>JAWHQI010000051.1:0-5000000 GCA_033032865.1 Dactylorhiza incarnata | reverse complement strand
ATGAACAATGTCTTGTCAATCGTCACCCTTGAGAACTTGTTCTCAATGAGAAATCTTGACAAGGTCTCATAACAGGCTCTAGGAGACTATTTCAAACCATATAAAGCTTTTCTAAGAAGGTAGACAAAATCAGGGTGTTCAAAATCAACAAAACGCAAGGGTAGTTCTACCTATACTTCTTCTTTGTGGTCTCCATTCAGAAAAGCTGACTTCACATCCATTTGGTAGAATTTGAATACTTTATGGGTGCATTGGCTAAGAATAGTCTGATGGCTTCCAATCTTGCAACCGTAGCAAAGGTCTGATCAAAATCATTGCCTTCCTCCTATCTATAGCCCTTTGCAACTAGTCTGGCCTTGTTCTTTGTAATTACTCCATTCTCATCTAATTTTTTTATGTAGACCCACTTGGTTCCAATAATGTTGTGTCCTTGGGGTCTAGGAACTAACTTCCACACTTTGTATCTTTTGAATTGATTTAGTTCCTCCTGCATTGCTGCAATCCAGAATGGGTCCAGATTTGCTTCCTCAAATTTCTTGGGTATAATTTGAGATAGAAATCTTAAGCGCATTGCTTGATTCAATGCCTTGCTCCTTGTTAGCACTCCTTGATTGACATCTCCTATAATTTGCTCTTGGGGATGATGCATGACATGTTTAAGGGCAACTGGAAGACTTCTAGGGATTTCTTCTATGGCAGGTTCTCCATGTTGTTCTTCTTCTGCAATATCCAATCCTTCAACAACATCTTCTTCCAATTCCACTACCACAGATTGACCTTTATCTTTCACTGAAGTTTCAGCCTTGTCTTCAATGGATAACTTTTCCATTTTCTCCATTGTAAGTTTATCCACTAATGAACTAGACCAACCTTTATGAATAAGGCTAGTCTCATCAAAAACAACATGTACCATAACCTCTTGTCACCCCTTTTTCAGAACCACCAAATATAACTGTTGGTCGATTCTCCACTAAGGTGAAGTTTCTCAAGTAACTCCTTACTCCAGTCATGTTCCTGGAGCATACACTGTCCAAATACTAAATGGGAGATTGGTTGGAATTTGGACATACCTACAAGAAAGATTACTTACCCTTAGGTACCCAAAAAGATTTTGGTCCTTGGTTTCTGTTAGGGGGATAAACTGAAACATCAAACTTATGAGTGTTCTACACTCTTTTTGCACTAGGCACTGTTGGGTTGAACCAATAGTCCAACGCAAAGTGAACAACTTTCCCACAACCGCAGCAATGTTGTTGGGCAGGAGTGAAGACAGCTGGCCTAACAGGCCTTGGGTGAACCTCACAAGTGTGAGTATGTACTGGAGCTATTCTCACCACCTTTTGGTTCACCTTTTTGGGAACAGGCTTGGTAGGAACTTCCTTTCCCTTGATTTTGGGTGTTGTTGCTACAGGTCCATGGACATAAGGACCTGGATTCTTCATTTGGGTCTCTTCATGAGGTGCTTTAAGAGCACTCAGCCAAAAGCCCGCTCTTCTATTTGAGGTAGAAGGCTTATTCACTTATTGAGCAAGCATTGTTCAGATTACCATATGAAGATTCCTGGTCAAAAGGATTCGATTCCAGTAGCACCTTTTTAAAAGAAGGTTGAGCTTCAGAAGCTTTGCCTTGGCCATCTCCTTAACAAATGCTACACCACCTCAGAAAACCTGTCAATGATAGGAAGGACAACCTTGGTCTTAGAGAAGTTGGCAAAAATTCTCTTTTCAGCCAGCAGCATTTCCTCAAGGTGCTTGATGACCTCGTTCTTCTGAGCCAATTCAACATTTTTGAGCTTTGTGGCTTCCTTGAACTTATCCACTTCTTTGCTCATATTAGTCAGCTTCTTAGCTGACCCCTGGAGCTCAGAGTGGGCAGTTTTTAGGGATGCCAACTCCTTAGACTGAACTCTAAGGAGTTTCTTGCTTTTCTTAAAAGCTTCCCACAGAGCTTTATATTGTTGCATTAATTCAGATTCATCCTCATGTGGGGATCTTAAGGATGTGCTGTTGTAAGCAGACTCACTTTCATCATCATGCAAGGAATCTGCCACTGATTCAGAATCAGAGGCAGACAAAGGGGCTCTGATAAGTACCTTCCAAGGAGAGTTTTTCTCATCCTGGATTTCTTCATCTAAAGCCATCAGGCCAATCAGAGCTTTCTCCTCTGTTCCTGAAGAGCTTGAATCAGAATCACTTAGGGTTCTAATTTTCTTTGCTATGAACCCTTACTCTAATTTCTTTCTGTCCCTTGAACTTCTTTTCTATTCATTATTCTTTGATTCCCTTTTCTTGGTGGGGGGAAATCAACAATCATGTGTCATGTTTCCTTACAACAGTAGCAAACTGTGTTAGCTAAATCAACTTTACTAGGTTTAGATTTATACCTTTCCTTCCTTTAAGATTTATCTCTATCATGTTGTCCATATCTCCTAGAGCTTGAAGTGGATGACCTATGGCCGTATTTTCTCCTTCTAGACATTAACTTTTTAAACTGTTTGGAGAAGAGAGCTAGTTCTAAATCAGTATTGTCAGATTTTGATATGCTGGCATCAGAAGCTTCACTTCTCTCAGAGCTATCCTGAATTGCAGGGATCTTGTTCTTGGTTCTCCTCAAGCTTTCAACCTTGAGGGCCATTGTACAACCCTGTATTCGCCGAGTGGGCCCCAGAGGCCCAAGATATTTTTAGGCCCAATATTTCCAAAGGGCGCTACCCCGGGAGGAGGAGGGGTGAGCGTTTGGAGGGAGTCGAGTCTGAGGGGCGCATCACAGGATTGTTCCCTTGTGAGGGCGAGCTGGGGAGGGCTGGGAGGCCTCCGGCTTGCCCAGAACCTTGTGGGGGCGAGCTGGGAGGGCCGGGAGGCCTCCGGCTCGCCCAGAGCCTTGTGGGGGCGAGCTGGGAGGGTCGGGAGGCCTCCGGCACGCCCAGAGAATTGTGGGGGCAAGCTGGGAGAGCCGGGAGGCCTCCGGCTCGCCCAGAGCCTTGTGGGGGCGAGCTGGGAGGGCTGGGAGGCCTCCGGCTCGCCCAGAGCCTTGTGGGGGCGAGCTGGGAGAGCTGGGAGGCCTCCGGATCGCCCAGAGCCTTGTGGGGGCGAGCTGGGAGGGCCGGGAGGCCTCCGGCTCGCCCAGTGCCTTGTGGGGGCGAGCCGGGGAGGCCGTGAGGCCTCCGGCTCGCCCAGAGCCTTGTGGGGGCGAGCTTGGAGGGCTGGGAGGCCTCCGGCTCGCCCAGAGCCTTGTGGGGCCGAGCTGGGAGAGCCGGGAGGCCTCCGGCTCGTCCAGAGCCTTGTGGGGGCGAGCTGGGAGGGCCGGGACGCCTCCGGCTCGCCCAGTGCCTTGTGGGGGCGAGCCGGGGAGGCCGTGAGGCCTCCGGCTCGCCCAGAACCTTGTGGGGGCGAGATGGGAGGGCCGGGAGGTTTCCGGCTCGCCCACACTCTTGTGGGGGCGAGCTGGGAGGGTCGGTAGGCCTCCGGCTCGCCCAGACCCTTGTGGGGGCGAGCTGGGAGGGCCGGGAGGCCTCCGGCTCGCCCAGAACCTTGTGGGGGCGAGCTGGGAGGTCCGGGAGGCCTCCGGCTCACCCAGACCCTTGTGGGGGCGAGCTGGGAGGGCCGGGAGGCCTCCGGCTCGCCCAGAGCCTTGTGGGGGCGAGCCGGGAGGGCCGGGCGGCCTTCGGCTCGCCCAGACCCTTGTGGGGGCGAGCTGGGAGGGCCGGGAGGCCTCCGGCTCGCCCAGAACCTTGTGGGGGCGAGCTGGGAGGGCCGGGAGGCCTCCGGCTAGCCCAGAACCTTGTGGGGGCGAGCTGGGAGGGCCGGGAGGCCTCCGGCTCGCCCAGACCCTTGTGGGGGCGAGCTGGGAGGGCCGGGAGGCCTCCGGCTTGCCCAGACCCTTGTGGGGGCGAGCTGGGAGGGCCGGTAGGCCTCTGGCTCGCCCAGAACCTTGTGGGGGCGAGCTGGGAGGGCCGGGAGGCCTCCGGCTCGCCCAGACCCTTGTGGGGGCGAGCTAGGAGGGCCGGGAGGCCTCCGGCTCGCCCAGACCCTTGTGGGGGCGAGCTGGGAGGGCCGGGAGGGCCGGGAGGCCTCCGGCTAGCCCAGACCCTTATGGGGGCGAGCTGGGAGGGACGGGAGGCCTCCGGCTCGCCCAGAGCATTGTGGGGGCGAGTTAGGAGGGCCAGGAGGCCTCCGGCTTGCCCAGAGCCTTGTGGGGGCGAGCCGGGGAGGCCGGGAGGCCTCCGGCTCGCCCAGCTCCAAGCCGGGTAGGCGGTCTGCGTTTAGTACCCAAGAGTAGCGAGATTTGGCTATTCGCAGTCCAGTTTTGGTTATTCACAGTCCAAGAGCAGCGGGATTTGGCTATCTGCAGCCCAGTTCAAGGGTATTTTGGTAATCTGGCAGACCAGTTTTTGGCTATTTGCAGCCCAACTTCAGAAATCCTATAAATAGGACCAAGGGGGCACCATTTGAGGGGATCTGATTCTAGGCTAGCTCTCTCCCTCTCTCTCCCTCCCCAAGTCTCTCTAGTGGGTGAGGAGAGCCTCCAATGGTGCCCAAGCTTAGTTGTGGCTTGGGAGGGGAAGTTCTTTGGGAACTTCCGGGTATGTGGCGGGACCTCCCCACTAAGCCCTTGGTCCAGTTCATAGTTTCTCAGCCTTCATCCTAGAGCTCTCCCTTGGGGGGAGTAAGTGTTGGTTGCCCCTCAGCTTGCTGAGGGCCCCGAACTCCACAGAAGCCGAGATCTCGGTTTCAACACATGGTGCGGTGAGCGTGGAGTGTGACCAATTCAAGAAACTCTCAAAATGAGTTCCATGGACGGAGGTGGAGGAAGATCCGACCCGGGTCACTCGCAACCCCCGGTGGCTGGAGTGACGTTGGAGATGTTTTAGAATCTCAGGCAGGAGGTCATGCAGACCCTGCAGGTAGCTTTCGCCTCGATAATCAAAGACAGGAGAGAAAGTGGTCTGGAGGCCTCACCTCAAAAGTTGGGCGAGAGCATCCTCGGCCAGACATCCAGGAAAGAGGTGCCGGAAGGGGGCGAGTGGGGAGGTCCTCGACCCCCACTCGCCGAGACCCAAGTAAGCGAGTGGGGAGGTCCTCGACCCCCACTCGCCGAGACCCAAGTGGGCGAGTGGGGAGGTCCTCGACCCCCACTCGCCGAGACCCAAGTGGGCGAGTGGGGAGGTCCTCGACCCCCACTCGCCGAGACCCAAGTGGGCGAGTGGGGAGGTCCTCGACCCCCACTCGCCGAGACCCAAGTAAGCGAGTGGGGAGGTCCTCGACCCCCACTCGCCGAGACCCAAGGGGGCGAGAGGGGAGGCGCCATGCCCCCACTCGCCCAGCCCCAAAGGGGGGCGAGCGTAGGAGGTCCTTTTTGTGAGCTGATCCTCTCAGCCCCGATTCCGGAGGGGTTCAAGGGGGCGGAGATGTCTCACTACTTCGGCAAGGATGACCCCGTCTTGCACCTGCAGTGGTTTGAGGACATGGTCTCCATCATGCCCATGTCGGACGCCTTCAAGTGTCGGCTCTTTGCCGTCACCCTCAAGGAGAAGGCCAGGGACTGGTTTCATCAGCTCCCTGCAGGATCCATCTACGCCTTCGAAGACTTGCGCCGAGCTTTTCTACTACGCTTCTCGACGTCAAGAAAGAGGAAGAAAGATGCCGAGGCACTTTTCAAGATCAAACAAGAGCCAGGGGAGTCGCTGGCTCACTATCTGGAATGGTTCAGGGAGGAGGTTCTCCTCGTCCAAGAAGTGCCCGGGTACACCCTCAAGCTCGCCTTCACGTTGGGGCTGCGGGAGGGCTTCTTCAAGATGGACCTTAAGAGAAGAGCTCCTTTGTCCTTTGAAGAGTTGATGGAAAGGGTGGCAGAAGAAGTCGAGAGTGAGGAGGCCAACCCGGAGTTCGCGAGAAGGCTGGCCAAGCTGAGTGAGTCAGAGGCATGGCAGCAGGGGGGAAGAGTAGGGGCTCCCAAGAGAAAGTTCGACCAAGAGGAAGATAACTTCCAGGAAGAGGGGGTTGACCTCCCTAGGTGGGGGCAGAGGCCAAGGACATCCCCTCCACCGCCTCAACAGACCATGGCGATTGGCTGGGAAAAAAGGAGGAGAGTCAGAAAAGAAGGAAGAAGAGGAAGAGGGGGTAGGGTGGAGTTGCCCTATTGTGACCTCCACTATGAGGAAGGTCACGCGACGATCAACTGCCCCGAGTTCTTGGAATTGAAGGAAGCGAGGGGTTTGGTGCGGCAACAACAACAACCAAATGGGAACGAGGGAGACCACCCTCGGCAGTAGGAGACCAAGTTTGTCTAAGTGCTTGGTTTTTTTCTCCACCCTTAAGGTCATGTAGCGTGGTTGTATACTTAGTTTTTTCTTGCATGTAATGTGATGATTAATGTAGTGAAAGTCCCAAGTACTTAGTCCCGATGCAAGCCCGCTGACCAGGCTCCTATCAAGCTGGCAGGTCCAAGGATCGCTCGGTGGCAGGAAAGTCCCAAGTACTTAGTCCCGATGCTGGCCCGCTGACCAGGCTCCCATCAAGCTGGCAGGTCCGAGGATCGCTCGGTGGCAGAAAAGTCTCAAGATACCTAGCCCCAATGCTGGCCCGCTGACCAGGCTCCCATCAAGCTGGCAGGTCCGAGGATCGCTCGGTGGCAGGAAAGTCCCAAGTACTTAGTCCCGATGCTGGCCCGCTGACCAGGCTCCCATCAAGCTGGCAGGTCCGAGGATCGCTCGGTGGCAGGAAAGTCCCAAGTACTTAGTCACGAGGCTGGCCCGCTGACCAGGCTCCCATCAAGCTGGCAGGTCCGAGGATCGCTCGGTGGCAGGAAAGTCCCAAGTACTTAGTCCTGATGCTGGCCCGCTGACCAGGCTCCCATCAAGCTGGCAGGTTCGAGGATCGCTCGGTGGCAGGTAAGTCTCAAAATACTTAGTCCCGATGCTGGCCCGCTGACCAGGCTCCCATCAAGCTGGCAGGTCCGAGGATCGCTCGGTGGCAGGAAAGTCCCAAGTACTTAGTCCCAATGCTGGCCCGCTGACCAGGCTCCCATCAAGCTGGCAGGTCCGAGGATCGCTCGGTGGCAGGAAAGTCTCAAAATACTTAGTCCCGATGCTAGCCCGCTGACCAGGCTCCCATCAAGCTGGTAGGTCCGAGGATCGCTCGGTGGCAGGAAAGTCCCAAGTACTTAGTCCCGATGCTGGCCCGCTGACTAGGCTCCCATCAAGCTGGCGGGTCCGAGGATCGCTCGGTGGCAGGAAAGTCTCAAGATACCTAGCCCCGATGCTGGCCCGCTGACCAGGCTCCCATCAAGCTGGTAGGTCCGAGGATCGCTCGGTGGCAGGAAAGTCCCAAGTGCTTAGTCCCGATGCTGGCCCACTGACCAGGCTCCCATCAAGCTGGCAGGTCCGAGGATCGCTCGGTGGCAGGAAAGTCCCAAGTACTTAGTCACGATGCTGGCCCGCTGACCAGGCTCCCATCAAGCTGGCAGGTCCGAGGATCGCTCGGTGGCAGGAAAGTTCCAAGTACTTAGTCCCGATGCTGTCCCGCTGACCAGGCTCCCATCAAGCTGGCAGGTCCGAGGATCGCTCGATGGCAGGAAAGTCTCAAAATACTTAGTCCCGATGCTGGCCCGCTGACCAGGCTCCCATCAAGCTGGCAGGTCCGAGGATCGCTCGGTGGCAGGAAAGTCCCAAGTACTTAGTCCCGATGCTGGCCCGCTGACCAGGCTCCCATCAAGCTAGCAGGTCCGAGGATCGCTCGGTGGCAGGAAAGTCCCAAGTACTTAGTCCCCATGCTGACCTGCTGACCAGGCTCCCACCTAGCTGGCAGGGTCAGGAACCGCTCAGTGGCCGAAAATTCTCTTAAGTATTTTCCCCCCCGAGGTGGCTCCGCTAGCCGGGCTCTCACTAGCCGGCAAGGTAGGAAGGCCTCTCGGGGAGGCTAAGTGTTTTTCCCCCGAGGTGGCTCCATTAGTCGGGCTCTCACTAGCCGGCAAGGTAGGAAGGCCTCTCGGGGAGGCTAAGTGTTTTTCCCCCGAGGTGGCTCCTTTAGCCGGGCTCTCACTAGCCAGCAGGGTAGGAAGGCCTCTCGGGGAGGCTGTTTTTTTCCCCGAGGTGGCTCAGCTAGCCGGGCTCTCGCTAGCCGGCAAGGTTGGGGGACCTCTCGGGGAGGCGCTGTGGCTTTTCCAAGATATCACCAATAACTGGATTCCCAACGACACTCATCGAATATGCAGGGTTGGACATTTCTTTCTGAGCGTGAGCCACGCTCGAAAAGAGCCGGGATTGTGTACAACCCTGTATTCGCCGAGTGGGACCCCGAGGCCCAAGATATTTTTAGGCCCAATATTTCCAAAGGGCGCGACCCAGTGAGGAGGAGGGGTGAGCGTTTGGAGGGAGTCGAGTCTGAGGGGCGCATCACAGGATTGTTCCCTTGTGAGGGCGAGCTGGGGAGGGCCGGGAGGCCTCCGGCTCGCCCAGAACCTTGTGGGGGCGAGCTGGGAGGGCCGGGAGGCCTCCAGCTCGCCCAGAGCCTTGTGGGGGCGAGCTGGGAGGGTTGGGAGGCCTCCGGCTCGCCCAGAGACTTGTGGGGGCGAGCTGGGAGAGCCGGGAGGCCTCCGGCTCGCCCAGAGCCTTGTGGGGGCGAGTTGGGAGGGCTGGGAGGCCTCCGGCTCACCCAGAGCCTTGTGGGGGCAAGCTGCGAGAGCCGGGAGGCCTCCGGCTTGCCCAGAGCCTTGTGGGGGCGAGCTGGGAGGGTCGGGAGGCCTCCGGCTCGCCCAGTGCCTTGTTGGGGCGAGCCAGGGAGGCCGTGAGGCCTCCGGCTCGCCCAGAGCCTTGTGGGGTCGAGCTGGGAGGGCTGGGAGGCCTCCGGCTCGCCCAGAGCCTTGTGCGGGCGAGCTGGGAGAGCCGGGAGGCCTTCGGCTCGCCCAGAGCCTTGTGGGGTCGAGCTGGGAGGGCCGGGAGGCCTCCGGCTCGCCCAGTGCCTTGTGGTGGCGAGCCGGGGAGGCCGTGAGGCCTCCGGCTCGCCCAGAACCTTGTGGAGGCGAGCTGGGAGGGCCGGGAGGCCTCCGTCTCCCCCAGACTCTTGTGGGGGCAAGCTGGGAGGGCCGGGAGGCCTCCGGCTCGCCCAGACCCTTATGGGGGCGAGCTGGGAGGGCCGGGAGGCCTCCGGCTCGCCCAGAACCTTGTGGGGGTGAGCTGGGAGGGCCGGGAGGCCTCCGACTCAGCCAGACCCTTATGGTGGCGAGCCGGGAGGGCTGGGAGGCCTCCGGCTCGCCCAGAGCCTTGTGGGGTCGAGCCGGGAGGGCCGGGAGGCTTCCGGCTCGCCCAGACCCTTGTGGGGGTGAGCTGGGAGGGCCGGGAGGCCTCCGACTCGCCCAGAACCTTGTGGGGGCGAGCTGGGAGGGTCCGGAGGCCTCCGGCTCCCCCAGAACCTTGTGGGGGCGAGCTGGGAGAGCCTGGAGGCCTCCGGCTTGCCCAGACCCTTGTGGGGGCGAGCTGGGAGGGCCGGCAGGCCTCCGGCTCGCCCAGACCTATGTGGGGGCGAGCTGGGAGGGCCGAGAGGCCTCCGGCTCGCCCAGAACCTTGTGGGGGCGAGCTGGGAGGGCCGGGAGGCCTCCGGCTCTCCCAGACCCTTGTGGGGGCGAGCTGGGAGGGCCGAGAGGCCTCCGGCTCGCCCAGACCCTTGTGGGGACGAGCTGGGAGGGCCGGGAGGCCTCCAGCTCGCCTAGACCCTTATGGGGGCGAGCTGGGAGGGCCGGGAGGCCCCTGGCTCGCCCAGAGCATTGTGGGGGCGAGCTGGGAGGGCCAGTAGGCCTCCGGCTCGCCCAGAGCCTTGTGGGGGCGAGCCGGGGAGGCCGGGAGGCCTCCGGCTCGCCCAGCTCCAAGCCGGGTAGGCGGTCTGCGTTTAGCGCCCAAGAGTAGCGGGATTTGGCTATTCGCGGTCCAGTTTTGGTTATTCGCAGTCCAAGAGCAGCGGGATTTGGCTATGTGCAGCCCAGTTCAAGGGTATTTTGGTAATCTGGCAGACCAGTTTTTGGCTATTTGCAGCCCAACTTCAAAAATCCTATAAATAGGACCAAGGGGGCACCATTTGAGGGGATCTGATTCTAGGCTAGCTCTCTCCCTCTCTCTCCCTCCCCAAGTCTCTCTAGTGGGTGCGGAGAGCCTCCAGTGGTGCCCAAGCTTAGTAGTGGCTTGGGAGGGGAAGTTCCTTGGGAACTTCCGGGTATGTGGCGGGACCTCCCCACTAAGCCCTTGGTCCAGTTCATAGTTTCTCAACCTTCATCCTAGAGCTCTCCCTTGGGGGGAGTAAGTGTTGGTTGCCCCTCAGCTTGCTGAGGGCCCCGAACTCCACAGAAGCCGAGATCTCGGTTTCAACAGCCATGTACCTTTCTCTGATGCTCCCCCTTGAGCTTTCTTCATCATCTTTTCTGGTGTTGAGCTGAAGCTCATGAGACATCACTTTCCCATATAAGTTCTTGGGCTCCATATTTTCTCAGTTGATCCATTTCTGTGATAGCACAGATTTTGATATCCCATTCCTTAGTTAGGGATCTAAGGAATTTATCATTCAGGTCTGAATTTGTAAACTCTCTACGATAGTTCTTCAAGCTATTTACAATCCTGAAAAATCTCTCATAGTAGTTAGAGATGTTTTCATTTTTTGCCTTTCTTGAAGGTCTCATACTCCTGATTCAGGAGGGATTTCCTATCATCCCTCACTTCTTCTGTCCCCTCCATGTAGACAACCAAGGAGTTTCACATCTCCTTGGCAGTTTTGTAGTGAATAAGATTTTGGAGGGTTGAGTCATCAATGACACTCACAATAATGTCTGAGCCCTCTTGTCAAGGCCCACCAGAGCAATTTCATCCTTGGTCACATCAGCATATTTCTTTGGCACTCTCTGAGTAGGATCAATGGTGGATGCAGTCATGGGTAAGAAGGGTCCCTCTTGCACAGCCAAAAAACTCTTGGATCAACAACTTCCATGAATAGCCTGACCCTTTCTTTGCAAATGAGGAAATTTTCTTTGGTGCAAGTTGGGAGCTTCATGGATCTCATTTCTTTGATGCTATCACTTCCAGCCATAGGAACTAGTTCCAAGATCTAGTTCAGACTATTAAGTCACTCTTTTATCAACCTGGTTCTAATAGCACTTGTTATGTATGGAGCTATCACCTAGAGGGGGAGAATAAGTGATATGTCTGTTTTGAAAACTTATACAGAAAAACAATGAAAACCAACCACCACACAACAAACAATCACAGATCACAACACACAAGAACACCAGATGCCTAGTGGTTCCTCAAGATAATATGTCTTGAGTAGTCCACTGTCCCTTTGTGCCTATCTAGGAGTGTTCTAGAGTCCACAATCTCCTACAACTCAGGCCCTCAAGCCCTACAATTCAGACTTGTACAAGTCCTACAGAGAAAGAATGAAATACAAGATTAAGAACTTTACACACAGTAAGGAGAATACTAATGTGTTTTTCTGAAGCCTGATGATGACATCTTCTGGACTAGAAGAGAAAGCAATACAGATATTTTCTTGCACAATAATGGCTTCTCTTCAATCCTTACTTCAATCTGGAATACACTTTTCAGTCGGTGTTGCTTGACTGATTCTTGGAGAACGAAGATCAAGAAATTTGTTCTCAGGGATTTGTTCCTTCTTTTCACAACTGCTGTTACTATTTGATTGAGTCGAATGTTCTCTATATTCTCTTGTTGAAATTAGGGCAGACACTTATTCCTTTGATAAGATTTAGGGGCCGTCTAACGGTCTACTTAGATGTCCTTTAAGTGTCAGAGGCCCATTCCTTAATAGGTTGCGCTGATTGGACCATCATGCGACGACATTAAATGCAGACAACATATTTCAAAATGTCTTGGTCTGTCTTGACGTTATTAGCAACATCTTGACGACAGAGCTGGATGGCACGCCGATCCATCTGGGACTTAGACAAATCTTCAAGTCTTCTTAAATCTTCTTCTAAGAAGGATGTCTCGGTGATATAAGATATCACAGCTACACTTGCACTCACGGTGACATGAATTCATCTCAACGATGTCATAATGTACTTCCTGATGACTTGAGGTCTTCTCGTCGATATCGTTGAGATCATCCTGACGTGTCATCGATATCGTCGGGAACATCTAGATGATAAGGAACACTTCAGCATCAAACTAACTTTATGAACTCTGACTTAGTCTTCTCAATGACAAGGCTCCTTTACGATGATGTCGTCGACTTAGCATAATTACTTAACTCAAGTATTCTGAATAGTTACATGTTAACACGATGATACTATGACTTGGTTGAATATTCTTGTTCTTGCAACAATATCAGCATGTGTAGTTTGTTGACACATCAATATCATCGTGTTGTCCATATTATCACAACGATAACTAACATAATCCTTCTGTTGACCTCTGCGAGTAGTCTCAGCGATATATACATACTTATTCGACGATATGTCCAGCCCTTCTCGACAATTTTGGACATAGAGAGATTAGATAAGCGCTAGACATATAGTCTATTCTCCACAGGTATAAATAGAACATACCATAAAATACATAATGCTTTTATCATTGACCTGAACACTTCTTCAAATCAGGAACATTGATGGGCACTGTTCCCAACACATTCAGTATTCTTTCCCAGTGTGACTTCCTTCGAAGTGCAATCAATGCATGCATGTTGCTCCGACAGCTAGTCCATGCCAAAGATCACATCAAATTCTGAGTTTGGTAGCATCGATGCTTCCAAATCAAACTCGCGATTTCCTATACACACCTAAACACAACAAACTCTATCTGCACGCATCGAGCACCCATTTGGTAGCAACACATCCAATATTTCATTCAATAAGAACGAAGGCACTCCAATCCATCGTATGAAGTCCCCAAATAGAATGGAATGAGAAGCTCCAGTGTCAAACAATGATCTTGCTGGATAATTAAGGATTAGGAAAAAGCCTAATACAAACAAGTTCAAAACAAGTAATGCACATGGTACTAAGTATAGAAAACAAAAAAAGCTATATTCTAACTCGTACATGTCACCACATCACTCTGTTTGATGGCTTCCTATTTGCCATGATTCTACACTCGGGGTTGAGCTAGAGTATGGTGGGATGCAGTTGACTCTGCCTCTTTCTCTTTCTCCGTATTGGACGCTCCCACCTTTTTACCGTTGCCACACTACTTATCAAAGGGCCCCACATTTCAATAGTTATAACAAGTAACTGGACATCGCCCATAAGTTGCTCTCGACACAGAAGATGAAGCTGGCCCTGATTGTCTGGCCTTCTTGCTCCACGTGCTTTGCCCAGATTTTGACGAGTTTGGTACCTTGAACTCCAACTTCTTCACTGCTAACTCCTTATTGCATTGGAATCGCTTCATATCCTGCTCCATGGAAAGGGCCGTATTGACCAAGGTCATAAAGTCTTGCATCATTGGTCCTGATAGAAGCAACCATAGAGCATCACGCAGTCCCTCATCAAACTTGTTGGTTTTCGCCCCTCATCCGCAATCGTAGCGCTTGCAAACCATCCCAATCTGGTGAACTCATGCAGATAGTCATCCACCAGACTATTGCCCTGAGTCAACCATTAGAACTGGTTCTCCATTGCAATACATTGCGTCGAAGGGAGATACCAAGCCAAGAAGAGTTTCGAGAGCTCATCAAACGAGACCTATGTCAGTCACCTTCCCGCTAATAGATGGACTTCCAATTCCTCCCACCAAAGCCGCGCCAGACCATCCAGAAGAAAGGTGGCTAAGGTATTTTTATGCTCTTCCTCTGTCTCAGAAGCTGTCAAAGTTCTCCTTACTCTAGAGAGCCAATCATCAGCCTATGTTTGGGATCCTGTTCCCGCAAACATTGGAGGATTGAAGCACTGAAAATGCTTTAATTGTTGGTCCAAAGACCTCCATGCCATCACCGGCACTTTACTTTCGACAATAGGTTCAACTACAGCAACCGACACAGGGGCCACCCAAAGGGTAGGAGGTTATGAAGGTCGTCCTTATTGTGCATTGAACATTGCAAAACTGCTTAGACAACCAACTTAATCGTCTCAGCAGAAGAAGCTGTAGTAGGCACATCAGTTGGTGCAGTACTCTCAACAGAGCACTAGGGTTGAGACTGCCCCGCTCCACTCCTAGTCACCTATACATGTATAATAGAACACAATTAAGCGACTATATTGTAGCATTAAACAACAAAGGAACACTTAGGTTCCATTACGTCGCTACAAAAAGACATGTATTTCATTCCTAATGTGGACATGTACTGGTTAATTAAATATTTAACGGCGACATACACACGTTCTCACCACCCCTTCATGGAATTCGACAATGAATTCGAAAGAAAAGGGATCGAGATCCGTAGTTGATACCAGTTTGTAACACCCTCCTTCTTACATAGAATATAACAATTGGTCCGGTCGGGATCCCACGCCATAACGAACAGGTAAGAGAGTCACATATTAGTTTTTAAAAACTTTAATCAAACCATCTCAGCATACAACAGAGTTATACAATGGAAGCATTTTAATAAATCAAAACCAGTTTACATACATGTCCACTATATGCAGTAGGAATGACAATACAACAACTTTATTTGGAATGTTTTCTATAACACATGTGATTTACTAACATCGGCAAGCATGTCGGCCACACATAAAAACTAGTAAACAAAACATGGGCCTTCGAGGGCCAAAATAGTGTAGCATCTGGGGTTACAACCCGCTAAGTTCTGCTCGGCTTGCAAGCACCTGTTGATGCGCAAACGACAAGTACATCGGTCGCTCAAGTAATAAAGATGGGAGTAAGTCCCCAAGTATCGATCTCTCAAGGAGTGCAAGTAGGGGGTGTGAGTTCTCTATTCAGAAAAAGAATTGTATGTGCAACACGTACCAAATGGGGGTTTTGTGATTGGGTTCCTACGATACAAACAAGAAAAAAAATGCAGGTCTCTTTTATCGCGTCGCTTGGGTGGATTACCCAAATGGGTAATGGAGTTGATGGAAGAACAATGAGGGTCACAATCACCTCGTCGCCATGTACGCTCCTAGAAATTGCTAGGACGACACGAACACAACAAGCTGCGGCACAAGGATGAAAACTAGGAACACCACTAAAGTAAAAAAACATAAAATTAATCACGTAGACATGCTTAATATAATGAAGAAAAGTTAGGGTTTTTACACATCACAACCACATCCCACAAGTCCGTTATCCATACTACAATAAAGAAAGGAGGAAAGAGATACAACCGAGTACACGAAGTCTTGTCGGGATTCATGGTCAGAATCAAGGGTTGTCAAACCTTGTTCGAGCTCGGTCCACGACTGACGTAAGTTGTACGGAAGGGCTGTCACTTCCTTCTATTGACCCATCTTCTTTGCGGATCTCTATCGGTAGCAACCTCGTCAAAGAACTTCCCAACTGCAGCGAGAAATGTCTTGAAGCGGAGCTTGAGGTTTAGCAATGATGGCTGTATCCAGAGACAAAGTTCTAGCTGAAGATTTGTGGAGAAATAGTTGCCGGAACTCCTCTCCCAAGATGGAGATAAGAGGGGCGAAAATGGAGCTTTTCCCTCTCCTGCCGACGGTTCACGATGATCGAAAATCGGTGCTAGGTTGATAACCCTGCGCGCTTAAATAGTGGCGTTAATTTAAGAAACACACGACTGTGGGTTTGGATTGTGCGATATAAAGAGACGAATAGTGCCTAGAGCTACAGAAAGGTTGTATGTTTTTGTTCACGCACGAGCGGTATGCTCGTGCGTGACTAAAATTCATCGGGTAGGACAAGATGCTTATTTTGATTGCATTCAGGTAGGTCGTGCGACTACCTTCACGCACGATTGGATTCAATCGCGCGTTAAGGAAAACACACGATGAACATCCTCACATAGAGTTCTGAGTAAATCGCATGATCGCCTCGATCATGCATTAACAATAATCGCATGGTTGTGCTGTTTACCCAGACTGCAATGCTCAGCTCATAGGCACAATCCACCTGCACACATTCAAAACTCAAGCTCCTACTGCACAAGAAACTTGAATAACATTCACAATAAAAGCAAGAACAAGCATGGGGAGCCCCTGAAGTCATACCCCCAGCATAGAATGTGTAATTTCTTACACCGATGGGCAAAAATAGTGCACTACGTGTACAATTCCAACCAAGGCAAATATGAGTGTTTTACAATTAAAAGTGTAGTACACGAGTGAGAAAATGGGTCCAAATGAGTTCGAAAAACCCTATATAATCTGGACTCATCACACCCCCAGACTTAATCATTTGCTCGTCCCAAGCAAACCATCCCTTATGTGCACGAGAAAAAGGACTAGTTGGCTTTGTAATTGCACATACAGAGTGCCATGCGAAGTTGCATGCTCGTGCACATAGAAATATAATAGACGAAATTTCTAATGATGCACAATAGTTTAGATTTTCTATAAGCGTACCTATATATATTATTTCTACTCAAAATAAGAATCAGGGGTGAATCATCCGGTCACGCGTAAGGATAAAATAGAATGAGCGATGAGATGGGCATTGCCAAAGATTGGGGCTCGGGACAACCCCCAAAGAAATCCATCATTGTCGGTGACCATAAGCTCACCCGTTTGCACTCTCTCCACGACACTAGTTTGGTTCAATGTGCAAATCAGTAGGACTTTAGGTTAGAAATGGGGCTTGGGTTATGGTAGGGTATATAAAGATAAACATGAGGGCTTAAAGGACCTTATCCCAAATGAGCTAGCACAAAAAGCTATCCACGCAACAACAAAAATGCGCGGGCACACCACTTCCCCAGACGAACTTGAAAACATGGGTATGTGCACCGCCTACTCCTAATGCAAACTTTCGCAAATACTTTTCAATTAAGCTCTTTTCTCATCTTTTTTTCTAACTCTTTTTATTTTCTCGTTTAATTTTTTTTTCCAACTATTTCCAGCACAATTATTCATTGGAGCACATCCACATATCCACAATTAATTCACCACATCAACATTCCCAAAATAAAAATATGAAAATAACTAAATCTCAACTTTGTGTATACGACTAGGATCGGCTTTTTTGGTTTGGTTGAGATGCGGTGGAGCTGAATCAAAAGACGGGGTAGGCACAAAGGGGCTAGCGAGGATGAGTCGATATGAATGGTACAAAGGCTCAACCGGGCCAAAATGATGGCCTACATCACACTCGCGCGTTGAACTAACTTGTACCAATGCTTCAAGAGTCGCTTGGGGCAAGTTCTTAGCCACCGAGAAAGACAATCCTTCCTCCCGACTCGAGCAATACAAATCTAGCAAACGTCTACACATATCCATACTCTACCTTCGGATTCGCACCTGATTCACCAATTTTGAGTAACATAAACAATATTTACGCAAATAGAAAAAGTATAAACTATAAGCATAAAGAAAAATTAATTATGCACAAATTTCTATGTGAGACACGAGCACTCGACTAGAAACACTACATGAGTCGACATTTTACTCCTCACAATCCTAATCCAGCACATCGATTTTTCTAATCACACAAAAGAAATGAGTTCAACTCGCGACGCGCTAATGGTTAAGCATGAACTCAAGTAGGTGTTGTGGTGTGTGGTGCAAATGAAACAACAAGTATAAAACTAAACAAAAATGTACTTCTAATATGCAAATAATATGTGCACATATAGTGGGTAATACATAACGTCTCTCCCCCAAACTTAATATAAGCAATAGACCCAAATGATGTAACCATGAAAATTAAATAAAAGACTAGGGGAAGAAAAGTTGTCCGTGCTCAGAAATGAGCATACAAGAAGATTGACGTTAATACTGCGAACAAAATCCAAGTCTGCCACCAAAAGATCACCACCCTACAAAAAGGACACACCAAGCAATATCAAAAATAATATATTATGGCATTCGCGGATTAGATAAAACAATACAAGAAAAATTGGGTTGTCTCCCATTAGCCCTTTTGTTTATCGTCCTTAAGGTGGACCAAATACCTATATTAAACAATTTATATAAATGTCTAAGTATAAATCGAAAATAATAAAGTCTACTTATTATTATTACACAACCAGCAGAGAAATCAATGAGACGTTGATTTCAAGTGGTAACTAGCAGTGAACGAAATGGATTCGAAGACCCGGCAAAAATAGTAGTCAAGAGGATCAGTAGTTTTCCATCTCCAAGTTTTATCTTTCTTCATCTCCATCAATCGTCTATCATCAATAAAGTACCATTTACTACCCTGCTACCAGTCTCTCAAGGAAAAAACAAGCAATAATGATGAAGTGGAATAGGCGATTGTTTTTATCATTTCCATCTGCTTTCCTTGCCAATATTGCCACTCAGAATCACCCAAAATGGGTCCACAAACTAATAGAACTGCAAGGGAGTAAACAAAATATTAGAAGCATTAACAGTAGGGGAAGTAGGAAGAATGAACTTAACAATATCAACATCATAAGAATTGTGATCATGAAATAAACTAGACTGTTGAAACTAGAACTTGGTCTCTTATGGAGCTCGGGCCCCCAAAGATGGGGGCTGGCAGCGCTTACTGATTCCTCAGAAGGAACATAACGGAGCTTCAGAATTAGACACGGACCCTTAGTCACAGCGAGGAGGTCCCACCACACAACCGGAAGATCTTAGAGCACTTCCCCTCCCAAGCCAAAGTGAGACTGGGCACCTTGGAGAGCCTGAGAGCTAAGCCAAGATAACATAGGGAGAAGGAAGCTCAGAGTACTGAGATTGGATCCCCTCCAAGGGTGCCCTTCAAGGTCTATATATAGTTTTTCTGGTCCGGTCTGCTAATAGCGGGATTCTGCCTGCACTTTTGCTATGCGCAACCCAAAATTGTATGCCAACAACCAAACTCCGCTGTTTGAAGAGGCTAACTGCAGACCACCAAAGTTTTTCAGGTAAAATCACCCCTAGGCCCCTGCTGGGTGAGTCGCACACAAGGGCTCCTCTTGTCGGGTTTCCCTCTCGCGAACCACGAGAGCCTGGCTCGCTCGCCCTCCCGCGAGTGACCACCAGAGCTCAGTTCGCCCGGCTTCCTGCGAGCGGCCAGCGAGGGCCTGGCTTGCCCGCCTTCTTGTTAGCGGTCGGCGAGAGCCCAACTCGTCCGCCTTCCTGCGAGCGGCCCTTGAGACCTGGCTCGCCCTCCTTCTTACTCTTCTCGCATGTTGATCCCTTAGTCTCCGCTCACCTCTTGGAGAATACCAGGGTTGTACACAATCCCCGCTCTTCGCGAGGCTGCCTTAGGCTCGCGAAGAAACATCCAACCCCAGGTGTTCGCCGGCCCCTTGATGACGTGGTGGGAATCTTTTGGTGGGCCCCATGCCCAATTCTATAAATACCACTCATTCGGGACATGCATGAAATTTTTCTCCCTCTTCCTGCCTCGCTACTCGTTGGTACATCTATCAAGATGTCCAAAATGAGGATATATTGGCTCGCCTCAAGGCCTCGCAGGCGATTCAAAAGGCCAAGGCTACCGAGCTCGCTCCCTGGATTTCCCATCAACCTACTCTGCCTCCACCTCAGGTTATGAGGTCTATGACCATTCGACAACCGTCTGGCGGTGATGAGTCATCACCACTGTCTCCGTCTCCCCGCCACGAGCTCGCCTCACAGGTTCTACTATCGAAGGTTTGATAATCCAAGTAGTACTCAACTAATTTTCTTTCTTTGCTCGCAAAACCCTCCTGGGGAAAATCTCTTCGGGTCATCACAAACGGGGTTTTGCCTCGCAAACCCCTTGAGGACTGACCTTCCCCCCCGGATTTGAGGGCAACCGACCTGCGAGCCCCATCCTCCTGACCGGGTGAGTTATTCGCCTCGTTATTTCTTATATTTCTTTGCTTGCTGAACCCGTCCTATCCCTTTTGTGCGGTGACCCCTCTCGCATCCCTGGAGAGGCGAACCCCCACACCGGTGGCCTCGCCAGCCCTACCTAAATCGAACATCATCACCCAAGGGTTTTGCGTCCTAGGCCAACGGAGCCGGGGTGGGTTGCTACTTGCGACCCCGAAGTTGCGGACGACTCGACGCACCGCCCGGGCTTGGGGAAATCTATTACTCCTACCTTCACTGATTCCTTCAAGGGCCAGCCGAGCTCTTCTCATCAGCGAGCCCGTACCATCCTAATTTCGCCATGTTAAATAATTTCAATTGAATACCTCTTTCCTCTCCTCATTGCTGATTTCTTCCTCGCAGGTGTTCCCTCGACCCCGCCCGCCGAGTCGGAGCACGGAGAGGATGAGCTGTCGTCGCCTCCCTCGTCGGGCCAGGTCGTAGACTTCCTGGGGAATCCCAGCGACCCAGAGAAAATGAAAAGGAGAGTCACCGGCCTGTTTGAGAAGTATGGCCTCATGCTGCGTCAGTTGTATGACTAGAACTAGGTGGACCGAGCTGCATATGAAGAAAGGTTCACGGCTATGGAAGACCCAAACGCGCTCCTCCTTGCCGAGATGCGGCAGGTGGCTCGAGGCGAGGTCACCTCGCCAGGAGTGCACCTCGTGCGAATTGAAGATCAAATGCGCCTGATGCAACGTGAAGTCCAGTCGGTTCACGAGTACCACTACCCAAAAGTGCCCCCGCAATCTGGTGTTCTAGGCCGCGACCGCTGGAAGTGGATTAACTATTGAACAATTGTTTTTTTATTATTTATTGCTCGCATCTACTATCCACCCCCGCCCCCCCCCCCCCCCTGGGGGTTTTGAACAATTTATAAATTTGTAAAAGGGATATTCCTGCTCGCTTGCGAGCTTACTCTTTTGCTTTGCATTACTCATACCGTTACGTCAACTGTGCTCGCACGCTGCTTATTTTCTATTTTGATATAAGTGCCTCGCTTTAGCCTTGCGAGCTATTGCCTCGCCTTCGCGACTTTTACTTCTCTCTCTGCAGCTTGGCTCGCCTATGATGAGCTAGAGGGTGTCGCTAAGACGCAGGTGTTGGATCTTGTGGCGCCCTTAGAGGGGGGGGGGGGATGGGGGGTGAATAAGGGCCTTTTAAAAAATACGATTTTTTACTTAAGAATTTTAAAACAAATTTTACTTTTCGAAAAATTACTTATAAAAATTTCAAACAATGTAATTTTTAACTTAATTCAAACAAAAATTTCTAAGTTAAAGATTAAGCAACCATATTTGCAATTAGAGAAAAAGTCGTAATTTTATAATCATGAAATTCACAAACAAATAATATGATCTTAACAATGCTTAAGATCAAGGCACAAATATGATAATAAACCTTTTACAATTTGTGTTTACCAATCCTTCTCCCAAGGATCGGAAGGCTATCACTTGTCTCTCCCTAGACCAAGCCCAAGCCTATCCTCTAGATCTTCCCAAGATCTAGATGTAGCACACAAGGCCACGATTTCCCACCAAGCCACGCAAGGACTTGGACGCTCCACACAAGGAAGCGATTTTCCCCTAAGCCACGCAAGGAATTAGACGTCACGCACAAGGAGACGATTTCCCTACCAATACAAAGTGAAATGTATATAAATGAAAATACAAAATGAAAAGAACAACTCCCTAGAAATTCAGATCTCTTAAAGGAAGTTTGAAGCCTCGAGATGATCATTGATGTAGAAGCACGTCCGATCTCGTCTTCAATCTCAAACCTTCTAAGCACAAATGGGAGTTGATGAGGTTCTGGAGATCTCTGATTCGTATGCACTCAGGAAAAGACTTGGAATTCTCAAAGCTTGGAATGCACGAATAAAACGAGCCAATATATAGATTTTCACTATCTCCTGGGGGACATCACTGTCGGAATTCCGATAGCGCTAAACTGCCGCTCGTAGTGCTGTCATGCGGGAAGTTGCTGTAACTTCCGTGTTGTCGCCTAGGCGACATCGCTGTCAGAATTCCGACAGCGCAAAACTACTTTTCGTCGTGCTGCCGTGCGGACAATTGTTGTAACTTCTCTGCTGTCTCCTGGGCGACATTAGCTGTCGGAAAATTCCGACATCAAAATGCTTCATTCAGTCAAATTGAGCTCCATTCAGAATTGTGAACATCTCATTCCTGTTACCTGCACACCATTAATAAAAATAGAATCAAATACAAACGGGACTTTATTATTATCAAACCGGAAGAGTACGAAGCGCATGCTCCAACAATCTCCCCCTTTTGATAATAACAAATCCGTATTAAAAGAAATCATGTCTATTTAGGTTGTTGATTTTAACATATGGTGTGTGCACAAAAATAACATGATATATTCCTCTTAAATGTATTCTCCCCCTAGATGAATGCTCCCCCTAAATGAATGCTCCCCCTAAATGTTATAGTAAATTGAAATGATGTATTGTTTAGGTGGAATATTTAGGTGTAATAGTTCTTTGATTTCTTGAATATACTTATAATTCTCCCCCTTTTGGTATTAGCAAAAGGTAATAGGAAATGAATGAGGAGTTCTTAAGGGAAGAGATCAGATGTAGAAAATATGAGTAAGCGGAAGCAATTGTGTTGAAAATGATTGAATGTCTTGAAATAATAGTAATATGCCATAGTATTGAATAAACTCATGAAGAGATGGTATAGCCATATGAAGTAGTAGAATAAAACAAAATAACTGAAACATGATTAATGTCATTTTAAAGTATCATAGAAAGACACAATTGTGTATAGAAATTTGGAATCTTTTCGGTCCAATTCTCATGAGATGAATGCTTATATAACATAATGATATGTACAAGTGATGCTTTGATCAAACATATGAAATTATTTAATTTACATGATCATTGGAATAGAAAACATAATATAAGCATATAAAGACAACTTTGACCTTGAAGGTATAGCACAATAAGAATAGAATACCATTTTTTCTTTTGCACAAGACACTTTACAATTCTTTCCAAGGTGCTCAACCTCACAATGCTTATTAAGACTTATCAGGAGGGTAAGTAGTGCTTGGTGGAGTATCCTTGTCCTCAATTTAAACTTTTTGTTGATCACAAATTTTTTGATATCTTAACGTTGAGATATTTATAATTTTTATTTTTAATTGACCAAGGATCTCCGAATTCACTTGAATCGCAAAAGATGGTGTATATTTGGTTGTGCTAACAAATCAAGCTTGAAAGTAGTATTTATGAAATGCTATTGTATTATGTTAAAGCAAAGATGATTCATGTATATATTAAATAGAAAGACCTATGTATGGATCAAAAGAAGTGAACGTGATAGTTCATTATTATATATAAACAAATTCTCATACTTAGAGGCATGCGAAAACAATTTCCAATAGTCTAAACAACTTAGTAGGAGTGTCAATACGATGATAGAGTAAAAATAAAATCATATAATCATGTAAATAGCCATTTTTAAAAAAATAAAAAGCACATGGTTTGGCATCAATTCATGAGTTATAGAATGACATATAACTAGTGTAAAGCATCATAGAGACCAAAATTGAAGATTTAAGCTGTAACAGTACTGGCTAGCCTGACCCGGACCCCTAGCCCAGTACTGTCGGCACTGACGGCCCAGGCCTATTCTGGGACGGCCTGACCAAGCCCATCCGGGTCACTGGCACCGCCCTAGGACACTGTACCGTCGGTTCAGCCTGACCCACCGGTCAACAACAAGCCTGCAGGCCGTACACCCCAACGCCTCTCTGGCCCTGTTTCTCAGGCGCAGCGCGTTGTTGGAGGGGGGTCTCGAACCGACAACCTCCCTTGATAAGAACCTCTTCAAACAGGTCTCATCACCAACTGAGCTGCAGCATAATGAAGAATAATTATCAATAATAACAAACGTATATTTTCTACCTCCTAGACTTTGTGTAGTAATTGGACCAAACAAGTCCATATGTAATAAATGTAAAGGTCTAGTAGTAGAAATAACATTTTTGCTTTTAAAAGATGATTTTGTAAACTTTCCTTTTTGGCATGGTGAACATAATGAAGAAAGCTTTTCATTCAAATTTGGCAAACCTTTTATTATTTTATGTTTAGAAAGCTTTACTATACGTTTGGCACTAGAATGTCCTAGTCTCCTATGCCATAATTCAAGTTCATCATTCTTTGAAATAAAACATTTAAGTGTAGAATGAGATAAATCATGAAAAGTGATTGTATAGACATTATTTATTCTTGGTGCAGTAAGTATAATTTCATTTGTTTTGGAATCAATAATTTTGCAGAGGTTTGAGCTAGAGTCAAATAAAACATTTAGATTTTTATCACATAGTTGACTAATGGAAATTAAATTATGTTTCAAACCTTTAACATATAAAACATTTGAAATTTTAAATTCTTCGTTACCTACTACTCCAATGCCTTTGACTTTACCCTTGGCATTATCTCCAAATGTCACTGTTCCACCTTTCTTCATCTCCAGGCTAAGGAACTTTGATTTATCGCCCGTCATGTGTTTTGAACATCTAGAGTCTAAATACCACACGTCTTCCTTGTTCCTAGCCTGCACGCACACCTAAAAAGATGATGAGAGTACAGATCTGGTTACCTAAGTGGTCCCTCCCATGGTATAGGTGGACGCCTTAGGTACCCAGATTTTTTTAATATTAACTTTTCCTTTCTTCCAGCATGAGTCCGAGATGTGACCAAATCGATGACATTTGGCACATGCAATGAATAGTGAGGAACCATTCTTTAATGGTTTCTCTGGACTCTTGCTGGAGGAAACATCTTTATGTGTGGATTTAGAAAAAATTTCATTTTGAAAAACAGGTTTTCTGAACCTGGAGCAGTCGCTGGTTCCGACATCAGCTGTCGGAAATTTCCGACAGCTTCCAGAGCTTCCAGAAATGTATCCTAGCCCAAATTTTGATGTCCCATGGCATTGGTTGGCTAAAAGCATATCCAGAGATTTTTTTCCAACACCAAAATTTTCAATTGCCATGTTCAACTCATTTACTTTGGACTTTAAAATTGAATTTTCTTTTACAATCATGCCACATCTATTTGCAACATTTTTCTTATAATTCTCTAATTTAGAATGAGAGGTTTTAACAACCTTTTCTAAGTCCTTTTTCTCTTTTAGAAGTTGATCAATTTTTTGATCGGACTTAGAAATAGTGTTTTCAAGGTCTTTTATCCTTGTCGAAGAGTGATCACACTCTTGACAAATTTCCTTCTCGTTCCCAATAGATTTCAAATCATTTGATAATTTTTTATTTACTTTCAAAAGAACTTTATTTTTATATTTTAAGAAATCGATTTCCTTTAGGCTTTTATCCAAAAATTTGCAAGTTTTCATAAATTCAGAATATAAATCATCATAAGATGGAGGAGTTACCTCAGTGTCGCTTTGGACAATGCAATCGTCGTCAGATGACGCATTTCCTTTCCCCATCAAGCAGACATTTGCCTCCTCTTCCTCATGTGTTGAGGAATCACTTTCTTCACCAGACGAAGAATCATCTGAAGTCTCTGCCTTTAACACTTTCTTCTTGTAACTTTTATCGTGCCTCTTTGCTTTTTGCTCTTTCAGATACTTTGGGCACTTGCTTCTGATATGACCAATCTTCTTGCAATGGTAGCACTCCGGTAGCGGACGCTCCTCTTCATTCTCCATTTTTCCTTTGCCTTTTTGGTAGGCAAAATCGTTCTTTTTGAAAAATCTTTTAAATGAATTTCTTCTCTCCGGATTTCTCATAAACTTCTTAAAGTTCCTCACAAACAGTCCTTCATCTTCCTCACTTTCTTCAGTCTCACTTTCTATTTCCTTTTTAGATTTCAACGCTAAGCTCTTCTTTTTGGGCCCCAAATTGTACTCTTGGCTTTGAATCTTAACTCACTTCATGGGTTTTTAGATTCCCAATGAGACTCTCCAATTGTAAGGTCGTAAGATCATGTGACTCAGAAATGGCAGTCACTTTAAGATTGAACTTCGGGGGAAGTGATCTTAAGATTTTCCTTACTAAATCTCCATTGGAGAAAACCTTACCCAACACCTTTGAATCGTTCACGATTTTAGTGAATCGTGTGTACATTGTATCAATTTCTTCATCCACCTCCATTTTGAATCTTTCGAACTCTCACTCCAGTTGAAATAGCTTTGAATCTTTTACCTGCGAAGTACCTTCATGAGTGATTTCTAAAAGATTCCAAATTTCAAATGCAGTATCACAAGCACAAACTCTATTAAATTAAGTGCGATCTAGTGCGCAAAATAAGGCATTCATGGCTTTTGCATTGTTCTTACATTTTAATTTATCATTGTCATCCCACTTGTCTTTGGGTTTGACCATAGTTACATCTCCTACAACAAATGCTGGGGAAGTATAACTCGTCTCGACTATATTCCAAACTTCCATGTCGAGAGCTATTAGAAAACACCACATTCGTGTTTTCCAATAGTTATAATCTGTGTCCATAAAAAGTGGTGGCCTACTAATTCCTTGCCCCTCAACGAACGCGTGATCATTGTGCGCCATTACTCCCGGTGGTAAAACAATTTTGGAGTAACCTCCCTCTGATACCACGTGTTGGATCTTGTGGCGCCCTTAGAGAGGGGGGGGTGGTGAATAAGGGCCTTTTAAAAAATACGATTTTTTACTTAAGAATTTTAAAACAAATTTTACTTTTCTAAAAATTACTTATAAAAATTTCAAACCAATGTAATTTTTAAATTAATTCAAACACAAATTTCTAAGTTCAAGATGAAGCAACCATATTTGCAATTAAAGAAAAAGTCATAATTTTATAATCATGAAATTCACAAACAAATAATATGATCTTAACAATGCTTAAGATCAAGGCACAAATATGATAATAAACCTTTTACAATTTGTGTTTACCAATCCTTCTCCCAAGGATCGGAAGGCTATCACTTGTCTCTCCCTAGACCAAGACCAAGCCTATCCTCTAGATCTTCCCAAGATCTAGACGTAGCACACAAGGCCACGATTTCCCACCAAGCCACGCAAGGCCTTGGACGCTCCACACAAGGAAGCGATTTTCCCCTAAGCCACGCAAGGACTTAGACGTCACGCACAAGGAGATGATTTCCCTACCAATACAAAGTGAAATGTATATAAATGAAAATACAAAATGAAAAGAACAACTCCCTAGAAATTCAGATCTCTGAAAGGAAGGTTGAAGCCTCGAGATGATCGTTGATGTAGAAGCGCGTCCGATCTCGTCTTCAATCTCAAACCTTCTAAGCACAAATGGGAGTTTATGAGGTTCTAGAGCTCTCTGATTCGTATGCACTCAGGAAAAGACTTGGAATTCTCAAAGCTTGGAATGCACGAACAAAACGAGCCAATATATAGATTTTCACTTCGCCTGGGGGACATCACTGTCGGATTTCCGACTGAGCTAAACTGCCGCTCGTAGTGCTGTCGTGCGGGTAGTTGCTGTAACTTCCATGCTGTCGCCTGGGCGACATCGCTGTCGGAATTCCAACAGCGCAAAACTGCTGTTCGTCGTGCTGCCGTGCGGACAGTTGTTGTAACTTCTCTGCTGTCGCCTGGGCGACATTAGCTGTCGGAAAATTCCAACATCAAAATGCTTCATTCAGTCAAATTGAGCTCCATTCAGAATTGTGAACATCTCATACCTGTTACCTGCACACCATTAATAAAAATAGAATCAAATACAAACGGGACTTTGTTATTATCAAACCAGAAGAGTGCGAAACGCATGCTCCAACAGCAGGCCCACCCGGAGTGGATAAGGCCCAAGAAGTTGAAAAGTCACCGCACAGTCCAGCTATACGCACCCCCTGGCGCTTCACATTCTTCCCGCCCTTTTTATTTCTATATATAGCCATCGATTTTTTACTTTCTAACCACCGCATTAACTGTTTCAACCCTCTTCCTTTCTTACAGGCTCTCTCGCAACTTATGGCTCGCACTCGTGCTTCCTCCAGCTCGCTAGTACTAGAACCATGGTCGTTGATGGAGAATATGAGGGGCGAGCCAAGTGTGCTGGAGCCTACCGCGACCACCACTTCTTCTACGCCTCGCTCAACGACGAGGAGTTTCTCACCACGGTGGACCGATACATCCCCTCGGGGTTTATAGCTCGCCGCCTGGCGAGCACCACTTCCATCAACGAGCTGTCGCCCGACGAGCTCGCCATCCCCATTACTCACTTCGAGAATGGGTTGCGACTCCCCCTTTGGCCGGAAGTTCTCCTGGTACCCATTCAAACTTTGCACTTCTTACTCGCGATCGCAAAAAAAGGTACTAAACTTCCCTTGGTAAATTTTCAGGTGCTCAAGTATTATGGCGTCTTGCCGAGCCAGCTGACTCCGAACGCGATCGTCATGGTGGTCGCATTCGCCAGCTACTTGCGCAAAGAGAAGATTGAGTTCAGCCTGCTCGTCTTCCACAAGGTTTTCTCTTTTCGCGCCTATAAGGACAAAACGACTCACTTTGCGAGCCAGCACGTCACTGTGTGCGCGATGGTGAATAAAAGCCACTATTGGCATCAGAAGTTTGTCCTCGTCAAAGGGGCCTTTGTCAACATTCCCTTCTCCCCTCCAACGAGATGAGGCAACCTACTGCCCCTACCTCGCTCGGGGGGGGGGGGAGCGAAGCTCTTCCAGTACCTCGCGGGGAAGAACTTTGAGGTCGCGTACCTTCGTCAAAAGGTGGATTCGCTTCTCCCGATGCCACAGGGGGAAGGTATGACTCTTACTCACAGACCATTTATGCTTTCTTTCACTTTTGGTGACTAATTCATATAGTTGTCGCTTTTTGCAGGAGAGCGGGAACTTCCCCTCCACCCCCCGCATGCGAGGGCCGCAACCCTCACGACTAGCTTGCTCGCCACCGCAGCTGCCAAAGCGTGTCGAGACCAAACTGTCCCAACTTCTGGAAAGAAGCGGCCTCTATCTGCGAGCCAGGTCGTCCCGTCGGCCTCGGCGAAAAAGAAGACAAAGAAAGCCCCCGCCGAGCCCAGCGGAAAGGGGGTCATAGTGGATCTGTTTGAGACAGAGACATCACTCCCCCCCCCCCCCCGGCGAGCCAGAAGGCTGCCAGGGGGAGCCACGAGGTCGGGGAGGCATCGGGCGAGCCCAAGCCCATGAGCCATAAACATTTCAGGCTTGGTGCGAATCTCCCAGATGCGACCGGCGAGCCGCTGCTAGTGTAGGACCCTGATCACAACAAGATCTCGTGTTCTTCACTCCTCCCCTCTTGGGTTGAGAGTGATAAGGTTGGGGGCGAGGTGTTCTCCCTCGCCTTCGGAATATATGGCCGCGAGGATGCCGCCGACTTCGGCGCCCTAAGATCAAGGCTGCTCTTCTACGAGGCCATGCGAGCCCAATTACGGGCTATGGAGCTCACTCATATGGTGGGCCGGCAGTACCTTACTGTGGAAAGAGATTCTGGGGAGCTTAAGCGTGAGCGCCAGGAGTCCTCGGATGAGATCGCGCTCCTTAAAGGGAAAGAGGCCCTATCCGAGGGTCTTCTCGCCAGCCTCCAAGGCGGAATGGTAAGTGACGGATTTTCTATCCCGCCCGCTACATGTCTCCATTTGCCTTAGCTTATTCTTTTGCAGGATGACGAGACAACGAGCCAACTCCTATCGCGGAATGCCGACCTAGAGATAGAGAACACGTTCCTAAAAGCTTAATTCCGCGAGCTGACAAGGGCTGTGCTACCCCCGCCCCTCCGCAAGCTAGTGCTCGCAACCGAATACGAGACGAGGAGGAGGCGACCCGCAAGAACTCGATGGGCGTCGCCAACCTTATCTTCGATACTCTAAAGGGGGCGAGCCTGCTTTCTCTGGATGCAATGGAGGTTAGCGCCGAGGACGTCTTCCCAGACTTGTTCGCGTCTATTCCATAGCCCGAAGATTGCGTGAGCGAGGAGGAGCTGTCCGGTGACCGGCCTTGACTATTTTGTTTTTCAATGTATATCTTTATTTTGACTGGCGAGTTCGCCACTACTTGTAATCAACGTTTTCCCGAAATGAAACAAGAAATATATTTCTATCTTTAAATTATCATTTTGTCCTGCTCGCACCAACAGACTTTGTCATGCTCGTACCAATGTATTTTGTAATTCTCGTGCCCATACGCTTAGCTATGCTCGCGCTCGCACGTTTTCCCTTTGCAATGGTTAGATGGTTCACCGTTTTATTTTCATTCCTTTTGTCTCGCTACAATACACCCGTACACATCCAATAGCATAATTTCCCTCCTGCAGCTGTTTCGTTAGATAAATTGTTTGGTCGATTTGGCATCTGGGCCAAGCATGGACCGCTTCGCGCCTCTTGCTCGCCCAGTATGAGCCCTCGCAAGCTAGGTCGGCATTGCCTAATCTCACCCGCCACAACTTCTGTGACCGAAGATTACTCATTAACCACCACGCCGGCGGTCCCCCTTTGACTCACTTACTTAGATGTTGCTTAGAAACTCTCTGAGCATTTCGCGAGCCGGGAGTCGCCTTTGAATATTCTGTTGCCACCGTATTCAGCCGTCTCACTATAACCGTAGGTTTTAGAAATTTTTTATCCGATATTACTCTTTATTTTGTGTGAGCGAGCCCCGAGGCTCGCCCAGTCTACGCCTCGCATTAAGAGATTTTTGCGAGCCAGGCTTATCAACCTCAACCGCCTCTTTGCCAGCCTCTCCGCGAGATCATCCGGACCTACCGGCTAGTGAGAGCCCGACAGCGGAATCATCCGGGGGATTCCAGCACCAAACACTTGCTACCTTGTCAGCCTCTCCAGAGATCAACCTGACCCACAATCTATGAGAGCCCAGCAGCGGAATCGATCTGGGGCACTCCAGCACCAAACACTTATTACCTTGCCAGCCTCTCTAGAGATCAACCTGACCTACCGTCTATGAGAGCCCGACTGTGGAATTGATCTGGGGCACTCCAGCAACAAACACTTGCTACCTTGCCAGCCTCTCTAGAGATCAACCTGACCCACCGTCTATGAGAGCCCAGCAGCGGAATCGATCTGGGGCACTCCAGCACCAAACATTTGCTACCTTGCCAGCCTCGCTAGAGATCCACCTGACCCACCATCTATGAGATCCCGACAGCGGAATCGATCTGGGGCACTCCAGCACCAAATATTTGCTACCTTGCCAGCCTCTCTAGAGATAAACCTGACCCACCGTCTATGATAAAAGAAAATAAGGAAGGAGAGTTGATGAGAAAAGATCTCATAAAGGCAAGAAGCTTGAGAAGAGCTTCATTGCCAAGAATACCAATACCTTGAGTGAGAGTGACTCAAGCTCATCTGAATCAGAGGAGGAAGCCTACATTATATAACCCCCCCCCCCCCCCCCCCCCCCCCCCCCCCACCCAAAAAAACTAGGTAAGGGGAAAAAGTCTTACTTCACATGAAGGCCACCATGCACTTTCCAAATGCGTAATGTGACCATTCTCTAAGCGTAGAATGATCGCTTTGTCAGGGTATAGAACATCATCACATCAGATTAATTCGCATGTGGAAGCAAACTCAAAAAACATATTGCGATTGGGCTACAACAAAGGTACAAAATCTCTCGCTCCCACTTTGCTCTAAGATCTCACATCACTAAAGTCGGGAGGCAAGGAAGTCGCATCTACTCGCGCAAGTTTTATAGAGAGTAATTCTTCATGCTCTGGCAGGGCCACGTGCTGCTCCATCTCCTAAAAAGAGTGTACGGCGACACATTAGTAGTAATGACTAGTGGATCTTACCCCTCCATAAGATCCCTAAGGCTTGGGGACAATAGTGCGCCTCTGTAGGTTATCAATAGCCGAAGCAACATAAAAATAACAGTTAAGTAGCATTATCATATATATATATACGAGCATTTGTGAACGGGGGACCCCGTGCGTTAGGGCAACATTTGTCATGGGAGGTGAAATTTGTCGTGGGAGGCGACATTTGTCGTGGGGACGACATGTGTCATGGAGGGCGACATATGTCATGGGGGTTCATTTGACGTGGGGGCGACATTTGTCGTGGGGGGCAAAATTTGTCGTAGGGGCGACATTTGTCGTGCGTGGGCGGCGACAAATGTCATGGAAGGTGACATTTCTCGTGGACGGCGACATTTATCATGGGAGGCGACCTTTTTAATGGGCGGGGACATTTATCATTGGCGACGACATTTGTTGTTGGAGGCGACAAATTCTGTGGTAGGCGACATTTGTCATGTGGGCGATATTTGTCGTGGGGGCGACATTTGTTGTGTGGGCGATATTTGTCGTGGGGGCGAGAAATATCATGGGAGGCATGGTATGCAAAAAGACTTAAAAGTAAATACCCTACAAAAAAAATATGCTTCTAAAATATGGAAATAGGCAACCTTAACTGTCTCGAAAAGGATGAAGTTATTATCTATTGCGGCATACATCTAACTTTGATAATAGAATTATCAAGTTGTGCTATTGAATCTTCAAATAGACTCCTATAGAACACAAATTATCATTTGCTATTTTCATCGACAAATGTGTTTTAATATACTATGGAAACACATAGACATCATAGAAGATAAAGAAGAGAAGTGTGAAGCATAAAACCCAACATGAACCCAAAATAACTCGAGTTGGGAAGTATAAAATCCAGCATGAAGCTTTTAATTACCTACTAAATGTAATCAGAGTTTCTAAACATGAAGCTGAGAGGAACATGAAGCTAAGAGCAAGGTAATACTATACCCTTAAATTTTAATACCTACAACTGGTGTGTAAGAAAGTATAAGCAAATAGAGCCAATGCTCAAGTTATTGATAATAAGAAACAATGTGACAGGTAAAGAGCAGCAGTTTGGCTAGAAGAAGGGGCAAATGCATATATGAAAGACTTTCCTATTGGATATGAAGCATGAAAAACTATTTTGGTAATTTTTAATGCTTCTATCCACTGCTTAGCTATTTCCTTATAATGAATAAACACTGAGGTAGAGATAATTGAAATGGCCCTCTTAATTCCAATGCTGAGATGAATCAAGGTAGCCGACTACTCTGATTACACTATGATAAGTGGTAACATGGCATCGTGGAGTGAGAATAAGAGAACTCTAAGGAAGGATGATTACAACAAAGCAGATGTCATGAAGTTCTCATTAAAAATGGAACAGTTACCAATATCTTACTATTCAAAAGGTACCAACAAAATTTGAGATCAAATTTGACCAAAAATCCAACATGACTGTCAACTTAGAGCTTCAAATTCACAAAATTGAAAGGGTAACCCCTCATAAAGAGGTTGCAGTGCAAATCATAAGCAAATCAGAAATATATATGAAATGACAATACACAACATATTAATGAATGTAATGTGCTAAAACATTACATTCTCTCATACAAAAAAATATAGATCTAAAGTAATTTAGTAACCTTTCATACAACAATAACTATTTAAAAAAAATTGAGAGTACAAATATTGAACTCAAGTCCAACTGTGTGACTTACAATAAAAGAATGCAAATCTTTGGATAGAGAGATGATCACCCACCATGAAAGCAAGCAAAATTCTCGGACCTACAATGAGTGATTAGAATTAGGATCGTTAGCAAAAAAAATGCAAAAATTACAACTAAAGAACAAACAACAGCAAATGAACTGATATGCTTTTCTGCTCCAAGTGAAAAAAATTTAAAGCACCAAATTTTCACAAATTATGTGCTATGCTATGTTGATCAAGATTCATACATTGAGGAGTTGTTTGACATGATTCAAAGCTTGATTCAAAGTTGTCATAATTGTCATCAAACTTCTGCTTTTTGATTGACCATATGCTTATTGTAGATCTCAAGCCCACCTTTTATATGGAATGAACACATCTTAAATTGTTATATGGAATGAACACATCATAAATTGTTTAGCAAATATGATGAGGCTTAAAAATTACGGTGGAGGGATACCTACTGCACAGCCCCAAAGACTCCGTCCACCGCATTGAAATTGCCATTCCCGTTTGTGTGTCATCGTTGTGTTGTCCATCGACCACTTTCTTGTCCAACATTTGAGCTGCTAAGATATAAGAAGCTCATATGAGACAATACCCCATATTGGTAAAAACTTGAAGGAAATTTGCAGATAAATTAGAGCAAATGAGTAGAATCAGATTGAAGCACTCCCATAATCACCATTAATATATTCACCATAATCACCAACAATAAAGATATCAAACACTTGCAATGCCCAGCTCCCATAATCACCACTATTATAATCACCATAATCACCAACAATAAAGATATCAAACACGTGCAATGCTCAGGGATCGAATAACCATAAGCTAAAAAGGGATGGTGCCCTCACCGAGTCTAATGTGGTAAACCATCACTTGCCATAGGTAGTGTTGTTGCCTTCCCCCAGTGGGACGTCACAATCCCTTTCCATAGACTGATAGTTTCCTAGTTTACTGATTACTGAAAGAAAGAAAGTCGCATGGTTAGTTAATAGTTAGATGTACGCAACTCCTCTCATTTAGTCTTCAAAATATTAGTGCAGGCGAGGCACTAATATCAAGTCTATAAGCCCTTCCCCAGAATAAACTCAAGCACAAAACCTGCAGCAAAGTTATGATAATGGGAGGTGAGGCAGGAAAAATATGTTTTGGCAACATTAAAAGACAACCTAACATTAGTGCAGGTGAGGCCCAAACAACCCGATTGGACCTGCACTGATAAATGATTTCTTAACTAATGATGAAACTTGTTCTCTATAATATTTCTTAACCTTTTTGAGATAATAAATTCTACGTGACAACTTTTCATTATCCTTCCAAAATTTCTCTTATGATTTCTTGAAGACATCCAACGCATCATCTTAAGGTGCTGACCCAACCATGTTAACTGGTATGAGACAATAAAGCGAAAAAGATAAACAAACTCTGCCATGTATAGCTGCTATATCCGATGTAAAAATCAGTTGCCAAAGAAGATCAACAAACTCCGAACAAAATAATGAATATGAACCGATTTAAAGAAGCTCAGATTATGTGTTCACACACTCATGGATGGTTGAACTAAACAAAATCTGAACTCATGAATTGGGTGTAGATTATACTTTGGTGGAAAACAGAGTATCTGTAGAAGCTAAAATGGTAACCCAAAAGTTTAGCAGGAGCGGCCAAAAGATCGGTCCATACACAGAATTGGGGTAAGGACTGTGCAAAATACCTAAAGTTTGGCTTTTGCAGGTAGGAGATGAAATCTTCTATTTGAATTAATTGCGTATCTTTCCTGAAATCCGCATTCGGTCGGAAGCAGGAGCGTGAATGGGAATGAAATAGGAATTAAGAAACCAAAATCTGCATTAGGACTGGCTTTTGCATCAAATATAATGGGAATTAAAATGCATCAAATGGAAAGTGTCGTGAAGGTACCTTGACGACCGAATGCTGAGAACAGCTCGAGGAAAAGCTTAGCAGGGAAGGTGCTGGGAATGAAAATGGTAAGCGAAAAGCTTAGCAGGAGCGGCCAAACGCTCGATCCAGCCGACCCTGCAATGGTGGTGGAGGAGCTCTTGAGGAGTAAGGGTGAAGGCAAGGCTCGGTTGAGGAATTAGGTTGCAGGAGGTTGTCTTATCTCTGGCTTTTGGCGGCGGGAGTCCGATGCTTTCGGCGCATAGCAATCGAGGAAGAAAGGAAGGTGCTGCTTTCGGCGGTTGCAGTCGAGGAATTGAGAGGAGGCGTGGGAGAACTGTGCCGTGTGGGAAGGGTTTTGACAGGTTCGCTAACTATGCTGCCCGGTCAGCGGAACCATCCGAGTGGAAGAAAACTTTGCCTCCCTAGGAGGTCAGCCTGCCCTGCCGGCTTGAGAGAGCCCAGTCAGCTCCACCTCTGCCTCTACGGACTCAGCACCAATCTTCCGGATAAAGCTTTCCGTAAGAAAAGCGTGTGATGCTCCCGTGTCGAACAACACTCGAGAGGGATAGCCCGAAACTAGCACGAAATCTAACCACGTGCACAACAAACATGAAAGGCCTCAATCTACATTATAGTAACAAACGAAAACTTAAACTTTTCGTACCTGTCACCACGTCGGGTTGACGTATCGCTTCCTGCTGCCCAAGATTATACGCTCTCGGCTGCACTGGAGGGAACCGCGAAGCACTTGACTCCGCCGCTTTCCCCTTCTCTGCAACACTAGGACCGGAGCGCACCGATTGTTCCTGCCTCGGCTCCTGCTCAGCTCCGCCCTCGGTACAAAACTGACTTATGTGACCCACCTTGCCGCACTTGTAACAAGTAAATGGACCTTTGGAGCAAAAATCTCCCGAAGGTGCGCCACTTCTCTCCCGAGGCCTACTAGGACGGGGCTTCTTCTTCCATCGGCTGCCCTCGGACTTCCACTGAGACTGAGACTGAGAAGGCTTTCTTTCTCCCTGCTTTGCCGCAAAACCCTTTCACCGCTGTGTTCGCTCCATGTCGCTCTCCAATGTCCGAGCGACTTCGACCAACTCATTAAATCCTGCATTCTTCAAGGCTATGAGTGGCTGCCTTAAATTTTCCCTTAACCCTTGATAGAGGAGATTATCTCTCTCTTCATCATCTGCCATAGTCGTTCCCGCATAACGACCCAACCGAGTGAACTCTTGCAGATATTCATCCACTGTCTTCTCACGCTGCACTAAATGCAAAAACTGCCGCTGCAGTGCTAACCTTGTTGAGGCCGGAATATAACGCTTGAGGAAAGCGTTCCCGAACTCCTCCATGGACGGAACACGCCCAACAAAATGGCAACCGTTAAGGTTCACCCACCACAACTTCGCTTCGCCCTCTAACATGAAACTCTCATAGTGAGACTGCCTCTTCTCTGGGGTCTCAGCTGCCTTCAAGAGTTCCTGGATCCTCGAAAGCCAATCCTTGGCATCCGTTGGAGTGCCAACTCCCTTGAATGTCGGAGGGTGGAAACTCAAGAAGTACTTCATGAATCGATCACCCATCGGAATCGCTCTCTCCACTAAAGGATTTGCTTGCCTCACTTCGACATCCGGTGTATCCGGCGTAGCCGCTGGAGTAACAGGAGTTGCAACTTGCACCGCCGGTGTAGGAACCCGTGGCATCGCTCCAGCTTAAGCCGCTACCATTGCTTCCGCTAGCATGCGACAGAAAACAGCCGGGGACATGCCCACATTCATGAGGCCTGGAGCAATAGCACTGCTCCCCGAAGGCTCCTCTTGCCTCCTCGACGTCCCCGCATCGTTGCCAACATCCTAGCATAAGCAAGGAAAAATAAAAGCTCATCACGCTCTAATCGCAAGACTCGAACACAGGGATACTCATGATCCCGCACAATACTCCTATGTGGACAATCTCTTACGCGATCCAAATACACTAGACCTCGCAAGAATACTCTGTTGAATTTATTGAAGTGGAAGTGGAGGAGGCTTTTGGACCTGGGCGGTCTGGGAAGAGACCGGGCGGTCTGGCGTGACCGCACGGTCTGGCGGTCTGACAATGGCGGTCTGTTCTATTGGTTAGCTGCAGCTTCCGGGGTTGACCGCTGGTCTGGTCCAAGGGCTGCTGGAGGAGGAGGTCGTGCGGTCTGGCTGTGACCGCATGACGGGTGATCTTCCTCAGGGTCGCGCGGTCTGTCTCTGACCGCGTGACAAGTTGTTCTCTTCAAGGACGTGCCGGTCTGGCGTGACCGCACGGGTTGGCTCTTGAATCCGGTCTGGTGGCTTTCCAGAGGGTTCTGAAGGAGTTCGCGGACTAAGTCATTCTTAGTCGCGCGGTCTCAGTTCGCGGTCTCAGGAGGAGACCAGGAGGGCGAGCTGGCTGTGTTTGCGGTCTCAGGCGAACACAGGTGGTGGGTGACTTCTAGGCGGTCTGGCGATCTCCGTGTGGAGTCGTGTTCAGACTAAGGGAGTTGCGATCTCCCGCGGTCTGGAGTGAAGTCGGCGCTCACCAAAATGAAGCAGGAGGGTTGTCGTGATCGCGCGGGTTGACCGGTAAGGTCGCGCGATCTGATGGGTGGTGACTCTATCTCATAGGGTGGTGACTGGATCAGGTCTCACGTCTATAAATAGGGAGCCACTGTTGCAACAATTAGAAGAACACACCAAGTGTAAGCTGAGTTCGCGTCTTTCTTGCGGTCTGTGTTTCTGACCGGGCGGTCTCTGATCGAATTCTTCTTGTGCAGCTTCTGCGGATAGTGCAGGCAGCAGCGATCACCTCTTCCTCTGAAAGTGTTCGGGCGGTCTGCGGCTTGGAGTTGTGTTGCTGGAGTTTGGGAAGATCAGGAGGTCGAAAGAAGGGAGCGGCCTGTGCAGCGGTTTGGTGGTGGTCTGAGGTCGGCAGGGTGTTGCGGTCTAGCAACAGGAGGAGATCGCAAGGGAGTTCGCGCGGTCTGTGCAAGAGAGGTCGCGCGGGTTGTGCGGTCTGAAGTCTTTCAGTATTCTTCTCTGTATTGGTTCTGGAGTGTAGTGCTGACGGAATCATGTCTCGTCAAGCATGTCTTGCCCTGTAACTGAAGTTAGAAAATCAATAAAGATCATTTGTTTGCCCCAAATTGTTTCTGGTTGTTTTGGCTTGTAACTCTAGTTGTTATTCCTGCTTGCTCTCACAAGGTCCGAAAAATTCCACATGGTATCAGAGCTAGGTTGGAGTGGTTAGAGCAGTGAATAACTTAGAGTAGCCATCGCCTTTGTGAAGAAGGAACCAGAGGGAAAACAATGGAAGGCGGATTTGCAAGAGGTCTTGGGATTGATATGCTTACTTCGACCAACTTTAAGAAGTGGAGGTCATGTATGCAGAGCTATCTTCTAGGGGAGGACCTCTGGGAGGTTGTTGGAGGAGATGCAACTGAAGAGGTGAAGGCAACGGAAGCAGGTGATAATGGTCCGGCTGTGAGGGCGTGGAGAAAGACCAATGCTAAAGCCGAGTTCACCTTGAAGCGTGCCATTTCACCAGAACTATTTGATCACATCTTAGGGTGTGGATCAGCTGCCGAAATCTGGAGAGCCCTGGATGGGCTGTTTAACAAGAAGAATGTGGCGAGGCTGCAGTTCTTGGAGAATGAGCTGGCAAGGTCAGCTCAGGGTGATCTTTCTATCTCAAACTTCTTTCTGAAGATGAAGAACCTCTGCGCTGAGATATCAGCACTGGATCCTGATGAGCCTATCTCTGAGGCTAAGCTGAAGAGGCACATCATCCGCGGCCTGCGGAAGGAATATGTTGCCTTTGTGACGTCAGTGCAGGGATGGGCAAATCAGCCGTCTCTGCTAGAGCTGGAGAATCTGCTAGCGTCGCAGGAAAGTCTGGCAAGGCAGATGGCGGGAGTGTCAGTGACTGGGGGAGACGGCGAGGTGCTCTTCTCAGGGAAGAAGAAGAAGTGGGAGAAGAAGAAAAAGATCGCGGGAGGCTATGGGCCTTCAACTTCTGGGCAGCAGGAAAGGGGGTATGCTCCCAAGGCTGACGGGAAGAAGAAGGGGGAAGGTCCGAGATGCTTCAAGTGCGGGAAGGTTGGGCACTTCAAGAAGGAATGCCCAGTTGTTACTCAATCGGGGCATGTTGCTGGAAAGGTGGAAGTGGAGGCCAGGCACATTGATGGAGGATGGGGAGGAGCCTTCTCGGCTTCGGTTGAAGCCTCGGCTACTATCAACTATCAAGAGGACTGGATCGTGGACTCAGGGTGTGGTCATCACCTCACCGGAGATGAGTCGAAGCTTTCATCAGCACAACCCTATACAGGTAACAATGCTATCATCACCGCTGATAATACTGTGCATCCAGTCGAGAAGGTGGGGGTTGTTTCTTTGGGCAGTGATAGAGGGCCACTTACCTTGAAGAGTGTCTATCATGTGCCCGGGATGAAGAAAAACCTCTTCTCCGTGACCAACGCTGTTGACGCTGGGTATCACGTTCTGTTCGGCCCGACAGAAGTGAAATTTCTGCGAAATGTAGAGGCCGTAAAGGCCGAGGTCGTTCATGTTGGGAGACGGGCAAAGGACTTGTTCGTTTTGTCGACAAGTTCCTACGTCGACAAGATGAAGACGAATGATGGTGCCGTGATATGGCATGAGAGGTTGGGGCATGTAGGGATGGACAAGCTGAAAGCAATGGCGATGAAAGGTCTTGTCAAGGGCCTGCCAAGTCTATCTTCCTACGGAGAAGGTCACGTTTGTGCGGGATGTCAGTTCGGCAAGTCTCATCGACTACCGTTTGACAAGTCACAAACAAGGTGTAGTCAGCCGTTGGAGTGCATCCATGGTGACTTGATGGGACCTACTGCTACCCCAAGCCTCGGAGGCAGCAGGTATATGCTGGTGTTGATCGATGATTACACCAGATATGTCTGGGTATATTTCCTGAAGGAGAAGGCGGAAGCGTTTGCCAAGTTTGTGGAGTTCAAGGAGCTCGTGGAAGGTCGGCTGAATCTGCGGATCAAGAAGCTGAGGACGGACAACGGAGGAGAGTTCACCTCTGCTGAGTTCTCCAGTTTTTGCAGGAAGGCAGGCATCCGGAGGGAGCTTACTTGTGCACATACTCCACAGCAGAACGGTGTTGCAGAGCGGAAGATCCGTCATCTGACGGAGACCTGCAAGTGTTGGCTGCATGCCAAGAGTATCCCAAAGTCCTTCTGGGCGGAGGGAATGTCTTGTGCTGCTTACGTCATCAACAGGATGCCTCTGAGCCCCATCAACATGTTGACCCCGCATGAGATGATGTTCAAGGAGAAGCCAAGCGTGGCACACCTTCGGGTGTTCGGTTCCACTTGTTACGTGCACATCCCTGATGCTCTTCGGACAAAGCTAGAAGCGAAGGCTAGGAAGCTAGTCTTTGTGGGATACGATGAGAGGAAGAAAGGGTGGAAGTGCATGGACCCGGAGACGCGGAGATTTGTTGTATCTCGCGACGTCGTGTTCGATGAGGTGACATCTTACAGGGGGTCCTCTGGAGTGGAGTTACCAGAGAGCAGGGTGGAGGAGCCGGAGCAAGCTGTGGAAAATCTTCAGGTGGAGCTACCTGTGTCACCAGGTGGTCCATCGCCTTCTAGTTCTGAGACGGGAGCTTCTGGTTCAGGGAGCAGGGGGAGCAATGCTCCTAGCACGTCTGGAAAAGGAGCTAGGGAAGAAGCAGCTGAAGATGATGCGGTTCAGGGGAAGGAGCTGAGGAGGTCGAAGCGAGCGATCATCGCCCCTGATCGCTATACAGGAGGAAACGCAGTGAGCTTTGTCTCATGTTTCTTTGCTGGTCCCTTGGATGAGAGGGAGCCGTCGAGCTTTGAGAAGGCCCAAGGCGTGAAGGAGTGGGACGTTGCGATGCAAGAAGAGATGGCAGCTCTTGAGAAGAATGAGACCTGGTCTCTTGTGCCCAAGCCTAAGGGCATCGCTCCTGTGACATGCAAGTGGGTCTACAAGCTTAAGAAGAAGGCTGACGGCAGTATCGAGCGTTACAAGGCTCGTCTTGTAGCTCGGGGGTTCTCGCAGCAATACGGTGAAGACTATGATGAGACATTCAGTCCGGTGGCAAAAATGACTTCAGTTCGGTTCATCATTGCCTTGGCGGCGTTCAGTGGATGGAAGATTTGGCAGCTCGACGTCAAGAACGCTTTCTTGTACGGCGAGATTGACAAGGACATCTTCATGGTTCAGCCACCAGGTTTTGTGTCTGAAGATTTTCCGGAGCATGTCTGCAAGCTGAAGAAGGCCCTGTATGGGTTGAAGCAAGCGCCGAGGGCGTGGTACGGGAAGATCGCAGAATATCTCCTATTCTGTGGATTTGTTGCTTCAGACTCGGACTCAAGCTTGTTCGTCAAGAAGAGTGGGGAGCTTCAGGTCATCGTGCTGCTATACGTTGACGATATGATTGTAACGGGGAACTCGAAGGAGGATGTAGCACAGCTTCGGGCCGAGCTGGCTATCAGGTTCGAGATGAAGGATTTAGGTGAGCTTCACCATTTTCTTGGACTTGAGGTGCAGAGGAAGGAAGGTGGAGTGCTGGTGACCCAAGCCGGATATGCAGAGCGGATCGTGGAGCGGTTCGGCATGAAGGAAGGGAAGTGCACTTCCACACCTCTGGAGAAGGCTATGAAGCTTCGGAAGGATGAGGGAAGGATCATGCAAGATCCGTTGGTGTTCCGAGCTCTAGTTGGGAGCTTGATTTATCTGACGATCACGAGGCCGGATATTGCATATGCAGTTGGCAGAGTGAGTCGATATATGGCGGAGCCACGGGTACCTCATCTGCTAGCGGCCAAGAACATTCTGAAGTATGTCAAGGCGACCTCGGACATGGGTCTCCTGTACCGGAGGGATGCTGGCTTCGAGGTGCATGGATACATGGATGCCGATTACGGGGGAGATTCGGATGATCGGAAATCGACATCTGGATTCGTCTTCATGGCGGGCCCTACGGCTATATCATGGTGCAGCAAGAAGCAGGATTCCGTGTCAGTCTCTACCACGGAAGCGGAATACAAGGCTTCGGCCTTGGCAGCTCAGGAAGCCATCTGGCTTAGGAGGATGGTTGGAGACGTCCATAAGGAGGTTCGGGAGCCGACTCTGCTACGCGGTGACAACGAGAGTGCTCTCAAACTGGTAACCAATCCAGTTTGTCACGCGAGGACCAAGCATATCGAGATCGAGCATCACTTCATACGTGAGAAGGTGCTGGAGGGATCTCTTTCGGTCGGGCATGTGCGGAGTGCGGACAATGTCGCAGACATCTTCACAAAGGCGCTGGCAAAGGGGCCGTTCACACGGCTAAGGGAGCTACTTGGGCTAGTTTCCACTTCCCACTTCAAGGGGGAGTGTTGAATTTATTGAAGTGGAAGTGGAGGAGGCTTTTGGACCTGGGCGGTCTGGGAAGAGACCGGGCGGTCTGGCGTGACCGCACGGTCTGGCGGTCTGACAATGGCGGTCTGTTCTATTGGTTAGCTGCAGCTTCCGGGGTTGACCGCTGGTCTGGTCCAAGGGCTGCTGGAGGAGGAGGTCGTGCGGTCTGGCTGTGACCGCATGACGGGTGATCTTCCTCAGGGTCGCGCGGTCTGTCTCTGACCGCGTGACAAGTTGTTCTCTTCAAGGACGTGCCGGTCTGGCGTGACCGCACGGGTTGGCTCTTGAATCCGGTCTGGTGGCTTTCCAGAGGGTTCTGAAGGAGTTCGCGGACTAAGTCATTCTTAGTCGCGCGGTCTCAGTTCGCGGTCTCAGGAGGAGACCAGGAGGGCGAGCTGGCTGTGTTTGCGGTCTCAGGCGAACACAGGTGGTGGGTGACTTCTAGGCGGTCTGGCGATCTCCGTGTGGAGTCGTGTTCAGACTAAGGGAGTTGCGATCTCCCGCGGTCTGGAGTGAAGTCGGCGCTCACCAAAATGAAGCAGGAGGGTTGTCGTGATCGCGCGGGTTGACCGGTAAGGTCGCGCGATCTGATGGGTGGTGACTCTATCTCATAGGGTGGTGACTGGATCAGGTCTCACGTCTATAAATAGGGAGCCACTGTTGCAACAATTAGAAGAACACACCAAGTGTAAGCTGAGTTCGCGTCTTTCTTGCGGTCTGTGTTTCTGACCGGGCGGTCTCTGATCGAATTCTTCTTGTGCAGCTTCTGCGGATAGTGCAGGCAGCAGCGATCACCTCTTCCTCTGAAAGTGTTCGGGCGGTCTGCGGCTTGGAGTTGTGTTGCTGGAGTTTGGGAAGATCAGGAGGTCGAAAGAAGGGAGCGGTCTGTGCAGCGGTTTGGTGGTGGTCTGAGGTCGGCAGGGTGTTGCGGTCTAGCAACAGGAGGAGATCGCAAGGGAGTTCGCGCGGTCTGTGCAAGAGAGGTCGCGCGGGTTGTGCGGTCTGAAGTCTTTCAGTATTCTTCTCTGTATTGGTTCTGGAGTGTAGTGCTGACGGAATCATGTCTCGTCAAGCATGTCTTGCCCTGTAACTGAAGTTAGAAAATCAATAAAGATCATTTGTTTGCCCCAAATTGTTTCTGGTTGTTTTGGCTTGTAACTCTAGTTGTTATTCCTGCTTGCTCTCACAAGGTCCGAAAAATTCCACATACTCAACCTAGCTCTGATACCAAATTGTAACACCTACCATGTAATAACCATATAATATGGGTCCGGCCGGGACCCCACAGCATATAACCGCCACAGCTTTGGTATTAAAAGATGATATTAACTACCCAATCTCAAAAATCAGATAACACAGCGGAAACAAACCAAAACCATAGAGATTGTCCATAGTACAAAGGAGTCCAACTGGCCTTAAGGCCTTACAAAACCAACGTCCAAATCATCAAACATTCAATACTAATAAGACATCCCAACAAAAGGGGAAAGATGGTTTTTCCTAAACTACCTCGGCATGCAAGCCGGATATAACAAAGTACGAAGAAAGTAATGCAGAAAAACAACTAAGCACTTCATGAGGCTGTAGGCCTTTTTGGCCGGCGCGCTGGGTCCAGCCTGCGACTCTTGCCCTGCATCCAAGTCACAAAGAGCGGTAAACGAGGGTCAGCTATGGCTGACCACAAACGGTGTAACAATATCCCTCCTCCCGGCCGTCCTAGCGGACCCCGGGCAACTACTTCACCCTGCAAGTCAGCACTTCGTATGCAAATATACATAAAGAAAAGCAACATAAATACAGGCATGGGTGTCACAAACATCATCCACGTTTCTATGTTGAGCAGGTAATAAAAGGGGCCTAACAATGCAAAATGAATGCAAACCCGGGTTTCACCCAAGGCACCCTAAAGCGTATGAATCTAACACATCATCATACATCACCAACACAAGGGTACTCATTATTTCCCCACAAAGGCATCGTATCCCCAAATCCAAGAGCTCTCGCTGAGACCCACCTCGCCTGGCTCACCACACCATCGGGCTTGTCTAACAGCTCACATGCTCGGGCCGCCAACAACACACAAAGATCGATACTAAGAATTCTGGCTTAAACAAAACGTCCCAAGGCCCCGAACTTACACTCGGGACAACGTCCACCGATTGCATCGCCTGGAGACCGTCACCGGACTCATCCGTAGCACAGAAATTCTCGTCAGTCAACACCGAAGGTACTAATCTTGCCGGGACACTCTCCACACGTGAATCTCAGTCTTCATGGGATAGCCAGCTGACCACAAAGACCAATCACGCCTTCGCACAACCCTACGCATCACAAGCCCCATAATCCGCACATTATTTCCCCGCCCAAAACTCAACATTCATTACCACACGAAGCTACAAGGGCATCACAACGACGAGTTCGCCGTAATCGGATTTCTAACAAAACCCCTAATATGCGCGTCATTCAACATCACCGAATCGGACCAACGGTCGCAAATTCGGCTTCACCCACAATGCCTAATCCGCTAACAGAGCGGATCTCTAGTGCAAATCATATCGGGGATGGACTCAATCAACCCGATGGTTCCTTTTGAACCAAGGAGACCCAGATCCCTCTCACTCCACGGATCTGGTGCCAAAAATGCAGAAAATAAGGGATGTCATGCACGCATCCTAAAAACCGGGAGGAGAAATGTCGTTACCTTTTGAGATCTCCTCCTAGCCATGAGAAGCTTGCAAACAAACGGTGGAGAAGAAGCGCCTCGATGCCCTCTACGCGCTGCCGGTCTCGGATCGGCGAACGGAGCTCCGTAGCTCTAACAATGGCGGATTCACTTCTTCTTCCTCCTTGCCCCCTTCTCCCCTCTCCAACCTAAGAGAGAGAAAGGACTTGAAAGAATGAGGGAATAACCCCTCGTCCACGCCCTAAGTCCCCCCAGCAAAATATTTGGGTCGTCCGATCAAGATCTAATTCGATCGGACGCCCAAAAATTGTTGTTTACGGATCTGTTACCAAACTCACGGTCGAACGCACGACCGTGCGTTAGAACGCACGACTAACGACAGAGACACCATTTTTGCCTGTCGGAGAGCACGCACGGTCGGATCGATCGTGCGCTAAGAAAACGCACGATCGTGCGTCAAGAAAAATTCGCCTTCTCGACGTTAACTCTCCGCTCCGCAAAACCGTGGTGTTACACCTTGCCTCCCTCATTTCCAAGAACTCGAGGCAGGTGGATGTCGCGTGATCCTCCTCATCGTGGAAGTCACAGTAAGTTAACTCCGCCCGGACTCCCCTTCTTCCTCCCTTACGATTTCTTCTTCTTTTATAGCCGATCGCCATGGTTTGCTGAGGTGGTGGAGAGGGTGCCTTCGATCCCTGCTTCCACCCTGGGAGGTCGGGCCCCTTTCCCTGGAAGCTGTCCTCCTCTTGGTCGAACTTCCTCTTGGGAGCCCCTATCCTCCCCCCCCCTGCTGCCTTGCCTCCGGCTCAATTAGCTTGGCCAACCTTCTCGTGAACTCCGGGTTGGCCTCCTCACTCTCAACTTCTTCTGCCACCCTTTCCATCAACTCCTCAAAATACAAAGGAGCTCTCCTCTTGAGGTCCCTTTTGAAGAATCCCCCTGCAGCCCTACGATGAGAGCGAGCTGGAGGGTGTAGCCTGGCACCTCTTGGGTGAGGAGAACCACCTCCTGGAAATATTCAACATAGTGGGCCATTGACTCCCCTGGCTCTTGCTTGATCTTGAAACGTGCTTCGGCATCTTTCTTCCTCTTCCTTGATGTCGAGAAGCGTAGCAGGAAAACTCGACGCAAGTCTTCGAAGGCATAGATGGATCCCGCAAGGAGCTGGTGGAACCAATCTCTAGCCTTCTCCTTCAGCGTTATCGCGAGAGTCAACACTTGAAAGCATCCGACATGGGCCTGATCGAGACCATGTCCTCAAACCACTGTAGGTGCAGGACAAGGTCATCCTTGCCGGAGTAATGAGACATCTCCAGCCTTCCAGACCCCTCAGAATCGGGGCCGAGAGGATTAGCTCACACAATGGACTTCTTATGCTCGCCCCCTTTGGGTCTGGGCGAGTGGGTGCTGGATGCCTCCCCACTTGCCCACTTGGGGTTGGGTGAGTGGGGGTCTGGGACCTCCCCACTCGCCCCCTTGGGGCTGGGCGAGTGGGGGTCTGTGACTGTGAAATTGTTTTCGAATCTTTATGGAGTGAGCAGGAATTGTACAACTTAGAGTTCAAGCCAAACAACCAGAAGCACATGAAACAAACACGATCTTTATTGATAAGCAAAATTCTTCATTACAGGCCAAGGTATACATGGCGAGACATGATTTCTCCAGTACACAAAAAACAGAAGAGAAAAGCAGCAAAAAGGAAAGCCAGCGGTCTGCAAAACTGAGACCGCCTAACCGCCCGGCTTGACAATCCGCCCGGCTAGAAACCAGATTGCCCGAACTCCCGAACTGCGACTTGAGCCACACCAACTGAGAACCACACAAACTCCCGAACTCCAGCAACCTGCACTGCAAGCCGCGAGACCGCCCGAACACCTTCAGAAGAGGAGGTGACCGCTGCTGCCCGCACAATCCGCAGAAGCTGCACAAGACAAGTTTGATCAGCTAACCGGCCGGTTACAAAACACAAACTGGAAGAACAGGTCGCGAGCTCAGCTTACACTTGGTGCTCTATATTTGCTGCTACAGTGGCTACTATTTATAGGCAGGCGACCTAATCCAGTCACCACCCTATGAGATAGGATCACCACCCCTTGATCGCACGACCAGACCGATCAACCCGCGCGACCAGCAAAAGAACCTCCTGCTTAGTGAGCTCGCCGACTTCAGCTGAAGCCGCGCGACCATGACAACCCGCCCAGTCATGTCGCTCACCACCTGTTTTCGCCACCCGACCTCCCCAAAGACCGCAAACACACCAGACCGACTAGGGCACAGCCCGCCAAGTCGATCAAACACCTGTGACCGCATATGCCAGCTGATCACCGAAGGACCAGCCATGCGAACAGAAACCGGAGACAGCGCGACTAAGACGACCTTAGTCCGCGCGCACCCCAAAGAACCCAAACAGCCACCAGAACGGCTACTCGCGCCATGCAGTCATAAGCACCAGACCACGCGCCTTCCTTACCGGGTAGAAACCTGATCCCCCACGCGGTCAGAAAACCAGACCGCGCGGCCTCACCTCGGCACCCTTGGACAGAAGACTGGCGATCACACCGAGTAGCCCGCGGCTAGACCAAAGAGGTCAAACCGCCAGAGGAGACTGCAGGACCATGCGGTTAGATCAAAATGCGCGGTCCCCCCCCCCCCCCCCCCCCCCCTAGACCGCCAACTTCCAAAATCCTCCCACTTCAACATTTTCAACACTCCCCCTTGAAGTGGGAAGTTGAAACCAGTCCAAGTAAACTCCTTAGCTGAGTAAACGGCCCCTTCGCCAGCGCCTTTATGAAGATGTCAGCAATGTTGTCCTGACTCCGAATGTGCTCGACCGAAAGAGACCCCTCCAGCACCTTCTCACGAATGGAATGATGCTCGATCTCGATATGCTTGGTCCTGGCGTGACAAACTGGATTAGTAACCAGTTTGAGAGCACTCTCGTTGTCAGCGCGGAGCAGAGTCGGACCCCGAACCTCCTTATGGACATCTCCAACCAACCTCCTAAGCCAGATGGCTTCCTGAGCTGCCAAGGCCGAAGCCTTGTATTCCACTTCCGTGGTTGAGACCGACACAGAATCCTACTTCTTGCTGCACCATGATATAGCCGTGGGGCCCGCCATGAAGATGTATCCAGACGTCGACTTCCGATCTTCCGAATCTCCCCCGTAATCAGCATCCATGTACCCATGCACCTCGAAGCTCTCATCCCTCCTATAAAGGAGACCCATATCTGAAGTCGCCTTGACATACTTCAATATACTCATGACCGCTAGAAGATGAGGCACCCGTGGTTCCGCCATATAACGGCTCACCCTGCCAACTGTATATGCAATATCCAGCCTGGTAATCGTAAGATAGATCAAGCTCCCAACCAGAGCTCGGAACACCAACAGATCTTCCAGAATCCTCCCCTCATCCTTGCGAAGTTTCATGGCCTTCTCCAGAGGTGTGGAAGTGTACTTCCCTTCCTTCATGCCGAACCGCTCAATGATCCGCTCCGCATATCCAGCGTGGGACACCAGCACTCCACTCTCCTTCTTCTGCACCTCGAGTCCAAGGAAATGGTGAAGCTCACCCAGATCCTTCATCTCAAATATGATGGACAACTCAGCCTGAAGCTGCGCTACCTCCTCCTTCAAATTCCCCATCATGATCATATCGTCGACGTAAAGCAGCACGATGACTTGAAGCTCCCCACTCTTCTTGACGAACAAGCTTGAGTCTGAGTCTGAAGCACCAAACCCGCAGAATAAGAGATACTCTGCAATCTTTCCATACCACGCCCTTGACGCTTGCTTCAACCCATACAGGGCCTTCTTCAACTTGCAGACATGCTCCGGAAAATCTTCAGATACGAAGCCTGGCGGCTGGACCATGAAGATGTCCTTGTCAATCTCGTCGTACAAGAACGCATTCTTTACGTCGAGCTGCCAGATCTTCCACCCCCAACACGCCGCCAAGGCAATCACAACCCGAACTGAAGTCATTTTTGCCACCTGACTGAATGTCTCTTCATAGTCTTCACCGTATTGCTGCGAGAACCCCGAAGCCACAAGGCGAGCCTTGTACCGCTAGATACTGCCATCAGCTTTCTTCTTCAGCTTGAAGACCCACTTGCATGTGACAGGAGTGGTGCCCTTGGGCCTGGGCACCAGAGACCAGGTCTCATTCTTTTCGAGAGCTGCCATCTCTTCTTGCATCGCAATTTCCCACTCCTTCACACCTCTAGCCTTTTCAAAGCTTGACGACTCCCTCTCATCCAATGGACCAGCAAAGAAACACGAGACAAAGCTCACCATGTTTCCTCCTGTATAGCGATCAGGGGCAGTGATAGTTCGCTTCAATCTCTGCAATGCCTTCCCCTGACTCGCAGTATCTTCAGCTGCTTCTTCCCTAGCTCCTCTTCCAGACGCATTCGGAGCATCGCTCCCCCTGCTTCCTAAACCAGAAGCCTCCGCCTCAGAACTAGATATTGATGGACAACCTGGTGACACAGGTAGCTCCACCTGAAGATTTTCCACAGCTTTCTCTGGCTCCTCCACCCTGGTTTAAGGTAGCTCAACACCAGAGCCCCCTTGTACGACGTCACCTCGTCGAACACGACGTCGCGAGATACAACAAATCTCTGCGTCTCCGGGTCCATACTTCCAGCCCTACTTCCGGTCATCATACCCCACGAATATTAGCTTCCTTGCTTTTGCATCTAGCTTCGTACGAAGCGCATCTAGAACGTGCACATAGTAGGTGGAACCACACACCCGAAGGTGCGCCACACTTGGCTTTTCGTTGAACATCAGTTCATGCGGGGTCTTCATATTGATTGGACTCATAGGCATCCTGTTGATGACGTAGGCAGCACAAGACATTCCCTCTGCCCACAAGGACTTTGGGATACTCTTGGCATGCATCCAACACTTGCAGGTCTCCGTCAGATGACGGATTTTTCGCTCTGCAACTCTGTTTTGCTGTGGAGTATGCGCACAAGTAAGCTCCCTCCGGATGCCCTCCTTCCTGCAAAAAGTAGAGAACTCACCAGAGGTGAACTCCCCTCCGTCGTCAGTCCTCAGCTTCTTAACCCGTAGTCCAAGTCGACCCTCCACGAGCTCCTTGAACTCCACAAACTTGGCAAACTCCTCCGCCTTCTCCTTCAAGAAATATACCCAGACATATCTGGTGTAATCATCGATCAACACCAGCATATATCTACTGCCTCCAAGGCTTGGGGTAGCAGTCGGTCCCATCAAGTCACCATGGATGCACTCCAATGGCACACTACTCCTTGTCTGCGACATGTCAAATGGTAGTCGATGAGACTTGCCGAACTGACATCCGGCGCACACATGACCGTCTCCGTAGGAAGATAGACTAGGCAGGCCCTTGGCTAGACCTTTCACCGCCATAGCTTTCAGCTTATCCATCCCTACGTGCCCCAACCTCTCGTGCCATATCACAGCACTGTCGTTTGTCCGCATCTTGTAAACATAAGAACTTGTCGATAAAACGAACAAGTCTTTAGCTCTCCTCCCCACATGAACTACCTCAGCCTTCACCGCCTCCACATTCCGAAGAAACCTCACTTCTGTTGGGCCAAACAGAATGTGATACCCAGCGTCTACAACGTTGGTCGCGGAGAAGAGGTTTTTCCTCATTCCGGGCACATGATAGACACTTCTCAACGTAAGCGGCCCCCTATCACTGCCCAAGGAAACAACCCCCACCTTCTCTACAACATGCACAATATTGTTAGCAGTAATAATGGCATCATTACCTGAGTACGGCTATGCTGAAGAATGCTTCGACTCGTCCCCAGTGAGGTGATGACCACACCCCGAGTCCACGATCCAGTCCTCTTGATAGTTGATAGAAGCCGCAGCTTCAACAGAAGCCGAGAAGGCTCCTCCCCATCCTCCATCAATCTGTCTGGCATCAGCTTCCTCCTTTCCTGTAACAGCATGCCCCGACTGAAGATTTACCCGGCAATCTTTCCTGGTGTGCCCAACCTTTCCTCACCTGAAGCACTTGGGACCTTCTCCCTTCTTCTTCCCTTCAGCCTTAGGAGCATAGCCCCTCTCATGCTGTCCAGAAGTTGAAGGCCCATTGCCTCCTCCAGCGGCCTTCTTCTTATCTCATTTCTACTTCTTCCCTGTGAAGAGAACTTCGCCATCTCCCCCAGACAATGACACCCCCTCCATCTGCCTTGCCAGACTCTCCTGCAAAGCAAGCAGATTTTCCAGTTCCAGTAGAGACGACTAATTTACACAACCGTGCACCGACGTCACAAAGGCAACATATTCCTTCCGTAAACCACGGATGATGTGCCTCTTCAGCTTCTCCTCAGAGATAGACTCATCAGGATCCAGCGCTGAAATCTCGGAGCACAAGTTCTTCATCTTCAAGAAGAACGTAGAGATAGAAAGGTCACCTTGAGCCGATATGGCCAGCTCATTTTCCAGGAATTGAAGTCTCGCCACATTCTTCTTGTTAAACAGCCCATCCAGGGCTCTCCAGATCTCTGCAGCTGATGCACACCCCAAGATGTGATCAAACAGATCAGGTGATATTGCCCTCTTCAGGGCGAACTCTGCTTTGGCATTAATCCGCCTCCAGTTCCTCACCTCATGATGGTTATCTCCAACCAGAAAAACTTCCTCCTTGCTTTCTCCTCCAACTACCTCCTAGAGGTCCTCACCCAGAAGATAGCTCTGCATATAAGACCTCCACTTCTTAAAGTTGGTAGAGTTGAGCATCTCAATTCCAAGACCCCTCGCTTCCATGGCTCTACCAATGGTTCCTTCTTCACAAAGGCGATGGCTACTCTAAGTTGTTCACTGCTCTATCCACTCCAACCTCGCTTTGATACCATGTGAAATTTTTTCGAATCTTTATGGAGTGAGCAGGAATTGTACAACTTAGAGTTCAAGCCAAACAACCAGAAGCACATGAAGCAAACACGATCTTTATTGATAAGCAAAATTCTTCATTACGGGGCACGGTATACATGGCGAGACATGATTTCGCCAGTACACAAAAAACAGAAGAGAAAAGTAGCTAAAAGGAAAACCAGCGGTCTGCCAAACTGAGACCGCTTAACCGCCCGACTTGACAGTCCGCCCTGCTAGAAACCAGATTGCCCGTACTCCCGATCTGCGACTTGAGCCACACCAACTGAGAACCACGCGAACTCCCGAACTCCACTGATCCTCCCGAACTCCTGTAACCCGCACTGCAAGCCGCGAGACCGCCCAAACACCTTCAAAAGAGGAGGTGACCGCTGCAGCCCGCACAATCTGCAGAAGCTGCACAAGACAAGTTCGATCAGCTAACCGGCTGGTTACAAAACACAAACCGCAAGAACAGGTCACGAGCTCAGCTTACACTTGGTGCTTTATATTTGCTGCTACAGTGGCTCCTATTTATAGGCAGGCGACCTGATCCAGTCACCACCCTATGAGATAGGATCACCACCCCTTGATCGTGCGACCAGACCAGTCAACCCGCGCGACCAGCAAAAGAACCTTCTGCTTAGTGAGCTCGCTGACTTCAGCAGAAGCCGCGTGACCATGACAACCCGCCCGGTCATGTCGCTCACCACCTGTGTTCGCCACCCAACCTCCTCCAGAGACCGCGAACACACCAGACCGACTAGGGCACAGCCCGTAAGTCGATCAAACACCTGTGACCGCATATGCCAGCTGATCGCCGAAGGACCAGCCATGCGAAAACAGACCGGAGACCGCGCGACAAAGATGACCTTAGTCCGCGCGCACCACAAAGAACCCGGAGAGCCACCAGTCCGGCTGCCCGCACCACGCAGTCATAAGCACCAGACCATGCGCCTTCCTTACCAGGTAGAAACCTGCTCCCCCACGCGGTCAGACAACCAGACCGCGCGGCCTCACCTCGGCACCCTTGGATAGAAGACTGGCGATCACACCGAGTAGCCCGCGGCTAGACCAAAGAGGTAAAACCGCCAGAGAAGACCGCTAGACCGTGCGGTTAGATCAAACCGCGCGGTTTCCCCCCCAGACCGCCAACTTCCAAAATGCTCCCACTTCAACATTTTCAACAGGGACCTCCCCACTCGCCCCCTTGGGGCTGGGCGAGTGGGGGTCTGGGATCTTCACACTCCCCCCTCCTAGGGGACTGGGCGAGTGGGGGCCGAATGCCTCCCCACTCCCTCCCACTGGCACCTTCTTCTGGATTGCTGGTCGAGAGTGCTCTCGCCCACCTGCTGAGGCGAGACCTCTGGACCATTTCCTGTCCTACTTTCGCCTATCGTGGCGGAAGTTAGCTGCAAGGTCTGTAAGACCTCCCGCTTGAAATTCTCAAACTTCTCCAAAGTCACTCCAACCACCGGGGGCTGCGAGTGGCCTGGGTCAGATCCTCCACCTCCAGCCATGGATCTCATCTTGAGATTTTCTTGAGTTGGTCACTCTCCACATTCACCGCACCATAATGTTGAAACCAATAACTTGGTCTCTTGAGGAGTTCGGGCCCTCAACAAGTTGAGGGGTGTCCTCACACTTACTCCTCCCAAGGGAGAACTATAGGCTAGTGGCTAATGAACTAGTAACAAGGCCATGGGCTTAGCGAGGAGGTCCCACCATACACCCGGAAGATCGTTGAGCGCTTCCCCTCCCAAGCCAATGCTAAGCTTGGGCACATTTGGAGGCTCTCTACACCCACTAAAGAGACTTGGGGAGAGAGATAGCCAAAAGAAAGAGATGTCCAAAGAGAAGTCCTTCTAAATGGTGCCCCCTTGGTCCTATTTATAGGATTTTGAACTTGGTCTACAAATAACCACAATCTAGCCTACGGGATTACCAAAATACCCTCGGAATTGGCTTGCAAACAGCCAAATCCCGCTACTCCGAGGCACTATACGCAGTCTTGAACACCCTCCCGGGGCCGGGCGAGAGGGGGCTGACCTCCTCCCTATCTCGCCACCCTGTTGGGGATGGGGGCTAGAGGGAGGGTCAGCCCCCTCCTGTCTCGCCCCCTGCTGGGGATGGGAGCGAGAGGGAGGGTCGGCCCCCTCCTATCTCGCCCCCCTGCTAGGGATGGGGCCGAGAGGGAGGGTCGACCCCCTCCTGTCTCGCCCCTCTGCTGGGGGTGGTGGAGAGAGGGAGGGTCGGCCCCCTCCTGTCTCCCCCCTACTTGGGATGGTGGCGAGAGGGGGGTCGACCCCCTCCTGTCTCGCCCCCTGCTGGGGATGGGGGCGAGAGGGAGGGTCGACCTCCTCCTGTCTCGCCCCTTGCTTGGAATGGGTGCGAGAGGGGGGGTTGGCCCCATCCTATTTCGCCCCCCTGGGGGTTGAGGGCGAGAGGGAGGGTCGGCCCCCTCTTGTCTCGCCCTCCTGCTGGGGATGGGGGCGAGAGGGAGGGTCAGCCCCCTCCTGTCTTGCCCCCCTGCTTGGGATGGGGGTGAGAGGGGGGCTCGCCCCTCCTCCTCTCACCCCCTCTACTGGGGATGGGGGCGAGAGGGGTGCTCGCCCCTCCTCCACTAGCCCCCCTCTACTGGGGGCGGGGGCAAGAGGGCGGGGGGGGGGGGGGGGGGGGGGGGGGGGGGGGGGGGGGGGGGGGGGGGGGCTCGCCCCATCTCCTGTCGCCCCCCTCTACTTGCTGGGTGGGCGAGCGGGAGGCTTCCGCCTCCACCGCTCGCCCTCCTCTCTCCCTGCCCTAGAACATGCTGAAAGATGATGTTCTTAAAGATCTATTTTGGCCCGGGAACCCACTCGGCGAATACAGGGTTGTACACAATCCTCGCTCTTTTCGAGCGAGGTACACGCTCGGAAAGAAAAGTCCAACCCTGCTTATTCGGCGAGTGCCTTCCTGAAAGCCCGGCTAGCGGAGCCACCTCGGGGGAAAAATACTTAGCCTCCCCGAGGGGCCTTCCCACCCTGTCGGCTAGTGAGAGCCCAGTCAGCGAAACCATCTGAGGGGAAAAATACTTACCCTCCCTGGGAGGTCAACCTGCCCTGCCGGCTAGAGAGAGCCCGGTCAGCGGAACCATCCGAGGGCAAAAATACTGTGCCTCCCTGTGAGGTCAACCTGCCCTACCGGCTAAAGAGAGCCCGGTCAGCGGAACCATCCGAGGGGAACAATACATTGCCTCCCTGGGATGTTAACCTGCCCTGCCGGCTAGAGAGAGCCCGGTCAGCGGAACCATCAGAGTGGAAAAATACTTTGCCTCCCCGGGAGGTCAACCTGCCCTACCGGCTAGAGAGAGCCCAGTCAGCAGATCCATCCGAGGGGAAAAATACTTTGCCTCCCTGGAGGTCAACCTGCCCTGCCGGCTAGAGAGAGCCCGGTCAGCGGAACCATCCGAGGGGAACAATACATTACCTCCCTGGGAGGTTAACCTGCCCTGCCGGCTAGAGAGAGCCCGGTCAGCGCTACCATCAGAGTGGAAAAATACTTTGCCTCCCCAGGAGGTCAACCTGCCCTGCCGGCTAGAGAGAGCCCGGTCAGCGGAACCATCTGAGGGGAAAAAATACTTTGCCTCCCTGGGAGGTCAACCTGCCCTGCCGGCTAGAGAGAGCCCGGTCAGCGGAACCATCCGAGGGGAAAAATACTTTTACTCCCTGGGAGGTCAACCTGCACTGCTGGCTAGAGAGAGCTCGTACAATGGAACCATCCGAGGGGAACAATACATTGCCTCCCTGGAAGGTTAACCTGCCCTGTCGGCTAGTGAGATACCGGTCAGCGGAACCATCAGATGGGAAGAATAATTTGCCTCCCTAGGAGGTAAACCTGCCCTGCCGGCTAGAGAGAGCCCGGTCAGTGGAACCATCTGAGGGGATGAATACTTTGCATCCCTGGGAGGTCAACCTGCCCTGCCGGCAAGAGAAAGCCCGGTCAGCGGAACCATCTGAGGGGAAAAATATTTTGCCTCCCTGGGTGGTCAACCTGCCCTGCCGGCTAGAGATAGCCAGGTCAGCGGAACCATCAGAGGGGAAGAATAGCTTGCCTCCTTGGGAGGTCAAACTGCCCTGCCAGCTAGAGAGAGCCCGGTCAGCAGAACCAACCGAGGGGAAAAATACTTACCCTCCCTGGGAGGTCAACCTGCCTTGCCGGTTAGAGAGAGCCCGATCAGTGGAACAATCTGAGGGGAAAAATACTTGTTGGAACGTGGTCTTCCACATCTCCTAGGTTTGAGAATAACAAAACCTATGTGTATTTGATCGTTTATGTTTAAGTGTGCAGGATAACAGAGTCCACATGACTCAAGGATTACATAAGAAGGTTGCCCCCAAAGTTGAACCATCAAATCCAAATATCCTACTAGCGCTGGCGGTAGTCCTAGCGCAGGCGCTAGCTGTCGTTCGACGAATGTTGAAGCCCGTTCGATGAATTTCCGGTAGACGAATGTTGAAGCCCGCTCGACGAACTCCGGTCGACGAAATTGAGTTTGACGAATGTTGAAGCCTGATCGACGAATTGAGTTCGACGAAATTTTGCTCGACGAAATGTTAGCTACGTTCGACGAAAATCCGATCGACGAAATGTTTGCTTAAGCGCAAATGCCCGGAGTACTTATAGAAGGAGATAGCGCCAGGCGGTATCCGATAGCGCAGGCGATAGCTTGGAGCACAGTAGGCAAGAGAGAAAAGTTTCCTACGATTGTAGATTCTGCCGCGCAGAATTTGTCCTAATATGGGATAGCGTCGGCGGTACCACTAGCGCAGGCGCTAGCGCTGAGACTATAAAAAGGACCCCTTGGCTCCGTCTTCCTCGTCCTCTTGAGATCCAAAATTCCAGAGTTTCGTGCCACAACATAGAGAGGAAGGTTCAGAGAGATACTCCCACAAATCCATGAAGGCTTAAGGAGATCTGTGGAGAAGATTTCAACACACGTCATCAACGTGATGAAAGACCGTTTCGACTACGATCATACTCTGTGGGTCTTCATCTACTTCTCCAAGAGATCCATATAGGGAGTTCTTATATTTTTGTTTATTTATTTCGCATCTTTTCTTATAATCGTTTAGTGAACTCGCCTCATGTTGGCGACTAGGTCTGGGTAGGACTTAGGGCAGAAATTCGCCTCGTGTTGGCGACTAGGTCTCGGTTGTAGGTCTAGGTGGTGCTCGAGGCCATATCCGGGGAAGGATTGGCTAGAGCGGCTTGAGGCCGTATCCGGGGAAGGAACGACTAAAGCCAACCGGTTCGTTGGGATACGAGTCGGTATAGAAAACAAAAAGAGTCTTTCATATTTCGCTTTGATTTCTAGCGTCATTGAAATCAAAATTTTGTAATCAATTTTATTAATAATAATCTTGTCTCTCTTGGTGTAATAAAATTGATTTGTTCTTCATTTCACTAAATTGTTTATTATCCTCTCCTTTATTATAAAGCAATTTAGATCTTTAAACAAAATCATTATTTTGATCTCTTATCATAAGCAAGTATTTTAAAATATATTATGAGTTTTTAAAACCCTTATTCACCCCCCCCCCCTCTAAGGGCGCCTACCGATCCAACAAGTGGTATCAGAGGTAGGTTATTCCAAATCGGCTTAACAACCAGGAATAATGGCGTCTCATGATCTCGCTTTTCCTGAGGGTCAAGGGGTTAGTCGACCACCTCTCTTTACTGGGTCAGATTTTAACTACTGGAAAAATCGAATGATGTGTTTTCTTATGACCATGGATGAAGAAGTTTGGAACATGGTAGAAGTTCGGTACTCTCCTCCTACAACTGTAGTGGGAGATGCGACATTACCAAAACCTAAAGATAAATGGGATGATAACGATAAACTAAGATGTAAAAATAATACTAAAGCAATGAACGCTTTTGTTGAAACCGATTCCTCGATCTCTAGTGGAGCTTGGGGCCCTCACCGAAATGAGAGGCGGCTAGCCCTTACCGGTCCCTCGGGAGAGGTAAGACCGACGATTTGAGCAAAGAACAAAGACCCTAGTCTCAGCGAGGAGGTCCCTCCACTAACCCGGAAGATCGTTGAGCGCTTCCCCTCCCAAGCCAAAGCTAAGACTCGGGCACCTTGGAGAGCTAGAGAGCACAAACCAAAGCGACCTAGGGAGAGAAGAGCTCAAAGATAATGAACCCATCGCTTCCCAGGTGCCCTTTGAGGTCTATTTATAGATTTTAGTTTGGTGGTCTGTCGATAACCAAATCCCGCTGTCCATTCTCACTATCCGCACACCGGATTGGTCTGTCAACAGCCAAACTCCGCTGTTTGGAGAGGCTAAACGCAGACCACCAGGGGCTCCTTGGTAAAAATCCCTTCCTGGACTTTTACGGGGCGAGCCAGCCCGCTTCGCGACCTTCCTCGCGAGTGGAGCTCGCGAGCCTCGGGGTCGGCGAACCCCAGAGGTACTATCAGCACTCACTCTAGGCGGGCTCGCCTAGCGAGCTCCCTTCTCAGCTGGTCGGGCTCGCATGTACTGCCCTCGCCGAGCTTCAAAAGAGCCGGTTACCCTCCCTTCGCTGGGCTCGCTCGCCTGCGCAGTCTCTTGCTCTTCCTGCCTGATGGTGGCCAGGTCCCGGAGTTCTTCCACCAGGTCCAAGGATAGCCTCTGCTCGGCATTGTTACCTTCTAGCCACCCTTCATCCCCCTCGCATGCAGCGGTCACCCGGGGGGTCTTTACCTCGAACTCTATGGGGAGAACGGCCTCGGACCCGTAGGAGAGCTTGAATGGAGTCTCCCCGGTGGCGGTGTTCGGAGTAGTCCTCATGGCCCAGAGGACGGAGGGTAGTTGTTCCACCCAACTTCCTCGTAGGTTTTCCACTTTCTTTTTTAGCAGGTTGACGATTATCTTGTTTGCCGCCTCCACTTGCCCATTGCTCCTCGGGTGGTGGACTGAGGCAAACCTGAGGTCAATGCCGAGCTGAGTGCAAAAGCCGACAAACTCTTCACTCGCAAACTGTGGCCCATTGTCCGTTACTATAGCTAGAGGGAGTCCATGTCTGCAGATTATTTCCCCCCACACAAAATTCCTTACAACCTGAGAGGTTACCTTGGCTAGTGCCTTCACCTCTACCCACTTGGAGAAGTAGTCGATCATGACCAGCAGGAACTTCCTCTGGCCGCTGGCTTGGGGAAAGGGGCCGACCAGGTCCAACCCCCATATGGCGAAGGGCCAGGGGGCCGTGATGGTCCGGAGCCGTTGAGCGGGGAGGAGTTGGAGCGGAGCATAGAGTTGGCACTTCTGACACTTTCTTGTGAACTCTGCTGCATCCTTGCTGAGAGTGGGCCAGAAGTAGCCTTGTCTCAACACCCTCCCTTCCAGGGTCCGACTCCCGGAGTGACTGCCGCACTCCCCGGAGTGGATTTCTTCCAGCACCCTCGGGACCTCTTTCTCGGAGACACAACGAGCCAGGAGTCCTGAGAGAGTCTTTCTATATAGCCCCCGTGCATGCAAAGAGTAATAGGCGGACTTATACCTGAAGCGCCTCTTGTCCACATCCTCTCCAGGGAACTGTCCGGAGGATAGGAAGGTGATGAAGGGATCCATCCACGAGGCCTGCTGATCCACTTCCATCGACTCTCCCTCCTCGATGGAGGGCCGGAAGAGTTCCGAAGTCGTTCCCCCTGCTCGAGGACCGAACTTGGCTAGGAGGTCCGCCTGGGTGCTCTCCTCCCTCGGCACATGTTTGATTGAGAAGGTGCGGAACTGCCCGATGACTCCCTTAACCTTCTCCAGGTATAGTAGGAGGGTTGGATCCTTTGCTTCAAACTCTCCTTTGATCTGGCATGCCACCACCATGGAGTCCGTGGAGACCTCCACGTCCTGCACACCCAGTTCCCGGGCCAGCCAAAGGCCCGCTATTACTGCTTCGTACTCCGCCTGATTGTTGGTGATCGGGAAATGGATGTTTAAGGCTTGCTCAATCCGAGTCCCCTGAGGACTCACCAGGACTATTCCCCCCCCCCGAAGGAGTGTTCTCCCGACGCTCCGTCCACCAACATCTTCCATGCTTCCGGGGGAGGTGGCTCGTGCTCCCCCACTTCGGCCGCGTAGTCGGCCATGAAATCTGCCACTGCTTGAGCCCTGATGGATGTCCTGGGTACGAAGGTGATATTGAACTCGCTTAACTCCACGGACCACTTTGCCAACCTTCCTGAGTGTTCCACCCCTTCCATGATTTTGCGGAGCGGATGGTCGGTCACTACTTTAATTGAATGGGCTTGAAAGTAAGGTCGGAGCCTACGGGCCGATACCACCAAGGCGAAGGCTAACTTTTCTAGGATTGGGTATCGGAGTTCCGCCTTTTTCAGCACTCGGCTAACATAGTAGATTGGGAACTGTTTCTTCCCCTCCTCCCGGATTAGCACGGAACTTACTGCCTCGGATCCTACCCCTAGGCATAGAGATAGGTCCTCTCCTGGTCTCGGTCCCTGGAGCAGAGGGGTTTGAGTGAGCTGTTCTTTCAGGGCTTGGAAGGCCCTCTCGCATTCCGGGGTCCATTCGAACTTCTTGTTTCCCCGCAGTACTTTGAAAAAAGGTGCACATTTTTCTCCCGCCTTGGAGAGGAATCTACTGAGCCCAGCCAATTTCCCTGTGAGGCTCTGGACCTCCTTCGGGCTCCTCGGCGACTCTAATTCCATCACCGCTTTAACTTTGTCCGGGTTGGGCTCCACTCCCGTGGGGGTGAGCAAATGGCCCAAGAACTTCCCTCGGCTTGCCCCGAAGACACACTTCAAGGGATTGAGCTTCATCTTGTACCGCCGCAGGGTCCCAAATGTCTCTTCGAGGTCTCGGAGGTGGGTCCCGAGGTCTCGGCTCTTAACCATGAGGTCATCGACATAGACCTCTAAATTTCTTCCTTCCTGTTCGCGGAAGACCCTATCCATCATCCTTTGGTATGTTGCTCCTGCGTTCTTGAGCCCGAAGGGCATCATCTTATAGCAATAACATCCATCCCCCGTGATGAAGGAAACGTCCTTAATGTCCGGGGGATGCATGCGGATTTGATGGTAACCTGAAAAAGCATCTAAGAAGGACATTACAGTAAAACCGACGGCTGAGTCAACCAGCGCGTCGATTCTGGGCAAGGGGTAGCAATCTTTCGGTCATGCTTTATTAAGAAGTGAAAAATCGATACACATACGCCACTTACCTCCACCCTTCTTCACCATAACGACATTGGAGACCCAGCCTGGATACTGGATCTCTGATACAAATCCGGCCTGCAGGAGTTTACCCACCTCCTCGCGGATGGGCCCTTCTAGCTTGTCTGCGACGGCCCTCCTCTTCTGGCGGATGGGGCGGGCACCGGGGTCGAGGTTGAGGCGATGGCACGCCACATCCGCGTCGATCCCGGGCATTTCTGCGGCGCTCCAAGCGAAGACGTCCACGTTCTGCTGCACGCAAGCCAGAATCTCCGCTTGATCTCCTGGGCTGAGTCCTCCGCTGACCCGGACTTTTTCCACCACCCCCAGCCGGGTGATGACCTCGAGCTCCACGACCTCGTCCACGGCCTCCAACCGGGACTGCTCCCCCCCAGCCTTTTCTTCCGCGGCACAAGCGGGAGCCGGTATCTCTTCCTCGACTCCCTCTCCTAACACCATCAGCTCTTCCGCCCTTTCCTCCTGGGCCTTCTCCTCTTCTTCCTTTCTCTCCGCCCGGGGTATCTCAGCCACCCCTTCCTGGGCATGAACTTCACCTCCCTTCTTCTCTTCAGCCACCCCCAGACCTCCGGCTTCGGTTACCTCCTCCATCACCTTATCCCACTCCTCGGCTTCTCCCATCCAGGAGATGGTGTTGACGGCCGTCACGTAGCACTGTCTTGCTACCTTGGGATCCCCCCTGACCCGCACCTGAACCCCTCCGTCGTTGAACTTGAGGCACTGATGAAAAGTGGAGGGGACGCAACGGAACGCGCTGATGAGTGGCCGTCCGAAGATGGCGCTGTAACTGCTCGGGGCGTCCACTATGACAAAGCGACAGTTCCGAGACTGCCCCCCCAGGGTCACATGGAGCCCTACCCCTCCTTCTACTTCCTTCCTCTCTCCCGAAAATCCGAACAGAGGGCCATCCGAGGCCAACACCCTTCTGGGCTCCACCTCCATCTTGTCGAATGCCTTCTTGAAGAAACTTTCCTTCAACCCGACCGTGAAGGCGAGTTGAAGTGCAAACCCGGGCACCTCCTGAGTGAGCTGCACTTCCTCCTGGAACCGATCCGCATACTGAGCCAACGTCTCCCTGGACTCCTGCTTCACCACGAAGAGGGAATCAGCGTCCTTCTTCCTCCTCTTTGAAGTTGAAAATCTCAACAAGAAACTTCGGCGCAGGTCCTCGAACGCATAGATAGAGCCTGCAGAAGTGAATGAAACCAGTCCCTGGCCTTCTCCTTGAGAGTGACGGCGAAGAGCCGACACTTGAAGGCATCGGACATCGGCCTGATGGAGACCGAGTCCTCGAAAGACTGCAGATGCTGAACTGGGTCATCTCTGCCATTGTAGTACACTCTATCCCATTCTCCGAATCCCGCTGGAACGGGTGCAGACAACACTAATTCGCAGAAGGGGCTTCCCCCTCCTACCATCTTCTCTCGCTCGGCTCGCGGACCCAGCTCGCTCGCCAAGCTTGGGATCGCACTCGCGAGGGCGACGCTCGCCTGAACCACCCCGACTGTCGTCGCATCTTCCAGGCGCGCGCTCGCCTGTGCCGCGCTCGCTGGGGCAGAGCTCGTCGGCACCGAATTCGCCGGCGCGGAGCTCGCTAACACCGGGCTCGCCGGACTGGCGAACAGCACTCGCCCTTCCCTGTCATGTCCTGGTTCAATGGCAACTTCTTTTCCAGCCCTTCCTCCTGGTGCCCTCTCGCCGACTGCTGTTGGGGGAGTGGTCGCCTGAGGTGCCGGGGTCGCGAACTCACTTCGCAGAGCCGTGACCGTGAATCCCAAGGTGTCGAGCACCTCCTTCCTGAAATCCGCGAACATCCTAGCCATGGCTTCCTGAGGGTTCTCGCCGAACTCCTCGCCCTGCTCTTCATCCCCAGCCATAACTCTTCCTTGGGACTTTCTTGAACCAGCCGCGCTCCACGCTCACCGCACCAAAATGTTGAAACCGATTCCTCGATCTCTAGTGGAGCTCGGGGCCCTCACCGAAATGAGAGGCGGCTAGCCCTTACCGGTCCCTCGGGAGAGGTAAGACCGACGATTTGAGCAAAGAACAAAGACCCTAGTCTCAGCGAGGAGGTCCCTCCACTAACCCGGAAGATCGTTGAGCGCTTCCCCTCCCAAGCCAAAGCTAAGACTCGGGCACCTTGGAGAGCTAGAGAGCACAAACCAAAGAGACCTAGGGAGAGAAGAGCTCAAAGATAATGAACCCATCGCTTCCCAGGTGCCCTTTGAGGTCTATTTATAGATTTTAGTTTGGTGGTCTGTCGATAACCAAATCCCGCTGTCCATTCTCACTATCCGCACACCGGATTGGTCTGTCAACAGCCAAACTCCGCTGTTTGGAGAGGCTAAACGCAGACCACCAGGGGCTCCTTGGTAAAAATCTCTTCCTGGACTTTTACGGGGCGAGCTAGCCCGCTTCGCGACCTTCCTCGCGAGTGGAGCTCGCGAGCCTCGGGGTCGGCGAACCCCAGAGGTACTATCAGCACTCACTCTAGGCGGGCTCGCCTAGCGAGCTCCCTTCTCAGCTGGTCGGGCTCGCATGTACTGCCCTCGCCGAGCTTCAAAAGAGCCGGTTACCCTCCCTTCGCTGGGCTCGCTCGCCTGCGCAGTCTCTTGCTCTTCCTTGGCCTGCCTCGCCGGAGATCAGGGTTCGCCCCTCTTGGCTCGCCTCCTTGAGCGCGAGCTTTGGTTGCTTCCTGGCGAATATCGGGGTTGTACAGCTTTATATTGCGCTTTAAATAGGACTGAGTTTAATAGAATTTCTGCATGCACAACTGCTTATGATATTTGGAATCAATTGGACGTTACTCATGAAGGTACATCGCAGGAGAGAGATGCAAAGCTATTCCAACTAGAATCTGAATATGAAAAATTCAGGATGGATACCGAAGAGGACATCAACTCGATGTACACTCGCTTCACCAAGATCATCAACGCTTCAAAGGCACTTGGAAAGATCTACTCAGACGGGGACTTGGTGAGAAAAATTCTTTGCTCTCTACCTCCAAGGTTCAATCCAAAGGTGACGGCCATCGTGGAGTCACATAACCTAAGAACGCTCCAGATCGAGAACCTTATTGGGAATCTCAAAACCCATGAGGTAGAAATCCAGATTCAACATGAAGAATACAATATGGAGCCGAAAACAAAAGCATTAAAAACTGAGGCCGATGATGAAGAAGATGAAAATGAAGAAGGCCTCTTGGTGAAGAACTTCAAAAGATTCATGCGGGATCCCGAAAGAAGAAAAACTTTTCACAAATAATTCACCAAAGGGTCCAACAAGCAAGGGTCATGGAATAACAAGGCAAGCCATGTTGATATGGAGAAATCTCCTCCAGAGTGCTTCAACTGCAGGAAGATCGAACACGTTCAAAGTGAATGTCCAAAAATTCTAGAGAAGGAGAAGGAAAAGAGGCACAAAAAGAAAAACAAGATGAAAAAGTATACGTCTTCCGAGGAGTCAAGCGCAACAACTTCAAGCGACGATGAGGGAGCTAACTTATGCTTAATGACAAAAAACAACGATGGCGACACCAGTGTTCTTAGCGACACTAAGGTAACTCCTCCTACCTTCGAAGAACTCTATGATGAATTTGTTCTAAACTTGCAAATCCTATGATCAAAGTATAAAAGATAATATTATATTAAATCATGAAACTAAATCTATTATTAAAGAAAATCATAAGCTCACAAAAAAATTGATTTCCCTTGAAAAGAGAAAGGTCTCATGTCAAGAGTGTGAGCACTCTTTATTTAAGACAAAAGAACTTGAAGTTTCTCTTTCTAAGGCCCTCTCACAAAACAAAACTATTGCAAAAGAAAAAGGGGACTTAGAAAGAAAACTAAAAACCTCTCTTTTACAAATTGAAAATAACAAAAAGGGCTTTGAAATTAAATGTATTATGATTGTACAAGAAAATACATTTCTTAAAAAACAAAATTTTGACCTCAATATAGCCATAAAAAAATTCGGGATTGGTCAAAAATCCTTGGATATGATTTTGGGAAACCAATGTTATGGTTCTGGAAAATTTGGGGTCGGATATAAAAGTGAGCCCTACCGCCCGGCGCTAGCCACTAATGCCAGCGGTAGCTCAACCGTTAAAAAATCTTCTATTTTTTCTAAAAATCAAACCTCATCCAGTAATAGCAGTGTAGATTTTCAGAAAAAGGGTCTCAACCCCCTTTATTTTGTGTGCAAACTGTCATAGGTTTGGACAAACGTCTTGCTCTTGCAGGAAAATAAAACAGGGATCTCTAAAGAAAATCTGGGTACCTAAGGCATCCACTTATTCTATGGGTGGTACTACTTGGGTATCCGGATCTTTTCCCTCATCTTCTTTCTAGATTTGCAGGAAGGCTAAGGACAAGAAGTATGTCTGGTACTTGGACTCGGGTTGCTCCAAGTACTTGACGGGCAAAAGTGCAAAGCTCCTTAGCCTATAAAAAAGGGGGGATAAAGGATTAAACGTTTTAAGTCACATTCATAAACACAATCGTTTCATTTTTTTTGAACATTACTCTTTATTCACCGAAACCATGCATATTTGATTTGTTCAAACATGATATCTTGGGTTTTCATTTCCTATCTATTTCAAATTAAAAGCACAAGCCTTTAGAAAAGTCTAAATGAAAACATAAGCAAATATATCTCATGCAATGATTATCTTGTCAAGTCATATAAAATATCGCTAATGTTTCATGCAATTTGCACTATCTAAACATCTCCTAAAAAGCTGAAATTTCAGCATGAAACTACTATTTGGACACTTAATCAAGATCAATAATTACAAATTCCAAAATCATCAAAAATCGTGTACTATTTCCCGCGCTAGCGTTAACGCCGGCGCTAGCGCACCTATTTTTTTCAGTATTTTTAAAATTTTGAAAAATTATTAAAAATATATTAATCTATATGTCCTATTTATTTTTGCACTTCTGATTATATTTCATTGTTGAAAAACCAAATACAAAATTACAAAATCCAAATTACAAAAAATATTTTTGGTTATTTGTTTGATTTCTATTCCTTTATGCAAAAATATAATACAAAAATATGAAACATTAAAAATATCAAAAATACTGTATGGACTTTATTGAGAAAATCAAGCATGATTTCTTCTATCATTTAAGACTTTCTACAATGTTGTGATTCATATTTTCAAACTACTTTGAACATTGTCTTCATCATGCTTTGATATATCTATTAATATGTGCATCAATTATCTTTTAAAAGTTGTGTAGAACTAAGCTTAGCATGCCTCTAAGTATGAGTAAATGTTTTATGTTTGATAATGATCGCTATTCACTCACTTATTTTGGCATTGTCTACATATGTGTTTAATCTAAGAATGCTTGTGTATGTTTTGCAATAGTACAATGAATTAAAATTGCACAAGTATCTTACCTACACAACCTTTGTTTGCACTTTAAAAGTTAAGAAAAGTGGTTATGTTTTTATAAATTATAACAAGTGTATTCGGAGAACTTTATACAAAAAAAAAATCATAAAATAAAGTGATAAAGATAACTCCACCAAGCACTACTTGAACCTCCTGATAAGTCTTAATAAGCGTTGTGAGGTTGAGCACCTTAGAAAGAATAGTAAAGTATCTTGTGCAAACCATAACTTTCTTTCAAAATAAAAAAACACTTATTATTAAGTACACCGGATCACTAATCTCAACATTAAAAATAAAATATGTGATCCCCCAAGCACTACTTTGCACCTGATAAGTCTTAATGAGCATTGTGTGTGCAAAGCACCTTGGTAGTTGTACATTTTTGTTTGTGCATTGAAGTGTGTGGAAGTAAAATTATTTGTGTTTTATTGTGCTCTTACTTTACATATTTCTTATATTTTTGATTAAAACATTTGTTTACTCTACTCAAAAATACACTTATGTGTACATCATTATCTTCCATAACACTTCTTCTCATGAGTATTGGATCCTAATTCAAATTCTATACTACTCTTTATTTATGAAATGCACTAGATAACCTAGCATGCTTTCTACAATGTTTGGTATGTTTTGAAATTGTGAATTAACATAACATTGTAGTACTCTCTTTTTGGTAACATTATTTCATGCTTGGTTACTTTATTATTGAATTTAAAGATTTTAATTGAACAATAATTTACAAAAACATCTTCTTTATGAAATTTAACTCATATACCTTTTTATGGATCATCATTGATTACAATAAGATGTTTCTTGTATTTCGATAAGTCTTCCGCATCATCACCATATAATTGTTTTACCTTGCGCTTTCATGTTTATTTAAAGTCTTTTATTTAGTGTGCGTCATCACTTGATTCTTCAATTCCTTTCTTGCAACAAGTTGTATACTTGCTTGGTAAACTTTATATTGGTTACTTTTAACATGAATTTTTGTTTGCTATAAAACTATGATTTATTTCTATGAAAATATTGTAATGCTAAAACTCTGATTTATTAATGGATTTCAAAATAGCTATGTGAGTGTTTTCATCAATTCAAATAAAAATATAAACCCATAGGCTATGAACTTATCACTAGATTTAAAACGCTTAAATGTTTCCAATAATTATTATCCATGACTTCATTTCTCACCATAGCGGGGGCGTAGGGTTGTAGACATTAGATAAACTTTATCTCTAGTCATGTCTTGTCCTTAACCGGGGAGGGTTCCAGTGGGGCCTTGCGAGGCACTGGGGGGAAAGAGTGTTAGGTTAAGTTTTTGTCTAGTGTTTGCATATGGGACTAACACCCCAACCTACGGCATGTTTGCAGCTCCTCATGCCCATCCGTCACTTAGTACGGGGCTAGGGTGTAGATATATTGTCTGGATAGATTGGTTATTTGGAAATCATTACCTCTTTAAGCTAAAAACTCTGATCCATCTCTATAAAAATTACTCTAAAACTCCTTATTATTTCCTTCTCTCTAAAAAGCTCGATCATGCCTTTATCTTCTAAATCAAAACTTTTAAGTGGTGTCTCCTTACCCGCTTTTGCTAATAACAAAGGGAGAGAACTAACATGATAAATATGATCTGCTATCAAAACAGAAAATTAACATGCTTAATTAAGATGATAGCTTACATATTAGGGGAGCATTCACTTAGCGGGAGCATATATTTAGGGGGAGCAATTCTAAATGCTAAAATCGATAATTATCCTAAGTCATCTCTCTCACACACACAAGTAAGTTTCATTATGCTTATATATTAATGCTCTGATTTATCATTAATGGTTTTGTTATTATCAAAAGGGGGAGTTTGTAGGAACATGTTCTTCCACATCTCCTAGGTTTGAGAATAACAAAACCTATGTGTATTTGATCTTTTGTGTTTAAGTGTGCAGGATAACAGAGTCCACATGACTCAAGGATTACAAAATAAGGTTGCCCCCAAAGTTGAGCCATCAAATCCAAATCTCCTACTAGCGCTGGCGGTAGTCCTAGCGCAGGCGCTAGCTATCGTTCGAGGAATGTTGAAGCCCGTTCGACGAATTTCCGGTCGACGAATGTTGAAGCCCGCTCGACGAGCTCCGGTCGACGAAATTGAGTTCGACGAATGTTGAAGCCTGATCGACGAATTGAGTTCGACGAAATTTCGCTCGACGAAATGTTAGCTGCGTTCGATGAAAATCCGATCGACAAAATGTTTGCTTAAGCACAAATAGCGGGAGTACTTATAGAAGGAGATAGCGCCAGGCGGTATCCGATAGCACATGCGATAGCGTGGAGCACAGTAGGCAAGAGAGAAAATTTTCCTCTGATTGAAGATTCTGCCGCGCAGAATATGTCCTAATATGGGATAGCGCCGGCGGTACCACTAGCGCAGGCGCTAGCGCTGAGACTATAAAAAGGACCCATTAGCTCCGTCTTCCTCATCCTCTTGAGATACAAAATTCCATAGCTTCGTGCCACAGCATAGAGAGGAAGGTTCAGAGAGATACTGCCACAAATCCATGAATGCTTAAGGAGATCCGTGGAGAAGATTTCAACACGCATCATCATCGTGACGAAAGACCGTATCGACTATGATCATACTCTGCGGGTCTTCGTCTACTTCTCCAAGAGATCCATATAGGGAGTTCTTATATTTTTGTTTATTTATTTTGCATCTTTTCTTATAATAGTTTAGTGAACTCGCCTCGTGTTGGCGACTAGGTCTGGGTAGGACTTAGGGCAGAAATTCGCCTCGTGTTGGCGACTAGGTCTCGGGTGTAGGTCTAGGGGGTGCTCGAGGCCATATCCGGGAAAGGGTTGGCTAGAGCGGCTTGAGGCCATATCCGGGGAAGGAACGGCTAAAGCCAACCGGTTTGTGGGGATACGAGTCTGTATAGAAAACAAAAAGAGTATTTCATATTTCACTTTGATTTCTAGCGTCATTGAAATCAAAATTTTGTAATCAATTTTTTAATAATAATCATGTCTCTCTTGGTGTAATAAAATTGATTTGTTCTTCATTTCTCAAAATTGTTTATTATCCTTTCCTTTATTATAAAACAATTTAGATCTTTAAACAAAATCATTATTTTGATCTCTTATCATAAGCAAGTATTTTAAAATATAATATAAGTTTTTACAACCCTTATTCACCCCCCCCCCCCCCACCTCTAAGGGAGCCTACCGATCCAACAATACTTACCATCACTGGGAGGTCAACCTGCCCTACCGGCTAGTGAGAGCCCAGTCAGCAGAACCATCCGAGGGGAAAAATACTTACCCTCCCTGGGAGGTCAACCTGCCCTGCCGGCTAGAGAGAGCCCGGTCAGTGGAATCATCCGAGGGGAAAAATACTTAGCCTCACTGGGAAGTCAACCTACCCTGCCGGCTAGAGAGAGCCCGGTCAGTGGAACCATCCGAGGGGAAAAATAATATGAAAAATTTTCATTACATTAGTCATCCGGTTACATGCAAGAAAAACTAAGGAAATAAACCATCATACTACATGGATTTAAAGAAAAAACTAAACACGGAGACCCGGACTCGGACTACTACATCCCGACATGGTCCTCCTCGACCTCCTCTGGTTGTTGACATTGTGACTTCGGACACCTTGCCTCCCTCATTTCCAAGAACTCGGGGCAGGTGGATGTCGCGTGACCCTCCTCATCATGGAAGTCACAGTAAGGTAACTCCGCCCGGACTCCCCTTCTTACTCCCTTACAATTTCTTCTTCTTTTGTAGCTGATCGCCATCGTTTGCTGAGGTTGTGGAGAGGGTGCCTTCGATCCCTGCCTCCACCCTGGGAGGTCGGTCCCCTCTCCCTGGAAGTTGTCCTCCTCTTTGTCGAACTTCCTCTTGGGAGCTCCTATCCTCCCCCCTGCTGCCTTGCCTCCGGCTCAGTTAGCTTGGCCAACCTTCTCGTGAACTCCGGGTTGGCCTCCTCACTCTCAACTTCTTCCGCCACCCTTTCCATCAACTCCTCAAAAGACAAAGGATCTCTCCTCTTGAGGTCCCTTTTGAAGAATCCCCCTGCAGCCCCACGATGAAAGCAAGCTGGAGGGTGTAGCCTGGCACCTCTTGGGTGAGGAGAACCTCCTCCTGGAACTTGTCAACATAGTGGGCCAGTGACTCCCCTAGCTCTTGCTTGATCTTGAAATGTGCTTCGACATCTTTCTTCCTCATCCTTGATGTCAAGAAGCGTAGTAGGAAAACTCGACGCAAGTCTTCGAAGGCATAAATGGATCCCGCAGGGAGCTGGTGGAACCAATCTCTAGCCTTCTCCTTCAGAGTTGTCGCGAAGAGTCGACACTTGAAAGCGTCCGACATGGGCCTGATGGAGACCTTGTCCTCAAACCACTGTAGGTGCAGGACGGGGTCATCCTTGCCGGAGTAGTGAGACATCTCCAGCCTTCCAGACCCCTCTAGAACTGGGGCTGAGAGGATCAGCTCACACAATGGACTTCCTATTCTCGCCCCCCTTTGGGGCTGGGCAAGAGGGTGCTGCCTGCCTCCCCACTCGCCCCCTTGGGGCTGGGCGAGTGGGGGTCTGGGACCTCCCCACTCACCCCCTTAGGGCTGGGCGAGTGGGGGTCTGGGACCTCCCCACTCCCCCCTCCTAGGGGACTGGGTGAGTGGGGGCTGAATGCCTCCCCACTCCCCCCACTAGCACCTCCTTCCTGGATTGCTGGCTGAAAGTGCTCTCGCCCACCTGCTGAGGCGAGACCTCTGGACCACTTCCTCCCATACTTTCGCTTATCGTGGAGAAAGTTAGCTGCAAGGTCTGTAGGACCTCCCGCTTGAAATTCTCAAACATCTCCGACGTCACTCCAGCCACGAAGGGCTGCGAGTGGCTTGGGTCAAATCCTCCACCTCCAGCCATGGATCTCATCTTTAAAGTTTCATGAGTTGTCACTCTCCACGTTCACCGCATCATAATGTTGAAACCAATAACTTGGTCTCTCGAGGAGTTCGGGACCTCAACAAGTTGAGGGGTGGCCTCACACTTACTCCTCCCAATGGAGAACTCTATGCTAGAGGATAAGGAACTAGGAACAAGGCCAAGGGCTTAGCGAGGAGGTCCCACCACACACCCGGAATATCGTTGAGCGCTTCCCCTCCCAAGCCAATGATAAGCTTGGGCACCTTTGGAGGCTCTCATCACCCACTAAAGAGACTTGGGGAGAGAGATAGCCAAAAGAAAGAGATGTCCTTCTAAATGGTGCCCCCTTGGTCCTATTTATAGGATTTTGAACTTGGTCTACAAATAACCACAATCTGGCCTACGAGATTACCAAAATACCCTCAGAATTGGCCTGCGAATAGCCAAATCCCGCTGCTCTGAGGTGCTATACGCAGTCCAGAACATCCTCCCGGGGCCGGGCGAGAGGGGGCTGACCTTCTCCCTTTCTCGCCCCTGCTGTGGAAGGGGGCGAGAGGGAGGGTCGGGACCCTCCTGTTTCGCCCCTCTTCTGGGGATAGGGGCGAGAGGGAGGGTCGGTCCCCTCCTGTCTCGCCCCCTGCTTGGGATGGGGGTGAGAGGGGATCGGCCCCCTCCTGTCTCGCCCCCTGCTGGGGATGGGGGGCGAGAGGAGGGTCGGACCCCTCCTGTCTCATCCACTGCTTTGGATGGGGGCCAGAGGGGGGGTCGGTCGCCTCCTATCTCGCTCCCCTACTGGGGATGGGGGCGAGAGGGAGATTCGTCCCCCTCCTGTCTCGCCCCCCCTGCTAGGAATGGGGCGAGAGGGAGGGTCCGCCCCCTCCTGTCTCGACCCCTGCTTGGGATGGGGGCGAGAGGGCGGCTCGCCCCTCCTCCTCTCGCCCCCTCTACTGGGGATGTGGGCGAGAGGGGGGCTCGCCCCTCCTCCTCTCGCCCCCCTCTACTGGGGGCAGGCGCGAGAGGGGGGCTCGCCCCACCTCCTCTCGCCTCCTCTACTTGCTGGGTGGGCGAGCGGGAGGCATCCGCCTCCACCACTCGCCCTCCTCTCTCCCTGCCCTAGAAAATGCTGAAAGATGATGTTCTAAAAGATCTCTTGGGGCCTGGGAACCCACTCGGCAAATACAGGGTTGTACATAATCCCTGCTCTTTACGAGCGAGGTACATGCTCGGAAAGAAAAGTCCAACCCTGCTTATTTGGTGAGTGCCTTCCTGAAAGCCCGACTAGCAGAGCCACCTCGGGGAAAAATACTTAGCATCCCCGAGGGGCCTTCCTGCCCTACCGACTAGTAAGAGCCCGGTCATCAGAACCATCCGAGCGGAAGAATTCTTTGTCTCCCTAGGAGGTCAACCTGCCCTGTTGGCTAGAGAGAGCCCGGTTAGCGGAACCATCCGAGGGGAAGAATACTTTGCCTCCCTGGGAGGTCAACCTGCCCTGCCGGCTAGAGAGAGCCCGGTCAGCGAAACCATCCGAGGGGAAGAATACTTTGCCTCCCTGGGAGTTCAACCTGCCCTGCCGGCTAGAGAGAGCCCGGTCAGCGGAACCAACCGAGGGGAAGAATACTTTGCCTCCCTGGGAGGTCAACCCGCCCTACCGTCTAGAGAGAGCCCGGTCAGCGGAACCATCTGAGGGGAAAAATACTTTGCCTCCCTGGGAGGTCAACCTGCCCTGCCGGCTAGAGAGAGCCCTGTCAGCGGAACCATCCGAGGGGAAAAATACTTTGCCTCCCTGGGAGGTCAACCTGCCCTGCCGGCTAGAGAGAGCCCGGTCAGCGGAACCATCTGAGGGGAAAAATACTTTGCCTCCCTGGGAGGTCAACCTGCCCTGCCGGCTGGAGAGAGCCCGCTTAGTAGAACCATCCGAGGGGAAGAATACTTTGCCTCCCTGGGAGGTCAATCTGCCCTACCGGCTAGAGAGAGCCCGATCAGCGGAACCATCCGAGGGGAAAAATACTTTGCCTCCCAGGGAGGTCAACCTGCCCTGCCGGCTAGAGAGAGCCCGGTCAGCGGAACCATCCGAGGGGAAGAATACTTTGCCTCCCTGGGAGGTCAACCTGCCCTGCCCGCTAGAGAGAGCCGGATCAGCGGAACCATCCGAGGGTAAAAATACTTACCCTCCCTGGGAGGTCAACCTGCCCTGCCGGCTAGAGAGAGCCCGATCAGCGGAACCATCCGAGGGGAAAAATACTTACCCTCCCTGGGAGGTCAACATGCCCTGCCGGCTAGAGATAGCCCGGTCAGCGGAACCATTTGAGGGGGAAAATACTTACCCTGCCTGGGAGGTCAACCTTCCCTGCCGACTAGAGGGAGCCCGATCAGCGGAACCATCTGAGGGGAAAAAAACTTAACCTCCCTGGGAGGTCAACCTGCCCTACCGGCTAGCGAGAGCCCAGTCAGCGGAACCATCCGAGGGGGAAAATACTTTGCCTCCCTGGGAGGTCAACCTGCCCTGATGGCTAGAGAGAGCCCGGTCAGCGGAACCATCCGAGGGGAAAAACCTTTCGGCTAGAGAGAGCCCGGTCAGCGGAACCATCCGAGGGGAAGAATACTTTGCCTCCCTGGGAGGTCAACCTAACCTGCCGGCTAGAGAGAGCCCGGTCAGCGGAACCATACGAGGGGAAGAATACTTTGCCTCCCTGGGAGGTCAACCTGCCCTGCCGGCTAAAGAGAGCCCGGTCAGCGGAACCATCCGAGGGGAAGAATACTTTGCCTCCCTGGGAGGTCAACCTACCCTACCGGCTATAAAGAGCCTAGTCAGCGGAACCATCCAAGGGGAAGAATACTTTGCCTCCCTGGGAGGTCAACCTGCCCTTCTGGCTAGAGAGAGCCCGGTCAGCGGAACCATCGGAGGGGAAAAATACTTTGCCTCCCTGGGAGGTCAACCTGCCCTGCCAGCTAGAGAGAGCCCGGTCAGCGGAACCATCCAACAGGAAAAATTCTTTGCCTCCCTGGGAGGTCAACCTGCCCTGCAGGCTAGAGAAAGCCCGGTCAGCGGAACCATCCGAGGGGAAAAATACATTGCCTCCCTGGGAGGTCAACCTACCCTGACGGCTAGAGAGAGCCTGGTCAGCAGAACCATCCGAGGGGAAGAGTACTTTGCCTCCTTGGGAGGTCAACCTGCCTTGCCGGCTAGAGAGAGCCCAGTTAGTGGAACCATCCGAGGGGAAAAATATGTTGCCTCCCTGGGAGGTCAACCTGCCCTGCCGACTAGAGAGAGCCCGATCAGCGGAACCATCCGAGGGGAAGAATACTTTGACTGCCTAGGATGTCAACCTGCCCAGCCGGCTAGAGAGAGCCCGGTCAGCGGAACCATCCGAGGGGAAAAATACTTTGCCTCCCTAGGAGGTCAACCTGCCCTACCGTCTAGAGAGAGCCCGGTCAGCGGAACCATCTGAGGGGAAAAATACTTTGCCTCCCTGGGAGGTTAACCTGCCCTGCCGGCTAGAGAGAGCCCTGTCAGCGGAACCATCTGAGGGGAAGAATATTTTGCCTCCCCGGGAGGTCAACCTGCCCTTCCGGCTAGAGAGAGCCCAGTCAGCGGAACCATCCGAGGGGAAAAATACTTTGCCTCCCTGGGAGGTCAACCTACCCTCCCGGCGAGAGAGAGCCCGGTCAGCGGAACCATCCGAGGGGAAAAATTCTTTGCCTCCCTGGGAGGTCAACCTGCCCTGCAGGCTAGAGAGTGCCCGGTCAGCGGAACCATCCGAGGGGAAAAATACTTTGCCTCCCTGAGAGGTCAACCTGCCCTGACTGCTAGAGAGAGCCCGGTCAGCGGAAACATTCAAGGCGAAGAGTACTTTGCCTCACTGGGAGGTCAACCTGCCCTGCCGGCTAGAGAGAACCCGGTCAGCGGAACCATCCGAGGGGAAAAATACTTTGCCTCCCTGGGAGGTCAACCTGCCATGTCGGCTAGAGAGAGCCCGGTCAGCGGAACCATCCGAGGGAAAGAATACTTTGCCTCCCTGGGTGGTCAACCTGCCCTGCCGCTAGAGAGAGCCCAGTCAGCGGAACCATCCGAGGGGAAAATACTTAACCTCCCTGGGAGGTCAACCTGCCCTGCCGGCTAGAGAGAGCCCGGTCAGTGGAACCATCCGAGGGGAAAAATACTTACCCTCCCTGGGAGGTCAACCTGCCCTGCCGGCTAGAGAGAGCCCGGTCAGCGGAACCATCCGAGGGGAAAAATACTTACCCTCCCTGGGAGGTCAACCTGCCCTGTCGGCTAGAGAGAGCCCAGTCAGAGGAACCATCCGGGGGGGGGGGGAAATACTTACCCTCCTTGGGAGGTCAACCTGCCCTGCCGGCTAGAGAGAGCCCGGTCAGCGGAACCATCTGAGTGGAAAAATAATTTGAAAAATTTTCATTACATTAGTCATCCGGTTACATGCAAGAAAAACTAAGGAAATAAACCATCATACTATATGGATTTAAAGAAAAAACTAAGCACGGAGACCGGGACTCGGACTTCTACTCCCCGACATGGTCCTCCTCGACCTCCTTTGGTTGCTGACGTTGCGACTTCGGACACCTTGCCTCCCTCATTTCCAAGAACTCGGGGCAGGTGGATGTCGCATGACCCTCCTCATCGTGGAAGTCATAGTAAGGTAACTCCGCCCGAACTCCCCTTCTTCCTCCCTTACGATTTCGTCTTCTTCTGTAGCCGATCACCATGGTTTGTTGAGGTGGTGGAGAGGGTGCCTTTGATCCCTGCCTCTGCCCTGGTAGGTCGGGCCCCTCTCCCTAGAAGCTGTCCTCGTCTTGGTCAAACTTCCTCTTGGGAGCCCCTATCCTCCCCCCCTGTTGCCTTGCCTCCGGCTCACATTGCTTGGCCAACCTTCTCGTGAACTCCGGGCTGGCCTCCTCACTCTCAACTTCTTCCGCCACCCTATCCATCAACTCCTCAAAAGACAAAGGAGCTCTCCTCTTGAGTTCCCTTTTGAGGAATCCCCCCCGCAGCCCCACGATGAAAGCGAGCTGGAGGGTGTAGCTTGGCACCTATTGGGTGAGGAGAACCTCCTCCTGAAACCGGTCAACATAGTGGGCCAGTGACTCCCTTGGCTCTTGCTTGATCTTGAAAAGTGCTTCAGCATCTTTCTTCCTCTTCCTTGATGTTGAGAAGCGTAGCAGGAAAACTCGACGCAAGTCTTCAAAGGCATAGATGGATTCGGCAGGGAGCTGGTGGAACCAATATCTAGCCTTCTCCTTTAGAGTTGTAGCGAAGAGTCGACACTTGAAAGCGTCCGACATGGGCCTGATGGAGACCATTTCCTCAAACCACTACAGGTGCAGGATGGGGTCATCCTTGCCGGAGTAGTGAGACATCTCCAGCCTTACGGACCCCTCTGGAACCAGGGCCGAGAGGATCAGCTCACACAATGGACTTCCTATGCTCGCCCCACTTTGGGGCTGGGCGAGTGGGTGTTGGCTGCCTCCCCACTCGCCCCCTTGGGTCTAGGCGAGTGGGGGTATGAGACCTCCCTGAAAGTGGAGGTTTGATCTTAAATTAACTCTAGAGGGGGGTGAATAGAGTATTAAAACTTTTCCCTTAGTTTGCGGAATTAAAATTGTGATATATATATATATGTGTGTGTGTATTGATGAGTCCCATTTATATACACATTTATGGACTCATCTGGGCCGTATTTCTAGTCAATGCACCACACTTTAGGCATGTTTACGATCATATTTGCTATTCCTTGCTAGGTGTACTCTTAGGCCCGTTTCGGTGTGCAATTGCGCTCCTTGTTATTGGGGGTAAGCACATGGTGCTCCCCAATTGTTTTCCTATGTTTATTCGGTGCTGGAGGTGTATTCCCAGTTGGTTTATATTGTGCAGGTGGCTGGATCGTCCCGTTTTTCCCCCAGAATCTAGCCTGTGCATATTGCACGGTCGTGCGTATCCTTGACACACAGACGGAGCGATCGTGTGTCTATATCTGGGAAGAAACCAGACAATCTGAGTTTAGTCGTGCGGTTTATGCACGGGCGGATTTGCCCGTGCGTGAGTAAAATGCACGATCGACCTGTTTCCTCTTGTTTTTGGTCATTCTGAATTTACCCGTGCGTTGGTACGCACTGGCGGATTTACCGTGCTCTAGTAAAACGCACGGGCGGCGCAATGTCTCCCTCAAGTCAGATTTTATCATTTAATAATGCACGGTTTATGCACGGTCGTGGGTTCGACCGTTCGTGACCATTTTTCTGCCTGTTTAGTATAAAATGCAGGTTACGTCGCAGTCAACAGAGAGATCATGAGGGGAGCAGGAAATTAGATCCTCCCTGCCATTTCTGAGGTCTGAAGGCTTCTCCTTCACATCTACCACCAAGGAGACCATATTCCGGAGATTTCCACCACCATTCTTCCATTCGAGAGTGTTAGCGAGCATTCTCCATCAAGTGCTCAAGCATTCCTCATCGTGGGAAGCCATAGAAGTGTTGTAGGTCGTTGGAGCGGTGACAGCCTCCATCGAGTCTGCACACCATCTGAGGGCCGAGCCCGGAGAGAGCCCGACAACCTCTCATTCTGGCCGAGAACCCAAGATGCGGTGACATCTTCCTATTGGTCCTCTCTAAACTTGAATGCTTGTGCTCTCTTTGTGTTATTGTTGTAATGAACTATTTCTTAGCTTAATGTCATAGCTCTTTTAGTATGTTCATGTGCAATGATGCGGTGGTGTGAGAGTAGCTTTTCCTTGTTGTTATTTTCTGAGTTCGTTGTGTGTGAAGCCCTAGCAATTGCTAGTGGTGATGCTTGGAGAAGAGGTGTGTGCGACCCTCAACCGTCACAGTTACTTTCCATCCACGCACCTCCCAAAGCACGGCATCGCGACCGTTGCATCCATCCCGCCTTGCGAAGCGGAGTTTTAACCCGCATCTCTCTTTTCCGCATTAGTTTAGGAACCAAATCACAACCCCCTTGTTATTACTTTGTAATCCTTTTTCCTAATTTCTGGGCAGAGCTAATCACATTACCCAACTTGTAGTACTTTAAGATCGACATTCGGGGATTTCCTCCCTATTTTATTACTTGAGCGACCGGTGCACTGTCGTCGTATCGCATTTCATGCTCGCTAATTAGCATTGCTAAAATTGCGCATCATGTATAGAGTGATTTATGAAAACAAAATAAAAACAAATCTGCACAGCACAAGCACAGAAAAGTAAAGCAATCACAGAGGACACAAGGAGCTATAGTAGTTCCCCAATCAACCTGGGTACATCTTGTTGGATCTTGTGGCGCCCTTAGAGGGGGGGGGGGGGGTGAATAAGGGCCTTTTTAAATTATGATTTTTTACTTAAGAATTTTTAAAACAAATTTTGCTTTTCTAAAAATCACTTATAAAAATTTACAAACTATGAAAATTTTAAATTAGATCAAACACAAATTTCTAAGTTAAAGATTAAGCAACCAAATTTGCAATTAAAGAAAAGGCATAATATTTTAATCATGAAATTCTCATACAATAAAAATGATCTTAACAATGCTTAGGATCAAGGCATAAATAAGATAATAAACTTTTGACAATTTTTGTTTACCAATCCTTCTCCCAAGGATCGGAAGGCTATCACTTGTCTTTCCCTAGACCAAGCCCAAGCCTATCCTCTAGATCTTCCCAAGATCTAGACATGTAGACGTAGCACACAAGGCCACGATTTCCCACCAAGCCACGCAAGGACTTGGACGCTCCGCACAAGGAAGCAATTTTCCCCTAAGCCACGCAAGGACTTAGACGTCACGCACAAGGAGACGATTTCCCTACCAATACAAAGTGAAATGTATATAAATGAAAATTCAAAATAAAATGAAGAACTCCCTAGAAATTCAGATCTCTGAAAGGAAGGTTGAAGCCTCGAGATGATCGTTGATGCAGAAGCGCGTCCGATCTCGTCTTCAATTTCAAACCTTCTCAGCACAAATGGGAGTTCTTGAGGTTCTGGAGCTCTCTGGTTCATGTGCACTCAGGAAAGGACTTGGAATTCTCAAAGCTCTAAATGCACGAACAAAAAGAACCATTTTATAGATTTTCACTGTCTCCTGGGCGACATCACTGTCGGAATTCCGACAGCACAAAACTGCCGCTCGTAGTGCTGTCGTGCGGGCAGTTGCAGTAACTTCTGAGTTGTCACCTGGGCGACAGTAGCTGTCTGAAAATTCCGACAGCGCCAAACTGCTGCTCGTCGTGCTGCCGTGCGGGCAGTTGTTGTAACTTCTCTGCTGTCGCCTGGGCGACATTGACTGTCGGAAAATTCCGATAGCTCCTCTTCATTTTTGTCGTCCAAAACTTCTCCAGACTGTAGATTGAGTCGTTCTCATCTCCGAAATGGGGTGGCACGTTCTGTAACTCTTCCTTGATTGAAAGATATGGACATTTTAAGATCAGCACACAAAACTCATCCTTTTGCTTTTTCTAATGTGTACACACTCTTGGATCATGCCCATGAACGAGGACTTGTCTCCTCATTGAACCTGTACAACCTGGACACTATAAACACATAAAAGACTAGATCAAATAAAACACGGTATTTGTTATTCTCAAACCAAGAGATGCGGAACATAGGCTCCAACAATATCCCTCTTTTGATAGTAACAAATACCCGTATGAGAAATTAGTGAGATTAAGACAATTTGTGTTTATAGATAAGTGCGGTAATAAGATATGCATGAATAACATATTAAGAGCGTGATAGAATTGAAAGCGATAATTCCTGCTCTTTCTATATCAAGTCCTCCCCCTACATTAGTGTCTCTTATAAACTACTCCCCCTAAATATCTATTTTACTAGATTTCTCAATTTCTTCTCCCCCTTTGTTATTAACAAAAGTGGGTAGGGATGAGTGTATATCTTTTAAGAAAGGTAAGGAACCATTTATTGAAGGATTTTCATGATCGAGCATATGATAGTGTATGCACCTCCTATATGATTACCCCCCCTACAAATATACCCATTTTTTGAGTTTAATATATTATAATGCACTCCCCCTAAATATTAGATTTATGCAATTTAATCTCCCCTTTTGGTAGAATCAAAAGAGTGTTTAGGAGTGAGTATGTATAATAAGGAGTAATATATTTTATGTCGAGAAGAAAAATAGGATGCAATCAAAAGCTTGTTAAATACTACTTGTTGAGAAAAATATAAGCATGATGTAACATAAAGTAGTAAGCAACATAGCTAACATGATAAAGTAAGCATTCTATTTTAAGATACCACTTGTTTAAAGGAAAACACGGTGTTAAAAATAATTAGCACTCTTAAACATAAACATCATTTTAGAAGATAAAACCATATAAAGGATAATGAGTTTTAAATTTGAAAAGTTGATGTTTGAGTTAAAGATTGAAGAGATGCTATTCCATTAAGATAAAAAATTGCAAGCATGATTTCATAATATCAAGAAAAGATACACAAACTACAATGTAATAAAATTTGCATTTCAAGTAAACATAAACATTGTAGCGGTCATGCTTTGTTATCTAGTGCATTTACTTAAGTTTGTAGAGATTTGAGTAGATGAGCATTAGGATCCAATTCTCATGGGTAGAAGTTTTATGAAAGATAATAATGTGTACAAAGTAGTGTTTTGATAAAGTATACAAGTGAATCAATCAAAAATACATGACATATATAATGAAATAACACAAAATTAAAATACATAAATAATATTACTTCCGCACTATTTCAATGCACATGAATAAATAGTACAACTACCAAGGTGCTCTGCACACACAATGCTTATTAAGACTTATCAGGGTGCAAAGTAGTGCTTGGGGGATCACTTTTATACTTTTTAGCTTTATTTTCAATTTTTTTGTGATCCGGTGTACTAAAGAGAAGTGGTGTATAAATTGTTTGCTACAAGACACTTTACAATTCTTAGCCAAGGTGCTCAACCTCACAATGCTCATTAAGACTTATCAGGAGGGTGAGTAGTGCTTGGTGGAGTTTTCCTTGTCATTTATTATTTGCTTTTTAGTTTAGTGACTAAGGACTCCGAATTCACTTGTTTTGCAAACATAGCATTTTAAACCACATTTCTCTAAAGAATAAGTGCATGAAAAACAAAGAATTGTAATAACCAATTCAATGCTGTGTAGGTAATCTATTTAGGCATTTTAATTATTTATGTTATTACACTACACAATCATGTAAGAATAAGATTGTAAACACATGTAGGTTATCAAAAATAAGTGAGTGAATGAATTATTATCAAACATAATACATTACTCATACTTAGAGGCATGCTAAACATTTCTACACATGTTTATCTACAATCAATTTCATTGCACATAACAAGATAATTTTCAAAGCATGTCAAATACAAAACAATGTTTTTAAGAAACTTGAAAGTTAAATTAAACATTGTATTTAATCTTTAATTGATATAATTAATCATCCATCCTTGACAATGGCAATGAATATCAATCAGTTTTTTCTTTATAAATTTTTGAATTTTTTATTTTTTTTATATATGCACAAAACAATAAACACACATAAGGAAAAACATATTTTTGTTCTTTGAAATTGTTTTGTAAATTTGTATTTGTTTTTTTTATATATATTCTATGGAAATCATAGAAGTCTTTAATAGCCCTTTCAGTAAATGATAATCTATGCCAGAGAAATAAACAAAAATAATGTATGAGAAAATACATATATGTTTTTTTAAAAGAAATAAAATTTTGTTTTAAAAGGAATAAAAAGATAGAAAATATTTACAAACACACAAAATATTAAAATAATACCAGAAATATTTCAAAACAAAAAAAATATTTTGGAGCAAAGGAGCTAACGCCAGGCATTAACTTCTTAACGCCAAAATAGAACTGCATTTCTTGATGTTTTGAAAAATATTTTTCTCAATTCATTTGTATTATAAAGAGACCTTCCTTTAGTTGAAATTTCAGAGTATATTGATTAGATTTGAAGGCTCTTTTAGCATGTATTTGGTGATTTTTCAAATACTTGTGTTTGGTAAAATCATTAAAGCTCGAAATATTAAAATATGTAAACACATGATGCAATGTTAGAAAAAAAAATATGCATGGTTTATGTATAAAGAGTGAGATAATGTTCATGCAATGAATATAATATAAGTATATCTAAGATCAAGATACCTTAACTACATGACTACACTCTAGCCCCGTATTAAGTGACGGATGGGCATGAGGAGCTGCACACATGCCGTAGGTTGGGGTGTTAATCTCATATGCATACAAAAGACGACGCTCAACCTAGCACTCTTTCCCCCCAGTGCCTCTCAAGGCCCCACTGGAACCCTCCCCGGTTAAGGACAAGACATGACTTAGAGGTTAGGTCTCTAATGCACATAATCCTACGCCCTCGCTATTATGAGACACATGTCATAGGTTTATTGATTATGGACATACTAAGCGTGTAAGCCTTAAATATATTAACTGTGTTATAATTTCATGATTACTTTTGGATTTACAATTTTATCGAAGATTGTAGATTATAAATCCATTTAGAAAAGTTTTATTCATGCAAATAACTACAAAGGAAAATAAGATTTTCATATTTTAATGATATAATTTACTTTAGCATTGCAAGATATAACTAGCATGAGCATTGATTTCTATCTATTGTACGTGATAATGCTAGTGTGATGAATTAGGACAACATGGTGCAAAGCTAAGTAAAGATGGACAAATATAAGATTGAGTTGCATGTATTCAAACATAGAGTTTTGAATTTTCATAGACCTAGAAAGAAGTGACAATTCTATTTGATTTCATCTTGTTGATATCAAGTTAATTCATAGGTCTAAAGATAATGAGATTCATGCAAACAATAAAGATACACATCACACACACAAAACAATATATGAAACTATAATACCAATTGTAATCATATATTTCATAATTCCTAAGGTTGATAGAATTAGTTGATTTAAGAAAGGTCTTGGTGGATCATGAATTATGATATATGATTATAGTGAATTTTAGCATAGGATATTAATAAATCATGGTGGTGATTGTTAAATCATATTCATCATTTTTGTAAATTTTCTTTTTGATTTTAATTTGTAGAAATTAGACAAAACAAATACAAGGTATTTGACAACAATGATAGTAAAAATAATTTTTCAGAGAAAAATAGAATTTTTAGGAAAATATGATACCGCCAGCGTTAGTGACGGAGTTACTATATTTGATTGTTTTTGATATTATTTGATTCTGTTTTTTCTCGATTATGGTTTTCAATATAGGGGCTATTATATGCAGCAACGAAAAATAGACAAATATGCAATTAGTTGCGCATTTAATATTTTAGCCTATGACCCCTAAAAATCCATTTAAATCCAATTTTGAAGGTAATTTCATTAGTCTTGATAATATCATTTAGAAAATTTAGCATTCAATTTATAATGATAATATAAGACATTTATAAGCAAATGATTTAAAAAGGATAAAACAAAAAGAAAAGATAGATCACTTAAAAATTATGACTTTATGTTCAATTTAATTCAATTTTGATTTGATAAACATTAGACTTAAAATGTAAAAGTCATATTTCATAATATATCTAAGTGACCTAAGCTTGTTGGCTCAAAAACAAGAAAACAAACAAAAGAAAAAGAAATTAAGCATATCATAAAGTAGAGTACTGATATTTCATTTTTAATTAATTTCTACTTCATGCAATATAATGATTCCTAGTGAATGAGAGACTTAGGTATCCAAAGGGGACCAAGTGTGATGATTCCTTTGGGTACCCAAATGCATCGTGTAGTCTTTTGGAGAGATAGTGATGAATGGGCCTTTACAAGTGGAGTTAGTGTTTCATTTTTAATTTTGGGCCTCCATTCATAGTTTGGTTGTTTATCTTTTAAATTCATATTATGATTATTTGACATCTTTTTGGAATGATAGTTGTTTGAAAAATAATTCATTTGGGATTTATGTTTATTCAAATTATTTTTCAAAATACATTGATGTTGATCATCATAATGAATTTTATTATATTGATTCTTTAAGAGTTTATAAGAGTGATGGTCTTTCTTAAGAATTGAATGTTGAAAAAGTGGTTTACAATATGTTTTAAATGATTGGTTCTTATTTTGATGATTTTCATTTCCACTCTTTCTTATAGACGTACTCTTATAATATGAAGTTAAGCTCTTAGACTTTGGATAATTTGATAAACTAGAAATAAAAGATGTTTTATTATATGAAAAGTTTTGAAAAAACATTTTTAATGATTCTAATTTATCCTTTAAATTATCATTTTCTTTTAACAATTTTTCATTATGCTCTTTTGAAGTTAAAAGACCTTTTTACAAAATCTTGAGTTCTTCTTTAAATGTATTATAATCAAAACAAGGTTTAGCATTTTCAATTAAAGAGCATGAACAAGAATTTGAAACATCAATATAAGATTCTACTTTAGCATTTGCTTTTACTGTTTTATTTTCTAAACGTAATTTGGAATTAGCATGTTTTAACTTTGAAATTTTACGTTTAGCAAATTTAAGCACACGAAATGTAGAAATAGAAGTAGTTACTAAAAGAGAAGATTTCGATTTTCTTACCTTGCTATAGTTTCCATCTTCTCTTTTGTTTGATGTTTCCTCATCAACTGAGTCCAATATTGTGACGTTGTCTTCTTCCCTTGGATCCATAAGGAATTGCTCACAGGCATCATCTACGGAAGGAAGACTATAAGAATTCTCAAGAAATTTCCAAACTTCATAAGCATTAGGAAGTGCATAAATAAATTTGAAAATATTTTGATCTAATGCACAATATAGACTATTCATTGATTTGGCAATAAAAAACATTTCATTTTTATTTAAAATATTTGGGGGCATTTTAATTGTAATATTCCAAACTTCCACATCCAAAGATTTAAGAAATTTTTCCATAAGTGTTTTCCACCTGATACGCTAAAATTTATCTTTTTAGAAAAGCTCTTTCTTTCTTTAAACTTTAACCTTAGGCGGACGTTTTCGAAGAGTCCCGCGAGTAATTCTACTTCAAGGAATTACCCGTTATCCTATCTAAAGATAGAAGTAACGGCCTTTTCCTCTTTCGAAATATCGAGGATTACTCTTTGGCCGCGTCGCCAAAAGCTAAGTAGGGGATTTGAAAGGCTTATGTTTGAAATGAAAGTTAAAAGCTTTTTGAATATGTCGTTGCAAAAATTTTGTGAGTTGTTGCAACAACTTTGTAAATGATAGTTTTAAAACTTCTTTTACCTTCAACAACCAAAGGTTTGTTGCAACAATTTTCTAATTGTTCTTAAGAGAGAGTTTTAATTTTTTGCTTTTGAGAGAAAGCTTTTGGGTTTATATAATTATCCGGACTAAAATCAATAAAGGCAAGTGGACCTTATTGATAGTAGTATAGGATATTTCTTTTGAAATATCAAGGTCGTATTTTTCCAAGGTCGTATCGATTATTTCTACTTCTTAGGAGCGCGCTATTATTTTATCGAAAAGAGTTTTGAATTGATTTTTATAATTTTATAGAAAAACTAATGACAAAAATTAAGGTTGGCGTGCGTTTAATGATAATTGCGATAAAAAGCGAGAAAGCACGAAAACGTTAATTTAGAAAGTAGTTTTGCTTAGATTTTTTTTAGAGTTTTATAAAGCGATAATGATAACTACGGCGATTTTAAGTGATTGAGCGGTTAGCAGAATTAGCAAAAAGCAATTATATTATAAACAAAAGACGCACTAATTGAAAACGCACACACTCTACGAAATTAAAATGAAAGCGGTAAATTGCAGAAATTCAAGAAATGCAATCCCTACCCAAATAGGTAGAGGGGAAATAAATGCGTGACAAGTCCTATCCAAATGGATAGGCAGGAAATAAATGCGTGACAAGTCCTATCCAAATGGATATGCGGGAAATAAATGTGTGACAAGTCCTATCCAAATGGATAGGCGGGAAATAAATGCGTGACAGAAATAAAAGCTATTGAATTACAAAAAAGGCGCAAAATTTATCCTCCTACACACACACACCCTTACTTGAAATGAAATCTAAGTTAAAAGAAAACAAAAATCTATACTAGCACACACACACACACTAACTTTAATTGAAAACTAAGTTAAAGAAAACAAAAATTAACTCAAAGACTCACACACACAACATAAATGAAACTAAGTTAAAAGAAAATAAAATCTATTCTCCTACACTCACACACCCTTACTAAAAATGAAATCTAAGTTAAAATAAAACAAAATCTATACTAGCACACACACACACTTACTTTAATAAAAACTACAAAAGCACTAAAAAACTAAAAAGAAAAATAAAAATACATAAAAGAGAAAAATTAACCTAAACTCATACACTCACACACACAAATTATGAAACCATCTAAAAATTACAAAAAAGCTAAAAACATGAAAATTAGCCTCATACACACACACACCCAAATTAAAATGGACAACTAATTACAATAACAAAAATTACAAAAACTAAAAAAAAGAGAAAGAAAGAAGAAAAAAGAGAGAACACACACACACTTTAACCAAACCAAAGATAAGAGAAATACAAAGAAGCAAATCTATTTCATTTCCATCATAAAGAGGTTACAAAACAAGAGAGAGAAAATGCAAAAAGAGAGCTAAAACATGAAAACAGCAAAAATTGGTCCACAATCTTAAGAAGAGGTCTCAAAATTCTGAACACCCACACTCAGCTGAATCTGGCTATTTATAGGAAAATTTTTGGAATTACACGCCCTCGGACACGGGCGTGTCTGAGGGCGTGACACGGCTTGGGGTGCGAATAGCCAGAACAGCTGGATCCAGGCAGGCATCTGGAAGGCTTGACCGGCGACTTTGGAAGTACACGGGCGTGATCATCGTACACGGCCTAGGTCACGGGCGTGACCTAGGTCGGTTGGCTGGAGCTTGAACTGGGCGTGACACCTGGCATGTCCTTTGTTCTTCTGGAAGGAATTGATGGGTCACGGGCATGTCTGAAATGTCACGGGCGTGGCTGAAATGTCACGGCCGTGACTTTGACTTTTTTTGGATGAAATGCTTCAAGTGGCTGAAATCTGGGATGGATATCCAACACGGGCGTGACCAAGTACACGGCCTCGGTCACGGGTGTGACCGAGGGCGTGACTTGATGTTTGAGCTGGAAAAAGAACAGAGAGAAGAAAATGCTAGGGATTAGTGAACACGCCCTTGGACACGGGCGTGTCCAAGGGCGTGTCTTAACAAAAAGATAGAAAGTTTATTAAATTAAAATAAAACATAGTTAAAAGTTTAAAATAACAAAAACAAACAATTTATTTATTTAATTACATAGATTATTTATAATTCTAAGCAAAAATACACTAAAAACTATACAGAAAAACACGTATAATTACTATTCATCAAATACCCCCATACTTAAGCTTTTGCTATTCCAGAGCAAAAGTAAGGGATACCTATAAGACGTTTAATAAAATTTCTAATTTACTAAAGTTTTTATTAAATCAAAAGTAAGATCGAAATAAATTTAGGGTATTTAAAGAGGTAAGTCCAAAACTATGAAAGTAATTTAAAAAGAGCGAAAAAATTTTAGCGAGACTTCTAAAGTTAGCTAAATAGCGTCGATTATTGCAGTCTTTGGTACCTTTTAATTAGAATAGAATTATATAAAACTTTAACCTTTTTTAAGAAAGTTTTTAAGAATAAATAAAGCCTACTAATTATGCTCTCCCAAACTTTTTTAAATTAAAATCTAGGTACAATTTTATTGGCTAAGGGGTAGGGGAAAAAGGTAGCCTTGGCAAAAAGAAGAGTGCTTGGATTTAGGGGTGATGGATTGTATCATCTCACCCCACCTTTTTGGTGGTTTTGCTTTGATTCCCAGCGTTGGTTTATGCGGGAGAATTGAAATCTTTTCTAATCTTAACCCAATGCCCGTGTTTACGGAATTTTATTTTTTAATTCCCATTGACACGGGATTTCTTTTAACAATATTGGGTGCCTGTGTTTACGGAATCTTTTTATTCCCATTGACACAGGATTTATTTTAAAACTCCTACTTTTATTATTTTTATGCTAAGCTAAGGGGTGTTTATAAGGGGGGGGGGGGGGGGGGGGGGGGGGGGGTGTTCAAGAGAAATTCTAGATTAATAAAAAAGATTTTTGAGAGCAAGTTTAGTAGATTAAAAACATTCCCAAAGTTTCACAAGTTTAGAGTTAGAATAATTGAATCTAATGATGGTTTGCCAATATAATACAAAAAGGAATCTATTTAGGGTAAACCTGAGGTAGTGCTAAAAATTCTGTTCTCAAATTAAATTAAGATCCCAAGATTTTCTTTATTACTGAAAATTCCTCGATTTAAATTTTTCAAACTATGAAATAAATAAAATTGATTTAGTAAATCAAAAATAATGAAAAACGCTTAAAGATAAAACTAACCTAGCCTTGGAAATAACAAAAAGCTAAGTGGGGATTTTATTTTATTTTTGGATTTTTTGATAAGTTTTTCAAATATTTTTTTTTTTGAAATTTTTAAGATATGATATTTTTGGGATTTTTGATTTTCTTTATAACAAAATGCATATATAAATACTAAAAAAAGAAGAAAATTAAGAAAAGTAAAAATACATACAAAATATTTTTGATTTTTTCTAAGAAATTTTTTTCATCATATATTTTTTTGATTTTTTGATTTTGTTAAAAATATGTACATTAATAAAAAAAGGGAAAGAAAAGAAAAGAGAGAAGTAAAAACATTTTTGGTGTTATGATAAAATGAATTTTGTTATAACAAATTTTTAAGTACATTTTTCATAATTTTTTTTTGGATTTTGATTTATTATTATAAATAAGGATTTTTATATACAAATAAGACATAAACATAAAACATTTATTTTAAAAAAAAAAATTTGTGTTTTTTTTTCTAAGTTAATTAATGATTTTTTGGATTTTTCATTTGATTTCTTATTTACATATTAAATTGTTTTTTCAAAAAGAAAAGAAAAATGAAAAGAGGGGCAAAGATGTTGCAACATAATTTTCTTATGTCATAACAAATTTTGTTATGTTATAACAAATAAGTTTTATGTTGTAACAAATTTTTCATATAAAAATTTTTTGTTTTTTTCTAATATGGGAGGGGCAAAAATAATTACAAAAAGAGGGAAAATACGCCCCCATACTTAAAGCCAACATTGTCCTCAATGTTGAAGTGAAGTGTGAGGAACGAAAATATTTACAAAAACGTGAAGATTTAATTACAAGATAGAAAAAATATATACAAGAATAGTTACAAATAAAAAGGAACTCCACGAATATATACAAAATTGTTTTTTTTGGTTTGTTTTAGTTTTACGAAATGTACAAAACACGAATAAAATACGTATAAAAGAAGTTAAAAGTATATATGTGATCATATATATTTTTTTTGGGGTATGATAAAAATAAAATTTTATCATCATTTTTATTTTATTATTTATGTTATATTATATTTTTTTTGTTTTGGTTTTAATTTTGAAATATGCATGTTTTAAAATATATCAAAATTTTAAGAAAGATAAAATAAAGTAAATAAAGAAAAAGCTTTAAGATAAAAAGCAAGGAAGAAATAAGAGAAATAAAAAGGTAAAAGCAATGGGGTTTTCTCGTTTCAAAATATCGAAAAAAAATCCCCTCTCGGGTCTGTTGAGTAATCCTACTTTGAGAAACTTCCTATTGTCTTATCTTAAAATTCCCAAAATTCTTTTTGATTTTTGTTTTAAAGTTTTTGCATTATTTGATTTTGTTTTAAGTTTCTTTTTGGAAAAAAAAATGATAATTTAAAATATGCATTGTTATTAATATTATTTTTCATGTTGTTATTATTATTTATTATTATTATTATTATATTTTTGTGTCTAAGTTTTTTTGTTTTGAAATTAAAATTTATTTCATCATTTTTTTTTGTAAATAAGAACAAAAAAAAGAGCGTAATTGGATAAATATGGGGGTGCCTCCCACGAGCGCTTTGTTTACCGTCTCGTAGCTTGACGCGATGGCAGGGTACGATCTTTTTAGAGGTGGGGGAGGGGTATGGAATTTAGCTTCCCTCCCAGTTGATCCCCCGCGTGGTAGAGTTTTAGTCGGTGACCGTTAACTTTTAAGTTGCCTTTTTCCGGGTGGGTGATAATGACGGTCCCGTATGGCCAAACCTCTTTCACTTGAAAGGGGCCGGACCAGCGGGATTTTAGTTTCCCCGGAAAAAGACGAAGACGCGAATTATATAGGAGGACGAGATCGCCCGGCGCAAATGATTTTGGAAATTTAATTTTTCGGTCGTGGTAAAATTTCGAGCGTTCCTTATAAAATTTATTACTCTCATAGGCATTCGCACGCCATTCATCGAGTTCGTTTAATTGGAATTTCCGGTTTTCGGCGGTTAAATTATGATCGAGATTTAAAAGTTTTAATGCCCAAAAAGCGCGGTGCTCTAATTCTATGGGCAAATGGCACGCCTTGCCGTAGACTAATCCATAAGGCGTACAACCGATTGCGGTCTTGTACGCCGTACGATATGCCCACAGCGCGTCATCTAATTTAATCGCCCAATCCTTCCTATTTATTGAAACAGTTTTTTCTAATATGCGTTTAATTTCTCGATTTACTACCTCCACTTGGCCGCTCGTTTGGGGGTGATAGGCCATGGCGAGCTTATGCGTAATGCCATATTTGGTTAAAGTTTTTGCAAACTGGGCGTTGCAAAAGTGCGTACCCCTATCACTAACTATCGCACGGGGCGTACCGAAGCAAGAAAATAATTATTTAAGAAATTTGACGACGACTCTCGCATCGTTGGTGGGGAGAGCTTGCGCTTCCGCCCACCTAGATACGTAGTCGACCGCCACTAAAATGTAGCGATTTGTATATGAAGGAGGTAGGGGGCCTATGAAATCTATGCCCCAGAAATCGAAAATCTCGCATTCTAAATAAAAATTTTGGGGCATCTCGTCGCGACGAGAGATGTTACCCGACCGTTGACAGCTATCGCATGCGCTCACAAAAGTGTGAGCATCTTTGAAGAGAGCGGGCCAATAAAAGCCTGCCTCCAGCGCCTTCTGCGCGGTCCGGTTGGCTTGATAATGCCCCCCGGCCGGCCCCTCGTGGCAGTGCCGCAAAATTTGCGCACCCTCCTCGCTCGAAACGCATCTCCGCACGACTTGGTCCGCGCAGACGCGAAATAAGAAAGGGTCCTCCCAAAAGTAAATTTTCAAATCAGAAAAGAATTTCTTCTTTTGCTGTTTTGAAAAGTCTTTCGGGAGCACCCGCGCAACTAAATTGTTGGCGTAGTCTGCGAACCAAGGCGAGGGAGAAGTTTTTAAATTATTTAAAACTAAAAGATGCTCCTCGGGAAATTGATCATCAATTTCCGGTTCGAAGAGCGCTTCCGCGATTGGGTGTTCTAAACGAGAAAGGTGGTCGGCCGCTAAATTTTCGGCCCCTTCTTATCCCGGATCTCTAAATCGAATTCTTGTAATAGCAGGATCCATCGAAGAAGGCGGGGCTTAGCGTCCATTTTTTCTAATAAATATTTAAGTGCGGAGTGGTCGGTAAATATTATAATTTTAGAAAGCGTGACGTAGGGCCTAAACTTATCTATGGCGAAGACGACGGCAAGGAGTTCCTTTTCCGTTGTCGTGTAATTAGCCTGTGCGGCCGTGAGCGTGCGGGACGCGTAGTAGATAGGATGAAAATATTTATTTACGCGTTGGCCTAATACGGCCCCTACCGCTATATCGCTCGCATCGCACATAATCTCAAACGGAAGGGTCCAATCGGGCGCCACCAGAATGGGAGAATGGATAAGTTTATTTTTTATGGCATTGAATGCCTCTACGCACGCGCTATCAAAAATGAATGGAGATTCTTTCTCCAGGAGGTGGGTTAGATATTTTGTTATTTTGGAAAAATTTTGAATAAACTGCCTATAGAAACCCGCGTGGCCAAGAAAACTACGAATTGATTTTATATTTGAGGGCGCGAGGAGTTTTTCAATTATTTCGACCTTGGCCTTGTCGACCTGCATCCCTCTGTCAGAAATTTTGTGGCCGAGAACTAAGCCTTCTCGAACCATGAAATTACACTTTTCCCAATTTAAAACCAGGTTCGTGTCTTCGCATCATTGGAGGACTCGATCTAAATTTTGGAGGCAGTTTTGGAAGGAGTTCCCAAAAACCGAGAAGTCATCCATAAAGACTTCCATAATATCCTGTACGAGCTCTCCAAATATTGCTAGCATACATCGTTGAAATATAGCTGGCGCGTTGCAGAGGCCGAATGGCATCCTTCGGTACGCGAAGGTACCGAAGAGGCACGTAAAGGTTGTTTTCTCCTGATCTTCGGGGGAGATTGGCATTTGTAAAAATCCCGATAGACCGTCGAGAAAACAATAATAAGGATGACCCGATAGTCGCTCCAAAATTTGATCGATAAATGGTAACGGAAAGTGGTCTTTGCGGGTGGCGTCATTTAATTTTCGGTAATCGATGCACACCCTCCAACCCGTAACAGTACGGGTTGGAATTAATTCGTTGTTTTGATTTGCCACTATCGTTAGACCGCCCTTTTTTGGCACGACATGAATGGGACTAACCCACGTGCTGTCGGATATAGGGTAGATAATCCCCGCATCCAGAAGTTTTATTACTTCAGCCTTAACGACATCCCGCATATTCGGGTTAAGTCGTCGCTGAGGCTGGATGGTTTTGCGGGAATTATCTTCTAAGAAAATTTTGTGCGTGCAAAAAGAGGGATTTATCCCCCTAATATCTGAATTTGCCATGCTATTGCATGGCGATGCGTGGACAAAACTTTAACTAATTCGGAGGTTTCCGAATCAGATAAAGAAGACGAAATAATAACCAGGAGTTTTAAGTCTGGGGCGAGAAAAGCATATTTTAAATGGTCGGGGAGTGGCTTAAGCTCCAAGACCGGGGGTTATTCGTAAGAAGTTGTTATTTTTAAACTTTTAGAATTAAAAGATTCGAAAGGCGAATCTGGCGGTAGCTCGTCCAAAGGGGCGAGGTCCGCCAAATCCGGATCGTCTAAAGTTAAAGCGAGTAATTCTGCAAGCGAAGAGCATTCATCGTCGAACGCGGATTCTAAGTGAAAGCAGGAATCATCGTTCGATAAAGAGTTTCGCATTGAGGGATTAATAAGAAGGGTAAATTCGTCGTCCCCTACCCGAAGGAGGAGGCGACCGTTACTCATATCAATTAATGCTCGGGAGGTCGCGAGGAAAAGGGCGACCGAGGATAATTGGTACCTCGGCGTCCTCCTCGATATCGAGGATGACGAAGTCTACCGGAAAGATAAACTTGTCAACCTTGACCAAAACGTCCTCCACTACTGCGATAGGATATTTTATCGAGCGATCCGCGAGTTGGATGCTCATTTTTGTTGGGGTGGGAACTCCCAAATCTAGTTTTTTAAAGAGGGAGAAGGGCATCAAATTGATGCTCGCTCCCAGGTCCGCTAGGGCGTACTTTATTAATAAATTGCCGAATAAGAACGGGATGGAAAACCTTCCCGGATCGTTTAGTTTTGGCGGCAATTTATTAAGTAGGACCGCTGAGCATTCCGCATTTAATGAAACACGCGAAATACCTTCGAGCTTCTTTTTATTAGAAAGGAGCTCCTTAAGGTATTTCGCGTATTTCGGCATCTGAGAGAGTGCCTCGCAGAAGGGGACGTTAATTTGAAATTGTTTAAATATTTGTAAAAACTTTTTGTAATGTTCGTCCTCCTTCTCTTTATTAAATTTTGCGGGGTACGGAATTTGCGGGCTCGAGACGCCCGACGCTAATATTTTTTCCGTATCTACTAAAATAAAAGACGAGGGTGCAGGGGTCGGAGGCGAAACAGTTACCTGATGATCAACCCGCAATGGGGAGTCGACCTCCTTGCCGCTGTGTAAGGTAATGGCGTGGGCATTTTCACGCGGGTTCTGCTCCGAGTTCCAAGGTTGTGCTCCAAGTGGCCTCTCGGAGACCATTTTTGCAAGCTGTCCAACCTGCATTTCTAAATTTTTTAGCGATCCGGTTATATTCCGGATATTTGCGTCGCTGGAAGCCATGTATTTTGCAAAAATCTCCTCGAGCGGAGAAGATTTTGGAGGAGGAGGCGCAAAACCCTCCTGAAATCCTTGGGGATATCCATGCGGAAATCCTTGCGGGATCGCAGGTGGAGGGCGTTGCGCATTATTAGGGTTACTCCAGGAGAAGTTCGGGTGGCTCCTCCAACCCGGGTTATAGTTATTACTATATGGGTTGAAGGGCGCCCGTACTTGATTGCCCACGTAATCCACTGATTCCTCACTTAAATTATTGTTATTATTAATATTATTATTAAGATTATTATTATTATTAAGATTATTAAAATTATTATTATTAGTATTATTTGGATTATTAAAATTATTATTATTATTATTATTATTATTATTATTATTATTATTATTAGGATTATTAGGATTATTAGCCCAAGCGGGAGTGGAGGAGGAAGCAGTCATCTCTGCCACTTGCTTACTTAGCCGCTCTACCTGCGAGGCTAAGTGAGTAGTGGCATCCACTTCGAAAATACCAGCCGGTTTAGGAGGACGCGACCTTGGCACATTCCATTGGTACGCGTTCATGGCCATTTCTTCGATCAGTGCTTGAGCGGCCTCCGGGGTTTTGTTGTTTAACGTTCCCCCGGCGGCTGCGTCGATCATCTGTCTCGTTGAGAAATTCAAGCCGTTATAGAACGTTTGTACCTGAAGGCAAGTTGGTAGCGCGTGATGAGGACACCTACGCAAATATTCTTTAAAACGCTCCCAAGTCTCATAGAGAGACTCGGAATTGAATTGAATGAAGGATGCGATATCGGTGCGTAATTTAGCGGTTTTTGACGGAGGAAAATATTTAGTTAGAAAATTCTCCGTCAATTCGGCCCATGTGGTTATGGACCCTCTCGAAAGAGAAGTCAACCACGATTTCGCCTTTGTCCGCAGGGAAAAGGGAAATAAACGCAAGCGAATGGCGTCATCATTGAGGCCATTAATCTTGAAGGTGTCGCAAATTTCTATTAAATTTGAAAGGTGTTGGTTTGGGTCCTCATCTGGCAAACCGTCGAACTGAATCGACTGTTGTACCATTTGGATTATACTGGATTTGATTTCGAAATTATTATTAGCTACCGCGGGGCGGGTGACGCTCGATCCTGTATCCTCTAAATTTGGCCTAGCATAATAGGCCATGGTCCGCTGTGGGGCCGCATTTAGATTAGGATCGCCCATCACGCCTAAATGTATATCGCCGACGGATTCTTCGGGATCTATTTGTAGATTTTGATTACGAGATCGGCGGCGCTCGAGAAGCGTGCGCTCGATTTCGGGATCAAAAGGTAAAATTGGATTATCCAAAGATTCTCCTCGGGTCATACACTATTCTCTTTTTTTTTTTTAAATTTTGGAAGAAATAGTTTCTTTTTTATCTTTTTATAGATTTTTTTTTTGATGTTTTTGTTTTGGAAATATTTTTACAAGGAAGAAAAACAAGGAAAGAAAGAAAGAGGGGGAAAATATATATAAATTATTATTTTTTTTATTTTCTTTTCGTAAGTAGAAAATATTGCTATATATATATATTTTTTGGATGATTTTTAAGGTTTTGTTTTGTTTGGTTTTATATGAACATATAGATGTATGTTTGTAAATATATAAGCAAAAGTTTTATAATTGCAAAAGTTTTTAAATTCTACAAATATGAGTTTATAAGAGGTGGTAAAAATAAAGGAGATATATCTTTATATTTTATATTTTTTTTTTTAAATTTTGGATTTTCCTTTTTCTTAGATAGGTTTTTTTTTCTTTCTTAATTAAATTTTTTTGTTGTTTTTAAGATGAAAGTAAAATATATAATTGATAGAGAGGTGAAATATAAGATAAAATTAATAGCGTTTCCTATTTCAAAATAACGACACAAGTCCCCGGCAATGGCGCCAAAAACTTGATACGCTAAAATTTATCTTTTTAGAAAAGCTCTTTCTTTCTTTAAACTTTAACCTTAGGCGGACGTTTTCGAAGAGTCCCGCGAGTAATTCTACTTCGAGAATTACCCGTTATCCTATCTAAAGATAGAAGTAACGGCCTTTTCCTCTTTCGAAATATCGAGGATTACTCTTTGGCCGCGTCGCCAAAAGCTAAGTAGGGGATTTGAAAGGCTTATGTTTGAAATGAAAGTTGAAAGCTTTTTGAATATGTCGTTGCAACAATTTTGAGAGTTGTTGCAACAACTTTGTAAATGATAGTTTTAAAACTCCTTTTACCTTGAGCTAGTTGCAACAACCAAAGGTTTGTTGCAACAATTTTCTAATTGTTCTTAAAAGAGAGTTTTAATTTTTTGCTTTTGAGAGAAAGCTTTTGGGTTTATATAATTATCCGGACTAAAATCAATAAAGGCAAGTGGACCTTATCGATAGTAGTATATGATATTTCTTTTGAAATATCAAGGTCGTATTTTTCCAAGGTCGTATCGATTATTTCTACTTCTTAGGAGCGCGCTATTATTTTATCGAAAAGCGTTTTGAATTGATTTTTATAATTTTATAGAAAAACTAATGACAAAATTAAGGTTGGCGTGCGTTTAACGATAATTGCGATAAAAAGCGAGAAAGCACGAAAACGTTAATTTAGAAAGTAGTTTTGCTTAGATTTTTTTTAGAGTTTTATAAAACGATAATGATAACTACAGCGATTTTAAGTGATTGAGCGGTTAGCGGAATTAGCAAAAAGCAATTATATTAAAAACAAAAGACGCACTAATTGAAAACGCACACACTCTATGAAATTAAAATGAAAGCGGTAAATTGCAGAAATTAAAGAAATGCAATCCCTACCCAAATAGGTAGAGGGGAAATAAATGCGTGACAAGTCCTATCCAAATGGATAGGTGGGAAATAAATGCGTGACAAGTCCTATCCAAATGGATAGGCGGGAAATAAATGCGTGACAAGTCCTATCCAAATGGATAGGCGGGAAATAAATGCGTGACAGAAATAAAAGCTATTGAATTGCAAAAAAGGCGCAAAATTTATCCTCCTACACACACAAACCCTTACTTGAAATGAAATCTAAGTTAAAAGAAAACAAAAATCTATACTAGCACACACACACATACTTTAATTAAAAACTAAGTTAAAGAAAACAAAAATTAACTCATACACTCACACACACAACATAAATGAAACTAAGTTAAAAGAAAATAAAATCTATTCTCTTACACTCACACACCCTTACTAAAAATGAAATCTAAGTTAAAATAAAACAAAATCTATACTAGCACACACACACACACTTACTTTAATAAAAACTACAGAAGCACTAAAAAACTAAAAAGAAAAATAAAAATACAAAAAAGAGAAAAATTAACCTAAACTCATACACTCACACACACAAATTATGAAACCATCTAAAAATTACAAAAAGCTAAAAACATGAAAATTAGCCTCATACACACACACACACCCAAATTAAAATGGACAACTAATTATAATAACAAAAATTACAAAAACTAAAAAAAAAAAGAGAAAGAAAGAAGAAAAAAGAGAGAACACACACACACACACAATTTAACCAAAATAAAGATAAGAGAATTACAAAGAAGCAAATCTATTTCATTTCCATCATAAAGAGGTTACAAAACAAGAGAGAGAAAATGCAAAAAGAGAGCTAAAACATGAAAACAACAAAAATTGGTCCACAATCTTAAGAAGAGGTCTAAAAATTCTGAACCCCCACACTCAGCTGAATCTGGCTATTTATAGGAAAAATTTTGGAATTACACGCCCTCGGACACGGGCGTGTCTGAGGGCGTGACACGGCTTGGGGTGCGAATAGCCAGAACAGCTGGATCCAGGCAGGCATCTGGAAGGCTTGACCGGCGACTTTGGAAGTACACGGGCGTGACCATCGTACACGGCCTAGGTCACGGGCGTGACCTAGGTCGGTTGGCTGGAGCTTGAACTGGGTGTGACACCTGGCATGTCCTTTGTTCTTCTGGAAGGAATTGATGGGTCACGGGCATGTCTGAAATGTCACGGGCGTGGCTGAAATGTCACAGCCGTGACTTTGACTTTTTTTGGATGAAATGCTTCAAGTGGCTGGAATCTGGGATGGATATCCAACACGGGCGTGACCAAGTACACGGCCTCGGTCACGGGCGTGACCGAGGGCGTGACTTGATGTTTGAGCTGGAAAAAGAATAGAGAGAAGAAAATGCTAGGGATTAGTGAACACGCCCTTGGACACGGGCGTGTCCAAGGGCGTGTCTTAACAAAACGACAGAAAGTTTATTAAATTAAATTAAAACTTAGTTAAAAGTTTAAAATAACAAAAACAAACAATTTATTTATTTAATTACATAGATTATTTATAATTCTATGCAAAAATACACTACAAACTATACAGAAAAACACGTATAATTACTATTCATCACCACCCATTATAATTTTCACCCATAAATAATGGTGGACATAATGATTTTTCATTTTCATAAAAATTATCCCCTCTAAAAGATGCGAGATCATGAAGAGCCATTATTCCCGATTGTGAAGTCGTATTGGAAAAACCTCCCTCTGATACCACGTGTTGGATCTTGTGGCGCCCTTAGAGGGGGGGGGGGGGGGTGAATAAGGGCCTTTTTAAATTATGATTTTTTACTTAAGAATTTTTAAAACAAATTTTGCTTTTCTAAAAATCACTTATAAAAATTTACAAACTTTGAAAATTTTAAATTAGATCAAACACAAATTTCTAAGTTAAAGATTAAGCAACCAGATTTGCAATTAAAGAAAAGGCATAATATTTTAATCATGAAATTCTCATACAATAAAAATGATCTTAACAATGCTTAGGATCACGGCATAAATAAGATAATAAACTTTTGACAATTTTTGTTTACCAATCCTTCTCCCAAGGTTCGGAAGGCTATCACTTGTCTTTCCCTAGACCAAGCCCAAGCCTATCGTCTAGATCTTCCCAAGATCTAGACGTAGCACACAAGGCCACGATTTCCCACCAAGCCACGCAAGGACTTGGACGCTCCACACAAGGAAGCAATTTTCCCCTAAGCCACGCAAGGACTTAGACGTCATGCACAAGGAGACGATTTCCCTACCAATACAAAGTGAAATGTATATAAATGAAAATACAAAATAAAATGAAGAACTCCCTAGAAATTCAGATCTCTGAAAGGAAGGTTGAAGCCTCGAGATGATCGTTGATGTAGAAGCGCGTCCGATCTCGTCTTCAATTTCAAACCTTCTCAACACAAATGGGAGTTCTTGAGGTTCTAGAGCTCTCTGGTTCGTGTGCACTCAGGAAAGGACTTGGAATTCTCAAAGCTCTAAATGCACGAACAAAAAGAACCATTTTATAGATTTTCACTGTCGTCTGGGCGACATCACTGTCGGAATTCCGACAGCGCAAAACTGCCGCTCGTAGTGCTGTCGTGCGGGCAGTTGCGGTAACTTCTGAGCTGTCGCCTGGGCGACAGTAGCTGTCGGAAAATTCCGACAGCGCCAAACTGCTGCTCGTCATGCTGCCGTGCGGGTAGTTGTTGTAACTTCTCTGCTGTCGCCTGGGCGACATTGAATGTCGGAAAATTCCGAAAGCTCCTCTTCATTTTTGTCGTCCGAAACTTCTCCAGACTGTAGATTGAGTCGTTCTCATCTCTGAAATGGGGTGGCAAGTTCTGTAACTCTTCCTGGATTGAAAGTTATGGATATTTTAAGATCAGCACACAAAACTCATCCTTTTGTTTTTTCTAATGTGTACACACTCTTGGATCATGCCCATGAACGAGGACTTGTCTCCTCATTGAACCTGTACAACCTGCACACTATAAACACACAAAAGACTAGATCAAATACAATACGATATTTGTTATTCTCAAACCAAGAGATGCGGAACATAGGCTCCAACACATCTACTCTTCTACCACCTGTGGTAGGAATCCACTAGGATTTTTTGATCAGGTGTCCTAACACAAATTAGCTTTTGATATGGTGCCCAAAAGCCAAACATGATTTTTTGATCAGGTGACTTGCCACCAAGAGGTAAACTTTTGAAGGGAGTTTTAACCCTGTACAAGAGATGATAGAAGGGTTAGAATGTTCTTCTCTGTCAACAATCTGAGAGAAGACTCTAGTGAATGTTGATGTAGAAAAGCTCTTTCTGTCTGATATGAAATTGTTTGACAGTAGATTGACTGGAAGCTTTCTTTTGAATGAATAAACAAATCTTCCTGTAGCTGATTAAACTGAGAGAATGATTTCTTCAGTTTGTTGTTGCTCTTTTGAAGGTCTAAACTTGCAGCAGAAATACTGAGAGAAGTGTTGATTATGTTCTCAGTAAGATGAAATTGCTGCTTGAGGAAGAGGATGAAGATCTCCAAAGCTTTTGTTCTTCTTCTTCCTGTAACTTTCTTCTTTCTTTTTCTCTGTACAGTTGTATATAATATATTCTGTATTGATGCTTGTCGTGAAAACTGTGAGGTAATACTGTATATCTTCTTCCCTTTTCTTCTTACTAATATTTGAAAATCAAATCCCTTGAATTAAGGAATAAAATAATCTGAAATCAATCCTTCTGGGAACTGTAAATCTGATATGCTGTATATCTCTTTCCTTTTTCCATGAAATGTCCTTTTTTGAGAAATGTCAACGGCTATAATCTTGGAATAATAAAAGGAAATATATTATCCTTACTTATCTGATATAATAGAGCCGTTGCAGTAGCCGATCTGAGTTCAGAGAATGAATAATATAATCTGTCTGAAATAAATCTGTTGTCATGTAAATTCGTCGATCTCAACAAATTTCGTCGATCTCAAAACTGTGTTCATCGATTTGAAGATATTCGTCGAATGCAGACTGAGTTCGTCGAACTGAAGGATTCTTTGACCACTGTGCCTGGATAATTTCGTCGACCGCTGAGCCACTGAGCAAATTTCATCGACCGCTGAGACGGGGTCTGTTCGTCGACCGTTGAGACAGAATCTATTCGTCGACCGTTGAGAACAAGTTTGTTCATCGACCGCTGAACCGCTGAGACACTGAGCCGCTAGGATTGAAGATCGTCGACCGCTGAAATGAGTTTGAAGCAAGCTGTTCGTCGAATGCAGAGAGCATGCCATTCATCGAACGCAGAGTGGAATTCGTCGAACGTAGTATGGAGTTCGTCGAACGCAGAACTTGATTGATTTCTTGAGTTCTAACAGCCTAAACTCTTGACCAATTGAATATACATTGGGGTCAACTTGATCCTAGTCAACAAATAGTGATCCTATCCCAAATCAGTAATAGGGTTGTTCCAACAATCAGTAATAGAGTTGTTCCAATTATATCAGCAGATAGTATTTGGGTTAGGACACTATTTGACAACAAAATTGAAAACAAACAAAAACAACAGAGCCTATATATATCTGATATATTTTAAATATTTCATCAGATATAAAATAAATAATACTCTGAGTTCTGAAACATTGCAATGAAAATAAAACTAAAAAAATACATAATCAGAACCTTTGATTTCTCTGAATTCTGCTTTCTGAATTCTGAATTCTGAAATTGTTTGAACTGATTTCTGCTATATTTCTTCTTTCTAAATTGTTGATCTGAAAAAAGCTTTATAATTCTGATTAGCTGATACTAGTGGAGCTTGTTCATAAGTCATCTTGCCCTTTTTGAAAGCATCCCCCCTGAGAGTATCTCCCCCTGAGTCTGGAGGTTCTTCAGCTTTCTTCCCTTACCTAGTTCATAGAACATCTCCCCCTGAGCAAAACACTGCATCAAATGGAGCTTCATAGAACTGAAAGCATGTATCTTCATCAGCTTTTCCTCTTGAAGCTTGAGCATCTTCAAAAAAATATCTCCCCCTGTCAAAGGAAAGTGTCTCCCCCTGACAAAAAAGAGCTTCTTCAATACATCTCCCCCTGCCTAGTTTCAGGAAGACCTGGAGCTAGGCCCCTAGAAGAAGGGACTTTTGAGGAGGTAGGGAAGGATGCCATCTTTATATTGCTATTGTTCCTACAAAATGAAATAGAGATCAAGTGCAAAGGGAACTAGAAAGAGAAGCAATTCTGTAGGCATTTATATAATCAAAAAAACTTAGTTTGATATTGAAGGGAAAGAGGGGATAAATAGAAGATTTAATTTTTTAATTGATTGAATCTCCATCTATCATTCCTAGCTGATTTATAAAGAAGATATGTTTCTTTTCATCTATGGGTTTGGTGAAAATATCAGCCCTTTGCAAATCAGTAGAGATGAATTGTAGGCAAATTTTATTTTTATCCACATTATCCCTAAGGAAGTGGTGCCTAATTTCTATATGTTTAGTCCTACTATGGAGAACTGGATTTTGTGTTATAGATATTGCACTAGTATTGTCACAAAATATAATTGAATTATTTAAGTTGACACCATAGTCTAGGAGCTGATTTTGTATCCACAATATCTGTGAGCAGCAATTGCATGCAACTATGTATTCTGCTTCAGCGGTTGATGTAGACACAGATGTTTGTTTCTTACAAAACTAGACACAAGCCTATCACCAAGAAACTGGCAAGTTCCTGATGTGCTTTTCCTGTCTACTCTGCATCCAGTATAATCTGAATCTGAGAATCCAGTTAATTCAAATTCAGATGCTGTTGGATACCAAAGTCCTAGATTTGGACAACCCTTTATATATCTCAAAATTCTTTTTAATAAAATTAGGTGAGATTCTTTGGGGTTAACTTGAAACGTAACACAAATACAAGTAGCAAACATTATATCAGGCCTACTTGCTGTTAAATAAAGTAATGAGCCAACAATTGCTCTATATACCTTTTGATCAACAGGTTTCCCTGATTCATCATTATCAACAACAGCTTTAGAGGGCATGGGTGTTTTCATGGTGGAAGAACCAGACATACTAAATCTTTTCACTAATTCCTTAGCATACTTAGATTGGGATATGAACATTCCATTTGGAGTTTGCTTCACTTGAAGACCAAGGAAGTATGATAATTCACACATACTACTCATTTCAAATTTAGATTGCATTAGATTAGAAAATCTTTTGCATAAATTTGAATCAGTAGAGCCAAAAATAATATCATCTGCATATATTTGAACTAGTAAAGTTTGATTTTTTATGTATCCTGAAAAATAAGGATTTATCTACTATGCCTCTACAGAATTTATTCTCTAAAAGAAAACTAGCTAAGGTCTGATACCATGCTCTGGGTGCTTGTTTGAGACCATAGAGAGCTTTATTAAGCTTAAATACATAAGAGGATTGAGTTGGAGAGATGAAACTGGTGGTTGTTCCACATAGACTTCTTCTTTGATTTCTCCATTCAAGAATGCACTCTTTACATCCATTTGATAAACCTTGAACTTCTTATATGCAGTGTTGGAACCTTAGTTTTGATTTGAGTTAGGATCCACCTTTAGTGTCCAAGTTTATATCATAACATATATTATAACTTAGATTAAATATCCTATTAAGGTAGAAGGATGAAAAGAAATATTCAATAATATAAATAATATATATATATATATAATAGGCTAAAATATACATATATTTAATAGGCTGAAAATAGACATATATTTAATAGGCAGAAAAATAAGAGAAGAATTAAATTTACATAAGTTTCTCAGCGTTCGACGAACGGCGATCTGCGTTTGACGAATGGCATTCTGCGATTGACAAATGGCATGCATTCTGCGCTCGACGAATTCCAGTCAGCGCTCGACAAATTCTAGCAGCACTCGTCGATCCTGCCTCAGCTCAGCGGTCGACGAATAGTTTATCTCAGAGTTCGACGAGCAACTCAACACTTCAGCGGTCGACGAAATCATTCAACCTCAGCGGTCGACGAATCCTTCCGTTCGACGAACTCAAGTCCGCGTTCGACGAATTTCAGCAGATGTTCAGAAATAGTAAATCACATGTTCAGGTCGACGAAGCAAATGATGAGCTCGACAAACTTGGACCTCGGCTCAACGAATTTCTCACTGCATTATTTTAATATTTTTCAGCTCGTCTGAAATATTATATTACATTATATATGCTGTCAGATTTATTTATAAAGTAATATTTATTATTTCTATATATATTGTTGATTTAACATTACAGCGTGAAGCATTAAATGTTATAGCCGTTGGAGCAGAAGCATTAAATACTGTAGCCATTGCAGCAAGCCAAAGACGGCAAGTTATCTTCTCGAGGATCTGGGAAATGAAAGAGACATTACTCCCTTCCTCTTTAGTCGGCAAGAATTCAAATCAGCCGAAAGAAGACAACAACTCTTTTATACGACAGCAGGAAACAACTTAATATACATCAGATTATTTATATAGCAGATAATATACTGCTGTTTCTCTTGATAGATCATATTTACATATATAGTTTATATTGCTGTACAGATTTACATAGATAGAATACATTACAACTGCTGTACAGGAATTAGAGAAGAAGAAGAAGAAGAGAAAAATAAGAACAGAACAAAAAGAAGAACAGATCAGAATTTATATTATCTTCTTTTTGCTAATCCTTTTCTTGCAGATCTTATACATATCCTGAGACGCCAAACCAATATTACTTGCTCAGGATCAAAACTGCAAGAAGAAGAAGAGGATCACAATCTAGAGAAGAAGCTCCATACTCATAGCTGTCATCTAAACTAAATCAGACAGAGGGAGCCTTCTTCAACATCATCTTCATCAAGTGTCTTCTCAGCAAAGAGAAGAACAGCATAATCTTTTCTGTTTTCCTTATTTCTCCTTCCCATCTTGTAATGGGTTAAAACTCCCTTCAAAAGTTTACTCCCGGTGACTGGCCACCTTAGCAAAAACCTGGATCTTGGTTTATAAGCACCTGATCAAAAGCTTAAAGGTGAATTGGGCACCTGATCAAAACTCCCATTGGTGAGTGGACACCTGATCAAAAATATCTTGGTGTGAGGGCACCTGATCAAAAATCCTAGTGGATTCCTACCAGTGGGTAGAAGAGTAGACGTACCCAGATTTATTGGGGAACTACTATAGCTCCTTGTGTCCTCTGTGATTGCTTATTTCTTTGTGATGGGCTGTGTGATTTTATTTATTCTATTTTTGTTAATAACTCTGCTTACACATATATATAACACTATTTTTTAATTCTACAAATAAAACTAAGGGAAAAAGTTTTAAACTCTATTCACCCCCCTCTAGAGTTAATTTAAGATCTAACCTCCACTTTCAATTGGTATCAAAGCTAGGTTGATTATTCACACAGGATAACACCTGAATCGCAAAGATCACATAGTTCTTATTTTATTTTTTTAAAGTTTTTTTTCCAAATGACACATTCAGATTTTTTTAATTTCAGATCCACCTTTATGTAATTTGGATAGATTTGAGTTATGGAAAGTTAGAATTAAGTTATATATGAATGCAATATATGAAAATATTTATAATTCCATTTTGACAGGAATTCCATCTTCAATCTCTTCATCTGATGATCAAGTAAGGCTGAAAAGTGTTGATGCCATGGCCATGGAGATATTTGCTAAATCAATGTCAACAGACATTCTTCTCAAAGTGGCTGATTGCACTTCAGCAAAGGCCATCTGGAACTCCCTCTCTAGGATGGCAAATGAATCCATTCCTACTTCTTCTACTAACTGCATTTTTGATGCAGAACCAACATTTACTCTAAGTGAAGAAGAAGAAAAAGAAGAACAGCAGTCCAGAAATTTTTGCATGATGGCTATTCATGGCTCAAACTACAAATCAGATGCTAAATATGAAACAGAAATGGTAACTAAGGTAAAAGAGTTAACTTCAATTCCTATTTTTACCTCTGATATATATAGATCTGTTTTCACTTCATCATGCACAGATTTAATAAAATCTGATTTCAATTTTTTATGTACAGATTTAATAACATATGAAAATTACAAATCTGAAGATGAAATCAGAAAAGAGTTAACAAAAATAATTAATTTAACTCCTTTCAAAATTTCTGTAGAACAAACTATATGTTTAAAAAATAAGATATTTAAAGCTGATAAGTTCAAACAGAACTTTAAAGAAAAAGAAATTATGTATGTTCTGCAAAATCAAAATAAATTGTCAAATTTATATTTCAATGAAATAAAAAGGCCAAAAATATCTAATTATAAAACATTTTCTGTTAAAATTTTTATAACTAAATAAGCAGTTTTATGATTCCATTGAATTTTTATATCTCAAAAACAAAGTCAGATAAACTTCACTTTCTTACAGATTTTTCTCCAAAATCATGATTGAGCATTCTACTCATATTGCATAGATCAGAAATGATCAAAGCACTAAGTGTGAGTCTCTTCTGATTAAGGGGATTCTATAGAAAGAAGCTATCAGACATTGTATTTCTGATTTTAAAATTCTTAGAATTTAATAAACAGCTAGCAATTCATAATATTAAATTCCTATTTAAATCAAGACTTAGGAAATCATAAATTGCTTAGTTTTAAAAAGAAAAATAAATAATCTCTAACCCTTAAGCTTTAAAAACTTTTTATGCTTAGGAATCCTAAACCAAATAGGGGGAGATTGTTAGAACCTAGTCTTTATTTGGATTAGGATCCCAACTCAAAGAGGGGGAGATTGTTGGAACCTTAGTTTTGATTTGAGTTAGGATCCACCTTTAGTGTCTAAGTTTATATCATAAAATATATTATAACTTAGATTAAATATCCTATTAAGGTAGAAGGCTGAAAAGAAATATTCAATAATATAAATAATATAAATATATATATAATTGGCTGAAATATACATATATTTAATAGGCTGGAAATAGACATATATTTAATAGGCAGAAAAATAAGAGAAGAATTAAATTTACATAAGTTTCTTTGCGTTCGACGAACAGCGATCTGCGTTCGACGAATGGCGTTCTGCGCTCGACGAATTCCAGCCAGCGCTCGACAAATTCCAGCAGCACTCGTCGATCCTGCCTCAGCTCAGCGGTCGATGAATAGTTTATCTCAGCATTCGACGAACAACTCAACACTTCAGCGGTCGATGAAATCATTCAACCTCAGCGGTCGACGAATCCTTCCGTTCGACGAACTCAACTCTGTGTTCGATGAATTTTAGCAGATGTTTAGAAACAGTAAATCACATGTTCAGGCCGACGAAGCAAATGATGAGCTCGACAAACTTGGACCTCAGCTCGACGAATTTCTCACAGTATTATTTTAATATCTTTCAGCTCGTCTGAAATATTATATTATATTATATATGTTGTTAGATTTATTTATAAAGTAATATTTATTATTTCTATATGTATATTGTTGATTTAACATTACAGCGTGAAGCATTAAATGTTATAGCCGTTGCAGTAGAAGCATTAAATACTATAGCCGTTGCAGCAAGCCAAAGACGGCAAGTTATCTTCTTGAGGACCTGGGAAATGAAAGAGACATTACTCCCTTCCTCTTTGGTCGGCAAGAATTCAAATCAGCCGAAAGAAGACAACAACTCTTTTATACGACAGCAGGAAACAACTTAATATAAAGCAGATTATTTATATAGCAGATAATATACTACTGTTTCTCTTGACAGATCATATATACATATATAGTTTATATTGCTGTACAGATTTACATAGATAGAATACATTACAACTATTGTATAGGAATTAGAGAAGAAGAAGAAGAAGAGAAAAAGAAGAACAGAGCAAAAAGAAGAACATATCAGAATATATATTATCTTCTTTTTGCTAATCCTTTTCTTGCAAATCTTATACATATCCTGAGACACCAAACCAATATTACTTGCTCAGGATCAAAACTGCAAGAAGAAGAAGAGGATCACAATCTAGAGAAGAAGCTCCATACTCAAAGCTGTCATCTAAACTAAATCAGACAGGGGGAGCCTTCTTCAACATCATCTTCATCAAGTGTCTTCTCAGCAAAGAGAAGAACATCATAATCTTTTCTGTTTTATTTATTTCTCCTTCCCATCTTGTAAAGGGTTAATACTCCCTTCAAAAGTTTACTCCCGGTGACAGGCCACCTTAGCAAAAACCTGGATCTTGATTTATAAGCACCTGATCAAAAGCTTATAGGTGAATTGGGCACCTGATCAAAACTCCCATTGGTGTGTGGACACCTGATCAAAAATACCTTGGTGTGAGGGCACCTGATCAAAAATCCTAGTGGATTCCTACCAACGGGTAGAAGAGTAGATGCACCCAGTTGAGGGGAACTACTATATATTTTGTGTCTTCTGGATGTGCTTTGGTTTGCTTGTTGTTTTTTTTTCTTATTTGCTGTGTTGTGATATTTATGCTCACTAAGTGTTTGTGTTTATTTCTCAATCAGCAACCTCATCTATATATATATGTATCATTTTTTTGAAAGTAAAATTTAAGCAAGAGCCTTTAACATATAAATAAGAACTAACCTCTCCTTTCATGCAGCAAATGCAAGGAAGATCCTGATTGCTTCTAACCTTGCAACTGGTGCAAAAGTCTATTCATAATCTATTCCTTCTTACTGTGAGTATCCTTGAGCTACTATTCTAGCTTTGTTTCCCACAATATTGCCATCTGCATCTAGCTTGTTCCTGTAGACCCATTTAGTTCTAATGACTGGATGATTCTTTGGTCTAGGAACCAATTCCCAAACTTTGTTTGTATCAAACTAATTGAGCTCCTCTTGCATAGCAATGATCCAGTTGGGATCTTGTTCTGCATCTTGTAGGGATTGAAGTTCAATATGAGAGAGAAAACAAGTGTGCATCAGATTCTGATTAGCTTGATGCCTTGTTTGGACACCAGTTGATATGTCTCCAATTATTTGAGATCTGGGGTGATCTCTAATATTGACATAATCAACAGGCATAGTGGGATCAGCATTATTTGTAATTAATTCCTCTTGTGGAATGTTACTTAATGCTTCATTTTCAGGTACAGTTTCACTGATTTCTTCATCACTTTCTTCACCATCCTGCTGTACAGGATTTAGAGATCCTTCCTTCTGTAGAGCTAATTGATCTAGTTGCTCACAGAGTGTAGGTACCTGCAGGTTTTCTTTGATAGAAGAGTTCTTCTCCTTGTAAAATATGTTAGTTTCATCAAAAGAAACATGCATAGATTCTTCAATTTTAAGAGAGGATTTGTTAAATATCCTATATGCTTTGCTGATTAATGAATAGCCTAAGAAAATTCCTTCTTCAGATTTTGGTTCAAATTTCCTAAGGTATTTTTTGTCATTATTGTGAACAAAACATTTACAACCAAATGTTCTAAAATGTTGACAAATATTTAGCTTACAAATTCTCATTAAGATTGATTCTGTAAAACGTTGACTAAATAAATAGTCAACTTAGTAAAACTAACCTAGATGGATCCATATATTTTTTAAAGTATTGACAGGATTTGAGTGGAAGTCAGGAAATTCATGCAGACATGCAAGCGAATTCAAATTGATTCGGTTAGAAGCACCTTCCATCAAATAAACAGCTAATCATTAGCATTAATCAAATCGAATGACACATATCTAATTGAACAGGTATGCACCCCTTCGCCTTCTAAATGAAACATATATAAAGAGATATGAATGTTAGGTTAGGCTAGGCCTTCATCATTCCTAAACCTTTCCACCACACTACTCCCCCAATCTCATGTAGACGAGTCGCAATGGCACCCAAGAATTCAAAAGTCACGTTCAATGTTGGGATCGAGCTAGTAAGGGGAGGATTTGCTAGGGGAGAAGAAAGGCTGCAAACTACAATAACATTGTGCACAGATGTTGGGCTAGAATACGTCCTGTCAGACACTACAAAGATTCTGGAAAGAGAAGTGCTTAAATTATATCAACAAGCAGAAGTTTCTTCATCAGGAAGAACAATCAGATCCAGAGTGAATGGTCATCGGATAAGAGTTCATGTCAGTGCCATATCCCTTGCATTGAAACTCTTGGTAATCCTGGAAGGAGATGAAGAAGACGAAGTCAGCAATATTGAATTAGAGGAAGCTATAAAGTGGTGTGGTTATTCTAAAACTCCCTCATCCATTTTATAGAGAAACAAAATGTCCACAATAGGAAAACTTTTGACTGACATAGTAGGGAAGGTTCTCATTTGCAAACCAGGATCACACGATAGAATCTTCAAAGATATGTTTGAACTAATTACCAAGATCATTCTGCATAAGATGACTAATTAGGGAAGAGTGCTGCTGGAGAAGATTAAGGAATCACTAAAATCCCCTAACCTTGGGAGAATTCATTCCTTATTCTTCTTGAAATCCAATTGAATTCAGCACTAGGAGTAGCCATCCATTATACAAAGAAAATAGTCTTAAAATCCACAACTAGGTGGGGTCAAGCCTTTTTTAAGGCTGGAGAAAATTTGAAATTGAGAGGCATCAACTCTCAAGCTAACCCACATACACAGAATGAGGGGGTGCTTCAGATGGGATTGGACGACATTCATCAGGACCCTACTCAAATTGAGGGGGAGCCTAGAAGAGAACCAATAGTAATGCATGTTGTAGAGAGAGAGAGAGAGAAGTAGGTCTTATCTCTCAAGTGAGGGATTCTGGTGAGGGGGAGGCTCATCCTGAGAGATCTACCTAAGAGCCTACTAAGATTTAGTGGGTGACTCTCAATGAGCCATCTGCCCAAGAAATAATCAGTGAAGTATTAACAATATTAACTGAGTGGGAGACCTATACTGAGCTCCCTGCTCTAGTGGTTTAGAAAGCAACCTACATTGGGTTGACTATTTAAGAAGATCAAGATCTCCCTGAACATGTGCCATACCCCCCCATCTGCTCTAAAGGAGCCTACTGCAGTTGATACCCTAAAGGAAAACACAAGCAGAGACATAGTCATGGCCTCAAATAACTAAGATGAAGAAAGAGTACCAAGCCGCATCTACAAAGCTAACACACTTGACGATGAGTATGAAGAACCTCCATAATGTATTACTGTGAACAGAATTCCAGAACAACAAAAACCTGGTCTTCCTAGCACCTCACCTCCAACTCATGATGGTGAACTAGCTAGCTCAATCATTGACAAAATGAGAGTATAGATGGCAGAGCAGAGAAAGCACTTTGAAGCTTTCACAGCTAGAGAAGTGAAAGAAACCAAGAGGGAATTGTCTGAAATGATGGAGACCCTCCAAGCTCAAATGGCCCATATCAATACTCAACTCAACATCTGGTTTGTGAGGGCAGGTGGTGTAGTGGAAATAAATATGAAGGTAATGAATTCCCTAAATGATAAGATGGAAAGTTGCACCTATGACATCCATGCCATCAAGCAATAATAAGTGCTACTGATGAAGTCCTGGAAAGTGTAGTGACTCATCTACATCAAAGGATCTTAGACTATCAAAATTAAGTCATTCTGAAATGTGGAGAATACAAGGAAGTCTTGGAAGGTGATCTGACTGAACAGATTGATGATAACAAAGAGGACATCATAAAACATATTCAACTCTTAGTTAATTAAATGAATACCAACAAAAGTGTTGTAATAGATGGGCTAATCAAAGTAAATGACCCGCTGAGTCGGAAAAGGAGGGACTCCCAAGGTGATATTTTAAAGCACATATTTGAAGAAGCCAGAAATGGGGAGGTAATTGGTGTTAATAAAGCCGTATGAACCATTATTGAATTAAGTAAGACTATTGGATTGGAACCTTTTGACGATGGAAAGTCAGAGCAGCATCAAAATCAAAGGGGAAGAGGGGAATCAAAAGAGCTTGAGCATGCTGCAGAATCAGGTAAAGGCAAGAAAATAGCTGCTATGGATGGGAAATCGTGAAAGTCAAGAAGACTGTGAGTGTAGTGATAATGAAGAGGGATGATGTAGTCTATGTTGTCAAAACATTCAATTCTCATATATATATATATATATATATGTGAAATTTCGGAATGCTACTCTAACTGTGTCATTTTTATATTTTTTTTATGTATGTTGTTCATTTGCATTGGAGGTTCTGACTTTTTCAAATACGAGGTGATTTTTGAGAAATTGCCCTCAATATTCCTGATTTGAAGAAGCCCTCACAATGGAGATGAACACATAATGCATTTGATAAGAATGTCCGGCCATGTAAATTTCAGGAATGTACAATTATTCTAAGTAAAATATCGACTAGATAACTTGACGACAAAGTATCTATGTCGTTTAGAAAAGGAAAAGAATTATGTCGTCTGGATGATCTGCAAACATTAATAAATATATATCGACTAGAAAATTTATGTCGACTGGACTGGCCAATCTTTGGCTAAGTCTTTATCGACTAGAAGATTCATATCGACTAGACAATCCAGTCAAATACGCAGAAACATCAAGACGAATCGTTCAGATGGTCTTAAAGAAGGAAATATGTCTAAGTCCAAATTCAACTGAACGACAAGACAATCCAGTCAAATTTGTAGAAACATCAAGACAAATCGTGCAGATCGTCTTAAAGAAGGAAATCACACTAAGTCCAAATTCGACAGAACATCAAGACAATCTGGTTGAATGTGTAGAAACATCAAGACAAATCGTGCACATGGTATTAAAGAAGTTATGTTAAGTCCAAATTTGACTTAATGCCAAGACAATCTAGTCTAATGTGCAGAAACATCAAGACAAATTGTGCAGATGGTCTTAAAGAAGTTATGCCAAGTCCAAATTTTACCAGACTGTGCTATTAAGCAACGTGGACAGTGTCATTCGACCAGATGTTAAACATTCATTTAGACATCCAGAAGATTCAACCAGACTTCTAGGCGAATTGTAGAAAAGGCATGAATTCAAAGTAAAGCACGATTGTTGCGTTATCTCATTTAATGTCATCGCAGATCGGGCCAATAAAAATTTTCCATTAAAGAAAAATAAGATTTCTAACATAATGATAGTCCGAGGATTTGACCGTCATTAAATGTCCTTATAAAAGGGATATGAAGGGAAACAACTAACCCTAATCAATTAGTCAGAAGTAAGATCTCTCCATCGTCATTATGTAATTCAATCAAAGAGCTCAAGAATAGAGGAGAATTATTCTGAAGCCAATCAATCAATTCTCCAGAAGAAAAGCCCAATCATCTTGCTAATTCAAAAGGTTGATCTCTCTACAAGAAGATTTCAGAAGAAGCCACTTCCTCAACAGGCTTTAAGAAGTCTCACGATATTCAAGATAAAATATTCTGAGTCTAAAGAATCTCTATAATCATTCATCTTTTCTTCTGTAGGATTTCTGAGGAAATATGTGTAAGGTCCTTTGAGGCCTGAGTGTAGGATCCTGTCTTTGGATCTGTGGTATGGAACTTAGTGCAGTTCCTGATGTAAGATTCATGTTGAATCTGAGTTGTAAGAGTGGTAATCTCTGAGCTGTAGGATCATGTGTTTGGATCTGAGGTAGGGAATCTGCTGCTATTCCTGAGTTGTATGAGTCTTGAACTCTGATGTATAAGATCTATTAGATTTAAGTTATTGGTGGAGTTAGCCTAGTATAGCACACTACTAGATAATTGGAGGGGGAAAGTGGAGTTCCCATACTGGGGAGCCACTATAACATTGTGTAATCTGTGGTGTGATTGTTCTCTTTGTGTTGATTTTCTTGAATATTTTCTAGTTGTTCAAAAAGACTTCAACACTTATTCACCCCCCTATATGGGACTAGACTATCCTAAACTTACATTTCTTATTTACACTTCCATGTTTTCATTAATTTGGTGTGTCCCATCCAACTAAGTTGTGGAGGAATGAACATCTTTGGTTCTTTAGAACCTCTAGACTGGGATTAATTCCTCAACATGGTATTGCATTCACATCTGTTGCTTGATTCTAGATAGGCATGATTTGTGAAACTTATTCACAGTCGTGTGTGCAAATCATTGATGTTTATTGATGATTGCATTTAGGGTTTGACTTAGTTTGCGATATCAGAGAACACTTCCTCTGAATATCAAGTTGTATGCATGACCATGAACGTAGGGTGAATTAGATAACCCTTATGTATTCCCATGATAATGGAATCATATGTGACACGTTAAGGCCATTTTGACATAGGTATATTTAGAGGGCATACTTTGTTCCGCTTTGTGAGATAACAAACCCATGTTCCTGTATTGATGTTCATCTTGATGACAATTTGGTCAGAATATGATGGGAGGTGAACCCACCCAGGGTATGCATTACATCCTCCAATCCTGGTGATAACCGTAAGAAAACCATCACAGTGCATGCCTTACATCTATTGGAAAGGATGGAAAGAGATCCCACCACTAGTTTGCCTTGCATCTTTAAATAATGATGTCGGAATGGAACCACATGCTTGGGTATGTCATACATATTGACAAAGAATCAGGGGAACAGAACCCCATGCTTGGGTATGCCTTACGTGTTTACTATATATGTTAATACTGAGTGCGTTCAATTGTGTGGTCATGACTACCTCAATTTAGATGGTGGTGTCTATGTTAGGATCATGTGATGATAAAACTAGGGATTGCAGTGAGTCTCCAAACAAACCTGACTTTCATTCATGATATAATATAGACTCATTTTAATGTTCAACATAATATCATTGTGATGTCCGAGACATTGCATACACAGAGTAAATGTTTTATAGTTTCTTGCTTTCTATATATATACATTGCATGTTGTTTCTGTACAACCTGTATTCGCCGAAAGAAGGCCAAACCTAATAGGCTCATGTCAGCAGGAAGTTAAATGTTGACCAAGAAGAATAACATCATAAAAGATATGCAAAGAACAGCCAAGGCCTACCAACGCATGCCAATCATCTCGCCAGTAAGACAGATGACAAAAAACACGCCAAAAGTCACATTGATCCTTAGGAGTTATCCCCTGGAGCTCGCTAATGAGCTCGCACCAATAGGGCTGGGATTACAAGATCATTCTTGACAACCTCAATAAGCTCGCCCAAAGTCACAGTGCATAACAGATCTAATATTTAGCGGGGATGGATAATCACTTACCTTAAAACCCAGTATGGATTGCCAATAAATAAGACCTCGGGGCACCTAGGAAAGACAACTGGACCCCCCTACCCCCAACCCCAAGGTTCATCATTTTAACTAGATCATGTTTTACTTATGCCTAGTGTAGTGTTGGTTTTATGAGGGGAAGTTCCTATAAACTTCTGGGTGTGAGGATGGACCTCCTCACTACATAACAGATTTAGTATTTTGCATGGATGGATAATTGCATACCTCAAACCCCCCTATATGGATTACATATAAATAGGACCTCGGGGCTCACAGGAAAGACAATCTAGACGCCCCAAGGTTCCTCATTTTGAAGAGATCATGCTTTCTTTGTCCTAGCGTAGTGTTGGTTTTGGGAGGGGATGTTTCTATAAACATCTAGGTATGAGGCGGGGGCATCCTCATTGTAGATCGAGGTCATATTTATAGGCAGTCCAACCTTCAATTCTCATGAGTAATTTACCAAGTCATCAGGACCATAGTATTCAATCGCAGGATCAGTAACCCCGCGCTACACTTTTGGCCCGAATTCTGTTGAATTGGTTTTTTGGTTCCAACATTTTTGTGCGGTGAGCGTGGACCATAGCCATAGGAAGAAATTCTTGCAAAAAGTCATTATGGCTCATGATGGTGAGCCGGTGACGAATACCAGCAACTTGCATGCATGCAGCGAGTTCATTATATGAGTTGAACTTGCGGGTTTTTGTTAAATGATGGAAGACACTTTGTGAGCTTTTCTCGTGTCGAGGTCGCAGCGACCTCGCCCAAGGCTGTCATGTCCTCGGATGAGTAGGAACATTCTCGGTGATACAATAAGAAGGTTGTCGTAGAACATTCGTAGTGACATTTTCACGTGTGAGCTCCCCAATGAGCTCAAAGAGTATTCGCTTCGCGAGTTCAGGAAGGATCCACTTTTTATAGATCACCAGTATGGACCGTCGAGTCCATTTTGCGAGTATATTTTGACTACCCCAGTCCTTGATGGGATTAGTTAGCCAGTCCTGGGTTACTATACTGGGAAGTACGACCCCTTCAACACTTGTGGTGGTTCAAGAACTTGGTGTCTATTTAAACCCTGACTGGCGCTTCTAAGTGCAGGGTTTTTGCAATCACATTCAAGAGAAAGGCGAGTGAGTAGTTCCACCAGTTACCTTCAAGTTCAAACTATTATTTTGAGGACAAGCACAATAGGTTGATGTTGTGCTTTGCAGCATCCAAGAAGAGGAATAGGAGCCCTAAGTTTGTCTTTTTGATTAAGCAAGGACACCAAGAGATGCGGTAAGCTATAAAATAGTTTTTATGAGGAAGTGTTAGGAATCCAAGAGGTGGATAGTTTTACCTTGCAACGAAGTCTAACATGTGTCTTGCAGGAGGGACTATGCAAACTTGAGGTGGGCAGAGATCCACCAATGTTCTTGGAAGATCCGATCGCCTGAGCAAAGTGATAGATCGAAGGGGAAGCTACAAATAATAGTTTTCTAGCCTCACTTACAAGGCTAAGTAGGGCCAAGGAGGTGAGGGGCCTATAGGAGGAAGGAGACAGGAGGAGTAGAGGAGATAGGAGGTGAGGAGGTCAGTCATGGCTCCATAACCCTGGGGACCTAACATGAGGTTTCAGGCCAAAATGAATAGGCCACGGTTGAGACCACCAGGAATACCTCACCTAATAAGACCCAGAAGGAACTTCTCACCCGAATGATGAGCTCATTTCAACTTGCCAGAAAGACCATATGGAGGTAAAGACAAAACTAGTCTCCTCCTCGATAGGCCATGTCAATTGCGTGTTAGGGATATAATCATGGAGGAAAAGTCCCGCGACCAAGATGTCAGAGTGAGAATGATGCCCCTTATTGTGATTTACACCAGGTGGAATGGAATATCACTACTACATGCTTGGAGTTCTTGGGAGTGAGGATGAGAGTTGGAGAGGAAGGAAGAGCCCAAGGAGGAGGGCTGGAGAATCATTGATAAGGAACTCAGGATGAAGGTGGGTGGGTTCCAATTCCAACTCATAGGAGGTGTATAGTGTATATAGGGATGCGCAGATGATTTAGTGTGATCCATTGATGCGATTACGACAAGTGCACCGGTCGTTCAAAGTAGTAAAATTGGGAGAGACTCCCTGAATATCGTTCTTAGAGGACTGCAAGTTGGGTTGTATGAATTCTTGTTAGGGAATTACTTATATAAATTCTTATGTAATTAATAAAAATGGGGGTTTTGATTTTTGGTTTTCCTAGATTAGCAATAGTGAAAGAAAATGCGGGCCTAGAGCTCCGCTTCGCTTGTCGGTATGGAATGCAGGCCGCGATGCCGTGCTTCGGTGAGCGGGTGGACGAGAAGTCTAGCGGATGGATGTTTTATAACCAGCGGAATGAGGTTCGTATGCAACTCGTCGCGGAACACGCAACTAGCAATTGCTATTGCGGCTCACTACAGAGCGGTGGAGTTGATGGCGGACTAGGGCGCTCCTCAAATCTCATAAACAACAACACATTTCACCGAAATGAAATCACAATAACTTAAACACAGTTATGAATATCATCCGTAGGAAAGTACATCATACCATGAAGAAATCCTAAACTATACACAAAAGGGAAAGAGATCACCGAAGCTCGAAGACAATGCTGAAGATTTGTGGCCGGAATCGCAGGGTCGTCAAGCCTCATCCGTTCTCAGTCTTCAGTTGCATCCTGGGTACAGAGGAGCTGTCACCTTCCTCTACTTTACCCGTCTTCTTCATGGTCTAGCTGCAGCTACTCTTGTTGGAGGTCCCTTGAATGTAGCAGAAATCTTCCGTCGATGGCGTTCTTGAACTCATAGATGATGGAGGAGGCCAAGGAAGGATCTTTGGCAGAAGATTTGCAGGACAAAGGTTTTTGGAGCTCCTCCTAGGTCAGGCGGTGGTGGAGAGGCGAAATGGGCGGAAATGTTGGGCTTCCAGAGTTTTTCCCACGGGTCTCCCTTTCAGCAGCAGATTTCCTGCTTTAAATATTAAAACGGCAGAAATTTAGTCACGCACGGTCAAACGCACGACCGTGCGTTTCCCATGCGTTATTTAGCGAAAAGAAATGCCTTGAGGAAGAAGCAGCAGTTCCCGTGCATTTTCATCACGCACGGTCGAAGCCGTCCGTGCATAAAAATGCACGACCAAATCCAGATTGGCTAAAAATAGGCGAAACAGACGATCGTGCATTTCCTTCGAGCATGGGCAACTGCCTGTGCGTAAAAATACACGAACAAAGTAAGATCACCATTTTGCTACCCAGAAGAAGGCGCACGACCGCAGCCGTCTGTGCGTCAAGGAAAACGCATGACCATGCGATATAAACAATCATGATTTCTGGGCAAAATGGGATGATCCAACCACCTGCAAGAATAGTAATCCAGTTGGGAATACACTTCCAGCACCAATCAATCATACAAAAAGGATTGGGGAGCACCATGTGCTTATCCCCAACAACATGGAGAGCAATCGCAGACCAAAATGGTCTTAAATAGAGCACAAAGCACGTAAGTGTGCGCAAGTGTGCATAAGAGAAATTTAAGAAATAATAGCTCGAAACGGATGTGCACAAGAGTGAAAACTAGCCCGGATGAGTCCATAAAAGCGTATATAAATGGGACTCATCACACCCCCAGACTTAACCATTTGCTCGTCCCGATAAAATCATTCCTTATGCGGGCGGGAAAATTGATCAGCTGGCTTAACAATTGTAGAAATGGAGTACCATGCGAAGTCGCATGCTCGCGCACGTAGAAATTCAGTAGAAGAAATTTTTAATTATACAAACACTTTGTAATAATCTAAGGGCGTACATATATATTATCTCTACTCAAAATTTGAATCACGGTGAATCATCCGGTCTTGCGTAGGAATAAAGTAATCATATCGCTGAGGCTACTATTACTCAAGATCGGAGCTCGGAGCAACCTCTATTGAAATCCATCAACGTCGGTGACCATAAGCTCACCCGGTCACACTCTCTCCATGATACTAGTTCAATTCATTGCGTGAGTCAATAGGACTTTAGGATAAATATGGTGCTTGGGATTCGGTAGGGTTTACAATGATAAACATGAAGGTTTCTGCACTTAACCCAAAAGCGCTTGCGCTAAAGAGAACATCCAAGCACCACAAAATAAAAACACAGGTGCACCACACCCCAAGACTTAAACCTGAAAATATGGATGTGTGCACCGCCTACTCCCAAAACAATTCTTAAAAAGATTTTCAATTTGGCTCTTTTCTTAACCAAACATTTTTCTTTCTTTTCTTTTCTTTTCTTGTTCTAATTTCTTTTTTTTTCTTTACTCATAACTATTTTTTCAGCAAATAATCCGAGGAAGCGCAAACCACAGTTTCACAAAAATTTTCACTGCATCAACACCCTCAATTAAAATTGATACAACACTCAAGCTCATATTGGGAGTGTGACTAGGAGTAGCTTGCGGGCTTTGGTGAACTAAAAGTGGAGCTAAATCAAGGGACGGGTAGGCACAACGGGGCTAGAAAGGATAATGATCGGGTTGGTACATAAAGCTCAAACTGGCCAAAACGAAGGCCTACAGCATGCTCACACATTGAACTAACTTATAGCAATGCTTCGAGAGTCTCTTGGGACAAGTTCTTAGCCATCGAGAAAGATAATTCTTCCTCCCGAATCGAGCAATACAAACCTAACAACCGTCTACACACATTCCTACGCTACCGTCAGGTTCACACCGGATTAAGCACTTTTGAGTAAAATAAACAATTATTACACAAATAGAAAAATTACAAAACTATAAGCATAAAGAAAAAATTATTCTACACACAAATCTATGCAAGACGTGAGTACTCGACTAGAGCACTAATGGAGTCAACATTTTACTCTGTCTTACAACCCTGAGCCAGCACAACAATTTTCCCAATCCTACAAAAGAAACGATCTAGACTCGTTACGCGCCTAAGATTAAGTGCGCTCTCTAGTGGGTGTTGTGGTGTGCTTTGAGAATGAAAAATAACAATAATATTATAACTTCTAGTATGTTGTGCTTTATGTCACGTGCAAGTGAGTAATGACAACTACTCTCTCTCAGACTTAAATCTAATCAACACAGATTATAATGCAAGATTCATAAAAAGAATTGGGAGGAGAGGTTACCCCATGCTCAGAAATGAGCATACCGGAAGATTGACGTTAATCTTGAATTCAGCATCAATGTGTCCGCCATCGATGTCGCCATACCTGCAAAACGACATCTCCACACACACAGAAACAAAAGCAAAAACAGCAAAATTGGGTCGTCTCCCATAAGCCCTTTTGTTTACCATCCTTAAGGTGGACCAAATACCTGTATTAAGCAGTGCAACAATAGAGTTCAAGCATAATTCTTAGCAATTGTGCAGAATACCATAGAAATAAAACACACAAACAAAAACAAAGAAATAAAATTAAGCATAAAAGAAGCTGCCAAAACATAAACCCTTAAGATTTCATCACGACTCAGTTGTAGGCTGATTTGTGATGATTCTCCCCAGCCACACGAGATGGGAAGGAGGTGAAGGCTTTAGGGCTCAAGGGAGATTTCTCTACCTTGCCCCTAACCTCTTTCTTCTCGTGTCGGAGGGCTGGTAAGCGCGCTGCATGTAATAATCTGACCTGCTTTAATCTCTCTACAGTGGGAGAGCGCCATCGAGCAATAGGAGCTCGATCAAATTCATTATTCTGCAGCTTTGGAGCAGCCAAGGGCGTCATTCCCCCACCCCCTATGAGTGATAGATCTACGCAACTAACCTATTTTAAATGTTTACATTTATCTTTATTTTTCATAGAGTTAATCAAAATGTTTTTAGCCATGCCGGCTCTGGTGACTTCAGACTTCGCGGCCTCGCCGCTCTTGTTCTCAGATTCTTCTTCACTCCTCAGCTCCTTCTTCACCATCTTCTGTTCCTCCTCCTTTTCCTCAGCATTCACTTCTTCACCTTGCTTTTCCACATCTAAACTCAACTCATTAGCAGATTTATTAGTAATAACAGGTAATAATATGATGTCGTTGGTTGTCATAGATGGGTGAGTGTGGTGTGTCACCATGGGTGACAAGGTTACACACCCACTAGGGATGTGAATGTTGGCACCACTCTCCGTCAAGAATGGGGCGCCCAGAATAGGAATGGAGTTATTTTCCATGGGGCCCAAGACTTCGAAGTTTGTGATAACCAAAGTTCCATCTATGATTACCTCGACGTCTCTAACTTCTCCTTCCGTCTTCACCACCATTCCATTAGCTAGGGTAAGTTACTTCTGATCATCGTTATTGATTTTTAAATTCAGATTTTCAACGTCTTGCAATGCAAGCACGTTGCGCGATGATCCGGTGTCATACAGAGCAGTTGTTTCAATGTTGCTAATTTTACGTTTCACAATTAACTCGCCCTCATGCCCTTCATCTGTCTCGGTTATGCTCTTTCCTTGCTCACGGGGATTCTTCTCCGTTGTGCTAGGAAGAACACCTTGAGTACGTTCGGAAAGCACTTGAGCCAATTGGCCCACTTGCATTTCCAAGTTTCTCATCGAGGCCGATTGGTTGGCCATATTTGTTTGGGCCATATCTTCAAACTTTTCCATCATCTCTTCTAATGTACTCTTCCTTTGCATCACAGCACCTTGGTTATAACCTGGATGAGGCGGCCTCGGTTTGCTTCCGGACGCTTGAGCATCATATTGATGCTGGCCCGGTTGCCATCATTGGCCTGCGGTGTTTTGATTCCAAGAAAAATTGGGGTGATTTCTCACACCCGGATTATACATGTTAGAGAAAGGTGCTGTGCGGTTTAGATTTTTTGTAAAAAATTAACACTCTCTTCTAAATTGAGATTAGAGAGTTCAGAAGATATTTCACCTGAGGGACATTCATTTGCATGATGTCCGGGGTTCCCACACCCGAGACAAGAATGTCCATCACTGGAGCGAATGAAGAAGCAGGCTTCTTCAGCAATGTGCTGATCTCAGCTGGTGCTCCAAATGTGCATACTTCAAACAGTCCTCTCACGTTCCATGGGGTGTTTTGTCTGCAGTCCAGAATGAGCTGTGAGTCACGGTGTCTTATAGAATCAGCAGTGCTTCTTCAGGAGTGTGATTCAGAAGGGTTCCACCTGCAGCAACATCAATCATAGCCCTGTAGTTGGGCTCAATTGCGAAATAGAAGTTCTCCACCAAATTCCATTGTTGAAGTTCATGATGGGGCCATTTCCGCAGAAGGTCCATGAATCTTTCCCAAGCTTCTGCCAGGGTCTCCTGTTCATTCTGCCGGAAGGTTGCGATTTCCCTTTTCATGCTCACAATTTTATCAACCGGGTGGAACTTGGAGAGAAATTTTCCTTGCAGCGCATCCCAGGTGGTAGCTGTGCTCGGTGGAATTGTATGGAGCCACGCCTTTGCCCTATCACGAAGAAAGAACGGGAATAATCTTAATTTCATCGTGTTGTCCGCAATATTGGCATACCAGAACATTCCGCAGATCTCTGAGAATTCTGCCAAGTGAAGATGGGGGTCTTCACTTGCCATCACAGAGAACTGGGCATTGTTGCGGATAATGATCGTTCATGATGGCTAGGCCAAAGCCGGGATACACACTCCCCTCATTGGGAGTGGTATAATCCCACATCATTCTAGGCCTCGCCCGAGCCAGCTCATTCTCATCAGCCGCATGATCCAAAGCGTGTGAATTCTCATCCCCGGGGTTAATCACATTCCTGTTGATGTTGAGATCCATGGCCGAAGCAGCACGGCGACGCGCGTGCAGCGTCCTCTCATTCTCAGGGTCGTATTCCACAAACTCTTCAGGGCCTTGCCCCTGCATAAACTAACTTACACACAACAAAGAAAAACAAAAAAAATAAAAAACAACAAAGAATCTTTATAGTAGCTTCCTGGAAGAAAAATTCATAAAATGCTCGCAGTCCCCGGCAACGGCGCCAAAAACTTGATGTGATTACGGCAAGTGCACCGGTCATTCAAGTAGTAAAATTGGGAGAGACTCCCCGAATATCGTTCTTAGAGGACTGCAAGTTGGGTTGTATGAATTCTTGTTAGGGAATTACTTATATAGATTCTTATGTAATTAATAAAAAGGGGGGTTTTGATTTTTTGTTTTCCTAGATTAACAACAGTGAAAGAAAATGCAGGCCTAGAGCTCTGCTTCGCTTGTTGGGATGGAATGCAGGGCTCGACGCCGTGCTTCGGTGAGTGGGTGGACGAGAAGGCTAGCGGATGGATGTTTTGTAACCAGTGGAATGAGGGTCGTAAGCAATTTGTCGCGGAACACACAACTAGTAATTGCTAGTGCGGCGCACTACAGAGCGGTGGAGTGGATAGCAGACTAGGGTGCCCCTCAAATCTCATAAACCACAACACATTTCACCGAAATGAAGTCACAATAACTTAAACACAGTTATGAACATCATCCGTAGGAAAGTACATCATACCATGAAGAAATCCTAAACTATACACAAAAGGGAAAGTGATCACCAAAGCTCGAAGACTATGCTGAAGATTTGCAGCCGGAATCGCAGGGTTGTCAAGCCTCGTCCGTGCTCGGTCTTCAGTTGCGTCCGAGGTACAGAGGAGCTATCACCTTCCTCTACTTTACCCATCCTCTTTGTGGTCTAGCTCCAACTACTCTTGTTGGAGATCCCTTGAATGTAGCAGAAATCTTCCGTCGATGACGTTCTTGAACTCATAGATGATGGAGGAGGCCAATATGGAGCTTTGGCAGAAGATTTGCAGGACAAATGTTGCCGGAGCTCCTCCTAGGTCAGGCAGTGGTGGAGAGGCGAAATGGGCGGAAATGGCGGGCTTCCAGAGTTTTTCCCGCAGGTCTCCCTTTCAGCACCAGATTTCCTGCTTTAAATACTAAAACGACAAAAATTTAGTTACGCACGGTCGAACGCACGATCGTGCATTATTTAACCAAAAGAAATGCTTTGAGGAAGAAGCATCAGCGCCCATACATTTTACTCATGCATGGTTGAAGCCGCCCGTGCGTAAAAACGCACGACCAAATCCAGATTGGCTAAAAACAAGTGAAACAGGCGATCGTGCGTTTCCTTCGCGCATGGGCAACTGCCCATGCGTAAAAATGGATGAACAAAGTCAGATCACCATTTTGCTACCCAGAAGAAGGCGCATGACCGAAACCGTCCGTGCGTCAAGGAAAATGCACGACCATGCAATATAAACAATCATGATTTCTAGGCAAAATGGGATGATCCAACCACCTGCAAGATTTGCAATCTAGCTGGGAATACACTTCCAGCACCAATCAATCATGGAAAAAAGATTGGGGAGCACCATGTGCTTACCCCCAACAACATGGAGCGCAAACGCACACCAAAATGGGCCTAAAAAGAGAATAAAGCACGTAAGTGCGCGCAAGTGTGCATAAGAGAAATATAAGCAATAATAGCTCGAAACGGATGTGCACAAGAGTGAAAACTAGCCCGGATGAGTCCATAAAAGCATATATAAATGGGACTCATCATCCATGAAGGATTTAAAGCGGAGGCCTTTCGAAAGGGTAGCCTAAATGCTATATATCATTGTATTGCTTCTTCGACCTCTCGGGTTCCTCCCCCGATGAGGGAGATAGCCTTCTCTATGGAGGATATGACAAAAAATGAGAAACCTTTTCACGACGCTGTCATTATCCCTACTAAGATCGAGAAGTTTACAGTTTCCCAGATCCTAGTGGATAACAAAAGTTCTGTCAACATTGTTTTCAAGAAGTCATTCGATGAGATGAAGGTAAAGGAGAAGAGGGTCACGTAATCAGATGGCCCGCTCTTCGGATTTTCTAGAGATAGGAAGGAGCTTGAGGGGGAGTGCTTGGAGCTTGAAGTATCTTGTTGTCTAGCTAAATCACCTAGAGGGGGGTGAATAGGTGAATTCTGCGTCTTTTGCGGAATAAAAACTTGATAAAAAGATAATCACAGAAACCAAACCATAAACACAGAAGACACAAGGAATTTATAGTGGTTCCCCAATCTTGGGTACTCCACTTTCCAGCCTCACCAATCTAGCACCACAGCTAGCCTTGGCTACTTCTCAAAAACTCAGATCAAGAATGATCCTACAATCTCGGAGTTCAACTCATACAACTCGGAGACAAATCTCCTACAAACTCGGAGGCACGGCTCCTACAACTCAGAGAAAAACTCTCCTACAAGAATTTGAAATTGAGTATAATGAAATACTTAACAAGACTTGTACAAATCTAAACTTCTGAGATCTCCTTCTGTTTGAATCTTGAAAACTTTGGCTAGAAGATGAGGAGGAAGAATCGACTGAAATCACAGATCTGACTTCTAGGATTCGACACGATCCAATAGATTACTGTAGATAGAAAGAGCACTGATCTGTCGAATCTTTTCTTTAGAAGGAATCGATTGATTGAGAGAGAAAGATTGATCCTTCAACAATGGTCGGAGGCAGCGGCTTCTTCACGATGATCCGATCGATTAGAATATTAGGCTTTGAGAATTTAGGTTAACTTTTGTAAAGATAAGATCGGAAAGGGGACTTATATAGCAATCCAACTTAACAAAAAAAGAGACGCGAATTAAGGTAAGATTAACCTTAAACACTCTCACACGTGCCGTCAAGACCGTTAGAAGAAAATAAAATCCCGTCAGGAACCGGATTTCAAAGCAGCAAAAGAAGAAAACAGATTTCTCAAGACAACATGGATTTCTCGAGAAATGGATTTGACTTCTCGAGAAATGAACTTTACTTCTCGAGAAAAGATTGCAACAAAACGAGACAAGGCTCGAAAAAGCTTTCAGGAGAACTTGAAGAATATTTCTCGAGAACAAAATGACTTCTCGAGAAATAACTTTGATTTTTCGAGATAATAAATGACTTCTCGAAAAACCGCTGAGAAAAGCTTCTAAGAGAAAATAGGAATGATTTCTCGAGAATAATTAAGACTTCTCGAGAAATGAATTCAACTTCTCGAAAGATAAAAGTATTCTCGAGAAATTCCTTAGAAACAAAAGAATAGAAAACAGAGAAGGATTTCTCGAAAAGTAGAGAGGACTTCTCGAGAAATGAATTGGATTTCTCGAGAGATACCTTTGTTTTCTCGAGAAATACCCATAGAATAATTTGAACTTTTCTCCTTTCTTCTCTTGGACACCAACGGCTCTTCCATCTTCCAAATTTCAAGTGCCTTGAAAATAAAGTGTATCTCAATAGGATCACACATTAGTCAACACCATGTTCCACACAATGAGGGATTACATTGTATAAAACCGTGCTTACTAACCCATTGTGATCTGACATTGGTCTACACTTTGCAATAATAACCTGCAAGAACATCATTGAAAGCCAACATCAAATACACTAGCAATTCACCTTGGTTCAAGGGTGACTTCTCACAAATCTATGGTATTATGGATTCAATACCCAACAATCTCCCCCTATTTGTAGAAGTCAGAACCCTGTGCACTAAGATGAATTGCAACATGATAAAAGATATAAACTACTCATCACAGAAGAATGAATAAAGAGACAGCATAGATCATCAAAATAGAAAATTGTATATATATAAACAAGATTGTCTTAAGTGGATTAAAATTCACACAATCTCAAATATAAGATTTTGAAAAATCTAAGACAATATCCTTCATTGGCTTCTTTTCTTGTCTTTTGAAGTAGGCATAAGGCTTGGGATGATACTTTGGAGGAGGAGGAGGACCCTGAGGATTGTCATAGCCATGGGTTCTGTAATGAAACCTTCTCTTAGTCATACTCATCTTATACTTCTTCCATTCCTCCTGACTATAATAGTCCCGAACCTTCATGCCTCCATCATTAACTAGCTTGAGAGTGTCAAGAATGATAATCCTTGAATCTAGACTCTAGACTTCAGCAATTTCTTCAGCAGCACCCTTACTTGATCCTTCAGAACTCCTTACAGGAACAGATCTGCTAGCAGAAGGACCTTCACCATACTTCCTCTTCCTTGATCCTGGCACCTTAGACAAAATTTCTGGTTGCTCTGCAGCCCAAACATAGGAATAATCAGCAGGAGCATCATATGTAGGTTGCCCTTCAGGTCTAGGAGAAAACTGAGGTTATATAGCAAAATATGGAAAATTTTCATCGTGCAGCCATACAACAGTCTTAGAAGTATAAGCATTGACATCTGCAATCTGCTTCTGAACACCAATATTCAACTGCTCAAATTGATCAGCCCAATTTCTTTGAAGCTGAGAAACCTCATAATCCAAATGCTCTGCCATTTTATCCTCCCCCTTTCTGACTTCTACAGATAGGGTTTGGATGACAGATTCCTTGAACTGACCAACTTCATCAATAATTGTAAATGTATTTTTCTTTGCTTGACCTTCAATAGAGTCTTGAATTTTTCTTACCTTCAAAGTTTCATCATAAACTTTACCCATGCTCTGAACAGAATGATCAATAGCTTTACCACCCTGAGTGTTAAGCTTCTTATGACAATCAGTGTTGGCTTGAAATTCAGTTAATCCTCTTCTCATCTCCTTTTCAACAACAGAGATTCTTGCATGCACATCTTGAATGGAGCTTTCAAACTTCTCCCTTTGCCATTTCAACATAATTTCAATTTGTCCTAGAAGTGATTCTGCAGCATGCAAGGGGGGTGAGGAGGTGGAGGAGGCAGAATACTTGTCCTCCAATCAGGAATTTCTTCAATAATAACAGAGCTTTCTTTCCTTTGGGCAGAGGATGGTACCACATCCTCTCCCTCACTGGCATGCTCAGATAGAGCAGCCTAGCCTTCAACCAACATATACTCCTTCTTCCCCTCAATATCTGCTGGGGGAGGAGAGTGCCCTTGCACTGAGTCTACTCCACCATCTTCAGCAAACTCTAGGTCATCCCATGACCCTGCCTGATGATCACTTGGACTGAGCTCTGCATGAAGATCTCTTTCAATGTCTGATAATGTTTCTTCTACAATCTCTGCTACTGTTTCTGTAAGCAAAATTTCAGAATTAATAACTGGAGAATGTGAAATAGGAGTATTATCAATTATGGTGAAGGGGATGGCATCTTCAAGAAGAATTTCATGAACTGATGGAGATGGAAGTGTACTATGAGATGGAACTGGTTCTTGTTGTGGATCTGTCTGTTGAGATAAAATTGGTTCTTGTTGAATTGGTCCTTGATCAAGTGGAACTTGTTGAAATGAGGGAAGGGGAGCTGGAGAGACATCCTGATCATCAGACAGAACATGCTCCCCCTTGGAAGATGCACCTGCATCCATTGGCGTCTTGATCCTGATGTCCCACCTCTGTATTTTGGAAACATCAATTTTCTTCAAATGATGAAGTACTGCTCCCTTGGACATGTCAAATGTTGTGGGGTTTACTTGATTCAAATAAAGTGAAAGAATTCTTGCATAGTTAGGAGCAAGGAGACTTTCCTTTATCTTGACAAAGAGAATGGAAGCCCAATCACAGTGCTTCCTGCAAACTATTGCTGACATGAGGCTGAAAATATCTTCTGAAACATATCCCAAACAACCTGTCTTGCACATTAAAACTTTGGCAACGATGTCTACCAGCAATTTTCCAACATCATTCATCTGAATTATTCGAATCGACTTAGTGGTCTTACTTAATCCACAGAAAGATAAGGTTCTTTCCCAATCTTCATCAATCATGTCATCTTCTCTTTCTACTACTGGCAGATTCAAATACTTTGAAATCAACTTGGAGGAAATCTTTACCTTGACATTGTTTACAAATGATTTCATCAGTCTTCCTTCCTTTTGAACCTTGAAATTCATGAAAAATTCTTCCACTTCTCTAAATAGAATTCGGCAAGGATGTTCCATAACAAACGTTAGTCCTGCTGCATCTAGGAGATGAAAAAGGTTGAGAAAATCATCGGAGATTGAGCCGAGCCCTGCACGAACAATCTTGCTGTCGACGTCGATCTTAGGTCTTGGAATTGGAGTCATTGAATCAAGAAGAAGTCGAGAGCTTGACGAGGAAGAATAGGATTTGACGAGAGGTGTCGCGAGAAATCCAGGAGATCAAAAATGTCGCGAGAGCTCTAGGATTTCTCGAAGAGAGAGATTGCGTGAACTCTAATCCTTTCAACTAATTGTATGTATATATAAACCTTGATTTGACGTAAAGAAAATAAAGGACATAAACTTCTGCGTGTACCTGACCTTTCGACTTCCAGGGAATGAAAAAGTGTTTTCGAAAAATAATCCTTATTTCTCGAGAGGCCGAATTGATTTCTCGAGAAATCTTAATCTGTTTCTCGAGATGTATTGTATTTCTTGAGAAATTGCAGTGTCATCACTTTAGAAATCTTGATCCTGATAAAATTTGTATTTCTCGAGTAGTAATTGTCATTTCTCGAGAGAACTTGTATTTCTAGAGAAGTTAAAGTATTTCTTGAGAACTTTGATGAAAAATTTCTTTAAGATCATTACTCGAGGGATTTGCCCATTTCTCGAGATAGTAAAGGTCATTTCTCGAGAAATATGATCATCTCTCGAGAAATCATATATATGACTTGAACTTTTCCTTGAAATTTCCAGGTCTTTGCTTCCTTGAGAGATGGAAGAGCTGAGGATCTTCCTTGCACCATATATAACTTGACTAGGACTCCCTGTTGAGCATTCCAAGTTCTGTCTTGAAGAAAGAGAACTTGCTTATCCGTAGGAACATAACTTAGATTGATGTCCCCATTCTCCACATGCTCCCAGATGAAATGATATATCAATTCAATATGCTTTGTCTGGCTCTGCGATACTGGATTATTTGCAATTGCTATAGCACTGGAGGAGTCGCAAAACATTGGGATGACTTTGAACTTCAAGTTATAATCTTCAAGCTGATTCTTTATCCAAAGAAGTTGAGCACAACAACTGCCTGTAGAAATATATTCTGACTCGGTGGTTGATATTGCAACACAATTCTGCTTCTTGCTGCTCCAAGAAATAAGCCTCCTTCCTAGGAATTGACAAGTCCCGGAAGTTCTTTTTCTATCGTCTTTGCTACCTGCAAAGTCTGCATCCGAAAAACCAATTAGTTCGCTATCGTTACTTCTTGGGTACCATAAGCCAAGATTTGGTGTACCCTTAAGGTATCTCAAAATCCTCTTTGCAGCGATATAGTGAGATTCCTTAGAGTTCACCTGATATCTAGCACATACACATGTAGAGAACATTATGTCAGGCCTAGAAGCAGTAAGGTAGAGCAGAGAGCCAATTATGCTTCTGCATTTGGTTTCATCGAAAAGTTTTCCTTTCTCATCCTTGTCCAGAGACATAGATGGGCTCATTGGAGTCCTCATAGAGGGTGCACTCTCCATTCCAAATTTCTTTACCAACTCCTTAGTGAATTTCATCTGAGAGATGAAAATTCCATCTTCAGATTGCTTCACATGAAGTCCTAAGAAATATTTCAGCTCACCCATACTGCTCTGATAAGGATATTTTATATAGTTTTAAAAATAATTCCAACTAACATCCCTATGTAGGCAAGTATACCTATCAAAATATAGTATAGGAAGGATGTCGTATTTGCCCGAGGCCTGTCGAGTAATCTTACTCACGTAAATTAAAATGTTTTTATCAGAAAAATATTTAAAAGGTTTTTATAAAAGAAATAATAAAAGAAAGGAAACATTTGATCGAGAATCCTTCTTAAGTAAAATACTTCGTAAATCTAGAATTCATAAGAAATGGATTTAGACAAACTTGACCGTGGAGGTTCCCAAAATAAGATAGAGCCTCTCTCGAGAGAACTACCACCTAACCTTAGGTTGATCGATTAAGACCCCTCGGCCAGTCGAAACACCTAAGCTTGCTTTATGCGGTGAGCCCCACTATTGGATTTGACTCCAATATGGATGATTTGCGTCACCCTCTCTCGAGGAATACATGTAATTCTTTTTATCTTTGAGTGATCTCCTCGTTCGCATGGATCTCTCGATCACTAGCATACTGATCTTAGATCGAGAAACAAATTCGCGACATATAAATTCGAAACAATTTAATTCAAAGATAAATCATAGTTTTTCAAAACCAAACTATGGAAAAGAGATTACTAAATACCACTACTTAAGAATTCATCCGATCAAATGTAATAAAATTAGCTACTCCTAATTGAAGGAAAGATAATTTTATAACTAAGCAAGTAGAATTACAATTGCTGGAAATGGAAATTCTAAATTATGAATTGAAATTGCAAGGCATAAAATAAATTGCATAAATAAAATTACACTAATGAAATGCAGAAAAACTACTCTAAAGTTGACCCAATCAAAGCAAGGATTGGATCCCCATCACTTTGGCAGCAGCTGGCTTTTATAGGCAGAAAATTGGTGAGTCACGCCCTTGGTCACTCCCGTGACCAAGGGCGTGTAAGCTGCGTAACTACGTCTTGAAAGCTCGGGAACGTTGGGGAAGAGAAACTGCCAAAATTGATCATCTCGACGGGTCACGGCCTAGGTCACGCCTGTGACCTAGGGCATGTCTTGACCGAGTCAAGAAATGATGAGAAAAGGCGTGATCTGGAGTTAATCTGGCAGTTGTGGGAGAGGTCACGCTCCTTGGTCACGCCCGTGACCAAGGGCGTGTAAGATGGAATGGCTCGGTGGCGAAAACTGCTTGTATTGAATGCTTGTCGGGCGAGTCACGCCCGTGACCTGAAGGTAACGCCCCAGGTCACGCCCGTTACTTGGGGCGTGTAATCATAAACCGACGTGGCAATGTCATCCGGGAGCTGAAGGCAGAGCACGGCCGTGACCATGGTCATGCCCCCAGGTCACGCCCGTGACCTGGGGCGTGTACTGAGGATTTTTGCAGATTTGTTCTGGAATTTCCCCTGAACACGGCTGTGGGCTTGAATTTGCTATTAGCAGCCTAAGATTACCTGAAAACACAAAATAAAGTAAATTAGATATATATTAAACTAAAAGTATATAAAAACTAATTAATTACTACCAAAATATTATATAAAAATAACTATAAATAATGCACTATCAAATACCCCCATACTTACGCTTTTTCTATTCCAGAGCAAAAACTAATTTATAAGTATGAGAAACATTTATAGGATATTTCCAAAAGATTTAGTTCTAATTATGTACTCCAAATCTTATAAAACTCATATCAAAATAAGTTAAGAAGTTAAAATTTAGATTTATAAGAAATAATTAATAATTCATAAATTGAAATGAGCAGAATAAATATTGGTTTTGAAATTCTCTAACTAAATCTTCATAAACAAAATTGCATTGAATTAAGTAAAATAATCAAGATTAAAATTATAGAAACTTTAAACATAATTAGAAACTTTTAGAAAACTACAAAATATTAACTATGCTCTCTCAAAGATATCTTAGGATAAGAAAATAAACATGGCTAATTGGGGTAAAGTTGGCATTGAAGAAGTTACTTTGTATATAGGAAATGATGAATTTTATCCTCTCATTTCCATCTTTTTTTAATTTCTTCTTCTTTTTATATCCAAAATGGATATGTTTAGGAGTGATGGATTTTATCCTCTCATGTTCATGCCATATAATCTTTTACTAATTTGGGTGCATATGCTTAGGAATGATGAATTTTATTCTCTCATTCCATGACATATGATCTTTTCAAAAAATAAATTTTATGCCAAACAAAAGGGTTAAAAAGAAAGGTAGGGGGAGGGCTAGGGTTTAAAGGCTACAAAAAATTCCAAAGATACATTTTAAGAGCAAAGAAAACAATTTGAGTAATCTTTAAGAAACCATGAGTTAAAGTTAATATAAGTGAAATCTAAAGATATTTAACACAATTTCTACAAGATTGAATTATGATATTTTAAGAAGAGAAAATAAAACTATGAAATATTCTAAACAAATCAAGATAATGAATAACTCATTAAATCAAATTCATCTAAAAATTAAATCTAACATATTTTGAAGAGAAATATAAGATTTAAAAATTCATAAAAAGAAAACTTCTTAAAAAGCGTATAAAGACAACTCATAATTAAAATTAATTTTACATAAATGAAGTTTGGAGAAATTTAATAATACAAAATTTATTTTATTAGATTTTTGGATTTTTTTTATATTCAAACCAATGTTTTTTTTTAATATTCTTGGACTTCCCAAGGGCTACCCAATGACGGGCTCGCAAGGTACTAGGCGGTTTTGTGGGATGAAAGCCCAACACGGCCCTTTCGCAAGAAATTAAATTTTTAATTTTTTAATTTTTTTTGATATTTTAATTTGCAAACAGGGAAAATAAGACACAAAGACATAGAAATTTAAAAGAAAACATTTTTTTTTTAATTTTGTAATTTTTCATAACAAAATCGAAAATAAGGAAAGAAAAATATTTTTTTTTATATAATTTTGAAAAAGATTTTCTAATTTTTATGGATTTTTCATAAAAACTGAAAATATGAGAATACACCCCCATACTTAAAAATAAACATTGTCCCCAATGTTTATAAGCCAAGTAGGAGGGAAAAAATGCGGAAAAAGTAAAGTGCCAACAAAAATAAAGATACGCAAGGGGTGCCTCCCAAGAGCGCTTTTCTTTTTCCCGTCTTTAAGCTAGACGGTTATTGTTAGGAAAAAGGAAAATAAAAATAAAGGTACACAGGTAACTCCCTTAATTCACGCTCAGGTGAGCATGCCAAAATCCATTGCCCGGCGACTCCTCCGCTATACTCTTGACTCTTGTGTTGTCCGTTAGCTCGAATTTGTGAATCCAAATTACCTATACATACTTTAGGTAATTAGGATTGCTGGAGATGAGTGGCAAATGGATCAGAGAAAATGTTTGGTTGCAACGGCTCATCCTCTACATGAAAATTGTTAGTATCAAAAGAATCAAAATTAAGCGAGTCAGAAAATTTTTCACAAGGAGGAGTTTCTTGTGAAAATTCATAATTAAGCAGCGGTTGTTCATTTTCTAAAATAAAATTTTTATCTGAAAAATCAATACCAAGAGGAGTAAATTTATGGGCGACAAAATTTTCATGAATTTTGATTCCAAAATATTTATGTAGTGGGTTTAAAAATTCATGAGAAAGCGGAATAGAGTCGGGCGAAGTAGAAGATGAAACATGTTCTTCTTCTATTTCGCTCGGTACACCCATTATGTTAATAAATTCTTGGTTTAAAATAATATTTTCTTCTTGGGAATTACTATTCAAATTTTGAATAGGAAGATTCAGAGAATCACCAAGAGAAGAAAATTGATCAAAAAAATTTTGCGGATAAAAAGTGGAGGAATAGAAATTTTGATCAATAGAAATTTCTTCATTGCACCTTAAATTATCCGGGTGATCTTGCCACCACGAATAATTATTATCGGAGCAAGAAGGAATTTCAGAAGAATTATAATCTTGAGAAAAATTATTTTGATCAAAAATATTTTGAGAATAAAAATATGAATAACATTCCTCGCTAGAATGATTTGCACCAAAAAAATAACAAATAAGTTGGCGCTTTTGTGCGGCTTCCAAAAGGTTTACCTTATGTTGAAGCTCGGCAACTTTTGCGGCCAACTGCGATAACATCATTTTTTTGTGAAAAAGAAAATTAAACAACAGTTACCTAATAGAAATAAATTTTAAAAGAAAAAGCAAAAAGAGAAATGGGGGCGGATCGAGAAAGAGAATGATAAAAGTAATAAAATTCACCCTTTCAAAATATCAACAAAAATATTCCCCGACAAAGGCGCCAAAAACTTGATAAGGATATTTTATATAGTTTTAAACATAATTCCAACTAACATCCCGATGTAGGCAAGTATACCTATCGAAATATAGTATAGGAAGGATGTCGTATTTGCCCGAGGTCTGTCGAGTAATCTTACTCACGTAAATTAATATTATTTTATCGGAAAAATATTTAAAAGGTTTTTATAAAATAAAAAATAAAAGAAAGGAAACATTTGATCGAGAATCCTTCTTAAGTAAAATACTTCGTAAATCTAGAATTCATAAGAAATGGATTTAGACAAACTTGATCGTGGAGGTTCCCAAAATATGATAGAGCCTCTCTCGAGAGAACTACCACCTAACCTTAGGTTGATCGATTAAGACCCCTCGGCCAGTCGAAACCCCTAAGCTTGCTTTATGCGGTGAGCCCCACTATTGGATTTGACTCCAATCCGGAAGATTTGCGTCTCCCTCTCTTGAGGAATGCATGTAAATCTTTTTATCTTTGAGTGATCTCCTTGTTCGTATGGATCTTTCGATCACTAGCATACGGATCTTAGATCGAGAAGCATATTCGCGACATATGAATTTGAAAAAATTTAATTCAAAGATAGATCCTAGTTTTCCAAAACCAAACTATGGAAAAGAGATTACTAAATACCACTACTTAAGAATTCATCCGATCAAATGTAATAAAATTAGCTACTCATAATTGAAGGAAAGATAATTTTATAACTAAGTAGAATTACAATAGCTGGAAATGGGAATTCTAAATTATGAATTGAAATTACAAGGCATAAAATAAATTGCATAAATAAAATTCCACTAATGAAATGCAGAAAAACTACTCTAAAGTTGACCCAATCAAAGCAAGGACTGGATCCCCATCACTTTGGCAGCAGTTGGCCTTTATAGGCAGAAAATTGGTGAGTCACGCCCTTGATCACGCCCGTGACCAAGGGCGTGTAAGCTGCGTAACTGCGTCTTGAAAGCCCATGAACGTTGGGCAAGAGAAACCACCAAAATTGACCATCTCGATGGGTCACGGCCTAGGTCACGCCCGTGACCTAGGGCGTGTCTTGACCAAGTTAGGAAACGGCGGGAAACGGCGCGATCTGGAGTTAATCTGGCAGTTGCGGGAGAGGTCATGCCCCTTGGTCATGCCCGTGACCAAGGGCGTGTAAGCTGGATCGGCTCGGTGGCGGAAACTGCTTGTTTTGAATGCTTGTCGGGCGAGTCACGCCCATGACCTGAAGGTAACGCCCCAGGTCACGCCCGTGACCTGGGGCGTGTAATCATAAACCGACGTGGCAATGTCATCCGGGAGCTGAAGGCGGAGCACGGTCGTGACCATGGTCACGCCCCCAGGTCACGCCCGTGACCTAGGGCGTATACTGAGGATTTTTGCAGATTTGTTCTGGAATTTCCCCTGAACATGGCTATGGGCATGAATTTGCTATTAGCAGCCCCAGATTACCTGAAAACACAAAATAAAGTAAATTAGATATATATTAAACTAAAATTATATAAAAACTAATTATTTACTACCAAAATATTATATAAACATAACTATAAATAATGCACTATCATGCTCATTTCAAACTTCCCTTGCATTAGTTTGGAAAACCTTTTGCAAAGGTTGTCGTCCGTAGAGCCAAAAATAATATCATAGACATAGATTTGCACTAGCAAAATATTGTCTTTAACTTCCTTAAGAAATAACGTCTTATCTATCTTTCCTCTTGTGAATTTGTTCTCAAGAAGAAAGTTAGAAATCATCTCATACCAATCTTGAGGAGTTTGTTTTAAACCATATAAATCTTTTTGTAACAAATAAACATATTTAGGGTGTTCAGGATTGACAAAACCTGGGGGTTGTTCTACGTATACTTCTTCTTTTATATTACTGTTGAGAATTGCTGACTTAACGTCCATTTGGTATACGGTGAATCCCTTGAATGCAGCATAAGCTAGGAACAGCCTGATTGCTTCGTGCCTTGCTATAGGAGCATAAGTCTGATCGAAGTCGATCCCTTCTTCTTGTCTGTACCCTTTTGCTACAAGTCTGGCTTTGTTCTTGATTATTATTCCATCTTCATCCAATTTATTTCTGTACACCCACTTTGTTCCAATGATATTCTTATCCTTGGGTTTTGGAACAAGTGTACACACTTTGCATCGCTTGAATTGATTCAATTCTTCTACCTTTGCAAGTATCCAATAGGGGTCTTCATTTGCTTCTTGGAACTTCTTTGGTTCTACCTGTGAAAGAAAACTCAAATGCATATTTTTGTTAATAATACCTCTTCTTGTTCTTATACCAACTTGAGGATTTCCTATGATCTGATCAAGTGGATGATCCCTCATATGTCTGAACTCAAGATTCCTTGCATCTATTTGGACACCAGGAACTTCTTCTGCTACTGGAATGTCTTCTTCCATTTGAATTGGCCGTTCACTTGGTGATCTTCCTCTTCAGTTGAGATTGGGGGAGAGATCTTGATGAAGGTTTGAGTATTCTCTTTAACTGACTCATCCAAGCTTGAGTCTTGCAACTTTGAACCTGCATCTACAATAGAAGCACTAGAAGAGCTGCTATGTAGCATGCTCATCTCATCAAATACAACGTTAATAGATTCTTCTACAACCAGAGTTTTCTTATTAAAAACTCTATAAGCTTTGTTGTGGCTACTATAGCCTACGAAAATACCTTCAATGCTCTTTTCACTAAACTTGGTTTTGTAATGCTTCCCATTGTTAAGAATAAAGCATTTACTGCCAAAGATTCTAAAATAGGAGATGGTGGGTCTCTTGCCTTTTAGTAGTTCATAAGGAGTCTTTTCAGGGTTTTTATTTATGAGTGCTCTGTTTTGCACATGGCATGCATTGTTGACGGCTTCAGCCTAGAAGTATTCTGGAAGTGAAGATTCGCTCAACATTGTTCTACAAGCCTCAATGAGTGTTATGTTCCTTCTCTCAGCTACCCCATTTTGTTATGGAGTTCGGGGAGAGGAAAACTCATGAAAGATACCAAGGCTTTCACAGAAATCTATCATGGCTCCAGATTCAAATTCTGTTCCATGGTCACTTCTGATTTTGACCACCGAACAATCTATTTTGTTCTGTATTTGCTTGACAAACTTAGTGAAAATAGCAAAGGTGTCTGACTTGTGTTTTAGAAAGAATACCCATGCAAAACGTGAGTAAATCATCAACAATAACCAATGTGTAAGACTTGCCTCCTAAACTTCTAATTTGCAATGGACCAAACAAATCTATATGTAATATGTGCAAACATCTGGTTGAATCTTTGCCAATAATGCTTTTAAAGTTAGCTCTAGTTTTCTTGCATTTTACACATGCATGGCAAGGTCTATCTTTAATGCACTTAACAATCAGTGCATCACGCACTATGTTTTGAGAAAATAATTTATTTATCATTTTGAAATTAATATGTGCTAATCACTTGTGTCATTGGTCAATAAGAGATGTACTATCTTTTGCTAAAAGACACACTGGTGTAGAAGAGGATAAACAAAGAAAATTCAAACAGAAAATATTTCTACAACGAGTGCCTGATAAAATCGTTTCAGAATTTTCCGCCGACTTTATCAAACACTTATCTTTACAAAAATCAACTATATATCCTTTATCACATAGTTGACTTATACTTATCAGATTATGTTCTAATCCTTCCACATAAGCTACATCTGAAAAGGATACATTGTCATTAGTGTTCATACCGTAGCCTTTTGTTATTCCTCTTTCGGATCTGCCAAAAATAACTTTTGGACTGCTCTCAACCGGAATATAGTTCTGTACAAGGCTTCTTGTCCCGGTCATGTGCTGAGAACAACCGCTGTCCAAATACCAGATAGGATTTTTGTTGGCCTTTGGATATACCTGCAAAAACAGATTACTTTGCCTTAGGAGCCCAAACAAATTGGGTCCTTGGTCCCTTGTTAGTTGAGCCCCACGAAGAACGTTAACATTGCGAGTGGTCCTTCTTGCAATGTTTACTTGTGGTCTCTTGAAATAAGTAGAATTGAACCAGCAATCTATGACAAAGTGACCAATCTTGCTGCAACACCAACAATCAAATTTGTTGTATCTCCTCTTTGTATCCTCCCACTTTACTTTTTGAACGTTAGTTTTGGCAGGAGTATTACTTCTTGATGAGGGTTTCTCATGCATGCAGCATACACATTGTTAGAACAACCCTATTACTGATTTGGGCTAGGATCACTATCTGTTGACTAGGACAAAGTTGACCCCAATGTATTGTTTAAGGGTCAATGTTTTAGGCTGTCTGAGTTAGCTAGAACTTAGGAAAAACTCTAAGTCTTTGCGTTCAACGAACTCCATCCTGCGTTCGACGAATGTCATGCTCCAGTTCGACGAACTTTCCTAGCCTATGCGTTCGACGAACTTCATTCTGCGTTCGACGAACTCCTCTCTGCGTTCGACGAGCGTCAGCCTTCAGTTCGACGAACTTGCCCTCCAGCTCGACGCAATCAGTTCTCTAGCCAGTCCAGCAGATTTTATCTTCAATTAAACAAACTCCAGTTTGAGATCGACGAACTCAGCTCTGAGGTCGACGAATAAGTAACAAGATGTTCAGTTTGATGAAAGTGCTTCTCAGATCGACGAACTCAGTTCTTCCAGCCTGATTCAGCAGATTTTCTCTCAGCTCGACGAACTCCAGATTCAGTTCGACGAACTCAGCTCTCAGATCGACGAATTTTCTCCTCAACTCAAAATTTCAGAAGGATCAGTTATATTATTCTCTGAACTCAGATCGACTAATCAGCAACGGATCTATTCATTTATTTGGACTTATTCATCTATCAGATAAGTCAATATTTGATCTTTCCTTTTGTTATTTCCTTTCCATTCTCTTCTCTCGTGAATGTAGCCTTTGACACATTTTGGAAAAGGATACTTTCATCGAAAAGGAAAAAGAATTAAAGTTTATTTGCTGAAATAGATTGCAGTTCCAAGAATATCTTTTCAGAATATTTTATTCCTTAATTAAAAGATTTGAATTTCAAATCAGTCAGATATTCTATAAGGAAAGATGATGAAAAAGATTTACAGCATTACAACAAGCAGAAAAAAGAATAGAGAAGAAACAGTCGAGAGAGAAATACATAAAGAAAAAGCTTTTCAGAGTTCATCTTCTATAGTAGCATTCTTATTCTCTGAGAACAACAACACAAATCTCATCTCAGTTTTCATCTGCAAGTTTCTAATCTTCAAAGAGCAACAACAAACTGAGAAACTTTTGTCTCTCAGATTCATCAGCTATCAAGGAAGATCATTTATATTCAAGAGCAAGCTCCATCCATTATCTGTCAAGAAATTCTATCAGACAGGGGGAGCTTCACAACAACAAATCCACTAGTCTTCTCTCAGCTTGTTGACAAAGAAGAACTTCATAAACCCTCTTTATCCCATCTTGTATAGGGTTCTAACTCCCTTCAAAAGTTAAACCTTTGGTGGCAGGGCACCTGATCAAAAACCTATGATTGGTTTGAGCACCTGATCAAAAGATCAGTGGAGTTTGGGCACCTGATCAAAAATCCATTGGTGATAGGGCACCAGATCAAAAACCTAGTGGATTCCTACCAAGGGTGGTAGAAGAGTAGATGTACCCAGTTTGATTTGGGAACTATTATAGATCCTTGTGTCTTCTGTGTTTATGTTTATTTTCTGTATTGTGCTGTGCTGTGTGATTTGTATTTTGTTTTTATACTCACTCTTTTATACACATATATATATATCAGTATTTTAATTCCGCTATATAAAATAAGTTAAAAACTTTTTAATACTCTATTCACCCCCCTAGACTAAATCTAAGATCTAACCTCACTTTCAATTAGTATTAGAGGACTTTCACACATGATATAACTGACTCCTTAGGCTTAGGAACAACAGTCTTCATTGTTGGTGCCTTCTTTGCGCTAGGTCCATGAACAAATGGACCATAACTTCTTAGACTAATTTCCTCATAGGGTGCTTTGAAAGCACTTGCACCAAAGATTCGGGGACGAGTCCACCCCTTGTAGTCATTGACAGGCCCAGACACAATTGGTCTAGTCAAAGGACCATAGGAGCTTTCCAGATCATAGACATTAGTAGGAAAGATGACTTTCTTAAAAGTAATCTGATCCAAATGGGCTTTCGCTTTCTCTTCGGCGGTGACTTTCCTAGCACTCTTATTTTTCTTCTTGGCTAGTATGCTTTTAGAAGATTTACTAGATTCAGCCACATGACCTAATCCACTTCAACTTCTTTTAGCGGAGAATCTATCAATGATTGGAAGAATAGTTTTAGGTTGAGAAAACTTTGCAACTAGCCTCTTCTCAGTGGCTTGCTGTTCTTCCAGCTCTTTGATACTTTTCTCTCTCAGGGCAAGGAGCTCATCTGAGCTTTTTATTTTGTCTGTCAGATTTTGGATTTCCTCTTTGAGAGATATAAGTTGTGCAACTTCTTCTCTCAGATTAGATCCCACTTCCTTGAGAGACAAAATCTCCTTGGCCTGAATTTTGACAACCTTTTGGCATTTGCCAAAGGATTTAAGCAATTCAGAATATTGAGTCATGAGTTCTGAATCTTCATCTGAGATATAGTTTTCTTTTTCAGCTAAGGCATACTCAGATTCAGACAAAATAGTGTGAGCATTTACCTTCCCTTTGTATGGAGGTTCTTCTTCGTCGACAGTCATAGCCATCAGCCCGAAGTAGTCTTCTTCTTCATCACATGACTTCTCTGAGTCACTGTCGCTGAGTGTTTTGGACTTTTTGGCGACGAAGCTTCTTTAATTTTTCTTTTTCCCGTTGGTGGATTTCTTTTCTTCTCTCTTTCAACCTTCTTTCTTTTTGTAAGGGCATTCAGCGATCATATGCCCTGGCTTATTACAACAATAAGAAATAATGTCAGAAGAAACATGTTTGTTCGGTTTAGACTTATACCTGTCATGGTTGCCTGAGCCCTTCTTGTGATGATCTCCATCACGACGAGAATGTATTTAGTAAAAAGATGAATGCTTGTTCTTCATAAGCCTTTTCTTGTTTAGCAACTTCTTGAACTGATGGGAGATTAGAGAAAATTCCCCATCCGACATTTCTGAGCAGAAGGAGCCGGCTTCTGATTCTTCTTCTTCATCAGATTCTTGTGCCCTAATTGGAGACATAGTTCTGCTTTTCCTGGAGATTTCCGCCTTCAGAGCCAAGGTCCTTTCCTTGCTAGAAGTCCAGTTCCCATCTTCTTCTGTTTTGCGGATATTCATCTGCAGCTCATGGTATAATAGCTTCCCAAACAGATTTTGTGGGTCAATATTTGGCAGCTTTCCAAACTCCCTAATGACAACGATCTTGCTATCCCATTCTTTCGTCAAGGATCACAGGAACTTGTCATTGAGTTCACCGTTTGTGAATTCCCAACCATAGTTTCTTAGGCCGTTTACAATTTTGAAGAATCTTTCATATGCATCGGCGATGCACTCCTTCTTACTCTGCTTGAAGTCCTCATACTCTTGGTTGAGTAGAGATCTTCTATCATCCCATACCTCTTCGGTACCTTCCATGAGAACAATTAAGGATGTCCACATCTCTTTGGCTGATCTGCAGTGAATCAAATTTTGTAACATTAAGTCATCCACTGCACTAGCAATAATGTTCTTCTCCTTTTTGTCCGAGGCTACTATAGCGATCTCATCCTTAGTTAGGTCCATCGTTTTCTTTGGCACCTGAACAGTAGGGTAAATTGTAGAGGCAGTTATAGGCACATGAGGGCCTTCTTCTACAACTTGAAATATTCTCAGATATGCGTCTTCCATGTAAAATCTAACTCTTTCTTTCCACATGAGAAAATTTGCCTTTGTGCAGATTGGCAGCTTCAATGAGGAAGATTCCTTACTTATTTCCAGGATTTGCTAGCAACAAGAATGGATGGATCCTGTCCAAGGTGTTAACCTAGAAATGAACAGCGACCCTCTGATACCAATTGAAGTATCTTATTGTCTACCTAAATCACCTAGAGGGGGTGAATAGGTGAATTCTGCGTCTTTTGCGTAATAAAAACATGATAAAAAGATAACCACAGAAAGCAAACCGTTAACACAAAAGACACAAGGAATTTATAGTGGTTCCCCAATCTTGGGTACTGATGGCGCGAATCTCACACACCGCTATAGGCGGTAGCTTGACTGCGACACGAAACGGCAGTGTACCGATCGTTCAAGTAATAAATGTTGGGAATAAATCCCCGAGTGTCGGTATCTTGAGGAACACAATAAGGTGGAGTTTACTATTGAGGCAGGACTTGAGATCGAAGTCCTTAAATCGGATGGATTGCGGGGGAGTTGGGTTGGCTTTTGGAAAACAAAATAAAAGCTATCGACTACTCCTATGCAATGCCGCTATGCAAAGCTTCGCTTGGCGGGATGGAAACTAGGCAGGCCTTGAGCGCGCTGCGTCGCAAGGGCGGATGGACGAGAAGGCTAATGGAATCGAACTATGCAGGCCTTGAGCGCGCTGCTTCGTTAGGCGGGATGGAATACGGGCCGCGATGCCACGTTTCGGTAGGCGGATGGACGAGTAGGCTAACGGAGTGAGGGTCGCAAGCACCTCTTCGACAAGCACGCCACTAGCAATTGCTAGTGCGGCACCGGACAACCAACAAACCACACCACAAGGCGCACCTCAATAATATAAACAAAAATACTCAATCACATAGACATAATCAAGTAAAAATGCTATTTAATCAAAATACACTTCATCATAATGTTAGATCTAGTTGCAAATACATCAATAAAAGGAGAACAAGGCAAGAAATCGACCGAATCCGAAGGCTCGTTGAAGATTCACGGTTGGAATCGCCGGGTTGTCAATCCGCGTCCAAGCTCGGTCCACAACTACGTCCGGGGTAGAGAGAGCTGTCACGACTCTCCAATGGACCCGTCTTCTTCGTGTCACGATCCGGTGGAGGTTGCCAACTTCCTCTTGCTTGACGGTAATGGCGGCTAGGTCTTCCTTTGGAGCTCTTGGATGAAGGAGGAGGCCGAGAGGAAACTCCGGCGAAGATTTGGCGTTGAAAGCTTGCCCGGAGATCCTCCCTAAGGTGGGCGACGATGGAGGGGCGAAACCAGGCGGACGGGAGCAGGAAACGGCGCTGAAAATCGGGGTCCTGACCTAAATCGCGAGCAGCGGATTTATAGGCGCTGGAATTAAACAGTGCGCACGGTCAGTGGCGCACGACCAGTGGTCGTGTGCACTAGAATCCTGTGATCGTGCGCTCTGCCTGGACGGAACCTGCAAAGACAGAAATTATAAAATAAAATGTTCGCACGACCAGTGGCGCACGACCGGTGGTCGTGCGCACTAGCGTCAGTGGTCGTGCGCAATAGATGAAACAGAACTCAGAAATTTAATGGTCAATGCGCACGAGCAGTGGCGCACGACCGGTGGTCGTGCGCACTGGCATTGGTGGTCGTGCGCACTGCACCAAACAGAACTCGTGAAAAAGGCGTTAAGTGCACACGATCAGTGGCGCACGACCAGTGGTCGTGCGCAATAGAACCAGTGATCGTGCGCAGTGTTCCTGTGCAGAATTGCACCGGAAACACCTGCACGACTCCTGTTCTAGCGTACAACCACCAATCCGGCCACTAAAAGTGGCACCGAACAATGCATGAAAACTACTAATGAAAATCAACATGAAATCACACCAAAATGGGCCAAAAGGTGCACCTAGCATGGGATATCAAATATGAACTAAAACAGGGCTAAAGTGCAGTGAAATGACTAACTAAACGGCCCAGATGAGTCCATAAAAGTGTATATGATGAGGACTCATCAGGTACTCCACTTTCCAGCCTCACCAATCTAGCACCACAGCTAGCCTTGGCTACTTCTCAAAAACTCAGATCAAGAATGATCCTACAATCTCGGAGTCTCAACTCCTACAACTCAGAGACAAATCTCCTACAAACTCGGAGGCACGACTCCTACAACTCGGAGAAAAACTCTCCTACAAGAATTTTAAATTGAGTACAATGAAATACATAAGAAGACTTGTACAAATCTGAACTTCTGAGATCGTCTTCCTGCTTGAATCTTGAAAAACTTTGGCTAGAAGAAGAGGAGGAAGAATCGACTGAAATCACAGATCTGACTTCTAGGATTCGACACGATCCAATAGATTACTGTAGATAGAAATAGCACTGATCTGTCGAATCTATTCTTTAGACGGAATCGATTAATTGAGAGAGAGAGAGAGATCCTTCAACAATGGCCGGAGGCAGCGACTTCTTCACGATGATCCGATCGATTAGAATATTGGGCTTTGAGAAATTAGGTTAACTTTTGTAAAGATAAGATCGGAAAGGGGACTTAAATAGCAATCCAACTTAACGACAAAAAGAGACATGAATTAAGGTAAGATTAACCTTAAACACCCATGCACGTGCCGTCAAGACCGTTAGAAGAAAATAAAATCCCTTCAGGAATCGGATTTCAAAGCAGCAAAAGAAGAAAATAGATTTCTCGAGACAACATGGATTTCTCGAGAAATGGATTTGACTTCTCGAGAAAAGATTGCAACAAAATGAGACAAGGATGGAAAAAGCTTTCAGGAGAACTTGAAGAATATTTCTCGAGAACAAAAAGAATTCTCGAGAAATCACTTTGATTTTTGGAGATAACAAATGACTTCTCGAAAAACCGCTGAGAGAAGCTTCTAAGAGAAAATAGGAATGATTTCTTGAGAACAATTAAGACTTCTCGAGAAATGAATTCAACTTCTCGAAAGATAAAAGTATTCTCGAGAAATTCCTTAGAAACAAAAGAATAGAAAACAGAGAAGGATTTCTTGAAAACTAGAGAGGACTTTTCGAGAAATGAATTGGATTTCTCAAGAGATACCTTTGATTTGTCGAGAAATACCCTTAGAATAATTTTGAACTTTTCTCCTTTCTTCTCTTGGACACCAACAGCTCTTCCATCTTCCAAGCTTCAAGTGCCTTGAAGATTAAATGTATCTCAATAGAGAGATCACACATGAGTCAACACCATGTTCCACAAAATGAGGGATTACATTGTATAAAACTGTGCTTACTGACCCATTGTGATCTGACATTGGTCTACACTTTGCAATAACAACCTGCAAGAACATCACTAAAAGGCAACATCAAATACACTAGCAATTCACCTTGGTTCAAGGGTGACTTCTCACAAATCTAGTCTATTGTGGATTCAATACCCAACATAGCTCATCAACAATTTTGGAGGTACCATGAAAAACCGTTGGTTTTTTATCATCGATGAACTAAGCATTTACAATGAAGTTTTTGGAAGACCCCGGATTAACGCCTTTCAATTAGTACCCCCCTCTTACCATTAATGCTTGAAATAGAACTTGGGAGGGGTATATATTCGTATTTGTAGTGATCCCAAGGTGGCTTAAGACACTACTAGAAAATAGATTTTTGGCCAGGGCAATTTGCCCTGGCAAAAGGTCTAAAACCGTGGCTAAAGATCTTTTGCCACGGTCTAGCCACGGAAAAAATTTGTGGCTAAAGGTCGCGTGGAGAAAAGTTTGTAGCCACGGATTGGCTGTGGCAAATAGTATTAGCCACAAAAATATTCTGCCATGGCTAATAACTTGACCTTTTGCCACGGTTTAAGACCCTGGCAAAAACTCATTAATATAGTTAAAATAGACTATTTGCCACAATTTTCGGCCGTGGCAAATAATCTGACTATTAGCCACGGTTTGAAGCCCTGGCTAAAAGTTATTTCTGTATTTTTTAAAAAACTATTTGCCACAGTTTCAAACCGTGGCAAATAATAAATTATGTTTTAAAAAAAAAGAGCAGAAAATTACCGCAGACTCGTAAGTTTAAAAAGAAAAAATGATGAGAACCGCAGGTCATACTTTTGGACAACCGGGCAGCCAATCATGCTGCAGAGAAAGTCACACTGAACGAATATATGACTCATAAGTTTAAAAAGAAACGAACCATGAGTCTGTCATCCATATAGCATATTCATTCAGCTACTTAAATGCTTCATCTACATACCCAGCATATATACATAAAATTACCACAAAAATCAAAAGAAATAGACACCATAACCAATGATGCCTAGCATATGCTGCTCATCTACAGCACATTCAAACAATTACATGCAAATAATCTATAGATGATCAAATAGCTGTATGGAAAACTCTTGCACGAGAGGAAAACACATATATATGGAAACATATGCATCTCAGTAGTATGAACCAGCGCCACTCCCATAAAAGTAACCCCTGCTACCCAAATTACGAGTAGAGTACATTGAGGAGTAAGAGCTACCACCAACCTGCAATCCAGGCAGCAAAAAAGTCGAAAAAAAGTTGATCAGAATGGCAGCAGAAATATCATATGACCCGTGAGTATCATGTTCAGACAACGAGCTGCGAGTCCTGCTGTATCCGTTATGATAAAAAAACGCTTAACAGGCTTGGCAATAACATACAACATTCTCTTATTCACATAGTTTAAATTTCTTATTCTTCATCAAAAGTATGGCCTTTGAAATCATGTAATAGAAAAAATTACAAAGTGAAGCAATAATGTAGAACATGAAATCCTAAGCCTTCTTTCCTAAATTCAAGGGTAGATCGTGTACAAAAACCTTAAAAAACCACACAAAACAATATGGAACCTATCCTTGGCTCATGCACTCATTAATCCAGAATGTGGAAACTACACAAAAATCTTTAGGTCCTGAATTTAAACTTCTCCCTGAAAGTACAATCAATCCATTTAAATTTTCACCTTTGAATCAAATAAAATATTTGATGTAAATGTATATCTAGTTGAAAATTTTACATAAACGTTAGGGAGTATAAGCAATGTCAGGCCTCTTTAAACCTGGATGATAATAATCTCAATACGATCAATATGGTCAATCAGGAATAAGAAATTAGAAACCACATCTGGAAGGTTTATTCTATTTTTTCTTTGGAAAGCACGCAAAACCTCCTCCTGTTGCATTAAGCAAAGACAATGAAAGTAATTTCTCTGGCACCATTGCAGCCAACTTGCAAGCTATCATACCACTTATTTTCAAAGATCATGAAGGCATATTCAAGAAAAAAACTGATAAAGACTTCACTCATTAAAGAAAACATAGAGAAGAAGCTCCTACATTGTTTCTCTAGAAAAAGTTTTTAAGAAAACTAAAATCTCCTTGTTCCAAGTTGATAAATCACACTAGAGCTGCTTTCATGTTTGTAGAAAGGAGGAAAAAACTAGAAAAATTGAAGTTAACTTACCCATCGAGTGGAAAAAAATATGAGCCTTCTTTCATCCCAAATGATCTAGCAAAGTCATGGCATCCTCAATTTCATTAATATATATCATTGACTGGAAGGAAGAGGCGGAGGAATTAGACAAGGTGCTATAAGGAATGACATTCTTGTAAGTGGTCGAAGAGATTGGAGTAATAATGGAAGTCATAGCTATGGATGGGAGGCTCAGAAGCATCAAGATCAGCAAGGAGTTGTCATTAGGGGTTAAGAAGAAGGTCGTGATATGCGTCTAGAAGAATGTAGAGATCTTTGGATGGAGCATCACAGACATTCCTGGCATTGAAGAGGATATAGCATGTTATATCCTCAATTTTGATCATTGGATTCATCCCATATGGCAGAAGAAGAGGGCTGTGGATACAACATTGGCTGAGCCAAACTGAGAGCAGGTGGAGAAGCTGCTGGAGGTAGGTTTTGTGTCAGATATCCAGTATCCGGGCTTAGTATACAATGTTGTAATGGTTAATAATGCAAGTGGGAAGTGGAGGTTGTGTATTAATTTTTCTCTTCTTAATTAAACATGGCTTAATGGTTATTATCCCTTGCCTTGGATTGATGTGCTGGCTGAATCAACAGTCGGTTTTCCTATAATAAGCTTGATTTATGCCTTTTTATGATACCGTCAGATCCTGATACATCATTCTAACATTCGTGATATATTCTTCATCGCCAATGATCTGTGTTATTGCAACAAGATGATGCCCTTTGGGTTGAAGAAAATAAGAGCAACCTACCAAAGGATAATGGACTGTGTCTTCAAAGATTAGAAGGGATGGAACCTATAGGTCTATGTCGATGACAATATGGTGAATAATAAGAGCATACATGAATATCATGAAGACTTGGCAGAGACCTTCAACATATTACAAAAATATAAGATGGGACTCAACCCGATAAAGTGTGTTTCCGAGATGGGAAGGGAAAGTTCTTGGGACATCTTCTGACTCCCACTGAGTAGAGCCTAATCCCAAAAAAGTGAAACCTATAATGGGTATGACAGTGCCAAAAGACACAAAAGAGGTGCAATGTTTAACTGAGAGGTTGACTGGATTAAGCAGATTTCTATCCAAGGAAGATGAAAATTGGTCTCCATTCTTCAAGACTTTTCAAAATAAGATAAACTTTGAATGGATGGTGGGGTGTGAGGATGCCTTCCAAATCTTGAGCCATCAATTGACGTAGGAACCATTGTTGTAAGGATCTCGAGAGGGAGAGGATCTATTCCTATAAATGGGGGGTGGGAGCAGAGTCAATGAGCTCGATGCTTGTCTAGGAAGATGGGAGAAGACAACTCATGATCGTTTATGTGAGTAGAGTCTTGCGGTAGAATGAGCTACACTATCCAATCATTGGAGAAGCTGGCTTTTTCCTTGATCATCTTGACTCGGAAGCTCATGATATACTTTCAAGTGCACAGCATTAGGGTAGTGGCCGACCATCCACTGCACAACATCATGGAAGGAGAAGAGCATTCAAGTCAGTTGTCTAAGTGGTATGTAGAGCTTAGCAAATTCAATATCATTTACGTTCTTCGGATGGCCATGAAGGCGAAAGCTGTGGCTGATTTCTTGGCAAACATCTTCATAGAAGCTGAAGAGGGAACAAGTACTTCAGAACAAGTGACGTGGAAGATATTTGTTGGTGAAGTGTCAAGAAGGAATTACCTTGTTGTGGGGATCATCTGGGTGTGCCCACAAGGAACGAGGTTCAAATAATCAGTGGAGATCCTCTTTCCTATTACGAACATCCAGGCCGAGTATAAGGCTATAATCATATTCCTTAACTTGGCCAGAGAGTTAGGGGCACAAGATATCATAACATACATGGATTCATTGGTTATTGCATCTCAGATTCGTGGCAAGTATGAAGTAAGGGACTTGATCTTGCAACAATATCTTATTAAGGTTAAGGGTCTGATTGGTTCTTTCCGATCTTTCTTCATCCAACATGTATCAAGGCAAGAGAATACTATGGCCATCCAATTAGCAATGAATGGCATGAGGGATGGAGATACCTTGATCGAGTTGTTTCAGGTATCCATCGAAGAGGGGGAGTTGATGGAGAGCGATCAACATGCTTCTTGGATAAATCCATTTGTCACTTTTCTTCCATCGGTCAAGCTTCTACAAAGATAAAGTATGGAAAGCAATTTCAGTGCAAGGCATCCTACTATATGCTCTATGATGGAGGCTTGAATTGGAAGACCCTCTCTGGTCTGCTAGCCAGATGCATCACCGAGGCTGAGGTTCTTTGGATCTGGAAAAAAAATCTGGAGAATGTGGGAGTCATTCTAGAAGTCATACTTTGGAACAACGAGTGCTGAAGCAAGATTATTTTTGGCCTACCATAAGAAAGTATGGAGAGAGCTTCTCCAAAAAGTGCCAGAGATGTCAGCTTTACTCTCCACTATATATGCAGCTGGCCCAACAACTTCACTCAATCACATCCCTTTGGACCTTGTGATATGGGGAATTGACTTGCTAGGACCATTTCCTCATGAGAGTGGTCATATGAAGTTCATTCCAGTCATGATCGACTACTTCTCAAAGTGGATCATGGTTAAGGAGCTAGCGAAGACCACGACTCAGGTGGTGAATACTTCGTATATGGAGAGATCACATGTATATTTGAGATACCCCTCGCGATCATTATGGATAATGGTCCGCAGTTCGCTAGTTAGGAATTGATTAATTTTTGTAGTCAGTTGGAGATAAACCTTCACTTCACATTATTCTATCATCCCCAGAGAAATGGTTAGGTTGAGGCATATAACAAGCTCATACTAAACCTCATAAAGAAGAAAGTAGAAAACCTAAAGGGAATTTGGATGGAATAGTTGGGGATAGAGTAATTTCATTGTTTGTAAAAGAAAATTGTTTTCTAAAGAAATTTGAAACACCCTTATTCATCCCCCTCTAAGGGTGTTTGATGATTCAACACATTTTTCATTAATTCTTTCCATGTATCATAATAACTTTCGTTGAATAATGAAGGAGTTAACATAGATCTATCGTCCTATTCAACGGATCTGTAAGGGTCGCCATCTAATACTCTAGGTTGTTAAGCCTAATGAGAGTAACCTCCCTCTGATACCACTTGTTAGATGTTGAAGCGCCATTAGATGAGGGAGTTAATAAGAGATTATTAATTTTCAATTAAATATTTATAATTATTAAACACCATTTTAACATAATTAAACCTTGAATGTTAGAACTTTAAACTCAGCAAATAATTTTATATAAAATCAAAGAGATACATGGTTTTATTATATTTAAAATTGATTACAAATTTTGATCTTTATAACACTAAGGATCAAGATGTTGAAATAGAAAATCATTTTTTCTATACCGACTCACACCTAGAACCGATTGACCATAGCATATCTCTCTCTAGATAGCCTCAAGCTGCCTTCTAGACCTAAACCTCAGTCTAGTCGCCTAACACATGAGGTGAAGTTCCCCTGAAGCTGTACAATGTCCTAGTTGCCAACCTAATGGTGTATTGTCTCCCTAAGTCCTACAAATACCTAGTCGCCTAGCATTAGAGTCGAATTCCTCAAAGCATAAAGAAAAGAGCAAATATACAAAAAACAAAATGAAATACAAAAATGAGGAAAACTCCCCTCTAAAGAAACCCTTGATGTTGATGTCATTTTTATTCCAAAGGTGAAATATTTATTGCTTGGGATGCTTCCACTTTGTTGTCCTTCAAATCCTTGGATGTCTCCTCTAGATATGAGTTGATAGCAGTGTACAACCATGTGTTTCTTGAGTGGGCACATTAAGCCATCAGATGGTCTTATGCGAGACTGTGCCTTGACAATTCAGTCGAGCGAGTGGTGGGCCTCAGCTCGCACTCGCCCCCAGTGGGCCCTCACATCCAGCTCGGTGCGAGTGGCGAGTCCCAACTCTAGCGGGCCCTCTCTGCATTAGTGAGTCAGCTCAGAGTAGCCTGGACTCTCCTGCTTGGTTGTTGGTCTATTTTTCCCAGGTGATCCCACCTTGGCCTGTAGTTAGACATTCTAAAAGGTGGGATTACGCTATTGGCAGACCAACTTGGGCAACTTTTAATAAAACCAAGAGGCGGGATTTAGCTATCCGTAGACCGTTTTAGGAAAACTATAAATTGACCCCCAAGGGCACCTTTGGAGAGGGCTCTCACTTACTTTCTCTATCCTATAGTTAGCTATGGTTGATTAGAGAGTCTCGGCTTGTAGATCACCATGGTTTTCGGGTGTGCATACAGGGTAAGAGCAAGCTACAGAGGTTGAACCTTGAGTGCCCGGTCTAGCGATTGAATTTAGAAGAAGTAAGAGAAAGATACACCAGTCAGAACTCCTCTCGAGCCATGGTTTCCGGGGTCAGAGGTTGAACCGTGGTTTCCGAGTTCAACATTTTTAGTGCGGTGAGCAAGGACCATAGCTTGTTCGAAAAACCCTTAGTAAAATCCCAAGGCCAGAAATGATGGGCAAGGAGGCAACCCTGGGATTTCACCCCCTTCAAGCGAGTTCGCTAAGAAGAGCAATATTGACGAGTTCAGGAAGTCGATTCTAGAGACTTTGCGAATCGCCCTTTTGCCATCGGGCGAATGCTTAACTCCCGTGGTTCCAGTACTCACCTCGAAAGCTTTGGGCAAGGATGCACCCGGTGGGTGACCCGGGAAGGAGGCGAGGACGGGGGAGGATGAGTGATCCCTTCGCGTGCGAGTGTTGTTTCCCAGCCCGCCGAGTGCTCAACATCCAGGAGAGTAGACTGGGCGAGTTCCCCGGGCTCACCAAGCAAGGTCAGGGTGATGCAAGCTAAGGTCTCAGGCACAATCGCTACGAACAAACATGCATTCCCTCTTAACGCTCTCAAATTTACGTTCGCACAAAAATACTCGCAACGCACACGCATCACAATAATTATCAATTAGATGCTAACATACGGGTAGTCACGCCATTAGAGGTTGAATAGATGGCTATAGGCCAATATTCTTCCCGACTAAAAGGACCCACCCGGTCCGAACGAGCTTGCGTTGTACCAAAAGAGATCTACCAAAAATTACGATTCAAAAAAAGGTTGATCTCTCCCAACAAAAAGTCAAGGTTCTCCAATCCTCTTCGAAAATTAAAAGAAATAAGAAGATCGCACAAATCAATCGAAGAAAACCATGATTATCCAAATGATTCGAAGATCACGCCAAAATTTACCACCACAAGATATTAACAAGAGGGAGATTCTCACTAGTAGAAATTTCGTTACCCCACTTGAGATGAGATTATCCTCAAGCATGCACTCACCCGAATCGTTCTTCTATGGATCTACTGGAACTGCGTCGAATGGAGAGATACTCGTCCGCATAGATTGCTTCACGCCGGATCTTGATTTCCCGGAATCACGGGTCATTCTTCTTCTTCTTCTTCATCTTCTTCTTCACCTTTGGCCGAAACTTCCAAGAGGAGGAAGTATGAAGGGGCGGCTATGAGAGGGGGATAAAGTTTAAGGGAGGAAGAGAATAGGGGGAAGGAGAGGTGGTGGCCGGCGACCAAGATGAAGGAGACAAGTGTAGGATCTGTAGGCGCCCTTAGAGGGGGATGAATAAGGGTTTTAAAATCTAAACTTTAGCAGAAAAACTTTTGATATTTTGGTCATAGTTAAATCAAAAGTAAAGAGATAATGAAATTAGAAATGAAATCAATTTTATTAAACACGAAAAGACATGATTATCATTTATAAAATTGATTACAAAATCTGATTTCAATGACGCTAGAAATCGAAGCGAATAATATGAAAACCCTTTTTGTTTTCTATACCGACTCGTATCCCCACAAACCGGTTGGCTTAGCCAATCACTCCCTAGATACGGCCTCAAGCCGCTCTAGCCAATCTACCACCAGAAAGGCCTCGAGCACCCCCTAGATCTACTCCCTAGACCCAGTCTCCGTGTGGAGAATTCCTCCCTAAGTCCTACCTAGACCTAGTCGTCGGGTGGCAAATTCCCCCTAGTCCCTGCAAGGCCCAATTCGACGTGTGGCGAGTTCTTCTACCGAACAAAAGATATAAATGTTACAATTTGAAAGTAAAACAAAATTCAAACAAAAGACTCCATCAAAAGTAGAACTTGATGTCGATGTAGATGCGATCGTATTGGTCTTCAAGTTCTTTGCGTTCACGAACGTTGACAGAGTTCTTCGGGCTGCTTGGAGAAGGCTCTCACGAATGCTCTGAATATATGGCTTCAATTCCTTCTGTATCAGCAAGCAACAACGGAGGAAGCGCGCATCTTTTTATAGAATCAGCCACTACCGCCTGCGATAGTACTACCGCCCCGCGGTATCCACATTAGGCAATGAAGCACATGGATCGTGGTAGTTATGGCAACATTTTGAGCGCCAAACACTAGCGTGCTGCGGTAATGCTAATGCCTCGCAATAGCGAGATATCCTTCCTTCAGCCACTATATCCTTCCAAATCTGCTCCTCAATTAACTGCAGACAGGAAGTTTCCAAAAGCTACCGTCGGGCGTTAGACTTAACGCACCGCGATAGTACTTGCCAAATTAGCGTCCCGTCAACATTCCTTTTTCTCCAATGTTTCCTTCTCTTCAAATGTTTCCATTTATGCTAGCGCCAGCGGTAGTGCTAATGCGCTACAGTAGCAAAACCTGACATCAATATTTGTTGACCGACATTATTTTGGTCAAACACCTTTGGTCGAACGACAGTTTCGCTAGCGCCAGCGGTAGAGCTAGCGCACTACGGTAGAACATACAGATCGTCGAACGGAGCTTTCAGTTCGTCAAATGGAATTTTGATTTCGTCCAGCGTTGCGGTAGAGCATGTCGTTCGTCGAACACAATTTTGTTGATCGAATTTTCGTAGAATGGGATTCCTCTTTCGTCGATCGCAAAGCCGTCAAACGTAGTGATAAGCATTTCGTCGAGCGCAGCATTCAGTTCGTCGAATGAACACTAGCGCCAACGGTAGTTCTAACGCACCGCGGTATTAACAACAAACCACATTTCCATGGATATTTGATAGCACTGAATCCTGCATACTATAAACACAAAACAAGTATGATCAAATACAATAGGATTTGTTATTGTCAAACCAAGAGATGCGGAAAGCATGTTCCAACAAACTCCCCTTTTGATAATAACAAATCCCCTAAGAAAGAAATAATTCAATTGATAGGAATTTGTGTTTATAATAGAGAATTAACATAGATAACATGAAAATAAGGCATGTTCAACTGCTCCCCCTAAATGAATTCTCCCCCTAAGTGAATGCTCCCTGAAAGTGGAGGTCAGATCTTAAATTACTCTAGAGGGGGGGTGAATAGAGTATTAAAACTTTTCTTTAGTTTTATAGCGGAATTAAAATAGTGTTATATATATATAAGTGTAATCAGTGTGAGAATTAAATAAACAGAAAAGGTAAGTGAATGAAATCAAACAGCACAAGCCCAAAAAATAATCAAACACAGAAGACACAAGGAGCTATAGTAGTTCCCCAATAAATCTGGGTACGTCTACTCTTCTACCACCCTTGGTAGGAATCCACTAGGAGGTTGTTAATAAGGTGCCCTCACACTAGGTGATTTTGATAAGGTGTCCACACACCAGGTGAGCTGTTGATAAGGTGCTCTAACCAAGGTGCAGGTTTTTGCCAAGGTGCCCTGTCACCAAGATTTACTTTTGAAGGGAGTTATAACCCTGTAAAAGAGAGGTAAGAAGGAGTTTATAGTGTTCTTCTCTGTCAAGATGCTGAGAGAAGATTCTAGTGGATGTTGTTGTAAAGCTCCCCCTGTCTGATTGAATTATTTGACAGAAGATGGAGAAGCTTTCTCTTGAAAACCAAGATCTCCTGCAGTAGATTGATCTGGAAGAATAGGTTCTTTAGATTGCTTGTTGCTCTTTTTAGAAGATCTATCTTTGCAGCAGATTCTGAGTGAATGCTCTTGGGGATGACGTTCTCAGAAGTTTTTGTGCTGCTTGTCGAAGGAGAAAAAGAAACTGCTTGCTGAAAAAAAATCTTACTACTTGTATATATCTTTTTCTTCTTCTTTTTGTCTATATATATATCCTTTTTATTTGAATTCTGTTGACATTCTTGTAAATAACAACAAAGCTCAAACGACTCTACCAGGTCCTTTTGTTCCTTGGTCGTGAAAAGATTCCTTTTCATTAAATGTCAACAGCTATTCCTGTCTTGGAAAAAGGAAAGAAAAGAATATATTAATTGAGTTCAAATATCCTTCCTTATCTGTCAGAATATGTCCAAAGATATTAAATAGATCCGTTATAGTCGTCGTTTTGCTGTTAGGACAAAATAGATTGTAACTGATATTAAATCTGGGATTCAATAAATGATCTGTCGAACGCTGGGAGCCATCTGTCGAGCGCTGTCCAGAATGTGTCGAACACTGGCTAGAAAGCTGTTGAGCGTTGTTAATAAAAACTGTTGAATGCTGGGAGCCATCTGTCGCGCTGCTAGTCATTCATCGAACGCTGATCAGTGAATGTCGAGTGCTGTAACTGGCTGTAATACTTCAGTTTGCTTAGAACAATTTGTCGAACGATACTAGACATTCGTCGAACGCCACATGCCATTTGTCGAGCGCTGCTAGTCATTCGTCGAACGCTGGGAACCTTAGATTTAATCTTAAGTTCTAGCTAGTTTATCAGCCCAAAGACTTGACCCTTAAACTATACAATGGGATCAACTGATCCTAATCAGTACGTAGTGATCCTAGCCCAAAACAGTAAAAGGGTTGTTCCAACAATCTCCCCCTATTTGGGTTAGGATACCTTTAAAAAAAATCAAAAGAGATGCAGCAAAACAGAGCAATAATGAAATATATCTGATAGATAAAAATAGATCATCAGATAAAGATAAGTGCTCTGAGTTCAGAAACTTTACATTCATAACCAAGCAATTTATTTAAGGCTTTTTGTCCTGAGAAGATGGCTTGAATATGATTTTTCTGTTGGGGTCTTCTGATTTCTTTTTGCTGATAAACAAATCTTGAGCACCAATGATTTTCTGTTCTTTGACATGAGGGATAAATGCTTCTGGGTGCATATCAATATATTCCTCAGTATTGAATGCTTTAACTGTTTTGTATTTTTCAAGTTCTTTTCTTTTGTATTCTGACATGGTTGAGAAACTTGAGAAGTCTTTGCCTTCTGCTTTAGCCTTTTTAATCTGTGCATATGCAATTGTTTCTTTCAGTCTTGCCATCTGACAAATTTTCTCTTCTTCTGGATCTGGAAAGTAATAAATATCTTCTGAATCATTTTTGTCTTGAGTGACCTTTTGAGGTACTCTATCTCTGTGAAAAGATCCATCAGAAATGTGAAATTTGTATTCTGAAGAAATTTGAGAGGAAGAAGAGGATTGACTTCCTTGAAAGATTGGAGCTGATTTCTTAGAGGAAGGAGCACTGGCTGATCTAGAGGCTTGAGAACCACTAGAACTACCAGGTCTCCTTGAATGTTGAGAGCTTGGCTTCTGAGAGGAAGATGATACACCTGCTGGTCCTGTTGCACCAGCTGCTGGAGGAGGAGGAGGAGGATGATTGTGCTTGACTGGTTTGTCAGAAATGTAGCCAGTCTTCTTGAATTTCTTCCTCCTATTGTTCTCATTTCTGGAGAACTTCATCCAGTGGGGAGTTTTCTCATCAAGAGGAACATTATACAAAATGTACAAAGGAATGTCATTATTTGGATTTGGGGGCTTGGGAGCAGCCTTTGACTTAGCTGTTCTTTTCTTTCTTTTCTTTGAGAGTGTATCATCAGAATTACTGTTGTCATCATCATCTTCAGAGTCAGAAGATGAGATTGGCTTATTGTATAAATCATCAATTCTATTGATTGCTTCACGAGCCTTTAAATTTTCTTCTTCAGCTTTGTCAAACTCTGCATCTGCTTCTCTCCAGATTTCATCAAAGCTTGGCATTGGTTCTTCATTCCATACAGGAATTGGAAGTGAAGAAGTAATTTGAGGGGCTGGTGAATCATCAAGGAATTCTGCAAGATCATCTTCATATTCTGCAGAATGATCCTGTATTTGACTGTCTTGAACAGTGGATGAAGGAATAGAGGATATGTAATTTTGTATGATGTCAGAATGAGTTTTCTGAGGAAGGCAAATAAGAGCCTTTGATAGATCCTCTATGTATACCTTTGGTGATACCTTTGAAGTATATGTGACATCAAATTTTGATAATAAGCTATATAGATCACAGGATGGATGAATGCATATATTATTTATTACTTCTATAACTTGTGTAACTGTATCAAAAATTGTAACTTCTGTATCATCTTCTGGAGTTCCTTCTGTTGCTGGAGCTTCTTCATAGGACATCTCCCCCTGCCTAGCTTCAGGATAGCCTGAATCTAGGCCCCTAGTAGAAGGGACAGCAGTGGAGGAGGGAAGAGAGGCTATCTTAGAAGATAAAGAAGAAATTGTTGGAGCATGCGTTTCGCACTCCTCCGGTTTGATAATAACAAAGTCCCGTTTGTATTTTGTATTCACTGTCGGAAAATTCCGACAGCCACTGTCGCCCAGGCGACAGCAGAGAAGTTACAACTACTTCCCTCCACGGCAAGATCGACGAAAGGCAGTTTTGCGCTGTCGGAAATCCGACAGCGATGTCGCCTAGGCGACAGCTCGACGGTTACAGCAACTGCCCACGACTCCACCCACGATGGCACTCCAGCGGCGATTTAGCGCTGTCGGAAAATTCCGACAGTCACTGTCGCCCAGGCGACAGTGAGTTTCTATAAATTGGTTCCTTTGGTTCGTGCATTCCAAGCTTTTGTGAATTCCAGTCCCTTCCTGAGTGCATACGAACCAGAGAGCTCCAGAACCTCCTCAACTCCCATTTGTGCAAAGAAGGATTGAAGATTGAAGACGAGATCGGGCGCGCTTCTACATCATCAATCATCTCGAGGCTTCAACAATCCGTTCAGAGATCTGATTTTCTAGGGAGTTGTTCTTTTCATATTGTATTTTCATTCACATACTTTTCATTTAGTATTGGTAGAGAAATCGTCGTCTTGCGTGCGGCGTCTAAGCCCTTGCGCAGCTTAGGGGAAAATCGCTTCCTTGTGCGGAGCGTCCAAGTCCTTGCGTGGCTTGGTGGGAAATCGTGGCCTTGTGTGCTACGTCTAGATCTTGGGAAGATCTAGAGGATAGGCTTGGGCTTGGTCTTGGGAGAGACAAGCGATAGCCTTCCGATCCTTGGGAGAAGGATTGGTAAACCGAAATTGTAGAATTTTTAGTAAATATAATTGTGCCTTGATCTTAAGCATTGTTAAGATCATTTTTATTGTACTCAAATTTCATGATTAATATAATTATGTCTCTTTCTTTAATTATATATTTGATGGCATAATCTTTATCTTAGAAATTTGTGTTTTGGTTTAATACTAAAATTGCATTGGTTTGAAAGTGTTTAGAAGTAATTTTTTTTTTAGTAAAGTAAAATCTCTTTAAAAAAAATTACTAAGTAAAAATTTAATTTTTAAACACACCCTTATTCACCCCCCCCCCCCCCTCTAAGGGCGTTATACGATCCAACAAGTGGTATCAGAGCTAGGTTACTCCAAAACGGTTTTACCACCGGGAGTAATGGCGCACAACGATCAAGCGTTCGTTGAGGGGCAAGGAATTAGTAGGCCACCACGTTTTACGGGCACAGACTATAATTATTGGAAAACACGTATGCGTTGTTTTCTAATTGCGCTAGATATAGAAGTCTGGAATATGGTAGAATCTAGTTACACTTCTCCAACAATTGTTGTAGGAGATGTAACTATGGATAAGCCCAAAGATAAGTGGGATGATAATGATAAATTAAGATGTAAGAACAATGCAAAAGCCATGAATGCTTTATTTTGCGCACTAGATCGCACTGAATTTAATAGAGTTTGTGCTTGTAATTCTGCATTTGAAATTTGGAATTTATTAGAAATTACTCATGAAGGTACTTCGCAGGTAAAGGACTCAAAGCTATTTCAATTGGAATCTGAATTTGAAAGGTTCAAAATGGAGGTAGATGAAGAGATTGATACAATGTACACACGGTTTACAAAAATCGTGAACGACTCAAAGGTGCTAGGAAAGGTGTTCTCAAATGGAGATTTGGTAAGGAAAATCTTAAGATCACTTCCCCCGAAGTTCAATCCTAAAGTGACTGCAATTTCTGAGTCACATGATCTTAAGACCTTACAATTGGAGAGCCTCATTGGGAACTTGAAAACTCATGAAGTTGAATTAAAAATTCAACAACAAGAGTATATGGAGCCAAGGAAGAAGGGATTGGCTCTAAGATCAAAGAAGGAAGAAACTAGTGATTCTGAGGAGGATGAAGAAGATGAGGAAAGTTTATTTGTTAAAAAATTTAGAAAATTTATGAAAAATCCAGAGAGAAGGAATTAGTTTAAGAAGTATTTTAAGATGGAGACCTTTAGGAAGAAAAAAGGAAAGGAAGACGATGAGGAGGAAGAGAGACCGCCACCGGAGTGCTATCACTGCAAGAAGTTAGGACACATTCGAAGCAAGTGTCCAAAGTACTTGAAAGAACTTAAAGAAAAGAAGCACAAAGGGTCGAAGAAGGTATTGAAGGCGGAAACCTGGGATGATACTACTTCTGAGGATGCAAGCAGTTCTAACTCAAGTAAAGAGGAGGAGGCCAACATATGCTTAATGGGAAAGAGCGTCATATCTGATGACGAATGCAGTGTCCAAAGCGACACTGAGGTAACTCCTCCAACCTATGATGAATTGTTTTCTGAATTTTTAAAGACTTGCAAATTTTTTGAAAAAAGTTTAAAAGATAATGAAATTAAGACTAAAATCTGAAAATGGAATTTTACTTAAAGAAAACAAAAAATTGTTAAATGAAATTAAGACTATTGGAAAAAGAGATATTTCTTGCCAAGAGTGTGATCACTTTTTGGGAAGAATTAAGGAACTTGAAGAATCTCTTTCCAAATCTCATTCTACAATAAAAGTACTTACTAAAAAGAATGAGATTTTAGAGAGAGATCTGAAATCTTCAATTTCCATAGTCCATGAGGGAAAGAAATCTTTTGAACGGAGATGCGTAAATCTAGTATCCGAGAATACAAAAATGAGACACCAGATTCATGACTTAACACTAGCCATGAAAAAATTTGGAATGGGCCGAAGATCACTAGATATGAGCTTAGGATACCAACACCATGGATCTGGAAGGTTTGGGCTCGGATACACATCTGGAAGCTGTCGCCCGGCGACAACCACTGTCGCCGGCGACAGTGAAAAGTCCAGAAAATTCACTTTTAAAAATTCTAAAATTAATGAAATATCAAATACTGCATCCACATCCAGTAAAAGTCCTGAGAAGTTATACTCCTCTAAATACATTACATGTGCCAAATGCAATAGATTTGGTCACACTACGGACTCTTGCTGGAAGGAAGGAAAAACTAAAATTAAACAAATCTGGGTGCCTAAGGCTTCTACCTGTGTTATGGGTGGAACCACTTGGGTAACCAGATCTTTACTCACCTCTTCTTTCTAGGTGTGTTGGCAGGCTAAGGACAAAGAAGACGTGTGGTACTTGGACTCGGGTTATTCGAAGCATATGACGGGCAATAAAGAGAAGTTCCTTAGCCTGGAGATGAAGAAAGGAGGAGTTGTTACATTCGATGACAATGGAAAAGGAAAAATCATCGGCATCGGTGTTGTGGGTAACGAAAATTTTTCAATTTCAAATGTTTTATTTGTAGAAGGATTAAAGCATAATTTGATTTCTATTAGTCAATTATGTGATAAGGGTTTAAATGTTTTATTTGAATCTTCTACAAATTTGTGCAAAATTGTTAATTCCAAAACAAATGAAATTGTTTTTACCGCACCTAGATGTCATAATGTATATATGATTAAATTTCTTGATTTTTCAAATTCTACTTTGAAATGTTTTCTATCAAAAAATGATGAATTAGATTTATGGCATAGGCGACTTGGACATGCTAGTGCCAAGTTAATTTCAAAACTTTCAAAAGATAAATTAATTAAAGGTTTACCTTCGCTAAATGGAAATTTATCTTCTTCACTATGTGTGCCTTGCCAAAAAGGAAAATTTTCAAAATCATCTTTCAAAAGTAAAAACATTATTTCTACCACTAGGCCACTTCAATTAATACATATGGACTTATTTGGGCCAATTGGAATTTCTAGCTTAGGAGGTAGAAAATACACATTTGTTTTGATTGATGATTATTCTCGTTTTTGTTGGACTTTATTTCTAACCTCCAAATCCGAAGCATTTTCAGAATTTTCAAAATTATGTTTGCGTATCCAAAATGAATTTGAGTTAAAAATTAAACGCATACGATCGGATCATGGAGGAGAATTTGAAAATGAAAAGTTTATTTCTTTTTGTACGGAGTTAGGAATTAAACATGAATTTTCCGCTCCACGCACACCACAATAAAATGGTGTAGTGGAGAGGAAAAATAGAACTCTTCAAGAGTTAGCCCGTACAATGTTATCTGAATTCAAATTACCAAAATCTTTTTGGGCTGAAGCGGTTAGCACGGCATGTTATGTAATTAATAGAGTAATGCTTCGCCCTATTTTAAAATTAACTCCTTATGAATTAATATTTAGTAAACAACCAAATGTTTCTTATTTCAAAGTTTTTGGTTGTAAATGTTTTATTTTGAATTCTAAAGATTCCTTAGGAAAATTTGATGAAAAATGTGATGAAGGTATTTTTATTGGCTATTCTTCAACTAGTAAAGCTTATAGAATTTTTAATAAAAGAACAAAAATAGTTGAAGAATCTATTCATGTTAGGTTTGATGAGTTTGCTTCATGTGTAGAAAAGAAAATTACAGGAAAAGAAGATGAACTCCTTCCCACGGTGGAGAATGATGAAGAAGAACTTGGAGAAAATGAAGAAGAAAAAGAAGAAGAAAGAGAAGAAGAAAGAGGAGAAGAAGATAGAGAAGAAGAAGAAAGAGAAGGATATGTGCCTCCAAGTGAATTGAGATTCTCTAAGGATCATCCAAAGGAGCTTATCATTGGCGATCCGCAAAAAGGGGTTAGTACTCGTTCATCACTACATGTTTTATTTTCAAACCTTTGTTTTGTTTCTGAAATAGAACCAAAAGATGTTTCCACCGCTTTAAATGATGAATTTTGGTTTTTAGCTATGAATGAAGAACTTAATCAATTTGAACGTAATAAGGTTTGGAATCTTGTAGAACGACCCAAAAACCGTCCTATAGTTGGTGTTAAGTGGATTTTTAAAAATAAAATGGATAATGAATCTAGAATTGTTAGAAATAAAGCCAGATTAGTTGCAAAAGGTTATGCACAAATTGAAGGGGTAGATTTTGATGAAACTTTTGCACCCGTAGCAAGATTAGAAGCGGTTAGAATATTTCTTGCATTTGCTTGTTTTAAAAGATTTAAATTATATCAAATGGATGTCAAAACCGCATTTTTAAACGGGTATATAAAAGAAGAAGTTTATGTAGAACAACCCCCTGGCTTTATAAATGAGAAATATCCAAATTATGTTTATAAGTTAGATAAAGCGCTTTATGGATTAAAACAAGCGCCCCGTGCTTGGTATGATCGATTAACTCAATATTTGTTAAAGCACGATTATAAAATTGGGAGTGCTGATTCTACACTCTTCATTAAGCAAATTGATCATGATTTAGTTATTTTACAAATTTATGTTGATGATATTATTTTTGGAGCCACTAATGAAGAGTTGTGTAATGAAGAAGTTCAAATTATGAAAAATGAATTTGAAATGAGTATGGTTGGAGAACTTTCATATTTTCTAGGTTTTCAAATTACACAAAAACATGATGGAATTTTTATATGTCAAACCAAATATATTCATGATATGTTAAAAAGATTTGGATTTGAAAACCTTAAGCATGCAAACACTCCTATGAGTACTTCACTAAAATTAGGAAAAGATGAAAGTGGTGTTTCAATTGAACAAACCCTTTATAGAAGTATGATAGGGTCTTTATTGTATTTAACCGCATCTAGACCTGATATTATTTTTGCCGTTTGTTTATGTGCTAGATTTCAAGCTAATCCTAAAGAGTCACATTTAAAAGCGGTGAAACGTATCTTTAGATATCTCATAGGCACATCAAAAATTAGGTTTATGGTATCCTCATAATGATTCTTTTATTTTACATGGTTTTTCAGATTCGGATTATGCGGGATGTTCCTTAGATAGGAAAAGCACTAGTGGCACTTGTCACTTTATCGGCCCTTCACTTATTTCATGGTCGAGTAGGAAACAGAATTCTGTTGCCCTCTCAACTACCGAGGCCGAATATATTGCACTAGGTAGTTGTTGTGCCCATGCTCTTTGGATGTCACAAACATTAGAAGATTTTGGCATGCAACAAAGTAGTGTAGAATTAAAGTGTGACAATAAAAGTGATATAGACTTAACTAACAATCCCATATTACATTCTAGATCTAAGCATATAGATGTCCGACATCATTTTATAAGGGATCATATTAAGAAGGGTAATATAAAAATCAACTTTATAGGCACGGAAAATCAACTAGCGGATATATTCACTAAGCCGTTATCAGATTCCCGTTTTTCTATGCTTAGGCTAGAATTGGGAATTCTAGACATTTCACAATGAATATATCACTATTTAAAGCCTATAAAATTAAAAAATTATTATCACAAAACATAAACAATGTACAAAGAAAAAGCTAAAATCTTAAAAATCAAAACATAAAATTTCAAAAGACTTAACAAAAATTCAACATCATTAATATTACATCAATATTGTTCAAATAAAAACAGTAGAAACAACTTAAGGATCAAGTTCATTAAACAAAAGCAGAAATCTAAAGAAGTTCACTGTCGCCCAGGCGACAGTGGATGTCGGAAATTTCTGACATCGCCCAGCAGCAGTAGCAACATAAAACTACTCTGAATCTTCATAACCAGCCCCGCTGCTCTCTGGACAATCTTCTGGAGGTCCTCGTCTCACGGCTTTACCACGGTGAGTCCGCCTCACCGATTCGCGTGGCGGTTCTTCGTCCGGAACTTGCCATTCGGCCTCTTCCTCCGGAGTTGGCTTTAACTTCAGACCCTTCACCAGAAACTTCATAAATTTCTGCATTCGACTACGGTCCTTCTTCACTTCCCTCTTGTGATCCTCTAACGAATCACGCAAATCATCAATGGACTCTCGTAGTGATCCTGCCCTAGAAATGGTCGGCTCTCAAATCTCAATCCCCGGGTGAGCTTTTCTCTGCGGCTTCTTCACCTTCATTGAACCCGTATAATATATTTTTGGATAACAATCATCCAAATAAGCACCTTGCACTATCCATCCATACTTCTTATAAAGTACACGCTGTATTACCGCCCCCATTGGCAGCGTATGAACCTTCACCCATCTTGGATGCTTTAATCTATACGCATACCTAATCTGGGAGAGTATGAAGTCCGCCACATCAAAAAGCTCATCCTCCATAATATTGTATGTAAAGAGGGTCAACTGAGCCGTAATACTTCTTGTGTCTCCACTCTTCAACATCACTGAATTCCTTAATATATCTTGGACTAAGAACGCATCCGGAGTAAGTGAGGTAACTTTAGTGGTAAGAGTCTTTTTTTGATTCCCATGTAAACTCATGTTTACAAGGGTCCAATCTCTATCCTTTCGACAATTCTCCACTATATCAGGCATATTCTCACTCATCACTAGTCCGAATTCCTCTCGTAGATCAACATGTGTTATTTCCACATGTTGACCTTGGATCCTTGATCTCACTCCTCCATCCAATTCAGTGAAATTTGGGTCTTCCAAATGGTTATAAAATTCACGAATGAAAAAGGAAGAAAACCCCTCTGGTGTGATTATTGAAATTATACCTGCGTTTGCAAGCCGATCATAGATATGATCGTGCTTTGGCGACTCAAATTCCACATACTTCGCTATTCCAACAATAGCCTTCTCCACCCCAGGAAAAACTTGATATGAACTACGTGCATCTTCCGAAGTACTCTTTCGAGCTTTGGAACTGGAAGCCATTCTGCAAATAACAAAAAAAATTAGACCAAACATGTGTTGTGCACTGGAACACTGTCGCCCAGGCGACAGTGGGTGTCGGAATTTTCCGACAGCTCACCAAGTGATTTCTCTCAAAATTTTTTACATATCCTTCCAGATCTACTCAAAATCAATGTTATTTCAACATCACGTTTTAAAAAAATTATGTTTTTCAAATCAACATATTCTACAAATCCTTTACTATTCATCATCTTCAACCCTATACACTAAACTAGATCTACCAAAACCCTTTAGAGAATGAACAAATGGAACCCTTCATCACAAAAATCACAAAATCAAAAATTTTGACAAAGATCCAACAAGATCCACTTGTTTTTAAACTAGATCTACATTTTTTTAAATAAAAAAACTAAACTTCAAAAACCTAGACCATTCATCAAAAATCAACATGAAAACTACATTTTCCTTCTTCTCTACTTTCAAAATCAAAAATCCAAAAAAAAAATTGGAGTCAAAACCATAAAAAGCAAACTCCCATACCTTAGATCTTGAGATGTCGCCGATTTCCGACAGCCCTCTCTCTCTCAACAGTCCAGAAAAATGAAGCACAATAGGGTTTGACTCGGTCTGATGCCCTATTTATACTTTTGGCTGTCGCCCAGGCGACAGTGGGTGTCGGAATTTTCCGACAGCTCCAAATGTACTAAAAAATCAATGTTGGGTCCCTTTGATGATCTACAATAGTTATATGTCATTATTAATGCTTCACCTCATGACTTGATGACAAACCATGTGCTATTTATTTAAAAAAAATGACTTACATGTTTATATGATTTCATTTCCAAGCTATCATCGTATTGACACTTCTACTTAGTTGTTTAGACCATTGGAAATTGTTTTCGCATGCCTCTAAGTATGAGAAATTGTTTATCTATCATAATGAACTATCACGTTCACTTCTTTTGATCAATACATATGTGTACTTCTTTAATATATACATGGATCATATTTGCTTTAACATAATAAAATAGCACTTCTTAAATACAACTTTCACCCTTGATTTGTTAGCACAACAAAATATACACCATCTTTTGCGATTCAAGTGAATTCGGAGATCCTTGGTCATTTAAAAAAAATATATCAATATATCAAAATTAAGATATCACAACATCTGTGATCAAAAAAAATTTAAAATAAAGACAAGGATACTCCACCAAGCACTACTTACCCTCCCGATAAGTCTTAATGAGCATTGTGAGGTTAAGCACCTTGGACAGAATTGTAAAGTGTCTTGTGCAAAAGAAACATGGTTTTCTATTCATCTTGTGCTATATCTTCAAAGTCAAAGTTGCCTTTATGTGCTTTTATTATGTTCTACATTTCAATGATCATGTAAATTAAATAGCTTCATATGTTTGATCTAAGTATCACATGTACACATCATTATGTTAAATAAATATTCATCTCATGAGAATTGGACCGAAAATATTCCATAATTCTATACACTATTGTGTCTTTCAATGATACTTTCAAATGATCTTACTCATGTTTAAGTTATTTTATTTCATTACTTCATATGGCTATACCGTCACCTCATGAGTTTATTCATACTATGGCATATTCCTATTATTTCACCTAAAGTGCTTCCGCTAACTCTTTCTTTCTATATCATATGTCCATTCCATCAAGAACTACTCTTTTATCTAATATTAATTTTTGCTAATATCAAAAGGGGGAGAATTAAAAGTATAAAAAGAACAATCACAAATCTATTACACCTAAATATTCCACCTACACAATACATCATATATTTAGGGGGAGCATATATTTAGGGGGAGCATATATGTAGGGGGAGCTTTCATTTAGGGGGAGCTTTCATCTAAAGGTAGATCATTTATTTTCAAGAAATATATATCATGTTAATTTTGTGCACACACCAAAGGTTAAAATCAACAATCTAAATAGACATGATTTCTTTTTATACGGATTTGTTATTATCAAAAGGGGGAGATTGTTGGAGCATGCATTTCGCACTCCTCCGGTTTGATAATAACAAAGTCCCGTTTGTATTTGATTCTATTTTTTATCAATGGTGTGCAGATAACAGGTATGAGATGTTCACATTTCTGCTGGAGCTAAAATTGAATGTGGGAAAATTTCACTGTTGGAAAATTCCGACAGCCACTGTCGCCCAGGCGACAGCAGAGAAGTTACAACTACTTCCCTCCACGGCAGATCGACAAAAGGCAGTTTTGCGCTGTCGGAAATACGACAGCGATGTCGCCCAGGCGACAGCTCGACGGTTACAGCAACTGCCCACGACTCCACCCACGACGGCACTCCAGCGGCAGTTTAGTGCTGTCAGAAAATTCCGACAGTCACTGTCGCCCAGACGACAGTGAATTTCTATAAATTGGTTCCTTTGGTTCGTGCATTCCAAGCTTTTGTGAATTCCAGTCCCTTCCTGAGTGCATACGAACCAGAGAGCTCCAGAACCTCCTCAACACCCATTTGTGCAAAGAAGGATTGAAGATTGAAGACGAGATCGGGCGCGCTTCTACATCATCAATCATCTCGAGGCTTCAACAATCCGTTCAGAGATCTGATTTTCTAGGGAGTTGTTCTTTTCATATTGTATTTTCATTCACATACTTTTCATTTAGTATTGGTAGAGAAATCGTCGTCTTGCGTGCGGAGTCTAAGTCCTTGCGCGGCTTAGGGGAAAATCGCTTCCTTGTGCGGAGCGTCCAAGTCCTTGCGCGGCTTGGTGGGAAATCGTGGCCTTGTGTGCTACGTCTAGATCTTGGGAAGATCTAGAGGATAGGCTTGGGCTTGGTCTTGGGTGAGACAAGTGATAGCCTTCCGATCCTTGGGAGAAGGATTGGTAAACCAAAATTGTAGAATTTTTAGTAAATATAATTGTGCCTTGATCTTAAGCATTGTTAAGATCATTTTTATTGTACTCAAATTTCATGATTAATATAATTATGTCTCTTTCTTTAATTATATATTTGATGGCATAATCTTTATCTTAGAAATTTGTGTTTTGGTTTAATACTAAAATTGCATTGGTTTGAAAGTGTTTAGAAGTAATTTTTTTTTAGTAAAGTAAAATCTCTTTAAAAAAAATTACTAAGTAAAAATTTAATTTTTAAACACACCCTTATTCACCCCCTCCCCCCCCCCCCCCCTCTAAGGGCATTATACGATCCAACAGAAAGTGCCTGAAGAACTGGAGCAAGTTTTGCATCCAGGAGCTGGCTTATTTTAGGGAGGATAAGATCAAAGACTTGATCAGCAATAGAGGAGAGGTTGAGAAATGGATAATCGGGTGGATGGCAAGTGAATGGTTGTGATGTGGATGGAGATGATATTGAAGGAATGATATTACTGATGTTGGTGGTATGTGTATGAATGTCTAGATGGATAGGACTAGGAGAATGGATAGGTGAGTGATATTCATTGTGTATTGGAGAGGGAGGTGAGGTAGGTAGTGGTTCTGAAGATAGTGGTGGAGGTGGAGCATCACTGATGTGGTCAGTTAAGATTGGAATATCATTGATGAGTGATATTGCAGTTGAAGGAGGGGATGAAGAATGAGCAGGAGATTGTTGAGCAGGTGGAGAGAGGATATGAGAGGAAGGAGGAACTGAGGGAGGATCTTCTAGAGGGGTAGAAGGAGTGACTTGATCAGTCCTTGTGTCCTCAGAAGCTTTCCTTTTTCTGGAGGCCTCAGCTCCTGTATTCTTCTTGGGAATTATTCTATCCCATTTAGCAAAGAGTGCTGAGGTCAGCCTCTTGCTGGCATTTATTGTTACTTTTGGTGACACCAAAAGTTTTGGATGCCTTTCCTGCAAGAAGATTCCTAAGATTCTTCCAAAGCATACATTCTCTAGAGAGTTTTTCCTTTTAATTAGGTCAAAAAGGATTGATCCCCAGTTGACTTTCTTCTTCTCCATTAAGGCCACCATTAATAGAAATTGGTGCCTACTGATATAGTCATGTCCAAAAGTCTTGCCCAGAAGGACTTTCCCAACAATATCTGCTAAGAACTTGTAGTTCTGAGACAGATTCTTCTTCAGAATGTGGCTAGGGTTTCCAGTCAAATGGCCCATTTTGACTAAAGCTTCATCAAATTCATTTGAGCTTATGTCTAACTCATCTTCACCATTTGCAAGACCAAAGGTTTCAGAAAGGATGGTGGGAGAGAGAGAGACATGATGACCTGCGATTGTTCCCGACAAGCTTTCATCGACTGGTTTTGCAGTGAAAACCCATTCTTTTATCTCTGAAACAGCTATCTTTTGCCTGGTGCTTAGAAATTTCCTTAGTTGTTGTTCATCCAGCATTTGAAGAATATCCTGGAAGATTTGGTCTGACTGTGCAAACGAGTCCATGTCAATGTCAAAACCTGCGTCAAACTTCATTAGGTGCAGAGAGGCCTGAGGAATCGCCATTGTTCCTGCAAGAGAAGAGAAAGATCAAGTGCAATAGAGAACTAAAGGAAAACGATTTCTGTAGGCGCGAACTTAGAAAGAAGTAAAATAGGTGTTATATAGTCGAGGAAATAGGGAGGAGAATTCGAGGAGCGTTGTTCGGCAAAACCTAATTAAATCTGAAGTCGAACCGACTTTAAAGTTTTGTCGGACAGTGTGAAAAATATCTTTTTCGTCGAGCGCCGTTCGACAAACGAGATTTTCTTCACTGACTCTGAAGATGTAGGTTTTTGTCGACCATCGTTCGACGAAAAAAAAATTGTCGTTCTTCGTTCAACAAAAATTTTGGGTTAGATGGAAAATATAATTTTTAACAGATTGACTCTCCATCTATCATTCCCAGTTGATTCATAAAGAAGATGTGTTTCTTTTCATCCAGGGGTTTGGTGAAAATATCTGCTCTTTGTAAATCAGTGGAGATGAACTGTAGGCAAATTTTATTTTTATCCACATTATCTCTGATAAAGTGGTGCCTTATTTCTATGTGTTTAGTCCTACTATGGAGAACTGGATTTTGTGCTATAGCTATTGCACTAGTATTGTCACAAAATATGATTGATTGATTTAAGTTGATACCGTAGTCTAGAAGTTGATTTTGTATCCACAGAATCTATGAGCAGCAACTGCCTGCAGCAATATATTCTGCCTCAGCTGTTGATGTGGACACAGTTGTCTGCTTCTTACAACACCAAGACACAAGCCTATCACCAAGAAACTGATAAGTTCCTGATGTGCTTTTTCTGTCTACTCTACATCCAGCATAATCTGAGTCTGAGAATCCAGTTAATTCAAATTCAGATGCTGTTGGATACCAGAGACCTAGATTAGGACAACCCTTTATATATCTTAAAATTCTTTTTAATAAAGATAGATGAGATTCTTTAGGGTTAACTTGAAACCTAGCACAAATACAGGTAGCAAACATTATATCAGGCCTACTAGCTGTCAAATATAGTAATGAGCCAACAATTGCTCTATACATTTTCTGATCAACAGGTTTCCCTGATTCATCAGCATTAATGACAGCATTAAAAGCCATGGGTGTTTTCATGGGAGAGGAATCAGACATTCCAAACCTTTTTACTAATTCCTTAGCATACTTGGATTGGGAAATGAAAATTCCTGATGTGGTTTGCTTCACTTGAAGACCAAGGAAGTATGATAATTCACCCATGCTACTCATTTCAAATTTAGATTGCATAAGTTTGGAGAACTTTTTGCACAAGTTTGAATCAGTAGATCCAAAAATAATATCATCTACATATATTTGAATTAGCAGTGTTTGATTTTTATGTATTCTGAAAAATAAGGTTTTATCTACTAAGCCTCTACAGAACTTATTTTCCAATAAAAAATTTGCTAAGGTCTCATACCATGCCCTGGGAGCTTGTTTGAGACCATAGAGAGCTTTATTAAGCTTGAATACATAAGAAGAGTGAGTTGGAGAGATAAAACCTGGTGGTTGTTCCACATAAACTTCTTCTTTGATATCTCCATTTAGGAATGCACTTTTTACATCCATTTGATATACCTTAAATTGTTTGTATGCAGCAAATGCTAAAAATATTCTGATAGCTTCAAGTCTTGCCACAGGTGCAAATGTTTGATCATAGTCTATGCCTTCTTCCTGTGAGTATCCTTGAGCTACTAGCCTTGCTTTATTTCTCACAATATTTCCTTGATCATCAAGTTTGTTCCTGAAGACCCACTTGGTGCCAATGACTGGATGGCCTCTTGGTCTTGGAACCAAATCCCAAACTTTGTTTCTTTCAAACTGATTGAGTTCCTCTTGCATTGCAAGAATCCAATTTGGATCTTGTTCTGCATCTTTTATGGTTTGAGGTTCAACTTGTGATAGAAAGCAAGTATGCATCTGATTTTGATGCAGTTGATGTCTTGTCTGAACTCCTGCAGAAATATCACCAATCACTTGTGAAATTGGGTGATCTCTAACTGTGATGTGGTCAACAGTTGGAGTTAATTCTGCAGTGATATTTATTTGGGAATTTTGTTCAGTAACTGTATCCTGTGGAGGATGTTCTGTTGTTGCTTGATTCTGATAATCAATAAGATCTGAATGATCTTCTTCTTCACTATCTTCAAGGTTTTGAGCTAATGGTTGCATTGAATCTCCTGACTGTAGATTTAGCCCATCAAGCTCTTCACATAGAGCTGGTACCTGCAAAGCATTCTTGGTAGAAGAGTTCTTCTCCTTGTAAAACATGTTAGTTTCATCAAAGGAAACATGCATGGACTCTTCTATCTTAAGAGAGGGCTTGTTAAATACCCTATATGCTTTGCTAACTATTGAATATCCTAAGAAAATTCCTTCTTTAGATTTTGGTTCAAATTTTCTAAGATATTTCTTATCATTGTTGTGAACAAAACACCTACAACCAACAGTTCCGAAATAGTCAACTTTAGGTTTCTTCCCTTTAAGTAATTCATAGGGAGTTTTGCCCTTAAGTTTGTGTATCAAACTTCTATTTAGAACATAGCTTGCTGTGCTAACTGCTTCTGCCCAAAAGGATAGTGGCAAGTTAGCATCTGCAAGCAATGTTCTTGCTGATTCAATTAGGGTTCTATTTTTCCTTTCAACTAGCCCATTCTGTTGAGGAGTTCTAGGAGCTGAGAAGCAATGCCTGATACCTTCCTTCTCACAGAATTCTTGCATAAGAAGAGACTCAAACTCAGTGCCATAATCACTTCTGATCAATGCAACTACAGTAGAGTATTCAATCTGTATGCTCTTAAGAAAGTCTGTAAGAACTTTAAAGTTATCTGACTTTTCACTCAAAAAGAATACCCAAGTGAATCTAGAGAAGTCATCTACAATAACTAGAGTGTAAGACTTCCCTCCTAAACTCTTTATTGCTATAGGTCCAAAAAGGTCCATATGTAGCAAAAATAAGATTCTAGGTGAATCACTTTTAGATAAGGATTTAAAACTGTTTTTGGTTTGCTTTCCTAGCTGGCATGCCCTAAATAAACCTTCTTTCTTATATGATCCTGATGGTAAACCTCTGACTAGATTATCTTTAGATAGTTTGGCAATTGTTCTAAGATTTACATGCCCTAATCTTTTATGCCATAGTTCACTAGATTTGCTTAGCTCATTAAACAAGCAAATTTCTGATTTAGAGGAATTGAAATTTACTAAATATATATTACCTTGTCTAATACCTGATAAAACAATGACATTATCAAATGACTTGATAATGCATTCTGATTTATTAAAGGTTACCTGATAACCTTCATCACATAACTGACTTATGCTGATGAGGTTATGCTTCAGACCCTTCACATAGGTGACTTCTTTGAATGTTACTGCTCCAACCTTGATTTGACCAAATCCTTTTGTTTGACCATAGTTGGAGTCTCCAAAGATCACTTTGGGTCCAAGCTGTGCCTTGTAATTTTTTAGATTGGCCTTGTTTCCTGTCATGTGCTTTGAGCAGCCACTATCCAAGTACCATTTTTGATTTAATCTTGGATGGCCATGTACCTGCAAAGACAAAAACATAAACTAGTTGTTTTTGACCCAGACTACCTTGGGTCCTTTTGTGTTACCACAAAATTCAGAGATAAATGATATTTCAGGCTAGTTCTTATAGCCTTGTGGATGATATCTCCTTGGAGGTATTATCCATTCAGTGAAAGGATTTTTAGTTTGTTTGGGAATAAGATTTCTAGTATTTTCTGTATAGTATTTGTTCGACAAATTTGGATAAATTGGTCGACTATTGTTCATCTGATAACTATACTGAAAATCTGTTTTCAGATTTCGTCGAGCTCCGTTCGACAAATTTGAACCTTTTTGTCGATCTCCGTTCGACAAATTCTTTTGAATTCTTTTATCCTTAACAGACTTGCTTGAAATATCGTTATCCCTTTTTGCAGCTTCTTTGCCTTGAGTAGAAATAAATTTTATAGGTGAGGAGAGGATATTTCTCTTAATCTGAGATGGCTCACTTGATGAGGCACCCAAGCCCAGCTTGCTATTATTAAGTCTAGCATTGACTGTGCTTGTGATGTCCATTTGTTTGATACTTCTCCCATTTAGGGATACTTCAAATTTCTTGGCCTCAGAAAGTTTATTCTCAATGAGAACAATGTGTTCTCTGGAGGCAGCCAATTCTTTCTTAAGATTTGCATTTTCTTCACTCATCTTTTTCATTTCAGCTAACTTACATCTGAGTGAGATTATTTCTTTCTCAGAGTTGAGTAAGTCTAAGCAAAGGACTTTGAATTCAGCCTTGAATTCATTTGAAGTAAAATCAAAACCAGACATTACCTGATCTGCATCATTTTCTTCTTCTGATTCTGAATTTTCTTTATCAGATTTGCTGGCTGAGGCATTGATTGCCATCATACAGAAGTTCTTTTCTTCTTCATCATCACTGGAGCTTGATGAGGATTCAGATTGTGACTCACAGTCTGAGTCATAAATTGCCATTAGACATTGGCTATTTTCTTTTGTTTCTTCTTCATCAGAAGAACCAGATGAAGATTCTGATTCAGATTCTGTTTCACTCCAGGATGTTGCTACAAATCCTCTTCCCTTCTTTTTGTGTGAGTGGGAGGAAGATTTGCTAGAACTTTTCTTTTCTTCCTTTTCTCTTTTTCTCTCCTTTCTGTCCTTTTTGTTTTGATTTTCTGGACATTCAGGAGCAATATGTCCTGGCTTCCTGCAACCAAAATATATAATTTCATTAGAATGATTTTTTTCATACCTTGGCTTGTCATAGCTTCATAAATGATCTTTCTTAGCCATATTATAGAATCTTTTGGCTATGAAGCTCATCAACTCCTTTTTGTTAGGAGTTAGTCCTTCTTCTTCTGCAGCTTTGAAGGCTATGCTTTTCTCCTTCTTGAGTGTTGGGGATGAAGTAGATTCTTCAACTTCCCTACTCTTGACAAGCTGCTCATAAGATTTGAGCTTGCCCAACAAGGCTTCAGTGGTGATCTCATTTAGGCTTCTGGCTTCTTTGATTGGCCAGATTCTGGAGTCCCATGTGCTGGGAAAGCACATAAGAATTTTGTCATTGATCTCTGTGAGTGAGATCACTTTGTCCAGAGACTTTAGCTCATTTATTATGAGGTTGAGCCTATTGTACATATCAGCAACATTTTCTGATTCTCCCTTCTTGAAGTTCTCATATTGAGAGATCAGGTGGGATCTTCTATCTTTCCTTTCATTTGCTGAGCCTGCCACCATGTTGTTGAGAGATTCCCAGATTTCTTTTGCTGAGGTGCACTCAACTACTTTCTGGAATATGTCATCTGACATAGTTAAGGCCAGAATGTTCATTGCTTTTGCATATGCATTTCTCTGCTTCTTCTGAGCCTCAGTCCATTCAGGAGGTGGAACAGCAGTGTTGTCTGTTGTTGCAGTAGTGCTGGTTGTTGCTGTAGATGCTGGAGGTCCTGTAAGAATAACATTGAAAATCTCCTCATCAATAGAGTTCATATAAAGCCTGATCCTTGCTTTCCATAGTGCAAACTTATTAAGATTGCACATGGGAGGTCTTGTGCTAGAATATTCCTTGTTTTGTGCCATGAGTTTTGAATGATATAAAATTCTTGGATAAAGGATCTCTAAACAAATTAAGATCTGGTTGATCTTTGTGATTCAGATGTTAGTCTGTAAAGAATCAACCCTCCTCTGATACCAATTGAAAGTGGAGGTCAGATCTTAAATTACTCTAGAGGGGGGTGAATAGAGTATTAAAACTTTTCTTTAGTTTTATAGCGGAATTAAAATAGTGTTATATATATATATAAGTTTAATCAGTGTGAGAATTAAATAAACAGAAAAGGTAAATGAATGAAATCAAACAGCACAAGCCCAAAAAATAATCAAACACAGAAGACACAAGGAGCTATAGTAGTTCCCTTATAAATCTGGGTACGTCTACTCTTCTACCACCCTTGGTAGGAATCCACTAGGAGGTTGTTGATAAGGTGCCCTCACACCAGGTGATTTTGATAAGGTGTCCACACACCAGGTGAGCTGTTGATAAGGTGCTCTAACCAAGGTGCACGTTTTTGCCAAGGTGCCCTGTCACCAAGATTTACTTTTGAAGGGAGTTATAACCCTGTACAAGAGAGGTAAGAAGGAGTTTATAGTGTTCTTCTCTGTCAAGATGCTGAGAGAAGATTCTAGTGGATGTTGTTGTAAAGCTCCCCCTGTCTGATTGAATTATTTGACAGAAGATGGAGAAGCTTTCTCTTGAAAACCAAGATCTCCTGCAGCAGATTGATCTGGAAGAATAGGTTCTTTAGATTGCTTGTTGCTCTTTTTAGAAGATCTATCTTTGCAGCAGATTCTGAGTGAATGCTCTTGGGGATGACGTTCTCAGAAGTTTTTGTGCTGCTTGTCGAAGGAGAAAAAGAAACTGCTTGCTGAAAAAAAATCTTACTACTTGTATATATCTTTTTCTTCTTCTTTTTGTCTATATATATATATATATATCCTTTTTATTTGAATTCTGTTGACATTCTTGGAAATAACAACAAAGCTCAAACGACTCTACCAGGTCCTTTTGTTCCTTGGTCGTGAAAAGATTCCTTTTCATTAAATGTCAACGGCTATTCCTGTCTTGGAAAAAGGAAAGAAAAGAATATATTAATTGAGTTCTAATATCCTTCCTTATCTGTCAGAATATGTCCAAAGATATTAAATAGATCCGTTATAGTCGTCGTTTTGCTGTTAGGACAAAATAGAATGTAACTGATATTAAATCTGGGATTCAATAAATGATCTGTCGAACGCTGGGAGCCATCTGTCGAGCGCTGTCCAGAATGTGTCGAACACTGGCTAGAAAACTGTTGAGCGTTGTTAATAAAAACTGTCGAATGCTGGGAGCCATCTATCGAGCGCTGCTAGTCATTCGTCGAACGCTGATTAGTGAATGTCGAGTGCTGTAACTGGCTGTAATACTTCAGTCTGCTTAGAACAATTTGTCGAACGATACTAGACATTCGTCGAATGCCACATGCCATTTGTCGAGCGCTGCTAGTCATTCGTCGAACGCTGGGAACCTTAGATTTAATCTTAAGTTCTAGCTAGTTTATCAGCCCAAAGACTTGACCCTTAAACTATACAATGGGGTCAACTGATCCTAATCAGTACATAGTGATCCTAGCCCAAAACAGTAAAAGGGTTGTTCCAACACTCCCCCTACATGTTAACTTCCTATGAACTTGACTCCCCAAAACATGTTAATTTCTTTCAAATTTATTCTCCCCCTTTTGTTATTATCAAAAGAGGGTGGAGAGGTAGTCCAACAAAAAGTGTGCAATAACTGAGTAGAGAGGGAATGATCATGAGAAAGAGTGTAATGCTTAGGAAAAATACAATAGATAGGAGAGAAAAAGGAAAGAAATGTGAAGATTGTTTCATAAAGAAACCACTTGTTGGGACAACGTATTCATGATCGAGCGTACAAGTAGTAAAGAGGTGGAAAGCATGGCGAAATACTTTTTGAAGTGAACATCTATATAGGAATTGTGAAGCATAGTAGATGATTAAGAATTTTAGACATAACAGAATAGATGTTGTAGCATTTTAAGTACACACAATAATTTCGCTTTATAAGAGTTTTAAGCATAGAAAAGGTAATGATTTCCAGGTAACCAATCTACCCAGACAATATGTCTACACCCTAGCCCCGTACTAAGTGACGGATGGGCATGAGGAGCTGCATACATGCCATAGGTTGGGGTGTTAGTGCCATATGCAAACACTAGACAAAACTTAACCTATCACTCTTTCCCCCTAGTGCCTCGCAAGGCCCCACTGGAACCCTCCCCGGTTATGGACAAGACATGACAAGAGATAAGGTTATCTGATGTATACAACCCTATGCCCCCACTATGGTGAGATATGAAGTCATGGATAATAATTATTGGAAACATTTAAGCATTTTAAATCTAATGACATAGCCTATGGATTTATATTTTTATTTGAATTTTTTTAAACAAACAACTCACATAGCTATTTTGAAATCCATTAATGAATCAGAGTTATTGGCATTACAATATTTTCATGTTTAGAGGAGTGTTTTTATCATACAAATTTTTATTGAAATAGATCAGAGTTTTTAGCATAAGAGTGATATATGTGTTAGAATAACCAATATAAATTTTACCAAGCAAGTCTACCATTTGTTGAAAAAAAAAATTATATTTAAGACTTGATATAAGCATGAAAGCGCAAGGTAAAAAATATATTGATGATGATGCGGAAGACTTATAGAAATACAAGAAAACATCTTTTTATAAACATGACGATTCATAAGAAGATATATGAGCTAAATTTCAACAATGAAGATGTTTTTGTAAATCATTTTGCATTTAAATTTTTTAATTTTGACAATAAAGTAACCAAGCATGAAATAATGTTTTCAAAAAGAAATTACTACAACATTATATTAATTCACAAGTTCAAAACATACAAAACATTGTAGAGAGCGTGCTAGGTTATCTAGTGCATTTCATAAAGAAAGAGTAGTATAGAATTAGCATTAGGATCCAATACTCATGAGAAGAAGTGTTATGTAAGATATTGATGTGTACAAAAGTGTATTTTGAATAGAGTAAATAGATGTTTTAGTCAAAAATACAAGAAATATGTAAAGTAAAGAGCACAATAAAACACAAATAGTTTTACTTCCACACACTTCAATGCACAAAAATGTACAACTACCAAGGTGATTTGCACACACAATGCTCATTAAGACTTATCAGGGTGCAAAGTAGTGCTTGGGGGATCACATATTTTATTTTATTTTAATATTGAGACTAGTGATCCGGTGTACTTAAGAGTAAGTGGTTTTTATTTTGAAAGAAAGATAAGGTTTGCACAAGACACTTTACTATTCTTTCCAAGGTGCTCAACCTCACAACGCTTATTAAGACTTATTAGGAGGTTCAAGTATTGCTTGGTGGAGTTATCTTTGTCACTTTATTTTATGGTTTTTGTTTTGTACAAAGTTCTACGAATACACTTGTTTTGCAAACAATATAGTTTTTGAAAACATAACCACTTTTCTTAACTTTTAAAAGTGCAAATAATGGTAGTGTAGGTAAGATACTTGTGCAATTTTAATTCATTGTACTATTACAAAACATACATAAGCATTCATAGATTAAAAGCATATATAGACAATGCCAAAATAAGTGAGTGAATAAATATCATTATCAAACATAAAACATTTACTCATACTTAGAGGCATGCTAAGCTTAGTTCTACACAACATTTACAATACAATTTTATGCACAAATGAGTAGATATATCAAGGCATGATAAAAACAATGTTCAACGTTGTCTGAAGGAATGAATTGTAACATTGTAGAAGGTCTAAAAGATGGGTTAAATCTTGCTTGATTTTCACAATAAAGTCCATACAGTATTTTTGATATTTTTGAAAAATAATTTTAGTTCAAAGTTTGAACTCATATAATTTGATCTTGGACTTCCGGAGGTCTACCCTGTGAGAGGTTCGCCCGGTACTAGGTGATGTGATGGGATGATAGCCCAAATCCCCCTTTTGCAAGATACATGTAAATAGAAAAGTTAAGTTCAAAAATAATAATTTTTTTGATACTTGTTTTTGTTTTATATTTTTGTGTTTGATTTTGCATATAGGAATAGAATTCAAACAAATAACCAAAAAAAATATTTTTTGTAATTTGGCTTTTTTAATTTTGTATTTTAATTTTTCAAAAAACAATTACATGCAGAATTGCAAAAATGAGTAGTACATATAAAATAATATATTTTTAGTGATTTTTCAGAATTTTAAAATTACAGAAAATTGGATACTTGAACTAGCGTCGGCGTTAGGTACTAGCGCCTGCATTAGCTCACAGAGAGTGCTTATTTTGATCATATAGCCTAGATTTTCTTCGATTTTGCTTCCGATTTTTCTTAATTCTGTTTGTGCAATGTAAGACCTGTCTAATGAAGTAAAGAGATGAGAAGAAATCGCAAAAAATTGCGAAAGTTAAAATTTTAGTACATGGGTTTCACATTCATTAAAGCTTAATTCTTGAGTTTTGCACAACATATGCATGAGTGAAATGATCATAAATAAGTGAAATAATATTCATGCAATTTTTCAATTCTGGTTTGACATGATTATGATTTAACATACTAGGGGTAATCAAAGAATGACGCAAATATATTAAGTACCTAAGCAAAAACTTGCACATTTCGTAAATTTAGCCTAATACCCCTAAAATACCTTTTAAATCCATTTCGACAATAATTTCATTAGTCTTAATAATACGTAACAAATTTAGGATTTAATTTATATATGACTTTTCATAGGAAATGGATCTAGAAGAATAAACATAAAAAGGATAAGTAGATCACTTGAAAAATGATATGACTTTTTATTCAACTTTTTTCAATTTTATTTATTTATGAATTTTGGTTTAATATGTGAGAGTCATATCACAAGTTATATAAAGTGATCATATCATCATGGTTCAACAAAAAGGAAAATAAACAAACAAAAAAGAAAAAACATTAGGCATATCATGAAGTAGATTAATGATATTTCATTTTTAGTTGATTTCTACTTCATGCAAACGATTGGATACTAATGAATGAGAGATTTAGGTATCCAAAAAGGACCGGGTGTGACGGTTCCTTTGGGTACCCAAATACAACGTGTTTTCTTTTGGGGAGATAATGATGAATGGGCCCTTTTGAGTGGAGTTAGTGTTTCATTTTTAACTTTGGGCCTCCATTCAAACATTGGACAAACATTATTTTTAGTTTTCAAATTTCCATAATCATTTACTTGAATATTTGGCTCAAAATGATTTTTGAATTTATAATTTGGAGGAAATTTGTTTACATTTAATTTTAGGTTGGGAGAAACATGATTTTGTAAATAATGGTGATTTTGAATTTGATTTACACATCCTTTATGTTTCTTACTTCCATTATTAAACTTAGTTAAGATGTTCATATTCATATTCAACTTGTTTTTAGATATAGTTTGATATTGTGAATTTGTATTTACCATTTTCATAAGCAAGTTGATTTTTATTTTAATTCATCATTCTTAACTTTTAAACTATGTCTAGCTTTATTATAAGCGTTTGTGCTATTTTTAAGAATTGAAACAATTGAATCAATATGATTTTGATAGTTATTTCTATATTCATCAAATGTTTCATCCATCTCTTTAATTTCAATTTTATAGTCTTTACACTTAGCACCATCATTTTCCAAAGATTAATTTTCTAAACATAATCTTTCATTTGGTTCTTTTATAAAAAGAAGTTCCTTTTCAAGTACCTTGCATTTTTCTTTTAGATTATTAAATTCTATACAAGGTGTAATGTTTTCAACTAAGGAGCCTTGGGTAGAACTAGATAAATTAGAATTTGATTTTTCATTAATTTTTGACATTAAGTTTTTATTTTCTAAGCGCAAATGTTTATTAACATTTTTTAATTTCTTAATTTTGCGCTTTGTTATTTGAAGCAATTGTAATGTAGAAATAGAAGTACAGAAAATGGGATTTGATTTCCTTACGTTGCTTTCGGGAGAGGCACGATTTGAACATATAGTTTCTTTGACATCTTTTTGGCACTCCTCTTCCGAAGATAGTATTTCTTCTTCTCTTCCACTTGATGTGCACTCCATGGATCCGTCATGAGAGGAGCATTCTTGAAGAACTGTGCAAGCATGCATATTCTCCGGTTCTTGCGATTGTTCCATACCTGTAGAAGGAGAATCATAAGTTCTTTCAAGAAAATTCCAAATCTCATATGCGGAAGGAAGAGTATAAATAAATTTGAAAATATTTTGATCTAAAGCACAAAATATACTATTCATAGATTTTGCATTTAAAACAATTTCGTTTCTAGTTAATACGCTAGATGGCTTTTCAATAGTAATATTCCAAACTTTTTCATCTAAGAACTTAAGAAAATTTTTCATTAATATTTTCCACCATTTATAGTTTTTGCCCATAAATAAAGGTGGTGATAATTCCTTTTCATTTACATTAAAACTTTCTCCACTCGTAGAAGCGAGATCATGATCAAGAGACATCATTATTCCCGGTTGTTAAGCTGATTTGGAATAACCTAGCTCTGATACCACTTGTTGGATCTATAGGCGCCTTTAGAGAGGGGGTGAATAAGGGTCTTAAAAATTTTAAACTTTAGCTGAAAAACTTTTGATATTTTGGTCGCAGTTATCAAAAGTAAAGAGATAATGAAATTAGAAATGAAAACAATTTTATTAAACAAGAAAAGACATGATTATCATTTATAAAATTGATTACAAAATCTGATTTCAATGACGCTAGAAATCAAAGCGAATAATATGAAAACCCTTTTTGTTTTCTATACCGACTCGTATCACCATGAACCGGTTGGCTTTAGCCGATCTCTCCCTAGATACGGCCTCAAGCCGCTCTAGCCAATCTATCACCAGAAAGGCCTCGATTACCCCCTAGATCTACTCCCTAGACCCAGTCGCCTTGTGGCGAATTCCTCCCTAAGTCCTACCTAGACCTAGTCGCCGTGTGGCGAATTCCCCCTAGTCCCCGCAAGGCCCTAGTCGTCGTATGGCAAGTTCCTCTACCGAACAAAAGATATAAAGGTTACAATTTGAAAGTAAAACAAAACTCAAACTAAAGACTCCCTCAAAAGTAGAACTTGATGTCGATGTAGATGCAATCGTATTGGTCTTAAAGACCTTTGCATTCATGAACGTTGACGGAGTTCTTCGGGCTGCTTGGAGAAGTCTCTCACGAATGCTCTGAATATATGGCTTCAATTCCTTCTGTATCAACAAGCAACAACGGAGGAAGCGCGCATCTTTTTATAGAATCAGCCACTACCGCCTGCGGTAGTACTACCGCCCCGCGGTATCCCCATTAGGCAATGAAGCACACGGATCGTGGTAGTTAAGGCAACATTTTGAGCGCCAAACACTAGCGCGCCGTGGTAACGCTAATGCCCCGCGATAGCTAGATATCCTTCCTTCAGCCACTATCTCCTTCCAAATCTGCTCCTCAATCAACTGCAGATGAAAAGTTTCCAAAAGCTACCGCTAGGCGTTAGACTTAACGCGCCCCGATAGTACTTGCCAAACTAGCGTCCCGTCAACATTCCTTTTTCTCCACTGTTTACTTCTCGTCAAATGTTTCCATTTATACTAGCGCCAGCGGTAGTGCTAACGCGTTGCGGTAGCAAAACCTGGCATCAATATTCGTCGACGCCAATTATTTTGGTAGAACACCTTTCGTCGAATGACATTTTTGCTAGCGCCAGCGGTAGTGCTAGCACACTGTGGTAGAACATACAGATCGTCGAACGGAGCTTTCAGTTCGTCAAACAGAATTTTGATTTCGTTGAGCACCGCGGTAGAGCATGCCGTTCGTCAAACGCAATTTCGTCGATAGAATTTTTGTCGAGCGCAACATTCAGTTCGTCGAACGAACACTAGCGCCAGCGGTAGTTCTAACACACTGTGGTAGTAATAACAAACCATATTTCCATGGAGATTTGAAAGCACTGAATCCTGCATACTATAAACACAAAACAAGTATGATCAAATACAATAGGATTTGTTATTGTCAAATCAAGAGATGCGGAAAGCATGTTCCAACAACAAGAGGGAGAGGGCGGCCAAGAGGGGGGCCGAATTTCCTAGAAGTAAATAGAGAGAGGGGCGGCTAGGAGAGAAGGAAAACCAAGAGGAGTTTAGGTTTGAAATTTTCTTATCATTCAATAATTGATCAAACACTAATACAAGATAGCCTTTTATAGGCTAGCCAACAAACATGGTTAAACGCAGTCCAAAATTAAAATCAAACATGAGCATGGCTAAATGCAGTCCAAAATTAAAATAAAACATGGACATAAACAAAGTCCAAAATAAAAGACAAAGCTAGATAATATTTTAATTAATAATTATAATAAAATAATTATAATTATTAATCTTGCGCCGCAGACGAAGGTTGTAACGGCGATGGCGTTCGTCATTACGGTGTGGCGATGGCGTTCTTCAAAATGGTTGTCGTGGCGATGGCGTACACCATGATTGTTTTTGCAGCATCGTCCATCCGAGTCTTCAAATGTAGTGTTACGGCAACAATCAAAATAATGCGTCGAGTCGGCGTCATTAAGAAACTGGTCACGAACATATGGCGGGGCGTCATCGCCATCAATCCTCCCCCACTCAAAATCACTCATCACCGATGAGTGGGACATCAACAAACACCGGTCGGACAAAATAAAGGTTTGTGTAACCCTTGGAAATGCGTTAGGCAAATAAGGAGAAAAAGTTTCATCATCAACATTAGACGTACCTCCAGTAGGAACCGAAGAAGAGAGCAAACCGGGCACAAGCTCACCACCCAACCCATTAGAAAATGTTGTGGAACCAAACAGACAGTCGGTTAATTCAAGTGGTGGAGAAATATATGGCGTTAAATCTGAAACATTGAGAATAGAGGAGACTCCCCAATCAATGGGTAAATCCAAAAGAAAAGGGTTTTCTCCTAATCGCTTTAAGATTCGAAAAGGACCCGCTCACCGATTTGCTAACATTTTTATGGTGCCCGAAGGCAACCGTTCAAGGATGAGACGTACCATAACCAAATCGCCAACTTACAAATGAGACGCTCTTTTATGTACGTTAGCATAAGATTGATAAGTTGCGTATTGAGTAGCTAGCGTGTCCTTAATGTGCTTGTGTAAATTATGAACGTGAGAGGCAAAGTCTTGTGCAAATTGACTTGACTTATAAGATGATGGTAACAGAATCAAGTCAAGCGCCACCGGTGTCTTATATACGTGCATGATTTCATTCGGCGCTAAACTAGTAAATCGATTTGGTGGTTTGTTAGAAACACGTGGACATGTGAGATAGTCTTTAGTTGTTTTGTAAGTGAGAGCGTGCAAACGTGACCTAGAAAACGAGTTCTCCACTAACATAGTAGTCTTATTAAAATCATCAAGAAAAGAGTCACGAACACACTCCATACGCTCAAACAAACTTAGCGCGGTATTTAAAATGATTTGCTTGCAATGAAAGTTTAACGCATAAATAATAGTTTTTCAACAATTGTCATATTAAGATCATAAAACCATGGATGTCCAAGCAACACATGTCAAGCGGACATCAGATTCTCACAATACTTCGGACTAGTCATAACCAGTTCGTGTCCAATATTATAATCCGCCAATGGTTTCAACGGTTCAGGAGGGAAGGTCGGTGAAATCGAATAAATCGGGCCCGGTAGAGAAATTAAATTGGATTGATTTTTCTTTAATGGTGGCAACCGCAAAACAAGTTCCTCCGGGTTTGCATCATCTAAGTCTTCCAAAAGTGTCTTTCCCTCGCTAGCCAAATCTTCCAATGCACTAGGAGCGTCGTCCGAATCAGAATCAACAGACAATTTTAAAACTGGATCAGAGGGGAGATCCTCATCCATATCACTAGGGTAGCATACCTCCTCATCTTCGCTATGATCTTCCTGAATAATGACATCATCGTCAGCGGTCGGCGCAATCAACGACACTAACTCGGAATTTTCAGAAAAGTCAACAACTAGATCAGAACATTTTGGAGGAGACTTTACTAAGACCGAGGTCGCTGACGGAGCAGGGCACTCGATAGTATGGAGGTCAGGCATGCCCCCCGCATCATGTATAACATTTGTGGGACGACCCTCACAGACCAGAATACTCTCACCGCGCGGGTTCATGGCATCCCTAACTGTGATGGCTACCGAGTTCGAGTCAGCGGACCGGAAAGTGTCCTTATCCCTTAGGGATAAAGAGGTGGAAGGTCCTAAGATGGCCTACCCTTCTCAAACGAATGAGTCTTAGACATGTGAGCTAGGTGCTTCTCAATTTCCAACGCGACGTTATAGCAGGTGTCTAGGTCAGTGTGACAGTAGCGGAGGAGTTTACCTTGAATGTCGGGATTTAGCCCCCTACGAAACCGAGAGAGGGTGATCCCAGGCATCTCCCTAATATCGCACCAAGCCATCATGTCCTCAAAAAGGCCCCTGTATTCGGCAACTGAACGCTTCCTTTGTCTAAGGGAAACATACACGTCAGAGGCCAAACTCGTAGTGAGGTGTGTACTCGGGACCAGAACTAGTAACATGCAATGATAGAAAAAAAAATTTTGAATCTGAACAAGACAGATTTATAAAAGAGAATTTTATAAGGAGAAAAATTTTGAAATTCCAGAATAATTTGAATTTTCAGAAAAATTTGAATTTCCAGAAACATTTGAATTCCAAAAATTTGAATTTTAAATTTCAAAAATTTGAATTTGAAATTCAAAAATTTGAATTTTGTATGTGAAAATCAAAATTTTGAATTTGATTTTCAAAAATTTGAACTTTGAATTTCAAAAATTTGAATTTTGAATTTTGGATTTGAATTTCAAAAATTTGAATTTGAATTTCAAAAATATGAATTTGACTTTCCAGAATTAAATTTTTTTTTTATTTTCTTGTAGAAAATAGTATGCAGATTTGCAAAAATTGTTGTTTTTAATTTTCACTGAAAAATAAAAATTTTATGCCCGCTATTCGTAGACCAGAAATTTTAAACAGGCCAAATTTATGAAATCTAATTTTATTCCCGCCTAATAACTAGGGTAATGAAAATATTTTTTTGATTTTCTTACTGATAAAAATATGGAGAATACCCAGAATTTTGTTTTTCAATTTTCGCAGAAAATAAATTTTTTTTGCCACTATTCGCAGACCAAAATTTAAAATTTTTGAAATTTCGAATTTTTGAACACGAAATCGTGTGAAGATTTTGTGTGCCGGCGTTCTAAGAAAATTTTAGGAATGCATCAATTAAGAAATTGACACGAACCTCGCTTTGATACCAAATTGATGCAGGCTACGGTCTCTGACACGATCGCTACGAACAAACAACCGTTCCCTCTTAACGCTCCCAAATTTACGTTCGCACAAAAATACTCGCAACGTACACGCAACACAATAATTATCAATTAGATGCTAACGTGCGGGTAGTCACGCCCTTAGAGGTTGAATAGATGGCTATAGGCCAAATTCTTCACGACTAAAAGGACCCACCCGGTACGAACGAGCTTGCGTTGTACCAAAAGAGATCTACCAAAAATTACGATTCAAAAAAAGTATATCTCTCCCAACAAAAAGTCGAGGTTCTCCAATCCTCTTCGAAAATTAAAAGAAATAAGAAGATCACACAAATCAATCAAAGAAAACCACAATTATCCAAATGATTCGAAGATCACGCCAAAATTTACCACCACAAGAAATTAATAAGAGGGAAATTATCATGAGTAGAAATTTCGTTACCCCGCTTGAGATGAGATTATCCTCAAGCATGCACTCGCCCGAATCGTTCTTCTACGGATCCACCGAAACCATTTCGAATTGAGAGAAACTCGTCCGCCTAGATTGCTTCACGCCGAATCTTAATTTCCCAGAATCACGGGCCGTTCTTCTTCTTCTTCTTGTTCACCTTTGGCCGAAACTTCCAAGAGGAGGAAGTATGAAGGGGCGGCTATGAGAGGGGGATGAAGTTTAAGGGAGGAAGAGAATAGGGGGAAGGAGAGGTGGTGGCCGGCAGCCAAGATGAAGGAGACAAGAGGGAGAGGGGCGGCCAAGAGGGGGGCCGAATTTTCAAGAAGGAAATAGAGAGAGGGGGCGGCTAGGAGAGAAGGAAAACCAAAAGGAGTTTAGGTTCGAAATTTTCTTATAATTCAATAATTGATCAAACTCTATTACAAGATAGCCTTCTATAGGCTATCCAACAAACATGGCTAAACACAGTCCAAAATTAAAATCAAACATGAGCATGGCTAAACGCAGTCCAAAATTAAAATAAAACATGGACATAAACAAAGTCCAAAATAAAAGACAAAGCTAGATAATATTTTAATTAATAATTATAATAAAATAATTATAATTATTAATCTTGAGCCGCAGACGAAGGTTGTAATGGCGATGGCGTTCGTCATTACGGTGCGGCGATGGCGTTCTTCAAAATGGTTGTCGTGGCGATGGCGTACACCATGATTGTTGTTGCGGCATCAGCCATCCGAGTCTTCAAATATAGTGTTGCGACAGCAATCAAAATAATGCGTCGAGTCGACGTAATCAAGGAACTGGTCACGAACATATGGCGGGGCATCGTCGCCAACATAGGGGGTCTATTCTGCAAGCTGATTCTATCAGCTCCTATTCCGGAGGGTTTCACGGAGCCCGTCATGTCTCACTATCCTGGCAAGATGATCCCCTCCAGTATCTCCAGTGGTTTGAGGACGTCGCCTCCATCATATAGATGACAGACGCCTTCAATTGCAAGCTGTTTTCCATCTCCTTTAAGGGAAAGGCAGGGGACTGATTCAATTAGCTCCCATTCGGAACCATCACAGTTTCGAAGATCTCCACGGAGTTTCCTTCAGCGATTTTGCCACATCACAAAAGAGGCAGAAGGGAGTTGAGGCTCTTTTTCTGTTCCAGCAGAAGGCTGAAGAGTCGTTGGGGAGTTACATGGACCAATTCCAGAAAGAGGTCCTCTTGGTCCATGAGGTGCCACGACAGACTTTGGCACTCGCCTTCACTCTAGGATTGCGACAAGGGCTGTTCAAGATGGGACTTTCCCGAGATCCCCCTCTGTCATATGAGGAACTAATCGAGTGTGTGGGGCGAGAGATCGAGGGGGAGGCCACCAACAACACATTCGTGGCAAAGTTGGGTAGGTGGGCCGGAGGAGAAGAAAAGTGGGGAGGAGGACCCCAACAACATGATGTGAGAAGAAAGGAAGAGCCGAGGAGGCAAGGGTTCCAAGGACAACCCAGGGTGCAGGAACCGGGAGGAAAGTATCAACCACCCATCAACCGATCGGTATGGAGGACACTAGGAGGATATCCTCAAGGTCAGGGAAGAGGACTCACCCAAGGTGGGGGACCTTTCCAAGGAGGAAGGTGGCATTTTCAGGGAGGGCTGGGACGGCAGGGACAGTTCAACCCCCAGGGTGGAGAACAAGACCGAGACCCTTCCATCCCCCACCACAGCAAGCCATGGCAATAGGCTGGGGAGGAGGAAGAGGAAGAAGGAATCGACTAGGAGGGGAAAAAAGGGGTAGGGTGGCGTTACCATACTGTGACTTCCACCAGGAGGAAGGTCCCGCAATGGCTAGCTGTCCCGAGTTATTGGAGATGAGAGGAGGGAGGAGAGCCCTGACGGGGCAGCTGTCACAACCCGCATTTTCTCAGGAATTAAGAATATCAGAGGAAGAGAAAATACGCGTCATGATGCCATGTCATGCAGGAGACAACTGCAGACGCTCAGGCGGGAATCTATTACTTGATAGTTGAAAACATGATTGCATGATAACCATTATTTGAAATCATATATTAGGGTTTAGAGTCGGAACTGTGTCTCTTAGTTCGTGGATCAACTAGTCCACAGAGAAAATTATATATGCAACTGCAGCGGAAAAACACTTGATTTAGTTCATTTAAGGTCCTATATGCACGTGAAGGCAGGACATAAAGTAGATGATATGCACTTAACTAGGCGTAGTATAAGTATAGAAAATATCTTTAGGTGACTTTAAAACTAAGGGTTTTAGTTAAAAATGATGAGATGAAGATGAATGAAAAGCCATTTTATCACTATAATGCACCTAGTCATAAATCATTCCCAGAGAGTAAGGTATCTGATCTAAAAACAGTGGCATAAACTGGTAAGTAAACTATAAAGTATCAAAGAGGCACAATGGGCGTCAACAAGCTAACACTAACCCATTGGCCCAAACTAGCATGTCTGAACACAAGGAGAAGCAAACAACAACTACTACTACCTCGCAGCAGCGGGGTGAACAGCAGCTAAAAACTCCCGAAGACTTCGAGCTACTCCACTAACCGCTACGGCTCTGAACCCGAGGCATTCAATAAACAAGAACTCCTCAGCAAGGGAATTGCAAGTGGAAAGAAATAAGGAAAAGACGAGCAATAAAGGCATACGGGGTACCAACCCAAGCCTGATTCACTGAAAAAGAAGCTCGGAAACAAGGAGCTAAGCAAAGCACCAAGTGCAACCAAATATCATAAGTAGGAGCAAGTATAAATTAATTATCTTGTAAATTTTCATACATGAGACTGATCAGCTCAAATAAACGGGTGCGGTTTCTTACCTCCGCAACCCAAGCCCAAAACCAGGTGGGGGTACTTCTAGACCCAACCACCCAAACACGGCCCACAGGAACACAGGCAACGCCTGCTGATCACGTCCTTGAAATGGCCACCGTGCAAAGCTAAAAGCATATATTCATTTTACTTAAATCATTAAGACACGGGACGAAGCCCGAGAAACAATCAACAGGGATACCCTAAGAGATAGGGTCAAAGCAAGGCACACACCGATCAAGATGAATCACAAGCGAAACCAAAGATTTGCAAGATCACAGCAGGTTTAGAATTTTGATAGGAGGTAAACATGATCAAAGACGCAATGCAGTTATTAGCAACATCACCGCATACTGCTAACATCACAAATACTAAGAAGAGACACCCTAAGGATAGGGTCACCATGAGACAACTGCTGATCAAACGATTCATAAGGGGAAACTCGGAGTCATTGAACCAAAAAGGCAAAGGGGTTCAAGCTCGAGGGATTCACGATCAAGGACACCCAAGAGACTTGGGCAAAACTCCTTGTACCCTTGTAAGAGGCACAAGGTTTCAAGAAGGAGGAGAAGTAATCAGAGGCATAACTCATGACGAATCATAAGAGTAAACTCAAACATTATCAGACCACCACGAGTAAAAGAATTCAAGAAAAAGGGATTCAAGATCGGGAGCACCGAAGGGATACTGGCAACATCCTTGTGCGCTTGAGAGGACACAAGATTTAAACATGAGAATCGCAACGAAATCACATGCGCTCCTGGCGGGGTTCCAAGGGGCCGCGCCCCTGGCGGGGTCTTAGGGGCAGAGCCCCTAACGGGGTCCAAGGGGCAGCGCCCCGTCCAAAATTTTGAAATCCCACCACCAGAAACCACACAAAAAATCACATCAAAATTTAGGACTTCTCAAAAACTACAAGGAACTTCTCAAGAGACAAAAGGATGTCTCGAGAGCTCAAGGATTTCTCGAGAGGAGCATTTCTCGAGAGGAAGGCAGTTTCTCGAGAGATGGGGGGAATGTCTCGAGAGCTCAAGGATTTCTCGAGAGGAGCATTTCTCGAGAGGAAGGCAGTTTCTCGAGAGATGGGGGGAATGTCTCGAGAGCTCAAGGATTTCTCGAGAGGAGCATTTCTCGAGAGGAAGGCAGTTTCTCGAGAGATGGGGGGAATGTCTCGAGAGCTCAAGGATTTCTCGAGAGGAGCATTTCTCGAGAGGAAGGCAGTTTCTCGAGAGATGGGGGGAATGTCTCGAGAGCTCAAGGATTTCTCGAGAGGAGCATTTCTCGAGAGGAAGGCAGTTTCTCGAGAGATGGGGGGAATGTCTCGAGAGCTCAAGGATTTCTCGAGAGGAGCATTTCTCGAGAGGAAGGCAGTTTCTCGAGAGATGAGAATGATTTCTCGAGAGATAGGCAATTTCTCGAGACATCTGAAATTAGCAAGAAGAAAGAAAATGGGAGTTTACCCAGCTCACGGTTTCCTCCAGGGAAAAACTATCCGATGCTTAGCGAGGCAGAACAATCAAGAATGCTTACTACCAAACCAACAATCCAAGATTTAAGTTAAACCGTGCGACATGAAATCGACACAAGCAAAGCAATACTTCAAGAAACGAAAGGGAAGGAGGAGGAAGCCACTTGCCTTAAACCTCGCAAACTCGAAGATCTCCGCTCCGAAAGCTATGGATCGGCTAGGGAAACACACGAGCACAGATTCCTGAAACTTTTCGGATCAAAAGGAGGGGTTAGGTCACCACCAACGCTCCCAAAACTCCACGAAACGAGAAAGGCTTACCGCTAGAACGAAGATCTCGCCGAGAGCTTTCCAAATCTTCAAACCAAACTCGATTCCGACCACTACAGCTCTAGAAATCGCCGGTTGAAGGCTCCACGAAGTTCCGCTCTCGCCCTAACCTTCGGCGGCTGATTTTGATCGAGGAAGGAGATGAATAGGGAAGGGAAGGATTTTAGGTTTATATATAAACCTAATTTATTATTTAAATAATTAATTAATCCTCCAAATTACTTAAAACTGCGAGGGCGACCAAAACACCTCAGATTTCTACGAAATTCGCACCCTAACTAAAACACGGCGCTACGAATCCAACGGCGAAGTCAGAATTCAATTCCGACAAGCCAAACTCCGGATGAAGCCTCCTGAAGCTAAAATCTTGATAATTACTCCAAACCTTCACTTTAACTCGAAACGACGCAAAATCTCGCACACTCGATCTGAATCACGAGCTCCAACTAAGCTAAGGCTCGAAACACTACCAAAAGAGCTGACGTAACGCCCTTACGCAAAAATTACGTCACAACGGGTACGTAAAATAATTGACAAAAATCAGGGGCGTTACAGCAGCAATGGCTTCAGGATGTCAACATGGTAACCTGGGGAGGGATTGGTGTGATCCATGGGGGAGTAGGAGTCGAGGACACCCGAAAGGGCAGTCTCCACTCCATTTACCATCGGAGTGTCTCTTCAACCTCCAGGATCCCACCCCCAAAAGAGAAGATCACTGTCACCAACAAGGACATACCCTAGCATGAAGATCCATTCTGCGATGCACTAGTAAATCAAATGCGATCGAGAACTTCACGGTCTCCAAAATCCTTATAGTCAATGGGAGTTCTATCAATATGATCTTCAAGACATCTTTTATTGCGATGAAGGTGGAGGTGAAGAGGGTACTCGCCTCGGATGGACCTCTCTTTGGATTCTCCAGGGAAAGGAAGCAAGTTGGGGGAGGAGTCGAGCTCCTTGTGACTCTGGGGGAACGTCAAAGAACTGCCAATTCGTCATTATTGACGCTCCGAGTAGCTGTGATACCATCTTCGGACGACCCCTAATAAGTGCATTCTGGCGCGTGCCCTCCTCCTATCATCAATGCTTAAAGTATAGCATCGGGGGGTCCAGATCTGAGTCGGGGGAGACCCTAAGATGGCTAGGCAGTGCTACGTCATGACCATCAACACCATCACTGGAAATAGAAAATGGAGGAGGTGTATAGAGGAATAGAAGGGCAAGCCAAACTGGAAGCATCCGAGGAAGTTGGAATGAAGGAACTCATCACCCCGAATGGGAGGCCAGAGAAAGTGCAGGCATGCAGGAGGCTAAGCGAGGATGAACAGGAGGAGGTCCGAGAGTGCATCCAGTAGAATGTCGGAATCTTTGCATGGAGCACTGCGGACATGCTAGGGATCGATGTGGGAGTGGCATGCCATTGCCTCAACCTTGACTCGAGCATGCATCCCATCCGCCAAAAGAAAAGGGTTGTGGCAACTACTCTGTCTGAGCCCATCTGAGAGGAAGTAGGAAAACTGTTGAAGGTGGGTTTTGTATCAGAGGTCCAGTATCCAGGCTGGGTCTCCAACATTGTAATGGTGAAGATGGGAGATGGGAGGTGGAGATTGTGTATAAATTTTTCATTATTAAATAATGCATGCCCCAAGGATTGTTATTCTCTTCCTCGAATCGACACCCCGGTGGACTCAGACGTCAGCTTCCCTGTGATGAGTTTTTTAGATGCCTTTTCAGGATACCATCTGATCTGAATGCACCCTCCAGATGTCAAGGATGTTTCCTTCATCACGGATGATAGATGTTATTGTTACAAAATGATGCCCTTCTGGTTGAGAAATGTAGGGGACATATACCAAAGGATGACGGATCTGGTGTTTAGGGAGTAGAAGGGGAGGAATTTCGAGGTCTATGTGAATGACCTGACGGTAAAGATTAGGGATATGGAGTCTCACCTCCAGGACCTAGCGAAGACCTTCACCACCCTGTGGAATTTCAAGATGAGACTCAACCCACTAAAGTGCATCTTCGGGACAGGAAGGGGGAAGTTTCTGGTTCACCTCCTCACCCCTGCAGGGGTAGAGCCCAACCCCGATAAAGTGAGGGCAATCTGTGACTTAGAGTCCCCTAGAAATGCGGAGGAGGTCCAACGACTGACAGGAAAGCTGGCAGGGTTAAGCAGGTTCCTCTCTCAGGCAGGAGAGATGTACTCACACTTCTTCAAGGTGTTGCGAGGAAGTCAAAAGTTTGAGTGGACTTTTGAGTGTGAGGGGGCCTTCCAACAATTGAAGAGTTAACTCATGCAGGCCCCCGAACTCCAGGGGTGAGGGGGGAGAGGATATATCTTTGTACCTAGGAGTGAGAGCTGAGGCGGTAAGCTCGGTCCTTGTACAAGAAGAGGGAAGGAAGTAGTTAACCATCTATTACGTCAGCAGGGTCTTGAAAAAGGTGGAACTCAAATACCCCATCCTCTAGAAGCTGGCATTTGCTCTAATCATCTCGGCAAGAAAGCTTTGGTCATACTTACAGGAACACTCAATCAAGGTAGTGACCAACCACCCCCTCCACAGCATCCTGGATGGAGTGGAGCATTCAGGGAGGGTGGCCAAATGGCCGGTGGAGTTGAGCGAGTTTGAGATTTCCTCCGTACCCCGACTATCGATGAAAGCGCAAGCGGTGGCCGACTTCCTGGCGTAATATGTGGTCGAAGTTGAAGAGTCCCTATCTCCGAGCACAAGGCTTGGGAAATGTTGGCGGATAGGGCATCAGAAGGTACTTGTAGGGACTCGGCGCTACCAACTCTCCCAAAATCCCGGACTGTTGGGGAAGGAGCTACCGCTCCTTTATAGAGCTGTCTATCCCAAGGCAGGACCCACGGGGCGGCCAGTTAGGCCCAAAGGGGACATGCCCTTCTGCTTCGACTAGTGCCGCAACAACGGGGGCATTGCTGAACCCCAACAATCCCCCCCCCCCCCCCCCCCCCAGAAACGACCCCGGGGTTTTGAATCCGTGACCTCCTCTAATACTAATTGTAATATCTAGTTGCCAACCTAAATCACCTAGAGGGGGTGAATAGGTGATAACTGTGTCTTTTGTGGAATTAAAAACTTGATGAAATTGAATGCACAGAAAGCAAATCACAATCACAGACGACACAAGAAATTTATAGTGGTTCCCTATTCTTGGGTACTCCACTTGGCTGCCTCGCCAATCTAGCACCACAGCTAGACTTGACTACTTCACTATAACTCGGATCAAGAATGACCCTACAATCTCGGAGTCAACACTCCTACAATCTCGGAGACAAATATCCTACAAACTCAGAGAAAATTTCTCTTACAACTCAGAGAAAAACCTCTCCTACAACTTTGAGACGAACCTCTCCTACAACTCGAAGAAAACTTCTCCTACACTCAAATGTAAATTGAGATTGATACAATACTTATCAATACATAAACAGATCTGAAAACCTTGAGAAATCTTCTTCCTTCTTGAGGCTTGAAAAGCTTTGACTTGATGTCGATGAGGGAGAATTGAAAATAACTCAGATCTGACCTTCTACGATTCAACTTGATCCAATGGATACACTAGAGGATGGAGCAATGATCAATAGAACCTTTTCTTCCACTGGAGATAATAGATTAAGAACAGTAGATCGATCTCCAGCAATGGCGACAGACGACACTTTCTCATTCTTCTTGGATCGAATAGAGAATTAGGGTTAACGAATAGAATTATTGATTCCTTGAGTAATACTTAAAAGAGAACCTTATATAGCCATATACTTAACGACAAGAATTAAGGTAGGATTAACCTTAAACAAAATCATATGAGCCGTCACATCAGACAGAAGAAATTAACGTCCCGACAAACGGACTGAAAATCACTTAAAGAACGAAAATACAATTTCTCGAGAACAAAGAACTTCTCGAGAAATAGCAGCTTCTACTTGAGAAAATACATAGAAGGATTTTCGGGAGATAGAGATAAACTTCTCGAGAGATAAAGGATTTCTCGAGAGATGGATGGACTTCTCGAGAACAACTGGCTTCTCAAGAAAAACAACCTTTAGAAAAACTTCACTATCAAACGAGAAAGACTTTCTGAGAGACAGACATATTTCTCGATAGACTGTTTTGATTTCTCGAGAAACTCAAGTCTTGCCGAGAAACCTTTAGAAACTTGAAATAAAGGATTGAAAAGGATTTCTTGAGAAAGGAATTTGAAAAACAAAACAGCGTAGAGTCAATTCGTCGGCAAAGGAAAATTAGTCGAATGGAGCTTGAAGAAAGCACTTCAATTTGTCGAACGGCGAGCGACGAACGGCGATCAACGAAACTTACTTCAATTACAGTAAAACAACGATCGACCAAATTAAGGTCAGTTCGTCGAACGACGATCGATGAATGGCGATCGACGAAACCACTTTGATTTCAATATAACAGCGATCGATGAAACCACTTCAATTCATCGAACGGAGCTCGACGAAATCCGAACTCATAATTTTAGTATAACAGTCAATCGAACGACGCTCGACGAAACCACTTGAATTCGTCGAATGGAGCTCGACGAAATCACAAGATTCATCGAACGAAAAACATACTGAATACTTAGGAAAAATTTTATTCCACCTTCTCTTGGACAACAACTGCACCTCCAAACCATGGGCTTCAATAGTCTTGAAAATGAAATGTATCCCAATAGAGAGATCACACATGAGTCAACACGATGTTCCACACAATGAGGAATTACATTGTATGAAACTGGGCTTATTAACCCACTGTGACCTGACATTGATCTACACTTAGCAACGTGAACCTGCAAGAACAATACTAGAAGGACATATCAAATACACTAGCAATTCAATCTTGGTTCAAGGATGACTTCCCACAAATCAAGGTTATTGTGGATACAATACCCAACAATCTCCCCCTATTTGTAGAAGTCAGAACCCTATTTACCAAGATGAATTGCATCAATATAAAACACAAACAAAACACACCATAGAAGAAAAGATATAAAAGCAGAGAGAGCATCAAAATCAATAACTATATATATATTTATATATATATATATATTTAAGATTGTGTGCAACAAAATTAATAACTATATATATATTTAAGATTGTCTCATGAATTAATGTTCACACAATCAGATTGAGAAAAAGGTTTGATGGGTCTCATAATTTTTTCTTCAGGCATTGTTTCTTTTCTTCTGTTCTTGTCTTGCAAAATAAGCATATGGCTTAGGATGGTGTCTTGGAGGAGGGGTTGGAGCTACATGATTTTTATAACCATAAGTCTTGTAATGTATTCTTCTCTTTGTCATGCTTGTCTCATACTTTTTCCATTCAGTTGTACTGAAGTAGTCTGAAACCTTCATACCACCTTCATCCACAAACTTGAATGATTCAAGAATAATTATTTTAGAAACTGGACTCCACACCTCTGTAACTTCATTAATAGCAACAGCCTTTCCATAGCTTGACCCAGGGACAGACCTACTAGCAGATGGCCCTTCTCCATACATCCTTTTTCTTGAGCCTGGCACATTAGACTGAATTTCTGGTTGCTCTACAGGCCAAACCTGGGTATAGTCAGCAGGAGCTACATATTCAGGTTGCTCTTCAGGTCTAGATGAAAACTGAGGTTTAATAGCAATATCTAGAAAAATCTCATTATGTATCCACATAACAGTCTTTATAGTGTGAGCATTGACATCTGCAATCTGCTTCTGAACACCAATATTCAATTGCTCAAACTGATCAGCCCAATTTCTTTGGAGCTGATAAACCTGATAATCCAAAAGCTCTGTCATTTTATCCTCCCCCTTTCTGACTTCTACAGATAGGGTTTGGATGACAGATTCCTTGTACTGACCAACTTCATCAATAATTGAAAATGTATTTTTCTCTGCCTTCCCTTCAATAGATTCTTGAATTTTCCTTACCTTTAAAGTTTCATCATAAACTTTACACATGCTCTGAACAGAATGATCAATAGCTTTACCACCCTGAGTGATAAGCTTCTTAAGACTATCAGTGTTAGCTTGAACTTCAGCTAATCCTTTGCTCATCTCCTTTTCAACAGCAGAAATCCTTGCATGCACATCTTGAATTGAGCTTTCAAACTGCTCCCTTTGCCTATTCAGCATTATTTCATTCTGTCCAAAAAGTGATTCTACATCATGCACAGGAGGTGAAGGAGGTGGATGAGGTAGAATACTGGTCCTACAGCCTGGAATCTCTTCAAGAATAACAGAACTTTCTTTCCATTTGGCAGAGGATGGTACCACAACCTATCCCTTACTGGCATGCTCAGATAGAGCAGCCTGGCCTTCAACCAAAACTGACTCCTTCTCCCCACACAATATCTGCTGGTGGAGGAGAGTGCCCTTGCATTGAGTCTGCTCCACCATCATCAGCAAACTCTAGGTCAGCCCCTGACCCTGCCTAATGATCACTTGGACTGAGCTCAGCATGAAGATCTCTTTCAATGTCTGCTAGAGTTTCTTCTACAATCTCTGCTACTATTTCTGTAAGAAAAATTTCAGAATTAATAACTGGAGGAGGTGATATAGGAGTATTATCACCTATGGTGAAGGGGATTGCATCTTCAGGAAGAATTTCATGATCTGATGGAGATGGAAGTGTACTCTAAGTTGGAACTGGTTCTTGTTGTGTAATTGTTTGTTGAGGTGGAATTTGTTGGTGAAGTGGATTTGGTTCTTGTTGAAGTGGGGGAAGGGGAGCTGGAGTGATAGCCTGATCATCAGAAAGAGCATGATCCCCCTTGGAAGATGCGCCTGCATTGACTGGCTTTGTTATCCTGATGTCCCAACTTTGAATTGTGGAGACATTTAGCTTCTTCAGATGATGAATAACCACACCCTTGAACATGTCAAACACTGTAGGGTTAAACTGATTCAAATATAAAGTGAGTATCCTTGAATAGTTTGGAACATGTAGACTTGCTTTAATTTTAGAAAGAAGAAGTGTGGCCCAGTCACATTTCTTCCCAGTCACCACTGCCATCATCAGACAGAAGACATCTTCAGAGACATATCCTAAGCTTCCTATTTTGCAGAGAAGGACCTTAGAAACAATGTCTACCAGCAGCTTTCCAACACCATTCATCCTTTGTCTTCTAACAGATGTATCAGCCTTATCTAAAGCACAAAATGTCATAGTTCTGGCCCAATCAAGATCATCTAGATCATCTTCAGAGTCTATTACTGTTAGCCTCAGATATTTGGTTAGAGATTGGGTTGAAATTTTGATCTTCAGATTGTCCACAAAGAATATTAACATTTTTCCTTCCTTTGCCACTTTCACATTGATAAATAACTCTTCAACTTCTATGAATAGAATTTGACAAGGGTGTTCCAAAATGAAGGATAACCCGACTGCATCTAGGAGATAGAATAAGTTTTGAAAATTGTCTGAAAGATCGTTCAGACCTAACCTTTCAAGCTCACTGCCGACGCCTATCTTAGCTCTGATACCAGGAGCCATCGAAACGAGTCGGAGATCTTGTGCTGACAGGGAGAAAACCCGAGAAGAAGCAAACCAGACGTCGAATGTCGCGAGAAAAAGATGAACAGTCGAAGGGGTTTCGAGAATAAAGGGAAAGGGTTTGCGTGAACATTAATTCATTCGAGAAATTCTATTTATAGTTTTGATTTGATTTGACATTTAAATGAATTTTATTTAACATTTAAATAACAGCTGTGTACCTGCCCTTTCGTATTCCCGAAAATAAGAATTTCTGAAGTTTGAAAATAAATGACATTTCTCGAGAAGTCAAATGATATCTCAAGAAATCAAATAATTCAGCAGACTCATCTTCGCAAGATCATTTCTCGAGGGATAGCTCCATTTCTCGAAAAGTACTAAGATTCTGTCATTTAGCCTTTTCACTAGAGAAACACCATTTCTCGAGAGATGAATGCCATTTCTCGAGAAGTCTCAAAAATGACTTAGATTTTTCTTCAAAAATTTCAGACCTTTGCTTCCTTTAGAGTTTGAACATATGAAGATCTACCTTCCTTCTTGTCTTCATCCTGACTTGAATATTACTCCATGTTGAGCATTCCAAGCCCTGTCTTGAAGAAAGAAAACTTGGTCTCATCCAGCGGCTTCGTGAAAATATCTGCAACTTGCTTATCCGTAGGAACATAACTTAGATTGATGTCCCCATTCTCCACATACTCCCAGATGAAATGATATCTCAATTCAATATGCTTTGTCCGGCTGTGCGAGACTGAATTATTTGCAATTGTTATAGCATTGGAGGAGTCGCAAAACATTGGGATGTCTTTGAACTTCAAGTTATAATCTTCAAGCTGATTCTTTATCCAAAGAAGTTGTGCACAACAACTGCCTACAGAAATGTATTCTGACTCGGCGGTTGAAATTGCAACACAATTCTGCTTCTTGCTACTCCATGAAATAAGCCTCCTTCCAAGGAATTGACATGTCCCGGAAGTGCTTTTTCTATCATCTTTGCTACCTGCAAACTCTGCATCTGAAAAACCAATTAGTTCTCTATCATTACTTCTTGGTTACCATAAGCCAAGATTTGGTGTACCCTTAAGGTATCTCAAAATCCACTTTGCAGCGGTATAGTGAGATTCCTTAGAGTTCACCTGATATCTAGCGCATACACATGTAGAGAACATTATATCAGGCCTACTAACAGTAAGGTAGAGCAGAGAGACAATTATGCTTCTGTACTTGGTTTCATCGAAAGGTTTTCCTTTCTCATCCTTGTCCAGAGACATAATTTAGCTCATTGGAGTCCTCATAGAGGATGCACTCTCCATTCCAAATTTTTTTATGAACTCCTTAGTGAATTTCGTCTGAGAGATGAAAATTCCATCTTCAGATTGCTTCACTTGAAGTCCTAAGAAATATTTCAGCTCACCCATACTGCTCATTTCAAATTTCCCTTGCATATGTTTGGAAAACTTTTTGCAAAGTTTGTCGTCCGTAGAGCCAAAAATAATATCATCGACATAGATTTGCACTAGCAAAATCTTGCCTTTAACTTCCCTAAGAAATAACGTCTTATCTATCTTTCCTCTTGTAAATTTGTTCTCAAGAAGAAAGTTAGACAGCGTCTCATACCAAGCTCAAGGAACTTGTTTTAAACCATATAATGCTTTTTGTAACAAATAAACATATTCAGGATAATCAGGATTAACAAAACTTGGAGGTTGTTCAATGTATACTTCTTCTTTTATATTATCATTGTGAAAAGCTGACTTTACGTCCATTTGGTATACGGTGAATCCTTTCAATGCAGAATAAGCTAGAAACGGCATGATCGCTTCGACTCTTGCTACATGAGCATAAGTCTGATCGAAGTCGATCCCTTCTTCTTATCTGTATCCTTTTGCTACAAGTCTGGCTTTGTTCTTGATGATTGTTCCATCTTCATCCAATTTATTTCTTTAGACCCACTTTGTTCCAATGATATTCTTATTGTTGGGTTTTGGAACAAGTGTCCACACTTTGCATCGCTAGAATTGATTGAATTCTTCTTCCATTGATATTATCCCATGGGGGTCTTCATTTGCTTCTTAGAACTTCTTTGGTTCAACCTGCGAGAGGAAACTTAATTGCATTTTCTCGTTAGTAGTACCTCTTCTCGTTCTTATACCGACTTGAGGATTTCCTATGATTTGATCAACAGGATGATCCCTCATATGTCTGAACTCAAGATTCCTTGCATTAATTTGGACATTGGGAACATCTTTTACTATTGGAATGTCTTCTTCCACTTGAATTGGCTCTTCACCAAGATGATCTTCCTCTTCAGTTGAGGTTGGGGGAGAGATCTTGACGAAGGTTTGAGCATTGTCTTTAACTGGCTCATCCAAGTTTGTTTCTTGCAACTTTGAACCTGCAACTTCAACAGAAGCACTAGAAGAGCTGCTATGAAGCAAGGTCATCTCATCAAATACAATGTTAATAGATTCTTCTACAACCAGAGTTTTCTTATTAAAAACTCTATAAGCTTTGCTATGGCTGTTATTGCCTACGAATATACCTTCAAACCTCTTTTCACTAAACTTGGTTTTGTAATGCTTTCCATTATTAAGTACAAAGCATTTGCTACCAAAGATTCTAAAATAAGAGATGGTCGGTCTCTTGCCTTTTAGTAGTTCATAAGGAGTCTTTTCATGGTTTTTATTTATGAGTGCTTTGTTTTGCACGTGGCATGCAGTGTTGACGGATTCAGCCCAGAAGTATTCTGAAAGTGATGAGTCACTCAACATTGTTCTGCATGCCTCAATGAGTGTTTTGTTCCTTCTCTCAGCTACCCCATTTTTTGTGGAATTCGAGGGGAGGAAAACTCATGAAAGATACCAAGGCTTTCACAGAAATCTGTCATGGCTCCAGATTCAAATTCTGTTCCATGGTCACTTCTGATTTTGACCACCGAACAATCTAATTCGTTCTGAATTTGCTTGACAAATCTAGTGAAAATATCAAAGGTATCTGACTTGTGTTTTAGAAAGAATGCCCATGCAAAATGTAAGTAATCATCTACAATAACCAATGTGTAAGACTTTCCTCCAAAACTTCTAATTTGCAAAGGACCAAACAGGTCCATATGAAGCAGGTATAAACACCTGGTAGAGTCTTTGCCAATAATGCTCTTAAAGGTAGCTCTTGTTTGCTTGTCTTTTACACATGCATGACAAGGTCTATCTTAAATGCACTTAACCTTTGGCGCATCACGCACTAAGTTTTGAGAAAACAATTTATTTACCATTTTGAAATTAATATGTGCTAATCTCTTGTGCCATTGGTCAACAAGATGCACTATCTTTTGCTAAAAGACACACGGGTGTAGAAGAGTATAAACAAAGAAAATTCAAACAGAAAATATTTCTACAACGAGTGCCTGATTAAATCATTTCAGAATTTTCTCCCGACTTTATCAAACACTTATCTTTACAAAAATCAACTGTGCATCCTTTATCAGATAGTTGACTAATACTTATCAGATTATGTTCTAATCCCTCCACTTAAGGTACATCTAAAAAGGATACATTACCATTAGTAATCATACTGTAGCCTTTTGTTATTCCTCTGTCGAATCCGCAAAGAATAACTTTTGGACCGCTCTCAACTGGAACATAGTTCTGTAAAAGACTTCTAGTTCCGGTCATATGCCGAGAACAACCACTGTCCAAATACCAGATAGGATTTATGTTGGCATTTGGACATACCTGCAAAAACAAATTATTTTTCCTTAGGAGCCCAAACAAATTTGGGTCCTTGGTCCCTTGTTAGTTGAGCCCCACGAAGAACGTTAACATTGCGAGTGGTCTTTCTTGCAATGTTTACTTGTGGTCTCTTGAAGTAAGTAGAATTGAACCAGCAATCTACTGCAACGTGACCAATCTTGCCGCAACACCAATAATCAAATTTGTTGTATCTCCTCTTTGTATCCTCCTGCTTTACTTTTTGAACGTTAGTTTTAGTTGGGGAAATTCTTCTAGAAGAGGATGCTTCATGAGTACAGCACACACATGGTTGAAATGTATCCTTAGGCTTAGATGCAACAACCTTCACTATTGGTGCTCTCTTAGCACTAGGTCCATGAACAAATGGACCATAACTTCTCAGATTAATTTCCTCATAGGGTGCTTTGAAAGCACTTGTACCAAAGTTTGGGGGACAAGTCAACCCCTTGTAGTCAATGACAGGCCCATACACAATTGGTATAGTCAAATTACCATAGGAGCTTTCCAGATCATAGACATTAGTAGGAAAGATGACTTTCTTAAAAGTAGTCTGATCCAAATGGGCTTATCCTTTCTCTTCGGCGGTGACTTTCCTAGCACTCTAATTTTTCTTCTTGGCTAGTATGCTTTTAGAAGATTTACTAGATTAGCGACATGACCTAATCCACTCCCACTTGCTTTAGCAGAGAATTAATCAATAATTGGAAGAATAGTTTTAGGTTGAGAAAACTTTTCAACTAGCCTCTTCTCAACGGCTAGTTGTTCTTCCAGCTCTTTGATAGAATTCCCTCTCAGGGCAAGGATCTCATCCGAGCTTTTGACCTTGTCTGTCAAGACTTGGATTTCCTCTCTGAGAGAAATAAGTTGTTCAACTTCTTTTCTCAGATTAGATTCCACTTCCTTGAGTGACATGATCTCCTTGGCCTAGGTTTTGACATCTTTTGACATTTGTCAAAGCTTTTAAACATTTCAGTATATTGGGTCATTAGTTCTGAGTCATCATCTGAGCGGTAATCCTTTTGCTCAGCTGAGGTATAATCTGAATCAGATAATAAGGTGTGAGCATTTACCTTCCCTTTGTATGGAGGTTCTTCTTCATCGTCAGTCAGAGCCATCAGCCCGAAGTAGGCTTCTTCTTCATCACATGACTTCTCTGAGTCACTGTCGCTGAGTGTTTTGGACTTTTTGGCAACGAAGCTTCTTTCATTTTTTTCCCCGTGGGTGGATTTCTTTTCTTCTCTCTTTCCACCTTCTTTCTTTTTGTAAGAGCATTTAGCGATCATATGCCATGACTTATTACAACAATAACAAATAATGTCATATGAAACGTGTTTGTTCGGTTTAGATTTATACCTGTCATGGTTGCGTGAGCCCTTCTTGTGATGATCTCCATCACGACGAGAATGTCTATAGTCAGATGATGAATGTTTGTTCTTCATAAGCATTCTCTTGTTTAGTAGCTTCTTGAACCGATGGGAGAATAGAGAAAATTCCCCATCTGACATTTCTGAGCAGGAGGAGCCTGCTTCTGATTCTTCTTCTTCATCAGATTCTTGTGCCCTAATTGGAGACACAGTTCTGCTTTTAATGGAGCTTTCCGCCTTCAGAGCCAAGGTCCTTTCCTTGCTAGAAGTCCAGTTCCCATCTTCTTCCATGGGATAATAGCTTCCCGAACAGATTCTGTGGGTCAATATTTGGCAGTTTTCCAAACTCCCTAATGGCAATGAACTTGCTATCCCATTCTTTTGTCAAGGATCGCAGGAACTTATCATTTAGTTCACCGTTTGTGAATTCCCTACCATAGTTTATTAGGCCGTTTACAATTTTGAAGAATCTTTCATAAGCATCGGCGATGCACTCCTTCTTACTCTGCTTGAAGGCCTCATACTCTTGGTTGAGTAAAAATCTTCTATCGTTTCTTAACACTTCGGTACCTTCCATGAGAACAATTAATGATGTCCACATCTCTTTGCCTGATCTGCAGTGAATCAAATTTTGTAACATTGAGTCATCCACTGCACTAGTAATAATATTCTTCGCCTTTTTATCCAAGGCTACTATAGCGATCTCATCCTTAGTTAGGTCCATCATTTTCTTTGGCACCTGAATAGTAGGGTCAATTGTAGAGGCAGTCATAGGCACATGAGGGCCTTCTTCTACAACTTGAAATATTCTCGGATCTGCGGCTTCCATGTAAAATCTAACTCTTTCTTCCACATGGGAAAATTTGCCTTGGTGCAGATTGGCAGCTTCAATGAGGAAGATTCCTTGCTTCTTTCCATGATTTGCTAGCAATTAGAATGGATAAATCATGTTCAAGGTGTTAACCTAGAAACGAACAGCGACCCTCTGATACCAATTATAATATCTAGTTGCCAACCTAAATCACCTAGAGGGGGTGAATAAGTGATAACTGCGTCTTTTGCGGAATTTAAAACTTGATGAAATAGAATGCACAGAAAGCAAATCATAATCACAGACGACACAAGAAATTTATAGTGGTTCCCCGTTCTTGGGTACTCCACTTGTCAGCCTCGCCAATCTGGCACCACAGCTAGACTTGACTACTTCACTATAACTCGGATCAAGAATGACCCTACAATCTCGGAGTCAACACTCCTACAAGCTCGGAGACAAATCTCCTACAAACACAGAGAAAATCTCTCTTACAACTCAGAGAAAAACCTCTCCTACAACTCGGAGATGAACCTCTCCTACAACTCGGAGAAAACTTCTCCTACACTCAAATGTAAATTGAGATTGATACAATACTTATCAATACAAAAATAGATCTGAATACCCTGAGAAATCTTCTTCCTTCTTGAGGCTTGAAAATCTTTGACTTGATGTCGATGAGGAAGAATTGAAAATAACTCAGATCTGACCTTCTACGATTTGACTTGATCTAATAGATACACTAGAGGATGGAGCAATGATCAATTGAACCTTTTCTTCCACTGGAGACAATAGATTCAGAACAGTAGGTCAATCTCCAGCAATGGCGACAGGCGGCACTTTCTCGTTCTTCTTGGATCGAATAGAGAATTAGGGTTAATGAATAGAATTATAGATTCCTTGATTAATCCTTAAAAGAGAACCTTATATAGCCATAGACTTAACGACAAGAATTAAGGTAGGATTAACCTTAAACGAAATCATATGAGCCGTCAAACGGACTGAAAATCACTTAAAGAACGAAAATACAATTTCTCGAGAACAAAGAACTTCTCGAGAAATAGCAGCTTCTACTTGAGAAAATACATAGAAGGATTTTCGGGAGATAGAGATAAACTTCTCGAGAGATAAAGGATTTCTCGAGAGATGGATGGACTTCTCGAGAACAACTGGCTTCTCAAGAAAAACAACCTTTAGAAAAACATTACTAGCAGACGAGAAAGACTTTTCGAGAGACAGACATATTTCTCGAGAGACTGTTTAGATTTCTTGAGAAACTCAAGTCTTGCCGAGAAACCTTTAGAAACTTCAAATAAAGGATTGAAAAGGATTTCTCGAGAAAGGAATTTGAAAAACAAAATAGCGTAGAGTCAATTCGCCGGCAGAGGAAAATTAGTCGAACGGAGCTCGAAGAAAGCACTTCAATTTGTCGAACGGCGAGCGACGAACGGCGATCAACGAAACTTACTTCAGTGATAGTAAATCAGCGATCGACCAAATCAAGGTAAGTTCATCGAACGACATTCGATGAACGGCGATCGATGAAACCACTTTGATTTCAATATAACAGCGATCGACCAAACCACTTCAATTCGTCGAACAGAGCTCGACGAAATCCGAACTCAGAATTTCAGTATAACATTCCATCAAACGGCACTCGATGAAACCACTTGAATTCATCGAACGGAGCTCGACGAAATCATAAGATTCGTCGAATGAAAAACATACTGAATAGTTAGGAAAAATTTTATTCCCCCTTCTCTTGGACACCAACAGCACCTCCAAACCATGGGCTTCAATAGTCTTGAAAATGAAATGTATCCAAATAAAGAGATCACACATGAGTCAACACCATGTTCTACATAATGAGGAATTACATTGTATGAAACTGGGCATATTGACTCACTGTGACCTAACATTGATCTACACTTAGCAATGTGAACCTGCAAGAACAATACTAGAAGGACATATCAAATACACTAGCAATTCAATCTTGGTTCAAGGATGACTTCCCACAAATCAAGGTTATTGTGGATACAATACCCAACAGTACTCCCTAGGAGGGGTGGTCTTAGTGAGTCCGTAGGGGAACAAGATCGAGAAAGAAATAGACATTCATTTTCCCTTCACCAACAATCAAGCTGAGTACAAGGCGGTGAGAGCGAGGCCCCACTTCACAAGGGAGATAGGGGTTCAAGATGTGAATATCTCAACATACTCGATGGTGGTAGCATCCCAAATTAAGGGAGAGTTCGACATGAGAGAACCAACTCTCCAACGATACCTGACGAATGTTAAGGGGCTCATTGGGCTGTTCTGAACCTTCTCCATTCGACAAGTGACAAGGGAGGAAAATACTCAGGCAGACTATCTCGAAAAGCATGGCCTGTTGGAACATGGTCTTCCACATCTCCTAGGTTTGAGAATAACAAATCCTATGTGTATTTGATCTTGTGTGTTTAAGTGTGCAGGATAACAATGTCCACATAACTCAAGGATTACATAAGAAGGTTTCCCCCAAAGTTGTGCCATCAAATCCAAAACACCTACTAGCGTTGGTGGTAGTACTAGCGCAGGCGCTAGCTGTCATTTGATGAACTGTTAGCGGCGCTCGACTAAATGCTCATATCGGCGTTCGACGAAAATTCATTCGACAAACTCTTAGCAGTGTTCGACGAAATATCATTCGACCAAAATCGTTCGACAAACTCTTAGTGGTGTTCGACGAATTCCCAATCGACGAAATATTGGCTTAAAGCGCAATTGCCGGGAGAACTTATAGAAGGAGATAGTGCCACACGATATCCGATAGTGCAGGCGATAGCGAGCAGCAAAGTAGGCAAGGGAGAATTGTTTCCTCGGATTGAAGATTCTGCCGCGCAGAATATGTCCTAATATGGGATAGCGCCCGCGGTACCACTAGCACAGGCGCTAGCGCTAAGGCTAGATAATGAACCCTTCTCTCCTTGTGTGGTGTGTTGATTCCTAAGAGAGGTCTTGTGCCAGAATTCCAAGCCTTATATGACCGAGAGTTGATCTCCCACCAAACTCTTTGAGAGTTTCTGAAGGAGGACTTCATCACGCTACATCCAAAGAGGGATCGCTTCAACCTCGCTTATTCTACAACGATCGTTCATCTCCGACTTCAGAAGTTTCGTAGAGGGAGTTTTAATATTGTTGTTGTTATTTTATTTCATATCTTTTGTAATCGTTAGAGAATTCACCTCGTGTTGGCGACTAGGTCTGGGTAGGACTTAGGGCAGAAATTCGCCTCGTGTTGGCGACTAGGTCTCGGGTGTAGGTCTAGGGGGTGCTCGAGGACATATCCGGGGAAGGATTGGCTAGAGAGGCTTGATGCTATATCCGGGGAAGGATCTGCTAAAGGCAACCGGTTCGTGGGGATACGAGTCGGTATAGAAAACAAAAAGAGTCTTTCTATTCACTTTGATTTCTAGCTTCGATAAGAGATCAAGTTTTGTAATCATGCTTCTCAAGTTAATAAAATCAGGTCTTTACTTTTACTTCACTTGATTTATCTTGATCTTCTCTAGTTTAATAATCAAAGCTTTTTCAAAGTTATTCAAAATATAATATATGTTTTTTAAAACCCTTATTCACCCCCCTCTAAGGGCGCCTACCGATCCAACAAGTGGTATCAGAGCCAGGTTATTCCAAATCGGCTTAACAACCGGGAATAATGGCATCTCATGATCTCGCTTCTATTAGTGGGGTAAATGTTTATGAAGAAGAAAAATCTCTTAAACCACCATTATTTGAAGGAAGAAATTATAAAGGGTGGAAATTCTTAATGGAAAAGTTTATTAAAAATTTAGATATCGAAGCATGGAATATAGCAATAGTAAGACCAGCAGATGAAATAAATAAAAAGGAACGTCACCTAAATGCAAAAGCTGTAAATAGTATTTTCTGTGCTTTATCTCACGAAATTTCAAAATTAATATATTGTTTTTCTAGTGCATACAAAGTATGGAAATTTCTTGAAGAAATGTATGATTCTCCTTCTACAGGTATAGAACAATCATAAGAACCGGAGAATATTCAAGCTTGAACAAGTCTTCAAGAATGCTCCTCTCATGACGGATCAATGGAGCACACATCAAATGGAAAAGAAGAAGAAGTACTGTCTTCGGAAGAGGAGTGCCAAAAAGATGTAAAAGAAACTATATGTTCAAATCATGCCTCTCCCGAAAGCATTGTAAGGAAATCAAATCCCATCATTTGTACTTCTATTTCTACATTACAAATGCTTCAAACTACAAAGCGCAAAATTAAGAAACTAAAAAATGCTAATAAATATTTGTGCTTAGAAAATAAAAATTTAAAGGAAAAAATTAATGAAGAATCAAACTCTAATTCTACACATGGCTCCTTAGTTGAAAACACCACAACTTGTGTAGAATATAATGAATTAAAAGAAAAGCACAAGAAACTTGAAAAGGATTTTATTTTTATAAAAGAACAACATGAAAATTATGTTTAGAAAATTCATCATTGATAAATGATTGTGCTAAGTGCAGAGACTATAAAATTGAAATTAAAGAGATGGATGAAACATTTGATGAATATAGAAATAACTATCAAGATCATATAGATTCAATTGTTTCGACTCTTAAAAATAGCACAATCGCTTATAATAAAACTAGACATAATTTAAAGATCAAGAATGATGAATTAAAATCAAAAATCAACTTGCTTATGAAAATTGTAAACACAAATTCACAATATCAAACTATATCTAAAAATAAGTTGAATTTGAATATGAACTTCTTAACTAAGTATAATAATGGGAGTAAGGAACATAAAGGATTTGTAAATCAAATTCAAAATCACCATTAATTACAAAATTATGTATCAACTAAAGTAAATTCAAATATGCAAAAATTTCCTATGAAAAATGATTTCAAATGTCATCATTATTTTAAGCCTAAGTTTAATGAATATGGAAATTTAATGCAAAATTATAATATTAAATCTAAGTATGAGTGGAGGCCCAAAATTAAAGATGAAACATTAACTCCAGTTGAAAGGGTCCATTCGTAATTGTCTCCCCAAAAGCCTTCTCGCTATATTTGGGTACCCAGAGGAACCATCCCACTTGGTCCCCTTTGGATACCTAAATCTCTCATTCATTAGGTATCACCAAACGCATGAAGTAGAAATCAACAAAAAAAATAAAATATCAATTATTCTACTTCATGATATGCTTTAATTTCTTGTTTTCTTATTTTTTTTAAGCTATCATGTTATGGGCATCTTATATATTATAGGAAATATGATCTCATCTCTTAAAACTTAAGGAGTTTATAAATCAAATCAATCAAAATTCAAAATCATATTTGATGACCTATCTATTATTCTTATATTCATTGCTTTTAAATATCTTATATTATCCATATGAATCAAACTCTAAATTTGCTATAAGATATTTCAAATTAAATCCGGTTATTAGGCTATTAAGATACTTAGCCTTCACCAACAAGTGGTTTAGTGAAATAACTTGATCTGAAAGAAAATTCAATATCTAAATAAAAGCTCAACTTTCAATATGGTTGTCTTTGTTCACAACAAAAAATTATATTGTGTTCACTCCTTGATGTCAAACATGATCTAAACCATCACTATTGTTCACCTATCCAAAATCACATATATATATTCAAAATTCTTAATTAAAAGAAAATCACTAAAATGTATTGAACGAATTTATCTTCAGAATGAAAATTGATGTCACTCGCACCACCATGATCTATTGATGTCCGTTGCTAAAATTCTATAAAATCATATATCATAACTCACATCAAATATCTTCTAAAAACAACTATTTCTATCACATCCATATGAATTATATGATGACAACTGATATTATAATTGTTTTACCATGGTTGGTGTTTTATGTGTGTATTGTGATTTATTTCTAGTTTAGACCTTTGAATCTCAAACTTATCATACTAACATTGTCGCCTAAAGAATATTTGTGTCTATGTTAGGCTTTATATGTTTACCAAGACATAAAGGCTGGGTATTTGATGAGTCCCATTTATATATATATTAATGGACTCATCTGGGCCCATTATCTAGTCTTTGCACCACACTTTATGCACGTTTTCATTCATATTCACTATTCCCTGCTAGGTGCAATATTAGGCCCATTTCGGTGTGCAATTACGCTCCTTGTTATTGGGGGTAAGCACATGGTGATCCCCTTCCATTTCTCTATGTTTATCTGGTGCTGGAGGTGTATTCCCAGCTTGTTTATCTTGTGTGCAGGTGGTCGGATTGACTTGTATCCAGATTTCTCCTAGATTTCATAACTGTGTGAAATGCACGGTTGTGTGTTTTCCTTGACGCACGGTCTACTGCGGTCGTGCGATCTCATCTGGGCAAAAAACTGGCGATCCGAGTTTATTCGTGCGTTTTGACGCACGGTCGGAATCGTCCGTGCGTGAGTAAGACGCACGGTCTCCTGTTTCTTCTGTTTTAAGAGGTATCTGAATTTGTTCGTGCGTTTTGACGCACGGACGGATTTGCCCGTGCGTGACTAAATCGCACGGGCACCGTAGCTTCGTCTCCACGCCAATTATATCATTAATTAACACACAGTCTACGCACAGTCGTGCGTTCGACCGTGCGTGACCAATTTTCTGCCTGTTTAGTATTTAAACAGGAATTGTTGCTACCATTGGAGTGACGGGAGAGAGCTCGATCCCCCTCGCGGGAAAGACTTGGAATCCCGCCATTTTCACCCTTTCCACTGGAGGAGGCAAGAGGAGACCATCTCCGGCGATCTCCTTCATCATCCTTCCATCCGAGAGCATTTGCAAGCTTCCGCCGCCGCTAGCTCAAGCATTCCTCGCCGAGGAGACCATAGAAGTGCTGAAGATCATTGGAGCGGTGACAGCCTCCTTAGAGTTAGCACGCCATCTGAGGGCCGAGACCGGAGAGAGCCTGACAACCTCTTATTCAGGCCATGAACCCAAGACGCGGTGACATCTTCTTTGTGGCCGAGCCCGGAGGGATCCTGGTGAGTGCGTAGCATTTGACCCTGAAATAGAGTGTACCCTGCGGGCGCGTCTCCGTGCTGCTACCACCATGGATGTTAATAGAAATCCGGCTGAACCTGGAATGGGAAATGTACCGGTCGTGGTTCAGGTAGCTGACGAGAATGAAGTGGTCAGGCCGAGACCTAAGACCATGAGAGATTTACACCACTCCTACAGCTGGGAGTGTTTATCCAGGATTTGGGCCTAACATCATGAACAACCAGTTCGAAATCAAGCCCGCCATCTTGAACATCATCCGTAACAACACGCAGTTCTCTAGGTTGTCCAGTGAAGACCCACATCTTCACCTGGCAGAGTTCGCCGACATTTGCGGTACCTTCTGGTATGCTGGAATCACTGATGAAACAGTCAAGTTGATACTGTTTCCATTCTCAATGCGTGACAAAGCCAAGGTATGGCTCCATTCTATCCCTCCAGGAACTGCTGCTACTTGGGATGTGCTAGCATCCAAATTCCTTGCCAAATTCCACCCGGTGGACAAGATTGTGAGCCTTCAGCGTGAGATCGCCACCTTCCGGCAAGCTGAGCAGGAAACCCTCGCAGAAGCTTGGGAGCGTCTTAGTGACCTCCTGCGCAAATGCCCAAATCACGAGCTCCGGCCGTGGAACATCGTGGAGACCTTCTACTTCGCCATCGAGCCCAGCCATCGGGCGATGATTGACGCTGCTGCAGGAGGAACCCTGATGAACCACACGCCCGAGGAAGCTCTCAGAATTCTGCAAGACACTGCGTCCCACAGCACATTCTAGACTGCAGGGAGAAATGCGCCTAAAAGCGCTCGGGGACTATTTGTGGTGGATTCACTACCTCCCGCTGCTGCGCCCGCGTCTAACATTACATGTGAAGGATGTGGAGGCGGTGGTCACCACTCATACGAGTGCCCAGGTAGCAAGCCATCAAGTGAGTTCTCCCAGCTTTGTTTAAATCAATCTGTAAATTTCGTTGGGAATCAAGCTAGGGGGCACCCTATGGAAATGCTTATAACCCGGGTGTGAGAAATCACCCCAATTTTTCATGGAACCAAAATGCTGCAGGCCAACGATGGCAACCGGGCCAGCATCAATACGATGCTCAAGCGTCCGGAAGTCAACCAAGGACACCTCAGCCGGGTTATAATCAAGGTGCCTCAGTCCCTAAGAAAAGTAATCTGGAAGAGTTGATGGAAAAGTTTATGGAAGTCGCCACACTAACATGGTGAACCAAACCGCGTCCATGCGTAACTTGGAGATGCAAGTGGGCCAACTGGCTCAAGTGCTAACCGAGCGTGCGCAAGGGACCCTTCCCAGTAATACTGAAAAAATCCAATTAACCAAGGGAAGAGTCTCTCCGACGCGGGAGTTGGTGAACTAAGTGAGTTGGTAGTCTCATTTTCCATTAACAATATCGAAATGGAAGCCCTATGTGATTTTGGTTCATCTCGCAACGTCCTCGCTTTGCAGGATGTTGCTAAACTGCAACTTAAAATGGATACGGATGAACGGAAGTCACTAGTGCTTGCTAATGGGACTGTAGTTAAGGCTGAGGGATAAGACAGGAATGTGGAAGTTACAATCGAGGGGACGGTAGTTATTGCCGACTTCCAAGTCTTGGGACCAAGTCTGAATGAATCCATTCCCATCTTGGGAGTACCGTTCTTAAAAGAGAGCGGTGCCACCTTAGACTTTTCTAAGGGGTGTGTTGTCTTACCCTGTAAGGTGACACGCTCCACTTGCCCCATGATTGTATCTGAAGCAGTAATTCACTCTCCCCTTATTTTTACTAAGGAACCATCTAGTGATGTAGAAGCTGAGAAAAGAACAGAATCGCTAGAAGGAGCAAAGAAAAAGAGAAGTTGGAAGTTGTGACGGAAGAGGGGAAGAAGGCAAAAGACAGCACTGAGACCAGAATATGGAATGACGAGGGAGAAGGCGGAACAAAGCGCCTAATGAAAATTTGTCCAAGTCAAAATAACAAATGTAAACATTTTAAGCAGGTCCATTGGGCGGATCCGGTTGCCACGGCAGCAACGGAAGTGAAGCCACCCACCACCAAGGCGGGAAATACTGCCAGTTATCAACGTTGGCGCTCTCCAACTGTGGAGAAGCTGAGGCAAGAAAAACTGCTGCGTGAAGCACGCTCTATTTCCCTCCAGCGTGAGAAGGAAGAGGTTAGGGGCAAGGGGGAGACATCCTCCTTGGGCCCTAAAGCCTTCACCTCTCTCCCATCTTGCGTAGCTGGGGAGAACCACCACAAATCAGCATACAGCTGATGCGTGATGGGGTCTCGGGGTTATGATTATGCTGCTTCTTCGGTCTGATTTTGTGCTCTATTTTGTCTCTTTGCTATGTTGGTCGTTCTTATTTTAGTTTGGAACAATCTCTTTAACTGCTGCTATCGATCTTTAATACAGGTATTTGGTCCACCTTGAAGGACGTTAAACAAAAGGGATTCTTGGGAGACAACCCATGGGAACCACCCGGTTCCGTCTGCTTTTTAATTCCTTTTATGCACTACTATTTCTATTTTGCTAACATTGTAGGCGGATGCTCTTTTGTGGAGGATGAGGAAAGTATGAAAATATTAATGGTTGAACTACCGCACTTCTGTCATGCTCTTTTATGAGCATAGGTCAACTCTACCCCTCTCTTACTTATTTCTGAATTGGTTATTTTAGTTAGTTTTGATAAAGTCTGGGGGAGAGAGTGATCGGTGCACGTGCACACACTTTGCATGGCATGTTTGAATGTGATGAGTTAGGATTTATATTTTGTTGCACATATTGCATACACTTGCACCTAGTTCACGCGCACTTGATCACGCGTACTTATTGGGTATCGCTGCGAGGTTCCCCGCTCATAAGAATTGGATTATTAGCGTATGAGTGAGGAGTAGAGAAAAATGTTGACTCGTGTAGTGCTCTAGTCAAGTGCTCCGGTCACACCTAGAAATTCAATTAGAGTAGAATTAAATTCAGAGTTATAATTTAATTATTTCTATTATAGTAGCTGCAATTTATTTTACTTTAGTGGTGAATCCGGTGAATCCAAAGGTCACATAAGGTCGAGTGTAGATAGACTAGTAGTAGCTTATTACTAAGGTCAGAAGGAAGGACAACCTTTCTCGGTGGCTAGAACTTGCACTAGGCAACTCTCGAAATGATTGCGTTGAAGTACTCGTCATAAAATGTGATATAGGCCATTTCTTGATCTGGTTGTGCTTTTGAAATCCTTACCTACATAATCACCGTTGCAAGCCCACTTGAGCCTGCCCTTCCTCCTTCTTTAGCTCCACTATAATTTAACCAAAGCCATACGGCGAACCTATTTTCACACCAGCCTTTGAGCTGATAGAAATTTCTTTTTCGATCGCATTTGGTGTCATCTTTGTTGTGTATGGCAATTTTGAATTAGCTAAAGGAGCCATTTTATTGTACTTTCAAATGTCATTTTGTCAATGAGAGAAAAGAAAAGAAAAGAAAAAAAAGTGGTGCAAAAATAATATTCTCTCGGCAAATTCAATTTATATTTGGCTTAGCACGCACCTAGTGTTCAGTTGAAGTCTGGGGGTGTTGTGTAATTCTGGAAAATTTTGTTTTGGTGATTGTAATTCTCTTGAGTGCTCAGGTTGTGATGAATGCGATTCCCATCGTCCTTCTACTTACCTAGCCTATACTCAACCTAAGCCCAATTCTAACCCATAAGTCCTATTGATTTTAGATACGAGTCGTATCATGCAGTAGAGAGAGTGCGAACGTGCAAGCCTATGGACACCGACTTTGATGGATTTCTTAGGAGTTTGTCCCGAGCTTCGATTTGAGTAATGCTCTACTCATTAGTCACGCTATTTTCCCTTTTGCGCGACTGAAAGATTCACCGGGACTCACCATCCAAGTAAAATAAATTTCAAACTACTGTTCTAGAAATAGTTAGATATAATCTTGAGTTTAATTCTGTTCTAATGTGTTTCTATGCACGTGCGCATGCGACTTCGCATTGGTCTCAACCGCTCACACTCACGCTAACATCCAATTGTTCCGACAGGAGGGCTGAGTAGTTTGCCTGAGACGTGCAAATGGTTAAGTCTGGGGGTGTGATGAGTCCCATTTATATATATATTTATGGACTCATCTGGGCCGATTATCTAGTCTTTGCACCACACTTTATGCACGTTTTCATTCATATTCACTATTCCCTGCTAGGTGCACTATTAGGCCTGTTTCGGTGTGCAATTGCGCTCCTTGTTATTGGGGGTAAGCACATGGTGCTTGCCTTCCATTTCTCTATGTTTATCTGGTGCTGGAGGTGTATTCCCAGCTTGTTTTTCTTGTGTGCAGGTGGCCGGATTGACTTGTATCCAGTTTTCTCCCAGATTTCATAACTGTGTGAAACGCACGGGCGTGCGTTTTCCTTGACGCACGATCTGCTGCGGTCGTGCGATCTCATCTGGGCAGAAAACTGGCGATCTGAGTTTACTCATGCGTTTTGAGTCACCGTCGGAATCGTCCGTGCGTGAGTAAAACACACGGTCTCCTGTTTCTTCTATTTTAAGACGAATCTGAATTTGTCCGTGCGTTTTGACGCACGGACGGATTTGCCCGTGCGTGAGTAAATCGCACGGGCGGCGTAGCTTCGTCTCCACGCCAATTTTATCATTAATTAACGCACGGTCTGCGCACGGTCTGCGCACGGTCGTGCGTTCGACCGTGCGTGACCATTTTTCTGCCTGGTTAGTATTTAAACAGGAATTGTTGTTGCCATTGGAGTGACAGGAGAGAGCTCGATCCCCCTCGTGGGAAAGACTGGGAATCCCGCCATTTTCACCCTTTCCACTGGAGGAGGCAAGAGGAGACCATCTCCGGCAATCTCCTTCATCATCCTTCCATCCGAGAGTGTTTGCAAGCTTCCACCGCCGCTAGCTCAAGCATTCCTCGCCGAGGAGATCATAGAAGCGCTGAAGATCATTGGAGCGGTGATAGCCTCCTTCGAGTTAGTACGCCATCTGAGGGTCGAGCTCGGAGAGAGCCTGACAACCTCTTATTCCGGCCGTGAACCCAAGATGCGGTGACATCTTCTTTGTGGTCCTCTCTAACCCTTAATGCTTGTACTTGTTTATGTGTTGTATGAATGCTTGTTAAGATTTATCTTAAGGATTATTGCTTGTGTTCATATCCAATGTTGATGCGGTGGCAAGAATAGCCCTTGTTTGTTGTTGTGATAGCCTGGGTTGCTTGTGTGTGAAGCCACTTAGCGATTGCTAGTGGTGATGTTTGCGAAGAGGTGAGTACAACCCTCACGAACCCCGCACTATGGCCACTCCACCCGCTTACCGAAGCATGGCATCGCGGCCGCTGCACTCACCCACATGTTCTGAAGCGGTGCTTTTCGACCCGCATTTCTTTTTATTCTGCAATAGCATAGGAACCCAAATCACAACCTCCCTTTGTTTCTTATTAATCCTTTTAACTGATTTTCTGGTTTGAGCAAATCGTACTACCCAACTTGCGGTCCTTTGAGAATGATATTCGGGGATTTCCTCCCTATTTTATTACTTGAGCGACCGGTGCAGTGCCGTCGTATCGCATTTCGTGCTTGCTAATTAGCAGTGCCGAAATAGCGCATCAGTATTCTCATCTATGGCTTATCCATGGTATTCTTGTGCATGAACATTATGGTTAATCACTAAAATCATGCATATTTGATTTGTTCATTCATGTCATCTCATGCAAAGTTTAGTTGGTAAAGTCATATGCAAAATCGATAATGTTTCATGAAATTTGCACTATCTAGACATCTCCTAAAAATCTGAAATTTCAGCATGAAACTACTATTGGGACACTTAATCAAGATCAACAATTAAAAATTTGAAAATCATAAAAAACCGTGTACTATTTCCCGCGCTAGCACTAACGCCGGCGCTAGCGCACCTATGTGTTTTTCTATATTTTTAAAATTTTGAAACATCCCTAAAAATATATTAATCTATGTGTACTATTCATTTATGCACTTTTACTTTTATTACATTTTTGAAAAATCAAATACAAAAATACAAAAGCCAAATTACAAAAAATATGTTTTGCCTTTTTTTGGTTTTTTGTCATTTGTTTAAATTTTATTTTTAAAAGCAAAAATCAATTACAAAAATATAAAACAAAAAAAACAAGTATAAAAAATTATTATTTTGAACTTAACCTTTCTATTTACATGTATCTTGCGAAAGGGTGATTTGGGATATCATCCCATCATATCACCTAATACCGGGCGAACCTCTCACAAGGTAGTCCTCGGGAAGTCCAAGATCAATCTTATGAGTTCATACTTTAAATTATCAAAAATATTGTATGGACATCATTGAGAAAATCAAGCATGATTTAATCTATTATTTAGAACTTCTATAATGTTGCAATTAATTTGTTCAAACTACTTTGAACATTGCTTTCATCATGCTTTGATATATCTATTAATATGTCCATCAATTATATTGAAAAAGTTGTGTAGAACTAAGCTTAGCATGCCTCTAAGTATGAGTAAATGTTTTATGTTTGATAATGATCGCTATTCACTCACTTATTTTGGCATTGTCTACATATGTGTTTAATCTAAGAATGCATGTGTATGTTTTGTAATAGTACAATGAATTAAAATTGCACAAGTATCTTACCTACACAACCTTTGTTTTCACTTTAAAAATTAAGAAAAGTGGTTATGTTTTTCATAAATTATATTGGTTTGCAAAACAAGTGTATTAGGAGAACTTTGTACAAAACAAAAATCATAAAATAAAGTGACAAAGATAACTCCACCAAGCACTACTTGAACCTCCTGATAAGTCTTAATAAGCCTTGTGAGGTTGAGCACCTTGGAAAGAATAGTAAAGTATCTTGTGCAAACCATAACTTTCTTTCAAAATAAAAAACCACTTATTCTTAAGTACACCGGATCACTAGTTTCAATATTAAAATAAAATAAAATATATGATCCCCCAAGCACTACTTTGCACCCTGATAAGTCTTAATGAGCATTGTGTATGCAAAGCACCTTGGTAGTTGTACATTTTTTTTGTGCATTGAAGTTTGTGGAAGTAAAACTATTTGTGTTTTATTGTGCTCTTTACTTTACATATCTCTTGTATTTTTGATTAAAACATTTGTTTACTCTATTCAAAATACACTTATGTGCACATCATTATCTTCCATAACACTTCTTCTCATGAGTATTGGATCCTATTGCAAATTCTATACTACTCTTTATTTATGAAATGCACTAGATAACCTAGCATGTTTTCTACAATGTTTGGTATGTTTTGAATTTGTGAATTAAAATAACATTGTAGTAATCTTTTTGATAACATTATATCATGCTTGGTTACATTAATGTTAAACTTAAAGATTTTAATTGAACAAAGATTTACAAAAACATCTTCTTTTTGAAATTTAAGTCATATATCTTTTTATGGATCATCATTGATTACAATAAGATGTTTCTTGTATTTCGATAAGTCTTCCACATCATAACCATATAATTGTTTTACCTTGCATTTTCATGCTTATTTAAAGTCTTTTATTTTGTGTACATCATCACTTGAATCTTCAAATTCCTTTCTTGCAACAAGTGGTAGACTTGCTTGGTAAACTTTATATTGGTTGAATTTTCTTTTGCTATAAAACTCTGATTTATTTCTATGAAAATATTGTTATATTAAAAACTCTGATTCATTAATGGATTTCAAAATAGCTATGTGAGTGGTTTCATAAATTCAAATAAAAATATAAATCCATTGGCTATGTCATTAGATTTAAAACTCTTATATGTTTCCAATAATTATTATCCATGACTTCATTTCTCACCATAGCGGGGGCGTAGGGTTGTAGACATTAGATAACCTTTATCTCTAGTCATGTCTTGTCCTTAACTGGGGAGGGTTCCAGTGGGGCCTTGCGAGGCACTGGGGGGAAAGAGTGCTGAGTTGAGTTTTGTCTAGTGTTTGCATATGGGACTAACACCCCAACCTACGGCATGTTTGCAGCTCCTCATGCCCATCCGTCACTTAGTACGGGGCTAGGGTGTAGACATATTGTCTGGGTAGTTTAGTTACTTGGAAATAATTACATTTTTTTATGCTTAAAACTCTTTTATAAAAAGGAAAAACTAACATTGATAAATTTAAGCTAAAAACTCTGATCTATCTCTATAAAAATTATTCTAAAACTCCTTATCATTTCCTTCTCTCTAAAAGCTCGATCATGCCTTTATATTATTATCAACTTTTAAGTGGCGTCTCCTTACCCGCTTTTGCTAATAACAAAATGGGGAGAACTAACATGATAAATATAAACTACTATCAAAATAGAAAACTAACATGCTAAATTAAGATGATAGCTTACATATTAGGGGAGAATTCACTTAGGGGGAGCATGTATTTAGGTGGAGCAAGTCTAAATGCTAAAATCGTTAATTATCCTAAGTCATCACTCTCACACACACACACAAGTATGTTTTCTCATGCTTATATATTAATGCTCTGATTTATCATTAATGGATTTGTTATTATCAAAAAGGGGGAGTTTGTTGGAACATGGTCTTCCGCATCTCCTAGGTTTGAGAATAACAAATCCTATGTGTATTTGATCTTGTGTGTTTAAGTGTGCAGGATAACAAAGTCCACATAATTCAAGGATTACATAAGAAGGTTTCCCCCAAAGTTGAGTCATCAAATCCAAAACACCTACTAGCGCTGGCGATAGTACTAGCGCAGGCTCTAGTTGTCGTTCGACGAACTATTAGCGGCGCTCGACTAAATGCTCATATCGGCGTTCGACAAAAATTTGTTCGACAAACTCTTAGCGGCGTTCGACGAAATATCATTCGTCAAAAATCGTTCGACAAACTCTTAGCGGCGTTCGACGAATTCCCGTTCGACAAAATATTGGCTTAAAGCGCAATTGCCGGGAGTACTTATCGAAGGAGATAGCGCCAGGAGATATCCGTTAGCACAGGAGATAGCGAGGAGCACAGTAGGCAAGGGAGAATTGTTTCCTCGGATTGAAGATTCTGCTGCGCAGAATGTGTCCTAATATGGGATAGCGTCGGCGGTACCACTAGCGCAGGCGCTAGCGCTAAGGCTATATAATGGACCATTCTCTTCTCGTGTGGTGTGCTAATTCCTGAGAGAGGTCTTGTGCCAAAATTCCAAAGCCTTATATGACCGAGAGTTGATCTCCCACCAAACGCTTAGAGAGTTTCTGATGGAGGACTTCATCATGCTACATCCAAAGAGGGATCGCTTCAACCTCGCTTATTCTACAGTGATCGTTCATCTCCGACTTCAGAAGTTTATTAGAGGGATTTTTAATATTGTTGTTGTTATTTTATTTCATATCTTTTGTAACCGTTAGAGAATTCGCCTCGTGTTGGCGACTAGGTCTGGGTAGGACTTAGGGCAGAAATTCACCTCGTGTTGGCAATTAGGTCTCGGGTGTAGGTCTAGGGAGTGCTCGAGTCCATATCCGGGGAAGGATTGGCTAGAGCGGCTTGAGTCCGTATCCGGGGAAGGATCGGCTAAAGCCAACCGGTTCGTGGGGATACGAGTCGGTATAGAAAACAAAAAGAGTCTTTCTATTCGCTTTGATTTCTAGCTCTGATAAGAGATCAAGTTTTGTAATCATGCTTCTCAAGTTAATAAAATCATGTCTTTACTTTTACTTCACTTGATTTATCTTGATCTTCTCTAGTTTAATAATCAAAGCTTTTTCAAAGTTATTCGAAATATAATATAAGTTTTTTAAAACCCTTATTCACCCCCCTCTAAGGGCGCCTACCGATCCAACATGTCCCTCGTGTGGGAAGGATGGTGACGGAACCGTTTTGTCCATCCATCGAACAAGGAGAACTAATGGACGTCGATCAGCGGCCCACATGGATGGATCCCTTTATCATTTTCATGACCTCAGGAAAATTCCCGGAGGAAGTCACGGATAAGCGGCAATTTCGGTACAAATCAGCCTACTATGTGCTTCAGTAGGGACCCCTGTATCGGAAGACTCTGACAGGGCTCCTTTCAAGATGCATCTCTGAAGAGGAGGTCCCGAGGGTTCTGGAGGAGATCCACTCCGTAGAGTGCAGAAGCCACTTTTGGGAGTCGGACCTTGGAGAAAAGGTTACAGAGACAGGGGTACTTCTGGACCACGATCAGCAAGGATGCGGGAGAGTATGCAAAGAAGTGCACAAAATGTCAGCTCTTCGCACCACTACAACTTCTACCAGCGCAAATGCTCAGGACCATCACGGCACCGTGACCCTTTGCAATTTGTGGGATGGATTTAGTGGGGCCTTTCCCCCAGGCTAGTGGGCAAAGGAGGTTCCTCCTAGTCATGATTGACTACTTCTCCAAGTGGCTAGAGGTCAAGACATTGGAAAAAACAACCTCGCAGGTAGTGCGAAACTTCATTTTGGGAGAGATACTTTGTTTGCACGAGATGCCCCTATCTATCATCATAGATAATGGGCCACAGTTCGCTAGTGGTAAGCTCACCAGCTTCTACAGTCACTTGGGCATTGACCTCCGCTTCGCATTTGTTCATCATCCCAGGAGCAACAGACAAGTAGAGGCAGCAAACAAGACCATCATAAATTTGTTAAAGAAGAAGGTAGAGAACATGAAGGGTGACTGGGCGGAGCAGATGCCCTAAGTCCTTTGGGATTTGAGAACCACTCCAAGCACATCCACATGGGAAACTCCTTATAAACTCTCCCACAGTTCCGAGACTTTGTTGTCAGTGGAGTTCGAGGTGAGGTCCCCTTGAGTCATGGTGGTAGAAGTAGGAGACGATGAGTGGAGGGTAAAGAATGAGGAAGAATAGTGGCTCTCGCTTGATCTCGTGGAGGAACTCCGGTGTTGGGAAAATGATTTCTCTTAACCCCTAAAAATAAGTTAAAGAAGAATTCTAAGAATGAAAAATAAGGCTAAGTAAATATGCGTCGAATACTATTCGACGCAACGTCGAAATGAAGTCAACGTTTCCTTCAGATTGAGTCGAAGTAACTTTAGGAAGATTTCGACGTATGTGTTGTCGACGTTACTCTGATTTCTAGTCGACGCATCTAATGTAGTCGACGCACCTTTGTCGACGCACCTTCCTTATTCTCCTCTCGACGTCCAGACAGGATGTATTCGACGCTTGTGTCGAATGGTAATCGACGCCCGTCGATTTATGTGACAGATCTAAATATGCGCCAGATCTCTTTCCTTCTTTCAGTAGATCTGATTTGTATGGAATAATGTTAATATTTTATAGCCGTTCTGAATCATTCTTTCCTTCTATTTGATTCTTGGCTAATCTGATTAACTCTATTTTGGATATCATTTGAAATCGGGATTCATTCTTTCCTTCTACTGAAAATGTTATTATGGAAATATTTCTTTCTTTCTAATACTCTGCCTGCTAATTGATTACTCTCCTTTAGTATTATTTGATTGAAACAGAGCTATAAATAAAGAGGAGGTCGGCAGAAGAAGTAGTGAAGTGATTCACCATTTTTTACATTTGAAAAGAGGAAAAGCTCCCTAGTGAAAAAGAGAGAATTGAGAAATAGTCCTGCAGCAATATTCAAGCATTCTTCTTCCTCTGCTTCTGAAGTCACCCTGCTACAAATTCTGATAGCTCTCACATAAGAGAGAAAAGCTACAAATCTTCTTCTCTCTGTAGAAGAAAGATTTAATTCACTTCTTGTGCTTCCAATCTTCTTGCTAGGAAGAAGATTTATTCTTGTTCTTATTTCTTTCTTATTTCTTATTTTTAATTAAACCTTGTAAAAGAGTTTTTAGAATCTCTCTTCAAAAAATTCAGTGTACTGGTTCTAAGAGTCTCCTTTTCAAAAGACTCAGTTGGTTCTAAGAGTCTCCTTGTCAAAAGACTCAGGGTGGTTCTAAGAGTCTCCTTGTCAAAAGACTCAGGGTGGTTCTAAGAGTCTCCTTATCAAAAGACTCAGTGCAAGATAGTGAATTCCTACCAAGCGGGTAGAAGAGTGGACTACCCAAAGTATGGGGAACCACTATATTTTCTTGTGTTGTGATGTGATTTCTTTTCTTGCATTTACTTTCTTTATTTGTTTAATTCTTGTTGGTGTGTGGGAAGCTATAATCTGTGATCATACACATATATATATTAACATTGCACAAAATATTTTTTAATCTCTATTCACCCCCCCTCTAGAGAATTCTAGTGAGGTTAACTGTGCACTTTCAATTGGTATCAGAGGCAGGTTGATCTAAAAAGGTTAACTCCTTGATCAAAAAGATCCTACCTCTTGTTTTTATATATATATATATATATATATATATATTTTTTTTTTTTTAATTATTTTCATGGCACAAATCAAAGATTATGCTTCCACCAGACCACCAATTTGCAACCTTGAAAAGTTTGCACTTTGGAAAATAAGAATTAGAATCTATTTAAACTCTATTGATGATGAATTATTTAATGTTGTTATGACAGGTCCCCCCCAAGCCATTCAAAAAGGATTCAAGTGGAAAAACAACTGAAACACTTGCTCCAAAGGCTGAATGGACAGAAGAGGAAAAGAAAGCCCAAGCATATGATGCCAAGGCTATGAATATCCTAGTTTCAACTCTCTCAGATGAAATCTTCCAAAAGATTGCTGAGTGTGAGTCAGCTAAGGAAGTATGGGAAGCTCTCACCAAAATGGTTGAGGGAAGTGCTGATGAGACAAAGGACAGAAAGACACTACTCATCTCCCAATATGAAAACTTCCAAAAGAAAGTGAAAGTGTTGCTGACATGTATTCAAGATTCAGCCTCATAGTCAATGAATTGAGAACACTTGAGAAGGACATATCTCTTACGGAGATAAATGACAAATTGCTGACTTGCTTCCCTAGCTCTTGGGATTCAATAATCTGGCCAATCAAAGACTCCAGAAGTCAAAAAGAAATCTCAACAGATGTCCTGTTGGGTAAATTAAAATCCTATGAACAACTGTTGAAAAAACGGGCTGAGAAAGAAGAGAAAGAAAAGGCTCCTCCACTCCCAAAAGAAAAGAGTATTGCTTTGAAGGCTATTGAAGGAGAACCCTCTACAAGTGATGAGGAGCTGATCAGTCTACTGGCCAGAAGGTTCAAGAAGTGGATCAAAACAGAAGGATCCAGAGGAAGAGACTCAAAAACCAGGTATAATAAAACACATACTAAAGAGATTATATGCTACTCTTGCAGGAAACCTGGACACATTGCACCTGAATGTCCTAAAGAGATCAACAATAAGAAGGATCTAAAAAGAACAGATCTAAAGAAGAAGAAGAAGAAAGAAAAAGGATTCATTGCTCAATCCTGGAGTGATTCAGAATCTGAAGGAAGTACCTCATCAGATAATGATCAGCAAGAGGTCAAGCAAGAGGAAACCTATCTGATGGCCACTGAGAAGCCTGATGATACATCTATGGTAAATATACTTGATAATATAGATTTCTCTTCTACTGATTTCAAACAAAGTTTCAAAGAATTCTGTTTAGATCTAATCAAATCTGAAAAAGAAGTAAAAGAATTAAGAATTGAATTAAAAAATCTCAAACAGGTAAATACACATCATAAAAATTATAAGCTCAATCTAGAACTCTTAGAAGAGGAATTAGACAAAATCTATTCAGAAAATCTAACACTAAGGAAGGAGCTTGCAAAGGCTAAAGTCTTTGAAGACTCTCTAAATGGAAGAGGTCAGAAGCTCAAAAATATGTCTGAGAATCTCACTAATAGATTTAGACAGATAAATCAGAATACTAATGAAGCATCTAAACCTCAAACATCCAGCAAATCTGTCTGGAAACATCCAATTCACTTCCTTAGGGAGAATTATCTAACAGGAGAAATATCACAAGAAAGCCCTGAAATAACCACTATTTTTAATAAACCTAATCCCATTACAGATAAAGGAATCTTAGGAAAATATCCTCACAAAAAATTTGAACATGCGTCGAATTCTTACCAACGTGCGTCAAGTTCTAATCGACGCTTACACCAAAATACGTCGAATTCTACTCAACGCAACCTCTCTCATGCTTCGACTGAAAATAGACTCAGAATGAAGAAAGCGTCGAATTCATATCGACGCAACCATAAGTCTACGTCGAATCCCTATCGACGCAATAAATCAGACAAAAAATTTTCTGTTTCCAAACAGGCCTCTCAATCCATGTCCTTCTATTATAAACATTATTTCTGTGATATCATCCAAGAAGATTGGTATGATAAGCCAGTACCCCATAAGAAGGAAGGATATCCTGAAAGACCCACTTATTCTTTTATTAAATCTTTTACTAAGGAGAGGAAGGGACCCCAGCTTAGCAGGGTCCAAACTAATGTTTAAAATTTTATGTGCAGATGTATCACATCTCCGGGATGGTGTGGTACTTGGACAGTGGATGCTCCATGCACATGACAAGATGCAAAAACTTATTAATCAACTTTGAGGATAGACTTGGACCATCAGTAACCTTTGGAGATTCAAGCTGTGGCCAAACCATGGGCTTTGGAGATTTCAAAGAAGGGAAAGTCACCTTCAAGAATGTGGCAGTAGTCAAAGGACTAAAGCACAATCTGATAAGTATAAGTCAGATATGTGAAAATGGTAGGTATGAGGTAAAATTCACCACACTATTATGCCATATTATTGATATCAAGACTGGTGCTACAGTACTAAATAGAACTAGAAAAGGAAAAGTATATGCAGTGGACTTTAGCTCTTCACCCACAGAAGTTTGCTTATTCAACAATATCATAGATAAAAATGAACTATGGCATAGGAGACTAGGTCATCTAAACTACAAAACCATTAGTAAACTAGCAAAGAATAACCTAGTCTGAGGTTTACCAAAGGGTAGGTACTCTAAGGATTCTCCATGCAGACCTTGCCAACTGGGAAAACATCCCAAATCATCATTCAAACCCACTGGTAAGGATGACTCTCCCAGGGCCCTATACTTACTACACATGGATCTCTTTGGTCCCATATCCACTCAGAGCTTAGGTGGAAAATCCTATACCTTGGTTATTGTTGATGATTATTCTAGGTTTAGCTGGGTATTCTTTCTAAGGGTTAAATCTGAAACCCATAAAATTCACTCAAAATTCATAAAACAGATTCAATCTGAGTTCAACTCCAATGTTTCAATTATAAGAAGTGATCATGGGACTGAATTTGAGAATCAGATGATTTGTAGTTTCTGTGAGGAAAAAGGTATTAAACAAAGCTTCTTAGCACCTAGAACTCCTCAACAAAATGGAGTTGCTGAGAGGAAGAATAGAACCTTAATAGAATCAGGAAGGACCCTGCTTGCAGAATCAGGATTACCAAAAACCTTTTGGGCTGAAGCAGTCAACACTGCAAACTATGTTCTAAATAGAAGCCTCATACACAAAACTAAATCAAAGACTCCATATGAGCTCCTGAAAAATAAAACACTCACTGTTAAATATTTTAAAATTTTTGGATGTGCTTGCTTTATTCTAAACAATGGGAAAGATCATCTTGCCAAATTTGACAAGAAGTCTGATGATGGAATATTTCTGGGATACTCATCATCTAGTAAAGCCTATAGGTGCTACAATAGAAGAACTCTTAAAATTAAAGAATCCATGCACATTGTATTTGATGAAACTAACATGCTACTTAAGGGGGAGGAGACTCCCACCAGTTCTTTTCCACAGGAAAACAACAGCATAGAAACCCAGCTTGAGAAACTAGCTCTAGAGAACACAGATAATGGAAAGGAAAACCAGTTAGAGGAACCAAGTGAGGAGTCTGAACAAGAAATCTCAGAAAAGAGCATTCAAGACTCATTTCCACAAGAGAACATGGTTCAGGAAGAACAATTGAACAATGATCTCATTGAGAATGAAGAAGAAGAACAACTGACAAGTTCAAGCAGAATAGGGATCAATTTGAAGGATCATCCACAAACTCAAGTAATTGGAGACCCCAATACAGGAGTAAGAATAAGACACCAGGTCTCCACTGGGATGGTGCTCCAATGCTTCCTATCACAAGTTGAACCAAAGAAGTTTGAGGAAGAAAATTGTGATCCTCACTAGATTATGGCCATGTAAGAAGAACTAGGCCAATTTGAAAGAAACAAAGTATGGAATTTAGTGGAAAGACCAAGAAACTACCCAGTGATTGGCACAAAATGGGTATATAGAAACAAATTAGATTCCACTGGAGTAATTGTCAGGAATAAGGCAAGACTTGTAGCACAAGGATATAGACAAGAAGAAGGAATAGACTACAATCAAACCTTTGCTCCAGTAGCCAGACTGGAAGCAATTAGGCTCTTTCTTGCCTATGCAGCTTTCATGAAGATGAAAGTATATCAGATGGATGTCAAGAGTGCTTTTCTGAATGGTGACCTTCAAGAAGAGGTATATGTGGAGCAACCACCAGGTTTTGTTAATCCCTCCTTTCCTAACTTTGTTTATAAACTCAACAAAGCACTATATGGTCTTAAGCAAGCTCCTAAAGCTTGGTATGAAACTCTCTCTAACTTTCTTTTGGAAAATTCCTTTGAAAGAGGAAAAGTAGACAAGACACTCTTTACTAGAACCCATAAAAACCAACTTCTTCTTGTTCAAATATATGTAGATGATATCATCTTTATCTCAACACATCCTAAATTGTGTAAAAGCTTTGCTAATCTCATGCAATCTAAATTTGAAATGAGTAGTATGGGAGAACTCTCATATTTCTTAGGATTACAAGTAAAACAAAGTAGTGAAGGAATCTTTATCTCACAATCAAAGTACACTAAAGAGCTAATCAAAAAGTTTGGTATGGAATCAGCCTCCTCTATGAAAACTCCCATGGCAACAAATGCCATTATAGAAAAAGATGACAAGGGAAAATCAATAGATCAAAATACATATAGGGCAATCATAGGATCCCTTCTATATCTCACTGCTAGCAGACCTGACATTATGTTTGCAACTTGCATATGTGCTAGATTTTAGGTTGAACCAAAGGAATCCCATCTCACCTCTGTAAAAAGGATTCTTAGATACCTAAAGGGAACTCCTGAACTAGGTCTATGGTATTCAGCAGAAACCAACTTTGAATTAATAAGTTTCTCAGATGCAGACTATGCTGGATGTAGGGTTGATAGAAAAAGCACATCTGGCACTTGCCAATTCCTAGGTGACAGATTAATCTCATGGTTTAGTAAGAAACAAACCTCGTAAGAAACAAACCTCAGTCTCAACCTCAACAGCAGAAGTTGAATATATAGCTGCTGGGAGCTGTTGTTCACAAATCTTGTGGATGTAAAATCAGCTTCTTGACTACAAACTGGAAGTCAATAACTCTAAGATTTATTGTGATAGCTCTAGTGCTATATCTATAGCATCTAACCCAGTCCTTCATAGTAGAACCAAACACATAGAGATCAGACATCACTTCCTTAGAGACAATGTTGAAAAAGGTAAGATAACCTTAGAATATATACCCACAGAAAGTCAAAGAGCAGACATTTTTACAAAACCCTTGGATGAAACCAAGCACAACTACGTCATAAACACCATAGGAATGCTTGATGGAAGCTTGTAAACACCATTGTTAGGGAACTCTAAAGGAATCACACAATCTAATAAAACTTCTTGCAGATGCGTCGAATACATATCGACGCTCCGTCGAGACAAACTCGACGCTGACACCAATTTCCATCAGACAAAGTTACGTCGATCTTTTATCGACGCACCGTCGAATTCATATCGACGCATTACTATGATCACGTCGATAGAGCTCCAGGCTGGCCAATCTCCACGGAGCGCCGACTCTATATCGACGCAAACGTCGACATCCATTCGACGTAACGACGACTTCAGGTTAAAATTAGAATCAAATCCTTACTTCCTCTTCTGACGATTGGATTACCTTGATTTCTGTTTCCTTTCTCGACGTTTCATCTTCTTTAAATAATACTTCTTATTTCATAACATATACCTTTTTGAACCCGCCAAAACCTTGTCTTCCACCTCTCTCTCTTTCTGCATCAATGGCGCCTACTCCTGTTCAAACTGCACTTATCAAAGCGATGAACGATGCTCTGGAAAATCTTCTCACCGACTTCCAGACACGTCTAGCCAACTTCTCCAATGAATGTGCCAATATGATCACCAGCTGTGAAGCCAAATTGGCCACCCTATCTGCCTCTCTTCCTGAGCTTCATGCTCTTCTTCGAGAAGAACCTCTGTCGCCACAAAGGTTTACATCCTTCCTGAAAGATATAAACCAGGGGGAGAGTTGCTCCAGAAACCCCTCTTGCCAGGTCTTTGATCTCACTTAAAGCTCAGGTTTAACTCTCTTCTCTCCAACTCTAAGTATTCTCTCTAACTATTACTCCAATTCCATTATAGGCTCCACTCCTCTCAAATCACTCTGACTACACCTTCATCAAACATTTTGGTGAATCCTCCTCTTACAACACTGAAGGGGAGCATGCTGTGGATTCAGCATTCAGAGTTGATAATCCATATAACCAGGGGGAGATTCCTATAGTAAAGAACCCAGAAATCCAGGGGGAGGAAGAAGCAGTCACCTCTGATGATTGGAATGGACAGATATGGATTGATGCACCCTTATGTGAGGAGGAACTTCAACATCACTCCCCTGGCTTCTCTGCCAGTTACATCAAGCTGAAGAATCCTCTACTTGAGGACATCCCTACAAAAGAGCTTGGAGGAGACAATCATCCCTCAGCAGAGATCATTCTACCTGATGTCATTCTGCCTTCTATTGCAGAACAGACTCCTCTTCTTGATATTGTTCCCTCTCCACCCAAAGAGAAAACTCACTCTCCTTCATCTCCACCTCTACCTCTACCTCCACTTCAACCTTCTTCTCTACCTCCTCTGCTACCTCAACCTCCACAAGTGGCAAGCTTCTCCAAACAAATCCTACCTAGGAAAAGTTCAGGAGGACAGATGAAAAGGAAAAGAGAAGCCATTCCCTACTGGCAAAACTTCTCCAAAGAAGAAAGGAGAGAGTATGCAAAAGAAAGGAAGTATAGAAAAGCTTGTGAGCAAATAAAAAGATTTGAAAAGATGCCTATTATCACTCCTAACAGCCCTGTGAAGGAGTACCATGACCCTGACATGGAAAAGAGGCATGAAGAGATACGAGAAAGAGAACTGTATGAATATGAAGCAGCTAGGAAAGAAGTGGAAGATAAAAGGAATGCCTGGATGGAAAAGATCAACAAGGGAATGACTAAAGAACAAATTCTTGCTGAATCTTCTATCAGAATTCCAAAGAAGTTATTTGATATTGAAGCTTATCAAAAGAAAAACCCTAAGGCAGGGATCATCCTAGATAAAGGTCAAAAACACAAGAAGGGTGTTGGGTGTACATAAGATAATTACATTCCCTACAAGAAGCCCAACAGACCTATAAAATTAGACAAGTGGCATGCCTCACCCTGGAAAGGGAAAGGAAAAATGGCTGACATTCCAGAGAAGCAGCAATCAGAAAAGAAAACAAAATATAGGCCCAAGGTTGATAACAAGGGACCACCTAAGATCAAGCCTACTGAAAAGAAAGTTCAAAACATTACAATTGAGATTATTGATGGAAAGGCAGCAATCATCATCAGCAAAGGCTACTCCATAAATGACACAATCCCTGATGGTGATAAACTATTGGAAAAACTGCATACAATCATCAGGAATGTCCAGGAACGACCTGATAGAGTCAGGGGCTACATTCTTGATGCTATTGAAAACTTATCTAGGAAACTTTATTCTGCTTTTGTCAACTTCATGTACAAAAAGAAGTTTCTGGTTTAAATTTTTGTGAAAGACAAATACTTGTCATATGCTTTCTTATTCCAATTTCTCTTCTGATTATTTAATATATTTCTTATCCTTACAAATGTTGTGCTGGGTTAATTATATGCTAGTACAATTTCCCTCTAAATACGGTTAAGAAAAATAGGGGGAGATTGTTGGGAAAATGATTTCTCTTAACCCCTAAAAATAAGTTAAAGAAGAATTCTAAGAATGAAAAATAAGGCTAAGTAAATATGCGTCGAATACTATTCGACGCAACGTCGAAATGAAGTCGACGTTTCCTTCAGATTGAGTCGAAGTAACTTTAGGAAGATTTCGACGTATGTGTTGTCGACGTTACTCTGATTTCTAGTCGATGCATCAAATGTAGTCGACGCACCTTTGTCGACGCACCTTCCTTATTCTCCTCTCGACATCCAGACAGGATGTATTCGACGCTTGCGTCGAATGGTAATCGACGCACGTCGATTTATGTGACAGATTTAAATATGCGCCAGATCTCTTTCCTTCTTTCAGTAGATCTGATTTGTATGGAATAATGTTAATATTTTATAGCCGTTCTGAATCATTCTTTCCTTCTATTTGATTCTTGGCTAATCTGATTAACTCTATTTTGGATATCATTTGAAATCGGGATTCATTCTTTCCTTCTACTGAAAACTTTATTATGGAAATATTTCTTTCTTTCTAATACTCTGCCTGCTTATTGATTACTCTCCTTTATTATTATTTGATTGAAACAGAGCTATAAATAAAGAGGAGGTCGGCAGAAGAAGTAGTGAAGTGATTCACCATTTTTTTACATTTGAAAAGAGGAAAAGCTCCCAAGTGTAAAAGAGAGAATTGAGAAATAGTCCTGCAGCAATATTCAAGCATTCTTCTTCCTCTGCTTCTGAAGTCACCCTGCTGCAAATTCTGATAGCTCTCAAATAAGAGAGAAAAGCTACAAATCTTCTTCTCTATATAGAAGAAAGATTTAATTCACTTCTTGTGCTTCCAATCTTCTTGCTAGGAAGAAGATTCAATCTTGTTCTTATTTCTTTCTTATTTCTTATTTTTAATTAAACATTGTAAAAGAGTTTTTAGAATCTCTCTTCAAAAAATTCAGTGTGGTTCTAAGTGTCTCCTTTTTAAAAGACTCAGTTGGTTCTAAGAGTCTCCTTGTCAAAAGAATCAGGGTGGTTCTAAGAGTCTCCTTGTCAAAAGACTCAGGGTGGTTCTAAGAGTCACCTTATCAAAAGACTCAGTGCAAGATAGTGAATTCCTACCAAGGGGGTAGAAGAGTGGACTACCCAAAGTTTGGGGAACCACTATATTTTCTTGTGTTGTGCTGTGATTTCTTTTCTTGCATTTACTTTCTTTATTTATTTAATTCTTGTTGGTGTGTGGGAAGCTATAATCTGTGATCATACACATATATATATTAACATTGCACAAAATATTTTTTAATCTCTATTCACCCCCCCCCCCCCTCTAGAGATTCTAGTGAGGTTAACTGTGCACTTTCAATTGGTATCAGAGGCAGGTTGATCTAAAAAGGTTAACTCCTTGATCAAAAAGATCCTACCTCTTGTTTTTATATATATATATATTTTTTAATTATTTTCATGGCACAAATCAAAGATTATGCTTCCACCAGACCACCAATTTGCAACCTTGAAAAGTTTGCACTTTGGAAAACAAGAATTAGAATCTATTTAAACTCTATTGATGATGAATTATTTAATGTTGTCATGACAGGTCCCCCCCAAGCCATTCAAAAAGGATTCAAGTGGAAAAGCAACTGAAACACTTGCTCCAAAGGCTGAATGGACAGAAGAGGAAAAGAAAGCCCAAGCATATGATGCCAAGGCTATGAATATCCTAGTTTCAACTCTCTCAGATGAAATCTTCCAATAGATTGCTGAGTGTGAGTCAGCTAAGGATGTATGGGAAGCTCTCACCAAAATGGTTGAGGGAAGTGCTGATGAGAAAAAGGACAGAAAGGCACTACTCATCTCCCAATATGAAAACTTCCAAAAGAAAGAAAGTGAAAGTGTTGCTGACATGTATTCAAGATTCAGCCTCATAGTCAATGAATTGAGAACACTTGAGAAGGACATATCTCTAACTGAGATAAATGATAAATTGCTGACTTGCTTCCCTAGCTCTTGGGATTCAAGAATCTGGCCAATCAAAGACTCCAGAAGTCAAAAAGAAATCTCAACAGATGTCCTGTTGGGTAAATTAAAATCCTATGAACAACTGTTGAAAACACGGGCTGAGAAAGAAGAGAAAGAAAAGGCACCTCCACTCCCAAAAGAAAAGATTATTGCTTTGAAGGCTGTTGAAGGAGAACCCTCTACAAGAGATGAGGAGCTGATCAGTCTACTGGCCAGAAGGTTCAAAAAGTGGATCAAAACAGAAGGATCCAGAGGAAGAGACTCAAAAACCAGGTATAATAAAACACATACTAAAGAGATTATATGCTACTATTGCAGGAAACCTGTACACATTGCACCTGAATGTCCTAAAGAGATCAACAATAAGAAGGATCTAAAAAGAACAGATCTAAAGAAGAAGAAGAAGAAAGAAAAAGGATTCTTTGCTCAATCCTGGAGTGATTCAGAATCTGAAGGAAGTACCTCATCAGATAATGATCAGCAAGAGGTCAAGCAAGAGGAAACCTGTCTGATGGCCACTGAGAAGCCTGATGATACATCTATGGTAAATATACTTGATAATATAGATTTCTCTTCTACTGATTTCAAACAAAGTTTCAAAGAATTCTGTTTAGATCTAATCAAATCTGAAAAAGAAGTAAAAGAATCAAGAATTGAATTAAAAAATCTCAAACTGGTAAATACACATCATAAAAATTATAAGCTCAATCTAGAACTCTCAGAAGAGGAATTAGACAAAATCTATTCAGAAAATCTAACACTAAGGAAGGAGCTTGCAAAGGCTAAAGTCTTTGAAGACTCTCTAAATGGAAGAGGTCAGAAGCTCAAAAATATGTCTGAGAATCTCACTAATAGATTTAGACAGATAAATCAGAATACTAATGAAGCATCTAAACCTCAAAAATCCAGCAAATCTGTCTAGAAACATCCAATTCACTTCACTAGGGAGAATTATCTAACAGGAGAAATATTACAAGAAAGCCCTGAAATAACCACTGTTTTTAATAAACCTAATCCCATTACAGATAAAGGAATCTTAGGAAAATATCCTCACAAAAAATTTGAATATGCGTCGAATTCTTACCAACGTGCGTCAAGTTCTAATCGACGCTTACACCAAAATGCGTCGACTTCTACTCAACGCAACCTCTCTCATGCTTCGACTGAAAATAGACTCAGAATGAAGAAAGCGTCGAATTCATATCGACGCAACCATAAGTCTACGTCGAATCCCTATCGACGCAATAAATCAGACAGAAAATTTTCTATTTCCAAACAGGCCTCTCAATCCATGTCCTTCTATTATAAACATTATTTCTGTGATATCATCCAAGAAGATTGGTATGATAAGCAAGTACCCCATAAGAAGGAAGGATATCCTGAAAGACCCACTTATTCTTTTATTAAATCTTTTACTAATGAGAGGAAGGGACCCCAGCTTAGCAGGTTCCAAACTAATGTTTAAAATTTTATGTGCAGATGTATCACATCTCCAGGATGGTGTGGTACTTGGATAGTGGATGCTCCATGCACATGACAGGATGCAAAAACCTATTGATCAACTTTGAGGATAGACTTGGACCATCAGTAACCTTTGGAGATTCTAGCTGTGGCCAAACCATGGGCTTTGGAGATTTCAAAGAAGGGAAAGTCACCTTCAAGAATGTGGCAGCAGTCAAAGGACTAAAGCACAATCTGATAAGTATAAGTCAGATATGTGAAAATGGTAGGTATGAGGTAAAATTCACCACACTATTCTGCCATATTATTGATATCAAGACTGGTGCTACAGTACTAAATAGAACTAGAAAAGGAAAAGTATATGCAGTGGACTTTAGCTCTTCACCCACAGAAGTTTGCTTATTCAACAATATCATAGATAAAAATGAACTATGGCATAGGAGACTAGGTCATCTAAACTACAAAACCATTAGTAAACTAGCAAAGAATAACCTAGTCAGAGGTTTACCAAAGGGTAGGTACTCTAAGGATTCTCCATGCAGACCTTGCCAACTGGGAAAACAGACCAAATCATCTTTCAAACCCACTGGTAAGGATGACTCTCCCAGGGCCCTATACTTACTACACATGGATCTCTTTGGTCCCATATCCACTCAGATCTTAGGTGGAAAATCCTATACCTTGGTTATTGTTGATGATTATTCTAGGTTTAGCTGGAATTCTTTCTAAGGGTTAAATCTGAAACCCATAAAATTCTCTCAAAATTCATAAAACAGATTCAATCTGAGTTCAACTCCAATGTTTCAATTATAAGAAGTGATCATGGGACTGAATTTGAGAATCAGATGATTTGTAGTTTCTGTGAGGAAAAAGGTATTAAACAAAGCTTCTCAGCACCTAGAACTCCTCAACAAAATGGAGTTGCTGAGAGGAAGAATAGAACCTTAATAGAATCAGGAAGGACCCTGCTTGCAGAATCAGGATTACCAAAAACCTTTTGGGCTGAAGCAGTCAACACTGCAAAACTATGTTCTAAATAGAAGCCTCATACACAAAACTAAATCAAAGACTCCATATGAGCTCCTGAAAAATAAAACACCCACTGTTAAATATTTTAAAATTTTTGGATGTGCTTGCTTTATTCTAAACAATGGGAAAGATCATCTTGCCAAATTTGACAAGAAGTCTGATGATGGAGTATTTTTGGGATACTCATCATCTAGTAAAGCCTATAGGTGCTATAATTGAAGAGCTCTTAAAATTGAAGAATCCATGCACATTGTATTTGATGAAACTAACATGCTACTTAAGGGGGAGCAGACTCCCACCAGTTCTTTTCCACAGGAAAACAACAGCATAGAAACCCAGCTTGAGAAACTAGCTCTAGAGAATACAGATAATGGAAAGGAAAACCAGTTAGAGGAACCAAGTGAGGAGTCTGAACAAGAAACCTCAGAAAAGAGCATTCAAGACTCATTTCCACAAGAGAACATGGTTCAAGAAGAACAATTGAACAATGATCTCATTGAGAATGAAGAAGAAGAACAACTGACAAGTTCAAGCAGAACAGGGATCAATTTGAAGGATCATCCACAAACTCAAGTAATTGGAGACCCCAATGCAGGAGTAAGAACAAGACACCAGGTCTCCACTGGGATGGTGCTCCAATGCTTCTTATCACAAGTTGAACCAAAGAAGTTTGAGGAAGCAAATTGTGATCCTCACTGGATTATGGCCATGCAAGAAGAACTAGGCCAATTTGAAAGAAACAAATTATGGAATTTAGTGGAAAGACCAAGAAACTACCCAGTGATTGTCACAAAATGCGTATATAGAAACAAATTAGATTCCACTGGAGTAATTGTCAGGAACAAGGCAAGACTTGTAGCACAAGGATATAGACAAGAAGAAGGAATAGACTACAATCAAACCTTTGCTCCAGTAGCCAGACTGGAAGCAATTAGGCTCTTTCTTGCCTATGCAGCTTTCATGAAGATGAAAGTATATCAGATGGATGTCAAGAGTGCTTTTCTGAATGGTGACCTTCAAGAAGAGGTATATGTGGAGCAACCACCAGGTTTTGTTAATCCCTCATCTCCTAACATTGCTTATAAACTCAACAAAGCACTATATGGTCTTAAGCAAGCTCCTAGAGCTTGGTATGAAACTCTCTCTAACTTTCTTTTGGAAAATTCCTTTGAAAGAGGAAAAGTAGACAAGACACACTTTACTAGAACCCAAAAAAACCAACTTCTTCTTGTTCAAATATATGTAGATGATATCATCTTTAGCTCAACACATCCTAGACTGTGTAAAAGTTTTGCTAATCTCATGCAATCTAAATTTGAAATGAGTAGTATGGGAGAACTCTCATATTTCTTAGGATTACAAGTAAAACAAAGTAGTGAAGGAATCTTTATCTCACAATCAAAGTACACTAAAGAGCTAATCAAAACGTTTGGTATGGAATCAGCCTCCTCTATGAAAACTCACATGGCAACAAATGCCATTATAGAAAAAGATGACAAGGGAAAATCAATAGATCAAAAGACATATAGGGCAATCATAGGATCCCTTCTATATCTCACTGCTAGCAGACCTGACATTATGTTTGCAACTTGCATATGTGCTAGATTTTAGGTTGAACCAAAGGAATCCCATCTCACCTCTGTAAAGAGGATTCTTAGATACCTAAAGGGAACTCCTGAACTAGGTCTATGGTATTCAGCAGAAACCAACTTTGAATTAATAGGTTTCTCAGATGCAGACTATGCTGGATGTAGGGTTGATAGAAAAAGCACATCTGGCACTTGCCAATACCTAGGTGACAGATTAATCTCATTGTTTAGTAAGAAACAAACCTCAGTCTCAACCTCAACAGCAGAGGCTGAATATATAGTTGCTGGGAGCTGTTGTTCACAAATTTTGTGGATGCAAAATCAGCTTCTTGACTACAAACTGGAAGTCAATAACTCTAAGATTTATTGTGATATCTATAGTGCTATATCTATAGCATCTAACCCAGTCCTTCATAGTAGAACCAAACACATAGAGATCAGACATCACTTCCTTAGATACAATGTTGAAAAAGGTAAGATAACCTTAGAATATATACCCATAGAAAGTCAAAGAGCAGACATTTTTACAAAACCCTTGGATGAAACCAAGCACAACTACTTCATAAACACCATAGGAATGCTTGATGGAAGCTTGTAAACACCATTGTTAGGGAACTCTAAAGGAATCAGACAATCTAATAAAACTTCTTGCAGATGCATCGAATACATATCGACGCTCCGTCGAGACAAACTCGACGCTGACACCAATTTCCATCAGACAAAGTTACGTCGATCTTTTATCGACGCACCATCGAATTCATATCGACGCATTACTATGATCACGTCGATAGAGCTCCAGGCTGGCCAATCTCCATGGAGCGCTGACTCTATATCGACGCAAACGTCGACATCCATTCGACGTAACGACGACTTCAGGTTAAAATTAGAATCAAATCCTTACTTCCTCTTCTGACGATTGGATTACCTTGATTTCTGTTTCCTTTCTCGACGTTTCATCTTCTTTAAATAATACTTCTTATTTCATAACATATACCTTTTTGAACCCGCCAAAACTTTGTCTTCCACCTCTCTCTCTTTCTGCATCAATGGCGCCTACTCCTGTTCAAACTGCCCTTATCAAAGCGATGAACGATGCTCTGGAAAATCTTCTCACCGACTTCCAGACACGTCTAACCAACTTCTCCAGTGAATGTGCCAATATGATCACCACCTGTGAAGCCAAATTGGCCACCCTATCTTCCTCTCTTCCTGAGCTTCATGCTCTTCTTCGAGAAGAACCTCTGTCGCCACAATGGTTTACATCCTTCTTGAAAGATATAAACCAGGGGGAGAGTTGCTCCAGAAACCCCTCTTGCCAGGTCTTTGATCTCACTTAAAGCTCAGGTTTAACTCTCTTCTCTTCAACTCTAAGTATTCTCTCTAACTATTACTCCAATTCCATTATAGGCTCCACTCCTCTCAAATCACTCTGACTACACCTTCATCAAACATTTTGGTGAATCCTCCTCTTACAACACTAAAGGGGAGCATGCTGTGGATTCAGCATTCAAAGTTGATAATCCATATAACCAGGGGGAGATTCCTGTAGTAAAGAACCCTGAAATCCAGGGGGAGGAAGAAGCAGTCACCTCTGATGATTGGAATGGACAGATATGGATTGACGCACCCTTATGTGAGGAGGAATTTCAACATCACTCCCCTGACTTCTCTTCCAGTTACATCAAGCTGAAGACACCTCTACTTGAGGACATCCCTACAAAAGAGCTTGGAGGAGACAATCATCCCTCAGCAGAGATTATTCTACCTGATGTCATTCTGCCTTCTATTGCAGAATAGACTCCTCTTCTTGATATTGTTCCCTCTCCACCCAAAGATAAAACTCACTCTCCTTCATCTCCACCTCTACCTCTACCTCCACTTCAACCTTCTTCTCTACCTCCTCTGCTACCTCTACCTCCACAAGTGGCAAGCTTCTCCAAATAAATCCTACCTAGGCAAAGTTCAGGAGGACAGATGAAAAGGAAAAGAGAAGCCATTCCCTACTGGCAAAACTTCTCCAAAGAAGAAAGGAGAGAGTATGCAAAAGAAAGGAAGTATAGAAAAGCATGTGAGCAAATAAAAAGATTTGAAAAGATGCCTATTATCACTCCTAACAGCCCTGTGAAGGAGTACCATGACCCTGACATGGAAAAGAGGCTGGAAGAGATACGAGAAAGAGAACTGTATGAATATGAAGCAGCTAGGAAAGAAGTGGAAGATAAAATGAATGCCTGGATGGAAAAGATCAACAAGGGAATGACTAATGAACAAATTCTTGCTGAATCTTCTATCAGAATTCCAAAGAAGTTATATGATATTGAAGCTTATCAAAAGAAAAACCCTCAGGCAGGGATCATCCTAGATAAAGGTCAAAAACACAAGAAGGGTGTAGGGTGTACAGATGATACTTACATTCCCTACAAGAAGCCCAACAGACCTATAAAATTAGACAAGTGGCATGCCTCACCCTGGAAAGGGAAAGGAAAAATGGCTGACATTCCAGAGAAGCAGCAATCAGAAAAGAAAACAAAATATAGGCCTAAGGTTGATAACAAGGGACCACCTAAGATCAAGCCTACTGAAAAGAAAGTTCAAAACATTACAATTGAGATGATTGATGAAAAGGCAGCAATCATCATCAGCAAAGGCTACTCCATAAATGACACAATCCCTGATGGTGATAAACTATTGGAAAAATTGCATACAATCATCAGGAATGTCCAGGAATGACCTGATAGAGTCAGGGGCTACATTCTTGATGTTATTGAAAACTTATCTAGGAAACTTTATTCTGCTTTTGTCAACTTCATGTACAAAAAGAAGTTTCTGGTTTAAATTTTTGTGAAAGACAAATACTTGTCATATGCTTTCTTATTCCAATTTCTCTTCTGATTATTTAATATATTTCTTATCCTTACAAATGCTGTGCTGGGTTAATTATATGCTAGTACAATTTCCCTTTAAATAGGGTTAAGAAAAATAGGGGGAGATTATTGGGAAAATGATTTCTCTTCACCCCTAAAAATAAGTTAAAGAAGAATTCTAAGAATGAAAAATAAGTCTAAGTAAATATGCGTCAAATACTATTCGACGCAACGTCGAAATGAAGTCGACGTTTCCTTCAGATTGAGTCGAAGTAACTTTAGGAAGATTTCGACGTATGTGTTGTCGATGTTACTCTGATTTCTAGTCGACGCATCTAATGTAGTCGACGCACCTTTGTCGACGCACCTTCCCTATTCTCCTCTCGACATCCAGACAGGATGTATTCGACGCTTGCGTCGAATGGTAATCGACGCACGTCGATTTATGTGACAGATCTAAATTTGCGCCAGATCTCTTTCCTTCTTTCAGTAGATCTGATTTGTATGGAATAATGTTAATATTTTATAGCCGTTCTGAATCATTCTTTCCTTCTATTTGATTCTTGGCTAATCTGATTAACTCTATTTTGGATATCATTTGAAATCGGGATTCATTCTTTCCTTCTACTGAAAATGTTATTATGGAAATATTTCTTTTTTTCTAATACTCTGCCTGCTAATTGATTACTCTCCTTTAGTATTATTTGATTGAAACAGAGCTATAAATAAAGAGGAGGTCGGCAGAAGAAGTAGTGATGTGATTCATCATTTTTTACATTTGAAAAGAGGAAAAGCTCCCAAGTGAAAAAGAGAGAATTGAGAAATAGTCCTGCAGCAATATTCAAGCATTCTTCTTCCTCTGCTTCTGAAGTCACCCTGCTGCAAATTCTGATAGCTCTCACATAAGAGAGAAAAGCTACAAATCTTCTTCTCTCTATAGAAGAAAGATTTAATTCACTTCTTGTGCTTCCAATCTTCTTGCTAGGAAGAAGATTCATTCTTGTTCTTATTTCTTTCTTCTTTCTTATTTTTACTTAAACATTGTAAAAGAGTTTTTAGAATCTCTCTTCAAAAAATTCAGTGTACTGGTTCTAAGAGTCTCCTTTTCAAAAGACTCAGTTGGTTCTAAGAGTCTCCTTATCAAATGACTCAGGGTGGTTCTAAGAGTCTCCTTGTCAAAAGACTCAGGGTGGTTCTAAGAGTCTCCTTATCAAAAGACTCAGTGCAAGATAGTGAATTCCTACCAAGGGGGTAGAAGAGTGGACTACCCAAAGTTTGGGGAACCACTATATTTTCTTGTGTTGTGCTGTGATTTCTTTTCTTGCATTTACTTTCTTTATTTGTTTAATTCTTGTTGGTGTGGGAAGCTATAATCTGTGATCATACACATATATATATATATATTAACATTGCACAAAATATTTTTTAATCTCTATTCACCCCCCTCTAGAGAATTCTAGTGAGGTTAACTGTGCACATTCATCCGGGACTTGCCAAACGCTCGCCAGGAGGAGATCAAGCACAGGATGGCAAGATACTTCGATAGACACATTAGTATCAAGCACATTGCAAAGGGGGACCTTGTTCTCAAAAAGGTCATAATAAGTAGGTTTTATATGAATTTTTATTATAGATTTTAGTATTTAATTAATAGGAATTTCTCTTTTTCATGTCAATATTAGCTTATAAATAGTTCTTTTCTTGAAATTGAACCAAATTTAGCATTTTTGTAATTTTGCAGATTTTTGGGACAATTCGGTCAAATTTGCATTACACACCCTCGGTCACGCCCGTGACCAAGGGCATGTAATCCTAATGCACATGCAGTGTTGTTGCCGCACGATTTGGGAACATTTCATCTAGGTCACACCTGTGTTCAAGGCCATGCCCTCTGTCACGCTCGTGACCGAGGGTGTGTCAACTTAAAGATGACTCAGCGCCGCTGTCGTGTCCAGATTAAGATGTCGTGAATAGTTGACTCAAGTCACGCCCGTATTCATGAAAGTCACATCCATGACTCTCCCGCGTGATCTCTGACTCTCGTTGTGCCGGCAATCACGCCCATGCCGCATTTAATGAAGTTGCCCAAGTACACGTCCGTGACCTCCAAGTCACGGGTGTGTAATGTCCAATTTTTGTCGCGCCGTCATGTAAGCCCTACACCGCTGTCCTAACTGAGCAGAATAGAAATTATACGCCCTTGGTCACGGGCGTGAACGAGCGCGTGTAAGTTGGAAATTTTTCTAATAAATTCCAGAGGTCCCCTTAAGTCCATGGTTCATAAATTTGGAGAGGGGGAGGTGCTGCTAGAGTGCTTAGTTATTGTTTTCTTGTTTTTCCCTTTCATGCTCTCTTTCGCTCTTCCTTTCAAGTAAAGTTCTCCTAGATTTCTTTCATGCAATTGTTCTTAATCTTGTAGCCTTTCTTTTTATAGCATTATAATCTTTCTTAAGACTTGTAATCGCTTTTAGTTTTAATTAAATTTACTTACTTTTCTTCATTTCTCTTTCTACCTTAATTAATTTTTACTTTCATGCAATCTTATTTTTTTTCCTTTTTTCCCCTCTACCATGATTAACTAACTCTCATTAGTGCTCGATCGAAATGATATGAGGATGATATGATCAAGTTATGATCTTCTATCTCTCTTTTTCCATTTATGTAAACACTTGATTTACCCTTGTTTTTTAATTAGTGAGGCTATATTTTCGATATATGGTTTTCACTTAGTTTTTCATACTTAGCTAGCCAAAAGGCTAAAGGATTAATCGATAACTCAAGGGTAAAGAGAGTTGCACGCACCCCTCGAGAGAGGATGACATACATTTCCCGGATTAGAGTCAAATCCAATAGTGGGGTTCACAGCGTAAAATAAGTTTTAGGTATTCGATTATAGAACGAGAGTTCGGTTGATTTTTCTAAAATTTAGTTGGGCATTTCCCTCGAGAGATACATGTTCAAGCTTCGGGAACCTCCACGGTCAAGTAGTTTACTTAAAAGGAATTTGATTTATTTTTATCTTCTCTTGATTATTCTCACTCCAAGGTGATTTTAGATTGAGCATTAATCCTTGATGGCGATGACGGCCGTCAACATGAAGATGTTGGTATTGGTGCACTTACGGAAGATGGCGCCTCTCCAACCAAAGACCTACGTCTTAACGAACGCCATCGCCGTTGCAACCTTCGTCCGCGGTGCAAGATTAATAATTTATAATTATAATTATTTTATTATATTTATTAATTAAAATTTTATCTAGTTTTGTCTTTTATTTTTGGTCTTGTTTATGTTCATGTTTTATTTTATTTTTTGACTGCGTTTAGATGTGCTCATGTTTCATTTTAATTTCGGAATGCGTTAAGCCATGTTTGTTGGCTAGCCTATAAAAGGCCATCTTGTATTAGATTTTATAATATTGAATGATAAAACAAAAAAATCAAACCCTAATCTTCTCTATTGGATTTCCCTCCTCTTAGCCGCCCCTCTCTCTTCCCTGTCCAAAATTTCGACCCCCCTCTCTCCCTCTCTTCCTTTCATTTTTGTTCTCCTCTACGACTCTTTCTCACATCCCTCTCTCGTTCTCTCTTGCTTGCAACACGAAGGATCTCCTATTCTTTTTTCCTTCAAAGAATTCGGCCAACCTAAAAGCTTCTTCTTTGAGGATTTCATTTAAGGTGCTTGGTGTTAGGTCGTGTGGATCTTGGATCCGGCGTGAAGCGAATATGGCGGACGAGTTTCTCTCCAAACGATGCATCTCCGATGGATTCGTTGAAGAATGATTCGGGCGAGTGCATGCTTGAGGATAATCCCAACTCAAGCGGGGTAACAAAATTTCTACTCGTGAGATTTCCCTCTTGTTAATTTCTTGTTGTGGTAATTTTGGCGTGATCTTCGAATCACTTGGATAATCATGGTTTTCTTCGATTGATTTATGCGATCTTCTTATTTCTTTTAATTTTCAAAGAGGATTGGCGAACCTCGACTTTTTGTTGGGAGAGATCTACCCTTTTTGAATCGTAATTTTTGGTAGATCTCTTTTGGTACAACTTAAGCTCGTTCGGACTGGGTGGGTCCTTTTAGTCGGGAAAAATATTGACCAATAGCCATCTATTCAACCTCTAGCGGCGTGACTACCTGTGCGTTAGCATTAATTGATAAATATTGTGTTGCGTGTACGTTGCGAGTAATTTTGTGCGAGCGTAAAATTTGGGAGCATTGAGAGGAAACACGTGCGTGTTCGTAGCGATCGTGTAGGAGAGCGTAGCTTACATCAATTTGGTATCAAAGCGAGGTTCATTTCAATTTCTTAATTGACGCATTCCTAAAATTTTCTTAGAACACCGGCACAAACAATCTTCACACGATTTCGTGTTCAAAATTATCAAAAAATTTAATTGGTGGTCTGCGAATAGCGGTTTAAAATTTTTATTTTTCTGCGGAAATCAAAAAAATAAAATTATGGAAGTTCTCCATATTATTATCAGTAAGAAAATAAAAAAAAATATTTTAAAAACTCTAGTTGTTAAGCGGGAATAAAATTATCTTTCAAAAAATTTTGGCCTGTTTTAAATTCCTGGTCTGCAAATAGCGGCCTAAAATTTTTATTTTTCTGCGAAAATAAAAAAAAAAATAAAATTCTGGAAATTCTCCATATTTTTCTTAGTAAGAAAATAAAAAAAAATACTTTTAATACCCTAGTTATTAGGCAGGAACAAATTAATATTTTATAAAATTTTCTGGTTAGAATCGTTTGTTGTTCTAAAATTGTATTGTTCCCCACCTACACTCCGAGTATGGCCTCTGACGTTTATGTTTCCCGATTAGATTACTTGTATGCTAAAGTTATGGCTAATCACACCCCAACTTTGCCTCATGACGTACGACAACCAAACCGAAACCACTCGCCGGTTGATGATTTTCGACGTGAGATGATTCAACAACTAGGGGAGATTCGGGAAATGGTGGCCCAACTTTCCGCCAACCGAACCCCTCCTTTGTCTACATACCATCGAGAGAAAATGTTTGATGAGTTATCTTCCCTTAGACAAGGGAATCGATCGGTTGCGGAGTACATGAGCCTCCTTAAGGACATGATGGCTAGGTGCGATGTTAGGAAGATGTCTGAGGTCACCCTTTCACTGTTTCGTAAAGGGCTTAACCCCGTCATTCAAGGTAAACTCCTTCTTTATGGACACAGATTTAAGCATCACCTATAATGTCGCGTTGGATATTGAGAAGCATCTTGCTCATAAGTCCAAGTCTCATTCTTTTCAGAAGGACAAGTCCATCTTAGGACCTCCCCCTCTGTTATCCCTGAAAGATAAGGATAAGTTCCGGTCCACTGACTCGAACTCGGTTGTCATTATGGCTAGGGATGTCATGAGCCCGCAGTGTGAGAGTATTCCTGTTAGTGAGGGTCCTCCCATAATTTTTACACACAATGCGCCGGGAATGTCTCCTCCCGAACCTTCTGATCTAGTTGTTGATTTTTCTGATGATTCTGAGTTAGTGCCTTTGATTGAGCCGACCGCTGAGGGCGATGTCTTTATTGAGGAAGAGCTTAGTGTTGTTGAGACTTTGGTTATACCAAGTGTCATGGAAGTGGATCTCCCCTTGGTAGTGTCACTCCTTGGGATTACCCAACCTGTCGTCGACCTATTTCCAGGTCTGTCACCTATGAAAGTTGAGGAATCGTCTGATGACCCTGTGTTCGCAGATGTACCTATTATGTTGAAAGATTTACCTTGCAAGGGAAGGTTAATTTTGGGAGACTTTAATGTTGAGAACCTGGAAGATATTTCTTTGATGGTATCACCTTTGCCTGAAGCTCATTGCGAATTAGAAATTGTGTCAGGTTCAATTTTGCCGGTCCTCCCTCCTGACCCGTGGACTCGACCTGCAGAATTTTTAGGACATGAATTTATTATGCCTCATCCTAGCCAGTTGGTTTTGCCTATGTTACAAGCCCCTCCGTTGGCCATGTCCTGTCGGACATGTTTTGTTGAGTTGTTAGATTTTGTGCTCGGTCTTTTCACCACATTTCGTAGATCTGACTACGCGTCACCTTTGATTGACAATTTTTTTGAGTGCATGTCTACGGATTTGTTGGCGGTCGCGAGCGATTATGATTCTGTGGCGACTGTACCCCTGGACTTAGTTTCTTCACGACGTACTTACTCATCCGGTCCAGTTGCGCATATTTTTCCTCCAGTTGCTTACCACATTCACCTTCACTTGTCTATGATTTTAGCTGACCACCTGGGTACTTGGTGTTGGAACATGGTTTTCCGCATCCCTTTGATTTGAGAATAACAAATCCTACTTGTATTTGATCTTGTTTGCCATTGTGTTTTTAGCATGCAGGTTTGAACAGATATGACACCAGGTTGCAGCAACAATGGTCTGGCACTGACCACAAGCTGAAGGATTGAAAGTTGTTTAACGCCAGGAGTTAGGATTAACGCTGGGCGTTAGCACTAGACGAAAACGACATTCGACGAAATTGTGTTCGACGAAAGAAAAAGCCTGTTCGACGAAATGTGTTCGACGAAATTTTTCTGTTCGACAAAATGGCGTGCTAGCTGATTAAAGATGAAACTCAACGCCAAGCGTTAGAGCTTAACGTCGGGCGCTATCCGTTCAACGAAATGCATACCACGGCGTTCGACGAAATTGTGTACGACGAAATGAGAAGCCAGTTCGACGAAATGCGTTCGACGAAAAATCCGTTCGACGAAAAGGAGGTCGATGAAAGGAGTTGATGTTCGACGAAATGGCATGCCAGCTGATTAAAGAATGAATCTCAACGCCAGGCGTTAGTCTTAATGCTGGGCGCTATTCGGTCGACTAATTTGGCAAGGAGAAAGCAGTCATGATTGTAGCAGGAACTTTAGGAATGATTTGCCCAACGCCCCGCGTTAGCCTTAACGTCGGCGTTGATATTGCCTAAAATAAAACAATTCCTAAAGTGCAGAATCTCCTTCCTCTTCTGAAGATCCGAGCCATCAATATGTTGCTATACATGGTCAACGCCCGGCGTTAGCACTTAACGCTGGCGTTAGCTCAAAGTCTATAAATTTGAGGATTTTGTCTTCTCCGAAAACTGATTGCCAAGAGCCCTATTCCAGCACTTCAGAAACATTCTGAGGGCCGTATTTCCAGAAAAACACATCTCCCACTCATATTTCAAAATGAGGAATCAAAGGAGGCTTGGATCAACACGCTAACTCAATGCGAAGAATGGACGCTTGGACTTCAACGATCTACAGCGATTCTTCGGCGTCTCCTTCAGATTACCTCATAGGGAGTTTTATATTTGTATTTTGTATTTTGTCCTTTATTTCATCTTTGTAATCGGTTCATGAATTTGCCGCGTGTTGGCGACTAGGTCTGGGTAGGACTTAAGGAGGAATTCGCCTCGTGTTGGCGACTAGGTCTAGGGAGTAGATCTAGGGGGTGCTCGAGGCCTTTCTGGTGATAGATTGGCTAGAGCGGCTTGAGGCCATATCTGGGGAGAGATCGGCTAAAGCCAACCGGTTCGTGGGGATACGAGTCGGTATAGAAAACGAAAAGAGTCTTTCATTATTTGCTTTGATTTCTAGCGTCATTGAAATCAAATTTTGTAATCAAGTTTATTAATGATAATCATGTCTTTTCATGTTGAATAAAATTGATTTCATTATTCCAATCTCTTTACTCTTGATTTAACTTACTTCAACATAAAATATCAACAGTTTTCTATTAAATATTAAAGTTTTTTTAAACCCTTATTCACCCCCCCCTCTAAGGGCGCCTCAAGATCCAACAAGTGGTATCAGAGCCAGGTTATTCCAAATCGGCTTAACAACCGGGAATAATGGCGTCTCTTGATCATGATCTCGCTTCTACTAGTAGGGAAAGTTTTTATGTAAATGAAAAAGGATTATCACCACCTTTATTTATGGGCCAAAATTATAAAGGGTGGAAAACATTAATGAAAATGTTTCTTAAGGCCTTAGATGAAAAAGTTTGGAATATTACTATTGAAAAGTCACCTAGCGTACTAACTAGAAACGAAATTGTTTTAAATGCAAGATATATGAATAGTATATTTTGTGTGTTAGACCAAAATATTTTCAAACTTATTTATACTTTACCTACCGCTTATGAGATTTGGAATTTTCTTGAAAGAACTTATGATTCTCCTTCTACAGGTATGGAACAATCACAAGAACCGGAGAATATGCAAGCTTGCACAAGTCTTCAAGAATGCTCCTCTCATGATGAATCCGTGGAGTGCACATCAAGTGGAAGAGAAGAAGAAATACTATCTTCGGAAGAGGAGTTCCAAAAAGATGTCAAAGAAACTATATGTTCAAATCGTGCCTCTCCCAAAAGCAATGTAAGGAAATCAAATCCCATTTTTTGTACTTCTATTTCTACATTACAATTGCTTCAAACTACAAAGTGCAAAATTAAGAAATTAAGAAATTAAAATATGCTAATAAACATTTGCGCTTAGAAAATAAAATTTTAACGGCAAAAATTAATGAAGAATCAAATCTTGAGTTATATAGGTCTACCCATGGCTCCTTAGTTGTAAATATTACACCTTGTATAGAATTTAATGATTTAAAAGAAAATTGCAAGGAACTTGAAAAGAAACTTCTTGTTATAAAAGAACAAAATGAAAGATTATGTTTAGAAAATTCATCTTTGAAAAATGATTGTGCTAAGTGAAAATACTATAAAATTGAAATTAAAGAGATGGATGAAACATTTGAAGAATATAGAAATAACTATCAAAATCATATTGATTTAATTGTTTCCACTCTTAAAAATAGCACAATAGCTTATAATAAAGCTAGGCATAATCTAACGATCAAGAATGATGAATTAAAAATAAAAATCAACTTGCTTATGAAATTTATAAATAAAAATTCACAATATCACGAAATATATAAAAGCATGTTGAATATGAATATGAATATGAACATCTTAACTAAGTTTAATAATGGGAGTAAGAAACACAAAGTAGTTGTAAATCAAGGTCAAAATCACCATCATTTACAAAATCATGTTTCTCCCAACATAAAAATAAATGTTCACAAATTTCCTATAAACAATTTTTTACAAAATCATCATGGAAATTTGACAAATAAAAACAATATTAAACCAAGGTTTGAATGGAGACCCAAAGTTAAAGATGAAACACAAACTCCACTCAAAAGGGCTCATTCATTTACATCTCTCCAAAAGCAAACACGCTATATTTGGGTACCCAAAGGAACCACCACACTTGGTCCCCTTTGGATACCGAAATCACTTATTCATTAGGTATCACTAAATGAATGAAGTAGAATATTTTCAAAAATGAAATATACCTATTTCTCTACTTCATGATATGCTTTCATGTCTTTTAATTTTTCTTTTTGTTTTCTTATTTTTTAAGCTATCATGTAATGGTCATCCTATACGTTATTGGAAATATAATTTTATCTCTTAAAACTTAATGAGTTTATAAATAAAATTAATCAAAATTCATAATCATATTTTCTATTTTTGATGACCTATCTCTCTATTCTTATATTCATTATATATATATATATCATATAGTATTCATATAAAATTGAACTATAAAATTTGCTATAAGATATGTTAATCAAGATTAGTCTATTAAGCTATATAGCCCACATCAACCAAATTAGAAAAATAACATGATCTAAAAGAAAGATCAAGATCTAAAAGAAAGCTCAATTATCAATATGTTTTTGCTTGAATTATATGATTACATTTCATGGTTGGTGTATTATGTACATATTGTTATTTATGTCATGTTTAGAGATTAGAATCATCTTGATATCAACAAGATCAAATCAAATAGAATCTTCACTTCATTCTAGGTCTATAAGTTGAAACACTATCAAACTTTGGCATAACATTAATCTCAAATTTATCAGACTAACATTGTCACCCAAAGAATATTAATATCTATGTTAGGTTTTATACGTTGGGCATATCCATGTTACTATTTGCAAAAACATCATCTCGTACTTATCCATAAAATCGTGCATATCTGTTTTGTTCAATTATATCTTCTTTTTTTGCATATCCTATAATATTAAGCTTAAATGGTTGTGCAAAACTCAAGAATTAAGGTTTAATGAATATGGAGCTTTAATGAATATGAAACCCATGTACTAAAATTTTAACTTCCACAACTTTTGGGGATTTCTTCTCGTCTCTTCACTTCATTAGACAGGCCTTACATTGCACAAACATAATTAAGCAAAATCGAAGATAATCTAGGCTATATGATTAAAATGAGCACTCTCTGTGAGCTACAGCAGGCGTTAGGACCTAACGTCGGCGCTAGCTCAAGTATCCGATTTACTGTAATTTTAAAATTCTGGAAAATCACTAAAAATATATGTTTTTGTTTAATATTCAAAAACCAAAGAGAAAATTTATAAAACCTTTCAAAAATAACCAAAAAATAGTTTCTCATTGTATTCATCATTCACCTTGCAATCTTTCTCTTTAATATTTTGAAAAGGTTGAATATGAATTGTTTTATATATTTCACATACAATAATTAATTATGAGTATCAAAATCTCTATGTGATTAAATTAATGATCATAATTATATTATGTAATATCAAAAGATCTTTTAATTCAATCATTACACATAACTACAAAAGATCATTTTGGTTCTTTCATAAAATTGGTGATCATGATAATTATATGAATAAATTTTGTATTGTGATTGCATGTACCTTACTATATCTAGACCTTAGAATCACCTTGATATCAATAACATCAAATCATATCATCACTTAATTCTAGGTCTTCAAATTGAATAAAATACATGCAATATTCTTATGGCATAATATGAACTCATCATACAACCATTATCAATTAATAAATATTATCATTCATGCTAGTTATCAATAATGCCATAATGAATCCATCTTAAAGTAGAAAATTTGAAAGATAAAATAACTATATGACTTTAAATTGTTTCCATAGTACAAAATGCTTAGGATGTCCATGATCGTTCACCCACATTATGCGTCTCACAATAGCGAGGGCATAGGATTGTATGCATTAGAAGACCTAACCTCTATGTCATGTCTTGTCCTTAACCGGGAAGGGTTCCAGTGGGGCCTTGTGAGGCACTGGGGGGAATGAGTGCTAGGTTAAGCATTCTCTAGTGTGTGCATATGGGATTAACACCCCATCCTACGGCATGTGTGCAACTCCTCATGCCCATCCGTCACTTAGTACGGGGCTAGTGTGTAGGCATATAGTTAGGGTATTATTATCTAAGACATTCCTATATCGTATATTTTGCATGCACTCTTTATGACTATATTATTCATTCATTCTTGTCTTGATCGAACATGCTTATTTTGTGTTTTGCATATTTTATCATTTTTGAGCTCTAATGATCTTGTGAAACACAAATATATGAAAACCAAATAAAAATATAAAAACCATTTTTGAACAAATAAAACATGCTTGAATAGCCTTCTGACCATTTCCAACTTCTCTGAAATTTCTACCCTAAGAAGGTCTTTATATATACTATCTATGACAAAAGAAATTTTTTCAAAAAATCGAGTACTATTTCGGTGTTAACTATTTAACGCCAGGCGTTAGCTATTTTGGCCAAATTGAATTTCTGATTTTTCCAAAATATTTCAAATATTTTTCTAATGATTTTTCTCTGTTTATTTTCTCAGATTTGAAATTATTTTGTTATTAATTTGGTTATTTTATTCCAAAATACAAAATAAATTAAATAATTCAAAATGGCCAAAAACATGATTTTGTTATTTGTTTTGCTTTACAAAATTTACAAAATTATAATTTGAATATAAGACTTCACAAGTGCAAACATCTTAGTCATTTTTGTTTCAAATGGTCAAAATTGATTTTAGGCATACACTTAAAGATTGTCTTCAATGTCTAATTTTTATTTCACATTTCCTAAACATTGTTTTATCTTGTCATGCCTTGACCTTAATCTGATTATGTGCAATGAAATATTCTATAGAAAATTATGTATGATTGCCTAACATGCCTCCAAGTATGAGTAATGCTTTATGTTAATCAATGAATTATAAACTCACTATTTTGGTAATCTACATGTGTTCATAATCTTAGTCTTGCATGATTGTGTAGTGTAATAGTTTTAACACCTTGAGTTGTATGTCTAAATTACCTACACCATATTTTAAAAATAAATTTCTTGCACACATAGAAGTGTTACTCCAAAATTATAAATGTTTGCAATAACAAGTGAATTCGGAGACATTTGGCCCAAACAAAAAAATTAATGAAATAATGTGCCAAAGATAACTCCACCAAGCACTACTCACCCTCCTGATAAGTCTTAATGAGCATTGTGAGGTTGAGCACATTGGTAGGAATTGTAAAGTGTCTTATGCAAACATATTTATTTTTATCACTTATATTTGTACACCGGATCACTAAAAATAAAATTTTATATAAAAAAATGCTTATGTGATCCCCCAAGCAATACTCCGCTCCCTGATAAGTCTTAATGAGCATTGTGTGGGCGAAGCACCTTGGTAGTTGTACGTATGTTATGTGCTTTGAAATTTTATTCTAGATGTGATGTGTGAAAGTAAATATATGATTACAATCTTAATGTTGTTACTATTTCACTACATATGTCATGTGTTTTGATTATTTCACTTGTATACTTTTATTAAAACACCTAATGCACACATCATTGATTTTGATAAATCTTCTACTCATGAGAATTGGATCTTAATACAAACATTACATAATTCTCTAAAAACTCAAGTAAAAGCACTAGATTGCAATGCATGATTTCTACAATGTTTTCTTTACTTGAAATACGAATTGGTTACATTGTAGTTATTATCTTTTTGAATATGCTAAATCATGTTTGCCTATTAGTTATGAAAATTTTCAAAGTTAAAATGCTCAAATGTGAAGAGTCTAGACATATTGTTGGAATGGTCAAACTATAACAAAAATACTACTCTTATTTGTTTTGTTTTCCACATTTCTCTTTTGATTATGTGCTTCGTTTACCATGGTTTATCATGCTCACTTCTTTGGTCTTTCTTCATGTGTGCTTGTCAAACACTATTGCATCTCTTTCAACAAGTAATATTCTTCTTTAAAAATTAATTTGCAAAGCAAGTGATTACATTCCTGTGGTATAATCTTTGAATAATGTTCTTTCATGCCTATCATATATTTTTTTTGCTGTGCTAATCTCTCCCTTAGCTCGATCATGACTTACTTTTTGTTTACACAAAACTCTTAATCCTCTCTTAGTTATGTCCCAACTTTTGTCTTCTTTATTCTAGTTTTGTTTCACTCCACCCTCTTTTGCTAATAACAAAGGGGGAGAATAAAATGCTAAATCATATTGATTAATGGAGTATGATTCACTAGATTAACGGGGAGCATGTATCTAGTTTATGGGAGTATACGCTAAGGGGGACCATCTTTGTAGGGGAGCACAATGTCCAATGAACTCTAATTCCTATCATTATCTTATAATTGCTGAGTGTCATATATCTTTATAAAAACACAAATTCTTTATCTATGAATCTGATTTATCTCTAATTGGATTTGTTATTATCAAAAGGGGGACATTGTTAGAACATGGTTTTCCGCATCCCTTTGATTTGAGAATAACAAATCCTACTTGTATTTGATCTTGTTTGCCATTATGTTTTTAGCATGCAGGTTTAAACAGATATGACACCAGGTTGCTGCAACAATGGTCTGGCACTAACCACAAGCTGAAGGATTGAAAGTTGTTTAACGCCAAGCGTTAGGATTAACACTGGGCGTTAGCGCTAGACGAAAACGGCGTTCGACGAAATTGTGTTCGACGAAAGAAGAAGCCCGTTCGACGAAATGTGTTCGACAAAATTTTTTGTTCGACGAAAAGGCGTACCAACTGATTAATGATGAAACTCAACGCCAGGCATTAGAGCTTAACACCGGGCGCTCTCCATTCGATGAAATGTATACTACGGCGTTCGACGAAATTGTGTACGACAAAATGAGAAGCCCGTTCGACGAAATGGACGTCGACGAAAGGAGCTGCTATTCGACGAAATGGCGTTCCAGCTGATTAATGAAAGAAACTCAACGCCAAGCGTTGGTCTTAACGTTGGGCGCTATCCGGTCGACGAATATGTCAAGGAGAAAGCAGCCGTGATTGCATGAGGAACTTTAGGAATGATTTGCCCAATGCCCCGCGTTAGCCTTAACGCCGACGTTGATATTGCCTAAAATAAAACAATTCCTAAAGTGCAGAATCTCCTTCATCTTCTGAAGATCCGAGCCATCAATATGTTGCTATACATGGTCAATGCCCGACATTAGCACTTAACGCCGGCGTTAGCTCAAAGTCTATAAATTGGATGATTTAATCTTCTCCGAAAACTGATTGCCAAGAGCCCAATTCCAGCACTTCAGAAACTTTGTGAGGGTCATATTTCCAGATAAACACATCTCCCACTCATATTTCAAAAGGAGGAAACAAAGGAGGCTTGGATCAACACACTAACTCAATGCAAAGAACGCATGCTTAGACTTCAACGATCTTCAGTGATTCTTCGGCGTCTCCTTCAGATTACCACATAGGGAGTTTTATATTTGTATTTTGTCCTTTATTTCATCTTTGTAATCGGTTCGTGAATTCGCCGCGTGTTGGCCACTAGGTCTGGGTAGGACTTAGGGAGGAATTCGCCTCGTGTTGGTGACTAGGTCTAGGGAGTAGATCTAGGGGGTGCTCGAGGCCTTTCTTGTGATAGATTGGCTAGAGCGGCTTGTGGCCGTATCTAGGGAGAGATCGGCAAAAGCCAACTGGTTCGTGGGGATACCAGTCGGTATAGAAAATGAAAAGAGTCTTTCATTATTCGCTTTGATTTCTAGCGTCATTGAAATCAAATTTTGTAATCAAGTTTATTAATGATAATCATGTCTTTTCATGTTGAATAAAATTGATTTCATTATTCCAATCTCTTTACTCTTGATTTAACTTACTTCAACATAAAATATCAAAATTTTTCTATTAAATATTAAAGTTTTTTTATACCCTTATTCACCCCCCCTCTAAGGGCGCCTCAAGATCCAACACTTGAGATTTACTTTTTCCTCATGCTCAGTTAACGAATAATAATTCTTTAAATAGATTAACGGATTTATCTCCGAATGAGATCGTGCATGGATATAAGGCATCAGTGCCACTTAACTTGGTTCTGTTACCTCCATCTTATAAGTCAAGTCAATTTGCACAAGAATTTGCCTATCACGTTCATAATTTACACAAGCACATCAAGGACACGCTAGCTACTCAATATGCTTCTTATTAATCTCATGCTAACGTACATAAGAGAGCATCTCGCTTGAAATATTGCGATTTGGTTATGGTGTGTCTCATCCCTGAACGGTTTCCTTCGGGCACCATAAAAAAGTTGGCAAATCGGCGAGCGGGTCCATTTCGAATTTAAAAAAAATTAGGAGAAAACACTTTTTTTTCGAGTTACCCACTGATTGGAGAAACTCCCCTATTTTCAATGTTTCGGATTTTACGTCGTATATTTCTCCACCACTTTAATTAACCGACTGTCCGTTTGGTTCCATTACATTTTCTAATGGGTTGGGGGTGAGCTTGTGCCCGGTTTGCTCTCTTCTTCGGTTCCTACTGGAGGTACGTTGAATGTTGATGGCGGAACTTGTTCTCCTTATTTGCCTAATGCTTTTCCAAGGTTCCCCCGAACCACTTTTGTGCCTGACAGGATCCTCAGAGTTGAAGTGCTCTCCTCTCCTAGTGGTGACAGTCGCCGCTACTTGATTCGTTGGCGTGATCGTCTGGCCTCCGATGACTCGTGGATTCCAGAATCGGAGGTGGCTCTTTTGGATGATTCTCTTCTCCGCCGCTACCTTCAGGACAACTCATCAGTGATGAGTGCTTTTGAGCGGGGGAGGATTGATGGCCCGCTTACGGAAGATGGCGCCTCTCCAACCAAAGACCTGCGTCATGACGAACGCCATCACCGTTACAACCTTCGTCCGCGGCGCAAGATTAATAATTAATAATTATAATTATTTTATTATAATAATTAATTAAAATTTTATCTAGTTTTGTCTTTTATTTTTGGACTTGTTTATGTCCATATTTTATTTTAATTTTGGACTGCGTTTAGCCATGCTCATGTTTTATTTTAATTTCGGACTATGTTTAGCCATGTTTGTTGGCTAGCCTATTAGAGGTCATCTTGTATTAGATTTTATAATATTGAATGATAAAACAAAAAAAGCAAACCCTAATCATCTCTATTGGATTTCCCTCCTCCTAGCCGCCCCCTCTCTCTTCCCTCTCCAAAATTTCGGCCCCCCTCTCTCCCTCTCTTCCTTTCATTTTTGTTCTCCTCTACGACTCATTCTCACATCCCTCTCTCGTTTTCTCTTGCTTGCAACACGAAGGATCTCTTATTTTTTTCCTTCAAAGAATTCGGCCAACCTAAAAGCTTCTTCTTCGAAGATTTCATTAAAGGTGCTTGGTGTTAGTTCGTGTGGATCTTGGATCCGGTGTGAAGCAAATACGGCGGATGAGTTTCTCTGCAAACGACGCATCTCTGGTGGATCCATTGAAGAATGATTCGGGCGAGTGCATGCTTGAGGAAAATCCCATCTCAACGGAGTAACGAAATTTCTACTCGTGAGATTTCCCTTTTGTTAATTTCTTGTGGTGGTAATTTTGGTGTGATTTTCGAATCACTTTGATAATCATGGTTTTCTTCGATTGATTTGTGCGATCTTCTTATTTATTTTTAATTTTCGAAGAGGATTGGCGAACCTCTACTTTTTGTTGGGAGAGATCTACCCTTTTTGAATCGTAATTTTTGGTACATCTCTTTTGGTACAACTCAAGCTCGTTCGTACCGGGTGGGTCCTTTTCGTCGGGAAGAATATTGGCCTATAACCATCTATTCAACCTTTAGCGGCGTGACTACCCACACGTCAGCATCTAATTGATAAATATTGTGTTGCGTGTATGTTGCGAGTAACTTTGTGCGAGCGTAAAATTTGGGAGCGTTGAGAGGAAACGTGTGCGGGTTCGTAGCGATCGTGTCAGAGAGCGTAGCATACATTAATTCTTTTAACCATCATCTAAACCTTACTTTAATTTGCAAATTGTCTCTTTTTAGTTAAGTAAAACAAATCCTAAAAATCATTAGATAAGATAATAGTGATCTCCTCGAAGTAAAAGTAATCAACGCGCCCCGAGGAATACGACCTTGGTATTTATAAAATATCATATACTATAAATAATAAGGTACACTTGCCATCATCGGATATAGTTTTGGAGAATATCATCATAAAACCACTTGCCTTGCTTTTAAAAATCATATCTCCGAATATTTTCATATCAAGTTTTTGGCGCCGTTGCCGGGGACTTTTGCGTAGATATTTTGAAAAGAGGAAAGATATTAATTTTATCATTTTCTTTTTCTCTTTTTCTAGTTTTAAAAATCTTAAACGTGTAATTTAAATCTTGGAAAGGGACGTTTCGGCTATCATGTTATCACACCTTCTAGTACCAGTGAGAACCCTTCACGGGGTATACCTCAGGAAATCTAAGACTAACTTAATCCGCCTAAAAGAACAAAAAAAATATAATAATTAAAATTTTCTCTTTCTTTTGTTTTATTTTATTATTCTCTCTCCTTTCTATTCCACTTTTTTCCCTTTCTCCTCTCCCCATTTTTTCTAGTGTATGACCCGAGGTAGCTCTTTGAATATTCCTTTTGATCTAGAGATTGAGCGAACCCTCTTGTGGCGCCACTGTTCTCGTTATTAGGATACACACTTATTATTCAAAGAGTCGATCGGGGACACTACCATAGAAAATATGGAGCCTAACGCGCCAAGTCCTAACGAGGCCCAACAAAGGACCATGTCCTATAATGCCCGGCCGAATCTGGAAGGCACACAGTCAAGTATTGTTAGACCCGCGGTGGTGAACAATAACTTTGAGATCAAGTCCAGCATCATATAAATGGTGTAACAATCAGTGACCTTCGATGGTCTGCCGGACGAAGATCCAAACTGTCATATTTCTAATTTTCTCGAAAGTTGTGACACCTTCAAAATAAATGGCATCACCGATGACGCCATTCATTTACATCATTTTCCTTTTTCTTTACTGTTTAAGGCCAAGCAGTGACTGGGCTCCATTCCTAAGGTACCCATGATTGAAAAAACTTGAGGTCCGGAGATGAAGTAAAATGCGGAACACTTCACAAAACTTTCCACAAGTATAACAACACAATGACAATGGGAAGACCGAATAGTGCTATGGTATTAACTATATCTTTACAATTCGAGGTATACATGGCGATACATGATTCATAAGAATCAAGGAGAAGAGAAGCACAAGACACAAAATACTACAAGCTGCTGACGACCTGACAACTTGAGATCGCCAGACCGCAAGAACAGACAAGCCAGACCGATAACACCTGAGACTGCGTGAACAGAGCACAAGCCACACCTGTCAGACTAAACCACAGAACGCCCGACCTACTGCTTATTCAACTCCTGAAAGACAACCAGTTCGCACTCCTTGATCGCCCAGACCGCACCGTCTTCAGATCACAGAAGAACCTGCGAACACTTGACAAAGAACCTGCTTCCTGCTGCAGACCGCAACTCAAGATCGCCTGGCCACTTAAGACCACCTGATCAACTGAGTTCACTGCACAGTCCAAGAACACCTAAACACAGTCCGCCCAGATTGGTTTATTCAAAGCTGGAAGAAAGGAGAAAAGCTGACTGCGAGCTGCTAGTCGCTAACCTGCGAACAACAAAACCGGTCAGTCAAAATCTCAGACCGCGTGCCCTCAAATTAAGACCGGCACAATCAAGAAAACTTTGTTTCTTACAGTTCTTCGGTATTAATGACGGGCTCTGCACCCCTATTAATAGGCGAGCAGACTGATGTACTCACCGCAAAAACTGGGATACAATAACCGCCCATCAGATCGCCAGCGGTCTCACAAGATAGACCGCCCGAGCTCAGCAAGGCTAACAACTCCCTTATTGAACCATACGGTTATTCACAAACTGCCCGGTTACCGCGGTCATCAAAATAGACCGCCCGGTCTTATTACAAAAGTAAAGAACTTCTTCGGTAACCCAGACTGATAAGAACAAGACGTCAGACCACCCGGTCACTGCAAGAAGGCAGACCTACTTGACATCTGGCCGACTTGAACAAGTCGCCAGAACAACCCGCGCAAGCCGCCCGGATAGATAGCTGTCTCCCAGATCAGACCGCCTAGAACAGACCGCCTGAGACAAAACCGGCCAGAACACCAATGTAGACCGCACGGTTTCTGCGGTCTCCAATCTGCAGACCGCCCAGCACTATTCCACTTCCACTTCAAAAATTTAACACTCCCCCTTGAAGTGGGAAGTGGAAGTCTGCCCAAGCAAACTCCGCAACTGACCAAATGGTCTCTTCGACATCGGCTTAGTAAATATGTCAGCAACATTCTCCTTGCTCTGCACATGCTCCACAGTTAGAGATCCCTCCAACACCTTCTCACGAATGAAATGGTGGTGAATATCTATGTGCTTCGTATGCGCGTGACAAACTGGATTGTTCACAAGTTTGAGAGCACTCACATTGTCACCACGTAGCAGAGTAGGACCTCGCACCTCCCTATGAATGTCCTCCACAAGCCTCCTAAGCCAGATGGCTTCCTGAGCCGCCAAATCCGAAGCTTTGTACTCTGCTTCTGTGGTAGAGACAGACACAGAATCTTGCTTCTTGCTGCACCATGATATAGCTGTAGAGTCTGTCATAAAGACATATCCATACGTCGATCTCCGATCATCCGAATCTCCACCATAATCAGCATCCATGTACCCGAGCAAACAAAAGCATGAATCTCTCCCATAGAAGAAACCCAAATCCGAGGTGGATTTGACATACTTCAAGATACTCCTACCCGCCACAAGATGAGGTTTCCGAGGCTCTTACATAAACCGACTCACCCTGCCAACTGCATAAGCAATATCTGGCCTCATAATCGTCAAGTATATCAGACTTCCAACCAAAGCCCGGAACAGCAAAGGATCGGCAAGAACCTTCCCTTCATCTTGCTGAATATGAACTCCAACCTCCAGTGGAGTAGAACTGCTCTCCCCCCTTCCATGCCGAACCTCTTCACGATTCAATCCGCATAGCCCTTTTGGGAAACAAGCAGACCGCTCTCTTTCCTCTCCACTTCGAGCCCAAGGAAATGGTGGAGCTCACCCAAATCCTTCATCTCAAATCTGATAGCTAGTTCAGCACGAAGCCTAGCTACCTCCAATTCAGAATTCCCCGTGTCGATCATATCGTCAACGTACAACAGCACCAAGACCTGAAGCTCCCCTGTCTTCTTTACGAATAAGCTTGAATCTGAATCAGAAGCAAAGTATCCGTAGAACTGGAGGTATTCTGCGATCTTCCCGTACCATGACCGAGGCGCTTGCTTCAAACCGTAAAGAGCCTTCTTGAGCTTGCAAACATACCTTGGGTGCTCTTCAGATACATAACCACGTGGCTGATCCATGAAGATATCCTTGTCAATCTCACCATATAAGAAAGCATTCTTCACGTCGAGTTGCAAAATTTTCCACCCTTGGCATGTTGCCAATGCGATCACCACCCGGACCGAAGTCATCTTGGCAATGGGGCTAAACATTTCTTCATAATCCTCCCCATACTTCTGAGAGAAACCTCGAGCTACAAGGAGAGCCTTGTACCGCTCAATACTTCCATCAGCCTGCTTTTTCAGTTTGAAAACCCACTTGCAAGTCACCGGAGTAACTCCCTCAACCTTAGGCACCAAGTCCCAAGTCTCATTATACCTGAGGGCAGCCATCTATTCATCCATGGCTCCTTCCCACTCCTTGACTCCAACGGCAATTTCATAACAAGATGGCTCTCTCTCATCCAGGGGACCTGCAAAGAAACATGAGACAAAGCTCACCAAGTTTCCGCTTGTATACTGATCAGGTGGAATAATGGTCCTCTTGGACCTCCTCAGAGCTTGACTCTGAACCACCTCTTCAACTGCAGCTTCTAGACTAGCTCTCCTTTCAGGTAGGCATGGAGCATCGCTCACCATGCTTACAGAACCTGAAGCACCTGACCCAGAGCTAGAAATACCTGGAGCACCTGGAGAAACAGGCAACTCCACCAGAACTTCCTTTGCAGCTTCCTCTGGTCAACCATCTACCCTGCTTCCTTGTAACTCTACAGAAGAGCTACCTTGGTATGACGTCAGCTCATCAAATACTACATCCCTAGAGACCACATATGTAACGCCCCTGATTTTCGTCAATTATTTTACATACCCATTGTGACGTAATTTTGGCGTAAGGGCGTTACGTCAGCTCTTTTGGTAGTGTTTCGAGCCTTAGCTTAGTTGGAGCTCGTGATTCAGATCAAGCGTGCGAGTTTTCGCGTCGTTTCGAGTTAAGGTGAAGGTTTTGAGTAATTATCAAGATTTTAGCTTCGGGAGGCTTTATCCGGAGTTTGTCTCGTCGGAATGGAATTCTGACTTCGCCGTTGGATTCGTAGCGCCGTTTTTCAGCTAGGGTGCGAATTTCATAGAAATCCGAGGTGTTTTGGTCGCCCTCGCAGTTTAAGTAAATTGGGGAATTAATTAATTATTTAAATAATAAATTTAGGTTTATATATAAGCCTAAAGCCTTCCCCTTTCCCTATTCATCCTCTTCCTCGATCAAAAGCAGCCGCCGAGGGTTAGGGCGAGAGCGGAGCTTCGTGGAGCCTTCAACTGGCGATTTCTAGAGCTGTAGTGGTCGGATTCGAGTTTGGTTTGAAGATTCGGAAAGCTCTCGGCGAGATCTTCGTCTTAGTGGTAAGCTTGTTCTTCTTCGTGGAAGTTTTGGAGTTATGGAAATGACCTAACTCTTCCTTTCGGTCCTTAGCGCTCCAGGTCTTCGTGCTCGGGTGTTACCTTGGCATTCGGAGCGGAGTTAGGCGAGTTTTGCAAGGTTAAGGCAAGTGGCTTCCTCCTCCTTCTCTTTCTTTTCTTGAAGCATAGTTTCGCTCGTGTCGATTTCATGTCGCTCGGTGTAACTTAAGTCTTGGAGTGTTGATATAATCTTCCTTGATTGTTCTTCCTTTGCTATGAATCGGGTAGTTGTTCCCCGGAGAAAACCGGGATAGATAAAATCCTCGTTCCCTTACTGAATCTAGAGTTTTCTTCTGATGTCTCGAGAGATCCCTTCTGATGTCTCGAGAGATCTCTTTCATGTCTCGAGAGATCCCTTCATGTCTCGAGAAATCCCTTTCATGTCTCGAGAGATCCCTTCATGTCTCGAGAAATCCTTTTCATGTCTCGAGAGATCCCTTCTGATGTCTCGAGAGATCCCTTCTGATGTCTCGAGAGATCCCTTCTGATGTCTCGAGAGATCCCTTCATGTCTCGAGAAATCCCTTTCATGTCTCGAGAGATCCCTTCTGATGTCTCGAGAAATCCCTTTCATGTCTCGGGAGATCCCTTCTGATGTCTCGAGATTTCCCCTTCATGTCTCGAGAGATCCCTTTCATGTCTCGAGAGATCCCTTCTGATGACTCGAGATTTCCCCTTCATGTCTCGAGAGATCCCTTTCATGTCTCGAGAGTTTGCCTATTACTCGAAAATTCAACCTTCTATCAGACCATCGCCAGGGGTGCTGCCCCTTGGACCCCGTTAGGGGCTCTGCCCCTAAGACCCCGCCAGGGGCGCGGCCCCTTGGAACCCCGCCCGGAACGCTTGTGTTTTCGTTGAGTTTTTGTGTTAGGAGCTCGTGACCCCTCGGGTGTATTTGGATGATTGCCAGTGACCCTTCGGTGCTCCTGATCTTGAATCCCTCTTGCTTGTATCCCTTTTTACTCATTGTGGATCGGTTAACATTTGAGTTTACTCTTATGATTTATCTTGATCGGTGTGTACCTTGCATCGACCCTATTTCTTAGGGCCTTCAAGTGTTTATCCTTTCGGGTAGCGTCCCGTGTTTAATTAAAACTTAAATAATAAGAACTACTGTCTTTAGCCCTTCACAGTAGTTGTGTTTGGGGGACAGTGGGGGAAATGTTATAGCCTTGCACGGTAGTCGTGTTTGGGTGGTTGGGTCTAGTGGTACCCCCACCTGCTTTTGGGCCTGGGGTAGCGGAGGTAGTTAACCGCTCCCGTATAATTTGAGCTGATCAGTCTCTTTAATTGATGAAACTAAATAAATGAACATGTTTGTTCCTCTTTTGGTATTTAGTGCACTTAATGCTTGTTGATTCTTTGTTTAGAGCTCTCTTTCGGTAAATTTGGCTTGGGTTGGTACCCCTTATGCCTTGCTTGTTTTTCTGCTAGTTTTCTGCCACTTGTAATTCCTTGCTGAGGCGTTCTTTGTTTTATTGAATGCCTCAGGTTCAGAGCCGTAGCGGCTAGTGGTGTAGCATGAAGTTCAGAGTCTCCGTAGCTGTTCACCCTGCTGTTGCGAGGTAGTTGTTTTTAGTTACTTCTTGTGCTCAGACATACTAGTTGGTGCCAATGGGTTAGTGTCATGTTGTTGACGCCCATTGTGCCCCTTTTTATACTTTATAGTTTATTTGCCAGATTATGCCACTACTTTTAGATCCTGTGTTATCTTACTCTCTGGGAAGAATTTATGTTAGGTGCACTATAGTTATAAATGGCTTTTCCTTCATCCTCATTGCATTCTTTTGAACTGAAAATCTTATCTTTAAAGTCGCCTAAAAGTATTTTCTATACTTATAATACGCCTAGTCATGTGCATATCATTTACTTATATCTTGACATTGCACACATTTAAGGATTTTAAGTAAACTAAATCAAGTACTTTCCGCTGCAATTAAATATACTATCTCGGTTGACTAGTTGATCCACGAACTGAGAGACACAGTTCTTACCTCAAACCCTATAAATGATCTCAAATGACGAATTATCATGAAAACATGGTTTATTTTAATAAGTAATAGGTTCCCGCCTGAGCGTCTGCAGTTGTCTCCTGCATGACGTGGCATCACGATGTGCATTTTCTCTTACTCTGATATTCTTAAATTTGGGGAAAACGCGGGTTGTGACAACATATCTCCGTGTCTCGGGATCCATGCATCTCCACCCTTTCTTTCGGTCATCATAACCGACGAAGACTAGTTTCCTTGCCTTTGCATCTAGCTTCGATCGAAGGGCATCCGGAACATGCACATAGTAGGTAGAACTAAACACTTGAAAGTGTTCCACGCTTGGCTTCTCCTTGAACATCAAATCATGAGGGGTTTTCATGTTCATGGGTCTGAGAGGCATTCAGTTGATAACATAGGCTGCACAAGACATTCCCTCTGCCCAGAAGGACTTTGGGATACTCTTGTAATGAAGCCAACATTTGTAGGTTTCCGTCAGATGACGTATCTACCGTTCTACAACTCTGTTCTATTATGGAGTGTGAGCACAAGAAAGCTCCCTTTGGATGTTATGCTTCCTGCAGATGTTAAAGAACGCCTTGGAGGTGAACTACCCTCCGTTGTCAGCTCTGAACCTCTTGACCCGCAGGTTAAGACGACCTTCCACCAGCTCCTTAAACTCCACAAACCTCTTGAACGCCTCTGACTTCTCCTTTAGAAAATATAACCAAGTATATCTGGTGAAGTCATCAACCAAAATCAGCATATACCTTCTACCTCCAAGACTTGCAGTGTTCGTAGGTCCATACAGATCACCATGTATACACTCCAATGGTCTTTTACATCTGCTTTGTGATTTGTCAAATGTAAGACGTTGAGCCTTACCAAACTGACAACCTGCACAAACGTGACCATCTTTGAAAGATGACAAGCTAGGCAGACCTTTCACCATGCATCTTCCCGCCATAGCTTTCAACTTATCCTTCCCAACATGCCCAAGTCTTTTGTGCCAGATAGCGGTGATGTCATTAGCCCTCATCTTATCAACATAAGAACTTGTTGAAAGAAAAAACAAGTCCTTCACCCATCTCCCTATATGAGTGACCTCAGCTTTCACAGCTGAAACATTTCGGAGAAATTTCACTTCTGTTGGACCGAACAGAACGTGATAGCCAGCATCCACCACATTGGTCACCGAGAAGAGGTTCTTCTTCATCCCCGGAACATGATAGACACTCTTCAATGTAAGAGTACCTCTATCATCGTTCAACAAAACCACACACTCCTTCACCACTGCATGTATAGTGTCATCAGCTGTATTGATAGCGTCATTACCTGTATATGCCCGTAATGAGGAGAACTTCGACTCATCCCCGGTGAGGTGATGACCACACCCAGAGTCCATTATCCAATCATCCTGATAGTTGATGGAAGTCATATCCCAAACACACGTGCCCATCATGAATGCACCTTCACCACCCCAACTACCTTCAGAATTGGAACCAGCCTCCTCCTTTCCTGCAACATGCCCAGGCTAAAGATTAACTTGGCAGTCTCCCTTGAAGTGACCAAGCTTGTTGCACCAGAAGCATCTAGGTCCTTCCTTCTTCTTCCCATCACGCTTAAGAGCATAGCTCATCTCCTGCTGATATGAAGTAGACGAACCATCATCTCCAGATGTCTTCTTCTTCTTGTCCCATCTCTTCTTCTTGCCCAAAAAAAGAACCTCACCTTCTCCCCTAGAGACAGACATCCCAGCCATTTGCTTAGCCAAACTTTCTTGCGAAGCAAGTAAGTTATCCAGCTCCAGCAACGAAGGCTGATTGGCCCAGCCTTGAACAGAAGTAATAAAGGCCACATACTCGCTCCACAAGCCTCAGATTATGTCCCGCTTCAGCTTAGCTTCTGAGATAGGCTCATCCAGGTCCAAAGCCGATATCTCAGCGCAAAGGTTCTTCATCTTAAGAAGAACGTTGAGATATACAAATCTCCCTGAGTTGCTTTCGCCAACTCATTCTCCAAGAACTGCAGCCTAGCTACATTATTCTTATTGAATAAGCCATCCAAGGCTGTCCAAATTTCAGAAGCTGATCTACATCCGATGTTGTGATCAAACAACTCAGGAATGATAGCTCTCTTGAGAGTGAACTCCGCCTTAGCATTCATTCTCTTCCAAGCCTTCACGAGCTCAGCATTCCCTTCAGCAGGAATAACAGCTTGTCTTGCTTCTCCTCCTACAACCTCCCATAAATCCTCGCCAAGAAGATAGCTCTCCATGCAAGACTTCCACTTCTTAAAGTTAGTCTACGCAAGGAACTCAATACCAAGACCTCTAGCATATCCTCCTTCCGTTGTTATCCCACTGGTAGTTAACCAACTTGAGGAACCTGACAGAAGTATCAGCAACTACTGCTCAGCAACCTACCTCTGATACCATGTAGAAAAAACTTGAGGTCCGGAGATGAAGTAAAATGCGGAACACTTCACAAAACTTTCCACAAGTATAACAACACAATGACAATGGGAAGACCGAATAGTGGTATGGTATTAACTATCTCTTTACAATTCGAGGTATACATGGAGAGACATGATTCATAAGAATCACGGAGAAGAGAAGCACAAGACACAAAATACTAAAAGCTGCTGACGACCTGACAACTTGAGATCGCCAGACCGCACGAATAGACAAGCCAGACCGATAAATCCTGAGACCGCGCAAACAGAGCACAAGGCGCACCTGTCAGACCGCAACCACAGACCGCCCTTCCTGCTACTTATTCAACTGCTGAAAGACAACCAATTCGCACTCCTTGATCGCCCAGACCGCACGGTCTTCAGATCACAGAAGAACCCGCAAACACTTGACAAAGAACCTGCTTCCTGCTACATACCGCAACTCAAGATCGCCTGGCCACTTAAGATCGCCTGGTCAACTGAGTTCGTTGTACCGTCCAAGAATACCTAGACACAGTCCGCCCGAACTGGTTTATTCAAAGCTGGAAGAAAGGAGAAAAGATGACTACGAGCTTCTAGTCGCTAACCTATGAACAACAAAGCGGTTAGTCGAAATCTTAGACCGCGCGACCTCAAATTGAAACCGACACAATCAAGCCAACTTTGGTTCTTACAGTTCTTCGTTATTAATGATGGGCCAAGCACCCCTATTTATAGGTGAGCAGACGAATGTCGTTACAACACAAACTGGGATACAATAATCGCCCATCATATCGCTAGCAGTCTCATAAGACAGACAACCCGAGCTCAGCAAGGCTAACAGCTCCCTTATTGAACCATACGGTTATTCACAAACTGCCCGGTTACCGCGGTCATCAAAACAGACCGCCCGGTCTTATCGCAAAAGCAAAGAACTTTGTCAGTAACCCAGACCGATAAGAACAAGACATTAGACCGCCCGGTCACTGCAAGAAGGCAGACCTACTTGACATCTGGCCGACTTGAACAAGTTGCCAGAACAACCCGACAAGCCGCCCGGATAGATAGCGGTCTCCCAGATCAGACCGCCAAGAACAGACCGCCTAAGACAAAACCGGCCAGAGCACCAATGTAGACCGCGCGGTCTCTGCGGTCTCCAATCTGCAGACCGCCCAGCACCATTCTACTTCCACTTCAAAAATTTAACAATCACTACATGGGCCGATATGGCGAAAAAATTTCTTACTATGTATTTTCCGCCTGCAAAGACCGCCAAAATGCGAACAGATATTCCGTAATTTGTGCAAATCGACTCAGAGACTCTCTATGATACATGAGAGCGTTTTAAGGAGCTTTTGCGTAGATGCCCTCACCACGCAATTCCTACTTGACAACAAGTATAAATATTTTATAATGGTTTAAATTTCCAAAATAGGCAAATGATTGATGCGGCCGCCGGGGGTACGTTAAATAAAAAGAAACTAGAGGATGCTCAAGAGCTTTTTGAGGAAATGGCCATGAATGTGTATCAATGGAATTTGCCCTGAGCACGGCCTAACAAGCCGACCAGAATTTTTGAAATAGATGATACTTCTAATTTGGCTTTACAAGTTGAACGCTTAACAAAGCAAGTGGCGGAGATGTTTGCTTCCTCTGCCACTCCTCCTTGGGCTAATAATGTTTTAATTAATGAGTAGGTTGACTACATGAGAAATCTGCCTTGGCCTTCCTATAACCCAAACTCCACTCTGTACAACAATACCTGCAATGAGGGTTATTGGAATCATCCGAATTTCTCGTGGAGCAACCAAGTAAATGCTCAGCATCCTTTAAATATTAATCAACCTTTGTAATCAGCCTCTAAACTTAACTCCACCTCTAAATTTTAATCCACTTGGTTTTCCACCGCAACAAGAAAAGCCTCTCCGCTTCTTTGCAAAATATGTTGCTACAAATTAATCCAACATCCGGAACCTGACCGGATCGATCAAAAATTTAGAGAACCAAGTGGGGCAGCTAGCAAAAATATTCTCCGAGCGTCAGCAAGGAGCACACTTGGAAAATACAGAGCCGAATCTAAGGGCTTTTGCGAACGTGATTACCCTCCGCAATGGAAAGGAAGTGGTTTCAAAATAGGACGAACCCAAGGTACTTACTCCTCCTCCTCCTATTTTATCATCAAATTTTCCTACTATGTTAGCTCCACATGATTCTAGTTCAAATATTTCATATCCGTCTAAACTTAGGAGCGAGTGCGCCGAAAAAAATTACAAATTTTATTTAGAAATTTAAAACAAATTCATATTAATGTACCATTCTGCGAAGCTATATCTCAAATGCCGAAGTATGTGAAATATCTCAAGGAGTTGCTCTCCAATAGGAAGAAATAAGAAGATATTACACATATTTCCTTAAACGCAGAATGCTTTGTGGTTATACTTAACAAATTGCCCCAAAAAGAAAATGACCCGGGACGGTTCTCAATCCCGTGCCTATTTGGCAATACGTTAGTAAAACACGCCTTACCTGATCTTGGAGCAAGTATAAACCTCATGCCTTTTTCGTTATTTAAAAATTTAAGTTTAGGAAATTCTATCCCTACCCGAATGAGTATCCAACTCACCGATCGTTCATTAAAATATCAAGTAGGGATAGTGGAGGACGTGCTCGTTAAGGTTGACAAGTTCAAGTTCATCTTTTCGGTGGACTTTCTCATTTCTCGATATCGAAGAGGATGTCGAAGTACTCCTCATACTCGGTCTCCCCTTCCTTGCCACTTCCCGCGCAATTATCGATGTATGTAATGGAAATCTCCTCCTACGAGTTGGAGATGATGAAGCTACTTTTAGTATAAATCCCTCAATGCGAAATACTCTAGAAAATGACGATTCGTGTTTCTACTTAGAAGAGTGTTTTGAAAATAAATTTTATTCACTCCCCGAGTTAGTCTCCTCTTTTATTGACGATTCCTAGCTCTTCAGTTTATAAGAAGTTTCTCGCCCCACTCCACCCAAACCACTACACTTACAAAATTTGAAAATCAAATCTTCATATGAAGAACCACCCGCCTTACAGATGAAGCTACTCCCCCCTCACCAAAAATATCTATTTCTAGAAAAAGATTCTAAGCTACCTGTTATCATATCATCTGAGCCGAGTGATTAAGGAATTTTTGAATTGACTCTAGTCTTAAGCAATCAACGCCACACAATTGCATGGCAAAATTTTGGATATCTAGGGTATTAACCCTTCTTTCTGCACTCACAAAATTTTCCTCTAAAATAATTCACGCAATATGAAAAAAAACGTTAAGACTGAGGTTATCAAACTTTTAGATGCGGGAATCATCTATCTGGTCTCGGATAGTACTTGGGTTAGCCCAATACAAGTCGTGTCATAGAAATGCGGCGTAACGGGGAATTGATCCCAACCAGTACTGTTACGGGTTGGCGGATGTGCATAGATTATCAGAAACTAAATGATGCCACCCGCAATGATCACTTCCTGTTGCCTTTTATCGATCAAATCTTAGAATGACTTTTAGGTCAGTCCTACCATTGTTTCCTTGATGGTTTGTCGGGATACTCTCAAATCCATATTTTGCCTAACGACCAAGAGTAAACAACATTCACTTGTCCCTTTGGCACCTTCGCTTATCAAAGTATGTCGTTTGGTCTTTGTATCGCGTCGGCTACATTCCAATGAAGTATGCTGGTGACAAGTAGTTTTTCTATAACCTTTTTAGTATAAATTTTAGTAATTATTTAATATGAAATTTTCTTTTTCATGTCAATTATAGCTTATAAATAGTTCTCTTATAAAATTTGTTTCTTATTTAGTTTATTTGTATTTTTGCAGAATTTTGGGACAAGTTTGGAAAATTTTGCATTACACGCCCTAGGTCACGCCCGTGACCAAGGGCGTGTAATCATAAGTTCAGTACAAAATTGATGCCACGCAATTTGAGCTCGTCCACAACAAGTCACGCCTAGTGACCCAATGTTCACGCCTATGACAAAGGGCGTGTAAACATAGAATCTTCCCAGCGGAGCTGCCGTCGAGAAGTGGAGATGTAATTGAGAAGTCAACTCAAGTCACGACCGTGACCCGTATGTCACGGCCGTGACATTCTCGTGTGATCCTTGCTCACCGTCGTGCTGCAATCTAGACCACACTACAAAAAATAAAGCCGTCCAAGTACACACCTGTGACCCAAATGTCATGGCCGTGTAATGTCCTTTTCCGCCGCGCCATCGCGCAAGACCCACGTCGATGTCCCAGCTGAGATGAACAGTGGTTACATGCCCTTGTTCATGCGCGTAACCGAGGGCGTGTAACTTGGAATTTTTTCTATAAATTCCAGAGGTCTCCTTGAGTCCAGGGTTCAAAATTTTGGAGAGGGGGAGGTGTTGCTAGAGCTGTTAGTGATCATTTTCATGCTTTTGTTCATGTCTTTCCTTTTAATGTTCTCACGCTCTTAAAGTCAAGCAATGTTATAATTTTCTTTCTTGCAATAGCCTAGCTTAAGCTTGTAATCTCTTCATTTCTAGCATTGTAATCCTCTTTAAGGTTTGTAATAGTTTTTATTTCAATAAAATTTAGTTTTGCCCTCTTTCATTCTCTCTTTCTACTTTAGTTAATTTCTCCTTAATGCACTTTTATTTTTCTCTTTTTTCCCCTCCACCATGATTAACTAATTATCATTAGTGCTCGATTAAAATGATCTGAGCATGAGATAATCAAGTTATGATGTTCTAAATCTCTCTTTTTCTGTTTTTGTAAATACTTGATTTACTCTTGATTTTTAATTAGCGAGATCATATTTTCGATATATGGTTTTTGCTTTAGTTTTCATACTTAGCTAGCCGAGAGACTCAAAGTATGAATCAATCACTCAAGAGTAAAGAGAGTTGCACGCACCCATAGAGAGAGGATGGCTTAAATCTACCAGATTAGAGTCAAATCCAATAAAGGGGTTCACAACGTAATGCAAGTTTTAGGTAATCGATTATAGAACGAGAGTTCGATTGATTTTTCCTAAACTTAGTTGGGCATTTCCCCCGAGAGAGGCATGTTAAGCTTCGGGAACCTCCACAGTCCAGTAGTCTATTTAAACAGAATTAGATTTATTTTTCCTTCTCTTTATTATTCTAACTCCAAGGTGATTTTAGATTGAGCACTAATCCTTTTTCCCATCCTTTAAACCTTAATCTAATTTGCAAATTGTCTCATTTAGTTAAGTAAAACAAACCCTAAAAAAATCATTAGATAAGATAATAGTGATTTTCTCAAAGTAGAAGTAATCAACGCGCCCCGAGGAATACGACCTTGGTATTTTCAAAATATCTTATATTATAGATGATAAGGTACACTTGCCTTCATCAGATATAATTTGGAAAACATCATCAATCTCTTCGCTTTTTCATATTTCCAAATCTATAAGTAAGAAGTAGATGTTATCGTATCAGCTGGTGATCTTCGACGAGTTAGTAGAGGAAGTGATGGAAGTTTTCATGGACGACTTCTTCGTCTTCAGAAATTCTTTTCAAAGTTGTTTAAAAAATCTTAAGTGTGTGCTACAACGTTGTGAGGAGACGAATCTAGCTCTCAATTGGGAGAAATGACATTTTATGGTCAAAGAAGGATTAGTCCATGGCCATAAAATATCGGGTGATGAGTAGTTTATATACTCATCTTTTAGTATACTTTTAATACGAAATTATATAATTTATATGAATTTTCTCATTAAAATAATTCCTTTTTGAATTCCATGTACTAACTTAAGCTTATTTTATGTTTTCAAGTTTTCTGAACACTTTGAGCAAAATTTTCAAGTACACGCCCAAGGTCACAGGCGTGATAAAGGGCGTGACAACCTAAGATGTGTTTCAGGCCTGCTGTCGGCATCCTGGGCCCATTCTGAGAAGATTCGCCAAGTACACGCCCTAGGTCACTGACGTGACCAAGGGTGTGTAATCATAATGCACGGTTCCAGCTTAGCAGGATGTGATCCATGGCCTCGACACGCAATACGCCAAGCACACACCCATGACACAACATGTCATGCCCGTGTACTTCCAAGGTCACGGGTGTGTACTTCCTTGCCGCCAGAATAACGCGCCAGCCCGCCAAAGACTTCCCTCCTAACGCCTTTTTAAGATTACACACCCTAGGTCACAGGCATGACCTAAGGCGTGATGCGCACATAACGCCTGTATTGAATCCAGAAGGCATCTCTCCCGCACCAGCTTCGATCACACACCTTACACACACTTGGTCACGGGCATGACTGAGGGCGTGTAACCTCAAACTTCAGCCTATTTAAAGCCAGCTCCTCCAGAACATTGGTGGACAATTTTTGGGAGCTCACGTCTTCTTTTCTTGTATTATTTTCTTGTTTAAGTATTCTAGTATTTCCCTTTCTTATTTGCACTTGTAATTCTCAATTTCATAGCTTGTAATTTTCATTGCAAAATCAATAAAATAGTTCTTATTTTTCTCATTCTCTTCTTCTTTCATTATGAATTCTTGTATCTTTGTTGATTCCTTGATCTCAATAAGTAGCTAAACTTCTATTAGTACTCAGTCGAGATGATCCAAGGAATAATATAAGTTATGAAATAATTAAGAGTTTCTTTTTATCTTCTTTGGAAATGATTAAGATTTATCATTCATTAAATTATAATGAGATTATATTTTCGATATATAATTCTCATGCTTATTTTTATATTAAATTCAGCCAAATGGTTCATAATACGAGTAGATCATTCAAGGATAAAGAGAGTTGCATGCAACCCTCGAGAGAGGATGACATAAATCTCCCGGATTGGATTCAAATCTAATAGAGGGGTTCACTACGATAAAGTGAGTTTTAAGGGTTTTGATTCTAGAACGAAAGTTCGATTGATCAACCTATACTCAGTTGAATCCATCCTCGACAGAGGTGCGTTTAGAATTGGGAACCTCCATGATCGTTGCTTTAATCACTATTCTAATTCACCATACCTTTCTTATAAACAAACCAACTCAAAGTTCTATTGATAGAATAATTGAGATTTTCTTGAAGTAAAAGTATTGAACTCGCCCGGATTTTTATACGACCTTGATTTTTATAATCCTATACTACTCCCGACACGGTATGCTTGCCATTGTCATTTGTGGGCATAGCACTTGCCCCCGCCATGTTTTTTGCGCCATTGCCGGGGAAATATTAGTTAATATTTCGAAAAAAGAAATATCAATTAATTTTATCGTTCTCTTTCTCCTTATCCCTTTTCTCAAAAAAATTTATAATCATAAAAGTCGCAACTTAAATTCTCAAAAAGGGAGATTTGGGCTTCTCATCCCATCGCATCTCCTAGTACCTTACGAACCCTTCATAGGGTAGACCTCGGGAAGTCCGGGACTAACTTAACCCGCTTTTTAAAAAATATTATATATATATTTTTAACTAAAATATTATAATAATATACTTTAAATTTTTCTTCTTCATCTTTCATTCTCTTCGCCACTTTTTCTCTTTTCTTTTCTTTTAGTTTATGACCAGAAGAAACTCTTCAATTAATCATAAATTGTGTTTTGATCCGGAAATCGAGCGAACATTGCGGCGACGTCTCCAATTTAGTGATCTACCAATAATTCGTGAAGAGTCAATTGGAGAAACTGACGAGGTAATAATGGAAGATCCCAACCATAATGAGGCCCCGCTACGGACCATGTCCCATTATGCGAGGCCAAATTGGGAGGGGACACAATCTAGTATTATTCGCCCAGCGGTGACGAATAATAATTTTGAAATTAAAACTAGCATCATTCAAATGGTACAGCAAACAGTCATATTTGATGGCTTACCAGATGAAGATCCTAATTTATATTTGCTAATTTTTTGGAAATTTGCGATAAGTTTAAGATAAATGGCATCACCGATGATGCCATCCATTTATATTTATTTCCTTTCTCCTTGCGGACTAAGGCCAAGCAGTGGTTGGGTTCTCTTCCTAGAGGTTCCATCACTACGTGGGCCGAGATGACGAAGAAAATTTTATCAAAATATTTTCCTCCGGCAAAGTCCGCAAAATTACGTACGGACATTCTCTCGTTCACGCAAATAGACATGGGGTCTCTCTACGTCACATGGGAGCGCTTCAAGGAACCTTTGCGGAGATGTCCCCATCATGCCCTCCCGATGTGGCAACAAGTTCATATATTCAATAATGGTTTGAATCTCCGAACGAGGCAAATGATTGATGTGGCAGCTGGGGGAACCCTTAATAATAAAACCCCAGAGGCCTCTCAAGATCTTTTCGAGGAGATGGCCATGAATGTGTATCAGTGGAATAAGCCACGGTCGTGCCCTAATAAGCCGACTGGACTCTTTGAAGTCAAGGCCACCCCTAACTTAACGCATCAAGTAGAATGACTTACTAAGCAAGTGGCGGAGATGTCTGCTTCCCCCGCCACTAATTGGGTTAATAATACTAATAATTTCATTCAAGAGCAAATAGATTATATGGGGAACTCCTGTTGAAAATGTTGAATTATGAAGTTGGCAGTTTGGGAGGTGTTCGCACGTTCTGGTCTAACCGCGCGATATTGCCGTCTCCTCTGCGGTCTGACCTATTCGGTCTAGACACAATCTATTCGGCCTGACCGCCATTCTCTTTGTCCAAGGCTGCCGAGGTGAGGCTGCGCGGTCTGGTTCGTGTGACCGCATGGCGAGCTGTTTTCTATTCTGTGTCGGTTAAGATGTTGACTGCACAGGGTTGTTGTTCGGGTATCTGGTAGTCCGGTCTGGTGACTGTCCGGGTTCTTGTTGGTGCACGCTGACTAAGGTTCTCTTAGTCGCGCGGTCTCCTCTTTGTGTTCGCGGTCTCAAGAGGAGGTCTCGTATATGCGGACACTGGTGGTGGGCGTCATGACCGTGCGGGATGTCATGATCACGCGGCTTCTTGGAGGAGTGGCGATCTCCGGTTAGGATTGAAATCGGCGAGCTCACAGCGCAGAGCGATCTTCTGCTAGCCACATGGGTAGACCGTTCTTGGTCGCGCGGTCAGGGCGGTGACTCTATCTCATAGGGTGGTGACTGGATCTGGTCACACGCCTATAAATAGGTGTCACTGTAGCAGCAAAATCATCGCACCAAGTGCAAGCTGAACTCACGCCTAAAACTTGCGGTCTCTTTTTTTGTGACCGCCCGGTTTGCAGATTGAATTTACTTTGTGCAGCTTCTACGGATTGTGCGGACAGCAGCGGTCACCTCTTCTTGTAAAGTGTCCGTGCGGTCTTGCGTCTTGCATTGCGGGTTGCTGGAGTTCGGGAGAATCAGTGGAGTTCGGGAGAATCAGTGGAGTTCGGGAGGTCGCGGAGCTTCAGTGGTGTTGTTCAAATTGCCGACAGTCTGTTCGTGCGGTCTCCTTTTCTAGTCGCGCGAACATCCAGACCGCGCGGTTTGGCGTCTTCTGTTTTCAGACCGCCAATTATCTTTCTTCAGCATTGTATTTTTCTTTTTGTTTTGTGTACTGGCAAAATCATGTCTCGCCATGTATACCTCGCTCTGTAATGAAGATTTCTACTGTAATCAATAAAGATTGCTTTGTTTCATGTTCTTCTGGTTGTTGGCTGTAACTTTAAGTTATACAATTCCTGCTCACTCCAAGATCTACGGAAATTTTCACATGGTATCAAAGCGAGGTTGGAGTGGATAGAGCAGTGATCAACTTAAAGTTGCCATCGCCTTTGTGAAAAAGGAACCTGTGGTAGATCCATGGAAGCAAGAGGTCTTGGAATTGAGATGCTTACCTCGACTAACTTCAAGAAGTGGAAGTCGTGCATGCAGAGTTATCGTCTGGGCGAGGACCTTTGGGAGGTTATTGGAGGAGATAGTACGGAGGAAGTTGTCCCAGTTGGGGATAATGGTCATTAGGTGAGGAATTGGAGGAGGATTAATGCGAAAGCAGAATTCACTCTAAAAGGGCAATATCACCTCACCTATTCAATCACATCTTAGGGTGTGGATCAGCTGCCGAGATCTAGAGAGCCCTGGACGGGCTATTTAACAAGAAGAATGTAGCGAGGCTACAGTTTCTGGAAAATGAGCTTTCTAGGTCGGCTCAGGGAGATGTGTCTATCTCTACGTTCTTCCTGAAGATGAAGAACCTGTGCGCTAAGATTTTAGCACTGGATCCTGATAAGCCAAATTTCTGAGGCGAAGCTGAAGAGACACATCATCCGCGGCTTGCGGAAGGAGTATGTGCCCTTTGTGACGTCGGTGCATGGTTGGGGAAATCAGCCATCTCTGCTGGAGCTGGAGAATCTGCTTGCGTCATAGGAGAGCCTGGTAAGGCAGATGACGGGGGTGTCAGTGTCTGGGGGAGAAGGCGATGTGCTCTTCACAGGGAAGAAGAATAGATGGGATAAGAAGAAGAAGACCGCTGGAGGCAATGGGACTTCAACTTCTGGACAACAGGAGACGGGATGTGCTCTCAAGGCTGAAGGGAAGAAGAAGGTAGTAGGACCCAAATGCTTTAAGTGCAGGAAGCTTGGTCACATCAGGAAGGATTGTTGGGTGAATCTTTAGCCAGGGCATGCTGCGGCAGGGAAGGGGGATACTGAGGCCAGGCCAAATGATGGAGGATGGGGAGGAGCCTTCTCGGCTTCTGTCGGAGCTGCGGCTACTATCAACTATCAGGAGGACTGGATCTTGGATTCGGGGTGTGGTCACCACCTCACCGGGTGAGAGTCGAAGCTTTCTTCAGCGCAGCCTTACTCAGGTAATGATGCTATCATAATTGCTGATAATACTGTGCATACTGTATAGAAGGTGGGGGTTGTTTCCTTGGGTAGTGATAGGGGGCCACTAACGTTGTAGAGTGTCTATCATGTGCCCGGAATGAGGAAAAAGCTCTTCTCCATGACCAACGCTGTGGACGCTGGGTATTACGTTCTGTTCGGTCCAACAGAAGTAAGGTTTCTACGAAAAGTTGAGGCGGTAAAGGCCGATGTCATTTATGTCGGGAGGCTGGCAAAAAACTTGTTCGTTTTAGACAAGTTCTTATGTTGACAAGATGAGGACAAATGATAGTGTCGTTATATTGCACGAGAGGTTGGGGCATGTAGGGATGGATAAGCTGAAGGCTATGGCGATAAAAGGTCTAGTCAAGGGCCTGCCTAGTCTATCTTCCTACGGTGACGGTCATGTTTGCGTGAGATGTCAGTTTGGCAAGTATCATCGACTGCCGTTTGATAAGTCGCAGACAAGGAGTAGTGTGTCGTTGGAGTGTATCCACGCTGATTTGATGGGACCAACTGCTACCCCAAGCCTCGGAGGTAGCAGGTATATGCTGGTGTTGATCGACGATTACACAAGATATGTCTGGGTCTATTTCCTGAAGTAGAAGGCGGACGCGTTTGCCAAGTTTATGGAGTTCAAGGAGCTAGTGGAGGGTCGGCTAGTTCTGCGGATAAAGAAGCTGAGAACTGATAACGGGGGGGGGGGGGGGGGGGGGGGAGTTCACCTATGGTGAGTTCTCTAGTTTTTGCAGGAAGGCTGTCATCCGGAGGGAACTTACTTGTGCGCATACTCCACAACAAAACGGAGTTGCAGAGTGAAAGATTCGTCTTCTGACGGAGACCTGCAAGTGTTGGTTGCATGCCAAGAGTATCCCAAGGTCCTTCTGGGCGGGGGGAATGTCTTGTGCCGCCTACGTCATCAACATGATGCCTCTTAGTCCCATCAACATGTTGACCCTGCATGATATGATGTTCAAGGAAAAGCCAAGAATGGCGCACCTTCGGGTGTTTGGTTTCACCTGCTATGTGCACGTTCCAGATGCACTTAGGATGAAGCTAGATGCAAAAGCAAGGAAGTTAGTCTTCGTGGGATATGATGATCGGAAGAAGGGCTGGAAGTGCATGGACCCGGAGACACGGAGATTTGTTGTATCACGCGACATCATGTTTGACGAGGTGACGTCGTACAAGGGATGTTTTGGTGTTGAGCTACCAGAAAGCAGGGTGGAGGAGCAGGAGAGAGCTTTGGAAAATCTTCAGGTGGAGCTGCCTTTGTCACCAGGTGGTCCATCCATTTTTAGTTCTGAGACGGAGGCTTCGGGATCAAGAAGCAGGGGGAGCGATGCTCCTAGTACGTCTGGAAGGGGAGCTAGGGAAGAAGAAGCTGAGGATAATACAAGTCAGGGGAAGATGTTGAGGAGATCGAAGCGAACGTTCATTTCCCTTGATCGTTATACAGGAGGAAACATGGTGAGTTTTGTCTCATGTTTCTTTGCTGGCCCCTGGATGAGCGGGAGCCGTCGAGCTTTGAGAATGCCAAATGCGTGAAGCAGTGGGACATAGCTATTGAAGAAGAGATGGCAGCTCTTGAGAAGAATGAGACTTGGTCTTTGGTGCCCAGGCCTAAGGGCATTACCCCTGTGACATGCAAGTAGGTCTCTATGCTCAAGAAGAAGGCAGACGGCAGTATCGAGCCAAGAAGAAGGCAGACGGCAGTATCGAGCGATATAAGGCTCGCCTTGTGGCTCGTAGATTCTCGCAACAATACAGTGAAGATTATGAAGAGACATTTAGTCCTGTGGCGAAGATGACTTCAGTACGGTTCGTTATTGCCTTGGCGGCATTTTGGGGGTGGGAGATTTGGCAACTCGACGTAAAGAATGCTTTATTGTATGGCGAGATTGACAAGGATATCTTCATGATCCACCCGCTAGGCTTCGTATCTGAAGATTTTCCAGACTATGTCTGTAAGCTGAAGAAGGCCCTGTATGGGTTGAAGCAAGCGCCGAGGGCGTGGTACGGGAAGATTGCATAATATCTCCTATTCTGTGGATTTGGTACTTTAGACTCTGACTCAAGCTTGTTTGCTAAGAAGAACGGGGAGCTTCAAGGGCGTGTAATCATAAGATCAGTACAAAATTGATGACACGCAATTTGAGCTCGTCCACAGCAAGTCACGCCTAGTGACCCAATGTTCACGCCTATGACCAAGGGTGTGTAAACATAGAATCTTCCCAGCGGAGCTGCCGTCGAGAAGTGGAGATGTAATCGAGAAGTCAACTCAAGTCACGACCGTGACCCGAATGTCACGGCCGTGACATTCCCATGTGATCCTTGCTCACTGTCGTGCCGCAATCAAGACCACACTGCAAAAAATGAAGTCGTCCAAGTACACGCCCGTGACCCAAATGTCATGGCCGTGTAATGGCCCTTTCTGCCGCGCCATCGCGCAAGACCCACGTCGATGTCCCAGCTGAGATGAACAGTGGTTACACGCCCTTATTCACGCTCGTGACCGAGGGCGTGTAACTTGGAATTTTTTCCTATAAATTCCAGAGGTCTCCTTGTGTCCAGGGTTCAGATTTTTGGAGAGGGGGAGGTGTTGCTAGAGCTGTTAGTGATCATTTTCATGCTTTTGTTCATGTCTTTCATTTTAATGTTCCCTCGCTCTTAAAGTCAAGCAATGTTATAATTTCTTTCTTGTAATAGCCTAGCTTAAGCTTGTAATCTCTTCATTTTTAGCATTGTAATCCTCTTTAAGGCTTATAATAGTTTTTATTTCAATAAAATTTAGTTTTGCCCTCTTTCATTCTCTCTTTCTACTTTAGTTAATTTCTCCTTAATGCACTTTTATTTTTCACTCTTTTTCCCCTCCACCATGATTAACTAATTCTCATTAGTGCTCGATCGAAAAGATCTGAGCATGAGATAATCAAGTTATGATGTTCTAAAGCACTCTTTTTCTGTTTTTGTAAATACTTGATTTACTCTTGATTTTTATTTAGCGAGATCATATTTTCGATATATGGTTTTTTTCTTTAGTTCTCATACTTAGCTAGCCGAGAGACTCAAAGTATGAATCGATCACTCAAGAGTAAAGTGAGTTGCACGCACCCATAGAGAGAGGATGGCGTAAATCTCCTAGATTGGAGTCAAATCCAATAAAGGGGTTCACAATGTAATGCAAGTTTTATGTAATCGATTATAGAACAAGAGTTCGGTTGATTTTTCATAAACTTAGTTGGGCATTTCCCCCGAGAGAGGCATGTTAAGCTTCGGGAACCTCCACAGTCCAGTAGTTTATTTAAACGGAATTAGATTTATGTTTCCTTCTCATTATTATTCTAACTCCAAGGTGATTTTAGATTGAGCAGTAATCCTTTTTACCATCCTTTAAACCTTAATCTAATTTGCAAATTGTCTATTTAGTTAAGTAAAACAAACCCTAAAAAATCATTAGATAAGATAATAGTGATCTTCTCGAAGTAGAAGTAATCAACGCTCCCCGAGGAATACGACCTTGGTATTTTCAAAATATCCTATATTATAGACGATAAGGTACACTTGCCTTCATCGGATATAGTTTGGAAAACATCATCAATCTCTTCGCTTTTTCATATTTCCAAATCTCTAAGTAAGAAGTAGATCTTATCGTATCAGTTGGCGATCTTCGACGAGTTAGTAGAGGATGTGATGGAAGTTTTCATGGACGACTTCTTCGTCTTCGGAAATTCTTTTCAAAGTTGTTTAAAAAATCTTGAGCGTGTGCTACAACGTTGTGAGGAGACGAATCTAGCTCTCAATTGGGAGAAATGGCATTTTATGGTCAACTAAGGATTAGTCCATGGCCATAAAATATCGGGTGATGAGTAGTTTATATACTCATCTTTTAGAATACTTTTAATATAAAATTATATAATTTATATGAATTTTCTCATTAAAATAATTCCTTATTTAATTCCATGTACTAACTTAAGCTTATTTTATGTTTTCAGGTTTTCTGAACACTTTGAGAAAAATTTTCAAGTACACGCCCTAGGTCATGGGCGTGACAAAGGGCGTGACAGCCTATGATGTGTTCCACGCCTGCTGCTGGCTTGCTGGGACCATTCTTAGAAGATTCGCCAAGTACACGCCCTAGGTCACTAACATGACCAATGGCGTGTAAACATAAAGCACGATTCCAGCTCAGCAGGATGTGATAAGCACTTCCTCTTTCCTTGAGACTGGGGATCCATGGCCTCAACACGCAATACGCCATGCATACACCCATGACACAACATGTCATGCCCATGTACTTCCAAGGTCACGGGTGTGTACTTCCTTGCCGCCAGAATAACGCGCCAGCCTACCAAAGACTTCCCGCCTAACGCATTTTTAAGATTACACTCCCTAGGTCACAGGCATGACCTAAGGCGTGACGCGCACATAACGCCTGCAATGAATCCAGAAGGCATCTCTCCCGCACCAGCTTCGATCACACCCCTTATACGCCCTTGGTCACGGGCGTGACTAAGGGCGTGTAACCTCAAACTTCAGCCTATTTAAAGCTAGCTCCTCCCGAACATTGGTGGACAATTTTTGGGAGCTTACATCTTCTTTTCTTGTATTGTTTTCTTGTCTTAAGTATTCTAGTATTTCCCTTTCTTATTTTCACTTGTAATTCTCAATTTCATAGCTTGTAATTTCCATTGCAAAATCAATAAAATAGTTCTTATTTTTCTCATTCTCTTCTTCTTTCATTATGTATTCTTGCATCTTTGTTGATTCCTTGATCTCAATGAGTAGCTAAACTTCTATTAGTACTCGGTCGAGATGATCCAAGGAATAATATAAGTTATGAAATAATTAAGAGTTTCTATTTATCTTCTTTGGAAATGATTAAGATTTATCATTCATTAAATTATAATGAGATTATATTTTCGATATATAAATCTCATGCTTGTTTTCGTATTAAATTCAGCCAAACGGTTCATAATACGAGTAGATCATTCAAGGATAAAGAGAGTTGCATGCAACCCTCGAGTGAGGATGACATAAATCTCCCGGATTGGATTCAAATCCAATAAAGGGGTTTACTACGATAAAGTGAGTTTTAGGGGTTTTGATTCTAGAATGACAGTTCGATTGATCAACCTAAACTCAATTGAATGCATCCTCGACAGAGGTGCGTTTAGAATTCGGGAACCTCCACGGTCGTTGCTTTAATCACTATTCTAATTCACCATACCTTTCTTATAAACAAACCAACTCAAAGTTCTATTGATGGAATAATTGAGATTTTCTTGAAGTAAAAGTATTCAACTCGCCCGGATTTTTATATGACCATGATTTTTATAAGCCTATACTACTCCCGACACGGCACACTTGCCATTGTCAATTGTGGGCATAGCACTTGCCCCCGCCAAGTTTTTTGCGCCATTGCCGGGGAAATATTAGTTGATATTTTGAAAAAAGAAATATCAATTAATTTTATCATTCTCTTTCTCCTTATCCCTTTTCTCAAAAAAATTTATAATCATAAAAGGCACAACTTAAATTCTCAGAAAGGGAGATTTGGGCTTGTCATCCCATCACATCTCCTAGTACCTTACGAACCCTTTGTTAAAATTTCTGAAAGACCGTTTAGGAGTAAGCAGGAGTTGTATCTACAAGAGTTATAGCCAAACAACCACAATGCCAAAATAGCAACACAAGAAATCTTTATTGAAACAGAAGAGCTTTACAATGCGAGGTATACATGGCGAGACATGATTCATCAGAATCACGGAGACGAGAAGAACAAAACACACCAAAAGGCAAAGCTGGCGGCTAGACAAGCTCATACCGCACAAGCCGCACCACTCCAGAACTCGCCCGGCTTGCCCTGAGATCACACGAACAGAAACCGAACAGACTGCCAGCACTGCAAGACCGCACCTCAGACCGCACGAACTGGAGCTTATTGGAATAAAGAACTGAAGCTGTCGCAAGACCGCAACTCAGACCGCCTAACCGCTGAAGGTCGCCTGATCACTGAGCTTGCTGCGAACAGCATAAGAACACAATAACCCAGTTCGCTAACAGACCGCAGATGAACTGTTTATTTAAGCCACCGGAAATCACCAAGGAAGGAGACCGCACCCTGCTGACCGCAAACCTGCGAACACAACAAAGGTTAACTCGCATCCAAGTCGCGCGAACTCAAACTTGAGACCGCAAGAAACAATCCGGGCTCTGGTTCTTACAGTTCTTGTTAGGAATGACGGGCCATGCACCCCTATTTATAGGCGGGTGGACGGATGTCGTCACCGCACAAACCAGGATACAGTCACCACCCATCAGATCGCGAACGGTCTCAAAAGATAGACCGCACGAACAGACCTCTTGGACGATCACCCGACCAAGATGCAGATCAGCAGACAAAATCGCGCACAAGCCGCGCGAACACGACACCATGCACAAGCCGAGCGGTCTCAACATCGCTCCTTCCTTAGAACACCAGGAGCAAGCAAGGACCATCTGGATGACTTCAAACAAGTCGCCAGATCGCCAAGGTAGACCGCCCGGGTAGACGGTCATATAGGAACAACCCACCCGGCCTTCCAATAAGGGGGCTAGGCAAACCAGCAGATCTACTCGGGAACAACCCGCAACAGGTCGCCAACGACCAAACCCAAGAAGCAAGCTGGCAGATCTCACCAGATCGCCAGAACCAAACCGCCAGAGCACCAGCGCAGACTGCGCGGTCTCTGCGGTCTCCAGCCATCAGATCGGCCGGACTCCCTTCCACTTCACTTCAACAATTTCAACACTCCCCCTTGAAGTGGGAAGTGGAAACTAGCCCGAGCAACTCCCTTAACCGTGTAAACGGTCCCTTCGCCAGCGGCTTTGTGAAGATGTCTGCGACATTGTCCGCACTCCGAACATGCTCGACCATAAGAGATCCTCCCAACACCTTTTCACGAATGAAATGGTGCTCAATCTCTATATGCTTGGTCCTCGCGTGACAGACTGGATTGTTGACCAGCTTGAGAGCACTCTCATTGTCCCCGCGTAGCATAGTGGGACCTCGAACCTCCTGGTGAACGTCCTCTACCAACCTCCTGAGCCAAACGGCTTCCTGAGCTGCCAAGGTCGAAGCCTTGTACTCCGCTTTTGTGGTAGACACAGACACCGAGTCTTGCTTCTTGCTGCACCAAGAAATAGCTGTGGGGCCTGTCATAAAGACATAACCAGACATTGATCTCCGATAATCCACGTCTCCCCCATAATCAGCATCCATGAAACCATGCAACTCCAAGATTGACCCTCTCCTATATAGGAGACCCAAATCAGAGGTCGACTTCACATACTTCAAGATGCCTTTTGCCGCCAGAAGATGAGGTTTCCGTGGTTCTGCCATGTACCGACTCACTTTGCCAATTGCATAAGCAATATCAGGCCTCGTGATGGTCAAATAGATCAAGCTCCCAAACAGAACTCGGAACACCAATGGATCAGATAGAACTCTTCCCTCATCCTTCCGAAGTTTATGATGTTGCTCTAGAGGTATAGAGCTGCTCTTCCCTTCCTCCAAGCCAAATCGTTGAACGATCCGCTCCGCATAGCCAGCCTGAGAAATGATCACTCCGCTCTCCCTCCTCTGCACCTCGAGTCCAAGGAAATTGTGGAGCTCCCCCAGATCCTTTATCTCGAATCTGATAACAAGCTCAGCCCTGAGTCTTGCAACAGCTTCCTTCGAGTTTTCGGTGACAATCATGTCATCCACATACAGTAGCACAATTACCCGAAGCACCCCCTCCTTCTTGATGAACAAGCTAGAATCAGAGTCTGAAGCAACGAATCCGCAGAATAAGAGATACTCTGCAATTTTCCCGTACCACGCCCGAGGCGCTTGCTTCAACCCATACAGGGCCTTCTTCAATTTACAAACGTAGTCCGGATACTCCTTCGAGATGAAGCCTTGCGGTTGGATCATGAAGATATCCTTGTCAATCTCGCCGTATAAGAAGGCATTCTTCACGTCGAGTTGCTAAATCTCCCAACCACTCGAAGCCGCCAAGGCAATAACAAATCGAACCGAAGTCATTTTTGCCACTGGACTAAACGTCTCATCATAATCTTCTCCGTACTGCTGTGAAAACTCGCGAGCTACAAGGCGAGCCTTATACCGCTCGATACTGCCGTCAGCTTTCTTCTTCAGCTTGAAAACCCACTTACAAGTGACAGGTGTGGTGCCCTTGGGCTTTGGCATAAGAGACCAGGTCTCATTCTTCTCGAGAGTTGCCATCTCTTCTTGCATAGCAATGTCCCACTCCTTCACGCCTCTGGCTTTCTCAAAGCTCGACAGCTCCCTTTCATCCAAGGGACCAGCAAAGAAACATGAAACAAAGTTCACCATGTTTCCTCCTGTGTATCGATCTGGTGGTTGAATAGTCCTCTTCGACCTCCTAAGTGGTTGCTCCTGACTAACCACCTCCTCAGCTGCTTCTTCTGTGCAAGCTCCTCTTCCAGATGAACTTGGAGCATTGCTCCCCCTGCTTCCAAAACCTGAAGCCTCCATCTCAGAGCTTGACACAACTGGAGCTCCTGGTGAAACAGGCAACTCCACTTGAAGACTTCCGGCAGCTTTTCCTCCTTCATCAACACTGCTCTTTGGTAGCTCAATTCCTGAACTCCCCTTGTAAGAGGTTACTTCATCGAACACCACATCCCGAGAAACAATTGACCTCCATGTCTCAGGATTCATGCATCTCCATCCCTTCTTCTGCTCATCATACCCAACAAAGACTAGCTTCCTTGCTTTCGCATCTAGCTTTGTCTGAAGAGCATCAGGAATGTGCACATAGCAGGTTGATCCAAACACCCGAAGGTGTGCAACGCTCGGCTTCTCCTTGAACATTAGTTCGTGAGGGGTCTTCATGTTGATAGGACTCAGAGGCAATCTGTTGATGACATAAGCTGCACAAGACATTCCCTCCGCCCAGAAGGACTTTGGGATACTCTTGGCATGAAGCCAGCATTTGCAGGTTTCCGTCAGATGACGGATCTTCCTCTCCGCAACGCCATTCTGCTGTGGAGTATGGGCACAAGTGAGCTCTCTCCTGATGCCCTGCTTCTTGCAAAAACTTGAGAACTCACCAGAGGTGAACTCCCCACCATTGTCAGTTCTAAGTTTTTTAACCCGCAGGCCAAGTCGGCCTTCAACCAGCTCCTTGAACTCCACAAATTTTGCAAAGGCTTCTGACTTATCTTTCAAGAAATACACCCAAACATATCTGGTGTAGTCGTCAATCAACACCAACATGTATCTGTTGCCTCCAAGGCTTGGGGTGGCAGTCGGTCCCATCAAATCACCGTGGATGCACTCCAACGGCACTTTGCACCTTGTTTGCGATTTGTCAAATGGAAGTCGATGAGACTTACCAAACTGACATCCTTCGCAGACATGACCGTCTCCATAGGATGACAAGCTAGGCAAGCCATTGACAAGGCCCCTTACCACCATAGCCTTCAATTTGTCCATGCCTACATGCCCCAACCTTTCATGCCAGATGGCCGCGCCATCATTGGTCCTCATCTTATCAACATAGGTACTTGTCGATAAAACGAACAAGCCCTTCACCCGCTTGCCGACATGAATAACATCTCCCTTTATCTCCGGTTGAGTTTTAAGAAACTTCACTTCTGTTGGGCCAAACAGAACGTGATAACCGGCGTCGACCGCATTGGTCACAGAGAAGAGATTTTTCTTCATACCAGGCACGTGATAAACACTCCTCAACGTGAGTGGACCCTTATCACTGCTCAGAGAGACGACTCCTTCATGCTCTACTGGATGAATAGAATTATCAGCCGTAATGATAGCATTGTTACCTGAGTAAGGCGCCAAAGAAGAGAACTTTGATCCATCCCCGGTGAGATGATGCCCACACCCTGAATCAATAATCCAGTCCTCATCATAGTTGATGGAAGCCAAGGCCTTAACGGGCATCGCCGTTATATTAGACGCAAAGGCTCCTCCCCATCCAACTTCACCAGACTTTGGCATCTCCTTCTCCACTGCATGTCCTGGCTGAAGATTCACTCGGCAATCTTTCTTGAAGTGCCCGGTCTTATTGCATCTAAATCACCTCGGTCCCTCTCCTTTCTTTTTCCCATCATACTTAGGAGCAAAGCCCCTATCTTGCTGACCTGAAGTGGAGGGTCCATCATAACCTGGCTTCTTCTTCTCCCATTTCTTCTTCTTCTTCCCAGAAAACATCACATCACTTTCTCCCCCGGAGATTGAAACCCCCGCCATCTGTCTTGCTAAACTTTCTTGCGAAGCAAGAATGTTCTCCAGCTCCAACAACGACGGTTGATTTGCCCAACCCTGAACTGAAGTCACAAAAGCAAGATACTCCTTCCGCAACCCGCGGATGATATGCCTCTTCAGTTTTGCCTCAGAAATTGGCTCATCAGGGTCCAATGCAGAAATCTCTGCCATAAGATTCTTCATCTTGAGGAAGAAAGTAGAAACAGAAAGATCACCTTGAGAGGCCTTCGCCAATTCATTTTCAAGATACTGTAGCCTCGCTACATTCTTCTTATTGAACAATCCATCCAAGGATGTCCAAATCTCAGCAGCAGATTTACATCCGATGATGTGATCAAACAGCTCCGGTGAGATAGTCCTCTTGAGAGTGAACTCAGCCTTAGCATTCGTCCTTCTCCAAAGTCTCACCTCTGCCATATTATCTCCTGCTGGAAACACCTCTTGGGTGTCTTCTCCTCCAACTACCTCCCATAGATCCTCTCCAAGCAAGTAACTCTCCATACACGACTTCCACTTTTTGAAGTTAGTCGATGTGAGGAGTTCAATACCAAGACCTCTTGCGTATCCACCTTCCATGGCAATCTATGTGGTCTCTTCTTCACAAAGACGATGGAAACTCTAGTTGATCACTGCTTATCCACTCAAGAAACCTTCCTTTGATCCCATGTTAAAAATTTTGAAAGACCGTTTAGGAGTAAGCAGGAGTTGTATCAATAAGAGTTATAGCCAAACAACCACAATGCCAAAATAGCAACACAAGAAATCTTTATTGAAACAGAACAGCTTTACAATGCGAGGTATACATGGCGAGACATGATTTATCAGAATCACGGAGATGAGAAGAACAAAACACACCAAAAGGCAAAGCTGGCGGCTAGACAAGCTCAGACCGCACAAGCCGCACCACTCCAGAACTCGCCCGGCTTGCCCTGAGATCGCACGAACAGAAACCGGACAGACTGCCAGCACTTCAAGACCGCACCTTAGACCGCACGAACTAGAGCTTATTGGAACAAAGAACTGAAGCTGTCGCCAGACCGCAACTCAGACCGCCTAACCGCTGAAGGTCGCCTGATCACTGAGCTTGCTGTAAACAGCATAAGAACACAATAACCCAGTTCGCTGACAGACCGCAGACGAACTGTTTATTTAAGCCACCGGAAATCACAAAGGAAGGAGACCGCACACTGCTGACCGCAAACCTGCGAACACAACAAAGGTTAACTGGCATCCAAGTCACGCGAACTCAAACTTGAGACTGCAAGAAACAATTCGGGCTCTGGTTCTTACAGTTCTTGTTAGGAATGACGGGCCATGCACCCCTATTTATAGGCGGGTGGACGGATGTCGTCACCGCACAAACCGGGATACAGTCACCACCCATCAGATCGCGAACGGTCTCAAAAGATAGACCGCGCGAATAGACCTCTTGGACGATCACCCGACCAAGACGCAGATCAGCAGACAAAATAGCGCACAGGCCGCACGAACACGAGACCGTGCACAAGCCGAGCGGTCTCAACAACGCTCCTTCCTTAGAACACTAGGAGCAAGCAAGGACCATCTTGATGACTTCAAACAAGTCGCCAGATCGCCAAGGTAGACCGCCCGGGTAGACGGTCATATAGGAACAACCCACCCGGTCTTCCAATAAGGGGGCCAGGCAAACCAGCAGATCTACTCGGGAACAACCCGCAACAGGTCGCCAACGACCAAACCCAAGAAGCAAGCTGGCAGATCTCACCAGATCGCCAGAACCAAACCGCCAGAGCACCAGCGCAGACCACGCGGTCATTGCGGTCTCCAGCCATCAGATCGGCCGGACTCCCTTCCACTTCACTTCAACAATTTCAACACCCTTCATAGGGTAGACCTCGGGAAGTCTGGGACTAACTTAACCCGCTTTTTAAAAAAAATTATATATATATTTTTAACTAAAATATTATAATAATATACTTTAAATTTTTCTTCATCTTTCACTCTTCGCCACTATTTCTCTTTTCTTTTCTTTTAGTTTATGACCCGAGGAAACTCTTCAATTAATCATAAATTGTGTTTTGATTCGGAAATCGAGCGAACATTGCGGAGACGTCTCCAATTTAGTGATCCACCAATAATTCGCGAAGAATCAATCGGAGAAACTGATGAGGGAATAATGGAAGATCCCAACCATAACGAGGCCCCGCTACAGACCATGTCCTATTATGCGATGCCAAATTGGGAGGGAACACAATCTAGTATTATTCGCCCAGTGGTGGCAAATAATTATTTTTAAATTAAAACTAGCATCATTCAAATGGTACAGCAAACAGTCATATTTGATGGCTTACCAGATGAAGATCCTATTTTATATTTGCTAATTTTTGTAGAAATTTGCGATAAGTTTAAGATAAATGGCGTCACCAATGATGCCATCCATTTATATTTATTTCCTTTCTCTTTGCAGACTAAGGCCAAGCAGTGGTTGGGTTCTCTTCCTAGATGTTCCATCACTACGTGGGTCAAGTTGACGGAGAAAATTTTATCAAAATATTTTCCTCCGGCAAAGTCCGCAAAATTACGTACGGACATTCTCTCGTTCACGCAAATAGACATGGAGTCTCTCTACGACACATGGGAGCGCTTCAAGGAACCTTTGCGGAGATGTCCCCATCATGCCCTCCCGATGTGGCAACAAGTTCATATATTCAACAATGGTTTGAATCTCCAAACGAGGCAAATGATTGATGTGGCAGCTGGGGGAACCCTTAATAACAAAACCCAGAGGCCGCTCAAGAGCTTTTTGAGGAGATGGCCATGAATGCGTATCAGTGGAATGCGCCACGCTCGTGCCCTAATAATCCGACTGGACTCTTTGAAGTCGAGGCCACCCCTAACTTAACGCATCAAGTAGAATGACTTACTAAGCAAGTGGCGGAGATGTCTGCTTCCCCTGCCACTAATTGGGTTAATAATACTAATAATTTCATTCAAGAGCAAATAGATTATATGGGGAACTCCTGTTGAAAATGTTGAAGTATGAAGTTGGCGGTCTGGGAGGTGTTTGCGCGGCCCGGTCTAACCACACGATCTTGCGGTTTCCTCTGCGGTCTGACCTATTCGATCTAGCCGCTGTCTATTCGGCCTGACTGCTGTTCTCTCTGTCCAAGGCTGCCGAAGTGAGGCCGCATGGTCTGGTTCGTGTGACCACGTGGCGAGCTATTTTCTGTTTTGTATGGGTTAAGCTGTTGACCGCACAGTGTGGTTGTTCGGGTATCCGGCAGTACAGTCTGGTGACTGATCAGGTTCTTGTTGGTGCGCGCCGACTAAGGTTCTCTTAGTTGCGCGGTCTCGTCTTTGTGTTCACGGTCTCTAGAGGAGGTCTCGTATATGCGAACACTGGTGGTGGGAATCATAACCATGCGGGATGTCATGATCGCGCGGCTTCTTGGAGGAGGGGTGATCTCCGGTCAGGATTGAAGTCGGCGAGCTCACAGCGCAGAGCGATCTTCTGCTAACCGCGCGAGTAGACCGTTCTTGGTCGCGCGGTCAGGGCGGTGACTGGATCTGGCCGCACGCCTATAAATAGGTGTCACTGTAGCAACAAACTCATCGCGCCAAGTGTAAGCTGAACTCGCGCCTAGAACTTGCGGTCTCTTTTTTTGTGACCGCCCGGTTTGCTGATTGAATTTCCTTTGTGCAGCTTCTGTGGATTATGCGGACAGCAGCGGTCACCTCTTCTTGTAAAGTGTCCGGGCGGTCTTGTGGATTGCAGTGCGGGTTGCTGGAGTTCGGGAGAATTAGTGGAGTTCGGGAGGTCGCGGAGCTTCAGTGGTTTTGTTCAAGTTGTCGGCAGTCTGTTCGTGCGGTCTCCTTTTCTAGTCGCGCGAACATCCAGACCGCGCGATTTGGCGGCTTCTGTTTTCAGACCGCCAGTTATCTTTCTTCAGCATTGTATTTTTCTTTTTGGTTTTGTGTAGTGGCGAAATCATGTCTCGCCATGTATACCTCGCTCTGTAATGAAGATTTCTATTGTTATCAATAAAGATTGCTTTGTTTCATGTGCTTCTGGTTGTTGGCTGTAACTTTAAGTTGTATGATTCCTGCTCACTCCAAGATCTACGGAAATTTTCACATGGTATCAAAGCGAGGTTGGAGTGGATAGAGAAGTTAACAACTCAAAGTTGCCATCACCTTTGTGAAAAAGGAACCAGTGGTAGAACCATGGAAGCAAGAGGTCTTGGAATTGAGATGCTTACCTCGACTAACTTCAAGAAGTGGAAGTCGTGCTTGTAGAGTTATATTCTGGGCGAGGGCCTTTGGGAGGTTGTTGGAGGAGAGATTACGGAGGAAGTTGTCCCAGTTGGGGATAATGGTCATGAGGTGAGGAATTGGAGGAGGATTAATGCGAAAGCATAGTTCACTCTAAAAAGGGCAAAATCACCTGACCTATTTGATCACATCTTAGGGTGTGGATCAGCTGTCGAGATCTGGAGAGCCCTGGACGGGCTGTTTAACAAGAAGAATGTAGCGAGGCTACAGTTTCTGGAAAATGAGCTGGCTAGGTCGGCTCAGGGAGATCTGTCTATCTGTACGTTCTTCCTGAAGATGAAGAACCTGTGCGCTGAGATTTCAGCACTGGATCCTGATGAGCCAAATTTCTGAGGCAAAGCTGAAGAGACACATCATCCCCGGCTTGCGGAAGGAGTATGTGGCCTTTGTGACGTCGGTGTAGGGTTGGGCAAATCAGTCATCTCTGCTGGAGCTGGAGAATCTACTTGCGTCGTAGGAGATCCTGGCAAGGCAGATGGCGGGGGTGTCAGTGTCTGGGGGAGAAGGCGATGTGCTCTTCACAGGGAAGAAGAAGAGATGGGATAAGAAGAAGAAGACTGCTGGAGGAAATGGGCCTTCAATTTTTGGACAGCAGGAGAGGGGCTATGCTCCCAAGGCTGAAGGGAAGAAGAAGGGAGAAGGACCCAAATGCTTTAGGTGCCGGAAGCTTGGTCACATCAGGAAGGATTGTCGAGTGAATCTTCAACCAGGGCATGCTGCTGCATGGAAGGAGGATACTGAGGCCAAGCCAAATGATGGAGGATGGGGAGGATCCTTCTCAGCTTTTGTTGGAGTTGTGGCTCCTATCAACTATCAGGAGGACTGGATTGTGGACTCGGGGTGTGGTCACCACCTCACTGGGTACGAGTCGAAGCTTTCTTCAGCGCAGCCTTACTCAAGTAATGATGCCATCATAACTGCTGATAATACTGTGCATACTGTCGAGAAGGTGGGGGTTGTTTCCTTGGGCAGTGATAGGGGGCCACTAACGTTAAAGAGTGTCTATCATGTGCCCGGAATGAGGAAAAACCTCTTCTCCGTGACCAACCTGTAGACACTGGGTATTACGTTCTGTTCGGTCGAACAGATGTAAGGTTTCTACGAAAAGTTGAGGGAGTAAAGGCCGATGTCGTTCATGTCGGGAGAAGGGCAAAAGACTTGTTCATTTTATCGACAAGTTCATATGTTGACAAGATGAGGACAAATGATAGTGTCGTTATATGGCACGAGAGGTTGGGGAATGTAGGGATGGATAAGCTGAAGGCTATGGCGATAAAAGGTCTAGTCAAGGGCCTGCCTAGTCTATCTTCTTAAAGTGACGGTCATGTTTGCATGATATGTCAGTTCGGCAAGTCTCATCGACTGTCGTTTGATAAGTCGCAGACAAGGAGTAGTGTGCCGTTCGAGTGTATCCACGGGTATTTGATGGGACCAACTGCTACCCCAAGCCTTGGAGGTAGCAGGTATATACTGGTGTTAATTGACAATTACACCAGATATGTCTAGGTCTATTTCCTGAAGGAGAAGGCAGAGGAGTTTGCCAAGTTTGTGGAGTTCAAGGAGCTAGTGGAGGGTCAGCTAGGTCTGCGGATAAAGAAGCTGAGAACTGATAACGGGGGGGGGGGGGGGGGGGGGGGGAGTTCACCTCTGTTGAGTTCTCTAGTTTTTGCAGGAAGGTGGTCATCCGGAGGGAGCTTACTTGTGCACATACTCCACAACAAAACGGAGTTGCAGAGCAAAAGATTCGTCATCTGACGGAGACCTGCAAGTGTTGGCTGCATGCAAGAGTATCCCAAGGTCCTTCTGGGCGGAGGGAATGTCTTGTGCTGCCTACGTCATCAACAGGATGCCTCTTAGTCCCATCAACATGTTGACCCCGTATGAGATGATGTTCAAGGAAAAGCCAAGCGTGGCGCACCTTCGGGTGTTTGGTTCCACCTGCTATGTGCACGTTCCAGATGCGCTTCGGACGAAGCTAGATGCAAAAGCAAGGAAGCTAGTCTTCATGGGATATGATGATCGGAAGAAGGGCTGGAAGTGCATGGACCCCGAGACACAGAGATTTGTTGTATCTTGCGACGTCATGTTTGATGAGGTGACGTCGTACAAGGGAAGTTCTGGTGTTGAGCTACCAGAAAGCAGGGTGGAGGAGCAGGAGAGAGCTGTGGAAAATCTTCAGGTGGAGCTTCCTTTGTCACCAGGTGGTCCATCCATTTCTAGTTTTGAGACGGAGGCTTCGGGATCAGGAAGCAGGGGGAGCGATGCTCCTAGTACGTCTGGAAGGGGAGCTAGGGAAGAAGAAGCTGAGGATAATACGAGTCAGGGGAAGGTGTTGAGGAGATCGAAGCGAACGATCATTGCCCCTGATCGTTATACAGGAGGAAACATGGTGAGTTTTGTCTCATGTTTCTTTGCTGGCCCCCGGGATGAGCGGGAGCCGTCAAGCTTTGAGAAGGCCAAAGGCATGAAGCAGTGGGACATAGCTATGAAAGAAGAGATGGCAGCTCTTGAGAATAATGAGACTTGGTCTCTGGTGCCCAGGCCCAAGGGCATTACCCCTGTGACATGCACGTGGGTCTATAAGCTCAAGAAGAAGGCAGACGGCATTATCGAGCCAAGAAGAAGGCAGACGGCAGTATCGAGCGATACAAGGCTCGCCTTGTGGCTTGTGGATTCTCGCAACAATAAGGTGAAGATTATGAAGAGACATTTAGTCCGGTGGCGAAAATGACTTCAGTACGGTTCGTTATTGCCTTGGCGGCATTTTGGGGGTTGGAGATTTGGCAACTCGACGTAAAGAATGCTTTCTTGTACGGCCAGATTGACAAGGATATCTTCATGATCCAGCCGCCATGCTTCGTATCTGAAGATTTTCCAGACTATGTCTGTAAGCTGAAGAAGGCCCTGTATGGGTTGAAGTAAGCGCCGAGGGCATAGTACGGGAAGATTGCAGAATATCTCCTATTCCGTGGATTTGGTGCTTCAGACTCTGACTCAAGCTTATTTGTCAAGAAGAACAGGGAGCTTCAAGTAATCGTGCTGCTTTACGTCGACGATATAATCGTGACGGGGAATTCAAAGGAAGAGGTAGCAAAGCTTCGAGCTGAGCTATCTATCAGATTTGAGATGAAGGACTTGGGTGAACTCCACCATTTCCTTGGACTCAAAGTGCATAGGAAGGAAAGTGGAGTGCTGGTGTCTCAGGCTGGATATGCGAAGCGAATTGTGGTGCGATTCGGCATGAAGGAAGGGAAATGCATTTCTACACCTCTGGAGAAGGCCACGAAACTTCGAAAGGATGAGGGGAGGATTCTGGAATATCTGATTGTGTTCCGAGCTCTGGTTGGGAGCTTGATTTATCTGACGATCACTAGGCTGGATATTGCGTATGCAGTTGGCAGGGTGAGTCGTTATATAGCGGAACCACGGATGCCTCATCTACTAGCGGCCAAGAATATTTTGAAGTATGTCAAGGCGACTTCGGATATGGGTCTCCTATACAGGAGGGATGTGGGATTCGAGGTGCATGGGTACGTGTATGCTGATTACGGGGTAGATTCAGATGATCGGAAGTCGACGTCTGAATTCGTCTTCATGGCGAGCCCTACGCCTATATCATGGTGCAGCAAGAACCAGGATTCTGTGTCTGTCTCTACCGCAGAAGCGGAATACAAGGCTTCGGCCTTGGCAGCTCAAGAAGCCATCTGGTTTAGGAGGTTGGTGGGAGATGTCCATATGGAGATTTGGGGTTCGACTCTGCTCCGCGGTGACAATGAGAGTGCACTTAAACTGGTTACTAATCCAGTGTGTCACGCAAGGACCAAACATATCGAGATCGAGCATCATTTCATTCGTGAGAATGTGCTGGAGTGGTCTCTTTCGGTCGAACATGTTCGGAGTATGGACAACATTGCTGACATATTCACAAAGGCGCTGGCAAAGGGGTGGTTCACTCGGCTGAAGATTTTACTTGGGCTGTTTTCAACTTCCCACTTTAAGGGGGAGTGTTGAAAATGTTGAAGTATGAAGTTGGCGATTTGGGAGCTGTTCGAGCGGTCTGGTCTAACCGCGCGATCTTGCGGTCTCCTCTACGGTCTGACCTATTTGGTCTAGCCGCAGTCTATTTGGCCTGACCGCCGTTCTCTCTGTCCAAGGCTGCCGAGGTGAGGCCGCGCGGTCTGGTTCGTGTGACCGCGTGGCGAGCTATTTTCTGTTCTGTGCAGGTTAAGCTGTTGACCGCACAGGGTTGTTGTTCGGGTATCCGGCAGTCCAGTCTGGTGACTGTCCGGGTTCTTGCTGGTGCGCGCCGACTAAGGTTCTCTTAGTCGCGCGGTCTCCTATTTGTGTTTGTGGTCTCTGGAGGAGGTCTCGTATATGCAAACACTGGTGGTGAGCGTCAAGACCGTGCGGGATGTCATGATCGCGCGGCTTCTTGGAGGAGTGGTGATCTCCAGTCAGGATTGAAGTCAGCGAGCTCACAGCGCAGAGCGATCTTCTGCTAACCGCATAGGTAGACTGTTCTTGGTCACGCGGTCAGGGCGGTGACTCTATCTCATAGGGTGGTGACTGGATCTGGTCGCACGCCTATAAATAGGTGTAACTGTAGCAGCAAAAACATCACACCAAGTGTAAGCTGAACTCGCGCCTAGAACTTGCAGCCTCTTTTTTGTGACCGCCCGGTTTGCTGATTGAATTTCCTTTGTGCAGCTTCTACAGATTATGCGGACAGCAGCATGTTGGACATGTGTGTCACATCCCTTTGTTTGAGAATAACAAATCCCATATTGTATTTGATATTGCTTGTAGTGTGTTTATAATGTGCAGGAACTATAGGTGCAATTCTCCACAGGTAGAAGGCAGCATGGAATCAAACTTTTGAAAGAAGCAGCACTAACGCAAGCGCTATCGCTAACGCCGGGTGCTAGCTCGTTCGACGAACTTAAAGCTCCGTTCGACGAAAATTTTCGTTCGACGAAAATTTTGTTCGCCGAAAAATTCCGTTCGACGAACTTCGAGCTCCGTTCGACGAAAATTTCATTCGACGAATTTCGTTCGACGGAAGTTTGTTCTGCCATGACGATTGACGGTTTCGCAATCGCTAGCGCTATCGCCTGGCGCTATCTCAAGTTCGTGCATAGCGCCACGCCGCCGACGGTTTTCGCAACCGCTCCACACGAACGCTACCGCAGGCGCTAGGAGCTACCGCAGGCGCTAGGAGCTAAAGCAGGCGCTATCATCAAGTTTAATAAAATGATGGGCTCTCTCTCATTTTGAGCTTGTGCTTCTAGAGAGATTACCTGTGCCATATTTCCAGAGCTGCTACTCTGCCGAAAGTACATCTCCCACTCAAATTCAAAGAGGATTTCTGTAGAAGGAATCCACCACGCTGCATCCGAAGAACGATCACTTCAACCTCACTTATGCTACAGCGATCCTTCATCCTCAACTTCAGAGATCTCATATAGGGAGTTTCATTATTGTTAATTTTATTTTCATTCCATATTCTATTGTAATCGTTTAGTTAATTCTCCTTGTGTTGGCGACTAGGTCTGGGTAGGACATAGGGGGAAATTTGCCTTGTGTTGGCGACTAGTTCTAGGTGATTAGATCTAGGGGGATCGATGCCATATCCGGGAAAGGATTGGCTAGAGCGGCTTGAGGCCTTATCCGGGGAAGGATAGGCTAAAGCCAACCGGTTTGTGGGGATACAAGTCGGTATAGAAAAGGAAAAATTATATTGCTTTATTCGCCTCCGATTTCAAGTGCTATTGAAATCAATTTTTGTAAACACTTTTTTTCATATAATATAATCATGTCTCTTTTTGTGTTTACTTGATTTCTATCATTTGGCATAATTTATAAAATTGCAAATTACAATTGTTTCCTACTTTAAGTTAAATTGATTATTTCATTCTAATTCACTCTAAACAAATTTAGTAAAAATTATCAAAGATTTTTACTCCCTTATTCACCCTCCCCCCCCTCTAAGGGCGCCGTAAGATCCAACAAGTGGTATCAGAGCTAGGTTATTCCAAACGATTTAAAAACCAGGAATAATGGCGTCTTATGATCTCGCTTTTTCTGAGGGTCAGGGAATTAGTAGACCTCCACTATTTACTGGGTCAGATTATAATTATTGGAAAAATAAGATGCATTTTTTTCTAATGACCCTAGACATTGAGGTATGGAACATGGTAGAAGAAGAATACACTCCTCCTATATTTGTAGTTGGAGAGGTTATGTTAGAAAAACCCAAAGATAAATGGGATGATCGGGATAAACTCAAATGTAAAAATAACGCAAAAGCCATGAATGATATATTTTGTGCGTTAGATAGAAATGAATTTAATAGAATTTCTGCATGTACTACTGCATATGAAATTTGGAATCATTTGGAAGTTACTCATGAAGGTACATCGCAGGTTACAGATTCCAAGCTTTTCCAACTGGAGTCGGAATATGAAAAATTCTGAATGGATGAAAGTGAAGATGTTGATGGTATGTACACGCGCTTCACCAAGATCGTCAATGCCTCAAAAGCTCTTGGAAAGACCTTCTCAAATGGCGAATTGGTCCGTAAGATCCTTCGTTCTCTTCCTCCAAAATTCAACCCGAAGGTGACGGCTATTTCGGAGTCGCACAACTTAAGAATGCTCCAAGTTGAGAGTCTCATTGGGAATCTCAAAACCCATGAGGTAGAACTCAAAATCCAATTTGATGAATACAACACGGAGCCAAAGAAGAAGGCATTGGCACTAAAATCAAAGAAAGAGTGCCAAGAGGATGAGGATGAAGATGAAGAAATCCTTTTGGTGAAGAACTTCCGAAAATTCATGCGCAATCCGGAATGGAGAAACACCTTTCGAAAATATTTCCAAAAGGGTGAAAGATGGAAAGGGTCATCTTCAAAGAAGGAAAAAGAGAGCGACAATGAAGAAGAGAGACCTCCACCGGAATGTTATCATTGTAGAAAGACGGGGCACATAAGGAGCCAATGCCCAAAATTCTTGAAGGAGAAAAAGGAGAAACGACACAAAGGGAAAGAAAAGAGGAAGGTGCTAAAGGCAAAGACATGGGATGACTCCTATTCCTCCTCCTCCGAAGAATCAAGCGAGTCTTCATCAAGAGAAGATGAGGAAGCAAACATGTGCCTCATGGGACATGGAAATGACGGCGACGACACCAGTGTTCCTAGGGACACTGAGGTAACTCCTCCCACTTATGATGAATTGTTTAATGTATTCCTTGAAACTTGCAAAGCTTTTGATAAAAATATGAAAGATAGTATTTTATTAAATCATGAAAATGAATCTCTTATTAAAGAAAATCAAAAGCTTTCCAAAAAGGTAATTGTTTTAGAAAAGAGAAAGGTTTCTTGCCATGAATGTGATCACTCCACAAAATTGGCAAAAGATATTGAAGAGTCACTTTCCAAAGCCCTCTCTCATGCCAAAACTCTTACAAAAGAGAAGGGGTAATTAGAAAGGAAATTAGAAGCCTCTCTTTTGCAAATCAAAAATAATAAAAAAGGTTTTGAAAATAGGTGTGTCATGCTTGTGAAAGAAAACTCTTCACTTAAAGCACAAGTTCATGATCTCACCATGGCCATTAAAAAATATCGAATAGGCCAAAAATCTCTGAAAATGATCTTAGGGAACCAGTGCCATGGTTCTGGAAAATTTGGGCTCGGATATCGAGGTGACGGCTACCGCCCGGCGCTAGCCACTAACGCCGACGTTAGCACCTCATACCAGAAACCTGAATTTTCTTTTTCAAAATGTTTTTCTTCTGTAAATCCAACTTATTCCAGCAAGAAAAATATTCCAGAAAAGGGTCTCAACCCCCTTTATTTCGTGTGCAAACGGTTATAGGTTAGGTCACACATCTAGTTCTTGTAGGAGAATAAAACAAAATGCTTTAAAAAAATCTGGGTACCTAAGGCTTCCACTTATTCTATGGGTGGTACCACTTGGGTCTCCGGATCTTTACTCTCATCTTCTTTCTAGATGTGCAGGCAGGCTAAGGATAATGAAGACGTGTGGTACTTGGATTCAGGATGCTCTAAGCACATGACGGGCTATAAAGCAAAGTTCCTTAGCCTAGAAAAGAAGAAGGGATGGATCGTGACGTTTGGTGATAACGGAAAAGGAAGGATCATGGGAATTGGTACAGTTGGTAACAAATCCTTTACTATATCTAATGTTCTTTATGTGAAAGGGTTAAAACAAAATTTAATTTCTATTAGCCAATTATGTGATAAAGGATTAGATGTGTTATTTGAATCTTCCAATGATCTATGCAAAATATCTAATCCTACTACAAACAATATTTTACTAACTGCACCAAGAATACACAATGTTTATATAGTTTCATTTCATGATCTTTCAAAATCATCTTTAAAATGTTTTATTACCAAAAATGATGAACTTGAACTTTGGCATAGAAGGCTAGGACATGCTAGCACAAAGCTTATTGTAAAACTTGCCAAAAGAGATTTAATTAGAGGATTGCCTAGATTAAATGGTAATTTACCTTCACTTTGTTCACCATGTCAAAAAGGTAAAATTACTAGATCCTCTTTCAAAAGTAAAAATGTTATTTCTACTACAAGACCTTTGCAATTAATTCATATGGATCTTTTTGGTCCCGTTAGCACCGCAAGTCTTGGTGGTAGATTATATACATATGTTTTAATAGATGATTTTTCTAGATATTGTTGGACAAAATTTCTCTTATCCAAATCCGAAGCGTTTTGTGAAGTTTCAAAATTATGTACTCGCATTCAAAATGAAAGTGATTTAAAAATTAAATGCATTCGCTCAGATCATGGAGGAGAATTTGAAAATGAAAAATTTACATCTTATTGTGATATGTTAGGCATAAAAGATGAGTTCTCCGCACCACGCACACCACAACAAAATGGTGTTGTAAAAAGAAAGAATAGGACACTTCAGGAGATAACACGCACTATGTTATGTGAATATAAATTACCTAAGTCCTTTTGGGCCGAAGCTGTAAACACATCATGTTATGTTATAAATAGAATCATTCTTCGCCCATCTTTAAATCTCACACCATATGAACTTTATTTTCAAAAGAAGCCTAATGTATCTTACTTCAAAGTTTTTGGTTGTAAATGCTTTATTTTAAATACAAAAGATATTGGGAAAATTTGATGAAAAATGTGATGAAGGAACATTTCTTGGATACTCTTCAACTAGTAAAGCTTATAGAGTTTTTAATAATAGAACTAGAAAAGTTGAAGAATCAATTAATGTGAAATTTGATGAGCTTGTTCCTTGTATAGAAAGACTTTCCGCAAGCAAAGAGGATGATCTGTTACCTCCTTTGGAGCATGGTGATGAAGAACCTTCCAAAGAAGAAGAATAGGAGGCCAAGAAAGTTGAATATGTACCTCCAAGCATCTTAAAATTCACAAAGGATCATCCACGGGAACTTATAATTGGTGAACCATCCATCGGGGTAAGAACTCGCTCTTCTCTTCATGAATCATTTTCAAATATTTTTTTTGTTTCCGAAATAGAACCAAAAAAATGTTTCTACTACTTTAAATGATGAATTTTGGTTTTTGGCTATGAATGAAGAGTTAAAACAATTTGAGCGACATAATGTTTGGAAATTAGTTGAAAGACCATCTAATCACCCAGTTGTAGGTGTAAAATGGATTTTTAAAAATAAATTAGATGGTGAGTCAAGAATCTCTAAAAATAAAGCACGATTAGTAGCACAAGGATATTCTCAAATCGAGGGGATAGATTTTGATGAATCTTTTGCACCCGTTGCAAGATTAGAGTCTATAAAAATTTTTCTAGCATTTACAAGCTTTAAAAGAATAAAACTATTTCAAATGGATGTGAAAAGTGCTTTTCTAAACGGGTGTGTAATAGAAGAAGTTTATGTTGAACAACCCCCCGGTTTTATTAGTGAAAAATTTCCAAATCATGTTTATAAACTAGAGAAAGCTCTTTATGGTTTAAAACAAGCGCCCCGTGCATGGTATGAAAGACTTACATCATTTTTGTTAAAGCACGGTTATATTATGGGAAGTGCGGATAATACTCTCTTCATTAAGCACAACAATGATGATATAATTATTGTACAAATATATGTTGATGATATTATTTTTGGATCTACTAATGAACAGATGTGTAAAGAAGTTATTTTAGTGATGAAAAATGAATTTGAAATGAGTCTTGTAGGAGAACTTTCTTATTTCCTTGGTTTTCAAATATCAAAAAGAATTGATGGTATCTTTATATGTCAAACTAAATATGTCCATGATATGCTTAAACGTTCTGGATTTGAAAACCTTAAATATGCTTCTACACCAATGAGTGCATCACTAAAATTAGGAAAAGATAAATCAGGAATTTCTATAGATCAAACTTTATATAGAGGTATGATAGGATCTCTACTTTATCTAAGTGCAACTTGACCCGATATTATGTTTGTTGTATGCATATGTGCTCGATTTCAAGCCAATCCAAAAGAATCTCATTTAAAAGCGGTAAAACGAATTTTTAGATATCTCATTGGGTCATCTAGATTAGGACTATGGTACCCGCACAATAATTCATTTACACTTCACGGCTACTCCGATTCGGACTATGCCGGTTGTTCACTTGATAGAAAAAGCACTAGTGGTACTTGTCATTTTCTAGGACCTTCATTAATTGCATGGTCTAGTAGGAAACAAAATTCGGTTGCACTCTCCACCATGGAGGCCGAATACATTGCATTAGGGAGTTGTTGTGCACAAACTCTATGGATGAGCCAAACTTTAGAGGACTTCGGTTTTCATCTAAAACTTATTGAATTAAAATGTGACAACAAAAGTGCCATTGATCTTACAAATAATCTGGTACACCACTCTAGATCCAAACATATAGATGTGCGTCATCATTTCATAAGGGATCACATTAAAAAGGAAAACGTTAGGATTAGTTTCATTGGCACGGACTCTCAACTTGCTGATATATTTACTAAACCTCTTCCCGATGCAAGGTTTCAAATGTTAAGGTTGGAATTAGGAGTCTTAGACATCTTAGGATGAATAGCATATAAAACGCTAATTTTTATGCAATTTGAGCAATCAAGACATCTTTGAATTTTATACAAATTCTGCATAAGACTACTATTAAGACCCCTAATCAATATCAAAAATAAAAAATTTAAAAATCTTAAAAAATCGTGTACTGTTTCCAGCGCTAGCGTTAGCGTCAGCGCTAGCGTGGGTTTGTGATTTTTCTGTTTTTTACAATTTCTAAAAATTAATAAAAATATGTTAGTTTATATGTACAAATTTATTTTTGTGTTTCTGTCTATTTTATTTTTGTTTTATTTGCATTATGAAAAATCAACTACAAAAATTCAAAATTCAAAAATACAAAAATAGGTTTGTGTGATTTTTCTGTTTTTATTTCTTTAAAAAATGATAAAACTACAAAAAAACTATATGATCTTTATTGCCAATATCAAGCATGTATGAATTCTATTATTTAGAATTATTTACAATGTTAAAATTTATTCCTTGAAATTACTATGAACATTGTTTTGTTTATCATGCTTTGATATATCTATTTAAAGTGCATCAATTGTATTGAAAAATGTGTAGAACCAAGCTTAGCATGCCTCTAAGTATGAGTAAATGTTTTATGATTGATAATGATACATTTCACTCACTTATTTTGGTAATCAACATGTGTGTTTAAATCTAAAATGCTTGCTTGTGTATTGTATTTGTACAATGAATTAAAACTTGCATAAGTTTATTGCCTACACTATACTTGAATTGCACTTATGAAATTTAGAAAAGTGGTTAAGTTAAAAATTTGGGGTTTGCAAAAAAAGTGTATTCGGAGAATGTTGTCTCACAAATGTGTACAAAAAAATAATATATGTAGAAAAATATAACTCCACCAAGCACTACTTGAACCTCCTGATAAGTCTTCATAAACATTGCGAGGTTGAGCACCTTGGAAAGAATAGTAAAGTGTCTTGTGCAAACCTTAGTTATTACACCACTTTGTTAAAAAATTATGTGCATTAACAGTGTGTGAAAGTAATTTACTTGTTTTTTATAATGCACTTTACTCTACATATGTCTTGTATTTTGTGATTTAAATCAATTGTTAACATTGCTCAAAAAACACTTATGTGCACATCATTATCTTTCATAACACTTCTTCTCATGAGTATTGGATTCTAATGCTTTATCTATACTACTCTTTATATAAGAAATGCACTAGATAACCTAGCATGATCTCTACAATGTTTTGGTATCTCTTGAACTTAAAATTAAGTAACATTGTAGTATAATCTCTCTTTGATATGTTCATTTCATGCTTGGTATCTTTATGAAAAACTTTGAGATTTCAAAGGTTAAAACATCTTTCAATTTTGAACTTAAACTCATATTTTTTCTTATGTTTTCATGCTTAGGAAAAGATGTTTATTATAATCTTCCGCTTGCTAACAACTCTTATCTCTTTATTTGAAATCTCTTTAATATTATGCTTACAACTCTTATCTCTTTATTTGAAATCTCCTTAATATTATGCTTAAACTCTTTATCATTTCATATATTACAAAAGCTCGATCATGCTTTATCATTTATAAGAAATGCCTCCTTACTACCCTCACCCCACCTTCTTTTGATAATACCAAAAGGGGGAGATTAATTGAAGAAATCTATATAAGCGTAATATAGAAGATTAAGGGGAGAATAATTCATGTAATCTATCATTTAGGGGGAGTAAAACATAATTTGCATTTATGTAGGGGGAGCATTAAGATAGGGGGAGTATGCACATTATCATGCTTATCATTTACTATAGTTGCACTATTATCTTGCTTATCATATACTATAAACAATATTGTTGATTTCTTGCTTAGAGGATTTGTTATTATCAAAAGGGGGAGATTGTTGGACATGTGTGTCACATCCCTTTGTTTGAGAATAATAAATCCCATATCGTATTTGATATTGCTTGTAGTGTGTTTATAGTGTGCAGGAACTATAGGTGCAATACTCCACAGGTGGAAGGCAACATGGAATCAAACTTTTGAAAGAAGCAGCACTAACGCCAGCACTATTGCTAACGTCGGGCGCTAGCTCGTTCGACAAACTTGAAGCTCCGTTCGACTAAAATTTTCGTTCGACGAAAATTTCGTTCGACAAAAAATTCCGTTCGACGAACTTCGAGCTCCGTTCGACGAAAATTTCGTTCGACGAATTTCGTTCGACGAAAGTTTGTTCTGCCACGATGACCGATGGTTTCGCAATCGCTACCGCCAGCGCTAGCGCTACCGCCTGGTGCTATCTCAAGTTCGTGCACAGCGCCATGCCGCCTATAATTTTCGCGACCGCTCCACACGAACGCTACCGCAAGCGCTAGGAGCTACCGCAGGCGCTATTGTCAAGTTCTATAAAATGATGGGCTCTCTCTCGTTTTGAGCTAGTGCTTCCAGAGAGATTACCTGTGCCAAATTTCCAGAGCTGCTACTCTGCTGAAAGTACATCTCCCACTCAAATTCAAAGAGGATTTCTAGAGAAGGAAGCCACCACGCTGCATCCGAAGAACGATCGCTTCAACCTCGCTTATGCTACAGCGATCCTTCATCCTCAACTTCAGAGATCTCATATAGGGAGTTTCATTATTGTTAATTTTATTTTCATTCCATATTCTATTGTAATCATTTAGTTAATTCGTCTTGTGTTGGCGACTAGGTCTGGGTAGGACTTAGGGGGAAATTTGCCTTGGGTTAGCGACTAGTTCTAGGTGATTAGATCTAGGGGGCTCGAGGCCATATCTAGGGAAGGATTGGCTAGAGCGGCATGAGGCCTTATCCGGGGAAGGATAGGCTAAAGCCAACCGGTTTGTGGGGATACAAGTCGGTATAGAAAAGGAAAAATTGTATTGCTTTATTCGCCTCCGATTTCAAGCGCTATTGAAATCAATTTATGTAAACACTTTTTTTCATATAATATAATCATGTCTCTTTTTTTGTTTACTTGATTTCTATCATTTGCATAATTTATAAAATTGCAAATTACAATTGTTTCCTACTTTAAGTTAAATTGATTATTTCATTCTAATTCACTCTAAACAAATTTAGTAAAAATTATCAAAGATTTTTATTCCCTTATTCACCCCCCCCCACCCCTCTAAGGGCGCCGTAAGATCCAACACAGCGGTCACCTCTTCTTGTAAAGTGTCCAGGCGGTCTTGCGGCTTGCAGTGCGGGTTGCTGGAGTTCGGGAGGTCGCGGAGCTTCAGTGGTGTTGTTCAAGTTGCCGACAGGCTGTTCACGCGGTCTCCTTTTCTAGTCGTGCGAACATCCAGACCGTACGGTTTGGCGGCTTCTATTTTCAGAACGCCAATTATCTTTCTTCAGCATAGTATTTTTCTTTTTGGTTTTGTGTACTGGCGAAATCATGTCTCGCCATGTATACCTCGCTCTGTAATGAAAATTTCTATTGTTATCAATAAAGATTGCTTTGTTTTATGTGCTTCTGGTTGTTGGCTGTAACTTTAAGTTGTACGATTCCTGCTCACTCCAAGATATACGGAAATTTTCACAACTCCTACCGCCCTCCTTATAACTCGAATAATATTCCTTTTAATAACAACTATAATCTGGGTTTAAGGAACCATCCAAATTTTTCATGGAGAAACACCAATAATGCTAAACGACCTCCACAAGTGAATCCTCCCAGTTTTGCTCCACCGCCACACAAGCCCTCTTCACTTGAAGAGGTCTTCACTAAATATGTTGCCTCTAATGAGTCTAATATCCAAAATCTTTCCGGATCTATAAAAATCTTGGAAAATCAAATTGGGCAGCTCGCCAAAATGTTCTCTGAATGCCAGCAAGGAGCTCCACTGTGCAATACTGAGCCCAATCCATAAGAGAGCGCCAACGCAATAACCCTCTATAGTGGAAAAGAGGTAAAGACTTCAAATTTGGCTGAGTCCGAGGTAAACCTTTCAACCCCACCTCCGCATTTTATTTCTTCTAATTTAGCTCCACGCAATATTCAAGCTCCTTCTATCACTTATCTTTCAAAAATTCAAAACGAGCGCAACGAGGAGCAATATAAAAAATTTATAAATATTTTAAAACAAATACAAATTAATGTTCCATTCTGCGAGACACACTCTCAAATGTCTAAATACGCAAAACATATAAAAGATTTGCTATCAAATAAAAGACACTTGAAGATATTTCACGCGTTTCTCTTAGCGCAGAATGTTCGGCAATTGTTTTAAATAAATTGTAGCAAAAAGTAAATGATCCGGGATGGTTTTCCATACCATATTTGTTCGACAACTTATTAATAAATCACGCCTTGGCCGATTTATGAGATAGTATTAATTTGATGTCGTTCTCCTTATTTAAGAAGCTTGGTTTGGGAACCCCAAGCCCAACCAGTATGAGCATCCAACTAGCAGATCGGTCATTTAAGTACCTAATAGGGGTCGTGGAGGATGTGCTAGTGAAGGTTGACAAGTTTTTCTTCTCGGTAGATTTTGTCATCCTCGATATTGAAGAGGACACCGAAGTACCCCTCATACTCGGTCGACCCTTTCTAGCCACTGCTCGGATAATAATTGACTTAAGTAACGGAAAACTTCTGCTTCGGGTTGGGGATGAAGAAGTTACTTTTAGCGTAAATCAATCAATGAGGAACGCGCTCCCTAACGACGATTCTTGCTTCACTTTAGAATCAAATTTAGAAGAAGAATTGTTGTCTTTTGCTGAATTAATTTCTCCTCTTTTTGAAAATTCGGATTTAGAAACCTTATTTTGTTTAAAAGAAATGACTCGATAACTTAAATTTGAACCAATAAATTTAAATAATTTCAAAATTAAAACATCTTATGAAGAGCCACCGAGCCTAGAGCTAAAACTACTCCCGGAGCATTTAAAATATATATTCTTAGAAAAAAAATTCAAAATTGACCGTAATTATTTCTTCTGCGCTAAATGATTCGAAAATTTCTGAATTCAAAAAAGTTTTAAATAATCACCACCACTCAATTGCGTGGAAAATCTCTTAACATCAAGGGAATAAATATCTCGTTTTGCACGAATAAAATAAATTTAGAAAATAATTCTGGCGCTATTATTTAGCCTCAACGATTCCTTAATCCCAATACGAAGGATGTCGTTAAGGATGAAATTATAAAATTATTAGACATGGGGATTATTTACCCAATTTCTGATAGCACTTGGGTTAGCCCAGTGCAAGTCGTGCCTAAGAAGTGCGGAATAACAGTAGTTACAAATGAAAATAATGAGTTGATTCCAACCCGTACCGTTACGGGTTGGCGGGTATGCATAGATTATAGGAAATTGAATGATGATACCCGCATGTATTACTTTGTGTTGCCCTTCATTGACCAAATCTTAGAACACCTATCCGGTCACTCACACTACTGTTTTCTCGATTGTCTTTCAGGACACTTTCAAATCCCAATTGCGCCCAATGACCAAGAGAAAACCACTTTCACCTGTCCTTTCGGCACTTTCGCATATCGAAGAATGTCATTTGGTATTTGCAATGCATCAACTAGATTTCAAATATGTAGATTGGCAATTTTTAATGAATTAGTAGAGGACGTCATGGAAGTTTTTATGGATGATTTTTCAGTCTTTGGCAATTCCTTTACAAATTGTTTAAACAATCTTGATCGTGTTCTTAAACGCTGCGAAGACACGAATTTTACACTCAACTGGGAGAAGTGTCACTTTATGGTCCAATAGGGATTAGTTCTCGGACATAAAGTTTCGAGTAAAGGGATCGAGGTCGATAGGGCCAAGATCGAAGTCATAGAAAAACTTCCCCCTCCAATCAATGTTAAATCTATTAGAAGTTTTCTAGGACACGCGTGATTTTATAGGCGGTTATACGTGATTTTTCAAAAATAACAAAACCGATAACGCAATTATTAGAAAAAGAATTCGCGTTTATTTTTTATGAAGAATGTTTAAAAGGGTTTAACAAAATTAAATATGAACTTACTAATTCGCCAATTTTAATCCTGCCAAATTGGTCTTTACCATTTGAAATTATGTGTGATGCAAGTGATTTTGCTGTAGGGGTTGTATTAGGCCAATGGGAGAATAAATATTTTCACTCAATTTATTACACAAGCAAAACGCTAACATCCGCTCAAGCAAATTATACAACAACTGAGAAAGAATTTTTGGCAATTATTTTCGCGTTTGATAAATTTAGATCATATATATTGCTCTCGAAAGTTATTGTATTTACAGATCACTCCGCTATCTGATATTTACTAAATAATAGAGATGTAAAACCACGATTGCTATGATGGATCCTCCTCCTACAAGAGTTTGGCTTGGAGATCCAGGACAAGAATGGAGCGGAGAATGTTGCGGCCGACCACCTCTCGCAGTTGGAAAATTGATCTACAAGAGAACTAGTGGAGGTAGAAATTGTTGATAAATTCCCTGAAGAATGCCTCCTTGCCATCGAAAAGGTAATGACTTCTTCCACCCCTTTGTACATGGATCATGCCAACTATTTAGTGGCTCGGGTCCTCCCAAAGAATTTTTCAAGGCAACAAAAGAAGAAATTTTTTTCAGACTTGAAAATTTATTTTTGGGAGGACCCCATTTTATTCCTTGTATGCGAGGACCAAGGGGTAAGAAGGTGTATTTCGGGTGAGGAAGGCATCCAAATTTTGCGGCACTGCCACGAAGGACCAACCGGTGGTCATTATCAAGCAAACCGTACCGCAAGAATGGTGCTAGAGGCGGGCTTCTACTGACCCACCTTATTCAAAAATGCTCACACTTTTGTGAGTAATTGTGATCGGTGCCAACGGTTAGGTAACAATTCTAACCGGGACGAAATGCCCCAAAATATATCTTTAGAGTGTGAAATATTCGATTTATGGGGAATAGATTTTGTAGGTCCTTTACCTTTGTCGTTTAATAATAAATATATTATAATTGCAGTCAATTACATGTCATGGTGGGCGGTAGCACAAGCTCTTCCCACCAATGACGCGAGAGTCATTGTAAATTTTTTTTTAAATTATTTTCAAGATTTGGCATACCCCCTGCACTAATTAGTGATAGGGGCACACATTTTTATAACAACCAAAATTACAAAAATTCTAGCAAAGTATGGAGTTACACACAAGCTCTCTACCGCCTATCACCCATAGGCAAATGGCCAAGTGGAGGTAGTAAATCGTGAATTAAAAAGAATCTTAGATAAAACTGTGTCCGTTAACAGGATAGATTGGTTGCTAAAATTAGACGACGCGCTATGGGCATATTGGACAGCGTACAAAACCGCCATTGGATGTACACTGTGCCAATTAGTATATGGAAAAGTGTGCCACTTACAGATGGAATTAGAACATCGCGCATTTTGGGCGCTTAAAATTTTTAATTTAGATTTAAACTTAGCCTCAGAACAGCGTAAATTTCAATTAAATGAATTAGAAGAATGGGATGCAATTGCCTACAAAAATAATAACTTTTATAAGGAGCGCACTAAGTTTTATCATGACAAAAAAATTAACATTCCAAAATCTTTTTCGCCGGGAGATTTAGTCCTTCTATATAACTCTAGGCTTAGACTTTTTCCGGGCAAATTAAATTCCTGATTGTTCTACCCTTTTATTGTAAAAGAGGTTTGGTCATATGGGACTGTGGTAATAGAGCACCCGAAAAAGGCTCTTTTAAGGTTAACGACCACCGACTAAAATTGTATCACCCCAGCGACCCAGCATCCGGACAAATTGAAATGCTTAATATCCCTAATTTTTAATACGCTCTTGTGAGGCACCCCAAAGTTATCTTCTTTCTTGCTTTTTTGTGTTATTTGTTTTAACTTATTTTGCAGGTTTTTGTTCTGACAACTCAATCTACCAACCAAGGAACCCCTCTTCTCCCATCCTCTCATCCCTATTTTGACTTTTTCATTTACTTTTAACAATTCATTTCCTGCATTTTCTTAAATTATCTTGTTGATACGTCATACTTAGTTTTAAACATTAGGGACAACTTTTTTTATACATTAGGGACAATGTTTAACTTTAAGTCTAGACTTTCTTTTTGATATATAAAAAAAACAATTTTTTTTAAATATCATAAAAAACTAATTTCTTGGAAAGGGAGGTTTGGGATTGTCATCTCATCGCACCTCCTAGTACCTTGTGAACACTTCACCCGGTATACCTTGTGAAGTCTAAGAATAAATAAAAAATTTCCCCATAACTTGTATTTTTATTACCCTCTAGAAATCTATTTTGAGAAATAAATATAAGCATTATTATGTTTTTAAATTAGCTAATGTTTTGTTTTATCATAATTTGTTAGATTTAAATTTGAAGTAAATTTGCTTTAAGAAACACTTTATATTCTTAATTCAATTATAGAACTTATTTAGCACTACTTCTCTTTTTAATTTTAATTGGCTCCACTTTGTAGTAAATTGACTAAACAATCTTGGATTTTTATTATATTCTCTACTAACTTTCAAGATCTTAAGAAATTTCATTCCACTAAAAAGTTGCTCTCAAAATTTAATTGAAAAACTAGAAGTTTTTCTTTAACCCCCACCCTTTATTGGCAAATAAAAAATAAGAGGTAGTAAAAGATCATATGTCATGGGAATAAGAGGATAAAATTCATTATTCCCTAGACATATGCACCCAAAATCATTTACATGACTATTTTTCATGAAGTAAGATGATAAAATTCATTACTTCTAAACATATACATTTTGGGTTTTTGTTTGAAGAGAATTAAAAAAAAAAAGATTATATGGCATGGAAATGAGAGGATAAAATTCATCATTTTCCTAAACATATACAAAAAATTATAACAAATAAGGTGAGAGGACAAAATTCATCACCACTATTTTAGTATCTCTTCATTTTGCCAGTTTGATTAAAACCCTTCCTTAGTCAATTTCATTGGTTCTAGTTCTAAATAAAATTATTAAGAGAGCAATATTTTAGTAGCTGTCTTTTCTTTAAGATTCTTTTTGTTAGAGTTTCTATAATTTGAATCTTATTTTGTAAGATAATTTCTACAATTTTTGTTTGCTAAATAGTTATCTTGAGAGAAGTCTTTTAGTTAAGCATGTCTCTCTTCTAAAATTAACACCATAATTTGAGACATAATTCTTGAATTTCTAGAATTTATCTTTGACTTACTCTTGATTTAATAAAATTTTAGTTAGTTAGAAATAATATCGACGCCTTATAAATTATCTCTCATTCTTTTGCTCTAGAATAGCAAAAACTCAAGTATGGGGGTGTTTGATGAGTAGTTTATATACTCATATTTTAGTATAGTTTTAAAATAGTTTTAATATGAAATTATATAATTTATATGAATTTTCTAATTAAAATAATTCCTTTTTCAATTCCATGAACTAACTTAAGCTTATTTTATGTTTTCAGGTTTTCTGGACACTTTGAGCAAAATGTGCAAGTACACACCCAAGGTCACACGCGTGACCATGGGCGTGGCAGCCTAAGATGTGTTTCAGGCCTGCTTCCGGCATCCTAGGCCCATTTCGAGAAGATTCGCCAAGTACACACCCTAGGTCAAAGGCGTGACCAAGGGCCTGTAAACATAAGGCACGGTTTCAGCTCAGCAGGATGCGATCCATGGCCTCGACACGCAATATGCCAAGTACACTCCTGTGACACAACATGTCACACCCGTGTACTTTCAAGGTCACGGTCGTGTACTTCCTTGCCGCCAGAATAATGCGCCAGCCTGCCAAAGACTTCCCGTTTAATGCATTTTTAAGATTGCACGCCCTAGGTTACGGGCGTGACCTAGGGCATGACGTGCATGTAACGCCTGCAATGAATCCAGAAGGCTTCTCTCCCGCACCAACTTCGATCACGCCCCTTACACGCCCTTGGTCACGGGCGTGACTGAGGGCGTGTAACCTCAAACTTCAGCCTATTTAAATCCAGCTCCTCCAGAACATTGGGGGATGAATTTTGGGTGCTCAACCCTTCTTTTCTTGTATTGTTTTCTTATTTTTAAGTATTCTTGTATTTCCCATTCTTATTTGCACTTGTACTTCTAAAATTCATAGCTTGAAATTTTCTTTGCAAAATCAATAAAATAGTTTTTATTTCTCTCATTCTCTTCTTCTTTCATTTTGTATTCTTGCATCTTTGTTAATTCCTTGATCTCAATGAGTAGCTAAACTTCTATTAGTACTCGGCCGAGACGATCCAAGGAATAATATAAGTTATGAAGTAATTTAGAGTTTCTTTTTCTCTTCTTTGTAAATGCTTAAGATTTATCCTTGATTAAATTATAATGAGATTTTATTTTTGATATAAAATTCTCATGCTTGTTTTCGTATTTAATTCAGCCGAATGGTTCATAATACGAGTAGATCATTCAAGGATAAAGAGAGTTGCATGCAACCCTCGAGATAGGATGACATAAATCTCCCGGATTAGAGTCAAATCCAATAGAGGGGTTCACTACGATAAAACGAGTTTTAGGGATTTTGATTATAGAACGAAAGTTCGATTGATCAACCTAAACTCAGTTGAATGCATCCTCGAAAGAGATGCGTTTAGAATTCAGGAACCTCCACGGTCGAAGCAGCTCTCTTAAGAGAATTAGAACTCATATTTTCTTTTATTTTATTTCAAAGGTGATTCAAGTTCGAGTGCTATCTTTCTAAATAGTTGGTTTAATCACTATTCTAATTCACCATGTTGGGAACAGTGCCCATCAATGTTCCTGATTTGAAGAAGGGTTCAGCTCAATGATAAGTGCAAGTTGTATTTAATGTTACATCTAGTTCATACTTGTAGAGATGAGACAATATGTCTAGTACTTCAACAGCCTCCCTAAGGATAATATCGTCGAAAAAGGCTGGACATATCGTCGACAAGTACAGGACATCGTTGAGATGATGGGCAAAGAAAATGCTGAGACTTGGCGAGTTCGTCGAACGAAGAATGAAGTCCGTCGAACGCAGAATGCAGTTCGTCGAACACAGAATGCAGTTCGTCGAACACAGAATGAAGTTCGTCGAATGAAAAGACAGCACAGAAGCAAACGCCGAGACTAAGGGAGTTCGTCGAATGAAGAATAAAGTTCGTCGAACGAAGAGACAGGTCAGAAGAATGAAGTTCGTCAAACGAAGAATGAAGTTCGTCGAACGCAGAGACGGGATAGAAGAATGAAGCTTGTCTAACGAAGTGAAGACATAAAGATATCAAAGGAAGGAATGTCGTCGAGAAGATGCAGTATCGTCGACATCATTAAAGAAGCCTTGTCATCGAGAAGATGCAGTATCATCGACATCATCAAAGAAGCCGTGTCGTCGGAAAGGCTAAGTAAGACTGATGCCAATGACATCATCGTAAAGAAGGCGTGATCTCGAGAAGACTGAAGAAGGACAGCTGAAGACAAGTGTTGAAACCGATTTCTCAGTCTCTGTGGAGTTCGGGTCCCAAAAAAGGGGTGTCCGCGCACTTACTATGCTCAAGTAAACGATCTAGACACAAGACTAGGAACTCGAAGTACAGATCCAAGGTCTCAGCGTGGAGGTCCCACCGCACACCCAGAAGACTAACTAACTCTTCCCCTCCCAAGCCAAAGGCTGAGCTAAGGCACCTTTGGAGGTCTCTCTTGGCCGGCCAAAATCTCAGAGTCGACCCCTTCCTCTCCATAGGTGCACCTCCCTGGATCTATGCAAAGCCTTTCTCGTCTGGTCGACCAATAACGCACTCCCGCCTAATAATTTTACTATACGCTGACCGAATGGTGCTGCCAACAGCGTGACTCCGCTGTTCCGGGAGACTATTAGCGGACTCTCAGGGGCTTCCAAATAAATTTCCCTCTGGGCGGTGGTCCACGAGGACTCCACTTGACTACGTTAGAAAAGATAAACAAAAAACATGAGTCACAGATTACAGGAATATGAATTCCATACTTTGGCACACAGGCCGACAATATAAATAAATAATGCCTTCTCGGGCCGGCACAACCTTGGGCTTAAACCCACTATTTCTCGCTTTGTTATGCAACACCTGTATGCCAACGTCCTGCCCAGTGGTGGCAAGCTGAACATCGATCAGCTACAATGGGCCGGAGCCTACCGACCCCACACCTTTTTTGGGGTGGCAATATTTCGCCCCTGCAAGCAAGTAGTATACAACTTCCTCGGAGTCTTCTCCGGGAACCCCAGAACATCACCAATCCAGATTGACATATCTGGATGGGCTTCAAACAGCATGCCTAAATCCGTACTTGCGCTTTCGGACGCTAATGCAATTACAAGCGGGGATGTATACATCGACCCATCAGAGAGCTCCCTTCCTCCACCCATTGGTGGAGAGGGGCTTCCATGAAATCATGATAAATTAGGGCTTCACCTGCTGAGGAGAAATTTCGTTACCCTTGAAGCGTGCTTTGGACGGAGCCACCACCGATTCTCTGTCATGAGGCTCGATGTCTAGTGACCGTAGTGGATGTTCATACTCGGATCCGTCTTGCACACGCCGAATCGAGCTCCGATTCGACTCTCCTATAGTGATGCTATGCAATTCTTGCATTTCGTAGTTCATTTCCTCTTCCTCGATCACCCTCCATGTCAAGCAAAAAAGAAGTTGAAGATGCTCTCCAAAAATAGTGGCAACTCCATGACGAAAACCTCCACTCGGCAACAGTGAGGCTTGATTAGGGTTGGTCGGCCTGTAGACTTGGGAGAGGATATTCCTCTACCAAACGACCACCAAAGAGGAAGATGAGAAGAGAGCATTCCTTCTCTCTCTTTTTCAAACAGCCGACCTCTCCTGGACTGAAACAAGGAGGAGGCAAGGTCAAATCTAGGCAAGAAGGGAGATTTTGCCTCCCTGAGTCAGCGCAGGTTGTTGGGTTTTCTTCAACCATACATCATATGTTGGCGCAGTGGAAACAACGAGAACAACTCAAATATTTTGGATCGGGCCATGAAAATGAATCAAGAAGTAATCAAAAATACTAGGCATAAATTACCTTAATGGAGTTGGATCAAATCCAACCTAGATGCTCCAAGAAGAAAAGTCCTATCGTCGGCTATGCGAGAGTCCTCACGTAGAATAATGTCTACGTCTCTACAACAGTCCACACGAGCCGGGAAAAGAAGACTGCACCTTGCGCTTCCACGAATTGCTAGATTCGTTCCAGGAAGAGCAATCACGGCGATGATCGCTGGAAGGGAGGTCTGCGGAGGCGAACGGGGCGGCGGAACTCTTCCGTCTAGGGTTCGGGAGGAACTCTTCCGTCTAGGATTCGCGTGAAGATCAAGAACCCTTAAAACAAGTTCTATTTATACCCTAAGCATAAACAGACCTAGAAGAATCGCTATCCGCAGTCCATACAGAAAATTGGGGTTTCTGTAACAATTCATCGGGATTTCACTAATCAGCATTCGTCGAGTTTCCACGGAACAATTCGAAGAATTCCGACGAATCATATCCGACGAATTCCGACGAATCATATCCGACGAATTCCGACGAGTCATATCGGACGAATTCCGACGAATCATATCCGACGAATTCCGACAGCAACATTTGATTTTCCTCCCCGATTCTATATGGTGATTGGTAACGTTTACCAACACAGTCAATCTTCCAACTTCTCCACATGCTCTTATGTGTGACCAGCAGGCTCATATCGCGTTGGCAGTGAGATTACATGTTTGACCACTTCTAGATCACAATGGTAACTTCAACACAGGTAAGCAGACCAAGCAGCGGCTAAGCTCTACACCACCTCCACGACGACAACCAACATCAAAATGGAGTTCGCCAAGGGAGTGTCCGCAACACAGGTGACAGGGAGAGAAAGGAGGGACTCCTCCTTAGGTCAAGCGGCTGCTCATGGAAGGGTGAATAGTTCGACTGCACATGATATTAGAATGGAGGGAGAAGCTCCTCTTGTCGATCGGCAGGAGTGGCTAGATCTGGATGGGGTTCCGATTCCCTTGCGTGTGAGAACGAGAGAGAGGTGCGATCTGTGGCTGCTTCACGCAAACTGGGGGGGAGAGATCGGGGGTGGAGAAGGGGCTCGGGTTTTCGCGGCTGGGCAAGAATCTGTTGGGTATATTGCCCTCAATTGTATCTTGATTTGAAGAGGCATCACTCTCAATACTAAGGACATATTGTATTTGATAAAGCTTTGTTTTTGTAAGTCAAACAGGCTTAGGTGACTCAAGAGTAAGGGCCAAACAAGCCCTTAGATATGAAGATATCATCTACAAGGAGATGAAGATTTGTCTCAGCAGAACCGCTGAGACGAAGGGTCAGAACCGCTGAGACAAGGAGCCGTCTCAGCGGATCCGCTGAGAAGAAGGTGTCTCAACTGATAAATTCATCAAACGCTGAGAATCTGCGCGTTCGTCGAACGCAGAGAGCCGTTCGTCGAATGCAGGACAAGTTCTTCGACCGCTGAGATGAGATAGAAGGAACTGCAGACAATAGTTTGTTCGTCAAATGCAGGATGCAGCGGGTTCGTCGAACGCAGAGTGAAGCGGGTTCGTCGAACGCAGAGTGAAGCGGGTTCGTCGAACGCAGAGTGAAGCGGGATTGTCGAATGCTGAGTTTGACAAGATCGTTGAATGCAGAGTTTGACAAGATCATTAAACGCAGAGTTTGACAAGTTCGTCGAACGCAGAGTACAACGCGTTCGTCGAGCGCAGTCCTTCTCTGCGGAAAAGTAGGACGGCGGGACCTGCGGCTAGGGCAAGTTGCATACAAGTCGTGTGGGGTCCACCAGCTTCTCCCATACTTCTTCGAAGGACATCTAAGAGCCGTTGAAGACCAGAGATGTATAAAAGAAAATGCTAGGGCAGATTTGAAGCTCTCCTCCGTCGCGTGCAAAAAGAAAATCAATTGTTTCATTGACGGCAACTGCTCTCGACTTTCTTCCTGCTCCCTGAAAGAGAAGAAGAAACAGAGAGAAGAAGATAGCTCCTCCACCAGAAGGAGCAAGGTGATCTTCCATCACTCTATTGAAGAGGAAGATCAAGTTGTTGCTGTAATCAACATCTTCAGCAACAGGAAGCACAGTCAGTGCAGGATCTACAGGAGAGTACCTCTACTGTAGAATAAATTTCTAAATCATTTTTCTGTAGGTCTTCTTGCCTGAGCTGTAAGACCATTTGGTCTGAGTTTATAGGAACCTGAGGGTTCTAAGTTGTAGGGCTAAAGGCCTGAGTGTAGGATCTGAGTGATCTGAGTTGTAGGGCTTCATTGCCTGAGCTGTCGGAGGAGGAATCCCCTGAATTGTAGGACCTGTTGTGGTCTGAGCTGTAGGATCAGGAGCTGATCTGAGGAAGGGTTATTTTGCCTGAGGTAGGACCTGTTGTGTTCTGAATTGTAGAACTGCTGAGGTCTGAGCTATAGGATCAGGAGCTGATCTGAGTTGTAGGGTTGTTGTGCCTGACGTAGGGTTTGAGAAAACCTGAGAGATCCTGAGGGATCTGTGTTGTAAGCTCTTTTGAGCCGAATTTGGAGGAGTTGTCCTTGTCTAACACATTGTTAGAAAGGTGAAGGGGGGAAGAGGACTACTTAAGACACCCTGTCTTGAGGAATCTCTATACATGCATGTGTGTTTTCTGTGTTGCTTGATTTTCTGCTTAGAATAGTTCTAACAGTCCATAATAATCAAGTAAAACCCAAAAGACCTCTTCACCCCCCACCTTTAGGTTATTTAGACAATAAACCTTATATTATTTCAAGTGGTATCAGAGGGAGGTTGGTCAAAAAGGACTTAACAGTCTGACCAGATCTTAAAAGGTTTAGTCAAATCAGATCCCATGGCCTCTTATGGATTGCAAAAGGAAATGAGGTCCATGAAGTTGCCCATATGCAACAAAGAGAAGTTTGGCATCTGGAAGCAAAGGATCAGGTTGTTTATGGAAGCATCTGATCCAAGGATCTTCATTACAGTTGAAGAAGGACCTTTCACCTTTCACACTGCATCCACTATAGATCCAATAAGAAGAGTGGCCAAACTTTTCAAAGATCTGACCAAGGATGAACTTGAGTTGTTCACCATGGACAAAAGGGCCCAGAACATCATTGTCAATGCTATCTATGATTCCACCTTTCAAAACTTGGTACACTGCACCTCTGCCAAGGAAATGTGGGATACTTTGATAGTATATATGGAAGGGACAGCTGAAGTTAGGGATGACAGGAAGTCACTCCTAAATCAGGACAATGAAGCCTTTAGGCAACTGAACCAGGAATGCATAGCTGATTGCTATGAAAGATTTTTCAGGATATTGAATGAGTTGAGGACCTATGAAAGGAACTTCACCATTTATGAGCTAAATGATAAGTTCCTTAGATCTCTCACAATAGACTGGGACACAAAGATATGTGCCATCAGGGAAGTGGCCAAGCTCAGTGAGACCCCAACTCACACACTGTTTGGGAAGCTGCTCTCCTATGAGATGCAGCTGTCTGCAAGGAAGGAAGAGGACACCTCTTCAAGGGTTCAAGCAAGGGAGAAATATGTTGCTCTCAAAGCTGACATCTCCAAGAAAAGCAAAAGTAGGATGGTATCTCCTCTTAGGAGAAGTGCTGAACCTGAAGTCAGCACCTCAGGATGCTCTTCCTTTGATGGGGAGTTTGCTGCCTTCACTAGGCAGTTCAAGAAAATGATGAAGAGGAAGCCGTGGAAAAACATGCCCTCCTCATCATCATACAACAAAAAGGATAACAACAAATCAGAAAAACATCACCAAAAGGGTGACAGGTATGACTCTAAAGTTAGTAAACATTCTTCTAACAATATAATCTGTTATAGCTTTAGCAAGCCTGGGCATGTCATTGCTGACTGCCCAGTCAAAAGGAAGGATAGTGGTGTAAAGAAGCATCACCACCAAAAGGATAGGAAGGGAGAAAATTCCCTCCTAGCAAAGAAAGAAAAGAGCTGGAGTGAATCTGATCCTTCATCATCAGATTCAGAGAATGAAGAAGAAGCCTACATTGGGCTATTTGCAACTGAAGAAGATGAAGCTTATCCAGCTGCTATAGTTGGAATCAGGGCCCCTCTTTCACACTCAGATAGTGATGAAGAGGAGGATGAAGAAGGCACTGTTCAGCTAGGCATTATGGCCTTCACCGATGAGGAAAGGAGTCAGAATGCTTCTGACAAGGTTCAGGTACTATCTCATGCCACTGCTATTTCTGATTATGAGACTAATCCAGAATCTGTTGCACCTTCATCAATTGATGGAAGGGGCATGGATGCTGAGGAAGAACTCAATCAATTGATTGATAAATATGGTGTTCTTTTGGAGGCTCTGAAGAAGAGCAAGAAGCTTGCCAAGAGGCAAGCCCAGGAAATTGTTTCCCTCAAATTGTCTAAGGATGTCAACACTGAACCTACCACCCTGGTGGCTCAGATGAGTAAACAAATTAGCCATTTACAGGGGATAACTATTGTGCAATTAAGCACTATTTACCTTAAGAACAAGGTCATCAAGGACCTTGAGGAAAAGCTTGAGAAGGAGAAGCGCCTGGTGGCTCAATTCTCCAAGCCCAGATCTGTGCTTCCTATCATTGACACCTTCTCCTCTCAAACCAATAGGAGAGGACTAGGATTCAAGAAAATGGAAGTAGGATAAGGGAGTGGAGTTAAGAGCAAGGAGAAGGCTAAGCCTCAACCCACCTTTCATAAGGTGATACTTCCCTCCAACAGGTATGACCATGAAAGCATTTATGGTCACTGGAAGAATGAGAGGTGCTATAGGAAGGAAAATGGTCCTTCACATAGTGGAAGAAAGGGAATCGGATTGAGTGCCATGAAGGCTCCCCATGAGGAAATTCAAATTGCCCAACATGGACCATTTGTAGTTGGTACTTCAGCCACCTCATTCAAGAATGAGAAGGCAGGCCCTTCTAAGGTTGGATCAGTCAAGAACATGACTGCTGCCTATTCTGTAAACATGTCTGATTGCTCAGTGTCAGATGTCATCAAATCTTGTATGGCTACCAAGTCATTGCAAGCTGATGCCATCAGGACAAAGAGCCTCAAGACAGCACAAAGAATGACATTCAGTCAAATAATTGCTGAGAGGAACAGGAAGAATGCTGCTGTATCTCTTCCTGAACATGAGGACTGTGCTGCACAATCCTCAAGAATTGCTCAGAAGAGAAGATACAACATTCATGAATGTTGGTGCTGTGGTAAAGTGGGACACTTTGCCATAGATTGTTGGTACAACCTCAATGTACCTAATGCAAAGAAGAGTCTTCCTACCAAGGGTGCAGCTAGAGTAAGGCCTTTTGATTATGCTAACAAGAACCTAGGACCCAAGTCATCTTGGGCTCCTAAGGAACATTAAACTCTGTTTTGCAGGATAGTTCAAGTACCAGCCTCATCATCATTTGGTACTTGGGCAGTGTATGCTTGTGGCACATGAAAGGAAGAAGAGTGATATCATAAATTTGATATCAGATAGAGGAATAAATCCTCAAGGTAAGTATTTCTCCTCCCTATTGTGTATTTATCATCAAATGCTATCTAAGTAGGATGATAGAATTAACCAGTAAAATCTGCGTTAGCAAAGCTTCAAATTACGCTTAAAAAGCTGGGTTAAGTCTGAGTATGACGAATGTCATGCTTAAGTTCGACGAACATAGTTTTAAAACATTAGCTGTTCAACGAATTTAGCCCTAGGTTGAAACTTTAGATGAACCGTCTCAGCTGAACCGCTGAGTCGATTAGGTTAACACGCTGAACCGCTGAGTCGATTAGGTTAACAATCTGGCCCACTATATAAACTCTCATCGGCATTAAATGACTTTTCACATTCTCTCGCACCACTCCAGCCGCCGAGTCGAAATCTCTACTCTTCCTTCCCAGCGTTTTTGTTTTTCTCATTCAACTATGATGGCGCCCAAGATTACGAAGGAATTGCAAGAGGGTTGTGAGTTGGTGAGGGATGGGTTTCCCCATGCCTCACCAGAGATTTTGAGCGTTATATCCTTAATTACTGATGCTGGACTAGACTTCTTGTTGTCTGAACCCTCTCAGATCTTCAAGCAATAAGTGCTAAAGTTCTTTTCAAATGCCAAGCAGTCATCTTCTAAGGATGGCCTAACCTCTAAGGTTGGAGAAATTAGGGTGAAACTATCCCCTAAGAGACTGGAAAGAGTACTGCACCTTCCTAGAGTGGAAGAAGAGGAAATATCTGCAGAAGACAAGGGGCATGCCTTGAAGTGGTGTGAATACAGTGACCCCCTGACTTCATCACTGAAAAAGAAATTCTTCAATCAGAAAGGGAAGCTGCTGTGTGACATTGTGGGAAAGGCACTCCTATGCAAGCCAGGCTCTCATGACGCAATCTCTAAACCCATGTTTGACCTAATTGTAAGGATCATTTTAACGAAAAGGACATGCTGGGGAAATGTCCTGTTCCTAAGGATCAAGCAATGCCTGTAGGCTCCAAACCTTGGAAGGATATTATCTCTCTTCCTGCTGAAGGCTTATCCTGACCAGTTCTCCTCTTTCAAGGGTGTAAACATTCATTACTTGAAGAGAATAGATATCAAAACTTTGGACAGGTCTACTAGGGTTCTCCCCATGTGCCAACCCTCTATGGTGGGTGAAATAAAGGAGAAGAAGAGAGCTAAGATGAATGAAGGAGAAGGTGCTGGATCCTCCAACATGGATGATGAACCCCCAATGCCCAAGGATGGTTTGGTAGGAGAAGATGTCCCCAGGACAAGTGGGGATAAGGAGCCCCAAGGAAGAGTTGAACCAAATCCTGAGCCAACTCAGATGAATACTGATCCAGCTGTTCCTCAAGCTGAAAGATGATCTTCTCAATTCACCGATCCATGGTAAATTAGGATTTCTGTTATGCATCTCCTCTCTAACAATAGTATAGTCTTGGTGTTTAACTCCTCAATCATTTTTCAGGTGACCCTAGACAAAATTCTCCATCTATGGAAGCCCCGAGTGAGGGGGGCATAGCCCAGCCTATGAAGGAGGAGGTGGGTATGCTAGGGGGGGGGGGGGGGGGGACATCAACAGGAACCAAGCCCCCCCCCCCAAATCTTCAAGGTACACCTAATGTCCCATCTGAGGGGGAGCAGATCCCTGATGATGGAAGGGCTAATGCTCTAAGTGGAGCTGAAGAGGTGGTTGTAAAAGTAGTGACCCAGGAAAGGCCAGTTGATGTTTTAGACACATCTGACCTGCTAAACTCAATTCAAACCATAATTGAGTGTCAGATGCTGTCACTAAAAGAACTTGTTGCTGAAAAGATACAAGGTTCTACTGCTCAAGTTAGGGATGAGCTGAATGCTACGAGAGCAGCTTTATCTCAAGAAATCCAAGCCAGTGAGCAGAGGTTGGAAATAAGGGTGGATTCTGTGAGGGATGAGCTAAATACTCAAATCAAGACTGTCACTGCTGACTCTTCTCATATCCTCCAGAAAATGACCAGATGGTTTGAGATGGCCAAAAACACTGTTGCTGACCAGCACACAGTTCTGAAAAATATTTCTGACCATCAAGGGGATTCCACTAAAGACATTACATATGTAAAGAATCACCTGTACAGGAATCAAAATGTCTGGGAGAATGCTGTTACCAGGATGACACAAGTGGTCAACACATAAAGCAGCCAAGTCAAGTCCCACATTGACAAGACAAAGGAAAACATTTTGGATGATATGGACAGCACCTTCCAAACTCTCTCTCAATCCATAATGGATCAACACTCTGAGATAGAGAAAAAGATAATGGACAATGGCAAAGAAGGAGAGGAGAAGCTTACCAAGCTAAATGCTAAGCTGAAAGGTGCTCATATAAAGCTGTATAACAGCATGGAGTCTGCCCACCAGCTAATACTCTCCAATCAGGAAGAAGCCAGCAAGCAAGTGGTGGAAGTGGTCAACAATGCTTCTAATGCTATTCAAGAAAATATCCTAACCATGGTCAAACGGTTAATGAAACTCAGTGGGACTCAAGCTTAAAGGTACTGCAAGGAACAAGGATTGCTTTGAATCTTCCAATCTTGAATCCAAGCAGAAATGAAGACTTTGACTTCCAAAGTCAATCAAATCTGATTCAAGATGAGAGAGCAGCAATGAGGAGAAGGGGAGAGGGCATTCAAACTGCTGAAGAATATATGGCCCAGAAAAGAATGGAAAAATTAGAGGATCCACTCCATGAAGATGACAATCTGGAGTTGGACAAAATTGTTGTCAATACCTGGGTGAGCCATGGTAATCAAATGAAGGACATTGATCATGTATATTCAGCTGCTGAATGGATCAAGCACCTTGAGAGGGAATCCTTAAGGGAAAGGGTTCTCAAAGAGAACATGGTGAGAAGGGACACTCCTTTAAGGATTCCCACAAGATATCTTCCCAAGCCACTTCTGTACTTTAAAGTAAAAGAGAAAATCAAGGCTGCTGCTGGGGCTAGGAAGAGAAAGTCTGAAGATGGAGAAAGCTCTTCTCAGGGACCATCTAAGAAGAACCTGCCATGAAATGCTTTTTAAATTATTCCATGTACAATCACAAGTTGAATTGTGTGAAATGTCTGTATTAAACATTTAAATTGAAATGATATTTCAGATTCTAAAAATCATATTGTGTTTATTGGCATATGCACTCTGTATTTTTACCTGTAGTATCCAGTAGCTAGAATGGGTTGTTCAATTTGAACAGGATCTGCTATTACAGAAAATTTCTTTCCAATTGAGGGGGAGCAAATTCCCTGCTCAGGTTGAGGGGGAGATGGCAAATGCTAAGTGTGTATAGGTTGACCTATAAGTTGATCCAAAAGAATTAATAGATGTTGCCTCCCTATCCATAGAAGGTTAAAGGTTGAAGAAACCAGAAAGGGGGAGATAGGGCCAATTCTTAGGATAGGCCAATGCTAGATAGGGCAAATGCCTAGGGTGTTAGGGCCCATGCTACAGATCATTTATTGCAATATGTCTTTACTGTTAATGTACCTTAGCATTGGGAATGTTCTGCCTTCTTCAAATAGGGGGAGATTGTTGGGTATATTTCCCTCAATAGTACCTTGATTTGAAGAGGCATCACTCTCAATACTAAGGACATATTGTATTTGATAAAGCTTTGTTTTTGTAAGTCAAACAGGCTTAGGTGACTCAAGAGTAAGGGCCAAACAAGCCCTTAGATATAAAGATATCTTCTACAAGGAGATGAAGATTTGTCTCAGCAGAACCGCTGAGACGAAGGGTCAGAACCGCTGAGACAAGGAGCTGTCTCAGCGGATCCGCTAAGAAGAAGGTGTCTCAGCTGATAAATTCATCAAATGCTGAGAATCTGCGTGTTCGTCGAACGCAGAGAGCCGTTCGACTAACGCAGGACAAGTTCGTCGACCGCTGAGATGAGAAAGAAGGAACTGCAGACAATAGTCTGTTCGTCGAACGCAGTATGCAGTGGGTTCGTCGAACGCAGAGTGAAGCGGGTTCGTCGAACGCAGAGTGAAGCGGGTTCGTCGAACACAGATTGAAGCGGGATTGTCGAACGCAGAGTTTGACAAGATCGTCGAACACAGAGTTTGACAAGTTCGTCGAACGCAGAGTACAGCGCGTTCGTCGAGCGTAGTCCTTCTCTACAGAAAAGTAGGGCGGCGGGACCTGCGGCTAGGGCAAGTTGCAGACAAGCCGTGTGGTGTCCACCAGCTTCTCTCATACTTCTCAGAAGGACACTAAGAGCCGTTGAAGATCAGAGATGTATAAAAGGAAATGCTATGGCACATTTGAAGCTCTCCTCCGTCGCGTGCAAAATGAAAACTGTTTCATTGACGGCAACTGCTCTCGACTTTCTTCCTGCTCCCTGAAAGAGAAGAAGAAACAGAGAGAAGAAGATAGCTCCTCCACCAGAAGGAGCAAGGTGATCTTCCATCACTCTATTGAAGAGGAAGATCAAGTTGCTGTTATAATCAACATCTTCAGCAACAGGAAGCACAGTCAGTGCAGGATCTACATGAGAGTACCTCTACTGTAGAATAAATTTCTAAATCATTTTTCTGTAGGGCATCTTGCCTGAGCTGTAAGACCATTTGGTCTGAGTTTGTAGGAACCTGAGGGTTCGGAGTTGTAGTGTTGAAGGCCTGAGTGTAGGATCTGAGTGATCTGAGTTGTAGGGCTTCATTGCCTGAGCTGTAGGAGAAGGAATCATCTGAGTTGTAGGACCTGCTGTGGTCTGAGCTGTAGGATCAGGAGCTGATTTGAGGAAGGGCTGTTGTGCCTGAGTTAGGACCTGTTGTGGTCTGAGTTGTAGGACCTGCTGAGGTCTGAGCTGTAGGATCAGAAGCTGATTTGAGTTGTAGGGCTGCTGTGCATGAGGTAGGGTTTGAGAAAACCTGAGAGATCCTGAGGGATCTGTGTTGTAAGCACTTTTGAGCCGAGTTTGGAGGAGTTGGCCTTGTCTAACACATTGTTAGAAAGGTGAAGGGGAAAGAGGACTACTCAAGACACCCTGTCTTGAGGAACCTCTATACATGCATGTGTGTTTTCTGTGTTGCTTGATTTTCTGCTTAGAATAGTTCTAACAGTCCATAATAATCAAGTAAAACCCAAAAGACCTATTCACCCCCCCTAGGTGATTTAGACTACAAACCTTATATTCTTTCAGAATCCTCCTCCAGGGTTTTAATTCTTTAGGCTTTATAAAAAACCCTAGCCAAAACTGCTATCCACAGACCATTCCTCTAAACGGACACCAAAACCCGCTAGACGCAGCCCGATCATTGCTAGCCAATCACAGGACACCTCGGGTCCCAACTATCTGGGGAGGGTCACACCCGACGGGTATGAGGTTGTACACAATCCCCGCTCTTTGCGAGCATGCCCACGCTCGGAAAGAAATATCAAACCCCAAGTATCCTGCGGGTGGGAGCCGACCCGAAAAAAAGGGTATATAATCATATAAATGATGATTCTTCTCTTTTTTTGTACTCATATTTGTCCTGATGTGATAACCTTTCCCTTTGTTTCCTTTAAATGATCAATTTGGTTGTCAACAACCTTGGTTATACATTATGCCTTCTTTTGTATGGTAGAAACATTTTGCCCTTCATGTTCTCAAAATGTCATGCAACTTAATGTCTATTAGCAAGCAAACTCATAATTTAGATTGCAGTTATTTTTAATGTTGCATATTGTGTTATTTAGGAATGGGCCTCAGGGATGATTGACAGTGCTGAGGAAAAGAATGCTCACTATTATCTATAATGATTACATAAATAATCATGCATTGACAATTTAAAATGGATATGATTATGTTTCTAAAACTAATCAAATAATGTTGTGTCATTGTAGGATTCATTATCTTAAGCTTCTATTTTCAAATCTATTCTTAAAGAACTTCGATTGTCAGTGAAAACTATCAATTTATCAAGCATAACTGATCCCTTATATGCTAAAGCCTTATATTGAATCTCATCCTTTCTCAAACTGTCATCCGAGAGGTTTACCCGCTCTGCCGGTTAGATGAGAGCCCGAACAGCAGAACCATCTCGGAGCCGAAACCAAAGGGCCTCCACGAGAGGTCAACCTGACCCACCGTCTATGAGAGACTGACAGTGGAATCGATCTGGGGCATTCCAGTGCCAAAGAACCTGCCACTCGCCAGCCTCTCCAGAGATCAACCTGACCCACCGTCTATGAGAGCCCGGCAGCGGAATCGATCTGGAGCATTCCAGCGCCAAAGAACCTGCCACTCGCTAGCCTCTCCAAAGATCAACCTGACCCACCATCTATGAGATCCCGGCAGCGGAATCGATCTGGGGCATTCCAGCGCCAAAGAACCTGCCACTCTCCAGCCTCTCCAGAGATCAACCTGACCCACCGTCTATGAGAGCTCGGCAGCGGAATCGATCTGGGGCATTCCAGCGCCAAAGAACCTGCCACTCGCCAGCCTCTCCAGAAATCAACCTGACCCACCGTATATAAGAGCCCATCAGCGGAATCGATCTGGGGCATTCCAGCGCCAAAGAACCTGACACTCGCCAGCCTCTCCAGAGATCAACCTGACCCACCGTTTATGAGAGCCCGGCAGCGGAATCAATCTGGGGCATTCCAGCGCCAAAGAAATCTGCCACTCGCCAGCCTCTCCAGAGATCAACCCTACCCACCATCTATGAGAGCCCGACAGTGGAATCGATTTGGGGCATTCCAGCGCCAAAGAACCTGCCACTTGCCAGCCTCTCCAGAGATCAACCTGACCCACCGTCTATGAGAGACCGGCAGTAGAATCGATCTGGGGCATTCCAGCGCCAAAGAACCTGCCACTCGCCAGCCTCTCCAGAGATCAACCTGACCCACCGTCTATGAGAGCCCGGTAGCGGAATCGATCTAGGGCATTCCATCGCCAAAGAACCTGCCACTCGCCAGCCTCTCCAGAGATGAACTTAACCCACCGTCTATGAGAGCCCGGCAGCGGAATCGATCTGGGGCATTCCAGCGCCAAAGAACCTGCCACTCGCCAGCCTCTCCAGAGATCAACCTGACCCACCGTCTATGAGAGCCCGGCAGTGGAATCGATCTGGGGCATTCCAGCGCCAAAGAACCTGCCACCTCCTCAGAAAAGACCTCATAATATATGCATGGATAATGAAACGCACAACAAGTTGGTTACAAAAATTTTCACGGATAAAATCTTTTCAAGTCGTCCCCACTCCTGGATCGGTCGAGAGGTAACCCTTCCACATCCTGGGAGTGATACCCTCCCGACTTGAGCACTTCACTTACAACGTAAGGCCCCTCGCAGTTGGGCTCTAGTTTACCTATAGCGGCTCCTCCCCCTGCCGCATCTACATTCTTCAGGACCAAGCCCCCCTTTTCGAACTGCTTTACCCAGACGTGGTGATCAAAATACTTGGCCATCCGCCTCTTGATTTCCTCCTGGCGAATGATGGACAGGTCCCGGAGCTCCTCCCGGAGCTCCTCCATGTTAATATCCTCACCTGGTGATGAGATGGTATAAAGTATGATTCTCCCTCATGAATGTGACATCCGCATAGACACGATTTCTTAGATGGATAACATTGTTTGAGAGGAAAGATATCCTAGAAACACACTTAATAGCCCTGTGATTCAATTTCTCCATATTAGGACTATGATAATGAACAAAAGGATAACTAAAACTTCTAGGATAGATATTTGGTTGTATACTCAAAGGACATTTAAACCCCAAAATTCTAGATGGAAGGTCATTTGTAAGAATAGTAGTAATGATGGCTTCCCCAATATGATTTAGACACATGAAAGTAGAAAGTCAGTCTGGGAAATAGTCTTTAATACCTGAACTTTGTATTTTACCACCAAAGTGACTTTAGATCATAACAATTTGTAAGAGTTATACTAATAAAATATATAGGTTTGAGGAAAATCTAAGTGACCCTGATGCTACTATCAGTAAATGATACAAACCAACGAGCTCCACTTACATTTGAGTATTAGATGACCCCCAAATGTCTCTGAAATAAGTGAAAAGGGATAAATCTTATTTTATTGCCAATAGAAAGTGTAATATGTTAATACCATTATACTTAGCATGCTCACACACAACAATAACAGCACTCAAGCCTTTATCCCACTATAGTGGGGTTTGATACATGGATCCTTTGTCGCCATTGTGTCCTATCCCTAGTCATAACCTCACTAATGCTTAAGTGCATCGTGTCTTGCTGTATAGTTTAATTCCAAGTCTTTATTGGTCTACCCCTCCCTCGTTTATCATGCGATGCCTAACTGGTGCCTCTAATGGTCCCCTTTACACATGATCGATCCATCTTAGTGGAACTTCTCACATCTTACCGCGGGTGTCGGCGCATGACCCTAGTCGTCACTTAGTTCCCCTTCTCTAGCCATGACATTTGCTTGAGTTCTTCTGTGCTAGTCACTCTCCACGCTCACCGCACCATAATGTTGAAACCAATTTCTCGGTCTCTGTGGAGTTCGGGTCCCAAAAAAGGGGTGACCGCACACTTACTACGCTCAAGTAAACGATCTAGACACAAGACTAGGAACTTGAAGTACAGATCCAAGGTCTCAGCGTGGAGGTCCCACCGCACACCCGGAAGACTAACTAACTCTTCCCCTCCCAAGCCAAAGGATGAGCTAAGGCACCTTTGGAGGGCTCTCTTGGCCAGCCAAAATCTTAGAGCCGACCCCTTCCTCTCCATAGGTGCACCTCCCTGGATCTATGCAAACCCTTTCTCGTCCGGTCGACAAATAACGCACTCCCGCCTAACAATTTTACTATACGCAGACCGAATGGGGCTGCCAACAGCGTGACTCCGCTGTTCCGGGAGACTATTAGCGGACTCTCAGGGGCTTCCAAATAAATTTCCCTCTATCCCCCCACTGTGTGAGGGGTCCACGAGGACTCCACTTGACTACGTTAGAAAAGATAAACAAAAAACATGCGTCACAGATTATAGGAATATGAATTCCATACTTCGGTTTGCAGGCCGGCAATATAAATAAATAAGGCCTTCTCGGGCCGGCACAACCTTGGGCTTAACTCGCTATTTCCCGCTTTGTTCTACAACACCTGTATGCCAACGTCCTGCCCAGCAGTGGCAAGCTGAACATCGATCAGCTACAACAGGACGAAGCCTATCGACCCCACCCCTTTTTGGGGGTGGCAATATTTCGCCCCTGCAAGCATGTAGTATACAACTTCCTCGGAGTCTTCTCCGGGAACCCCAGAACATCACCAATCTAGATTGACATATCTGGATGGGCTTCACACAGCATTCCTAAATCCGTACTCGCGCTTCCGGACGCTAATGCAATTACAAGCGGGGATGTACACATCGACCCGTCGGAGAGCTCCCTTCCGCCACCCATTGGTGGAGAGGGGCTTCCATGCAATCATGATAAATTAGGGCTTCACCTGCCTGAGGAGAAATTTCGTTACCCTTGAAGCATGCTTTGGACGGAGCCACCACCGATTATCTGTCATAAGGCTCGACGTCTAGTGACCATAGCAGATGTTCATGCTCGGATCCGGCTTGCACACGTCGAATCGAGCTCCGATTTGACTCTCCTATAGTGATGCTCTCCAAGTCTTGCATTTGGTAGTTCATTTCCTCTTCCTCGATCACCCTCCATGGCAAGCAAAAAAGAAGTTGAAGATGCTCTCCAAAAATAGTGGCAACTCCATGACAAAAACCTCCACTCGGCAACAGTGAGGCTTGATTAGGGTTGGTCGGCCAGTAGACTTGGGAGAGGATATCCCTCTACCAAACGACCACCAAAGAGGAAGATGAGAAGAGAGCATTCCTTCTCTCTCTTTTTCAAACAGCCGACCTCTCCTGGACGGAAACAAGGAGGAGGCAAGGTCGAATCTAGGCAAGAAGGGAGATTTTGCCTCCCTGAGTCAGCGCAGGTAAGCAGACCAAGCAGCGGCTAAGCTCTACACCACCTCCACAATGACAACCCACATCAAAATGGAGTTCTCCAAGGGAGCGTCCGCAACACAGGTGACTGGGGGAGAAAGGAGGGTCTCCTCCTTAGGTCAAGCGGCTGCTCATGGAAGGGAGAATAGTTCGACTGCACATGAGACGAGAATGGAGGGATAAGCTCCTCTTGTCGGACGGCGGGAGTGGCTAGATCTGGACGGGGTTCCTATTCCCTTGCATGTGAGAACGAGCGAGAGGTGCGATCTGCGGCTGCTTCACGCAAACAAGGGGGAAAATGGGGGGAGGAGAAGGGCCTCGGGTTTTTGCGGCTGGGCAAGAATCCTCCTCCAGGGTTTTAGTTCTTTAGGCTTTATAAAAAACCCTAGCCAAAATTGCTATCCGCAGACAATTCCTCTAAACGCACACCAAAACCCGCTAGATGTTGGATCGGTCGGCGCCCTTAGAGGGGGGGGGGGTGAATAAGGGTTTTCAAAAACTTTAGATTGTATTTAGAAAAACTTCAGAATATTGCAAGATTAATAAAGAGACATCAAGTAAAACAATAATAAAGATATATGCTTTATTAATATCAAATAATGTTTTACAAAACTTGATCTCTATGACGCTAGAAATCGGAGGCGACTAATAAAAATTCTTTTTCGTTTTCTATACCGACTCGTATCCCCACGAACCGGTTGGCTTTAGCTGATCTCTCCCCAGATACGGCCTCAAGCCGCTCTAGCCGATCTATCCCCAGAAAGGCCTCGAGCACCCCCTAGACCTAACCTAGATCTAATCGCCAACACGAGGCGAATTTCAGCCCTAAGTCCTACCCCAGACCTAGTCGCCAACACGAGGCGATTTCACTACCGTTTCCAGAAAAGATATGAAATGAAAAGACAATAATATAAAAACTCCCTCTATGTTGATCTGTTGGAGAAGTGGACGAAGGCCCGCAGAGTATGATCGTAGTCGATGCAGCCTTTCGTCACGATGATGACGCGTGTTGAAATCTTCTCCACGGATCTCCTTAAGGCTTTATGGAATTGTGGGAGTATCGCTCTGAATCTTCCTCTCTCTGCTGTGGCACGAAGCTCTGGAGTTTGGGATTGGAGGAGGATGAAGAATTCGGAGCCAAAGCATCCAATTTATAGCATTCACGCTACCGTCGGTGCTAGCGCTATCGCCGGCGCTAGCCCGGATTAGGAAACGTTTTGCGCGGCAGGATCTTCAATCCGCGACAACATATTGCTCCATGCCTCTTATACGTCATGCTACCGCCAGCGCTAGTAGCTACCGCCGGGCGCTAGCTCCTTCTAAAAATGATGCTGGAATCACGCAGATCAACGCTAGCGCCGGGCGCTATCGCTACTGCCGGCGCTAGTGAGACACTTTGAATTTTGGCCTCAATTTTGGGGGCAGTCATCATGAGTACTCCTTGAGTCATATGGACTATGTTAACCTGCACACTTGAACACACAAGATCAAATACACATATGATTTGTTATTCTCAAACCAAGGAGATGCGGAAGACCGTGTTCCAACAAACTCCCCCTTTTGATAATAACAAATCCATTAATGATAAAACAAAGCATTAATAAATAAGCATTAATAAATAAGCATAATGAGACTATACTTGTGTGTGTGTGAGAGTGATGACTTTAGGGTAATTATTGATTTTAGCATTTAGAATTGCTCCCCCTATGTGAATGCTCCCCTAATATGTATGCTATCAACATGATTTGTCATGTTGGGTTTATGATAGCGGGTTACATTTATCATTGTTAGTTCTCCCCCTTTTGCATTTTATCATGTTAGTTCTCCCCCTTTGTTATTAGCAAAAGTGGGTAGGGAAACAAAGCACTAAAAATGTGTAAATAAAAGAGAAGGCATGATCGAGCTTTTTAAGTAAATGATAAGGAGTCTTAGACTTGTCTTTCATTGAAAATGATCAGAGTTATGACTTATTTTATCCCTTTTGTTTGTAGTTCTCCCCCTTTTATAAATCAGAGTTTAGCAAAAAATAATGATTTTCCCTTTAAATAAGAGTTTTAAGTTTAAAAAAAATCATGATTTCCAAGTAACCAATCTACCCAGACAAAATGTCAACACCCTAGCCCCGTACTATGTGATGGATGGGCATGAGGAGTTGCAAACATGCCATAGGTTGGGGTGTTAATCCCATATGCAAACACTAGACAAAAACTTAACCTAGCACTCTTTCCCCCAGTGCCTCGCAAGGCCCCACTGGAACCCTCCCCGGTTAAGGACAAGACATGACTAGAGATAAGGTTATCTAATGTCTACAACCCTACGCCCCCGCTATGGTGAGAAATGAAGTCATGGATAACAATTATTGGAAACATTAAGCATTTAAATCTAATGGGAAATATCATAGCATATGGGTTTATATTTTTATTTGAATTTTTGAAATAAAACTCACATTGAAATTCATGAATGAATCAAAGTTTGAGTATTGCGGAAGATTTCGAAAAAGAAACATCATAATAAGAGTTTAAGTTAAAAAGAGATGTTTTATAAGCAATATTTCACTTGTTGGACGAGTGTTTAGAATAGAAATAGATCAGAGTTATAAGCAAAAAAAAATCAACCAATATAAAGTTTACCAGGCAAGTCTACCACTTGTTGCAAGAAAGGAATTTGAAGATTCAAGTGATGATGCACACAAGATGAAAGATTTTAAATAAGTATTAAAGTGCAAGGTAAAACAATTATATGGTTATGATGCGGAAGACATATAGAAGTACAAAAAACATCTTATGGTAATCAATGATGGTTCATAAAAAGATATTTGAGTTCAATTTCAAAAAGAAGATGTTTTTGTAAATCATTTTGCATTTAAAATTTTTGTTTTGACAATACAGTAACCAAGCATGAAATAATCTTATCAAAAAGAGATTACTACAATGTTACTTTAATTCACAATTTCAAAACATACCAAACATTGTAGAAAGCATGCTAGGTTATCTAGTGCATTTCATAAATAAAGAGTAGTATAGAATTAGCATTAGGATCCAATACTCATGAGAAGAAGTGTTATGGAAGATAATGATGTGCATAAAAGTGTATTTTGAATAGAGTAAACAAATGTTTTAATCAAAAATACAAGTAATATGTAAAGTAAAGAGCACAATAAAACACAAATAATTTTACTTCTACTCACTTCAATGCACAAAGAAAAATGTACAACTACCAAGGTGCTCTGCACACACAATGCTCATCAAGACTTATCAGGGTGCAAATTAGTGCTTGGGGGATCACATAGTTTTATTCTTCAAGATTGATTTTTATTATTATCCGGTGTACTTAAGAATAAGTGGTTTTTATTTTGAAAGAAAGTTATGGTTTGCACAAGATACTTTATTATTCTTTCCAAGGTGCTCAACCTCAAAACGCTTATTAAGACTTATCGGGAGGTTCAAGTAGTGCTTGGTGGAGTTATCTTTGTCACTTTATTTTATGATTTTGTTTTGTACAAAGTTCTCCGAATACACTTGTTTTGCAAACCAATATAATTTATGAAAAAGATAACCACTTTTCTTAACTTTTAAAAGTGCAAATAAAGGTTGTGTAGGTAAGATACTTGTGCAATTTTAATTCATTGTACTATTACAAAACATACACAAACATTCTTAGATTAAACACATAAGTAGACAATGCCAAAATAAGTGAGTGAATTGCGATCATTATCAAACATAAAACATTACTCATACTTAGAGGCATGCTACGCATAGTTCTACACAACTTTTTCAATATAATTTATGCACATATTAATAGGCATATCTAAGCATGATGAAAACAATGTTCAAAGTAGTTTGAAAAGATAAATTGCAACATTATAGAAGTTTTGAATAATAGATTAACTCATGCTTGATTTTTACAATAAAGTCCATACATATATTTTTGAAAAATAATTTTTATTTAGAGTTTGAACTTATACAATTGATCTTGGACTTCCCGAGGACTACCTTGTGAGAGGTTCGCCCGGTACTAGGTGATATGATGGGATGATAGCCCAATCACCCTTTCGCAAGATACATAGAAAAGTTAAGTTCAGAAGAATAATTTTGATACTTGTTTTTGTTTTGTTTTATATTTTTGTAGTTGATTTTTACAAATAAAAGCATATTTTTGTAATTTTTGCTTTTGTAATTTTTATATTTGATTTTTGCATAAAGATGAACTTTAAATAAGGGAAACAACACAAGCGAAAAAACAAAACATATTTTTTGTGATTTGGTCTTTGTAGTTTTGTATTTGATTTTTCAAAAAATAAAGAAACACCGAAGTGCAAAACTAAGTAGAAAATATAGATTTATATATTGTAAGGGATTTTTAGAAATTTAAAAAATACAGAAAAATAAACCTCGACACTAGCGCCGGCGCTAGCGCTAGCGCGGGAAACAGTAAGTGATTTTTTAGGGTTTTGAAAATTTTGATACTTGAACTTGATTAGGTGTCCCATTAGTAGTTTCATGCTGAATTTGCAGAATTTTTGGAAATGTTTTTGATGGTTAAAAAAGAAGAAAATTGCATTTGTAAGCATGTGTTAACATGAAAGATCTAGGACACCTATCTCAAGTCGTGAGAAACGAGATCTTGCATGAGCTATAAGATAGATTATCATAATGTATGTGAATTCAAATTTTTCTAGACTTTTATCACAATTTAAAGTCACATAGTTATTTTATCGTTCAATTTTATTTTATTTTACTTCATAGTTAATTCATTATGGTAATATGAGATAACTAGCATGAATAATATCTATTAGTTGATAATGCTAGAATAATGAGTTTGATTGTAATTGTTATACCACAAGATTAATTGAGATGATGTTGCATGTATTCAAGAAAGTGATTTCATTTGATTTCATTTGATTTAATTGAGATAATGATTTAATATTTTGACATAGAATGAATGATTTCATTTGATTTATTAATATAAAGTTGATTCTATGGTTTATAAACAAATGAGATACATGCAAGTCATACTACATTAATTCATTCATGTAATTATTATGATCACCAATGAAATGTTAGAACTGAGTGGATCTTTTGAATTTAGAGATCTTTTGATTTTACATAATTATGATTTTAGAGAGTTTTAGCAAAAGATATCAATAGATCATGGTGGTGTGTATGGCATCAATATTTATGACAATTAATCTTTCAATATGTCTTATGTGTTTTTCTTTTTAATTTAGATAAGTATCTCATAGCAAATTCAGAATTTTATCCACTTGTTGGTGAAGGCTAAAAATCTAATAACCGGATTTAATTTGAAATATATTATAACAAATTTAGAGTTTGATTCAAATGGATAATATAAGATATTTAGAAGTAATGAATGTAAGAATAAAAGATGGGTCATCAAAATAAAATATGATTTGGAATTTTGATCAATTTGATTTTATAAACATATTGATCTTGTAAGAGATAAGATCATATTTTCAAAATTGTATAGGATGACCATGACATGATAGTTCAAAAGAAATAAGAAAAATAAGAAAAATTAAAAGACATGAAAGCATATCATGAAGTAGAACTTTGTATATTTCATTTTGAAAGGATTCTACTTCATGCAATTGATGATACCTAATGGATAAGAGATTTAGGTATCCAAAGAGGACCATGAGTGATGGTTCCTTTGGGTACCCAAATGCATCGTGATGATTTTTGTGAAGACAAAGATGAATGAGTCCTTTCATGTGAAGTGAATGTTTCATTTTTAATTTTAGGCCTCCATTCAAACCTTGGTTTAATGTTATTCTTATTCATCAAATTTCCATTAAGATTATCTTTATATTGATGATTATGATTGTAATGATTATTAAAAGTGTTGTTCATAGGAAATTTGTGAGCATTTAATTTTATGTTGGGAGAAGATTGATGTTGTAAATGATAGTAATGATTTGAAATTTTATTTTCAAGCATTTGATATTCTTTATTTCCTTTGTTGGATTTATCAACATTTTGAGAAATTATATTCAACTTGCTTTTAGATATACCTTGAGATTGTGAATGAATGTTTTGAGCGTTTTTGTTAATGATTTCCTTAAGCAAGTTGATTTTTGATTTTAGTTCATCATTCTTGATTTTTAAATTATGTCTAGCTTTATTATAATTTATTGTGCTATTTTTGAGATTGGTAACAATTGAGTCAATATGTTTTTCATATTTATCCCTATACTCATCAAATGTTTCATCCATCTCTTTTATTTCAATTTCATAGTCCTTACACTTAGCACAATTAATTTTTAAAGATGAATTTTCTAAACATAATTTTTCATTTTGTTCTCTTATAAAAATAATTTCTTTTTCAAGTTCCTTAACCTTTTCTTTAATATCATTACAATCAAGACAAGGTTTTGTATTTTCAATTGAAGTGACATGAGTAAAGCTAGATAAATCAGATTTTGATATTACTTTAACTTTTGCTTTTAAATTTTTATTTTCTAAGCGCAATAGTTTATTAGCATTCTTTAATTTCTCAATTTTGCGCCTAGTATTTTGTAACAATTGTAATGAAGAGATAGAAGTACAAAAGATAGAATTTGATTTCCTTACATTGCTTTTGGATGAGGGAGGATTTGAACATATTGTTCCTTTGTCTTCTTCTTGGCACTCCTCTTCCAAAAGTAAGATTGCTTCATCTCTTTCTTTTGATGTGTGCTCCATTGATTCGTCATAAGGAGGGCATTCTTGAAGAGTTGTGCATGCTTGCGTATTCTCTGGTTCTTGCGATTGTTCCATACCTGTAGAATCATAAATTTCTTCAAGAAAATGTCATACTTTATATGCACTTGAAAAACAATATATTAATTTGAAAATTTCATTTGATAGACAGCAAAATAAATAGTGTTTAGCTTTTGCATTTAATTGAAGTTCTTTTTTATTTGATTCATTTGCGGGTCTTGCTATTGCTAAATTCCAAACTTCGATGTCTAAAGTTTTAATAAATTTTTCAATTAAGAATTTCCATCCTTTATAATTTGTCCCTTCAAATAAAGGTGGTGCAAGTGATTTTTCCTCTTCACAAAAATCTCCCCCACTAGTAGAAGCGAGATCATGAGACGCCATTATTCCCGGTTGTTAAGCCGATTGGAATAAAACCCCTCTGATACCACTTGTTGGATCGGTCGGCGCCCTTAGAGGGGGGTGAATAAGGGTTTTCAAAAAATTTAGATTGTATTTAGAAAAAATTCGGAATATTGCAAGATTAATAAAGAGACATCAAGTAAAACAATAATAAAGAGATATGCTTTATTAATATCAAATAATGTTTTACAAAACTTGATCTCTATGATGCTACAAATCGGAGGCGACTAATAAAAATTCTTTTTCGTTTTCTATACCGACTCGTATCCCCACGAACCGGTTGGCTTTAGCCGATCTCTCCCCAGATACGGCCTCAAGCCGCTCTATCCCCAGAAAGGCCTCGAGCACCCCCTAGAACTAACCTAGATCTAGTCGCCAACACGAGGCAAATTTCAGCCCTAAGTCCTACCCCAGACCTAGTCGCCAACACGAGGCGATTTCACTACCATTTACAGAAAAGATATGAAATGAAAAGACAATAATATAAAAACTCCCTCTATGTAGATCTCTTGGAGAAGTGGACGAAGGCCCGCAGAGTATGATCGTAGTCGATGCAGCCTTTCGTCACGATGATGACGCGTGTTGAAATCTTCTCCACGGATCTCCTTAAGGCTTTATGGAATTGTGGGAGTATCGCTCTGAATCTTCCTCTCTCTGTTGTGGCACGAAGATCTGGAGTTTAGGATTGGAGGAGGATGAAGAATTCGGATCCAAAGCATCCAATTTATAGCATTCACGCTACCGCCGGCGCTAGCCCGGATTAGGAAACGTTTTGCGCGGCAGGATCTTCAATCCGCGGCAACATATTGCTCCATGCCTCTTGTGCTCCATGCTACCGCCAGCGCTAGTAGCTACCGGCGGGCGCTAGCTCCTTCTAAAAATGATGCCGGAATCACGCAGATCAACGCTAGCGCCGGGCGCTATCGCTACTGCCGGCGCTAGTGAGCCTCTTCGAATTTTGGCCTCAATTTTGGGGGCAGTCATCATGAGTACTCCTTGAGTCATATGGACTATGTTAACCTGCACACTTGAACACACAAGATCAAATACACATAGGATTTGTTATTCTCAAACCTAGGAGATGCGGAAGACCATTTTCCAACACTAGACGTAGCCCGATCAATGCTAGCCAATCACAGGACACCTCGGGTCCCAACTATCTGGGGAGGGTCACACCCGACGGGTATGGGGTTGTACAACAAGCAGTTGCTAAAGCATAGTCTGTCGACATGATGTCGCTCATGTCGTCGAAAGAACAAAATGATTACGACGACAGTCTACAAGAAAGAAGATCACGACGACACAGTCAGAGATAGCATATCGCTGTATATGCAGAAATGCCAAAATATCTCGTATCGTCAAGATATTAGCGTCAGAGGCAGAAGCTAGAAGACTTGAAGATCCACAAAGGCCTAAGGCATCGACAAAGTCCTATCATCGAGATATTATCCATATCATTGTAATAATGGAAATATCGTTGAGACGAAATTCAAATGTTGCGGACTCGCTGTTAGCATTTAATGCCGCCGCCTGATTGTCCAATCAGCGCGTGCTCTTAAGGAATGGGCATCTGACATTAAAGGACATTATATGTGACCGTTAAGCGGCTCATCCATCCTATAAAAGGGAACAGTGATGCCCTTGAAAAAGTAATCTTTGTGAGAAAGACAAGAACGAAAAAAATCCCACCGTTGGTTCTCAATACAACAGTACATTCTGCGGAGAAGAAGAAGAACAAGAAGAGAACAAGAATCAAGCGTTCTCTGAAGAATCAGTCATCTCATTGACTGATAAGAAGTCATTCCTCATCGGGCTAAGAAAAGAGATTGAAGAAGAACTGTGCTTTCAAGATCTGAATAAGAAACATCTTCTTCAACCTCAAGTTGTCGATCTCCATCAGGCTAAGTTGCCGATCTTCATCAGGCGGAAGAAAAAGTTTTCATCACTGTAAATCTTTTATTGTAGTAAGGCTTGAGGGCCTTAGAGTCTAGCTTAAGGGCTGGAGAGCTGTGAGGCTTGAGGGCCAGGGCAGTGGACTTGCGGGTCCGACACCGTCTAGCTTGAGGGCTGGAGAGCTGTGAGGCTTGAGTGCTAGGGCAGTGGACTTGCTGGTCCGATATTGTCGAGCTTGAGGGCTTGGGTGCAGTAAGGGCTTACGGGCCTAGGTTGTAGGCACAGGACTTGTGGGTCTGTGTTGTGTAGGGCTTGAGGGCCTGAGTGACGAGCTTGCGGGCTCGGGTGCAGTAGGGGCTTGCTGATGAGTCCTAATCATATATACATTTATGGACTCATCCGGGCCGTTATTTAGTCAATATCACGCACTTTAGCCTTATTATAGTCTATATTTGATAACCCATGCTAGGTGCACATTTAGGCCCACTTTGGTGTGTTTTCGTGTTTATTATCTTTAGTAGTATTCATATGCTGTTAAGTGCCACTTTCAGTGGCTAGATCTGTGTTTGTGCTGGAATAGGAGGCGTGCAAGTGTTTCCGGTGCAATTCTGCACAGGAACACTGCGCACGATCACTTGTTCTAGTGCGCACGATCACCGGTCGTGCGCCACTGATCGTGCGCACTTAACCCTTTTTCACGAGTTCTGTCTGGTGCAGTGCGCACGACCATCGACTCCAGTGCGCACGACCATCGGTCGTGCGCCACTGCTCGTGCGCATTGACCATTAAATTTCTGAGTTCTGTTTGCTGTAGTGCGCACGACCATCAACTCCAGTGCGCACGACCACCGACGATAGCGCGCACGACCACCGGTCGTGCGCCACTGGTCGTGCGAACATTTTATTTTATAATTTCGTCTCTTGCAGGTTCTGTCCAGGCAGTGCGCACGATCGCAGAATTCCAGTGCGCACGACCACTGGTCGTGCGCCAATGATCGTGCGCAGTATTCAATCCAGCGCCTATTTAAACGCCTGTTGCGATTTTAGGGCGGATCGATCATTCCGGGAGCGAGGTTCCTGTTCCGTACGCCGCCGACCATCGCCCTGGAACGCCCCTACTTCATCTTCTACGCAAGGGGAAGCCTCCTCCATCTATTCCAAGCCTTCCTCCATCGTCCGTGAGTGTTCTCCATCGTCCGCAAGCCTCCAAGCAACCATTTTCGCTTTCCGCCCGGTGAGAAGAAGAAGAGACCTTGAGTCGAAGACGACGGAGCACGTAGGGAGATTGTGACAGCTCTCTACGCCGGAAGCATTGTCCGTCCGAGTCCGGAGGTAGCCCGACAACCTACCATTCCGGCCGTGAACGGCCGCTAGTCTTCACCGCCGGTTATTTCTTTCTTCTTTCCCTTCATTGCACTCTTTGAACCATGTACTAGATGAATATTGTGATATTTACTTTGATGAAAATGAATATTTCTTTGTTTTTCTCCATGGTTTGCTCATGATTCATTCCGTTCTCACTCACTCACTCGCACACGCACGCAAGGTGTTTGCTCCGTGTTAGCAAGAGCTAACGACGGTTGTGAAGAGGTGTTTGCGACCCTCACCCTTCCGCACTTGAGTTCACTTCATCCGCCTCACGAAGCACGGCATCGCGGCCGTTGCATCCACCTCACTTTGCGAAGCGGTGTTCTCGACCCGCATCTCTGTTGTTGTTGTTAAAATTAGGAAAACCAACCAAAAACCCCTCTTTGTGTTTGTGAAATGCTTGTGTAACAATAATCACTGCGCGATTCGTTCACCCATCCTGCATTCCTCAAGAGACCGACATCCGGGGAATTTATTCTCCACAATTATTACTTGACAGCGACCGGTGCACTTGCCGAAATTATCGCATCAAGTTTTTGGCGCCGTTGCCGGGGAATGCAGGCGTGTATCGTTTTGTGTTGTGACTCTCGTTACACGAGCAGTTGTTTTTGATCTTCTTTGTTTTCTTTTTGCTTTTTGACAGTGCATGCAGAGGCAGACCGCAGGTGAACTTGCACCTTTTGATCCAGAAATCGAACGGACTGCTCGCGCGCGAAGGCGCACTGCGGCCGTACAAGCGGCCATGGGTGATCAAGTAAACCCGAACGTGGATGATGCTAGAGTGGCCAACGAGGGGCAACATTTGCCTAGAGATGAGCAAGAAGCAGTGAGGCCCCAACCTCGCACGATGAGAGACTACACCACTCCAACTGCTGGGAGTGTGTACCCGGGGTTTGGGCCCAACATCATGAATAATCAGTTTGAGATCAAGCCAGCGATCTTAAACATTATCCGAAACAACGCTCAATTCTCCGGGCTGGCTAGCGAAGACCCGCATCTGCATCTGGCAGAATTTTTTGATATTTGCGGAACCTTCCGCTATGCCGGGATTGCTGATGACACAGTCAAGCTGAGACTGTTCCCCTTCTCTCTCCGGGACAAGGCAAAAGTGTGGCTTCACTCCATTCCGCCTGGGACTGCTGCAACTTGGGATGCCCTTGCATCCAAGTTCCTCGCTAAATTCCATCCTGTGGACAAGATCGTGAGCTTGCGGCGGGAGATCGCCACATTTCGTCAACTGGACCAAGAGACCCTTGCTGAAGCATGGGAGCGCCTTAACGAGCTCCTTCGCCGTTGTCCTGGCCACGAGCTCCAGCCATGGAATGTGGTCGAGTTATTCTACTTTGCAATCGAGCCCCACTACAGGGCAATGATCGATGCCGCAGCGGGTGGTACCCTGATGAACCACACTCCGGACGAAGCCCTTCGGATTTTGCGTGACACTGCCTCCCACAGTACGTTCTGGACTGCAGGGAGAAATGCCCCGAGAAGCGGCCGAGGTCTTTTCATGGTCGACTCTCTCCCCACTCCGTCTGCGCCTGCTGCTATCATTACTTGCGAAGGATGTGGAGGCGAAGGCCATCATGCTTATGAATGTTCGGGGAACCACATGGCAGGTGATTTCGCACACTTGACCTTAAATGAATCTGTGAACTATGTAGGAAATCAACCCAAGGGGGCGCCTTACAATAATGCCTATAATCCGGGAGCGAGAAGTCATCCAAACTTCTCTTGGAATCCCAACACGCCCGGCCAACGATGGTCACCGGGGCAGCATCAAAATGATGCTTACGCCTCCGGGAGCCAACCGAGGCCGCCGCACCCGGATTATAACCAAGCACCCCCCACCCAAAAGAAAAGTAATTTAGAAGAGATGATGGAGAAATTCCTGCTTGCAGCTAATTCAAACATGGTAAATCAAACCGCATCTATGCGAAACTTGGAGACACAATTGGGCCAATTGGCTCAAGCGCTAACCGAGCGTTCGCAGGGAACCCTTCCCAGCAACACGGAAAAGAACCCTATTGATCAAGGGAAAAGTCTGGGAGATGCGGTAGATGCCAAACCGAGTGAGCTGGTAATCTCGTGCTCCATCAATAAGGTTGAAACCAAAGCTTTATGCGATTCCGGTTCCTCCCGCAACGTTATTGCACTGCAAGATGTTGCGAAGTTACAGCTGGAGATGAACACGGAGGAAAGGAAATCGCTGATTCTCGCTAATGGCACTATTATCCAATCTGAGGGGGAAGTAAAGAATGTGGAGGTAACGGTTGAGGGGACAACTGTAGTAGCTGATTTTCAGGTTCTGGGCCCGCGAGAAAACCAGTCCATTACTATCTTGGGGGTGCCGTTCTTGAAAGAGAGCGGTGCTACCCTTGATTTTGCTACGGGGTGCATTTCCCTAACCAATGTGGTGCAGCAACCTACTTGCCCTGAAGCCACAACTAAAATATTCACTCCGCCCCCTCTCGTTATTTCTGATGAATTTCTAAGCGGTGCAGGAAAGATACATATTCAAGAAACAGGTGAAGGAGGAATGGAAGAGTTCCAATCGGATGAGGAAGAAGAGGTCGACTTCCGGAAAGAGTTCGACTCCGAGATGGAGGAAGACGACAGTTCGGGAAACGTTGACTTGAATATAGTTAGGGATGATATTTATTTATCTTCGTGTGATGAATCATGTAATAAACTATGTAAGCGCTCCATCTCGTCGGCCGATCCGGTAGTCACCACGATGCCGGAAGTGACGCCACCTGATTCTAAGGCGGAAAAATCTGAGAACTCTCAGCGGTGGCAGTCTCCAACTGTCACCAAACTTAAAAAGGAAAAACTTCTGCGTGACGCTCGTGCTGATGCTCTCCGTGGCAAGGTGGCGGAGGTTAGGGGAGCATTGGGTAATACCAGTGCTGGCCCTAAAGCCTTCACCTCCCGCCTACATGCTACGGGAGAAGCGCACCATAAGAGCGCTTTTAGTTGATGTGTGTTTTATTTGCTGTGATGAACTATTTTTGAGTATTTCTTTTTAATTCCTGCACTCTTTATAAACACTGTTAATACAGGTATTTGGTCCAGCTTAAGGACGTTAAATGAAAGCGCTACTGGGAGACAACCCAGATTTCCGTTTTCGTATTTCTTTTTATCTAACTTCTTTTAGTTCAGCTTTTGTATTTGCTTTTGTTGCCTTGAGTTTGTGCTTGCAGGTTTCGTGTTCAATGGCGGATGCTGCGGACTATTCTTGATCGTAAACGCCAATCGTCTGGTATGCTCATTTCTGAGCATTGGGTAACACTTCCTCCCCTCTTGTAGCTTCAAATTCTTTGATATATTGTTTAGCTTAAGTCTGGGGGAGCGTATGTTGTCATCCACTGTGCACGAATTGCACACTAGAAGGTTGTATCTTTATTTTCCCGAGTCATTATCATTGTTGTTCATTCTTCACACACCACTTCACCCACTTGAGTGTGTGCTTTTCTTTTTGTTGTTCCGTTTAAAATTAGTTTGGTTGGAATGTGAAATAGTTTGTTAACATAGGAATTATTATTTGGAGCACGATGTCGACTCATGTAGTGTACTAGTCACGTCGCATGTTATGGTAGAATTTGAGTAGAACTAGATTTTCTTTATGCATCGAATTTATGTTTAGTATTTCTGTGTAAATTTAGATTTATTTTACTCAAATGGTGAATTTGTATGAAATTGACGATAACCCGGTATTGTGTGTGTACGATTGCTAGTCGTGTGTTGCTCGAGTCGGGAGGAAGGTTTATCTTTCTCGTGGGCTAAGAACTTGCCCCAAGCGACTCTCGAAGCATGGGTGAGAGCTACTCGTTGAGTCAAACATGATGTAGGCCACCCTTTGGCTAGTTTGAGCTTTGTTATGCCATGTCCATTTCATTCACCTTTGCAAGCCCATGTTGTGCCTACCATTCCTATTTTCAGCTCCTCTTCATCCACCAAAGCCTGAAGCCTATCCTACACCCGCAACCAAATTGTTTTTAACTGCGCTCATAAGTCTCAATGTGCGTGTCGTGTGGAAGCATTGTGTTATGAAGGGAAAATAATGTCTATCCGCTGATTTTGAACCAACCGGAGGATACATAAAAGAAGAAAAATATGTAAAAGAAAAAAAAAGTAGTTTGAAAAAAAAATCCTCCCGAGCTAAAAACAGAAAATCTGTTGGTATTTGTGAAGTAGGCCGTGTGCACACCTGGTTTTCATGATAAGTCTGGGGGTGTGTCACACGAGCATTGTTTGTTTGTCTTGTATGGTGCAGCGTTCCGTTAGCTCACTTTGGTTGCGTAGCCATCGCGTTTACCTTTGAATATCATACCGTAACCTAAGCCCCATTTTAATCCTATATGCCCTACTGATTTGATTTGTGAGTTTGCTAACGCCGTGGAGAGAGTGTGACCGGGCGAGCGTATGGTTCACGACGTTGATGGATTTCAGCGGAGTTATTCCTAAGCCCCGATCTTTTGCAACACCCGCCTCAGTGTCTCGTCGCTTTCATACCGGGCATGATCGCCAAATTCGTCATAATTCACCAACTGAGTATAATTAAATCTCTACTTACGCTTTAATACTTACGTAAATTAGTTAGCATAGTTAGAATCTCTTTCTACTAGAATTTCTACTCGCATGCATATGTTACTTCGCACCGTACTCCTTTGTGTAATTCTCTATGTTAATTATTCGTTTCACATTCCACCGGATTCGTTTGCTCGGGACGCGCAAACAGTTAAGTCTGGGGGTGTGATGAGTCCTAATCATATATACATTTATGGACTCATCCGGGCCGTTATTTAGTCAATATCACGCACTTTAGCCTTATTATAGTCTATATTTGATAACCCATGCTAGGTGCACATTTAGGCCCACTTTGGTGTGTTTTCGTGTTTATTATCTTTAGTAGTATTCATATGCTGTTAAGTGCCACTTTCAGTGGCTAGATCTGTGTTTGTGCTGGAATAGGAGGCGTGCAAGTGTTTCCGGTGCAATTCTGCACAGGAACACTGCGCACGATCACTTGTTCTAGTGCGCACGATCACCGGTCGTGCGCCACTGATCGTGCGCACTTAATCCTTTTTCACGAGTTCTGTCTGGTGCAGTGCGCACGACCATCAACTCTAGTGCGCACGACCATCGGTCGTGCGCCACTGCTCGTGCGCATTGACCATTAAATTTCTGAGTTCTGTTTGCTGTAGTGCGCACGACCATCAACTCCAGTGCGCACGACCATCGGTCGTGCGCCACTGTCCGTGCGCACTTAACAGTAATTTTATGAGTTCTGTTTCACCTATTGCGCACGACCACCGACGATAGCGCGCACGACCACCGACGATAGCGCGCACGACCACCGGTCGTGCGCCACTGGTCGTGCGAACATTTTATTTTATAATTTCGTCTCTTGCAGGTTCTGTCCAGGCAGTGCGCACGATCGCAGAATTCCAGTGCGCACGACCACTGGTCGTGCGCCAATGATCGTGCGCAGTATTCAATCCAGCGCCTATTTAAATGCCTGTTGCGATTTTAGGGCGGATCGATCATTCCGGGAGCGAGGTTCCTGTTCCGTACGCCGCCGACCATCGCCCTGGAACGCCCCTACTTCATCTTCTACGCAAGGGGAAGCCTCCTCCATCCATTCCAAGCCTTCCTCCATCGTCCGTGAGTGTTCTCCATCGTCCGCAAGCCTCCAAGCAACCATTTTCGCTTTCTGCCCGGTGAGAAGAAGAAGAGACCTTGAGTCGAAGACGACGGAGCACGTAGGGAGATTGTGACAGCTCTCTACGTCGGAAGCATTGTCCGTCCGAGTCCGGAGGTAGCCCGACAACCTACCATTCCGGCCGTGAACGGCCGCTAGTCTTCACCGCCGGTTATTTCTTTCTTCTTTCCCTTCATTGCACTCTTTGAACCATGTACTAGATGAATATTGTGATATTTACTTTGATGAAAATGAATATTTCTTTGTTTTTCTCCATGGTTTGCTCATGATTCATTCCGTTCTCACTCACTCACTCGCACACGCACGCAAGGTGTTTGCTCCGTGTTAGCAAGAGCTAACGACGGTTGTGAAGAGGTGTTTGTGACCCTCACCCTTCCGCACTTGAGTTCACTTCATCCGCCTCACGAAGCACGGCATCGCGGCCGTTGCATCCACCTCACTTTGCGAAGCGGTGTTCTCGACCCGCATCTCTGTTGTTGTTGTTGTTAAAATTAGGAAAACCAACCAAAAACCCCTCTTTGTGTTTGTGAAACGCTTGTGTAACAATAATCACTGCGCGATTCGTTCACCCATCCTGCATTCCTCAAGAGACCGACATCCGGGGAATTTATTCTCCACAATTATTACTTGACAGCGACCGGTGCACTTGCCGAAATTATCGCATCACTTGCGGGCCTAGGATGTAGGACTTGCGGGGCCGTGTGGTAAGGCTTGAGGGCCTGAAGATTTGGCAAAGTTTGCCGAGCCTAGCACACTACTAGGTTTGCACAGAGGGAAAGAGGACTACTCAAGACACCCGGTCTTGAGGAACCTATATAGATCACTGTGCGGTTTTCTATGTTGTGCTTTATAACTTACAGATCTATTAATCAGAAATCAAGAACATCTAAAGGGGATAAAATAATTTGAAAAACCTATTCACCCCCCACCCCCCCACCCCCCCTCTAGGTGATAAGTTGACACCCAATTAACAACAAGTGGTATCATAGGGAGGTTGTTCAAGGAAAAGCTTAACAACTTGAACATATTTGCCCTTGGGTGTTCATTCACCATAGCTATGGAATCAAAAATAGCTATTTGCTCTAAAGAGAACTTTTCCCTTTGGAAAGTAAGAGCAAAAATATACATGGAGGCTATGGACCCTAGAATGTTCCAAATTGTTCAAGAAGGGCATTATGTCCCCAAGACTGTGTCCAAGAAAATGACTGAAGATGAGATCATCCTAGTCAACTTGGACAAGGAAGCCAAAGACATTATAGTTGGTGCAGTTGACATCTCAACATTTCAGAAGCTGGCTAACTGCATAACAGCAAAAGAGATGTGGGACTCTCTAACGGTCCTTATGGAAGGATCAAAAGAAGAAAGAAGCAAAGCAGCTAAGAAGAAATTCAGAACATTGAGTGACAATGACTCAAGCTGTTCAGACTCAGAAGAGAAGACTCAGTTTGGGATGACTGTCCAATCTGAGTCAGAGGAAGAAATCCAGGATGAAGTCTCACTTGAACAGGTATGCATTAGGGCTCCTCTATCTACCTCAGACTCAGAATCGGAGACAAGCTCATCTAGAAATGATGACTGGTCCAAGTCATACAATGATCTTCTAGAAGATGTCAAGATGCTTTGCAAGGAGCAGGATGCGAAGATCTCCTCTCTTCAAGCAAGAAATCTTGATCTCTCAGAGAAAGCAGAAAAACTAACTCTAGAGAATGCAGAGTTTTGTCAACTCAAAAAGGACTTTAAGGCAATCTCCAACCTTGACTTGATAAGCAAATTTGGGAAACTCTGAAGGCATTGATTGAGAGCAAGGAGCTGTGCTGCTCACTAACCAGAGAAGTGGTTCTTCTGAAGAAGGACAAAATTCTGCCCAAAGTCCTGAGATCTAAGAATGACAACACCAGAAGTGTGGAGGATAAACTCCCCTTTGTAGTGAAGTCTATGGCAAGCTCCTCCATACCAGAGACCTCCCCTCCACTGGTAAATGGTTGCTGCTCCACTCAAAGAAGGAAGAAGGGATGCTTCAAGGAAGATAGATCACGCAGACCCTATGGGATGAAGGCTAACTTGAGGAAGGTAATCTCAACCTCCAACAAGAATGCTGGGCAATCCAATCTTAGGTATCTCAAGAATGGGAGCTACACAAGTGGAGCAAAGAACATGCCAAAAATCTCAAGGGTACCTCATGGAAGGATGACCACAAGGAGATATGAAGTTACTTGGTCTACAGAAACAAAGAAATCACTAAAGGAGACAGACTCCAGATGGAAAGCCGTGGATGATGATTGTCAACATCATGCTCACAATCAGTACAGATCAGTATCCTTCAAATATCCTCATGTTCATACTCAAAGGACTCATGATCACACAACTAGCCAGAGAAGGAGATACAATAGGTTTTAATGTTGGTGATGTGGAAAGACCGGGCACTTTGCAATTGATTGTTGTTACAATCCAACTGCTCCAAGGGTAACGAATGTTAAACCTGCAAATCGCCTTGTTCGTTATCACTATGCATATCCTGGAGTAGTTAAATCCAGTATGGCTGTTAAAGCTATCAATTTCCTAGGACCCAAATTTACTTGGGTACCTAAAGGATTGTAATTTCATTTTGCAGGTAGTCCAAGAGCCCACCAGAAGCAAATCTGGGCCTTGGACAAGGTGGCTGTTCTGACCCACAGGCAGAACAACAATGTCTATTTACTAACAAACTTAGTGCAGGTAATCTTACTAAAAGGGGCCTACAAAGCTGACGTTAGCTGAATAAGTCTTGGAATCTATAATCATCGATACACAAAGTTGTTACGGTGACACAATAGACGTTACGACGACAAAGGATCAAGCTGGGAGGAAGCATATCCAAGGATCATTTTGATGACAATAAGTGTATCGTCAAAATACAATCGAACTATTTATCACGGGATTAGATCGGTCCATCGAAGCAGTCTGATCGCTCTTTTTCTTTCAAAGGTACGCGCCTCTTCACCTACCGACACTATAAATAGAGTGAATGCTCGAGAATAAAAACTACGCTATCATTTGCCCTAAACTATTCCGTCGACAAACCCCTGCTTCGTCTCCGACGTACTGCCTTCTCTCTCACTCCGAATCAATGGCTCCCAAGAAAGAAAAGGTGATCTACGGTTGTGAACTCCAGCGAGGGGGTTTCAATGCCTGCTCCAATGAGATAAGGTCAGTAATAGGGTTGCTTGGAGGCATCAGGACTGGAATATCTTCTATGTGAACCCTCGGTTCTTCTCCACCGTGAATTAGCAGAGTTCTTCACCGAAGCAAGAATCAACCACACTGAATCTCAGATCAAGTCCAAGGTGGGAGCTAAGAAGGTTAAAATATCTGCGAAAAACCTAGGAAAAGCGCTGCATCAGCCAAGAATCCAAGGGGGAGAGGAAGAAGAAGAGCTGACCTCATAGGATGTGTCCGCAAGCTATACCTGGTGCGGCCACATAGGGGAAGACCTACGGGTTCATTAAGAGAGCGGAATTTAATCAAAAGGGGAAGCTGCTGGCGGACATTGTTGGAAAAGTTCTGTTGTGCAAACCTGGTTCCCATGACCGAATCTCTAAAGACATGTTCGTTGTCATGGCCCGGATAATCCATTTTAAGAAGACCAATTGGAGTGAGTTCCTCTTCCAGAGAATGAAGAACACCCTGAAGTCCCCTTCCTACGGAAGAATATTGTCCCTCTACCTTCTAAACACCCAGGGTGAAGTACTGAATAAGAGAATGGGAGTTCCTCTACACTACTCTAAGAGACTGAATGCAAAAATGCTAGATCGATGGGATAGGTCTATCCCTAAACCATCATCTAATGTCCAGCCTGCTCCAAAGAAACAAAAGAAACAAGCATCCCCAACAGATCCATCGGAAGAAGAAGATTCATCAAGCAGCTCTGATCACATACCTCCACCCCCACAAATCCCTGGTATGGCTGAGGGGGAGAGTTCCACCCTAAGGGATTTTCCAGGAACAGTACCAGAACCTGATCCCATAGATGTTATTGAAGAAAGTAGAAACCCCAACTTAGGGAGTGTTCCCGCTGAGGGGGAGTCCCAACTTGGGAGCTCAGCCCAAGACATAGAGATGATTGATGTGGAGCTCCCGGCAGGAGGCTCAGCCCAAGGTATTGCACAAGTTAAGGGAGAGACCCAACTGGGGTGCTCTACCCCAGAAGATAGAGGCACTATGCTGGAGCCCTTGGAAGACCTCACTCTCTCAGACTGTCGAGAGTTTGTAGCAATAAGGAAGATTGTGCTTACATGCCCTAGTAAGACAGTACCAGAAAATGTCAAGCGGAAGGCTAAGATAACAGTGCACATCGGTGAAGAATCATCAGCAAATATCTCTGAAGAAATTCCACAGGAAAGAGAAGAGGAAGATGAATAAGTTGTTGAGCCATCTTCGGCTCAGTCAGGTTCTCATTTCCACATGATGTCAGCTCTAATAACTGCTCAGCGCAAACAACTAGAACAATTCATAGTAAAGACTATGGATAATCTAAGGAAAGAGGTGAAGGGCGAGATCCAAAAAGTGAAGAAAGATATACTCCACCTCAACACCCAGTGCGCTCACTTCTACACTTTGGCAGCTCCGACCATAGAGAAGATGAGCGAGGAAGTCAACAAAGTGGGACATCAAACCCACATAATCTTGAAAACGCAAGAAACATTCTCAAACAATGAGTACTATGTTTTGAGCAGATAGAAACAGATGCTACAAATAACAGAAATCAAATTCTGTATTGGGTCAATGAGAATGCTCATACCTTAGATACCCATCTGCTTGAAATAAACAAAAATTTTGATGTGACTGAGCAACACCTGCATGAAAAGCTGAATCTAGTCAGAGAAGGACTTGAGGAAAGTGTGATTGAACAAGCCCTAAAGGGGGATAATAACATAATAAACGCCGGTTCAAATCGAGCGATGTGGATAACAAATCAAATAAAGCAGACAATGCAAAAACCCCCATCAGCATATGAGGCTGCCAACCCTTCTGCAAGCACCGAATCAGCTGAGTATGGAATAGAATTTGGAGAATCAGCAACCTCCAGGAAAAGAAAGAGAATTCAGAGCAGCCAGTATCGGCAAAAGAGACTGAGGGAAGTTGAGCTAGATCCACAATCAGGAAGGTGGAGTCCTGTCTCAAGAAAAATAATAACAGAATCATGGATCCAGTTTGGATACACTTAGGAGGACTATCATAGGGTATACCCGTCAGTTGAATGGCAGAAACATCTAAAGCAGCTGGAAAGGAGGAAGAATCACAAGCTAGCATTTCCACAAGGTCCTCCTCCCTCTCCTAAGAAGATTCCCCTGCCCATCAACTGCTATCAGAGGCAAAGGCAGAAAACCAAAGGGGCAAGCAACAGCAGACAATGATCGGGCACCAAATTAAAATCTTAATGATTCTGTTGGCGCAAATGAATGCTAATGTTTATTCATGAAGATCTAATCTATTTATATGCTTGGTATCTATTGTGAAGAACATTTAATCTATTTATGTTTGATCTAGTTATGTGATTGCTGCTTTATGTGTGATGTTATTATCTGAAATGATAAATCTTTTCATGAGTGGCATTTATCATTGAGGTAAGTTAGGGCTTCTTCAAATAAGGGGAGATTGTTGGGAACAGTGCCCAGCAATGTTCCTGATTTGAAGAATGGCTCAGCTCAATGATAAGTGCAAGTTGTATTTAATGTTATATCTAGTTCATGCTTGCAGAGATGAGAAAATATGTCCAGTACTTCAACAGCCTGCCTAAGTATAATATCATCGAAAAAGGCTGGACATATCGTCGACAAGTACAGGCACATCATTGAGATGACGGGCAAAGCAAACGCTGAGACTTGGCGAGTTCGTCGAATGAAGAATGAAGTTCGTCGAACGCAGAATGCAGTTCGTCGAACGCAGAATGCAGTTCATCGAACGCAGAATGAAGTTCATCGAACGAAGAGACAGGACAGAAGCAAACGCTGAGACTAAGGGAGTTCGTCGAACAAAGAATAAAGTTCATCGAACGCAGAGACGGGACAGAAGAATGAAGTTCGTTGAACGAAGAATGAAATTCGTCGAATGAAGAATGAAGTTCGTCGAACGCAGAGACGGGACAGAAGAATGAAGCTCGTCGAACGCAGTGAAGACATAAAGAGTTCAAAGGAAGGAATGTCGTCGAGAAGATGCAGTATAGTCGACATCATCAAAGTAGCCTTGTCGTCGAGAAGATGCAGTATCGTTGACATCATCAAAGAAGTTGTGTTGTCAGAAAGGCTAAGTAAGACTGATGTCAATGACATCGTCGTAAAGAAGGCGTGACGTCGAGAAGACTGAAGAAGGACAGCTGAAGACAAGCAGTTGTTAAAGCATAGTCTGTTGACATGATATCGCTTATGTCATTGAAAGAACAAAGTGATTACGATGACAGTCTGCAAGAAACAAGATCACGACGACACAGTCAGAGATAACATATCGCTGTATATGTAGAAATGCCAGAATATCTCGTATCGTCGAGACATCAGCGTCAGAGGCAGAAGCTAGAAGACTTGAAGATCCACCAAGGCCTAAGGCATCGACAAAGTCCTGTAGTCAAGATATTATCCATATCGTCGTAACAATGGAAATATCGTCGAGACGGAATTCTAATGTTGCGGACGTGCTGTCAGCATTTAATGTCGCCGCCTGATTGTCCAATCAGTACGTGCTCTTAAGGAATGGGCACCTGACATTAAAGGACATTATATGTGACCGTTAAGAGGCTCATCTGTCCTATAAAAGGGAATAGTGATGCCCTAGAAAAAGTAATCTTTGTGAGAAAGACAAGAACGAAAAGAATCCCGCCGTTGCTTCTCAATACAACAGTACATTCTGCGGAGAAGAAGAAGAACAAGAAGAGAACAAGAATCAAGCATTCTCAAAAGAATCAGTCATATCCATTGACTGATAAGAAGTCGTTCCTCATCCGGCTAAGAAAAGAGATTGAAGAAGAACTGTGCTTTCAAGATCTGAATCAGAAACATCTTCTTCAACCTCAAGTTGCCGATCTCCATCAGGCTAAGTTGCCGATCTTCATCAGGCAGAAGAAAAAGTTTTTGTCACTATAAATCTTTTATTATTGTAAGGCTTGAGGGCCTAAGTGTCTAGCTTAAGGGCTGGAGAGCTGTGAGGCTTGAGGGCCAGGGCAGTGGATTTGCAGGTCCGATTTTGTCTAGCTTGAGGGCTGGAGAGCTGTGAGGCTTGAGGGCTAGGGAAGTGGACTTGCGGGTCCAACACCATTTAGCTTGAGAGCTGGAGAGCTGTGAGGCTTGAGGGCCCGTGCAGTGGACTTGCGGGTCCGATATTGTCGAGCTTGAGGGCTTGGGTGCAGTAAGGGCTTGCGGGCCTAGGCTGTAGGCACAGGACTTGCGGGTCTGTGTGTTGTAGGGCTTGAGGGCCTGAGTGTCGAGCTTGCGGGCTCGGGTGTAGTAGGGGCTTGCGGGCCTAGGCTGTAGGACTTGTCGGTCCGTGTTGTAAGGCTTGAGGGCCTGATGATTTGGCGGAGTTTGCTGAGCGTAGCACACTGCTAGGTAGTGGTAGAGGGAAAGAGGACTACTCAAGACACTCGGTCTTGAGGAACCTCTATAGATCACTGTGTGCTTTTCTGTGTTGTGCTTTATAACTTACAGATCTATTAATCAGAAATCAAGAACACCTAAAGGGGATAAAATAATTTGAAAAACCTATTTACCCCCCCCCCCCCCCCACCCCCCTCTAGGTGATAAGTTGACACCCAATAAACAACACAGCACACCTTTCTTATAAACAAACCAACTCAAAGTTCTATTGATAGAATAATAGAGATTTTCTTAAAGTAAAAGTATTCAACTCGCCCGAATTTTTATACGACCTTGGTTTTTATAAGCCTATACTACTCCCGACACGGTAAACTTGTCGTTGTGAGGTCGATAGGGCCAAGAACAAATTTATCGACCCCCCCCCCCCCCCCCCCCCCTCCAACGAATGTAAAAGCAATTAGAAGTATCCTAGGACACACAAGGTTTTACCAACGTTTTATTCAAAAAAATTCTAAATTCATGAATCCGTTAACCCATCTTCTCGAAAAAGATTCTTCTTTCCTTTTTAACGAAGAATGTCTTTTGTCCCTTAAACTTATAAAAGAAAAACTAATGAATTTTCTGATTCTAGTTGTACCGGATTGGTCGCTACCCTTCGAAATTATGTGCGACGCGAGTGATAATGCGGTAGGCGCCTTATTAGGACAATGGGTAGACAAGTACTTCCACCCGATTTATTATCCGAGCAAGACACTCACGTCGGTTCAAGCAAACTACACCACTACTGAGAAGGAGCTTCTAGCAATCCTATTTGCTTTTGATAAATTTATGTCATACATCACTCTCTCCAAAGTAATCGTCTTCACAGATCACTCTACTCTTAGGTATATTTTAAGTAAATCGGACGTCAAGCCCCATCTTTTGCGATGGATCCTTCTATTGTAGGAGATTGCTTTAGAGATCCGGGACAAAAGGGGAGCTGAAAACTTGGCGGCCGATCATCTTTCCCGATTAGAAAATCCCGCTACGGAAGCATTAGTAGAAGACAATATAAACGATAAATTCCCTGAAGAGCGACTCCTTGCTCTCGAAAATATAATGACATCTTCCACCCCCTGGTTCACGGAATTTGCTAACTATCTAGTAGCCCGGGTCCTGCCAAATGAATTCTCGAGTCAGCAAAAGAAGAAATTCTTTTTTTATTTAAAGAATTTATTTAGGGAGGAACCCTTTCTATTTCCTGTTTGTGCAGATAAGGTTGTGAGAAGATGTGTTTTGAGTGAGGAAGGTTGAAAAATAAAGCGGCATTGCCAAGAAAGACCAACCAGTGTTCATTATCAAGAGAACCGAACTGCAAGGAAGGCGTTGGAAGCGAGCGTTTATTGGCCTACGCTCTTTAAAGATGCTCACAACCTAGTGAGTACTTGCGACAGCTGCCAGCGGTCGGGGAACATCTCCATCCTGGATGAGATGCCCCAAAATATTTTCTTAGAATGCGAAATTTTTTACCATTGGGGTATTGATTTTGTTGCTCCTCTCTATAAGATCCCCCTCCTCCTTACAGGAGATTTCCTGGATCTTATGCCCAGAACCGCCGTCTTACGGTGACCCCAACTCACGGGTTAGCTGTCATCGTTCAACGCCGATCCTACCAACTAAATCGATCATATCACAGGCCAATTGCAAGAAGTAATAAGTACAAATAAGACCAGTCCACAAACACAACACGCATATATGTATATATGTAAGAGAGTGCAAATAGTCCACAATGAAAATAAACTAAAGAGAGTGCAAGGGCTTAGGTCTGGTACAGATCCAAAAAGTAACTAATAAGAGTAAATCACACTCTCACTCCACACTATGTGCCGTATGGAAGTAGTGATGAGCGACATCTGCTCCCCAGGGTCTGTCATCACGTCCTGCCTAACGTACTGCGGCTCCTGCTCCTCGATCTCCTAGTATTATGGCCACAACCTACCGTTAGCCAAAAAGAATAAGCCATTTTTTCCTCGCCTCCCCCCATGACTCCTAGGTACCAAGCAGGAGGACGAAGCGGAGGACAACAAGGGGTAAAAGAAGGTATAGGTGACATGGATTATACTAGCAGTATAATGAATAAGCGAGCAGTGAGATTAGTAGTAAATAAAACAGCAGTAGTAAGTAAATAACGAGCAGTAAGTAAGTAAGAACATCGCAAGTGAAGTAATAAGGAAGACTACCATACTATCATCTAGAGTACCTTAACTTATATGAATGCCCATACAAACATATAGGTTAAGATTTCCAGAATTATAACTTATCATATAAAAGAGCTCATACTAATTTATATGATAAGGGTCTGCAAATGTATATGTCATTATGAGGTATGAATGTTATGATATGATATGCTATGTTCATACTGTGCAACTCACTCACATGACACTGCACGCACATACCATGATCTCCCTCTTTTCGGAGGTATCAAGCCACTCAGGTACTTCCTCCATGGCAATGGAATCAGTGGATCAGGCACTCCACCTCTAGGTGGGTATACACACTACCAGGCCTAGACATTACTTACGCTGATGTACACGTCCTAGGTGCACTTCCATAAGCTTTTGCGTACTCTTGCTGGCATCCCGCCAGACTTTTTATGGTCGAGGGTGGGTTACTAGGGATTGTCTGCTAGACCACAGTAAAGTAATCTACTGGCCCTCTAACTCACCCCACCCCACCAAGGACAACGTACCATCGTTGGTGTGATAAATGTACTCATACCGAAGACCTGCCACTAGTTTATGCACATGCAAGATTTATCACATCACCCGAGCTTTCAACTCGCAGTACTAATGTAACACCCTCCCTGTTGTTACATAGCATATAACAGTAGGTCCGGCCGGGACCCCACGCCATATGAAATGAACAGAAGAGCGCGTTACTAAAATTAGTGTCTAAACAGTTAAAACTATAACTATCTCAGCATCAGAGTCACAACGGAAGCATAATTAGAATTTCATTTAAAACCAGTTTATAACAAGTCCACATTACTACTAGGAATGAAATACAATAAGAGTTATTTACATGTGTTTGTTTACATCATCTAAGTGGCTTCCAAACATCGGCACGCAGGCCGGCCACACATGAACAAAAGTAAACAAAAGCTTTGGCCTTCAAGGGCCAGCACAGCACAGCAGCAGGGGCTTCAGCCCGCTATCTCCCGCTAGTTTCACCAGGACCTGTATAAGCAAATCCACCAATTGGTGGGAAAACAAGCAACCGATCAGCTTTAGCTGACCAAGATTTATAACGACCCCGCCCCACACTCGGGGCGGTGGTGCTCCTTCCCTGCAAGTAAGAGTCAGCAGCATATATATATCCGCAAACAACACCAACGGAGGCAAACCAAGCCACCCGCTTCGTGCTCTCAAGACACACTTTGGCATACTCCCTGAGTTACGCCCTTACGCTAAGTCCTATTTCAACTTAGACAAGCAAATTGAGCTAGGCCGTACACACGAAGTTCCGGTACTCTTCCATAATCCGGTGCACCGAGGTGCGACCTCTTCACTACTACTATGGGCGGGTTCAGATCAGCTAGGCCCGTGCTCAATTATCGCGATTCAACTCTGCACGATACGGGTAAGCGTCACCTTGTGCCCGACACTTAAAGCTGGGCTTTGCCAATTCCACAGCTTTATATGCTATATATCCAGTCCCCAGGACATTGGGTAACACTGAATCACACAAATTGCGTGCTGGGCGCTACCGCCGGCGCTAGCACTAGCGCCCGGCGCTAGCAACAGAACTTAGTTCTGCCCGGCACTGGTAACAGAAATCTGTACTGCCACCTCTGGGAAACCACCTCCAGACATCAACACTGGTAGCTCACCTGGAGCTACCTCCGGCGCTAACGCTAGCGCCCGGCGCTAGTGACAGAACTCAGTTCTGCCACTAAATTTTGGGTACAGCCTGGGAAACACCTCTAGGTCCTATTTTCTGTACAACAACAGTCACATGACCCGAATCACAGCACGTCCACGGAATTGTTTCCGGCACTAATAACATGACCAAGGAACGCTACTGAGGCTAGCCAGAACTCACACTTAGAGAACTTGGCATAAAGTTGACTACGTCGCAGGATTTCCAAAACTTCACGCAAATGAATCGCGTGTTCTTCTTTAGACTGAGAGTACACCAAGATATCGTCAATGAAGACAATGACAAACCGATCAAGGCACTCTCGAAAGGTCCTATTCATCAGATCCATAAATACTGACGGTGCATTCATTAACGACATCACTGTAAACTCGTAGTGTCCGTAGCGAGTACTGAATGCTATTTTGGGGATATCACAATCCCGAATTCGCAACTGGTAATAGCCGGACTTGAGATCCAACTTTGAATACACAGTTGACCCAACTAGCTGATCGAATAAGTCATCGATTCGAGGAATCGGATACTTGTTCTTCTCGGTCAGCTTGTTCAATTCTCGGTAGTCAATGCATAGACGCAGGCTTCCGTCCTTCTTCTTCACAAAAAAGACCGGAGCACCCCAAGGGGAGGTACTTGGACGTATATAACCCTGCTCTAGAAACTCTTGTAATTGAACTTTCAATTCTGCCATCTCCTTTGGCGCAATTCGGTACGGAGAGCGTGAAACAGGTTTGGCACCTGACACCGGCTCTATAGTGAAGTCAATCTCTCGCTGAGGTGGCGCCCCAGGAAGATCTTTCGGAAACACATCTGGATACTCTGAAATCACAGGAACATCACTCAAACTGGGTTGAGGCTTTGTAGCCCCCACTAGCACAACATATAACTTTGCGCCTTGCCGAACTGCCTTGACCACTTGGACAGCAGACATCAGTGTCTTGCTCGATCCATGCAAACCAGCAAACGTCATCGCACGTTCGGTATTTTGCCCCAGTGTGACCTCCTTAGAAGTGCAATCAATGTAGGCCTGCTGCGCTGACAGCCAGTCCATACCAAAGATTACATTAAATTCCGAAAGCGGGAGTATCAGTGCATCCAAATCAAAGTCTTGACTTCCTATTCGTACCTTTACTACACAACCTCGATCCGCGCGCATCGAACACCCATTGGGTAGCATCACATCTAATTGTTCCTATCTAAATGACGAAGGCACTCCAAGTTGCTGTATGAAGGCCTCCGATATAAAGGAATGTGAAGCACCCGTGTCAAATAGTGCTCTTGCCGGATAGTTAAAGATCAGGACAAAGCCTAGGACATCAATGGTTAACAAGCAATATATAAGGTATGAAGTATAAAAGGCAACAAAAGCTATATACTATCGCATACCTGTCACTACATCGTTCTGTTTGATGGCCTCCTGTTGGCCAAGGTTGTAAACTCTAGGCTGGGCTGGAGCAGCGTGGGATGCGGTTGACTCTGCCGCCTTCCCTTTCTCTGCTGCATAGGCCGCAACTAGCTTCTTCCCACTACGACAGTAGCGTGCTATATGTCCCGGCTTGCCGCAGTTGTAACAGATGATTGGGCCTCGCCCAGTCACTCCCGATGTTGAAGATTGAGCTGACCCAGACGGTCGCGCTCCTTTCTTCCATTTGCCTTTCCCCGACTTTGCCGAGCTCGATACTTTGAACTCTAGCTTGACTACTGCTAGCTCCTTCCTACTGTGGGACCGCTTCATGTATTTCTCTAAAGAATGAGCTGAGTTGACCAGGGCCATAAACCCTTGCGTCATTGGCCCCATCAGAAGAAACCGGAACTCCTCGTGCAAGCCTTCGTAAAACCGATTTGTCTTACGCGCTTCATCCGCAAATGTCACGCCTGCATAACGACCCAACCGTGTAAACTCATGCAGATAATCATCGATAGTACGATCACCCTGAGTCAGACGGTTGAACTGATTTTCCATTTCTATCTGTTGGGCCTGAGGAAGATATCGCTCCAAGAACAGTTTGGAAAACTCATCAAAAGAGATATCGGTCAGCTGCCTTTCCGCTAGCTGATGTATCTCCAACTCATCCCACCACAGCTGCGCCTCCCCATCTAGTAGGAAGGTTGCCCAAGTCACTTTTTGTCCTTCCTCCGTGTCCGTGGCCTTCAAGATTTTGCGCACCTTTGACAGCCAATCTTCTGCTTGCGTCGGGGTTCCTGCCCCCGTGAACGTGGGAGGGTGGAAACTCAAAAAGTATTGCAGCTGTTGATCTGGAGCTCTTTGTGCCCTCACGGAACTGGCCTTTCCACCGCAGGTTCAGCTGCTGGAGCCTGCACTAGAGGTTCAGCTGCTGGAGCCTGCACTGGAGCCATGCACTCCAGGGGTAGGAGGCTGTCCAAGGACATGCCCTCCTGGCTGCGCAGTGAACATTGCAAATACTGCCTCAGCAATCATCCTTACTATTTCAGCTGAAGGAGGAGTCGGCACCGGAGTTGGTGCACTGCTTGTAGTCGAACGAGGGGGTCGAGAAGGCCCCGCTCCACTCCTAGTCGCCTATATATGTACCCAAAACATAATTAGCGACTAAGAGATAGCATAACGCAATAAAGGGACATGGAAGTTCCATCTGAATGCTACACATATACATGTAATTCATTCCTAAAGTGGACAAAACTTGTTATTTATATGAGTTAAAGGCGACGCACATACGTGCTCACCACCCCTGAAAAGAATTCGACCACGAATTCAGACGGAAAGGGAACGAGACCCGTAGCTGATACCAATTTGTAACACCCTCCCTGTTATATGCTATGTAACAGGGAGGGTGTTACAACTAAATACTCTTGAACTTTTCTGTCCTCTCTAATAGGACGAGGTTTAATTTTCTCAACTTGTCTCATTTAGGGTTACTCTTGTTTGTTATTTAGGCGACCATATAAATTTAAGGTGAATCTTGGACTTCCCGAGGTCTACCCGGTGAAGGGATCATAGCAGTACTAGATGATATTCCAGGTTGAAATCCCAGACCTTCCTTTCTCAGAAAATTTATTTTTTTGGTAACTACCCTTATTAAGGATACCCTCATGGTTGCTCTAGATTACTTAAGTATGAGTTAGGCTTCTTTTAGGTAACTTGACGACCTCTTGACGATGAGTGGTGCAAATTCTTAGATACTCACCTATGTGCTCATCACTAACCTTGAGTACACCATGATCACCTTAACACTCTAAGTGTCACTATAAGTGCCATGGATAGGAAACCCAAGGATACTTCAATTGTTCACCAAGACGTGCTTCTCGTTTACTATTCTCTATAGGGTAGAAGTCCTCCAATTAGACTACAACTTGTGTTGACTGTAGTTATGTATGCCCTAATATTGTGTTCCAAATTTCATTCCATTCTTACATGTTCTGGCTAGCCTAAACACTACCCAAAGTTTCTGCTATCCACAGACCAACTCAACATTGAATTAGATTGATCTCTATGATGTGAACTTCACTAAAACTTGTCCAAATTTCTTAAACTTTTTACCATATGTTAATCATGACCTAATTATAAGATGGTCAAAAATTCATAATTTTCCCATTTATTTTAGCCATTTATAAAATACTTTAATGACAATGTACCCCTCACTTTACACATGATGTGCAACTTTCTGAAGTCAAAATGCTCCAAATAAATTATCAGTGACATGTAATGTATAATCATGATGGCTGACTGGATTTCTAAATTTTGCATAATGATTATGACCACCATTTAAATATTTAAACATTTAAGGCAATTGGAGATATTACACAGTAAGTACCAAAATAATTGATTCAAAACTTCTACAAAAATTACCATAGGCTTATAATGACCAAAATACAATATAGCCAAATTTTCAGAATTTTTCAGATAATATTGACCATACAAATTCCATTAATGCATAAGTGTGACAAAGGGCATTTTTGGTAATGTTCAGTGTAAATGACTTCCAAAAATTCTACCAAATTTTCCAGAGATTTATAACTAGATCACAAATGTTTTTCCAGAGTTTCAAAAATGTTCAACTCTTTTTACTTAATAAAATTTCAATTATTTTGAAATGTGACAAATGATGATTTTGATAATATTTATGTAATTACTCTCTGAAAATTTCTACAAAAATTTTTAGAGATTCCTATAGATATTACAAATGATTCCTAAGGTTTTCAAAATTTTCTAAAATGTTTTAACCACAAACATTTCATTAATACTTGAAGGTGACATATTTCAAATTAATAAGTTAATTAGGATTTTTAATCCCAAAAATCTTAATTTCCACTTAGGTGATGCATTATGCCATAATAAAGATGTGTCCAAAATACCAGAGGCTAGTATCAAACCATATGTGTCAAATACACAAATCTCCTTTTTTGGCTATTTGCACCGCATGACACATCATGCAAAGACATGCAAGTGGAATACCCCAACATGCAGTAGTCCAATTGCTCTCATATTTTAACTAGGGTCAGGTAGTGACCTAATAAGCATGTTACCCAAATTTGGGGTTATTTGAAGTTATATAACTCCTTAGATGTCATAAATTTGATAAATCAAATAATGGACAAAACCATGGAGAAATGTTTTCCCAAAAATCTGATTTTGGGGCATAAGCTAGTACTAGGGCACATGCATGCATGGCCCAAGTTTAAGCTCCATTGGACTTACCATTTAAAAGATATTCACAATCTATTTTCTGATTTACACTAGGACTAGTCTCACTAAAATTGATGCTAAGGGTGATACAGTGTTTCAAATAAGCTGATTCAAGTTCCTAATTAAAGTAGACACATAGATCTACAAAGGTTTCTCTGGCCACTTTTCTTGAAATGGCATCTAAGTAGCATAAATATTTATTCAAAAATCTGAATATAGTGTGACAAATAAATCAATTATATTAGAGTGGTCTGCGGGAAGAGATCTCAGCCAGATAGGACGGCTCTGCCTCATCATCCCCGATAGGCTGATGGCCAGGATTCCACCATCCAATAGCTTTTCTCTTTGAAATTCCCAGCCACCTGAGGGCCACCACTTCTGGCCACCGCCACCACCACCTCAATTGAGGTGATGGTTGTCGATTGGCGGCGACATGACCACCAGAGGAGGTGTCTCCGGCGATCCGGAGCGGGGTGAAGAGCTCGGCAAAAGCTCACACATCTCACATGGTTCGTGTCTCAATTGAGTTCAATTTCTCAGCCTATTGTGCTAGAGAGATAGCATAGAGGGAGTGGAGGAGAAATGGGCCTCAATCGTGGCTCGGCGGTGGGTGCTCCGACGAGCGGCCCTGGATCTCTCCGTCTCCAGCGAGCTTGCTCGATTCGCCGATTCTCCAACAAAAGCTTTGCTCCAGGAGGCTAGCTCGACTCCTTATGACCTTCTGATGATGATGATGGAAGGGTCAAATGGGGGAGAGGGTGGCTGCATAGATAGAATGGGGAGTGTGGTGTTCGGTCATGGCTTGTACAACCTCCACCCTACTATTTGAGTGGCTGTCATGCCTGAAATGACTATTCATGGCCTGAGGAAGTCGGTTGAGAGGGCTTGGGCAGAGGTGGTTGGGCCATGGAAGCTCTTTACTCAAAAAGCTCCTTTCCTTTTAAGCTTTTTGGGAAAAATTGGCATTTTTGCCCCCATGCTCACCTTTTCTCTCCAAAATCTAATGTGGGGTGCTAGTAGGCTTGTGTCGTGATGGTTAGGCATGGGGTGGGTTCTTGGTTCACTTGGATTTCACTTGGTCTTTCAATTTCTCCCTTAAGGCCTTATGTTGACTATGGTTGACTTTTGGGTTGAATTGATCAAATTGATGGGTGGGTTAGCCCCACTTGGTGGTCATGAGTCCTATTACCTTACCCAAAGTCCATTGGGTCATGATGTGGCTTCAATTTGGTTAATTGATCCCTATGGTGTGAGTTTGACCTAATTTAGCCTAAGGTTGGCTTTTGGGTCCATTAGATTTCTAATGGGGTTATAAGGTTAGGGGTTAAGTCAATTTGCTAAATTGAAGGCCAATTAGTCCTTGATTGGGTTAATTTGGGCTATGTTGACTAAAAGTTGACTTTGGTCAATACCTTGAAATTGGGTGAGACCAATTAGTGATTATTAGCATAATGACCTTCCTTAGTGGTTAGGGTAATCTAGGTAAGGTCAATTTTAGGTATTGAAGGTCAATTGTGTCTAATTGTGTTGAATAGGGCTATGTTGACCTAGGTTTGACTTTGGTCAATTTGGCCTATTTGGTTAACCAATTGTTGGGGTTCTTGGTCAAATGAGTCTCCCTTAGGGTTAGGAACATAGTGGTGAGGTCCATTAGTGTTTGTGAGTTCAATTTGCTTAACCTGACCTAAGTTGTCTTGTGCTCACTAGTGAGCACTATGTTAGTTCACCCCAATTTAGTGAACTCCAATGTCATCTCTTGCCTCCACTCACCCTTCTCTCCTCTCCTCATGTTATGCCCTAACACCTCCATGGGGTCTAGTAGGATTAGGGATGTTACACTCTCCCTCCCTCATTTTCAAACAAATACATTCTCATTGCGGTCGACTACATGTCGAGGTGGGCGGAAGCGCAAGATCTCGCCACCAACAATGCGAGAGTCATCGAAAATTTCGTAAAAAAAATTATTCTCTCGATTTGGCACGCCGCACGCTATAGTTAGTGATTGGTGCACCCATTTTTGCAATAGCCAATTCACAAAAAATTTAGCAAAATATGGTGTCACGCACAAACTCTCCACTACTTATCACCCACAAATGAGCGGCCAAGTCGAAGTCGTGAACCGAGAACTAAAGTGGATTTTAGAAATACCTATTTATATTAATATGAAGGATTGGGCTCTTAAGCTCGATGACTCGCTACTGGCCTATCAAACGATGTACAAGATCGCCATCGGTTGTACACCGTATCGATTGGTGTATAGCAAGGCTTGCCACCTTCCAGTCGAATTAGAACAACGCGCATTCTGGGCGCTTAAATTTTTAAATCTCAATTATACCTTATCAGCTGAGCAAAGAAAATTTCAAATTAACGAACTAGATGAGTGGCGCGCGAATGAGTACGAGTGCAACAAATTCTAGAAGGAGCAAACAAAGTTTTACCACGATAAAAATATAAAAATTCCAAAACCTTTTTACCGGGATGTTAGTTATGGGGTTGTCAACTTATCACCTAGAAGGGGCGGGTGAATAGGTATTTTAAATTACTTTGACCCTCTTTGATATTCTTATTTTCTGGTTTGTCAGATTATGATATATGAAGCATAACACAGAAAACACACAAAGATTTATAGAGGTTCCTCAAGACGATGTGTCTTGAGTAGTCCTCTGTCCCTCTGCGCCTACCTAGCAGTGTGCTAGGCTCAGAAAACTCCGCCAATGTCTTCAGCCCGCAAGCCTTACAACTCGGACCCGCAAGTCCTACAGCCTAGGCCCGCAAGCCCCTACTACACTCAGGTCCGCAAACCCGACACTCAGGCCCTCAAGATCTACACAGCACAGACCCAGAAGTCTTTCCACTTGAACCTGCAAGTCCACTGCCCTGACCCTCAAGCCTCATAGTTCTCAAGAATGCAAGCTCGACAAGATCGGACCCGCAAGTCCACTGCCCAGGCCCTCAAGCCTTACAGCTCTCAAGCCCACAAGCTCGACATGATCGGACCTGCAAGTACACTACCCTGGCCCTCAAGCCTCACAGCTCTTAATCTCGCAAGATCAACACTTAGATCTGTAAACAGATCCTATAATTTTTGGCTCGCAAGCCTTACAAAGAAAGATAAACAACGATTCTTTTGCCTGATGAAGATCAGCTTTGTGACTTGAAGAAGATGCTTCTGAGTTGAACCTTGACCGCACATATCTTCTTCAAGCTTCTTCTTTAGCCTGATGATGACTGGCTTCTTGACTCGAAATATTCTTTTCAGTCGATGCTGATTGACTGATTCTTAGAGAACATAAGATATGAGTTGTGTTCTCTTGTCCTTCTTGACTCTTCTCCGCAGCTCTTATTATTTTATTGATATGCTGTGTGGGATACTTTTTCATTCCAAGGTAGAAGAGTGCTTTTAGGGCATCCACTATTCCCTTTTATAGGACCGAAGAGCTTCCCCAACGGTCTCCTGTAAAGTTCCATAAGTGTCAAAAGCCCTTTCCTTAAGAGCACTCGCTGGTTAGACAATCAGGCGGCGACATTAAATGCTGACAGCGCGTCTGGCATCTTTTGAATCTGTCTCGACGATATTTCCATCTTTACGACTACATGGACAATATCTCGACGACAGAGCTTGTCGTTGTCTTGTACTTGGATAGATTTTCAAGTCTTTTTGCTTCTTCTTCAGACAAGGATATCTCGGTGATACGGGACATCCCTTATGCACTAGCGATTTTGACGATAGACTGTCTTCTGGATATGTCGCCATAATCTTCTCTACTGCTTGATGTCATTGACACCACCTTGTATTTATCGATGACATTATCAGTTTCATGTCGTTAAGATATTCGTCAGCAACTGTCTGTCTTCATAAGACCTTCCTTAGCCTTCTCGTCGTCAAGCCTTCTTTAGGACAATATCGTCGATATCAATCTTTCTTTGCCTTTTCAAAGACACAGCTTCTTTACTACGATGTCGACGACATCTTCATGTACTTGTACTTAATGAAGGTGTTAAAGTATTGGACATATTATCTAATCACTGCAAGCATGAATTAAATGTATCATTAAATACAACTTGTACTTATCATTGATTTGAGTACTTCCTCAAATCAAGAACATTGTTGGGCACTGTTCCCAACAATCTCCCCCTATTTGAAGAAGTCATAACCCACTCAATAATAAAGTACATCTTAAGCAAATTAGCATATAATAATGACATTACAGTTAAGTTTGAGTGAACATAGAAATTGACAAATATCAGTTCATTGATAATTTATAAATAGTGACAGATGTTTTAAGGTTTTCAACATTTCAATATTTGCCCCTAATAATTCAGCCATCTACTTCTCTGGTTCCTTCATAGTTGTTTCACTCCTCGCTTTCTTTGCACTGGCTTCCTGTTCCTTCTCAGTTTGTCTGCTGAATTATTCAAATGGTTTGGGGTGATACTTGAGGGGCTCAGGAGTGTCTGCAGGGATTCTGCCTCCTTACACGTCCCTTATGTAACCTCTCCTTGCTTCTTCTTGATCTTCATGCTTAGACCATTCTTGAGGATCGTACAATTTGTATCTTTCACCTTTATTCACATTCACTAGCTCCCATGCTTTTAGTATGATGGATCTGGATTTGGGACTCCATCTCTCATAGTCACCCTTCTGTTCCATTTCTTCTCTGAATTTTCTCTTTCTCATCTTAACCTCATCTTCTTCCAATATTTCCTTTCCTTTATTCTGATCAGCAGCAGCATCAGAAATATCAACATGCGGAGATTCAGCAGGGTACTCTTTAGTAGGCCCATCATAACATAGAAGAGAGAGATTCATTGCTTCCCTGATAGTATTAGAGGTACATATGGCATGCTCACCACTGGCCTTTATCATTGATCTCTCCACCTTTATGACTTCTTCTGGTATCACTTTTTGAAGATTCTCTAGAAGGATTAGAATCTTGCCTTTAGCATGTGACTTCCCGCTTCCAGATGGTTCTTGGTCTCAAGCAGATGACTATCTAGATCCTTATTGTGATGATCGAGCATATCCTGGATATTTGTCGTGTGTTCATTCATCCACTTTTTAGTGGCATTGTAGGCTGTATCAATGTTTTTGCATATCGTGGTTTAATTTTCTAGGATTTCAAGGATACCTTGGTGGGTGATTGCTATATGTTAGTCAATAGTCTAATACAGATTCTTCAAAGTAGATTTGAGGCTGTCAGTCTCAGCAGATAGCTCCCTCCTCATTTCACTTACTGCAGAGTTAACAAGGTTTTCAATTTTTAATCTTTGCTCTTCCAGGAGCATTCTTATCTGAGGCACTTGTGAGAACTCCACTGGCTTATTCTCTGGAGGTGAACTGGCTTGTCCTGGTTATTCCTCTTCATTCTCGCCAACCTTAGGAGATGGAGGTCTTTTGATGGATGACTGGTTTGACTCATTTTCGGGTTCATTTGCCTCATCAAGATTTGGCAGATCTCTGCTAATCTCATAAGCAAGATTCTCTTAGTTGTCTTCTTGGAGATCTTCACTTGGGTCCTCTTGGACTACTGGTCCAGAATGGACAGCATCCTCAGCCTCGGTGATCTTGTTGATCACAGTATATACCTGAGCAAGGATCTCATTACCATTCTCCCCTTCAGATTCAGCACCTTCTTGTTTTGTTCCTGCTGATACCATTGTTTTGGATCCCATACTTAGAGTAGAGGTCTGGAGGGAGACAATCCTTGTCTCCATAGGCACTTCAGAGTTAGATGAGTCTGAGTTGTTGTCAGACTCACTTTCTTCAGATGAGCTTTCTTCCTTTCTGATCACATCACCTGCAGTCTTCAGCTTCTTGGGAGATTTTGACAGAACCTTCTCCCGCCTGTTAAGTATCCTGATATCCATCCTTCTCATGTGATGTATTTTTACACCATACTTCTTGTTGAAGGTCTCATGATAAGACATCAGTAGAAAAAGGGACAGGATTCTCCCCTGATTAGGTACTTGAAATCTATCTTGAATCCTTTTGAAGTTGATCTGAGCTCAGTTGGTTTTCTTACCTAGGATTATCTTTGCCATTATATCGAACATGGGCTTGGATATCCTGTCATGTAACCCTACCTTGCAGAGGAGGGCTTTTCCCACAATATCTGCCATCAGCTTTCCTTGTTGATTGAAACTTTTCCTTTCCAGAGATCCATAGTTCTTGCTGGAGTGCCCGCACCATGCCAGAGCTTTGTTAAGGTCCTCCTGGGTGACCTCCTCATTTTCCTCCCCCTTGGCGCAGGTCGGCAGCTAGATAACCCTGGACAATCTCTTGGGGTTCACCTTGACTTACATCCTGTTGATTAAACTATTCACGGATGTTCCTTTTGAGCCACCCTTGGCATTCGAGTAGAATTCCAGCACATCACTTCTCAATATTACTGTTGGCTCTGAGAGAGCAAACTCCAGTCCGACGGCGTCCAACAGCTTGATGGTGCTCTGAATCTTTTCTGTCCCTTCTGAGAAACCATTCCTCACCAATTCGCTTCCTTCATACAGAAATCCTTCCTAATTTGGCGCCATCTTTTACTTGATCAGAGAGGATTTCAGCGATGTCGACTCGTTCACTCTTCGAAGTCGCAGAGAACACGACGACTTTTTAGGGCAAATATAAAATGTGTTTTAACCTCAAGACATCTGACCCTATTTATAATTTCGGGATTGGAAGGCGAAGTGTCATTTGTTAAAGGTCTGATTAACTTAGATTGAACGATTGTGGTTGATTAATTTCAGATCTCTTAAGTGTTAAATCGACATTTATGTATCGTCGTGACCCTACTAAGACGTCGAGGAATCATTTCGACGATACCAATCATTATTTCGACGATATCATTTTGTATACAAAATGATATTATTCTTGTTAACACTTTTTTATGATCAGTGTGTTGGGTTTTCTATAAACCATTCATAATGATAAAAGCATATCAAATATGCGCAGCGGAAGAAATAACAAGAACAACCCAAAGACTAAGGAACTTGCGGATTTCATGAATCAAGAGATTAGGAAAGCAAAATGTGATATACCTTTCCGGGTTTGTGTGAATACTCAACCAAGATGCTCCAAGTACAAATCTGGTAGACGAACTTCGAATTCCAAGCACCGAAATGTATCGGCCCCTCTATAGAGATCCACACAAGTGAAAGAGAACCCCAATGCCTTGTCGAACAAGGAACAGGTCGGAGAAGAACAGCCCTCTGCATCCCCTCAAACTGTTAGGTCCGTTGAAGGGGAGGCGTAGACGGTCGGCGGCGATGAGGTCGGCGGACGGGGCGAGAAGTATCGAAACACTTCCGTCTTTAGCCCTTCTAAAATCGCAAAGAGAATCTTTCTACAGAGAAGACCTAATGTCGTCTCTGTTATACGCAAGGCATAAAATAGGTTATCCGCAGACCCCAGAAAAACAAAACAATTTCGCCATGATTTAAATTCGTCGAATGTATTATAATTCGACCAAACACTTTAGACAAATTATCATAAATTCGACTAAACAATTTATACGAATTCGAATAGACGAATTGACATAGATTCGACTAAACCCCTTAAACGAATTCGTCGATATAAATCCATTCGTCGAAACACCTTCACCAAATTTTCCAAGTCCTAAAGAATTCGTTGAAACCATTTCGACGATTCTTCAAGAGTACTTATTTCCCATTGAGACATTCTCAATTTAATTTTGAGCAATCATAGGATTGGTCCTCCACTCATATCAAATATGAGTAAGGCCAACACAATCCTTTCTCAACTTCTACAAAAGCTTTTATGTGCGACCCTATAGGCTCATATTGCGTTGGCAGTAAGACTAACTGTTGATTGCTTTGAGATCACCTCAGAAACTCCAACAGTCTCCCACTTGATCACAAAGTATTAACAAAAGTCTCACAAACAATGAGCGGAATCTAGCAATACATCATTGCTACCCAAGCAATAAGAGTTCATAACTCAATAAGCCTGTCTTGACCAATGTATCAGTGTTGTCATGTTCCTTTGTCCCTTACATCCGGATAGAACTAGAGGCATGGACCGTGTCACCCACATAATTGTTCAATCCTAGTTTCCTGATCTAGAATGGACCTTAAGAGAGAGGTAAGCTCAATATCACATATTGGCTCAACCCAGCATGGCCATGCATTTCTCAGTCTCATTCAATCAAGGGGCCCATGGATGTAACTCATGTCATAAAGGAGTACAAATCCCATATCTGTCCACACACAAACACCCAAATGAATCGTAACATACCCAATAACCACCTTTATCATCAACCTTTCTCAAGGAAACTTTAGATGGCATCAATGTATGCTTTTCCTCACTTGATGAATGTTGTGACTTCAGGTTAAAGAACTACAAACACCATTGTCAGTTGAGACCTACTTGTGACACATTTATATAATAATCCACAAATTAGTCTCAAGGTGGGTCTGTCCAGTACAACTTGTTCACTAACAAGTGCCCATGTGATGACTTGATATCACAATATCATGACCTGTGAGAACCGGTCATCAGTCAACGCACATGCTAGTCTTAACGTATCATCATTGACCTTCAACTTCTATGATGATACTCCGACTAGGGACCATTTAAGAATGAAGCTTTTAGACAAATTAGGCCCTCACATTCAAGCCACGTACTTGAATTCCTATGGAAGCAAACATTCTAAGGGCATTTATTATGCTAATTAATCTATCAAATAGAAATTATTGACATAACAATAAGAACTTATCGTAAATGTAAAATGAAAAACATAGTATATATTAAAACTCATCAAATGAATAAACAACAAACAAACCTACAATCCACAAAGCTCCCACTAAAGACGATCATTCAGGTATCTAATATCCATTGATCTAATATAACCATCATGCTTCTTTTGCGCAAGAGGCTTTGTCAGTGGATCCGCTATGTTTTCTTCAGTCAGTACTCTGCAAATTTTCACATCTCCTCGATCGACAATCTCTCGAATAAGATGGAACCGCCGAAGTATGGGCTTGGAGCGTTGATGAGATCAAGGTTCCTTAGCTTGGGCTATTGCATCATTGTTGTCACAGTATAGAATTACGGGACCAATAATGCTAGGAACTACACCAAGCTCGCTGATAAATTTCCTAATCCACACAGTCTCCATCGCCGCATTTGCAGCAGCGATATACTCGGCCTCGGTCGTAGAATCGACAGCTTTCTCTTGCTTGGAACTTTTCCAGCTAACAGCTCCTCCATTAAGGCAAAATACAAAACCTGATTGGGACTTTGAATCATCCCTATCAGTCTGGAAGCTAGCATCCGTGTAACCATTTACAACGAGCTCTTCCTCTCCACCATACACCAAGAATAGATCCTTCATCTTTCTTAAGTACTTTAGGATATTATTGACAGCAATCCAGTGACCATCACAGGGATAAGACTGATACATGCTCGTCATGCTTAAAGCATAAAAGACATTGGGTCTTGTACATAACATTGCATACATGATTGATCCAATTACCGAAGCATATGGAATCAACTTCATGCGGTCCTTATCTTCCAAAGATTTAGGACACTTGTCCTTAGAGTGACTCACGCCATGAGACATGGGTAAGAATCCCTTCTTGGACTCAAGCATGCTGAACCGCTTCAGCACCTTCTCAATGTATGTACTGCAAGACTCCCAGGATACTCCCTTAGTGGCAAATGGAAGCGGTGGGTTGGGCCTCGCCCACCTCTAGGTTGGTATTCACACTACCTAACCTAGACCTATCGTACGCCTCAACGCAAAACCGCGGAGCATATGCGTACTCTTACAGGCTGGACCACCAGATTTTAATGGCTAAGTGCAAATTCCACACTTGCCGAGTCAACGTATTGACGTCGGTGTGAACGGCCGTCTAATACCAAAGACCCACCACCTTTATGCACATGCAAAAATGTTCTACTATATCCTGAGCCATAAATTCCCCGGGCTAACCTGCCCATCATCAATAACCTTCTGAGCCACCAGCTCGCCGGACCAACCCGTCCGTACCAACAAACACTACTGAGTCACAAGCTCACCGGACTAACTAGTTTGCTGCTTCAACCACCGAGCCTACCGCTCGTAAAACCAAACCAACTAACCTCCCGTAACCACGGGGTGTGGGTGTGTGTATTGTTAAGTTAATCTTGTACAACATCTTACTCCTACAGTTTATGGTTAATCTTGGACTTCCCGAGGATTACCATGTAAGGGGCTCGCTACGGTACTATGAACTGTAATGGGATGACACCCCAAAGTTCTCTTTCTCAAGACATTTAGCGTTGTTGGTATCTACCATAAGATTACCACCTCCTTGTTATTAAACTTGGATTACCTTAAGTATTTTATGACCCACTAGGGGAAAGACGGTCCTTCGTCAACCCCGAGCACAACTTTACCCTTAACTCACCAAGCACGTTCTCATCTCATAAACTCCTTTTGCTGACCTTCGATCTCTCAACCAGTCTAGGTACAACCTCTACCTTCCATTCCCTCCTAATGATCCATAAAGTTCTCAGGTTTTACAATTTTACTATACGCAGACCAAATGAGTTATATGAGTTACATAAGGGGAGGTACTCCAAATATTCATCCAACTGACTCAAGATATTTACTGGAGGTCTATCATGATGTTTCAAAGCTAAATCCAGAGAATCATATTTTTCCTTAATTATTTGCATTTATTATCATTTCTCCATTATTTTCCAAGTATGAATCTGAGCATGAAGTGTAAGGTATTCTTATGATATGGCTCCCATAAAATTAAGATAAATCTATCATGCCAAAATAACAGTAATTAATGAATATCACAATTTTACAGTAAGGAAATGTCCTCTGTTTTTAATATTTATTATCTATCCAAATTTGAAGATTTATGAAGGAACTACCAAGAATACTTATGCCAAAATTAGGGAAAAATTACCACACCTCTATTATGTCCAGAAAAGCTTAATTACAGAGTTTCACAATTTATGGGAATCATTTCCTCGCTGAAATAATTAATCCAAGTAATTTCAAATTTGCACATGTTGTGAAGTAGCCTACTGATAAAAACTTCCAAAAATTCCATAAAAATTCACAGAGCTTACTAGTGCTCTGAAATGTCGTATCACCAAGTTGCACATTTTTCCTGAGAGTATTGGACCCTCAATTATATTTCTTAAGATTAAGGTAAAATAAGTGCCATGTAAATGAAGTACTGGTTAAATCATCTAATAAAGTTCACAAAATACCAGAGGTATATCATATGGTTATAAAGGCACCACCAAGATTTCATCTTCCTCCAAGATCATTTGTGCATTTAAATATCTCTTAAAAGAAATTTCCCTAAAGGGGTTATGGCCTAATTTAGGAGTAATAAATTCTCCTAAAATTCCCTCAAAATTTCCTAGGGCATAAATACATCCCATGAACATATCTCCTAGGTTCCATGGCCATTATAGGGCTTTTGACCACATGTCCTTCACAAAGCTCCATATGCACCCCAAGGGGTAAGACTAGGGTTCTAAGGCATATCCACCACCACACTGCCCCATCTTACTCATGAAGGTGTTTTAGGTGATCCTAAATCAGTGGTCAAGGTTTCAACTCATGGTGTGGAGATTTGACCACAATATCCTAAGATAAACACCACACCTTGTTTTGACCTAGTTTGACCGAACTTGGGTTAGCAATTTTCCTAACCAAATCAGTCCCAACATGGCTGAAATTTTTACCAGGGTCATGTAATAACCCTAAGAAGTACCCACCAAAATTTGGAGGGAATTGGAGGTAATTTGACCTCATAATTAATTAATATATGAATTATGAAATTATTACAAAAACCTTAGAAAAAGGTTCTCCTAAAAGTCCCATCTTTGGGTATGATGTGTGGGTAGGTGTAAATAGCCTAGGTTTCAATTTTCAAGTCAATCCCATAACCCAATCAAAAGTTATTCAAGAAATGGTGGTTGTCCTACACTAGGTACCTGTCCCACCAAAATGGACTTACAGGGAGCTACAACACTCCTTTTGGGCTGAAACAAATTTTCAAATAAAGTAGACTCCAAGGGCTACAACTTTGGTGTTGACCACGTTTTCTGTAGAGAGACCTAAGTATTTTTAATAATAAATTCTAAGTGCTGCCAATAATAAGAATATAAAATAGAATAACAATCATTAATATATAAAAAACTGTACAGGATATAAACCGATGGCCCTGATTACGTCTTCAAGCTCCAGCCAACCGACGTGATTTCTTCTTCCTGTAGCCATTCCCAACTTGATTTTCCGACCATCCGACCACCTCCCTGGCCAGCCACCGCCACCACCACCTCCGTTGAGGTGGTGGCTATCGCAGGGCGGCGGGATGGCCGCCGGAGGGGACGATTCCGGCGAACCCGACAGAAGAAATTCCATGAAAATTCATGGATTTTGCTCACCGGATCGGGCTTAATTGAGCCATATTTCTCACCTATTTTGATCTAAGATATATCCATAGAGGGAGAGGAGAAGAACCAGACCTTCAATCGGGCTTGATGGTGGTTGCTTCCCGAATTTGCCATGGCCGCCCCCTTCAAGTTGTGTTCCTTGCAGATCTGAGCCTCCACTGCACGATTTCCTATGGAAGGTTGGGGGTTTCACTCCTCTCAGTCTTTCTGAAGGTGTTAAAGGCATCAATTGGGAGAGGGGGAGGTTACAACGTTGAAAACCATTAATGGCCATTAAGGTGATTTTTGAAATCCACCCAATTCAACACTTGGGTGGTCGGCCATGGCTAATAAACTCCTCAAAACTGATGAGGGGGGAGTTAAAAGCCATTGGAAATGAAGAGGGGAGTCCCTTGGCCTCCCATGGCCATTAATGGCCTTCTCTCTCTTCTTTATCTCTATTTAAAATTGGGGAAATTGCACTTTCTCTCTCCTACTCATCATTTCCAGAAATTTCGTGGTAACTCCTGGTAATTATCAGCCTCCTAAGCTAATGGGCTACTCCAATTAGGCCTAGCCCAAGTGGATTGGGCTTGAGTTAGCCTTTTCCCCTCTTTTTGGGCAAGGTTACCAAGTGTTGACTAGAGGTATTGACTTGGTCAACTAATGGGTTGACTGGTCCAAATGGTGTGTCTTGAGTCCCTTGACACAACCCAAAGTTGGTTGAGTCATGGTGGTGCACCAATTAGGCCAATTAATCCAAAAGGTGTTGGTTTGACCAAAATATGGCTATAGTTGACTTTGGTCAATTTGACCATTTGGGTTGACCCCAATGGGTGGGTTGTGACCTATTGGTCTCTCTTAAGGGTTAGAAAGGTATAGGTAGGGTCTATTTGGCAAGTTGGTGGTCAATTGACCCTAATTAGGCTACTTTGACCAATTTGGGGTTAGGGTTGACTTTGGTCAATTTAGCCTCTTTGGTTGACTCAAATGGGTCCTTATTGCTCTAAGGGGCCCCTAAAGGGTTATGTATGCTATGGTGTGGTCAAAGGGTCAATGTGAGGCCCTTAAGTCCAACACTATGCTTGTTAACTGGAAATTATTATTTGCAGACCACCGTGGTTTCCTTCTTCTTGGCTAAGGCCAAGTGGTCTCTTCAAGCTTCCTAGGGTTTTGTCATGACCTAGTCATGACAAAACCAATTTAGGGGTCTTGTTGTTTGGGGGATGTTACAAATCCCAATAAACAAAAAATAATAATTTCGTCCCCGAAATTTAGGTTAGGTCTGCGGGGCTTCTACCGCAAGTGCTTGAACGTAACATCCCCTAAGAATGGAAGTTATTCCTGACTCGAAGAGCACCGAATATCTCTGCTACATAAGTTCTAGAGGCTCCCTGATAAGCTTCTCATGTCCATGATTTCTCCATAGGACCTTGATCAGCGGGACCTTCTTGCGCCGCAAGACTCGCATCTTCGTGCCATCTAACCGGACCAGCTCCAGTTGAATCAATCAATTGGAGGCTACCGGGCCATCTATAGTAGAAATTCGCTACTCCGGCCGTAGTAGAGGTTTCCTAAAGGAGGAGACATGGAAGACGTCGTGCAATCCTGCTAACTCTGGCGGCAACTCCAGTCTATAAGCCAACAGGCTAATCCACTCTAGGATCATGTAGAGCCCCATCTATCTCAGCCTGAGCTTCTTCCGCCTGCGAACCCGCAAGACTCCCTGCATCGGACGTATCTTCCGGAACACCCAGTCTCCAACCTGGAACTCTACTTGACGATACCACACATCGTAATACCTGACCTGGCTTCTCTGGGCCTCCAACATCCTAACCCAAATCAGTCGCACCTGGGTATCTGTGGCCTTCACAAATTCAGAGCCGAGTCTCCTTAAATCCCCTTCCTGGGTCCAAGATGGTGGAATTCTGCACCTCTGTATTTCTGAGGGTGGAAAGCTATGCTGAACGCCAACCAAGAGCTGAGATAAGCCTGGACTGATCTTCACTCTTGGAGATAACCTGTTCATCCCGATCCGTCACGATCGTCCTAGTCACACCACGATAATGGACAAACTACTCAACAAATCTCATCAAACACCAATGAGAGCATCCTTCCAGTCCAGGGTGACCCTAGCTACCTTGGTTAATCTATCCTCATTGTTCCAAATAAGACTGTGTTCGGAGTGGTAACCTGTGTGTGAAACCCATAGTTATGTCCTCGAACTCCACTCTAACACGGGCAGTGACTGTGGTAGTTCTCCAAAGACTTTTGCACTTGGCCTTCACCATGCATCACAAAACTTACGATGTCTTTATTCATTTCGAGGAAATATACATTCCGCAATACACCATTTTTCCGGTGACTATTTCTCATCTATGTGGGTAGGCAGCGACTTTATAAAAACTTCTCTACACAATCAGCTTCTTATTCCTACGAGTACCCGAGTCATCAATCAACTCAACTTTATGATTTTACACGATTCTTATCATTTAGTGGGACTGATCGCATCATCAAGCGTCCCAATTATCCTCAGAATTTAAGGGGGTGTACACATGGATCTTATGATCATATGTTAACCAACCAACACTAGTATCAATGTTTAAAGATGACTCCCAATCACTTTCTAGGTGGAGTTTGATTCATAAGGTATATAGGTAAAATCTTTTGAAACCCTAAGGTTTTTCAAAAGTCAATTTCATCAAAGAAGTATCACCACGTTTATTTCACCAAATGCCTATCACTTCCACATATGCTAGTCTTGATCACTTTCGAATAGTCCAAAGTAAGATAAACTTAGATCGTTCTTATCATAGTAAACTCAAACACTATATTCTAAATCCAACAAGCCATCGTCTAAGATCTCTGGTTATTTATCATCAAAGCACCCAAGGTATAAGGCTATTATTGAAATTAAGATTCTCTACCATGATAAGGTGTGATTTTTAACGAATCTTAAGTTAATCACTTTTGAAAGTCCCAAACCTCAAGAACTTCTGGATATAACTTTAATTTGTAAGATCTAATTTCCATCCTCAACTTCTAGAATAGGACATCGACATCCTTAAATGATTAATCCTGGCGACTTTACATTTCTGTCCTTTCCAATGATTCAACTAATGTAAAGTTGTTGTTTGATCAACGATGTTTATCCATTGTCCTGGTAATACTTCAGATCATTATTCCAGACCTACTTTTACACTATCTCATCCTTGCCCGAGTAACGTCGAATATGATCAACTTCAAAATCATTATGTTCACGACACAGCACTTTCTAAATTAAATCTAAGGGAAACCCAAGTCAGTCATTAATTTGCCCAATAAACAAAAGATAAGCCCCAATAAACAAAAGATAAGCCCCAATAAACAAAAGATAAGCCCCAATAAACAAAAGATATGCCACTATCTATTTTGGGCTGAGTATCTTCAATATCACAAAGTTATATTCATCCCAAGTATGCAAATAATTCTTAGGGCAAACAACCTTAGACTTGGGGTTCTATCTTGAGGCTCATTGGTATACTCCACACCTTAGACTCTTCTAGGTACCTTCTACGACAACCTTATCAGGGTCAATATGTCACCCAATCCCAAACGGGTCCCTTCTGAACTTCAATTCTTATCCGACCCTCGGTGTTTGTCGTAGTGGTTGTCTCAATGTAATCATGTCACCGGTACGAGGGTTAAGATCTACGAGTCCCCTACCATTCTGTTTATGTGTCAATCTCTCTTTCTCTAGCCTCTTTGGGGTATCCTCGTACCTTCACCAAAGTTATACCTACGGTCTATTTCAGACTAGGGCATGCTTGGTATAAATTGTCATGGTAAGTCACGTGTCCTAGTGGAGTTTAAATCTAACTCATTGACTAAAGAACTATCTCAAGAAATCTTTGTAGCCGGAGGTATTCCCTGCTGGTGGCAGGGTTCACTGCAGGCTACAAAAGAAAACTTGCCACTCGTAAGGATATTTGGCTAAAAAGATTCAGTTAAAAGTGGACTTTTTCATGTGATTTTCCCATATGGGCACACCATTGCTTCCGCTGCTTAGTTTGTCCTCAAACTAAACTCGCACGGGGTGGACCATGGTTTGTGGACTTCTTTTCTTTGGATCAAGGTTTTCTCTGATACCACTTTGTAAGACCCCTTTTTTTCCTTCAAAAACACGGGTCTTATGCCCAGAACCGCCGCTTTACGGTGACACCTTCACTCGGGAAGGTCGCTACTACAAAACGCCGATCCTGCCGGCCATATCGATCACAGAAGAAGAAAAGCATAAACGAACAAAATGAAGTTCAAGTCCACAATCACATGCTATATATAATAAATGTCCACATGGTATAACTGAAATAACAAGGGTTACAATAATAAAGGGTTCATGCCCTGTACATCATGTCCTCACTACAAGATCACTCGCGAAGGATAACTACTAATCACTCACTGATCCTGAATCTTGTGCTCCTGTACTAGACTGGCCCGCCTCCGTCTGCACCGGCCTCTGGTGATGCTGCGTCCCCTCGATTCCCTAAAATGATATGGTCCACCGACCGTTATTCAAAAAGACTGAGCCTTATGTTCCCCACCCCAACCCCAATGGCTCCTAGGCACCGTGCGGGAGGATGAAGCGGAGGATAGCAAGGGGTATAAACAATAGCAGGTGACAGGGGTACAGGGAATGTCTAGACTACACATGTGTATATATATAATTGGACCAGTAAAAGAGCATAGTAAGAGAAGGTAAAGAAAAAGTAAAGTGCAGCAAGTAAAGACATGTGTATAATAGAAAAGTAACCATTGATTTATAGGAATGCCCATACAACTTATAGACCAAGGGGTCGTTTAGCAAGGCAATTCGTATAAGAAGTCCCATAACCGAAATATGCGATAGGGGTAGGGGTTGAAATGCAATGTTTATGCTATGACATGCAAAGTATGCAGTCTATGCTATGTTCATACAAGTGCAACTCACACACTTCGACTCTATGCCACTTTGTAAGACCCCTTTTTGGAGCTAGCAAGACTCCCAGGATACTCCTGTAGTGGCAAACGGAAGCGGTGGGTTAGTCCTCGCCCACCTCTAGGTTGGTATTCACACTACCTAACCTAGACCTATCGTACGCCGCAACGCAAAACCGTGGAGGATCTGCGTACACTTACTGGATGGACCACCAGACTTTCATGGCTAAGTGCAAATTCCACACTTGCCGAGTAAACATATTGACTTCGGTGTGAACGACCGTCTAATACCGAAGACCCACCACCTTCATGCACATGCAAATATGTTCTACTATATCCTGAGCCATAAATTCCCCGGGCTAACCTGCCCGTCATCAATAACCTTCCGAGCCAACGGCTCGTCGGACAAACCCATCCGTACCAACAAACACAACTGAGTCACAAGCTCACCGGACTAACTAGTCTGCTACTTCAACCACCGAGCCTACCGCTCGTAAAACCAATTCAACTAACCTCCCGTAACCACGGGGTGTGGGTGTGTGTATTGTTAAGTTAATCTTGTACAACATCTTACTCCTACAGTTTATGGTTAATCTTGGACTTCCTGAGGTTTACCCTATAAGGGGCTCGCTACGGTACTAGGAACTGTAATGGGATGACACCCCAAAGTTCTCTTCCTCAAGACACTTAGTGTTGTTGGTATCTACCCATAAGATTACCCCATCCTTGTTATTACACTTGGATTACCCTAAGTATTGTATGACCCGCTAGGGGAAAGACGATCCTTCGTCAACCCCGAGCACAACTTTACCCTTAACTCACCAAGCACGCTCTCATCTCATAAAATCATTTTGGTGACCTTCGATCTCTCAACCAGTCTAGGTACAACCTCCACCTTCCATTCCCTCCTAATGATCCATAAAGTTCTCAGGTTTTACAATTTTATTATACGCAGACCAAATGAGTTATATGAGTTACTAGGCCTGAAATTTAAAAACCGAAACCACAAAAAACCCCAACACCGCACAGCACCGCACCGTTTTCGAACCGCACCGAACGGTGTGGTTGTGGTGCAGTTTTGATTATTGAAAACCGCATAGTTTGCGGTGCGGTTCGGCTTTGGCCTTGTCAGAACCGCATAAACCGCACCGCACCGTATGATTATAAATATTTTATTTTATATCTTATAAGTTATAATTTTTTTACAAATTAATATATATATATAACCATTCTTTCATCTTTGTTGTTCTGCAAAGACATTTCTAGCTAGGTTTTTACATTTTTTTATAAATATTTTACAATCTTATAAAGTTATATTTCGGTTTTTACATTTTTTTATAAATATTTTACAATCTTATAAAGTTATATTTCGGTTATTACATTTTTTTTTATCTTATAAGTTCTCCATCTCTCATTTCTCCCGACTCCGGTTCTTTATTGTTCCGCAAAAGCTAGGTCACGGACTAACGGAAGCCGGAAAGACTGTCTTCTCCGACGCATCGGCTCGCGACTCCTATGTTCACGTGAGCGAAGGAGGCTCTACTCCGGAGACATCCCTACTCCAGCAACATTTCTTCTTCGGCGGGCTCCAGATCTCACGACATCCCTTCTTCAGCGGGCTCCAGATCTCCTGTTCTCTGTCTCCTGGTTTTTTTCTCACGGATCACTCGTCCCTGTTTCTACTTTCTTGTGCATATCATTATAAAAAAAATTCTACTATTTTACTTTCAGTTTGGGACATAGTCACATAGATTTGATAACAAAAATTTTTATATAATGAAATGATTTATGATTAGATATGGTTCATTGGGGGAACAACAAATATTATTTTGGGAGTTTGGAAGTAACAGCAAATATTATATAACCTTCAAGTTTGTCCTCTGCAATTTTCCTCCATAAAAGTAGTATGATTAGATATGGTTCATTGGGAGTTTGGGACATAGATTTAATTTATTAGTTTCATTTCTCCTGAGACATAGATTATATTTATCTCACTTCTATCTCAAATTGCATTGTTATGTATCAGCTATGTGGATGTAGTCTAGAGTTTCGAGAACTTATTTTAATTTTTAACAATTATATAACAAAACATAAGCAAAAAAAACCCGAAACCGCACCGAAAAAACTGACTCCAAACCGCACCAATGTCACACCGCACCGTACGGTTTGGATGCGGTGCGGTTTTGTAATGTCCAAAACCGACCCTCTTCAGTGTGGTTGCGGTTTGGGCTCAAACCGCACCAAACAGCACCAGTTTCACGCCTATGAGTTACATAAGGGGAGGAACTCCAAATATTCATCCAACTGACTCAAGATATTTACTGGAGGTCTATCATGGTGTTTCAAAACTAAATCCAGAGAATCATATTTTTCCTTAATTATTTGCATTTATTATCATTTCTCCAATATTTTCCAAGTATGAATATGAGCTTGAAGAGTAAGGTATTCTTATGATATGGCTCCCATAAAATTAAGATAAATCTCTCATACCAAAATAATAGTAATTAATGAATATCACAATTTTACAGTAAGGAAATATCCTCCGTTTTTAATATTTATTATCTATCCAAATTTGAAGATTTATGAAGGAACTACCAAGAATACATATGCCAAAATTAGGGAAAATTTACCAGACCTCTATTATGTCCAGAAAAGCTTAATTACAGAGTTTCACAATTTACGGGAATCATTTCCTCACTTAAATAATTAATCCAAGTAATTCCAAATTTGCACATGTTGTGAAGTAGCCTACTGATAAAAACTTCCAAAAATTTCATAAAAATTCACAGAGCTTACTAGTGCTCTGAACTTTCCTATCACCAAGTTGCACATTTTTCCAGATAGTATTGGACCCTCAATTATATTTCGTAGGACTAAGGTAAAATAAGTGCCTTATAAATGAAGTACTGGTTAAATCACCTAATAAATTTCACAAAAATACCAGAGGTCTATCATATGGTTATAATGGCACCACCAAGATTTCATCTACCACCAAAATCATTTGTGCATGTAAATATCTATTAAAAGAAATTTCCCTAAAGAGGTTATGGCCTAATTTAGGGGTAATAAATTCTCCTAAATGTCTCTCAAAATTTCCTAGGGCATAAATACATCCCAAGAACATATCTCTTAAGTTTCATGGCCATTCTAGGGCTTTTGACCACATGTCCTTCACAAAGCTCCATATGCACCCCAATGGGTAAGACTAGGGTTCTAAGGCATATCCACCTCCACACCACCCCATCTTACTCATGAAGGTGTTTTAGGTGATCCTAAATCAGTGGTCAAGGTTTCAACTCATGGTGAGGAGATTTGACCACAATATCCCAAGATAAACACCATACCTTGTTTTGACCTAGTTTGACCGAACATGGGTTAGCAATTTTCCTAACCAAATCAGTCCCAACTGGGTTAGCACTTTCTCTCTCCTACTCATCATTTCCCAAAATTGAGTGGTAACTCCTGGTAATTATCAGCCTCCTAAGCTAATGGGCTACTCCAATTAGGCCTAGCCCAAGTGGATTGGGCTTGAGTTAGCCTTTCCCCCTCTTTTTGGGCAAGGTTGACCAAGTGTTGACTGGAGGTGTTGAATTAGTCAACTAATGGGTTGACTGGTCCAATTGGTGTGTCTTGAGTCCCTTGACACCACCCAAAGTTGGTTGAGTCATGGTGGTGCCACAATTGGTTCAATTAATCCAGAAGGTGTTGGTTTGACCAAAATAGGGCTAGAGTTGACTTTGGTCAATTTGACCATTTGGGTTGACCCCAATGGGTGGGTAGTGACATATTGGTCTTTCTTAAGGGTTAGGAAGGTCTAGGTAGGGTCAATTTGGCAAGGTGGAGGTCAATTGACCCTAATTAGGCTACTTTGACTAATTTGGGGTTATGGTTGACTTTGGTCAATTTGGCCTCTTTGGTTGACCCAATGGGTCCTTAGTGCTCTAAGGAGCCCCTAAAGGGTTATGTATGCTATGGTGGGGTCAAAGGGTCAATGTGAGGCCCTTAAGTCCAACCCTATGCTTGTTAACTGGAAATTGCTATTTGCAGACCACCGCGGTTTCCTTCTTCTTGGCTAAGGCCAAGTGGTCTCTTCAAGCTTCCTAAGGTTTTGTTGTAACACCCCAATTTCCAAAACAGGAAGTATACTTCTCGAGAAATCAAAGGGCTAAAGTATACTTCTCGAGAAATTTAAAAGGCTGAGATTATACCTCTCGAGAAAACTAAAATCAGGAATTTCTCGAGAATTAATAATCAGGAATTATAGCTCTCGAGAAATTAGTATGCAGGAATATTACTTCTCGAGAAATCCTTAGGCAGGACGTATATAGCTTCTCGTGAAATCTTAAGGGCAGGCAGTGCCGGTTCTCGGGACACAAGAAATGCCTTCAGGCAGCCATTCGTCGAATGCAACTTTTTTGCCGTTCGTCGAACGCATGTTTTTAGCCGTTCGTCGAACGCAGGTTTAGCAGCCATTCGTCGAACGCAGGCCGCCATTCGTCGAATGTAGTCAGCCGTTCGTCGAACGCAGGTTTAGCATCCATTCGTTGAACGCAGGTCAACGTTCGTCGAACGCAGGCAGACATTCGTCGAACACAGGTTTAGCAGCCGTTCGTCGAACGAAGGCCGTCGTTCGTCAAACGCAGGCAGCTGTTCGTCGAACGCAGGTTTATCAGTCGTTCGTCGAACGCAACATTTTAGCCATTCGTCGAACGCAGGTTTGTTAGTCGTTCATCGAACGCAGCATTTCAGCCGTTCGTCGAACGCGGGCTTTTAGCATTCGTCGAACGCAGGGTTAAAGTTGTTCGTCGAACGCAGTTACAGTTCAGCAATTTGCGAAATATCAAACCTGTGACTTCTGGTTCATATCCGTCAGATCCAGGTCTTTAAATCCAAGGGCTGGGATTTATTTCTGGGTTATCTTAGGGTTTGTCCAGAGGGGTATATTTATATCCTCTTTATCTTAAGTCTTATCTTCTTCAAGTGTGAAAAAGACGAAGCCGAGGAAAAACAGCGACAGCGAGGAAGAAGAAGGAGACATTTTCTGCCATTGCCGGAGCTTCAGAGCTCCGAATTGCGAGCCGTTTTCAGATCTGGAAAGAGCAGCCCGTTGCGGTTCTTTCTATCAGAGTGAAATCTCATATCTATGGCGAAGAAGAAAGCTCTAAGGGTAAAGTTCCTTCCTCCTGGTCTTAGGACGTGTTTTGTCCTCTCATTCCTTTTTCTATGCTTGCATGAGGAATCCCTTTCACCAAATGGGTGAAGTGTAGGATTTCCTCTAGTTCTTCGAAACTCCGGGTCGATTGTGTCCGTCCCCGGCATATTGCATTTAGAAATCCGGTAGTTGTGCGGATTTAGGCATTTTGTGTGAAGCCTATTCGTGGCTGTGAGCCCGGATCGGTGATGCTTGGATTGCGACGTTGCATTTAGGTTAAGCCTAGAATGCGTGCTGAAGAATGTCTCCATGGGATCTTCTATTGTGTTGTGGGACTTGAGTTTTAGGTGCCTCTTGAGAGCTTAACGGAAGCCCCTTGCTTGGGTGGTTGAATGCAAACCTTCACCACTAGATTTGAAAAGGAGTGGTCTTGTACCTCATTCTTGGTTGTTATTTGCGAAGTCTAAGTCCGCCTGAAAGGATTAGATGCGTAGATTAATTATATGGGCACTTGATGTGCTAAACCCTTACGGGCCGAGGTGAAGCTGTACCCGCGTCGTGCGATAGATCGCGGTGGTTAGAGCACGGACAAAGCTGAACCGAACTCGTTTCCATGCAGATCGGTGAGAGGTCCCTACCTCATGTAAGCCATGTGATCATGTGAGAGGTCGTGGAAGATGTCTACCCTAGACCGACCAAAAGCTCTTTTTCCCCACCTAAGGCTATGTCCTTAGGGTGGAGTGTTTGTGTTGAATTGATGTTATGTTAGCCTCATGCGGTTGCTTAGGCGGTTGTGGGGAACCTTCGGGTGAACCCAACCAACATGATGTGCATACCTAGGTTCCCTTTTACTTGATGCTCAACCTAGAAGATTGATTGTGCTTGAAACCTCACCTTGTGTAGTGTAGTTTGCACTTTCTTTATATTATTACATGTTGCATGTACAGCTTGCTGGCAGGTTAGCGGTGACACGCCCCTGAGCTGGCTAGATGGCCGGGGAGTGGGATCGTTACCCAGTTTGTGGTCAGCTCATAGCTGACCCTCGTTTACCTCTTATTGGATGTTGGTTGCAGGTGTAGGTGAGCCTAGCGGGAAATAGCGGGCGGTGGCCCTTTTGCTGTGTTGGCCCTTGAAGGCTAGCCTCTTTTCTTCTTTACATGTATTGCCGGCCTGCGTGTCGATGTATGTTTTGAGTTTCTATACATTTGATAAATGTAAGGCCTTATGGTCGTAACTCTATTTGTTTCATTCTTGGGATAGTGGACAATTCTAAAAGATGTTTAATCCAAATACTTCCGCTTACGCTTTTTATACTCTCGTGTAGTTGTTGTTCTTTTCTGTTTATCACCTTATAATGCCTAGCTAGTGTGTATAGTATGGCGTGGGGTCCCAGCCGGAACTACTGTTATATTATTTGTACTGGCAGGGTGTTACAATTTGGTATCGGACTTAGGGCGTCGATCCGTAGTTTAGCGAATTCGGGACGAATTCCTTTTAAGGGGTGGTGTGCACGGGATGTGCATTCACCTAAAATGACAAAAAACTAATAAGAATGTCCACTTAGGAATGGAAAAACATACTTGTTTGTAGAACCTGAGCATTCCATGATTGTTGTTTTTCATGTTTTCGGTCACTAAATTGTGTATTGCACGATTATAGGTGACTAGGAGTGGAGCGGGGCAATCTAGACCCCATAACACCGCTGAAAGTAGTGCGTCTGCTGAGGTGCCACCGATCTCTCCTTCGGCTGAGATGATCAGAGTAATCGCTGAAGCGGTCCTCGCGATGATCAACACTCGACCTCAAAGGCTTGCACAGCCTGCTACGCCTACTCCGGATGTGGCCCCGGTGGCAGCTGCCGTAGTGGAACCTGTAGTGGAACCGAGAGTGGAGATCCCTGTACCAGTGACTGCAGTGGAACCTACTGTGGAGCCATGGGTGGAACATCGAGTTGAGCGAGTAGTTGTTGCACGAGCGCGTGATCAACAACTTCGACACTTTCTAAGCTTCCACCCTCCAATCTTTTCAGGGACTGGATCCCCAACGGAGGCGAAGGACGGGCTGTCAACAGTTAGAAAAACTCTAAAGGTGGCAGCAACGGAAGAAGCTATGATGGTCACCCTACCCACCTTCCTCCTTAACGGAGAAGCAGAGCTTTGGTGGGCCGAACAGGAAGCACATAAGTTTAGAGGTAAGGATATTACCGAGATCACTTTGGCGGAGTTCTCAATGTCGTTTCTTCAGAGATATATTCCCTCTACCCAACGCATTGCATTGCAGAACCAGTTCTTGAAGTTAACTCAAGGCGATATCTCGGTGGACGAGTACTTGCACGAGTTCACTAGACTGGGCCTCTATGCGGGGTCTTTGGTGGAAGATGATGAAATGAAGACGAAGAAGTTTTATAAAGGTCTTCGAGATGAGTTGAGGCTGCTTCTTGCGGGCCAAATGATGTTTGGCTTCCATGTGATGGTGCAAAGCGCTAGATCTCTGTAGTTGGACATGAAGAGAGTGCAAGCAAAGGGCGTGGCAAAGAAACCTGAATTTCATGCACCGACATCTCAATCCAAATCTGAGTTCAGGAGGAACAAAAGGAAGTTCAAGCCTGCAGAACCAACTCGCTCAAATGTGTCGGGAGCTGCGACTGCACGTGGTCCAATTACATGTTTCACTTGCGGAAAGGTGGGACACAAACACACGTGTGTCGCAGTGGTCCCCCGAGGCCAGAGAACCGGGCGATGGACTATGCTCGTGTTGCGGGTCATGCGGAAAAGGGCAAAGCTGCGGAGTCTGCTGCTTCCCAGCATATTCTAACCCAACCGAGAGTTTACTCGCTTGGCCAGCAAGAAGCCATACGACAAACTGATGTCGTCATAGGTATGGATTAGAAGTTAGCTTTTACAGCTATTTATGATTGATACTATTGTGCGACTTTATGTTTGATTTGTGTGCAATTAGGTTTCGTCCTAATTTTCAATTATCCGGCAAGAGCTCTATTTGATACGGGTGCATCGCACTCTTTTCTGTCTGAGGACTTCGTGGTACGAATAGGGGTGTCGTCTACCTTAGTAGAGGATAGATTGGAAGTAGTACTACCCAATGGATCTCGCATGGGTGCGGATAGGAAGAGTCGTGTGAAGGTGCGGATTGGAAATCAAGACTTCGACTTGGAAGCATCGTTATTACCGCTAGCTAAATTTGACGTGATCTTCGGCATGGACTGGCTCTCGGAGCAGCGAGCATGCATTGATTGCAATTCAAAGGATATCACTCTGGGAATGAACACTGGAGACAAAACCACGTTCGCGGGTATGCGAGGAGCGAGCAATACGTTGATGTCTTCTATCCAGGTGGTTAAGGCGGTGAGAAAGGGCGCGGAGTTTGAAAGAAATCGGTGTCTACCTAATTCACCTATAGGGGGGTGAATAGGTGATCTCTACTGCGATTGCAGAATAAAAATTTAGCACACACACAACAATAAATATCACAGCACAGAGACACAAGATTTATAGAGGTTCCCCAAAGGTGGGTACTCCTCTCTCCCGCTCCGCCTATCTAGCACTTCGGGCTAGCGTCGGCAACTTCACCAAAACTCAAATTTATCAACAAATCCTACACTCGGAGACAACGGCTCCTACAAACTCGGAGAACAATCTCTCCTACAAACTCAGAGTAAACAACTCCTACAACTCGGAGTAAACAACTCCTACAAAATAACTCAAAGTAAAAACTCCTATAGGAATTAAATAAAGTTTGAAACGAAACTTCTCTTGAATCTCAATAGAGATTAACTTCAGATCTGGAGAGACTGAATCTTCTTCTTCCTTTAGAGTGAAAGCTTGGATCTTCAAGGATTAGGAAGAGTATTGAATCGGCAAACCTGATCTGAGTAGGCCCTTTGATTAATTTGAAAAGATCTTCAATATAGAGAGCAGCAACTAGATCAAAGGCCTTCTTATCTGAGAAATCTCTAGCAACACTGAAGAACGAATCTTGAGCGGCGCAGACTTTAGATCTCAGAAACTTGGTCAGCAAGAGAGAAAGAAACGGCTAGCTTCTTCTTTTTTCAAACGGGTGATTTCTTCTTCTTGGTTTGCCCTAAAACTAAAAGATTATTTATAGGGAGCCTCCAACGGCTCGGGCGATAAACAAGGAGGGATCACCACGAGTACTGTACATGGCGGCCAACCCTAAATTTCAAAAACGAAACATAAATTTGAAATCCGTCTGTCCGTCATTCGTCGAGACTTTACGTGAACATTCGACGAATTGACTTAGCCATTGAAAAATACTGATCAAGGCTTGAAAACTGCCTTCTATTTTCATTCGTCGAAATTCGTCGGGAGTTCTCGAGAACATTCGACGAATTGACTTAGCCGCAAATTTTCCTTCACAAGTCTGCCTTTTTGACTTCTGTCTGCGTTCGTCGATATTCGTCGGGAGTTCATGAGAACATTCGACGAATAGACTTAGCCGCAGAAGTTTCTTCTTTAAACTAGAAATTTGGCTTCTGTCTGGATTCGTCGAGATTTATCGGAACTTCATAAGACATCTCGACGAATTGACTTAGCAAAAATTTCTTTTCTCCTGAAAACCCGCTCCACTCCTCAAACTTGAAAACATTCAGTTATGAGTATATGAAGTACACCCCAATAGAGAGATTACACATGGACCAACACTTTGTTCTACACAATGAGGGATTACATTATCTAGAACTGTATTTGGTGATCCATTGCAACCTGACTTTGGTGTGCACTTAGCATTAAGACCTGTCATAACACATCTAAACAGAAATCATCAAATACATCCTCAATTCAATTTAGTTCACTAGGGGACATCTTCAAATCCAGGTAATTGTGGATACAATACCCAACAATCTCCCCCTATTTGAAGATGTCATAACCCTATGCACTAAGTTGAATTGTACAGAAAATATAATGAATAAGAAGAGCACTAATTAGGCAGTAATATTTAAAGAAAAACTCAATATTTATCTTAACACAAATATATATATATATATATATATATAAACATAGAAAATAGCATGATTCCAGAACAGCTCAGCTCATGCTTGATCCTTGCCTTTCTGCTTTCCAAAAATTCTTTCCACTACTTCAGCTCTCTTTTTCTGTTCAGATTCCATTCTTTGAAAGAAGGCTTTTGGCTTAGGCCAATATTTATTAGGAGCAGTTTCTTTAGATCCACCTGTCTTGAAATGAATCCTTCTTTCAGTTGTTCTCTTTTTGAACTTGTCCCATTCATCCTGACAGTAATGATCACTGACACTTTCATGGTACTTACTGACTAGATTGAAGGTTGTGAGAACAATACCTTTGGAAGTAGGACTCCAGCTTTCTTGGAAATTTCTTGGAGGAGGCCTATCATAAAATTCTCTGATCTTCTTTTGAGGATTGGACCTTTTAGCAGAAGGTTTATCACCAAAGATCTTCCTTTTTAAAGACTTTTCAGAAGATTCAGGAACCTTGGAGCTTTCAAGCACTGGATCATCCCAGAACTCTTGGTAGGTGGAGGCTGGGATATCTTCTTCAGCAAAATCAAAATCCTCAACAGGAATTGGAGAAGAACTTGGAGCACTTGGACCTGGAGCACTTGAAGAAGGAGCATCTGGCATTTTGTCCACAACAGTGAATCCAAGCATGCCTGCAACTTCCTTGAACAGCCAACTTATTGATCCATGGGTATACCAATTGACATCTGTAACATTTTGCAAGATGTTCTCCTGAAGCTCTTGCATTTTTGAAAATACATTTCCATCCAAATCATTAACTTTACCATCCAAATCATTCACTTTACTAGCACTCTCCTCTATCTTAGACACAATACTCTCCTCCCCCTTTATGACATCTTCATGTAGGAGGGTATAGAGTTTGGCCAGTTGTCTTTCAACTTGATCAACCAGAAAATTAAGCCCTTGATCATGAGAAATTCTGAGAGCTGTTTGAGCAGTATTCAGATGAACAACATCTTCAGCAACCTGATGCAAGTTATTTAGAACATGCCCAACTCCCTTATTGGTGTGGTCCAATGCCTATCCTGCCTTTGTCATCCAGGCTTCTTGATCACTTTTGAATTTGCCAATTTCATGCCTTATTTCAGTCATTTCCTTCCTCAAAGCACTATCAACAGTATCAATCTTCTGATAGACTTTCTTGATAGACTTATCAAAATGCTCAGTCTGAGCTTGTAGCAAACTTGCAATAGACTTCAGCAGAGAAGATTGAGAGCTCTCTCAAGATTCAAAATTTTCAGGAAAGGCTCTATCAGCTACAAAACTGGTAGACTGTGCTTGCTTATCAAGCACAGTTACTATTGGAGATTTTCTAATAAGACTTTATGGTGGGGGCAAGAGCAGCACAGAAGGAAGAACCTGAGGAACTGCAGATTCTCCCATGAACATGTCTTCCTGTTCTTTCTCCCCCTCAGTCAAAGACATCTTCTTGGCAGACTCCAACTGAGCACCAAAACTGCCCTTCTCCATTGAATCAGATATCCCAGAATGAACAGATGCAGGATCTGGCAAGTCTTCATTATCTTCTGAATTAGAAACAAACACTATAGGTGATCTCCTTGATTCTTCTAGCATAGCAGCTTCATCTACATCAGCAAGTTTCCCTTGACCCTTCAGGTCATGAACAACATCAGGGACAGCAGTACTAACTAGATCAACAGGAACTTGATCAGCTTCACTGGGAGGAATTTCTTTTGTAGCAGCACCACTTTCAACATTGTCTCTTGGGGTTGGAAACTCCCCCTCAACATGTTCACCTCTTCCCTGATCAGGAGCTGGACTAGGTCCACTTCCCCTTGAGGGTTAACCTTCTTCCAGAAATCTGTCATCCCTCTGCAAGCCTGCTTCATCATCATTAGCAGATCTCTTCACTCCAACTTTTGGGATGACTCTTTCCCAATTGGAGAAGATGGATGAGGTAATTTTCTTTGTATGATGGAGTGGAGAACCTCTTCCAAGATTAAACATATCAGGATTACTACCATTCAGCAGCAGACTAAGAATTCTGCCAAAATTTGGGGCTAGGAAACTTTCTTTAATTTTTTCAAATATAACTTCACCAAAATTGAAATCTTTTCTACAGATAATAGCAGTGTGAATCTTAAAAGCTTCTTCAGATAGGTAGTCATGAGAGCCTACCTTGCACAATAAAACTTTTCCTAAAATATCACATAACAATTTACCTCCATCATTCATGAATTTCCTTCTTATTTTAGAACCTTCATCAGAGATGCCACAAAATCTCTTGGCTCTGAGAATGCCTTCAACATACACTTCTTCTGATTCGACTACAGACATCCTCAAGATCCTGTTGATGCCACTGGCTTTCAAAACTATTTTACACGACCTGATGCAGCTCTTTATTTTCTTGCCTTGACTGCAAATTTTTGCATTCCTGTAGAACTCAAGAACATCTTGTTCTAAAATTTTAGCCGACTCCTCCAAAGCATAACTGAGCCCGGCGACATCAAGCATCATGATGATGTTTCTGAACTCATCTAAAGCTGCTCTAAACGCACCTCGCACTAGCTCTCCACCAGAATGCAGACCTGCTTTTGGCGCCATTGAGCTTGACGAAATCGGGAAGAAGAACAGTGATTTCTCGAGGGAGACGAAGAGACGAGAAGGGTTTTCACGGAAGGGACGCGTGGAATCACGTGTTTTCAATATTTATATATATATATAAATAAAATTGGGCGCGTACCTGATTTCACGGATGGCTCTTCGGATCCAATAAATTGTATTTAATAATAAGATTTCATAGGAGACGTGTCCGAGAAGAGAAATATTTTGACATGTGAAATCCCGTGAAACTTCATGAAATTTTCTGATTTATCCAGTGAAATCCCGTCCAATTTCGTGAAATTCCAACAGTCCTGTCTTCAAGATTCCTTGTTAAGCATTCCAAGTTCCATTTTGAAGAAATTGAACTTGGTCTCGTCCAGAGGCTTTGTAAAAATATCTGCAATTTGCTTGTCAGTATTAACATATAACAAATTTATGTCCTTACTCTCAACATGTTCCCGGATGAAGTGGTAGCGAAGCTCGATGTGCTTTGTTCTGCTGTGAGAGACTGGATTATTTGTTATGGCAATAGCACTTGAGGAGTCACAGAACATGGGGATTTCTGTGAGCTTTAAGTTATAGTCCTCAAGCTGATTATTTATCCACAAGAGTTGTGCACAGCAACTGCCGGCAGAGATATACTCCGATTCAGCAGTTGATATTGCAACACAATTTTGCTTCTTGCTACTCCATGAAACAAGCATTTTTCCCAAGAATTGGCAAGTTCCTGAAGTACTCTTTCTATCATCTTTGCTACCCGCAAAATCAGCATCTGAAAAACCAATTAGTTCAAAGTCATTGCTTCTAGGGTACCATAAGCTGAGATTAGGTGTACCCTTAAGGTATCTCAAAATCCTCTTTGCAGCGGCATAATGAGATTCCTTACAGTTCACCTAATACCTGGCACAAACACATGTTGAAAACATTATATCAGGCCTACTAGCAGTAAGGTAGAGCAAGGACCCAATTATGCTTCTGTACTTGGTTTCATCAAAAGGTTTCCCTTTCTCATCCTTGTCCAGAGACATGCTTGAGCCCATTGGAGTCCTCATAGAGGTTGCACTCTCCATTCCAAATTTCTTAAGGAGCTCTTTGGTGAACTTCGTCTGAGAGATGAAAATTCCATCTTCAGATTGGTGCACCTGGAGTCCTAAGAAATATTTCCGCTCTCCCATACTGCTCATTTCAAACTTACCTTGCATCAAGTTAGAAAACTTTTTGCAAAGTTTGTCATCTGTAGAGCCAAAAATAATATCATCGACATAGATTTGCACAAGCAAAATCTCGTCTTTCACTTCCCTAAGAAACAATGTCTTATCTATTGTTCCTCTTTTGAATTTGTTATCAAGAAGGAACCTAGACAATGTCTCATACCAGGCGCGGGGTGCCTGTTTGAGACCATACAAAGCTTTATGTAAATAATATACATGATCAGGAAAGTTAGGATCTGCAAAACCTGGAGGCTGAGCTACATATACTTCCTCTTTAAGGTCTCCATTCAGGAAGGCTGACTTCACATCCATCTGGAAAACCTTAAAGCCCTTATATGCAGCATAAGCCAAAAATAATATGATGGCTTCAAGTCTTGCTACTGGTGCAAAGGTCTGATGAAAATCAATCCCTTCTTCTTGCCTGTATCCTTGTGCAACCAGTCTTGCTTTGTTCTTTGTAATGATGCCCTTTTCATCAAGCTTGTTCTGGTAGACCCATTTGGTTCCAATCACATTTTGTCCTTTGGGTCTTGGTACTAACTCCCAAACTTTACATCTCTTTAATTGGTTGAGCTCCTCTTGCATAGCAAGGATCCAAGATGGATCGGTGTTTGCTTCTTCAAACTTCTTCGGCTCAATCTGTGAAAGAAAACTTAAATGTAAGACTTCGTTAGTTGTACCTCTTCTCGTTAGAACTCTGCTTGAAGGGTCTCCGATAATCTGATCAGTTGGATGATCTCTTTAATATCTGACTCCCAAGTTACTTGCATTTTCAGGAGCAACTTGAGGTTCAGCCACCTCTGGAACATCTTCTTCTTCATGAACTTCTTGTTCATCTTCAGAGTGATCTGAGATCTCTTCTGCCAACTCTGGAGCATCATTTGTGGTATTTACTACATCTTTCATAGTGAGTTCCTTTAGCTTTTCACCTGCATCTTCAATGAACACACTAGACGAGTTGCTATGCAGCATGCTTGTCTCATCAAATACAACATGGACTGTTTCATCTACCACCAGAGTTTCTTATTAAAAATCCTATATGACTTACTATGTCTGTTATATCCTACTAAAATACCTTCAAAACATTTTTCACTAAACTTGGTTGTAGAATGTTTCCCATTGTTAAGTACATAGCATTTACTGCCAAAAATTCTAAAATATGAAATCTTTGGTAATCTGCCCTTTAGAATCTCATATGGGGTCTTACGATGGTTCTTATTGATGAGTGCTCTGTTTTGCACATTGTTCGATTCAAAAGTGCGCCTCCGAAGTGAAACGAGGGTTGCGGACTATCAGTTACTATTTAGTTGAGGAATTCAGACCGCTAGCAGTGGTCGAGGCCAGACTTCGCCCGTCGCGGCAAATGCCACTCCTGCGACGGGCTTTCCTTTTATTGAAAAGTAGCGGTTACAAATGTGAAAGAACAGAAGCCGGCCGGTCAGCAGTTCGCGAGACCTGAAACTCGAGACCGGAGCTCAGACAAGCGAGCTCTTGGATTCGAGTGTGCGTGTCTTGGGAACAGTGCCGCCCCCTATTTATAGGCTTGGGGGCCTGCCCGATCGGGCAGGGATAAAATAACCTCCTGCCCGGGTACAGGAGAAACGGGCAGGCGGTGACGGGATACACAAAGAAGAGAAAGAAAGAGGCCGCGCGATCTGACGGCCTGCCTTCCCGATCTGTCTTGCTTGCGGCTGAGGACGCCGGGACTAAGTCAATAATGCAGACCGCGCGGTTTGGAGATTGAGGTCGCGGTCTGCCCTCTGGTCATGACTCAGCCGATCTTCAAGAGGTAACTTGGATAGCCTTCGATCTGGAGCCCCGACCTGTTCTTCGGGGCTGGAACTTCGAGTTTCTATGGGACAACCCGCGCGGCCTTCTGGCTGAGACCGCGGATGAACTCTTTGCCTTAGCTCTTTGATGATCTTATCCCTTTGGGGGCGATCCGGAAATGACACCAGGCCGCCCGGCCTGGCCCTTCTTGAACAGAGAACCACTGATCCCGGGACTCAGCGGCCTGACCCAGGAGCTCGCGCGGTCTGGTAATAATCCAACCCGAGAAACGGTTTCCCGGGCAAACATAATCCCCGCATATTTTCAAATCTCAAGAGAATTTCGAAAATATTAGCTTTGACCGGGAGACCGCATCCGACCTGCCTTGAATTCTATAAGAGAGCCAGAGAATTCATTCTGCGTTGCTCTTTCTGAAATCACGGGATATTACTCGCCAGTTGCGGTTAGAATTTTTAAGACCGGCAATTCTCTAGCCATGGACTTCCTGGACGCTGTGTTAGACCGCGTGGATCCCAGCGGAGATCAGAAGAGGGCGGATGAAAAGAAGCGTGAATCGCCGGAAAAATTGAATAAGGCGAGGGAAAAGCCAGACCGGAAAGACCGGAAAAAGAGAAAGTGGGCCGAGAAGGCCGCAACGGGCAGCTCCAAGCCGGTTGTGGACTTAACGACTTCTAAGACTCCTGCAGAGCCCGTGGCGAACAGTTCGGAGCCTCCTCCTGATGACTTGCCGATTTCTCCCAAAGGCCTCAACCAACAGACCGCCAGCCCGCTGAATAAAGAGGAGACCGCTCCTCCTGAAGAAGTTGCTCCAGAAAGCCCTTCGAAGAAGGCCGGAGAGAATGACTCGTTTGGTGTGGAAATCACCCCATCCGGGAACCCTCATTTGCTCGTCCGAGATCTAGAGAAGGAGGCGGTTACCTCCCCAAGGACGGGTGAACAGAACACCCCTTTGTCCGTGGATGACTACCCCAGCCCCTCGAAAGAACTTGGCCCAGCGCCGAGTAAGAGAGAGAGAAAGAGGAAGAAGACCGGGTCCGTGACCGAGCGGATAACTAAGAAAGTCAAGAGGCTGGCCGCTAAGGAAAGGGCGGCCCTTAAGAAACCGACCGAATCCCTCCTCCAGACCAATTCGCGGCTGAAAGAGGAGCTAGGTCTTGCGACTCCTCCACCCAGCAAGTCAAACGAATCGCCGGCCACTCCTGACGCAAAAACGGGCGAACTGCCTCCGGACCCGGCGAGCAGTATATCCTTCAACGGGATCTTTAAAGACATGGATGAGCTGGTGAAGCGAGATCAGTTCCTTGACAGCCCGACCGCCTCCGACCAAAACGCTCTTGCTACTGACGACACAGCCCGGCCTGAAGAGACCGCTCGGATGGAGGCCGAAGAGCGAGAGGCCGCCGCCCGGACTGCCTTGGAGGTCGAAAAGAAAACGAGGGAACTTGAAGAAGTTCTGCGAGCGCGGGAGGAGGTAGTCCCAGCAATGACCGGGGAAGAGATCATGAAGGTGAAGAAGGAGAGGGCGGAACAGGCCTTGAACAAGCCGTCGCGGCCTGATCTTCTTGCGGCAGGTAAGGGTTCCACGGACTATAAAGCGGTCCGTTTTTCCATTCCGCGGCCTCGCCATAATAAATTAGTGAACCCGCCGCCGAGCCTCTTTCCTTTAGCGGCCTGGTTCCCTTCCGTTAGGTCAAGTACGGAGAGACTCTGGCGTGAGCAATGTCAGAGGATGAACTCGGAACGGTCTAAATGGCCTGTCCGCCCAGGCACTGCTCTCGCGTTTATGTTCGTTTCTACTTTATATATATGTAGCGTTGCATGCTCTTATTTTTCATAACCAAGCGGCTTCTTTCAGATAGCGCTGATCAAATCGTGAAGCCGGGTGACCTTGAGGCCAGTCTGCCTCCGCTAGCACCCCCGATTTCAACCTGTGCGACGTCCTTGCCGGAAAGACCGCATCTATTTGATCGCCTTGAGGCAGATCTGATCAACCTGAGGGCCCGCTTGAAGGAGGTAGAAGACCGGGAGGCCGCCACTCGGACCGCTCTGGCGCAATCGGAGATTGACAGGAGGTCCAGCACAGAGAAAGTGAAAATCCTGGAGACTCAGCTTGAGGCCGCGCGAGCAGCGGTGGTGGCTACGCGGACTGCTCTAACCGTCCAACTGGAGAAGGAGAAGAAAGCCTCTGCCAAATTTGAGAGTGACTCAAAATATTACCAGGATAAATTCCTGCGCTTAACCAGAGAAGTCGCCGCTGGTCGGCGAAATGTGAATGATGGGGTGGTAGCTGTTAGCCGCCCGACTATTGGAGCGAGCTCAAATCCTCCTTCAGTCCGGGCGGCTGATCCAATGATTGACGAGGCCGCCGCAACCCCCCGAATGATTGCCGCTACGCGGGTCGAAAGGGATGCCGGGCGGCTTCATTGCACAATCAACCACCTTCATTATCATACAAGCCAAATTTATTCTCTCTTGAACACGACCAGTGACCAGGTCGCGCGACTTCATAGAGAGGATGCCTCCCCAGAGCGCCGTCAGTCGTGATTAATATTTGAATATAACTTGTATTATGAATGTGGTTTGTTGATCTGGACAATATTCTTCTCTATTCTTGTCTTTTATTTGAACAATTCGCGCGGTCTCTTACTTTAACCGCTGTATTTTATGCCTTGTTTAAATCTTATGTTTTATTCGAACCGTTTTCTGATCGGGCGAACTGTGATGTATGCTTACTTCTGTGTTTTCTGGATGCCTTTGCTTCTTTCATTTTTCTGGTGAATCTAACCATATAGGCCATTGACCGCGCGGTCAGGATATATAACCGTGTCATGATTTTACTATTCACAGATCATAGAAATCTATAAGTATAGAATTTGCCGAAGTCATTCTCATGATTTCCAGATGGCGCGATCCAAGAACAAGTCGCAGCGACCTGTTAAGGTTAAGGCTGTCCGAGCTGACGCGGCCTTGGCATTCCATTCGGCGGACCATCCGGAATGCCGCCTTACTCAGAACGAACTGGATGACTTCATTGCTAGGCACATGGTAGGGAGTAATCTGCTCGCGCGGCTTCCTTTGCGCGACGAGCGGATTAACTCTTCCAGTCCGCACCAGATCGCCATCCCAGTTGACCACTTCGAGTATGGCTTCAAGTTTCCACTGCCGCTTGAAGTCATAGCCATTTTCGACCACTACGGGGTTGTGCCCGGTCAGCTTCCACCGAACTCCATCGCCTCAATATATAGTTTCATCTCGTATCTGCGGTTCGAGAGGATCCGGTTCTCCCTCGACCTGTTCAGAAAGTTCTTCTCAGTGCGGGCGGTCTCCGACTCGGGGACTTCAACTTACAGGGGGCACCTTTACTTCGGCTGCCACGGGCTGAAGATTGTTAATCTGGCGAACAAAGTCTCCGACTGGTCGGAGCGGTTTGTAATGCTCGAAGGCAACTTCGGACTGTTGCAGACCAACCCGCAAGTCCGGGGGGAAGAAGTTTTCCAGATCCCCCAGGTCGGCAAGATCGAGGCGGACACCTTCGCGTTCCTTGAGAAGGAGCGGCTTGATATCAACCACTACATCCCGCTTTTCTCGGAGCTTGAGAACATTCTCCCCGAACATAGTAAGTTCTTCTAGACCGCCTTTATATGACCGCGCGGCCTTCTTTACTTATACTCTTGATTTTATTTTGCAGCCGCCCATATCGTTCCGGCGAACAAGCCGGTCACGCCGGCCGGCCCAGTTTTAACCCAGAGGGAGAAGAGGCAGCGGCGAAAGAGGTCGCCATCTTCGGAGGAAGAGGGCCCGACCTCTTCTGACGATTACGAAATCCTTCGTTCAAGTGGGAACCCGCCCGACCTGCAGGGCAACCCGACCGTCCTTTGGCACAGGGATGGAAGTCGGATCCGGGTATCCACCGCGCTCCCTCCGTGGGGGAGTGAAAAGATTGACCGCCACGCCCTAGCCGCCGGGGCTGCCTTATATGGTCGAAAGACTTTGAAGAGGCTGAGGAATACTCCCGAGGAAGAGCTCCCCCGGTTAGCGGCTCAGGCCGGTGCATGGGGATTTGCGGCCAACCACTTTATGGCCTTGTCGTTCAAGCGGCTGGTTTCCGTCCAAAAACACCTGGAGAAGAGGTTCGAGGGGCAGGCCGCGGAGATCACGCGGCTTCGAGAGGAGACCGAGCGGCTTCAAGAAGTCGTGGCGGTGAGTTTCGACAAACAAATGCCGCGGCCCCTTTTGCTTAGCTCGAGCGACCTAACTCATTTTTCCTTTCTTTCCTGCAGAAACAATATGAGATAACTAACCCGACCTTCCAAGACGAGGTGCTGCCTCACGTGGCCCAAGGAATCAACAAGGCCCTGGGTCTTATGGAAGACCGGGGCGGTCTGAGCGAAGGGTTCGAGGGTACCACCTTCTCCGACCTCTTCCCCACCTTGAAGACTCAACTCGATGAAATCAGCCGAAGGCGCAAAGGGAAGACCAAGGTGGGCGAGGAGGCTGAGGCCGACGTGGGCAGAGAGGTCGTGCTTCATCAAGGAGGCGATGGAAGCGGTGAAGCCGCTGATGAGGTCGACGCGGACAATGAAGTCGGTGACGCTGATGAGGACGATGAAGATGACCTGTCCTCTGGGACCACCGGCTCCGCCAGTAGGACCGGGCGATCAAGTTCCAGCGGTTCGTCGGATTCTTCTTCGTTCAGCGAAGGCTATTCGCCGGAGATTGACATTGAAGGCCTGACCTCAAGTCCGCCTGTCAAGAAGCGGAAAAAGTCGACAGACTAGTGCTCTTGTTTTGCTTTTTAACTTTTGTAACCGCCGGTTTCTTTTTGTTAACCGGGCGGTCAGTACTTTTGTAAGCATACTTTTGAAGAAATGAATAGAAATTTCTTACCTGTCTGGTTGTCATTCTGCTGTTACTTACTTGTGATAGATATCTTGTCTTTTTCTCTCCTTCTCTTTCGCTTCTTATAATCTAGCCGCGCGGCTATCTCTTTTTTTTTCTTTTAAAATCTCAGGATGTCCGATTTCTTGTGCGATCATAGTTTTAGGCCGAGCGGCCCCTTATTTAAAAAAGAGATACCACATCCTTGTTGATGCAAGTAATAATCCTTTAACTTTGAGCGATTTTGAAATCAATCCGGGCGAACAACTCATTGCATCCAAGGATAACTTTTGCTAGGAAATCAGTCAACCCGATCGGTTAAAATATAATCTGAACGGTGATATACTCAATTCCAGAGACAACCAGATTTGATTAATTTGAAGTATTGATAGGTTCGCTCGGTCAGAATGCAATCCGGATAATCAGATAACCAGTTCCGGAAAACATCCAACTTAGTTTGAAGATATATAGATTCGCTCGGTTAGAATACAATCCGGACAACCATATGATTTGAATTTAAAAATGCCCAACTCATTATCGGACGGATAGATAGATAAATCCGACCGGTCAGGATGAAATCTGAGCAATTACATGTTAGTTCCAGAAATACCAAACTTATAAAAGATGATTAAATCCGCCCGGTTTGAATGCCACCCGGGAAATAGATGATTAGCTTCGAAGGCTTCCAACTTGTAAAATATTGATAAGACCGCCCGGTTGCATAATAACCCGGGTAATCATATGCTTGCCAGAAAATATTCCAACTTGTAAAATATTGATAAGGCCGCCCGGTTGCATAATAACCCGGGTAATCATATGCTTAGATTCAGAAACACTTTCCTTAATAGACGACGGGCATACCCGCCCGGTTTGAATATAACCCTGGTGATAACATGATCAGTTCCAAAAGATGACTTAACCTATGTTCAGTCAGACCGCTCGGCCTGAAATACTCAGACCGCATGGTCTTAATACCACAACCCCTTATTGGGGTAGACGAACACCTGCACCTGTTCAACCAGACCGATCGGCCTGAAAAACTCAAACCGTCCGGTCTTAATATCACAACCCCTTTATTGGGGTAGACGAACATCTGCACCTGTTCTAGCGATATTCTCCTTGAGTGGTCCATATAAAAAAAAATCATCAGAAGTGAATGCCTCCCTGTAGGGAAGAAGAATAATCCTACAGGCTCAAATGACCAAGTGGGCAGGTGGGCCTCGGCGGCGAACATTGCTTTCCTCAAGTGGTCATAAGAGCTGTAGGGAAAAAAGAAAAAATATGTACAGACTCAGATGACCAAGTGGGCAGGTGGGCCTCGGCGGCGAACATTGCTTTCCTCAAGTGGTCATAGGAGCTGTAAACGACTCATCCGCTCTCTTGCCTAGGGTTACAAGCCGAGTTGATCAATTGGGCAGGTGGGCCTCGGCGGCGAACATTGCTTTCCTCAGAGAGATCAACTCAGTTGTGGGCCCAACTAGGTACCGTTTCGAGAGTACCTAAGAGTATTCGATGGTCACAGACTATGATGATCAGTTGGGCAGGTGGGCCTCGGCGGCGAACATTGCTTTCCTCAGAAAGATCATCAAAGCTGTAACTATATCCCTTCGGGGCATGATAGAGCTGACAATCACCTAGACCTCCCTTGATGCAGGGGTGTGTCAGATATCGGCCGGGATCCAAAGTTCTGAAGACCACCGCAGCGGAATTGGCAAGCTACCACTACATGTGTGCGAAAAACTCCCCGCATCACATGGTCTTGGTGGGTTTTACGCTACGACTACAATCCGAGGGGGTTCGAGCAGAATTTGGCGATATCTCAGAGGTTCGGGGAGTGGGATATGTGTGTTTGTATTTATGATGCAGAGAACCATCAGACAAGAAGAAAATGTCAGTATAGGGCTTTTTATTCAATATCAAAAAAAAGAGATGTAAGAATAAAAGAAATAGTTTCAAGGATAGAATCGTTTGAGATCGTCACCGCTCCACGTGCGTGGGATGTCTTCTCCTTCGTTGGTTTGGAGACGGTAGGCCCCATTCTTAGATACTTCTTTGATGATGAAAGGTCCTGCCCAACTAGGATCCAGCTTTCCAACATTACCAGACCTCGCTGCGGCATCCACCTTTTTCAACACCAAATCCCCGACTACAAACTGCTTCACTCTGACATTCTTATCAAAATATTTTGCCATTCTCCTTTTAACTTCTTCCTGCCTGATTGTTGCTTCGTCCTGAAGTTCCTCGATTAGATCAAGATTATGCATGAGGGCCTCACCATTTTCATCTATCCAGGATTCTCCTCCTTCTTTGGCATAAATAACCCTTGGAGTGACCACCTCGAATTCCACAGGGACAACAGCTTCCGAGCCATGAGATAATTTGAAAGGTGTCTCCCCGGTAGCCGAAGACGGAGTAGTACGAAGGGTCCACAGGATGGAAGGAAGTTGGTCCGCCCAATTCCCTTTCTGGTTCAAGACTCTTTTCACCAAAAGCTGCCGAATTTGCCTGTTTGCCGCCTCCACTTGACCATTGGTCCTTGGATGGTGTACTGAGGCAAACCGAAGATCAATTCCTATCTGATCACAGAAGCTTATCATCTCCGGATTGTTGAATTGTGGGCCATTATCGGTGACGATTGCCAACGGAATTCCATGTCGACAGACAATTTCTCCCCAGACGAAGTTTCTGACAATTTGGGTGGTAGTTCTTGCTAATGCTTTTGCTTCGATCCACTTACTGAAATAATCGATCATTACCAGGATAAAGCGACGTTGTCCGCTGGCCATTGGGAAAGGCCCCATAAGATCCATTCCCCATACTGCAAAAGGCCATGGCGCAGTTATTGACCTGAGTGACTGAGCAGGCAAATGTTGAAGAGGAGCGAACTTTTGGCACTGGACACATCGTTTGGCGAATGCTTCAGCATCCTTTCTCATGGTTGGCCAGAAGTATCCTTGCCGCAGGATCCTTTTTTCTAAGGTTTTCGCCCCTGAATGGCTACCACACTCCCCAGAATGAACTTCCTGAAGTATGACCGGGATCTCCTCTTCTGAAACGCACCGTGCCGAGGGAGAAATCAGAGTTTTTCGGTACAAGACTCCTGCTATCAAGTAGTAGTAAGCCGCCTTTCTTCTGAATCTATTTTCGTCCTTGATTGATGGATGATATTCTCCTTTTGTCAGAAACAATTCGTAGGGGTCTTTCCAAGAAGGATGCTGATCGATCTGCATGAGCTCTTCTTCCTCTGTCTCCTCTGTTGCCGGATGAAAAAGTTCTGAGGTTACTCCCCCTGATGGAAGACCAAATTTTGACAATTCGTCTGCCTCTTCATTCTGCGTTCTCGGAATGTGCTCGATGATGAAGGATTTGAATCTCCCGATTTCTTTCTTAGCTAGGAATAGGTATTTTCTCAACATCGGTTCTCTTGTCTCGTAGTTCCCCAGAACCTGCGAGGCCATTACAAGAGAATCAGTTTTCACATGAACATGTTCTATCCCAAGCTCCTTTGCGAGTCTCAGGCCGGCCAAGAGTGCTTCGTATTCGGCCTGGTTATTTGTAACTGAAAAGAAAAATTTAATAGCCTGTTCCAGCCTGATGCCGTTTGGACTGATCAAAACCACTCCGGCTCCTACGAAGTTCCTGCCAGAAGCCCCATCCACATAAACGATCCAAGCAAAAGGAGATTGCACTACCTGCTCTGGATTAGACTCCATTGTGTCTACCAAGAAATCTGCTAATACTTGTGCCTTTATTGCCGTTCTGGGAGTGTACAATATTTCGAACTCGCTTAGCTCGATTGCCCATTTGGCCAACCTTCCTGAATGTTCCGGCTTCTCCAAGATATTCCTCAGTGGATGATCTGAAACCACCTGAATAGGATGAGCTTGAAAATAGGGGCGGAGCCTTCGTGATGACATGACTAAAGCCAAGGCTAATTTCTCCAGGATTGAATATCTAGTTTCTGCATCTTTAAGGATATGGCTGACATAGTATATCGGAAACTGTTTCTTTTTCTCTTCCCGAACCAGGACAGAGCTTATCGCATCAGGGCCCACCCCCAAGTACAAGAATAGTGTTTCTCCTTCGCGAGGGCTTTGAAGAAGGGGGGTTGAAGTTAACTGCTTTTTCAATTGTTCGAAAGCATTATTGCATTCCTCGTTCCATTCAAACTTAGATCCTCCCCTAAGTGTTTTGAAGAACGGAGCGCTTTTATCTCCCGATTTGGAAATGAATCGGCTCAATCCTGCCAACCTTCCGCCAAGTTGCTGTACCTCTTTCGGATTACGAGGAGGGGTCATGTCTAGGATGGCCTTTACTTTATCTGGGTTCGGTGCGAGACCATCAGGAGTGAGAAGATGTCCAAGAAATTTCCCCTTGTTCGCCCCGAACACGCATTTTGAGGGGTTTAATTTTAATTTGAACCTCCGTAGAGTAGCGAACGTCTCTACGAGGTCTTCCAGATGGATTAAAAAAGTTTTACTTTTTAGAAGGAGATCATCAACATATACTTCCAGATTTCTCCCTTTTTGTTTTTCAAAAACTGTGTCCATCATCCTCTGATATGTTGCCCCCACATTTTTGAGGCCGAAAGGCATGACGAGATAACAATAACATCCATCATTGGTAATGAAGGATGTATGCGGGATATCAGGCTTATGCATCTTAATCTGGTGATAACCAGAAAATGCATCTAAAAAACTCATAAAACTATATCCCACCGCGGAATCTACCAAAACATCTATCCGAGGCAAGGGATAACAATCCTTGGGGCATGCTTTATTGAGTTTAGTGAAATCAACACACATACGCCATTTCCCCCCAGACTTTTTTACCATCACTACATTCGACATCCAGGTGGGGTACTGGATTTCAGAAATGAAATTGGCCTTAAGAAGCTTTGCAACTTCTTCTTTGATAGGCACCGCCAGCTTAGTTGCTACCTCCCTCTTCTTCTGTTGGATTGGCTTGAACTCCGGAGAAACGTTGAGGTGATGGCACGCGACATCTGGATCTATCCCAGGCATGTCTTCCGCCGACCAAGCGAAGATGTCCAAGTTATTCAGCAGGCAGGAGGTTAACTGGAGCTTTTCCTCTTCTGATAGCTCGGCGTTGATGATCAGCTTCTTCCCTTCCCCTTCAACAATGGGGATCTCTTGGGTCTCCTGGGCAGGTTCCAGGTAGGTCCCTTTCCGTTCCGCGCTCTCCTCAGCTTCTTCAGGGAGTTTGGACACCTCTTGGATGTTATTCTGGGCCTTGTGAAGCGGTGCCTCGGTGATCACATTAACTGTCTTCACATAACATTCGCGTGCCACCTTTGGATCGCTCCGAATCTGGTACTGACGCCCCTCAGCAGCGAATTTCAAGGCCAAATGGAAAGTAGATACCACCGCTCTGTAAGCATTCAGGATTGGCCTTCCGAAAATTGCGCAGTAGCTACTTGGGGCTTCCACTACTACGAAGTTCACCAACTTTGTTATGCCCCCTAGCGATACCAGAAGCTTCACGCACCCTTCTACTTCCTTCTTTTCTCCTGAGAAGCCATAGAGGGGGCCTTCCGTAGAGAGTAAGGCCTTTCCAGTCTTGAGGGCCTCAAACGTTTGGCGAAAGATGAGATTAACTGAGCTGCCTGTATCGATCAAAATTTTGTGCACTGCGTAATTCTCAATAACCGCCTTTATCACCACCGCGTCATCGAACGGATTCGCATTCGGGGAGAGATCTTCCTGGCCAAACGTAACAACCGTCCTTTCCGGGGCAGAAGTGGAGGCAACTGCCACTTCTTGCTTTGTAACTCTCCCGATGCTAGATTTTCGGGAGGATTCTATCCCTGCCCCACCATGGATGCAATAGATGTTGCCGAGAGGGCCAACATCATTCACCTCTATGCATTCGGCTGCAGGATGTATATCCCCATAACCACCGGCCTCCTCTACATCAGCACACTCCCATGTTACTTCGACTGCCTCCTTCTTCTTCTCAGCTCGCGGTTCAACCGGAGTTTCTTGCCGAATCAACCCCCGAAGCTTTCCCTCTTTCAGGAGTTTGATGCCCCTCTTCTTTATGATATTCACAGTAAAGGTTTGGGTTCCGATTGCGAACTTCTGATTTCAAGGGAGGGGGCCTTTTAAAGTCAGGCCTCTTCTGAAGAATCTGTACGACCTCATTCATGGTGATGTTGAGTGGGGTGAACGAATCTTGTGATTCATCATATCGGATGGATGGGATAGGTGGAGATGGTTGTGCGATGTATTGTGGCAGATATACGGGCATGATTTGCGGAACTCCCATGGGTTGAGTGGGTGCGATGGCCAACGGCGGCTTCTGATGCTGAAACCGTTGATGGCCAATGAATGGTTGCTTGGGCTTAAGATTCCTTCCCCTTTGAGCCCGAGGCTCGAAATCAGGCCGAGATGAGTGATTATAACGTTGCTGATGGGTTGATGCAGAATTGAACTGATCGTTGTCACTGAGCAACTTGGCAACGTATCCCGGATTAGTCTTTTCACCCCTGATGAATTTGTTTGCCAGGCTAATCATTTCTTGATATGTCTTTGGTTCCCTGATTTGGGCTTCAAACTTCAGTGGCCCCTCCCTAAGGCCATGCATTAGTGCGACCCTATATAACTCCGGATCGACGTTTTGTACCTCCATTATTTCCCTTTGGAAACGATCGACAAAACGGGCCCACGTTTCGTTTTCTTGCTGTCGTATCTCGAATAGGGCTGCCGGACCATTCTTCCTCTTCTTAGAGGTAGAGAATCGAAGCAGAAATTCTCTACGTAACTCCGCAAAGCATCTGATAGATCGAGGATGCAATCCATAGAACCATTCTCTGGCCTGCCCATCAAAGGATGTCACCAGGAGCTTGCACTTTGTTGCATCAGTGATGGTCCTCAGAGCAACAGCTGATTCAAATGCCTGGAGGTGTATTGCTGGATCGGACTCCCCACTATATGCTGACATACGTGGTTCTCGAAAGTTGTTTGGGGCCGGCTCTCCTCGGATTTCGTCGGTGAAGGGAGAACTCTCCTCGGCATCCTCGTACAGGGGGAAAGCAGAGTTATAAGGGACCTCGGCTGCGGTCATTGGCGGACAGGCCGCATGATAAGAGCGGGCAGGTGCTCCAGCCGGATATGATTGGAAAGTGGCGACCTCAGGCGGATAGGGAAAATGAGCGGCCTGAGAGGTCGCCCCTTGAAAGTCAAGGACCCGAGCTGGCATACATCGCGCGGCCTCTTGGTAGAGATTCGGACGGTCCGCGGAACCTTCTTGTGGTGGTCGGGAATGAGCGACTTGCGCGAACGGATATGGAGGTGGAGGAGGTAAAACAGGAGTGACCGCCTGGGGAGCCGCGGCCTGCTGAGGGGCTAACCGCTCGGTTAGTAGAGTTAGGGCCTGAGTGATTGCGTCCAGACGCTGATCAGTCGCCTGCCGAGCCTGGTCGGCCTCTCTCTTTGTCTGCTCCAGAGCTTCCCACAAAGAGTCTTCACTGTGGTCGGATCGGTCTCTTGGAGGGAGCTGGCGGTCTGACATTCTGAACCAAGGATTTCGCTGACAGTCTGCGATCTGAAGGTCGCGTGTTTCTGTTCGATTCAAAAGTGCGCCTCCGAAGTGAAACGAGGGTTGCGGACTATCAGTTACTATTTAGTTGAGGAATTCAGACCGCTAGCAGCGGTCGAGGCCAGACTTCGCCCGTCGCGGCAAATGCCACTCCTGCGACGGGCTTTCCTTTTATTGAAAAGTAGCGGTTACAAATGTGAAAGAACAGAAGCCGGCCGGTCAGCAGTTCGCGAGACCTGAAACTCGAGACCGGAGCTCAGACAAGCGAGCTCTTGGATTCGAGTGTGCGTGTCTTGGGAACAGTGCCGCCCCCTATTTATAGGCTTGGGGGCCTGCCCGATCGGGCAGGGATAAAATAACCTCCTGCCCGGGTACAGGAGAAACGGGCAGGCGGTGACGGGATACACAAAGAAGAGAAAGAAAGAGGCCGCGCGATCTGACGGCCTGCCTTCCCGATCTGTCTTGCTTGCGGCTGAGGACGCCGGGACTAAGTCAATAATGCAGACCGCGCGGTTTGGAGATTGAGGTCGCGGTCTGCCCTCTGGTCATGACTCAGCCGATCTTCAAGAGGTAACTTGGATAGCCTTCGATCTGGAGCCCCGACCTGTTCTTCGGGGCTGGAACTTCGAGTTTCTATGGGACAACCCGCGCGGCCTTCTGGCTGAGACCGCGGATGAACTCTTTGCCTTAGCTCTTTGATGATCTTATCCCTTTGGGGGCGATCCGGAAATGACACCAGGCCGCCCGGCCTGGCCCTTCTTGAACAGAGAACCACTGATCCCGGGACTCAGCGGCCTGACCCAGGAGCTCGCGCGGTCTGGTAATAATCCAACCCGAGAAACGGTTTCCCGGGCAAACACACATGGCAAGTTGTGTTGATAGCTTCTGCCCAGAAATATTCTGGAAGAGCAGAATCACTCAACATAGACCTGCCAGCTTCTATGAGGGTTCTAATCTTTCTCTCGGCTACTCCATTTTGTTGTGGAGTACGTGGAGAGGAAAACTCATGGGAGATAACTTGACTTTCACAAAACTCTGTCATGGCCCCAGACTGAAATTCTGTTCCATGGTCACTTCTGATTTTGACCACTGAACAGTCAAGTTCATTCTGAATAAGCTTGACAAATGTAGTGAATATGCCAAAGGTTTCTGACTTAAGTTTCAGAAAGAACACCCATGCAAACCGGGAATTGTCATCAACAATAACCAAGGTGTAAGCTTTCCCACCTAAGCTTCTAACTGACATTGGACCAAATAAATCCATATGCAGCAGATGAAGACATCTGGTAGAATTATTGCCAATTATGCTCTTAAAGCTAGCCTTTGTTTGCTTACCCATTTGTCAAGCATGGCAAGGCTTTCTTTAATGCATTTAACTTTGGGGGTATCCCTTACCAAGTTGTGAGAAAATAACATAGATATAGTTTTGAAATTAATATGTGCTAGTCTCTTGTGCCATTGGTCACAAAGAGATGCACTATCTTTGGCAACAAAACACACTGGGGTAGAAGACTGTAAACATATAAAATCCAAACAGTATATACCACTACTCCTAGAGCCTGTTAAAATAGTTTCCGCAGACGCAGACATCTTTATCAGGCATTTATCTCTAAAGAACTCAACGCTGTAGCCTTTGTCACACAGTTGGCTTATGCTAATCAGATTGTATTTCAATCCTTTCACATGAGCTACACGTGTGAAAATTACTGAGCCATTGGTTATTGAACCATAGCCTATAATAATACCTCGTTCAGATCCGCCAAACTTTACTTTAGGCCCGTTCTCAACTGGAACAAAATCCTCAAGTAATCTTCTTCTCCCGGTCATATGCCGAGAGCAACCACTGTCCAAATACCAGATAGGAATTTCGTCGGCCTTTGGACATTCCTGCAAACATGATCAATACCCCTTAGGAGCCCAAACCTTTTTGGGCCCTTGGTTCCTTGTTAGTGGAACTCCACTTGGAACATTAACTTTGCAAGTGGTCGGTCTTGCACTGTTTACTCGTGGAGTTCTTGGCACAGTATGATTGAACCAACAATCTATGGCAAAATGACCAATTTTGCCACAACACCAGCATTCAAATCTATTGTATCTCGTCTTTGTGTTCTGCTGAGCCTTTTGAACGGGTGGCTTTGCAGGAGGAGCAACCTTGGAGGTAGAAGCCTCGTTGGTGCAACATACACAATTCTTAGGCACAATAGGCTTAACCTGCGGTGCCTTCTTAGCATTTGATCCATGAACGAATGGTCCATGATGCTTCAATTGAACTTCCTCATAAGGAGCCTTGAGGGAGCTAGATCTAAAGTTTCTGGGTCTGGTCCACACTGAGTTCACCTTGGCAGGCTCAACATGGGTTGGTCTGCTGAAGTGACCATAAATACTCTCAAAATCATAGGTGTTCGTAGGAAGAATCACCTTCTTGAAGGTTGTAGCACACTGTGGACCCTTAATCTTTGCTTTAGCAGCACTTCTTTTGGCTGACTTACTTAGGCTCTTTTCAGCAACATGGCCCAATCCACTACTACCAGAAACAGCAGTGAAACTGTCTATGATAGGCAAAACTGTCTTGGGCTTAGAGAAGTTCATTATGATCTTCTTTTCAGCCTCAAGCTATTTCGTCAGATCATTGATAATTTCACTCTTCTGAATGACTGCTGAAGTGGCCTCGGAGAGTGCAATCTTCAAAGATAAGATTTCTTCCCTGAGTAGGTCAGATTCTTCAATCTCCTTTCTCAGGTTTGATTCTTGATCTTTTAGGGATTGAATCTCCTTTGATTGAGTTTTAACAAGCTTTCGACACTTATTAAACCCCTTCAACATTTCCTCATACTTAGCAGTCAACTCAGAATCCTCTTCCGAATAGTTGTTTTCATTAGCATCAGATGCCGTTTCTGAACATGAAAGAGGTGTAGAAGATAATACCTGACCGATGAAAGGAACAATATCTTTGTCATCATCTGACATGGCCATTAGACTTTAGAAGCAGTCTTCTGTGAGACCTTTTCCTCTATATTGACCAAATTGGTCTTCTGTATCAGGTTGAGCCATCAATCCAAATAATGCCTCATCATCTGAGTTAGACTCATTTGAGTCACTATCACTCAGAGTCTTGGACTTCTTGGCAACAAAACTCTTCTCCTCTTTCTTCTTTCCTTTGAAGGACTTCTTTTCTTCTTTTCTTAAAGATTCCTTCTTCTTGTGTGGGCAATCAGCTATCATGTGCCCTGGCTTTTTACAACAATAACAAACGGGTTCAGTATAATCGTGTTTGTTCGGTTTAGAACCATACCTGTCGTTTCTGTCATGGTGTGATCTCCTGTGATCTCTTGAGGAAGATGAGCCTTTTCTCATTTGTCTCCTCTTGCTAAGCAACTTTTTGAATTGCTTGGAGAGGAGGGAAAATTCTCCTTCAGATAGTTCTGATTCTTCAAAAGTGTTTTCATCTTTATCCTCAGAAGACTCATCCCTCACAGAGGACAGAGCCCTGATTCTCCGGGAGCTTTCATCCTTTAGAGCAATGGTCTTCTCCTTGCTAGAGCTCCTACTGCTTTCCTCTTCTGACTTCCTGATATTCAACTTCAGCTCATGGGAGAGCAGCTTCCCATATAGAATATGTGGCTCCGTAGTAGCCAACTTACCATATTCTCTGATAGCTATCACCTTGGGGTCCCATTCCTTAGACAGGGATCTAAGGAATTTATCGTTTAGTTCACCCACGGTGAATTATCTTCCATAGTTTCTCAGACCATTTACAATCTTGAAGAATTTCTCGTAGTTGTGAGAAATTGTGTTTTTGCCTTGTTACTTGAAGGCTTCGTATTCTTGGTTCAGCAAAGACTTCCTGTCATCTCGAACTTCTTCAGTACCTTCCATCAAAACCATAATAGAATCCCACATCTCTTTTGCAGAACTGCAGTGAATCAGATTTTGTAGCATTGAATCATCAATTGCACCTGCTATGATGTGCTTTGCTTTCTTGTCCAGAGTGACAAGTGCAATTTCATCCTTTGTCATGTCCATCACTTTCTTTGGCACTTGTTTGGTGGCATCAATGGTAGAAGCAACCATGGGAATATGGGGACCTTCCTTAACTATCTGGGAGATTCGGGGATCATTTGCTTCCATGTAGAAGATGACTCTTTCTTTCCACATGGGGAAATTCTCCTTAGTGCAAACTGGGAGCTTAGAGGAAAACCTTTCCATGCCTCTGTCCATAGATAGAGATCTTGACAACGTAGAAGGATCTTTAATCTAGGTGTTAACCTCTTAAAGATAACCTCGCTTTGATACCAATTGAAAGAAATCGTTTTCTACCTAATTCACCTAGAGGGGGGGGGGGTGAATAGGTGATCTCTACTGCGATTGCGGAATAAAAATTTAGCACACACACAACAATAAATATCACAGCACAAAGACACAAGATTTATAGAGGTTCCCCAAAGGTGGGTACTCCTCTCTCCCGCTCCGCCTATCTAGCACTTCGGGCTAGCGTAGGCAACTTCACCAAAACTCAGATTTATCAACAAATCCTACACTCGGAGACAACGGCTCCTACAAACTCGGAGAACAACCTCTCCTACAAACTCAGAGTAAACAACTCCTACAACTCGAAGTAAACAACTCCTACAAAATAATTCGGAGTAAAAACTCCTACAGGAATTAAATAAAGTTTGAAACGAAACTTCTCTTGAATCTCAATAGAGATTAACTTCATATCTGGAGAGACTGAATCTTCTTCTTCCTTTAGGGTGAAAGCTTGGATCTTCAAGGATTAGGAAGAGTAAAGAAGCGGCAAACCTGATATGAGTAGGCCCTTTGATTAATTTGAAAAGATCTTCAATATAGAGAGCAGCAACTAGATCAAAGGCCTTCTTATCTGAGAAATCTCTAGCAACACTGAAGAACGAATCTTGAGCGGCGCAGACTTTAGATCTCAGAAACTTGGTCAGCAAGAGAGAAAGAAACGGCTAGCTTCTTTTTCAAACGGGTGATTTCTTCTTCTTCTTGGTTTGCCCTAAAAATAAAAGATTATTTATAGGGAGACCTCCAACGGCTCGGGCGACAAACAAGGAGGGATCACCACGTGTACTATACATGGCGGCCAACCCTAAATTTCAAAAACGAAACATAAATTTGAAATCCGTCTGTCCGTCATTCGTCGAGACTTTACGTGAATATTCGACGAATTGACTTAGCCATTGAAAAATACTGATCAAGGCTTGAAAACTGTCTTCTGTTTTCATTCGTCGGAATTCGTCGGGAGTTCTCGAGAACATTCGACGAATTGACTTAGCCGCACATTTTCCTTCACAAGTCTGCCTTTTTGACTTCTGTCTGCGTTCATCGATATTCGTCGGGAGTTCATGAGAACATTCGACGAATAGACTTAGCCGCAGAAATGTCTTCTTTAAACTAGAAATTTGGCTTCTGTCTGGATTCGTCGAGATTCATCGAAACTTCACGAGACATCTCGACGAATTGACTTAGCAAAAATTTCTTTTCTCCTGAAAACCTGATCCACTCCTCAAACTTGAAAACCTTCAGTTATGAGTATATGAAGTACACCCCAATAGAGAGATTACACATGGACCAACACTTTGTTCTACACAATGAGGGATTACATTGTCTAGAACTGTGTTTGGTGATCCATTGCAACCTGACTTTGGTGTGCACTTAGCATTAAGACCTGTCATAACACATCTAAACAGAAATCATCAAATACATCCTCAATTCAATTTAGTTCACTAGGGGACATCTTCAAATCCAGGTAATTGTGGAAACAATACCCAACATAGTTGTTCTTCACTTTGTTGGAGGCTTTGGAGCCAAAGCACAGTTTAAGTGATGTCCCGGTTGTATCGAAGTATGCCGATGTGTTTCCTAACGAACTCCCTGGGGCTCCTCCTCAACGAGAGATTGATTTCTTTATTGAGCTGGTGCCAGGTGCCAAGCCTGTAGCATGCTCACCGTACTGAATAACGCCGAAGGAATTGGCAGAACTGAAGGTTCAGTTGCAAGAGCTACTAGAGCAAGGCTATGTACGTCCAAGTTCTTCACCTTGGAGTGCACCGGTCCTCTTTGTGAAAAAGAAGGACGGGAGCTTGCGTCTATGTATTGATTATCGAGAGTTGAATAAGCTGACCGAGAAGAACCGTTATCAATTACCGAGAATCGACGACTTATTTGACCAACTGGTTGGGTCGACGGTATACTCTAATCTAGACTTAAGGTCCGGCTATTATCAGCTTCGTATTCGGGAGTGTGACATCCCAAAGACAGCGTTCAGTACCCGCTTTGGGCACTATGAGTTCACGGTTATGCCGTTCGGTCTGTCTAATGCACCGTCGGTATTCATGAACTTAATGAACAGAACGTTCCGAGAGTATTTGGATCAATTTGTGATCGTCTTCATCGACGACATTTTGGTATACTCTCAGTCAGAAGAGAAGCATGCAGAGCATCTGCGCGCAGTTTTGAGCACCTTGAGGTGGAATCAGTTATATGCCAAGTTCTCCAAGTGCGAGTTTTGGCTATCGTCAGTAGCATTCGTTGGTCATTTTGTTAGTGGAGAAGGAATAGCAGTCGATCCTTCGAAGATAGAGGTGATCCAAGCATGGCCTTTGTTGAAAAATGTAGCGGAAGTCCGAAGTTTCTTAGGACTTGCTGGCTATTATAGGCGCTTTGTGGAAAACTTCTCGAGGATTGCACTTCCTCTTACTAAACTAACTAGGAAAGATCATAAGTTCGTGTGGTCGCCCGAGTGCACACGAGCTTTTGAGGAGCTGAAGAGTCGTCTGACCACGGCGCCCATTCTATGCTCGCCATGTGGAACAGAAGGTTACGAAATATATAGCGACGCCTCGGGGAGTGGCTTGGGTTGCGTTCTAGTGCAGTTTCGAAATGTAATTGCCTATGGCTCCATTCAGTTAATGGTACATGAGAGGAACTACCCGTTCCATGATTTGGAGCTAGCGGCCGTGGTATTTGCTCTTAAACTTTGGAGGCACTACTTGTATGGCGTGAAGATCGACATCTTTACGGACCACAAAAGCCTCAAGTACCTGCTTGATCAGAAGGAGTTGAATATGCGACAAAGGAGGTGGATGGAGTTCCTTGGGGACTACACCATCGACATTCGATACACTCCTGGGAAAGGAAATGTGGTTGCGGACGCGTTGAGTCATCGGGCTCCTGCACAGGCAAACTGGATTTTGATGCATGATTAGCGTCTAATCCGGGAGCTAGAAGCCTTGGAGATCATTTGTGTCGATAGAAGAGCGTCTCCTTCAGCATGTTTGAACTGGACGGAGGTTCAATATGACCTGGCCGACCGAGTTCGACATGCTTTGGAGTTGGATTCGAGCATGAAGCGATATAAAACGGAGACCGTGGATAGGTCAAACGCTGATTTCTCCTTCGAAGATGATCTTATATGGAAAAAAGGCAGATTGTGCATCCCAAATGTTGGTACATTGCGGGCAGAATTGATGTACGAGGCTCACTTTACCAAGTACTCGATCCACCCTGGGAGCACAAAGATGTACATGGATATAAAGAAACTCTTTTGGTGGCCAGGAATGAAGAAAGACATTGCACTCTACGTGGCCAAGTGTAACACTTGCGCGTTGGTGAAGGCTGAATGTCAAAGACCTGGTGGGTTTCTAAAGTCTTTACCGATCCCGGAATGGAAGTTCGACGATATTTCGATGGATTTCGTGCACGGACTGCCGAAATCGCAACATGGAAACGACGTCATCTGGGTGATCATAGATCGATTGACGAAAGTTTCGCACTTTATTCCGAATCGGAAAGACCACTCCGTGGAAAAACTAGCAAAGTTATACGTTGATAATATTGTACGGTTGCACGGGGTTCCCCGTAGCATCGTGAGAGATAGTGATGGGCGGTTCACATCAAACGATTGGAGGCTGATTCATCAATTATTGGGTACCAAGCTAAAATTTAGCATGGCCTTCCACCCGCAAACGGATGGACAGACCAAAAGGACCAATAGGATGATGGAAGACATGCTAAGGATGTGCGCCCTGGACTTCGGAAAGAAATGGGAAGATCATCTCTATATGATTGAGTTTGCCTACAACAACAGCTACCAAGCTAGTATAAAGATGGAACCTTTCGAGGCACTTTATGGTAGAAAATGTCGTACATCGTTGGCTTGGGCTGAAACGGGCGACACGAAGTTGTTGAAACGCAAGGACGTGGATGAAGCAAATACATCAATCCGGGCAATACGAGAGCGGTTGCTCATTGCCCAGGATAGGCAGGCAAAGTATTACAGTGCAAATCGCCGGAACATTCGAGTTCGCCATTGGTGATTGGGTTTACCTAAAGATCAAACCGTTCAAAGGAGTATCGAGGATCCGACGCTTGAAGAAGCTAAGTACGAGATACTTAGGACTGTTCGAGATCTTGGAGCGCATTGGTGAAGCTGCCTACCGTCTTGCTCTATCTTCGGAGCTGAGCGGGATGCATGATGTATTTCATATCTCTGAGTTGAGGAAGGTTGTCAAAGAGCCTAGTCTTGTTGTTGCGGTCAATGAAGTGTCGGTAGATGGTGGGCTAACGATGGAAGTCAAGCCCATTCGCATCGAAGACACAGAAGTAAAGCAGTTGCGGAACAAATCCATTCGGATGGTAAAGGTCCGTTGGAATAATTGCGGAAGAGAGGAACTCTCTTGGGAAAGAGAGCAAACAATGCTTGCGGAGTACCCCGAGCTTTTTCTCTCAGGTATATTTTATTTCTGTTGCTGCTGTTTTCGTAATTTCGGGACAAAATTCCTTAAAGGAGGGGAGATTTGTAACACCCCAATTTCCAAAACAGGAAGTATACTTCTCGAGAAATCAAAGGGCTGAAGTATACTTCTCGAGAAATTTAAAAGGCTGAGATTATACCTCTCGAGAAAACTAAAATCAAGAATTATCCTCTCGAGAATTAATAATCAGGAATTATAGCTCTCGAGAAATTAATATGCAGGAATATTACTTCAAGAGAAATCCTTAGGCGGGAAGTATATAGCTTCTCGAGAAATCTTAAGGGCAGGCAGTACCGGTTCTCGGGAAATAAGAAATGCCTTCAGGCAGCCGTTCGTCGAACGCAACTTATTCGCCGTTTGTCGAACGCAGGTTTAGCAGCCGTTCATCGAACGCAGGCCGCCATTCGTCGAACGCAGACAGCCGTTCGTCGAACGCAGGTTTAGCAGTTGTTCGTCGAACGCAGGCCGCCGTTCGTCGAATGCAGGCAGATGTTCGTCGAACACAGGTTTAGCAGCCGTTCGTTGAACGCGGGCTGCCGTTCGTCGAACGCAGGCAGCCGTTCGTCGAACGCAAGTTTAGCAGTCGTTCGACGAACGCAGCATTTCAGCCGTTCGTCGAACGCAGGCTTTTTAGCATTCGTCAAACGCATGGTTAAAGCAGTTCGTCGAACGCAGTTACAGTTCGATGATTTGCGAAATATCAGACCCGTGACTTCTTGTTCATAGCCGTCAGATCCAGGGCTTTAAATCCAAGGGCTGGGATTTATTTCTGGGTTATCTTAGGGTTTGTCCGGAGGGGTATATTTATATCCTCTTTATATTAAGTCTTTTCTTCTTCAAGCGTGAAAAAGACGAAGCCGAGGAAAAATAGCGACAGCGAGGAAGAAGAAGGAGACATTTTCTGCCATTGCCGGAGCTTCAGTGCTCCGAATCGCGAGCCGTTTTCAGATTTAGAAAGAGCAGCCCGTTGCAGTTCTTTCTATCCGAGTGAAATCTCATATCTATGGCGAAGAAGAAAGCTCCAAGGGTAACGATCCTTCCTCCCGGTCTTAGGACGTGTTTTGTCCTCTCATTCCTTTTTCTATGCTTGCATGAGGAATGCCTTTCACCAAATGGGTGAAGTGTAGGATTTCCTCTAGTTCTTCGGAACTCCGGTTCGATTGAGTCCGTCCCCGGCATATCTCATTTAGGAATCCGGTAGTCGTGCGGATTTAGGCATTTTTTGTGAAACCTATTCGTGGCCGTGAGCCCGGATCGGTGACGCTTGGATTGCGACGTTGCATTTAGGTTAAGCCTAGAATGCGTGGCGGAGAATGTCTCTGTGGGATCTTCTATTGTGTTGCGGGACTTGAGTTTTAGGTGCCTTTTGAGAGCCTAACGGAAGCCCCTTGCTTGGGTGGTTGAATGCAAACCTTCACCACAAGATTTGAAGAGGAGTGGTCTTGTACCTCCTTCTTGGTTGTTATTTGCGAAGTCTAAGTCCGCGTGAAAGGATTAGATGCGTAGCTTAATTATGTGGGCACTTAATGTGCTAAACCCTTACGGGCCGAGGTGATGCTGTACCCGCGTCGTGCGATAGATCGCGACGGTTAGAGCACGGGCAATGCTGAATCGAACCCGTTTTCATGCAGATCGGTGAGAGGTCCCTACCTCGTGTAAGCCGTGTGATCATGGGAGAGGTAGTGGAAGGTGTCTTACCTAGACCGACCAAAAGCTCTTTTTCCCCACCTAAGGCTATGTCCTTAGGGTGGAGTGTTTGTGTTGAATTGATGTTATGTTAGCCTCATGCGATTGCTTAGGCAGTTGTGGGGAACCTTTGGGTGAACCCAACCAACATCATGTGCATACCTAGGTTCCCTTTTACTTGATGCTCAACCTAGAAGATTGATTGTGCTTGAAACCTCACCTTGTGTAGTGTAGTTTGCACTTTCTTTATATTATTACATGTTGCATGTACGGCTTGCTGGCAGGTTAGCGGTGACATGCCCCTGAGCCGGCTAGATGGCCGAGGGGTGGGATCATTACGCGGTTTGTGGTCAGCTCATAGCTGACCGTCGCTTACCTCTTATTGGATGTTGGTTGCAGGTGCAGGTGAGCCTAGCGAGAAATAGCGGGCGGTGGCCCTTTTGCTGTGTTGGCCCTTGAAGGCCAACCTCTTTTCTGCTTTACATGTATTGCCGGCCTGCGTGCCGATGTATGTTTTGAGTTTCTATACATTTGATAAATGTAAGGCCTTAAGGCCGTAACTCTATTTGTTTCATTCATGGGATAGTGGACAATTCTAAAAGATGTTTAATCCAAATGCTTCCGCTTACGCTTTTTATACTCTCGTGTAGTTGTTGTTCTTTTCTTTTTATCACCTTATAATGCCTAGCTAGTGTGTATAGTATGGCGTGGGGTCCCGGCTGGACCTACTATTATATTATTTGTACTGGCAGGGTGTTACATTTTTCATGACCTAGTCATGACAAAACCACTCTAGGGGTCTAGTTTTTTGGGGGATGTTACATGTACATTGGGTCAAAATCAGCAACTTCTTCGATCTATCTATATAGATCTTAATACCAAGTATATAAGTCGCTTCACCCAAGTCCTTCATAGAAAAGAAGCTCCCTAGGTTGTTCTTAACAACTTGCAGGGTCGGAATGTCATTCCCGATCAGCAGTATGTCATCCATATACAATATCAGGAAGACAACAATGCTCCCACTAATCCTCTTGTAAACACAAGGCTCATCCTCGTTCTTCATGAAACCAAACTCTTTGATTTTCTCATCAAAACAAAGATTCCAACTTCGAGAAGCTTGTTTCAATCCATAAATGGATCGATTCAACTTGCATATTTTAGTGGCTTCACTTGGAGATACAAAACCCTCGGGTTGTGTCATATACACTTCCTCAAAGAGGTTTCTATTAAGGAAAGCCGTTTTGACATCCATTTGCCAGATCTCGTAGTCATAATACGCAGTAATAGTAAGTAGAATTCTGATGGACTTGACCATGGCCACAGGGGAAAAAGTCTCATCATAGTCAATACCATAAATTTTCCTGAAACCTTTAGCCACCAGCCGGCCTTTGAATGTCTGTACATTCCCATCCATGTCGGTCTTCTTCTTGAAGTCCCACTTGCACCCTATGGGTCGTACCCCTTCAGGTGGTTCAACCAAGGTCCAAACTTGGTTTGCATACATGGGTTCCATTTCATATTTCATGGCCTCAAGCCACTTCTCGGAGTCTGGTCCATTCATAGCCTCTTGGTAGGTTGCAGGCTCATCATCATGATCCATACACAACACATTACCTATTTGAGACATGAGAAATACATATCTCTCAGGCTCAAATCTTGGTCTACCAGATCTACGTGTGACTTGTGTTTCCTGAGCAGGCTCTCCAGCTACAACTTCTTGTAGTCCTTTCTTAGGTTCCAATTCCGGTTCGTTCATTATTTGTGGCTCTTGAACTTCTTCAAGTTCTATCTTTGCAGTCTTTCTGGATAAGAACCCTTTCCCCAAAAAGACATTAGTCCTTGCGACAAACACTTTTCCTTAGACGGCAGGTAGAAGTAGTACCCTTTTGTCTCCCTAGGAGACCGCACGAGATAACATTTATACAATTTGGGTTCCAGCTTGTCAGGCATTTGACGTCGTATGTATGCCTCACAACCCCAAATCTTAATGAATGACATACTAGGACGCTTCCCAGTCCATATCTCATATGGTGTCTTTTGAACCATTTTCGTTGGAACTCAATTTAGTGTGAAAGCAGCAGTCTCTAGAGCAAATCCCCAAAAGGAAACAGGCAGATCTGCATGACTCATCATCGATCACACTATGTCTAACAAAGTACGATTCCTCCTCTCAGAAACACCATTATGTTGAGGTGTTCCGGGCGGAGTGAGATGTGATACAATACCACACTCTTTCAGATGATCACAAAACTCATGACTCAGATATTCGCCACCTCGATCAGATCGGAGTGCTTTTATCCTTTTTTCCAGTTGGTTCTCTACTTCATTCTTAAACACTTTGAACTTTTCAAAGGTTTTGGATTTGTTCTTCATAAGAAACATGTATCCGTATCTACTGAAATCTTCAGTAAATGTGATGAAGTAGTAGAACCCACCTCTAGCCATAAAACTCATGGGTCCGCATACATCACTATGTATTATACCCAAGAGATCATCAACCCTCTCACTACAACTAATGAAAGGATCTTTCGTCATCTTACGTAATAAACATGACTCGCATCTCTTAAATGATTCATAATCAAATGAGTCCAGTAGTCCATCTCTATGGTGCTTGGATATGCATTTCTCATTTATATGGCCTAAACGACAATGCCAAAGGTACGTAGGATTTGAGTCATTTGGTTTTAGTCTTTTAGTATTTTCTACATTATAGATCGGATGGTCTAAGTTCAAAACATATAAACCATTAAACAATTGGGCTACACCATAACAAACATCATTCATAAAAATCGAACAACAATTGTTCTTAATTATAAACGAAAAACCTTTCATGTCAAGACATGAAATGGATATAATGTTTCTAGTTATAATTGGAACAAAATAACAGTTATCTAAATCTATTACAAGCCCAGTGGGCAAAGAAAGATAATAGACACCAACAGCAACGGCAACAACTCTTGCTCCATTTCTGATGCACAGGTCTACCTCCTCTTTGCCCAGCATTTTTCTCCTTCTCAGTTCCTGCACATTTGTACAAATGTGAGAACCCCATCTGGTATCCAATACCCATGATGAAGGAGCAGAAAGGTTTATCTCTATAACGTAAATACCTTACGTGGAAGTCACACTTCCCTTCTTCTTTTGCAGATCCTCAATGTAGAGGGGACAGTTTCGCCTCCAATGCCCTGCCTTACCGCAGTGGTGGCACTTTCCTTCCTTTGCCAGACCTTTCCTTTTCAGTGCAGAAGATTTGGGATCAAGATGAGACTTAGATCCTATCTTCGTCTTCTTGGGTGCCTTAGTATTGCACTTGCCTTTATGCACCATCAGTATGGGGCTAGCAGGCTTGACCTTCTTCATATTATTTCGGCAGTTCTCAACATACCTAGGAGCTCGGGTAGTGTCTTATCTATTTCATTCATGTTATAGTTCAAGACGAACTCCTCATAACTGTCCGGCAACGATTGCAGGATCAGATCTGTGGCCAACTCTTGACACAAGGGAAAATCCAATCTTCCAAGGTTTTCTATATACCCAATCATCTTGAGTACGTGAGTCCCTACTGAGTCTAGAGCTCCCATCTTGCACTGAAATAATGCCTTGGACATATCAAACCTCTCTTGCCGAGCTTGCCCCTCGAACATTTTCTTGAGGTGATCGATTATCTCATAACCACACATGCTCTCGTGTTGCTTCTGAAGCTCAGAGGACATGGTAGTAAGCATGAGGCATTCCACATCCAAGGTATCATCCTAATACTTCTTGTGAGCATCTTTGTCTGCTCGCGGAGCATTCCCGGTCGGCTCTGTAGGGGCTTCCTGTCACAACCCATACTTTTCCCAAATTAAGCTACGATATCAGAGTAAAGGGAAAATATGCGTCGTGATGCCACGTCCTACAGGGGACAACTACAGACGTTCAGGCATGCACTCAAACGAACATTTTTGCGAACAAAGAGGTATATATATATATATATAAGAGAATTTATCTTTTAACATTTCTTTCTTTGGTTGGGAGGTCGTGCCCCTCGGCCCTGTGGTCTACATAGCCACCAATGGAAAAGGAAAACGCGCACACAATGGAAGAAAAATAGGTTCCTTTTTATCCTAAAGGCGCTGAAGACCAGAAATGTCTCCAGGGCGATCATAGGACTAAATTTAGTATATAATAAGGAAATGCCATTTTTTTGTTTTACGCCTTGCAAATAGGTGATACATAATAACTAGTAAAGCAAGGCATGCTATAAAAAAATTAATTTGTTTAAAGGGTTTCACGAACACCAAAAAAAATACATTTTAGTACTTTTCTCTGAGTGCACAAGTATACAAAAATAACTAAGTAGGAAAAGAAAACTAGCAGCAGCATGAGAAAGTAATCTAAGCAAAAGCCATACGGGCGCCAACAGCTGAGACGAACCCGTAGGAAAGAAAATAGACAGACCACAGGAAAAGAACCACAACCAACAAAAGAAAGAAAACTGCAACCTTACCTACAAGGAAGGAAAGGCCTCGACGGGGAACTGAACAACCCCGCTCTAACTCCTGTGACAGCTATGAACCTGAACCTGAGGCATTCATAAGAAAAGAATGCCTCAGCCCAAAGGGTGCAAGAAAGCCAACAAGAAAGGAATGAAAACTATAATATAAGAGGAATGCTGAATAGCCATCCCAGGGCATCAAGCAACCAAGAGTAAAGAAAACCGAACCAAGCCGCTGCATAATAAGTTAAAAGAACTGTAGTGGGGGGACTCAAGATCCATCCACACTCCATTCTAAAACCACTATGGTGAGGGCCCATGCGTCCACCCACTCTCCAGTCCAAAACCGCTGTGGTGAGCGCCCATACGTCCACTCACTCTCCAGTCCAAAACCACTATGGTGAGGGCCCATACGTCCACTCACTCTCCAGTCCAAAGCCATTGTGGTGAGGGCCCATACGTCCACTCACTCTCCAGTCCAAAGCCGCTGTGGTGAGGACCCATACGTCCACTCACTCTCCAGTCCAAAACCAAAGTCTAACATAAACTCATCAGCCACAAGCTTGGTTTGACTCTCAAGGAAGATCTTATATTTGATACAGGGAAATAAACTTTAGCATTTGCACTATAAGTATAAAGCCATATAATAGCATTTGTTTACTTAACAATAGAGCGAAGCGGCCAATAATTTGAAGCGGTTATAAAGCTCGAAACCGAAATATATCTACATAACTTCCAAATTTAACAATCAATAACCTTGCCAAAACTTCGGGAACTAACAAGAGAAATTCCCAGAAAATTTAGCATCTAGTTCCCCCAGCCTGACAGAAATTAGGAAAGCTAAATTTCCAGGGAATTTAGGATTGGGTTCCCAATACCGCCAAGAATTAAAGGGGCACGATTCGGGGAATTCAGCCAACAAAAGAAAATATCCATACTTTTAGCTCGCTATAAGAGAAATAGGAAGAATTTAACAAGCCAATCACAGGCAATTAAAAAGTGAGATATCTCGCTTTAACTAGTGAAGGGTGCAGATCAGTAAAACCAACCAGACTTTTCACTATTGAATCACGCAGAATTTGCATAGATATGCATAATTTAGCCATCCAAACCTCTAAGGAAAAGCACAATATAAGCATAGAGGTATGCATTTTTATCCATCCTGATTTCTAAATGAAAGGCAAGGTTAACCATCTGAAAGTGCACAGTTAACCTCACTAGAATTCTCTAGAGGGGGGGGGGGGGGGGGGGGGGGTGAATAAAGATTTAAAAATACTTTATGCAATTATATATATATATGTGTGTAATAATCACAGATTCAAGCTTCCCACAAACCAACAAGAATTAAGCAAGTAAAGAAGAAAAATAGCAAGAAGAAAATCACAGCACAACACAAGGAAGTATAGTGGTTCCCCAAACTTTGGGTAGTCCACTCTTCTAACCGCTTGGTAGGAATTCACTATCTTGCACTGAGTCTTTTGATAAGGAGACTCTTAGAACCAGCCTGAGTCTTTTGACAAGGAGACTCTTAGAACCAGTACAACTGAATTTTTTGAAGAGAGATTCTAAAAACTCTTTTACACTTTTTGAAAATGAAATGAAGATAAGAAGAAGAAGTAGAAGAAGTAATTTAAACAAGAAAGAATCTTCTTCCTAGCAAGAAGATTAGAAGCACAAGAATAGTGAATGTAATCTCTCTTCTATAGTGAGAAGGAGATTGTAAGCTTTTCTTTCTTTTGTGAGAACTTTCCAAATTTGCAGCAGAATGGCTTCAGAAGGAGGAGAAGATGAAGGCTTTTTCTTTGCTGCAGCACACTATCTCTTCTCTCAGCATTCTCACTCTTCACTTGGGAGCTCTTCCTCTTTTTCAAATGTATATGGTGGATCACTGGTTATTATTCTCTGTCGACTTCCTTCTTATTTATAACTCTGTTTGAAAAGATATTGCTAAAGGAGAATAATCAATTAGTAGACAGAGAATTAGAAAGAGAGAAAAATTTCCATACTAATTTTATCTGTAGAAGGAAAGAATTTATTCTGATTTCAAATACCATCCAAATAAACATTAATCAAATTAGCCAAGAATCTATTAGAAGGAAAGACAGATTCAGAACGGCTATAAAAGTATAAAATCATTCCATAAAATTCAGATCTTTAGAAAGAAGGAAAGAGATCTGGCGTGATTTGAATTTGACATAGAAATCGACGTGCGTCGATTACTATTTGACGTAAGCGCTGAGTTCATCCTGGCTGGACGTCCAGAGGAGAATAAGGAAGGTGCGTCGACTAAGGTGCGTCGACTTTATTAAATGCGTCGACTAGAAGTCAGAGTTACGTCGACAAAGATTATGTCGAATTCTTCTTAGAGTTACTTCGACTCATTCTGAGAGAAACGTCGACTACATTTCGACGTTGCGTCGAATTCTATTCGACGCATATTTACTTAGACTAACTTTTCATTCTTAGAAATTATATTTTCTTAATTCTAGGGGTTAAGATATATCATTTCCCCAACAATCTCCCCCTATTTGTCTTAACCCTATTTAGAGAGAAATTATATCAGTATTTAATCAACTCAGCAAGACATTCATATAGAGAAGAAATATGCTAAGCAATCAGAAGAAATCATATAACAAGTAATAGTCTTTCACAAGATTTAAACTAGAAACTTCTTGTTATACATGAAATTGACAAAGGCAGAATAAAGTTTTCTAGATAGATTTTCAATAGCATCAAAAATATAGCCCCTAGCTTTATCAGGATGCTCCTGGACATTTCTGATGATTGTGTGCGGTTTCTCCAGGACTTTGTCAGCATCAGGGAGAGTGTCATTTATAGAATAGCCCTTGCTGATGATAATTGCTGCCTTTTCATCAATCACCTCAATTGTAATGTTTTAAGGTTTCTTTTGTGTAGGCTTGGGCTCAGGTGGTCCTTTGTTGTCAACCTTTGGCCTATATTTTCTCTTCTATGATTCCTTTTTCTCAGGGATCTCAGGCATTTTTCCTTTCCCTTTCCAGGGTGAGTCATGCCATTTGTCTAATCTTGCAGGTCTTTCTGGCTTCTTATAAGGAATGTAAATATCTTCTGCACACCCTACGCCCCTCTTGTGCTTTTGTCCTTTTTCTAGGATGAGCCATGCCTGAGGATTTTTCTTTGGATAAGCTTTAACATCAAACAATTTCTTTGGAAGTTTGATGGAAGATTCAGCCAGAATCTGTTCTTTAGTCATCCCCTTCTTGATCTTTTCCAACCAGATATTCCTTTTATCTTCTACTTCTTTCCTAGCTGCTTCATATTCATACAGCTCTCTTTCTCTTATTTCTTCATGCCTCTTTTCCATGTCAGGATCATGGTACTCTTTTACAGGACTGTTAGGAGTGATATTAGGCATTCATTCAAACCTTTTTATCTCATCAACAGCTTTTCTATATTTCTTTTCCTTTGCATAGTCTTTTCTTTCTTCTTTGGAGAATATTTGCCAAAGAGGGATGGCTTCTCTTCTTCTTTTCATTTGTCCTCTTGGTTTTTCCCTAGATAGCATCTTTGGAGGTAAAGGTAGTAGAGGAGGTAGAGATCGAGGTTGAAGTGGAGGAAGAGGCAGAGGAGGAGATGTAGTTTTCTCTTTAGAAGGAGAAGGTGGAGAAGGAACCATTGTAGGAGAGGTAATTTGTTCTGTAACAGGAGGCAAAATGTCCTCTGGAGGAATATCTTCAAGTAAGGGTGTCTTGAGTTTGATATAGCTAGCAGAGAAGCCAGGTGAGTGATGCTGATATTCTTCTACACACAAGGGTGCCTCAATCCAGACTTTCCCTTTTAGGTCATCAGAAAAAGCTGTTTCTTCCTCCCCCTGGACTTCTATATTTTGTACTGCAATAATCTCCCCCTGAACATATGGGGCATCTACTCTGAATGCTGAATCCACAGCATGGTATCCTTCTGTATGATAGGAGGAGGATTCACCAAGGTGTTTGTTGAAGTTGTAATCAGAGTGATTGGAGAAGATTTGAGCCTATGGTAAAAGAGAAAATTAAGTTGGTTTAATACTTAAAGATAGTATTTAGAGATTGGAGAAGAGTTAGCCCTGAGCTTTAAGAAAAACTTGGATAGGGGGGTTTCTGGAGCAACTCTCCCCTGGTATATATCCTTCAGAAAGGATGTAAACCCTTTTGGCGATAGAGGTTGTTCTTGAAGAAGAACATGAAGCTCAGGAAGAGAAGCAGAGAGGTTGGCCAATTTGGCTTCACAGTTGGTGAGCATGTCGGCACACTCATTGAAGAAGTTGGTCAGACGTGTCTGGAAGTCATTCAGAAGTTGTTCCAGAGCATCGTTTATTGTTTTGATGAGAGCAGATTGAGCAGGGGTTGGCGCCATTGATGCAGAGAGAGGTAGAAGACGAAGATTTTGGCGGTTTAGGAGAGTATGATTTATGAAATAAGAGGTGTTATTTAAAGGAGGCGAAACGTCGAAAAGGAAACAGAAATCAAGGTATATTAGGTAACCAATCGTCAAAAGAAGAAGGGAAGATTTGTTTCCAGTTTTATTATGAAGTCGACGTTACGTCGAATTGGAGTCGACGCATGGTCGATGTGTCGGAGCATCTGTGACGTTGGTCATTGATGTCGACGTATGCGTCAATATGGAGTCGATGCTTCGTCGAAACATTATCAGCCTAATATCCTGTCGACGTGGTCGTAGACTTGCGTCGAGATTATATCGACGGTGCGTCGATAAGGGATCGACGTATCTTTGTCTTTAAGAAATCAATGCTAGCGTCGAGTTCCTCTCGACGGTGCATCGATAGGTAATCGACGTGTCTTTAAGTACTTGCTTAGTTTTTTTGATTTCTTTTAGATTTCCCCAACAATGGTGTTTACAAGCTTCCATCAAGCATTCCCAAGGTGTTGATAAAGTAAGTATGCTTAGTTTCATCTAAGGGTTTGGTAAAAATGTCTGCTCTTTGACTATCTGTAGGAATATATTCTAAGGTTATCTTACCTTTTTCTACATTGTCTCTAAGAAAGTGATGTCTGATCTCTATATGATTGGTTCTACTATGAAGGACTGGGTTGGATGCTATGGATATAGCACTAGAGCTATCACAATAAATTTTAGAGTTATTGACTTCCAATTTATATTCAAGAAGCTGATTTTGCATCCAGAGGATTTGTGAACAACAGCTCCGAGCAGCTATATATTCAGCTTCAGCTGTTGAGGTTGAGACTGAAGTTTGTTTCTTACTGAACCATGATATTAATCTGTCACCTAGGAATTGGCAAGTACCAGATGTGCTTTTCCTATCAACCCTACATCCACAGCATAGTCTGCATCTGAGAATCCAATTAATTCAAAATTTGTTTCTGCTGAGTACCACAGACCTAGTTCAGGTGTTCCTTTTAGGTATCTAAGAATCCTTTTTACAGAGGTGAGATGGGATTCTTTTGGATCAACCTGAAATCTAGCACATATGCAGGTTGCATACATAATGTCAGGTCTGCTAGCTGTTAGATAGAGAAGGGATCCTATGATTGCCCTATATGTCTTTTGATCTACTGATTTTCCCTTATCATCCTTTTCTATAATGGCATTAGTTGTCATAGGTGTTTTCATGGTAGATGCTGATTTCATACCAAATTTTTTTGATTAATTCATTAGTGTATTTAGATTGTGAGATAAAGATTCCCTCACTGCTTTGTTTCACTTGTAGCCCTAAGAAATAAGAGAGTTCTCTCATACTACTCATTTCAAATTTTGATTGCATTAGATTAGCAAATCGTTTACAAAGTTTGGGATGAGTTGAGCTAAAGATGATGTCATCTACATAGATTTGAACAAGAAGGAGTTGATTTTTATTGGTTCTAGTAAAAGTGTTTTATCTACTTTTCCTCTTTCAAAAGAATTTTCTAAAAGGAAGTTGGAGAGAGTTTCTGATAAGTCCCATTTATATACACATTTATGGACTCATCTGGGCCGGTATTTGAGTCAATGCACTACATTTTAGATCCATAATCACTCATATTTGTTCTCTACCTGTTATTCCAAGCTAAGTGCACTTTTAGGCCCGTTTCGATGTATTTTCTTGTTTATCTTACTCATGCTTTATGTTGCAATTCAATTTCTATATTTGAGAATGTGTGGAATGCCCATTTACGTGGCCTGACGATCTTTAATGTTGATACGGGGGTTGTGCGAGTGTTCTGGGGCGCAAAAACTGCACAGGAACACTGCGCACGACCACTGGACATAGTGCGCACGACCACGGGTCGTGCGCTAGTGATCGTGCATTAATTCCCACCTAAAAAGTGGCCTGACTGGCTTAACGCACGACCACTGGACATAGTGCGCATGACCACTGGTCGTGCGCCACTGATCGTGCGCATTGAAAACCTGCACCTGTCTATAAATAGCTGCTCCGCGAAAACAGCCGTAACTCCTTCGTTTTTAGGTCTTTTCCAGCGCCGTTTTTTGCGTTTTTTCATTCTAAGCCTCCTCTATTCATCTAGGAACTTCAAGGAAGAGATTGGATCTTACTTTCATCATCAAGGAAGGTTTGAAGAGCATTGGACATCGCCGGGTCGTGACACGAAGAAGACGGGCCATTGGGAGGAAGTGACAGCCCTCCTTTACCCCGGACGCAGTTGAGGACCGAGCTTGGACGTGGATTGACAACCCAGCGATTCCAACCGTGAATCCCAGCAAGGCTTCGGAGTCGGTCGAATCTCTTACTCCGTATTCTTTCGAAATGATGTTTGTATGCTAAACTCTCTATTTTGCGAATGAAGAACATGATAAATCTAGATCTGTAACTTTTATTTCATCTTTATGAAATTCCTTTTGATTTATTCATGTGTATGAGGTGCGCTATTGTCATTCATTTTATCGATTTCATTCCGTGAGCCTACTCTTCCATCCGCCAAGCTAATCGGTGTTAACGGCCCGTGTAATCCACCACGACTCCGCCGGTGCGAACCATTCCATCCGCTAGCCTACTCGTCCATCCGCCCTTTCGAAGTAGTGCGTTCAAGGCCTACGTAGTCTCCATCCTGCCTAGCGAAGCAGTGCGCTCAAGGCCTGCATAGGAGTAGTTTAATTTTGTTACTTTTATTTTCCATAACCCAAACAACCCCCCTTCGCGTTCCATCCGACTAAAGGACTTCAATCTCAAGTCCTGCCTCAATAGTAAACTCCACCTTACTGTGTTCCTTGAGAGATTCAATACTTGGGGATTTACTTCCTCATATTATTACTTGACAGCGACCGGTTCACTGCCGTTCGGATCGCAGTCTCGCTACCGCCTATCGCGGTGTGCAGGATTTGCGCATCAAGTTTTTGGCGCTGTTGCCGGGGAACACAGACGTGTGAGTTGCTGTAGGGGGAGACAAGAGTTAGAAGTTCTTCCATTGTGTATAGTCCTCTTGTCATTTTGTTTGTTTTCTATTTAATTTTTGCGTTTATTAATTTTACTATTTCCCTTTTCCTGTTTTAAATTTTTTTTAGGCAAGTTTAATCCAAGGAGTTTTATTAGTTTGTGTAAATTTCCTTGCAAAAAATTTCAGCTTCATTTTATCTGCTTTAATTATTGAAAATGTCGTCATGGGATATTTCACCTAGCTTTAATGACATGGTTTATTATATGGACCAAATGAATGAGTTGAATGCTAGGCAGTGTAGGAACATTGTTTGCTTGTTGTGTCGAGGAGAGGGTCATGAATTGAAGGACTGTCCTAGTATTTTCAATCCTGACCGCTGCTCCTCCACTTATGACAACAGTGTCCCTATCGCTCATTCTGTGCCCATGGAGGCAATTGTGCCCTCTACCCCTGAGCTTGTCTCGTGCATGGACTCCTCACTCCCTGTGTATGGCTTCACTCCTAGTGATGATGATCACTCATCTGTTAGCCAACAAGGAGAGGAATGGGAGCTCCTAGATTCACCTGAGTATGATGAGGAAAGTATTCTTTCCATCGGGGAGGCGTCAGCAGATCTTTTTGCGGAGGAGCCAAATCTTTGTGTTCCTCCAGTTTTTTTGCAAGATTTTTCTACACACATTCTTTATGATCCTATCAAAGTAAAGGAGTGGGGTGATGCTTCGGACTCGGAGGATGCTCCAAAGTGGGTTGAGGAGGATACTCTCTCTGATGAGGAGGTTTGCACTTCTTCATGGGACGAGGAGGTCCAAACCACCACTGAGGACCTTGAGTTCTTGGGTTCCCCTCGCCATGATACTTACGATGATGATAGCGTTCTATCCTTGAATCCTGTTGGGAGTGAGACTGGGACCACTCCCCCAATTTTTGATTATTTAAGTCATTCTTCTCTTTTATTTCCTAACCCCCCTTCTTCATCTGAGCCTGTGCAGGTTGAATCTTCGCAGGTACATCAGGAGGACTTGGAGCATGATGCTCATGTCAATGATGAGTGTATCTTCATATGTGAGGAGGTTGACCCCTCCTCCATAGAGGAAGCCTCATTCATTTCCTTCTCCTCCTGCTGCACCCTTGGAGATGATACCTTGCTGGGCAAGGATTGTTTTGGTGAGATGAATGAGGACCATGTCTCCTCCTCTTCTTACTTTCTGTTTCCTCTACCTGCGTTATGTAGGTATTATTATTTGGGTAGAGGAGTAACTGTTCTGTCGCCGTATCGGTACCCGCTACCGACACGTGTATTAGAATAGTTACCTGTCCATTTCCTTTTTCATAGGCCCATTAGCTAGAACCTTCATGTTTTTGAATAAGTCGTGCTGGGATGACAATAACCCCAGTAGTTATCTTACTTTTCATGCATTTTATTTTAGTCCATCCTGTTTAGTTAGCTGTAGTTTATTGTAGTTTATCTTTTTCTGTTTCTTTTGTTTTGCGGAGCTGACCCCTGCAGGTAATTCTTCTGGATGGCGGATGCTGCAGCTTAGTCTTGGTTTAAATGCCAATCTTCTGGTATGCTCACTTGCTGAGCATTGAGTACTCTCTTCCCCTAGCCCTATTTTGATTTTCCTGTCATATATTATGCGGATTGTTTAGTTTAAGTCTGGGGGAGAGTAGTTTTGTTTACCCGCTCGCATGCACTATTGCATTGCATATTAGAAGATTTCATTTAAAATGTTTTGTTCATTTTCATTGCACACCACAGCACCCACTTGAGCGCGCTTAGCCGTTGGCACGTCGCGAGTTGAATTTGTCTTTTTTGTGTGATTTGGAAAATCATTGTGCTGGCTTAGGATTATGAGGTGGAGTAAAATGTTGACTCTTGCAGTGCTCCTAGTCGAGTGCTCATGTCTCGTAGGAATTCGTGTAGATTCAATTTCTTTTTATGCTTTTAGATTATATTTTTCTATTAGCGTAGATATTGTTTACTTTACTCAAAAAGTGGTGAATCCGGTGTGAATCAATCGGTAGCATAGGAATGTGTGTAGACGTTCGTTAGTCTCGTATTGCCCGAGCCGGGAGGAAGGATTATCTTTCTCGGTGGCTAGAACTTGCCCAAAGCGATTCTTGAAGCATGGGTATACGGTTAGTCAATTGCGTGAATGTGATATAGGCCATCATTTTGGCCTGGTTGAGCCTTTGTGCCCACTCCTATCGCTTTATCCTCGTTAGCCCAGTTGTGCCTACCCTTTCTTTGATTCAGCCCCACTATTGTCTCACCAAAGCCTAAATGCCAAACCCAGTCGCACTCCCAAATCTGAGCTTTAGCTGTTTAATATTTTCATGAGTTGGGTTGTTGATTTGGTGATATGTTTGTGAAGATTTGGATGTGTTATTGTTTAGTTGCTGAAAATGATAAGAAAAGAAAAGAAGAAAATGAGAGAAAGAAAAGAAGTGAAAAGAAAAGAAAAAGATTTGAGCTTTAATGAAAAAATCTGTGTAAAAATTTATGTTTGGGAGTAGGCGGTGCACACACCCATGTTGTTAAGTCCAAGTCTGGGGGTGTGATGTACCCGTGTGTTTGTGTGGCGAATAAGGAGAATTTCTGCACTAGCTCATTTGGGTTTAATATTTGAGCCATCGTCTTTATCATTGCATACCTCACCTAAACCCAAGCCCCATTTAAAACCTAAAGTCCTATTGATTCACGCATTTGAGTCAAACCAGTGACGTGGAGAGAGTGCGAACGGGCAAGCTTATGGTCACCGACATTGATGGATTTCAATGGAGTTGTCCCGAGCCCCGATCTTTGGCAATGCTCGCCTCAGCGTTCAGTTTACTTTCTTCCTATGTACGACCTTATGATTCACCGTGATTCGCCTTTTGAGTAAACGTAATATATAAATATGCTACTAGAAAATTATAAACCAATATGTATAATTAGAAATTTTGTCTACTGTATTTCTACGCACATGAGCATGCGACTTCGCATGGTACTCCGCTTGATAATTTCTTCGCCAGCTTATGTTTTTACTGTCCGTGAGAGATGGTTTGCTCGGGACGCGCAAACAGGTAAGTCTGGGGGTGTGATGAGTCCCATTTATATACACATTTATGGACTCATCTGGGCCGGTATTTGAGTCAATGCACTACATTTTAGATCCATAATCACTCATATTTGTTCTCTACCTGTTATTCCAAGCTAAGTGCACTTTTAGGCCTGTTTCGATGTATTTTCTTGTTTATCTTACTCATGCTTTATGTTTCAATTCAATTTCTATATTTGAGAATGTGTGGAATGCCCATTTACGTGGCCTGACGATCTTTAATGTTGATACAGGGGTTGTGCGAGTGTTCCGGGGCGCAAAAACTGCACAGGAACACTGCGCACGACCACTGGACATAGTGCGCACGACCACTGGTCGTGCGCTAGTGATCGTGCATTAATTCCCACCTAAAAAGTGGCCTGACTAGCAGTGCGCACGACCACTGGTCGTGCGCTAGTGATCGTGCGCATTGAAAACCTGCACCTGTCTATAAATAGCTGCTCCGCGAAAACAGCCGTAACTCCTTCGTTTTTAGGTCTTTTCCAGCGCCGTTTTTTGCGTTTTTTCGTTCTAAGCCTCCTCTATTCATCTAGGAACTTCAAGGAAGAGATTGGATTTTACTTTCATCATCAAGGAAGGTTTGAAGAGCATTGGACATCGCCGGGTCGTGACACGAAGAAGACGGGCCATTGGGAGGAAGTGACAGCCCTCCTTTACCCCGGACGCAGTTGAGGACCGAGCTTGGACGTGGATTGACAACCCAGCGATTCCAACCGTGAATCCCAGCAAGGCTTCGGAGTCGGTCGAATCTCTTACTCTTTATTCTTTCGAAATGATGTTTGTATGCTAAACTCTCTATTTTGCGGATGAAGAACATGATAAATCTAGATCTGTAACTTTTATTTCATCTTTATGAAATTCCTTTTGATTTATTCATGTGTATGAGGTGCGCTATTGTCATTTATTTTATCGATTTCATTCCGTGAGCCTACTCTTCCATCCACCAAGCTAAGCGGTGTTAACGGCCCGTGTAATCCACCACGACTCCGCCGGTGCGAACCATTCCATCCGCTAGCCTACTCGTCCATCCGCCCTTTCGAAGTAGTGCGTTCAAGGCCTACGTAGTCTCCATCCCGCCTAGTGAAGTAGTGCGCTCAAGGCCTGCATAGGAGTAGTTTAATTTTGTTACTTTTATTTTCCATAACCCAAACAACCCCCCTTCGCGTTCCATCCGACTAAAGGACTTCAATCTCAAGTCCTGCCTCAATAGTAAACTCCACCTTACTGTGTTCCTTGAGAGATTCGATACTTGGGGATTTACTTCCTCATATTATTACTTGACAGCGACCGGTTCACTGCCGTTCGGATCGCAGTCTCGCTACCGCCTATCGCAGTGTGCAGGATTTGCGCATCAGTTTCATACCAGGCTCTAGGTACTTGCTTAAGACCATAAAGTTCTTTGTTAAGTTTATAAACAAAGTTAGGTGAGGAGGGACTGACAAAACCTGGTGGTTGCTCTACATACACTTCTTCTTGAAAGTCACCATTCAGAAAAGCACTCTTAACATCCATCTGGTAAACTTTCATCTTCATTAAGGCTGCATAGGCAAGAAAGATTCTGATTGCTTCCAATCTGGATACTGGAGCAAAGGTTTGATTGTAGTCTATTACTTCTTCTTGTCTGTATCCTTGTGCTACAAGTCTTGCCTTGTTCCTGACAATTACTCCAGTGGAATCTAGTTTGTTTCTGTATACCCACATTGTACCAATGACTGGGTAGTTTCTTGGTCTCTCAACTAGGTTCCATACTTTGTTTCTCTCGAATTGGCTTAGTTCTTCTTGCATGACTATGATCCAGTGAGGATCACAATTTGCTTCCTCAAACTTCTTTGGTTCAACTTGAGATAAGAAGCATTGGAGCATCATCCCATTGGAGACTTGGTGTCTTGTTCTTACTCCAGTATTGGGGTCTCCAATTACTTGGGATTGTGGATGATTTTTCATGTTGATCCCTGTCCTGCTTGGATTTTTCAGATGTTTTTCTTCCTCATTAACAATGGGATCATTGTCCAACTGTTCTTCCTGAACCATGTTCTCTTGTGGGAGTTGGTTTTGATTTCTCTTCTCTGATCCTTCTTCATGCTCTTGTTCAGACTCCTCACTTGGTTCCTGTAGCTGGTTTTCTGTCCCAGTGTCTCTGTTCTCTAGAGTCAGTTGTTCAAGATGAGTCTCTATGCTGCTATTTTCCTATGAAAAAGGATTGGTGGAAGTTTCCTCCCCCTTAAACAGCATGTTAGTTTCATCAAATATAATGTGTATAGATTCTTCAATTCTGAGAGTTCTCCTGTTATAACATCTATAGGCTTTACTAGATGATGAGTACCCCAGAAATATTCCATCATCAGACTTCTTGTCAAACTTGGCAAGATGATCTTTCCCATTATTTAGGATAAAGCAAGTACATCCAAATATTTTAAAGTATTTAACAATGGGTGTTTTTCCCTTCAGGAGTTCATATGGAGTTTTTGACTTAGTTTTGTGTATGAGGCTTCTATTTAGAACATAGTTTGCAGTGTTGACTGCTTCAGCCCAGAAGGTTTTTGGTAATCCTGATTCTGTAAGTAAGGTCCTTCCTGATTCAATTAAAGTTCTATTGTTTCTTTCAGCAACTCCATTTTGTTGAGGAGTTCTAGGGGCTGAAAAACTTTGTTTAATACCTATATCCTCACAGAAACTACTAATTGACTGATTTTCAAATTCAGTCCCATGATCACTCCTGATAATTGAAACATGAGTATTGAACTCAGATTGAATTTGTCTTATGAATTTTGAGAGAATCTTATGGGTTTCAGACTTAGCCCTTAGAAAGAATACCCAGCTAAACCTAGAATAGTCATCTACAATGACTAAGGTATAAGACTTTCCACCTAAGCTTTGAGTGGATATGGGACCAAAGAGATCCATGTGCAGTAAGTAGAGGATCTTAGGGGAGTCATCCTTACCAATTGGTTTGAAGGATGACTTGGTCTGTTTTCCTAGTTGGCAAGGTCTACATGGAGAGTCCTTAGAGAATCTACCCTTTGGTAGGCCTCTGACTAGATTATTCTTTGATATTTTACTAATGGTTTTGTAGTTTAGATGACCCAGTCTCCTATGCCATAATTCACTTTTATTAATAATATTGTTGAACAAACAAACTTCTGTGGGTGAGGAGCTAAAGTCTACTATATATACCTTCCCTTTTCTAATTCCATTGAGTACTGTGGCACCAGTCTTGATATCAATAATATGGCAAAATAGTGTGGTGAATTTTACCTCATACTTACCACTATCACATATCTGACTTATACTTATCAGATTGTGCTTCAGTCCTTCGACTACTGCCACATTCTTGAAGGTAACTTTCCCTTCTTTGAAATCTCCAAAGCCCCTGGTTTGGCCACAGCTAGAGTCTCCAAAAGTCACTGGTGGTCCAAGTCTATCCTCAAAATTGATTAATAGGTTTTTGTACCCTGTCATGTGCATGGTGCATCCACTATCCAAGTACCACACCAGCCTGGAGATGTGATACATCTGCACATAAAATTTTAAACATTTGTTTGGACCCTCCTAAGCTGGGGTCCCTTCCTCCCAATAGTGAAAGGTTTAATGAAAGAATAATTGGGTTTTTCAGAATATCCTTCATCCTTTAGGGGTATTGGCTTATCATATCAATTGTCTTTCGTAATGATGCAGAAATAGAGTTCATAATAGAAGGAAATAGATTGAGAAGACTTTTTGGAAAAGGAGACTTTTCTGTTAGATTGGTTGCATCGATATGAATTCGACGTATGGTTAAAATTGCGTCGAGTGGAAGTCGATGCTTCCTTCATTCTGTGGTTACTTTTAGTCGAAGCATAGGAGAGATTGCGTCGATTGGAAGTCGACGTATTTTGGTGTCTGCATTGATTAGAAATCGATGCATTATTTGAGTTGCGTTGAGTAGAATTCGACGCACGTCGATAATGATTCGACGCAAGTTTGTTTCTTTTCTGAGGATATTTACCTAGGATTCCTTCATGCATAGTGAGATTATTTTTGTTAAAAATAGTGGTTGTTTCTGGATTTTCTTGTGATCTTTCTCCTGTCAGATGATTCTCCCTAGTGAAGTGAAAGGGATGTCTCCAGACAGATTTGCTGGGTGATTGAGGTTTGGGTTCTAAGTCAGTGTTATATTCTAGTTGTCTAAATCTATCAGTGAGATTGTTAGAGATATTCTTGAGCTTCTGACTTCTGCCATTTAGAGAGTCTTCAAAGGCTTTTGCTTTTGCTAGCTCATTTCTTAGTGCTTGATTTTTAGTATTGATTTTATCTAGTTGCTCCTCTGAGAGTCCTAGACTGAGCTCATAGTTTTTATGTTGTATATTTGTTTGTTTGAGATTGTTTAGTTCATTTCTTAGTTTCTTCACTTCTTTCTCAGATTTGACTAGATCTAAACAGAATTCTTTGAAACTATTTTTGAAATCAATGGAAGAGAAATCTATATCATCAAATATATTTACCAGAGATGTATCTTCAGGCTTTTCAGTAGCCATCAAACAGGTTACCTCTTGCTTAGCCTTTTCCTGATCATCTTCAGATGAGGTACTCCTTTCAGATTCTGAATCACTCCATGATTGAGCAATGAACCCTTTCTCTTTCTTCTTCTTCTTCTTTAGATATATTCTTTTCAGATCTTTCTTATTGCTGATCTCTTTAGGACATTCAGGTGCAATGTGTCCAGGTTCCCTGCAAGAGTAACATATAATCTCTTTATTAGGAGTTTTGTCATACATGGTTATTGAGTCTCTCCTTCTGGATCCTTCTATTTTGATCCACTTCTTGAACTTTCTAGATACTAGATTGATCAGCTCTTCATCATTTGTAGAGGCTTCACCTTCAGTAGCCTTCAAAGCAATGTTCTTTTCTTTTGAGAGTGGAGGAGCCTTTTCTTTCTCTTCTTTCTCAGCTCTTGTTTTCAACAGCTGTTCATAAGATCTTAATTTATCCAACAAGACATCTGTTGAGATTTCTTTTTGACTTCTGGAGTCTTTAATTGGCCAAATTCTTGAGTCCCAAGAGCTAGGGAAGCAAGTTAGAAGTTTGTCATTTATCTCAGTGAGAGATATATCCTTCTCAAGTGTTCTTAACTCATTTATTATGAGGCTAAATCTAGCATACATGTCAGCAACACTTTCATTTTCTTTCTTCTGGAAGTTTTCATATTGAGAGATGACTAATGCATTTTTATCCTTCCTCTCATCAGCACTCCCTTCTACCATTTTATTGAGAGCTTCCCATATTTCTTTAGCTGACTCATATTCAGTAATCTTTTGGAAGATTTCATCTGAGAGGGTTGAGACTAAGATATTCATAGCCTTGGCATCACATGCTTGAGCTTTCTGTTCTTCATCTGTCCATTCAGCCTTTGGAGCAAGTGTTTGTGTGACCTTTCCACTTGAGTCCTTCTTGAATGGCTTGGGAGGTCCTGTCATAATAATATCAAATAATTCTTCATCAATAGAGTTTAGATAAATTTTAATTCTTGTTTTCCAAAGTGCAAACTTTTCAAGGTTGCAAATTGGTGGTCTGGTGGAAGCATAATCTTTGATTTGTGCCATGTGAAAAATAGTTTTTAGAAATATATATATATATATATATATATATATATATATATAAAGGAGGTAGGATCTTTGTGATCAAGGAGTTAACCTTTTTAGATCAACCTCGCTTTGATACCAATTGAAAGTGCACAGTTAACCTCACTATAATTCTCTAGAGGGGGGTGAATAGAGATTTAAAAATACTTTGTGCAATTATATATATGTGTGTAATAATCACAGATTCATGCTTCCCACAAACCAACAAGAATTAAGCAAGTAAAGAAGAAAAATATCAAGAAGAAAATCACAGCACAACACAAGGAAATATAGTGGTTCCCCAAACTTTGGGTAGTTCACTCTTCTACCCCCTTGGTAGGAATTCACTATCTTGCACTGAGTCTTTTGATAGGAGACTCTTAGAACCAGCCTGAGTCTTTTGACAAGGAGACTCTTAGAAACAATACAACTGAATATTTTGAAGAGAGATTCTAAAAACTCTTTTACACTGTTTGAAAGTGAAATGTAGATAAGAAGAAGAAGTAGAAGAAGTAATTTAAACAAGAAAGAATCTTCTTCCTAGCAAGAAGATTAGAAGCACAAGAATAGTGAATGTAATCTCTCTTCTATAGTGAGAAGGCGATTGTAAGCTTTTACCTCTTTTGTGAGAGCTTTCAGAATTTGCAGCAGAATGGCTTCAGAAGGAGGAGAAGATGAAGGCTTTTTCTTTGCTGCATCACACTATCTCTTCTCTCAGCTTTCTCACTCTTCACTTGGGAGCTCTTCCTCTTATTCAAATTTATATGGTGGATCACTGGTTATTATTCTCTGTCGACTTCCTTCTTATTTATAACTCTGTTTGAAAAGATATTGCTAAAGGAGAATAATCAATTAGCAGACAGAGAATTTGAAAGAGAGAAAAATTTCCATACTAATTTTATCTGTAGAAGGAAAGAGTTTATTCTGATTTCAAATAATATTCAAATAAACATTAATGCAATTTGCCAAGAATCAATTAGAAGGAAAGACAGATTCAGAACGGCTATAAAAGTATAAAATCATTCCATAAAATTCAGATCTTTAGAAAGAAGGAAAGAGATCTGGCGTGATTTGAATTTGACATAGAAATCGACGTGCGTCGATTACTATTCGACGTAAGCGCCAAGTTCATCTTGGCTGGACGTCGAGAGGAGAATAAGGAAGGTGCGTTGACTAAGGTGCGTCGACTTTATTAAATGTGTCGACTAGAAGTCAGAGTTACGTCGATAAAGATTACGTCGAATTCTTCTTAGAGTTACATCAACTCATTTTGAGAGAAACGTCGACTACATTTCGACGTTGCGTCGAATTCTATTCGACGCATATTTACTTAGACTAACTTTTCATTCTTAGAAATTATATTCTTCTTAATTCTAGGGGTTAAGATAAATCATTTCCCCAACACCATCCCTACTTTTATCCATCCAGAATTTCCAATAGACCAAGCATATATAACCAAAAGAAAACCATCCCGATTTCTAAATGAAATGCATGATTATCCACTATTTACGAATAGGAAAAGCAAGAGTAACCAACTAGCAGGTATTACCAAGAAAAGGTCCAGAAATTTCGAGCATAAAGACCAACAAAAATCCAGCACATATAACCAAGGTAATCCAGGCCATTTCCAGCACAAATCTAGGTGGAACCAAGCATCAGGAAGGGGCAATTTCCAGCATAAATCTAGGTAGAACCAAGAAATCAGGAAGGGGCTGCCTACCCCATACTCACAACCAATTTCAGTTAAACAGAAGGGAAGAGGGGAGGGGAAAGAGGAGGGAAGGGGTTTTCTTGGCTCGAATCAACCGGCGACTCGCCAAAACGCAACAAGCTTGACGAGGGACGACTGGTATCACAGCCCTGACGACAAAGACAGGGCCCGACAACCTCCCAAAACACCTCCGGCGAAACCCTCGCAGCGCTCCAGGCTCGCACGGGGAAAAGGGAAAATGACAGAATGAAGGCTGCCGCCCCCAGGGTTAAATTCCTTAACTTATAAACATTAATATCCCTCCTCATACAAACACTAATAAATATATATATATATATATATCCTCAATACATTGCATCATATAAGTGTATAATGCATGCATACGTAATATACATATATAGGTATATAATTTTGCATAATAAAATTATATATATATAAATATATATATATATTTTGGTATAATTGTAACATCCTACACAAAATTCTACTCCTAAAAACATCAAGCATGCATACCCAAAGGAACACATGTATACGTGTACATTTATAATAACATGTTTATATATAAATTTTATGCACGCTTATAATTACATATGTATACATATATACGTATTTATATACACATTTACATTCATATATCCGCATTTACGCCCAAATCTAAAAATAACTCGTCGGACGACGACGACGATTCTGAAACGTTAACGTCCCCTCACATTTACACTACTCAACGATAATTTCATATTTAAGAAATTATCGTCTCGTATTCCCCGCATAAAAGACTAAGAAAACCTGGGGTGTCACAGCCACCCCTCCTAACAAAAAGTTTCGCCCTGAAACTTTGCAACAACAATATCAAACAAGGAAAAATGCAAGAGAAAAAAACTCACCGGGGAAACTAGCCGAAAAGATGAGGATAGGACTCCTTCATTGCCGACTCTAGCTCCCAGGTCGCACCCCGAACATCCTGATTATCCCAGATGACCTTCACCATAGGGATGGACTTTCTACGCAACTCCCGATCTTGCTTCTCCAAGATACGAACGGGTTGCTCCACAAAGGATAGGTTGGGCTGTAGCGCTGGCATGGAATCCAGAACATGGCTATCATTGTGGATGCACTTCCGCAACTGGCTCACATTAAATACGTCATGCATACAAGGGAAGGAGGCAGGTAACGATAACTTATAAGCAGAAACTTTGATGCCTCGACGATCTCAAATGGACCCACGTACCTGGAGTCAAGCTTATGACTCTTCCAAAATATTTTAACACCTTCCACCGGGGACACATTCAGGAACACCATGTCCCCCACTACCAATTCCAAATCCTTCCTACGTCGATTGACGTACTTCTCATAGTGCTCCTGTGCTACCCGGAGCTTCTCACGGATCTGCGTTACAGCAACGCTCATCTCTTCCAAATCCTCAGGACCCAAAATTGGCTTCTCGCCCACTTCTACCCAGAACAGGGGAGTCCAACATCGCCTCCCATACAGAGCCTCAAAAGGAGCCATCTGCAAGCTCTCCTGATAACTATTATTGTACGCAAACTCCATGTGCCCAAGGCATTCATCCCAAGCTCCTCCATACTCCAAAATGTAACACCAGATCATATCCACCACGATCTGATTTACCCTTTCCGTCTGCCCATTCGTCTGCGGGTGATAGGCTGTAGAATACCTGAGATCTGTGCCCAAATCCCCTTGCAAACTCTGCCAAAAATGGGAGGTGTACCTGGAATCTCGATCGGACACACTGCTCGTGGGCACTCCATGTAGTCTAATGATCTCCTGCACATACAGAGACACAATATTCTCCATCGAATAGCCAGTCTTGTACGGCACGAAATGAACACACTTGGTCAACCTGTCCAAGATCACCAACACTGCATCATGTCCCCAAGAGGATCTCGGTAAACCAGTAATAAAGTCCATGGAGATACTCTCCCATTTCCACAGAGGAATATCCAACGTTGTCATCTTGCCCCCGGGTTTCCCATGATCCGCCTTGATACGCTAACAAGTGAAACACTCCGCTACAAACATTGCAATATCGTCCTTCATGCCTGACCACCACACGATCTGCTTCAAATCGCGATACATCTGTTGAAATTATTGAAGTGGAAGTTGGAGGTGTTTTGGACCTGGGCGGTCTGGGAGGAGGTCGGGCGGTCTGGCATGACCGCACGGCCTGGCGGTCTGCCTCTGCGGTCTGGCTGGTAGTAGCCTAGCTGTGGTCTCCTGGAGTGACCGCTGGTATCTGGTCCAAGGCCGCGCGGGTTGTCTATAACCGTGCGGCGGGTTGTCTTCTTCAAGGCTGTGGCGGTCAGGTGTGACCGCACAGGGTGTTCCAGGTTCTCTGGTAGTTGTCGCGGACTAAGGCTCTTAGTCGCACGGTCTCAATTCGCGGTCTCAGGAGGAGACTGGTATGCGAGCTGGTTGCTGTTCGCGGTCTCAGGAGGAGATCGGCATACGGACAGGAGTTCGCGGGTTGATGGCGGACTGGCTGTGTTCGCGGTCTCGAGCGAACACAGGTGGTGAATAGCTTCGGGCGGTCTGGCGATCTCTTTGGAGAGTCGCGGTCTGCTGTGAGAGTGGCGGTCTCTCATGGTGGAGAATTGAAGCTGGCGGGTTCACCAAAATGAAGCAGGAGTTATGTTGCTGATCGCACGGGTTGACCGATCAGGTCGCGCGATCTGGAGGGTGGTGATCCTATCTCATAGGGTGGTTACTGGATCAGGTCCCGTGCCTATAAATAGGAGGCCACTGTAGCAGCAATATACACACACCAAGTGTAAGCTGAGTTCGCTTGTTTCCTGCGGTCTGTTTTATTCTGACCGTGCGGTCTGCTGATTGAATTCCTCTTGTGCAGCTTCTGCAGATAGTGTGGGCAGCAGCGATCACCTCTTCCTCTGAAAGTGTTCGGGCGGTCTGCGGCTTGGAGTTGTGGTGCTGGAGTTTGGGAGGATCAACAGGTCGGAAGAAGGGTGCGGTCTGATCAGCGGATTGGTGGTGTGCTGTGATCGGCAAGGCTCTGCGGTCTGGCAGTGTGTTGATGTCGCAGGGAGGTCGCGCGGTCTGGAGCGATCTCAAGTTATCCTCATCTTCTTGTATTTTTGTTTGGTATCTGTGCTGGCAAAATCATGTCTCGCCAAGCATGCCTTGCCCTGTAATGAAGTTTATGATATCAATAAAGATCAATTGCTTGCCTAAAGTTTGTTTCTGGTTGTTTGGCTTGTATCTCTAAGTTGCATAATCGATTCCTGCTTGCTCTCACAAGGTCCTTAGAAAAATTTCACATGGTATCAGAGGGAGGTTGGAGTGGATAGAGCAGGTTGCAACTTAGAGTAGCCATCGCCTTTGTGAAGAAGGAACCAGTGGTAGGACAATGGAAGGTGGATTTTCAAGAGGTCTTGGGATTGAGATGCTTACGTCGACTAACTTCAAGAAGTGGAAGTCGTGTATGCAGAGCTATCTTCTGGGTGAGGATCTATGGGAGGTTGTTGGAGGAGATGAGACGGAAGAGGTGAAGGCAACAGAAGCTGGTGATAACGGTCCGGCCGTGAGAGCTTGGAGAAAGACCAATGCCAAGGCCGAGTTCACTTTGAAGCGTGCCATTTCACCTGATCTCTTTGATCACATTTTGGGATGTGGATCGGCTGCAGAAATCTGGAAAGCCCTGGATGGGCTGTTTAACAAGAAGAATGTGGCAAGGCTGCAGTTCTTGGAGAATGAGCTGGCAAGGTCGGCTCAGGGTGATCTTTCAATCTCAAACTTCTTTCTGAAGATGAAGAATTTGTGCGCTGAAATCTCAGCACTGGATCCTGATGAGCCTATCTCTGAGGCAAAGCTGAAGAGGCACATCATCCGCGGCTTGCGGAAGGAATATGTTGCCTTTGTGACGTCAGTGCAGGGTTGGGCAAATCAGCCGTCTCTGTTGGAGCTGGAAAATCTGCTTGCGTCGCAAGAAAGTTTGGCAAGACAGATGGCGGGGCTGTCAGTGACCGGGGGAGATGGCGAAGTGCTCTTCTCGGGAAAGAAGAAGAAGTGGGATAAGAAGAAGAAGACCACGGAAGGCTATGGGCCTTCAACTTCTGGGCAGCTGGAAAGGGGTATGCTCTCAAAGCTGACGGGAAGAAGAAGGGGGAAGGTCCCAAGTGCTACAAGTGTGGCAAGTTCGGCTATATCAGGAAGGATTGCCGAATGGTTACTCAACCAGGGCATGCTGCTGGAAAGGAGGAAGTGGAGACCAGGCAGACTGATGGAGGATGGGGAGGAGCCTTCTCGGCTTCTGTTGGAGCCGCGACTTCTATCAACTATCAAGAGGACTGGATCGTGGACTCAGGGTATGGTCATCACCTTACCGGAGACGAGTCAAAGCTTTCCTCAGCACAGCCGTATACAGGTAACAATGCAATCATTACTGCAGATAATACTGTTCATCTAGTAGAAAAGGTGGGGGTTGTTTCTTTGGGCAGTGATAGAGGGCCACTTACCTTGAAGAGTGTCTATCATGTGCCGGAATGAAGAAAAACCTCTTCTCTGTGACCAACGCTGTAGACGCTGGGTATCACGTTCTGTTCGGCCCAACAGAAGTGAAATTTCTACGCAATGTTGAGGCCGTGAAGGCCGAGGTCGTTCATGTTGGGAGACGGGCAAAGGACTTGTTCATTTTATCGACAAGTTCCTACGTCGACAAGATGAAGACGAATGATGGTGCCGTAATATGGCATGAGAGGTTGGGGCATGTAGGGATGGACAAGCTAAAAGCTATGGCGGTGAGAGGCCTGGTCAAGGGCCTGCCAAGTCTATCTTCCTACGGAGAAGGTCATGTTTGCGCAGGATGTCAGTTCGGCAAGTCTCATCGACTACCGTTTGACAAGTCGCAGACAAGGAGTAGTGTGCCGTTGGAGTGCATCCACGGTGACTTGATGGGACCAACTGCTACCCCAAGCCTCGGAGGCAGCAGGTATATGCTGGTGTTGATCGATGATTACACCAGATATGTCTGGGTTTATTTTCTGAAGGAGAAGGCGGAGGCATTTGCCAAGTTTGTGGAGTTCAAGGAGCTCGTGGAAGGTCGGCTAAGACTGCGGGTGAAGAAGCTGAGGACTGACAACGGAGGGGAGTTCACCTCCAGTGAGTTCTCTACTTTTTGCAGGAAGGCAGGCATCCGGAGGGAGCTTACTTGTGCGCATACTCCACAACAGAACGGAGTTGCAGAACGGAAGATCCGTCATCTGACAGAGACCTGCAAGTGTTGGCTGCATGCCAAGAGTATCCCAAAGTCCTTCTGGGCGGAGGGAATGTCTTGTGCTGCTTACGTCATCAACCGGATGCCTCTTAGTCCCATCAACATGTTAACTCCGCATGAGTTGATGTTCAAGGAGAAGCCAAGCGTGGCACATCTTAGGGTGTTTGGTTCCACCTGCTATGTGCATGTTCCAGATGCTCTTCGGACGAAGCTAGATGCGAAAGCAAGGAAGCTAGTCTTCGTGGGATACGATGAGCGGAAGAAAGGATGGAAGTGCATGGACCCAGAGACGCGGAGATTTGTTGTATCTCGCGACGTTGTTTTTGATGAGGTGACATCTTATAAGGGGTCTTCTGGAGTGGAGCTACCAGAGAGCAGGGTGGAGGTGCCAGAGCAAGCAGTGGAAGATCTTTAGGTGGAGCTACCTGTGTCACCAGGTGGTCCATCTCCTTCTAGTTCCGAGACGGGGGCTTCTGGTTCAGGGAGCAGGGGGAGCAATGCTCCTAGCACATCTGGAAGAGGAGCTAGGGAAGAAGCAGCTGGAGATATTGCGGTTCAGGGGAAGGAGCTGAGGAGGTCGAAGCGAGCAATAGTTGCCCCTGATCGCTATACAGGAGGAAACGCAGTGAGCTTTGTCTCATGTTTCTTTGCTGGTCCCTTGGATGAGAGGGAGCCGTCGAGCTTTGAGAAGGCCAGAGGCGTGAAGGATTGGGAGGTTGCGATGCAAGAAGAGATGGCAGCTCTCGAGAAGAATGAAACCTGGTCTCTTGTGCCCAAGCCCAAGGGCACCACTCCTGTGACATGCAAGTGGGTCTACAAGCTGAAGAAGAAAGCTGACGGCAGTATCGAGCAGTACAAGGCCCGTCTTGTAGCTCGGGGGTTTTCGCAGCAATACGGTGAAGATTATGATGAGACATTCAGTCCGGTGGCAAAAATGACTTCAGTTCGGTTCATCATTTCCATGGCGGCGTTCAGTGGATGGAATATTTGGCAGCTCGACGTCAAGAACGCTTTCTTGTACGGCGAGATTTACAAGGACATCTTCATGGTTCAGCCACCAGGTTTTGTGTCTGAAGATTTTCCGGAGCATGTCTGCAAGCTGAAGAAGGCCCTGTATGGGTTGAAGCAAGCGCCGAGGGCGTGGTACGGGAAGATCGCAGAATATCTCCTATTCTGTGGATTTGTTGCTTCAGACTCTGACTCGAGCTTGTTCGTCAAGAAGAGCGGGGAGCTTCAGGTCATCGTGATGCTATACGTTGATGATATGATCGTGACGGGGAACTCACAGGAGGAGGTAGCGCAGCTTCGAGCTGAGCTATCTATCAGGTTCGAGATGAAGGATCTTGGTGAGCTTCACCATTTTCTTGGACTTGAGGTGCAGAGGAAGGAAGGTGGAGTGCTGGTGACCCAAGCCGGATATGCGGAGCGGATCGTAGAACGGTTCGGCATGAAGGAAGGGAAGTGCACTTCCACACCTCTGGAGAAGGCTATGAAGCTTCGGAAGGATGAGGGAAGGATCATACAAGATCCGTTGGTGTTCCGAGCTCTGGTTGGGAGCTTGATTTATCTGACGATCACAAGGCCGGATATTGCATATGCAGTAGGCAGGGTGAGTCGGTTTATGGCGGAACCACGAGTACCTCATCTGCTAGCGGCCAAGAACATTCTGAAGTATGTTAAGGCGACCTCAGACATGGGTCTCCTGTACAGGAAGGATGAGGGCTTCGAGGTGCATGGTTACATGGATGCTGATTACGGGGGAGATTCAGATGATCGGAAGTCGACATCTGGATTCGTCTTCATGGCGGGCCCTACGGCTATATCATGGTGCAGCAAGAAGCAGGATTCTGTATCGGTCTCTACCACGGAAGCGGAATACAAGGCTTCGGCCTTGGCAGCTCAGGAAGCCATCTGGCTTAGGAGGTTGGTTGGAGACGTCCACAAGGAGGTTCGGGAGCCAACTCTGCTACGCGGTGACAACGAGAGTGCTCTCAAACTGGTGACCAATCCAGTTTGTCACGCGAGGACCAAGCATATTGAGATCGAGCATCACTTCATACGGGAGAAGGTGCTGGAGGGATCTCTTTCGGTCAAGCATGTGCGGAGTGCGGACAATGTCGCAGACATCTTCACAAAGGCGCTGGCAAAGGGGCCGTTCACATGGCTAAGGGAGTTACTTGGGTTAGTTTCAACTTCGCACTTCAAGGGGGAGTGTTGAAATTATTGAAGTGGAAGTTGGAGGTGTTTTGGACCTGGGCGGTCTGGGAGGAGGTCGGGCGGTCTGGCATGACCGCACGGCCTGGCGGTCTGCCTCTGCGGTCTGGCTGGTAGTAGCCTAGCTGTGGTCTCCTGGAGTGACCGCTGGTATTTGGTCCAAGGCCGCGCGGGTTGTCTATAACCGTGCGGCGGGTTGTCTTCTTCAAGGCTGTGGCGGTCAGGTGTGACCGCACAGGGTGTTCCAGGTTCTCTGGTAGTTGTCGCGGACTAAGGCTCTTAGTCGCACGGTCTCAGTTCGCGGTCTCAGGAGGAGACTGGTATGCGAGCTGGTTGCTGTTCGCGGTCTCAAGAGGAGATCGGCATACGGACAAGAGTTCGCGGGTTGAGGGCGGACTGGCTGTGTTCGCGGTCTCGAGCGAACACAGGTGGTGAATAGCTTCGGGCGGTCTGGCGATCTCTTTGGAGAGTCGCGGTCTGCTGTGAGAGTGGCGGTCTCTCATGGTGGAGAATTGAAGTTGGCAGGTTCACCAAAATGAAGCAGGAGTTATGTTGCTGATCGCACGGGTTGACCGATCAGGTCGCGCGATCTGGAGGGTGGTGATCCTATCTCATAGGGTGGTGACTGGATCAGGTCCCGTGCCTATAAATAGGAGGCCACTGTAGCAGCAATATACACACACCAAGTGTAAGCTGAGTTCGCTTGTTTCCTGCAGTCTGTTTTATTCTGACCATGCGGTCTGCTGATTGAATTCCTCTTGTGCAGCTTCTGCGGATAGTGTGGGCAGCAGCGATCACCTCTTCCTCTGAAAGTGTTCGGGCGGTCTGCGGCTTGGAGTTGTGGTGCTGGAGTTTGGGAGGATCAACAGGTCGGAAGAAGGGTGCGGTCTGATCAGCGGATTGGTGGTGTGCTGTGATCGGCAAGGCTCTGCGGTCTGGCAGTGTGTTGAAGTCGCAGGGAGGTCGCGCGGTCTGGAGCGATCTCAAGTTATCCTCATCTTCTTGTATTTCTGTTTGGTATCTGTGCTGGCGAAATCATGTCTCGCCAAGCATGCCTTGCCCTGTAATGAAGTTTATGCTATCAATAAAGATCAATTGCTTGCCTAAAGTTTGTTTCTGGTTGTTTGGCTTGTATCTCTAAGTTGCATAATCGATTCCTGCTTGCTCTCACAAGGTCCTTAGAAAAATTTCACAACATCTTCGTAGAGCCAGGATGATAAGATAGGCTGGAGTCATGAGCCTCCTCACAAATCTTTGCTCGAATCTCCTCCACAATGGGTATGCAAAGCCTGCCACGGTACCTCAAGGTACCCTCAACATCGATCGAGAAATCCGACAACTCGCCTCTCTTTGCTCTGCCTCTAAGGTGCTGCAAATCCAGATCATCCTTCTGATGCGTCTTCGCCAGAGCAATCCTGGAAGGTTCTTCAACCTCCATACCAGACGGTCTATCCCTGGGCTTCACCGCGATACTCATCAAAAAGAACTCCTCAACCCGAGACTGCACGGAGACTCCAAAAACAGAAACTGACTTCCTGCTTAGGACATCCGCCACAACATTTGCCTTACCTGGGTGATACAGGATCTCCACGCTATAATCTGCCACATACACCATCCATCGACGCTGGCGCAAGTTCAGTTCTTGCTGAGAAAACACGTAAATCAAGCTCTTGTGATTTTAATAGATCTTGCACACCACCCCCATACAAGAGATGCCTCCAAAGCTTAAGGGCATAAATCAACGCAGCAAACTCTAAATCATACGTCGGGTAGTTCCTCTCGTGAACCTTTAGCTGCCTCGACCCATACGCAATCACCTTGCCCTCTTGCATGAGGACGCTACCAAGGCCTATCCGCGAAGCATCAACATAAACCTGAAACTCTACTCCCTCCACAGGGAGAGCCAAAACTGGGGCGGAACACAGTCTTCTCTTTAACTCCTAAAAGGCCTCCTCGCACTGCTCGCTCCAATCTAAAGTTGCTCCCTTCCGCGTCAACCTAGTCAGAGGCGCGGAAATACCAAAGAAACCTTCCACAAATCTTCGATAATAGCCTGCCAAACCCAAGAAACTCTGGATTTCCTTAGGCGTTGCCAGTTTTTCCAATCCAAAACAACAACAACCTTTGTTGGGTCCACAGAGATGCCACCCTTGCTCACCACGTGACCCAAGAAGGAGACTTGCGAAAGCCAGAACTTGCATTTGCTCAGCTTAGCATACAAATTGTGTGCTCTCAAGGTAGACATCACCAGACGCAAATGCTGAGCATGCTCCTCTTCACTCGAAGAATAGACCAACACATCATCAATAAAAACCACCACAAACTGTCCAAATAGTCTCGAAATACCCTGTTCATCAAATCCATAAAAGCAGAGGGCGCATTCTTCAGCCCAAAAGACATCACCAGGAACTCAAAATGTCCATAACGCGTCCGGAAAGCAGTTCGCGGAACATCTGAGTCGCGAATTCACAACTGATGATAACCGGACCGAAGGTCAATCTTCAAGAACACGCAACTACCCTGCAAATGGTCGAACAAATCATCAATCTGCGGTAACGGATATATGTTTTTGATCGTAACCTTGTTCAACTCTCTATAATCAATGCATAGCCTCATCGTCCCATCCTTCTTCTTTACAAACAGAACCGGCGCACCCCAAGGCTACGAACTTGGCCTAATAAAGCCAAACTGCAGCAACACATCCAACTGAGTGCGCAGCTCCTTCAATTCACGCAGCTCCATACGGTAGGGTGCCTATGCAATAGGGCGGGTCCCAGGCTCCAGATCTTTCACAAACTCCACTTCTCGCTCAGGAGGAAGACCAGGAATGTCTGGGTACTCTCGTACCACAGGAATGTCTTCAACACAAGGTGACGATGCACAGGCCGCAATCAAAATAGAAACAAAGCAGACACGGCCATCAAACTCTACCAAGGCCTGGGTACAGACCACCGACATCACTGAGGCAGTTTGATGCGGGAAGCCAAACACGCTCCTGGTATGGCAATCATCCATCAGGAAATCCAAATGCTTATCCCTGCACTGGATCACAGCGTCGTAACGGGGTAGCCAATCCATGCCCAGGATTACGTCGAAATCCTCCAAATCGATTACCTTCAAGTCTGCATAGCCCAAAAATCCATCCAAAATAATCGGACACTGCCTCATGCACAGATCTGACACCACCGAATCTCCGGATGGGTAATTGACACAAAATGGATTATCAACTTGCTCCAAAGCCCAGCGATGCCGATCAACAAACCTCTTGGCCACAAAAGAGTGAGTGGCACCAGAGTCAAAAGGAATGTGCGCCCAACAATCTCGAACCTTAAACTCGCCTAACAAAGCAGTATAGCCAAGGACATAACAAGGATGAGGCATTAATATAGCATCTAAATTAACATAACAAGGTTGAACTACAATGAGAACAAGGACGAACCTGATATCACCTGGTACGAGCACTGCGCTTCTTCCTTTGTCACTGATTCAACTTCACCTTCCCTCGATCTATCTGCTGATGCTGAGGCGGTGGCGGTGCCGCGGCTAGGAGCGCAAACTGCTGGCCAGCAAACTGGAGCTGCGGGCACTTGGACTTCAAGTGTCCCCTTTGACTGCACTGAAAACACGACTTATCCTTCAACCGGCACAGAGTCGCGTCTTGGCCCCTCTGCCCGTAGTACCTACATACCTTATTCTTCTTCCAACACTGGGAGACATCATGCCCCGCTCGATTGCAAAAGGTGCAAAGGTGGGGCTTCTTCGGGGCTCCCTGAAGAGCCATCAGCTGCTGCTACTCCTGCACACCCTGCCTCCTGAAACATTTTTCAAAGGGGTGGCCCACACGGCCGCAGAAACTGCACACAACCTTGCCCTTCTTACTCGGAGCGGTACTGCCTCCATCACCTGCTTTTCTATTCTCTTTTCTAAATTCCTTTCCTCTATTTTTTTCATTATCAATAGCTTCTACCTTCAGCGCAGCTTCCACAGCATCCACAAAGCTCACGTACCAGTATGCACTGGCTAACTGCTGGATTTCACTACGGAGACCTCCCAAAAATCTCTTCACCCAGTTTTCCTTAGAGGCAACCAAATCTGGGGCGAACCTGCTCAGCTTACTGAACTCAATCTCATATTCCCCTACTGTGAGCTGTCTCTGCTTCAGATGCAAGAAGCTATTCATCAGGCGATCCTGTTCAACTGTAGGCAGGAATTTCTTCAACAGTCTCCCCTTGAACTTCTCCCACGAGCAACCTTCTGCGAGTGCCTCCTTCTCCCTGATCCACCAACTCTTGGCCAAACCCTTCAGCTGAAAGGTGACAACCATCACTCTCTGGTCCACCGACACGCCAGAATACGAGAACATCTCCTCCATCGCCAAGATCCAATCATCAAGGGCCATAAAGTCTACCTTCCCGTCATAAGTCGGTGGTCCTAGCCTCTGGAAGTGGGAAATAAAGTTCATCTCTAGCGGCAATGCAGCAGGGGGAACAAGTGGTGCAGGACGGACGGCCTCAGGCTGACTAGTCACGGGTTGCTGCCGATGCGTAGCATTCAGCAATGCATGCACCTGTTCCTGCATCGCGACCAAATGTCGCGCCAAAGTCTCGTTATTCAGACGCAGCTCTTCAATTACCGCTTCACTATGTGCACCTAAAGTCTCGCCCTCAGACTGGGGAACAGGTTTCGCAGGCCGGCGCCTAGAAGCCATATCTAGCAGAAACAACAACAAACAGCAAAATAATACTGGACTCAAACCTCTTGGAAGGAGAGACATACAAATACTTACTTTTGCTACAGCTTTTTCTCTGGGAAAAGTTAATACATAATATTACGTTACACTCGGGATGGTATATCATCCATTATCTCTCGTGCACCTCTCCCGTATGTATATAAACTTAGCATCTTACCTTTGAAATCATGTGTGTACATGTGTCATCATGTAAATCTCTAGCTTGGCACGTGTGATTATGCAATGTTGTGCTATGCATGCAGTGCTATGCAAACTAAGAAAAAGGCCTTAATGCATGCTATGAGCGGCGTACACAAGCGATCTTATGCATCCCATACTACATATTATCGCATATAATGAAAAAGAAAATCTAATGGACACGCATGCGACCTACGTTATGCATCCCATACTACATAACAATCGTATGTTGTCACCTATGAGAATCCATATACAGACACATATTATGCATCTCATACTACATAATATGCCACGTATACTTATTTCATGCTTATGAGTGTAGTGTTCGTGCTTCAGCCGAGATCTACCGATGACCCATCGGTGAGTGTATGCAATGAATAATGATTCTCACTACGCGGTTAACCGGGCCAACCAGACCATTTCCAGCAACCCGGTCAACCTGGCTCTGATACCAACTGTTACATCCCAGACTTTTCCTAAATTAAGCAACGATATCAGAGTAAAGGGAAAATACGCGTCGTGATGCCATGTCCTGCAGGGGACAACTACAGACGTTCTGGCAAGCACTCAAACGAACATTTTTGCGAAAAAAGAGGTATATATATATATATATAAAGGAGAATTTATCTTTTAACATTTCTTTCTTTGGTTGGGAGGCCGTGCCCCTCGGCCCTGTGGTCTACATAGCCACCAGTAGAAAATGAAAACGCGCACACAATAGAAGAAAAATAGGTTCCTGTTTATCCTAAAGGCGCTAAAGACCAGAAATGTCTCTAGGGCGATCATAGGACTAAATTTAGTATATCATAAGGAAATACCATTTTTTTTGTTTTACGCCTTGCAAATAGGTGATACATAATAACTAGTAAAGCAAGGCATGCCATAAAAAAAATTAATTTGTTTAAAGGGTTTCACGAACACAAAAAAATACATTTTAGTACTTTTCTCAGAGTGCACAAGTATACAAAAATAACTAAGTAGGAAAAGAAAACTAGCAGCAGCATGAGCAAGTAATCTAAGCAAAAGCCATACGGGCGCCAACAGCTGACACGAACCCGCGGGAAAGAAAACAGACAGACCACAGGAAAAGAACCACAGCCAACAAAAGAAAGAAAACTGCAACCTTACCTACAAGGGAGGAAAGGCCTCGACGGGGAACTGAACAACCCCGCTCTAACTCCTGCGGTAGCTATGAACCTGAACCTGAGGAAGTCATAAGAAAAGAATGCCTCAGCCCAAAGGGTGCAAGAAAGCCAGCAAGAAGGGAAATATAACTATAATATAAAAGGAATGTTGAATAGCCATCCCAGGGCATCAAGCAACCAAGAGTAAAGAAAGCAAAACCAAGCCACTGCATAATAAGTTAAAAGAACTATGGTCGGGGCCTCAAAATCTGTCCACACTCCAGTCTAAAACCACTGTGGTGAGGGCCCATGCATCCACCCACTCTCCAGTCCAAACTGCTGTGGTGAGGGTCCATACGTCCACTCACTCTCCTGTCCAAAACCACTGTGGTGAGGGCCCATACGTCCACTCACTCTCCAGTCCAAAGCCGCTGTGGTGAGGGCCCATACGGCCACTCACTCTCCAGTCCAAAGCCGCTGTGGTGAGGACCCATACGTCCACTCACTCTCCAGTCCAAAACCAAAGTCCAACATAAACTCATCAGCCATAAGCTTGGTTTGACTCTCAAGGAAGATCTTATATTTGATGCAGGGAAATAAACTTTTGCATTTGCACTATAAGTATTAAGCCATATAATAGCATTTGTTCACTTAACTATAGAGCGAAGCGGCCAATAATTTGAAGCGGTTATAAAGCTCGAAACCGAAATACATACTTCCAAGTTTAACAATTAATAACCTTGCCAAAACTTCGGGAACTAACAAGAGAAATTCCCAGGAAATTTAGCATCTAGTTCCCCCAGCCTGATAGAAATTAGGAAAGCTAAATTTCGAGAGAATTTAGGATTGGGTTCCCAATACCGCCAAGAGTTAAAGGGGCACGATTCGGGGAATTCAGCCAACAAAAGAAAATATCCATACTTTTAGCTCGCTATAAGAGAAATAGGAAGAATTTAACAAGCCAATCGCATGCAATTAAAAAGTGAAATATCTCACTTTAACTAGTGAAGGGTGCAGATCAGTAAAACCAACCAGACTTTTCGCTATTGAATCGCGCAGAATTTGCATAAATATGCATAATTTAGCCATCCAAACCTCTAAGGAAAAGCACAATATAAGCATAGAGGTATGCATTTTTATCCATCCCGATTTCTAAATGAAAGTCAAGGTTAACCATCCCTACTTTTAACCATCCAGAATTTCCAATAGACCAAGCATATATAACCAAAAGAAAACCATCACGATTTCAAAATGAAATGCAAGATTATCCACTGTTTACGATTAGGAAAAGCAAGAGTAACCAACTAGCAGGTATTACCGAGAAAAAGGTCCAGAAATTTTGAGCATAAAACCCAAGAAAATCCAGCAGGTATAACCAAGGGAATCCAGGCCATTTCCAGCACAAATCTAGGTGGAACCAAGCATCAGGAAGGGGCAATTTCCAGCATAAATCTAGGTAGAACCAAGCAATCAGGAAGGGGCTACCTACCCCATACTCACAACTAATTTCAGTTAAATAGAAGGAAAGAGGGGAGGGGAAAGAGGAGGGAAGGGGTTTTCTGTTATGAAAACCGGATCCAAGTGCAGATGAAAAATTCTGTTCCAAAATATTTTTCTAACGACCAAAATTGCGAAGAGCGATACGCACAAAAATTAGAGGAAAAAAAACAAGCACCGCAATCAAGAACACCAGATGTAAAGTGGTTCCCCGAAATTGGGTACGTCCACTGTGCAGGCAGAGATAAATTTACTATTTATTTCTCAAATATACAATACGACTAAAATTGGAGGAGAAGAATAGACCGAGAAAAATGATGAAAATCTCGAATCCTCCAAGGTCCGGTCGTACACGTTGCGACGAGAAAATAGTTTCGACGGCGAGAGAAGAAGCCGATTGGAAGAAGAACTCCAAACAGGAAGCCGGCTATGCGATGGCCAAATGTCTACCGAAATCCGCTGAACCACCGAAGAAAATTTGTTGCCCTGCTCTCTCTCCTAAGGGTGGCCGGCCACACCTATTTAAGGAGGAGGAAACCCTAAGAGGGTAAGGAGGATGGGCCGGCTCAAAAATGGAAGATCAATCTCTTCCCAAAAAATAAATCCTCCATCAATACCAGAATAATGAGGATGCCAAATTTGGAGCCATCTCCAAAACGGGCTTGCAGCAACAATGGAAGGAGATTAAATATCCCTTTCAAGAAATCCTCCTCCATCAGCGGGGAAGGAATAATATTCTATCATCAATGCTCCTCCATAATTATGGGAATTTGAGGAATTCCAAAAGAAGAAGCCACGAATTGAGCAGTCTCCAAAAAAGGACGCCAGCCAAGAAAGGGAAGATGCATCATTATCGCAACAATCTCCACCTTGACGCCTCTTCCATGACATGCTCCACCTGGCTGAGATAACTTCTAGATGCCATAACGGTCACCAAGATCCAAAAAAAGCCAAACAGAATGACTGAATGAACTTCGACTGAGAACGGATCATAAGAAAGAAACTCCTCTGATTCTGAGTAGTACACCAACTGGACTGACGTGGCTGACCCAAAAAAATGCTCCACCTAGAGCTAATAAATAACTGCTCCACCTCTAGCGGTGGTCTCCCATAGCAAAACTGAACCTTTCAAGACTTCTAGCCTTTGATGTGCGCGCGGGAGAGAAATTAATAAATGCAGACACACCAACAAAGAATGCAAAACAAACTGACATCATCATGGAAATAATTAACCCCTATGAGAACTAATCAAAAAAGATTGATTAGACACACTCTAAGCTCATGAATGAGGAGTAACAATGAAAGAGCTTAGGTAATAGAGGGTGACCAAACTGCATTCATAAATGAAGTTCTTGACCAGGAAAGATAACTCGAAAATAAGAGTTATACGAAAACAAGCATAGAAATAGCATGACCCAAAAAAGGGAAAAATTGGGTGTAGAAGATGCCATAGAAAATCAAACAGAGGAAATTTTCACTGAGACTGAGGCGACTAGATAAATTCACGAATCAATATTGGGAAGATAGGGAGCGGACCGATGTCGTCACCTATCGTTGACCCAACTCGAAATGGAACGTCCAAATGGTCGCGGATCGAACCTAGCTCTGATACCACTTGTTATGAAAACCGTATCCGAATGCAAATGAAAAATTCTGTTCCAAAATATTTTTCTAACGACCAAAATTGCGAAGAGCGATACGCACAAAAATTACAGAAAAAAAAACAAGCACCGCAATCAAGAACACCAGATGTAAAGTGGTTCCCCGAAATTGGGTACGTCCACTGTGCAGGCAGAGATAAATTTACTATTTATTTCTCAAACATACAATATTACTAAAATTGGAGGAGAAGAATAGACCGAGAAAAATGATGGAAATCTCGAATCCTCCAAGGTCCGGCCGTACACGTTGTGACGAGAAAATAGTTTCAACGGCGAGAGAAGAAGCCGACTGGAAGAAGAACTCCAAAGAGGAAGCCGGCTAGGCGATGGCCAAATGTCTGCCGAAATCCGCTAAACCACCGAAGAAAATCTGTTGCTCTGCTCTCTCTCCTAAGTGTGGCCGGCCACACCTATTTAAGGAGGAGGAAACCCTAAGAGGGTAAGGAGGATGGGCTGGCTCAAAAACGGAAGGAGTTCAATCTCATCCCAAAAAATAAATCCTCCATCAATACCAGAATAATGAGGATGCCAAATTTGGAGCCATCTCCAAAATGGGCTTGCATCAACAACGAAAGGAGATCAAATATCCCTTCCAAGAAATCTTCCTCCATCAGCGGGGAAGGAATAATATTCTGTCATCAATGCTCCTCCATAATTGTTGGAATTTGGGGAATTCCAAAAGGAGCCACGAATTGAGCAGTCTCCAAAAAAGGATGCCAGCCAAGAAAGGGAAGATGCGTCATTATCACAACAGTTTTCTTGCCTCGAATCAACCTTCGACTCACCAAAATGCAGCAAGCTAGATGAGGGATGACTGGTAGCCCAGCCCCGGCGACGATGACAGGGCCCGACAACCTCCCAAAACCCCTCCGACGGCCACCCCCATCAACTTCCGGTGACTCCGGCGAAACCCTAGCAGCGCTCCAGGCTCGCACTTGGAAAAGGGAAATGCCAGAATGAAGGCTGCCGCCCCTAGGGATAAATTCCTTAACTTATAAACATTAATATCCCTCCTCGTACAAACACTAATATATATATATATATATATATATCCTCAATACATTGCATCATATAAGTGTATAATTCATGAATACGTAATATACATATATAGGTATATAATTATATATATATATTGGTATAATTGTAACATCCTACACAAAATTCTACTCCCAAAAACATCAAGCATGCATACCCTAAGGAACACATGTATTCGTGTACATTTATAATAGCATGTTTATATATAAATTTTTATGCACGCTTATAATTACATATGTATACATATATACATATTTATATACACATTTACATTCATATATCCATATTTACGCCCCCATCTAAAAATAACTCGCTGTACGATGACAATGATTCTGAAACGGTAACGCCCCTCACATTTACACTACGCAACGATAATTTCATATTTAAGACATTATCGTCAAAGACATAGAGCTTGCGCTCTTGCCTGAGAACAATTCTCAGGTTTCTGTACCAGTCAAGGAAGTTCGTCCCATTGAGCTTGTCCTTCTCAAGGATGGCTCTCAGGAACAAGGTGGAGTGAGATCCACTTGCCATGGAAATTCTACAATGAATTCGCAAAACTTTTAGTACTGTATTTGAAAATACATTTTATATTAATAAGGACTTTTATTAAAAGCTCCCACTATTTTAATCAAATTGACAACCCTTAATTTTGATTCGGAGAGTTTATGCGAACTACTCTCTTAGTGGACAAGATCAGTATTTCACCAACACAATGAGTCCGCTTTGGCGTTCCTCTTATAATGCGGTTATTTAGATAGACAACATTTGTCAATTGCATCACTATGGAACTCTTGTATGGTTGGTGAATAACTCTTTATTCGCATCCATCATATGGAGCATGCCAACCCTATGCCTCTAGGTACTCAACCTTTGAGGTCACCTAGTTAAGTTAGACCCGATGTCGATAGTAGGATATCACAATTATCCGCTCGCACCCTTACCAAGAGAGATTAATGCATCTTGCTTTGGCAAGCCCACACTTCATCGATCGAGGCAGGAAGAGTGTCATCCATCGGAAGGCATCTGTATACTTAATATTGGATAAGGGATTTTATTTTTTTTAATTGATAAACATTTCATCGTGATTAACATTTAATCACCGTGCACATTCACAAAATAGAAATACAATATTCGCAAATCAAATACATCCCATATGTGCACATAATAAAATTATCAACACTTTTGATAAGAGGGGCTAAATCTGAACATTTAGAACACCTTAAAATCTTCAGATTTACATGCATTGAACACAGGAACACCAACTCCACTTATGCAGTTGACAAGCTCGTCTCTCACTGTCAGATTCAAAATCCATGACAATTGGTTTCACAAATGATTTCACAAGTACTCTTGACGAATTCGAATAGACGAATTGACATAGTTTCGAATAGACGAATTCGAATAGACGAATTGACATAGTTTTGACTAAACCCTTGAAACAAATTCGTCGATATAAATCCATCCGTCGAAACACTTTCGCCAAATTTTCCAAGTCCTAAAGAATTCGTTGAAACCATTTGGACGATTCTTCAAGAGTACTTATTTCCCGTTGAGAAATTCTCAATTTAATTCCAAGCAGTCATAGGGTTGGTCCTCCAGTCATATCCAATATGAGTAAGGCCAACACAATCCTTTCTCCAACGTTTCCAAATGCTTTTATGTGCAGCCCTATAGGCTCATATTGCATTGGCAGTAAGACTAACTATTGACTGCTTTGAGATCACCTCAGAAACTCCAACACAGTGTTGTGCTTTAGTTGTGCCCTTTGAGTGACATCTTTTGCTTACTTGAATCAAAATTACTTTCACATAGCGATAAATATAAGTTTATGTAGCAATCATTAATATCTAAAGCACAATTACTTTCACCTTAGCACTTGTTGAACTTTAGAGTAATAATCTTTGCATCTTCTCAAACTTGTAGCTCCCTCTATTTTTGAGGTCTTCTATTTCATCTGATTTTCTGAACTCTCCCCCTTGATCAATGCATCTTGGTTTGTGATGAGATTTTTCTTAGTCCAGAGTTATCCCTGGATAACTTATTGTCCATCAGCCTTATGTACTGTAGATTGGTTGAATGGACATACCTTCAAGACATATATTAACATACCTTAGGAGTCCAACAGAGTTGGGGTCCTAGGTCCTTTTTAGTGCAATAAGAAATATTTCTACTCATTTCAGCTTTTATAGGAAGGCTCTCATTTACATTAGGCACACTTGAGTTGTGCCAGCAGTCAATGGCAAAGTATCTCACTCTACCACAACACCAACATTCATGGATGTTGTACCTTCTTTTCTGAACATTCCTTGAGGTGGTGGCATTTGATTGCTTATGTTCAGCAGAGAGGGCAGTAGCATTCTTCCTATCTCTTTCAGCTAGGGGTTGACTAGCTGCTCTAGTGTGATCATTTCTTCATGACTTTATATATTTGTCAGCAACAGATGTCAGCATGGTAGCTGACATGGTGTTGATGGCATCAGATATGATCAAGTGGGAATTGATTATACTGGAGCTACCAGCTTGCTCCTTTGCTGAGACGGATTGGGAAGATGTTGCTTCCTTACCCTTGAGTGTAAGGGCTGAGGTACCAAACATAAATGGTGCATGATCGGCCATCTGTATTTCCTTATTAGTAGCTTCAAAGCTTTTATCCCCATGCCCATTCTCCTCCCATAGTTAGGAGCATTCCCCCAACTATAGGAGTTTTCAATCTTCTAGTGACCATAGACACTGTAATGGTCATATGTGTTGGAGGGAATCACTACCTTCTGAAAGGTGGTATGAGGCTCAGTTGTAGCCTTGCTCTTTCCTCCATTCCCTTCCTTACAGCCCAACCCTCTCCTATTTTTATAGGAGGGGAAGGTGTCAATAATGGGCAGTATAAATCTGGGATTAGACAATTGAGCCACAAAATTCTTTTCCTTGAGAAGATCATTTTCAAATCTCTTTATGCGTTCATCCTTTTGATTCTTCTCATCAGAAAGCTTGACTATGATCTTCTTGAGCTCACAGGAATTGGTGCCCTCATTGTGGTACATACTCATTTTCTCATTCATCCCAGCCTTAATAGGTCTTAGTGATTTTAGCTCCTTAGCTTGCTTCCTAACAAGCCTCTTGCTCTTTATCAGAGCAGCCAAGAGAGTACCAAACTGCTTAATTAGATCAGTATGATCCTTGTTGTTGCATGATGAGAAGTTTTCATCATCATCTTCAGATGATGAGTGATCATCTGATGCATTCTTGGTCTTTATGAGTGATGCATACATGATCATGATGTGATTCATCATGATTTTCTTTACTGTATAAAGCAACCAGCCCATAGATCTCTTTATCCTCAGATTCACAGTCTGAGGTTGCTCTTATCCTTCTTCCTTCTACAGAGCATTCTTCATCATCTGATTCACTGTCTGAAGGAGTTAGGGGTACTCTGATCCCTGTGAATCTTTCTTCATTAGTACAGGAGGAGCTCCAGCTGCTTTCACTTAAGGATCAGAACTTCCTGATGTCAGATCTTCTGACTTTCTCCATGGAGTTAGGATATGATAAGTAGTTGATTTGACACACCCAAGAGCCGATCTGTTCAGAATGTTAAGCTTTTCTTTGAACAACCTGGCTTTGATACCAATAGTTAGTTATGGGGGTGTCAACTTATCACCTAGAGGGGGGTGAATAGGTATTTCAAATTAATTTGCCACTCTTTGATGTTCTTATTTTCTGGTTTGTTAGATTATGATATAAGAAGCATAACACAGAAAACACGCAAAGATTTATAGAGGTTCCTCAAGACGATGTGTCTTGAGTAGTCCTCTGTCCCTCTGCGCCTACCTAACATTGTGCTAGGCTCGGCAAACTCAGCCAATGTCTCCGGCCTGCAAGCCTTACAACTAGGACCCGCAAGTCCCACAACCTAGGCCCGTAAGCCACTACTGCACTCAGGTCCGCAAACCCGACACTCAGACCCTCAAGCCCTACACAGCAGAGACCCACAAGTCTTGTCTCATAGACCCGCAAGTCCACTGCCCTGTCCCTCAAGCCTCACAGTTCTCAAGCCCGCAAGCTCGACAAGATCGGACCCACAGGTCCACTGCCCCGCCCCTTAAGCCTCACAGCTCTCAAGCCCACAAGCTCGACATGATATTGACGACATCGTATTGCACTTGTACTTAATGAAGGTGTTAAAGTACTGGACATATTATCTAATCTCTGCAAGCATGAATTAAATGTATCATCAAATACAACTTATACTTATCATTGATCTGAGCACTTCTTCAAAGCAGGAACATTGTTGGGCACTGTTCCCAACACGGGCGATCTCATCCTTTTTTATAACTCTCGTCTTCGCCTTTTTATGGGAAAGAGAAAATCTCGATGGTCCGACCGCTTTATCGTTAAAGAGGATTGGTCATGTGGGACAGTTCTCATATCCCACCCGGAAAAAGGCTCCTTCAAAGTAAATGGGCACCATCTTAAGTTATATTTTTCAGGAGAGTTATCAAACGAGAAGAGTGAATAGATTTTGCTTCCACCGATAACATGAGCGCCAAATGGGTCAAGCTACGCGGCATTAAACAAAGCGCTTTTGGAAGGCACCTCAAAGTTTTCTTTTTATTGTTTTTATTTTAACATTTTTTGCAGGATCGCCGCCAGTCCCACCCAAAAGTATCATAATAAGGGAAGCCTTCTTTCCCCCTCTCTTTCCTTTTCTCTTCTCGCTTTATCCTTTTGTTTTAGCTTACATTTTATTTTCTTGTTTTCGTTTCCTTTTCTACTTCATGCTTAGTTTTAAACATTGGGGACAATGTTTAACTTTAAGTATGTGGGTGTAAATATAGTTTATTTAAAATATAGTTCTTAAAAAAATCTTCAAAAATATATATTTTTTTCTTATGTTTTTTTATTCAAGCACTTTCAAAACTCAAAAATTCAAAAAAAATAGATAATCGAAAATCTAGTATCTTGGAAAGGGACATTTAGGCTATCATCCCAGCACACCTCCTAGTACCGGTGAGAACTCTTCACGGGGTATTCCTTGGGATGTCCAAGAGTTAACAAAAAAAGGATTAAAATAGTTTCTTTTACTAATATTATTATCAAAAATAAGAAAAATAGATAAAAAAAATTCAAACAAGAAAATATCAATAATTCCAAAAAAATATGAAAAACTTAAATTTTTTATAAAACTCATACTTGTTGTTTTTGTTATTTCTTGTAAATCTATTTAAGAATGCTTATAAGCTATTTATTTTTCTTTAATTGGCTAAAATTTTGTTTTATCATAGGTCGTTAAATTAAAATTTTAGGAATCTTGTTTTAAGAATCATTTTATGATTTTAATTTGATTAGAGAACCTATTTAGCGTGACTTCTCCTTTTATTTTAAAATGGCTTCGTTTTGCAGTAAATTTGTTAAACCTCCTTAGATTTCAATTATATTTTCTTATAGTTTTTTAGATCTTAGGAAATTTCAATTTACTAGAATTTACTCTCAATATAATTTAATTTATAAACTAGAATTTTTTCATTTATTGGCATAAAAAGAGTTGTAAAAAGATCATATGTCATGAGAATAAGATGATAAAATTCAATGGCATGTAGTAAGAGGATAAAATTCATTACTCCTAAACATATTCATTTTGGGTTTTTATTAGAAAAGAATTTTAAAAGATTACATGGCATGGAGTAAGAGGATAAAATTTATTACTCCTAAACATATACAATTAAAAATATTTGAGTGAGGTGAGAGGATAAATGCCATCACCTTCATTCTAAGATCTCTTCTTAAGCCAAATTTTGAGAACACCCCCCCCCCCCCCCCCCCCCCATAACCAATTTCATGAATCTAGATTAATTTAAATTATGGAGAGAGCAATATTTAGAAAGTTACATTTTCCTTAAGTTTCTTTTAAGTTAGAATTCCTATAATTTTAATCTAATTTAGTTTGATAATTTCTGCAATTTTGTTAGATAGTTAGTTATCTTTAGAAGTCCTTAGCTAAACATTTTTCCTCTTTTCATATCATCATCATAACTTAGGACATAATCCCTCCAAAAATTTATTTTTAACTCATGTTTGGTCTAAATAAAATTTTAGTTTCAATTAAAAATTATATTAATGTCTTATAAAATATGTCTCATACTTTTGCTCTGAAATAGCAAAAACTCAAGTATGGGGGTATTTGATAAGAGCATTTATATGAATTTTTATTATACATTTTAGTATTTAGTTAATAGTAATTTCTCTTTTTCATGTCAATATTAGCTTACAAATAATTCTTTTCTTGAAATTGAACCTAATTTAGCATTTTTTGTAATTTTGCAGATTTTTGGGACAATTCGGTCAAATTTGCATTACGCGCCCTCAGTCACGCCCGTGACCCAGTGCGTGTAATCCTAATGCACATCCAGAGTTGTTGCCGCATGATTTGCAAACATTTCCTCAAGGTCAAGCCCGTGTTCAAGGTCACGCCCTCGGTCATGCCCGTGATCGAGGGTGTAAGACCCCTTTTTTTTTCTTTTTCAACTCCGGGGTCTTATGCCCAGAACCGCCATTTTGCGGTGACACCCTCACTCAGGAAGGTAGATACTACAAAATGTCGATCCTGCCGGCCTTATCGATCACAAAGAAGTTAAGCTTAAATAAACTTATAGAAGACAAGTCCACATCACATAAATAGTAAATCATCACAAGAGATGTCCACATAAACATAACTGAAATCTAATATAGAAATAACAAGGGCTCCTGCCCGATACATCAAATCCTCACTACATAAACACTCACGGAAGTGAATCAACTAGTAATAACACTCATTGATTCCGACACTGGTGCTCCTGTGCTAGACTACCTCGCCTCCATCTGCACCTGCCTCTGGTGCTGCTCCGTCTCCGTGGTCTCCTAAAATGATAAGGTCCACCGACCGTTAGTCAAAAAACTAATCCAATCCCCCACCCCTCCCCCGGTGACTCCAAGGCACCGTGCGGGAAGGATGAAATGGAGGACAACAAGGGGTATAACAATAGCAGGTGACAGGGGTACAGGGAATGTCTACACTACACATGTATATATATAATTAAAGCAGTAAAAGAGCATAGTAAGAGCAGGTAAAGAATAAGTAAAGTGCAGTAAGTAAAGACATGTATATAATAGAAAGTAACCATTGATTTATAGGAATGCCCACACAAACCTATAGACCAAGGGGTCGTTTAACAAGGCCTATCGTATAAGAAGTCCCATAACCGGCTTATACGATAGGGGTAGGGGTTGAAATGTTTATGCCATGACATGCAAGGTATGCTATTAAATGTTATGTTCACACAAGTGCAACTCACACACTACGACTCTACGCGCACAGACCTTTAGTTCCCCCTTTTTGGAGCTGGCAAAACTCCCAGGATACTCCCGTAGTGGCAAATGGAAGCGGTGGCTTGGGCCTCGCCCACCTCTAGGTTGGTATTTGCACTCCCTAACCTAGACCTAACGTACGCCTCAACGCTAAGAACACAACAGTGGAGCTACTGCGTACTCTTGCTGGTTAGACCACCAGACTTGTCTTGGTAAAAGGGTTATCCACTCTTACTGAGCCCAAGCATTAATGTCGGTGCAACGACCATCAACACTAAGGACCCACCACCTTATGCACATGCAAACATGTTTACCATCTATCTCTGAGCCATAAGCTCACCGGCTAATCCTCCCAGCACAACAACCATTACTGAGCCACAAGCTCACCAGACTAATTAGTCTACTGCTACAACCACCGAGCCTACTACTCGTAAGACCAAACCGACTAAGCATCCATGACGATGGAGTGTGAGTGAGTCTATTACTTATTTAATCTTGTATAACAACTTGCTCCTATGATTTATGGTTAGTATTGGACTTCCTGAGGATTACCCTATAAGGGGCTCGCTATGGTACTAGGAACTATACTGGGATGACACCCCAAAGTTCCCTTTCTCAAGACATTTAATATTGTGGGTATCTACCCATATGCCTAAGCCTCTTATGTTTTCACTTGTATTTACCCTATGTGGTTTAAGACACGCTGGGGGAAAGACGATCTTGCGTCAATCCCAAGCACGACCTTACCCTTAGCCCACCTAGCACTCTTATCTCCTAAACTCCTTTTGGTGACCTCATCCTCTTCAACCTGACCATGCACACCACCTACATACCAATTCCACCTAGTAGGCCACTAAACACCTAGGTTTCACCATTTCACTAAACGCAGACCAAACTAACTATATGAAGCTTATAAGTAGAGGTACTCCAAATATTCAACCACATGACACCAGATTTTTACTGGAGGACTATCATGGCATTATAAGACTAAATCCAAAGATTCATATTTTTCCTCAATATTTTAGAATTTATTTAAATTTCTCCAATATTGGCCAAGTATGAATATGAACATGAAGTGTAAGGTATTCTCAAGACATGATCCTCATAAAATTAAGATAAATCTATCATGCCAAAATATCAGTAAATAATGAATATCACGATTTTACAGTAAGGAAATGTCCTCTATTTTTAATATTTAACTTCTATCCAACTTTGAAGATTTATGAAGGAACTACCAAGAATACTTATGCCGAAATTATAGAAAAATTACCAGACCTCTATTATGTCCAAAAAAGCTCAATTACAGAGTTTCACAATTTATGGAAAACATATCCTTACTGAAATAATTAATCAAAATAATTTCTAATTTGCACATGTTGTGAAGTAGCCTACTGATATCAATTTCCAAAAATTCTATAAAAATCACAGAGTTTCCTAGTGCTCTGAAATGTCCTATCACCAAGTTGCACATTTTTCCAGAGAGTTTTGGACCCTTAATTATATTTCTTAAGTTTGAGACAAAATAGGTGCCTTGAGGATGGAGTACTAGTTAAATCATAAAATAAATTATAAAAAAATTACCAGGGGTCTAAAATATGATCAAAAAGGCACCACCAAGATCTAATCTTCATCCAAGATTATTTGTGCATGTAAATATCAATTAAAAGAAGTTTACCTAAAGGGCTTATGACCTAATTTAGGGGTAATTATTTCTCCTAAAATTCTTATAAAATTAACTGGGGCCTAATTACAACCTATGAACTTATCCACCAAGTTCCATGACCATACAAGAACTTTTGACCCTATGTCCTTCACAAGGTTCAAGAGCAACCCTAAGGTTAAAACTAGGGTCCTAGGGCATATCCTCCTCTACACCACCACATCTTACTCATGAAGGTGTTTTAGGTGATCCTAAACCAGTGGCTAGGCTTTCAACTCATGGTGATGAGTTCTGACCACCATACCCCAAGATAAACACCATGCCCTAACTTTGACCCAATATCACCTAACTTGGGTTGACAATTTACCCAACCAAATCAGTCCCAATTGGGCTGAGATTCTTACCAGGGTCATGTGATATCTCTATGAAGTACCCACCAAAATTGGGAGGGCATTGGAGGTTATTTGACTATCCTACACTAGGGACCAGTCCCACCAAAATGGACCTACAGGGAGGCACAGAAACTCCTTTTGGGGTGAAATTAATTTTAAAATAAACTAGACTCCAAGGGCTACAACTTTCATGTTGGGCACTTTTTCATTTGAGGGGTTCTAGTATTTCTAAAAATTAAAATGAAATACTGCAGGGAGTATGACAAAATGTGTTGGAACAAGTCTCTGCGTTCGACGAAATCCGACCTACGTTCGACGAACTCTGCTCTGCATTTGACGAACGTCGTGCTTCTGTGCGCTCGACGAAATCCGATCTCCATTCGATGAACTAATCCAGTTCGACGAATTAATTTACTTCGGCCAATCAACTTCGTTCCACTCCGTGTTCAGTTCGTTGAACTCAACAATCAGTTCAACGAACTCTAGAGGGTGTTCGACAAATGAATTTCGTTCGACGAACTCCGAGTTCCATTCAATGAACTCAACTATCAGATCGGTGAATTAATTTTGTTCGACGAACTCTGGGTTCCTTTCGACGAACTCAACTATTACATCGGTGACTTAATTCCGTTCGACGAACGCCGGGTTCCGTTCGACGAACTAAACTATTAGTTCAGTGACTTAATTCAGTTTGACGAATGCCGGGTTCCGTTCGACGAACTAAACTATTAGTTTGGTGACTTAATTCTACTCAAATCGACGAATTAATTAAATAAGAATATAACATAATCATTTACTCTGGATTCAGTTCAACGAATTTATTCAAAATGAAATAACATTATAACATATAACATAATCACGTAAATCTGCGAATAACTGATCATGGAAAATACGACGGATTGCAGTCATCGTCCCCGAGGGATGGATGGAGCGCGACAACCCGTCCTGAGCTACTTTGCGGGATGATTTCCCGGCCACCTGTGTAGCTTCCCGGCCAGCCAATGCCACCACCACCTCCATTGAAGTGGTGGCCGGTGATAGGGGTGGTTGGCCGGCCGGAGGTGGTCGGAATCAGAGTTTAGAGGAGGGGAAAGAGAGCTCAAAACGAGCCCTTTCGGAAGCACGATCCAAGCCCAATTGAGCCCAAATCAAGCCCCAAATTATGAAAAGATCTAGCACTAAGGGAGAGGAGGCGGATCGGACCTGTGTGGGGGCTTGGTGGCGCGTATTCCGGCGAGTTGCCATGGCCGGAGGTGGAGCTTTCGGCGCCATGTTGATCCTAGCTTCTGGTGCTCGATTTCTTCGGGGGAAGAGGGGGTTTTACTCCTTTCCAACCACTGAAGATGTTAAAGGGGTCAATTGAGGCTAAGGGGGAGGAGTTACTCGGATTGCCTTTAATGGACATTAGTGAAGATTTTAGTTACACTTGGGGGAGTGAATCTGGGCGTCAATGTGGCTGGGGAAGTGTTGAAAACTTCTCCTCTCCCCAAGGGGTGATGAATGGTGCCATTATTGGAGGAGATGGAAGGTTTCCTCTACCTCTCAATTAACTCCCCCTTCCTTCTCTCTCTTTCAAGTTAGGATCTCTCTCTCCTGGCCGACTCTCTTCAAATTGGATGGCCAACTCAGCAACATTCAATCCCCATGAGGTGGTGGACCACACCAATTGGGTCTAGATCAAGTGGATTGGGTTTAATTTGGGGAAATTGGGTTATTTTGACATAATTTAGTACAAAGTTGACTTTGATCAAATTGACCAATTGGATTGACCCCAATGGGTGGCTTAGGATCCAATGGACTCCCTTAAGGGTTAGGAAGGTGTAGGTGGAGCCAATTTGGCAAGGTGAGGGTGAGTTGCCCCTTAATAAGGCGCTTTGACCAAAATTAGGGCTAAGGTTGACTTAGGGTAAATTGGCCAATTTAGAGGTCCCATGATGGGGCTTTTGTTGGAGTTTCTGAAATGATCTCAAAGCAATCAACAGTTAGTCTTGCTGCCAACGCAATATGAGCCTATAGGGTCGCACATAAAAGCGTTTGGAGAAGTTGGAGAAAGGATTGTGTTGGCCTTACTCATAATGGATATGAGTGGAGGACCAATCCTGTGACTGCTTGGAATTAAGTTGAGAATGTCTCAACGGGAAATCGCTTAAAGGGTTTAAACGAATGGATTTACACTAGATAATTCGGCTAAAGGGTTTAGACGAATTCGGCTAAAGGGTTTAGACGAATTCGGCTAAAGGCTTTAAACGAATTCAGTTAATTTGATTAGACGAATTCGGCTAAAGTCAAATTCGGCTAAATGGTTTCGCAGAATTTATATAGCCGAATTTATATATAGACGAAATCGTCGAAATTGTTTCGCCGAATTCGGTTATAGTGATTAGCCGAATTCGGTTATAGTGATTAGCCGAATTCGTTTATAGTGATTAGTCAAATTCGGCGAATGTCAATCTGGACAGAAATTCTGTTTTTCCCTCTGGTCTGCGGATAGCCTTTCCTATACCTTACGTATATAAAGGCATGCGATTAGGTCTTCAAAACACACGGTTTTAGATCGAGTCCTTTTCACGATTTAGAAGAACTGCCGACCGGAACTATTCCGCGCGAGGGCACGTTCTTCCCGTCTGTCGATCGTGTTCCATCGCCGCTTGTCGCCGCCGTCAGTCAACGCCTCCCCTGGATCAAATCTAGCAGTCCGTGGGGACGTTGAGAGCATCCTTCTCCGACCTAGTTCTTGTACGACAAGAAGCTAGGGTTCTCCTTTGCTTGTGTGGACTTCTGTAGAGGGATTGATCTATTTCGATCCTTGAAGAACTCAAAGGCAGATTTCGGATTTCTCTTTGGAGCACCTTGGTTGAGTATTAACTCAATCCCGCGAAGGTATATTGTATTTGCTTTCTTATTCTCTTGAATCATGAAAAACCGCAAGATCCGTTGATCTCTTTTTGGGTTGTTCTTGTTCATTTCCGCTGCGCATATACGATATGTCATCCCTTATGAAGGGGTACAGAAAACCCAACAGCTTTTTGGTCCATTAGGTTCCTAATATCCCTATAAGGGTAGGGGCAGGGTCAATTTGGCATGGTGGAGGCCAATTGACCCTAATTGAGTTAGTTTGACCAATTTAAAGTTAACGTTGACTTTAGCCAAATTGGCCTCTTTGGTTGACCCCAATGGGTCCCTAGTGCTCCAAGGAGGCCCCTAATGGGCTAGTGATACTATGGTGGAGTCAAGGTTCAAGGAAAGGCCCTAAAGTCCAACCCAAGGCTAGGTATATGAAAACTGCTATATGCAGACCACTGAGATTTCTCCTTCTCTTCCATGCTTACATGGTCTTAAGCTCTTCCTATGGTTTTGTCATAACCTAGTCATGACAAAACCAACTTAGGAGGTCTAGTTGTTGGGGGATGTTACAAATCCCAATACATAAAAATAAAAATTTCGTCCTCGAAATTCAGGTTAAGACTATGGGGTTTCTACTACCTGCAAGAACCTGTAACATCCCAGAAAAAAAATTAAATTATACCTGTCATAAAGAGCTCCGGGTACTTTTGCTGCATCAGGTCCAGTGGTTCCCAAGTATGCTCCTCTTGCCCATGATTCCTCCATAGGACCTTGACCAGCGGATCCTTCTTGCGTCGTAAGACTCGCAACTCCGTGTCGTCTATCCGAACTGGCTCCAGGTGAACCGACCGATCAGTAGCTACTGACCCCTCCGTAGTAGATACCTGCTGCTCTGGCCGTAGTAGAGCCCTCCTAAGCGAGGAGACGTGGAAAACGTCGTGCAGTCCCTCTTACTCTGGCGGTAGCTCCAGTCTGTAAGCAGAGGACCGATCCGCTCCAGGATCCTGTAAGGCCCCATATATCTCAGACTGAGCTTCTTCCGCCCGTGAACCCGCGAGACTCCATGCATCGGACGTATCTTTAAGAAGACCCGATCTCCCACCTGGAACTCTACCATACGATGACGGGCATCATAATACTTGGCCTGCCTGCTCTGGGCCTCCAACATCCTATCTCGAATCAGTCTCACCTGAGCCTCCATGTCCTCCACGAACTCTGAGCCAAGTGCCTTGGGATCCTCATCCAGAACCCAAGACAATTATGTCCTGCACCTCCATCCGTATAAAGCCTCGTAAGGTGCCCTGCCTATGCTAGTCGGGTGATTGTTGTTGTATGAGACTCGACTAATGGTAACAGTCTCTCTCATGGCTCCCCGCGGTCCAGAATGCAAAGGCGTAGAAGATCCTCTAGGGTCTAGTTGGTACGCTTCGTTTGCCTGTTTGTCTGGGGGTGGAAAGCTGTACTAAAAGTCAATCGGGTGCCCAGGTAGGCCTGCACTGCTCTCCACTCCCTCGATGTAAATTGTCCATCTCGATCCGACACGATCGTCCTTGGCACACCATGATATCAGACAGACTGATCCACGAACCTCCGCACCAAAACACCGACCGAATCGTCCTTCCTGATTGGAATGAACCTGGTCACCTTCATCAATCTGCCGATGATCACCCAAATCGAGTCATTTCCCGCACGAGATTGCGGAAGACCGTGTATAAAGTCCATAGCGATGTCGTCGAACTTCCACTCTGGTACCGGGAGTGGCTGCAATAATCTGCTGGGTTCCGACACTCCGCCTTTACGAGTTGGCAAGACTCGCAGTGGGTCACAAAGTAGGTGATATCCTTCTTCATACCCGGCCAGTACATAGTCCTCTTCAGATCCGCTATCATCTTGGTGATACCCGGGTGCACGGAGTATCTACTAAAGTGAGCCTCTGTCATAATGTCCTCCCGAATCTGGCTCCCTGCCGGTATATACACTCAGCCTCTAAAACTCAACAGGCCATCCTTCAACGAATAGTCTCCAGCTGAGCCTGCCTCCAAGGCACTGAAAATTGCCTCTAGCTTCGCATCCTGCCTCTGCACATCCCTGATGCGGTCTCGAATGTCGTAAGTGGTACCCATCTCCGCTCAATACTCCTCGTATAGCTCTGGATCGTCCCCGGATACGAAGGAGATCTGCATGTCTTCGAACATCCTTACTAGCTCCATGTCCATCAGCTTGGGCTCTGCTCCTGATACGGTAGCTCTCCTGCTCAGAGCATCCGCTACTACATTCACCTTCCCTGGGTGGTAATGCATCGTGTACTGGTAGTCTGATAAAAACACCACCCATCGCCTCTGCCGGATGTTCAGCTCCTTCTGCGTATCTACGTACTTCAGATTCTTGTGATCTGAGAATATGTCGCAGTGGACACCATAGAGATAGTGTCGCCAGATCTTGAGAGCGAATACAACTGCTCCCATCTCCAAGTCTTGCACCGGGTAATTCCGCTCGTGATTCTTCAACTGTCGGGAGGCGTATGCTATCACGTGCCTGTTCTGCATCAGAACGGCACCCATCCCCTGATAAGATGCATCCGTGTACACCTGAAATCCTTCCCTCCCCGACGGAATGGCCAGGATGGGGGTCGTAGTAAGTCGACCCTTCAGGTCCTGGAAGGCTGCCTCACACTGCAACGTCCATGTGAAAGCAGCATCCTTTTTCATCAGGGATGTGAGCGGGAGGGCTATCTATGAAAACTCCTGCACGAACTTCCGGTAGTAGCCGGCAAGTCCCAAGAAACTCCTCACGTCGGTGGCCGTCTTCAACGACGGCCAATCCCATACTGCCTGGATCTTTGCTACGTCCATTGTTAGACCAGCTCCACTGATGATATGGCCTAAGAAGGCCACCTCCTTCAGCCAAAATAGGCACTTGCTGAACTTGTCATACAGACGGTGCTCCCGAAGCTTCTCCAATGTCAGAGCCAAATGTCGTGCATGTTCCTCCTCCATCCTCGAGTAGATGAAGATATCGTCAATGAACACAATGACAAAGATATCGAGATAAGTCTCGATCACCCGGTTCATCAAACTCATAAATGCTGATGGTGCATTTGTGAGTCCGAACGGCATCACAGTGAACTCATATAATCCATATCGGCTGCTGAAAGCCGTCTTCGGGATATCCTTCTCCTGGATCCGCAGCTGATAATACCCTGATCTCAAATCCAGCATTGTGAAGCAGTGGGCTCCCTGCAGCTGGTCAAACAGCTCATCGATCCTTGGTAACGGGTACGTATTCCGAACCATCAGCCGGTTCAGAGCTTTGTAGTCGATGCACAATCTGAGCGTCCCATCCTTCTTCTTCACAAACAACACCGGAGCTCCCCAAGGTGAGGAACTCGGCCTAACGAAACCTGCTTCCACCAGCTCCTGTAGCTGGCTCCGAAACTCCACTACCTCCTTCGGGGCCATCCGGTAGGGGGCCCTAGATACCGCCTTAGCCCCCAACACCAGTTGGATTTCAAAATCCTTCTCGCGGTGCGGAGGCAGTCCGGGTAGCTTCTCCGGAAATACGTCAGCAAAATCCAGCACGACCGGGATATTTGACACCGAGTCTTTGACTTCCGTCGCCTCGAAGAGCACCTGATATACCTCATCTCCCTGCAAGTGGGCCTTGACGGCCTGGACTGATGATAAAAAGATACGAGAGGTGGGTTTAGTACCTTCGATTACTACTTCACCATCTTCATGCTTTAGAACGATCCTCCTTGCCGGACAGTCAATCTTTGCATGGTTCCAGTGCAGCCAAGTCATGCCTAAGATCAGGTCAATGTCCTTCATCTTCAAGCGTGTCGCCGGTGCTTCGAACAGTTTCCCTCCAATCTCCACATTCATGTTACACTTTGCATTTGTTAAAACTTGTAATCCATTTGGGAATCGCACTCTCCTGTAGATGCCCTCAAAGTGTTGCACTTGGCACAGATCATCTACGAACTCTTCCGAGACGAACGAGTGAGAGGCACCCGTATCGAATAAAGTGTATGCGGGCTTGACGCAAACAAGTACTATACCTGGGTGGTTTTTTGTTTATTTGGTTTAATGCTAAGGTAAATCTAAGGTTTACTATGTACTAATGAATCATAAAACAAAAGGCATCAAACGTACCTGTAATGACCCTTGCCGGGTCCCGGGGCTGTGCTAGGTCCAAGGCGTACATCTGCTCTCTGTTCTCCCTCCGATCTCCGCCCTGAAGTCCACGGCCTCGTCCACGTCCCCGGCCCCCGAAATGCTGGTGGTGCATTCCTCTGAGGGCAATTTCTCTTCATATGGCTGGTTTGATGGCAGTGGTAGCACTCCGGAGGTGTCCCACCTCCTCAAATCCTTGGCATCTCCCGCATCTGTAGAGGATGAGGAGCCAACACAACCAGCTCTTTCTACTCCTTCCTCTCCTCCTGGTGGGGTCGGACCTCTGTCCTTCTTTCCTAGCATCTCGAACTCTCGGCTGGTCCCTTCTGCCTCCTCGTCCCTGTTCTTTTTCCGGCCTCTTCCTTCCTCGAACAAGGTGTTGGTCAGCTTCTAGATTCTTGGCCATCTCCAAGATCTTAGTAATACTACCGTCAGAGACGAAGAGGAGGGCCTGCCTCAGCTCATCACGAAGGCCCTTGTAGAACCTCTTTGCGTATCCTGCGTCGTCCAGCTGATATGAAACTGCAAACTGGGATAGGTGGGTAAACTCCCGGTGATACTCTAGAACTGTCCTGCTCCCCTGCCTCAACTGCAGAAATCTGTCTTCCAGCTTGTCTCTTGCAGACTGCGGCACAAAATGCTCCAGCAGTGCTGCCTTGAACTCATCCCAAGAAACATCCGCAGCCTCCAGTCCCGCATATGCTGTGTCCAGGAACCTCTTCCACCATCTCTTTGCATGGGACTCTAAGCACGAGACCACCAGTGACACCTCCATATCTGCCGGGCACTGAATCCCTGTCAGCATTTCATCCATGATGTCCACCCACTCGTCAGTCCTCACAACTGCCTCCATCCCGAGATATGTAGGGGGAGGCCTCGAAAGATGCTCATCCAGTTGGCCCCAGGGTGTTGTTGAGGAGTCGGTGCCTGCTGTGCCCTGAATGTCTCTAGAATAGCAGTCAGTGTTTGTCCCATCTCCGTCTGCTGAAACGGAGTAGGATCTGGTGGTGGTGGGACGACGTTTGGAGTCGGTGGAACTCCATGCTGAGGTGTAGGGTTCATCGCGGGCTACACAAGAAATTACACCCGTAAGGGACTTAGCTATAGAATATTCAGTTAGAAGTGGACTTTTCATGTGATTTCACTTATAGGCACACCATTGCTTCCGCTGCTAGTTTGTCCTCAAACTAAGCTCACACGGGGTGGCCCAGGGTTGTGGACTTCTTTTCTTTTCTCTGGATCGAGGTTTCCTCTGATATCACTTTGTAAGACCCCTTTTTTTTCTTTTTCAACTCCGCAGTCTTATGCCCAGAACTGCCATTTTACGGTGACACCCTCACTTAGGAAGATCGACACTACAAAACACCGATCCTGCCAGCCTTATCGATCACAAAGAAGTTAAGCTTAAACAAACTTATAGAAGACAAGTCCACATCACATAAGTAGTAAATCATCACAAGAGATGTCCACATAAACATAACTGAAATCAAATATAGAAATAACTAGGGCTCCTGCCCGATACATCATATCCTAACTACATAAACACTCGCGGAATCAAATCAACTAGTAATAACACTCACGGATCCGAAACTGGTGCACCTGTGCTAGACAGCCTTGCCTCTATCTTCACCTACCTCTGGTGCTGCTCCGTCTTCGTGGTCTCCTAAAATGATAAGGTCCACCGACCGTTAGTCAAAAAGACTAAGCCAATCCCCCACCCCTCCCCCGGTGACTCCTAGGCACCGTGCAGGAAGGATGAAGTGGAGGACAACAAGGGGTATAAGAATAGCAGGTGACTGGGGTACATGGAATATCTACACTACACATGTAAATATATATATATATATAATTAAAGCAGTAAAAGTGCATAGTAAGAGCAGGTAAAGAATAAGTAAAGTGCAGTAAGTAAAGACATGTATATAATAGAAACTACCCATTGATTTATAGGAATATCCACAAAAACCTATAGACCAAGGGGTCGTTTAGCAAGGCCTATCGTATAAGAAGTCTCATAAATGACTTATACGATAGGGGTAAAGGATGAAATGTTTATGCCATGACATGCAAGGTATACTATTAAATGTTATGTTCACACAAGTGCAACTCACACACTACGACTCTATGCGCACAGACCTTTAGTTCCCCCTTTTTGGAGCTAGCAAAACTCCCAGGATACTTCTGTAGTGGCAAACAGAAGCGGTGGATTAGGCCTCGCCCACCACTAGGTTGGTATTTGCACTACCTAACCTAGACCTAACGTACTCCTCAACACTAAGAACACAACAACGGAGCTACTGCGTACTCTTGCTGGTTAGACCACCAGACTTGTCTTGGTAAAAGGGTTATCCACTCTTACTGAGACCAAGCATTAATGTCAGTGCAATGACCATCAACACTAAGGACCCACCACCTTATGCACATGCAAACATGTTTACCATCTATCTCCGAGCCATAAGCTCACCGGCTAATCCTCTCGACATAATAACCACTACTGAGCCACGACCTCACCAGACTAATTAGTCTACTGCTACAACCACCGAGCCTACCGCTCGTAAGACCAAACCGACTAAGAATCCGTGATGATGGAGTGTGAGTGAGTCTATTACTTAGTTAATCTTGTATAACAACTTGCTCCTATGATTTATGGTTATTCTTGGACTTCCCGAGGATTATCCTATAAGGGGCTCGCTACGGTACTAGGAACTATACTGGGATGACACCCCAAAGTTCTCTTTCTCAAGACATTTAATATTGTGGGTATCTACCCATATGCCTAAGCCTCTTATGTTTTCACTTGTACTAACCCTATGTGGTTTAAGACACGCTAGGGGAAAGACGATCTTGCGTCAATCCCAAGCACGACCTTACCCTTAGCCCACCTATTACTCTTATCTCCTAAACTCCTTTTGGTGACCTCATCCTCTTCAACCTGACCATGCACACCACCTACATACCAATTCCACCTAGTAGGCCACTAAACACCTAGGTTTCACCATTTCACTAAACGCAGACCAAACTAACTATATGAAGCTTATAAGTAGAGGTACTCCAAATATTCAACCACATGACACCAGATTTTTACTGGAGGACTATCATGGTATTTTAAGACTAAATCCAAAGATTCATATTTTTCCTCAATATTTTAGCATTTATTTAAATTTCTCCAATATTTGCCAAGTATGAATATGAACATGAAGTGTAAGGTATTCTCAAGACTTGACCCTCATAAAATTAAGATAAATCTATCATGCCAAAATATCAGTAAATAATGAATATCACAATTTTACAGTAAGGAAATGCTCCAGGTGTTTGTGCTCAAGAGATTCATTGGCGTTCAGAGCGGAGTAGTCGAGTTTTCACAAGGTTAAGGCAAGTGGATGATCTTTTCTCTCTCTTTCTATTGTATAGAGCTCATTTTCCTGTTCTTTTCTTTTGATTCCCTGATGGTGCTGAGTGGCTGGAGTCTTGGAGTGCAGGTGTGATAGTGTACAACCCTGTTTCTTTCCCCCTAAATTACCTGGAGTTCCTCCGGATTAGTCTAAAGGTTGTACAGTTGTTCCTGCTGATTGGATTTCTCGAGAAAACCAATTACCTCCCCCCCCAATTTCTAGAGAAACAGCTTGGCTTCTACCCTAGATTTCTTGAGAAACTAGTGTCTCTGCCTTGACTTCCCGAGAAAATCAATTCCTCCTGTATGGGATTTCTCAAGAAGTAGTGTTGCCTATCTTGACTCTCTCGAGAAATCAACTCCTCCTGTTCTGGGATTTCTCGATAAGTAGTGTTGCCTATCTTGACTCTCTCGAGAAATCAACTCCTCCTGTTCTGGGATTTCTCGAGAAGTAGTATTGCCTATCTTGACTCTCTCGAGAAATCAACTCCTCCTATTCTGGGATTTCTCGAGATGTAGTGTTGCCTATCTTGACTCTCTTGAGAAATCAACTCCTCCTGTTCTGGGATTTCTCGAGAAGTAGTGTTGCCTATCTTGACTCTCTCGAGAAATCAACTCCTCCTGTTCTGGATTTCTCGAGAAAAGGGTTGTAGTCTGCCTTGGATTTCTGGTGAAATCAGCTTCTCCTGCTCTTGAGGATTTCTCGAGAACCTTAATCCCTGCCCTTGGGATTTCTCGAGAAATTCAACCCCTGCCCTTGACTCCTCGAGAAAAGGATGGTTCTAGCCCTTCATCTCTCGAAAACTTTATGACCCTAGTCTTTGATCTCATGGTTGATCCTAACCCTTGACTTCCTCGAAAAAGAAAGACCCTCTGCTTCTTTGCACTTGAGTTTTGCCTTTGATTCTTCTCCTCCATATTGAAATCTTGTGCCCGTTGTGGTTAAGTAACCTTTGAGTTTTCTCTTATGAACAATATTTGGGGAATGTTTACTTTGTTGTGACCTCATCCCTTAGGGTATTTCTTAGGGATTGTTTCCCGGGCTGCGTCCCGTGTCTTAATAATTTCATTAAAATGAATTGTTGCCTTTAGCCTTGCACGGTGTCCATTTCTAAGTACATGAATAGCAGGCGTTGCCTGTGGTCCTGTGGGCCGTGTTTGGGGGCAGTAAAGAATTAATTAAGCCTTGCGCGGTGGCCATTTCAAGGACATGATCAGCATGAGTTGCCTGTGTTCCCGTGGGCCGTGTTTGGGTGGTAGGGGGTAGAAACCCCCACCCATTTTGGCTTTGGGTGGCAGAGGATAAAGGACCGCCCCTGTTTAACTTGAGCTGATAGGTCTCTTTAAATAAACTATTACAAGATAAATGAACTTTGCTTGTTCCTCTTTGTGGTATTTGGTGCACTCGGTGCCTTACTTAGTTCTTTGTTGGAGCTTCTCTTTTGGTAAATATGGCTTGGGTTGGTACCCCTTATGCCTCATTTACCTTTCTTCTTGTTGTTTTTCTACCACTTGTAATCCCGTGCTGAGGCGTTCTTTGTTTTATTGAATGTCTCAAGTTCAGAGCCGTAGTGGCTAGAGGTGTATCCCGGAGTCTTTGGGAGTTTTAGCTGTTGTGTTACCCCGCTGTTGTGAGGTAGTAGTAGTAGTTGTTGGTTTGTTCTTGTGTTCAGACATACTAGTGTTAAGCCGATGGGTTAGTGTCAGCTTGTTGATGCCCATCGTGCCTCTTTTGATACTTTATAGCTTACTTGTCAACTAAATGCTACTACTTTTAGATTTGATGTATCTTGCTCTCTGGGAATGATTTATGGTTGGGTGCATTATAGTTATAAAATGGCTTTTCTTTCATCCTCATTGCATTCTTTTTAATTGAAATCCTTATCTTTAAAGTCGCCTAAAAGATATTTTCTATACTCATACTACGCCTAGATATATGCATATCATTTACTTTATGTCCTGTCATCATGTGCATTTAGGACCTTAAATGAACTAAATCAAGTACTTTCCGCTGCAATTACATATATTTTCTCAAGTGAACTAGTTGATCCACGAACTGAGAGACACAGTTCTTACCCCAAACCCAAATAAATGATTTCTAATGATGACTTATCATAAAACCATGTTTTTGATTAACTAAGTAATAGGTTTCCGCCTGAGCGTCTGCAGTTATCTCCTGCATGATGTGGCATCATGACGAGTATTTTCTCTTACTCTGATATTCCTAAATTTGGAGAAAATGGGGGTTGTGACAACATTGCTCCAGACTGCCCACAAGAGCAAATGGAGAAAAGCAACAGCAAGGATGAGAAGAAGAAGAGGAAATCCTTCAGAGGAAAGGACAAGAAGAAAGCCAAAGGCTTTATTGCTGAGACTTGGAGTGATTCTAAAGCAGAAGTAGACTCCTCATCATCTGAAGGTGAGGATGATGAAGAAGCAGTAGCAGCCTGCTGATGGCACTGGGAATGGCATCAGATGATGAAGATGATCATGTATCATCTGTCTTTGATGAATTTGATTTTACTTCAGATGATTTTAAATCATGTTTTAAAGATTTCTACATAGAACATCTTAGAGTAGAAAAAGAATTGAACATTGCTAGGTCTGACTTAGAGAATCTTAAGAAAGATGAACAATTCTTAATAAATCAGAATCTAACTAATGAACTCAATAATAAAGAGTTAGAATTGATTAAACTTAGAGAGGAAAACACAAAACTAAAAGAAGAGCTAGCAAAAGCAAAGGACTTTGAGGACTCACTCAATGGGAGGAGTCAGAAGCTCAAGAATATCACAGAAAATCTCTCTATGAGATTTAATCACCTAGGTTTTAGGAGCAGAGCCCTCAACTAGCACAGAACCTCCTAGGAAGCCAGCCTGGAAAAATCCAGTGTCTTTTGTTAGACCTAGTAGTTATCAGCCTAGGGAGAAGAGTGCCTCATATAAGGGTGAGAGTCCCAATCAGTCAGATAGGATAGGTAAAACTAATAAGGTGAAACCCTTAGGTAAGAACAACATAGGAAAACAAAATAACAAAGAACAATAGGGTAAAGTAAAACCTAGGATAATAAGACACTCTGCTGACTTGTTAAATTTTGATATATTCTATAGTCATTTCAAACATCAAAATAATAGATTTGGGAGATCCATTCCTTATTATCCCAAAGTGTATCATGAAAGACCCTTCTATTCTTTCATTGAACCAAATAATGGTAAATGCAAATGACCCAAGGTAACCTGGGTTCCTTTTAATGTTTGAATTACTTGTGCAGGGATAGATAGGGTCTCACTCAGGAGGAAATTGAGTGGGAAGAATTATGTAGGACATGAATAAGGAACAAAAAAAACTACTCAAGGGAGTAATCTCTATCTGAAATCCTCCTTAGTATTGATTACATCATAATTATCATCTATTTTCAATAAGCAAAATTGTTGGGAAAACCAGCAAGGACTTTTTAAAGAAATAGACATGTTTATTAAGAGGTTCGTCAAATAGAAGTTGACGTACCATTGACTTCTACTCGACGCCAGCTTCGAGAAGCACTCAGAGCAGACAATTCGAATAGAATTCGATGCAGCGTCAGGTTCCTATCGACGCATACGTCGAATCAATAATTGCTGATTAAATTTGAAGTCACGTCGATTGGAAATCGACATAATGTTGACAGGACTTCTTTGGCTTAGGGTCTCTGATGTAACATCCCGTTTCGCACTAGACCCCTCGGAGACGTTTTGACTACCCGGTTTTGGGCTTTCCAGTGCGTGCTCGGATTTGGATTAATTGGGGGAATGGAATGATAGGAAAATATAATAAAACAGGAAAATAATAAAGTTTGCAGCGTTCGACGAAATTTCTACCGTTCGTCGATCGCAGAATTAGCCGCAGATCGACAGAAATATTGTTGTTGCCGCTGTTCGACGAAATGCTTAGCATTCGTCGATCTCAGAGTTTGTCGTAGTTAGTTCGATGAAAGTATTGCTGTCCTGCGCTCGACGAAATTGATTTAGCCTGCGTTCGACAAAATTGATTTAGCCTGCGTTCGACGAAATTGATTTAGCCTGCGCTCGACGAAATTGATTTAGCCTGCGCTCGACGAAATTGATTTAGCATGCGTTCGGCGAAATTGATTTAGCCTGCGTTCGACGAAATTGATTTAGCCTGTGTTCGACGAAATTGATTTAGCCTGCGTTCGACAAAATTGATTTAGCCTGCGTTCAATGAAATTGATTTAGCCTGCGTTCGACGAAATTGATTTAGCCTGCGTTCGATGAAATGATTGTTCCCGTTTGACGAATCTGGGTGTTCTTCTTTCCGTCGCTCGATAAAGCTTGAGTTCTTAATTTTTTAGGCTAAGAAGTGGAATTAATTCCAATAAGGAGCTGACACCTAAAATTGGAGTTCTAAGGCTTATTAATGCAAACCCTCTTCTCTTTTAACACAAGGGCTGAGCATTTCTCCCGAGGGAAAAATCTTGATCTTGATCTTCTTCTTCCTCTCCTTCTTCTTCTTCTTCCTCTCACTTCAGGGAATTAGTTGGGGGAAATCTCTGAAGGAACAAAGATTGGAGGAAATTTGGAGCTTGGCCGACCACCACCCGACTGCCATGAAGATGAGCTTCAGCCATGGCCTAAAAATAAGGTGGCTTCCTCCCCTCTCCCTTGGTGATATGTTATCATCGTCAAATCCGTCTGGTGAAGAGAGAGTTGGCCTGAGAACTGGCAGAGGGAGCCTTGGAGTGGGAAGATACGAGGTAGGGGTTGGATAAGGATACAATGTGGATAGGAGCGGAGGTGGAAGAATCTCTGTTGGAGGAGCATTCAAAGTGGGTAGAGAAGGAGGAAGATCCGTAGTTTGGGAAGACACATGGTTGGTGGAGAAGTAAAGAGTGGAATCAAAGATGGTGATGTCTGTCGAAACATATTATTTTCAGAGAATAGGGTCATAACACCTATAGCCATTCTGAGTAGGAGAGTAACCGATGATGTTACATTTGATAGCATGAGGAGAATGTTTATCTCGGCCAAGGGAAGAAGAGTGAACAAAAGCGGTATAGCCAAAGACCCGTGGGGGCAGAGAAAATGGGGTAGCATCAGGATATAAAATGAAAAAATGGGTTTTGTCCATGGAGAATAGCAAAGGGAAGATGATTGATGAGGTAGCATGAGTTGAGGATAACATGACCCCAATAGGATCAAGGAACATTCATCTAAGTGAGAAGAGTACGCGCAACGTCAATAAGGTTAAAATTCTTACGTTTGACAATGCAATTCTGTTGATATCGATAAGCACATTTGGTCTGATGTATAATACCATTATGCTTGCAAAAATCATAAAATTGGTGACTAACATATTCTTTTGCCTTATCCGTACGTAAAAAGTTTATTGGAGTACCAAACTATGTCCAAATTTCATTATAGAATGCAGTAAATACATAAAAGAGTTTAGAGCATTTTTTGAGAAGATACACCCAAATACATCTTGAAAAATCACCAATAATGATTACAAAATAAACACTACCCCTACCAACCGTTTATGTAGGACAAGGGCCCCAGATGATGATGCATATCGCAGGCAAGTGTACCACAGTCGTACAAGTAATATTACAACGAGGAGTTACCCCCCGAGCATCGATCTCATATGAAACGCGGTGGGGTGAGTAATATTTCAAGACGAGACTTGAGATAGAAGTCTTTATGTCGGTGTTAACTTGGGTTTTTGATTGTTGTTGTCACGCATGCAAGTGCACAACGGTCGTACAAGTAATAGTAAAATGGGTAGTTACCCCCGAGTATCGATATCACGTGGAACATGGAGGGGTGGAGTAATCTTTCGAGATGAAACTTGAGATTGAAGCCTCTTTTTGTTAGAGTTACATGTGGTTTTTTTTATTTGGTTAACTACTACTTGCAATTAAAGAAAGCTAACTAACTTTGCGGGTTGTCGGCTCCGCTTCGCACCTTCATGGTTCATCGGCCTCTGCTTTGCACCTCCGTGAGTCGCCTTCTTCTGCTTCACACATCTGCGGGTTGCAAGCCTTCGCTTCACTCATTGAATCGTGCAAACATAATGACCAACCTAACACAATCACAACAATAAATCACAAACCACAAGCAAACTCATCCAAACCATCCACAATAGAAAATATACCAATGAGAATATACACCCAATGGTCATGGCATGCATATCTTTTAGAATATATTACATTAAACACACAAATATCCCAAATAAGAGAGAGGAGATACAAAGTTACCACTCCGATACATGGAGGAAACGAGAGACTCTTCCTCGGGTTTGTAGAAAAGCTTGGCTTGGTCCACCGACTCTTCCAACTCCACCTTGGCTATCGTCCACGATACAGGAGAAGCAGTCACACTCTCCTAGTCATGTCTTCTCTCAGTGTTTGTCGCCTCCATAGCAAGTGCTCAGGCCTTAGAGCTCCAATGGAACCTTGGAAATTGACTTCTACACCATTGGATTGCTTGGGGAGGTTGGAGGATGCCTATGAACGAAACTCTAGCAAAAATGGTGAAAATGACAAATATGGGTGGAAGGAAATCGGTCCAGAGCTCTGAAATCGCGGAACTAAGTATTTATAGATAGAGTAGAAAATTGACCTACGCACGAGTAGACACATGACCAATGGTCATGTGAGAAGGAAATTCCCCTAACCATGCGAGAAGGAAATTCCCCTAATTGTGCGAGAAGAAACCTATACTGGTGGGAAATTTTCAGCACTTGGGGGAAAATAATGAACACGCATGACCAGTGGTCGTGCATGGAGGAAATGCAGTACTCGTGTGGCCACTCATGCATTTTCAAGGGGGTTCTCAGGAAAATTCTAGAAAACTAACAGTGCACGACCAGTGGTAGTGCGCAGAGGAGGCCACTGCCCGTTCGTGAAGAAAAATGTACGACCAGTGGCTTCCTTAATGAAAAAGGGCAGAGACACCTAGGGGAAGCTATATGAGCATTGTACCTGCAGAAAAGCATTCAATACTCCCAGTATAGCACACCCACACATCAAATGTAAATATCTAAGAGAAATTAAAGGGAGAAAATGTCTCCCTCATGCATGTAATGGCTCAAATAATACTCTATTTAGCCAAACCAGCTAACATTACATTCATTTGGATTTTAAAATGTTTTACGATGAAATCAACAACTAGATGAGTGATATTAATAGAAAAACATGCTTGAATAGGGCCTAAATCACTATACTAAATTTGTTGATCAATTGTGTACTAACAACTAATTGTAATTAAATAAATCAAATTAATTATGTGGGTCATTGGCACCGCTTTGCTCCTCCGCAGGTCGTAGGCCTCCGCATTGCACCTTCGCGGCTCGCCTTCCCTTGATTCGCACCTCCGCAGGTCGCAGACCTCTGTTTTACTCCTTCGCGGGTTGCCTTCCTCCACTTTGCACCTCTGTGGGTCGCCTTCCGCCACTTCACACCTCCGTGGGTCGCCATCTACTACTTTGTTCGTTACCATAGAAACGCACAACACAATCACAAATCACAAGAATAACACAAGCTACTCATCCAAACCATCCATAATAGAAAATATACATATGAACATCTACACCCAATGGTCATGGTGTGTAAATGCTTTAGAATACATGACATTAATCTTACAAACATTCCAAATGAGAGAGAAGAAATACAAGTTACCACTCTGAGATACAAAGGAGACGAGAGACTCTTCCTCGGGTTCATAGGAGAGCTTGGCTTGGTCTCCAACTCTGTCTTGGCTGTCATCCATGTTACGGGAAAAGCTGTCACCAACTCTTAGTCATTTCTTCTCTCAGGTTTATCGCCTGCACATCAAGTGCTCTGGCCTTAGATCTCCAATGGAATCTTCGAAATCGACTTCTACACTTTTGGAATGCTTGGGGAGGATGTAGGAGGCCTAGAGATGAAACCCTAGGGCTTGGTGCAAAAATGGCAGAATTCGGCGTTGGAAAATCGGGGGAGGCAGAAGAAATTACGAATCTGCATATTTATAGATGGAGTAAATACTTGACTTGTGCATAAGTAGGTGCACGGCCAGTGATCATGCACGAAGGAAAGTCCTCTACTCGTGCGAGAAGGAACCTGGACTGGCGGGAAATATTTGGCATTTGGGGGGGAAATTGTTGAACGTGCACGACCAGTGGTCTTGCGATTGCCCTCGTGCATACACTCGTGCATTTTCAAGGGGGTTCTTAGGTCGATTTTATCAAAAGGCCGCACACGACAGTGGTCATGCGCAAAGGGGGCCACTGCTTGTGCGAGTAGAAAAATGCACGAGTAGTGGACTCCTCCATGGAAAAGGGACGAGATGCGCTGGGGAAATCACACAAGCACTGTACCTGCATCAAAAGCATTCAACGTCTCCAGAAAATAACATCCGCATAGCCACAAATATCAAATCTAAGTATATAAATAAAATGAGAGGGAGAAGAGGTATCCCTCATGCTTGAAATGACTCAAATAATGCTCTATCCAACTAAACACACTCACATAACAAACATTCTGATTATCACATGTTTTGTGATGAAATCAACAAATATATAAGCGACACAATGGAAAAGCAAGCTAGAATAGAACCTAAATCATTGTAGAAAATTTGGTCATCAAATACCCCAGACTTGAATTATTGCTCGTCCTGAGCAAACCATCTACTTAAGGGGAATAGAATAGACTAATTACAAATTATCAATTGAATATGGTGTGGATAGAGAAATCTCATGCCCATGGTGAGTAAAAATAAACTAGTGCAACGTTCAAGGCATACAAAATCAATTTCAAACATTCCAGGCAATTTATCAAAACACGCCACATCCACTTTTAAGAAAGAACAAATCGATCTGTGTTAAGCATTATACTCTCACAACTATGGGACGATCTCCAAAGAAATCCATAAATAATGATGTCCATAGGCTTGCCCGGTCACACCTCCGCTACACTAATAGAAGTTAACTCTACCAATCATTAGGGCGTGAATTAGGATGGAACATGTAAGATTAGGTTTAAGGAAGGGGAAATAGCAAAGATAAATGTGACGGCTTAATCCACACTTAAACCAAAATGTAAAAAACATGTAATTAAGATTATGCAAAGAATTTAACTCTAGAGCTATTCCTTCCCAAGAACATGTGCACTCTACTAGGAGAAATGCACGAGTCAACTATGTTGGGAAAAGCATCCCCTGGATTTATCTTACAAATTATGGAAAAGCTTAGTATTTAGAATTATTTTATTGTTTTGTGCATATTTTTGTGAAAAGTTTTAAAACTCTATTCACCCCCATCTAGAGAATACTCGGAGGACTCAATGTGCACTTTCAATTGGTATCAGAGGGAGGTTGATCATAAAAAGGTTAACACCTTGATCAAAAGATCCTCTCACTTAAATTTTTATATTTTAAAATTTATTTTTAGAAAATGAATTCTAAGGACTATGCATCCATAAGGCCACTCGCGTGTAATCTAAATAAGTTTATACTTTGGAAGGACAGAATAAAACTGTATATGAATTCTATTGATGAGGACATTTTTGATGTCATTTTATCTGGTCCCCCAGTGCCACACAGAAAAGATGCAAGTGGGACTATGACACAAGAACTTATCCCCAGAGCTGAATGGACAAATGTTGAGAAGAAGGTGAAAGCTTATTATGCAAAGGCAATGAACATCTTGGTGTCAACTATGTTAGATGACATATTTCAAAAGGTGGCTGATTGCAACTGTTGGGAAAACCCCTTTTTGATTTAACTTAACAAATTAACTATAAGTGATTTTACCATTTAGGGTTTATTACCCACATTATATAGTAAGGTTAATCTGGTCAGTAGAAGTCTTAGAATGTCACACTCAACTTAGAGTATCAGGGCCAAGTGAAAGTAATCACAAAACAAGTTAAGATAAGACTTGCGTTGAATAAAAGTAGAAGCAACATCGATTGGATATCGATGTAACTCTGACTAGAAGTCGGAACAACTTATTCAGTCTGTCGATGTATAAAGTCAAGTCGACGCAACACCGAAAGGGACTCAACGCAGAAGGAAGAGCTTGTCGAAGCCATCCCAGAAGTTGACGCAACTTCGACTACAATTTAACGCAGAAATTAAAAGCTCAATTTCAAGGATTCAACTCGAGGGACATGCCGATAGGAATCAACGTAATGTTAACATCTGAGTTCAACCAATCTAAGAAGAACTTTGAAGCTACGTCGATAAGAACTCAGAGGTGCGTCGACATGAAGATTGATGAAGTCGATGCATCGCCGAATACAGTCAGAAAAATGAAGCTTTTTCAGCTGTCCTTTTGGGACCTTTATAGAAGAACCACCAAGCTTAAGACAATTATCCAACGACTCGTTTATTTTCATGAATAGAATGATGCTTTCCAGGACACAACAAATCACTTTTGGAAGGTATTCAAAATGAATGGATGGGTCGAGAACAAAAGGAGAAAGGAAATTAGGTGGCTAAGAGGAATTCCTTTTCAGGATAAGCCAAGAGAAGAAAGGTTTTTGAAAACTCAATCATACACAATAAGTATGCAAAAAGAAGAGAATAAAACAACAACAATACAGTTATTACATCATTCTGTCTGTTGAATAGGGCCTTCGTCTTCTTCCCTCTCAAACAATAAAGGATAGATATACATAAGTGCACTCTCTACATAAGAACATATACTGCTGCTTCTTCTTCATCATTATACAACAGCAGAAAAACAAAAAGTGCTGAGAGAAAAGGATCAAGCAAAATAACCCTTGCAAATCATCACTATCATAAGCAAGGGTTCATCATTTTAGACCCAGTGAAAGAAAGATAGAAGCAACATCAGAACTTCTGAAGAATTCTGAGAACATAATTCTTACATTCTCCCTCTTACTTTCTTCTTAATATTTCCTTCAACTATAAAAGAGTTTTAAGAATCCCTCTTCCAAAGGATACAATGGTTCAAGATCTCCTTATCAAAATATCTTTGGTTCTAAGAGTCTCCTTACCAAAAGACTCAGTGGTTCAAGATCTCCTTATCAAAAGATTTATGGTTCTAAGAGTCTCCTTGTCAAAAGACTCAGGCACAGGTTGTGCAATCCTACCAGGGAGGTAGAAGAGAGGACTACCCACATTTTGGGGAACGTCAATAAAAATCCTTGTGTCTTTGCTGTGATTTTATGTGTTGTCCCATTTAGTTTTTCTGTTTTTATTTTCAGCAAACTTTATTTCATTTATTCTGCCTTTGGTTTTGTAACACCCCAATCTGTTGAAGCAGATATGAGCTGCTAGTAGCAGTTCATTGAACGGTCACCTGGGCGGGTTCGATGAACGTCTGCCTGGCTGCGTTCGACGAATGACTGTCTGGCTGCGTTCGACGAGCGGCCGCCTGGCTGTGTTCGATGAATGGCCGCCTGGCTGCATTCGACGAACGGTCGACTGGCTGCGTTTGACGAACTTCCGCCTGGATGCGTTCGACGAACGGCCAGGGCCCGTTCCATGAACGGCAGCCCGTTCGATGAATGCCTGTCAGTTCGTCGAACGCTATCCAGTTCGGCGATAGTTGCGATACAGACCCGTGATTTGGGATCGTGGTCGTCAAATCCAAAGGTTTTAGATCCAATGCTTGGGATTTATTCCAGGATTTCATAGGGTTTGACCAGAGGAGTGTTTATCCTCTTTATTTTCTAAATCTTATCTCTCTTCAAGCTTGAGAAAGAAGAAAGTCGAGGAGGAAGAAGAAGGCATCTTCTACCATTGACGGAGCCCCGAATCGCGAGCCGTTTTCAGATCTGGAAAGAGCAGCCCGTTGCGGTTCTTTCTATCAGAGTGAAATCTCAGATCTATGGCGAACAAGAAAGCTCCAAGGGTAACGATCTTCTACTTGGACAAGTGAATTCTTCCTTTTTATGGCATGTTTGCATGGAAAATCCCCCACCGATTGGTGGAGAAAAGGGAGTTTTCTAGCAGGTTGATCATTTCGATCCCCTTTAGTTACTTGCATTTAGCATCCAGAATCATAGTACGGACATAGGCATTGTGTGTGAAACCCATCCGGACAGGTTGGTCTGGATTGGTGATGGCTATATTTTTGATTGTGCGGGAGAAGACTCTGTGATCTTATATGTGCTATTTTTGGGTTCTGCGTATTGTTGAGTACTACAGGGAGTCCTGGAGTTAACCTCCAAGAAATACCCGAAGTTGTGGGCGGATTCGTTGATCTGTCACTACCGCTCGGCGTTAGGGCTAACGTCGGTGGTAGCTCCCAGGGAGCTGTTTTGTTGAGGTGTGATACCTCCTTTCGTTGCTCGGGCTAAGGTGAAGTCGTACCCACGTCGTGCCGATTGATGCCGACGATTTGAGCACGGGCAAAGCTGATCCAAACCCGCTCCCATACCGAGTCAGTGAAGAGGTAGCTCCTCGGTGCACTGTAAAATGTTGTGATTAGTCCGTAAGACAAGATAGTCTTGACGGTCAAATCTCATGCGAACTCTTTGTTTAAGGAGTTATTAGGTGTGACTCAGGGAGTACACCATGTGAGTGCCTTGAGAGCACGAAATGTGTGGCCGTGCGTGCCAACGTTGGTGTTGATTGCTTATACATGTGGTGCTTGAATGCGCCTTGACAATCTATGCTTATACTATCTGCCTGCAGGGAAGGAGTACCGCCACCCCATCTATAGGGGTGGGGTCGCTATAATATTGGTCAGCTTTAGTTGACCGGTTACTTGTTTCCATGTTTTGGGGGATCGTTATTGCAGGTGCAGGTGAGCCAAGCGGGAAATAGCTTGCTGGAGCTTATGCTGTGTTGGCCCTCGAAGGCCATCCTCCCCTATTTTGCTTTCCATAAATTGTCGGCCTGCGTTCCGATGTATGTTTGAGTTTAAATTCATTGTTCAATGCAAGTCCTTAAGGCCGTAACTCTATTGTTTCATTCCTGGGATAGTAGACAGTTCTAAAAGGTATTTTTAATAAAATGCTTCTGCTTACGTTTTATTAACTCTGGTGTAGTTGTAGCTCTTTCTGTTTATCACCTTATAATGCCTAGCTAGTGTGTATAGTATGGTGTGGGGTCCCAACCGGACCTACTGTTATATTATTTGTACTGGCAGGGTGTTACAATTTGGTATCAGATTTAAGGAATCGATCCGTAGTTTCGTGAATTCGAGGCCGAATTCATTTTAAGGGGTGGAGTGCACGTGTTGTGCGTTCACCTAAAACGATTTCAAAACTAACAAGAATGTCCACTTAGGAATGACAATCATGCTTGTTTGTGGAACCTGAGCGTTACTTGCTTGTTTGTTGTTATGTTTTCGGTCCCTAATCTGTGTTTCACATGATTATAGGTGACTAGGAGTGGTGCGGGGCAGTCTCAATCTCGTAACACAGCTGAAAGTAGTGCGTCCGCTGAGGTACCAGCGACCACTCCTTCTGTTGAGATCTTTAGAATGGTCGCTGAAGAGGTCTTCGAGATGATCAATAACCAAGTTGGACCGCTTGCACACCCTACTACTCCTACTCCAGAGGTGGCCCCAGTGCCTGTTACTATAATGGAGCCGAGAGAGGAACCTGTGGTAGAGCCCAGGGTGGAACCGAGAGTGGAACATGTAGCTGTGGGGCGAGCGCACGACCATCAATTGAAGCACTTTCTAAGCTTCAACCCTCCAACCTTCCTTGGGACCGAGTCCCCAACAGAGGCTGAGGATTGGCTGGCAATAGTAAAGAAGACTCTAAGGGCAACAACAACTGAAGAGGCGATGAAAGTCACCTTAGCCACTTTCCTTCTGAATGGAGAGGCAGGGCTTTGGTGGGAGGAACTGGAAGTGCATAAGTTGGACGGTAGAGTTATTACCGAGGTCTCGATTGCAGAGTTCACAGGTCTATTCCTCCAGAGGTTTATTCCCTCTGCCCAGCGCCGTGCATTGCAAAATAAGTTTCTGCGGCTAATTCAAAGCGACCGTTCTGTGGACGACTACATGCATGAGTTCACGAGACTGAGTCGCTATGCGGGATCTTTGGTAGAAGATGGGGAAGATGAGTCGCTATGCGGGCCTTTGAGATGAGTTAAGGCTGCTTTTGGCAGGCCCTATGACTCTTGGTTTCCAGGTTATGGTGCAAACTGCCAGATCACTGGAGCTAGATATGCAGAGAGTGCAACGCGCAAAAGGACTCAGCAAGAAGCATGAATTTCTCGCGCCGACCTCTCATGTAAAGCCTGAGTTCAGGAAAAATAAGAGGAAGTCTAGGTTCGCGGAACCAGCTCCTTCTAATGTTTTGGGAGCAACTACTGTGCGGGGTCCTATCACGTGTTTCACCTGCGGGAAGGTAGGACACAAAGCCGTGGTGTGTCGAAGTGGTCCCCCGAAGGCATGAAATTGAGCGGTGGACAATGCTCGTGCGGTGAGTACATCTTATGCGGAGAAAGGCAAAGCTACGGAGTCTTCTGCTTCCCAGCAAACTCTGACCCAGCCGAGAGTCTATTCACTTGGCCAGCAAGAAGCCATCCGAAAAAATGACGTCGTCAGAGACTTCGTTCTAATCTTCAACTATCTGACGAGAGCTCTCTTCGATACGGTAGCATCGCACTCCTTCTTGTCTAAGGACTTCGTGTTGCGAATTGGAGTACCGTCTATCCTGGTGAAGGATAGACTGGAGGTAGTGCTGCCAATGGATCTCGGATGAGCGCAGATAGGTTGAGTCGAGTATAGGTGCGGATTGGGAATCAGGAATTCGACTTGGAAGCGTTGCTACTACCACTAGCTGAGTTTGACGTAATCTTTGGCATGGACTGGCTCTCGAAGCAGCGAGCATGCATAGATCACAATAGGAGAGATGAAGGCTCAAGAGAGCTTCTCGTGTGAGCTTTAATGGAGTTTCCTTAGGAAGACCAAGCTGGAACCTCAAATTTAGGGCATCGTTCACCGCGAGGTTTTAGGAATCATTTCTTCTCTTCAAGAAGAAGAGATGGGATTTGATTTGGGGCAAACCCATGGTCGTTGAGGGAGAGTGAGGGGAATGACATTTAGGGATTTAACCTAACCTTTGTTTGGGAAAGATGATGAATATCCCTCTGTTAATTAGGGTTGGTAATTATATATTTGTGTGATAAATGTGATGATAGCCCCCCCCCCCCCCCCCCCCCTTACTAAAGAAGTTTTCAATTTATAATTTTGCCCTTGGTTATTAAGGAAAAATCTGTGCGCAGCTGGGGTCAAGCCAATTTTTAGGCTTGATCCCACTGGAATTAGACTTCGGGCTCAACATGAAAGTTGTAGCCCTCAGAAGGATCTTTCCGACAATAGGTTACCCTTTTTCTGAAGTGACCTGTAGCTCCCTAAAGGTCCAGTCGAGTGGACTATCCAGAAAGATGGAATGGGTTTAGTGCTTGCTGTTTTGCTGTCCAGATTTCTGCAGTTGACTTCATAGCAGATTTTTGGTAGGACCCACTTAGATCTGGGTTTAGGACTCAACAGGAATGTTGTATCCCTTAATGTTAGCTTTCCAAATTGGGGTGGATCATAATGTTTGGACATCTGTAGCTCCCAGAAATCCTGTTTTAGTAATCATTGCTGGTTTTGTACAAATTTTGATGTTTTATTGGTTTTCTCGTAAAATACTCATCGGATGTTTACGAAATTTTGGTAGAGATGAAACTGATGATATTGTGATAACTCCTGTTTAGTTTCAGAATTTTTGGATATATATTTATGGTAATATGGCTAGTCCCTTCTTATAAATTTATGGTGTCGTAAATAGCTTTGGTAAATATAAATGAGGCTAAAAATTGGTTGAAATATTCAAGGTGATGATTATGTGATACCATAGAAATTTCATAGGTTTTGTTTTGAAATAAGCCTTGATTAAATGTTCTGTTATAAATTAGTTTGAAGAATGAATCATGGTAATGTGTAGTTGAATAAGATTTTGGAGGGTATGCTTATATATATTAACATTCATATCACATGATAATTGATGAGTCCCAAATATATACACATTTATGGACTCATCTGGGCCGATTTTCTAATCTATGCACTTCACGTTAGACATGTTTTCACTCATATTTGATACTCCATGCTAAGTGCACCTCTAGGCCCATTTTTGGTGTTATTTCATGTTCTTCTTCTTTAGTAGTTTTCATGCAATGTTAAGTGCCACTTTCAGTGGCTGGATTCGTGGTTGTGCTGGAACAGGAGTCGTGCAGGTATTCCCGGTACAATTCTGTACAGGAACACTGCGCACGATCGCTGTTTCTATTGCGCACGACCACTGGTCGTGCGCCGCTGATCGTGTGCACTTAACCCTATTTTTTGAGTTCTGTCTCGGACAGTGCGCACGACCACCTACGATAGTGTGCACGACCACCGGTCGTGCGCCACTGTGCGTGCGCACTTAACATCAATTTTATGAGTTCTGTTTCGACCAGTGCGCACGACCACCTACGATAGTGCGCACGACCACCGGTCGTGCACCACTGGTCGTGCGAACATGGTATTTTATAAATTTCTTACATTGCAGGCTCCACCCAGGCAGGCGCACGATCACAGGATTCCAGCGCGCACGACCACTGGTCGTGCGCCAATGATCATGCGCACTGTTTATTCCAGCGCCTATTAATCGACCTGCTCGTGAATTAGGTCGGACTCTCCAATTTTTCGTTCGCCCAGCTCCGCCGTTTCGCCCGATTTCGCCCCTCCATTGCCACCCACCATCGGGAGGTGATCCGAGCTTATTCTTCACGCCAATCTTGAGCCAGAGCTTCCTCTCGGCCTCCTCCTTCATCCAAGAGCTTCAAGGAAGGTTTAGCCTCCATTGCCATCAAGCAAGAGGAAGTTTGCAACCTCTACCGGATCGTGACACGAAGAAGACGGGCTCATTGGAGAGTAGTGACAGCTCTCTCTACCCCGGACGTAGTTGCGGACCGAGCTTGGACGCGGATTGACAACCCGGCGATTCCAACCGTGAATCTACAACGAGCCTTCGGATTCGGTCGATTTCTTGCCTTGTTCTTTTCTTATTGATGTGTGTATGTAGTTAGATCTATGTATTAAGATGAAGTTGCACTTAAACTTGCTTGTATTTCTATATATTTCATTTCTATGTGAAATACTTTTGTGGTTTATTTGATTTGAGGAGCGCCCCATTCCATTCTCCATCCCGCCGTCACGTTCGTGTGCCACACTAGCAATTGCTAGTGGCGTGCTTGTCGATGAGGTGCTTGCGACCCTCATCTGTATGCCTACTGTTCCATCCGCCTAGCGAAGCGTGGCATAGCGGCCTGTGTAATCCATCCCGCCTAACGAAGCAGCGCGCTCAAGGCCTGCATAGTTCGATTCCGCTAGCCTACTCGCCCATCCGCCCTTGCGACGCAGCGCGCTCAAGGCCTGCCTAGTCTCCATCCCGCCAAGCGAAGCATTGCATAGAGGCATTGCAGAGGAGTAGTTGTAATATTTCCTTTTATTTTCCACAAACCAAATCCCCCATTTCTGCATCCATCCGCTCGAAAGAACTTCAATCTCAAGTCCTTCCTCGATAATAAACTCCACCTTACTGTGTTCCTTTGAGATCGATACTTGGGAATTCATTCCCATTTTATATTACTTGAACGATCGGTACACTGCCGTTTCGTGCCGTAGTCTTACTACCGCCTATAGCGGTGTGCGAGATTTGCGTCGTCAATAATCTATTGGATGATGTAGATTGGTGATAACCTCCCCATAAGGTTGATAGTTTTATTCATGTCGAAACACGTGATTTGTACTTAAGACGATTGAATATTGGTGATATGTTTGGGGCTTACATATTTAGTAAAATATGAATATGACATCGTATACACAAATAGTCCTACATGATCTGGTATAGTAATTTCCATGATATACACACGCTACTACATAGAGTCATGATAGCTCAGTATGGCTAGCATTGATGGATCGTTGTGGATTATAAGATATGGTTATATCTCATGGTGAAATGTAAAGGACCCGGTGGTTGGGGGCCTTGGATGCTAATTAGCATCGGTTGAGCTGGTATGATGTGAAAGGTAAGGAAGATCCATTCGTGAGTCCTTGGGTGCTCAATAGCACAGTTTATGCATAGGAATTACATGAATGTGCATCGTTTACACATGGTGGTGTAGTGATCCTAGTTGGAGGATTACTTGTGGTGGGTCTACGGGCTTGCTAGTCGTGACACCGAAAGAAGCCGGCAGTTAGACTCTAGAACGGTTGGGTTGGACCCTTGGTGCTCACCTACCCAGGACCCCTTCCGTGTCCTTGAAGGCTAAGCTTGAAGCGAGCAGTATGTAGGGTCTCCGCTGTGTGTTCTTAGCATTGAGGCGTACATAGGCCTAGGTATGGTAGTGTTCATAACCACCTAGTTGTGGAGGAGCCCGGTCCACAGTGTCCGTTTGGCCACAACGCGAGGTGCCTGAGTGGTTAGCTACCCTCGAAAAGCGGGAACTACAGGTCTATGTCGACATAGCAAAATGTATAGGTGAGTTCTTCATATCATAATCATTGCATTGCATTCATCCTTCATAATCATAGCATTGCACCGCATCGGGTCCATCATATAAATTAGTATGGGCTCTTTTATATGATGGGTCCCAAATTGGAAACCTTAACTTATAAGTTTGTATGGGCATTCATATAAGTTAAGGTACGATATGAATTGCTTACTCCTGTACTATTTCATTACTTTCTTACACTCTGTCATTGCCATACTACTTGTTAATTGTGCTTCTTATACACTGTCGTCGAACTTCTCTTGTTTTGTTATTATATGCTCGACTGCTTATTCACTGTTGTTATAACTGCTCTCTTTTGGTGTGCTTTATTATACATTGTTATAATTGCCATGATTACGTCTACCTTTGTCACCTATTTTTGCTAGTACTGATAATATTGCAGCTTCCCTTTCTTCCCTTCCGCCCGGTGCCTTGGAGTCGCTGGGGGAGAGGAAGTGAAGCCACTTAGTCTTTATGACTAACGGTTATTGCACCCCTCTTTTTAGGAGCGCACCCTGGGGAAGCAGAGCACGGTGCTGGAGGAGGATAGTCAGGTCAGGACGACAGGGCCGGAGACCACGATACCCTCACTACCGTCGGTGACCGATGTGAGCGCAGTTTGAGATGTAGCCCTTAGGGCATTTAGCTTGATACTCTGATGATTTGCAGGAGCTTGTGTAGCTTTCTGTCTTTCTTGTACTTACTATTTGGACATTAATACTTATTGTGAATCTATGGCTTTTAATGCTTTCTTTTATTGATGGGTTGGCGTTGTTTAGTTGGTTTGGCCGGCAGGATAGGCGTCTTGTGGGGAGGCTAGCTCGTGTGTTGGCACTCCGCAAGGCGGATGTCCTGGGCATAAGACTCTCCTCGGTCGTGTCTTGTGTTCCGGGAGGGGGGTCTTACAAATGGTATCATCTTGCAACGATCCTAAGATAAAGAAGTTCATTAACCCACTAGGCCACACCTGCTAGCTAAATTAGTTTGAGGACAAACTGATGCAGCGGAAGCGGTGGTGTGCCCATGTGTGATTCACATTAAGTATGTCCTCTTTTCCTATAGAAAGTGCCAACCTAAGCCAAACTCGTGCCCTTACATACAAATGCTGGCTCACTCCAAGACAGTAATTGGTATTCCCATTCCAACCATTAGAGTTGGTTTGACATAAGATTGATGCAAACCTAACTAGGATACCACTTTTGGTCGACTTAGCAGGATATGTCGTGACATACCCTAACCTTATACTGATCTTGGGGATGATTAGACCAAGCAATAAGTGACCTTCATTGAATAAGGGAAGAGTTTAACGTGAGTGTAGATGCTAGAGACTCACACCCTGAGATTTCTATCCTAGATATGGAGTAATATTATCACCTTACCCAAAATTTTAGGGCAATCTCAATGAGATTGGTGCCTGAAATCTATCATCAGCTTAGTAAGAGGCCACCAAGCATGTCTTTTATACTGTATGTGGATACCTCTCACTTCTATTTATGTAGAAGGTTTCGCATGGAGAAGTTACGATAAGAATTTGGATCCAGAGAAGGCTCATTTTGGGACGAATGTGTTATATTGGTGGTAGAAGAAACTCAGTCGAAGAGATATGGTGGCTTGTCTCTTCGTTTATTGGGCTAGTTATGTACCGTCTTGGATCCCTTGAGGAGTTAGAATTTTTGTAATTTTTGACATTGGAAGTTTTGATCCTTGAGAGTTAATTCACCTTAAGCAAAGCAGACTGCTAATGCCATGTTTGGGTTGATAAGAATTTTATTAGCGGAATAAGAGAGGAAAAGCATTTTTGAAGATGATCATTTTCTTTATATTGTTCTAAGATTATGTGGATAAGTAATGAGGAGAGTAGTAAATCTACACTTTGGGGATATGCATCTATGATGTAATAACGTTATAGCTGAGAAGTTAATGAAATTTTGTGCATGCATTTTGGGTATGATAATACACTACCCCTGAGTTTGGAAATTCTTGGTGAACATTCCCTTAGTGTTGTAATTACTTGACATTGGGAAATTAATAAGAGTTAGGCGGTGGAGTCAACAAGATTAATACGACTTGATTGATGTTCTAAAATTCTAAAAGGTTTTATAAAATAAACATGCATGCCATGGATGAACGTTGGCAGGAATGGTAGGGCGCTTGTAATGGATTTGATTTAGTTTATCACATTGTGAAGTATGCCCTACTTTTGGTAGTCTGCATATCTCGTGTCGAAGGGAAATAATCCCGAGCCGTGCACCTTGGTTCATGTGAAGTTCAAACATATATAAATGTACCGGGTATTTGGATGTTATTTGCACATGCTCTCATTACAATGAGATGCAGCTTGTTCGTCGCCGTAAAATTTGAAATTTTACATCACGGCTGATATATAAGTGCGTCGATTCGGGGATCTATAGTGTAAGAACTCTAAGTCGAGGAAGATATTCCCCTAAGGTTGTGCTCATATGTGAGATGAATGTACCATATGGGCGGTGGAAGAAATTTAGTCTGAAAATGTACGGGGGCTTGTCCCTTTGTTTATTGGTCTATTTACGAACCGACTTCATTTTTCCCTTAGATCCTGTTTATTTAAATAATACGTGAACGATGATGATTGGATTCGTGATAACCTCTCAATACGGGTGAGAGCGTCAAGGGTGTTGAGACACGCCGTGAATTAAACACGTGAATTGAATATTGAGGATAAGTTGAATTTACTTATTTAAGAAGATATGAACATGTCTCTATACGTACAGGTAGGTGCACGTGTAATTGTATTGCCTCGGACGAGATGACATTGATGGAAGAGATTGATAATGATATGGATAATGATGGTTGTACTAGAAGATGAGATTAAGGATTGCTTCTATATTTTTAATACATAAGAGAGACGATCTTGCGGGTATAATAACCGTTTGGGTATTTGAGGTTTGGCCCAAGGATATGACATCGTGAATTTTATGGTTGATCACCCGTCTGATTTTGAGGCCAGCCTCGTTTAGCGCAAAATTTTTGGATGCACAGAAGTGATGATATTGAAAGTGCTACACGTTATTTGTATAACGATGCTTGGGATTGGAAGAATCAATTTATTTTTTTTGCACATCTAAAGCACATGACTCCTTTGGTGGAGGATTCTAAATTTTATCTGGAGGCACGAGTAGTAACCTCATATGTATCGGGGTCACCGATCTTAAGGGGGTTTAGATCAAAGGTGCAATGAAAGTTGGTGAATTTATTTCTGGGCTTATCTCTAGCTGCCAAGGTTTATGAAGAGGGGAGTTTGGAAAAATTTATTTAGTTCTTGGCTTATTGACTGGCTGCTATGAATTAAGGGGGGGATTGATAAATTTATTTTTGAATCATGCTAACAGTTAATAATTTAGTGGGGAGTTTGGTGATTTCCTTGGTTTCATGCTAGCAGCTATTTGATTTCCTTGGTTTGGTTGGCAGCTGGTATAAACCATGGCTTATTGTGGCAGCTATTTGTTTCTTTTTGTTCCCCTTGGATTTGATTGGCAGCTAGTATGTTCCTTGGGTTAGGATAATAACTGCTTAATAATTCTTGTTCTAGGCTAGCTGCTACTTGGTATATTTCCTTGGCTACATGATTGGCAGTTAATTGATTTTCCTTCCATAGTCTCATGTTTAGCAACCATGTTGATTATGCTGGGAGTTATAGAGAATTTCCCTAGTTTCATGCTAAAATAAATTTCCTAATTTATGAAATTCTGGATTCTTATGCTAGGAAATTTCTGGAGTATATGCTAAAGTGTACACCAATGACTTTTGCGATCTATACTTAAACCCCCTAGCCTCAACTTAAATTTCGGGGACGAAATTGTTTCTTCGTTTATAGGATTTGTAACATCCCGTTTTGCGCTAGACCCCTCGAAGACGTTTTGACTACCCAGTTTTGGGCTTTCTAGTGCGTGCTCGGATTTGGATTAATTGGGGGAATGGAATGACAGGAAAATATAATAAAATCAGGAAAATAATGAAGTTTGCAGCGTTCGACGAAATTTCTGCCATTCGTCGATCGCAGAATTAGCCGCAGATCGACAGAAATATTGTTGTTGCCGCCGTTCGACGAAATGCTCAGCATTCGTCAATCTCAGAGTTTGCCGCCGTTAGTTCGATGAAAGTATTACTGTCCTGCGTTCGACGAAATTGATTTAGCCTGCGTTCGACGAAATTGATTTAGCCTACGTTCGACGAAATTGATTTAGCCTGCGTTCGACAAAATTGATTTAGCCTGCATTCGACGAAATTAATTTAGCCTACGTTCGACAAAATTGATTTAGCATGGTTTCAACGAAATTGATTTAGCCTGCATTCGACGAAATTGATTTAGCCTGCGTTCGACGAATATTGATTTACCCTGTGTTCGACGAAATTGATTTTGCCTGCATTCGACGAAATTGATTTAGCCTGCGTTCGACGAAATGATTGTTCCCGTTCGACGAATTTGGGCGTTCTTCTTTCCGTCGCCCGATAAAGCTTGAGTGCTTATTTTTTTAGGCTAAGAAGTGGAATTAATTCTAATAAGGAGCTGACACCTAAAATTGGAGTTCCAAGTCTTATTAATGCAAACCCTCTTCTCTTTTAACACAAGGGCTGAGCATTTCTCATGAGGGAAAAATCTTGATCTTCATCTTCTCCTTCCTCTCCTTCTTCTTCTTCTTCCTCTCACTTCAGGGAATTAGTTGGGGGAAATCTCTGAAGGAACAAAGCTTGGAGGAAATTTGTTGCTTGGCCTACCACCACCCGACTGCCATGAAGATGAGCTCCAGCCATGGCCGTAAAATAAGGTGACATCCTCCCCTCTCCCTTGGTGCTAGCCTCTTAGATCACAATAGGAGAGATGAAGGCTCAAGAGAGCTTCTCGTGTGAGCTTTAATGGAGTTTCCTTAGGAAGACCAAGCCGGAACCTCAAATTTAGGGCATCGTTCGCCGCAAGGTTTTAGGAAACATTTCTTCTCTTCAAGAAGAAGAGATGGGATTTGATTTGGGGAAAACCCATGGTCGTTGAGGGAGAGTGAGAGGAATGACATTTAGGGATTTAACCTAATCCTTGTTTGGGAAAGATGATGAATAGCCCTCTGTTAATTAGGGTTGTTAATTATATATTTGTGTGATAAATGTGATGATAGCCCCCCCCCCCCGCCCCCTTGCTAAAGAAGTTTTCAATTTATAATTTTGCACTTGGTTATTAAGGAAATCTGTGCGCAGCTGGGGTCAAGTCAATTTTTAGGCTTGATCCCACTAGAATTAGACTTCGGGCTCAACACGAAAGTTGTAGCCCTCAGAAGGATCTTTCCGATGATAGGTTACTCGTTTTCTGAAGTGACATGTAGCTCCCTAAAGGTCCAGTCGAGTGGACTGTCCAGAAAGCTGGAATGGGTTTAGTGCATGCTGTTTTGCTGTCCAGATTTCTGTAGTTGACTTCATAGCTGATTTTTTATAGGACCCACTTAGATCTGGGTTTAGGATTCAACAGGAATGTTGTAGCCCTTGATGTTAGCTTTCCAAATTGGGGTGGATCATAATGTTTGGACATCTGTAGCTCCCAGAAATCCTGTTTTAGTAAACATTGCTGGTTTTGTACAAATTTTGATGTTTTATTGGTTTTCTCGTAAAATACTCATCGGATGTTTACAAAATTTTGGTAGAGATGAAACTGATGATATTGTGATCACTCCTGTTTAGTTTCAAAATTTTTGGATATATATTTATGGTAATATGGCTAGTCTCTTCTTATAAATTTATGGTGTCGTAAATAGCTTTGGTAAATATAAATGAGGCTAAAAATTGGTTGAAATATTCAAGGTGATGATTATGTGATATCATAGAAATTTCATAGGTTTTGGTTTGAAATAAGCCTTGATTAAATGTTCTGTATAAAATTAGTTTGAAGAATGAATCATGGTGATGTGTAATTGAATAAGATTTTGGAGGGTATGCTTATATATATTAACATTCATATCACTTGATAATATATTGGATGATGTAGATTGGTGATAACCTCCCCATAAGGTTGATAGCTTTATTCGTGTCGAAACACGTTGTGATTTGTACTTAAGACGATTGAATATTGCTGATATGTTTGGGGCTTACATATTTATTAAAATATGAATATGACACCGTACGCATAAGTAGTCCTACAGGATCTGGTAGAGTAATTTTCATGATATATACACGCTACTGCATAGAGTCATGATAGCTCGGTATGGGTAGCATTGATGGATCGGTGTGGATTATAAGATATGGTTATATCTCAAGGTGAAATGTTAAGGACCCGGTGGTTGGGGGCCTTGGATGCTAATTAGCATCGGTTGAGCTGGTATGATGTGAAAGGTAAGGAGGCTCCATTCGTTAGTCCTTGGGTGCTCGATAGCACGGTTTAAGCATGGGAATTACATGAATGTGCATGGTTTACACATGGTGGTGTAGTGATCCTGGTTGGAGGATTACTTGTGGCGGGTATGCGTGCTTGCTAGTCGTGACACCGATAGAAGCCAGCAGTTAGACTCTAGACCGGTTGGGTTAGACTCTTGGTGCTCACCTACCCAGGTCCCCTTCCGTGTCCTTGAAAGCTCGGCTTGGAGCGAGCAGTACGCAGGGTCTTTGATGTGTGTTCTAAGCGTTGAGGCATACATAGGCCTAGGTCTAGTAGTGTTCATACCCACCTGGTTGTGGAGGAGCCCGGTCCACAGTCTCCGTCTGGCCACGACGCGAGGTGCCTGAGTGGTTAGCTACCCTCGAAAAGCGGGAACTACAGGTCTATGTCGACATAGCAAAATGCATGGGTGAGTTCATCATATCATAATCATTGCATTGCATTCATCCTTCATAATCATAGCATTGCACCGCATCGGGTCCATCATATAAATTAGTATGGGCTCTTTTATATGATGGGTCCCAAATTGGAAACCTTAACTTATAAGTTTGTATGGGCATTCATATAAGTTAAGGTACGATATGAACTGTTTACTTCTGTACTATTTAATTACTTGCTTACACTCTGCCATTGCCATACTACTTGTTAATTGTGCTTCTTATACACTGTCGTCGAATTGCTCTCATTTTGCTATTATATGCTCGACTGCTTATTCACTGTTGTTATAACTGCTCTCTTTTGGTGTGCTTTATTATACATTGTTATAATTGCCATGATTACATCTACCTTTGTCACCTGTTTTTGCTAGTACTGATTATATTGCAGCTTCCCTTTCTTCACTTCCGCCCGGTGCCTTGGAGTCGCTGGGGGAGAGGAAGTGAAGCCACTTAGTATTTATGACTAACAGTTGTTGCACCCCTCTTTTTTGGAGCGCACCCTGGGGCAGCAGAGCACGGTGCTGGAAGTGGATAGTCAGGTCAAGATGATAGGGCCGGAGACCACAATTGTAACGGCCCAAAAGATGAAGTGACGCAAATAAATAATATAAAACTCAATTTAAGTTATGATATGTCCCCTATGATGAAAATATAACTCAGTGTCAACTTGGCATAGATTTGAATGTTGAGTATGAATTTATTGACGTGTTACGGCACTCGAAATGTTTTAACGGAAAATGAATTTTTCCTATATTGTTACTTTTTCCTATATTCTACATGTTGCAAGTAAGTACTACACCTTTCATTATACTTGGGGTGCCAGTAGCGTATTCACTGCATTGAATGCGGTTAAGAAGAACTGAAATGGGTGTGCCAATAGGTTATATTGGTAGCTTGATGTACTTGTTGTGCTAATTGGCAACTTGGTGTGCCAATAACGAAATGGCTATGTAACTTAAGGCATTTAGGCGGTGGGGTTGAGGCGGTGGGAGAGGATAAAGCACGAGAAGTTTTATGTTTGTATTTACACTGCCGCTTTCCTCCTCTCTCGCTCTCGTTCTTATGTCGACTAGGGTTAACAGAGCATCCATTCGCTACTGTTAGGTTTGGCAAGGCTCTACTGTTCTGTTCTGAGCTAGCCGAGCAAGGTTTGGTTGGCCTGGATCTTTTGTCAGGCTGGAATTAGGGCTGGTTGTGACCCTCTTCTCTTCCTCATCGTTACTGCCGGTGCCTTTTTGAGTTATGCTTCACAGTGAGCCTCTCTCTTTCTCTTTTATATTTCAATACTGATTTCTACTTGGCTTTAACGATTTCTGGTTGGGGGAAATTTCATGAAATGTGTACTGTTTGCTTGATCTTGGCCAGCTATAGTTCTGTTATTTTGGAAATTGGGGAGGGAGTTTAATTAGCAGTTGCAAGTTTTGGTTTAGGGAGGGGAGTCTCTTTACCATGAACTGCTATTATGATTATATAAGGGGATTCCCCTTCCATTTAACTGCTGTTATTCATTATGTTGGGCTTTTCCTTGCCTTCAGGCCAGCTGTTGCTTTTCTTATTAATTTTATATGGCTGTTTGGAGAGGAAATTTCTTATTAAGCTGTTATTATTTTGATGCCCCAACACCACTTCAGTGTATATAAGGGGGATTTTTCCTGGATATAATGCCCTTGTTGGCCGGCTGTTGAGGAGTGTTGATAATTGCTGCTCCTCTTTTTCAAGTATATATATGGGGGAAAAATTAATCAGGGTGGATTTTGTTTTAAATGGTTGGTTAAATTAAATAGCTTCCAAATGATGTAATCATAGTAGGTAATATTGTAACTATAGCGAGGTGCAACCCTGATATAAATGCCATAAATGATATGATGCTATACAGATACCGAGAAGGATGGCACCTCCATATAGGCATGACAATGACGTGAATTACTGATGGTGAGAGCTACCTGTTTCATTTAAGCTTTATTGCTTTATGTTCTTTTTACATTGCACACTTACTATACTGAATGTTAAATGCATAGTTGCTATCACTGATACTAAATGTCGCTATATTGTATGGCCTCGAAAAATGCAAACAGGCGAATGATATTTCTGAGGGGATTATAAAAATGAATAACTCACTTTATGTAAGCGTGTCGACACGAGGTTATGTTACGGGCGAATTGAAGTGCATGCATATGAATGAAATGAATATGATGAATTGCCAAGTCAGTCGGCCGTAGGTGGAAATGCGTGTGCACGTACTAATTTGGATACAGGACTCAGAGGGGTCGGGCCAGTTTACCGAGTCAGTCGGTCGTAGGCGGAAACGCGAGGCACGTTCTGATTCGGATTGATGACCCAGAGGGGTCGGGCCCATAGAAAATGAAAATGAAGTTGAATGTCAATTCAATCTCCCCTAATATATCCTAAGAAAAGAAACGTTCATGGAAATACTGAGTTAAAGAGTTATAAAGGTACATGGATAAATGCTTATAGACATGAAAACTGACATGAAATTATGTATGTGCACGGCTTCCATGATATAGATACAGTTATGATACTTGCATTGTTTACATGTTCCGTAGCTCATGTGAATGCTATAGCTCCTTATACTGTTTATGATTATTGAAATGTTCCCCCAGTCATTATGTTCTTTCATAAATACTGATACAAGGACACACTGATATAATGCTATACTGATAGACTGATATACTGCTACTATGATAAACTGATACACTGATGTAGACATACTGATACATGGAATTATTGCTTACACTGATATACTGATACAAGGATTTACTGCTTATACGGATACACTGCTTTACTGTTATATTGTTACATGATATGATTATGATCCTATACTGCTCATACTGTTATACTGGTACTAACATGTTCATATAGTTATATGCTGCATAAGTTACTACTGAGACAGAAAACGGTTAGTAAATGAAAATGATGTTTTGAAATGTGTAAATTTTTCTAAATGTATATAGCAATGAAAGAGGTGTATCCTCACTTAGTCATATTTTTATGACTAAGTTCGTCGTCAAATTTTGTAGGTAACGGACATGACTTGGATACGCGAAAACAAAAGAACTGATTATGATAAGACAAAAGAGTTTCAACAAGTATGCAAGGTATGCAAGTACATTTCTTATTATGTGTCTTTATATTGTATTCACTAGCCTTACTTCAACCTGGGACACATGTATGAATATAGCTTAGATACAGATGTATGTGGGGTCTAAATGGGGGCCTCACAATTTGGTATCAGAGCCAGGTTTTCAAGAAGTTTGGTTGTAGTGAGTACTAAATAAGCACACATGATATGATGATAAGAAGATCGATTATAGAAATTTAGTAATTTGGAATCTGTCTAAATGGAATTAAGTCGAAAGGGTTGAAAACCATTTATGAGAAGATAGAAATGAAATGAAATGTAAATGAACTTAAAGCCACATGAAACCAAGTAATATTTGACATTGTTTCTACTGCACGAGCCAACCCAAAGGTTTCCGACAAGAAATGTCTTCGTATTATTTGCGATAGATAAATGGCTATGATAAGTATAAATGAGTTGAAAGATGAATGTACTTAGAACTGGAAGAAAGGTTATACGTATATAATAGAGTTGTATCTTTTTATAATGCGATGACGGAGGTATGCAAAATGGTTAAACATGTAATAAAAGGTGTATAAATGATGAACTCTAATTTTCTACAAGAAACAAATGTTTATTGTCCATGAAGACATTGCTAAACATCTATAGAAAAGTTAAATAACGCTATTCACTGTTAAAATTTTGGAAACTTTTTACAATAGCAAGAAGAGACAATAGTGAAGAAAATGAATATGCATTATAAGTCTACTTTTTTCATGTATTTGTATGCATACATAATTTTGAACATGTTCTACAAATATGTAAAAAGAAAACGGAATTTGGTTATAATAGCAGTTATAAATGTAAGTAATGGTACTATGATGTCATGACTTCAATGAATACGAAAAGAAGTGATACGACGGAAAGTATTTGAATAAAATCTTCATACATGAACTTGTATTCCAGCAATGATGAAGTGAATAGTACAAAATCACGATTATCTTAACGACAAAATGAGTGCATATAGTAAAGGTATTTTCATGACTCAAAGTAAAATAAACCTATCAATTTCAGTTTATGGTGGTATAAGAAGGAATCAAAACAATTTTGATGAGAAGAAATATGAAATAATATCGAGGATTATTATGCTTATAATTATGATGCCTGTATGGGCAAGAGGATCTAGCTTTAAATTAAAGTTCAAATAAAAGTTCGAGATGAAATCATTCGACTATAACAAGTAAGGATAAAAAGTGACGTGTAATTTTAAAGGCATGAAATGAATATGTTATCTAAAATGAGAGGAAGAAAAGAAAACATTGATGGAGAAGGGTGTCGTAAAGTTCAGAAATGTAGGATGGTGAATGAAACAAGAAATTGTTGGGTAATTTAATTTCCGATTGAAAGGATATTTAGATGGAATAACAAGTATCAACATATAAATCAGAACTAGATGGACATGTACATGAAGGAAAAGCTACGAATGGTTTCTGTTTTTGTGGTATCATTTAGTACGTAAAATATGCTATAGAAAAATGATTCGACCCATAACATGGAGTTACGAAATATTGTTTGCAACAAAAAGATGATATGATGTCTAACGTGAGGCTTCAAACGAGTATGAAATATATTTTTCATTCAGATGAACTTAGAACCAAGATAGCAGAGGTATAAGATAATCAACAATTACAAACGATTTGATTAAATGAAAAAGGCTTATATTTATGTTGCATCATAGCCAATGAAGAATGCACGGATAAAAGGTTTTTACCATCCTAAAAGACACAATTGTTTTCAATGCAAGCACTCTTAAATGTCCGTAGTAAGTCTCAATAATGCCATTCGCTGTAAAAATTATGAAAATCATATAGCTTTTAGCTAAAGATCATGCATGGAAGAAAATGAATAAGCAAAGTAAAGATTATAATGAATTGTAATTTCACTTTCACTCTATATAAAATATCGTGGATTTCGGCCGAATCTTTGATACGTTATATGGATTTGAAAAAGGTGTTACAAATAGATCGCTAAAAATATGAAGGTAAAGAAACAAGATATATGTCACAAACATTTTAAGAGGTTGAAAAGTAAACTGCGAGATATATATCACATTTTGGATGTTATGGAGACACTGTAAACGTTTGTAGAAAGATTTCATAACAATAGTTATAGTCAAAACTTTGTGACCATTTGCAAGCCATAGGTAAGGAAATGAATGTGCATTGAAGTTTATCTTCGTTTTATATGGCCTATAAATGAAATAAGGCCACCAAGTACGTCGTTTCACTATTATGTACTGACTTCAATTTGAGGAATGAAAAAGTAAGGAATACATGATAAACTATAATTGAAATCGTGGTTGATGTATAACGTGAAAAGAAAATACTAAGCTAAGAAAAAGGAAAGTCCATTGACACTCTATATGTTATAGATCGTTCTGCAAGAGGTTTTAAAAAGAGGGCACGATAGAATAAGGAGATACGAAAATAAATCAATGATTATGCTTTGAGTGTCGAGTAAAAAGACATGGGAAGTAATTGAAACTGCGAACTGAAAATGAAAATATGCTAAACATTCTAAACAAAGGATGTAAAGAAGGCGCGATAAAAGCCAAGTTGGTTATACGGAAATTTAAAAAATTTACAAGTTTGCAAGGAACGAGAATACTGCTGAGTGATGACATGTGAGGAGGTAAAATGGTAACGTGAGAGATCGCTATATGCATATCATGTTGATAGTATAATATTGAAAAAGAAATATGAAAGTACTTCTCGACAATGTTGTATTGAATAATGTATTGAAAAGTGATAAAAGTATTACGGAACACTAATGTTCTTTTATAGTTAATTGTGGCAGTTTGTCAATCGCTATAATTGTAAGAATACGGAAAACGAGAAAGTGAGTAAAAGTTTGAATGTGTGGGAAAGGAAATAATGTAATAGATGAGAATTTATGTATTGTGTCCTATTTTCGAGGACGAAAATTCCTATAAGAGGGGAAGAAATTGTAACGGCCCAAAAGATGAAGTGACACAAATAAATAATATAAAACTCAATTTAAGTTATGATATGTCCCCAATGATGAAAAAATAACTTAGTGTCAACTTGGCATAGATTTGAAAGTTGAGTATGAATTTATTGACGTGTTACGGCACTCGATATGTTTTAACGGAAAATGAATTTTTCCTATATTGTTACTTTTTCCTATATTCTACATGTGGCAAGTAAGTACTACACCTTTCATTATACTTGGGGTGCCAGTAGCGTATTCGCTGCGTTGAATGTGGTTAAGAAGAACTGAAATGGGTGTGCCAATAGGTTATATTGGTAGCTTGATGTACTTGTTGTGCTAATTGGCAACTTGGTGTGCCAATAACGAAATGGCTATGTAACTTAAGGCGTTTAGGCGGTGGGGTTGAGGCGGTGGGAGAGGATAAAGCACGAGAAGTTCTATGTTTGCATTTACACTGCCGCCTTCCTCCTCTCTCGCTCTCATTCTTATGTTGACTAGGGTTAACAGAGCATCCATTCGCTACTGTTAGGTTTGGCAAGGCTCTACTGTTCTGTTCTGAGCTAGCCGAGCAAGGTTTGGTTGGCCTGGATCTTTTGTCGGGCTGGAATTAGGGCTGGCTGCGACCCTCTTCTCTTCCTCATCGTTACTGGCGGTGCCTTTTTGGGTTATGCTTCACAGTGAGCCTCTCTCTTTCTCTTTTATATTTCAATACTGATTTCTACTTGGCTTTAACGATTTCTGGTTGGGGGAAATTTCATAAAATGTGTACTGTTTGCTTGATCTTGGCCGGCTATAGTTCTGTTATTTTGGAAATTGGGGAGGGAGTTTAATTAGCAGTTGCAAGTTTTGGTTTAGGTAGGGGAGTCTCTTTACCATGAATTGCTATTATGATTATATAAGGGGATTCCCCTTCCATTTAACTGTTGTTATTCATTATGTTGGGATTTTCCTTGCCTTCAGGCCGGCTGTTGCTTTTCTTATTAATTTTATATGGCTGTTTGGAGAGGAAATTTCTTAGTAAGCTGCTATTGTTTTGATGCCCCAACACCACTTCAGTGTATATAAGGGGGATTTTTCCTGGATATAATTCCCTTGTTGGCCGGCTGTTGAGGAGTGTTGATAATTGCTGCTCCTCTTTTTCAAGTATATATATGGGGGAAAAATTAATCAGGGTGGACTATGGATAGCTCTTTATGTTGTTCAGCAGAAAACTAACTAAATTTTGTTTTAAATGGTTGGTTAAATTAAATAGCTTCCAAATGATGTAATCATAGTAGGTAATATTGTAACTATAGCGAGGTGCAACCCCGATATAAATGCCATAAATGATATGATACTATACAGATACCGCGAAGGATGGCACCTCCATATAGGCATGACAATGACGTGAATTACTGATGGTGAGAGTTACCTGTTTCATTTAAGCTTTATTGCTTTATGTTCTTTTTACATTGCACACGTATTATACTGAATGTTAAATGCATAGTTGCTATCACTGATACTAAATGTCGCTATATTGTATGGCCTTGAAAAAGGCAAACAGGCGAATGATATTTCTGAGGGGATTATAAAAATGAATAACTCACTTTATGTAAGCATGTCGACACGAGGTTATGTTACGGGCGAATTGAAGTGCATGCATATGAATGAAATGAATATGATGAATTGCCAAGTCAGTCGGCCGTAGGCAAAAACGCGTGTGCACGTACTGATTTGGATACAGGACTCAGAGGGGTCGGGCCAGTTTACCGAGTCAGTCGGTCGTAGGCGGAAATGCGAGGCACGTTCTGATTCGGATAGATGACCCAGAGGGGTCGGGCCCATAGAAAATGAAAATGAAGTTGAATGTCAATTCAATCGCCCCTAATATATCCTAAGAAAAGAAACGTTCATGGAAATACTGAGTTAAAGAGTTATAAAGGTACATGGATAAATGCTTATAGGCATGCAAACTGACATGAAATTATGTATGTGCATGGCTTCCATGATATAGATACAGTTATGATACTTGCATTGTTTACATGTTCCGTAGCTCATGTGAATGTTATAGCTCCTTATACTGTTTATGATTATTGAAATGTTCCCCCAGTCATTATGTTCTTTCATAAATACTGATACATGGACACACTGATATAATGCTATACTGATAGACTGATATACTGCTACTATGATAAACTGATACACTGATGTAGACATACTGATACATGGAATTATTGCTTACACTGATATACTGATACAAGGATTTACTGCTTATACGGATACACTGCTTTACTGTTATATTGTTACATGATATGATTATGATCCTATACTGCTCATAATGTTATACTGGTAGTAACATGTTCATATAGTTATATGCTGCATAAGTTACTACTGAGACAGAAAACTGTTAGTAAATGAAAATGATGTTTTGAAATGTGTAAATTTTTGTAAATGTATATAGCAATGAAAGAGGTATATCCTCACTTAATCATATTTTTATGACTAAGTTCGTCGTCAAATTTTGTAGGTAACGGACATAACTTGGATACGCAAAAACAAAAGAACTGATTATGATAAGACAGAACAGTTTCAACAAGTATGCAAGGTATGCAAGTACATTTCTTATTATGTGTCTTTATATTGTATTCACTAGCCTTACTTCAACCTGGGACACATGTATGAATATAGCTTAGATACAGATGTATGTGGGGTCTAAATGGGGGCCTCACAACAATACCCTCACTACCGTCGGTGACCGATGTGAGCGCAGTTTGAGATGTAGCCCTTGGGGCATTTAGCTTGATACTCTGATGATTTGCAGGAGCTTGTGTAGCTTTCTGTCTTTCTTGTACTTACTGTTTGGACATTAATACTTATTGTGAATCTATGGCTTTTAATGCTTTCTTTTATTGATGGGTTGGGGCTATTTAGTTGGTTTGGCCGGCAGGATAGGCGTCTTGTGGGGGAGGCTAGCTCATGTGCTGGCGCTCCGCAAGGCGGTTGTCCTGGGCATAAGACTCCCCTCGGACGTGTCTTGTGTTCCGGGAGGGGGTTTTACATCTGAATAGTCTCAAAACTACGTCGAGTACATGTCGACGCAACGTCGATTCATGAGCTCGTGTAGAATTGCTTCTACAGCAACCCCGACACAGCTTTGCACGCCAAATAATGAGTATTATTGACGGTACATCGACTTTAACCATAAGTAGAGATGATTCATCTTCTTTTAAACAATTACTGCATCGAAACACTTATGCTTTCAAACTCTCCGTCTCTTGCTTTCTTGCTCTCCTGCTCTCTCGTGCCTCTTTCTTTCTCGTTTTCTCTCTCTCTTTGCAGGTACACCCATTCTCAATCAATGGCACCCCCTAAAGTCAATTCTGGATTCGATGTAGATATCGACTCGTTCGGCATGGCTGCCGATAGCTTCAAAAATATACTTGGACTATTTCAGGAGGCTGGCCAGACTAAGTTAATCTCAACAAGGTGTAAGATCCTAGAAGTCAAACTTACATAGTTCAAAGACAGTGTTCATGTTGCATATGATGGGCACCTTCAAGGGACAGTTTATGGCCATGATATTAGTATAACTGAAGAGCTTCTCTCCCAAATATTTGATCTTCCCACTGTGAATGATCCAGATGAACTGTCAGGAGAAGAAATAATGAAAGTCTTAGAAATAATGCAGTTCAAGAGAGAGAAGCCAATCAACCTTAAAAAGATTGATGTGCCAGAAGAGTACAGGTTTTTGGCAGACATAGTGGGGTAGGTTATACTGTGTAAGACATCAGCTCATGACGTTATCCCCAGGCAGCAATTGCAAATAATGGGAGATCTTGTTTTGAAAAAGAAGCTCAATTGGGGCAGATGCCTATTAAAGCTGATAGCTCACAAGTATTCTCACAAGGAGAATGCATACATGAGGATAATGAGCCAGGTTGTGGGGTCTTGATGCAACCAACTTGACCAAAAGCCCGGACTATTGGTGAAGGCGCAATCTATCCTTTATAGAGTCGGCTACCCGAGCAGGATCCACAGGGTAGCCAATTAGGCCTGCAGGGGACACACCCTTTTTCTTCGAATAGCATAGCACTCCAGGGCAATTGCTGACCGCAGCCCAACAATCCCCCCACCCCCCCCCCCCCCCCAGCAATGACTCGGGGTTTCGAACCCGTGACCCCCTCTGATACCACTTGTGGGGACTCGACACAACCAACTCGACCAAAAGCCCGGACTATTGGTGAAGGCGCAATCTATCCTTTATAGAGTCGACTACCCGAGCAGGATCCACGGGGCAGCCAGTTAGGCCCGCAGGGGACACACCCTTATGCTTCGAATAGCGCAGCACGCCGGGGCAATTGCTGATCGCAGCCCAACACAGATGCTCTTCCAGCACTTCCCAAATGTTTGCAAGTCAAAATGAGTGCCCATTCCTCCTGGAAAGAGGATCAATATTGGGATATTCTCAAAGTGGACCAGGCAGATCTTGAGGCCTATTCAAGCTTCACCATCTCCTCCTCCATCTCCTCCTCCTTTAGATTTAAATAGGGAGATTCCAAATCCCCCAAGGGATGATCTTCCCCCAGTGGACACAGTTCCAGTGCCCCAACATGAAGACACGCAACAGCAACAACAATATCAATCCCAATCCACTTCAATCCCTGAACCATCTCTTCAGCCATCCACCATCATACCAGACCTTGAATTTATTCCACCTCCACCACCATCATCATCAACACACTTTTCCCCTGATGTCGACTATCCTCTCTCTCCCATTCCAGAAAACTTTCCTTCATCACCTCCTCCACCTCCAGCTCATCCTCCCATTGACATTGAGCAAATCAGCTCTAAAGTTGTAGCCCTTGCTTCCTCCACCTTGGCTGATATGGTTGCCAACCATGCCAGGAAGTTTGACAGGAAATATTAACAGGTAGAGGCTGTGATGCTGGATACCAAGAGATCCCTCCAGGGATTAAAGGAATTTGTTGTTGGAACATGGTCTTCCGCATCTCCTAGGTTTGAGAATAACAAAATCCTATGTGTATTTGATCTTGTGTGTTCAAGTGTGCAGGTTTACTAGGTCCACATGACTCAAGGAGTACACATGATGACTGCCCCCAAAATTGAGTCCAAAATTCGAACAAGCTCACTATCGCCGGCGGTAGCGATAACGCCCGGCGATAGCGTTGATTAGCGCCATTTCGGAAGCAATTTAAGAAGGATGCTAGCGCCTGACAGTAGTGGATAGCGCCGGCGGTAGCGTGACGCACATAAGGCATAGAGCAAGAGGTTATCGCGGATGGGAGATTCTGTCGCGCAAAACGTTGCCTAATCCGGGCTAGCGCCGGCGGTAGCGCTAGTGCCGGCAATAAAGCTTGGGCTATATAAAGGACCCCTCACCTCTCGTTTCTTACAGACATCAGGGAGAGAGAGGCAGTGCTACAACTCCACAGGCCATCTTGGCCGAAACTTGAAGTCCTAGCGAAGCTCTGCAAACTTCTGAAGGAGGATTACGTCACGCCGGATCCAAACGAAGTCCGCTTCTACAAACACTGATTCTACAGTGGATCTTTGCCTCCACTTTCAGAAGTTCATCTTAAGGGAGTTTTTATTATTTTATTTCTCTTTGTTATTTATAAACGGTAGTGAAATCGCCTCGTGTTGGCGACTAGGTCTGGGGTAGGACTTAAGGCTGAAATTCGCCTCGTGTTGGCGACTAGTTCTAGGGACTAGGACTAGGGGGTGCTCGAGGCCACATCCGGGGAAGGGTTGGCTAGAGCGGCTTGAGGCCGAATCCAGGGAGGATAGGCTAGGGCCACCGGTTCACGGGGATGCGAGTCGGGATAGAAAACAAAAAGAGTTTACTATTCGTCGCCACCGATTTCTGGCATCATAGAAATCAAGTTTTGTAAAACATTATTTGATATTAATAAAGCATGTCTCTTCATTATTGTTTTACTTGATTTCTCATTGTATTAATCTTGCAATATTTCAAAGTTTTCTAAATATAATCTTAAGTTTTTGAAAACCCTTATTCACCCCCCCCCCCCCCCCCTCTAAGGGCGTCGACCGATCCAACAAGTGGTATCAGAGAGGTTTTATTCCAATCGGCTTAACAACTGGGAATAATGGCGTCTCATGATCTCGCTTCTACTAGTGGGGGAGATTTTTGTGAAGAGGAAAAATCACTTGCACGACCTTTATTTGAAGGGACAAATTATAAAGGATGGAAAATCTTAATTGAAAAATTTATTAAAACTTTAGACATCGAAGTTTGGAATTTAGCAATAGCAAGACCCGCAAATGAATCAAATAAAAAAGAACTTCAATTAAATGCAAAAGCTAAACACTATTTGTTTTGCGGTCTATCTGATGAAATTTTCAAATTGATATATTGCTTTTTAAGTGCATATAAAGTATGGCAATTTCTTGAAGAAATGTATGATTCTCCATCTACAGGTATGGAACAATCACAAGAACCGGAGAATATGCAAGCGTGCACAAATCATCAAGAATGCCCTCCTCATGACGAATCAATGGAGCACACATCAAAGGGAAGAGATGAAGCAATCTTACTTTTGGAAGAGGAGTGCCAAGAAGAAGACAAAGTAACATTATGTTCAAATCCTCCCTCATCCAAAAGCAATGTAAGGAAATCAAACTTCATCGCTTGTACTTCCATTTCTACTTTACAATTGCTACAAATTACAAAGCGCAAACTTAAGAAACTAAAAAATGCAAATTGCAAATTGCGCTTAGAAAATAAAAATTTAAAAGCAAAAGTTAAAGTAGTATCAAAATCTGATTTATCTAGCTTTACTCATGTCACTTCAATTGAAAATACAAAACCATGTCTTGATTGTAATGATATTAAAGAAAAATTTAAGGAACTTGAAAATGAAATTATATTTATAAGAGAACAAAATGAAAATTTATGTTTAGAAAATTCATCTTTACAAAATAATTGTGCTAAGTGTAAGGACTATGAAATTGAAATAAAAGAGATGGATGAAACATTTGATGAGTATAGGGATAAATATGAAAAACATATTGACTCAATTGTTACCACTCTTAAAAATAGCACAATAAATTATAATAAAGCTATACATAATTTAAAAATCAAGAATGATGAACTAAAATCAAAAATCAACTTGCTTAAGGAAATCATTAAGAAAAACGCTCAAAAGATTCATTCACAATCTCAAGGTATATCTAAAAGCAAGTTGAATATAATTTCTCAAAATGTTGATAAATCCAACAAAGGAAATAAAGAATATCAAATGCTTGAAAATAAAATTCCAAATCATTATCATTTACAAAATAACCACTCTCCCAACATAAATTTAAAGATAAACAAATTTCCTATAAAGAATGTTTTGCAAAATCATCATGGAAATTTGATAAATAAGAATAATATTAAACCAATGTTTGAATGGCGGCCAAAAGTTAAAGATGAAACACAAACTCAAATCAAAAGGGCCCATTCAATCACATCTCCCCAAAAGCAAACACGATGCATTTGGGTACCCAAAGGAACCGTCACACCCGGTCCTCTTTGGATACCTAAATCTCTTATTCATTAGTATCCCATCATTTGCATGAAGTAGAAACCTAATAAAAATGAAATATCATTATTCTACTTCATGATTTGCTTAAATTTCTTTTTGTTTATTCTCTTTTGTTTCTTCTTAAACTATCATGCTATGATCACTCTATTTATCTTGAAAAGTCATATCATTTTGTTTAGTGATCTACTTATCTGTTTTACCTTTTAAATCCATTACCCTTAAATGTCTTGAACTATCATTATTAAATATTGAAACTATTATCAAGACTAATTAAATTATTTTAAATGGATTTAAATAATAAAGAGCTTAGGCAAACAAAAAATTAAAATGCACAATGTGTTGATTATTATCTATCTTGTGTGATGAATATGATAGCCCTTATATTTGAGAAAATTTACAATAACTCTTCAAACTAACCAAAAATAGCTTCTCACTTCTTTCATATTTACTATTCACCTAACAATCTTTCTTTAAAATATTCTGAAAAATGTTGAATATGACTTGTGCTACATGCTTCACCATCATAATTATATAATATCAAAAGATCTTTAAATTCAAACATTACAAAAGATCCACTTAGTTCTAACATTTGATTGGTGATCATAATAAGTACATGAATGAATTAATGAAGTATGACTTGCATGTATCTCATTTGATTATAAATCATAGAATCAACTTTATATTAATAAATCAAATGAAATAATAAATTCATTCCATGTAAAAATATTAAATCACGTTCTTGAATACATGCAACATTATCTCAATTAATCTTGTGGTATAACAATTGCAATCAAACTCATTATTCTAGCATTATCAACTAATAGATATTATTCATGCTAGTTATCTCATATTACCATAATGAATTAATTATGGAGTAAAATAAAATAAAATTGAACGATAAAATAACTATGTGACTTTAAATTGTTTCCATTGGACTAAAATGCTTATGAATGTGCATGATATTCTTTTGCATGAACATTATTTTCTAAATCACTAAAATTATGCATATTTGTTCCTTCATGTCTTCTCGTGCTTACATTTCCTATCATTCTTCAAACTACATTAGATTGATAAAAGTCTAGAAAAATTTGAATTCACATACATTATGATAATCTATCTTATAGCTCATGCAAGATCTCGTTTGTTACGACTTGAGATAGGTTTCCTTGATCTTTCATGTTAAAACATGCTTACAAATGCAATTTTCTTCATTTTTAACCATCAAAAACATTTCCAAAAATTCTACAAATTCAGCATGAAACTACTAATGGGACACCTAATCAAGTTCAAGCATCAAAAGTTTCAAAACCCTAAAAAATCACTTACTATTTCCCGCTCTAGCGCTAGCGCCGGCGCTAGCATCGAGGTTCGATTTTCTGTATTTTTTAAAATTCGAAAAATCTATAAAAATATATAAATCTATATTTTCTATTTAGTTTTGCACTTCTATTTTTCTTTATTTTTTGAAAAATCAAATACAAAAATACAAAAGCCAAATTACAAAATATTATATGTTTTGCCTTTGTGTTTTGTCATTTGTTTAAATTCTATTTCTTAAAGCAAAAATATAAAACAAAAAAAATTATAAAAAATTGTTAGTTTTTGAACTTAACTTTTTACTTGTATCTTGCGAAAGGGTGATTTGGGCTATCATCCCATCATATCACCTAGTACCGGGCGAACCTTTCACAAGGTAGTCCTCGGGAAGTCCAAGATCAATTTTATAAGTTCAAACTTTAAATAAAGATTATTTTTTCAAAAATATCAAAAAATACTGTATGGACTTTATTGTAAAAATCAAGCATGATTTAATCTATTATTTAGAACTTCTATAATGTTGCAAGTTATTTTTCAAACTACTTTGAACATTGCTTTCATCATGCTTTGATATATCTATTAATATGTGCATCAATTATATTGAAAAGGTTGTGTAGAACTATGCGTAGCATGCCTCTAAGTATGAGTAATGTTTTATGTTTGATAATGATCGCTATTCACTCACTTATTTTGGCATTGTCTACTTATGTGTTTAATCTAAGAATGCTTGTGTATGTTTTGTAATAGTACAATGAATTAAAAGTGCACAAGTATCATACCTACACAACCTTTATTTGCACTTTTAAAAGTTAAGAAAAGTGGTTATGTTTTTCATAAATTATATTGGTTTGTAAAACAAGTGTATTCGGAGAACTTTGCACAAAACAAAATCATACAATAAAGTGACAAAGATAAATCCACCAAGCACTACTTGAACCTCCTGATAAGTCTTAATAAGCGTTGTGAGGTTGAGCACCTTGGAAAGAATAGTAAAGTATCTTGTGCAAATCAAATCTTTCTTTCAAAATAAAAACCACTTATTCTTAAGTACACCGGATCACTAGTTTCAATATTAAAATAAAATAAAATATGTGATCCCCCAAGCACTACTTTGCACCCTGATATGTCTTGATGAGCACTGTGTGTGCAAAGCACCTTGGTAGTTGTACATTTTTTTGTGCATTGAAGTGTGTGGAAGTAAAATTATTTGTGTTTTATTGTGCTCTTTACTTTACATATCTCTTGTATTTTTGATTAAAACACTCGTATACTCTACTCAAAAATACACTTATGTGCACATCATTATCTTCCATAACACTTCTTCTCATGAGTATTGGATCCTAACGCTAATTCAATGCTACTCTTTATTTATGAAATGCACTAGATAACCTAGCATGATTTCTACAATGTTTGGTATGATTTGAAATTGTAAATTGAAATAACATTGTAGTAATCTCTTTATGATAATATTATTTCATGCTTGGTTACTTTTTTTGTCAACCATAAAAGATTTTCATTGAAACATGATTTACATAAACATCTTCTATTTGAAATTAACTCATATATCTTTGTATGGATTATCCTTGATTAAAATAAGATGTTTCATGTATTTCTACAAGTCTTCCGCATCATCACCATATGATTTTTACCTTGTGCTTTCATGCTTATATCAAGTCTAAAATCTCAATTTTTCTAAAAACAAATGGTAGACTTGCTTGGTAGAATTTATATTGGTTGTTCCAAAACGCATATCATTTCTTATGCTAAAAACTCTGATTTATTTCTCTGAAAACTTTCATGCTAAACACTCCTCCAACAAGTAAAATATTGCTTATAAAAACATCCTCTTATTATTAAATTTCAAATCAAATTTTACCTCTTACTTCTAATTGCTAAAAGGATGTTGTTTCCTTATTCGAAAATGCTTCAACTCTTATCTTTATAAAGTTCATTTTGAAACTCAAAAACATCTCCTTTTGAACTTAAACTCTTATTTAGTATTATGATGTTTCTTTTTTCTTCCGCAATGCTCAAACTCTGATTCATTCATGAATTTCAATATAGCTAAGAGTATTTTACTTCTAAATAAAAATCCTTATGCTATGAAACTTTCCATTAGATTTAAATGCTTAATGTTTCCAATAATTGTTATCCATGACTTCATTTCTCACCATAGCGGGGGCGTAGGGTTGTAGACATTAGATAACCTTATCTAGTCATGTCTTGTCCTTAACCGGGGAGGGTTACAGTGGGGCCTTGCGAGGCACTGGGGGAAAGAGTGCTAGGTTGAGTTTTGTCTAGTGTTTGCATAAGGGACTAACACCCCAACCTACGGCATGTTTGCAGCTCCTCATGCCCATCCGTCACTTAGTACGGGGCTAGGGTGTAGACGTATTGTCTGGGTAGATTGGTTACTTGGAAATCACTATTTTTTATGCTTAAAACTCTTATATAAAAGGGAAATCATTACTTTTGCTCAAACTAAAAACTCTGATATATTTATACAAAAATTATTCTAACAAGTGGCTCTAAAACTCCTTATCATTTCCTTCTCACTCAAAAGCTCGATCATGCTTTATATTATTATCCAACTTTTCTATGGTGCATCCCTACCCACTTTTGCTAATAACAAAGGGGGAGAACTAACATGATAAAATGCAAAAGGGGGAGAACTAACATGATAAAAATATAATCCGCTATCAAAATAAAAACCCAACATGATTGATTAAGTTGATAGCATACATATTAGGGGAGCATTCATATAGGGGGAGCATATATTTAGGGGGAGCAATTCTAAATGCTAAAATCAATAATTATCCTAAGTCATCTCTCACACACACACAAGTAGAGTTTCATCATGCTTATTTATTAATGCTTTGATTTATCATTAATGGATTTGTTATTATCAAAAGGGGGAGTTTGTTGGAACATGGTCTTCCGCATCTCCTAGGTTTGAGAATAACAAATCCTATGTGTATTTGATCTTGTGTGTTCAAGTGTGCAGGTTTACTAGGTCCACATGACTCAAGGAGTACACATGATGACTGCCCCCAAATTTGAGGCCAAAATTCGAACAAGCTCACTATCGCCGGCGGTAGCGATAACGCCCGGTGATAGCGTTGATTAAAGCCATTCCGTAAGCAATTTAAGAAGGATGCTAGCGCCTGGCAGTTGCTGATAGCGCTGGCGGTAGCGTGACGCACATAAGGCATAGAGCAAGAGGTTGCCGCGGATGGGAGATTCTGCCGCGCAAAACGTTGCCTAATCCGGGCTAGCGCCGGCGGTAGCGCTTGGGCTATATAAAGGATCCCTCACCTCTCGTTTCTTACAGACATCAGGGAGAGAGAGGCAGTGCTACAACTCCAGAGGCCATCTTGGCCGAAACTTGAAGTCCTAGCGAAGCTCGGCAAACTTATGAAGGAGGATTACATCACGCCAGATCCAAACGAAGTCCGCTTCTACAAACGCTGATTCAACAGTGGATCTTCGCCTCCACTTTCAGAAGTTCATCTTAAGGGAGTTTTTATTATTTTATTTCTCTTTGTTATTTATAAACGGTAGTGAAATCGCCTCGTGTTGGCGACTAGGTCTGGGGTAGGACTTAGGGCTGAAATTCGCCTCGTGTTGGCGACAAGGTCTAGGGACTAGGTCTAGGGGGTGCTCGAGGCCACATCCGGGGAAGGGTTGGCTAGAGCGGCTTGAGGCCGAATACGGGGAGGATAGGCTAGGGCCATCGGTTCGCGGGGATGCGAGTCGGGATAGAAAACAAAAAGAGTTTACTATTCGTCGCCACCTATTTCTAGCGTCATAGAAATCAAGTTTTGTAAAACATTATTTGATATTAATAAAGCATGTCTCTTCATTATTGTTTTACTTGATTTCTCATTGTATTAATCTTGCAATATTTCAAAGTTTTCTAAATATAATCTTAAGTTTTTGAAAACCCTTATTCACCCCCCCCCCCCTCTAAGGGCGCCGACCGATCCAACATTTGTCTCTTCCTCTATGTTTTCAAAAGAATTCTTAACCTCCCTGGCCAGCAAGGTCAAGAAGGGGGACAATATCTTAGAGGAAGAGGGTCCTAACTTAGGGGGAGAAGTTCAGGAAGAAGCTGATAAGGAGCCTGCCCCTGACAAGGTAACTACCTTTCAGGGAGCACAGATCCATGGGGAGCTAGCAGATCAATGGGAGCTCCCAGGTATGCAAAGGCAGCCTCAAGATGAGGAGATGATAATTAAAATAACAAAGATTGCACAGGAAGTTGTAAAGGAGCTTGATCAAACTGCACAAAACTATGGGAGCCAGCCCCAGACATTCAGAGGAATCTGGATGAGGAAATGGAAGCTGTAAGTACAGCAGTTGTTCAAGAAGCTCCCCAAGAAGCTGACAAGAAGGCTGATGATCAGGGGGAGCTGACAGGTGTTCAAGAAGCTCCCCAAGAAGCTGACAAGAAGGCTGATGATCACGGGGAGATGACAAAAGAGAAAGAGGATGCTGGAGCAGCTGGTGATGATAAGCCTTTAACAGTAGCTCAAAGAAAAATTCCAAAGGTGTTCTCAAGGAAGAGAAGGACTCCTGAGAAGGACTCTTAACTAAGAGGTATTATGTGATTAATTCTTATGATGACAAGTATATATACAGAGAAGAACAGTGTGATACAGTTCTTATTGCCTGACAACTGATTGGAAATATATAAGAACAGTGTGATACAATTCATAATCAGTCTGCATTATTTTATATGAAATGTATTCTTGTTTATAAAAAATTATATAAAATCACTCAGAACAAAATGTAAAATTTGTTAAGATAAATAGGTGGAGATTGTTGGGAAAAACCCTTGATTTAACTTAACAAATTAATTAAAAGTGATTTTATTCACTAGGATTTAATTTACCCATTGTATAGTGAGGGTAACTTGGTCTCTAGATATCTTAGGATGTCACACTCAACCTAGAGTGTCAAGACCAGTTAAAGGGCTGCAAATTTGGGCAAAGTTAACAATGGCGTCGAATGGAATTCGACGCAACATCGAGTTCATGTCGACGCTACTCCGACTAGAAGTCCAAGTGGCTCAACTCTACTGTCGAAGTAACACTAGTCGATGTTGCATCAAATAGATATCGATGTAGAGACCAGAGACTTGTCGAAGGAACTTGAGAAGTCGACGCAGCTTCTACTTCAAACTCGACGCAGAAGGGAATACATGTCAAAGCCATCTAAATTCGACGCAACGTCGACTTCATCTCAACGCAGTGAATGGAAGTCAGAGTGGATGATATTCAAACTTGATGGGTGCGTCTATAAGGAATCTACGCAACGACAACTAGCCGAGTTCAGTCAGAACACAGAAGAAATCGAAGCAGCTCTTAGATGAACTAGAAGCAGCGTCGATAAGAGAGGAAGTTAATTTGACGCCACGTTGAATACAGTCTGTGAAAGTTCAATCTTTACAACTGTCTTTCTGAGGCTTTTATCATTGCCAATATCTCTCAGACCATACTCCAACGGTCTAATAATTGCCTGAAGAAGAAGGAAACATTAAAGAAGGAGAAAGAGGCTTTCTTGGAAGTATACACCTTCTGGTTGGACGGGTCGAAAAGTAATTAAGGAAGGAAAGAGAATGTCTATCAAATATACATTTTCAGGTCTTACCTAACAAGGAAACAAATTCAAAATAGAGACAGGGTATATAAGGATAAAGAAGAAAGAGAACAAGAGAGCATTAATCACAATCAGTCGTCTCTTCTAAAATTAGGGTTTCCTGTCTTCTTCTCCCTCCCTCTCAGGAACCCTAATACAGAGCTGTGAAAGAGAAAAGAAGGATCTGGTGTTCTTCATCTGATAGAATAAAGAATCTGCACAGCTGCTCTTCATCACCATCTTATGGCAGCCAGATCTCAATCAGCAGAGAAAGAAAAGAATCTGACAATACAAAGCTCTTGCAATCTATTATCATCAAAAGCAGGGGCTAATCAATAGCATATTCTTTGGAATAACCAAGAGGCTAAATTCCATACAGCCACTGTTGAAACCGATTTCTCGGCCTCTGTGGAGTTCGGGGCCCTCACCGAGATGAGGGGCGACCAACCCTTACTCCCCCAAGGGAGAGCTCTAGGTTGAAGGTTGAGGAACTATGGACTGGACCAAGGGCTTAGTGGGGAGGTCCCGCCACATACCCGGAAGCCCCTTAGGAACTTCCCCTCCCAAGCCACAACTAAGCTTGGGCACCACTGGAGGCTCTCCTCACCCACTAGAGAGACTTGGGGATGGAGAGAGGGAGAGAGCTAGCCTAGAATGACCTCGCCTCCAAATGATGCCCCCTTGGTCCTATTTATAGGATTTCTGAAGTTGGGCTGCAAATAACCAAAAACCGGTCCCTGAAAATGCCAACATACCCCCGGAAGTGGCTGCGGATAGCCAAGTCCCGCTGTTCTGAGATGCTAAACGCAGACCGCCTCCTACTTCGGAGCTGGGGCAAGCCAGGGGGCTGGCCCCCCTCCCGGCTTGCCCCCTAAGGGTTCTGGGGCGAGCCAGGGGCTTGGCCCCCTCCCGGCTCGCCCCCTAAGGGCTCTGGGGCGAGCCAGGGGCTCGGCCCTCTCCCGGCTCGCCCCCTAAGGGCTCTGGGGCGAGCCAGGGGCTTGGGCCCCCTCCCGGCTCGCCCCCTAAGGGCTCTGGGGCGAGCCAGGGGCTTGGGCCCCCTCCCGGCTTGCCCCCTAAGGGCTCTGGGGCGAGCCAGGGGCTTGGGACCCCTCCCGGCTCGCCCCCTAAGGGCTCTGGGGCGAGCTAGGGGCTTGGCCCCCTCCCGGCTCGCCACCTAAGGGCTCTGGGGCGATCCAGGGGCTTGGGCCCCCTCCCGGCTCACCCCCTAAGGGCTCTGGGGCGAGCCAGGGACTTGGGCCGCCTCCCGGCTCGCCCCCTAAGGGCTCTGGGGCGAGCCAGGGGCTTGGCCCCCTCCCGGCTCGCCCCCTAAGGGCTCTGGGGCGAGCCAGGGGCTTGGCCCCTTCCCGGCTCACCCCCTAAGGGATCTGGGGCGAGCCAGGGGCTAGGGCCCCCACCCGGCTCTCCCCCTAAGGGCTCTGGGGCGAGCCAGGGGCTTGGGCCCCCTCCCGGCTCACCCCCTAAGGGCTCTGGGGCGAGCCCGGGGCTTGGGCCCCCTCCCGGATCGCTTCCTAAGGGCTCTAGGGCGAGCTAGGGGCTTGGGCCCCCTCCCGGCTCGCCACCTAAGGGCTCTGGGGCGAGCCAGGGGGCTGGGCCCCCTCCCGGCTCGCCCCCTAAGGGCTCTGGGGCGAGCCAGGGGCTTGGTTCCCACCCTGCTCGCACCCCTCTGCCCCTACTCTTCCTGCCTGGGCCTATGTTACCACACAACATTCTAAAGGAATCCTGGGTCTTGGAAAAACACTCGGCGAATTCAGGGTTGTACATAATCCCCGCTCTTTTCGAGCGAGGTACGCGCTCGGAAAGAAACATCCAACCCTGCATATTCGACGAGCGTCGATGGGAATCTGGCTAACGGAGCTACTTTGAGAGAAAACATAAAGCCTCCTCGAGAGGTCCTCCATCCCTGCCGGCTAGTGAGAGCCCGGCTAGTGAGAGCCCGGCTAGCGGGACCACCTTGGGGGAAAAATACATAGCCTCCCCGAGAGGTCTTCCAACCCTGCCAGCTAGTGAGAGCCCGGCTAGCGAGGCCACCTCGGGAAAAATACATAGCCTCCCCGAGAGGTCTTCCAACTCTGCCGGCTAGTGAGAGCCAGGCTAGCGAGACCACCTCGGGAAAAATACATAGCCTCCCCGAGAGTTCTTCCAACTCTGCCGGCTAGTGAGAGCCCGGCTAGCGAGACCACCTCGGGAAAAATACCTAGCCTCCCTGAGAGGTCTTCCAATCCTGCCGGCTAGTGAGCGCCCGGCTAGCGAGACCACCTCGGGAAAAATACCTAGCCTCCCCGAGAGGTCTTCCAACTCTGCCGGCTAGTGAGAGCCCGGCTAGCGAGACCACTTCGGGGGAAAATGCATAGCCTCCCCGAGAGGTCTTCCAGCTCTGCCGGCTAGTGAGAGCCCAGCTAGCGAGACCACCTCGGGGGACAAATACATAGCCTCCCCGAGATGTCTTCCAACCCTGCCGGCTAGTGAGAGCCCGGCTAGCGAGACCACCTCGGGGAAAAATACAGCCACCCTGAGTGGGCTTCCAACCCTACCGGCTAGTGAGACCACCTCGGGAGAGAAACATACAGCCACCCCGAGTGGTCTTCCAACCCCGCCGGCTAGCGAGAGCCCGGCTAGCGAGACCACCTCGGTAGAAAAACATACAGCCACCCCGAGTGGTATTCCAACCCTGCCGGCTAGCGAGTGCCCGGCTAGAGAGACCACCTCGGGAGAAAAGAACATAGCCTCCCTGGGAGGTCAACCTGCACCTGCCGGCTAGTGAGAGCCCGGTCAGCGGAAGCATCCGAGGGGAAAATAAACATAGCCTCCCTGGGAGGTCAACCTGCACCTGCCAGCAAGTGAGAGACCGGTCAGCGGAACCATCCAAGGGGTGAAGAACATAGCCTCCATGGGAGGTCAACCTGAACCTGCCGGCTAGTGAGAGCCCGGTCAGTGGAAGCATCCGAGGGGAAAATAACATAGCCTCCATGGGAGGTCAACCTGCACCAGCCGGCAAGTGAGAGACCGGTCAGCAGAACCATCCGAGGGGTGAAGAACATAGCCTCCCTGGGAGGTCAACCTGAACCTGCCGGCTAGTGAGAGCCCGGTCAGCGGAACCATCCGAGGGGAACTGCAGCACCAATGACTTATCACCTTGCCAGCCTCTCCAGAGATCAACCTGAACCCCCCGTCTAGTGAGAGACTGGGAGTGGAATCGATCTGGGGCATTCCAGCACCAAACATATACCACCTTGCCAACCTCTCCAGAGATCAACCTGAACCCCCCGTCTACTGAGAGCATGGTAGCAGAATCGATCTGGGGCATTCCAGCACCAAACATATACCACCTTGCCAAACTCTCCAGAGATCAACCTGAACCCCCCTTCTAGTGAGAGCCCGGGAGCGGAATCGATCTGGGGCATTCCAGCACCAAACATATACCACCTTGCCAGCCTCTCCAGAGATCAACCTGAACCCCCCGTCTAGTGAGAGCCCGGGAGCGGAATCGATCTGGGGCATTCCAGCACCAAACATATACCACCTTGCCAGCCTCTCCAGAGATCAACCTGAACCCCCCGTCTAGTGAGAGCCCGGGAGAGGAATCGATCTGGGGCATTCCAGCACCAAACATATACCACCTTGCCAACCTATCCAGAGATCAACCTGAACCCCCCGTCTAGTGAGAGCCCGGGAGCGGAATCGATCTGGGGCATTCCAGCACCAAACATATACCACCTTGTCAACCTCTCCAGAGATCAACCTGAACCCCCCATCTAGTGAGAGCCCGGGAGCGGAATCGATCTGGGGCATTCCAGCACCAAACATATACCACCTTGCTAGTCATAATATTGTATGCAAGAAAAAGGAACTAAGTATGAAAACAAACCATCGCACTACGTGGATTTACTGGTACAAGCATTTTTGGTCGCCACCACTTAGCTCGGGATATCCTTTCTTCGTCTCCAACATCCTAGGTCCTATCCTCCTCGATCCCCTTCGGCTAGTGTCGTTGTTGCATCGGACCCATTGCCTCCCTTATTTTCAAAAACTCAGGAAAGGTGGATGTCGCGTGACCTTCTTCCTGGTGGAAGTCACAGTAGGATAACTCCACCCTACCCCCTCCTCATCCTCTTCTTTCTGCTTTCCTGGCTCTCCTCCTTCTTCCCCCGCCAATCGCCATAGTTTGCGGAGGCGGTGGAGGGGGTGCCCTTGCTCCCTGCCTCCACCTTGGGTAGTTTAATCTTTTCCTTTTGAAGTTACCCCTTCCTTGCTCTCGCGGATTCGACTTGCTGGCCTCTGCGCTCGCCGGGCTATTGGATTGCCTCCACCCGGGGTGGTCTCGACCATCAACATTCACTCGACTCCTTTTGGGGTGGAGCGAGTGGGGGTCGGATGCCTCCCCGCTCGACCCCTTTTGGGACTGGGCTAGAAGGGGCGGGGCGAGCTGAGAGGGCGCCCCCCTCCTGAGCTCGTCCCCTTGAAGGGGCGGGGCGAGCTGGGAGGGCGCCCCCCTCCTGAGCTCGCCCCCTTGAAAGGGCGGGGGGAGCTGGGAGGGCGCCCCCTCCTGAGCTCGCCCCCTTGAAGGGGCGGGGCAAGCTGGGAGGGCACCCCCCTCCTGAGCTCGCCCCTTGAAGGGGCGGGGCGAGCTGGGAGGGCGCCTCCCTCCTAAGCTCACCCCCTTGAAGGGGTGGGGCAAGCTGGGATGGCGCCTCCCTCCTGAGCTCGCCCCCTTGAAGGGGTGGGGCGAGCTGGGAGGGCGCCTCCTTCCTGAGCTCGCCCCCTTGAAGGGGCGGGGCGAGCTGGGGTATGGCACCTCCCCACTCCCCCCCCCCCCCCAACGGTACCTCTTCCCTGGACTGTTGGCCAAAAGTTCCCTCGTCCATTTGCCGGGGCGGAACCTCTGGACCATCTCTTCTTTTGCCTCCGACTATCATGGCGAAAGCAACCTGGAAGGTCTGTGAGACCTCTTGCTTGAAATTTTTGAACATCTCCAACGTCACCCTAGCCACCGGGGGCTGTGATGAGTCCCAATTATATACACATTTTCGTACTCATTTGGGCCTTTATTCAGTCTCTTCACCGCACTTTAGCCTTGTTATAGTTTATATTTGATATTCCATGCTAGGTGCACTTCTAGGCCCATTTTGGTGTGATTTCATGCTTTTCTTCATTAGTAGTTTTCATGCTCCGTTAGGTACCACTTTCAGTGGCTAGATTCGTGGTTGTGCTGGAATAGGAGTTGTGCAGGTGTTCCCGGTGCAATTCTGCACAGGAACACTGCGCACGATTACCGGTTCTATTGCGCACGACCAATGGTCGTGCGCCACTGATCGTGCGCACTTAACCCTTTTTCATGAGTTCTGTTTGGTGCAGTGCGCACGAGCATCTACGCTAGTGCGCACGACCACCGGTCGTGCGCCACTGTGCGTGCGCACTTAGCAATAATTTTCTGAGTTCTGTTTCGACCAGTGCGCACGACCACCGACGATAGTGCGCACGACCACCGGTCGTGGGCCACCGGTGGTGCGAACATTATATTTTATAAATTTCGTATCTTGCAGGTTCTGCCCAGGCAGTGCGCACGATCGCAGAATTCCAGTGCGCACGACCACTGGTCGTGCGCCAATGACCGTGCGCACTGTTTAATTCAGCGCCTATATAATGACCTGTTTGCGAATTAGGTCGGGATTACGCCGGGGAACTCCGTTCAGTCCGCCGTTTTCGTCATTTCCAGAGGTTTTTCACCCCCCTAAGCCTCCTCCATCATCCAAGGGCTTAAAGGAAGGGATTCTACACTCATTTTGATCGCTAAGGAAGAAGTTCTTCGCATTAGACGTGGCCAGATGGTAAATCGCTGGAGAAGACGGGTCCATTGGGAGGGGTGACAGCCCTCCTCTACCCCGGACGCAGTTGGGACCGAGCTAGGACGCGGATTGACACCCCGGTGCTGCCTACCGTGAATCTACAACGAGACTCCAGATTTGGTCGTATCTCTTGCCCTTTTTCTTCTACTTGTGTGGTTGTATTTGTTGTAATCTCTTTATCTAGATGATGAACGCTATGAACCATGTTTAGTATTGTTTATTTCATGTTTATGGAATCAATTTGTTCATTTGTGTTAATGAGGTGCGCCCCCATTGATTTTCCGCCCCACCACCGTTTCCGGTGCCGCACTAGCAATTGCTAGTGGCGTGCTTGTCGAAGAGGTGCTTGCGACCCTCATTCCGCTTACCTACTCGTTCATCCGCCCTTGCGACGCAGCGCGCACAAGGCCTGCCTAGTCTCCATCCCGCCAAGCGAAGCATTGCATAGCGGCATTGCATAGGAGTAGTTGATAGCTTTTATTTTATTTTCCAAAAGCCAACCCAACTCCCCCGCGTTCCATCCGATTTAAGGACTTCAATCTCAAGTCCTTCCTCGAAACCTAACTCCACCTTACTGTGTTCCTCAAGAGACCGACACTCGGGGATTTCCCCAATTATTATTACTTGCGCGACTGGTGCACTTGCCGAAATTATCGCATCAAGTTTTTTGCGCCGTTGCCGGGGAACACAGACGTGTTAGTTTTCTTGAGAGGGAGAGCTGAGAGAGAGAAGTTTCTTCCAGTGTTTATAGCCGCCTTTTTATTTTTGTTTGCTTTTTAAATTTATATTGTTTGTTATTATTTCTTCTCTCCTATTTTAAAGTTTTAAGCAAGTTTAATCCAAGGAGTTTTATTAGTTTGTGTAGATTTCCTTGCAAAGAATTTCAGCCTCTTTATATCTGCTTTTATTATTGAAAATGTCTTCATGTGATATTTCACCTGGCACTTACGACATGATGGACTATTATTTAGAACAAATGAATGAATTAAATGCTAGGCAGTGTAGGAACGTTGTTTGCTTGTTGTGTCTAGTAGAGGGTAATGAATTGAAGGACTGTCCTAGTCTTTTCAATCCTGACCGCCGCTCCTCCACTCATGACAACATTGTCCCTATCACTCATTCTTTACCCATGAAGGCAATTGTGCCCTCTACCCCCGAGCTTGTCTCGTGCATGGACTCCTCACTCCCTGTGTATGGCTTCACTCCCATTGATGATGATCACTCATCTGTTGGGCAACAAGGAGAGGAATGGGAGCTCCTATATGCACCTGAGCATGATGAGGAAAGTATTCTTTCCATCGGGGAGGTTTTAGCAGATCTTTTTATGGAGGAACCAAATCTTTGTGTTTTTCCAGTTTCTTTGCACGATTTTTCTACAGACATTCTTTATGATCCTATCAAAGTAAAGGAGCGGGGTGATGCTTCAGACTCGGAGGATGCTCCAAAGTGGGTTGAGGAGGATACTCTCTCTGATGAGGAGGTTTGCACTTCTTCATGGGACGAGGAGGTCCAAACCACCATTGAGGCCCTTGAGTTCTTGGGTTCCCCTCGCCATGATACTTACGATGATGATAGCGATCTATCCTTGGATCCTGTTGGGAGTGAGACCGAGACCACTCCCCCGATTTCTGATTATTTTTTTCCTTCTTCTCTTTTATTTCTTGACCCCCCTTCTTCACCTGAGCCTGTGCAGGTTGAATCTTTACAGGTACCCCAGGAGGACTTGGAGCATGTTGCTCAAGTCAATGATGAGTGTATCCTCATATGTGAGGAGGTTGATCCCCCCTCCGTAGAGGAAGCTCCGCTCATTTCCTTCTCCTCCTGCTGCCTCCCTGGAGATGATACCTTGCTGGGCAAGGATAGTTTTGGTGAGTTGAGTGAGGATTCCTCCTCTTCTTATTTTTTATTCCCTCTACCTGTGACGAGCAGGTATTATTTATATTCGGGTAGAGGCGTGATTGTTCTGTTGCCGTATCAGTACCCGCTACCGACACGCATATTAGAACAGTTACCTGTGCACTTCTCTTTTCATAGACCCATTAGCTAGAACTGTTTTCAATTTGAATAAGTCGTGCTGGGAGGACAATAACCCCAGTAGTTATCTTACTTTTCCTGCATTTTTTATTTCTTTTAATCATGTTTAGTTAGCTGTAGTTTATTTTAGTTTGTCTTTTTCTTTTGTTTTTGTGGAGCTCACCCCTGCAGGTACTCATTGCAAATTCTGAATGGCGGGTTTGCTTCAGATTTCCACGCACCTTCTGGTATGCTCACTTGCTGAGCATTGGGTAACTTCTTCCCTAGCTTTCGATTTTGATTTTCACTGTCATATCATTATGTTGTATTGTTTAGATTAAGTCTGGGGGAGAGCCGTTATATGTTACCCACTGCACGTGCACATCTCATTTGCATACTAGAAGTATTTTAATTTCAGTTAATTAGTATTGTTCATCTTCACTGTACACCACTGCACCCACTTTAGCGCGCACTCGCTTGTTTGTATGCTTCCGTATATTCAATTCTTGGATGTGATGTAGGAAGTGCTGTATTAGCCAAAATAATTGCAAGATGGAGTGGAATGTTGACTCTTGTAGTGCTCTAGTTGAATACTCGTGTTTGCATAGGGATTTGAGTAGAATTAGTTTTTGTTTATGCTTCTAATTTATAATTTGTAGATTTGCATAGATTTTAATTTATTTTACTCAAAATGGTGAATGTGGTTGAATCTTGCGGTAGCGTGGTATTGTGTGTAGGCGAATGTGAGGTTCGTGTTGCTCGAGTCGGGAGGAAGGATTACCTTTCTCGGGGGTTAAGAACTTGCCCCAAGCGACTCTCGAAGCATGGGTGCGAATGACTTGCAAGTTGAGCGTGACATAGGCCATCTATTTGGCAAGCTTGAGCTTTGTTCTACCACTCCTATACACTAACCGTTGCTAGCCTATTTTGTGCCTACCCGATCTTTTGATTCAGCCCCACCATACTTCACCAAGGCCTAAAAGCTAATCCTATTATCGCAACCAAAAATTAAGCTAAGAGCATTTATGAATTGTAATTTTTCAATGCGGTGCGGTGATGCGTAACTTCAGTGTTGATGTGGAAGTTTTAAAAAAAAAATGTCTTCGTGCTGAGAATTGTGCTAATTAATTTGGGGATAAAAAGAAAAGAAAAAGAAAAAGAAAAAGAAAAATATATATATATTTATCCCTAGCGCTTTAATTGAAGCATATTTTGGTATTGATTGTTGTAGGCCGTGTGCACACCCGGTTTCAAAGTCATGTCTGGGGGTGTGTTACACATGTATTATTGGGGCTGCTATGATTTAGCACTTTTGTGTGCTCATTTGGGTTGCGATTAGCCTTCACGTTTATCTTTGCATTCCAAACCGTAACCCAAGCCTCATGTATACTTAAAGTCCTATCAATTCGTCTTGTGAGTTCACTAGCGCCGTGGAGAGAGTGTGACCGGGCGAGCATATGGTTCTCGACGTTGATGGATTTCAACGGAGATAATTCCGAGTTCCGGTCTTGGGTAACATTCACCTGCGCGTCTAGCTTACTTTCGTACTACGCGAGACCACGAGATTCACCAACATTCCATTTTTGAGTAAAAATAAATTCCTTTTTACGCATTTACACTTTTATAAAGTAGCTAGCATATGTAAAAACTTCTTCTAATGAACTTTTATGCACACTAGTAGGAAACTTCGCATTCTATTCCATGTTTGCAATTTTTTTGGTTAGCTATGTTTTTCCTACTCCGCCGGATATGTTTTCTCGGGACGCGCAAACAGGTAAGTCTGGGGGTGTGATGAGTCCCAATTATATACATATTTTCGGACTCATTTGGGCCTTTATTCAGTCTCTTCACCGCACTTTAGCCTTGTTATAGTTTATATTTGATATTCCATGCTAGGTGCACTTCTAGGCCCATTTTGGAGTGATTTCATGCTTTTCTTCATTAGTAGTTTTCATGCTCCGTTAGGTGCCACTTTCAGTGGCTAGATTCGTGGTTGTGCTGGAATAGGAGTCGTGCAGGTGTTCCCGGTGCAATTCTGCACAGGAACACTGCGCACGATTACCGGTTCTATTGCGCACGACCACTGGTCGTGCGCCACTGATCGTGCGCACTTAACCCTTTTTCATGAGTTCTATTTGGTGCAGTGCGCACGAGCATCTACGCTAGTGCGCACAACCACCGGTCGTGCGCCACTGTGCGTGCGCACTTAGCATTAATTTTCTGAGTTCTATTTTGACCAGTGCGCACGACCACCGACGATAGTGCGCACGACCATCGGTCGTGCGCCACCGGTCGTGCGAACATTATATTTTATAAATTTCGTATCTTGCAGGTTCTGCCCAGGCAGTGCGCACGATCGCAGAATTCCAGTGCGCACGACCACTGGTCGTGCGCCAATGACCGTGCGCACTGTTTAATTCAGTTCCTATATAATGACCTGTTCGTGAATTAGGTCGGGATTACGCCGGGGAACTCCGTTCAGTCTGCCGTTTTCGTCATTTCCAGAGGTTTTTCACCCCCTAAGCCTCCTCCATCATCCAAGGGCTTAAAGGAAGGGATTCTACACTCATTTTGATCGCTAAGGAAGAAGTTCTTCGCATTAGACGTGGCCGGATGGTAAATCGCTGGAGAAGACGGGTCCATTGGGAGGGGTGACAGCCCTCCTCTACCCCGGACGCAGTTGGGACCGAGCTAGGACGCGGATTGACACCCCGGTGCTTCCTACCGTGAATCTACAACGAGACTCCGGATTCGGTCGTATCTCTTGCCCTTTTTCTTCTACTTGTGTGGTTGTATTTGTTGTAATCTCTTTATCTAGATGATGAACGCTATGAACCATGTTTAGTATTGTTTATTTCATGTTTATGGAATCAATTTGTTCATTTGTGCTAATGAGGTGCGCCCCCATTGATTTTCCGCCCCACCACCGTGTCCGGTGCCGCACTAGCAATTGCTAGTGGCGTGCTTGTCGAAGAGGTGCTTGCGACCCTCATTCCGCTTGCCTACTCGTTCATCCGCCCTTGCGACGCAGCGCGCACAAGGCCTGCCTAGTCTCCATCCCGCCAAGCGAAGCATTGCATAGCGGCATTGCATAGGAGTAGTTGATAGCTTTTATTTTATTTTCCAAAAGCCAACCCAACTCCCCCGCGTTCCATCTGATTTAAGGACTTCAATCTCAAGTCCTTCCTCGAAACCTAACTCCACCTTACTTTGTTCCTCAAGACACCGACACTCGGGGATTTCCCCCATTATTTTTACTTGTGCGACCGGTGCACTTGCCGAAATTATCGCATCAGGCTGCGAGCGACCTGGGTCGAATCCTCCACCTCCAGCCATGGAGCTCATCTTAAGAGTTTCTTGAATCGGTCACACTCCACGCTCACCGCACCAAAATGTTGAAACCGATTTCTCAGCCTCTGTGGAGTTCGGGGCCCTCACCGAGATGAGGGGCGACCAACCCTTACTCCCCCCAAGGGAGAGCTCTAGGTTGAAGTTTGAGGAACTATGGACTGGACCAAGGGCTTAATGGGGAGGTCCCGCCACATACCCGGAAGCCCCTTAGGAACTTCCCCTCCCAAGCCACTACTAAGCTTGGGCACCACTGGAGGCTCTCCTCACCCACTAGAGAGACTTGGGGAGGGAGAGAGAGGGAGAGAGCTAGCCTAGAATGACCTCGCCTCCAAATGATGCCCCCTTGGTCCTATTTATAGGATTTCTGAAGTTGGGCTGCAAATAACCAAAAACCGGTCATTGAAAATACCAACATACCCCCGGAAGTGGCTGCGGATAGCCAAGTCCTGATGTTCTGAGACGCTAAACGCAGACCGCCTCCTACTTCGGAGCCGGGGCGAGCCAGGGGGCTGGCCCCCCTCCCAGCTTGCCCCCTAAGGGTTCTGGGGCGAGCAAGGGGCTTGGCCCCCTCCCGGCTCACCCCCTAAGGGCTCTGGGGCGAGCCAGGGGCCTGGTCCTCTCCCGGCTCGCCCCCTAAAGGCTCTGGGGTGAGCCAGGGGCTTGGGCCCCCTCCCGGCTCGCCCCCTAATGGCTCTGGGGCGAGCAAGGGGCTTGGGCCCCCTCTCGGCTCACCCCCTAAGGGCTCTGGGGCGAGCCAGGGGCTTGGGCCCCCTCCAGGCTCGCCCCCTAAGGGCTCTGGGCGAGCCTGGGGCTTAGCCCCCTCCCGGCTCGCCCCCTAAGGGCTCTGGGGCGAGCCAGGGGCTTGGGCCCCCTCCCAGCTCGCCCCCTAAGGGCTCTGGGCGAGCCAGGGACTTGGGCCCCCTCCCGGCTCACCCCCTAAGGGTTCTGGGGCGAGCCAGGGGCTTGGCCCCCTCCCGGCTCTCCACCTAAGGGCTCTGGGGCGGGCCAGGGGCTTGTCCCCCTCCCGGCTCGCCCCCTATGGGCTCTGGGGTGAGCCAGGGGGATTAGGCCCTCTCCCGGCTCGCCCCCTAAGGGCTCTGAGCCGTGCCAGGGGCTTGGGCCCCCTCCCGGCTCGCCCCCTAAGGGCTCTAGGGCGAGCCAGGGGCTTGGGCCCCCTCCCGGTTCACCCCCCAAGGGCTCTGGGCGAGCCAGGGGCTTGGGGCCCCTCCCGGCTCACCCCCTAAGGTCTCTGGGGCGAGCCAGGGGCATGGGCCCCCTCCCAGATCGCCCCCTAAGGGCTCTGGGGCAAACCAGGGGGCTGGGCCCCCTCCCGGCTCGCCCCCTAAGGGCTCTGGGTGGAGCCAGGGGCTTGGCTCCCACCCTGCTCGCCCCCCTCTGCCCCTACTCTTCCTGCCTGGGCCTATGTTACCACACAACGTTCTAAAGGACTCCTGGGTCTCGGAAAAACACTCGGCGAATTCAGGGTTGTACAGCCGCCACAAGAATTCTGAACAGAATTCCTTTAACCTTCCTTCTTCTCCTCCTCTTTCTATTTTCTGTAAAAGAGTTTTTATTAATCCCTCTTCAAAGGATTTAGTAGTTCAAGATCTCCTCATCAAAATATCTGGTGATTCATGATCTCCTTATCAAAAGATCTTTGGTTCTAAGAGTCTCCTGATCAAAAGACTCAGGCACGGGTGGTGCATTCCTACCAGGTGGTAGAAGAGAGGACTACCCACATTTTGGGGAACCTCTATAAAATTCATTGTGTATGTGGTGTGATTTTCTGTGCTGTCCAGTCTTGTATTCTGCACTTATTTTCTGCTTTCTTTATTCTGCCTGGATTGTTCAGCATAACTCTTTAGAATAATATATTGTTAAGCACTGTTAGGGCAGAAATATTTTAAAACTCTATTCACCCCCCCCCCCCCTGCTAGAGGAATCTCAGAGGCACACTATGCACTTTCATGCGTAATGGAGAAAATCAGTTGGAGTAGGCTGTGTGCACACCCAATTTTCAAGCTATGTCTGGAGGTGTGTCACACTAGCACTGTTTTGGGCTTATTCAGGGTAAGCATATTGTTGTAGATCATTTGGGTTGCGTAGCCTTCAAGTTTATCTTTCTATATCATTCTGTAACCTAAGCCTCGTAAAAACTTGAAAGCCCTACTGATTCACCTTATGAGTTTGCCAGCACCATGGAGAGAGTGTGATCGGCAAGCTTATGGTTCTCGTCATTGATGGATTTCAGGGGAGTTATCCATGAATTCCGGTCTTTAGCAACACCCTCCTGAGTTGCTCATTTTCTTTCACACCGGGCACGACTTCAAAATTCTTCATGATTCACCATCTGAGTACAAATAAATCTCTATTTACGCATTTATACTATTGTAAATTAGTTACTATAGTTAGAATCTTCTTTTACTGAATTTCTATTTACATGGGTATGATACTTCGCATCTTACTTTTTCTTTGCAATTCTCTACGCTAACTTCCATTTTCATATCCTGCCGGATTTGTTTTGCTCGGGACGCGCAAGCAGGTAAGTCTTGGGGTGTGATGAGTCTCATTTATATACACTTTTATGGACTCATCTGGGCTTATTTTCACTCACGTGCACATCACTTTTCACCTATACTCTCTTCTTTATTAATTTAATGTCATTCCACTCAATGTGCACATTTCTAGCCCAATTTTGGTGGAGAATCTTATATTTCTTATTTCTGAGTATTGTGCTATGTTTAGTTGTTTTTATTGAATGTGTTAAGTGCCATGATCAGTGGCCCGAGCAGTTCTCCTGCTGATGCGGGCGTCATGCTGGTGTTCTGGGTGCAAATCTGCCCAGGAATACTGCGCACGACCACTGGCTATATTGCGCACGACCACTGGTCGTGCGCCACTGATCGTGCGCACTTAACCCCTAAATTTTGAGTTCTATCTTGCCAAACGGACGCCCACTGGCTATAGTGCGCATGATCACTGATCGTGCGCCACTGGTCGTGCATATCTAGTTTTTCTGTGAGATTTTCTGTTACAGGTTCTGCCGAGACAACGCGCACGAGCACTAACCTCTAGTGCGCACGACCACTGGTCGTGCTCCACTAATCGTGCGCACTATTTCGCACAGTGTGTATTTAAAGACCTATTTCGCAAATTAGGGCAGACCCGGACAGTTTTCAGCCACGATTTGAGTTCCGCCCAGCGCCATTTTCGCTCCACCTCCATCTCCACTCATCTCCTTCATCCGGGAACCACTCTCCGGTGAAACCCTAGCGAATTCCAAGAGTTTGGAAGCATTCCCGCCCACCAACAACACCGTTTCCGAGTTGTGCAACCTCAGTTTGGAAGAAGAAGAAGAAGAAAACTGTTGGGAACAGTGCCCATCAGTGTTCCTGATTTGAAGAAGTGCTCAGCTCAATGATAAGGACAAGGTGTATTTAATACTATATCTAGTTCATGCTTGCAGAGATCAGATGATATGTCCAGTACTTCAATAATTGACTAAGTAAAATATCGTCGAAAAAACTGAACATATCGTCGACAAGTATAGGAATATCGTTGAAATGATATGCAGAGCAAAGCAACATGATCATGTTAGTTATCATCGAGATAACATACACATGATGATATCGTTGTAACATCAACACTACAACACCTCTCAACGATATCAGAATGCTGAGAAGAAGGAACAAGACTAAGGCAAGTAGAAGTCTGGTGTCGACCATATCGTCAAAAAGAAGCCGTGTCGTTGAAAAGGCAAAGGGAAGGTCAGTGTCGAAGATATCGTTGAAAAGAAGCTGTGTCATCGATAAGACTGATGATAAATATATCGTCGAAAAGAAGACGTGACGTCGAGAACACTGAGCAAGCAGTTGTGAAGACGGGCAGTTGCTGAAGAATGATGCACAAATCTCGCACACCACTATAGGCGGTAGCTTGACTGCGGCACGAAACGGCAATGTACCGGTCGCTCAAGTAATATAAAATGGGAATGAATCCCCAAGTATCGATCTCGGAAGGAACACAGTAAGGTGGGGTTGACTAATGAGGAGGACTTGAGATTGAAATCCTTAAGGTCGGATGGATTGCGGGAGGCTTGGTTTGGATTGCGGAAAACAAAATAAAATAGCTACGACTACTCCTATGCAGGCCTTGAGCGCACTGCTTCGCCAGGCGGGATGGAAGGCTACACGGGCCGCAATGCACCGAATCGCTAGGCGGATGGACGAGTAGGCTAGCGGATGGGGTGGAGAGAGCGGCAGAATGAGGGTCGTAAGCACCTCTTCGCAAAGCACACCACTAACAATTGTTAGGGAGGCACAACACAACAACAATCCACTCCACAGGGCACACCTCAAATGAAAATATAACAAGATTACTCAATCACATAGACATGATTTCATACTAATGTTAACAAACAAAAGTATACTTCATCAAACATATAAGAAATCCCACTAAACTATCAACTACAAGAGGAGGTGAGTGTGCGAAATCGACCGACTCCGAAGTCTTGTTGAGGATTCACGGAAGGAATCGTCGGGTTGTCAATCCGCGTCCAAGCTCGGTACTCAACTGCGTCCGGGGTAGAGAAGGCTGTCACTACCTTCCAGTGGACCCGTCTTCTTCGTGTCACGAACCGGAGGAATGATCACAAGCTGCTCCAATCTTGAAGAAGAAGGCTAGGTTGACTCCCTTGTTGAAGCTCTTGGATGAAGGAGATGGACGAGAGGATGCTCCGGCGAAGATTTGGCGTTAAAAGCTTGCCCGGAGATCCTCCCTAAGGTGGGCGGCGCTGGAGGAGTCGGAACCCCCCGAAATAGGCGGAAAACGGCGGTCTGGCAGTGATCCCCGACCTAAAATCGCGTCTTTCTATTTATAGACGGAGCAGAAATAAACAACGTGCACGGTCAACAGCGCACGACCAATGGTCGTGCGCGAAGAAATGCCTCTGATCGTGCGCGAAGAACCTGTAGCATAGCCATATCTGCAAAAAATCGCACGGTCAGTGGCGCACGACCAGTGGTCGTGCGCGAAGAAGGCCAATGATCGTGCGCTGTCGCTCAATCAGGGCTCAATCAGGGACGGGAATTAACGCACGACCAATGGTCGTGCGCCTGGTCATGCGAGAAGGAAAACGCACGACCAGTGGCTTTTTCGACCGAAAATCCCCCAGAACCCATCCCGAGTGTCGCACAACCCTTGGGCCTGCATGAAAATATACTAGACCACAGAAATACATGAAATCACACCAAGATGGGCATAAATGTGCACTAAGCAATGAAATGGGCAACGTGATCAAATAGAATTGAATATCGGCCTAAAGTGAAGTGCATGTGCATGAAAACTAGCCCAGATGAGTCTGGAATTCACTATATAAACTGGACTCATCACACCCCCAGACTTACCTGTTTGCACGTCCCGAGCAAACACATCCTAAGCAGGCGGGGAAAAATAAATAGCTAGCTTAAAATTACATCGAGGAGTACCATGCGAAGTCGCATGCTCAAGTGCATAGAGAAATAGTAGATAGGGTTTCTAATTATTCACATAGTTTTTATATTTCTAATGGAGTAAATAAATATTACTACTACTCATAAAGGTGAATCACGGTGAGTCAATCGGTCACGCATACGGAGAAAGTAAAATACACGCTGAGATGAGCATTGCCCAAGCTGGGGTTTGGGACAAACTCCATCGAAATCCATCAGTGTCGAAGACCATACGCTCGCCCGGTCACATTCTCTCCACAGCACTAGATTAGTTCAGAGCGTGAGTCGGTAGGACTTCAGGTTTTTCAAGGGGCTTGGGTTACGGTGAGGTAAACAATGATAAACAGGACGGCTTAAAGCACCTAACCCAAATGAGCTTAAACAATAACTCTATCCCCGCAGCAACAAAAACACGCGGATGCACCACACCCCCAGACTTGGATTTGAACGCATGGGTATGTGCACCGCCTACTCCAAAATACATATCTCAAAGACATTTTCAATTAAACTCCTTCTCATTTTTTCTTTTTTTTTCATTTCTTTTTCTAATTATATATTTTTTTTAAATTCAGCAAATGTTCAAGGGAGTACAACCACATCTCCAAGTTTAACATCACCACAGCAACATTCCAAAATACAAATTTGAAAACAGCTAAAGCTCAGCTTTGGGTATGTGATTAGGATCGGCTTTTTGGTTTTGGGTGGAATAAAATGTGGGGCTGAATCAAAGGGATGGGGTAGGCACAAATGGGCTAACGAGGATAAGATATCAGGATTGGCACAAAAGCTCAACCGGGCCAAAATGATGGCATACGTCATTCTTGCGCAACAGAATTATCCAATGCCAATGTTTCAAGAATCGCTTGGGGCGAGTTCTTAGTCACCGAGAAAGGTTATCCTTCCTCCCGGCACAAGCAATACACGTCTAGCGATAATTTACACACACCCATATACTACCTTTTGATTCCAACCGGATTCACCATTTGAGTAGAGCAAACATTATTTACACTAATAGAAATGTATAAGACTAATAGTATAAAAAGGAATCTAATCTACACAAATCTCCATGCTCACAAAAGCATTAGACTAGGAACACCTGAGTCAACATATTACTTCACTATATAATTTAAAGGCCAGCACAATGATTTGCCCGAACCTTTCTCACGAAGTGAGTTTAACTTGCGGCACGCAAACAACTAAGCATACGCTCAAGTGGGTGCAAGTGGTGTGTGTTGCAATGATCTGAACAAAATAAATCAATAAAAGCTTCGAGTATGCATATGCAGTGTGCACGTGAGCGGGTAAACACAACTACTCTCCCCCGAACTTAAACTATGCATTAAGATATTCTAAAACAAAGTTAGGGGAAGAGGGTACCCAATGCTCAGCAAGTGAGCATACCAGAAGACGCGTATGACCAGGCCGCACCTCCGCCATACGAAGAATCACGACCACCGCCTTCCATAGGAATGTCCTGCAGGGGTAAGCTCCGCAAAAACAAAAAGAAAAGAGAAAAGCTAAAACTGAATTGAAATTTAACTAACTATTCTACTTAACGAAAAATACAATGCAAGAAAATTAAGATAAGTACTGGGGTTATTGTCTTCCCAGCACGACTTATTTGGCATTTGTACAGTTCTAGCTTATAGGCCTATGGAATAAAAACTGCACAGGTAACTGTTCCATTATCCGTTTCGGTGGCCGGTACTGATACGGCGATAAAACAGTTACCCCTCTACCTGTATAATAATACATGTGAAGCACAGGTAGAGGAAATAGGAAATTAGAAGAGGAGGAGGCCTGGTCCTCACTCATCTCACCACAAAATAAATCCTTGCCTAGCAAGGTATCGTCTTCAGGGCGACAGCAGGAGGAAAAGGCAATGAATGAGGCTTCCTCTATGGAGGGGGGGTCAACCTCCTCACATGAGAGGATACACTCATCATTGACTTGAGCAGAATGCTCCAAGTCCTCCTGAAGTACCTGCGAAAACTCAACCTGCACAGGCTCAGATATAGAAGAAAGGGGGTCAAGAAATAAAAGAGAAGAAGAACATAAATAACAATCAAGCGGAGGAGTGGTCCTGGACTCACTCCCAATAGGTTGGGAAAGTAAAATAATGTTTGCATTGTCATCAATACTACAAGGCTCAGCGGGATCAACAAGGGCCATGCCTGGGATTTGGACTTCCTCCACCGGTGCTGAGGAAAGCTCCTCTTCACCTAGAAGGTTGTCCTCCTCCATAGGAGTAGGCACAATACATAGATCGCCAGCCTCATCTTGCGACACATCATCAACAATGTCGTCGGAGATGAGCGTAGTAGAATGCACAACAGGGGAAGGAATGGTGCTTGGATGAAAGTCAAGCACTGATTCCTCACAAAGAATCAAATCTACGCTAGATGATGGATGCACAGGGGAGATAGGCTCGGCCATGTCAGAGCCTAGATCAGCCACGCATCCGGTGACTGTGTCCACATCATACCCTTCACAAGATGAAGGTGACACAGACACATAACCGGATGTTGAAGGTGTGCTGCCGGAAGTAGGACTCGGGACGATCCGGATATCCGGCTCATCATCCTCGTCCAATTGGCGAAGATACTCGGCACAGTCCTTCAGGGCGTGATCCATGCTTTGACAGAACAAGCACCGTTTTATATTACTCCTTGGTCCTTGAGGGGCCGGGGAGGAATATAAAAATGGTGTATGCGGCGAGGACGAGTGGCCATAAGACTTGGGCACAGGGCATGAAGAACCATAGGAAAATGGTGCTCCGTACACTGGGCCACGAGAATTATGCCCACCATCTTCCGTAGGGCATCTATCACTAGCGTGAGAAATATCTCCACATAAATGGCAACGAATATTAAATGCAGCCCACATTATATGGAGATAGCAAGCTTCACAATAAAGACACTATCGTGCAAACTATTACACCTAACAGTAATTTACTAAACAACCTATTTAAGAACAGGAAAATAGAATAAAAAGAACTGAAATAAAAATAAACGATGCAATTTACAAATGGGAGGGCTTCTACCTCTCGTCTCCCTCTCCAGAAAACTCACACGTCTGTGTTCCCGGGCAACGGCGCCAAAAACTTGATGCACAAATCTCGCACACCGCTATAGGCGGTAGCTCGACTGCGGCATGAAACGGCAGTGTACCGATCGTTCAAGTAATATAAAATGGGAATGAATCCCCAAGTATCGATCTCGGAAGGAACACAGTAAGGTGGGGTTGACTAATGAGGAGCACTTGAGATTGAAATCCTTAAGGTCGGATGGATTGCGGGAGGCTTGGTTTGGATTGCGGAAAACAAAATAAAATAGCTACGACTACTCCTATGCAGGCCTTGAGCGCACTGCTTCGCCAGGCGGGATGGAAGGCTACACGGGCCGCAATGCACCGAATCGCTAGGCGGATGGATGAGTAGGCTAGCGGATGGGGTGGAGAGAGCGGCGGAATGAGGTTCGCAAGCACCTATTCGCAAAGCACACCACTAACAATTGTTAGGGCGGCACAACACAACAACAATCCACTCCACAGGGCACACCTCAAATGAAAATATAACAAGATTACTCAATCACATAGACATGATTTCATACTAATGTTAACAAATAAAAGTATACTTCATCAAACATATAAGAAATCCAACAAAACTATCAACTACAAGAGGAGGTGAGTGTGCGAAATCGACCGACTCCGAAGTCTTGTTGAGGATTCACGGAAGGAATCGTCGGGTTGTCAATCCGCGTCCAAGCTCGGTCCTCAACTGCGTCCGGGGTAGAGAAGGTTGTCACTACCTTCCAGTGGACCCGTCTTCTTCGTGTCACGAACCGGAGGAATGATCACAAGCTGCTCCAATCTTGAAGAAGAAGGCTAGGTTGACTCCCTTCTTGAAGCTCTTGGATGAAGGAGATGGCCGAGAGGAAGCTCCGGCGAAGATTTGGCGTTGAAAGCTTGCCCGGAGATCCTCCCTAAGGTGGGCGGCGCTGGAGGAGTCGGAACCCCCCGAAATAGGCGGAAAACGGCGGTCTGGCAGTGATCCCCGACCTAAAATCGCGTCTTTCTATTTATAGATGGAGCAGATATAAACAACGCGCACGGTCAACGGTGCACGACCAATGGTCGTGCGCGGAGAAATGCCTCTGATCGTGCGCGAAGAACCAGTAGCATAGCCAGATCTGCACAAAATCGCACGGTCAGTGGCGCACGACCAGTGGTCGTGCGCGAAGAAGGCCAATGAACGTGCGCTGTCGCTCAATCAGGGCTCAATCAGGGACGGGAATTAACGCACGACCAATGGTCGTGCGCCTGGTCATGCGAGAAGGAAAACGCACGACCAGTGGCTTTTTCGACCGAAAATCCCCCAGAACCCATCCTGAGTGTCGCACAACCCTTGGACCTGCATGAAAATATACTAGACCACAGAAATACATGAAATCACACCAAGATGGGCATAAATGTGCACTAAGCATTGAAATGGGCAACGTGATCAAATAGAATTGAATATAGGCCTAACGTGAAGTGCATGTGCATGAAAACTAGCCCAGATGAGTCCGGAATTCACTATATAAACTGGACTCATCAAAGAACAATCTTTGACATGATATCGACCATGTCGTCGAGAAGATAAGGTGATCACAACAATATCAAGCAATCAAGAAGATTACGCCGACATCAGTTAGAGGACTTCATGTCGTCTTAAGCACGAGTGCAGAAGGGATGTCCAGTGTCATCGAGATATTGTCCTTGTCATCGTAATAATGGAAATATCATCGAGACATATTCAAATGTTGCCAGGCGTGCTGTCAGCAATTAATGTCGCCGCCTGATTGTCTAATCAGCGCGTGCTCTTAGGGAATGGGTGACTGTCAAGAAAAGACATCATAGGAGACCGTTAAGCGGTGTCTCAGTCCTATAAAAGGGAACAGTGGATGCCCTAAGCATATCTCTCTCAAATTGAGGAACGAAAAAGAATCCCGCTGAGCATTTTGAATACAACAGTACAAGCTGCGGTGAAGAAGACAGAATGAAGGGAAGAACAAAACGATCATCCAATGTTCTTCAAGTAGCAGTCAAGTCTCATCGACTGCTAAGAATCGTTCAAGAAAGGAAGCCAGTCAACATCAGGCAAAGAAAGAAAACTTGAAGAAGATTTGTGACATTCACATTCAAAATCAGAAGCATCTTCTTCAAGAAAAGAAGTCGATCTCCACCAGGCAGAAGAAATGTTTCTTTATAAGGCTTGCTGGCCAAATCTGTGAGATCTGTTTACAGATCTGTATGTCAAGCTTGAGGGCTTGAGATCTGTGAGGCTTGAGGGATAGGGCAGAGGGACTTGCGGGTACAAACGTGTCGGGATTGCGGGCTCGGGTGCAGTGAAGGGTCTTGCGGGCCTAGGCTGCAGGCAAGACTTGCGGGTCTGTGCTGTGTAGGGCTTGAGGGCTTAAGTGTCAAGCTTGCAAGCTCGGGTGCAGTGAAGGGGCTTGCGGGTCTAGGCTATAGGCAAGACTTGCAGGTTTGTGCTATGTAGGGCTTGAGGGCCTGAGTGTCGAGCTTGTGGGCTCGGGTGCAGTGAAGGGGCTTGCGGACCTAAGCTGCAGGGACTTGCGGGTCTGAGTTGTAAGGTTTGCGGGACGGCTACATTGGTGGAGTTTGTCAAGCCTAGCACACTGCTAGGTAGGCGCAGAGGGAAAGAGAACTACTCAAGACACCATGTCTTGAGGAACCTCTATAAGTCGTGTGTTTTCTGTGTTATGCTCTCTCAAACTCTGAATCTATTATCCAGAAAATAAGAACACCTAAAGGGGACAAAACAATTTGAAAAACCTATTCACCCACCCTCCCTCTAGGTTATAAGTCGACACCCCATAACAAAACAAGTGGTATCAGAGCTAGGTTGTTCAAAGAAAAGCTTAACAGCTTGAACAGATCTTCCTGTGGGTGTCCATTCATCATAGCTATGGAATCAAAAATAGCTACTTGTTATAGGGAGAATTTTGCCCTTTGGAAAGTAAGAGCTAAAATATTCATGGAGGCTATGGACCCTAGAATGTTTCAAATTGTTCAAGAAGGGCCATATATACCCAAGATAGTGCCCAAGCAAATGACTGAAGATGAGATCATCCTAGTCAACTTGGACAAGGAAGCCAAAGATATTGTAGCTGGTGCAGTTGACATCTCAACATTTTAGAAACCGGCTCACTGCATAACAGCAAAAGAGATGTGGGACTCTCTAACAGTCCTTATGGAAGGATCAAAAGAAGGAAGAGCAGAATCAGTACTGCCTTCCAAGAATAAGAAAGAAGAATGAAGCAAGGTAGCTGAGATGAAAGTCAGAACATTGAGTGATAGTGACTCAAGCTGTTCAGACTCAGAAGATAATGCTTATTTTGGACTAACTGCCTTATCTGAGTCAGAGGAGGAAACTTAGGATGATGTCTCTCCTGAACAGGTATGCATAAGAGCTCCACTATCTGCCTCAGACTCAGAATCTGAGACAAGCTCATCAAGAAATGATGATTTGTCCAAGCCATATGATCTCCTTCTAGAAGATCTCAAAAAGGTCAAGATGCTCTGCAAGGAGCAAGCTGAAAAGATCTCAATCCTTCAAGCCTGAAATTCTGATCTCTCTGAAAAGGCTGAAAAGCTAACTTTACATAATGCAGAGTTTTGCCAACTCAAAATGGACTTCAAGGCAAGCTCCAACCTTGATCTGATAAGCAAATTTGGGAAAACTCTGAAGGCACTGATTGACAGTATGGAGTTCTGATGTTCTCTAACCAAAGAGATTGTGCTTCTAAAGAAGGATAGAGATCAGCCTAGTACCCTGAAATCTAAGAATAATAATGTCAGAAGGGTGGAGGATAAATCCTTCATTGCAAGGAAGCCTGTAGCAAGATCCTTCAAACCCCAGAACATGCCTAAAACCCCAAGGGTACCTCATGAAGAGATGATCACAAGAAGGCATGAAGTTACTGAGTCTAGAAAAGAGAAGATATCACTAAAGAAGACTGACTCCAGATGGAAAGATGTGGATGGTGATGGTCAACATCACACTCACAATTTGTACAGATCTGTCTCCTTCAAATATCCTTATGTTCACAGACAAAGGACTCATGCTCACACAGTCACCCTGAAAGGAAGATACAACAGGTTTGAATGTTGGTGTTGTGGAAAAACTGGGCACTTTGCAATAGATTGTTGGTACAATCCAACAGCTCCAAGGGTAACAAATGCTAAACTTGCAAGTAATCTTGTTCATAATCACTATGCATATTCTGGAGCAGTTAGATCCAGTATGCCTTTTAAAGCTAACAATATCCTAGGACCCAAGGCTCCTTGGGTACCTAAGGGCTTATATTCTCATTTTGCATCCAAGAGCCCATCAGAAGCAAATCTGGGCCTTGTACAAGATGGCTGTTCTGGCCCATAGGCGGAACAACAAAATCAGTTTACTAACAATCTTAGTGCAGGTAATCCTACTAAAAAGACCAAAAGAAGTCAATAGGATTACAAGCTGGAATTGACCAAAACACCCCTAGAGAACTCTTAGGGTTAGTGCCAAAAGATGTCTCCTAAGAAGGGCCTAAAGTTGTCCTAGGCTGACAAGTTTAAGGAATATGTATCGTCGATACAATAAGTTGTTACTGCGACACAGCAAATGTTACGACAACAATGGATCGTGCTGGAAGGATGCGTATCCAAGAACCATTTCGACGACAATAAGCAGTATCGTCAAAATAAAATTGAGTTATTTATCACGGCACTAGATCGGTCTATCGGAGCCGTCTGATCGTTTTTCACCAACACAGTCAAAGGTACGTGCCCCCTCACCTACATACGCTATAAATAGAGTGAATGCTCGAGAATAAAAATTACGCTATCATTTGCCCTAAGATATTCCGTCGACAAACCACTGCTTCGTCTCCGACGTACTGCCTCCTCTCTCGCTCTGAATCAATGGCTCCCATTAGAGAAGAAGTAATCTACGGTTGTGAACTCCAGTGTGGGGGTTTCAACTCGTGCTCGGAAGAAGTTAGGTCAGTGCTAGGGCTCCTTTCACCAACTCCAGCTTGGGGGTTTCAACTAAGCGCTGAGATGAGCATTGCTCAAGATCGGGGTGCATGACAAACTCCATCGAAATCCATCGGTGTCAGTGTCCATAAGCTCGCCCAGTCACATTCTCTCCATGACACTAGATTGGTTCAAGGCGTGAGTCAGTAGTACTTTAGGTTAGAGATGGGGCTTGGGTTACGGTGAGGTAAACAAAGATAAACATGGAGGCTAAGCACACCTAACCCAACATGAGCATAAGGTAGAGCTACCTGCACAACTATAAATAAACAAGTGCACCACACCACCAGACTTGGACTTTTGCAACAAAGGTGTGTGCACCGCCTACTCCCAATACATAATTTTTCTAAACGATTTTCAATAAAACTAATTTTTCGTTTTCTCTTTTTTAATCATTTTTTTCTATCTTTCTATTTCTTGTCTTTTTCTTTCAGCAAATTTTTCAAATGAGCATATCCACAAATTCACATAATAAACACCACAATCAACACCCCCCAAAATGTAAATGAAACTATAACTAAAGCTCAGATTTGGGTGTGCGACTAGGTTAGGCTCTTAGGCTTTTGTGAGATATATGTGAAGCTGAATCAATGAAAGGGTAGGCACAAAGGGGATAGTAAGGGTAGACAATAGGCATGAAATAAAAAGTTCAACTGGGCCAAAATAATGGCCTACGTCATTCTCACGCACAAGAATCGCTTGGGGTAGCGGCGGAGAAGAGCATTATCCAAAAAGGTCACCTCCGATTCTGGAAGCCATGAGTCGTCGGAGGCTGGACGGTCATGCCAACGAATCAAGTAGCGGCGACTGATACCACTGGGAGAGGAAAGCACTTCATCTCTAAGGATCCTGTTAGGAACATAAATGGTTCGGGGGAAACTTGGAAAAGCATTAGGCAAATAAGGGGAATTAATTCTGTCATTAACATTCAACGTACCTCCAGTGGGGACCGAAGAAGAGAGCGATCCGGGCATAACCTCACCCAAACCCATTAGACAAAGAAATGGAACCAAACGGGCACACCGATAAATCAAGTGGTGGAAAAACATACGACATTAAATCTGAAACATTGAAAATAGGGGAGATTCCCCAATCAGTGGGTAACTCCAAAAGAAACGCATTTTCTCCTAGTTTTTTTAAAATACGAAACGGGCCATCTCACTGATTTGCCAACTTCTTTATGGCACCCAAAGGCATCCGTTCATGGACAAGACGCACTATAACCAAATCTCCAACTTTCAAGTGGGATAACCTCCTATGTACGTTAGCGTGCAATTGATAAGACGCGTATTGAGTATCGAGCGTGTCCTTCACGTGTTTATGTAATGCATGAACATGAGCGGAAAAATCCTGTGCAATTTGACTCGACTTGTAAGATGGAGGTAACAGAACTAAGTCAAGTGGCACAGGGGCCATATAGCCGTGCAGGATCTCATTTGGGGATAACTCGGTGGACCTATTTTAAAATTATTGTAAGCCAATTGTGCATGGGGGAGGATGAGGTCCCACGTACCCTTGTGGTCACCAACGAGACATTGTAGTAAACTACCCAAACTCCGATTCACGACCTCTGTTTGCCCATCCGTTTGTGGATGGTAGGGTGAGGAAAACAAATGCTTAGTGCCCATGATTCGCCACAAGGTATTCCAGAAATAACTAGTGAACTTCACATCCCGATCAGTGACTATAGACTTAGGAATGCCCCGATGCCCAACGACTTCCTTAAAAAATAACTTAGCTACATGAGATGCATCGTTGGACTTATTACCCCTAATAAAATATGCCATTTTGGAAAATTGATCAACGGCCACCCGAATGGAATCGTTGCAACGAAAAGTGACAGGAAGACCCAGAATGAAATCCATATTAATGTCCTCCCAAGGTACGGAAGGAATCGGGAGAGGGGTATAAAGCCCCGCATTCATTTTGTTGCCCTTAGACAATTGGCACGTCCGGCAACTCCTCACAATCTAGCGCACCATAGACTTAATGCCCGATAAATAAAACTTGTCCTACACTAACGAGATGGTTTTGTCACGTCCAAAATGATCGCCTAGACCACCACTATGCAACTCCCACACGATGAAATGGTGAAGGGACGAGCGAGGGATACAAAGCTTGGCATGCCGAAATAGGTAGCCGTCACGAATATAATATGCGGAAATGGTCGTGGGCGCATCGCCTTGAGCGGAAAGATATATCTCTTTGAAGTCCAGACAAGTGACATACTCATCCTTAATACGTTCAAATCCGATGACCTTCACCTCTAACGTGGTCAATAATAAGGAGACGCGACTAAGGGCATCCGCCACCCGGTTAAGGGTTCCCTTAAGATGCTTGATAATAAAAGAGTACTCTTGGAGATTGGAGACCCACTTAGCGTGTCGGGAGCTGACCTTGCTTTGGGAGTTGACCAATCTTAAGGCCTCATGATCGGATTGGATGACAAACTCTTTCGGGAGAAGGTAGTGCCGCCAATGTTGGAGGCAACGTATCACAACATAGAACTCACGGTCATAATTTGAATAATTCAATTTGGACCCGCCAATTTCTCACTAAAATACCCAATTGGATGACCCTCCTCACTTAACACGCCTCCAATCCCAATCCCCGACACGTCACAAGATAATTCAAAAACCTTATTAAATTCCGGCAACCGCAATAGGGGGGCTTCCGACATCTTAGCTTTAATCGTTTGGAATGCGTGAGTGGCCGATTTCGTCCAAGTGAATTCCCCTTTATTCATGCACTCGGTGATCGGTGCCATGATGCTACTAAAGTCGCGAATGAATCGGCGATAAAAGGTGGCTGATCCGTGGAAACTCCTAACGTCCCTAATGTTAGTGGGTTCAGGCCAATCTCTAATGCTTGGACCTTCTTAGGGTCCACATGTATTCCCTCTGAACTCACTATATACCCGAGGAACTCTACGGACGTAACATAGAAGATACAATTTTTTTATATTGACGAGTAATTTTTCTACGCGCAACATCTCCAGAATAGTCCTCAAGTGCGATTCGTGATCAAGAGTAGACGTGCTAAAAATGATAATATCGTCAAAATATACCATAATAAATTTTCCCATGTAGGGTTGGAAGACGTGTGTCATCATTCTCAAAAATGTACTAGGGCATTGGATAATCCAAACGGCATCAATAACCGCTCATAGAGCCCCTCATTAGATTTAAAAGTAGTCTTCCACTCATCGCCCTCCCGGATTCTAATCTGGTGGTAGCCACTCCTAAGGTCCAATTTAGAAAAGATCGTGGCTCTGGCTAACATGTCCAACAAGTTGTCCAAACGCGGGATGGGAAACCGATATTTAATTGTGATTTTATTAATGGCTCTACTATCGACGCACATCCTCCACGAGCCGTCTTTTTTAGGCGCTAGCAAAGCCGGAATGGCACACGGACTCTTACAATGACGGATAAATCCCTTCTGTAATAAATCCGAAAATTGAGTTTGGAGCTCCAAATGTGCAGACGGATTTAACTGATAGTGAGGCATGTTGGGTAGCGAGGAACCTGGAATGTAATCTATCGCATGTTGGATGTCTTATAATGGGGGTAACGTAGTGTAAGACCCCTTTTTTTCTTTTCAACCCGGGGTCTTAGGCCCAGAAACACCGCTTTGCGGTGACACCCTCACTCGGGAAGGTTGCCACCACAAAACGCCGATGCTGCCAGCCAAATTGATAACAAAGAAGCAAGAACAAAGAAACTTAAACAAAAGAGCCAAGTCCACATCACATAGAAAAGTAAAACATCACAAGCGATGTACACATAGTATAACTGAATAAAAGATTACAATAATAAAGGGCTCATGCCCTGTACATCATGCCCTCACTACAAGATCACTCGTGGTAGCTACCTACTAATCACTCACTGATCCTGAAACTTGAGCTCCTGTACTAGACTGGCCCGCCTCCGTCTGCACCGGCCTCTGGTGTTGCTGCGTCTCCTCGATTTCCTAAAATGATAAGGTCCACCGACCGTTAGTCAAAAAGACTAAGCCAATCCTCCACCCCTCCCCCGGTGACACCTAGGCACCGAGCGGGAAGGATGAAGCGGAGGACAACAAGGGGTAAAATCAAAAGCAGATGACAGCGGATCTAGTCTACAGGAATTTCCCTACACTACACATGTGATTATAAATAATTGAAGCAGTAAAATAAAGCATGGTAAAGAGCGAGTAATGAACAGTAAGTAAATCAGGTACATATTAGAAAAGTAACCATTGGATTATAGGAATGCCCATACAAACCTATAGACCAAGGGGTCATTTAGCAAGGCCTATCGTATAAGAAGTCCCATAACCGATTTATACGATAGGGGTTGGGGTTGTAATGCAATGTTTATGCTATGACAAGCATAGTTATGCAGTTTATGCTATGTTCATACAAGTGCAACTCACACACTTCGACTCTATGCACACAGACCTTTAGTTCCCCCTTTTTGGAGCTAGCAAGACTCCCAGGATACTCCCGTAGTGGCAAACGGAAGCGGTGGGTTGGGCCTCGCCCACCTCTAGGTTGGTATTCACACTACCTAACCTAGACCTATCGTACGCCTTAACGCAAAATCGCGGAGCATCTACGTACTCTTACTGGCTGGACCACCAGACTTTTATGGCTAAGTGCAAATTCCACACTTGCCGAGTCAACGTATTGACGTCGGTGTGAACGACCGTCCAATACCGAAGACCCACCACCTTCGTGCACATGCGAACATGTTCTACTATCTATCTCTGGGCCATAGGCTCCCAGGGCTAACCTGCCCATCATCAATAACCTTCTGAGCCACCGGCTCGCCGGACCAACCCGTCCGTACCAATAAACACTACTGGGTCACAAGCTCACCGGACTAACTAGTCCGCTGCTTCAACCACCGATCCTACCGCTCGAAAACCAAACCAACTAACATACCCGTGACAATGGAGTGTGAGTGAGTGTATTATTATGTTAATCTTGTATAACAACTTATCCCTACAATTTATGTTTATTCTTGGACTTCCCGAGGATTACCCTGTAAGGGGCTCAACACGGTACTAGGAGCTATAATGGGATGACACCCCAAGGCTCCCTTTCTCAAGACACATACTATTATTGGTATCTACTCTTAAGAACTTCCCTCTTACCCTTTCTCTTGAGGTAGACCTAAGTGATTTATGACACACCAGAGGTAAGACGATCTTTCGTCAATCCCTAGTACATCCTTAACCTTAACCCACCAAGTGCACTCTCATCACATACACTTCTTTGTATGGACTTCTAACTATTTAACCAGCCCATGTGCACCATCTGCACACCATTTCCACCTAGTAGGCCACTATAAACCTAAGTTTCATAGTTTTACTAAACGCAGACCAAACTAACTATATGAAGCTTAAGAGTATAGGTACTCCAAATATTCATCCAACTGACTCAAGATATTTACTGGAGGTCTATCATGATGTTATAAGACTAAATCCAGAGAATCATATTTTTCCTTAATCATTTAGCATTTATTTTAATTTCTCCAAACATTTGCCAAGTATGAAAATGAACATGAAGTGTAAGGAATTCTTATGATATGGCTCTTCAAAAATCATGATAAATCTATGATGACTAAATAACAGGAAATACAACATATCATATTTTTACAATAAGAAATTGTCCTATATTTTTAATATTTATCATCTATCCAAACTTGTAGTTTTATGAAGGAACCACCAAAAATATCTACTCCAAAATTATGGGAAAAATACAAAGCTCTTGTATTCATCAGAAAAGTCTACTAACCAAATTTCGGGATTTATGGAAATCATTTTCTTACTTAAATAAATACTTTAAGAAAACCTCAAATAAGACAAGTTGCGAAGTAGCCTACTGATTTAAGTCTCCAAAAATTATATAAAAAATCACAGAGTTTCCTAATGCTCTGAAATATCCCATCACCAATTTTCAAAATTTATCAAAGAGTATTGGACCCTCAATTAATTTTATTAAGCCTAAGACAAAATATGTGCCTTGTGAATGAAGTACTAGATAAATCATTTAATAAAATGCACAAAAATTACCAAAGGTGTAAGTCATAATAATAAAGGCACTACCAAGGTTTCATCTCCATCCAAGACCTTTTGTGCATGTAAATATCTCTCATAAGAAAAATGCCTAAAAGGGTTGTGTCCTAATTTAGGGGGAATAAATTCTCCTAAAATTCTCTCAAAATTTTCTAGGGCATAATTACATCCCATGAACACATCTCCTAGGTTCCATGGCCATTCTATAGCTTTTGACCACATGTCCTTCACAAAGCTCTAACTGCACCCCAAGGGGTAAAACTAGGGTCCTAGGGCATATCCACCTCTGCACCACCCCATCTTACTCATGAAGGTGTTATAGGTGATCCTAAACTAGTGGCCAAGGTTTCAATTCATGGTGAGGAGTTCTGACCATCATACCGTAAGTTAAACACCATGACCTAACTTTGACCCAATTTGACCTAACTTGGGTTGACAAATTACCAAACCAAATCAGTCCCAATTGGGCTGAGATCTTTACCAGGGTCATGTGATAACCCTAAGAAGTACCACCAAAATTTGGAGGGCATTGGAGGTCATTTGACCCAATAGTTAATTAATATTTGATTTATGTAATTATTACAAAAACCATAGAAAATGGTTCACCTAAAATTCCCATCTTTGGGTATGATGTGTGGGTAGGTACACATAGCCATTGTTTCAATTTTCAAGTCAATCCCATAACCCAATCAAAAATTATTCAAGAAATGGTGGATGTCCTGCACTAGAGACCAATCCCACCAAAATGGACCAACAAGGAGCTACAAAACTCTTTTTGGGGTGAAATCAATTTTAAAATAAAGTAAACTCCAAGGGCTACAACTTTGCTGTTGACCACGTTTTCATTTGAGGGGTTCTAGTATTTTTAGTAATTAAAACAAAATACTGCAGGAATAATTAATTAAAATAGAATTCTGCGTTCGACGAATTCTGAACTGCGTTCGACGAAATCAACTCTGCGTTCTATGAACTTTGCTCTGCGTTTGACGAACATCGTGCTTCAGTGCGATCGATGAAATCCTATCTTCATTCGACGACACAATCCAGTTCAACGAATTAATTTAGTGCGGCGAGTCAACTCCGTTCGACGAACTCGGTGTTCAGTTCGTCGAACTCAACTATCGGTTCGATGAACTCCAGAGGGAGTTTGACACACGAATTCCATTCGACGAACCCCAGGTTCTGTTCGACGAACGTCGGGTTCTGTTCGATGAACTCAACTATTATTTCGGTGACTTAATTTCTGCTCGACGAACGCCGGGTTGCGTTCGACGAACTCATCTATTCGTTCGACAAATTATTCTTCTACTCAGATCGGAATTAATTAAACAGGAATATAAACTAAACATGAAATAACATTATAACATATATCATAATCACGTAAATAAAATCTAGGCACAAATCTTGGCTCAATCAGACGGTGACTGGCCTTCTTCTTCCTTCAGCCAAGGGTTGAGATGATCCCGTCATGGGCTTCCTTGCGGGATGATTTCCCGGCCACCTGAGTCACTTTTTGGCCAGCCAATGCCACCACCACCTCCGTTGAGGTGGTGGCCGGCGAAGGGGTGGTTGGCCGGCCGGAGGTGGTCGGAATCAGGACTTAGAAAAGGGGAAGGAGAGCTCAATCCGATCCCTTTCGGAAGCACGATCCGAGCCCAATTAAACTCGGACCAAGCCCCAAATCATGAAGAGATCTAGCACTAAGGGAGAGGAGGCGGATCAGACCTATATGGGGGCTTGGTGGCGCGTATTCCAGTGAGTTGCCAAGGACGGTGCTGGAGCTTTCGGTGCCATGTCAATCTACTCTTCTGGGGCACGATTTCTTCAGAGAAGAGGGGGGGGGGGGGGGGGGGGGGGGTTCACTCCTTTTCGTCCTCTGAAGGTGTTAAGGAAATCAAAAGGAGGAGGGGAAGAGCCTTGGAATTGATTGCCATAATCACCATTAATGGTGATTTTCGGTTTCTTATGGGAGCAAACGAATTGGTCATCAATTAGGCCGGAAAAAGGGCTGAAACTTCTCCTCTCCTCAAGGGAGATGAATGGTACCATAAATTGAGTTTATTTGGCCGAAAATGTCATTCTCCTCCTCTTCCTCTCTCCGCCATTTTTGGGGAAAATAGAGCTTTCTCTCTCCTGGCCGAAATCCTTCAAATTAAATGGCCAACTCAGCAGCATTCAATCCCCATTAGGTGGTGGACCACCTCATTTGGGTCTAGCCTAAGTGGATTGGGTTCAATTTGGGTAAAGTAGGTCATTTTGACCTAAATTTAGGCTAGGGTAGACTTTGGTCAAATTGACCACTTTGGTTGACCACAATGGGTGGGTAGTGACCCATTGGACTCCCTTGTGAGTTAGTAAGGCTTAGGTGGAGTCAATTTGGCAATGTGAGGGTGAATTGCCCCTTATTAGGGCACTTTGACCAAATTAGGGTTTAGGGCAAATTGGTCAAATTGGAGGCCCCATGATGGGGATTTTGGTCCATTAGGTTCCTAGTACCCATACAAGGGTAGGGGTAGGGTCAATTTGGCATGATGAGGGTCAATTGACCATAATTGAATTAGTTTGACCAATTTAGGGTTAAGGTTGACTTTAGTCAAATTGGCCTCTTAGGTTGACCCCAATGGGTCACTAGTGCTTCAAGGAGACCGCTAAAGGGTTAGGGATTCTATGGTGGGGTCAAGGTTCAAGGTGGGGCCCTAAAGTCCAACCCTAGGCTTGGTATCTGAAAAATTGCTATTTGCAGACCACTTGGGTTTTCTCCTTCTCACCTAAATTCACATGGTCTTGGGCTCTTCCTATGGTTTTGTCATGACCTAGTCATGACAAAACCAACTTAGGGGTCTAGATGTTTGGGGGATGTTACAAATCCCAATAAACAAAAAAATAATTTTGTCCTCGAAATTTAGGTTAGGCTTGCGGGGTTTTCACAGATAGTGACTGAATGTAACATCCCCTAAGAATTGAAGTTATTCCTGGCTCGAAGAGCACCGACTATATCTGCCACACCAGTTCTCGAGGCTCCCAGGTGTGCTCCTCCTGTCCATAATTTTACCACATGACTTTTTCCTACGGAACCTTCTTGCGCCGCAAGACTCGCACCGTCGTATCATCTATCCTGACCGGGGTGACCTAGCTACCTTGGTCAATCTATCCTCGATGTTCCAAATAAACATGTGCCCGGAGTGGGGGCGTGGTATCCTGTGTATGAAATCCATAATTATATCCTCGAACTTCCACTTTAACCTGGGCAGATTCGTATTCCTCTAAAGTTTCCTTCACACGTTCAAATTCTTACTCCTTCAGGTACATCCGAGTAATCAATCATCTCTACTCTACAACTTTTCCAGTTCTTAATCTAGATAGAACTGATCAGATCATCATGCATCTTAATTATCCTCCAATTTTAAGTGGGGGTGTACTCATGAACTTTCATGAGTATAAGTTAACCAACCATAATGGTAAGATGACTCCCAATCATTTTCTACGTGGAGTTTGATTCATAAGGTATACGAGTAAAATCTCTTGAAACCCTAAGATTTTTCACAAGTCAATTTTATCAAGAAATATCATCTCGTTTATTTCACCAAATTCCTATCACTTCAACATAAGCTAGTCTTGATCACTTTCAAATGGTCCTAAGCAAGATAAACTTAGATCGTTCTTACCATAGTGAACTCAAACACCATATTCTAAATCCAATAAGTCATCGACTATGATCTCTTGTTATTCATCATCATAGCTTCCAAGGATTGAGGATTATTACTATAGCTAAAAATTTCTACCATAATTGGGCGTGATTTTTAACAAGTCATGAGTTAATCACTTCTGAATGCCCCAAGTCACAAGAACCTCCAATATAACTACGACCTGTATGACCTAGTTTCCGTCCATAACTTCTAGAATGGGGCATCGACATCCCTAAGTGAATAATCCTGACGACATTACATTTCCAACGATTCAACTAAGGTCAAGTTGTTGTTCGGTCAATGATGTCTATCCATTGTCCCGATAATACTACGGATCATCATTCTGAACATACTGTTACACCATCTCATCTTTGTCCAAGTAATATTGAATAAGATCGACTCCAAAGTCATCATGTTCCCGACATAGCACTTGCTAAATTAGATCTAAGGGACACCCAAGTCAGTCAATAATTTGCCCAATAAACAAAAGTTAAGCCCCAATAAACAAAAGATAAGCCACTATCTATTTTGGGCTAAGTATCTTCAATATCACCATGTTATATTCGTCCCAATTATGCAAACAATTCTTAGGGCACACAACATTAGACTTAGGGTTCTATCTTGAGACTTATTGGTATACTCCATACTTAAGACTCTGTAGGGTACCTTCTACGATAACCTTATCAAGGTCCACTTGTGACCCAATCCCAAACGGGTCTCTTCTGCACTTGAATTCTTATCCGATCCTCGGTGTTTGTCATGGTGGTCATCTCAATGTAATCATGTCACTGGTACGAGGGTTGAGATCTACGAGTCCCATACCATTATGTTTATGTGTCAATCTCTCTTTCTCTAGCCTCTTTGCGGTATCCTCGTACCTTCACCAAAGTTATACCTACGGTCTATTTCAGGGCTAGGGCATGATATAAATTGTCATGGAAAGTCACGTGTCCTAGTGAGAGTTAAATCTAACTCATTGACTAAAGGACTATCTAAAGAGATCTTTGTAGCTGGAGGTATTCCCTGCTGGGGGCAGGGTTCGCCACAGGCTACAAAAGAAAACTTTACACTCGTAAAGAGATTTGGCTAAAAAGATTAAGTTAAAAGTGGACTTTTCATGTGATTTCTCCATATGGGCACACCACTGCTTCCGCTGCTAGTTTTTCCTAAAACTAAGCTCGCGCGGGGTGGCCCAGGGTTTGTGGACTTATTTTCTTTGGATCGAGGTTTGCTCTGATACCACTTGTAAGACCCTTATTTTCAACCCGGGGTCTTAGGCCCAGAACCGCCGCTTTGCGGTGACACCCTCGCTCGGGAAGGTTGCCACCACAAAACGCCGATGCTGCCGGCCAAATCGATCACAAAGAAGCAAGAACAAAGAAACTTAAACAAAAGAGCCAAGTCCACATCACATAGAAAAGTAAAACATCACAAGGGATGTCCACATAGTATAACTGAATAAAAGATTACAATAATAAAGGGCTCATGCCCTGTACATCATGTCCTCACTACAAGATCACTCGCGGAAGCTACCTACTAATCACTCACTGATCCTGAAACTTGAGCTCCTGTACTAGACTGGCCTGCCTCCGTCTGCACCGACCTCTGGTGTTGCTGCGTCTCCTCGATCTCCTAAAATGATAAGGTCCACCGACCGTTAGTCAAAAAGACTAAGCCAATCCCCCACCCCTCCCCCGGTGACTCCTAGGCACCGAGCGGGAAGGATGAAGCGGAGGACAACAAGGGGTAAAAACAAAAGCAGATGACAGCGGATCTAGTCTACAGGAATTTCCCTACACTACACATGTGATTATAAATATTGAAGCAGTAAAATAAAGCATGGTAAAGTGCGAGTAAAGAACAGTAAGTAAAGCAGGTACATAATAGAAAAGTAACCATTGGTTTATAGGAACGCACATACAAACCTATAGACCAAGGGGTCGTTTAGCAAGGCCTATCGTATAAAAAGTCCCATAACCAATTTCTTCGATAGGGGTAGGGTTGTAATGCAATGTTTATGCCATGACATGCAGAGTTATGCAGTTTATGAAATGTTCATACAAGTGCAACTCACACACTTCGACTCTATGCGCACAGACCTTTAGTTCCCCCTTTTTGGAGCTAGCAAGGCTCCCAGGATACTCCCGTAGTGGCAAACGGAAGCGGTGGGTTGGGCCTCGCCCACCTCTAGGTTGGTATTCACACTACCTAAATGGTGGAGCATCTGCGTATTCTTACTGGCTGGACCACCAGACTTTTATGGCTAAGTGCAAATTCCACACTAGCTGAGTCAACGTATTGACGTCGGTGTGAACGACCGTCTAATACCGAAGACCCACCACCTTCGTGCATATGCAAACATGTTCTACTATCTATCTCCGAGCCATAGGCTCCCCGGGCTAACCTGCCCGTGTTGGAACAACCCTATTACTGATTTGGGCTAGGATCACTATCTGTTGACTAGGATCAAGTTGACCCCAATGTATAGTCAATGGGTCAAGAGTTTAGGCTGTTAGAACTCAAGAAATCATTCAGGTTCTGCATTCGACGAACTCCATACTGCGCTCGACAAACGGCTTGCTCTCTGCGTTCGACGAATGGCTTACATCCTGCGTTCGATGAACTGCATGCATTCTGCGTTCGATGAACGACATGCTCTCTGCGTTTGACGAACGGCCTGCTCCTGCGTTCGACGAACTCGCTCTCTCAGCGTCTTAGCGGCTCAGCGGCTCAGCGGCTCAGCGGTCGACGAAATTATCCAGGCTCAGTGGTCGACAAAATATTCAGTTCGACGAACTCCAGTCAGCGTTCGACGAATCTTTATCAGATGCTCAGATCGACGAAAGATCTTCTCAGCTCTACTAATTCAACTCTTCCAAAGCAAAGTTAAATTGAGGTCGGCGAACTCAATATTGAGATCGACAAAATTTGCTATTTCAGTTTAAAATGTCAGAAGGATTATTTTATTTCATTCTCTGAACTCAGATCGTCTACAGCAACGGATCTATTCTTCTAGATAAGTAAGGATAATATATATCCTTTATTATATTCCTTTCCATCTCTTCCCGAGAGAAAATAGTCGTTGACATTTAATAGAAAAGGAACATTTCACGAAAAAGGAAAAGGATATACGTCGCATCAGATTTACAGTTCCCAGAATATTTATTACAGATTATTATATTCCTTTCTCAGATGATTTGAATTTCAAATCATAGATATTTTATCAAAAATGAATAAGGAAGCAGATATAACAACATAGCAGTTTTCACGACAGCAACATTACAGAACATATCAATATAGCTGTACAGGAAAAAGAGGAAGAAAGGAATACAGTCAGGAAAAAGTTACAGGAAGAACAAGAAGAACAAAAACAGATCATCTTCATCTTCTTCCTCAAATATTAGCACCTCTTTCACTGAGAACATCATCAACTCTACTCTCTCAGTTATCAGCTGCAAGATCAGATCTTCAAAAGAGCAACAAAAATCTGATGAACTTATTCTCTCAGATTCATCAGCTACAGGAAGATCAATTTGTTTCAAGAGAAAGCTCCAGACAATCAACTATCAAACAATTTCATATCAGACAGAGGAGCTTTACAATATCAACATCCACTAGAGTCTTCTCTCAGCATATTGACAGAGAAGAACTTCATAACCCCTTTCTATCCCCTCTTGTACAGGGTTATAACTCCCTTCAAAAGTTAACCCATTGGTGGCAGGGCACCTGATCAAAAACCTATGGTTTGGTTAGAGCACCTGATCAAAAGCTCACTTGGTGTGTGGACACCTGAACAAAAACCCCTTGGTGATAGGGCACCTGATCAAAAACCTAGTGGATCCTACCAAGTGTGGTAGAAGAGTAGACGTACCCAAGTTTATTGGGGAACTACTATAAAAATCCTTGTGTCTCTATGCTTATGATTTTTTGTGTTTTTGTGCTGTGCTGATTTTGTTTTTATTTAGTTTTTATAAATCACTCTATACACATATATATATATATCACTATTTTAATTCCGCTATATAATTAAGGGAAAAGTTTTTAATACTCTATTCACCCCCCTCTAGAGTAAATCTAAGATCTAAACTCTCCTTTAATTGGTATCAAAGCAAAGTTGATTATATGAATCACTTTCAACTGATATCAATTGCACTTTCAATTGATATCAGAGGGTAGTTGATTTTTTTTACAGGCTAACACCTGAATCATAAAGATCATTTATATCGTAATTTATTTTAGAGTTTTATTTTCTTAAAAACTCATGGCACAGAACAAAGAATATATGAAGATAATCTAAGTAAGTTTGCACTATGGAAAGCAAGGATTAGATTATATATGAATGCTATTGATGAAGATATTTTCAATGTCATTTTGACAGGACCTTCAACTTCATCAACATCAACAGATGCTCAAAAGATGCTGAAAAGTCCTGATGCCAAGGCCATGAACATATTGGCACAAGCAATGTCAAATGACATTTATCAAAGAGTTGCTGATTGCACTTCAACAAGAGGCATCTAGAACTCCCTAACAAGAATGGTAGATGAACCTTCTTCCACTTTCTGTATTTATGATACAGAACCATCATCTAGTCAAAGTGAAGAAGAAGAAAAACAAAAAGCTATAGCATTCTGCATGATGGCTATATATCGGTCAAACCATAACTCAAATGCAGAATGTGAATCTGATGAAAATGAGAGTTCTGCAGAAGAGTCAAAGTCATCATCAAGTTCATCTAAAGATGAAAATAATGCAAATGACAAATATCAGTGCTTTATGGCCATATATGACTCATAATGATTCAGATCATGCATCTTCATCCAGTTCCAGTGATGATGAGGATGATGAAGAAGAAAAGAACGTCTGCATGATGGCTATCAATGCCTCAGCAAACAATTCAGAAGAATCAGAATCAGGGTCAGATAATGATGCTGATCAGGTAGTATCTAACCTTGATTTTAACTCCACTAATTTCAAAGATGATTTTAAAATTCTCCGTTTAGATTTAATTAAATCTGAGAAAGAAATCAAATATCTCAAAAAAGATATAAACAATTTAACTTCTGAACATACTAAACTTAAAATAGATTTGAAAACATCAGAAAAGGAAATTAATTCTTTAAAAAATAATTCAATTATTTCTGAAATGTTTGAACAATCTCTTAATGGGAAAAATATCAAACCAATAAATATCACAAGCACTAAAAATGCCAGACTAAATGGCAGTAAACATAGCTTAGGATATTCAACTAATCTATCTCATATTCTAAAGAAAAATACTTTAACTACATCTATAAAATTTGTCTATACTAAGGAAAAAGAAGTAACAGAAAACTTATTAAAAATTGTTAAAATTTTGTGTGTTCAACAATATTCGTCGAACCAAGATCGACAAAATCAAGTGACTTCGTCAAACGTAGATCGACAAAAGCTGAACACAGAAATAAAACATTATCTTCTTATAATCATGGCTCAACGAATCAAAGTTCAACAATATTCGTCGAACCAAGATCGACGAAATCAAATTACTTCGTCGAATGTAGACCGACGAAAGTCGAACACAAAAATTAAACATAATTTTCATATAATCAGAGCTCAACGAATTAAATTTCAACAAACTCTGAACACAGAGAGTAAATATAACTATTCATTAATCAGAGATCAATGAAATCACTGCACTTTGTCAACCCAAGATCGACAAAATCAGAATTGTTTATCAAACATATATCTTAATGATTATCAAGAAAAATTTAAATTAGTATCAAACATATATTTTAATGATCATAAAAGAAAACTTTTAATTGGTATCAGAAATCAGATTTTAAAGATTTTAATTGGTATCAAAAATCAAATTTTCAATTGGTAAAAGAAATTTTCAATTGGTAAAACAATTAACAGATACAAAGGCCAAATATAATTATAAGGCAATGTTGAAAATCTTTTAACTCCAATTGTAATCAAACAAAAAGTTATAGGAATCAATTGAATTTTCTTTCTTAAAAATAAAATCAGATAACTTCATGTTCCTACAGACTTTCTCAGGATCATCAAGATTTGATTATTCTACTCTCGCTGCATTAATCAGAAATGATCATGGCACTGAGTTTTGAATCTCTTCTGATAAGAGAATTCTGTAAGAAGGAAGGTATCAGGCAATGTATCTTTGAGAAGATAAGAATTCCTTAGAATCTATTAAAAGATGTAGCACTTCATCATATTAATAGAATCCTATTGAAACAAAATCAGCTAGGATATTTTTCCTTCTAATAAAGCATAAAGGGTTTATAACAAATCCTCTCTTAAAATAAAAGAGTCCATGCATTGTTGGAACTAACCTAATAAATAAGGAAAGGAACACCACATCTACCAGAGACATTTTGCAGGTACAGGATCACAATCTCAAGTAGTCATTTCTTCTAAGATATTCTTCAACTGTTTGAAGAACACCAACTTAAGAAGTCATTGACCTCCAGGATCAAACTCATTTTTCTTTTGATATCAGAGACCTCAACTGATACCAGAGATCACTTTCAATTGGTATTCAATTGGTATCAAACTATCAGAGACCTCAACTGATATTAGAGGACTTTCAATTGGTATCAAACTATAAGTTGCAGATATAAAAGAAAGGGTTTACACTCTCAAGTCAAAGAATGCAACAACTTTATCAAATCAAATTTCTGGAAATCAGATTGCATCCTTCCCTACCTCCCATCAAATGTCCCTTCTTCAAGGGGCCTAGCTTCAGGCCTTCCTGAAACTAGGCAGGAGGAGAGGTTCAATGAAGAAGCTCCATTTGATGCAGTGTTTTGCTCAGGGGTAGTTGTTCTATGAACTAGCCAGGGGAAGAAAGCTGAAGAGATGTTCTGAAGAAACTCCTTTATGATAGGGGGAGTTGTTTTATCAAGAGGAAATGTTATATGAAGAAACATATTTCAGTTCTTGAAAAAGCTCACAGCAGTTTGCAGATTTAGAAGATGTTATGACAAGATTCAAATTCTGATTGGTAGCAAAGCAGATTAAGAAATAATTCCAATTAAAGCAGATATCAAATTCAGATTATAAAGATTTAGTTCAGATCAACAATTCAGAAAGCTGAAGTATAGCAGTTACAGTTCAGAATTCAGAATTTAGAAAAATCAGTTCAGAAAATATCAGATTTCAGAATTCAGAAAGCAGATTCAGAAAAGACAAAAGGTTTTTATTATTTCTATTTTCATTGAAATATTTCAAAACTCAGAGTATTATTTATTTTATATCTGATGAACTATTTAAAATATATCAGATATATATATGCTCTGTTGTTTTGTTTGTTTTTAATTTTTGTCAAATAGTGTCCTAACCCAAATAGGGGGAGATTGTTGGAACAACCTTATTACTGATTTGGGCTAGGATCACTATCTGTTGACTAGGATCAAGTTGACCCCAATCTATAGTCAATGGGTCAAGAGTTTAGGCTGTTAGAACTCAAGAAAACATTCAGGTTCTGAGTTCAACGAACTCCATACTGCGTTCGACGAACGGCTTGCTCTCTGTGTTCGACGAACAGCTTACATCCTGCGTTTGACGAACTGCATGCATTCTGCATTTGAAGAACGGCATGCTCTCTGCGTTCGACAAACAGCCTGCTTCTGCTTTCGACGAACTCGCTCTCTCAGCGTCTTAGCGTCTCAGCGGCTCAGCGGCTCAGCGGTCGACGAAATTATCCAGGCTCAGCGGTCGACGAAATATTCAGTTCGATGAATCTTTATCAGATGCTCAGATCGACAAAAGATCTTCTCAGCTCTACTAATTCAACTCTTCCAGAGCAAAGTTAAATTGAGGTCGACGAACTCAACATTGAGATCGACGAAAATGCTTGGGATCGATGAAATTTGTTATTTCAGTTCAGAATGTCAGAAGGATTATTTTATTTCATTCTCTGAACTCAGATCATCTACAACAATGGATCTATTCTTCCAGATAAGTAAGAATAATATATTTCCTTTATTATATTCCTTTCCATCTCTTCCCGAGAGAAAATAGCCGTTGACATTTAATAGAAAAGGAACATTTCACGGAAAAGGAAAAGGATATACGTCGCATCAGATTTACAGTTCCCAGAATATTTATTACTGATTATTATATTCCTGATGATTTGAATTTCAAATCATAGATATTTTATCAAAAAGGAATAAGGAAGCAGATATAACAACATAGCACTTTTCACGACAGCAACATTACAGAACATATCAATATAGCTGTACAGGAAAAAGAGGAAGAAAGGAATACAGTTAGGAAAAAGTTACAGGAAGAACAAGAAGAACAAAAACAGATCATCTTCATCTTCTTCCTCAAACAACAGCACCTCTTTCACTGAGAATATCATCAACTCTACTCTCTCAGTTATCAGCTGCAAGATCAGATCTTCAAAAGAGCAACAAAAATCTGAAGAACTTATTCTCTCAGATTCATTAGCTACAGGAAGATCAATTTGTTTCAAGAGAAAGCTCCAGCCAATCAACTGTCAAACAATTTTATATCAGACAGAGGAGCTTTACAATATCAACATCCACTTGAGTCTTCTCTCAGCATATTGACAGAGAAGAACTTCATAACCCCATTTTATCACCTCTTGTACAGGGTTATGATTCCCTTCAAAATTTAACCCATTGGTGGCAGGGCACCTGATCAAAAACCTGTGGTTTGGTTAGAGCACCTGATCAAAAGCTCACTTGGTGTGTGGACACCTGAACAAAAACCCCTTGGTGATAGGGCACCTGATCAAAAACCTAGTGGATCCTACCAAGTGTGGTAGAAGAGTAGACGTACCCAGGTTTATTGGGGAACTACAATAAAAATCCTTGTATCTCTATGCTTGTGATTTTATGTGTTGTTGTGCTATGCTAATTTTGTTTTTATTTAGTTTTTATAAATCACTCTATACACATATATATATCACAATTTTAATTCTGCTATAAAATTAAGGGAAAAGTTTTTAATACTCTATTCACCCCCTCTAGAGTAAATCTAAGATCTAAACTCTCCTTCATCCCGTCATCAATAACCTTCTGAGACACCGACTCGCCGGACCAACCTGTCCGTACCAACAAACACTACTGAGTCATAAGCTCACCGGACTGACTAGTCCGCTGCTTCAACCACCGAGCCTACCGCTCGAAAACCAAACCAACTAACATACCCGTGACAATGGAGTGTGAGTGTGTGTATTATTATGTTAATCTTGTATAACAACTTATCCCTACAATTTATGTTTATTCTTGGACTTCCCGAGGATTACCCTGTAAGGGGCTCGCCACAGTACTAGGAGCTATAATGGGATGACACCCCAAGGCTCCCTTTCTCAAGACACATACTGTTATTGGTATCTACTCTTAAGAACTTCCCTCTTACCCTTTCTCTTGAGTTAGACCTAAGTGATTTATGACACACCAGGGGAAAGACGATCTTTCGTCAATCCCTAGCACATCCTTACCCTTAACCCACCAAGTGCACTCTCATCACATACACTTCTTTGGATGGACTTCTAACTATTTAACCAGCCCATGTGCACCATATGCACACCATTTACACCTAGTAGGCCACTAAAAACCTAAGTTTCGCAGTTTTACTAAACGCAGACCAAACTAACTATATGAAGCTTAAAAGTAGAGGTACTCCAAATATTCATCCAACTAGCTCAAGATATTTACTGGAGCTATATCATGATGTTATAAGGCTAAATTCAGAGAATCATATTTTTCCTTAATCATTTAGCATTTATTTTAATTTCTCCAAACATTTGCCAAGTATGAAAATGAACATGAAGTGTAAGGAATTCTTATGATATGGCTCTACAAAAATCATGATAAATCTATGATGACTAAATAACAGGAAATACAACATATCATATTTTTACAGTAAGAAATTGTCCTCTATTTTTAATATTTATCATCTATCCAAACTTGTTGTTTTATGAAGGAACCACCAAAAATATCTACTCCAAAATTATGGGAAAAATACCAAGCTCTTGTACTCATCAGAAAAGTCTACTGACCAAATTTTGGGATTTATGGAAATCATTTTCTTACTTAAATAAATACTTTAAGAAAACCTCAAATAAGACAAGTTGTGAAGTAGCCTACTGATTTAAGTCTCCAAAAATTATATAAAAAATCACAGAGTTTCCTAATGCTCTGAAATGTCCCATCATCAATTTGCACAATTTATCAAAGAGTATTGAACCCTCAATAAATTTTATTAAGCCTAAGACAAAATAGGTGCCTTGTGAATGAAGTACTGGTTAAATCATTTAATAAAATGCACAAAAATTACCTGAGGTGTATATCATAATAATAAAGGCACTACCAAGGTTTCATCTCCATCCAAGACATTTTATGCATGTAAATATCTCTCATAAGAAAAATCCCTAAAGGGGTTGTGTCCTAATTTAGGGGGAATAAATTCTCCTAAAATTCTCTCAAAATTTCCTAGGGCATAATTACATCCCATGAACACATCTCCTAGGTTCCATGACCATTCTATAGCTTTTGACCACATGTCCTTCACAAAGCTCTAACTGTACCCCAAGGGGTAAAACTAGGGTCCTAGGACATATCCACCTCTACACCACCCCATCTTACTCATGAAGGTGTTTTAGGTGATCCTAAACTAGTGGACAAGGTTTCAACTCATGGTGAGAAGTTCTGACCACCATACCCCAAGTTAAACACCATGCCCTAACTTTGACCCAATTTGACCTAACTTGGGTTGACAAATTACCCAACCAAATTAGTCCAAATTGGGCTGAGATCTTTACCATGGTCATGTGATAACCCTAAGAAATACCCACCAAAATTCGGAGGGCATTGGAGGTCATTTGACCCAATAGTTAATTAATATTTGATTTATGTAATTATTACAAAAACCTTAGAAAAAGTTTCTCCTAAAATTCCCATCTTTGGGTATGATGTGTGGGTAGGTATACATAGCCTATGTTTCAATTTTCAAGTCAATCCCATAACCTAATCAAAAGTTATTCAAGAAATGGTGGTTGTCCTACACTAAGGACCAGTCCCACCAAAATGGACCTACAGGGAGCTACAGAACTTCTTTTCGGGTGAAATCAATTTTACAATAAATTAGACTCCAAAGGCTACAACTTTGGTGTTGACCACTTTTTCATTTGAGGGGTTCTAGTATTTTTAGTAATTAAAACAAAATACTGCAGGAATAATTAATTGAAATAGAATTATGAGTTCGACGAATTCTGAACTGCGTTCGACGAAATCAACTCTGCGTTCGACGAACACCGTGCTTCAGTGCGCTCAATGAAATCCTATCTTCGTTCGACGACCCAATCCAGTTCGACAAATTAGTTTAGTGTGGCAAGTCAACTCCGTTCGATGAACTCTGTGTTCAGTTCGTCGAACTCAACTATCCGTTCGACAAACTCTAGAGTGAGTTCGACACATGAATTCCGTTCGACGAACCCCGAGTTCCATTCGATGAACGCCGAGTTCCGTTCGACGAACTCAACTATTATTTTGATGACTTAATTTCCGTTCGACGAACTCTGGGTTGCGTTCGACGAACTCATCTATTCGTTCGACGAATTATTCTTCTACTCAGATCGACGAATTAATTAAACAGGATTATAACCTAAACATGAAATAACATTATAACATATATCATAATCACGTATATAAAATCTGGGCATAAATTTTGGCGCAATCAGATGGTGACTGGCCTTCTTCTTCCTTCAGCCAAGGGCTGAGATGATCCCGTCCTGGGCTTCCTTGCGTGATGATTTCCCAGCCACCTAAGTCACTTTCCGGCCATCCAATGCCACCACCACCTCCGTTGAGGTGGTGGTCGGCGATAGGGGGTGGTTGGCCGACTGGAGGTGGTCGAAATCGGGACTTAGAGGAGGGGAAGGAGAGCTCAATCCGAGCCCTTTCGGAAGCACGATCCGAGCCCAATTGAACTATGACCAAGCCCAAATCATGAAGAGATCTAGCACTAAGGGAGAGGAGGCGGAACAGACCTGTATGGGGGCTTGGTGGCACGTGTTCCAGAAAGTTTCCATGGATGGTGCTGGAGCTTTCGGTGCCATGTCAATCTAGGCTTATGGGGCTCGATTTCTTCAGAGAAGAGGGGGTTTCACTCCTTTTCGTCCTCTGAAGGTGTTAAGGAAATCAAAAGGGGGAGGGGAAGAGCCTTGGCATTGATTGCCATAATCACCATTAATGGTGATTTTCGGTTTCTTATGGGAGGAAACGAATTGGTCATCATTTAGGCCGGAAAAAGGACTGAAACTTCTCCTCTCCTCAAGGGGAGATGAATGGTACCATAAATTGAGTTTATTTGGCCGAAAATACCATTCTCCTCCTCTTCCTCTCTCCGCCATTTTTGGAGAAAATAGAGCTTTCTCTCTCCTGGCCGAAATCCTTCAAATTAAATGGCCAACTTAGCAGCATTCAATTCCCATTAGGTGGTGGACCACCTCATTTGGGTCTAGCCTAAGTGGATTGGGTTCAATTTGGGTAAAGTAGGTCATTTTGACCTAAATTTAGGCTAGGGTTGACTTTGGTCAAATTGACCACTTGGGTTGACCACAATGGGTGGGTGGTGACCCATTTGACTCCCTTGTGAGTTAGGAAGGCTTAGGTGGAGTCAATTTTGCAAAGTGAGGGTGAATTGCCCCTTATTATGGTACTTTGACCAAATTAGGGTTTAGGGCAAATTGGTCAAATTGGAGGCCCCATGATGGGGCTTTTGGTCCATTAGGTTCCTAGTACTCATACAAGGGTAGGGGTAGGGTCATTTTGGCATGGTGAGGGTCAATTGACCTTAATTGAGTTAGTTTGACCAATTTAGGGTTAAGGTTGACTTTAGTCAAATTGGCCCCTTAGGTTGACCCCAATGGGTCACTGGTGCTTCAAGGAGACCCCTAATGGGTTAGGGATGCTATGGTGGGGTCAAGGTCCAAGGTGGGGCCCTAAAGTCCAACCCTAGGCTTGGTATCTGAAATTTGCTATTTGCAGACCATTTGGGTTTTCTCCTTCTCACCTAAATTCACATGGTCTTGGGCTCTTTCTATGGTTTTGTCTTGACCTAGTCATGACAAAACCAACTTAGGGGTCTAGCTGTTTGGGGGATGTTACACGTAGGGGGTAGCTCTTCTGGGAAGACATCCTTAAATTCTTCTAACATGTTCCGCAGGGCGGGTGGTAAACTATCAAACGAAGGCACATCTTCCTTGATTTGTAGGCAAACTAAGGCATAAAGGACACCATCCAAAAATGTCTGGCGTGCGAACTCCTTCTTACCAATCAAACTTAATGTCTTCTTCTCTACGGACACAATTGTGTCTTTCGAGACGCTCGACGGGTCCTTAGGCAGAGTAGGCTTCAAGGTAATGGTCTTGCCATTAAACTTGAACTCGTAGGTGTTGGCTCGCCCGAAGTGGGTAACGTCATGGTCATAAAGCCACGGGCATCCGAGCAACACATGGCAAGCATCCATGGGGATGACGTCACACCAAACCTTCTCCGAATAAGTTTTGATGGTGAGTGGTACCTAACAACGCCGCGCAACCGGAAGGGATGTTTTATTAACCCATGCCACCTTATAAGGGTGAGGGTGCGGGTCAGTGGCCAATTTCATCCGGGTCACCCCATTCTCCAAAATCACATTCATGCAACTACCGCTATCGATGATTAACTTGCACCACTTCTCGCCGCTCTTAAAGTTTAACGAAAATATGTTAGTCTGATTCCAATCATCAAACGCACGCGGGGTGGCAAAAATACAACGCATCACCATCATGTTGGTGTCATCCTCTAGATCACTCGGCACTCCCTCCGAATCAAAGTCATCACCGGCTTCATATTCGAGCTCGGCGGAATCATCAGCAGTGTCCAACAGAGCTAAGGGCTTGGCCTTAGTGGGTCATTCACTCGCGTAGTGCCCTTGAACTCCACAGCTATAATAAGAAGCGTTCGTTTTGCTAATCCGACCAACGGGCACACAATCGCCGGACGGGTTACGCATATTCCTAGCTGTAATTACGACGGAGTTCGAATCAGTGGTTCGAAACTTCCCTTTATCTTTCATGGCTAACGGAGGAGGTCCTAAGATGGACTTACTCTTCGGAAACGAACGCGACTTAGACTTATGGGCCAGGTTCTTTTCAATGTCTAACGTGGCGTTATACATTGTATTCAAATCAGTGTGACCATAGCGAAGGAGCTTACCCTGAATTTCAGGGCTAAGTCCCTTGCGGAACCGGGAGAGGGTAACCTCGGGCATCTCCTTAACGTCACATCTAACCATCAGGTCTTTCAGGATCCCCATGTACTCCGCGACCGAGCGGTTCCCTTGCCAAAGGGAGGCTAACTCATCAAACATTTGTGTTCAATGATACGTCGGGATATACTGGTCAGTCAACAAGGCTTTCATGCCCACCCAACCAATGGGAGACAAACCATCCCTCGCACCTAAATGCCGCTCCTCATTCATCTAGTATGACTTGGCTCGACCCAACAACTTCATACGCGCCACGCGCACTTTATCCATGTCAGTCAAATTTTGCCACTGAAAGTAGCACTCTATCTCCGTAACCCAATCCAAGAAAACTTGGGGGGTCACCCAACCCATCATAAGATGGAGGTTTGATTCGGACGGCCCTAGTGATATCAAATCCGTGCGGTGCTCGTGGGGCCTGTTCGGGGTTAACATTAGGATTAATGTTCCCTTCAGCACGGTGGTGGGCTGCAGGGTTTGGGGGGCCAGGATCAGGAATATGATTAATGTTAATGTTTTCCCCTACGTGTTGGTGGGCAGCATGATCTTGTGGTACCCTTTGGGCTAGCCGAATCTCGTGTAGCATCTCGCGGATGTCCGTCAACTGATCATTGAACTCCTGACGGAGTTCATCAATAGCCGTTGGACCGTGACCCGAATCCCGTTCGTCCGTAATTTGAGACGAGGACGTAGGATACTCCGTGCCAAGTCTCGTACACATGCAACGTAGACCAAAACGCTTCTGACCAGACAAATTTTATAAATGATGAATTTTTTTACGCCTAATAACTAGGATAAAAATATTTTTTTTTATTTTCTAACAGGAAATAATATGTAGAATGTTAAAAAAGGTTTTTTGATTTTTTGCTGAAAATTAACAGATTTAGACCGCTAAACGCAGACCACAATTGGAAAATTTTAAGATTTTGACAACGCTAACGTGTGACAGTTGTGAGTGTTGGCGAACTAAGAGATTTGTAGGACGGCATCAATTAAGAAATCAACGCAAACCTACCTCTGATACCAAATTGATGCAGGGTTTACCCTCCAACGCGTACGCTACGGATTAACTCACTTTCCTACCCGACGTAACGATTACTATGCACGTGAACGGAGAACGCAACAAAACTAACACACAATTTTATCAATTTTAATTCGCCTCGACGGATAGCCAAACCGCTAGAGATTTAATAGAGACTATAGGCCAATATTCGCTCAGGCTAAATGGACCCACCCGATCCGATCGAGCTATGCGTTGTACCAAAAGAGATCCACCGAAAATATTGATTCGGAAAATGGTTGATCTCTCCCAACAAGAAGCGGGGCTCGCCAAACACCTTCGAAAATTAAAAAAAAGGATGTAATGCAAAATTTCAATATGAAGAAAACCCACGAAAAATCAGTGATTCGAAGATCACGCCACAGAATTCCACCACAAGAAAAATCAAGAAAAGAACTCTCATGAGTGGTTTGTTCGTTACCCCGCTTGAGATAGGATTGGCCTCAAGCATGCACTCGCTCGGCCGTTCTTCTACGGACCCACCGGAAGCGCATTGTTTGGAGAGGAATCCGTCCACTGTCTTCACTTCACCTTAACCAAGATCTACCGAGTACCACCTAGATCCCTTGGAGGAATCCATTGAGGATGAAAGAGCCGTCCTAGGATAGGAAAGAGAAAAGGTGGGGAAGAGAATACGTGGTGGGGGAAGAGGCTAGAGGGGAGAAGAGAGGGGCGGATTTCCTAGAGGAGATGGGCGGCCGGCGGCTAGAAGGAGGAGGAGAGAGGGGCGGCCTCCTTGGCCGAAACTTGGAAGAGGGGGGAAGAGAGGGGGCGGCCCAAAGAGAGAGAGAGAGTGTAACACCCCAAAAATCGTAGTCCAGCGAGGTAGGCGGAGTGGTAGCGTCGCGCTCGGAATAGGCTGAAAATTCCATAGCAGGTTCTTCGCGCACGCTCACTGGCCTCCTTCGCGCACGACCAGTGGTCGTGCGCCTGATCGTGCGTTAATTCACAAGGGTTGAAGGTCGGTTGATCGTGTAGTGCGCACGATCAGGGGATGTTGGCCGCGCACGATCACTGACCGTGCACCGCTGCTTGTGCGCACTGTTTATTCTGCTCCGCGAAAAGTGACGGGGAAGATGATCCGGCCGTCCAAAAATGTTGGGATTTGATCCAACGGCTGCGATGGATGGCTGGGGGGTTTTAGGGCTTGGTAGAGGAATTAAACCCTCATTATTTCCAAGACTTTCTCTCTCTTAGGTTGGAGAAAGGAGGAGGAGGCAAGGAGGAAGAAGAAGGGGAATCCGCCATTACCGGAGCTTCGGAGCTCCGTTCGCCGATCCGAGACCGGCAACGCGTAGAGGGCGTCGAGGCGCTTCTTCTCCACCGTTTGTTTGCAAGCTTCTCATGGCTAGGAGGAGATCTCAAAAGGTAACAACATTTCTCCTCCCGGTCTTTAGGATGCGTGCATGGCATCCCTTTATTTTCTGCATTTTGGCACCGGATCCGTCGAGTGAGAGGGGTCCGGGTCGCCTTGGTTCAAAAGGAACCATCGGGTTGATTGAGTCCATCCCCGACATGATTTTGACTAGAGATCCACTCCGTTAGCGGATTAGGCATTGTGGGTGAAGCCGGATTTGTGGTCGTTGGTCCGATTCGGTGATGTTGTTTTACGCGCATTTTAGGGGTTTTGTTAGAAATCCGAATACGGCGAACTCGTCGTTGTGATGCCCTTGTAGCTTCGTGTGGTAACGAACGTTGGGTTTAGGGCGGAGAAATAATGTGCGGAATATGGGGCTTGTGATGCCTAGTGTTGTGCGAAGGCGCGATTGGTCTTTATGGTCGGCTGGCTATCCCGTGAAGACTGAGATTCACGTGTGGAGAGCGTCCCGGCAAGATTAGTCCCTTCGATTGTTGACTGACGAGAATGTCTGTGCTATGGATGAGTCCGTTGACGGTCGCCAGGCGAGGCAATCGGTGGACGTTGTCCCGAGAGTAAGTCCAGGGCCTTGGGACATTTTTGTTAGCCAGAATTCTTAGTATCGGTCTTGTGTGTTGTTGGCGGCCCGAGCGTGTGAGCTGTTAGACAAGCCTGATGGCATGGCGAGCCAGGCGAGGTGGGTCTCAGCGAGAGCTCTTGGCCTTGGGCTACGATGCCCTTGCGGGGAAATGATGAGTACCCCTGTGTTTGTGATGTGATGATGATGTATGATGATGTGATAGATTCATACGCTTTAGGGTGCCTTGGGTGAAACCCGGGTTTGCATTCATTTTGCATTGGTAGGCCCCTTTTTATTATCTGCTCAACATAGAAACGTGGATGATGTATGTGACACTCACACCTGTGTTTATGCTATTTTCTTATATGTACATTTGCATACGAAGTGCTGACTTGCAGGGTGAAGTAGTTCCCCGGTGTCCGCTAGGACGGCCGGGAGGAGGGATGTTGTTACACCGTTTATGGTCAGCCATACCTGACCCTCGTTTACCGCTCTTTGTGATTTGGTTGCAGGGCAAGAATCGCAGGCTGGACCCAGCGCGCCGGCCAAAAAGTCCTAAAGCCTCATGAAGTGTTTACCTTGTCTTCATGCACTTCTATTATTACATTTTGTTGTAACCGGCTTGCATGCCGAGGTAGTTTAGGTAAAACTACTATCTGTCCCCATTTGTTGGGACGTCCTTTTGTGTTGAATGTTTGGTGATTTGGACTTTGGTTTTGTATGGCCTTAAGGCCAATTGGACTCCTATGTATTATGGACAATCTCTGTGTTTTTTTGGTTGTTTCCGTTGTGTGTTATCTGAGTTTTGAGTTGGGTAGTTAATATCATCTTTTAATACCAAAGCTGTGGCGGTTATATGTTGTGGGGTCCCGGCCGGACCCATGTTATATGATCATTGCAGGAGAGATGTTACAGAGAGGGAGTTAGGGTTTCAAATTTTCTTCATCAAACTTTACTAAAATTATTACATCATGGCCTTATATAGGCTTTGCCACAGTTTTGACTAAACGCAGTCCAACAATTAAAACATTAAAGTGACATAAAATAAAATGAAGGTAAAATTAATAATTATAATAAAACTATTATAATTATTAATTATTTTGCTTGTGCCTCGGGCGTAGATTGTAGCGGCGTGCATCAATGTCGCCGCGGCGGCGATGGCATAAATTCTTGGTCGGTGTGTCGCCTTCATCCGTAAGCACGCCATCCACTGTAGGTGCACCATTACCAACATCTTCACGTTGAGGGCCGTCGTCGCCATCAGAGCTAGGGTAAGAGAGTACCCAATGCTCAGAAAAGAGCATACCAGAAGATTGGCATTTAAATCTAGACCTAGCTGCAGCACCCATCCAGAAGAATACCTGCAGGGGTTAGTTCCGCCAAACAAAAAGAAAATAGACAAAAGAAAAATACAATACAACTAACTAAATGGACAAGATGAAAAGAAATTTGCAGAAAAGAAAGATAACTACTTGGGTTATTGTCATCCCAGCACGACTTATTTAAAAACATAACAGTTCTAGCTAATGGGCGCATGAAAAAGGAAATGCACATGTAACTGTTCTAATATGCGTGTCGGTAACGGGTACCTATACGGCGAAAGAACAGTCACGCCTCTACCCGAATATAGATAAAACATGCCCATCACATGTAGAGGGAAAAGAAAGTAAGAAGAGGAGGAGTACTCACTCAACTCACCAAGAGGATCCTTGCCTAGCAAGGTTTCATCGTCAGGGAGGACACAAGAGGGGAATATAATACATGGCAGGTCCTTTGTGGAGTGGGAATCAACCTCCTAACGCAAGAAGATGTGTGCATCATTGAATTGGGCAAACTGCACCAAGTCCTCTAGCATTACCTGTGAAGACAAAACCTGCGCAGGCTCGAATAAAGAAGGGGGATCAAGAAATAAATGAGATGATTGACAAAAAGAATCCAAAATCGGGGGAGTAGTCCCGGTATCACTCCCAGCAAGTTCCTAGCAGTGATCACTATCATCATCGTAACTGTCATAGCGAAGAGAACTCAAGAACTCAGGAGCCTTGATGGTAAGTTGGAATTCCTCATCCCATGAAGAAGTGTAAACCTCCACATCAGAAGGAGTGTCCTCCTCATCCCACCTTGGTGCAACCTCGTGCTCCAAATCATCATCCCGCTCAATTACTTTGACAGGATCATCAACAAAAGGTGTAGAAAAGCATGCAAAGAAACTGGAGGAACATCAGAATCAGAAAGTAAAATATCAAGTTCCTCTGTAAAAAGATCCGCGAACACCTCCCCACTGGAGAGAACACTCTCCTCATCCCACTCAGGTGCATCTAGGAGCTCCCATTCCTCTCCTTGTTGGCTAACAGATGAGTGATCGTCATCACTAGGAGTGAATCCATACACATGGAGTGAGGAGTCCATGCACGAAATAAGCTCAGGGGTAGAGGGCACGATTTCCTCCATGGGTAAAGAATGAGTGATAGGGATAATGTTGTCATGAGTGAAGGAGCAGCGGTCAGGATTGAAAAGACTAGGATAGTCCTTCAATTCATGACCCTCTCCTCGACACAACAAGCAAACAAAGTTCCTACACTGCCTAGCATTTAACTCCTTCATTTGGTCTATATAATAAACCATCTTTTCGTAAGTGCTAGGAGAAATATCCCATGATGACATTTTCAACAATTAAAGCAGATATATCGAAACTGAAATTCTTTGCAAGCAAATTTACACAAATAATAAAACTCCTTGGATTAAACTTGCCTAAAACTTTAAAACAGGAGAGAAAGAAATAATAACAAACAATATATAATTAAAAAGCAAACAAAAATAATAAAGTGGCTATACACACTAGAAGAACTACTATCTCTTGTCTCCCTCTTTAGCAAACTCACACGTCTGTGTTCCCCAGCAACGAAGCCAAAAACTTGATGCACAAATCTAGCACACCGCTATATGCGATAACAAGACTGCGGCATGAAACGACAGTGTACCAATCGTTCAAGTAATAAAAAATGGGAGTTTATCCCCAAGTATTGAATCTCAAAGGAACATAGTAAGGTGGAGTTATCAATCGAGGAAGGGCTTGAGATCGAAGTCCTTTAGGTCGGGTGAATGTGAACAGGGTTTGATTAGATTATGGAAAGCAAAAGAAAGAAACTAAACTACTCCTATGCAGGCCCCTATGCGCTGCTTCGTCAGGCGGATGGAAACTATGCAGGCCACTATGCACTACTTCGCTAGGAGGATGGGCGAGAAGGCAAGCGGAGTGTGAGGGTAGCAATCACATCTTTGCTAATCACCGTTAGCCTTTGCTAACATGAGTCTCAAGTGATTGAATGGAGTGGATGCGGGTGAGTGGTGATGAAGCGCAACACAACATAATATCCAAGGTTAAGAAAAACAAGAAGCACTTTCATTCATAGACAAATGAGATAGTCATGTTCATTACAAACTAATATAGCAACAAAAGGAAAGGGGGAGAATAAACCAATAGAGAAGACTAGCCGTCAATCTCGGCCTGAATAGTGGGCTGTCAAACCACTTCCGGGCTCGGTCGGTGTATGCTTCGGGGACCAATAGACCGTCACTATCTCTGATCTTTCTCTGTCGTCTTTGTTCGTCAGGTTTTCTTCTTCTTCCAAACTGAGGTTGTACAACTCGAAAACGGTGTTGTTTGTTGGAACATGGTCTTTGACATCTCATACGTTTGAGAATAACAAATTTTATGTGTGTTTAAGTGTGCAGGAAAACAAGTCCACATGACTCAAGGATAACATAAGAAAGTTGCGCCAAAATTTGAAGCCCTAGCGCTAGAGCTAGCTCTAATTTGAGAAAATCTCAGAAACAGTTATGGAAGGTGCTAGCGCCAGGTGATAGCAGCTAACGCAGGCAGTAGCAGCTAGCGTAGGCGATATCTAGTAGCGCCGACGGTAGCGCAAAGCACAAGAGGAAGGCGATAGGCTTGCTTAAAATGAAGGATTCTCACGCGGAGAATATTTCCTAATCTGGGATAGCCCTGGCGGTAGCGATAGCGCAGGCGCTAGCTCCAAGACTATAAAAAGGACCCCTCGGATCTGTCTTCTTCATCCCTCTCCACTCCCAAATTCTAGAGCTTCATGCCACATCTTATAGAGGAAGGTTCAGAGAGATACTACCACAAATCTATGAAGGCTTAAGGAGATCCGTGGAGAAGATTTCAACACGCGTCATCATCGTGACGTAAGACCGCATCGACTATGATCAAACTCTGCGGGTCTTCGTCTACTTCTCCAAGAGATCCATACAGGAAGTTTTTATATTGTTGTTATTTATTTCACATCTTTTCTTTGTAAACCGTTAGAGAATTCACCTCGTGTTGGCTACTAGGTCAGGGTAGGACTTAGGGCAGAAATTCGCCTCGTGTTGGCGACTAGGTCTAGGGTGTAGATCTAGGGGGTGCTCGAAGCCATAACCGGGGAAGGATTGGCTAGAGCGGCTTGAGGCCGTATCCGGGGAAGGATCGGCTAAAGCCAACCGGTTCGTGGGGATACGAGTCGGTATAGAAAACAAAAAGGGTCTTTCATATTTCGCCTTGATTTCTAGCGTCATTAAAATCGAATTTTGTAATCAATTTTATTAATAATAATCATGTCTCTCTTTGTGTAATAAAATTGATTTGATTTTCATTTCTCTAAATTGTTTATTATCCTCTCTTTCATTATAAAATAATTTAGATCTTTATTCAAAATCAATATTTTGATCTCTTATTATTTCAAGTATTCCAAAATATAACACAAGTTTTAAAACCCTTATTCACCCCCCCCCCCCCCCCCTCTAAGGGCGCCTACCGATCCAACATTGTTGACAGTCGGGAATGCTTCCAAACTCTTGGAATCCGCTAGGGATTCACCGGAGAGTGGTTCCTGGATGAAGGAGATGAGTGGAGATGGAGGGGGAGCAAGAACGGCATTGGGCGGAACTCAAATTGCGGATGAAATCTGTCTGGGTCTGCCATAATTTGCGAAACAAGTCTTTAAATACGCGCTGTGCGAAACAGTGTGCACGATCTGTGGCACATGACCAGTGGTCATGCGCACTAGAGGTCGGTGCTCGTGCGCGTTGTCTCGGCAGAACATGTAACAGAAAATCTCACAGAAAAATTAGATATACACGACCAATGGCGCACGATCAGTGATCGTGCGCACTATTGCCAATTGGCATGCATTTGGCAAGACAGAACTCGAAATTTAGGGGTTAAGTGCGCACGACCAGTGGCGCACGACCAGTGGTCGTACGCAATATAAGATTCTCCACCAGCACGACGCCCGCATCAGCAGGAGAACTGCTTGGGCCACTGATCATGTCACTTAACACATTCAATAATAACAACTAAACATACCACAATACTCAGAAATAAGAAATATAAGATTCTCCACCGAAATTGGGCTAGAAATGTGCACATTGAGTGGAATGACATTAAATCAATGAAGAAGAGAATATTGGTGAACAAAGGGACGGGAGCTGCAACAAAGAGGAGCAGAAGAAGAAGTTTTCAGGAAGAAAGATAAGAAGAAAGGTAAAGGTTTCATTGCTGAAACCTGGAGTGACTCTGAAGCAGAGTTAAGCTCCTCTTCATCAGAAAGTGATGAAGAAGCTTCTGAAGCTGCCTGCCTGATGGCATTAGGGATCTCCTTTGATGAAGAAGAAGAAGAACATGTATCTCTATTTGATAATTTTGATTTTGATTCTGATGATTTTAAAATGTGCTTTAAAGAATTCTACAATGATCATCTTGAGGTACAAAAAGAAATTGAAACAGTTAGGGTAGAACTAGAGAACCTTAAGAAATATAAGTTATTGTTGGACATGTGTGTCACATCCCTTTGTTTGAGAATAATAAATCCCATATTGTATTTGATCTTGCTTGTCGTGTGTTTATAGTGTGCAGGAACGATAGGTGCAATACTCCACAGGCAGAAAGCAACTTCAAATCAAATTCTTGAAGGAGATCTACCGCCAGCGCTAGGGATACCGCCTGGAGCTAGCGCTACCGCAGGCACTAGCGCTTCCGCCTGGTGCTAGCTCGAGTTCTTGCACACAACACCACGTCGCGACGGTTTTGTTACCGCGTCTACATGAATGCTACCGCAGGCGCTAGGAGTCACCGCAGGCGCTATCTCCAAGTTTTATAAAATGATGCCTTCTCTCTCATTTTGATTAGACATCCTAGAGAGATTACTTGTGCCAAAATTCAAGAGTTATTACTCTGCCGAATGTTCATCTCCCACTCTGGCGACTAGGTCCTTGCGCGGCTTAGGGGGTAATTCTTCGCGTGAGTTAGCGACTAGGTCTAGGAGATTAGATCTAGGGGGTGCTCGAGGCCATATCCGGGGTTAGGATTGGCTAGAGCGGCTTGAGTCCATATCCGGGGAAGGATAGGCTAAAGCCAACCGGTTTGTGGGGATACAAGTTGGTATAGAAAAGGAAAAGATATTTACACATGTACGCCTCCGATTTCTAGTGATATTGAAATCAAATATATGTAAACACTTTTTTATATGATACAATCATATCTCTATTTGTGTTTACTTGATTTCTTTCATTTGGCGTAAATTTTATTATTGCAAATTACTTTTTGCTAAATTATTATTTTGCTCTCATTTATTCCTAAACAATTTAGTAATTTCCTTAAAATTATAAAAAAAAATTTATTCCCTTATTCACCACCCCCCCCCCCCCCCCCCCCCTCTAAGGGCACCTATTGATCCAATAAGTGGTATCAGAGGAGGTTATACCAAACGGCTTAAAAACCAGGAATAATGGCGTCTTATGATCTCGCTTTTTCCGAGGGACAGGGAATTAGTAGACCTCCACTATTTACTCGGTCAGATTATAATTATTGGAAAAATAGGATGAGATGTTTTCTTATGACCCTAGATATTGAGATATGGAATATGGTAGAAGAGGAATACTCTCCTCTTACATTTGTAGTTGGAGAGGTAACATTAGAAAAACCTAAGGATAAATGAGATGATAGGGATAAACTAAAATGCAAAAATTACGCTAAGGCCATGAATGCTTTATTTTGTGCGTTAGATATAAATGAATTTAATAGAATTTCTGCATGTACTACTGCATATGATATTTGGAATCATTTGGAAATTACTCACGAAGGTACTTCGCAGGTTAAAGATTCAAAACATTTCCAACTAGAGTCAGAATATGAAAAGTTCATGATTGATGAAAGCGAAGATATTGATGCAATGTACACTCGCTTCACTAAGATCGTCAATGCCTCCAAAGCACTTGGAAAAACCTTCTCCAACGGCGACTTGATCTGTAAGATTTTTTGATCTCTTCCTCCAAAATTCAATATGAAGGTAACGGCTATCTCATAGTCACACAATCTAAGAACGCTCACGGTTGAGAGCCTCATTGGGAATCTCAAAACCCATGAGGTGGAACTCAAGATTCAATACGATGAATATAACAAGGAGCCAAAGAAGAAGGTGTTGGCACTAAAATCAAAAAGGAGTGCCAAGAGGATGAGAATGAAGATGAAGAAAGACTTTTGGTAAAGAACTTCTGAAAGTTCATGCGAAATCCGGAAAGGAGAAACACCTTCCGGAAATATTTCCAAAAGAATGCAAGGTGGAAAGAGTCATCGTCAAAGAAGGAAAATGAGAGCGATGATGAAGAAGAAAGACCTCCACCAGAATGCTATCATTGCAGGAAGACCGGGCATATTAGGAGCTAGTGCCTAAAGTTTTTGAAGGAGAAAAAGGAAAAGTGGCACAAAGGGAAGGAAAAGAGGAAGGTGCTACAAGCTAGAACATGGGATGAATCCTCCTCCGAAGGATCAAGCGGGTCTTCATCAAGCGAAGATGAGGAAGCAAACATGTGCCTCATGGGACATGGAAACGACAATGATGATACCAATGTTCATCAAGCGAAGTGAGGTAACTCCTCCCACTTATGATGAATTGTTTAATGAATTTCTTAAAACTTGCAAAACTTTTGATAAAAATATGAAAGATATTGTTTTATTGAATCGTGAAAATGAATCTCTAATTAAAGAAAATCTAAAGCTTTCCAAAAAATTAATTGTTTTAGAAAAAATAAAGATCTCTTGCCAAGAGTGTGATCACTCCAATAAATTGGCAAAAGATATTAAAGATTCTCTTTCTAAAGCCCTCTCCCATGCCAAAACTCTTACAAAAGAGAAGGGGGAATTAGAAGCCTCTCTTTTGCAAATCAAAAATAATAAAAAAAGGTTTTGAAAATTGGTGTGCTTGTGAAAGAAAACTCCTCGCTTAAAGCACAAGTTCATGATCTCACCATGGCCATTAAAAAATTTGGAATGGGCCAAAAATCTCTGGATATGATTTTAGGGAACCAGTGTTATGGTTCTGGAAAATTTGGGTTCGGAAATCGAGGTGAGGGCTACTGCCTGGCGCTAGCCACTAATGCCGGCGCTAGCACCTCATACAAAAATTCAATGATTTCTTTTGCAAAACCATATTCTTCTGTAAATCTGAATCGTTCCAGCAAGAATTACACTAAATTCCAGAAAAGGGTATCAACCCCCTTTATTACGTGTACAAACTGTTATAGGTTTGGTCACAAATCTAATTCTTGCAGGAAATTAAAACAAACTACTTTAAAGCAAATCTGGGTACCTAAGGCTTCCACTTATTCTATGGGTGGTACCACTTGGGTATCTGGATCTTTACTCTCATCTTCTTTCTAGATGTGTAGGAAGGCTAAGGACAATGAAGACGTGTGGTACTTGAATTCTGGATGCTCCAAGCACATGACGGGCAATAAAGCAAAGTTCCTTAGCCTAGAAAAGAAGAAGGGAGGGATCGTGATGTTTGGCGATAACGGAAAAGGAAGGATCATGAGAATCGGTAGAGTTGGTAACGAATCCTTTAAGATATCTAATGTTCTTTATGTGAAAGGGCTAAAACACAATCTTATTTCTATTAGTCAATTATGCGATAAAGGATTAGATGTTTTATTTGAATCTTCCACTAATTTATGCAAAATATCCAATCCTACTACAAAAGATATTTTACTAACTGCACCAAGAATACATAATGTTTATATAGTTTCTTTTCATGATCTTTCTTAATCATCAATAAAATGTTTTATCACTAAAAAGGATGAATTAGAACTTTGGCATAGACGGCTAGGACATGCTAACACAAAACTTATTGTAAAACTTGCCAAAAGTGATTTAATTAGAGGATTGCCTAAGTTAAATGGATCCTTACCTTCACTTTGTTCATCATGTCAAAAAGGTAAATTAACTATATCCTCTTTCAAAAGTAAAAATTTCATTTCTACTACAAGACCCTTGCAATTAATTCATATGGATCTTTTTGGTCCTGTTAGCACCGCAAGTCTAGGTGGTAGATCATATACATATCTTTTAATAGATGATTTTTCAGGATATTGCTGGACATTATTTCTCTCATCCAAATCCGATGCGTTTTGCGAATTTGCAAAATTATGTACTCGTATTCAAAATGGAAGTGATTTAAAAATTAAATGCATTCGCTCGGATCATGGAGGAGAATTTGAAAATGAAAAGTTTACATCTTTTTTTGATATGTTAGGAATTAAACATGAGTTCTCCGTACCACACACACCACAACAAAATGGTGTTGTAGAAAGAAAGAATAGGACAATTCAAGAACTAGGATGCACTATGCTATGCGAATATAAATTGCCTAAGTCCTTTTGGGCCGAAGCCATAAATACATCATGTTATGTTATGAATAGAATCATGCTTCACCCACCTCTTAATCACACACCTTATGAACTCTATTTTCAAAAGAAGCCTAACGTATCCTACTTCAAAGTTTTTGGTTGTAAATGTTTTATTTTAAATACTAAAGATAGCTTGGGAAAGTTTGATGAAAAATGCGATGAAGGAAATTTTCTTGGATACTCCTCAACTAGTAAAGCTTATAGAATTTTTAATAAAAGAACTAGTAAAGTTGAAGAGTCGATTAATGTAAAAGTTGATGAGCTTGTTCCTTGTGTAGAAAGCCTTTCCGCAGGCAAAGAGGATGATCTCTTACCACCTTTGGAGCATGGTGACGAGGAACCTTCCAAAGAAGAGGAAGAGGAGGCCATGAAAGATGATTATGTACCTCCAAGCTCCTTGAAATTTACAAAGGATCATCCACGAGAGCTAATAATTGGTGAACCATCTATTGGGGTAAGAACTCGCTCTTCTCTTCATGAATCTTATTCAAATATTAGTTTTGTTTCTGAAATTGAACCAAAAACCGCCCCTACAGCTTTAAATGATGAATTTTGGTTTTTGGATATGAATGAAGAGTTAGAAGAATTTGAACGACATAATATTTGGAAATTAGTAGAAAGACCATTTAATCACCCGGTTGTAGGTGTAAAATGGATTTTTAAAAATAAATTAGATGGTGAGTCTAGAATCACTAGAATTAAGGCACGCTTAGTAGCACAAGGATATTCTCAAATCGGGGGGATAGATTTTGATGAAACTTTTGCACCCGTTGCTAGATTGGAATCAATATGAATTTTTCTAGCATTTGCAAGCTTTAAAAGAATAAAACTATTTCAAATGGATGTAAAAAGTGCCTTTCAAAACGGGTTTGCAAAAGAAGAAGTTTATGTTAAACAACCCCCCAGTTTTATTAGTGAAAAACTTCTAAATCATGTTTATAAACTAGAAAAAGCCCTTTATGGTGTAAAACAAGCGCCCTGTGCATGGTATGAAAGACTTACATCATTTTTTATTAAAGAACAGTTATATTATGGGAAGTGCCAATAATACTCTCTTCATTAAGCACAATAATGATGATTTGATTATTTGGCAAATATATGTTGATGATATAATCTTTGGATCTACTAATGAAGAGTTGTGTACTGAAGTTATTTTAGTGATGAAAAATGAATTTGAAATGAGTTTAGTAGGAGAACTTTCTTATTTTCTTGGTTTTCAAATATCACAAAGAAATGATGGTATTTTTATATGTCAAACTAAATATGTCTTTGATATGCTTAAACACTTTGGATTTGAAAACCTTAAACATGCTTCTACACCCATGAGTGCATCACTAAAATAAGGAAAAGATGAATCGGGAATTTCAATTGATCAAACTTTATATAGAGGTATGATAGGATCTCTACTCTATCTAAGTGCAACTAGACCCGATATTATGTTTGTCGTATGCTTATGTGCTCGATTTCAAGCCAATCCAAAAGAATCTCATTTAAAAGCGGTAAAATGAATTTTTAGATATCTAATTGGGTCATCTAGATTAGGATTATAGTACCCACATAACAATTCATTTACACTTCACAGTTATTTCGATTCGGACTACGCCGGATGTTCACTTGATAGGACCTTCATTAGTTGCATGGTCTAGTAGGAAACAAAATTTGGTTGCACTCTCCACCACAGAGGCCAAATACATTATATTAGGGAGTTGTTGTGCACAAGCACTATGGATGAGCCAAACTCTAGAGGACTTAGGTTTTCATCTAAAACATATTGAATTAAAATGTGACAACAAAAGTGCCATTGATCTTACAAATAATCCGGTACATCATTATAGATCCAAACATAATTATGTATTTCATCATTTCCTAAGGGATCACATTTGAAAGTAAAATGTTAGGATAAGTTTCATTGGCACGGACTCTCAACTTGCTGATATATTCACTAAACATCTTCCCGATGCAAGGTTTCAAATGTTAAGGTTGGAATTAGGAGTCTTAGACATCTTAGGATGAGTTATTTGAAAAACGCTAAAGTCTTATGCAATTTGAGCAATCAAGACATCTCCAAAAATTACAAAATTTTTGCATAAGACTACTATTAAGACTCTTAATAAATATAAAAAACAAATTTTTAAAATTCTCAAAATTTCTCACTGTTTGACACGCTATCACTAGCGCCAGCGCTAGCCTGAGTCTTCAATTTTTCTGTTTTTTAACATTTCTAAAAATCTATACAAATATGTAAGTTTATATGTACTACTTAGTTTTTGTATGTCTAACTTTTGCTATTTTTGTTTTATTTATATTATGAAATATCAACTACAAAACTTCAAAATTCAAAAATACAAAAATATGTTTTTATGGTTTTCTATTTTTCTTTCATTAAAAAATTTCAAAACAATAAAAAAAACTGTATGATCTTTATTGTTAATATCAAGCATGTATAAATTATATTATTTAGAATTATTTACAATGTTAAAACTTGTTTCTTCAAATTACTATGAACATTGTTTTGTTTATCATGCTTTGATATATCTAATTAAGTGCATCAATTGTATTGAAATATATGTGTAGAACAAAGCTTAGCATGTCTCTAAGTATGAGTAAATGTTTTGTGATTGATAATGATACTTTTTCACTCAAGATGCTTGCTTGTGTATTGTAATTGTACAATGAATTAAAACTTGCATAAGTTTATTCTCTACACTACATTTGAATTGCACTTAAAAATTAAAAAAGTGGTTGAGTTTAAAAAATTATTATGTTGGGTTTGCAAAACAAGTGTATTCGGAGAATGTTGTCTCACAAAAGTGAACAAAAAATATAGACAAATATAACTCCACCAAGTACTACTTGGAAAGAATAGTAAAGTGTCTTGTGAAACCTTGGCTATTACACCACTTTGTTAAAAATTATGTGCATTAAAGTGTGTGAAAGTAAATATACTTGTGTTTTATTGTGCACTTTACTCTACATATGTCTTGTATTTTGTGATTTAAATCAATTGTTAACATTGCTCAAAATACAATTATGTGCACTTCATTATCTTTCATAACACTTCTTCTCATGAGTATTGGATTCTAATGCTTTATCTATACTACTCTTTATATAAGAAATGCACTAGATAACCTAGCATGATCTCTACAATGTTTGATATCTCTTAAACTTGAAATTAAGTAACATTGTAGTATAATCTCTTTTTGATATGTTCATTTCATGCTTGGTATCTTTAGGTAAAACTTTGAGATTTCAAAAAGGTTAAAACATCTTTACTTTTTGAACTTAAACTCATATTTATACTTATGATTTTCATGCTTACAAAAAGATGTATCTTATAATCTTCCACTTGCTTAAAACTCTTGCTTATTTATTTGAAATCTCTTATATACTATGCTAAAACCCTTTATCATTTCATATATTACAAAAGCTCAATCATAATTTATAATTCTTAAAAATGCCTCCTTACTTCCCTTACCCCACCTTCTTTTGATAATACCAAAACGGGGAGATTACTTGAAGAAATCTAAAGGAGACATCTAGAAGATTAAGGGGAGACTAATTCATGTATCATTTAGGGGGAGTAAAATATAAATTGCATTTATGTAGGGGGAGCATTAAGATAGGGGGAGTTTGCACATTCTCATGCTTATCAAATATTATAGTTGCGCTTTTAACTCGCTTATCATATACTATAAACACCTTTCATGATTTCTTGCTAAGAGGATTTGTTATTATCAAAAGAGGGAGATTGTTGGATATGTGTGTCACATCCCTTTGTTTTAGAATAACAAATCCCATATTGTATTTGATCTTGCTTGTCGTGTGTTTATAGTGTGCAGGAATTATAGGTGCAATACTCCACAGGTAGAAAGCAACTTCAAATCAAATTCTCTGAAGGAGAGCTACTACCAGCGCTAGGGATACCGCATGGCGCTAGCACTACCGCAGGCGCTAGAGCTATCGCCTGGCGCTAGCTCGAGTTCGTCAACACAATGCCACGTTGCGATGGTTTCATTACCGCTTCTACATGAATGCTACCGCATGCACTAGGAGCTACCGCAGGCGCTATCTCCAAGTTCAACAAAATGATGCCTTCTCTCTCGTTTTGATTAGACATCCCAGAGAGATTACTTGTGCCAAAATTCAAGATCTGTTACTCTGCCGAAAGTTCATCTCCTACTCAAAGCTAAAGAAAAATTCTGGAGAAGGAAGCCGTCACGCTGCATTCGAAGAACGATCACTTCAACCTCGCTTATGCTACAGCGATCCTTCATCCTCATCTTCAGAAATCTCATAGAGGGAGTTATTGTTATGTGCTTTATTTCATTATCGTGATTTTTTGTAGTAAAATTGCCTTGTGTTAGCGACTAGGTCTGTGCACATCTTAGGGGGTAACTCGCCGCGTGAGTTGGCGACTAGGTCTAGGAGATTAGATCTAGGGGGTGCTCAAGGCCATATCCAGGGTTAGGATTGGCTAGAGCGTCTTGAGGCCATATTCGGGGAAGGATAGGCTAAAGCCAACCGATTTGTGGGGATACAAGTCGGTATAGAAAAGGAAAAGATATTTACACTTGTACGCCTCCGATTTCTAGCGATATTGAAATAAAATTTATGTAAACACTTTTTTATATAATACAATCATGTCTCTATTTGTGTTTACTTGATTTCTTTCATTTGGCGTAAATTTTATTATTGCAAATTACTTTTTGCTAAATTGTTATTTTGCTCTCATTTATTCCAAAACAATTTAGTAATTTCCTTAAAATTATAACAAGAATTTTTATTCCCTTATTCACCCTCCCCCCCCCCCCCCCCCTCTAAGGGCGCCTATCGATCCAACAGTTATATCTGAGAAATTAGGATTTAATAGATAAGATTCATAATAAGGAATCAGAACTGATTGACATAAGAAATAAAAATTTAAAACTAAGGGAATAGCTAACAAAGGCAAAGGCCTTTGAAGACTCACTCAATGGGAGGAGTCAAAAGCTCAAAGATATTACACAAAATCTCTATATGATATTTAGACACCTAGGTTTAGGAGCAGAGCCATCCAATAGAACAGAAGTCACTAGTAGACCAGCCTGGAAAAATCCAGTTAGATTTGTTAAACCTAGTGACTATCAAACAAGTGAGAGGAGTGCAGTATTTGAGGATCAGGATAATAATAATCCTGATAAAATCACTGTATTTAATAAAGCAAACTCTAATAGTGAGAAAAGATCTCTAAGGAAAATCAATCCAAACAAACCAATGAATATTGATAAAAAAAAGGTGTTATAAAAGAGAATTGTTAGGCACTCTGTAGATTTGTTATATTTTGATACATTCTATACACATTACAAGTACCAATATAATAAACCTAGATTTGATAAACTCATTCTCTGTCATCCAAAAGGATATCATGAAAGACTTTTTTATTCTTTCATAGAACCTTATAATGGTAAAAGCAAAGGGCCCAAGGTAACCTGGGTACCCTCTAATGTTTGAGTTACATGTGCAGAAAACTTAGAGTTCTTTTCTCAGAGAAAGTGAAGGGAAAAGAAAGAAGTAGATAATCAATAATGAACTACATGCAAAGGGAGTAATCTCTAATCTAAAATCCTTTGTTGAGTTTATTGTTCATGAAAATAATAGTATAAATACTATTTTAAATAAAAATCATTGTTGGGATAAATAACAAGAACTTTCTAAAAAATTTGAACTATTTATTCAGAGTTACGTCGAATAGAATCGACATACCATTTAATTCTACTCGACGGCAGCACCGAGATCCATATGCATCAGATAATTTGAATATCATTCGACACAGCATCGATTTGATATCGATGCATATGATATTTAATAGTTGATTGTCAAATGTGAAGGTGCGTCGAGTTCTAATCGACGCAACGTCGACATGACAAGCTTGCACAGTTTCACTTCTAGAAGCTTCTTCGACACATTTTGGCGCGCTGACTATTAATCTTTGTCGACGGTGCTTCGAATACAACCCTAAGTAGCGACGAATCGTCTTCTCTTAAGAAACATTGGCGTCGAATTCATTACGCTTTTGAATTCTCTCTTTCTTGCTCTCGTGCTTTCTTTCTCTCCAGCTCTCTTGCGTTCATCTCTCTCTCTCTCTCTCTCTCTCTCTCTCTCTCTCTCTCTCTCTCTCTCTCTCTCTCTCGCGCGCGCGCGCGCGCTCTTTCCTCTTGTGTTTGCAGGAACTTCAGATAAGATGGCTCCACCAAAGGTGAGCTCAGGATTTGAGATTGACATAGAATCATTCAATGTTGTAGCAGAAAGTTTCAAAGTGATCTTGGATCTCTTCCAAATAGTAGGACTCACAAAACTGATTTCTACCTGATGCAAGATATATGAAGTAGAATTAACAGAGCTGAAAGATAATATCCATATTGAAGAGGATGAGTCCCTTCGAGGGAAGATCTCTAATATAGATATTCATATTACTGAGGAACTGCTGAATCTCACCTTTGACTTGCCATCAAAAGAGGAGCCATCTGAACTGATAGTTGAAGAAACTCGACAAGCTTTGCAGATAATGGATTTTATTAAAGATAAGCCAATCAATCTTAAGAAGAATTACTTTTCTGAATAGTTTAGATTCCTGGCAGACATTGTAGGCAATGTTTTACTATATTAAATCTCTGCTCATGATGAAATTCCCAAACAGCAACTACAAGTAATAGGAGTTCTGGTTCTGAATAAGAAGATAAACTGGGGGAGGTGCCTCCTAGAGATGATAGGACACAAATATGCTAATAAGGAGAATTCTTACATGATAATGATGAGCCAAGTTCCGCTCCATCATTATCCAAGTGTATGCACATCAAAAGGGGTGCCAATTCCACCTGGGAAAGAATCAATATTGGGATCTTTTCAAAATGGACGAGGCAGATTTTGAAGCCTGGTCAAGCTACCCCTCACCTCCTTCTTCTCTAGTTCCATAGGATCATGAGCCAAGTTTACCAGATCCACCAAGGAATACTGTTCCAGATGATGCAAATGCTCAAAATCTCTAGTCTATTCCATCCACTCCTGCTTCAGAACCTACACCTCAAATTACTCTCCAACCACAGCAATAATCATCCACCATCATTTCTGCTGAAAACACTATAGATAACCAGTCTACTCCCCTACCACAATATCTCATCACTCTAGAAGATAATCAATCACACTCCCCTATCCACCAAAATCTTCCAGGCTTCAATGAGGATTCCACAACAATTCCTCCAGTTATCATATCCTCACCTACTCTTACCACACCTCTTGTCTCTACCACACATCCTAATCCTTCCTTTGATATTGAGCAAGTAATTTCAAAAGCAGAAGGACTGGATACTAGCACATTTGCTGACTTACTGGCCACTCAAGCCAGAAATTTCAATAAGAAGTACTCCCAGAAGGAGACAGAGTTGCAAAAATCAAAAGAGTCCCTCCTGGCACTAAAATCAATTGTATCCTCCTCCATGAAAACTAAAAAATTCTTAACCTCACTTGTAAGTAAGGTTCAGAAGGGGGAGAAGATCTAGGAGGAGGAGATGCTTAATCAAGGAAAGTGGGAGTATTTCATGAGTAGGAAATAATTAGTTAAGAAAATATGAGTGGCCAGGAGAAGGAAAAGAGTGTACAAGAAGAGATTACCCCAGATGTTGATGTTCCTGATCCCAACAGACTCACTATCTTTCAAACAGGAATAGTCCAAGGGGAGCCTTCTGTAGTAAACCAGGGGGAGATGATTGCTTCAACTCAGGGGGAGCCCCTAGAAGATGATCTGCTCTTGGATGAGGTTTCAAATATTGTTAAGGAGGTTGCTATGATGGTTGAACAAGATGCACAATCTTAGGGGGAGCCTCCCGAAGAAAATTAAACTTATCAAGATGTTGTAAAGTCTGCTAAAGAAGAAGATGAGCCATTGAAGTTTGCACCAAGAAATGTAATACCACAAGTGTTCTCAAGGAAGTGGAAAGCTCTAGAAGAAATATAGTATTGTACATGTAAACAAACTATATTATATCATCTGGTGGATAAAATTATCATGATTATGAAGATCAATATGATTTCTTGAAAGCTCATCATATTTTTTGTGTTAATAATGTCTTTATTGATCTATGTATATGTATTTGTATTTAATTTTATGTCAAAGTATGTTTGAAATCACTTAATGAAATTGTAAAATTTGTTTAGATAAATATGGGAGATTGTTGGGAAAAACCCTTTTGATTTACCTAAACAAATTATCTTAAAGTTATTTCCTCAGATTATGTTGTATTACCAACATTGTATAGAAAGGATAAAATGGTCATTAGATGTACTAAGAGAAGCACAAATTCAATTGAGTAAAAACTTGCGTCGAATAGAAGTCGACGCAACTTTGACTAGAAGTCGACGCAACTCTGACTGAAAGTCAAAGTAACTCAAACTGTCTGTCGAAGTATTAAGTCAAGTCGACGCAACGTCGAAAGGAACTCGACGCAGAAGGAAGAGCCTGTCGAAGCCATCTTAAAAGTCAACGCAACTTTGACTTTAATTCGATGTAGAAGATGAAGTTAAAGTACAAGTCTTCAACTTGATGGATGTGTCGATAAGAACTCGATGGAACGTCGACAACTGAGTTCAGTCAAAGCTAAGAAGGAATTTGAAGCTGCTTCTAATAGAACTCAGAGGTGCGTCGATATGAAGGATAATGAATTTGACGCAGCAGCGAATACATATATAAAAGGAAGGTTTTCAGCTATCCTTTCTGGTGCTTTTCCAGATGATCTCTACAAGGCTGAAATCTGTTCTCTAACGACTCGTTTATTGCCAAGAATGGAATGGAGTATTTCAGAGATACAACAAAGACATTCTTGGAAGTTATTCAAATCAGATGGATGGGTCGGGAACAAAAATAGAAGGAAACAATTTATTGTCCAATGGATATTCCTTCTAAGAACAGTCCAGAAGAAGAAAAAACTTCAAACTCAAATCAATAGAGAATAAGTATGTTGAGGAAGAAAGAAAACAGAACTGATTCATTATTCTCTCTGTCGAATAGAGCTTCCCCTTCTTCTTCTTCAAACCCAAAGACAGAACTGAGGAACAAAACTACTCTGCACAGGAAAAGATCACAACAAGACAGCTCCTTCTTCCACATCATATAGCAGCAAGCCAACAGAAGTGCAGAGAGGATCAAGATCAATGCTTATTTCCCTTGTAATCATCACTATCTTAAGCAATGGATCATCATATTCAGATCTTGAAATATATAGAAGCAACAACATCCATAGAGATAGCTGCTGAAGGATTATAACTGAAGAATCATATTCTCTTCTCCTTCATCTTCTTCTTCTACTATTCTCATTCTCCAATTGTAAAAGAGTTTTAAGAATCCCTCTTTCAAAGTATTCAGTGGTTCTAAGAGTCTCCTTATCAAAAGACTCAGTGGTTCTAAGAGTCTCCTTCTCAAAAGACTCAGTGGTTCTGAGAGTCTCCTTATCAAAAGGCTCAGGCACTGTTAATGCAATCCTACCAGGGAGGTAGAAGAGTGGACTACCCACATTTTGGGGAACCACTATAAAATTTATGTGTGTTCTGCATTGCTTTTCTGTGCTGACCAGTTTACTATTTTTCTATTTCCTATTTTCAGTGCTTACTTTATTTTGTTCTGGTATTGGTGATTACATAGTATTTAGGTGTTTTATTGTGTGTGTAGAACTAGGGTATAAAAGTTTACAACTCTATTCACCCCCCCCCCCCCCCCCCCCCCCCCGCCTCTAAAGCATATTCAGAGGCACACTGTGCACTTTCATGTCTTAAAGCCCCAAATCTTAATAGAAGACATACTGGGGCGCTTCCCAGTCCATATCTCATATGGTGTCTTTTGAACTGCCTTTGTCGCAACTCAATTTAGTGTGAATGCAGCAGTCTTTAGAGCAATACCCCCAAAAGGAAATGGGCAAATCTGCATGACTCATCATTGACTGTACCATGTCTAACAAAGTACGATTCCTCCACTTAGAAACATCATTATACTTGGTGTTCTATGTAAGACCCCAAATTTCATGTGCACACAAAATCAAAGTCAGTTGAAGTCATGGAGCTAGCGCCAGGCGCTAGTGCTAGCATCGGCGGTAGCGTCCCTAAGCAGTACCGACTTTGTCGCTAGCGCCAGCGCTAGCCACTAGCGTCGGCGGTAGCGGGAAATTCTTATATACCTCAAAATCCGACTCTTCAGCTCATTTTCTCTGAGAGCCTTTGCAGTTCTGAGGGCAGAGAGCTGGGAGCAGGGAAGGAGATCCGTTGGAGTTGAGTTTTCATCGTGCTAGGAGGGATTTGTGAAGAAGCGTCTGCGTGTGTGTGCCACCGCGGATTCCAGCCATTTCCCTCTCAGTTCTATGGCGCCAAAACGACCAACTAGGGTAACGATTCTCCTCCCTAGTCTTTGGACATGCACGTCCTTTGATTTGCATGAATTTAGGAAGACTTCTACTAATTAGTAGATTGGATCTTCCGGTGGGATGAAGTTATTCCCCCACAAATTGCATATAGAGTCCGGAACGGTAGTACGGGCATAGGCATGTTGTGTGAAGCCCATCTGGACAAGTCGAGCCGGATTGGTGATGTTTTATTGCGTGTAAAGTGCCGGAGAAAAGTCTGTGTACCTGCTGTGGCTCGGGTCTTATGTACTATGTTGTACAGCAAAAGGACCTGGAAGTGTTTCCCAGGCAGTACCCAAAGTTTCGTAGCAGAACTAAGTTCTGTTACTAGCGTCGGGCGCTAGCGATAGCACCGGCGGTAGCTCCAGGTGAGCTACTAGTGTTGTTATCTGGAGGTGTTTTCCCAGAGGTAGCAGAACTGACTTCTGTTACCAGTGTCGGGCAGAACTGGGTTCTTTTGCTAGCACCGGGCGCTAGCGTTAGTGCCGGCGGTAGCGCCCAGCACACAGATTGTGTGTTTCCGTGCTACCTAAAGTCCTGGGTACTGGATATGTAGCAGGAGAAGCTGTGGAATTTGCAAAGCCCAGCTTTAAGTGATGGGTATTAGGTGAAGCTTACCCATATCGTGCATAGTTGAATCGCGGTATTTGAGCACGGGCCTAGCTGATCCGAACCCTCCCATAGTGGTGGTGAAGAGGTCGCCCCTCGGTGCACTGGGCTATGGAAGAGTGTCATAACTTCGTGTGTACGGACTAGCTCAAATTGCTTGTCTAAGTTGAAATAGGACTTAGCGTGAGGGCATAACTCAGGGAGTATGCCAAAGTGTGCCTTGAGAGCACGAAGCGGGTGGCTTGGTATGCCTCCGTTGGTGTTGTTTGCGGATATATATATGCTGATGGCTCTTACTTGCAGGGAAGGAGCACCGTCTCCCCGAGTTTGGGGTGGGGTCGTTATAAATCTTGGTCAGCTAAAGCTGACCGGTTACTTATTTTCCCACCACTTTGTGGATTTGCTTATACAGGTCCCGGTGAGACTAGCGGGAGATAGCGGGCTGATGCCCCTGCTGCTGTGCTGTGCTGGCCCTTGAAGGCCATAGCTTTTGTTTACCTTTTTGTTCATGTGTGGCCGGCCTGCGTGCCGATGTCTGGAAGCCACCTTTATGATGTAATCAAATAATGTAAATAATTGTTTATGTATTTCATTCCTAGTAGAGATGTGGACATATTGTACACTGTTTTAAATGAAAATATATATGCTTCCGTTATGCGACTCTGGTGCTGAGATAGTTATGTCTTTAACTGTTTAATGCTAATTTTAGTAACGCGCTCTTCTGTTCATTTCATATGGCGTGGGGTCCCGGCTGGACCTACTGCTATATGTTATGTAACAGGGAGGGTGTTACAAATTGGTATCAGAGCCAGGTTTCGATCCTGGGACCTGTGGGTTATGGGCCCACCACGCTTCGTGGTCGAATTCGTGGTCAAATTCTTTTAAGGGGTGGTGAGCACGGGTGTGCGTCGCCTTTAAATCATGTAAATAACCAGTAATTGTCCACTTTAGGAATGAATTACATGTATACGTGTAGCATTCTGATGGAACTTCTGTGTTTCTTTATTGCTTCATGCTATCTCTTAGTCGCTAATTATGTTTTGGGTACATATATAGGCGGCTGGGAGTGGAGCAGGGACTTCTCGACCCCCTCGTTCGACTGCAAGTAGTGCACCAACTCCGGTGCCGACTCCTCCTTCGGCTGAAACTGTAAGGATGGTCGCTGAGGCAGTATTTGCGATGTTCACAGCGCAACCAGGAGGGCATGTCCCTGGACAGCCTCCAATTCCTGGAGCGGCTCTAGTGCCGGCTCCAGCAGCCGAACCTGCGGTGGAAAGGCCAGTGTCGTTGAGGGCACGAAGAGCTCCAGATCAACAGCTGCAATACTTTTTGAGTTTCCACCCTCCTACTTTCACGGAGGCAGGAACCCCGACGCAAGTGGAGGATTGGTTGTCAAGGGTGCGCAAAACCTTGAAGGCCACAGATACAGGGGAAGAGCAAAAAGTTACATTGGCAACCTTCCTACTAGATGGGGAGGCGCAACTGTGGTGGGATGAGATGGAATTACATCAGCTAGCGGGAAGGCAGCTGACAGATATCTCCTTTGATGAGTTTTCCAGACTGTTCTTGGCGCGGTATCTGCCACCGGCCCAACAGATAGAGATGGGAAATCAGTTCAACCGTCTGACTCAGGGTGATCATACTATCGAGGACTATCTGCATGAGTTTACACGGTTGGGTCGCTATGCAGGCGTGACATTTGCGGATGAAGCGCATAAGAAAAATCGGTTTTACGAAGGCTTGCGAGAAGAGTTGCGGTTCCTACTGACGGGGCCAATGACGCAAGGGTTTATGACCCTGGTCAACACAGCTCGTTCTTTAGAGAAAGATATGAAACGGTCCCAAAGCAGGAAGGAGCTAGCAGTAGTCATGCAAGAGTTCAAATAATCGAGCTCGGCAAAGTCGGGACGAGGTAGGTGGAAGAAAGGAGCAAGACTGTCTGGGTCAGCTCAATCTTCAGCATCGGGAGTGACTGGGCATCGCCCAATCATCTGTTACAACTGCGGCAAGCCGGGACATATTGCTCATGACTGTCATAGTGGGAAGAAGATAGTTGCGGCCTATGCGGCACAGAAAGGGAAGGCGGCAGAGTCAACCGCATCCCACGCCGCTCCAGCCCAGTCTAGAGTGTACAACCTTGGTCAACAGGAGGCTATCAAACAGAGCGATGTGGTGACAGGTATGCGATAGTATATAGCTTTTGTTGCTTTTTATACTTCATACCTTATGCATTGCTTGTTAACCATTGATGTCCTAGGCTTTGTCCTGATCTTTAACTATCCGGCGAGAGCACTATTTGACACGGGTGCTTCACATTCCTTTCTATCGGAGGCCTTCATACAGCAACTTGGAGTGCCTTCGTCGTTTAGACAAGAACGATTAGATGTGATGCTACCCAATGGGTGTTCGATGCGCGCGAATCGAGGATGTGTGGTAAAGGTACGAATTGGGAGTCAAGACTTTGATTTGGAAGCACTGATACTCCCGCTTTCGGAGTTCGATGTAATCTTTGGTATGGACTGGCTGTCAGCGCAGCAGGCCTACATTGATTGCACGTCTAAAAAGGTCACACTGGGGCGGAATACCGAACGTGCGACTACGTTTGCTGGTTTGCGTGGATCGAGCAAGACACTAATGTCTGCTGTCCAAGTGGTCAAGGCGGTTCGGCAAGGCGCAGAGTTATGTGTTGTGCTAGTGGGGGCTGCAAAGCCTCAACCCAGTTTGAGTGATGTTCCTGTAATTTCAGAGTATCCAGATGTGTTTCCGAACGATCTTCCTGGGGCGCCACCTCAGCGAGAGATTGACTTCACTATACAGCTGGTGTCAGGTGCCAAGCCTGTTTCACGCTCTCCGTACCGAATTGCTCCAAAGGAGATGGCGGAATTGAAAGTTCAATTACAGGAGTTGCTAGAGCAGGGTTATATACGTCCAAGTACATCCCCTTGGGGTGCTCTGGTCCTTTTTGTGAAGAAGAAGGACGGAAGCCTGCGTCTATGCATTGACTACCGAGAATTGAACAAGCTGACCGAGAAGAACATGTATCCGATTCCTCGAATCGATGACTTGTTTGATCAGCTAGTGGGGTCAACTGTGTATTCAAAGTTGGGTCTCAAGTCCGGCTATTACCAGTTGCGAATTCGGGATTGTGATATCCCCAAGACAGCATTCAATACCTGCTACGGACACTTTGAGTTTACAGTGATGCCGTTTGGATTAATGAATGCGCAGTCAGTATTTATGGATCTGATGAATAGGACCTTTCGAGAGTACCTTGATCGGTTTGTCATTGTCTTCATTGATGATATCTTGGTGTACTCTCAGTCTGAAGAAGAGCACGCGATACATTTGCGCGAAATTTTGGAAACCCTGCGACGTAGTCAACTATATGCCAAGTTCTCTAAGTGCGAGTTCTGGCTAGCCTCAGTGGCGTTCCTTGGTCATGTTGTTAGTGGCGAGGGTAGCGCAGTGGATCCGGCAAAGATTGATGCAATCCAGAAGTGGCCCGTTTTAGCAACAGTAGCGGAAGTCAGGAGTTTCCTTGGACTTGCCGGCTACTATCGGCGCTTCATGGAGAACTTTTCGCGGATCGCTCTACCTCTCACCACCTTAATGAGGAAGGATCAGAAGTTCGTTTGGTCACCAGAGTGTGCACGGGCTTTTGAGGAACTGAAAAGGCGTATGACCACAGCACCAATTCTGTGTTTACCATCTGGTGCAGAGGGTTATGAAATTTACAGTGATGCGTCAGGGAGCGGCTTAGGCTGCGTACTTCTTCAGCATGGTCAAGTGATAGCTTATGGCTCTCGACAGTTGAAAGTGCATGAGCGGAACTATCCGGTCCACGATTTGTAGTTGGCGGCCGTGATCTTCGCTGGAGTTGGCGGCCGTGATCTCGTTCTAAAGCTGTGGCGGCACTACTTATAGGTGTGAAGGTTGACATCTTTATAGACCATAAGAGCCTTAAGTATCTTCTAAATCAGAAGGATCTCAATATGCGACAACGATGGGGGATGGAGTTCCTGGGGGACTACACTTTTGGCATAGACTATACTCCCGGGAAGGGAAATGTAGTCGCAGATGCTTTGAGCCGAAGGGCTTATGCACAGGCCAACTGGATTCAGATGTATGATCCACGTCTGATCAGGGACTTGGAAGCCTTGGTGATCTCCTATGTGGAGAGGACTTCTAGTGCAAGTGCGTGTTTGAACTGGACGGAGGTGCAATATGACCTCGCGGATAGAATACGACAGGCCCTGGAGCTTGATACGAGCATGCAACGCTATTTGGCAGAGTCTAGGGATGGGACTGCTGTAGAATTTATGTTGGACGACGGTCTGATGTGGAAAGATGGTCGGTTGTGCATTCCAAATGTTGGTAAGTTGCGGGAGGAATTGATGTACGAAGCACACTTTACCAAGTACTCAATTCACCCAGGGAGCACAAAGATGTACCAAGATATGAAAAAGCTATTTTGGTGGCCAGGATTGAAGAAAGACATCGCCTTATACGTGGCAAAATGCAAAACTTGCGCACTAGTGAAGGCGGAATGTCAGAAACCTGGAGGTTTCCTGAAGTCGTTGCCTATACCGGAATGGAAATTTGATGACATTTCGATGGATTTTGTGCACGGTTTGCCGAGATCACGGAGTGGGAATAATGCTGTATGGGTGATCGTGGATCGCTTGACGAAGGTAGCCCACTTTATTCCAAACCGGAAGGACGATTCAGTTGAAAAGTTGGCAAAACTTTATGTAGATAGCATTGTCCGATTGCACGGTGTGCCCCGTAGCATCGTCAGTGACCGAGATGGGCGCTTTACTTCCAAGGATTGGAGGCTAATCCACCAGTTGTTAGGTACAAAGCTGAAGTTTAGCACTGCCTTATACCCTCAGACGGATGGACAGACTGAACGTACGAACAGAACTCTGGAGGATATGCTCTGAATGTGCGTCCTGGATTTCTGTAAAAAGTGGGAAGATCATCTCTACATGATCGAGTTCGCTTATAATAACAGCTATCAGGCAATTATAAAGATGGCACCCTTCGAGGCCCTCTATGGTAGAGCTTGCCGCACTCCCTTAGCTTGGGCAGAGACAGGCGAGACAAAGATGTTTAAGCGAAAAGAAGTCGAAGATGCAAATTCGGCTATACAAACAATCCGGGAGAGGTTGTTGATTGCTCAAGATAGGCAGACAAAGTACTACAATGCCAAGCACAGAAACGTCGAGTTTGCTATGGGCGACTGGGTTTATCTCAAGATCAAACCTTTCAAGGGTGTGTCCCGGATTCGGCGCTTGAAAAAGCTGAGTCCAAGATACCTTGGACCGTTTGAGATACTGGAACGTGTTGGCGAAGCTGCCTATCGACTCGCTCTTTCGACAGAGTTGAGTGGTCTGCACAATGTGTTCCACATATCGGTGTTAAGGAAAGTTGTACCAGAGCCTAGCCAATTGCTTGTAGCTAGTCAGGTTCCGGTCGATGATGGACTGAAGACGCTGGTCACGCCTATTTGCATCGAAGACACTGATGTCAAACAGCTGCGGAATAAATTGATCAAAATGGTCAAAGTCCGCTGGAACAACTGCGGCCATGAGGAACTTACATGGGAGCGCGAACAAACTATGCGTGAGGAGTTCCCCAAGCTGTTCCGTTGAGGTACAAGTTGTATTTTGTATCTTTTTGATTATTTGCACTGTTAGGATTTCCGGACAAAATTCTTTTAAGTGGGGAAGAATTGTAAGACCCCAAATTTCATGTGCACACAAAATCAAAGTGAGTTGAAGTCATGGAGCTAGTGCTAGCGCCGGCGGTAGCGTCCCTAAGCGGTACAAACTTTGTCGCTAGTGCCAGCGCTAGCCACTAGCGTCGGCGGTAGCGGGAAATTCTTATATACCTCAAAATCCGACTCTTCAGCTCATTTTCTCTGAGAGCCTTTGCAGTTCTGAGGGCAGAGAGCTGGGAGCAGGGAAGGAGATCCGTTGGAGTTGAGTTTTCGTCGTGCTAGGAGGGATTTGTGAAGAAGCGTCTGTGTACGTGTGCCACCGCGGATTCCAGCCATTTCCCTCTCAGTTCTATGGCGCCAAAACGACCAACTAGGGTAACGATTCTCCTCCCTAGTCTTTGGACATGCGCGTCCTTTGATTTGCATGAATTTAGGAAGACTTCTACTAATTAGTAGATTGGATCTCCCGGTGGGATGAAGTTATTCCCCCACAAATTGCATATAGAGTCCGGAACGGTAGTACGGGCATAGGCATGCTGTGTGAAGCCCATCTGGACAAGTCGAGCCGGATTGGTGATGTTTTATTGCGTGTAAAGTGCCAGAGAAAAGTCTGTGTACCTGCTGTGGTTTGGGTCTTGTGTATTGTGTTGTACAGCAAAAGGACCTGGAAGTGTTTCCCAGGCAGTACCTGAAGTTTTGTAACAGTACTGGCTAGCCTGACCCGGGCCCCTAGCCCAGTACTGCCAGCACCGACGGCCCAGGCCCATTCTGGGACGGCCTAACCAAGCCCATCCGGGTCACTAGCCCCGCCCTAGGACACTGTACCACCGGTTCAGCCTGACCCACCGGTCAACAACAAGCCTGCAGGCCCTACACCCCAACGCCTCTCTGGCCCTGTTTCTCAGGCGCAGCGCGTTGTTGGAGGGGGGTCTCGAACCCACAACCTCCCTTGATAAAAACCTCTTCAAACAGGTCTCATCACCAACTGAGCAGTTGTTGGAGGGGGGTCTCGAACCCACAACCTCCCTTGATAAAAACCTCTTCAAACAGGTCTCATCACCAACTGAGCTGCTCAGTTGGTGATGAGACCTGTTTGAAGAGGTTCTTATCAATGGAGGTTGTGGGTTCGAGACCCCCCTCCAACAACGCGCTGCGCCTGAGAAACAAGGCCAGAGAGGCGTTGGGGTGTATGGCCTGCAGGCTTGTTGTTGACCGGTGGGTCAAGCTGAACCGGAGGTACAGTCTCCTAGGGCGGGGCCAGTGACCCGGATGGGCTTGGTCAGGCCATCCCAGAATGGGCCTGGGCCGTCGGTGCCGGCAGTACAGGGCTAGGGGCCCAGGTCAGGCTAGCCAGTACTGTTACAAAAAGAGCTCAGTTGGTGATGAGACCTGTTTGAATAGGTTCTCATCAAGGAAGGTTGTGGGTTCGAGACCCCCCTCCAACAACGCGTTGTGCTTGAGAAACAGGGCCAGAGAGGCGTTGGGGTGTACGACCTGTAGGCTTGTTGTTGACCGGTGGGTCAGGCTAAACCGGCGGTACAGTGTCCTAGGGCGGGGCCAGTGACCCGGATGGGCTTGGTCAGGCCGTCCCAGAATGGGCCTGGGCCGTCGGTGCCGGCAGTACTGGGCTAGGGGCCCGGGTCAGGCTAGCCAGTACTGTTACAAAAAGTGCACTTTTGTAACACTTTTTGTAACAGTACTGGCTAGCCTGACCCGGGCCCCTAGCCTAGTACTGCCGGCACCGATGGCCCAGGCCCATTCTGGGATGGCCTGACCAAGCCCATCCGGGTCACTGGCCCCGCCCTAGGACACTGTACCGCCGGTTCAGCCTGACCCACCGGTCAACAACAAGCATGCAGGCCGTACACCCCAACGCCTCTCTGGCACTGTTTCTCAGGCGCAGCGCGTTGTTGGAGGGGGGTCTCGAACCCACAACCTCCCTTGATGATAACCTCTTCAAACAGGTCTAATCACCAACTGAGCCGTTTTTGTAACAGTACTGGCTAGCCTGACCCGGGCCCCTAGCCCAGTACTGCCTGCACCGATGGCCCAGGCCCATTCTGGGACGGCCTGACCAAGCCCATCCGGGTCATTGGCCCCGCCCTAGGACACTATACCGCCGGTTCAGCCTGACCCACCGGTCAACAACAAGCCTGCAGGCCGTACACCCCAACGCCTCTCTGGCCCTGTTTCTCAGGCGCAGCGCGTTGTTGGAGGGGGGTCTCGAACCCACAACCTCCCTTGACAAAAACCTCTTCAAACAGGTCTCATCACCAACTGAGCTGCAGCTCATATGGTGATGAGACCTGTTTGAAGAGGTTCTTATCAAGGGAGGTTGTGGGTTCGAGACCCCCCACCAACAACGCGCTGCGCCTGAGAAACAGGGCCAGAGAGGCGTTGGGGTGTACGGCCTGCAGGCTTGTTGTTGACCGGTGGGTCAGGCTGAACCGGCGGTACAGTGTCCTAGGGCGGGGCCAGTGACCCGGATGGTCTTGGTCAGGCCGTCCCAGAATGGGCCTAGGCCGTCGGTGCCGGCAATACTAGGCTAGGGGCCCGGGTCAGGCTAGACAGTACTGTTACAAAAAGTGCACTTTTGTAACAGTACTGTCTAGCCTGACCCGGGCCCCTAGCCTAGTACTGCCGGCACCGATGGCCCAGGCCCATTCTGGGATGGCCTGACCAAGCCCATCCGGGTCACTGGCCCCGCCCTAGGACACTGTACCGCCGGTTCAGCCTGACCCACCGGTCAACAACAAGCATGCAGGTCGTACAGCCCAACGCCTCTCTGGCCCTGTTTCTCAGGCTCAGCGCGTTGTTGGAGGGGGGTCTCAAACCCACAACCTCCCTTGATAAGAACCTCTTCAAACAGGTCTCATCACCAACTGAGTTGCAGATCAGTTGGTGATGAGACCTGTTTGAAGAGGTTCTTATCAAGGGAGGTTGTGGGTTCGAGACCCCCCTCCAACAACGCGCTACGCCTGAGAAATAGGGCCAGAGAGGCGATGGGGTGTACGGCCTGCAGGCATGTTGTTGACCGGTGGGTCAGGCTGAACCGGCGGTACAATGTCCTAAGGCGGGGCCAGTGACCCGGATGGGCTTGGTCAGGCCATCCCAGAATGGGCCTGGGCCGTCGGTGCCGGCAGTACTGGGCTAGGGGCCCGGGTCAGGCTAGCCAGTACTGTTACAAGTTTCGTAGCAGAACTAAGTTCTGTTACTTGCACCGGGCGCTAGCGATAGTGCCGGCGGTAGCTCCAGGTGAGCTACTAGTGTTGTTATCTGGAGGTGTTTTCCCAGAGGTAGCAGAACTGACTTCTGTTACCAGTGTCAGGCAGAACTGGGTTCTGTTGCTAGCGCCGGCGGTAGCGCCCAGCACACAGATTGTGTGTTTCCGTGCTACATAAAGTCCTGGGGACTGGATATGTTGCAGGAGAAGCTGTGGAATTTGCAAAGCCCAGCTTTAAGTGATGGGTATTAGGTGAAGCTTACCCGTATCGTGCATAGTTGAATCGCGGTATTTGAGCACGGGCCTAGCTGATCTGAACCCTCCCATAGTGGTGGTGAAGAGGTCGCCCTCGGTGCACCGGGCTATGGAAGAGTGTCGAAACTTCGTGTGTACGGACTAGCTCAAATTTCTTGTCTAAGTTGAAATAGGACTTAGCCTGAGGGCGTAACGCAGGGAGTATGCCAAAGTGTGCCTTGAGAGCACGAAGCGGGTGGCTTGGTATGCCTCCGTTGATGTTGTTTGCGGATATATATATATATATATAAATATATATATATATATGTTGCTGACTCTTACTTGCAGGGAAGGAGCACCGCCGCCCCGAGTTTGGGGTGGGGTCGTTATAAATCTTGGTCAGCTAAAGCTGACCGGTTACTTGTTTTCCCACCACTTGGTGGATTTGCTTATACAGGTCCCGGTGAGACTAGCGGGAGATAGCGGGTTGAATCCCCTGCTGCTGTGCTCTGCTGGCCCTTGAAGGCCTTAGCTTTTGATTACCTTTTTGTTCATGTGTGGCCGGCCTGCGTGCCGATGTCTGGAAGCCACCTTTATGATGTAATCAAACAATGTAAATAACTGTTTATGTATTTCATTCCTAGTAGAGATGTGGACATGTTGTACATTGGTTTTAAATGAAAATATATATGCTTCCGTTATGCGACTCTGGTGCTTAGATAGTTATTTCTTTAACTGTTTAATGCTAATTTTAGTAACGCGTTCTTCTGTTCATATCATATGGCGTGGGGTCCCGGCCGGACCTACTGTATATGCTATGTAACAGGGAGGGTGTTACATTCTAGGTGGAGTGAGGTGTGATACAATACCACACTTTTTCAGATGATCACGGAACTCCTGACTCAAATATTCACCATCTCGATCAGATCAGAGTGCTTTAATTGTTTTTCCTAGTTGGTTCTGTACTTCATTCTGAAACTCCTTAAACTTTTAAAAGGATTCAGATTTGCTCTTCATAAGAAACACGTATCCGTATCTACTGAAATCATCAGTAAATGTAATGAAGTAGTGGAACCCACCTCTAGCCATAGAACTCATGGGTCCGCATACATCACTATGTATGACACCCAAAAGATCATCAGCCCTCTCAGTATGACCAGTGAAAGGAGATTTAGTCATTTTGCCTAATAAGCAAGACTCACATCTCTCAAATGATTCATAATCAAATGAGTCCAATAGTACATCTCTATGGAGCTTGGATATGCGTTTCTCATTTATATGGCCTAAACGACAATGCCAAAGGTACGTAGGATTCGAGTCATTTAATCTTAGTCTTTTAGTATTTTCTACAATATAGATCGGAAGGTCTAAGTTCAAAACATATAAACCATTAAACAATTGCGCTACACCATAACAAACATCATTCATAAAAATTGAACAACAATTATTCTTATTTATAAATGAAAAACCTTTCATGTCAAGGCATGAGATGGATATAATGTTTCTAGTTATGGCTGGAACAAAATTACAATTATCTAGTTCTATTACAAGCCCAGTGGGCAAAGAAAGATGATAAAAACCAACGGCAACAACAACAACTCTTGCTCCATTTCCAATGCGCAGGTCTACCTCCCCTTTACCCAGCATTCTTCTCCTACCCAATTCCTACACATTTGTACAAATGTGAGAACCACATCCGGTATCCAATGCCCAAGATGAAGGAGCAGAAAGGTTTATTTCTATAACAAAAATACCTGAAGCGAAAGTCATACATCCCTTTTGTTTTTGTAGATCCTCAATATAGATGGGACATTTCCTCCTCCAATGCCCTGCCTTACCGCAGTGGTGTCACTTCCCTTTCTTTGCTAAACCTTTCCTTTTTAGTGCGGAAGACTCAGGATCAAGATGAGATTTGGATCCTATCATTATCTTTTTGGATCCCTTGGCCTTGGCCTGGCCTTTATGCACCATCATTCTGGGGCTAGCAGGCTTGGCCTACTTCATATTGTTTTTGGCAGTTCTTAACATATCTAGGAGCTCGAGCAGTGTCTTATCTATTTCATTCATGTTATAGTTCAAGATGAACTGCTCATAACTGTCCGGCAATGATTGCAGGATTAGATCAGTGGCCAACTCTTGGCCCAAAGGAAAATCCAGTCTTTCAAGGTTCTCTATATACCCAATCATTTTGAGTATGTGAGTCCCTACTCAGTCTCGAGCTCCCATTTTTCACTTAAATAATGTCTTGGATATGTCAAAACTCTCTTGCCGAGCTTGCCCCTCAAAAAATTTCTTGAGGTGCTCGATTATCTCATAACCACACATGCTCTCATGTTGCTTTTGAATCTCAGAGGACATGGTAGCAAGCATGAGGCATTCCACATCCACGGTATCATCCTGATACTTCTTGAAGATATCTCTGTCCACTCGGGGAGCATTTCCAGTTAGCTTTGCGGGGGCTTCCCCTTCCAAGACATAGAGCTTGCGCTCTTGCCTGATGACAATCCTCAGGTTCCTATACCAGTCAAGGAAGTTCATCCCGTTGAGCTTATCCTTCTCAAGGATGGATCTCAATGACAGAGTGGAGTATGATCTGCTTGCCATGAACATTCTACAATAAATTTGCAAAACATTTTAGTACTATATTTCAAAATACATCTTTATTTTAATAAGGACTTTTATTAAAAGCTCCCACTATTTTATTCAAATTGATAAACCTTAATATCAATTCAGAGAGTTCATGCGAGCTACTCTCTTAGTGGACAAGATCCATATTTCAGCGCCATCGTAAGTCAGCATTGACTGATCACCCAAAATGTGGCTTTTTAGGTAGACAATATTTTGCAATTGCATCATTATGCAACTCTTGTATGGTTGGTGAATAACTCTTTATTCACATCCATCATATGGTGCTTGTCAACCCTACGCCTCTAAGAACTCAACCTTTGAGATCACCTAGTTAAGTTGGACCCGATGTCGATAGTGGGATATCACTATTATCCGCTCGCACCCTTACCAAGATAGATTAATGCACCTTGCATTGGCAAGCCTACATTTCATCGATCGAGGCAGGAAGAGTGTTATCCATCGGAAGGCATCCGAATACTTAATATTAATTTTGAGGGATTTTTTATGATACTTGATTAACAATTAATCTTTTAACATTTAATCAATGTGCACACTATTCACTATCATGAAAGAAATAACAAGCATAACCCGCGTACATTCCAGATGCACAGAACCATCAACACATGATGATATGGATTAAATCGGAATATTTAGAACATTCTAAGTCTTCGGATTTATATGTACTGTATGCTAGCACAGGCAAACACCCTTATAGAAGTAGATAAGCTCGTCTATCTATGTCTTTAGTTTCACAAACTAACATAGAGACAGACAGTTACTGCAAAGGGAACAATTTTTGAAATATGGAAATAGCAGAAACCTAGCTCTGATACCATTGTTGGGTTTTCCTTAAGGGTAGTCACATCAAATGCGCGTAGCGGAATATACAAAAACAACCTAAAGGAGATATATGGATCTTGTTAAAACCATGAATCAAGAAATTGCAGCAATAATAAAATTACCTTTGCGGAGTTGAGTGAATACTCAATCGGATGCTCCAAAAAAATTTTTCTACGAATCTGAATAATATTCTGAGTCCTTCCTTTGTGCTTCCTTCGTCTTTATCAAGATTGGAATGCTCGTCGGAGGAGTTAGTATAGAAATAAGTCTACACCTCTATAGATGTCCACACAAATGAAGGAGAACCCTAAGCCTCTTGTCCAACAAGATCTATGTCAGAGAAGGAGAGCCCTCAATATCTCTACCGATTGCTAGATCCAACAAGGAGAGGCAGCGATGGGTCTACTGGAATAATGATGAGATCGACAGGAACTCTTCCTATCTGATCTCCAGGAGCGGCGGTGGATTTCACGCACGGTTACAGGTAAGGATCGCCCTCCCGATTTTGTCGCTCACCTCGCTTTTTATCGGGCTTCCACTTCTGATAGAAAAACCTAAAGTGTTTGGCCTTATATACCTAAGAGTATAAAGTATATAGAAGTTTCCTCTATCTGCAGACCCAGCTAAAATAGAACGTATAGTTTCGTCGAGTTCACTTATTCGTCGAGACATCTTGACAAATTCGTCGATACATTTCGACGAAAACGTTGAGACAGGTTCGACGAAACCGTAGAGACAGTCTCGACGGATTTGTCGAGACATCTCGACGAAAACAATCATCCGTCGAGACAGTCTTGACGAAATGACCAGTGATAGTCTTTCGTCGAGACAATCTCGATGAAATCGTCGAGATATCTCGAGGAAATGACCAGTGACAGTCTTTCATCGAGACAGTCTCAACGAACTCGTCGAGACATCTCGACGAAATCGTCCAGACACTATCAACGAAATCTCCGAGTCATTCTCTATGAATTCCTTATTAGTCCATGTAATCGAGACAATCTCGACGATATTGTTCACAAATCGATATTCACAATATCGGCTTGTGATCCCGACAACAGGCTATCTGTCACGACGACATTCACAATGTCGTTTTGAAGTCTTCTAGACAATATTCACAATATCATCTTGAAACTTTTCTGACATGCTCCATACAATATTCACAATATCTAGGAGCAGTCTTCCTGAACCAAATATATTCCAAGTAGTCATAGGATTGGTCATATCATTCATATCCAATATGAGCAAGGCCAACACAATCCTTTCTCCAATTTCTCCAAACGCTCTTATGTGCACCCTATTGGCTCATATCGTGTTGGCAGTAAGACTAATTGTTTGATTACTTACGGATCACCGTAGAATCTCCAACAATATAGCCCCCGGTGCGACCCATCAAGAGATTCCCCTCAAAATCGAGGCACTCTCCAAACATTCAGGGCTGAACTATCTTTCCAAGCTTGAGGCAAACTCGCAAAGAGCGGGGATTGTGTACAACCCCGTGTTTGTTGAGTGTGCTTATTAAGCCATCAGATGGTCTTATGTGAGACTGGGCCTTGGCAAGTCAGTCGGACCTCAGCTCTCACTCGGCCCCAGCCGGCACTCACTTCCATCTTGGTGCGAGTGGCGTGTCCCAGCTCTTGCGGGCACTCGCCACACCGGCGAGTCGGCTCAGAGTAGCCTGGACTCACCTTCTTTGTTGGTGGTCTATTTTTCCCACGTGATCTTGGCCTGCAGTTAGCCATTTTAAACAACGGGATTCCACTGTTGGCAGACCAACTTGGGTTGCTTTTAGTAAAACAAAGAGGCAAGATTTAGTTATCTGCAGACTGTTTTAGGAAAACTATAAATAAACCCCCAAGGGCACCTTTGGAGAGGGCTCTCACTTACTTTCTCTCTCATCTGGTTAGCTTTGGTCGGTTAGAGAGTATCGGCTTGTAGCGCACCGTGGTTTTCGAGTGGGCATACAAGGACTCTTTAGCACTCCCCAAGGTGCCCAGCTCGACAATTGGCTTAGGAGGGGTAGTTCTTTGAGATCTTTCGGATTTATGGTGGGACCTCCTCGCTGCAGCTCGAGGGGTTTGTTTGTAGTTTTCCACTTTGTGAGTGAGGTTCTTTGCCTTGAGTGCCAGTTCTAGCAATTGAATTTAGAAGAAGTAAGAGCAATCTACACTAGTCCGAACTCCTCTCGAGTCGTGGTTTCCGGGCTCAGAGGTTAAACCGTGGTTTTCGGGTTCAACAAGCAGCATGAAGAATCCAAGTGAATGTTGAGAGAAGGGGTCTTTGATCATCGTTTAGTAGCGGCCTTCAATCTTTTTGGATGAATCTCTTTTGATCTCCATTGATGAAATCTCTCATGAATAAGTTGGAAGATCCCCTCCAATCCCTCTAGACGGCTAGGGAGAATAACCCCTAAAAAATTCATGAAAATCCGTCAACAAAAACTCATTTTCGGGTTGTTTAAATAGAGAGTGTCATGTGCAGGGAGCTACTACGTGCGGTAGTAGTTATATCGTGGTGGTAGCGTACAGTCTTCAATCTCCCGCTTCATTTGATCTTTAATTCCAAAGCTGGGGATGCCATCTTTGGCAACAATTATCGTGGTGCGGTACGGTAGTTTGATAAATTCTCGCGCTCAAAATGTGATTGCATGCTCCATTTGGCTCCCAATGATTGTGGTATTGTTGGAGTTACCTAAAGTTTTCCGCCTCGTGATAGGGTTATCGCGACGTGGTAATGCTTAACCTAATAGGCTTTGTGCTCCCGCCAAGTCTCTTTTGAAATACTCCTTGCCAGCTGTCCTTCTGGAACGATAGTTACCACCGGCGGTAGTACAAATCGATGCGCGGTAGTGGTCAATTCAGTCCATATCTCCCATATACACCTCTCAATAGTACATATAGGACCTGCATACTATAAACACAAGCAAAGTAAATCAAATATATAGTAAGATTTGTTATTTTCAAACAAAGAGATATGGAACTCATGTTCCAATAGAGAGATCCTCAGGTGTGATTGATGCGCGAATCTTAGCACACCGCTATAGGCGGTAGCAAGATTGCGGCACAAAATGGCAGTGTACCGATCATTCAAGTAATATAAAATGTGGGAGTGAATCCCCAAGTATTGATCTCGAAGGAACACAGTAAGGTAGAGCTAACTATCGAGAAAGGACTTGAGATTGAAGTCCTTTTATCGGATGGGATGCGGAAACGGAGGATTTGGTTTGTGGAAAATAAAGAGAAAAATATTACAACTACTCCTATGCAATGCCGCTATGCAATGCTTCGCTTGGCAGGATGGAGACTAGGTAGGCCTTGAGCGCGCTACTTCGGAAGGGCGGATGGATGAGTAGGCAAACGTAATGAGGGTCACAAGCACCTCTTCAACAAGCACGCCACTAGCAATTGCTAGTGCGGCACACGAACGTGACGGCGGGATAGAGGATGGAATGGGGCGCACCTCAAACAACTTAAACACCAAAGCATTTCACATAGACATGAAATATATAGAAATACAAACTAGTTTAAGTGTCACTTCATCATAATAATAAAGATCTACAACATATACACATCAATAAGAGAAGAACAAGGCAAGAAATCGACCGAATCCGAAGGCTCGTCGAGGAGTCACGGTTGGAATCGCTAGGTTGTCAATCCGCGTCCAAGCTCGGTCCTCAACTACGTCCGGGGTAGAGAGAGCTGTCACGACTCTCCAATGAGCCCGTCTTCTTCGTCTCACGATCCGGTAAAGGTTGCAAACTTCCCCTTGCTTGATGGCAATGGCGGTTAAATCTTCCTTTGAAGCTATAGGATGAAGGAGGAGGCCGAGATGATCTCCGGGCTTAAGATAGGCGTGAAGAATTGTCCCGGAGCACCTCCTGGTGGTGGAAGATGATGCTGGGGGCGGAAGAGGCGAACAGGACTCGAAAACGGCGGAGCTGGAAGGTCGTGTACGGAACTCGCGGATTTAGGTTGAAGCTGCAGCTTGTATAGGAAAACATCAGAAATTTGGTCACGCACGGTCGAATGCACGACCGTGCGTGGACCGTGCGATACTTAAGCGCAGCAGGTGTGCATGAGAAGAAGGAATGCGCCCGTGCGTTTTACTCACGCACGGGCAAACCCGCCCGTGCGCCAAAACGCACGAGTAAACTCCGAGGCTCCATTTTGCTGGGCCTCATGAACGCACGACCGCAACTAACCGTGCGCCAAGAAAACGCACGACCGTGCGATTCATACAGAAATGAATTCTAGCAACCGGGGAACAACCCTCATTTTACAGCTGAAGCGCAAACTGGGGAAATACTTCCAGCAGCACAGAAATACAGAAAATATGATGGGGAGCACGAAGTGCTTACCCCCAACAACAAAGTGCGCAATTGCACACAAAAAACAGGCATAGATATGTACTTCAAATAAAAGCATGAATAAAAGAAATATGGCCAAAACTGAAGTACAAATGCAGGAAAACTAGCCTAAATGAGTCTGAAAATACGTATATAATAGGGACTCATCACACCCCCAGACTTACCGGTTTGCGCGTCCCGAGCAAACAAATCCGACGGAGTATGAAAAAGGTAGCTAGAGTAGAAAATTGCAAAGACAGAGTAAGACGTGAAGTATCATACATATGCACATAAAAATTCTGTAAGATAAGATTCTAACTATACTAACAAATTTACAAAAGTAAAAATACGTAAATAGAGATTTATTTGTACTCAGATGGTGATTCGTGAAGAATTTATGCGGTCGTGCCCGGTGTGAAAGTAAACAAGCCACTCAGGAGGGTGTTGCGAAAGACCAGAATTAGGGAATAACTCCGCTGAAATCCATCAACGACGAGAACCATAAGCTTGCCCGGTACTCCACGGTGCTAGCAAACTCACAAGTTAAATCAATAGGGCTTTACGGTTATAATGGGGCTTAGGTTACGGTATGATATTCAATGATAAACGAGACGGCTACGCAACCCAATTGAGTCTAAGGATAACGCTGTACCCAGAACAAGACCACAAGCGATGCTAGTGTGACACACCCCCAGACTTAGCTTGAAAACTGGGTGTGCACACAGCCTACTCCAACAAATACCAACTGAATTTTCTATAGGGGATTTCTTTTCATTCTAAATTTTTATTTTTTTATTTTTTTATTTTAACTTCATTTTTTCTTTTTTTTTCTTTTTCTTTTATCCCCGGTTGGTTTACCAAAAAGAAGTTCAGCAAATAATATAGATCATTCTTTCACATCGCAATGGTTCCAAGCATCACATCCAAATATGAAATGTAATTTCAGTTAACACATTTTTGGTTGCGATAATTGGATAAGCTTCATGCTTTGGTGATTGAAAGAGGAGCTGAAACAAAGGAGGGGTAGGCACAAACTTGGCTTGCAAAGGAAAGCGCATGGGTCATGAAAAACAAGGCTCAAACTAGCCAAAACAAAGGCCTACATCATATTTAACAAAATGAGTTGCTCTCACCCATGCTTCAAGAGTCGCTTGGGGCAAGTTCTTAGCCCATGAGAAAGGTAAACCTTCCTTCCGACTCGAGCAACACACAACTAGCGCTCGCTTACACACAACACCGTGCTACCGTAAATTTCAGTCACGTTCACCAAATGAATAAAGTAAATCAAAGATTACGCAAGAATACTAATTGTAAATTAAAAGCATAGAGATAGTCTAATTTTACTCAAATTTCTATGGAAGCATGCGGATGCGACTAGAGCACTACAAGAGTCAACATTATACTCCGGATTGCAATTCCTAAGCTAACATCCTATTTCACAGTCCAACCAAAATAAGTATGAACGGAAATACACATACAAGTTAGCTTGCTCAAAAGTGGGTGCTTTACGTGCAGACAAAATGAACAAAAATATTTGAAATAAGACTTCTAGCATGCTGAATAAATGTGCACGTGAGTGGGTACACAAAAATATCTCCCCCAGACTTAAACTATGTATTAAGATATTCTAAAACAAAGTTAGGGGAAGAGGGTGCCCAATGCTCAGCAAGTAAGCATTTCGGAAGCCTGTAGTGATGCTCTACGAAGAATCACGACCACCACCTTCACAAATAGAAAATACCTGCAAAGGGTGGTCTTCGCACAAGAAAACTAAAATAACACCTAACTAACTCGTTAGAGTGGGCGATAAAATAAAAGACAAGAAAAAGTAAGATAACTACTGGGGTTACTGTCATACCAGCACGACTTATTTAAAAACATAACAGTTCTAGCTAATGGGCGTATGAAAGAGAAAATGAACAGGTAACTGTTCTAATATGCGTGTCGGTAGCGGGTACCGATATGGAGACAGAACAGTTAAACCTCTACCTAAATAATAATACCTGCTTAACACAGGTAGAGGAAATAGGAAGTAAGAAGTGGAGGAAGGCTGGTCCTCACTCGTCTCACCACAAAATAAATCCTTGCCCAGCAAGGTATCATCTCCAGGGAGGCAGCAGGGGGAGAAGGCAATGAGTGGAGCTTCCTCTGCGGAGGGGGGATCAACCTCCTCACATAAGAGGATGCTCTCATCATTGACTTGAGCATAATGCTCCAAGTCCTCCTGAAGTACCTATGAAGACTCAAACTGCACAAGCTCAGATGAAGAAGGGGGATCAAGAAATAAATAAGAAGAATGACTTAAATAAAAATCAAGCGGGGGAGTGGTCCCGGTCTCACTCCCATCAGATTGGGTAAGTAAAATAATGTCGGCATTGTTGACAATGCCGCAAGGTTCGGTGGGATCAATGGTGGCCTTCTCCAGGATTTGCACTTCCTCCACCGGTGTTGAGGAAAAATCCTCTTCACCTAGAAGGTTGTGCTCCTCCATAGGAATAGGCACAACACAAAGATCGCTAGCCTCATCCTGCGACACATCCTCAACAATGTCCTCGGAGATGAGTATAGTAGTATGCACAACAGGGTGAGGAATAGTGCTTGGATAAATGTCAAGCACCGATTCCTCACAAAGAATCAAATTCATGCATGGTGATATATGGACAGGGGAGATGGGCTCAGTCATGTCAGAGCCTGGATCAGCCACACATCTGGTGACTGTGTCCACATCATACCCTTCAAAACTTGAAGGTGAAATGGACACAAAACCGGATGTTGAACGTGTGCTGCTAGAAGTAGGAGTCGGGACGATCCGGATATCTGGCTCGTCGTCCTCGTCCAATTGGCCAAGGAATGCAGCACAATCCTTCAAGGCTTGATCCGTGCTTTGACAAAACAAGCACTGCCTTGCGGGCTTCTTTGACACGGCGGGTGCTGAAGCCGAAAAGAGGTATGAAGGTAAAGGCATGGCAGAATAGCCATAGGACTTACGCGCACCATATGGAGTACCAGACGAAGTCGGTGCTCCATATGCTGGGCCTTGAGTGCTAGGGCTATTATCTCCCTTTGGACATCTATCACTAGCATGAGAGATATCTCCACACAAACGACAAAGAATATTAAATGAAGCCCACATTGTGTGAAGATAACAAGATTCACAAGAAAAATACTATTGTGCAAAATGCTACACCCAACAAAAATTTACTCGAGCAACCTAAGTAAAACAAGAAATTGGAATAAAAAGAACTGAAATAAAATAAAGGAAGGATGTAATACATAAATGGAAGGGCTTTAATCTCAGATTCTCCCTCTCTAGAAAACTCACACGTCTGAGTTCCCCGGCAACGGCGCCAAAAACTTGATGCGTGAATCTTAGCACACCGCTATAGGCGGTAGCAAGATTGCGGCACAAAACGGCAGTGTACCGATCGTTCAAGTAATATAAAATGTGGGAGTGAATCCCCAAGTATCGATCTCGAAGGAACACAGTAAGGTGGAGCTAACTATCGAGAAAGGACTTGAGATTGAAGTCCTTTTATCGGATGAGATGCGGAAACGGAGGATTTGGTTTGTGGAAAATAAAGAGAAAAATATTACAACTACTCCTATGCAATGCCGCTATGCAATGCTTCGCTTGGCGGGATGGAGACTAGGTAGGCCTTGAGCGCACTACTTCGGAAGGGCGGATGGACGAGTAGGTAAACGTAATGAGGGTCGCAAGCACCTCTTCAACAAGCACGCAACTAGCAATTGCTAGTGCGGCACACGAACGTGACGGCGGGATGGAGGATGAAATGGGGCGCACCTCAAACAACTTAAGCACCAAAGCATTTCATATAACATGAAATATATAGAAATACAAACTAGTTTAAGTGTCACTTCATCATAATAATAAAGATCTACAACATATACATATCAATAAGAGAAGAACAAGGCAAGAAATCGACCGAATCCGAAGGCTCGTCGAGGAGTCACGGTTGGAATCGCTAGGTTGTCAATCCACGTCCAAGCTCGGTCCTCAACTACGTCCGGGTTAGAGAGAGCTGTCACGATTGTCCAATGAGTCCGTCTTCTTCGTCTCACGATCCGGTAAAGGTTGCAAACTTCCCCTTGCTTGATGGCAATGGCGGCTAAATCATCCTTTGAAGCTATAGGATGAAGGAGGAGGCCGAGATGATCTTCGGGCTCAAGATAGGCGTGAAGAATAGTCACGAAGCACCTCCTGGTGGTGGAAGATGATGCTGGGGGCGGAAGAGGCGAACAGGACTCGAAAACGGCGGAGCTGGAAGGTCGTGTACGGAACTCGCCGATTTAGGTTGAAGCTGCAGTTTTTATAGGAAAACATCAGAAATTTGGTCACGCACGGTCGAACGCACGACCGTGCGTGGACCGTGCGATACTTAAGCGCAGCATGTGTGCAGGAGAAGAAGGAATGCGCCCGTGCGTTTTACTCACGCACGGGCAAACCCGCCCGTGCGCTAAAACGCACGAGTAAACTCCGAGGCTCCATTTTGCTGGGCATCATGAACGCACGACCGCAACTGACCGTGCGCCAAGAAAACGCACGACCGTGCGATTCATACAGAAATGAATTCTAGCAACTGGGGAACAGCCCTCATTTTACAGCTGAAGCACAAACTGGGGAAATACTTCCAACAGCACAGAAATACAGAAAATACGATGGGGAGCACGAAGTGCTTACCCCCAACAACAAAGTGCGCAATTGCACACAAAAAATAGGCATAGATATGTACTTCAAATAAAAGCATGAATAAAAGAAATATGGCCAAAACTGAAGTACAAATGCAGTAAAACTAGCCTAAATGAGTCCGAAAATATGTATATAATAGGGACTCATCAGTGATGCAGTCCTGCATGCACCATCAAAGAGAGAAATGGTCACAAAAGGCCTGCTCGATACAAATTTGTTATGTAATAAGCCCCTCCTAGCCAATATGATCGAAAATTTCATTTTCATATCATTGTTGGGTCACTGCAGATTGGAAAAATTATGTATTCCGATCCCCATGCTTTAGCCAGTTCGCCTTTGCCCACTGCAACCACCTTGTATTAAGCTTAGTTTGAACTTCGTTATAGTCAACAACCAAGTTGTGAAGGAAAAGTAGCTCCAAGTCACTAAGACGCCTCCCCTACTCAAGCAATTTGTATAGTCTGCTGAAATCTCATTTTCTAATTCCTTCACCTGCAAAGTCTTCTCCTTTGCATTGAATTTACTCCAAGCTAGGGCCTTGATCGTCCTTTGCCGTCAAGAATCTTGCTAGGGCAACCAATAAATAGCTTGCAGCAAACCCACAGGCAATGAATTTGTTTTTTGGGGAAAGAATGTTGTGGAGTTCTTTGACGTTTATATATGTTGTTATTTTATGCGAAATACTTGACAGGTGAATTTTGAATTTTGTCTGTGATGTTCTTTGAAAATTATGTTTTCAATTATATGTTTCTTTTAAGTATGAGAGAATGAGAAGCTCGTTATATACTTATTTATATTTTTCATAATTTGGTCTACGAATTCCATATTTGTGTACAAATATAATTTCATGATTTGTTAATATATAAGGGCTACAAATAGTCAAAATAATATGCATATATCATCACCCAATTTTTATTGTAATAGCAGTATCGATCCCCCACATAGGGTGTGCACGAAAAACCGAAAACCGATCAAACTACCGAACTTTCCGAACCTAATCGAAATTCAAATTGAACAACTAGGTTCGGTGTATGGGCGGTTTTTCATTTTGGATAACCGCACCGCTTTTGGTTTGGTGCGGTTTACGATTTTAATAACCCGAGAAAACTGAACCGAACCAAGATTGGCATGAGTTTAAACATTTTAGCTAGATACATTATTTGTTCTTGTTTCAAAATAAGAGAAAGGACTATTTAGTGATTTGCAAGGTCATGATATTTCTATAAATAACATCAGTACTGATGGTCCCAAGAGATGATTCTTAGCAGTTATCAAGGATATCAAACAATGTCATGAAACGGTGGAATTGTGCCACTTAATTCAGAGATTCTCGTCCTAGTCATACACTTAATTCAAAGATTCTCGTTCTATAAATAACATCCTAGTCCTACACTTAGTTCAGAGATTCTCGTCCTTGAAGTCTGTTGAGCTTTATATATATTGAATGGATTAACTCTTTTATTTCTTGTATCAATAGATCAAGGTTTTAAACTTTTTTTTTATATTCATATTTTTCACGTGAAATTGTAAAATGTTGGGCAATGGATTAGCACAACTCAAAACTTTTAAAATGTTGGGCAATGGATTGTAAAATAGTTAGTGAAGAGCTTGAATACAGATTTCAGTTTCTGGAAAGTTCACTATATAAGATGAATGAAGAGAGCAGTCAAAGACACCCCTGTAACAAGTGATGTCATGCAAGTGAACAGAGCAGTCAAAGACACCCCTGTAACATGTTTAGACAAATTGAATGAAAAGTATTATTTCAACAATGAGTGTAAATCCAATAGAATGTGATTTAATGAGAATATCTTCTTGTATACAAAACAGATTTGCTTTAGATAGAGTTTCTTAGAGAGGCTTTTGATCATGAACAAAGAATCTAGATTGAGATAACCACTCTACTAAAATTTCCTCCAATACACTCTTCAAGACCGCATCTTTGAAACAAAATTGGTTTAGGTTTGGTTAAGTATTCATCTATATAAAATAACTTATAATTAAGGGGAATTAAAATAGCAAACCGCTCCGAAAAACTGCCCCAATCCGCCTGAAAACTGCCCCAAACTAATGAACCGGAAGATAAATTGTTATGCCTTAACCGGCTACCTCCATCAGGGTCATACATTAATATATAAAGAAAGCCATCAACTGGTTTACAAGGAAACATTAAAGAGGCGGAAATAACAAAACAATAAATAAGGAAAGAGATAATAATTAATACACCCCTCAAGTTGGAAGGTGTAGGTCATACACGCCCAACTTGCCCAAGAGAAAATGGAATTGCTGACGACCGAGAGCTTTGGTGAAAATGTCGGCGGGTTGGTACTTCGACCTGATGTGAGAAGTCATAATGTTTTTGGCATCGATGTGATCGCGAATGTAATGGCAGTCGATCTCGATATGTTTTGTCCGCTCGTGGAAGACGGGGTTAGCTGCAATATGAATGGCGGATTGGCTATCACAATGTAATCGCATTGGTGATGTATGGGAAACATTTAATGAGGCCAACAGAGACTTCAACCAAATTAGTTCACTAGTGGTAGTTTCCATAGCACGGTATTCGGCCTCGGCGGACGATCGAGACACCGTATGTTGCTTCTTTGTCTTCCAGGAGATGGGGGATTGTCCAAGAAAAACCAGGTAGCCAGAAACGGATCGTCGGGTGATTGGACAACTCGCCCAATCAGAGTCACAATACGCAGTTAATTTCAAATCGCAGTCGGCACGTAATAAAATTCCTTGTCCCGGGCTCCGCTTGAGATAACGCACCAAGCGAATAGCAGCATCCATGTGTTGGCGTTGAGGGGTATGCATGAACTGAGACAACATGTGGACAGCGTAAGAGATGTCGGGGCGTGTGATGGTTAGATAGATCAGTCGCCCAATGAGCCGCCTATAAACAGATGCATCTTTGATCTCTCCATCGTGAGCTAACGCCAAGTGTTGTCCTTGCTCCATGGGAGTGTCAACAGGTTTACTTCCGAGTAGACCACAGTCAGAAATAATGTCAAGGGCATACTTCCGTTGGCAAAGATAAAGACCCTTTGGAGATCTCGCCACTTCGATTCCCAAGAAATATTTGAGTGCACCAAGGTCCTTGATGTGAAAGCAAGTGCTTAAATAAGTTTGGAAGGCCGACATGCAGTCGAATTATTTCCGGTGAGTATAATGTCGTCTATGTAAACAAGTAAGCCCATGAAGATCCCGGCACGATTGTACGTGAATAGGGAATAATCTGCTAAGGACTGAATGAAGCCATATTCTTTGAGAGCAGAAGTGAGTTTGGCAAACCAATTACGTGAAGCTTGGCGGAGGCCATAAATGGACTTCCGAAGGCGACAAGCCTGGTTGGGGCGGAAGCCTTGAATCCAGGCGGCAAAGTCATGTAGATTTCCTCCTGTAGATCTCCGTTCAAGAAAGCATTGCTAACATCCATCTGGTGGAGGTCCCAGCCGTTGGACACGGCAACAGCAAGAAACACACGAACAGAAACAAGTTTAGCCACCGGGGCGAAGGTTTCATGAAAATCCATTCCTTCAATTTGGGTGAACCCTTTAGCCACGAGTCGGGCCTTGTAACGCTCCACCGTCCCATCGGAGTTGTACTTGATCTTGTAAACCCACTCATAATCAATCGGGGTTTTGTGAGAAGGTAGAGTCTCAATAGTCCAAGTACCATTGTCCTCTAAAGCCTTGATTTCACTAGCCATGGCACCACGCCAATGTGGGGACTTGACAGCATCAGAGTAATGGTGTGGTTCAGGGTGAGATGAAATGGCAGTCAAGTAGACTTGGTGTCTGGGAGAAAAATCATCAAGAGTTATACAAGCTTCGATGGGATAAGGAGTACCTGAGAACCGTTCATGGCGAGGGGGCTTTGCGGGGGGTGAGGGGTCCATCTTCGATGTCTTCGTGATGTGTTGTTTCATAGCATATTCACCAATGTCATTCAATGGGCTGAAATAAGCCGAGCAAGCCACGTAATCATCAAGATGTTTCGGCCTCTTAGTGAGGCGAGTAGGTCGTCTGGACTGCACCTCGGGATTCTCATGTGGTGCGACAGTATGCGGATGCACCTCGGCCTCTTGTGTCGATTCATTGGGCTGATCCAAGACAGGAACAGGAGTACTGCCAGGTAAACGATTTTGATCCAAACTTTGTACAGGTTCATTGGCTGGTAAGATGTCATCCGCAAAAGTGTCCAGATTTTGATTCTTTATCTGATTTGGTGAACTGGGAGGTAAAGGGTTATTAAATGGAAAGATGTCCTCATGGAAGGAAACATCGCGCGAAGTAAAGAAGACGTTCTTGTCGAGATCATACAGGTTCCAACCCTTCTTGCCGTGCGGATAGCCAACAAACACTGATCTTCGACTTCGCGGCCCAAATTTATCTTTCTGCATAGGACTACAATGCGCGTAGCATAAACATCCGAAGACTTTAATGTGTTCATAAGATGGTTTTGCCCTGAAAAGGATTTCGTAGGGTGATTTGCCACAAAGGGTGTGAGTAGGTGTCCGGTTTATGATATATGCAGCTGTTAGGATGCAATGTCCCCAAAAATCTATGGGCAAATTAGCTTGAAATCGGAGAGCACGAGCAACTTCCAATATGTGTCGATGTTTTCGTTCGGCTCTTCCATTCTGTTGAGGGGTATAAACACAACTCGTCTCATGTGTGATGCCGGTATCGGTGTAGAATTTTTGCAACTATTGGGAAGTGAACTCGGACCCATTTTCACTGCGAAGTTTCTTGGTGACAGCGTTGAATTGAGTCTTAATCATTTTGTGAAAGTCTATTAGCTTGCAAGCAACCTCACTTTTCTCACGTAGTAAAAAAACCCAAACAGCCCGGCTACAGTCATCAACAATGGTGAGAAAATAACGAGCATCGTAAGTAGATGGAGTTCTATACGGCCCCCACACATCACAATGTATCAATTCAAAACAGGAAGAGGCATGATTATTGCTAGTAGGAAAAGGAGAGCGTGTCTGTTTCGCTCGATAACAAGCATCACAAGGTAGATTAAAATCTGATTTTTAAGTTACTAAGACCCAAAATACATTGCAGATTCGAAGTAGATTGATGTTCTAGTCTTCGATGCCATGTGATGAAGGAGTTGTCGCAGTGAGTCCTCAGTGCCTTGTGGTCTTCAACATGCTTGTACAGATAGACCCCCCCCCCCCCCCCCCCCCCCCCCCCCCCCCCCCCCCCCCCCCCCGTAGCTCACCCAGACCAATCAGGTTCGTCCGGGTACGATCCTGTATCACGCAAAGACGCTTAGTAAATAACACCAAATATTGAAGGGTGGTAGTGAGTTGACTAATAGAGATTAAGTTGCAAGTGAGGCGAGGAACAAAAAGAACATCGCATAAGAATAAGGTAGGACTCAAGGCGATGGATCCCATAATAGACAATGTAGTGGTGGCACCATTAGGTAGAGTGACTTTTATAGGAGTAATCTTGCGAGTGTCATGTATGCACGCCAAATTCCCAGTCATATGAGTGGATGCACCGCTGTCTAACACCCAAGCTGAGGAAGGTAGGGGCATACCCGATAACTTTTCGGATGAGGCCGGAGATTGATCCAGGAAGGTTAGGAGACGGCTAAACTGCTCGGAAGACAAACCAGGAAGTCCAGAGGAAGGCCCAGACGAACTCGAAGCAGCACCAGTTAAATTTGCCGCCAAAACATGATTACGACCCCATGAAGTTCCTCGTCCACGGCTCCCAGATCGGCCCCGTTGGCGACCGCCATGCCCTTTGAACCAAGGAGGATAGCTGACGATCTCAAAGCATTCGGAGATGTCATGGCCTGGCTTGTGGCAATGCACACAAGATTTGTCGAAAGTGGAAGGCCGACTAGGAATGTTCGGTCACATACGACTCGTAGCGTGAGTGGCCAAGGCAATGTTGTCGAGACGATCATCCTGTCCACGGGCAATGGTGCGATGGCGCTCTTCCCTGGTGACAATGGCATAAGCTTTGGCCAAATTAGGCAAAGGATCCATGCTCAAGATCTGAGAGCGTATGGTCCCAAAAATGGCGTCATCAAGTCCCATAAGGAACTGATGATGTTTTTCTTCCTCGCGTTCTTTGACGAAGGCTTGAGCAGCGCCACACGTACAGCTAGGAATCGTGGAGTAGCTATGTAACTCGTCCCACATGCCCTTAAGCTTTGTGTAGTAATGCATTACGGAGGTACCCTGTTGACGCAATGAGGCAAGTTGGCTCTTGAGTTCATGGATGCGAGGAGCATTACCGAGAGAGAAGCGATCCTTGAGATCATCCCAAACAGCCTTCGCGGTGTCCATGTAGGCAACACTGGGCTGGATAGACTTGTCGAGTGAGTTGAAAATCCAGGAAATGAGCATAGAGTTGCAGGAGTCCCAATATGCAGCCTCCGGGGAAGATGATGTGGGTTGCACCAAGGTTCCATTGATGAAATCGAGTTTATTTTTGGCACGAAGGGCATTCAACATAGCCTTCTCCCACATGTCGTAGTTTTCCCCAGTTAGGAGGCAGGTGGTGATGGTGGTGCCGGGGTTGTCAGAAGAATGGAGATAAAAGGGGGAAGCGGCGGTCACGACCATTGTGGCTGAAGGCCCAGCCGGCTTGGGGTCCCCCATGGCCATTGTGGCCGAAGACCCAGCCGGCTTGGGATCCCCCATGGCTGTGGAACCATGGAGGCTACGAGCACGGGAGAGGTGATCGGCGAGCAGGAAGAGAGGCGGCTAGGTTTCGTGGCTTTGATACCATAATGAACCGGAAGATAAATTGTTATGCCTTAACCGGCTACCTCCATCAGGGTCATACATTAATATATAAAGAAAGCCATCAACTGGTTTACAAGGAAACAGTAAAGAGGCGGAAATAACAAAACAATAAATAAGGAAAGAGATAATAATTAATACAAACCGCCCCGACTATTGAACATAACTGATCAGTTTAGGTTGGGTTTGGTTTGGAGAAAAAAAAAACGATCCTTTTCGGTTTGATTTCGATTTTGGACCAAACTGACCCAAATCGAACCGCTTGCACTCCTACCGGCACACCAGAGTCTCGTACTAAACTTGACTGCAAAACACTGCCACAGACAGCACCTTAATTTCCACAAGAATTAGACTTAGGTCCTAAGTTTACTGAAATAGTGTACTTTATTAGATTAATATATTATTATTAAGCTTCCAATGAGGAATGCTACAAAATGAACAGAATAATACCACATTGGTCAAAATTCGCTATTTCTCCGGCGCCGTTTAGCTCCGTCACTCCAGTTACTATATGATAAATACACAACCTTGGCAGCTGCGGGTCCCACACGCAAAGCTAAAGAGATCCCCACCATTACCTTAAAGTCAACCGTCCCATTTTGTTCATTTTGATTCATTTTTATGGTTTCCTCCCGTAATTTTCTGGTTGTAAGGAGCCTTCAAAACGAAGAGGGCAGCCTGCCTCATCTGAAACTGAAAACTGAAGACTGAAGATTAGCTCTCCACGCTTCTTTCCATCCTACAGGTACTCCTACTGCTGCTTATTTATCTCTTCACTCCTCTTCACTTCTCTGCTGATTAGCTTCTCAGAAATAGTTTATTTCTTTGTAATATGCAATTTTGATCCGATTCATGGAGCACTTTGTGTTTCTATGATAAATCTTGCTCATGTTCTTCCATACAACACAACAAAAAGTCAAATCTTTTTTTCTTCTACTGTTTGAAGTCTAAGAAGATGATTTGGTTGACAATTTCTGTAGTGAGCTACGGATCAGAGCATGGATTCGGATAGAAATGAAGAAATCAGCCAAGTCGCCGAATCTAGCAAAGCTCCAATTAATCGAAAATTAAAGGAGTACAGAATTCAAATCCCCTATCCTTCTTTTCATGAGAGACTACTACAGGGTCACCGGAGGAAAAAGGGGTTCTATGAACGGATCACAAACATCAGATTCGTATCGCCCCTTGCAATCTTCCGTCGCACCCTTCGTCGTAGAGAAGAAATCTCCCTCGGTGTGCCTTCTCCCGCCGGCATCCGCCGCCGCTTCCACATAAACTTCTTCAGAAAAATCAACTTTGCCTCGTCACTAAGAATCTGCAAGGAATGGCTGTCGCATCCCATGAACGCCGCCCTCCTCCTCTGGTTGATCTGTGTCGCGGTCTCCGGCACCATGCTTGGATTACTCATGCTCGGTCTGATAAATGAAGCCTTTCCGACTAAATCTCTCCGAAACCAGTGGATTGAGATCAACAATCAAATCCTCAACGCGCTCTTCACCCTCATGAGCATATACCAGCACCCAGCTCTCTTTCATCACTTGTTCATGTTATGTCGATGGAGTTCGGAAGACATAGTCGCCCTCAGAAAGTTGTACTGTAAGAACGGAGTCCACCGCTGGAACGAATGGCCCCACATGATGGTCGTCATCCTCCTCCTCCACATTACTTGTTTAGCTCAATATGTTCTCTGCGCTGTGTATTGGGAATTCACCCATTACACAAGACCAGAGCTCCTTGAAAACCTCTTGGTCGCCTTAGGACTGGTAGCCCCTGTTTTTGCTGGAGTTTATGCCATTTACAGCCCCCTCGGAAGGGAGTATGACTCCGACCCGAACGAAGAATTGCAGAACTCGACGAATAAGGCCGGACTAAATCTTAACAGCCATAGAATCGTCGTCGAAGATCCCGAATGGGTCGGAGGCCTGTTCGATTGCTTTGACGACGCACCGGTTGCATATCTATCTTCCTGCTGCACTTGCTGTGTCTTCGGATGGAATGTGGAGAGATTCGGGTTCGGCAACATGTATGTCCACATCATCACTTTCCTTCTTCTATGCCTCGCCCCCTTTTGGATTTTCAACATTTCAGCCATGAAGATCAACGATTATGTTATCGGGGATGTTCTTGGGATCTTGGGGATAGTCTTATGTGTGTCTGGATTGATTTACGGGGGATTTTGGAGAATTCAGATGCGGAAGAGGTTTAAGATCCGTGAAAACGGATTCTGCTTCGGATCGGCGTCTTTGACGGATTACTCGTTGTGGATGTTCTGCTGGAGCTGCGCTTTGTCTCAGGAAGTGCGTACCGGGAACTTCTACGACATAGAATATGATAGCCTTTTTCGAAGGCTTAGGGAGGAAAACGAGGAAAGGCGGACAATGTTGAGCAGTGGTGATGAGGAGTGTTTGGTTGTTAGTGCTGATAAAGTAATGGCCCCTCCTGTTCAGCCATTGATGAAATTGGAAGATGGGGGTAATGTGGTATTTAAGTCAGTTCTGCCATTAGTGAAGGTGGAGGGTGGGGGTGATATGTTCGATCAGCCAGTTCTGTCGTTGGTGGAGGTGGAAGTTGACGGTGGTGTGGCAGATCAGCATGTTCTGTCATTGGTGGAGGTGGAAGATGAGTGAGTCATGAAAAGAAAGGCTCATTTTTGTGGATATGGAGCCTCATTTGTGTGGATATGGAGCCTGGTTGGTCTCTTATTCATTGTGTTTGTAATGTATTCAATGGGATCATTCATTCTTCATTAGGGTAAGAGGTAGGAGATTCATTTGTTAGTATGAGTAGTAGGACTAACTATAGCATTGGCTCATAGAAATTGTATAAAATGTTTATAAGAAAATATACATAAATTTTAATGTGATTACATGTTCTAACGTGGCAGCAAGCTATGAGATGTTCTTTATATGTATAATGGGTTCTTAATAGTTTTTTAGATGGGTGAGTCATGAAAAGAATGGCTCATTAGTGAGGATATGGAGCCTGGTTGGTCTCTTATTCATTGTATTTGTAATGTATTCAATGGGATCATTCATTCTTCATTAGGGTAAGAGGTAGGAGATTCATTTGTTAGTAAAAAGAGTAGGACTAACTATAACATTGGCTCATAGAAATTGTATTAAATGTTTATAAGAAAATATAAATATAAAATTTAATGCCATTACATGTTCTAACGTGGCAGCAAGCTATGAGATGTTCTTTATATGTAAAATGGGTTCTTAATAGTGTTTTAGATGGGTGAGTTGTGAAAAGAAAGGCTCATTTGTGAGGATATGGAACCTGGTTGGTCTCTTATTCATTGTGTTAATGTATTCAATGGGATCATTCATTCTTCATTAGGGTAAGAGGTAGGAGATTCATTTGTTAGTAAGAGTAGTCGAACTAACTATGACATTGGCTCATAGAAATTGTATGTAATGTTTATAAGAAAATATACATATAAAATTTAATACGATTACATGTTCTAACGTGGCAGCAAGCTATGAGATGTTCTTTATATGTATAATGGGTTCTTAATAGTGTTTTAGAATAGTTGTTTATTATTAGAGAATTTTTTTTCTAAACAAGAAACTACAAAATTTAACTATATAAAAGTCAATATTATTTTTGCACGATGCCATGACTAGGGGTGCAAAAAGTCTCGGTTGGCCCAGGCCGGCCCCGGGCCCAATCTTTATGTCTGTCGCGCCCAGGACGGGCCTAAGGCAAACCGGGCCCAACCCCCCCTTTAAAAGGGAGAGCCTTCTAGACCGGGCCTAGTCGGGCCGGGCTAGGCCCAGACCTGGTTGGCTCCCTGCCATTTGGCAGCAGGAAAAGGTTGGGGCGGCACACCCCAACTTTAAAGGCTTGGCAGGCTGCCCAACCTACCCCGCCTGCCCAATTTCGGGGCAAGCTTATATTGGGCACGGGCAGGCTTGGGCCCAGGCTGGGTTGGGCCTGGGTCGGGCCCTAACCAAATAAGAGGGTCTGGTGGGTCGGACCTTCCAACTGTAAAATAGGCAAAACTCAATCATTCTGTTATCATTTAGATAATTATTTTTTGTTTTGCCCCTACTAAAATCACATGCATGACGTACTTAGTGCTCTTTCATGTGGTGTTTGCAATGTTTTATGGAGTCTGAGCATGTATTTTGTGCTTCAAATATGTGTACACCTTGATTGAGGGTCTATTTTGCACGATGTTGGCGGTCATGAACGCGATAGTGATGAACTGTTGTTCATGAACGCCTAATCTCACCTAAGGATTTACATACACTTTCATGTTCAAGCGTAGGTACTTTTCGTGGTGGCGGTCATTACCGTTAGTGGCTAAACTAGATGAAAGTCCGATCTGTAGTCTAATTACCTAGAGGGGGGGGGGGGGGGGGGGGGAATAGGTGCTTCAAAATATTTTAGTGTTTTTAAGTTGTTGATTGTTTTAGCTCAGAGAAATAAAGACAAAAAGCAGAACACAGAAAACACACAAATATTTATAGTGGTTTCCTAGATGATGGGTACTCCACTGCCCCCCTTCACATATCTAGCAGTGTGCTAAACTAGGCCAACTCCTCCAAAAACTCAAATCAAACTGATCTTACAACTAAGAAACTCAGCAAGTCCCCTACACTCAGATTCCCTCCTGGAATCCTACCTCGTGTGCCAGAAACAACCCTACTTCAGAGTTCAAGCACTCCTATAGCTCAGATCCCCAGCAAGGATCCTACAACTGAGATTTCCTTAGAAATCCTACAGCTAAGGTCTTCACATACCCAACCTCAGACTTTCAGCAAAGTCTTACAACTAAGGCCTTCTTACATGGCATACAGTCAGGCTGTCAGCACAGCCCTAGAACTCAGATCTCAAGGAGATCCTACAATGATAGATTATAAGAAGATTTTAAAGATTTATACTCTGAAAGATAGAGCTTTGAATAGCTTGAGTCTTCTTAGGCCTTTCTGAATAAAAAACTTTCTCTTGGTCTTTCTGGAGTAGAAAGCCTTCTCTTTTTGCATCAGCACTGGATCTTCAATGGATAAGCTTTTTGATAAGGATCAGTACTGAGCTTTCTTGAATTTTGAAGTCTTTTTTTCTTACAATAGTGCGAGCTTTCTTGTTGAAGTTTGGCTTCTTCTTTTTCTTCTTCTTCTTCTTCCTTTAAAAATACTTGTTTTATTACTGTTCTATTGCTTTTTCGCGCCAGCCAAACTTTTCTTCTTTTGGTTTCTCAATGTTATATTCTCAAAGGTGAGGGTTAGCCGACCCTCACTTATCTTTTTATATAACTAATTCTTCTAATGGTCGAGGTCTGAAAAGTTTTTGTCTCAGACCACTTTTCAGACATGATTGATTTGACATTTGCTTTTGTCGCTTCCGTCGATTTGAAATCCCACCTTCTGAGCTTGATAAGATGGTATCATTGTGTGAAGATAGTTGACACGATGATAAATGACTTAGCAAGCTTTCTTTAGTTCATAAAACGATATCGTCGTGTGCACCTTGTTGTCACGACGATATATGCCTTAATTGTCAATTCTTGAGTCCTCACAACGACATTTACCTTAGCTGACTGTTCTTGAGTTCTCACAATGATATTGTTGACGCCAGGAAAATTCTGACCTCAAAATTCGAACCGATGCAGCCGGAGGCTACTCGCCTAGCAGCCCAACGAGATGGCTTGGCTGGCGACTACGACGGAGCTAGAAGAGCAACGAATAGGAACCCAGGTGCTGCGACAGGGAGGTCCCACCACGTACCCAGAAGCTCCGAAGAGACTTCCCCTCCAAGACCAAAAAATGGCCGAGCAGGGTACAAGGAAGGCACCGACTTGGCTAGTACCGGGAGTAGCGGCCAAGTGTGACAGGTTCCAGAATGCAAGAGCAGGGTTTCGAAAGCTCAAGTCCAGGTGCCAATCCAAGTACCCCTGGGGTCCTATTTATAGGAAAACCAAGGGGTAGGGGGGGGGGGTTTATAGCCCAGCCCCTGCCCGGCGACTAGCGATATTGAGGCGATCTCCCCGGGCAAATGGGCGAGTATCGCTTATGGTCGCCCACCTTTTGGCGAGTATCCGGGCTACTCGCACGAGTGCATCCCTACTCTCCTAGGCTGTCTTCTGCTCCAATGCTTAACTGTCGTATTGACTCTTTGACTTTGACCTCTGTCTATGTGGCCTTGGGTGAGTCCTACCCTCGGAGAATGAGGGTTGTACACAATCCCCACTCTTTGCGAGTAACGTAGTTGCTTGGAAAGAATCATCCAACCCTGATTCGACGAGCTGTCTTTCTGGCGAGTATTGGTTGATAGTCGGCATCCCGCTGGTTTGACGCTCTGGCCCTATATATAGAGGGGGAGGGGTCTCTGATGGCAAGGCTTTTTTGATCTCGCTTTCAACATGTCGCGTAGTATTGCCGAGGAAGCCGCCGCTGATTTGGCCGAGCTTGCAAGTTTGCTGCCACCTTTGCGGAAGCCTGCTCGCGACGCCGAGCTCGAGGACTTTCTCGCTTCTAAGGCGAGTACCACGAATCTCGGCTGAAGATCAAACTGAAGTTCTTCCTGCGCGAAGTGAGAGCTACCTACTCATCACTTTTTAAGCTTTAGTCGCCCGTCTGTCTGACGTTTTCTATGTTATCTCGCAGATCCGCCGCTCGTCGATGCTCGGGAGGAGCCTTTGAGCGCCATTCCTCTGCGATCATCGCCTATGATCTCGCACAGGACTGGGGGAGGAACTCGCCGGGGCGGATCAGTGCGGATCCTTCATAGCTCCGCGGTGGATAAGAGGCCGATGAGCGAGCAGAGGGCTCCTTCAGCGAGTAATCCTCCTCCGCCGCCACCACCTTTGCAGCAACCAGAGGTGGCGAGTAGCCCGCAACTGCCCGCGTACCAACTTCCTCCACCTCCTCAGTTCCCTCCTCCTGCCGATATGCAGGATGATCGCCGCCTTCTGTCTTCCTCGGCTCCCACCACTCATCCGGCTGAATCCTCGCGCCGAGGCGGGGTGGCGGGGTCTTCCGGCTTCTTCGCTCCCAGAGGGGGAGGGCGAACAGTGGATGGTCGCGGTCGGGGTGATGCGCCTTCCAGCAGGGAGCACATCGGCGGGTCGCACTCGAACCGACGAGATGGTGCTCGTCGCAGTCTGTCCCCGCATCGGGTAAGGAGCTCTCCTCGCTGACCATCTCGGAGACCTCGTCGCGACTTGCGGAATGATGCTCATCGGCCTGGTAAATGGAGTCGTTGTCTTTCCGAATATCTTCAAAGAAGGGTCTTCCCGCTACTCGTCACTAAGGCTTCGTCTTTATGTCTTCTGCAGCTCGCGCTTACACTTCTATCGGGGCTCTGATTGACCGGGTCGGGCTTCCCTCCCGCGAGTATCAGGAGAGGGCTACTCGCGCCATCCTGGACTTGGAGGCGAAGTTGGAACGTCTGGCGATCAGCGAGTCCCATCGGCGTCTGACCGCGGTGGAAGCGCGAGTGGAGCTCTTGGCGGCTGCCGACTCTCAGCATCGTCTGACCAAGCTGGAGGTGCGAGCATCACGGCTGGAGGAGTTCGATACTCGCCTGGCTAGTGTAGAATCTCGCCTTCAGGTGTCGGCGATCTAGAGCGCCGGGTTGGCAGGATGGAGCATCGCCTGCAGTTGCATCACGACGAGCTGGTGGGGATGCGTGCGAGCACGGGCTCCGTTGGTCGCCTGGCGAGGATGGAGGAGCAACTACGACAAGGAGAGGATGCGATGTCCGTGGCCTTTGAGCATTTCAAGCGAGCTCGCAGTATGGGCTGGGTTGGGCGACAACCGCAGATTCCTGACGCTCAGCCGAACCCCTAGGATCCTGCCCCTCTTTCTTTTTATAGTCGCTTGTAGCCTTTTGGCAAATGCTTGTAATTCTGAAATAATTGACTTCTTTAAGTAATTTGCTATTTGGCGAGTATGGATATCGCCCTTGTTGCCTTTCTTGTTTTCTGCGATGTCTTGATGTTCTTTTTCATTTTCTTTCCTGCGAGTAGTTGTTGAATGTTGTGTTGGTGTGGCGAGTACCCTAGTAATTTGATGCAGGCACTCGCTCGTTCGACACCGGTGATTTGACGTGCACCCTGGGTTTTGGCGACTTTCCTCGATACTCGCCACCCCCGACTCGTGCTCGCGGTGGCGTACGCGGCAAGCCAAGCTTCGTCGAGTACTATAAATAGGGGGGGTACGTATTTATTACGCTTTTGGCGATCTTCCCTTTCTTTCCAGTGACCATCTCCCGATTGCTCCTCTCCTCGCATCTTCGATACTCGCTTCTTGAATCCTTCCCTTCCTGAATGGCTGACGAGGCAGCTATTCGCCGTGCAAGTCATGCGAAGAACTTCGAGGCGACTTCTTTCAAGAAGCCGATTACTCGGCCGAGCGATCTGAAGGAGTTCTCTGCAAAATATTTGTCGCCGGGGTATGTTGTCAGGCTTCCTCGCGAGGATGAACGCCTGAACTCCTTCTCGGCGACCGAGCTGGTCTTCCCCATCCGCCATTTTGAAGTCGGCCTGCGACTACCCTTGTGGTCGGAGGTTTGCCAGATCCTCCGCTACCACGGGATAGTCCCGTCGCAAATCAACCCGAACGGAGTGGCGATGATCGTGGGGTTCCTCTGCTACCTGCGCGATCAGGGGATCGCCTTTGATCTCTCCGTCTTCCGGTGAGTTTTCCACTTCGGCGCCACTGGCGAAGGCGTCGTCTTCTTGTGCAGTCATGTCTGCACGCTGGTCGGCACGGCGAACAAGAACCATCGCTGGACAGAGCGAATAGTCATCATCAAGGGCGACTTTGGCGTCGTGCCGACTTCATCCTTCCAGCCGGCCGAGAGTGCCTTCGCTGCCCCTTATCTAGAGGAGAGCCGGGAGAAGCTACTCGACAGCTTTCGAGGTCACCGTCTAGATGTCGTCCTCTGGAGGAAGCGAGTAGTTGAGCTTGCCGAGGTGTTCCCTGGTGAAGGTAGTCGTCTAAGCGAGTACTTGGTCATGCTCGCCACTTGTCTTCAGTCGGCGCCTAACGCTCTTTTCTTTGTCTGGGTGCAGCTGTTCGCTCCTTACCGAGCGAGCTTCTTCCCTTGGTGCCAAAGGTGGGGGCTCCTGCTTTGGTTGATTTGTCGCCCGGCGGCGATGATCAGGAGGTTGCTGGCGATAATGCCAGGCCCTCGAAGAAGAGGAAGGTCAGGGGGAAGTCCGCCGAGACTGTGAGGAAGAAGGAGGTCGCCAAGAGGGACCTGAAAGCGAGGGCACATCCTTCGGAGGATGGCGAGCCCAGCGGCCATCCGTTCTTCGGCGAAGGTGTGGGCAGCGAGGATGCCTATGGTCGCCCTCTGGTGTCCTGGGCTGAGCGAGCCCATGAAGTGACGTTGAGCACCAACCTCCCCGCCTGGTCGGAGGATTGGGAGGATGCCGGCGAGGCGTTCGACGTGACGTTCGCCCTTTATGGTCGCGTGGACGCCGAATCCTTGCAAGACGTCTCGACCGAGTATCTCGCCCATCAGAGCTCGCGAGCCAACCTGCGAGCTGCCGAGCTTGGGCATGCGACGGCGAGGAAACTGCTTGAATATGAGCAGGTGATCAAGGTGCAGAGTAAGAAGCTCATCACCTTGGGGCTGGAGGCCGCCAAGTGGAAAGACCAGGAGGTACTCGCTCATCGCCTTTCTGGTTTCTGAGATAGTCGCCTTTTGTGCCGATGGATGTTTGCTAACCGCTGTTTTCATCTGTACAGGCCGCCGAGCTGGAAATGGCGAAGAATGTGTCCCAGCTGGAGAAGGAGCTGGAGGATACTCGGCAAACCTTGGAGGCCGCCCAAGTGCGAATCGCCGAGTTGGAAACTCGGCCTGCCGAGCAACAGCCTTCGTCGGCGGGTCCCTCCAGGGTTGGCAAGAAGATCCGGATAGTCGACGACGATATGGCGCATATTCGTCGGGAGATCACGCGAGCAACCGGGAAGGTGGTCCTAAGCAGTCTGAAGGCCGATGGCCTTTTGAAGCCGGAGGCAATGAACCAGACTGTCATGGACATCATCCCGGCACTACTCGCCGAAGAGTCCAATTCCCCCATGCGAGATCTTCCATCGTCATCCACCGATTCCGGAGATGACGATTCTGAGGACGAGGGTGATGATGGCGAAGATTTCGATCCTGACGGCGAGGAAGGTGGCGATGATGCATAGTCGCCTGTCTTCTTTTTGCATATATGTACAATCATTTTTGTATATGTACTTATGAAAGTAAATGAATACAATTGTTTTGCTCGCCTTTTGTAGTCGCCTTTTACTTTTCTCCTTTTCGTGATCATTCCAAGTAGGTTCTTAGGCTCGAGACGAGGTTGAGTGCTTTCTAGGCGACTAAGCATATGCGAGATAGGATGCTGCGGACGATGATCATACCTTACTCGCTGGGTAGATACTTGGCCATACATACTCGCGCCCTCATACTCGCATCTTCCTACTCGCACCTGCATATGAAGAAGGATCCTTGAGATATGCTTTTCTAGAACCTCATTTTATACCTTCAGGTTGATGTTGTTGAAGAGGTCGACACAGTAGGGAATGACTGTCGGGGAGGTTCCGATGGAACACCTTCCAAGGGATCACAACATCCCGAGGTCTCCATCCTACTTGGGGGCTGAATGTTTCCCTCCTTCGGTCGGTCGAATCGGTCCTTCCCTTTCCCAAGTTGGAATGTCGGCTTCCAGACTCTCCCCTGGTAATCTCTTCAGTCGGACGAGAAATGCGGTCGGAGGGTAACTCGACCAACATGCAAGGGGGGAGCTGATCTCGACCATCAGTGCAGAGGCTTGGTATTAGGAGAACGCACTACCGAGGCACTGTCCCATCATCCGTTCTGAATTTTTACGAGGGTGTAGTCGGAGGCTCGTATTTCAACTTGCGGCGGTGAATGTTGATGCAGGACGATGTCAAGCAGGGAATGGCAGTCGGGGAGGTCCAAGGGGACACACCATCCCGAGGCCTTCATCCTACTTGGATGCTGGACGTCCGCGATGGATGACGTTATGTAGGGACCGACAGTCGGGGAGGTTTCAAAGGAACGCACCATCCCGAGGCCTTCATCCTACCTGGATGCTGAATGCCGACCGAACCTGTTTCCTGTTGCTCAACAATGGGGGGGGGGGGGGGGTTAAGCACACTTAAGCACATTAACTCACACAATTGGAGGAAATAATCGGAAACGCATCGCTTTGTTATGGGCTTTTAGCCCTTGAGTGTGCACGACACCTTTATTCAAGGGTCCCCTGAGCTAGTTACATCGATCATCTCTTCGCCGAATCGGGAGGTCGGCGTCCAGAATTTTCTTCTGGTAATCTCTTCAGTCGGACGAGAAATGCGGTCGGTGGGTAACTCGACCAACATGCAAGGGGGGAGCTGATCTCGACCGTCAGTGCAGAGGCTTGGTATTAGGAGAACGCACACCCGAGGCACTGTCCCATCATCCGTTCTGAGTTTTTACGAGGGTTAAGTCGGAGGCTCGTTTCCCAACCTAGCGTGGAGATCGACTATACTGGCCTTCTTCTTTAAAAGACTTTTCTGAGATAGGAAGGACTGCCTCATCCCATATTTCAGGGAGACGTAAATTTTTTATTTACAAATGAATTTACAAAAGAAGGGGGGCATGTACATTCCCCTTAGGGATAAAACCTTTTCTGGTCATCGCCGCTGCAGGTGTTCCCTAGCAGCTCGCCTTCCTGGTTCTGCAAGCGGTACCCTCTGGTCAGGAGAGCTTCTTGGATGATGAAGGTTCCTTCCCAGTTCGGGTTAAGCTTTCCGACGGCAGCTGACCTTCCTGCCGCGTCCACTTTCTTCAGGACCAGGTCACCTGCTTGGAAGTGCTTGAGGCGGACATTCTTGTCAAAATGTCTTGCCATTCAGCGCTTGATCTCTTCTTGCCTAGTTGAGGCCAGGTCGCGGAGCTCCTCGATGTAGTCGAGGGACAGCTTCTAGGCTTCCTCATTTTCCAATCGCCATTCTTCGTTTCCATCTTCCGCGGCTACCACCCTTGGGCTTCTGACTTCAAACTCTACTGGAATGAGAGCTTCCGACCCGTGAGAGAGCTTGAACGGTGTTTCCCCGGTGGCTGAGCTAGGAGTGGTCCTCAGAGCCCAAAGGACCAAGGGGAGCTGGTCCGCCCAATTACCTCTTAGGTTCTCCACCTTCTTCTTTAGCAGGTTGATGATCAGCTTGTTGGCGGCCTCCACTTGGCCATTACTCCTAGGGTGGTGTACGGAGGCGAATCGAAGATCAGTTCCCAGTTGTCTGCAAAAGTCCTCCAATTCCAAGCTGGCAAACTGGGGACCATTGTCGGTGACGATGGCGAGAGGGATTCCAAATCTGCAGACGATCTCTCCCCAGATGAAGTTCTTCACGACTTGAGAGGTGGTCTTGGCCAAAGCTTTGGCCTCGATCCACTTGGAGAAGTAGTCGATCATGACGAGAACGAACTTCCTCTGGCCACTTGCTTGAGGGAAAGGGCCGATCAAGTCCATCCCCCAGATGGCAAACGGCCATGGGGAGGTGATTGATCGGAGCTGCTGGGCTGGCTGCAACTGAAGAGGGGCGAAGAGCTGGCATTTCTGACACTTTTTCGAGAAGGTCTCGGCATCCTTCCGGATAGTAGGCCAGAAGTAACCTTGCCTTAGGATCCTTTGTTCCAAAGTGCGAGTCCCAGAATGGCTTCCGCACTCTCCCGAGTGGATCTCCTCCAACACTCGAGGTACTTCGTCTTCAGAGACACATCTGGCCAGGGGGCCTGAGATGGTTTTGCGGTACAGCTCTCCGTTTTGTAGTAAATAGTACGCTGCCTTGTACCGAAAGCTTCTTTGATCTCCTTCGCCCGCCGGGAGCTGGCCGTTGACCAGGAAGGCCACAAAGGGATCCATCCATGAAGGGCGTTGCTCGATCTCCATCATCTCTCCCTCTTCAATGGATGGACGGAAGAGTTCGGTAATAGTTCCTCCAGCCCTTGGCCCATATTTGGCTAAGCGATCTGCTGCCGAGTTCTCCTCTCTCGGCACATGCTCGACGAAGAAGGACTGGAAGCATCCAATCAGCCCTTTCACCTTTACTAGGTACTTCTGTAGGATGGTGTCGCGCACCTCGAACTTGCCTCGAATCTGTGACGCGACCACCATCGAATCCGTGAAAGCCCGAACATCACGGATCCCCAACTCCTTGTCAAGGTGCAAACCTGCCACTATGGCCTCGTACTCTGCTTGGTTGTTCGTGACGGGGAAGAGGATCTCGACGGCTTGCTCGATCCTTGTTCCCTGTGGGCTGACGAGCACGATGCCCACCGCCACAGAACTTTTGCCTGAAGCTCCGTCCACAAACAACTTCCATGGGATCAGATTGAGAGCTTCTTCTCCTGGCTCTGATTCCACTGAGAAGTCAGCCAGGAAGTCTGCCACTGCCTGGGCCTTGATCGCTACCCGGGGTGAGAAGGAAATGTCGAACTCGCTGAGTTCTACCGACCATTTCGCTACTCTCCCAGAATGTTCCACTCCCTCTAGGACATTTCGGAGAGGATGATCAGTAATAACCCGAATGGAGTGAGCTTGAAAGTAAGGCCGGAGCTTCCGCGCCGACACCACCAGGGCGAAAGCAAGCTTCTCCAAGATCGGATATTTCAGCTCCGCCTTCTTCAACACCCGACTGACATAGTAGATGGGTAGCTGCTTCCTTCCTTCCTCTCGGACCAATACGAAACTCACTGCTTCTGCTCCTACTCCCAGGTAGATGAGCAGGTCTTCGCCTTCCTTTGGGCTCTGAAGGAGAGGTGTCTGAGTCAACTGCTCCTTCAATCTTTCGAACGCCGTCTCACATCCTTCGGACCACTCGAAGCTTTCGGTTTTGCGGAGTGTCTTGAAGAATGGAGAGCACTTCTCTCCGGCCTTTGAGAGGAAGCGGCTAAGACCTGCCAGCCTTCCTGTCAAATTTTGGACCTCCTTCATCGTCTTCGGGGACGGCATCTCCAGGATCGCCCTAACCTTGTCGGGGTTAGGCTCTACTCCCTCAAGGGTAAGGAGATGCCCCAGGAACTTCCCTCTTCCAGCTCCGAAGATGCACTTCACTGGATTGAGTCGAATCTTGAATTTCCTCAGCGTCGCGAAGGTCTCCACCAGATCGGCCACGTGTTCCTGGACGCTCTTGCTTTTGATTAAGAGATAGTCCACGTACACTTCCAGATTCTTCCCCTTTTGCCCTTTGAAGACGTGGTCCATCATCCGTTGGTAGGTGGCTCCCGCATTCTTCAAACCGAAGGGCATCATCTTGTAGCTGTAGCAGCCATCATCGGTGATGAAGGAGACATCGCGGCAATCGGGGGGATGCATCCGGATCTGGTGATATCCTGAAAATGCATCAAGGAAACTCATCACAGAAAAACCGACGGCTGGATCAACCAGCGCGTCGATTCGAGGCAGGGGATAACAATCCTTCGGGCAACTTTTATTCAATAAAGAGAAGTCCACACACATTCTCTAGCTGCCTACAGCCTTCTTAACCATTACAACATTGGAGACCCAGCCTGGGTACTGGATCTCCGACACAAAACCTGCGTCCAGAAACTTCTTCACCTCTTCACGGATAGGTCCGACCAACACGGTGGCGGTGGACCTCTTCTTCTGGCGGACGGGCTTCACCGCGGGGTCGAGGTTGAGGTGGTGGCAAGCAACCTCTGGGTCGATCCCGGGCATCTCAGCAGCACTCCAGGCGAAGACGTCAACGTTATCTTGCAGGCACATTGCCAACTCCACCTTCTCGGTGACCTTCAGCGATCCGCCGATCTTCAGCAGCCCCGATACTCCCGCTGCGGAGAGTACCTCGATCTCCTCCACCTCTTCGGATGCCTCCAGCCGGGCCGTTCCTCCAGTTACCCTATCGAACTCCTCCGCATCAGCAATCCAACTGATGGTGCTTACCGAGATGAGGTAGCACTCGCGGGCGGCTCTTGGATCGCTCCTGATCCTCACCTGGACGTCCCCTTGGCAATATTTGAGGCACTGGTGATAGGAGGATGGGACGGCCTTGAAGGTGTTAAGAAGCGGCCTCCCGAAGATGGCTTTGTAGCAGCTCGGGGCGTCCACGATGACGAAACGACACTGGAGAGCGGTGCCCCTGAGTGTCACGAGGAGATCTACTCCTCCCTCCACCTCTTGCTTCTCTCCGGAGAAGCCAAAGAGGGGACCATCCGGCTTTCGGACCCTTCCTGCGCCGACTCCAAGCCCGTCAAACGTCTTCTTGAAGACGACGTTTACGGAACTACCGTTATCGATCAGGATTCGATCAACGGTAAAGTCTTCTACGACGGCCTGGATTATGAGGGCGTCATGAAAGGGGTTCTCATTCCCTAGTATGTCTTCTTCGAAGAAGGTGATCTCCTCCAACGGGGGCGGTGCCTGCGAGCTCGAAGCGACGCTCCTTCGATTGATTTGATGGAGACTTCCCTTGCGGGAAGCTCCTACCCCCGCACCCCCGTGGATCACCCCCACTCCTCTACCTCCTGGGGCCACTTCTCCTCGACCTCCGTGGTCGACTCGGTCCTCATTCCTTCTTCGGCCGACGTCCTGAACCGCCGGCTGCTCGACCGAAGCTTCTATTCTCTGCTGCTCTCCTCCTGCCTCTCCTGCTGCCAGCCTTCTTCTGGCTTCCCAAAAGTCCGGGCAGGCCATCGTGCCATGCCCTTCCACCTGGTGGAATTCACAGTAGAGAGGAACCTCCTCCACCTGTGGCCTCCTCTGCTTCTTATTCTTCCAGCCCTGGCGGTTGCCGCGCCTGGCAATCGCCATTGCTTCCTCCCTTCTTCTCTCCTGGTGCCCCTCTGGCCTGTCATAACGCCTTCTCTCCGGGGATCTCCTTCCCCGCTCCTGATGTTGGGGTCCCCTGGCCGGCTTCCACGGTGGCCGGTAAGCGGGGACTTGGTAGCGTCTTTCTTCCTCCCGACGCTCTGGGGCCACGACGAGCCTCCTCTCCTCGCTCCTTCTCGGCTCCTTCCTCCTGGGTTCTCTTTCTCTCCTCTCCTCTCTGCCTCTTCCTTCTGGCTTCCGCTTCTCCGCCCTCCTGGGCTCTTCCTTCTTCCTCTTCTCGGGGGGACTTTCCTCCTCCTCTTCTTCCTCGTCTTCCTTGGTCACTCGGGTGAGCCTGGCTAGGAAGCCGCGGTTGGAAGCTTCACCCTGGACGAACTGGTTGGCCCTTTCGATGAGGTTGGCGTAGGAGTAGGGAGGATTTCTACCGATCTCCAACTTAAAGAGTCCCTCGCGGAGGCCGAAGGTTAGGGACAACCGCAGGGTGCGACCATCCACCTCCTGGATGTGTAGCACCTCTTCCTGGAAGCGATCGATGTAGTCCCCCAGCGTTTCTTTTCGCCCCTGGGTCAGATGGAAAAGGGTCGTAGCCTCCTTCTTCAACTTCTTTGCCGTGGCAAACCGCATGTTCAGCCCCCGACAAAGGTCTTCAAAGCAGTAGATGGAGCCTTCCGGCAACTGGTGAAACCAGTCCCTTGCCTTCCCTCGGAGGAAAATCGCGAACAGCCTACACTTGAAGGCGTCCGACATGGTCCGAAGGGAAGCGACATCCTCGAACCACTGGATATGACGGATTGGGTCCTCTCTCCCCGAGTAGTAATTCATCGAGGGATCCCTAAACCCCTCCGGCACTGTCGCGGCAAGGATCACCTCGCAGAACGGGCTCCTCCCCCCTATCTGGTGACGATCATCATCTGGACGAGTATCTCCCCCATACTCGCTCATCTGGCGAGTATGATAGAATCTCGCATGCTCGTCCTCCTCGCGGAAACGAGTTCCGCCAGGTCCTTGAGACGCTTGCTGACCAAACTGCGACTTCCTCGGTCGCTCGAACTCCTCGGCGTGCGCCTTCCCTGCTCGCTGAGTGAGAGCACCTTCCTCGGACGGGTCCGGGCGATGAGGCGAGGTCGCCGTTCCTTCCGTGCGAGGTAGGAGAGCCGCTCGCATGGTGACTTCCATCCTTTGCGCGAATTCTTCGAAGACAGCCAACGATACGAACTCGCCGCCTCGAGCTGAGTTTCCCGCCACCTCCTTGTGGTCGCTAGCTGCTACCATCTCACTTTTCTACCAGACTTTCTTCCTCTGGCCGCGGTCCACGCTCACCGCACCAAAGTGTTGACGCCAGGAAAATCCTGACCTCAAAATTCAAACCGATGCAGCCGGAGGCTACTTGCCTAGCAGCCCAACGAGATGGCTTGGTTGGCGACTACGACGGAGCTAGAAGAGTAACGAACAGGACCCCAGGTGCTGCGGCAGGGAGGTCCCACCACGTACCCAGAAGCTCCGAAGAGACTTCCCCTCCAAGACCAAAAAATGGCCGAGCAGGGTACAAGGAAGGCACCGACTTGGCTAGTACCGGGAGTAGCGGCCAAGTGTGATAGGTTCCAGAATGCAAGAGCAGGGTTTCGAAAGCTCAAGTCCAGGTGCCAATCCAAGTACCCCTGGGGTCCTATTTATAGGAAAACCAAGGGGTAGGGGGGTTTTTATAGCCCAGCCCCTGCCCGACGACTAGCGATATTGAGGCGATCTCCCCGGGCAAATGGGCGAGTATCGCCTATGGTCTCCCACCTTTTGGCGAGTATCCGGGCTACTCGCACGAGTGCACCCCTACTCGCCTAGGCTGTCTTCTGCTCCTATGCTTGACTGCTGTATTGACTCTTTGACTTTGACCTCTGTCTATGTGGCCTTGGGTGAGTCCTACCCTCGTAGAATGAGGGTTGTACATATATCATTTTGTGTACCTTGTTGACATGACGATATATGCCTTGACAGACTTTCTTTCGAGTTCTCTCAACGATATTGTTGTGTGATGCTTGTTGTCACGATGATATATGCCTTGGCTGATTCATCTTCACTCCTCACAAGGATATCGTCGTGTGTACTTTGTTGACACGATGATATATGACTTAGCTGCTTTCTTTGAGTTCTCCTAACGATATCGTCGCATGTACCTTGTTGACACGACGTTATCGTTGTGTTCTTCTTATTGTCACGCCGATATTTGACTTGCCATCTTCTACTTCCTTCTATGAGTAATCACAACAATATCATCGTGTGTACCTTGTTGACATGATGATATATGCCTTGACCAGTTTTGCTTGATCTTAATACATTATACTTATGATTTATGATGTCCTAACCTGCTCATGTCACATCAAATATATATCAAATATAAATTGTACTTATCATTGACTTAGAGACTTTTCCAAATCTGAAACATTGTGGGCAGTGTTCCCAACACTACAATTTTGGTGTCATTCGGGCACAATAAATTATAATATACATATTATTGTTGAAAATATTAATGATTTTTTTCCTCTTTCTGCAATGTAAAATCGAAACATCCAATATGAATCTTCTACTCTTTAAGCAATATTATAAAAATTTACGCTAGTTATCGAAACAAAACATTACAAAAAACTTACAGATCAACATGATACTTTGCATTGACCCATGATCTGAAAATGTGAAATAGTTGTTTTAGTGGTAATAGTATGTGCAACGTCTTTTTCAATGTAAGTAATCAAGCAATCATTCATCTATTCACCCTCCATTCTGTTTTGCAAATGATTCATTATTATCTTTATTGCAGAATATGTCCTTTTACCACTACCAACTTCAAAAATCTAAAAACCAAGTGATAATTATCTTATTTTTTTAATTTCACTAATTGTTTAAGAAGCGTACTGATTCCTTTAACTTCAGAATGCGTGTCTGTTGGTGTAGATCACATGTTAAAAATATATATGTCATGGTATCCATCTAGTAACTGCAACTCTAATGGAGTAAAGTCAGATGGATATAATTCAGTGAGATGAATAAATTTATGTTTATCATAAGAACCAAATTGATCCTTTGGGTCTAGCCAAACGTCACATAAAAACATTTATGTGTTTACTTCATCAAAATGATCAATTAGCTTATTTAGCATCTAATCAAGCAATGCATTAAAAAATTCAATTCTAAATTAATGTATATTTGTAATCTACGTGAGTTGCATTTTGTTATACCTAGCTGAACGGACTTCTCATCCATACTCAGAACTTTATGACATGTTTACTACAAAAAGAGACTTCTAACATGAAGGATTGCCACTCGACTTCATCATTTATTATCCTTTAATTGTAATAGCTTTGACAACTTTACAAAATGCATTGCGTTGACAATATCTTGATCTTTCCTTTACAACGCTTGTGATAATTTATGTTTTTTTGGCAAAATATTTTTCATCAAATAAATTACAAATGAAAATTTGAAAGTCAAGATAACTTATTGAAGTGCGCTTGCCATTCCTCTTTAATTTCCATCTGCGTCATCAACTATGATAATCTCCAGCACATCAACAATAGAAGAAAATATACAAATGAAATTTTAAATTGTACCATAATATGAACTCCACCTTGTGTTTCCAACTCATTTGAGTTCTAAATGTTGATTTAACACTTAGGCCATTTTATAAGTCCCCGCACCAAGCTCTCTAGCAACTCAATCAACTTCCAAGGTTTTAAGAGAATCACGATGTTTGCAAGAGCCACCAACAATTTTCAATACTGTGTTCTTAAGTGTGAAAACCTCAGCAATATCAGATTTCTCTTATGCAACAACTCCTAGTACCAATTGCAGTTGATGTGCAAAACAATGAACATTGAAAGCACAACTGTTTTCATTCAACATTAAAGCTTTTAACCATTTGAACTCACCTTTCATATTGTTAGTGTCATCATATTCTTGGCCACGCAATTTAGAAATACTAAGACCATATTTCATAAATAAATTACCAGTAGCAGATTTATGAGATATCACAGTAGTATCAGATACATGAACAAAACCAAGAAGTCACTCAGTGATCTTATCATTGGAATCCATATATCATAAAACAACAGACATCTGCTCTTTTGTAGATATATCATGAGATTCATCCACTAAAGTTGTAAACAATCTTCTCCAATATCATGAATAATTTATTTTGTTGTCTCCATTGCAATTGCTGATATTATTTCCTTTAGAATCTTTGGCGATATAAGTTGACAATTTTGAGGAGTGTTTTGTAACATAAATGATTTGATTTCATTATTATGTGATGTAATAAAGTCCAAAAGCTCTAGAAAAGTTCCTCGATTGATAGATTCTTTAGTCTCATCATGACCACGAAAGAATAATCCTTATCGTACAAAAATCTAACACAATCAATCAATGCACATAAATGATCATGTTATTCTAAACTTTGTTGTTCTTCTTGTCTAGTAAATGCAATTTGAATATCTTATTTTTGATTCATCCTCACACATCTTTCTAGAAGCATTGTGTGGAGTCATGTGATTTCCAACACGTCCTTCCAATATTGTCTCATTTTTCGAATATCTAAATTCTCTAATGACAAAAGTAGACTCACAGCATCTTTGAGGGAAATTTGTATCCATTTTTCATGATATGATGCATGGATCAGATATATTACGACCAATTACTCAAATTACTCAGAAGATTCTTACACAATGGACTCTGATAAGTTAGATTTCGAGTCAATGTTTACAGAATCTTCTTCTGTCCGAAGAAATGATTCATCGAAAGAATGTGTTGGAACCTTAGTTTTGATTTGAGTTAGGATCCACCTTTAATGTCTAAGTTTATATCATAACATATTGTACAATTTAGATTAAATATCATTAAGAAAGAAACTGAAAATAGATATATATTTAATAGGCAGATAATTAGAATTAAAATTTACATATATTCTCTGCGTTCGACGAACGACAATCTGCGTTCGACGAACGGCGCTCTGCGGTCGACGAAAAGGTTGAAAGCTGTGTTCGATGAAATCCAAGCAGCGCTCGACGATCCTGCCTCAGCTCAGCGGTCGACGAAATCGTCCGTTCGACGAACGGCCATCTGCGTTCGATGAACAGCTCAATACTTCAGCGGTCGACGAAATCATCCAAGCTCAGCGGTCGACGAATCCTTCCGTTCGACGAACTCAAGTCTGCATTCGACGAATATTCAGCAGAAGTTCAGAACAGTGAATTTAATGAATACGTCGACGAATCAAATGATGAGTTCGACGAACTTGAAGCTCAGCTCGGCGAAATATCTTCAGTATTATATTTCTTATTCTCAGCTCGACTAATATGCTGTCAGACTTTATTAAAGCAATATTTATTATTTCTATTTATATATTTCTATATATATATTGCTGATCTAACATTACAGCGTGCAAGCATTAAATGATATAGCCGTTGGCAGAAGCAATAATGTTGTAGCCGTTGCAGCTAAAGAAGGCAATTTGTCTGCTCGAGGATCTGAGAAATGAAAGAGATAATATATCCTTCCTTTCTGGTCGGCAAGGATTCAAATCTGTCGAACTGCTCTACAGGTTAAATATACAGAGCCGAGAAGAAGCAGCAGAATAAGATAGAGGAATATACATGAAGAGAAACAGAGGAGCAAAAAGAAGAACAGATCAAATGATATTATCTTCTTTTTGCTAAACATCTTTCTTGCAGATCCTCTATACATATCCTGAGACACCAAACACTATCAATTGCTCAGGATCTAAACTGCAAGAAGAAGAAGAAGTGTTATTGCAATCAAGAGAAGGAGCTCCATCCACAAGCTGTCAGCAAACTAAATCAGACAGGGGGAGTTCTCTTCAACATCTTCATCAAGAGTCTTCTCAGCAAAAGAGAAGAACAACAAACCTTTTTCTGTTTTCTTTTATTCCTTCCCATCTTGTAAAGGGTTATAAATCCCTTCAAAAGTTAACTCCCGGTGATAGCACACCTTAGCAAAAACCCGCATCTTGGTTTATAAGCACCTGATCAAAAGTTTATAGGTGAATTGGGCACCTGATCAAACCTCCATTGGTGTGTGGACACCCGAACAAAAACACCTTGGTGTGAGGGCACCTAATCAAAACTCCTAGTGGATTCCTACCAGTGGGTAGAAGAGTAGATGTACCCAGTTGAGGGTAACTACTATATATCTTGTGTCATCTAGATGTGTGCCTTGTTTGTTTATGTTTTTATTTCTATTTTGCTGTGCTTTGATTACTTTGCCTTCTAGGTGTTTGTGTTTATTTCTCAATCAACAAACTCATCTATATATATCACTTATTTTGAAGATAAACTTAAACAAGATCTTTTAAAATATAATAAGAACTAACCTCTCCTTTCAATTGGTATCAGAGGAGGTTGATTTTTCACACAGGCTAAAAACTGAAATCACAAAGATCACTTAGTTCTTATTTTGTTTTTAAAAAAAAAGTTTTTCCAAATGGCACTAGCAGATTTCTTATTTTCAGATCCACCCATATGTAATTTGGATAGATTTGAGTTATGGCAAGTTAGAATTAAGTTATATATGAATGCCATAGATGAAAATATTTACAAATATGTTTTGACAGGACTTCCATCCGCAATTTCCTCAACAGAAGAAGAAGAAGAAAAGCTGAAATGTGCTGATGCCATGGCTATGAAAATATTGGCTACATCCATGTCAAAAGACATTCTTCAAAAAGTGTCTGACTGCACTTCAGCAAGGAGCATCTGGAACTCCCTCTCAAGGATGGTAAATGAATTCATTCCCACTTCTTCCACTAACTATTTGTTTGATGCAGAACCATCACCTACTCTAAGTGAAGAAGAAGAAAAAGAAGAACAAAAAGTCAGAGCTTTCTGTATGATGGCTATATATGGCTCCAACTACAAATCAGATGCTGAATCTGAAGCAGAAAAGGTAACTGAGGTAAAGGTATCTTCTATTCCTAATTTTACCTCTGATTTCAGATCTGTTTTCAACTCACCATGTACAGGTTTAATAAATTCCGAAAACAGAATCAGTAAAGAGCTAATAATAAACAAATTGATTTTTGATAAAATTAAAGAAGATTTAAAATCACCAGCAGAACACATTATCTGTTTAAAAAATAAGTTCATTAAAGCTAATAAATTTGAACAACCTGTTAAGAAGAGAATTCTTTATGTTCAGCAAAACCAATTTAAAAATTCAAATTTATATTTCAATGAAATAAAAAGACCAACATATCTAATTATAAAGCATTTGTTTTTACCTATTTTAAAACATTTATAATTAAACGCAATTATAATGATTCTTTTGAATTTTTATATCTAAAAAACAAAGTCAGATAGACTTCATATTCTTCCAGATTTTCTCCAAAATCATGTTGAGCATTCTACTCAGATTGCATAGATCAGAAATGATCAAAGCACTAAGTGTGAGTCTCTTCTGATTAAGGGGATTCAATAGAAAGAAGCTATCAGGCTATATCTTTTTGATTTTAAAATTCTTAGAATCCAATAACAGCCAGCAATTCATTTTATTAAATTCCTATTTAAATCAAGATTTAGGAAATCTGAAATTGCTTAAATGAATTTTATAAGAAGAAAATAATCTCTAACCCTTAAGCTTTAAAGACTTTTTATGCTTAGGTATCCCAAACCAAATAGGGGGAGATTGTTAGAACCTAGTCATAATTTGGATTAGGATCCCAACTCAAATAGGGGGAGATTGTTGGAACCTTAGTTTTGATTTGAGTTAGGATCCACCTTTAATGTCTAAGTTTATATCATAATATATTGTACAACTTAGATTAAATATCATTAAGAAAGAAAGCTTAAATATCAATAAGAGAAAGAATTAAAATTTACATATATTCTCTGCGTTCGACGAACGACGATCTACGTTCGACGAACGGCGCTCTGCGGTCGACGAAAAGGTTCAAAGCTTCGTTCGAAGAAATCCAAGTAGCGCTCGACGATCCCGCCTCAGCTCAGCGGTCGACGCTTTTACTCTTCTCAGCGGTCGACACTTTTACTCAAGCTCAGCGGTCGACGCTTTTACTTAAGCTCAGCGGTCGACGAAATCCTGCGTTCGATGAACGACCATCTGCGTTCGACGAACAGCTCAATACTTCAGCGGTCGATGAAATCATCCAAGCTCAGTGGTCGACGAATCCTTCCGTTCGACGAACTCAAGTCTGCGTTCGACGAATATTCAGCAGAAGTTCAGAACTGTGAATTTAATGATCAGGTCGACGAATCAAATGATGAGCTCGACGAACTTGAAGCTCAGCTCGACGAAATATCTTCAGTATTATATTTCTTATTCTCAGCTCGACTAATATGCTGTCAGACTTTATTAAAGCAATATTTATTATTTCTATTTATATATTTCTATATATATATTGCTCATCTAACATTACAACGTGCAAGCATTAAATGATATAGCCGTTGGAAGAAGCAATAAATGTTGTAGCCGTTGCAGCAAGCTAAAGTAGGCAATTTCTCTGCTCGAGGATCTGGGAAATGAAAGAGATAATATATCCTTCCTTTCTGGTCGGCAAGGATTCAAATCTGCCGAACTGCTCTACAGTTTAAATGTACAGAGCCGTGAAGAAGCAGCAAAATAAGATAGAGGAATATACATGAAGAGAAACAGAGGAGCAAAAAGAAGAACATATCAAATTATATTATCTTCTTTTTGCTAAACATCTTTCTTGTAGATCTTCTATACATATCCTGAGACACCAAACACTATCAATTGCTCAGGATCTAAAATGCAAGAAGAAGAAGTGTTATCGCAATCAAGAGAAGGAGCTCCATCCACAAGCTGTCATCAAACTAAATCAGACAGGGGGAGCTCTCTTCAACATCTTCATCAAGAGTCTTCTTAGCAATAGAGAAGAACAACAAACCTTTTTCTGTTTTCTTTTATTCCTTCCCATCTTGTAAAGAGTTATAACTCCCTTCAAAAGTTAACTCCCGGTGACAGGCCACCATAGCAAAAACCTGCATCTTAGTTTATAAGCACCTGATCAAAAGCTTATAGGTGAATTGGGCACCTGATCAAACCTCCATTGGTGTGTGGACACCTGAACAAAAAAACCTTGGTGTGAGGGCACTTGATCAAAACTCCTAGTGGATTCCTACCAGTGGGTAGAAGAGTAGATGTACCCAGTTGAGGGGAACTACTATATATCTTGTGTCATCTGTATGTGTGCCTTGTTTGTTTATGTTTTTATTTCTGTTTTGTTGTGCTCTGATTACTTTGCCTTCTAGGTGTTTGTGTTTATTTCTCAATCAGCAAACTCATATATATATCACTTATTTTGAAGATAAACTTAAACAAGATCTTTTAAAATATAATAAGAACTAACCACTCCTTTCAGAATGAGTCACCCATTCCATTGATATGGGCACATATGAGATCAACAAATGCTCGGGAGTTCATCTATTCGTTATTTTTCATCTTCTTGTTGTTAGATATCTCGTTCATATACATCTTCTCTTTGTTTCCCGACCCTCTAGCGAGTTACAGACAGAGTTAGAAAAGATCAAATCTTTGACGATTCCATCATACATGAAGCCAATTGAACAGCAGATATTTGAGGTGGATTCCATTGTTCATCTCTTTACGTGTAGTCACTCTATAGTAATTATCGTTGAGCTTATATCAGAATATCAAAGATGGTTTCATAGTCAACATTTTCTCTCTTTTTCAGGAGCAGAACTCCGTTATAGTACTTTCAGGATCTTAGATCCTTTGAGATATTTACTTGCCCGCCGACCGTGACTCTTGTTCTTCCGGTCTCGATATGATTCTTTCTCATCTTTTTTGAGATGTTGTCGCTGATCTTGTCGACGAACAACTCAATAATGGCCAAATTTTGCGTCTTTTTCCTTGTTGTGCTGTAACCAACCTTTAAATTCATTAAACCAATTCTTATTGAAATGATGAGTTTGTCTATTTTTTGTTTGGATGAAATTATCTAAATGTGGTTGACAATGACTCTTTGCAAATAATATCTTCTTATTGATTCTTGAAGATTGGCATCATATAAGTGTATAGGATTTCTTAAACCCAGATCTGAAGGTAAATCTTCTAGTTTGAACTCTTATACTCTATTTCTTTTACCAGCTATAACCAACTCCTGCGAATCTATAGAACTTTGACCTAATCCTACTTTTGAAAACAAAACTCTTTCATTGCACAAATAAACACACTACATAGAATGATAGAAAGATAAAAGCATAAATTGATGGACTATCTAAATTTTTTTTGAATTCTGATAGGAACATATCTGATTTAAACACTATAAGAAACCATAATCGGAAGGGGCTTATTATTGACCTATACAAATTACCTGATATTAATACTCCTACTCTTGTTTTGATATCCATAAATACAGTTTTCAGGTTTTAAGCGGTAACATTTGCACAAAAAAGAATCACATTAACAAGTTCTCAAATTTTAATACTCAAAAGAAATGAAACATGATCATATAAGGTGGATATTAAAACATTTGGAAGTGCTGGTACATTATTTTTTTGATAGAAAATTAGACAATTATCTTTGAAAGGAAAGGTATTCAAATATGACTTACATGATTCTCTATACTCAAAAGATGGACTAAAAGTCTAAAAGGATTCTCTGCACTCAAAAGAAATGAAACATGATCAATAACAAGTTCTCAATTTTTGTTATGAAATATTGAAAGTACCCCAAATCACAATCAAAACACTAAAACCAAAATATTCAGACTCAAAATCAAGTACTATAGGCTATAACATATAAGAGGGAAGATTGGAAGTAGAAGAAGAAAGCAAAGAACTCACAAATTCGATGAATCGATGAATGCCCGCGACTGAAGAAACCCTCGAGCAGTCGAGCAAAAAATTAAAGAAACCACGAGTAGAGCAGTCGAGCAAAAAACTGAAGAAACCCTCTACCTCGTGATTCGTGAAGGAGGTCAACAGCCCTTCACCTCTAGCTCTAAGGTCGTTACCCGTCATGGAAGAGTAGAGGAGGATGGATGGAAGGGAGAACCAAAAGACTGAGGGGAGGATGTGTAGGGATAAAGCACGGACTATGGCCGGTTAAACAAAAATCACAATTTTCATGTCCAGGAACGTGCCCGCGCGTGTCAGTGATTGATTCTGCTCATGATTACCACTGCATACAAACATATATTCTATGATGGTAGAATTTTTGTCCAAACTCACTGGTGTTGGACTCTGAAGTATCCGCAGTTATGGCTGGCCTTACTAATTCGATAGCTGAGAATAACGAAGGTAGTCGATGAATGTTCGAGATACCACCTCACACCGAGAGCTAGTTGGCGGAACTCCCTCTATATAATTGGCTCTGAGGTTCCCATTTCCAGAGCTAGAAGGAAGAGAACCCAGATGTTGGTGAAAAATTGCTCCCACGGCTTTATGCTCTACCTAGAGAGAAGTGGAGGGGCACTCCAAGCAGTCGAATACTTTACGGTCATTATGATCAAGATAAACAGGGATGAGGAGGTGCCGCAAGTGGCAAGACTAGACTTTCCAAAATGACAACACTTTGTTGCGGGTTATCTTATTGATCACTGAGAAATGGTTACAAAAGAGAGGTCGCCACTAAGATGAGTCTGCATCTCCAAGAAGGGCACAATTTCGAGTTCTTAACACACTTTAGTTGGGTTTGGGGATCCATTTCAAGGTACTTGATAGTTTATATGTGAAAGTGCATAGTGTGCCTCTGAAAATTCTCTAGAGGGGGGGGGGGGGGGGGGGGGGGGGTGAATAGAGATTTAAAATTATTCATATTATAGTTGTGCAAATACAATAAACCTAAGTGTTATGCTTCACAAGATAAATCTCAGAATAAAGTTATTGCAGTTTGAGTAATAAAATAAAAAGGCAGAAACTGAAATCTAATTTATGAGGGACATCACAGAAAATTAACAACCAAAAGACACAGAGTTTTTTATAGAGGTTCCCCAAAATGTGGGTACTCCCCTTTTCTACCACATGGTAGGGATGCACCACTGTGCCTAAGTCTTTTGGTAAGGAGACTCTTAGAACCACTGATCTTTTGACAAGGAGATCATGAACCACCAGATCTTTTGATAAGGAGATCTTGAACTACCAGATCTTTTGGTAAGGAGATCTTGAACCACTGAATCCTTTGAAGGGGGATTAATAAAACTCTTTTGCAGAATGAGAAGGAGGGAGAAGAAAGAATGTTGTAGGAATTCTGTTCTCAGAATTCTTGAGAAGACTGTATGAAGAACAGCCAATTAGATGTTCCATAGGATCTGCTCTGGATTAGCCCCTGCTTTAGATTGTGATGAATTGCAGGTGCTTTGTATGTCAGATCCTTTCTACTTCTGCTGATTGAGATCTGTCTGCTAAGAGATTGTGATGAACAACAACTTTCAGATCCTTTGTTCTATTAGATGAAGAACATCAGAGCTTTCTTTTCTTTTCTCTTTTCTGTGTTAGGGTTCCTAAGAAAGAGGGAGGAGAGGAGGAAGCTCTAGCAAGAAGGAAGACGACTGATTGTGATTAATGCTCTGTCTATTTCCGTCTTCTCTTCTCCTATTATTCTCTCTGTTCGATATCAAAACTCTTTCCCTTTTATGGTATGCCCTGAAAAGGTAATCTGCTAATGACATTCTCTTTCTTTCCTCTTTAATTCTTGGCCCGTCCACCTACAAGGAATATGGTTCCAAGAAACCTTTTTGTGTCCTTCTTTAATGCCCCTTTCTATTTCAGGCAATTATTAAGCCGTTGGGGAACGGTCTTGAAGGATGTGGGCCATGAAAGAAGGATTAGAGAGACAACTGAAAAGATATACTTTTACAGACTGTATTCGATGTAGTGTCGAATTCATTTCTTCTCTTATCGACGCAACTTCGAGTTCTTGTCGAAGCAGCATCAATTTTATCCCTGCTATGATTGAACTCTGCGAGTCGACGTTGCATCAACATCTTATCGATGTGTCTGTCGAGTTGATCTGCTTGGCTCTGAACTTCATCTTCTGCATCGAGATAAAGTCGACATTGCGCCGACTTTAGATAGCTTCGACAGAAAACTTCTTCTGCGTCGAGCTGAAGTAGAAGCTGCGTCGACTTTAGATGGCTTCGATAAGTCCCTGACCTTTACGTCGATATTTATTCGACGTAACATTGACTTGAGTTACTTCGACAGAAGGGTTGAACCACTTGGACTTCTAATCAGAGTAACGTCGATATGGACTCGGTGTTGCATCAAATTCTATTCGACGCAAATGTTAACTTAGCCCAATTTTGCTTCCCTTGATCTGGTCCTGACACCCTATGTTGAGTGTGACATCCTAAGACATCTAATGACAGGATTACCCTCATTATACAATGGGTAATTTAATCCTAAGGGATAAACTCATTTTTAAGTAATTTGTTAAGTTAAATCAAAAAGGGTTTTTCCCAACAATCTCCCCCTATTTATCTTATCAAATTTTACAGTTTGTTCAAAGTGATTTTACATATTTCATAGCATAAGATAATGCTCTATACACAAGAACTCATAGGCATCAAATGAGTAAACTAGATGAGCTGATAACATACATAGTATCGGATTAAAGATAGTCAGAAGTTTATCATAGTTTACCTAAAGTGAGTATTACTTCTTTTCTATGAGAAAGAAGGATAAGTCTTCATAAACTCTCCTGTACTTTTTCTCCACATATTTGAAATTTGCAGGAGTGGCTTTTTCAGGATTCTTCTGAATCTTTCCATGGCCTTTGAAGAGCTTCTCTAGGTCCATTTCTGTGTTAGGATGAACATCCTTGATTGTAAAATCCAATCCAAAAACCTTGGCTATCATCAGATTTATAACATCTAAATTCAGATCAGCTGATTCAGAATCTTTCTCTAATATGGATTCAGCAGTGCTTGCTTTTGATCTGTCAACAGTTGTTTTTTCCATCCCAGAGGTTGAGGCTTTTGTAAATATGATCTTTCTTTTATCTATCTCCTCTTTAGGTGACTTCTCTCTTTTCTTTCATTTCAGAGGTAGATGTCTGCATTCTTTGGATTGCACCCAATCCCTCCTCTATGGAGTTGCCCTACTCCTTCTAGCATTTTTGCTTAAGGATTTTTTGTAGCATACATTGTATGCTCAAATGGAGTGGATTTGATTGGAATTGCCTTGGCCAGTTCTTCCTTTTCAACCACTTCTTTTCCTCGTTTCAGAATATCCATGAATCTGTTTTTCTTTTCTTGAAGCTCCTTTTGAGCTGCCTCATATTCATATATCTCTCTCTTTCACTAATGTCCTCTAGTATTTTATCCATTTCTGGATCATTATAGGTCTTCATTGTGTTTTCTGGAATTTCAACCTTTTCATACTTCTTGTAATAAGACTTATCCCTTCTGTGATCTTTTCTCTGCTCCTTTGTGTACATTTCCAAGATGGGTATTCTTCCCCTTCCCCTTCTTCCTCTTTCTTTGTCTTGATAAGGAGGTCTTCCTCTGAAGACAGGTGTAGGAAGGATAGGTTCAATTCTTTGTCTTGGGACAGGTGATGGAGGAGGAGGCTGAACTGGTATTGACAGCTGATCTGTGATAGGATGATTTGAGATAAGTTCAATTGAGTCGTATTCTTGATTAGAATCCTTGACAGAAGCAGGTGCTGTGGTAGAGTCACCAGAAGACACCCTGAATTGATGGGGATCAGGAATGGATATCTCAGTATTAGTAGTGTATCCCAGAGTGTGCATGACATGGAGTTGATCATCTGAACATACATGAATCTCCCCCTGTATTGAAGACTCCCCCTGTATTGAAGACAGGATTCCTGGTGAGGATGTGTAACAGTCCTGGCCCAAGCCTCACCGGGTCTTGCCGCCCCAGGAACTGCCGGCACCAACGGTCCAGCCTGACCCGGGCCCCTAGCCCCCTTCAGGTTAAGCCTGACCCCAACAACTGGTCAACAACAAGCCTGCAGGCCGTGCACCCCAACCCCTCTCTGGCCCACCACAGGGCCCAGCGGGTTGTTGGAGACATACAGTCTCCCTTCGGTGAGAAGTGAGCCAGTTAAGCGGCAGCGCGTGGACTTCCTAGGAGGTCACCCATCCCAGAACTACTCCAGCCCGAGCACGCTTAACTATGGAGTACTTTCACTTCTCATCACCAACTGAGATGCAGCTCAGTTGGTGATGAGAATTGAAAGTACTTTTGTAACAGTCCTGGCCCAAGCCTCACCGGGTCTTGCCGCCCCAGAACTACTCCAGCGAAGTGAGTTTGCGACACCAGCACCTCAGGCGACCCCTCCCCCAGCAGCGGTTGGAGAGAATGCCCCAGGGGGAAGAGCCAGAAAGGAAGTCGCCGGAGGGTCAGTGCAAGACTTAGAAGGGCGAGTGCTGTTCGCCAGCCCGGCGAGCTCCGTGCCGGTGAGCTCTGTCCCGGCGAGCTCTGTGTCGGCGAGCGCGGCGCAGGCGAGCGCGCGCCCGCAGGATGTAGCGACTGTGGGAGTGGTTCAGGCAAACATCATCCTCGCAAGCGCGGTCCCCGTGAGCCCGAGTCTGGCGAGAGAGCTTGGGGGTCACGTGGAGCGAGAAAGGGTAGCAGAAGGGGGAAGTCCTTTCTGCGAGTTGGTACTCTCTGCACCGGTCCCGGCAGGGTTTGGAGAGTGGGACAGGGTGTACTACAATGGCAGGGATGACCCTGTCCAACATCTCCAGTCTTTTGAGGACTCGGTCTCCATCAGGCTGATGTCGGATGCTTTCAAGTGTCGGCTCTTCTCCGTCACTCTTAAAGAAAAGGCCAGGGACTGGTTCCATCAACTCCCTGCGGGGTCGATCTACGCATTCGAGGATTTGCGCCGGAGCTTCTTGTTGCGATTCTCAACTTCAAAGAAAAGGAAGAAGGACGCCGAGTCTCTCTTCAAAGTGAAGCAGGAGCCGAAGGAGTCGTTGGCTCTCTATGCGGATAGGTTCCAGGAAGAGGTGTTGCTCACTCAGGAGATGCCTGGGTTTGCACTCCAGCTCGCCTTCACGATCGGGCTGAGGGAAAGTTTCTTCAAAATGGCCTTAAAGAGGAAAGCCCCCGTCTTCTACGAGGAGTTGATGGAGAGGGTGGCGGAGGAGATTGAGAGTGAGGAGGCCAACCCGGAGCTCACCAAGAGGCTAGCAAAGCTCAGTGAGCCGGAGGTCAGGCAGCAAGAGGTAAGAAGAAGGGAAGAGCCCAGGGCCCCGGAGGGGGAGTGGAGGCAGCGTGCCGAAGGAATGCAGGGTCAGGGAAGGGGTTACGGCCCGGGAAGGGGTAACTTCTATGGAGGACAAGGAAGACCCCACCAGTTGGGGTGGAGGCAGGATCCTAGGCAATTGCCTCCCCCACCTCAGTAAGCCATGGCGATCAGGAGGTGAAGAGGAGGAAGAGGAAGGAGAGAAGAGGCGAGAGAAGAAGCGGGAGCAAGAAGGCGGAGGAATAGGGTGGTGGAAGGTGAAACAGGGGAGGTGACGTTGCCGTATTGTGACTTCCACGATGAGGAAGGTCACGCGATGACCACCTGCCCAGAGTTCCTGGAAACAAAAAGGGGCCGAGTGCCCGTGCCGAGGCAGCATGTGAGAATTGAGGAGGTCGAGCCTCGAGGGGAGGAGGAAGAAAGGTGTGAAGACAGAGTTGATGTGGGGAGTAGAGGAGGGATCGGTGTGATCCATGGGGGGGGGGGGGGGGGGGGGGGGGGTAGGGGTGGAGGCAACCCGCAAGGCTAGCCTCCATACCATCTATCGGCGGAGCGTGGCCTCAACATCCACTGCTCCACCCCCGGCGGAGAGAATTACTTTCTCCCAGAAGGACATGCCAAGCTATGAAGACCCGTTCTGCGATGCGTTGGTCATCCAGACCGCCATCAATAACTTCACCGTCTCACGGATTCTAGTCGATAACGGTAGCTCGGTCAACGTCGTCTTCAAGAAGGCGTTTGATGAGATGAAGGTGGAGTCCAAGAGGGTGTTGGCCTCGGATGGACCCCCTATTCGGCTTTTCGGGAGAAAGGAAGGGGGTAGAGGGTGGAGTGGGGCTCCATGTGACCCTTAGAGGGCAGTTCCGAAACTGCCGCTTCGTGATAGTGGACGCCCCAAGCAGCTACAACACCATCTTTGGACGACCTCTCATCAGCGCGTTCAAATGCGTCCTTTCCACTTTCCACCAGTGTCTCAAGTTCAACGCAGGAGGAATCCAGGTACGTGTCCGGGGAGACCCCAAGATTGCAAGACAGTGCTATGTGACGGCTGTCAACACCGTCACCTGGATGGGAGAAGCGGAGGAGTTCGATAAAGTGATGAAGGGGGCGGCAGAAGCCGGGGGAGAGAATGGGGTAAGGGAGAGGATGGAGGGAGAGGAAGTTCATGCCCAGGAAGGGGTCGCTGAGAAGCCCAGGGCAGAAAGAGGAGAAGAAGATGGGAAAGGAGAAGGTGCCCGGGAAGGAGGGGCGGAAGAGTTGATGATGGTAGGAGAGGCAGAGATGGAGGAAGGAGCCCAAGCGCTCGCATGCGGTGGAGAGAAGGAAAATGCTTGGGGAGAGCAATCTAGGCTGGTGGCCGTGGAAGAGGTCATGGAGCTTGAAGTCACCACTCGGCTTGGGGAGTTGGAAAAGGTCCGAGTCAGCGGAGAGCTCAGTTCGGAGGAGCAGGCCGAGATCCTGGCCTGCGTGCAGAAGAATGTGGACATCTTCGCTTGGAGCGCCGCAGAGATGCCCGGGATTGATGCGGATGTCGCTTGCCACCGCCTTAACCTCAACCCCGGCACCCGCCCCATCCATCAAAAGAGGAGGGCCGTAGAGGAAAAGTTGGAAGAACCCATCTGAGAGGAGGTGGGTAAACTCCTGCAGGCAGGTTTTGTATCGGAGATCCAGTATCCATGCTGGGTCTCCAACGTGGTCATGGTGAAGAAAGGAGGAGGTAAGTGGAGAATGTGTATCGATTTTTCACTACTTAACAAATCATGCCCGAAAGATTGCTACCCCCTGCCTAGAATCGACGCGCTGGTTGACTCAGCCGTCGGTTTTCCTGTAATGTCTTTCTTAGATGTTTTTTCAGGTTACCACCAAATTCGCATGCACCCCCCCGGACATCAAAGATGTCTCCTTCATCACGGGGGATGGATGTTACTGTTATAAGATGATGCCCTTCGGGCTCAAGAACGCAGGTGCCACATACCAAAGGATGATGGATAGGGTCTTCCGCGAACAAAAAGGAAGAAATTTAGAGGTCTATGTTGATGATCTCATGGTGAAAAGCCGGGACCTGGGGTCCCACCTCCGAGACCTCGAGGAGACATTCGGAACTCTACGAAAATATAAGATGAAACTCAATCCCCTGAAGTGTGTCTTTGGGGCTAGCCGAGGGAAATTCCTAGGTCACTTGCTCACCCCAGCGGGGGTGGAGGCTAACCCAGACAAGGTCAAGGCAATAATGGAGTTGGGGTCGCCAAGAAACCCGAAGGAGGTTTAGAGCCTCGGGGGGAAGCTGGCCAGACTTAGCAGGTTCCTCTCCAAGGCGGGAGAGAAATGTGCGCCCTTCTTTAAGGCGCTAAGGGGCAACAAAAATTTTAATGGACTTCAGAGTGCGAGGGAGCCTTCCGAGCCTTGAAAGAGCAACTCACCCAAACCCCCCAACTTCAAGGGCCGAGATCGGGAGAAGACATATCCCTATACCTGGGAGTAGGGTTTGAAACAGTGAGTGCAGTGCTGACCAGGGAGGAGGGGAGGAAGCAATTCCCTATCTACTATGTCAGCCGAGTGCTGAAGAAGGCGGAGCTCCGATACCCAATCTTGGAAAAGTTGGCTTTCGCATTGGTGGTGGCGGCTCGGAGGCTCCGACCCTACTTTCAGGCACACTCCATCAAAGTAGTGACGGATCACCCGCTTCGCAAAATCATAGAAGTTGTGGAACACTCGGGAAGATTGGCAAAGTGGTCCGTGGAGCTGAGCGAGTTCGATATTACGTTCGTGCCCATGACATCAATCAAGGCCCAAGCGGTGGCGGGCTTCATGGCCGACTACACGACTGAGGTGGGGGAACATGAACCACCTCCCCCAGCGGCATGGAGGATGTTAGTGGATGGTGCCTCAGGAAAGCACTCCAATGGAGGGGGAATCATCCTAGTGAGTCCCCAAGGGACAAAGATCGAGCAAGCCTTGAACATCCATTTTTCGATTACCAATAACCAAGCGGAGTATGAGGAGGTGATAGCGGGCCTGCGGTTAGCTCGAGAACTAGGAGTGCAAGATGTGGAGGTCTCGACAGACTCCATGGTGGTAGCATCCAAATTCATGGGAGAGTTTGAGGCAAAGGACCCGACCCTCCTGCGGTACTTGGAGAAGGTCAAGGGAGTCATCGGGCAATTCCACACTTTCTCCATCAAACATGTGCCAAGGGAAGAGAGCACCCCCGCAGACCTCCTAGCCAGGTTCAGTCCTCGAACAGGAGGGACGGTTTCAGAACTCTTCCGACCCTCCATCGAGCAAGGGGAACTGATGGAGGTAGATCAGCGGGTCTCGTGGATGGATCCCTTCATCTCCTTCTTATCATCAGGGAAGTTCCCTGAAGGAGACATAGACAGGCGACGCTTCAGGTATAAGTCAGCTTATTACTCTTTGCATGCAGGAGGGCTGTACAGGAAGATGCTCTCGGGACTCCTGGCCCATTGTATCTCCGAGGAGGAGGTCCCGAGAGTCCTGGAAGAAGTCCACTCCGGGGAGTGTGGCAGTCACTCCGGGAGCCGAACCCTAGAGGGGAGGGTGTTGAGGCAAGGCTATTTTTGGCCTACCCTCAGCAAAGATGCAGCGGAGTTCGCAAGGAGGTGTTCAAAGTGCCAGCTCTATGCTCCACTCCATCTCCTCCCAGCTCAGAGGCTCCGAACCATCACTGCTCCCTGGCCCTTCGCCGTATGGAGGTTGGACCTAGTTGGCCCTTTCCCTCAAGCTAGTGGCCAAAGAAGGTTCTTACTGGTCATGATCAATTATTTCTCCAAATGGGTAGAAGTGAAGGCGCTCGCCAAGGTAACATCTCAAGTCGTGAGAAATTTTGTATAGGGAGAAATAATTTGCAGGCACAGCCTCCCCCTGGCTATAGTGACGGACAATGGGCCGCAATTCGCTAGCGAAGAATTCGTTAGCTTCTGCACCCAGCTTGGCATCGACCTCAAGTTCGCATTGGTTCACCACCCAAGAAGCAACAGCCAGGTGGAAGCGGCAAACAAAGTAATCGTCAACTTACTGAAGAAGAAGGTGGAAAACCTCCGAGGGAACTGGGTAGAGCAACTACCGTCCGTTCTCTGGGCCCTGAGGACTACCCCTAACACCGCCACCGGGGAGACCCCGTTCAAACTTTCTCATGGGTCCGAAGCAGTCCTCCCCATTGAGTTCGAAGTAAAGACCCCCAGGGTGATCTCCGCAGGTGAAGGGGATGAAGAGTGGCTGGTGGCCAACGATGAAGAACAAAGGCTATCCCTAGACCTGTTGGAGGAACTCCGGGACCAGGCCACCATCAGGCAGGAGGAAATCAAGCGGAGAATGGCCTGATATTTTGACAAGCACATCCGAATAAAACACTTTCAAAATGGGGACCTGGTCTTGAAGAAGGTCGACACGGCCGGGAGAGGGGCCGCGGTAGGTATGCTCAACCCTAATTGGGAGGGTCCATACATTGTAAGTGAAGTGCTCAAGTCAGGGGGGTATCATCTCCGAGATGTGGAAGGGGTACCTCTAGGCCAAGCAAGAAGTGGAGACGATTTGAAACGATTCTATCCTTGAAAATTTTATGATGATGTTAGTTGAATATTTTACCTCCTCACTTGATAGTTATAACTACTATGCGAAGGCAAGCAAGGTGACAAGTATTGGTGCTGGAATGCCCCAGATCGATTCCGCTCCCGGGCTATCAATAGACGGGGGGTTCAGGTTGATCTCTGGAGAGGCTGGCAAGGTGACAAGTATTGGTGCTGGAATGCCCCAGATCGATTCCGCTCCCGGGCTCTCACTAGACGGGGGGTTCATGTTGATCTCTGGAGAGGCTGGCGAGGTGATAAGTTTTTATAATAGAATGCCCCAGATTGATTCCGCTCCCGGGCTCTCACTAGACGGGGGTTCAGGTTGATCTCTGGAGAGGCTGGCGAGGTGACAAGTATTGGTGCTGGAATGCCCCAGATCGATTCTGCTCCCGGGCTCTCACTAGACGGGGGGTTCAGGTTGATCTCTGGAGAGGATGGCGAGGTGACAAGTTTTTATGCTGGAATGCCCCAGATCGATTCCGCTCCCGGGCTCTCACTAGACGGGGGGTTCAGGTTGATCTCTGGAGAGGCTGGCGAGGTGACAAGCATTGGTGCTGGAATGCACAAGATCGATTCCACTCCCGGGCTCTCACTAGACGGGGGTTCAGGTTGATCTCTGGAGAGGCTGGCAAGGTGACAAGTATTGGTGCTGGAATGCCCCAGATCGATTTCGCTCCCGGGCTCTCACTAGACGGGGGGTTCAGGTTGATCTCTGGAGAGGCTGGCAAGGTGACAAGTATTGGTGGTGGAATGCCCCATATCGATTCTGCTCCCGGTTCTCACTAGACGGGGGGTTCAGGTTGATCTCTGGAGAGGCTAGCAAGGTGACAAGTCTTTATGCTAGAATACTCCTCGCTCGGCGGGCCTGCTCGCTCGGCAAAGAGAGACTTCGCGTGATAGTATGCGAGGAACGAGAATCAATCCTATGCGCTACGGGGTATCCGGTGCTTGGTAGAAAGGTCGTCGGCACAGGGTAAGAGGCGAGCTCTCGCCGAGAAGAAAAATACCTCGCGAGACCTAGAGAAAAACACATACCTAAAGGGTAATAATCCTAAGGCAAATAACGAAAGGCCAGATCAGCCAAAAAGGTCCTGTGCCTGTCTATTCAATAACGCAAGATGCCAGAATGATCATCGCGGGATAGCCTACATAAAAATGAACATCGAGATAAGCGAGAGCGAGATGCCAGCAAAAGCGACAAAACCGCAGAAAGGGCGAACACAATACAAGGCTAAAAATGTGCATCCATGCATTTCACAGTTAAATTACAGAAGGCGGCGATCTCGCAAGCCCAAAACAAAATAGAATAAAATAAAAAATCTATAAGCATCACGAGTCGCTCGCGAATTCCTCCTCGTCATCACTGCTCTTCACTGGTGGAAGCAGGATGAAGAGCTCCGGGACGATATCCTCCAGAACCATGTCAGTCGCGTCGGCAGCTAGGAGACCGGTCGCCTTCATCGTCGAGAAGATGTAGCGAGCTGACTCGGTGGACTCCAGGCGAATGTCCTCGTCTCGCGCTCGCCGCTCTTCCTTCAGACGATGGGGGGAAGGGGGAACGACGGCATGGGTGAGATCGCAGTTTAGGGCTTTCAGACCAGCCACCTCGCCCTCCAATTCCTTGATGCGAGCGTCGGCTCTTCCGGAGGCCTCGACATCCTGCAAGTAGGTTCAATTAAAGAAGCGAAATGACCAAAGGAAAGGAGGATGAGGAGGTATAGGTGACTCACCACACTGCCTTCGGCGGCGAGCAGCTTCTCCTTCAGCTGCTTATTCTCGGCAAGAAGCCCCTGATAGGCCCTCACGAGCTCCACGTTCTGAAGCTCCAGTTGTAAGCAGCGCCTCCCCGTCATATGGGCGAGCTCGGCAGAGCGCAGCTGAGACCTCGCACTCTCGAAGGCAAGGGTTCTCGCAGTCTCATCTTTATAAGAGCCCGCATCCTCGCGCCCATAGAGAGCGAACGAGAGGTCGAAGGCGTGACCGCTAACGGTCTCCTTCTCCACCCAGGAGGGAAGGATGGTGGAGATGTCCACCCGGTTGGTCTCCGGTTTCCAGTTGACCAGGAGATCGCCGGTCTCATCTCGGCGCCTCTGGCCGAGGCCGAAGTTATAATGGTTGACGGGGATGGGCAGGACGGAGGTTCTAGAGGCCTCCTGGCAGGGCTCGTCGTCCTCACCCCCGGCGGAGAGGCCGGTGAGGTCGAACTCGTCGAAAGCGACCTCGCGGGGCTCCTTTCCCTTCGAGGAGGCGAGCGAGACCCTGCTCTTCTTGCTCTTCTTCTTTGGCGGATATTTCGGGGGAACGGCATGACCACCAGAAGCCCCCGGTCTCTTGCGAGAAGAGGGCTCACCTGGAGGGACTGCGCCTCGGCAAGCCTCCGCCCCTATGGTCGCGAGAGCCAGGGTAGCGTCGGTTTTTCGATTGCTCACATAGGGGGGATGGATGGGAAGATCCCGCTCGCCTAGAAAAGGGTTGAAGCTTCAATAAGTATGAGGTTACTGGAAAAAAGTCAGTAATAGAGCGAGATCTTTTACCTTCCCCGACGAGCACTAGAAGCAGCGTGTCGAGGTTGCGGCGGAGATGGACAACCTCGAAGTTCTTCTTGCAGAAGAACTGATAGAGAAGGGCGTCATGATCTCCGAGGGCAGCTGGCCGGTAGGTGGTCTCGCCGTGTTGGACGGGCGAGATCAGGATATTACCGAAGTTCCCCTTGACGATAAGGAACTTCTGGGCCCAGAAGTGGGCTTTGTTGACGGTCTAGTCAACCTTAGGACCCGAGCCCATGAAGTAGGCAGTCCCATCCCTGAAGGCACGGAACGAGAACAGCTTCCGAAAGACTGGGTGTCTGAACTCGATGCGTTCCTCGCGAAGATAGAAGGCGAAGGCTGTGATCACCGCCATGGCATTAAGGGTGAGCTGGCCCGGAACAACACCATAGTGCTTGAGCACCTAACGAGCAGCGAGAAGATCGAGATTAGTTCACATAATGAGCGAGACTCGACATGTAGAGAAAAAGAAGCGAGCGAGAACGACCATTACCTGGCGAACTTCCGGCCACAGGGGGAGACGCAGGCCGACCGCGAAAGGAGCGGTGGGGATGGCCAACTCGTCGACAAGTGGGGCGTTGATCATGTCGTTCTCGCTGGGACGGCGTGCCTCGAAAGGGGGGTGACATAATCAGCGACCGCGCTGAAATATTCCTCGTCCGTCAGGTTGCAGTGGTAGAAGGTGTGCTCTGTGAAAGCCTTCGTAATCTTTCGCCGACCCTCTGAATCATTAGCATCGCCGCCCATTTTAGTAATATGCGAGAAAGGAAGTAAAGCGAGAACGGGAATGAGCGAGAGCTCTGAAGCGGAGGAGGAAGAAGGTTGACAGTAAATGCGGTGGTTGACCCAGTTATGGCCGCCTATTTATAGCCAAAGCAAAAGGGCGGGAAGAAGTCCAAGCGCCGGCGGGCGCGGGTAGCAGCAAAAACATCACATCATGTCCGCGGGCGAGAAAGGCCTGCGGGGTTAGTACAAGCAACATTTTCGCGAGGTATATTTAGCGAGAACAGAGGGTCCTCGCGAGCACAATACAACATGAAAATGAAACAGATTTATTAGCAGCGAGCGAGAAATAACAAAAAGCTAGTAATACTTATTGCCAGAAGAAATAAATCCAACATACAAGTGGCAAATATGCGAGTTACGAGCCATGGCGAGATTGTCTAAAACAACAGCACCCATTACAAATAATAAGAGTTCGCGACAACACAACAGTTAGCGAGAATCATGGGGTAACCATTTCCACCTGCCCCCACCCCGCGACCCGGACCGCGGCGGGACCCTAGAGTTATAATAATCCTCTGCCAAACGGCCCTCCCTGTCCATGAGGTATGCGTAGTCTCTCAACCAAGCTATATGCACCTCCGGCGTCGTGGCATTCTCATCCTGGTCACGCTGTCTTGCCTGCCGGAGCCTCGCACACTCTTCCATCAAGACCGCGTGCCTGTCCTCGGCGACTTCTCTGTCCCGTCTCGCCTGCATATTGAGGTCCATCAGCATCCGCCCATGTTTCCTCATCAACTCCATGGCTCGTTGTTTCATCATCTCGGGATCTCGCGGATCCCCTAAGAAGTCCTCCACCTGGTCAGGAAGGGGGGACATCTCGTCGTCGCCCAACTCGGAATCGGTAGGCAGATTTTCGGGATTCTCTGCAAGATATTACGAAGGGGTTAGATGGCGCGCTTGAGTTCGCACAGGGCAAGGGATCGTCAGAATACTTACCAAGCCGGGGGGGGGGGGGGGGCGAGAAGTCGAGGGACGGCCCTAGAACACGTTGCTGTAGTGGGGGTAGAGAGATTTACCTAGGCCGGAGGGGTAGGCCGCGCTGTTGGTCGGAAGGATCTTTGGTGGCACAAAGCCACCGGTCTCCTCGCTCGTCAATAGTTGGAATCCGGGCTTATCTATGATTTTGTCAGGAGGCGGAGGCGGAGACGGAGGCCGCGATGCATGGCGGGCCGGGGACTTCAGGGGCGAGACTGTAAGAAGTAAGGAATGAAGGTCAGATGGTTGACAAGAAACATTTTGGCATGCGAGATCAAGATCATACCGGTGACGTTTTTCCCAGCGAGGTTCGTATCCGCCGGCGGACTTTTGCAAGACCCATCAGCGGGTTCTCCAGCGTTCTCGTTCGACAATGCATCCTGTGAGTAGATATGAATCACAAGCAAATTTATTGACGTGAACTAGAGGAGTAGCTCATACCTTCTCGTGGTGGCGATCGTCCGGGTAGGAGTCCAACAGCACGGAGTCATCCCCGGTTCGACGAGCCGCCCTCGCCTTCTTGATTTTCGGCGACTGAGCAGGGGTCGGCTGATTCATCCAGGCGGGGACCCTGGTCGTGGAGGGTAGCCCGCCGGCTCTCACTGCCCTCAGGCGAGCCTCGGCTTCTTCGGAAAGAGGCATCTCCAGGCAGCTACAGTGTCAGGCAAAGGGAAAGGAAGAGAAGTGGCAGCGCACGCCACTGGGGACTCGGGATGATATTTATAGCCCACAGGGTGGGTCCCACCAAAGATTCCTGACAGATCATCAAGGAGCTGGCGAATACCAGGGTTTGGATGTTTCTTCGCGAGTATGAGTATCCTCGCGAAGAGCGGGGATTGTGTACAACCCCGATATTCGCCAGGCAAGGAGACGCGGTTTAAAGAAGGCAACAGAATGGAGGAGGTAATAGGGAAGGGAATCTTCCCTCTCGGGGGGCTCGCTGAAGGGCGTGCAAGAAGGGTCAGCGAGACAAGCGCTCGCGGATGTGTTCGATGAACTCTCCAGTGTTCGTCGAGCTCCCCCAGCTTTGTCGACCGCACCCCTGTTCGACGAAATCATCCGAAGTCGACGAAGTGTTCTAAGCTCACCAAAACCAATGTGATGGTCTCACAAATGGAATCGCGAGATCCAGACCTCGGCAGAGATCTCCAAAGGACTGGGCCCAGTGAGGGTTGGCAAACAGATACCTAGCAGGCCACTGGCGGAAGAGACCTATGATCAGTAAAGGGGAGTTCAATGAAATGTGCTGTGTTCGACGAAGTCCAGAGGCGGTCTCGCAGTAAGGCTCGCGAGACCGGACCTCGGCATATACCGCCAGAATTGGCCGGCGAGGTCCTCGCAGCATGACCGCCTAAGAGAGGCACCGCGAGCAGGACTCGCGAGAGGGCCCGCGAGCACTACAACAGTCAAGTTCTCGCAGTTCCTGGCCTATGAGATGATAAGGCCAAATTATCCTCTTACCCTTGGTGGCCTGCCTTTAGCTCCTCCAAACAACGGAGTTTGGCTGTTAGCAGACCCACTTGGGGTGCAGATAGTAAAATTAAAAGGCTGAATCCTACTATTTGCAGGCCATGTCAGAAAACCTATAAATAGGACCTTAAGGGCACCTTTGGAGAGGAGTCCACTTCAGCTTCTCTCTCCTCAGGTTTTCTTTGGTTAGCATTTCCAGAGCTCTCCAAGGTGCCCGAGTCCCAGCTTTGGCTTGGGAGGGGAAGCGCTCAACGATCTTCCGGGTTAGTGGAGGGACCTCCTCACTGTGACCAAGTTCTTAGTCTTCTTCCTAGTCTTCAGTCTACCTTCTACGAGGGATCAGTAAGGGCTAGCCGCCCCTCGTTTCGGCGAGGGCCCCGAGCTCCACAAGAGGCCGAGAAATCGGTTTCAACAACGGGAGTGACCTAGGGCGTGTAAACATTACTGACATTGGAGCTGACAGTGGCGTGGACTTTGCGTGACGGCGGGAGAAATTCGGACATTACACGCCCGTGTAACTTGGGTCACGGGCGTGACTTAGGACGGCTTCATTAAATGCAGCATGGGCTAGAATTCGGCGCGGCAGAGCAGGGATCACGCGGGAAAGCCACGGGCGTGACATTTTGGGTTACTGGCGTGACATTTTGGGTCACGGGCATGTACCTGGGCGGCTACAATTAATGCAGCGTGGGATAGAATTCGGCGCGACATAGCACGTTCGTCGAACTCAGCTCAGATTTCGTCAAACGTAGGGGAAGAGAGCGTTCGTCGAACGCAGCTCCAATTTCGTCGAATGCAGCGGCAGAGAACTTTCGTCGAACGCAGTGGCAGAGATCTTTCGTCGAACGCAGCTCCAATTTCGTCAAACGCAGCGACAGAGAACATTCGTCGAACGCAGCTCCAATTTTGTCGAACGCAGTGGCAATTTCGTCGAACGCAGATCTTTAGGTTACACACAGCGACAGTTATCTTTTTTTGTTGTTTTTCTTTTTATTTTAACATGTTTTGTAGGTAACCGCCGCTTCCCCCGCATCTTCATAACCAGGGAAGCCCTCTTAACATCTCCTTCATTTCTATTATAATTTTTGTTTTGTCTTGCATTTCTTTTTTTCTTTTACTTCATACTTAGTTTTAAACATTGGGGACAATGTTTAACTTTAAGTATGGGGGGGGGGGGGGTGTAAATAGTTCTTTGTAAGTAGTTGTTAAATTAGAAAATTTTCAAAAAAAATATATATTTTCTTATGTTTTCTTCTATTTTAGCACTTGTAAAACCCAAAAACTCAAAAAAAAAAATTTAGAAAATTGAAAAATTTAAATATTGGAAAGGGACGTTTGGGACCTCACCCCATCTCACATCCTAGTACCGTGAGAACACTTCACGGGGTATACCTCGGGAAGTACAAGAATTAACAAAAAATTTTAAGCTTTTTAGTATATGTTTTTATTGTTTATTTCTTATAAAAAAAAAAAGATAATATCAAAATTCAAAAAAAATATATGAAAAAAACTTAAAATACAAAAAATATTTTAAATCTTATACCTCTCCTATTTGTTGTTTTTGTGATTTCTTAGAAATCTAGTTGAGAATATTTATAAGTATGTTTAAGTTTTTAATTGGCTAAAATTTTGCTTATCATAATTTGTTAATTTTAAATTTGAGGTAATCTTGATTTAAGAATCATCTTATGATTTTAACTTGATTAGAGAATTTATTTAGCATGACTTCTCTTTTTATTTTTAAATGGCTTCATTTTGTAGTGAATTTGCTAAACCTCTTTAGATTTCAATTATATTTTTTTCTAACTTCTTAGATCTTAGGAAATTTAATTTTACTAGAATTTGCTCTCAATATAATTTAAAGCTAGCTAGATTTAATTTCCTTCCTTACCCCCTTTGTGGCATAGAAAAATTGAAGTTTAAAAGATCATATGTCATGGGAATAAGAAGATAAAATTCATTATTCCCTAAAACATATGCACCCAAAATATTTGAAAAGATTATATGGCATGGAGTAAGAGGATAAAATTCATTACTCCTAAACCATATACATTTTGGGTTGTTATTAGAAGAGAAAAAGGAAAAATTCATCACCTCAAATTAAAGATCTCTTCTTATGCCAAATTTTATGAAATTCCCCTTAGCAAATTATCATTGTTCTAGATTTAGTTTAAGATTATGGAGAGAGCAATATTTAGTAAGTTACTTTTCCTTAAGTTTCTTTTAAGATAGAGTTCTTATAATTTTAATTTAATCTCATTTTATAATTTCTACAATATTGTTAAACTAATTAATTTTCTTGAGAAGTCCCTGCCTAAACATTTTCCCCTCTTTTCAAATCATCATCATAATTTAGGACTTAACTCCTCCTTGAATTTACTCTTAACTTAACTTTTGGTTTAAATGAAATTTTAGTTTAAAATTAAAAAATTGTAAGGATGTCTTATAAATTATGTCTCACACTTTTGCTCTGGAATAGCAAAACCTCAAGTATGGGGGTATTTGATGAGTAGTATTTATGCGTATTTTAATTATAGTATTTATTTTAGTTTTAATTTAAAATTGCAAATATTATTTATATTTTAGTTTAAAATCACTTCTTTTATAATTTCTGTTCTAAATATAGTTTACTTTTATTTTTGCAGAATTTTGGGGAAAATTGGAGAAAATCAGATGTCACGCCCTCAGTCACACCTGTGACCAAGGGCGTGTAACCTAAAGATATGCGTTCGACGAAATTGCCCCTGCGTTCGACGATATTGGAGCTGCGTTCGGCGAAAGTTCTCTGCCGCTGCGTTCGACGAAATTGGAGCTGCATTCGACAAAAGATCTCTGCCGCTGCGTTCGACGAAAGTTCTCTGCCGCTGCGTTCGACGAAATTGGAGCTGCGTTCGACGAACGCTCTCCGCCCCTGCGTTCGACGAAATCTGAGCTGAGTTCGACGAACGCGCTCTGCCGCGCCAAATTCTATCCCATGCTGCATTAATTGTAGCCACCCAGGTACACGCCCGTGACCCGAAATGTCACGCCCGTGACCCGAAATGTCATGCCCGTGACTTTCCAGCCCACGCTGCATTTAATGAAGCCGTCCTAAGTCACGCCCGTGACCCAAGTTACACGGGCGTGTAATGTCCGAATTTCTCCCGCCGTCACGCAAAGTCCACGCCATTGTCAGATCCAATGTCAGTAATGTTTACATGCCCTAGGTCACGCCCGTGACTGAGGGCGTGTAACCTGAATTTTTTGCCTATAAATTCAGAGGCTCTCCTTGAGCCCAGGGTTCAGAATTTTGGAGTGGGGGAGGTGCTGCTAGAGCTGTTAGTGAGCTTTTCATGTTCATATTTTTCCTTAAGCTTTCATGTTCTCTTTTTCATGCATTGTACTAGTTTTTATTTCTTTCATGCACTAGTTAATTAAAGCTTGCAACCTTAATTTCCTAGCTTTGTAATCTCTCTTTAAGCTTGTAATAGTTTTGGTTTTCAATAAAATTATGTTTGCTCTCTTTCATGTTCTCTTTCTCCTTAGTAATTTCTTTTTCATGTAATGTTAATTTTTCTCTCCTTTCATGCAATGTTTAATCTTCTCATTTAGCTTGCAATTTGTCTTTTTTTAGTTAAGTAAAACAACCTCCAAAAATTCGTTCGATAAGATAATGGTGATTTTCCTCGAAGTAGAAGTAATCAACACACCCCGTGGAATACGACCTTGATATTCCTAAATAACCTATAATATAGACGATAAGGTACACTTGCCTTAATCAGATATAGTTTTGGAGATAATCTTCAAACCTTCACTTAATTTCAACACATGAAATTTCTATATCAGTAGCGGGTACCGATACGGTGATAAAACAGTTATGCCTCTACCTGAATATAAAAAATACCTGCTCGTCACAGGTGGAGGGAATAAAAAGTAAGAAGAGGAGGAATCCTCACTCAACTCACCAAAACTATCCTTGCCCAGCAAGGTGTCGTCTTCAGGGATGTGGCAGGAGGAAAAGGTAATGAGTGGGGTTTCCATTATGGAGGAGGGGTCAACCTCCTCACATATGAGGTTATGCTCCTCATTCACTTGAGCATCATGCTCCAAGTCCTCCTGGGGGTACCTGTGAAGACTCAACCTGCACAAGCTCAGATAGAGAAAGGGGATCAGGAAATAAAAAAGAAGAAAAACTTAAATAAACATCAATCGGGGGAGTGGTACCGGTCTCACTCCCAGCAGGATCCAATGATAGATCACTGTCATCATCGTAAGTATCATAGCAAGGGGGGCCCGTGAACTCAAGGGCCTCGGTGGTGAGTTGGACCTCCTCGTCCCATGAAGAAGTGCAAACCTCCTCATTAGAAAGAGTATCCTCATCATCCCACCATGGAGCAGCCTCAGGCTCGGAATCATCACCCTGCTCAATTACTTTGACAGAATCATAAAAAATGTGTGTAGAAAAATCTTGCAAAGAAACTGGAGGAACAAAAAGATTTGGTTCCTCCGCAAAAAGATCTGTTAATGCCTCCCCGATGGAGAGAATACTTTCCTCATCCCACTCAGGTGCATCCATAAGTTCGAAATCCTCTCCTTGTTGGCCAACAGATGAGTGATCATCATCACTAGGAGAGAAGCCATAAACAGGGAGAGAGGAACCGATGCGAGAATTAAGCTCAAGGGGTGAGTAGGCAATTGCCTCCATGGGTAAAGAATGAGTGGTCAGGACAATGTTGTCATGAGTGGAGGAGCAGCGGTCAGGATTAAAAAGACTAGGATAGTCCTTCAATTCATGACCCTCTCCTCGACACAACAAGCAAACAAAGTTCCTACACTGCCTAGCATTTAACTCCTTCATTTGGTCTATATAATAAACCATCTTGTCATAAGTGCTAGGAGAAATATCCCATGACGAAATTTTCAATAATTAAAGCAGGTATAACTGATGCGATGATTCGGCAAGTGCACCGGTCGCGCAAGTAATAATAATGGGGAAAATCCCCGAGTGTCGGTCTCTTGAGGAACACAGTAAGGTGGAGTTAGGTTTCGAGGAAGGACTTGAGATCGAAGTCCAGCAATAGGTGGAGTGCGGACGAAAGGGATTTGGTTTGTGAAAAATAAAGAGAAAATACTACGACTACTCCTATGCAATGCCGCTATGCAATGCTTCGCTTGGCGGGATGGAGACTAGGCAGGCCTTGAGCGCGCTGCGTCGAAAGGGCGGATGGACGAGTAGGCAAGCGGAATCGAACTGTGCAGGCCTTGAGCGCACTGCTTCGTTAGGCGGGATGGAATACGGGCCGCGATGCCACGCTTCGGTAGGCGGATGGATGAGTAGGCTAGCGGAGTGAGGGTCGCAAGCACCTCTTCGACAAGCACGCCACTAGCAATTGCTAGTGCGGCACACGAACGTGACGGCGGAATGGAAATGGACGGCGGCGCACCTCAAGCAACTCAAATAGATAAATTACACAAACACATAGACATGAAATATATATGTAAATATAACTAATTCAAGTGCCACTTCATCATAATAATGAGATCTAAAACATATACACATCAATAAGAGAAGAATAAGGCAAGAAATCGACCGAATCCGAAGTCTCGTTGTAGATTCACGGTTGGAATCGCCGGGTTGTCAATCCGCGTCCAAGCTCGGTCCGCAACTACGTCCGGGGTAGAGAGAGCTGTCACGACTCTCCAATGGACCCGTCTTCTTCGTGTCACGATCCGGTAGAGGTTGCAAACTTCCTCTTGCTCGATGGAGATGGCGGCTAGATCTCTCTTTGAAGCTCTTGGATGAAGGAGGAGGCCGAGAGGAAACTCCGGCTCAAGATTGGCGTGAAGAACAAGCCCGGAGCACCTCCAGATGGTGGGCGGCAGTGGAGGGGCGAAACTGGCGCGGAACGGCGGAAAAATGCGGAGTCCCTGACCTAAATCGCGAGCAGCGGAATTTATAGGCGCTGGAATAAACAGTGCGCACGGTCAGTGGCGCACGACCAGTGGTCGTGCGCACTAGAATTCGGTGATCGTGCGCTCTGCCTGGACGGAACCTGCAAATACAGAAATTATGAAATAACATGTTCGCACGACCAGTGGCGCACGACCGGTGGTCGTGCGCACTATCGTAGGTGGTCGTGCGCACTGGTTGAAACAGAACTCATGAAATTGATGATAAGCGTGCACGAACAGTGGCGCACGACCGGTGGTTCGACTCAATTCAATATGGTCGTATGTTACTATGTTTCTTGGACTTATTATCTTTAATAACCTAATAGAGATTAAAAATTAAAACGTGTAACAATTTATATTTCTAATATATTAAAATATTTTTAAAGCTAATATGGTTTGGCTTGGTTCGACTCAGTTCGGTTTGACATTCTGAACCGTGAACCGAGCCGAACCACATGATTTTTCAAAAAATGGAACCGTGACCGAACCGCGGGCTACTAAAACCGAACCGAACCGAACCGTGCGGTTTGGTTTGGTTATGCGGTTCGGTGGTTCCGACTTACACCCGTAAGCAAACCTTTTGCATAAAGATTGATCTGTGGACCCAAATATAATATCATCTACATATATTTGTACAAGAAGTAGTTGATTCTTGTGTGCTCTTGTGAAAAGGGTTTTATCCACATTCCCCCTTTCAAATTTGTGTTCTAGAAGAAAAGTGGATAAGGTCTCATACCAAGCTCTTAGAGCTTGCTTGAAGACCATATAGTGCTTTATCTAGTCTAAATACCAAAGAGGGAAAGGTTGGATTGACAACACTTGGTGGCTGTTCCACACACACCTCTTCTTGTAGTTTTCCATTGAGGAAAGCACTCTTAACATCCATCTGGTAGACTTTTATCTTCAGGTGGGCAGCATATGCCAGGAACATTCTGATTGCCTCTAGCCTTGCTACAGGGGTGAATGTTTGATTGAAGTCAATGCCTTTCTCTTGTCTGTACCCTTGTGCCATAAGCCAAGCCTTGTTTCTGATAATGACCCATGTTGAGTCCATTTTATTCTTGAACACCCACTTGGTGCCAATTACTGGGTAGTTCTTTGGTCTTTCTACCAGAGTCCACACCTTGTTCCTCTCAAACTGGGTCAGTTGCTCTTACATAGCAGATATCTAGTGTGGGTCACTATCTGCTTCTTCAAACTTCTTGGGTTCATATTGTGATAGAAAACACTGCAACATAGTCTCACTTGTGAGTTGGTTCCTAGTCTTGACTCCTGCTGTCAAGTTTCCTATTACTTGGGTTGGAGGATGATCTTTCTGAGTCATCCTGGATCTTATTGGATGATCTAGATGACTATCTTCTTCCTGAGCTGGCACCTGCTCAGAGACTGTAGGAGATTCATCCTCATTCACTTGAATGATTTCTATGACTGGTAGCTCAGGTGCTGCAGTTTTCTCTTCTTCTGCTGCATAATCCTCACTTGAGTCAGTGTCAGGCTCATGTTGAACTTTTTCTTGACATGCAGGAGGATGGTCTAATAAGCTTATCCTTTCAATTTGTTCTGCCAACTGGTCTTCTTCCTATAGAATAGGATTGGTGGGGGTTTCCTTCCCCTTATTAAACAAGTTAGTTTCATCAAAGACTACATGCACAAACTCCTCAATTTTGAGAGAGCTTTTATTATATCATCTATAGGCCTTGCTTGATGATGAATATCCCAAAAATATCCCATCATCAACCTTCTTGTCAAATTTGGGTAGATGGTTCTTCCCATTGTTGAGGATAAAGCAAGCACACCCAAAGATTCTAAAGTTAGTGACTATGGGTGTCTTTCCTTTCAATAACTCATAGGGAGTCTTTAGTTTAGTCTTGTGGATGAGACTTCTATTTAGAAAATTGTTGTTGTATTCACAGCCTCAGCCCAGAAGGACTTTGGCAAATTGGATTCAGCTAATAATGTCCTACCTGATTCAATTAGAGTTCTATTTTTCCTTTCAGGTAACCCATTTTATTGGGGAGTTCTAGGATCTGAGAAGCATTGTCTGTTCCTTCATCCTTGATAATACATTATTTATAGTTATTTTTAAATAATATTTTAGTAGTAATTAATTAGTTTTTATATAATTTTAGTTCAATAAATATCTAATTTACTTTGTTTTGTGTTTTCAGGTAATCTGGGGCTGCTAGTAGCAAATTCAAGCCCACATCTGTGTTAAGGAAAATTTTTTGAACAAATCTGCAAATTTCTTCAGTGCACGCCCCCCTGTCACGGGCATGACTCCATGTCACGACCATGTTTAGCTGTACACGACCATGTTCAGCTGTACACGGCCATGTTCAGCTGTACACGGCCATGTTTAGTCATACACGGCCATGTTCAAGCTTACATGCCCCCCTATCACGGGCGTGACCAGTGCCACGACCATCTTCAGCCTCCAGCTTCTGAAAAAGACTGCCACGTAGATTTATTATTACACGCCCACCTGTCACGGGCGTGACCTTCAGGCCACGGGCGTGACCTTCAGGCCACGAGCGTGACTCACTCGACAAGCATTCAATACAAGCAGTTTCCGCCGCAGTATGTTTCCAGCTTACACGCCCCTGTCACAGGCGTGACCTTCAGGCCACGGGCGTGCCCAGGGCGTGACTTCTCCCACAACTGCCAGAATTACTCCCATTCCCGCCATTTTTAGACGTTCTCGATCTCGGTCAAGACACGTCCATGGTCACGGGCGTGACCAGGGGGCGTGTACTGCAAATTGATGAAATTTGGCAGTTTTGCTCCCAACGTTCCCGGGCTTTCGAGACGTCGGTTTCGTACATTACACGCCCTAGGTCACGGGCGTGACCTAGGGGCGTGACTTCCAGAACTTTTGCCTATTGATGGCGCAAATCTCACACACCGCTATAGGCGGTGGCTAGACTGCGACACGAAACGGCAGTGTACCGATCGTTCAAGTAATAAATGTTGGGAATAAATCCCCGAGTGTCGGTCTCTTGAGGAACACAATAAGGTGGAGTTTACTATTGAGGCAGGACTTGAGATCGAAGTCCTTAAATCGGATGGATTGCGGGGGAGTTGGGTTGGCTTTTGGAAAACAAAATAAAAGCTATCAACTACTCCTATGCAATGCCGCTATGCAAAGCTTCGCTTGGCGGGATGGAAACTAGGCAGGCCTTGAGCGCGCTGCTTCGTTAGGCGGGATGGAATACGGGCCGCGATGCCACGCTTCGATAGGCGGATGGGTGAGTAGGCTAGCGGAATGAGGGTCGCAAGCACCTCTTCAACAAGCACACCACTAACAATTGTTAGGGCGGCACAACGCAACCAACAAACCACACCACAAGGCGCACCTCAAAATAATAAGCAAAAATACTCAATCACATAGACATAATCAAGTAAAAATGCTATTTAATCAAAATACACTTCATCATAATGTTAGATCTAGTTGCAAATACATCAATAAAAGGAGAACAAGGCAAGAAATCGACCGAATCCGAAGGCTCGTTGAAGATTCACGGTTGGAATCGCCGGGTTGTCAATCCGCGTCCAAGCTCGGTCCACAACTACGTCCGGGGTAGAGAGAGCTGTCACGACTCTCCAATGGACCCGTCTTCTTCGTGTCACGATCCGGTGGAGGTTGCCAACTTCCTCTTGCTCGATGGAGATAGCGGCTAGGTCTTCCTTTGGAGCTCTTGGATGAAGGAGGAGGCCGAGAGGAAACTCCGGCTCAACATAGGCGTGAAGAGCAAGCCCGGAGCACCTCTATATGGTGGGCGACGGTGGAGGGACGAAATCGGGCGGAATCGGGCGGAAAACGGCGGCTGGAAGCGATCGATCCGACCTAAATCGCGAGCAGGGCTTTTATAGGCGCTGGAATTAAACAGTGCGCACGGTCAGTGGCGCACGACCAGTGGTCGTGCGCACTGGAATCCTGTGATCGTGCGCTCTGCCTGGACAGAACCTGCAAAGACAGAAATTACAAAATAACATGTTCGCACGACCAGTGGCGCACGACCGATGGTCGTGCGCACTAGCGTCAGTGGTCGTGCGCAATAGATGAAACAGAACATAAAAATTAATGGTCAGTGCGCACGAGCAGTGGCGCACGACCGGTGGTCGTGCGCACTGGCATTAGTGGTCGTGCGCACTGCACCAAACAGAACTCGTGAAAAAGGCGTTAAGTGCACACGATCAGTGGCGCACGACCAGTGGTCGTGCGCAATAGAACCGGTGATCGTGCGCAGTGTTCCTGTGCAGAATTGCACCGGGAACACTTGCACGACTCCTATTCCAGGCACAATCACAAATCTAGCCGCTGAAAGTGGCACTTAACAGCACATGAATACTAATAATGACAATAAGCACGAAAATCACACCAAAGTGGGCCTAAAGGTGCACCTAGCATGGAATATCAAATATAAACAATAACAGGGCTAAAGTGCAGTGAAATGACTAACTAAACGGCCCAGATGAGTCCATAAAAGTGTATATGATCAGGACTCATCACACCCCCAGACTTAACTGTTTGCGCGTCCCGAGCAAACAAATTCTAAGCGAACGGGGAAAGAAAAGTAGATGGCTTAAAACTACAATATAGAGTATCATGCGAAGTCGCATGCTCACGTGCATAAGAAAAATAGTAGAAAAGGTTTCTAATTATAACAACAGTTTATATATTTCTAAAAGGGTAAAAGCATATTACAACTACTCAATTGGTGAACAACAGTGAATCGTTCGGTCATGCATACGGAGAAAGTAAATAGAACGCTGAGACGAGCATTGCCCAAGATCGGGATGCGGGAAAAACTCCACTGAAGTCCATCAGTGTCGGTGACCATAGGCTTGCCCGGTCACATTCTCTCCACGACACTAGATTGGTTCATAGCGTGAGTCGGTAGGACTTTAGGTTAGAGATGGGGCTTGGGTTACGGTGAGGTAAACAAGGATACACAAAATGGCTTAAACACATAACCCAAATGAGCTTTAAAAATAACTACCCACGCACCAAAATCGAATGCAAGTGCATCACACCCCCAGACTTGGACATTTGCAACATAGGTGTGTGCACCGCCTACTCCCAATACACAATTCTTCTACATGATTTTCAATAAAACTCACCTTTCTTTTTCTCTTTTTTCCTTTTCAATTTTTTTTTTCTTTTTCTTTAAATCTTCTTTTCCTTGTCGTTTTCTTTCAGCAAATTTTCAAATGAGCATAACCACAGGTTCTCATAGTAAACACCACAATCAACACCCCCCAAAATGTAAATGAAATTACAACTAAAGCTCAGATTTGGGTGTGCGACTAGGTTAGGCTTTTAAGCTTTGGTGAGAAACATGTGGAGCTGAATCAAGGAAAGGGTAGGCACAAAGGGGCTAGCAAGGGTAGACGATAGGCATGAAATAAAAAGTTCAACCGGGCCAAAATAATGGCCTACGTCATTCTCGCGCACTAGAACTATCCTATGTCGATGCTTCAAGAATCGCTTGGGGCAAGTTCTAGCCACCGAGAAAGATTCTCCTTTCTCCCGACTCAAGCAATACGAATCTAGCGATCGTTTACACACATCCCTATGCTACCGTTTGATTCACACCGGATTCACCATTTGAGTAGAGTAAACAACATTTACACTAATAGAAAAAAAATATAAAACCATAAGTATAAAGAGAAATCTAATCTACACAAATTTCTATGCAACCGAGCACTCGACTAGGAGCACTACTAGAGTCAACATTTTACTCTGCTACATAGTCCTAAGCCATCACCTAGACTTTCCCAAATAAGCAGAAGAATTAAATTCACAACAGAGCAGGCAAACAGATGAGTACGCGCTCAAGTGGGTGAAGTGGTGTGTAATGATAAAAATATACTTCTGATATGCAAAAACGTGTACACGTGTAGTGAACACTCGGTACACTCCTCCCCAGACTTAAACTAAACAATATGCGCAAAATGCAGCTATAAAATTCAGAATAATGCTAGGGAAAGAGAGTACCCAGTGCTCAGAAATGAGCACACCAGAAGATTGGCGTGTAAACCTGGACTAAGCTGCAGTGTCCGTCATCCAGAAAAGATACCTGCAGGGGGTCAGCTCCGCAAAAACAGAAGAAAATAGAAAACTGAAAAGAAAATACTACTAACTAAACATGATTAGATAAAAATAAAAATTGCAGAAAAGGAAGATAACTACTGGGGTTATTGTCATCCCAGCACGACTTATTCAAAATCTTAACGATTCTAGCTAATGGGCCTATGGAAAAGAAAATGCACAGGTAATTGTTCTAATATGCGCATCGGTAGCGGGTACCGATACGGAGACAGAGCAGTCACCCCTCTACCTAAATATAAATACCTGCTCCTCACAGGCAGAGGGAAAAGAAAGTAAGAAGAGGAGGAGGCCTGGTCCTCACTCAACTCACCAAAAATATCCTTGCCTAGCAAGGCGTCGTCAATAGGGAGGCAGCTGGAGGAAAAGGCAATGAGTGGAGCTTCCTCTACGGAGGGGGAATAAACCTCCTCACATGAGAGGATGCTCACATCATTGACTTGAGCAAAAAGCTCCAAGTCCTCCTGGGATACCTGTGAAGACTCAACCTGCACAGGCTCGAATGAAGAAGGGGGGTCGAGAAATAAAGAAGATGAATGACATAAATAAACATTAATCGGGGGAGTGGTCCCGGTCTCACTCCCATCAGGTTGGAGAAGTAAAATAATGTTAGCATTGTCATCAATGCTGCAAGAGTCGGCGGGATCAACGGTGGCCATGCTAAGGATTTGGACTTCCTCCACCGGTGTTGAGGAAAACTCCTCTTCACCTAGAAGGTTGTCCTCCTCCATAGGAATAGGCACAACACTAAGATCAACAACCTCATCCTGCGACACATCATCGACAATGTCGTCAGAAACGAATGTAGAATGCACAATAGGGGAAAGAATCGAATCCACTAGAAGTGGTGGAGGCACATGGAGAATTGGCTCAGCAATGTCGGTGCATAGATCAGCCGCACATCCGGTGACCGTATCCATGCCATACCCTTCAAAATGTGAAGGTGACAAAGACACATAGCCGGATGTTGAAGGTGTGCCGCCAGAGCTAGGAGATGGGACGATCCGAATATCCGGCTCGTCATCCTCATCCAATTGGCGATGAAAAGCAGCACAATCCTTCAGGGCATGATCTGTGCCCCGACAAAACTGGCACTGCCTAGCAGGCTTCTTTGGCACAGCGGGGGCTGGAGCCGAAAAGAAGTAAGACGGTAATGGCTCAGCAGAGTAGCCATAAGACTTACGCGCACCAGATGGAGTATCAGACGGAGTCGATGCTCTATATGCTGGGCGAGAGGAATTATGCCTACTATTCTCCGTAGGGCATTCAACACTAGAGTGGGAAGTAGCTCCACACCAACGGCAACGGAAATTTAGATGTGCCCACATAGTGTGAAGATAAAACGATTCAAAAAGACAAACACTATTGTGCGAAATACTACACCTAACAAAAATTTACTAAAGCAACCTACTATAAAACAAGAAAATGGAATAAAAAGAACAGAAATAAAATAACAGAAAATGCAATTTACAAATGGAAGGGCTTTTCTCTCAGGTTCTCCCTCTCCAGAAAACTCACACGACTGTGTTCCCCGGCAACGGCGCCAAAAACTTGATGGCGCAAATCTCACACACCGCTATAGGCGGTGGCTAGACTGCGACACGAAACGGCAGTGTACCGATCGTTCAAGTAATAAATGTTGGGAATAAATCCCCGAGTGTCGGTCTCTTGAGGAACACAATAAGGTGGAGTTTACTATTGAGGCAGGACTTGAGATCGAAGTCCTTAAATCGGATGGATTGCGGGGGAGTTGGGTTGGCTTTTGGAAAACAAAATAAAAGCTATCAACTACTCCTATGCAATGCCGCTATGCAAAGCTTCGCTTGGCGGGATGGAAACTAGGCAGGCCTTGAGCGCGCTGCTTCGTTAGGCGGGATGGAATACGGGCCGCGATGCCACGCTTCGATAGGCGGATGGGTGAGTAGGCTAGCGGAATGAGGGTCGCAAGCACCTCTTCAACAAGCACACCACTAACAATTGTTAGGGCGGCACAACGCAACCAACAAACCACACCACAAGGCGCACCTCAAAATAATAAGCAAAAATACTCAATCACATAGACATAATCAAGTAAAAATGCTATTTAATCAAAATACACTTCATCATAATGTTAGATCTAGTTGCAAATACATCAATAAAAGGAGAACAAGGCAAGAAATCGACCGAATCCGAAGGCTCGTTGAAGATTCACGGTTGGAATCGCCGGGTTGTCAATCCGCGTCCAAGCTCGGTCCACAACTACGTCCGGGGTAGAGAGAGCTGTCACGACTCTCCAATGGACCCGTCTTCTTCGTGTCACGATCCGGTGGAGGTTGCCAACTTCCTCTTGCTCGATGGAGATAGCGGCTAGGTCTTCCTTTGGAGCTCTTGGATGAAGGAGGAGGCCGAGAGGAAACTCCGGCTCAACATAGGCGTGAAGAGCAAGCCTGGAGCACCTCTATATGGTGGGCGACGGTGGAGGGACGAAATCGGGCGGAATCGGGCGGAAAACGGCGGCTGGAAGCGATCGATCCGACCTAAATCGCGAGCAGGGCTTTTATAGGCGCTGGAATTAAACAGTGCGCACGGTCAGTGGCGCACGACCAGTGGTCGTGCGCACTGGAATCCTGTGATCGTGCGCTCTGCCTGGACAGAACCTGCAAAGACAGAAATTACAAAATAACATGTTCGCACGACCAGTGGCGCACGACCGATGGTCGTGCGCACTAGCGTCAGTGGTCGTGCGCAATAGATGAAACAGAACATAAAAATTAATGGTCAGTGCGCACGAGCAGTGGCGCACGACCGGTGGTCGTGCGCACTGGCATTAGTGGTCGTGCGCACTGCACCAAACAGAACTCGTGAAAAAGGCGTTAAGTGCACACGATCAGTGGCGCACGACCAGTGGTCGTGCGCAATAGAACCGGTGATCGTGCGCAGTGTTCCTGTGCAGAATTGCACCGGGAACACTTGCACGACTCCTATTCCAGGCACAATCACAAATCTAGCCGCTGAAAGTGGCACTTAACAGCACATGAATACTAATAATGACAATAAGCACGAAAATCACACCAAAGTGGGCCTAAAGGTGCACCTAGCATGGAATATCAAATATAAACAATAAAAGGGCTAAAGTGCAGTGAAATGACTAACTAAACGGCCCAGATGAGTCCATAAAAGTGTATATGATCAGGACTCATCACCTATAAATTCTTGCTGCCGCCTTGAAGCTGGGGGATCCGATCCATGCTTAGATTGGTTCATTTTTAGATTAGATCTTCTGCATTTTATTGTATTTCTCCTTTTATGCAATTTTACTTTATGCTTAGTAATTTCAATTGGTAGTTTAGATTTCCATTTCCAGTAATTGTAATTCTCCTTTCATAGTTATAAAATATTCTTTTTCTTTAATCATGAGTAGCTAATTTTATTACATTTGATCGGATGAATTCTTAAGTAGTGTTATTTTGTAATCTCTTTTTCATAGTTTGGTTTTGGAAAACTAGGATTTATCTTTGAATTTAATTGCTTTGAATTCATATGTCACGAATGTGTTTCTCGATCTAAGATCCGTATGCTAGTGATCGAGAGATCCATGCGAACTAGGAGATCACTCAAAGATAAAAAGAGTTTCAGGCACACCTCGAGAGAGGGTGATACAAACCTTTCGGATTGGAGTCAAATCCAATAGTGGGGCTCACCGTATAAAGCAATCTTAGGGCTTTCGACTGGCCGAGGGGTCTTAATCGATCAAACTAAGGTTAGGTGGTAGTTCTCTCGAGAGAGTCTCTACCATATTTTGGGAACCTCAACGGTCAAGTTTGTCCAAATCAATATATGATGTTTACGAAATATTTTACTTAAGAAGAATTCTCGATCAAATGTTTCCTTTCTTTTATTATTTCTTTTATTAAACCCTTTAACGCTATTTTATCTATCAAGTTTTTGGCGCCGTTGCCGGGGACATATTTTTGTTGATATTTTGAAAGCATGAATTTTATTACTTTTATCAATCTCTTTCTCCGCCCCCATTTCTCTTTTTGCTTTATTTTTAAATTTCATTCTATTAAGTGACAGTTGTAAATTTTTCTTTCTTCACAAAATGATGTTATCGCAATTGGCCGCAAAAGTTGTCGAGCTTCAAAATAAAGTCAATTTTTTGGAAGCCGCACGAATGCGCCACATTATTTGTCATTTTTGTGGGGGTCATCATTCTAGTGAGGAATGTTATTTTTCATTTCAAAATTTTTCTAATGAAAATCAATATAATTTTTATAATGAAAAAAATAATTTTTATAATGAAAATAATTTTTCTTTAAATAATGATTTGAGTGAATTTCCTTCTTGCTCTGATGTTGATTATTCATGGTGCAGGCAAGGTCACCCGGATAGTTTTCAGTGCGAAGAAGGATCAATCATGATTTGCATTCCTCGCCTTTTCCACAAATTTGTTCTTCTTCTGATCTTGAAATTTTTCTGACTTTTTCTCCAAATTTATATAATTATTCTCAAGATCAAGAAGAACAATTGTACCAAGAATTTCACAAAGTCATGGAGACACAGAGCGAATTAGAAAACGAAATTTTTTCTTCTTCGCCCGCCCTTTCTTCTATTTCTCATGAAATTATAATTTATGAAGAAATTGTGTCTCATGGATGTTCTCCACTTGGTGTTGATTTTTTCAGATAACACTTTTACTTTTTAAAATAAACAACCGACACTTAATCATGTATTTTCACAAGAAACTCCTCCTTGTGAAAATTTTACCGACTCGCTAATTTTTTATTCTTTTGATAGTAATGATTTTCATGTCCAGGATGAGCCGTTGCAACCAAATGTCTTTACTGATCCATTTGCCGCTCATCTTCAGCGATCCAAATTACCTAAGATATGTATAGGTAATTTGGATTCACAATTTTGAGCTAACATACAACAAAAGAGTCAAGAGTATAGCGGAGGAGTCGCCAAGCAACGGATTTCGGCATGCTCACCTGATCGTGTATTAAGGGAGTTGCCTATGTACCTTTATTTTTATTTTCCCTTTTCCTAACAATAACCGTCTAGCTTAAAGACGGGAAAAAGAAAGCGCTCTTGGGAGGCACCCCTTGCTTATCTTTATTTTTCTTGCAATTTACTTTTTCAGCATTTTATTTACTTTTCCCTCCTACTTGGCTTATAAACATTGGGGACAATGTTTATTTTTAAGTATGGGGGGTGTATTATCTTATTTTCTGTTTTTATTAAAAATCCAAAAAATAAAATAAAAAAATCTCTTTCAAAATTATAAATAAAAAATGTTTTTCTTTCATTATTTTTGATTTTGTTATGAAAAATTACAAAATTCAAAATATGTTTTTTTTAAATTTTTATGTCTTTGTCTTATTTTCCTTGTATGCAAATTAAAATACCAAAAAAATTAAAAAATTAAAAATTATTTCTTGCGAAAGGGCCTTGTTGGGCTTTCATCCCACAAAACCGCCTAGTACCTTGCAAGCCCATCATTGTGTAGCCCTTGGGAAGTCCAAGAATTAAAAAAAAATTTATGTTTTGTTTTAATAAAAAAAATCAAAATTTTTTCTAATAAAATAAATTTTGTAATATTAAATTTCTCCAAACTTCTTTTATTAAAAATTAATTTTAATTATGAGTTGACTTTATAGGCTTTTTAAAGAGTTTTCTTTTTATGTATTTTTAATCTTATATTTCTCTTCAAAATATGTTAGATTTAATTTTGAGATGAATTTGATTTAATGAGTTTTTCATTATCTTGATTTGTGTAGAATATTTCTTAGTTTTATTTTCTCTTCTTAAAATATCATAATTTAATTTTGTAGAATTTGTGTTAAATATCTCTAGATTTTACTTATATTAACTTTAACTCATAGTTTCTTAAAGATTGCTCAAATTGTTTTCTATGCTCTTAAAATATATCTTTGGAAATTTTTTTTGTAGCCTTTTAACCCTAGCCCCTCCCTCCCCTACCTTTTTGTTTAACCCTTTATTTGGCATAAATTTTTTTTTGAAAAGATCATATGTCATGGAATGAGAGGATAAAATTCATCATTCGTAAACATATGCACCCAAATTAGTAAAAGATTATATGGCATGGAGATGAGAGGATAAAATTCATCACTCCTAAACATATACATTTGGGATATAAAAAGAAGAAGAAATTTAAAAAGATAGAAATGAGAGGATAAAATTCATCATTTCCTATATACAAAGTAACTTCTTCAATGCCAATTTTACCCCATTTAGCCAAGTTTATTTGCTTATCCAAGATATTTTTGAAAGAGTATAGTTAATATTTTGTAGTTTTCTAAGAGTTTCACATAATGTTTAAAGTTTCTATAATTTTAATCTTGAATTATTTTACTTAATTCAATGCAATTTTGTTTATGAAGATTTAGTTAGAGAATTTCAAAACTAATATTTATTCTACTCATTTCAATTTATGAATTATGAATTATTTCTTATAAATCTGAATTTTAATTTCTTAATTTATTTTGATATGAGTCTTATAAAATTTGGAGTACATAATTAGAAGTAAATCTTTTTGAATGTCCTATAAATTCTTCTCATACTTATAAATTAGTTTTGCTCTGGAATAACAAATGATTAAGTATGGGGGTATTTGATAATACATTATTTATAGTTATTTTTATATAATATTTTAGTATTAATTAATTAGATTTTATATAATTTTAGTTCAATATATATCTAATTTACTTTGTTTTGTGTTTTCAGGTAATCTGGGGCTGCTAGTAGAAAATTCAAGCCCACAACTGTGTTCAGGAAAAATTATTGAACAAATCTACAAATTTCTTCAGTACACGCCCCCTGTCACGGGCGTGACTCCAAGTCACGACCATGTTCAGCTGTACACGGCCATGTTTAGTCATACACGGCCAGGTTCAAGCTTACACGCCCCCTGTCACGGGCGTGACCAGTGCCACGGCCATGTTCAGCCTCCAGCTTCCGGAAAAGACTGCCACGTAGATTTATTATTACACGCCCCCTGTTACGAGTGTGACCTTCACACCACGAGCGTGATCTTCACGCCACGGGCGTGACCTTCAGGCCACGGGCATGACTTACCCGACATGCATTCAATACAAGCAATTTCCGCCGCAGACGTTTCCAGCTTACACGCCCCCTTACCACGGGTGTGACCTTCAGGCCACGGGCGTGCCCAGGGCGTGAATTCTCCCGCAACTACCAGAATTACTCCCGTTCCTGCTGTTTTCAGCCGTTCTCAGTCTCGGTCAAGACACACCCATTGCCATGGGCATGACCAGGGGTGTGTGTACTGCAAATTGATGAAATTTAGCAGTTTTTGTTGTTTAATGGGTGTCAACTTATCACCTAGAGGGGGGCGGGGGGGGGGGGGGGGGGTGAATAGGTTTTTCAAGTTATTTTATCCCCTTTTAGGTGTTCTTGATTTCTGATTAATAGATCTATAAAGTATAAAGCACAACATAGAAAACACACAGTGATCTATAGAGGTTCCTCTAGACAGGGTGTCTTGAGTAGTCCTCTTTCCCTCTGCGCCTACCTAGCAGTGTGCTAGGCTCAGCAAACTCCGCCAAATCTTCAGGCCCGCAAGCCTTACAACACGGACCCGCAAGTCCTACTGCCTAGGTCCGCAAGCCCTACTGCACCCGAGCCCGAAAGCTCGACACTCAGGCCCTCAAGCCCTACACAACACAGACCCGCAAGTCCTGTGCCTACAGCCTAGGCCCGCAAGCCCCTACTGCACCCAAGCCCTCAAGCTCAACAAATTTGTACCCGCAAGTCCACTTCCCGGGCCCTCAAGTCTCACAGATCTCTAGCCCTCAAGCTAGACGGTGTCGGACCCGCAAGTCCACTGCCCTGGCCCTCAAGCCTCACAACTCTCCAGACCTCAAGCTAGATGGTGTCAGACCCGCAAGTCCACTGCCCTGGCCCTCAAGCCTCACAGCTCTCCAGCCCCCAAGATAGACAAATAGGCCCGCAAGCCTTACAACAATAAAAGTTTTACAGTAATAAAAACTTTTTCTTCTGCCTGATGAAGATCGGCAACTTAGCCTGATGGAGATCAGCTTCTTGAGGTTAAAGAAGATGTTTCTGATTTAGATCTTGACAGCGCAGTTCTTCTTCAATCTCTTCTCTTAGCCTGATGAGGAACGACTTCTTGTCAGTCGATGGAGATGACTGATTCTTCTGAGAATGCTTGAATCTTGTTCTCTACTTGATCTTCTTCCTCTTCTTCTCCGCAGAATGTACTGTTGTATTGAAGCAACGGCGGGATACTTTTCGTTTCTCTTTTCTTACCAAGATTACTGATTTTAGGGCATCCTCTTATCTCTTTTATAAGAGTGCGAGGCCCCCAACGGTCTTCTGAAAAAGTTCCTTAAGTGTCAGATGCCCCATTCCTTAAGAGTATGCGCTGATTGGACAATCAGGCGGCGACATTAAATGCTGACAGCGCATCCACAATATTTGAATTCCGTCTCGATGATATTTCCATTGTTACGACGACATGGATAATATCTCGATGACAAGACTTTGTCGATGTCTTAGACCTTGGTAGATCTTCAAGTCTTATAGCTTCTGCCTATGATGTTGATATCTCAACGATACAAGATCTTCTAGCGTTCCTGCATATACAACGATATGCTATATCTGACTGTGTCGTCGTGATCTTCTTCCTTGTAGTCTGTAATCGAAATCACTTTGTTCTTTCGACGACATGAGCGATATCATGTCGACAGACTATGCTTGTCTTCAGTTGTCCTTCTTCAGTCTTCTCGACGTCATGCCTTCTTTACAATGATGTCCGTTCTTCTCGACAACAAGGATACTTTGATGATGTCGACGATACTGCATCTTCTCGACGACATTCCTTCCTTTGATATCTTCATGTCTTCTCTGCGTTCGACGATCTTCATTCTGCGTTCAACGAATATCATTCTGCGTTCGACGAATATCATTCTGTGTTCGACGAACAGCATTCTGCGTTCGACGAACAGCATTCTGCGTTCGACGAACAACATTCTGCGTTCGACAAACTTCATTCTTCTATCTCATCCCTGCGTTCGATGATCTTCATACTGCATTTGACGAACAGCATTCTGCGTTCGACGAACTTCATTCTTCTATCCCATCTATGCATTCGATGATCTTCATTCTTCGTTCGACGAACTTGCCATATCTCGGCGTTTGCTTCTGTCCTGTCTCTTCATTCGAAGAACTTCATTCTGCGTTCGATGAAATGCATTCTGCGTTCGACGAACTCGCCATGTCTCAACGTTTGCTTTGCTCATCATCATGACGATGTGCCTGTACTTGTTGAAGATGTGTCCAGCCTTTTTCGACAATATTATACATAGGCAGGCTGTTGAAGTACTGGACATATTGTCGATCTTTGCAAGCATGAACTAGATAGGACATTAAATATAACTTGCATTTCTCATTGAGCTGAGCACTTCTTCAAATCAGGAACACTGCTGGGCACTGTTCCCAACAATCTCCCCCTATCAATGGTAAATGCCATTCATATAAAAGGTGTAACATTTTAAGCAAATAAGCATGTAATGATGACATTGCAGCTATAATTGAGTGAACACAGAATTTGACAAATATTACTTCATTTATAAATAGTGTCAAATGTTTTCAAAAGTTTTGACATTTCTACATTTAGCCCCTCAAAGGTTTAGTTGTTTATATCTCTGGTGCCCTCATAGCAGCTGCACCCTTTTCTTTCTTGGCACTGTCTTCTTGCTCCTTTTCATCTTGCCTGATGAAGTACTCAAACGGTTTAGGATGATACTTTAAAGGTTCAGGAGTGTTAGTTGGGATTCTTCCTGCTTGCTTATTCCTTCTGTATTCTCTCCTTACTTCTTTTCGATCTTCATTCTTAGCCCATTCATGAGGACTGTATACATTGTATCTTTCACCTTTGTTAACTTTCACTTGCTCCCATGCTTTTAGAATGATGGTCCTCGATATGGGACTCCATCTTTCATACTCATCCTTTTTCTCTATTTCTTCCCTGAACTTTCTCTTTCTAATTTTTTTCCCTCATCCTCTAGTGCTTCCTTTTCTTTACCCTTATCAGTATCAGGAATATCTGTATTTTGCTCTTCAGCAGACTCGTTATAATGTAGAGGAGGGCGATTCATTACTCCCTGATGGTGTTTGTTGTCCAGATGACATGATCACCACTGGCCTTTATCATTGATCTCTCCCCCTTTCTGTCTTCTTCATATATCCCACTTTGGAGATTCTCCTCGAAGTCCAATATCTTATTTTTGAACATCTGGATTCCTGCTTCCAAGTGATTCTTGGTCTCAAGCAGATGACTTTCTATATCTTTATTGTGGTGATCTAGACTTTCTTGGAGATCAGTTTTGTGTTCAGCCATCTTCTTGGTGGATACAATGTAGGCCTTTTCTATGCTGCTGACAATCAATATTTGATTAAACCCTAGGTTAGATACACCCTTGTGAGTACGAGCAGTGTATTCTTGCAGATTTTTTACATCATTTCTTAGGCTTGCCATTTTAGCAGACAGTTCCCTTCTTAGCTCATTGATAACAGAGGTGACATAGCTTTCAAGTTTTAATCTTTGCTCTTCCAGGAGCATCTTTATCTGAGATAATAGTGAGAGCTCCACTGATCTATTCTCTGGACATGAACTATCTTGTTCCTCTTCTTCATTCCCTTCAATTATTGGAGATAGAGATTTTCTTATTGGTGAATGGTTTGGCTCATTTTCCTTTTCATGGATTTGCTGATCTTTGCTAGTCTAATCAGCAGGGTTCTCTTGGTTGTCCTCTTGCATTGCTGGTTCAGAATGACCAGCATCTTCAGCCCCTATGATCTTATTGATCACTTCTTCCACTTGGCCAGGGAGCTCACTGTTCTTCTCCCCCTCAATTTCAACACTTCCTTGATCTGTTCCTGCTGTAATCCTGGATCCCTGACTTAGAGCTGAGGTCTGGAGGGCGACATTCCTTGTCTCCACGGGTACCTCAGAGTCAGATGGAGGTGAGATGTTGTCTGAGTCGCTTCCTTCAGACGAGCTTTCTCCCTTCCTCTTCATATCTTCTGCTGTCTTCAACTTCTTGGGAGGTTTAGTCAGAACTTTCTCCCACCTTTCCAGTATCCTGATATCCATCCTTCTCATGTGATGGATTTTTACTCCATACTTTTTGCTAAAGCTTTCAGGGTAGGATAGTAGAAGATACAGTGATAGTATTCTTCCTAGATTTGGAACTTGAAGGCTGTCTTGAATTTTCTTGAAAATAATCTGACCCCAGTTGGTCTTCTTCCTTAGGATTATCCTTGGCATTATCTCGAACATAGGCCTGGAAATCCTGTCATGCGACCCTACCTTGCAGAGGAGGGCTTTTCCCATAATGTCTGCCATCAACTTTCCTTGTTGATTGAAGCTTTTCCTTTCCAGGGACCCATAGGTCTTGCTCGATTGCCCTCACCTTGCCAGAGCTTTGTCAAGGTCTTCCTGGGTGATCTTTTCATCTTCCCCCCCCTGGCCAAGGCCGGCAACTGAAGAGCCCTGTTCAATCTCTTGGGATTTACCATGACAAAGGCCCTCAATTGTGTGATAGATTGCTTTTCCCCCCTGAATCAAAATCTCTTTGAGAGAATCTGTCTTAGCTTGAATTTCAGCTAGACTTTTACTCATGTCTTTTTCAACTTCTGAAATCCAAGCATGAACTTCCTTGAATGACTTCTCAAACTTGTCACTTTGCTTTTGGAGCATCAACTCTATCTTGCCCAAAAGTGAATCTTCTTCATATAAAGGAGGAGAAGGAGGAGTAGGAACAACATTATCAAGAATTTCTTCAATAACTAGAGAACTTACAACTTTTGGAGCCACAACTCCTTCCTCACAAACTGGCTCTCCCTGAGCATCCCTGTTTGCTTCTTCAAAGAACTCTTTCTCCCCCTCAAAATGATCTGGAGAGGGAGATTGCCAATGAACTGAGTCATCATCGGCTTCATTAGCAAAACCATAATCAGCACCAGACCCTGCCCTTTGGCCACTGGGACTGTGCTCTTCAAGATTTTCTTTTTGAATCTCATCAACAATATCAGCAATGGTGTCATCAATAGCATCTGCCTGTACATTTTCCTGAGCACCTGAATCATTTAGAAGAGCAGATGGAGCAACAGAAATATCAGGAGCAACTGATGGTGGAGCTGAGAATTGAGGATGAACAGATTCTGGAGATGGGATGGACTCTAGAGGAGCTGATGGCTGAGGTAGAACTGGAGCTTGTGGTTGAACTTGTGGTTGAGGGGGAACTGATGTAGCATCTGGAATAGGAGTGTCAGGAGGAGGAGCTAGAGTCACAACCTCATTGCCAACAATTACAGAAGGTTGAGGCTCCCCCTGAGAACTTGCACCTATATTTTCTTGCTTCTTTATCCTGATGTCCCACCTTTGGATTGTGGAGCCATTGAGTTTCTTCAGATGGTGAATTACTGCACCTTTTGACATATCAAACACTATTGGGTTCATCTGATTTAAATATAAAGAGAGTATCCTTGCATAATTTGGAGCAAGTAGACTCGCTTTAATTCTTGAAAGTAAAAGTGATGCCCAGTCGCGTTTCTTCCCATTGACTATTGCTATCATCAAGCAGAAAACATCTTCAGATACATAGCCTAGACTTCCTGTTTTGCAGAGGAGGACTTTAGAGATTATGTCAACTAGAAGCTTCCCAACATCATTCATCTTATGTCTCCTAACTGATGAAAAATTTGAATCCAGACCACAATAGATTGCTGTTCTCAACCAATCTTTATCATCAAGGTCATCTTCAACTTCAATTTCAGGAAGTCACAAATATTTGGTAAGAGATTTGCACGAAACCTTTATCTTCAAATTGTTCACATATGAGATCAACATTTTCCCTTCTTTTACCACTTTTACATTGAGAAAGAAATCTTCAACTTCCTTAAACAGAATGCGGCAAGGATGTTCCAAATGAAAGATAATCTGACTGCATCTATGAGATAGAAAAGATTCTTAAACTCATCAGAGAAATTACTTAGCTCTAGTCGGATGAGCTCACTGCCGACACCTATCATCGATCTTGGACGAGGGGCCATCGAAGCAAGACGACGAGAAGACCTTCAGAGCGAGCAGGAGAGGTCGCGAGAGAAGATGAACGGACGGAAGAGGGTTTTTGGGAGATGGAAGTTTGCATGAACTTAATTCATCTTGACATCTTATATATATATATCATTTTATTGTTTAATTTTGATTTGACCTTTAAATCAGAAGACATTAATATTTGAATAATAAAAAAAAACGTACATGGCATATTAATATTTTTCCATTTCTAGAGAAATAGAGCCATTTCTCGAAGAGATTTCTTAATTCCCTAAGTCCTTCTCTTGAGAGATCAAGTATTTCTCGGAAAATACATGTCATTTCTTGAAAAGATTTCTGAATTCCCTAAGTCCTTCTCTCGAGAGATCAAGTATTTCTCGGAAAATACATGTCATTGTTGGATCTGAAGGCGCCCTTAGAGGGGGGGGGGATTATTCTCTGTTGCTACCGCCAACGGTAGTGTTACCGCTCAGCGTTAGTGACAAAGAAAATACATTTAGGTGAAAATCAGAGAGCACGAATCAGAGATGAAGAAACAAACATATTTTCATTAATATTAAATTGAAATAGTTATGATTACAAAAACTTTTCCCAATGACGCTCGGAAAGTGGCGACCAATGAAAACTCTTTTGGTTTTTTATACCGACTCGTATCCCCACGAACCGGTTGGCTTTAGCCGATCTCTCCCCAGATACGGCCTCAAGCCGCTCTAGTCTTCCTATCCCCAGAAAGGCCTCGAGCACCCCCTAGATCTACTCCCTAAACCTAGTCGCCAACACGAGGCGAATTACTCCCTAAGTCCTACCCAAACCTAGTCGCCGTGTGGAGAATTCCCCTAGTCCCCGCAAGGCCCTAGTCACCGCGTGGGGAATTCCTCTACCGAATAAAAGATATAAAGGTTACAATGAGAAATAAACTGTTGGGAATCTTACCTACATGATTCTTGATTTGAAGAAGTCACCAAGTCAAGAAAACTTCACTTTGTATTTGATCACTTCTCTAGCTCATAATCTCAGGAAAATAAAGTACAATATCGTCGAGAAGAATAGGAGATGTCATCGACAAAGTATGCTTGTCGTCATGATGATGAGCAAAGCAAAACTGATGGACAATGGAAGATATCGTCCTGATGCACATATCGTTGTGACATCACAATGCCGACAGAATATCAGAGAGAAGAAATGAGCTGATGAAAAAGTAACATCGAAGATATCAAAGGAAGGAATGTTGTCGAGAAGATGCAGTATCGTCGACATCATCAAAGTAGCCTTATCGTTGAAAAGGAAATATCCAGAAGTATCGTCGATATCGACGTAAAGGAGAGCTGAGGTCAAAGAGGCTAGGGAAGCTGCTATGAAGACATCATTTCCTGAAGAAGTGACTATTAGCGTAATGATCATGTCGTCGAGAGAATAAAGTGATTACGATGATAGTCTGCAAGAAAAAGATCACGACGACACAGTCAGAGATAGCATATCGTTATATATGCAGAAACACTAGGATATCTTGTATCGTTGAGATATCATCATTAGAGGCAAAAGCAAGAAGACTTGAAGATCTACCAAGGTCTAAGACAACGACAAGTCTGTCGTCGAGACGCTGTCTGTATCATCACAAAGCTGGGAACACCAACTAGATGGAATTAAAATGTTGCGGACATGCTGTCATGCATTTAATGCCGCTGCCTGATTGTCCAATCAGCGTGTGCTTCTTGCGGAATGGGTATCTGACATTAAAGGACACCTTTCATGACCATTGAGTGTTTTCTCGGAACTATAAGAGGAAACAGAAGTTACCCTAGATCGAAGGTGAAAAAAAAGAAGACAAGCAAAAAGTATCCCGCACATTATTCTTCAACACAACAGTGCATTCTGCGGAGAAGAAGAAGAACAAGTAGAGAACAAGAATCAAGCATTCTCAGAAGAATCAGTCAATCAACATCGACTGAAGAAGAAGCCGATCACCCGGCTAAAGAGGAGATTGAAGAAGGAGCTGTGATGTCGAGATCACATTTGAAGCATCCTCTTCAAGTCTAAGAAGACGATCTCCATCGGGCTAAGCTGCCGATCATCATCAGGCAGAGTTCTTATTTCAACTTTCATTGCTGTAAGGCTTGAGGGCCAAATCTGTAAGATATGGTTTCAGATCTAAGTGTCGAGCTTGAGACCTGTGAAGGCTTGAGGGCAAGGGCAGTGGACTTGCGGGTCCAATATTTTCAAGCTTGAGGGCTTGAGACCTGTGAAGGCTTGTAGGACAGGGCAGAGGCTAGACTTGCGGGTTTGAGCTAGGTAGGGCTTGAGGGCCTGAGTGTCGAGCTTGCGGGCTCGGGTGCAGTGAAGTGGCTTGCGGGCCTAGGCTGCAGGCACTTGTGGGTTCGAACGTGTCGAGCTTGTGGGCTCGGGTGTAGTGAAGGGGCTTGCGGGCCTAGGCTGCAGGGACTTGCGGGTCCGAACGTGTCGAGCTTGCGGGCTCGGGTGCAGTGAAGGGGCTTGCGGGCCTAGGAGGCAGGGAGTTGCGGGTCCGAGGTGTAAGGCTTGCGGGCCGGAGACATTGGCGGAGTTTGCCGAGCCTAGCACACTGCTAGGTAGGCGTAGAGGGAAAGAGGACTACTCAAGACACCCTGTCTTGAGGAACCTCTATAAATTCTTGTGTGTTTTCTGTGCTGTGCTTTACTAATCTATAAATCTATTAACCCGAAATCAAGAACACCTAAAGGGGATAAAATAATTTGAAAAACCTATTCACGCCCCCCATCTAGGTGATAAGTTGACACCCAATAACTAACAAGTGATATCAGAGCGAGGTTGTTCAAAGAAAAGCTTAACAACTTGAGCAGATCTGCCCGTAATTGTCCATTTATCATAGCTATGGAATCAAGAATAGCTATTTGTTCTAGGGCAAACTATAGCCTATGGAAAATAAGAGCTAGAATATTTATGGAGGCTATGGATCCCAGGATGTATCAAATTGTTCAAGAAGGGCAATATGCCCCCAAGACCATGCCCAAGACAATGACTGAAGATGAGATCATCCTAGTCAACTTAGACAAGAAGTCCAAGAGCATTATAGCTGATGCAGTTGATACTCCTATATTCCAGCAAATTGCTCACTGCACTACAGCCAAGGAGATGTGGAACTCTCTAACAGTCCTCATGGAAGGATCATCAGAAGTTAGAAGCACTGCAGCTGAGAGGAAGATCAAAACCCTGAGTGATAGTGACTCATGTAATTCAGTTACAGAGGAGGAGGCTCATTTTGGACAGACTGTCCTATTTGAATCAAAGGAAGAAATTCAGGATGAGATACCTCCAGAACAGGTATGTATAAGGGCACCTCTATCTCAAACACACTCAAAATCAGAAACAAGTACATCAGAGAATGATGACTTTCCCATGCAATATGATGCCCTTCTAACAGAACTCAGACAAAGCAAGAAGGCCTACAAAAAGCAAGTTGAAGAAATCTCAATCCTTCAAGCCAGAAATTCTGACCTCTCTGAAAAGGCTGAAAGCTGACTCTTGAGAATGAAGATTTCTGCCAGATCAAAAGGTATTATAATGCTAGCTCCAACCTGGATCTAATGGCCTAGTTTGGGAAAACCATGAAGGCTCTGGTTGACAGCAGAGAGCTATGCTACTCTCTAACCAAAGAAATTGTTCTTCTAAAAAAGGATAAAGACCAACTCAATCAACTGAGATCAAAAGATAAGTTAGTCAAAAGTGTGCAGGAGAATCCCCTTTCTAGCAGAAAGACTATAGCAAGCACCTTCAAACCAAGAATCTCACCACTACAAATTAAAGATTGTTGTCCCACCCAAAGAGGAGAGCAAGGATGACTCAAGGATAAAAGCTCCACAAGAGGAGCAAAGCATGTTCCAAAGATGCCTCATGAAAGAATCATCATGTGGGAATGAAGAAACCCTTACAAAGGACTAACTTCAAAAGAAGAATTGTGAACGGAAAGAATCATATCTGTTGGAAATTTGCCCTCAAATTCCCTTGATTTGAAGAGGGGTCACACTCAATGCTAAGTACAAAGTTGTATTCAATAAAGCCATATTTGTGTAAGATATATAGGCTTAGGTAACTCAAGAGAAAGGGCCAATCATGCCCTTAGATAAGGAGAAATCAAATCCTAAGAGATGAAGAATTATCTTAGCAGAACCACTGAGACGAAGGGTCAAATTCGCTGAGACGAGCTCACTGTCTCAGCGGATCTGCTGAGACAGGAAAGAAGCAGCATGCAGTTGGGAAAGATTTGGCGTGTTTGTCGAACATAGAATGTAGTTCGTCGAACGCTGAGACTTGGCGCGTTCGTCGAATGAAGAATGAAGTTTGTTGAATGCAGAACTCAGTTTGTCGAATGCAGAGATGGGACAGAAGCAAGCGCTGAGACTTGGCGTGTTCGTCGAACGCAGATCTCAGTTTGTCGAACACAGAGACGGGACAGAAGAAAGCGCTGAGACTTGGAGTGTTAGTCGAACGAAGACTGATGTTTGTCGAATGCAGAATGCTGTTCGTCGAACATAGAAACTTCTCTACAGATCGACGAAATTCGCTGAGAAGTAGAAGCCATCTCAGCCCAACAGCTGAGACAGTTCAAACGTGATATGGCGGGTTCTGTCCTTGGTGCAAGCTGTAGAAAGGCATTATGGGGTCCACCAATCTCTCCCAGATCTATCAGAAGGATGGCTGAGAGCCGTTGAAGATCAAGGGTGTATAAAAGAAAGAGTTATGGCACTTTTGAAGGCGCTGGTCCAGTACAAACATCTTCACTATTCCATTGACGGCCAAATTCTCGTCTTTTCTCCTCCTGCTCACTAAACAAGGAAGAAGAAATTGAGAGATAAAGATAGCTCCTCTACAAGAAGGAGCAAGGTGATCTTCCATCCTTCAACTGAAGAGGAAGATCAGATTGTAGCTGCCATTATCATCACCAGCTATAAGAAAGCACAAGCTGTGCAGGAACTACAGGAGACTTCTTCTCTGTGCTGTCTGCTGTAGTAAGCTTAAAATCTCTTTTACTGTAGGAACCTTTGGGTTCTGAGTTTTTAGGGTTTCACTGTCTGAGTTGTAGAGCTGAGATGTCAGCTTGAGGTAGGATCTGTGTTATCTGAGGTAGGGCTGTCTTGCCTGAGTTGTAGGGCTTTATTGCCTGAGCAGTAGGAGGAGGATTCCTCTGAGGTAGGATCTGTGTGATCTGAGGTAGGGCTGATTAGCCTGAGTTGTAGAGCTGAGAGATCAGCTTGAGGTAGGACCAGCTGGTGGTTTGAGTTGTAGGAGGTGGATTCCTCTGAGGTAGGGCTGCTGTGCCTGAGGTAGGGTTTGGGAAAACCTGAGAGATCCTGAGGGATCTGTGTTGTAAGCTCTTGGAGCTGAGATTGGAGGAGTTGGCCCTGTCTAACACACTGTTAGAAGGGTGAAGGGGGAAAGTGGACTAGCCATAGACACACTGTCTTGGGGAACCACTATAAATGCTTGTGTGTTTTCTGTGTGTTTGATTAATTTGCTAATACTAAACCAGAAAACAGCTAGGCTAATTAGAGGAAATTAAAAAGAAACCTATTCACCCACCCTCTAGGTGATTTAGACTACAACCTTTATAAACTTATAAGTGGTATCATAGATAGGTTGGTCGAGAAGGACATAACTGTCTGACCAGATCCTACAAAGGAATAGTCAAATCACAATCCAATGGCCTCCTATGGATTGCAGAAGGAAATGAGATCCATGAAGTGGCCGATATGTAACAAAGAAAACTTTGGTATATGGAAGCAATGGATCAGACTATTTATGGAAGCATCTGTTCCAAGGATTTTCATTACAGTTGAAGAAGGACCTTTCACCTTTCACACTGCCTCCACTATAGATCCAACAAGAAGAGTGGTCAAGGTATTTAATGACTTGACCAAGGATGAACTTGAATTATTCACCATGGACAAAAGAGCCCAGAACATCATAGTGAATGCTATTGATGATTCCACATTTCAAAACTTGGTACACTGCACTAATGCCAAGGAAATGTGGGACACATTAGTAATATATGGAAGGGATAGCTGAAGTAAGGGATGATAGAAAGCCACTCCTTAACCAAGAGTATGAAGCCTTCAGATAGCATAGCCAGGAGAGCATCTCCATGTGCTATGCGAGGTTCTTCAAAATAGTCAATGAGCTAAGAACCTATGGGAGAGTATTCACCAACTATGAGCTGAATGATAAGTTCCTTAGATCTCTAACAAGGGACTGGGACAAAAAAATCTGTGCAATCAGGGAAGTGGCCAAGCTTGGTGAGACCCCCACTCACACACTGTTTGGAAAGCTGCTCTCCTATGAGATGTAGCTGTCTGCAAGAAAGGAAGAGGACACCTCAACAAGGGCTCAGGCAAGGGAGAAATCTATAGCTCTCAAAGCTGACAGCTCCAAGAGAAGCAAGGGCAGGATGGTGTCTCCTCTAAGGAGAAGTGCTGAACCTGATGTCAACACCTTAGATAGCTTTCCTCTGATGAAGAGTTTGCTGCCTTTTCAAGGCAGTTCAAGAAGATGATGAAGAGGAAGCAATGGAAGAACATGCCCTCCTCATCATCACACTATAAGAAAGATAGCAGGAAATCTAAAAGACAGCACCCAAAGGGTGACAGGTATGATTCCAAGCTTAGTAAACATGTTTCTAATAAAATAATCTGCTATAGCTGCAGCAAACCTGGACATGTCATAACTGACTGTCCAGCCAAAAGAAAGGAGAATTGTGATAAGAAGCATCATCACCAAAAAGATAGGAAGGGTGAAAAATCCCTCCTAGCAAAGAAAGAAAGAAGCTGGAGTGAATCTGATTCCTCAACATCAGATTCAGAGAATGAAGAAGAAGCCTACATTGGGCTGTTTGCAGTAGAAGAAGATGAAGATTACCCAGCTGCCAAGGTTGGAATCAGGGCCCCTTTATCACACTCAGATAGTGATATAGAGGAGGATGAAGAAGACAATGTTCAGCTAGGCCTCATGGCCATCACTGATGAGGAGGACAGTCAGAACATCTCAGAAAATGAACAGGTATTAATTCATTCCTCATCCTCTTCTGATCATGAGGCTGGCCCAGAATCCGGAGGACCTTCATCAATTGATGGAAGTGATTCAGAATCTGAGGAAGATGTCAATCAATTGATTGATAGATATGGTGCTCTCTTGAAAGCTCTGAAAAAGAGCAAGAAGCTTGCAAAGAGGCAAGCCCAGGAAATTGCTTCTCTTCAAATGGCTGAAAATAACAGCATTGAATCAACCACCTTGGTGGATCAGATGAGTAAGCAGATAAGCCACTTAAAGGGGATAACAATTGTGCATTTGAGCACTATATCCCTGAAGAACAAGGTCATAAAAGACCTTGAAGAAAAGCTTGCGAAAGAAAGAAGACTTGTGGCTCAATTCTCCAAGCCCAAATCTGTGCTTCCTATTATTGACACATTCTCCTTCCAAACAAATAGGAGAGGACTAGGCTTCAAAAATAATGAAACAGGAAGAGGGTGTGGGGAAAAGGGCAAGCACAAAGCTAAGCCTCATTCCACCTTTCAAAGGGTATTACTTCCCTCCAACAGGTATGACCATGAAAGCATGTATGGTCACTGGAAGAATGGAAGTACCTATAGGAAGGAAAACACTCCTTCCCGTAGTGGAAGAAAGGGATTGGGATTGAGTGCTATGAAGGCTCCCCATGAGAAAATTCAAATGGCCTAACCTGGACCTTTCGTATTTGGTACCTCAGCCCCCTCATTCAAGAATCAGGGTGCAAGCTCTTCTAAATTTATTTCAGCAAAGAAAATTTCTGCTGTCAAATCTATTGACAAGACTTGCTGCTCAGTGTCTGATTCCATCAAATCTTCTATGGCTACCAAGCCAAAGCAAGCTGATGTCATCAAAACAAAGGGCATCAAGACAACACATAGATTAACATTCAGTCAAATCATTGCTGAGAGAAATAGGAAGACTGCAGCTGTCTCCCCTCCTGAACACAGGCATAGTAATGCTAATTCCTCAAGAAATGTTCAGAAGAGGAGATATAACATTCTTTAATGTTGGTGCTGTGGTAAAGTGGGACACTTTGCCATAGATTGTTGGCACAATCCTAATGTGCCATGTGCAAAGATGAGCCTTCCTGCAAAAGGTGAAACTAGTGTAAGGTCATTTTATTATGCTAACTAGAACCTAGGACCGAAGTCACCTTGGGTTCCTAAGGGATATTAAAATCTGTCTTGCATGGTATTCCATTTGGCCAATAAAAAGCAAACAAGGCTAATGGACAATGAGTGCTCCAGGCTCAACTCTGGACTAAGAAAAATCTCACCACATGCCAAGATGCACTGGTCAAGGGGGAGCTAAAAGATAGTTCAAGTATCAGCCTCAATCAAATTAGGTACTTGGACAATGGGTGCTCAAGGAACATGACATGAAGGAGGTTAACATCATGGTGCAGCCATAAGCAGACCAGTGTGGCCATACCCTCTGCTGGGTCTGAATAGATTGCTGTAGGAAGCTGTTGTGCACAACCATTGGGAATTCAACATCAATTAAAGGATTACAACCTTAAGGTAAGTAACTCTCCTCCTTACTGATTTGAAAGTAGGAATAACCATTGTGAATTCAACATCCAATGCTATCTCTATTAATTTTAAAGTAGGATGATCAGCTTAACCAGAACAATTTGCTTCAGCTGAGCTTCATATTGCACTTAAACTGCTGGGACAAGTCTGGGTTCGACGAACTCTTTCTTGAGTTCGACGAACATCGAGTTTTGAGTTTGACGAACTCAGCCCTAGGATGAAATTTTAGATGAACCTTCTCAGCTGATCCGCTGAGTCGACTAGGTTAACACTCAGACCTACTATATAAATAGCCGACTATGTTAAATGACTCTTCACATTCAGTTGCGCCTCTACAACCGACGAGTTGACTTCACACACCCTTCGTCCCAGTGCTCTTCTCTTCGACAAATGACGCCCAAGATCGTGAAGGAATTGCTTGAGGGATATGAGTTGTTGAGGGATGGCTTTCTCCATGGCTCACCAGAGATTCTAAGTGTCATCTCCCTCATAACTGAAGTTGGTCTAGTGTTCTTGCTATCTGAACCTTCTCAGATATTCAAGCATGAAGTGCTAGAGTTTTATGCGAATGCCAAGCAGTCATCTTCTAAGAATGGCATATCTTTAAAAATTGGAGAGATAAGGGTGAAGTTGTCCCCTAAGAGGCTAGAAAAGGTACTGCATTTACCTAGTGTGGCAGAAGAGGAGGTGTCAGACACTGACAAGGAGCAAGCCCTAAGATGTTGTGAATACAGTGATCCCCAGACCTCATCTCTGAAAATGAAATTCTTCAATCAAAAGGGCAAGTTGTTATGTGACATAGTAGGAAAAGCTCTTCTATGTAAACCAGGCTCTCATGACACCATTTCTCAACCAATGTTTGAACTGGTTATAAGAATCATCATGAAGAAAAGAACTTGCTGGGGAAATGTTCTTTATCAAAGAATGAAGCAATGTCTGCAGGCCCCCAACCTAGGAAGGATCCTATCACTTTACCTACTGAAGGCATATCCCAGCCATTTCTCCTCCATCAAAGGTGTCAATATCCACTACTTGAAGTTATTGGATATCAAGACATTTGATAGGTCAACAAGAGTCCTCCCCATGAGCCAACCCTCTATGGTGGCTGAGATGAAGGAGAAGAAAAAGACAAAGAAGTGTGAAGAAGAAGGTGCTGAGACCTCCAGGAAGGATGATGAACCACAAGTGCACATGGAAGGTATGGAAGGTGAAGATGTCCCCAGGACGTGTGTGGATGATGAACCCCAAGGAAGGGTAGAATCCCCTTCTGAGCCAACTCAGATTAATATTGATCCAGCCGTTCCACAAGCTGAGGGTGAATCAATGAATTCACCTCTCCATGGTAAACTAGGATCACAGTTAGTCATAACCCCTCATACTATAGATAATACTAGGTGTCTAACTAACTCATCACTCTCTTTTCAGGTTCTCCTAGACAGATTTCTCCACATATGGATGCCCTAAGTGAGGGGGAGCATACCTTACTCTATGGAGAAGAAGGTGGGTGTGCTAGTGAGGGGGAGCACATCCCAGATGCTGGAAGAGGAAAAGCTCAGAGTGAAGAAGAGGTCATCAGGGTAACTGACACCATGGAAGTTCTACCCTCCTCTGAAGAGATGCTAAGATAAGAACCTGCAGTAGAGAAGGCAAATAATGGGGTTGAAGAGGTGGTGGAGAAAGAGGTGGCCCAGGAAAGGCCAGCAGCAGTGCTGGACACATCTGACATGCTAAACTCAATACAATCCATCATTGAGGGTCAGATGTTGTCTGTGAAGAGCATGTTGCAGAAAAGGTTCATGGTGCCACTGCTCAAATAAGGGATGAGTTAAATGCTACAAGAGAAGCATTGACTCAGGAGATCCAAGCCAGCGAACAGAGAATGGAATCAAGGGTGGCTGCAGTAAGGACTGAGCTGAATACCCAGATTCATGATGTCATAACAGCATCTGCTCATATCCTCCAACAAATGACCAGATGGTTTGAGATGGCTAAAGGCACTGTTGCTGCCCAACACACTGTACTGAAGCAAATTGCATACAAACAAGGGGACTCCACAAAAGATATTACATATGTAAAACATCAACTTTACAAGAATGAAAATGTCTGGGAGAAAGCAGTTGCCAGAATGGTACAATTGGCTAACAGAACCAGCATCCATGTCATGTACTACATTGACAAGGCAAAGGAAAACATTCTGTTGGATGTGGATAGTACTTTCCAAACTCTCTCCCAATCCATAATTGATCAACACTCTGAAATTGAGAAAAAGATATTTGAAGAAGGCAAAAAGGGGGAGGAAAAAGTTGCCAAGCTAAGTGCAAAACTGAAAGTGGCTCACATAAGGATAAACACCAACCTGGAGAATGTCCACCAACTGCTACTCACTAACTAGGAAGCAACCTACAAGAAAATGGTGGAAGAGGTCAGCAATGCATCAAATGCAATTCAAGAAAAACTTTTAACTGAGGTTAAGAAGGTAAATGTTGATCATAGGATCACAAGTATAAAGGTGTTACAAGGAATCAGAATTGCCTTAAATCTTCCTGTTCTGAACCCAAACAGACTTGAAGATTTTGATTTTCAAAGTCAATCTGAACAGATTCAAGATGAGAGGGAATCAAAGAGCAGAAGGAGAGAGTGCATTCAGACTGCTGAAGAATATATGGCCCAGAAGAGGATGGAAAGAATAGATGATCCACTCTATGAGGATGATAATCTAGAATTGGATACAATTGTAGTCAACACCTGGGTCAGCCATGCCAATCCACTCAAGGATATTGACCATGTCTACTCATCTGCTGAATGGATCAAGCATCTAGAGAGGGAGTCTCTAAGGGAAAGAATTCTCAAAGAAAATCTGGTGAGAAGGGAAACTCCTATAAGGATTCCCCCAAGATATCTTCGCAAGCCATTCCTATACTTCAAAGAGAAGGAAAAGATGAAGGCTGCTACTGAAGCTAGGAAGAGAAAATCTGAAGAAGAAGGAGAAAGCTCTTCCAAAGGACCATCCAAGAAAACTCTATTTTTAGGAGCTCCTTAAGTTGTTGGATGTAACAATATATCTTGAACTGAAAATATATGTCCGTTTTGAACATTTGAATGAAATGACACTTTAACTCCTGAAAATTATATTATGTCATTTGTTGTTTATATATGTATGCTGCACTTGAATAACTGTGCTTTTACTTTCTGTATCCTGCGCTAAGTACATATAGTAATGAAGAAATGCTGAGTCATCATGTAATAGACATAAATGTGATGTGTCTTTATGAGTAGTTGACATATGTATCTAATGATAATTGGTATAGATAAGAAACTGTTAAATGTCAACAGAAATCTACTCTATCTGCATGTGTCATGAAATGGCATAATTTTTCTTACTTAACAAATTTCAGTGATATGACATATTTTTGATTAAGTTGCTACTTTGCATTGGCAAGTGTTTTGCCCTCTTCAAATAGGGGGAGATTATTGGGAATTTGCCCTTAAATTCCCTTGATTTGAAGAGGGGTCACACTCAATGATAAGTACAAATTTTTATTTGATAAAGCCATATTTGTGTAAGATATACAAGCTCAGGTAACTCAAGAGAAAGGGAAAATCATGCCCTTAGATTAGGAGAAATCAACTCCTAAGAGATGAAGAATTGTCTCAGCAGAACCGCTGAGACGAAGGGTCAAATCCGCTGAGATGAGCTCACTGTCTCAGCGGATCCGCTGAGACCGGAAAGAAGCAGCATGCAGTTGGGAAAGATTTGGCGTGTTCATCGAACGCAGAATGCAGTTCGTCGAACGCTGAGACTTGGCGGGTTCGTCGAACGAAGAATGAAGTTCGTCGAACGCAGAACTCAGTTCGTCGAACACAGAGATGGGACATAAGCAAGCGCTGAGACTTGGCATGTTCGTCGAACGCAGAACTCAGTTCGTCGAACGCAGAGATGGGACAGAAGCAAGTGCTGAGAGTTGGCGTGTTAGTCGAACGATGAATGAAGTTCGTCGAACGCAGAATCCTGTTCGTCGAAAGCAGAAACTTCTCTAAAGATTGACGAAATCCGCTGAGAAGTGGAAGCCATCTCAGCCCAACCGCTGAGACAGTTCAAACGTGACTTGGCGGGTTCTGTCCTTGGCGCAAGCTGCAGAAAGGCATTGTGGGGTCCACCAATCACTCCCAGATCTATCAGAAGGACCGCTGAGAGCCGTTGAAGATCAAGGGTGTATAAAAGAAAGAGTTAGGGCACTTTTGTAGGCGCTGGTCGAGTACAAACATCTTCACTATTCCATTGACGACCAAGTTCTCGTCTTTTCTCCTCCTGCTCACTGAACAAGGAAGAAGAAACTGAGAGATAAAGATAGCTCCTCTACAAGAAGGAGCAAGGTGATCTTCCATCCTTCAACTGAAGAGGAAGATCAGATTATAGCTAACATTATCATCACCAGCTACAAGAAAGCATAAACTGTGCAGGAACTACAGGAGACTTCTTCTCTGTTCTGTCTGCTGTAGTAAGCTTAAAATCTCTTTTACTGTAGGAACCTTTGGGTTCTGAGTTTATAGGGCTTCACTGCCTGAGTTGTAGAGCTGAGAGGTCAGCTTGAGGTAGGATCTGTGTGATTTGATGTAGGGCTATCTAGCCTGAGTTGTAGGGCTTTATTGCCTGAGCAGTAGGAGGAAGATTCCTCTGAGGTAGGATCTGTGTGATCTGAGGTAGGGCTGATTAGCCTGAGTTGTAGAGCTGAGAGATCAGCTTGAGGTAGGACCAGCTGGTGGTCTAAGTTGTAGGAGATGGATTCCTCTGAGGTAGGGCTGCTGTACCTGAGGTAGGGTTTGGGAAAACCTGAGAGATCCTGAGGATCTGTGTTGTAAGCTCTTGGAGCTGAGATTGGAGGAGTTGGCCATGTCTAACACACTATTAGAAGGGTGAAGGGGGAAAGTGGACTACCCATAGACACACTGTCTTGGGGAACCACTATAAATGCTTGTGTGTTTTCTATGTGTTTGATTAATTGCTGATACTAAACCATAAAACAGCTAGGCTAATTAGAGGAAAATAAAAACAAACCTATTCATCCCCCCTAGGTGATTTAGACTACAACCTTTATAAACTTATAATATCTATAACCAATACAATTCTGTTTCCTACAGGTACCCTTCCAACTGCCCACAGAAGAATCATGCACCTACCAACAACAAGAGGAGAAGATACAATAAGTTTGACTGTTGGTGTTGTGGCAAGACTGACCACTTTGCCTATGATTGTTGGTTCAACCCATCTAATCCAAGGGTAACAAATACTAAACTCTCATGCTTCCCTACTCACTACAATCTTGTGCATTCAAGAGCAGTAAGATAAAATGTGTTCCTTGAAGTTAACAATAGCCTAGGACCCAAAGCAACTTGGGTTCCTAAGGGTCTGTGATCTTATTTTGCAGGGAGTCCAACGACCTATCAGAAGCAAATCTGAGGCCTTGGACAAGTTGCTATTCTGGCCTATATGCTAGGACAGCAGACACAATCACTAACAATCTTAGTGCAGATTCTCCTATTGAAAAATGAAGAAGGACATCAGCAGGACTTCAAACCATGGATGACCAACACATCCCTGAAGAAGTATCAGGCATAATGCTAAAGAAGTCACCCGGGAAGGGTAGAAGATTGCCAAAGACAGACAAGCAGAGAAAAATCTTGTCGTCGACACAGTTAGCTATTTCAACGACATAATACCTGTCGCAACGATAAAAGAAGTACCGTCAAGGTTGGGTGCGATCACATAATGCAATAGTAAATCGATAAATCAGATCCGCCTGATGCGCTAGCTGTCAGCTCATCGATAAAATCAAAAGGCCTCAATGACACCCGTAAAAGGGCCAGGGAATACTCGAGGAGAGAAATCACCCACGAAAGATAACCTAGAAGAATCCGGTGAGATGCCCTCCGCTATGACAGGTCCGGTCCATCATTCGATATCACTCCTGCTCAAAGCTCAATGGGAGCAAATGGAGACTCCTATAGAAAAGGCTGTGAACAGAATCAGGGATGACATGAAGGAAGAAATAAAATCAATAATGAAGGATGTCTCTCAACTCCACACTCAACAAGCGGAGTTTACTGATCTTATTCTGAACAGAATCACCATTCATGAGCAAACCCTAGACACTCATCTTCTGGAAGTGAGAAATCTCATAGATGTCGAAAATCAGGAAACCCTGGAGCAGCTGTTCGAACTGACAGGCTCCGTGACAGAATAAATCAAAAACAGGAAGAGGAGATTAATGAAGAAATCCAGGAGGAGATCAAGGGAAGCATAGATGCTTGTCCACATCAAGCAATATGGGTAAGTAATCAAATAAAGAAAGCACTACAAATAACCCCATCCATATATGTACCCACTGAACCCTCCATCAACACCGACTCTAAAGCCTATGAAGCCGACTCGGTCGAATCCGCAAGATCCATGAAGAGGAGGAAAACCTCCAGCACAGAGTACAGAAAGAAGAGACTAAATGAAGTTGAGAAGGATCCAGAATCAAGCAAGTGGAGCCCTCGTTCAAATGAAATCATCACAGAGTCGTGGATAGCATTTGGACACAGTCAGGTAGATTACGAAAGACTATACTCCTCAACAGAATGTAATCGTCACCTGAGAGACCTGGAGGCAAGGAAGCTACATAAGATGGCCTTTCCCCACGGTCCTCCTCCTCCTCCTCCAAAGAAGATTCCGAAGCCAATTGACTTCTACAGGAGACAGAAGAAGAAGGAAGCAAAGGGAGCCAGCTGTAGCAAGCCCTAAGGAGACGTCTCGTTCAAGAAGATAGAATGAAGTAGATTTCTAAGGCTAATCTTACTCAAAGAACAATTGGTCCTTTTATATGACTAGTTATATATATAAACAATCTAAGTATATGAATACTTATATATGAATGCTTATAAGGCATATGCCTGTGATTATATTGCTGCATCCTATTCCTGATGTGTATGATATTCATAAATGTGCAATTTCTGCTATATCCAGTTATTGCTTGCTGATAACTGATAACATGCCTTGCACCTTATGTACCTACCTAGCAAAATGTCGTACAATCATACACGTGTCTATGTTAGACATCAGATGCAGGTTATGTAGGGTGCAGGAAAGACATGTAAAATATCTCTTGGAGCAGTAAGAAGTAGACAAGCGTAGTAATCTCAACAGCAGAATCAGAGTAAATCGCTGAAGAACTCAAACAAAAAGGACAACTAATAGCCAAAGTCAGAATGATCTACAGGAAAGAAGTCAGAAAGAGGGAGAATGGTATAAATATATTCAAGACAAGATGCTAAAGAAGACCTCAAAGATAGGGGGATCCACAAAAGGAGTAGGGGGAGCCACAAAAGAAGAGACTTCAAATCAAGGGGGAGATACAAAAGAAGAGACATCAAATCAAGGGGGAGCTACAAGCTTGATGTACTCATAAGTTCAGCAAAAGATAAGTAAATTCTTAAATGCTCATGCCTTCTATTTAAGATTATAATATTTATTATCAAGTGAAAGTAGTCTTGAATTGAGATTCTGACTTGTTCAAATAGGGGGAGATTGTTGGGAATCTTGCCTACATGATTCCTGATTTGAAGAAGTCACCAAGTCAAGAAAACATCACTTTGTATTTGATCACTTCTCTAGCTCATAATCTCAGGAAAATAAAGTACAATATCGTCGAGAAGAATAAGAGATGTCGTCGACAAAGTATGCTTGTCGTCATGATGATAAAGCAAAACTGAAGGACAATGGAAGCTATCGTCGTGATGCACATATCGTTGTGAGATCACAATGCCGACAGAATATCGGAGAGAAGAAATGAGCTGATGAAAAAGCAACATCGAAGATATCAAAGGAAGGAATGTCGTCGAGAAGATGCAGTATCATCGACATCATCAAAGTAGCCTTATCGTTGAAAAGGTAATATCCAGAAGTATCATCGATATCAGCGTAAAGGAGAGCTGAGGTCAAAGAGGCTAGGGAAGCTGCTATGAAGACATCATTTCCTGAAGAAGTGACTATTGACGTAATGATCATGTCGTTGAGAGAATAAAGTGATTACGACAACAGTCTGCAAGAAATAAGATCACGACGACACAGTCAGAGATAACATATCGTTATATATGCAGAAACGCTAGGATATCTTGTATCGTCGAGATATCAACGTCAGAGGCAGAAGCAAGAAGACTTGAAGATCTACCAAGGTCTAAGACAACGACGAAGTCTATCATCGATACGCTGTCCGTATCGTCATAAAGCTGGGAACACCAACTAGACGGAATTCAAATGTTGCGGATGCGCTGTCATGCATTTAATACCGCCACCTGATTGTCCAATCAACGCGTGCTTCTTGTAGAATGGGTGTATGACATTAAAGGACACCTTTCATGACCGCTGAGTGTTTTCTCGGAACTATAAGAGGAAACAGAAGTTGCCCAAGATCGAAGGTGATAAAAAAAGAAGACAAGCAAAAAGTATCCCGCACGTTATTCTTCAATACAACAGTGCATTATGTAGAGAACAAGAAGAACAAGTAGAGAACAAGAATCAAGCATTCTCAGAAGAATCAGTCAATCAACATCGACTGAAGAAGAAGCCGATCACCCGGCTAAAGAGGAGATTGAAGAAGGAGCTATGTTGTCAAGATCACATTTGGAGCATCCTCTTCAAGTCTAAGAAGCCGATCTCCATCAGGCTAAGCTGCCGATCTTCATCAGGCAGAGTTCTTATTTCAACTTTCATTGTTGTAAGGCTTGAGGGCCAAATCTGTAAGATCTGGTTTCAGATCTAAGTGTCGATCTTGAGGGCTTGAGACCTTTGAAGGATTGAGGGCTAGGCTAGTGGACTTGTGGGTCCAATATTGTCAAGCTTGGGGTCTTGAGACCTGTGAACGCTTGAGGGGTAGGGCAGAAGCTAGACTTGCGGGTCTGAGCTAGGTAGGGCTTGAGGGACTGAGTGTCGAGCTTGTGGGCTCGGGTGTAGTGAAGGGGATTGCAGGCCTAGGCTGCAGGGACTTGCGGGTCCGAATGTGTCGAGCTTGCAGGCTCGGGTGTAGTGAAGGGGCTTGCGGGCCTAGGCTGCATGGACTTGCAGGTCCGAACGTGTCGAGCTTGCGGGCTTGGGTGCAGTGAAGGGGCTTGTGGGCCTAGGCTGCAGGGACTTGCGGGTCCGAGGTGTAAGGCTTACGGGCCGGAGACATTTGCAGAGTTTGCCGAGCCTAGCACACTGCTAGGTAGGCACAGAGGGAAAGAGGACTACTCAAGACACCCTGTCTTGAGGAACCTCTATAGTTCTTGTGTGTTTTTTGTGATGTGCTTTACTAATCTATAGATCTATTAACCAGAAATCAAGAACACCTAAAGGGGATAAAATAATTTGAAAAACCTATTCACCCCCCCCCCCCTCTAGGTGATAAGTTAACACCCAATAACTAACACAAACAAAAACACAAACTAAGAACTCCCTCAAAAAAAGAACTTGATGTCGATGTAGATGCGATCGGATTGGTCTTCAAGTTCTTTGCATTCACGAACATTGACGGAGTTCTTCGGGCTGCTTGGGGAAGGCTCTCACGAGTGCTCTGAATAGTTGGCTTCAATTCCTTTTATAACAACAAGCATTAACGGAGGAAGCACGCGTCTTTAAATAGAATCAGCTGCTACCGCCTGCGGTAGTACTACCGCCCCGCGGTAGCCACATTAGGCAATGATCAAGCACACAGATCGTGACAACTTAGGCAACTTTTGAACGCCAAACTTTGAGCCCCGACTAGCGCGCCGCGGTAACGCTAACGCTCCGTGATAGCGAGATAACCTTCCTTCAGCCAATATCTCCTTCCATATTTGCTCCTCAATCACATGCAGATGGGAGGATTCCAAAAGCTACCGTCGGGCGGTAGAGATGCCGCGCCGCAGTAGAGCATGCTAAATTTGCATCCCGCCAATCATTCCTTTTTCTCCACTATTTCCTTCTCGTCAATTGTTTCCATTTATGCTAGCACCAGCGGTAGTGCTAACGCACCGCGGTAGCAACGCCTGGCATAAATTTTTGTCGAACGCATCTTCGTCGAATGGCCTCACATTTCATCGAACACTATTTTAATTTTGTCGAACTCCATTTCATCGATCGTTAGCGCCAGCGGTAGTGCTAATGCTCTGCGATAGAGCACATCTCTTTTTGTCGAATGCATCTTCATCGAACGGCCTCACATTTCGTCGAACGCTATTTTCATTTCGTCGAACTCCATTTCATCGATCGCTAGCGCCAGCGGTAGTGCTAACGAAGTTTCATTTCGTCGAACTCAATTTTGTCGAACGCCAGTTCGTCAGACGGCATCTACTTTCATCGAACACCATTTTGTCGAGCACTGTTTTCATTTTGTCGAACCACTAGCGCCAGCGGTAGTGTTACCGCGCCGCGGTATCAACAGAGAATCATCCTAATGTCGCTTCAACGTCTTTCTTTTTCACACTCCTTTGGGGATTGAATGTTGAAGATACTGCACACTATAAATAAAATGCAAGTATGATCAAATACAATAGGATTTGTTATTATCAAACCAAGAGATGCGGAAAGCATGTTCCAACAAACTCCCCCTTTTGATAATAACAAATCCCTTTAGAAAGAAATAGTTCAAAAGATAGGAATTGTGTTTATTAAAAAGGATAAGCATGAAATTTAAGACATTTGCATATGCTCCCCCTAAATGAATGCTCCCCCTAAGTGAATGCTCCCCCTACAACAACAAAATTCCTATGAACTTGACTCCCCAAACATGTGAATTTCTTTCAAATTTATTCTCCCCCTTTTGGTATTATCGAAAGAGGGTGGAGATAAAGTCAAACGTTAATATGTGCAATAAATGTGTAGAGAGGGAATGAACATGATAAAGAGTTGAACGCTTAGGAAAAAATACAATATATAGGAGTGAAAAAGGGAATGTGAAGAAATTGTCATAACGAAACCACTTGTTGGAAAAACGTATTCATGATCGAGCGAACAAGTAGTAAAGAGGTCGAAAGCATGAAGAACTATATTTTTGAAGTGAACATCTATATAGAAATGGTGAAGCATAGTAGATGATTAAGAGTTTTAGACAAAAAATAGATGTTGTAGCAATTTAAGTACACAAAAAGATTTCAGTTGCAACATAACCATACACTTGTTTTGAAAAGGAAATATTCATGATCGAGCGAAAGGAGAGAGTAGCACAGCGGAAAAGATATAGGATAAGCATGAAAGGACATTAATTAATGAATATATAAAAATAATCACTTGCCTTTTTAAATTAATTTTAAGAGGTGTAGTACTTATTTAAGGGAGATGCAATGTTGTGTGACAAGTACATGTAAAGAATAAGAATAAAAACAATGTAGGCAAGTAGGAATGCAGAAAGTTAAAATAAGGTTAAAAAGATTAATATTTTTGTAATAGTTTGACCATTTCAACAATTGAGCAATTTAACTTTGAAAGTTTTCATAACAAATAGGCAAGCATGAATTAACATATCCAAAGAGATAATAACTACAATGTAACGAATTCGTATTTCAAGTAAAGAAAACATTGTAGAAATCATGCATTGCAATCTAGTGCTTTTACTTAAGTTTTTAGAGAATTATGTAATGTTTGCATTAGGATCCAATTCTCATGAGTGGAAGCTTTATGAAAAATAATGATGTCTGCATAAGGTGTTTGATAAAAGTATACAAGTGAAATAATCAAAACACATGACATATGTAATGAGATAGTGACAACAATATTAATGATGCAATCTTATAATTACTTTCACACATCAAATCAAGAATAAAGTTTCAAGGCACAAATAATGAGTACAACAACCAAGGTGCTTCGCCCACACAATGCTCATTAAGACTTATCAGGGAGCGAAGTATTGCTTGGGGATCACATAAGCAATTTTATTGATTTTATTTTTAGTGATCCGGTGTACAAATAGAAGTGATAAAAGATGAATGTGTTTGCACAAGACACTTTACAATTCTTTCCAAGGTGCTCAACCTCACAATGCTCATTAAGACTTATAAGGAGGGTGAGTAGTGCTTGGTGGAGTTATTTTTGGCTTTTATTTCAGAATTTTATTTTGAGCCGAAGGTCTCTGAATTCACTTGTTGTTGCAAGCATTAATATTATGGAAATAACACTTCTATATCGTGCATGAAATTTATTTTTGAAAGACGATGTAGGTAATTTAGACATACAACTTAATATGTTAAAACTATTACACTACACAATCATGCAAGACTAAGATTATGAGCACATGTAGATTACCAAAATAATGAGTGTATAATTCATTGATTAACATAAAGCATTACTCATACTTAGAGGCATTCTAGGCAATCATACACAATTATCTGTAGACTATTTCATTGCACATAATCAGATTAAGGTCAAGGCATGACAAAAACAATGTTTAGAAAATTTGAATATAAAATTATACATTGAAGAGAATCTTAATGTGTATGCCTAATCAATTTTGACCATTTGAAACAAAATGACTAAGATGTATGCTCTTGTGAATTATTATAGTCAAACTAAAATTTTGTAAAGAGATAAAGCATAACAAATAACAAAAACATATTTTTGATTTGTTTTATAATTTATTTTGTTTTTCAGAATTTTAAAAGAAAATAACAGGAACTGAAAAATAAAAAATGAAAAAAGAAACTGGAAATTCAGAAATACCTACTACCGCCAGCGGTACCCAGCTATCGCCGGGCGGTAGTGACAGAACTCGAATTTTTGGGGAAAATGTGAAATTTTTCAGAATTTTTCTTTTGAATATTATTATGCAGATTAGTGACAATGATGTCAAGCAATGAAATCAGACATATGCATACACAAAAATGCGGATTTTGCAAGTTTAATCTAATATGTCCAAAACCCCAAATTCTAGACTAAGGTGTCACAATACACTTTCAAAATACTTGTGTTTTTCACATGCATAAGAGTTCGGAAAAAGATAATATGAAAAACATAAGATAACATGTTTGAGCACAAATATGCATGAGTGAAATGATCATAAATAAGTGAAATAATATTCATGCAATGTATATAACATAAGTATGTCTAAGATCAAGATACCCAAACAACATGTCTACACTCTAGCACTGTACTAAGTGACGGATGGGCATGAGGAGCTGCACGCATGCCGTAGGTTGGGGTGTTAATCCCATATGCATACAAAAGACAATGCTCACCCTAGCACTCTTTCCCCCCAGTTCCTCGCAAGGCCCCATTGGAACCCTCCCCGGTTAAGGACAAGACATGACTTAGAGGTTAGGTTTCTAATGCACACAATCCTACGCCCTCGCTATAGTGAGACACATAATATGGTTGAATGATCTTGGGCATACTACGCATTTAATCTTACGGAAAAACAATTTATAAACTATGGCTTTTATGCAAGATTAATTTCACATTATATTTGTTTTTAAAGCACATAGATATTATGAATTTTAACTTCCAATTTTTCAGATTTTGGTTAAGCATGATAGGGGCAAACAAATGATGCAAATATATTAAGTAAATAAGCAAAACTTGCGCATTTTATAAATTTAGCCTAATACCCCTAAAATACCTTTTAAATCCATTTCGACAATTATTTCATTTAGTCTTAAAAATATCATATGACAAATTTAGTTTTCAAATTTTATAAGACTTTTAGGAAATGGATTTAGAAGGATAAAAATAAAGGATAAATAGACCACTTGAAAATAATATGACTTTTTATTTAATTGTGTTCAATTTGATTTATTAATGAATTTTGGATTAATATGTGAAAATCATATCACAAGTTATATAAAGTGATCTTATCATGATGGATCAATGAAATAAAAGCAAAAACAAAAAGGAAATTAAGCATATCATGAAGTAGAGAATTGATATTTCATTATTAATTAATTTATACTTCATTCTAATGATAGGATACTATTGAATGAGAGATTTAGGTCTCCAAAGAGGACCAAGTGGGATGGTTCCTTTGGGTACCCAAATATAACATGTTGACTTTTGGGGAGACAAGGATGGATGGACCCTTTCTTTTGACATTAGTGCGTCATTCTTAAGTAGGGGTCTCCATTCATACCTTGGACAAACATTTTTTTTAGTTTTCAAATTTCCATAATCATTTACTTGAATATTTGGATAAAAATGATTTTTGAATTTATAATTTGAAGGAAATTTGTTTGCATTTAATTTTAGGTTTGGAGAAACATGATTTTGTAAATAATGGTGATTTTGAATAGAAATTCTATGGAATTTGTCCAAAAACACTATAAAATCTGCAAAACAAAAGTAAAACTACATTTAGAATAGAAATTATAAAAGAAGTGATTTTAAACTAAAATATAATAATATTTGCAATTTTAAATTAAAACTAAACTAAATACTATAATTAAAATACGCATAAATACTACTCATCACCAACACCAATCGCAAGTGCTGAGCATGATCCTCGGCGCTTTGAGAATACACGAGAATGTCATCTATAAACACGACTACGAAATGATCCAAGAAATCTTTGAACACTCAGTTCATCATATCCATGAAGGCAGTGGGTGCATTCGTTAGTCCAAAGGACATCACCAAAATCTCAAAATGCCCATGTCGAGATCGAAAAGCTGTCCGTGGAACATCTGACTCGTGGATCCTTAACTGGTGGTAGCCCGAACGAAGATCAATCTTTGAAAACACTGTGCTACCATGCAACTAATCAAACAAATCATCTATCCTCGGCAACGGATACCTGTTCTTGATGGCTATTTTGTTCAATTCTCGATAATCGATACACGGCCTCATAGAGCCATCCTTTTTCTTTACAAAAAAGACTGGAGCACCCGAAGGCAAAGAGCTCGGCCTAATAAACCCGCACTGCAGAAACTCGTCGAGCTGAGTGCGCAATACCTCCAGCTCATACGGGGCCATACATTACGGTGCCTTAGCAATAGGGTGAGTACCTGGCTCAAGATCGGTAACAAACTCCACATCTCTCTCAGGTGGAAGACCAGGAAGACTAACTGGGAAAACATCTGAAAAGTCCCACACCACAGCAATATCCTCGACACGCAGCGAAGCACTAGTGTTGAAACCGATTTCTCGGCCTCTTATGGAGCTCGGGGCCCTCGCCGAAACGAGGGGCGGCTAGCCCTTACTGATCCCTCCGAGAAGGTAGACTGAAGACTAGGAAGAAGACTAAGACCTTAGTCACAGCGAGGAGGTCCCTCCACTAACCCGGAAGATCGTTGAGCGCTTCCCCTCCCAAGCCAAAGCTGGGACTCGGGCACCTTGGAGAGCTCTAGAAATGCTAACCAAAGAAAACCCGAGGAGAGAGAAGCTGAAGTGGACTCCTCTCCAAAGGTGCCCTTAAGGTCCTATTTATAGGTTTTCTGACATGGCCTGCAAATAGCAGGATTCCGTCTTTTGATTTTACTATCTGCACCCCAAGTGGGTCTGCTAACAGCCAAACTCCGCTGTTTGGAGGAGCTAAAGGCAGGCCACCAAGGGTAAAAGGATAATTTGTCCTTATCAGCTTATGGGCCAGGAACTGCGAGAACTTGAATGTTGTAGTTCTCGCGGGCCCTCTTGCGAGTCCTGCTCGCGGTGCCTCTCTTAGGCGGTCATCCTGTGAGGACCTCGCCGACCAATTTTGGCGGTATCTGTCGAGGTCCGATCTCGCGAGCCTTACTGCGAGACCGCCTCTGGACTTCATCGAACACAAAACATTTCGTTGAACACCCCTTTACTGATCATAGGTCTCTTACGCCAGCGGCCTACGAGGTATCGGTTTGCCAACCCTCGCTGGGCCCAGTCCTTTAGAGATCTCTGCCGAGGTTTGGATCTCGCGATTCCATTTGCGAGACCATCCCTTTGGTTTTGGTGAGCTTAGAACACTTCGTCGACTTCGGATGATTTCGCCGAACAGGGGTGCGGTCGACGAAGCTGGGGGAGCTCGACGAACACTGGAGAGTTCATCGAACACATCCGCGAGCGCTTGTCTCACTGACCCTTCTTGCTCGCCCTTCAGCAAGCCCCCGAGAGGGAAGATTCCCTTCCATATTACCTCCTCCATCCCGTTGCCTTCTTTAAACCGCGTCTCCTTGCTTGGCGAATATCGGGGTTGTACACAATCCCCGCTCTTCGCGAGGATACTCATACTCGCGAAGAAACATCCAACCCCTGGTATTCGCCAGCTCCTTGTTGATCTGTCAGGAATCTTTGGTGGGACCCACCCTGTGGGCTATAAATATCGTCCCGAGTCCCCAGTGGCGTGCGCTGCCACTTCTCTTCCTTTCCCTTTGCCTAACACTGTACCTGCCTGGAGATGCCTCTTTCCGAAGAAGCCGAGGCTCGCCTGAGGGCGGTGAGAGTCGGCGGGCTAGCCTCCACGACCAGGGTCCCCGCCTGGATGAATCGGCCGCCCCCTGCTCAGTCGCCGAAAATCAAGAAGGCGAGGGTGGCTCGTCGAACCGGGGATGACTCCGTGCTGTTGGTCTCCTCCCCGGACGGTCGCCACCACGAGAAGGTACGAGCTACTCCTCTAGTTCATGTCAATAAATTTGCTTGTGATTCATATCTACTCGCAGGATGCTTTGCCGAACGAGAACGCTGGAGAACCCGTTGATGGGTCTCGCAAAAGTCCGCCGGCGGATACGAACCTCGCTGGGAAAAATGTCACCGGTATGATCTTGATCTCGCATGCCAAAATGTTTCTTGTCAACCATCTGACCTTCGTTCCTTACTTCTTACAGTATCTCCCCTGAAGTCCCCGACCCGCCATGCATCGCGGCCTCCGTCTCCGCCTTCGCCTCCTGACAAAATCATAGATAAGCCCGAATTCCAACTATTGACGAGCGAGGAGACCGGTGGCTCTGTGCCGCCAAAGATCCTTCCGACCAACAGCGCGGCCTACCCCGCCGGCCTAGGTAAATCTCTCTAGCCCCACTACGACAACGTGTTCCAGGGCCGTCCCTCGACTTCTCGCCCCTGCTTGGTAAGTATTCTGACGACCCCTTGCCCTGCGCGAACTCAAGCGCGCCATCTAACCCCTTCGTAATATCTTGCAGAGAATCCCAAAAATCCGCCTACCGATTCCGAGTTGGGCGACGATGAGATGTCCCCCCTTCCTGACCAGGTGGAGGACATCTTAGGGGATCCGCGAGATCCCGAGATTATGAAACAACGAGCCGCGGAGTTGCTGAGGAAACATGGGAGGATGCTGATGGTACTCAACATACAGGCGAGACGGGACAGAGAAGCCGCCGAGGACAGGCATGCGGTCTTGATGGAAGAGTGTGCGAGGCTCCGGCAGGCGAGACAGCGTGACCAGGATGAGAATGCCACAACATCGGAGGTGCATATAGCTAGGATGAGAGACTACGCATACCTCATGGACAGGGAGGGCCGTTTGGCTGAGGATTATTATAACTCTATGGTACCGCCACGGTCCTGGTCGCGGGGTGGGGGCAGGTGGAAATGGTTACCCCATGATTCTCGCTAACTGTTGTATTGTCGCGAACTCTTATTATTTGTAATGGGTGTTGTTGTCTTAGACAATCTCGCCATGGCTCGTAACTCGCATATTTGCCACTTGTATGTTGGCTTTATTTCTTCTGGCAATAAGTATTACTAGATTTTTGTTATTTCTCGCTCGCTGCTAATAAATATGTTTCAGTTTAATGTTGTATTGTGCTCGCGAGGACCCTCTGTTCTCGCTAAATATACCTCGCAAAAATGTTGCTTGTACTAACCCCGCAGGCCTTTCTCGCCCTCGACCATGATGTGATGTTTTTGCTGCTACCCGCGCCCGCCGGCGCTTGGACTTCTTCCCGCCCTTTTGCTTTGGCTATAAATAGGCGGCCATAACTGGGTCAACCACCACATTTACTGTCAACCTTCTTCCTCCTCCGCTTTAGAGCTCTCGATCCTTCCCGTTCTCGCTTTACTTCCTTTCTCGCATATTACTAAGATGGGCGGCGACGCTAATGAGTCGGAGGGTCGGCGAAAGATTGCGAAGGCTTTCGCCGAGCACACCTTCTACCACTGCAACCTGACGGACGAGGAATATTTCAGCGTGGTCGCTGATTATGTCACCCCCCTTTCGAGGCACGCCGTCCCAGCGAGAACGACGTGATCAACTCCCCACTTATCGACGAGTTGGCCATCCCCACCGCTAATTTCGCGGTCGGCCTGCGTCTCCCCTTGTGGTCGGAAGTTCGCCAGGTAATGGTCGTTCTCGCTCGCTTCTTATTCTCTGCATGTCGAGTCTCGCTCATTATGCGAACTAATCCCGATCTTCCCGCTGCTCGTCAGGTGATCAAGCACTATGGTGTTGTTCCGGGCCAGCTCACGCCTAATGCCATGGCGGTGATCACAGCCTTCGCCTGATATCTTCGCGAGGAACGCATCGAGTTCAGCCTCCCGGTCTTTCGGAAGCTGTTCTCGTTCCGTGCCTTCAGGGACGGGACTGCCTACTTCATGGGCTCGGGTCCTAAGGTTGATGAGACCGTCAAGAAAGCCCACTTCTGGGCCCAGAAGTTCCTTCTCGTCAAAGGGAACTTCGGTAATATCCCGATCTCGCCCGTCCAACACGGCGAGACCACCTACCGGCCAGCTGTCCTCGGAGGTCACGACGCCCTTCTCTATCAGTTCTTCTGCAAGAAGAACTTCGAGGTTCTCCATCTCCGCCGCAACCTCGACACGCTGCTTCCAGTGCTCGCCGGGGAAGGTAAAAGATCTCGCTCTATTACTGACTTTTTTCCAGTAACCTCATACTTATTGAAGCTTCAACCCTTTTCTAGGCGAGCGGGATCTTCCCATCCATCCCCCCTACGCGAGCAATCGAAAAAAACGACGCTACCATGGCTCTCGCGAGCATGGGGGCGGAGGCTTGCCGAGGCGCCGTCCCTCCAGGTGAGCCCTCTTCTCGCAAGAGACCGGGGGCTTCTGGTGGTCATGCCGTTCCCCTAAAATCTTCGCCAAAGAAGAAGAGCAAGAAGAGCGAGGTCTCGCTCGCCTCCTCGAAGGGAAAGGAGCCCCGCGAGGTCGCTTTCGATGAGTTCGACCTCACCGGCCTCTCCGCCGGGGGTGAGGACGACGAGCCCTGCCCATCCCCATCAACCATTACAACTTCGGCCTCAGCTAGAGGCGCCGGGATGAGACCGATGAGCTCTTGGTCAACTGGAAACCGGAGACCAACCGGGTGGACATCTCCACCATCCTTCCCTCCTGGGTGGAGAAGGAAACTGTTAGCGGTCACCCCTTCGACCTCTCATTCGCTCTCTATGGGCGTGAGGACGCGGACTCTTATAAAGTCGAGACTGCGAGAACCCTCGCCTTCGAGAGTGCGAGGTCTCAGCTGCGCTCTGTCGAGCTCGCCCATATGACGGGGAGGCGCTGCTTATAGCTGGAGCTTCATAACGTGGAGCTCGCGAGGGCCTATCAGAGGCTTCTTGCCGAGAACATGCAGCTGAAGGAGAAGCTGCTCGCCGCCGAGGGCAGTGTGGTGAGTCACCTATACCTCCTCATCCTCCTTTCCTTTGGTCATTTCGCTTCTTTAATTGAACCTACTTGCAGGATGTCGAGGCCGCCGGAAGAGCTGACGCTCGCATCAAGGAATTGGAGGGCGAGGTGGCTGGTCTGAAAGCCCTAAACTGCGATCTCATCCGTGCCGTCGTTCCCCCTTCCCCCCCATCGTCTGCAGGAAGAGCGGCGAGCGCGAGACGAGGACATTCGCCTGGAGTCCACCGAGTCAGCTCGCTATATCTTCTCGACGATGAAGGCGTCCAGTCTCTTAGCTACCGATGCGGCTGACATGGTTCTGGAGGATATCATCCCGGAGCTCTTCATCCCGCTTCCACCAGTGAAGATCAGTGATGACGAGAAGGAATTCACGAGCGACTCATGATGCTTATAGATTTTTGATTTTATTCTGTTTTGTTTTGGGCTGGCGAGATCGCCGCCTTTTGTAATTTAACTGTGAAATGCATGGATGCACATTTTTAGCCTTGTATTGTGTTCGCCCTTTCTGCGGTTTTGTCTTTTTTGGTGGCATCTCTCTCTCGCTTATCTCGATGTTCATTTTTATGTAGGCTATCCCGCGATGATCGTTCTCGCATCTTGCGTTATTGAATTAACAGGCACAGGACCTTTTTGGCTGCTCTGGCCTTTCGTTATTTGCCTTAGGATTATTACCCTTTAGGTATGCGTTTTTCTCTAGGTCTCGCGAGGTATTTTTCTTCTCGGCGAGAACTCGCCTCTTACCCTGTGTCGGCGACCTTTCTGCCGAGCGCCGGATACCCCGGAGCGCATAGGATTGATTCTCGTTCCTCGCATACTATCGCGCGAAGTCTCTCTTTGCCGAGCGAGTAGGCCCGCTGAGCGAGAAGGAGTATTCCAGCATAAAGACTTGTCACCTTGCTAGCCTCTCCAGAGATCAACCTGAACCCCCGTATAGTGAGAGCCCGGGAGAGGAATCGATCTGGGGCATTCCAGCACCAATACTTGTCACCTTGCCAGCCTCTCCAGAGATCAACCTGAACCCCCCGTCTAGTGAGAGCTCGGGATCGAAATCGATCTGGGGCATTCCAGCACCAATACTTGTCACCTTGCCAGCCTCTCCAGAGATCAACCTGAACCCCCCATCTAGTGAGAGCCCGGGAGCGGAATCGATCTGGGGCATTCCAGCACCAATACTTGTCACCTCGCCAGCCTCTCCAGAGATCAACCTGAACCCCCCGTCTAGTGAAAGTCCGGGAGCGGAATCGATCTGGGGCATTCCAGCATAAAAACTTGTCACCTCGCCAGCCTCTCCATAGATCAACCTGAACCCCCCGTCTAGTGAGAGCCCGGGAGCGGAATCAATCTGGGGCATTCCAGCACCAATACTTGCCACCTCGCCAGCCTCTCCAGTGATCAACTTGAACCCCCCATCTAGTGAGAGCCCGGGAGCAGAATCGATCTGGGGCATTCCAGCATAAAAACTTGTCACCTCGCCAGCCTCTCCAGAGATCAACCTGAACCCCCGTCTAGTGAGAGCCCAGGAGCGGAATTGATCTGGGGCATTCTAGCACCAATACTTGTCACCTTGCCTGCCTCTCCAGAGATCAACCTGAACCCCCCGTCTAGTGAGAGACCGGGAGCGGAATCGATCTGGAGCATTCCAACACCAATACTTGTCACCTTGCTTGCCTTCGCATAGTAGTTAAAACTATCAAGTGAGGAGGTAAAATATTCAACTAACATCATCATAAAATTTTCAAGGATAGAATCGTTTCAAATCGTCTCCACTTCTTACTCGGCCTAGAGGTACCCCTTCTACATCTCGGAGGTGATACCCCCCTGACTTGAGCACTTCACTTACAATGTATGGACCCTCCCAATTAGGGTTGAGCTTACCTACCGCGGCCCCTCTCCCGGCCGCGTCGACCTTCTTCAAGACCATGTCCCCTTTTTGAAAGTGTTTTATTCCGATGTGCTTGTCAAAATATTGGGCCATTCGCCGCTTGATTTCCTCCTGCCTGATGGTGGCCTGGTCCCGGAGTTCCTCCACCAGGTCTAGGGATTGCCTTTGTTCTTCATCGTTGGCCACCAGCCACTCTTCATCCCCTTCACCTGCGGTGATCACCCTGGGGGTCTTTACTTCGAACTCAATGGGGAGGACTGCTTCGGACCCATGAGAAAGTTTGAATGGGGTCTCCCCGGTGGCGGTGTTAGGGGTAGTCCTCAGGGCCCAGAGAACGGACGGTAGTTTCTCTACCCAGTTCCCTCGGAGGTTTTTAACCTTCTTCTTCAGTAAGTTGATGATTACTTTGTTTGCCGCTTCCACCTGGCCGTTGCTTCGTGAGTGGTGAACCGATGCGAACCTGAGGTCGATGCTAAGCTGGGTGCAGAAGCTAACGAATTCTTCACTAGCGAATTGCGGCCCATTGTCCATCACTATAGCCAGGGGGAGGCCGTGCCTGCAAATTATTTCTCCCCATACAAAATTCCTCATGACTTGAGATGTTACCTTGGCGAGCGCATTCACTTCTACCCATTTGGAGAAATAATCGATCATGACCAGTAAGAACCTTCTTTGGCCGCTAGCTTGAGGGAAATGGCCAACTAGGTCCAACCCCCATACGGCGAAGGGCCAGGGAGCAGTGATGGTTCGGAGCCTCTGAGCTGGGAGGAGTTGGAGTGGAGCATAGAGCTGGCACTTTGAATACCTCCTTGCGAACTCTGCCGCATCTCTGCTGAGGGTAGGCCAAAAATAGCCTTGCCTCAACACCCTCCCCTCCAGGGTTCGGCTCCCGGAGTGACTGCCACACTCCCCGGAGTGGACTTCTTCCAGGACTCACGGGACCTCCTCCTCGGAGACACAATGGGCCAGGAGTCCCGAGAGCGTCTTCCTGTATAGCCCTCCTGCATGCAAAGAGTAATAAGCCGACTTATACCTGAAGCGCCGCCTGTCTATGTCTCCTTCAGGGAACTTCCCTGATGACAAGAAGGAGATGAAGGGATCCATCCACGAGACCCGCTGATCCACCTCCATCAGTTCCCCTTCCTCGATGGAGGGTTGGAAGAGTTCTGAAACCGTCCCCCCTGTTCGAGGACCGAACCTGGCTAGGAGGTCTGCGGGGGTGCTCTCTTCCCTTGGCACATGTTTGATGGAGAAAGTGTGGAATTGCCCGATGACTCCCTTGACCTTCTCCAAGTACCGCAGGAGGGTCGGGTCCTTTGCCTCAAACTCTCCCTTAACTTGGCATGCTACCACCATGGAGTCTGTCGAGACCTCCACATCTTGCACTCCCAATTCTCGAGCTAACCGCAGGCCCGCTATCACCTCCTCGTACTCCGCTTGGTTGATGGTAATCGGAAAATGGATGTTCAAGGCTTTCTCGATCTTTGTCTCTTGGGGACTCACTAGGATGATTCCCCCTCCATAGGAGTGCTTTCCTGGGGCACCATCCACTAACATCCTCCATGTCGCTGGGGGAGGTGGTTCATGTTCCCCCACCTCGGTCGTGTAGTCGGCCATGAAGTCCGCCACCGCTTGGTCCTTGATTGATGTCCTAGGCACGAACATAATATCGAACTCGCTCAGCTCCACGGACCACTTCGCCAGTCTTCCCGAGTGTTCCACCCCTTCCATGATTTTGTGAAGTGGGTGATCCGTCACTACTCTGATGGAGTGTGCCTGAAAGTAGGGCTGGAGCCTCCGAGCCGCCACCACCAATGCGAAAGCCAACTTTTCCAAGATTGGGTATCGGAGCTCCGCCTTCTTCAGCACTCGGCTGACATAGTAGATATGGAATTGCTTCCTCCCCTCCTCCCCTCCTCCCAGGTCAGCACTGCACTCACTGCTTCAGACCCTACTCCCAGGTATAGGGATAGGTCTTCTCCCAATCTCGGCCCTTGAAGTAGGGGGGTTTGGGTGAGTTGCTCTTTCAAGGCTCGGAAGGCTCCCTCGCACTCCGAAGTCCATTCAAATTTCTTGTTGACCCTTAGCGCCTTAAAGAAGGGTGCGCATTTCTCTCCCGCCTTGGAGAGGAACCTTCTAAGTCCGGCCAGCTTCCCCGCGTGGCTCTGAACCTCCTTCGGGTTTCTTGGCAACCCCAACTCCATTATTTCCTTGACCTTTTCCGGGTTACGCTCCACCCCCGCTGGGGTGAGCAAGTGACCTAAGAATTCCTCTCGGCTAGCCCCAAAGACACACTTCAGGGGGTTGAGTTTCATCTTATATTTTCGTAGAGTTCCGAATGTCTCCTCGAGGTCTCGGAGGTGGGACCCCAGGTCCCGGCTTTTCACCATGAGATCATCACCTCTAAATTTCTTCCTTTCTGTTCGCGGAAGACCCTATCCATCATCCTTTGGTATGTGGCACCTGCGTTCTTGAGCCCGAAGGGCATCATCTTATAACAGTAACATCCATCCCCCGTGATGAAGGAGACATCTTTGATGTCCGGGGGGTGCATGCGAATTTGGTGGTAACCTGAAAAGCATCTAAGAAAGACATTACAGGAAAACCGACGGCTGAGTCAACCAGCGCGTCGATTCTAGGCAGGGGGGTAGCAATCTTTCGGGCATGATTTAATAAGTAGTGAAAAATCGATACACATTCTCCACTTACCTCCTCCTTTCTTCACCATGACCACGTTGGAGACCCAGCCTGGATACTGGATCTCCGATACAAAACCTGCCTGCAGGAGTTTACCCACCTCTCGGATGGGTTCTTCCAACTTGTCCGCTACGGCCCTCCTCTTTTGACGGATGGGGCGGGTGCCGGGGTCGAGGTTGAGGCGGTGGCAAGCCACATCCGCATCGATCCCGGGCATCTCCGCGGCGCTCCAAGCAAAGACGTCCACATTCTGCTGCACGCAGGCCAGGATCTCGGCCTGCTCCTCCGAACTGTGCTCTCCGCTGACTCGGACCTATTCCACCTCCCCAAGCCGAGTGGTGACTTCAAGCTCCACAACCTCTTCCACGACCTCCAGCCTAGATTGATCTCCCCAAGCATTTTCCTTCTCTCCACCGCAAGCGAGCGCTTGGGCTCCTTCCTCCGTATCTGCCTCTCCTACCATCATCAACTCTTTCGACCCTCCTTCCCAGGCACCTTCTCCTTTCCCCTCTTCTTCTCCTCTTTCCGCCCTGGGCCTCTCAGCGACCCCTTCCTGGGCATGAACTTCCTCTCCCTCTGTCCTCTCCCCGACCCCATTCTCTCCCCCGGGTTCTGCCGCCCCCTTCATCACTTTATCAAACTCATCCGCTTCTCCCATCCATTTGATGGTGCTGACAGCTGTCACATTGCACTGTCTTGCAATCTTGGGGTCTCCCTGGACCTGGACCTGGATTCCTCCAGCGTTGAAATTGAGACACTGGTGGAAAGTGGAAGGGACGCATCTGAACGCGCTGATGAGAGGTCGTCCGAAGATGGCGCTATAGCTTCTTGGGGTGTCCACTATCACTAAGCGGAAGTTCCGGGACTGCCCTCCGAGGGTCACATGGAGCCTCACTCCACCCTCTACCTCCTTCATTTCTCCCGAAAAGCCGAATAGGGGGCCATCCGAGGCCAACACCCTCTTGGACTCCACCTTCATCTCATCAAATGCCTTCTTGAAGACGACGTTGACCGAGCTACCGTTATCGACTAGAATCTGTGAGACGGTGAAGTTCTCAATGGCGGTCTGGATGACCAGCGCATCGCAGAACGGGTCTTCATAGCTTGTCATGTCCTTCTGGGAGAAAGTAATTCTCTCCGCCGGGGGTGGAGCAGTGGATATTGAGGCCACGCTCCGCCGATAGATAGTATGGAGGCTAGCCTTGCGGGTGGCCTCCACCCCTACCCCCCCATGGATCACCCCGATCCCTCCTCTACTCCCCACATCAACTCTGTCTTCACACCTTTCTTCCTCCTCCCCTCGAGGCTCGACCTCCTCAATTCTCACCTGCTGCCTCGGCGCGGGCACTCAGCCCCTTTTGTTTCCAGGAATTCTGGGCAGGTGGCCGTCGCATGACCTTCCTCATCGTGGAAGTCACAATACGACAACGTCACCTCCACTGTTTCGCCTTCTGCCACCCTATTCCTCCTCCTTCTTGCTCCCGCTTCTTCTCTCACCTCTTCTCTCCTTCCTCTTCCTCCTCTTCCCCTCCTGATCGCCATGGCTTGCTGAGGTGGGGGAGGCAATTGCCTCGGACCCTGCCTCCACCCCAACTGGTGGGGTCTTCCTTGTCCTCCATAGAAGTTACCCCTTCCCGGGCCGTAAACCCTTCCCTGACCCTGCATTCCTTCGGCACACTGCCTCCACTCCCCCTCCGGGTCCCTGGGCTCTTCCCTTCTTCTTACCTCTTGCTACCTAACCTCCGGCTCACTGAGCTTTGCTAGCCTCTTGGTGAGCTCCATTTTGGCCTCCTCACTCTCAATATCCTCCGCCACCCTATCCATCAACTCCTCGTAGGAGACGGGGGATTTCCTCTTTAGGGCCATTTTGAAGAAACTTTCCCTCAGCCCGACCGTGAAAGCGAGCTGGAGTGCAAACCCAGGCATCTCCTGAGTGAGCAGGACCTCTTCCTGGAACCTATCCGCGTAGAGAGCCAAAGACTCATTCGGCTCCTGCTTCACTTTGAAGAGAGACTCGACGTCCTTCTTCCTTTTCTTTGAAGTTGAGAATCGGAACAAGAAGCTCCGGCGCAAATCCTCGAATGCGTAGATCGACCCCGCAGGGAGTTGATGGAACCAGTCCCTGGCCTTTTCTTTAAGAGTGACGGCGAAGAGCCGACACTTGAAAGCATCCGACATCGGCCTGATGGAGACCGAGTCCTCAAAAGAATGGAGATGTTGGACAGGGTCATCCCTGCCATTGTAGTACACCCTGTCCCACTCTCCGAACTCTGCCGGGATAGGTGCAGAGAGTACCAATTCGCAGAAGGGACTTCCCCCTTCTGCTAACCTTTCTCGCTCCACGCGACCCCCAAGCTCTCTCGCCTGACTCGGGCTCGCGGGGACCGCGCTTGCGAGGATGGTGTTCGCCTGAACCACTCCCACAGTTGCTACATCCTGCGGGCGCGCGCTCGCCTGCGCCGCACTCGCCGGCATAGAGCTCGCCGGGATAGAGCTCGCCGACACGAAGCTCGCCGGGATGGTGATGCGATTATTTCGGCAAGTGCACCGGTCGCGCAAGTAATAATAATGGGGAAAATCACCGAGTGTCGGTCTCTTAAGGAACACAGTAAGGTGGAGTTAACGTTTGAGGAAACGGGGATTTTGGATTGTGGAAAATAAAGAGAAAATGCTATAACTACTCCTATGCAATGCCGCTATGCAATGCTTCGCTTGGCGGGATGGAGACTAGGCAGGCCTTGAGCGCACTGCGTCGCAAGGGCGGATGGACGAGTAGGCAAACGGATCGAACTATGCAGGCCTTGAGCGCGCTGCTTCGTTAGGCGGGATGGAATACACGGGCCGCTATGCCTCGCTTCGCTAGGCGGATGGAAGAGTAGGCATATGGATGAGGGTCGCAAGCACCTCTTCGACAAGCACGCCACTAGCAATTGCTAGTGCGGCACCGGACGTGACGGCGGGATGGAGGATGGAATGGGGCGCACCTCAAGCACACAAATAAACAAAGAGGGTATTTCACATAGACATGAAATAACTTTAAATAGCATGGTCTATAGTGTTCTTCATCAAAATACAAAAGATCTAACTATTACAACAATCAATAAGAGGAGAACAAGGCAAGAAATCGACCGAATCCGAAGGCTCGTTGGAGATTCACGGTTGGAATCGCCGGGTTGTCAATCCGCATCCAAGCTCGGTCCGCAACTACGTCCGGGGTAGAGAGAGCTGTCACGACTCTCCAATGAACCCATCTTCTTCGTCTCACGATCCGGTAGAGGTTGCAAACTTCCCCTTGCTTGACGGTAATGGCGGATAGGTCTTCCTTTGAAACTCTAGGATGAAGGAGGAGGCCGAGAGGAAGCTCCGGCTCAAGATTGGCGTTAAGAACAAGCCCGGAGCACCTCCTGATGGTGGGCGGCGATGGAGGGGCGAAGACGGACGGAACTGGAGCAGGAACGGCGGAAAAATACGGGATTCCACCCTAATTCGCGAACAGGGCATTTTATAGGCGCTGGAATAAACAGTGCGCATGGTCGTTGGCGCACGACCAGTGGTCGTGCGCACTAGAATCCTGTGATCGTGCGCCTGACTGGACGGAGCCTGCAAGGGAAGAAAATTATAAAATACAAAGTTCGCACGATTAGTGGCGCACGACTAGTGGTCATGCGCACTGTCGTAAGTGGTCGTGCGATAAGCCAGACAGAACTCATGCAATGGGCGTTAAGTGCGCATGAGCAGAGGCGCACGACTAGTGGTCGTGCGCGAAGGTGCCAGTGATCGTGCGCAGTGTTCCTGTACAGAATTGTACCGGGGACACCTGCACGACTCCTGTTCCAACATACGACACCAGTCTGGCCACTGAAGGTGGCACTTAACACAGCATGACAACTAGTTACAAAGATAAACAAGAAAATACATCGAAACGGGCCTAAAAGTGCACTTAGCTTGGAATAACAGGTAGAGAACAAATATGAGTGATTATGGATCTAAAATGTAGTGCATTGACTCAAATACCGGCCCAGATGAGTCCATAAATGTGTATATACATGGGACTCATCACACCCCCAGACTTACCTGTTTGCGCGTCCCGAGCAAACCATCTCTCGCGGACAGTAAAAACATAAGCTGGCAAAGAAATTATCAAGCGGAGTACCATGCGAAGTCGCATGCTCATGTGCGTAGAAATACAGTAGACAAAATTTCTAATTATACATATTGGTTTATAATTTTCTAGGAGCGTATTTATATATTACGTTTACTCAAAAGGCGAATCACGGTGAATCATAAGGTCGTACATAGGAAGAAAGTAAACTGAACGCTGAGGCGAGCATTGCCAAAGATCGGGGCTCGGGACAACTCCATTGAAATCCATCAATGTCGGTGACCATAAGCTTGCCCGTTCGCACTCTCTCCACGACACTGGTTTGACTCAAATGCGTGAATCAATAGGACTTTAGGTTTTAAATGGGGCTTGGGGTTAGGTGAGGTATGCAATGATAAAGACGATGGCTCAAATATTAAACCCAAATGAGCTAGTGCAGAAATTCTCCTTATTCGCAACACAAACACACGGGTACATCACACCCCCAGACTTGAACTTAACAACATGGGTGTGTGCACCGCCTACTCCCAAACATAAATTTTTACACAGATTTTTTTCATTAAAGCTCAAATCTTTTTCTTTTCTTTTCACTTCTTTTCTTTCTCTCATTTTCTTCTTTTCTTTTCTTATCATTTTCAGCAACTAAACAATAACACATCCAAATCTTCACAAACATATCACCAAATCAACAACCCAACTAATGAAAATATTAAACAGCTAAAGCTCAGATTTGGGAGTGCGACTAGGTTTGGCATTTAGGCTTTGGTGAGACAATAGTGGGGCTGAATCAAAGAAAGGGTAGGCACAACTGGGCTAACGAGGATAAAGCGATAGGAGTGGGCACAAAGGCTCAACCGGGCCAAAATGATGGCCTATATCACATTCACGCAAATGACTAACCGTATACCCATGCTTCAAGAATCGCTTTGGGCATGTTCTAGCCACCGAGAAAGATAATCCTTCCTCCCGGCTCGGGCAATACGAGACTAACGAACGTCTACACACATTCCTATGCTACCGTTTGATTCACACCGGATTCACCACTTTTTGAGTAAAGTAAACAATATCTACGCTAATAGAAAAATATAATCTAAAAGCATAAAAAGAAATTGAATCTACACGAATTCCTACGAGACATGAGCACTCGACTAGGAGCACCGCAAGAGTCAACATTTTACTCCACCTCATAATCCTAAGCCAGCACAATGTTTTTCCAAATCACACAAAAAAGACAAATTCAACTCGCGACGTGCCAACGGCTAAGCGCGCTCAAGTGGGTGCTGTGGTGTGCAATGAAAATGAACAAAACATTTTAAATGAAATCTTCTAATATGCAATGCAATAGTGCATGCGAGCGGGTAAACAAAACTACTCTCCCCCAGACTTAAACTAAACAATCCGCATAATATATGACAGGAAAATCAAAATAGGGCTAGGGGAAGAGAGTACCCAATGCTCAGCAAGTGAGCATACCAGAAGATTGGCGTTTAAACCAAGACTAAGCTGCAGCATCCGCCATCCAGAAGAAGTACCTGCAGGGGTCAGCTCCGCAAAACAAAAGAAACAGAAAAAGATAAACTACAATAAACTACAGCTAACTAAACAGGATGGACTAAAATAAAATGCATGAAAAGTAAGATAACTACTGGGGTTATTGTCATCCCAGCACGACTTATTCAAAAACATGAAGGTTCTAGCTAATGGGCCTATGAAAAAGGAAATGGACAGGTAACTGTTCTAATACACGTGTCGGTAGCGGGTACCGATACGGCGACAGAACAGTTACTCCTCTACCCAAATAATAATACCTACATAACGCAGGTAGAGGAAACAAAAAGTAAGGAGAGGAGGAGACCTGGTCCTCATTCATCTCACCAAAACAATCCTTGCCCAGCAAGGTATCATCTCCAGGGGTGCAGCAGGAGGAGAAGGAAATGAATGAGGCTTCCTCTATGGAGGAGGGGTCAACCTCCTCACATATGGAGATACACTCATCATTGACTTGAGCATCATGCTCCAAGTCCTCCTGATGTACCTGCGAAGACTCAACCTGCACAGGCTCAGATAGAGAAAGGGGATCAAGAAATAAAAAAGAAGAAGAACATGAATAAAAATCAATCGGGGGAGTGATCCCGGTCTCACTCCCATCAGGTTGGGTAAGTAAAATAGTGTTTGCATTGTCATCAATGCTACAAGGTTCGGCGGGATCAACAGTGGCCATGCCTAAGATTTGGACTTCCTCCACCGGTGCTGAGGAAAACTCCTCCGCACCTAGAAGGTTGTCCTCCTCCATAGGAGTAGGCATAATACTAAGATCAACCGCCTCCTATCGTGACACATCATCGACAATGTCGTCAGAGACGAAAGTAGTATGCACAACAGGGGGAAGAATAGTGCTCGGATAAAAGTTGAGCACCGATTCCTCACAAAGAATCGAATCCACTAGAGGTGGTGGATGCACATGGAGAATAGGCTCAGCAATGTCGGTGCATAGATCAGCCGCACATACAGTGACCGTATCCATGCCATTCCCTTCAAGATGTGAAGGTGACAAAGACACATAACCGGATGTTGAAGGTGTGCCGCCAGAGTTAGGAGTTGGGACGATCCGGATATCCGGGTCGTCATCCTCGTCCAATTGGCGAAGATACTCGGCACAGTCCTTCAAGACATGATCAGTGCTCCGACAAAACCGGCACTGCCTTGCGGGCTTCTTTGGCACAGCGGGGGCTGAAGCCGAAAAGAAGTAAGACGGTAAGGGCTCAGCAGAGTAGCTATAAGACTTACGCGCACCATATGGAGTACCAGACGAAGTCGGTGCTCCATATGCTGGGCTATAAGAATTATGCCTACTGTTATCCGTAGGGCATTCATCACTAGAGTGGGAAGTAGCTCCACACCAACGGCAACAGATATTTAGATGTGCCCACATAGTGTGAAGGTAAAACGATTCAAAAATGAAGGACACTATTGTGCGAAATACCACACCTAACAGAAATTACTAAAGCAACCTAATATAAAACAAGAAAATGGAATAAAGAGAACAGAAATAAAATAAAAGATGCGATAAACAAATGGAAGGGCTTCTCTCTCAGATTCTCCCTCTCCAGAAAACTCACACGACTGTGTTCCCCGGCAACGGCGCCAAAAACTTGATGCGATTATTTCGGCAAGTGCACCGGTCGCGCAAGTAATAATAATGGGGAAAATCCCCGAGTGTCGGTCTCTTAAGGAACACAGTAAGGTGGAGTTAACGTTCGAGGAAGGATTTGAGATCGAAGTCCTTTAGGTTGGATGGATTGCGGAAACGGGGATTTTGGATTGTGGAAAATTATGAGAAAATGCTATAACTACTCCTATGCAATGCCGCTATGCAATGCTTCGCTTGGAGGGATGGAGACTAGGCAGGCCTTGAGCGCACTGCGTCGCAAGGGCGGATGGACGAGTAGGCAAACGGATCGAACTATGCAGGCCTTGAGCGCGCTGCTTCTTTAGGCGGGATGGAATACACGGGCCGCTATGCCTCGCTTCGCTAGGCGGATGGAAGAGTAGGCATACGGATGAGGGTCGCAAGCACCTCTTCGACAAGCACGCCACTAGCAATTGCTAGTGCGGCACCGGACGTGACGGCGGGATGGAGGATGGAATGGGGCGCACCTCAAGCACACAAATAAACAAAGAGGGTATTTCACATAGACATGAAATAACTTTAAATAGCAAGGTGTATAGTGTTCTTCATCAAAATACAAAAGATCTAACTATTACAACAATCAATAAGAGGAGAACAAGGCAAGAAATCGACCGAATCCGAAGGCTCGTTGGAGATTCACGGTTGGAATCGCCGGGTTGTCAATCCGCGTCCAAGCTCGGTCCGCAACTACGTCCGGGGTAGAGAGAGCTGTCACGACTCTCCAATGAACCCGTCTTCTTCGTCTCACGATCCGGTAGAGGTTGCAAACTTCCCCTTGCTTGACGGTAATGGCGGCTAGGTCTTCCTTTGAAACTCTAGGATGAAGGAGGAGGCCGAGAGGAAGCTCCGGCTCAAGATTGGCGTGAAGAACAAGCCCGGAGCACCTCCTGATGGTGGGCGGCGATGGAGGGGCGAAGACGGACGGAACTGGAGCAGGAACGGCGGAAAAATGCGGGATTCCACCCTAATTCGCGAACAGGGCATTTTATAGGCGCTGGAATAAACAGTGCGCACGGTCATTGGCGCACGACCAGTGGTCGTGCGCACTAGAATCCTGTGATCGTGTGCCTGACTGGACGGAGCCTGCAAGGGAAGAAAATTATAAAATACAAAGTTCGCACGATTAGTGGCGCACGACCAGTGGTCGTGCGCACTGTCGTAAGTGGTCGTGCGATAAGCCAGACAGAACTCATGAAATGGGCGTTAAGTGCGCACGAGCAGAGGCGCACGACCAGTGGTCGTGCACGAAGGAGCCAGTGATCGTGCGCGGTGTTCCTGTACAGAATTGTACCGGGGACACCTGCACGACTCCTTTTCCAACATACGACACCAGTCTGGCCACTGAAGGTGGCACTTAACACAGCATGACAACTAGTAACAAAGATAAACAAGAAAATACATCGAAACGAGCCTAAAAGTGCACTTAGCTTGGAATAACAGGTAGAGAACAAATATGAGTGATTATGGATCTAAAATGTAGTGCATTGACTCAAATACCAGCCCAGATGAGTCCATAAATGTGTATATACATGGGACTCATCAGCTGGCGAATAGCACTCGCCGTTCTAAGTCTTGCACTGACCCTCCGGCGACTTCCTTTTCGGCCCTTCCCCCCGGGGCATTCTCGCCAACCGCTGTTGGGGGAGGGGTCTCCTGAGGTGCTGGGGTCGCGAACTCACTTCGCAGCGCCGTGACCGTGAGTCTGAAAGTGTCAAGCACCTCCCTCCTAAAATCCGCGAACATCCTCGGCGTCACCACCTGTGGTGACTCGCTGAACCCCACGCCATGATCCTCGCATCCCGTCATATATGCTCCTTGGAACATTCTTTGACCAGCCACGCTCCACGCTCACCGCACCAAAATGTTGAAACCGATTTCTCGGCCTCTTGTGGAGCTCGGGGTCCTCGCCGAAATGAGGGGCGGCTAGCCCTTACTGATCCCTCGGAGAAGGTAGACTAAAGACTAGGAAAAAGACTAAGACCTTAGTCACAGCGAGGAGGTCCCTCCACTAACCCGGAAGATCGTTGAGCGCTTCCCCTCCCAAGCCAAAGCTGGGACTCGGGCACCTTGGAGAGCTCTAGAAATGCTAACCAAAGAAAACCTGAGGAGAGAGAAGCTGAAGTGGACTCCTCTCCAAAGGTGCACTTAAGGTCCTATTTATAGGTTTTTTGACATGGCCTGCAAATAGCAGGATTCCGCCTTTTGATTTTACTATCTGCACCCCAAGTGGGTCTGCTAACAGCCAAAATCCGCTGTTTAGAGGAGCTAAAGGCAGGCCACCAAGGGTAAAAGGATAATTTGGCCTTATCAGCTTATGGGCCAGGAATTGCGAGAACTTGACTGTTGTAGTTCTCGCGGGCCCTCTCGCGAGTCCTGCTCGCGGTGCCTATCTTAGGCGGTCATCCTGCGAGGACCTCGCCAGCCAATTCTGGCGGTATCTGCCGAGGTCTGGTCTCGTGAGCCTTACTGCGAGACCGCCTCTGGACTTCGTCGAACACAACACATTTCGTTGAACACCCCTTTACTGATCATAGGTCTCTTCCGCCAGCGGCCTGCGAGGTATCAGTTTGCCAACCCTCGCTGGGCCCAGTCCTTTGGAGATCTCTGCCGAGGTATGGATCTCGCGATTCCATTTGTGATACCATCCCTTTGGTTTTGGTGAGCTTAGAACACTTCGTCGACTTCGGATGATTTCGCCGAACAGGGGTGCGGTCGACGAAGCTGGGGGAGCTCGATGAACACTAGAGAGTTCGTCGAACACATCCGCGAGTGCTTGTCTCGCTGACCCTTCTTGCTCGCCCTTCAGCGAGCCCCCCGAGAGGGAAGATTACCTTCCCTATTACCTCCTCCATCCCGTTGCCTTCTTTAAACCGCGTCTCCTTGCCTATCCAATATCGGGGTTGTACAACTAGCAGTTTCTATAATAGAAATGAGGTAAGCAAAACAACCGGAATCAAAAAGTTTCCGAGCACATACCGCAGAAATAATCAGGGAATCCTGGCGCGGGAAGCCATACACACTCATGAGGTGGCCGTTGTCCATCATGAAGTCGAAGCTCTTAACCTTGCACTAGATCACAGCATCATAACGGGACAACCAGTCCATGCCCAAAATAACATCAAAGTCTTCTAGGTTTAGCATCTTCAAATCAGCGAATGCTAAGAAATCACCTAAGACGATAAGACATCTCTGGATACTCTGGTTCGACACCACTGTGTCACCGTAGGGAAACTTGACACAAAAAAAATCACCAACTTGATCGAGATTCAACCGATGATGCTCTACGAAAGTCCTAGCCACGAACGAGTCGGTAGCGCCGGAATCGAAAAGAATGCGTGCCATACGGTTCTTTACCTTAAACTCTCCTATAAAAGCGGATACGTAACGAAACGAGCGAAAGCAAACTAGGCAACAGCTGAAACTAAGAGTTAAATTAGAATCTAACCTGATATCACTTGAGTGGAGGTCTGAGCTTCCTCTCTCAACATCACGTTAAGCTTTCCCTTTCCGTTATCCAGATTTTTTGGCGGCGTCGGCAAGGCCCGAAGCGGCGCAGGCTGCAATGAGAGTTAGTTCTTTGGACACGCAGATTTCCTGTGTCCTTTCTGCCCACACTAATAGCTGACTCTGTCTTTCAACCAGCACCTGCTCGAATCATGACCTTTCTTCTCACAGATAGTGCACACCGGTTCTCCCTTTGGTGCACCCTGAATGGCAAGCACCGGCTACTGCTTTTGAGCTCCGAATCTCTTGAAACACTTTACATATGGGTGGCCAGGGAGCCCACAGAAACTGCAAGCTTCTCCACCACTCTTCTTTGAAGTGGGGCCAGATGCCCTGGAACTTCCTACATCAACACCTTTCCTCTTATCTTCCATTATCGCAGCACCTCGATTCTTGGCGTTATCAATTGCCTCAACTTTCAGAGCAGCTTCAACTGCCTCAGCATAGTTCTCCAATCTATAAGCACAAGTTAATTGTTGAATATCACTGCGAAGTCCTCCCAAGAATCGCTTCACTCTTCCTGCTTCAAAGGCGACTAGATCTGGAGCAAATTGGCTCAACGTGCTAAATTCGACTTCATACTCACTAACAGTGAGTTGCCTCTGCTTCAGATGCAGAAAGTTATTCATCAGGCGGTCTTGCTCGACCGACGACAGAAATTTCTTTAACAACATCTTCTTGAAGGATTCCCATGAACATCCACCTATCAGGTTCTCCTTCTCTCTTATGCACCAGCTCTTTGCAAGAACCTTCAGCTGGTATGCGGTGACCATCACCTTTTGATCGACAGAAATCCCAGAATAGGAAAACATTTCCTCAATAGCGATAATCCAGTCGTCTAATGCCATGAAATTGGCTCTCCCGTCGTAGGTGGGAGGTCCTAGTCGCTGAAAGTGCGAGATGAAATTCATCTCTGGAGGCAGCAACACTGGGGGAATTAGAGGGGCAGGGGGAATAGGCACAGCTTGACCCACAATAGGGTCTTGCACCACGGCCCGCTGCCTTGCAGTGGCAGTCAACATCGACTGAATCTGTTGCATCTCAATCAACTGCCTCGACAAGCTTCATTGCTCTGTCGCAGTCCTTCAATCACTGCTTCACTATGTGCACCCGACGAATCTCCCTCGGACTGGGGAGTCTCCCTCGTCACAGGACACCTTGACGACATTTCTAAGAGAAAACAAAAACGAACAACTCATTAACACCCTAGCTCAACACTAGGACAACCCAATTTAGTTCAGACCATACACAAACAGACACTTGCTTTTGCTGCTAACTTGCTCTGGAATTTACAAATGATGTTATGCATAACTCAGGATGATACTTTGTCATCCCCTTAGACTCTTGTGCTTATCCTATGACTGCATGAAATTCTTTTACCTTTGTTTTAAAATCATGTGTGTACGAGTGTCATCACGTAAATCTTTAGCTTGACACGTGTGCTTATGCAATGCTATGTAATGTATGTTGTGCTATGCATTCTAATAAAGGCCTTAATGCATGTTATAAGCGGCGTACACATGAAATATTATGCATCCCATACTACATAATATCTCATGCAACAAAAGTAAAAATCTAATGTACATCCATGTGATAATTGTTGTGCATCCCATACTACATAACAATCATATGTTGCCTCCAATGAGGATCCATATACGACCGCATATTATGCATCCCATACTACATAATATGCCCCGTATACTTCTTATCATGCTTATGAGTGTAGTGTTCATGCTTTAGCCAAGACGTACTGATGACACATCGGTGTGTTTTTGTAATGAAACAAAACAACTAAACTATATCAGAATTAGTCGCTCGACCAACTTGTCGAAATAACCTCCCTCTGATACCAACTGTCACAAAACGCATTTTCTCCGTATTAAATAATACGTCAGAGTAAGAGAAAATATGCGTCGTGATTCCACACCGTGCAGGGCACAACTGCATGATCTCAGGCGAACCCTACTCTTATTACTTATCACGAAGAAACCATGAATTTATAATTAAAAAAAAACTTGATTTAAGTTCAATTTATTAACTGTGTCCCTCGGTTCTGTGGGTCAACTAACCCATGAATAACGATGTAAGTAGAAATACGCAGCGGAAAATACTTAGTTTTATTTACTTATTATCCTATATGATCATGATAATCGAATAATATCACATGATATGCAGACTTCTAGGTTTAATTTAAGTACCAAGAAGGGATTTTTATAACCTTTAAAACAATGTGACATTCATTTTGAAAAGATGTTATGAAGTAATGATATAAGTCTATTTTACTTAAAATACCTAACATGTCATCCTAGCATAAACCCTCCCAGAGAGCAAGTAAAGTACTATAAAAAAATAAGAAACAATTAGTAGCTAGCAAAGTGTCCAAAATCAACACAACTCTGTGGGTGTCATCAACCTGACACAAACCCACAGAACACAAGAGTATGTCTGAAGTACAACAAAAAAACAAAACAACGAACAACTACCTCACAACGGTGAGGTGAAATAGTCACAGCTACTACTGCAACACCGAAAACACCAGCTCTAACTCCACGGACCGCTACTACTCTGAACCTGAGGCATTCACAAGAGAGAATGCCTCAGCAAGAAGGTACAAGTGGTGGGAGAAAACTGAACAAGGGCAAACAATGGTCAACAGGGGTACCAACCCAAGACCGACTATACAGAAAGAAAGTACAGTAAGAAAGCTAAGTAAGCAACAGAAGAAACCTATGAGAATAATCACGTGTACCTGACTACCCAAGCGCGATAGAAAGTTAGGGCAAAAATGCTCGGCTATAATAAGAGCATAACGTCGTAATAAAAGTTTAAAAATAAATTACTTAGTAACAACACCGGTAAAATTCTAGTGACTGTGGGGGGAATACCTCCGCCGGCACACCCACTGAACAAACTCCACAAGGGGCCCAAGGGTAAGGTGGTCTCATAGTCTGAGACACCAGAACTGGAAAATATCCAGTAACTGTGGTGGGAGATACCTCCGCCAGCACACCAACAGAAAAACAACAAACAACCAACAAACCAACTCGAGTAAAATCCCATAAAATATTCAATTTAAGTGCAGGGCACTGCAGCGGTAGTTTTAATCTACCAACATCAATGTCCCCAAATCGACTACTTATATCTCGAGAATGACATGACTAAACTAGACTAGTTACCACCAGTCGTAAAGTGTGAAAATCACCAAGGCATACATGCCCTGTCGCATCACCAACTAGACTCGTCGAACAACCTCGACGCACAAGCTTTACTAACTGAGGCCCACTTGGAGAGTGACAAAACTCTTTAACGAATATGAAGACTAATTTGTCGGATTTTAAAGACTTATGCAACGAATACGGATGGATAAATTCGATGAGCGGAACTCGATCGACGAGGGTAGCATGAACTTGGGCTAGGTTACACAGTTGATGTAATATCAATAAGACAAAACATCAATATCTCGACTCGACGAGTGGGAAGAACAGACTAATTTGTCAGATTTTAAAGACTTATGCAACGAATACGGAAGGATAAATTCGATGAGCGGAACTCGATCGACGAGGGTAGCATGAACTTGGGCAAGGTTACACAGTTGATGTAATATCAATAAGACAAAACATCAATATCTCGACTCGACGAGTGGGAAGAACAAGAGGAGGTCCCACACATACTAGACGAAATTAATAAAATGGAGCAGCCAAAAAAGTGTTTCCATAGCAATAAGCGTTTAGGAACATGATTCAAGTGCGGCACACACAATATTAGTGAATGAAAATGGAGTAAAATACCATACCACGATCAAAAATGAGAGGGAAGAGGGGGAAAAACCACCACTTACCTTGAAATCGCCGAAATTGTCCTCCGAACAACTCCTCATCGTAGATCGGCCCAAAAGAAGACACGAGGAGGCGAGATCTACAGAAAAACGGCCAAAAGGAAGGTTAGGGCCAAAAAACCTAGCGCGAAAAAGTCCACGAAATGGGAAATACTCACCACGAACGCGTAGCTCTCGCCGAGAGCTTTCCGGATCTATGCTCGGTTGAAAATTTCGTCCACCGGAACTCAGTCAGCGGCGATGGAAAGGTTCGCGAAAAAGGACTTCTCTCTCCCATCTCTCGCTCGCTGGTTTGGCCGGACAAAAAAATTGAAGGAGGAGAAGATTTACGTATATATGTATATATATAAATATACATATATTATTAAAATTATTAATAATAATAATATTAAGAGGGGGGAGTAATTTTCACTGGGGAAAAGAATTGCCCAGCCATTCATCGAGAGGAGGACATTTCTCGAGAGACAAAATAAAATCCCCAGGAGGGCATTTCACGAGAGACAAAATGATTTCGCGTGAAACTCTTTTTTTTATATTATTATTTATATATACACACGTATATTTATTATAATGATCATAAATATAATAATATTATATTATCAGCAAAAATTAAACGAACGTCAAAATGACGGAAATCGCATCAAATGCGAACGTCGGCACTACGAATCCAACGACGAAGTCAAAACCAAAATCCGACGTGCCGTTCTCAAGATATAAATGGCCGAAGTTTACGGCGAATGTTAAATACATACAAATCTTCTAAAATGCACCGAGGCTCCAAAACGGCTCAGATCGCAACGAAACTTGACGGGCAAGTCTGAAATTAAATAATTTAATTTCCTAACGTAAAATTTTCCAATTCCGGGTCGGTTCAAAATTTGGTTGAATTGACCCAAACGGATGCAAAAATGCACAAAAGGCGACGTGCCTTCAACTTGACGTTAAAAGTAATGCCCTGACGTCATAAACACGTCATCACTGAATTAAATAATTACCGAAAATTAGGGGTGTTACAGAGACTCCCAGATTTCTTTTGCAGAGTTGCAATCAGCAACTTTCTAAAATATTTCATCAGACATAGTTAAGAACAATGTGTTCATGGCCTTGACATCACATGCCTTGACCTTCTTCTCATCCTCAGTTCACTCTGCTCTGGGGACTGAGGTTTGTATGACCTTCCCAGGGGAATCTTTCCTTATTGGGGATGGAGGACCTGCGAGGATGACATTGAAATTTTCTTCTTCAATAGAATTCATATATTGTTTTATTCTGGCCTTCCAGAGTGTGAACTTATTCAAGTTACACACTGGGGGTCTTGTGAAAGCATAATCCTTAGTACTCATTTTCTTTATAAAATATATTTATAGAAAACAAATAAGAGTAGGAGGTCTTTTTGATCAAGGTGTTAGCCTTTATTGATCAGCCTCCCTCTGATACCAATTGAAAGTGCACAGTGTGCCTCTGAGAATTCTCTAGAGGGGGGGGGGGGTGAATAGAGATTTATAATTATTCATATTATAGTTATGCAAATACAATAAACCTAAGTGTTATGCTTCATAAGATAAATCTCAGAATAAAGTTATTGCAGTTTGAGTATTAAAATAAAAAGGCAGAACCTTAAATCTAATCTATGAGGGACATCACAAAAAATTATCAACCAGAAGACACATAAAGTTTTGTATAGAGGTTCCTCAAAATGTAGGTACTTCCCTCTTCTACCACCTGGTAGGGATGCACCACTGTGCCTGCGTCTTTTGGTAAGGAGACTCTTAGAATCAATGATCTTTTGACAAGGAGATCATGAACCCCCAAATCTTTTGATAAGGAGATCTTGAACCACCAGATCTTTTGGTAAGGAGATCTTGAACCACTGAATCCATTGAAGAGGGATTAATAAAAATCTTCTACAAAATGAGAAGGAGGGAGAAGAAAGAATGTTGTAGGAATTCTATTCTCAGAATTCTTGAGAAGACTGTATGAAGACCAGTCTATTAGCTGTTCCACATGATCTTCTCTTGATTAGCCCCAGCTTTAGAGAGTGATGAATTGCAGGTGCTTTGTACGTCAGATCCTTTCTACTTCTGCTGATTAAGACCTGGCTGCTAAGAGATTGTGATGAACAACAACTTTCAGATCCCCTGTTCTATTAGATGAAGAACATCAGCGCTTTCTTTTCTTTTCTCTTTTCTGTGTTAGGGTTCCTGAGAGAGAGGGAGGAGAAGAGGAAGTGAAAGTGCAATTGATATCAGTTGAAAGTGATTGATATAATCAACTTTGCTTTGATACCAATTGAAGGAGAGTTTAGATCTTAGATTTACTCTAGAGGGGGGGGGGGGGGGGGGGGGAGGTGAATAGAGTATTAAAAACTTTTCTCTTAATTTTATAGAGGAATTAAAATAGTGATATATATATATATATATATGTGTATAGAGTGAGTTATAAAAACTAAATAAAGAAAACAGCACACAGCACAACAACACAGAAAATAACAAGCAAAGAGACACAAGGATTTTTATAGTAGTTCTCAAATAATCCTGGGTACGTCTACTCTTCTACCACACTTGGTAGGATCCACTAGGTTTTGATCAGGTGCCCTATCACCAAGGGTTTTTTGATCTGGTGTCCACACACCAAGGAGCTTTTGATCAGGTGCTCTAACCAAACCACAGGGTTTTGATCAGGTGCCCTGCCACCAATGGGTTAACTTTTGAAGGGAGTTATAACCCTATACAAGAGGGGATAAGATGGGTTGGATGTTCTTCTTTGTCAATATTCTGAGAGAAGACTCTAGTGGATTGTTGATGTTTTAAAGCTCCTCTGTCTGATATGAAATTGTTTGACAGTTGATTGGCTGGAGCTTTCTCTTGATTCAAATTGATCTTCCTATAGCTGATGAATCTGAGAGAATAAATTATTCAGATTATTGTTGCTCTTTTGGAGATCTGAACTTGCAGCAGAGATCTGAGAGATGGTGTTGATGTTGTTCTCAGAGAAATGAAATTACTGCTTGAGGAAGATGATGAAGATCTGTAAAGCTTATGTTCTTCTTTTTCTTCCTGTAACCTTCTTCCTTTCTTTTTCTCTGTACAACTATTCTTTGATGTTGTACTGCAATGTTCTGTACTCTTGTCGTGAAAAACTGTGAGGTAAAATTCTTCTATATCTTCTTCCTTTTTCTTTTACCATATTTCTCTGATTTGAAAATTAAATCAATAAAATAAGGAATATAATAATCTGTAATTAATCCTTCTTGGGACTGCAAAGGTAACCAAAATGATTCTGTAGAATACTTAATTCCTTTTCCATGAAATGTTCCTTTTCCATTAAATGTCAATGACTATTTTCTCTCAGGAAGAGAAAGGAAATGAATATAATAAGTAAGGCAGAAATCTTGTCTTATTTGGAATATAAGAGTCGTTGCTGTAGACGATCTGAGTTCAGAGAATGAATAATATAATCTGTCTGAAATTAATCTGCTGTAGAGAAATTTTCGTCGATCTCAACAAATTTCGTCGATCTTAGAGCTGTGTTTGTCGATCTGAAGATATTCGTCGAATGCAGACTGAGTTGACCTCAATTGAATCTGGCTAGAGGAATTAAATTAGTTGAGCTGAGAAGATATTTCGTCGATCTGAACATCTGATAAAGATTCATCGAACGCAGACTGGAGTTCATCGAATGGGAAAATTCGTCGACCACTGAGCTGAGCAAAATCGTCGACCGCTGAGCCTGAATAATTTCATCGACTGCTGAACTGATCCGCTGAGACGCTGAGATAGAAGCAAGCAGTTAATCGAACGCAGAGAGCATGCTGTTCGTCGAACCCAGAGAGCAAGCCATTCGTCAAACGAAGAGAGCAAGCCGTTCGTCGAACGCAGTATGGAGTTCGTCGAACGCAGAACCTGAATGATTTCTTTAGTTCTAACAGCCTAAATTCTTGACCCATAAACTATACATTGGGGTCAGCTTGATCCTAGTCAACAGATAGTGATCCTAGCCCAAATCAGTAATAGGGTTGTTCCAACAATCTCCACCTATTTTGGTTAGGACACTATTTGACAAAAATTAAAAACAAACAAAACCACAGAGCATATATATATCTGATATATTTTATATAGTTCATCAGATCTAATATAAATAATAATCTTTGTTCTGAAACATTTCAATGAAAATAGAAATAATAAAAACCTTTTGTCTTTTCTGAATCTTCTTTCTGAATTCTGAAATCTGATATTGTCTAAACTGATTTTTTTGAATTTTGAATTCTGAACTGTATCTGCTATATGTCAGCTTTCTGAATTGTTGTTCTGAACTGAATCTTTATAATTAGAATTTGATATCTGCTTTAACTGGAATTATTTCTTAATCTACTTTGCTACCAATCAGAATTTGAATCTTGTCATAACATCTTCTTCTAAATCTGTCAAAATCTGAATCTGAATTTGTTTCTTCTTCTATATCAAAAGCTGTATTCTGAATTTGCAATATATGAACCTTCTTCATGCATCATTTCCTTCTTTCATAAAATTTGTTAGCCTGAGATCATCTCCCCCTGAGACTGGAGCTTCTTCAGCTTTATCCCCTTGCCTAGTTCATAGAACATCTCCCCCTGAGCAAAAACTGCATCAAATGGAGGTTCTTCATAGAACTTATCCCCCTGCCTAGTTTCAGGAAGGCCTGAAGCTAGGCCCCTTGAAGAAGGGACATTTGATGGGAGGTAGGGAAGGATGCAATCTGATTTCCAGAAATTTGATCTGATAATGTTGTTGCATTCTTTGACTTGAGAGTGTGTACCCATTCCTTTATTATCAGCTACTGGGAGTTTGATTCTGAAACCAATTGAAAGGTAAGCTTTGATTTTGATACCATTTGAAAGTTCTGGTTTTCTGATATTGAACTTGCAATTTCATTTGCATTCTCAGTCTTGAGAGTGTAAACCCTTTCTTTTATTTCTGCAACTGATAGTTTGATACCAATTGAAAGTGACCTCTGGTATCAATTGAGGTCTCTGATATCAAAAGAGAAATGAGTTTGATCCTGGAGTTCAATGACATCTTAAGTTGGTGTTCTTCAAACAGTTGAAGAATATCTTAGAAGAAATGACCTGAATGAGATAGTGATCCTGTACCTGCAAAATGTCTCTGGTAGAGGTGGTGTTCCTCGCCTCATTTAATAGGTTAGTTCCAACAATGCCTGGACTCTTCTATTTTAAGAGAGGATTTGTTATAAACCCTTTATGCTTTATTAGAAGGAAAAATATCCTAGTTGATTTTGTTTCAATAGTATTCCATTAATATGATGAATTGCTACAACTTTTAATGGATTCTAAGGAATTTTTATCTTCTCAAAGATACATTTTCTGACACCTTCCTTCTTACAGAATTCTCTTATCAGAAGAGATTCAAAACTCAGTGCCATGATCATTTCTGATAAATGCAGCTAGAGTAGAATACTCAAATCTTGATGATCCTGAGAAAGTCTGTAGGAACATGAAGTTATATGAATTTGTTTTTAAGAAAGAAAATTTAATTGAATCCTATAACTTTTTGTTTGATTACAATTGGAGTTAAAAGATTTATAATAGGTTTAAGTATTGCCTTATAGTTAATTATATTGGCCTTTGTATCTGTTAATTGTTTTACCAATTGAAAATTTCTTTTACCAATTGTAAATTTGATTTCTGATACCAATTAAAATCTTTAAAATCTAATTTTTGATACCAATTAATAGTTTTCTTTTATGATCATTAAAATATATGTTTGATACTAATTGAGATTTTTCTTGATAATCATTAAGATATATGTTTGATAAACTATTATGATTTTGTCGATCTTGGGTTGACAAAGTGCAGTGATTTTGTTGATCTCTGATTAATGAATAACTATACTTATTCTCTGTGTTCAGAGTTTGTTGAAATTTGATTCGTTGAGCTCTGATTACATGAAAATTATGTTTAATTTATGTTTACGACTTTTGTTGATCTACGTTCGACGAAGTCATTTGATTTCGTCGATCTTGGTTTGACGAATATTGTTGAACACACAAAATTTTAACAATTTTTATTAAGTTTTTTGTTACTTCTTTTTCCTTAGCAGATACTAATTTTGTAGATATAGTTAAAGTATTTTTCATTTGGATATGATTTAGATTAGTTTAAGATCCTAAGCTATGTTTGCTGCCATTTAATCTGGCATTTTTAGTGCTTGTAATATTCATTAATTTGATATTTTTCTTATTAAGTGTTTGTTCAAAGATTTCAGCTTTAGTTGAATTATTTTTCAAAGAAATAATTTGTTCTTCTGATATTTTTAAATCTTCTTTAAGTTTATTATTTTCAGAAGTTAAACTGGTTATTTCTGTTAACTCTGTTCTGAAAAATGTGATTTCTTTCTCAGATTCAATTAAATCTTACAGAGAATTTTAAAATCATCTTTGAAATCAGTGGAATTAAAATTAAGGTTAGATACTACCTGATTTGCATCATTTTCAGATTCTGATTCTTCAGAATTATTTCCTAAGGCATAGATAGCCATCATGCAGAAGGTTCTTTCATCTGCATCATCTTCATCATCACTAGAGCTGGATGAAGATGACTGATCTGAATCATTGTATGAGTCATATATGGCCATCAAGCACTGATCTTTGTCATTAGCATTATTTTCATCTTCAGATGAACTTGATGATGACTCTGACTCTTCTGCATAACTCTCATTTTTATCAGATTCACATTCTGCATCTGAGTTGTGGTTTGACCCATATATGTCCATCATGCAGAATGCTATAGCTTTTTGTTCTTCTTCTTCTTCTTCTTCTTCACTTTTACTAGATGATGGTTCTGTATCATAAATACAGAAAGTGGAAGAAGGTTCTTCTACCATTCTTGTTAGGGAGTTCCAGATGCCTCTTGCTAAAGTGCAATCAGCAACTCTTTGATAAATGTCATTTGACATTGCTTGTGCCAATATGTTCATGGCCTTGGCATCAACACTTTTCAGCATCTTTTGAGCATCTGTTGATGTTGATGAAGTTTAAGGTCCTGTCAAAATGACATTGAAAATATCTTCATCAATAACATTCATATATAATCTAATCCTTACTTTCCATAGTGCAAACTTACTTAGATTGCACATAGGAGGTCTTGTGCTAAGATATTCTTTGTTTTGTGCCATGAGTTTTTAAGAAAATAAAACTCTAAAATAAATTAAGATCTAAATGATCTTTATGATTCAGGTGTTAGCCTGTATATAAAATCAACTACCCTCTGATACCAATTGAAAGTGCAATTGATATTAGTTGAAAGTGATTGATATAATCAACTTTGCTTTGATACCAATTGAAGTGTTTAGATCTTAGATTTACTCTAGAGGGGGGGGGGGGGGGTGAATAGAGTATTAAAATTTTTTCCCTTAATTTTATAGTGGAATTAAAATAGTGATATATATATGTGTATAGAGTGAGTTATAAAAACTAAATAAAGAAAATAGCACACAGCACAACAACACAAAAAATCACAAGCACAGAGACACAAGGATTTTTATAGTAGTTCCCAAATAAACCTGGGTATGTCCACTCTTCTACCACACTTGGTAGGATCCACTAGGTTTTTGATCAGGTGCCCTATCACCTAGGTTTTTTTGATCAGGTGTCCACACACCAAGGAGCTTTTGATCAAGTGCTCTAGCCAAACCATAGGTTTTTGATCAGGTGCCCTGCCACCAATGGGTTAACTTTTGAAGGGAGTTATAACCCTGTACAAGAGGGGATAAGAAGGGTTGGATGTTCTTCTCTGTCAATATTCTGAGAGAAGACTCTAGTGGATTGTTGATGTTGTAAAGCTCCTCTGTCTGATATGAAATTGTTTGACAGTTGATTGGCTGGAGCTTTCTCTTGAATCAAATTGATCTTCCTGTAGCTGATGAATCTGAGAGAATAAATTCTTCAGATTATTGTTGCTCTTTTGGAGATCTGAACTTGCAACAGAGATCTGAGAGATGGTGTTGATGTTGTTCTCAGAGAAATGAAATTGCTGCTTGAGGAAGATGATGAAGATATGTAAAGCTTATGTTCTTCTTTTTCTTCCTGTAACCTTCTTCCTTTCTTTTTCTCTGTACAGCTATTCTTTGATGTTGTACTGCAATGTTCTGTACTCTTGTCGTGAAAAACTGTGAAGTAAAATTCTTCTATACCTTCTTCCTTTTTCTTTTACTATATTTCTCTGATTTGAAAATCAAATCAATAAAATAAGGAATATAATAATCTGTAATAAATCCTTCTTGGGACTGCAAAGGTAACCAAAATAATTCTGCAGAATACTTAATTCCTTTTCTGTGAAATGTTCCTTTTCCATTAAATGTCATCGATTATTTTCTCTTGGGAAGAGAAAGGAAAGGAATATAATAAGTAAGGCAGAAATCTTGTCTTATCTGGAATATAAGAGACGTTGTTGTAGATGATCTGAGTTCATAGAATGAATAATATAATCTGTCTGAAATAAATCTGCTGTAGAGAAATTTTCATCGATATCAACAAATTTCGTCGCTCTCAGAGCTGTGTTCGTCGATCTGAAGATATTCGTCGAACGTAGACTGAGTTCGTCGACCTCAATTGAATCTGGCTAGAAGAATTAAATTAGTTGAGCTGAGAAGATATTTCGTCGATCTGAACATCTGATAAAGATTCGTCGAACGCAGACTGGAGTTCGTCGAACGGGCAAAATCATCGACCGCTGAGATGAGCAAAATCGTCGATCGCTGAGCCTGAATAATTTCGTCGACCGCTGAACTGATCTGCTGAGACGCTGAGATAGAAGCAAGCCATTCATCGAATGCAGAGAGCATATCGTTCGTCAAACCCAGAGAGCAAGCCGTTCGTCGAACGCAGAGAGCAAGCCATTCGTCGAACGCAGTATGGAGTTCATCGAACACACAACCTGAATGATTTCTTGAGTACTAACAACCTAAACTCTTGACCCATAAAATATACATTGGGGTAAGCTTTATCCTAGTCAACAGATAGTGATCCTATCCCAAATTAGTAATAGGGTTGTTCCAACAGGAAGCCCTATAAAGAAGGAAGACGACTGATTGTGATTAATGCTCTATCTATTTATGTCTTCTCTTCTCCTTTTATTCTCTCTGTTCGATTTCCAAACTCTTTCCCTTTGTGGTATGCCCTAAAAAGGTAATCAGTTAATGACATTCTCTTTCTTTCCTCTTTAATTCTCGGCCTGTCCGCCTACAAGGAATATAGTTCCAAGAAACCTTTTTGTGTCATTTAATGCTCCTTTCTATTTTAGGAAATTATTAAGCCATTGGGGAATGGTCTTAAAGGATGTGGGCCATGATAGAAGGATCATAGAGACAGCTGAAAAGATATACTTTACAGAATGTATTCGACGTAGCGTCGAATTCATTTCTTCTCTTATCGACGCAAATTCGAGTTCTTGTAGAAGCAACTTCAATTTTATCTCTGCTCTGATTGAACTCTGCGAGTCGATGTTGCATCAACATCTTATCGACGTGTCCATCGAGTTGATTTGCTTGGATCTGAACTTCATCTTCTGCGTCGAGATGAAGTCGTTGTTGCGTCGACTTTAGATGGCTTCGACAAAAAACTTCTTATGCGTCGAGTTGAAGTAGAAGCTGCGTCGACTTTAGATGACTTTGACAAGTCCCTGACCTTTACGTCGATATTTATTCGATGTAACGTTGACTTGAGATACTTCGACAGAAGGGTTGAACCACTTGGACTTTTAATCAGAGTAGCGTCGATATTGACTCGATATTGCGTCAAATTCTATTTGACGCAAATGTTAACTTAGCCAAATTTTGCTTCCCTTGATTTTGTCCTGACACCCTATGTTTAGTGTGACATCCTAAGACATCTAATGACAGGATTACCCTCACTATACAATGGGTAATTTAATCCTAAGGGATAAAATCACTTTTAAGTAATTTGTTAAGTTAAATCAAAAAGGGGTTTTTCCAACAATAGGGTAATAGTCTAATTCACCTAGGGGGGGTGAATAGGTCTCTTTGAATTTTCTACAATGTAGCTAGCAATTGTTAGATAAAAAACAAAACACAAGCACACCATAGAAAGCACACAGTCATTTATAGTGGTTCCCCAAGACAGTGTGTATATGGGTAGTCCACTTTCCTTCTACACCTTTCTAATAGTGTGTTAGACAAGGTAACCTCCTCAAAACTCAGCTCCAAGAGCTTACAACACAGGTCTCACAGGATCTCCCAGGTTTGCTCCAAACTCTAACTCAGGCCCAAGCATTCCTACCTCTCAGAGTGCTCCAACTCTTACAACTTAGAAATCCACTGATTTCCTACCTCAGGCCTATCAAGAAGCCTTACCTCAGACCTCCACAGAGATCCTACACCTCAAGCTGTGAGTACATCTCTACTAGCTCATGCTTAAAAACCCTACCCACTCAGGCTTAACAACCTTACAATCTCAGGTTCAACAAGCCTATATCTCAGGCAAAATGCCCTACAAACTCAGAACACTAATGTTCTTACAGAGGTTATAATTTATGCTTACAATAGATGACATCAAAGATGTATCCTTCAGCCTTTTGTCTTCTTTTGTTGACTCGTAGTTGGTGTTGTCTTGAAGTAGGGCTAAAAGGTAAAGCTTTAGACCTTGCTTCTATCTAATCTTTCTCTTCAGCAGAAGAGGAAAGATTAACTTGCTCTTCTTGAATGAATCAGGAAGAACTATCTTCTCTCCTTCTATCTGCTTGCTGGTTCAGGAAGAAGGAAGAGAACACTTGTAGAAGCCATCAATAGAACATTGTAGATTTGCTTTCAACTTTTCAGCACCCACTCTACAATGCCCTAACTTGTTCTTTTATACCTCTTCCATCTGCCATGGCTCTAAGGAGGGCCTTGACACAGTATGGAGGTGGATAAAATACTTTATCTTGCTTTACAGCCACTTGTGCCAAAAGCATCTCCCGCCAATGCTTTGTTAAGATTTGAATCTGTCTCAACGGTTGGGCTGAAACAGTCTTTAGTCTCAGCGGCTAAATCTGACTTCGTCTCAGCGGATCCGCTGAGATAGATATTCTTCTCAACAGATTATCTCTAAATGCAGCTCAGCTGAGGCAGACTCCTTCTCAGCGGCTCCTGGCCTTGTCTCAGCGGTTCAGCTGAGACAGTGATGTTGTCTCAGCGGTTTTGATAATAAACAACATACCTTATTCCAATGCTTGGAATAAACTAACCCTGCATAGGCATGATGCAAAATAGGGTTTATTAAATATAATAGGTACTTAGCATTGAATATGATGTCTCTTAAAATCAAGGGAACATTGAGGGCAATATTTCCAACAATTTCCCCCTATTTGAAGAAGGCAGAAGATACACCAATGCTAAGATACTTAACCACAAAAAGAACTTATCATGACAATGTATGAGATAACAGTCATGAGATCAGCACAAATAAATGTTAACAGTAGATTGGCATCATAGAAAATGTCATGACAGATTATGAATAATATTCATGACAACATAGAAATAACATTGTTCAACATAACAATAATATTATTAACTACATATAAGCACCACAGTATTTATAAAGCACTAATATAGAACAATATTAAGCTTGACTAAAGTTGGCCTATAACACTATCTATTAATCCAACAAAATTATCAATTTCATTAATGACAAAATGTTGATACAATTTTCTGTTTACATTTTCTTCAAATGAAAAACTAAATACATTTAGTTCACATTTTTCTTTTCTTTGCTCCACTAGAGCATTTAGCATCTTCAACAGCAGCATCTTGCATTTCAGTTACCTTTCACTTGTTCTCCTGCCTCTTGAAGTAAAGATATGGTTTAGGAATGTATCTTGAAGGCATCCTCTTTGGATTGTTCTTCCTTACAAGATTTTCTTTAAAGGCACTTTCCCTCTTGGAATTCCTCTCAAGATGCTTTATCCATTCTTCTGCAGGTTATATCCTGTTAATGTCTTTGCAGATCATTCCATGGTTCAGACAAGCATTCAGAATAATGCTTTTGGAGTCATCACTCCAATGCTCATACTCAGGGTCATTTTCATGCTTTTTTCTAGTCTCGGCCATGAATTCTTCTGCAAACATGACACCTTCTCTTTTTTCTTCTTGCTGTAAGCCTAGCATCTTGTGGTATCTTTGCTTGATGTTCAAAATCAAAATCTTCTTTTCTGAAGTTGTCCAGTAGCGAAAGATTCAGAGCTACTCTTGTTCCTTGTAGAACTTTGAGGTCCAGTTCAGAGTTGGTTTCAGCATTGACCACCTCCCCCTTTCTGGCTTCTTCAACCACTTTTTATTCCAAGCTTTGGGAGGCGGCAGCAACAGACCCAGATAGGGTTTGGAAGGGATTTTCTAGATCTGATTTTAACTCATCCTTCATCTTTTCTGCCTCTCCAATCATTGTTGTTGCAGTGGTCCGTACATACTCTTCAATATGATTGGAGGCCTTCTCTATTACCTCATCAGTCTTACTCACATAGTTCTTGACATAACTCATGTCTTGCTCAGATAGTTGCAGTTATTTGTCCAATGATCTTAGTATGGTATTCTGAGCAACAACAAATTTTTCTGCAAGGTCAAACCATTTGGTCATATGCTAGTTAAGGTAAGAGGTTTCTTCCTTAAGTCCCTGAATTTCAGTCATCATCTCTTTCTTCACTAAAGATACATACCTATCAATATAATGCTTTATTGAAGTCATATGACCTTCAATAATTGTACTTATAGAACTTAGGATAAGTTCATTTGATACTATAGATGAGGAGGGATGGGCTTCATCTACCACATTGAATTGCTCCATGGCATGCTCTTCATGCTCTTCCTCAGCTTGAGCAGGGATGTGCTCCCCCTCAGCTGTATCACTAGGCTTGGCAGCAACCTTATCTCCAGCATTCTTTCTTGCTTTGCCAGCTGATATTTCTTGCTCCCCCTCATTTGGAGCACCATGATCTTCATCATCTGATGAGTCCTTCTACTGCTCCCCCTTAGATGGGGCACTCTTTCCTTCTTGATCATCTCCCCAGTAGTCTATTGGTTCAGGAAGGATTAGTTTAATTCTTCTTTCTAGATTTAATAAAATAAATCAATCTTACTTTGTAAGTCAGCTGCAGTGTCCATTTATCCCGCTTCATGATCTTCTGAATCTTAGGGCACATTCAGTACATTGTCATCAACAATTTGAGACTTAGGAGCACTTTGAGTGTGATTTCCTCCTTGTTCATCTGACTTTGCTTCATCAGAAACAACATTTTCATCCATCTCATGCTCTTTAGTAGCAGCCCGATCCTTATGACCTTCAGGGTCATGGTTTTCATGACCATCTTTAGCTGGACTGCTGGCAGGACCTTGATTATCCTTAGTGGGGACATTTTCTTCTGCCTCTTACTCATAATCAGAACAAATCATTTTGGCCTTCCTCAGTCCCTTGGCTACTTTCTTTTTCTTTTCCTTTAGCTCAGAGTGCTGGCTCATTGGGAGCACTCTTGAGAACCTGTCAGAGGTCTTTATGTCCATCCTTTTCAGGTGGTGAAGATTGGATCCTTTTGACTTGTCCAAATCTTCAGGGTATGTGTTCAGAAGATATATGGAAAGAATTTTGCCTAGGTTGGGCCTGCAAACATTCTTTTATTCTTTGGAAAATGATAGTATCCCAGGAGGTCTTTTTCTTCAAGATCACCCTTGTCATCAGTTCAAACACATGCTTTGATATTGTGTCATGTGACCCAGGCTTGCATAGCAATACCTTGCCAACAATATCAGAAAGCAACTTTCCTCTCTGATTGAAGAACTTTCTCTTCAGTGGGCCAGTTTTGGCATCACTGTACTCACACCACTTGAGGGTCTTTTCCTTGTCTTTCTCAGACATTTCATCTTCCTCATCTTGGCTGCATGATGGAAGTTGAAAGGCTTTCTCCATCTTCCTTGGAGATATCTTTATCTTTAAGTTTCCAATCTTAGATTTTACTAAAGAGTTGGAGGATGATAACTTTGCATTGTTGTAGAATTCCAGAACTTCAGTTCTGAGAATTGCAGATGGCTCTGAGAGAATATATTCTAATCCTTGATCATCTAGAAGTTGAATCACAACTTTAATCTCAGCTTGGGCATGCTGGAATCCATTCCTTATGATTTCATATCCTTCTTGGAGATCCTTTGACAATTTTGGCGCCATTTCTTCTTAAGAACGAGTTGCTGAGACGGGAGGGAAGATGGTTCGTCTTGTCGGCTAGGGTGAAAAGGATTGTAAATTATTTAATCAACATTTTACTATTTATGGAGGCTTGTCTTAGGTTTAGATTTACCCTAATGATAGATGTTGATTAGACTAATCACTTTAATTGATGTTATATTATTGAATATTCAATTAAGCCATAATTTTTATTGAACCAACTCGTCTCAGCGGAACAGCTAAGATAGAGTTACAACCCGCTGGGACATGATATTGTCAACTGCTGAGACGGTTTTAGCCATCTCAGTGGTTCAGCTGAGACTTTCTCAGTTGTCTCAGCGGTTTAGCTGACACTTTCTCAGCTATTTCAGCTGACCTTATAGCCAAGCAGTGGCTCATTCTAAGTTGGATTATCCTTCTCCCTTATCATGCCACTAAATGTTCTAAGGCATAATTATTTTCTAGCAAAGCTTAGGAAATAATACAACAAATATGATAGACAAAATGAAATGTTGAACCCTATTCTAAGTTCAACATTCCTAGCTCAATTTTGAAATAATTAAATTTAGCCTCATCCAATGGCTTTGTAAAGATATCAACTACTTGATTGTCAGCGGGGACACATTCAAGGCAGATATCTTTACATTCTACATGTTCTCTAATAAAATGATACCTTATCTCTATATGCTTAGTCCTGCTATGAGAGATAGGATTCTTAGCAATAGAGATAGCACTGGATGAGTCACAATATAATGGAGAGTGACTTACCTTGAGGTTGTAATCCTCTAGCTGATGTTGTATCCATAATAGTTCTGCACAACAGCTCCCTGCAACTATATATTCAGACTCAGTAGTGTATATATCCACACTGGTCTGCTTCTTGCTGCTCCATGAAATCAACCTCCTTCCTAGGAATTGATAAGTCCCACTTGTACTTTTCCTATCTTCTTCGCATCCAGCAAAATCTGCATCTAAAAAACCAGTCAGTTCAAAATCATTGTTCTTAAGGTACCAAAGGCCAAGTTGTTGGCTGCCTTTAAGGTATCTCAATATCCTCTTTGCAGCTGAGTAGTGAGATTCTTTAGGGCATGCTTGGTACCTAGCACAAACACATATAGCATTCATAATGTCTGGTCTACTAGCAGTCTGATACAACAGGGATCCAACAATGGACTTGTACATGGATTCATCAAAGGGCTTACCCTTCTCATCCTTATCCAAGGAAATGTTGGACCCCATGGGAGTCTTCATGGTGGAAGCAAATTTCATCCCAAACTTCTTGATAAGCTCCCTAGTGTACTTGGTCTGAGAGATGAATATCCCCTCATCAGACTGTTTCACTTAGAGGCCTAAAAAGTACTTGAGCTTTCCCATACTGCTCATCTCAAACTCCCCCTGTATAAGGTTGGCAAACCTTTTGCAAAGGTTGTCATCAGTAGACTCAAAGAGTATGTCATCAACATAAATTTGGACTAGGAGACATTTGTCTGTTGTTTCCTTAAGAAATAATGTACTATCTATCTTTCCCCTCAAGAACTTATTCTTGATGAGAAAGCTAGACAAGGTCTCATACCAAGCCATAGGGGCTTGCTTTAGACCATATAATGCTTTCTTAAGTAAATAAACATGAGAGGATAGAGTTGGATAAACAAAACCTGAGGGCTGCTCCACATATACCTCTTCCTTCAAATTTCCATTTAGGAATGCTGACTTGACATCCATCTGGTATACTTTTAACCCCTTGTGGGTAGCAGATGCAAGAAATAGCCTTATAGTTTCTAACCTTTTAATAGGGGCAAATGTTTGATCAAAGTCAATACACTCTTCTCGCCTGTATCCTTTGGCCACCAATTTAGCTTTATTCTTGATGATGATGCCATTCTCATCTAGCTTATTTCTGTAAATCCATTTGGTGCCAATGATGTTGTGTCCTTAAGGTTTTGGCACCAACTTCCATACCTTGCACCTTTTGAATTGTAGCAGCTCTTCTTGCATTGCTTGAATCCAGAAGGTGTCTTGATTTGCTTTTCAAGCTTCTTAGGCTCCATCTATGACAGAAAGCTCAAGAATAGAGCTTCATTGTGAGCCCTACTTCTGGTGACCACCCCTTGATTCTCATCTCCAATGATCTGGTCTCTTGGATGATCCCTCAGGTGCATGTTTGCTGAAGGCAATCTGTCAGCAATCTGTAGTTCTTCTTCTGGAGTAGCAGGTTCTTCAGCAGCCTCCTGATCTTCATCTTCAGGAACAGTATCATCTGAATAGATTCTGCTAGTACTGGGTATGTCTTGGATAGACATGTCTAGCATAATTTGTTCATTACCTGACAAAATAGGAGAAATGGACTAGCCCTTATAAAGTAGGCTGGTCTCATCAAATACAATATGAATAGACTCTTCTACAACATGGGTCTTCTTGTTAAATACTCTATAAGCTCTACTATGTGAGCTATATCCAACAAGAAGCCCAACATTGCATTTTTCAGCAAACTTTGTTAATTGAGATTTTCCATTATTTAAAATATAGCATTTGCAACCAAAGATTCTAAAGTATGAAATTGTTGGTTGTTTGTCATTCAGAATCTTATAGGGGGTTATACCAAGGGCCTTATTGATGGAAGGGCTGTTGGGAACATAACAAGCAGGATTGACTGCCTCAGCCCAGAAATACTCTGGAAGTGAGGAGTCACTAAGCAATGTTCTCCCATCTTATATCAAGGTCCTATTCCTCCTCTCAGCCACACCATTTTGCTGTGGAGTCCTTAGGAGGAGAATTTTTGGGTGATACCAAATTCTTGACAAAACTGTCATGGACCCAGATTAAAATTCTGTACCATGGTCAGTTCTAGTCTTGACCATAGTACATTGTAGTTCATTCTAGATTGCCTTGACATGGTTTATGAAGATATCTAAAGTATTAGATTTCTTCTTAAGGAAGAATACCCATGTATATTTTGAGTGATCATCAACAATCACTAAAGTATACAACTTCCCACCTAGGCTCTGAATTGACAAAGGACCAAACAAGTCCATGTGCAATAGATAAAAACATCTTTCAGTGTCTTTGGAGCCAATGCTTTTAAAGGTGGCCATTGTTTGCTTGCCCATTTGGCATGCATGACAGGGACTACATTTAATACATTTCAAAATTGGGACTATTTCTAACAAGGTTTTTAGACAATAATCTATACATTGTCTTGTAGTTAATGTGGGCAAGTCTCTTGTGCCATTGAACACAAAGAGACTCACTTTCATTAGCTACAAGACAAACTAGAGAAAGAGAACTATTGCAAATAAAATCTAAGCAAAAACAATTCCCACACCTATTGCCTGAGAGAATGATCTCTAAGTCAATTGACTTTTTGATCAAGCACTTGTCATTGTGGAATTCAATGACATAGCCCAAGTCACATTGTTAACTTATGCTTACAAGGTTATGTTGCAGCCCTTCAACATAAGCTGCCCTTGTGATAGAGATTATGCCATTGGAGATCATACCATATCCTTTGGTGACTCCTTTTTCAGAACCTCCAAAGATAAATTTAGGTCCATTCTTCACAGTAGTGTAATCCTGCAGAAGACTCCTGGTACCTGTCATGTGCCTTGAGCACCCACTGTCCAAGTACCATATCTACCAAAGGATGGTACTTGAACTATCCTGCAAAAAGAAATTCATTTTCCCTCAGGAGCCCAATTGATTTTGGGTCCTATGCCTTTATTACCATAACAATACTTGCTCACACCTGCTGTAGCCTTTGCAGGAAAACTCCTCTTTTAATTAGGCACATTGGGATTATGCCAACAATATATGGCAAAGTGTCCCACCTTACCACAACACCAATATTCATGGATGTATCTTCTTTTCTGAACACCCTTTGAGGTGGAAGGAGCATCAATGTGCTTGTGTTTAGTGAAGAAGCTGACTGCATTCTTCCTATTCCTATGAGCAATAACCTGATTGGTTGGTAGTCTATAGTTGGTCTTAGCAGACTTTATCTTAATGACATCATCTTGTCTTAGCTTGGTAGCTAAGCAAGACTGGATGACATCAGATACTAAGCTATTAGACTTGCCTATAGGTTTGACAGTGGCCATGTGCTTTGCTGAGAGGGATTTGGAAGAACCAGCTTCCTTATCCTTGAATGAAGGGGCTGAAGTACCAAATACAAATGGTCTAGAATGGGCCATTTGAATCTCTTCATGGGGAGCTTTAAAAGCACTCATCCCCATGCCCTTTTTCTACTATAGTAAGGAGTATTTTCCTTCCTATAAGAACTTCCATTCTTCTAGTGACCATATATGTTGTCATGGTCAGACCTATTTAAGGGAAGCAACACCTTTTGAAACTAGTATCAGGCTTTGCTTTAGCCTGCCCCTTTCCTCCATTCTTAGCACCAATTATCACTTTATTTAAACCTAGCCCTCTCCTATTAGTTTGGGAGGAGAAGGTTTCAATAATAGGCAATATGGATTTGGGTTTGGAGAATTGAACCACTAAGCTCTTCTCTTTGAGAAGCTTCACCTCAAGGTCCTTGATGACCTTGTTCTTTTGTCAGATGGTTATTGGACTATTGTAATTCCCTTCAGTTGGCTTGTTTCTCTACTGATCTGGGCTAGCTGGGTAGATTACTCAGTGCAATCATGCCTAGCCTGCTGAAGGGAAGCAATTTCTTGAGCTTGCCGCTTGGCTTGCTTCTTGCTCCTTTTCAGAGCTTCCAAAAGAGCATCTACTTGTCAATCAATTGATTGACATTCAGTTTAGGTTCTGAACCATCTTCATCATTAGATGAGCATGCTTCAAAATCTGGTATTGTCTCATAATCAGAAAAGGGTGTTAGAGAAGTTGATACCTTATCAGGATTATCCTGACTTCTTCATCATCTATCATGGCCATTAAGCCATGTTGTTCTCTGTCATATTCGTCCTCCTCTATGTCACTGTCTGAGTATGATAGAGGGGCCGTTATGCCAACCTTAGCAGCATGAAAGTCTTCATCCTCTTCAGCTGCAAACATCCCAATGTAAGCTTCCTCTTCTTCTTCAGAATCTGAGGATGAAGACTCAGATTCACTCCAACTTTTCACTTTCTTTGCTAGGAAGGAATTTTCACCCTTCCATCCCTTCTGGTGATGAGGCTTCTTGTCACCACTTTCCTTTCTCTTGACTGGATAGTCAGCTATGACATGTCCAAGTTTGCTGCATCAATAGCATATAACATTATTTGAAATATGTTTAACATGTTTAGGGTCATACCTGTCACCCTTGAGGTGCTGCCTTTCTGATCTGTTGTGATCCTTCTTGGGATGTGAGGAGGAGGAAGGTTTGTTCTTCCACTGCTTCATCCTCATCAGCTTCTTGAAGTGCCTAGAGAAGGCAACAAATTCCTCATCAGATGAGGTGCTGTTTGATGTGCTGAGATCAGAATTATCTGAATAAGCATCCCTTCTTGGTGGAGAAGACATTCTGGCTTTGCTCTTTTTGGAGCTTTCAGCTTTGAGAGCAACATCTCTCTTCCTTGCATAAGGCCTGGTGGATGTGTCCTCCTCTTCCTTGCAGATAGCAGCATCTCATAGGAGAGCAGCTTTCCAAATAATGTATGGGGAGGAGTCTCACCCAGCTTTGCCAATTCTCTGATGACACAGATCTTTGTATCCCAATCTCTTCTTAGAGATCTTAAGAATTTGTCATTCAACTCATATTGACTGAAGACCCTTTCATAGGTCCTCAACTCATTTACCACCCTCAAGAATCTCTCATAGCAATCAACTATGCATTCTAGGCTGTGTTGCCTGAAGGCTTCATATTCCTGATTAAGGAGGGATTTCCTATCATCCTTCACTTCTTTAGTACATTCCATATACACTATGAGTGTATCCCACATGTCCTTGGCAGTCTCACAATGAACCAAGTTTTGGAAAGTGGAATCATCAATTACATTTACTATTATATTTTGTGCTCTCTTGTCCATGGTGGCAAGTGAAATTTCATCCTTAGTCATTTCAGCATATGACTTGGCCACTTGCTTTGTAGGATCTATAGTGGAGGGCTTTGTGAAGACAAAGGGACCCTCGTGGATAGTAATATATATCCTAGGGTCTGAGGCTTCCATGAACATCCTTACCCTTTGCTTCCATATGCCAAAAGTCTCCTTTTTGCATATGGGCAACTTCATAGACCCCATCTCCTTCTGACACCAGTGGAAGCCATTGGATTCAGATTTGACTACTCCTTTCTAGGATCTTGTCAGACCGTTAAGTCCTCATTGATCAACCTACCTCTGATACAACTTGATAGTTTATTGGGTAGTAGTCTAATTCACCTAGAGGGGGGGGGGGGTGAATAGGTCTCTTTGAATTTTCTTAAGTGCAGCTAGCAGTTGTTAGTTAATAAACAAAACATAAGCACACCACAGAAAGAACACTGTCCTTTATAGTGGTTACCCAAGACAGTGTGTCTATGGGTAGTCCACTTTCCATCTACACCTTTCTAACAGTGTGTTAGACAAGGAAACCTCCTCCAAACTCAGCTCCAAGAGCTTACAACACAGATCCCACAGGATCTCTCAGGTTTGCTCCAAACCCTACCTCAGGCCCAAGTAGCCCTACCTCTCAGAGTGCTCCAACTCTTACAACTCAGAAATCCACTGATTTCCTACCTCAGGCCTATCAAGAAGCCCTACCTCAGACCTCCATAGAGATCCTACACCTCAAGCTGGGAGTTCAGCTCTACTAGGTCAGGATTAATAGCCCTACCCACTCAGGCTTAACAACCTTACAATCTCAGGATCAAAAACCCTACAGCTCAGGCAAAATGCCTTACAAACTCAGAAGACTAATGTTCTTACAGAGGTTATAATTTATGCTTACAACAGATGACAACAAAGATGTATCCTTCAGCCTTTTGTCTTCTGTTGTTAATTCACAGTTCGTGCGGTCTTGAAGCAGGGCTGAAAGGTAAAGCTTCACACCTTGCTCCTATCTGATCTTTCTCTTCAGCAGAAGAGGTAAGATCAACTTGCTCTTCTTGAATGAATTAGGAAGAACTATCTACTCTCCTTGTATCTGCTTGCTGGTTCAGGAAGCAAGAAGAGAACACTTCTAGAAGCCGTCAATAGAATAGTGCAGATTTGCTTTCCACTTTTCAGCACCCACTCTACAATGCCCTAACTTGTTGTTTAATACCTCTTCCATATACAATGACTATAAGGAGGTCCCTGACATAGTATGGAGGGGGGGGGGTAGAATTCTTTATCTTGCTTTACAGCCACTTGCGCCAAAAGCAGATCCCGCCAATGCTTTGTTCAGTTTTGAATCTGTCTCAGCGGTTGGGCTGAGACAGTCTTTAGTCTCAGCGGCTGAATATGTCTTCGTCTCAGTGGATATGCTGAGATAGATATTCTTCTCAGCGGATTCTATCTAAATGTAGCTCAGCTGAGGCAAACTCCTTCTCAGTGGCTTCTAGACTCGTCTCAGCGGTTCAACTGAGGCAGTGATATTGTCTCAGCAGTTTTGTAGTAAACCACCAACCTTATTCCAATGTTAGGAATAATCTAACCCTGCATAGGCATGATGCAAAATAGGGTTTATCAAAAACAATATGTACTTAGCATTGAGTGTGATGCCTCTTCAAATCAAGGGAATATTGAAGGCAATATTCCAAATAGTACTGTTCATCTTTATTTATACTAGTGGAGGGTTCTCCGAACAGACAAGAAGAAGAAAAGCAGGTTACCACGGTACAAAAGCAACGAGGAGAGATGAGAGAGTATATGTGTTGGGAAAAACCCTTGATTTAACTTAAAAAATAATATGAAAGTGATTTTAGCTACGAGGATTGAGGTACCCATTGTATAGTGAGGGTATTCTGGTCATTAGATGTCTTAGGATATCACACTCAATGTACAACCCCGATATTCGCCAGGCAAGGAGACGCAGTTTAAAGAAGGCCAAGTGATGGAGGAGGTAATAGGGAAGGGAATCTTCCCTCTCGGGGGGCTCGCCGAAGGGCGAGCAAGAAGGGTCAGCGAGACAAGCGCTCGCGGATGTGTTCGATGAACTCTCCAGTGTTCGTCGAGCTCCCCCAGCTTCGTCGACCGCACCCCTGTTCGGCGAAATCATCTGAAGTCGACGAAGTGTTTTAAGCTCACCAAAACCAAAGGGATGGTCTCGCAAATGGATTCGCGAGATCCAGACCTCGGCAGAGATCTCCAAAGGACTGGGCCCAGCGAGGGTTGGCAAACCGATACCTCGCAGGCCACTGGCGGAAGAGACCTATGATCAGTAAAGGGGTGTTCAATGAAATATGCTGTGTTCGACGAAGTCCAGAGGCGGTCTCGAAGTAAGGCTTGCGAGACCGGACCTCGGCAGATACCGCCAGAATTGGCCGGCGAGGTCCTCGCAGGATGACCGCCTAAGAGAGGCACCGCGAGCAGGACTCGCAAGAGGGCCCGCGAGAACTACAATAGTCAAGTTCTCACAGTTCCTGGCCCATAAGCTGATAAGGCCAAATTATCCTTTTACCCTTGGTGGCCTGCCTTTAGCTCCTCCAAACATCGGAGTTTGGCTGTTAGCAGACCCACTTGGGGTGCAGATAGTAAAATCAAAAGGCGGAATCCTGCTATTTGCAGGCCATGTCAGAAAACCTATAAATAGGACCTTAAGGGCACCTTTGGAGAGGAGTCCACTTCTGCTTCTCTCTCCTCAGGTTTTCTTTGGTTAGCATTTCCAGATCTCTCCAAGGTGCCCGAGTCCCAGCTTTGGCTTGGGAGGGGAAGCGCTCAACGATCTTCCGGGTTAGGGGAGGGACCTCCTCGCTGTGACTAAGGTCATAGTCTTTTTCCTAGTCTTCAGTCTACCTTCTCCGAGGGATCAGTAAGGGCTAGCCGCCCCTCATTTTGGCGAGGGCCCCGAGCTCCACAAGAGGCCGAGAAATCGGTTTCAAAACTCAACATAGGGTGTCAGGACCAGATCAAGGGAAGCAAAATTGGGCTAAGTTAAAATTTGCGTCGAATAGAATTCGATGCAACATCGAGCCTATATCGACGCTGCTCTGACTAGAAGGCCAAGTGGTTCAACCTTTCTGTCAAAGTAACTCAAGTTGACATTACGTCGAATAGATATCGACGTAGAGGTCAGGGACTTGTCGGAGTAACTAGTGAAGTCGACGTGAATTCTACTTCAACTCGACGTAGAAGAGGTTATCTGTCGAAGCCATCTAAAGTCGACGCAATGTCGACTTCATCTCAACGCAGAAGATGAAGTTCAGAGCTAGGTAGATCAACTCGATGGACACGTCGATAAGATGTTGACGCAACGTTGACTAGCAGAGTTCAATCAGAGCAGAGATGAAATCGAAGCTACTTCTACAAGAACTCGAAGTTGCCTCGATAAGAGAAGAAATGAATTCAACGCTACGTTGAATACAGACTGTAAAAGTATATCTTTTCAGCTGTCTCTCTGATCCTTCTTTTCATGGCCCACATCCATCAAGATCGTTCCCCAACAGATTAATAATCGCCTAAAATAGAAAGGAGCATTAAAGGAGACAAAAAATGTTTCTTTGAACCATATTCCTAGTAGATGGACGAGCCGAGAATTAAAGAGGAAAGAAAGAGAATGTAGTGGGTAGATTACCTTTTCAGGGCATACCAGAAAGGGAAAGAAATTTGAAATTAAATAGAGAGAATAAAAAGAGAAGTGAAGACAGAAATTTACAGGGCAATAATCACAATCGACTGTTCTTCTTCTTGCTAGGGCTTCCTCTTCTTCTTCCTTACTAAGGAACCCTAACATAGAAAGGAGAAAAGAAAAGAAAGGTCTGCTATTCTTCATCTAATAGAACAGAAGATCTGAAAGCTGCTCTTCATCATAATCTCTTAGCAGCCAGATTTCAATCAGCAGAAGTAGAAAGGATCTGACATACAAAGCACCTGCAATTCATCACTATCTAAAGCAGGGGTTAATAAAGAGCAGATCCTGTGGAACATCTAATAGGTTGTTCTTCATACAGTCTTCTCAAGAATTCTGAGAACAGAATTCCTACAACTTTCTTCCCTCTCTTTCTTTCTCATTCTGTAAAAGATTTTTATTAATCCCTCTTCAAAGGATTTTGTGGTTCAAGATCTCCTTACCATAATCTTCAAGCGGATAATGGCGAGCACTAAGAACATGAATTTGCTGGTGATGATGAAGAAGGATTCCCAAGTCCACCTCCACGCGAAAGAAGCAGGTTGAAAAAAGCACTAGCGGTCAGAAAAAGAAGACCACTACAGTTGCTGAGAAAATAAAATTTCCTGCTTTCGGTTATACTATATAAGTATATATATATACTTATATATATAAGTATGTATATACTTATATATATATACTTATATATATAGTATATATATATATTTATAAGTATATATATATACTTATATATATACTTATGTACTTATATACTTATATATATATATTATATAAGGATATATATAAGTATATATAAATATATACTTATATATAAGTATATATATATATTTATATATATAGATATATACTTATATATATATACTTATATATATATAAATATATATATAGTATATATATAAGTATATATTAGTATATATATATATATATAGTAAGTATATATACAAATATATAGTATGTATATATAAGTTTATACTTATATAAGTATATATATATACGAATATATATACATATATATATATGTATATATATAAGTATATATATAAGTATATATATATAAGTATATATCAATATATATAAATATATATATATATATTTATAAGTATATATATAGTATATATACTTATATATATATATACATATATACTATAGTATATATATATACAAGTTTGAAATTTATATAGTAGACTGAATAAGACCCCTTATGAGGTAATGAAAGGTAGAAAACCCACTTTAGCTTACTTCAAAATATTTGGAAGTAAGTGCTTTGTATTAAATAATGGAAAACACCATCTCACTAAGTTTGCTGAAAAATCCCATGAGGGAATCTTTGTTGGCTATAACTCTCAAAGTAGAGCCTATAGAATCTTCAACAAAAGCTCAAATAAGATAGAAGAATCCATACATGTTGTATTTGATGAAACCAGCCTTATTTATAAGGATCTAGGAAGTTTCTCTAGTAATGCGGGTTCAACACAGAAATTGAAGGAGATGAATATCAATGAACAGCACATTGAAGACAATGAAGAAACTATTGAGACTGTGATTGTGACTAGAGAGGATGAGTATCAAGAAGAAGACAAACATGAAGAACCAATTGCTGTTGAAGAACCACAACATCCACAACTTCTAGAACAGCCAACTCAAACAGATACACCAAAATTACAAAGGGAGAATGAGAGGTGGAGGAATGCAACCAAGCACCTGAAGGATCACCCCAAAGAACAAATTATAGGAAATCCAAATGAAGGTGTGCAAACGAGAAGAGGGAACTCAATACATGAGGCATTGCATCACAGCTTCCTATCCAAAATAGAACCTAAGAAGTTTGATGAAGCCAATAAGGACTCTTCATGGATATTGGCTATGCAAGAAGAGGTAAATCAATTTGAAAGATGCAAGGTGTGGATATTGGTTCCAAGACCAAAGAAACACAAAGTCATAGGGACTAAATGGGTATTTAGGAATAAGCTGGATGAAAATGGTGTGATTATCAAGAACAAAGCAAGGTTGGTTGCCCAAGGATATAGACAGGAGGAAGGCATAGATTTTGATCAAGTGTTTGCTCCAATGGCAAGATTGGAGGCAATCAGGCTATTCCTGGCATTTGCAGCACATATTGGATTCATAGTTTATCAAATGGATGTGAAGTCGGCATTCCTTAATGGAACAATTCTGGAGGAAGTATATGTAGAACAACCCCCAGGTTTTATTGACTATAGTAAAATCAAAAGGCGGAATCCTGCTATTTGCAGGCCATGTCAAAAAACCTATAAATAGGACCTTAAGGGCACCTTTAGAGAGAGGAGTGCACTTCAGCTTCTCTCTCCTCAGGTTTTCTTTGGTTAGCATTTCCAGAGCTCTCCAAGGTGCCCGAGTCCCAGCTTTGGCTTGGGAGGGGAAGCGCTCAACGATCTTCCGGTTAGGGGAGGGACCTCCTCGCTGTGACTAAGGTCTTAGTCTTCTTCCTAGTCTTCAGTCTACCTTCTCCGAGGGATCAGTAAGGGCTAGCCGCCTCTCATTTTGGCGAGGGCCCCGAGCTCCACAAGAGGCCGAGAAATCGGTTTCAACACTCAACATAGGGTGTCAGGGCCAGATCAAGGGAAGCAAAATTGGGCTAAGTTAAAATTTGCGTCGAATAGAATTCGACGCAACATCGAGCCTATATCGATGCTGCTCTGACTAGAAGGCCAAGTGGTTCAACCTTTCTGTCAAAGTAACTCAAGTCGACGTTACGTCGAATAGATATCGACGTAGAGGTCAGGGACTTGTCGGAGTAACTAGTGAAGTCGACGTGACTTCTACTTCAACTCGACGCAGAAGAGGTTATCTGTCGAAGCCATCTAAAGTCGACGCAACGTAAACTTCATCTCGACGCAGAAGATGAAGTTCAGAGCCAGGTAGATCAACTCGACGGACACAATGATAAGATGTCGACGCAACGTTGACTAGCAGAGTTCAATCAGAGCAGAGATGAAATCGAAGCTACTTCTACAAGACTGCGTCGATAAGAGAAGAAATGAATTCGACGCTACGTCGAATACAGATTGTAAAAGTATATCTTTTTAGCTGTCTCTCTGATCCTTCTTTTCATGGCCCACATCCTTCAAGACCGTTCCCCAACGGATTAATAATTTCCTGAAATAGAAAGGAGCATTAAAGGAGACAAAAAGGTTTCTTTGAACCATATTCCTAGTAGATGGACGAGCCGAGAATTAAAGAGGAAAGAAAGAGAATGTCGTGGGTAGATTACCTTTTTAGGGCATACCAGAAAGGGAAAGAAATTTGAAATTAAATAGAGAGAATAAAAAGAGAAGTGAAGACAGAAATTTACAGGGCATTAATCACAATCGACTGTTCTTCTTCTTGCTAGGGCTTCCTCTTCTTCTCCCTTACTCAGGAAACCTAACATAGAAAGGAGAAAAGAAAAGGAAGCTCTGCTATTCTTCATCTAATAGAACAGAAGATCTGAAAGCTGCTCTTCACCATAATCTCTTAGCAGCCAGATTTCAATCAGCAGAAGTAGAAAGGATCTGACATACAAAGCACCTGCAATTCATCACTATCTAAAGCAGGGGTTAATCAAGAGCAGATCCTGTGGAACATCTAATAGGTTGTTCTTAATACATTCTTCTCAAGAATTCTGAGAACAGAATTCCTACAACTTTCTTCCCTCTCTTTCTTTCTCATTCTATAAAAGAGTTTTATTAATCCCTCTTCAAAGGATTTAGTGGTTCAAGATCTCCTTACCATAATCTTCAAGCGGATAATGGCGAGAACTAAAAACATGAATTTGCTGGTGATGATGAAGAAGGATTCCCAAGTCCACCTCCATGCGAAAGAAGCAGGTTGAAAAAAGCACTAGCGGTCAGAAAAAGAAGACCACTACAGTTGCTGAGAAAATAAAATTTCCTGCCTTCAGTAATACTATATAAGTATATATATATACTTATATATATAAGTATATATATACTTATATATATAGTATATATATAAATATATATATATATATATATATATATATATTTATAAGTATATATATATACTTATGTACTTATATACTATATATATTATATAAGGATATATATAAGTATATATAATTATATACTTATATATAAGTATATATATATTTATATATATAGATATATACTTATATATATATAAATATATATATATATATAGAGTATATATATAAGTATATATTAGTATATATATAAGTATATATATACGAATATATATACATATATATATGTATATATAAGTATATATATATAAGTATATATATATATATATATAAGTATATATCTATATATATAAATATATATATATATAAGTTTGAAATTTATATAGTAGACTGAATAAGACCCCTTATGAGTTAATGACAGGTAGAAAACCCACTTTAGCCACTTCAAAATATTTGGAAGTAAGTGCTTTGTATTAAATAATGGAAAACACCATCTCACTAAGTTTGCTGAAAAAGCCTATGAGGGAATCTTTGTTGGCTATAGCTCTCAAAGTAGAGTCTATAGAATCTTCAACAAAAGCTCAAATAAGATAGAAGAATCTATACATGTTGTATTTGATGAAACCAGCCTTATTTATAAGGATCTGGGAAGTTTCTCTAGTAATGCAGGTTCAACACAGAAATTGAAGGAGATGAATATCAATGAACAGCATATTGAAGACAATGAAGAAACTATTGAGACTGCGATTGTGACTAGAGAGGATGAGTATCAAGAAGAAGACAAATATGAAGAACCAATTGCTGTTGAAGAACCACAACATCCACAACCTCTAGAACAGCCAACTCAAACAGATACACCAGAATTACAAAGGGAGAATGAGAGGTGGAGGAATGCAACCAAGCACCTAAAGGATCACCCCAAAGAACAGATTATAGGAAATCCAAATGAAGGTGTGCAAACCAGAAGAGGGAACTCAATACATGAGGCATTGCATCACAACTTCCTATCCAAAATAGAACCTAAGAAGTTTGATGAAGCCAATAAGGACTCTTCATGGATATTGGCTATACAAGAAGAGGTAAATCAAATTGAAAGATGCAAGGTCTGGATATTGGTTCCAAGACCAAAGAAACACAAAGTCATAGGGACCAAATGGGTATTTAGGAATAAGCTGGATGAAAATGGTGTGATTATCAAGAACAAAGCAAGGTTGGTTGCCCAAGGATATAGACAGGAGGAAAGCATAGATTTTGATCAAGTGTTTGCTCCAGTGGCAAGATTGGAGGCAATCAGGCTATTCCTGGCATTTGCAACACATATTGGATTCATAGTTAATCAAATGGATGTGAAGTCGGCATTCCTTAATGGAACAATTCAGGAGGAAGTATATGTAGAAGAACCCCCAGGTTTTATTGACTATAGTAAAATCAAAAGGCGGAATCCTTCTATTTCAGGCCATGTCAGAAAACCTATAAATAGGACCTTAAAGGCACCTTTGGAGAGGAGTCCACTTCAGTTTCTCTCTCCTCAGGTTTTCTTTGGTTAGCATTTCCAGAGCTCTCCAAGGTGCCCGAGTCCCAGCTTTGGCTTGGGAGGGGAAGCGCTCAATGATCTTTCGGATTAGTGGAGGGACCTCCACGCTGTGACTAAGGTCTTAGTAATCTTCCTAGTCTTCAGTCTACCTTCTCCGAGGGATCAGTAAGGGCTAGCCGCCCCTCATTTCGGCGAGGGCCCCGAGCACCACAAGAGGCCGAGAAATCGGTTTCAACATTTTTGTGCGGTGAGCGTGGAGCGTGGCTGGTCCAAGAAAGTTCTAAGGAGCAGATATGACCGGAGACGAGGATCAAGGCGAGGGGTTCAGCGAGTCACCACAGGTGGTGACGCCGAGGATGTTTGCAGATTTCAGGAGGGAGGTGCTTGAAACTTTTGGGCTCACGGTCGCGGCGCTGCGAAGTGAGTTCGCGACCCCAGCACCTCAGGGACCCCTCCCCTAGCAGCGGTTGGCGAGAATGCCCCTGGGGGAAGGGCCGGAAAGGAAGTCGCCGGAGGGTCAGTGCAAGACTTAGAAGGGCGAGTGCTGTTCGCCAGCCCGACGAGCTCCGTGCCGACGAGCTCTGTCCCGGCGTGCTCTGTCCCGGCGAGCTCTATGCCGGTGAGCGCGGCGCAGGCAAGCGCGGACCCGCAGGATGTAGCGACTGTGGGAGTGGTTCAGGCGAACACCATCCTCGCAAGCGCGGTCCCCGCGAGCCCGAGTCTGGCGAGAGGGCTTGGGGGTCGCATGGAGAGAGAAAGGGTAGCAGAAGGGGGAAGTCCCTTCTACGAGTTGGTACTATCTGCACCTGTCCCGACAGGGTTTGGAGAGTGGGACAGGGTGTACTACAATGGCAGGGATGACCCTGTTCAACTTCTCCAGTCTTTTGAGGACTCGGTCTCCATCAGGCCGATGTCGGATGCTTTCAAGTGTCGGCTCTTTGCCGTCACTCTGAAAGAAAAGGCCAGGGTCTGGTTCCATCAACTACCTGCAGGGTCGATCTACGCATTCAAGGATTTGCGCCGGAGCTTCTTGTTGCGATTCTCAACTTCAAAGAAAAGGAAGAAGGACACCGAGTCTCTCTTCAAAGTGAAGTAGGAGCCGAAGGAGTCGTTGGCTCGCTACGCGGATAGGTTCCAGGAAGAGGTGCTGCTCACTTAGGAGATGCCTGGGTTTGCACTCCAGCTCTCCTTCACGGTCGGGCTGAGGGAAAGTTTCTTCAAAATGGCCCTAAAGAGGAAAGCCCCCGTCTCCTACGAGTAGTTGATGGAGAGGGTGGCAGAGGAGATTGAGAGGGAGGAGGCCAACCCGGAGCTCACCAAGAGGCTAGCAAAGCTCAGTGAGCCGGAGGTCAGGCAGCAAGAGGTAAGAAGAAGGGAAGAGCCCAGGGCCCCGGAGGGGGAGTGGAGGCAGCGTGCCGAACGAATGCAGGGTCAGGGAAGGGGTTACGACCCGGGAAGGGGTAACTTCTATGGAGGACAAGGAAGACCCCACCAGTTGGGGTGGAGGCTGGGTCCGAGGCAATTGCCTCCCCCACCTCAGCAAGCCATGGCGATCAGGAGGGGAAGAGGAGGAAGAGGAAGGAGAGAAGAGGCGAGAGAAGAAGCGGGAGCAAGAAGGAGGAGGAATAGGGTGGCGGAAGGCGAAACATGAGAGGTGACGTTGCCGTATTGTGACTTCCACGATGAGGAGGGTCACGCGACGGCCACCTACCCAGAGTTCCTGGAAACAAAAAAGGGCCGAGTGCCCGCGCCGAGGCAGCAGATGAGAATTGAGGAGGTAAAGCCTCGAGGGGAGGAGGAAGAAAGGTGTGAAGACAGAGTTGATGTGGGGAGTAGAGGAGGGATCGGGTGATCCATGGGGGGGGGGGGGGGGGGGTAGGGGTGGAGGCAACCCACAAGGCTAGCCTCCATACAATCTATCGGCGGAGCGTGGCCTCAACATCCACTGCTCCACATCCGATGGAGAGAATTACTTTCTCCCAGAAGGACATGCCAAGCTATGAAGACCCGTTCTGCGATGCGCTGGTCATCCAGACCGCCATCGAGAACTTCACCGTCTCACGGATTCTAGTCGATAACGGTAGCTCGGTCAACGTCGTCTTCAAGAAGGCGTTTGATGAGATGAAGGTGGAGTCCAAGAGGGTGTTGGCCTCGAATGGCCCCCTATTCGGCTTTTCGGGAGAAAGGAAGGAGGTAGAGGGTGGAGTGGGGCTCCATGTGACCCTCGGAGGGCAGTCCCGGAACTGCCGCTTCGTGATAGTGGACGCCCCAAGCACCTACAACGCCATCTTCGGATGGCCTCTCATCAGCGCGTTCAGATGCGTCCCTTCCACTTTCCACCAGTGTCTCAAGTTCAACGCGGGAGGAATCCAGGTCCGGGTCCGGGGAGACCCCAAGATTGCAAGATAGTGCTATGTGACGGCTGTCAACACCATCACCTGGATGGGAGAATCGGAGGAGTTCGATAAATTGATGAAGGGGGTGGCAGAAGCCGGGGGAGATAATGGGGTCGGGGAGAGGATGGAGGGAGAGGAAGTTCATGCCCAGGAAGGGGTCGCTGAGAGGCCCAGGGAGGAAAGAGGAGAAGAAGAGGGGAAAAGAGAAGGTGCCCGGCAAGGAGGGGCGGAAGAGTTGATGATGGTAGGAGAGGCAGAGACGGAGGAAGGAGCCCAAGCGCTCGCTTGCGGTGGAGAGAAGGAAAATGCTTGGGGAGAGCAATCTAGGCTGGAGGCTGTGGAAGAGGTCGTGGAGCTTGATGTCACTACTCGGCTTGGGGAGGTTGAAAAGGTCCGAGTCAGCGGAAAGCTCAATTCGGAGGAGCCGGCCGAGATCCTGGCCTGCGTACAGAAGAATGTGGACGTCTTCGCTTGGAGCGCCGCGGAGATGCCCGGGATCGATGCGGATGTGGCTTGCCACCGCCTCAACCTCGACCCCGGCACCCGCCCCATCCATCAAAAGAGGAGGGTCGTATCGGACAAGTTGGAAGAACCCATCCGAGAGGAGGTGGGTAAACTCCTGCAGGAAGGTTTTGTATCGGAGATCCAGTATCCAGGCTGGGTCTCCAACGTGGTCATGGTGAAGAAAGGAGGAGGTAAGTGGAGAATGTGTATCAATTTTTCACTACTTAATAAATCATGCCCGAAAGATTGCTACCCCCTGCCTAGAATCGACGCGCTGGTTGACTCAGCCGTCGGTTTTCCTGTAATGTCTTTCTTAGATGCTTTTTCAGGTTACTACCAAATTCGCATGTACCCCGCGGACATCAAAGATGTCTCCTTCATCACGGGAGATGGATGTTACTATTATAAGATGATGCCCTTCGGGCTCAAGAACGCAGGTGCCACGTACCAAAAGAGCAACTCACCCAAACCCCCTTACTTCAAGGGCCGAGATCGGGAGAAGACCTATCCCTATACCTGGGAGTAGGGTCTGAAGCAGTGAGTGCAGTGCTGACCCGGGAGGAGGGGAGGAAGCAATTTCCTATCTACTATGTCAGCCGAGTGCTGAAGAAGACGGAGCTCCGATACCCAATCTTGGAAAAGTTGGCTTTCACATTGGTGGTGGCGGTTCGGAGGCTCCGACCCTACTTTCAGGCACCCTCCATCAGAGTAGTGACGGATCACCCGCTTCGCAAAATCATGGAAGGGGTTTAACACTCGGGAAGACTGACGAAGTTGTCCGTGGAGCTGAGCGAGTTCAATATTACGTTCGTGCGCAGGATATCAATCAAGGCCCAAGCGGTGGCGGACATCATGGCCGACTACACGATCGAGGTGGGGGAACATGAACCACCTCCCCCAGCAGCATGGAGGATGTTAGTGGACGGTGCCTCAGAAAAGCACTCCAATGGAGGGGGAATCATCCTAGTGAGTCCCCAAGGGACAAAGATCGAGCAAGCCTTGAACATCCATTTTCCGATTACCAACAACCAAGCGGGGTATGAGGCGGTGATATCGGGCCTGCGGTTAGCTCGAGAACTGGGAGTGCAAGATGTGGAGGTCTTGACAGACTCCATGGTGGTAGCACGCCAAGTCAAGGGAGAGTTTGAGGCAAAGGACCCGACCCTCCTGTGGTACTTGGAGAAGGTCAAGGGAGTCATCGAGCAATTCCACACTTTCTCCATCAAACATGTGCCAAGGGAAGAGAGCACCCCCGTGGACCTCCTAGCCAGGTTCGGTCCTCGAACAGGAGGGACGGTTTCAGAACTCTTCCGACCCTCCATCGAGGAAGGGGAACTGATGGAGGTGGATCAGCGGGTCTCGTGGATGGATCCCTTCAAATTCTTCTTGTCATCAGGGAATTTACCTGAAGGAGACATAGATAGGCGACGCTTCAGGTATAAGTGTAAGACCCTCTTTTTTTGCATTCTTTCCCGGGTCTTACCGCCCAGAACCGCCATCTTGCGGCGACACCATTACACCCAATGGTCGCCGCCACAAGACGCCGATCCTGCCGGCTATTCATCATCATCCAGGCCAACCATAATCACAGTAATTGAAGTATTAAATGAGACAAGTCCACAAATCACATTATATATTTATCATAATACAAGATTACATTGTCCACGATGAGAGAGAACTAAACAAAATAGGGCTTATGCCCAGTACATGATCAAATATAGTGCAACAACACTCTCACTAAACTTCTATGCGGAAGCTATCACTCTGTCTTCATACAACTGTAGTTGCTGCTGCGAAGACGTGTAGTGGTTGTTCTGCTTCATCTCGTCTTCCTATCCTATCTCCTAAACGGGGTCCTGCTGCTCTGACACATCATCCTTAAAATGATGAGGTCCACCGACCGTCATTCTATAAGACTCAGCATATTCCTCACCGCATCCACCCGCGACTCCTCGGCACCGTGCGGGAGGAGGAAGCGGAGGACATCAAAGGGTAAATCAAAAGCAGGTGACAAGCGCGTATTACTAGCCTAACAATTATATCAATAGCTAACAACATGTATATAAAAGCATTTACATCTAGCAATTATATCAATAGCTACCAACATGTATATATATATACATTAAGCAACTCTCTAGCAAATCTATCATAATAAATCAAGGGGCCACAAAGAAACCGAATAGTATATGAATGAGCGTCAAAGTGAGTATACACACACAGTTATAAAATAGTCTAAGCAGCTAGAAAAGTACACCAGAGTAGTTATAAAGAAAACTAGAGCAAGTAAAGAAACAACTAGAGCAGCTATGAAAGTAACCTTAACTTATGTGTATACACACACAAACACATAAGCTAAGGGATCTAGCAAGAAGTAAACTCATCGTATAAAAGAGCCCATACTAATTTATACGATGAGGTCTCTGATTTATGCAAGAATGTTATGCTATGATATGCAATGCAATCAATGTAGTGGTGCAACTCACACACACGACTCTGTACGTACAGACCTTTAGTTCCCACTTTTCGGAGGTAGCTAATCTCTCGGGCACCTCCCGTCATGGTCAAACAGTGGCAGAGGAGCGGGCGTCTCCTCACCTAGGTGGGTAAGTCACACTACCAGACCTAGGCCCAAACGTACGCTGTGATACCGGTACCCGGCACTCACAAGCTCCTGCGTACTAAACTGAATTGGCCAGGCAGGGTTTAGGGAATTCGTCCCGTCGGACGCGCAGTAAAACAACCTGTTCCCTAATCAAACCACTAGCACTGCCGAGTCAACGAACTACTATCGGTGTGACGACTAAGCCAGAACCGAAGACCCACCACATCTTATGCATATTCAAATATGTATTAACCCTTACTACTGAGCCTCCAGCTCGCAATTCTAAATCAACATTTATAAAGTAGAGCCTACCGCTCGCCAGACTACACCAGTCTTATATTTAAACTACGAGCCTACCGCTCGCTAGACTACAACAGTCTTATATTTAAACTACGAGCCTACCGCCTGCTAGACTACACCAGTCTTAGATTTAAACTACGAGCCTACCGCTCGCTAGACTACACCAGTCTTATATTTAAACTACGAGCCTACCGCTCGCTAGACTACACTAGTCCTTCCTTATAACCTGAGCATACCGCTCGCATGACTATCCCAGTCCTTCCTTATAACCCGATCCTACCGCTCACAGGACTATTCCAGTCCTTTCTATATTTCTTTCCGGTTCGGATGGAAGTTAACGTGTCTAAATCTACTATTTAATTAATCTTGTCTATAATTTAGTTGGTCTTAGAAGCTTTAGGGTTAGCCTTGGACTTTCGGAGGGTTACCCGGTGAGGGGCTCACAGCGGTACTAGGAAGTGTGGCGGGCTGACACCCCGAACTTCCTCTTCCCAAGGCACTTAATCTTGTTGGTATCTACCCCTTTTTACTTGATCCCCGTTTTCCTCTCCAATTACATTAAATCTCTAAGATGAGTTAAACTTGGCACTTAGGAGTGGGGGAGTTCATTTGAACTCCAATACCACCAACTGTGACCGGGTGCTGACTCTCCTGTCGTCACATTCTAAGCTCGAGTTCCCTTCTTCACCGAGGAACTGCACACATACACTTAGCATTCTCAACCTTACATGGACCCTCACACCTATTCTTTGTCATCCTTAATCCAGGGTTTGCCTTAGATATTTCTCGACTTCTCCCTTGAGCATTTACCTTACGATTTCTCACCGGCTAAGGGTACTTTTACTTCCATATAATCATTTAACACTGATGAGTTGTCCGTGCGGCCCTTGATGAGGTCTAACCTCCTTTTTATATCATTATGAATTCCTGCACTTACAACTTTGCTAAACGCACCCCAACCCTAATTTCCCACGATGCCCTTAGAGATGCTCTTCCAAATAATCTGAGCCTTCATAATAATCAAAGAGTTAATAGTTCTATGTGTGAAGGTCAGTGGTGGTCTAAATTATATAAATCAATTTTACCATTCGCAGACCAAAATAAAATTGAGCTAGATTTGACTCCTATGGTGCAATCTTGATCACATCATATCCAAATAAGTTCCAGTTATTACCATAGGTTCGCAATGAGAAGTGATCTAACAACCTCAACTACTAATTTCGTAATTCTTTTGGGAATCTTAAATCATAGTTTCTATTTAAAATAGAAGATGTGCAAATAGTGATTTATACACCGATTGTCAACTAATGATCTCCATGAATTCTGATAAATTCACTGTAAAATAATAATGGTCTGAAAACCTCAAAACCTAAGTTTCACATTTTTCCAAGAAGTATTTAATCATAATTTCTGGCTGAGGGCGAAGTTGTAATGGTTGACGGGGATGGGCAGGACGGAGGTTCTAGAGGCCTCCTGGCAGGGCTAGTCGTCCTCACCACCGGCGGAGAGGCCGGTGAGGTCAAACTCGTTGAAAGCGACCTCGCGGGGCTCCTTTCCCTTCGAGGAGGCGAGCGAGACCCCGCTCTTCTTGCTCTTCTTCTTTGGCGGAGATTTCGGGTGAACGGCATGACCACCAGAAGCCCCCGGTCTCTTGCGAGAAGAGGGCTCACCTGGAGGGACGGCGCCTCGGCAAGCCTCCGCCCCCATGGTCGCGAGAGCCAGGGTAGCATCGGTTTTTCGATTGCTCGCGTAGGGGGGATGGATGGGAAGATCCCGCTCACCTAGAAAAGGGTTGAAGCTTCAATAAGTATGAGGTTACTTGAAAAAAGTCAATAATAGAGCAAGATCTTTTACCTTCCCCGGCGAGCACTGCAAGCAGCGTGTCGAGGTTGCGGCGGAGATGGACAACCTCGAAGTTCTTCTTGCAGAAGAACTGATAGAGAAGGGCGTCGTGACCTCCAAGGGCAGCTGGCCGGTAGGTGGTCTTGTCGTATTGGACGGGCGAGATCGGGATATTACCCTTGACGAGAAGGAACTTCTGGGCCCAGAAGTGGGCTTTGTTGACGGTCTCGTCAACCTTAGGACCCGAGCCCACGAAGTAGGCAGTCCCGTCCCTGAAGGCACGAAACGAGAACAGCTTCCGAACGACCGGGAGGTTGAACTCGATGCGTTCCTCATGAGGATAGCAGGCGAAGGCTGTGATCACCGCCATGGCATTAGGGGTGAGCTGGCCCGAAACAACACCACAGAGCTTGAGCACCTGACGAGCAGCGAGAAGATCGGGATTAGTTCACATAATGAGCGAGACTCGACATGCAGAGAATAAGAAGCGAGCGATAACGACCATTACCTGGCGAACTTCCGGCCACAGGGGGAGACGCAGGCCTACCGCGAAATGAGCGGTGGGGATGGCCAACTCATCGACAAGAGGGGCGTTGATCACGTCGTTCTCGCTGGGACGGCGTGCCTCGAAAGGAGGGGTGACATAATCAGCGACCGCGCTGAAATATTCCTCGTCCGTCATGTTGCAGTGGTAGAAGGTGTGCTCGGCGAAAGCCTTCGCAATCTTTCGCTGACCCTCCGACTCATTAGCGTCGCCTCCCTTCTTAGTAATTTGCGAGAAAGGAAGTAAAGCGAGAACGGGAAGGAGCAAGAGCTCTGAAGCGGAGGAGGAAGAAGGTTGACAGTAAATGCGGTGGTTGACCCAGTTATGGCCGCCTATTTATAGCCAAAGCAAAAGGGCGGGAAGAAGTCCAAGCGCCGGCGGGCACGGGTAGCAGCAAAAACATCACATCATGGCCGTGGGCGAGAAAGGCCTGCGGGGTTAGTACAAGCAACATTTTTGCGAGGAATATTTAGCGAGAACATAGGGTCCTCGCGAGCACAATACAACATGAAAATGAAACAGATTTATTAGCAGCTAGCGAGAAATAACAAAAAGCTAGTAATACTTATTGCCAGAAGAAATAAAGCCAACATACAAGTGGCAAATATGCGAGTTACGAGCCATGGAGAGATTGTCTAAAACAACAACACCCATTACAAATAATAAGAGTTCGCGACAACACAACAGTTAGCGAGAATCATGGGGTAACCATTTCCACCTGCCCCCACCCCACGACCCGGACCGCGGCGGTACCCTAGAGTTATAATAATCCTCGGCCAAATAGCCCTCCCTATCCATGAGTTATGCGTAGTCTCTCATCCTAGCTATATGTACCTCCGGCGTCGTGGCATTCTCATCCTGGTCACGCTGTCTTGCCCTGCCGGAGCCTCACACACTCTTCCATCAAGACCGCGTGCCTGTCCTAGGCGGCTTCTCTGTCCCGTCTCGCCTGCATGTTGAGGTCCATCAGCATCCGCCCATGTTTCCTCAGCAACTCCGCGGCTCGTTGTTTCATCATCTCGGGATTTCGCGGATCCCCTAAGAAGTCCTCCACCTGGTCAGGAAGGGGGGACATCTCGTCGTCGCCCAACTCGGAATCAGTAGGCGGATTTTCGGGATTCTCTGCAAGATATTACGAAGGGGTTAGATGGCGCACATGAGTTCGCGCAGGGCAAGGGGTCGTCAGAATACTTACCAAGCGGGGGGCGAGAAGTCGAGGGACGACCCTGGAACACGTTGTCATTGTGGGGGTAGGGAGATTTACCTAGGCCGACGGGGTAGGACGCGCTGTTGGTCGGAAGGATCTTTGGCGGCACAGAGCCACCGGTCTCCTCGCTCTTCAATAGTTGGAATCCAGGCTTATCTATGATTTTGTCTGGAGGCGGAGGCAGAGACAGAGGCCGCGATGCATGGCGGGCCGGGGAATTCAGGGGCGAGACTGTAAGAAGTAAGGAACGAAGGTCAGATGGTTGACAAGAAACATTTTGGCATGCGAGATCAAGATCATACCGGTGATATTTTTCCCAGCGAGGTTTGTATCCGTCGGCGGACTTTTGCGAGACCCATCAGCGGGTTCTCCAGTGTTCTTGTTCGGCAAAGCATCCTGCGAGTAGATATGAATCACAAGCAAATTTATTGACGTGAACTAGAGGAGTAGCTCGTACTTTCTCGTGGTAGCGATCGTCCGGGGAGGAGTCCAACAGCACAGATTCATCCCCGGTTCGACGAGACGCCCTCGCCTTCTTGATTTTTGGCGACTGAGCAGGGGGCGGCCGATTCATCCAGGCGGGGACCCTGGTCGTGGAGCGTAGCCCGCCGGCTCTCACCGCCCTCAGGCGAGCCTCGGCTTCTTCGGAAAGAGGCATCTCCAAGCAGCTACAGTGTCAAGCAAAGGGAAAGGAAGAGAAGTGGCAGCGCACGCCACTGGGGACTCGGGACGATATTTATAGCCCACAGGGTGGGTCCCACCAAAGATTCCTGACAGATCATCAAGGAGGTGGCGAATACCAGGGGTTGGATGTTTCTTCGCGAGTATGAGTATCCTCGCGAAGAGCGGGGATTGTGTACAACCCCGATATTCACCAGTCAAGGAGACGTGGTTTAAAGAAAGCAACGGGATGGAGGAGGTAATAGGGAAGGGAATCTTCCCTCTCGGGGGGCTCGCTGAAGGGCGAGCAAGAAGGGTCAGCTAGACAAGCGCTCGCGGATGTGTTCGACGAACTCTCCAGTGTTCGTCGAGCTCTTCCAGCTTCGTCGACCGCACCCATGTTCGGCCAAATCATCCGAAGTCGACGAAGTGTTCTAAGCTCACCAAAACCAAAGGGATGGTCTCGCAAATGGAATCGCGAGATCCAGACCTCGGCAGAGATCTCCAAAGGACTGGGCCCAGCGAGGGTTGGCAAACTGATACCTCGCAGGCCGCTGGCGGAAGAGACCTATGATCAGTAAAGGGGTGTTCAACGAAATGTGTTGTGTTCGACGAAGTCCAGAGGCGGTCTCGCAGTAAGGCTCGCGAGACCGGACCTCCGCAGATACCGCCAGAATTGGCCGGCGAGGTCCTCACAGGATGACCGCCTAAGAGAGGCACCGCGAGCAGGACTCGCGAGAGGGCCCGCGAGAACTACAACAGTCATGTTCTCGCAGCTCCTGGACCATAAGCTGATAAGGCCAAATTATCCATTTACCCTTGGTGGCCTGCCTTTAGCTCCTCCAAACAGCGGAGTTTGGCTGTTAGCAGACCCACTTGGGGTGCAGATAGTAAAATCAAAAGGCGGAATCCTGCTATTTGCAGGCCATGTCAGAAAACCTATAAATTGGACCTTAAGGGCACCTTTGGAGAGGAGTCCACTTCAGCTTATCTATCCTCAGGTTTTCTTTGGTTAGCATTTCCAGAGCTCTCCAAGGTGCCCGATTCCCAGCTTTGGCTTGGGAGGGGAAGCACTCAATGATCTTCCGGGTTAGGGGAGGGACCTCCTCGCTGTGACTAAGGTCTTAGTCTTCTTCCTAGTCTTCAGTCTACCTTCTCCGAGGGATCAGAAAGGGCTAGCCGCCCCTCATTTCGGCGAGGGCCCCGAGATCCACAAGAGGCCGAGAAATTGGTTTCAACACTCAACATAGGGTGTCAGGACCAGATCAAGGGAAGCAAAATTGGGCTAAGTTAAAATTTGCATCGAATAGAATTCGACGCAACATCGAGCCTATATCGACGCTGCTCTGACTAGAAGGCCAAGTGGTTCAACCTTTCTGTAAAAGTAACTCAAGTCGACGTTACGTCGAATAGATATCGACGTAGAGGTCAGGGACTTGTCGGAGTAACTCGTGAAGTCGACATGACTTCTACTTCAACTCGACGCAGAAGAGGTTATCTGTCGAAGCCATCTAAAGTCGACGCAATGTCGACTTCATCTCAACGCAGAAGATGAAGTTCAGAGCTAGGTAGATCAACTCGACGGACACGTCGATAAGATGTTGACGCAACGTTGACTAGCAGAGTTCAATCAGAGCAGAGATGAAATCGAAGCTACTTCTACAAGAACTCGAAGTTGCCTCGATAAGAGAAGAAATGAATTCGACGCTACGTCGAATACAGACTGTAAAAGTATATCTTTTCAGCTGTCTCTCTGATCCTTCTTTTCATGGCCCACATCCATCAAGACCGTTCCCCAACAGATTAATAATCGCCTAAAATAGAAAGGAGCATTAAAGGAGACAAAAAGGTTTCTTTGAACCATATTCCTAGTAGATGGACGAGCCGAGAATTAAAGAGGAAAGAAAGAGAATGTAGTGGGTAGATTACCTTTTCAGGGCATACCAGAAAGGGAAAGAAATTTGAAATTAAATAGAGAGAATAAAAAGAGAAGTGAAGACAGAAATTTACAGGGCAATAATCACAATCGACTGTTCTTCTTCTTGCTAGGGCTTCCTCTTCTTCTTCCTTACTAAGGAACCCTAACATAGAAAGGAGAAAAGAAAAGAAAGGTCTGCTATTCTTCATCTAATAGAACAGAAGATCTGAAAGCTGCTCTTCATCATAATCTCTTAGCAGCCAGATTTCAATCAGCAGAAGTAGAAAGGATCTGACATACAAAGCACCTGCAATTCATCACTATCTAAAGCAGGGGTTAATCAAGAGCAGATCCTGTGGAACATCTAGTAGGTTGTTCTTCATACAGTCTTCTCAAGAATTCTGAGAACAGAATTCCTACAACTTTCTTCCCTCTCTTTCTTTCTCATTCTGTAAAAGAGTTTTATTAATCCCTCTTCAAAGGATTTAGTGGTTCAAGATCTCCTTACCATAATCTTCAAGCGGATAATGGCGAGCACTAAGAACATGAATTTGTTGGTGATGATGAAGAAGGATTCTCAAGTCCACCTCCACGTGAAAGAAGCAGGTTGAAAAAAGCACTAGCGGTCAGAAAAAGAAGACCACTACAGTTGCTGAGAAAAAGAACTCTGACCAAGTTGCTGGAGGAGTTGCTGCTAAGTCTGCAAAGACCACATTGACGTTGTGAAAACCCCAAACTCACCTAAGCTGGACCCGAGGCTGAGTGAGGCTAATTTTGATATCAATGTGGAGAAGATACTTGAGGTTTACGAAGGTTCCGATGAAGAAGGCCCTGCAGTTATGAAAGAAACCTCCGGCTTGCCAACATAGATTGAATCAAGTGAACTTGACATATATAAGGGACTGAAGGATGTGGTAGTGGCCGATAAAAGTAAAATCAATGATAAGGACACAGTTGGGGAGAAGAAGAAGAGGAAGCTCTCAAATTCTAAGACTTCCTCCAAGAAGAAAAAGATCATGAAGATGTTTGAGATGAAAGCCCCAAACATTGTTGGTGTTGTCTGTTGAAACTAGGACTTGACTTCTTTGTGGAGCTCGGGACATCAATGAAGAGGGGAATCTAGCACTTACTAATTCCTTGGAAGGAACCGACCGGAGACTCAGAACTAAGGACAGACCCGTAGTCGCAGCGAGGAGTTCCCACCACACACCCGGAAGATCTTTGAGCGCTTCCCCTCCCAAGCCAAAGCTGTGAATGGGCACCTTGGAGAGCCTGAGAGCTAAGCCAAGATAACCAAGGGAGGAAGAAGCTCAGAATGTTGAGATCAGAATCCTCTCCCAAGGTGCCCTTCAAGGTCTATTTATCATTTTTTAAGTCTGGTCTGCCAGTAAAGGGATTCCTCCTTACGCTTTTGCTATACGCAGCCCAAAGTGGTCTGCCAACAGCCAAACTCCGCTGTTCGGAGAGGCTAACTGCAGACCACCAGGGGCTTCCAGGTAAAAATACTCCTGGACCCTTCCTGAGCGAGTCGCCCACGAGGACCTCTCTCGCGAGCCAAGAGGTTTGGCTCGCTAGTCTCCCAGCGAGCGACCGACGAGGGCCTGGCCCGCTCTCTCGCGAGCGTCTGATGAGAGCCCAGCTCGCCCGGCCTTCTGGCTCGTCCTCTTTCTTACTTCTTTTGTTTGTTGGTTCCTTTATCTCGGCCTTCCACATGGCGGACACCCGGGTTGTACACAATCCCTGCTCATCATGAGGCTATCTTAGGCTCACAAAGAAACGTCCAACCCCTGGTGTTCGCCAACCCCTTGATGACGTGCTGAGAATCTTTTGGTGGGCCCCATGCCCACAACTATAAATATCATCCTCCCAGACCGATACATGAGCCTTTTTCTCCTTCTTTCCTGTCTCGCTGCTCTCCACGGTCCCACTCAAGATGTCTAAGAGGGAAGAGATACTGGCTCGCCTTAAAGCCTCATAGGTGGTCCAAAAGTCCAAAGCTACTGCGCTCGCACCTTGGATCTCTCCGGAACCTACTCCGCCTCTTCCTCTGCCTCAGACCAAGAAGGCGAAACCATCCGGTAGTCGTCGAGAGAGGACAGGTCATCGCCTTCGTCCCCACCTCCCCGCCACGAGCTCGCCTCACAGGTTCTGCCACAATACTCGATGATCATTATGGTACCTTTTTAACTTTGATTTTTCTCTCGCAGGACTTTCATGCTGATACAAGCCTTACCAGGCCATCTCCGACGGGGTTTCGCCCCGCGTCTCCCGGGGTGGCTGATCCACCACCAGATGTGAGGACAAGTGACTTGTGAGCTTCACCCTCATGCCCCGGTACGTTGTTTTTCATGCTCTCTATTGCTCTTCTTTGGGCGCTGACTCGCATTACTCCTTTGTACAGGGTCCCATCCCCCGACCCCGGAGAGGCGAGAACCTACTCCGATGGGCTCTCCCCGCCCTCCGAAATAGAATATCATCACCCCGGGGTTCAGCGTTCTGGGCCAACGGAGCCCCGGAGGCTCGCTGCTTGCCGAGCCTCAGGTCGCGAACGTGTCGGCATACCGCCCCGGCTTAGGGAAGTCTCTCACTCCGGCCTTTAATGAAGCCTTCCAAGGCCATCCAGGTTCTTCTCGTGCGTGGCCCGGTACCATTCTCATCTCTCCGGGCTAGCCATTTCCGCTTGCTGCCTCTTATATTGCTTCTTAGGCTAATTCTTCACTCACAGGTATTCCTCCGACCCCGTCCAGAGCACGGGGAAGTGGAGATGTCCCCCTCCCTCGCCGGATAAGGTCGCAGACTTCTTGGGGGATCCCAGCGACCTAGGGCAGATGAAGAGTCGAGTCATGGAGATATTTCAAAAGCACACCTCCATGTTGCGAGTGTTGTATGGTCAGAATCGAATGGACCGGATCACGTACGAAGAGAGGTTTGCCGCCATAGAGGATGCGAATGCCCGCGTCCTCGCCGAGGTGCAGCAGGTCACTCATAATGAGGTCATTTCACCTGGAGTCCACCTTGCCCGAATCTAAGACTACATGCGGCTCATGCAACGCGAGGTCCAGTCAGTTCGAGAATATCACTATCCCAGGGTTCCACCGCGCTCCGGTGTGCGAGGCCGAGGCCGCTGCAATTGGCATAAATATTAAACAGTTGTACTTTGTTGTTACTTGTCTCTCGCTCTCGCAACTATTTCCCCCGCCTCCGCGGGTTCTAAACGATCATGGATGTTGTAATAAGGATATTTCCGCCCGCTCGCGGGCTTTATTTTTTTCTTCGTATGATTTCATCATTATGCTAAGGGTGTTCGCGTCATGCATCTTCGTTCAGATATGTCTGGCTCGTGAGATATCGTCTCACCTCCGCTGTTTGTTGCTTTTTCTTTCTGCAGGTTTGGCTCGCCGGCAGCGAACCAGAGGGCTTGGCCAGAAAGCCAACCCACTTGGAGCGTGTAGGGCCCCAAAAGGCCGGAAAATTACCATGCGATCTCGCTATCCGCACACCCGGTGCTTCAAATTCTCCCAGTCTTTCTCATTTCTATAAATAGCTGCCAACCTTTACTTTCTTACCTACCGCATTAACTGCCCTCTAGCTCCTCTTTCCCCTTCAAGGTCCTCTCGCAAGTTTTGGCTTGTGCTCGCTTCTCTTTCCACGGTTCATAAATACTATCATCATGGTTGTTGAGGGCGAAGCTGAAGGGCGAGCCAGGTGCGCCGGGGCTTTCCACGACCACACCTTCTTCAGCGCCTCGCTAACTGGTGATGAGTTCCTCACCGTCGTTGACAAGTGCATCCCTTCGGGGTATACTGCTCGCCTCCCACCGAGCTCCGCCACCCTCAACGATCCGTCCGCCGACGAGCTCACCATCCCAATCGCTCATTTTGAGAATGGGTTGCGACTCCCCCTCTGGCCAGAGGTTCGCCAAGTAATTTATTCGATCCTCACCATCTTCACTCGCCTCATTGGGAGCATGTTAACCATACCTTGGTGGATTTTTTAGGTACTCAAGTACTACGACATCCTACTGAGCCACCTGATGCCGAATGTGGTTGCCGTGATGGTCGCGTTCACCTGCTACCTGCGGGAGGAGAAGATCGAGTTCAGCCTGCTCGTCTTCCGCAAAGTCTTCTCCTTCCGCACGTACAAGGATGGGACGACCCACTTTGCGAGCCAGCATGTCAACATATACGAGACGGTGAACAAAGCCCATTACTGGCACCAAAAGTTTGTCCTTATGAAGGGACCATTCAGCAACATCCCTTTCTCCCCCCTCCAACGGGATGACGCGACCTACCGCCCTCCCGCCTCGCTCGGCAGTGATGATGCGAGGCTCTACCAATACCTGGGTGGCAAAGACTTCGAGGTCGCCCACCTCCGACAGAGGGTGGAATCGCTGCTGCATGTCCCGCAAGGGGAAGGTTCGGCTCGCACTCGCAAGCTCCTATATATTTTCTCGTTTTATCCGCTAACTCTTTCTTTGTGTTCGCAGGGGAGCGGGATCTTCCCATACATACTCGCATGCTAGGAGCGCGACCCTCTCCTCCGGCACCCTCGCTCAACTTCGGGCAAGAAGGGGGGCGAGAACCCCTCGGCTCATCTTTGGGCAAGAAGCGGACGTTGTCTGCGAGCCAACAAGCTGCAAAACCCACAGCCAAGAAAAGAAACAAGGATGCTCCTTCCACCACCAAGGGGAAAGAGGTTTTGAACCTCAGCGAGGAAGATGCTCCGCTCCATCCACCCGCGGTCCAGAAGGCCACCGAGGGAGGAAGCGAGCCGAGGGGGGCCCCCAGCAGGCCCAACCTCTCCAGACACAAAAACTTTGGCTTGGGGGCAAAACTCCCAGATGCGCTGGGCGAGCCGGTGCTCGCATGGGATCCTGAACTCAACAGGATCTCTTTCTCGTCGCTCCTCCCCTCATGGGTTGAGAGCGCCAAGGTGGGAGGCGAGGCGTTCTCCCTCGCCTTTGGGCTATATCGTCGCGAGGATGCCGCCAACTTCAGCGACCTGCAATCCAGGCTGCTGCTCAACGAGGCCATGCGAGCCCATTTCCGATCCATGGAGCTCAGCCACATGGTGGCCCGGTGGTACCTCACTACGGATAGGGATGTTAAGGAGCTTCAGCGCGAGCTCAATGAGGACTCTGAGGCAATCGCGTGCCTCAATGGGAAAGAGGCCATCAATGAAGGTCTCCTCGCTAGCCTCCAAGGGGGATGGTAAGCTCTTCATACATCCTCTACCTCGTTCGCCTTACCTTTCGCTTGACCTGCGCTTTTTTCTTTCTTAGGACGCCGAGGCTGCGAGCCAGCTACTCTCGCGGAATGCCGATCTGGAAGCAGAGGATGCGTTCCTTAAAGCACACAACTGCGAGATGACCCAAGCGGTGCTCCCGCCGCCTCCTCCATGGGCCGGGGCTCAACAACCCTCGCGAGATGAGAAGGAGGCGATAAGCCAGAATTCCATGTGTGTCTCCGACCTTGTCTTCAAGAACCTCAAAGGGGCCGTCTTGCTATCTCCAGATGCCTTGGAGTTCAGCATCGAGGACATCGTCCCGAATCTGTTCGCGCCGATCCCAGAGCCCGACAACCGCGGGAGCGAGGAAGAGCCTTCCAGCAACCAGCATTAGCTTTCTATAATTCAATGTAAAACTTTTGCCCTCGAGTTCGCCGTTATCTTGTAACATTTTTGAGAAAAGTAAACATGAAGTATTTTTCTATCTTGTGATTGTCATTCTATCTTGTGATTGTCTTTCTATCTTGCTCGCACAAATACGCTTTTCAAGGCTCGCATAAATATGTTTGTGATATGCTTGTGCTATTACTTTTTTTCATGCTCGCACCTTCAACGCTATTATTTATGCTCGCGTTCGCAACCCTCTTACCGGGTGATTGTAGCACGGTTTACAATTTTAGTGTTTTCCTTTAGTCTCGCTACCCTATGTCGCGCCTAACTAAGGAGGTGCTCGCGTAGCTTCTCCCTCTTAGGAGTTTCGTTAGATGGACCACCTATTTTCTCTTGCGTTAAGTGTGGTATATTTCGCACCCCCGGCTCGCCCAGCAGGACTCTTGTGCGCGGGATCGACGTTACCATGCCTCGCTTGCCTGCCCACTACGAGCGACTAACATTGTTCGTGACCCGCCACGCTGGTGGACCCCCCCTAGCTCGCCAATTGTAGGCATTGCATGTGAATTATCCAGGCGTCTTCAGCGAGCTAGGACTTGGCCCGACGAGCCGTGCCACCACCATATCTAACCATCTCGCGGTTACTCTTGGACTCAGTGTCTGATATCAACGGAGGTTTCATTCTTCTTGCGAGCGATCCCTTGGTTTCGCCCTGTCAAGGTCTTGAGAGGTTTGGCGAACCAAACCCCTTAACATGAATGACTTATTCTCCAACTCTCCAGAGATCAAACTGACCCACCGTCTATGAGTGCCCGACAGCGGAATCGATCTGGGACACTCCAGCACCAAAAACTTTCCACCTTGCCAGCCTCTCCAGAGATCAACCCGACCCACCATCTATGAGAGCCCGGCAACAGAATCGATCTTGGGCACTCCAACACCTAAAACATTCCACCTTTCCGGCCTCTCCAGAGATCAACCCGACCCACCGTCTATGAGAGCCCAACAGCGGAATCGATCTGGGGCACTCCCGCACCAAAACATTTCCACCTTGCCAGCCTCTCCAAAGATCAACCTGACCCACCGTCTATGAGAGCCCAGCAGTGGAATCGTTTGGGGCACTCCAACACCAAAAACTTTCCACCTTGCCAGCCTCTCTAGAGATCAACCTGACCCACCGTCTATGAGATCCCGGCAGCGGAATCGATCTGGGGCACTCCAGCAGCAAAAACTTTCCACCTTACCAGCCTCTCCAGAGATCAACCTTACCCACCGTCTATGAGAGCCCGGCAGCGGAATCGATCTGGGGCACTCTAGCACCAATAACTTTCCACCTTACCAGCCTCTCTAGAGATCAACCTAACCCACCGTTTATGAGAGCCCGACAGCGGAATTGATCTGGGGCACTCCAGCACCAAAAACTTTCCACCTTGCCAGCCTCTCCAGAGATCAACCTGATGTTGGATCTTGTGGCGCCCTTAGGGGGGGGGGGTGAATAAGGGCCTTTTTAAATTATGATTTTTACTTAAGAATTTTTCACCAACTTTCACTTTTCTTAAAAATAATTAATCGAAATTTTCCAAACACAAATTTTATATTAATAAATACTCAATTAATTTTCAATAAAGTAACATTCATAATTTTATTAAATATGACAAAGACATACATGAACATAACGATCTTAATAAAGCTTAAGATCAAGGCAATAATGGTAAAATAAAACATTTACAATTTTACCGGTCCTTCTACTAAGGACCGGAAGGCTATGACTTATCTTTCCCTAGACCAAGCCCAAGCCTATCCTCTAGATCTAGACGTATCTAGACATAGTACACAAGGCCACGATTTCCCACCAAGCCACGCAAGGACTTTGACGCTCCCCACAAGGAAGCGATTTCCCCCTAAGCCACGCAAGGACTTTGACGCTCCGCACAAGTAAGCAATTTTCCCTACCAATACAAAGTAAAATGTATATAAATGAAAATACAAGATAAAATAAGAACTCCCTAGAAATTCAGATCTCTGAAAGGAATGTTGAAGCCTCGAGATGATCGTTGATGTAGAAGCGCGTCCGATCTCGTCTTTAATTTTAAACCTTCTCAGTACAAATGGGAGTTCTTGAGGTTCTGAAGCTCTCTGGTTCGTATGCACTCAGGAAGGAACTTAGAATCTTCAAAGCTTGAAATCCACGAAGTTCTGAACCCTTTTAATTAAAGAGAAATGTCGGATTTCTGTTAGCTAGGTATCGCCAAAATCCGATATCTCCAGAGGCTGCCACGTGTCCCACTAATTCAAAGTTTCTGCGCGAAGTGGAGGCTGTAGTTGAGACGTGGGCTGTCGGATATCCGATAGCTCTCTCAGATATCCGTTAGCAAGCGTAACTGCTGCACGTCGTAGAGTTACGGGAAGATCGTCCACTGTCGGAAATCTGTTAGATAGCTATCGGAATTCCGTTAGCTAGCTGTCGGAAATCCGTTAGCTAGCTATCGGAAACCCGATAGCTCTAAACCGTTGAGTAGAGTTCGGAGAACGGAAGAAATCGTGCGCTGTTGGAAATCCGGTACTGCTGTCGGAAATCCGCTAGCTCTTCTTCATTTTTGCCGTCCGAAAATTCTCCATACTGTAGATTGAGTCGTTCTCATCTCCGAAATGGGGTGGCACGTTCCGTAACTCTTCCTGGGTTGAAAGTTATTGCCGTTTGAAGCTTAACATACAAAACTCATCATTTTGTCTTTTTGATCCATGAACGAGGACGTGTTTCTTTATTTAACATGAATCACCTGTACACTATAAACACACAAAAGAGTAGATCAAATACATCATGGTATTTGTTATTCTCAAACCAAGAGATGCGGAAAACAAGCTCCAACAATCTCCCCCTTTTGATAATAAAAAATACCCATATGAGAAATTAGTGAGTTTATAGCTAAGTGCGATAAAAGATATGCATGAATAAAAGGTTTACTGTGTGATATATTTTACTCCCCCTAAATATCTATGTCACTAGATTTCTCATTTTATTCTCCCCTTTTTGTTATTACCAAAAGTGGGTTGTCATTGTTGGAACATGGTCTTCCGCATCTCCTAGGTTTGAGAATAACAAATTCTATGTGTATTTGATCTTGTGTGTTCAAGTGTGCAGGTTAATGATGTGTCCTGATCATATACACATATTTGGACTCATCTAGGCCGGTTTTCTAGTCGTTTCACTGCACTTTAGCCCTTTTAAAGCTCATATTTGTCTTTCTATGCTAGGTGCACTTCTTGGCCTAATTTGGTGTGTTTTATGCTTATTCCCTTTTGATAGCCTTATCGTTTTGTTGAGTGCCACTTTCAGTGGCCTGATTAGCATTTCTGTAGAAACAGGAGTCGTGCAGGTGTTCCTGGTAAAATTCTGTACAGGAACACTGCGCACGATCACTGGTTCGATTCCGCACGACCACTGGTCGTGTGCCGCTGATCGTGTGCACTTAACCCTTTTTTTTGAGTTCTGTCTCGGACAGTGCGCACGACCACCTACGATAGTGCGCACGACCACCATTCGTGCGCCACTGTTCGTGCGCACTTAACATCAATTTCATGAGTTCTGTTTCGACCAGTGCGCATGACCACCTACGATAGTGCGCACGACCACCGGTCGTGCTCCTATGGTCGTGCGAACATGGTATTTTATAAATTTCTTACTTTGCAGGCTCCACCCAGGCAGGCGCACGATCACAGAATTCCAACGCTCATGACCACTGGTCGTGCACCAATGACCGTGCGCAGTATTTATTCCAGCGCCTATATAAAGTCCTGATCCACAGATTAGGGATACGGGGGGGGGGGGGGGGTTCCGGGAGCGCGATTTACCGTCCGTACGCCGCCGTTTTCCACTTCCAGCCACCTCCACCTCATCTTCTCCGCAAGGGGAAGTCATCTCCAGCCATTCTAAGCAATCCTCCATCGTCCGGGAGCATTCTCCGCCCTCCACAAGCACTCAAGGAAGCCATCTCCAGTTCAGTCCGGTGAAAAGAATAGTCATCCTGAGGTAGAAGACGACGGAAGCACGTGGAGAGGTCGTGACAGTCTCTCAACGCCGGAAGCACAGTCCGCCCGAGTACGGAGGTAGCTTGACAAACTACCATTCCGGCCGTGAACGGCCGCTAGTCTTCGTCCATTGGTTGATTTCTTCCTCCCCCTTTTGTTGTACTTCTTTGAATCATTTAAACTTGAATATCATGATGTTTAGTTTAAATGCAATGGTTGTTTCTTATCCGTTCTTCAGTATTTGCTTGTGATACATCTCACCTTCACTCACTCACGCACTCATCGTGTTCGATTCGCGTTAGCAAGAGCTAACAATGATTTGCAAAGAGGTGTTTGCGACCCTCACTCCCCGCACTAGTGATCACTTCATTCGCACGCGCACCGTCCATCTGCCTCACGAAGCTCGGCATCGCGGACGTTGCATCCATCTCACCTTGTGAAGCGGTGATTTCGACCCGCATTTCTTTTATTGTTGTTAACGGTAGGAAACCAAATCAAAACCCCACTTTCTGTGATTGTTCCAGCTTGTGTAACAATTGTCACACAACGGAATTCGTTCACCCAACCTGCATTCCTCAAGAGACCGACACTCGGGGATTCTATTCCCAACATTTATTACTTGCGCGACCGGTGCACTTGCCGAACATCGCATCAAGTTTTTGGCGCCGTTGCCGGGGAATGTTCAGGCGTGTAACGTCTTAAGTTGTGAACTTCTGTTACAAGAGCAGCTGTTTTTGACATTCTTTGCTTTGTTTTCTTTTGGTTGAGATTGTGCATGCAGAGACAAGCCGCGCGGGAACTTGAACCCTTTGATCCCGAGATCGAACGGACTGCTCGCGCACGAAGGCGCGCAGCAGCCGTACAAGCGGTAATGGGTGACAACATAAACCCAGATGATGCTGAACCAAGAGTACCCAACGTGGAGCAGCACCATCCTGGAGATGAGCAAGAGGTAGTTAGACCTCGGCCCCGAACGATGAGAGATTATACCACTCCGACAGCTGGGAGTGTGTATCCTGGGTTTGGTCCCAACATTATGAACAACCAGTTTGAGATGAAACCTGCGATCTTGAACATCATCCGGAACAATGCTCAGTTTTTCGGGATGGCCAGTGAAGATCCACACCTGCACCTGCCAGAGTTTTCCGACAGCTGGGATTCCTGACGATACAGTCAAGCTGCGACTGTTCCCCTTCTCACTTCGCGACAAGGCCAAGGTGTGGCTCCATTCCATTCCTCCTGGGACCACTGCGACTTGGGATGTTCTCACCTCCAAGTTCCTGGCCAAATTCCACCCCGTTGATAAAATTGTGAGCCTGCGGAGGGAGATCGCTACCTTTCGCCAAGCTGGCCAAGAGACCCTTGCCGAGGCGTGGGAGCGCCTTAATGATCTTCTCCACCGCTGCCCGAACCACGAGCTCCAAACTTGGAACGTGGTAGAGACATTCTACTTCGCGATCGAGCCCAACTACCGGGCGATGATTGATGCTGCTGCGAGTGGTACTCTAATGAACCATACTCCAGAGGAGGCTCTTCGAATTCTACGAGACACCGCCTCCCACAACACATTTTGGACTGCCGGGAGGAATGCACCAAGAAGCGCCCGTGGTCTTTTCGTGGTCGATTCACTCCCGCTTACATCCGCACCTGCTGCTGTCATTACGTGTGAAGGATGTGGAGGCGGCGGACACCACGCGTATGAATGTTCGGGCAATGATTTATCAGGTGACTTCTCGCACATTTCTTTAAATGAATTTGTTAATTTTGTTGGTAATCAACCTAAGGGGGTGCCGTTTAATAACACGTATCATCCGGGAGTGAGAAGTCACCCAAACTTCTCATGGAACCCCAACGCATCTGGCCAACGATGGGCACCGGGGCAGCATCAAAACGATGCCTACGCCTCCGGGAGCCAAACAAGGCCACCTCACCCGGAATATAACCAAGGCCCCCCAGCTCCCAAAAAGAGTAACTTGGAGGAGATGATGGAAAAATTTATGCAAGCGGCTAACTCAAACATGGTTAACCAAACCGCCTCCATGCGGAACATAGAAACACAGCTGGGCCAATTGGCCCAAGTGCTCACCGAGCGGTCGCATGGAACTCTCCCTAGTAACACCGAAAAAAATCCAATAGACCAAGGGAAGAGTCTTGGCGATGCGGAAGTGGGTCAGCCGCGTGAGTTCGTAATCTCCTGTTCCATTAATAAAATTGAAACTAAGGCTTTGTGTGATTCCGGCTCCTCCCGCAACGTCATTGCTTTGCAAGACGTTGATAAATTGCTACTTGAAATTAACACGGAGGACCGGAAATCTCTTGTGCTTGCAAATGGCGCCATCATACAATCTGAAGGGGAAGTTAAAAATGTAGAGGTTATAGTTGAGGGGACAATGGTGGTTGCTGATTTTCAAGTGTTAGGACCCCGGGAGAATCACTCCATCCCTATCTTGGGTGTACCATTCTTGAAAGAGAGCGGTGCCACCCTTGATTTTTCTGTGGGTTGTGTCCTCCTACCCAATAAGGTGCCTTTGTCCACTTGCCCCAAGACTATAACTGAAACATCCATTTGCCCCCCTCCTTTTATTTTTGATGAATCACTGAGTTGCGCAGGGGATAAGAAAGATGATGGATCATCTGAAGGAGAAAAGGAAGAGTACCAGTCAAGCGGAGAGGAAAAAGTAGATGCTCGGAGAAACTATAATTCCAAGAGGGAGGAGGACGACAGTCCTGAACATTTTGAGCTGAACTTGATTCGGGATGACATCCCATTATTATCTTGCATTGAATCATGTAATAAACTAGTTAAGCATCTCTTGGGCTGATCCGGTCGTCACTGCGGCGACGAAAGTGACGTCACCCACTACTAAGTTGAGAGAATCTGAAAACATTCAACGTTGGTAGTCTCCGACTGTCGCTAAACTTAAACAAGAGAAGCGTCTGCGCGATGCGCGCTCTGCTGCTCTCCGTGGCAAGAGGACAGAGGTTAAGGGAACACTGGGTGACACCAGTGTTGGCCCTAAAGCCTTCACCACCCGCCTTCAAGCTTTGGGAGACGGGCACCATAAAAGCGCCTACAGCTGATTTTCTTTTTATCTCTTATTTTGTGAAACTCTCTCTTTCATGCACTTTTTATTTAATTTCTGTGCTCTGTAAACAATTATAATACAGGTATTTGGTCCAGCTTAAGGACATAAAATAAAAGCGCTGCTGGGAGACAACCCAGATTTGCTGATTTCTGTTTTTCTAACATGTTTCAATTCCGTTTTTATACATTTTTGCTTTTGTTTTGCGGAGCTCACCCACCTTGCAGGTATTCATTGCACATCTTATAAGGTGGTGGTTGTGATTCTTCGTATGGTGGTGGGGCGGCCTCGGTCAGTCATGCGTCTTCTGGTATGCTCACTAGCTGAGCATGGGGTAACCTCTCTCCCTTTCTCTTTCTGATTTTCATTTTAATATCATGTGATGTACTTCTTAGGTTAAGTCTGGGGGGAGAGCTAGTATGTGTTACCCAATGCATGTGCACACTGCATCTGCATAATAGAAGCTTTTTTATTGATTTATTTCGTTTAGATCATTGCATCATACACCACTTGCAACCACTTGAGCGCGTGCTTAGCTGTGTGTGTGCTGCAAGTTAAACTCATTTCTTGAGCAAGATTCGGGCAACTCATCGTGCTGACTTAGGATTGTGAAACGGTGTAAAATGTTGACTCCTGCAGTGTCCTAGTCGAGTGCTCTCGTTTCATGTAGAAATTTGAGTAGATTTAATTTTTCTGTATGCTTATAGTTTTATATTTTTCTATTTGCGTCAATACTGTTTATTCTACTCAAAAATGGTGAATTCGGTGTGAATCAAACTGTAGCTTAGGGATGTGTGTAGCCGGGCATTAGGTTTGCATTGCTCGAGTCGGGAGGACGGATAGTCTTTTTCATTGTCTAAGAACTTGCCCCAAGCTATTCTCGAAGCATGGGTATAGGTTAGTTCAGTGCACGAACGTGATGTAGGCCTTCATTTTGGCCTGGTTGAGCTTTGTACCAATCCTAATGTCTTATCCTCATTAGCCCTGTTGTGCCTACCCCTTCTTTTGATTCAGCTCCACCATTATTTCACCAAAGCCTCATAGTCGATCCTAGTCGCGCACCCAAGTCGAGCTTTAGTATTTTATATATTCATTCAGGGTGTTGATGTGGTGAATATTTTTGTGAAAATGAGGATGTGCTTCAATGTTTAATCTGCTGATTTTGTTGTGAAAAGAAAAGAAAAAAAAAATAGAAAAGAGAAAAAGAAAATTGAAAAAAAAATGGATAAAGAAAGAAAAAGTTTAATTGAAAATAATTGTTGATTTGTATTTGGGAGTGGGCAGTGCACACACCCATTGTTAAAAAGTTAAGTCTGGGGGTGTGGTGTACTCGCATATATTTGGGTTAGCGGATAGATTATTTTTTTTGTTTATGCTAGCTCATTTGGGTTTGGTGCGTAGCCTCCATGTTTATCCTTGTTTACCTCACTGAAACCCAAGCCCCATCTTCACCTAAAGTCCTACTGATTCGTGAGTGAGCCAAACCAGTGCCGCGGAGAGAGTGCGAACAGGCAAGCCTATGATCACCGACATTGGTGGATTCCTTTGGAGGTTGTCCTGAGCCCCGATCTTTGGCAATGCTCACCTTTGCGATTAGTTTATTTTCTCCCTACGCGTGACCGGATGATTCGCCGTGATTCTATTTTTGAGTAGTAATAAATTTTTGATACGCATTTGAGAAAAGTACAAACTGTTATGCATACTTAGAAATTTCCTCTGTTATATTTTTATGCGTGCGAGCACGCGACTTCGCATGGTACTCGGTGTCGCAATTTCTCTGTCAGCTAGTTGTTTTTCCCCGTCTGTTTAGATTTTTGTTTGCTCGGGACGTGCAAACAGGTAAGTCTTGGGGTGTGATGAGTCCTGATCATATACACATATTTGGACTCATCTAGGCCAGTTATCTAGTCATTTCACTGCACTTTAGCCCTGTTTCAGCTCATATTTGTCTTTCTATGCTAGGTGCACTTCTTGGCCTAATTTGGTGTGTTTTATGCTTATTCCCTTTTGATAGCCTTATCGTTTTGTTGAGTGCCACTTTCAGTGGCCTGATTAGCATTTCTGTAGAAATAGGAGTCGTGCAGGTGTTCCTGGTAAAATTCTATACAGGAACACTGCGCATGATCACTGGTTCGATTGCGCATGACCACTGGTCGTGCGCCGCTGATCGTGTGCACTTAACCCTTTTTCTGAGTTCTGTCTCGGACAGTGCGCACGACCACCTACAATAGTGCGCACGACCACCGGTCGTTCGCCACTGTTCGTGCGCACTTAACATCAATTTCATGAGTTCTGTTTCGACCAGTGCGCACGACCACCTACGATAGTGCGCACGACCACCGGTCGTGCGCCTCTGGTCGTGCGAACATGGTATTTTATAAATTTCTTACTTTGCAGGCTCCACCCAGGCAGGCGCACGATCACAGAATTCCAGCGCGCACGACCACTGGTCGTGCGCCAATGACCGTGCGCAGTATTTATTCCAGCGCCTATATAAAGTCCTGATCTGCAGATTAGGTATACGGTGGGGTTCCAGGAGCGCGATTTACCGTCCGTACGCCGCCGTTTTCCACTTCCAGCCACCTCCACCTCATCTTCTCCGCAAGGGGAACTCATCTCCAGCCATTCTAAGCAATCCTTCATCGTCCGAGAGCATTCTCCGCCCTCCGCAAGCACTCAAGCAAGCCATCTCCAGTTCGGTCCGGTGAAAAGAATAGTCATCCTGAGGTAGAAGACGACAGAAGCACGTGGAGAGGTCGTGACAGTCTCTCAACGGTGGAAGCACAGTCCGCCCGAGTCCGGAGGTAGCTTGACAAACTACCATTCCGGCCGTGAACGGCCGCTAGTCTTCGTCCATTGGTTGATTTCTTCCTCCCCCTTTTGTTGTACTTCTTTGAATCATTTAAACTTGAATATCATGATGTTTAATTTAAATGCAATGGTTGTTTCTTATCCGTTCTTCAGTATTTGCTTGTGATACGTCTCACCTTCACTCACTCACTCACGCACTCACCGTGTTCGATTCGCGTTAGCAAGAGCTAACGGCGATTTGCAAAGAGGTGTTTGCGAACCTCACTCCCCGCACTAGTGATCACTTCATTCGCACGCGCACCGTCCATCCGCCTCACGAAGCTCGGCATCGCGTCCGTTGCATCCATCTCACCTTGTGAAGCCGTGATTTCGACCCGCATTTCTTTTATTGTTGTTAACGGTAGGAAACCAAATCAAAACCCCACTTTCTGTGATTGTTCCCGCTTGTTTAACAATTGTCACACAACGCAATTCGTTCACCCAACCTGCATTCCTCAAGAGACCGACACTCGGGGATCCTATTCCCAACATTTATTACTTGCGCGACTGATGCACTTGCCGAACATCGCATCAGTTAACATAGTCCACATTACTCAAGGGGTAATCATGATGACTGCCCCCAAAATTGAGGCCAAAATTGGAACAGGCTCACTAGCGCCGGCGGTAGCACCTAGCGTCGGGCGCTAGCGATGAAGTGCGCAATTTTGGGAGCTATTATAGAAGGCGCTAATGCCTGGCGGTAGTGGATAACGCTGGCGGTAGCATGGCGCATAAAAGGCATAGAGCAAAACGTTGTCGCGAATGGGAGATCCTGTCGCGCAAAATCTTTCCTAATCCGGGCTAGCACCGGCGGTAGCGCTAGCGCCGGCGGTAGCGCTTGGGCTATATAAAGGACCCCTCACCTCTCGTTTTAGGGGGATATAAGAGAGAGAGAGGTAGTGCTACAACTCCAGAGGCTATCTTGGCCGAAACTTGAAGTCCTAGCGAAGCTCTGTAAACTTCTGAAGGAGAATTCCATCACGCCGAATCCAGACGAAGTCCGCTTCGACAAATGCTGATTCTACAGCGGATCTTCGCCTCCATCTTCAGAAGTTCATCTTAAGGGAAGTTTTATTATTTTATTTATCTTTCTATGTAAACGGTAGTGAAATCGCCTCGTGTTGGGGACTAGGTCTGGGGTAGGACTTAGGGCTGAAATTCTCCTCGTGTTGGTGACTAGATCTAGGCTAGGTCTAGGGGGTGCTCAAGGCCTTTCTGGGGATAGATTGGCTAGAGCGGCTTGAGGCCGTATCTGGGGAGAGATCGGCTAAAGCCAACCGGTTCGTGGGGATACGAGTCGGTATAGAAAATGAAAAAGGATTTTTATTAGTCGCCTCCGATTTCCAGCGTCATAGAAATCAAGTTTTGTAAAACATTATTTGATATTAATAAAGCATGTCTCTTCATTATTGTTTTACTTGATTTCTCATTGTATTAATCTTGCAATATTTCAATTGAAAACCCTTATTCACCCCCCACCCCTCTAAGGGCGCCGACCGATCCAACAAGTGGTATCAGAGGGGTTTTATTCCAATCGGCTTAACAACTGGGAATAATGGTGTCTCATGATCTCGCTTCTACTAGTGGGGGAAATTTTTGTGAAGAAGAAAAATCACCTACACCACCTTTATTTGAAGGGACAAATTATAAAGGATGGAAAATCTTAATTGAAAAATTTATTAAAATTTTACACATCAAAGTTTGGAATTTAGCAATAGCAAGACCTGCAAATGAATCAAATAAAAAGGAACTTCAATTAAATGCAAAAGCTAAACATTATTTATTTTGCGGTCTATCTAATGAAGTCTTCAAATTAATATATTGTTTTTCAAGTGCATATAAAGTATGGCAATTTCTTGAAGAAATGTATGATTCTCCATCTACAGGTATAGAACAATCGCAAGAATCGGAGAATAAGCAAGCATCCACAAATCTACAAGAATGCCCCTCTCATGACGAATCAATGGAACACACATCAAATGAAATAGAAGAAGAAATCTTACTTTTGGAAGAGGAGTGCCAAGAAGAAGACAAAGGAACAATATGTTCAAATCCTCCCTCATCCAAAAGCAATGTAAGGAAATCAAATTCCATCTTTTGTACTCCTATCTCTTCATTACAATTACTACAAAATACAAAGCACACAATTAAGAAACTAAAAAAGGCTAATAAACTTTTACGCTTAGAAAATAAAAATTTAAAGGCAAAGTTTAATGAAGACTCAAATTCTAAAGACTCCTTTGTTGAAAACATAACACCTTGTAAAGATCTTAATAAGTTAAATGAAAAATGCAAGGAACTTGAAAAGGAACTTATTTTTATAAAAGAACAAAATAAAAGATTATGTGTAGAAAATTCCTTTTTGAAAAATGATTGTGCTAAGTGTAAAGATTATAAAACTGAAATCAAAGAGATGGATGAAACATTTGATGAATATAGGAATAGATATCAAAATCACATTGATTCAATTGTCACCACTCTTAAGAATAGCACAATTGCATATAATAAAGCAAGACATAATTTTAAACTAAAAAATGATGAATTAAAATCAAAAATCAATTTGCTTATGGAAATTATGAATAAAAATTCAAAACACATAAGGTCACAATATCAAGCAATATCCAAAATTAAGTTGAATACGAATATGAATAACTTGACTAAGCCTAATAATGGGAATAGGAAACACAGTTTTTGTAGATCAAAATCATCATTATTTACAAAATCATGTTTCTCCCAACATAAAACTAAACGTTCACAAATTTCCTATAAATAATGGTTTACATAATCATCATGGAAATTTGACAAATAAAAACAATATTAAACCTATGTTTGAATGGAGACCCAAAGCTAAAAATGACACATTAACTCCACTCATAAGGGCCCATTCATTTCCATCTCCCCAAAAGCAAATACGTTGTATTTGGGTACCCAAAGGAACCATCACACCCGGTCCTCTTTGGATACCTAAATCTCTCTTTCATTAGGTACCACCAAATGCATGAAGTAGAATATTTTCAAAAGGGAAATATACAATTTTTCGACTTCATGATGTGCTTTAATGTCTGTCAATTTTCTTTGTTTTCTTATTTCTTTGAAATTATCATGTTATGGTCATCTTGTATAGGAAACATGATCAAAAAATTTAATGAGCCTATAACATTAATCAAAACTCAAAATCTTATTAAGATGACCTACTTATTATTCATATATTCATTATACATATATTTATCAACAATTAAATTCAAAATCTTCTATTTGGTGGTAAAATATTTAAGATTTCAAAAAGGTATACCACATAAATTTTTTTTCTAAATATCACCACTTTATAACATCAAATTATAAATGAAACATTCTAGTAAAACATCCAAAAGATAATGGCGGATCTGAAAGAAGAACTTGGTTTTTAACAAAAGCCTCGATAGCGCCAGCGCTAGCTCTAGCGCCGGCGGTATCAGACCATTTTGAGTTTTAAATAAAACAAAATTCCATTAAATACCTGAATTTATTCCCTACTATATGTACTAATTGGTGATGCAAGATTTAGTTTATTTTGACTTGTATTAGGTGTCCTAGATCTTTCAAATTAACACATTCAAAAATGCAATTTTTGGTGTTTAACCATCAAAAACATCTCCTTAAATTCTGCAATTTCAGCATGAAACTACTATTGGGTCACCTAATCAAGATCAAGAATCAACAATTTCAAAATCCTCAAAAATCACTTACTGTCTCCCGCGCTAGCTCTACCGCAGGCGCTAGCGTCCATGTTCGATTTTCTGTATTTTTTAAAATTATAAAAATCCCTAAAAATATATAAATCTATATTTTCTACTTAGTTTTGCACTTCTGTTTTTATTTATTTTTTGAAAAATCAAATACAAAACTACAAAAACCAAATTACAAAAAATATGTTTTTCTTTTTCGCTTGTGTTGTTTCCTTTGTTTAAAGTTCATCTTTATGCAAAAATCAAATATAAAAATTACAAAAGCAAAAATTACAAAAATATGCTTTTATTTGCTAAAATCAAATACAAAAATATAAAACACTAAAACTATCAAAAATACTGTATGGGCTTTCCTGTGATAATCAAGCATGATTTAGTCTATTATTTAGAAATTCTACAATGTTGCAATTTATCTTTTCAAACTACGTTGAACATTGTTTTCATCATGCTTTGATATATCTATTAATATGTGCATCAATTATATTTTAAAGGTTGTGTAGAACTAAGCTTAGCATGCCTCTAAGTATGAGTAAATGTTTTATGTTTGATAATGATATTTATTCACTCACCCTTTTTTGCATTGTCTACATATGTGTTTAATCTAAGAATACTTGTGTATGTTTTGTATTAGTACAATGGATTAAAATTGCACAAGTATCTTACCTACACTCCTTATTTTGCAATCTTAAGAAATTAAGAAAAGTGGTTATGGTTTTCATAAATTCTATTGATTTGCAAAACAAGTGTATTCGGAGAACTTTGTACAAAACAAAATTATAAAATAAATGACAAAGATAACTCCACCAAGCACTACTTGAACCTCCTGATAAGTCTTAATAAGCATTGTGAGGTTGAGCACCTTGGAAAGAATAGTAAAGTGTCTTGTGCAAATCAAATATTTCTTTCAAAAATAAGAAAAACCAATCTCTTAAGTACACCGGATCACTAGTCTCAAAATTCAAAATAAAATATGTGATACCCCAAGCACTACTTTGCACCCTGATAAGTCTTAATGAGCATTGTTTGTGCAGAGCACCTTGGTAGTTGTACTTTTTATTGTGCATTAAAGTGTGTGGAAGTAATCTTATTTGTGTTTTATTGTGTTATTACTTTACATATTTCTTGTATTTTTGATTAAAACATTTGTTTACACTACTAAAAAAATACACTTATGTGCACATCATTATCTTCCATGACACTTCTTCTCATGAGTATTGGATCCTAATGCTAATTCTATATTACTCTTTACTTATGAAATGCACTAGATAACCTAGCATGTTTTCTATAATGTTTAGTATGATTTGAAATTATGAATTGAAATAACATTGTAGTATCTCTTTGTGATAATATTATTTCATGCTTGGTTATTTTTGGTTAACCATAAAAGATTTTCATTGAAACATGATTTACATAAACATCTTCTTTTTGAAATTAAACTCATATATCTTTTTATGGATTATTCTTGATTACAATAAGATGTTTCATTTATTTCTACAAGTCTTCCGCATCATCACCATATAACTTTTACCTTGCACTTTCATGCTTATATCAAGTCTTAAATCTCAATTTTTTTTTCTTAAAAATAAGTGGTAGACTTGCTTGGTAGAATTTATATTGGTTGTTCTAACACGCATATCATTTTTATAGTAACAAACTATGATTTATTTCAATATAAACGTGTATGCTAAACGCTCTTCCAACAAGTGAAACATTGCTAAAAGGATGTTGTTTCTTTCTTCCAAAATGCTTCAACTCTTATCTTTATAAAGTTAGTTTTGAAACTAAAAAACATCACCTTTGTTAACTTAAACTCTTATTTAGTATTATGGTTTTTCTTTTTCGAAATCTTCCGCAATGCTCAAACTCTGATACATTCATGAATTTCAATATAGCTAAGTAAGTTTTATTTCAAAAAAAAATTCAATTATGATTCTTCCCATTAGATTTAAAAGCTTCATGTTTCAAAAAACTATTATCCGTGACTTCATATCTCACCATAGCGGGGGCGTAGGGTTGTAGACATTAGATAAACTTATCTTTAGTCATGTCTTGTCCTTAACCGGGGAGGGTTCCAGTGGGGCCTTGCGAGGCACTGGGGGGAAAGAGTGTTAGGTTGAGTTTTGTCTAGTGTTTGTATATGGGACTAACACCCCAACCTACGGCATGTTTGCAGCTCCTCATGCCCATCCGTCACTTAGTACGGGGCTAGGGTGCAGACATATTGTCTGGGTAGATTGGTTATTTGGAAATCCTTATTTTTTTGCTTAAGGGAAAATCATTACTTTTTTATGCTAAAAACTCTGATTTCCTTCTATGAAAAATTTTGTAATGCTTATAACTCTGATCTATTTAAATGAAAAACAATTCTAAACCTCCCTATCATTTACTTAAAAAGCTCGATCATGCCTTCTCATTTATTTACACATTTTTAGTGGTTTGTTTCCCTACCCACTTTTGCTAATAACAAAGGGGGAGAACTAACATGATAAACATAACCCGCTATCAAAAACCCAACATGATAAATTAAGATGATAGCTTACATATTAGGGGAGCATTCACTTAGGGGGAGCATGTATTTAGGGGGAGCAATTCTAAATGCTAAAATCAATAATTATCCTAAGTCATCACTCTCACACACACACAAGTATAGTTTCATCATGCTTATTTATTAATGCTTTGATTTATCATTAATGGATTTGTTATTATCAAAAGGGGGAGTTTGTTGGAACATGGTCTTCCGCATCTCCTAGGTTTGAGAATAACAAATCCTATGTGTATTTGATCTTGTGTGTTCAAGTGTGCAGGTTAACATAGTCCACATGACTCAAGGGGTACTCATGATGACTGCCCCCAAAATTGAGGCCAAATTTCGAACAGGTGATGAGTCCAGTTTATATAGTGATTTCCGGACTCATCTGGGCTAGGTTTCATGCACTTGCACTTCACTTTAGGCCCATATTTAATTCTATTTGATCATGTTGCCCATTTCATTGCTTAGTGCACATTTATGCTCCATCTTGGTGTGATTTCATGTATTTTTGTGGTCTAGTATTTTTCCTGCAGGCCCTGGGATCGCGTGAACGTTCGGGATGGAACGGGGCAATTTTTGGCCTAAAAAGCCTCTGATCGTGTGCATTCCTTCGCGCACGATCAGGCGCACGACCAGTGGTCGTGCGTTAATTCCCTTCCCTGATAGAGCGTTTGCGCACGATCACAGGGATTCCTTCGCGCACGACCACTGGTCGTGCGCCCCTGACCGTGCGTTATTTTCCATCTTTTTCTTTGCTACAGGTTGACTGCGCACGATCACAGGCATTCGCGCACGACCATTGGTCGTGCGCCACTGACCGTGCGCAGTGTTTATTCTGATCCTTATTTAAACCGCTGCTCCACGAAATTAGGGATCGAGACCAGTTCCTGCGCTGTTTTTCCGCCTGTTTCGGGGAGTCCCGACTTCTCTAGCGCCGCCCACCTTAGGGAGGAGCTCCGGGCAAGCTTTCAACTTCAAATCTTCGCCGGAGCTTCCTCTTGGCCATCTCCTTCATCTAGGAGCTTCAAGAAGGGAGTCAACCTAGCTCTCACATTCAAGATCGGAGCAGCTTGTGTGATCATTCCACCGGTTCGTGACACGAAGAAGACGGGTCCATTGGAGAGTAGTGACAGCTCTCTCTACCTCGGACGCGTCGAGGACCGAGCTTCGATGCGGATTGACAACCCGGCGATTCTTTCCGTTAATCCTCAACAAGACTTCGGAGACGGTCGATTTCGCACACTCACCTCCTCTTGCAGTTGATAGCTTAGTTAGGTTTCCTTATTTTTGATGAAGTATACTTTTATTTGTTAACATTAGTATGAAATCATGTCTATGTGATTGAGTAATCTTGTTTTATTTTCATTTGAGGTGTGCCTTGTGGTGTGGATTGTTTGTTGTGTTGTGCCGCCCTAACAATTGTTAGTGGTGTGCTTTGCGAAGAGGTGCTTACGACCCTCATTCCGCCGTTCTCTCCACTTCATCCGTATGCCTACTCTTCCATCCGCCTAGCGAAGCGTGGCATAGCGGCCCGTGTAATCCATTCCGACTCCGCCGGTGTGAACCATTCCATCCACTTGCCTACTCTTCCATCCGCCTAGCGAAGCGTGGCATAGCGGCCCGTGTAATCCATTCGCCCAACGAAGCAGTGCGCTCAAGGCCTGCACAGTTCGACTCCGCTTGCCTACTCGTCCATCCACCCTTGCGACGCAGCACACTCAAGGCCTGCCTAGTCTCCATCCCGCCAAGCGAAGCATTGCATAGCGACATTGCATAGGAGTAGTTGTAGTTGTTTTCATTTATTTTCCAAAAGCCAAACCAACTCTCCCGCATTCCATCTGACCTTTAGGACTTCGATCTCAAGTTCTTCCTTGAAGGTTAACTCCACCTTACTGTGTTCCTTTGAGATCGATACTTGGGGATTCATTCCCATTTTATATTACTTGAACGATCGGTACACTGCCGTTTCGTGCCGCAGTCTAGCCACCACCTATAGCGGTGTGCGAGATTTGCGCCATCAAGTTTTTGGCGCCGTTGCCGGGGAACACAGACGTGTGAGTTTTCTGGAGAGGGAGAATCTGAGCAAGAAGCCCTTCCCTTTTGTATATTGCATTCTTTTGTTTTGTTTCTTCCTATTCTGTTTTCCTGTTTTATATTAGGTTGGTTTAGTAATCAGTGTTAGGTGTAGTATTTTGCACAACAGTGTCTTTCTTTTTTGAATCTTATTATCTTCACATCATGTGGGCTGCATTCAATATTCATTGCCGTTGGTGTGGAGATATTTCTCACGCTAGTGATAGATGCCCTACGGAAGATGGTGGGCATAATTCTTGTGGCCCGGTGTACGGAGCACCATTTTCCTATTGTTCTTCATGCCCTGTGCCCAAGTCTTATGGCCACTCGTCCTCGCCGCATACACCATTTTTATATTCCTCCCCGGCCCCTCAAGGACCAAGGAGTAATATAAAATGGTGCTTGTTCTGTCAAAGCATGGATCACGCCCTGAAGGACTGTGCCGAGTATCTTCGGCAATTGGACGAGGATGATGAGCCGGATATCCGGATCGTCCCGACTCCTACTTCTGGAGGCACGCCTTCAACATCTGGTTATATGTCCGTGTCACCTTCATGCTTTGAAGGGGATGATGTGGACACAGTCACCAGATGCGTTGCTGATCTAGGCTCTGACATGGCCGAGCCTATCTCCTCTGTGCAGATATCACCGTGCGTAGATTTGATTCTTTGTGAGGAATCGGTGCTTGACTTTTATTCAAGCACTGCTCCTTCCCATTTTGTGCATACTACTACGCTCGTCTCTGACGACATTGTTTATGATGTGTCGCAAGACAAGGCCGACGATCTATGTTTTGTGCCTACTCCAATGGAGGAGGACAACCTTCTAGGTTAAGAGGATCTTTCCTCAGTACCGGTGGAGGAAGTCCAAATCTTAGGCATGGCCACTGTTGATCCCGCCGAACCTTGCAGCATTGATGACAATGCAAACATTATTTTACTTTCCCAATCTAATGGGAGTGAGACCGGAAACACTCCCCCGCTTGATTTTTATTTAAGTCATTCTTCTCTTTTATTTCTTGACCCCCCCTTCTGCTATAACTGAGCCTGTGCAGGTTGAGTCTCCGCAGGTACATAAGGAGGACTTGGAGCTTCCAGCTCAGGTCAATGATGATAGCATCCTCATGTGCGAGGAGGTTGATCCCTCCTCCGATGAGGAAGCTCCAACATTGATCTCTTCCTCCTGCTACCCCCTGATGATGATACCTTGCTGGGCAAGGTTTTTTTATGTGAGATGCGTGAGGACCAGGCCTCCTCCTCTTCTTACATTCTGTTTCCTCTACCTGCGGTTTGTGGGTATTATTATACTGGTAGAGGGGTAACTGCTCTGTCACCGTATCGGTACCCGCTACCGACACGGATAATGGAACAACTACCTGTGCACTTTTCTTTTCATAGGCCTATAAGCTAGCACTGTATACATGCCAAATAAGTCGTGCTGGGATGACAATAACCCCAGTAGTTATCTTACTTTTCTTGCAATTTCAATTTATCCAGTTCGTTTAGTTCGTTGCATTTCTTTTTAGCATTTCTGCTTTCTTTTGTTTTTGTGGAGCTCACCCTTGCAGGTCATCTCCTGGTTGGCGGAAGCTGCTCTTTGTCTTAGTTTTCATGCGTCTTCTGGTATGCTCATTTCTGAGCATTGGGTACCCTCTTCCCCTAACTTTGTTTTAGAATATCTTAATGCATAGTTTAAGTCTGGGGGAGAGTAGTTTTGTTTACCCGCTCACGTGCACGAGTGCACTGCATACTAGAAGCTTCTATTTAAGTTATTGTTCATTTTCATTGCACACCACAGCACCCACTTGAGCGTGCACTTAGTTGTTGGCGCATCTTCAATGGAACTCCTCCCTTTGTGTGATTGGGAAAATCATTGTGCTGGCTTTTAAATTATGTAGTGGAGTAAAATGTTGACTCCGGTGTTCCTAGTCGAAAGCTTTTGTGAGCATGGAGATTTGTGTAAATTAGATTCCTTTTTATACTATTTGTCTTATACATTTCTATTAGTGTAAATGTCGTTTACTTTACTCAAATGGTGAATCCGGTCTGCATCAAAAGGTAGCATAGGGATGTGTGTAAATTATCGCTAGACGTGTATTGCCTGAGCTGGGAGAAAGGATAATTTTTCTCGGTGACTAAGAACTCTCCCCAAGCGATTCTTGAAGCATTGACATAAGATAATTCTGTTGCGCAAGAATGATGTAGGGCATCATTTTGGCCCGGTTGAGCCTTTGTGCCAATCCTGATATCTTATCCTCGTTAGCCCATTTGTGCCTACCCCATCCCTTTGATTCAGCCCCACATTTTATTCCACCAAAACCAAAAAGCCGATCCTAGTCACATACCCATAGCTGAGCTTTAGCTGTTTTCAAATTTGTATTTTGGAGTGTTGATGTGGTGATGTTAAATTTGGAGATGTGGTTGTACTCCCTTGAACATTTGCTGAATTTGAAAAAATATATAATTAGAAAAAGAAATGAAATGAGAAGAAAAGAAAAGAAAAATGAGAATGAGTTTAATTGAAAATCTATTTGAGATATGTATTTTGGAGTAGGCGGTGCACATACCCATGCGTTCAGGTCCAAGTCTGGGGGTGTGGTGCATCCGCGTGTTCTTGTAGCTGCGGGGATAGCGTTATTGTTTAAGCTCATTTGGGTTAGGTGCTTTAAGCCATCCTGTTTATCATTGTTTACCTCACCGTAACCCAAGCCCCATGAAAAACCTTAAGTACTACCGACTCACGCTCTGAACTAATCTAGTGCTGTGGAGAGAATGTGATCGGGCGAGCTTATGGTCTTCGACACCGATGGATTTCGGTGGAGTTTGTTCCAAACCCCAGCTTGGGCAATGCTCATCTCAGCGTGTGTTTTACTTTCTCCGTATGCGTGACCGATTGATTCACCGTGATTCATTTTTTGAGTAGTAGTAATATTTATTTACTCCATTAGAAATATATAAACTATGTGTATAATTAGAAACCTTATCTACTATTTCTCTATGCACTTGGGCATGCGACTTCGCATAGTACTCCTCAGTGTAATTTTAAGCTATCTATTTATTTTTCCCCGCCTGCTTAGGATGTGTTTGCTCGGGACGTGCAAACATGTAAGTCTGGGGGTGTGATGAGTCCAGTTTATACAGTGATTTCTGGACTCATCTGGGCTAGGTTTCATGCACTTGCACTTCACTTTAGGCCCATATTTAATTCTATTTGATCACGTTGCCCATTTCATTGCTTAGTGCACATTTATGCTCCATCTTGGTGTGATTTCATGTATTTTTGTGGTCTAGTATTTTTCCTGCAGGCCCTGGGATCGCGTGAACGTTCGGGATGGAGCGTGGCAATTTTTGGCCTAAAATGCCTCTGATCGTGCGCATTCCTTCGCGCACGATCAGGCGCACGACCAGTAGTCGTGTGTTAATTCCCTTCCCTGACAGAGCATCTGCGCACGATCACATGGATTCCTTCGCGCACGACCACTGGTCGTGCGCCCCTGATCGTGCGTTATTTTCCATCTTTTTCTTTGCTACAGGTTGACTGCACACGATCACAGGCATTCGCGCACGACCATTGGTCGTGCGCCACTGACCGTGCACAATGTTTATTCTGCTCCTTATTTAAACCGCTGCTCCGCGAAATTTGGTATCGAGACCAGTTCCTGCGCCGTTTTTTCCGCCTGTTTCGGGGAGTCCCGACTTCTCCAGCGCCGCCCACCTTAGGGAGGAGCTCCGGGCAAGCTTTCAACGTCAAATCTTCGCCGAAGCTTCCTCTTGGCCATCTCCTTCATCTAAGAGCTTCAACAAGGGAGTCAACCTAGCTCTCACATTCAAGATCGGAGCAGCTTGTGTGATCATTCCACCAGTTCGTGACATGAAGAAGACGGGTCCATTGGAGAGTAGTGACAGCTCTCTCTACCCCGGACGCAGTCGAGGACCGAGCTTGGACGCGGATTGAAAACCCGGCGATTCCTTCTGTGAATCCTCAACAAGACTTCGGGGCCGGTCGATTCGCACACTCACCTCCTCTTGCAGTTGATAGCTTAGTTAGGTTTCCTTATTTTTGATGAAGTATACTTTTATTTGTTAACATTAGTATGAAATCATGTCTATGTGATTGAGTAATCTTGTTATATTTTCATTTGAGGTGTGCCTTGTGGTGTGGATTGTTTGTTGTGTTGTGCCGCCCTAACAATTGTTAGTGGTGTGCTTTGCGAAGAGGTGCTTGCGACCCTTATTCCGCCGTTCTCTCCACTTCATCCGTATGCCTACTCTTCCATCAGCCTAGCGAAGCGTGGCATAGCGGCCCGTGTAATCCATTCCGACTCCGCCGGTGCGAACAATTCCATCCACTTGCCTACTCTTCCATCCGCCTAGCGAAGCGTGGCATAGCGGCCCGTGTAATCCATTCACCCAACGAAGCAGTGCGCTCAAGGCCTGCACAGTTTGACTCCGCTTGCCTACTCGTCCATCCGCACTTGCGACGCAGCGCGCTCAAGGCCTGCCTAGTCTCCATCCCGCCAAGTGAAGCATTGCATAGAGGTATTGCATATGAGTAGTTGTACTCGTTTTCTTTTATTTTCCAAAAGCCAAACCAACTCTCCCGCATTCCATCCGACCTTTAGGACTTCGATCTCAAGTCCTTCCTTGAAGGTTAACTCCACCTTACTGTGTTCCTTTGAGATCGATACTTGGGGATTCATTCCCATTTTATATTACTTGAACGATCGGTACACTGCCGTTTCGTGCCGCAGTCTAGCCACCACCTATAGCGGTTCATACAACACAAAATGAAGTAAAAGCATTCAATGTTAGAGAGGACCACAAAGAAGAGGTCACGTCTTGGGTTCACGGTCGGAATGAGAGGTTGTCGGGCTCTCTCCGGACTCGGCCCTCAGATGGTGAGCTTGGCTCGAAGGAGGCTGTCACCGCTCCTACGATCTTCAGCGCTTCCTTGGTCTCCTTGGCGAGGAATGCTTGAGCTAATGGTGGATGAAGCTCCCTAATGCTCCCGGATGGAAGGATGGAGGTGGAAATCACCGGAAATGACCTTGATGGTGGAGGAGATGAAGGGGAAGCCTTCAACCCTCAAGAGCAGCGGGAAGGAAGAGATTTCCCGCTCTCTGAATCGCTCCCGGTCGTCCTCTCCCGATCCTTTTTCTGATTGCCTCGATTCCTGCTTTTTATAGGAAACAGGCTGAAAATTGGTCACGCACGATCGAACGCACGATCGTGCGCAGACCGTACGATATTAACGGATGAAATATGGCTTGTAGAATATGCTGCGCCGCCCGTGCGATTTGTTCACGCACGACCAACGCCGCCCGTGCGTTCAAACGCACGGGTAAAATCCGACGCTCTGAGATCACAAAGATACAGGTCGACCGTGCGTTTTACTCACGCACGGGCGGATTTGCCCGTGCGTTAAAACGCACGAGTAAACCCCGACGCTCCATTTTCTTCCCAGACACAAACGCACGACCGCGCAGACCGTGCGTCAAGGAAATGCACGACCGTGCGATATGCACAGAAATTACATTTGGGGGAAAACGGAACGATCAGGTCACCTGCAAACAAGATATACTAGCTGGGAATACACGTCCAGCACAGGGATACAAAAAAGAAGGGAAGGGGAGCACAATGTTCTTACCCCCAACAGCGAGGAATGCAATTGCACACCGAAATGGGCTTAATGGTGCACCTAGCATGGAATAGTATATGTAAATGAAAACGTGACTAAAATGTGGTGCAAACACTAGAATATCAGCCCAAATGAGTCCAAAAATAAATATATAAATGAGACTCATCACCGACCCACTACTTTCAGCGGTGTTACGGGGTCGAGACTGCCCCACAACACTCCTAGTCACCTATAATCGTACAAGACACAATTTAGTGACCGAAAACATAGCAAACAACAATCATGGAACGCCCAGGTTCCGCAAACAAGTAAGTTTTCCATTCCTAAGTGGACATTCTTTTTTGTTTTTATCGTTTTAGGTGAATGCACATCCCGTGCACACCACCCCTTAAAAGGAATTCATCCCAAATTCGCTAAACTTCGGATCGACGCCCTAAGTCCGATACCAAATTGTAACACCCTTCCAGTACGAATAATATAACAGTAGGTCCGGCCGGGACCCCACGCTATACTAACCACACTAGCTAGGCGTTAAAAGGAGATATACAGAAAAGAACTACACCAGAGTATACCAAACATACGCGGAAGCATAAAGATTTAACATTTCTTTTAAAATTGTACACTATCCCAGAAATGAAACAAAAGAGTTACGGCCTTAAGGCCTTACATTTAACAAATGTATAGAAACTCAAAACATACATCGACATGCAGGCCGGCAATACAAGAAAAGAGGCTGGCCTTCGAGGGCCAACACAGCAAAAGGGCCACCGCCCGCTATTTCCCGCTTGGCTCACCTGCACCTGCAATAACGATCCACCAAAATGTGGCAAATAGGTAACCGGTCAGCTAAACCTGACCAAAATTATAACGACCCCACCCCTAAAGCCGGGGTGGTAGTACTCCTTCCCTACAGGCATACAGTATAGGCATAGATTGTCAAGGTGCATTCAAACACCACATGTACAAGCAATCAACACCAACGTGGGCACGCACAGCCACACATTTCGTGCTCTCAAGGCACTCTCACAGTGTACTCACTGAGCTACACCTAACAACTCCTTAAACAAAGAGTTCGCATGAGCTTTGACTGTCAAGACTAACTTGCCTTACGGACCAATCCCAACATCATACGGTGCACCAAGGAGCTATCTCTTCACCGATTCGGTATGGGAGCGGGTTCGGTTCGGCTTTGCCCGTGCTCAAATAGTTGGAATCAATCGTCGTGACACGGGTACAGCTTCACCTCGGCCCGAATAACGAAAGGAGGTTTCACACCTCCGCAACTAGTTCACTGGGAGCTACCGCCGGCGCTAGCGCTAGCGCCGGGCGGTAGTGGCAGATCTCCGAATCCACCCACAACATCGGGTATTTCCTGGAGGTTACCTCCAGGACTCCCTGCAGTACTCTACTGTACACAGAACCCGAAAATAGCGCAAACAAAACACGGAGTCTTCTCCGGCATAATTCATCACTATAGCCATCACCAATCCCGACCAACCTGTCCGGATGGGTTTCACACACAATGCCTATATCCGTACTACGATTCCGGATGCTAATGCAAGTGACCAAAGGGGATCGAAACGATCAACCCACTGGAAAACTCCCTTCTCTCCACCAATCGGTGGGGTATTTTCCATGCAAATATGCCATAAAAAGGAAGACTTCACTTTTCCAAGTAGAAGATCGTTACCCTTGTCGTTTTCTTGTTCACCATGAGAATCCAAGATTCTAATTGGATGGAAAGGACCGCACCGGGCTGCTCTCCGTGGATCTGCAAATGGCTCGCGATTCGGAGCTTCGGAGCTCCGTCAATGGTGGAAGACACCTTCTTCTTCCTCCTTGGCTTTCCTCTTTCTCAAGCTTGAAGAGAGATAAGACTTTAGAAATAAAGAGAATATCTCCTCTGGTCAAGACTTAAGAAATCCCGGATTAAACCCCAGCCATCGGATCTAAGAACATAGGGATTTGACGGCCACGATTTCAAATCACGGACCTGTATCGCGCGCTAGCGCCGGTGCTAGCGCTAGCGCCTGCGCTAGCATCCGACTCGACGCTAGCTTCTGTCGACGCTTACAGCCTCCGTCTCGACGCTAGCAAGCGTCGAGATGGCTAGCGCCAGGCGGTAGCGCTACCGCCTGCGGTAGCTCCCAGCAACACAAAACTGCTACAAAGTTTTGGGGTGTTACATAGTCGGTGCTCTTTGAGTCAGAAATAACTCCAATTCTTAGGTTATGTTACGTTCGGTCACTCTCGGGGAAAATCCCGCAAGCCTAACCTGAATTTCGGGGACAAAATTATTATTTTTTGTTTATTGGGATTTGTAACATCCCCCAAACAACTAGGCCTCTAGAGTGGTTTTGTCATGACTAGGTCATGACAAAACCCTAGGAAACTTGAAGAGATCACTTGGCCTTAGCCTTGAAGGGGAAGAGCACCTTGGTCTCCAAATAGCAATTTCTAGTTACCAAACTTAGGGTTGGACTTAAGTGCCCCACCTTGATCCTTTGACCCCACCATAGCATACCTAACCCTTTAGGGGTTCCCTTAGAGCACCAAGGACCCATTGGGGTCAACCAAAGAGGCCAAATTGACCAAAGCCAACCCTAACCCCAAATTGGTCAAAGTAGCCTAATTAGGGTCAATTGACCTCCACCATGCCAAATTTACCTTGCCCCTACCCTTATAAGGATATTAGGGACCCAATGGACTAAATACCCACATCATGGGGCCACCAATTTGGCCAATTTGACCTAAGTCAACTCTAGCCCTATTTTGGTTAAATTTCCCTATTGTGGGTCAATTTGCCTCTACCTTGCCAAATTGGCCCTACCTAGACCTTCCTAACACTTAAGGGAGACCAATGGGTCACTGCCCACCCATTGGGGTAAACCCAAATGGTCAAATTGACCAAAGTCAACTCCACCCTAAATTTAGGTCAAAATGACCTATTTTGACCTAATCAAGCCCAATTCACTTGGGCTAGACTCAACTGAGGTGGTCCACCACCTAATGGGGTTGGGTGCTACTAAATTAGCCATTCAATTTCAAGAAATTCGGCCAGGAGAGAGAAACCCCCATTTTCCCCAAAAATGGTGGAGAGAGAAAGAGAGGGAGTAATGACATTCATGGCCGAGGGAGGCCAAAGGCCCCCCCAATTGATGGGGATTCATCTCCCCTGACTGTTACAATAAGGTTAGGAGTTTTTCCAGGCCATATGGTGGCTGGATTTGATGAGATTTCAGTTGGCCAAATTCACCTCTAATGGCTATTAATGGCATGGCCGATATTTATTCCCCTCAAATTCCCCCTATACTGCCCCCCATTCTCAAATCCAACTACACCATTAGCATCAGAAGGTGGAAGGGAGTCGGAATAGTGTCTTGGATTGCAACATTTGGTGGAGAATCAAGAGATCGGCAAGGAGCACAACTTGAAGGGGGCGGCCATGGAAAATCCGGGAAACAACCACCATCAAGCCCGATTGGAGGTCTGGTTCTCCTCCTCCTCTCTCTATGGATATATCTAAGATCAAAATAGGCGAGAAATCAGGCTCAATTGAGCCCAATTAAAGTGAGAAAAATCTGAAATTTCCATGAAAAAGACTTGGTAAGGGTTCACCGGAAACCGCACCTCCGACGGCCGTGCCGCTGCCCGGCGATACCCACCACCTCAACGGAGGTGGTGGTGGTGGTGGCCGAATGGCAGGGAAAGTGATGGAGGAAATGCTACAGTTCAGTGCAATCATATCCCTTGGCTGGAGGAGGAAGATGAAGGGATGCCTTCGGATTTGCTTTAAGATCTGTGCTCAGATCTTGTGATTAATATAATTGATATTTGTATTTTCTGTCACAAGTATTGCTGTACCTAGATTTAATTACTAAAAATACATAGGGCCCTACAAAGAAAATGTGGTCAACACCAAAGTTGTAGCCCTTGGAGTCGACTTTAATTTAAAATTTGTTTCAGCCCAAAAGGAGCAGTGTAGCTTCCTATAGGGACATTTTGGTGGGGCTGGTCCCTAGGGTAGGACAGCCACCATTTCTTGAATAACGTTTGATTGGGAAATGATATTCACTTGAAAATTGAAACCTAGGCTATTTGTACTTACACCCTTAACATATCCAAATATGGGAATTTTAGGAGAAAAGTTTTCTAAGGTTTTTGTAATAATTTAATAATTCATATATTATTTAATTATAAGATCTACTGACCTCAAATCCCCTCCAAATTTTGGTGGTGCTCTTTACGGTTATGATATGACCCTGGTAAAAATTTCAGCCCAATTGGGACTGATTTATTTGGGTAATTTGTTAACCCAAGTTTGGTCAAACTAGGTCAAATTAGGTCAAAAGTGCACATGATGGGATTAGGTGGTCAAATTTCATCAAGGTGGTGTGAAACTTTGGACACTATTTTAGGACCACATTGGACACCCCCATTAGTAATTTTGGGTGATGTGGGGTGGATTTTCCCTAGGATCCTAGTTTTAACCTTAGGGTTGCACTTTAAGCTTTGTGAAGGACATAGGGGTATTTGTCCTTGAATGATCATGAAAATTGGTGTATAAGTTCATAGGGTGTAAATATGCTCTAGGAAATTTTAATAGAATTTTAGGACCACTTATCCCTTCTGATTTAGGTTATAATCATTTTTGGGATACTCCTTATAAGAGAAATTTACATCCTCAAATAATCTTGGATGGTGATGAAAGTTTGGTGGTACCCTAATAATCATGTAATAGATCTCTGGTAATTTTTGTGTAATTATTGAATAATTTATCTAGCACTTCATTCACAAGTCATCTATTTGGCCTTAAGAATATGTTAAGTAAATGATGGCCAAATATCCTCTGGAAAATTATGAAACTTGGTGGTAGGACTTAGGGCAAAAATTCGACTTGTGTTGGCGACTAGGTCTAGGGTGTAGATCTAAGGGTTGTTCGAGGCCATATCCAGGGAAGGATTGACTAGAGCGGCTTGAGGCCATATCCAGGGGAGGATAGGCTAAAGCCATCGGTTCATGGAGATATGAGCCAGGATAGAGAAAAAGGTATTTTACTTCTTCGCCTTCGATTTCTAGCGTCGTAGAAATCTAGTTTTGTAATCAACTTTATCAATAGTAATTATGTTTATTTTTGTGTAATGAAATTGGTTTGTTCTTCATTTCTCTAAATTGTTTATTTCTCTCTCTTTCATTATAAAACAATTTAGATCTTTATTCAAAATCACTATTTTGATCTACTTAGTTTTCAAGTCATTTAAAATATAATAAAAAGTTTTAAAACCCTTATTCACCCCCTCTAAGGGCACATACAGATCCATCAAGTGGTATCAGAGGTAGGTTTTATTCCAAACGGTCTAACAATCAGGAAAAAATGACGTCTTATAATCTCGCTTTTCTAGAGGGTCAGGGAGTTAGTAGAACACCTCTTTTTACTGGGACAGATTTCTACTACTAGAAATCTAGGATGATGTGTTTTTTTATGACCATGAATGTAGAAGTATGGAACATGGTAGAGGTTTGGTACTCTCCTCCTACAATTGTAGTAGGAGTGGATACCTTAAAAAACCTAAGGATAGATGGGACAATAACGATAAACTCAAGTGCAAAAATAATGCTAAGGCAATGAATGCTTTATATTATGCCTTGAATAGAACTGAATTTAATAGAATTTATGCATGTGTAACTACTTATGATATTTAGAACCAATTGGAAGTTACTCATGAAGGTACATCGCAGGTGAAAGATGCAAAGCTATTTCAACTAGAGTCGGAATATGAAAAGTTCAGGATGGATGTTGAAAAAGTCATCAACTCGATGTACACACACTTCACCAAGTTCGTCAATGCTTCAAATGATCTTGGAAAGACCTTCTCCGAAGGTGAATTGGTCAGAAAGATTCTTTGCTCTCTACCTCCGAGGTTCAATCCAAAGGTGACGGGCATCTCAGAGTCACACAACCTAAGAACGCTCCAGATCGAGAACTTCATTGGGAATCTCAAAACCCATGAGGTAGAACTCTAGCTTCAACACGATGAATAAAATAAGGAGCCAAAGAAAAAGGCATTGGTACTGAAGTAAAAGAAGGAGAGCAACACATATGATGATGAAGATGGAGAAGGTCTCCTGGTTAAGAACTTCAGAAAATTCATTAGAAATCTGGAAAGAAGGAACAACTTCCGGAAATACTTCCAGAGGGATGCCCGACAAAAAAGGGTCTTCCTCTTCTTCGAAGAAAGAAAAGGAAAGTGACGTTGGAGAAGAAAGACCACCTCCAGAGTGCTTTCACTGCAGGAAGACTGGGCACATTCAGAGCCAGTGCCCGAAGTATCTAAAGGAGCAAGAATAAAAATTATAAATAGGGAAGGAGAAAAAGAAGGTGTTGAAAGCCGCAACATGGGATGATTATTCCTCCGAAGAATCAAGCAGATCTGAGTCAAGCAGCATGGAGGAAGCAAACATATGCATCATGGCAAAAGGCAACGATGACGACACCAGTGTTCTTATTGACACTAAGGTAACTCTTCCCACCTTCGAAGAACTTTATGATTAATTTGTTCAAACCTTTAAAGCCTAAGATAAAAGTATAAAAGATAATATTATTTTAAATCGTGAAAAAGAATCTCTTATCAAAGAAAATCATAAGCTTACTAAAAAAATAATTTCTTTAGAAAAGAGAATGGTTTCATGCCAAGAGTGTGAACACTCCTTATGTATGGCAAAAGATCTTGAAGTTTCTCTTTCTAAGGCCCTCTCACAAATCAAAACTCTTACAAGAGAAAAGGGGGACTTAGAGAGAAAACTAAAAACCTCTCTCTTACCAAATGAAAATAACAAAAAAGGTTTTGAAAATAAATGTGTCATGCTTGTTAAAGAAAACTCATCTCTTAAAAAACATACTCATGACCTCAATATGACCATCAAAAAATTTGGAATCGGTCAAAAATCTCTGGACATGAATTTGGGGAGCCAATGTTATGGTTCTGGAAAATTTGGGCTCAGATATCAAAGTGACAGCTACTGCCCGACAGTAGCCAATAACGCTAGCGGTAGTCCCTCATATAAAAAATCTTCTGTTTATTCCAAAAAACAAACTTCTTCCAGTGAGAGCAATGTAAAATTTCAGAAATGTTTCTCAACCCCCATTATATCATGTGCAAATTGGCATAAGTTTGGACACACGTCTAGCTCTTGCAGAATATTAAAACAAGGATCTCCAAAGCAAATATGGGTACCTAAGGCATCCACTTATTCTATGGGTGGTACCTCTTGGGTATCTAGATCTTTTCTCTCATCTTCCTTCTAGATTTGCAGGTAGGCTAAGGACAAGGAGGATGTATGGTACTTGGATTTGGGATGCTCCAAGCACATGACGAGCAACAAGTCAATGTTTCTTAGACAAGAAAAGAAGAAGGGAGAGATCGTTACTTTTGGAGAAAATGGTAAAGGAAGGATCATGGGAGTCGGTACAATGGGTAAAGAATCCTTTATATTTCTAATGTTCTTTATGTAAAAGGTATACAACATAACTTAATATATATTAGTCAATTATGTGATAAAGGATTAGGTGTTTTATTTAAGTCATATACAAAAACACAAGCGTTTCATGCATTTTTCTACTATCTAAACATCTCCAAACTTTCTAAAAATTCATCAAGAAACTAATCTCTGGACACTTAATCAATATCAAAAAACAAAATATTCAAAATCCTAAGGTTTTCCTCATTGCTTACCGCGCTAGCGCTAGCTCAGGCGCCAGCTCGACTCTCCGATTTTCTGTGTTTTTAAAATTTTGGAAAATCACTAACAATATGTTTTATATATGCACTACTTTTTTTTGCATTTCTGTCATTGGTTTTTTTTGAAAAATTAAAATAAACAAAAAATTACAAAAGCAAAATTGCAAAAATTATTTTTTTGATTTGTACCCAAATATGCAGAAAATCAACTACAAAATTATAATACAAAAAAACATACCAAAATTTATTTTTGAACTTAACTTTTTCTATTTACATGTATTTTGCGAAAGGGAGATTTGGGATGTCACCCCATCACATCTCCTAGTATCGGTGTGAACCCCTCACAGTGTAGACCTAGGGAAGTCCAAGATCAATTATAAGAGTTCAAATTTTAAAACAAAAATTTCTTTCAAAATATCAAAAAAACTATATGGAATTTCTTGTTAATATCAAGCATGGTTTAATCTATCATTTAGACCTTCTACAATATTGAAATTCATCTTTTCCAACAACTTTGAACATTGTTTTTATCATGCTTTGATATATCTAATCATATGTGCATCGATTGTGTTGAAAAAGTGTTGTGTAGAATCAAGCTTAGCATGCCTCTAAGTATGAGTAAATGTTTTATGTTTGATAATGATCTTTCTTCACTCACTTATTTTGACAAACTCTAGATGTGCTTTTAATCTAAGAATGCTTGCTTGTGAATGGTAATTGTACAATGAATTACAATTGCAGAAGTATCTTACCTACAGTATATTTATTTGCACTCTTACAAATTAAGAAAAGTGATTGTGCTTTCAAAATTACATTGGTTTGCAAAACAAGTGTATTGAGAGATCTTTGTACAAAACAAAAAAATCATGAAATAAATTGACAAAGATAACTCCACCAAGCACTAATTGAACCTCCTGATAAGTCTTAATTACCATTGTGAGGTTGAGCACCTTGGAAAGAATAGTAAAGTGTCTTGTGCAAACCTTAGTTCTTTCTTTACACCACTTATTCTTAAGTACACCAAATCACAAAAATATCAATATTGAAAAATAAATTGTGTGATCCCCCAAGCACTACTTCGCACCCTGATAAATCTTAATGAGCATTGTGTGTGCAGAGCACCTTGGTTGTTGTACTTTTCTCTATGTGCATTGAAGTGTGTGGTAGTAAAAACTTTTGTGTTTTATTGTGCACTTTACTCTCCATATGTCTTATATTCCTTGATTAAATCATTTGTTTACTATCTTAAAAATACACTTATGTGCACATCATTATCTTCCATAACACTTCTTCTCATGAGTATTGGATCCTAATGTTAATTCTATACTACTCCTTATATATAAATGCACTAGATAACCTATCATGCTCTCTACAATGTTTGGTATGTCATGAATTTGTGAATTAAAATAACATTGTAGTAGTCACTTTTTGATATCTTTTCATGCTTGGTTACTTTATTGTAAAACTTAACGATTTTAAAAGAAAAAAGATTTACAAAAACATCTTCTTATTTTGGAATTTAACTTTTATTTCTTCTTATGAATCGTCATGATTACAAAATATGTTTCTTGTATCTCTATAAGTCTTCCACAACATTAACTTATCACTTTTACCTTGCACTTTCATGCTTGTTTTAAGTCCTAAATCTCAATATATTCTTTTTCTTCAACAAGTGGTCGACTTGCTTGGTAAAGGTTATTTTAAGTTGTTCTAACATGCACACTTTCTATAAAAACTCTGATATATATCTGTGAAATTATTTTTATGCTAAAAACACCTTATCATTTCATTTCCTCTAAATGCTCGATCATGCCTTATTTTCTTTATCAAAATCCTCTTTTTCTGTATCTTACTTCCTTCACCCACTTTTGCTATTAACAAAAGAGGGAGAACTAACGTGATAAATTATAATCGCTATCAAATGGGAAAACTAACATGATTAATGATTAAGAGAGAACCTACATATAAGGGGAGCATTCACATAGGGGGAGCATGCATTTAGGGGGAGCAATTCTAAATACCAAAATTGACAATTATCCTAAGTCATCACTCACACACACATAAGTAAGTTTCATCATGCTTTACGTATTAATGCTGTAATTTATCATTAATGGATTTGTTATTATCAAAAAGGGGAGTTTGTTGGAACATGGTCTTTCGCATCACCTAGGTTTGAGAATAACAAATCCTATGTGTATTTGATCTTGTCTGTTTAAGTGCGTAGGAAACAAGGCCATATGACTTAAGGATAACATAAGAAGGTTGCTCCCATGTTTGAAGCCAAAATTCCAGCATGATCACTAGCGCCGGCTATAGCCACTAGCACAGGCGCTAGCCCTGATTAGAGAAATTAAGAGAGGCAGTTATAGAAAGTGCTTGCGCCGGCGGTAGCGGCTAGCATAGGCGGTAGCGCGACACACAAGAGAAATTTCAGCAAGGTTTCCTTGGAATGAAAGATACGCACACGCAGGATATTTCCTAAACTGGGATAGCGCCGATGTTAGCAATAGCGCATACGCTAGGTCCAAGGCTATAAAAATGACCCCTTGGCTCTGTCTTCTTCATCCACTCACACCCCTAAATTACAAAGCTTCGTGCCACATCATATAGTGGAATTTTTAGAGTGATACTCCCACAAATCCATGAAGGCTTAAAGAGATCCGTGGAGAAGATTTCAACACACTTCATCATAGTGACGAAAGATCGTATCGACGACGATCATACTCTACGGTCTTCGTCTACTTCTTCAATAGATCCACATAGAGGGAGTTTTGCATATTGTTGTTGTTTATTTCATCTCTTTACTCTTGTAATCGTGTAGTGAATTTGCCTCGTGTTGGCAACTAAGTCTGGGTTGGTCAGAGGGCAGAAATTTGCCTCGTGTTGGCAACTAGGTTTAGGGTATAGATCTATGGGGTGCTCGAGGCCGTATCCAGGGGACAATTGGCTAGAGCGGATTGAGGTCGTATCTGGGTCAGGATAGGCTAAAGCGACCAGTTCGTGGAGATACGAGTCAGATAGAAAACAAAAAGGGATTTTAGTTCTTCGCCTTCGATTTCTAGCGTTATGGAAATCTAGTTTTGTAATCAACTTTATCAATAGTAATCATGTCTATTTTTGTGTAATGAAATTGGTTCTTCATTTCTCTAAAGTATTTATTATTTTCTCTTTCATTATAAAACAATTTAGATCTTTATTCAAAATCACTATTTTGATCTACTTAGTTTTCAAGTCATTTAAAATATAATAAAAAGTTTTAAAACCCTTATTCACCCCCCTCTATGGGCTCCTACAGATCCAACAAATAGGTATTTTAAAAACTCTTGACCCTCTTTTGATTGTGTCTATCTATGTGAATATCCTTGTGTATGGATTTAGAAATTCAGAACACAACATAGAAAGCACTCAAAGATTTATAGTGGTTCCCTAAGACAGAGTGTCTTGAGTAGTCCACTATCCCTCTGCGGCTATTTAACTGTGTGCTAGGGTCAGCAAACTCAGCCTAAACTGAGGCCCTCAAGCCCTACCATCTCAAGTCATCAAGTCCTACAACTAAGGCCTTCAAGCCCTACAAACTCAGTCCCTCAAGCCCTACAACTCAGGCCCTCAAGCCCTTTAATACTCATGCCCGCAAGCCCTACAAACTAGAGCCCTCAAGCACTATAACTCAGATTTGAAATAGATCCTACAAGTGTAGGCCCGCAAGCCCAACAAAAAAGAATGAGAAAAACTTCTCTAGCCGAATGAAGATTGGCTTCTTGGACTTGAAGAGAATGCTTTTGATCTTTTCCTGGACAGCACAGATTCTTCTTCAATCCCTTCTTCATTCTCTAATGATACTTATCAGTCGATGTTGCTAGATTGAAACTAGGAGAACTCTTCACAAAGAAGTTAAGTTCCCACATTCTTATTCATTCTTTTCGCAGCCGCTTATTGTTCTACTAAATCTTGCGTGTTTTTGCGTTCCTTGCTTGATGTATAAATTAGGGCAGACACTTATCTCTTTTATAAGACCGAGGAGCCGACTAACGGTCTCCTATAATGTTCTGTAAGTGTCAGAGACCCATTCATTAATGACACGCACTGATTGGACCATCGGGAGGCGACATTAAATGCAGACATCACGATTTGAAATTTCTTGATCTATCTCGATGATATTTGCAACATCTCGACGTTAGAACTTGTCGTTATGCTGATCCATCTTGGACTTGGACAAATCTTCAACTCTTCTCCAATCTTCTTTAGGAAATGATATCTCGATAATACAAGATATCACAACTGCACTTGCACTAACGACGATATAAAGTCATCTTAATAGTATCAACGTAATCTTGTTATCAACTTGCGGTCTTCTCGACGATGTCGTTGAAACCATTCTATCATCTCGATGATATTGTGGAAACCATATTGTCTTATCGATGAAATCATTGAAAATATACTGTCATATCGACGATCTCCTCTTGATTATTCTGTCGACAGGCGATTCTTCTTCTATAAGCTGTCTTCACGAGTTCTCCCTTAGCCTTCTCGATGACTAGCCTTCGTTACAACCATGTCATCGACAAAGCTGAGCATTCTTACTTAGATCTTCAGAGAACTTCCTTTCTCGTCTCGATGACAAGTTCTCTTTACGACGATGTCATAGACATTGCCGAATACTTTGACTTAACTCTTCTTAGACCTTACAGCGTTATCGTCGTGTTATTCTGATTGACACGATGATACTAGACTTTGATCGATTCTTCTTGATCTTAAGATAATATCATCGTGTGTACTTTGATGTCATAACAATATCATCGAATTGTTCATGTTATCTAAATGATAACTGACATAAACCTTCTGCTTAACTTTGCGAGTAATCTCGACGATAATTGACAAGAACCTTCTGTTTAACTCTGCGAGTAATCTCGACGATGTATGCGTGCTTATTCGACGATATGTCCAGTCCTTCTCGACGAATTTAGACATAGTGAGATTGGAGAAGTGTTGGAACATGGTTTTCCGCATCTCCTAGGTTTGAGAATAACAAATCCTATGTGTATTTGATCTTGTGTGTTAAAGTGTGCAGGAAACAAGTCAGTATGACTCAAGGATAACATATGAAGGTTGCCCCCAAGTTTGAAGACAAAATTCCAAAATTTCCACTAGCGCCGGCGGTAGCACCTAGCGCAGGCACAAGCTCTGATTAGCACAATTTGGGGAGCATTTTTAGAAGGCGCTAGCGCCAGGCGGTAGCGCGGAGCATAAGAGGCAATGTGGCAGTGTTTCCTTGGAATGAAAGATACGCACGCGCAGAATAATTCTATACCAGGATAGCGCCGACGGTAGCGATAGCGCATGTGCTACCTCCAAGGATATATAAAGGACGACTTGGCTCCGTGTTTCTCATCTTCTTCCACTCCAAAATTCCAAAGCTTCGTGCCACATCATATATAGGAAGGTTCCAATAGATACTCCCACAAATCCATGAAGGCTTAAGGAGATCCATGGAGAAGATTTCAACATGCTTCATCATCGTGATGAAAGACCGCATCGACTACGATCATACTCTCCAGGTCTTCATGTATTCCTCAGAGATCCATATAGAGGGAGTTTTTAATATTGTTGTTCTTTTCATTCTTGTAATCGCTTAATAAATTCGCCTCGTGTTGTCGACTAGGTCTGGGTAGGACATAGGGCAGAAATTCACCTCATGTTGGCGACTAGGTCTAGGGTGTAGGTCTAGGGGGTGCTCAAGGCCATATACAGGGAAGGGTTGGCTTGAGTGGCTTGAGGCCATATCCGGGGAAGGATAGGCTAAATCCGCCGATTCGCGGGGATACGAGTCGGGATAGAAAACGAAAAAGTTTTCTTACTATTCGCCTTCGATTTCTAGCATCATAGAAATCTATTTTTGTAATCAATTTTATTAATAGTAATCATGTCTCTCTTTGTGTAATAAAATTGATTTGTTCTTCATTTCTCTAAATTGGTAATTATCCACACCATCATTATAAAATAATTAGATCTTTATTCAAAATCACTATTTTAATCTACTTACTTTTCAAGTTTATGAAAATATAATTAAAGTTTTTTAAAACTCTTATTCACCCCCTCTAAGGGCGCCTACCGATCCAACAAGTGGTATCAGACCAGTTTTATTCCAAAATGGTCTAACAACCCGGAATAATGGTGTCTCATGATCTCGCTTTTACTAATGGGGAAAATTTTTGTTATGAAGAAAAATCTCTTACATCACCTTTATTTGAAGGGAGAAATTATAAAGGGTGGAAAATATTAATGGAAAGGTTTATTAAAACTTTAGATATCAAAGCCTGGAATATTGCAATTATAAGACCAGCGGATGAAACAAATAAAAAGGAACATCACCTAATTGCAAAGGCTTTGAATAGTATTTTTTGCGCTTATCTCAAGAAATTTTCAAATTGATATATTGTTTTTCTAGTGCATACAAAGTATGGAAATTTCTTAAATAATTGTATGATTCTCCATCTACAGGCATGGAACAAACGCAATAATTGGAGAACATACAGACTTGCACAAATGTTCAAGAAAGCCCCTCTGATGATGAATCAATGAAGTGCACCTTAAGTGGAAGAGAAGAAGAAATCTTATCTTTGGAAGAGGAGTGCTAAAAAGATGTCAAAGGAACTATTTGTTCAAATCTTGCCTCTTTTGATAACAGTGTAAGGAAATCAAATTCTTCCCTTTTTGTGACAAATTCTATTTACATATTACATCTACTACAAAGTGCTAAATGTAAAATTAAGAAATTGAAAATCGCAAATGAGAATTTTCACTTAGAAAATAAAGGTTTAAAAGCAAAAATTAATGTAGAATCATATTCTAATTCATCTAGTTTTACCCATGTCTCTTTAAAAGAAAATATTACACCTTGTATAGAATTGAATGATTTAAGAGAAAAATGCAAGGAACTACTTTTTGTAAAAGAACATAATGAAAAATTGTCTTTAGAAAATTCAACTTTGAAAAGTGATTGTGTTAGATGCCAAAATTATAAAATTGAAATCAAGGAGATGGATGAAACATTTGAGGAATTTAGAAATAATTATCAAACTCATATTGACTCTATTGTTTACATTCTTAAAACTAGCACAATTACTTATAATAAAGCTAGACATAATCTTATGATCAAAAATGATGAATTAAAATCAAAAATCAACTTGCTTATGAAAATTATAAATACAAATTAACAATAACAAGCAATATCTAAAATCAAGTTGAATATGAATATGAATATCTTAACTAATCATAATAATGAGAGTAAGAAACACAAAGTTTTTGTAAATCAAAATCACTATTATTTAAAAAATCATGTATCTCCCAAATTAAATTCAATTATGCAAAAATTTCCTTTGAACAATACTTTTGATAATCACAATGGAAATTTGATGCATAAGAATAACAATAAACCAATATTTGAATGGAGGCCCTAAAATTAAAAATGAAACATTAACTTCACATGAAAGGACCCATTCATAACTATATACCCACAAACCTACATATTATATTTGGGTACCCAAAGGAACCACCACAATTGGTCCGCTTTGGATACCTAAATCTCTTATTCATTAGGTATCACCAAATGCATGAAGTAGAATATTTTAAAAATGAAATATACAAATTTCTACTTCATGATATGCTTTAATTTTTCTTTTTGTTTTCTTATCATGTTATGGCCATCTTATATATTATTGGAAATATGATTTTATCTCTTAAAACTTAATGAGCTTATGAATCAAATTGATCAAAATTCAAAATCATATTTTATTTTGCTGACCTATCTATCTTTCTTATTTGCATTTCCTATAAATATCTTACATTATCCATATAAATCAAACTCTAAAAATGTTATGAGATATTTATCTAAATTAATAAAATCATGAACTTCACTTTTTCTCTTTCAAAAATTTTGAGGGATGTCCATAGTTCATAAATCATTCTTAAACCTATTCTTATGCATGAACATCATTTCACATTACAACCATTTAAATAATGCTTATTTGGATTATTCGAACATGATATCTTGTGTTTTCATTTCTTATCTTTCTCAAGTTATACTATTTTGATAAACACAAGCCTTTAGAAAAGTCAAAATGAAGATATAATAAAATATATCTCATGCAATGTTTAATTGGTAAAGTCATATACAAAATTGCTAATGTTTCATGCAATTTGCACTATCTAGACATCTCCAAAAATTCTAATTTTTTTGTATGAAACTACTCTTTGGAGACTTAATCAAGATCCAAAAAAAGAATTTTCAAAATCTTAATAAATTGTGTACTGTTTCCCGTGCTAGCGGTAGCGCTGGCGCTAGCTCGCCTATGTGATTTTATGTAATTTAAAAATTCTGAAAAATCATCACAAATATATTATTGTATATGTACAACTCATTTTTGCATTTATGCCATTAATTGATTTTTGAAAAATTAAAATAAAAAACTAAAAAAGCCAAAATTGCAAAAAATATTTTATTCTCTTTGATTCTTTATTTATTTGTTCAATTTCTATTTCTATATGTAAAATCAAATACAAAAATATAAAACAAAGAATTATCAAAAATTATTTTTTGAACTTAACTTTTCTATTTACATGTATCTTGCGAAAGGGATATTTGGGCTATCATCCCATCACTTCTCCTAGTACCGGGCGAACCCCTCACATGGTAGACCTCGGGAAGTCCAAGATCAATTATAAGAGTTCAAACATTAAAACAAAATTATTTTTTCAAAATATCAAAAAAAAATTGTATGAACTTTATTATAAATATCAAGCATGATTTAATATATTATGTATACCTTCTACAATGTTGCAATTCATCTTTTCAAACTACTTTGAATGATCATGCTTTGATATATCTAATCATATGTGCATCAATTGTATTGTAAAAGTTGTGTAGAACCAAGCTTAGCTTGCCTCTAAGTATGAGTAAATATTTTATGGTTGATAATGATACTTAATCAATAACTTAGTCTGGCAAAGTCTACATGTGCTTTTAATCTAAGAATGCTTCCTTGTGTATTGTAATTGTACAACGAATTAAATTTGCACAAGAATCTTACCTACACTACATTTATTTGCACTCTTAAAAATTTAGAAAAGTGGTTGTGCTTTCAAAATTACATTGGTTTGCAAAATAAGTGTTTTTGGAGAACTTTGTACAAAAAAATAATAATAATGAAATAAAATAACAAAGATAACTCCACCAATCACAACATGAACCTCCTGATAAGTTATAATTGTTGGACCGGTAGATGCCCTTAGAGGGGGGGGGGGTGAATAAGGGTTTTAAAAACTTATATTATATTTTGTAATACTTGAAAAAACTTTGATTATTAAACTAGAGAAGATCAAGTCAAATCAAGTGAAGTAAAAGTAAAGACATGTTTTTATTTACTTGAGAAGCATGATTGCAAAACTTGATCTCTTATCGAAGCTAGAAATCAAAGCGAATAGAAAGACTCTATTTGTTTTCTATACCGACTCATATCCCCACAAACCGGTTGGCTTTAGCCGACCTTCCCCGGATACGACATCAAGCCACTCTAGCCAACCCTTCCCCAGATATGGCCTCGAGCACCCCCTAGACCTACAACGAGACCTAGTCGCCAACACGAGGCGAATTTCTGCCCTAAGTCCCACCCAGACCTAGTCGCCAACAGGAGGCGAATTCTCTAACGGTTACAAAAGATATGAAATAAAATAACAACAACAATATTAAAAATCCCTCTAAGAAACTTCTGAAATCGGAGATGAACGATCGCTGTAGAATAAGCGAGATTGAAGCGATCCCTCTTCGGATGTAGCGTGATGAAGTCCTCCTTCAGAAGCCCTCTATGCGTTTGGTGGGAGTATCTCTCTGAACCTTCCTCTCTATGCTGTGGCACGAAGCTCTGGAATTTTGAATCTCAAGAGGATGAGGAAGACGGAGCCAAGGAGTCCTTTTTATATCCTTGGAGCTAGCGCCTGCGCTAGTGCTACCGCCGGCGCTATCCCATTTTTGGACATATTCTGCGCGATAGAATCTCCCATCCGAGGAAACATTTCTCCCTTGCCTTCTGTGCTCTACGCTACCTCCCGCGCTATCGGACACCGCAAGGCTCTATCTCCTTCTATATGTGCTCCCGGAATTGCGCTTAAGTATTCTTTTCATCGACTGAATTTTCGTCGAATGTAGTTCGTCGAGCGGGCTTCATCATTCGTCGATCGGAAATTCGTCGACCGCAAGTTTGTCGAACGCAAGATCAATTTCGTCGAACCTAGTATCCGTTCTCAGCTGTTCCATAGCGCTAGCGCCAGGCGCTAGGTCCTATCGCCGGCGCTAGTGGGAGTTTTGGATTTGATGGCTCAAACTTAGGGACAACCTTCTTATTTAATCCTTGAGTCATGTGGACTTTGTTATCCTGCACACTTAAACACACAAGATCAAATACACATAGGTTTTGTTATTCTCAAACCTAGGAGATGCAGAAGACCATGTTCCAACAAACTCCCCCTTTTGATAATAACAAAACCATTAATGATAAATCAGAGCATTAATATATATATATAAGTATGATGAACTACTTGTGTGTGTGTGAGAGTGATGACTTAGGATATTTATCAATTTTAGTATTTAGAATTGCTCACCCTAAATACATGCTCACCCTAAGTGAATGTTCCCCTAATATGTAAGCCATCATCTTAATTAAGCATGTTAGTTTTATATTTTGATAGCAGATGATATTTATCATGTTAGTTCTCCCCTTTTGTTATTAGCAAAAGCGGGTAAGGAGACACCACTTAAAAGTTGACAATAAGATAAAGGCATGATCGAGCTTGTAGAGAAGGAAATGATAAGGAGTTTTAGAATACTTTTCATGGAAATAGATCAGAGTTTGAGTATCACAATATTTTCATAAATCAGAGTTTGTAGCATAAACAAATACAAGGTAAATGTAATGTTGCGGAAGGCTTAGAAAAATACAAGCAAACATCTTTTGTAAGACACGATGATTCAAAAAAAAAGATATGTGAATTAAGTTTCATAAAGAAGATGTTTTTTAAATTATTGTTTAAGTAAAATCTTTAAATTCAATAGTCAGGTAACCAAGCATGAAATAATGTTACCAAAAAGAGAGTACTACAATGTTATGTTAATTCATAATTTCAAAACATTCGAAACATTGTAGAAAGCATGCTAGGTTATCGAGTGCATTTCATAAATAAAGAGTATTATAGAATTTGCATTAGGATCCAATACTCATGCGAAGAAGTGTTATGGAAGATAATGATGTGCACATAAGTGTACTTTTGAGTAGAGTAAACAAATGTTTTAATCAAAAATACAAGAAATATGTAAAGTAAGACCACAATAAAACACAAATAATTTCACTTCCACACACTTCAATGCACAAACAAAAATGTACAACTACCAAGGTGCTTTGCACACACAATGCTCATTAAGACTTATCAGGGTGCAAAGTAGTGCTTGGGGGATCACATATTTTATTTTTAATGTTGAGACTAGTGATCTGGTGTACTTAAGAGTAAGTGGTTTTTATTTTGAAAGAAAGATTTGATTTGAACAAGATACTTTACTATTCTTTCCAAGGTGCTCAACCTCACAATGCTTATTAAGACTTATTAGGAGGTTCAAGTAGTGCTTGGTGGAGTTATCTTTGTCACTTTATTTTATGATTTTTTTTGTTTTGTACAAAGTTCTCCGAATACACTTGTTTTGCAAACAAATATAATTTATGAAAAACATAACCACTTTTCTTAACTCATAAGTGCAAATAAAAGTAGTGTAGGTAAGATACTTGTGCAATTTTAATTCATTGTACTATTACAAAACATACACAAGCATTCTTAGATTAAACAGATAAGTAGACAATGCCAAAATAAGTGAGTGAATAGCGATCATTATCAAACGTAAAACATTTACTCATACTTAGAGGCTTGCTAAGCTTGGTTCTACACAACCTTGTTAATTATAATTGTTGCACATATTAATAGATATATCAAAGCATGAAGAAAACAATGTTCAAAGTATTTTGAAAAGATAAATTGCAACATTATAGAAGTTCTAAATGATGGGTTAAATCATGCTTGATTTTCTCAATAAAGTCCATACAGTATTTTTGATATTATTGCGAAATAATTTTAATTTAAAGTTTGAACTCTTATAATTTGATCTTGGACTTCCCAAGGACTACCATGTTAGAGGTTCGCCCGGTACTAGGTGATATGATGGGATGATAGCCCAAATCACCCTTTCGCAAGATACATGTAAATAGAAAAGTTAAGTTCAAAAATAATAATTTTTGATAATTGTTTTTGTTTTATATTTTTGTATTTGATTTTTGCATATAGGAATAGAAATCAAACAAATAACCAAAGACAAAACAAAATATTTTTTGTAATTTGGCTTTTATAATTTTGTATTTTAATTTTTCAAAAAATAAGTACAGGTAGAATTGCAAAAATGAGTAGTACATATAAGATAATATATTTGTATTGATTTTTCAGAATTTTAAAATTTCAGAAAATCGGATACTTGAGCTAGCGCCGGCGTTAGGTCTAAGCACCCGCGTTAGCTCACAGAGAGTGCTTATTTTGATCATATAGCCTAGATTTTCTTCGATTTTGCATCCGATTTTTCTTAATTATGTTTGTGCAATGTAAGTCTAATGAAGTGATGAGACGAGAAGAAATCGCAAAAAGTTGTGGAAGTTAAAATTTTAGTACATGGGTTTCACATTCATTAAAGCTCCATATTCATTAGACCTTAATTCTTGAGTTTTGCACAACATATGAATGAGTGAAATTATCATAAATAAGTGAAATAATATTCATTCAATTTTTCAATTTCGATTTGACATGATTATGATTAAACATACTTGGGGTAATTGAAAATCACGAAAATATATTAACTACCTAAGCAAAACTTATGCATTTTATAAATTTAGCCTAATACCCCTAAAATACCTTTTAAATCCATTATGACACTTATTTCATTTAGTCTTAACAATATCATATGACAAATTTAGTTTTTCAAATTTTATATGACTTTTAGGAAATGGATTTAGAAGGATAAAAAGATAAGTAGATCACTTGAGAAAAATGACATGACTTTTTATTAAACTTAGTTCAATTTGATTTATTTATGAATTTCGGTTTTAATATGTGAAAGTCATATCAAAAGTTATATAAAGTGATCATATCATGATGGCTCAAAGAAATAGAAACAAAAAACAAAAAAGAAATAAAGCACATCATAAAGTAGAGAATTAATATTTCATTTTTAATTGATTTCTACTTCATGCAAATGATTGGATACTAATGAATACGAGATTTAGGTATCCAAAGAGGACCGGGTGTGACGGTTCCTTTGGGTACCCAAATACATCATGTTTGCTTTTGAGGAGATGGAAGTGAATGAGGCCTTTTGAGTGGAAATTATGTTTCATCTTTAACTTTGGGTCTCCATTCAAATCTTGGTTTAACATTATTTTTAGTTTTCAACTTTCCATAATCATTTACTTGAACATTTGGATCAAAAAGGTTTTTGAATTTATAATTTGAAGGAAATTTGTTTGCATTTAATTTTAGGTTGGGAGAAACATGATTTTGTAAATTTTGGTGATTTTGATTTTGATTTACAAATCCTTTTATGTTCCTTACTCCCATTTTTAAACTTAGTTAAGATGTTCATATTCATATTCAACTTACTTTTAGATATTTCTTGATATTGTGAATTTGTATTTATAATTTTTATAAGCAAGTTGATTTTTGATTTTAATTCATCATTCTTGATCTTTAGATTATGTCTAGCTTTATTATAAGCTATTGTGCTATTTTTAAGAGTAGAAACAATTGAATCAATATGGTTTTGATATTCATTTATGTATTCCTCAAATGTTTCGTCCATCTCTTTGATTTCAATTTTATAACTTTTGCATGTAGCACAATCACTTTTCAAAGTTGAATTTTCTAAAGACAATTTTTTATTGTGTTCTTTTACAATAAGAAGTTCCTTTTCAAGTCCCTTGTATTTTTCTATTAAATTATTAAATTCTAAACAAGGTGAAATTGTTTCATTCAAAGAGACATGGGTAGGACTAGATGAATTAGCATTTGATTCTATTTTAACTTTTGCGTTTAAAATTTTATTTTCTAAGCGCAAATTTTTATTAGTAATTTTCAATTTCTTGATCTTACGTTTAGCCATTTTTAGTATATTTAAACTAGAGATAAAAGTTATCACACAAGAGGAAGAATTAGACTTTCTTACAGCGCTATTGGAAGAGCCTGAGTGAGAGAATGAAGTTCCTTTGTCATCTTTTAGGCCTTCCTCCATCATAGATGAATTTTCATCTTCTTTTTCTCTTGATGTAGTGCTCTCTTTTTCTATGTTGATTTCCATGATCTCCATGGTTTTGCTCTCTTCTTGAGTAATGGTGGATGCTTGTATGTCCTTCTCCTCCTGTATTTGTTCCATACCTGCGAGAGGAATATCATACATTTCTTCAAGAAATTTCCATACTTTGTATGCACTAGAAAAATAATATATTAATTTGAAAACTTCATTTGATAGACCACAAAATTAATAGTGTTTGGCTTTTGCATTTAGATGACATTCCTGTTTATTTGATTCATCTGCTGGTCTTACTATTGCTAGATTCCATTCTTCGATATCTAAAATTTTAATAAACCTTTCCATTAATAATTTCCACCCTTTATAATTTCTTCCTTCGAATAAAGGTGGTGCAAGAGATTTTTCTTCTTCATAAAAATTTTCCCCACCAATAGAAGCGAGATTATGAGACGCCATTATTCCTGGTTGTTAAGCCGATTTGGATTAACCTCGCTCTGATACCACTTGTTGGATCGATAGACGCCCTTAGAGGGGGGTGAATAAGGGTTTTAAAAACTTATATTATATTTTGTAATAATTGAAAAAACATTGATTATTAAACTAGAGAAGATCAAGACAAATCAAGTGAAATAAAAGTAAAGACATGATTTTATTAACTTGAGAAGCATGATTACAAAACTTGATCTCTTATCGAAGCTAGAAATCAAAGCGAATAGAAAGACTCTTTTTGTTTTCTATATCGACTAGTATCCCCACGAACCGGTTGGCTTTAGCCGATCCTTCCCCGGATACGGCCTCAAGTTGCTCTAGCCAACCCATCCCCGTATATGGCCTCGAGCACCCCCTAGACCTATACCCGAGACCTAGTCGCCAAAATGAGGCGAATTTCTGCCCTAAGTGCCACCCAGACCTAGTCGCCAACACGAGGCGAATTTTCTAACGGTTACAAAAGATATGAAAAAAAATAACAACAACAATATTAAAAACTCCCTCTAAGAAACTTCTGAAATCGGAGATGAACGATCGCTGTAGAATAAGCGAGATTGAAGCGATCCCTCTTCGGATGTAGTGCAACGAAGTCCTCATTGAGAAGCTCTCTATGCGTTTGGTGGGAGTATCTCTCTGAACCTTCCTCTCTATGCTGTGGCATGAAGCTCTGGAATTTTGAATCTCAAGATGATGAGGAAGACGGAGCAAAGGGGTCCTTTTTATAGCCTTGGAGCTAGCGCCTGCGCTAGTGCTACCGCTGGCACTATCCCATTTTAGGACATATTCTGCGCGGCAGAATTTCCCATCCGAGGAAACATTTCTCCCTTGCCTTCTATGCTCTGTGCTACCGCTTGCGCTATCGGATACCGGCAGGCGCTATCTCCTTCTATATGTGCTCCCGGAATTGCGCTTAAGTATTCTTTTCGTTGACCGAATTTTTGTCGAACGCAATTCGTCGAGCGGGCTTCATCATTCGTCGATCGAAAATTCGTCGACCGCAAGTTCGTAAAACGCAAGATCAATTTCGTAGAACCTAGTATCCGTTCTCAGCTGTTCCTTAGCGCTAGCACCAGGCGCTAGGTCCTATCGCCTGTGCTAGTGGGAGTTTTGGATTTGATGGCTCAAACTTATGGACAACCTTCTTATGTAATCCTTGAGTCATGTGGACTTTGTTATCCTGCACACTTAAACACACAAGATCAAATACACATAGGTTTTGTTATTCTCAAACCTAGGAGATGCGGAAGACCATGTTCCAACAATAATAAGCGTTGTGAGGTTGAGCACCTTGGAAAGATTAGTAAAGTGTCTTGTGCAAACCTTCATTTTTGTTACACCACTTATTCTTAAGTACACCAGATCACAAGAAAATCAATATTGAAAAATAAAGTGTGTGATCCCCCAAGCACTACTTTGCACCCTGATAAGTTTTCATGAGCATTGTGTGTGCAAAGCACCTTGGTAGTTGTACATTTTTTGTATGTGCATTAAATAGTGTGGAAGTAAAATTATTTGTGTTTTATTGTGCACTTTACACTACATATGTCTTGCATTTTTTGATTAAATCATTTGTTTACTCGATTCAAAATACACTTATGTGCACATCATTATCTTCCATAACACTTCTTCTCATGAGTATTGGATCCTAATGCTAAATTCTATACAACTCTTTATATATAAATGCTCTAGATAACATAGCACGCTCTTTACAGTGTTTTGTATATTTTGAATTTGTGATCTAAAATAACATTGTAGTAATCTCTTTTTTATAACATTATTTCATGCTTTGTTACTTTATTGTCAATCTTAAAAAATTTAAATGAAAAATGATTTACAAAAACATCATTCCTCTTGGAATTTAACTCATATATCTTCTTATGAATCATCATGATAAAAAAAGATGTTTTTTTGTATTTTTATAAGTCTTCCGCATCATCACCATATAATTTTTACCTTGCGCATTCATGCTTATATAAAAATCTTAAATTTCAAAATTATTTTTTCAACAAGTGGTAGATTTGCTGGGTAGAATTTATATTGGTTGTTCTAACACGAATAACATTTACGTTAAGAACTCTGATTCATTAATGGATTTCAAAATAACTATGTGAGCTTTTTTTTCATAAATTCAAATAAAAATATAAACCCATAGGCTATGAACTTATCATTAGATTTAAATGCTTAATGTTTCCAATGATTATTATCCCATGATTAAAAATCTCAGCATAGTGAGGGCGTAGGGTTGTAGACATTAGATAACCTACCCTCTAAGTCATGTCTTGTCCTTAACCAAGGAGGGTTCCAGTGGGGCCTTGCGAGGCACTGAGGGAAAGAGTGCTAGGTTGAGTAGTTTCTAGTGTTTGCATATGGGACTAACACCCCAACCTATGACATGTATGCAGCTCCTCATGACCATCCGTCACTTAGTACGGGGCTAGGGTGTAGGCATATTGTCTAAGTATATTGGTTACTTGGAAATCATTACCTTTTATGCTAAAACTTCCTTATCATTTCATTTCCTCTAAAAGCTCGATCATGCCTTATCTTTTTTATCAAAAATCCAATTTTTATGTCTCTTGCTTCCTTACCCACTTTTGCTAATAACAAAAGGGGGAGAACTAACATGATAAATAATAATCGCTAACAAAAGGGAAAACTAACATGATTAATAATTATGATGATAGCTTACATAAGGGGGTCATTCACATAAGGGGGCATGTATTTAGGGGGAGCAATTCGATATGCTAAAAATGACAATTATCCTAAGTCATCACTCTCACACACACACTAGTAGGTTTTATCATGCTTTATATATTAATGCTCTGATTTATCATTAATGGATGTGTTATTATCAAAAGCGGGAGTTTGTTGGAATATGGTCTTCCGCATCTCCTAGGTTTGAGAATAACAAATCCTATGTGTGTTTGATATTGTGTGTTTAAGTGTGTAGGAAACAAGTCCATATGACTCAAGGATAGCATATGAAGGTTGCACCCAAATTTGAATCCAAAATTCCAACTTGTCCACTAGCGTCGGTGGTAGCACCTAGCACAGGCACTAGCTCTGATTAGCACAATTCCGGTAGCATTTTTAGAAGGCGATAGTGCTAGTGCAGGTGGTTGCGCGGAGCACAAGAGGCAATGCGTTAGAGTTTCCTTGGAATGAAAGATATGCACGCGCAGAATAATTCTATACTAGGATAGTATCGGTGTTAGCTATAGCGCAAACGCTAGCTCTAAGGCTATATAAAGGACCCCTTAGCTCCGTATTTCTCATACTCTTACACACTGAAATTCTAGAGCTTCTTGCCACATCATATAGAGGAAGGTTCAAAGAGATACTCCCACAAATCCATGAAGTCTTAAGGAGATCCGTGGAGAAGATTTCAACACGCTTCATCATCGTGACGAAAGACCGCATCGACTACGATCATACTCTGCGGGTCTTAGTCTACTTCTTTAGAGATCTACATAGAGGGAGTTTTTAATATTATTGTTCTTTTCATTCTTGTAATCGCTTAGTAAATTCGGCTTTGTTTGCCACTAGGTCTAGGTAGGATTTAGGGAAGAAATTTGCCTCGTGTTGGCGACTAGGTCTAGGGTGTAGATCTAGGGGGGCTCGAGGCCATATCTGGGGAAGGGTTGGCTAGAGCGGTTTGAGGCCGTATCCGGGGAAGGATAGGCTAAAGCCACTGGTTTCTGGGGATACGAGTCGTTATAAAAAAAGAAAAAGTCTCTTTCCTATTCGTCTTCGATTTCTAGCGTCATAGAAATCTATTTTTGTAATCAATTTTATTAATAATAATCATGTCTATCTTTGTGTAATAAAATTGATTTGTTCGTCATTTCTTTAAATTGTTAATTATCCACTCCATCATTATAAAAAAATTTAAATCTTTATTCAAAATCACTATTTTAATCTACTTACTTTTCAAGTTTATGAAAATATAATAAAGTTTTTTAAAACCCTTATTCACCCCCTCTAAGGGCGCGCCTACCGATCCAACAAGTGGTATTAGAGCAGTTTTATTCCAAAACGGTCTAACAACTAGGAATAATGACGTCTCATGATCTCTCTTTTACTAATGTGGAAAAATTTTATAATGAAGAAAAATCTCTTGCACCACCTTTATTTGAAGGGAGAAATTATAAATGGTGGAAAATTTCAATGGAAAGGTTTATTAAAACTTTAGATATCGAAGCCTGGAATATTACAATTATAAGACCAACGGATGAAATAAATAAAAAGGAACGTCACCTAAATGCAAAGGCTTTGAATAGTATTTTTGTGCTTTATCTCAATAAATTTTCAAATTGATATATTGTTTTCCTAGTGCATACAAAGTATGGAAATTTCTTAAATAATTGTATGATTCTCCATCTACAGGTATGGAACAAATGCAAGAATTGGAGAACATATACGCTTGCACAGATGTTCAAGAAAGCCCCTCTCATGATGAATCAATGGAGTGCACATCAAGTGGAAGAGAAGAAGAAATCTTATCTTTGGAAAAGGAGTGCCAAAAAGATTTTAAAAGAACTATTTGTTCAAATCTTGCCTCTTCTGATAGCAATGCATGGAAATGAAATTCTTTCCTTTTTGTGACAAATTCCATTTTCGCATTACATCTGCTACAAAGTGCTAAACGTAACATTAAGAAATTGAAAATCGCTAATGAGATATTTCGCTTAGAAAATAAAGGTTTAAAAGCAAAAATTAATGTAGAATCATATTCTAATTCATCTAGTTTTACCCGTGTCTCTTTAAAAGAAAATATTACACCTTCTAAGGAATAAAATGATTTAAAAGAAAAATACAAGAAACTTCTTTTTGTAAAAGAACACAATGAAAAATTATCTTTAAAAAATTTAACTTTGAAAATTTATTGTGCTAGATGCCAAAATTATAAAATTGAAATTAAGGAGATGGATGAAACATTTGAGTAATTTAGAAATGATTATCAAACTCATATTGACTTTATAGTTTCCACTCTTAAAAATAGCACAATTGCTTATAATAAAGCTAGACATAATCTTATGATAAAAAATGATGAATTAAAATCAAAAATCAACTTGCTTATGAAAATTATAAATACAAATTCACAATATCAAGCAATATTTAAAAGCAAGTTGAATATGAATATGAATATCTTAACTAAGCCAAATAATGGGAGTAAGAAACACAAAGTTTTTGTAAATCAAAATCAAAATCACTATTATTTAAAAAATCAAGTATCTCCCAAATTAAATTCAAATATGCAAAAATTTCCGATGAACAATACTTTTGATAATCACAATGGAAATTTGATGCATAAGAATAACAATAAACAAAGATTTATATAGAGGCCCAAAATTAAAAATGAAACATTAACTTCACATGAAAGGACCCATTCATCACTATCTACCCACAAACCTATACGTTATATTTGGGTACCCAAAGGAACCACCACACTTGGTCCCCTTTGGATACCTAAATCTCTTATTCATTATGTATCAGCAAATACATGAAGTAGAAAATTTTCAAAATGAAATATACAAATTTCTACTTCATGATATGCTTTAATTTTTCTTTTTGTTTTCTTATCATGTTATGGTCATCTTATATATTATTGGAAATATGATTTTATCTCTTACAACTTAATGAGTTTATGAATCAAATTAATCAAAACTCAAAATCATATTTAATTTTGATGACCTATCTATCTTTCTTATATTCATTGCCTATAAATATCTTATATTATCCAGATAAATCAAACTCTAAATTTGTTATGAGATATTTATATAAATTAATAAAATCATGAACTTCACTTTTTCTCTTTTAAAAATTTGGAGGGATGTCCATAATTCATAAATCATTCTTAAACCTATTCTTATGCATGAACATCATTTCACATTAAAATCATTTAAATCATGCTTATTTGGATTATTTGAACATGATATCTTATGTTTTCATTTCCTATCATTTTCAAGGTATATTATTTTGATAAACATAAGCCTCTAGAAAAGTCAAAATGAAGATATAATAAAATATATCTCATGCAATATTTCATGCAATTTGCACTATCTAGACATCTCCAAAAATTCTGAAATTTCTGCATGAAACTACTCTTTGGAGACTTAATCAAGATCAAAAAGTATAATTTTCAAAATCGTAAAAAATAGTGTATTGTTTGTTGCGCTGGCTCTACAGCCGGTTCTAGCTCGCCTATGTGATTTTATGTAATTTTAAAATTCTAAAAAATCACTACAAATATATTATTTTATATGTACTACTCATTTTTGCATTTATGCCATTAATTGATTTTTGAAAAATTAAAATTAAAAAATACAAAAGACAAAATTGCATAAAATATTTTATTCTCTTCGATTCTTTATTTATTTGTTTAATTTCTATTTCTATATGCAAAAATCAAATACAAAAATATAAAACAATGAATTATCAAAAAATCTTCTTTGAACTTAACTTTTCTATTTCCATGCATCTTACAAAAGGGATATTTGGGCTACCATCCCATCACATCTCTTAGTATCAGGCGAAACCCTCACAGGGTAGACCTCAGGAAGTCCAAGATCAATTATAAGAGTTCAAACTTTAAAACAAAATTATTTTTTCAAAATATCAAAAAAAATTGTATGAACTTTACTATAAATATCAAGCATGGTTTAATCTATCATTTAGATCTTCTACAATATTGCAATTCATCTTTTCAAACTACTTTGAACATTGTTTTTTATCATGCTTTGATATATCTAATCACATGTGCATCAATTGTATTGTAAGGGTTGTGTAGAACCAAGCTTAGCATGCCTCTAAGTATGAGAAAATGTTTTATGGTTGATAATGATACTTAATCACTCACTTAGTCTGGCAAAGTCTACGTGTGCTTTTAATCTAAGAATGCTTGCTTGTCTATTGTAATTATACAACGAATTAAACTTGCTCAAGTATCTTACCTACACTACATATATTTGCACTCTTAAAAATTTAGAAAAGTGGTTGTGCTTTAAAAATTACATTGGTTTGCAAAACAGGTGTATTCAGAGAACTTTGTACAAAAAATAATAATAATCATGAAATAAATTGACAAAGATAACTGCACCAAGCACTACTTAAATCTCCCAATAAGTCTTAATAAGCATTGTGAGGTTGAGCACCTTGTAAAGAATATTAAAGTGTCTTGTGCAAACCTTCATTTTTGTTTCACCACTTATTCTTAAGTACACCGGATCACAAAAAAATCAATATTGAAAAATAAAGTGTGTGATCCCCCAAGCACTACTTTGCACCCTGATAAGTCTTCATGGGCATTGTGTGCAAAACACCTTGGTTGTTGTACATTTTTTGTATGTGCATTAAAGTTTGTGGAAGTAAAATTATTTGTGTTTTGTTGTGCACTTTACAGTACATATGTCTTGCATTATTTGATTAAATCATTTGTTTACTCGATTCAAAATACACTTATGTGCACATCATTATCTTCCATAACACTTCTCATGAGTATTGGTTCCTAATGCTAAATTCTTCACTACTCTTTATATATATATGCACTAGATAAACTAGCATGCTCTTTATAGTGTTTTATATGTTTTGAATTTGTGAATTAAAATAACATTATAGTAATCTCTTTTTGATAACATTATTTCATGCTTGGTTACTTTATTGTCAAACTTAAAGATTTTAAATGAAAAATGATTTTCAAAAACATCTTTCTTTTTGGATTTTAACTCATATATCTTCTTATGAATCATCATGATTATAAAAAGATTTTTCTTGTATTTCTATAAGTCTTCCGCATCATCACCATATATTTTTACCTTGCGCTTTAATGCTTATATCAAAGTCTTTAATCTCAAAATTCTTTTTTAAACAAGTGGTAAACTTGCTTGTTAGAATTTATATTGGTTGTTCTAACACGAATATCATTTATGTTAAAAACACTGATTCATTAATGGATTTCAAAATAGCTATGTGAACCTTTTTTCAAAAATTCAAATAAATATATAAACCCAAAGGCTATGAACTTATCATTAGATTTAAATGCTTAATGTTTCCAATGATTATTATCCCATGATTACATATCTCACCATAGTGAGGGTGTAGGGTTGTAGACATTAGATAAACAAACCTCTAAGTCATGTCTTGTCCTTAATCGGGGAGTGTTCAAGTGGGGCCTTGTGAGGCACTGGGGGGAAAGAGTTCTAGGTTGAGTAGTTTCTAGTATTTGCATATGGGACTAACACCCCAACCTACGGCATGTATGCAACTCCTCATGACCATCCGTCACATAGTACGGGGATAGGGTGTAGACATATTGTCTGGGTAGATTGGTTACTTAGAAATCATTACCTTTTTATGCTAAAACCTCCTTATCATTTCATTTCCTCTAAAAGCTCAATCATGCCTTATCTTTTTTATCAAAAATCCTCTTTTTATGTCTCTTGCTTCCTTACCCACTTTTGATGATAACAAAAGGGGGAGAATTAACATGATAAATTATAATAGCTATCAAAAGGGAAAACCAACATGATTAATAATTAAGATGATAGCTTACATATAAGGGGAGCATTAATATATGGGGAGCACGTATTTTGGGGGAGCAATTCTATATGCTAAAAATGACAATTATCCTAAGTCATCACTCTCACATACACACAAGTAGGTTTTACCATGCTTTATATATTAATGCTCTGATTTATCATTAATGGATTTGTTATTATCAAAAGGGGGAGTTTGTTGGAACATGGTCTTCCGCATCTCCTAGGTTTGAGAATAACAAATCCTATGTGTATTTGATCTTGTGTGTTTAAGTATGCAGGAAACAAGTCCATATGACTCAAGGATAGCATATGAAGGTTGCCCCCAAATTTGAAGCCAAAAATCCAACTTGTCCACTAGCGCCGACGATAGCACCTAGCACAGCTAGCTCGGATTAGCGCAATTCTAGTAGCATTTTTAGAAGGCACTAGCGCCAAGTGGTAGCGCTAGCGCAGGTGGTAGCGCAGAGCACAAGAGGCAATGTGGTAGATTTTCCTTGGAATGAAAGATACGCACGCGCAGAATAATTCTATACCAGGATAGCGTCGGCGGTAGCGATAGCGCAGGTGCTAGATCCAAGGCTATATAAAGGACCCCTTGGATCCATCTTTCTCATCCTCTTCCACTCCCAAATTCCAGATCTTCGTGCAACATCATATAGAGGAAGTTTCAAAGAGATACTCGCACAATTCATGAAGGCTTAAGGAGATCCGTGGAGAAGATTTCAACACGCTTCATCATCATGATGAAAGACCGCATCGACTACGATCATACTCTGTGGGTCTTCATCTACTTCTTCAGAGATCCACATAGAGGGAGTTTTTAATATTGTTGTTCTTTTCATTCTTGCAATCGCTTAGTAAATTCAGCTCATGTTGGCGACTAGGTCTAGGGTGTATATCTAGGGGGTGCTCGAGGCCATTTCTGGGGAAGGGTTGAATAGAGTGGCTTGAGGTCGTATCCGAGGAAGGATAGGCTAAAGCCACCGGTTTGTGGGGATACGAGTGGGATAGAAAACAAAAAAAGCATTTTTACTATTCGCCTTTGATTTCTAGCGTCATAGAAATCTATTTATGTAATATATTTTATTAATAGTAATCATGTCTCTCTTTTTGTAATAAAATTGATTTGTTCTTCATTTCTCTATTTTGTTAATTATCCACTCCATCATTCTAAAATAATTTTGATCTTTATTCAAAATCACTATTTTAATCTACTTAGTTTTTATGTTTATGAAAATATAATAAAAGTTTTTTAAAACACTTATTCACCCCCCCCCCCCCCCTTTAAGGGCTCCTACCGATCCAACAAGAAGTCTGGACATATGATTTAATCTCTACAAGTATAAGACTAAGTATACCATCAAATACAATTTGTACTTATCATTGATCTGAGCTCTTCTTCAAATCAGGAACATTGCTGGCACTGTTCCCAACAGTAATCAAACTGTGTAAGTTCTTAGGAAAAGTCACTTTGCCTCAATTCTCCTCCATATTGGCTTGGGGTCATGTTGACCAGCATCTCTTGTCCCATAAAGTCTGTATGCCGAGATTCCCTTAAGCTTAATTAGAATATCCAAGCAATGCTTTAACTTCAACTTAGATAGGTTAGGTTTGTGTAGTACATTTGACAGGGTCTCTATTATATTTAGTCATCTAAACATGCAAGAATATTATCTTCACCAAATGATACATTATATATCTTGATATTCTTCATTCTCTCATAAAAGTTAAATTTGGGCTAACTTAAATGCACTCTCATTAATTATTATAATTAACCAATGATTATTATGTTTAAACACAAACTTTGCATAAAAGGTTAGTATGAAGTATAACGTACTAATTGATAGCAAAAAATTATTTGAAAATAACTTTAAGAGTCTGTTGGTTTGGACAGAATTAAGATACTGGAATTGGAATTAAAGGTCTAATTCCAAATTTGTTTTTCATTTGTATGCTTTAATGTGAGAATTAAAATTCTAATACATTCCATAAAATTCATTTGAACTAAAGCCAATTCTTTTCAATATATATAAGAATTGGATAATTCCAGTCGGGTGTGTTTTTTCGCCCGTGCGAGAATATTTTGCACAGGTAAGCATTTTTTGCCTGGGCACACATTTTTTTGCTCAGGCACGGGTATTCACTAGGGCACGCAATTTTAGCCCGGGTGTGCGCTTCACTCGGGCATGCGCTTTTCGTCCAGGCGTACCCTTTTCTCCCAGGTGCACAAATTTTGTCCGGGTGCACAATGTTCGCTCTGACACGCATTTTTTCACCCGAACGCGTGTTTTTTTACTCCGGGATGCGCTTTTTTCGCCCGTGCACATTTTTCGCTTGAGCGCGCGCTATTTTGCCTGAGCACGCATTTTTCTCCCAGGTGCGCACTATTTTGTCGGGGCACTTTTTTCGCCCAATCAAAATTTTTTTGCACGGGAGCGTGTTTTTTCGCCTGGGCGCTTGTTTTTTCTCCTGGGCACGCACTTTTCTCCAAAGCACGTACTTTTTCACCTGGATGTGCACTTTTCACTATGGCGTGCATTTTTATTTAGGCTTGCGTTTTGTGTTATGGCGTGCATTTTGTTTGCACAAATGTGTGTTTTTGTCTGGACAAGCTTTTTTCAACCGAGCGAACATTTTCCCCCCAGGGCGCATTTATTGCCTGGGGGTGCATTTTTCGACAACTGTCAATTTTTTACCCTGTCGAAAATGTTAGGTTCATATTGAATGCATTATGTTATAATTAATGTCAATATATGTGAGAGAATGTTAGGTTCATCATAATATATGTTTGTGAATGTTTGATTTTTCATAATATATGTGAGATAATGTTGTTTTTCATCGCCAATGATAAAAATAATAATTCTTACATTTAATTTTGTCTATCAAATGAACAACAATATTGATTAATTCCACTATAATCTCCAATTCTATTTATCGGGTGAACATTATAATTGTAATTTGACAAATTTAAATTCCTTCTTTGGAATTAATCTCAATTCCAATATCAAATTTCAATTTCATCCAAATGAACGGGCTCTAAATGATTGATACCTATCAAAATCACCAAAAAAATCAGACTCTACATAACTCGTAACGTCTTTGAAAGTGTGAAAAAGTTTGAGAATATTAATGCAAACTACTCTACGAGGTGAATAGATTATTACTAACTTTTGTCTGTTCAATCACAACCACAACACATATCACAGATTAAAATCATAAATAAATGAAAAAAACACCAAACTATAGAGATGAAACACAAGGCAAAAAAATTATAGAGGATTCCAATGTTGGGTACTCATCTCATTTACCCGGTAGGAATTAACTACATATACCCATGCTTAAGTCTTTTGATCAGGAAACGCTTAGAACCATTGAGTCTTTTACAAGGAGCCTCTTAAAACCACTTAATCATTCTTAGAGTGATTCTTGGTACTCTTTGTTTGATTTTTATGGCATCAAATGCATAAAAGACTTCTGAAAACCCATGAAAGATCCATGTGAAAGACAATTTATCAAAAATAAGCATATACCTGCGACGAAATAAATTTTCGTGAAGAACAAGTTATTTGATAAGTAGTATTTACTTAAATAATCAGTTCTTTTTATAATTGTTTGCTAACTTAAGCTTATTTTCTGTTTTTCAGGTTTTCTGGACATTTTGAGCAGAAATTGCAAGTACATGCCCTAGGTCACGGGCGTTACCAAGGGCGTGTCAGCTAAAAAAGTTATTCCAGACCTGCTGCTGATGCGATGATTCGGCAAGTGCACCGGTCGCGCAAGTAATAATAATGGGGAAAATCCCCGAGTGTCGGTCTCTTGAGGAACACAGTAAGGTGGAGTTAGGTTTTGAGGAAGGACTTGAGATTGAAGTCCTTAAATCGGATGGAATGCGGGGGAGTTGGGTTGGCTTTTGGAAAATAAAATAAAAGCTATCAACTACTCCTATGCAATGCCGCTATGCAATGCTTCGCTTGGCGGGATGGAGACTAGGCAGGCCTTGAGCGCGCTGCGTCGAAAGGGCGGATGGACGAGTAGGCAAGCGGAATCGAACTATGCAGGCCTTGAGCGCACTGCTTCGTTAGGCGGGATGGAATACACGGGCCGCTATGCCACGCTTCGGTAGGCGGGTGGACGAGTAGGCTAGCGAAATGAGGGTCGCAAGCACCTCTTCGACAAGCACGCCACTAGCAATTGCTAGGGCGGCACCGGACACGGTGGTGGAGTGGAAAATGGAATGGGGCGCTCCTCAAGCACACAAATAAACAAAAAGGGTATTTCACATAGACATGAAATATATAGAAATAAGAGCAAGTTTAAGTGCTACTTCATCTTAATACATAGATCTAACTACATACATACATCAATAAGAAGAGAACAAGGCAAGAAATCGACCGAATCCGAAGGCTCGTTGGAGATTCACGGTTGGAATTGCCGGGTTGTCAATCTGCGTCCAAGCTCGGTCCGCAACTACGTCCGGGGTAGAGAGAGTTGTCACGACTCTCCAATGGACCCGTCTTCTTCGTGTCACGATCCAATAGAGGTTGCAAACTTCCTCTTGCTTGATGGTAATAGCGGCTAGGTCTTCCTTTGGAGCTCTTGGATGAAGGAGGAGGCCGAGAGGAAACTCCGGCTCAAGATTGGCGTGAAGAGCAAGCCCGGAGCACCTCCATATGGTGGGCGATGGTGGAGGGGCGAATCTGGGCGGAACCGGGCGGAAAACGGCGGCTGAAATTCGGGGATCCGACCTAAATCGCGAGCAGGTCGATTTATAGGCGCTGGAATAAACAGTGCGCACGGTCAGTGGCGCACGACCAGTGGTCGTGCGCACTAGAATTCGGTGATCGTGCGCTCTGCCAGGACGGAGCCTGCAAAGACAGAAATAATAAAATAACATGTTCGCACGACCAGTGGCGCACGACCGGTGGTCGTGCGCACTATCGTAGGTGGTCGTGCGCACTGGTTGAAACAGAACTCATGAAATTGATGATAAGTGCGCACGAACAGTGGCGCACGACCGGTGGTCGTGCGCACTATCGTAGATGGTCGTGCGCACTGCACCAAACAGAACTCATGAAAAAAGTGTTAAGTGCACACGATCAGTGGCGCACGACCAGTGGTCGTGCGCAATAGAACCAGTGATCGTGCGCAGTGTTCCTGTGCAGAATTGCACTGGAATCACCTGCACGACTCCTGTTCTAGCGTACAACCACGAATCCAGCTACTGAAAGTGGCACCTAACAGTGCATGAAAACTACTAATGAAGATAAACATGAAAACACACCAAAATGGGCCTAGAAGTGCACATAGCAAGTGATAACAAATATAAGCTAAAACAAGGCTAAAGTGCAGTGGAATGACTAGATAAACGGCCCAGATGAGTCCATATATGTGTATATAATCGGGACTCATCAGCTGCCACAATCCTAGGCTCAAGCCAAGGGAAATCTCCAAGTACACGCCCTAGGACACGGACGTGACCAAGGGCATGTCAACTTAATCCGTAGATCTAGCTCAGCCGGCCGTGTCCTGAAGCTGTGATGTGACTTTCGACAAGTACATGTGATAGTTTACTTAATAGTAGTCTAACTCACCTAAAGGGGTGGGGGTGGGGGTGAATGGGTTTCTTTGCTTTTTCTACTTATATTGGACTATTTTAGATGTTCTAGCAAGTTGAATAAAGAACACAGAAAACACTCAGCTATTTATAGTGGTTCCCCAAGACAGTGTGTCAATGGGTAGTCCACTTTCCCTCTACACCTTTCTAATAGAGTGATAGACAAGGCAAACTCCTCCAAAACTCAGCTCAATGAGCTTACAACACAGATCCCTTAGGATCTCTCAGGTTTTATCCAAAACCCTACCTCAGGCTAGCAGCCCTAACACTCAGAGTTCTCTAACTCCTACAACTCAGTAACTCTCCTGGTTTCCTACCTCATGCCTATCAAGAAGCCTTACCTCAGATGTCCACAGAAATCCTACTGCTCAGGCTGGGAGTATAGCCCTACAATCTTAGGCATACAAGCCTACCACTCATGCATAAAAGCCTTACAACTCAGGCACAAAGGCCCTGCACACTCAGAATAATAAAGTTCCTACAAAGATTTATGGTTATACTTTTTATAATAGAATACAATATAAGTAAACCTTTCAGCTTGTTCTTCTGCTGATGATCACAGCAGATGCTGTCTTGAAGCAGGACTGGATAGTAGCAGCTTCTGTCCTTCCTTCTTCTGATCTTCTTCTTTTGTAGATGGAAGAAGATCTTCTTGCCCTGCTGTATCAAAACAGCTGGTACAAACTTTCTCTCTTGGATTTGTCTCCCTTTATCTTGAGAGAGAGATCACTATTCAAGAAGAAGATGTAGATTGTTCTTTAGCTCACAGCAATGTTCTTCCCGATAAAATAGTATTCCATATTTTGACCTAACATCTTCTTTTATACTCCCTGCAGTCTGCAACGACTCTAAGACATGCTTAGTCACAGCATGGACAAGAATATAAAACATTTTCTTGCATTCTAGTCAGTTGCGCCAAAAATAGATCCCACTAGAGAGACATTCATATTTGAAATTATCTCAGTGGATGGGCTGAGATAGGCTCCAGTCTCAGCGGTAGAATAGACTTCATCTCAGCGGATCCGCTGGGATAGATAGTCTTCTCAGCAGATTTCCTCTATATACAGCTCAACTGAGACAAACTCCTTCTCTGCGGCAATACAACTGCAACTTAGTGGTTCAGCTGAGACCAGACTGTTGTCTTGGCAGTTTTGACAGTGAAAACTAGATACGTATTCCAATGTTTGGAATGACTTAAGCCTGCATAAACATGATATAGAAAGGGCTTATCAAATACATAACTGCGTAAATTGATGAAATAATATTAAGATAAAAAAACTAAATTCATAAATATAGGAGAGAATCATTTGGAGTAAATACATGTTAAATTTAATAAATCCAAAAACTAAATCCATAAACATCATAACTGCTGACAATATTGTGCATAGTGTCGAGAAGGTGGGAGTTGTTTCCTTGGGCAGTGATAGAGGGCCACTAACCTTAAAGAGTGTCTATCATGTGCTCGGAATGAGGAAAAACCTCTTCTCCGTGACCAACGCTGTTGACGCTGGGTATCACGTTCTGTTCGACCCAATAAAAGTGAAGTTTCTAAGAAACGTTAAGGCGGTGAAGGCCGTTGTCGTTCATGTCGGGAGAAGGGCAAAAGACTTGTTTGTTTTATCGACAAGATCTTATGTCGACAAGATGATGACAAATGATAGTGCCGTTATATGGCACGAGAGGTTGGGGCATGTAGGGATGGAAATGCTGAAGGCTATGGCGGTTAAAGGTCTAGTCAAGGGCCTGCCTAGTCTATCTTCCTACGGTGACGGTCATGTTTGCGCGGGATGTCAGTTCGGCAAGTCTCATCGACTGCCATTAGATAAGTCACAGACAAGGAGTAGTGTGCCATTGGAGTGCATCCACGGTGACTTGATGGGCTTAACTGCTACCCCAAGCCTTGGAGGAAGCAGGTATATGCTGGTGTTTTCCTGAAGGAGAAGGCAGAGGCATTTGCTAAGTTTGTTGATTTCAAGGAGCTTGTGGACGGTCGGCTAGGCCTGCGGGTAAAGAAGCTGAGAACTGACAACGGGGGGAGTTCACCTCTGGTGAGTTCTCTAGTTTTTGCAGGAAGGCGGGCATCCGGAGGGAGCTTACTTGTGTGCATACTCCGCAACAAAAGAGAGTTGCAGAGCGGAAGATCTGTCATCTAACGGAGACCTGCAAGTGTTGGTTGCATGCCAAGAGTATCCCAAGGTCCTTCTGTGCGGAGGGAATGTCTTGTGCTGCTTACATCATCAACAGGATGCCTCTCAGTCCCATCAACATGTTGACCCCGCATGAGATGATGTTCCAGGAAAAGCTATGTGTGGCGCACCTTCGGGTGTTTGGTTCCACCTGCTATGTGCACGTTCCAGATGCGCTTCGGACGAAGTTGGATGCAAAAGCAAGGAAGCTGGTCTTTGTGGGATATGATGATCGGAAGAAGGGCTGGAAGTGCATGGACCCAGCGATGTGGAGATTTGTTGTATCTCGCAACGTCGTGTTTGATGAGGTGAAGTCTTACAAGGAATGTTCTGGTGTTGAGTTACCAGAAGCAGGGTGGAGGAGCCAGAGAGAGCTGTGGAAAATCTTCAGGTGGAGCTGCCTTTTCACCAGGTGGTCCATCCATTTCTAGTTCTGTGACGGAGGCTTCTGGATCAGGAAGCAGGGGGAGCGATGCTCCTAGTACGTCTGGAAGGGAAGCTAAAGAAGAAGCAACTGAAGGTAATGCGAGTCAGGGGAAGGAGCTGAGGAGATCGTAGCGAACGATCAATGCCCCTGATCGTTATACAGGAGGAAACATGGTGAGCTTTGTCTCATGTTTCTTTATTGGTCCCCTGGATGAGCGGGAACCAGTGAGATTTGAGAAGGCCAAAGGCGTGAAGTAGTGGGATTCGGCTATGGAAGAAGAGATGGCCGCTCTTGAGAAGAATGAGACTTGGTCTCTGGTGCCCAAGACCAAGGGTATCACCCCTGTGACATGCAAGTGGGTCTACAAGCTCAAGAAGAAGGCAGATGGCAGTATCGAGTGTTACAAGGATCGCCTTGTGGCTTGTGGATTCTCACAGTAATACAGTGAAGACTATGAAGAGACATTCAGTCCGGTGACAAAGATGACTATAGTTCGGTTTTTGATTGCCTTGGCGGCATTTTGTGGGTGGGAGATTTGGCAGCTCGACGTAAAGAATGCTTTCTTGTACGGCGAGATTGATAAGGACATCTTCATGGTCTAGCCACCAGGCTTCGTATCTGAAGATTTTCCTGACTATGCCTGTAAGCTGAAGAAGGCCCTGTATGGGTTGAAGCAAGCGCCGAGGGCGTGGTACGGAAAGATAGCAGAATATCTCCTATTCTGTGGATTTGGTGCTTCAGACTCCGACTCAAGCATGTTTGTCAAGAAGAGCAGGGAGCTTCAGGTCATCGTGCTGCTTTACATCGACGATATAATCATAATGGGGAATTCAAAGGAGGAGGTAGCAAAGCTTTGGGCTGAGCTATCTATCAGGTTTGAGATTAAGGACTCGGGTGAGCTTCACCATTTCCTTGGACTCGAAGTGCAGATGAAGAAAAGTGGAGTGCTGGTTTCCAGGGCTGGATATGCGAAGCGAATCGTGGAGCGATTCGGCATGACGGAAGGGAAGTGCATTTCTACACCTTTGGAGAAGGCCATGAAACTTCAGAAGGATGAAGGGAGGATTCTAGAAGATTCGTTTGTGTTCTGAGCTCTGGTTTGGAGCATGATTTATCTGACGATCACTAGGCCGGATAATGCTTATGTAGTTGGCAGGGTGAGTCGTTATATGGCGGAACCACGGATTCCTCATCTACTAGCGCCCAAGAATATTTTGAAGTATTTCAAGGCAACTTCGGATATGGGTCTCCTATACAAGAGGGATGCGGGATTCGAGGTGCATGGGTACATGGATGCTGATTATGGGGGAGATTCGGATGGTCAGAAGTCGACGTCTGGATTCGTCTTCATGGAGGGTCCCATGGCTATATCATGGTGCAGCAAGAAGCAGGATTCCATGTCTGTCTCTACCACATAAGCGTAATACAAGGCTTCGTCCTTGACAGCTCAAGAAGCCATCTGGCTTAGGAGGTTGGTGGGAGACATCCATAAGGAGGTTCGGGGTCCGACTCTGCTCCGTAGAAACCATGAGAGTGCACTCAAACTTGTTACTAATCCAGTTTGTCATGCGAGGACCAAGCATATCGAGATCGAGCATCATTTCATTCGTGAGAATTGCTGGAGGGGTCTCTTTTGGTCGAGCATGTTTGGAGTCAGTACAACGTTGCTGACATAATCACAAAGGCGCTAGCGAAGGGGCCATTCACTCAGTTGAGGAGTTTACTTGGGCTATTTTCAACTTCCCACTTCAAGGGGGAGTGTTGAAAATGTTAAAGTGGAGGTTGGCGGTCTGGGGGGGAGGTCAAGCGGTCTGGCTAACCGCGCGGTCTTCCGGTCTCCATCTATGGTCTGATCTCTCTTGTCTAGCCACAGGTCTATTCGGCTTGACCGCCATTCTCTATCTAAGGTGCCGAGGTGAGGCCGCGTGGTCTGGTTTGTGTGACCGCGTGGCGAGCTGGTGTTCAGGAAGGTGAGGCCGCGCGGTCTGGTTCGTGATACCGCGTGGCAGGCCATTCTCTATTCTGTGCGGTCAGGTTCTTGGTGACCGCACATTGTGTTTGTTCCGGAAGGGGCAGTCCAGTCTGGTGGCTGTCCGGGTTCTTGGTGGTGCGCGCGGACTAAGGTATTCTTAGTCGCGCGGTCTCTGATTTGTGTTCGCATAGCTGGTCCTTCGGCAATCTGCTGGTATATGTGGTCACTGGTGTTTGGTCGACTTGGCGGGCTGTTGCCCTAGTCGGCCTGGCAGTGTTCGTAGTCTTTGGAGGAGGACTTGTTTAGTCGAATACTGGTGGTGGGCATCATGACCGGGCGGGTTGTCATGATCGCGTGACTTTCTGAAGGAGTGGCAATCTCCTGGTTAGGGTTGAAGTTGGCGAGCTCACGACGCAGAGTGATCTGCTGACCGCGCGAGTTGACCGGTCTTGGTCACGTGGTCAGGGTGGTGACTCTATCTCATAGGGTGGTGACTGGATCAGGTCGCGCGCCTATAAATAGGAGTCACTATAGCAGCAAAATTTTTGCACCAAGTGTAAGCTGAGCTCGTGCCTAATTCATAGAAATACAGTCACTATAGCTCGCGCCTATAATAGGAGTCACTATAGCAGCAAAATCTTCTATCTCATAGGATGTGCAAATCTTATGATACTGCCACGATGGGCCTATCGGAGGGCATTATCAAGCGAACCTAGATATTCCCATCTTGCCCCCAGGCAGTTCGGTTACCTTGGGCAGTTTGGGCTGCTTCATTGACAACGTTGAGTGAAGTGAACTGGAGCGGCAATCTAAAAAATTAGGAAAGGTTAACTATCGCTCGTATTACGAACATGGAAGTGTTTTGAGCGTGCAATGAATACGTGAGCGCTCTGAGCATGCAATGAACACGGGAGCATTGTGAGCATGCAATAAACACTGGAGCGTTCTATGTGTGCAACGGATGTGGAAGCATTTGGTGCAGGCGGTGAGCGTGGAGTCATTCTGAGCACGTGGTGAGCGCGCAGGCTTTCCGAGGGTGCACTGAACACGAAAGCATTCTGAGCGCGCAACGAAAATGGAAGTGTTCTGAGCGCATGGCAAACACGGAAGCATTTTGAGTGCACTGTGAGTGCAGAGGCATTCTGAGTGCACGGTGTGCACAAAGGCTTTCTGAGTGCGCGGTGAGCGCAAAAGCATTTTGAGTGCTCAATGAGCACGGAAGCATTTTGAGCGTGCAACAAACACGGAAGCGTTTTGAGCGCACAGCGAACACGGAAGTGTTTTAAGCGTGCATTGAGCGTGAAGGCATTCTGTGCGTGTCGTGAACTTGAACCCAAACACAGCAGCCGAGCGATGCTGGGGAGGTGCGGCCGAAAGGGGGATAGAGCACTCGCCTATCGAGGGTGCTTCCTTGGCCGCACCCCTCAAGGGACGGGGGTTGCGAACTTGGTCGTACCCCCTAAAGCAGGTGGCCGTACCCCCAAAGGGGGTGTGTTTTGGTCACTCCCCCTAGTGGGAGTACTGTTTGGCCGCACCTTCAAGGGGGATGTTGCCTTGGCCGCACCCCCTGTTAAAATTTCATAGTAGGATTGAAGATAACACGGCGGAAGACTTTAATTCAATTCAGAACAGTTAACCAATGACAATGAAGGACAAGAAAATCTTTATTCAAATTTTCTATTTTTTTACAATGCGTTGTATACATGGCGAGACATAATTTATAAGAGATAGTTAGATGAGAAGACAAAGCAACAGAACAAGCTTCTGGCGACTAGAAATTCTGAGACCGCACAGACCGCTCGAACTCAGCAAGATCATCTGCTTCCCTGAGACAGCATGAACCGAACAGGTTGCTTTCCTGAACTCTGCCAAACTGCCAGTCACAAACTGCACAACCTGCTTCTTATTGAACTGCTAAAAAATAAAGTTGTCTACACTTCTTGATCGCCCAGACCACACGGTCTCAAGATCATAGAAGTAACCCACGAACACGAGAAGAAGAACTGCCCACTACTGTAAGACCGCAACTCAAGACCGCCTGACTGCTTAAGGACGCCTGATCAACTGAGTCCATTGCCATCAGACCAAGAACCTCTAAACACAGTTCGCACAAATAGACCGCTGGCGAGCTGGTTTATTCAAAGCTGAAAAGAAGGAAGAATACTGACGGAGACAGCTGGCCGCTTGATAATACAATATTTATAATTATTTTTATACAATATTTTATTAGTAATTAATTAGTTTTTATATAATTTTAGTTTAATATTTATCTAATTTGCTTTATTTTGTGTTTTCAGGAAATTTGGGGCTGCTAATAGCAACTTTAAGCCCACAACCATGTTCAGGGGAAAATCTGGAACATTTCGGCAAAAAATCCAAGTACAGGCCCCAGGTCACGGGCATGAATTGGGGTGTGACTCCATGTCACAATCGTGACCCAGCCTAGCCATCTTCCAGTTGCCAGAACACGCCGCCATGTCAGATTAAAGTTACACGCCCTCTATCACGGGCGTGATTGAGGGTGTGACCTCAGGGTCACGGGCGTGACCTCAGGGTCACGGGCGTGACTCGCCCGAGAAGCTTTCAATGGATGCAGTTTACGCTACCGAGCCATTCCAGCTTACACGCCCTTGGTCACGGGCGTGACCCCACGCAAAACTGCCAGAATAACTCCAGATCACGCCATTTCCCTCCGTTTCCAGACTCAGTCCAAACACGCCCTAGGTCACGGGCGTAACCTAGGCCATGTGATTTTGGCAGTTTCTCATCCCCAATGTTCCTGGGATTTCATAGTCGCAGTTACGCACCTTACACGCCCTTGGTCACGGGCGTGACCAAGGGCGTGACCCACCAATTTTCAGCCTATAAAAGCCAGCTTCTGCCAAAGAGATGGGAATCCATCCCTTTCTTAGTTTGGATCATTCCTAGTATAGTTTTCTGCATTTTTCTTAGTGTACCTTTATTTTATGTCTTGTACTTTTCATTCCAAGTTTAGATTTACTTTACTCGCACTTGTAATTTTCTTTTCATAAAAATAAAAAATGTACTTTTCAATTATGAGTAGCTAGTTTTATTGCATTTGATTGGAAGAAGTATTAAGTTCCATATTTTGTAATTTCTCATTTTCATTGCTTTTATTTTAGAATTATTACGATCCACTTTTGATTTTACTCTATTGATTTCATATTGCCAGTATATGAATATCAATTCTTGATCCATTTTCTAGTTGATCGAGAGATCCGTGAATTTGTGTAGAACATTCATTAGTGGAAGGATTTGCATGCATCCCTTAAGAGAGGATGACATAAATCTTCGGGATTGGAGTCAAATCCAATAGCGGGGTTCACCACCTAAAGCAAGCTTAGGGTTTCGACTGGCCGAGGGGTCCTAACCAATCAACCAAAGGTTAGTTAGTTGCATATTCTCGAGAGAGGCGCTTTCCTAATATGGGAACCTGCATGGTCGAATTATTCTATCACTTTGGTTAAGAATTTAGATTCTAAAATTTATTTAACTCATGAAGGATTTCCGATCAAATGTAATATTCTTTCTTTTCTCTTTTATTATTCTTAATTTTTTCTTATATTTAGATAAAATAATATTAATTTGCGTGAGTAGAAGTAATCAACAGACATGTGGAATATGACACTTGATATTTATTTTTAAATATCATATGCTATGAACGATAGGTGCTCTTTCCTATAGTTCGTAGAATGTGGAGAAATTATATATCCTAAATTTTACCTATCATGTTTTTGGCGCCATTGCCGGGGAATATTTTTGTTGATATTTTGAAAGCGGAAATTTTATTAATTTTATCATTCTTTTTCCCAAACCCAAATTTTCTTTTTACTTTTCTTTTCAAATTCCATTTTATTAAGTAAAGGCTGTCTATTTTTTTTTCAAAAATGATGTTATCGCAATTGGCCGCAAAAGTTGTCGAGCTTCAAAATAAAGTCATTCTTTTGGAAGCCGCACGAATGCGCCATATTATTTGTCATTTTTGTGTGGTCCTTCATTCTAGTGAGGAATGTTATTATTTATTTTAAAAAATTTCTAATGAAAATCAAAATACATTTTATAATGAAAATAATAATTATTTTTATGAAAATAACTTGTCTTTAGATGATGATTTAAGTGAATTTCCTTCTTGCTCTAAAGTTGATTATTCATGGTGGCAAGGTCACCCGGCTAGTTTTCCCCGTGAAGAAGGAAATTCCTTTCATCATGATTTTCATTCCTCGACTTTTCTTCCACAAATTTGTTCTTCTTCTAATCTTGAGAATTTTCCGAATTTTATTTCTCCCACTTTAAATGCTTATTCTCAAGATGAAGAAGAACTTTTGTACCAAGAATTTCACAAGAACATGGAGACGTCAGGCGAATTAGAACATGAAAATTTTCCTTCTTCTTCTTCGCCCGCCCTTTCTTCTTTTTCTCATGAAATTATAATTTGTGAAGAAATTGTGTCCCATGAATTTACTCCCCTTGGTATTGCGTTTTCTGATAATAATTTTATTTTTGAAAATGAACAATCGAAATCATGAATTTTCACAAGAAACTCCTCCTTGTGAATAATTTTCTGACTCGCTCAATATTGATTCTTTTTATACTAACAATTTTCATGTAGAGGATGAGTCGTTGCTACCAAACATTTGTATCGATTCATTTGCCGCTTATCTCCAGCACTCCAAATTACCTCGGGTATGTATTGGTAATATTGATTCACAATTTCAAGCCAACCGCCAGCGAAAGAATCAAGACTATAACGGAGGAGTCGACGGGCACCAGTTTTTGGCCTATTCACCTAAGCGTGAATTAAGAGAGTTGTCTGTGCATTTTTCTTATGTTTATTCTTTCAGCCAACCCTTAACGTCTCGCTAAAAGATGGTAAACAAAGCGCTCTTGGGAGGCACCCGTTGCATATATTTATTTTCTTGCACTTTACTTTTTCAGCATTTTATTTACTTTTCCCTCCTACTTGGATTATAAATATTCGGGACAATGTTAATTTTTAAGTATGGGGGTATATTCTCCTATATTTTGTTTTATTAAAAATCCCCAAAAAAAATTAGAAAATCTTTTTCAAATATCATAAAAAATTGTTCTTTTTTCTTTATTTTCAATTTTGTTATAAAAAAGTTATAAAATACAAAAAATTGTTTTCTTTTAAATTTTTATGTCTGTGTATCTTATTTTATTTTTTTATGAAATTTAAAATACCAAAAAATTATAAAACTTTAAAAAATCTAAATTCTTGCGAAAGGGTCGTGTTGGTATTTCATCCTAAAAAACCGCCTAGTACCTTGCGAGCCCATCATTGGGTAGACCTTGGGATGTCGAAGAATATTAAAAAAAATTGGTTTTAATATAAAATATCCAAAAAATCTAATAAAATAAATTTTGTAATATTAAATTTCTCCAAACTACTTTTATTCAAAATTAATTTTAATTATGGGTTGTCTTTATAGGCTTTTTAAAGAGTTTTCTTTTTATGTATTTTTAATCTTATATTTATCTTCAAAATATGATAGATTTAATTTTTAGATGAATTTGATTTAATGGGTTCTTCATTTTCTTGATTTGTTTAGAATATTTCTTAGTTTTATTTTCTCTTCTTAAAATATCATAATTCAATTTTGTAGAAATTGTGTTAAATATCTTTAGATTTTACTTATATTAACTTGAACTTATGGTTTTTTCAGATTGCTCAAATTTTTTTCTATGCTCTTAAAATGTATCTTTGGAATTTTTGTAGACTTTACACCCTAGCCCTTCCCCTACCTCTTTGTTTTAACCCTTTATTTGGCATAAAAAAAGTTTGAAAAGATCATATGTCATGGAATGAGAGGATAAAATTCATCATTCCTAAACATATGCACCCAAATTTGTGAAAGATTATATGTCTTGGAGTTGAGAGGGTAAAAATTATCACTCATAAACATATACATTTGGGATATATATAAAAGGAGAAGAAATTTAAAAAAATGGAAATGAGAGGATAAAATTCATCATATACACAAAGTAACTTCTTCAATGCCATTTTACACCAATTAGCCAAGTTTATTTGTTATCCAGGATATTTTGGAGAGAGCATAGTTAATATTTTGTAGTTTCCAAAAAAAGATTCTCCTAGTGTTTAAAGTTTCTATAATTTTAATCTTGGATTATTTCACTTAATTCAATGCAATTTTGTTTATGAAGATTTAGTTTGAAAATTTTGAAACTAATATTTATTCTACTCAATTCAATTTATGAATTATAAATTACTCCTTATACGTCTGAATTTTAATCTCTTAACTTATTTTGACATGAGACTTACAAAATTTGGAGTACATAATTAGAAGTAAATCTTTTTGTAAATATCCTATAAATTATTCTCATACTTATAAATTAGTTTTGCTCGGGAATAGCAAAAAATTTAGTATGGGGGTATTTGAAAATACATTATTTATAGTTATTATTATATAATATTTTATTAGTAATTAATTAGTTTTTATATTATTTTAGTTTAATATTTATCTAATTTGCTTTGTTTTGCGTTTTCAGGAAATATGGGGCTGCTAATAGCAATTTTAACCCCATAGCCGTGTTCAGGGTAAAATATGGAATATTTCGGCAAAAACTCCAAGTTCACGCTCTAGGTCACGGGTGTGACTTATGGCTTGACTCAATGTCACAGCCGTGACCCAGCCTAGCCATCTTCAAGCTGCCAGAACACACCGCCACATCGGATTAAAGTTACACGCCCTCTGTCATGAGCGTGACAGAGGGCGTGACCTCAAGGTCACAGGCGTGACTCACCCGAGAAGCTTTCAATGGATGTAGTTTCCGCTGTCGAGCCGTTCCAGCTTACACTCCCTTGGTCACGGGCGTGAACCCACCCACAACTACCAGAATAACTCCAGATCACGCCATTTCCCAACGTTTCCAGACTCGGTCAAGAAACACCCTAGGTCACGGGCATGACCTAGGCCGTGACACGCCGTGCAATTGATTTTTGGGAGTTTCTCTTCCCCAATGTTCCCAGGATTTCAGAGTCGCAGTTACGTACCTTACACGCTCTTGGTCACGGGTGTGACCAAGGGTAACAACCCAAATTTTACTATTCTGCGAGCTAACACGGTGTGGCAATGCTACGCTCAGAGTGGGGGTTGGGCTAGTTATTTTAGCCCCTTAGGCCACTGGTCATGCGTGATTGTTCTCGCACAATTAGGCGCACGACCACTGGTCATACGCATTGCCCATTGTCCTACTTGAGTGGTTCGTATGGTCATATGCTTTGTTCTCGCTCAACCACTTGTCGTGTTCCATTGATCATGCACTATTTTTGGCTTGCCTTTCTTCTACATGTTGTTCTCGCATGATCAGGAGAATTCCTTCTCGCACGACCACTAGTCGTGCGCCGCAGGTCGTGCGCCCTATTAGTTCTGCTCTGTATTGAAAAGCTGAACCGGCGATCAGAGCAGTCGAATCCTTTAGATCTTGATCCAACGGTTTAGTTGTTGTTGGGGACTATTAGGTCTTGGCCTAAGAATATTTCCCCTCATAACTGTAGCTATTTTCTCTCTCCTAAGCTTGAGGCGGAAGATAGGCAAGGAGGAAGAAGAAGATCTTTCGTCCATTAACGGAGCTCCGAAGCTCCGAATAGCGAGGCGTTTCTAGATCTATAGAGAGCATCCCGATGCGGTACTTTCTATCCGATTGGAATCTCAAATTTATGGCGTCGAGGAAAGATCCAAGGGTAATGATCCTTCCTCCCGGTCTTAGGACGTGTTTTTGACCTCTCATTCCTTTTTATGCTTGCATATGGCATCCCTTTCACCAATTGGGTGAAGTGTAGGATTTCCTTAAGTTCTTCGGAACTCCGAGTTGATTGTGTCCGTCCTCGACATATTGCATGTAGAAATCTGATAGTCGTGCGGATTTAGGTATTTTGTGTGAAGCCTATTCGTGGCCGTGAGCTCGGATCGGTGATGCTTGAATTGTGACGTTGCATTTAGGTTAAGCATAGAATGCATGTCGGAGAATGACTCCGTGAGATTTGCTTTTGTATTGTGGGACTTGAGATTAGGCATCTGTTGGAGATCCTAATGAAAGCCCCATGCTTAAATTGTGGTTGAATGCAAACCTTCACCACAGATTGTGAAGTGGAGTGGTCTTGTGCCTCCTTGATGAGTAGTTTTTATACTCATCTTTTAGTATAGTTTTAATATATTTTTAATATGAAATTATATAGTTTACATGCTTATCTCATTTAATTTATTATATTTTCAATTCTATAATCTAACTTAGACTTATCTTATGTTTTCAGGTTTTCTGGATATTTTGAGCAAAATGTGCAAGTACACGCCCAAGGTCACGCCTGTGACCAAGGGCTTGACAGACAAAGACATGTTCCATACCTGATGCAGCTTCGTTGGGAGCATTCTGTGAAGATTCGCCAAGTACATGCCCCAGGTCACGGCCGTGACCTGGGGGCGTGACCAATTGTCACGGCCATGACCCGCCTCATGCACCCAGATCAGCTTGACACATCATTTAAAGTTACTGTTGGGAATCTTGCCCTCATGATTCCTGATTTGGAGAAGTCACCAATTCAAGAGAACTTCACTATGTATTTGATTATCCTCTTAGCTTTATCATTTCAGTATAAGATAAGTATAGGCTGGACATATCACTAACAAGAATGGGCACATCGTTGAAATGATGAGAAAAACAAAGAAGAATGGTTGCATCTGATGTCGTCGAAAAGGCTCAAGCATGTCGTCAACAACACCAGACGTATCATCGACAATAGCAGACGTATCGTTGACAATAGCAGACATATCATCAAGAATATGCAGAACAAATCAAAATGGTGATATCATTGTGACATCTACACGACGATATCAGAATGACGAGACAAAGAAGAAGACTCGAAGATGTCGACAAAATTGTCAAGAAGAAGCCTTGTCATCGAAAAGGCTAAGTGAGACTGATGGCCATTGACATTGTCATAAAGAAGGCATGACGTCGAGAAGACTGAAGATGGTCATTTGAAGACAAGCAGCTGCTGAAGTATAGTTTGTCGACATGATATCATTAATGTCGTCGACAAGATAAGTCGGTCTAAGCGACATAGTGCAGACAGGGAGTTCTCGCCGATACCAGTTTGATGACTTCGTGTCGTCTTAAACTCAAATGTCCAGTATCGTCGAGATATCACTGTATGGTGAAGAATTGAAGAAGAGACCAGTTCAAGGCATCGACAAATTCCTATCATCGAGATATTATCCATGTCGTCGTAACAATGGAAATATCGTCGAGACAAATTCAAAAGTAGCCGGATGCGTTCACAGCATTTAATGCCTCCGCCTGATTGTCTAATCCGTGCATGCTCTTGAGGGATGGACGTCTGTTAGAAAAGGACATCATATGAGATCGTTATGCGGCACATCTCAGTCCTATGAAAGGGAATAGTGGATGCCCTAAAGCTCTCTCGAATTTCTGGAACTTAAGTATATCTTCCTAAGCAATCTTGAATATAACAGTAACGGCGGAAACAAGAAAAAGCAAGAACGGAGAACAAATAGAAGAAAGCCTGAAGAAGATTTGCGCTATCAAGTCTGATATCAAAAGCATCTTCTTCAAGTCAAGAAGCCAATCTACATCAGGCAGAAGAAATAGTTTTCATTACTGTAATCTCTTGTAAGGCTTGCTGGCCTAGAACTTGTAAGATCTGTATCAGATCTGAGTGTCAAGCTTGAGGGCTTGAGATCTGTGAGGCTTGAGGTCTAGGGCAGAGGACTTGCGGGTCCAAACGTGTCGAGCTTGCAGGCTCGGGTGCTGTGAAGGGGCTTGCAGGCCTAGGATGCAGGCAAGACTTGCGGATCTGTGCTGTGTAGGGCTTGAGGGCCTGAGTGTCGAGCTTGCGGTCTCAGGTGCAGTGTAGGTGCTTGCGGGCCTAGGCTGTAGGGACTTGCAGGTACGAGTCGTAAGGCTTGTGGTCCGGAGCCATTGGCGGAGTTTGCCGAAGGCGACCCGGATGGGGAGGTGACCCAGCCTAGCACACTGCTGGGTAGGCGTAGAGGGACAGAGGACTACTCATGACTCCCGGTCTTGAGGAACCTCTATACATCCTGTGTCGTGTGTGTGCTGAGACTTCTCGTGAATCTTCTGTGCATCGCTTACATTGAACTCACTCTTGCTAAATATCTTAAAAACAGTAATAATCACCTAACCCCCCCCCCCCCCTTTGGTGATTCTTCAATAACCTACAAGTGGTATCAAAGCGAGGTTGATCAAGGAAGCAACTTAACCATCAGATCTAGATCGTAGAACAATCCAATATAGCTGGAGGGGATCAACATCGAGAGATGAGATCCATGAAACTCCCAATCTGCACTAAGGAGAACTTTCCGATCCAAGAATCTATATAACTATTCAAAAGTAAGGTTGTTCATGGAGGTGGCTGATCCAAGAATCTATATAACTATTCAAGAGGGCCCCTTTATTCCCGTGATAGCATCCACTATTGATCCAACGAGGATGGTGGCAAAGAATTATACAGACATGGCCAAGGATGAAGCTACCTTGGCAAGTCTGGATAAAAGGGAACATAATGAAATTGTAAGTGCCATTGATGAGTCAACCCTCCAGAATCTCATTCACTATAAGACAGCCAAGGAGATGTGGAATTCACTGATTGTCTACATGGAAGGCACTGAAGAGGTAAGGGATGACAGAAAATCCATCCTCAATCAGGAGTATGAATCCTTCAAGCAAGGCAATATTGAAACCATCTCAAGCTGTTATGAGAGGTTTTTCAAAATTGTTAATGGGCTGAATAACTATGACAGAGAATTCACAAACTCTGACCTAAATGATAAGTTCCTTATATCTCTGTCTAAGGAATGTGATATAAAGATATGTGCCATCAGAGAGATGGGTCAACTGGGCATCTTGGAGCCCAAGAATCTGTACGGGAAACTACTATCCCATGAACTTCAGCTCAATACCTAGAAGGCTGAAGAGGAGAGCTCAAAAGGGAGATCTAGAGTTAGATCTGTGGCTCTCAAGGCTGAGAGTCGAAGGAGATCCACAAAAAAGACTCTCACCTATCAGAACATATCAGAGAGCAGTGAAGAGTCTGACTCCAGCACATCAAACTCTAATGATACTGACAAAGAGATTGTCCTTTGTTGGGAATAGTGCCCAATAGTGTTCCTGATTTGAAGAAGTGCTCAGCTCAATGATAAGTGCAAGTTGTATTTAATGTTCAATCTAGTTCATGCTTGCAGAGATCAACAATATGTCAAGTACATTAGTTATTTCACTAAATACCATATCGTCGAGAAGAATAGGAGATGTCATCGACAAAGTATGCTTGTCGTCGAGATATTATCCATGTCATCGTAACAGTGGAAATATCGACGAGACAAATTCAAATGTTGCGGATGCATTGTCAGCATTTAATGTCGCCTCCTGATTGTCCAATCAGTGCGTGCTCTTAAGGAATGGTGCGTCTGACACTTAAGGAACTTCTTCAGAAGACAGTTGGGTGCCTCGCACTCTTATAAAGAGATAAGAGGATGCCATAGAATAATCAATCCTTGTGAGAGAGAAAAATGAAAGAGAATCCCGTCGTTGCTTCAATACAATAGTACATTCTGCGGAGAAGAAGAAGAACAAGTAGAGAACAAGATTCAAGTGTTCTCAGAAGAATCATTCATCTCCATCGACTGATAAGAAGTCGTTCCTCGTCAGGCTAAGAGAAGAGATTGAAGAAGAACTGTGCTTTCGAGATCTGAATCAGAAACATCTTCTTCAACCTCAAGAAGCTGATCTCCATCAGGCTAAGTTGCCGATCTTCATCAGGCAGAAGAAACAGTGTTTGTTACTGTAAACCATTTATTGTTGTGAGGCTTGAGGGCTAGGGCAGTGGACTTGTGGGTCCGACACCGTCTAGCTTGAGGTCTGGAGAGCTGTGAGGCTTGAGGGCTAGGGCAGTGGACTTGCATGTCCGACACCGTCTAGCTTGCGGGCTGGAGAGTTGTGAGGCTTGAGAGCCAGGGCAGTGGACTTGTGGGTCCGAATATTGTCGAGCTTGAGGGCTTGGGTGCAGTAAGGGCTAGCTGGCCTAGGCTATAGGCACAGGACTTGCGGGTCTGTGTTGTGTAGGGCTTGAGGGCCTGAGTGTCGAGCTTGCGGGCTCGGGTGCAGTAGGGGCTTGTGGGCTTAGGCTGTAGGGCATGCGGGTCCGTGTTGTAAGGCTTGCGGGCTTGAAAACTTGGCAGAGTTTGTCGAGCCTAGTACACTGCTAGGTAGGCGTAGAGGGAAAGAGGACTACTCAAGACACTCGGTTTTGAGGAACCTCTACAAGTTCTTGTGTGCTTTTCTGTGTTGTGCTTTATAATTTATAGATCTACTAATCAGAATCAAGAACACCTAAAGGGGATAAAATAATTTGAAAAACCTATTCACCTCCCCCCTAGGTGATAAGTTGACACCCAATAAAAAACAAGTGGTAACAGAGGGAGGTTGTTCAAAGAAAATCTTAACAACTTGAACAGATCTGCCCTTGGGTGTCCATTTTTCACAGCTATGGAATCAAGGATAGCTGTTTGTTCTAGAGAGAACTTTTCCCTTTGGAAAGTAAGAGCTAAAATATACATGGAGGCAATGGATCCAAGAATGTTTTTAATTGTTCAAGAAGGACCCTCCATGACAATGTTAAGAGATGAAACTCTTCTAGCCAACTTGGACAAAGAAGCTAGAAGCATTCTAGCTGGTGCAGTAGATCTGCCAACACACCAGAAGCTGAGTCATTGCACAACAACAAAGGACATGTGGGACTCCCTAGGAGTCCTCATGGAAGGGTCAGAGGAAGTTTTTAAAGAAGAAACCCCTCATGAAGAGGTATACATCAGAGCATCACTGACTACTTCAGACAGTGAATCAGATGATGAAGAATGCTCTGGAGCAGGAGAAAGAATAAGAGCACCCTTGACTCTTACAGACTGTGATTCTGAGGATGAAGAGGTTCATGGGTTGATGGCTCAATCCGATAAAGAAAATCTTGATGACTCAAATTATGATCAGGTATGCACCACTCACACACCTTTACTACCTGCTTTATTTAAGAAGAACAAGAGTGCATCAGGTGATTGTACATCTTCTGAAGATGATGTAGAAGACTGATCATCATGCAACAATAAGAACCATGCTGATCTAATAGAACAGTTTGGTGATCTCTTGGGAGATCTGAGAAAGAGCAAGAAGCTTGTTGAGAAGCAAGCTAGGGAGCTAGATTCATTCAGGCCCATTAAGGCTAAGATGAACAAGGAAATGGGTATGTCCCCCAATGAGGAAAACAACTCCTGTGAGCTCAAGAAAATCATAGACAAGCTTTATGATGAAAGAAGCCAAATGGAAGAGCTTATCAAGAAACTTAAGAATGACCTTCTTAAGGAAAGAAGCTTGGTAGCTCAATTCTCTAAGCCCAAAACTGTACTGCCCATCATTGACACCTTCTCCTCCTATGGAAATAGGAGGGGATTGGGTTTCAATGAAGGGGCAATAGATGTTGGGAATGGAGAAAGGGGCAAAACTAAAGCAGAGCCTCATACCACCTTTCAGAAGGTAGTGCTTCCCTCAAATAGGTATGATCAGGACAGTGTCCATGGTCACTGGATGAATGGAAGCTCCATTAGTCATGGAAATGCTCCTGACTATGGGAAGAGAAAGGTGTTGGATCGATCGGCGCCCTTAGAGGGGGGGGGGGGTGAATAAGGGTTTTCAAAAACTTTATATTTTATTTAGAAAACTTTGGAATATTGCAATATTAAAACAAGAAGTTAAGTAAAACAAAAAGAGAGACAAGCTTTATTGATATTAAATAAGTTTTACAAAACTTGATCTCAATGGCGCTAGAGATCGGAGGCGAATAATAAAAACTCTTTTTCGTTTTCTATACTGACTCGTATCCCCACGAACCGGTTGGCTTTAGCCGATCTCTCCCCAGATACGGCCTCAAGCCGCTCTAGCCAATCTATCCCCAGAAAGGCCTCGAGCACCCCCTAGACCTAGCCTAGATCTAGTCGCCAACACGAGGCGAATTTCAACCCTAAGTCCTACCCTAGACCTAGTCGCCAACACGAGGCGATTTCACTTAAATAATTACAAGAAAAGATGTGAAATGAAAAAGACAATAATATAAAAACTCCCTCTATTTGGATATCTTGGATAAATAGATGAAGACGCAGAGTATGATCGTAGTCGATGCGGTCTTTCGTCACGATGATGAAGCGTGTTGAAATCTTCTCCACGGATCTCCTTAAGCTTTCATGGATTTGTGGGAGTATCACTCTAAATCTTCCTCTCTCTGCTGTGGCACGAAGCTCTGGAGTTTGGTATTGTAGGAGGATGAAGAAGACGGAGCCAAAGCATCCAATTTATAGCCTTCACGCTACCGCCGGCGCTAGCGCTACCGCCGGCGCTAGCCCAGATTAGGAAACGTTTTGCGCGGCAGGATCTTCAATCCGCGGCAACATTTTGCTCTATGCCTCTTGTGCGCCATGCTACCGCCAGCGCAATCCGCTACCGCCAGTGCTATCCGCTACCGCCTGGCGTTAGCTCTTTCTAAAAACACAGTCGGAATCGTGCTAATCATCGCTAGCGTCGGGCGCTATCGCTACCGCCGGCGCTAGTGAGCCTTTTCGAATTTTGGCTTCAATTTTGGGGGCAGTCATCATGAGTACTCCTTGAGTCATATGGACTATGTTAACCTGCACACTTGAACACACAAGATCAAATACACATAGGATTTGTTATTCTCAAACCTAGGAGATGCGGAAGACCATGTTCCAACAAACTCCCCCTTTTGATAATAACAAATCCATTAATTATAAAACAAAGCATTAATAAATAAGCATGATGAGACTATACTTGTGTGTGTGTGAGAGTGATGACTTTAGGATAATTATTGATTTTAGCATTTAGAATTGCTCCCCCTAAATACGTGCTCCCCCTATGTGAATGCTCCCCTAATATGTATGCTATCAACTTAATCAATCATGTTGGGTTTGCATTTTGATAGCGGATTATATTTATTTTGTTAGTTCTCCCCCTTTTGCATTTTATCATGTTAGTTCTCCCCCTTTGTTATTAGCAAAAGTGGGTAGGGATGCACCACAGAAAAGTTAGATAATAAAGGCATGATCGAGCTTCTGAGTGAGAAGGAAATGATAAGGAGTTTTAGAGCCACTTGTTAGAATAATTTTTGTATAAATATATCAGAGTTTTTAGTTTGAGCAAAAGTAATGATTTACCCTTTATATAAGAGTTTTAAGAATAAAAAAAATAGTGATTTCCAAGTAACCAATCTACCCAGACAATACGTCTACACCCTAGCCCCGTACTAAGTGACGGATGGGCATGAGGAGCTGCAAACAAGCCGTAGGTTGGGGTGTTAGTTCCATATGCAAACACTAGACACACACTTAACCTAACACTCTTTCCCCCCAGTGCCTCGCAAGGCCCAACTGGAACCCTCCCCGGTTAAGGACAAGACATGACTAGAGATAAGGTTATCTAATGTCTACAACCCTACGCCCCCGCTATGGTGATATATGAAGTCATAGATAATAATTATTGGAACCATTAAGCATTTAAACTTTAATGATAATTTATAGCCTATGGGTTTTTATTTTTATTTGTCTTTATGAGAACACTCCCATAGCTATATTGAAAATTATGAATGAATCAGAGTTTGAGCATTGCGGAAGATTTCGAAAAAGACACATCATAATAAGAGTTCAAAAAGTAGATGTGTTTTGAGTTTCAAACTTTATAAAGATAAGAGTTATGGCATTTTTGGAAGAAAGAAACAACATCCTTTTAGTAATTAGAAACACAAAACTAAAGTTTGATTTGAAATTCAATAATAAGAGAATGTTTTATAAGCAATATTTCACTTGTTGGAGGAGTGTTTAGCATAAAAGTTTATATAAAGATAAATCAGAGTTTTTAGCATAAAAATGATATTCGTGTTAGAATAACTAATATAAATTTTACCAAGCAAGTCTACTACTTGTTTTTAAAAAAAAATTGAGATTTAAGACTTGATATAAGCATGAAAGTGCAAGGTAAAAGTTATATGGTGATGATGCGGAAGACTTATGAAACATCTTATTGTAATCAAGAATAATCAATAAAAAGATATATTAGTTTAATTTCAAAAAGAAGATGTTTATGTAAAACATGTTTCAATGAAAAACTTTTATGGTTGACAAACATAACCAAGCATTAAATAATACTATCACAAGGAGATTACTACAATGTTATTTCAATTCACAATTTCAAATCATACCAAACATTATAGAAAACATGCTAGGTTATCTAGTGCATTTTATAAGCAAAGAGTGATATAGAATTAACATTAGGATCCAATACTCATGAGAAGAAGTGTTATGGAAGATAATGATGTGCACATAAGTTTATTTTTGAGTAGAGTAAACACATGTTTTAATCAAAAATACAAGTAATATGTAAAGTAAAAGCACGATAAAACACAAATAATTTTACTTCCACTCACTTCAATGCACAAAAAAAATGTACAACTACCAAGGTGCTTTGCACACACAATGCTCATTAAGACTTATCAGGGTGCAAAGTAGTGCTTGGGGGATCACATAATTTTATTCTTGTTTTTTTTATTGTGATCCGGTGTACTTAAGAATAAGTGGTTTTTATTTTGAAAGAAAGATATGGTTTGCACAAGATACTTTATTATTCTTTCCAAGGTGCTCAACCTCACAACGCTTATTAAGACTTATCAGGAGGTTCAAGTAGTGCTTGGTGGAGATAACTTTGTTAAATTATTTCAAGATTTTTGTTTTGTGCAAAGTTCCCCGAATACACTTGTTTTGCAAACCAATATAATTTATAAGAAAGATAACCACTTTTCTTAATTTGTAAAAGTGCAAATAAAGGTTGTGTAGGTAAGATACTTGTGCAATTTTAATTCATTGTACTATCACAAAACATACACAAGCATTCTTAGATTAAACACATATGTAGACAATGCCAAAAAGTGGGTGAATAAAGATCATTATCAAACATAAAACATTTACTCATACTTAGAGGCATGCTAAGCTTAGTTCTACACAACTTTTTCACAATAATTGATGCACATATTAATAGATATATCAGAGCATGATGAAAGCAATGTTCAAAGTAGTTTGAAAAGATAAATTGTAGCATTATAGAAGTTTTAAATAATAGATTACATCATGCTTGATTTTCAATGATGTTCATACAATATTTTTGATATTTTTAAAGAGTAATTTTTATTTAAAGTTTGAACTCATAAAATTGATCTTGGACTTCTCGAGGACTACCTTGTGAGAGGTTCGCCCGGTACTAGGTGATATGATGGGATGATAGCCCAAATCACCCTTTCGCAAGATACATAGAAAAGTTAAGTTCAGAAGAATAATTTTGATACTTGTTTTTGTTTTGTTTTATATTTTTGTAATTGATTTTTACAAATAAAAGCATATTTTTGTAATTTTTGCTTTTGTAATTTTTATATTTGATTTTTGCATAAAGATGAACTTTAAATAAAGGAAACAACACAAGCGAAAAAATAAAACATATTTTTTGTAATTTAGTTTTTGTAGTTTTGTATTTGATTTTTCAAAAAATAAAGAAACACAGAAGTGCAAAACTAAGTAGAACATGGACGCTAGCGCCTGCGGTAGCGCTAGCGCAGGAGACAGTGAACGATTTTTTAGGATTTTAGAAATTTTGATTGGTGGTCTTGATTAGGTGTCCCAATAGTAGTTCCATGCTGAAGTTGCAGATTCTTAGGAGATGTTTTGGATGGTCCAAATTGCATGAAACGTTAGCAATTTCTTATATGACTTGACAGAATAATCATTGCACGAGATATATTTACTTATGTTTTCATTTTGACTTTTCTAAAGACTTGTGCTTATAACTTAAAAAAATAGGAAATGAAAACCCAAGATATCATGTTTGAACAAATCAAATATGCATGGTTTTGGTGAACAAGGAGTAATGTTCACGCAAATAGTAACATGGATATGCCCTGACAAATAAAACCTAACATAGATATAAATATTCTTTAGGTAACAATGTTAGTATGATAAATTTGAGATTAATGTTATGACAAAGATTGATTGTGTTTCAACTTAGAGACCTAGAATTTAGTGACAATTCTATTTGATTTGATATCAAAATGATTCAAAGGTCTAAACTAGAAATAAATCACAATACACACATAATACACCATAACACCAACCATGGTAAACAATTATAATGTCAATATAATTTGTGATAGTTGTTTATAGATGATTCTTGATATGAATTATGATTTTAGAGATGTTTAGCAAAAGATATCACTAGATCATGGTGGTGTTTGTGAATTCAATATTCATTATGAAGATAACTTCTTTCAATACATTTTAGTGATTTTCCTTTAATTAAGAATTTTGAATATATATATATGTGATTTTTTGATAGGTGAACAATAGTGATGGTTTAGATCATGTTTGACATCAAGGAGAGAACACAATATAATTTTTTGTTGTGAACAATGACACCCATATTGAAAGTTGAGCTTTTATTTAAATCTTCAATTTTCTTTTAGATCAAGTTATTTCACTAAACCACTTGTTGGTGAAGGCTAAGAATCTTAATAGCCTAATAACCGGATTTAATTTGAAATATCTTATAGCAAATTTAGAGTTTGATTCATATGGATAATATAAGATATTTAGAAGCATAACAGATAGGTCATCAAAATAAAAATATGATTTTGAATTTTGATCAAAAATGATTTATAAACTCATTAAGCTTTATGAGATAAAATCATATTTCCAATACTATATAAGATGACCATGGCATGATAGTTTAAAAAGAACACAAAAAGAAAAAGATAGAAAAGACATTAAAGCACATCATGAAGTAGAAATTTGTGTATTTCATTTTTAATTGATTTCTACTTCATGCAAATGATGGGATACTAATGAATAAGAGATTTAGGTATCCAAAGAGGACCGGGAGTGACGGTTCCTTTGGGTACCCAAATACATCGTGTTTTCTTTTGGGGAGATATGTTTGAATGGGCCCTTTCGTTTGACATTAATGTGTCATTCTTAAGTATGGGTTTCCATTCGTACCATGAAAAAATGTAATTTTTGTTTTTCAAATTTCCATAATCATTACTCTTGAATTTATTATATAATGGAAATTTGTTTTCATTTGAATTTAAGTTGGGAAAAGAATGTGATGAATGGATCCTTGCATTTAAGTTTTCATTTTTGCTTTTTGGTCTCCATTCAAGACTTGGTTTATGATTTCCAAAAGCTTTTTGTTTCTTATTCCCAATATTAGGTTTAAGTAAGATATTCATATTTGCATTCTTCTTGCTTTTGGATATTGTTTGATTTTTTGAATTTGTATTTACAATTTTCATAAGTAAGTTGATTTTTGATTTTAATTCATCATTTTTAATTTTTAAATTATGTATAGCTTTATTATAAGCGATTGTGCTATTTTTAAGAATGGAAACAATTGAATCAATATGATCTTGATAGTTGTTTCTATATTTATCAAATGTTTCATCCATCTCTTTAATTTCAATTTTATATTCTTTACACTTAGCACAATCATTTATCAAAGATGAATTTTCTAAATTTAATTTTTCATTTTGTTCTTTTATAAAAATAATTTCTTTTTCAAGTTCCTTAAATTTTTCTTTAATATTATTGCAATCAAGACAAGGTTTTGTATTTTCAATTGAAGTGACATGAGTAAAGCTAGATAAATCAGATTTTGATACTACTTTAACTTTTGCTTTTAAAATTTTATTTTCTAAGCGCAATTTGCAATTTGCACAGGACTAGCGGGTTTGTGTTGTGTAGGGCTTGAGGGCCTGAGTGTCGTGCTTGCAGGCTCAGGTGCAGCAGGGGAATGCAGGCTTAGGCTGTAGTACTTGCGGGTCCGTGTTGTAAGGCTTGCGGGCCTGAAGACTTGGCAGAGTTTGCAGAGCCTAGCACACTGCTAGGTAGGCGTAGAGGGAAATAGGACTACTCAAGACACCCGGTCTTGAGGAACCTCTATAAGTTCTTGTGTTCTTTTTTGTGTTGTGATTTATAATTTATAGATCTACTAATCAGAAATCAAGAACACCTAAAGGGGATAAAATAATTTGAAAAACCTATTCACCTCCCCCCCCCCCCTCTAAGTGATATGTTGACCACCAATAAATGACATCCTTCTCTCTAAGCAGTTTATGAAACTAATAACCAGAAGAAGAAGAAGAAACTACTACAGACACACCTCCTCAAGCTCAAAAAAATCTGATCAACACGACAGGTCTAAATACTCAAGAACAGCCGCTTTGCGGTGACGCAAACACACGGGAAGGTTGCCACTACATAGCATCGATCCTGCCGGCCATATCGATCACAGAAGAAGAAAAGTATAATCGAACAATAGAAGTTCAAGTCCACAAATCACATGCTATATATAATAAATGTCCACATGATATAACTAAAATAAACAAGGTTACAATAATAAAGGGCTCATGCCTAGTACATCATGTCCTCACCACAAGGTCACTCGCGGAAGCAAACTACTAATCACTCACTGATCCTGAAACTTGTGCTCCTGTATTAGACTGGCCCGCCTTCGTCTACACCGGCCTCTGGTGCTGCTGCGTCTCCTCAATCACCTAAAATGATATGGTCCACCGACCGTTAGTCAAAAAGACTAAGCCTTATGTTCCCCACCCCACCCCCAATGGCTCCTAGGCACCGTGTGGGAGGATGAATCGGAGGACAGCAAGGGGTATAAAACAAAGCAGATGACGGCGGATCTGTCTACAGGAAATGTCTACAACTTCACATGTGTATATATACATTTGAAGCAATAAGTAAAGCATGGTAAAGAGCAAGTAAAGAACAATAAGTAAAGACAAGTATATAATATAAAAGTAACCATTGATTTATAGGAATCCCCATACAAACCTATAGACCAAGGGGTCGTTTAGCAAGGCCTATCGTATAAAGAGTCCCATAACCAATTTATACGATAGGGGTAGGGGTTAAAATGCAATGCTTATGCTATGACATGTAGAGTTATGCGGTTTAATGATAAGTTCATACAAGTGCAACTCACACACATCGACTCTATGCGCACAGACCTTTAGTTCCCCTTTTTGGAGCTAGCAAGACTCCCAGGATACTCCCGTAGTGGCAAACAGAAGCGGTGGGTTGGGCCTCGCCCACCTCTAAGTTGGTATTCACACTACCTAACCTAGACCTATCATACGCCTCAACGCAAAACCGCGGAGCATCTGCATACTCTTATTAGCTGGACCACCGGACTTTTATGGCTAAGTGCAAATTCCACACTTGCCGAGTCAACGTATTGACGTCGGTGTGAACGACCATCCAATACCAAAGACCCACCACCTTTATGCACATGCAAACATGTTTACCATCTAACTCCAAGCCATAAGCTCCCCAGGCTAACCCGCCCGTCACAATAACCTTCCAAGCCGCCGGCTCACCAGACCAACCCATCTGTACTGTAACACCCTGCCAGTACGAATAATATAACAGTAGGTCCGGCCGGGACCCCACGCCATACTAACCACACTAGTTAGGAGTTAAAAGGTGATAAACAGAAAGAAACTACAACAGAGTATACTAAACACTAGCGGAAGCATAAAGATTTAACATTTCCATTAGAATTGTCCACTATCATAGGAATGAAACCAAGAAAGAGAGTTATGGCCTTAAGGCCTTACATTTAGCAAATGTACCAAAAACTCCAAAACATACATCGGCACGCAGGCCGGCAATACATGAGAAAGCTAAAAAGGAGGTTGGCCTTCAAGGGCCAACTCAGCAAAAGGGGCCACCGCCCGCTATTTCCCGCTAGGCTCACCTGCACCTGCATAAGAAAATTCCACCAAGCGGTGGCAAACAAGGTAACGGTCAGCACAGCTGACCAAATTATAACGACCCCACCCCTTTCCCGGGGTGGCGGAGATTCTACCCTGCAAGCAAGCGATACTAGCACAAGTACTAAAATAAAGAAAGTGCAACTACACAAGGTGAGGTTTCAAGCACATTCAATCTTCTAGGTTGAGCATCAAAAAGGAGGGAACCTAGGTATGCACATGATGTTGGTTGGGTTCACCCGAAGGTTCCCCGCAACTGCCTAAACAACCGCATGAGGCTAACAACATCAATTCCACAAACACTCCACCGTAAGGGCCATCGCCTTATGTGGGAAAAAGAGCTTTTGGTCGGTCTAGGTAAACCACCTTCCACGACCTCTCCCATGATCACACGGCTACATGAGGTAGGGACCTCTTACCGATCTGCATGGAAACGGGTTCGGTTTAGCTTTGCCCGTGCTCTAATCGTCGCGATCTGTCGCACGATGCGGGTACGGCTTCACCTCGGCCCGTAAGGGTTTAGCACCTTCAAGTGCTACACAAATATAAGCTACGCACCTAATCCCTTCACAAGGATCTAGGCTTCACAAATACTCAAAAAGGGGAGGTATAATACGCTCTGCATTAATTTCGCGGTGAAGGTTTGCCTTCATCCAATCTCAAAGCATGGGGCTTTCGTTAGGATCTTCACAAGACGCCTACACTTAAATCCCGCACTACTATAGATGATTTCACGGAGTCATTCTCCGGCACGCATTCTAGGCTTAACCTAAATGCAACGTCGCAATCCAAGCATCACCGATTCGGGCTCACGGCCACGAATAGGCTTCACACAAAATGCCTAAATCCGCACGACTACCGGATTTTCTACATGCAATATGCCGGGGACGGACACAATCGACCCGGAGTTCCGGAGAACTTGAGAGAATCCTACACTTCACCCATTTGGTGAAAGGGATCCATCATGCAAGCATAGAGAAACGAAGGAGAGGACAAAAGACAAGTCCAAACAACGGGAGAAGAAATCGTTACCCTAGGAGCGTTCTTTTTCGCCATGGATCCGAGATTTTAGACGGAGGGAAATGACCGCACCGGGCTGCACTCTCCAGATCTGGAAACGGTTCGTGAAACGGAGCTCCGGAGCTCCGTCAATGGCGGAATCTCCCTTCTTCTTCCTTGGCTCCTCCTTCTTTCTCTAGGGTTTGGAGAGAGAATGACTTAGAGAATATGAGGTTTAACCCCCTCTCATCAGCCCTAAAGGTCTCCCGCAACTAAACCTAGCCGTTGGATCAAATCCCAAAAGATTTGGACGGTCCGATCTTCTTCTCCGCTCAAAATCGCGGAACAGAATAAACATGGTGCACGATCACAGGCGCACGGTCAGTGGTCGTGCGCGAAGAGGGAAATGGTCGTGCGCACTGTCCAAGACAGAACTCGATATTCTTCTGAATTAACGCACGGTCGCTGGCGCACGATCACCGGTCGTGCGCGATGAGGACAATGGTCGTGTGCATAAGACGAGACAGAACTCTGATTCTTTGCGGGTTACGCACGATCATTGACGCACGCTCACTGGTCGTGCGCTAAGAGGACAATGGTCGTGCGCATTGACCTGATCTGGAATCTTGAGCCTATCCCGAGCGCAACACCACCATTCCTCCTACCTCGCTGAACCACGATCTTTGGGGTGTTACAACTCCACCCCCCTTAAAAGAATTTCGTCCCGAAATTTCGAAAACAGTAATAGCAGGAAATTACTGTTTTTAAAGAAAATTTACCTGAGGGAAATAGCTCGGGGTACTCCGCAAGCATCGCTTGCTCTCTCTCCCAAGTTAGCTCCTCTCGGCCGCAATTATCCCACCGGACCTTTACCATCCGAATGGACTTGTTCCGCAACTGCTTTACCTCGGTATCCTCGATGCGTAAGGGTTTGACTTTCGTCGACAACCCACTATCCACCGACACTTTGCCGACCGCAACGATATGAGTAGGCTCTTGCACTGCCTTCCTCAGAACTGATATGTGAAACACGTCGTGCAGACCGCTCAGCTCTGCAGATAGTGCAAGCCGATAAGCCGCATCACCAACACGTTCCACAATCTCAAACGGTCCTAAGTACCTTGGACTGAGCTTTTTCAAGCGTCGGATCCTTGATACCCCTTTGAACGGTTTGATCTTCAAGTAAACCCGGTCACCGACGGCGAACTCTAGGTTCCTATGCTTGGCGTTGTAATACTTTGCTTGCCTATCCTGGGCAATCAATAGCCTTTCTCGAATAGTTCGGATCGTCGAAGTTGCTTCCTCAACATCCTTTCGCTTTAATAGCTTAGTATCGCCCGTTTCTGCCCAAGACAACGGCGTACGACACTTCTTACCATAGAGGGCCTCGAAAGGAGCCATCTTTATACTGGCTTGGTAGCTATTATTGTAGGTGAATTCGATCATATAAAGATGATCTTCCCACTTCTTTCCAAAATCTAGAGCGCACATTCGAAGCATATCCTCCATAGTCCTGTTGGTCCTCTCGGTCTGTCCGTCCGTTTGCGGGTGGAAGGTCGTGCTGAATTTCAATTTAGTGCCAAACAGTTCATGGATAAGCCTCCAATCTTTCGATGTGAAACGCCCATCACGATCGCTGACGATGCTACGAGGGACACCGTGCAGCCGCACAATACTATCGACATAGAGCTTCGCTAGCTTTTCTACAGAATCATCCTTCCGGTTTGGAATAAAATGCGATACTTTTGTCAGTCTGTCCACGATCACCCAGATGGCGTCGTTTCCATGCTGCGATCTCGGCAATCCGTGCACGAAATCCATCGAAATATCGTCAAACTTCCATTCCGGAATCGGCAAGGACTTCAAAAATCCACCGGGACGTTGACATTCCACCTTCACCAACGCGCAAGTGTTGCACTTGGCCACGTAGAGGGCAATGTCCTTCTTCATACCCGGCCACCAGAAAAGTTTTTTCATGTCCATGTACATTTTCGTGCTCCCCGGGTGGATAGAGTACTTGGTATGATGAGCCTCGTACATCAATTCCTCCCGTAGAGTACCAACGTTTGGGACGCACAATCTGCCATTCTTCCACATAAGGCCATCCTCGAAAGAGAAATCAGCGTTTAACCCGTCAACGGTTTCCGCTTTGTAGCGTTTCAAGCTCTCATCCAGCTCCAAAGCCTGTCGAACTCAGTCGGCAAGGTGGTATTGAACCTCCGTCCAGTTCAAGCATGCTGAAGTAGACGCTCTTCGATCAACGCAAATGATCTCCATTTCTTCTAGCTCACGGATTAGACGCTCATCGTGCATCAAAATCCAATTTGCTTGAGCGGGAGCCCGACGACTCAATGCGTCTGCAACTATATTTCCCTTTCCAGGAGTATATTTGATGTCGAAGGTGTAGTCCCCAAGGAACTCCAACCACCTCCTCTGTCGCATATTCAACTCCCTTTGATCTAGCAAGTACTTGAGGCTCTTGTGGTCGGTAAAGATGTCGATCTTCACGCCATACAAATAATGCCTCCAAAGCTTAAGAGCAAATACCACGGCCGCTAGCTCCAAATCATGGACCGGGTAATTCCTCTCATGAACCTTCAACTGACGGGAGCCGTAGGCAATTACCTTACCGAACTGCACTAGGACACAACCCAAACCACTCCCTGAGGCGTCGCTGTAAATTTTGTAGCCTTCCGTACCACATGGCGAGCATAGAATGGGTGCCCTGGTCAGACGGCTCTTCAGTTCTTCAAAAGCTTGTGCGCACTCGGGCGACCAAACGAACTTATGATCTTTCCTAGTCAATTTAGTGAGAGGAAGTGCAATCCTCGAGAAGTTTTCCACAAAGCGCCTATAATAGCCGGCAAGTCCTAAGAAACTTCGGACTTCCGCTACGTTTTTCAACAAAGGCCAGGCTCGGATCGCTTCTATCTTCGACGGATCAACCGCAATTCCATCTCCACTAACGACGTGACCAAGGAATGTTACTGACTGTAGCCAAAACTCGCACTTGGAGAACTTGGCATATAGCCGACTCTTCCTCAAGGTGCCCAGAACTGCGTGTAGATGCCCTACATGCTCCTCTTCCGATTGAGAGTATACCAAAATGTCGTCGATGAAGACGATCACAAATTGATCCAAACACTCACGGAATGTCCTATTCATTAAGTCCATGAATACCGACGGCGCATTAGACAGACCGAACGGCATCACCGTGAACTCATAGTGCCCAAAGTGGGTACTGAAAGCTGTCTTTGGAATGTCACATTCCCTAATCCGCAGTTGGTAATAGCCGGACCTTAGGTCCAGCTTGGAGTATACCGTCGACCCAACCAGCTGGTCGAAGAGATCATCGATTCTTGGAATCGGATATCGGTTCTTCTCGGTCAACTTGTTTAGCTCTCGATAATCGATACATAGATGCAAGCTCCCGTTCGTCTTTTTCACAAAGAGGACCGGTGCACTCCATGGCGGAGAACTTGGACGTACGTAGCCTTGCTCTAGCAGCTCTTGCAATTGAACCTTCAGCTCTGCCAATTCCTTTGGCGCTATCCGGTACGGTGAGCGGGCCACAGGTTTGGCACCTGGCACCAACTCGATACAGAAATCGATCTCTCGCTGAGGCGGAGCCCCAGGGAGTTCGTTAGGAAACACGTCGGCGTACTCCGCTACAACTGGGATATCACATAACCTGGGCTTTGGCTCCGAAGCCTCCAACAAGATGAAGAACAACTCGGCGCCTTTTCTTACCGCCTTAACCACTTGGAGAGCAGACATCAGCGTCTTGCTCGCTCCTCGCATACCGGCAAACGTGGTTTCTCCATCGGCGTTCCTTCCCAGAGTGATCTCCTTAGAATTGCAATCTATGCATGCACGCTGCTCCGAGAGCCAGTCCATGCCGAAGATCACATCGAATTCAGCTAACGGCAACAACGATGCTTCCAAATCGAAATCTTGATTTCCGATCCGCACCTTCACACGGCTCTTCCTATCCGCAGACATGAGAGATCCATTGGGTAGCACTACTTCTAATCTGTCCTCTACGAAGGTAGATGGCACTCCGATTCGCACCACGAAGTCCTCAGACAGAAAAGAGTGCGATGCACCCGTATCAAATAGAGCTCTCGCCGGATAGTTGAGAATTCGGACAAAGCCTAATTGCACACAAAAAGAAACATACAGTTGCACAACGGTATAATCACAAATAGCTACGAAAAAGCTAATTTTTTTTTTCATACCTGTGACAACATCAGCTTGTCGTATGGCTTCTTGCTGGCCAAGCGAGTAGACTCTCGGCTGAGTCGGAGTAATGTGCTGGGAAGCCGAAGACTCCGCAGCTTTACCCTTTTCCGCAGCTCGAGCAGAGTCCAAAGCTCGATTCTCTGATTTCGGGGGACCACTTCGACACACTGCGGCCTTGTGTCCCACCTTCCCGCAGGTGAAACACGTGATAGGGCTCCGCACCGTCATTGCTCCCGAAACATTTGAGCGGGTTTGCTCCGCCGGTTTGAACTTCCTTTTGTTCTTTCTGAATTCTGACTTAGACTGAGAGACCGGCACATGAAACTCAGGTTTCTTTGCCACGGCTTTTGCTTGTACCCTCTTCATGTCCAACTCTAGGGATCTGGCAGTTTGTACCATCACCTGGAAGCCTAACGTCATTGGGCCTGCAAGGAGCAGCCTCAACTCGTCCCGAAGACCTTCATAGAACTTGTTCGTCTTTGTCTCTTCGTCTTCCATCATAGGCCCCGCATAATGACCCAGTTTAGTGAACTCGTGCAAGTACTCATCCACTGAGCTGTCGCCTTGAGTTAACTTCAGAAACTGGTTCTGCAATGCAATGCGTTGGGCAGAAGGAATATACCTTTGAAGAAAAGACTTTGAGAACTCCGCTATCGTGATCTCGGTAATCTCCCTGCCTCCGAACTTGTGCACTTCCTGTTCAGCCCACCAACGCTCTGCCTCTCCGTTAAGGAGGAAGGTGGCTAAAGTGACCATCATAACTTCTTCTGTTGCTGTCGCCCTTAGAATCTTCCTAACCGTTGACAGCCAGTCCTCCGCCTCCGTTGGGGATCCGGTCCCCGAGAAAGTTGGAGGATGGAAGCTTAGAAAGTGTTGCAGCTGTTGATCACATGCTCGCGCAACAACTACACGCTCTACCGGATGCTCCACCCTTTGCACCGCCGCAGGTTCCACTGCAGGTTCGATCACCGGGGCCGCATCTGTATTAGGCGTAGCAGGCTGTGCAAGCCTTTGCGGTTGAGCATTGATCATCGCGAAGACAGCTTCTGCGATTAACCTGATCATCTCAGCAGGAGGAGTGGTCGCTGGCACTTTAGCCGACCCACTACTTTCAGCGGTGTTACGGGGTTGAGACGGCCCCGCACCACTTCTAGTCGCCTATAATCGTGTAAGACACAATTTAGTGACTGAAAACATAGCAAACAACAATCATGGAACGCTCAGGTTCAGCAAACAAGTATGTTTTCCCATTCCTAAGTGGACATTTTTATTAGTTTTTGTCGTTTTAGTTGAATGCACATCCCGTGCACACCACCCCTTAAAAGGAATTCGTCCCGAATTCGCTAAACTACGGATCGACGCCTTAAGTCCGATACCAAATTGTAACACCCTGCCAGTACGAATAATATAACAGTAGGTCCGGCCGGGACCCCACGCCATACTAACCACACTAGCTAGGAGTTAAAAGGTGATAAACAGAAAGAAACTACAACAGAGTATACTAAACACTAGCGGAAGCATACAGATTTAACATTTCCATTAGAATTGTCCACTATCATAGGAATGAAACCAAGAAAGAGAGTTATGGCCTTAAGGCCTTACATTTAGCAAATGTACCAAAAACTCCAAAACATACATCGGCACGCAGGCCGGCAATACATGAGAAAGCTAAAAAGGAGGTTGGCCTTCAAGGGCCAACTCAGCAAAAGGGGCCACCGCCCGCTATTTGCCACTAGGCTCACCTGCACCTGCATAAGAACATTCCACCAAGCGGTGGCAAACAAGGTAACGGTCAGCACAGCTGACCAAATTATAACGACCCCACCCCTTTCCCGGGGTTTCGGAGGTTCTACCCTGCAAGCAAGCGATACTAGCACAAGTACTAAAATAAAGAAAGTGCAACTACACAAGGTGAGGTTTCAAGCACATTCAATCTTCTAGGTTGAGCATCAAAAAGGAGGGAACCTAGGTATGCACATGATGTTGGTTGGGTTCACCCGAAGGTTCCCCGCAACCGCCTAAACAACCGCATGAGGCTAACAACATCAATTCCACAAACACTCCACCGTAAGGGCCATCGCCTTATTTGGGAAAAAGAGCTTTTGGTCGGTCTAGGTAAACCACCTTCCACGACCTCTCCCATGATCACACGGCTACATGAGGTAGGGACCTCTTACCGATCTACATGGAAACGGGTTCGGTTTAGCTTTGCCCGTGCTCTAATCGTCGCGATCTGTCGCACGACGCGGGTACGGCTTCGCCAGGCCCGTAAGGGTTTAACACCTTCAAGTGCTACACAAATATAAGCTACGCACCTAATCCCTTCACAAGGATCTAGGCTTCACAAATACTCAAAAAGGGGAGGTATAATACGCTCCGCATCAATTTCGCGGTGAAGGTTTGCCTTCATCCAATCTCAAAGCATGGGGCTTTCGTTAGGATCTTCACAAGACGCCTACACTTAAATCCCTCACTACTATAGATGATTTCACGGAGTCATTCTCTGGCACGCATTCTAGGCTTAACCTAAATGCAACGTCGCAATCCAAGCATCACCGATTCGGGCTCACGGCCACGAATAGGCTTCACACAAAATGCCTAAATCCGCACGACTACCGGATTTTCTACATGCAATATGCCGGGGACGGACACAATCGACCCGGAGTTCCGGAGAACTTGAGAGAATCCTACACTTCACCCATTTGGTGAAAGGGATCCCTCATGCAAGTATAGAGAAACGAAGGAGAGGACAAAAGACAAGTCCAAACAACGGGAAAAGAAATCGTTACCCTAGCAGCGTTCTTTTTCGCCATGGATCCGAGATTCTAGACAGAGGGAAATGACCGCACCGGGCTGCACTCTCCAGATCTGGAAACGGTTCGTGAAACGGAGCTCCGGAGCTCCGTCAATGGCGGAATCTCCCTTCTTCTTCCTTGGCTCCTCCTTCTTTCTCTAGGGTTTGGAGAGAGAATGACTTAGAGAATATGAGGTTTAACCCCCTCTCATCAGCCCTAAAGGTCTCCCGCAACTAAACCTAGCCGTTGGATCAAATCCCAAAAGATTTGGACGGTCCGATCTTCTTCTCCGCTCAAAATCGCGGAACAGAATAAACAGGGCGCACGATCACAGGCGCACGGTCAGTGGTCGTGCGCGAAGAGGGAAATGGTCGTGCGCACTGTCCAAGACAGAACTCAATATTCTTCTGAATTAACGCACGGTCGCTGGCGCACGATCACCGGTCGTGCGCGATGAGGACAATGGTCGTGCGCATAAGACGAGACAGAACTCCGATTCTTTGCGGGTTACGCACGATCATTGGCGCACGCTCACTGGTCGTGCGCTAAGAGGACAATGGTCGTGCGCATTGACCTGATCTGGAATCTTGAGCCTATCCCGAGCGCAACACCACCATTCCGCCTACCTTGCTGAACCACGATCTTTCGTCGGTCCCGGACACAACCTTACCCCTTAGCTCATCGGGTACACCCAACTTATAGACACCTAATGGTGACCTCACATCCTCTCTAATAGACTAGGTACACCATATACCTTCCATCCCCATCTAATGGTCCATAAATTACTCGAGTTTTACAGTTATACTATACGCAGACCAAGAGTTATATGAGTTGCATAAGAGGAGGTACCCCAAATATTCATCCAACTGACTCAAGAGTTTTTCTAGAAGTCTATAATGATATTCTTTGTCTAAATCCAGAGGGTCATATTTTTCCTTATTTAGTTGGCATTTACTATAATTTTCCTCAACTTTGACCCAGTATGAAATTGAACATGAAGTATAAAATCCTCTTATGATATGGCCTCCACAAAATCATGAAAAATCTATGGTGTCAAAATACAGCAAATACCTAATACCACAATTTTACTATAAGTTATTGGCCTCCAATTATAATATTAAATAATTACCCCAAATTAGAAATTAAAAAGGAACCCCAAAAATACTTGTCTAATAAATATGGAAAAATTACCTGACCTTTATATTAATCAGAAAAGACTACTGGCCAAATTTTAGATTTTATCAAGACTAATTAATCACATAAATAAATATTCCAACTAAACCCATTCTAGGGAAAATTGTGAAGGAACCTACTGATGAATAATTCCAAAAATTATACAAAAATTCACAGAGCTCTATATAGCCCTAAAATGTTCTACCACCAAGTTTCTTAATTTTTCAGAGGGTATTTGGCCCTTAGTTGTTTTTCTTAATCCTAAGATGAAATAGATGCCTTGTAAATGAAGTACTTGTTAAATAATTTCAATAATTACATAAAAATTACTAGAGATCTATAACATGATTTTATGTAACATTCCAAAATTACATCATCATCCAAGACCATTTAAGCATGTACATTTCTCTTATAAGGAGGTTCCCAAAAATGGTTATAACCTAAATCAGAGGTGATAATTGGTCCTAAAATTCTCTTAAAATTTACTAGGGAATATTTATGCCCCATAAACTTATCTACCAAGTTTCATGACCATCTAAGGACATATGCCCCTATGTCCTTCCCAAGGCTTAAAGTGCAAACCTCAGGTTAGAACTAGGTTCCTAAGGCATATCCACCCCACATCACCCCAAATTAATCATGGGGGTCTCTTAGGTGATCCTAAACTAGTGGCCAACGTTTCACACCACTTGGATGAGATTTGACCACCTAATTCCACCATGTGCACTTTTGTCCTAGTTTGACCTAGTTTGACCAAACTTGGATTAACTAATTACCCATCCAAATTAGTCCCAATTGGGCTGACATTTTTACCAGGGTCATATAATAACCCTAAAGAGAACCCACCAAAGTTTGGAGGGGATTGGAGGTCAATAGACCCTATAATTAAATAATATATGAATTATTAAATTATTACAAAAACCTTAGAAAAAATGTTGCCCTAAAATTTCCATCTTTGGATATGTTAAGGGTGTAGGTACAAATAGACTAGGTTTCAATTTTCAAGTCAATCCCATGATCCAATCAAAAGTTATTCCAAAATTAGTGGTTATCCTACCCTAAGGACCAGTCCCACCAAAATGGCTCTAGAGGGAGCTACATTGCTCCTTTTGGGATGAATCAAATTTTAATATAAGGCAGAGTTCAAGGGCTACAACTTTGATGTTGACTACCATTTCTGTAGAGGGCCCTAATTATTTTTATTAATTAATTCTAGGTACAGCCATATTTGTGACAGAAAATGCAATTACATAAGGATTTATATTAAATGATTATGCACGAATCCTGAAGCAAAATCATGTGGCAGCTGGTCATCTTCCTCCTCCAACCAAGGGTGGAGATTTCCCCGACCTGTAGCACTTCCTCCCTCATTTTCCCGGCCATCCGATCACCTGCCTGGCCGGCCACCACCACCTCCGTTGAGGTGGTTTCTATCGTCGGGCGGCGGCACGGCCGCCGGAGGGGCGGTTTCCGGCGAACCCGACCAAGTTTTTTTCATGGAAATTTTCAAAATTTTCTCACTTGGATCGGGATCAATTGAGCCCGATTTTTCACCTATTTTGATCTAAGATATATCCATAGAGAGAGGAGGATAACCAGACCTTCTTGGAGCCTTGAAGCCTTGCCGTTTGGCCCATCACCATGGATGACCTTGGAGCTTGAAAGCCATGCCGATCCGAGCCTCCACTGCATGATTCCTTCTGGAAGGTTGGGGGGTTCACTCCTCTTAGTCTTTTGAAGATGATAGAGAGCTTAATCGAGGGAGAGGGGGGTTATACCATGAATGCCATTAATGACCATCAAAGAAGAATTTTGGCCATGGTTAAAACCGCCAAAATCAGCCCCCATGTGGGCTGGAAAACCTCCTAAACTTCTCATAACAGATAGAGGGAGTGAATCCCATCAATTGGGGAGGCCTTTGGCCTCCCCTTGGCCATAAATGCCATTACTTCTCTCTTTCTCTCTCCACCATTTTTGGGGAAAATTGGATTTTCTCTATCCTAGCCGAATTTCTTGAAATTGAATGGCAATTTCTGTATCACCCAACCCCATTAGGTGGTGGACCACCTTAATTGAGTCTAGCCCAAGTGGATTGGGCTTGATTAGGTCAAAATATGTCATTTTGACCTAAATTTAGGGTGGAGTTGACTTTGGTCAATTTGACCATTTGGGTTGACCCCAATGGGTGGCTAGTGACCCAATAGCCTCTATTAAGGGTTAGGAAGGTCTAGGTAGGGTCAATTTGGCAAGGTGTGGGCCAATTGGCCCACAATAGGGCAATATGACCAAAATAGGGCTAGAGTTAATTAGGTCAAATTGGTGGCCCCATGATGGGGGGTTTTTAGTCCATTGGGTCCATAATATCCTTATAAGGGTAGGGAAAGGTCAATTTGGCATGGTGGAGGTCAATTGACCCTAATTAGGCTACTTTGACCAATTTAGGGTTAGGGTTGACTTTGGTCAATTTGGCCTCTTTGGTTGACCCCAATGGGTCCTTGGTGCTCTAAGGGAACGCCTAAAGGGTTAGATATGCTATGGTGGGGTCGAAGGGTCAAGGTGGGGCCCTTAAGTCCAACCCTAAGCTTGGTAACTAGAATTGCTATTTGTAGACCAAGGTGCTCTTCCCCTTCAAGCCTAAGGCCAAGTGATCTCTTCAAGCTTCCTAGGGTTTTGTAATGACCTAGTCATGACAAAACCATTCTAGGGTTCTAGTTTGGGGGATGTTACAACAGATACTGAGGAAGAAGCTCTAATAGGCCTCACGGCCATAAAGGAAGATAACAAGGATGACATCTCTCCTGGGAAGGTAATTGTCAAAGCCCGTCCATCTGTCTCTGATTCTGAATCAGTAACAGACTCTGTGCATGATGATGAGAGTGTGTCTGCAGTCAACAGCACAACGTCAATATCTCGATATAATGTTGAATCTGACCTGATAAAGCAGTATAAGGCTTTGTGGAAAGCCTTCTAGAACTGTAAGAAACTCCTCAAAGTACAGACCAAGGAGTTAGATTCCTTAAAGGCTGTCCAGTCAGAGCTCAAGCAAACAGCTGAAAAGCTGGCTGCTATGAGTAAAGAAGTGGACAATTCAAGGAATCCACAAGTCTTAAGAATGCTGAATTAGGTCAGAAGAACAAAGTCATAAAGGATCTTGAAGAGATGCTGCTGGCTGAGAAGAAACTTGCTGCAAGCTTCTCTATGCCTAAGACAGTCTTACCTATCATTGATACCTTCTCTGGATCATTCAGAGCTGGTATAAGATTGAATCAGGAGACTGTCAAGGACAATGGTTCTGAAGCTCAATCTTCATCTAAGAAGATACTTGCATCAGGTCCTTCTGGCCATGGACCTACAACAATAACACTGAAAAGTATGGGAAAGACTGCCTCCTCTAGGCCCGCTCCCACCTGTAAGGCTCACCCAATACCTGCTAGGTCAAATGTCATCCTTCCTGCTCACCAACACTCTCATCCTACTCAAATTGTGAGGCAGAAGGGAAGGTACAATAGGTATGAATGCTAGTGTTGTGGGAAAGTGGGCCACTTTGCCCTGGATTGTTGGTTCAACCAAACAAGGCCCAATGCAAAGAGAGTGCAGAACCCTCAGTGGTGCAACATTCCAGTTCATTCTCCTAATGAGAACCAAGGACCCAACTCTATTTGGGTGCCTAAGGGGAACTAATTTCTCTTGCAGGTACATCCAGATACCAGCTAGTCTCCAATCTGGTATTTGGATATTGGGTACTCCAGACACATGACTGGAGTCAAAAAGTATCTAAGAAGCTTCATCCCTGTGGAGAATGGACCAACAGTGATCTTTGGAGGTTCAGAAAAAGGAATGAATAAAGGCTATGGTAACATTTCTAATGGCCTAGTTACCATCACTAAAGTTGCTTATGTGGAGGGATTGAAACATAATCTCATAAGCATAATTCACCTCTGTGATCTAGGTTTTATAATCACGCTCCACAAGGATAAGCGCTTGATTAAGATGTCCCTAGAATCTGAGGCTATCTTGACTGGCACTAGGAGTGGCAATATTTATTGCTTAAATTTTCTTAATGCAAACTCTTCCATGCATGTGTGTCTTGTAGCCAATGATAAAGAGGGTCTATGTGTTCAATTGCATAAGAGACTTGCACACATTAACTATAAGACCATAAGCAAGATTTTCTCACAAGACTTGGTCAGAAATGGACCTAATATTAAATGCATCAAGGAAGGTCCTTGTTAAGCCTGTCAACTTGGGAAGCAGACAAGGACCAGCTTTAAAAGCATAACTGCCAAAGATTCATTCAGGTGTCTATTTTTACTACACATGGATCTGCTTGGTCTTATGTCAGTTCTGAGCTTGGGAGGGAAGGCCTACACTCTTGTAGTAGTTTATGATTACTCAAGGTTCACTTGGGTATTCTTCCTTAAAAAGAAGTCAGACACCTTAGAAATCTTAAAGAATTTTGTCAAGCAGATCCAGAATGAGATGGACTATACTGTGGTAAAACTCAGAAGTGATCATGGTACATAATTTCAATCAGGACCCTTGACAGATTTCTGCCACGAACTGGGTATCTCTCAAGAATTTTCCTCTCCTAAGACTCCTCAACAAAATGGGGTTGTTGAAAGTAAAAACAGAACCTTGATAGAGGCAAGTAGGACAATGCTAAGTGATTCCTCGCTTCCAGAATACTTCTGGGCAAAGCCTGTGAACACTGATTGTCATGTGATCAACTGTGCCTCCATCATCAAAGTCCATAAGAAGACTCCCTATGATCTAATGAAAGGCAGAAAACCTATATTATCCTACTTTAGGATCTTTGGAAGTAAATGCTATTTACTTAATAATGGGAAGGCCAGGCTAACCAAGTGGTGAGTTATGAAGAATTTGACGATCATGCCCGGTATGAAAGTGACGAGACACTGAGGCAGGTGTTGCAAAAGATCGGGGCTTAGGAATAACTCCGCTTAAATCCATCACCGTCGTGAACCATACGCTTGCCCGGTCACACTCTCCACGGCGCTAGCAAACTCGCAAATCAAATCAGTAGGACTTATAGGATTAGAACGGGGCTTAGGTTACGGTATGATATTCAAAGTTAAACGCGGAGGCTATGCAACCCAAGTGAGCTAACGGAACGCTGCACCACGCAAGACCAACAAACTATGCTCGTGTGACACACCCCCAGACTTATCCTGAAAACCAGGTGTGCACACGGCCTACTTCACAAATACCAACAGATTTTCTGTTTATAGCTCGGGAGGATTTTTTTTTCAAAATACTCTTTTTTTTTCTTTTACAAATTTTACTTCTTTTATTGAACCCCCGGTTGGTTCAAAATCAGCAGATGGACTTTATTTTCTTTTCATAACACAAAGATTCCACACACCACACAAGTTGAGACTTATGAGCGCAGTTAAAAACATTTTGGTTGCGGGAGTAGGATAGGCTTCAGGCTTTGGTGGATGAAGAGTGGTTGTACAAAGGAATGGTAGGCACAAAATGGGCTTGCAACGGTGAATGAAATGGACATGGAATAACAAAGCTCAAACTAGCCAAAGGGTGGCCTACATCATGCTTGATTCAACGAGTAGCTCTCACCCATGCTTCGAGAGTCTCTTGAGGAATGCAGGATGGGTGAACGAATCGCGCAGTGATGATTGTTACACAAGCGTTCAACAAACACAAAGAGGGGTTTTAGGTTGGTTTTCCTAATCTTAGCAATAACAAAAGAAATGCGGGTCGAAAACACCGCTTCGCAAAGTGAGGTGGATGCAACGGCCGCGATGCCGTGCTTCGTGAGGCGGATGAAGTGAACTCGAGTGCGAGAGGGTGAGGGTCGCAAACACCTCTTCACAACCGCCGTTAGCTCTTGCTAACGCGGGTCAAACACCTTGCGTGCGGGCGCGAGTGAGTGAATGAGAACGGAGTGAATCACAACCAAACCATGAAGAATAACAAAGAGACATTCATTTAAACAAATAACATCTCAATATTCGAGTTTTACACGGTTCAAAGAGTACAACGAGGAAAGAGGAAAGAAATAACCGATGTTGAAGACTAGCGGCCGTTCACGGCCGGAATGGTAGGTTGTCGGGCTACCTCCGGACTCGGACGGACAATGCTTCCGGCGTAGAGAGCTGTCACGATCTCCCTACGTGCTCCGTCGTCTTTGACTTTAGGTTTCTTCTTCTTCTCACCGAGCGGAATGAAAGAATGCTTGCTTGGAGGCTTGCGGACGATGGAGAACTCTCACGGACAATGGAGGAAGTCTTAGAATGGATGGAGGAGGCTTCCCTTTGCGTAGGAGATGAAGTGGAGGCGTCCCAAGGTGGAAATCGGCGGCATACGGAACAGGAATCCCGCTCCCGGCATGAACGATCCGCCCTAAAATCGCAACAGGCGTTTAAATATTCGCTGGATTAAATACTGCGCACGATCATTGGCGCACGACCAGTGGTCGTGCGCACTGGAATTCTGCGATCGTGCGCACTGCCTGGGTGGAACCTGCAAGATATGAAATTATAAAATAAAATGTTCGCACGATCAGTGGCGCATGACCGGTGGTCGTGCGCACTGGAGTTGATGGTCGTGCGCACTACAGCAAACAGAACTCAGAAATTAAATGGAAAGTGCGCACGAGCAGTGGCGCACGACCGGTGGTCGTGCGCACTATCGTTGATGGGCGTGCGCACTGCACCAAACAGAACTCGTGAAAAAGGGTTAAGTGCACACGATCAGTGTCGCACGACCAGTGGTCATGCGCAATAGAACCGGTGATCGTGCGCAGTGTTCCTGTGCAGAATTGCACCGGGAACACTTGCACGACTCCTATTCCCGCACAACCACAGATCTAGCCACTGAAAGTGGCACTTAACAGCATAAGAATACTAATAATGACAATAAGCACGAAAATCACACCAAAGTGGGCCAAGATGTGCACCTAGCATGGATTATCAAATATAAACAATAACAAGGCTAAAGTGCGGAGAATTGACTAAAAAACGGCCCGGATGAGTCCATAAATGTGTATATGATCAGGACTCATCACCAAGTTTGCTGAGAAAAGCAGTGAGGGTATTCTTATTTGCTACAACTCCTATAGCAAGGTTTACAGGGTATACAACATCAATACCCAAGCAGTGGAAGAATCTGAACATGTTGTACAGGGTATAGAACATTAATACCCAAGCAATGGAAGAATCTGTACATGTTGTATTTGATGAGACTAGCCTAATACATAAGGGTTGGTCTAGTTCTTCAGTGAATGCAGGTACAATAGAGAATATGGAGAAACTATCCATTAAAGAAAAGGATGATAACTCAATCAACGTTAATAATAAGTCAGCAACAGTTGAAATCGCAGAAGAAACTATAGAAGCTTCTGATACAGAAGAGGCAATGCAGCCTGAAGAACCTGTCAATGAAGAAATCCCCAGAATATTGCCAATTGCCTTGAGACAAATGAGAGATCATCCTCAATAGAAAATAATAGAAGATGTCAACAAAGGTGTACTAACAAGGAGCAGAGTTGCAAATGAAGCATTGTACCTGAGTTTTCTCTCTCAAATAGAACCCAAGAAATTTGAGGAAGCAAATAAGTATCCATCTTGGATTGTTTCAAAGCAAGATGAGCTAATTCAATTTAAGAGATGCAATGTATGGAAGATGGTTCCTAGACCCCTAGGACAGAATATCATAGGAACTAAGTGGGTCTACAGAAATAAATTGGATGAGAATGGAATAATCACAAAGAATAAAGCAATATTAGTGGCAAAGGGATATAGACAGGAAGAGGGGATTGACTATGATCAGACCTTTGCCTCAGTAGCCAGACTAGAAGCCATCAGACTATTCCTTGCCTATGCTGCCTACCGAGGGTTTAAAGTCTATCAGATGGATATGAAGTCAGCCTTCTTAAATGGTGACCTCAAAGAGGAAGTCTCTGTAGATCATCCTTCAGGTTTTGTTGATTCAACTCATCCTGACTATGTATATTTTCTTAAGAAAGCTGTATATGGCTTGAAGCAGGCATCTAGAGCCTGGTATGAGACTCTGTCCAGCTTTCTCATTGAAAATAAATTCTCAAGGGGGAAGATTAAAAAGACATTGTTCCTAAGGGAAGTTAAGGGAAAGATTTTGCTAGTGTATGTCTATGTAGATGATATTATCTTTGGCTCTACGGACAACAATCTCTGCAAAAAGTTTGCCAGCTTGATGCAGGGAAAGTTTGAGATGAGCAGCATGGGTGAGCTCAAATTCTTCCTAGGTCTCCATGTGAAACAATCTGAAGATGGCATATTCATCTCTCAGACCAAGTTCACTAGAGAGCTAGTAAAGAAGTTTGGATTGGAGAGTGCTTCCTCTATGAAGAATCCAATGGGAACCAATGTGTCTCTGGACAAGGATGATAAGGGAATACCCTTTGATGAAACCAAGTACAGATGCATGATTGGATCTTTACTGTACCTAACTGCAAGTAGGCCTGACATAATGTTTGCCACATGTTTCTGTGTTAGATATCAGGTGAACCCCAAGGAATCTCATCATGTCTCTGTAAAGAGAATCCTAAGATACCTAAAGGGTACATGAAATCTTGGCCTATGGTACCCTAGAAACAATGGGTGTGAACTGACAGGCTACTCAGATGCAGATTATGCAGGATGTAAAGAAGATAGAAAAAGTACCTCAGGAACATGTCAATTCCTTGGAGCAAGACTGATCTCTTGGAGCAGTAAGAAGTAGACAAGCGTAGCAAACTCCATAGTAGAATCAGAGTACATCTCTGCTGGGAGTTGCTGTGCTCAACTGCTATGGATCCAGCATCAGCTTGAAGATTACAATCTAAAGATGACCAAAACACCCCTATTTTGTGACTCTTCCAGTGCAATCTCAATTGATAAGAACCCTGTCTCACATAGCAGGACTAAGCACATTGAGATCAGGTATCACTTCATCGGGGAGCATGTGGAGAACGAAGATATCATCCTTGAGTTTGTTCCCACAGACAAACATGTGGCTGATATATTCACAAAGCCCCTAGATGAAGCTATGTTTAACTTCTTCAAATTCCAATTGGGAATGTTAAACATAGAATAAAAACTTCCACTTACTGCTCACTAATCTCCCTACATGTAACAGTAAGAAGAACTTGTAGGACCAGTACTGAAACAAAATGGTCATAAAAGTCATATACTGAAAAGTTAGAAAGGGGGAGAGAAGAATAACCTGAGTGGTATGTGGTGATGTATCACATCAAGGGGGAGTAAAAGATTAAGGGGGAGTATCACATCAGGGGGAGTAAAAGATTAAGGGGAAGCAGCCAACTCAAGAAAATGCAAAAGCTGAGGAAGTGGTAACAATGTTAAACCTCCAATGTATAAACTCACATCTTAAGGGTCAGTGCAAGTAATCTTGAATTAGGATTTTGACTTCTTCAAATAGGGGGAGATTGTTGGGAATCTTCCCCTCATGATTCCTGATTTGGAGAAGTCACCAATTCAAGGGAACTATATTTGATTATCCTCTTAGCTTTATCATTTCAGTATAAGATAAGTATAGGCTGGACATATCGCTGACAAGAATGGGCACATTATTGAAACGATGAGAAAAACAAAGAATAATGGTTGCATCTGATGTCGTCGAAAAGGCTCAAGCATGTCGTCGACAACAACAGATGTATCGTCAACAACAACAGACGTATCGTCGACAATAGCAAACATATCATCAAGAATATGTAGATCAAATTAAAATGGTGATATCGTTGTGACATCTACACGACGATATCAGAATGACGACACAAAGAAGAAGACTCAAAGATGTCGACAATATTGTCAAGAAGAAGCCTTGTCATCGAAAAAGCTAAGTGAGATTGATGGCCATTAACATCGTCATAATGAAGGCATGACGTCGAGAAGACTTAAGAAGGTCATTTGAAGACAAGCAGCTACTGAAGTATAGTCTGTCGACATGATATCATTCATGTCGTCGACAAGACAAGTTTGTCTAAGCGACATAGTGAAGACAAGGAGTTCTCGACAATACCAATTTAATGACTTCGTGTCGTCTTAAGCCCAAATGTCCAGTATCGTTGAGATATCACTGTCTGGTGAATAATTGAAGAAGAGACCAGTTCAAGGCATCGACAAAGTCTTGTCGTCGAGATATTATCCATGACGTCGTAACAATGGAAATATCGTCGAGACAAATTCAAAAGTAGGCAGATGCGCTGTCAGCATTTAATGCCACCGCCTAATTGTCTAATCAGCGCATGCTCTTGAGGGATGGGCGTCTGTCAGAAAAGGACATCATATGAGACCATTATGCGGCACATCTCAGTCCGATAAAAGGGAATAATGGATGCCCAAAAGCTCTCTCTAATTTCTGGAACTTAAGTATATCTCCCTAAGCAATCTTGAATAGAAAAGTAACGGCGGAGATAAGAAAAACCAAGAACGGAGAACAAATAGAAGAAAGCCTCAAGAAGATTTGAGCTATCAAGTCTGGTATCAAATGCATCTTCTTCAAGTCAAGAAGCCAATCTACATCAGGCAGAAGAAATAGTTTTCATTACTGTAATCTCTTGTAAGGCTTGCAGCCCTAGAACTTGTAAGATCTGTATTAGATCTGAGTGTCAAGCTTGAGGGCTTGAGATATGTGAGGCTTGAGGGCTAGGGCAGAGGACTTGCGGGTCCAAACTTGTCGAGCTTGCGGGCTCGGGTGTAGTGAAGGGGCTTGCGGGCCTAGGCTGCAGGCAAGACTTGCGGGTCTGTGTTGTGTAGGGCTTGAGTGCCTGAGTGTTGAGCTTGCGGGCTCGGGTGCTATGAAGGAGCTTGCGGGCCTAGGCTGTAGGGACTTGCGGGTCCAAGTTATAAGGCTTGCGGGCCGAAGACGTTGGCGGAGTTTGACGAGCCTAGCACAATGCTGGGTAGGCACAGAGGGACAGACGACTACCCAAGACACCCAGTCTTGAGGAACCTCTATACATCCTGTGTCGTCTGTGTGCTGAGACTTCTCGTGAATCTTCTGTGTATCGATTACATTGAACTCACTCTTGCTAAATATCTTAAAAACAACGATAATCACCTAACCCCCCCCCCCCCTTTGGTTATTGTTCTATAACATACAGTTACACGCCCCAGGTCATGGGCGTGACCATGAGGCATGACATCCAAGTCACGGGTGTGAACCATCACGCACTCCTTCCCTCCGAAGCTTCCCACAAGCAGCCAGTTTGAATGTTACACGCCCTAGGTCACACACGTGACCAAGGGGCGTGACATATACAAAATGCGTGCATTGAAGCCAGACGTCGTCCTTCCCGCAGCAGCTAATCACGCCTTTTACACTCCCTTGGTCACGTGTGTGACCAAGGGGCGTGTAACCCCAATTTCTCATCTATTTAAAGCCATCTCCATCAGAAGTTCAGGGACGAATTTTGGGAGTTCAATTCTCCTTTTCTTGTTTTATTTTCTATGTTTTTAGTATTTCTTGTAGTTAATTTTCTTCTTGCAATTTGTATTTTCGTTTCAATAGTTTGTAATCTTAATTCCTTAGTTTGTAATTTTCATTTGCAAATCAATAAAATTAGTTCTCTTAATTTCTCATTCGTCTCTTATTTTATCATGTACTCTTTTATTTTTGTTAATTTCTCTATCTCCATGGGTAGCTAAATCTCTATTAGTACTCGATTGAGATGATCCAAGGAATAATATAAGTTATGAAATAATTTAGAGTTGTTTTTTCTCTTTTCTAAATGCTTAAGATTTATCCATGATTTTAAGATAACGAGATTATATTTTTGATATATAATTCTTGTTCTTGTTTTCGTACTTTAGTTAGCCAAGAGGCTCGTAATGGGAATCGACCACTCAAGGATAAAAAAGAGTAGAATGCAATCCTCGAGATAGGACGACGTTACCTTTCCGGATTGGAGTAAAAGCCAATAGCGAGATTCACCTCGTAAAGCAAGTATTAGGTTATTAATTGTAGAATGATAATTCAGTTGATATTCCTAATCTTAGTTGGGTGTATCCTCGACCCAAGGTGCATTCATAATTCGAGAATCCCCACAGTCAGAGCTATTTTAGTAAGAGAATGCGATTTTATTCTTTCTTCTTATTTTTACCTCCGAGGTGATTTAAAGATTGAGTGTTAATCGTTGTTGTAATTATTTTAATCTTTATTTAAATATTTCTCTCTTTAGTGCAAAAACCAATCCAAAGTTTTATTGAAAGAATAATAGAGATTTTCTTGAAGTAAGAGTATTCAACCGCCCCGAGTCTAATACTACCTTGGTTTATTAAACCTATACTACTTCTGACGCGGTACACTTGCCGTTGTCGTTTGCGGGCATAGTTTTGCGCATAAAATTTTTGGTACTGTTGCCGGGGAACTAGGTTGATATTCCGAAAAAAAATATCTATTAATTTTATCGTTCTCTTTCTTCTGCCCCTTCTCTTAAAATTTTTAAAAATCTTAAAAGGCACAATTTAAATTCTCGAAAAGGGAGATTTGGGTTATCATTCCATCGCATCTCCTAGTACTAGGCAAACCCTTCACCTGGTAGACCTCAGGAAGTCCGGGACTAATTTATCCTGCTTTTTGAAAAAAAATATTATTTATATATTTATAAATTATTTCTCTTCTCTATTCTCCCTCTAAAATTTCATTCATTTAAGTGAAGGCTGTTTTCTTTTTATTAAATGAGATTATCTGAATTGGTCGTAAAAGTTGTCGAGCTTCAAAACCAAGTTAATTATTTAGAAGCCGCATGAAAGCGCCAAATTAGTTACAATTATTGTGGCGTGCCTCATCAAAGTGATTTTCATTCTTATTCTCAAAATTTATATTACGAAAATGATTTTTCTTAATCTTATGCAAATAATTTTGATAATAATTATGATCATAATTTTTCCTCTTTTCAAGAAAATAATTTTTCCAACTTTGATGAAAATATTTTTACTAATTTTCACGTGAATAATTTTTTGATCTTTAATAATTTTTCTTCTAGCTCTGAAGTAGATTATTCTTGGTGGCAAGCTCACCCGGATTGTTTTCGGAGCAATGATGATGAATCTTTAGATCCGAATTTTTGTTCTTCCTCTTTTGCGCCGCATGTTTCGTACTCTAATTTTGGGGAATTTTGACCAATTCAATTCGATACTCTCCCCCAAAATTTAAATGAGAACATTATTTCGTCTAGTGCTCTTTTTCCATCTTTGGATAATTTAGTTATGGAGGAACATGTGGTTTCATGTAATCCTATAATTTCTTTTACCGAAAATGAAGAAAAATTATTGTACCAAGAGTTTCTTAATGTTATGGGCGCCCCAGATGAAATAGAAGAAGAACAAGTTTCTTCCCCTACTCCACCTGGATCTTCTTTTGGTTATCATGAATTTTCGTAAAAATCTTCAATTTTAGTTCAAACGAAAATTCATGAAAACTTTGTGTCGAAAAATTTTATTTTGTTTGATATTGCACTAGATTCTTCTACAGAAAAATTTATTTTACAAAATGAACAACCAGAGCTTAATCATATATTTTCGTAAGTGCCTCCTCCTTGCGAAAAATTTTCTGACTCATTTATTTGTGATTCTCTATATACTAATAATTTTCAGGTTGAAGATGAGTCGTTGCCACCCCAAATAATAAGTGATCCATATGTCGCTCATCTTTATAAATCCAAATCACCCCAGGTATGTATCGGTGATTTGGATTTTCATATTCAATTAAAAGGACAAAAGGAGAAACACATGTTAAACGGAGGAGTAGCTGGGCGACCGATGTCTGCATATTCACCTGAATGTGAATTAAGGGAGTTGTCTATGCACCTTTCTTTTCAATTTCCGTTTAGCTAACAATAACCGTCTAGCTTAAAGACGTGAAAAAATGCTCTTGGGAGGCACCCCTTGCTTATCTTTAGTTTTCATACATTTTCTTTTCACGCATTTTTCTTTCACGTGTTCTTCAGACTTAGTTTTAAATTTTGGGGACAATGTTTAATTTTAAGTATGGGGGTGTAGCGTAGCTTTCTAGTGTTTATTATAAAAGAAAACTATTATATTATAAAAAAAAATCTTTGAAAGGGAGGTTTGGGATATCATCCCATCGTATCTCTTAGTACCTTGCGAGCCCTTCACCGGGTAGACCTTGGGAAGTTCAGGAATTTTTCAAAAATATATATTAATCCTTACTAGTTGCTTTTATTTTTCTAGAAATCTAGTTTGAGATTTGATTATAAGTATTCTTACATTTTTAATTTAGCTAATATTTTGTTTTATCAGAATTTGTTAAATTTAAATTTGAAGTAATTTAGTTTTAAGAAACACTTTATGTTTTTAATTCGATTAGAGAATCTATTTAGCACTACTTCTCATTTTAATTCTAAATAGCTTCACTTTGTGGTAAATTAGCTAATCATCTCTAGATTTCTATTCTATTCTCTATTAACTTTAAGATCTTAGGAAATTTCATTCCACCAAAAAAGTTGCTCTCAAAATAGTTAAATTTATAAACTAGAAATATTTATTTATCCCCCACCCTTTGTTGGCAATTAAAAAAATGTAGAAAAAAGATCATATGTCATGGAAATAAGAGGTTAAAATTCATTATCTCATAAACATATGCACCCAAAATCATTTTTAAAAGATTATATGTCATGATGTAAGAGGATAAAATTCATTACATCTAAAACATATACATTTTGGGTTTTTCATTGAAGAGAAATTTTAAAAGATTATATGGCACAGAAAATAAGAGGAAAAATAAATTATTTTCCTAAACTTATACAAATTCGTATTCAAATAAGGTGATAGGATAAAATTCATCACCTCTATTTTAGTATCTCTTCATTTCGCTATTCTATATAAAACCTATTCATAGCCATTTCTATTGATTCCAGTCCTAAATAAAATTATTAATAGAGTAATATTTTAGTAGGTGTCTTTTCCTTAAGCTTCTTCTATGTTAGAGTGTCTATAATTTCAATCTAATTTTTTTTGGAAATTTCAATAATTTCGGTTGCTAAATAGTTATCTTGAGAAGTATTTAGCTAACCAAATTTCTCTTTTTAAATTATCACCATAACTTATGACTTAATTCTTGAATTCCTAGAATTTACTTTTAACTTACTCTTGGTTTAATGAAATTTTAATTAATTAGAAATAATATCGATGTCTTGTAATTCTTTCCTCATTCTTTTGCTCTGGAACAGCAAAAGCTCAAGAATGGTGGTGTTTGATGAGTAGTTTTTATACTCATCTTTTAGTATAGTTTTAATATATTTTTAATATGAAATTATATAGTTTACATGCTTTTTCTCATTTAATTTATTATATTTTCAATTATAAAATCTAACTTAGACTTATCTTATGTTTTTAGGTTTTCTGGACATTTTGAGCGAAATGTGCAAGTACATGCCCAAGGTCGCGCCCGTGACCAAGGGCGTGACAGCCGAAGACATGTTCCAGACCTAATGCCACCTCATTAGGAGCATTCCGTGAAGATTCGCCAAGTACATACCCCAGGTCACGTGCGTGACCTGGGGGCGTGGCCAATTGTCATGGCCACGACCCTCCTCATGCAGCCAGATCAGCCTCACACATCATTTAAAGTTACACGCCACAGGATACGGGCGTGACCATGGGGCGTGACATCTAGGACACGGGCGTGAACCATCCCTTGCTCCTTCCTGCCGAAGCTTCCCACAAGCAGCCAGTTTGAATGTTACACGCCCTAGGTCACGGGCGTGAACAAGGGGCGTGACACGTATGAAACGCCTGCATTAAAGCCAGACGACATCCTTCCCGTATCATATAATCACGCCTCTTACACACCCTTTGTAACATCCCCCTAACAACTAGACCCCCTAAGTTGTTTTTGTCATGACTAGGTCATGACAAAACCATAGGAAGAGCATAAGACCTTGCGATCTTGGATGAGAAGGAGAAATCCCAGTGGTCTGCATATAGCAGTTTTCAGATACCTAGCCTAGGGTTGGACTTTAGGGCCTTTCCTTGAACCTTGACTCCACCATAGTATCCCTAACCCATTAGGGGTCTCCTTGGAGTACTAGGGACCCATTGGGGTCAACCAAAGAGGCCAATTTTGCTAAAGTCAACCTTAACCCTAAATTTGACAAACTAACTCAATTAGGGTCAATTGGCCTCCACCTTGCCAAATTGACTCCACCTACACCTTCCTAACCCTTAAGAGAGGCCATTGGAGCCAAAGCCACCCATTGGGGTCAACCCAATTTGTTAATTTGTCCAAAGTAAACCTTGTACTAAATTAGGTCAAAATAACCCAATTCCCCCAAATTAATCCCAATCCATTTGCGCTAGACCCAATTGAGGTGGTCCACCACCAAATGGGATTGAGTGCTACTGTTTGGACCATATAATTTTAGGGAAATCGACCAGGAGAGAGAGCCTAATTTGAAAGAGAGAGAAGGTAGGGGGAGTTAATGGAGAGGAAGAGGAAACCTTTCATCTCCTCAAATAATGGCACCTTTCGTCTCCCCTTGTGGAGAGGAGAAGTTTTCAACCCTTCCTCAGCCACATTGATTTCCAAATTCACTTCCCCAAGTGTAACCGATGCATTCATTTATGGCCATTAATGGCAATCCGAGTAACTCCACCCCCTTAGACTCATTTGACCCCTTTAAAATCTTCAGAGGTTGGAATGGAGTGAAACCCTGTCTTACCCCAAAGAAATCGAGCACTAGAAGCTAGGATCGACATGGCGCCGAAAGCTCCACCTCCGGCCATGGCAACTTGCCGGAATATGCTCCACCAAGCCCCCACACAGGTTCGTCCGCCTCCTCTCCCTTAGTGCTAGATCTTTTCATAATTTGGAGCTTGATCCGAGATCAATTGGGCTCGGAGAGTGCTTCTTAAAGGGCTCGGTTTGAGCTCTCTTTCCCCTCCTCAAAACCCAATTCCGACCACCTCCAGCCGGCCAACCACCCCCTATCGCCGGCCACCACCCCAACGGAGGTGGTGGTGGCATTGGCTGGCCGGGAAGTGACACAGGTGGCCGGGAAATCATCCCGCAAAGAAGCCCAGGATGGGCTGTCGCGCGCCATCCGCCTAACGGGGACGATAACTAAGAGCTGTCTGATCTGTCGTGATCAGTTATTCGCAGATACTAGTATTTTATAATAGTTATTTTCTTATTACTGACTGTAGTTAGAAATAATTATAGAAAATCCTTAGGGCCCTGTACAGAAAAAGCTGTCACAACCAATGTTGTAGCACTTGGAGTATAATTTATTTTAAAATTGTTTTCACCCCAAAAGGAATTTTGTAGCTCACTATAGGTCAATTTTGGTGGGACTGGTCCCTAGTGTAGGACAACCACCATTCCTTGAATAACTTTTGATTGGATTATGGGATTGACTTGAAAATTGAAACATAGGCTATTTACACTTTTCCACACATCATACCCAAAGATGGGAATTTTAAGAGAACCTTTTTCTAAGGTTTTTGTAATAATTTCATAAATTAAATATTAATTAATTATTGGGTCAAATGACCTCCAATGCCCTCCGAATTTTGGTGGGTGCTTCTCATGGTTATCACATGACCCTGGTAAAAATTTCAGCCCAATTGGGACTAATTTGGTTGGGTATTTTGTCAACCCAAGTTAGGTCAAATTGGGTTAAAGTTAGGGCATGGTGTTTATCTTGGGGCATGGTGGTCAAAACTCATCACCATGAGCTGAAACATTGGGCATTGTTTTAGGATCACCTAAAACACCCTCATGAGTAAGATGGGGTGGTGTAGAAGTGGATATGCCCTTGAACCCTAGTCTTACCCCTTGGGGTGTAGATAAATCTTTGTCAAGGACATGGGGTCAAATGTTCTTGAATGGTCATGGAACATGGTGGATAAGTTCATAGGGTGTAATTAGGCCCCAGGTGATTTTTAAAGAATTTTAGGAGCAATTATCCCCTTTAAATTAGGTCATAAACCCTATAGGTAAACATTATTTAAGAGATATTTACATGCACAAATGATCTTGGATGAAGATGAAATCTTGGTGGTGCCTTTTTAATCATATTTTAGACCCCTGGTAATTTTTGTATAATTTATTTTATGATTTAACTAGTACTTTATCCTCAAGGCACCTATTTTGTCTCAATCTTAAGAAATATAATCAAGGGTCCAAAACTCTCTGGAAAACTGTGCAACTTGGTGATAGGACATTTCAGAGCACTAGGAAGCTCTGTGAATGTTTATAGAATTTTTGGAAATTGATATCAGTGGGCTACTTCACAACATGTGCAAATTAGGAATTATTTGGATTAATTACTTCAGAGGACATTTCTTTACTGTAAGATTATGATATTCATTATTTACTGTTATTTTGGCATGATAAATTTATATTAATTTTATGAGGATCATGTGTTGGGAATACCTTACACTTCATGTTCATATTCAAACTTGACAAATATTGGAGAATTTAAATAAATGTTACAATGTTGGGGAAAAATATGAGTCTTTGGATTGAGTCTTATAATGCGATGAAAGTCCTCCAGTAAAAATCTTGTGTCATGAGGATGAATATTTGGAGTACCTCTACTTGTAAGCTTCATATAGTTAGTTTGGTCTGCGTATAGTAAATATGTGAAATTTAGCTTTGGGGTGTCATCCCAATATAGCTCCTAGTACCATAGCGATCCCCATATAGGGTAATCCTCGGGAAGTCCAAGATTAACCATAAACTGTAGGAGTAATATGTTATACAAGATTAACTTAACATTACACACACCCACACCCTTTAGTTACAGGAGGTTTATTGGTTTGGTTGTACGAGCGGTCGGCTTGGTAGTTGAAGCAGCGGACTAGTTAGTCCGGTGAGCTTGTGGCTCAGTAATTTTTGTTGTGCCAGGAGGATTAACCGGTGAGCTTATGGCTCGGAGATAGATAGTAAACAAATTTGCATGTGCATAAGGTGGTGGGTCCTTAGTGTTGATGATCGTTGCACCGACATTAATGCTTGGGCTCGGTAAGAGTGGATAACCCTTTTACCATGACAAGTCTGGTGGTCTATCCAGCAAGAGTACGCAGGAGCTCCGATGTTGTGTTCTTAGCGTTGAGGCGTACGTTAGGTCTAGGTTAGGTAGTGCAAATACCAACCTAAAGGTGGGCGAGGCCCAACCCACTGCTTCCGTTTGCCACTACGGGAGTATCCTGGGATTTTTGCTAGCTCCAAAAAAGGGGGAATTAAAGGTCTGTGCGCATAGAGTCGAAGTGTGTGAGTTGCACTTGTATGATCATAGCATAAACTGCATAACTTTGCATGTCATTGCATAAACATTGCATTTCAACCCCTACCCCTATCGTATAAGTCGGTTATGAGACTTCTTATACGATAGGCCTTGCTAAATGACCCCTTGGTCTATAGGTTTGTGTGGGCATTCCTATAAATCAACAGTTACTTTTCCTTACTTTTCTATTATTTACATGTCTTTACTTACTGCACTTTACTTATTCTTTACCTACTCTTACTATGCTCTTTTACTGCTTCAATTATATATATATACATGTATAGTGTAGACATTCCCTGTACCCCTGTTACCTGCTATTGTTGTACCCCTTGTTGTCCTCCACTTCATCCTTCCCGCATAGTGGCTAGGAGTCACCAGGGGAGGGGTGGGGGATTGGCTTAATCTTTTTGACTAACGTCCGGTGGACCATATCATTTTAGGAGACCACGAAGACGGAGCAGCACCAGAGGCCGGTGTAGATAGAGGCGGGGCAGTCTAGCACAGGAGCACCAGTGTCGGGATCCGTGATTGTTACTACTAGTTGATTTGCTTCTGCGAGTGTTTATGTAGTGAGGATTTGATGTAACGGGCAGGAGCCCTTGTTATTTCTGTCTTTGATTTCAGTTATGATTATATGGACATCTCTTTTTAATGGTTTATTTATATGTGATGTGGACTTGGCTTCTATAAGTTTGTTTAAGCTTAACTTCTTTGTGATCGATAAGGCCGGCAGGATCGGCGTTTTGTAGTGACGACCTTCCTGAGTGATGGTGCCAACGCAAAATGGAGGTTCTGGGCATAAGACCCCAGAGTTGAAAAAGAAAAAAAAAGGGGGGGGGGGGTCTTACAAAGTGGTATCAGAGCAAACCTCGATCCGAAGAAAAGATGTCCACAATCCCTGGGCCACCCCGCGCGAGTTTAGTTTGAGGACAAACTAAGCAGCAGAAGCAATGGTGTGCCCATTTGGGGAAATCACATGAAAAAGTCCACTTTTAACTTAATCTTTTTGGCAAGTTTTCTTTTGTAGCCTGCAGCAAACCCTGGCCCCAGCAGGGAATACGTCCGACTACAAAGATCTCTTTAGACAGTCCTTTAGTCAACGAGTTAGATTTAAACTCCACTAGGACACGGGACTTACCCTGACAATTTATTCCTATACCATGCCCTAGTTTGAAATAGACCATAGGTATAACTTTGGTGAAGGTGCAAGGATACCCCAAAGAGGCTAGAGAAAGAGAGATTGACACATAAGCAGAATGGTAGGGGACTCGTGGATCTAACCCTCGTACTAGTGATATGTTGACATTGAGACAACCACCATGACAAACACGAGGGTCGGACAAGAATTCAAGTTCGGAAGGGACGCGTTTGAGATTGGTTCATATGTTGACCTTGTTAAGGTTGTCGAAAAGGGTACCTTGAAGAGTCTTATCTTTTTTATATCGGGGCTTATCTTTTGTTTATTGGGGCTGACCTTTTGTTTATTGGGCAAATTTGTTACTGACTTGGGTTTCCTTTGGATCTAAATTAGAAGATGTTGCATCGTAAACATAGTGATTTTGAGGTCGATCTTATTGAATGTTACGCAGGCAAAGATGTGATGGTGTAACAGTAGGTCTGGAATGATGATCTGAAGTATTACTAGGACAATGAAAGGACATCGTAGATCGAGCAATGACTTGACCTTAGTTGAAGTATTAGAAATGTAAAGTTGCTAGGTTTAGTCACTTAAGGATGCAGATGCCTTTCTGGAAGTTGGGAACTGAAATTAGGTCGTGCAAGCTTTAGTTATATTTGAAAGTTCTGGTAGTTTGGGGCATTCGGAAGTAATTAACTCATGAATTTTTAAAAATCACGCCCTGTCATGGTAGAAAATTTTAACTACAATAATAACCCTTATACCTTGGGAGCTATGACCATGAATAACCCGTGATCTTAGACGTTGACTTATTGTAATTAAAATATAATGTTTGAGTTTACAATGATAAGAACGATCTAAGTTTATCTTACTTTGGACCATCCGAAAGTGATCAAGATTAGCATATGTGGAAGCGATGGGAATTTGTGAAATAAACGTGATGATATTTCCATGATGAAATTGATTTGTGAAAATCTTAGGGTTTCAAAAGAATTTTACCCGGTATACCTTATGAATCAAACTCCACATAGAAAGTGATGGGATTCATCTTATAAACATGAATACTAATAATGATTGGTTAACATATACTCATTAGTTCACAAGTGCACCACCATAAAATTTTGAGGATGATTTGGACGCTTGATGATCTGATCAGTTCCACCAATGGTAAGAACTGGATAAGTTGTAGAGTGGAGATGATTGATGACTCGGATGTACTTACAGGAATAAGAACCTAAACATGCGGAGAAAACATTATAAAAGCGTTGTCTACCCATATTAACAAGAGCTTTAGTCACCTAAAAAATGGTGTATTCTGAAACACGTATGTCCTCAGAATGAAGAAAGACGTCATAAGTTTTATAATGCACGGTGAAGGCCAAGTGCAAAAGTCTTTAGAGAACTACCACAGTCACTGCCCATGCTATAGTGGAGTTTGAGGACATAATTATGGATTTCATACACAGGTTACCACATCCCCACTCCGGGAACAAGTTCGTTTGGGACATCGAAGATAAACTGACCGAGGTAGCTAGGGTCACCCCAGGATGGAAGGACGCTCCCGTTGGTGTTTGATGGGATTTGACGAGATGTTTGTCCATTATCGTAGTGTGACCAGGATGATCTTGTTGAATCAGGATGGACGGTGTACATCCAAAAGGTGAAGATCAATCCAGGCTTATCTGGGCTCTTGGTTGACGTCAGCACAGCTTTCCACCCTCAGATGGATGGAGGCGCAGGAATCCACTATCTTGGATCCAGGATGAGGATCCCAAGGCACTCGGCTCAGAATTAATGGAGGGCATAGATACACAGGTGCGACTGATTCTAGTTAGGATGCTGGAGGACCAGAGCTGTCAGGTCAGGTACTACGATGCGCGGTATCGTCAAGTAGAGTTCCAGGTTGGAAACCGGGTGTTCCAGAAGATACATCCGATGCAGGGAGTCTTGCGGGTTCGCAGGCGGAAGAAGCTCACTCTGAGATAGATGGGGCTCTGCATGATCCTGGAGTGGATCAGCCCGTTGGCTTATAGACTGGAGTTGCCAATGGAGTTAGCGGGATTGCACGACGTTTTCCATGTCTCCTCACTTAGGAGGGCTCTACTATGGATAGAGCGGCAGATATCCACTTCTGAGGGCCCAGTAGCTACTAATTGGTCGGTTCACCTGGAGCTGGTTCGGATAAACGACACAGAGTTATGACCCTTGCGGCGCAAGAAGGTTCCACTGGTCAAGGTCCTATGGAGGAATCATGGGCAAGAGGAGTGATGAGTCCCAATTATATACACTTTTATGGACTCATCTGGGCCGATTATCTAGTCTATGCACTACACTTTAGGCATGTTTTCGTTCATATTTGATGTTCCATGCTAAGTGCACTTTTAGGCCCATTTCGGTGTATTTTCATGTCTACCTTACTCATGCTTTATGTTGCAATTTAATTTCTATATTTTAGCATGTGTGGAATGCCCATTTCAGTGGCCCGATGATCTTTCATGTTGATACAGGGGTCGTGCGAGTGTTCTGGGGTGCAAAAACTGTACAGGAACATTGCGCACGACCACTGGACAAAGTGCGCACGACCACTGGTCGTGCGCCACTGATCGTGCGTTAATTCTCCCTTGAAAATGGCCGGCCAGGCAATACGCATGACCACTGAACATAGTGCGCACGACCACTGGTCGTGCGCCATGCTCGTGCATTATTTTTGTCATTCTGACTTTTGCTGCAGGTTGTTCCCGCACGCTCACAGGCATTTCTTCGCGCACGACCACTGGTCGTGCGCTCCTGACCGTGTGCGCTGTTAATTTCTGCTCCGCCTTTAAATAGACATGCGCGATTTTAGGTCGGGATCGATCATTTTCCAGCGCCGTTTCCTGCTCCAGAGCGCCCATTTCGCCTCCTTCTTCACCGCCCACCTTAGGGAGGAGCTCCAGGCAAGCTTTCAACGCCAAATCTTCGCCGGAGCTTCCTCTTGGCCATCTCCTTCATCTAAGAGCTTCAAGAAGGGAGTCAACCTAGCTCTCACATTCAAGATCGGAGCAGCTTGTGTGATCATTCCACCGGTTCGTGACACGAAGAAGATGGGTCCATTGGAGAGTGGTGATAGCTCTCTCTACCCCTGACGCATTCGAGGACCGATCTTGGACGCGGATTAACAACCGGGCGATTCCTTCCGTGAATCCTCAACAAGACTTCGGAGCCGGTCGATTTTGCACACTCACCTCCTCTTGTAGTGATAGCTTAGTTGGATTTCGTATATGTTTGATGAAGTGTGTTTTGACTATTAGCATTTATACTTGATTATGTCTATGTGATTTGAGTATTCTTGCTTATCATTTTGAGGTGTGCCTTGTGGTGTGGATCGTTGGTTGTGTTGTGCCGCCCTTACAATTGTTAGTGGTGTGCTTTGCGAAGAGGTGCTTGCGACCCTCATTCCGCCGTTCTCTCCACTCCATCCGTACGCCTACTCTTCCATACGCCTAGCGAAGCGTGGCATAGCGTCCCGTGTAATCCATTCGCCCAACGAAGCAGTGCGCTCAAGACCTGCCAGTTCGACTCTGCTTGCCTACTCGTCCATCCGCCCTTGCGACGCAGCGCGCTCAAGGCCTGCCTAGTCTTCATCCCGCCAAGCGAAGCATTGCATAGCGGCATTGCATAGGAGTAGTTGTAGTTGTTTTCTTTTATTTTCCAAAAGCCAAACCAACTCTCCCGCATTCCATCCGACCTTTAGGACTTCAATCTCAAGTCCTTCCTCGAAAGTTAACTTCACCTTACTGTGTTCCTTCGAGATTCGATACTCGGGGATTACTCCTCGTTTTATATTACTTGAATGATCGGTACACTGCCATTTCGTGCCGCAGTCTAGACACCACCTATAGCGGTGTGCAAGATTCGCGCATCAAGTTTTTGGCGTCGTTGCCGGGGAACACATACGTGTGAGTTTTCTGGAGAGGGAGAATCTGAGCGAGAAGCCCTTCCCTTTGTATATTGCATTCTTTTGTTTTGTTTCTTCCTATTCTGTTTTCCTGTTTTATATTAGGTTGCTTTAGTAATCAGTGTTAGGTGTAGTATTTTGCACAACAGTGTCTTTCTTTTTGAATCTTATTATCTTCACATCATGTGGGCTGCATTCAATATTCGTTGTCGTTGGTGTGGAGATATTTCTCACGCTAGTGATAGATGCCCTACGGAAGATGGTGGGCATAATTCTCGTGGCCCGGTGTACGGAGCACCATTTTCCTATGGTTCTTCATGCCCTGTGCCCATGTCTTATGGCCACTCGTCCTCACCGCATACACCATTTTTATATTCCTCCCCGACCCCTCAAGGACCAAGGAGCAATATAAAACGGTGCTTGTTCTGTCAAAGCATGGATCACGCCCTGAAGGACTGTGCCGAGTATCTTCGCCAATTGGACGAGGATGATGAGCCAGATATCCGTATCATCCCGACTCCTACTTCTGGAGGCGCGCCTTCAACATCTACTTATATGTCTGTGTCACCTTCATGCTTTGAAGGGGATGATGTGGACACAGTCACCGGATGCGTGGCTGATCTAGGCTCTGACATGGCCGAGCCTATCTCCCCTGTGCATATATCACCGTGCGTAGATTCGATTCTTTGTGAGGAATCGGTGCTTAACATTTATCCAAGCACTATTCCTCCCCCTGTTGTGCATACAACTATATTCATCTCAGACGACATTGTTGAGGATGTTTCGCAGGATGAGGCTGGCGATCTATGTGTTGTGCCTGTTCCTATGGAGGAGGACAACCTTCTAGGTGAAGATGAGTTTTCCTCAGCACCGGTGGGGGAAGTCCAAATCTTAAGATTGGCCACTGTTGATCCCGCCGAACATTGTGGCATTGATGACAATGCCAACATTATTTTACTTTCCCAACCTGATGGGAGTGAGTCCGGGACCACTCCCCCGCTTGATTTTTATTTAAGTCATTCTTCTCTTTTATTTCTTGACCCCCCTTCTGCTATAACTGAGCCTGTGCAGGTTGAGTCTCCGCAAGTACATAAGGAGGATTTGGAGCTTCCAGCTCAGGTCAATGATGATAGCATCCTCATGTGCGAGGAGGTTGATCCCTTCACCGATGAGGAAGCTCCAACATTGATCTCTTCCTCCTGCTACCTCCCTGATGATGATACCTTGCTAGGCAAGGATATTTTTTGTGGTGAGATGAGTGAGGACCAGGCCTCCTCCTCTTCTTACTTCCTATTCCCGCTACCTGTGTTTAGCAGGTATCTTTATTTAGGTGGGGGAATAACTATTTTATCGTCGTATCGGTACCCGCTACCGACACGCGTATTAGAACAGTTGCCTGTTCATTTCCTCTTTCATACGCCCATTAGATAGAACTGTACAAACGCCAAATAAGTCTTGCTGGGAGGACAATAACCCCAGTAGTTATCTTACTTTTCCTGCATTTTTATTTCTTCTAATCATGTTTAGTTAGCTGTAGTTTATTTTAGTTTGTCTTTTTCTTTTGTTTTTGCGGAGCTCACCCCTGCAGGTCCTTCTTCTGGATGGCGGATATTGCATCTTTGTCTTGGTTTTCACGCGTCTTCTGGTATGCTCACTTGCTGACCATTGGGTACTCTCTTCCCCTAGCTCTTTTCTGAATTTCATAGCTATATATTTTGTGTATTGTCTAGTTTAAGTCTGGGGGAGAGTAGTTCTGTGTGCCCACGCACGTGCACTATTTCATTGCATGCTGGAAGTATTTCTATTTCATTTATTTAGTATTGTTTATTTTCTATGCACACCACAGCACCCACTTGAGCGTGCGCTTAGCTGTTGGCACGTCGCGAGTCGAATTTGTCTCTTCTGTGTGATTTGAAAAATCATCATGCTGGCTTAGGATTATGAGGCAGAGTAAGATGTTGACTCCTGTAGTGCTCCTAGTCGAGTGCTCATGCCTCGCATAAAAATTCGTGTAGATTCAATTTCTTTTTATGCTTTTAGATTATATTTTTCTATTAGTGTAGATATTGTTTACTTTACTCAAAAAATTTGGTGAATCCGGTGTGAATCAAACGGTAGCATAGGGATGTGTGTTAACGATCGCTAGACTCGTATTGCTTGAGTCGGGAGAAAGGATTATCTTTCTCGGTGGCTAAGAACTTGCCCCAAGCGACTCTTGAAGCATGGGTATATGGTTAGTCAATCACGTGAATGTGATATAGGCCATCATTTTGGCCCGGTTGAGCTTTTGTGCCCATTCCTATCGCTCTATCCTTGTTAGCCCAGTTGTGCCTACCCGTTCTTTGATTCAGCCTCACTTTTATCTCACCAAAGCCTAAAAGCCAATCCTAGTCGCACACCCAAATTTGAGCTTTAGTTGTTTATTATTTTCATGATTGGGGTGTTGATGTGGTGATATTTTTTGTGAAAATGTGGATGCACTTCATTGCCCATTTTGCTGAAAATGTTTTGAAAAGAAGAGAGAAGAAAAAGAAAATAAGAAAAAAAAAGAAATGAAGTAAAAAGAAAAGAAAAAGCAGTGCTTAATTGAAAATTCTTATAGATTTATGTTTGGGAGTAGGCGGTGTACACACCCATGTAGTCAAGTCCAAGTCTGGGGCTGTGGTGTACCCGCGTGTCTTTTTGTGGTGCTTGAGGATAGTTTTCTATGCTAGCTCATTTGGGTTTAGTGCGTAAGCCGTCATTTTATCATTGTATACCTCACCTAAACCCAAGCCCCATCTAAAACCTAAAGTCCTATTGATTCACGCATTTGAGTCAAACCTGTGCCGTGGAGAGAGTGCGAACGGGCAAGCTTTTGGTCACCGACATTGATGGATTTCAATGGAGGTTGTCTCGAGCCCTGATCTTTGGCAATGCTCGCCTCAGCGTTTGGTTTACTTTCTTCCTGTGTACGACCTTATGATTCACCGTGATTCACTTTTTGAGTAAATGTAATATATAAATACGCCCCTAGAAAAGTATAAACTAATATGTATAATTAGGAATTTTGTCTACTACATTTCTACGCGCATGAGTATGCGACTTCGCATGGTACTCCGCTTTACAATTTTTATGTCAGCTTATGTTTTTCTTGTCCGCCGAGAGTTGTTTGCTCGGGACGCGCAAACGTTTAAGTCTAGGGGTGTGATGAGTCCCAATTATATACACTTTTATGGACTCATCTGGGCCGATTATCTAGTCTATGCACTACACTTTAGGCATGTTTTCGTTCATATTTGATGTTCCATGCTAAGTGCACTTTTAGGCCCATTTCGGTGTATTTCCATGTCTATCTTACTCATGCTTTATGTTGCAATTTAATTTCTATATTTGAGCATGTGTGGAATGCCCATTTCAGTGGCCCGATGATCTTTCATGTTGATACAGGGGTCGTGCGAGTGTTCTGAGGTGCAAAAACTGTACAAGAACATTGCGCACGACCACTGGACAAAGTGCGTACGACCACTGGTCGTGCGCCACTGATCGTGCGTTAATTCTCACTTGAAAATGGGCCGGCCAGGCAATACGCACGACCACTAGACATAGTGCGCACGACCACTGGTCGTGCGCCATGCTCGTGCGTTATTTTTGTCATTCTGACTTTTGCTGCAGGTTGTTCCCGCACGCTCACAGGCATTTCTTCGCGCACGACCACTGGTCGTGCGCCCCTGACCGTGCGTGCTGTTAATTTCTGCTCCGCATTTAAATAGACATGCGCGATTTTAGGTCGGGATCGATCATTTTCCAGCGCCATTTCCTGCTCCAGAGCGCCCATTTCGCCTCCTTCTTCACCGCCCACCTTAGGGAGGAGCTCCGGGCAAGCTTTCAACGCCAAATCTTCGCCGGAGCTTCCTCTTGGCCATCTCCTTCATCTAAGAGATTCAAGAAGGGAGTCAACCTAGCTCTCACATTCAAGATCGGAGCAGCTTGTGTGATCATTCCACCGGTTCGTGACACGAAGAAGATGGGTCCATTGGAGAGTAGTGACAGCTCTCTCTACCCCGGACGCAGTCGAGGACCGAGCTTGGACGCGGATTGACAACCCGGTGATTCCTTCCGTGAATCCTCAACAAGACTTCGGAGCCGGTCGATTTCGCACACTCACCTCCTCTTGTAGTGATAGCTTAGTTGGATTTCGTATATGTTTGATGAAGTGTGTTTTGACTATTAGCATTTATACTTGATTATGTTTCTGTGATTTGAGTATTCTTTCTTATCATTTTGAGGTGTGCCTTGTGGTGTGGATCGTTGGTTCTGTTATGCCGCCCTAACAATTGTTAGTGGTGTGCTTTGCGAAGTGGTGCTTGCGACCCTCATTCCGCCGTTCTCTCCACTCCATCCGTACACCTACTCTTCCATCCGCCTAGCGAAGCGTGGCATAGCAGCCCGTGTAATCCATTCGCCCAACGAAGCAGTGCGCTCAAGGCCTGCACAGTTCGACTCCGCTTGCCTACTCGTCCATCCGCCCTTGCGACGCAACGCGCTCAAGGCCTGCCTAGTCTCCATCCCGCCAAGCGAAGCATTACATAGCGGCATTGCATAGGAGTAGTTGTAGTTGTTTTCTTTTATTTTCCAAAAGCCAAACCAACTCTCCCGCATTCCATCCGACCTTTAGGACTTCAATCTCAAGTCCTTCCTCGAAAGTTAACTCCACCTTACTGTGTTCCTTCGAGATTCGATACTCGGGGATTACTCCTCGTTTTATATTACTTGAACGATCGGTACACTGCCGTTTCGTGCCGCAGTCTAGCCACCACCTATAGCGGTGTGCAGGATTCGCGCATCAAGGAGCATACCTGGGAACCACTGGACCTGATGCAGCAAAAGTATCCAGAGCTCTTTATGACATGTATAATTTAATTTTCCTGGGAAGTTACATATACTTCCTTGTAGTAGAAACCCCACAGGCTTAACCTGAATTTCGAGGACGAAATTTTTATTTTTATGTATTGGGATTTGTAACATCCCCCAAACAACTAGACCCCCTAAGTTGGTTTTGTCATGACTAGGTCATGACAAAACCATTGGAAGAGCTTAAGACCATGTGAGCTTGGATGAGAAAAAGAAATCCCAGTGGTCTGCATATAGCAGTTTTCAGATACCTAGCCTATGGTTTGACTTTAGGGCCTTTCCTTGAACCTTGACTCCACCATAGTATCACTAACCCATTAGGGGTCTCCTTGGAGCAGTAGGGACCCATTGGGGTCAACCAAAGAGGCCAATTTGGCTAAAGTCAACCTTAACCCTAAATGGGTCAAACTAACTCAATTAGGGTCAATTGGCCTCCACCTTGCCAAATTGACTCCACCTACACCTTCCTAAACCTTAAGGGAGGCCATTGGAGCCTAAGACACCCATTGGGGTCAACCCAATTGGTCAATTTTAACAAAGTAAACCTTGTACTAAATTAGGTCAAAATAACCAAATTCCTAGAAATTAAACCCAATCCATTTGGGCTAGACCCAATTGAGGTGGTCCACCACCAAATGGGATTGAGTGCTACTGTTTGGACCATTTAATTTCAGGGAAATCGGTCAGGAGAGAGAGAGAGAAGATAGGGGGAGTTAATGGAGAGGAAGTGGAAACCTTTCATCTCCTCCAATCACGTTTCGTCTCCCCATGGGGAGAGGAGAAGTTTTCAACCCTTCCCCGGCCACATTGATGTCCAAATTCACTTCCCCAAGTGTAACCGATGCATTCATTTATGGCCATCAATGGAAATCCGAATAACTCCTCCCCCTTAGCCTTATTTGACCCCTTTAACAACTTTATAGGTTGAAAAGGAGTGAAACCCCCTCTTCCCCTGAAGAAATCGAGCACCAGAAGCTAGGATCGACATGGCGCCGAAAGCTCCACCTCCGTCCATGGCAACTCGCCGGAATACGAGCCACCAAGCCCCACACAGGTCCGATCTGCCTCCTCTCCCTTAGTGCTAGATCTTTTTATAATTTGGGGCTTGATCCGAGCTCAATTGGGCTCGGATCGTGCTTCCGAAAGGGCTCGGATTGAGCTCTATTTCCCCTCCTCAAAATCGGATTCCGACCACCTCCGGTCGGCCAACAACCCCCTATCGCCGGCCACCACCACAACGGAGGTGGTGGTGGCATTGGCTGGCCGGGAAGCGGCACAGGAGGCCGGGGAATCATCCCGCAAAGAAGCCTAGGATGGGCTGTCGTGCGCCGTCCGCCCAACGGGGATGATGACTAAGAGCCATCGGATCTGCCGTGATCAGAAATTCTCAGAGACTTGTATTTTATAATAGTTATTTTCTTATTACTAGCTGTAGTTAGAAATAATTATAAAAAATACTTAGGGCCCTCTACAGAAAAAGTGGTTAACACCAAAGTTGTATCCCTTGGAGTCTAGTTTATTGTAAAATTGTTTTCACCCCAAAAGGAGTTCTGTAGCTCCCTATAGGTCCATTTTGGTGGGACTGGTCCCTAGTGTTGGACAGCCACAATTCCTTGAATAACTTTTGATTGGGTTATGGGATTGACTTGAAAATTGAAACATAGGCTATTTACACCTATCCACACATCATACCCAAAGATGGGAACTTTAGGAGAACCCTTTTCTAAGGTTTTTGTAATAATTTCATAAATTATATATTAATTAATTATTGGGCCAAATGACCTCCATTGCCCTCCAAATTTTGGTGGGTACTTCTTTGGGTTATCACATGACCCGGGTAAAAATCTCAGCCCAATTGGGATTGATTTGGTTGGGTAATTTGTCAAACCAAGTTAGGTCAAATTGGGTTAAAGTTAGGGCAAGGTGTTTATCTTGGGGTATGGTGGTCAAAACTCATCACCATGAGCTGAAACCTTGGCCACTAGTTTAGGATCACCTAAAACACCCTCATGAGTAAGATGGGGTTGTGTAGAAGTGGATATTCCCTAGAACCCTAGTCTTACCCCTTGGGGTGTAGATAGAGCTTTGTGAAGCACATGGGGTCAAATGTTCTTGAATGGTCATGGAACTTGGTGGATAAGTTCATAGGGTGTAATTAGACCCCCTGTAATTTTATAAGAATTTTAGGAGCAATTATCCCCTTTAAATTAGGTCATAACCCCTATAGGTAAACTTCTTTTAAGAGATATTTACATGCACAAATGATCTTGGATGAAGATGAAATCTTGGTGGTGCCTTTTTAATCATATTATAGACCCCTGGTAATTTTTGTATAATTTATTTTATGATTTAACTAGTACTTTATCCTCAAGGCACCTATTTTGTCTCAATCTTAAGAAATATAATCGAGGGTCCAAAGCTCTCTGGAAAAATGTGCAACTTGGTGATAGGACATTTCAGAGCACTAGGAAGCTCTGTGATTTTTAATAGAATTTTTGGAAATTGATATCAGTAGGCTACTTCACAACATGTGCAAATTAGGAATTATTTAGATTAATTATTTCAGAGGACATTTCCTTACTGTAAAATTGTGATATTCATTATTTACTGTTATTTTGGCATGATAGATTTATCTTAATTTTATGAGGATCATGTCTTGGGAATAATTTACACTTCATGTTCATATTCATACTTGGCAAATATTGGAGAAATTTAAATAAATGTTAAAATGTTGGGGAAAAATACGAGTCTTTGGATTTAGTCTTATAATTCCATGAAAGTCCTCTAGTAAAAATCTTGTGTCATGAGTATGAATATTTGGAGTACCTCTACTTGTAAGCTTCATATAGTTAGTTTGGTCTGCGTATAGTAAAAATGTGAAATTTGGATATTAAGGGGCCTACTAGGTGGAATTGGTACGTAGATGGTGTGCATTGTTAGGTTGAAGAGGATGAGGTCACCAAAAGGAGTTTATGAGATGAGAGTGTTCTCAGAGAGTTAAGGGTAGAGTTGTGCTCGGGATTGATGAAAGATCGTCTTTCCCTTAGCCTGTCATAAAATGCTTAGGGATAATTCAAGAGAAATGACAAGAAGGGTATTCTTACGGGTAGCTACCAATAACATTATGTATCTTGAGAAAGGGAGCTTTGGGGTGTCATCCTAGTATAGCTCCTAGTACTATAGCGAGCCCCTTATAGGGTAATCCTCGGGAAGTCCAAGATTAACCATAAACTGTAGAAGTAATATGTTGTACAAGATTAACTAAACAATACACACACACATACCGCAAGTTACGGGAGGTTTGTTGGTTTGGTTGTACGAGCGGTCGGCTCGGTAGTTGAAGCAGCAGACTAGTTAGTCCGGTGAGCTTGTGGCTCAGTAATGTTTGTTGTGCTGGGAGGATTAGTCGGTGAGCTTATGGCTCGGAGATAGATAGTAAACATATTTGCATATGCAAAAGGTGGTGGGTCCTTAGTGTTGATGATTGTTGCACCGACATTAATGCTTGGGCTCGGTAAGAGTGGATAACCCTTTTTACCAAGACAAGTCTGGTGGTCTAACCAGCAAGAGTACACAGGAGCTCTGTTGTTGTGTTCTTAGCGTTGAGGCGTACGTTAAGTCTAGGTTAGATAGTGCAAATACCAACCTAGAGGTGGGCGAGGCCCAACCTACCGCTTCCATTTTCCACTATGGGAGTATCCTGGGAGTTTTGCTATCTCCAAAAAATGGAGAACTAAAGGTCTGTGCGCATAGAGTCAAAGTGTGTTAGTTGCACTTGTATGATCATAGCATAAACTGCATAAATTTGCATGTCATGGCATAAACATTGCATTTCAACCCCTACCCCTATCGTATAAGTCGGTTATGGGACTTCTTATACGATAGGCCTTGCTAAACGACCCCTTGGTCTATAGGTTTGTGTGAGCATTCCTATAAATCAACAGTTACTTTTCCTTACTTTTCTATTATATACATGTCTTTACTTACTACACTTTACTTATTCTTTACCTGCTCTTACTATGCTCTTTTACTGCTTCAATTATATATATACATGTGTAGTGTAGACATTCCTTGTACCCTTGTCACCTGCTATGGTTGTATCCCTTGTTGTCCTCCACTTCATCCTTCCCGCACGGTGCCTAGGAGTCACCGGGGGAGGGGTGGGGGATTGGCTTAGTCTTTTTGACTAACGGTCGGTGGACCTTATCATTTTAGAAGACCACGGAGATGGAGGAGCACCAGAGGCCGGTGCAGATGGAGGCGGGGCAGTCTAGCACAGGAGCACCAGTGTCGGGATCCGTGAGTGTTACTACTAGTTGATTTGCTTCCGCGAGTGTTTATGTAGTGAGGATTTGATGTAACGGGCAGGATCCCTTGTTATTTCTGTCTTTGATTTCAGTAATGATTATGTGGATATCTCTTTTTGATGGTTTATTTATATGTGATGTGGACTTGGCTTCTATACATTTGATTAAGCTTAACTTCTTTGTGATCGATAAGGCCGGCAGGATCGGCATTTTGTAGTGACGACCTTCCCGAGTGATGGTGCCACCGCAAAATGGCGGTTCTGGGCATAAGACCCCAGAGTTGAAAAAGAAAAAAAAGGGTCATACACCCTTGGTCACGGGCGTGACCAAGGGGCGTGTAACCCCAATTTCTCAGCTGTTTAAAGCCAGCTCCACCAGAAGTTCAAGAACGAATTTTGGGAGTTCAATTCTCCTTTTATTGTTTTATTTTCTATGTTTTTAGTATTTCTTGTAGTTAATTTTTTTCTTGCAATTTGTATTTTCATTTCAATAGTTTGTAATCTTAATTCCTTAGTTTGTAATTTTCATTTGCAAATCAATAAAATTAGTTCTCTTAATTTCTCATTCCACTCTTATTTTATCATGTACTCTTTTATTTTTGTTAATTCCTCCATCTCCATGAGTAGCTAAATCTCTACTAGTACTCGATCGAGATGATCCTTGGAATAATATAAGTTATGAAATAATTTAGAGTTTCTTTTTCTCTTTTCTAAAATGCTTAATATTTATCATTGATTTTAAGATAAAGAGATTATATTTTCGAAATATAATTCTTATTCTTGTTTTCGTACTTTATTTAGCCGAGAGGCTCATAATGCAAATCCATCACTCAAGGATAAAAAAGAGTAGAATGCAATCCTCGAGAGAGGACGACGTTACCCTTCCGAATTGGAGTAAAAGCCAATAGCGGGATTTACCTCGTAAAGTAAGTATTAGGTTATTAATTATAGAATGATAATTCGGTTGATATTCCTAATCTTAGTTGGGCGTATCCTCGACCCAAGGTGCATTAATAATTTGGGAATCCCTACGGCCAGAGCTCTTTTAGTAAGAGAATGCGATTTTATTCTTGCTTCTTTTTTTTTACCTCCGAGGTGATTTAAAGATTGAGTGATAATCGTTCTTATTATTGTATTAATCGTTATTTAAATTCTTCTCTCTTTAGTGCAAAAACCAATCCAAAGTTTTATTCATAGTATAATAGAGATTTACTTGAAGTAAGAGTATTCAACCGCCCCGAGTCTAATACGACCTTGGTTTATTAAACCTATACTACTTCCGATGCGGTACACTTGTCGTTGTCATTTGCAGGCATAGTTTTGTGCATCACTCCTTCTCAGTTATTATCGAAGCCTAGATCCACTTGTACAGATTAGGCGCGTAGCTTATTGTCTATGGGCACGTGTAGGTGTTAAGTTGAACGGGCCAAAGGTTAAGCTGCACACGCATCATGCCGTATTAGCGATGATTTGAGCAATGGGCACACGATTGTACCGAACCCGCACCATGCAGACCAGCGCGATGGTAACTCTCGGTGAGGCTGAAGATCATGGGAGAGACCATTTTCGGAGAGTTTCGTCCAATCGATAAATGCTTAAGTGAATGCTAATGTGTATGGATCGTGCGGTCGTGAGTACCCACGTGTTTTGGTGATTTGAAATGATGTTAAGTTAGCCTCCTGCAGTTGCTTAGGCGGTTGTGGGGAACCTCGAGGTGAACCCAACCAACATCATGCGCATACCTAGGTTCCCTTTTACTTGATGCTCAACCTAGAAGATTGATTATGGTTGAAACCTCACCTTGTGTAGTGTAGTTGCACTTTATCTATTTGATTACATATTGCATGTATGACTTGCTTGCAGGATTAGCGGTGACACGCCCCTGAGCCGGCTAGATTGCCGGAAGGTGGGATCGTTATGCGGTTTGTTGTCAGCTCATAGCTGACCCTCGTTTACATCTTATTGGATGTTGGTTGCAGGTGCATGTGAGTCTAGCGGGAAATAGCGGGTGTTGGCCCTTTTTGCTGAGTTGGCCCTTGAAGGCCAGCCTCTTTTCTGCTTTTCATGTATTGCAGGGCTGCGTGACGAAGTATGTTTTGAGTTAGTACATTTGGTTTAAATGTAAGGCCCTAAGAATGTAACTCTATTGTTTCATTCCTGGGATAGTGGATAGTTCTAAAAGATGTTTTAATCAAATACTTCCGCTTACATTTTTTTGTACTCTCATGTGTTGTAGTTCATTTTTGTTTATCGCCTTATAATGCCTTGCTAGTGTGTATAGTATGGTGTGGGGTCCCGGTCGGACCTACTGTTATATTATTTGTACTGGCAGGGTGTTATAATTTGGTATCGTACTTAGGAGTTGATCCATAGTTTAAAGAATTCGAGGCCGAATTCCTTTTAAGGGGTGTTGTGCACGGGTTGTGCATTCTCCTAAAATGATAAAAAACTAACAAGAATGTAGACTTATGAATAAAAAACATACTTGTTTATGGAACCTGAGCATTCCTTGATTGTTGTTTGCTATGTTTTCGGTCACTAAATTGTGTGCTACATGATGATAGGTGACTAGGAGTAGTGCGGTGCAGTCTCAATCACGTAATAATGTGGAGAATAGTGTGCCTGCCAATGTACGTATAACCCTTACTTCTGATGAAACAAGTTGAGTGGTCGCAAAAGCAGTCATGGCGGCACTGAATGCACAACCAGGAAGGTCGATACAGCCTCCCAATCTTGATGTGGCCCCGGTTCTGACAGTGGTAGTCGATCCAGAAGCAGAACCGCAATTGCGCTGTCAACTGTTGAAGTACTTTCTGAGCCTCAACCATCTATCCTTCGCGGGGACCGAATCCCCTATGAGAGATACCGAGTGGTTGTCAGAAATAAAGAGGACTTTAACGTCAATACTTATAACTAAGGAAATGTTGGTAACCTTGGCCACCTTCTTACTTGTTAGAGAAGCAAGACTTTGGTGTGAAGAAGAGTTAGTGCACAAATATGGTGGGAGACAACTTACCGAAATATCTTGGGAAAACTTCCATAAGTCATTCCTTCTAAGGTACATGCTCACAACAGAGCATTTGGCACTATAGAACTAGTGTTTACACCTGGAGCAGGGAGGACACTTAGTGGATGAGTACCTGAATGAATTCATCAGTCTGGGCCATTATGAGAGGTCTATTTGGGAAGATGATGAGACCAAGATAAACAAGTTTTACAACGGTCTACGTGATGACTTAAAGCTAGCACTTGCGTGTCCGATGCTAATTGGCTTCCATGCTCTGGTGAAAGTGGCCAAATCTCTGGAGATGGATATGAAGAGTATACAGCGCGCGAAAGACATTAATGAAAAGAAGTCAGAGTTTCATCTACCGACATCTCAATGCAAAACTGATCAAAAGAAAAAAGAGGAAGTGTATGTCTGGGGAAAGGACTCACTTCAATGTGTCAGGAACAACGATTGAACATGGTCCAATTACCTGTTACACTTGCAGAAAGGTTGGACACAAAGCACGGGTGTGTCGAAGTGGTCCCCCAAAAGAAAAAAACGGAGAAGTGGACAATGCTCATGCTATGGGTTCAGCTTACATGGAGAAAGGCATGACGGTGGAGTCCTCAACTCCCCGACACTTTCCAACCCAGCCAAGAGTCTACTCACTTGGCCAGCAGGAGGTCATTCAACAATGCGATGTCACCACAAGTATGGATGATTGTCTCTTAATACGACTTATACCACGTGTGCGGATAGAGATTGCAGTGTGGCCTTCGTATCTGATGACAGGGAAATTTTATATATCTTGTATTTGTGTGCAATTAGGCTTTGCACTAATTTTTGACTATCAGGCGGGAGCTCTGTCGGTGCGGGAGCACCGCACTCTTTTCTGTCTAGGACTTTGTGTTATGAATCAGAGTGTCGTTTACCTTAGCCAAGGATAGATTGGAGGTAATGCCGCCTGATGGGTCTCCAATGATCGCGGATAGGAGAAACTTTAAAAAGGCGCGAAGATGTTCTTCACTTTGTTGAAGGCTTCAGAGCCTAAGTTCAACTTTCATGTGGTTCTGGTTGTAGCGGACTAAACTTACCGTGAAGAACCGTTATTCGATTTTAAGAATCAAAGACTTATTCGACCAACTGGTTGGGTCGACGGTATACTCTAAGCTAGACTTAAGGTCCGGCTATTATCAGCTTCGTATAAGGGAATGCGATATTCCAAAGACAGCATTCAGTACCCAGTTTGGACACTATGAGTTCACTGTTATGCCGTTCGGTCTCTCCAACGCACCGTCAGTATTCATGGACTTAAGGAACAGAACATTCCGAGAGTACCTGGACCAATTTGAGATCGTGTTCATCGACGACATATTGGTATACTCTCAATCGGAATAGGAGCATGAAGGGCATCTGCACGCAGTTTTGACCACCATGAGCAGGAACCAACTATATGCTAAGTTCTCCATGTGCGAATTTTTTCTATCGTCGGTAGCATTCCTGGGTCATGTTGTTAGTGGCGAAGGAATCACAGTCGATCCATCGAAGATAGAAGCAATCCGAGTGTGGCCTGTTTTGAAAAATGTAGCGGAAGTCTGAAGTTTCTTAGGACTTGTCGGCTATTACTCGAGGATTGCACTTTCTCTCACTAAACTGATTAGGAAAGATCAGAAGTTTGTTTGGTCGCCCGAGTGCGCACGAGCTTTTGAGGAACTGAAGAGTCGTTTGACCACGACGCCCATTTTATGCTCGACATGTGGAACGGAAGGCTACGAAATATATAGTGATGCTTCAGGGAGTGGCTTGGGTTGCATCTTAGTGCAATTCGGAATGGTGATTGCCTATGGCTCCTGCTAGTTGAAGGTACATGAGAGGAACTACACGGTCCATGACTTGGATTTAGCGGCAGTGGTATTTGCTCTTAATCTTTAGGGGCATTACTTATATGGCTTGAAGATCGACATCTTTACAGATCACAAAAGCCTCAATTACCTGTTGGATCAAAGAGAGTTAAATACGAGACAAAGCAGGTGGATGGAGTTCCTTGGGGACTACACCTTTGACATATGTTACACTCCCAGGAAGGGAAACGTTGTTGCAGATGCATTGAGTCGTCAGGCTCCCGCGCAAGCAAACTGGATTTTGAGGCACGATGAGCGTCTAATCCGTGAGCTAGAGTCCTTGGAGATCATTTGCGTCGATAGGAGAGCGTCTACTATAGCATGCTTGAACTAGACAGAGGTTCAATACGACCTAGCCGACCGAGTTTGACAAGCATTAGAGCTAGATGTGAGTATGAAGCGTTACAAAGCAGAGACTATGGAATGGTCAAATACTGATTTCTCCTTCGAAGATGGCCTTATGTGGAAAAATGATTGATTGTGCGTCCCAAATGTTGGTACATTACAGCAGGAATTGATGTACGAGGCTCACATTACCAAGTACTCGATCCACCCTAGGAGCACAAAGATGTACATGGATATAAAGAAACTCTTCTGGTGGCCAGGAATGAAGAAAGACATTGCTCTCAACGTGGCCAAGTGTCATACTTGCGAGTTGGGAAAGGCAAAATGTCAAAGACCTGGTGCGTTTCTAATGTCTTTGCCGATCCCGGAATGGAAGTTCGACGATATCACGATGGATTTTGTGCACGGATTGCCAGATCGCAGCACGGAAACTATGCCATTTTGGTGATCGTAGATCGTTTAACGAAAGTATCGCTGATAAAGTTAGCAAAGCTATACGTTGATAATATCGTACGGTTGCATGTGATTCCCTGTAGCATCGTAAGTGATCGTGATGGGCTTTTCACATCGAATGATTGGAGGCTTATCCATGAACTGTTGGGATCTAAGCTGAGGTTCAGCATGACCTTTCACTCGCAAATGGATGGACAGACGGAGAGGACCAATAGGACTATGGAGGATGTGCTCTGAATGTGTGCTCTAGATTTTGGAATGAAGTGGGAAGATCATCTATACATGATTGAGTTTGCCTACAATAATAGCTACCAAGCAAGTTTAAAGATGGCACCTTTCGAGGCTCTTTATGATAGGAAATGACGTACACCGTTAGCTTGGGCTGAAACGGGTGACACGAAGTTATTGAAGCGCAAGGACGTCGATGAAGTGAATACATCAATTCGTGAGATATGAGAGTTGTTGCTCATTGCCCACGATAGATAGGCAAAGTACTACAATGCTAATCATTGGAATGCCGAGTTTGTCGTTGGTGATTGTGTTAATTTAAAGATCAAACCAAACAAGGTAGATAGTGGGCTAATGAAGAAAATCAAGCCCAATGACATCGAAGACACCGAGGTAAAGCAGTTGCAGAACAAGTCCATTCGTATGGTAATGGTCCATTGGAATAATTAAAGACGAGGGGAACTCTCTTGGGAAAGGGAGCAAGAAATGCTTGCGGAGTACCCTGAGCTATTTCTCTCTTGTAACTTGTGATTATGCTGCAACTGTTTTCATAATTTTGGGACGAAATTCTTTTAAGGGGGATGGAGTTGTAACACCCAAAATTTTATTGATCTACGAGCTAACGCAGCGTGGCAATGCGACGCTCGGAGTGGGGTGTTGGGCTAGTGATTTTAGCCCTTTAGGCCACTGGTCGTGTGTGATTGTTCTCACACTATCAGGCATACGACCACTGGTCATGCGCATTGCCCATTTTCCTACCCGAGTGGTTCGCATGGTCACGGGCTTTGTTCTCGCACGACCACTGGTCGTGTGCATTTGATCGTGTGAAACTTTTGCCTTGCCTTTCTTCTACAGGTTGTTCTCGCACGATCAAGATAATTCGTTCTCACACGACCACTGGTCCTGCGACGCTGATCGTGCGCCCTAATAGTTCTGCTCTGTATTGAAAAGCTTAACTGGCGATCGGAGCGGTCGAATCCTTTACATCTTGATCCAATAGTTGAGAGTTGTTGCTGGGGACTCTTAGGTCTTGTCCTAAGACTATTTCCCCTCATAACTTTAGCTATTTTCTCTCTCCCAAGCTTGAGGAGGAAGAGAGGCAAGGAGGAAGAGAGGCAGGGAGGAAGAATAAGCTCTTTCGGCCATTAACGGAGCGCCGAAGCTCCGAATAGCGAGGCATTTCCAGATCTAAAGAGATCAGCCCGGTGCGGTTCTTTCTATCCGATTGGAATCTCAAATCTGTGGCGCCGAGGAAAGCTCTAAGGGTAACGATCCTTCCTCCCGGTCTTAGGACGTGTTTTTGTCCTCTCATTCCTTTTCTATGCTTGCATAAGGCATCCCTTTCCCCAAATGGGAGAATTGTAGGATTTCCTTAATTTCTTCAGAACTCTGGGTAGATTATGTCAATGCCCAGCATATTGCATGTTGAAATCCTGTAGTCGTGCTGATTTAGGCATTTTGTGTGAAGCTTATTCGTGGTCTTGAGCCCGGATCGGCGATGCTTGAATTATGACATTGCATTTAGGTTAAGCCTAGAATGCGTGCTGGAGAATGACTCCGTGGATTTGCTATCGTATTGCGGGACTTGACATTAGGCATCTGTTGGAGATCCTAACGAAAGCGCCATGCTTAAATTGTGGTTGAATGCAATCCATCAACACGGATTGTGAAGTGGAGTGGTTTTGGGCCTCCTTCTCGGTTATTAGCGAAGCCTAGATCCACTTGTATGGATAAGCCGCATAGCTTATTGTCTATGGGCACCTGTAGGTGTTACGATGAATGGTCCGATGGTTAAGCTGCACCTGCAATGAGCCGTATTAGCGATGATTTGAGCAACGGGAACATGCTTGTACCGAACCCACACCATGCAGACCAGTGTGATGTTAACTCTCGGTGAGGCTGAAGATCATGGGAGAGACCAATTTCTGAGAATTTCCTCCAATCGGTTAATGCTCAAGTTAACGCTAAAGTGTATGGAGCGTGCGGTCGTTAGTACCAACGTGTGTTGGTGTAACACCCCAAAAATCGTAGTTCAGCGAGGTAAGCGGAGTGGTAGTGCTGCGTTCGGGATAGGCTAAAATTCCATAGCTGTTCAGTGCGCACGACCAGTGTCCTCTTCGCGCACGACCAGTGACCGTGCGCATGTGATCGTGCGTTAATTCGCAAGGATTCGGAGTTCTGTCTCGAACAGTGCGCACGACCAGTGTCCTCTTCGCGCACGACCAGTGACCGTGCGCATGTGATCGTGCGCCCTGTTTATTCTGCTCCGCGATTTTGAGCGGAGAAGGAGATCGGTCCGTCAAAATCTATTGGAATTTGATCCAACGGCTGCGATGGTTGGCTGGGGGGTTTTAGGGCTTGGTAGAGGAGTTAAACTCTCATTATTTCCAAGGCTTTCTCTCTCTTAGGTTGGAGAAAGGAGGAGGAGGCAAGGAGGAAGAAGAAGGGGAATCCGCCATTGCCGGAGCTTCGGAGCTCCGTTCGCCGACCCGAGACCGGCAGTGCGTAGAGGGCATCAAGGCGCTTCTTCTCCACCGTGTGGTTGCAAGCTTCTCATGGCTAGGAGGAGATCTCAAAAGGTAACGACATTTCTCCTCCCGGTCTTTAGGATGCGTGTTTGGCATCCCTTCTTTTTCTGCATTTTGGCACCGGATCCGTCGAGTGAGAGGGATCCGGGTCGCCTTGGTTCAAGATAAACCACCGGGTTGATTGTGTCCGTCCCCGGCATGTTTTGCACTAGAGATCCGCTCCGTTAGCGGATTAGGCATTGTGGGTGAAGCCGGATTTGTGCGGATTTTGGGGCTTGTGATGCCTAGTGTTGTGCGAAGGCGCGATTGGTCTTTGTGGTCGGCTGGCTATCCCGTGAAGACTGAGATTCACGTGTGGAGAGTGTCCCGGCAAGATTAGTCCCTTCGATTGTTGATTGACGAGAATGTCTGTGCTACAGTTGAGTCCGTTGACGGTCGCCAGGCGAGGCAATCGGTGGACGTTGTCCCGAAAGTAAGCCCAGGGCCTTGGGACGTTTTGGTTGGCCAGAATTCTTAGAATCGGTCTTGGTGCGTTGTTGGCGGCCTGAGCATGTGAGTTGTCAGACAAGCCCGATGGCATGGTGGGCCAGGCGAGGTGGGTCTCAGCGAGAGCGCTTGGCCTTGGGGTTTTGATGCCCTTGTGGGGAAGTAGTGAGTACCCTTGTGTTGGTGATGTATGTTGATGTGTTAGATTCATACGCTTTAGGGCGCCTTGGGTGAAACCCGGGCTTGCACTCATTTTGCATTGTTAGGCCCCTTTTATTACCTGCTCAACATAGAAACGTGGATGATGCTTGTGACACTCATGCCAGTATTTATGTTGCATCCTTTATGCACTTTTGCATACGAAGTGCTGACTTGCAGGGTGAAGTAGTTCCCCGGGGTCCGCTAGGACGGCCGGGAGGAGGGATGTTGTTACACCGCTTGTGGTCAACCATAGCTGACCCTCGTTTACGGCTCTTTGTGATTTGGTTGCAGGGCAAGAATCGCAGGCTGGACCCAGCGCGCCGGCCAAAAAGGCCTAAAGCCTCACGAAGTGCTTAGTTGATTTCCTGCATTACTTTCTTCGTACTTTGTTATATCCGGCTTGCATGCCGAGGCAGTATAGGGAAAAACTATCCTTCCCCTTTTGTTGGGATGTCTTTTATTATGGAATGTTTGATGTTTTGGACATTGTTTTGTAAGGCCTTAAGGTCAGTTGGACTCCTTTGTAGTATGGACAATCTCTGTGGCTTAGTTTGTTTCCGCTGTGTTGTCTGAGTTTTGAGATTGGGTAGTTAATATCATCTTTTAATACTAAAGCTGTGGCGGTTATATGCTGTGGGGTCCCGGCCGGACCCATATTATATGGTCATTACAGGGGAGGTGTTACAATTTGGTATCAGAGCCAGGTTCGTTCTAGTATTCTTGCGAGGTCTAGTGTTTTTGGATCGCGTAAGAGATTGTTCACATAGGAGTATAGTGCGGGATCATGAGTATCCCTGCGTTCGGGTCTTGCGTTTAGATCCTGACGAGCATTTATTTGTTTCCTTGCTTATTAAAGGATGTTGGCGACGATGCGGGGACATCGAGGAGGAAAGAGGAGCCTTCGGGGAGTAGTGCTACTGCTCCAGGCCTCATGAATGTGGGTATGTCCCCGGCTGATTTCTGTCACATGCTAGCGGAGGCAATGGTAGCGGCTCAAGCTGGAGCGATGCCACGGGTTCCTACGCCGGTGGTGCAAGTTGCGACCCCTGTCACTCCGGCGGCTACGCCGGATACACCGGATGTCGAAGTAAGGCAAGCAGAGCCTCTAGCGGAGAGAGCTATTCCGATGGGTGATCGATTCATGAAGTATTTCTTGAGTTTCCACCCTCCGACATTCAAGGGAGTGGGCACTCCAACGGATGCCGAGGATTGGCTTTCGAGGATCCAGGAGCTCTTGAAGGCAGCTGAGACCCCAGCTGAGAGGCAGTCTCACTTTGCGAGCTTCATGTTAGAGGGCGATGCGAAGTTGTGGTGGGTGAACCATAACGGTCGTCTTTTTGTTGGGCGTGTTCCGTCCATGGAGGAGTTCGGAAACGCTTTCCTAAAGCGTTACATTCCGGCTTCAACAAGGTTAGCACTGCAGCGGCAGTTTCTGCATTTGGTGCAGCGGGAGAAGACGGTGGATGAATATCTGCAAGAGTTCACTCGGTTGGGTCGGTATGCGGGCACGACAATGGCAGATGATGAAGAGAGAGATAACCTCTTTTATCAAGGGTTGAGGGAAAATTTAAGGCAACCACTCATAGCCTTGAAGAATGCGGGATTCAATGAGTTGGTCGAAGCCGCTCGCACGCTGGAGAGCGACTTGGAGCGAACTCAACGGCGAAAGGGTGTTGCGGCAAGGCAGGGAGAAGGAAAGCCTTCTAAGTCTCAGTCCCAGTGGAAGTCCGAGGGCAGCCGATGGAAGAAGAAGCCCCGTCCTAATTGGCCTGGGGAGAGAAGTGGCGCACCTTCGGGAGATTTCCGTTCCAAGGGTCCGGTTACTTGTTACCAGTGTGGCAAGGTGGGTCATATTAGTCGTTTTTGTATCGAAGGCGGAGCTGGGCCAGAGTCGAGACAAGAACAATCGGTGCGTTCGGGTCCCGGTGTTGCAGAGAAGGGGAAAGCGGCGGAGTCGAGTGCTTCGCGGTTCCCTCCAGTGCAGCCTAGGGCCTATAATCTTGGGCAACAGGAAGCGATACGTCAACCCGATGTGGTGACAGGTACGAAAGGTTTAAGTTCCGTTTGTTACTATAATGTAGTTTGCGGCCTTTCATGTTTGTTTTGCACGTGGTTAGGTTTCGTGCTAGTTTCGGGCTACCCCTCTCGAGTGTTGTTCGACACGGGGGCGTCACACTCTTTTCTTGCGGAAAGTTTTATCCGGAAGATTGGTGCTGAGCCCGTAGTGGAAGGAGTGGAGCTGAGTGTGCGTATGCCGAATGGGTCTTTCATGACTACCATGAGGAAGGGACGCATTGTGATGCAAATTGGCGATTGTGATTTCGTGTTGGTAGCAGCGATTCTGCCACTAGCTGAATTCGATGTTATCTTGGGAATGGACTGCCTTGCGGAGCAGCGAGCTAGTATCGACTGCCAGTTGAAGGTGGTAACCCTGAGAGCTGAAGGTAGAGCAGAGGTCAAGTTTGAAGGCCTAAGCGGAGTGGCTTGCTCCCTGATCTCCGCTATGCAAATGAGGCGCGCGGTGAATCAAGGAGGCGAGGCGTTTTTAGATTTGTTGGAGGCTCACTCCACAAAGTTGGCTATTAGAGAAGTTCCGGTGGTGGAAGAATTTGAGGATGTATTCCCCGAGGAGCTTCCGGGAGCACCTCCTCAGCGTGAAATCGATTTCTCGATAGAGTTGGTACCGGGTGCGAGGCCGGTGTCGCGTCCTCCGTTTAGGATGACACCGAAGGAACTGGCCGAGCTAAAGGTTCAATTGCAAGAGTTGTTAGAGCAAGGGTACATTAGGCCCAGCTCTTCGCCGTGGAGCGCACCGGTTTTGTTTGTGAAGAAAAAGGACGGAAGTATGCGGTTGTGCATTGATTACCGTGAGCTAAATAAGTTGACCGTCAAGAATAAATATCTGATTCCCCGAATCGATGATTTGTTCGACCAGTTAGTGGGGTAGGTGGTGTACTCCAAGTTGGATTTGAAATCCGGGTACTACCAGTTGAAGATTCGAGAAGAGGACGTTGCCAAGACAGCGTTTGGGACTCGTTATGGACACTACGAGTTTTCGGTGATGCCGTTCGGACTGACGAACGCGCCATCTGTGTTCATGGATTTGATGAATAGGGTTTTTCGCCCGTTCTTAGATTCGTTCGTGGTGGTGTTTATTGATGATATTTTGGTGTATTCAAAATCGGAGGCAGAGCATGAGTCTCACTTTGAGGCAAGTATTGCAGACTCTAAGGGAGAATCAGCTTTATGCTAAGTTCTCAAAATGTGAGTTTTGGATCGAGAAGGTGGCTTTCTTGGGGCACATAATTAGTGGAGATGGGGTGGCGGTAGATCCAGCGAAGATTGAAGCCATTAAGGGTTGGCCTGTATTGAGAACCGTGGCGGAAGTCCGGAGCATCCTTGGACTAGCCGGTTATTACAGAAGATTCGTGGAGAACTTTTCGCGGATGGCGTTGCCCCTCACCACACTCACTCGCAAGGACCAGAGGTTTGTTTGGACACCGGAGTGTGCCCGGGCATTCGAGAATTTGAAGGAAAGATTGATGTCTGCCCCAATCCTTAGTCTTCCTAGTGGGACGGAAGGATTTCAGATCTTTAGCGACGCGTCAGGTTGCGGGTTGGGTTGCGTGCTGGTGCAGCACGGCAAGGTGATAGCGTATGGGTCAAGGCAGTTAAAGACTCATGAGAGGAATTATCCCGTCCATGATCTGGAGTTGGCGGCGGTAATCTTTGCGCTAAAACTGTGGAGACACTATGTTTATGGTGCGAAGGTGGAGATCTTCACGGATCACAAAAGCCTTAGGTATCTCCTAGACCAAAAGGATCTGAATATGCGGCAGCGTAGGTGGGTCGAGTTCCTTGGGGACTATGACGTGGAGATTCAGTATACGCCGGGTAAGGCCAACGTGGTGGCGGATGCTTTGAGTAGGAAGTACTCCGGGCAAGGTAATTGGATGGAGGCGCATAGCGAGTGTTTGATTCGAGACTTGGAGTCTCTTGACATTTCTTGTGTGGCTAGAGGTGAGTCTAGCATAGCTCGTTTGAACTGGATTGAAATGCAGTGTGATATAACGGATCGGCTCCCAGAGGCGACCAGTGCGGACGAGGAGTGCCAACAGTTGGTGTTGGAGGCTCAGCAAAGCGAAGGCACTGCCTTGGAGATGGTTGGTGGAATTCTGAGGAGAGACGGGAGGATCTGTGTTCCGCGCTTCGGCAAGCTTCGCGAGGAGTTGATGTTTGAAGCTCACTTTACGAAGTACTCCGTTCATCCAGGAAGTACAAAGATGTACGCGGATTTGAAGAAATCTTTTTGGTGGCCTGGGATGAAGCGGGATGTAGCCGAGTACGTGAGCCGATGTCAGACTTGTGCCTTGGTGAAGGCTGAGTGCCAAAGGCCCGGCGGGTTCTTGAAGCCTCTTCCCATCCCCGAATGGAAATTTGATGACATCTCTATGGATTTTGTGCATGGTTTGCCTCGATCGCAGCAGGGTAACGATGCGATTTGGGTGATAGTGGATCGCCTGATGAAGGTGGCCCACTTCATTCCGAATCAGAAGAGCGATGGAGTGGTGAAGCTCGTGGAGCTTTATGTTCGAAACATTGTGCAGTTGCACAAGATTCCGAAGAGCATCGTTAGTGATCGCGATGGGCGATTCACATCGAAGGACTAGAGATTAGTGCAGAAAAGTCTAGGCACGAAGCGAAAGTTTAGCACCGCGTTCCATCCGCAGACCGATGGTCAGACGGAGCGAACGAACCGTACGTTGGAAGACATGTTGAGGATGTGTGCTCTCGACTTTGGCAAAGGTTGGGAGGACCACCTTTTCATGGTGGAGTTCGCCTATAATAATAGCTTCCAGGCGAGTATCAAGATGGCGCCATACGAAGCTTTGTATGGAAGGAAGTGTCGAATGCCGATGTCTTGGGCAGAGGTGGGAGACACTAAGCTTTTGGGAAAGCAAGTGGTGGAAGATGCTTGCGAGATTGTGCAGACGATTCAGGAGCGCATGAAGGTTGCTCAGGATCGACAAGCGAAGTATTTTAATGCGCGCCACAGAAATGTGGAGTTTGCAGTGGGCGACATGGTCTACTTGAAGATCAAGCCGTTCAAGGGTGTTTCGCGGGTGCGGCGACTCAAGAAGTTGAGTCCGAGATATTTGGGTCCGTTCGAGGTTACGGAGCGTATAGGCGAAGCAGCCTATCATTTGGCGTTGTCCGCAGAGCTGAGTGGATTACGTGACGTGTTTCATGTCTCCGTACTGAGGAAAGCTTTGGTGGAGCCGAGCGTCGTGGTCGAAGCGGCGGCGGTGCCGGTGATGGAGAACTTGGGGGCGAGGGTTCGCCCGGTGTGCGTGGAGGATTCAGAAGTCCGGCAGTTGCGTAACAAGCAAGTCAAACTTGTAAAGGTGCGATGGGACAACTGCGGGCGAGACGAATTCTCTTGGGAGCGTGAGCAAGCGATGCGGGAGGATTTCCCGGAACTTTTCGCTCCAGGTATGCGTTATGAATTCCCTGTTTAAATTCTGAAATTTCGGGACGAAATTCGTTTAAGGGGGGTGGAGTTGTAACACCCCAAAAATCGTAGTTCAGCGAGGTAGGCGGAGTGGTAGAGCTGCGTTCGGGATAGGCTAAAATTCCATAGCTGTTCAGTGCGCACGACCAGTGTCCTCTTCGCGCACGACCAGTGACCGTGCACATGTGATCGTGCGTTAATTCGCAAGGATTCGGAGTTCTGTCTCGAACAGTGCGCACGACCAGTGTCCTCTTCGCGCACGACCAGTGACCGTGCGCATGTGATCGTGCGCCCTGTTTATTCTGCTCCGCGATTTTGAGCGGAGAAGGAGATCGGTCCATCCAAATCTATTGGAATTTGATCCAACGGCTACGATGGTTCGCTGGGGGGTTTTAGGGCTTGGTAGAGGAGTTAAACCCTCATTATTTCCAAGGCTTTCTCTCTCTTAGGTTGGAGAAAGGAGGAGGAGGCAAGGAGGAAGAAGAAGGGGAATCCGCCATTGCCGGAGCTTCGGAGCTCCGTTCGCCGATCCGAGAACGGCAGTGCGTAGAGGGCATCAAGGCGCTTCTTCTCCACCATGTGGTTGCAAGCTTCTCATGGCTAGGAGGAGATCTCAAAAGGTAACGACATTTCTCCTCCCGGTCTTTAGGATGTGTGTTTGGCATCCCTTCTTTTTCTGCATTTTGGCACCGGATCCGTCGAGTGAGAGGGATCCGGGTCGCCTTGGTTCAAGATAAACCACCGGGTTGATTGTGTCCATCCCCGGCATGTTTTGCACTAGAGATCCGCTCCGTTAGCGGATTAGGCATTGTGGGTGAAGCCGGATTTGTGGCCGTTGGTCCGATCCGGTGATGTTGATTTACGCACATTTTAGGGGTTTTGTTAGAAATCCGATTACGGCGAACTCGTCGTGGTGATGCCTTTATAGCTTCGTGTGGTAACGAATGTTGGGTTTAGGGCGGAGAAATAATGTGCGGATTTTGGGGCTTGTGATGCCTAGTGTTGTTCGAAGGCGCGATTGGTCTTTGTGGTCGGCTGGCTATCCCGTGAAGACTGAGATTCACGTGTGGAGAGTGTCCCGGCAAGATTAGTCCCTTCGATTGTTGACTGACGAGAATGTCTGTGCTACGGTTGAGTCCGTTGACGGTCGCCAGGCGAGGCAATCGGTGGACGTTGTCCCGAAAGTAAGCCCAGGGCCTTGGGACGTTTTGGTTGGCCAGAATTCTTAGAATCGGTCTTGGTGCGTTATTGGCGGCCCGAGCATGTGAGCTGTCAGACAAGCCCGATGGCATGGTGGGCCAGGCGAGGTGGGTCTCAGCGAGAGCGCTTGGCCTTGGGGTTTTGATGCCCTTGTGGGGAAGTAGTGAGTACCCTTGTGTTGGTGATGTATGATGATGTGTTAGATTCATACGCTTTAGGGCGCCTTGGGTGAAACCCAGGCTTGCACTCATTTTGCATTGTTAGGCCCCATTTATTACCTGCTCAACATAGAAACGTGGATGATGCTTGTGACACTCATGCCAGTATTTATGTTGCTTTCCTTTATGTACTTTTGCATACGAAGTGCTGACTTGCAGGGTGAAGTAGTTCCCCGGGGTCCGCTAGGACGGCCGGGAGGAGGGATGTTGTTACACCGCTTGTGGTCAGCCATAGCTGACCCTCGTTTACCGCTCTTTGTGATTTGGTTGCAGGGCAAGAATCGCAGGCTGGACCCAGTGCGCCGGCCAAAAAGGCCTAAAGCCTCACGAAGTGCTTAGTTGATTTCCTGCTTTACTTTCTTCATACTTTGTTATATCCGGCTTGCATGCTGAGGCAGTATAGGGAAAAACTATCCTTCCCCTTTTGTTGGGATGTCTTTTATTATGGAATGTTTGATGTTTTGGACATTGTTTTGTAAGGCCTTAAGGTCAGTTGGACTCCTTTGTAGTATGGACAATCTCTGTGGCTTAGTTTGTTTCCGCTGTGTTTTCTGAGTTATGAGATTGGGTAGTTAATATCATCTTTTAATACTAAAGCTGTGGCGGTTATATGCTGTGGGGTCCCGGCCGGACCCATATTATATGGTCATTACAGGGGAGGTGTTACAGTTGGTGTTTTGAAATGATGTTATGTTAGCCTCATGCGGTTGCTTAGGCGATTGTGGGGAACCTCCGGGTGAACCCAACCAACATCATGTGCATACCTAGGATCCCTTTTACTTGATGCTCAACCTAGAAGTTTGATTGTGCTTGAAACCTCACCTTGTGTAGTGTAGGTGCACTTTCTCTATTTGATTACATATTGCATGTACGACTTGCTTGCAGGATTAGAGGTGACACACCCCTGAACTGGCTAGAGGGCCGGGGGGGTGGGATCGTTATGCGGTTTGTGGTCAGCTCATAACTGACCCTCGTTTACCTCTTATTAGATGTTGGTTGCGGGTGCAGGTGAGCCTAGCTGGAAATAGTTGGGGTGGCCCATTTTGCTGAGTTGGCCCTTGAAGGCCAACCACTTTTCTGCTTTTCATGTATTGCCGGCCTGCATGCTGAAATATGTTTTGAGTTATTACATTTGGTTTAAATGTAAGGCCATAAGGCCGTAACTCTGCTATTTCATTCCTGGGAAAGTGGACAGTTCTAAAAGGTGTTTTAATCAAATGCTTCCGCTTACGCTTTTCTGTACTCTCGTGTGTTGTAGTTGGTTTCTATTCATGATCACCTTATAATGCCTAGCTAGTGTGTATAATATGGCGTGTTGTTTCGGACGAACCTACTGATATATTATTTGTACTGGCAGGGTGTTACAATTTGGTATCGGACTTAGGAGTCGATCCGTAGTTTAAAGAATTCGAGGCTAAATTCCTTTTAAGGGGTGGTGTGCACGGGTTGTGCTTTCTCCTAAAACGATAAAAAACTAACAAGAATGTCCCCTTAGGAATGAAAAACACACATATTTATCGAACCCGAGCATTCCTGGATTGTTATTGGTGAAATTTTGAAGTAGAAGTGGAAGAGATCTGGGCGGTCTGAATAAAGAGACCGCAGTGACCCCGCGGTTTGCGTGGGTGTTCTGGTCGGTCTATTCTGGGAGACCGCAGGTGTCTAGGCAGCTTGTGCAGGTTGTTCTGGCGACTTAATCTAAGTCGGCCTGATGTTCAAGAAGGTTTGCCTTTTTGCTGTGACCGTGCGGTCTGACGACATGTTCTAGTCGGTCAGGGTTGGTGAAGAAGTGTTTTGCTCTTATTATGCGACCGGGCTGGTTGTTTAGTTACTGCACGGTTTAATAAGGCGGATGGCCATGCTGAGTCTGGGCGGTCTGTCTTGTGAGACCGCTCGTGATTTGATGGGTGGTTAGTGTATCTCATTTTGGGCGGTGACGATATCCGTCAGCTTGCCTATAAATAGAGGTGCAGGGACCATCATTTGTACAGAGATCTGTAAGAAGTACAACTTAGGTTGTTTGTGCCGGTCTCATATTTGAAGTCCCGCTGTCTGGAAGTGACTTAACCGGTTGTTGTGTTCGCAGGTTAGCGACCAGCAGGTTGCGGTCTTCTTTCTTATTAATTTCCCAATTGTGAATAACCGGTTTACCAGCGGCTTTCCTCTGGGCGATCTGTGGTGTAGTTCTTGAGCTGTTCGCGGTGAACTTGGCGATCAGGTGACCTTAGCATTCAGGCGATCTCAATTTGCGGTCTAGTGACAGCTTGTGCAGTTCTAGTCTTCTGTTCGATGAAGTTTCTATGATCAGGCGACCTTGCGGTCAGGCGATCTCGAAGTGCGGACAGGTTTGGATTTCAGCAGTTGAATAAGGAAGCAGGTTGTGTGGTTTGTGGTTGCATTCTGGTAGTTCATAGGTCATCAAGCCTGTTCTGTTTGCGCGGTCTCAGGGATAGCTGTGCGGCTTGGCTGTTCGTGCGGTCTAGCGATCTTTGCTTTGTCAGTTCGCTGGTAGCTTGTTTTTTGTCTTGTGCTTCTCTCCTTTGTGATTCTTATAAATCATGTCTCGCTGATGCAAAAATCTAGCACACCACTATAGGCGGTAGCAAGACTGCGGCACAAAACGGCAGTGTACTAATCATTCAAGTAATATAAAACGAGGAGTGAATCCCCGAGTATCGATCTCGAAGGAACACAGTAAGGTGGAGTTTACTTTTGAGGAAGGACTTGAGATCCAAAATAAGCACGTGCAGGGGTGAGCTCCAACAAAAACATAATAGAAAAATAAAAATTGAATTAAAGAAAATGCATATATTAAAATAAGATAACTACTGGGGTTATTGTCCTCCCAGCACAACTTATTTAAAAACATAACAGTTCTAGTTAATGGGCGTATGGAAAAGTAAATGAATAGGTAACTGTTCTAATATGCGTGTCAGTAGTGGGTACCGATACGGAGAAAGAAAAGTTACTCCCCTACCTAAATATAAATAATACCTGCTTGTCACAGGTAGAGGGAATAAAAAGTAAGAAGAGGAGGAATCCTCACTCCACTCACCAAAACTATCCTTGCACTGCAAAGTGTCATCTTCATGGAGGTGGCAGGAGGAAAAGGTAATGAGTGGGGTTTCCACTATGGAGGAGGGGTCAACCTCCTCACATATGAGGATACGCTCGTCATTGACTAGAGCAAAATGCTCCAAGTCCTCCTGAAGTACCTGTGAAGATTCAACCTGCACAAGCTCAGATGAAGAAGGGGGTTCAAGAAATAAAAGAGAGGAATGACTTAAATAATCAAAAATCGGGGGAGTGGTCCCGGTCTCACTCCCAGCAGGATCCAAGCATAGATCACTGCCGGTATCATATGAGTCGTAGCAAGGGTAGTTCGAAAGCTCGAGGTCCTTGGTGTTGAGTTGGACCTCCTCATCCAATAAGGAAGTGCGAACTTCCTCATCATAAAGGGTTTCCTCCTCATCCCACCTCGGTGCATCATCGTGTTCCAAGGACTCACACTCACCATCGGAGAGAATAACATCCTCGTCCCACTTTGGCGCCTCCTCAGGCTTCAAATTAATTTCCTGCCTAACATCATCAACCAGCTCACCAAAAATAGGTATAGAGAGTTCTTGCAAAGAAAGTGGAGGAAAAAGGGTATTAACATCATCAGAGAAAATGTGCACAGGTTCCTCCGGGGGTGAATCCAAAAGGAGTGATGAATCCGCCGGGAGAGAAGTTTCCACCATGTCATCACACCGATCAGCAGAAAGTCTGATTGGGATATCCGCAGTAGTCCCCATAGACAAGGTGGTACTGCGAATATATCATCAGAATCAGATTGAGCACCCAAAGGAGAGGTGGATGGAATGATACGAACATCATTTTCATCATCCTCCTCCATCTGGTGCTGAAACTCTACGCAATCTTTCAATGCGTGCTCGGTGCTATGACAACACAAACACCATTTTCCATTACTCCTCGGTCCAAACGGGGCCGGAGAGGAATATGAAAACGGTAAATGGGGTGAAGAAGAGTGACCATAAGACATAGGTACGGTGTATGACGTACCATAAGAGAACGGTGCTCCATATACTGGGCCTCGAGAATTATGCTCACCATCTCTAGTGGGGCATTTCTCACTAGAATGATTATCATTTCCACACCATCTACAACGGATATTGAAAGCCGAATACATGGTGTAGCGGGGGATAATTCACCAACAGAAAAAATTTCTTTGAAATTAACTACACGCAAGAAATAATAAAAAAAATGAATGCCTGCTTTAGATAAATCACAAAATAGATAAGGAATAACGAAATTTAAAACTACAAATTCTAAGAACTAAAACAAAGAAGAAAATGGTATAAATAAATGGAAAAGGGCTTCTATCTCTCGACTTCCTCTCCAGAAACTCACACGACTGTGTTCCCCGGCAACGGCGCCAAAAACTTGATGCGCAAATCTAGCACATCACTATAGGCGGTAGCAAGACTGCGACACAAAATGGCAGTGTACCGATCATTCAAGTAATATAAAACAAGGAGTGAATCCCCGAGTATCGATCTCGAAGGAACACAGTAAGGTGGAGTTTACTTTTGAGGAAGGACTTGAGATCGAAGTCCTTTAGGTCAGATGGATTGCGGAAGGCTTGGATTGGATTATGTAAAATAAAAGAAAAGAACTAAATTACTCCTATGCAGGCCTTGAGCGCACTGCTTCACTAGGCGGGATGGAGAATACGTAGGCCTTGAACGCACTACTTCACAAGTGCGGATGGACGAGAAGGTAAGCGGATGGAGTGGTTCGCACTGGTGGAAAAGTTTGAGGGCCGTTAGCACCTCTTAGCTTGGCGAGTGGAAGAGTAGGCTTGCGGAATGTGCGAGTAGGCTAGCGGAATGAAGTGGAGGGTGGAGTGGATTTGGTGGCGCACCTCATTCACACATATAAACAAGTTAATTTCATAAAAATGAAATAGACATTACAAATCATGGTTTATAGTGCACATCATCAAAGTATAGAGAATCTATATACATTCATCAAAACAAAGAGGGGGGAAGCAAAGGAATCGACCCAATCTGAAGCCTTGTTGAAGATTCACGGATGGAATCGCTGGGTTGTCAATTTGCGTCCAAACTCGGTCCTCAACTGCGTCCGGGGTAGAGAAGGTTGTCACTACCTTCCAATGGCCCGTCTTCTTCGTGTCACGATCTGACCACAAGACCAAAGCTTCCTTCTCCTTGGATGATGATGGATGTAGGGCTAGATCCCTCTCCTTGGAAGCTCTTAGATGATGTAGGCGGCCTAGGGCAAAGCCCTCATGGAAGGGTGGAAGAAAACGGAGCTGGTGCTTTCCTTGCGGTGGAAAAGGAGGAATATAATCGGGGCCTTGAAAACCAAAAAATCGCAGCTTAATATAAAAGTTGCAGAATTTTGTTCATGCACGACCGTGTGTTTTAGAAACGCACGACCGTGCGTGAAAAAAATAAAACATAATATTTTTTTTACAAAAGAGGGGCTCGTGCGTTTTACTCACGCACGATCAAAACCGACGATGCGTAAAAATGCACGACCAAATCCAGAATGCCATTTTTGGGCCATAAATGAACGTGCACGGTCGGCGCAATTGTGCATCAAGGAAATGCACAACCGTGCGATTCATGCAGACATGAAATCTGGGCATAATGGATTATCTACCCACCTGCAAAGCACCAAACAACAATCACACAGCTGGGAATACCCTTCCAGCTCAATCATAATATAGAAAAAGGGTTGGGGAGCACCATGTGCTTACCCCCAACAAACAAAGCGCGCAATTGCACACCAAAACGGGCAAAAATGTGCACTTCATGAAGAAATGTGATTTAGAGAAATATGAGTGAATGCATGATGAAAGTGAAGTGTTTATCAATGAAATATACCTGGATGAGTTTATAAAATGCTATATAAATGAGACTCATCACTCGCCATGTATGTCTCGTGTTGTAAAGAGATAGTTAATACAAGAGCACTATTCTATCTTCTCATTGTCATTGATTGTCACACTTGTGGATTGTGTTAAATTGTTCTGCATTATTACTTCACTCCGGACATCTAAGAAAATTTAACATGGTATCAGAGGCAGGTTACTAAGCAGTAATTAGCATTGTCTTCTCCTTGGATATCTACAAGTCGGTTGTCAATTAGTGATATAGCAATGGAAGGAGGATATTCTAGAGGTCTTCGTATTGAGCTCCTTAGCAGACTAACTTTAAACAGATGAAGTCGTGCATGGAGAGCAATCTTTTTGGCGAGGACTTATGGGAGGTAGTTGGGGGAGAAGCAAGACAAGTTGTTGTTCCTGCTGAAGGGAATGCTGAGCTTGTGAAGGATTGGAAGAGAACAAATGAAAAGGCTGAGTTCACTCTCAAGCGAGCTATCATTCCGGAGTTGTTTGACCACATCATTGGATGTAGGTCAGCTGCTGAAATTTGGACAGCCTTGGATGGTTTCTTCAATAAGAAGAATGTAGCCCGGCTACAGTTCTTGGAAAATGAGTTGGCTAAGGCAACTCAAGGTGACTTGTCCATTCCAAGATTCTTCTTGAAGATGAAGAACCTATGTGCAGAGATATCGGCGTTGGAACTGGATGAGCCTATCTGAGAAGCAAAGCTGAAGAGGCATATAATCCGCGACATGCGGAGGGAGTATATGGCCTTTATTACTTCTGTACAAGGCTGGGCCAATCATCCATCATTGCTGGAGTTGGATAACTTACTTGCTTCACATGAGAGTTTAACTAAGCAAATGGCGGGGATGTCAGTCTCTAGGGGAGAAGGTGAGGTTCTCTTTTTTGGCAAGAAAAAGAGATGGGACAAGAAGAAGAATTCGCCTGTTGGAGATGGTCCATCTACCTCATATCAACAAGAGAGAAGTTATGATCCTAAGTATGATGGGAAGAAGAAGGAAGGGCCGAGATACTACAGGTGCAACAAGCTTGGTCACTTCAAAAGAGACTGCAAGTTCAATCTTCAGCCAGGGCATGCTGCAGGGAAGGAGGAGGCTAGTTCCAATGATGAAGGAATTTTGGGTGGTGGAGGTGCTTTCATGACGGGCACTTGTGTTAGGGCATTTCTTCCATCAACTATAAGGATGATTGGATTGTGGACTCTGGGTGTGGTCATCACCTCACCTGGGATGAGTCGAAGTTCTCCTCGTTGCAAGCATACTCAGGTAATGACGAAATCATTACAGCTGATGATATGGTTCATGCAGTAGAGAAGGAGGGTGTTGTCTCTTTAGGCAGTGATAGAGGTCCAATCACTTTGAGGAGTGTTTATCATGTGTCGGGAATGAAGAAGAACCTCTTCTCACTGACAAATGTTGTTGATGCTGGTTATCACATTCTGTTTGGACCAACAGAAGTGAAATTTCTCTGAAATGTTTCAACCATGAAGGCTGAGGTCACTCATGTAGGGAGACGGGTGAATGACTTATTTTTTTATCAACAAGTTTCTATGTTAATAAGATTAGGGCTAACGACAGCTCTGTTATCTAGCATGAAAGACTTGGGCATGCTGGGATGGATAAGCTAAAGGCTATGGCGGGAAGAGGTCATGTGAAAGGTTTGTCTAGTCTATTATCTTTCAGTGATGGTCATATTTGTGCGGGTTGTCTGTTTGGTACGGCTCAACGTCTTCCATTTGACAAATTACAAAGCAGATGCAAAGAACCATTGGAATGTATTCATGGTGATCTGTTTGGACCTACCGCAACTGCCAGTCTTGGAGGTAGCAGGTATATTCTGGTCTTGATTGATGACTTCACCAGATATACTTGGGTATATTTTCTGAAGGAGAAGTCAGAGGCATTCGAGAGGTTTGTGGAGTTCAAGGAGCTAGTGGAAGGTCGGCTTAACCTGCGAATCAAGAAGTTCATAACTGACAATGGAGGGGAGTTCACCTCAAATGCATTCTTTAACTTCTGCAGGAAGCATGACATTCGGAGAGAGATTTCTTGTGCTCACACTCCACAACAAAACAGAGTTGCAGAGCGGAAGATCCATCATCTGACGGAGACCTGCAAATGTTGGCTTCATGCCAAGAGTATCCCAAAGTACTTTTGGGCAGAGGGAATGTCTTGTGAGGCCAATGTTATCAATCGGATACATCTCAGTTCTATCATCATGAAGAATCCTCATGAGTTGATGTTCAAGGAGATACCAACCGTGGAACACTTTTGAGTGTTCACATCTACCTGCTACGTGCATGACCCTGATGCTCTCAGGACAAAAATAGATGCGAAAGCAAGGAAGCTAGTGTTCGTCGGTTATGATGACCGGAAGAAGGGATGGAGATGCATGGATCCTGAGACACGGAGATATGTGGTCTCAAGGGATGTGGTATTTGATGAGCTGACGTCATACCAGGGTATCTCTTCTATTGAGCTACAAGGAAGCAGGTCAGATGGTGGTCTTGAAGAAGCTACCAAGGAGGTTCTAGTGGAGTTGCCTGTTTCTTCAGGTGCTCCAGGTATCTCCAGCTCTGGATTAGGTGCTTCAGGTTCTGGAAGCAGGGGGAGCGATGTTCTAAGTATGCCTAGAAGGAGAGCTGGTTCAGAACAGGTAGTTGAAGAGGTTGATCAGAGTAAAGCTCTTTGGAGGTCCAAGAGGACTATCATTCCACCAGATCGGTATACAGGGGGAAACTTGGTGATCTTCGTCTCATGTTTCTTCGCAGGTCCCCTGGATGAGAGAGAGCCATCTTGTTTTGAAAAAGCCATTGGAGTCAAGGAGTGGGAAGGAGCCATGGATGAAGAGATGGCTGCCCTCAGGAAGAATGAGACTTGGGACTTGGTGCCTAAGGTTGAGGGAGTTACTCCGGTGTCTTGTAAGTGGGTTTTCAAGCAGAAGAAGAAGTCTGATGGCAGTATTGAGCGTTACAAGGCTCGCCTTGTAGTTTGAGGTTTCTATCAGAAGTATGGGGAGGATTATAAAGAAATGTTCAGCCTTGTTGCCAAGATGACTTCGGTCCGGGTGGTGATCGCGTTGGCAGCTTGCCAAGGATGGAAGATTTTGCAACTCGACGTAAAAAATGCTTTCTTGTACTGCGAGAGTGATAAGGATCTCTTCATGGATCAGCCACCTGGTTATATTTCCGAAGAACACCCAAGTCATGTTTGCAAGCTCAAGAAGGTTCTTTACGGCTTGAAGCAGGCGCCTCGGGTGTGGTATGGCAAGATTGTAGAATACCTCCAGTTCTGCGGATACTTTGCTTCTAATTCACATTCGAACTTATATGTAAAGAAGGCGGGGGAGCTTCAGGTCTTGCTGCAGTTGTATGTTGATGACATGATCGTCACGGGAAATTCTGAGATGGAGGTAGCTAGGCTTCGTGCTGAGCTAGCTATCAGATTTGAGATGACGGACTTGGGTGAGCTCCACCATTTCCTTGACCTCGAAGTGGAGAGGAAAGAGAGTGGTATGCTTATTGTTGAAATTATTGAAGTGGAAGTTAGAGGGTTCTTGGACCTGGGCGGTCTGGCTGGTATCAGCCTAGCTGCGGTCTCCTGGAATGACTGCTGGTATCTGGTCCAAGGCGGCAAGGTGGAGCCGCGCGGTCTGCCTCTGACCGCGTGGCGGGTTGTCCTCTTCTAGGCTGTGGCAGTCTGGTGTGACCGCACAGGGTAGTCCAGGTTCTCTGGTAGTATTCGCGGACTAAGGAAATTAGTCGCGCGGTCTCAGTGCGTGGTCTCAGGAGGAGGCTGGAATGCGAGCTCGTTGATGTTCGCGGTCTCAGAAGGAGATCGGCATGCGGACAGGAGTTCGCGATCTGATGGCGAACTGGCTGTGTTCGCAGTCTCAAGCGAACACAGGTGGTGAACAGCTTCGGGCGGTCTGGCGAGCTCTTTGTAGAGTCGCGGTCTGCTGTGAGAGTGGCGGTCTCTCATGGTCGATGTTGAAGCTGGCGTGTTCACCAAAATGAAGCAGGAGTCCTGTTGCTGATCGCGTGGGTTGACCGGTCTGGTCGTGCGGTCTGGAGGGTGGTGATCCTATCTCATAGGGTGGTGACTGGATCCGGTCCCGCGCCTATAAATAGGAGCCACTGTAGCAGCATATGTGAGAGACACCAAGTGTAAGCTGAGTCTGGCTTGTTCCTGCGGTCTGTCTTATTCTGACCGTGCGGTCTGCTGATTGAATTCCTTTTGTGCAGCTTCTGCACATAGTGTGGGCAGCAGCGATCACCTCTTCCTCTGAAAGTGTTCGGGTGGTCTGCGGCTTGGAGTTGTGGTGCTGGATTTCGGGAGAATCAGGAGGTCGGAAGAAGGGAGCGGTCTGTGCAACGGTCTGGTGGTGTTCTGTGGTCGGCAGAGAGTTGCGGTCTAGCAACTATCTGAGATCGCAGGGAGGTCGCGCGGTCTGGAGCGGTCTCAAGTATCTGCATTTCCTTGTATTTCCTTGTTTGGTGTTTGTGTTGGCGAAATCATGTCTCGCCAAGCATGTCTTGCCCTGTAATGAAGTTTTATGCTATCAATAAAGATCACATATTTGCCTGAAGATTGTTTATGGTTGCTTTGGCTAGTATCTCTAGTTGTTATTCCTGCTTGCTCTCACAAGGTCTGAGAAATTTTCACATGGTATCAGAGGGAGGTTGGAGTGGATAGAGCAGTGAATAACTTAGAGTAGCCATCGCCTTTGTGAAGAAGGAACCAGAGGAAAAACAATGGAAGGTGGATTTGCAAGAGGTCTTGGGATTGAGATGCTTACATCGACTAACTTTAAGAAGTGGAGGTCATGTATGCAGAGCTATCTTCTAGGGGAGGACCTATGAGAGGTTGTTGGAGGAGATGCAACTGAAGAGGTGAAGGCAACAGAAGCGGGTGACAATAGTCCGGCCGTGAGGGCGTGGAGAAAGACCAATGCTAAGGCCGAGTTCACTTTGAAGCATGCCATTTCACCTGATCTATTTGATCACATCTTAGGGTGTGGATCAGCTGCCGAGATCTGGAGAGCCCTGGATGGGCTGTTTAACAAGAAGAATGTAGCTAGGCTACAGTTCTTAGAAAATGAGCTGGCAAGGTCGGCTCAGGGTGATCTTTCTATCTCAAACTTCTTTCTGAAGATGAAGAACCTCTGCGCTGAGATATCAGCATTGGATCCTGATGAGCCAATTTCTGAGGCGAAGCTGAAGAGGCACATCATCCGCGGCCTGCGGAAGGAATATGTTGCCTTTGTTACGTCGGTACAGGGATGGGCAAATCAGCCATCTCTGTTGGAGCTGGAGAACTTGCTTGCTTCGCAAGAAAGCTTGGCAAGACAGATGGCGGGGTTGTCAGTGACTGGGGGAGATGGCGAAGTTCTCTTCTCGGGGAAGAAGAAGAAGTGGGATAAGAAGAAGAAGACCACTGGAGGTTTTGGGCCTTCAACTTCTGGGCAGCAGGAAAGGGGATATGCTCCCAAGGATGACGGGAAGAAGAAGGGAGAAGGTCCGAAGTGCTACAAGTGTGGCAAGTTTGGCCACATCAGGAAAGATTGCAGAGTGGTCACTCAAGCAGGGCATGCTGCGGAGAAGGAGGAAGCTGAGGTCAGACATATAGATGGAGGATGGGGAGGAGCCTTCTCGGCTTCTGTTGGAGCTTCGGCTCCTATCAACTATCTGGAGGACTGGATCGTGGACTCGGGGTGTGGTCATCACCTCACCGGAGACGGGACCAAGCTTTCTTCTGCACAGCCCTACACAGGTAACAATGCTATCATTACTGCTGATAATACTGTGCATCCAGTAGAGAAGGTGGGGGTTGTTTCTTTGGGCAGTGATAGAGGGCCACTTACTTTGAAGAGTGTCTATCATGTGCCCGGAATGAAGAAAAACCTCTTCTCCGTGACTAATGCTGTAGACGCTGGGTATCACGTTTTGTTCGGCCCAACAGAAGTGAAGTTTCTATGTAATGTTGAGGCCGTAAAGGCCGAGGTAGTTCATGTCGGGAGACGGGCAAAGGACTTGTTCGTTTTATCGACAAGTTCTTATGTCGACAAGATGAAAATGAATGATGGTGTCGTGATATGGCATGAGAGGTTGGGGCATGTAGGGATGGACAAGCTGAAAGCTATGGCGGTGAGAGGTCTGGTCAAGGACCTGCCAAATCTATCTTCCTACGGTGAAGGTCATGTTTGCGAGGGATGTCAGTTCGGCAAGTCTCATCGACTGCCGTTTGATAAGTCGCAGACGAGGAGTAGTGTTCCGTTGGAATGCATCCACGGTGACTTGATGGGACCAACTGCTACCCCAAGCCTCGGAGGCAGTAGGTATATGCTGGTGTTAATCGATGATTACACCAGATATGTCTGGGTTTATTTTCTGAAGGAGAAGGCGGAGGCATTTGCCAAGTTTGTGGAGTTCAAGGAGCTCGTGGAGGGTCGGCTGAATCTGCGGATCAAGAAGCTGAGGACGGACAACGGAGGGGAGTTCAGCTCTGCTGAGTTCTCCAGCTTTTGCAGGAAGGCAGGCATCCGGAGGGAGCTCACTTGTGCTCATACTCCACAACAGAACGGAGTTGCAGAGCGGAAGATCCGTCATCTGACGGAGACCTGCAAGTGTTGGCTGCATGCCAAGAGTATCCCAAAGTCCTTCTGGGCGGAGGGAATGTCTTGTGCTGCTTACGTCATCAACCGGATGCCTCTTAGTCCCATCAACATGTTAACTCCGCATGAGATGATGTTCAAGGAGAAGCCAAGCGTGGCACATCTTAGGGTGTTTGGTTCCACCTGCTATGTGCATGTTCCAGATGCTCTTCGGACAAAGCTAGATGCGAAAGCAAGGAAGCTAATCTTCGTGGGATACGATGAGCGGAAGATAGGATGGAAGTGCATGGACCCGGAGACACGAAGATTTGTTGTATCTCGCGACGTTGTATTTGATGAGGTGACATCTTACAAGGGGTCTTCTGGAGTGGAACTACCAGAGAGCAGGGTGGAGGAGCCGGAGCAAGCAGTGGAAGATCTTCAGGTGGAGCTACCTGTATCACCAGGTGGTCCATCTCCTTCTAGTTCCGAGACGGGGGCTTCTGGTTCAGGGAGCAGGGGGAGCAATGCTCCTAGCACGTCTAGAAGGGGAGCTAGGGAAGAAGCAGCTGAAGACAATGCGGTTCAGGGGAAGGAGCTGAGGAGGTCGAAGCGATCGATCGTTGCCCCTGATCGCTATACAGGAGGAAACGCAGTGAGCTTCGTCTCATGTTTCTTCGCTGGTCCCTTGGATGAGAGGAAGCCGTCGAGCTTTGAGAAGGCCAAAGGCATGAAGGAGTGGGACATTGCGATGCAAGAAGAGATGGCAGCTCTCGAGAAGAATGAGACCTGGTCTCTTGTGCCCAAGCCCAAGGGCACCACTCCTGTGACATGTAAGTGGGTCTTCAAGCTGAAGAAGAAAGCTGACGGCAGTATCGAGCGGTACAAGGCTCGTCTTGTAGCTCGGGGGTTCTCGCAGCAATACGGTGAAGACTACGAGGAGACTTTAAGTCCGGTGGCTAAAATGACTTCAGTTCGGTTCATCATTGCCTTGGCGGTGTTCAGTGGATGGAAGATTTGGCAGCTCGACGTCAAGAACGCCTTCTTGTACGGCGAGATTGACAAGGACATCTTCATGGTCCAGCCACCAGGCTTTGTGTCTGAAGATTTTCCGGAGCATGTCTGCAAGCTGAAGAAGGCTCTGTATGGGTTGAAGCAAGCGCCGAGGGCGTGGTACGGGAAGATCGCAGAATATCTCCTATTCTGTGGATTTTGTGCTTCAAACTCAGACTCAAGCTTGTTCATCAAGAAGAGCGGGGAGCTTCAAGTCATCGTGCTGTTATACGTCGACGACATGATCGTGACGGGGAACTCGACGGAGGAAGTAGCTCTGCTAAGGGCCAAGCTAGCTATCAGGTTCGAGATGAAGGACTTAGGTGAGCTTCACCATTTCCTTGGACTCGAGGTGCAGAGGAAGGAAAGTGGAGTGCTGGTGTCCCAGGCTGGATATGCGGAGCGGATCGTGGAGTGATTCGGTATGAAGGAAGGGAAGTTCACTTCCACACCTCTGGAGAAGGCTATGAAGCTTCGGAAGGATGAGGGGAGCATTATGCAAGATCCGTTGGTGTTCCGAGCTCTGGTTGGGAGCTTGATCTATCTGACGATCACAAGGCCGGATATTGCATATGCAGTAGGCAGAGTGAGTCGGTATATGGCGGAGCCACGGGTACCTCATCTGCTAGCGGCCAAGAACATTCTGAAGTATGTCAAGGCGACCTCGGACATGGGTCTCCTGTATAGGAGGGATGCGGGCTTCGAGGTGCATAGATACATGGATGCTGATTACGGGGGAGATTTGGATGATCGGAAGTCGACATCTGGATTCGTCTTCATGGCGGGCCCTACGGCTATATCATGGTGCAGCAAGAAGCAGGATTCCGTATCGGTCTCCACCACAGAAGCGGAATACAAGGCTTCGGCCTTGGCATCTCAGGAAGCCATCTGGCTTAGGAGGTTGGTAGGAGACGTCCACAAGGAGGTTCGGGAGCCGACTCTGCTACGCGGTGACAACGAGAGTGCTCTCAAACTGGTAACCAATCCAGTTTGTCACGCGAGGACCAAGCATATCGAGATCGAGCACCACTTCATACGGGAGAAGGTGCTGGAGGGATCTCTTTCGGTCGGGCATGTGCGGAGTGCGGACAATGTCGCAGACATCTTCACAAAGGCGCTGGCGAAGGGGCCGTTCACACGGCTAAGGGAGTTACTTGGACTGGTTTCAACTTCCCACTTCAAGGGGGAGTGTTGAAATTGTTGAAGTGGAAGTTAGAGGGTTCTTAGACCTGGGCGGTCTGCGAGATTGTTTGGGTGGTCTGGCTGGTATCAGCCTAGCTGCGGTCTCCTAGAATGACTGCTGGTATCTGGTCCAAGGCGGCAAGGTGGAGCCGCGCGGTCTGCCTCTGACCGCGTGGCGGGTTGTCCTCTTCTAGGCTGTGGCAGTCTGGTGTGACCGCACAGGGTAGTCCAGGTTCTCTGGTAGTATTCGCGGACTAAGGAAATTAGTCGCGCGGTCTCAGTGCGCGGTCTTAGGAGGAGGCTGGAATGCGAGCTGGTTGCTGTTCGCGGTCTCAGAAGGAGATCGGCATGCGGACAGGAGTTCGCGATCTGATGGCGAACTGGCTGTGTTCACAGTCTCAAGCAAACACAGGTGGTGAACAGCTTCGTGCGGTCTGGCGAGCTCTTTGTAGAGTCGCGGTCTGCTGTGAGAGTGGCGGTCTCTCATGGTCGATGTTGAAGCTGGCGTGTTCACCAAAATGAAGCAGGAGTCCTGTTGCTGATCGCGCGGGTTGACCGGTCTGGTCGCGCGGTCTGGAGGGTGGTGATCCTATCTCATAGGGTGGTGACTGGATCCGGTCCCGCGCCTATAAATAGGAGCCACTGTAGCAGCATATGTGAGAGACACCAAGTGTAAGCTGAGTTCGGCTTGTTCCTGCGGTCTGTCTTATTCTGACCGTGCGGTCTGCTGATTGAATTCCTTTTGTGCAGCTTCTGCGGATAGTGTGGGAAGCAGCGATCACCTCTTCCTCTGAAAGTGTTCGGGCGGTCTGCGGCTTGGAGTTGTGGTGCTGGAGTTCGGGAGAATCAGGAGGTCGGAAGAAGGGAGTGGTCTGTACAGCGGTCTGGTGGTGTTCTGTGGTCGGCAGAGAGTTGCAGTCTAGCAACTATCTGAGATCGCAGGGAGGTCGCGCGGTCTGGAGCGGTCTCAGTTATCTGCATTTCCTTGTATTTCCTTGTTTGGTGTTTGTGTTGGCGAAATCATGTCTCGCCAAGCATGTCTTGCCCTGTAATGAAGTTTTATGCTATCAATAAAGATCACATATTTGCATGAAGATTGTTTCTGGTTGCTTTGGCTAGTATCTCTAGTTGTTATTCCTGCTTGCTCTCACAAGGTCCGAGAAATTTTCACACTTGTTTCCCAGAAAGGCTATGCAGATTGGATCGTCAAGTGATTCAGCACAGAAGGGGGGAAGAGTAGCTCTACTCCACTGGAGGTTGGAGTTCATCTTCGACGAGATGGAGGGAAGGTTCTTAATGATCCTTTGGTGTTCCGGGCTTTGGTTGGAAGTTTGATATACTTGACGATCACGAGGCCGGATATTGCTTATGCAGTTGGCAGGGTGAGTCGGTTTATGGTAGAGCCTCGGAAACCTCATCTTATGGCGGCTAGGAGAATTTTGAAGTATGTCAATTCCACCTCGGATTTGGGTCTCTTTTACGGAAGAGATTCGGGCTTTTGCTTGCAAGGATACATGGATGCTGATTATGGAGGAGATTCAGATGATCAGAGATCGACTTCTGGATATGTCTTTATGCAGGCTCTATAGTTATATCATGGTGCAGCAAGAAGCAGAATTCTGTATCTGTCTCTACTACGGAAGCAGAGTACAAAGCTTCGGCTTTGACATCCCAAGAAGTCATCTGGCTTAGGAGGCTTATGGAGGACATTCATAGGGAGGTGCAAGGTCCTACTCTACTACATGGTGACAATGAGAGTGCTCTCACACTCATGAACAATCCAGTTTGTCATACGCGTATGAAGCACATAGAGATTCATCAACATTTCGTTCGTGAGAAGGTGTTGGAGGGATCTATGATTATGGAGCATGTGTAGAGCAAGGATAATATTAATGACATCTTTACTAAGTCATTGTCGAAGGGACCATTTGATCGGTTTTGGAGTTTGCTTGGATTGACTTCCACTTCCCACATCAAGGGGGAGTGTTGAAATTTTGAAGTAGAAGTGGAAGAGGTCTGGGCGGTCTGAATAAAGAGATAGTAGTGACAGCGTGATCTGTGCGGGTGTTCTGGTCGGTCTGTTCTAGGAGACTGCAGGTAACCAGAGGGCTTGCGCAGGTTGTTCAAACAACTTGTTCTAAGTCAGCCAGATGTTCAAGAAGGTTTTACTTCTTGCTGTGACTGTGTGGTCTGATGACTTGTTCTAGTCGGTCAGGGTTGCTGAAGAAGTATTTTGCTCTTATTATGCGACCGGGTGGGTTGTTTAGTTACCGCACAATTTAATAAGGGGGATGGCCATGCTGAGTCCGGACGGTCTTTCTTGTGAGACCACTCGCTATCTGAAGGGCGGTTAGTGTATCTCATTTTTGGCGGTGATGACATCCGTCAGCTTGCCTATAAATAGAGGTGCAGGGCGCGTCATTTGTACAGAGAACTGTAAGAACTACAACTTCGGTTGTTTGTGCTGGTCTCATATTTGAGGTTGCGCTGTCTGGAAGTGACTTAACCGGTTATTGTGTTCGCAGGTTAGCGGCCAGCAGGTTGCGGTCTTCTTCCTTAGTAATTTCCCAGTTGTGAATAACCAGTTCGCCAGCGGATTTCCTCTGGGCAATTTATGGTGTAGTTCTTGAGCTATTCGCGGTGAACTTGGCGATCAGGCGACCTCTGCGGTCAGGCGATCTCAGTTTGTGGTCTGGCGACAGCTTGTGCAATTCTAGTCTTCTATTCGCTGAGGCTTCTATGATCAGGCGACCTTGCGGTCAGGCGGTCTTGAAGTGCAGACAGGTTTGGATTTCAGCAGTTGAATAAGGTAGCAGGTTGTGCGGTCTGTGGTTGCGGTCTGGCAGTTCGCAGGTCATCAAGCCTGCTATGTTCGCGCAGTCTCAGGGATAGCTATGCGGCTTGGTTGTTCGTGCGGTCTGGCGGTCTATGCTTTGGCCTTTCGCTGGCGGCTTGTTTTTTGTCTTGTGCTTCTCTCCTTTGTGATTCTTATAAATCATGTCTCGCCATGTATGTCTCGTGTTGTAAAGAGATAGTTAATACAAGAGCAATATTTTTTCATCCTATTGTCATTGATTGTCACGCTTGTAGATTGTGTTGAAGTGTTCCGCATATTACTTCACTCAGAACCTCTAAGATAATTTAATAGTTGTTTGCTATATTTTCGGTCACTAAATTGTGTGCTACACAATTATAGGTGACTAGGAGTGGTTTGGGGAAGTCTCAACCTCGTAACACTGTGGAGAATAGTGTGTCTGCCCATGTACGCGCATCCCTTCCTTCTGCTGAAACAATTCGAGTGGTAGCAGAAGCGGACATGGCGGCACTGAATGCATAACCAGGAAGGCCGGCAAAGCCTCCCAATCTTGATGTGGCCCCGGTTCCAACAGTGGTAGTCGAGCCAGAAGCGGAACCGCAATTGCGCTGTCAACTGCTGAAGTACTTTCTGAGCCTCAACCCTCCATCCTTCGCGGGGACCGAATCCCCTATGAGAGTTGCCGAGTGGTTGTCAGAAATAAAGAGCACTTTAACGTCAATACTTTTAACTAAGGAAATTTTGGTAACCTTGGCCACCTTCCTACTTGTAAGAGAAGCAAGACTTTGGTGGGAAGAAGAGTTGGTGCACAAATATGGTGGGAGACAACTACCGAAATCTCTTGTGAAAACTTCTATGAGTCATTCCTTCTAAGGTACATGCTCGCAACAGAGCATTTGGCACTACAGAACCATTGTTTACACCTGGAGCAGAGAGGACACTCAATGTATGAGTACGTAAATGAATTCATCAGTCTGGGCCGTTATGAAAGGTCTATATGGGAAGATGAGGAGACCAAGATAAACAAGTTTTACAACGGTCTGCGTGATGACTTAAAGCTAACATTTGCGTGTCCGATGCTACTTGGCTTCAATGCTCTGGTAAAAGTGGCTAAATCTCTGGAGATGGATATGAAGAGTATACAGCGCACAAAAGACCTCAATGAAAAGAAGTTACAGTTTCATGCGTCGGCCTCTCAATCCAAATTTGAGATCAGAATAAACAGGAGGAAGTTTAAGTCTAGGGAAAGGACTCACTTCAATATGTCGGGAACAACGATTGAACAAGGTCCTATTACCTGTTACACTTGCTTAAAGGTGGGACACAAAGCACAGTTGTGTCGAAGTGGTCCCCCGAAAGCAAAAAGTGGATAAGTGGTCAATGCTCGTGCGATGGGTTCAGCTTACATGGAGAAAGGCAAGATGGTGGAGTCCTCGACTCCCCGACACTTTCCGACCCAGCCGAGAGTCTTCTCGCTTGGTCAGCAAGCGGTCATTCAACAATGCGATGTCGCCACATGTATGGATGATTTGCTCTTAATACGACTTATACCCCTTGTGCGGATAGAGATCGCAGTGTGGCCATCGTTTTCGATGACAGCGAAATTTTATATATCTTGTAATTGTGTGCAATTAGGCTTTGCACTAATTTTTGATTATCCGGCGGGAGCTTTGTCAGTGCGGGAGCACCGCACTCTTTTCATTCTAGGACTTCGTGTTATGAATCAGATGTCGTTTACCTTAGCCAAGGATAGATTGGAGGTAATGCTGCCTCATGGGTCTCGAATGAGCGCGAATAGGAGAAACTTTGAAAAGGCGCGAAGATGTTCTTCACCTTGCTGAAGGCTTCAGATCCTAAGCTCAATTTTGGTGTGGTCCTAGTAGTAGTGGACTAATCTGACCAAGAAGAACCGTTATCCGATTTCAAGAATCGACGACTTATTCGACCAACTGGTTGGGTCGATGGTATACTCTAAGCTAGACTTAAGGTCCGACTATTATCCGCTTCGTATAAGGGAATGCTATATTCCAAAGACAACGTTCAGTACCCGGTTTGGACACTATGAGTTCACGGTTATGCCGCTCGGTCTCTCCAACGCACCGTCGGTATTCATGGACTTAATGAACAGAACGTTCTGAGAGTACCTGCACCAATTTGAGATCGTGTTCATCGATGACATATTGGTATACTCTCAATCGGAAGAGGATCATGCAGGGCATCTGCACGCAGTTTTGAGCACCATGAGGAGGAACAAACTATATGCTAAGTTCTCCAAGTGCAAATTTTGGCTATCGTCAGTAGCATTCCTGGGTCATGTTGTTAGTGGTGGGAATCACAGTCGATCCATCGAATATAGAAGCGATTCGAGCGTGGCCTGTGTTGAAAAATGTAGAGGAAGTTTGAAGTTTCTTAGGACTTGCCGGCTATTATATGCGCTTTGTGGAGAACTTCTCGAGGATTGCACTTACTCTCACTAAACTGACTAGGAAAGATCAGAAGTTTGTTTGGTCGACTGAGTGCGCACGAGCTTTTGATGAACTAAAGAGGTTTTTGACCACGGCGCCCATTTTATGCTCGCCATGTGGAACGGAAGGATACAAAATATATAGTGATGCTTCGGGGAGTTGCTTGGGTTATGTCTTAGTGCAATTCGGAAAGGTGATTGCCTATGGCTCCCATAAGTTGAAGGTACATGAGAGGAACTACCCGGTCCATGACTTGGAGTTAGCGGCAGTGGTATTTGCTCTTATGCTTTGCGGGCATTACTTATATGGCATGAAGATCGACATCTTTACGGATCACAAAAGCCCCAAGTAACTGATGGATCAAAGAGAGATGAATATGAGACAGAGGAGGTGGATGGAGTTCCTTGGGGACTACATCTTTGACATACGTTACACTCCCGGGAAGGGAAATGTTGTTACAAATGCAATGAGTCGTCGGGATGCCGCGCAAGCAAACTGGATTTTGATGCACGATGAGCATCTAATTTGTGATCTAGAGTCCTTGGAGATCATTTGCATCGATAGGAGATCGTCTACAATAGCATGCTTGAACTAGACATAAATTCAATACAACCGAGCTGACCAAGTTCGACAAGCATTGGATCTAGATGCGAGCATGAAGTGTTACAAAGCAGAGACTATGGAAGGGTCAAACACTGATTTCTCCTTCGAAGATGGCCTTATGTGGAAAAATGACAGATTGTGCGTCCAAAACATTGGTACATTACAGGCGGAATTGATGTACGAGGCTCACTTTACCAAGTACTCGATTCACCCTGGGAGCACAAAGATGTACATGGATATGAAGAAACTCTTGTGGTGGCCAGGAAAGAAGAAAGGCATTGCTTTCTACGTGGCCAAGATCCATACTTGCGCATTGGCAAAGGCAGAATGTCAAAGACTTGGTGGGTTTCTAAAGTCTTTTTCGATCCCGAAATTGAATTTCGATGATATCTCGATGGATTTCGTGCACGGATTGTCGAGATCGCAGCACATAAATGATGCCATTTGGGTGATCGTAGATCGTTTAATGAAAGTATCGTACTTTATTTTGAACCGGAAAGATGATTCTGTGTAAAAGCTAGCAAAGCTATACGTTGATAATATTGTACGGTTGCAGGGAATTCCCCGTAGCATTGTAAGTGATCGTGATGGGCGTTTCACATCGAAAGATTGGAGGCTTATCCATGAACTGTTGGGCACTAAGCTGAGGTTCAGCACGACCTTTCACACGCAAATGGATGGACAGACCGAGAGGACCAACAGGACTATGGAGGATGTGCTCTGAATGTGCGCTCTAGATTTTGGAAAGAAGTGGGAAGAACATCTTTACATGATTGAGTTTGCCTACAATAATAGCTACCAAGCAAGTATAAAGATGGCACCTTTCGAGGCTATTTATGGTAGGAAATGCTGTACACCGTTGGCTTGGGCTGAAACGGACTCTTTATTGTATACATGAAGTTCTCCGGCGAGGATAGAAGCGAAGATGATTGACGGAGAAGACGTGTCAAATAGAAGAAATTGACAACTCCTCTCCGTACCCCGGACGACAGTTGGAGCCCGAGTTCGGACAAGGATTGACAACCCTAGATACCGGCCATGAACCTCCGATGAGTCTCCTCCAATTTGGTTGTAATTTCACCCCCTTCATACTATAGTATTGTTTTCCTTTATTATATGTGTGTATGGACAATGTATGCTAAACCATATTATGCTATTTAGTATATTTCACGTCTCTATGAAGTAGCTTTGCGGTATATGTTAGTGAGGAGCGCCCCATTCCATCCTCCATCCCGCCATCACGTTTGTGTGCCACACTAGCAATTGCTAGTGGCGTGCTTTGTGACCAGGTGCTTGCGACCCTCAATTCCGCCGGTGCGACCCATTCCATCTGCTTGCCTACTCGTCCATCCGCCCATGCGAAGTAGTGCGTTCAAGGCCTACGTAGTTTTCATCCCGCCAAGCGAAGCAGTGCATAGGAGTAGTTTAGTTCTTTTCTTTTATTTTCCACAACCCAAATCACCCCTTTTTCCGCAATCCATCCGACCAAAAGGACTTCAATCTCAAGTCCTTCCTCAATAGATAACTCCACCTTACTGTGTTCCACTAAGATCGATACTTGGGGAGTATCTCCCATTTTATATTACTTGAACGATCGGTACACTATCGTTTCGTGTCGCAGTCTTGCTACCACCTATAAGCGTTGTAGGAATTTGCGCATCAAGTTTTTGGCGTTGTTGCCAGGGAACACAGTCATGTGAGTTGTTGGAAAAGAAGACAAGAGATAGAAGTTCTTTTTCCCTTGTTTATACCATTTTCTGTATCTTTATTTATTAATAACATCTTTTAAATTTCTTTGTTTCTAATCTTTATTTCAAATTTTTCTAAAGCAGGCATTCATTTTTTTTACTTCTTGCTTGTAGTTAATTTTTGCAAAGAAATTTTATCTGTTGGTGAATTCTCCCCCGCTACACCATGTTTCCTGCTTTGAATATCTGTTGTAGATGGTGTGGAGATTATAATCATTCTAGTGATGAATGCCTCGTTGAAGATAGTGGGCATAGTACTCGAGGCCCAGTGTATGGAGTACCGTCCTCTTATGGTACTTCATACACCGTACCCAAGTCTTATGGTCACTCTTCTTCACCCCATTTACCATTTTCATATTCCTCTCCGACCCCGTCTGTACCGAGGAGTAATGGAAAACGGTGTTTGTGTTGTCATAGCACCGAGCAAGCATTAAAAGATTGCGCAGAATTTCAGCGCCAGATGGAGGAAGATGAACTTGATATTCTTATCATTCCATCCACCTCTCATTTGGGTGCTCATTTTGATTCTGATAATATATTCGCAGTACCTCCTTGCCTATGGGGGACTGCTGCGGATATCCCCGTCAAACTTTTTGCTGATCAGTGCGACGACATGATGGAGACTTCTCTCCCGGTGCATTCCTCACTTCTTTTGGATTCACCCCCGGAGGAACCTGTGCACATTTTCTCTAATGATGTTACTACCTCTGTTCCTCCGCTTTCTTTGCAAGAAATCTCTGCACCTATTTTTTGTGAGTTAGTTGATGAAGTCAGGCAGGAAGTTCATTCGAAGCCTGAGGATGCGCCAAAGTGGGACAAGGATGTTATTCTCTCTGATGGGGAGTGTGACTCTTTGGAACATGCTGACGCACCGAGATGGGATGAGGAGGAAACCCTTTCTAATAAGGAGGTTTGCACTTCCATATCAGACGAGGAGGTCCAACTCAACACCGAGGACCTCGAGCTTTCATAATTCCCTTGCTACGACTCATATGATACCGACAGTGATCTATGCTTGGATCCTGCTGGGAGTGAGACCGGGACCACTCCCCCGATTAATGATTATATAAGTTTTTCATCTCTTTTATTTCCTGACCCCCTTCTTCATCCGAGCTTGTGCATTTTGAGACTTCACAGGTACTTCAGGAGGACTTGGAGCATTTTGCTCAGGTCAATGATGAATGTAACCTCTCATGTGAGGAGGTTGATTCCTCCTCCATAGTGGAAGCCTCATTATTGCCTTCTCCTCTTGCCACCTCCCTGAAGATGACACCTTGCTGGGCAAGGATGTTTTTGGTGAGATTTTTGAGGTGTACTCCTCCTCCCCTTTTTACTTTGTATTCCCTCTACCTGTGAAGAGCAGGTATTATTTATATTTAGGTAGGGGAGTAACTGTTATGTCGTTGTATCGGTACCTTCTACCGACACACATATTAGAACAGTTACCTATACATTTCCTTTTTCATACTCCCATCAGCAAGAACTCATAAAGTTCTGAATAAGTCATGCAGGGAGGACAATAACCCTAGTAGTTATCTTACTTTTTATTGCATCTTTATCCTATCTAGCTTGTTTAGTTAGTTATATTTCTTTTTTTAGTTTGGCTATTTTCTTTTGTTTTGGAGGAGCTCACCCCTGTAGGTACTCTTTCTGATGGAGGATGCAGTGGCTTGATTTTGGTTTACACGCGGCTTCTGGTATGCTCACTTGCTGAGAATTGGATACTCTCTTCCCCTAGCCGTCATTTAAATTTCATGTTGATATTTTATGCTGGTTGGTTTAGTTTAATTCTGGGGAGAGATATGTGTTATACTCACTCACGTGCACTATTGCATAGCATGCTAGAAGTATTAATTTTATTAATTTTGTAATATTCTTGATAATTGCACACCATTACACCTACGTTAGAGCGCACTTACCCGCGAGCATGCTCCGAGTTTAAATCAATTTTACCGCTTAGTTGGAAAATTGAGGCGCTAGTTTAGGATTGTGAAGTGAAGTATGTTATGACCCGTGCAGTGCTCCTAGTCAAGTGCTCCCTTTTGTGTAAAAATTTGTGTAGATCTGATATCTCCTTATACTTTTAGTTTATTTTATTTGTCTAAGTGTAATTGTTAATTTTTCTACTCAAATTGGTGAATGCGGTGTGAATCGAATGATAGCGTAGGGATGAGTGTAGATAATCGTTAGACTCGTATTGTTTGATTTTGGAGGAAGGATTGCCTTTCTCGGGGGCTAAGAACTTGCCCCAAGCTATTTTTGAAGCATGGGCATAAGATAGTTCATTTTCATGAGAGTGACGTAGGCCTTCATTTAGGCCCGGTTGAGCATGTCTTTCTCTCCTATCATCCTCCCTTGCTAGCCTCCTTGAGCCTATCCATGTCTTTTGATTCAGCTCTACCTAGTTTTCACCAAGGCCAAAATGCCAATCCTAGTCAATGCACCTAAATGCCAAGCAAGAGCGTATTTATATTTCCTATTTTGGGAGTGTGTTATGGAAAATGTTGTGGTGGTGGTTGTGCTTTTATTGAAAATATGCTGAAAGTGATTTTAAAAAAAAACTGAGAAAGAGAAAAAGAGAAAAAAAAGGGAAATTAGTGAAAAAGAAAATAAATTTTAAAAAATATGAGAGCTTATATGAAAATCTGTTTGAGATTTGTGTTTGGATTCAGTGGGGAGCAAACCTATATTGTCAAGTTTAAGTTTGGGGGTGTGCTGCACTCGTGCTCTTGGTGGTTGCTTGCTAGATTATTTTTATGATTAGCTCATTTGGGTTTGGTGCGTGTAGCCTTTATGTTTACCTTTGTTTACCTAACCGTAACCCAAGCCCCATTTAAAACCCAAAGTCCTACCGACTCTTGCAGTGAACTATTCTAGTGTCGTGGAGAGAATGTGAACAGGCAAGCATATGGTCCCCGACGCTAATGGGTTTTAGTGGAGGTCATCTCGAATCCTAATATTAGGCAATGCTCATCTCGGCGGTCCATCTATTTTCCCCTTATGCATGACTAGAAGATTCACCGCAATTCCTATTTTGAGTAGAATAATAACTTTGTACACGTTTTGAAATTTATAAACTATGTAGTATAATTAAAAATCTTTGTTGCTATATTTTTACGCATGTGAGTATGTGACTTCTCATTTTACTCCGTGCCGCAATCTCCTAACCAGCTACTATGTTTTTCCCATTTATCTTGAATTGGTTTGCTCGGGATGCGCAAATGGTTAAGTCTGGGGGTGTGATGAGTCCCACTAAAAGAGGGTTTTTTGAACTCATCTGGGCCTGTTTTCTCACTCGTGCACTACACTGTCAGCGTTAAAATGCTCATATTTGATCTTTTCATCACATTACACATAGTGCACTCTCTTCTCCTAGTGGGGTGTGCAATTGCACATTCTGTGCTGGGGGTATACCTCTGCGGGTTCCCCAAGCCTTGGGTTCTGTGAAGGGGTGCCCGAGTGCTCCACAAGCCTTGGGTTCTGTGAACATTGCCTGCCTGGCAAACAGACCAGAGTAAGCTTTCGTGGGACGAACACGAGGGCAACTGAAGTGCTGGAGCTAATACACAGTGATGTGTTTGGGCCAACTCCAGCTCCATCTCTAGGTGGCGCAAGGTATTATGTGTCCTTTACTGATGACCTCTCACGGCATTCCCGCACTATATTTTCTCAGGTCCAAGTCAGAAGTTCTGGACAGGTTTAAGGATTTTAAGAACCTGGTGGAGAACCAGTTGGAGAGAAAGTTGAAGGTCCTCCGTTCTGACAATGGCGGTGAGTACTGCTCTGATGCTTTTGAGCAGTACTGTACTGAGAAGGGGATTGCACGGCAGAAGACTACACCGTATACTCCAGAGCAGAATGGAGTGTCAGAGAGGCTGAACAGGACCTTGATGGAGAAGGCCAGGTGCATGCTCAGTTGGGCAGGTTTGGGGAAGGAGTTCTGAGCTGAAGCAGTGGCGACTGCAAATTACCTGAAGATCAGGTCCCCTGCATCTGATGTGGAGGGATGTACTGCCTTTGAAGTCATCTTCAAGAGAAAGCCAAATTTGGCCTATGCTCGTGTGTTTGGGTGTGATGCATATGTTCACATTCCAAAGGAGAAGAGGGGGAAGCTTGATGTCAAGTCTGAGAAGTGCATCTTTGTGGGTTACAAAGATGGTATAAAAGGCTACCAGCTTTGGAACCCTGTGACCAGGACTGTAACATTCAGCAAGGATGTGGTGTTTCATGAAACCAGTCCTCAGGCAGTCACACAAGCTGGGAAGGCCAAAGTAGCAGAGAAAGGGAGAGTGGTGGTGGAAGGAAGCTTTGAGAAAGGAGCTACTACTATTGGGGCTGAATCTGATTCTGAATCAGATGATTTGGAGGTGGTGAGAAGTGATGATGAGTCAGAAGATGAAGCTGAAGAAATTCCACTTCTGAGGAGATCGACAAGGGAAAGAAAGGCACCAGTGAGATATCCCCAATGTGCAATGGCTGCACAGTGTTGCCTAAGTATACTTGGTGAAGATCCAATCTCTGCCAGAGATGCTAGATCAATGGCTGATTCAAATCAGTGGGAGCTAGCCATGGTGGATGAAATGGAGTCTATGAGGAAGAATCAGACTTGGAGTCTGTGTAAGCTTCCAAAGGGGAGGAAGGCCATTGGAAGTAAATGGGTTTTCAAGCAGAAGGTGAAGGGTGATGGCACTGTGGAGAAATACAAGGCAAGGTTGGTTGCTAAGGGATTCTCCCAGGTCGAAGGTGTGGATTAAGATGAGATCTTCTCACCGGTAGCCAAGATGACGTCAATCAGACTGGTTCTCTCTATTGAGGCGGCGCGTGATTTAGAGATCGAGCAGATGGATGTGAAGACAGTGTTTCTTCATGGTGATCTGGAGGAGGAGATATACATGAAGCAACCGGAAGGATTCGAAGCCAAGGGAAAGGAGGATCAGGTCTGCAGGCTGAAGAAGTCCCTGTATGGACTTAAACAATCTCCGAGGATGTGGTACCAGAAATTCGACACCTACATGCTGGAGTTAGGTTTTGAAAGATCAAATTCGGACCACTGTGTGTACATCCATAGAAAGGGAGAGCAGTTCATCTTCCTGACACTTTATGTAGATGATATGCTACTGGTGGGCAATAGTGTTAGGATGATCCAACATGTGAAGAAGCTGCTCTCAGCCAAATTCGAGATGAAGGATTTGGGGCCAGCAAGTGTCAACTTGGGAATGCAGATTTCTAGGGATCGAAGCAAGAAGAAGCTTTGGTAGGGGCAGCAGAGGTACGTCAAGGAGATGATGAAGAAGTTCAATATGACAGACTGCAAGCCAGTGGGAGCACCAATGCAAGTTGGGTGCAAGTTATCTGCAGAGTTGAGCCCGAAGACACAAGATGAGGTCGAGGACATGGCGAAGGTCCCTTATGCTAGTGTTGTGGGAAGCTTGATGTACGACATGGTCTGCACTCGCACTGACATTGCTCAAGCATTGGGAGTGTTGAGCTGGTATATGGCTACACCAGGAAAGGAACACTGGAACGTTGTGAAGCTTGTGTTCAGGTATCTCCGAGGCACTTCGAATTACTCCCTATGTTTTGAAGGAGCTGGTGAAGGAGGAGTCCTGGACGTGGTTGGGCACGTGGACTCGGATTGGGGAGGTGATCTGGATAGGAAGAGATACACCAGTGGGTACGTTTTCACACTATTTGGAGGTGCTGTCAGCATTATTAGTCGGAGGTAATGCGTGGTGGCACTCTCATCGACGGAGGCGGAGTACATGGCTCTTACTCATGCAAGCAAGGAGGCCATATGGCTGAGGAGGCTAAATTTGGAGTCGGGTTTGAGCAGGGGCCAGTGAAGATGTGGTGTGACAGCCAAGGGGCTATTCAGCTAGCCAAGAATCCATCCTTCCACGCATGAACCAAACACATTTACATCCAGTATCATTTCATCTGGGAGAGGGTGCAGAAGAAGGTAGTTCAATTGGAGAAGGTGGACACGATGGAGAACAACTCTGATTTTTTTACCAAGGCAGTTCCTGTTGCCAAATTTCAGTGGTGTGCAACGGCCGTAGGGTTGAAGAGGAAGGTTGGAGGAGCAGCTCTCGTCGGAGGAAGATGTTCACCAAGTGGGAGAATGTTGGAGTTGGAGAACACTTCTGGTCAGGGTTCGTCGAATGGCGTTCGACGAACGGAGAAGGGTTCGTCGAACGGCGTTCGACGAACGGAGAAGGGTTCGTCGAACTCCGCATGCATTCATCAAACGAGTCCTTAAGAAGAAGCCATCTCAGCGGATGTTGCTGGACCGTTTCAGCAGTTATAAATGCCATCTCAGCGGATGGTGCTGGACCGTCTCAGTGGATATACATCCCGTCTCAGCGGATGGTGTTGGACCGTCTCTGCGTATATACATCCCGTCTCAGCGGATGTTGTTGTGCCATCTCAGCGGATGTTGTTGAACCGTCTCAGCAGATGTGGTTCTGAGTCTAGTTTGGCGCCCTATTTAAAGGGTGTGTAACCCTGGTTTAGGGTTAAGCCAAAAAGCCTAAGAGAGTGCAATAGTGTTTTGTGCGGTTGTTCTTGGCGGCGACTCCTCTGTTCTTGTCGGAAGAGGGTTAAGTGAGGTAGGATCGGTTTTGATCCTTGTAACCTTGTAAGCTGTAATCCATCTTGGTGAATAGAACAAAGAGAAGAGGAAGGGGATAGGGGACGTAGCCCGGATTGGGGTGAACCTCTGAAAATCTGTGTGTCTTCTGTGATTGATCTATGTTTTGTGTTTTGATTTCCTTCGAATTTCTCTCCTCGGCACACCCCTGTTTTCTTTACAATCCTGACCCTACTAGCTCCTAGAGGTGCGTGCAGAATTCAACCAGATCCTTCGGTGCCATCCGATATGGTGCCCGAGAAGAGGGCCTGGCTCCGGGCACTAGCTAAATCTGAAAGTCCACCTCTCATCGTGGAGGTAGTCCGGGCAATTTTCCTGGAAATACATCGGAAAAGACCCAAATTACCAGAATATCGACCATGAAGCCTCCGCCTCTACCATCTCAAAGCAGACCAGGTACACCTCATCCCCCTGATGATGGGCTTTGACAGCCTGTATAGATGATAATAAAAGTCGGGAGACAGGTCTAATACCTTCGATCACCACCTTAGAGTCCTCATGCCTCAGTACAATCTTCTTTGCTGATCAGTTGATCCTGGCATAGATCCAGTGTAGCCAATTCATGCCCAGGATCAAATAAAAATCTGGCATCTTCAGGTGTGTCATTGGTGCCTCAAATGACTTTCCCCCAATCTCTACCACCATGTTGCACTTGGCGTACGTCTCAATCTCTGACCCGTCCGGTAGTCGCACCTTCCTGTGGATGGATTCAAAGTGCTGAACTTGATCCAGATCGTCTATGAACTCCTCTGAGATGAACGAGTGCGAGGCACCCATGCCGAATAAGGTGTATGCAGGTTTGCCAAAGACGATCCCTATACATGGGGTGGTTGTTTTTTGTTCGGGTTATAAGTCTTAATAAAATTAATGTTTTTGCAAGTTACTATGTAACTATGAAGAAAAACATTAAAGTACATGTGATGACCTCCTCGGGGTTCCTCTCTTGAGCTAAATCTAGAGCATACACCTTCTCCAGCCTTGGGCCTCTACCGTGATGTCTCCAACTTGACCTTATCCCCTGCCTCGACCCTAATGTGCTGGTGCTGGAGGGGCTGGTGTAGGAGGAGGAGGTGGACAGAATAACTGGAGGCAATTGGATCTGATGTGTCCTGGCTGGTGGCATATGAAGCATACCACTGGGTGGAATCCTCTTTCATCATACCTCGGTGGCTCCTGAATCCGCATTGGTGGAGGAACTGGCACTACAGGAGGCTGTTGCTCTAGTCTGAAGTTAGGATGAGGATGTCCTCCACCACTCATGTGCATCATAATCTTGCCTTGTTGCGGTCCCCTGCTGTTCTCTCCAAAGTGTGTCCCATCCACTTGTCTCTTCCCCCTACTCTGCACCATCAAATAGTCAGCTTCTTGCTTCTTTGCCATCTCTACGATCTTGGACAAACTGTCATTAGCCACAAACAGTAATGCCTTCCTTAGTGAGTCCCTAAGTCCCCGGTAGAACCTCTTGGCATAACCTCTGTCATCCAGTATATGCATCCCCACAAATCTAGCTAGGTGGGAGAACTCCCTCATGTACTCTATCACACACCGGCTCCCCTACCTGAGGTTCAAGAACCTCTTCTCAAACTCGTCCCTGTCCATCACCGTCACGAAGTGGTCCATAAAGGTGGCACTGAACTTGTTTTCTCAGAAGACCGCGACCTCCTCTCCAGTCAGAAGGACCCTTCCCAGCAGTCTCAGGTTTTGGAGATCGCCCGGGTCGCTAGCTTCCCCTCCAGATTTCTCATCCAAGGCTCAGCGACCTCAGCTCTTGGAGACCTCCAGACCGGGCAGTCTGCTTCCTTTTTTCTCTTATCTCTGCCCTATCTCTCATGTATCCTGGGCAGCCTGTAATTTTTGGATCTGCCCATTTGGGCAGCCTCCGCATCTATAAATAGGGGGGTAGGGGTACCTAAAAAAGGACTTTTAGCTTTGAGGCTCCAGCTTACAACTTGTGTAAGCGGTCTCAAATTCTGTCATCTTTTCTATCTCTTTCCCTGGCCTCTTCTGGACTTTCATCTTGTAACCTCTCTGGAGATTAATTGAAAGAGTTTTTCTCGTTAGAGGTCTCTCCTCTGGCATCTTTTGTCTCAAGTAACCTGTACTTCCCAGTTTTCTCCCTCCCTTCCCTAATATGAGTTTTGGAGGTACATTTTTTGTGCCAACAGAACGAACACGCTACCTTCAAATTTGAAGTGTTCAGGTGAAGTCAGTAGACTTTCTGAGATGTCAGACCGCGAAGGTCAGACTGCTCAGTTCGTAGGTGGTCTCCCCTCTTCAGTAACTGTGACCTCTTTAGAATCTCTCAATCTTCGAATGGAGCTTCACCTCGTTAAACCCACTGGGAGGCCACTCAAGGACGTCAAGAGACCGCTCGACAGATTAAATCCATGAATCAATTATTGTCAGAGCTCTTTAAGAGGTTGATGTCTCAAGTCGATCAGATCACGACCCTTGATCGGTTGGCCGCCGGTCAGCCACTAGATCGCGCGACCCCTCAGCCCGCTGCTCCCTTGCAATCTCAGAATGAGGAGTTCGCTGCCCGTCAAGCCTTTTTTGGGGAAGCAGCTCAGGGATCTCCAGCTCGAGCCCTGAATTTCCAAGAGGATTATGTCTGTCCTCTAGCCACCGTTGCTGCCCCTTTTGCTCCTTCTGGTGTCTATGGGGCAGAAGATCCCACTCCTTTTTGTGGCAGTATCCGTTGGGAGCCAACTTCCCCTGATTTCAAAGAGCCAAGAATGCCAATGTTTACTGGAGATAGTAATCCTAGTTCACATCTTCAAGCCTTTTAATCTGCAGTTGCCCTGAAAACTCTGTCAGATGCGATGAGATGCACATTGTTGATTACCTCTCTGGATGGGCAGGCTAGGGAGTGGTTCTACAATTTACCTCTCCAGTCCATCTCTTGCTTCACAGTTGTAAAGCAGGAGCTTCTTCTGATGTTTGCCACCTCAAAGAAGATGAAGTGTGGTCCTGTGACCCTCTTCAAAATCAAGAAAAATGAAGGAGATACTACATCTCGCTTCATCGACTGCTTTCAAAGAGCTATTCTGGGAATAAGGGATGTCGATCCCTCACTATATCTTGTCGCCTTGATAAATGGTCTGCAGGAGGGATCTCTGATGTTTGAGGTCACTACCAAGGAGCCAAGCTCTTACCACTAGATCAGCATTGCGAATAGGTTCATAGTGGGGGAAGTAAACAATCCCATCTATGTTTCCAATTTAACATGCAAGGCAGTTCAGAAAGGCTCTGTAGGTTTTCCTCCTGCCCCTCCGTCATCAAAGTCGCCGCGTCAGGAACTCCAACCTCCATCTCGAAGAGTGAGGAATTTCCGTCACCATCGTCCTTACCAAGGGCATCAACAGTTTCAGCCTCAAGTGTCCTTGTTACCCTGTAACACCCTCCCTGTTACATAGAATATAGTAGTAGGTCCGGCCGGGACCCCACACCATATTCAATGACCAGAAGAGTGAGTTACTTAATTAGTTTTAAACAGTTAATATGATAACCATTTCAGCACAAAGAGTCGTACATCGTAAGAAATTTATATTTAAGTATAAACCAGTTTACAAAAACTTGTCCACATACTATCTAAGAATGAATACACAAAAACGTTCTTTACATAATTTGTTTACAACAACAAGGTGGCTAACAAACATCGGCACGCATGCCAGCCACACATGAAAAACAGTAAAGAAATAGCTTTGGCCTTCGAGGGCCAGCACAGTACAGCAGCATGGGCTTCAACCCTCTATTTCTCGCTAGTCTCACCAGGACCTGTACAAACAAATCCACCAAATGAGTGGGGGAAAACAAGCAACTGGTCAGCTTTAGCTGACCAAGATATAACGACCCCACCCCTTTCTCGGGCGGTGGTACTCCATCCATACAGGCAAGAGTCAACAACATATAATCACATATATCCGCAAACAACACCAGCATAGTGATGCGCATTCGGCAAGTGCACCAGTCGCTGTCAAGTAATAATTATGGGAATAGTTCCCCCGAATGTCGATCTCTTGAGGAATGCAGGATGTGGTGAATGAATTGCGTTGTAAGCCAATTGTTACACGAGCGAAGAAAGTAAGAACAAAGGGGTGTTGTGATTGGTGTCCTAAACTATTGCTGAAATAAGAGAAATGCGGGTCGAAAGCACCGCTTTGCAAAGTGGGGGTGAGTGCAGCGGCCGCGATACCGCGCATCGGTGAGTGGGTGAAATGGCCACAGAGCGGGGTTTTGCGAGGGTCTTATTCACCTCTTCGCCAACATCACCACTAGCAATTGCTAGATGGCTTCACACGCAAACAACTCAGAATATCACAACGAAAAGCAATGCGATTCTCACAACCATAGCATCAATGCACATGAACATCACACAAAGGATCTATAACAATATACTAGCAAGAGTTCATTACAACAAAACTAAAATAAGCACAAGCTCAAGGTTTAGAAAGGACCCAACAGAAGATGCCACCGTATCCTGGGTTCTCGGTCGGAATGAGAGGTTGTCAGTCTCTCTCCGGGCTCGGCCCTCAGATGGTGTGCGGACTCGAAGGAGGCTATCACTTCTCCAGCGATCTTCAGCGCTTCTATGGCCTCCAAGACGAAGAATGCTTGAACTCGTGGTGGAGAAAGCTTGCAAACGATCCCGAATGGAAGTATCGTGGAGGAGATCACCGGATGTGGTCTCCTATGGTGGGAAGGGTGAAAATGGCGGGCTTCCCTAGCTTTTCCTGCGAGAGGGATCGTCCTCCCCGGAATTATCCCTAATGCTGCAGATTTCCTGCTTTAAATACTAAACAGGCAGAATTTTAGTAATGCATGGGCGAACGCACGGTCGTGCGTTGCCCGTGCGTTATTAAATGATTAAACTTGACTTGAAGAAGAAGCAAAAGCACCCGTGCGTCTTACTCATGAATGGGCAAATCCGCCCGTGCGTAAGAACGCACGGACAAACTCAGAATAGCTAAAATCAAGAAGAAACAGGCGATCGTGCGTTTTACTCACGCACGGGCAAACCGCCCGTGCGATAAAACGCACGACGAAAGTCAGATCACCGGATTCCTTCCCAGATGAGAGCGCACGATCGCATTCGACCGTGCGTCAATAAAATGCACAACCGTGCGTTATACACAATCATGATTTCTGGAGAACGGGGTGATTCAACGACCTGCAAGCAAAGCAAACCAGCTGGGAATACACCTCCAGCACCAATCAAACACAGAAAAAGGATTGGGGAGCACCATGTGCTTACCCCCAATGACAAGGAGCGCAAATGCACACCAAAACGGGCCTAAGAGTGCACTTAGCATGGAATAACGAATATGAATGAAAACATGTTTAAAGTGTAGTGCATAGACTCGATAATCGGCCCAGATGAACCCATAAATGTGTATATAAATGGGACTCATAACACCACCAGACTTAACCATTTGCACGTCTCAGGCAAACTACTCAGCTCTCCTGTCGGAACAATTGGGTGTTAGAGTGAGTTTGAGCGGTAGAGACCCATGCGAAGTCGCATGCTCGCATGCGTAGAAGTACGTTAGAATATAATTTAACTAAAGATTATATTTAACTATTTCCAGAATAGTAATTTGAAATCTAGTTTACTCGAATGGTGAATCCCGGTGAGTCTTTCGGTCGCGCACAAGGGAAAATAGGGAGACTAATGAGTAGAGTATTACTCGGATCAAAGCTCGGGACAATCTCCTAAGAAATCCATCAAAGTCGGTGTCCATAGGCTTTCACATTCGCACTCTCTCTACTGCATGAGATAACTCATATCTAAAATCAATAGGACTTATAGGTTATGATTGGGCTTAGGTTGAGTTCAGGTTAGATAAGTAGAAGAACGAAGGGTATCGCACGCAACATAGCCTGAATACTCAAGAGTGTAAAATCACCAAAACAACAAATTAAAGAACTACACAACACCCCCAGACTACAACTGGACACTAGGTATGTGCTAAGCCGAACATACTTTGCTTTGTCGAGAGATTGCATTTGAAAGTTTTTTTTGCACAATTAATTTTATTTTCTCTTCTCGACAAGTATATCTTTTTTAAGCACTTTATAAGCTTCTCCTTTAGCTTTTTTTTCAGCCACCAAACACCAGAGATAACACCACGTGATGAAGATATAACTTTCTTTCAACTCATTTGTTGGTGCGAATATAGGCTTAGTTGTATGGCTTTGGTGAAATTTAAGTGGAGATAAACAAGAAGGATAGGTAGGCTCAAGTGGGCTTGCAAGGGTGATTACTTTGGTTAAGATTTCAAAAGCACAAACAGATCAAGAAACGGCCTACATCATGCTTTAAAACGAGTTATTCAAAGCAATCGTTTCAAGAGTCGCCTATTACAAGTTCTAGCCACCGAGAAAGGTTATCCTTCCTTCCGACCCTAGTATTAAGCTACTACTAATCCTTCTACACTCGACCCTATGCTACCGTTGAATTCACCGGATTCACCACTAAAGTAAAATAAATTGCAGCTACTATAATAGAAATAATTAAATTATAACATTGAATTTTATTCTACTCTAATTGAATTTCTAGGCATGACGGGGGCACTCGGCTAGAGCACTACCCGAGTCGACATTTTTCTCCACTGCTCGCTCCTACACTAACAATCCAATTCTTACGAGCGGGGAACCTCGCAGCATTACCCAATAAGCGCGCGCGATCAAGTACGCGTGAACTAGGTGCAAATGTATGCAATGTGTGCAACAAAATTGAAAATTATAACTCAGCACATTCTAACATGCTATGCAAAGTGTGTGCACGTGCATGACCGATCTCTCCCCTAGACTTGATCAAAACCATATAAAATAGAGAATTCAAGAAAAATGATACAAGGGTAGAGTGGACCTATGCTCACGAATGAGCATGCCAGAAGTGCAGTAATTCCTTCTTTAAATTTCTCCTTCCTTATCCTCCAAGCGAGTTCACACCTGCATTGTTAGCATAAAAACAAAAAACAAAACATATTAGAGATTAAATAAGCACACAGAATCGGGTGGTTCCCATGGGTTGTCTCCGAAGAAGCCCTTTTGTTTACTGTCCTTAAGGTGGACCAAATACCTGTATTAATGCAGTTTATAAAGTCTAGGAATAAGCAAAAGTCAATTAATCCTAATTACAAGCTCAAAACAAATCAGCTATAAGCTGATTTGAAGTAGTAACAACTGATGAAAGAAAATGGTCTGGGGACCTGGTAGTAGGTGTGGAAATTAAGTAGGATGCTCAGCCTCTAACCCCAAATCTCCTCCTTTTTCGCTCTCTTCTTCTCCTCCAGTATTATGTCTTCAAAGAAAAACCGCTTGCCCCCTTGTAACCAATCCTCAAGGGGAAGCACCAACGATGATGAGGAAACAAGATGTTCCTTCACTGTACCATCCTCATCCCGCCAGTCTTTCGGCTCCTCCATGCATAAGGTGTGATCAACCGGAGGAGGGGCATCCCGCATCTTTGTACATAAAGAAAGGGGGTCAAGAAATAAATTGGAAGAAAAACTAAAAGAAATCTCATCTGTGGGGATGATCCTGGCTTCATCCCCCATAGGATGCGGCAATGACAAACTGATGATATCATCAAAGATTTCACTAGGCTCAACAGCACACGTAATGGCCTCCTCTATAAATTGGACTTCCTCACACTAGACCAAAATGGTTGTTTCAGCACAATCGAGACTGCTCTCTACTTTTGCAAAATAGACACTGCTTTACCGGCTTTGCCGACACCCAAGGTGCGGTAGCCGCGTAATAGTGTGACAACGGAGGCGCAGTAGAGGAGCCAAAAGATTTATGGGCTCGGTACGGTTTCTGAACAACACCATACTCTTTGGGACACCTATCAATAGCGTGGGATGTGTCCCCACACCAACGACATCGGATATTCAAATGTGCCCACACGATACAGAAGAAGAAAATAGCATGATAAAGAATAAATTAAAAAGGAATAAAAGACTCAATCGCAAATAATCGAATCACAACCAAAATCTCATCACGCTTGCATTCCCCGGCAACGACGCCAAAAATTTGATGTGCGTTCGGCAAGTGCACCAGTCGCTGTCAAGTAATAATTATGGGAATTGTTTCCCCGAATGTCGATCTCTTGAGGAATACAGGATGTGGTGAATGAATTGCGTTGTGAGCCAATTGTTACACGAGCGAAGAAAGTAAGAACAAAGGGGTGTTGTGACTGGTGTCCTAAGCTATTGCAAAAATAAGAGAAATGCGGGTCGAAAGCACCGCTTCGCAAAGTGGGGGTGAGTGCAGCGGCCGCGATGCTGTGCTTCGGTAAGCGGGTGAAATGGCCATAGAGCGGGATTTTGCGAGGGTCGTATTCACCTCTTCGCCAACATCACCACTAGCAATTGCTAGATGGCTTCACACGCAAACAACTCAGAATATCACAACGAAAAGCAAAGCGATTCTCACAACCATAGCACCAATGCACATGAACATCACACAAAGGATCTATAACAATAGACAAGCAAGAGTTCATTACAACAACACTAAAATAAGCACAAGCTCAAGGTTTAGAAAGGACCCAACAGAAGATGCCACCGTATCCTGGGTTCTCGGCCGAAATGAGAGGTTTTTGGTCTCTCTCCGGGCTCGGCCCTCAGATGGTGTGCGGACTCGAAGGAGGCTGTCACTTCTCCAGCGATCTTCAGCGCTTCTATGGCCTCCAAGACGAAGAATGCTTGGACTCGTGGTGGAGAAAGCTTGCAAACGATCCCGGATGGAAGTATCATGGAGGAGATCACCGGAGGTGGTCTCCTATATTGGGAAGGGTGAAAATAGCGGCTTCCCTAGCTTTTCCCACGAGAGGGATCATCCTCCCTGGAATTGTCCCTAATGCTGCAGATTTCCTGCTTTAAATACTAAACAGGCGGAATTTTAGTCACGTACAGGCGAACGCACGGTCGTGCTTTGCCCGTGCGTTATTAAACGATTAAACTTGACTTGAAGAAGAAGCAGAAGCACCTGTGCGTCTTACTCACGAACGGGCAAACCCGCCCGTGCGTAAGAACGCACGGACAAACTCAGAATAGCTAAAATCAAGAAGAAACATGCGATCGTGTGTTTTACTCACGCACGGGCAAACCGCTCGTGCGATAAAACGCACGACGAAAGTCAGATCACCAGATTCCTTCCCAGATGAGAGTATACGATCGCATTCGACCGTGCGTCAATAAAATGCACGACCGTGCGTTATACACAGTCATGATTTCTGGAGAACGGGGTGATTCAACCACCTGCAAGCGAAGCAAACCAGCTGGGAATACACCTCCAGCACCAATCAAACACAGAAAAAGGATTAAGGAGCACCATGTGCTTACCCCCAATGACAAGGAGCGCAAATGCACACCAAAACGGGCCTAAGAGTGCACTTAGCATGGAATAACGAATATGAATGAAAACATGCTTAAAGTGTACTGCATAGACTCGATAATCGGCCCAGATGAACCCATAAATGTGTATATAAATGGGACTCATCACATAGGCATTCATAGCCATCCGCTTCGTGCTCTCAAGGCACACTTTGGCATACTCCCCGATATACGCCTCCACGCTAAGTCTTATTTCAACGTAGACAACCAAAATTGAGCTAGGCCGTACACACGAAGTTTCAGCACTCTTTCGTAGCCCGGTGCACCGAGGGGAAACCTATTCACCACCATTATGGATGAGTTCAGATCAGCTAGGCCTTTGCTCAATCATCATGATCAACTCTGCACGATGCGAGTAAGCTTTCACATGTGCCCATTTCTCAAAGCGATGCTCTGCAGACCCTCCAGCTTCTTCTGCTACGTACCCAGCCCCCAGGACCTAGGTCGCACAGGCTCACACAAATTGCTCACTGGGAGCTACCACCGGCGCTAACTCTAGCGCCCGGCGCTAGTGACAGATCTCAGGTCTGCCACCAAATTTCGGGTATTTTCTGGGTAACTTCTCCAGAACACCATGCGCACATCTCATCACTCAGAACCTGAAATAAACACAGCATATATGACAAAGTCTTCTCCAACACGCAACAAGAAACATCACCAATACAGACCAACCTGTCCAGATGGGCTTCACACAGCATGCCTATGTCTGTACTTCCATTTCGGACTCTATATGCAATTTATGGGGGGAATAACTTCAACCCGCCGGAAGATCCGATCTACTAATTAGTAGAAGTCTTCCAAACCATGAAAATCAAAGGATGCACATGTCCAAAGAATAGGGAGGAGAATCGTTACCCTTAGAAAATTTTTCGGTGCCATAAAACTGAGAGGGAATTGGCTGAAATCTTTTGAAACAACTTCCTATCCACAGGATCGACGATGGTACAAGCACGCAAGATCTCATCGGTGGTTTGCCCTTGGCACAACGACTTTAAACTGAGCTCCTTAACTGCTCTCAACCCATAGCTCTCAGAAAGGCAGAGGATTCTCAGAAAAATGAGAAGGAAAGTTGGAAACCATCTCATATATAGATTTCTGCTACCGCCGGCGCTAGCTACTAGCGCCGACACTAGCCTAGAGTTGGTACCGCTTTAAGGCACTACCGCTAGCGCTAGAGCTACCACCTGTACTAGCATTTATCGATGAATCCTCTTGCGTTCAACACGGTTCATCGAAATGCATTCGTCGGGACATATTCGTCGACGAAAAAGCTACTGCTAACGCTACCGTCGGCGCTAGCATTCATCGATGAATACTCTTAATCCTTTCATCGATACTTACAAGTCCCTTCGTTGATATGCTACATTTGTCTATAGAGCTACTGCAGGCGCTAGCTCCTTAGCTTCAGAACACCTCCACTTTCTGTGCACACAAAAATTGGGGTCTTACAATTCTTCCCCTTTTAAAAGAATTTCGTCCCGAAATTCTAACAATGCAAGTAAGACAAAAAGATACAAAATATGACTTGTACTTCAACGGAACAGCTCGGGGAACTCCTCACGCATGGTTTGCTTGCACTCCCATGTAATTTCCTCATGACAACAGTTGTTCTAGCGGACTTTGACAATCTCAATCAATTTATTCTGTAGCTATTTGACATCAGTGTCTTCGATGCAAATAGGCATGACCATCGTCTTCAGCCCATCATCGACCGGCACCTGACTATCCGCAAGCACTGGCTAGGCTCTGGTAAAACTTTCCTCAGCACCGATATGTGAAACATATCGTGCAAACTGCTCAACTCCATCGAAAGAGCGAGCCGATAGGCAGCTTCGCTAACACGCTCCAGTATCTCTAACGGTCCAAGGTATCTTGGACTCAGCTTTTTCAAACGTCGAATCCTGGACACACCCTTCAAAGGTTTGATCTTGAGATATACACAGTTGCCCATGGCAAACTCAACATTTCTGCATTTGGCATTGTAGTATTTTGCCTGCCTATCTTACGCCACCAACAATCGTTCCTGGATTGTTCGAATAGTCGAATTGGCATCTTCGACTTCCTTCAACTTAAACAGCTTTGTCTCCCCAGTCTCCGCCAAAGCCAAGGGAGTACGACAAGCTCTACCATAGAGTGTCTCGAAGGGCGCCATCTTTATACTTGCCTGGTAGCTGTTATTATAGGCGAACACGATCATGAAAAGATGATCTTCCCACTTCTTATCGAAATCCAGGATGCACATGCGGAGCATATCATCCAAAGTTCTATTAGTACGTTCAGTCTGTCCATCCATTTGCTGGTGGAAGGCAGTACTAAACTTCAATTATGTACCCAACAACTGGTGGGTTAGCCTCCAATCTTTCAAAGTAAAGCGCCCATCTCGGTCACTTACGATGCTACGGGGCACACCGTGCAATCGTACAATGCTATCAACATATAGCTTTGCTAACTTTTCCACTAAATCATCCGGCTGGTTCGGAATAAAGTGGGCTACCTTTGTCAAGTAATCAACGATCACCCAAATAGCATCATTCCTACTATACGATCTCGGCAAACTCTGCACGAAATCCATAGAAATGTCATCAAATTTCCATTCCGGAACAGGCAACGACTTCAGGAACCCGCCAAGTTTCTAACATTCTGGCTTCACTAGTGCGCAAGTTTTGCATTTTGCCATGTAATGGGCAATGTCCTTCTTCAAACCTAGCCACCAAAACTGTCGCATCATGTCTTGGTACATTTTTGTGCTCCCCGAGTGAATTGAATATTTTGAGAAATGTGCTTCGTTCATCAATTCCTCCCGCAATTTGCCCACATTTGGGACGCACAACTGACCGTCTTTCCACATAAGACCGTCGTCCAATACAAATTCTGCAGAAGACCCATCCCCAGTCTCTGCCAAGTAGCGATGCATGCTCGAATCAAGCTCCAGGGCCTGTCTTTTCCTGTCCGCAAGGCCGTATTGCACCTCCATCCAGTTTAAGCACGCACTTGCATTAGAACTCCTCTCCACACAGGAGATCTCTAAGGATTCCAAGTCTCCGATCAGATGCACTTTCAACTCGCGTGAGCCATAAGCTATTACTTGACCATTCTGAAGAAGTACGCAGCCTAAGATGCTCCCTGATGCATCACTGTAAATCTCATAGCCTTCTGCACCACATGGCAAACAAAAGATTGGTGTCGTGGTTAGGCGACTCTTTAACTCCTCAAAAGCTCATGCACACGTTGTTGACCAAACGAACTTCGAATCCTTCTTTGTCAAGGTTATGAGAGGAAGAGTAATCCGCGAAAAGTTCTTCACGAAGCGCCGATAGTAGCCGGCAAGTCCAAGGAAACTCCTGACTTCCGCTAGTGTCTTCAAAACGGGCCACTCCTGGATAAAAACTATCTTCGTCGGATCCACTGTGGTACCCTCACCACTAACCACATGACCAAGGAACGCCACCGAGGCTAGCAAAAATTCATCTTTGGAGAACTTGGCATACAGCTGACTCTGTCGCAAGGTCTCCAAAACAATGCGTAAATGAATCGAATGTTCTTCTTCAGACTGTGAGTATACTAGAATATCATCAATAAAGACGATCACAAACCAGTCAAGGCATTCTCTAAAGGACCTATTCATGAAATCCATAAACACTGATGGCGCATTCATCGGTCCAAACGGCATAATGGTAAACTCATAGTGCCCGTAGCGGGTACTAAATGCCGTCTTGGGAATGTCACACTCCTGAATCCGCAACTGGTGTAGCCAGACTTAAAATCCATCTTCGAATACACAGTTGACCTGAATAGTTGATCAAACAAGTCATCGATTCGAGGAATCAGATACTTGTTCTTCTCGGTCAGCTTGTTCAATTCAAGGTAATCTATGCATAGACGCAGACTTCCGTCCTTCTTCTTCACAAAGAGGACTGGAGCACCACAAGGGGATGTACCTGGGCATATATAGCCTTGCTCTAGCAACTCCTATAATTGAACCTTAAATCCACCATTTCCTTTGGCGCAATTCGGTATGGAGAGCGTGACACATGCTTGGCACCTGGCACTAGCTCTATTGTGAAGTCAATCTCTCGCTGAGGTGGCGCCCCAGGAAGATCTTTTGGAAACACATCTAGATACTCTGAGATAACAGGAACATCACTCAGACAGAGTTGAGGCTTTGTATCCCCAACTAGCACAACACACAATTCTGCGCCCTGCCGAACTACCTTGACTACTTGGACAGCAGATATCAATGTCTTATTTGATCCACGGAAACCAGCAAATGTAGTCGCATGCTCGGTATTCCTCCCTAGTGTGACTTCCTTTAAAGTGCAATCAATGTAGGCATGCTGCGCCGACAGCCAGTCCATACCAAAGATCACATCAAACTCCAAAAGCGGTAGTATCAGTGCTTCCAAATCAAAGTCTTGACTTCTGATTCATACATTTACCGCACAAGCATGATCCGCACACATAGAACACCCATTGGGCAGCATCACATCTAACCTTTCCGGTATCATCGTTGAAGGCACTCCAAGTTGTCGTATGAAGACCTCCGATAGAAAGGATTGTGAAGCTCCCGTATTAAACAGTGCTCTCGCCAGACAACTAAATATTAGGACAAAGCCTAATACACACAAGGTTAAAAACAATGCATAAGGTATGAAGTATAAAAGCAACAAAAGATGTATACTAACTCATACCTGTCACCACGTCACTCTGCTTGATGGCCTCCTACTGGCCAAGACTATACAACCTAGGATGGCTAGAGCAGCATGGGATGCGGTTGACTCCACCTCCTCTCCTCTCTCTGCTGCATATGCTGCAACTGTCTTCTTTCCGCTGCGACAGTCATGAGCATAATGTCCCGGCCTACCACAGTTATAACAGATAAGTGGGCCTCGCCTAGTCGTCACACCCGATGCAGCTGATTGAGCTGACCCAGAAGGTCTCGCTCTTTTCCTCAAGCTGCCTTGCCCAGACTTCGCAGAGCTCGATACTTTGAACTCTGGTTTTACCACAGCTAGATCCTTCCTGCTTTGGGACCGCTTCATGTCCATCTCCAAGGAAGGAGCCGTATTGACCAGGGTCATAAACCCCTGCATCATTGGCCCCGATAGAAGGAACCGCAACTCTTCCCGTAAACCTTCGTAGAACCGATTGGTCTTACGAGCTTCATCTGCAAAGGTTTTGTTAAATTTTTGAAGTGGAAGTGGAAAGGTGCTGGAGGGCCTGCAGATTGGAGACCGCAGAGACCGCACGGTCTGCGTTGGTGTTCTGGTCGGTTTGTCTTAGGCGATCTGTTCTGGGAGGTCTGATCTGGGTGCCACAAAGTGTTTGGGCGGCTTGCGCAGGTTGTTCAGGCGACTTGTCCAAGTCGGCCAGATATTCATGTAGGTCTGCCTTCTTGCAGTGATCGGGCGGTCTGACAATTTGTTCTAGTCGATCTGGGTTACTGAAGAAGTGTATTGCTTTTACAATACAGACCGGGCAGTCTATTTTGGGAGACCGCGGTTACCAGGCGGTTTGTATATAACCATTTGGTTTAATAAGGGAGATGTCAGCTATGCTGAGCTCTAGTGGTCTATTTTGCGAGACTGCCTATGAGTTGATGGGTGGTTATTGTATCCTGGTTTATGCGGTGACGACATCCATCTACTTGCATATAAATAGGGGTGCAGGGCCCGTCATTCATAACGAAGAACTATAAGAACCAAAGTTGGCCTGATTGTGCCAGTCTCATTCTGAGGTCGCGCGGTTTGAGTTTTTCCTGACCGGTTTGTGTGTTCGCAGGTTAGCGACTTGCAGTTCGCGGTCAGCATTATCCCTTCTTCCATCTTTGAATAAACTAGTCCGGCAGCGGTCTGTCTTGGCGGACTGTGTTTAGGTGTTCTTGGACTGTGGAGCGGACTCGGTTGATCAGGCGGTCTTGAGTGCGGTCTGTAGTAGGAAGCAGTTTCTTCTTCAAGTGTTTTCAGTAGTTGAATAAGTAACAGGTTGAGGGGTCTATGGTTATGGGCTGACAGGGGTTAACCGCATGGCTTGTCTGTTCGCGCGGTCTGGCGATCTCTGTCTGTCTGGTCATCTACAACTTGTAGTTTTGTCTTTTGTGCTTCTCTCCTCCGTGATTCTTATGAATCATGTATCGCCATGTATACCTCAAATTGTAAAGAGATAGTTAATGCCAAAACACTATTCGGTCTTCCCATTGTCATTGTGTTGCTACACTTGTGGAAAGTTTGTGAAGTGTTCCGCATTTTTTACTTCAACTCCGGACCTCAATTTTTTTTACATGGTATCAGAGGCAGGTTGTTGAGTAGTAGTTGCTGCTACTTCTCTTAGGTTATTCAAGGTGGTTAGCAATCAGTGGGGTAGAAATGCAAGGAGGATATGCTAAAGGTCTTGGTATTGAGCTCCTTACGCAGACTAACTTTAAGAAGTGGAAGTCTTGCATTTAGAGCTATCTTCTTGGCGAGGATTTGTGGGAGGTTGTAGGAATAGAAGCAAGACAATCTGTTATTTTTGCTGAAGGGAATGCTGAGCTCGTGAAGGCTTGGAAGAGAAGGAATGCTAAGGTGGAGTTCATTCTCAAGAGAGCTATCATTCCGGAGCTGTTTGATCACATCATCGGATGTAGGTCAGCTGCTGAAATTTGGACAGCCTTGGATGGCTTGTTCAATAAGACGAATGTAGCTAGGCTACAGTTCTTGGAGAATGAGTTGGCAAAAGCAACTCAGGGAGATTTGTCTATCTCCACGTTCTTCTTGAAGATGAAGAACCTTTGCGCAGAGATATCGGCATGGGACCTGGATGAGCCTATCTCAGAAGCTAAGCTGAAGAGGCACATAATCTGTGGCTTGCAGAGGGAGTATGTGGCCTTTGTTACTTCTGTTCAAGGCTGGGCCAATCAACCATCGTTGCTGGAGCTGGAAAACCTACTTGCTTCACAAGAGAGTTTGGCTAAGCAAATGGCTGGGATGTCAGTCTCTGGGGGAGAAGGTGAGGTTCTCTTCTCCGGCAAGAAGAAGAGATGGGACAAGAAGAAGAAGACATCTAGAGATGATGGTCTGTCTACTTCATATCAGCAGGAGAGGAGATATGCTCCTAAGCGTGATGGGAAGAAGAAGGAAGGACCTAGATGCTTCAGGTGCAACAAGCTTGGTCACTTCAAGAGAGACTGCCAAGTCAATCTTCAGCCACGGCATGCTTCCGGAAAGGAGGAGGCTGGTTCCAATTCTAAAGGTAGTTGGGGTGGTGGAGGCGCATTCATGATGGGCACATGTGTTCGGGCTATGGCTTCCATCAACTATCAGGATGATTGGATAGTGGACTCTGGGTGTGGTCATCACCTCACCGGGGATGAGTCGAAGTTCTCCTCATTGCGAGCATATACAGGTAATGACGCTATTATAATGGCTGATGATACAATACATGCAGTTGGGAAGGAGGGTGTGGTTTCTTTGAACGATGATAAAGGTACTCTTACATTGAAGAGTGTTTATCATGTTCTAGGAATGAAGAAGAACCTCTTCTCAGTGACCAATGTTGTGGATGCTGGCTATCACGTTCTATTCGGTCCAACATAAGTGAAATTTCTCCAAAATGTTTCAACCGTGAAAGTTGAGGTCACTCATATAGAGATATGGGTGAAAGACTTATTTGTTCTTTCAACAAGTTCTTATGTTGATAAGTGAGGGCTAACGACAGCGCCGCTATCTGGCACGAAAGACGTGGGCATGTTGGGATGGATAAGTTAAAGGCTATGATGGGAAGAGGCCTGGTGAAAGGTCTGCCTAGCTTGTCATCTTTCGGAGATGGTCACGTTTGTGCAGGTTGTCAGTTTGGTAAGGATCAACGTCTTCCATTTGATAAATCACAAAGCAGATGCAAAGCACCATTGGAGTGTATACATGGTGATCTTTTTGGACCTACCAAAACTGCCAGTCTTGGAGGTAGTAGGTATATACTGATTTTGGTTGATGACTTCACCAGATATACTTGTGTATATTTTCTGAAGGAGAAGTCAGAGGCGTTCGAGAGGTTTGTGGAGTTCAAGGATATGGTGGAAGGTCGGCTCAACCTGGGGGTTAAGAGGTTCAGAACTTACAATGGAGGGGAGTTCATCTCCAAGGCGTTCTTTAACATCTGCAGGAAGCATGGCATCTAAAGAGATCTTTCTTGTGCTCACACTCCACAACAGAATGGGGTTGCAGAGTAGAAGATCCATCATCTGACGGAGACCTACAAATGTTGGCTTAATGCCAAGAGTATCCCAAAGTCCTTCTAGGCAGAGGGAATGTCTTGTGCGGCCTATGATATAAACCGGATGCCTCTCAGCCCCATCAACATGAAGACCCCTCATGAGTTGATGTTCAAGGAGAAGCCAAGCGTGGAACACTTTCGAGTGTTTGGTTCTACCTGTTACGTGCATGTTCCGGATGCCCTTCGAACGAAGCTAGATGCAAAGGCAAGGAAACAAGTCTTCGTCGTTTATGATGACCGGAAGAAAGGGTGGAGATGCATGGATCCCGAGACACGGAGATATGTGGTCTCTAGGGATGTGGTATTTGATGAGCTGACGTCATACCAAGGTAGCTCTTCTGTTGAGTTACAAGGAAGCATGGTAGATGGTGGACCAGAGGAAGCTGCAAGGGAAGTTCTGGTGGAGTTGCCTATTTCTCTAGGTGCTCCAGGTATTTCTAGCTCTGGGTCAGGTGCTTTAGGTTCTGGAAGCAGGGGGAGTGATGCTCCATGTTTACTTGAAAGGAGAGCTAGTCCAGAAACTGTAGTTGAAGAGGTGGTTCATAGTCAAGCTCTGAGGAGGTCCAAGAGGACCATTATTCCACCAGATCAGTATACGGGTGGAAACTTGGTGAGCATTGTCTCATGTTTCTTCACAGGTCCCCTGGATAAGAGAGATCCATCTTGTTTTGAAAATGTTATTGGAGTCAAGGAGTGGGAAGGAGCCATGGATGAAGAGATGGCTGCCCTTAGGAAGAATGAGACTTGGGACTTGGTGCCTAAGGCTGAGGGAGTTACTCCGGTGACTTGCAAGTGGGTTTTCAAACTGAAGAAGAAGGCTGATGGTAATATTGAGCGGTACAAGGCTCGCCTTGTAGCTCGAGGTTTCTCTCAGAAGTATGGGGAGGATTATGAAGAGACGTTTAGCCCCGTTGCCAAGATGACTTCGGTCCGGGTGGTGATTGCATTGACAGCTTGCCAAGGGTGGAAGATTTGGCAACTTGACGTGAAGAATGCTTTCTTATACGACGAGATTGACAAGGATATCTTCAGGGATCAGCCACCTGGTTATGTATCCGAAAAGCACACATGATATGTGTACAATCTCAAAAAGGCACTTTACCGCTTGAAGCAAGCGCCTCGGGCGTGGTACGGGAGGATCGCAGAATACCTCCAGTTCTGCGGATACTTTGCTTCTGATTCTGATTCAAGCCTATTCGTAAAGAAGACGGGGGAGCTTCAGGTCTTGGTTCTGCTGTACGTTGACGATATGATCATCACGGGGAATTCTGAAGCGGAGGTAGTTAGGCTTCGTGCTGAGCTAGCTATCAGATTCGGGATGAAGGATTTGTGTGAGCTCTACCATTTCCTTGGGCTCGAAGTGGAGAGGAAAGAGAGTGGTATGCTTGTTTACCAAAAAGGCTATGCGGATCAAATCGTGAAGAGGTTCGACATGGAAGGGGGGAAGAGTAGCTCTACTCCACTAGAGGTTGGAGTTCATCTTCGATAAGATGAAGGGAAGGTTCTTACCGATCCTTTGGTGTTCCGGGCTTTAGTTGGAAGTCTGATATACTTGACGATCACGAGGCCAGATATTGCTTATGCAGTTGGCAGGGTGAGTCGGTTTATGGTAGAGCCTCGGAAGCCTCATCTTGTGGCGGCTAGGAGTATCTTGAAGTATGTCAAATCCACCTCAGATTTGGGTCACTTCTACGGGAGAGATTCGGGCTTTTGCTTGCACGGTTACATGGATGCTGATTATGGAGGAGATTCGGATGATCGGAGATCGACGTCTTGATATGTCTTTATGACAGGCTCTACAGCTATATCATGGTGCAGCAAGAAGCAGGATTATGTGTCTGTCTCTACCACAGAAGTGGAGTACAAAGCATCGGCTTTGGCAGCTCAGGAAGCCATCTGGCTTAGGAGGCTTATGGAGGACATTCATAGGCAGGTGCGAGGTCCTACTCTGCTACGTGGTGATAATGAGAGTGCTCTCAAACTGGTGAACAATCCAGTTTTTCTTGCGCGTGCGAAGCACATAGAGATTCATCACCATTTCATTCGTGAGAAGGTGTTGGAGGGATCTCTGACTGTAGAGCATGTGCAGAGCAAGGATAATGTTGCTGACATATTTACTAAGCCACTGTCGGAGGGACAATTTGGTCAGTTGCGGAGTATGCTTGGGCTAACTTTCACTTCCCACTTCAAGGGGGAGTGTTAAATTTTTGAAGTGCAAGTGGAAAGGTGATGGGCGGTCTGCAGATTGGAGACCGCAGAGACTGTGCGGTCTGCATTGGTGTTCTGGTCGGTTTGTCTCAGGCGATCTGTTCTAGGAGGTCTGATCTGGGTGACCGTAAAGTGTTCGGGCGGCTTGCACGGGTTGTTCTGGCGACTTGTCCAAGTCGGCCAGATATTCATGTAGGTCTGCCTTCTTGCAGTGACCGGGTGGTCTGACGACTTGTTCTAGTCAATCTGGGTTACTGAAGAAGTGTTTTGCTTTTGCAATAAAGACCGGGCGGTCTGTTTTGGGAGACCGTGGTTACAAGGCGGTTTGTATATAACCGTTTGGTTTAATAAGGGAAATGTCAGGTATGCTGAGCTCTGGCGGTCGGTTTTGCGAGACTGCATGCGGGTTGATGGGCAATTATTGTATCCTGGTTTGTGCGGTGATGACATCCATCTACTTGCCTATAAAAAGGGGTGCATGGCGCGTCATTCCTAACAAAGAACTGTAAGAACCAAAGTTGCCCTGATTGTGCCGGTCTCACTCTGTGGTCGCGCGGTTTGAGTTTTGCCTGACCGGTTTGTGTGTTCGCAGGTTAGCGGCTTGCAGATCGCGGTGAGGATTCTCCCTTCTTCTATCTTTGAATAAACCAATCCGGCAGCGGTTTGTCTGGGCGGACTGTGTTTAGGTGTTCTTGGACTGTGCAACGGGCTCAGTTGATCAGGCTGTCTTAAGAGACCAGGCGGTCTTAAGTACGGTCTGCAGTAGGAAGCAGTTTCTTCTTCAAGTGTTTTTAGTAGTTGAATAAGCAGCAGGTCGAGCGGTCTATGGTTGCAGGCTGACAACTGCGGTCTGCTCTATTCGCGCTGTCTCAGGGGTTAACCGCACGGCTTGTCTGTTCGCGCGGTCTGGCGATCTCTGTCTGTCAGGTCGTCTGCAGCTTGTAGTTTTGTGTTTTGTGCTTCTCTCCTCCGTGATTCTTATGAATCATGTCTCGACATGTATACCTCAAATTGTAAAGAGATAGTTAATGCCAAAGCTCTATTCGGTCTAACCATTGTCATTGTGTTGCTACGCTTGTTGAAAGTTTGTGAAGTGTTCCGCATTTTTTACTTCAACTCCGGGCCTCAAATTTTTTAACACGTTGCGCCTCCGTACCTCCCCAACTGAGTAAACTTGTGAAGATAGTCATCAAGCATACTATCACCTTGAGTTAGGCGGTTAAACTGATTCTCCATCTCAATCTATTGAGCAGGAGGGAGATACCGCGCCAAGAACAATCTTGAAAACTCATCCAAAGAGATGTCTGTCAGCTGCCTTCCAGCTAGCTGATGTAACTCCAACTCATCCCACAACAACTGCGCCTCCCCATCAAGAAGGAAGGTTGCCAATGTAACCTTCTGACCTTCCTCCGTATCTGTGGCCTTCAAGGTTTTTCTCACTCTCGATAGACAATCTTTAGTTTGCGTCGGGGTTCCTGCTCCCGTGAACGTCGGAGGGTGGAAACTCAGAAAGTACTGTAGCTGTTGGTCCGGAGCTCTTCATGCCCTCACCAGAACTGGTCAATCAATGACAGGTTCAGCTGCCACAACCAGCACCAGAGCCACCCCGAGTGTAGAAGGCTGTCTAGGGACATGCCCTCCAAGTTGTGTAGTGAACATAGCAAACACCGCTTCAGCTATCAACCTCACTATCTCAGTAGAAGGAGGAGTAGGCACCTCAGCAGGTGCACTACTTGAAGATGAATGCAGGGGTCGAGACAGCCCCGCTCCACTCCTAGTTGCCTAGACATGTTACAAAACACTAGAGAAGGACATATCTCTCACTGAGATAAATGACAAATTGCTAACTTGCTTCCCTAGCTCTTGGGACTCAAGAATCTAGCCTATTAAAGACTACAGAAGCCAAAAAGAAATCTCAACAGATGTCCTGTTGGGAAAATTAAGATCTTATGAACAGTTGTTGAAAACAAGATCTGAGAATGAAGAAAAAGAAAAGACTCCTTCACTCTCAAAGGAAAAGAGTATTGCCTTAAAGGCTACTACAGGTGAATTCTCTACAAGTGATGAGGAGCTGATCAGTCTACTGGCCAGAAGGTTCAAGAAGTGAATCAAAACAGAAGGATCTAGAAGGAGAAACTCAAAAACTAGGTATGACAAAACTCCTACTAAAGAAATTATATGTTACTCTTGCAGGAAACCTGGACACATTGCACCTGAATGTCCTAAAGAGATCAGTAATAAGAAAGATCTGAAAAGAACAGATCTAAAGATGAAGAAGAAAGAGAAAGGATTCATTGCTCAATCATGGAGTGATTCAGAATCTGAAGGAAGTACCTCATCTGAAAATGATCAAGAAGAGGCTAAGCAAGAGGAAACCTGTTTGATGGCTACTGAGAAGCATGAAGATAAATCTCTGGTAAATATATCTGATGATATAGATTTTTCTTCTACTGATTTCAAAAATAATTTCAAAGAATTTTGTTTAGATCAAGTCAAATCTGAGAAAGAAATAAAAAGGCTAAGAAATGAATTGAACAATCTCAAACAAATGGATACACAATATAAAACTATGAGCTCAGTCAAGAACTCTCTAGATCAGAGGAACAACTAGATAAAATCAATACTGAAAATCAAACACTAAGAAATGAGATAGCAAAGGCAACAACCTTTGAAGATTCTCTAAATGGCAGAAGTCAAAAGCTCAAGAATATCTCTGAAAATCTCAATGATAGATTTAGACAACTAGAGTTTAATACTGATTTAGAACCCAGACCTCAATCATCCAGCAAATCTGTTTGGAGACATCCTATCCACTTCACTAGGAAGAATAATCTGATAGGAGAAAATTCACAAGAAAATCCAAAAACAACCACTATTTTCAATAAAAATAATTTCACTATATATGAAGGAATCCTAGGTAAATATCCTCATAAAAGAAATAAATTTACGTCGAGTTATTAACGACGTGCATCGAGTTCTACTCGACACAACTTAAATGATGCATCGATTTCTAATCAACGCATACACCAAAGTGCGTCAACTTCCACTCGACGCAACTATAAACATACGTCGAATCCCCATCGACGCAACCAATCTGACAGGAATTTCTCCTTTTCCAAAAAGTCTTCTCAATTCATTTCCTTTTATTATGAATACTATTTCTGCAATATTACCAAAGACTGCTGGTATGATAAGCCAACACTTCTAAAGAAGAAAGGGTACTCTGAAAGACCCACTTATTCTTTCATTGAACCTTTCAATGTTGGAAGAAAGGGACCCCAGCTTAGCAGGGTCCAAACTAATGTTTAAACCTTATGTGCAGGTGTATCACATCTTCAGGCTGGTGTGGTACTTGGACAGTGGATGCTCCATGCATATGACAGGGTACAAAAATCTATTAACTAACTTTGACGATAGACTTGGATCACCGGTGACTTTTGGAGACTCTAGCTGTGGGCAAACCAGGGGCTTTGGAGATTTCAAAGAAGGGAAAGTAACCTTTAAGAATGTGGCAGTAGTCAAAGGACTAAAACACAATCTGATAAGTATAAGTCAGATATGTGACAGTGGAAAGTATGAGGTAAAATTTACCAAACTAGTTTGCCATGTTATTGATGTCATGAATGGTGCCATTATACTCAATGGAATAAGAAAAGGGAATGTATATATAGTAGACTTTAGCTCCACACACACAGAGATTTGTTTATTCAAGAACATTATTGATAAAAGTGAATTATGGCATAGGAGGCTGGGCCATTTAAATTATAAAACCATTAGTAAATTAGCAAAGAATAACCTAGTCAGAGGCCTACCAAAGGGTAGGTACTCTAAGGACTATCCATGTAGACCTTGCCAACTAGGAAAATAGACCAAATCATCCTGTAAACCAATTGGTAAAGATGACTCCCCTAGGATTCTCTACCTACTGCACATGGATCTCTTTGGACCTATATCCACTCAAATCTTAGGTGGAAAGTATTATACCCTAGTCATTGTAGATGACTATTCTAGATATAGCTGGGTATTCTTTCTAAGGGCTATGTCTAAAACCCAGAAGATTCTCTCAAGATTCATTAGACAGATCCAATCTGAATTCAATACTCATGTTTCCATTATCAGAAGTGATCATGGGACAGAATTTGAAAATCAGTTAATCTGTAGTTTCTGTGAGGATGAAGGTATCAAACAAAGCTTCTCAGCACCTAGAACGCCTCAACAAAATGGAGTTGCTGAAAGAAAGAATAGAACCTTAATTGAATCAAGAAGGACCTTGCTTGCAGAATCAGGATTACCAAAAACTTTCTGGGCTGAAGCAGTCAACACTCCAAACTATGTTCTGAATAGAAGCCTCATACACAAAACTAAGCTAAAAACTCCATATGAGCTTCTGAAGGGAAAAACACCCACTGTTAGATACTTTAAGACTTTTGGATGTACTTGCTTTATATTAAACAATGGGAAAGATCATCTTGCCAAGTTTGACAAGAAGTCTGAGGATGGGATATTTCTGGGGTACTCATCATCTAGTAAAGCTTATAGGTGTTATAACAGGAGAACTCTCAAAATTGAAGAATCCATACATATTATATTTGATGAAACTAACATGCTTTTTGAGGGGGAGAAAACTTCCACCAGTCCTTTTCCACAGAAAAACATCTGCATAAAGACTCAGCTTGAACAACTGACTCTAGAGAACACAGACACTGGGAGAGAAAACCAGCTGCAGGAACCAAGTGAGGAATCTGAACAGGAACATGAAGAAGATTCAGAAAAGAGCAATCAAAACCAACTCCTACAAGAGAACATGATCCAAGAAGAACAGGTGGGAAATGATCCTATCATAAATGAGGAAGAAGAGCCTCTGACAAATCCAAGCAGGACAGGAATTAATATGAAAAATCATCCACAATCCCAAGTAATTGGAGACCCCAATACTGGAGTAAGAACAAGACACCAAGTCTCCAGTGGAATGATGCTCCAATGCTTCTTATCACAAGTTGAACCAAAGAAGTTTGAGGAAGCAAATTGTGATCCTCACTGGATTATAGCTATGCAAGAAGAACTAAGCCAATTTGAGAGAAACAAAGTATGGAACTTAGTTGAGAGACCAAGGAACTACCCAGTTATTGGTACAAAGTGGGTATACAGAAACAAACTATATTCCACTGGAGTAATCATCAGGAACAAGGCTAAACTTGTAGCACAAGGGTATAGACAAGAAGAAGGAATAGACAACAACCAAACCTTTGCTCCAGTAGCTAGATTGGAAGCAATCAGACTCTTTCTTGCCTATACAGCTTTCATGAAGATGAAAGTCTACCAGATAGATGTCAAGACTGATTTTCTGAATGGTGACCTTCAAGAAGAGGTGCATGTAGAGCAACCACCAGGTTTTATCAATCCCTCCTCTCCTAACTGTGTTTATAGACTTAATAAAGCACTTTATGGTCTTAAGCAAGCACCTAGAGCATGGTATGACACTCTCTCTAACTTCCTTATAGAAAACTCTTTTGAAAGAGGAAAAGTAGATAAACACTTTTCACTAGAACCCACAAGAATCAACTCCTTGTTCAAATATATGTAGCTGACATCATCTTTGGCTCAACTCATCCCAAACTCCGTAAAAGATTTGCTAATCTAATGCAATCTAAATTTGAAATGAGTAGTATGGGAGAACTCTCTTATTTCTTAGGGCTACAAGTAAAACAAAACAGTGAGGGGATCTTTATCTCACAATCTAAATACACTAAAGAATTAATCAAAAAGGTTGGCATGGAATCAACTTCTACCATGAAAACACCTATGGAAACTAATGCCATTATAGAAAAGGATGAAAAGGGAAAATCAGTAGATCAAAAGACATATAGGGCAATCATAGGATCCCTTCTCTATCTAACATCTAGCAGACCTGACATTATGTTTGCCACCTGTATATGTGCTCGATTTCAGGTTGATCCAAAAGAATCGCATCTCTCCTCTATAAAAAGGATTCTTAGATACCTAAAGGGAACACCTGAACTAGGTCTATTGTACTCAGCAGAAACCAACTTTGAATTAATAGGTTTCTCAGATGCAGACTATGTTGGATGTAGGGTTGATAGAAAGAGCACATCTGGCACTTGCCAATTCCTAGGTGACAGACTAATATCATGGTTCAGTAAGAAACAAACTTCAGTCTCAACCTCAACAGCTGAAGCTGAATATATAGCTGCTGGAAGCTGTTGTTCACAAATCCTAGGGATGCAAAATCAGCTTCTTGACTATAAATTGGAAGTAAATATGATGAATAGTAAATATACGCATTTTTCTATATAATTTTTCGTATAATTTTAATTAGATTTGTAAATAATATATGTAAATTAATGAATAAAATGTTTGTTTTTGTTATTTTTGTTTTTAACTTAGTTTTATTTTCATTTTGTAAAGTTTCTGTAATTTTGTTAAGTCACACCCTAGGTCACGCCCGTGTCCAAGGGCGTGTTCACTAATCCCTAACATTTTCTTCTCTGTTCTTTTTCCACCTCAAACATCAAGTAACGCCCTCGGTCACGCCCATGACCGAGGCCGTGTACTTGGTCACGCCCGTGTTGGATATCCATCCCAGATTCCAGCCACTTGAAGCATTTCATCCAAAAAGTCAAAGTCACGGCCGTGACATTTCAGACACGCCCGTGACCCTCAATTCCTTCTAGAAGAACAAAGGACACGCCAGGTGTCACGCCCAGTTCAAGCTCCAGCCAGCCGACCTAGGTCACGCCCGTGACATAGGCCGTGTACGATGGATCCAGCTGTTCTGGCTATTCGCACCCCAAGCCGTGTCACGCCCTCAGACACGCCCGTGTCCGAGGGCGTGTAATTCCAAAAATTTTCCTATAAATAGCCAGATTCAGCTGAGTCTAAGGGTTCAAAATTTTGAGACTTGTTCTTGACATTTTGATCCAATCTTGCTGCTTTCCTAGTTTTTGTGTTTAGGTAATTTTTTGCACTCTTTCTCTCTCATGTTTTGTAACCCTTTGTATGATGAAAATGAAATAAAATTTGCTTATTTTTTGTAACTCTCTCTTTGTTCTTGTGAAAGTGTGTGTGTGTGTTCTCTTTTTGTTTTTTTTCCTTTTAATTTAGATTTTGTTATTTCAATTAGTTTTGTCCATTTTAATTTGGGTGTGTGTGTGTATGAGAGTAATCTTGATGTTTTTAGTTTTGTTGTAATTTTTATATGATTTCATATTAGTGTGTGTGAGTGTAGGAGGTTAATTAGTTTTTTGTTTTGTTTTGTTTTCATTTGTTCTTTTTACTTTCTTTTTGCTTTTTTGTTAGTGTGTGTGTGTGTATGAGAGTAAAATGTTGTTATTTTTATTTTCATTTTGTTATTAGTGTGTGTGAGTGTATGAGAATAGATTTTCTTTTCTTTTTAACTTAGTTTCATTATTGTTGTGTGTGTGAGTGTATGGGTTTAGATTTGTTTTATTTTGATTAGATTTCATTAACGTAGAGTGGGTGTGTGTATGAGTATAAAGTTTGCGCCTTTTTTGTAATCGAATATTTTCCATTTCCGTCACGCATTTATTTCCCGCCTATCCATTTGGATAGGACTTGCTCACGCATTTATTTCCCGCCTATCCGTTTGGATAGGACTTGCTCACGCATTTATTTCCCGCCTATCCGTTTGGATAGGACTTGCTCACGCATTTATTTCCCCTCTACCTATTTGGGTAGGGATCGCATTTCTTCAATTTCTGCAATTTACAGCTTTCATTTTAATTCCGTAGAGTGCGTGAGTTTTCAATTAGTGCGTCTTTTATTTTTTTTATATATTTGCTTTTTGCTTAATTTCGCTACCCGCTCAATCGCTTATTATCGCCGTAGTTATCATTATCATTTTATAAAACCCTAAAAAATTCTAAGCAAAACTACTTTTTAAATTAACGTTTTCGTTCTTTTTCTTTTCATCGCTTTTCTTGGTTTTTGCTAAACGCACACCAAGCCCGTGATAGTTATCATTTTCGTCACTAGCTTTTCTATAAAATCATAAAAATCAATTTCAAACTCTTTTCGATAAAATAATAGCGCGTTCCTAAGAAGTAGAAATAATCGATACGACCTTGGAAAAATACGACCTTGATATTTCAAAAGAAATATCCTATACTACTATCGATAAGGTCCACTTGCCTTTATTGATTTTAGTCCGGATAATTACATAAACCCAAAAGCTTTCTCTTTGGTTGTTGCAACTAGCTCAAGGTAAAAGAAGTTTTAAAACGCTCTTAAAGAATTGTTGCAACTACTCAAAAAATTGTTGCAACAATATTTTCAAAAAGCTTTCAATTTTAATTTCAACATAAAGCCCTTTTTCAACCTTCTCATTTAGCCTTCAAAGGACGCGGCCGAGGAGTAATCCTCAATATTTCGAAAGAGAAAGAGTCTGTTACTTCTATCCTTCGATAGGATAACGGGTAATTCCTCAAAGTAGAATTACTCGCGGGACTCTTCAAAAACGTCCGCCCAAGGTTGAATCGAAAAGAAAGAAAGAGCTTTCTTCTCTTTCTTCTCTCTTTCAAAGAGAGAGCAAGTATCACAAATTAAAAAAACGTATCAAGTTTTTGGCGCCGTTGCCGGGGAACTTGTATCGTTATTTTGAAATAGGAAACGCTATTAATTTTATCTTATATTTCATCTCTTTTTCTATCTAAAAAACCAAAAACTAAAAAAATATACTATCTAAGTAAAGAAAAAAAAAATATATATATATACATATATTTTTCAATTTTCCTTTTTTACATATATTTTTGAATATAGCTACATATATTTTCATATAAAAGCCCCACAAAAATCAAACCCAAAAAAATATATATTTATATATTTTACTTAAGTAAAGAAAAACCCAAAAAAATATATTATTCTCTTTTACATATTTTCCTTTCTTTTTCATCTTTGTAAAAATATTTCTACAACAAAAACATCAAAAAAAAAATCTATAAAAGAAAAAAAAAACTCTTCAAAAAAAAATTAATTAAAGAATAGTTTATGACCCGAGGAGAATCTTCGGATAATCCAATTTTACCTTTTGATCCCGAAATTGAGCGCACGCTTCTCGAGCGCCGCCGATCTCGTAATCAAAATCTACAAATAGATCCCGAAGAATCCGTCGGCAATATACATTTAGGCGTGATGGGCGATCCTAATCTAAATGCGGCCCCACAGCGGACCATGGCCTATTATGCTAGGCCAAATTTAGAGGATACAAGATCGAGCGTCACCCGCCCCGCGGTAGCTAATAATAATTTCGAAATCAAATCCAGTATAATTCAAATGGTACAACAGTCGATTCAGTTCGACCGTTTTCCAGATGAGGACCCAAACCAACACTTTAATAATTTTTTAGAAATTTGCGACACCTTCAAGATTAATGGCGTCAGCGATGACGCCATTCGCTTGCGCTTATTTCCCTTTTCCCTGCGGACAAAGGCGAAATCGTGGTTGACTTCTCTTCCGAGAGGGTCCATAACCACGTGGGCCGAATTGACGGAGAATTTTCTAACTAAATATTTTCCTCCGTCAAAAAACGCTAAATTACGCACCGATATCACATCCTTCATTCAATTCGATTCCGAGTCTCTCTACGAGACTTGGGAACGTTTTAAAGAATATTTGCGTAGGTGTGCTCATCAAGCGCTACCAACTTGGCTTCAGGTACAAACGTTCTATAACGGCTTGAATTTTTCAACGAGACAGATGATCGACGCAGCCACCAGGGGAACGTTAAACAACAAAACCCCGGAGGCCGCTCAAGCTCTGATCGAAGAAATGGCCATGAACCCGTACCAATGGAACGTGCCAAGGTCGCGTCCTCCTAAACCGGCTGGTATTTTCGAAGTGGATGCCACTACTCACTTAGCCTCGCAGGTAGAGCGGCTAAGTAAGCAAGTGGCGGAGATGACTGCTTCCTCCTCCACTCCCGCTTGGGCTAATAATCCTAATAATAATAATAATAATAATAATTTTAATAATCCTAATAATAATAATAATAATTTTAATAATCTTCTTAATAATAATAATCTTAATAATAATATTAATAATAACAATAATTTAAGCGAGGAATCGGTGGATTACGTGGGCAATCAAGTGCGGGCGCCCTTCAACCCATATAGTAATAACTATAACCCGGGTTGGAGGAGCCACCCGAACTTCTCCTGGAGTAACCCTAATAATGCGCAACGCCCTCCACCTGCGATCCCGCAAGGATTTCCGCATGGATATCCCCAAGGATTTCAGCAGGGTTTTGCACCTCCTCCTCCAAAACCTTCTCCGCTCGAGGAGATTTTTGCAAAATACATGGCTTCCAACGACGCAAATATCCGGAATATAACCGGATCACTAAAAACTTTAGAAATGCAGGTTGGACAGCTTGCAAAAATGGTCTCCGAGCGGCCACTTGCAGCACTACCTGGGAACTCGGAGCAGAACCCGCGTGAAAATGCCCACGCCATTACCTTACGCAGCGGCAAGGAGGTCGACTCCCCATTGCGGGTTGAGCATCAGGTAACTGTTTCGCCTCCGACCCCTGCACCCTCGTCTTTTATTTTAGTAGATACGGAAAAAATATTAGCGCTGGGCGTCTCGAGCCCGCAAATTCCGTACCCCGCAAAATTTAATAAAGAGAAGGAGGACGAACATTACAAAAAGTTTTTACAAATATTTAAACAAATTCAAATTAACGTCCCCTTCTGCGAGGCACTCTCACAAATGCCGAAATATGCGAAATACCTTAAGGAGCTCCTTTCTAATAAAAACAAGCTCGAGGGTATTTTGCGTGTTTCCTTAAATGCGGAATGCTCGGCGGTCCTACTTAATAAATTACCGCCTATGCTAAACGATCCGGGAAGGTTTTCCATCCCGTGCCTATTCAGCAATTTATTAATAAAGTACACCCTAGCGGACCTGCGAGCGAGCATCAATTTGATGCCCTTCTCCCTCTTTAAAAAACTAGATTTGGGTGTTCCCGCCCCAACAAAAATGAGCATCCAACTCGCGGATCGCTCGATAAAATATCCTATCGGGGTAGTGGAGGACGTTCTGGTCAAGGTTGACAAGTTTATCTTCCCGGTAGACTTCGTCATCCTTGACATCGAGGAGGACGCCGAGGTGCCAATTATCCTCGGTCGCCCTTTCCTCGCGACCTCCCACGCATTAATTGATGTGAGTAACGGTCGCCTCCTCCTTCGGGTAGGGGACGACGAAGTTACCCTTCTTATTAATCCCTCGATGCGAAATTCTTTATCGAACGATGATTCCTGCTTTCACTTAGAATCCGCGTTCGAGGATGAATGTTCTTCGCTTGCAGAATTACTCGCTTTAACTTTAGACGATCCGGATTTGGCGGACCTCGCCCCTTTGGACGAGCTACCGCCAGATTCGCCTTTCGAATCTTTTAATTCTAAAAGTTTAAAAATAACAACTTCTTACGAAGAACCCCCGGTCTTGGAGCTTAAGCCACTCCCCGACCATTTAAAATACGCTTTTCTCGCCGCGGACTTAAAACTCCCGGTTATTATTTCGTCTTCCTTAACCGATTCGGAAACCTCCGAATTAGTTAAAGTTTTGTCCACGCATCGCCATGCAATTGCATGGCAGATTTCCGATATTAGGGGGATAAATCCCTCTTTTTGCACGCACAAAATCTTCTTAGAAGATAATTCCCGCAAAACCATCCAGCCTCAGCGGCGACTAAACCCAAATATGCGGGAGGTCGTTAAGGCTGAAGTAATAAAATTAATGGATGCAGGGATTATCTACCCTATATCCGACAGCACGTGGGTTAGTCCCATTCATGTCGTGCCTAAAAAGGGCGGTCTAACGGTAGTGGCAAATCAACATAACGAATTAATTCCAACCCGTACTGTTACGGGTTGGAGGGTGTGCATCGATTACCAAAAATTAAATGATGCCACCCGCAAAGACCACTTTCCGTTACCGTTTATCGATCAAATTTTGGAGCGACTACGGGTCATCCTTATTATTGTTTTCTCGACGGTCTATCGGGATTTTTACAAATTCCAATCTCCCCCGAAGATCAGGAGAAAACAACCTTTACGTGCCCCTTCGGTACCTTCGCGTACCGAAGGATGCCAGTCGGCCTCTGCAACGCGCCAGCTACATTTCAACGATGTATGCTAGCAATATTTGGAGAGCTCGTAGAGGATATTATGGAAGTCTTTATGGATGACTTCTCGGTTTTTGGAAGCTCCTTCCAAAACTGCCTCCAAAATTTAGATCGAGTCCTCCAACGATGCGAAGACACGAACCTGGTTTTAAACTGGGAAAAGTGTAATTTCATGGTTCGAGAAGGCTTAGTTCTCGGCCACAAAATTTCTGAAAGAGGGATGGAGGTCGACAAGGCCAAGGTCGAAATAATTGAAAAACTCCCCGCGCCCTCAAATATAAAATCAATTCGTAGTTTTCTTGGCCACGCGGGTTTCTATAGGCGGTTTATTCAAAATTTTTCCAAAATAACAAAACCGCTAACCCACCTCCTGGAGAAAGAATCTCCATTCATTTTTGATAGCGCGTGCGTAGAGGCATTCAATGCCATAAAAAATAAACTTATCCATTCTCCCATTCTGGTGGCGCCCGATTGGACCCTTCCGTTTGAGATTATGTGCGACGCGAGCGATATAGCTGTAGGGGCCGTATTAGGCCAACGCGTAAATAAATATTTTCATCCTATCTACTATGCGTCCCGCACACTCACGGCCGTACAGGCTAATTACACGACAACGGAAAAGGAACTCCTTGCCGTCGTCTTCGCCATAGATAAGTTTAGGCACTACGTCACGCTTTCTAAAATTATAATATTTACCGACCACTCCGCCCTAAAATATTTATTAGAAAAAATGGAAGCTAAGCCCCGCCTTCTTCGATGGATCCTCCTATTACAAGAATTTGATTTAGAGATCCGCGATAAGAAGGGGGCCAAAAATTTAGCGGCCGACCACCTTTCTCGTTTAGAACACCCAATCGCGGAAGCGATCTTCGAACCAAAAATCGATGATCGATTTCCCGAGGAGCGTCTTTTAGCTTTAAATAATTTAAAAACTTCTCCCTCGCCTTGGTTCGCAGACTACGCCAACTATTTAGTTGCGCGGGTGCTCCCGAAAGACTTTTCAAAACAGCAAAAGAAGAAATTCTTTTCTGATTTGAAAAATTACTTTTGGGAGGACCCTTTCTTATTTCGCTTCTGCGCGGACCAAGTCGTGCGGAGATGCGTTTCGAACGAGGAGGGTGCGCAAATTTTGCGGCACTGCCACGAAGGGCCGGCCGGGGGGCATTATCAAGACAACCGGACCGCGCAGAAGGCGCTGGAGGGGGGCTTTTATTGGCCCACTCTCTTCAAAGACGCTCACACTTTTGTGAGCGCATGCGATAGCTGTCAACGGTCGGGTAACATCTCTCGTCGCGACGAGATGCCCCAAAATTTTTATTTAGAATGCGAGATTTTCGATTTATGGGGCATAGATTTCATAGGCCCCCTACCTCCTTCATATACAAATCGCTACATTTTAGTGGCGGTCGACTACGTATCTAGGTGGGCGGAAGAGCATGCTCTCCCCACCAACGATGCGAGAGTTGTCGTCAAATTTCTTAAAAAATTATTTTCTCTCTTCGGTACGCCCCGTGCGATAGTTAGTGATAGGGGTACGCACTTTTGCAATGCCCAGTTTGCAAAAACATTAACCAAATATGGCGTTACGCATAAGCTCGCCACCGCCTATCACCCCCAAATGAGCGGCCAAGTGGAGGTAGTAAATCGAGAAATTAAACGCATATTAGAAAAAACCGTTTCAATAAATAGGAAGGATTGGGCGATTAAATTAGACGACGCGCTGTGGGCATATCGTACGGCGTACAAGACCGCAATCGGTTGTACGCCTTATCGATTAATCTACGGCAAGGAGTGTCATTTGCCCGTAGAATTAGAGCACCGCGCTTTTTGGGCGTTAAAACTTTTAAATCTCGATCATAATTTAACCGCCGAAAACTGGAAATTCCAATTAAACGAACTCGATGAATGACGTGCGAACGCCTACGAGAGTAATAAATTTTATAAGGAACGCTCAAAATTTTACCACGACCGAAAAATTATATTTCCAAAATCATTTGCGCCGGGCGATCTCGTCCTCCTATATAATTCGCGTCTTCGTCTTTTTCCGGGGAAACTAAAATCCCGCTGGTCTGGCCCCTTTCAAGTGAAAGAGGTTTGGCCATACGGGACCGTCCTTATCACCCACCCGGAAAAAGGCGACTTAAAAGTCAACGGTCACCGACTAAAACTCTACCACGCGGGGGATCAACTGGGAGGGAAGCTAAATTCCATACCCCTCCCCCACCTCTAAAAAGATCGTACCCCGCCAACGCGTCAAGCTACAAGACGATAAACAAAGCGCTCGTGGAAGGCACCCCCATATTTATCCAATTACGCTCTTTTATTGTTCTTATTTACAAAAAAAATATGATGATGAAATAAATTTTCATTTCAAAAAAAAAAAACTTAAAAAAACTTAAACAAAAATATAATTAATACTAATAATAAATAATAATAATAATAAATAATTATAATAAAACAAAATGAAAAATATTATTAATAACTATGCATATTTTAAATTATCATTCTTTTTTAAAAAAGGAAACATAAAACAAAATAAAATAATGCAAAAACTTTAAAACAAAAATCAAAAAGAATTTTGGGAATTTTAAGATAGGACAATAGGAAGTTTCTCAAAGTAGGATTACTCGACAGACCCGAGAGGGGATTTTTGTCGATATTTCGAAACGAGAAAACCCCGTTGCTTTTACCTTTTTATTTCTCTTATTTCTTCCTTGCTTTTTATCTTAAAGCTTTTTCTTTATTTACTTTATTTTATCTTTCTTAAAATTTTGATATATTTTAAAACATGCATATTTCAAAATTAAAACAAAAAAAATATAATATAACATAAATAATAAAATAAAAATGATGATAAAAATTTATTTTTATCATACCCAAAAAAAAATATATAAAATAAATAAATATATGATCACATATATACTTTTAACTTCTTTTATACATATTTTATTCGTGTTTTGTACATTTCGGAAAACTAAAACAAACAAAAAAAACAATTTTGTATATATTCGTGGAGTTCCTTTTTATTTGTAACTATTCTTGTATATATTTTTTCTATCTTGTAATTAAATCTTCACTTTTTTTTGTAAATATTTTCGTTCCTCACACTTACCTTCAACATTGAGGACAATGTTGGTTTTAAGTATGGGGGCGTGTTTTCCCTCTTTTTGTAATTATTTTTGCCCCTCCCATATTAGAAAAAATCCAAAAAAATCTTTAATTAACTTAGAAAAAAATTAAAAAACACACAAAAACAAAAAATGCGATCAATGTTTTATGTTCATGTCTTTATTTGTATATAAATAAACCTTATTCTTTAAATCAAAATCCAAAAAAAAATGATGAAAAATGTACTTAAAAATTTGTTATAACAAAATTCATTTTGTCATAACACCAAAAATGTTTTTCATTCTCTCTTTTCTCTTTTTTTCCCTTTTTATTATTGTACATATTTTTAACAAAATTAAAAAATCAAAAAATATATGATGAAAAAAAAATTTTCTTAGAAAAACTTATCAAAATATTTTGTATATAACTTTTCTTAATTTTCTTCTTCCTCTTTTTAGTATTTATATATGTATTTTGTTATGAAAAATAAAAATAAAAAAATATATCATATCTTAAAAAACTTCAAAGAAAAATGATGAAAAACTTATCAAAAATCCAAAAATAAAATAAAACCCCTACTTAGCTTTTTGTTATTTCCAAGGCTAGGTTAGTTTTATCTTTAAGCGTTTTTCATTATTTATGATTTGCTAAATCAATTTTATTTATTTCATTGTTTGAAAAATTTAAATCGAGGAATTTTCAGTAGTAAAGAAAATCTTGCGATCTTAATTTAATTTGAGAACAGAATTTTTAGCACTACCTCGAGTTTACCCTAAATAGATTCCTTTTTGTATTATATTGGCAAACCATCTTTAGATTCAATTATTCTAACTCTAAACTTGTGAAACTTTAGGAATGTTTTTAATCTACTAAACTTACTCTCAAAAATCTTTTTTTATTAATCTAGAATTTCTCTTGAAACCCCCCTTATAAACACCCCTTAGCTTGGCATAAAAATAATAAAAGTAGGAGTTTTAAAAGAAATCCTGTGTCAATGGGAATAAAGAGATTCCGTAAACACAGGCACCCAATATTGTTAAAAGAAATCCCGTGTCAATGGGAATAAAAAATTAATAATTCCGTAAACACGGGCATTGGGTTAAGTTTAGAAATGATTTCAATTCTCCCGCGTAAACCAACGCTGGGAATCAAAGCAAAGCCACCAAAAAGGTGGGGTGAGAGGATCAAATCCGTCACCCCTAAATCCAAGCACTCTTCTTTTTGCCAAGGCTACCCTTTTTCCCCTACCCCTTAGCCAATAAAATTATACCTAGATTTTAATTTAAAAAAGTTTGAGAGAGCATAATTAGTAGGCTTTATTTATTCTTAAAAACTTTCTTAAAAAAGGTTAAAGTTTTATATAATTCTATTCTAATTAAAAGGTACCAAAGACTGCAATAATCGACGCTATTTAGCTAACTTTAGAAGTCTTGCTAAAAATTTTTCGCTCTTTTTAAATTACTTTCATAGTTTTGGACTTACCTCTTTAAATACCCTAAATTTATTTCGATCTTACTTTTGATTTAATAAAAACTTTAGTAAATTAGAAATTTTATTAAACGTCTTATAGGTATCCCTTACTTTTGCTCTGGAATAGCAAAAGCTTAAGTATGGGGGTGTTTGATGAATAGTAAATATACGCATTTTTCTATATAATTTTTAGTATAATTTTAATTAGATTTGTAAATAATATATGTAAATTAATGAATAAAATGTTTGTTTTTGTTATTTTTGTTTTTAACTTAGTTTTATTTTCATTTTGTAAAGTTTCTGTAATATTGTTAAGTCACGCCCGTGTCCAAGGGCGTGTTCACTAATCCCTAACATTTTCTTCTCTGTTCTTTTTCCACCTCAAACATCAAGTCACGCCCTCGGTCACGCCCGTGACCGAGGCCGTGTACTTGGTCACGCCCGTGTTGGATATCCATCCCAGATTCCAGCCACTTGAAGCATTTCATCCAAAAAGTCAAAGTCACGGTCGTGACATTTCAGACACGCCCGTGACCCTCAATTCCTTCCAGAAGAACAAAGGACACGCCAGGTGTCACGCCCAGTTCAAGCTCCAGCCAGCCGACCTAGATCACGCCCGTGACCTAGGCCGTGTACGATGGTCACGCCCGTGTACTTCCAAGTCGCCGGTCAAGCCTTCCAGATGCCTGCCTGGATCCAGCTGTTCTGGCTATTCGCACCCCAAGCCGTGTCACGCCCTCAGACACGCCCGTGTCCGAGGGCGTGTAATTCCAAAATTTTTCCTATAAATAGCCAGATTCAGTTGAGTCTAAGGGTTCAAAATTTTGAGACTTGTTCTTGACATTTTGATCCAATCTTGCTGCTTTCCTAGTTTTTGTGTTTAGGTAATTTTTTGCACTCTTTCTCTCTCATGTTTTGTAACCCTTTTTATGATGAAAATGAAATAAAATTTGCTTGTTTTTTTGTAACTCTCTCTTTGTTCTTGTGAAAGTGTGTGTGTGTTCTCTTTTTGTTTTTTTCCTTTTAATTTAGATTTTGTTATTTCAATTAGTTTTGTCCATTTTAATTTGGGTGTGTTTGTGTATGAGAGTAATCTTGATGTTTTTAGTTTTGTTGTAATTTTTAGATGATTTCATATTAGTGTGTGTGAGTGTAGGAGGTTAATTAGTTTTTTGTTTTGTTTTGTTTTCATTTGTTCTTTTTACTTTCTTTTTGCTTTTTTTTAAGTGTGTGTGTGTGTATAAGAGTAAAATGTTGTTATTTTTATTTTCATTTTGTTATTAGTGTGTGTGAGTGTATGAGAATAGATTTTCTTTTCTTTTTAACTTAGTTTCATTATTGTTGTGTGTGTGAGTGTATGGGTTTAGATTTGTTTTATTTTGATTAGATTTCATTAACGTAGAGTGGGTGTGTGTATGAGTATAAAGTTTGCGCCTTTTTTGTAATCGAATAGTTTCCATTTCCGTCACGCATTTATTTCCCGCCTATCCGTTTGGATAGGACTTGCTCACGCATTTATTTCCCGCCTATCCGTTTGGATAGGACTGGCTCACGCATTTATTTCCCGCCAATCCGTTTGGATAGGACTTGCTCACGCATTTATTTCCCCTCTACCTATTTGGCTAGGGATCGCATTTCTTCAATTTCTGCAATTTACAGCTTTCATTTTAATTCCGTAGAGTGCGTGAGTTTTCAATTAGTGCGTCTTTTATTTTTTTTTATATATTTGCTTTTTGCTTAATTCCGCTACCCGCTCAATTGCTTATTATAGTCGTAGTTATCATTATCATTTTATAAAACCCTAAAAAATTCTAAGCAAAACTACTTTTTAAATTAACGTTTTCGTTCTTTTTCTTTTCATCACTTTTCTTGGTTTTTTGCTAAACGCACACCAAGCCCGCGATAGTTATCATTTTCGTCACTAGCTTTTCTATAAAATCATAAAAATCAATTTCAAACTCTTTTCGATAAAATAATAGCGCGTTCCTAAGAAGTAGAAATAATCGATACGACCTTGGAAAAATACGACCTTGATATTTCAAAAGAAATATCCTATACTACTATCGATAAGGTCCACTTGCCTTTATTGATTTTAGTCCTGATAATTACATAAACCCAAAAGCTTTCTCTCTAAAGCACTTTTTAAAACTCTCTTTTAAAAGAAACACTAAAAAATTTGTTGCAACACCTCTTTGGTTGTTGCAACTAGCTCAAGGTAAAAGAAGTTTTAAAACGCTCTTAAAGAATTGTTGCAACTACTCAAAAAATTGTTGCAATAATATTTTCAAAAAGCTTTCAATTTTAATTTTAACATAAAGCCCTTTTTCAATCTTCTCATTTTGCCTTCAAAGGACGCGGCCGAGGAGTAATCCTTGATATTTCGAAAGAGAAAGAGTCCGTTACTTCTATCCTTCGATAGGATAACGAGTAATTCCTCAAAGTAGAATTACTCGCGGGACTCTTCGAAAACGTCCGCCCAAGGTTGAATCGAAAAGAAAGAAAGAGCTTTCTTCTCTTTCTTCTCTCTTTCAAAGAGAGAGAGCAAGTATCACAAATTAAAAAAACGTATCAAAATAACTCTAAGATCTATTGTGATAGTTCTAGTGCAATATCCATAGCATCCAATCCAGTCCTTCATAGTTGAACCAAACATATAGAGATCAGACATCACTTTCTTAGAGACAATGTAGAAAAAGGCAAGATAACCTTAGAATATATTCCTACAGACAGTCAAAGAGCAGACATTTTTACCAAACCCTTGGATGAAACTAAGCATACTTACTTCATCAACACCTTAGGAATGCTTGATGGAAGCTTGTAAACACTATTGTAGGGCAAATCTAAAAGAGGTCAACAAAACTAAGAAAGCACTTGAAGATGCGTCGATTACCTATCGACGCACCGTCGAGAAGAACTCAACGCTAGAATTGATTTCTTACAGACAAAGATACGTCGATCCTTTCTCGACGGACCATCGACTTCATGATAAAACTGGAAACAAATATTCCCTTCTTCTTTTGACGATTGGATTACCTAATATACCTCAATTTCTGTTTCCTTTTCGACGTCTCACCTTCTTTAAATAATACCTCATATTTCATAACTCCTACTCTCCCAAACCGCCAAAAACTTAGTCTTCTACCTTTCTCTCTGCATCAATGGCGCCGACTCCTGCTCAATCTGCCATCATCAAAGAAATAGATAATGTACTAAAACAACTTCTGAATAAATTTCAGTCACGACTGATAAATTTCTCCAACGAATGTGCCTCCATGCTCGCCTCTTGTGAAGCTAAACTGACCGACATCTCTGCATCTCTTCCTGAGCTTCATGTTCATCTTCAAGAACAAAATCTGTCGCCAAAAGAGTTTATACCCTTTCTGCAGGATATAAACCAGGGGGAGAGTTGCTCCAGAAATCCCTCCAATCAGGTTCTCTATTAATCTTAAGCCTCATATTCTTCTCTATTACTCTTCAGCTCAGGGTTAATTCTTCTCCAATCTCTAAACCCTAATTCTTCTTATAGGGACAAATCTTTTCCACTCACTCTGACTACACCTTCAAGGAGAAAAACCCCTTTGGTATATCCTCATCCTATCATACAGGAGGTGACCATGCTGTGGATTCAGCATTCAAAGCAGATGTCCCATATGTTCAGGGGGAGATTGTTGTAGTACAAAATACAGAAGTCCAGGGGTAGGAAGAAGTAGCTACTTCTGATGACCTTAAAGGGCAAGTCTGAATTGATGCACCCCTGTGTGAGGAAGAATATCAGTATCACTCTCCTGGCTTCTCTTCCAGTCACATCAAACTCAGGACACCTCTACTTGAGGATGTTCCTCCAGAAGAAACTCCTCCTCCTAAAGCTCCTTCTCCATCTTATCTTCCTAAAGAGAAAACTCCACCTCCTCTACTACCTCTACCTCCACCATCAACAAAACTTACTACTCAAATCTTACCTAGGCAAAGTCCAAGAAGACAAATGGAAAGAAAAGATGTCATCCCTCACTGGCAAAAATATTCCAAAGAAGAAAGGAAAGAATATGTCAAGGAAAAGAAGTACAGAAAAGCTTGTGAGGAGATAAAGAGGTTTGAAAAGATTCCTAATATCTCTCCTAACAGTACTACAAAGGAGTACTATGACCCTGAAATGGAAAGGAGGAATAATGAAATAAGAGAAAGAGACCTGTATGAATTTGAAGCAGCCATGAAAGAAACAGTAGATAAGAGAAATGCTTGGATAGAGAAGATCAAGAAGGGAATGACCAAAGAACAGATTCTTGCGGAACCATCCATCAAAATTCCAAAGAAATTGTTTGATGTTGAAGCATATCAAATGAAAAATCCTCAAGAAGAGCTAATCCTAGATAAAGGACAAAAACACAAAAGGAGTGTAGGGTGTTCAGAAGATATGTACATTCCCTATAAGAAGCCTAAAAAGCCAGAAGGACTAGACAAATGGCATGATTCACCCTGGAAAGGGAAAGAAAAGATGTCTGAGATCCCTGAGAAACAAGAACCAGAAAAGAAAAGGAAATATAGGCCCAAGGTTGACAACAAGGGATCATCTGAGCCCACACCTACACAAAAGAAAGAGAAACCTCAAGGCATTACAATAGAGATGATTGATGAAAAGGCAGCAATTATCATCAGCAAAGGTTATTCCATAAATGACACTCTCCCTGATGCTGAAAAGTGCTTGGCAAAACTGCACACAATTATCAGTAATGTTCAAGAGTATCCTGATAAAGCCAGGCCCTACATTTTTGAAGCTGTTGAACAATTATCTAAGAAACTCTACTCTGTCTTTGTTAATTTTATGTATAACAAGAAGTTCTTAGTTTAAAACTTGTTTATATGATTTCTTCCTTTTCTGATGAATGCTTGACAAACTTCTTTAATATATCAAGGTATTCCTTAGACAAAAGATAAAATTTCTCTTTGAATAGGGTTAAGACAAATAGGGGAGATTGTTGGGGAAATGATTTATCTTAACCCCTACAAATGAGTAGAATATGTATTCTCAGAGTAAAAAATTAGTTTAAGTAAATATACGTCGAACAGTAATCGACGCAACGTCGAAGTGTAGTCGACGCATCTCTCATACTGAGTCGAAGTATTTCTAAACAGAATTCGATGTAACCAAAGTCGATGTAACTCTGATTTCTAGTCGACGCACCCGTGAAGTCGACGCACCTCTGTCGACGCTCTTTCCATATTCTCTTCTCGACGTCTAGCCAGGCTGAAATCGACGCTTACGTCGAATAGTAATCGACGAACGTCGATTTCTGTGACAGATTCAAAAACACTCCCGATCTCTTTCTTTCATTCTGTAGATCTGAATTTTATGGAATTATATTATTCTTTTCTAGCCGTTCTGAATCAATCTTTCCTTCTAAATGATTCTTGGCTAATTTGATTAAGATTATTATGGACATTATTTGAAAATAGAATGATCTTTTTCCTTTTACAGATATAATGATTATGGAAACTGATGAGTAATTTATTTACTCATCTTTTAGTATAGTTTAATTATTATTTTAATATGAAATTATGTCTTTTATCTAAATTATATCATATAAATCTTTCATATTTTAATTTCATAAGCTAACTTATGTTTATTTTATATTTTCAGGTTTTCTGGACATTTGGAGCAAAAAATTCATTTGCACGCCCCAGGTCACGGGCGTGACCATGGGCGTGTAACCTGTACAGTGTTCCAGACCTGTTTCTGCCACTCCGGGGACGTTGCGTGAAAAGTTTGCCAAGTACACGCCCCAGGTCACGGGCGTGACTAAGGGCGTGACCCAAGTCACGGCCGGGACCCGCCACCAGCTGCCAACACGCCTGCCACGTCATTTAAAGTTACACGACCCAGGTCACGGGCGTGACCAGGGGGTGTGACATCCAGGTCACGGGCGTGACTCGCCCCGAGCTTCTTCCCGCCAGAGTTTCCCGCCAGCAGCACTATTTCAAGATTACACGCCCCAGATCACGGGCGTGACCTAGGGCGTGACACGGCCGAAATGCTCGCAATTACTCCAGAAGGCGCCCTCTCCACTGCTGCTTCGATCGCGCCCCTTACACGCCATTGGTCACGGGCGTGACCAAGGGCGTGTAACCTCATTTTTTCAGCTATATAAAGCCAGCTTTTCCAGATGTTTAAAAAACAAATTTTGGGGAGTTCAATCTCCTTTTCTTGTTTTATTTTTCATGTTTTTAGTAGCTCTAGTTTTACTTTTTCTTGCACTTGTAATTTCCCTTTCAATAGTTGTAATTCCTCTTTTGAAATAATAAAATTTAGTGTTGTTTTATTCAACCATTTCTCTAAAGTTTGTCCACCCTCTCTTCAATAGTTATAATTTTCAAGTTAAGTTACTTTTCTTTTTGCAACCAAATCAAAGTTTTATTTGATAGAACAATAGAGATCTTCTTGAGTAAGAGTAATCAACACGCCCGGATTTTTATACAACCTTGGTTTTCTATAAGCCTATACTACATTCGATACGGTACACTTGCCGTTATCGTTTGCAAGCATTGTTTTGCCCATCAAGTTTTTGGCGCCGTCGCTGGGGATCTGAGTTGATATTTCGAAAGAGAATATCTATTAGCTTTATCGCTTCCCTTCTTCTCTTATTATTTTTTCTATCATTCAAGGTGTAACTAAATTCTTGGAAAGGACGCTTTGGGTTTGAATTCTCATCATAGCCTCTAGTACCTTGCAAGCCCTTCACCGGGTAGATCTTGGGAAGTCCGGGACTAATTTAACCCGCTTTTTCAAAAAAATATATAATAAAAATATTTATAAAATTCCATTCATTTAAGTAAAGGTTGTTTCCTTTTTATTTTTTTTATTATGCACTCACTTGAATTGGCCGTAAAAGTTGCCGAGCTTCAAAGCCAAGTATATCTTTTGGAAGCGGCACAAAAACGCCAAAATTGCTGTTATTATTGTAATGCGCCTCATCAAAGTGAGGAATGTTATTTACATTCATATGCTCAAAATAATTATTATGGAAATAATTTTTCTCAATATTATGCAAATAATTTTGATAATAATTACGATTATAATTTTTCCCCTTTTATTGAGAATAATTTTTCAAACTTTGATGAAAATAATTTTTCTAATTATAATGAAAACAAATTTTTGGCATTTAATAATTGCTCTTCTAGTTCCGAAGTTGATTATTCTTGGTGGCAAGCTCACCCGGATAATTCTCGGAGCGACGAAGATAAATCTTTAGACACAAATTTTTGTTTTTCTACTTATACTCCGCAGTCTTCGTTCTCTAATTTGGGGGAAATTTCGCAAATCTAAATAGATACTTCGCCCCAAAATTTAGAGGAAAATAATTTTTCTAATTTTCACGAGAATAATTTTTTGACCTCTAATAATTTGTCTTCTAGCCCCGAAGTAGATTATTCTTGGTGGCACGGTCACCCGGATAGTCTTCGGGGCGATGAAGATAAATCTTTAGATCCGAATTCTTATTCTTCTTTTGCGCCGCAATTTTTGTACTCTAATTTTGGGGAATATCCGCTTTTTCAATTTGATACTCCACCCCAGAATTTAGATGAGAATTTTCTTTCTTCTAGTGTTTTTTCCTCGTCTTTGGAAAATTTAGTTATGGAGGAACATGATTGCTCATGTACTCCCATAGTTTCTTTTCCCGATTATGAAGAAAAAATTCTCTTACCAAGAAATTCTTAATGTTTTGGGCACCCCGGATGAACTAGAAGAAGAACAAGTTTCTTCCCCTACTTCACCCGGATCTTCTTTTCTTTATCATGAATTTTCGCAAATCTCTTCTATTTTAATTCAACCAGAAATTCATGAAATTTTTGTGTCCGAAAATTTTATTCCGCTTGGTAATACGCTAGAATTTCCTAATAAAAATTTTATTTTAGAAAAGGAACAACCGGAGCTTAATTTTATATTTTCGCGAGCGCCTCCTCCTTGCAAAAAATTATCTGAATCGTTTATTTGTGATTCTTTATACACTAACAATTTTCAGGTTGAAGATGAGCCATTTCTTCCCCAAATAATCGACGATCCATATGCCGCTCATCTATATAAATTCAAATCACCTCTGGTATGTATAGGTGATTTGCATTTACATATTCAAATTCAAAGATAAACGAAGAATCACATGTTAAGCGGAGGAGTTGTCGTGCGACTGACGCCGACACATTCACCTCAGCGCGAATTAAGGGAGTTGCCTGTCCACCTCTCTTTTAGATTTCCTTTTTCCTATCACTAACCGCCTAACTTAAAGACGGGAAAAAGAAAGCGCTCTTGGGAGGCACCCCTTGCTTATCTTTAATTTTTATGCATTTTTCTTTTAAAAATTTATTTTTCAGTATTCTTTATACTTAGTTTTAAACATTGGGGACAATGTTTAATTTTAAGTATGTGGGTGTAGCTTCGCATTCCCTGTTTTTTTTGTTTGATAAAGAAAAAAAATTTATAAAAATTATAAAAATCTAATTTCTTGGAAAGGGCGCTTTGGGCTTGAACTCCCATCACAACTCCAAGTACCTTGCGAGCCCTTCACCGGGTTGACCTTAGGAAGTCCAAGAAGAAAAAAATTTAATTAAAAATTGTTGCTTAACTTTTATACTTACTTATTTGCAAAATCCTCAGTAGATTTGCTTTTGTATAGTGTCGTAGGGAATTTTTATAGTTCATTAGATTTTGAATTTTGGAATAAAATTGTTGACTCGTGTAGTGTTCCTAGTTAAGCGCACGCATTTATATAATTCCATGTCAAATTAACTATTCAGCATAAAATTACATTTATGATTTTCTAACTGCGAGAAAACAATTTTGTTTTACTCTTACCTTGAATCCAGTAGAATTTGAGAATAATTCAAGTGAGTACGTAGAAGCTTACTAGAGAAATATTACACATTTTGAACGGAAGGGTATTCTTTCTCGATGGCTAGAATTTGCCTCTAGCGATTCTCGAAGCATTTGCATAGGTTTGTCATAGTTTTTAGAAGTGATTTAGGCCATCTTTTGATCGCTTGTGCCTGTTTGCCCACCTTTAAAATTTTTTCATTGTTTAAACACTTTGGGCCTTTCGTTATTTCCTTTGCTACCTCCACCTTTCATTTTCACCAAAGCCAAAACATCCACCCCATGATCACACTAAAAATTTGAGATTAATTAAAATTCTGCAATGGGTTCAATTGTCAAAATAAGGAAATTACAACTTCCTATTCGGAGCTATTATGAAAAGAAAAAAAAAAGGACATAAAAAAATATGAAAAAATTATTGGCCAACTGTGAAAAAGAAAATTACAAAAAAGTATTCATGGCCTCATTTTTGAAAAAACATGAGAGTTTTGCTTCATAACAACTCTTATGCGATGTTTAAATTTTGATAATTTTACTCTCACCTTGGTTTAGTGTGATCCTTAGCCGTCATATTTTATCTCTTTGATTTCCAATCCCAAATCATATACCTAAGCCAAGTTTCACTCCTAATGAAAGCCCTATTGATCTTTAAGCTATGACATTATACTTGTGGAGAGAGTGAGACCGGGCAAGCCTATGGCCATCGTCATTGATGTATTTCTTTGGAGGCTATCCCGAAACTCAATTTTGGGTAATATTGATCTTAGAAAACACGCTACCCGCTCCTTGAATAGCATTCGAGAATTTACCGAGCTTTCAACTTAAAAGTAAAAGCAATATGTTAAATCGCATTTTTGAAAATTATAAGCTAATCGTTATGCTGAATAGGTCTTTCAACTAGGATCTCTACACGTAGGCGTAAGACTTCGCATTTTTATTCCTTGAGATCAAATTTCTTTTTCTAGTATTTAAATTTCTCTACACCTATGAAAAGTTGTTTGCTCGGGACTAGCAAACGAGTAAGTATGGGGGTGTTTGATGAGTAATTTATTTACTCATCTTGTAGTATAGTTTTATTATTATTTTAATATGAAATTATGTCTTTTATCTAAATTATATCATATAAATCTTTCATATTTTAATTTCATAAGCTAACTTATGTTTATTTTATATTTTCAGGTTTTCTGGACATTTGGAGCAGAAAATTCATTTACACGCCCCAGGTCACGGGCGTGACCATGGGCGTGTAACCTGTGTAGTGTTCCAGACCTGTTTCTGCCACTCCGGGGATGTTCCGTGAAAAGTTCGCCAAGTACACGCCCCAGGTCACGGGCGTGACCAAGGGCGTGACCCAAGTCACGGCCGGGACCCCACCACCAGCTGCCAGCACGCCTGCCACGTCATTTAAAGTTACACGCCCCAGGTCACGGGTGTGACCAGGGGGCGTGACATCCAGGTCAGAGTTTCCCGCCAGAGTTTCCCGCCAGCAACACTATTTCAAGATTACACGCCCCAGGTCACGGGCGTGACCTAGGGCGTGACACGGTCGAAACGCACGCAATTACTCCAGAAGGCGCCCTCTCCGCTGCTGCTTCGATCTCGCCCCTTACACGCCCTTGGTCACGGGCGTGACCAAGGGCGTGTAACCTCATTTTTTTTAGCTATATAAAGCCAGCTTTTCCAGATGTTTAAAAAATGAATTTTGGGGAGTTCAATCTCCTTTTCTTGTTTTATTTTTCATGTTTTTAGTAGCTCTAGTTTTACTTTTTCTTGCACTTGTAATTTCCCTTTCAATAGTTGTAATTCCTCTTTTGAATTAATAAAATTTAGTGTTGTTTTATTCATCCATTTCTCTAAAGTTTGTCCACCCTCTCTTCAATTGTTATAATTTTCAAGTTAAGTTACTTTTCTTTTTGCAAGCAAATCAAAGTTTTATTTGATAGAACAATAGAGATCTTCTTGAGTAAGAGTAATCAACACGCTCGGATTTTTATACGACCTTGGTTTTCTATAAGCCTATACTACATTTGATACGGTACACTTGCCGTTATCGTTTGCAAGCATAGTTTTGCCCATCAGAAACTTTTCACTCTTACTATTTCTCTGACTGCTAATTGATTATTCTCCTATAGCAATATTTTGAATAAACAGAGCTATAAAAACACAAGGAGGTTGATGAGTCCCAAATATATACACATTTATGGACTCATCTGGGCCGATTTTCTAGTCTATGCACTTCACTTTAGACATGTTTTCACTCATATTTTATACTCCATGCTAAGTGCACCTCTAGGCCCGTTTTTGCTGTTATTCCATGTTCTGCATCTCTAGTAGTTCTCATGCATTGTTAAGTGCCACTTTCAGTGGATGGATTCGTGGTTGTGCTGGAACAGGAGTCGTGCAGGTGTTCCCTGTACAATTCTGTACAGGTATACTGCGCACGATCACTGGTTCTATTGCGCACGACCACTGGTCGTGCGCCGCTGATCGTGTGCACTAAACCCTATTTTTCGAGTTCTGTCTCGGGTAGTGCGCACGACCACCTATGATAGTGCGCACGACCACCAGTCGTGCGCCAATGTTCGTGCGCTCTTAACATCAATTTTATGAGTTCTGTTTTGGACAGTGCGCACTACCGCCTACGATAGTGCGCACGACCACCGGTCGTGCGCCACTGGTCGTGCGAACATGGTATTTTATAAATTTCTTACTTTGCAGGCTCCACCCAGGTAGGCGCACGATCATAGAACTCCAGCGTGCACGACCACTGGTCGTGCGCCAATGACCGTGCGCAGTATTTATTCCAGCGCCTATATAAGTTCCTGATCCGCAGATTAGGGATAACGGGGGTTTCGGGAGCGCGATTTACAGTCCGTACGCCGCCGTTTTCCACTTCCAGCCACCTCCACCTCATCTTCTCCGTAAGGGGAAGTCATCTCCAGCCATTCTAAGCAATCCTCCATCGTCCGGGAGCATTCTCCACCCTCCGCAAGCACTCAAGCAAGCCATCTCCAGTTCTGTCCGGTGAAAAGAATAGTTATCCTGAGGTAGAAGACGACAGAAGCACGTGGAGAGATCGTGACAGTCTCTCAACGCCGGAAGCACAGTCCGCCCGAGTCCGGAGGTAGCTTGACAAACTACCATTCCGGCTGTGAACGGCCGCTAGTCTTCGTCCATTGGTTGATTTCTTCCTCCCCCCTTTGTTGTATTTCTTTGAATCAGTTAAAAATGAATATCATGATGTTTAGTGTAAATGCAATGGTTGTTTCTTCTCTGTTCTTCAGTATTTGTTTGTGATACGTCTCACCTCCACTCACTCACTCACGCACTCATCGTGTTCAATTCGCGTTAGTAAGAGTTAACGGCGATTTGTGAAGAGGTGTTTGCGACCCTCACTCTCCACACTAGTAATCACTTCATTCGGTGCATACCGTCCATCCGCCTCACGAATCTCGGCATCGCGGCCGCTGCACCCATCTCACCTTGCGAAGCGGTGATTTCGACCCACATTTCTTTAATTGTTGTTAACAGTAGGAAACCAAATCAAAACCCCACTGTCTGTGTTTGTTTTCGCCTGTGTAATAATTGTCACACAACGTGATTCGTTCACCCAACCTGCATTCCTCAAGAGACCGACACTCGGGGATCCTATTCCCAACATTTATTACTTGCGCGACCGGTGCACTTGTCGAACATCGCATCAAGTTTTTGGCGCGGTTGTCGGGGAATGCAGACGTGATGAATTCGTCTGCGTGAAGAATCGTTGCACGAGGAACTATTCTCTTTTATTATTTCTCTTTGTTTACCTCTGTTGTCTTTGTTTCTTTTTGATACGCACACTAATTACCTTCGTTCGTCCCATCGTGCGCTAATCTTGTGGGTTTCAAGTATTCCTAGCATGACCTCCATTCAGGAATACATCTATCAATGAAGTTTAAATGATTTAAAGGTTCAAGCATAAAGGAATGATCACGACTTCGGGATTTCCTCCGACATCATTGAGTATATGACTGGGAATTGCAAGTTCAGTGGGAATAAGCATGAAGATGCGGTACAACACGTGCAGGACTTCTTAGAAATTTATTATACATGTATATTCAGTGGAGTTGAAAACGACCTGCAAAAGATCCTGGCATTCTCATTTTCCCTACATAATAAAGCCAAAAGTTGGTACTGGGATATCCAGAAAAGAGAGGCGACCACATGGAAGCAGCTCGAAAGGAGATTTTTGCATGAGTTTCAACACCGTACCCAAATTTTGGACAAGTACAGGGAACTCATAACCTTCGGTCAGGGAAAGGAGGAGACGTTAGTGGATGTTGGGAGCGTTTTCAATCCCTGCATAGGGGATGCTACCGTGAAGACCTATCAGAAGTCTCTTTGATTCAGATTTTTTATTTCGGCGTGCTGGACAAATTCTGTCTGTTATTCGATATGGCAGCCGGAGGGGCCCTGTTCAATAAATCGGGGAAGGACGCGTGGGAAGTGGTCGTGAATATAGTTCACACCAGCCAGCACTGGAGTCATGTCATTCTTTCCCCCAGTACTGCTGAAGTTAATGCAGTGACATTCAACGGAGCAGCGGATCATATGCCGTCAGGGCAAACGGAACAGTTAGCAACCTTGGTGGTCGGGATGCTGAATAAAATGAATGACCAATCAGCAGCAATTCAATAGCTTCACTCTACTATAGGGACTCTTACCAATGTCATTTCTGGGCTTGCAAGTCAGCATCCGGAGTCTGTGAATACCATGCGATTGAGAAGCGGTAGAGGTGTTGACAATCTTCCTCGACATGAACCACTTGTGAGCTCCACTGACAAGTGCAATGCAGACATGGCCGAGAAGTAGACTCAGATTCATATTGAGTCAGACCCTGTGAGCGAGGCACAACCCTCGAGAAGTGTTGTTCACCCCCCATTCCCCCACAGGTTACGAAACGAGAAATCCGAGAAGCAATTTCGCAAATTCTTTGAAATAATGAAAGAAGTGCAAGTGAGCATCCCACTGATTGAAGCCATTTCTCAAATACCGGGCTACTCCAAGTTCTTGAAAGACTTGATTTCGAAGCGGAAACCGTTGGAGGATCTCAAGACTATCGATCTCACTAAGGAGTGCTCTGCCATCATCTCCAATATGCCCACAAAGTGCAAAGATCCGGGCACCTTTACTATTCCTTGCAGGATCGGTCATCACCGTTTCAGCTAGGCACTCTGTGATTTGGGAGCATCAATCAACTTGATGCCGCTCTCTATCTTTCGTGAACTAGGTGTAGGGACCTTGAAGCCGATGCAGGTAATGCTACAGCTAGCTGATCGGTCGATCAAAAAACCGTCAGGAATTGTCGAGGACCTCACAATAGTAGTAAACGGTCTCGCTTTTCCAGCCGATTTTGTCATCCTCGACATGAAGGTTGATACTAAAGTACCCATTATTTTGGGGCGGCCCTTTCTCGCTACAGCTCATGCTATCATTAATGTGGAGCAGGGGGAGCTCACGCTCAGATTGGGGGAGGACGCTATATCCTTCAACGTCTACAACCCGTCGCAACTCTTCGAAATCACGGAATGCGAACCGGCAGAGCCGCTTGAAGAATTCGATGGCCAGATCGATGCGGGTTTGGATGACAGCGAGATGTGTTGGCGGCGCGAGGACGTGGGCAATGACGGTGCACATTCGAACCAGCCCGATGTTTCGCATTCAATCGGAGAGCCATCCAGTGATTCTGCTGATCCAAACATTTATCCGGCTCTCAAACAACTACCGGATTCTCTAAAGTACATTTTTCTTGGAGAAAATGCCACGCATCCAGTGATTATTTCCGCAGCTCTTTCCGCCGCCAACGAAACCGCATTGGTGGGTGTGCTGAGAAGGTACCATTAAGTCTTCGGACGCTCTCTTGCAGACATTAAGGGAATCAGCCCCACGGTCTGCATGCATAAGATCCTCCTTGAAGATCAGTACAAACCCACAGCATAGCCCCAAAGGCGTTTGAACCCGAAAATGCAAGAGGTAGTGAAGGCAGAAGTGATAAAGCTCTTAGACGCTGGCATCATTTACACAATCAGCGACAGCAAATGGGTCAGCCCAGTTCAGGTGGTACCGAAAAAGGGAGGGATCACCGTTGTTGCCAATGAAAAGAACGAGTTGCTACCTACCCGAATGATCACCGGGTGGAGAGTCTGCATCGATTACCGCAAGCTGAATGATGCTACACGCAAGGACTGTGCAATGCCCTTCCGGTACCTTCGCGTTCAAGAGAATGCCATTCGGACTGTGCAATGCCCCTGCAACTTTCCAGAGCTGTATGCTCGCTATTTTCGCTGACATGGTGGGAGACTTCCTCGAAGTTTTCATGGATGACTTTACTTTATTTGGCAGCAGCTTCGATACTTGCCTCGCGAATTTGGCCAAGACTTTGAAGCGGTGTGAGGACACCAATCTTGTCTTGAACTGGGAGAAATGCCACTTTATGGTGCGCGAAGGAATTGTGTTGGGGCATAAGGTTTCCTGCCAAGGGCTCGAGGTGGATCAAGCGAAGGTAAGTGTTATCAGAAACCTCCCTCCACCTACGTCAGTGAAAGGTATCCGAAGTTTTCTTGGTCATGTGGGATTCTATCGAAGGTTTATTAAGGAATTTTCATCCATTTCAATGCCTTTATCTCGCTTGCTTGTTAAGGACGTCCCCTTCCACTTCGACGATTCATGCATGCAGGCCTTTGAAACTTTACGGGGACAACTCATCTCGGCTCCAATTTTGGTGGCACCCGACTGGAATTTACCCTTTATTATCATGTGTGACGCAAGTGATGTGGCCGTGGGTGTTGTACTCGGTCAAAAGAAAGACAAGATTTTTCACACCATTGCGTATGCCAGTCGAACTCTTAACAGCGCGCAAGCAAACTATACCACCACGGAGAAAGAAATGCTAGTCGTGGTCTTCGCCTTTGAAAAATTTCATTCATACTTGGTGCTTTCCGAAGTAATCGTGTACACGGACCACGCTGCACTCAGGTATCTTTTCAGCAAAAAAGAATCCAAATCGCGTCTGATTCGTTGGATTTTACTTTTGCAGGAATATAATTTGGAAATCAAAGACAAGAAAGGGGTGGAGAACGTGATAGCTGATCATCTTTCGCGTTTGGAGTACGACACTCCCAACAGCTGTGTGGAGGAAACGAACGATTATTTTCCGGACGAAAAATTATTCGCAATCACTACGCCCCCTCCAATTGCCCCATGGTACGCTGACATCGCTAACTACTTGGCTTGTAAAACCTTCTCTCCGAATCTGTCCCCTCAGCAAAGATGGAAGCTTGCCTCTGACTCAAAATACTATTTTTGGGAACACCCGCTGTTATTCCACACATGCAGCGATGGGATTATCAGACGCTGCATTCCTGAAGCCGAGTTTCAGTCTGTACTGCAGCACTGCCATGACAGAGAAGCTGGCGGGCATTTCGGGGACGTTCGAACAGCACGAAAAATTTTGCAATGCGGATTATTTTGGCCGACCCTCTTCAAGGACGCCCATGCCTATGTCACCAAGTGTGACGAATGCCAAAGGACTGGAAATATCTCCCGGCGTGACGAGATGCCCCTCAATAACATGCTGGTTTGCGAACCATTTGATGTCTGGGGGATAGACTTTATGGGTCCTTTCCCCATGTCTCATGGTAAGCATTATATCATTGTGGCAGTTGACTATGTCTCAAAATGGGTGGAAGCCGAGGCGGTTGCCACGAATGACGCTAGCACAGTGCTACACTTTATCCACAAGAATATCTTCTCCAGGTTTGGGACGCCAAGAACTATTATCAGCGACGGCGGAAGTCATTTTTGTAATAAGCAGTTTGTGCAGCTCATGAAAAAATTTGGGGTCCATCATAAGATTTCATTAGCGTACCACCCCCAAACATGTGGACAAGTAGAAGTATCCAACCGCGAGCTCAAGCGAATAATCGAGAAATCGATACATTCAAATAGGAAGGAGTGGTCTAAAAAGGTCGACGACGCATTATGGGCTTACCGGACCGCTTTCAAAACACCTATCGGCATGACTTCGTTTCAACTAGTCTATGGCAAGGCATGCCACCTCCCTGTGGAGCTGGAGCATAAAGCATTATGGGCAACCAAACTATTGAACATGGACATTGGAGCCGCGGCCGAGGTGCGTCGTTCCCAACTCAACGAATTAGAAGAGCTCCGGCATTTCGCTTATGAAAACGCTCGCATCTACAAAGAGAAAACAAAAAAATGGCATGATCGACACATCATCCCGAAGGAGTTCAAAATTGGGGACCAAGTGCTGCTTTACAACTCCCGTCTCCGCCTCTTTCCATGAAAGTTAAAATCGAGGTGGAGCGGTCCTTTCTCAGTGACCGATGTCTCTCCCTTTGGTGCCATCGAAATATCAGGGGATAAGGGAGACAAATTTAAGGTCAACGGGCATCGACTGAAGTTATACGATGGCGCCATTATAAACAAGGAGTGTCAGCTGGTGACATTGGGAGACGGGCACCATAAAAGCGCCTACAGCTGATTTTTCTTTTTATCTCTTATTTTGTGAAACACTCTTTTTCATGCACTTTTTATTTAATTTCTGCACTCTATAAACAATTATAATACAGGTATTTGGTCCAGCTTAAGGACATAAAATAAAAGCGCTGCTGGGAGACAACCCAGATTTGCTGATTTCTGTTTTTCGAACATGTTTCAATTCAGTTTTTATATATTTTTTTTGCCGCTTTTAGTTGTGTCGTTTGCAGGCGAGCTTTGTTCTTTGCGATGGCGGAAGCTGTGGATTGCTCATGAAAATTAACGCCAATCGTCTGGTATGCTCAATTCTGAGCATTGGGTAACACTTCTTCCCCCCTAACTTTCAGTTTTTGTGATGAAATGTTTAGATTAAATCTGGGGGAGAGCACGTTGTTATCCACTTTGCGCACGAGTTGCACCGCATGCTAGAAGATTGTTTAAATTTTTCGTTGCCATCGTCATTATTCCATGCTTCATACACCACTTCACCACATAAGCGCGCACTTACCTGATTGTTTCGTCTCCGAATAAATTATTTTGGCTTGGAATGTGAATTAGCGTGTTAGCTTAGGAATTACTAATTGGAGTGCGATGTTGACTCGCGCAGTGTTCTAGTCGCATCCGCATGCTATAGTAGAATTTGAGAAAAACTAGATTATTTCTATGCGTTTAATTTATGATTAGTATTTTTGCGTAGTTTTAGATTTGTTATACTCAAATGGTGAATGTGAACGAAATTGGCGATAACCCGGTGTTGTGTGTATACGAGCACTAGTTGTGTGTTTCTCGAGTCGGGAGGAAGGTTTACCTTTCTCGTGGGCTAAGAACTTTCCCCAAATGACTCTTGAAGCATGGGTGCGAGCGATTCTTCGAGTTAAAAGTGATGTAGGCCACCTTTTGGCTAGTTTGAGCTTTGTCTTCCCCTATCCTATTCGCTCACCTTTGCAAGCCAACATTTGCGCCTACCACTTCTTTGTTTCAGCTCCTCTTCCATTCACCAAATCCTAAAAGCTTATCCTACTTTCGCAACCAAATTGCTGTTTAACTGCACTCATGTTCTTGATTTGGTGTGATGTTTGGAATCTCTGTGATGTGAAGGAAAAATAAGTTTATTTGCTGAATATGAACCAACTGGAGGATAAGAAAAAAGAAGAAAAATATGTTATTGAAATGAAATTCTAAAAAAAATTGTATTGAAAAGATATCCTCCCAAGCGCAATAGAAAATCTGTTGGTATTTGTGAAGTAGGCCGTGTGCACACCTAGTTTTCATGATAAGTCTGGGGGTGTGTCACACGAGCTTTGTTCTTGGTTTTGTTTGGTGCAGCGTTCCGTTGACTCATTTGGGTTGCGTAGCCTTCGTCTTTATCTTCGAATATCATACCGCAACCTAAGCCCCAATATGATCCTAAAGCCCTACTGATTTATCTCATGAGTTTGCTAGCGCCGTGGAGAGAGTGTGACCGGGCAAGCTTATGGTTCACGACGTTGATGGATTTCAGCGGAGTTATTCCTGAACCCCAATCTTGTGCAACACCCTCCTTAGTGGCTTGTTACTTTCACATCGGGCATGATCGATCAAGTTCTTCACAGTTCACCAACTGAGTATTGATAAATCTTTCTTTACGCTCTAATACTTTTGTAAATTAAATAGTATAGTTAGAATCTCTTTTTACTAAATTTCTATTTGCATGCGTTTGTTACTTCGCACCGTACTCCTTTGTGTAATTTCCTTTGTTAACAACCATTTTCACACTCCACCGAATTCGTTTGCTCGGGACGCGCAAACAGTTAAGTCTGGGGGTGTGATGAGTCCCAAATATATACACATTTATGGACTCATCTGGGCTGATTTTCTAGTCTATGCACTTCAGTTTAGACATGTTTTCACTCATATTTGAAACTCCATGCTAAGTGCACCTCTAGGCCCGTTTTTGGTGTTATTCCATGTTCTGCATCTCTAGTAGTTTTCATGCATTGTTAAGTGCCACTTTAGTGGCTGGATTCGTGGTTGTGCTGGAACAGTAGTCGTGCAGGTGTTCCCTGTACAATTCTGTACAGGTATACTGCGCACGATCACTGGTTCAATTGTGCACGACCACTGGTTGTGCGCCGCTGATCGTGTGCACTTAACCCTATTTTTCGAGTTCTGTCTCGGGTAGTGCGCATGACCACCTACGATAGTGCACACGACCACCAGTCGCGCGCCACTGTTCGTGCGCACTTAACATCAATTTTATGAGTTCTGTTTCGGACAGTGCGCACTACCGCCTACGATAGTGCGCACGACCACCGGTCGTGCGCCACTGGTCGTGCGAACATGGTATTTTATAAATTTCTTACTTTGCAGGCTCCACCCAGGTAGGCGCACGATCACAGAACTCCAGCGCGCACGACCACTGGTCGTGCGCCAATGACCGTGCGCAGTATTTATTCCAGCGCCTATATAAGTTCCTGATCCGCAGATTAGGGATAACGGGGGTTTCGGGAGCGCGATTTATAGTCCGTACGCCGCCGTTTTCCACTTCCAGCCACCTCCACCTCATCTTCTCCACAAGGGGAGGTCATCTCCAGCCATTCTAAGCAATCCTCCATCGTCCGGGAGCATTCTCCACCCTCCGCAAGCACTCAAGCAAGCCATCTCCAGTTCTATCCGGTGAAAAGAATAGTCATCCTGAGGTAGAAGACGACGGAAGCACGTGGAGAGATCGTGATAGTCTCTCAACGCCGGAAGCACAGTCCGCCCGAGTCCAAAGGTAGCTTGACAAACTACCATTCCGGCCGTGAACGGCCGCTAGTCTGCGTCCATTGGTTGATTTCTTCCTCCCCCCTTTGTTGTATTTCTTTGAATCAGTTAAACTTGAATATCATGATGTTTAGTGTAAATGCAATGGTTGTTTCTTCTCTGTTCTTCAATATTTGTTTGTGATACGTCTCACCTCCACTCACTCACGCACTCATCGTGTTCGATTCGCGTTAGCAAGAGTTTACGACGATTTGTGAAGAGGTGTTTGCGACCCTCACTCTCCACACTAGTAATCACTTCATTCGCTGCATACCGTCCATCCGCCTCACGAAGCTCGGCATCGCGGCCGCTGCACCCATCTCACCTTGCGAAGCGGTGATTTCGACCCGCATTCCTTTTATTGTTGTTAACAGTAGGAAACCAAATCAAAACCCCACTGTCTGTGTTTGTTTTCGCCTGTGTAATAATTGTCACACAACGTGATTCGTTCACCCAACCTGCATTCTTCAAGAGACCGACACTCGGGGATCCTATTCCCAACATTTATTACTTGCACGACCGGTGCACTTGCCGAACATCGCATCAGAGGTCGGCAAAAGAAAAATATACACAAGTGATCCACTCCTTCCATTTGAAAAAGAGGAAAAGCTCCCAAGTGAAAAGAGAGAAAGCTGAGAAAAGTGAAAGAGTGTTGCAGCAAAGAAAAAGCCTTCTTCTTCTCCTCCTTCTAAAGCCATACTGCTGCCATTTCTGAAAGCTCTCACTGAAAGAGAAAAAGGCCTACAATCTCCTTCTCACTGATGCGCAAATCCTACACACCACAATAGATGGTGGCTAGATTGCGGCACGACACGGCAGTGTACCGATCGTTCAAGTAATATAAAACGAGGAGTAATCCCCGAGTATCGAATCTCAAAGGAACACAGTAAGGTGGAGTTAGATGTCGAGGAAGGACTTGAGATCGAAGTCCAGCGATAGGTGGAGTGCGGACGAAAGGGATTTGGTTTGTGGAAATAAAATAAAAGCTATCAACTACTCCTATGCAATGCCGCTATGCAATGCTTCGCTTGGAGGAATGGAGACTAGGCAGGCCTTGAACGCGCTGCGTCGCAAGGGCGGATGGACGAGTAGGCTAATGGATCGAACTATGCAGGCTTTTAGCGCGCTGCTTCGTTAGGCGGGATGGAATACACGGGCCGCTATGCCACGCTTCGGTAGGCGGATGGGCGAGCAGGCTAACGGAATGAGGGTCGCCGGCACCTCTTCGACAAGCACGCCACTAGCAATTGCTAGTGCGGCACCGGGCACGGTGGTGGAGTGGAAAATGGATGGGGGCGCACCTCATTAACACATATGAACTAAATAATTCCATAAACATGAAATAAACAATAATACACATAGTTCATAGCATTCATCATCTAAATATAGAGATTACAAACAACTACAACCACACAAGTAGAAGAAAAAGGCAAGAGATACGACCGAATCTGGAGTCTCGTTGTAGATTCACGGTAGGAATCGTTGGGTTGTCAATCCACGTCCTAGCTCGGTCCCAACTGCGTCCGGGGTAGAGGAGGGCTGTCACACCTCCCAATGGGCCCGTCTTCTCCAGCGCTTTACCATCCGGCCACGTCTAATGCGAAGAACACCTTGCTTGGCAATGAAGATGCGTGGAGAATCTCTTCCTTGAAGCCCTTGGATGATGGAGGAGGCCTAGGGGGAGAAAAACCTGCGAAAGGGGCGAAAACGGCAGAGCTGGGCGAAAAAACGGCGAGGATCCGACCTAAAATCGCGAGCAGGACAATTTATAGGTGCTGGAATAAACAGTGCGCACGATCATTGGCGCACGACCAGTGGTCGTGCGCACTAGCATCCTGTGATCGTGCGCGCTGCCTGGACGGAGCCTGCAAGGAAAGAAAATTTTAAAATACAATGTTCGCACGACCAGTGGCGCACGACCAGTGGTCGTGCGCACAATCGTCAATGGTCGTGCGATAAGCCAAACAGAACTCATAAAATGAGCGTTAAGTGCGCACGATCAGTGGCGCATGACCAGTGGTCGTGCGCGATAGAGCCAGTGATCGTGCGCATTGTTCCTGTACAGAATTGTACTGGGAACACCTGCACGACTCCTGTTCCAGCATACAACACCAGTCTAGCCACTGAAGGTGGCACTTAACACTGCATGAAAACTAGTAACGAAGATGAACAAGAATTAACATCAAAACGGGCCTAGGAGTGCACATAGCATGGAATAACAAATATGAGCGAAAACATGCCTAAAGTGTAGTGCATAGACTAGAAAATCGGCCCAGATGAGTCCATAAATGTGTATATATTTGGGACTCATCACACCCCAGACTTACCTGTTTGCGCGTCCCGAGCAAACCATCTCTCGCGGACAGTAAAAACATAAGCTGGCGAAGAAATTATCAAGCGGAGTACCATGCGAAGTCGCATGCTCATGTGCGTAGAAATACAGTAGACAAAATTTCTAATTATACATATTGGTTTATACTTTTCTAGGAGCGTATTTATATATTACGTTTACTCAAAAGGCGAATCACGGTGAATCATAAGGTCGTACATAGGAAGAAAGTAAACTGAACGCTGAGGCGAGCATTGCCAAAGATCGGGGCTCGGGACAACTCCATTGAAATCCATCAATGTCGGTGACCATAAGCTTGCCCGTTCGCACTCTCTCCACGGCACTGGTTTGACTCAAATGCGTGAATCAATAGGACTTTATGTTTTAAATGGGGCTTGGGTTTAGGTGAGGTATGCAATGATAAAGACGATGGCTCAAATATTAAACCCAAATGAGCTAGTGCAGAAATTCTCCTTATTCGCCACACAAACACACGGGTACATCACACCATAAGACTTGGACTTAACAACATGGGTGTGTGCACCGCCTACTCCCAAACATAAATTTTTACACAGATTTTTTCATTAAAGCTCAAATCTTTTTCTTTTCTTTTCACTTCTTTTCTTTCTCTCATTTTCTTCTTTTCTTTTCTTATCATTTTCAGCAACTAAACAATAACACATCCAAATCTTCACAAACATATCACCAAATCAACAACCCAACTCATGAAAATATTAAACAGCTAAAGCTCAGATTTGGGAGTGCTACTAGGTTTGGCATTTAGGCTTTGGTGAGACAATAGTGGGGCTGAATCAAAGAAAGGGTAGGCACAACTGGGCTAACGAGGATAAAGCGATAGGAGTGGGCACAAAGGCTCAACCGGGCCAAAATGATGGCCTATATCACATTCACGCAATTGACTAACCGTATACCCATGCTTCAAGAATCACTTTGGGCAAGTTCTAGCCACCGAGAAAGATAATCCTTCCTCCCGGCTCGGGCAATACGAGACTAACGAACGTCTACACACATTCCTATGCTACCGTTTGATTCACACCGGATTCACCACTTTTTGAGTAAAGTAAACAATATCTACGCTAATAGAAAAATATAATCTAAAAGCATAAAAAGAAATTGAATCTACACGAATTCCTATGAGACATGAGCACTCGACTAGGAGCACTGTAAGAGTCAACATTTTACTCCACCTCATAATCCTAAGCCAGCACAATGATTTTCCAAATCACACAAAAAAGACAAATTCAACTCGCGGCGTGCCAACGGCTAAGCGCGCTCAAGTGGGTGCTGTGGTGTGCAATGAAAATGAACAAAACATTTTAATTGAAATCTTTTAATATGCAATGCAATAGTGCATGCGAGCGGGTAAACAAAACTACTCTCCCCCAGACTTAAACTAAACAATCCGCATAATATATGACAGGAAAATCAAAATAGGGCTAGGGGAAGAGAGTACCCAATGCTCAGCAAGTGAGCATACCAGAAGATTGGTGTTTAAACCAAGACTAAGCTGCAGCATCCGCCATCCAGAAGAAGTACCTGCAGGGGTCAGCTCCGCAAAATAAAAGAAACAGAAAAAGATAAACTACAATAAACTACAGCTAACTAAACAGGATGGACTAAAATAAAATGCATGAAAAGTAAGATAACTACTGGGGTTATTGTCATCCCAGCACGACTTATTCAAAAACATGAAGGTTCTAGCCAATGGGCCTATGAAAAAGGAAATGGACAGGTAACTGTTCTAATACACGTGTCGGTTGCGGGTACCGATACGACGACAGAACAGTTACTCCTCTACCCAAATAATAATACCTACATAACGCAGGTAGAGGAAACAGAAAGTAAGAAGAGGAGGAGTCCTGGTCCTCATTCATCTCACCAAAACAATCCTTGCCCAGCAAGGTATCATCTCCAGGGGTGCAGCAGGAGGAGAAGGAAATGAATGAGGCTTCCTCTATGGAGGAGGGGTCAACCTCCTCACATATGAAGATACACTCATCATTGACTTGAGCATCATGCTCCAAGTCCTCCTAATGTACCTGCGAAGATTCAACCTGCACAGGCTCAGATGAAGAAGGGGGGTTAGGAAATAAAAGAGAAGAATGACTTAAATAATCAAAAATTGGGGGAGTGGTCCCGGTCTCACTCCCAACAGGATCCAAGGATAGATCGCTATCATCATCGTAAGTATCATGGCGAGGGGAACCCAAGGACTCAAGGGCCTTAGTGGTGGTTTGGACCTCCTCGTCCCATGAAGAAGTGCAAACCTCCTCATCAGAGAGAGTATCCTCCTCAACCCACTTTGGAGCATCCTCCGAGTCTGAAGCATCACCCCACTCCTTTACTTTGATAGGATCATGAAGAATGTGTGTAGAAAAATCTTGCAAAAAAACTGGAGGAACACAAAGATTTGGCTCCTCCGCAAAAAGATCTGCTGACGCCTCCCCGATGGAAAGAATACTTTCCTCATCATACTCAGGTGCATCTAGGAGCTCACATTCCTCTCCTTGTTGGCTAACAGATGAGTGATCATCATCACTAGGAGTGAAGCCATACACAGGGAGTGAGGAGTTCATGCACGAGACAAGCTCAGGGGTAGAGGGCACAATTGCCTCCATGGGCACAGAATGAGCGATAGGGACACTGTTGTCATGAGTGGAGGAGCAGCGGTCAGGATTGAAAAGACTAGGACAGTCCTTCAATTCATGACCCTCTCCTCGACACAACAAGCAAACAATGTTCCTACACTGCCTAGCATTCAACTCATTCATTTGGTCCATATAATAAACCATGTCATTAAAGCTAGGTGAAATATCCCATGACGACATTTTCAATAATTAAAGCAGATAAAATGAAGCTGAAATTCTTTATAAGGAAATTTACACAAACTAATAAAACTCCTTGGATTAAACTTGCCTAAAAAAAATTAAAACAGGAAAAGGGAAATAGTAAAATTAATAAACGCAAAAATTAAATAGAAAACTAACAAAATGACAAGAGGACTATACACAATGGAAGAACTTCTAACTCTTGTCTCCCCCTACAGCAACTCACACGTCTGTGTTCCCCGGCAACGGCGCCAAAAACTTGATGCGCAAATCCTACACATCACTATAGATGGTGGCTAGACTGCGGCACGACACGGCAGTGTACCGATTGTTCAAGTAATATAAAACGAGGAGTAATCCCCGAGTATCGAATCTCAAAGGAACACAGTAAAGTGGAGTTAGATGTCGAGGATGGACTTGAGATCGAAGTCCAGCAATAGGTGGAGTGCGGAAGAAAGGGATTTGGTTTGTGGAAATAAAATAAAAGCTATCAACTACTCCTATGCAATGCCGCTATGCAATGCTTCGCTTGGCGGAATGGAGACTAGGCAGGCCTTGAACGCGCTGCATCGCTAGGGCGGATGGACGAGTAGGCTAATGGATCGAACTATGCAGGCCTTGAGCGCGCTGCTTCGTTAGGCGGGATGGAATACACGGGCCGCTATGCCACGCTTCGGTAGGCGGATGGGCGAGCAGGCTAACGGAATGAGGGTCGCCGGCACCTCTTCGACAAGCACGCCACTAGCAATTGCTAGTGCGGCATCGGGCACGGTGGTGGAGTGGAAAATGGATGGGGGCGCACCTCATTAACACATATGAACTAAATAATTCCATAAACATGAAATAAACAATAATACACATAGTTCATAGCATTCATCATCTAAATATAGAGATTACAAACAACTACAACCACACAAGTAGAAGAAAAAGGCAAGAGATACGACCGAATCCGGAGTCTCGTTGTAGATTCACGGTAGGAATCGTTGGGTTGTCAATCCACGTCCTAGCTCGGTCCCAACTGCGTCCAGGGTAGAGGAGGGTTGTCACACCTCCCAATGGACCCGTCTTCTCCAGCGCTTTACCATCCGTCCACGTCTAATGCGAAGAACTCCTTGCTTGGCGATGAAGATGCGTGGAGAATCTCTTCCTTGAAGACCTGGGATGATGGAGGAGGCCTAGGGGGCGAAAAACCTACGGAAGGGGCGAAAACGGCGGAGCTGGGCGGAAAAACGGCGAGGATCCGACCTAAAATCGCGAGCAGGACAATTTATAGGCGCTGGAATAAACAGTGCGCACGATCATTGGCGCACGACCAGTGGTCGTGCGCACTAGCATCCTGTGATCGTGCGCGCTGCCTGGACGGAGCCTGCAAGGAAAGAAAATTATAAAATACAATGTTCGCACTACCAGTGGCGCACGACCAGTGGTCGTGCGCACTATCGTCAATGGTCGTGCGATAAGCCAAACAGAACTCATAAAATGAGCGTTAAGTGCGCACGATCAGTGGCGCACGACCAGTGGTCGTGCGCGATAAAGCCAGTGATCGTGCGCTGTGTTCCTGTACAGAATTGTACCGGGAACACCTGCACGACTCCTGTTCCAGCATACAACACCAGTCTAGCCACTGAAGGTGGCACTTAACACTGCATGAACACTAGTAACGAAGATGAACAAGAATTAACATCAAAACGGGCCTAGAGGTGCACATAGCATGGAATAACAAATATGAGCGAAAACATGCCTAAAGTGTAGTGCATTGACTAGAAAATCGGCCCAGATGAGTCCATAAATGTGTATATATTTGGGACTCATCACTCACTATAGAAGAGAGATTCAAATTCACTATACTTGTGCTTCTAATCTTCTTGCTATGAAGAAGATTCAAGATACTGAATTCCTACCAAGGGGGTAGAAGAGTGGACTACCCAAAGTTTGGGGAACCACTATATTTCTTTGTGTTGTGCTGTGATTTTCTTTTTGCTATTTCTTTATTTATTTGCTTAATTCTTGTTGGTGTGTGGGAAGTTTAAATCTGTGAATATTACACATATATATATTTATTAATTTTGCACAAAATATTTTTAAATCTCTATTCACCCTCTCTAGAGAATTCTAGTGAGGCTAACTGTGCACTTTCAAATTTATACCACTTATCACCGCTTTTAAAATTCAGTGAAAAAAATGCTCGTCCTATTATATTCATCCAATACTCGCGGGGTAGCTAAGATGCAACGCATCACCATCAAGTAAGATTCATTTTCCATATCTCTAGGCTCGCCTTCAGACTCATCCGCGGCCTCAGAAACAATTTCAGCGGGTTTGGAGGGAGAGCCCATAAGTGCTAAAGGCTTCGTTTTGGTGGGGCACTCACTAGCGTAGTGCCCTTGTATCACGCAAGTGAAGCACGTGGCGTTAGTCTTACTAATCCACCCTATCAGAACTCTCTCACCGGTGGGACTCCGAAAGTTCCTAGCGGTAATGACTACAGAATTTGAATCAGTCGACCGAAACTTTCCTTTGTCCTGCATGGAGGACGCAAGTGGGGGTCCCATAAGGGACTTTGCTTTCTGGAATGCCCATCCCTTGGGATTGTGGGCATTGTGCTTTTCTATATCCAAGGCGGCGTTGAATGTCGTGTTAAGATCCGTATGACCATAACGCAGGAGTTTGCCTTGGATGTCCGGGTTGAGTCCCTTGCGAAAATGGGATAGCGTAACCTCGGGCATTTCACGGACGTCACATCGTACCATCAAATCCTTAAGGAGTCCCATGTACTCCGCTACCGATTTGCTCCCCTGACGATGGGTGGCTAACTCGTCGAACATTTGAGTTCGGTGATACGCCGTGACATATTGGTCAGTCAGAAGTGCTTTCTTGGCAGCTCACCCAATTGGGGGTACTCCATTCACAGTACCGAGATGCCTCTCTTCGTTCAGCCAAAATGTTTTGGCCCTACCCAGAAGCTTCATCCTAGCAACCCGAACCTTCTCGACATCGATCAGGTTGTGCCACTCAAAATAGCACTCGATCTCCATGATCCAGTCTAAAAATACTTGGGGCTCACCCATACCATTGTATGATGGTGCATCTATCTTAACGGCCCTAGTGACGTCGAACTCATATGGAGCTCGAGGCGCTTGCTCATCGTCCTGATCACGGAAAGGGTTTTGTCTCTCATTTCGCTGGTTGGCAGTGGGATTACGAGGCGCCGCTTGATTTATGGCCAACCCTTGTATTAATTGAGTGAGGGCATCGAACCTCTCATTAAACTCTTCCCGAAGCTCCGCGATCATCGCCGGAGCATGCTCACCCTCATGGTCGTCTGCCATGTGTAAAGTGAATGGGGAATACTCTGTACCACGCCTAGTACGCATACACGGGAGAACAAGCGATTTTCTTTAATCAAAATAGCTTTACGCGCTTAACTACTAGGCGAATGAAAATACCCTTTCAGACTTTTGTGCTTAAAAAAATAAGGAGAATTTTTTTAGAAATTTTTTTGTAATTTTCTGCAGATTTAATTCTTGCGACAATACGGTGATGGCCAGCTATTGGCAGGCCAGGGAACGGTGCTGACACGGACAAAATTATAACGTCTCCTATTTTCAGGCCAACATAACGTGGACGAATCGAAAAAATTCCAGTACTAATGTTGCTAGAAATAAGTGCAGGAAGCTACAGAAATATTTTCAGATTTTTTTGACAAGTTTTAAAATTCCGAAGTTTTTACTATACGCAGACCAATTCGAAAATTTCAGATTTAGACCGTGTTAATGAACGCACCGATTAGAGGATGGATAGCCTAAAGATCTGAGAGTAAGGATGGTGTCGAGATAGAACTCAACACATCCTCGCTCTGATACCAAATTTGATGTAGGCCACCGGTTTTGTGGCGGACGCACACGACTTCGAACAAAGGGCTCTCGCCGCTCCACTCTACCCAAATATAAAATATCGCAGCCCTCGAATATGCCTTTTATTAAGATAACGCAGTGTACGGGTAGCAACCGATAGAGTATGAATATAGGCTATAGGCCCATATCCACACAAGCTAAATGGAATAATATTGATTCCGGACGAGCGCGGTGTTGTACCAAAGAAAGATCCACCAAAATAAATTGATTCGAAAAGCGTGGATGTTTCCCCAACAAGAACAAAGCAAGGTTCGCCAATCCTTTTTCGTACGTTTTTAGAAATATCGAAGATAGTACAAATCCACAAGAAAATAACCACGAAAAAATTTGTTGTTTCCAAAGTCACGCCAAAACTCCACCACCAAGAGAAAATATCTAAGAAAAGAGAACTCTTTTGTAGGATGTTTCGTTAATCACTCGGAGTTTGTAGATCCAGAACAAATGATCGCTCCCTCCACTAGCCCAACGGAGATGAGCCAAGAAGATGTACACGTCCGCCTTCGTCGAGTCGCGCCCGAGAGAGTTTTCCCAATCCTTGGTTGCGCCGTGGTTTCTCCTCTAGGTTGCTGGCCGAAACTTGAGGGTAGGTGGAATGGGACTCGTGAGAAGTATAATGGAGAGAGTGAGTGGTGGAGAAGGAGAAGAGAAGATGGGAGGAGGAGAGGTGGTGGCCGGCGGCTTGGAGAAGGGGAAGGAGGTCCTGGCCGAAACTTTAGAGAAGGAGAAGAGGGGGTGTACGACACTTTAGAGGGAGGAGAAGATTAGGGTTTCAATATTCATTCCTTAACTAAATTTTACTTCAAGTCTTGGCCTTATATATGGCCAAGCACACACCAAAGGCTATATGCAGCCCAACATAAAATAAAAATAGCAATGGCCGGCTAAACGCAGACCAACATAAGTAAATGTAGCAAAGACTGGCTAAACGCCGGCCAGATTAAATGTCTAAGATAAAATGACATAAAGAAATAACATAATTTAAATAAAGTTCTTCATGTGCCGAGGGCAAAGGTTGTAACGTTGTCCGTCAAGATTGTCGCGGCGTCGCAAATCCTTGGATGGTGGTGGTGGAACATCATCAACTACATCTTCATCATGATGTGGGTCGTCGTCACCATCACTGTCCAAGTACCAAATCATGTTGGCAGTTGAACTATCCTGCAACGACAAAATTAATAAGCCTTAGGACCCCAATAAGGATTGGGTCCTAGGAAACAGTTAGTCATTGGGTAGTTGTAATTAATGGCTGCCCCTCTAGGAGGAAAGCTACTCCTAGCACTTGGAGGACTTGAGTTGTGCCAACAATCTATGGCAAAGTGACCCACTTTATCACAACACCAGCACTCATAAATGTTGTATCTCCTTTTCTGAACCTTCCTGGAAGGAGCAGAAGTCTGCCTAGGTTCAGAGAAGGAGACAACCTTCTTCTTAGGCTTTGCACCTAGAGGTGGTGTTGCAGCTATTTGGGGCTTGTGCACATGAGAGGATTTCTTCATGTTACCAATAGATTTCTGCTTTTCAGCTTTCATACTGTTGACAGCATCAGAAATGTTCTGATGTGGATTTGCCCCACTACAGCAACCAGCATTCTTCTCAGCAGGGCCAGTCTTGGAGGAGCTGGCTTCCTTTTCCTTGAGTGTGGGGGCTGGGGTACCAAAAACAAATGGTCCAGGTTGGACCATCTGAATTTCCTCATGTGGATCTTTCATTGCACTAACCCAAGTCCATTTCTCCTTGCAATGCTTGATTCATTCAAATTGCAAGGAGCCTTTTCATTTTGCCCCTGAACATATATGATTGCTTGGTCATATTGGTTTGAGGGCAGCCACACCTTTCCAAAGGTAGATTTAAGACTAGCTGAATCCTTGCCCTTTCAATCATTTCCAACCTTGGCTGCCTTATTATTATGACCTAGTCCCCTCATATTAGATTGGGAGGAGAAGGTCCCAATAATGGGTAGCACAGTTTTGGGTTTGGAGAATTGGGCTACTAAATTCGGTTCCTTTAGAAGCTGATTGTTAAGCTTCCTGATATACACCCACATTTTCTTTTTCTCATCAAGAAGATTATCAATCACCTTCTGGAGTTCTATGGACTTCTGTCCATCTTGATGGAGGATGTCCATCTTACATTGTAGCTTAGCCTTAAGTGGCCTTAGCTCTTTGAGCTCTTTAGCTTATTCTTTAATAAGCTTTTTCTTCCTGCCCAGGGCATCAATGAGGTCCCCATATCTGTCAATCAGATGATCAACATTTATGTTTGATCTTCATCCATCCTCACCTCTAGCCCTTGAGGATGAATCAGAATCTGGGCTGGTTTCATTCTCAGAATCTGAATGGGATAGGTTGAGAATTGGTACCTCATCAACATCAGATATTCTACTTGAGGAGCCTTCAGATATGGCCATCAGACCATTATACTCCTCTTCTTCATCCACCTCATCATCAGTTTCAGTGTGAGATAGAGGGGCCCTGATTGCAATCCTCCAATCAGCAGGTTCTTCAACGGCAAACAGCGCAATGAGTGCTTCTTCTTTTTCAAATTTTGTTGAGCTGGAGTCTGATTCACTCCAGCTCCTTTCCTTCTTAGCTAGAAAGGATTTCTCCTTTCTTGCCTCTTGGATGATGAGCCTTCTTCTCATCCCCCTCTTTTCTCTTGACTGGGCAGTCAACAATGACATGCCCTGGCTTGCTACAGTAATAGCAAACAACTTTAGAGGAATTAAATTTAGAGTTAGAGCCATACCTGTCATTCATGGAGTGATGCATTGACTCCTTGCTGTCCTCCTTGTTGTGATATGAGTAGGAGGGCTTGTTCTTCCATTGCTTCCTCCTTAGCGGCTTTTGAAGTGCCTTGTGAAGGCAGCAATTTCCTCATCAGAAGAGGAGTCACCTGATGAGCTGGGTTCAGAAACTTCTGGTTCAGCAGATTTTCTGGGAGGTGAGTGACCCTTCTCCTTCACTCTTCTTGAGCTTTCAGCCTTGAAGGCTAGAGATTTCTCCCTGGTATCACTCCTTGCATTCTGCTCTTCTTCCTTTCTAGCAGTTAGCTGCATCTCATAGGAGAGCAGCTTTCCATAGAGAGTGTGGGGAGGAGTTTCAGCCAACTTAGCCATTTCCCTTATGGCACAGATTTTGTTGTCCCATTCTCTAGTAAGAGATCTCAGGAACTTGTCATTCAGCTCATAATTGTTGAACACTCTCTGATAGGTTCTTAACTCATTGACTATCCTAAAGAACCTTTCATAGCACACAACTATTCCCTCCATGTTCAGCTGCCTAAAGGCTTCATACTCCTGGTTAAGGAGTGACTTCCTATCATCCCTAACTTCTCCAGTGCCCTCCATATACACAATGAGGGTGTCCCACATCACCTTGGCTGTTTGGCAATGGATAAGGTTCTGAAAGGTGGAATCATCAATAGCACTAAGAATTATGTTTTGTGCCCTCTTGTCCATCCCAGCCAGGACAATCTCATCCTTGTCCAGTTCAGCATATGTCTTTGGTACTTAAACCACTGGGGTAGTAGTGGTAGTCTTATTGAAGGTAAAGGGACCTTCCACTACTGTCACAAAGATCCTAGGGTCAGTTTCTTCCATAAACAGCCTGACCCTTTGCTTCCACATGCCAAAGGATTCTTTCCTACAAATTTGTAACTTCATTGAGCTCATTTCCTTTTGGTAGACAGCCATGGAAATAAACCTTTAATCTAACCCTTGGGATCTTGCTTGGCTGTTAAGACTTTTTAAGCAACCTCGCTTTGATCTCACTTGAAAGAACTTAGGGGTTTAGATTAAATTACCGAGAGGGGGGTGAATAGGTTTTTATTATTTTTCTTTTTAATCTTAGGGTTGTTAGTATCCTAATGAGCCTACACAAACAATTAAATCAAGCACAAATAATCACAGCCACAACACAAAGAATTTTGTAGTGGTTCCCCAAGTGATGGGTAGTCCACTGTCCCCCTACACCCCTCTAACTCCAATGATAGATAGGGTCAAAGATAGTCATCCAAGTTATCTTCTCATCTTTTAGGGCTTACACCACAAGTTCCTCAGAACTTCTCAGATCACAGATGATCCTACCTCAGGACAAAAGTCCCTATAGCTCAGAGTTATCACCAGCTCCTGTTGAAATTTGTTGAAGTGGAGTGGAAAGGAGTCCGGCCGGTCTGAAGGCTAAAGACCGCTGAGACCGCGCGGTCTGGGCTGGTGCTCTGGCGGTTTGGTTCTGGCGATCTGGTGTGATCGGCCAGCTTGCTTCTTGGGTTTGGTCGCTGGTTCTAGTGACCTGTTGCGGGTTGTTTCCGGTCTTGTTCTAGTCGGTCTGTTCCTGGCTAACTGCTGTGACCGGGCGGCTTGGTTGTGTTGTTCTGGCGACTTGGTTCAAGTCGGCCAGTTGCTTCTCTGTGTTGGCGATCTCAGGAAGGGTGATCACTGTGTTCGCACGGCTTGTGCGCGGCTTGCTGCTGTCTTCGGTCTTGGACTGAATTTTGTTCAAGTGCTGTGTTCGCGCGGTCTATCTTTTGAGACCGTTCGCGATCTGATGGGTGGTGACTGTATCCTGGTTTGTGCGGTGACGACATCCGTCCACCCGCCTATAAATAGGGGTGCATGGCCCGTCATTCCCAACAAAGAACTGTAAGAACCAGAGCCCGGATTGTTTCTTGCGGTCTCAAGTTTGAGTTCGCGCGACTTGGATGCGAGTTAACCTTTGTTGTGTTCGCAGGTTTGCGGTCAGCAGGGTGCGGTCTCCTTCCTTGGTGATTTTCGGTGGCTTGAATAAACAGTTCGTCTGCGGTCTGTCAGCGAACTGGGTTATTGTGTTCTTGTGCTGTTTGCAGCGGACTCAGGGATCAGGCGACCTTCAGCGGTTAGGCGGTCTGAGTTGCGGTCTGGCAACAGCTTCAGTTCTTTGTTCCAATAAGCTTCAGTTCGTGCGGTCTGGGATTGCGGTCTGGCAGTGCAGTTTGTCTGCTTTTGTTCGCGCGGTCTCAAGGTGTTTCTGCGGTCTGACTGTGCAAGCGGTCTGGGAGTACAGCAGAACAAGCCGGGCGGCCTGAGCCTTTGTTGCAGTCCGAGCGGTCTCTTTCTGGCAGACCGCTGGTTTCTATTTTTTGGTGTGTTTGTTCTTCTCATCTCCGTGATTCTTATGAATCATGTCTCGCCATGTATGCCTCGCATTGTAAAGCAGTTCTATTTCAATAAAGATTTCTTGTGTTGCTGTTTTGGCATTGTGGTTGTTTGGCTATAACTCTTGTTGATACAACTCCTGCTTACTCCTAAACGGTCCAATCAAAAATTTTAACATGGTATCAGAGGTAGGTTGCTGGAGTGGATAAGCAGTGATCAACTAGAGTTGCCATCGTCTTTGTGAAGAAGAGACCACATAGGTTGCCATTGTGCTGTGATTTTCTTTTTGCTATTTCTTTATTTATTTGCTTAATTCTTGTTGGTGTGTGGGAAGTTTAAATCTGTGAATATTACACATATATATATTTATTAATTTTGCACAAAATATTTTTAAATCTCTATTCACCCTCTCTAGAGAATTCTAGTGAGGCTAACTGTGCACTTTCAAATTTATACCACTTATCACCGCTTTTAAAATTCAGTGAAAAAAATGCTCGTCCTATTATATTCATCCAATACTCGCGGGGTAGCTAAGATGCAACGCATCACCATCAAGTAAGATTCATTTTCCATATCTCTAGGCTCGCCTTCAGACTCATCCGCGGCCTCAGAAACAATTTCAGCGGGTTTGGAGGGAGAGCCCATAAGTGCTAAAGGCTTCGTTTTGGTGGGGCACTCACTAGCGTAGTGCCCTTGTATCACGCAAGTGAAGCACGTGGCGTTAGTCTTACTAATCCACCCTATCAGAACTCTCTCACCGGTGGGACTCCGAAAGTTCCTAGCGGTAATGACTACAGAATTTGAATCAGTCGACCGAAACTTTCCTTTGTCCTGCATGGAGGACGCAAGTGGGGGTCCCATAAGGGACTTTGCTTTCTGGAATGCCCATCCCTTGGGATTGTGGGCATTGTGCTTTTCTATATCCAAGGCGGCGTTGAATGTCGTGTTAAGATCCGTATGACCATAACGCAGGAGTTTGCCTTGGATGTCCGGGTTGAGTCCCTTGCGAAAATGGGATAGCGTAACCTCGGGCATTTCACGGACGTCACATCGTACCATCAAATCCTTAAGGAGTCCCATGTACTCCGCTACCGATTTGCTCCCCTGACGATGGGTGGCTAACTCGTCGAACATTTGAGTTCGGTGATACGCCGTGACATATTGGTCAGTCAGAAGTGCTTTCTTGGCAGCTCACCCAATTGGGGGTACTCCATTCACAGTACCGAGATGCCTCTCTTCGTTCAGCCAAAATGTTTTGGCCCTACCCAGAAGCTTCATCCTAGCAACCCGAACCTTCTCGACATCGATCAGGTTGTGCCACTCAAAATAGCACTCGATCTCCATGATCCAGTCTAAAAATACTTGGGGCTCACCCATACCATTGTATGATGGTGCATCTATCTTAACGGCCCTAGTGACGTCGAACTCATATGGAGCTCGAGGCGCTTGCTCATCGTCCTGATCACGGAAAGGGTTTTGTCTCTCATTTCGCTGGTTGGCAGTGGGATTACGAGGCGCCGCTTGATTTATGGCCAACCCTTGTATTAATTGAGTGAGGGCATCGAACCTCTCATTAAACTCTTCCCGAAGCTCCGCGATCATCGCCGGAGCATGCTCACCCTCATGGTCGTCTGCCATGTGTAAAGTGAATGGGGAATACTCTGTACCACGCCTAGTACGCATACACGGGAGAACAAGCGATTTTCTTTAATCAAAATAGCTTTACGCGCTTAACTACTAGGCGAATGAAAATACCCTTTCAGACTTTTGTGCTTAAAAAAATAAGGAGAATTTTTTTAGAAATTTTTTTGTAATTTTCTGCAGATTTAATTCTTGCGACAATACGGTGATGGCCAGCTATTGGCAGGCCAGGGAACGGTGCTGACACGGACAAAATTATAACGTCTCCTATTTTCAGGCCAACATAACGTGGACGAATCGAAAAAATTCCAGTACTAATGTTGCTAGAAATAAGTGCAGGAAGCTACAGAAATATTTTCAGATTTTTTTGACAAGTTTTAAAATTCCGAAGTTTTTACTATACGCAGACCAATTCGAAAATTTCAGATTTAGACCGTGTTAATGAACGCACCGATTAGAGGATGGATAGCCTAAAGATCTGAGAGTAAGGATGGTGTCGAGATAGAACTCAACACATCCTCGCTCTGATACCAAATTTGATGTAGGCCACCGGTTTTGTGGCGGACGCACACGACTTCGAACAAAGGGCTCTCGCCGCTCCACTCTACCCAAATATAAAATATCGCAGCCCTCGAATATGCCTTTTATTAAGATAACGCAGTGTACGGGTAGCAACCGATAGAGTATGAATATAGGCTATAGGCCCATATCCACACAAGCTAAATGGAATAATATTGATTCCGGACGAGCGCGGTGTTGTACCAAAGAAAGATCCACCAAAATAAATTGATTCGAAAAGCGTGGATGTTTCCCCAACAAGAACAAAGCAAGGTTCGCCAATCCTTTTTCGTACGTTTTTAGAAATATCGAAGATAGTACAAATCCACAAGAAAATAACCACGAAAAAATTTGTTGTTTCCAAAGTCACGCCAAAACTCCACCACCAAGAGAAAATATCTAAGAAAAGAGAACTCTTTTGTAGGATGTTTCGTTAATCACTCGGAGTTTGTAGATCCAGAACAAATGATCGCTCCCTCCACTAGCCCAACGGAGATGAGCCAAGAAGATGTACACGTCCGCCTTCGTCGAGTCGCGCCCGAGAGAGTTTTCCCAATCCTTGGTTGCGCCGTGGTTTCTCCTCTAGGTTGCTGGCCGAAACTTGAGGGTAGGTGGAATGGGACTCGTGAGAAGTATAATGGAGAGAGTGAGTGGTGGAGAAGGAGAAGAGAAGATGGGAGGAGGAGAGGTGGTGGCCGGCGGCTTGGAGAAGGGGAAGGAGGTCCTGGCCGAAACTTTAGAGAAGGAGAAGAGGGGGTGTACGACACTTTAGAGGGAGGAGAAGATTAGGGTTTCAATATTCATTCCTTAACTAAATTTTACTTCAAGTCTTGGCCTTATATATGGCCAAGCACACACCAAAGGCTATATGCAGCCCAACATAAAATAAAAATAGCAATGGCCGGCTAAACGCAGACCAACATAAGTAAATGTAGCAAAGACTGGCTAAACGCCGGCCAGATTAAATGTCTAAGATAAAATGACATAAAGAAATAACATAATTTAAATAAAGTTCTTCATGTGCCGAGGGCAAAGGTTGTAACGTTGTCCGTCAAGATTGTCGCGGCGTCGCAAATCCTTGGATGGTGGTGGTGGAACATCATCAACTACATCTTCATCATGATGTGGGTCGTCGTCACCATCACTGTCCAAGTACCAAATCATGTTGGCAGTTGAACTATCCTGCAACGACAAAATTAATAAGCCTTAGGACCCCAATAAGGATTGGGTCCTAGGAAACAGTTAGTCATTGGGTAGTTGTAATTAATGGCTGCCCCTCTAGGAGGAAAGCTACTCCTAGCACTTGGAGGACTTGAGTTGTGCCAACAATCTATGGCAAAGTGACCCACTTTATCACAACACCAGCACTCATAAATGTTGTATCTCCTTTTCTGAACCTTCCTGGAAGGAGCAGAAGTCTGCCTAGGTTCAGAGAAGGAGACAACCTTCTTCTTAGGCTTTGCACCTAGAGGTGGTGTTGCAGCTATTTGGGGCTTGTGCACATGAGAGGATTTCTTCATGTTACCAATAGATTTCTGCTTTTCAGCTTTCATACTGTTGACAGCATCAGAAATGTTCTGATGTGGATTTGCCCCACTACAGCAACCAGCATTCTTCTCAGCAGGGCCAGTCTTGGAGGAGCTGGCTTCCTTTTCCTTGAGTGTGGGGGCTGGGGTACCAAAAACAAATGGTCCAGGTTGGACCATCTGAATTTCCTCATGTGGATCTTTCATTGCACTAACCCAAGTCCATTTCTCCTTGCAATGCTTGATTCATTCAAATTGCAAGGAGCCTTTTCATTTTGCCCCTGAACATATATGATTGCTTGGTCATATTGGTTTGAGGGCAGCCACACCTTTCCAAAGGTAGATTTAAGACTAGCTGAATCCTTGCCCTTTCAATCATTTCCAACCTTGGCTGCCTTATTATTATGACCTAGTCCCCTCATATTAGATTGGGAGGAGAAGGTCCCAATAATGGGTAGCACAGTTTTGGGTTTGGAGAATTGGGCTACTAAATTCGGTTCCTTTAGAAGCTGATTGTTAAGCTTCCTGATATACACCCACATTTTCTTTTTCTCATCAAGAAGATTATCAATCACCTTCTGGAGTTCTATGGACTTCTGTCCATCTTGATGGAGGATGTCCATCTTACATTGTAGCTTAGCCTTAAGTGGCCTTAGCTCTTTGAGCTCTTTAGCTTATTCTTTAATAAGCTTTTTCTTCCTGCCCAGGGCATCAATGAGGTCCCCATATCTGTCAATCAGATGATCAACATTTATGTTTGATCTTCATCCATCCTCACCTCTAGCCCTTGAGGATGAATCAGAATCTGGGCTGGTTTCATTCTCAGAATCTGAATGGGATAGGTTGAGAATTGGTACCTCATCAACATCAGATATTCTACTTGAGGAGCCTTCAGATATGGCCATCAGACCATTATACTCCTCTTCTTCATCCACCTCATCATCAGTTTCAGTGTGAGATAGAGGGGCCCTGATTGCAATCCTCCAATCAGCAGGTTCTTCAACGACAAACAGCCCAATGAGTGCTTCTTCCTTTTCAGATTTTGTTGAGCTGGAGTCTGATTCACTCCAGCTCCTTTCCTTCTTAGCTAGAAAGGATTTTTCTCCTTTCTTGCCTCTTGGATGATGAGCCTTCTTCTCATCCCCCTCTTTTCTCTTGACTGGGCAGTCAACAATGACATGCCCTGGCTTGCTACAGTAATAGCAAACAACTTTAGAGGAATTAAATTTAGAGTTAGAGCCATACCTGTCATTCATGGAGTGATGCATTGACTCCTTGCTGTCCTCCTTGTTGTGATATGAGTAGGAGGGCTTGTTCTTCCATTGCTTCCTCCTTAGCGGCTTTTGAAGTGCCTTGTGAAGGCAGCAATTTCCTCATCAGAAGAGGAGTCACCTGATGAGCTGGGTTCAGAAACTTCTGGTTCAGCAGATTTTCTGGGAGGTGAGTGACCCTTCTCCTTCACTCTTCTTGAGCTTTCAGCCTTGAAGGCTAGAGATTTCTCCCTGGTATCACTCCTTGCATTCTGCTCTTCTTCCTTTCTAGCAGTTAGCTGCATCTCATAGGAGAGCAGCTTTCCATAGAGAGTGTGGGGAGGAGTTTCAGCCAACTTAGCCATTTCCCTTATGGCACAGATTTTGTTGTCCCATTCTCTGTTAAGAGATCTCAGGAACTTGTCATTCAGCTCATAATTGTTGAACACTCTCTGATAGGTTCTTAACTCATTGACTATCCTAAAGAACCTTTCATAGCACACAACTATTCCCTCCATGTTCAGCTGCCTAAAGGCTTCATACTCCTGGTTAAGGAGTGACTTCCTATCATCCCTAACTTCTCCAGTGCCCTCCATATACACAATGAGGGTGTCCCACATCACCTTGGCTGTTTGGCAATGGATAAGGTTCTGAAAGGTGGAATCATCAATAGCACTAAGAATAATGTTTTGTGCCCTCTTGTCCATCCCAGCCAGGACAATCTCATCCTTGTCCAGTTCAGCATATGTCTTTGGTACTTAAACCACTGGGGTAGTAGTGGTAGTCTTATTGAAGGTAAAGGGACCTTCCACTACTGTCACAAAGATCCTAGGGTCAGTTTCTTCCATAAACAGCCTGACCCTTTGCTTCCACATGCCAAAGGATTCTTTCCTACAAATTTGTAACTTCATTGAGCTCATTTCCTTTTGGTAGACAGCCATGGAAATAAACCTTTAATCTAACCCTTGGGATCTTGCTTGGCTGTTAAGACTTTTTAAGCAACCTCGCTTTGATCTCACTTGAAAGAACTTAGGGGTTTAGATTAAATTACCGAGAGGGGGGTGAATAGGTTTTTATTATTTTTCTTTTTAATCTTAGGGTTGTTAGTATCCTAATGAGCCTACACAAACAATTAAATCAAGCACAAATAATCACAGCCACAACACAAAGAATTTTGTAGTGGTTCCCCAAGTGATGGGTAGTCCACTGTCCCCCTACACCCCTCTAACTCCAATGATAGATAGGGTCAAAGATAGTCATCCAAGTTATCTTCTCATCTTTTAGGGCTTACACCACAAGTTCCTCAGAACTTCTCAGATCACAGATGATCCTACCTCAGGACAAAAGTCCCTATAGCTCAGAGTTATCACCAGCTCCTGTTGAAATTTGTTGAAGTGGAGTGGAAAGGAGTCCGGCCGGTCTGAAGGCTAAAGACCGCTGAGACCGCGCGGTCTGGGCTGGTGATCTGGCGGTTTGGTTCTGGCGATCTGGTGTGATCGGCCAGCTTGCTTCTTGGGTTTGGTCGCTGGTTCTAGTGACCTGTTGCGGGTTGTTTCCGGTCTTGTTCTAGTCGGTCTGTTCCTGGCTAACTGCTGTGACCGGGCGGCTTGGTTGTGTTGTTCTGGCGACTTGGTTCAAGTCGGCCAGTTGCTTCTCTGTGTTGGCGATCTCAGGAAGGGTGATCACTGTGTTCGCACGGCTTGTGCGCGGCTTGCTGCTGTCTTCGGTCTTGGACTGAATTTTGTTCAAGTGCTGTGTTCGCGCGGTCTATCTTTTGAGACCGTTCGCGATCTGATGGGTGGTGACTGTATCCTGGTTTGTGCGGTGACGACATCCGTCCACCCGCCTATAAATAGGGGTGCATGGCCCGTCATTCCCAACAAAGAACTGTAAGAACCAGAGCCCGGATTGTTTCTTGCGGTCTCAAGTTTGAGTTCGCGCGACTTGGATGCGAGTTAACCTTTGTTGTGTTCGCAGGTTTGCGGTCAGCAGGGTGCGGTCTCCTTCCTTGGTGATTTTCGGTGGCTTGAATAAACAGTTCGTCTGCGGTCTGTCAGCGAACTGGGTTATTGTGTTCTTGTGCTGTTTGCAGCGGACTCAGGGATCAGGCGACCTTCAGCGGTTAGGCGGTCTGAGTTGCGGTCTGGCAACAGCTTCAGTTCTTTGTTCCAATAAGCTTCAGTTCGTGCGGTCTGGGATTGCGGTCTGGCAGTGCAGTTTGTCTGCTTTTGTTCGCGCGGTCTCAAGGTGTTTCTGCGGTCTGACTGTGCAAGCGGTCTGGGAGTACAGCAGAACAAGCCGGGCGGCCTGAGCCTTTGTTGCAGTCCGAGCGGTCTCTTTCTGGCAGACCGCTGGTTTCTATTTTTTGGTGTGTTTGTTCTTCTCATCTCCGTGATTCTTATGAATCATGTCTCGCCATGTATGCCTCGCATTGTAAAGCAGTTCTATTTCAATAAAGATTTCTTGTGTTGCTGTTTTGGCATTGTGGTTGTTTGGCTATAACTCTTGTTGATACAACTCCTGCTTACTCCTAAACGGTCCAATCAAAAATTTTAACATGGTATCAGAGGTAGGTTGCTGGAGTGGATAAGCAGTGATCAACTAGAGTTGCCATCGTCTTTGTGAAGAAGAGACCACATTGGTTGCCATGGAAGGTGGATTCGCAAGAGGTCTTGGTATTGAACTCCTCACATCGACTAACTTTAAAAAGTGGAAGTCATGTATGGAGAATTACTTGCTTGGCGAGGATCTTTGGGAGGTAGTTGGCGGAGAAGACACACAAGAGGTGTTTCTAGCAGGAGATAATATGGCAGAGGTGAGACTTTGGAGGAGGTTGAATGCTAAGGCAGAGTTCACTCTCAAAAGGGCTATCTCACCGGAGCTGTTTGATCATATTATCGGATGTAAGTCTGCTGCTGAGATTTGGACATCCTTGGATGGATTGTTCAATAAGAAGAATGTAGAGAGGCTACAATTTCTTGAAAGTGAGTTGGCGAGAGCCTCTCAAGGCGATCTTTCTATTTCTACCTTCTTCCTTAAGATGAAGAACCTCAAGGCAGAGATTTCTGCTTTGGACCCTGATGAGCCAATCTCTGAGGCAAAGCTGAAGAGGCATATCATCCGCGGATTGCGGAAGGAGTATCTTGCTTTTGTAACTTCAGTTCAGGGTTGGGCAAATCAGCCATCATTGTTGGAGCTGGAGAACCTTCTTGCTTCGCAAGAAAGTTTAGCAAGACAGATGGCGGGGGTTTCTATCTCCGGGGGAGAGAGTGATGTGATGTTCTCTGGGAAGAGAAAAAAGAAATGGGAAAAGAAGAAGCCGGGTTATGATGGACCTTCTACTTCAGGTCAGCAAGAGAGGGGCTACGCTCCTAAGTCTGATGGGAAGAAGAAAGGAGAGGGACCGAGGTGCTTTAGATGCAACAAGACCGGGCACTTCAAGAAAGATTGCCGGGTGAATCTTCAGCCAGGACATGCAGTGGAGAAGGAGATGCCAAAGTCTGGTGAAATTGGATGGGGAGGAGCCTTTGTGTCTAATATAACGGCGATGCCCGTTAAGGCCTTGGCTTCCATCAACTATGAAGAAGACTGGATTGTTGATTCAGGGTGTGGACATCATCTCACCGGGGATGGATCAAAGTTCTCTTCTTTGGCACCTTACTCAGGTAACAATGCTATCATAATGGCTGATAATTCTATTCATCCAGTAGAGCATGAAGGAGTCATCTCTCTGAGCAGTGATAAGGGTCCACTCACGTTGAGGAGTGTTTATCACGTGCCTGGTATGAAGAAGAATCTCTTCTCTGTGACCAATGTGGTCGATGCCGGTTATCATGTTCTGTTTGGCCCAACAGAAGTGAAGTTTCTCAAAACTCAACCGGAAATAAAGGGAGAAGTTATTCATATCGGCAAGCGGGTGAAGGACTTGTTCATTTTATCGACAAGTACCTATGTTGATAAGATGAGGACAAATGATGGTGCTGCCATCTGGCATGAAAGGTTGGGGCATGTAGGCATGGACAAATTGAAGGCTATGGCGGTAAGGGGCCTTGTCAATGGCTTGCCTAGCTTGTCCTCCTATGGAGACGGTCATGTCTGCGAAGGATGTCAGTTTGGTAAGTCTCATCGACTCCCATTTGACAAATCGCAAACAAGGTGCAAAGCACCGTTGGAATGCATCCACGGTGATTTGATGGGACCAACTGCCACCCCAAGCCTTGGAGGCAATAGATATATGTTGGTGTTGATTGACGATTACACCAGATATGTCTGGGTGTATTTCTTGAAAGAAAAGTCAGAAGCCTTTGCAAGGTTTGTGGAGTTAAAGGAGCTGGTGGAAGGTCGTTTAGGCCTGCGGGTGAAAAAATTGAGAACTGACAATGGTGGGGAGTTCACTTCTGGTGAGTTCTCAAGTTTTTGCAGGAAACACGGCGTTCGGAGAGAGCTCACTTGTGCCCATACTCCACAGCAGAATGGCGTTGCCGAAAGGAAGATCCGTCATCTGACGGAAACTTGCAAATGCTGGCTTCATGCCAAGAATATCCCAAAGTCCTTCTGGGCGGAGGGAATGTCTTGTGCAGCTTATGTCATCAACAGATTGCCTTTAAGTCCTATCAACATGAAGACCCCTCACGAACTAATGTTCAAGGAGAAGCCGAGTGTTTCTCACCTTCGGGTGTTCGGGTCAACCTGCTTTGTGCATATTCCTGATGCCCTTCGAACAAAGCTAGATGCGAAAGCAAGGAAGCTAGTCTTTGTTGGGTATGATGAGCGGAAGAAGGGATGGAGATGCATGGATCCTAAGACACGGAGGTCAATTGTTTCTCGGGATGTGGTGTTCGATGAAGTGACTTCCTACAAGGGGAGTTCAGGAGTTGAACTACCAGAGAGCAGGATTGATGAAGGAGGAAAAGCTGCGGGAAGTCTTCAAGTGGAGCTGCCTGTTTCACCAGGAGCTCCAGTTGTGTCAAGCTCTGAGATGGGGGCTTCAGATTCTAGTAGCAGGGGGAGCAATGCTCCAAGTTCATCTGGAAAAGGAGCTTGCACAGAATAAGCGGCTGAGGAGGTGGTTAGTCAGGTGCAACCTCTTAGGAGGTCGAAGAGGATTATTCAACCACCAGATCGATACACAGGAGGAAACATGGTAAACTTCGTTTCATGTTTCTTTGCTGGTCCCTTAGATGAAAAGGAGCTGTCGAGCTTTGAAAAGGCCAGAGGTGTGAAGGAGTGGGACATTGCTATGCAAGAAGAGATGACAGCTCTCGAGAAGAATGAGACCTGGTCTGTTGTGCCCAAGCCCAAGGGCACTACTCCTGTCACTTGCAAGTGGGTCTTCAAGCTGAAGAAGAAGGCTGACGGTAGTATCGAGCGTTACAAGGCTCGTCTTGTAGCTCGCGGGTTCTCACAGCAGTACGGAGAATATTATGATGAAACGTTTAGTCCAGTGGCAAAGATGACTTCGGTTCGATTTGTTGTTGCCTTGGCGGCTTCGAGTGGTTGGGAGATTTGGCAACTCGACGTGAAGAATGCCTTCTTATACGGCAAGATTGACAAAGATATCTTCATGACTCAACCGCAAGGTTTCATCTCGAAGGAGTATCCGGACTATGTTTGTAAATTGAAGAAAGCCCTGTACGGGTTGAAGCAAGCGCCTCGGGCGTGGAGGAGGGGGTGCTTTGGGTGATTGTGCTGCTGTACGTGGATGACATGATTGTCACCGGGAACTCGAAGGAAGATGTTGCAAGACTCAGGGCTGAGCTTGCTATCAGATTCGAGATGAAGGATCTGGGGGAGCTTCACCATTTCCTTGGACTCGAGGTCCAGAGGCGGGAGAGCGGAGTGCTCATTTCTCAGGAAGGATATGCGGAGCGAATCGTGAAATGATTTGGCATGGAGGAAGGAAAGAGCAGCTCTATACCTTTGGAGCAACATCATAAGCTTCGAAAGGATGAGGGGAGAGTCTTATCTGATCCGTTGGTGTTCCGAGATCTGGTTGGGAGCTTGATCTACTTGACGATCACAAGGCCGGATATTGCTTATGCAGTTGACAAGGTGAGTCGGTACATGGCGGAACCACGGAAACCTCATCTTCTGGCGGCTAAAGGCATCTTGAAGTATGTGAAGTCGACCTCTGATTTGGGTCTCCTATATAGGAGAGGGTCAAGCTTGGAGTTGCATGGTTTCATGGATGCTGATTATGGGGGAGACATGGATGATCGGAGATCAACGTCTGGTTTTGTCTTTATGATAGGCCCCACAGCTATTTCTTGGTGCAGCAAGAAGCAAGACTCGGTGTCTGTATCTACCACAGAAGCGGAGTACAAGGCTTCGGCCTTGGCAGCTCAGGAAGCTATTTGGCTCAGGAGGTTGGTAGAGGACGTTCATCAGGAGGTTCGAGGTCCCACTATGCTACGCGGGGACAATGAGAGTGCTCTCAAGCTGGTTAACAATCCAGTCTGTCACGCGAGGACCAAACATATAGAGATTGAGCACCATTTCATTCGTGAAAATGTGTTGGGAGGATCTCTTATGGTCGAGCATGTTCGGAGTGCGGACAATGTCGCAGACATCTTCACAAAGCCGCTGGCGAAGGGACCGTTTACTCGGTTAAGGGAGTTGCTTGGGCTAATTTCCACTTCCCACTTCAAGGGGGAGTGTTGAAATTTGTTGAAGTGGAGTGGAAAGGAGTCCGGTCGGTCTGAAGGCTGGAGACCGCTGAGACTGCGCGGTCTGCGCTGGTGCTCTGGCGGTTTGGTTCTGGCGATCTGGTGTGATCGGCCAGCTTGCTTCTTGGGTTTGGTCGCTGGTTTTGGCGACGTGTTGCGGGTTGTTTCCGGTCTTGTTCTAGTCGGTCTGTTCCTGGCTAACTGCTGTGACCGGGCGGCTTGGTTGTGTTGTTCTGGCGACTTGGTTCAAGTCGGCCAGTTGCTTCTCTGTGTTGGCGATCTCAGGAAGGGTGATCGCTGTGTTCGCATGGCTTGTGCGCAGCTTGCTGCAGTCTTCGGTCTTGGACTGAATTTTGTTCAAGTGCTGTGTTCGCGCGGTCTATCTTTTGAGACCGTTCGCGATCTGATGGGTGGTGACTGTATCCCGGTTTGTGCGGTGACGAAATCCGTCCACCCGCCTATAAATAGGGGTGCATGGCCCGTCATTCCCAACAAAGAACTGTAAGAACCAGAGCCCGGATTGTTTCTTGCGGTCTCAAGTTTGAGTTCGCGCGACTTGGATGCGAGTTAACCTTTGTTGTGTTCGCAGGTTTGCGGTCAGCAGGGTGCGGTCTCCTTCCTTGGTGATTTCCGGTGGCTTGAATAAACAGTTCATCTGCGGTCTGTCAGCGAACTGGGTTATTGTGTTCTTGTGCTGTTTGCAGCGGACTCAGGGATCAGGCGACCTTCAGCGGTTAGGCGGTCTGAGTTGCGGTCTGGCAACAGCTTCAGTTCTTTGTTCCAATAAGCTTCAGTTCGTGCGGTCTGGGATTGCGGTCTGGCAGTGCAGTTTGTCTGCTTCTGTTCGCGCGGTCTCAAGGTGTTTCTGCGGTCTGACTGTGCAAGCGGTCTGTGAGTACAGCAGAACAAGCCGGGCGGCCTGAGCCTTTGTTGCAGTCCGAGCGGTCTCTTTCTGGAAGACCGCTGATTTCTTTTTTTTGGTGTGTTTGTTCTTCTCATCTCCGTGATTCTTATGAATCATGTCACGCCATGTATGCCTCGCATTGTAAAGCAGTTCTATTTCAATAAAGATTTCTTGGGTTGCTGTTTTGGCATTGTGGTTGTTTGGCTATAACTCTTGTTGATACAACTCCTGCTTACTCCGAAACGGTCCAATCAAAAATTTTAACAGCTCCTACCTCAGGCACAGCAGCCCTACAACTCAGAGGAATCCACTTCCTACAACTCAGACCACCTCCTGGTCCTACTTTAGGCAACAACCTGTTACACTCTTCTCAGAGATGAATAGCTCTTACAAAATAAAGTGATGATGGATTCATAACCTCTACTATTGATTCGATGTAATAGTATATTTCAGCAGATGCTGATCATGAGCTATCCCTGGACTGGATGGTTCATAGCAGCTCCACTATCTACTTCTTCAGGAGGAAGATAGAAGACTCATGTCTATCTCTTGGATGAAAGCTTTGTTTAATGAAAGAGAGAACCACTTGTGTTCAAGACAATAGGTTGTTGCAGCTTCAGGAATTTGCAGTCGGCTTTCTTTTTGCTTGAATCATTTTTTAATCGAGCAAGGAGAACGATGTTGATGCCCTAGCTTTAGCTTATATAGTACTGTCCATCTTCAACGGCTATCTACGCGACCTCACTTGCCTATGCCGACAAAGGCAATACTTTATTACCTTTTTGCACCTTTATCCAATTCTGGGCGGCGCCAGTCAATGGGAAATGTGTTTAATTCTGTCTCAGCTGATCCATTGAGACGGCTCCTTGTCTCAGTGGATTAACAGCTGAGACAGTCTTCTTCTCAGCGGTTGGCGCAAGCTGAGACAGCTACTCCATTTTAGTGGTTCAGCTGAGACGGCTCCTCATCTCAGCGGTTCTGCTGAGACAAATCTTCATCCTTAGGAGTTGATTTCTACTGATCTTAAGACATGATTGGCCTTTTCTCTTTGAGTTACCTAAGCCTGTATATCTTACAAAAAATATGGCTTTATCAAATACATCATGTACTTAGTATTGTGAGTGATGCCTCTACAAATCAAAGGAACATTGAGGGTAATATTCCCAACAGATTGGATAGTATTTAGTAGTTTCATTGTGTGTGCATAATTAGTGTAAATAATTTTTAAATCTCTATTCACCCCCCCCCCCCCCCCCCCCCCCCCCCCCCCCCCCCCCCCCCCCCCCCCCCTTCTAGAGAATACTCAAAGGCACACTATGCACTTTCATCTTTTATATCTGAATCTGATTTATCTTAATTGGATTTGTTATTATCAAAAGGGGGAGATTATTGGAACACGGTTCTCTGTATCCCTTTGGTTTGAGAATAACAAATCCTACTTGTATTTGATCTAGTTTGCCATTGTGTTTTTAGCATGCAGGTCTGAACAAAAATGACACTCTGATGTTGTATTATTGGTCTGGAATTGCTCACAAGCTGAAAAGAAGAATGTGGTCTAACGCCGCATTAGTACTTAACGTAGTCATAAACGTTCATTCCCACGAAGATGAAAATGACATGGAGGGAAGCTGACGTTATTGTAGGAGCATTTTTGTAATGATTTGGCTTAACGCCAAGCGTTAGCTTCAATGCCAGCATTAAGGTTGCCTAAAATGAATGTTTCCAAAGATGCAAAATTTCCTTCCTATTTAGAAGATCTGAACCATCAAATGATCTCTATACAAAGTCAACGCATGGCATTAGCCTTAACGTCGATGTTAGCTTGTTGTACTATAAATAGGTGGCATTCGTTCTCTTCAATCATCCCTGCCAAGGAGCCCTATTCCATCACTCTGAATTATTTGTGAGGGACGTATTTCCACACCACAAAGGATCTCACATTCAATTTCAAAAGAAGAATTCAAAGGAGGCTTGGATCAACGCTAACTCAACGCAAAGGTTGCATGCTTCGACTTCAATGATCTTCAGTGATTCTTCGTCATCTCCTTGAGATTACCTCATAGGGAGTCTCATATTTGTCTTTTCTATTGTAACACATTTATCTTTGTGTTCGGTTCATAAATTCGTCGTAGTTGATGGCGACTACGTCCGTGTGCGACTTAGGAGGAATTCGTCACAGTTGTTGTCGACTAGGTCTTTGTGTGGCTTAGGGGTAATTTGTCGCGGTTGTTGGCGAGTAGGTCTAGCTCGTAGATCTAGTGGGTGCTCGAGGCCATTCTGGGATAGAAAGGCTAGAGAGGCTTGAGGTCGTATCTGAGGAGAGATCGGATAAAGCCAACCGGATGATAGTGAGAAGAGTCGGTATAGAAAACCAAAGTGTCTTTTATATTCGCCTTTGATTTCTAGCGTATAAGAAATCCATTTTTGTAATCAATTTTATAAATCATATTCATGTCTTTTCTAATTTAATAAAATTGATTTCTTGCTCTTTACTTTTGATTAAATTTACTTCATATAAAATTTCAAAAGGTTTGTCTTAAAATCCTAAAGTTTTCAAAAACCCTTATTCACCCCTCCTTCCTCTAAGGGCTCCTAAAGATCCAACAGATTCTACAGAAGAATGTAAGATAACTATATTTCAATACTTTGTGTTGGGAATATTGCCATCAATGCATCCTAGATTTAAAGAGGCATCACACTCAATGCTAAGTACATATTGTATTTGATAAACCCTCTTTTGCATCATGTCTATGCAGGGTTAAGTTATTCTAATCATTGGAATAGTTATCTGATCTTACTATAAAAATCGCTGAGACGACAGCATGGCCTCAACTGAACCTCTGAGATGCAGCCAGAGCTGTTGAGAAGGAGTCTGCCTCAGCTGAGCTGCATTTAGACAGAAACTGCTGAGAAGACTAACTGTCTCAGCAAATCTGCAGAGATGAAGACAGTTTAGCCACTGAGACTAAAGCCTGTCTCAGCCTAACCTCTGAGACAGACTCATATTTGAATAAAGGCCTCGCGGTGTAAGACCCCCTTTTTTTTCTTTACGAAACTCGGGTCTTATGCCCAGAACCGCCCTTTGCGATGACACCCTCTCTCAGGAAGGTCGCCAATACAAAGCGCTGATCATGCCGGCCATGTCGATCACAAAGAAATAAAGCTTAAACAATCTTATAAAAGCGAAGTCCACATCATATAGAAAGTAAAACCATCAAGAGATGTCCACATATAATAACTGAATAAGAAGGTACGGTAATAATAAAGGGATCATGGGTTACACATCAATTCCTCACTACAATTTCCCTCGCGGAAGCATAAAATACTAAAGCTAAAAGAATCTCACGGATCTTGCCAATGGTGCTCCCGTGCTAGACTGCCCCATCTCCATCTGCACAGGCCTCTAGTGCTGCAACATCTCCTCGGTCCCCTAAAATGATAAGGTCCACCGGCCATTAGTAAAAAAGACTAAGCCAAACCCCACCACTCTCCCGGTGACTCCTAGACACTGAGCGGGAGGAATGAAGCGGAGGACAACAATGGTTATAATTAAGAGCAGGTGACAGTGAGTTTAACTACGAAAGGGTTTATTGGTAAGCAATATAAAGTACAATTAGTAAAGCAGTAGTAAGTAAAACTGTAGCAAGTAAACAGTGGTAATAAGCAAAGCATGTTGGATCGTGTGACGCCCTTAGAGGGGGGGGGGGGTGAATAAGGGTGTGTTTAAAAATTAATTTTTGCTTAGTAATTTTTTTAAGGGAGATTTTACTTTACTAAAAAGTTACTTATAAATAATTTTAAACCAATGTAATTTTTGTATTTAACCAAACACAAATTTCTAAGATAAAGATTTAAGCAGACAAATTTGCAATTAGTGAAAAGAGCATAATTATATTAATCATGAAATTTGCATACAATAAAAATGATCTTAACAATGCTTAAGATCAAGGCACAATTATGATAATAAAAAAATACAATAATTTTGGTTTACCAATCCTTCTCCCAACGATCGGAAGGCTATCACTTGTCTCTCCCAAGACCAAGCCCAAGCCTATCCTCTAGATCTTCCCAAGATCTAGACGTAGCACACAAGGCCACGATTTCCCACCAAGCCACGCAAGGACTTGGACGCTCCGCACAAGGAAGCGATTTTCCCCTAAGCCGCGCAAGGACTTAGACGTCGCACGCAAGACGACGATTTCTCTACCAATACAAAATGAAAAATATGTGAATGAAAATACAATATGAAAAGAACAACTCCCTAGAAAATCAGATCTCTGAACGGATTGTTGAAGCCTCGAGATGATTGATGATGTAGAAGCGCGCCCGATCTAGTCTTCAATCTTCAATCCTTCTTTGCACAAATGGGAGTTGAGGAGGTTCTGGAGCTCTCTGGTTCGTATGCACTCAGGAAGGAACTAGAATTCTCCAAAGCTTGGAATGCACGAACCAAAGGAACCAATTTATAGAAATTCACTGTCGCCTGGGCGACAGTGACTGTCGGAATTTTCCGACAGCGCTAAACTGCCGCTGGAGTGCCGTCATGGGTGGAGTCGTGGGCAGTTGCTGTAACCGTCGAGCTGTCGCCTGAGCGACATCAATGTCGGATTTCCGACAGTGCAAAACTGCCGGTCGTGGGTGGAGACGTGGGCAGTTGTTGTAACCGCCGAGCTGTCGCCTGGGCGACATCGCTGTCGGATTTTCGACAGCGCAAAACTGCCTTTCGTCGATCTGCCGTGGAGGGAAGTAGTTGTAACTTCTCTGCTGTCGCCTGGGCGACAGTGGCTGTCGGAATTTTCCGACAGTGAAATTTTCCCACATTCAATTTTAGCTCCAGCAGAAATGTGAACATCTCATACCTGTTATCTGCACACCATTAATAAAAAATAGAATCAAATACAAACGGGACTTTGTTATTATCAAACCGGAGGAGTGCGAAACGCATGCTCCAACAATCTCCCCCTTTTGATAATAACAAATCCGTATAAAAATAAATCATGTCTATTTAGATTGTTGATTTTAACCTTTGGTGTGTGCACAAAATTAACATGATATATATTTCTTGAAAATAAATGATCTACCTTTAGATGAAAGCCCCCTCTAAATGAAAGCTCCCCCTACATATATGCTCCCCCTAAATATATGCTCCCCCTAAATATATGATGTATTGTGTAGGTGGGATATTTAGGTGTAATAGATTTGTGATTGTTCTTTTTATACTTTTAATTCTCCCCCTTTTGGTATTAGCAAAAATGAATATTAGATAAAAGAGTAGCTTTTAAGGGAAAGGTAATAGAAAATAGAAATGAAGAGTAAGCGGAAGCAATTTGTTGGTAATGATTGAAGTCCATGAAATAATAGGAATATGCCATAGTATGAATAAGCTCATGAAGTGACGGTATAGCCATATGAAGTAATGAAAGAAAATAACTTAAACATGAGTAAGGTCATTTGAAAGTATCATAGAAAGACACAATAGTGTATAGATATATGGAATATTTTCGGTCCAATTCTCATGAGATGAATGTTTATATAACATAATGATGTGTACATGTGATACTTAGATCAATCATATGAAGTTATTTAATTTACATGATCATTAAAATGTAGAACATAATAAAAGCATATAAAGGCAACTTTGACTTTGAAGATATAGCACAAGATGAATAGAAAACCATGTTTCTTTTGCACAAGACACTTTATAATTCTGTCCAAGGTGCTTAACCTCACAATGCTCATTAAGACTTATCAGGAGGGAAAGTAGTGCTTGGTGGAGTATCCTTGTCTTTATTTTAATTTTTTTGATCACAGATGTTGTGATATCTTAATTTTGATATATTGATATAATTTTTTTTAAATGACCAAGGATCTCCGAATTCACTTGAATCGCAAAAGATGGTGTATATTTTGTTGTGCTAACAAATCAAGGGTGAAAGTTGTATTTAAGAAGTGCTATTTTATTATGTTAAAACAAATATGATCCATGTATATATTAAAGAAGTACACATATGTATTGATCAAAAGAAGTGAACGTGATAGTTCATTATGATAGATAAACAATTTCTCATACTTAGAGGCATGCGAAAACAATTTCCAATGGTCTAAACAACTAAGTAGGAGTGTCAATACGATGATAGCTTGGAAATGAAATCATATAAACATGTAAGAGTCATTTTTTTTTAAATAAAAAACACATGGTTTGACATCAAATCATGAGGTGAAGCATTAATGACATATAACTATTGTAAATCATTCAAGGGACCCAAAATTGATTTTTTTAGCACATTTGGAGCTGTCGGAAAATTCCGACACCCACTGTCGCCTGGGCGACAGCCAAAAATATAAAAAGGGCATCAGACCGAGTCAAACCCTATTGTACATCATTTCCTGGAGTTAAAAACGTGAGGAAGGCCGTCGGAAGTCGGCGACATCTCTAGATCTAAGGTATGTAATTTTGATTTTTATGTTTTTAACCCAAAATTGTTTAGGGATTTTTTATTTTTAAAGGAGAGAAGAAAGAAGATGAAGTTTTTATTTTGATTTTTGATGAATGGTGTAGGTTTTGAAATTTTTTTTTATTTTAAAAATGTAGATCTAGTTTAAAACAAGTGGATCTTGGTGGATCTTTGAAAAAAATTTTATCTTTGTTAAATTTCTTTTTGATTTTGTGATGAAGGTTTCCATTTCTTCATTTTCTAAAGGATTTTTGTAGATCTAGTTTAGAGAAGAAGGTGGAAGATGATGAATAGTAAAGGATTTGTAGAATATGTTGATTTAAAAAAATATATATTATTTTTTTTTTTAAAACTTGATGTTGAAATAACATTTATTTTGAGTAGATCTGGAAGTATATGTAAAAATTTTGAGAGAAAATCACTTGAAGGGCTGTCGGAAATTTCCGACAGTCACTGTCGCCTGGGCGACAGTGTTCCAGTGCACAATGTGATACCATGTTTAATCAAAAAAATTTTGTATGTTATTGCAGAATGGCTTCCAGTTCCAAAGCTCGAAAGAGTACTTCGGAAGATGCACATACTTCATATCAAGTTTTTCCGGGGGTGGAGAAGGCTATTGTTGGAATAGCGAAGTATGTGGAATTTGAGTCGCCAATGCACGATCATATCTATGATCGGCTTGCTAACGCAGGTATAATTTCAATAATCACACCAGAGGGGTTTTCTTCCTTTGTCATTCGTGAATTTTATAACCATTTGGAAGACCCAAATTTCACTGAATTGGATGGAGGAGTGAGATCAAGGATCCAAGGTCAACATGTGGAAATAACACATGTTGATCTACGAGAGGAATTCGGACTAGTGATGAGTGAGAATATGCCTGATATAGTGGAGAATTATCGAAAGGATAGAGATTGGACCCTTGTAAACATGAGTTTACATGGGAATCAAAAAAAGACTCTTACCACTGAAGTTACCTCACTTACTCCGGATGCGTTCTTAGTCCAAGATATATTAAGGAATTCAGTGATGTTGAAGAGTGGAGACACAAGAAGTATTACGGCTCAGTTGACCCTCTTTACATACTATATTATGGAGGATGAGCTTTTTGATGTGGCGGACTTCATACTCTCCCAGATTAGGTATGCGTATAGATTAAAGCATCCAAGATGGGTGAAGGTTCATACGCTGCCAATGGGGGCGGTAATACAGTGTGTACTTTATAAGAAGTATGGATGGATAGTGCAAGGTGCTTATTTGGATGATTGTTATCCGGAAATATATTATACGGGTTCAATGAAGGTGAAGAAGCCGCAGAGAAAAGCTCATCCCGGGATTGAGATTAGAGAGCCGACCATTTCTAGGGAAGGATCACTACGAGAGTCCATTGATGATTTACGTGATTCATTAGAGGATCACAAGAGGGAAGTGAAGAAGGACCGTAGTCGAATGCAGAAATTTATGAAGTTTCTCGTCAAGGGTCTGAAGTTAAAGCCAACTCCGGAGGAAGAGGCCGAATGGCAAGTTCCGGACGAAGAACCGCCACGCCAATCGGTGAGGCGGACTCGCCGTGGCAAAGCTGTGAGACGAGGACCTCCAGAAGATTGTCCAGAGAGCAGCGGGGCTGGTTATGAAGATTCAGAGTAGTTTTATGTTGCTGCTGCTGCTGGGAGATGTCGGAAATTTCCGACATCCACTTTCGCCTGGGCGACAGTGAACTTCTTTAGATTTCTGCTTTTGTTTAATGAACTTGATCCTTAAGTTGTTTCTACTGTTTTTATTTGAACAATATTGATGTAATATTAATGATGTTGAATTTTTGTTAAGTCTTTTGAAATTTTATGTTTTGATTTTTAAGATTTTAGTTTTTTCTTTGTATATTGTTTATGTTTTGTGATAATATTTTTTTTTTAATTTTATATGCTTTAAATAGTGATATATTCATTGTGAAATGTCTAGAATTCCCAATTCTAGCCTAAGCATAGAAAAACGGGAATCCGATAATGGCTTAGTGAATATATCCGCTAGTTGATTTTCCATTCCTATAAAGTTGATTTTTATATTACCCTTCTTAATATGATCCCTTATAAAATGATGTCGGACATCTATATGCTTAGATCTAGAATGTAATATGGGATTGATAGTTAAGTCTATAGCACTTTTATTGTCACACTTTAATTCTACACTACTTTGTTGCATGCCAAAATCTTCTAATGTTTGTGACATCCAAAGAGCTTGGGCACAACAACTACCTAGTGCAATATATTGGGCCTCGGTAGTTGAGAGGGCAACAGAATTCTGTTTCCTACTCGACCATGAAATAAGTGAAGGGCCGATAAAGTGACAAGTGCCACTAGTGCTTTTCCTATCTAAGGAACATCCCGCACAATCCGAATCCAAAAAACCATGTAAAATAAAAGAATCATTATGAGGATACCATAAACCTAATTTTGATGTGCCTATGAGATATCTAAAGATACGTTTCACCGCTTTTAAATGTGACTCTTTAGGATTAGCTTGAAATCTAGCACATAAACAAACGGCAAACATAATATCAGGTCTAGATGCGGTTAAATACAATAAAGACCCTATCATACTTCTATAAAGGGTTTGTTCAATTGAAACACCACTTTCATCTTTTCCTAATTTTAGTGAAGTACTCATAGGAGTGTTTGCATGCTTAAGGTTTTCAAATCCAAATCTTTTTAACATATCATGAATATATTTGGTTTGACATATAAAAATACCATCATGTTTTTGTGTAATTTGAAAACCTAAAAAATATGAAAGTTCTCCAAACATACTCATTTCAAATTCATTTTTCATAATTTCAACTACTTCATTACACAACTCTTCATTAGTGGCTCCAAAAATAATATCATCAACATAAATTTGTAAAATAACTAAATCATGATCAATTTGCTTAATGAAGAGTGTAGAATCAGCACTTCCTATTTTATAATCGTGCTTTAACAAATATTGAGTTAATCGATCATACCAAGCACGAGGCGCTTGTTTTAATCCATAAAGCGCTTTATCTAATTTATAAACATAATTTGGATATTTCTCATTTATAAAGCCAGGGGGTTGTTCTACATAAACTTCTTCTTTTATATACCCGTTTAAAAATGCGGTTTTGACATCCATTTGATATAATTTAAATCTTTTAAAACAAGCAAATGCAAGAAATATTCTAACCGCTTCTAATCTTGCTACGGGTGCAAAAGTATCATCAAAATCTACCCCTTCAATTTGTGCATAACCTTTTGCAACTAATCTGGCTTTATTTCTAACAATTCTAGATTCATTATCCATTTTATTTTTAAAAATCCACTTAACACCAACTACAGGACGGTTTTTGGGTCGTTCTACATGATTCCAAACCTTATTACGTTCAAATTGATTAAGTTCTTCATTCATAGCTAAAAACCAAAATTCATCATTTAAAGCGGTGGAAACATCTTTTGGTTCTATTTCAGAAACAAAACAAAGGTTTGAAAATAAAACATGTAGTGATGAACGAGTACTAACCCCTTTTTGCGGATCTCCAATGATAAGCTCCTTTGGATGATCCTTAGAGAATCTCAATTCACTTGGAGGCACATATCCTTCTCTTTCTTCTTCTTCTCTATCTTCTTCTCCTCTTTCTTCTTCTCTTTCTTCTTCTTTTTCTTCTTCATTTTCTCCAAGTTCTTCATCATTCTTCACCGTGGGAAGGAGTTCATCTTCTTTTCCTGTAATTTTCTTTTCTACACATGAAGCAAACTCATCAAACCTAACATGAATAGATTCTTCAACTATTTTTGTTCTTTTATTAAAAATTCTATAAGCTTTACTAGTTGAAGAATAGCCAATAAAAATACCTTCATCACATTTTTCATCAAATTTTCCTAAGGAATCTTTAGAATTCAAAATAAAACATTTACAACCAAAAACTTTGAAATAAGAAACATTTGGTTGTTTACTAAATATTAATTCATAAGGAGTTAATTTTAAAATAGGGCGAAGCATTACTCTATTAATTACATAACATGCCGTGCTAACCGCTTCAGCCCAAAAAGATTTTGGTAATTTGAATTCAGATAACATTGTACGGGCTAACTCTTGAAGAGTTCTATTTTTCCTCTCCACTACACCATTTTGCTGTGGTGTGCGTGGAGCGGAAAATTCATGTTTAATTCCTAACTCCGTACAAAAAGAAATAAACTTTTCATTTTCAAATTCTCCTCCATGATCCGATCGTATGCGTTTAATTTTTAACTCAAATTCATTTTGAATACGCAAACATAATTTTGAAAATTCTGAAAATGCTTCGGATTTGGAGGTTAGAAATAAAGTCCAACAAAAACGAGAATAATCATCAATCAAAACAAATGTGTATTTTCTACCACCTAAGCTAGAAATTCCAATTGGCCCAAATAAGTCCATATGTATTAATTGAAGTGGCCTAGTGGTAGAAATAATGTTTTTACTTTTGAAAGATGATTTTGAAAATTTTCCTTTTTGGCAAGGCACACATAGTGAAGAAGATAAATTTCCATTTAGCGAAGGTAAACCTTTAATTAATTTATCTTTTGAAAGTTTTGAAATTAACTTGGCACTAGCATGTCCAAGTCGCCTATGCCATAAATCTAATTCATCATTTTTTGATAGAAAACATTTCAAAGTAGAATTTGAAAAATCAAGAAATTTAATCATATATACATTATGACATCTAGGTGCGGTAAAAACAATTTCATTTGTTTTGGAATTAATAATTTTGCACAAATTTGTAGAAGATTCAAATAAAACATTTAAACCCTTATCACATAATTGACTAATAGAAATCAAATTATGCTTTAATCCTTCTACAAATAAAACATTTGAAATTGAAAAAATTTCGTTACCCACAACACCGATGCCGATGATTTTTCCTTTTCCATTGTCACCGAATGTAACAACTCCTCCTTTCTTCATCTCCAGGCTAAGGAACTTCTCTTTATTGCCCGTCATGTGCTTTGAACAACCCGAGTCCAAGTACCACACATCTTCTTTGTCCTTAGCCTGCCAACACACCTAGAAAGAAGAGGTGAGTAAAGATCTGGTTACCCAAGTGGTTCCACCCATAGTATAGGTAGAAGCCTTAGGCACCCAGATTTGTTTAATTTTAGTTTTTCCTTCCTTCCAGCAAGAGTCCGTAGTGTGACCAAATCTATTGCATTTGGCACAAGTAATGTATTTAGAAGAGTATAACTTTTCTGGACTTTTACTAGATGAGGATGCAGTATTTGATATTTCATTAATTTTAGAATTTTTAAAAGTGAATTTTCTGGACTTTTCACTGTCGCTGGCGACAGTGGTTGTCGCTGGGCGACAGCTTCCAGACGTGTATCCGAGTCCAAACCTTCCAGATCCATGGCGTTGGTATCCTAAGATCATATCCAGTGATCTTCGGCCCATTCCAAATTTTTTCATGGCTAGTATTAAGTCATGAATCTGGTTTCTCATTTTTGTATTCTCGGATACTAGATTTACGCATCTTCGTTCAAAAGATTTCTTTCCCTCATGGACTTTGGAAATTGAAGATTTCAGATCTCTCTCTAAAATCTCATTCTTTTTAGTAAGTACTTTTATTGTAGAATGAGATTTGGAAAGAGATTCTTCAAGTTCATTAATTCTTCCCAAAAAGTGATCACACTCTTGGCAAGAAATATCTCTTTTTCCAATAGTCTTAATTTCATTTAACAATTTTTTGTTTTCTTTAAGTAAAATTCCATTTTCAGATTTTAGAAGATCATTATCTTTTAAACTTTTTTCAAAAAATTTGCAAGTCTTTAAAAATTCAGAAAATAATTCATCATAGGTTGGAGGAGTTACCTCAGTGTCGCTTTGGACACTGTAATCGTCATCAGATATGACGCTCTTTCCCATTAAGCATATGTTGGCCTCCTCTTCTTTACTTGAGTCGGAACTGCTTGCATCCTCAGAAGTAGTATCATCCCAGGTTTTCGCCTTCAACACCTTCTTCGACCCTTTGTGCTTCTTTTCTTTAAGTTCTTTCATGTACTTTAGACACTTGCTTCGAATGTGTCCTAAAATCTTGCAGTGATAGCACTCCGGTGGCGGTCTCTCTTCCTCCTCATCGCCTTCCTTTCCTTTTTTCTTCCTAAAGGTCTCCTTCTTAAAATACTTCTTAAACGAATTCCTTCTCTCCGGATTTTTCATAAATTTTCTAAATTTTTTAACAAATAAACTTTCCTCATCTTCTTCATGCTCCTCAGAATCACTAGTTTCTTCCTTCTATGTTCTTAGAGCCAATCCCTTCTTCCTTGGCTCCATATACTCTTGTTGTTGAATTTTTAATTCAACTTCATGAGTTTTCAAGTTCCCAATGAGGCTCTCCAATTTTAAGGTCTTAAGATCATGTGACTCAGAAATTGCAGTCACTTTAGGATTGAACTTCGGGGGAAGTGATCTTAAGATTTTCCTTACCAAATCTCCATTTGAGAACACCTTTCATAGCACCTTTGAGTCGTTCACGATTTTTGTAAATCGTGTGTACATCGTATCAATCTCTTCATCTACCTCCATTTTGAACCTTTCAAATTCAGATTCCAGTTGAAATAGCTTTGAATCCTTTACCTGCGAAGTAGCTTCATGAGTGATTTCTAATAAATTCCAAATTTCAAATGCAGTATTACAAGCACAAACTCTATTAAATTCAGTGCGATCTAGTGCGCAAAATAAAGCATTCATGGCTTTTGCGTTGTTCTTATATTTTAATTTATCGTTGTCATCCCACTTGTCTTTGGGCTTATCCATGGTTACATCTCCTACAACAAATGTTGGAGAAGTGTAACTAGATTCTACCATATTCCAGACTTCTATATCTAGCGCAATTAGAAAACAACGCATACGTGTTTTCCAATAATTATAGTCTGTGCCCGTGAATAAAGGTGGTCTACTTATGCCTTGCCCCTCAACGAACGCATGATCGTTGTGCGCCATTACTCCCGGTGGTAAAACCATTTTGGAGTAACCTTCCTCTGATACCACTTGTTGGATCGTGTGACGCCCTTAGAGGGGGGGTGAATAAGGGTGTGTTTAAAAATTAATTTTTGCTTAGTAATTTTTTTAAGGGAGATTTTACTTTACTAAAAAGTTACTTATAAATAATTTTAAACCAATGTAATTTTTGTATTTACCAAACACAAATTTCTAAGATAAAGATTTAAGCAGACAAATTTGCAATTAGTGAAAAGAGCATAATTATATTAATCATGAAATTTGCATACAATAAAAATGATCTTAACAATGCTTAAGATCAAGGCACAATTATGATAATAAAAAATACAATAATTTTGGTTTACCAATCCTTCTCCCAAGGATCGGAAGGCTATCACTAGTCTCTCCCAAGACCAAGCCCAAGCCTATCCTCTAGATCTTCCCAAGATCTAGACGTAGCACACAAGGCCACGATTTCCCACCAAGCCACGCAAGGACTTGGACGCTCCGCACAAGGAAGCGATTTTCCCCTAAGCCGCGCAAGGACTTAGACGCCGCACGCAAGACGACGATTTCTCTACCAATACAAAATGAAAAATATGTGAATGAAAATACAATATGAAAAGAACAACTCCCTAGAAAATCAGATCTCTGAACGGATTGTTGAAGCCTCGAGATGATTGATGATGTAGAAGCGCCCGATCTCGTCTTCAATCTTCAATCCTTCTTTGCACAAATGGGAGTTGAGGAGGTTCTGGAGCTCTCTGGTTCGTATGCACTCAGGAAGGAACTGGAATTCTCCAAAGCTTGGAATGCACGAACCAAAGGAACCAATTTATAGAAATTCACTGTCGCCTGGGCGACAGTGACTGTCGGAATTTTCCGACAGTGCTAAACTGCCGCTGGAGTGCCGTCGTGGGTGGAGTCGTGGGCAGTTGCTGTAACCGTCGAGCTGTCGCCTGGGCGACATCGATGTCGGATTTCCGACAGTGCAAAACTGCCGGTCGTGGGTGGAGACGTGGGCAGTTGTTGTAACCGCCGAGCTGTCGCCTGGGCGACATCGCTGTCGGATTTCCGACAGCGCAAAACTTCCTTTCGTCGATCTGCCGTGGAGGGAAGTAGTTGTAACTTCTCTGCTGTCGCCTGGGCGACAGTGGCTGTCGGAATTTTCCTACAGTGAAATTTTCCCACATTCAATTTTAGCTCCAGCAGAAATGTGAACATCTCATACCTGTTATCTGCACACCATTGATAAAAAATAGAATCAAATACAAACGGGACTTTGTTATTATCAAACCGGAGGAGTGCGAAACGCATGCTCCAACAAAGCATTAGTAAAGAAATGTAACCTTAATTTATAGGAATGCTCACACAAACCTATAGACCAAGGGGTCGTTTAGCAGGGCCTATCATATAAAATGTCCCATAACCAATTTATACGATAAGGGTAAGGGTTTAAATGCAATGATATGCTATGTCATGCAAAGTATGTAGTTTAATGTTATGTTCATACAAGTGCAACTCACACACTATGACTCTATGCACACAGACCGTTAGTTCCCCCTTTTTGGAGCTAGCAAAACTCCCAGGATACTTCCGTAGTGGCAAACGGAAGCAGTGGGTTGTGCCTCGCACACCTCTAGGTTGGTATCTGCACTACCTAACCTAGACCTATCGTACGCCTCAACGCTAAGAACAGAATAGCGGAGCTCCTCCGTACTCTTACTGGCTAGTCTACCAGACTTTTCTTTGTAAAGTGTTAACCATTCTTACCGAGCCAAGGTATCGACTTCGGTGCAACGACCGTCAACACTAATGACCCACCACCTTATGCACATACAATATGTCCTACTATATCCCGAGCCACAAGGCTACCCGGGCTAACCTGCCCATCATCATAACCTTCCGAGCTAATGGCTCGCCAGACCAACTCGTCTGTACCAACAAACACTACTGAGCCATAAGCTCACCAGACTAACTAGTCTGCTGCTATAACTACCGAGCCTACCACTCGTAGGACTAAAAAAACTAACCTCCCGTAATCCACGGGGTGTGGGTGTGTGCATTGTCAAGTTAATCTTGCTCTGACATTTATTTCTACATTTTAGGGTTGACCATGGACTTCCCGAGGACTACCCTTTGAGGGGCTCAGAGCGGTATTAGGAGCTATGATGGAATGACACTCCCAAAACTCCCTTTCTAAGGAACTTAATGTTATTAGTGACTACCCACAAGTAAACCCTTCTTATCTTACTCTTGGACTTCCCTACGTATTTATGACCTCCTAAGGAGAAAGACGATCTTTCGTCTCTCCCGAACACGACCTTACCCCTCAGATTATTGGGTACACCCAACATATAGACCCATAGTGGTGACCTCACATCTTCTCAACCAGACTAGGCACACCATCTACCTTCCATTCCCACCTGATGATCCACAAACTACTCCAGTTTTTCAGTTTCACTATACGCAGACCAACGGTGTTATATGAGTTGCATAAGAGGAGGTACCCCAAATATTCATCCAACTGACTCAAGATTATTATTGGGAGTCTATAATGATATCCTAAGACTAAGTCCAGAGGATCATATTTTTCCTTAGTAATTTAACATTTACTTTAATTTCTCCAATATTTGCCAAGTATGAAAATGAACATGAAGTGTAAGGTATTCTTATGATATGGCTCCCATAAAATTAAGATAAATCTATCATGTCAAAATAACAGTAAGTGTAGAATATCACAATTTAAGAACCAGGAATTGTCCTCTATTTATAATATTTAGCATCTATCCAAAGCTGGAGGTTAATGAAGGAACCATCAAAAATACTTATCCAAAAATTATGAAAAAATTACTGGACCTTTATAATATTCAGTGAGACTTACTGACTGAGTTTCAAAATTTACGGAAATCATTTTCTCACCTAAATAAATATTCCAAATAAATACAAATATAACATGTTGTGAAGTAGCCTACTGATAACAATCTCGAAAAATTATATAAAAATTTACAGAGCTTCCTAGTGCCCTGAAATGTCCTATCACCAAGTTGTAAATTTTTCCAGAGAGTATTGGACCCTCAATTATTTTCCTTAAGGCTAAGACAAAATAAGTGCCTTGTGAATGAAGTAGTGGTTAAATCATTTAATTAATTACACAAAAAATACCAGAGGTCTATCATATGATTATAAAGGAACTACCAAGGTTTCATCATCATCCAAAACCTTTTGAGCATGTAAATTTCTTTTATAATGAAATGCCCTAAAGGGGTTATAACCTAATTCATGGGGAATAAGGGTTCTTAAAATCCTCCTAAAATTTCCTAGGGTATTATTACACCCTTTGAACTTGTATACCAAATTTCATGACCATTCAATAACATTTGACCCCATGCCCTTCACAAAGCTCAAAGTGCAACCCTAAGGGTAAAGATAGGGTTATAGGGCATATCCAACCCATATCACCCCAAATCACTCATGGAGGTGTTTTAGGTGATCCTAAACCAGTGGCCAAGGTTTCACATCATGTTGATGAGTTTTGACCACAATACCCCAAAGTGAGCACCATACCCTATTTTGACCTAGTTTGACCAAACTTGGGATAACCAATTACCCAACTAAATCAGTCCCAATTGGGCTGAAATTTTTACCAGGGTCATATAATAACCCCAAGGAGCACCCACCAAAGTTTGGAGGTGATTGGAGGTCATTATACCCTTTAATTAATTATCATATGAATTATGAAATTATTACCAAAACCTTAGAAAAATTTCTTCCTAAAATCCCCATCTTTGAATATGTTAAGGGGGTTGATACAAATAGCCTAGTTTCAATTTTCATGCCCATAGCATTTCCCTATCAAGAGTTATTCAAGAAAATGGTGACTGCCCTACCCTAGGGACCAGTCCTACCAAAATGGCTCTACATGGGGCTACAGTGCCCCTATTGGCCTGAAACAAATTTTCATTTAATCTACACACCAAAGGCTACAATATTGCTGTCGGGAACTTTTTCATCAGAGGGCAGTATGTATTTTTAATAATTAAATCATAATAATGCAAGAAGCGTGACAAAAATGAAATGTTCATATAACATAACTATTTAAATCTGCGGATAGCAGATTGCGGCAGATCCGACGGCTCACCGTCATCGTCCCCAAGTAATGTATGACTCGCAACATCCCATCCTGGGTGCCTTTGCGGGATGATTTCCTGGCCACCCTCACATCTCCCCGACGGCAAGTGCCCCCACCACCTTTGTTGAGGTGGTGGCCGGCGATAGGACGTCCTTTGCTAGCCGACGGTGGCCAGAGTAGGGGTTTCGGTGTAACATCCCCCCAAACAACTAGACCCCTGGAGTGGTTTTGTCATGACAAGGTAATGACAAAACCCTAGGAAGCTTGAAGAGATCACTTGGCCTTAGGCTTGAAGGGGAAGAGCACCTTGGTCTGCAAATAGCAATTTCTAGTTACCAAGCTTAAGGTTGGACTTTAGAGCCTCACCTTAACCCTTTGACACCACCATGGCACACCTAACCCTTTGGAGGGTCCCTTAGAGCATTTAGGACCCTTTGGGGTCAACCAAAGGGGCCAAATTGACCAAAGTCAACCCTAGCCTCAAATAATTCAAACCACCATATATAGGGTTAATTAGGGTTCAATTGGACCAATTGATTTTCCCCAATTTCCATTGGTCACTAAGGGAGGCCAATGGGTAAACATTGACCCATTGGGCCTAATTAATTTCACCAATTTGACCAAAGTCAACACTTGGTCAATATTGCCCAACTTGGGTTAATTAAGCCAAAAGCTCAATCCCTTTGGGCTAAGCCAAATTTCAATGGCCCAAATGATTAGTCACCACTGAAATTACATGAAATGACATCCAATTTCTGGAGGGGGTGAGTAGGAGAGAGAAATTGGGAGTTTCCCCCAAATTTGAAGAGAGAGAAAGTGGTCATTCAAGGTGAATTAATGGAATTCAAGGCAAATTGACTCCCATTCATCTCCCCACACCCTCCATTCATCTCCCCATTGAATTCTAAGATGTTTTACAACCTTTCCCATGCCATCCGGTGGAGGATTCAATAGGTTTCAAGTGAAACTGAAATGGCCATTAATGGCACTCCACCATTAAGCCTTTCCCTCCTCAAATTGACCCTTCCATCACCTTCAGAAGGGGGATATCAGTTGAAATCGTGTACTAGATCGTTGCATTTGATGGAGAATCAAGAGATCGTCAAGGAGCACAACTTGAAGGGGGAGACCATGAGAAATCCGGGAAACAACCACCCTCAAGCCCGATTAAAAGTCTGGTTCTTCTCCTCTTTCTCTGTGGATAGATCCCATCAGGTTTCCTGCAAGGATTAGGGCCAATTGGTCCCCAATCGGGTAGGACAAGAGCTCTGTTTTTGGAGCTTTAATCCTGTCTCAATACCCCAATTCCGGCCACCTCCGGTCGGCCAACCACCGCAAATCGTCGGCCACCTCCTCAACGAAGGTGGTGGTGGCATTGGCCGGCCGGGGCGGCGCTTAGGTGGTCGGGAAAACAAGGATGAAGGAGCTCTAGGTGTGGTTAATCCTGGTCGTCGTCAAGAGGAAGAAGACAAACAGATGTCGTTCATTCTGCTTCAAGATCTGTGCAAGATCTTCAAATTTAAATGATTATGTTATATCGTAATTTCATTTATTCGTCGATCTGAGTAGAAGGAATTCGTCGAGCGGTAGCCGGAGTTCGTCGAACTGATGGTTGAGTTCGTTGAACTGAACCCAGTGTTCATCGAACGGAATTCATTCATCGAACACACTCTGGAATTCATCGAAATAACAGTTGAGTTCGACGAACTGAACCCGGAGTTTGTCGAACGGAATCAATTCACCGAACTGATTGTTGAGTTCGTCGAACTGAACTCAGATTTCGTCGAACACACTGAAGCACGGCGTTTGTTGAACGCAGAATAGATTTCATCGAACGAAGATCAGATTTTGTCGAGTGCACTGAAGCAAGTCGTTCGTCCAACGTAGAATAGATTTCGTCGAACGCAGGTCAGATTTCGTCGAACGCAGAGACTGGTTCCAACCCATTTTGTCATACTTCCTACTGTATTTCATTTTAATTATTAAAAATTCTAGAACCCCTAAAATGAAAAAATGGTCAACACCAAATTTGTATCCCTTGGAGTCTACTTTATTTTAAAATTGATTTCACGCCAAAATGAGTTTTATAGCTCCCTGTAGGTCCATTTTGGTGGGACTGGTCCCTAGTGTAGGATAGCCACCATTTCTTGAATAACTTTTGATTGGGTTATGGGATTGACTTGAAAATTGTAACCTAGGCTATTTACACCAACCCACACATAATACCCAAAGATGGGAATTTTAGGAGAACCTTTTCTTATGGTTTTTGTAATAATTTCATAAATTAAATATTAATTCATTATTGGGTCAAATGACCTCCAATGCCCGCCAAATTTTGGTGGGTACTTCTTAGGGTTATCACATGACCCTGGTAAAAATCTCAGCCCAATTGGGACTGATTTGGTTGGGTAATTTGTTAACCCAAGTTAGGTCAAATTGGGTCAAAGTTAGGGCATGGTGTTTATCTTGGGGTATGGTGGTAAAAACTCATCACCATGAGTTGAAACGTTGGCCACTTGTTTAGGATCACCTAAAACACCTTCATGAGTAAGATGGGGTGGTCTAGAGGTGGATATGCCCTAGAACCCTAGTTTTACCCCTTGGGGTGCATATAGAGCTTGTGAAGGATATGTGTTCAAAAGCTATAGAATGGCCATGGAACCTAGGATATGTGTTCATGGGATGTAATTATGCCCTAGGGAATTTTGAGAGAATTTTAGGAGAAATTATTTCCCCTAAATTAGGTCATAACCCCTTAAGGTAAACTTCTTTTAAGAGATATTTACATGCACAAATAATCTTGGATGAAAATGAAATCTTGGTGGTGTCGTTTTAATCATATTATAGACCCCTGCAATTTTTTTTATAATTTATTTTATGATTTAACTAGTACTTCATCCTCAAGGCACCTATTTTGTCTCAATCTTTAGAAATATAGATTAGAGTCCAAAACTCTCTGGAAAAAATGTGCAACTTTGTGATAGGACATTTCAGGGCATTATGAAGCTCTGTGAATTTTTATATAATTTTGGTGGTTGTTATAAGTAGGCTACTTCACAACATGTGCAAATTAGGAATTATTTGGATTAATTATTTCAATGAGGAAATGTTTCCCATAAATTGGGAAACTCTGTAATTAAGCTTTTCTGGACACAGTAGAGGTCTGGTAAATTTTCCCTAATTTTGGCATAAATAATTGTGATGGTTCCTTCATTAACCTCCAAATTTGGATAGATGCTAAATATTATAATTAGAGGACAATTCCTAATTGTAAAATTGTGACACTCTGTACCTACTGTTATTTTGGCATGATAAATTTATCTTGATTTTATGGAAGCCATATCATAATAATACCTTACACTTCATCTTCATATTCATACTTGGCAAATATTGGAGAAATTTAAATAAATGCTAAAATATTGAGGAAAAATATAATTCTCTAGATTTAGTCTTAAGATACCATGGTTGTCCTCCAGTAAATATCTTGAGTCAGTTGGATGAATATTTGGAGTACCTCTACTTGCAAGCTTCATATAGTTAGTTTGGTCTGCGTATAGTAAAAATGTGAAACTTGGGTATTTAGGGGCCTACCAAGTGGAAGAGGCATGTAGTTGGTGCACATGGTCAGGTTGAAGAGATCGAAGGTCACCAAAAGGAGTTTATGAGATGAGAGTGTGCTTGGAGAGTTAAGGGTAAGGTGGTGTCCGGGACCGACGGAAGATCATCTTTCCCCTTAGAAGGTCATAAAATACATAGAGTAATTCAAGTGAATTGTTAAGATGGGTAATATTATGGGCAGATACCAACAACACTAAATGTCTTGAGAAAGGGAACTTTGGGGTTTCATCCCATTATAGTTCCTAGTACCGTAGCGAGCTCCGTACAGGGTAATCCTCGTGAAGTCCAAGATTAACCTTAAATTGTAGGGATAAGTTGATGTACAAGATTAACTTAATAATATGCACACCCACACCCCGTAGTTACGGGAGGTTAGTTGGTTTGGTTGTACGAGTTGTATGCTCGGTGGTTGTAGCAGCAGACTAATTAGTCTGGTGAGCTTGTGACTCAGTAATGTTTGTTGGAGCGGACGGGTTGGTCCGGCGAGTTGTTGGCTCGGAAGGTTATGATGACGGGCAGGTTAGCCCAGGGAGTGTATGGCTCGGGATATAGTAGAACATGTTTGCTTGTGCATGAAGGTGGTGGGTCTTCGGTATTGGACGGTCGTTCGCACCGAAGTCAATACATTGACTCGGCAAGTGTGGAATTTGCACTTAGCCATGAAAGTCTGGTGGTCCAGCCAGTAAGAGTTCGCAGATGCTCTGCAGTTTTGCGTTGAGGCGTACGATAGGTCTAGGTTAGGTAGTGTGAATACAAACCTAGAGGTGGGCGAGGCCCAAACCACCGCTTCTGTTTGCCACTACGGGAGTATCCTGGGAGTCTTGGTAGCTCCAAAAAGGGGGAACTAAATGTCTGTGCGCATAGAGTCAAAGTGTGTGAGTTACACTTGTATGAACATAGCATAAACTGCATAACTCTGCATGTCATGGCATAAACATTACATTTCAACCCTTACCCCTATCGTATAAATTGGTTTTGGTGTTTTTTATAAGATAGGCCCTGCTTTACGACCCCTTGGTTTATAGGTTTGTATGGGCATACCTATAAATCAATGGTTACTTTTCTATTAGATATGTCTTTACTTACTGCACTTTACTTATTCTTTACCTGCTCTTACTATGGTCTTTACTGCTTCAATTATCTATATACACATGTGTAGTTGTAGACATTTCCTGTAAGAAAAAATCCTCCGTCATCTGCTTTATTTTATACCCCTTGTTGTCCTCTGCTTCATCCTCCCACACGGTTCCTAGGAGCCAGAGGGGGTGGGGTGGGGAACATAAGGCTTAGTCTTTTTGACTAACGGTCGGTGGACCATATCATTTTAGGGGACCGAGGAGACGCAGCAGCAACAGAGGCCGGTGAAGACGGAGGTGGGCCAGTCTAGTACAGGAGCACCTGTTTCAGGATGAGTGAGTGATTAGTAGTTATCTTCCGTGAGTGATCTTGTAGTGAGGACATGATGTACAGGGCATGTGCCATTTATAATTGTAACCTTTGTTATTTCAGTTATATTATGTGGACATGTATTATATATAGCATGTGATTTGTGGACTTGAACTTCTATTGTTTGTTTATTCTTTTCTTCTTCTGTGATCGATATGGCTGGCAGGATCGGCGCTTTGTAGTGGCGACATTCCCGTGTGATGGTGTCACCGCAAAGCGGCGGATCTGGGCATAAGACCCGGGTTTTTGAAAAAAAAATGGGTCTTACAAAGTGGTATCAGAGAATACCTCGATCCGAAGAAAAGAAGTCCACAAACCATAGGCCACCCCGCGCGAGTTTAGTTTGAGGACAAACTAAGCAGCGGAAGCAATGGTGTGCCCATATGGGGAAATCACATGAAAAGTCCACTTTTAACTGAATCCTTTTGGCAAGTTTTCTTTTGTAGCCTGCGACGAACCTTGCCCCTAGCAGGGAATTCCTCTGGCTACAAAGATCTCTATAGATAGTCCTTTAGGCAATGAGTTATACTCAACCCCACTAGGACACATGACTTACCATGACAATTTATACCATGCCCTAGTCTGAAATAGACCGTAGGTATAACTTTGGTGAAGGTACAAGGATACCCCAAAGAGGCTAGAGAAAGAGAGATTTACACATAACTAGAAGCTAGGGGACTCGTAGACTCAGCCCTCGTATCGGTGACATGATTACATTAAGACAACCACCACGACAAACACCGAGGGTCAAATAATAATTCAAGTTCACCCTGATAAGGTTGTCGTAAAGGGGACCTTGAAGAGTCTAAAGTATGAAGTATACCAATGAGCCTCAAGATAGAACCCCAAGTCTAAGGTTCTGTGCCCTAAGAATTGTTTGCAACTTGGGACGAATATAACTTGGAGATATTGAAGATACTCAGCCCAAAATAGATAGTGGCTTATCTTTTGTTTATTGAGGCTTATCTTTTGTTTATTGGGGCTTATCTTTTGTTTATTGGGGCAGACCTTTTGTTTATTGGGCAAATTAGTTACTGACTTGTGTTTCCTTTGGATCTAATTTAGAAGATGGTGCGTCGTAAACATAGTGATTTTGAGGTCAATCTTATTCAACGTTACACAGGCAAAGATGAGATGGTGTAACAGTAAGTCTGGAATGATGATCTGAAGTATTACCATGACAATGAAAGGACATCATAGATCGAGCAAAGACTTGACCTTAGTTGAAGCATTAGAAATGTAAAGTTGCTAGTTTAGTCACTTAGGGATGCAGATGCCTTTCTGGAAGTTGGGAACTGAAATTGGGTCGTGCAAGCTTTAGTTATATTTGAAAGTTCTGGTAGTTTGGGGCATTCAGAAGTAATTAACTCATGAATTGTTACAAATCACGCCCTATTATGGTAGAAAATTTTAACTACAATAATAACCCTTATACCTTAGGAGCTATGACGATGAATAACCCGAGATCTTAGATGATGACTTATTTAAATATAGTGTTTTAGTTTACTATGATAAGAACGATCTAAGTATATCTTACTTTGGACCATCCGAAAGTGATCAAGACTAGCATATGTGGAAGAGATAGGAATTTGTGAAATAAACATGTTGATATTTCCATGATGAAATTGACTTGTGAAAATCTTTGGGTTTCAAGAGAATTTTACCCGTATACCTTATGAATCAAACTCCACATAGAAAGTGATTGGGAGTCATCTTATAAACATGAATACTAATAAAGATTGGTTAACATATACTCATAAGTTCACAAGTGCACCACCATACAATTTTGAGGATGATTGGGATGCTTGATGATCTGATCAGTTCCACCAATGGTAAGAACGGGATAAGTTGTAGAGTGGAGATGATTGCACGGTGAAGGCCAAGTGCAAAAGTCTTTGGAGAACAACCACAGTCACTGCCCGTGTTAGAGTGGAAGTTCGAGGACATAATTATGGATTTCATACACAGGTTACCACATCCCCACTCCGGGCACATGTTCATTTGGAACATCGAGGATAAACTGGCCAAGGTAGCTAGGGTCACCCCGGGCTGGAAGTACGCTCCCGTTGGTGTTTGGTGGGATTTGTTGAGCAGTTTGTCCGTTATCGTAGTGTGACCAGGGCGATCGTGTCGAATCAGGATGAAAGGTGTATGTGCAAAAATTGAAGATCAGTCCAGGCTTATCTGGACTCTTGGTTGACGTCAGCACATGCTTTCCACCCTCAGAGGGACGGAGGCGCAGGACTCCACTATCTTGGATCCAGGATGAGGATCCCAAGGCACTCGGCTCAGAATTTATGGAGGACATAGATACCCAGGTGCGACTAATTTGAGTTAGGATGTTGGGGACCAGAGCTGCCAGGTCAGGTATTATGATGCGTGGTATTGTCAAGTAGAGTTCCAGGTTGGAGACCGGGTGTTCCGAAAGATACGTCCGATGCAGGGAGTCTTGCGGGTTCGCAGGCGGAAGAAGCTCTGTCTGAGATAGATGGAGCTCTACAGGATCCTGGAGTGGATCAGCCCATTGGCTATAGATTGTAGTTGCAATCGGAGTTAGAGGGATTGCACGATGTCTTCCATGTCTCCTCCTTTAGGAGAGCTCTACTACGGCCGGAGCAGCAAATTTCTACTATAGATGGCCTGGTAGTCTCCAATCGATTGATTCACCTGAGAGCCACTAAAACTGGTGTGGCAGAGATAGTTGGTACTCTTCGAGTCAGAAATAACATCAATTCTGAGGGGATGTTACGTTCAGTCACTCTCGGTGAAAATCCTGCAAGCATAACCTGAATTTCGGGGACGAAATTATTTTTTTGTTTATTGGGATTTGTAACATCCCCCAAACATCTAGACTCCTAGAGTGGTTTTTTCATGACTAGGTCATGACAAAACCCTAGGAAGCTTGAAGAGATCACTTGGCCTTAGGCTTGAAGGGGAATAACACCTTGGTTTGCAAATAGCAATTTCCAGTTACCAAGCTTAAGGTTGGACTTTAGGGCCTCACCTTAACCCTTTGACCCCACCATGGCACACTTAACCCCTTGGAGGGTCCCTTAGAACATTTAGGATCCATTGGGGTCAACCAAAGAGGCCAAATTGACCAAAGTCAACCCTAGCCTCAAATAAGTCAAACCACCATATTTAGGGTCAATTAGGGTTCAATTGGACCAATTGACTTTCCCTAAGTTCCATTGGTCACTAAGGGAGGCCAATGGGTCAACATTGACCCATTGGGCCTAATTAATTTCACAAATTTGACCAAAGTCAACACTTGGTCAATATTGCCCAACTTGGGTTAATTAAGCCCAAAGCTCAATCCCTTTGGGCGAAGCCCAATTTTAATGGCCGAAATGATTAGTAACCACTGAAATTACATGAAATGCCATCCAATTTCTGGAGGGGGTGACTAGGAGAGAGAAATTGGGAGTTTTCGCCAATTTAAAGAGAGAGAAAGTTGCCATTCAAGGTGAATTCATGGCATTCAAGGCAAATTGACTCCCATTCATCTCCCCACACCCTCCATTCATCTCCCCATTGAATTCTAAGATGTGTTACAACCTTTCCCATGCCATCCAGTGGAGGATTCAAGAGGTTCCAAGTGAAACCGAAATGGCCATTAATGGCATCCACCATTAAGCCTTTCCCTCCTCAAATTGACCCTTCCATCACCTTCAGAAGGGGGATATTAGTTGAATTCGAGTACTAGATCATTGCATTTGGTGGAGAATCAAGAGATCGACATGGAGAATAACTTGAAGGGGGCGGCCATGGCAAATCTGGGAAACAACCACCCTCGAGCCTGATTAAATGTCTGGTTCTTCTCCTCTCTCTCCATGGATAGATCCCATCAGGTTGCCTGCAAGGATTAGGGCCAATTGGTCCCCAATCGGGTAGGCCAAGAGCTCCATTTTTGGATCTTTAATCCCACCTCCATACCCCTATTCTGGCCACCTCCGGCCGGCCAGCCACCGCAAATCGCTTGCCACCACCTCAACGAAGGAGCCCCAGGTGCCGGGAAAACAAGGATGAAGGAGCTCCAGGTGTTGTTCATCCTGGCCGTCGGCCAGAGGAAGAAGGCAAACAAATGTCATCCATTTTTCTTCAAGATCTGTGCAAGATCTTCAGATTTAAATGATTACATTATATCATTATTTCATTTATTCGTCGATCTAAGTAGAAGAAATTCGTCGAGCGGTAGCGAAAATTCGTCGAACTGATGGTTGAGTTCGTCGAACTGAACCCGATGTTCGTCGAACGGAATTCATTCGTCAAACACACTCTGGAATTCGTCGAACTAACAGTTGAGTTCGATGAACTGAACCCGGAGTTCGTCGAACGGAATCAATTCACCGAACTGATTCTTAAGTTCGTCGAACTGAACTCGAATTTCGTCGAACGCACTGAAGCACGGCGTTCGTCGCATGCAGAATAGATTTCGTCGAACGAAGATCGGATTTTGTCGAGCGCACTGAAGCACGGCGTTCATCGAACGCAGAATAGATTTCGTCGAACGCAGGTCGGATTTCGTCCAACGCAGACTTGTTCCAACCCATTTTGTCATACTTCCTGCAGTATTTCATTTTAATTATTAAAAATTCTAGAACCCCTCAAATGAAAAAGTGGTCAACACCAAAGTTGTAGCCCTTGGAGTCTACTTTATTTTAAAATTAATTTCACCCCAAATGGAGTTTCGTAGCTCCCTGTAGGTCCATTTTGGTGGGACTAGTCCTTAGTGTAGGACAACCACCATTTCTTGAATAACTTTTGATTGGTTTCTAGTATTGACTTGAAAATTGAAAACTAAACTATTTACACCTAACCACACATCATACCCAAAGATGGGAATTTTTGGCAAACCTTTTAGGGTTTTTGTAATAATTTCATAAATTAAATATTAATTCATTATTGGGTCAAATGACGTCCAATGCCCGCCAAATTTTGGCGGGTACTTCTTAGGGTTATCACATGACCCTGGTAAAAATCTCAGCCCAATTGGGACTGATTTGGTTGGGAAATTTGTTAACCCAAGTTAGGTCAAATTGGGTCAAAGTTAGGGCATGGTGTTTATCTTGGGGTATGGTGGTCAAAACTCATCACCATGAGTTGAAACCTTGGCCACTGGTGTAGGATCACCTAAAACACCTTCATGAGTAAGATGGGATGGTGTAGAGGTGGATATGCCCTAGAACCCTAGTTTTACCCCTTGGGGTGCATATAGTGCTTGTGAAGGATATGTGGTCACAAGTTATAGAATGGCCATGGAACCTAGGATATGTGTTCATGGGATGTAGTTATGCCCTAGGGAATTTTGAGAGAATTTTAGGAGAAATTATTTCCCCTAAATTAGGTCATAAACCCTTAAGGTAAACTTCTTGTAAGAGATATTTACATGCACAAATGATCTTAGATGAAGATGAAATCTTGGTGGTGTCTTTTCAATCATATTTTAGACCCCTGGTAATTTTGGTATAATTTATTTTATAATTTAACTAGTACTTCATCCTCAAGGCACCTATTTTGTCTCAATCTTAAGAAATATAGATAAGGGTCCAAAACTCTCTGGAAAAAATGTGCAACTTGGTGATAGGACATTTCAGGGCACTAGGAAGCTCTGTGAATTTTTATATAATTTTGGTGGTTGTTATCAGTAGGCTACTTCACAACATGTGCAAATTTGGAATTATTTTGATTAATTATTTCAGTGAGGAAATGATTCCCATAAATTGGGAAACACTATAATTAAGCTTTTCTGGACACAATAGAGGTCTGGTAATTTTTCCCTAATTTTGGCATAAGTAATTTTGATGGTTCCTTCATTAACCTCCAAATTTGGATAGATGCTAAATATTATAATTAGAGGACAATTCCTGATTGTAAAATTGTGACACTCTGTACTTAATGTTATTTTGGCATGATAGATTTATCTTGATTTTATGGAAGCCATATCATAATAATACCTTACACTTCATATTCATATTCATACTTGGCAAATATTGGAGAAATTTAAATAAATGCTAAAATGTTGAGGAAAAATATGATTCTCTGGATTTAGTCTTAAGATACCATGGTTGTCCTCCAGTAAATATCTTGAGTCAGTTGGATGAATATTTGGAGTACCTCTACTTACAAGCATCATATAGTTTGGTCTGCGTATAGTAAAAATGTGAAACTTGGGTATTTTGGGTCCCACCAAGTGGAAGTGGCATGTAGTTGGTGCACATGGTCAGGTTGAAGAGATCGAAGGTCACCAAAAGGAGTTTATGAGATGAGAGTGTGCTTGGAGAGTTAAGGGTAAGGTGGTGTCCGGGACCGACGAAAGATCGTCTTTCCCCTTAGAAGGTCATAAAATACGTAGAGTAATTCAAGTGAATTGTTAAGAGGGGTAATCTTATGGGTAGATACCAAAAACACTAAGTGTCTTGAGAAAGGGAACTTTGGGGTGTCATCACATTATTGTTCCTAGTACCATAGCGAGCCCCTTACAAGGTAATCCTCGGGAAGTCCAAGATTAACCATAAATTGTAGGGATAAGTTGATGTACAAGATTAACTTAATAATATGCACACCCACACCTCGTAGTTACGGTAGGTTAGTTTGTTTGGTTGTAGAAGTGGTAGGCTCGATGGTTGTAGCAGCAGACTAATTAGTATGGTGAGCTTGTGACTCAGTAATGTTTGTTGGAGCGGACGGGTTGGTCCGGCGAGCCATTGGCTCAGAAGGTTATGATGACGGGCAGGTTAACCCAGGGAGTTTATGGCTTGGGATATAGTAGAACATGTTTGCATGTGCATGAAGGTGGTGGGTCTTCGGTATTGGACGGTCGTACACACCGAAGTCAATACGTTGACTCGGCAAGTGTGGAATTTGCACTTAGCCATGAAAGTCTGGTGGTCCAGCCAGTAAGAGTATGCAAATGCTCCGCGGTTTTGCATTGAGGCGTACGATAGGTCTAGGTTAGGTAGTGCGAATACCAACCTAGAGGTGGGCGAGGCCCAACCCACCGCTTCCGTTTGCCACTATGGGAGTATCCTGGGAGTCTTGCTAGCTCCAAAAAGGGGGAACTAAAGGTCTGTGCACATAAAGTCGAAGTGTGTGAGTTGCACTTGTATGAACATAGCATAAAATGCATAACTCTGAATGCCATGGCATAAACATTGCATTTCAACCCTTACCCCTATCGTATAAATTGGTTATGCGACTTTTTAAACGATAGTCCCTGCTAAACGACCCCTTGGTCTATAGGTTTGTATGGGCATTCCTATAAATCAATGGTTACTTTTCTATTATATATGTCTTTACTTACTGCACTTTACTTATTCATTACCTGCTCTTACTATGCTCTTTTGTAACGGTCCAGGCCCGCCAACACGGGACCCAGCTGGACCGCCGACACCCTCCAAGCCCAGGCCCATCAACACAGGACCCAGTTGGCACCGGAAGGGTTCAGCCTAACCAGATGGTCTGCAGACCATGCACCCTGATGACGCATATTTTGACTTAAATATGCTTATTATTATTATATTTTTATTATAAATTATATAAATTTTCTCTTAATTATATCATAATTATCTTATTATTAATATTTTATAATTATTCGTACTAATATTGCTTTATTTTAATTTATGACAGGCTTGGGGGGAATTTCGGCATGATTCGATGCAAAATGCCCGCTGTCAACTTTTGTACGAGAAATAATTCTCATGCAAAAAATTTTTGCATGCATGTTATTCCACCATCTTTTCTCTCTCCTCACCATGCATGAAATTATCCTTAATTTATTATATTTAATTTTTCATGCATGGTCACCTTTATTATGCATAAAATATTTTATAAATTTCAATACATGTGCACTCTTTCTCTCTCTTATATTATTTCTCCATTTAAATCTTCTTCCACCCCTTCATCTCCTTTCCCTTCATTTTAATTCATGCATTATTTAACCCTTCATCTTCTCCTCCACCTCTTCATGTCCTCACTTTATTTCTCCAATTTATTCCTCCACATGCATGGCTGGCTCTCCCTCATCTCCCTCTTTATTTCATTTCATTTTATTTTTATTTCCAAGCATGTGTCCGATAACTCTCCTCCTCCCCTCATTATTTCTTTTTATTTTCATCAAATCCTTTCATCCTCCCTTCTTTATTTCTCTAAATTAAATTCATCTTCCACCCCTTCATATTCCACTCAATTAATTCTCTCGTTCCATGCATGGCCGACCACATCATTTCATTTCTTCTCCTCTCCACCAATCAAAATCAAAGGATTGTTATTATTGATAATTTATTTTCATGCTACCTCTCATCTTCATTTCTTTATTTCTCTTGGAGTCCAAAGGCCACAATTTATTGTAATGGATGATTCTAGATGGTTTTTGCATCTATATAAGGAGCACAAATTCAAGGCTTTAAGAAGGTTGGAAAAGTTCAAGAGTTGGAGAAGAGAAAAAGTCAAGAGAGTTCTACCTTGTATGAGAGTTTAATTTCATGTTGTTTCTTATATGCTTTTGTTTCCATTTTGCTTAATATAGTTGTGTACTCTTATTATTTCCTCTTAATGAAAATGCAATCTTTCTCTTTTATTATTGTCTCTTTCCTTACTATGAGTAGCTAAATTTTCTCGCTTGATTGGTTAGTATTGGGATGAAGATTACATTATAATCCATCATCTCTAATTCTTAGATTTCTCGTTTCGATTTATTTCCGATTAAATTTTGGTTGCGAGTTTATATTGCTAGTATATAAATTTCGTCATCCGATCGGTATTCTAGTTGGCCGAGAGGCTCGTGAATGCTTTAGATCTCTCGGAAATAAAGAGATTTGGATATTCTTCTTTGAGAATTGAAGATATCGAGTCTTTTGGATTTGGGATTAATCGTTCATGCAATTTTAATTTTATTTTAAATTTTAAGATATTATGTTTGAAGTATTATTAAAATTAGGCGATAGTTGTCACTAGCGAGTTTCTATCATAATTTTTCAATCCTCCAATCGAAACAGAATTTTTAAGAATTAGAGCGCTTCTTTTATAATCAGATTCCCAAGAACACCCAATCAAGTGCTAAGTCTTTTTAAAATCGTGAATTTCTCTTTCGTAAATTCTTCGTACTTGCAATTTTTAATTTCAAAAACCAAAATCAACTTTCGTTCAGTAGGATAATAGTAACGGCGTGAGTAGTAGTAATTGACAGCCCCAGTCTAATACGACATTTTTCTATACTATGATTCGATAGGCGCACTTGCCTTTTCGAGTTGTCAGTAAAACTAACCATCAAGTTTTTGGCGCCGTTGCCGGGGACGTTTGTCAATATTAAGAAAACGTCGTCGCTATTACTTCTACAAAAATCCAAAAAAATTATTATATATTATAATCTACCCACATCATCATTTTTCTATTCCACCTAAATTCCTGGAAAGGATGCTTTGGGCTTGAATTCCCATCATAGCCTCTAGTACCATTGCAAACCCCTCACAAGGCAGATCTCGGGAAGTCCAGGACTAATATAATCCGCCTAAAAATAAAAAAATCATTATCATTTTTTTTTATTTTGGTTTCCCTTCATCTTATTTGCCCCTCTTTCCTTTTTCTCGTTTTCTTGCTAGTGCATGTCCCGCACGAATTCGTCATTACTTGTTGAGTTGGACCTGGAAATCGAACGCTCCTTTCGGAGAAATTTACGATTCAGGGGTTCCACCTCTCAAGATACGGTTGAGGATTCTGACAGTGATTGTGATCTTAATTCTAAAATTATGGGTGATCCCAATCCAGAAGTTGACCAGCAACGGACCATGTCCTATTATGCTCGGCCCAACCTGGAGGGTACAGAATCAAGTATTCTCCGCCCTGCAATTGCGAACAACAATTTTGAGCTTAATCCCGACACTATACAAATGGTGCAGCAATATGTGCAGTTCGACGGATTACCAGATGAAGATCCGAACTTGCATATTGCTAGCTTCCTTGAGATCCTGGATACCTTCAAAATTAATGGTATCTCAGACGATGTGATTAGGCTAAGACTCTTCCCCTTCTCCTTAAGAACAAAAGCCAAACAGTGGTTGAGTTCTCTCCCAAGAGGATCAATCACTACTTGGGACATTTTAACAGAAACATTTCTTGCTAGGTATTTTCCCCCCGGTAAAACTGCTAAACTTCGAACTGATATTTGTTCTTTTAGTCAAATCGATTCCGAGACCCTCTATGACACTTGGGAGAGGTACAAAGAACTTTTGAGACGTTGCCCTCATCATGCTCTGCCTGTATGGTTACAGGTTCAGACATTTTATAATGGGCTAAATCAAGCAACCAAGCAAATGATAGACGCCGCATCCGGTGGTTCTTTGAACCAAAAAACCCCGGAGGACGTTCTTGAGCTTATCGAGGACATGGCGATGAACATCTATCAGTGGAATACGCCTAGGTCTCGCCCAATTAAACCTGCAGGTATCTACGAAGTGGACTCCGTGTCCCAACTGGCGCTTCAAGTAGAGATGCTGAACAAGAAAGTAACGGAGATGACTGCTGCCTCCGCCATTCAGGTACATGAACATGCAAATGCTGTTGCTGCCGAGCAGGTGGATTATCTGGGGAACATACATAGGCCTGCTCAAAACAATTTTAATAATTTTTTTGCTTTTTCTGCTCCTCCTGGTTTTAATGCTGCGTCTAATTCGTATCACCCCGGATGGCGTAACCATCCTAATTTTTCGTGGAGTAATCCCGCAAACGCCGCACGTCCACCACATGATTTCACTCCACCACCACCACAAAATCAAAATCCAAATTTTCCAAAACCTCCATCTTTGGAGGAAATGCTTTCTAAATATATTAATGTGAATGAGGCGACGATTTGTAACTTAACAGGAACGGTCAAAAATATTGAAAATCAAATCAGGCAGCTCGCCAAAATCGTATCCGAGCGACCGCCAGGGACTCTTCCCGCTAATTCCGAGCCCAATCCGAGAGAACAAGCGAATGTTATAACTCTTCGGAGTGGGAAAGAATTATCCGGTCCATCCGTTAGCGAAGAGCCCGAAGCGACTATTGCCCCTATTTTAACTTAACCACCTCTTTCAAATGAAGTTATTGTTTTGCCTCCCATTCTTAAAAATTCTCCCGCTCCGCCGTATCCATCTCAATTAAATAAAGAAAAGTTAGATGATCAATATCATCGGTTTTTGGAAATCTTCAAACAAATTCATATTAATTTACCTTTTTATGAAGCAATTTCACAAATGCCCAAATATGCTATGTATTTGAAGGATCTTCTAACCAACAAAAAGAAAATGGAAAATCTATCTCATGTGACTTTAAACGTTGAGTGCTCTGTGGTTTTAACAAAGAATTTGCACAAAAAAATAAATGATCCGGGTAGTTTTTCTATTCCATGCGTTTTTGGCAATTTATTTGTAAAACACGCGTTGGTCGATTTAGGAGCGAGCATCAACTTGATGCCTTTTTCTCTATTTAAAAAGCTAGGTTTGGGTACTCTAAGCCCGACTAGGATGAGTATACAACTTGCTGATAGGTCAATTAAGTATCCGTTAGGAATAGTAGAGGATGTGCTCGTAAAGGTTGACAAGTTTATATTCCCAGTAAACTTTGTCATTTTGGATATCGAAGAGGATGTCGAGGTCCCCTTTATCCTTGGCCGACCTTTTCTTGCCACCTCTCATGTGGTAATCGATGTAAGTAACGGAAAACTCTTTCTACGAGTAGGCGATGATGAAGTTTCATTTTCCATCACTCCGTCCATGAAAAATACTTTATCAAATGATGATTCATGTTTCTTCTTAGACGTTTCTCATGACGAGCAAAATTTTTCTTTTGAAAATGTTTTTGAAAAAAGTTTTTCTTCTTTTTCTGAACTCCCGCATGATTTTCCATCCAATACAGTTATGGCTATTAGCAATATTTCCGAAAATCAAACAAAATCTAAATCTTTTGAAGAAATTATTTTTGATAAGGACAAGGTATTAAAATCTTTGTACGAGCAGCCACCTACTTTGGAACTTAAATAACTACCTGACCACCTTAAATATATTTTCTTGGAGAAAAATTCTAATCTACCAGTTATAGTCTCGACATTTTTGACTGAATCGGAAAATGAAAAATTATTAACGGTTTTACAAAAACACCGCCAAGCTATAGATTGGCAAATTTCAGATATCAAGGGTATATGTCCAACTTTTTGCACACATAAAATCCTTTTAGAAGGTAACTCCCGTAATGTCGTTCAACCTCAACGCCGATTAAACCCAAATATGAAAGACGTAGTAAAAGGCGAGGTACTTAAATTATTAGATGCGGGGATTATCTATCCAATCTCAGATAGCAAGTGGGTGAGTCCAGTCCAGGTAGTGCTGAAGAAAGGTGGGATTACGGTGGTAGCAAACGAGAATAACGAGTTGATTCCAACTAGGACGGTAACAGGATGGAGGATGTGCATCGACTACCATAAATTAAATGATGCCACTCGTAAAGATCACTTCCCTCTTCCTTTTATCGATCAAATGTTAGAACGTTTATCCGGGCATAATTTTTATTGTTTTCTCGATGGTCTCTCAGGATATTTCCAAATCCCTATAGCACCCGAGGATCAAGAGAAGACAACATTTACTTGCCCCTTCGGAACTTTTGCCTATAGTAGAATGCCTTTCGGTCTTTGTAATGCGCCGGCTACATTCCAAAGGTGTATGCTGTCTATCTTCGACAAGTACGTAGAAGATTTTATGGAAGTATTCATGGATGACTTTTCGGTGTATGGGGATTCTTTTGATTTATGTTTAGGTAATTTAGAAAAAGTTTTGAAAAGATGCGTAGAAACAAATCTTGTTTTGAACTGGGAGAAGTGCCATTTTATGGTACGAGAGGGTTTAGTCTTGGGTCATAAGATTTCTTCTAAGGGTATCGAGGTAGATAAGGCTAAGATAGAAGTAATCGAAAAATTACCTCCGCCTACAAGCGTAAAAGCAATTAGAAGTTTTCTAGGACATGCCGGTTTTTATCGCCGTTTTATAAAAGACTTCTCTAATATCACTAAACCTCTCACTCATCTCCTCGAAAAAGATGCTCCATTTTTGTTCGACGACGCTTGTTTAAATGCTTTTAATTTAATTAAGGAAAAACTCATTAACGCTCCGATCATGATCGCTCCGGTTTGGGATCTTCCATTTGAGATTATGTGCGATGCGAGTAGATTTGCCGTTGGTGCGGTTTTAGGCCAACGTATTTCTAAAAAATTTCATCATATTTATTATGCGAGTAAGATCTCACTTCGGCGCAACAAAATTACACCACAATGGAAAAAGAGCTTTTGGCCATTATTTTTGCGTTCGATAAGTTTCGCCCTTATTTAACCCTCTCCAAAATCATTGTTTTTACGGATCACTCGGCCCTTAAATACTTACTTTCCAAATCGGATGCCAAGCCGCGCTTAATTCGTTGGATTCTACTACTTCAAGAGTTCGACTTGGAAATCCGGGATAAGAAAGGAGCCGAAAATTTGGCGGCGGATCACTTATCTCGTTTAGAAAATCCTTGTATCGAAGAAATACATGAAAAATCTTTTAACAACTCTTTTCCGGATGAAAAACTTTTGAAAATTAACATTTTCTCTTCTTCTACTCCTTGGTTTGCCAATTTTGCCAATTATCTAGTGGCCCGTGTTCTCCCAAAAGATTTTTCTTTTCAGCAAAAGAAGAAATTCTTTTCTGATTTGAAGAATTACTTTTGGGAGGACCCCTTTCTCTTTAGAGTATGTGCAGACCAAGTAATAAGAAGATGTGTCTTGTTTGAAGAAGGTCAAAATATTTTGAAACATTTACATGAAGGACCGACCGGTGGCCATTATCAAGCCAATCGAACCGCTCACAAAGTTCTTAGTGCAGGCTTTTATTGGCCTAGCCTTTTCAAAGATGCTCAATCTTTGGTGAGTCGGTGCGATAGTTGCCAACGGACCGGAAATATTTCTAGTAAAAATGAAATGACGCAAAATTATTTTCTTGAATGCGAAGTTTTTGATCTTTGGGTCATAAATTTTGTTGGACCCCTCCCTTCTAGTTGCGGAAATAAGTATATTTTAGTTGCGGTTGATTACGTTTCCCGATGGGTGGAAGCCCAAGCACTTCCTACTAATGATTCTCGTGTTGTTATTTCTTTTATCAAAAAATTATTTTCCCGATTTGGTACGCCTAGGGCGATCGTTAGTGATAGGGGTGCGCATTTTTGTAATGCCCAGCTCGCCAAAATTTTATCAAAATATGGCGTTACACACAAGCTCTCCACTGCATACCACCCCCAAACTAACAGCCAAGTTGAAGTTGTCAACCGAGAAATCAAACGTATTCTGGAAAAAACCATTTCATCTTCTAGAAAAGATTGGTCTTTAAAACTCGACGATGCTCTTTGGGCTGATCGGACGGCTTACAAAACCGCCATCGGTTGTACACCGTATCGCTTAGACTATGGAAAATCATGTCACTTACCGGTAGAACTAGAACACCGCGCGTTTTGGGCCTTAAAATCTTTAAATTTCGATCCGCACTCGGTCGCCGATCTTAGAAAATTTCAACTCAATGAACTCGACGAGTGGCGCTCCAACGCGTATGAAAACAATAAAATTTATAAAGAGCGAACAAAACATTTTCACGATAAAAATTTAAGGCATCCAAAAACTTTTAAACCGGGCGATCAAGTCTTGCTTTATAATTCTCGCTTGCGCTTATTTCCTGGCAAATAAAAATCGCGTTGGTCTGGTCCTTTTCTGGTTAAAGAAGTTTTTCCTTATGGTACTGTGTTGATTTCACACCCGGATAAGGGTGATTTTAAAGTTAATGGTGAGCGTCTCAAACTTTATTTTTTTGGTGATACTATTGCTGCGAACAATGAATCTATGCTCTTACCAAACACTTAATTATTTTTGTCGTTCTTTTTCTTTATTTTTTGTACCTTTTTTCTTTTCTTTTTGCATTTCCTTTTCATTTTATTTTTGTTTCGGCGGCTCCTGCAAATTGGACTCCATGTTCGCCTTCTTCAACATTGCTGCTTTCATGATGATTCGAGATGATGCTAAAGATGGTCTAATGCACAAGCAAGGGGAGCGACATCAACCTTCAGACTCACCAATTTGGGGAAGTACCTGTTATTATTTATTTACCATTCATGTCTTTTCTCTTCCTCTCTCTTCTTCTCTCTTCTTTTGAACATCGAGGACGATGTTTCCCTCTAGTCTGGGGGAATGACATGTCCTCTTTATTAGAAAAATTTCAAAAAAAACCTTTTCTTTCTTTTATTATAAAAAAATGAAAATCTAAAAATAATATTAAAAAAATGAGAAAACCCAAAAATCTATAGTAATTTGAGTTAATTTTGCTTCGTTTTTAGTACCCCGCGACTTGGTGTTTTCTTGTTTTAATCATTCGTGTATTTGTTAGCTAGAATAAATTTTTTTAACATTCACTTTGGCTATGTTTCGCGGGTAATATGTTGACTCGTGTAGTGTTTCTAATTAGGGTAGCATGTTATGTCTAAAAAATCTTTTGTAAATTTGCACTTTTTCATGATTTTCTTTTTATGTTTTTCACTTATATAAAATCTATCATCCTTTGTTTTCTCTTTTACAAAATCTTTGCAATGTTGACTTATGTTTAGTGTTGTAGATGCGAACCGGTCTAGACGCTTAGTATTTTTACTTTCATGATAAGTCAAGTTTCTTTATTTTTCTACCTAGTCTTGCACCTTTTGAATTTTTCAAGACTTTGCTTTAGATAGATTTAGGAGCATGAAGATGATTTAGGCCACCTCTTGATTCGTTTGAGCCTTTGCATTCCAAGCCATAAAATCTTAACCGTTGCTAGCCACTTTGTGCTTTCCCTGTTTCTTTTGTAGCCCCACTTATTTTTACCAAAGCCAAATAGCCTACCTATGGTGCACGCTTGAAATTTGAGCTTTATTTGTCGCTAGCTTGTGCCTCCTTTTTGTGAAAATGGTGGAGTTTTAATTTTGTTATCCTTTTGCTACAAAAGTAGAAGAAAATTATGAGATGAGTATGAAAAAAATGATAAAAAAATATTGAGAAAAAATTGAAGAATGTATTTTTGACCTCTACCTTTATATTTCAAAATTATTTGGGGTGTCAAAATTTATTTTTGCTAGCATACAAGTTTTTGCAAAGCTTTTCTTTTTGTTTTAAGTGTCTTAACCATTCACGTTTATCTTTGGATATCCGCACCTTAAATCCAAGCCTTAAATGTTATACCTAATGAAGTCCTTTTGATTCATGCTCCTAAGTTTATTTTTAGTCAAGAAAGCGAAAAAGTAGATTGGGTAAGCCTTTTGGTAGGAGTTTAGACTCTTGATTTAGATTGAGGTGGTTATAAAATGTCTCTTAGATTTTAGTAGCAACTCAATGCCCTTTTCATTCGTCTCATTGCTTAGTTTTTAATTTTGCTAAATCTTGGGATGACTTATCTTTACGTTAGTGAAATCTATAAAAATTCATGTCATGGTTAAGTAAAAATTTTCAGCTTATTTTTCATAATTTCCCTATTTCTAATTTCGCATCGTACTCGTGCGCGACATAGCCAAGTTGATTAATTAGTTCTTTTTATTTTGCTAGCTCGTATGTTTTTGCTTGGGGACAAGCAAAATGCAAAGTCTGGGGGAATTTGATGACGCATATTTTGACTTAAATATGCTTATTATTATTATTATATTTTTATTATAAATTTTCTTTTAATTATATCATAATTATCTTATTATTAATATTTTATAATTATTCGTACTAATATTGCTTTATTTTAATTTATGACAGGCTTGGGGGGAATTTCGGCACGATTCGATGCAAAATGCCCGCTGTCAACTTTTGTCCGAGAAATAATTCTCATGCAAATAATTTTTGCATGCATGTTATTCCAACATCTTTTCTCTCTCCTCAACATGCATGAAATTATCCTTAATTTATTATATTTAATTTTTCATGCATGGTCACCTTTATTATGCATAAAATATTTTATAAATTTCAAAACATGTGCACTCTTTCTCTCTCTTATATTATTTCTCCATTTAAATCTTCTTCCACCCCTTCATCTCCTTTCCCTTCATTTTAATTCATGCATTATTTAACCCTTCATCTTCTCCTCCACCTCTTCATGTCCTCACTTTATTTCTCCAATTTATTCCTCCAACATGCATGGCCGGCCCTCCCTCATCTCCCTCTTTATTTCATTTCATTTTATTTTTATTTCCAAGCATGTGTCCGATCACTCTCCTCCTCCCCTCATTATTTCTTTTTATTTTCATCAAATCCTTTCATCCTCCCTTCTTTATTTCTCTAAATTAAATTCATCTTCCACCCCTTCATATTCCACTCAATTAATTCTCTCATTCCATGCATGGCCGGCCACATCATTTCATTTCTTCTCCTCTCCACCAATAAAAATCAAAGGATTGTTATTATTGATAATTTATTTTCATGCAACCTCTCATCTTCATTTCTTTATTTCTCTTGGAGTCCAAAGGCCACAATTTATTGTAATGGATGATTCTAGATGGTTTTTGCATATATATAAGGAGCACAAATTCAAGGCTTTAAGAAGGTTGGAAAAGTTCAAGAGTTGGAGAAGAGAGAAAGTCAAGAGAGTTCTACCTTGTATGAGAGTTTAATTTCATGTTGTTTCTTATATGCTTTTGTTTCCATTTTGCTTAATATAGTTGTGTACTCTTATTATTTCCTCTTAATGAAAATGCAATCTTTCTCTTTTATTGTTGTTTCTTTCCTTACTATGAGTAGATAAATTTTCTCTTAGTGCTTGATTGGTTAGTATTGGGATGAAGATTACATTATAATCTATCGTCTCTAATTCTTAGATTTCTCGTTTCGATTTATTTCCGATTAAATTTTGGTTGCGAGTTTATATTGCTAGTATATAAATTTCGTCATCTGATCGGTATTCTAGTTGGCCGAGAGGCTCGTGAATGCTTTAGATCTCTCGGAAATAAAGAGATTTGGATATTCTTCTTTGAGAATTGAAGATATCGAGTCTTTTGGATATGGGATTAATCGTTCATGCAATTTTAATTTTATTTCAAATTTTAAGAGATTATGTTTGAAGTATTATTAAAATTAGGCGATAGTTGTCTCTAGCGAGTTTCTATCGTAATTTTTCAATCCTCCAATCGAAACAGAATTTTTAAGAATTAGAGCGCTTCTTTTATAATCGGATTCCCAAGAACACCCAATCAAGTGCTATGTCTTTTTAAAATTGTGAATTTCTCTTTCGTAAATTCTTCGTACTTGCAATTTTTAATTTCAAAAACCAAAATCAACTTTCGTTCGGTAGGATAATAGTAACGACGTGAGTAGTAGTAATTGACAGCCCCGGTCTAATACGACATTTTTCTATACTATGATTCGATAGGTGCAATTGCCTTTTCGAGTTGTCAGTAAAACTAACCATCAAATTTTTGGCGCCGTTGTCGGGGACGTTTGTCAATATTAATAAAACGTCGTCGCTATTACTTCTACAAAAATCCAAATAAATTATTATATATTATAATCAACCCATATCATCATTTTTCTATTCCACCTAAATTCTTGGAAAGGATGCTTTGGGCTTGAATTCCCATCATAGCCTCTAGTACTGTTGCAAACCCCTCACAGGGCAGATCTCGGGAAGTCCAGGACTAATATAATCCGCCTAAAAAGAAAAAAATCATTATCATTTTTTTTTTAATTTTGGTTTCCCTTCATCTTATTTTCCCCTCTTTCCATTTTCTCGTTTTCTTGCTAGTGCATGTCCCGCACGAATTCTTCGTTACTTGTTGAGTTGGACCCGAAAATCGAACGCTCATTTCGGAGAAATTTACGATTCAGGGGTTCCACCTCTCAAGATACGGTTGAGGATTCTGACGGTGATTGCGATCTTAATTCTGAAATTATGGGTGATCCCAATCCAGAAGTTGACCAGCAATGGACCATGTCCTATTATGCTCGGCCCAACTTGGAGGGTACAGAATCAAGTATTCTCCGCCCTGTAATTGCGAACAACAATTTTGAGCTTAAGCCTGGCACTATACAAATGGTGCAGCAATATGTGCAGTTCGACGGATTACCAGATGAAGATCCAAACTTGCATATTGCTAGCTTCCTTGAGATCTGTGATACCTTCAAAATTAATGGTGTCTCAGACGATGCGATTAGGCTAAGACTCTTCCCCTTCTCCTTAAGAATAAAAGCCAAACAGTGGTTGAGTTCTCTCCCAAGAGGATCAATCACTACTTGGGACATTTTAACAGAAAAATTTCTTGCTAGGTATTTTCCCCCGGGTAAAACTGCTAAACTTCGAACTGATATTTGTTCTTTTAGTCAAATCGATTCCGAGACCCTCTATGACACTTGGGAGAGGTACAAAGAACTTTTGAGACGTTGCCCTCATCATGCTCTGCATGTATGGTTACAGGTTCAGACATTTTATAATGGGCTAAATCAAGCAACCAAGCAAATGATAGACGCCGCATCCGGTGATTCTTTGAACCAAAAAACCAAGCAAATGAGAAGTGAAAGTACTCCATAGTTAAGCGTGCTCGGGCTGGAGCAATTCAGGGATGGGTGACCTCCTGGGAAGTCCACGCGCTGCCGCTTAACTGGCTCAATTCTCATCAAAGGGGGACTGCGGTCTCCAACAACCCACTGTGCCCTGTGGTGGGACAGAGAGGGGTTGGGGTGCATGGTCTGCAGACCATCTGGTTAGGATGAACCCTTCCGGTGCCAGCTGGGTCCCGTGTTGACGGCCTGGGTTGGGAGGGTGCCGGCAGTCCAGCTGGGTCCCATGTTGGCGGGCCTGGACTGTTACATCTTTACTGCTTCAATTATCTATATACACATGTGTAGTTGTAGACATTTCCTGTAGACAAAATTCGTCATCATCTGCTTTGTTTTATACCCCTTGCTGTCCTCCGCTTCATCCTCCTACACGGTGCCTAGGAGCCATTGGGGGTGGGGAACATAAGGCTTAGTTTTTTTGACTAACGGTCGGTGGACCATATCATTTTAGGGTACCGAGGAGACACAGTAGCACCAAAGGCCGGTGTAGACGGAGGCGAGCCAGTCTAGTAAAGGTGCACCAGTTTCAGGATCAGTGAGTGATTAGTAGTTAGCTTCCGCGAGTGATTTTGTAGTGAGGACATGATGTACAAGGCATGTGCCCTTTATTATTGTAACCTTTGTTATTTCAATTATATTATGTGGACATTTATTATATATAGCATATGATTTGTGGACTTGAAGTTTTATTATTCGTTTATACTTTTCTTCTTCTGTGATCGATATGGTCGGCAGGATCGGCGCTTTGTAGTGATGACTTTCCCTTGTGATGGTGTCACCGCAAAGCGGCGGTTCTGGGCATAAAACCCGGGTTTTTGAAAATAAAATGGGGTCTTACATTCGGGGAGGGGAAAGAGGGCTCGAAATGAGCCCTTTCGGAAGCGCGATCCAAGCCCAATTGAGCTCGAATCAAGCCCCAAATCTTTAGAGGATCTAGCACTAAGAGAGGGGAAGTGGATCAGACCTATTTTGTGGCCTGGTGGCGCGTATTCCGGCGATTGCCAGTGGTGGAGCTTTTGGTGCCATGCAGATCTAGGCTTCTGGTGCTCGATTTCTTCGGGGAAGAGGGGGGTTTCACTCCTTTTCTACCTCTGAAAATGTTAAAGAGATCAATTGGGGGAGGGGAGGAGCAATGGCATCAATTGCCATTATCACCATTAATGGTGATTTCGACCACCTCTAATTCTCCCCTGATTCAGCTCCCCTAGCCATGGAAACCTCAGGATTCTGTTTGTAACTGAAGGGGGAGGTGAATGCTCATCAATTGGGGGAGAATTGAAGGATCAAATGCATTCAATCACCATGATTGCTCTCCCTCTCTCTCCCAATTTGGGGGAAACCTCCATTTTCTCTCTCCTAATCATCTTTTATAGAATTTGAGTGGTAATTTCCATAAATACCAGGCCCACTAGGTGGTGGACCACTTTAGTTGGGTCTAGCCCAAATGAATTGAGTTTAATTTGGGCAAATTAGGTTATTTTGACCTAATTTAGGACAAGGTTGACTTTGGTCAAGTTGGCCATTTGGGTTGACCAAAATGGGTGGGAAGTGACCCCTTGGACTCCCTCAAGGGTTATAGAGGTCTAGGTAGGGTAAATTTGGCAAGGTGATTGTGAATTGCCCCTTAATAGGGCACTTTTGACCAAATTAGGGCTAGGGTTGACTTAGGTTTAATTGGCCTCTTTGGTTGACCCTAATGGGTCCCTGAAGCCCTAAGGGGACCCCTAATGAGTTAGGGATGTTATGGTGGGGTCAAAGGGTCAGGGTGAGGCCCTAAAGTCCAACCATAGGCTAGTTATCTGAAAACTACTATTTGTAGACCACTTGGGTTTTCTCCTTCTTAGCTAGGTTCTCATGCTCTTAAGCTCTTCCTATGGTTTTGTCATGACCTAGTCATGAAAAAACCAACTTAGGGGTCTAGTTGTTTGGGGGATGTTACAGGAGGGATCTACTTTTGGCACAAGTGGATGGAAAATGATGTGTCCCAATTATATAGGGTTTTTCTGACTCATCTGGGACTGTTTTCTCACTCGTGCACTACACTTTCAGCGTTAAAATGCTCATATTATTTTCTTTTCATCACTTTACACATAGTGCACTTTCTTCGCCTAGTGGGGTGTGCAATTGCACATTCTGTGCTGGGGGTATGCCTCTGCGGGTTCCCCATGCCTGTCTTGCTGTTAATTTGGGCGTTAGCCCTGTGGTTGGTGCTATATTCTATGGATTGGTGCTGTGGTTTTGATTGTGTGCAGATGGATTCTACCCTTGTGCTGAGCATTGCAATCTGGGTAAATCGAATGACCGTGCGATTATTGTTAACGCATGATCGAAACGATCGTGCAATTTACTCAGAGCTACTTGTGATGATGTTCATCATGAGTTTTCCTTATCGCACGATTGAATCCAATCGTGCATGAAGGAAATCTCACGACCTACCTGGAATCTGGCAAAATTTGAGGCTTGTCCCACCCCATGCGCTTTGGTCGCGCATGAGCATTCCGCTCGTGCGTGAACAAAAATGCACGGCCTTCCTGTAGTTGCAGGTGCTGTTTATCTCTGTCAATCGAACGTCCCAAAATGCACGGTCTTGCGTTTTGACCGTGCGTTTCTTAAAATTAACGCCTCTATTTAAGCCGCAGGTTCTTTCGACCTAAGGAGCGGATTATTCTTCCCCACTGTTTTTCGAGCTCCAGTGCGCCCCCTTCACTTCTCCATCACCGCCCACTTTCGGGAGGAGCTCCGTCCTCCATTCTCTTACAAATCTCTAGCGGGAGCAACCTCTTGGCCTCCTCCATTGTTGATGCACCTCCAAACCTCCATTTCGAGGGACTCTTTATTGTATACATGAAGTTCTACGGCGAGGATAGAAGCGAAGATGATTGACGGAGAAGACGTGTCAAATAGAAGGAATTGACAACTCCTCTCCGTACCCCGGACGACAGTTGGAGCCATAGTTCGGACAAGGATTTACAACCCTAGATACCGGCCATGAACCTCCGATGAGTCTCCTCCAATTTGGTTGTAATCTCACCCCCTTCATACTGTAGTATTGTTTTCCTTTATTACATGTGTGTATGGACAATGTATGCTAAACCATTTTATGCTATTTAGTATATTTCATGTCTATATGAAGTAGCTTTGCGGTATATGTTAGTGAGGAGCGCCCCATTCCATCATCCATCCCGCCATCACGTTTGTGTGCCGCACTAGAAATTGCTAGTGGCGTGCTTTGTGACCAGGTGCTTGCGACCCTCAATTCCGCCAGTGCGACCCATTCCATCCGCTTGCCTACTCGTCCATCCGCCCATGCGAAGTAGTGCGTTCAAGGCCTACGTAGTTTTCATCCCGCCAAGCGAAGCAGTGCATAGGAGTAGTTTAGTTCTTTTCTTTTTTCCACAACCCAAATCACCCCTTTTTCCGCAATCCATCCGACCAAAAGGACTTCAATCTCAAGTCCTTCCTCAATAGATAACTCCACCTTACTGTGTTCCTCTAAGATCGATACTTGGGGAGTATCTCCCATTTTATATTACTTGAACGATCGGTACAATATCGTTTCATGCCGCAGTCTTGCTACCACCTATAAGCGGTGTAGGAATTTGCGCATCAAGTTTTTGGCGTTGTTGCCAGGGAACACAGTCATGTGAGTTGTTGGAAAGGAAGACAAGAGATATAAGTCCTTTTCCCCTTGTTTATACCATTTTCTGTATCTTTATTTATTAATAATATCTTTTAAATTTCTTTGTTTCTAATCTTTATTTCAAATTTTTCTAAAGCAGGCATTCATTTTTTTTACTTCTTGCGTGTAGTTAATTTTTGCAAAGAAATTTTATCTGTTGGTGAATTCTCCCCCGCTACACCATGTTTCCTTCTTTGAATATCTGTTGTAGATGGTGTGGAGATTATAATCATTCTAGTGATGAATGCCTCGTTGAAGATAGTGGGCATAGTACTCAAGGCTCAGTGTATGGAGCACCGTCCTCTTATGGTACTTCATACACCGTACCCAAGTATTATGGTCACTCTTCTTCACCCCATTTACCATTTTCATATTCCTCTCCGACCCCGTCTGGACCGAGGAGTAATGGAAAACGGTGTTTGTGTTGTCATAGCACCGAGCAAGCATTGAAAGATTGCGCAGAATTTCAGCGCCAGATGGAGGAAGATGAACTTGATATTCTTATCATTGCATCCACCTCTCATTTGGGTGCTCATTTTGATTATGATAATATATTCGCAGTACCTCCTTGCCTATGGGGGGCTGCTGCGGATATCCCCATCAGACTTTTTGCTGATCAGTGCGACGACATGATGGAGACTTCTCTCCCGGTGCATTCATCACTTCTTTTGGATTCACCCCCGGAGGAACCTGTGCACATTTTCTCTGATGATGTTACCACCTCTGTTCATCCGCTTTCTTTGCAAGAAATCTTTGCACCTATTTTTTGTGAGTTAGTTGATGAAGTCAGGCAGGAAGTTCATTCGAAGCCTGAGGATGCCCCAAAGTGGGACAAGGATGTTATTCTCTCTGATGGGGAGTGTGACTCTTTGGAACATGCTGACGCACCGAGGTGGGATGAGGAGGAAACCCTTTCTAATAAGGAGGTTTGCACTTCCATATCGGACGGGGAGGTCCAACTCAACACCGGGGACCTCGAGCTTTCATAATTCCCTTGCTACGACTCATATGATACCGACAGTGATCTATGCTTGGATCCTGCTGGGAGTGAGACCGGGACCACTCCCCCGATTGATGATTATATAAGTTTTTCATCACTTTTATTTCCTGACCCCCCTTCTTCATCCGAGCTTGTGCATTTTGAGTCTTCACAGGTACTTCAGGAGGACTTGGAGCATTTTGCTCAGGTCAATGATGAATGTAACCTCTCATGTGAGGAGGTTGATTCCTCCTCCATAGTGGAAGCCTCATTAATTGCCTTCTCCTCTTGCCACCTCCATGAAGACGACACCTTGCTGGGCAAGGATGTTTTTGGTGAGATTTTTGAGGAGTACTACTCCTCCTCTTTTTACTTTTTATTCCCTCTACCTTTGAAGAGCAGGTATTATTTATATTTAGGTAGGGGAGTAACTGTTATGTCGCTGTATCGGTACCTTCTACCGACACGCATATTAGAACAGTTACCTATACATTTCCATTTTCATACTCCCATCAGCAAGAACTCATAAAGTTCTGAATAAGTCATGCAGGGAGGACAATAACCCTAGTAGTTATCTTACTTTTTCTTGCATCTTTATCCTATCTAGCTTGTTTAGTTAGTTATATTTCTTGTTTTAGTTTGTCTATTTTCTTTTGCTTTGGAGGAGCTCACCCCTGCAGGTACTCTTTCTGATGGAGGATGCAGTGGCTTGATTTTGGTTTACACGCGTCTTCTGGTATACTCACTTACTGAGAATTGGGTACTCTCTTCCCCTAGCCGTCATTTAAATTTCCTGTTGATATTTTATGCTGGTTGGTTTAGTTTAAGTCTGGGGAGAGATATGTGTTATACTCACTCACGTGCACTATTGCATAGCATGCTAGAAGTATTTATTTTATTAATTTTGTAATATTCTTGATAATTGCACACCACTACACCTACGTTAGAGCGCACTTACCCGCGAGCATGCTCCGAGTTTAAATCAATTTTACTGCTTAGTTGGAAAATTGAGGCGCTAGTTTAGGATTGTGTAGTGAAGTAAGTTATGACCCGTGCAGTGCTCCTAGTCAAGTGCTCCCTTTTGTGTAAAATTTGTGTAGATCTGATATCTCCTTATACTTTTAGTTTATTTTATTTTTCTAAGTGTAATTGTTAATTTTTCTACTCAAATTGGTGAATGCGGTGTGAATCGAATGATAGCGTAGGGATGAGTGTAGATAATCGTTAAACTCGTATTGTTTGATTTTGGAGGAAGGATTGCCTTTCTCGGGGGCTAAGAACTTGCCCCAAGCTATTTTTGAAGCATGGGCATAAGATAGTTCATTTTCATGAGAGTGACGTAGGCCTTCATTTTGGCCCGGTTGAGCCTGTCTTACGCTCCTATCATCCTCCCTTGCTAGCCTCCTTGAGCCTATCCATGTCTTTTGATTCAGCTCTACCTAGTTTTCACCAAGGCCAAAATGGCAATCCTAGTCAATGCACATAAATGCCAAGCAAGAGCGTATTTATGTTTCCTATTTTGGGAGTGTGTTATGGAAAATGTTGTGGTGGTGGTTGTGCTTTTATTGAAAATACGCTGAAAGTGATTTTAAAAAAAATTGAGAAAGAGAAAAAGAGAAAAAAAGGGAAATGAGTGAAAAAGAAAATAAATTATGAAAAATATGAGAGCTTATATGAAAATCTGTTTGAGCTTTGTGTTTGGATTCGGCGAGGAACAAACCCATATTGTCAAGTTTAAGTTTGGGGGTGTGGTGCACTCGTGTTCTTGGTGGTTGCTTGCTAGATTATTTTTATGATTAGCTCATTTGGGTTTGGTGCGTGTAGCCTTTATGTTTAACTTTGTTTACCTCACCGTAACCCAAGCCCCATTTAAAACCCAAAGTCCTACCGACTCTTGCAGTGAACTGATCTAGTGCCGTGGAGAGAATGTGAACAGGCAAGCATATGGTCCCCGACGCTAATGGATTTTAGTGGAGGTCATCTCGAATCCTAATATTAGGCAATGCTCATCTCAGCGGTCCATCTATTTTCCCCTTATGCATGACTAGAAGATTCACCGCAATTCCTATTTTAAGTAGAATAATAACTCTGTACACGTTTTGAAATTTATAAACTATGTAGGTTAATTAAAAATCTTTGTTGCTATAATTTTACGCATGTGAGTATGTGACTTCTCATTTTACTCCATGCCGCAATCTCCTAACCAGCTACTATATTTTTCCCATTTATCTTGAATTGGTTTGCTCGGGATGCGCAAATGGTTAAGTCTGGGGGTGTGATGAGTCCCAATAAAAAAGGGTTTTTCGAACTCATCTGGGCCTGTTTTCTCACTCGTGCACTACATTGTCAGCGTTAAAATGCTCATATTTGCTCTTTTCATCACATTACGCATAGTGCACTCTCTTCGCCTAGTGGGGTGTGCAATTGCACATTCTGTGCTGGGGGTATACCTCTGCGGGTTCCCCAAGCCTTGGGTTCTGTGAAGGGGTGCCGGAGTGCTCCACAAGCCTTGGGTTCTGTAAACATTGCCTGCTTGGCAAACAGACCAGAGTAAGCTTTCGTGGGACGGACACGAGGGCAACTGAAGTGCTGGAGCTAATACACAGTGATGTGTTTGGGCCAACTCCAGCTCCATCTCTAGGCGGCGCAAGGTATTATGTGTCCTTTACTGATGACCTCTCACGGTATTCCTGGATATATTTTCTCAGGTCCAAGTCAGAAGTTCTGGACAGGTTTAAGGATTTTAAGAACCTGGTGGAGAACCAGTTGGAGAGAAAGTTGAAGGTCCTCCGTTCTGACAATGGAGGTGAGTACTGCTCTGATGCTTTTGAGCAGTACTGTACTGAGAAGGGGATTGCACGGCAGAAGACCACACCGTATACTCCAGAGCAGAATGGAGTGTCGGAGAGGCTGAACAGGACCTTGATGGAGAAGGCCAGGTGCATGCTCAGTTGGGCAGGTTTGGGGAAGGAGTTCTGGGCTGAAGCAGTGGCGACTTGAAATTACCTGAAGAACAGGTCCCCTACATCTGATGTGGAGGGATGTACTGCCTTTGAAGTCATCTTCAAGAGAAAGCCAAATTTGGCCTATGCTCGTGTGTTTGGGTGTGATGCATATGTTCACATTCCAAAGAAGAAGAGGGGGAAGCTTGATGTCAAGTCTGAGAAGTGCATCTTTGTGGGTTACAAAGATGGCATAAAAGGCTACCAGCTTTGGAACCCTGTGACCAGGACTATAACATTCAGCAAGGATGTGGTGTTTCATGAAACCAGTCCTCAGGCAGTCACACAAGCTGGGAAGGCAAAAGAAGCAGAGAAGGGGAGAGTGATGGCGGAAGGAAGCTTTGAGAAAGGAGCTATTACTGTTGGGGTTGAATCTGATTCTGAATCAGATGATTTGGAGGTGGTGAGAAGTGATGATGAGTCAGAAGATGAAGCTGAAGAAATTCCACTTTGGAGGAGATCGACAAGGGAAAGAAAGGCACCGGTGAGATATCCCCAATGTGAAATGGCTGCACAGTGTTGCCTAAGTATGCTTGGTGAAGATCCAATCTATGCCAGAGATGCTAGATCAAGGGCTGATTCAAATCAGTGGGAGCTAGCCATGGTGGATGAAATGGAGTCTCTGAGGAAGAATCAGACTTGGAGTCTGTGTAAGCTTCCAAAGTGGAGGGAGGCCATTGGAAGTAAATGGGTTTTCAAGCAGAAGGTGAAGGGTGATGGCACTGTGGAGAAATACAAGGCAAGGTTGGTTGCTAAGGGATTCTCCTAGGTCGAAGGTATGGATTATGATGAGATCTTCTCACCGGTAGCCAAGATGACGTCGATCAGACTGGTTCTCTCTATTGCAGCGGCGCGTGATTTAGAGATCGAGCAGATGGATGTGAAGACAGCGTTTCTTCACGGTGATCTGGAGGAGGAGATATACATGAAGCAGCCGGAAGGATTCGAAGCCAAGGGAAAGGAGGACCAGGTCTGCAGGCTGAAGAAGTCCCTGTATGGACTAAAACAATCTCCGAGGATATGGTACCAGAAATTCGACACCTATATGCTGGAGTTAGGTTTTGAAAGATCAAATTCGGACCACTGTGTGTACATCCAGAGAAAGGGAGAGCAGTTCATCTTTCTGACACTTTATGTAGATGATATGCTACTGGTGGGCAATAGTGTTAGGATGATCCAACATGTGAAGAAGCTGCTCTCAGCCAAATTCGAGATGAAGGATTTGGGGCCAGCAAGTGTCATCTTGGGAATGCAGATTTCCAGGGATCGAAGCAAGAAGAAGCTTTGGTTGGGGCAGCAGAGGAACGTCGAGGAGATGTTGAAGAAGTTCAATATGACAGACTGCAAGCCAGTGGGAGCACCAATGCAAGTTGGGTGCAAGTTATCTGCAGAGTTGAGCCCGAAGACACAAGATGAGGTCGAGGACATGGCGAAGGTCCCTTATGCTAGTGTTGTGGGAAGCTTGATGTTCGACATGGTCTGCACTCGCCCTGACATTGCTCAAGCAGTGGGAGTGTTGAGCTGGTATATGGATACACCAGGAAAGGAACACTAGAACGCTGTGAAGCGTGTGTTCAGGTATCTCCGAGGCACTTCGAATTACTCCCTATGTTTTGAAGGAGCTGGTGAAGGAGGAGTCCTGGACGTGGTGGGGCACGTGGACTCGGATTGGGGAGGTGATCTGGATAGCAGGAGGTACACCAGTGGGTACGTTTTCACACTGTTTGGAGGTGCTATCAGCTGGATGAGACAGAGGTAATGCGTGGTGGCACTCTCATTGACGGAGGCGAAGTACATGGATCTTACTCATGCAAGCAAGGAGGCCATATGGCTGAGGAGGTTAAATTTGGAGCTCGGGTTTGAGCAGGGGCCAGTGAAGCTGTGGTGTGACAGCCAAGGGGCTATTCAGCTAGCCAAGAATCCAGCCTTCCACGCACGAACCAAACACATTTACATCCAGTATCATTTCATCTGGGAGAGGGTGGAGAAGAAGGTAGTTCAATTGGAGAAGGTGGACACGATGGAGAACAACTCTGATTTTCTTACCAAGGCATTTCCTGTTGCCAAATTTCAGTGGTGTGCAACGGCCGTAGGGTTGAAGAGGAAGGTTGGAGGAGCAGCTCTCGTCGGAGGAAGGTGTTCACCAAGTGGGAGAATGTTGGAGTTGGAGAACACTTCTGGTCAGGGTTCGTCGAATGGCGTTCGACGAACGGAGAAGGGTTCGTCGAACGGCGTTCGACGAACGGAGAAGGGTTCGTCGAACTCCGCCTGCGTTCGACAAACGAGTCCATAAGAAGAAGCCGTCTCAGCGGATGTTGCTGTACCATTTCTGTGGTTATACATGCCATCTCAGCGGATGGTGCTGGACCGTCTCAGCGTATATACATCCCGTCTCAGCGGATGGTGCTGGACCATCTCAGCGGATATACATGCCGTCTCAGCGAATGTTGTTGTGCCGTCTCATCGGATGTTGTTGAACCGTCTCAGCAGATGTGGTTCTGAGTCCAGTTTTGCGCCCTATTTAATGGGTGCGTAACCCTGGTTTAGGGTTAAGCCAAAAAGCCTAAGAGAGTGCAATAGTGTTTTGTGCGGTTGTTCTTGGCGGCGGCTCCTCTGTTCTTGTCGGAAGAGGGTTAAGTGAGGTAGGATAGGTTTTGATCCTTGTAACCTTGTAAGTTATAATCCATCTTGGTGAATAGAACAAAGAGCAGAGGAAGGGGATAGGGGACGTAGCCCGGATTGCGGTGAACCTCTGAAAATCCGTGTGTCTTCTGTGATTGATCTATGTTTTGTGTTTTGATTTCCTTCGAATTTCTCGTCTCGGCACACCCCTATTTTCTTTACAATCCTGACCCTACTAGCTCCTAGAGGTGCGTGCAGAATTCAACCAGATCCTTGGGTGCCATCAGATATGGTGCCCGAGACAAGGGCCTGTCTCCGGGCACTAGCTAAATCTGAAAGTCCACGTCTCATTGTGGAGGTAGTCTGTGCAATTTTCCTGGAAATACATCGGAAAAGACCCAAATTACCAGAATATCGACCATGAAGCCTCCGCCTCTACCATCTCAAAGCAGACCAGGTACACCTCATCCACCTGATGATGAGCTTTGACAGACTTTATAGATGATAATAAAAGTCGGGAGACAGGTCTAATACCTTCGATCACCACCTTAGAGTCCTCATGCCTCAGTACAATCTTCTTTCCGATCAGTCAGTCCTGGCATAGATCCAGTGTAGCCAATTCATGCCCAGGATCAAATCAAAATCTGGCATCTTCAGGTGTGTCATTGGTGCCTCAAATGACTTTCCCCCAATCTCTACCACCATGTTGCAATTGGCGTACGTCTCTATCTCTGAACCGTCCGGTAGTCGCACCTTCCAGTGGATGGCTTCGAAGTGCTGAACTTGATCCAGATCATCTATGAACTCCTCTGAGATGAACGAGTGCGAGGCACCCATGCCGAATAAGGTGTATGCAGGTTTGCAAAAGACGATCACTATACCTGGGGTGGTTTTTTTTGTTCGGGTTATAAGTCTTAATAAAATTAATGTTTTCGCAAGTTACTATGTAACTATGAAGAAAAACATTAAAGTACATGTGATGACCTCCTCGGGGTTCCTCTCTTGAGCTAAATCTAGAGCATACACCTGCTCCAGCCTTGGGCCTCTACCATGATGTCTCCGACTCGAACTTATCCCCTGCCTCGACCCTAATGTGCTGGTACTGGAGGGGCTGGTGTAGGAGGAGGAGGTGGATAGAATAACTGGAGGCAATTGGATCTGATGTGTCCTGGATGGTGGCATCCGAAGCATACCACTGGGTGGAATCCTCTTTCATCATACCTCGGTGGCTCCTGAATCCGCATTGGTGGAGGAACTGGTACTACAGGAGGCTGCTGCTCTAGCCTGATGTTAGGATGAGGATGTCCTCCACCACTCATGTGCATCATAATCTTGCCTTGTTGCGGTCCCCTGTTGTTCTCTCCAAAGTGTGTCCCATCCACTTGTCTCTTCCCCCTACTCTGCACCATCAAATGGTCTGCTTCTTGCTTCTTTTCCATCTCTACGATCTTGGACAAACTGTCATTAGCCACGAACAGTAATGCCTTCCTTAGTGAGTCCCTAAGTCCCCGGTAGAACCTCTTGGCATAACCTCTGTCATCCAGTATATACATCCCCCATATATCTAGCTAGGTGGGAGAACTCCCTCATGTACTCTATCACACACCGGCTCCACTGCCTGAGGTTCAAGAACCTCTTCTCTAACTCATCCCTATCCATCACCGTCACGAAGTGCTCCATAAAGGTGGCACTGAACTTGTTTTCTCAGAAGACCGCGACCTCTCCTCTCCAGTCAGAAGGACCCTTCCCAGCAGTCTCAGGTTTTGGAGACCGCCCAGGTCGCTAGCTTCCCCTCCAGATTTCTCATCCAAGGCACATCGACCTCAGCTCTTGGAGACCTCCAGACCGGGCGGTCTGCTTCCTTTTTTCTCTTATCTCTGCCCTATCTCTCCTGTATCCTAGGCAGCCTGTAATTTTTGGATCTGCCCATTTGGGCAGCCTCCGCATCTATAAATAGGGGGTGGGGGTACCTGAAAAAGGACTTTTAGCTTTGAGGCTCCAGCTTACAACTTGTGTAAGCGGTCTCAAATTCTGTCATCTTTTCTATCTCTTTCCCTGGCCTCTTCTGGACTCTCATCTTGTAACCTCTCTGGAGATTAATTGAAAGAGTTTTTCTCGTCAGAGGTCTCTCCTCTGGCATCTTTTGTCTCAAGTAACCTGTACTTCCCAGTTTTCTCCATCCCTTCCCTAATATGAGTTTTGGTGGTACATTTTTTGTGCCAACAGAACGAACACTCTACCTTCAAATTTGAAGTGTTCAGGTGAAGTCAGTAGACTTTCTGAGATGTCAGACCGTGAAGGTTAGACTGCTCAGTTCGTCGGTGGTCTCACCTCTTCAGTAACTGTGACCTCTTTAGAAGCTCTCGAGCTTCGAATGGAGCTTCACCTCGTTAAACCCACTGGGAGGCCACTCAAGGACGGCAGGAGACTGCTCGGCAGATTGAATCCATGAATCAATTATTGTCCGAGCTCTCCAAGAGGTTGATGTCTCAAGTCGATCAGATCGCGACCCCTGATCGGTTGGCCGCCGGTCAGCCACTAGACAGCGCGACCCCTCAGCCCACTGCTCCCTTGCAATCTCAGAATGAGGAGTTCTCTACCCATCAAGCCTTTTTTTGGGAAGCAGCTCAGGGATCTCCAGCTCGAGCCCTGGATTTCCAAGAGGATTATGTCTGTCCTCTAGCCACCGTTGCTGCCCCTTTTGCTCCTTCTGGTGTTTATGGGGCAGAAGATCCCACTCCTTTTTGTGGCAGTATCCGTTGGGAGACAACTTCCCCTGATTTCAAAGAGCCAAGAATGCCAATGTTTACTGGAGATAGTAATCCCAGTTCACATCTTCAAGCCGTTTAATCTGCAGTTGCCCTGAAAACTCTGTCAGATGCGATGAGATGCAAATTGTTGATTACCTCTCTGGATGGGCAGGCTAGGGAGTGGTTCTACAATTTACTTCTCCAGTCCATCTCTTGCTTCACAGTTGAAAAGCAGGAGCTTCTTCTGATGTTTGCCACCTCAAAGAAGATGAAGAGTGGTCATGTGACCCTCTTCAAAATCAAGCAAAATGAAGGAGATACTACATCTCGCTTCATCGACTGCTTTCAAACAGCTATTCTGGGAATAAGGGATGTCGATCGTCACTATATCTTGTCGCCTTGATAAATGGTCTGCAGGAGGGATCTCTGATGTTTGAGGTCACAACCAAGGAGCCAAGCTCTTACCAGGAGTTGATCAGCATTGCGAATAGGTTCATAGAGGGGGAAGTAAACAATCCTATCTATGTTTCCAATTTAACATGCAAGGCAGTTCAGAAAGGCTCTGTAGGTTTTCCTCCTGCCCCTCCGTCATCAAAGCCGCCGCGTCAGGAACTCCAACCTCCAGCTCGAAGAGTGAGGAATTTCCGTCACCATCGTCCTTACCAAGGGCATCAACAGTTTTAGCCTCAAGCGTCCTTGTTACCCTGTAACACCCTCCCTGTTACATAGAATATAGTAGTAGGTCCGGCCGGGACCCCACGCCATATTCAATGAACAGAAGAGTGTGTTACTTAATTAGTTTTAAACAGTTAATATGATAACCATTTCAGCACAAAGAGTCGTACAACGTAAGAAATTTATATTTAAGTATAAACCAGTTTACAAAAACTTGTCCACATACTATCTAGGAATGAATACACAAAAAGGTTATTTACATAATTTGTTTACAACAACTAGGTGGCTAACAAACATCGGCACGCATGCCAGCCACACATGAAAAACAGTAAACAAACAGCTTTGGCCTTCGAGGGCCAGCACAGTACAGCAGCAAGGGCTTCAACCCACTATTTCCCGCTAGTCTCACCAGGACCTGTACAAACAAATCCACCAAATGAGTGGGGGAAAACAAGCAACCGGTCAGCTTTAGCTGACCAAGATATAACGACCCCACCCCTTTCTCGGGCGGTGGTACTCCATCCCTACAGGCAAGAGTCAACAACATATAATCACATATATCCGCAAACAACACCAGTATAGTGATGCGCGTTCGGCAAGTGCACCAGTCGCTGTCAAGTAATAATTATGGGAATTGTTTCCCCGAATGTCGAACTCTTGAGGAATGTAGGATGTGGTGAAGGAATTGCGTTGTAAGCCAATTGTTACACGAGCGAAGAAAGTAAGAACAAAGGGGTGTTGTGATTGGTGTCCTAAGCTATTGCAGAAATAAGAGAAATGCGGGTCGAAAGCACCGCTTTGCAAAGTGGGGGTGAGTGTAGCGGTCGCGATACCGCGCATCGGTGAGCGGGTGAAATGGCCACAGAGCGGGGTTTTGCGAGGTTCGTATTCACCTCTTCGCCAACAGCACCACTAGCAATTGCTAGATGGCTTCACACTCAAACAACTCATAATATCACAATGAAAAGCAAAGCAATTCTCACAACCATAGCATCAATGCACATGAACATCACACAAAGGATTTATAACAATATACTAGCAAGAGTTCATTACAACAACACTAAAATAAGCACAAGCTCAAGGTTTAGAAAGGACCCAACAGAAGATGCCATGGTATCCTGGGTTCTCGGCCGGAATGAGAGGTTGTCGGTCTCTCTCCGGGCTCGGCCCTCAGATGGTGTGCGGACTCGAAGGAGGCTGTCACTTCTCCAGCGATCTTCAGCGCTTCTATGGCCTCCAAGACGAAGAATGCTTGAACTCGTGGTGGAGAAAGCTTACAAACGATCCCGAATGGAAGTATCGTGGAGCAGATCACCGGATGTGGTCTCCTATGGTGGGAAGGGTGAAAATGGCGGGCTTCCCTAGCTTTTCCTGCGAGAGGGATCGTCCTCCCCGGAATTATCCCTAATGCTGCAGATTTCCTGCTTTAAATACTAAACAGGCAGAATTTTAGTAACGCACAGGCGAACGCACAGTCGTGCGTTGCCCGTGCATTATTAAATGATTAAACTTGACTTGAAGAAGAAGCAGAAGCGCCCGTGTGTCTTACTCATGAATGGGCAAATCTGCCCGTGCGTAAGAACGCACGGACAAACTCAGAATAGCTAAAATCAAGAAGAAACAGGAGATCATGCGTTTTACTCACGCACGGGCAAACCGCCCGTGCGATAAAATGCACGACCAAAGTCAGATCACCGGATTGCTTCCCAGATGAGAGCGCACGAACGCATTCGACCGTGCATCAATAAAACGCACAACCGTGCGTTATACAAAATCATGATTTCTGGAGAACAGGGTGATTCAACCACCTGCAAGCAAAGCAAACCAGCTGGGAATACACCTCCAGCACCAATCAAACACAGAAAAAGGATTAGGGAGCACCATGTGCTTACCCCCAATGACAAGGAGCGCAAATGCACACCAAAATGGGCCTAAGAGTGCACTTAGCATGGAATAATGAATATGAATGAAAACATGCTTAAAGTGTAGTGCATAGACTCGATAATCGGCCCAGATGAACCCATAAATGTGTATATAAATGGGACTCATCACACCCCCAGACTTAACCATTTGCACGTCCCAGGCAAACTACTCAGCTCTCCTGTCGGAACAATTGGGTGTTAGAGTGAGTTTGAGCGGTAGAGACCCATGCGAAGTCGCATGCTCACATGCGTAGAAGTACGTTAGAATAGAATTTAACTAAAGATTATATTTAACTATTTCCAGAATAGTAATTTGAAATCTAGTTTACTCAGATGGTGAATCCGGGTGAGTCTTTCGATCGCGCACAAGGGAAAATAGCGAGACTAATGAGTAGAGTATTACTCGGATCAAAGCTCGGGACATAGGCTTGCACATTCGCACTCTCTCTACTGCATGAGATGACTCATATCTAAAATCAATAGGACTTATAGGTTAGGATTGGGCTTAGGTTGAGTTAAGGTTAGATAAGTAGAAGAACGAAGGGTATCGCACGCAACATAGCCTGAATACTCAAGAGTGTAAAATCACCAAAACAACAAATTAAAGAACTACACAACACCCCCAGACTACAACTGGACACTAGGTGTATGCTAAGCCGAACATACTTTTCTTTGTCGAGAGATTGCATTTGAAAGTTTTTTTTGCACAATTAATTTTATTTTCTCTTCTCGACAAATATATCTTTTTAAGCACTTTATAAGCTTCTCCTTTAGCTTTTTTTCAGCCACCAAACACCAGAGATAGAACCACGTGATGAAGATATTACTTTCTTTCAACTCATTTGTTGGTGCGAATATAGGCTTAGCTGTATGGCTTTGGTGAAATTTAAGTGGAGATAAAAAAGAAGGATAGGTAGGCTCAAGTGGGCTTGCAAGGGTGATTACTTTGGTTAGGATTTCAAAAGCACAAATGGATCAAGAAACGGCCTACATCACGCTTTAAAATGAGTTATTCAATGCAATCATTTCAAGAGTCGCCTAGTACAAGTTCTAGCCACCGAGAAAGGTTATCCTTCCTTCCGACCCTAGTATTAAGCTACTACTAATCCTTCTACACTCGACCCTATGCTACCGTTGATTTCACCGGATTCACCACTAATGTAAAATAAATTGCAGCTACTATAATAGAAATAATTAAATTATAACTTTGAATTTTATTCTACTCTAATTGAATTTCTAGGCATGACGAGGGCACTCGACTAGAGCACTACTCGAGTCGACATTTTTCTCCACTGCTCGCTCCTACACTAACAATCCAATTCTTACGAGCGGGGAACCTCGCAGCATTACCCAATAAGCGTGCGCGATCATGTACGCGTGAACTAGGTGCAAATGTATGCAATGTGTGCAACAAAATTGAAAATCCTAACTCAGCACATTCTAACATGCTATGCAGAGTGTGTGCACGTGCATAACCGATCTCTCCCCCAGACTTGATCAAAACCACATAAATAGAGAATTCAAGAAAAAGGATACAAGGGTAGAGTGGACCTATGCTCAAGAATGAGCATGCCAGAAGTGCAGTAATTCCTTCTTTAAATTTCTCCTTCCTCATCCTCCAAGCGAGTTCACACCTGCATTGTTAGAATAAAAACAAACAAACAAAACATACTAGAGATTAAATAAGTACACAGAATCGGGTGGTTCCCATGTGTTGTCTCCCAAGAAGCCCTTTTGTTTACTGTCCTTAAGGTGGACCAAATACCTGTATTAATGCAGTTTATAAAGTCTAGGAATAAGCAAAAGTCAATTAATCCTAATTATTATTAAAAGCTCAAAACAAATCAGCTATAAGCTGATTTGAAGTAGTAACAACTGATGAAAGAAAATGGTCCGGGGACTTGGTAGTAGGGGTGGAAATTAAGTAGGATGCTCAGCCTCTAGCCCCAAATCTCCTCCTTTTTCGCTCTCTTCTTCTCCTCCAGTATTATGTCTTCAAAGAAAAACTGCTTGCCCCCTTGTAACCAATCCTCAAGGGGAAGCACCAACGATGATGAGGAAACAAGATGTTCTTTCACTGTACCTTCCTCATCCCGCCAGTCTTTCGGCTCCTCCATGCATAAGGTCTGATCAACCGGAGGAGGGGCATCCTGCATCCTTGTACATAAAGAAAGGGGGTCAAGAAATAAATTGGAAGAAAAACTAAAAGAAATCTCATCTGAGGGGATGATCCTGGCTTCATCCCCCATAGGGTGCGACAATGACAAACTGATGATATCATCAAAGATTTCACTAGGCTCAACAACGCACGCAATGACCTCCTCTATAAATTGGACTTCCTCACACTGGACCAAAATGGTTGTTTCAGCACAATCGAGACTGTCCTCCTCCATGAGAGTGGGCACGACACCGCGCAGGTCTGCAACATCCTGCAAATTGACCTCAATTACACTATAAGAATTAGATATAGATTCATGTGTAGTGGGAGAAGACGTGCTTCTTAATAGTTCGGGCTCACTCTCCACACAAGGGCACAAATCCATGCAACGTGGTACGTGACCCGAAGAGGTATGGGGAATCGCATCAGAAACAGAGTCATGAGGGCCACTGATGCACGTTTCGATTCCAGAGACTTCAAGAAGTGAAGGTGGAAGGGACACGTAACCATAGGAAGGACCTGCGTTTGCCGAATTCAAGGATGGGACGATCCGGATATCCGGCTCATCGTCATCCGCCAATTGGCGAAGGTAATCCGCACAGTCCTTCAAGGCATGCTCTCTACTTTGCAAAATAGACACTGCTTTACCGGCTTTGCCGACACCCAAGGTGCGGTAGCCGCGTAATAGTGCGACAACGGAGGCACAGTAGAGGAGACAAAAGATTTATGGGCTCCGTACGGTTTCTAAACAACACCATACTCTTTCGGACACCTATCAATAGCGTGGGATGTGTCCCCACACCAACGACATCGGATATTCAAATGTGCCAACATTATACAGAAGAAGAAAATAGCATGATAAAGAATAAATTAAAAAGGAATAAAATACTCAATCGCAAATAATCGAATCACAACCCAAAACTCATCACGCCTGCATTCCCCAGCAACGGCGCCAAAAACTTGATGCGCGTTCGGCAAGTGCATCGGTCGCTGTCAAGTAATAATTATGGGAATAGTTTCCCCGAATGTCGATCTCTTGAGGAATGCAGGATGTGGTGAATGAATTGCGTTGTGAGCCAATTGTTACAAGAGCGAAGAAAGTAAGAACAAAGGGGTGTTGTGATTGGTGTCCTAAGCTATTGCAGAAATAAGAGAAATACGGGTCGAAAGCACCGCTTCGCAAAGTTGGGGTGAGTGCAGCGGCCACGATGCTGCGCTTTGGTAAGCGGGTGAAATGGCCACAGAGCGGGGTTTTGCGAGGGTCGTATTCACCTCTTCGCCATCATCACCACTAGCAATTGCTAGATGGCTTCACACGCAAACAACTCAGAATATCACAAAGAAAAGCAAAGCGATTCTCACAACCATAGCATCAATGCACATGAACATCACACAAAGGATCTATAACAATAGACTAGCAAGAGTTCATTACAACAACACTAAAATAAGCACAAGCTCAAGGTTTAGAAAGGACCCAACAGAAGATGCCACCGTATCCTGGATTCTCGGCCGAAATTAGAGGTTGTCGGTCTCTCTCCGGGCTCGGCCCTCAGATGGTGTGCGGACTCGAAGGAGGCTCACTTCTCCAGCGATCTTCAGCGCTTCTATGGCCTCCAAGATGAAGAATGCTTGAACTCGTGGTGGAGAAAGCTTGCAAACGATCCCGGATGGAAGTATCGTGGAGGAGATCACCGGATGTGGTCTCCTATGTTGGGAAGGGTGAAAATAGCAGGCTTCCCTAGCTTTTCCCACGAGCGGGATCATCCTCCCCGGAATTGTCCCTAATGCTGCAGATATCCTGCTTTAAATACTAAACAGGCGGAATTTTAGTCACGCACGGGCGAACGCACGGTCGTGCGTTGCCCGTGCATTATTAAACGATTAAACTTGACTTGAAGAAGTAGAAGCGCCCGTGCATCTTACTCACGCACGGGCAAACCTGCCCGTGCGTAAGAACGCACGGACAAACTCAGAATAGCTAAAATCAAGAAGAAACATGTGATCGTGTGTTTTACTTACGCACGGGCAAACCTCTCGTGCGATAAAACGCACGACCAAAGTCAGATCACCGGATTCCTTCCCAGATGAGAGTGCACGATCGCATTCGACCGTGCGTCAATAAAATGCACGACCGTGCGTTATACACAGTCATGATTTTTGGAGAACGGGGTGATTCAACCACCTGCAAGCGAAGCAAACCAGCTCGGAATACACCTCCAGCACTAATAAAACACAGAAAAAGGATTGGGGAGCACCATGTGCTTACCCCCAATGACAAGGAGCGCAAATGCACACCAAAATGGGCCTAAGAGTGCACTTAGCATGGAATAACGAATATGAATGAAAACATGCTTAAAGTGTAGTGCATAGACTCGATAATCGGCCCAGATGAACCCATAAATGTGTATATAAATGGGACTCATCATATAGGCATTCATAGCCATCCGCTTCGTGCTCTCAAGGCACACTTTGCCATACTCCCCGAGTTACGCCTCCACGTTAAGTCTTATTTCAACTTAGACAACCAAAATGGAGCTAGGCCGTACACACAAAGTTTCGGCACTCATCCGTAGCCCGGTGCACCGAGGGGAAACCTATTCACCACCATTATGGACGAGTTCGGATCGGCTAGGCCTTTGCTCAATCATCGTGATCAACTCTGCACGATGCGGGTAAGCTTTCACCTGTGCCCATTTCTCAAAGCGAGGCTCTGCAGGCCCTCCAGCTTCTTCTACTACGTACCCAGCCCCCAGGACCTAGGTCGCACAGGCTCACACAAATTGCTCACTGGGAGCTACCACCGGCGCTAACGCCAGCGCCCGGCGCTAGTGACAGATCTCAGGTCTGCCACCAAATTTCGGGTATTTTCTGTGTAACTTCTCCAGAACACCATGTGCACATCTCATCACTCAGAACCTGAAATAAACATAGCATATATGACAAAGTCTTCTCCAACACACAACAAGAAACATCACCAATACAGACTAACCTGTCCAGATGGGCTTCACACAGCATGCCTATGTCCGTACTTCCATTCCGGACTCTATATGCAATTTATGGGGGGAATAACTTCAACCCACCAGAAGATCCGATCTACTAATTAGTAGAAGTCTTCCAAACCATGAAAATCAAAGGATGCACATGTCCAAAGAATAGGGAGGAGAATCGTTACCCTCGGAAAATGTTTCGGTGCCATAAAACTTAGAGGGAATTAGCTGAAATCTTTTGAAACAACTTCTTCTCCACAGGATCGACGATGGTACAAGCACGCAAGATCTCCTCGCGGGTTCGCCCTTGGCACAACGACTCTCAACTGAGCTCCTTACCTGCTCTCAACCCATAACTCTCAGAAAGGCAAAGGATTCTCAGAAAAATGAGAAGGAAAGTCGGAAACCATCTCATATATAGATTTCTGCTACCTCCGGCGCTAGCTACTAGCGCCTAGCACTAGCCTAGAGCTGGTACCGCTTTAGGGCACTACCGCTAGCTCTAGAGCTACCACATGTACTAGCATTTATCTATGAATCCTCTTGCGTTCAACACGGTTCATTGAAATGCATTCGTCGGGACATATTCGTCGACGAAAAAGCTACTGCTAACGCTACCGCCGGCGCTAGCATTCGTCTATGAATCCTCTTAATCCTTTCGTCAATACTCACAAGTCCCTTCGTTGATATGCTACATTTGTCTATACAGCTACTGCCGGCGCTAGCTCCTTAGCTTCAGAACACCTCCACTTTGTGTGCACACAAAAATTGGGGTCTTACAATTCTTCCCCTCTTAAAAGAATTTCGTCCCGAAATTCTAACAATGCAAGTAATACAAAAAGATACAAAATATGACTTGTACCTCAACGGAACAGCTCGGGGAACTCCTCACGCATGGTTTGCTTGCAATCCCATGTAATTTCCTCATGACTACAGTTGTTCCAGCGGACTTTGACCATCTCAATCAATTTATTCCGTAGCAATTTGACATCAGTGTCTTCGATGCAAATAGGCGTGACCATCGTCTTCAACCCATCATCGACCGACACCTGACTATCCGCAAGCACTGGCTAGGCTCTGGTATAACTTTCCTCAGCACCGATATGTGAAACATATCATGCAAACTGCTCAACTCCATCGAAAGAGCGAGCCGATAGGCAGCTTCGCTAACACGCTCCAGTATCTCAAACGGTCCAAGGTATCTTGGACTCAGCTTTTTCAAACGTCGAATCCTGGACACACCCTTCAAAGGTTTGATCTTGAGATATACACAGTTGCCCATGGCAAACTCAACATTTCTGTGTTTGGCATTGTAGTATTTTGCCTGCCTATCTTACGCCACCAACAATCGTTCCTGGATTGTTCGAATAGTCGAATTGGCATCTTCGACTTCATTCAGCTTAAACAGCTTTGTCTCCCCAGTCTCCGCCAAAGCCAAGGGAGTACGACAAGCTCTACCATAGAGTGTCTCGAAGAGCGCCATCTTTATACTTGCCTGGTAGTTGTTATTATAGGCGAACACGATCATGAAAAGATGATCTTCCCACTTCTTACCGAAATCCAGGATGCACATGCAGAGCATATCCTCCAAAGTTTTATTAGTACGTTCAGTCTATCCATCCATTTGATGGTGGAAGGCAGTACTAAACTTCAATTTTGTACCCAACAACTGGTGGGTTAGCCTCCAATCTTTCAAAGTAAAGCACCCATCTCGTTCACTTACGATGCTACGGGGCACACCGTGCAATCGTACAATGCTATCAACATATAGCTTTGCTTACTTTTCCACTAAATCATCCCGCTGGTTCGGAATAAAGTGGGCTACCTTTGTCAAGTAATCAACGATCACCCAAATAGCATCATTCCTACTCTACGATCTCGGCAAACCGTGCACGAAATCCATAGAAATGTCATCAAATTTCCATTCCGGAACAGGCAACGACTTCAGGAACCCGCCAAGTTTCTAACATTCTGCCTTCACTAGGGCGCAAGTTTTGCATTTTGCCATGTAAAGGGCAATGTCCTTCTTCAAACGTAGCCACCAAAACTGTCGCATCATGTCTTGGTACATTTTTGTGCTCCCCGAGTGAATTGAATATTTTGAGAAATGTGCTTCGTTAATCAATTCCTCCCGCAATTTGCCCACATTTGGGACGCACAACTGACCGTCTTTCCACATAAGACCGTCGTCCAATACAAATTCTGCAGAAGACCCATCCCCAGTCTTTGCCAAGTAGCGATGCATGCTCGAATCAAGCTCCAGGGCCTGTCTTTTCCTGTCCGCGAGGCCGTATTGCACCTCCGTCCAGTTTAAGCACGCACTTGCATTAGAACTCCTCTCCACACAGGAGATCTCTAAGGATTCCAAGTCTCCGATCAGATGCAAATCATGCATCTGAATCCAGCTGGCTTGGGAAGAAGCCCTTTGACTCAAAGCATATGCAATGACATTTCCCTTCCCGGGAGTATAGTGTATCTCAAATGTGTAGTCCCCCAGGAACTCCATTAACCTTCGTTGTCGCATATTGAGTTCTTTTCGATTTAGAAGATACCGTAGGCTCTTATGGTCTATAGAGATATCAACCTTCATGCCGTACAAGTAGTGTCGCCACAATTTCAGAGCGAAGATCACAGCCGCCAACTCCAAGTCATGGACCGGGTAATTCCGCTCATGCACTTTCAACTTGCGTGAGCCAAAAGCTATTACTTGACCATTCCGAAGAAGTACGCAGCCTAAGACGCTCCCTGATGCATCACTGTAAATCTCATAGCCTTCTGCACCACATGGCAAACACAAGATTGGTATCGTGGTTAGGCAACTCTTTAACTCCTCAAAAGCTCATGCACACGTTGTTGACCAAACGAACTTCGGATCCTTCTTTGTCAAGGTTATGAGAGGAAGAGCAATCCGCGAAAAGTTCTTCACGAAGCGCCGATAGTAGCCGACAAGTCCAAGGAAACTCCTGACTTCCGCCACTGTCTTCAAAACGGGCCACTTCTGGATAGAAACTATCTTCGTCGGATCCACTGTGATACCCTCACCACTAACCACATGACCAAGGAACGCCACCGAGGCTAACCAAAATTCATCTTTGGAGAACTTGGCATACAGCTGACTCCGTCGCAAGGTCTCCAAAACAATGCGTAAATGAATCGCGTGTTCTTCTTCAGACTGTGAGTATACTAGAATATTGTCAATAAAGACGATCACAAACCAGTCAAGGCACTCTCTAAAGTACCTATTCATCAAATCCATAAACACTGATGGCGCATTCATCAGTCCAAACGGCATAATGGTAAACTCATAGTGCCCATAGCTGGTACTAAATGCCGTCTTGGGAATGTCACACTCCTGAATCCGCTACTGGTGTAGCCAGACTTAAAATCCAGCTTCGAATACACAGTTGACCTGACTAGTTGATCAAACAAGTCATCGATTCGAGGAATCGGATACTTGTTCTTCTCGGTCAGCTTGTTCAATTCAAGGTAATCTATGCATAGACGCAGAATTCCATCCTTCTTCTTCACAAAGAGGACTGGAGCACCCCAAGGGGATGTACTTGGGCATATATAGCCTTGCTCTAGCAACTACTATAATTGAACCTTCAATTCCACCATTTCCTTTGGCGCAATTCGGTACGGAGAGCGTGACACATGCTTGGCACCTGGCACTAGCTCTATTGTGAAGTCAATCTCTCGCTGAGGTGGCGCCCCAGGAAGATCTTTTGGAAACACATCTGGATACTCCGAGATAACAGGAACGTCACTCAGACTGGGTTGAGGCTTTGCATCCCCAACTAGCACAACACATAATTATGCGCCCTGCCGAACTGCCTTGACTACTTGGACAACAGATATCAACGTCTTATTTGATCCACGCAAACCAGCAAATGTAGTCGCATGCTCGGTATTCCTCCCCAGTGTGACTTCCTTTAAAGTGCAATCAATGTAGGCCTGCTGCGCCGACAGACAGTCCATACCAAAGATCACATCGAACTCCAAAAGCAGTAGTATCAGTGCTTCAAAATCAAAGTCTTGACTTCTGATTCATACCTTTACCGCACAAGCTTGATCCGCACACATAGAACACCCATTGGGCAGCATCACATCTAACCTTTCCGGTATCATTGTTGAAGGCACTCCAAGTTGTCGTTTGAAGACCTCCGATAGAAAGGATTGTGAAGCTCCCGTATTAAACAGTGCTCTCGCCGGACAATTAAATATTAGGACAAAGCCTAATACACACAAGGTTAACAAACAATGCATAAGGTATGAAGTATAAAAAGCAACAAAAGATGTATAATAACTCATACCTGTCACCACGTCACTCTGCTTGATGGCCTCCTACTGGCCAAGACTATACAACCTAGGCTGGGCTAGAGCAGCATGGGATGCGGTTGACTCCACCTCCTTTCCTCTCTCTGCTGCATATGCTGCAACTGTCTTCTTTCCGCTGCGATAGTCATGAGCATAATGCCCCAGCCTGCCACAGTTATAACAGATAAGTGGGCCTCGCCCAGAAGGTCTCGCTCTTTTCCTCAAGCTACCTTGCCCAGACTTCGCAGAGCTCGATACTTTGAACTCTGGTTTTACCACAGCTAGATCATTCCTGCTTTGGGACCGCTTGATGTCCTTCTCCAAGGAAGGAGCTGTATTGACCAGGGTCATAAACCCCTGCATCATTGGCCCCGACAGAAGGAACCGCAACTCTTCGCGTAGACCTTCGTAGAACCGATTGGTCTTACGAGCTTCATCTGCAAAGGTTTTGTTAAATTTTTGAGTGGAAGTGGAAAGGTGCTGGACGGCCTGTATATTGGAGACCGCAGAGACCGCGCGATCTGCATTGGTGTTCTGGTCGGTTTGTCTCAGGCGATCTATTCTGGGAGGTCTAATCTGGGTGCCACAAAGTGTTTGGGTGGCTTGCGCAGGTTGTTCTGGCGACTTGTGCAAGTCGGCCAGATATTCATGTAGGTCTGCCTTCTTGCAGTGACCGGGCGGTCTGACTGTTGGGTATTGTATCCACAATAGCCATGATTTGAAGAAGTCCCCTTCAAACTAAGACGAATTGTAATTGTATTAGATTATGCACTTTAGCTGTGATGTGACAGGTTATTCCACTCTAAGTACAAACCAATGTCAGGTTTCAATGAGTCATCAAACACAGGCCTGTGCAATGTAATCCCTCATTGTATAGACCAAAGTATTGGCTCATGTGAAATCTCTCTATTGGGATGTACTTCATTTACAAAGTGCTAGAGAAGAAGGACTGGAGCTGATGATGGAATCATTTGAGAAAGGAAAATAACTTAAGTAAAATTCGAATATATCATTTAGAACATATAATCGAACTAGACTATATGGTTTGAATGGATATAACCGAATTCGGCTAATCCTTGTCCGAATGGTTTATTTTTCTATGTAAAAGAATAGTCGAATTCTATTAATGTAATTCGGTGAATCTGTTTAGTCGAATCGCTAGAACTGCCGAATTCGACTATATGGTTTAACCGAATAAATTCGGTTAATGCCATTCCGTTAATCCATTTCTCCGAATCAGTCTGCAGGTATTTTCTGGTTCAATTCGACGGCGTATTCTTTAGGGCATTCCCCATGTACAGTACACGTGGAGCTAGATCCCTAATTCGCGCTTATGACCGTTGGAAGAAGACTCTATAAATACCTAAGGATTATTTCCAAATAACCCTAATTTTTGCTAATCGCGAATTGTGAAAAATCTCTCGCAAACTACGACTGACGGCTGACTAGTCTTGCGCAAACATTTCGTCTCCATCAAAGCCAGCGATTCGTGATTCGTCTTCAAAAGTTCAATCGTCAAGATCAAGATCTACTGATTAGCTCTCATCTTCTATTGATCAAGTCGATTCAAGCTCTCAGATCTAGTTTCAAATCGTCTTCAATATTTCTTCATTCGTCATTTTCAAAGAACTGAAGTTTATTGCTAAGAAGAAGAAATCCATCTCTCAAGATCTGAAGAAGAACTTCATCAGAAGTTTAAGAAGATTGTTTTTCAATTTACTGTGTTGTTGTAAGAACCATATCTTAAATCTTGTACGAAGCTTGCTTCCGAGCTATTGTGTAGATCCTTGTTTGAGGATCGAGTTGTAGGAGCTTGTGTGCTCCGAGTTTGTAAGAGAAGTTTGTTCTCCGAGTTGTTGTAGGAGTATTCTTGCTCCGAGCTTGTAGGAGTTGTGAACTCTGAGTAGTAGGTTATTGATTGATCCGAGTTTGGTGAAGTAGCCGAATCTAGCCTTGGAGTGCAAGATAGGCGAGGCGGGAAAGTGGACTACCCACATCGGGGAACCACTATAAATTCTCTGTGTTGTGCTGTGTTTACTTTTCTGTGTGCTTTTACTTCCAATATTTTTATTCCGCAAAAAGTCGCAGAATCTACCTATTCACCCCCCCTCTCTAGGTGATTTAGGTTGCGACTAGATACTTTCAATTGGTATCAGAGGTAGGTTGTTCGCAAAAGGCTAACACCTTGAACAAGATCTCCCAATCTAGTCGCTTGATCTAGCATGTCTGGAATGGAAAGATCAAAGGATTCTGTCAAGTTGCCAGTTTGCACCAAAGAGAATTTCCCCATGTGGAAGGAAAGAGTTAGATTCTACATAGAGGTCGCCAATCCAAGGATTTTTCAAATAGTGGAAGAAGGTCCACATGTTCCTACAAAGCCATCTTCAATAAACTCTACAATCATGATTCCGAAGAAAATGTTAGAACTTACTAAAGATGAGATCGCTCTTGTCGCTCTAGACAAGAAGGCAAAAAATATCATAGCCGGTGCAGTGGATGACTCGATGCTGCAAAATCTGATTCATTGCAAATCTGCCAAAGAGATGTGGGATTCTCTAGTTGTTCTGATGGAAGGTACTGAAGAAGTGAGGGATGACCGAAGATCATTGCTGAACCAAGAATACGAAGCTTTCAAGCAAGATCCAAGAGACTCCATTTCTGAAACCTATGAGAAGTTCTTTAAGATTGTAAATGGTCTTAGGAACTATGACCGTGAATTTTCTGTTGGCGAACTGAATGATAAGTTCTTGAGATCCCTGACGAAAGAATGGGATACCAAGGCCATTGCAATCAGAGAATTCAGCAAGTTGACCACTATGGAGCCGCAAATCTTATTCGGAAAACTTTTGTCACATGAGCTCAAGCTCAGCATCAGGAAAGCTGAGGAAGAAGGCAACAGGACTTCCGGGAAGGAAAGATCCATGGCACTGAAAGCTGAAGGATCAAAGAAAAGCAAAGTCAAGACATCCATAAGAACTCCGTTATCAGAAGAAGATGATGAGTCTGCAAGCTGCTCGTCAAACTCTGACATGTCTGATGGAGAATTCTCACTTCTCTCCAAGCAGTTCAAAAGACTTCTGAATAAAAGAAAGCAGAAGAGAGGCCAATCTTCTGCTTCAGATCACAGATGATCAAGACGTGATGGTGATCATCACAAGAAGGACTACAATAATGACAGGTATAAATCTAAACCAAACAAACATGATTCTACTGACATTATTTGCTATTGTTGCAATAAGTCAGGACACGTAATTGCCGAGTGTCCATATAAGAAGAAGGAAGGATCGAAGAAGGAAGAAAAGAGATCCTTCAAAGGAAAGAAGAAGGAAAAGAGCTTCCTCGCTAAAAAGGTCAAGACTCTGAGCGATAGCGACACTGGTGCGTCAAGCTCAGAAGAAGAAGCCTACTTTGGGCTTATGGCACAATCAGATGAAGAAGCAGGCGACTCCTCTTATAAGAGGAAGGTAAACTCTCATACTCCTCTTTTTGATTCTGAATGTGAGATTGCATTCGTTGGAAATTACGGCTACTCATCAGAGGAGGATTCAGATTTAATGACTCAGTGCAAAGCCCTTGTGAAGGGATTTGACAAATGCCGCGAGGTTGTCAGATCCAAGTCAAAAGAAATTGAATCTCTCAAGACGGTGGAATTAGCTTTGAGGGAGGAAATTGAACAATTAACTCCTCTCAAAGATGAAATCTAACTCTTGAAAGACGAACTGAAAAGCTCCACTGAGTTGTTGAATCTTAAGGAGAAAACTATAAATTAACTAGAAGATAAGTTGAAAGTAGAAAGAAAGCTCGTAGAAAGCTTCTCGAAGCCTAAGACTATTCTTCCACTTATTGATAGGTTTTCTGCTCCTGCGGAGGGTAGTGGCATTGGTCATGAGGCTGAAACTAGTAAGGCTGCTGAGAAAAGAGCCATGAAAGGAAAAGGAACTGGAAATCAAAGTCAACCTTCATTCAGGAAGGTAGTTTTTCTGACAAACCCATTCGACTTTGACTCATCCTATGGTCACTTTGCTAGACCAACACATGTTGAATCTAGCAACAGATATCAAGGATGGACTAGACCCCGGAACTTTGATGTGTCTCCATTCAAAGCTCCTCATGAAGAAGTAATCCTCAAGGATCACGATCCATTTGTTCACGGATCAGCTGCTAAGAAGGCCCCAAAGATCAAAATGATTGCACCCAAATCTGTTGAGAAGAAGTTGGAGCCATGTGTGTGCTGTCACCATGAGGCCCCCACTTCTAAGAAAGCGTCTTATAAGAAAGCATCTTATAAGAAAGCTACTCCTGTTGCACCTCCCGTTCAAAAAGTAAAACAGGAGACAAAGTGAAGGTACAATCGGTTCGATTGTTGGTGTTGTGGCAAGGTTGGTCACTTTGCCGTAGATTGTTGGTTTAATCCAAGAAATGTCCTGACTCCATGGATTAACAATGCAAGAATGACCCCTCGCAATGTTAACATTCCAAGTGGCGGTCATCTAACAAGAAGCCAAGGACCCAAATTAATTTGGGTTCCTAAGGGCAATTGATTATTGATTGCAGGTATGTCCAAAGGCCAACTCAAATCCCATATGGTACTTGGACAGTGGATGTTCACGGCATATGACCGGAACAAGAAGCCTATTACAAGAGTATACCCCTGTGAAAGATGGTGCAAAAGTTATTTTTGGCGGATCTGATCGGGGAATCACGAAAGGCTACGGTATGATTACTAATGGTATAGTCTCTTTCACAGACGTGGCTTATGTTAAAGGATTACAACATAATCTCATTAACATAAGTCAATTATGTGACAAAGGCTATATGGTAGAATTCTACAAGGACAAGTGCTTGATAAACTCATCTGATACGTCAGAAACTATTTTAACAGGCACTCGGAGTAGAAATATTTTCTGTTTAAATTTTCTATGCTTAGACTCTTCTACACCAGTGTGTTTTTTAGCAAAAGATAGTGCATCTCTTTGTGACCAGTGGCACAAGAGACTAGCACATATTAATTTCAAAACTATAAGTATGTTATTTTCTCACAATTTAGTTCGTGATGCTCCAGATGTTAAGTGCATTAAAGAAAGACCATATCATGCATGCCAAATGGGTAAGCAGACTCGGGCTACCTTTAAAAGCATTATTGGCAAAGATTCTACCAGATGCTTATATCGGCTCCATATGGCCTTGTTTGGTCCCATGCCAATCCAAAGTTTAGGAGGTAAGTCTTATACGTTGGTAATTGTTGATGACTACTGATAATGCTAAATCTAGTTAGTTTAATTAGGTTATTTTTTAGGTTATTTACTCTTACTTTTTGCTTATTGTTGTTTACCTAAATGCAATTTTGGTTCATTTTCCTATTTTTAGTGCTAACTTAAGTTTTCTGAATTTTCAGGTCAAAAATGCAAAATTTCCTAAGTCACGCCCTAGGTCACGCCCGTGACCTAGGGCGTGTAAGTTGCTGTTTCCAGTTAAGCTGCTGCCAACATAATTCAGAAGATCTGGTCAGACACGCCCAAAGTACACGGCCGTGACACACAAGTCACGCCCGTGACACGCAAGACACGCCCGTGACCAGCCCGTGAATAGCTCAGATTCGACCAGCTGACCACCGAATTAGTCACGCCACTGTTACAAGGGCGTGCTTCCAGTCACACCCGTGACTGCCACGTCAGCCAGCCACCAGCTCCCATGATCGCCGCCAGTGCCCATGACCCGAGCTAACCACTGAAATGGTCACGCCCTCAGTCACGGGCGTGACCTAGGGCGTGACCCATCAAATCGCGTCAGAATCTTGCGCCGAACCTGATCCAAGCCGCAGAATTGATTAAACAATGTCATGCCCCTAGTCACGGGCGTGACTGAGGGCGTGACCGAGGCAGAAAAATTTCTATAAATTGAAATGACCTCCAAGCTTTCCCCATTCAGTTTTTGGAGAGAGAACTAGTGCTACTACTCTATTTTCAGTGATTTTCATGTCATTTTATTCTCTTTCTCTCTCTCCCTCTCTTATTTCAATGCATTTCCTTTTCTAGTTTTCATATGAATGTTGTAATGCCTTTGTAATTTCCTTTTATAGTGTATTACTAATGCTTAGTAGGCTTTCCATGCAATTGTAATCTCAGTTGAACTTTTGTTTAATAAAAATGGTATGTTTTTGTTCTCTTAAAATCTTCATCATTTCTCTCTCCTACCCCTCCACCATGAGTAACTAAATCCTCATAGTACTCGATCTTGATGATCAGAGGATGAGTTGATCAAGTTATGATCCTTTAGTCTTCTTTCACTTTCTAAAGTGTTGGGCCTCAGATTTACTCTTAATTAAAATTTAGTGGAGCTATATTATCGATATATAATCCCCACCTTTGCTTTCATTCTTGGCTAGCCGAGAGGCCGATAGTCTGAAGTGAGCACTTAAGAGTAAAGAGAGTTACACACATTTCTCGAGAGAGAATGACGTAAATCTCCTGGGTTGGAGTCAAACCCAATAGCGGGGTTCACCACTTAAAGCGAGTTTTAGGTATTCGAATACGGGACGAGAGTTCGGTCGGATTTTCCTAAACTCAGTTGGGCATATCTTCGAGAGAAGCATGTTCAAACTATAGGAACCCCCACGGTCAAGCTACCCTTACTTTATTAAGTTTTAAGTTTGCTTTTGAATTTTGATCAACTTAAGCCGAAGTAAGTCAAGATCGAATGCTATTTCTTAATCATCGTTTAGCCGTACTTTTATCCAGCTTTTATTTCAACTTAGCAGACAAAACCTTCCAAAAAAATCATTAAGATAAAATAATAGTAATTCGTTTGAGTATAAGTAATCAACGGTTCTCGGATTTTAATACGACACTTGTGTTCCTATACTACAGTTCGATAGGTATACTTGCCTTCTCGGATTGCTAGTTCGGATTTCATTTCGTGCAAGCGGAATTTTAATCATTTGTGAGACGTTGCAAAATTATTTCCTCGAGTGCGAAGTTTTCGACCTTTGGGGAATTTATTTTGTAGGTCCTCTTCCTTCTAGCCATGGTAATAAATACATTTTAGTTGCGGTAGACTACGTGTCTCGATGGGCAGAGGCCCAAGCTCTTCCTACCAATGACTCCCGAGTCATTATTATTTTCTTAAAAAAATTATTTTCTCGATTCGGTACTCCTAGGGCCATCGTTAGCGACAGGGGTTCGCACTTTTGTAACGCACAATTTGCAAAAACACTTTTAAAATATGGCGTTACACATAAGCTTTCAACTGCTTACCACCCCCAAACTAACGGCCAGGTCGAGGTAGTGAATAGAGAAATCAAACGTATTTTAGAAAAAACTGTTTCCACCTCACGTAAGGACTGGTCACATAAATTAGACGATGCTCTATGGGCTTACCGAACAGCGTACAAGACTGCCATCCATTGAACACCGTATCGGTTAGTATATGGGAAATCATGCCATTTACCGTTCGAATTAGAACATCGTGCTTTCTGGGCCCTTAAATTTTTAAATTTTGATCCCCACTCCACCGCCGATCTTCGAAAATTCCAACTCAACGAACTCGATGAGTGGTGCTCCAATGCGTATGAAAATAATAAATTATATAAGGAACGAACGAAATGCTTTCACGATAAAAATTTAAGGCACCCGAAAACATTTAAACTAGGCGACCAAGTATTACTTTATAATTCTCGTCTACGTTTATTTCCTGGAAAATTAAAATTTAGATGGTCAGGTCCTTTTAATGTAAAGGAAGCTTATCTGTATGGAACTGTTTTGATATCACACCCAGATAAGGGTGATTTCAAGGTTAATGGGCATCGTCTAAAACTTTATTTTTCTGGTGACAATGTTGACATGGACAGTGAAAAACTTCTTTTGTCTGGACTGTAATAATTTGGATTAACTTTTGAACAGAGGGCGCTCTTGGGAGGCAACCCAAGGTTTTTAAAATTTGTTGTTTTCATTTTTCTTTGGCCCTGGATGGCTTCGATACTCTCAACTTCGGCGATCGCCTGCTTCAACATTGCTAGTTTCAAGAAAAATTCAAGATGATATTTCATGAAGATTCAAAGCGCCAACAAGGGGGAGCGGCATCACACATCCTTTCAAGCCCATAAATCCAGGGAAGTGCCTGTTTCAGTTTTTCAGTTTTAATTTTTTTTCTTAGTTACCCCTTCCTTCACTCTCCTTTTCCATTGAGGACAATGTCTATCGTAAGCTTGGGGGAGAATGTCTTCTTTTCTTTTAGTAGTCTAAATTAGATTTTGGTAAAATCAATAGTACCCCTTGCTTTATGTTTTGTTTTTCCCAAAATATTTTATATAGCCTTAGTTAATTTCAAAATTTCTAATCCTACTTTTAATTATGTTTCACAAGTAAATTGTTGACTTATGTAGTGTTCTAATTCTAGGTAGCATGTTAATCTGAAAAGTTTTTTCTAAAATCTTGTACTTTCCTTATCGTTTTCTCTTTTATCTTCTTTACTTTCGTAAAAATTCTTCATCCACTATTTTTCTCTTCATTTTTAGATATATTTTGCAAGGTTAACTTTTGATTTGTGTAGTAAATGTGAACAATCCTAGACGCTTATTATTCTTATTTTCAGGATAAGTTCATTAGTCTTTATTTAATATCTAGGGCTTACTTTTTGAAATCCTTCAAAACTCATGCTTTAAATAAATTTAGAGAGCAATGAAAATGATTTAGGCCATTTTTGTTTTAAGTTTGAGCCTTCATGCCAACCCTTAAAAAGAAACCCGTTGTTAGCCTCTTTTGAGCCTTTTCCCATGTTTTATTGTCACCTCCACTTATCAAATTTTTCACCAAAGCCAAAATTTCCAAACCTATTTGAATCACACAAACACTTTGAGTTTTATTTAAATTTCTAAAAGAGTGTGATTGGTTTATTGCATGGAGAGCTTCAAAAAAAAAGAATTTGCTCAAAAAGGAGATATTTTAAGCGTATTTGTATTAGTTATCTTTGCCAAAATTTCAAAAAAAAAAATGGCTATGAAAGAGAAAGAAAGAAAATATGCTATATGCTTATAATGAAGGATTGCCTCTTATCATTCATATCGGAAATTTTATAAAACTCATGTTTATGGTTTAGTGTGATTATAGCAATCACTTTTATCTTCGATTCCCATTCCAAATCATATGCCTAAACCAAACATTTCGGTCCTAATAAAGTCCTCTTGATTCATGCTCCTAAATTTGCTTTAGCTAAGTAAAGAAGAAAAATAGAATAGTTAAGTCTTGGGTATGAATTTAGATCCTTGTTCTTAGAATGATATAATTATAATTTGTCTCTTAGGGTTTAGTAACAATTCAATGCACTATCTCACTTGTTACTTTGCTCAATTTTATTTTAAAACTTTTTAGTTAAAATTTTGGATGATTAATTTTTGTTAGTAAAGGGTATAAAAATTAAGCTTAAATAAAGTACTTATTTTAGGTTTCCTTTTCACTATTCTCCCTACTTGGAATTTCGCAAGGTACTCGTGTTTAGCATAATTACATCTTTTTGATTAGTCATTTTGTTTTATTAGCTAAAGCATATTTTTATTCTTGGGGACAAGCAAAGTGTAAGCTTGTGGGAATTTGATAATGCTAAATCTAGTTAGTTTAATTAGGTTATTTTTTAGGTTATTTACTCTTACTTTTTGCTTATTGTTGTTTACCTAAATGCAATTTTGGTTCATTTTCCTATTTTTAGTGCTAACTTAAGTTTTCTTAATTTTCAGGTCAAAAATGCAAAATTTCCTAAGTCACGCCCTAGGTCACGCCCGTGACCTAGGGCGTGTAAGTTGCTGTTTCCAGTTAAGCTGCTGCCAACATAATTCAGAAGATCTGGTCAGACACGCCCAAAGTACACGGCCGTGACACACAAGTCACGCCCGTGACACGCAAGACACGCCCGTGACCAGCCCGTGAACAGCTCAGATTCGACCAGCTGACCACCGAATTGGTCACGCCACTGTTACACGGGCGTGCTTCCAGTCACGCCCGTGACTGCCATGTCAGCCAGCCGCCAGCGCCCATGATCGCCGCCAGCGCCCATGATCGCCGCCAGCGCCCATGATCGCCGTCAGCGCCCATGACCCGAGCTAACCACCGAAATGGTCATGCCCTCAGTCACGGGCGTGACCTAGGGCGTGACCCATCAAATCGCGTCAGAATCGTGCGCCGAACCTGATCCAAGCCGCAGAATTGATTAAACAATGTCACGCCCCTAGTCACGGGCGTGACTGAGGGCGTGACCGAGGCAGAAAAATTTCTATAAATTGAAATGACCTCCAAGCTTTCCCCATTCAGTTTTTGGAGAGAGAACTAGTGCTACTACTCTATTTTCAGTGATTTTCATGTCATTTTATTCTCTTTCTCTCTCTCTCTCTCTTATTTCAATGCATTTCCTTTTCTAGTTTTCATATGAATGTTGTAATGCCTTTGTAATTTCCTTTTATAGTGTATTACTAATGCTTAGTAGGCTTTCCATGCAATTGTAATCTCAGTTGAACTTTTGTTTAATAAAAATGGTATGTTTTTGTTCTCTTAAAATCTTCATCATTTCTCTCTCCTACCCCTCCACCATGAGTAACTAAATCCTCATAGTACTCGATCTTGATGATCTGAGGATGAGTTGATCAAGTTATGATCCTTTAGTCTTCTTTCACTTTCTAAAGTGTTGGGCCTTAGATTTACTCTTAATTAAAATTTAGTGGAGCTATATTATCGATATATAATCCCCACCTTTGCTTTCATTCTTGGCTAGCCGAGAGGCCGATAGTCTGAAGTGAGCACTTAAGAGTAAAGAGAGTTACACACATTTCTCGAGAGAGAATGACGTAAATCTCCTGGATTGGAGTCAAACCCAATAGCGGGGTTCACCACTTAAAGCGAGTTTTAGGTATTCGAATACGGGACGAGAGTTCGGTCGGATTTTCCTAAACTCAGTTGGGCATATCTTCGAGAGAAGCATGTTCAAACTATAGGAACCCCCACGGTCAAGCTACCCTTACTTTATTAAGTTTTATGTTTGCTTTTGAATTTTGATCAACTTAAGCCGAAGTAAGTCAAGATCGAGTGCTATTTCTTAATCATCGTTTAGCCGTACTTTTATCCAGCTTTTATTTCAACTTAGCAGACAAATCCTTCCAAAAAAATCATTAAGATAAAATAATTGTAATTCGTTTGAGTATAAGTAATCAACGGTTCTCGGATTTTAATACGACACTTGTGTTCCTATACTACAGTTCGATAGGTATACTTGCCTTCTCGGATTGCTAGTTCGGATTTCATTTCGTGCAAGCGGAATTTTAATCAACAACTACTCACGTTTTGCTTGGGTATTCTTTCTGAAACACAAGTCAGACACCTTTGCTTCTTTCACCACATTCGTCAAGCAAATCCAGAATGAGTTGGAATGTTCTGTGGTCAAAATCAGAAGTGATCATGGTACAGAATTCAAGTCTGGAGCTATGACCGAATTTTGTGAAAGCCTAGGTATCTTTCATGAGTTTTCCTCTCCTCGTACTCCACAACAAAATGGAGTAGCTGAGACAAAGAATAGAACACTCATAGAGGCTTGCAGAACAATGTTTAGTGACTCTTCACTACCAGAATACTTCTGGGCTGAAGGCATCAACACTACTTGCCACGTGCAAAATAGAGCACTGATCAACAAGAATCATCATAAGACACCTTATGAACTTCTGAAGGGCAAGAAACCAACCCTGTCTTATTTTAGAATTTTTGGTAGTAAATGCTTCGTACTTAATAACGGGAAACATTACAAAACTAAATTTAGTGAAAAATGTTTTGAAGGTATTTTTGTAGGTTATAGTAGCCATAGTAAGGCATATAGGATTTTCAACAAGAAACCCCTGGTTATAGAAGAAACTTATAATGTTATATTTGATGAGACGAGTATGCTTCAAAGCAGCTCTTCTAGTGTCTTTGTTGAAGATGCATACGCAAGGTTCAAGGAACTAAACTTAGAAGAAGTTGTAAAGGAAGACGTTCCAAAGTCCATTGAAGTAAATATTCCGTCTACATGTGAGGAAGATGAACCTCAAGAAGATGAAGATGTACCTGAAGTGCAGGAACCTCATGGTCATCTAAATGCTGGAATGATCAGACATTTAAGGGACCATCCTACTGAGAAAATTATTGGAGATACCCATGTCGGTGTAAGAACAATAAGAGGTACAGCTAATGAAGTTTTGCATTTATGCTTTCTATCACAGGTTGAGCCAAAGAAATTCGATGAAGCAAAGAACGATGCTTCATGGATCATCGCAATGCAAGAGGAACTCAATCAGTTTAAGAGATGCAAAGTGTGGAAGCTTGTACCCAGACCCAAAAGACAGAATGTCATCGGAACAAAATGGGTATTCAGAAACAAGCTGGACGAAGATGGTGTGATCATCAAGAACAAGGCCAGACTTGTTGCTCAAGGGTACAAACAAGAAGAAGGGATCAACTTCGATCAAACATTTTCTCCCGTGGCAAGGCTCGAAGCGATTCGGTTGTTTCTAGCGTATGCTGCTCACAAAGGATTTAAGGTCTATCAAATGGACGCGAAGTCAGCCTTCCTTAATGGTGATATAAAGGAAGAAGTATACGTAGAACAACCCCCAGGTTTCGTTGACTCCTCTTTTCCTGATTATGTTTATTTCTTAAGAAAAGCTTTATATGGTCTCAAGCAAGCTCCCCGTGCTTGGTATGAGACGCTGTCTAGCTTCCTTCTTGAAAACAAATTCACAAGAGGAAAGATTGACAAGACATTATTTCTTAGGGAAGTAAAAGGCAAGATTTTGCTAGTGCAAATCTATGTCGACGACATCATCTTTGGATCTACCGATGATAACCTCTGCAAAAAGTTCTCTAACTTGATGCAAGGGAAATTTGAAATGAGCATTATGGAAGAGCTGAAGTATTTCTTAGGACTTCAGGTAAAGCAATCTGAGGATGGAATTTTCATCTCTCAGACGAAGTTTACCAAAGAGTTAATTAAGAAATTCGGAATGGAGAATGCAACCTCTATGAGGACTCCAATGGGTTCAGCTATGTCTCTAGACAAGGATGAGAAAGGGAAACCTTTTGATGAAACAAAGTTTAGAAGCATAATTGGATCCTTGCTCTACCTTACTGCGAGTAGACCGGATATAATGTTCTCAACATGCGTTGTGCTAGATTTCAGGTGAACACTAAGGAATCTCACTACTCCGCTGCAAAGAGGATTTTGAGATACCTTAAAGGCACACCAAATCTTGGCTTATGGTACCCAAGAAGTAATGATTTTGAGCTAACAGGTTTTTCAGATGCTGATTTTGCAGGAAGCAAAGACGACAGGAAAAGTACTTCAGGAACGTTCCAATTCTTAGGGAAACGGCTTATCTCCTGGAGTAGCAAGAAACAGAATTATGTTGCTATTTCAACCGCTGAATCGGAGTATATCTCCGCAGGCAGTTGTTGTGCACAATTGTTGTGGATAAGAAACCAACTTGAAGACTATAATTTGAAGCTTAAGGAAATTCCTATGTACTGTGATTCATCAAGCGCTATTGCAATTGCCAATAATCCGGTGTCTCACAGCAGGACGAAGCACATTGAGATCCGTTACCACTTCATCCGGGAGCATGTGGAGCACAAGGACATTGATCTTAGCTATGTCCCGACGGATCGGCAAATTGCAGACATTTTCACAAAGCCGCTCGATGAATCAAAGTTCAACTATTTCAAAATGGAGCTTGGCATGTTAAACAAAGAATATTAGAAACAAGCTCAGAAAATCAGAAAATTCCTTCTCCCAGAAGACAGAAATTTGAATAGTCGAATTTTTCAGAAGATATCATCGAATTACATTCGACTATACCATTTAGTCGAATTCGGCGATTTCAATTAATCGAATTCGGCTAATCGAAACCCTTTAACCGAATTCGGCTAATCCTATTAATCGAATTCGACTAATCCCAATAGCCGAATGACGAATCTTTCGGAATTCAAATTTCCTTCTTATCATTTACTGGAATTCGAAGAGACACGATTCAAAATATCAGGTACGCGCTCTCTCTCCTAATTTCCAACTCTATATAAATGATTCTTAAAAGAGAAATCTGAACGCATCGCTCTCCCGAATTCGTCCGTCGCTTCACTTCCGACCTTCGTTTGTGCGATTCCTCTGCCGATTCGTCTTCCTCAATCGATTCTTCTTCAAAATTCCATTCGCAATGTCTAAGAAACAGTCGAGCAAGTTGCTCCCCGGCAGTGAGCTCGTAAGAACTGGGTTCGACAGTTCGATGGATGAATTCCAAAATGTCGTTTTGGCGCTGGAAGTTGCAGGAGTAGGTTTTATTCTAGAGCATCCTTGCAAGGTTCTTGAGAAGGAAGTGTTGAAGTTCTTCAAGCATGCAGAGCTCAGGAAGCAAGGGTCAGTAATCAAGAGCAAAATTGGTGATCTCTCAGTCAAGGTTTCTCCCTCCAGATTGACTAAGCTTCTCAAACTTCCAGTGGTAACCGAATCAGATGTTCTCTCTTCCAAGGACTTCAAGAAGGCATTATCGTTTTGTGGATTGCCTAAAGGAACTAAATCCATCTATAGGAAGCACATGAATGAGGAAGGGAAACTGCTCTCAGATATTATGGGAAAAGTTCTTTTGTGTAAAGTTGGCTCTCATGATTACATTTCAAATGATATGTTCAAATTTCTCGGTTCAGTAATCTGCAGGACAAGGGTTGATTGGGGCAGCGTGTTGTTTGACAGAATTTCAGCTAGTCTGAACACTCCTAACTTTGGAAGAATCCTCTCTTTATATCTCAATCTCTTAGACAAAGTCAGATTCAGCATGAAGACAGGAACCCCTCTCCACCATTTCAAAAGAATAGATTCCTCCATGATTGAAAGATGGTCCAGGAAAGTTGGTGAGACCAAGGTGCTGACTCCCGTTGTTTCAAGAGCTAAAAAGATCCTTTGTGATGAGTCTAAAAGGAGCTTCGACAGTAACTCTCCAGTCTCCTCTCTTGAAAAAGAAAGTGAAAAAGAACGTGAACCGTCCAAGGGGGCGTGTTCTAAGCAACCAGAATCAGGAAAACAAGACTCTCCTGTAGTTTCTCCAGCTCCATCTCCAAAGATTCCTTCTCCTCACAGCTCTCCTTCCAAGGCAGATGACAATGTTGGTAGCAATGATGATAGTGATGGTAATGATGAAGGGGGAGATGACCCTGCTGCTGATGCAGTGAAGATAGATAAGTCTGCTAAGGGCAAAAATTCTCTTCCAGAAGATGAAATCCCTGCTCATATTGAGGGGGAGAATGTCCATTCTGATCATTCTCATTCTGCAGCAGACAAGCAAGATAAGAAAGAGCTAACTCCGCCTCCTGAAAATATTACAATCATTATTGAAGATGAACATAAAGCAGGGCCTTCTGCCTCTTCATCCAAGAATAAGGGGAAATCGGTGCCACACCCCAAGATTCACAAAATTCAGATCACTGTTGAAGATAAGAGAAATGAAGGCTCCACCCCTCCTCCAGTTAAAAATGATGACACCCTCGATGCTCTTCAATTTTATCACTATATGAATGATGTAGATTCAAGTGATTTTCTGGTCGCTGAGGATGATTTTGGAATATCTTCTCGATTCCAAGCTCAACCTCCCTCTGCTGAAGACTCCATGATGATCAATTTGGAAGAACTGCTTGTAAAGCAGAAAAGATTCTTTGAATTTGCTCTCCGTCAGGTTTTTGAGAAGACCAGAGCCATAGAGAAGGGAATGGGCGATCCTTTACATTCAGTAGCTCACAGTTTAGACAAGGTCAAAGAAAAGAAAGATGAATATTTCTCGATGGGTGCTTCCACCCTAAAGCATGTAGTGGATGGATTACACTCGATTTGTGATAATACTACAAAACTTTATGAAAATCAGCAATATATTTTTGAGGATGCAGTGAAGGGAAGATCGGCCATTCAGAACTCTCTCCAAAGTTTAAAGAATGAAATTTTCCAAACCCTGACTGAAGAAGTCAGAAAGGGGGAGGAAAGATTGCATGAAAGGATTCAAACGCAAATTTTTGATTTGAATAGAGAGATAGAAGGAAGGATTCAAGAGTCATATATGAATGTTCAATCCCAGCTTTCAGAAATTTTAAGAGGCATTGATGTCAGGTTTCAAGATTTATATAGTTATCTGCATCAAAATCAAATGTGGTTGCACAATGAATTGTCAAGAGGCTATGCCCATGGTTTCCATGGGCCAGGCCAATCTTCTGCGCAGCCAGCATTTCCGTCTGAAGAATTCTATCCGGACATTCAGTTTGCTGCTCCTCAGGGTGACTATGAACCTCCCGAAGGATACATTTGCTCTGATGATGAGAATGAGACATCCAGAAAAAGGGTAAGATCTGAAAATACTGAAGCAGGTGGAACTGGTTTCATGAGAGATGCCTTTAGAGCTGCAAATCCAAGGCAGGATGTTCAGAGGGCTGAAGGTCCGAGAAATGTTAGTTCTGGAGCCTCTCAACCTAGAAGATTTGATGGTGAAGTATGGAGCCCTGAATCCAGAAATATCATTCTTGATCATTTCAGGCTAATTTGCTGCTCAAATGAACTGCCAGAAACGTATTATAGCAGATAAGAAATTAACAAGTGGCAGATCTCCATGCTAAAAAGAAGAATTCATTCCAGAAATCATAAAGAAGGCTCAAATCCTCCTCCACTTCCTCCGAAGTATTTTTCCGAAGCCAAAAGCTTACTTTGACAGACAATTGAAGAAGATTCAGAAGGGAAAGACGCAAGAGAAATGATGGATGCTTGATCGCTAGACTCTATTTCTCTTTTAAGAACATTTATATATTGCTGTCAAATTAATTTTTGGTGGACTTAAGTTTTTGATGCTTTTATATATCCACATAGTTCAGTTCTTTACTTACTTACATTAATTATTCCCTGTACAATTCACCATAGTAGATAGGGTTCTGACTTCTTCAAATAGGGGGAGATTGTTGGGTATTGTATCCACAATAGCCCTGATTTGAAGAAGTCCCCTTCAAACTAAGACGAATTGTAATTGTATTTGATTATGCACTTTAGCTGTGATGTGACAGGTTATTCCACTCTAAGTACAAACCAATGTCAGGTTTCAATGAGTCGTCAAACACAGGCCTGTGCAATATAATCCCTCATTGTATAGACCAAAGTGTTGGCTCATGTGAAATCTCTCTAATGGGATGTACTTCATTTACAAAGTGCTAGAGAATAAGGACTGGAGCTGATGATGGAATCATTTGAGAAAGGAAAATAACTTAAGTAAAATTCGAAAATATCATTTAGAACATATAGTCAAACTCGACTATATGGTTTGAATGGATATAACCGAATTCGGCTAATCCTTGTCCGAAAGGTTTATTTTTCTATGTAAAAGAATAGTCGAATTCGATTAATGTAATTCAGTGAATCTGTTTAGTCGAATCCCTAGATCTGCCGAATTCGACTATATGGTTTAACCGAATAAATTCGGTTAATGCCATTCGGTTAATCCATTTCGCCGAATCGGTCTGCATGTATTTTCCGGTTCAATTCGAAGGAGTATTCTTTAGGGCATTCCCCATGTACAGTACACGTGGAGCTAGATCCCTAATTCGCGCTTATGACCATTGGAAGAAGACTCTATAAATACCTAAGGATTATTTCCAAATAACCCTAATTTTTGCTAATCGCGAATTGTGAAAAATCTCTCGCAAACTACGACTGACGGCCCACTATTCTTGCGCAAACATTTCGTATCCGTCAAAGCCAGCGATTCGTGATTCGTTTTCAAAAGTTCAATCGTCAAGATCAAGATCTACTGATTAGCTCTCATCTTCTATTGATCAAGTCGATTCAAGCTCTCAGATCTAGTTTCAAATCATCTTCAAGATTTCCTCATTCATCATTTTCAAAGAACTGAAGTTTATTGCTAAGAAGAAGAAATCCATCTCTCAAGATCTGAAGAAAAACTTCATCAGAAGTTGAAGAAGATTGTTTTTCAATTTACTGTGTTGTTGTAAGAACCATATCTTAAATCTTGTAGGAAGCTTGCTTCCGAGTTATTGTGTAGATCCTTGTTTGAGGTTCGAGTTGTAGGAGCTTGTGTGCTCCGAGTTTGTAGGAGAAGTCTGTTCTCCGAGTTGTTGTAGGAGTATTCTTGCTCCGAGCTTGTAGGAGTTGTGAACTCCGAGTAGTAGGATATTGATTGATCCGAGTTTGGTGAAGTAGCCAAATCTAGCCTTGGAGTGCTAGATAGGCGAGGCAGGAAAGTGGACTACCCACATCGGGGAACCACTATAAATTCTCTGTGTTGTGCTGTGTTTACTTTTCTGTGTGCTTTTACTTCCAATATTTTTATTCCGCAAAAAGCCGCAGAATCTACCTATTCACCCCCACCTCTAGGTGATTTAGGTTGCGACTAGATACTTTCACTGACGATTTGTTCTAGTCGATCTAGTTTACTGAAGAAGTGTTTTGCTTTTATAATAAAGACCGGGCAGTCTGTTTTTGGAGACCACGGTTACCAGGCAGTTTGTATATAACAATTTGGTTTAATATGGGAGATGTCAGCTATGCTGAGCTCTAGTGGTCTGTTTTGCGAGACTGCCTGTGAGTTGATGGGTGGTTATTGTATCCTGGTTTATGCGGTGACGACATCCATCTACTTGCATATAAATAGGGGTGCAGGGTCCGTCATTCATAACGAAGAACTATAAGAACCAAAGTTGGCCTGATTGTGCCGGTCTCATTCTGAGGTCGCGCGGTTTGAGTTTTTCCTGACCGGTTTGTGTGTTCGCAGGTTAGCGACTTGCAGTTCGCGGTCAGCATTCTCCCTTCTTCTATCTTTGAATAAACTAGTCCGGCAGCGGTTTGTCTGGGCGGACTATGTTTAGGTGTTCTTGGACTGTGCAGCGGACTCGGTTGATCAGGCGGTCTTGAGTGCGGTCTGCAGTAGGAAGCAGTTTCTTCTTCAAGTGTTTTCAGTAGTTGAATAAGTAACAGGTTGAGGGGTCTATGGTTATGGGCTGACAGGTGCGGTCTGCTCTGTTTTCGCGGTCTCAGGGGTTAACCGCACGGCATGTCTGTTCGCGCGGTCTGGCGATCTCTGTCTGTCTGGTCATCTACAGCTTGTAGTTTTGTGTTTTGTGCTTCTCTCCTCCGTGATTCTTATGAATCATGTATCGCCATGTATACCTCAAATTGTAAAGAGATAGTTAATTCCAAAACACTATTCGGTATTCCCATTGTCATTGTGTTGCTACGCTTGTAGAAAGTTTATGAAGTATTCCGCATTTTTTACTTCAACTCCGGACCTCAAATTTTTTAACATGGTATCAGAGGCAGGTTGTTGAATAGTAGTTGCTGCTACTTCTCTTAGGTTATTCAAGGTGGTTAGAAATCAGTGGGGTAGAAATGGAAGGACGATATGCTAGAGGTCTTGGTATTGAGCTCCTTACGTAGACTAACTTTAAGAAGTGGAAGTCTTGCATTTAGAGCTATCTTCTTAGCGAGGATTTGTGGGAGGTTGTAGGAATAGAAGCAAGACAATCTGTTATTTTTGCTGAAGTGAATGCTGAGCTCATGAAGGCTTGGAAGAGAAGGAATCCTAAGGCGGAGTTCATTCTCAAGAGAGCTATCATTCCGTAGTTGTTTGATCACATCATCGGATGTAGGTCAGCTGCTGAAATTTGGACAGCCTTGGATGGCTTGTTCAATAAGAAGAATGTAGCTAGGCTACAATTCTTGGAGAATGAGTTGGCGAAAGCAACTCAGGGAGATTTGTCTATCTCCACGTTGTTCTTGAAGATGAAGAACCTTTGCGCAGAGATATCGACATTGGACCTGGATGAGCCTATCTCAGAAGCTAAGCTGAAGAGGCACATAATCCGTGGCTTGCAGAGGGAGTATGTGGCCTTTTTTACTTCTGTTCAAGGCTGGGCCAATCAGCCATCGTTGCTGGAGCTGGAGAACTTACTTGCTTCACAAGAGAGTTTGGCTAAGTAAATGGCTGGGATGTCAGTCTCAGGGGGAGAAGGTGAGGTTCTCTTCTCCTGCAAGAAGAAGAGATGGGACAAGAAGAAGAAGACATCTAGAGATGATGGTCTGTCTACTTCATATCAGCAGGAGAGGAGCTATGCTCCTAAGCGTGATGGTAAGAAGAAGGAAGGACCTAGATGCTTCAGGTGCAACAAGCTTGGTCACTTCAAGAGAGATTGCCAAGTCAATCTTCAGCCAGGGCATGCTTCCGGAAAGGAGGAGGCTGGTTCCAATTCTAAAGGTAGTTGGGGTGGTGGAGGTGCATTCATGACGAGCACATGTGTTTGGGCTATGGCTTCCATCAACTATCAGGATGATTGGATAGTGGACTCTGGGTGTGGTCATCACCTCACCGGGGATGAGTCGAAGTTCTCCTCATTGCGAGCATATACAGGTAATGACGCTATTATAATGGCTGATGATACTATACATGTAGTTGAGAAGGAGGGTGTGGTTTCTTTGAACGATGATAAAGTTACTCTTACATTGAAGAGTGTCTATCATGTTCCAGGAATGAAGAAGAACCTCTTCTCAGTGACCAATGTTGTGGATGCTGGCTATCACGTTCTATTCGGTCCAACAGAAGTGAAATTTCTCCAAAACGTTTCAACTGTGAAAGTTGAGGTCACTCATGTAGGGATATGGGTGAAAGACTTATTTGTTCTTTCAACAAGTTCTTATGTTGATAAGTGAGGGCTAACGACAGCGCCGCTATCTGGCACGAAAGACGTGGGCATGTTGGGATGGATAAGTTAAAGGCTGTGACGGGAAGAGGCCTGGTGAAAGGTCTGCCTAGCTTGTCATCTTTCGGAGATGGTCACATTTGTGCAGGTTGTCAGTTTGGTAAGGCTCAACGTCTTCCATTTGACAAATCACAAAGTAGATGCAAGGCACCATTGGAGTGTATACATGGTGATCTTTTTGGACCTATCAAAACTGCCAGTCTTGGAGGTAGCAGGTATATACTGATTTTGGTTGATGACTTCACCAGATATACTTGGGTATATTTTCTGAAGGAGAAGTCGGAGGCGTTCGAGAGGTTTGTGGAGTTCAAGGAGATGGTGGAAGGTCGGCTCAACCTGGGGGTCAAGAGGTTCAGAACTGACAATGGAGGGGAGTTCATCTCCAAGGCGTTCTTTAACTTCTGCAGGAAGCATGGCATCCAAAGAGATCTTTCTTGTGCTCACACTCCACAACAGAATGGAGTTTCAGAGCAGAAGATCCATCATCTGACGGAGACCTGCAAATGTTGGCTTAATGCCAAGAGTATCCCAAAGTCCTTCTGGGCAGAGGGAATGTCTTGTGCGGCCTATGTTATCAACCGGATGCCTCTCAGTCCCATCAACATGAAGACCCCTCATGAGTTGATGTTCAAGGAGAAGCCAAGCGTGGAACACTTTCGAGTGTTTGGTTCTACCTGCTACGTGCATGTTCCAGATGCCCTTCGAACGAAGCTAGATGCAAAGGCAAGGAAACAAGTCTTCGTCAGTTATGATGACCGGAAGAAAGGGTGGAGATGCATGGATCCCGAGACACGGAGATGTGTGGTCTCTAGGGATTTGGTATTTGACGAGCTGACGTCATACCAAGGTAGCTCTTCTGTTGAGTTACAAGGAAGCAGGGTAGATGGTGGACCAGAGGAAGCTGCAAGAGAAGTTCTAGTGGAGATGCCTGTTTCTCCAAGTGCTCCAAGTATTTCTAGCTCTGGGTCAGGTGATTCAGGTTCTGGAAGTAGGGGCAGTGATGCTCCATGTTTACTTGAAAGGAGAGCTAGTCCAGAAACTGTAGTTGAAGAGGTGGTTCATAGTCAAGCTCTGAGGAGGTCCAATAGGACCATTATTCCATCAGATTGGTATACGGGTGGATACTTGGTGAGCAATGTCTCATGTTTCTTCGCAGGTCCCCTGGATGAGAGAGAGCCATCTTGTTTTGAAAATGTTATTGGAGTCAAGGAGTGGGAAGGAGCCATGTATGAAGAGATGGCTGCCCTCAGGAAGAATGAGACTTAGGACTTGGTGCCTAAGGCTGAGGAAGTTACTCCGGTGACTTGCAAGTGGGTTTTCAAACTGAAGAAGAAGGCTGATGGTAATATTGAGTGGTACAAGGCTCGCCTTGTAGCTCGAGGTTTCTCTCAGAAGTTTGGGTAGGATTATGAAGAGACGTTTAGCCCCGTTGCCAAGATGACTTCGGTCCGGGTGGTGATTGCATTGGCAGCTTGCCAAGGGTGGAAGATTTGGCAACTTGACGTGAAGAATGCTTTCTTATACGACGAGATTGACAAGGATATCTTCAGGGATCAGCCACCTGGTTATTTATCCGAAGAGCACACATGATATGTTTACAAGCTCAAAAAGGCTCTTTACCGCTTGAAGCAAGCACCTCGGCGTGGTACGGGAGGATAGCAGAATACCTACAGTTCTGCGGATACTTTGCTTCTGATTCTGATTCAAGCCTATTCGTAAAGAAGACGGGGGAGCTTCAGGTCTTGGTTCTATTGTACATTGACAATATGATTGTCACGAGAAATTCTAAAGCGGAGGTAGCTAGGCTTCGTGCTGAGCTAGCTATCAGATTCGGGATGAAGGATTTGGGTGAGCTCCACCATTTCCTTGGGCTCGAAGTGGAGAGGAAAGAGAGCGGTATGCTTGTTTACCAAAAAGGCTATACGGATCGAATCATGAAGAGGTTCGGCATGGAGGGGGGAAGAGCAGCTCTACTCCACTAGAAGTTGGAGTTCATCTTCGATAAGATGAAGGGAAGGTTCTTACCAATCATTTGGTGTTCCGGGCTTTAGTTGGAAGTCTGATATACTTGACGATCACGAGGCCAGATATTACTTATGCAGTTGGCAGGGTGAGTCGGTTTATGGTAGAGCCTCGGAAGCCTCATCTTGTGGCGGCTAGGAGTATCTTGAAGTATGTCAAATCCACCTCAGATTTGGGTCTCTTCTATGGGAGAGATTTGGGCTTTTGCTTGCACGGTTACATGGATCCTTATTATGGAGGAGATTCGGATGATCGGAGATCGACGTCTTGATATGTCTTTATGACAGGCTCTACAGCTATATCATGGTGCAGCAAGAAGCAAGATTATGTGTCTATCTCAACCACAGAAGCGGAGTACAAAGCTTTGGCTTTGGCAGCTCAGGAAGCCATCTGTCTTAGGAGGCTTATGGAGGACATTCATAGGGAGGTGCGAGGTCCTACTCTGCTACGTGGTGATAATGAGAGTGCTCTCAAACTGGTGAACAATCCAGTTTTTCATGCGCGTTCGAAGCACATAGAGATTCATCACCATTTCATTCGTGAGAAGGTGTTGGAGGGATTTCTGACTGTAGAGCATGTGCAGAGCAAGGATAATGTTGCTGACATATATTTACTAAGCCACTGTCGGAGGGACCATTTGGTCAGTTGCGGAGTATGCTTGGGCTAACTTTCACTTCCCACTTCAAGGGGGAGTGTTAAATTTTTGAAGTGGAAGTGGAAAGGTGCTGGGCGGTCTGCAGATTGGAGACCGCAGAGACCGTGCGGTCTGCATTGGTGTTCTGGTCAGTTTGACTCAGGCGATCTGTTCTAGGAGGTCTGATCTGGGTGACCGTAAAGTGTTCGGGCGGCTTGCGCGGGTTGTTCTGGCGACTTGTCCAAGTCGGCCAGATATTCATGTAGGTCTGCCTTCTTGCGGTGACCGGGTGGTCTGACGACTTGTTCTAGTCGATCTGGGTTACTGAAGAAGTGTTTTGCTTTTGCAATAAAGACCGGGCGGTCTGTTTTGGGAGACCGTGGTTACCAGGCGGTTTGTATATAACCGTTTGGTTTAATAAGGGAAATGTCAACTATGCTGAGCTCTGGCGGTCGGTTTTGCGAGACTGCATGCGGGTTGATGGGCGATTATTGTATCCCGGTTTGTGCGGTGATGACATCTGTCTACTTGCCTATAAATAGGGATGCAGGGCGCGTCATTCCTAACAAAGAACTATAAGAACCAAAGTTGCCCTGATTGTGCCGGTCTCATTCTGTGGTCGCGCGGTTTGAGTCTTGCTTGACCGGTTTGTGTGTTCGCAGGTTAGCGGCTTGCAGTTAGCTGATGTAACTCCAACTCGTCCCACAACAACTGCGCTTCCCCATCAAGAAGGAAGGTTGCCAATGTAACCTTCTGACATTCCTCCGTATCTGTGGCCTTCAAGGTTTTTCTCACTCTCGATAGACAATCTTTAGCTTGCATCGGGGTTCCTGCTCCCGTGAACGTTGGAGGGTGGAAACTCAGAAAGTACTGTAGCTGTTGGTCCGGAGCTCTTCGTTCCCTCACCGGAACTGGTCAATCAATGACAGGTTCAGCTGCCACAACCGGCACCAGAGCCACCCCGAGTGTAGGAGGTTGTCTAGGGACATGCCCTCCAGGTTGTGTAGTGAACATAGCAAACACCGCTTCAGCTATCAACCTCACTATCTCAGTAGAAGGTGGAGTAGGCACCTCAGCAGGTGCACTACTTGAAAATGAATGCAGGCGTCGAGACAGCCCCGCTCCACTCCCTGCTGCCTAGACATGTTACAAAACACAATTAGCGACTAAGAGATAGCATGGATCAACAAAGGAACACACAAGTTCCATCACAATGCCACAATCTTACCTATAATTCTTCCGAAAGTGGACAGTTACTGGTTATTTACATGACTTAACGGCGACGCACACATGTGCTCAACATCCCTTATAAGAATTCGACCACGAATTCAGACGGAAAGGGATCGAGACCTGTAGCTGATACCAATTTGTAACACCCTCCCTGTTACATAGAATATAGCAGTAGGTTCGGCTGGTACCCCACGCCATATTCAACGAACAGAGAAGTGTGTTACTTAATTAGTTTTAAATAGTTAATATGATAACCATTTCAGCACGAAGAGTTGCACAACATAAGCAATTTATATTTAAGTATAAACCAGTTCACAAAAACTTGTCCACTTACTATCTAGGAATGAATACACAAAAAGGTTCTTTACATAATTTGTTTACATCAACTAAGTGGCTTACAAACATCGGCATGAAGGCCAGCCACACATCAAAAATAGTAAATAAAAAGCTTTGGCCTTTGAGGGTCAGCATAGTACAGCAGCAGGGACTTCACACCACTATTTCCCGCTAGTCTCGCCAGGACCTGTACAAACAAATCAACCAAAAGAGTGGGAGAAAACAAGCAACCAGTCAGCTTTAGTTGACCAAGATATAACGACCCCACCTGTTTCTCGGGGCGGTGGTACTCCATCCCAGCAGGCAAGAGTGAGAAGCATATAATCACATATATCCGCAAACAACACCAGTGTAGGCATTCAAAGCCATCCGCTTCGTGCTCTCAAGGCACACTTTGGCATACTCCCCGAGTTACGCCTCCACGCTAAGTCTTATTTCAACTTAGACAACCAAAATTGAGCTAGGTTGTACAAACGAAGTTCCAGCACTCTTCCATAGCCCGGTGCACCGAGGGGCGACCTCTTCACCACCACTATGGGCGGGTTCGGATCAGCTATGCCCATGCTCAATCATCGCGATCACTCTGCATAATGCAGGTAAGCTTTCACCTGTGCCCGTTTCTCAAAGTAGGGCTCTGTAGGCCCTCCAGCTTCTTCTACTACGCACCCAGCCCCCAGGACTTATGTCACACAAGCTCACACAAATTGCACACTGGGAGCTACCGCCGGCACCAACGCTAGCGCCTGGCGCTAGTGACAGATCTCAGGTCTGCCACCAAATTTTGGGTATTTTCTGGGTAACTTCTCCAGAACTCCCTGTGCATATCTCAACACTCAGAACCCGAAATAAACAAAGCATATATCATAGAGTCTTCTCCGGCACGCAACAAGCAACATCACCAATCCAGACCAACCTATCCAGATAGGCTTCACACAACATGCCTACGTCCGTACTTCCATTCCGGACTCTATATGCAATTTATGGGGGGAATAACTTCAACCCGCCGGAAGATCAGATCTACTAATTAGTATAAGTCTTCTAAACCATGCAAATCAAAGGATGCACATGTGAAAAGACTAGGGAGGAGAATCGTTACCCTCAGAGATCGTTTCGGTGCCATAGAACTGAGAGGGAATCAGCTGGAATCTTTTGAAACAGCTTCCTCTCCAAAGGATCGATGATGGCACAAGCACGCAAGATCTCCTTCGCGGGTTCGCCCTTGGCACAATGACTCTCAATTGACCTCCTTCCCTGCTCATAGCCCACATATCTCAGAAAGGCAGAGGACACTCAGAAAAATGAGAGGGAAGGTCGGAAACCATCTAATATATTGATTTTCGCTACCATCGGACTAGCAACTAGCGCCTGGTGCTAGCCTAGAGTCAGTACCGCTTTAGGGCACTACCGCTAGCATTAGAGCTACCGCCTGCGCTAGCATTTATCGACGAATCCTCTTGCGTTCAACACGGTTCATCGAAATGCATTCGTCGGGACACATTCGCAAAAAGCTACCGCTAGCGCTAACGCTACCGCTAACGCTACCGCTAACGCTAGCATTTGTCGACAAATCCTCTTAATGCTTTCGTCGATACTCACAAGTCCCTTCGTTGATATGCTACATTCATCTATAGAGCTACCGTCGGCGCTAGCACTAGCGCCTGGCACTAGTACTAGCGCCTGGTGCTAGCTCCTTAGCTTCAGAACACCTCCACTTTGTGTGCACACAAAAATTGGGGCCTTACATACCTACTCCAGTCACTCCGGCTCCTCAGTAAGCCCCAATTCAACAGATTCACTTTGTGTAGCCTCCTCCCCCGCTCCCTCAACTTTCCTACAATGATTCTCAAGAATCATTCACCGAACTCAACATTCCAATGAGTGAGGTGATTCAGATCCTCCAAAAGCAATCTTTCTACAAAAGGTCTGCGCCCATGCAATCCAACCCTAAATTTAGGAACCCTTCTCTCTATTGTGAGCATCATAGAGAGAAAGGTAATCTGACATTGAATTGCATGGCCCTCAGAATGTTAGTAGAGAAGCTTGTGAAGGAAGGGAAGCTGCAAGGGTTGTGGCAAAAAGCTGATCCTTCAAAAGCCTCCACCTCCAGGAGCAAAGAAGTGGCAGAAGTTCACTAGGAATGTGATGAGATCGACAATGTTGGCCATCTCGGCAAGGTCGGTTATCCTGGTGAATGCGTGGATGCAAATGATGAAGGAACTTTGGGTTTTCTTATTTGCATCCATGGGGGAGCAGGCCTAGAATCTTCAAAGAAGGACAGCATGGCCAAAGTTTTCAGATCTGAGGTTGTTGCTACCTCCTCCTCAGCCCCGGTCCGAGAAACGGTCACTTTTGGGCAAGAAGATCTTCCTCCTACTGCAAATCCTTTCAACGACGTGGTCATTATAATGGCAGTCATAAAGAATTATACAGTTGAGAACATTCTGATCGATACCGGGAGTTCAGTAAATCTTCTCTTGAAATCAGCTTTTGAGGCCCTGAAGACTAGCAAGACTCTTCTTTCAACCAAAGGGCCACTCTATGGTTTCTCCGTAGAGAAGAAAGAAGTGGAAGGAAATGTCACGCTCTCAGTAATACTTGGGGGCATCATGATGCGATTACGGCAAGTGCACCGGTCACATGCAAGTAATAGTTGGGAGGAAACTCCCCAGATATCAAAATCTCCGTGAATGCAGGTTGTGGTGACAAGAAAATACAGTGAGGCAATTGTTACGACGAGTAAAAGAACGTAAAAACAAGGGCGTTGTGATTGGTGTCCTAGGCAATTGCAGAAATAAGAGAAATGAAGGTCAAAACTCTGCTTCGCAAGGCGGAATGGATGCAACGGCCGCGATGTCATGCTTCGGTGAGCGAGTGGACGAGAAGGCTAGCGGATGAGGGTCATAGGCACCTTGTCGCTGAACACGCAGCTAGCAATTGCTAGTGCGGAGCATTACAAAGCGGTGGAGTGGATGGTGGACTATGACGCTCCTCAAATCTCATAAACCACACAAGATCTCAAGAATATGAAATCATATTAACTAAAACATAGAGTTTATGAACATCATCCACAATAACAAGCACATACAAGGAAAACTCTGAAGCAAAACATAGGGGAAAAGAGAAAACCAAAGCTTGAAGACTATGCTGAAGATTCTCGGCCTGAATCGTAGGGTTGTCAAGCCTCGTCCGTGCTCGGTCTTCAGTTGCATTTGGAGTCCGGAGGAGCTATCACCTTCCTCTACTATTACCCGTCTTGTTCGTGGTCTAGCTCGAGGAAACTCTTGTTCGACACCTTGAATGCAGTGGAAAATCTCCTTCTATGGCATTCTTGAGCTCAAGGATGATGGAGGAGGCCAAGGAGGGAGCTTTGGCGGAAGATTTGCAAGACTATGGTTGTCGGAGCTCCTCCTAGGTCGAATAGTGGTGGAGAGGCGAACTGGGAGAAAATGGCGGGCTTCTGAAGCTTTTCCCGCTGGGGCTTTGATTGCAGTAGATTCCCTGCCTTAAATACTGAAAGGTCAGAAATTTAGTCACGCATGGGCGAACGCACGACCGTGCATTGCCCGTGCGTTATTTAACGATTAAAATGGCTTGAGGAAGAAGCAGCAGTGCCCGTGCATTTTACCCACGTACGGGCGAATCGGCCCGTGCGTAAAAACACACGGCCAAATTCAGATTGGCTAAAAAATGGATGGAATAGGCGATCGTGCGTTTCTTTCGCGCATGGGCGAATCCGCCCGTGCGTAAAAACGCACGAATAAATTCAGATCACCGGCTTTCTACCCAGATGAAGGCGCGCAACCGCAGCCGTTCGTGCGTCAAGAAAACGCATGACCGTGCGATATACACAATGATGATTTCTGGGAAAAAGGAGATGATCCAACCACGTGCAAGCACAATAATCCAGCTGGGAATACACCTCCAGCACCAATCAATCATAGAAAAGGATTGGGGAGCACCATGTGCTTACCCCCAATAACATGAAGCGCAAACGCACACCAAAACGGGCCTAAAAGGAGCGCGAAGCACGCAAGTGCGCATGAATGAGCATAAGAGAGATAAATGCAATAATAGCTCGAGAATGATGCACATGAGAGTGAAAACTAGCCCGGATGAGTCCATAAAAGTGTGTATAAATGGGACTCATCACCCCCCAGACTTAACCATATGCACATCTCGGGCAAACTACTCAGCTACCCCGTCGAAGCAATTGGGTGTTAGAGTGAGTTTGAGCGGTGGAGACCCATGCGAAGTCACATGCACACGTGCGTAGAAATACGTTAGAATAGAATTTAACTCAAAATTATATTTAACTACTTCTAGAACGGTAATTTGAAATCTAGTTTACTCGGATGGTGAATCCTGGTGAATCTTTCGGTCGCGCACAAGGGAAAATAGCGTGACTAATGAGTAGAGTATTACTCGAATCAAAACACGAGACAATCTCCTAAGAAATCCATCAAAGTCGGTGTCCATAGGCTTGCACGTTCGCACTCTCTCCACTACATGAGATGACTCATATCTAAAATCAATAGGACTTATAGGTCAAGATTTGGCTTAGGTTGAGTTTAGGTTAGATAAGTAGAAGAACGATGGGCATCGCACTCAACATAACCTGAGCTCAAGAGTATAAAATCACCAATACAACAAATTCAAGAACCACACAACACCCACAGACTTCAACTGGACACTAGGTGTGTGATAAGCCGACCATACATTGTTTTATCTTGAGATTGTATTTGAAAGTTCTTTTTGCACAATTTTTTTATTTTCTCCTCTCGACATATATATATCTTTTGTAAGCACTTTAAAAACTTCTCCTTTAGCTTTCTCAAAACTACCATACACATCAGAGATTACACCAAACGTGATAGATATATAAATTTCTTTCAAACTCATTTGTTGGTGAGAAAATAGGTTTGGCTGTATGGCTTTGGTGAAATTTAAGTGGAGCTAAACAAGAAGGATAGGTAGGCTCATGTGGGCTTGCAAGGGTGATTACATTGGTTAGGATTTCAAAAGCACAAACAGATCAAGAAACAGCCTATATCACGCTTTATAACGAGTTATTCAACGCAATCGTTTCAAGAGTCGCCTAGTGCAAGTTCTAGCCACTAAGAAAGGTTATCCTTCCTTCTGACCCTAGTAATAAGCTACTACTAATACTGCTACACTCGACCATATGCTACCGTTGGATTCACCAGATTCACCACTAGAGTAAAATAAATTGCAACTACTATAATAGAAACAATTAAATTATAACATTGAATTTTATTCTACTCTAATTCAATTTCTAGGCGTGACGGGAGCACTCGACTAGAGTACTACTCGAGTCAACATTTTTCTCCACCCCTCACTCCTACACTAACAATCCAATTCATACGAGCGGGGAACCTCACAGCAATACCCAATAAGTGTGTGCGATCAAGTACGCGTGAACTAGGTGCAGATGTATGCAAAGTACGTTCATGTTCATAACTCGATCTCTCCCCTAGACTTGATCAAAGCTATATAAAATAAAGGATTCATGAATAAGGAAAAAAGGGGTAGAGTGAACCTATGCTCACGAATGAGCATGCCAGAAATGCGACAATTCCTTCTTTAAATTTCTCCTTCCTCATGCCCCAAGCGAGAGCTTAAACCTACGATGTTAGCATAAAGCAAATAACAAAGCATAATAACAAAATATCTGAACGAAAGTTCAGAACCGAATGGTTCCCCCATGGGTTGTATCCCAAGAAGCCCTTTTGTTTAACGTCCTTAAGGTGGACCAAATACCTGTTTTAAGCAATGTATAAAGTCTAAAAATAAGCAAAAGTCAATAAATCCTAATTATTATTACAAGCTCAAAACAAATCAGCTATAAGCTGATTTGAAGTTTTAACAACTGATGAAAGAAAAAGGTCCAGGGACCTGGTAGTAGGGGTGGAAATTAAGTAGGATGCTCAGCCTCCAACCCCAAATATCCTGCTTTTACGCACTCTTCTTCTCCTCCAGTATTATGTCTTCAAAGAAAAACTGCTTGCCCCCTTGTAAACAATCCTCAAGGGGAAGAACCAACGATGATGAGGAAACAATATGTTCCTTCACTGTACCTTCCTCATCCCGCCAGGCTTTCAACTCCTCCATGCATAAGGTATGATCAACATGAGGAGGGGCATCCTGCATCCTTGTACATAAAGAAAGGGGATCATGAAATAAATTGGAAGAAAAATTAAAAGAAATCTCATCTGAGGGGATAATCCGGGCTTCATCCCCCATAGGGTGCGGCAATGACAAACTGATGATATCATCGAAGATTTCACTAGACTCAACAACACATGCAATGGCCTCCTCTATAACTTGGACCTCCTCGCACTGGACCAAAACGGTTGCTTCAGCACAATTGAGACTGTCCTACTCCATGAGAGTGGGCACGACACTGCACATGTCTGCAACATCCTACAAATTGACCTCAATGATAACATCAGAAATAGATGTAGTTTCGTGTGTAGTGGGAGAAGACGTGCTTCTTAAGAGTTTGGGCTCACTCTCCACACAAGGGCACAAATCCACGCAAAGTGGTACATGAACCGAAGAGGTATGGGGGGTCGCATCAGAAACAGAGTCATGAGGGACACTGATGCATGTTTCGATTCCAGAGCCTTCAAGAAGTGAAGGTGGAAGTGACATGTAATTAGAGGAAGGAGCTGTGCTCGCAGAATTCGATGATGGGACGATCCGGATATCCGGCTCATCGTCATCCACCAATTGGTGAAGAAAATCAACACAGTCCTTCAAGGCATGCTCTCTACATTTGCAAAATAAACAATGCTTTACCAGCATCGCCGGCACCAATGGTGCGGTAGCCGCGTAAGAGTGCGACGATGGAGGCGTAGTAGAGTAGCCAAAAGATTTATGGGCTTCTCCGTCTATGGCATTCTTGAGCTCAAGGATGATGGAGGAGGCCAAGGAGGGAGCTTCGGCGGAATATTTGCAATACTGTGGTTGCCGGAGCTCCTCCTAGGTCGAACAGTGGTGGAGAGGTGAACTGGGAGAAAATGGCGGGCTTCTGAAGCATTTCTCGCCGGGGCTTTGATTGCAGCAGATTTAGTGCCTTAAATACTAAGAGGTCAGAAATTTAGTCACGCACGGGCGAACGCACGACCGTGCATTATTTAACGATTAAAATGGCTTGAGGAAGAAGCAGCAGTGCCCGTGCATTTTACTCACGCACGGGCGAATCCGCCCGTGTGTAAAAATGCACGGAGAAATTCAGATTGGCTAAAAAATGGACGAAACAGGCGATCGTGCGTTTCCTTCATGCACGGGCGAATCCGGATGTGCGAAAAAATGCACAAATAAATTCAGATCACCGGCTTTCTAACCAGATGAAGGCGCACGACCGCAGCCGTTCGTGCGTCAAGAAAATGTACGACCGTGCGATAAACACAATCATGATTTCTGGGCAAAAGGAGATGATCCAACCACCTGCAAGCACAGCAATCCAGCTGGGAATACACCTCCAGCACCAATCAATCATAGAAAAAGGATTGGGGAGCACCATGTGCTTACTCCCAATAACACGAAGCACAAACGCACACCAAAATGGGCCTAAAAGGTGCACGAAGCACGCAAGTGCGCATGAATGAGCATAAGAGAGATAGATGCAATAATAGCTCGAGGATGACGCACATGAGAGTGAAAACTAGCCCGGATGAGTCCATAAAAGTGTGTATAAATGGGACTCATGACGCTCCGTGTAGCTACAACGCAATTTTTGGGAGGCTGTTGGAACAACCCTATTACTGATTTGGGCTAGGATCACTATATGTTGATTAGGATCTGCATTGACCCCATTGTATAGGCTTAGGGTCAAGTTTTAGGCTGATTAGATTAGTCAGGACTTAGGAAATCTCAAGCTCAACAAATGGCGAGTAGTGTTCGACGAATGACCAGATTCGTTCGACAAACTGTTTCCAGCAGACTGAAGAAATTTAGAGAGTTCCAGCACTCGACATTTTCTGAGTAGCAATCGAAAAATGGATGGCAGCGCTCGATGAATTCTAGCCAGTGCCCGACAAATGACCAGCGGCGCTCGACGAATTCTAGCCAGCGCTCGACAAATTCCTTTCTGAAGCTCAGATAAATATTCTCAGTTGGTTATCAATTCTCTGAACACAAATCAGCAGAATAACGGATATATTTATTTCTCCTTGGACGTATTCAGTCAGCCATGTAAGGATATCTTTGTCATTTATTATATCCTTATATTCCTTCTATTCCAAGAAAAAGAATAGCCGTTGACATTTAATGCCAAGGCATCTTTCTCGACAAAAGGAATTGAAAGGACCTGCCAAAGTCGTTTTGGGTGGCTACCTAGTTCCAAGAAGGATTAAAGTCAGAAAAATATATTCCTTAAAGGGTAGAAGATTTTTTGAATTTGAATATAGACAAGTTATGAGAGAAGCAAATTAACTAACAAAGAGATAGTCGATTATTCCTACAGAGAACAGAGAAAAACTTGACCATCTCTCACTCTCTCTGTTATCACAGAACAAGGAGAACAGAAGAAGGATTAGAAAAAAAAGGAAGAAGAAGAGAACATACTATTTTCTTTTCCAGTTTTCTTCTTCATCAAAGCAGCATCCTCATCAATCTGAGAACAAGATTCAATCTCTGAGATCTGCTGCAAGACAAAGTCTTTCAAAGAGCAACAACAATCTGAAGATTAATTTCTTCCAGATAATCTGCTACAAAGACTTCTGTTTGAGAAAGCTCTGTTCACAAAGCTGTCATCAACTCTCATCAGACAGGGGGAGCTTTCTGCCTCAACACCATTTGTCTTCTCTCAGATCATTGACAGAGAAGAACATTATAAACCTTTTATCTCATCTTGTACAGGGTTAATACTCCCTCTAAAAGTTTACTCAGTGGTGGCAAGACACCTTATCAAAAAATCCTTGTGTGGTTTTTAAGCACCTTATCAAAAGCTTATTGGTGTGTGGACACCTTATCAAAACCCCTTGGTGCCTGGGCACCTTATCAACCCTCCTAGTGGATTCCTACCAAGGGTGGTAGAAGAGTAGACGTACCCAGATTTATTTGGGAACTACTATAGCTCCTTGTGTCTTCTGTGTTTGCGTATTTCTGTGTGTTTGTGCTGTGTGCTTTTTACTATTTCTGTCTTTATCTATAACTCTCACTGATTACACATATACTTACACAGTATTTTAAATTCCGCTATAAAACTAAACAAAAAGTTTTAATACTCTATTCACCCCCCTCTAGAGTAACTTAAGATCTGACCTCCACTTTCAATTGGTATCAGAGGGGTGTTGATTCTTTACAGGCTAACACCTGAATCACAAAGATCAACCGGATCTTAATTTTTCTAAGAGTTTCCTTCTCTCTAATTTTATCATATTTAAAACTCATGGCACAAAACAAGGAATATTCCAGCACAAGACCTCCTATGTGCAATCTCAATAAATTTGCACTATGGAAAGCAAGGATTAGGCTCTATATGAACTCCATTGATGAAGAGATTTTTAATGTTATTCTAACAGGGCCTCCAGCACCTACAACATCAGCTAGTACTGCAGCAACAACAGACAATACTGCTGTTCCACCTCCTGAGTGGACTGAAGCTCAGAAGAAGTAGAGAAATGCAGATGCAAAGGCCATGAACATTCTGGCCCTAACTATGTCAGATGACATATTCCAGAAGGTTGTTGAGTGCACCTCAGCAAAAGATATTTGGGAATCTCTCAACAACATGGTGGCAGGCTCATCAAATGAAAGAAAAGATAGAAGATCTCACCTGATCTCTCAATATGAGAACTTCAAGAAGGGAGAATCAAAAAATGTTGCTGATATGTACAATAGGCTCAGCCTCATAATAAATGAGCTGAAGTCTCTGGACAAAGTGATCTCACTCACAGAGATTAATGACAAAATTCTTATGTGCTTCCCCAGCACATGGGACTCCAGAATCTGGCCAATCAAGGAAGCCAAAAGTCTCAATGAGATCACCACTGAAGCCTTGTTGGGCAAGCTCAAGTCTTATGAGCAGCTTATCAAAACTAGGGAAGCTGAAGAATCTACTTCATCTCCAGTACCCAAGAAGGAAAGAAGCATAGCCTTCAAAGCTGCAGAAGATAAAGGAAAAGCTCCTGACAAAGAGGAGTTTATGAATCTGTTTTCCAAAAGATTCTACAAGATGGCTAAGAAAGACATCAGAAAACAGCTATCCAGAAGCCATGATAAGCCAAGGTATGACAAAATCACTTAAATGAAATTATATGTTTTGGTTGCAGGAAACCAGGACACATTGCTCCTGAATGTCCAGAAATTCAACACAAGAAGGACAAGAAGGAAAGAAGAAAAGAAAAGGAAGAAAAGAAGGGCTCCAGCAAATCTTCCTCCCACTCTCACAAAAAGAAGGGAAGAGGATTTGTAGCAACATCCTGGAGTGAAACAGAATCTGAATCAGAATCAGAATCTTATTCTTCTGATGAAGAAGAAACAAAAGAATACAGCCAATGCCTAATGGCTATTTATGACTCAGACAGTGAGTCACAATCAGCATCATCATCCATCTCCAGTGATGATGAAGAAGAAAAAAAATTTTGCATGATGGCAATCAATGCCTCAACCAACAATTCTGATGAAGAGAAATCAGAATCAGAAACAGAAGATGATATTGATCAGGTATTATCTAGCTTTGATTTTACTTCTATTGAATTCAAAGATGATTTCAAAATTCTTTGCCAAGACTTAATAAAATCTGAGAAAGAAGTAATCTCTCTCAGAAATAAGTTAGTTGAAATGAACAATATAAGTGAAGAGAATGCAAATCTTAAGAAAGATTTGGCTGCCTCCAGAGAATACATTACTCTTCTTGAGAATAAGTTATCTGAAGCCAAAGAGTTTGAAGAATCCCTCAATGGGAGAAGTATCAAACTGATGGACATCACAAGCACTGTCAATGCTAGATTTAACAATAACAAACTGGGCTTGGGTGCTTCATCAAGTGAGCCATCTCTGATTAAGAAAACATCCTCTCCACACCCATAAAATTCATTTCTGCTAAAAGCAAAGAGGCTGCAGAAAGAAATAAAGGCATTTCAAGCAAGTCTGTTAAGGATAAGAGAATTCAGAAGAATTCGTCGAACGAAGCTCGACAAAAAGATTCAAATCTGTCGAACGGGGCTCGACGAAAACTGAGAACAGATTTTTAGTATAGTTATAATATGAACAGTGGTCGACGAATTTATTCAAATTCTTCGAACAAGCACTATAAAGAAAACTCTAAGAATTCTAATCCTAAATATACTAAAAATCCTTTTACTGAGTGGACTATACCTCCAAGGAGATATCATCCACAAGGCTATAAGGATCAGCCTGAAATGACATTTATCTCTGAATTTTGTGGTAACATAAAAGGACCCAAGGTAGTCTGGGTCAGAAACAACTAGTTTATGTTTTTGTCTTTGCAGGTACACAGCTATCCAAGATTAAATCAAAAATGGTACTTGGACAGTGGCTGCTCAAAGCATATGACAGGGAATAAGGCCAACCTGAACAATTACAAGGCAAAGCTTGGACCCAAGGTGATCTTTGGAGACTCCAACTGTGGACAAACCAAAGGCTATGGTCAAATTAAAGTTGGAACAGTGACATTCAAGGAAGTAACCTATGTCAAGGGTCTGAAGCACAACCTCATCAACATAAGTCAGTTATGTGATGAAGGTTATCAGGTAACATTTAATAAATCAGAATGCATTATTAAATCCTCTAATAATGTTATTGTTCTATCAGGTATTAGACAAGGGAATATATATTTAGTAAATTTCAACTCATCTAAATCAGAAATCTGTTTATTTAATGAGCTAAGCAAATCTAGTGAATTATGGCATAAAAGATTAGGACATGTAAACCTTAGGACCATTGCTAAACTAGCTAAGGATAATCTTGTTAGAGGCTTACCATCAGGATCATATAAGAAAGAAGGTCTTTGTTGGGCATGTCAATTAGGTAAGCAAACCAAAAATAGCTTTAAATCATTATCTAAAAGTGATTCACTTAGAATCTTATACTTGCTACATATGGACCTTTTTGGACCTATAGCAATAAAGAGCTAAGGGGGGAAGTCTTACACTCTAGTTATTGTAGATGACTTCTCTAGATTCACTTGGGTGTTCTTTCTGAGAGAAAAGTCAGATAACTTTAAAGTTCTTACAGACTTTCTTAAGAGCATACAGATTGAGTACTCTACTATAGTTGCATTGATCAGAAGTGATCATGGCACTGAGTTTGAGTCTCTTCTCATGCAAGAATTCTGTGAGATAAAAGGTATCAAGCATCGCTTCTCAGCTCCTAGAACTCCTCAACAAAATTGGGTAGTTGAAAGGAAGAATAGAACTCTAATTGAATCAGCAAGAACATTGCTTGCAGATGCTAACTTGCCCCTATCTTTTTGGGCAGAGGCTGTCAGCACAGCAAATTATGTTCTGAATAGAAGTTTGATACACAAACTTACTGGTAAAACTCCCTATGAATTGCTTAAAGGGAAGAAACCTAAAGTTGATTATTTTAGAACTTTTGGATGTAGATGTTTTGTTCATAACAATGATAAGAAGTACCTTAGAAAATTTGAACCAAAATCTGAAGAAGGAATCTTCTTAGGATATTCAATATCTAGCAAAGCATATAGGGTATTTAACAAATCTTCTCTTAAAATAGAAGAGTCTATGCATGTTTCCTTTGATGAAACCAACATGTTTTACAAGGAGAAGAACTCTTCTACCAAGAACACTTTGCAGGTACCAGCTCTATGTGAAGAGCATAAAGGGTTAAATTACAGACAGGAAATTCACTGCATCCATTACCTCAAACTCTTGAAGACAGTGACGAAGAAGATCATCCAGTACTTGTTGATTACCTAAATCAAGTAACAGCAGAACATCTTCCACAGGATGTGACAGCTGAACAAATTCCCAATGTGGATACTGCTGCTGAACCAACTCCAACTGCTGACCACATCACAGTTAGAGATCACCCAATTTCACAAGTGATTGGTGATATCACAGCAGGTGTTCAAACAAGGCATCAACTACACCAAAATCAGATGCATACTTGTTTCCTATCACAAGTTGAACCTCAAACCATAAAATATGCAGAACAAGATCCAAATTGGATTCTTGCAATGCAAGAGGAACTCAACCAGTTTGAAAGAAACAAGGTTTGGGATTTGGTTCCAAGACCAAAAGGCCATCCAGTTATTGGCACCAAGTGGGTCTTCAGGAATAACTTGATGATCAAGGCAATATTGTGAGAAACAAAGCAAGATTGGTAGCTCAAGGATATTCACAGGAAGAAGGCATAGATTATGATCAGACCTTTTCCCCTGTTGCAAGGCTTGAAGCTATAAGGATTTTTTTGGCCTTTGCTGCATTCAAAAAGTTCAAGGTATATCAAATGGATGTGAAGCGTGCTTTTCTCAATGGAGACATCAAAGAAGAAGTCTATGTGGAACACCCACCAGGTTTCATCTCTCAAACTCATTCCTCCTATGTATTTAAGCTTAATAAAGCACTTTATGGTCTCAAACAAGCTCCCAGAGCATGGTATGAGACTTTAGCTAATTTTCTCTTGGAAAACAATTTCTGTAGAGGCATAGTAGACAAAACATTATTTTACAAAGTACATAAAAATCAAACTCTACTAGTTCAAATATATGTAGATGACATTATCTTTGGATCTACTGATTCAAATTTGTGCAAAAGATTTTCCAATTTAATGCAATCAAGATTTGAAATGAGTAGTATGGGTGAATTATCATACTTCCTTGTTCTTCAAGTGAAGCAAACCCCATCAGGAATCTTCATCTCTCAATCTAAGTATGCTAAGGAATTAGTGAAAAGATTTGGAATGTCTGATTCTTCTACTTTGAAAACACCCATGGCCTCTAATGCTGCTATTAATACTGATGAATCAGGGAAACCTGTTGATCAGAAAATGTATAGGGCAATTGTTGGCTCTCTACTCTATTTAACAGCTAGTAGGCCAGATATAATGTTTGCTACATGTATTTGTGCTAGGTTTCAAGTTAACCCTAAAGAATCTCATCTTACTTTTCTAAAAAGAATTTTAAGATATATAAAGGGTTGCCCTAATCTAGGACTTTGGTATCCAACAACATCTGAATTTGAATTAACTGGATTCTTAGACTCAGATTATGCTGGATGCAGGGTAGACAGGAAAAGCACATCAGGAACTTGTCAGTTTCTTGGTGATAGGCTTGTGTCTTGGTTTTGTAAGAAACAAACATCTGTGTCTACATCAACAGCTGAAGCTGAATACTTAGTTGCTGGCAGTTGCTGCTCACAGATATTGTGGATACAAAATCAGCTCCTAGACTATGGTGTCAACTTAAATAATTCAGTTATATTTTGTGACAACACTAGTGCAATATCTATAGCACAAAATCCAGTTCTCCATACTAGGACTAAACACATAGAAATTAGGCACCACTTCCTTAGGGACAATGTGGATAAAAACAAAATTTGCCTACAATTCATTTCTACTGATTTGCAAAGAGCTGATATTTTCACCAAGCCCTTGGATGAAAAGAAGCACATCTTCTTTATAAATCAACTAGGAATGATAGATGGAGACTCAATCTGTTAAAAATAAAGTATTTCTATTTATCACAAAAATTCGTCGAATGGAGAACGACAAATTTGAATCATTTGTCGAACGGTGGTCTATGAAACCTCTTAAACGCAGAGTCAGTTAAGGCAATCTCATTTGTCGAACGATGGTCGACGAAAAAGATGTTCTCGTCGAACGCTTTCAGACAAAGAAATAAAGCCTTTTCGACTTCTAATTTTATTAGGTTTTGTCGAACAGTGGTTTACGAATGCGCCCTCATTCTTCGACCCTTCTATATAAGCTTTATTTTATCTTATTCTAAGCTTTGCGCCTACAGAAATCATCTTTCCCTCCAGTTCCCCTCTGCACTTGATTTTCAACTTTCTTTGCAGGAACAATGGCGATTCCTCAGGCCTCTCTGCACCTAATGAAGTTTGACGCAGGTTTCGACATTGACATGGACTCGTTTGCACAGTCTGACCAAATCTTCAAAGATATTCTTCAAATGCTGGAAGAACAACATCTAAGGAAGTTTCTAAGCACCAGGCAGAAGATAGCTGTTGCAGAGATAAAAGAATGGGTTTACACTGCAAAACCAGTCGATGAAAGCTTGTCAGGAACAATCTCAGGTCATCAAGTCTCTTTCTCTCCCACCATTCTTTCTGAATTTTTTGGTTTTGAGAATGGTGAAGATGACTTAGACATAAGCTCAAATGAATTTGATGAAGCTTTAGTGAAAATGGGCCATTTGACTGGAAACCCTAACCACCTTCTGAAAATGACCTTGTCTCAGGACTACAAGTTCCTAGCAGACATTGTTGGAAAAGTCATGCTGGGCAAGACATCTGGGCATGACTATATCAATAGGCACCAATTTCTGTTGATGGTGGCCTTGATGGAGAAGAAGAAAATCAACCGGGGATCAATTCTTTTTGAACTGGATAAAAAGAAAAATTCTAAAGATAGTGTAAGTTTTGGAAGATTTATAGGAATTTTTCTGCAGGAAAGGCATCCAGACATTTTGGTGTCACCAAAAGTGACAAAAAATTCCAGCAAGAGGCTGACCTCAGCACTCTTTGCTAAATGGGATAGGGTAATTCCCAAGAAGAATACAGGAGCTGATGCCACTAGAAAAAGGAAAACTTCTGATGACACAAGGACTGATCAAGTCACTCCCTCTACCCTTCTAGAAGCTCCTTCCTCAGTTCCTTCTCCTTCTCATATCCCATCTCCACCTGCTCAAAAGTCTCCTGCACATTCTCATTCTTCACCACCTCCTTCAACTGCCATATCACCCTTCAATGATATTCCACCTCTATCTCCAGAACCACTACATACCACACCTCCATCTCCAATACATAATGAATATTAGTCACCCACTCATTCTCTTAGTCCAATCCATCCAGACATTCCCACACATACTACCAACATTAGCAATATCTCTCTAATTCCTCCAATCTCATCTCCATCCACTTCACAACCATCCTCTATTCATCCACCAGATTATCCATCCCTCAACCTCTCCTCCATTGCTGATCAGGTTTTTGATCATATCCTTCCTAGAATAAGCCAACTCCTGGATGCAAAATTTGATCCAGTTCTTCAGGCAATTTCTGCTATATCTGCTAAGGTAGCTTCTATGCCTTCCTTTACTGTTGTCCCTTCTTCTACGGGCCTAGATTCAGGCTGCCCTGAAGCTAGGCAGAGGGATATGTCCTATGAAGAAGCTCCAGAAACAGAAGCTACTCCAGAAGATACAGAAGTTACAGTTTTTGATACAGATATGATTGATTCATGTATAATATCAGATACACAAGTTATAGAAGAAATAAATAGTATATGCATTCATCCATCCTGTGATCTATATAGTTTATTATCAAAATTTGATGTCACATATACTTCAAGGGTATCACCAAAAGTATACATAGAGGATTTATCAAAGGCTCTTATATGCCTTCCTCAGAAGACTCATTCTGATATCATACAAAATTACATCTCCTCTATTCCTTCATTCACTGATCAAGACATTCAAATGAAGGATCCTTCTGCAGAATATGACGATGATCTTGCAGAATTCCTTGATGATACAGAAGATCACCCTACTCCACCAGATACAACAGTCTCACAAATTGCTTCTTCACCTCCAATTCCTGTATGGAATGAAGAACCAATGCCAAGCTTTGATGAAATATGGAAAGAAGCAGATGCAGAGTTTGACAAAGCTGTAGAAGAAAGATTAAAGGCTCGTGAATCAATCAAAAGAATTGATGATTTATATAATAAGCCAATCTCCTCTTCTGACTCTGAAGATGATGATGGTGACAACAGTGATTCTGATGATACATTTTCAAAGAAAAGAAAGAAAAGAACAGCTAAGTCAAAGGCTGCTCCCAAGCCTCCAAATCCAAAGAATGACATTCCTTTGTACATTTTATATAATGTTCCTCTTGATGAGAAAACTCCTCACTGGATGAAGCTCTCTAGAAATGAGAATAACAGGAGGAAGAAATTCAAGAAGACTGGCTACACCCCTAACAAACCAATCAAGCACAATCCTCCTCCTCCTCCTCCTCCAGCAGCTGGTGCAGCAGGATCAACAAGTGTATCATTCTCCTCTCAGAAGTAAAGCTCTCAACAATCAGGGAGTCCTGGTAGTTCTAGTGGTTCTCAAACCTCTGGATCAGCCAACGCTCCCCCTTCTAAGAAATCTGCACTTGCCTTATAAGAAAGTCAAACCACTATTTCACCTCAAATATCTTCAGAATACAAACTTCACATTTCTGATGGATCTCTTCACAGAGACAAAGTACCTCAAAAGGTCACTCAAGACAAAGATGATTCAGAAGATATTTATTATTCTCCAGATCCAGAAGACGAAAGAATCTGTCAGATGGCAAGACTGAAAGAGACAATTGCAGCTGCACAGATTAACAAGGCAAAAGCAGAAGGCAGAGATTTCTCAAATATTTCAACCATGTCAGAATACAGAAGGAAAGAACTTGAAAAGTACAAACCATCTAAAGCATTCAATGCTGGGGAATATATTGATATGCACCCGGAAGCATTTATTCCTCATGTCAAAGAACAAAAAATCATTGGAGCTCAAGATCTGTTTATCAGCAAAAAGAAATCAGAAGATCCTAACTGGAAGATCATATTTAAGCCACCTTCTCAGGACAAAAAGTCTTAAATCTTTGCTTGTTTATGACTGTATAGTTTCTAAACTCAGAGCATCTTACTTTTATCTTATCTGATGATCTTTTTAAATCTGTCAGATATATTTCATTTTATCTTGCTCTGTTGATTATACTCTCTGTTGTATTTATTCAATTATTTGTCAAATAGAATCCTAACCCAAATAGGGGGAGATTGTTGGAACAACCCTATTACTGATTTGGGCTAGGATCACTATATGTTGATTAGGATCTGCATTGACCCCATTGTATAGTCTTAGGGTCAAGTTTTAGGCTGATTAGATTCGTCAGAACTTAGGAAATCTCAAGCTCAACAAATGGCGAGTAGTGTTCGACGAATGACCAGATTCATTCGACAAATTGTTTCCAGCAGACTGAATAAATTTATACAGTTCCAGCACTCGACATTTTCTGAGTAGCGCTCGACAAATGGCTGGCAGCGCTCGATGAATTCTAGCCAGTGCCCGAAAAATGACCAGCGGTGCTCGATGAATTCTAGCCAGCGCTCGACAAATTCCTTTCTGAAGCTCAGATAAATATTCTCAGTTGGTTATCAATTCTCTTAACACAAATCAGCAGAATAACAGATATATTTATTTCTCCTTGGACGTATTCAGTCGGCCATGTAAGGATATCTTTCTCATTTATTATATCCTTATATTCCTTCTATTCCAAGAAAAAGAATAGCCGTTGACATTTAATGCCAAGGCATCTTTCTCGACAAAAGGAATTGAAAGGACTTGCTGACGCGCTATTTCCACACCGCTAATTAGCGGGCACGAAATGCGGTACGACGGCAGTGCACCGGTCGTTGTCAAGCAATAAAAGTAGGGAGTAGCTCGCCGAATATCGTTCTCAAAGGACCGCAAGTTGGGTAGTACGATTTGCTTGTTAGGAGATTAATTATGAGGGTTTCTAAGTTAAACAAAAACAGGGGGATTTTGATTGGTTTTATAGAATAGGAATGAGAAAACTAAACAAACTATGCGGGTCGCAATCACCGCGTCGCTTGTTGGATGGATTTAGTGCAGGCTGCGATGCCGTGCTTCGCTTAGCGGATGGCCGGTGAGCAAATGGATGAGTTGAGTGCAAATGCGAGAGTTGAGGGTCGAAGGCACCTCTTCGCTATCGCTTCCAGCTTTTGCTAGAACGAGTGCTAGAACGTGTGTGTGTGTAAGTGGAGCGGGGGCGGAGCGCATCACAACACAGCATCAAGTAAAGAACAAGATCATAAACAAACTCCCATTCATAGACAAATAGAGGTTCACTTAGTTCATTACAACAATGAAGAGTACATATCAAAAAAAGGAGAAGGGGTAGAAGGAACCATGAGATGAGAAGCCTCGCCGTGGATCTTGGTCGGATTGGGGGGTCGTCACGCCTCCTCCGAGCTCAGTCCTTGGTTGCTTCCGGGGCTTAGAGGCTGTCACTACCTCCAACCGTTGCCCGTCTTCTTCTCAGAGCTGGGTCACTTCTGCTTCGCCCAATGGAGATGTCCTCCTCATGGAATGCTGGCTGTAGATGGCGGAGAATGCTTCCGGGATCCTAGATGGACCTTAGGATCAATGGATATAGCCTTCCCAAAGGGGGGAATGGATGGGAGGAACTTGGAGACGTGAAACGACGGACTGGCGCGGAGAAATCGCGCCCCAAAATAGTGCTCAATGCCCTAATTTCGCGGAGCAGTGGTTTAAATAAGGAGCAGAATAAACACTGCGCACGGTCAGTGGCGCACGACCAATGGTCATGCGCGAAGGAATGCCTGTGATCGTGCGCAGTCAACCTGTAGCAAAGAAAAAGATGGAAAATAACGCACGGTCAGGGGCGCACGACCAGTGGTCGTGCGCGAAGGAATCCTCTGATCGTGCGCAGTTGCTCTGTCCGGGAAGGGAATTAACGCACGACCGCTGGTCGTGCGACTGATCGTGCGCGAAGGAATGCGCACGATCAGAGGCTTTCTAGGCCAAAAATTGCCCCGCACCATCCCGAACGTTCACGCGATCCCAGGACCTGCAGGAAAAATACATATGACCCCGATCCGTGCACACCAACGGATCCATAACACAGGCATACAGTAATATATAAGAAAAACATGCCACAAAGGGGGAAGGATTGCACAAAAGGCGCAGATACGCCGTGATATCAATATAAGCATATATGAACAGCAATTGAAGTGCAATGACACTAAAACAAACCCAGATGAGGCCGGAAATCACTGTATAAACTAGACTCATCACACCCCTAGACTTACCTGTTTGCGCGACCCGAGCAAACAAATCCGACGGAGCGAGAAAAGACATAGCTGGGTTAGAAATTGCAAGGACGGAGTAATATGCGAAGTCTCATACACATGTGCATAGAAATCTAGTAAAAAGAATTTTTAGTTATGCAAAATAGTTTACATAATTCTAACAACGTAACTATATATTATTTCTACTCAAGAGTTGAATCATAGGGAATCACTCGGTCATGCGTAGGAAGAAAGTAGAAAGGCTGCTGAGGCAAACATTACTCAACACCGGAGTTCGGAACAACCTCCACTGAAATCCATCAGTGTCGATGACCATAAGCTCACCCGTTCGCACTCTCTCCACGACATTCATACGATTCGATGCGCAAATCAATAGGACTTTAGGTTATGATTTAGGCTTAGGCTACGATGTGGTAAACAATGATAAATGCGGGGGCTTAGCACACATAACCCAAATGAGCTTGCAAAAGAAACACTATCCCAACAATAATAAAAATGTGTACACCACTAATTCCCAAATATATCTCTTTATACATTTTTTTTTCTCCCCTTTTTTTTACTTTCTTTTCTTTTCTCATTTTTTTTAAATTTCATAACTTTGCACAATTAGATACAAAACAGCTATATCTTCAATAACGCATTTCCACCACAATCACAAATATACACCGCATCAACACCCAATTTTTTAAATGCACAAATTGCTTGAGCTCAGTATTTGGAGTGCGATTAGGATAGTCATTTTGGCTTTGGTGAATTGAAAGTGGAGCTGAATCAACGGGATCGGGTAGGCACAAGGGGGTAGCAAGGATAAGATGTTAGGACCGGAATACAAAGCTCAAACTGGCCAACATGATGGCCTACGTCACGCTCACGCACTGAACTAACTCATACCCATGCTTCGAGAGTCGCTTGGGGTAAGTTCTTAGTCAGCGAGAAAGAGGATTCTTCCTCCCGACTCGAGCAATACGAGCCTAGCACCCCTCTACACACATCCCTAGACTACCGATTGATTCGCACCGGATTCACCGCTTTTGAGTAGAATAAACTAGAATTACGCTGACAGAATAAAAATGTAAAACTAAAAGCATAAAGAAAAGTTTAATCTACACCAATTTCTATGTGAGACATGAATAAATGACTAGAGCACTACACGAGTCAACAAAGTACTTTGTCTCGCAATCCTAACCCAGCACCGTGATTTCCCATTCACACAACCGAGACGAGTTAGACTCGTCGCGCGCCTACAGTTAAGTGCGCTCACGTGGGTGTCGTGGTGTGCCATGAGATGAACAATGCTACAATATAGCACAGATTGTAAATCCTAGTATGCTGTGCACTGTGCATATGCACTGTGCATGTGCACGTGGTAACGATAACTCTCACTCCCCCAGACTTACACTAAGCAAAAAGCATGTTTGATAGCGGCATAAGCTTAAGAGGGCTAGGATGAGAGATTACCCCATGCTCAGAAATGAGCATACCAGAAGATATGGCGTTTTGTTCAGAATGCGGTGATTCCGCCGTGCTCCAATAGATGCGGACCTGCGATTAAAGAGATCCCAAGCACAACAAAAATATAGCAAAGAAGATAACAAGAAAGAACGGAACCAAATGGTCCCCAATGGGTTTTCTCCCAAGAGCCCTTTTGTTTAACGTCCTTGAAGGTGGACCAAATACCTGTATTAGAGTTTGATAGCAATAGTCTTATAATAAAAAAACTAAAGAGACAGTACGACGCAGCAAATAACTTGAAACAGAGAAGCACAGAAACATAACAGATGGCACACAGCACAGCCTGGAGATCCCGGCACGCATCAGCTATATGCTGATTTGTGGTGGTTCTCCCTAGTCACGCGAGATGGGCAGGAGGTGAAAGCTTTAGGGCCCAAGGAAGATGTCTCTCCCTTTCCCCTAACCTCCTCTCTCTCGCGCCGGAGGGCTGCAAAGCGCGCTGCGTGCAGGATTCTTTCCCGCTTCAGTTTTTCCACTAAAGGAGAGCGCCACCGAGCACCATGTGCGGGAGGGGTGATAGTGTTAGTCGGATTGGGATCAGCCGGGGGCTTCATTTATGCACCCTCAAAAGGGGGTAGATCAGCCCAATGAACCTGTTTAGATTGTTTACATTTCTTGTTTTGAATAAAAACATTGTTTGTAAGGCTCATCGCTCCGCCTTCTCCCATGTCTTCCCACTCCTTGGTCTTACTGCTTTTCCTCTCTATCTCCAACTCTTTATTTGTGAGCTGCTTTGCTTTTTCTTCCATCAGAGTGATACTTTCCTCCTCTCTAGGATTCTTCACGTCAAAGTCTGATTTTTCTTCATTGGACCTGCACTTACTTTTACTAACAGAGAGGTTAGGAAGATAAGATGATCCTGACAGGTTTGTCGCATTGGAAGGTAGGGTGACGCAACCCGTGGCGATGTGGAGGATTGCGCCACTCTCCTTTAGAAAAGGAACCCCCAGGATTGGCATGGAATCATTTTCCATGGGGCCTAGAATCTGAAAGTCGGTGACTACAACCGTCCCATTAAGGTTTACTACGACCTCATGAATCTCACCCTCAGTTTCGACAGTCACTCCATTAGTCAACACCAGCGACTTCCGGTCCTCAGAGTTCATTGTTAGGTGCAATCTCTCAACATCTGGCAGAGCAAGAATGTTGCGAGATGCCCCAGAGTCGCAAAGCGCGGAAACCTCAATATTATTGATAGTACATTCAACAACGCAAGGGCTCACTTGACCACCATCCGCATCAGCAATGCTTTTACCTTGCTCCCGCGGGTTCTTTTCAGTATTGCTTGGAAGAGCACCTTACGTACGCTCGGAGAGCACCTGGGCCAATTGGCCTAGCTTTGTCTCCAAGTTTCGCATTGAAGCAGTTTGATTGGCCATATTTGTTTGAGCCAGATCAACAAACTTTTCCATCATTTCTTCCAATGCGCTCTTTCTCTCCGGTGGTGCATTTTGAGCAAACCCCGGTTGTGGTGGCCTCGGTTTGCTACCGGAGGCTTGCGAATCAAATTGATGCAAGCCTCCTTGCCATCGTTGGCTATGAACGTTTTGTTTTCATGAGAAGTTCGGGTGACTCCTCACGGCCGGGTTATAAGCGTTGTTAAATGGTACTCCCCGATTTTGATCATTCATATAATTTACACTTTCATCAAAAGTTATTTCAGCAGGTTGCTCACCTGATGGGCACTCATATGCATGATGCCCGGGGTTTCCACATCCTTGACACGAAATGGCCATTACTGGGGCAGGAGAGAGGGCAGGCCTCTTAAGTAGCACGACGTTGTCATAAGGCGCCGATGCCACCTCGGCAGATGCGCCCGACGTGCTCACCTCAAAGAGTCCACGAGCATTCCTTGGAGCGTTTCTTCCAGCAGTCCAAAACGAACTATGAATGGTAGTGTCCTGGAGAATCCTCAGTGCATCCTCGGGAGTATGGTTCATCAGTGTCCCGCCTGCAGCAACATCAATCATGGCTCTATAATTGGGCTCGATTGCAAAATAGAAATTTTCCACTAAGCTCTAAGGTTGTAGCTCATGCTGAGGGCACTTCCGGAGGAGGTCCGTGAACCTATACCATGCTTCCGCAAGGGTCTCCTGATCGTGTTGTCGGAAGGTTGCGATTTCTCTCCGCAAGTTTACAACCTTGTCCACCGGGTGGAATTTTGCCAAAAACTTTGTCTGCAGAGCGTCCCAGGTGGTAGATGCACCGGGTGGTATTGTGTGGAGCCAAGCCTTCGCCTTGTCGCGGAGGGAGAATGGAAACAACCTGAGTTTCACCGTCTCATCAGCAATTCCTGCGTACTGAAATGTACCACAAATCTCTGCAAATTCAGCTAGGTGAAGATGGGGGTCTTCACTGGTTAACCCGGAGAATTGAGCATTATTGCGGATCATATACAGAATGGCCGGCTTTATCTCAAAATTGTTGTTAGTAATAGCCAGGCAAAATCCGGGGTACACACTCCCCACAGTGGTCGTGGTGTAATCTCTCATGGTCCTCGGCCTCGGCCTAACCACTTCATTCTCTTCGGCCGCCTGACCAACGCCTGGTGCATTTCCCATCCCGGGATTGATCGGGTTCCCATTGACATCCATGGTGGCGGCAGCACGGAGATGCGCCCGTAGGGTATGCTCTATTTCAGGATCAAATGCTGCAAATTCACCAGGATGTTGACTATGCATGCGCACACTACACCAAAAAAAAGAAATATCAAAAACAAAATACCCTTTAACTAATTTCCCAAGAAAGACAAATCATGCACGCTTGCAGTCCCCGGCAACGGCGCCAAAAACTTGACGCGCTATTTCCACACCACTAATTAGCGGGCACGAAATGCGGTACGACGACAGTGCACCGGTCGTTGTCAAGCAATAAAAGTAGGGAGTAGCTCCCCGAATATCGTTCTCAAAGGACCGCAAGTTGGGTAGTACGATTTGCTTATTAGGAGATTAATTATGAGGGTTTCTAAGTAAAACAAAAATAGGGGGATTTTGATTGGTTTTATAGAACAGGAATGAGAAAACTAAACAAACTATGCGGGTCGCAATCACCGCGTCACTTGGTGGATGGATTTAGTGCAGGTCGTAATGTCGTGCTTCGCTTAGCGGATGGTCGGTGAGCAAATGGATGAGGTGAGTGCAAATGCGAGAGTTGAGGGTCGAAGGCACCTCTTCGCTATCGCTTCTAGCTTTTGCTAGAGCGAGTGCTAGAACGTGTGTGTGTAAGTGGAGCGAGGGCGGAGCACATCATAACACAGCATCAAGTAAATAACAAGATCATAAACAAACTCCCATTCATAGACAAATAGAGGTTCACTTAGTTCATTACAACAATGAAGAGTACATATCAAAAAAAGGAGAAGGGGTAGAAGGAACCACGAGATGAGAAGCCTCGTCGTGGATCTTGGTCGGAATGGGGGGTCGTCACGTCTCCTCCGAGCTCAGTCCTTGGTTGCTTCCGAGGCTTAGAGGCTGTCACTACCTCCAACCGTTGCCCGTCTTCTTCTCAGAGCTAGGTCAATTCTGCTTCGCCCAATGGAGATGTCCTCCTCATGGAATGCTGGCTGTAGATGGCGGAGAATGCTTCCGGGATCCTAGATGGACCTTAGGATCAATGGATGAAGCCTTTCCAAAGGGGGGAATGGATGGGAGGAACTTGGAGAGGTGAAACGGCGGACTGGCGCGGAGAAATCGCGCCCAAAAAATAGTGCTCAATGCCCTAATTTTGCGGAGCAGCGGTTTAAATAAGGAGCAGAATAAACACTGCGCACGGTCAGTGGCGCACGACCAATGGTTGTGCGCGAAGGAATGCCTGTGATCGTGCGCAGTCAACCTGTAGCAAAGAAAAAGATGGAAAATAACGCACGGTCAGGGGCGCACGACCAGTGGTCGTGCGCGAAGGAATCCTCTGATCGTGCGCAGTCGCTCTGTCGTGTGCCGGATCGTGCGCGAAGGAATGTGCACGATCAGAGGCTTTCTAGGCCAAAAATTGCCCCACACCATCCCGAACGTTCACGCGATCCCAAGACCTGCAGGAAAAATACATATGACCCCGATCCGTGCACACCACCGGATCCATAATACAGGCATACAGTAATATATAAGAAAAACACGCCACAAAGGGGGAAGGATTGCACAAAACGCGCAGATACGCCGTGATATCAATATAAGCATATATGAACATCAATTGAAGTGCAATGACACTAAAACAAACCCAGATGAGGCCGAAAATCACTGTATAAACCAGACTCATCACCTGCCAAAGTCATTTTGGGTAGCTACCTAGTTCCAAGAAGGATTTAAGTCAGAAAAATATATTCCTTAAAGGGTAGAAGATTTTTTGAATTTGAATATAGACAAGTTATCAGAGAAGCAAATTAACTAACATAGAGATAGTCGATTATTCCTACAGAGAATAGAGAAAAACTTGACCATCTCTCACTCTCTCTGTTATCACAGAACAAGGAGAACAGAAGAAGGATTAGAAAAAAAGGAAGAAGAAGAGAACATACTATTTTCTTTTCCAGTTTTCTTCTTCATCAAAGCAGCATCCTCATCAATCTGAGAACAAGATTCAATCTCTGAGATCTGCTGCAAGACAAAGTCTTTCAAAGAGCAACAACAATCTGAAGATTAATTTCTTCCAGATAATCTGCTACAAAGACTTCTGTTTGAGAAAGCTCTGTTCACAAAGTTGTCATCAACTCTCATCTGACAGGGGGAGCTTTCTGCCTCAACACCATTTGTCTTCTCTCAGATCATTGACAGAGAAGAACATTCTAAACCTTTTATCTCATCTTGTATAGGGTTAATACTACCTCTAAAAGTTTACTCAGTGGTGGCAAGACACCTTATCAAAAAATCCTTGTGTGGTTTTTAAGCACCTTATCAAAAGCTTATTGGTGTGTGGACACCTTATCAAAAACCCCTTGGTGCCTGGGCACCTTATCAATCCTCCTAGTGGATTCCTACCAAGGGTGGTAGAAGAGTAGACGTACCCAGATTTATTGGGGAACTACAATAGCTCCTTGTGTCTTCTGTGCTTGTGTTTTTTTGTGTGTTTGTGATGTGTGCTTTTTACTATTTCTGTCTTTATCTTTAACTCTCGCTGATTACACATATACTTACACAGTATTTTAAATTACACTATTAAACTAAACAAAAAGTTTTAATACTCTATTCACCCCCCTCTAGTGTAACTTAAGATCTGACCTCCACTTTCAGAGGCCCATCCTGAATGAGTATCAAGCAGTGGTTTCCACTTACCACCTTGCAGTGTAGTTTGATCTGAATGATAAGCAATATCGGATCATGAGAGATCCGAGGAAATCCCAAGAGTGTTATGTAAACTTAGTCAATATGACTGAATGTTTTCCTCCTCAAGTGACTGAGACCTCTTCACCTTCCCAAGTCCCTGATCATGCTAAAACTGAAGAAGAGGTTGTGGAAGAAGAGTCAAGAGATGTAGTTCGCTTGGAACCTGCGCAAGCAACTCAAGCTGTGCCCATCGGTGACAAAGATAAGAGCAAGGGCTTTCAATCAACGCCGAATTACCTGAAGCTGAGAAGAATCAACTCATCTCTTGCCTGCTGCAAAACCTGGATATATTCACTTGGTCAGCGGATGATATGCCAAGAGTTGATCCAGACGTCGCTTGCCACCATCTTAACATTGATCCAGCTTTTACTCTGGTGAAGCAAAAGAAAAGAGTGGTTGCAATGACCTTGGCTCAACCAATCCAGGAGGCGGTGGAAAAGCTTCTCAAAGCTTACTTTGTTAGGGAAATTCAATACCTAGAATGGGTATCTAATGTTGTAATGGTGAAAAAAGCTGGTGGAAAATGGAGAATGCGTGTGGATTTCACTAAAATCAATAAAGATTGCCGTAAAGATTGCTACCCCTTGCCTCAGGTAGATTCTTTTGTTGATTCTGTGATAGGGTACCCTTGCATGAGTTTTTTAAGAATGCATAATCCCGATATCCCTCACACCTCATTCATCACAAATGACGGTTGTTTTTGCTATCTCGTAAGGCCTTTCTGTCTAAAAAATGATTGTGCTACATATCAGAAAATGATGGACACCGACTTTAAAACTCAAAAAGAGAGAAATTAAGAAGTTTATGTTGATGATCTTCTAATAAAAAGCAAGTTTTTCTCAACTCACCTAAATGATTTAAATGTAACTTTTGCAATATTCCGAGCCTTTAATATGAGATTAAATCCTTTGAAATGCGTCTTTGGATCTAGCAAAGGAAAATTTCTCGGCCATCTCCTTACTCCGGAAGGGTTAGAGCCAAATCCCGATAAAGTAAAGGCTATTCTAGAAATGTCACCTCCCAAAACCCCTAAGGAAGTTCAGTAGATGGGTTGGAGGATGGCAGGATTGAGTCATTTCATCTCTTGTTCAGGGGATAAGAGTGCTCTTTTCTTCAAAACTCTCTGTGGGGAGCTAAGTTTGAATGGACGAAGGAGTGTGATGATGCGTTTGATCTGCTCAAAAAGCAACTAACATCCACCCCTCTACTCCAAATCCCAAGAGTAGGAGAGGATCTTTTTTTTTATCTAGGAGTCGATTCTGATGCTATCAGCTCTATGCTAGTAAGGGAAGAAAAGAAGAAGCAGTATCTGGTTTATTATGTGAGTAAAGTTTTGAAGGATGCGGTAGCTCGGTATCTGATCCTTGAAAAGTTGGCCCTAATGCTTGTGGTTTCAGCACGATGGTTAAGGCCTTAATTCCAGGCTCATTGTTCTCAGGTCATCACTGATCTTCCATTAATGAGCATGTTGGAAAAGCCAGAATATTCAGGTAGATTAGCAAAATGGGCGATAGAACTCAGTGAATTTGATATCTCCTACATTCCTAGAGTGGCGATCAAAACTCAAGTGCTAGAAGATTTTAGAATTGACTCCAAGGAAGTTAGCTCTGAAAAAGAGATTGGAAAATCTTTAGCTTGGACAATTTATGTGGATGGAGCTTCTGGGAGAAATTCGTCAGGAGCTGGAGTTGTATTAATTAATCCCAATGGGACTAGATTGGATCAAGCTCTAAAGTTTCACTTCCCAACAACGAACAATCAAGTGGAGTATGAAGCCTTTCTCGACGGTCATAGATTTGCAAGAGAGCCGGGAATCGAGGATGTTCAAGTTAAAACTGATTCTCTGGTGATGTCGTCTCAAGCAAATGGAACTTATGAAACTAGAGACTCTATTCTAAAACAATATCACATGCTTGTGAAGATTGATATAGGAAAGTTCAAAAGCTTCACTATTCAACACATTCCAAGGGAAGAGAACATGGAGGCTGACGAGTTGGCCAAATTTGGTCTCCTTTCAGGAGGAACTACTTCAGAACTATTTCATCCAGCTATTGAAGAAGGAGACATCATGTTAATTGATCTACGACCATCCTGGATGGATCCTTTTGTTCTCTATCTCTCAAATGGGGAATTTCATCCGGCGGTAAAAGATAAAAAGCGATTTAAGTTAAAGGCAGCTTATTATTATCTTGTTGCAGGAATCCTCTACAGGAAAACATTTTTATCACCGATGGCAAGATGTGTCTCTGAAGAGGAGATTATTATCATTCTTTGAGAAATACATTCGGGAGTGTGTGGCAGTCACTCTGGACCTAGAACCTTAGAAAAGAGGATTCTTAGGTAAGATTATTTCTGGCCTCAAATGAGGAAAGATGCAGAGAAATTCGCCAAAAAGTGTGTCCAATGCCAGAAGTTCGCTCCTCTCCAGCATCAACCAGCTCAACAACTTAAGTCAATAGCAACCCCATGGCCATTTGCGGTTTGGGGGATGGATTTGATCAGGACTTTTCCTTTAGCTAGTGGCCAATGCAAGTACATTCTAGTGATGATTGATTATTTCAGCAAGTGGATCGAGGCAAAAGCACTAGCTAAAACTACTACTCAAGTTGTGAAGATTTTTATCTGGGGGGAGATAGTATGCACGCATGGAATTCCAATGACAATTATCACAGATAACGGTTCCCAGTTTAACAACTCCAATCTGATATATTAATGTTATCAAATTGGCGCCGAGTTGCGGTTCGCCTCTGTGCATCATCCAAGAAGTAATGGGCAAGTAGAAGCTGCTAACAAATTGATAATTAACCTCTTGAAGAAGAAAGTGGAAAATCTCAGAGGCAATTGGGCTGAACAGATACCTTCAGTACTCTGAGCTTTGAGAATGACTCCAACATCGGCTACCGGGGAAACTACCTTCAAATTATCTCACGGCTGGGAAGCTCTCATTCCCGTTGAATTTGAAGTTAAAAGTCCAAAGGTATTACTATCTCAACAACATCAAGATGATTGGATGGAAAGAAATGATGTAGAATTAAAAGAATAATTGCCAAATATTTTGACAAGAATGTTCAAGTTAAAGAGTTCATTGTTGGTGATCTCGTCCTCAAGAAGGTTTATGCAGCAGCGAGATCTGGCTCTGTGGGAAAGCTAAACCTAAATTGGGCAGGACCATTTATTATAAAGAAGCACTCAAGAATGGAGCTTACCGTCTCCAAACTTATGAAGGTGAAGATCTATCTCACACTTGGAGTGGAGATGATCTCAAGCGCTTCTTCTCTTAAAAACTTGTATCTAGTTTGCTAACACTAGATAATAAAAAATCCTTTGATCTAGTTTGCCATTGTGTTTTTAGCATGCAGGTTTGAACAAAAATGACACTAGGATGTTGTATTGTTGGTCTGGACTTGCTCACAAGCTTAAAAGAAGAATGTGGTCTAACGTCAACACCTAGCATTAGCCTTAATGCCGACGTTAACTTCCTGCTATATAAATAGGTGGCATTTGTTCTCTTCAACTATTGATCCCAAGGAGCCCTATTCCAACACTTCAGAAGATCTGTGAGGGCCTTATTTTCAGACCACTATCTCCCACACAAATTTAAGAGAAGAATTTGAAGGAGGATCGGATCAACGCTAACCCAAAGCGAAGAATGCATGCTTTGACGTCGATGATATTCAGCGGTGTTGGGAAAAACTCCTTTTGATTTAAAGTAATAAATTATCTATAGGTGGTTTTACCTCTTAGGTTATATTACCCACATTGTATAGTAAGGTTAAATTGGTCATTAGATATCTTAGGATGTCACACTCACCTTTGAGTGTCAAGGCCAAGTCAAGACAATCACAAAATAAGTTAAGTTAAGACTTGCGTCGAATAAAAGTCGACACAACTTTGACTTGATATCGACACAGCTCTGATTAGAAGTCAAAGAAACTTATTCTGCCTGTCGATGTATAATTCAAGTCGACTCAACATCGAAAGGAAGTCGGCGCAGAAGGAAGAGCTTATCGAAGCCATCCAAGAAATCGACGCAACTTCGACTATAATTCGACGCAGAAGTTAAAGCTCAAAGTCCAAGTCTTCAACTCGATTGATACGTCGATAAGGAATCCACGTAACATCGATATCTATGTTCAATCAGAGAAAAGAAGGAATTTGAAGCTACTATTTTAAGAACTCAGAGGTGCGTCGACATGAAGGATGATGAAGTCGACGCAGTGTCGAATACAGTCAGAAAAGGAAGTTTTTTCTGCTATACTTTTGAGACCTTTTCAGAAGAACCACAAGGGTAAAGACAGTTCTCCAACAGCTCATTTATTGCCAAGAATGGAATGGATCTATCAAGGACACAGCAAAATCATTCTTGGAAGGTATTCAAAAATGATGAACGGGTCAGGAACAAAAAAAGAAAGGAAAATTAGGTGTCCTAAAAGAATTCTTTTTCAGGATAGCCAAAAAGAAGAAAGGATTTGAAATCTCAATCATACATCATAAGTATGCAAAAGAGAAGAAGAGAAAGTAACATAGTCATTATCATTCTTGTTTGTTGAATAGGATCTTCTTCTTCGTTCTCCTAAAACCCTAAGACAAGAACAAGTCTTCTCTCAGCACAATAAAAAGAAAAGAGTTGCTTCATATTCTTCATCTAATAGCAGCCAGTCTTTAAGAAGTATTGACAGAGAAGGATCAAATCAAATAACCCATGCAATCATCACTATCATAAGCAAGGGTTCATCATTTCAGATTTTGTAAAAGACAGAAGCAGCAGAAGTGCTTATGAAGAATTCTGAAACACAAAATTCTATCTTCTTCTTCTTCCTTTCTTCTTACTTTTTCCTCCAAATTTAAAGAGTTTTATTATTCCCTCTTCCAAAGGATTCCGAGGTTCTATGAGTCTCTTTATCAAAAGACTCAGTGGTTATAAGAGTATCCTTATCAAACACTCAGTGGTTCTAAGAGTTTCCTTATCAAAAGACTCACGCACAGGTTGTGTAATCCAACCAGGGAGGTGGAAGAGAGGAGTACCCCCATTTTCGGGAACCTCTATAAAATTCCTGTGTCTTTGCGTGTGATTTTCTGTGTTGTCCATACTTTAGTTTTTCTGTGTATATTTTCAGTAATCTGTTTATACTTTATTCTGTCTTTGGTTTTGTGGGTGAATAATACTTAATGTTTTTATTGTGTGTGCATAAGTAGGGTAAAAAATATAATAAACTCTATTCACCCCCCTCTAGAGAATACTCAGAGGCACACTATGAACTTTTAATTGGTAGCAGAGTGAGGTTGATCATTAAAAGGTTAACACCTTGATCAACAGATCTCCTCCTCTAATTTCTTAATTATAAATCAGTTAAAAACTATTTTTAAAAGAAAATGAGTTCTAATGATTATGCATCAACAAGACCTCCATTGTGTAACCTGCATAAATTTACACTCTGGAAGGCCAGAATAAAGCTGTATATGATTTCTATTGATGATGGTATCTTTTATATTATAACTTCAGGCCCCCCAGCTCCAGTCAAAGAAAGTGCCAGTGGATCTTCCACACTGCTAGTTGTCCCAAGGAATGAGTGCACAGAGGTTGAGAAGAAGCAGAAGGCATGTGATGCCAAGGCAATGAACATTCTGGTTTTCACAATGTCAGATGACCTTTTCAAGAAAATAGCTCACTGCCAATCAGCAAAAGAAATCGAGGAATCCCTTTGCAGAATTGTAGAAGGGAGTTCTGATGAAAGAAATGACAGGAAGTACCTTCTTATATCCCAATATGAGAACTTTCAAAAGAATGCTGAGGGAAGTGTTGCTGAAATATATGACAAATTCAGCATCACTATCAATGAACTGAAGAGTCTGGACAAGGAGATATCCTTTACAGAGATAAATGATGATTCTCATGTGCTTCCCTAGCTCATGGGATTTAAATATTTGGGCCATCGGAGAGTCCAGATGCCATAGAGAGATCTCAACTGATGCTTTGCTAGGAAAGCTCAAATCATATGAGATGTTATTGAAGAGCAGAGCTGAATTAGAGGCCAAGGAGACAACCTCAACTCCCATCCAAAAGAACCTTGCTTTTAAGGCTACTGATGGAGAGCCCTCCACTCCTGAAGATGAAATGTTCAGCCTCCTGGCAAGGAGATTCAGAAAATGGGTTAAGGCAGAAGACTCAAGAAGAAGAGAAAGGAGCTCAAGGCCAAGATTTGATAAGACTACAAAGAAGGAAGTTATTTGCTTCTCCTGCAACAAACCAGGGCAGATAGCCTATGATAGACCACAAGAACAAAGGGACAGGAGCAGCAACAAAGATGAGCAGAAAAAGAAGTCTTTCAGGAGGAATGACAAGAAGAAAGCCAAAGGTTTTATTGTTGAAACCTGGAGTGACTCTGAAGCAGAGCCAAGTTCTTTTTCATTAGAGTGTGATGGAAAAAAAATGTAGAAGCAGCATGCTTGATGGCCTTGGGGATATCATCAGATGATGAAGAAGAACAAGTATCCCTGTTTGATGATTTTGATTTTAATTATGATAATTTTAAAACCTGCTATAAAGAATTTTGTAATGATTTTCTCAAAATTCAAAAAGAGCTAGAAGCAGATAGGGAAGAATTAGAAAATTGTAAGAAAGAAGAATAATATTCAACAAATAATGACTTGAGAAATGAAATTTAGGAAAAAGAAACAGAAATAATAAATATAAAAATGAAAATCTATAATTAAAAGAAAAGCTAACAAAGGCAAAAGACTTTGAGGACTCTCTCAATGGGAGGTGTCAAAAGCTCAAAAATATTACACAAAATTCCTCCATAAGATTTAAACACCTAGGTCTAGGAGCAGACCCTAGCACAAGCACTTAAGTCACTAGTAGACCATCCTGGAAAAATCTAGTTAGATTCATTAGACCTAGTGATTATCAAACAAGTGAGAGGAGTGCAATAATTAAGGAACATGATACTAATAATCCAGATAAACTAACTGCATTTAACAGAGAAAACCAACCAATAAGAAGATATATGTAGGCAAGAGTAATTCAGAGAAAGTAACCAACAATAATTAAAAGGGTAAAGCCAAAGGTAGAATAAGTAGATACTCAGCTGATTTATTATATGTAGATACATTTTATACAATTTTCAAGTACCAACATAATAAATCAAGGTTTGATAAACCCATCCTCGACCATCCAAAAGGATATTATGAAAGACCCTTCTACTCTTTCATTGAACCTTACAATGGTAAAAGCAAAGGGCCCAAAGTAACCTGGGTACCTTCTAATGTTTGAGCTAGTTGTGCAGAAGTAGGTAGGATCCCTCCTAGGAGATAATGGAAGGGGAAGGAAGAGCTATGGTCTAATAAAGACCCAAATCCGACAGGGGAGTGATTCCTACTATGAATCTACATCTTATCTTCTTTAGTTTATAAAATAATAGTATAAATACTATTTTCAATAAAAATCATTGCTGGGAAAAACAGCAAGAACTTTGTAAGAAAATAGAACTATTCATTCAGAGTTGTGTCGAATAGAAATCGACGTACCATCTAATTCTTGTTGACGCCTGCTCAGAAAACAATATGTCATTGATAATTCAGAGTTGCATCAAATAGAAGTCGACGTACCATCAAATTCTATTCAACGCTAACTTTGAGAGCCGTCAAAATCAGATAATTCGAATAGCATTCGACGCAACGTCGACTTTATATCGACCGATAGGTCGAATAAATAGTCGCTCGTGAAATTCAAAGATGTGTCGAGTTTTAATCAATGCAACATCGACATGACAGCGCGCGCAGTTTTACATCATGAAGTTGTTTCGACACATTTTGGCGTGCTGTCTATTAATCTTTTCGACGGTGCTTCGAATAAAACCCTAAGTAGTGACGAATCATCTTCTTTTAAGGAAGATTGGCATTGAATTCATTATGCTTTCAAATTCTCTCTCTCCTTCTCCCGTGCTCTTACTCTCCCCAACTCTCTTGCATGATTCTCTCATCACGTCTCTCTCTCTCTCTCTCTCTCTCGTGTCTCTTTCTGCAGGTACATCAGATTCAATGGCTCCACCAAAGATAAATTCTGGTTTTGACGTGGATATTGACTCATTCAATATAGCTGTCGAAAGCTTCAAAGCCATTCTTGGCTTATTCCACACTATTGGGCTAACAAAGTTGATCTCCACAAGGTATAAGATTCTAGATGTTTAATTGATAGAGCTAAAGGACAGTATTCACATGGAGATGTTGACTCCATAAATGGAAGAGTATATGAGACTGCTATTAGCATTACAAAAGAAATTCTATCTCACACCTATGATCTACCAACAGGTCATGAGTCTGATGAATTAATAGGGGAAGAGATAGGAAAGACATTACAGATAATGCAGTTCAAGAAAGAGAAGGCCATCAATCTAAAGAAGATTGATCTTGGAGAAGAATACATATTTCTTGCTGATATAGTGGGGAAGGTGCTCCTCTGCAAAATCTCTACTCATGATTCTTTCCCCAAGCAGCAGCTGCACAACATGGGAATTCTAGTTCTTAATAATAAGATAGGTCGGGGAAGATGCCTTTTGAAGCTGATTGGGCACAAATATTCACACAAAGAGAATGCCTATATAAGGATCATGAGCCAGGTGCTCTTCCACCATTATCCAATGGTGTGCAAGTCCAAAGGAGTGCCTATTCCTCCAGGAAAAAGGATAAATATAGGGATATTCTCCAAGTGGACCAGGCAGATACTAAAGCCTGGTCAATCAGAACCTTCACCTCCTCCTTCTCAACCTCCTCAAGATTTAGAGACACTTCTACCAGATCCCCCAAGGAATAGGACTCCATCTCAAGACACTCCAGCAACTCAACAGGATGATGTTCCAGAGGCTGAACCAACCCAGTTCAACCACACCAGTCCATCCATCCCTGCCACAGACCCTGCATCTCAAGTTCCTCTCTTGCCTCAGCAACAACCCTCCACCATCTTCATAGACAATCAGTCTGCTTCCCCACCACCATACCATATCTCCCCAGAGGTGTATCTGTAACACCCCAAAAATCGTAGTTCAGTGAGGTAGGCGGAGTGGTAGTACTGCGCTCAAAGTAGGCTGAAATTTCTCTGTCCAAAGCAGTGCGCACGACCATGTTTCCTCTTCGCGCACGACCATTGGTTGTGAGCCAGTGATCGTGCGCTCTTGTCAAGGTAAAAGAGCCGTCGGGATGCTCACTGTCCAAAGCAGTGCGCACGACCATTTCTCCTCTTCGCGCACGACCGCTGGTCGTGCGCTAGTGATCGTGCGCCCTATTTATTCTGTTCCGTAAAGAAGAGCGGAGAAGACGATCCGACCGATCAAAAGTATTAGAAATCGATCCAACGGCTGAGAGGGTTTGCTGGAGGGTTTTAGGTCTTTGGAGAAGGGTTATTCCCTCATAATTTCTAGGCCTTTCTCTCTCCTAAGCTTGAGAAAGAAGAAGGGCAAGGAGGAAGAAGAAGGAGATTCCGCCATTGACGGAGCTCCGGAGCTCCGATTCGCGAGACATTTCCAGATCTGGAAAGTGCAGCCCGGTGCGGTTCTTTCCCTCCGATTGGAATCTCGGATCTATGGCCGGGAAGAGAGCTCCAAGGGTAACGATTCTTTCACCCAGTCTTAGGACGTGTTCTTTGTCCTCTCTTTCTTTTTCTATGCTTGCATGAGGACTCCCTTTCACCAAATGGGTGAAGTGTAGGATTTCCTCTAGTTCTTCGGAACTTCGGGTCGATTGTGTCCATCCCCGACATATTTCATTTAGAAATTCGGTAGTCGTGCGGATTTAGGCATTGTGTGTGAAGCCTATTCGTGGCCGTGAGCCCGATTCAGTGATGCTTGATTTGACACGATGCATTTAGGTTAGGCCTAGAATGCATGCCAGAGAATGACTCCGTGAGCTCATCTATAGTATTGCGGGACTTGAGATTAGGCGTCATGTGAAGATTCTAACGAAAGCCCCTTGCTTGGAGAGTGGTGGAATGCAAACCTTCACCACGAAATTGAAGTGAGTCATTGTGTACCTCCTTCATTGGTTGTTCTAGTGAAGCCTAAGTCCACTTGGTTGGTTTAGGTGCGTAACTTATTGTTATTGGGAACACCCATCGGTGTTTCCTTGCCAACGGGCCGAGGTAAAGCTACACCCGCATCGTTGTTGTTAACGCGATGATTTGAGCAATGACACAAGCTTGAACCAAACCCGCACCATGCGTATCGGCGAGAGGGGGAAACCTCGGGACGCCGTGTGATCATGGGATTGACCTGTTTGGAACGGTTCCTCCAATAGGTAAATGCTCAAGCGTTCACTAAGCTCTTTAGTTTAGCTGGTTACGTGTGGTCGTGAGAACCCGCGGTTGGTTTTGGATTGATGTTATGATTAGCCTCATGCGTTGCTTAGGCGGTTGTGGGTAACCTTCGGGTGAACCCAACCAACATCATGTGCATTCCCAGGATCAACTCTATTTGTTGCTACACCTAGAAGATTGATTGTGCTTGAAACCTCACCTTGTGTAGTTTGCACCTTCCTTAGTACTACTTGCTGCTTGTACGACTTGTTGCAGGGAAGATGCTCCGCCACCCCGAGAAAGGGGTGTGGTCGTTATAATTTGGTCAGCTGTGCTGACCGTTGCTTTGTTTGCCACCTCTTGGTTGAATCTTCTTATGCAGGTGCAGGTGAGCCTAGCGGGAAATAGTGGGCGGTGGCCCTTTTTGCTGCATTGGCCTCGAAGGCCAGCCTCTTTTCTGCTTTTCATGTATTGCCGGCCTGCGTGTCGAAGTATGTTTAGGGAGTTTTGTACATTTTGGAATGTAAGGCCTTAAGGCCGTAACTCTACACTTTATTGTTTCATTCCTGTGATAGTGGACTATTCTGAAAGAAATGTTAAATCTTTATGCTTCCACTTATGTTTAGTATACTCTAGTGTAGTTCTTTTCTGTATATCTCCTTTTAACGCCTAGCAAGTGTGGTTAGTATAGCGTGGGGTCCCGGCCGGACCTACTGTTATATTATTTGTATAGGCAGGGTGTTATAATTTGGTATCGGACATAGGGCGTCGATCCGTAGTTTAGCGAATTCGGGACAAATTCCTTTTAAGGGGTTGTGTCCACGGGATGTGCATTCACCTAAAACGACAAAAACTAAAAAGAATGTCCTCTTAGGAATGGAAAAACATACTTGTTTGCGGAACCTGAGCGTTCCATTATTGTTGTTTGCTATTTTTTCGGTCACTAAATTGTGTATTGCACGATTATAGGTGACTAGGAGTGCTGCGGGGCAGTCTCGACCCCGTAACACCGCTGAAAGTAGTGCATCGGATGAGGTGCCGGCGACCACTCCTCCTACTGAGATGATCAGGTTAATCGCAGAAGCTGTCTTTGCGATGATCAATGCTCAACCTCAAAGGCTTGCACAACCTGCTACGCCTATTACAGATGCGGCCCCGTTGATCGAACCTGCAGTGGAACCTGCGGTGGAACCAAGGATGGAGACCCCTGTGCCAGTGGCTACAGTGGAACCTGCGGTGGTGCCAAGGGTGGAGCGTCGTGTAGAGCGTGTAGCTGTTGCGCGAGCGCGTGATCAACAACTGCAACACTTTCTAAGCTTCCACCCTCCAACTTTCTCGGGGACCGGATCCCCAACGGAGGCGGAGGACTGACTGTCAACGGATAGAAAAACTTTAAAGGCGACAGTAATGGAAGAATCTATGATGGTCACCCTAGCCACCTTTCTCCTTAACGGAGAAGCAGAGCTTTGGTGGGCCAAACAGGAAGCGCATAAGTTTGAAGGTATGGATATTACCGAGATCACTTTGGCGGAGTTCACAAAGTCGTTTCTTCGGAGATATATTCCATCTGCCCAACGCAATGCGTTGCAGAACCAGTTCTTGAAGTTAACTCAAGGCGATAGATCGGTGGATGAGTACTTGCACGACTTCACTAGATTGGGCCGCTATGCGGGGTTTTTGGTGGAAGATGATGAAATGAAGACGAACAAGTTTTATGATGGTCTTCGGGATGAGTTGAGGCTGCTCATTGCATGCCCAATGACGTTTGGCTTCCATATGATGGTGCAAAGTGCCAGATCTCTGGAGTTGGACATGAAGAGAGTACAAGCAAAGGGCGTGGCAAAGAAACTTGAATTTCATGCACTGACCTCTCAATCCAAATCTGAGTTCAGGAGGAACAAAAGGAAGTTCAAGTCTGCGGAACCAACTCGCTCAAATGTGTCGGGAGCTACGACTGCACGTGGTCCAATTACATGTTTCACTTGCGAAAAGGTGGGACACAAAGTAAACGTGTGTCGCAGTGGTCCCCCGAGGCCAAAGAACCGAGTGATGTACTATGCTCGTGTTGCGGGTCATGCGAAAAAGGGCAAAGCTGCGGAGTCTGCTGCTTCCCAGCACATTCCGACCCAGCCGAGAGTTTACTCGCTTGGCCAGCAAGAAGCCATACGACAAACTGATGTCGTCACAGGTATGAATTAAATGTTAGCTTTTACATAGCTATGTGTGATTAATACTGTTGTGCGACTTTATGTTTGATTTGTGTGCAATTAGGTTTCATCCTAATTTTCAACTATCTGGCGAGAGCTCTATTTGATACGGGAGCTTCGCACTCTTTTCTGTCTACGGGCTTCGTGGTGCGAATCGGAGTGTCGTCAACCTTAGCAAAAGATAGATTGGAGGTAGTGCTACCTAACGGGTCTGGCATGAGTGCGGATAGGAAGAGCTGTGTGAAGGTGCGGATCAGAAATCAGGATTTCGACTTGGAAGCATCGTTATTACCGTTAGCTGAATTTGATGTGATCTTCGGCATGGACTGGCTCTCGGAGCAGCGAGCATGCATAGATTGCAATTCAAAGGAGATCACTCTGGGAAAGAACACCGAAGATGAAACCACGTTCGCAGGTATGCGAGGAGCGAGCAAGACACTGATGTCTGCTCTCTAGGTGGTTAAGGGGGTGAGAAAGGGTGCAGAATTATTCTTCACTCTGTTGGAGGCTTCGGAGCCAAAGCCCAGGTTATGCGATGTCCCAGTTGTAGCGGAGTACGCCGATGTGTTTCCTAACGAACTCCCTGGGGCTCCGCCTCAGCGAGAGATTGATTTCTGTATCGAGCTGGTGCCAGGTGCCAAACCTGTGGCCCGCTCACCGCACCGGATAACGCCAAAGGAATTGGCAGTGCTGAAGGTTCAATTGCAAGAGCTGCTAGAGAAAGGCTACGTATGTCCAAGTTCATCGCCTTGGAGTGCACCGGTCCTCTTTGTGAAAAAGAAGGATGGGAGCTTGCGTCTATGTATTGACTATCGAGAGCTGAACAAGTTGACCGAGAAAAACCGATACCCGATTCCAAGAATCGACGATTTATTCGACCAACTGGTTGGGTCGACGGTATACTCTAAGCTATACTTAAGGTCCGGCTATTACCAACTGCGTATAAGGGAATGTGACATTCCAAAGACAGCGTTCAGTACCCTCTTTGGGCACTATTAGTTCACCGTTATGTCGTTCGGTCTATCTAATGCACCGTCGGTATTTATGGACTTAATGAATAGAACGTTCTGAGAGTATTTGGATCAATTTGTGATCGTCTTTATCGACGACATTTTGGTATACTGTCAGTCGGAGGAGGAGCATGCAGAGCATCTGCACGCAGTTTTGAGCACCCTGAGGAGGAGTCAATTATATGCCAAGTTCTCCAAGTGCGAGTTTTGGCTATCGTCAGTAGCATTCCTGGGTCATGTTGTTAGTGGGGATGGAATTGCGGTTGATCCATCGAAAATAGAAGCGATCCGAGCGTGGCCTGTGTTGAAAAGCGTAGCGGAAGTCCGAAGTTTCTTAGGACTTGTCGGCTATTATAGGCGCTTTGTGGAGAACTTCTCGAGGGTCGCACTCCCTCTCACTAAACTGACTAGGAAAGATCACAAGTTCGACGGGTCGCCGGAGTGCGCTCGAGGTTTTGAAGAACTGAAGAGCCGTCTGACCACGGCTCCCATTCTATGCTCGCCATGTGGTACGGAAGGCTACGAAATTTATAGTGATGCCTCGGGGAGTGGTTTGGGTTGCGTCCTAGGGCAGTTCGGAAAGGTAATTGCCTACGGCTCCCGACAACTGAAGGTTCACGAAAGGAACTACCCGGTCCATGATTTGGAGCTAGCGGCCATGGTTTTCGCCCTCAAGCTTTGGAGGCATTACTTGTATGGCGTGAAGATCGATATCTTTACTGACCACAAGAGCCTCAAGTACCTGCTGGATCAAAGGGAGTTGAATATGCGTCAGAGGAGGTGGATGGAATTCCTTGGGGACTACACCTTCGACATCAAATATACTCCTGGTAAGGGAAATGTAGTTGCAGACGCGTTGAGTCGTCGGGCTCCTGCTCAAGCAAATTGGATTTTGATGCACGATGAGCGTCTAATCCGCGAGCTAGAAGTTATGGAGATCATTTGCGTCGATAGAAGAGCATCTCCTTCAGCATGCTTGAACTGGATGGAGGTTCAATACGACCTCGCCGACCGAGTTCGACAAGCATTGGAGCTGGATTAGAGCATGAAACGCTATAAAGCGGAGACCGTTGATGGGTCAAACGCTGATTTCTCTTTCGAAGATGGCCTTATGTGGAAGAATGGAAGATTGTGCGTCCCAAATGTTGGTACATTACGAGCGGAGTTGATGTACGAGGCTCATCATACCAAGTACTCGATCCACCCTGGGAGCACGAAAATGTACATGGATATGAAGAAAATCTTCTGGTGGCCGGGTATGAAGAAAGACATTGCCCTCTACGTGGCCAAGTGTCATACTTGCGCGTTGGTGAAGGTGGAATGTCAACGTACCGGTGGGTTTCTGAAGTCATTGCCGATTCTGGAATGAAAGTTCGATGATATTTCGATGGATTTCGTGCACGGGAATGACTAGAAGAGAATAATATAATTCCATAAAATTCAGATCTACAGAAAGAAGGAAATAGATCTGGCCTGTTTTTGAATCTGTTGCCGAGATCGCAACATGGAAATGACGCCATCTGGGTGATCGTGGACCGATTGAAAAAAGTATCACACTTTATTCCAAACCGGAAGGATGATTTTGTGGAGAAGCTGGCAAAGTTGTACGTCGATAACATCGTATGGTTGCACGGGATTCCCCGTAGCATCGTCAGTTATCGCGATCGGCAGTTCACATCAAATGATTGGAGGCTGATTCATCAATTATTGGGTACCAAGCTAAAGTTTAGCACGGCCTTCCACCCGCAAATGGATGGACAGACCGAAAGGACCAATAGGACGATGGACGACAAGTTGAGGATGTGCGCCCTGGACTTCGTAAAGAGATGGGAGGACCATCTCTATATGATTGAATTTCTTTACAACAACAGCTACCAAGCAAGTATAAAGATGGCCCCTTTCGAGGCTCTTTATGGTAGGAAATGTCGCACACCGTTATCTTGGGCTGAAACGGGTGACACTAAGTTGTTGAAACGCAAGGATGTGGAGGAGGCAAATACATCTATTTGGGCTATTCGGGAGCGATTGCTCATTGCCCAAGATCGGCAGGCAAAATACTACAATGCAAATCATCAGAATGTCGAGTTCACCGTTGGCGACTGGTTTTATCTCAAGATCAAACCGTTCAAAGGAGTATCGAGGATCCGACGCTTGAAAAAGCTAAGTCCGAGGTACTTAGGACCGTTCGAGATCTTGGAGCGCATTGGTGTAGATGCCTACCAGCTTGCTCTATCTTCGGAGCTGAGCGGGTTGCATGATGTATTCCACATCTCTATATTGCGGAAGGCTGTAAAGGAGCCAAATCTTGTTGCTGCGGTCAGCGAAGTGTCGGTAGAGGGTGGGCTAGCGACGAAAGTCAAACCCATTTGCATTGAAGACACTGAAGTGAAGCAGTTGCGGAACAAGTCCATTCGGATGGTGAAAGTCCGTTGGAATAATTGCGGGCGAGAGGAACTCTCTTGGGAAAGAGAGCAGTCGATGCCTGCGGAGTACCCAGAGTTATTTCTCTCAGGTATTTAAAACTGTATTTTCTGCTAATACTGTTTTCGAAATTTCGGGACGAAATTCTTTTAAGGGAGGTGGAGTTGTAACACCCCAAAAATCGTAGTTCAGCGAGGTAGGCGGAGTGGTAGTGCTGCGCTCAAAGTAGGCTGAAATTTCTCTGTCCAAAGCAGTGTGCACGACCAAGTTTCCTCTTCGCGCATGACCACTGGTCGTTAGCCAGTGATCGTGCGCTCTTGTCAAGGCAAAGAGAGCCGTCTGGATGCTCACTGTCCAAAGCAGTGCGCACGACCATTTCTCCTATTCGCGCACGACCGCTGGTCGTGTGCCAGTGATCGTGCACCATGTTTATTCTGTTCCGTAAAGAAGAGCGGAGAAGACGATCCGACCGATCAAAAGTATTGGAAATCGACCCAACGGATGAGAGGGTTTGCTGGAGTGTTTTAGGGCTTTGGAGTGGGGTTATTCCCTCATAATTTCTAGGCCTTTCTCTCTCCTAAGCTTGAGAAAGAAGAAGGGGCAAGGAGGAAGAAGAAGGAGATTCCGCCATTGACAGAGCTCCGGAGCTCCGATTCGCGAGACATTTCTAGATCTGGAAAGTGCAGCCCGGTGCGGTTCTTTCCTTCCGATTGGAATCTCGGATCTATGGCGGGGAAGAGAGCTCCAAGGGTAACGATTCTTTCTCCCGGTCTTTGGACGTGTTCTTTGTCCTCTCTTTCTTTTTCTATGCTTGCATGAGGACTCCAGTTCACCAAATGGGTGAAGTGTAGGATTTCCTCTAGTTCTTCGGAACTCTGGGTCGATTGTGTCGGTCCCCGGCATATTTCATTTAGAAATCCGGTAGTCGTGCGGATTTAGGAATTGTGTGTTAAGCTTATTGATAAGTAGCATTTTTTATAACTTTTTAATAGAAAATTTTGTAAATATTTAATATGAATTTTCCTTTTTATGTCAATTTTAGGTTATAAGTAGTTCTTTTTGTAATTTTGATTCTAACTTAGCTTAATTTCAATATTTACAGAATTTTGGGACAAATCGGGAAAAATAGCATGTCACGCCCTCGGTCACGCCCGTGACCAAGGGCGTGTAACCTGAAGATCAGTCCAGAATCGATGCCACGCTGTTTGAACCAGTCCACACCAAGTCACGCCCCAGGTCATGCCCGTGACCCAAAGTCACGCCCGTGACCGGGGATGTGTAATCTTAGAATCTTCCACGTAGAGCCGCCGTCGAGACGTGGAGCTGCAGTCGAGAAGTCAACTTGAGTCACGCCCGTGACCCACATGTCACGGTCGTGACTTGCCCGTGTGATCTCTGCTTCGCCGCCGTGCCAAATTCCAGCCCACGCCGCATTTAATGCAGCTGTCCAAAGTCACGGCCGTGACTCGACATGTCACGCCCGTGACATGTCACTTTTCGCCGCGCCGTCCAGAAAGCCCACGCCGCTGTCGGATCCGATGTGAATAGTGCAGTCACGCCCTTGGTCACGCCCGTGACCGAGGGCGTGTAATCTGAAATTTTTTCCTATAAATTCAGAGGTTCTCCTTGAGTCCAGGGTTCAGAATTTTGGAGTGGGGGAGGTGCTGCTGGAGCCAATCCTGAGTATTTTTCACTTTCATGTTCATGTTCATGTTTCTTTCCTTTCATGTTCTCTTCTTTTTCTCATGCAATGTACTAGCTTTCTTTCAATGCAATAGCCTAGTTTAAGTTTGTAACTTTATTTCTTCTAGCTTGCAATCTCCTTTCTTAAGGTTTGTAATAGTTTTCATTTAAATAAAAATTAGTTTGCTCTCTTTATTTGTCTTCCCCTTCCTTAGCTAATTTTTCTTATTATGGAATTTCATTTTTCTTTCTCTTCCCCCTCCACCATGATTAACTAATCCTCATTAGTACTCGATCAAAATGATCCGAGGATGAGATGGACAAGTTATGATTTTCTAAAGTTTTCTTTTTCCATTTTTATAAACGCTTGAATTACCCTTGATTTTTAATTAGTGAGGCCATATTATCGATGTATGGTTTTTGCTTATGTTTTCATACTTAGTTAGTCGAGAGGCTCAAGGTATGAATCGATCACTCAAGGGTAAAGAGAGTTGCACGCACCCCTCGAGAGAGTATGACGTAAATCTCCCGGATTGGAGTCAAATCCAATAGCGGGGTTCACTTCGTAAAGCAAGTTTTAGGTAATCGATTATAGGACGAGAGTCCGGTTGATTTTTCCTAAACTTAGTTGGGCATTAACCTCGAGAGAGGCATGTTCGAGCTTTGGGAACCTCCACGGTCAAGTAGTTCAATTTAAACGGAATTAGATTTAATTTCTTTTCGTTTGTCTATTCTCACTCCAAGGTGACTTTTGATTGAGTACTAGCTTCTTTTATCATCATCTAAACTCTAAATCTAGCTTGCAATTTCTCTTTTTCTAGCCAAGTAATTAAAATCCCAAAGTATCGTTAGGTAAGATAATAGCGACTTTCCTCAAAGTAGAAGTAATCAACGCGCCCCGTGGAATACGACCTTGGTATTTCTTAATATCCTATACTATAGACGATAAGGTACACTTGCCTTTATCGGATATAGTTTTGGAGAAAATCTCAAACCTTCACTAAATTTCAAAACCGAAAAATCAATATCAGGTTTTTGGCGCCGTTGCCGGGGACTTTGCGTAGATATTTTGAAAAGAGGATAGCTATTAATTTTATCATGCTTCTTTTTATTTTATTTTGCTTTTTCTAAATTTCAAAAAGAAAAAAAAATTTAGTTTTTCTTCTTCCTTTCTTCTCTTTTTAGTGTATGACACGAGGTAGCACTTCGATTCTTCCTTTTGATCCGGAGATCGAGCGAACCCTTTTGAGGCACCGCCGTTCTCGTGATCAGGGAAATCAAATAGAATCCGAAGAGTCGATCGGGGACACTAACATAGCGAATATGAATCATAATCTTAATCCTCCTAATCTTAACGAGCTAAATCCTGATGAGGACGCGCAACGGACCATGTCCTATTATGCGCGGCCGAATTTGGAAGGCACACAATCAAGTATTGTTCGCCCCACGGTGGAGAACAATAATTTTGAGATCAAGTCCAGCATCATACAAATGGTGCAACAATCGGTGACCTTTGATGGTCAACCGGACGAGGATCCTAATTCGCATATCTCTTACTTTCTTGAAATTTGCGACAATTTTAAGATCAATGGCGTCACCGATGACGCCATTCGATTACGTCTTTTTCCTTTTTCTTTGCGGTCTAAGGCCAAGCAGTGGCTGGGCTCCCTACCTAGGGGATCCATCACTGCATGGGCCGAAATGGCGGAAAAATTTCTTAATAAATATTTCCCGCCTTCAAAGACCGCTAAATTGCGCACAGATATTGCGTCATTCATGCAAATCGACTCGGAGACTCTCTATGATACATGGGAGCGCTTCAAGGAGCTTTTGCGTCGATGCCCTCTCCACGCACTTGCCACTTGGCAACAAGTGCAAATATTTTATAATGGCTTAAATCTCCAAATGAGGCAAATGATTGATGCGGCCGCCGGGGGACATTAAATAATAAAACCCTGGTCGCCGCTCAAGAGCTTTTCGAAGAGATGGCCACAAATGCGTACCAATGGAACATGCCCCGAGCGCGGCCTAATAAGCCGGCCGGAATTTTTGAATTAGACGCAAACGCGAATTTGGCTTTACAAGTTGAGCGCTTAACAAAGCAAGTGGCGGAAATGTCTGCTTCCTCCGCCACTCCTCCTTGGGATAATAATGTTTTAATTGAAGAGCAAGTTGATTACATGGGAAATCCACCTCGGCCTTCCTATAACCTGAACACCGCTCCGTATAATAACACCTACAATGCGGGTTATAGGAATCATCCGAATTTCTCATGGAGCAATCAAGGAAATGCTCAGCGTCCCTTAAATTCAAATCAACCTCCAAATCAACTTCTTAATTTAACCCACCCTCCAATTTTTAATCCACCCGGTTTTCCACCGCAACAGCAAAAGCCCTCTCTGCTTGAAGAGGCTTTTGCAAAATATGTTGCTACAAATGAAGCGAACATCCGGAACCTCACCGGATCGATCAAAAATTTAGAGAACCAAGTGGGCCAGCTAGCAAAGATAATCTCCGAGCGCCCGCAAGGAGCCCTTCCGGGAAACACGGAGCCAAACCCAAGGGAGAGCGCAAACGCGATTACACTCCGAAGCGGGAAGGAGGTGGTTTCAAAACAGGACGAACCCATGGTAACTTCCTCCCCTCCTCCTCTTCCTATTTTATCTTCGAATTTACCTGCTACGTTAGCTCCGTGCGCTTCTACTTCCAATATTCCGTATCCATCTAAGTTTAAAAGCGAGAGCGTCGAAAAGAATTATAAAAAGTTTTTAGATATTTTAAAGCAAATTCACATTAATGTACCCTTCTGCGAGGCTATCTCTCAAATGCCAAAATATGCGAAATATCTTAAGGAGTTGCTCTCCAATAAGAAAAAATTAGAAGATATTTCGCATATTTCTTTGAACGCAGAATGCTCCGCGGTTGTACTCAACAAATTGCCTAGAAAAGTGAATGAGCCGGGACGGTTCTCCATCCCGTGTTTATTTGGCAATTCGTTAGTAAAACACGCTTTAGTGGATCTGGGAGCAAGTATCAATCTCATGCCTTTTTCACTATTTAAGAAGCTAGGTCTAGGAAATCCAAGCCCCACTCGAATGAGTATTCAATTAGCGGATCGCTCTTTAAAATATCCGGTAGGAATAGTGGAGGACGTGCTCGTCAAGGTCGACATGTTTATCTTCCCGGTGGACTTTGTCATTCTTGACATCGAAGAGGATGCCGAAGTACCCCTCATACTCGGCCGCCCCTTCCTTGCCACCTCCCGCGCCATTATTGACGTAAGTAACAGAAAGCTCCTCCTACGGGTTGGAGACGATGAAGTTACTTTCGGCATAAATTCCTCGATGCGGAACACATTAGAAAACGACGATTCTTGTTTTTACCTGGAAGAGTGTTGGGAATTCGAATCACCTCCCGAGTTAGTCTCCACCTCGAGTCACGAGTCCGAGCTCTCCGAGCTCTTTTGTATGGAAGAAGAAGTCACTCGTTTCACACCACCCGAACCACTATTTTTAGAAAAATTGAAAATCAAAACTTCTTATGAAGAGCCACCCGTTTTAGAACTAAAGCAACTCCCCCCTCACCTTAAGTATTTATTTTTAGAAAAAGAGTCGAAGCTACCCGTCATCGTTTCATCCGAACTTAGCAACTCGGAAATTTCTGAGTTAGCTATTGTCTTAAGAAAGCACCGCCACGCAATTGCGTGGAAATTTCGGATATTAAGGGTATAAACCCTTCCTTCTGCACCCATAAAATCTTTCTCGAAGATAATTCCCGAAATTCGGTCCAGCCTCAACGGCGGCTAAACCCTAACATGAAAGAAGTCGTTAAGGCCGAGGTGATTAAACTATTAGACGCGGTAATTATCTACCTGATATCGGATAGTACTTGGGTTAGCCCAGTACAAGTCGTGCCGAAGAAAGGAGGCATTACGGTAGTAGCTAACGAGAATAATGAGTTGATCCTAACCCGTACTGTTACGGGTTGGCGGATGTGCATCGATTACCGAAAACTAAATGATGCCACCCGTAAGGATCACTTCCCTCTACCGTTTATTGATCAAATCTTAGAGCGCCTTTCAGGTCACTCCTACTACTGTTTTATCGATGGTTTGTCGGGATATTTTCAAATCCCAATTTCACCCGAAGACCAAGAAAAAACCACTTTCACTTGTCCCTTTGGCACCTTCGCTTATCGAAGGATGCCATTTGGTCTTTGTAACGCGCCAGCTACATTTCAAAGATGTATGCTGGCGATATTTGATGAGTTAGAAGAGGAGGTGATGGAAGTGTTTATGGACGACTTTTCCGTATTCGGAAACTCATTTAAAAATTGATTAAAAAATCTTGAGCGCGTGTTGCAGCGATGCGAGGAAACAAATTTAGCACTTAATTGGGAGAAATGCCATTTTATGGTCAAGGAAGGATTAGTCCTTGGTCATAAAATTTTGGGCATGGGGATCGAGGTCGATAGGGCCAAGATTGAAGTGATTGAAAAACTCCCCCCTCCAATAAACGTAAAAGCTATTTGTAGTTTCCTAGGGCACGCAGGGTTCTATCGGCGCTTTATACAAAATTTTTCCAAAATCACAAAGTCGTTAACCAATCTTCTTGAAAAGGAATCCTCATTTATTTTTAGCGATGAATGCCATTTGGCCTTTAAACTTATCAAAGAAAAACTTATAAACTCCCCGATTCTAGTCACGCCGGATTGGTCGCTCCCTTTTGAAATCATGTACGACGCGAGTGACATTGCGGTTGGTGTCATTTTAGGCCAACGGGTGAGTAAGTATTTCCACCCTATTTATTATGCGAGCAAAACACTCACGTCGGCACAAGTGAATTACACCACTACCGAAAAGGAGCTTCTAGCGATCGGTTTTGACTTCGATAAGTTTAGGTCAAACATCACCCTCTCGAAAGTTATCGTCTTCACGGATCACTCCGCACTTAGGTATCTTTTAAGCAAATCGGACGCCAAGCCTTGTCTTTTGCGATGGATCCTCCTCTTGAAGGAGTTTGACTTAGAGATCCGGGACAAAAGAGGAGCTGAAAACCTGGCGGCCGATCACCTTTCTCGTTTAGAAAATCCCTCCTCAGAAGCATTAATAGAGGCCGACATCAACGATAAATTTCCCGAAGAGCGCCTCCTAGCTGTCAAAAATTTTAATTCATCTTCTACCCCATGGTTTGCGGATTTGGCTAACTATTTAGTAGCCCGGGTCCTCCCAAAAGAATTCTCGAGTCCGCAAAAGAAGAAATTCTTTTCTGATTTAAAGAATTACTTTTGGGAGGACCCCTTTTTATTCCGAGTATGCGCAGACCAGGTTGTGAGAAGATGTGTTTCAAGTGAGGAAGGCTTTAAAATTTTACATCATTGTCATGAGGGACCCACCGGTGGTCACTATCATTCAAACCAAACCGAGAGGAAGGCGCTGGAGGCGGGCTTTTATTAGCCCATGCTCTTCAAAGATGCTCACACCCTTGTGAGTACTTGCGACAGCTGCCAGTGGTCGGGGAACATCTCCCGCCGGGATGAGATGCCCCAAAACATTTTCTTAGAATGCGAAATTTTCGATCTTTGGGGCATTGATTTCGTTGGTCCTCTCCCTCCTTCGTTTTCAAATAATTATATTCTAGTGGCGGTCGACTACGTGTCGAGGTGGGCGGAAGCGCAAGCTCTCCCCACCAACGATGCACGAGTCGTCGTTAACTTTTTAAAAAAATTATTCTCTCGATTTGGCACTCCGCGCGCTATTGTGAGTGATCGGGGCACCCATTTTTGCAATACTCAATTCACAAAAATCTTAGCAAAATATGGTGTCTGCTTATCACCCACAAACGAGCGGCCAAGTTGAAGTTGTTCATCGAGAATTAAAACGGATTTTAGAAAAAACAGTTTCTATTAATCGGAAGGATTGGGCAATAAAGCTCGTTGACGCGCTATGGGCCTATCGAACGGCGTACAAGACCGCTATCGGTTGTACACCATATCGAATGGTCTATGGCAAGGCTTGCCACCTTCCGGTCATATTAGAACACCGCGCATTTTGGGCGCTTAAATTTTAAATCTTGATTCTACTTTAGCGGGCGAACAAAGAAAATTTCAAATGAACGAATTGGATGAGTGGAGAGCGAATGCGTATGAGAGTAACAAATTATATAAGGAGCGAACAAAGTTTTATCACGACAAACATATAAAATTTCCAAAAACTTTTTCGCCGGTTGATCTCGTCCTCCTTTATAATTCTCGTCTTCGCCTTTTTCCGGGAAAGCTGAAATCTCGATGGTCCGGACCTTTTATTGTTAAAGAGGTTTGTCCTATGGGACAATTCTAATTTCCAACCCTGAAAAAGGTTCCTTCAAAGTTAACGGGCACCGCCTTAAATTGTATCTTCCGGGAGACTTACCTAATGACAAGAGTGATGCGATATTTCTTAATAATATAACATGATTGGCAAGTGGGTCAAGCTACGCGACCTTAAACAAAGCGCTTTTGGGAGGCACCCCAAAGTTATCTTTTTATTGTTTTCTCCTGTTTTCTTTTCTTGTTCCTTCTTTAACATCTTTTGTAGGTAATCGCGGCTTCCCCACAAAAGCTTCAAAAATCAGGGAAGCTCTTTTTCCTTCTTTCCTTTCTTTTTCCTTGCATTTCTTTTTACCTTTTCTTACTTCATACTTACTTTTAAACATTGGGGACAATGTTTAACTTTAAGTATGGGGGTGTAAATAGCCTAGCCCTTTGTAAATATTTGTAAATAGTTTTAAAAAGAAAATTTTCAAAAAAAAATTAAAAAAAACAAAAACAAAAACAAATTTTAATTTTGTTTCTATGTTTTCCTTTATTTAAGCACTTGTAAAATCCAAAAACTCAAAAAAAAATTAGAAAATCGAAAATTTAAATCTTGGAAAGGGATGTTTGGGATTTCATCCCATCACACCTCCTAGTACCTTGCGAACCCTTCACCGGGTAGCCCTTGGGAAGTCCAAGACTTAACAAAAATTGTTAAGTTTTAAAGCTAGTTTCCTTTCATCGTAAATAGTTTTTAATGAGAAAAATTCAAAAAAAAAAGATAATATCAAAAATTCAAAAAATTCTTAATATCAAAAATTCCAAAAATTCTTATATCCCTCCTTCTTGTTGTTTTTGTGATTTCTTAGAAATCTAGTTGAGAATGTTTATAAGCATGTTCAAGTTTTTAATTGGCTAAAATTTTGCTTATCATAGTTTGTTAATTTTAAATTTGAGGTAATCTTGATTTAAGAATCATCTTATGATTTTAAATTGATTAGAGAATTTTGTTAGCATGACTTCTCTTTTTATTTTTAAATGGCTTCATTTTGTAGTGAATTTCCTAAACCTCTTTAGATTTCAATTATATTTTCTTCTAACTTTTTAGATCTTAGGAAATTTAAAGTTACTAGAATTTGCTCTCAATATAATTTAAAGCTAACTAGATTTATTTCCCTTCCTTACCCCCTTTGTGGCATAAAAAAATGAACTTTAAAAGATCATATGTCATGGGAATAAGAGGATAAAATTCATTATTCCCTAAAACATATGCACCCAAAATATTTGAAAAGATTATATGGCATGGAGTAAGAGGATAAAATTCATTACTCCTAAACCATATACATTTTGAGTTTTTATTAGAAGTGAAAAAAAAAGAAGGAAAAAAAAAGGAAATTTCATGATAAATTCCATTTCCTCCATTCAAAAATTTCTCTTCTTATGCCAAATTTTATGAAATCCCCCTTAGCCAATTATCATTGTTCTAGTTTTAGTTGAAAATTATGGAGAGAGAAATATTTAGTAATTTACTTTTCCTTAAGTTTCTTTTAAGGTAGAGTTCTTATAATTTTAATCTAATTTAGTTTTATAATTTCTACAATATTGTAAACTAATTAATTTTCTCGAGATGTCTTTGCCTAAACATTTTTCCCTCTTTTCAAATCATCATCATAATTTAGGACTTAACTCCCCCTTGAATTTACTCTTAACGTAACTTTTGGTTTAAATGAAATTTTAGTTTAAAATTAAAAAAAAAATTTAAGGATGTCTTATAAATTATGTCTCACACTTTTGCTCTGGAATAACAAAACCTCAAGTATGGGGGTATTTGATAAGTAGTATTCTTATAACTTTTTAATAGAAAATTTTGTAAATATTTAATATGAATTTTCCTTTTTATGTCAATTTTAGGTTATAAGTAGTTCTTTTTGTAATTTTGATTCTAACTTAGCTTAATTTCAATATTTGCAGAATTTTGGGACAAATCGGGAAAAATAGCATGTCACGCCCTCGGTCACGCCCGTGACCAAGGGCGTGTAACCTGAAGATCAGTCCAGAATCAATGCCACGCTGTTTGAACCAGTCCACACCAAGTCACGCCCCAGGTCACGCCCGTGACCCAAAGTCACGCCCGTGACCGGGGGCATGTAATCTTAGAATCTTCCACGTAGAGCCGCCGTCGAGAAGTGGAGCTGCAGTCGAGAAGTCAACTTGAGTCACTCCCGTGACCCACATGTCACGGTCGTGACTTGCCCGCGTGATCTCTGCTTCGCCGCCGCGCCAAATTCCAGCCCACGCCACATTAAATGCAGCCGTCCAAAGTCACGACCGTGACCCGACATGTCATGCCCGTGACATGTCACTTTTCGCCGCACCGTCCAGAAAGCCCACGCCGCTGTTGGATCCGATGTGAATAGTGCAGTCACGCCCTTGGTCACGCCCGTGACCGAGGGCGTGTAATCTGATATTTTTTCCTACAAATTCAGAGGTTCTCCTTGAGTCCTGGGTTCAGAATTTTGGAGTGGGGGAGGTGCTGCTGGAGCCAATCCTGAGTATTTTTCACTTTCATGTTCATGTTCATGTTCATGTTTCTTTCCTTTCATGTTCTCTTCTTTTTCTCATGCAATGTACTAGCTTTCTTTCAATGCAATAGCCTAGTTTAAGTTTGTAACTTTATTTCTTCTAGCTTGCAATCTCCTTTCTTAAGGTTTGTAATAGTTTTCATTTAAATAAAAATTAGTTTGCTCTCTTTATTTGTCTTCCCCTTCCTTAGCTAATTTTTCTTATTATGGAATTTCATTTTTCTTTCTCTTCCCCCTCCACCATGATTAACTAATCCTCATTAGTACTCGATCAAAATGATCCGAGGATGAGATGGACAAGTTATGATTTTCTAAGGTTTTCTTTTTCCGTTTTTATAAACGCTTGAATTACCCTTGATTTAATTAGTGAGGCCATATTATCGATGTATGGTTTTTGCTTATGTTTTCACACTTAGTTAGTCGAGAGGCTCAAGGTATGAATCGATCACTCAAGGGTAAAGAGAGTTGCACGCACCCCTCGAGAGAGGATGACGTAAATATCCCGGATTGGAGTCAAATCCAATAGCGGGGTTCACTTCGTAAAGCAAGTTTTAGGTAATCGATTATAGGACGAGAGTCCGGTTGATTTTTCCTAAACTTAGTTGGGCATTAACCTCGAGAGAGGCATGTTCGAGCTTTGGGAACCTCCACGGTCAAGTAGTTCAATTTAAACGGAATTAGATTTAATTTCTTTTCGTATTTCTATTCTCACTCCAAGGTGACTTTTGATTGAGTACTAGCTTCTTTTATCATCATCTAAACTCTAAATCTAGCTAGCAATTTCTCTTTTTCTAGCCAAGTAATTAAAACCCCAAAGTATCGTTAGGTAAGATAATAGCGACTTTCCTCAAAGTAGAAGTAATCAACGCGCCCCGTGGAATACGACCTTGGTATTTCTTAATATCCTATACTATAGACGATGACAAGGGAGTCTAAGAAATCCTTGGTTACAAAGGAGGAGGACACAAAAGTTTTGAGAGCCAGGAGAGACCCTTTTGAATCAAGCATTTCACTCTCCATCTGTGAGTACTTTTTATTGAACCTTCGTTCTTGAGTGGCCAGTAGGTCAGCAAATGTGCTTGAGGCCATCCCAACAGCTTTGAAGATTGCTTGCTCAATATCAAATGGAGGTGTTAAATGGGAAGTTGAGGCAAGTGGAGGTGTGGATATAATTGTTGAAGGTATTGAAGTGAGGTTCTCATTAAAATCTTGAAGATCTTGGTGAATAGGGGAGAGGGATTGATACTGTAACACCTTGCCAGTACAAATAATATAACAGTAGGTCCGGCCGGGACCCCACGCTATACTAACCACACTATCTAGGCGTTAAAAGGAGATATACAGAAAAGAACTACACCAGAGTATACTAAACATAAGCTGAAGCATAAAGATTTAACATTTCTTTCAGAATAGTCCACTATCACAGGAATGAAACAATAAAGTGTAGAGTTACGGCCTTAAGGCCTTACATTCCAAAATGTATAAAACTCCCTAAACATACTTTGGCACGCAGGCCGGCAATACACGAAAAGCAGAAAAGAGGCTGGCCTTCGAGGGCCAACACAGTAAAAAGGGCCACCGCCCGCTATTTCCCGCTAGGCTCACCTGCACCTGCATAAGAAGATTCCACCAAGAGGTGGAAAACAAAGCAACGGTCAGCAGAGCTGACCAAATTATAACGACCCCACCCCTTTCTCGGGGTGGCGGAGCTTCTTCCCTGCAACAAGTCATACAAGCAGCAAGTAGTACTAAGGAAGGTGCAAACTACACAAGGTGAGGTTTCAAGCACAATCAATCTTCTAGGTGTAGCAACAAATAGAGTTAATCCTGGGAATGCACATGATGTTGGTTGGGTTCACCCGAAGGTTCCCCACAACCGCCTAAGCAATGCATGAGGCTAATCATAACATCAATACAAAACCAACCGTGGGTTCTCACGACCACACGTAACCAGCTAAACTAAAGAGCTTAGTGAACGCTTGAGCATTTACCTATTGGAGGAGCCCTCCCAAACAGGTCTATCCCATGATCACACGGCGTCCCGAGGTTTCCCCCTCTCGCCGATACGCATGGTGCGGGTTTGGTTCAAACTTGTGCCCGTTGCTCAAATCATCGCGTTAACAACAATGATGTGGGTGTAGCTTTACCTCGGCCCGTTCGCAAGGAAACACCGACGGGTGTTCCCAATCACAATAAGTTACGCACCTAAAACAACCAAGTGGACTTAGGCTTCACTAGAACAACCAACGAAGGAGGTACACAATGACTCATTTCAATTTCGTGGTGAAGGTTTGCAATCCACCACTCTCCAAGCAAGGGGCTTTCGTTAGGATCTTCACACGAAGCCTAATCTCAAGTCCCGCAATACTATAGATGATCTCACAGAGTCATTCTCCGGCACGAATTCTAGGCCTAACCTAAATGCATCGTCGAAAATCAAGCATCACCAATTCGGGCTCACGGCCACGAATAGGTGATATTGATTTTTCGGTTTTGAAGTTTAGTGAAGGTTTGAGATTTTCTCCAAAACTATATCCGATAAAGGCAAGTGTACAGTAAGGTTCAAAAGGAGGAGAAGATTAAGGAAGAGGAAAGGCCTAATCCAGAAAAGAATGGCCATGAGAAGAACATGGATGATGAAGTTCCTGTTCAAGTTAAACTAACTATATTCAAAACAGTAAGGCAAGAAACTCCAGATGCAAATATCCATGGGAGTCTCCTACAAGCCCTCAAGATAATCCTGTACAAAATCAGGGGGAGCTTCTTACAATAACTCAGGAAACTGTTAAAGAATTTCCTGCAGTAAACCAGGGGGAGACTCCATCAATTCAGGGGGAGCTACTAGAAGATGAGCAACTGTTAGTTGATGTATCAAAGATTGCTAAGGAGGCTGCACAAAATGTTGAACAAGATGCACAATCTCAGGGGGAGCCTCCCAAAGAAAATGAAGTCAATGAAGAAGCTGATAGGAATCTTGAAGAAGAGAATGAACCTCTTGCATTTGCTGCAAGGATGGTATTACCAAAAGTATTCTCAAGGAAATGGAAAACTCTCGAGAAGGAACATTGAAGCTCAGGTATTTTGTCAATATGAATGCTCTATATTATACTATCTGGAGCAAACAGCTATGTTGAACAATATAATTACTTAACAATGTATGAAATGGTCTATGATTTCATTCTATCAGATTTTATTGGCTATGTATATCTTGTTTGTATTTGTGTTTATGTCAAAGTATGTGTAAAATCACGTTAAACAATATGTAAATTTTGTTAAGATAAATATGGGAGAGTGTTGGGAAAAACTCCTTTTGATTTAACTTAACAAATTATCTATAGGTGATTTTATCTCTTAGGTTATATTACCCAAATTGCATAGTATGGGTAAATTATTCATTCGATGTCTTAGGATGTCACACTCACATTAGAGTGTCAAGTCCAAGTCAAGATAATCAAAAAATAAGTTAAGTTAAGACTTGGGTCGAATAAAAGTCAACGCAACCTCAACTTGATATCGACTCAGCTATGACTAGAAGTCAAAGCAACTTATTCAGCCTATTGAAGTATAATTCAAGTCGACTCAACGTCGAATGGAACTCCACATAGAAGGAAAATCTTGTCGAATCCATCCAAGAAGTTGACGCAACTGCGACTATAATTCAACGCAGAAGTTAAAGCACAAAGTCCAAGTCTTCAACTCGACAGATACGTCGATAAGGAATCGTCGTAACATTGAAATTTGAGTTCATTCAGAGCTAAGATGGAATTCGAAGCTACTCTTATAAGAACTCAGAGGTGCATCGACATGAAGGATGATGTAGTCGATGCAACATCGAATACAGTCAGAAATGGAAGCTTTTTCTGCTGTCCTTTTGAGACCTTTTCAGAAGAACCATAAGGGCAAAGACAGTTCTCACACGGCTCGATTATTGCCAAAAATGGAATGGAGCTTTCAAGGACACATAAAAATCATTCTTGGAAGGTATTCAAAATTGATGGACGGGCCGGGAACAAAAAAAGAAAGTAAAATTAGGTGTCCCAAGAGAATTCCTTTTCAGGATAGCCCAAAAGAAGAAAGGATTTGAAATCCCAATCATACATCATAAGTATGCAAAAGAGAAGAAAAGAAAGTAACAGAGTCATTATCATTCTTGTCTGTTGAATAGGGTCTTCTTCTTCTTTCTCCTAAAATCCTAAGACAAGAACAAGTCTTCTCTCAGCACAGTAAAAAGAAAAGAGCTGCTTCATATTCTTCATCTTACAGCAGCCAGTCTTCATGAAGTATTCACAGAGAAGGTTCAAATCAATTAACCCTTGCAATGATCACTATCATAAGCAAGGGTTCATCATTTCAGATCCTGTGAAAGATAGAAGCAACAGAAGTGCTTCTGAAGAATATTGAAACACAGAATTCTATCTTCTTCTTCCTTTCTTCTTACTTTTCCCTACAACTTTACAGAGTTTTATTAATCTCTCTTCCAAAGGATTCAGTGGTTCTAAGAGTCTCTTTATCAAATGACTCAATGTTTCTAAGAGTCTCCTTATAAAAAGTCTCAGTGGTTCTAAGAGTCTCTTAATCAAAAGACTCGGGCACAGGTTGTGCAATCCTACCAGGGAGGTAGAAGAGAGGAGTACCCACATTTTGGGGAACATCTATAAAATTCCTGTGTCTTTCCGTGTGATTTTCTGTGCTGTCCATACTTTAGTTTTTCTGTGTTTATTTTTAGCAATCTGTTTATGCGTTATTCTGTCTTTGGTTTTGTTGGGTGCCTAATACTTAAAGTTTTTATTATGTGTGCGTAAGTAGGATAAAAAATATTTTAAACTCTATTCACCCCCCCCCCCTCTAGAGAATACTCAGAGGCACACTGTGCACTTTCAAGCGGGTCTTCGCTGTCTCCAGAATTCTTCATAGGGAGTTTTTAATTTGTCTTTTATCTTTTGTTGTACCTTTATCCTTTGTGATTGTTTAGTAAATTCATCGCGATTTTTGGTGACTAAGTCCGTGCGCCGCTTAGGGGGAATTCACCATGGTTATCGGTGACTAGGTCTACGAGTTAGATCTTGGGGGTGCTCGAGGCCTTTCTGTGGATAGAAGGGCTAGAGCAACTTGAGGCTGGATCTGGGGATAGATCATCTAAAGACAACCGTTTCTTAGTGAGAGGAGTCAGTATAGAAAACCAAAGAGTCTTTTTATTTGCCTTTGATTTCTAGCATCATTGAAACCCATTTTTGTAATCATTTTTGTAAATGATAATCATGTCTTTTCTTATTCAATAAAATTGATTTCTTGCTCTTTACTTTTGATTAAATTTACTTCATATAAAATATCAAAAGTTTTTCTTAAAATCCTAAAGTTTTGAAAATGAGCTTTCTACTACAAAAGAAAATAATGAAAAAATAAGTTTACAAAGTTCATCTTTGGAAAACAAATGTGTGATGTGCATAAATTATAAAATGGAAATTAAAGAGATGGATGAAACATTTGAGGAATTAAGTAATAACTATAAACTCACATTGATTCCATTGTCGCCACTCTTAAGAATAGCACAATTGCTTATAATAAAGTGAGACACAATCTCAAAATTAAGAATAATGAATTGGAAACTAAAATCAACTTGCTTAAGGAAATCATAAAGAAAAATTCTCAAAACATACAAGAAAAATTCAAATGCAAGTTAAATAAGAATTTTCACAATTTATCTAAGCAAAATATAGGGAATAAAAAATTACAAAAACTTGTAAAAGAATTTCCAAAACATCATCATTATCATTTACAATATAATGGTTTTCTCAACATAAATTTAAATGCAAATAAATTTCCCTTAAACAATAAATTCAAAAGTCATTTTTTCCAAATATTCAAGTAAATGACTATGGAAATTTAAAAAATAAAAATAATATATATCTAAGGTATGAATGGAGACCCATACGTATGAATGACACACTAATGTCAAATGAAAGGATCCACTCATCACTACAACAAACTGCACCTGTAGTAGGACTAAATTGTAATGAAGACAAAATTTGTTACTAATAGCTACATTTAGTAACGAAATTTTTCTATCTTTACAGAATATTAACTTTTTGTAATTAGTATTTTATATTTCGTTACAATAACTAAATGTTTGTCACAATAAGTGCAGGTATTTGTAACAAGACTAGTTTTACATTACAAATTTTAAAATGGCATCACAATAAGTAGCAATTGAAACAACACCTTGAAAGTATTTGTAACAACTAGAATATCCTTATAATTAGTTATTTTTTGTAACCAAAATTTTGTTGCAATAAACTAGAATTGTCTAGGAGCACTGCAACCATGCTTGAGATCTCTTCTTACTTATTTTCACTATGGTCTTTTATTTCAGCATGCTGTCAGATTACACTATGATGTTAGATTTTCTGTTTCCATAGTCTGAACGTGCGTTGTCAAAGGCTTTTTAATTTCCTCTAATAAATTAGTGGTTGTCATGGTGTTACCCTTCATCAGTAGATCTTTCATGTAGTTCTTCACAATGATTCAAGTAATTGTCTACAAATGAAAAAGTAAGAAATATTCCAATACTCTTCTAAGTTACAGGATTTGAAAAAACACAAGCTACTACTCTATATATATACAAAACCAAATTGTTTTCTTTCATGCTTACTTTATTACAGGGCCTATGCAAATGTATTGAGTCTCTTCAACTTCTTAATTAATGTGTTGCATGACAGTACAAAGGATATTCAACCTCCTCCTATTACCCTGTCAATTACTTATAATAATGTCAACAACCTTATGAAGTAATGCCCAATGAAGGTCTTCAATAAGTGGATGTGCACCACAAACCTTTCTGTACCATGACAAAGCTCATTTTATTACTACAGAACTATGACGATTGGAGGTCAGGGTTATTAACAGTCACTTTCTTCTAATCACAAATACTAATGTTAAAAATATGGAAAATATTTAGTGCAGGAAGATGCAGCGCATGGATGATTTCAGCAATGTTGAAGTTACCATGGATCAATATCATAGATTTGGTGTCAAGCTTATTATCATAGTCATATTTTCTATAATATGTATTATTAAATGTGTTGTTATTCATTTGAACACAATGATTTTGATTACTAGTAATTTCTTTCTTCTCTTACTAAATGATTTGTTATTCATTTGAACACACGGATTTTGATTTTATTTATCTTCTCTGTTTACTCCCCAACAAACTCCAGCCACACTTCTACTTCCTCTACACTTAGGATCGAGAACCCAAACCCCTTCAGAAATCTTCTACCTGCCTGAGATCCCAATTTCCTCCCCTGCTACTGATTCTGGATTACTCTCTCGACTGGCTCCTCTCATTGATGCGCCATCTCCTTTGTGATGATTGATCTTGGATTTAGTTAGGTTATAACTATTATAACTCAGGTAAAACAAGATTTATTTTTTGTTTCGTTTTTAATCAGAACTGATGATGACAATTTTTTGAACTTTCAGATCAATTTGAGTTAGTTGCAGTCTTGGTGCTTATATTTTCTAATCTCATTCAATCTAATGAGAACTTGATGCTTATATATTTGTCCAACAATAATCAAAAGAAGATGACACCAAATTGCAAGTTCGTTGTGGAGAAGACCAATGGATGCATGTTTAACAATTGTAGTAATTTCATCACTCCAGTTTTGACTCAAAATCAATGACTGCTTGGTAGATTTTTGGATTTTATAATGATGTTTTGAAGGGCTCTTTTGCTAAAAAAGAAGAAATACTAATTTTTTCTTCACCAAGGCAATTTTACCTGTAACAAAAATGTCATTTGGTAAAAATTTATATATATTAATAATCTCTTCCTGTCATCAACTAAAATATAATTTTGTGGAATTTCGAAACAAATAATTATATTGTCATTAGTTACAATGACAATCTTTTGAAGGGCACAAATGTGGCACAACATCACAAATAATGCATTTGAGTTACATTTAATTAGTCATCAGTTGGAGTTCTAGAGCAGGATAAGGATAAACACAAGCAATGGTTCTTATAGTTGTAGTCTATAAGAGATTCTGTAAATTTTTTGTAGATAATTATATGTTTAGATGCTCTAATATTTATCTTTTTGTTAGTTACATCTCAATCTTCCTTAAGCTTTTTATTGTTATCAGTGGACTAAAATTTTTAGTATCATTTGAAAGTGTTCTGATCTTTTATTAGTTTTGGAAATTTACCCATTGTGTGCATCACTTGTACTCTACTTGCTTTGAATTAAATCATTTTTATAACAATCCACTATAAAATTGTATCTTTTCTTTTGTTCTGGTGCTTTAAAGAATTTGTATATTTTCATCATCTATTGTGTAAAAAAATCATATATCTTGGAATAAATATGATATGTTATTAATATGATTTCATTTATGACATTCTTGTAATCACTTAGAGGAAGTAACATACAGCTAACATATTCTTACGCAATTATTTTTTGTTGACATTTTCATATTATATTTAGTGCATCGAGGATGCATCGAATGCAAAAGTGAGCAAGTATGACCAGAGATTGATCTGCTCCTGATGAAAATGACATCAAGTTGATTTGCTTATAAAGTTAGAATTCCTAAATATCATGGTGTAAAATTTTAAGCATTTTAATTGTTGAGAGATGTTCGAATTTTTTAATATCTCTAGTTTCAATATTTTTCATGAACAATATGTATTAGAGTTTAAAGTTTCATTGGATTGTATTAAGGGGTTTGGGCCATCTCCCACCCTTAGTTTTGTGTATTAATAAAAATAAAAGAATATGTTTATATTAATGATCTTTTTTAGCAATTGGTTATTATATTGTAATGAAATATTGATTGTTACAAGAAAGTTGTTTGTAATGACAAATTAATAATAATAAATTTGATATATAAATTAATTTATTTTTAGTGAGTAAGAAATAGAACATTTGTAACGAAATATTCTTTACTCTAACTCATCTTATTGTGAGGAAGTAATGTTTATCACGAATAAATTAATTGTAACAACAAACAAAAATTCGTTACAAGAACTATTAGCATCGAGCTTTATGTAACAGTCGTCATATAAAGTAAATGTCATTACAAAAACTTTGTGTAACGGTATTAGTTACCTTTTGTAATGTTTTTAGTCCTTACTAAAAGTGTAATTTGTTGTAGTGCATCATTGTCTCCCCACAAGCAAACTCGATGTATTTGGGTACCCAAAGGAACAACCCCTCTTGGTCCTCTTTAGATACCTAAATCTCTTAGTCACTAGGTATCATACAATTGCATGAAGAAGACCGAAATTAAAATAAACAACCAATCTACTTCATGATATACTTAAAACTCTTTTTTTACCCCAAATACTATGGTCACTTTTATATATATCTTGAAATATGAATTTATCACATAAACCTAATGATAAATAAATCAAAATGAATTTAAATAAAAAGTTAGATCTTCCCTCAAGTAACCTATCAATACATTTTTATCTTATCTCTAAAATCCATCATTCATTAAATAACTTGAATACGAAAATTATTATGAAAACTAACACAAAAGGAATTGGTTTAAAAATAAGCCATTTGATTTTTTTTTCTATCATGATAACTCATATCATACTAAAATTATAAAAAATTACAATTATCAAAATAACATGACTAAATCCACCAAAGGTTGTGTGGAGACCTATTAAACCAATAAAGTCATAATTGAGAAAAATCTGAACAAAACAAAGAAACATTTCACAAAGTAAATAAAACTCAGAGAAATGCTAGATAATCAAAAATCAAGAAAACTGCTAACGCCTCACACAATATTTAACGCCAGCGTTAAACTTTAGGTGTCCAAAATTAACTATTATTACATCACATTCATCTCCAAGAAAACATCCCTAAAAATCTCTACTGTCACTAACATAATATGTCCCTTCAGTACTGGAACTTCCTCGATCCCTTGACATTCGTGTATGGTGAGTTGAGTTGCGGGGCAGATCCTCAATGGGAACGTCCCACTACCTCTCTTCTGTCAGTATCAGTTTCAAATTTAGGGCCTTGATCATACACCACATCATCCTCATAATCTATGACATTCGATGTGTCACGTTCTCCTTAAATTCTTCAAACGACTCCTGATGCACCGGACTCATCTTACGGAGCGAGACTCCTCGGTTAAGGGGTGGTTGAGAAGAAAATGATGGTACATCTCATGGTCAACGAACTCGAATAGAAGAAGTAAGATAAGGATCTGGGATAAGATCATTAACATAATTCTCTCGGGACATGTATTGATATTTATGCATTACCACCCGTTGAGTAAGCTAACCCAAAGGAAGAGTGTTAAGACGAGATCTTCTCAGATCCTTCAACTTGAACATATGTTGAATCTGTGAAAGTAGAAGATCTGCCATGTCAAACCCCTCTCCCTGCAAAATATCATATGTAATAATACTAAGCTAAGCGGTAATCTTCTAAGTATCTCCGGACTTCAACATAATGGTGTGACACAAAATATCATGAATTATGTACGCATCCTCCCTGGGTGAAGAAATGTCTGTAATCTGCTCCCTACAATTTTTTCCATTTAAAATGAAATTAACCTGTGACCAGTCTCACTCTATTATCACTTTCCACTGAACCAAATTAAGTCCTTAAATCCTCATGAATTATCTGGACTACTTCATACTACATCATTGACATCACCCCTCAGTTGAATTCTATCTCCGATGGATCAAACAAATCATTATTGAACTCACGAACAAAGTCAGTCAAAGAGCAATCATCAGAAATCACTGACAATACCCCTGATTCAGCCAGGAGATTTTGTATATGTGCATGACGGGGAAGGTCTATCCACAACACCATCCCTACACTAATTACTGCTTTCTCTATCCCCACATAGAAATGATAGAAATCATGTGGTGTACGGTAAGAAGTCTTTTGGGCATGAACACCATGCTAACTGGATGCAACTATCACCTGCACAATGAATCAAGACAACAAATCACAACAAAAATTTTTAACGCCCTGTGTTAAGCATAATGCCAGGCGTATGCTGTTAGTTTTTTTCCTCTCCATTACATAATGCTGACCTTCACACACATGTAGAACTCAAAAAATCTCACAAATAGTGAATAACAAAAGGAACATCATCAATAGAACTCAAAACTACTAAAAACCTAAAGAAAATTCTCATCTTTGTGAAAAATCTCAAAACCAAACCCTAAAACACAAAAACCAAAACCCTAGATCTCAAAATCCTAGATCTACATTCTACCATTATGAAATGCTTCAATACTTCAAAGGATTAGTAATTAGGAGTAGAGAAATGATTTAATCAAAAAATATAAAAATAAAAACAAAGTTTGTACCTAGATCTGAGAAGAGGCTTACGACAAAACAGGAAGAAAAGCTGCTTGAAATGAAGGGAATGAAGGGAATGAGGGAAGAACTCAGCATTTGGGATTTTTATGTAAAGCCGACTCAACTCCATCATTGAGTATACCATCCGGCGTTATCGTTTCTTTCCTTATTTGAATATTTTTTTGCCTATTCAATTGTATACCTCTTTATATAAATGCATGCATATTGTTTACACTTTAGTCACAAGAAAAATAAAATCACAATAATAAAATTAAAAATATCTTAAAAATAACTAAAAACATGTTTCAAAAGCCTTCTAATCATCTCTAAATTCTCTGAAATTTCTATAATAAGAAGGCTTATATATATCCACTCAAAGTGAAAGAATTTTTTTTCCAAAACCTAAGGAAATAATGGTTTGTTTGGTCGTTAAGAAGTCAACGTCAGGCATTAGCTTCTTTGGCCCAATTTTCATTCTAGTTTTTCTAAAACAAATATGGAATTTTTCTTTAGCATATTTTCTATTTATTTCTCTGATTTGAATTTTTTGTTTTTTTCTTTAGGTTGTTTTATTCCAAAATATACAAAAATTCAAATAATCCAAAATGTTGAAAAATATGTTCTCATTTCTTTTGTTTTAAATGTTTACAAAATTATGTTCTGACTATAAGACTTCCATGAGCCAAACTCTTTAAAGTTTCATTACAAATGGTCAAAATTGATTAGGCATCCTCTTAAAGATTATCTTCAATGTCTAATTTTCATTTCAAGTTTCCTAAACATTGTTTTATCTTGTCATGCCTTGACCTTAATCTAATTATGTGCAATGAAATGGTCTATACAAAATTGTGTAAGATTACCTAACATGCCTCTAAGTATGAGTAATGTTTTATGTTAATCAATGATTCATTCACTCACTCTTTTGGTAATCTACAAGTGCTCATAATCTTAGTCTTGCATGATTGTGTAGTTTAATAGTTTTAACATATTAAGTTGTACATCTAAATTACATACACCTTCTTTCAAACAATAAATTTCTTGAACATATAGAAGTGTTATTTCAATATTGTTAGTGCTTTCAAAAACAAGTGAATTCAGAGACCTTTGTCCCAAAATTAAAAAATATGAAATAAAATAACAAAAATAACTCCACCAAGCACTACTCACCCTCTTAATAAGTCTTAATGAGCATTGTGAGGTTGAGCACCTTGGAATGAATTGTAAAGTGTCTTGTGCAAACACATTTTCTTTATCACTTCTATTTGTACATCGGATCACTCAAAATAAAAAAATTATAAAAATGCTTATGTGATCCCCCAAGCAATACTTCAATCCCTGATATGTCTTAATGAGCATTTTCCGGGCGAAGCACCTTGGTAGTTGTACTATTTTATTGTGCTTTGAAATTTTATTCTAGAATTGATGTGTGAAAGTAAGTAATTCTATGATTACAATCTTAATATTGTTTTTACTATTCCCTTACATATGTCATGTGTTTTGATTATATCACTTGTATACTCTTATCAAAACACTATTTGCACACATCATTGTTTTTCATAAATCTTCTACTCGTGAGAATTGGATCCTAAAGCATAGTTGCATTATTCTCTTAAAACTAAAGTAAAAGCACTAGATTTCAATGCATGATTTCTATAATATTTTCTTTACTTGAAATACGAATTAGTTATATTGTAGCTATTATCTTTTTGAATATGTTAAATCATGCTTGCCTATTAGTTGTGAAAAATTTTCAAGGATAATGCTCATTATATGAGAAAAGTATAGAAATATTATTGGAATTGTCAATGCATAACAATTTTTTTTGCTTATCTTGGTTGCCTTCCTTTTCCGCATTATTGATTTTATCAAGTATTTATACCATGATTTTTCATGCTTTTTAAGGTCTCTTCTTCATTTGTATCTTTCAAAATCTTTTTCACTTTTTTCATCAAGTGTTATCTTTCAAAATCTTTTGTTCATTATTTTCTAACAAGTGGTATAATGGCTTGGTAAAGTACATGGGATGTTATTACTCATGCTTATCAAATTCTTTTTCCGCTGTGCTACTCTCTCTTAGCTCGATCATGAATTACTTTATTTTCAACAAAACTCTTAATCATCTCTTAGTTTTCCCAACTTTCACCTCCTTATCCTAGTTTTGTTTCACTCCACCCACTTTTGGTAATAACAAAAGGGGGAGAATTAAATGATAAATCTTAACGATTAAGGAGTAGGATTCACAAGATTAAGGGGGAGCATAAATCTAGTCTATGGGAGCATATACTAAAGGGGAGCACTTAAATAGGAGGAGCACACTGTTGAATTTTGAAGTGTAAGTGGGAGGTCGGGCGGTCTGGGCATCAGACTGGGCGGTTTGTTTAACCGTGGAGTTTGGGCGATTTGAATTATAGACCGCATGGGTTGTCTTCCCGCATTGGACTGGCTGATGGCCAATGGCAGATGATCTTGATCTCGTGACTATCTGGGGTCAGGTATCTACTTGTAACCGACCAAGTTGAAGCCGCGATTATCACTAGGTGTTGATGGTCTGACCGGTTCTCTGCTCGCGATCTTGCATTTTGTTGTTGGTGTTGTCGGTTCTTGTGATCTTTCCGTGTGGCTTGTTTTATATTCGGCAGTCATTTGGCAGGATTGTTCTCGGCAGGTCGCGCGAGTAGAATGCTACCCGCTGCTATTGTGGGCAGTTATCCTATCATATGGTGTGATGACCACACTCCTCCTTGCATTAATAAATAGGACCCCCACCGATGCAGAAAAGAAATGTGAATAGTAAGTGAGAGCTCGCACAATTGGAGTGGATAGAATTTCTGTTCGCGTGGTTTGAGATTATCTTTGCTATGTTCGTAGGTTGTGCGGCTTGCTTGTGATTCTGATCTAATCAGAGGAGATCGCGGTAGACAAGTCGGTAGCAGTTAGCAGCAGGTAGTAGCAGGAGGTTGCGGTTCGTGACAAGGCAGTTTTCTCTTTGGCATCTTTCAATAAAGATCAGTTCGTGCGGTTAGGCGTTCTACCATTGCCGGACTGTTTTCTGTTCAGTTCATTGGCAGCCTGTTTGCGGTTAGGAGCAGCCAAATGACAGCGGCCAGGCGGCCTTGCGTAAATCACTTTCGAGTGTTCGGATCTACCTGCTATGTGCATGTTCCTAATGCCTTTCGAATGAAGCTAGATGCAAAAGCAAGGAAGCTAGTCTTCGTCGATTATGATGACCAGAAGAAAGGTTGGAGATGCATGGATCCAGAGATACGGAAAGCTATGATCTCAAGGGATGTGGTATTCAATGAGCTAACATCATACCAGGGTAGCTCATCTAAGAAGCTACAGGCAAGCAGGTCAGATGGTGGGCAAGAAGTAGCTGCAAGGGAAGTTCTGGTGGAGTTACCTGTTTCTCTAGGTGCTCTAAGTGCTTCTAGCTCTGGGTTAAGTGCTTCAGGTTCTGGAAGTAGGGGGAGCGATGCTCCAAGTTTGCCTGGGAGAAGAGCTAGTACAGAAGTTGCAGTGGAAGATGTGGATCAGGGTAAAGCCCTGATGGGTCCAAGAGGACTATTATTCCACCAGCTCGGTATACAGGGGGAAACAAGGTGAGCTTCGTCTCATGTTTCTTTGTTGGTCCCTTGGATGAGCGATAGCCGTCATGCTTTGAAGAAGCTACTAGAGTCAAGGAGGGGGAAGATGCCATGAATGAGGAGATGGCTTCCCTTAATAAGAATGAAACTTAGGACCTTGTGGCCAAGGCTGATGGCATTACTCTTGTGACATGCAAGTGGGTCTACAAGCTAAATAAGAAAGTTGATGGGAGTATCGAGCGATATAAGGCTCGCCTTGTAGCTCGAGGGTTCTCTCAACAGTATGGAGTAGATTATGAAGAGACGTTTAGTCTGGAAGCTAAGTTGACTTCGGTATGAGTGGTGATTGCGTTGGTAGCTAGCCAAGGATGGAAGATTTGGCAGCTCAACGTAAAGAATGCTTTCTTATACGACGAGATTGACAAGGATGTCTTCATGGTTCAGCCCCCTGGATATGTATCAGAAGTTCATCCAAGACACATCTGCAAGATCAAGAAGGCTCTTTACGGGTTGAAGCAAGCGCCTCGCTCGTGGTATGGGAAGATCGTAGGATACCTCCAGTTTGGCAGATATTTTGCTTCAAATTCAGACTCGAGTCTGTTCGTAAAGAATATCAGGGAGCTGCAAGTCTTGGTGTTGTTGTACGTTGATGATATGATCATCACGGGGAACTCAGAGGCTGAGGTAGCTAAGCATCGGGCTGAATTAACTATCATATTCGAGATGAAGGATCTAGGAGAGCTTCACTATTTCATTGGACTTGAGGTGGAGAGGAAAGAGAACGGTGTGCTTGTTTCCCAGAAAGGTTATGCGGAGCGGATCATTATGTGAGTTGGCATGCAGGATGGGAAGAGCAGCACTACTCCACTGGAGGTTGGTCTAAAACTTCGGCGGGATGAGGGTAGGATTTTTCCTAATCCGTTGGTGTTCCGGGCTCTTGTTGGCAGTCTGATATATCTGACGATTACTAGACCAGATATTGCATATGCAGTTGACAGAGTAATTCGGTATATGGCAGAACCTCAGAAACCTTATTTAGTAGCTACAAGAAGTATTCTGAAGTATGTGAATTTGACCTCAAACATGGGTCTCCTTTATGGGAGAGACACAGGCTTTTGTTTGCATGGATACATGGATGCCGATTATGAGGGAGATTCAGAAGATCGGAAGTCGACGTCTGGTTATGTTTTCTTGTGCGGATCGACGGCTATTTCATGGTGAAGCAAGAAGTAGGATTCTGTGTCCGTCTCTACTACTGAAGCAGAGTACAAGACTTCTGTCATGGCATCTCAGGAAGCCATCTGGCTTAGGAGATTGGTGGAGGACGTCCATAAGGAGGTTCGAGGTTCTACTCTGCTACATGGTGACAATGAGAGTGCTCTCAAACTGGTTAATAATCCAGTTTGTGAGTTTGTCACGCACGGACCAAGCACATCGAGATCGAGGATCATTTCATTCGGGAGAAGGTGCTGGAGGGATACTTGATGGTTGAACATGTCCAAAGTGAGGACAATGTCACTGATATCTTCACGAAACTGCTGGCGAAGGGACCATTTACTCGGCTACGAGGATTGCTTGGACTGACTTCCACTTTTCACTTCAAGGGGGAGTGTTGAATTTTGAAGTGTAAGTGGGAGGTCGGGCGGTCTGGGCATCAAACCGGGCAGTTTGTTTAACAACGGAGTTTGGGCGATCTGAATTGTAGACCGCGCAGGTTGACTTCCTGCATTGGACTGGCGGATTGCCAGTGGCAGGTGGTCCTGATCTCTTGACTTTCTGGGTCACGTATCTGGTTGTAACCGAGCGAGTTGAAGCCGCAGTTATCACTTGGTGTTGATGGTCTGACCAGTTCTCTACTCGCGATCTTGTATTCTGTTGCTGGTGTTATTGGTTCTTGTGATCTATCCGTGCGGCTTGTTTTATAGTCAACAGTCTGTTGGCAAAATCATTCTCGGCAGGTCGCGCGAGTAGAATGCTACCCGCTGTTATTGTGGGCGGTTATCCTATCATAAGGGATGGTGACCACACTCCTCCTCGCGCCTATAAATAGGACCCCACCGAAGGAGAAAAGAGACGTGAATAGTAAGTGAGAGCCTTCAAGATTGGTGTGGATAGAATTTCTATTCGCGTGGTTTGAGATTGCCTTTGCTGTGTTCGCAGGTTATGCGAATTGCTTGTGGTTCTGATCTGATCAGACGAGACCTCGGTGGACAAGTCAGTAGCGGACAGCGGCGGCTAGCAGCAGGAGTTGCAGTTAGCGACAAGGCAGTTTTTTCTTTGGCGGCTTTCAATAAAGATCTGTTCATGCGGTTAGGCGGTCTGCCTTTGCCAGACTAGTTTCTATTCAGTTCATCAGCAGCTTGCTCGTGGTTAGGAGTGGCCATGTGACAGCGGTCAGGCAGCCTTGCTTGGGCGAACAGAGTGAGCATTGGAATAACGAGTAGTTCGCATGTTGAGTTGCTGGTTGGTGATCTCGCGGTTAGTCGCGCGGTCAGCTTGGCGACTTTGCGGTTTGCGCGGACAACCTTTGTTAGCCGGGCGGCTTGGCGGGTTCATGTTGTAACCGCCAGCTTCTTTTTATTTGTTCTTTCTCCTTACTTGGTGTACTGGTAAATCATGTCTCGCCATGTATTCCTCGAAATGTACAAAAGATAGTTGATTCAAGATTTCTCTTGTTCCTTCATTGTTTCTGATTTCTGGTGCTTAGTATGGTTGAGAGTGTTCCTGCGACCTGGTTCCCGATTTCCGCTTATTGAGAAATTTTAACAAACACATCTCTAAATATATTTTGATATTAAAATCTCTGTGTAGCATAGTGTCATATCTTTTTTTATAAAAACACATCTTTTATATCTGAATCTTATTTATCCTAATTGGATTTGTTTTTTTCAAATGGGAAAGATTGTTGAAACACAGTTTTTTCGCATACATTTGGTTTGGGAATAACAAATCCTACTTGTATTTGATCTAGTTTGCTATTATGTTCTTAGCATGCAGGTTTGAACAAAAATGACACTGGGATGTTGTATTGTTGGTCTGGACATGCTCACAATCTGAAAAGAAGAATGTGGTCTAACGCCAGGTATTAGGTCTAATGCTGGCGTTGAATTTCGTTCCCACCAAGATGAAAATGACATGGAGGGAAGGTGTCGTGATTGTAGGAGCATTTTGGGAATGATTTGACTTAACACTAGGTGTTAGCCTCAACGCTAGTGTTAAGGCTGCCTAAAATAAATGTTTCCAAAGATGCAGAATCTCATTCCTATTTTGAAGATCCAAGCCATCAAGTTATTTCTATATAGAGTCAATGTCTAGCGTTATCCTTAATGCAGACGTTATCTTCCTGTTCATAGGGAGTTTTTAATTTGTCTTTTATATTTTATTTTGCCTTTATCCTTTGTAATTATTTAGTGTATTTGACGCGGTTGTTGGCGGCTAGGTCTGCACGCGGCTTAGGGGTAATTTGTCGTGGATGTTGGCAACTAGCTCTAGGAGTTAGATCACGGGGTGCTCGAGGCCTTTTTGGGGATATAAGAGCTAGAGAGGCATGAGGCCAGATCTGGGGATAGATTGGCTAAAGCCAACCGGTTCTTAGTTTGAAGAGTTGGTATAGTAAACCAAAGAGTATTTTATATTTTCCTTTGATTTCTAGCGTCATAGAAATCCATTTTTGTAATCATTTTTGTAAATCATAATCATGTCTTTTCTTATTCAATAAAATTGATTTCTTGCTCTTTACTTTTGATTAAATTTACTTCATATAAAATTTCAAAAAAAAATTCAAAAAATCCCAAAGTTTTCAAAAACTCTTATTCATCCCCTCTAAGGGCGCCTAAAGATCCAATAACTTGGAGTGGAATGAGGCAGTCTCGACCCCAACGCTCTGTTGAGAGTAGTGCACCAGCTTTTGTGCCTACTACACCTCCTTCTGCTGAGACAATTAGGAAGGTTGTTGTAACGCCTTTGAATTTATGATAATTTAATTAAATAATATTTCAGCGTACTAATGATGTAATGGCATTACGTTGACGTGTAGTTAGCTGTGTTTGCCAAAGTGTAGAAATTTTAGAGATTAGAAAATTTAAAATAATTAATTTAAGCGAAATTGTCATGTTTCATTATTATAAATTGTGTAAATTAAATTATAATTCGTAATCGGCTCATCGAACTCTGATTTCGACTTCGCCGTTGATTTCGGAGAACTGGTATTTGCCTTTGTTGCAAATTTCAACCAAATTTCGGGTTGGTCGTAGTTCAAGTCGTTAAGTAAAGGATTTAACTCATTTTAAATGATAATAATTATTTAATTTCTTAAATTTCATATAAATGACAATCTAAGGAAATTAGGATTTCCTTTTTCCTCTTCTCCTTTCCCATTTTCGCCAAACTAGAGAGCGAGAGATCGTGAGAGTCGCGACTTCCTTGGTGCTTCCGTCGACTGTCGTGTGTGATCAAGTGGACGAAATCTCCATCTAAGCATAGATTCGGAAAGCTCTCGCCGGGATCTTCATGTGTGCGGTGAGTATTTTTGATTTCTTGGGGTTTAGATGTCGAAGTGTTTCGCCCTAAGTGTTGTTTTTCATTCTAAGGTTTCAGAAATTGTTCGTAGGAGTACTCATTTGGCCGATCCTTGGCGTGGTGGTCGTGGAGGCCGGTGATCGGAAGGTTTGAGGCAAGTGGTGGACTATTCCCCATTACTATGTTCTCTCTTTACATTTCCTTCTCCCCCCTCCTTCCCTATTAATCATAGATAGATTTCTACTTTAATAATTTCAAATTTTTAGCAGAATAAGCCGAGTAGTTGTTAGAATTCGTCGAGTATAATCGACGAATTAGTTCAGAGGTATAAATAGTCGTTGAGTAATATCGACGACTTCGTCTTTGTTAGAGATTTATTTAGCGGCCAATTCTCTAAGTCAATTCGTTGAGTAAAGGTAAATTCGTCGAGTGTTCTTGACAAATTCGTCAAGTCCTTTCGTGTAATAAGCTGAGTAACATAGCCTAAATCCCTCGAGAAGTTATCAGGAATTCGTCGAGTGAGCAGAGTTTTCGTTAAGTAATCTAAGTGAATTCATCGAGTAGTTTCGACTAATTCATTGAGTATTCTTATGATTCGTCGAGTGCTTTCAATGAAGTCATTGTGAAGGTGGTTTTCCTTGGAATTTATCTAGGTTTTTCTGTTGTGCCAGATTTGGTCAACATGTTTGTGAATCACTACACCCAGTTGGTTGTTTTTGGACTGTTAGTTGAGTTGGACAACTTGCCACTACCAATGCGCATATTTTTCTTCCTTGGACGTGTAGACAGTTGGTTGTGTGGGCGTAACCACCACCGCAGTGCCTTTTGTTCCCTGGATGTTTTGGTATGATGGCTTGTGTTATAAAGATAACCACCGCCTCAGTACCGTCTTTTGGTTGGGTTAATGATTCACTTCTTGAGCCAATCCGTCAATCTTCTTCCTATTTGGATGTTATTATATAACTTCGACTGCTTTTCATGCAAGTTTTTCCCGATTTGGATGCTAGGATCTCTTTACTTTGATTGTTATAGTTTTACAGCTGAGTTTCTTGTTGGGTTGGTAACCCTCTTGAGCTTGTTAAGTTATCCCTCTTTACTTTTTGTTGAATTGTCTTTGTACTGAGGCATTCATTTTCCTTTGAATGCCTCAGGTTTGGACTGGTAGCCGTTGATCAGAGCAAGTTAGGATCTTGTAGCCTTTTTGGGCTGCTTTTCTTTCCTCTTCTTAGAGGTAGTTGTTGTTGTCTTTCTGACTTTGTTTATTACTATGGGTTCGTGTCAGTTTGTTGACGCCCACAATATGAACTTCTTTTTGTGATAGACTATAACTGCTATTATGCTACTACTGTTAATTTGCTGTTAGTGCAAATGCTCTCTGGGAGGGATTTTTGCTAGGTTGCATAGTAGATACTTTTATATAGGTAAAGCTGCATATTGGTTCTTGCATTACATCTTTTCAAGCTAATAACACTCTACTTTGAAATGGGTAAAAGTTCATTTTATACCTTTACTTAATCGAGAAAGTGCATATCATTAGATTGTTAGTTGAGTTCTCATTTTCATGTAGGACGACTTAAAATAAAATATGTATTTTTCGCTCCGTATATTTATACTTTCTTTGTTGTGGGCTAGATGATCCACTAAACCGAGGGGCACAGTGTCTGAAACCTTCAAACTTAAATTATGTTTCAAATATAAAGTTTATGTCTTTTATAAGGAAAAGTGTAAAGTTAGAACTGCATGAGCATCTGCAGTTATCCCGGGCACGGTGTGGCATCATGACACATATTTTCTTTTTCTCTGATAATATATATATATATTAAGAAAATGCGGGTTGTGACAGTTGGTATCAGAGGGAGGTATTGATCGGTTGTTGGACGATTAGTCAAACAACCATCTGTTTTAAGAATCAGTTTCATTGAATACACACACCAAAGGGTCATTTGTATGTCTTGGCTGAAGCATGAACACTACACTCATAGCATGATAAGAAGTATACGGGGCATATTATGTAGTATGGGATACATAAATATATGTCGGTATATGGATCCTCATAGGTGTGACAACATGTGACTGTTAAGTTGTATGGGCGGCTTAACATTATCCCATGGATGTTACTATAAGCAAATTTCATTACATGCGATATTATGTAGTATGGGATGCATAATAGTTCATTTGTACACCGCTCATAACATGCACTAAGGCTTTCATTAGAATGCATAGCACAACATGCACATTATAACATAGCATTAGCACACGTGCCATGTTAAAGATATACATGATGACACTCGTACACACTTGATTTGAAATGAAAATTTAAACATTCATGCAAACATATGATATGTACATGAGTCAAAGGATGATAATATATCATCCTAAGTTAGGGCATAACATCATTATTGAAAATCCCAAAGCGGCGTTGTAGCAAGATCAAGGGTCTTCACATTTTCTATTGTCCTGAGTTAAGTAATCCTAGCATTTAGCTAAGTTTTGACGTGATGTTCATTTGTGTTCTGAGAAAATGGAACTGAAGCGTGTTGTTGTATCTGTTTCTCCTACTCCTCTGGTGCCTCCAGTTTTACTTCCACTAGAGATGAATTTCATATCGCATTTTCAGCGATTAGGACTCCCTACGTATGACAGAAGAGCCGATTTCATTGCTTTGGATGATTGGATGATTGCCATCGAAGAGATGTTTTCATATTTGGGAATCTCTTTGGGCCAGAAGGTGATGGTCGTCGCTTACCATCTGAAGGGTATTGCCAAGAGATGGTGGATCAGGGAGAGAGAGCCTCGCAGGAGGATGTTCGTGGGAGTCATTCAAGGCGATGTTACTGAAGAAGTGACTGCTGTCGGTCGAGCAAGACCGCCTGATGAACAATTTTCTGCACTTGAAGCAGAGGCAACTCACTGTTAGTGAGTATGAAATCGAATTTAGTAAGTTGAGTATATTTACTCCAGACTTAGTAGCCTCTAAGGCAGGAAGGGTAAAGTAATTTTTGGGAGGACTTCGTAGCAACGTTCAGCAGTTGACTAGTGCATGCAGGTCAGATAGCTATGCTGATGTGGTAAAAGCAGCGTTGAGAGATGTGACTATCGACAATGCCAAGAACAAAGGTGAAATGATGAGAAAGGAAAAGAGAAAGGTCGAAGGCGGTGGAAGCCCCAATGTATTCGGCCCTGTCCAAATAAGAGAGGCAGCGAAGTTTGTAGTTTCCGTGGTCGCCCTGGCCACCCCTAAGAAAAATGTTTCTTGAGATTGGGGGCTAAGAAGCAACAACAAGTGCTGGCAATTCAGAGCGCTCCTAAAGAAGATCTAATCTATACCTCTTTTAAGCAGAAGGGGCATGATGTTTCCCGTTGTTGGTCGAAGAACAATGTCTATTTCTAGTGTGGGCAGAAGGGGCACATTAAGCCTAAATGCCTGCAATCCCAGCCTCCTTTGCAGCCAGTGCCACTCCAGGCTTTTCTGCTGCCACAGCTGCAGCATCAAGATAAAGGAAGGGGCAAGTTAAATATGTTGACCAGGGAAGAAGCGCAGACTTCCACCTAGGTGAATTCATGTTAGGCCCTAATCTAACTCTTACCTTTCAGCTTTAGTTTTCGATTTCTGTTTGGCTAGTTACATATCCAATTTTATAGGAGAATTTAAGGTGAACCGTTGGGCCCTTGTCCTTTTCGATTATGATGTTACCCGCTAGTTCGTGGCAAGGACTTTGGTAGACCACCATAGTTTGACCCTCGATCAAAATGGCGATCTATTTCGTGTTAAGTTTCACTTTGGAGACTTTGTGGTGTCAGAGCAGGGTATCAAGAGATGTCCTATCCTCTTAGGTGATTTCTTAGCTTTTGCTGATCTAAAGGCGCTAGACCTGGAAGATTTTGATGTGATTTTGGGCATGTACTATTTGTCCAGATATGATGTTGTTATCCAATGCAAGTTAAAGCATTTGGACTTCAAGATGGACATCGGTCAGCCCATGATTGTGTATGGCCTTCTGCGCCAGAATTCCCTTATTACTTCTGCGGTATGTGCTCAGAAACTTTTAGATTCAAGTTGTTTTGCATACTTGGTTTCTATGTTAGAAACTCTTAGTAGTTTGCCATGTGTCGAGGAGATTCTGGTGGTGCGAGAGTTCCCCAATGTTTTCCTAGTTAGTCTCCCTGGTCTTTCGCCTGAGAGGGATGTGGAGTTTGTTATTGACCTTGAGCCAGGTACTCGTCCTATTGCTAAGGCACCGTACCGTACAACCCTGAGCGAGCTAAAAGAGTTGCGTATCCAGCTAGATGAATTGCTCTAGGGTGGATTTATTAGGCCAAGTTCTTCGTCGTGGGGCTCTCCAGTTCAATTTGAAAAGAAGAAGTATCGTTCTATGAGGTTGTTCATAGATTATAGAGAGTTGAACAAGGTAACCATCAAGAACATATATCCATTGCCTAGAATTGATGATTTGTTTGATCAGTTGAGTTGTACTTTGGTGTTTTCGAAGATTGATCTTCGTTCAGGCTACCATTAGTTGCGGATCCATGAGTCAGATGTTCTGCAGATTGCTTTCCAGTCTCATCATGGATATTTTGATTTTCTAGTGATGTCCTTAGGATTGACTAATGCACCCTCTACATTTAAGGATATGATGAATACAGTGTTCAAGGAATTCGTAGATCGCTTCGTGATCATTTTCATTGATGACGTTTTGGTGTATTCCGGGAGTGTTGAAGAACATGCTCAGCACTTGCGTTTGGTTCTATCTACTCTGAGAGAGCATAAGTTGTATGCAAAGCTGAGTAAGTGTGATTTTTGGCTCTCTTAAGTATCCTTCTTGGGTCATATAGTGGGTAAAAATGGAATTTCTGTGGACTAAGAAAAGATAACTGCAGTCATGGATTGGAAAATACTTTCTACGCCTAAGGAGATAAGGAGCTCCTTAGGGTTGACAGGATATTATAGGAGATCAGTGGAAGGATTTTCGGTGTTGTCTACGCCACTGACTATGCTTACGTAGAAGGATGCAGCATTTGTATGGGGCGATAAGTGCAAAGAAGCCTTCCAGGAATTGAAAAGGAGGTTGTGCATCGTCCCTATTTTGGCTTTATCTACCGAGGGAATTGAGTATGTTATTTATGTGGATGCATCACACGTTGGTTTGGGGTGCATTTTGATGCAAGAAGGAATGGAAATTGCGTATGGGTTAAGACAACTGAAGATTCATGAATGGAATTATCCAACGGATGATTTAGAATTTGTGACAGAAATTTATGCTTTGAAACTTTGGAGACATTTATTGTATGGAGCATTGTGTAAGATATATACAGACCATAAGAGTGTAAAGTATGTCTTCACTCAGAAGGAGTTGAATTTACGCCAACGTAGATGGTTAGAGTATGTCGCGGATTATGAAGTCGATATTCTGTATCATCCGGGCAAAGCTAACGTGGTTGCTGACGCCCTGAGTAGAAAGACCGCGCAAGTCTTCAACCTTTCCGTACAATCTTTGGTGGAAGAGTTTTTTCTGATGGATATCTCAGTTGGAAGTAGTAGCGCACCTTGTAGCTTGGAAGCCGAAGAGCATTCTTGGATTACCCTTACAAGATTGCCTCAGAAGGACGACCCAGATCTTCAGCATTTCTGAGAAAGGGCAGAGAGGGGAGAGTTGCTAGATATCTCTTTAGACGAAGTTGGTACCATGAAGTATCAGGGTAGGTTTTGTATTCCCGCTTTTGGTGATATTCGAGCAAAGATTTCTGGTGAAGCTCAAGGATCAAGTGTTTCCTACCACCCTGGTTCTACAAAGATGTATCGAGATTTGAAACAGATCGTTTGGTGGTCAGGAATGAAGAATGGTATTGCTAAGTTGGTTTCTTAATGTTATACCTGTAACACCCTGCCAGTACGAATAGTATAACAGTAGGTCCGGCTGGGACCCCACGCCATACAAACCACACTAGCTAGGAGTTAAAAGGTGATAAACAGAAAGAACTAAAATAGAGTAAACTAAACACTAGCGGAAGCATAATGATTTAATATTTCATTTAGAACTGTCCACTATCATAGGAATGAAAGCATAAAATAGAGTTACGGCCTTAGGGCCTTACATTCACCAATGTACAAAACTCAGAACATACTTCGGCACGCAGACCAGCAATACATGAGAAAGCAAAAAAGGGAGGCTGGCCTTCAAGGGCCAACTCGGCAATAGGGCCATCGCCCGCTATTTCCCACTAGTCTCACCTGCACCTGCATAGGAACATTCCACCGAGCGGTGGCAAACAAAGTAACGGTCAGCACAGCTGACCAAATTATAACGACCCCACCACTTTCCCGGGGTGGCAGAGCTTCTACCCTGCAAGCAAGCCATACTAGCACAGGAACTAATATAAAGAAAGTGCTACTACACAAGGTGAGGTTTCAAGCACAATCAATCTTCTAGGTTGAGCATCAAAAAGGAGGGAACCTTGGTATGCACATGATGTTGGTTGGGTTCACCCGAAGGTTCCCCACAACCGCCTAAACAACCGCTTGAGGCTAACAACATCAATTCCACAAAACACTCCACCGTAAGGGCCATCGCCTTAGGTGGGGAAAAGAGCTTTTGGTCGGTCTAGGTAAATCACCTTCCACGACCTCTCCCATGATCACACGGATTCCATGAGGTAGGGACCTCTTACCGATCTGCATGGAAACGGGTTCGGTTTAGCTTTGCCCGTGCTCTAATCGTCGCGATCTATCGCACGACGCGGGTACGGCTTCACCTCGGCCCGTAAGGGTTTATCACTTTCAAGTGCTACACAATTTATAAGCTACGCACCTAACCCCTTCACAAGGATCTAGGCTTCACAAATACTCAACCAGGGAGGTACAATACGCTCCGCATCAATTTCGTGGTAAAGGTTTGCCTTCATCCAATCTCAAAGCATGGGGCTTTCGTTAGGATCTTCACAAGACGCCTACACTTAAATCCCGCAATACTATAGATGATTTCACGGAGTCATTCTCCGGCACGCATTCTAGGCTTAACCTAAATGCAACGTTGCAAATCAAGCATCACCGATTCGGGCTCATGACCACGAATAGGCTTCACACAAAATGCCTAAATCCGCACGACTACCGGATTTCTACATGCAATAATGTCAGGGACGGACACAATCTACCCGGAGTTCTGAAGAACTTGAGGAAATCCTACACTTCACCCATTTGGTGAAAGGGATTCCTCATACAAGCATAGAGAAATGAAAGAGAGGACAATTGACAAGTCCAAATATCGGGAGGAAGAATCGTTACCCTAGAAGCGTTCTTCTTAGCCATGGATCTGAGATTTCACACGGAGGGAAAGGACCGCACCGGGCTGCACTCTCCAGATCTGGAAACGGCTCGCGAAACGGAGCTCCGGAGCTCCGTCAATGGCGGGATCTCCTCTTCTTCTTCCTTGCCTCCTTCTTCTTTCTCTAGCCTAGGAGAGAGAAGAGCCTTGATATTATGAGGATAGAACCCCTCTCAAAAGCCCTAATACCCTCCAGCCATTCATCACAGCCGTTGGATCAAATTCCAAGAATTTTGAACCGCCGGATCATCTTCTCCGTTCATTTTCGCGGAGCAGAATAAACAGTGCGCACGCTCACAGGCGCACGGTCACTGGTCGTGCGCGAAGAACCTCTGGTCGTGCGCGTATAGCTTTTCAGCCGTCCATATTTCCTCTCAATTAACGAACGATCATGCGCACGATCACTGGTCGTGCGCGAAGAAGAGGCCACTGGTCGTGCGCGAGGAGCAGGTAGGGAAAATTCAGCCTACTTCGAGCGCCGCACTACCATTCCGCCTACTTCGACAAACTACGATTTTTGGGGTGCTACAACTCCACCTCCCTTAAAATAATTTCGTCCCGAAATTTTGAAAACCGTAGTAATAGTAAATACAGTTAAAATTACCTGAGGGGAATAGCTCGGGGTACTCCGCGAGCATTGCTTGCTCTCTTTCCCAAGAGAGTTCCTCTCTTCCGCAATTATTCCAACGGACTTTCACCATCCGTATGGACTTGTTCCGCAATTGCTTCACTTCAGTGTCTTCAATGCAAATGGGCTTGACTTTCGTCGTTAGCCCACCATCTACCGACACTTCGTTGACAGCAACAACCACATTAGGCTCTTTAACAGCCTTCTGCAACACAGAGATGTGGAATACATCATGCAGCCCGCTCAACTCCAAAGATAGAGCAAGTCGGTAAGCAGCTTCACCGATGCGCTCCAAGATCTCGAACGGTCCTAAGTACCTCGGACTTAGCTTTTTCAAGCGTCGGATCCTTGATACTCCTTTGAACGGTTTGATCTTGAGATAGACCCAGTCGCCAACGGAAAACTCGACGTTTCGGTGATTTGCATTGTAATATTTTGCCTGCCGATCCTGGGCAATGAGCAAGCGCTCCCGAATAGCCCGGATCAATGTATTCGCCTCATCCACGTCTTTGCGTTTTAACAACTTAGTGTCGCCCGTTTCAGCCCAAGACAACGGTGTGTGACATTTCCTACCATAAAGAGCCTCGAAAGGGGCCATCTTTATACTCACTTGGTAGCTATTGTTGTAAGCAAATTCGATCATAAAGAGATGTTCCTCCCATCTCTTTCCGAAATCCAGGGCGCACATCCTCAGCATGTCTTCCATCGTCCTATTGGTCCTTTCAGTCTGTCCATCCGTTTGCGGGTGGAAGGCCGTGCTAAACTTTAGCATGGTACCCAATAGTTGATGAATCAGCTTCCAATCATTCGATGTGAACCGCCCATCACGATCACTGACGATGCTACGGGGAATCCCGTGCAACCGTACGATGTTATCCACATACAACTTTGCCAGTTTTTCTACAGAATCATCCTTACGGTTCGGAATGAAGTGTGATACCTTGTTCAGTCTGTCCACGATCACCCAGATGGCGTCATTTCCATGTTGTGATCTCGGCAATCCGTGCACGAAATCCATCGAAATATCATCAAACTTTCATTCCGGAATCGGCAAGGACTTCAAAAATCCACCGGGACGTTGACATTCTGCCTTCACCAACGCGCAAGTATTACACTTGGCCACGTAGAGGGCAATGTCCTTCTTCATACCCCGCCATCAGAAAAGTTTCTTCATGTCCATGTACATTTTCGTGCTCCCAGGGTGGATCGAGTACTTGGTATGATGAGCCTCGTACATCAACTCCGCCCGTAGAGTACCAATGTTTGGGACGCACAATCTGCCCTCTTCCACATAAGGCCATCTTCGAAGGAGAAATCAGCGTTTAACCCATCCACGGTTTCCGCTTTATAGCGTTTCATGCTCTCATCCAGCTCCAATGCTTGTCAAACTCGGTCGGCAAGGTCGTATTGAACCTCCATCCAGTTCAAGCATGCTGAAGTAGACACTCTTCTATCAACGCAAATGATCTCCATTTCTTCCAGTTCGCGGATTAGACGCTCATCGTGCATCAAAATCCAATTTGCTTGAGCGGGAGCCCGACGACTCAACGCGTCCGCAACTACATTTCCCTTTCCAGGAGTATATTTGATGTCGAAGGTGTAGTCCCCCAGGAACTCCATCCACCTCCTCTGATGCATATTCAACTCCCTTTGATCCAGCAGGTACTTGTGGCTCTTGTGGTCGGTAAAGATGTCGATCTTCACGCCATACAAATAATGCCTCCAAAGTTTGAGAGCAAATACCACGGCCGCTAGCTCCAAATCATGGACCGGGTAATTCCTCTCATGAACCTTCAATTGCCGGGAGCCGTAGGCAATTAGCTTTCCAAACTGCACTAAGACACAACCCAAACCACTCGCCGAGGCATCCCTATAGATTTCGTAGCCTTCCGTACCACATGGCGAGCATAGAATGGGCGCCGTGGTCAGACGGCTCTTCAGCTCTTCAAAAGCTCGTGCGCACACGGGCGACCAAACGAACTTATGATCTTTCCTAGTCAGTTTAGTGAGAGGGAGTGCAATCCTCGAGAAGTTCTCCACAAAGCGCCTATAATAGCCGGCAAGTCCTAAGAAACTTCGGACTTCCGCTACGTTTTTCAACAAAGGCCACACTCGGATCGCTTCTATCTTCGATGGATCAACTGCAATTCCTTCTCCACTAACAACATGACCAAGGAATGCTACAGACGATAGCCAAAACTCGCACTTGGAGAACTTGGCATATAGCTGACTCCTCCTCAAAGTGCTCAGAACTGCGTGCAGATGCCCTACATGCTCCTCTTTCGACTGAGAGTATACCAAAATGTCGTCGATGAAGACGATCACAAATTGATCCAAATACTCTCGAAACGTCCTGTTCATTAAGTCCATGAATACCGACGGTGCATTAGACAGACCGAACGGCATCACCGTGAACTCATAGTGCCCAAAGCAGGTACTGAATGTTGTTTTTGGAATATCACATTCCCTTATCCGCAGTTGGTAATAACCCGACCTTAGGTCCAGTTTGGAGTATACCGTCGACCCAACCAGTTGGTTGAATAAATCATCGATTCTTGGAATCGGATATCGGTTCTTCTCGGTCAACTTGTTTAGCTCTCGATAATCGATACATAGACGCAAGCTCCCATCCTTCTTTTTCACAAAGAGGACCGGTGCACTCCAAGGCGATGAACTTGGACGTACGTAGCCTTGCTCTAGCAGCTCTTGCAATTGGACCCTCAGCTCTGCCAATTCCTTTGGCACCTGGCACCAACTCGATACAGAAATCAATCTCTCGCTGAGGCAGAGACCCAGGGAGTTCGTTAGGAAACACGTCGGCGTACTCCGCTACAACTGGGACATCACACAACCTGGGCCTTGGTTCTGAAGCCTCCAACAAGGTGAAGAACAACTCGGCACCTTGTCTCACCGCCTTAACCACTTGGAGAGCAGACATCAGCGTCTTGCTCGCTCCTCACATACCGGCGAACGTGGTTTCGTCTTCGGTGTTCTTTCCCAGAGTGATCTCCTTTGAATTGCAATCTATGCATGCTCGCGGCTCCGAGAGCCAGTCCATGCCGAATATCACATCAAATTCCGCTAACGGTAATAACGACGCTTCCAAGTCGAAATCCAGACTTTCGATCCGCCCCTTCACACGGCTCTTCCTATCCGCACTCATGCGAGATCCATTGGGTAGCACTACTTCCAATCTATCCTCTACTAAGGTAGACGGCACTCCGATTCGCACCACAAAGTCCTCAGACAAAAAAGAGTGCGATGCACCTGTATCAAATGGAGCTCTTGCCGGATAGTTGAAAATTAGGACGAAACCTAATTGAACACAAATAAAGCATAGTCGTACAACAGTATGAATTATATAAATAGCTGTAAAAGCTAGCTTCTAATTCGTACCTGTGACGACATCAGTCTGTCGTATAGCTTCTTGCTGGCCAAGCGAATAGACTCTCGGCTGAGTCAGAATGTGCTGGGAAGCCGAAGACTCCGCAGCTTTACCCTTTTCCGCAGCACGAGCATAGTCCAACGCTCGGTTCTCTACCTTCGGGGGACCACTTCGACACACCGCAGCCTTGTGTCCCACCTTCCCGCAGGTGAAACACATGATAGGACCCCGCACAGTCGTTGCTCTCGAAACATTTGAGCGAGTTTGCTCCACCAGTTTGAACTTCCTTTTGTTCTTTCTGAACTCTGACTTGGACTGAGAGGCCGGCGCATGAAACTCAGGTTTCTTTGCCACGGTTTTTTCTTGTACCCTCTTCATGTCCAACTCTAGGGATCTGGCAGTTTGGACCATCACATGGAAACCTAACGTCATTGGGCCTGCAAGGAGCAGCCTCAACTCGTCCCGAAGACCTTCATAGAACTTATTCGTCTTTGTCTCTTCATATTCCATCATAGGCCCCGCATAACGACCCAGTTTAGTGAACTCGTGCAAGTACTCATCCACTGAGCTGTCTCCTTGAGTTAACTTCAGAAACTGGTTCTGCAACGCAATGCGTTGGGCAGAAGGAATATACCTTTGAAGAAATGACTTTGAGAACTCCGCTATCGTGATCTCGGTAATCTCCTTGCCTCCAAACTTGTGCATTTCTTGTTCGGCCCACCAACGCTCTGCCTCTCCGTTAAGGAGGAAGGTGGCTAAAGTGACCATCATAGCTTCTTCTGTTGCTGTCGCCTTTAGAGTTTTTCTAACCGTTGACAGCCAGTCCTCCGCCTCCGTTGGGGATCCGGTCCCCGAGAAAGTTGGAGGGTGGAAGCTTAGAAAGTGTTGCAGTTGTTGATCACGCGCTCGCGCAATGACTACACGCTCTACAGGATGCTTCACCCTTTGCACCACCGCAGGTTCCACTGCACTCACTGGCACAGGGGTCTCAACCCTCGGTTCCACCGCAGGTTCCACTGCAGGTTCGATCACCGGGTCCGCATCTGTATTAGGCGTAGCAGGTTGTGCAATCCTTTGCGGTTGAGCATTGATCATCGCGAAGACAGCTTCTGCGATTAACATGATCATCTCAGCAGGAGGAGTGGTCGCTGGCACTTCAGCCGACCCACTACTTTCAGCAATGTTACGGGGTTGAGACGGCCCCGCACCACTCCTAGTCACCTATAATCGTGTAAGACACAATTTAGTGACTGAAAACATAGCAAACAACAATCGTGGAACGCTCAGGTTCCGCAAACAAGTATGTTTTTCCATTCCTAAGTGGACATTCTTATTAGTTTTTGTCGTTTTAGGTGAATGCACATCCCGTGCACACCACCCCTTAAAAGGAATTCGTCCCGAATTCGCTAAACTACGGATCGACGCCTTAAGTCCGATACCAAATTGTAACACCCTGCCAGTACGAATAGTATAATAGTAGGTCCGGCCGGGACCCCACGCCATACAAACCACACTAGCTAGGAGTTAAAAGGTAATAAAGAGAAAGAACTACAACAGAGTAAACTAAACACTAGCGGAAGCATAATGATTTAATATTTCATTTAGAACTGTCCACTACCATAGGAATGAAAGCATAAAATAGAGTTACGGCCTTAGGGCCTTACATTCACCAATGTACAAAACTCAGAACATACTTCGGCATGCAGGCCGGCAATACATGAGAAAGCAGAAAAGGGAGGCTGGCCTTCAAGGGCCAACTCGGCAATAGGGCCATCGCCCGCTATTTCCCACTAGTCTCACCTGCACCTGCATAGGAACATTCCACCGAGCGGTGGCAAACAATGTAATGGTCAGCACAGCTGACCAAATTATAACGACCCCACCCCTTTCCCGGGGTGGCGGAGCTTCTACCCTGCAAGCAAGCCATACTAGCACAAGAACTAATATAAAGAAAGTGCTACTACACAAGGTGAGGTTTCAATCACAATCAATCTTCTAGGTTGAGCATCAAAAAGGAGGGAACCTAGGTATGCACATGATGTTGGTTGGGTTCACCCGAAGGTTCCCCACAACCGCCTAAACAACCGCATGAGGCTAACAACATCAATTCCACAAAACACTCCACCGTAAGGGCCATCGCCTTAGATGGGGAAAAGAGCTTTTGGTCAATCTAGGTAAATCACCTTCCACGACCTCTCCCATGATCACACGGCGTCCATGAGGTAGGGACCTCTTACCGATCTGCATGGAAACGGGTTCGGTTTAGCTTTGCCCGTGCTCTAATTGTCGCGATCTATCGTACGACACGGGTACGGCTTCACCTCGGCCCGTATGGGTTTAGCACTTTCAAGTGCTACACAATTTATAAGCTACGCACCTAACCCCTTCACAAGGATCTAGGCTTCACAAATACTCAACAAGGGAGGTACAATACGCTCCGCATCAATTTCATGGTGAAGGTTTGCCTTCATCCAATCTCAAAGCATGGGGCTTTCGTTAGGATCTTCACAAGACGCCTACACTTAAATCCCGCAATACTATAGATGATTTCACAGAGTCATTCTCCAGCACGCATTCTAGGCTTAACCTAAATGCAACGTTGCAAATCAAGCATCACCGATTCGGGCTCACGGCCACGAATTGGCTTCACACAAAATGCCTAAATCTGGACGACTACCAGATTTCTACATGCAATAATGCCGGGGACGGACACAATCTACCCGGAGTTCCGAAGAACTTGAGGAAATCCTACACTTCACCCATTTGGTGAAAGGGATTCCTCATGCAAGCATAGAGAAATGAAAGAGAGGACAATTGACAAGTGCAAATATCAGGAGGAAGAATCGTTACCCTAGAAGCGTTCTTCTTAGCCATGGATCCGAGATTTCACACGGAGGGAAAGGACCGCACCGGGCTGCACTCTCCAGATCTAGAAATGGCTCGCGAAACGGAGCTCCGGAGCTCCGTCAATGGCGGGATCTCCTCTTCTTCTTCCTTGCCTCCTTCTTTCTCTATCCTAGGAGAGAGAAGAGCCTTGATATTATGAGGATAGAACCCCTCTCAAAAGCCCTAATACCATCCAGCCATTCATCACAGCCGTTGGATCAAATTCCAAGAATTTTGAACGGCCGGATCATCTTCTCCGTTCATTTTTGCGGAGCAGAATAAACAGTGCGCATGTTCACAGGCGCACGGTCACTGGTCATGCGCGAAGAACCTCTGGTCGTGCGCGTATAGCTTTTCAGCCGACCATATTTCCTCTCAATTAACGCACGATCATGCGGACGATCACTGGTCGTGTGCGAAGAAGAGGCCACTGGTCGTGCGCGAGGAGCAGGTAGGGAAAATTCAGCCTACTTCGAGCGCCGCACTACCATTCCGCCTACTTCGACAAACTATGATTTTTGGGGTGTTACAATACCTACCAACGCGTTAAGGCAGATCATAAGAGGCCTAAAGGTAAGTTGACTCCTTTGGTTATTCTAAGTTGGAAGTGGGAGAGCATTTCTATGGATTTCATTACTGGGTTGCCAAGGTCTCCCCAAGGGACGATTCTGTGTGGGTCATAGTTGACAGATTGACGAAGTGTGCCCACTTCGTACCCTTCAAGATTGGTTATTCCATGCAGAAGATAACAAAGTTGTATTTGGATAAGGTCATCAGATTACATGGTGTGCCAGTGAGTATTGTGTCAGATAAAGATTCAAGGTATATGTCTCATTTCTGGCTGAGCATGCAGGGAGCTTTGGGCACTGACCTTAAATATTCCACTGCCTATCATCCTCAGACAAATGGTCAAACAGAAAGAGTGAATCAAATTTTAGAAGATATGGTTATATGTTATATCCTAGTCCATGGTGGAGCATGGGACCAGCGTCTTAGACTTATGGAGTTTGCGTATAATAATAGTTATCAAGAGAGTTTACAGATGGCCCCCTTTGAGGCTTTGTGGGATACGTTGTTGAAATCCCTTATTTTTGGCTGAAGTTGGTGAGAGACCATTATTAGGTCCATAAGCTATGGAAGAGATGAGTGTTATCGTGACGCATATCTGCGAGAAGCTTCACATTGCTCAAGAATGTCATGAGAAGTATGCTAATTGGAGAAGGATTGATCTCAAATTCGTAGTTGGGGACATGGTATTCTTGAAATTTTCTCCGATGCCGTGTGTTATGAGATTTGGGAAGAACCACAAGATGGATCCCTAGTATGTGGGACCTTTCCAGGTTGTTGAGCGTAGTAGAGTGTCAGCTTATAGGCTGGATTTGCCTGCTTCTTTCCTAGGTGTTCATGATGTTTTTCATGTGAGCCAGTTGAGAAAGTGCATGCTTAGTGATCATCATGTCCTTGACTCGGTGCACCAGTTGCAACCTAATTTGTCTTATGTCGAAGAGCCTATCTGTATTCTAGAGACTCATGATCGAGTGTTGTGAAAGAAGATGATTCCTATAACCAAAGTCCTTTGGCGAAATCAAGATGTCGAGAGCGTGACTTGGGAGCTGGAATCTGTTATGAGGAAATCTCATCCTCTTCTCTTCTCCTAGTTTTCTTCAGTAAGTTCTTTTCTATCCGATGATTTTGTTGTTCTGTTTATTTATCTCTTAAGTTCGGTTGTGTTTCAAGTTTTGGGACAAAACTTCTTTTTAAGGGGTGGGGGCTCGCTGTAATGCCCATGAATTTCCGATAATTTAATTAAATAATATTTCAGCATAATAATATCGTAAGGGCGTTACGTTAACGTGAAGTTAGTGGTGTTTGCCAAAGTGTAGAAATTTCAGAGATTAGAAATTTTAAAATAATTAATTTATGCAAAATTGTCAAGTTTTGTTGTTGTAAATTATTTAAATTAGATTATAACTCATAATCGGCTCGTCAAACTCTGATTTCAACTTCTTCGTTGGTTTCGGAGGACCGACATTTGCAATTGGTGTGAATTTCCTAAAAATTCTAGGTTGGTCGTAGGTCAAATCGTTACGAAAAGGATTTAACTCATTTTAAATGATAATAATTATTTAATTTCTTAAATTTCATATAAAAGGACAATCTTTGGAAATTAGGTTTTCCGTTTTCCTCTTCTCCTTTCCCGTTTCCGCCGAACATGAGAGCGAGAGATTGTGAGAGTCACAACTTCCTTTGTGCTTCCGTCGGCTGTCGTGTGTGATCTAGTGGATGAAATCTCCATCTAAGCATAGATTCAGAAAGCTCTCGCCGGGATCTTCATGTGTGCGATGAGTATTTTTGATTTCGCGGCTTTTTGATGTCGAAGTGTTTGGGCGTTTATCCTGGTTTTTCGTTCCATTGTTTCAGAAATTATTCGTATGTGTATTCATTTGGCCGGTCATTGGCGTGGTGTGCGTGGAGGCCGGTGATCGGAAGATTTGAGGCAAGTGTTGGACTATTCCACCTTGCTATGTTCTTTCTTTACATTTCCTTCTCCCCCTCCTTCCCTATTAATCGTAGATAGATTTCTACTTTGATAATTTGGATTTATCAGCAGAATAAGTCGAGTAGCTGTTAGAATTCGTTGAGTATTATCGACGAATATGTCGAGAGGATCGATATTCCTCGAGTAATATCGATAACTTCACCTTTGTTAGCGATTCGATTTACGACCAATTCTCTAAGTCAATTCGTCGAGTAAAGGTAAATTCGTCGAGTAGTTTCAATGAATTCGTCGAGTCCTTTCGTGTAATAAGCCGACTAACATGCCCTAAATCCCTCGAGAAGTTATAAGGAATTCATCAAGTGAGCAATGTTTTTGTCAAGTAATCTAAGTGAATTCGTCGAGTAGTTTCGACGAATTCATCGAGTATTCTTAGGATTCGTCGAGTGCTTTCGACGAATTCATTGTGAAGGTGGTTTTCCTTGGAATTTTTCTAGGTTTTTCTGTGGTGCCAGATTTGGTCAAGATGTTTTTGAATCACTACTCCCAGTGGGTTATTTTTGGACAGTTTGTTGAGTTGGACAAGTGGCCACCACCACAGTGCCTGTTTTTCTTCCATGGCCGTGTAGACTGTTGGTTTTGTGGGCTTAACCACCGCTGTAGTGCCTTTTGTTCCCTAGATGTTTTGGTTTGATGGTTTGTGTTGGAAAGATAGCCACCACCTCAGTACCAGCTTTTGGCTGGGTTAATGATTCACTTCTTGAGCCAATTCATCACTCTTCTTCCTACATGGATTTTATTATATAACTTCTACTGGTTTTCAGGCAAGTTTTTCCCTGTTTGGATGCTAAGATCTCTTTACTTTGATTGTTATTGTTTTACAGCTGAGTTTCTTGTTGGGTCGGTAACCCTCTTGAGCTTGTTAAGTTCTCCCTTTTACTTTTTCTTGAATTGTCTTTGTGCTGAGGCATTCTTTTTCCTTTGAATGCCTCAGGTTTGGATCAGTAGCCATTGATCAGAGCAAGTCAGTATATTGTAGCCTTTTTGGGTTGCTTTTCTTTCCCTTTTCTTAGAGGTAATTGTTGTTGTCTTTCTGACTTTGTTAATTACTAAGGGTTCATGTCAGTTTGTTGACACCCACAGTATGAACTTCTTTTTGTGTTAGACTGTAACTGCTATTATGCTACTACGGTTAGTTTGTTGTTAGTGCAAATGCTCTCTGGGAAGTGTTTTTGCTAGGTTTCATAGTAGATACTTTTATATACATAAAGCTGCATATTTGTTCATGCATTACATCGTTTCAAGCTAATAACACTCTATTTTGAAACGCGTAAAAGTTCCTTTTATACCTATACTATATCTAGAAAGTGCATATCATTAGATTGATAGTTGAGTTCTCATGTTCTTGTAGGACGACTTAAAGTAAAATATGTATTTTCAGCTGGGTATATTTATACTTTTTTGGTTGTGGACTAGATGATCCACTAAACCGAGGGACACGGTGTTTGAAACCTCCAAACTTAAATAATGTTTTAAACATAAAGTTTATGTCTTTTACAAAGAAATGTGTAAAGTTAGAACCGCCTGAGCATTTGCAGTTGTCCCCTGCACGGCGTGGCATCATGACGTGTATTTTCTCTTTCTCTGATAATATTTTAAATATTGAGAAAATGCGGGTTGTGACAGTTGTATCAGAGGGAGTTTTAGATCGGTTGTTGGACGATTAGTCAAACAACCATCTGTTTTAAGAATCCATTTCATTGCATACACACACCAAAGTGTCATGTGTATGTCTTGGCTGAAGCATGAACACTACACTCATAGCATGATAAAAAGTATACGGGGCATATTATGAAGTATGGGATGCATAAATATGTGTCTGTATATGGATCATCATAGGTGTGATAACATGTGACTGTTAAGTTGTATGGGCGGCTTAACATGATCCCATCGATGTTAATAGATGCAAATTTCATTAGCTGCGATATTATGTAGTATGGGATGCTTAATATTTCATGTGTACGATGCTCATAACATGCACTAAGGCTTTAATTAGAATACATAGCACAATATGCACATCATAACATAGCATTAGTACACTTGCCAAGTTAAAGATAATCATGATGACACTCGTACACACTTGATTTGAAATGAAAATTTAAACATTCATGCAAACATATGAAATGCACAAGAGTCAAAGGATGATAGAATATCATCCTATGTTAGGGCATAACATCATTATTGAAAATCCCAGAGCGAGGTAGTAGCAAGAGCAAGGGTCTTCAAATTTTCTGGTGTCCTTAGTTATGTACTCCTAGCTTTTAGCTAAGTTTTGACATGATGTTTGTTTGTGCTCTTGGAAAATGGCACTGAAGCGTGTTGCGACAAGGTCGAATCCCCATTCTGAGGGTGAGTCTTCGGGTGTGCAAAGTGAAGCTGTGATTGAGGATCTGCGATAGAGTAATGAGGCTCTATCAACGTAGTTGGTCGCGATGCAACCACAGATTTAGGCATTGTTGAGTGCCACCTCTGGCAGCAGCCTAATGTGGAGGACCCTACAGTGGGTCAGACTGTACCTGTTCCTCCTGCTCCTCTAGTGCCTCCAATTTTACTGCCACTAGAGATTTTAATTTCATATCGCATTTTCAGTGATTAGGACCCCCTACGTATGACGGATGAGCCGATTTCATGGCTTTGGATGATTGGTTGATTTCCATCGATGAGAGGTTCTTGTATTCGGGAATCTCTGCATGCCAGAAGGTGATGGTGGCCGCTTACCAGCTGATGGGTCTTGCCAAGAGCTGGTGGATGAAGGAGAGAGAGAGAGCCTCACAGGCGGATGTTTGTGGGAGTCATTCAAGGCGATGTTATTGAATAAGTTCCTGTCGTCGGTCGAGCAAGACCGTCTGATGAACAATTTTATGCACTTGAAGCAGAGGCAACTCACAGTTAGTGAGTATGAAATCGAATTTAGCAAGTTGAGCAGATTTTCTCCAGACTTAGTAGCCTCTGAGGAAGCAAGGGTAAAGCGGTTTTTGGGAGGACTTCGTAGCGACGTTTAGTAGTTGACTAGTGTGTACAGGTCAGAAAGCTATGCTGAGGTGGTAGAAGCAGCGTTGAGAGTTGAGGCTATCGACAACGCCATGAATAGAGGTGAGATGATGAGAAAGGAAATGAAAGTGCATAGTGTGCCTCTAAGTATTCTATAGAGGGGGGGGGGGGGTGGGGTGAGTAGAGTTTTATATATTTTCTACCCTAGTTATGCACACACAATAAAAACATTATGTATTATGCGCCCAACAAAACCAAAGACAAAATTAAGTATAAACAGATTGCTGAAAATAAAACGCAGAAAAACTAAAGTATGTACAACACAGTAAATCACACACAAAGACACAAGAATTTTATAAAGGTTCCCCAATATGTCGGTAGTCCTCTTATCTACCTCCCTGGTAGTATTGCACAACCTGTGACTGAGTCTTTTGATAAGAAGACTCTTAGAACCACTGATTTTTTTGATATGGAGACTATTAGAACCACTGGGACTTTTGATAAGGAGACTCTTAGAACCACTGAATCCTTTGGAAGAGGGATTAATAAACTCTTTTACAGTTAAATGAAAAGTGAGAAGAAAGTAAGAAGAAAGAAAGAAGTTGAAGATAAGAATTCTATTTTTCAGAATTTTTTCTGAAGCAATTTCTCAAGAACTTCAGCTTCTGTTTTTCTTTCACTGAATCTGTTGATGATGAACCCTTGCTTATGATTGTGATGATTTGCAAGGATTATTGTAGATTCTTTTCTCTGGGTGCTTCTTGTAATCCAGTTGTTGTATGATGATGATGAAGGAGCAACTATCTGTCTTTTCTATATAGAGAGAGCACTTAAGTTTTCTGTCTTAGGGTTAGTAAAGAGTGGAGAGAAGAACCCTATTCGACAGAATGAATAAATGATGTCAATCTCTATCTTTCTTCTCTTTTTCTCCATACTTATTGTGTATGATTGGTATTTGAATTTATTTCAATATTTAGATTGTCCTGAAAAGGAATTCTTATTGGACCTTCGACTTTCCTTTCCTCTTTCGATCCATACCTGTCCATCAGCTATGAATACCTTCCAAGAATGCTTTTGCTCTATCCTGGAGTACTCCATTCCCTTTTTGGAAATAATTGAGCTGTTGGAGAACTGTTTATTGCTTGGTGGTCCTTCTGAAAAGGTGTTATAAGGACATCAGAGAAAGTTTCCTTTTTCAGACTGTATTTGATGTAGCTTTGAATTAAATTTATTTCTTATCGATGGACCTCTGATTTGATATCAGAGTAGGCTTCGAATTCCTTCTTAACTCTTGCTGAACTCAGATGTCGACGTAGCGTCGAATACTTCTCGATTTATCCGTCGAGTTGAAGGCTTGAAGTTGGACATCATCTTCTTCGTCGAGTTGAAGTCAAAGTTGCGTCGACTTCACCGATGGCTTCGACAAGCTCTTCCTTCTACGTTGAGTCCCTTTCAACGTTGCGTCAACTTGACTTATACTTCAATAGAATGATCAATTTGCTTGGACTTCTAGTTAGAGTTGCGTCGGCATCAAGTCGAAGTTGTGTTGACTTTCATTCGATGCAAGTCTTAACATAACTAATTTTTTGATTGTCTTGACTTGACCTTGACACTCTAATATGAGTGTGACAACCTAATACATCTAATGACCAATTTACCCTTACTATACAATGAGGGTAATACACCTGGGAAGTAAAATCACCTATAGATAATTTGTAAAGTTAAATCAAAAGGGGTTTTTCCCAACAATCTCCACTTATTTATCTTAACAAATTTTACAGATTGAATAGAGTGATTTTACTCATACTTTGACATCAATTCAAAATACAAGCAATTATACATAGAAAAGACAAGTATATCTGATTGATATAACTGAATGTTTATCAATGTAATTAACCCAAGTCAAGAGTTACTTTTCTTCTTGAGGAAAGATGTCAAGGCCTCATAGACCATCCTGGATTTCCTGTCCACATACTTGAAGTTTGTTGGAATGGCTTTCTCTGGGTTCTTCTGATTTTTTTCATGTCCCTTAAAAAGCATTTCCAGATCTGTTTCTATTTCAGGATACATATCACTGAGCTTGGATCCCATACTAATTACTTTAGCCGTCAGCAAGTTGATTTCTTCCAAGTAAATATCATGTGCATCAGGATCTGGTACTATGAAGGTTGACTGAGGAATGCAAGACACTGGAGCTATTTTAAATGTAATCTTTCTTCTCTTCTGATAAGACAGGTTTTCTAAATCTTGACTGATTCCAAGACCGTTTGTACCTTGTTGCCCTTTCTCATCCCTGAATTTAGCCTGAGGGTTCTTGGCAGTATATTTAGAGAGGTCAAATATAGTGCAGGGAATCAGTATTGCCTCTTTTAAGTGCTCATTTTCAACAACCTCTTTACCCTTGGATAGCCTTTCAATGAATAGCCTTCTCTTTTCTTCATGTTCCCTTTGAGATGCTTCATAGTCATCTTGCTCTCTTCTTATTATCTCATCCAGGAATTTATCCAGCTATGGATTATGATATTCCTTCCATTTATCTTCAGGCATTTCTACCTTCTCATAGGTTTTGTAATAGGATTTATCCTTTCTGAATTGCTTCCTTTGTTCCTTTGTATATCTTTCCCATATGGGTTTGTTTCTTCCCATTCCTCTGTAAATACTTCCATGTCCCCTTCGTCTAAAGACTGGTGCTTGGAGAATTGGATTGGGTGCTGGAGTACAAGCAGGAATGAGTTGAGATGGTGGGGTATAAGATGGAGTGAGTTGAGCTGGTGGGGGAGATGATGGAGCAGGTTTGACTGTAGATGGTGTTGTTGTAGATTCGTCAGAATAAGTCTAGAAGCCATGTGTATTAGGAATTAATGGTTCATTGGACTCATTGTGCTGTTGTACACTCTTTAAGTAGGCTTTGTCATCTGAGAATTGGTCACTCTCCCCCTGTCTTGATGACTCCCCATGTATTAAATGTAGGGTTCTTGGTGAAGAGGAAGATTAAGGGAGTGGAAGAAACTTGGAGGTAATAGCAGGCTCTCCTTTGGAAACAAAGGACAGAGGGAGAGTTGTAGTGTATACTGAGTCTTGAGGTGGACTGCTGGTACACTTCTCCCCTGCTTTATGTCGATGAAGAAAGATATAAAGACATTAACAGGCAATACTGACGATCTTATTTCCATCTCAAGGGCCTTGATTTTATCCGTTAGGTAGAGAGAACTGAATTGAGAGAGTAAGGTCTCTAGAGTGAGATCAACTGTTTCGACAATATCTCTTTGAGTTGGAGGAGACGCCATTGACCTCCTAAGAGTACCTACACTTAAACAGAAAGAGAGAAGTAGAAAGCAAAATGGATGAGAGTGAAAGGGAGTGGAGTCGAAAAGCACAATAAGGTCAAATTCCTGAGTTGCTTTGAGAAGATGAATCGTCGCAACTTAGGGTTATATTTGAAGCAACGTCGAAAGGAAATGAATTCAGCGTGCCAAAACATGTCGATGTCACTTCTGCACGCGATTTGCAAATTCGACGTAGCGTCGAGAAGAATTCGACGTGGCTCTGAATATAGTCAGCTGCCATGATGTCGACATAAGCGTAAATATATATTCGATGCTACGTCGAGTGCTAGTCCAAGGAACTATCCCAATCTGCTCTCGAAGCTGGCGTCGATTAGGAATCGATGGTGTGTCATTTTGTATTCGACGCAGCTATGAATATGTAACATCCCCCAAACTACTGGACCCCTAAGAAATTTTGGTCATGACAAAAATAGGATAAGAGACCAAGGGTACCTTTGTGACAAGTTGATTAAGAGGAAGACACCGTGGTGTGCACTTAGCCACTATGGGTCACCCCAATTTAAGGAAAATTCAAAGGTAAACCAAGAAGGGGTGAAGCACCCCTAGCATCACTTATAACCATGGGGAGAACGTCTAGGCTAAATTAAGGCATGCTAGGTGACCTATATGGTTACTTAAACCAAAAGGGGTGCCCCTTGATCATTATAAGAGCCTTAGACTTGACTAGGTCAAGTTCCACATAAAGACCAAACATGACATACTCCACTCTAGTATTGGTCAATTAGCTTGCGTTTGTTGAAATTAACCACACCACACCCTTCCTAAACATTAGGGTAGACAATTGAGACAAAATGGACCCAATAGGATTGGTCAATTTTGAGAAATTAGGTCTATTACCCCCAAAGCCCCAAATTGACCTAAATGTACTAATCCCCTCAATTGACCTTCAATTGGTACAAATGTGATCAAATTGGTCACACCAAACCGTATATGACCATTAGGAGATGCTAATGGGGTAAAATTGACCCATTGGGGTGGACCAATTTTGGGAAATTAGGTCAATTACCCAAAAAACCCAAATTGACCTAAATGTACTAATTCCCTCAATTGACCTTCAATTGGCCCAATGTGATCAAATTGGTCACAACAAACCCCATATGACCATTAGGAGACACTAATGGGGCAACATTGACCCATTGGGGTGGCCTAATTTCGGGAAATTGTGCAAATTACCAAAAAACCACAAATTGGTCTAAATGAACTAATCTCTTCAATTGACCTTCAATTGACTCAATATGATCAAATTGATCACCCCTAACACTCCAAGATTACTTAGGAAGTCTGATGGGTCCATATTGTACCCTTGGGTCAAGCTAATTTTGGGAAATTGGGCAAAATTACCAAATTGCCCCAAATTATAATTTATGCCCTTTATGGTTCAATTCTCCCTCAATTGGCCAAATTGACCTAGCACAACCCATCCTAAACGCTAAGGGGAGTGTATGAGACCTAATTGAACCAAGGTGCACATTCAATTTTGGATGATTAGGGCAAAATCACTAAAGTGCCCAAATTTCCCCTATAAGCAATTATGTGCAATTAAGCCCCATATGACCCCACCATGACTTAATTCCTCTTGGAATAGGTCCTTGGGTTCTAAGGCAACAATGTGGGTCAGTCACATTGGATAGGGTGAGCTTGGATCAAGCCCAAACCCAAAAGCACCAATTTGGCCTATTTGGGTCAAGTGAGCCCAGACTCAAAGTTAATTGGACTTAGCCCAATCCCATGACCCAAATAGCCATCCCTCATTACGTTTAGACCCTAAGCCCTATGAAATTTCGAAATTAGAAGGTTAATTACAAAATATTTTTGAATTAAATGGAGAAGAGGACAAAGGAGACATGGAGGAGAAGAATACGGAATAGGTGCCAATTGGCACGCCACTTCCATTCCCTAATCTCTCCCAGAGCTGGGGAATTAATTTCCTTCAGTTTAGGGCAGAGAGAAGGGTAGTTGATTGGACAAAATTGGCAGCCAAAGAGCTGGCCGAGAGCTCTTTAATGGCTAGCAACCATATTGTCCCCCTCTCCCTCATTTGTCCATTCCACCTCCTTTAGAACTCTCCAAGCAGTCGAGCCCCCCTTCCAGCAAGAGATTTTGAGCACAGCAACACAGGAAAGCCATGGCTCCAAAGAGACTAAGGTCGGTAATGGAAACCCTGGCAACATCCACTAATGCGGCTCGAGCTCAGGCAAGATCCTCCGCCTCTCCACCTGTGCCAGTTATCCCCATCTTCTGTTTTTAAAATTAGCTGAGAAATGGAGCTTTCACCATTTTTTATTTTCCATGTTCTGGGAGTGAAATCGAGTTTTTCGAGAGGCCACCTCCGGCCAATCGGCCACCACCAGTCGATGGCCAAATGTTGGATGGTGGTGGTGGCTTGGGCATTTTGCCAGAAAAGGTCGGAGGTCGCCAAAATCAAGGGCCAAAGTCAGCCTAGGAGGAGGCCATATGGGCCCTTAGCTGGCTGGGGACGATGAGCCCTAGCCGTTAGATCTAGGATAAAGTGATAACTGCAGACCATTAAATGATATAGTTAAAGAAATGTAATTTCGATTACATATATTTTAGTATCTTGTAGAATTTATTTAGGGCCCTCAGAGACACCAACAGAAAATACACCCTGAATGAAAATTGTAGCCTATGTTCTTAACAAAATTTAGAAATTTGTTTGAGGTGATTTGGAGCATTGTAGCTCTCTCAGCACTCATTTTGGTGAGACATATACATATGAGGCCCTAGACTTTCAAAAATTAATTTAGAGAGATAAGTAAATCTAAATAACTTGAAATTTGGGGCATGCATGAGACGTTCCCTAAAGTACCCTGTGCCAAAAATTGGAGATTTTTGGAAATAATGTTTATAATATTTTGTACAACATTTCATTTTTCTTGTATAGCCTATATCTAGAGTTATAATGGTCCAAATACACTTAAATTTTCTCTGGATGGTAGATCAGGCCAAATATAGTCTTTGGTAGAAATTTCATACCATTTAGACCATTGTATGTTGGGCTAACCCACTTGCATGTATTGACTTAGTTAAGGTGTGGTGTGCATATAACCCAAATGGGTATTATGTGACCTTAGCTCTTTTGACTTGGTTTTTGTCTATGAAATTATGGTCATACCTTTATGATGATATAATATAAAATCTAACCAAAAATTTGAATTTTTGGTGCACACATTTCTAAAGTTTTTTTAGAAATTAAATAAATCTTGTATGATGCACATTATAAGATATTTTTACTCAAATCACTCCAAATCTCCCTTGGGAGGTTGGTTATGAGTATATTAGTCACTACTGATGTTTTTGGCTCAATTGGGTTCTTGCATATGAATGGATACATGGTTTAATGAGTCATAAGAAACCATCATTTTTGGTCACACTAAATGTTGATTCCTGCCCTAGTAAAATAGATATATTTTACACTAATTTTGAAGCCCTTAGAGTCCTTAAAATCACACCATTTGGAGCCCTACAACTCTCTATGGGGCAGATTTAGTAAGGCTGGTCCTAGTGAAGGACAGACCTTAAAATGTGAATAACTTTTATATAGTAATGGATAAGAGGCTGAAAATTTAACCATGTATGAATGTACCCTAGATCTACTCTAAGCCAAAAAAATCAAAAATTTTGGAACTCATTTTTCTAAGGTTTTAGTAGAAATTTAATCAATCACAAATGGTGTATAATATGGGTGATTTGCGCTCAAATCACTCCAAATATCCTCTGGGAGGTTGGTCATGTATATAATAGGCTCTGGTTTAAATTTTATGTCGTTTGGACCTTCGCATGTTAGGTTATCCCACATGCAAGTGTAAAGAAAATTTGGTGTGCGTATAGCACCACCATGTAGCATTAGAATTACATAACTAATTATTGGGTCAAAGCTTGTTGAAATGTTGTGAAAACTTGTACATAGACTTTTTATATCAGTAGTAAGCTTTGGGTATTTTATGAGAATTAATTATTGAGTATATAACATGCTTCCTTCACAAAGAACAATTTGAATTTATACCTTGAGAAACTCATAACATGATATATACTTGCTCGATTGTTATAAAATTTTGTATTTAGACTTTTCATACCAGTAGTAAGCTCTGGGAATTTTACTAGAATTAATCATTGAGTACATAACTTGCTTCCTTCACAAAGTACAATTTGAATTTATAACTTGAGAAATTCATAATATGATATATACTTGCTGTATTATTATAGAATTTTGTACTTAGACTTTTCATACTGGTAGAAAGCTCTGGGAATTTTCAAGAATTAATCATTGAGTATGTGACATGCTTCCTTCACAAAGTATAATATGAGTTTATAACTTGAGAAATTCATTACATGAAACATACTTGCTAGATTGTTATAGAATTTTGTATTTAGACTTTTCATACCATTAGGAAGCTCTGGGAATTTTGCTAGAATTAATAATTGTGTTTATGAAATGCTTCCTTCATAAAGTTCAATTTGAGTTTATAACTAGAGAAATACAAAACATGAAATATACTTGTTGGATTGTTATTGAATTTTTTATTTAGACTTTTCATACAAGTAGGAAGCTCTGAGAATTTTGTTAGGATTAATCATTGAGTAAATGACTTACTTCATTCACAAAGTAGAATTTGACTTACTTCATTCACCAAGAAGAATCAGAATTGGGGCAAGCCAATTTTGGGAAATTGGGCAAAATTACCAAATTGCACAATTTTTGGGGGCTCATTTTTCTAAGGTTTTAGTAGAAATTTAATAAATCACATATGGTGTATAATATGCATGATTTGGGCTCAAATCACTCCAAATCTCCTCTAGGAGGTTGGACATGTACATAAAAGGCTCTGGTAAAAATTTTAGGTCCTTTGGTCCTCTGCATGTTAGTTTATCACACATACATGTGTAAGGAAAATTTGGTATGCGTATAGCACCACCATGTAGCATTAGAATTTCATAAGTAATTATACGATCAAAGCTTGCTGAAATGTTGTGAAAACATGTACATAGACTTTTTATACCAGTAGGAAGCTCTAGGAATTTTATTAGAATTAATTATTGAGTATATGACATGCTTCCTGCACAAAGTACAATTTGAATTTATAACTTGAGAAATTCATAACATGATATATAATTGCTGAATTGTTATAGAATTTTGTATTTTGACTTTTTATACCAGTAGGAAGCTCTGGGAATTTTGGTAGAATTAATCATTGAGTACATGACATGCTTCCATCACAAAGTACAATTTGAATTTATAACTTGAGAAATTCATAACATGATATATACTTTCTAAATTGTTATAGAATTTTGTATTTAGACTTTTTATACCAGTAGGAAACTATAGGAATTTTGCTATAATTAATCATTGAGTATGTGACATGCTTCTTTCACAAAGTACAATATGAGTTTATGATGAGTAATAAAATACCCATATTTGTAGTATAGTTTTTAGAATAATTTAAAGTAATATTGTAATTATTTCATGTAAATTAATGAATAACTTGCTTATTTTATTATTTTCCTTACTAACTTAGCTTTTTTCAGCATTTTGGGAATTTTTTGTTAAGTCGTGCCCTAGGTCACGCCCGTGACCTTTAGTCATGCCCGTGACCAAGGGCGTGTAATCTTAAAATGCCAATTTCCAGATCGATCGGTCTCCCATCCCATCGATCGGCATGTTGTCCCGTCGATTTATAAGATCACGCACGTGATACTTCAAGTCACGCCCGTGTACCACATCCCATCGATCGACATCCCATCCCATCGATCAGCAACTCATCCCGTCGATCGGCATCTCATCCCATCGATTGACACCTGCTCCCGTCGATTTTGCAAAGTCACGCCCGTGACCAAGACCATGACCCATCAAATCCTTCCAGAAGCTAGTAGAACACGCCTCAACACCATGCCCTTAACGTCTGCCGCCCAAAGACATGCCCATGACACCTTGTTCACGCCCGTGTTCAGCCATATTTTACATCAAATCCCTCCAGAAGACGGCTGAGCCTATCTTCCGAACATGCCCCAGAGACACGCCCCTCGGTCACGCCCATGACCGAGGGCATGTAACAATAAAATTTTCCCTATAAAGAGAGAGGCTCGGCTGAAGCAATTTCATCCAAATTTTGAGAGTGTTTTAATGTTTTTGAATTGTTTTGAGTGTATGTGAGTTCTTTTATGCATTTAAGTTTTAAGTTTCTTTTGTAATTTTTAATTTCATAGCCTAGTTGTAATGTTTATTTTGAAAATAAAATGTTGTTTTCTCATTTGGATCTTCATTTTAATTGTATCCAAGAGTTTGTGAGATTAATTTTATTTCTCTTATAAATTAGATTTATCGCTTTCATAATTTAGATTTAAAAGATTTCATAAAATAGTTTATCGCTTTCTTTAACGCTTTATTTATCGCTTTCTTTCGATTCAGTCTTTTTTATTACAAGTAGAGTGTGTGTGTATGAGATGGTATTTTCCATTTTTGTAACTTAGCTTTATTTCAATTCATATTACCACCCCCATCCCGGATGAGAGGCTAACTACTTTTTAGCTCTTGATTAAGATGGTTGAGACGGATATTATTTCTGCTTTTATATAAGTCTTTAAATATCTCTTTGTTTACCGCTTATATCCGCTTAAAATATTAACATGTCTTTTTCTAATTACTTACGCCGTCTCCATTCCAATGAGTGGCTAATTTGCTTTAACGCACGATGTCGAAGAGCATTGGGACAAATAAATGGTTTTCTAAAATTAAAACATCTCTTTTGTAAAAATTAATTAATGAGCTTAAGGTTTACCTGAGAAAAACGTCGAGTGAGGCCATATAGTCGATGTATGGTTCTCATTTTCGTTTCCATACACTAGTTAGCCGAGAGCCTCATGCGTATGGTTTGATCGCTCATGGGTGAAGATAAGTGCCCTCTACCTTCTAGATAGGATGATGTAAGTCTCCCAAATTGGGGATAAAAACCCAATAACGGGGTTCACAACATAAAGCGAGTATTAAGGAGATTCGATTAAAGAACGAAAGTTCAGTCGAATACTCTTAATCTCAGGTGGGCGTACCCTCGAGAGAGGTGCGTTCATACTTATGAAACCTCCATGGCCAAGTCGTTTTAATATTTTTCAAAAGTCATATCTTTTACTTTTAAAAAAGACTATTTTCGTCTGAAGGTAATTCGACATCGGGCGCTATCTTCATCATCATTTAGAACTCTAGTTATATGCATATTATCATTCCTTATAAACCAACTCGAAACATTACTCCGATAAAATAATAGTTCATTCCTTATAAGTAGAAATAATCAACAAGATCCGCGAAAATATATGACCTCGATATTTTCTAGACCAAAATATTATGTACTACACGCGATAAGCTATACTTGCCTTTATCATATGATTAGTTTGGATATAAATTAAACAGAAGCTTTTCAAACCTTAAACTTGCAAAAATCTCCTTTTCTGTTTAAAAATCAATAGAATTCGGCGTCATAGCCGGGGCCTAATCGTCGATACTTTGAAAGAAGAAAAGAACATTACTTCTATCTTTCGATAGGATATCAGTTAGTTTCTCGAAGTAGGAGTACTTGCGAAACTCCTCGAAAACATCCGCCTATTTCTAAACTCATCACATAAAGGTTGTGTAACCAAACACAGAAGAAAACCCCAAATTAAATCATCAGTTTATAACTTGAGAAATTCATAACATTAAATATACTTGATGGATTGTTATAGAATTTTGTATTTAGTCTTTTCAGGCCAGTAGGATGTTCTAAGAATTTGTTAGAATTAATCATTGAGTAAATTACTTACTTCCTTCACAAAGTAGAATTTGAACCTATAGCTTGAAATTGATTCCCTGAATTTTTAATGTTGAAATATTTTGAAATTTTGTAAAAGGTCCTTTTATATCAGTATGAAGCCAAGGAAATTTTATTACAATTATTCACAGAGTAAACTTCATACATCCTTCACATATTAGTATTTGAACTCGTGACTCGAAGAATTAATTAATGATTTATAACTACAAGAATATTATAGAAATTTTGTAAATAGAACTCTGACATCAATACAAATCTCTGGAATTAAACGACCTCATACTTAGTCAGAATTCATATAGACCAACTTGTTGGACATGGGGTTTCACTTTAAGGCAAGTCGATCTGCGAATAGTAAAAACTGATTAAAATGATTTAGACCACTCCAGACCATCACCTATGTAATTATTAATCCATTGATCATTATAAGTCATGGATTGATTAAAGGATTAACCATTAGTGACATATATTAGAAGAAAGGGGTTGGGGTGCGTTTAGTAAAACCATCAATTCGGGATTACGTTAATATGATTAGAGGATTGAACCGTTAGCAAGTATAAGTGTGCTTGATGTATGAATTGGGACCTTAAGTGGGAATGAGTGACCCAGAAGGAGGTACAAGTTGTGATTGAGAGATAACACAAAGAAATGGCCGGTCACTAGAGAAGGCAGGGTTCTGTGCTCAATTCATCACCAACACTTGTTTGTAGAGTCAAATTGGTAATCCATCTTATGATTTTAGAGCAATTAGAGCACAAGTGGGCATATAAGAATGGGTAGCCACCAAGAAGAGTAAATATCCTAGAAAGAGGGGTTTGGGCTTCAGCCACCATCACATCCCCAAGTACCGCTGTGAGACCTTCACCGGGTAACCCTCGGGAAGTTCGGGAGTCACCCTAAACTTCTAAGTATAACTAAACGATAGACAGAGTAGTTTAAATAGGAGAACTTGATAGGATAACACCCGTCCAAAATTTGGGACGGATTTGTATTGCTTATGTACGGACGGGTTGAGTCTTACGAGAAGTGGGATCGGTATATTAGAAGGATGGGTTGAGTCTTACGAGCAGTAGACTCGGTATATTAGAAGGACGGGTTAAGTCCTGCGAGCGGTAGGCTCGATTTATTAGATGGACGGGTTGAGTCCTGCGAGCGGTAGGCTCAGTATATTAGAAGGACGGGTTAAGTCCTATGAGCGGTAGGCTCGGTATAATATAAGGATGGGTTAAAGTCTGCGAGCGGTAGGTTTGGTATATTAGAAGGACGAGTTAAGTCTTGTGAGCTGATGAGTAGTATTTTAGCCTAATTTTATTATAGCATTTAGGCCAATAATAATATAAATTTATAAATAATATGTCTATTTTAACTAAATAATCATTTCTATTTATAATTGTTCACTAACTTAAGTTTGCTTTATGTTTTTCAGGATTTCTGGAGTTTTTGCCCAAAAATGCAAGTACACGCCCTCAGTCACGCCCGTGACCAAGGGCGTGTTAACATAAAACAATTTCCAGACCTGCTGCCGCCAACCTGGACTCATTCTGAGAAGAATTCCATGTACACGCCCATGACTTTCTAAGTCACGCCCGCGACTTTGCCTTGTCATGCCCGTAAACCCTGCCTCCAGCTCAGCCGGCCGTGTCCTGAAGCCATGATGCGATTTTGCCAAGTACACGCCCATGACTTCTAATGTCACGCCCGTGTAACCTCCCTGCCAGCAGATCACGCCCCAGATCACGCCCCAAGAATGCTTTGCTAATGTCACACCCATGTAGCTCCAATGACACTGGCGTGTAACTTCTTTGCCGCCAGAGACATGCCCTTCCCGCCAAAGATTTCCCGCGCCAGCATCTATTTTAAGATTACACTTGGTCATGGGCATGACCAAGGGCGTGACGCGCCCGAAACAACTGCATTAAAGCCAGAATGCACCCTCTCCGCACCAGCACTGATCACGCCCATGACACGCCCTTGGTCACGGGCGTGACCAAGGGCGTGTAACCCCAACTTTTGCCTATAAAAAGGCAGCTCTTCCAAATCTCAAGGAATCCCTTTTTCCACCCTTCTTGGGTCGAAACTCCTCTCCTCTGCCCCCTTTTGGGGCAGAATTGCTTTTCTTTCATTTCTTGTATTTTCTTATTTCTTAGCATAGATTTCAATTTCATGTATTTTCATTTTATGCAAAGTAGTTTTAGATTTCAATTCATGCAAAGCTTTTAATTTCTTGTACCCTCTTTTGCTGTAATTCAAAGTTATTTTAATAAAATGTTATTGTCTTATTTCTTTCATCTCTTTTATTTTCATGTCAAGTAGATTTTATTTTAGATCTTGAAAATTGCGAGCTTTAGATGAAATGAATTCTCTTTATTATTTTCAATCCTCCTTCGATTTATTCTTGAATTTTAACGTATCGTGTTCATATTTCGGTTATGAATTGCGATATTTGTTTTCAAACTCTAGTTAACCGAACCAGCTCGTGAGTATGAATCGATCTCTCAAGGGTAAAAAGAGTAGAACGCAATCCTTGAATGAGGACGACGTTACCCTTCCGGATTGGAGTAAAAGCCAATAGTGGGATTCACCTCGTAAAGCGAGTCTTAGGTTATCAATTATAGAATGGAAATTCAATTGATACTTCCTAAACTTAGTTGGGCGTAGCCCTCGAAAGAGGTACGTTCATAGTCCGAGAATCTCCACGGTCAATGATCGGATTAGAATTTATCTCCTTTGATTTTCATTCCAAGCGCGCTTTGATCAAGATTTGTTTTCTTTTCTTTATTTCTTTATTTTAATTTTAAATATAAATTATCACCAATAAAATATTATTCGATAAAATAATAGTTTTGTTTTCCCAAAGTAAAAGTACTTGACAGCCCCGAGTCTAATACGACCTTGATATTCTTTATATCCTATACTACATTCGATACGGTACACTTGTCGTTCTCGTTTGCAAGCATAGTTTTGCTCTATCAAGTTTTTGGTGCCGTTGCCGGGGAAATTTTTGTCGATATTTCGAAAAGGGGAAACGCTATTAATTTTATCATATCAAAAAATTATGCTATAATTAAAAATGAAAAAAAAATTGTAAAAATGAAAAAAAATTATGCTATAATTAAATTCTTGGAAAGGACGCTTTGGGCTTGAATTCCCATCATAGCCTCTAGTACCTTGCGAGCCCTTCACCGGGTTGACCTTGGGAAGTCTAAGACTAATTAAAACATATCAAAAAATTTATTTTCCCATTTTTTTCTTTTCTTTTTCATACTTAGTTTTCAACATTGGGGACATTGTTGAATTTTAAGTATGGGGGTATATTTTCTAATATTTAAATTTTTTAAAAATTAATTCCAAAAAAACAAAAAAAAAACAAAAAAATATATAAAAATCTCAAAACTAAAAAAAAATTAATAATAATCAAGTAACCCCTTACTTTGGTTTTTGTTATTTCTAAAATAAAACATTTGAGAGTTTATTTATAAGCATTTTTAACTATTTTTAATTGGCTAATCTTCTATTTTATCATGGTTAGTAAAAATTTAATTTTTAGTTGATTTAGTTTTAAGGAATTTATTATGATCTTAATTTGATTAAAGTAATTTATTTAGCACTTTTTCTCTTTTATTTTAATTAGTCTCAATTTTGTAGTAGTTGTGCTTAACGACTTTAAATTTTAATTATTTTTACCTCATGCTTTTAGATCCTTAGGAAATTTCAATTTACTATTGTTGCTCTCAAAATATTTATTTTAGCCTTACCAAAAAAAACTATTAAAATATCATATGTCATGAAAATAAGAGGATAAAATTCATTATTTCCTAAACATATGCACCTCCCTTTTATGAAGTTTATTACGAAAAGATTATATGTCATGGAAAATGAGAGGATAAAATTCATCATTTTCCTAAACATGTACAAGTAGAAAAAAAGATGGGGTGAGAGGATAAAATTCATCACCCCCAATCAAAGCTAGCTTCATGTTTACCCAAACCCCTTTAGCCAATATATTTGATTTTAGACTCAAAATAAAATATTGGGAGAGCATAAGTAGTAGTTTGAATTTTTCCGTAAGCCACTTTAAAATTGGAGTTTTTTATAATTCTAATCTAATTTTGATTCGTAAATTACTTAATTTTGTCTGCTAGTTAAATAATTTGAGAATTCTTGGCTAAACATTTCTCTCTTTTTATCTTATTTTCATAATTTAGGACTTATCTCATAAATCCCTAAATTTTATTTTAAGCTTTCTTTTGATTCAAAAAATTTTAGTTTAACTAGCATCTTCGAACGGGCTACGCCCGTTCTCGATGCGTCATTGCGGGCTTCGCCCGCAACCAAGCGGGCTTCGCCCGCTTGGCATTCAAGCGGGCTGCGCCCGCATTCAGGCGGGCTGCGCCCGCATTCAGGCGGGCTGCGCCCGCATTCAGGTGGGCTGCGCCTGCATCTGTCTTGGGGGCAACATTTGTCGTCGGGGCGACATTTGTCGTCGGGGCGACATTTGTCAAGGGGGCGACATTCGTCGTGGGGGGCGACAAAATGCTCACATCAATACGGTCTGGTACTCAAATTGAAATTCACTCTAAATCAATCACTAATTTCACATCAATGCGACATTTGTCGTGGGGAGGGGGAGAGAGACATGTTTTGAAAAGAAACACAACTCCACGTGAAGTATAATAATATGTAACAGTACGATAAGCAACAAATGTCGTAGTAATAATATTTATCGTAGGGTGCGAAATATTTTCCCTTAAATCTATATATGTGTGATTCCAGTTTGCGCAGAAAAATAATTATATAAATATCCTGTAAACTCTTCTCCTTGATATGTTCTAAATTTTTTAAATTGTTTCATGACCAAAATGTTGAATTTTATAAAGTTTTAGTTACAACTGACTTCAGGTTTTCCTAATATATTGATTGCATTCTTATATGCAGTCAACAATCACCAACAAAAAGTAGGTAACATTTTCATGAAGTTATTGGAGTTGTTGCAAGCCGCTATATATATATATATATCTACATGTGCTAGCTCTAAGGGAGTCACCACCCTGTAGGGTGTTTTTTTTTTTTGAAAATTGTAATCTTTGTTATTTAAAAAAAACTTCTCATATTGAATTGTATTCACCAATAATATCTACGCCTATCACCAAAATCTTCTTATTCATCATTTTAAGAACAGAATAACTATGATGCCCATAACTTTAATGTCATAATTGATACATTAAATGCTTATAAGAGCTTAATATGAAGGTGGGTGTAATTCAAGTTGAAAAGCAACACAACTCCAGGTGAAGTGTAATAATATGTGCACAAAATCTATTTGAGAGAACTATGTGATGACAACACAGACATGGCCCAAAATGGGGAATCTAAGGAGCTGAAATCAAAACAAAATTCTCAACATAAATGGAATTTAAAAAAATTGTGGAGAAGATTATATGCACAGCAACTAAAAATTGAAATGGGAAATTTCACATTTATAAGAAAACGTTCACAGCAATCCAGTGACAACAATTGAATGAGTAAGGAGCAAATAAAGGAATTTGGAAGAAATTCAGCATAAGTAATAAATTTTGTGTTGGAGGGCATTCTGCGGCTCCAAAACCATTGTGCAGGAGCCTTAAACACTTGGTGCTTCCATAGTATAATAACACAGAAGAGCATAAAACATGTTGAATTGTACTCTTTTATGCTTGGGAGTCTCTGTCACTAACCCTGCGACGAAAAGAAATTGGAGTCAGCATAAAGAATGATAAACATGCCTGAATCTGATTGGATGCGGGTATGTATAAAACATTAAAATACTTGAACACAAAAATAGAATTACATTGGAAGAAAAAAAATGTGTTGAATTCATGTAACCTTCAGATATCAAAATGAACAAAACAGGTTGAATTCATGTATCCATATAGTGGAAACAATTTTGGTGTTGGTCGTACATGATCCGATCTCTGGAAATAGAATCAATGAATGAAAGCAATTGATCTGAAAGGAAATAATCTTCATATTGGTAAAACCCACTTCAACGTGATCCTATATATCTTACCATATTTTATAGAACAAAAAATAGCTATATTACTATCATTCTGATGGCAAGGAGTATACATAAACTCCGCATTGAGCACGGGCTTGAAGAGATCTCATTTCTTATTCACACGTTTTTTGTGATCTCTCAAATTTCTCTTACTTCTACGTGAAGAACATCCGTCAACCTGAAGTTGAGTCAATGAAATATAACACATGTATAATGTAAGCATGAAAACTTCAATAAAATATAACAAAAATCTGTACAAAACATCACAAATATATTTAGAGTTGGAATTATTATATCTATATCTTTGCATCTCCTCTTTATATGTGTGCATGAATGGATGGATGGGCCAAAGCACAGATGTATGGGCCAAAGTGCATAAATTTCGTCACGGCAGAAAGAACTAGTACTTCAGTAAAACTCAAACAACCGGGCGACTATGCAGCAGTTTTCTGCAGGAAACAGCTGCGGGTTGGCTGCAGTTTTCTGCAGCAAAATCTTCCCATCATGGAAATCGATTGATGATTAACTCTGCAACAAAATGTATGCAATCAATTTCCATATATATAATCCAGCATTGAAGCTAATCTTATTCATCCAGAGTTTCAACTTTAAAGCATAATTAATCCAATATTGAATATAACAGTCGGCCAACAAAGAGGCCACTTCATCCATATAATCCAACATCCAAACAACCTTCAATGAACTCTCAAAAATGAAATCAATTCCATCCAAAGCATCTACACATTTAATACAAAGATAGCAGATCCCATAATTTAACCCCTAACATATTTAGTTTAACAGGCTTTATTTCGTGCGGCGGTGGCGGGCAAGAACCGGCGGGTGCAAATGGCGATTTTGAACCAGAGGGCGGAGGCGGGGGATCGAAACCGAGCTTTTGCTCCGTTCTCATGGCGAGGCGGGGGCAAACGCGGCATACGCCGCCGCCCGCCATTTGGTTACGTGCCTTGCAGTGTGTGCAATATTTTGGCGGAGGTAACTCCATTCGAGCGGCAGATGGATAACAATGTCATGCAAACGTATCACACAGCATATTTGTTAGGAATTAAGTTTTGCGTATCAACCTATAATTGATTGATTGGGGTTGAGAAAGTGAGCAAATATACTACATTATAAATTTGCCTGTTAAAAAAATCAGATCAGAAGTTAATATGCTGGTTAATAATAGTAAAATGTAATACAGGTCATAGAAATGGTGGTTTATAAGTCAGAAGATTAGCTAATAAAGTAAAATTAGGAGTAATAATCGTCCAGACCTATTAAACCTAAACAGATCAGAGAATCCATGAGTGGGAGCATATTAAGTAATAATGAAATGAGGAGCAACAAATATGCAGAAATGAAGATGGAAATCAGAATACAAACAAAAAGAAAGTGAAATGAAGATCAAAATTAGAAATTGAAGATCAAAATACAATGCAAAGCCAGCAAAAATGAAGCAAGATCTACTTAAGAAAAAAATGAAGATCAAGCTCTGTACCTGCTATTGCTCTGTTTTTTGAAATCTACAGGCCTCTTCAAATTTCTAGAGATTTAAATGAACTATATAAGATAAAGAAAAACAATTACGGAGACTTGAAATCTGTAACTGCAGATTTAGATCTAGTAATTCTTAAGCAAAAACACTAAAGCAAAAACACCGCAGAAATCTGTACCTGCAAATTTAGATCTAGTAATTGTTAAGAGAAAACACTAAAGTAAAAACACAGCAGAAATCTGTACCTACAGATTTAGATCTAGTATGAGAGGCGCTGAGTAAAGCAAAAACACTCAATGGAGAAGGAGAGGCGCTGATGAATAAAAGAACAGAGAAAGATCTGGAATGAGAGGCGCTGAGGAGGAATCCCCGATATATAAAGAAGTAAAATCGTTCGATGAAGCAGGCGAGCATGCGGCAGAAACGGATACCGATCAGGCGAGCAGGGAGGGCGAGCGAGCATGGACGACGATCAACCAGAGCAGGCGAGATGTTCGCTCGACCTAGAAAAGGTAGAACAGAAAAACAAAATGGAGAACGGCCGGTAAGAAGCGAAACAGGAGATAAAATGGAGAAGAAGAACCCTTGCCGGTGGCTGAGTGAATGAGGGCAAAAATGGGTACCTGCGATGTTGAAGAGAACCGCCGGAAAATGCTTCTGGTACCTGCGATGTTGAAGAGAACCGCCGGAAAATGCTTCTGGTGGGAAAATGAAGTTAGGGATCAGTTCTCCTGCGAAGATTTAGAGCTATTATCTTCAATGAGAGAGGTCTGCGATGCGAAGAAGGGATTAGATGAAAGGAGGTACCTGCGATTCGATGGAGCTCTTCAATGAGAGAGGTGGTCGCTTGCCCTTCCGAAGGAGTTGGAGACGGGAGCCGAGGATGAGATGAAAGGATTAGGGCAGCTGTTTTGAAAAAATGTACAGTGAGGATGCGTATATCCGCGAGTAAAGTCACATAAGCGGGAAACTGTGCTATGAGCGGGAAATTAGAAAGAAGAAGCGGGAGTTGAGTTTCGGACTCCTCACGAAAAGTAGGCAGGGAGCGTGGAGGCCGGAGGTGGGATTTAGAGGCGGGAAATGAATTCTGGAGGGTCCACGTGTGATAGTTTTGGGTTGCTTTAGGGAGTTTAGATTAGAAATATTATTAATGTCTTATGAATATCTATCATACTTTTGCTCTGGAATAGCAAAAGCTTAAGTATGGTGGTATTTGATGAGTATTATTTTAGCCTAATTTTATTATAGCATTTAGGCCAATAATAATACAAATTTATAAATAATATGTCTATTTTAACTAAATAATCATTTCTATTTATAATTGTTCACTAACTTAAGTTTGCTTTATGTTTTTTAGGATTTCTGGAGTTTTTGACCAAAAATGCAAGTACACGCCCTCAATCACGCCCGTGACCAAGGGCGTGTCAACATAAAACTATTTCCAGACCTGCTGCCGCCAACCTGGACTCATTCTGAGAAGAATTCCATGTACACGCCCGTGACTTTCCAAGTCACGCCCGTGACTTTGCCTTGTCACGCCCGTGAACCCTGCCTCCAGCTCAGCCGACCGTGTCCTGAAGCCATGACGCGATTTTGCCAAGTACACGCCTGTGACTTCCAATGTCACGCCCGTGTAACCTCCCTGCCAGCAGATCACGCCCCAGATCATGCCCCAAGGATGCTTCGCCAATGTCATGCCCGTGTAGCTCCAATGACACGGGCGTGTAACTCCTTTGCCGCCAGAGACACGCCCTTCCCGCCAAAGATTTCCCGTGCCAGCGTCTATTTTAATATTACACGCCCTAGGTCACGGGCGTGACCAAGGGAGTGACGTGCTCGAAACCCCTGCATTGAAGCCAGAACGCACCCTCTCCGCACCAGCACCGATCACGCCCATGACACACCCTTGGTCACGGGCGTGACCAAGGGCGTGTAACCCCAACTTTTGCCTATAAAAAGGCAGCTCTTCGAGATCTCAAGGAATCCCTTTTTCCACCCTTCTTGGGTCGAAACTCCTCTCCTCTGCCCCCTTTTGGGGCAGAATTGCTTTTCTTTCATTTCTTGTATTTTCTTATTTCTTAGCTTAGATTTCAATTTCATGTATTTTCATTTTATGCAAAGTAGTTTTAGATTTCAATTCATGCAAAGCTTTCAATTTTTTGTACCCTCTTTTGCTGTAATTCAAAGTTATTTTAATAAAATGTTATTGTCGTATTTCTTTCATCTCTTTTATTTTCATGTCAAGTAGATTTTATTTTAGATCTTGAAAATTGAGAGCTTTAGATGAAATGAATTCTCTTTATTATTTTCAATCCTCCTTCGATTTATTCTTGAATTTTAACGTATCGTGTTCATATTTTGGTTATGAATTGCGATATTTGTTTTCAAACTCTAGTTAGCCGAACCAGCTCGTGAGTATGAATCGATCGCTCAAGGATAAAAAGAGTACAACGCAATCCTTGAATGAGGACGACGTTACCCTTCCGGATTGGAGTAAAAGCAAATAGTGGGATTCACCTCATAAAGTGAGTCTTAGGTTATCAATTATAGAATGGAAATTCAATTGATACTTCCTAAACTTAGTTGGGCGTAGTCCTCGAAAGAGGTACGTTCATAGTCCGGGAATCTCCACGGTCAAGGATCGGATTAGAATTTATCTCCTTTGATTTTCATTCCAAGCGCGCTTTGATCAAGATTTGTTTTCTTTTCTTTATTTCTTTATTTTAATTTTAATTATAAATTATCACCAATAAAATATTTTTCGATAAAATAATAGTTTTGTTTTCCCGAAGTAAATGTACTCGACAACCCCGAGTTAAATACGACCTTGATATTCTTTATATCCTATACTATATTCGATACGGTGCACTTGCCGTTATCGTTTGCAAGCATAGTTTTGCTCTATCACGAGCGGTAGGCTCGGTATATTTGATGGACGGGTTAAGTCCTGCGAGCGGTAGGCTCAGTATATTAGAAGGACGGGTTAGTCCTGCACGCGGTAGGCTCGGTGTTTCACTTGGACGCTTTGCCTATCAAGTAGTATGCGGATACCCTCTATGTTCTTAGGGGCGTACGATAGGTCTAGGCTGTAAGGTGTCATATTGGCCTAGGATTGGAGGACCTGATCCACTGCCCCTATTTGACTCAACGAGGTGTACCTTAGCGGAGACTCAAAAGGCGGGAGGATGTGGTGCTTACCCGTTAGTACGCAGATACCCTGTGTGTTCTTAGGGGCGTACGTAAGGTCTAGGCTGGGAGATGTGCGACTTAAGCCTAGAAGTGGACAAGACCGATCCACTGCCTTGTTTTCCTTATCCGGGTAACTTAGTTGACACAATCGAACAGAGGGAACTACAAAAAGGTCTGTATGTATAGAGTCGGGTGGGTGAGTTGCATCATTGCATTGCACATCATAACATAGCATACTTGCATAAAACGGAGACCTCATCATCTAAACTAATATGGGATCTTTTATACGATGAGTTTACCTTAGTGCCAAATCCCTTATCTTATGTTCTTTGTAATAGTGTGAAAAGAGCAACAATGAAAGAACATAATACCCTTATCTTATGTTCTTTGTAATAGTGTGAAAAGAGCAATTATGTTCTTTGTTCTTTCATAGTTTCATAGTTGTGCCAAATCACTTAAGGTTACTTTCATAGTTGCTCTTGTATGATGTTACTACCTTTTAAATATATTCTAGATGTGTTACTTCTATAGCTTCTCTTTACATGATGTTGTGCTTTTACATACTCTAGATATGTTACAATATTTGATTGATTTCATTATACTGTACTTGGAATCGTATGAACTATTTAGTCTACTCTTTTCACACTATTGTACCTTTTTAATACCCCTGAACATGTTAAGAGAAAAAATATTTGTATGTATACATACATACTTGTTAGTTAGGCCCCAGTCACTTATTTATTTCTATTACCCCTTGTTTTCCTCCGCTTCCTCCTCCCGCACGGTGCCTAGGAGTAGCGGGTGGAGGCGGTGAGGAACTTGCTGAGTCTTATTGATTGATGGTAGGTGGACCAAATTATTACAGGAGCACCAAGAAGAGCAGACCCTCAATAGGAGGGAGGCACATGACACGGTGGCTAGACCTAGACTGAGTCTCTCGACAACTATGGGTAGAGCACCGGTGAGCAACACTCTTCCGACACCTACTCTTCACATATACCCTGGGCGAAGCAAGGAGTTATACATTTGTGAGGGTGTTAGCCCGTGTTAGTGTCTTCAGTGTTTCATCTTTGACAAGCGAGAGGCTAGAAAGTGTGATGTACCCGGGCATAAGACCTTTTACTTTTTCCGCACTCTGATTATTATTCTTCATAACTTAGTTTATCTCCTGATGGACAGCTTTTATATTTAATTATCTGTGATTTATTGTGGACATGTGAATTGTTATATATATAAATTCTATGATTAGGGTTGGCCTGGATATGATGAATAGCCTGTAGAATCGGCGTATTGTGGCGGCGACCATTTGGGGTAATGATGCCACCGCAAGACGGTGGTTCTGGGCTGTAAGACCCGGGAATGAATGCAAAAAAAGAGTGTCTTACAGAATAAACCTTATATTTTGCTGAAAATTTTTCTCTTTTTCCCAGCAATACCTTTCTATGAAAATAAGTCCTATAGGGCTCCATCAAGCATTCTCAGTGCATTGATGAAGAATTTGTGCTTACATTCATCAAGTGGCTTAGTGAAGATGTCAGGCCTTTGAATATCAATGGAAATGTATTGAAGGTTGACCTTACCCTTCTCAACATTGTCCCTGAGAAAGTTGTGCCTTATTTCTATGTGCTTAGTTCTGTTGTGGAGAACAGGATTGGACGCTATAGAAATAGCACTAGAGCTGTCACAAAATATTATGGAATTAACAAGAGAAAAGTTGTAGTCTAACAACTGATTTTGCATCCACAGTATTTGTGAGCAGCAGCTTCCTGCAGCTATATACTCAGCTTCAGCTATAGAAGTGGAGACTGTGGTTTGCTTATTGCTAAAACATGAGATCAGTTTAGCACCCATGAATTGATATGTTCCTGAGGTGCTTTTTCTATCCATCCTGCAACCAGCATAGTCTGCATCTGAATAACCAACTTATTCAAAACCAGATTCTGCTCGATACCACAAGAAAGGTTCATGTGTACCCTTTAGATATCTAAGTATCTGTTTTACAGAACTCATGTGGGATTCCTTGGGGTCAAACTGAAACCTAGCACATATATAGGTAGTAAACATTATATCCGGTCTGCTAGCTGTTAGGTACAGAAGAGAGACAATGGCTACTCTGTAAGTATTCTGATCAAAGGTCTTACCCTTTTCATCTCTATCTAAAACAGAATTAGTATTCATGGGGGTCTTCATGACAGAGGAATTTTCCATCACAAACCTCTTAATGAGTTCTCTAGTTTACTTGGATTGGGATATGAAAATTTCATCTACATTCTATCTTACTTGAAGGCCTAGGTGTTGGGTTTTTCTAAATGCCATTAATAATGACATGAACACATCAAATGTGCGCAGCGGAAGAAATCTAGAATAACCCAAAAAGTAAGGATCTTGCGGATCTCATGAATCAAGAGAATAAGAAAGCAAATGAAATGTACCTTCGCGGGATTGAGTCAATACTCAACCAAGGTGCTCCAAGATGAAATCGGGTAGACAGAATCTGAGTTCCAAGAACCGAAATGTATCGGCTCCTCTACAGCGATCCACACGAACGATGGAGAATCCCAAAGCCTTGTCGAACAAGGAATAGGTCGGAGAAAGATCGTCCTCTGCGTCCCTATGAACTGCTAGATCCGTTGAAGGGGAGGCGGCGACTGTCTGCGGCGATTAGGTTGGCGGACGGAAGGAGAGCGATCAGAACACTTCTGCTTCGGCTCTATAGAAATCGCGAAAAAGGCTCTATCTAAAACCGTATCTCTTGAAGCCCTAATCACGTTCCTTTTATACGCAAGGTATAAAATAGGCTATCCGCAGACCAGAGGAAAAACAGAACATTTCTGTCCAGATTTACATTCGCCGAATTCGACTAAACAATATAACTGAATTCGACTCAGATTCGGCGAAACCATTTCGACGAATTGGTCTATATAAATTCGGCTATATCAATTCATCGAAACCATTATGACGAATTGACATGATTCGGCAAAAACCTTTAGTCGAATCTGTTACAATTTCGGTTAATCACATTAGCCGAATCTCATTAGTCAAATCAAGCTAATTCGGTTAAACCCTTTAGCCGAATTTGACGCAGTTCGGTTAAACCCTTTTGCCAAATTTGTCAAGTAAATACCCATTCATTTAAACCCTTTAAACGATTTCCCGTTGAGAAATTCTCAACTTAATTCCAAGCAGTCACAGGATTGGTCCTCCACTCATATCCAATATGAGTAAGGCCAACACAATCCTTTTTCCAATTTCTCCAAACGCTTTTATGTGCGACCCTATAGGCTCATATTGCGTTGGCAGTAAGACTAATTGTTGATGGCTTTGAGATCACCTCAGAAACTCCAACACTAGGAAATAGGATAGTTCCCTCATGCTACTCATTTCAAACCTTGACTGTATTAGGCAAGCAAACCTTTTGCATAGTGAATGATCTTTTAACCCAAATATAATATCATCTACATATATTTGCACTAGTAAGAGCTGATTCTTATGTGCTCTTGTGAAGAGAGTTTTATCCACCTTCCCTCTCCCAAAGGAGTGTTCTAGAAGGAAGGTGGATAAGGTTGCATACCAAGCTCTTGGAGCTTGCTTTAGGCCATATAGTGTTTTATCTAACCTATATACAAAATTGGGAAAAGATGGATTGACAAAACCCGGGGGTTGCTCCACATACACTTCTTCCTGAAGAGTTCCATTTAGGAATGCACTCTTCATATCCATCTAATAGACTTTAATCTTCCAGTGAGAAGCATATACAAGGAACATTCTGATGGCCTCTATCCTTGCTAATGGAGCAATTTTTTGGTTGAAGTCAATCCCCTCCTCTTGCTTGTATCCTTGGGCCAAAAGTCTGGCCTTATTCCTGATTATGACTCCTGTTGAATCCATTTTGTTTTTGAATACCCATTTGGTACCAGTGACTGGGTAATTCTTTGGTCTCTCAACCAATGTCCAGACCATGTTCCTCTCAAATTATGATAGCTCTTCTTGCATTGCAGATATCCAGTTAGGATCACTGTCTGCTTCATCAAACTTCTTTGGTTCATATTGGGAGAGAAAACATTGCAACATTGTTTCATTTTTGAGATGATTCCTTGTCTTGACTCCAACTGTCAAATCTCATATAACATGTGTTGAAGGATGATCCTTTAGATTCATCTTGGATCTTATTGAGTTATTTAAGAGATTCTCTTCTTCCTGAAGAACCACTTGCTCAGTGACAGTGGGAGCACCAACTTCATTCTCTAGAATGATCCTAGTGTCTAGTTTTTCAGATGCTGTAAGTTCCTATTCATCAGCTGCAGAGTCTTCATCTGAATTAGGGTCCACTTTCTGTTTTCCTTTGTCTTGACACACTGATGAATGATCCATGATGCTGAGCCTTTCAACTTGCTCTGCTGGTTGGTCTTCTTCCTGCAGAATAGTGCTGGTGGAAGCTTCCTTCCACTTATAACACATGTTAGCTTCATCAAAGACCACATACACAGACTCCTCAATCTTGAGAGTGCTTTTATTATAGCACTTATAGGCCTTGCTTGATGAGGAATATCCCAAAAATATTCCATAATCAGCCTTCTTGTCAAATTTAGCAAGATGACTTTTCCCATTGTTGAGGATAAAGCAAGTACAACCAAATATCCTAAAGTATGTGACTATAGGTGCCTTTCCCTTCAGTAACTCATAGGGAGTCTTCAACTTTGTCTTGTGGATGAGACTTCTATTTAGAACATAGTTGGCAGTATTTACTGCCTCAGCCCAAAAAGACTTTGGCAAGTTGGATTCAGCCAATAATGTCCTTCCTGATTCAATTAGGGTTCTATTTTTCCTTTCAGCCACCCCATTCTATGGGGGGTTCTAGGAGCTAGAAAGCTTTGTCTTATCCCTTTAACCTAATAGAATATACACATTAACTGATTTTTAAACTCAGTACCATGATCACATCTGAACACAACAACCTGAGTATTGAATTCAGATTGAATCTGTCTAATGAATCTTGAGAGGATCTTGAAGGTGTCTGACTTAGCTTTTAGAAAGAACACCCGGCTGAATCTAGAAAAGTCATCAACAATGACTAAAGTATAGGACTTACCTGCTAAGCTCTGAGTGGAGATAGGACCAAATAGGTCCATGTGCAACAAGAAAAGGATTCTGGGGGAAGCATTCTTACCAATTGGATTAATGATGATTTGATCTGCTTTCCTAGTTGGCAGGCTCTACAGGGATGGTCATCATTGAACTTACCTGTTGGTAAGCCCCTTACTAGGTTATGCTTAGACAGTTTTGCAATGGTCTTAAAGTTAAGGTGACTAAGTCTCTTATGCCACAACATATTGTTTTCTAACTGGGAGTTAAATAAGCAGATATTTGACTTTGTATACTAAAAGTGTACAACATAGATCTTACCTTTCCTAAGACCTGTCAATACTATTTGGTTAGTTACAGAACTTAATATATGACACAAAGACTTAGTGAATACAACTTTGTATTTACCATCACACAACTGAATAATACTAATTAGATTATGTTGAAGTCCTTCAACATAAGCAACCTTAGAAAAGGAGACTTCCCTAATCCTGAGCAAACCAAATCCTTTGGTTTGTCCAGAGTGGGAATTCCCAAAAATTACCTTAGGCCCTTCCATGACCTTGTAGTTTTCCAGCAGTTCTTTTGCTCCAGTCATATGCATGGAGCATCCACTGTCCAGATACCACTGCTGATTTGTGGTTGAACAGTCTCCCTTCTGCACATGAAATCAAACATTAGTATAGACCATCACATGCTAGGGACTCTTTCTTCTATCATCATATGGAGTTATGAAAGAATAAGATGGTCTTTCAGTATACCGCTTAAGGTGAAGAAGTGATGCATTATTATGCCAGCAATGTTTGGCTATATGCCCAAGTTTAGAACAACAGAAACATCTAGGCTCAGAAGTAGAGGGTGGTTTAGATGTTTGATAGATTCTTGCAGGAATCATGCGTCGAGAAGAAATTGAAGCATCTTTAGAGTTGCGTCGAGTTTAATTCGACGTATCTTCATAGTTTCGTCGATAATAATTCGATGCACAATATTGGTTGCGTCGAATATAATTCGACTCACCCTCATACTTGCTTCGAATTGATGTCAACACATATGTTGAACTCCGTCGAGTTGCATTCAACGCATCTTTAAAATTGCGTTGAGTTCTATCCGATGTATGATTCTTTTTATTGAGATTTTTATTATTTTTATTTAGCTTTTCTAAGGGGTGTTTACCTAAAATCCCTGGTTGATTACTAATGTTTACCCTATTCAATATAGTGATTTTGTTAGGGTTATTATTATGTTCTTCACATGATTCTAAGTTGTTATTAGGTCTAGACCTAATTAATGCTACAAGATTTTTCCAAGCAGATTTGCTAGGGATTAATGAGCTAGTGTATGGTAGTGATTCTAGATCAAGATGATCAAATCTCTTGGAGAGATTTTTTGAGATATCCTTAAGGTTTTGGCCCCTTCCATTGAGGGAGACCTCAAAGGATTTTGCCTTTGTAAGTTCTTTCTCTAAGTCAGAATTTTCATTACCTAATTTGTATATTTCTTTTTCTTTCTTAAACAATTAACCTCTCAAGTCATAGTTAACTGAGTAAAGATGATCTTTCCTAAGGTCTTCTAGTTCTGTTCTGATTATGTTAAGTTACATTTGACTATTAATATAATCTTGACAGAATTCTATGAAACAATCTTTAAAATCATCTGAAGAAAAGTCAAAATCATCAAAGATTGTTACCTCATTCTCAGTCATTGAGACTTCCAGAGCCATTAAACGGGCTTCTTCATTTCCACACTCTTCATCACTATCAGATGAGGAGGAGCTTGACTCAGATTCTGAATCACTCTGTGTTTCAGCCAAGAAACCCTTCCCTCCTTTCTTATCCTTCCTCCTGATGGATTTCTTCTTGTGCTCCCTCTTCTGCTTTTTGATTTTGTTCTTTTCTTCCACAGGACATTCAGTGGAAAAGTAGCCTGGTTTTCTGCACGAGAAGCAGATAATTTCCTGTTTAAGGATTTTGTCATACCTTGTCTTGCTTGAACTCCTCTCATTCCTTCTTGAGTCCTCTGTCCTGACCCATCTTATGAATCTTTTAGCAAATAGATTGAACATGTCTTCTTCAGAGGTGGAAGGCTCTGCTTTAGCAGACTTAAGTGCAAGAGTCCTTTCTTTAGGAGTTGAGATTCTCTCCTGGGCCTTTGACTCAGCCCTGCTTTTTAGTAAAAGCTCATAGAACTTGAGCTTCCCTAGCAAAGCTGTTGGGAACAGTGCCCAACAGTGTTCCTGATTTGAAGAAGTGCTCAGCTCAACGATAAGTGCAAGTTGTATTTAATGTTATATCTAATTCATGTTTGCTGATAAGTAGTTTTTATATAACTTTTTAATAGAAAATTTTGTAAATATTTAATAGGTATTTTTTCTTTTTCATGTCAATTTTAGGTCATAAGTAGTTATTTTGTAATTTTGTTTCTAACTTAGCTTAATTTCAATTTTTGCAGAATTTTGGGAAAAATTGGAGAAAATTACAAGTCATGCCTCCGTCACGCCCGTGACCAAGGGCATGTGACCTAAAGAGCTGAGTTCGACGAACGCTCTCTGCCCTACGTTTGACGAAACCCGAGCTGAGTTCGATGAACACGCTCTGCCCTGCGTTCGACGAAACCCGAGCTGAGTTCGATGAACGCGCTCTGCCCCTGCGTTCGATAAAACCCGAGCTGAGTTCGACGAACACGCTCTGCCCCCTGCATTCGATGAAACTCGAGCTGAGTTCGACGAACATGCTCTGCCCCTGCGTTCGACGAAACCCGAGCTGCGTTTGACGAAAGCCCTCTGCCATGCATTCGACAAAACCCTAGCTGTGTTCGACGAACGCGCTCTGCCGTGCGTTCGACGAAACCCGAGCTGAGTTTGACGAATGCGCTCTGCCCCTGCGTTCGATGAAACCCTAGCTGAGTTCGATGAACGCGCTCTTCCCATGCGTTCGACGAAACCCGAGCTACGTTCGATGAAATCTCTCTGCCCAGGCGGTCGACGAAACCTGAGCTGTGTTCGACAAAACCCGAGCTGCGTTCGACGAACTCTCTATCCAGGCGGGCGTGTAATCTTCCCAGCGGGTGGCCGTCGAGACATGGAGAAGCCGTCAAGAAGTCAACATGAGTCACGCCCATGTCTCATATGTCACGCCCGTGACTTTCCCGCGTGATCCCTGCACACCGCCATGCCGCAAGCCAGCCCATGCTGCATTTAATGAAGCCGTCCAAAGTCACGCCCGTGACCCGAATGGTCACGCCCGTGCCTTGACCTTTTCCGCCACGCCGACACCCAAGCCCCTCGCCAGAGCCGGATCCAATGTGAATAGTACTTACACGCCCTTGGTCACGCCCGTGACCGAGGGCGTGTAACTTGAGAATTTTTGCAATAAATTCAGAGGCTCTCCTTGAGTCCATGGTGGAGAAATTTGGAGAGGGGGAGGTGCTGTTAGAGCTGTTAGTGAACATTTTCAATGATTTTTCATGTCTTTCAATTTCATGTTCTCTTCCTTTTCAATTCATGTAATGTGCTAGTTCCTATTTCTATGCAATAGTTAGTTAAAGCTTGTAGCCTTAATTTTCCTAGCTTGTAATCTTGTTTAAAGAGTTGTAATATCTTTTCATTTCAATGAAAGTTGGCATAGTTTTCTTCACCTCTCTTTCTTCATAGTGATTTTCCTTCTTGCAATTTGTCTTTTTTTTAGTTAAGTAAAACAACCCTCAAAAATCATTCGATAAGATAATGGTGATTTTCCTCGAAGTAAAAGTAATCAACGTGCCTCGTGGAATACGACCTTAGTATTTCTAAATATCCTATACTATAGACGATAAGCTACACTTGCCTTAATCAGATATAGTTTTGGAGAAAATCTTCAAACCTTCGCTTAATTTCAAAACACAAAATTTCTATATCACTTACAGAGATAAGACAATATGTCCAGTACTTTAAATACTTGCCTAAGTACAATATCGTCTAAAAGGACTGGACATATCATCGAAAAAGGGTATGCATCATTGAAATGATGTGCAGAGATAAATAGAATGATCATATCGGTTATCGTCGAGACAACATGCGTATGATGATATCATTGTGACATCAACACTACAACACCTCACAATGATATCAGAAATCCGATATGAAGGAGTAGACTCAAGCAAAAAAACAAGTCAGATGTCGACAATATCGTCGTAAAGAAGCCATGTCGTCGATAAGCCTATATAAGACTGATGATGACGATATCATCGCAAAGAAGGCTTGTCGTTGAGAAGACTAAGGAAGGTCTCATGAAGATAGGTCGTTGCTGAAGAATAGTCTGTTGACAGGATATCGATTATGTTGTCGACAAGATAAGGTGGTTACAACAATATCAAGCAGTCAAGAAGATTATGCAAACATCAGTTAGATGACTTTATGTCATCTTAAATGCAAGTGCGGAAGGGATATCCCATATCATCGAAATTCCCTTATTTGAAGAAGAAGAAAGGAGACTTGAAGATTTTCCAAGTCCAAGTCATCGACAAGCTCTGTCATCGAGATATTGTCCATGTCGTCGTAACGATGGAAATATCGTCGAGACAGATTCAAAAGTTTCTAGATGCGTTGTCAGCATTTAATGTCGCCTCCTGATTGTCCAATCAGCTCATGCTCTAATGGTATGGGCATCTGTCAGTGAAGGAAATAATAGGAGACCATTGAGCTGCTCCTCCATCCTATAAAAGGGAACAGTGGTTTCCCTAAAGAAAAAAAAAGTGAACGAGACAGATGAGAAGAAGAATCGAAAAAGAATCCCGTCGAGCAATACAACAGTAAAAGCTGCAGAGAAGAATCAACATTAAGAAGAGGAGAACAAAAATGCACATCCAGTGTTCTCCAAGTTGTAGTCATGCCACATCGACTGATAAGAATCGTTCTCGTCAAGAAGCCAATCAACATCAGGCAAAAGAAGAAGGCTTGAAGAAGATTTGTACCTTCAAGATTCAAATTAGAGGCATCTTCTTCAAAGCCAGAAGCCGATCTCCACCAGGCAGAAGGCTCTACATTGTATATCTTTCTTGGTAAGGCTTGCGGGCCAAAACTATAAGATCTATTTTCATATCTATGTGTCGAGGTTGAGGGCTTGAGATCTGTGAGGCTTGAGGGCCAGGGCAGAGGATTTGCGGGTCCAACATGTCAAACTTGTGCGCTTGGGAGCAGTGCAGGGGCTTATGGGCCTAGGCTGCAGGGACTTGCGGGTCCAAGGTGCAAGACTTGCGGGTTAGTGCTGTGTAGGGCTTGAGGGCCTGGGTGTCAAGCTTGCGGGCTTGGGTGCAGTGAAGGGGCTTGCGGGCCTAGGCTGTAGGACTTGCGGGTCCAAGTTGTAAGGCTTGCGGGCCGGAGAAATTGACAGAGTTTGCCGGTCCTAGCACACTACTAGGTTGGCGCAGAGGGACAGAGAACTACTCAAGACACCCTGTCTTGAGGAACCTCTATAAATTCTTGTGTGTTTTCTGTGTAGTGCTCTTAAACTCTAAATCAGTTAACCAGAAATCAAGAATACCAAAAAGGGGAACAAAACAATTTGAAATACCTATTCACCCCCCCCCCCCCCCCCCCCCCCCCCGCCCCTCTAGGTGATAAGTCGACCCCCAATAACTAACAAGTGGTATCAGATCCAGGTTGTTCAAAGAAAGCTTAACAGCTTGAACAGATCTATTCGTGGGTGCATCAACTCAACTGATTATCATATCCTAACTCCATGGAGAAATTCAGAAGATTTGATATCAGGAAGTTCAGATTCTTAAGTGAAAGTAGCTAGAGCTCCTCCTGTATTAAAGAAGAAAGAAGTATAGCGATCAGAGCACCCTTGATTATTTCAGAGAGTGAATTGAAGATAAAGAATGCTCTGTAGTCAGAGGAAGAATAAGAGCACCATTGACTCTCACAGACTGTGACTCTGAGGATGAGGATGTTTATGGGTTGATGGCTATAACAGATGAAGGAAATCATGATTATCCACATCATGCTCAGGTATACACTACTCACACTTCTCCTTTACCTACCTCATTTGAGAAGACTAAGAGTGCAATAGATGATTGCTCATCTTCTGAAAATGATGCAGAAGACTGCTCATCATGCAATAATAAGAACCATACTGATCTAATAGAACAGTTTGGTGATCTCTTGCCTGCTCTGAAAAAGAGCAAGAAGCTTGTTAGAAAGCAAGCTTAGGAGCTCGAAACACTCAAACCTCTTAAGGTTGAGTTAGATGAGAAAATGGGTATGGTCTACAATGTGGGGTCCAATCCTATTGAGCTCCAGAAGCTCATCGACAAGCTTTATGATGAGATAAACCAAAGGGAAGAACTCATTAAGAAACTTGAGAATGATCTTCTTAAGGAAAGAAGCTTAGTGGCTCAATTCTCTAAGCCCAAAACCATACTGCCCATCATTGACACCTTCTCCTCCTATAGAAATGTAGGGGACTGGGTTTCAATGAAGGGGCAGTAGGTGCTGGGAATGGAGAAAGGGGAAAAACTAATGCTGAGCCTCATAACACCTTTCAGAAGGTTGTACTTCACTCTAATATGTATGACCAGGATAGTGTCCATGGTCACTAGATGAATGGAAGCTCCAATAGCTTGGGAAATGCTTCTATCTATGAGAGGAGAAAGGGAATTTGAATGAGTGCATTGAAGTCTCCCCATGAGGAAATCCAAATGGCCCATCATGGACCATTTGTGTTTGGTGCTTCAGCCCCCACTCTCAAGGGTAAAGAAGCAACACCTTCCCAATCTCTTCCAGATAATAAACTGGCTTGCAGCACTAGTATAATCAACTCTCACTTGATCATCTCTGATGCCATCAACACCATGTCAGCTACCAAGCTGACATTTGTTGCTGACAAACAGATAAAGTCAAGAAGATATAATTATACTAGAGCAGGCAGTCATCCCTTAGCTGAGAGAGATAGGAAGAATGTTGTTGCCTTCTCTACTGAACATAAGCATTGTGATTCTCCACCAACCTAAAAAATTGTTCAGAAAAGAAGGTACAACATCCATGAATTTTGGTGTTGTGGTAAAGTAGGACACTTTGCCATTGACTGTTGGCACAACCGTAGTGTGCATAGTGCAAAGGAGAGCCCTCCTGAAAAGGCTGAGGTGAGTATAAGAATTCCTTACTGTGCTAACAGGATCCTAGGACCCAAATCACCTTGGGTTCCTAAGAGATATTAAATCTGTCTTACAGGGTAGTCCATGTAGCCAATCAAAAGCAAACAAGGCTAATGGACAATAAGTGATCCATGCATAACTCTGGACTAAGAAAAATCCCATTACAATTAAAGACGCACTGGTCAAGGGGGAGCAAAAAGGAAAAATTAAAGAGAAATCACATCAAGGGGGAGCGACTAGCTCAACAAGAGGCCAAAGCTAAGGTGAAGGTAACTGTGCTAAATATTCACTGCATAACCTTATCTTTATAGATATGTAAGAGTAATTTTTGACTTGAGTAAGCAAAATTTGTCACTCAAAGAGCACATATATATGGCATAACTAAAGCACAACACTGATCATTCAAAAGAATGAACAAGACCAATATCGTTTTGTATACAAATCGATATCATCGAAATAATGATTGGTATCATAGAAATGATTTCTCGACATCTAAATAGGATCACGATGATACCTAAGTGTCGATCTAACACATAAGGGATCTGAAATTAACTGACCGCAACCGCTCAATCTAAGTTAATCAGAATTTTATCAAATGCCACTTCGCCTTCCAATCTCGAAACTATAAATAAGGTCAGATGTCTTAAGGTTAAAACACATTCAGTATTTGCCCTAAAAAGCCGTCATGTTCTCTACGTATTCGAAGAGTGAACAAGTCGACAGTGTTAAAATCCTCTCAGACCAAGTAAGAGATTGCGCCAAAGAAGGAAGGATTTCTCTATGAAGGAAGGGAAGTGGTGAGGAATGGTTCATCAGAAGGGCCAGAAGAGATTCAAGGCATTATTAAGTTTTTGGACGTCGTCGGCCTGGAGTTTGCTCTCTCTGAGCCAACAATAATATTAAAAAGAGAATTGTTGGAGTACTACTTGAATGCCAAGGGTGGATCAAATGGAACATCCGTGAAAAGCTTGATCAACGGGATGAAAGTCAAGGTGAATCCCAAGAGATTGGCCAGGGTTCTTCAGCTGCCGACCTAGGCCAAGGGGGAGGAAAATGAGGAGGTCACCCAGGAAGACCTTAACAAACCTCTGGCATGGTGCGGGCACTCCAGCAAGACCTATGGGTCTCTGGAAAGGAAAAGACTCAATAAACAAGGAAAGTTGATGGCGGATATTGTGGGGAAATCCCTCCTCTGCAATGTAGGGTCACATGACAGGATATCCAAGCCCATGTTCGAGATAATGGCAAGGATAATCCTAAGTAAGAAAAACAATTGGGGTCAGATTATCTTCAAGAGGATTCAAGAAAGTTTCAAAGTACCCAATCTGGGTACAATTCTGTCACTCTTTTTACTACTATCTTATCCTGATACTTTCAACAAGAAGTATGGTGTAAAAATCTATCACATGAGAAGGATGGATATCAAAATACTTGATAGATGGGAGAATGTTCTGACTAAGTCTTCCAAGAAGCTAAAGATTGTAGAAGATGTGAAGAGGAAGGGAGAAAGCTCATCTGAAGGAAGTGTGTCAGGCAACAGCTCATACCCGTCTGACTCTGAAGCGCCTGTAGAGAAAAGGAATGCCTCCCTCCAGGCCTTTGCTCTTAATCTAGGACCAAGGACAATTGTAACAGCAGGAACAGAACAAGAGGATGCTGAAACTGAGGGGGGGGGGGAATAATAGTGAGATCCTTTCTCAAGTGGTAGATTTGATCAATAAGATCATTGGGGATGAGGATGATGTTCATTCTGGACCAGTAGTCTAAGAGGACCCAAGTGAAGATCCCCAAGAAGAAAACCAAGAGAATCCTGCTGATGAGACTAGCAGAGATCTACCAATTCTTGAAGAGGTAAATAAATCAAACCAGTCACCCATCAGAGGACCTCCATCTCCCATGGTTGATGGGAATGAAGAGGAGGAACCAGGACAAGCTAGTTCACCTCCAGAGAATAGGACAGTGGAGTTCTCACTACTGCCTCAGATGAAAATGCTTCTGGAGAGCAAAGGCTAAAAATTGAAAGTCATGTTAACTCTGCTGTCAATGAGCTAAGGAGGGAACTATCTGCTGAAACTGCAAGCCTAAGAAATGATGTGAAGAATCTGCAAGAGTATACTGCCAAAGAGACATCACTTACTCACAAGGTTCTATCTGATGTAGGGGATAATAAGATAATGATCGCCAACAACATAGAGAAGGCCTACATAGTAACCACCAGATGGATGGTTGAACACAAAAATAATCTCCAAGAAAGTCTAGATCACCACAATAAGGATCTAGACAGTCATCTGCTTGAGACCAAGAACCATCTGGAAGTAGGAATTCACATGCTTAAAAGAAAGATACTGGTCCTTCAAGAGAACCTACAAAGGGGGATATCTGATGAAGTCATAAAGGGGGAGAGATCAATGATAAAGGCCAGTGGTGAGCATGCCATCTGGACCATCAATACCATCAGGGAAGCAATGAATCTCCCTCCTCTACATTTTGATGAACCTGCTGAAGAGTACCCTGCTGAAGATCAACAGGTTGATATTTCTGATGCTGCTGCTGATCAGAACAAAGGGAAGGAAATATTGGAAGAAGATGAAGCCAAGACAAGAAAGAGAAAGTATAGGGAGGAAATGGAGAAAAAGGATTACTATGAGAGGTGGAGCCCCAAGTCTAGAACCATCATATTAAATGCATGGGAGCTGGTGAAAGTAAATAAAGGTGAGAGGTACAAAGTGTACATTTATCAAGAATGGGCTAAGTATGATGAATAAGAAGAAGCAAGGAGAGAATAAAGAAGGGACAAGCAAGCAAGCAAGCAGAATCCCTGCAGACACTCCTGAGCCTCTCAAGTATCACCCTAAGCCATTTAAATACTTCACCAGACAAACTGTCAAGGAGCAGGAAGCCAGTGTGATGAAAGTAAAGAGTGAAGCAACAATGAAGGAACCAGAGAAATAGATGGCTGAATCATTAGGGGCAAATATAGAAATGTTGAAAATTATAAAACATCTGTCATTATTTATAAATTATCAATGAAGTGATATTGGTCAAATTATGTGTTCATTCAAACTTAACTGCAAAGTCATTATTATATGTTAATTTGCTTAAGATGTACTTTATCATTGAGTGGTTATGACTTCTTCAAATAGGGGGAGATTGTTGGGAACTGTGCCCAGTAGTGTTCCTAATTTGAAGAAGTGTTCAATTCAACGATAAGTACAAGTTGTATTTAATGTTATATCTAGTTCATGCTTGCAAAGATCAGACAATATGTTCAGTATTATAATGACTTTCCTAAGTACAATATCATCGAAAAGGACTAATCATATCGTCGAAAAAGGGTATGCATATCGTTGAAATGATGTGCAGAGCTAAGCAGAATGATCATATCGGTTATCGTCGAGACAACATGTGTATGATGATATCATTGTGACATCAACACTACAATAACTCACAATGATATCAGAAAGCCAATATGAAGGAGTAGACTCAAGCACAAAAACAAGTCAGATGTCGACGAGATTGTCGTAAATAAGCCATGTCCTCGATAAGGCCAAGTAGGACAGTTGACGACGATATCGTCGCAAAGAAGGCTTATCGTCGAGAAGACTAAGGAAGGTCTAATTAAGACAGGCAGTTGCTGAAGAATAGACTGTCGACAAGATATAGATTATGTCGTCGACAAGATAAGGTGGTTACAATGATATCAAGCAGTTAAGTAGATTACGCCGACATCAGTTAGATGACTTTATTTCGTCTTAAATACAAGTGCAGAAGGGATGTCCCATATCGTCGAAATACACTTGTGTGAAGAAGAAGAAAGGAGACTTGAAGATCTGTCCAAGTCCAATTCATCGACAAGCTCTGTCGTCGAGATATTGTCCATGTCCTCGTAACGATGGAAATATCATCGAGACAGATTCAAAAGTTGCCAGACGCACTATCAGCATTTAATGTTGCTGCCTGATTGTCCAATCAGCGTGCGCTCTTAAGGTAAGGGCGTCTGTCAGTGAAGGACATCATAGGAGACAGTTGAGCTACTCCTCCATCCTATAAAAGGGAGTAGTGGTTGCCCTAAAGAAATAAAAAACACGCGAAGGAGATAGACGAGAATGAAGAATAGAAAAAGAATCTCGACGAGCAATACAATAGTTAAAGCTGCGGAGAAGACTCAACATTAAGAAGAGGAGAACAAAAAAGCATATCCATTGTTCTCCAAGTTGCAGCCACACCACATCGACTGATAAGAATTGTTCTCATCAAGAAGCCAATCAACTTCAGGCAAAAGAAGAAGGCTTGAAGAAGATCTGTACCTTTAAGATTCAGATCAAAGACATCTTCTTCAAGGCTAGAAGTCGATCTCCACCTGGCAGAAGAATCTATATTGTATATCTTTCTTGGTAAGGCTTGCGGGCCAAAACTGTAAGATCTTTTTTCAGAACTAAGTGTCGAGCTTGAGGGCTTTATTTCTGTGAGGCTTGAGGGCCAGCGCATAGGACTTGCGGGTCCAACCATGTCAAGATTGCTGGCTTGGGTGCAGTGAAAGGGCTTGCGGGCCTGGGCTACAGGGACTTGCGGGTCCAAGGGGCAAGACTTGCGGGTCTGCGCTGTGTAGGGCTTGAGGGCCTAAGTTTCAAGCTTGTGGGCTTGGGTGCAGTGAAGGGGCTTGCGCGCCTAGGCTGTAGGACTTGCGGGTCCGAGTTGTAAGGCTTGCGGGCCAGAGACATTGGCGGAGTTTGCCGAGCTTAGTAAACTGCTAGGTAGGCGCAGAGGAACAAATGACTACTCAAGACACCATGTCTTGTGGAACCTCTATAAATTCTTGTATGTTTTTTGTGTAGTGCTCTTAAACTCTAAATCCGTTAACCAGAAATCAGGAATACCAAAAAGGGGAACAAAACAAATTGAAATACCTATTCACCCCCCCCCCCTCTAGGTGATAAGTCGACATCCAATAACTAACCAAAGATTCTGTTGATATTTCTCTGAGGCATCTAGAATCTCTGATAGCCCAGATTCTTAAGTCCCATGTGTGTGGGAAGCACATAAGAAGCTTATCATTAATTTTTGTCAGAGAAATTTCTTTATCAAGCCCTCTCAGCTCATTTATGATAAGGCTGAACCTGACATACATTTCAGTTATGCTTTCATCAGCCTTCTTCTTAAAGTTCTCATATTGAGATATGAGAAGGGACCTCTCGTCCTTTCATTCATCAAAGCTACCTTCAACCAATCTGGAATGAGATTCCCAGATTTCATTGGCAGAGTTGCAATCAGCAACTTTTTGAAATATATCATCTAACATGGTTGACACCAGAATATTCATGGCTTTGGCATCACATGCCTTCACCTTCTTCTCAGCATCAATCCATTCTTCTCTGGGGACTACAGTTTGTATTACTGTCCCACTAGCATCTTTTGTCACTGGGACTCGGGGGCCTGTAATAATGACATTAAAAATGTCTTCATCAATAGAGTTCATATAAATCCTTATTCTTGCCTTCTAGAGTGTAAACTTATTCTGATTACACAATGGTGGTCATGTTGAGGCATAGTCCTTAGAACTCATTTTCTTTAAAAATAGTTTTTAACTGATTTATAATAAAGAAATGAGAGAAGGAGATCTTTTGATCAAGGTGTTAACCTTTTGATGATCAACCAACCTCTAATACCAATTTAAAGTGCACAATGTGTCTCTGAGTTTCTCTAGAAGGGGGGGGGGGTGAATAGTGTTTAAAAAATTTTCTACCCTAGTTATGCACACATAATAAAAACTTTAAGTATTATGCACCCAGCAAAACCTATGACAGAATAAAGTATAAACAGATTGCTGAAAATAAAACACCGAAAAACTAAAGTATGGACAGCACAGAAAATCACACACAAAGACACAGGTATTTTATTGAGGTTCCCCAAAATGTGGGTAGTCCTCTCTTCTACCTCCCTGATAGGATTGCACAACCTGTGCCTGAGTCTCTTGATAAGGAGACTCTTAGAACTATTGAGTCTTTTGATAAGGAGACTCATAGAACCACTGAGTCTATTGATAATGAGACTCTTAGAAACACCGAATCCTTTGGAAGAGGGATTAATAAAACTCTTTTACAGTTGAAGGAAAAGTGAGAAGAAAGTAAGAAGAAAGAAAGAAGATGAAGATAAGAATTCTGTTTTTCAGAATTCTTCAAAAGCAATTTCTCAAGAACTTCAGCTTTTGTTTTTCTATCACTGGATCTGTTGATGATGAACCCTTGCTTATGATTATGATGATTTGCAAGGGTTATTTTTAGATCCTTTTCTCTGAGTGCTTCTTGTAATCTAGCTACTGTATTATGATGATGGAGCAGCTATCTGTCTTTTCGATGTAGAGAGAGCACTTAAGTTTTCTGTCTTAGGGTTAGAGAAGAGTGGAGTGAAGAACCTTATTTGATAGAATGAATAAATGTTGTCAATATCTATCTTTCTTCTCTTTTTCTCCACACTTATTGTGTATGATTGGTATTTGAATTTCATTCTCTATTTAGATTGTCCTGAAAAGGAATTCTTATTGGACTTTTGATTTTACTTTCCTCATTTGATCCCGACCCTTCCATCAGCTATGAATACCTTCCATGAATGATTTTACTGTGTCCTGGTGTACTCCATTCCATTCTTGGAAATAATCGAGCAGTTGGAGAAATGTCTTTTGCTTGGTGGTCCTTCTGAAAAGATGTTAAAAGGACAGCTGAGAAAGTTTCCTTTTTAAGACAGTATTCGATGTAGCATCGAATTAAATTTCTTTCTTATCGATGCACCTCTGAGTTCATATCAGAGTAGGCTTCAAATTCCTTCTTAGCTCTGGCTGAACTCAGACATCGACATAGCGTCGAATACTTCTTGACGTATCCGTCGGGTTGAAGGATTGAACTTGGACATCATCTTCTGCGTTGAGTTGATGTTGAAGTTGCGTCGACTTCACAGATGGCATCGACAAGCTCTTCCTTCTACGTCGAGTCTCTTTCGACGTTGTGTTAACTTGACTTATACTTCGACAGACTGATCAAGTTGCTTGGACTTCTAGTCAGAGTTGCGTCGACATCAAGTTGAAGTTGTGTCGACTTTCATTCAACGCAAGTCTTAACTTAACAGATTTTGTGATTATTTTGACTTGGCCTTGACACTCTAATGTTAGTGTGACAACCTAATAGATCTAATGACCAACATACTCTTACTATACAATTAGGGTAATACACCTAGGAGGTAAAATCACATATAGATAATTTGTTAAGTTAAATCAAAAGGGGTTTTCCCAACAGGAAAAGAGAAAGGTTGAAGGCGGTGGAAGCCCCAATGTATCCGACCCTGCTCTGAAGAAGGGAGGAAGCGAAGTTTGTAGTTTCGGTGGTCGCCCTGGCCACCCCTACGAAAAATGTTACAAGAGTGCTCCAAAAGGTGAGCTAATCTGTAATTCTTGTAAGCAGAAGGGGCATGATGTTGCCCGTTGTTGTCCGAAGGACAAGCTCTGTTTCGTGTGTGGGCAGAAGGGGCTCATTAAGCCAAAATGCCCACAATCCCAGCCTCCTTTGCAGCCAGTGCCACTTCAGGCTTTGTCGCCGCCGCAGTTGCAGTATCAAGATAAAGGAAGGGGCAAGTTAAATGTGGTGACCAGGGAATAAGCGCAGACTTCCACCCAGGTGATTTCAGGTTAGGCCCTAATCTAACTCTTAGCTTTCAGCTTTAGTTTTCGATTTTTGTTCGGCTAGTTACACATACGATTTTATAGGAGAATTTAAGGTAAAGAACTGTTGGGAGCGGGTCCTTTTCGATTCTGGTGCTACCCAATCGTTCGTGGCTAGGACTTTTGTAGAGCACCATCGTTTGACCCTCGATCAAATTGGCAATCCATTTCATGTTAAGTTCCCTCTGGCGACTCAGTGGTGTCAGACCAGGGTAACCAGAGATGTACTATCCTCTAGGTGAATTCTTAGCTTTTGCTGATCTAAAGGCGCTAGGCCTGGAAGATTTTGATGTGATTTTGGGCATGGATTGGTTGTCCAGATATAATGTTGTTATCCAATGCAAGGTAAAGCGTTTGGACTTTAGGATAAGAAACGGTCAGCCCATGAGTGTGTATGGCCTTCCGCGCTAGAATTCCCAAATTATTTCTGCGGTATGTGCTTGGAAACTTTTAGATTCTGGTTGTTTTGCTTACCTGGTTTCTATGTTATAAACTGTTAGTAGTTTGTCGTGTGTCGAGGAGATTTCGGTGGTGAGAGAGTTTCCGGATGTTTTCCCTGTTAGTCTCCCTGGTCTTCCGCCTAAGAGGGATGTGGAGTTTGTTATTGACCTTGAGCCAGGTACTCATCCTATTGCTAAGGCACCATACCCTATGGTCCCACACGAGCTGGAGGAGTTGCGTACCCAGCTAGATGAATTGTTGTAGTGTGAATTTATTGGGTCAAGTTCTTCACCATGGGGTGTTCTAGTTCTGTTTGTGAAGAAGAAGGATGGTTCGATGAGGTTGTGCACAGATTATAAAGAGTTGAACAAGGTAATCATCAAAAACAGATATCCATTGCCTAGAATTGATGATTTGTTTGATCAGTTGCGTGGTAGTTCGGTGTTTTTGATGATTGATCTTCATTCAGGCTACCATCAGTTGCGGATCCGTGAGTCCAATGTTCCGCGGACTGCTTTCCATTCTCCGCATGGACATTTTGAGTTCCTGGTGATGTCCTTTGGATTTACTAATGCACCCCATGCGTTTATGGATATGATGAATAGAGTGTTCAAGGAATTCTTAGATCGCTTCGTGGTCGTTTTCATTGACGATGTTCTGGTGTATTCCCAAAGTGTTGAGGTGCATGCTCAGCACTTATGTTTGGTTCAACCTACTCCGAGAGAGCATAAGTTATATGTGAAGCTGAGTTAGTGTGAGTTTGGCTCTCTCAAGTATCCTTCGTGGGTCATATAATGGGTAAAAATAGAATTTATGTGGACCCAGAAAAGATAATAACAGTCATGGATTGGAACAGACCTACTATGCCTAAGGAGATAAGGAGCTTCTTAGGGTTGGCAGGATATTATAGGAGATTTGTGGAAGGATTTTCGGTGTTGTTTACGCCACTGACTAAGCTTATGCAAAAGAATGCAGCATTTGTATGGGGCGATAAGTGCAAAGAAGCCTTCCAGGAATTGAAAAGGAGGTTGTGCACCGCTCCTATTTTGGCTTTACCTACGGAGGGAATGGAGTATGTTGTTTATGTGTACGCATCACACGTCGAGCTGGGGTGCATTTTGATGCAAGAAGGAAAGGTATTTGTGTATGGGTCACGACAATTGAAGATTCATGAAAGGAATTATCCAACACATTATTTAGAATTTGCGGCAGTAATTTATGCTTTGAAACTTTGGAGACATTTATTGTATGGTGCATTATGCAAGATTTATATAGACCATAAGAATTTAAAGTATGTCTTCACTCAGAAGGAGTTGAATTTGCGCCAGTATAGATGGTTAGAGTATGTCGTGGATTATGAAGTCGATATTCTATATCATCTTGGCAAAGATAACGTGGTGGCTGACGCACTGATTAGAAAGACCATGCAAGTCTTCAACCTTTCCGGGCAATCTGTGGTGGAAGAGTTTTTACTGATGGATATCTCAGTTGGAAGTAGTAGCGCACCTTGTATCATGGATGCCGAAGAGCCTTCTTGGAATACCATTACAAGATTGCATCAGAAGGACGACACAGATCTTCAGTATTTTCGAGAAAGGGAAGAGAGGGGTGAGTTGCCAGATTTCTCTTTAGATAAAGTCGGTACCCTGAAGTATCGGGCTAGGTTTTGTATTCCCGCTTTTGGTGATATTTGAGCAAAGATTTGTGGCGAAGCTCATGGATCAAGTGTTTCCTACCACTCTGGTTCTATAAAGATGTATCGAGATTTGAAACAGATCCTTTGGTGGTCAGGAAATAAAAATGACATTGCTAAGTTTGTTTTCGAATGTTATACTTGCTAACGCATTATGGCAGATCATAAGAGGCCTAGAGGTAAGTTGACTCCTTTGAATATTCCAAGTTGGAAGTGGGAGAGCATTTCTATGGATTTCATTACTAGGTTGCCAAGTCCTCCCCGAGGGCAGGATTCTGTGTGGGTCATAGTTGATAGATTAACGAAGTGTGCCCACTTCGTACCATTCAAGATTGGTTATTCCATGCAGAAGATAGCAGAGTTGTGTTTGGATGAGGTCATACAATTACATGGTGTCCTAGTGAGTATCGTGTCAGATCAGGATTCTAGGTATATGTCTCAATTTTGGCAGAGCTTGCCGGGAGATTTGGGCACTGACCTTAAATATTCTACTTCCTATCATCCGCAGACCAATGGCCAAATGGAAAGAGTTAATCAAATTTTAGAAGATATGATTAGATGTTATATCCTAGACCATGGTGGAGCATGGGACCAACGTCTTACACTTATGGAGTTTGAGTATAATAATAGTTATCAAGAGAGTTTACATATGGCCCCCTTTGAGGCTTTGTATGGGAGACGTTGTCAAACTCCCATGTTTTTGGTTGAAGTTGCAGAGAGACTGTTGTTAGGTCCAAATTGGAAGATATGTGTGTTGCCGTGATGCATATCCGCGAGAAGCTTCGCGTTGCTCAAGAACGTTATAAGAAGTATGCTAATCGGAGAATGATTGATCTGGAATTCGCAGTTGGGGACATGGTGTTCTTGAAAGTTTCTCCGGTGCTAGGTATTAAGAGATTTGAGAAGTACCACAGGTTGGATCCCCAGTATGTTGGACCTTTCCGGGTTGTTGAGCGCATCAGAGTGTCTGCTTATAGGCTGGATTTGCATGCTTCTATCTCAGGTGTTCATGATGTTTTTCATGTGAGCCAGTTGAGAAAGTGCATGCTTAGTGATCTTCATGTCCTTGACTCGTTGCCTCAGTTGCAAACTAATCTGTCTTATGTCGAAGATCCTATCCATATTTTAGAGACTTAGGATAGAGTGCTGCGAAAGAAGATGATTCCTATGGCCAAAGTCCTTTGGCAAAACCAAGACGTTGAGAGCGCGACTTGGGAGCTGGAATCTTTTATGAGGAAATCTCATCCTCTTCTCTTCTCCTAGTTTTCTTCGGTAAGTTCTTTTCTATCAGATAAGTTTGTTGTTTTGTTCGTTTATCTCTTAAGTTCGGTTGTGTTTCAAGTTTCGAGAAGAAAATTCTTCTTAGGGGGGTGGTTGTAACGCCCCTGATTTCTGATAATTTAATTAAATACAATTTCAACATAATAATGACGTAAGGGCGTTACGTTAACGTGATGTTAGCGGTGTTTACCAAAGTGTTGAAATTTCAGAGATTATAAAATTTAAAATAATTAATTTAAGTGAAATTGTCAAGTTTCGTTGTTATGAACTATGTAAATTAAATTATAACTCGTAATCGGATCATCCAACTCTGATTTTGACTTCATCGTTGGTTTTGGAGGACCGCTATTTGCCTTTGGTGTGAATTTTGTCAAAAATCCGTGTTGGTCATTGTTCAAATCGTTACGTAAAGGATTTAACTGAATGATAAAAATTATTTAATTTCTTAAATTCCCGATAAATGGACAATCTTAGGAAATTAGGTTTTCCTTTTTCCTTTTCTCCTTTCCCATTTCCACTGAACTAGAGAGCGAGAGATAGTGAGAGTCGCGACTTCCTTGGTGCTTCCATCGGCTATCGTGTGTGATCTAGTGGACAAAATCTCCATCTAAGCATAGATTCAGAAAGCTATCGCATGGATCTTTGTGTGTGCGGTGAGTATTTTGGATTTCCTGGGTTTTTTATGTCAATGTGTTTTGCCCTAAGCCTTGTTTTTTGTTCTAAAGTTTCAAAAATTATTGGTAGGAGTATTCATTTGGCTGATCCTTTGTGTGGTGTGCGTGGAGGCCGGTGATCGGAAGATTTGAGGCAAGTGGTGGAGAATTCATCGAGAGGTATCGATATTCGTCGAGTAATATTGACAACTTCGTCTTTGTTAGAGATTCGTTTAGAGGCCAATTCTATAAGTTAATTCGTCGAGTAAAGGTAAATTTGTCGAGTAGTTTCGACGAATTTGTCGAGTCCTATCGTGTAATAAGCCGAGTAATATAGCTTAAATCCCTCGAGAAGTTATAAGGAATTCGTCGTGTGAGCAGTGTTTTCATCAAGTAATCTAAGTGAATTCATCGAGTAGTTTTGAAGAATTCGTCGAGTATTCTTAATATTCGTCGAGTGCTTTCGACGAATTCATTGTGAAGGTGGTTTTCCTTGGAATTTTTTAGGTTTTTCTGTGGTGCCAGATTTGATCATGATGTTTGTGAATCACTACACCCAGTTGGTTGCTTTTGGACTATTGGTTGAGCTGGACAACTGGCCACCACCACAGTGCCTGTTTTTCTTCCTTGGACGTGTAGACTGTTGGTTGTGTTGGCATAACCACCGTCATAGTGCCTTTTATTCCCTGGATGTTTTGGCATGATGGTTTGTGTTGGAAAGATAGCCACCGCTTCAGTACCGTCTTTTGGCTTGGTTAATGATTCACTTCTTGAGCCAATCCATCACTCTTCTTCCTACATAGATGTTATTATATAACTTCGACTGCTTTTCATGCAAGTTTTTCAATGTTTGGATGTTAAGATCTCTTTACTTTGATTGTAATTGTTTTACAACTAAGTTTCTTGTTGGGTCGGTAACCCTCTTGAGCTTAATAAGTTCTCCCTCTTTACTTTTTGTAGAACAGAAGGACTTAAACATGCGACAAATGAGGTGGATGGAGTTCCATGGGGACTATACCGTCACGATCCATTACACCCCCAGGAGGGGAAATGTGGTCACGGATGCTTTAAGTGGAAGGGCCTCTACGCAAGCCAGCTGGATTCAGATATATGATGTGCATTTAATTAGTGACTTAGAGGCCTTGGAGATTTCCTGTGTGGATAGGAACTCTAGCTCGAATGCATGCTTTAACTGGATGGAGGTGCAATATGACTTCGTGGACAGAATAAGATAGGCCTTGGAGCTTGATTGAAGCATGAAGCACTATGTGGCGGAGACTATGGATGGATCAACAGCCGAGTTTGTGTTTCACGACGGTCTTTTGTGGAAAGACAGTCGGTTGTGCATCCCGAATGTTGGCAAACTGAGGGAGGAGTTGATTTACGAATCACACTTCACGAAGTACTCAATGCACCCAGGGAGCCCAAAAATGTACCAAGACATGAAAAAGCTATTTTTGTGGCCAAGTTTGAAGAAGGACATAGCTCTTTATGTGAAAAAAATATAAGACTTGCGCACTTGTGAAGGCGGAATGTCAGAAACCTGCTGGGTTCCTTAAGTCGTTACTTGTTCCGAAGTGGAAATTTGATGATATTTCTATTTATTTCGTGCATGGTTTGTAGAGATCGCATCACGGGAAAGAGGTTGTTTGGGTGATCGTGGACCATTTAACAAAGGTATCCAATTTTATTCCAAACCGGAGGGACGATTCAGTGGAGAAATTGGCAAAGCTATACGTTGATAGTATAGTACGATTGCACGGTGTGTCCCGTAGCATCATTAATGATCGAGATGGATGCTTCACATCGAAAGATTGGAGGCTAATCCAACAACTATTGGGTACCAAACTGAAGTTTAGCACTGCCTTTCATCCTCAAACAGATGGGCAGACTGAATGGACCAATAGGACAATGGAGGATTTGCTTCGCATGTGCGTCTTGGATTTCGGTAAAAAGTGGGAAGATCATCTCTTTATGATTGAGTTCGCTTACAATAACCGCTATCAAGCTAGTAATAAAATGGCGCCCTTTGAGTCCCTTTATCTTAGTAAGTGTCGTACTCCCTTAGCTTGGGCGGAGATGGGCGAAACTAAGCTGTTTATGCGAAAGGAAGTCGAAGATGCTACTTCGACTATTCAAAATAATCTGAGAGCGGTTGTTAATTGCGTATGAAGGATTCGACGCTTGAAAAAGCTGAGTACGAGGTACCTTGGACCATTTGAGATAATGGAGCACATAGGTGAAGCTGCATATCGACTCGCTCTTTCGACAGAGTTTAGCAGTTTGCATGATGTGTTTCACATATTCATGCTGAGGAATGTTGTGCAAGAGCCTACTCAAGTGCTTGTGGCTAATCAAGTGTCGGTCAATGATCACCTAAAGATGAAGGTCAAGCCTATTCACATCGAGGACACTGATGTCAAGCAGTTGTGGAATTAATTGATCCGGATGGTCAAAGCTCGCTGGAACAATTGCGGTCGTGAGGATCTTACATGGGAGCGAGAGCAAACCATGCTTGAGGAGTTCCCTAAGCTATTCTGTTAAGGTATAAAGTTTGTTTTGTATCTTTACAGTCTTTTCTTAAAGAAATTTCGGGACGAAATTTCTTTAAGGGGAGGTGGTTTATGTGACACCCTGCCAGTACAAATAATATAAAAATAGGTCTAGCTGAGACCCCACGCCATATTGAACAAACTAGCTAGACGTTAAAAGATGATAAACATAAATGAACTACTATAGAGTATAAATAAGCATAAGCGGAAGCTGTCAATATATATTACTTTTATAATGTCCACCGTCTCAGGAATGAATCAATTTAAGTTATTGCCTTAAGGCCTTACATTCAACAATGTAACTATCTTAACAACATGCATCGGCACGCAGGACGGCAATACAGGGAAAGCATTAAAACAAAGGCTGTCCTTCAAGGACCAACACATCAAATGGCTCCAGCCCGCTACTTTCCGCTCGGCTCAGCAGCACCTGCACCATCCATAAATAAGAGGTAAACGAGGGTCAGCTATGAGCTGACCACAAACCACATAACGATCCCACCCCCACCCCCCGACCATTCTAGCTGACTCAGAATCGGGGGCACCGTTAACCAGCAAGGAAGTCGTACATGCAACCTGTAATCATATAAAGAAAGTATAACTACACTACACGCAAGTTGTACATGCAACATATAATCATATAAAGAAAGTATAACTACACTACACAGGGGGAGGTTTCAAGCACAATCAATCTTCTAGGTTGAGCATCAAAGTAAATGGAACCTAGATATGCACATGAAGTTGGATGGATTCACCCAGAGGATCCCCACAACTGCCTAAGTAACCGCATGAGGCTAACATATCATCAATTCATAACCAACACAACCTTAAGTGGTAAAAGAGCTTTTGGCCGATCTAGGTGAACTCCTTCCACAGCCTCTCCCATGATCACACGGCATACAAGAGGTTGGGACCTCTCACCAATCTGCATGGAAATGGGTTTGGTTCATCTTTGCACGTGTTCTAGTCGTCGTGATCTATCGCATGATGCGGGTATGGCTTCGCCTCGTCCCATAAGGTTTTAACACATACAAATGTCACGCAAAAGATAAGCTTCGCACCAAATCCTTCCAAGAGAGCATAAGCTTCACAAACATAACCAATGAAGGAGGTACAATACCACTCCATTTCAGAACTCGTGGTAAAGGTTTGCATTCAACAACAACCCAAGCCTGGGGCTTCCATTAGGCTCTCTGAAAGACACAGACAACCCAAGTCCCGCAATACAATGACATATCTCACGGAGTTATTCTCCGGCATGCATTATAGGCTTAACCTAAATGCACGTCATAATCAAGCATCACCGATCCGCGCTAACGGCCACGAGTAGGATTCACACAAAATGCCTAAATCCGTACGACAACCAGATTTCTGCATATAATAAATGTCGAGGATGGACACAATCTACCCAGAGTTCCGAAGAACAAAAGGAAGTCCTACACTTCACTATTTAGGGAAAGAGACAACCTTATGCAAGCATAAAAAAGTGATGAAAGGAACAAAATACGTGTTAAGACCGGGAGGAAGGATCATTACCCTTGACATTCTCTTCGGCGCCATGAATCTGAGATTTCAATCGGATGGAAAGAACTGCACTGGGCTGCTCTCGGTGGATCTGGAAACATCTTGCGATTTGGAGCTTCGGAGCTCCGTCAATGGCGGAAATAGTATCTGTCTTCCTGCTTGGCTTTCCCCTATCTCAAGCTTGGAGAGAGAAAGTAAAAGAAATAATGATCATAAAGATCATTTTATAATATCCTTTAAGGGATTTCAAACTCATCCTAGTCGTCAGATCTACTTTTCAGGTTGATCGGGATGGCTGCGATGAGGATTTGAATGGTTTATTTCTGTCACTTTTAAAACAGGAAAAATAGTTCTCTGTATGCATTCGTCGAGATTACTCAACTAATATGTTAACCACTCAGCTATTCGACGACACCACTCGACTAATATGGTAACCACTCAGTTATTCGTCGAGACCACTTGACTAATCTGGTAACCAATCAGCTATTCGTCGAGACCACTAGAATAATCTGGTAACCAGTCAGCTATTCGTCGAGACAACTCGACTAATCTGGTAACAACTCAGCTATTCATCGAGATCACTCGACTAATCTGGTAACCACCCAGCTAATCATCGAGACCACTCGACTAATGAGCATATTCATTGGGACCACTCGACTAATCAGCATATCCATTGAGACCACTCGACTAATCAGCATATTCATCGAAACCACTCAACTAATCATCATATTCATCGAGACCACTCGACTAATAAGCATATTCATCGAGACCACTCAACTAATCAGCATAACACTTCTCTTCCAACCCATTTTGGAAAAAGTGGTGTATTATAACTCCACCTCCCTTAAATGAATTTCGTCCCAAAATTACGAAAATAGTAAAGATCAAAATTAAATTACCTCAGAGGAAAAGCTCAGGGTACTCTGCAAGCATGGTTTGCTCTCTTTCCCAAGAGAGTTCCTCTCTCCCGCAATTGTTTCAATGGACCTTTACCATTCAAATGGATTTGTTTCGTAACTGCCTCACCTCAGTGTCTTCAATGCGCATGTGCTTGACTTTAGTCGCTAGCCCACCGTCTATCGACACTTCGTCTACCACAACAACATGTGTAGGCTATTTCACAGCCTTTCTTAACACTGAAATGTGAAATACATTGTGTAGACCGCTTAGCTATGCAGATGGAGCGAGCCGATAAGCAACTTCACCAATGCGTTCCAATATCTCAAACGGTCCTACGTACCTTAGACACAGCTTTTTCAAGCGTCAGTTACTTGATACTCCCTTGAACGGTTTGATCTTAAAGTAAACCCAGTCAATAATGATGAACTCAACGTTACGGTGATTCGCATTGTAATACCTCGCTTGCCTATCATGGGCAATTAGCAACCGCTCTCGTATTGCCCGAATTGATGCATTTGCTCCATCCACGTCTCTGCGCTTTAACAAAATTGTGTCTCCCGTTTCAACCCAAGCCAAAGGCATACGGCACTTTCTACCATAAAGGTCCTCGAAGGATGTCATATTAATACTTGCTTGGTAGTTGTTATTGTAGGCAAACTCAATCATATAGAGGTGGTCCTCCCATCTCTTTCTGAAATCCAAGGCGCACATCCTGAGCATGTCTTCCATCGTCCTATTGTTCCTCTTGGTCTGCCCATCCATTTGCGAGTGGAAGGTAATGCTAAACTTTAGCTTGGTACCCAATAGTTGGTGAATCAGCTTTCAGTCATTAGATGTGAAACACCCATCTCGATCACTCACGATGCTATGGGGAACTCCGTGCAATCGTATGATTTTGTCACCGTAAAACTTGGCTAGCTTTTCCACGGAATCATCCTTCTGGTTCGGAATGAAGTGCGATATTTTTGTCAAACGATCTACGATCACCCAAATGGCATCATTTTCATGATGCGATCCCGGCAATCCATGCACGAAATCCATTGAAATATCGTTGAACTTCCATTCCAGAATCGGCAAAGACTTTAGAAACCCACCAGGTCTTTGACATTCAGCCTTCACAAGCGTGCAAGTATGACACTTGGCTACTTAGAGAGCAATGTATTTCTTCATACTCGACTACCAAAAGAGTTTCTTCATATCCATGTACAACTTTGTACTCCTCGGGTGATTCGAGTACTTGGTAAAATGAGCCTCGTACATCAATTCTTCCCATAAATTGGCCACTTTTGGGACTCACAATCCAGCATCTTTCCATAAAATACCATCATCGAAGGAGAATTCAGCGTTAGACCCATCAATAGTCTCTGCTTTATGCTTCACTTCATGCTTTCATCTAGCTCCAAAGCTTGTCGAACTCGCTCGACAAGGTCGCATTGAACCTCCGTCCAGTTCAAGCATGCTGAAGTAGACGCTCTCCCATCGAAACAAGTGATCCGCATGGACTCTAGATCACGGATTAGATGCTCATTATGCATCAAAATCCAATTTTCTTGCGCAGGAGCCCGACGACTCAACGCGTCTGCAACAACCATTCCCTTCCTGGGAGTGTAGCGAATATCGAAGGTGTAGTCCCAATGGAACTCCATCCACCTCCTTTGTCGCATATTCAATTCCTTCTGATTTAACAGTTACTTTAGGCTCTTGTGATCCCTAAAGATGTCGATCTTCACATAGTAAATGTAATGCCTCCATAATTTGAGAGCGAATTCCACGACCGCTAACTCCAATTCATGGACCGGGTAGTTCCTCTTATGTACCTTCAATTGTCAGGAGCCATAGGCAATCACCTTTCTGAATTGAACTAGAATGCAACCCAAGCCATTACCGGAGGCATCGCTATATATTTCATAGACTTCCGTTCCACAAGGAGGGCATAAAATGGGCGCTATGGTCAGATGGCTCTTCAGCTCCTCAAAAGTGCGTGCGCACTCTGGCAACCAAGCGAACTTCTGATCTTTCTTAGTCAACTTAGTGAGAGAGAGCGCAATCCTAAAAAAGTTCTCCACGAAGCGCCTACTGTAGCCGGCAAGTCCTAAGAAACTTCGGACTTTCGCCACGTATTTCAATACAGGCCACTCTCAGAGTGCTACTATCGTCGACGGATTGACCACGATTCCTTTACCACTAATAACATGACCAAGGAATTCCACTGATGATAGCCAAAACTCGTATTTGGAGAACCTGGTGTATAGATTACTCCTCCTTAATGTGCTCAAGACTGCGGGCAGATTCTCTGCATGCTCCTCTTTGGACTGAGAGTATATCAATATGTCATCGATGAAGTCGATCACAAATCAATCAAAGTACTCTCAGAACATTCTATTCATCATGTCCATAAATACCGACGGTGCATTTGAGAGACCGAACGGCATGACCGTGAGTTCATAGTGCCCAAAGCTTGTACTGAATGTTGTCATTGGAATATTACATTCCCTTATTCTCAGCTGATAATAGCCGGACCTCATGTCTAGCTTCGAATACAACATCGACACAACCAGTTGGTCGAAAAAGTCATCGATTCTCAAAATCAAATAATGATTCTTCTCTGTCAGCTTATTCAGCTCTTGATAATCGATGTATAGACGCAAGCTCCCGGCCTTCTTTTTCACAATGAGGACTGGTGCACTCCAAGTGGATGAACTTGGATGTGCATAGCCTTGCTCTAGTAGTTCTTTCAACTACACTTTTATCTCTGCCAATTCTTTTGGCGCTATTCGGTACGGTGAGCGTGACACAGGCTTGGCATATGGCACCAGGCACCTGACACCAATTCAATACAGAAATCAATCTCTCGCTGAGGGGGAGCCCTATGGAGTTCATTTTTATAATACGTCAGCATACTCCGATACTACCGGGACATCACTTAAACTGGGCTTATGCTCTGATGCCTTCAATAAAGTGAAGAACAACTATGCGCCTTTCCTCATCTCCTTGACCACTTGGATAGCAGACATCAGCGTCTTGCACGCTTCTTGCATACCAGCAAACGTATTCTCGTCTCCAGTGTTCTTTCTTAGAGTAATCCCCTTCTGATTGCAATTTATGCATGCTCACTGCTTCGAGTGCTAGTCCATGCCAAAATATTATATCAAATTTAGTTAGCGGTAATAATGATGCTTCCAGGTCAAAATCTTGATTCCCAATCTGCGCCTTTACACGACTCAACATATTGGTGCTCATACGAGAGCCATTGGTTATAACTACCTCCAATATATACTTCACCAGGGTAGATGGTACTCTAATTCACACCACAAAGTCCTTAGACAAGAAGGAGTGTGATGCTCTAGTTTCAAAAAGAGCTCTCGCCGGATAGTTGAAAATTAGGATAAAGACTAATTGCACGCTGTTGGGAACAGTGCCTAGCATTGTTCCTGATTTGAAGAGGTGCTCAGGTCAATGATAAAAGCTTTATGCATTTGATGGTATGCTTAGTTTATCCTTACAGAGATTAAATCATATGTCAGTACTTCTCCAATGTCACTAAGTCCAAAATTGTCAAGAAGGACTGGACATATCATCAAATAAGCATGTATACATCGTCTAGATTATACTCAGAGTTAAGCAGAAGGTTCATGTCAGTTATCGTCGAGATAACATGAACAATTCGATGATATCGTTGTGACATCAAAGTACACACAATGATATCGTCATAAGAATAAGAAGAATCAATCAAAGTCCAATAATGTCGTGACCACCAGAATCACACGACGATATCACTGTAAGGTCTAAGAAGACTTAAGTCAAAGTATTCGGCAATTTCAACGACATCGTCATAAGAGAAGCCTTGTCTTCGAGAAGGCTAAGGGAGAACTCTTGAAGACATCTTATTGAATAAGAATCGCTTGTTGTTAGAATGATCAAGACAAGATCGTCGATATGACAGAATGGTTTCAACGATATCGTCGATAATACAGCATGGTTTCAACGATATCGTCAAGAAGATAGTATGGTTTCAAAGATATCGTCGATAAGACAATATGGTTTCAATAATATCATCGATAAGACAGTATGGTTTCAACGATATTGTCGATAAGACAGAATAGTTTCAACGACATCGTCGAGAAGACCGTAAGTTGACAACAAGATTATGAAGATACCTTTAAGATGACTTTATGTCGTTGTAAGTACAAGTGCAGCTGTGATATCTTGTACCGTCAAGATATCATTCTCTAACAAAGATTGAAGAAGACTTGAAAATTTGTCCAAGTCCAAGATGGATCGGCGTAATGGCAAGTTCTGTTGTCGAGATGTTGCAAATATCGTCGAGACAGATCAAGACATTTCAAATCGCATTGTCTGCATTTAATGCTGCCGTCTGATGGTCCAATCAGCTCGTGCCATTAAGGAATGGGACTCTGACACTTAAAGGACATTCTAAAGGACCATTAGTCGGCTCCTCAGTCATATAGAAGAGATAAGTGTCTGTCCTAATTTACACAAGTAAGAAAAGCAGAAAACACGCAAGATTGAATAGAACACTAAGGTTGCGTAAAGAACAAACAAGAACCAGTGAGCCAAAAGAACTTCAACAAGTGTTCTCCAAGCTTTAGTCCATCAACATCGACTGATAAGAAGTGTTCCATATTGAAGAAGGGATTGAAGAGAAATCTGTGTTTTCCAAGATATCATCAAAAGCATTCTCTTAAAGTCCAAGAAGCCAATCATCATCCATCTAAGAAATTTTTCTCATTCATTTTCTGTTGGGCTTGCGGGCCTGAGCTTGTAGGATCTGTTTCAGATCTGAGTTTGTAAGGCTTGAGTGCCTGAGTTTGTAGGGCTTGAGGGCCTGAGATTGTAGGTCTTGGGGGCCTGAGTTTGTAGAGCTTGAGGGCCTGAGTTTGAAGTGTTGGGTTTTCTACAAACCATTCATAATGATAATAGCACATCAAATGTGCGCAGCGGAAGAAACAAAAACAAGAACAACCCAAAAGAGTTTCGGATCTTGTGATTTCATGAATCAAGAAATACAAAAAGCAACACATTGCAATACCTGAAGGGGATTGAGTCAATACTCAACCTGTTGGAGTTTCTGAGGTGATCTCAAAGCAATCAACAGTTAGTCTTACTGCCAACGCAATATGAGCCTATAGGGTCGCACATAAAAGCATTTGGAGAAGTTGGAGAAAGGATTGTGTTGGCCTTACTCATATTGGATATGAGTGGAGGACCAATCCTGTGACTGCTTGGCATTAACTTGAGAATGTCTCAACGGGAAATCATTTAAAGGGTTTAAACGAATGGTTTTATGCTAGACAAATTCGGCTAAAGGGTTTAACCGAACTGTGTCAAATTCGGCTAAAGGGTTTAACCAAATTATGTTGATTCGAATAATGGAATTCGGCGATATTGATTCAGCTAATGTGTTTAGCCGAACTGTAACAAATTCGACTAAAGGGTTTAGCCGAAATGTGTTAGCTCGACGAAATGGTTTCGACGAAATCATATAACTGAATTTATATAGTCGAATCGGCTATAGCATATAGACAAATTTGGTTATTGTATATAGTCGAATCGGCTATAGCATATAGACGAATTCGGTTATTGTATATAGTCGAATTCAGTTATATAGTTTAGTCGAATTGTCGAATTCGGCGAATGTGTAAATCTATACAGAAATGTTATGTTTTTCCTCTGGTCTGCGGATAGCCTGTTTTATACCTTGCTTATAAAAGGAACGCGATTAGGTCTCCGAAGATATACGGGATAGACCAAACCTTTTGCGATTTTGAAGAAGAGAACAGCCGTCCGAAAAAGTTCCGCAAGAAAGGGTTCTCGTTCTTTCCATCCGCCGAGATCCGCCGCCGACGGTCGCCGCCTCCCCTGTCTCAGACCTAGCAGTCCGTGGGGATGCTGAGAGCTTCCTACACTGACCCTTTCCTTGTTCGACAAGGCTTTGGGGTTCTCCATCGTTCGTGTGGATCGCTGTAGAGGAGCCGATACATTTCGGTTCTTGGAACTCAGATTTAGTCTACCAGATTCCTTCTTGGAGCACCTTGGTTGAGTATTGACTCAATCCCGCGAAGGTATATTGCATTTGCTTTCCTAATCATTGGATTCATGAGATCCGCAAGATCCTTACTCTTTGGGTTGTTCTAGTTTCTCCGCTGCGCACATTTGATGTGTTCATGTCATTATGAATGGCAGGTAGAAAACCCCAACATTGGTATCAGAGGGAGGTTCCGATCAGTCAGCGAGACCACCGCCAGGGGCGCTGCCCCTTGGAACCCCGCCAGGAATGCATGTGATTGCGTTGCGATTTCATTGTTTCAGAGATTGTTTCTCCTTTGTAGTAACCGTTCCTCGATATGGTTTGTGAAACCAAATGTCGTGGATTTTGAATCTGACATTGAGAGACGAGCTTGTCTACTGCATAAGTGGAGTTGCTTTGCTTGTGTTCAATGCATGTAAATCTGGAGATTTAGAAGTGTTCTAAGTATTCAGATTTAGCCCCGATTATCAAAATGTTGATAATCCATTTATGTGCACATAGGGGATGCATTTGTTTTGTGTATGTGCATGGTGATTAAATATTAATCACGATGAAATGTTCATCAATTGAAAGATAAAATCCCTAATTCAATATTAAGTAAGCAGATGCCTTCCGATGGATGACACTCTTCCTGCCTCGATCGATGAAGTGTGGGATTGCCAAAGTATGGTACATTAATCTATCTTGGTTAGGGTGCGAGCGGGTAATTGTGATATCCCACTGTCGACATCGGGTCTAAATTAACTAGGAGACCTAAAAGGTTGAGTGCCTAGAGGCATAGGGTTGGCATGCTCCATATGATGGATGCGAATAAAGGGTTATTCACCAACCATACAAGAGTTGCATAGTGATGCAATTGACAAATGTTGTCTACCTAAATAACCTCATTATGAGAGGAACGCCAAAGCGGACTCGTTGTGTTGGTGAAATACGGATCTTGTCCACTAAGTGAGTAGCTCGCATATACTCTCCGAATCGAAATTAAGGGTTGTCGATTTGATTAAAAACAGTGGGAGTGGATCTTTGCGAATTCATTGTAGAATTTCCATGGCAAGTGGATCTCACTCCACCTTGTCCCTGAGAGCTATTCTTGAGAAGTTCAAGCTCAACGGGACGAACTTCCTTGACTGGTACAGAAACCTGAGAATTGTTCTCAGGCAAGAGCGCAAACTTTATGTCTTGGAAGGTGAAGCCCCCACAGAGCCGACCGGAAATGCTCCGCGAGCAGATAAAGATGTGTACAAGAAGTATCAAGATGATACCTTGGATGTGGAATGCCTCATGCTTGCTACCATGTCCTCTGAGATTCAGAAGCAACACGAGAGCATGTGTGGTTATGAGATAATCAGACACCTCAAGAAAATGTTTGAGGGGCAAGCCCGGCAAGAGAGGTTTGACATATCCAAGGCTTTATTTCAGTGCAAAATGGGAGCTCGAGACTCAGTAGGGACTCACGTACTTAAAATGATTGGGTATATAGAGAACCTTGAAAGACTGGGTTTTCCCATGGGCCAAGAGTTGGCCACAGATCTGATCCTGCAATCGTTGCCAGATAGTTATGAGCAGTTCGTCTTGAACTATAACATGAATGAAATAGACAAGACACTGCCCGAGCTCCTAGGCATGTTGCGAACTACTGAAAATAATATGAAGAAGTTCAAGCCTGCTAGCCCCATACTGATGGTGCATAAAAGCAAGGGCAAGACTAAGGGATTCAAGAAGACGAAGATGGGATCTAAGTCTCATCTTGATCCCAAATCTTCTGCACTGAAAAAGAAAGGTCTGGCAAAGGAAGGAAAGTGCCACCACTGCGGTAAAGCTGGGCATTGGAGGCGGAACTGTCCCCTCTATATTGAGGATCTGCAAAAGAAGAAGGGAAGTGTGACTTCCACTTCAGGTATTAATGTTATAGAGATAAACCTTTCTGCTCCTTCATATTGGGTATTGGATACCGGATGCGGTTCTCACATTTGTACAAATGTGCAGGAACTGAGAAGGAGAAGAATGCTGGGTAAAGGGGAGGTATACCTGTGCGTCGGGAATGGAGGAAGAGTTGCTGCCATTGCCGTTGGTGTCTATTGTCTTTCTTTGCCCACTGGGCTTGTAATAGAATTAGATAACTGTTATTTTGTTCCAGCCATAACTAGAAACATTATATCCATATCATGTCTTGACATGAAAGGCTTTTCGTTTATAATTAAGAACAATTGTTGTTCAATTTTTATGAATGATGTTTGTTATGGTGTAGCCCAATTGTTTAATGGTTTATATGTTTTGAACTTAGACCATCCGATCTATAATGTAGAAAATACTAAAAGACTAAAAATAAATGATTTGAATCCTACGTACCTTTGGCATTGTCGTTTAGGCCATATAAACGAGAAACGCATATCCAAGCTGCATAAAGATGGACTACTGGACTCATTTGATTATGAATCATTTGCGAGATGCGAGTCACGTTTGTTGGGCAAGATGACGAAAGCCCCTTTCACTAGTTGTAATAAGAGGGCTAATGATCTCTTGGGTATAATATATAGTGACGTATGCGGACCCATGAGTTCTATGGCTAGAGGTGGGTTCTACTACTTCGTTACATTTACTGATGATTTCAGTAGATACGGATACGTGTTTCTTATGAAGAACAAATTTGAGACCTTTGAAAATTTCAAAGTGTTTAAGAATGAAGTAGAAAACCAATTGGGAAAAAGGATAAAAGCACTCTGATCTGATCGAGGTGGAGAATATCTGAGTCATGAGTTTCGTGATCATCTGAAAGATTGTGGTATTGTATCACAACTCACTCCGCCCGAAATACCTCAACATAATGGTGTTTCTGAGAGGAGGAATCGTACCTTGTTAGACATGGTGCGATCGATGATGAGTCATGCAGATTTGCCCGTTTCCTTTTGGGGTTTTGCTTTAGAGACTGCTGCTTTCACACTAAATCGAGTTCCAACGAAAACGGTTGTAAAGACACCATATGAGATATGGACTGGGAAGCGTCCTAGTATGTCGTTCATCAAGATTTGGGGCTGTGAGGCATACGTGCGACGTCAAATGCCTGACAAGCTGGAACCCAAATTGGATAAATGTTATCTAGTGGGGTATCCTAGGGAAACCAAAGGATACTACTTCTACTTGCCGTCTGAGGGCAAAGTGTTTGTCGCAAGGACTGGTGTCTTTTTGGAGAAAGAGTTCTTATCTAGAAAGACTACAATGGTAGAACTTGAAGAAGTTCAAGAGCCACAAATAATGAACGAATCAGAATTGGAACCTGAGCAAGGACTACAAGAAGTTGTAGCTGGAGAGCCTGCTCAAGAAACACAAGTCCTACGTAGATCTGGTAGACCAAGATTTGAGCCTGAGAGATATGGATTTCTCATGAATCAAATAGGTAATGTGTTGGTTATGGATCATGATGATGAGCCTGCAACCTACCAAGAGGCTATGAATGGACCAGACTCCGAGAAGTGGCTTGAGGCCATGAAATCTGAAATGGACTCCATGTACACAAACCAAGTTTGGACCTTGGTGGAACCACCTGAAGGGGTACTGAAAGTGCACAGTTAACCTCACTAGAATTCTCTAGAGGGGGGTGAATAGAGATTTAAAAGTACTTTGTGCAAAGTTAATAGATATATATATATATGCGTAATAATCTCAGAGTTAAGCTTCCCACACACACCAACAAGAATTAAGTAAATAAAGAAAGAAATAGCAAAATGAAAATCACAGCACAACACAAGAAATATAGTGGTTCCCCAAACTTTGGGTAGTCCACTCTTCTACCCCCTTGGTAGGAATTCACTATCTTGTACTGAGTCTTTTGATAAGGAGACTCTTAGAACCAGCCTGAGTCTTTTGATAAGGAGACTCTTAGAACCAGTACAACTGAATTTTTTGAAGAGAGATTCTAAAAACTCTTTTACACTGTTTAAAAATGAAATGAAGATAAGAAGAAGAAGTAGAAGAAGTAATTGAAACAAGAAATCTTCTTCCTAGCAAGAAGATTAGAAGCACAAGAAATAGTTAATGAAATCTCTCTTCTATAGTGAGAAGGTGATTATAGGCCTTTTCTCTTTCAAAAAGAGCTATCATAGATTGCAGCAGTATGGCTTCAGAAAGAGAGGATGAAGAAGGCATGTTGTTTGCTTCATCACACTATCACTTCTCTCTGCTTTTTCTCACTTTTCTCTTGGGAGCTTTTCCTCTATTTCAAATGGATGGAGTGGATCACTTGTCATTTTTCTCTGCCGACTTCCCTCTTATTTATAGCTCTGTTTATTCAAAGAATACTATAGGAGAATAATCAATTAGTAGTTTGAGAAATGGTAAGAGAGAAAAGGCCCATAATCAATATTTCTATAAAAGGAGAGAGGTTATTCTAATTTCAAATAATATCCATAATAAACTTAATCAATTTAGCCAAGAATCATTTAGAAGGAAAGACTGATTCAAAACGATAAGAAAAGAATAATATCATTCCATAAAATTCAGATCTACAGATAGAAGGAAAGAAATCTGGCATGTTTTGAATTTGACATAGAAATCGACGTACGTCAATTACTATTCGACGGAAGCGTCGATTTCAGACTGGCTGGACGTCGAGAGGAGAATAAGGAAGGTGCGTCGACTAAGGTACGTCGACTTCACTAGATGTGTCGACTAGAAATCAGAGTTACGTCGACATGGGTTTCGTCGAATTCAGTTTGGAGTTACTTCGACTCATTCTGAGAGGAAGGTCGACTATACTTCGACGTTGCGTCGAATACTATTCGACGCATATTTACTTACACTAGTTTTTCATTCTTAGAATTTATATTCTACTCATTAGGGGTTAAGATAAATCATTTCCCCAACAATCTCCCCCTATTTGTCTTAACCCTATTCAGGGAGAAATTGTACCAGCTTTTAATCAACACAGCAAGCCATTTATATAGAAAAGAAATATGTTAAGTACTCAGAAGAAAGTAGAGAAAGAAATCATGCAACATGTAAGTATCTTTCACAAGATTTAAACTAAGAACTTCTTGTTATACATGAAGTTGACAAAGGCAGTGTAAAGTTTCTTGGATAAATTTTCAATAGCTTCAAAAATGTAGGGCCTGGCTTTATCAGGATGCTCCTGAACATTTCTGATAATTGTATGCAACTTTGCCAGGATCTTTTCAGCATCAGGAAGGGTGTCATTTATGGAATAGCCCTTACTAATGATAATTGATGCCTTTTCATCAATCATTTCAATTGTAATGCTATGAGGTTTCTTTTGTGTAGATTTGTGCTCAGATGGTCCCTTGTTGTCAACCTTGGGCCTATATTTTCTCTTCTTCTCTGATTCTTGTTTCTCAGGGATCTCATACACTTTTCCTTTCCCTTTCCAGGGTGAACTAAGCCATTTGTCTAATCCTACTGGCTTGTTAGGCTTTTTATAGGGAATGTAGATATCTTCTGAACACCCTACACCCCTTTTGTGCTTTTGTCCTTTGTCTAGGATAAGCCCTGCCTGAGGATTTTTCTTCTGATAGGCTTCAACATCAAACAATTTCTTTGGAAGTTTGATGGAAGATTCAGCAAGAATCTGTTCTTTGGTCATCCCCTTCTTGATCTTTTCCATCTAGTTTTTCCTTTTATCCTCTGTCTCTTTCATTGCTGCTTCAAATTCATACAACTCTCTTTCTCTTATTTCATCATGCCTCTTTTCCATGTCAGGATCATGGTACTCCTTTACAGGATTGGTAGGAGTGATATTAGGCATTCTTTCAAACCTTTTTATTTCCTCAACAGCCTTTCTGTATTTCTTTTCCTTTGCATAGTCTTTCCTTTCTTCTTTGGAGAATTTTTGCCAATGAGGGATGGATTCTCTTCTTCTTTTCATTTGTTCTCTTGGTCTTTCCCTAGGTAGCATTTGTGGAGGTAAAGGTAGTAGAGGAGGTAGAAAGGAAGGTTGAAGTGGTGGTAGAGGCAGAGGTGGAGATAAGTTTTCTCTTTAGAAGGAGCAGGTGGAGAAGGAACTTTTGTAGGAGAGGGAATTTGTTCTGTAACAGGAGGCAGAATGTCCTTTGGTGGAGTAAACTGTGTTGAGGAATGTTTTTCTCCTTCAAACTCTTCTGGAGGAATATCCTCAAGTAGGGGTGTCTTGAGTTTGATATAGCTAGCAGAGAAGCCAGGAGAGTGATGCTGATATTCTTCTACACACAAGGGTGCCTCAATCGAGAATTGCCCTTTTAGGTCATCAGAAATAGCTGTTTCTTCCTCCCCCTGGACTTCTATATTTTGTACTGCAACAATCTCCCCCTGAACATATGGGGCATCTACTCTGAATGCTAAATCCACAGCATGGTCTCCTTCTGTATGGTAGGAGGAGGATTCACCAAAGTGTTTGTTGAAGGTGTAATCAGAGTGATTGGAGAAGATTTGAGCCTATGGTAAAAGAAAAAATGAAGTTGGTTTAATACTTAGAGATAGTATTTAGAGATTGGAGAAGAGTTAGCCCTGAGCTTTAAGAAAAATATAGAACCTGAATAGGGGGGTTTCTGGAGCAACTCTCTCCCTGGTTTATATCCTGCAGAAAGGATGTAAACCCTTTTGGCGATAGAGGTTGTTCTTTAAGAAGAACATGAAGCTCAGGAAGAGAAGCAGACAGGTTGCCCAATTTGGCCTCACAGGTAGTTAGCATGGCGGCACATACGTTTGAGAAGTTGTTCAGTCGTGTCTGAAATTCATTCATGAGTTATTCCAGAGCATCGTTTATTGCTTGGATGACGTCAGATTGAACAGGAGTCGGCGCCATTGATGCAGGTAGAAAGGCAGAAGACGAAGTTTTTGGCGGTTTGGGAGAGTAGGAGTTATGAAATATGAGGTATTATTTAAAGGAGGTGAGACGTCGAAAAGGAAACAGAAATCGAGGTATATTAGGTAATCTAATCGTCAAAAGAGGAAGGAAAGATTTGTTTCCAGTTTTATCATGAAGTCAGCGCATGCGTCGATATGGAGTCGACGCTCCGTCGAATTTTTATCAGCCTAGTGACTTGTCGACGTGTTCGCAGATTTGCGTTGATAACAAGTGGACGGTACGTCGAGAAGGGATCGACGTATCTTTGTCTGTTAAGAAATCAATACTAGCGTTGAGTTCTTTTCGACGGTGCGTCGATAGGTAATCGACGTATCTTCAAGTGCTCTCTTTGTTTTTCTGACGTCTTTTAGATTTACCCAATCAATGATGTTTACAAGCTTCCATCAAGCATTCCTAAGGTGTTGATGAAGTAAGTATGCTTAGTTTCATCCAAGGGTTTGGTGAAAATGTCTGCTCTTTGGCTATCAGTAGGGATATATTCTAAGGTTATCTTACCTTTTTTCACATTGTCTCTAAGAAAGTGATGTCTGATTTCTATATGCTTGGTTCTACTATGAAGGACTGGGTTGGATGCTATGGATAGATCACTGGAACTATCACAATAGATTTTAGAGTTATTGTCTTCCAGTTTATAGTTAAGAAGCTGATTTTGCATCCATAGGATTTGTGAACAACAACTCCCAGCAGCTATATATTCAGCTTCAGCTGTTGAGGTTGAGACTGAGGTTTGTTTCTTACTGAACCATGATATTAATCTATGACCTAGGAATTGGAAAGTACCAGATGTGCTTTTTCTATCAACTCTACAACCAGCATAGTCTGCATCTGAGAAACCTGTTAATTCAAAGTTGGTTTTTGCTGAGTACCATTAACCTAGTTCAGGTGTTCCCTTTAGGTATCTAAGAATTCTTTTTACAGAGGAGAGATGGGATTCTTTTGGATCAACCTGAAATCTAGCACACATGCAGGTGGCAAACATAATGTCAGGTCTGCTAGCTGTTAGATAGAGAAGGGAACCAATGATTGAACTATAGGTCTTTTGATCTACTGATTTTCCCTTATCATCCTTTTCTAGGATGGCATTAGTTGTCATAGGTGTTTTCATGGTAGATGCTGATTCCATACCAAACTTTTTGATTAACTCTTTAGTGTATTTAGATTATGAGATAAAGATCCCCTCACTGCTTTGTTTTACTTGTAGCCCTAAGAAATAAGAGAGTTCTCCTATATTACTCATTTCAAATTTAGATTGCATTAGATTAGCAAATATTGTACAGAGTTTGGGATGGGTTGAGCCAAAGATGATGTCATCTACATTGATTTGAACAAGCAGAAGTTTATTCTTGTGGGTTCTAGTAAAAAGTGTTTTATCTACATTACCTCTTTCAAAAGAATTTTCTATCAGGAAGTTGGAGAGAGTTTCATACCAAGCTCTAGGTGCTTGCTTAAGACCATAAAGAGCTTTGTTAAGTTTATAAACAAAGTTAGGAGAGGAGGGATTGATAAAACCTGGTGGTTGCTCTACATATACCTCTTCTTGAAGGTCACCATTCAGAAAAGCACTTTTGACATCCATCTGGTAGACTTTCATCTTCATGAAAGCAGCATAGGCAAGAAAGAGTCTGATTGCTTCCAATATGGCTACTGGAGCAAAGGTTTGATTGTAGTCTATTCCTTTTTCTTATCTGTATCCTTGTGCTACAAGTCTTGTCTTGTTCCTGACAATTACTCCAGTGGAATCCAGTTTGTTTCTATATACCCACTTTGTACCAATAACTGGGTAGTTTCTTGGTCTCTCAACTAAGTTCCACATTTTGTTTCTCTCAAATTGGCTTAGTTCTTCTTGCATGGCTATGATCTAGTGAGGATCACAATTTGCTTCGTCAAACTTTTTTGGTTCAATTTGTGATAAGAAGCATTGGAGCATCATCCCGCTGGAGACTTGGTGTCTTGTTCTTACTCCAGTATTGGGGTCTCCAATTACTTGGGATTGAGGATGATTTTTCATATTGATCCCTGTCCTGCTTGGATTTGTCAGTTGTTCTTCTTCCTCATTAACAATGGGATCATTGTCCAACTGTTCCTCCTGAACCATGTTCTCTTGTGAGAGTTGGTTTTGATTGCTCTTTTCTGAACCTTCTTCATCTTCTTGTTCAGACTCCTCACTTGGTTCCTGTAGCTAGTTTTCTTTCCCAATGTCTGTGTTCTTTAGAGTCAGATGTTCAGGCTGAGTCTCTATGCTGCTATTTTCCTGTGGAAAAGGACTGGTGGAAGTTTCCTCCCCCTTAAACAACGTGTTAGTTTCATCAAATATAATATGCATGGATTCTTCAATTTTAAGAGTTCTCCTGTTATAGCATCTATAAGCTTTACTGGATGATGAGTACCCCAGAAATATTCCATCATCAGACTTCTTGTCAAACTTGGCAAGATGATCTTTCCCATTATTTAGGATGAAGCAAGCACATCCAAAAATTTTAAAGTATTTAACAATGGGTGTTTTTCCCTTCAGGAGCTCATATGGAGTTTTTGACTTAGTTTTATGTATAATACTTCTATTTAGAACATAGTTTGCAGTGTTGACTGCTTCAGCCCAGAAGGTTTTTGGTAATCCTGATTCTGCAAGCAAGGTCCTTCCTGATTCAATTAAGGTTCTATTCTTTCTTTCAGCATCTCCATTTTGTTGAGGAGTTCTAGGTGCTGAGAAGCTTTGTTTGATACCTACATCCTCACAGAAACTACAGATTAACTGATTTTCAAATTCAGTCCCATGATCACTTTTGATTATGGAAACATGAGTATTAAATTCAGATTGAATCTGTCTTATGAATCTTGAGAGAATCTTGTGGGTTTCAGACTTAGCCCTTAGAAAGAATACCCAACTAAATCTAGAATAGTCATCCACAATGACTAGGGTATAAGACTTTCCACCTAAGCTCTGAGTGGATATGGGACCAAAGAGATCCATGTGCAGTAGGTAGAGAATCCTGGGGGAGTCATTCTTACCAATTGGTTTGAAGGATGATTTGGTCTGTTTTCCTAGTTGGTAAGGTCTACATGGAGAATCCTTAGAGTACCTCCCCTTTGGTAGGCCTCTGACTAGGTTATTCCTTGCTAGTTTACTAATGGTCTTGTAGTTTAGATGACCCAGTCTCCTATGCCATAATTCACTTTTATTAATAATATTGTTGAACAAACAAACTTCTGTGGGTGTGGAGCTAAAGTCTACTATATATACTTTCCCTTTTCTAATTCCACTGAGTACTATGGCACCAGTCTTGACATCAATAATATGGCAAAACAGTGTGGTGAATTTTACCTCATACTTACCACTGTCATATATCTGACTTATACTTATCAGATTGTGCTTCAGTCCTTTGACTACTGCCACATTCTTGAAGGTAACTTTCCGTTCTTTGAAATCTCCAAAGCCCTGGTTTGCCCACAGCTAGAGTCTCCAAAGGTCACTGATGGTCCATGTCTATCTTCAAAGTTGGTTAGTAGATTGTTATACCCTGTCATGTGCATGGACCATCCACTATCCAAGTACCACACCAGCCTGAATGTGTGATACATCTGCACATAAGATGTTAAACATTATTTTGGACCCTGCTAAGCTGGGGTCCCTTCCTCCCAATAGAAAAAGGTTCAATGAAAGAGTAAGTTGGTTTTTCAGAGTACCCTTTCTTCTTTAGGAGTGTTGGCTTATCATACCAACAGTCATTACTAATATTGCAGAAATAGTATTCATAATAAAAAGAAATGGATTGAGAAGACTTTTTGGAAAAGGAGATATTTCTATTAAATTGGTTGCGTCGATATGAATTCGACGTATGTTTAAGGTTGCGTCGAGTCGAAGTCGACGCTTCCTTCATTCTGTGTTCTCTTTTAGTCGAAGCATAGGAGAGGTTGCGTTGATTGGGAGTCGACGTATTATTTGAGTTGCGTTGAGTAGAATTCGACGCACGTCGATACTGATTCGACAAAAATTTGTTTCTTTTCAGAGGATATTTACCTAGGATTCCTTCATACATAGTGAAATTATTTTTATTGAAAATAGTATTTGTTTCTGGATTTTCTTGTGATTCTTCTCCTATGAGATTATTCTTCCTAGTGAAGTGGATAGGATGTCTCCAGACAAGTTTGCTGGGTGACTGAGGCCTGGGTTCTAAGTCAGTATCAAAACTCTAGTTGTCTAAATCTATCAGTGAGATTTTTAGAGATTTTCTTGAGTTTCTGACTTCTGCCATTTAGAGAATCTTCAAAGGCTTTTGACTTTGCTAGCTCATTTTTCAGTGTTTGATTTTCAGCATTTATTTTATCTAGCTGCTCCTCTGATCTAGAGAGTTCTTGACTGAGCTCATAGTTTTTATATTGTGTATCCATTTGTTTGAGATTGTTTAATTCATTTCTTAGCCTTTTTATTTCTTTCTCATATTTGACTTAATCTAAACAAAATTATTTGACACTATTTTTAAAATCAGTAGAAGAAAAATCTATATCATCAGATATATTTACCAGAGATTCATCATGCTTCTCAGTGGCCATAAAACAGGTTTCCTTTTGCTTGCCTCTTCTTGGTCATTTTCAGATGAGGTACTTTCTTCAAATTCTGAATCACTCAATGATTGAGCAATGAATCCTTTCTCTTTCTTCTTTTTCTTTAGATCTGTTCTTTTCAGATCTTTCTTATAGCTGAGTTCTTTAGGACATTCAGGTGCAATGTGTCCAGGTTTCCTGCAAGAGTAACATATAATCTCTTTAGTAGGGGTTTTGTTATACCTGGTTTTTGAATCTCTCCTTATGGACCCTTTTGTTTTGATCCACTTTTTGAACCTTTTGGCCAGTAGACTGATCAGCTCCACATCACTTGTAGAGGGTTCATCTGCTGTGTCCTTTATGGCAATACTCTTTTCCTTTGAGAGTGAAGGAGTCTTTTCTTTCACTTCTTTCTCAGCTCTTGTTTTCAACAACTGTTCGTAGGATCTTAATTTACCCAACAGAACATCTGTTGAGATTTCATTTTGGCTTCTGGAGTCTCTAATTAGCCAAATTCTTGAGTCCCAAGAGCTAGGGAAGCAGGTTAGCAATTTGTCATTTATCTCAGTGAGAGATATGTCCTTCTCAAGTGTTCTTAACTCATTTGTTATGAGGCTGAATTTGGCATACATGTCAGTAACACTTTCATTGTCTTTCTGCTGTAAGTTTTCATATTGAGAGATGAGTAATGCCTTTCTATCTTTTCTCTCATCAGCACTCCCTTCTACCATTTTAGTGAGAGCTTCCCATATTTCCTTTGCTGACTCACATTCAGCAATCTTTTGGAAGGTTTCATCTGAGAGGGTTGAGACTAAGATATTCATAGCCTTGGCATCACATGCATGAGCTCTCTTTTCTTCATCTGTCCACTCAGCCTTTAGAGAATGTGTTTGTGTGACCTTTCCACTTGAGTCCTTCTTGAATGGCTTGGGAGGACCTGTCATAATAACATCAAATAATTCTCCATCAATACAGTTTAGATAAATTTTAATTCTTGTTTTCCAAAGTGCAAACTTTTCAAGGTTGCAAATTGGTGGTCTGGTGGAAGCATAATCTTTGATTTGTGCCATGTGAGAAATAGTTTTTAGAAATCTATATATATGTATGAGGTAGGATCTTTTTGATCAAGGAGTTACCCTTTTTAGATCAACCTCACTTTGATACCAATTGAAAGTGCACAGTTAACCTCACTAGAATTCTCTAGAGGGGGGGGGGGGGGGGGGGGGGTGAATAGAGATTTAAAAGTACTTTGTGCAAAGTTAACAAATATATATATATATGTGTAATAGTCTCAGAGTTAAGCTTCCCACACACACCAACAAGAATTAAGTAAATAAAGAAAGAAATAGCAAAATGAAAATTACAGCACAACACAAAGAAATATAGTGGTTCCCCAAACTTTGGGTAGTCCACTCTTCTACCCCCTTGGTAGGAATTCACTATCTTGCACTGAGTCTTTTGATAAGGAGACTCTTAGAACCAGCCTGAGTCTTTTGATAAGGAGACTCTTAGAACCAGTACAACTGAATTTTTTGAAGAGAGATTCTAAAAACTCTTTTACACTGTTTAAAAATGAAATGAAGATAAGAAGAAGAAGTAGAAGAAGTAATTGAAATAAGAAAGAATCTTCTTCCTAGCAAGAAGATTAGAAGCACAAGAAATAGTGAATGAAATCTCTCTTCTATAGTGAGAAGGAGATTATAGGCCTTTTCTCTTTCAAAAAGAGCTATCAGAGATTGCAGTAGTATGGCTTCAGAAAGAGAGGATGAAGAAGGCTTGTTGTTTGCTTCAACACACTATCACTTCTCTCTTCTTTTTCTCACTTTTCTCTTGGGAGCTTTTCCTCTATTTCAAATGGATGGAGTGGATCACTTGTCATTTTTCTCTGCTGACTTCCCTCTTATTTATATCTCTGTTTATTCAAAGAATGCTATAGGAGAATAATCAATTAGTAGTTAAAGAAATGGTAAGAGAGAAAAGATCCCATAATCAATATTTCTGTAGAAGGAAAGAGATTATTCTGATTTCAAATAATATCCATAATAAACTTAATCAATTTAGCCAAGAATCATTTAGAAGGAAAGACTGATTCAAAACGGCTAGAAAAGAATAATATCATTCCATAAAATTCAGATCTACAGATAGAAGGAAAGAAATCTGGCGTGTTTTAAATTTGACATAGAAATCGACGTACGTCGATTACTATTCGACGGAAGCGTCGATTTCAGACTGGATGGACGTCGAGAGGAGAATAAGGAAGGTGCGTCGACTAAGGTACGTCGACTTCACTAGATGCGTCGACTAGAAATCAAAGTTACATCGACATGGGTTTTGTCGAATTCTATTTGGAGTTACTTTGACTCATACTGAGAGGAACGTCGACTATACTTCGACGTTGCGTCGAATATTATTCGACGCATATTTACTTAGACTAGTTTTTCATTCTTAGAATTTATATTCTACTCATTAGGGGTTAAGATAAATCATTTCCCCAACAGGTATGACCCATAGGGTGCAAATGGGTCTTCAAGAAGAAGTCCAATATGGATGGGAATGTACAGACATTCAAAGGCCGGCTGGTGGCTAAAGGTTTCAGGCAAATTCATGTTATTGACTATGATGGAACCTTTTCCCCTGTGGCCATGGTCAAGTCCATCAGAATTCTACTTGCTATTGCTGCGTATTATGACTACAAGATCTAGCAAATGGACGTCAAAACAGCTTTCCTTAATGGAAACCTCCTTGAGGAAGTGTATATGACACAACCCGAGGGTTTTGTATCTCCAAGTGAAGCCACTAAAATATGCAAGTTGAATCGATCCATTTATGGATTGAAACAAGCTTCTCGAAGTTGGAATCTGCATTTTGATGAGAAGATCAATGAGTTTGGTTTCATCAAGAACGAAGATGAGCCTTGTGTTTACAAGAAGATTAGTTGGAGCATTGTTGTCTTCCTGATATTGTATGTAGATGACATACTACTGATTGGGAATGACATTCCGACCCTGCAAGTTGTTAATAACAACCTAGGGAACTACTTTTCTATGAAAGACTTGGGTGAAGCGACTTACATAGTTGGTATTTAGATCTATAGAGATAGATCGAAGAAGTTGCTGGGTTTGACCCAAAGTACATACATTGACAAGGTGTTGAAACAGTTCAATATGCTTGAGTACAAGAAAGGATTCTTACCCATGTCACATGGTGTGAGTCTCTCTAAGGACCAGTGTCCCAAATCTTTGGAAGATAAGGACCGCATGAAGATGATTCCAAAAGCTTCAGCAATTGGATTAATCATGTACGCAATGTTATGCACTCGACCCGATGTCTCTTATGCTTTGAGCATGATGAGAAGGTATCAATCTGATCCTATTGATGGTCACTGGATAGCTGTCAAGAATATCCTAAAGTACTTGAGAAGGACTAAGGATATGTTCTTGATGTATGGTGGAGAGGAAGAGCTCGTTGTAAATGGTTACACGGATGCTAGCTTCCAAACTGATAGGGATGATTCAAAGTCTCAATCAGGTTTTGTATTTTGACTTAATGGAGGAGTTGTAAGCTGGAAGAGTTCCAAGCTGGAGACAGTTGCCGATTCTACGACAGAAGCCGAGTATATTGCTGCCGCAAATACGGCAAAGGAGGCTGTGTGGATTTGCAAATTCATCGGCGAGCTAGATGTAGTTCCTAGCATTGTTGTTCCCGTAGTTCTCTACTGTGACAACAACGGTGCAATTGCCCAAGCTAAGGAACCTAGATCTCATCAGCGCTCCAAGCACATACTTCGGCGGTTCCATCTTATTCGAGAGATTGTCGATCGAGGAGATGTGAACATTTGCAGAGTACCGACTTAAGAAAACACAGCGGATTCCCTGACAAAGCCTCTTGCGCAAAAGAAGCATGATGGTCATGTTAGATCAATGGGTATTAGATACCTGAATGATCATCTTTAGTGGGAGCCTTGTGGATTATATGTTTGTTGGTTGTTTATTCATTTGATGAATTGTAATGTATACTGTGTTTTTCATTTTACATTTATGGCAAGTTCTTTTATTATGTCAATAGTATTTATTTGATAAATTAATTAACATAATAAACGCCCTTAGTCTGTTTGCTTCCATAGGAATTCAAGTACGTGACTTGAATGTGAGGGCCTATGTATAACCAGAAGCTTCATTCTTAAATGGTCCCTAGTCGGAGTATAATCATAGAAGTTGAGGGCAATGATGATACGTTAAGACTAGCATGTGCGTTGACTGATGACCGGTTCTCACAGGTCATGATATTGTGATATCAAGTCATCACATGGGTGCTTGTTAGTGAACAAGTTGTACTGGACAGACCCACCATGAGACTACTTTGTGGATTGTTATATGAACGTGTCACAAGTAGGTCTCATCTGACAATGGTGTTTGTAGTTCTTTGACCTGAAGTCACAGCATTCATCAAGTGAGGAAGAGCGTACTTTGATACCAACTAAAGTCTTCCTTGAGAAAGGTTGATGATAAGGGTGGTTATTGGGTATGTTACGATTCATTTGGTTGTTTGTGTGTTGACACTAATAGGATTTGTCCTCCTTTATGACAGGAGTTACATCCATGGGCCCCCTTGATGGAATGAGACCGAGAAATGCATGGCCATGCTGGGTTGAGCCAATATATGATATTGAGCTTACCACTTTCATAAGGTCTATTCTAGATCAGGAAACTAGGATTGAACAATTATGAGGGTGACACGGTCCATACCTCTAGTTTTATCCGGATGTAAGGGACAAAGGAACAAGAAAATGGTGATACATTGGTTAAGACAGGCTTATTGAGTTATGAACTCTTATTTCTTGGGTAGCAATGATGTATTGCTAGATGCCGCTCATTGTTTGTGAGACTTTTGTTGATACTTTGTGATCAAGTGGGAGACTATTGGAGTTTCTGAGGTGATCTCAAAGCAATCAACAGTTAGTCTTACAGCCAACGCAATATGAGCCTATAGGGTGGCACATAAAAGCGTTTGGAGAAGTTGGAGAAAGGATTGTGTTGGCCTTACTCATATTGGATATGAGTGGAGGACCAATCCTGTGACTGCTTGGCATTAACTTGAGAATGTCTCAACGGGAAATCATTTAAAGGGTTTATAAGAATGGATTTATGCTAGACAAATTCGGCTAAAGGGTTTTACCGAACTGTGTCAAATTCGGCTAAAGGGTTTAACTGAATTATGTTGATTTGACTAATGGAATTCGGCGATATTGATTTGGCTAAAGTGTTTAGCCGAACTGTAACAAATTCGACTAAAGGGTTTAGCCGAAATGTGTTAGTTCGACGAAATGGTTTCGACGAAATCATATAACTGAATTTATATAGTCGAATCGGCTATAGCATATAGGCGAATTTGGTTATTGTATATAGTCGAATCGGCTATAGCATATAGACGAATTCGGTTATTGTATATAGTCGAATTCGGTTATATAGTTTAGTCGAATTGTCGAATTCGGTGAATGTGTAAATTTATACAGAAATGTTCTTTTTTTCCTCTAGTCTACGGATAGCCTGTTTTATACCTTGCGTATAAAAGGAACACGATTAGGTCTTTGAAGATATGCGGGATAGACAAAACCTTTTGCGATTTTGAAGAGGAGAACAGCCGTCCGGAAAAGTTCCGCAAGAAAGGGTTCTCGTTCTTCCCATCCGCCGAGATCCACCGCCGACGGTCGCTACCTCCCCTATCTCGGACCTAGCAGTCCGTGGGGACATTCAGAGCTTCCTACTCTGACCCTTTCCTTGTTCGACAAGGCTTTGGGGTTCCCCATTGTTCGTGTGGATCGCTGTAGAGGAGCTGATATATTTCGGTTCTTGGAACTCAGATTTAGTCTACCGGATTCCTTCTTGGAGCACCTTGGTTGAGTATTGACTCAATCCCGCGAAGGTATATTGCATTTTGCTTTCCTAATCTTGTGATTCATGAGATCCGCAAGATCCTTACACTTCGGGTTGTTCCAGTTTCTTCGCTGCGCACATTTGATGTGTTCATGTCATTATGAATGGCATGTAGAAAAACCCAACACAACCGAGGTGCTCCACAACTGAAATTCAGAGAACAGTCGGTGAGTCCCAAGCGTCGAAATGGATCAATGCCTTTACGGAGGTCCACACGAGCGAAAGGAGAACCCTAGCTTCTTGTCGCACAAGAACTAGGTCGGAGAAGAAGAGTCCTCTACGTCTCCCACGAACTACTAGGTCCAACGACAAGGGAGTTGCGGCAGCGACGTCGGGTGTGGGAATGGCCGATCGGAACTCTTTCGTCGCACACGTCGGAACTCTTTCGTCGCCCTCTCTAATTCTCACAAGGATATCACGTATTTAGGTCATAAAATTTTATTCTATTCATACCCTAGCGAGAGACAAGTTATCCGCACACCCACGACCAGAATTGAAGCAAACATAATTCGTCGGGTGATTATGATTTCGTCGAGTAACAAGAAATTCGTCGAGTCATGATTTCTTCGAGTTCATCAAGTAATCAGAAATTTGCCAAGTCATGATTTCGTCGAGTAATCATAAGTTCGTCGAGCACAACTCAAATCTTCGAGTGAATGATTTTGTCGGATTCGTCGAGTCAATCAAGGATTTGTCAATCAACTTTTAATTCGTCGAGTCAACATGGATTCGTCGAGCCGACATTGATTCTTCCATTCGATGAACAGAGGTAAGGGTCGTCGAGACATTCTCGACAACTCATCTCAAAGACTTTCCAACACGCTCCATGCAATATTCGCAATACCTGTGGAGCGTTTAGTTTACTCGACCCAACTCCAGTAAGTCATAGGATTGGTCCTTCACTCATATCCAATAAGAGTAAGGCCAGCACAATTCTTCCTACAACTTCTCCAAACACTCTTGTGTGTGACCCCATAGGCTCATTTCGCGTTGGCAGTGAGACTAGATGCTTGATCACTTCCAGATCACCTTGGAAACACCAACAGTCTCCCACTTGATCTTGAACGTATCAAACAAAAGTCTCACAAACATTGAGCGGCATCTAGCAATATATCATTGCTACCCATGCGATAAGAGTTCATAACTCAACAAGCCTGTCTTGACCAATGCACTAGTGCTGTCATGTTCCTTTGTCCCTTACATCCGGATAGAACTAGAGGCATGGACTGTGTCACCCTCATAATTGTTCAATCCTAGTTTACTGATCTAGAATAGACCTTATGAGAGTGGTAAGCTCAATATCACATATTGGCTCAACCCAGCATGGCCATGCATTTCTCGGTCTCATTCCATCAAGGGGCCCATGGATGTAACTCATGTCATAAAGGAGGACAAATCCCATATTTGTCCACACACAAACACCCAAATGAATCGTAACATACCCAATAACCCCTTTATCATCAACCTTTCTCAAGGAAGACTTTAGATGGCATCAAAGTATGCTCTTCCTCACTTGATGATTGCTGTGACTTCAGGTCAAAGATCTACAAACACCATTGTCAGTTGAGACCTACTTGTGACACAATCATATAACAATCCACAAAGTAGTCTCAAGGTGGGTATGTCCAGTACAACTTGTTCACTAATAAGTACTCATGTGATGAGTTGATATCACAATATCATGACCTATGAGAATCGGTCATCAGTCAATGCACATGCTAGTCTTAACGTATCATCATTACCCTTCAACTTCTAAGATGATACTCCGACTAGGGACCATTTAAGAATGAAGCATCTTGATATACATAGTCCCTCACATTCAAGTCACGCACTTGAATTCCTATGGAAGCAAACATTCTAAGGACATTTATTATGCTAATTAATCTATCAAATAGAAACTATTGACATAACAATAAGAACTTGCCATAAATGTAAAATGAAAAACACAGTACATATAACAATTCATCAAATGAATAAACAACCAAAAAACATACAATCCATAAGGCTCCCACTAAAGACGATCATTCAGGTATCTAATACCCATAGATATAACATGACCATCATGCTTCTTTTGTGCAAGAGGCTTTGTCAGTGGATCCGCTATGTTTTCTTCAGTCAGTACTCTACAAATGTTCACATCTCCTCGATCGATAATCTCTCGAATAAGATGAAACCGCAGAAGTATGTGCTTGGAGCGCTGATGAGATTTAGGTTACTTAGCTTGGGCTATTGCACCATTGTTGTCACAGTAGAGAACTACGGGACCAACAATGGTAGGAACTACACCAAGCTCGCAGATGAATTTCCTAATCCACACAGCCTCCTTCGCCGCATTTGCAGCTGCGATATACTCGGCCTCATTCGTAGAATCGGCAACTGTCTCTTGCTTGGAACTTTTTCATCTTATAGTTCCTCCTTTTAGGAAAAATACAAAACCTGATTGGGACTTTGAATCATCCATATCAGTCTGGAAGCTAGCATCCGTGTAACCATTTACAACGAGCTCTTCCTCTCCACCAAACACCAAGAACATATCCTTACTCCTTCTCAAGTACTTTAGGATATTCTTAACAGCAATCCATTGACCATCACCAGGATCAGACTGATATCTGCTCGTCATGCTTAAAGCATAAGAGACATCGGGTCGAGTACACAACATTGCATACATGATTGATCTAATTACCGAAGCATATGGAATCAACTTCATGTGATCCTTATCTTCTAAATATTTAGGACACTGGTCCTTAGGGAGACTAGCACCATGTGACATGGGTAAGAATCCCTTCTTGGACTCAAGCATGCTGAACCGCTTCAGCACCTTCTCAGTGTATGTACTTTCGGTCAAACCCAGCAACTTCTTTGATCCATCTCTATAGATCTAAATACCAAGTATGTAAGTCGCTTCACCCAAGTATTTCATAGAAAAGCAGCTCCCTAGGTTTTTCTTAACAACTTGTAGGGTCAAAATGTCATTCCCGATCAGCAATATGTCATCCACATACAATATCAAGAAAATGACAATGCTCCCACTAATCCTCTTATAAATACAAGGCTCATCCTCATTCTTGATGAAACCAAACTCTTTGATTTTTCTCATCAAAACGAAGATTCCAACTTCGAGAAGCTTGTTTCAATCCATAAATGGATTGATTCAACTTGCATATTTTTGTGGCTTCACTTGAAGATACAAAACCCTCGGGTTGTATCACATACACTTCCTCAAGGAGGTTTCCATTAAGGAAAGCCATTTTGACATCCATTTGCCAGATCTCGTAGTCATAATACGCAGCAATATCAAGGGGAATTCTGATGGACTTGACCATGGACACAAGGGAAAAGGTTTCATCATATCAATAACATGAATTTGCCTGAAACCTTTAGCCACTAGCCGGCCATGAATGTCTGTACATTCCCATCCATGTCAGTCTTCTTCTTGAAGACCCACTTGCACCCTATGGGTCGTACCCCTTCGGGTGGTTCCACCAAGGTCCAAACTTGGTTTGTATACATGGAGTCCATTTCATATTTTATGGCCTCAAGCCACTTCTCAGAGTCTGGTCCATTCAAAGCATCTTGGTAGGTTGCAGGCTCATCATCATGATCCATAAGCAACACATTACCTATTTGAGACACGAGAAATCCATATCTCTCAGGATCAAATCTTGGTCTACCAGATCTACGTAGGACTTGTGTTTCTTGAGCAGGCTCTCCAGCTACAACTTCTTGTAGTCCTTGCTCATGTTCCAATTCTGGTTCGTTCATTGTTTATTGTTCTTGAACTTCTTCAAGTTCTACCTTTGCATTCTTTCTGGATAAGAACTTTTTTCGCCAAAAAGACACCAGTCCTTGCGACAAACACTTTGCCCTCAGACGGTAGGTAGAAGTAGTACCCTTTGGTTTCCCTAGGATACCCCACTAGATAACATTTATCCAATTTGGGTTCCAGCTTGTCAGGCATTTGACATCGTACGTATGCCTCACAGCCCCAACTCTTAATGAACGACATACTAGGATGCTTCCTAGTCCATATATCATATGGTGTCTTTTGAACCGTTTTCATCGGAACTCGATTTAGTGTGAAAGCAGCAGTCTCTAGAGCAAAACCCCCAAAAAGAAACGGGTAGATCTGCATGACTCATCATCGATCGCACCATGTCACACAGAGTATGATTCCTCCTCTAAGACACACCATTATGTTGAGGTGGTCCAGGCGGAGTGAGTTGTGATACAATACCACATTCTCTCAGATGATCACGAAACTCATGACTTAGATATTCGCCACCTCGATCAGATCAGAGTGCTTTTATCCTTTTTCCCAGTTGGTTTCCTACTTCATTCTTAAACACCTTGAACTTTTCAAAGGTTTCAGATTTGTTCTTCATAAGAAACACGTATCCGTATCTACTGAAATCATCAATAAATTTAATGAAGTAGTAGAACCCACCTATATCCATAGAACTCATGGGTCGGCATACATCACTATGTATTATACCTAAGAGATCATCAACCCTCTCACTACAACTAATGAAAGGAGCTTTCATCATCTTGCCTAATAAACATGACTTGCGTCTATCAAATTATTCATAATCAAATGAGTCCAGTAGTCCATCTCTATGGAGCTTGGATATGCGTTTCTCATTTATATGGCCCAAACGACAAAGCCAAAGGTACGTATGATTCGAGTCATTTATTTTTAGTCTTGTAGTATTTTCTACATTATAGATCGGATGGTCTAAGTTCAAAACATATAAACCATTAAACAATTGGGCTACACCATAACAAACATCATTCATATAAATCGAACAACAATTGTTCTTAATTATAAATGAAAAACCTTTCATGTCAAGACATGAAATAGATATTATGTTTCTAGTTATGTCCGGAACGAAATAACAATTATCTAGTTCTATTACAAGACCAGTGGGAAAAGAAAAACAATAGACACCAACGGCAACCACAACAACTCTTGCACCATTTCCGACGCGCAGGTCTACCTCCCCTTTACCCAGCATTCTTCTCCTTCTCAGTTCCTGCACATTTGTACAAATGTGAGAACAGCATCCGTTATCCAATACCCAAGATGAAGGAGAAGAAAGGTTTATCTCTATAACGTAAATACCTGAAGTGGAAGTCACACTTCCCTTCTTCTTTTGCAGATCCTCAATATAGACGGGACAATTTCGCCTCAGATGCTCTGCCTTACCGCAGTGGTGTCACTTTCCATCCTTCTCCAGACCATTCCTTTTCAGTGCAGAAGATTTGGGATCAAGATGAGACTTAGATCCCTTAGTCTTGCCTTTGCCTTTATTCACCATCAGTATGGGGCTAGCAGGCTTGACCTTCTTCATATTATTTTCGGCAGTTCTCAACATGCCTAGGAGCTCGGGCAGTGTCTTGTCTATTCCATTCATGTTATAGTTCAAGAAGAACTGCTCATAACTGTCTGACAACGATTGCAGGATAAAATCTGTGGCCAACTCTTGGCCCAAGGGAAAACCCATTCTTTCAAGGTTCTCTATATACCCAAACATCTTGAGTATGTGAGTCCCTACTGAGTCTCGAGCTCCCATCTTGCACTGAAATAATGCCTTAGATATGTCAAACCTCTCTTGCCGAGCTTGCCCCTCAAATATTTTCTTGAGGTGCTCGATTATACCATAACCGCACATGCTCTCGTGTTGCTTTTGAAGCTCAGAGGACATGGTAGCAAGCATGAGGCATTCCACATCCAAGGTATCATCCTGATACTTCTTGTAAGCATCTTTGTCTGCTCGCGGAGCATTCCCGGTCGGCTATGTAGGGGCTTCCCTTCCCAAGACATAGAGCTTGCGCTATTACCTGAGAACAATTCTCAGGTTTCTGTACCAGTCAAGGAAGTTCATCCTGTTGAGCTTGTCCTTCTCAAGGATGGCTCTCAGGGACATGGTGGAGTGTGATGTGCTTGCCATGGAAATTCTACAATAAATTTGCAAAACTTTTAGTACTGTATTTCAAAATACACTTTATTTAATAAGGACTTTTATTAAAAGATACCACTATTTTAATCAAATCGACAACCCTTAATTTTGATTCGGAGAGTTTATGCGAGCTACTCTCTTAGTGGACAAGATCCGTATTTCACCAACACAATGAGTCCGCTTTGGCGTTCCCCTCATAATGCGGTTATTTAGGTAGACAACACTTGTCAATTGCATCACTATGCAACTCTCGTATGGTTGGTGAATAACTCTTTATTCGCATCCATCACATGGAGCATGTCAACCCTATGCCTCTACGCAGTCAACCATTGAGGTCACCTAGTTAAGTTGGACCCGATGTCCACAGTGGGATATCACAATTATCCGCTCGCACCCTTACCAAGATAGATTAATGCACCTTGCTTTGGAAAGCCCACACTTCATCGATCGAGGCAGGAACAGTGTCATCCATCAGAAGGCATCCGTATACTTAATATTGTATAAGGGATTTTATTATTCAATCGATGAACATTTCATCGTGATTAACATTTAATCACAGTGCACATTCACAAAATAGAAATATAACATTTGCAAACCAAATGCATCCCCTATGTGCACAAAAACAAATTATCAACACTTTGATAAGAGGGGCTAAATCTGAACACTTAGAACACTTCTAAATCTCCATATTTACATGCATTGAAAACAGGCAAAACAACTGCACTTATGCAGTAGACAAGCTCATCTCTCAAGGTCAGATTTAAAATCTAAGACATTTGATTTCACAAATCATTTTGAGGGATAGTTACTGCAAAGGAGAAACAATTTCTGAAACAATGAAATCGCAATGCAATCACATGCGTTCCTGGCGGGGTTCCATGGGGTTGCGCCCCAGGAGAGGTCTTAGGGGTATAGCCCCTAACGGGGTCCAAGGGGCAGGGCCCCTGGTGGTGGTCTCGGGGTAGAGCCCTTGCGGGGTGCCGGGCAGAGCCCCGACCAAATTTTGAAAAACATACCACCGGAAACCTCACAAAATACATCAAATCTGATATTCCAGGAAGAAATCTAGGTACTTAAAACACTTCTAAATTTCTAGATTTACACGCATGGATCGGAACCTCCCTATGATATCACTGTTGGGTTTTCTACATACCATTCATAATGATAATAGCACATCAAATGTGTGCATCGGAAGAAACAAAAACAAGAACAACCCAAAAGAGTTTCAGATCTTGCAATTTCATGAATCAAGAAATGCAAAAAGCAACACATTGCAATACCTGAAGTGGATTGAGTCAATACTAAAACGAGGTGCTCCACAACTGAAATTCAGAGAATAGTCGGTGAGTCCCAAGCGTCGAAATTGATCGGCGCCTCTACGGAAGTCCACATGAGCCAAAGGAGAACCCTAGCTTCTTGTCGCACAAGAACTAGGTCAGAGAAGAAGAGTCCTCTACGTCTCCTACGAACTGCTAGGTCCGATGAAAAGGGAGAGGCAGCAGTGACGTCGGGGTGTGGGAATGGCCGATCAGAACTCTTCCGTCGCACACGTCGGAACTCTTCCGTCAGAACTCATCCGCTGCCCTCTCTGATTCGCATAAGGATATCACGTATTTAGGTCATAGAATCGTATTCTATTTATACCCAGGCGTGAGAGAAGCTATTCCCACACCCACGACCAAAATTGAAGCAAACATAATTCGTCGAGTGATTATGATTTCGTCGAGTAACCATAAATTTGTCGAGTCATGATTTCATCGAGTTTGTCGAGTAATCAGAAATTCGTCAAGTCCTGATTTCGTCGAGTAATCATAAGTTCGTCGAGTACAAATCAAATCGTCGAGTGAATGATTTTATTGAATTTGTCGAGTCAATCAAGGATTCGTTGAATCAACTTTTAATTCATCGAGTCAACATGGATTCGTCGCGCGGACATGGATTCATTCATTCAATGAACTGAGGTAAGGGTCGTCAAGACATTCTCGATGACTCATCTCGAAGACTTGCCAACATGCTCCATGTAATATTCACAATACCTGTGGAGCGTTTAGTTGACTCGACCCAACTCCAATAAGTCATAGGATTGGTCCTTCACTCATATCCAATATGAGTAAGGCCAACACAATTCTTCCTCCAACTTCTCCAAACACTCATGTCTGTGACCCCATAGGCTCAAATCGCGTTGGCAGTGAGACTAGATGCTTGATCACTTCTAGATCACCTTGGAAACACCAACATATAGGGCGTGAGAGCCTGATTTTGTAGGGATTGAGGGCCTGAGATTGTAGGCCTTAAGGGCCTGTGTTTGGTTGAGTTTGCCGACCCTAGCACACAGCTAGAAAGGCGCAGAGGGACAGTGGAATACTCAAGACACCCTATCTTGAGGAATCACTATACATATGGTGTTCTTGTGTGTTTTAGTTTCTGTGATTGGTTGCTGGGTTGTGTTAGATTAACTTAGTTCTGGTGCATAATTTCAAAAACAGCCATATCATGTCCCCCCCTCCCCTCTAGGTGATAGTTTCATAACTAACAAGTGGTATCAGAGGTAGGTTGATCAAAGAGTGACTACACAGTCAGATCTAGATCTTGGAACTACTCACTATGGTTGGAGGTGATAAGCACAGAGAAAAGAGATCAGTAAAGCTCCCAATCTACACCAAAGAAAACTTTCCCATTTGGAAAGAAAGGGTAAGACTTTTCATAGAAGTTGCCGATCTCAGGGTGTATATAACTGTTCAAGAGGGTCCCTTCATCCCCATGACTGCATCTACCATTGATCCTACTCAAAGAGTGCCAAAGAAATATGTTGATATGAGTAAGGAGGAGCTTGTGCTGGTAAGCTTAGATAAGAGAGCACAGCACACTATTGTGAGTGCAATTGATGACTCAACCCTCCAAAATCTTATTCACTACAAAATTGCCAAGGAGATGTGGGACTCCCTGGTGGTTTACATGGAGGGGACTGAAGAAGTAAGGGATGGTAGGAAATAACATCTGAATTACGAGTATGAGGCATTCAAGCAAAGCAAGAGTGAAAATATCTCTAACTGCTATTAAAGATTTTTCAAGATAGTAAATGGGTTGAAGAACTATAGAAGAGAGTTAACAAATTCAGATCTAAATGATAAGTTCCTTAGATCCCTCTCTAAGGAATGGGACATCAAAATTTATGCAATTAGATAAATGGGTCAACAGGGCAACATGGAGCCAATGAACCTATATGGGAAGTTGCTCTCCCATGAGCTTCACCTTAACACTAGAAAAGCTGAAGAAGAAAGCTCAAGGGGGAGCACCAGACAAAGATCAATAACTTTTAAGGTTCAGAGCATGAGGAGATCAAAGTATAAGACTCCTTCATGCTAGAACAAATCTGAGAGCAGTGAAGCTTCTGATGCCAGCATATCAGAATCTAACAACACTGATAGGGAGATGAACCTCCTATCTAGGTAGTTGAGAAAACTGATCTCTAGAAGGAGAAGTGACAACTACAGACCATCTTCATCATGCTCCAGAAGATCTGGTCAATATGACAGATCTAAATCCTTAAGGGAGGACAGGTATAAATCAAAACCTAGTTAATTTTATTTAACTAACATTGTTTGTTATTCCTGCAATAAAGCAGGTCATATGATTGCAGATTGCCCTTCCAAGAAGAGGGAATCAAAGAACCATGAAGACAAAAGAAGGTCAAGGGACAAGAAGAAACCTGACAAAGGGTTTATAGCAAAGAAGATCAGAACCATGAGTGATTCTGATTCAAGTTCTTCAGAAACTAAAGAGGAAGCGCTCATTGGCCTTATGGCTATAAATGAAGAAATCTAGGATGACAAGGTCTCTCTTGGGAAGGTAATAATCAGAGCCCCCTTATCTGCTTCTGATTATGAATTAGTGGCCGATTCTTTGCATGATGATGAGGGTGAGTCTGCTTCCAACAACACATCCTCATGATCCTCCTATGAGGTTGAATTTGAACTGATACAACAATATGAAACTTTGTGGAATGCTTTCAAGAAAAGCAAGAAACTCCTCAAAGTTCAGACTAAGGAGTTGGATTCCTTGAGAACTACCCACTATTTGCTCCAGGAGATCGCTGAGAAGCTGGATACTATGAGTAAGGAAGTGGACAGATTCAAGAAAGCCACAAAGTTCAAAAATGCTGAATTGGCTCAGAAGAACAAGGTCATTAAGGACCTTGAAGAAATGATATTGGCTGAAAAGAAGATTTTTATGAGCTTTTCAAAACCCATGACTGTCCTTCCCATTATTGACAGTTTTTCTGCACCATTCAGAGCTGGTGTAGGATTCAATAGTAAGACATCAAGGGTAAAGCCTCTGAAGAGCAACCCTCTTTTAAGAAGGTGTTGTTGGCATCATACCCCTTTGACCAGGAATCTTCATATGGTGATCTGACCAATACCTTCTCAGCAAGTGGCAGTAAGCCCTCTATTCCAAATAGAAGAGCAGGATTTGGGCTAAGTGCTTTGAAAGCACCCCATAAGGAGATTCAGATGAAGAATCCATTTCTCTTTGTCCATGGACCTGGAGAAACAACACACAAAAGCAAGGGAAAGGATGCTACAACCAAGCCTATTCCCAAGAAGGTGAACCAAAAGGTGGTGAGACCAGCCCAACTTCATACTCACACCTGTGAGGTTCACCCAAGACTTGTTAGGCCAAGTGTCTTCACCCCTGCCCACCAACACTGCCATCCTATTCAGATGGTGAGGCGGAAGAGAAGATACATCAGGTTTGAGTGTTGGTGTTGTGGGAAAGTGGGTCACATTGCCTTGGACTGTTGGATCAATCCAACATGGCCTAATGCAAAGAGAGTGCAGACCACTCAGATGTGCAGTGTCCCAGTTTATCCCCCTAACAGAAACCAAGGACCCAAATCAAATTGGGTGCCTAAGGGTAAGTAGTTTTTCTTGCAGGTATGTCCAAATGACAACAAATCTCCCATTTGGTATTTGGACAGTGGTTGCTCTAGGCACATGACTAGAGTAAGGAGATATCTAAGAAACTTCACCCCTGTGGAGAATAGACCAACAGTCATATTTGGAGGTTCAGAAAAAGAGGTGACCATAGGATATGGTAACATCTCTAATGGGTTAGTCACCATCACAAAGTTAGCTTATGTGGAGGGATTGAATCACAATCTCATAAGCATAAGTCAACTTTGTGATCTAGGTTATGTTATTATTTTCCACAAGGATAAGTGTTCAGTTAAGAAGTCCTTATACTCTGATGCTATCTTAACTGGTACTGAGAGTGGAAATGTATATTGTTTAAACTTCTTTCACTCAAATTCTTGAATGCCTATGTGTTTTGTGTCTAATGAGAAAGAGGCTCTATGTGTTCAATGGCACAAGAGACTTGCATACTTATAATGGATTCAAAGATTATCAGATGGATGTGAAGTCATCCTTTCTGAATGGTGACCTCAAGGATGAAGTATATGTAAACAACCATAAGGTTTTGTTGATTCAACTCACCCAGACTTTGTTTATTTTATTAGAAAGGACTTATATGGCTTGAAGCTGGCTCCTAGAGCCTGGTATGAGACCTTGTCAAGCTTTCTCATTGAGAACAAATTTTCAAGGGGAATGATTGACAAGGCATTGTTCCTAAGGGAAGTGAAGGTCAACATCTTGCTAGTGCAGATCTATGTGGATGAAATTATCTTTGGCTCTACACATGACAATCTCTGCAAGAAATTTGCCGATTTAATGCAGGGAAAGTTTGAAATGTGCAATATGAGAGAGCTCAAATACTTCCTAGGTCTTCAAGTGAAACAATCTGAAGATGGTATATTCATCTCACAGACCAAATTCACTAAAGAGCTAGTCAAGAAATTTGGATTGGAGATTGCTTCTTCTATGAAGACTCCTATGGGATACAATGTGTCTCTAGACAAGGATGAAAAGGGAATACCCTTTGATGAAACAAAGTACAGATGCATGATTGGGTATTTGCTTTACCTAACTGCGAGTAGGCCTGACATAATGTTTGACACATGTGTTTGTGCTAGATATCAGGTGAACCCCAAGGAATCTCATTACGCCTCTGTCAAGAGGATCTTAAGATACATGAAGGGTATACCTAATCTTGGCCTATGGTACCCTAGGAAAAATAGGTGTGAACTAACTGAATATTCAGATGCAGACTATGCAAGGTGCAAAGAAGATAGAAAGAGTACTTTAGGGACTTGCCAATTCCATAGAGGAATGCTGATCTCATGGAGCAGCAAGAATTAGACAAGTGTAGAAATCTCCACAGTAGAATCATAATACGTATCTGTAGGGATTTATTGTGCTCAGCTGCTATGGATCCAGCACCAGCTTAAAGACTACAACTTAAAGATGACCAAAACACCATTATTTTGTGATTCTTCAAGTGCTATCTCAATTGCTAAGAACCCTGTCTCACACAGCAGGACTAAGTATATTGAGATCAGGTATCACTTCTTTAGGGAGCATGTGGAAAATGAAGATATCACTCTTGAGTTTGTCCCCACATACAAATAAGTGGCTGATATATTCAAAAAGCCCCTAGATGAAGCTAAGATTAACTTCTTCAAATTCCAATTGGGGATGTTAAACATAGAGTAATTTCTAACTAATTTTAATCATATCATTAATTATTTGTTGCTTAGGAGAAGGTCAGGTTAAGTGCTGAAGGAGCCTCACAAGGAGGGTTGAACATTATCTAAGCCAAACAAGCATCTGATGAATGTTTTGACAACACAATCAGTTGTCTCGACGACATAATCAGTTGTTTCGATGACATGATTAATTATTTTGATGACATGCAGAATATCTCGACGACAACTGGACCGAGTTGGAAATGAGCATAACAATGACATATTTTGACGACATACCAGAGTATCGTTGAAACAGGTTCGGCTACTAAACATGATACTGGATCGAAAAATCAGAGCCGTCCGATGAAATATTAAGGTACACACCTCTTCATCTACCTACACTATAAATAGAATGAATGCTTAGGATAAAAATTATGCTCTGATTTGCTCTAAGACATTGCTACGACAAACTTCCATTCTGTCTCCGACAAATGCTACTTCTCACGATTCTTCTGCAATGGCTCCCAAGTGAGAAGAGACATCAGTGATTTCAGAATGTGAGCTTCAGTGAGGAGGATTCAACTCCTGTTTAGAGGAAATTAGGTCTGTAATAGGGTTACTAGAATCAGCGGGCCTCAAATATCTGCTAAGTGAACCTTGTGTTCTTATCAACCAAGAGCTCCTGTAATTCTATGGGGGGAGCAAGGCTAAACAGTTCTGAATCATCAGTCAAAAAATTTGTGGAGGGGAAGAAAGTGAAAGTGAATGTGAAGAGCCTGGGAAAAGCATTGCACCTACCTCGGCTAAAGGCAGATGTTGAAGAAGAGGAGGTGTCCACTGAAGACATATCTGGGAGTTTTGAATGGTGTGGACACTGTGGAAAGACATATGGGTCCATCAAAAAGGTATATTTCAATCAGAAGGGAAAGCTTATCGCAGACAAAATTGGTAAAGTCCTGTTATGCAAATTGGGTTCTCATGAATAGATCTCCAAGGACATGTTTAAAGTGATGTGTAGGATAATTCTCTCCAAGAATATTGACTGGGGGGAATTTGTATTCCAAAAAGTGAAAAGCAGTCTGCAGATCCCCTCGTTTGGGAGAATTCACTCCATCTTCTTCCTGAATTCACTTGGGGAAGTGCTCAACAGGAATATGGGAGTGCCTCAGCACTACTCAAAGAGGCAGGACTCCAAGCTGTTGGATAGGTGTGATCGGTCCATATCCAAAGGACCTACAGCTACATCTTCAATTCAGCAGAAGAAGTCAAAGAAAGTTGCCAAGGTTGTTGCCTCAGAGTAAGAGGAGTCCTCCAGTAGCTCTGAGGAATGAAGAGACCCATCCCAATAGAACTCTGATCAGATTGAGGGGGAGATGTCTCTGCATCAACATATCCCAGAGAAGGATGTTGAACCTGCTAACACAGAGGTGGCTGAAGAGAGGAGAAGTCCAAACCTGGACAGTGATCCAGTTGAGGGGGAGTTCCAACCTGGGAGCCCAGCCCAAGATACTGCAATGGTTGAGGGGGAGACCCATCTGGGGTGCTCTACCCTAGAAGCTTAGGAAAATCTTCTCCAGCTGGAAGTCATCACAGAAGAAAGAAATGAAAGCATAGGACATGAGCCAGAAATAATTGAGTATACTGGTCCCTCCACTAGGCTTGAACTGGCTGTTGGAGGAAAGACAGTCATCATAGTGGAAAGTGAGCCAATCAATGTAGCATCTCCTAAGAAGTCAACAGTTCAGATCAGTGACTGCTCCTCTGATAGTGCTCCTAAGGATGTCCCAGAAGAAAGAGTTTCTCCAGAAGAACATGCTGCAGAGACATCCTCCACTCCCTCAGGATCCTTGTTCCACATGATCTCAGCATTACTCAATGCTCAGGGGAAGAAAATGGAAACATTCATCCTGCAAATATTTGATGGCCTAAGGTATGAAATGAAGGCTGAGTTGAAGACTGTGAAGAAGGAGATCCTTCATCTGAACACTCAGTACGCTAACTTCTATAACATAGAAGCTCGGACCATGTAGCTTGTTGGTGAAGAGGTCAACAAGTTTGGCCATCAAACCCATCAGATCTTGTAGAATCACGAAACCTTCGCAGGCAATGTGGAGCGTGTCTTTGAGCAGATAGAAACAGACGTTCATGATGATAGAAATCACATTCTAAAACAAAATAAATGTGAATACTCAAACTTTGGATGGTCATCTACTAGAAGTTTGGAACAACCTGGTTGCAACTGAACAACAGATACATGAAAGGTAGATCTCAATACAAGAAATCCTGGATTATCGATTAATTGAAGAAGTCCTAAAGGGGGGGAAGGAAATCATAAATGCAGGCTCACATCAAGCTATATGGACTGCTGGTCAAGTCAAGCAAGCCTTGCAGAAGCCCCCATCAAGATATGAATTAGCTGAACCATCTGTCAGTAGAGACTCAGAGGACTATGGTGCTGAATTCGGAGAGTTAGTGAAAGTGCACAGTGTGCATCTGAATATTCTCTAGAGGGGGTGAATAGAGTTTTAAATATTTTCTACCCTAATTATGCACACACAATAAAAACACAGTATTATGCAATCAACAATCCAAAAGACAGAATAAAGTAAACACAGATTGCAGGAAATATAAACACAGAAAACTGGAAATAGGGACAGCACAGAAAATTCAACATAGAGGACACATGAATTTTTATAGATATTCCCCAAAATGTGGGTGCTCCACTCTTCTACCTCCCTAGTGGGATTTCACAACATGTGCCTAAGTCTTTCGATAAGGAGACTCTTATAACCACAGAGTCTTTTGATAAGGATACTCTTAGAATCACTGAGTCTTTTGTATTCTTTTCTTGTGCAGAGAGAACACTAATTTTTCGGTCTTAGGGTTGAAGGAGGAAGAATGAGAAGAACCCTTGTCGACAAATGAATAATATTCTAACCAATGCTGTGTTTTTCTTCTCCTCTCAGCATATTTATTCTCCATGATTGAATTTGAATTTCTTTCTTCTTTTGGGCTATCCTAAAAAGGAATTATTATTGGACCGTTGATTTCCCTTTCTTCTTTTGATCCCTACCCGTCCATCAGATTTGAATACCTTCCAAGAATGTTTTTGCTATGTCCTAGAATACTCCATTCTATTCTTGGCAATAAATGAGCCGTTGGAGAACTATCTTTAGATTTGTGGTCCTTTTGAAAGGGTGTTAAAAGGACAGCAGAAAAATCTACCTTTTTAGACTATATTCGACTCTGCGTTGAATTCATCATTCTTCATGTGGACGCACCTCTGAGTACTTATAGGAGTAGCTTTAAATTCCTTCTTAGCTCTTGCTGAACTCAGATGTCGACGTTGCCTCGATTCCCCATCGACGTATCCGTCGAGTTAAAGACATGGACTTGAACTTTATCATCCGCGTTGAATTGAAGTCAAAGTTGCGTTGACTTCTAAGATGGCTTTTACAAGCTCTTCCTTCTACGTCGAGTCCTTTTTGACATTGCGTCGACTTGACTTATACTTCGACAGGCTGAAAAGTTGCTTGGACATCTTGTTAGAGTTGCGTCGACATTAAGTCAAAGTTGTGTCGACTTTCATTCGACGCAAGTCTTAACTTAACTGACTTTGTGATTATCTTGACCTAGCCTTGACACTCGAAGATGAGTGTGACATCCTAAGATATCTAAAGACCAATTTACCATTTCTATACAATGTGGGTAATATAACCTAACTAGTGAAATCACTTTAAATAATTTGTTAGATAAATCACAAGGGTTTTTCCCAACAATCTCCCCCTATTTATCATAACAAATTTTACAAAATAAAGTAAGTGATTTCAAACATGCTTTGAAAAAAACACAAACAACTATACATAAGACAAAAAAGTATAATAGACTGAAAAACATCTGATTGATATAACTGAATGTTTATCAGAGTTAATTACCCAAGTCATGATTTACTTTTTCTTTCTGAGGAAAGTTGACAAGGCCTCATAGACCTTCCTGGATTTCCTGTCCACATATTTGTAGTTTGCTGGAATGGCTTTTCTGGATTCTTCTAAATTCTCTCATGTCCCTTGAAAAACGTTTCCAGACCAGTTTCTATTTCAGAATACACATAACATAGCTTGGATCCCATACTGATGACTTTAGCAGTCAACAAGTTGATTTCTTCCAGGTCTATATCCTCTACATCAGGATCTAGTACTATGAAGGTTGACCGAGGGATGCATGAAACTGGAGCTGTTTTAAATGTGATCTTTCTTTTCTTCTTATATGGCAGGTCTTCTAAATCTTGACTGATTCCAAGACCCTTCGTACCTTTTTGCCCTTTCTCATCCCTGAGTTTAGCTTGAGGGTTCTTTGTTGTATATTTAGAGTAATCAAACAGAGTGCTGGGAATCTGGATTGCCTCTTCTAATTGTTCTTTTTCCATAGCCTCTCCACCCTTCTTCAGCCTTTCAATGAATAGTCTTCTCTTTTCTTCAAGCTCTCTTTGAGAAGATTTAAATTCATATTTATCTCTTTCTCTGATTTCGTCTAGGTCACTACCAAGTTTTGGATCAATATACTCCTTCAGTGTATTTTCAGGAATTTCAACTTTCTCATAAGTTTTGTAATAGGATCTGTCATTCTTGTACAATTTTCTTTGCTCTTTTGTATACCTCTCACAGATGGGTATATTCCTTCCATATCCTCTTTCTCTTCCATCCCTTACTCTAAAATTTCTTCCCTACCCTCTTCCTCTGTCTGGAGGTCTTCCTTTGAAGGCAGGTGCTTGGACAATTGGAGTGGGTGCTGGACTAGGATCAGGAGGGAGCTGAGCTGGTGATGGAGATGATGGAAAAGATTTAGGGACCTGGTCAGCAGGCTTGACTAGGGATGGTGCTGTTGTAGATTATTCAGAGTAGGTCTAGACCCTTATGTCTTAGGAATGGATAGTTCAGTGGACTCGTTTTGCTATTGCACACTCTTTATGTAACCATTGTCATCTGAGAATAGGTCACTCTCCCCCTATTTTGATGACTCCACTGTATTAAAGGCAAGGTTCTTGGATGAGTGGAAGATGCTGTGAGTGGAAGAAACATGGAGGTGATGGCAGGCTCAACTTCAACAACAACGGACAAGGGGAGACTTGTAGTGTACCCTAAAAACCCTAAAACCCTAAAAAGTCTTGAGGTGGCCAGTTGGTACACTTCTCCCCCTGCTTTATATCGTTGAAAAAGGATATAAAGACAACAACAAGCAATACTGACGATCTTATTTCTGTATCAATTGCCTTTATTTGAGCAGTTAGGTTTTGCAACCTTTTGTGTTGAGCACATAACTTTCGATAGCAGTCTTTTGAGAAATCAAGGTAGAGAGAACTAAATTTAGATAACAAAGTCTCTAGAGCTAGATCAACTGCTTTGACAATGTCACTTTGATTTGGAGATGCCAATAATGTCCTGTGAGTACCTGCACTGAAACAGAAAGAGAGAAGGAGAAAGGAAGATGAAGGAGAGCGAGAGGGGGAGAATTCGAAAAGCACAATAAAGTCGAATGCCTGGGTCGCTTTGAGTAGATGAATCATCACAACTTATGGTTATACTCGAAGCACCGACAAAAAGAGATGAATTTAGCATGGCAAAACATGTCGATGTCGCTACTGGAAGCAGTTTGCGCGGGCGCGTAACGTCGAACGTAAATCGACGTGGCTCCGAGTATAGTCATCAACTATGATATCGATGTAAGCATCGATATGTATTCAACGCTACGTCGAGTGCAATTCAGAGGACCTATCCCAGCCAACTCTCGAAGAGTAGAAATCGACGATGCGTCGATTTTATTCGACGTAGCTCTGAATAAATATTTTATTATCCATAAACTTTTTGCTATTTTTCCCAGCAATACCTTTTTATGGAAAATAAGTTTTAGTACATAATAGGGGTGACCTAGAGAGCTCCATCAAGCATTACTAGTGCATTTATGAAGAACATGTGCTTACTTTCATCAAGTGGCTTAATGAAGATGTCTGCCCTTTGAATATCAGTGGAAATGTATTGAAAATAGATCTTACCCTTCTCAACATTGTCCTTGAGAAAGTAGTGCCTTTTCTCTATGTGCTTAGTTATGCTGTGGAGAATTGGATTGGAAGCTAAAGAAATAACACTAGAGCTGTCACAAAATATTTTGGAATTGATAAGGGAGAAGATGTAGTCTAACAACTGATTTTGCATCCACAGTATTTGTGAGCAGCAACTTCCTGCAGCTATAAACTCACCTTCAGCTGTAGAAGTGAAGATTGTGGTTTGCTTCTTGCTAATCCATGAGATAAGTTTTGCACCCAGGTGTTGACATATTCCCGAGGTGCTTTTTCTATCCAGCCTACATGCAACATAGTCTGCATCTGAATAGCCAACTAGGTCAAATCTAGAGTCTGCTGGATACCACAAGAAATTCGGGTGTATCCTTAAGATATCTGAGTATTCTTTTTACAGAGCTCATGTGGGATTCTGTAGGGTCAACCTGGAACCTAGCATATATACAAGTAGTAAACCTTATATCTGGTCTACTGGCTGTCAGATAAGGAAGAGAGCCAATGACTTCTCTGTAAGTCTTTTAATCAAAGGACTTACCCTTTTAAGCTCTATCTAAAACAACATAAGTAGCCATGGGGGTTTTCATTACAGAGACATTTTCCATCCCAAACCTCTTAATGAGTTCTTTTGTATACATGGATTGGGATATGAAGATGCAATCTGTAGTCTGCCTTACATGGAGGCCAAGGAAATCGGATAATTCCCCCATGCTACTCATTTCAAATCTAGACTGCATTAGGTATGTAAACCTTTTGCATAGTGATTGATCTGTGGACCCAAATATAATATCATCTACATATATCTGTACTAGTAAGAGAAGATTCTTATGTGCTCTTGTGAAGAGTGTTTTATCCAATTTCCCTCTTTCAAAGGAGTGTTCCAGAAGGAAGGTGGATATGGTCTAATACCAAGCTCTTGGAGCTTGCTTGAGGCTATACAGTGCTTTATCTAGCCTATATAAAAAGGATGGAAAGGATGGATTGACGTAACCTAGGGGCTGCTCCACATAAACTTCTTCCTGAAGAGTTCCATTTAGTAAAGCACTCTTCACATCCATATGATAGACTTTAATCTTCATTTGTGCAGCATATGTAAGGAACATTCTAATGGCCTCCAGTCTTGATACTGGAGCAAATGTCTGATTGAAGTCAATCCCCTCCTCTTGCTGATATCCTTGAGCCACCAGTCTTGCCTTGTTCCTGACTATGACTCCTGTTGAATCCATCTTATTTTTGAATACCGATTTTTTCCAATGACTAGGTAATTCCTTGGTTTCTCAACCAATGTCCAGACCTTATTTCTCTCAAATTGGGTTAGCCTTCTTGCATTGCAGATATCTAGTGGGATCACTGTCTGCTTCTTCAAACTTCTTTGGTTCATATTGAGAGAGAAAACATTGTAGAATTGTTTCATTTGTTAGTTGATTCCTTGTCTTCACTCCCACTGTCAAATCTCCTATAACTTGTATTGAAGGAAGATACTTTTGGCTAATCCTAGTTCTTATTGTGTTATTAAGGAGATTCTCTTCTTCCTGAAGATCCACTGCTCATTGACTGTGGGAGCACCATCTTCATTCTCTAGAATGATCTCAAAGGATGGTAGTTCAGGTGTTGTAAGTTCCTCTTCATCTACTTTAGAGTATTCATATGAATCAGTGTCAACCTTCTATTTTCCTTTGTCTTGACACACTGATGAATGGTACATGATGCTGATCCTTTCAACTTGATCTTCTAGCTGGTCTTCTTCCTGCAAGATAGTGCTGGTGGAAGGTTCCTTCCCTTTATAAAACATGTTAGCTTCATCAAAGACCACATGGACGGACTCCTAAATCTTGAGAGAGCTTTTATTATAGCACTTATAGGCCTAGCTTGATGAGGAATATCCCAAAAATATTTTATCATCAACATTCTTATCAAATTTGGCAATATCACATTTCCCATTGTGTAGGATAAAGCAAGTACAACCAAAGATCCTAAAGTAAGTGTCTATAGGTGCCTTTCCCTTCAATCACTCATAGGGATTCTTCAACTTTGTCTTGTGAATGAGACTTCTGTTCAGAACATAGTTGGCAGTATTCACTGCCTCAGCCCAAAAAGACTTTGGCAAATTTGATTCAGCCAATAATTTCCTTCTTGATTCAACTAAGGTTCTATTTTTTCTTTCAGCCACCCCATTTTGTTGGGGGGTTCTAGGAGCTGAAAAGCTTTGTCTTATCCCTTCATCCTCACAAATTCTACACATTAACTGATTTTCAAACTCAGTACCATGATCACTTCTGATCACAGCAACCTGAGTGGTGAATTCAGATTGAATCTGTCTAGATAATCTTGAGAGAATCTTGAAGGTGTTTGACTTAGCTTTTAGAAAGAACACCCAGTTGAATCTAGAAAAGTCATCCACAATGGCTAGAGTATTGGACTTACCTACTAAGCTCTGAGTGGAGATAAGACCAAATAGGTCCATGTGCAACAGGTATAGGATTCTGGGGGAATCATTCTTACCAATTGGTCTTAATGATGATTTGATCTACTTTCCTAGTTGGCGGCTCTACATGGATGGTCTTTATTAAACTTACCTGTTGGTAAGCCTCTTACTAGGTTAAGCTTAGAGAGTTTAGCAATGGTCTTACAATAGAGATGACTGAGTCTCCTTTGCCACAGCTCATTGCTTTCTAACTTAGAGTTGAATAAGCAGATCTCTGACTTAGTGTACTCAAAGTCTACAACATAAACTTTACCTTTCCTAAGACCAATCAACACAACTTGGTCAGCTATAGAGCTAACTATATGATATAAATACTTAGTTAATACAACTTTTTATTCACCATCAGACAACTAACTAGTACTAATTAGATTATGTTGAAGTCCTTCATCATAAGATATCTTAGAGAAAGAGACTTCCCCAATCCCGAGCACACAATATCCTTTGGTTTGACCAGAGTGGGAATTCCCAAAAATTACCTTAGGCCCTTCCTTAGCCTTATAGTTGTCCAGTAATTCTTTTGCTCCAGTCATATGCATGGAGCATCCACTATCCAGAGACCACTGCTGGTTTGTGGTTGAACAATCTCTTTTCTGCATAAGAAATCAAACATTAGTATAGACCCTCACTCACTATGGTCCCTTTCTTCTATCATCATATGGAGTTATGAAAGAATAAGATGGTCTTTTTGTACACCCCTTAAGATGAAGAAGTGTTGCATTGTTATGCCAGCAATGTTTGGCTATGTGTCCAATTTTAAAACAATAGAAACATCTAGGAATGTAAGAAGAGAGAGATTTAGATGTCTGAAAATTTCTTACTGGAAGCATGCGTCGATAAGGAATCGACTCATCTTTAGAGTTGCATCGAGTGTAATTTGACTTGTCTGCATAGTTACATCGATAATAATTTGATGTAGAATATTGGTTGCGTCGAATAGAATTCGACGCACCCTCATACTTGCTTTGAGTGGATGTCGACGCATATGCTGAACTCCGTCAAGTTGCATTCGATGCATCTTTAAAACTGCATCGAGTTCTAGTCGACGTATGCTTCTTTTTAAGATTTTAATAATTTTTGTCTTTTCTAAGGGGTGTTTACCTAGAATCCCTGTTTGCTTTGTATTGTTTACCCTATTGAATATAAGGAGTTTATTAGGGTTATTATTCTGTTCTTCACCTGAATCTAAGTTGTAATTAGGTTGATTCATGCTGGACCTAATGAATGTTACAGGATTTTCCCAAGCATGTTTGCTAGGGATTAGTGAGCTAGTGGATGGTAGTGATTTTAGATCAAGATGATCAAATCTCTTGGAAAGATTTTGTGAGATATCCTTAAGCTTTTGACTCCTTCCATTGAGTGAGTCCTCAAAGGCTTTTGCCTTTATAAGTTCTTTCTCTAAATCAGAATTTTCATTAACTAATGTATATATTTCTTTTTCTTTCTTAAACAATTGACCTCTCAGATCATAGTTAGCTGAGTACAGTGTGTCGTTCCTAAGGTCTTATAGTTCTATTCTGATTATGTTAAGTTTCTTTTGACTGTTAATGTAATCTTGACAGAATTCTTTGAAACACTCTTTAAAATGTTCTGAAGAAAAATCAAAATCATCAAAAATTGTTACTTGATTTTCAGTAGTAGAGTCTTCCAGAGCAATTAAGCAGTCTTCGTCAGATCCACACTCTTTATCACTATTACATGAGGAGGAGCTTGGCTCAGACTCTGAATCACTCCAGGTTTCAGCAATGAAACCTTTTCCTCTTTTCTTATCTTTCCTCGTGAAGGATTTAATCTTGTGCTCCTTCTTCAGCTTGTTCCTTTTATTCTTTTTTTCTTCAGGACATTCAGTGGTAAATAAATTCCCCTTTAGAAGTTTTTTCATACCTTGGTTCGCTTGAACTCCTCTCTTTCCTTCTAGAGTCCTCTGTCTTGACCCATCTTTTGAATCTTGTAGCCAAGAGATTAAACATCTCTTCTTTAGAGGTGGAAGGATCTGCTTTAACAGTCTTTAGTGCAAGTGTCCTTTCTATAGGTGTTGAGATTCTCTCCTCGGCTTCAGACTCAGCCCTGCTTTTTAGTAAGAGCTCATAGAACTTGAGATTCCCTAGCAGAGCATCGATTGATATTTCTCTGAGACATCTAAAATCTCTGATGGCCCAGATTCTTGAGTCACATGTACTTGAGAAGCACATGAGGAGCTTGTCATTAATTTTTGTCAGAGAAATTTCTTTGTCAAGCCCTCTCAGCTCATTTGTGAAGAACCTGAACTTGTCATACATTTCAGTTATGCTTTCATCAGCCTTTTTCTTAAAGTTCTCATATTGTGATATAAGATGGGACTTCTTGTCCTTTCTTTCATCAAAGCTGCCCTCTACTAATCTGCAAAGAGATTCCCAAATTTCTTTGGCAGAGTTGGAATCAGTAACTTTTTGAAATATGTCATCTGGCATAGTTGACACCAAGATATTCATGGCTTTGGCATCACATGCCTTCACCTTCTTCTTAGCATCAGTCACCTCTACTCTGGGGACTGCAGTTTATATTACTCTCCCACTAAAATCTTTTCTCACTAGGACTGGGGGACCTGTAATAATGACATTAAAAATGTCTTCATTAATAGAGTTCATGTAAATCTTTATTCTGGCCTACCAAATTGTACACTTATTTAGGTTACAAACTGGTGGTCTTGTTGATGCATAATCCTTAGAACTCATTTTCTTTAGAAAATAGTTTTTTAACTAATTTATAGTAAAGAAATAAGAGGAGGAGATCTATGAAGTGCACACCAAGTAAAAGAGAAGAAGAAATACTATCTTCGGAAGAGGAGTGCCAAAAGAATGTCAATGAAACGATATGGTCAAGTCATGCCTCTCCCAAAAGCACTGTAAGGAAATCAAATCATCATATTGTTTGCAATTCTATTTCTACTTTACAATTGCTACAAATCACAAAGCGCAAAATTAAAAAATTAAAAAGGGCAAATTGCGCTTAGAAAATAAAAATTTAAAAGCAAAAGTTAAAGAAGTATCAAAATCTGATTTATCTAATGTCTCTTTAATTGAAAATACAAAACCTTGTCTTGATTGTAATGATATTAAAGAAAAATTTAAGGAACTTGAAAAAGAAATTATTTTTATAAAGGAACAAAATGAAAAATTATGCTTAGAAAATTCATCTTTGATAAATGATTGTGCTAAGTGTGAAGAATATAAAATTGAAATTCAAGATATGGATGAAACATTTGATGAATATAGAAATAAATATCAAAATCATATTGTGTCTATTGTATCCACTCTTAAAAATAGCACAATCGCATATAATAAAGCAAGACATAATTTTAAACTCAAAAATGATGAATTTAAATCAAAAATCAACTTGCTTATGAAAATTGTAGATACAAATTCTCAAAATCAAACAATATCCAAAAGCAAGTTGAATACAAATATGAATATCATACTTAAACCTAATATTGGGAATAAGAAACAAAAAGCTTTTGGAAATCATAAACCAAGTTTTGAATGGAGACCAAAAAGCAAAAATGAAACCTTAAATGCAAGGATCCATTCATCACAATCTTTTCCCAACTTAAATGAAAACAAATTTCCATTATATAAAAAATTCAAGAGTAATGATTATGGAAATTTGAAAAACAAAAATTACATTTTTTCTTGGTACGAATGGAAACCCATACTTAAGAATGACGCATTAATGTCAAACGAAAGGGCCCATTCAAACATATTTCCCCAAAAGAAAACACGATGTATTTGGGTACCCAAAGGAACCGTCACTCCCGGTCCTCTTTGGATACCTAAATCTCTTATTCATTAGTATCCCATCATTTGCATAAAGTAGAAACCTAATAAAAATGAAATATCATTATTCTACTTCATGATTTGCTTAAATATCTTTTTGTTTAATCTCTTTTGTTTCTTCTTAAACTATCATGCTATGATCACTCTATTTATCTTGAAAGTCATATCATTTTGTTTAGTGATCTACTTATCCGTTTTATTCCTTTACCCTTAAATGTCTTGAACTATCATTATTAATTAAATAGTGAAATTATTATCGAGACTAATAAAATTATTTTAAATGGATTTAAATAATAAAGGGCTTAGGCAAACAAAAAATTAAAATGCACAATGTTTTGATTATTATCTATCTTGTGTGATGAATATGATAGCCCTTATATTTGAGAAAATTTACAATAACTCTTCAAACTAACCAAAAATAGCTTCTCACTTCTTTCATATTCACTATTCACCTCACAATCTTTCTTTAAAATATTCTAAAAAATGTTGAATATGACTTGTGCTACATGCTTCACCATCATAATTATGTAATATAAAAAGATCTTTAAATTCAAACATTAGAAAAGATCCACTTAGTTCTAACATTTGATTGGTGATCATAATAAGTACCTGAATGAATTAATGAAGTATGACTTGCATATATCTCATTTGATTATAAACCATAGAATCAACTTTATATTAATAAATCAAATGAAATCATAAATTCATTCCATGTAAAAATATTAAATCACGTTCTTGAATACATGCAACATTATCTCAATTAATCTTGTGGTATAACAATTGCAATCAAACTCATTATTCTAGCATTATCAACTAATAGATATTATTTATGCTAGTTATCTCATATTAACATCAAGAATTAATTATGAAGTAAAAAAAAATTTGAACGATAAAATAACTATGTGACTTTAAATTGTTTCCATTGGACTAAAATGCTTATGAATGTGCATGATATTCTTTTGCATGAACATTATTTTCTAAATCACTAAAATTATGCATATTTGTTCCTTCATGTCTTCTAGTGCTTACATTTCCTATCATTCTTCAAACTACATTAGATTGATAAAAGTCTAGAAAAATTTGAATTCGCATACATTATGATAATCTATCTTATAGCTCATGCATGATCTCGTTTGTTACGACTTGAGATAGGTGTCATAGATCTTTTATGTTAAAACATGTTTACAAATGCAATTTTCTTCATTTTTAACCATCAAAAACATTTCCAAAAATTCTGCAAATTCAGCATGAAACTACTAATGGGACACCTAATCAATTCAAGCATCAAAATTTTCAAAACCCTAAAAAATCACTTACTGTTTCCCGCGCTAACGCTAGCGCCGGTGCTAGCGTCGAGGTTCGTTTTTCTGTAATTTTAAAATTTTTAAATATCCCTAAAAATATATTAATATATGGGTACTATTCATTTCTGCATTTTTACTTTTATTATATTTTTGAAAAATCAAATACAAAAACCGAAAATCCAAATTACAGAAAATATCTTTTGCTTTCCTTTTTTTGTCATTTGCTTAAAGCCTATTTTTCTTAAAAATCAAATACAAAAAAAATTATCAAAAATTGTTATTTTTGAACTTAACTTTTTACTTGTATCTTGCGAAAGGGTGATTTGGGCTATCATCCCATCATATCACCTAGTACCGGGCGAACCTCTCACAAGGCAGTCCTCGGGAAGTCCAAGATCAATTTTATAAATTCAAACTTTAAATAAAGATTATTTTTCAAAAATATCAAAAAAATACTGTATGGACTTTATTGTAAAAATCAAGCAGGAGTTAATATATTATTTAGTACTTCTATAATGTTGCGATTTATCATCTCAAACTACTTTGAACATTGTTTTCTTCATGCTTAGATATATCTATTAATATGTGCATCATTTATATGTTAAAGGTTGTGTAGGATCAAACTTAGCATGCCTCAAAGTATGAGAAATGTTTTATGTTTGATAATGATAGATATTCACTCACTTTTTGGCATTGTCTACATATGTATTTAATATAAAGAATGCTTGTGTATGTTTTGTATTAGTACAATATATTAAAATTGCACAAGTATCTTACCTACACTACTTATTTTGCACTCTTAAAAATTAAGAAAAGTGGTTATGTTTTTCATAAAATCTATTGATTTGCAAAACAAGTGTATTCAGAGAACTTTGTACAAAACAAAATTATAAAATAAATGACAAAGATAACTCCACCAAGCACTACTTGAACCTCTTGATAAGTCTTAATAAGCATTGTGAGGTTGAGCACCTTGGATAGAATAGTAAAGTGTCTTGTGCAAACCATATCTTTCCTTCAAAATAATAAAAACCACTTACTCTTAAGTACACCGGATCACTAGTCTCAAACAGTAAAAATAAAATCTGTGATCCCCCAAGCACTACCTTGCACCCTGATAAGTCTTGATGAGCATTGTGTGTGCAAAGCACCTTGGTAGTTGTACATTTTTGTTTGTGCATTAAAGTGTGTGGAAGTAACATTATTTGTGTTTTGTTGTGCTTCTACTTTACATATCTCTTGTATTTTTTGATTAAAACAATTGTATACTCTACTCAAAAATACACTTATGTGCACATCATTATCTTCCAAAACACTTCTTCTCATGAGTATTGGATCCTAAAGCTAATTCAATGCTACTCTTTATTTATGAAATGCACTAGATAACCTAGCATGCTTTCTACAATGTTTGGTATGATTTAAAATTATGAATTGAAATTACATTGTAGTAATCTCTTTATGATAATATTATTTCATGCTTGGTTATTTATTACTTTTTGTCAACCATAAAAGATTTTCATTGAAACATGATTTACATAAACATCTTCTTTTTGAAATTAAACTTATATATCTTTCTATGGATTATCCTTCATTACAATAAGATGTTTCATGTATTTCTACAAGTCTTCCGCATCATCACCATATAATTTTTACCTTGCGCTTTCATGCTTATATCAAGTCTAAAATCTCAATTTTTCTAAAAAACAAATGGTAGACTTGTTTGGTGGAGTTTATATTGGTTGTTCCAACACGTATATCATTTCTTATGCTAACAACTCTGATTTATTTCTATGAAACTTTCATGCTTAACACTCCTCCAACAAGTAAAATATCGCCTATAAAAACATCCTCTTTTTATTGAATTTCAAATCAATATCTTCTTCTCTAATTGCTATAAGGATGTTGTTTCTTTATTCCAAAATGCTTTAACTCTTATCTTTATAAAGTTATTTTTTTTTTGAAATTCCAAAACATCTTCTTTTTGAGCTGTAACTCTTATTTAGTATTATGATGTTTTTTTTGAAATCTTCCGCAATACTCAAACTCTGATTCATTCATTTCAATATAGCCATGTGAGTTTTATTTCAAAATAATTCAAATAAAAATATAAACCCATATGCTATGAAATTTCCCATTAGATTTAAATGCTTAATGTTTCCAATAATTGTTATCCTTGACTTCATTTCTCACCATAGCGGGGGCGTAGGGTTGTAGACATTAGATAACCTTATCTCTAGTCATGTCTTGTCCTTAACCGGGGAGGGTTCCAGTGGGGCCTTGCGAGGAACTGGGGGGAAAGAGTGCTAGGTTAAGTTTTGTCTAGTGTTTGCATATGGGACTAACACCCCAACCTATGGCATGTTTGCAGCTCCTCATGCCCATCCGTCACTTAGTACGGGGCTAGGGTGTAGACATATTGTCTGGGTAGATGGGTTACTTGGAAATCACTATTTTTTATGCTTAAAACTCTTATATAAAGGGGAAATCATTACTTTTGCTCAAACTAAAAAGTCTGATATATTTATACAAAAATTATTCTAACAAATGGCTCTAAAAACTCCTTATAATTTCCTTCTCACTAAAAAGCTCGATCATGCTTTATCTTGTTATCCAACTTTTCTGTGGTGCATCCCTACCCACTTTTGCTAATAACAAAGGGGGAGAACTAACATGATAAAATGCAAAAGGGGGAGAACTAACATGAACTAACATGGATGATTGATTAAGGTGATAACATACATATTAGGGGAGCATTCACATAGGGGGAGCAATTCTAAATGCTAAAATCAATAATTATCCTAAGTCATCACTCTCACACACAAACAAGTAGAGTTTCATCATGCTTATCTATTAATGCTTTGATTTATCATTAATGGATTTGTTTTTATCAAAGGGGGGAGTTTGTTGGAACATGGTCTTCCGCATCTCTAGGTTTGAGAATAACAAATCCTATGTGTATTTGATCTTGTGTGTTCAAGTGTGCAGGCTAACATAGTCCATATGACTCAAGGAGTACTCATGATGATTGCCCCCAAAATTCAGGCCAAAATTCGAACAAGCTCACTATCGCCGGCGGTAGCGATAGCGCCCGGCGATAGCGTTGATTAGCGCCATTTTTGAAGCAATTTAAGAAGGATGTTAGCGCCTGGCGGTAGTGGATAGCGCCGGCGGTAGCATGATGCACATAAGGCATAGAGCAAGAGGTTGTCGCGGATGGGAGATTCTGCCGCGCAAAACGTTGCCTAATCCAGGCTAGCGCCGGCGGTAGCGCTAGCGCCGACGGTAGCGCTTGGGCTATATAAAGGACCCCTCACCTCTCGTTTCAGATAGACATTAGGGAGAGAGAGGCAGTGCTACAACTCAAGAGGACTCTTGGCCAAAACTTGAAGCCCCAACGAAGCTCTGCCAATTTCTGAAGGAGAATTCCATCACGCCGAATCCAGACGAAGTCCGCTTCAACAAACGCTGATTCTACAGCGGATCTTCATCTCCGACTTCAGAAGTTCATCATAAGGGAGGTTTTGTTATTTTATTTCTCTTTCTTCATTGTAATCGGTAGTGAAATCGACTCGTGTTGGTGACTAGGTCTGGGGTAGACTTAGGGGGTAATTCGCCTTGTGTTGGCGACTAGGTCTAGGGTATAGATCTAGGGGGTGCTCGAGGCCTTTCTGGGGATAGATTGGCTAGAGCGGCTTGAGGCTGTATCTGGGGAGAGATCGGCTAAAGCCAACCGGTTCGTGGGGATACGAGTCGGTATAGAAAACGAAAAAGAACTATAATTATTCTCCTCGATTTCCAGCGTCATAGAAATCCATTTTTGTAATCAATTTTATTATGAGTAATCATGTCTCTATTTTTGTAATAAAATTGATTTTGTTCTTCATTCATCTAAATTGTTTATTATCCTCTTTTTCATCATAAATCAATTTAGATCGCTATTCAAAAATATTACTTTAATCTTGCAATAATTCAAAGTTTTATAAATATTTACTTAAGTTTTTGAAAACCCTTATTCACCCCCCCCCCCCTCTAAGGGCGCCGACCGATCCAATAGTTTCTCCGGTGATTCTGCTGGAGCTTCTTTGGATGTGAGGAAGAGGAAGAAGAAAAGATGATGAGTCTTCGGGTGAGGGAATGGAATTTCAAGGCTAAGGAGGAGAGAGAAAGATGCGGCTGATTTGATTTGGATTAATGGGAATGATATTTCCCATGCTTGGATTGGACAACACCTATATGTGTCATTTTTTATTGGCCTAAGCCACCTCCCAGCCTCGAAATAAGCAAAGATATAATATTTAAACTTAGTACCTCGGGAAGCAGCTTTTCCCAACTGCTGCCAGCAATCAACGGGATGGTCCCGTCGATCGACTGGAGGTCCCATTTGTTGGAACATGTTCTTCCGCATCTCCTAGGTTTGAGAATAACAAATCCTATGTGTATTTGATCTTGTGTGTTTAAGTGTGCAGGAAATCAAAGTCCAAATGACTCAAGGATGGTTGCCCCCAATTTTGAGCCAAAAATTCCAAGTCTCCCACTAGCACCGGCGGTAGCACTAGCGCCCGACGCTAGCGATGATAGCGCAATTCCGGGAGCACATATGGAAGGAGATAGCGCCTGGCGGTAGCCGATAGCGCAGGCAGTAGCGACGCACACAGTTGGCAAGGAGGAATTGTTTCCTCAGATTGAAGATTCTGCCGCGCAGAATGTGTCCTAATATGGGATAGCGCTGGCGGTATCTACTAGCGCTGGCGGTAGCTCGGAGCATAAGAGGAATGGTGAAATTGTTTCCCCGGATTAAAGATTCTAGCGGGCAAAATATTACTTAATATGGGATAGCGTCGGTGGTAGCACTAGCGCAGGCGCTAGCGCTGAGGCCATAAAAAGGACCCATTGGCTCCGTCTTCCTCACTCTTCTATAACCCTAAACTCCAGAGCTTCATGCCACAACATATAGAGGAAGGTTCAGAGAGATACTCCCACCAAAATCTTAGAGAGAATTTCTGAAGGAGGACTTCTTCACGCTTCATCCGACCGGCGACCGCTTCAACAACGCTTATACTACAGCGGTCCAACATCTCCAACTTCAGAAGTTCTTAGAGGGAGTTTTTATTATTGATGTTTTTAATTTCATATCTTTATTCTTGTAATCGTTAGTGAATTCGCCTCGTGTTGGAGACTAGGTCTGGGTAGGACTTAGGGCAGAAATTTGCCTCGTGTTGGCGACTAGGTCTCGGGTGTAGGTCTAGGGGGTGATCGAGGCCATATCCAGGGAAGGGGTGGCTAGAGTGGCTTGAGGCCGTATCCGGGGAAGGATCGGTTAAAGCCAACCGGTTCGTGGGGATACGAGTCGGTATAGAAAACAAAAAGAGTCTTTCTATTAGCTTTGATTTCTAGCTTCGATAAGAGATCAAGTTTTATAATCATGCTTCTCAAGTTAATAAAATCATGTATTTACTTTTACTTCACTTGATTTGTCTTGATCTTCTCTAGTTTAATAATCAAAGCTTTTTCAAAGTTATTCAAAATATATTATAAGTTTTTAAAACCCTTATTCACCCCCCTCTAAGGGCGCCTACCGATCCAACAAGTGGTATCAGAGCTAGGTTATTCCAAATTATCTTAACAACTGGGAATAATGGCGTCTCATGATCTCTCTTCTACTAGTGGGGTAAATTTTTATGAAGAAGAAAAATCTCTTAAACCACCTTTATTCGAAGGGAGAAATTATAAAGGGTGGAAATTTGTAATGGAAAACTTTATTAAAAATTTAGATATCAACGCTTGGGATATAGCAATAACAAGACCAGCGGACGAATCAAATAAACAAGAGTGTCACCTAAATGCAAAAGCTATGCATTATATTTTTTGTGCTTTATCTCAAGATATTTTCAAATTAATATATTGTTTTTCTAGTGCATACAAAGTATGGAAATTTCTTGAAGAAATGTATGACTCTCCTTCTACAGGTATGGAACAATCACAAGAACCAAAGAATATGCAAGCTTGCACAAGTCTTCAAGAACGCTCCTCCCATGATGGATCCATGAAGTGCACATCAAATAAAAGAGAAAAAGAAATCCCATCTTTAGAAGAATAGAGCAATACATTAAGAGAAAAAGAAGATGAAAATGCATCAATAGAAGAGGAGTGCCAAAAGGATGTCAAATGAACTATTTGTTCAAATCTTGCCTCTTCTAATAGCACTGTAAGGAAATCAAATTCTCTTATTGTTTTTAATTCTATTTCTACTCTACAATTATTACAAATTACTAAGCGCAAAATTAAGAAATTGGAAAATGCAAATTGCAAATTGCACTTATAAAATAAAAGTTTAAAAGCAAAAGTTAAAGAAGAATCAAATGCTAATTCATCTAGTATTACCCATGTCTCTTTGAATGAAACTATTACACCTTGTTTAGAATTTAATAATTTAAAAGAAAAATACAAGGGACTTGAAAAAGAACTATTAACTCTAAAAGAACAAAATGAAAAATTATCTTTAGAAAACTCATCTTTGATAAATGATTGTGCTAAGTGTAAAGAATATAAAATTGAAATTAAAGAGATGGATGAAACATTTGATGAATATAGAAACAACTATCAAGATCATATTGATTCAATTATTTCCATTCTTAAAAATAACACAATCGCTTATAATAAAGCTAGACATAATTTTAAGATTAAAAACGATGAATTAAAATCAAAAATCAACTTGCTTATGAAAATTGTAAATACAAATTCACAATATCAAACTATATCTAAAAACAAGTTGAATATGAATATGAACATCTTGCCTAAGTTTAAAAATGGCAGTAAGGAACATGAAGGATTTGTAAAACAAAATCAAAATCACATTAATTTACAAAATCATGTTTCTCCCAACCTAAAATTAAATGCAAACAAATTTCCTTCAAATTATAAATTCAAAAACCTTTTTGATCCAAATGTTCAAGTAAATGATTATGGAAATTTGAAAACTAAAAATCATGTTAAACCAAGATTTGAATGGAGACCCAAAGTTAAAGATGAAAGACAAACTCCACTCAAAAGGGTCATCCACCTCCATCTCCTAAAAAGCAAACACGATGTATTTGGGTACCCAAAGGAACCATCACACATGGTCCTCTTTGGATACCTAAATCTCTTATTCATTAGGTATCATAAATTGCATGAAGTAGAATCCTTTCAAGATGAAATATACAAAGTTCTACTTCATGATATGCTTTCATGTCTTTTAACTTTTCTTGTTTTCTTATTTCTTTTGATCTATCATGTCATGGTCATCCTATACAATATTAAAAATATGATTTTATCTCTTAAAAGCTCAATATGTTTATAAAATCAAATTGATCAAAATTCAAAATCATATTTTATTTTGATGACGTATCTTTTATTCTTATATTCCTTGCCTCTAAATATCTTATATTATCCATATGAATCAAACTCTAAATTTGCTGTAAGATATTTCAAATTAAATCCAGTTATTAGGCTATTAAGAGTTTTAGCCTTCACCAACAAGTGGTTTAGTGAAATAACATGATCTAAATGAAAATTCAAGATCTAAATAAAAGTTCAACTTTCAATATGGTTATCCTTGTTCACAACAAAAAATTATATTGTGTTCACTCCTTGATGTCAAACATGATCTAAACCATCACTATTGTTCACCTATCAAAAATCACATATATATATTCAAAATTCTTATTTAAAGGAAAATCACTAAAATGTATTGAAAGAATTTATCTTCATAATGAATATTAAATTCACAAACACCACTATGATCTATTGATATCCTTTGCTAAAATTCTCTACCATCATAAGTCATATCAAAAGTCTTCTAAAAATAATTATTTCTATCACATTTATGTGAATTATAATTGATATATTAACTGATGACAATTGATATTATAATGGTTAGTGTATATTGTGATTTATTTCTAGTTTAGACCTTTGAATCATCTTGATATCAAATCAAATAGAATCGTCACTCCATTCTAGGTCTATAAGTTGAAACACTATCAAACCTTGGTATAACATTAATCTCAAACTTATCATTCTGACATTGCCACCTAAAGAATATTCGTGTCTATGTTAGGCTTTATATGTTTAACAAGATATACAGGTTGGGTATTCTCCTCTAGGTCTTATCCAAGATATTCTTGTGCATGAACATTATTTTTAATCACTAAAATCATGCATATTTGATTTGTTCATTCGTGTCTTCTCGTGCTTACATCTCCTATCATTGTCAAACTACATTAGATTGATAAATACAAGCCTTAGAAAAATTAAAATGGAGATATAATAATTTATATCTCATGCAAAGTTTATTTGATAAAGTCATATACAAAATCGCTAATGTTTCATGAAATTTGCACTATCTAGACATTTCCTAAAAATCTGAAATTTCAGCATGAAACTACTATTTGGACACTTAATCAAGATCAACAAACAAAAATTTCATAATCATCAAAAATCGTGTACTGTTTCCCGCGCTAGCGCTAACGCTGGCGCTAGTGCACCTATGTGTTTTTCTGTATTTTTAAAATTTTGAAAAAACCCAAAAAACTTATTAATCTATGTGTACTAATCATTTCTGCATTTTTGCTTTTATTACATTTTTGAAAAATCAAATACAAAAATACAAAAGCCAAATTACAAAAAAAATTATATGTTTTACCTTTGTGTTTTTGTCATTTGTTTAAATTCTATTTCTATAAGCAAAAATCAAATACAAAAATATAAAACAAAAAAAATTATCAAAAAAATTGTTATTTTTGAACTTAACTTTTTTTCTTGTATCTTGCGAAAGGGTGATTTGGGCTATCATCCCATCATATCACCTAGTACCCGGCGAACCTCTCACAAGGTAGTCCTCGGGAAGTCCAAGATCAATTTTTAAGTTCAAATTTTTAATAAAAATTATTCTTCAAAAAATATCAAAAATATTGTATGGACTTCATTGAAAATCAAGCATGAATTAATCTATTATTTAGAACTTTTATAATGTTGCAATTTATCTTTTCAAACTACTTTGAACATTGCTTTCATCATGCTTTGATATATCTATTAATATGTGCATAAATTATATTGAAAGTGGTGTCGAACTAAGCTTAGCATGCCTCTAAGTATGAGTAAATGCTTTATGTTTGATAATGATCTTTATTCACTCATTTATTTTGGCATTGTCTACATTTTTGTTTAATCTAAGAATGCTTGTGTATGTTTTGTATTAGTACAATGAAATAAAATTGCACAAGTATCTTACCTACACTCCTTTATTTGCACTTTTAAAAATTAAGAAAAGTGGTTATCTTTCTCATAAATTATATTGGTTTGCAAAACAAGTGTATTCGGAGAACTTTGTACAAAACAAAATCATAAAATAAAGTGACAAAGATAACTCCACCAAGCACTACTTGAACCTCCTGATAAGTCTTAATAAGCGTTGTGAGGTTGAGCACCTTGGAAAGAATAGTAAAGTATCTTGTGCAAACCATAACTTTCTTTCAAAATAAAAACCACTTATTCTTAAGTACACCGGATCACAATAAAAAATCAATATTGAAGAATAAAATTATGTGATCCCCCAAGCACTACTTTGTACCCTGATAAGTCTTAATGAGCATTGTGTGTGCAAAGCACCTTGGTAGTTGTACATTTCTTTTTGTGCATTGAAGTTTGTGGAAGTAAAATCATTTGTGTTTTATTGTGCTCTTCCTTTACATATTACTTGTATTTTTGACCAAAACATGTGTTTACTCTATTCAAAATACACTTTTGTGCACATCATTATCTTCCATAATACTTCTTCTCATGAGTATTGGATCCTAATGCAAATTCTATACTACTCTTTATTTATGAAATGCACTAGATAACCTAGCATGCTTTCTACAATGTTTGGTATGATTTGAAATTATGAATTAAAATAACATTGTAGTAATCTTTTTGATAACATTATTTCATGCTTGGTTACATTATTGAAGATTTTAATTGAACAATGATTTACAAAAACATCTTCTTTATGAAATTTAACTCATATATCTTTTTATGGATCATCATTACAATAAGATGTTTCTTGTATTTCTATAAGTAATCCGCATCATCACCATATATTTCTACCTTGTGCTCTCATGCTTATATCAAAGTCTTAAATACCAAAATTCCTTTCTTTCAACGAATGGTAGACTTGCTTGGTAGATTTTATATTGGTTACTCTAAACATGAATATTTTCTTTTCTTTGGTATAAAACTCTGATTTATTTCTATGAAAATATTATTACGCTAAAAACTCTGATTTAGTAATGGACTTCAAAATAGCTATGTGAGTGTTTTCATAAATTCAAATAAAAATATAAATCCACAGGCTATGTCATTAGATTTAAAAAGCTTAAATGTTTCCAAAAATAATTATCCATGACTTCATTTCTCACCAGAGCGGGGGCGTAGGGTTGTAGACATTAGATAACCTTTATCTCTAGTCATGTCTTGTCCTTAACCGGGGAGGGTTCAAGTGGGGCCTTGCGAGGCACTGGGGGGAAAGAGTGCTAGGTTAAGTTGTGTCTAGTGTTTGCATATGGGACTAACACCCCAACCTACGGCATGTTTGCAGCTCCTTATGCCCATCCGTCACTTCGTACGGGGCTAGGGTGTAGATATATTGTCTGGGTAGTTTAGTTACTTGGAAATCATTACATTTTGTTTATGCTACAAACTCTGATTTATGAAAATGTTGTAATACTCAAACTCTGATCTATTTAAATGACAAGTATTCTAAAACTCCTTATCATTTCCTTCTCTACAAGCTCGATCATGCTTTTATCTTATTATCAATTTTTAAGTGGTGTCTCCTTACCCGCTTTTGCTAATAACAAAAGGGGGAGAACTAACATGATAAATATTAATCTACTATCAAACTATAATGCTTAATTAAGATGATAGCTTACATATTAGGAGAGCATTCACTTAGGGGGAGCATGTATTTAGGGGGAGCAATTCTAAATGCTAAAATCAATAATTATCCTAAGTCATCACTCTCACACACACACAAATATAGTCTCATCATGCTTATTTATTAATGATCTGATTTATCATTAATGGATTTGTTATTATCAAAAGGGGGAGTTTGTTGGAACATGGTCTTCTGCATCTCCTACGTTTGAGAATAACAAATCCTATGTGTATTTGATCTTGTGTGTTTAAGTGTGCAGGAAATCAAAGTCCACATGACTCAAGGATGGTTGCCCCCAATTTTGAGCCAGAAATTCCAAGTCTCCCACTAGCACCGGCGGTAGCACTTAACGCCTGGCGCTAGCGATGATAGCGCAATTCCGGGAGCACATATGGAAGGAGATAGCGCCTGGCGGTAGCCGATAGCGCAGGCGGTAGCGACGCACACAGTTGGCAAGGAGGAATTGTTTCCTCGGATTGAAGATTCTGCCGCGCAGAATGTGTCCTAATATGGGATAGCGCTGGCGGTATCTACTAGTGCTGGCGGTAGCTCGGAGCAAAAGAGGAATGGCAAAATTGTTTCCCCGGATTAAAGATTCTCGCGCGCAAAATATTACTTAATATGGGATAGCGCCGGCGGTAGCACTAGCGCAGGCACTAGCGCTGAGGCTATAAAAAGGACCCATTGGCTCCGTCTTCCTCACTCTTCTATAACCCTAAACTCCAGAGCTTCGTGCCACAGCATATAGAGGAAGGTTCAGAGAGATACTCCCACCAAAAGCTTAGAGAGAATTTCTGAAGGAGGACTTCTTCACGCTTCATCCGACCGACGACCGCTTCAACAACGCTTATACTACAGCGGTCCAACGTCTCCAACTTCAGAAGTTCTTAGAGGGAGTTTTTATTATTGATGTTTTTATTTTCACATCATTATTCTTGTAATCATTAGTGAATTCGCCTCGTGTTGGCGACAAGGTCTGGGTAGAACTTAGGGCAGAAATTCGCCTCGTGTTGGCAACTAGGTCTCGGGTGTAGGTCTAGGGGGTGCTCGAGGCCATATCCGGGGAAGGGGTGGCTAGAGCGGCTTGAGGCTGTATCCGGGGAAGGATCGGCTAAAGCCAACCGGTTCGTGGGGATACGAGTCGGTATAGAAAACAAAAAGAGTCTTTCTATTAGCTTTGATTTCTAGCTTCGATAAGAGATCAAGTTTTGTAATCATGCTTCTCAAGTTAATAAAATCATGTCTTTACTTTTACTTCACTTGATTTGTCATGATCTTCTCTAGTTTAATAATCAAAGCTTTTTCAAAGTTATTCAAAATATATTATAAGTTTTTACAACCCTTATTCACCCCCCCCCTCTAAGGGCGCCTACCGATCCAACACCATCGATTGATGAGATAGCCCGTCAATTTGACTTAACAACATAAAGTAGCAGCGTACATAGATGCTGTTGATAATCGACGGGATGGTCAAGTCGATTGACAGGATCGACGGAATGGTTCCGTTGATTTTTAATTAAAGATATAAAGAATCAGCTTACATAGCTGTTGCCGACAATCGAAGGGATGGTACCGTCAATTTTGACTTAAAGATACATGGAATATGTCTTTCCCAGCTGATGCCACCGATCGACGGCATGGTCCCGTCAATCGATGGGATTGTCCATCGATCGACGGGATGGTCCGTCTATTTTGACTTGGCACACAAAACTTCCTCTTTTAAGCCTAAAATTGACCATGGTTGACTTGCCTCCACTAGTGGACCACATGTGAGTTCTATCAACTCAATATGACCTAAGGTCACTACTTAGCTCAAAACCACCTCACTCACCACTTGTCCTACCCTAAATGAATTCAAGGGGTCTAGTAGGAAATGGGATGTTACAAGGTTCATGTTAGTTATCGTTGATATAACATGAACAATTTGACGATATCATTGTGACATCAAAGTACACATGACGATATCATCGCAAGAATAAGAAGAATCGATCAAAGTCCAGTATCGCCGTGTCAACCAGAATCACACGATGATATCGCTTTATGGTCTTAGAAGACTTAAGTCAAAGTATTCAGCAGTGTCGACGACATCGTCATAAAAGAAGCCTTGTCATCGAGAAGGCTAAGGGCGAACTCTTGAAGACACCTTACGGAAGAAGAATCACTTCTTGTCAGAATGATCAAGACAAGATCGTCAATATGACAGAATGGTTATAATGATATCGTCGATAAGAGAGTATGGTTTCAACAATATACTCGATAAGACAGTATGGTTTTAACGATATCGTCGATAAGACAGTACGATTTTAATGATATCGTCGATAAGACGGTATGGTTTCAATGATATCGTCGATAAGATAAAATTGTTTCAATGACATCGTTGAGAAGACCGCAAGTTGACAATAAGATTATCATGATACCATTAAGATGACTTTATGTAATGGTAAGTGCAAGTGCAGCTGTGATATCTTGTAACGTCGAGATATCATTCTCTAAAGGATATTGAAGAAGACTTGAAGATTTGTCCAAGTCCAAGATGGATCGGCGTAATGACAAGTTCTGTCGTCGAGAAGTTGCAAATATCGTCGAGACATATCATGACATTTCAAATCGTGTTGTCAACATTTAATGCCACCGTCTGATGGTCCAATCAGTGTGTGCCTTTAATAAATGGGCCTCTGAGACTTATAGGACATCCTAGGAGACCTTTACTCAGCTCCTAAGTCTTATAAAAGAGATAAGTGTCTGCCCTAATTTTCATAAGGATGAAACGCAGAAAACACGCAAGATTGAATAGAACAGTAAGGCTGCGTAAAGAAGGAACAAGAACTAGAGAACCAAACGATCTTCATCAAGTGTTCTCCAAGTTTCAGTCCAGCAACATCGGCTGATAAGAAGTGTTCCAGATTGAAGAAGGGATTGAAGAGAAATTAGTATTGTCCAAGATATCATCAAAAGCATTCTCTTCAAGTCCAAGAAGCCAATCATCATCAGGCTAAGAAATTTTTGTCATTATTTTTCTGCAGGGCTTGCGGGCCTGAGCTTATATGATCTATTTCTGATCTGAGTTTGTAGGGCTTGAGGGCGGGAGTTTATAGGGCTTGAGGGCCTGAGTTTGTAGGGCTTGATAGCCTGAGTTTGTAGGGCCTGAGTTTGTAGGTCTTGAGAGCCTGAGTTTGTAAAGCTTGATGGCCTGAGATTGTAGGGCTTGAGGGCCTGAGTTTTGGTGGATTTTGCCAACCCTAGCACACTGCTAGAAAGGCACAGAGGGACAATGGACTACTCAAGACACCCTGTCTTGAGGAACCACTATACATCTGGTGTTCTTGTGTGTTTTGGCTTATGTGACTGGTTGTTGTGATGTGTTAGATTAACTTAGTTCTTGTGCAAAATTTCAAAAAAATTCATATTACCTATTCCCCCCCCCCCCCCCCTCTGGGTGGTAGTTACATAACTAACACACGCAAACAAACGTATAGTCGCACAGAAAGTATAAATCACATCAAGCTATAAAAGATAAATTACAATTCATACCTGTGATGACATCATTCTGTCAGATGTCTTCTTGCTGACCAAACGAGTAGAGTCTCGGCTGGGTTGGAGGTTGCTGGGAAGCAGAAGACTCTACAACTTTTCCTTTCTCCGCATGCGATGAACCCGCGTCATGAGCATAGTCGTCAACTTAGTATTCTGCCCTCGGGGGACCACTTCACCACACTCAGGCTTTGTGTCCCACCTTTCCACAGGTGAAACAGGTCATGGGACCCCGTGTAGTAGTTGCTCCTAATACACTAGAGGGAGCTGGTTCCGCAAACCTAGAATTCCTTTTATTCCTCTTGAACTCCAGCTTTGATTGAGAGTTTGGAGCGTGAACCTCTGGTCTCGAATTTGCTAACTATGGATCAAATCCTAAAGTCCGATACCAAATTGTAACACCCGGCCAGTACAAACAATATAACAATAGGTCCGGTCGGGACCCGAAACCATATTGAACACTCTAGCTAGACGTTAAAAGATGATAAACAAAAAAGAACTACTAAAGAGTATTAACAAGCATAAGAAGAAGCTGTCAATATATATTACTTTTAGAATGTCACCGAAAGACACCTAAAACCCAAGTCTCGCAATACAATGACATATCTCCCTGAGTAATTTTCAAGCATGCATTCTAGGCTTAACCTAAATGCGAGTCAAAATCAAGCATCACCGACCTGAGCTAACGGCCATGGGTAGGCTTCACACAAAATGCCTAAATCCATACGACTATTAGATTTATACATCAATAAATGTCATGGACAGACACTATCTACCCAGAGTTCTGAAGAACTATAGGAAGTCCTACACTTCACTATTTAGTGAAAGAGACAACCTTATTCAAGCATAGAAAAGTGATGAAAGGACGAAAACATGGCCTTAGACCGGGAGGAAGGATCGTTACCCTTGACGTTCTATTTGGCGCCATGAATCCGAGATTTCAATTGGATTGAAAGAACAACACCAGGCTGCTCTCCGTGGATCTACAAATGGCTCGCGATTCGGAGCTTCGGAGCTCCGTCAATGGCGAAAAGAGTTTCATTCCTTCTTGGCTTTCCCCTTTCTTAAGCTTGGAGAGAAAAAGTAAAAGCAATAATGATCCTAAAGATCACTTTCTAATATCCTTTAAGGGATTTCAAACTCATCTTAGCCGTTGATGAATTAAATTTAGAGATTATTCGCCATAGGAAAAGCTTTTGTTGATGGTGATAGAATTCGAGGTTGGTTTTGAGGCGTCTCACGAGTAATCTTACTTCGAGAAACTAGCCATTATCCTACTTCGATGAATAGAAGTAATGGACTTTCCTTCTTTCGGAATATTTACGATTACGTCGCGGCGCCGTCGCCGAAAACTTTATAAAAAAAGAGAAAATAAGAAATTGGAGAGGAAAAGCTTCCTGCTGAGTTTTTGCATCATTTATCCAAACTACTCATTCGATAAAGGTATGTATACCTTATCGCATATAGTATAAGATATTTTTAGAAAATTACCAAGGTCGTATTTAGATCCGGGTCTGTTGAGTACTTCTACTTTGAGAAAATGGGCTGTTGTTCTATCGATAGATTGCATGATTTAAAGAAATTGAAATTACAAACTTGAAATTGCATAATTAAAACAAGAAATTGAAGTTGCATAATGAAAGACAGAAGTGCAATCTCTACCTGAGTAGGTAGAGGGGAAATTAATGTGTGAGCGAGTTCCACCAAAATGGGTAGACGGGAAATAAACGAGTGAGCGATTTCAACCCAACCGGGTAGACGGGAAATAAATGCGTGACAATAAATAATACTAAGCTAAGAGTGGAAATGCATAAACTATTAATAAAACAAAAATAGAAATAAAGGAAAATATAAACTAAATGAAAACATAAAATGACAAAAATGGAAAATGACGAAGACGGAAAATAATGAAAGCGGAAAACAACAAAAAACAGAAAATGACGAAGACGGAAAATAACGAAAGCGGAAATTGCAAGAACGAAAATTACGAGAACAAAAATTGCTTTGAAATGAAAATAAATGAAAACATAATATTCCAGAATTGAAATTGCGGAACAGAATTGAAATTGCAGAATTGAAATTGCAAGAAATAAAGCTAAGCTAAGAATGAAAATTGCACGACAGAAATGAAATTGCAGAATTGAAATTGCACGAAATAAAAACTAAACTTATTTATTGCCATAATAAAAGAGATTACAGGAAATAAAATTACAACATTTAAAAAGAAAGTACAAAAAGAAAAATACAAAAATAAAAAGACATAAAAAGATGGTGGAAAAGGATGGTGGAAGATCACCCAAAAGGGCAATCCAAGAGGAGGAATACGTGACGGGGTAGGCTTCTATTTATAGAGAAATCTTGGCTTGTTGGAGAAGTTGGGTGTGCGTTTAGAACTTTTTGGAAGCTTCTGGAAGCATCTGGTTTGTTGGGGAGGTTGGGTCTGCGTTTAGAAGTTTCTGGAAGCTTCTTGAAGCATTTAGTTTGTTGGGGAAGCTGGATCTGCGGTTAGACTGAAATATATTACATATATTATATTCTTAAACGTATTTATTCATTATTATTATTATTATTATTATTATTATTATTATTTTTATAATAATTTTTATTATATATATTATATTATATTAATATATAGAGAGTAACTATATGTATTCTATATACGTGAAGGAAAAATCGACATCCCATCCCGTCGATTGAGGGGAAGGGAAGTCGATCGACGAGATTTAGAATAGCGGGGAGCTGATCGACGGGATGGGAAGCATATCGACGGGAAGGGCTGTCGATCGATGAGAAGGGCCATCGATAGATGGGACTCTGAGTTTAATTCAAAAAACAAGTAAAAAACTACGGGAAATATATCGACAAGACATGATGCCGATCGATGGGACGGGATGTCGATCGACGGGACTTGATGTAGATTTAAAAAACAAGTAAAATAAAAGGGAAGGGTTGTTATTATATATTTTAACTTATTTATAGTCTATATTTACACATATGGATATAGTTTTTATTTAATAAATATTTTTAAATACTTTACATATACATTTACATATATATTTAGTATACATTTACCTATTTACCTACATAAATATTTATATGCTTACTATATGGTTTCATATATAAATATATACTTAAATAGTTCATTTTTACATATATATTAGTAAAAACAAATTATTTATTCAATAATGTACATGAAATATGTACAAATTTTGTTTAGACATTAAACTAAAAGCTATAATAAATTATTTATAAATGACTATTCATCGGCCGTCAGATCTAATTTTCATGAGGATCGGGAAAACTGTGACGAGGATTTGGATGGTCTATTTCCGTCACTTCTAAAACATGAAAAATAGTTCTATGTCTGCATTCGTCGAGATAACTCGATTAATCAGGTAACCACTCTGCTAGTCATCGAGACCACTCGACTAATCTTGTAACCACTCAGCTATTCGTGGAGACCACTCGACTAATATGGTAACCACTCAGCTATTCGTCGAGACCACTCGACTAATCTGGTAACCACTCAGTTATTCTTCGAGACCACTCGACTAGTCTGGTAACCACTCAGTTATTCGTCGAGACCACTCAACTAATCTGGTAACCACTCAGCTATTCGTTGAGACCACTTGACTAATCAGCATATTCATCGAGACCACACGACTAATCAGCATATTCATCGAGACCACACGACTAATCAGCATATTCATTGAGACCACTCGACTAATCAGCATATTCATCGAGACCACTCGACTAATCAGCATATTCATCGAGACCAATCGACTAATCAACATATTCATCGAGACCACTCTACTAATCAGCATAACACTTCTCTTCCAACACATTTTGGAAAAAGTGGGGTGTTACAGTTTGTAACAACCCAAGTTTCCCCATGAGTGAAAGAAAAGAAATCTGATAGCAGGAGGTAACGCCAGCCGGTAGTACTACCGCCGGTGTTAGTGTATCAATGTGATGATGTTCACTCGTCAACGTGAATCTCCTATTGTTGTCAAGAGGTCTCGACGACTGTTCAGTTAACGCCACGTGATTGGTCCTACTTGTTGGAGCCTATGTTTCGCATCTCTTGGTTTGAGAATAACAAATACCGTGTTGTATTTGATCTTGTATTTTGTGTGTTTATAGTGTGCAGGTTGTACAGGAACTATAGCTACACATCCCTATGAATAGTTTGCTGATTGGAAATGATTCTCTAGAATATGAGCTAACGCCCCGCCTTAGTTGTTAACGGCAAGCGTTAGCAAACCGCTGAGAAGGAAAACCGCTGAGATGCAAACTGCGTTCGACGAACTGGAAGCTGCGTTCGACAAACTCTGAAAGCGCTCGATGAAATCTGAAGGAAGCTGTGTTCGACGAATGAAGAGTTCCATTTGACGAAATCTTCTGCGCTCGACAAGCTATGTTCGACGAACGAGGGGTTTTGTTCGACGAAATCTTCTGCGCTCGACGAATTTGCGCTGGACATGCTGCGTTCGACGAACGAGGATCTCCGTTCAACGAACTGAGCTTGCGCTCGACGATATTGTGCCCAACAACTGCGTTCGACGAATGTGAAGCTCTGATCGACGAAATTGATTCCGTTCGACGAAAGTTGGTTCTTGCACGATCCTGACGGGTGCGGTTTTCCGTTCGACAAAGGGTGCGTTCGACGAAGGCGCGCTCGACAAAATTATTTTTCGTTCGACGAAATTTTGTTCAGCCACGCTCTCGAGTTTATGCACGATCTCAGCAACTGCCTCACTAATGCCGAGCGTTAAACTTAATGCACGGGTTAGCTTCCGAGGTTATTTAAAAGTATAGCTCCTCTCATTCAAATGGACAAGAGATGATTCCAGAATTCTGATACTTTGGAGAGAGGTTCGTGTGCAGCAAATTAAGAGATCTCCCTTGGGATAACATGAAGATCTAAAGAAGATTTTGAAGGAGAAGGTCTACAATGCATATTCCATATGAAGGACAATCGTTTTAGGAACGCCAACATCTACATCGACTTCGTCTTCACCTTCAGAATTTCTTGGGGAGTTTCTCTTTACTTATCTTGTAATCTTTTATTTTTCTTTTTGTATTTTGTGTGGAGAAATCGTTCGGTGAGAACGTCGGATTTCGGGAAGGATTCCGTAGGTAAATTCGCCTTGTGTTGGCGACTAGGTCCTTGTGAGGCTTAGGGGGTAATTCGCCGCCTTGTGCGTGGTGACTAGGTCGAGGGTAGATCTAGGGGGTGGCTAGAGGCCTTATTTGGGGATAGATAGGATATAGCCAACCAGTCCTTGGGAGAAGGACCGGTGAAACAACAAAAAGTGTTTTTTACATATTTTCGCCTTGATTTCAAGCGTTATAGAAATTAAACATTTGTGTATTCAATTTATTATGAAATAAAATCATGTCTCTTAATGTTATATTCAATTGATTTTATTTCCTCCTTGAGAATGTCTTAATTTTTATTTCCATCAAAGTATTAAATTTATCATTTATATAATTATCTTTGAAATACAATAATAATTTTCATTATCTCTGATTTTCTGGTATTGTATTTCATTTAAGATTTAACAAGTAAAATCACTGTGGCAATCTTTTTGTTTCTGAAGAATATTCTCTAGAGAGCTAACGCCCAGCATTAAGACTTAACGCCAGGCATTAGCAATAGTCAACAAAAAGTTTGTGTCAATTATTTGAAAAGGAATCTTCATTACAATCCTATTTGGAATATATAAATATATTTTCTTATAAAATATTATGAAACTTCAGTTGCAAACTCTAATATTTTTAATTAAAATTTAAATTCCATAAAACCCTTATTCACCCCCTGTAAGGGTGCCGTAATATCCAACACGTGGTATCAGAGCAAGGTTATTCCAATACAGCTTCACAACCGGGAATAATGCCGCTTCATGATCTCGCATCTTTTGTAAGACCCCTTTTTTTTGCAAAAACCACCGGGGTCTTAGGCCCAGAACCGCCGTTTTGCGGTGACACCGTCCACCAGGAAGGTCGACACCACGAAACGCCGATTCTGCCGGCCATCTCGATCAACAAGAGACATAAGAAGTAAGTAAAGGAGGACATAAATGTCCAAGTCCACAAATAATATAAAGAGGAATCGCAGCACAACATTGTCCACATCACAACCAACTAAATGTAAAAGTAATCAAAAGTACGGAAAAGTAAAGCGGGCCTTAAGCCCAGTACATCATAGCCTCGCTACAAGGTCACTCGCGGAAGCTAACTCCTAATCACTCACTTGACCTGAATCCTGAGCTCCTGTACTGCATTGTCCCGCCTCCGTCTACACCGGTCTCTGGTGTTGCCGCGTCTCCTCGAACCCCTAAAATGATATGGTCCACCGATCGTCAGTCAAACTAGACTCAGCCAATTCCCCACCCCTCCCCCAATGGCTCCTAGGCACCGTATGGAGAGGAGGAAGTGGAGGACATTCAAGGGGTAAATACAAAAGCAGGTGACGGCGGGTCTAATCTACAGGAGTATCTATAGCTACTCATGTGTATATATATAAGAAGCAGTAAGAAAAGCGTAGTACGAGCAGGTAAAGAATAAGTAAGACAATAGTAATAGAAACGTAACCATTGATTTATAGGAATGACCATACAAACCTATAGACCAAGGGGTCGTTTAGCAAGGCTTATCGTATAAGAAGTCCCATAACCGACTTATACGATAGGGGTAGGGGTTGAAATGCAATGTTTATGCTATGACAGGCAAGGTATGCAGTTATGCTGTGTTCATACAAGTGCAACTCACTCACTACGACTCTATGCGCATTGATGAGTCCTGATCATATACACATTTATGGACTCATCCGGGCCATTATTCAGTAAATTCACCGCACTTTAGCCTTGTTATAGCTTATATTTGATAATCCATGCTAGGTGCACTTTTGGGTCCACTTTGGTGTGATTTCGTTTTTTTTTTTTTTTTTTTTTATTATTATTATCATTAGTAGTATTCATGTGCTTGTTAAGTGCCACTTTCAGTGGCTAGATCTGTGGTTGCGCTGGAATAGGAGTCGTGCAAGTGTCCCCGTTGCAATTCTGCACAGGAACACTGCGCACGATCACTTGTTCTACTGCGCACGACCACTGGTCGTGCGCCACTGATCGTGCGCACTTAACCCTTTTTCACGAGTTCTGTCTGGTGCATTGCGCACGATCATCAATGCCAGTGCGCACGACCATCGGTCGTGCGCCACTGCTCGTGCGCATTGACCATTAAATTCTTGAGTTCTGTCTGCTGTAGTGCGCACGATCATCGTCTCCAGTGCGCACGACCACCGGTCGTGCGTCACTGCTCGTGCGCACTCACCAGTAATTTTATGAGTTCTGTTTCATCTATTGCGCACGACCACCGACGCTAGTGCGCACGACCACCGTCGTGCGCCACTGGTCGTGCGAACATTTTATTTCATAATTTCTGCCTTTGTAGGTTCCGTCCAGGCAGCGCGCACGATCACCGGACTCTAGTGCGCACGACCACTGGTCGTGCGCCACTGACCGTGTGCACTGTTTAATTCAGCGCCTATATAATGACCTGATCGCGAATTAGGTCGGGGGGACGCAATTTGGCTCCGTTCCGTCCGCCGTTTTCGCTGTTTTCAGAGGGATTTCATCCCCTAGGCCTCCTCCATCATCCAAGGGCTTGAAAGAAGGGTTCCTACACTCACTTTGATCGCTAATGAAGAGGTTCTTCGCTTGAGACGTGGCCGGATGGTAAATCGCTGGAGAAGACGGGTTCATTGGGAGGTGTGACAGCCCTCCTCTACCCCGGACGCAGTTGGGACCGAGTTAGGACGCAGATTGACAACCTGGTGCTTCCTACCGTGAATCTACAACGAGACTCCAGATTCGGTCGTATCTCTCGCCCTTTTCCCTCTACTTATGTGGTTATAGTGTTGTATTCTCTTTATATCGATGATGAACGCTATGAATGATGTTTAAGATTGCTTATTTCATGATTATGAAATCATTTTGTTCATTTGTGTTAATGAGGTACGCCCCGATCGATTTTCCGCTCCATTACCATGTCCGGTGCCGCACTAGCAATTGCTAGTGGCGTGCTTGTTGAAGAGGTGTTTGCGACCCTCAATTCGTTAGCCTTCTCGCCCATCCGCCCTTTCGACGCAGCGCGCTCAAGGCCTGCCTAGTCTCCATCCCGCCAATCGAAGCATTGCATAGCGGCATTGCATAGGAGTAGGCATAGTATTTTATTTAATTACTTGCAAACCAAACCACCCATTCATTGTAGCATCGACTAAGGACTTCGGTCTCAAGTCCTTCCTCGAAACCTAACTCCACCTTACTGTGTTCCTCAAGAGACCGACACTCGGGGATTTTCCCCATTATTATTACTTGCGCGACCGGTGCACTTGCCGAAACTATCGCATCAAGTTTTTGGCGCCGTTGCCGGGGATCACAGTCATGTGAGTTTTCTGGAGAGGGAGAATCTGAGAGAGAAGCCCTTTCATTTGTAAATTGCATCCTTTAAATTTTATTTCTGTTCTTTTTATTCCGCTTTCTTATTTAATATTAGGTTGCTTTAGTAATTTCTGTTTGGTATAGTGTCTGCATAATAGCATTCTTATCTTGAATCGTATTATTTTTACACTATGTGGGCACATCTCAATATTCGTTGCCGTTGGTGTAGAGATATTTCTCACTCTAGTGATGAATGCCCTACGGAGAATAGTAGGCATAGTTCCTGCAGCCCATCATATGGAGCACCGACTTCATCTGGTACTTCATATGGTGCGCGTAAGTCTTATGGCTACTCTGCTGAGCCTTTACCGTCATTCTTCTTTTCGGCTCCAGCCCCCGCTGTGCCAAAGAAGCCCGCTAGGCAGTGCCAGTTTTGTCGGAGCACAGATCATGCCCTGAAGGATTGTGCTGTTTTTCGTCGCCAATTGGATGAAGATGACGAGCCGGATATCCGGATCGTCCCGAATCCTAACTCTGGCGGCACACCTTCAACATCCGGTTTTGTGTCATTGCCACCTTCACATCTTGAAGGGTATGGCGTTGACACAGTCACCAGATGTGTGGCTGATTTGGGCACCGACATTGCTGAGTCTATTCTCCCAGTGCATCCACCACTTCTAGTGGATTCGATTCTTCCCGCTGTTGTGCACACTACACTCGTCTCCGACGACATTGTCGATGAGGTGTCACAAGAGGAGGCGGTTGATCAGAGTGTTGTGCCTATTCCTATGGAGGAGGACAACCTTCTAGGTGAAGAGGAGTCTCCCTTAGCACCGGTGGAGGAAGTCCAAATCCTAAGCTTGGCCACCGTTGATCCCGCCGAGCCTTGTAGCATTGATGACAATGCAAGCATTATTTTGCTTCCCCAACCTGATGGGAGTGAGACCGGGACCGCTCCCCCGATGTTTGATCATTTACGTCTTTCGTCTCTTTTATTTCCTGACCCCCTTTCGTCATCTGAGCCGGTGCAGGTTGAGTCTTCACAGGTGCTTCAGGAGGACTTGGAGCTGTTTGCTCAAGTCAATGATAAGAGCATCCTCTCATGTGAGGAAGTTTATTCCCCCTCCGTAGAGGAAGCTCCATTCATTGCCTTTTCCTCCTGCTACCTCCCTGTTGACGATACCTTGCTAGGCAAGGATGTGTTTCGTGAGATGAGCGAGGACCAGGCCTCCTCCTTTTCTTACGTTCTCTACCCTCTACCTGTGAGGAGCAGGTATCTTTATTTAAGTAGAGGGGTGACTGTTCTATCACCGTATCGGTACTCGTTACCGACACGCATATTAGAACAGTTACCTGTGCACTTCTCCTTCCATAGGCCCATTAGCTAGAACTTTTATATTTTCGAATAAGTCGTGCTGGGATGACATTAACCCCAGTAGTTATCCTTATTTTTCCTGAAACTTTATTTTGTTTGGTTTAGTTGAGTTTTTGTTAAGGCTATGAATGTCTCGCTGCGTGTGCTGACTCCTGTTTGTGCGTAAACTGCACGGTGAATGGAGTTTTTACTAAAATTTTGGCCGCTGAAAAATTCCTAAAGCGCACGATCACTGATCGTGCGCACTACTTATAGCGCACGACCACTGGTCGTGCGATCGGCCCAGATTTTTATAAAAAGCCCGTCCGCCCGAGCCTTTCGCGCACGATCTAGGGTTCTCATTCGCCGACGTCCGTGCGCCGTTTCTGCCTGCTTGCCGCCGATCGTGCGCCTCCTTCCCTTCCGATGAGCCCTTTCCCTATTTCTCCTCCTTCCTTTGCCCTCCTGCCGCCATGAGCTCCAGAGATCGTCAAAAGGTCTACCAACGCTCCGGCCGCTCTTCCGCCTCTCCTGCTCAGATCCTCGCTAGGATGACGACTTTTTCTAAGGATTCGCATACGCGGCGATTCAATTCTCTTAAGGAGAAGCCATTCCTATCACAGCGTCTCGTGGATTGGAACGAGTTGAACTCTATCGGCGACAATGGGGAGTTGGGGGAGGCCGTCCGCCAGCGCTATTATTTCGATCATTGGAGCGGGGTGTTCGAGTGCAATGACCTCGGCTACCGGGAGCTCACCTTGGAATTTCTTGCTACGTTTGAGTGGGAAGTGTTGCCCTCCGGTCAACGTCCGGGAAAGTGCTCTTTCCGAATTTTGGGCAAGGTTTTCACTCTCTCCTTATCCGAGTTGGCAGTGCACGCTGGATTTTACACCGAAGCCGAGGCCACGACGATCCCTTTTCTGGATTTGGATGTCTCCTTCCCTGATGGTGTTACCCCGCGTGCCGCGTGGTGTGCCCTCACGGGTCGTGATGAAGAATATGTGGCCAGAAAAAGCAAATCCACATGGATCGTCGCGCCTGCTCTCCGATACCTGCAGCACGTCCTTAGCCACTCTCTTGTCGCCCGTGCCCTTAGTTAGAATGTAGTGGGGTGGCAGGATCTGATCTCCCTCTATAGTATGGAATTTCGGCAGCCCTTGCATCTCGGCTACATGTTGGCCTTCTTCTTCCATCACGAGGCTACCTACGGTCTCACAGGCGCCATTGGTGGTGCCTACTATATCACCCGCATTGCCAAAAGCTTGGGGATCTGGAGTCATCTGCCTCCGATGGTGCAGGTGACTGCACCCTCATTCATCTCGCGGGCCACCATGGTGAGTTTCCATCTATTACGGGTCATGGGGAAGAAGAGTAGTAGACACTTTGTGGTCGTGATGCCGGGAGATGCGCCTAGGGAGAGGCAAGGCGACGAGGAGCACGGAGAGCCGGCTGAGCCGCCAAATACTCACCGTGAGGTAGCCCTTCTGCAGCCGCGAAGGCATTCATTTCAGCAGGAGCGGAGAGCCAAGGAAGAGGGCAGTTCTTCTAGAGCACCGGAGGTGCCAAGTTTCGATCGGCGCCTCTCCGATTTGGAGGCAAACCAGTACTGGCTTACGGATTTCGTCTATCAGCAGGCATTGCGGGGAGGGCTAAATATTCCCCCACCTCCGGGTCGGGCCGCATCATCCTCCAGACGGTCGCCATCCGTTGTGGTGTTAGATAGCGACAGCGACGACGAGTGATCTTCCCCCCCTGCATGCGAGATATTCTAAGCCTTGTTTTCCGTTTAGTTTCTTTTGTTGAGTCGTTTGAACTCCTTATCTTTTATTAATTGTAATAATAACATTTTGCTTGTGGAATGCTCTTCTGGGCATAGTTTATTTATTCAGCTTTTTTCTGTTCCCTTATTTTGTGTGCGAGTGCTCAATATTAATGGCAGGAACAAGTTCACTCCCATGGGTGATAACTTAGATTTCTTGATTTTTTTTCTTTTTGTGCTCTCACATGTTTAGTTCAGTTTTCACTATTTTTGTTGCTCTAGTGTATAACTTTCAGGTGGCCTTTGTTTCTCATGATGGCGGACGTTGCGGACTATTCTTGATCGTAAACGCCAATCGTCTGGTATGCTCGTTTCTGAGCATTGGGTAACACTTCCTCCCCTCTTTCAGCTTCAAATTTCTAGATATCGTGTTTAGCTTAAGTCTGGGGGAGCGGTTGTTATTATCCACTGTGCACGAGCTGCATTGCATACTAGAAGGTTGCTTTTTATTTTTCATTATCATTATCATTGTTGCATTCCTTACACACAACTTCACCCACTTGAGTGCGTGCTTGTCTTTTTGTGTTGTTCCGTTTAAAATTAGTTTGGTTGGAATGTGAAATAGTTTGTTAACATAGGAATTATTATTTGGAGCACGATGTCGACTCATGTAGTGTACTAGTCACGTCGCATGTTATGGTAGAATTTGAGTAGAACTAGATTTTCTTTATGCATCTAATTTATATTTAGTATTTCTACGTAAATTTAGATTTAGTATACTCAAATGCTGAATTTGTATGAAATTGACGATAACCCGGTATTGTGTGTGCACGATAGCTAGTCGTGTGTTGCTCGAGTCGGAAGGAAGGTTTATCTTTCTCGTGGGCTAAGAACTTGCCCCAAGCGACTCTCGAAGCATGGGTGAGAGCTACTCGTTGAGTCAAGCATGATGTAGGCCACCCTTTGGCTAGTTTGAGCTTTGTTATTCCATGTCCATTTCATTCCCTTTGCAAGCCAATTTTGTGCCTACCAATCCTTTGTTCAGCTCCTCTTCATCCACCAAAGCCTGGAGCCTATCCTACTCCCGCAACCAAAACGTTTTTAACTGCGCTCATAATTCTAAACTTGTGTGGAGTGTGGAATCGTTGTGTTATGATGGGAAAATAATGTCCATCCGCTGATTTTGAACCAACCGGGGGTTACACAAAAGAAGTGAAATATGTAAAAGAAAAAAAAGAGTATTTTAAAAAAAAAAGTCCTCCCGAGCTAAAAACAGAAAATCTGTTGGTGTTTGTGAAGTAGGCCGTGTGCACACCTGGTTTTCATGATAAGTCTGGGGGTGAGTCACACGAGCGTAGTTTGTGGTTTTGTGGGGTGCAGCGTTCCGATAGCTCACTTGGGTTGCGCAGCCATCGTGTTTAACTTTGAATATCATACCGTAACCTAAGCCTCGTTTTAATCCTATAAGTCCTACTGATTTGATTTGCGAGTTTGCTAGCGCCGTGGAGAGAGTGTGACCGGGCGAGCGTATGGTTCACGACGTTGATGGATTTCAGCGGAGTTATTCCTAAGCCCCGATCTTTTGCAACACCCGCCTCAGTGTCTCGTCACTTTCATACTGGGCATGATCGTCAAATTCTTCATAATTCACCAACTGAGTAGGACTAAATCTTTACTTACGCTTTAATACTTATGTAAATTAGTTAGCATAATTAGAATCTTCTTCTACTAGAATTTCTACTCGCATGCGTACGTTACTTCGCACCGTACTCCCTTGTGTAATTCTCTATGTTAGCTATCGTTTTCACATTCCACCGGATTCGTTTGCTCGGGACGCGCAAACAGTTAAGTCTGGGGGTGTGATGAGTCCTGATCATATACACATTTATGGACTCATCCGGGCCATTATTCAGTAAATTCACCGCACTTTAGCCTTGTTATAGCTTATATTTGATAATCCATGCTAGGTGCAATTTTGGGTCCACATTGGTGTGATTTCGTTTTTTTTTTTTTTAATTTTATTATTATCATTAGTAGTATTCATGTGCTTGTTAAGTGCCACTTTCAGTGGCTAGATCTGTGGTTGCGCTGGAATAGGAGTCGTGCAAGTGTCCCCGTTGCAATTCTGCACAGGAACACTGCGCACGATCACTTGTTCTACTGCGCACGACCACTGGTCGTGCGCCACTGATCGTGCGCACTTAACCCTTTTTCACGAGTTCTGTCTGGTGCATTGCGCACGATCATCAATGCCAGTGCGCACGACCATCGGTCGTGCTCCACTGCTCGTGCGCATTGACCATTAAATTCTTGAGTTCTGTCTGCTGTAGTGTGCACGATCATCGTCTCCAGTGCGCACGACCACCGGTCGTGCGTCACTGCTCGTGCGCACTCACCAGTAATTTTATGAGTTCTGTTTCATCTATTGCGCACGACCACCGTCGTGCGCCACTGGTCGTGCGAACATTTTATTTCATAATTTCAGCCTTTGCAGGTTCCGTCCAGGCAGCGCGCACGATCACCGGACTCTAGTGCGCACGACCACTGGTCGTGCGCCACTGACCGTGCGCACTGTTTAATTCAGCGCCTATATAATGACCTGATCGCGAATTAGGTCGGGGGGGACGCAATTTGGCTCCGTTCCGTCCGCCGTTTTCGCCGTTTTCAGAGGGATTTCATCCCCTAGGCCTCCTCCATCATCCAAGGGCTTGAAAGAAGGGTTCCTACACTCACTTTGATCGCTAATGAAGAGGTTCTTCGCTTGAGACGTGGCTGGATGGTAAATCGCTGGAGAAGACGGGTTCATTGGGAGGTGTGACAGCCCTCCTCTACCCCGGACGCAATTGGGACCGAGTTAGGACGCAGATTGACAACCTGGTGCTTCCTACCGTGAATCTACAACGAGACTCCGGATTCGGTCGTATCTCTCGCCCTTTTCCCTCTACTTATGTGGTTATAGTGTTGTATTCTCTTTATATCGATGATGAACGCTATGAATGATGTTTAAGATTGCTTATTTCATGATTATGAAATCATTTTGTTCATTTGTGTTAATGAGGTACGCCCCGATCGATTTTCCGCTCCATTACCATGTCCGGTGCCGCACTAGCAATTGCTAGTGGCGTGCTTGTTGAAGAGGTGTTTGCGACCCTCAATTCGTTAGCCTTCTCGCCCATCCGCCCTTTCGACGCAGCGCGCTCAAGGCCTGCCTAGTCTCCATCCCGCCAATCGAAGCATTGCATAGCGGCATTGCATAGGAGTAGGCATAGTATTTTATTTAATTACTTGCAAACCAAACCACCCATTCATTGTAGCATCGACTAAGGACTTCGATCTCAAGTCCTTCCTCGAAACCTAACTCCACCTTACTGTGTTCCTCAAGAGACCGACACTCGGGGATTTTCCCCATTATTATTACTTGCGCGACCGGTGCACTTGCCAAAACTATCGCATCACGCATAGACCTTTAGTTCCCCCTTTTTGGAGCTAGCAAGACTCCCAGGATACTCCCGTAGTAGCAAATGGAAGCGGTGGGTTGGGCCTCGCCCACCTCTAGGTTGGTATTCACACTACCTAACCTAGACCTATCGTACGCCTCAACGCAAAACCCGCGGAGCATCTGCGTACTCTTACTGGCTGGACCACCAGACTTTCATGGCTAAGTGTAAATACCACACTTGCCGAGTCAACGTATTGACGTCGTTGTGAACGACCGTCCAATACCGAAGACCCACCACCTTCAATGCACATGCAACATGTTCGACTACCTACCTCCGAGCCATAAGCTCCCCGGGCTAACCTGCCCTCCATCAATAACCTTCCGAGCCATCGGCTCGCCGAACCAACCCGCCCGCACCAACAAACACTACTGAGTCATAAGCTCACCTGACTTAGCAATCCGCTCTCACCACCACCGAGCCTACTGCTCGTAGCACCAAACCAGCTAAACTCCCGAAACCATGGGGTGTGGGTGAGAGTGTTATCAATTTATTCTTGTATAACAATTTACTCTTACAGTTTATGGTTAATCTTGGACTTCCCGAGGGTTACCCTGTAAGGGGCTCGCTACGGTACTAGGAACTGTAATGGGTTGGCACCCCAAAGTTCCCTTTCTCAAGATAATTATTGTTATTGGTATCTACCCTTAAGAATTCCCTTCTACCGTTTCACTTTGAGTTAGACTTAAGTGCTTAAGACACACTAGGGGAAAGACAATCTTTCGTCAATCCCCAGGACAACCTTACTCTTAACCCACCAAGTACATTTTCCTCACATACACTTCCTTGGGTGGACTCACATCTGTCTAATCACCCCATGTGCACCACCTGCACCCCATTTCCACCTAGTGTGTCACTAAATTCCTAAGTTTCACAGTTTTACTATACGCAGACCAAACTGACTACATGAAGCTTACAACTAGAGGTACTCCAAATATTCATCCATCTGACCCAAGCTATTTATTGGAGGTCTATCATGATATTATAAGGCAAATTCCAGAGAATCACATTTTTCCCAATATTATTAATAATTAAAACAATTTTTTCAAAATACAACTTCCTAAGAGTTGAACTACAAGTGCACTTTTCTGACTTCCAACGCCTACCATACTTTTTACATAAATCAAGGGTACATAATAATCAGTAAACATGAATTTTTAGGAAATTCCAACAAGGTTTACAATTATTAAAAATTCCAAAACCCATTTATTTTCGATTATTTCCATAGGGGGTACCCTCATATGAACTCCAAACCTTATGCAAATTTTTACAGAGGTGATTTATACTAAAATATTCAGCCCTACAAACTTTGACCATATTCCATAGAGGTTACATTTGTAATTTCCACAAAGGTCATATTTGCAATTAATTCCAATTTGAACTAGAAGTACCAAAAATAGCAATCCAAAAATTATGAGAAAATTACTGTGGGTTTATAATGGTATGAAATGACATCCAGCAAAGTTTCATGAAATTAAAGAAAACTAACACCCTAAAATTAATCATCCCAAAAATTGCCAACAATACGAATAATTATAATTTGGACCTCCAAAGGTCTTCCAATGGTTATAATAGAATTTCCAGGAATTAATAACATCAAAACTAAGTTGGTGACAGAAGTTGGTTAATCCCTAAGCATTAATCCTTCCTAAATCCCAAAAACCTAAATATTTACAAATCTACCAAAGGATTTATTCACTATGGTTTACAACCCCAATCCTCTTCAATTTCACAGGGGAGGCTCATCTGGTCACCATGACCAAGTCCCCAAAATTTTAGGTCAAACCATGAAGGTTTATCCCCTCTTCCTTCATTGACCTCTATATGCACCCCTTGAGGTTTACCCTAGGGTTAGGGTCCATACTTCTCCAAATCCACCCAAACTTCTTGTGAGGGTGTTATATCACTCATAGAACTCAGATGAGTCTATTACACACCTCTCCAAGGACAAACACCCCCATGTCCTTCATAACCCCAAATTCCACTCCATAGGGATCAACGTTATGCCCTTGGGCAAATCAACTCCAATGCTCACCAATTTCCTCATGGGGTCTCAAATTGATCCCACTGACCTTCCCAAGAAGACTCAAGTCTCTATGGGCCCATTTGGCCAATGGATCTCTACTTGGCTAAATGCACACCAAGGGGCTCCAACTTCATGTCCTAGGGCAATCCAACTCCCCATGACCCCAAAACTCACCTGGAGGTCATTTGGGTGGTGTTAGGGCAGTGGCCAAAATTCCACTCCAATTGGAGGTGGTTTGACCACTCAATTTCAACTTAGCCCTTTAGTCTAATTCCTTCCTAAAAGACCAAAATTTGGGCCAATCAATTGCCTGGTCAAATCAACCCCAAATGGGTTGAAATTTTAACCAGGGACTTATCATGACCCTAATAACACTCCACCAAAATTTGGTGGAGTTTGGAGGTCATTTGACCCTCCAAATAATTTATACATTGATTATTAAATTTTTAAACAAACTTTAGGAAACTATTTTCCAAAAATTCCCATTTTTGGATATGTTGTAGTCCTAGGCATGACTCACTCCTAGTCCAAATTTCAAGTCATTTGGACTAGTGGTTTGGTGTGGGCATCCATTCAAAGTTCAGTCACACTTTGCACTATAAATGGGTGCTGAGGTCAAACCTGACCTCCTAATGTGATGAAATCAATTTTGAAATAAACTTTAGGCTAATACCTACAATTTTCATGTTGGGCACTTTTTCTGTAGCGGCCTGTAAGTATTTTTAAAATTTAAAACCATTCACTGAATAATAATAAGAATAAAACAATTAAATAAAACATTATTATCAAATAGTGGCACTATTTATCTTCTCCAACCCGAAAAAACCACCTGTAGCTTTTCCAGCGGCAATTGCCGGTCGTCCGGCCACCTCCCTGGCCGGCCACCACCACCACCACCTCCGTTGAGGTGGTGGCTAACGCCGGGCGGCGGCACGGCCGCCGGAGAGGCCGTTTCCGGCGAACCCGCCACCATGAGATTTCGTGAAAATCTTAAAAAAAAAATTCTCGCCGTATCGGCTTAGTTGAGCTCGATTTCTCCGCCTAATTCGATCTAGATCTACCCACTGGAGAAGAGGAGGAGAACCGGACCTGATGACGGGCTTGACGACGAGTATCATGGTGGTGCGCCATCGTCGTCCTTGCCGCCGACGCGTTTCTCTCTCTCTCTCTGAAATCCGACTGATGTAGCTCTTCTCCAAGGGGTTGAATCATATGCTTGTGAGGTGGTGAGGGTGAGTAAAGGTTTGGGAGAGAGAGGGGGTTGGAGTTCTTATAAAGGCCAAGAATTGGTGGGGAAGGGGAATGGTTGGTAATGACCATTAATGACTCATCTCTTTCTCTGCTCTTGACGTAGCCTAATGTAATTGATGATAATAAATCATCCTTATTATTGGGGAGATGAATGGATGCTTAGGGGAGAAGGAGAGGTGAAGTCTCTTTGCATTCTCCATCAATTGGGAGAGAAAAATGTGTCCCTTTGTCTCCTTTGGCCGTGAATGACCATCTCTCTCTCTCTCTTTCTCTCTTTCTTTCTTAAATTAATGTTCCTCCCCCTTAATCACCCCATAAATGATAGAGAGGGAATAAATCTCCATCAATTGGGAGAGAAAAGGGGTGGCTCTTAGTCTCCTTTGGCCATGAATAGCCACCTCTCTCTCTCTCTTTCATTTTGAGAGAAACTTCCATTTTATCTCTCCTAGTCACCAATTACATAAATTGAGTGACATTTCATGAAATTATCAGCCTCCTTAAGCTTAGGGGACACCTAATTGGGCCTAGCCCAAATGAATTGGGTTAGGTTATGTCAATTTAAGTGATTTGACCTATTTTAAGGGTTGAGTTGACTTTGGTCAACTTGGTCATTTGAGTTGACCTCAATGGGTCCCATGAGTTATAATGGACCCCTTAATGGTTTATGAGTGTTGTGGTGGGGTCACTTGGTCAAGGTGAATCCCTACAGTCAAATCCTAGTTTTGCTAGTTAGGATTTACTATTTGAGACCAAGGTGGTTTTCTTCTTCTCACCTAAATTCACATGGCCTTGGGCTCTTCCTATGGTTTTGTCATGACAAAACCAACATAGGGGTCTAGCTGTTTGGGGGATGTTACATCTTCTAGAGGGGATAATTTATATGAAAATGAAAAATCTTTATGTCCACCATTATTTATGGGTGAAAATTATAATGGGTGGAAAACACTTATGGAAATATTTCTTAAAACTTTGGATATTGAAGTTTGGAATATTACAATTAAAATGACCCCAAATATTCTAAATAAAAATGAAAAGTTTTTAAATGCCAAATCTATGAATAGTCTATATTGTGCACTAGATCAAAATTTTTTCAAACTTATTTATACGCTTCCTACTACTTTTGAAGTTTAGAAATTTCTTGAGACTACTTATAGTTTTCCTTCCACAGATGATGAACAAGAGCAATTCCTTATTGATCCAAGAGGAGAAACCGATAAGGACTTATGCTTGGAGGAAGAAGAATTCAACGTCACAATATTGGACTCATTTGTTGGCCACACATCAAGCAAAAGAGAAGACAAAAATTCAACTATGGAAGAGGAATGCGAAGATGTCAAAGGAACCCTTGGTTCAAATCTTGTCTCATCCCATAGCAATGTATGAAAATCAAAAACTTCTCTTTTTGTAACAAATTCTATTTCTACATTTCGTGTGCTTAAATTTGCTAAATCTAAAATTTCAAAGTTGAAACATGGTAATTCTAAATTACGTTTAGAAAATAAAATCTTAAAAGCAAACACTAAAGTAGAATCTTATATTGATGTTTCAAATTCTCATTCATGCTCTTTAATTAAAAATGCTAAACCTTGTTTTGATTATAATACTTTTAAAGAAGAACTCAAGGTTTTGGAAAAAAGGTCTTTTAACTTTAAAAGAGCATAATGAAAAATTGATAAAAGAAAATGACAATTTAAGGGGTAAACTAGAATCATTAAAAATGTTTATTCAAAATTATTCATATAATAAAAAATCCTTTATTTCTAGTTTATCAAATTATCAAAAGTCTAAAAGCTTAACTTCATATTATAAGAGTATGTCTATAAGAAAGAGTGGAAATGAAAATCATCAAAATAAGAACCAATCATTTAAAACATATTGTAACCCACTCTTTCAACATTCATTTCTTAAGAAAGACCATCACTCTTATAAACTCTCAAAGAATCAATTTAATAAAATTCATTATGATTATCAACATCAATGTATTTTGAAAAGTAATTTGAATAAACATAAATCCCAAATGAATTATTTTTCAAACAACTATCATTCCAAAAAGATGTCAAATAATCATAATATGAATTTAAACGATGAACAACCAAAGTATGAATGGAGGCCCAAAATTAAAAATGAAACACTAACTCCACTTATAAAGGCCCATTCATCACTATCTCTCCAAAAGCCTACACGATGTATTTGGGTATCCAAGAGAACCATCACACATGGTCCCCTTTGGATACCTAAATCTCTCATTCACTAGGAATCATCGTATTGCATGAAGTAGAAATAAATTAAAAATGAAATATCATTACTCTACTTCATGATATGCTTAATTGCTTTTTCTTTTGTTTGTTTTCTTATTTTTGAGCCAACATGCTAAGGTCACTTAGATATATTATGAAATATGACTTTTACATTTTAAGCATAATGTTTATCAAATCCAAATTGAATTAAATTGAACATAAAGTCATAATTTTTTGTGATCTATCTTTCCTTTTTATATATTTTATCCTTTTTAAATCCATTGCCTATAAATGTCTTATATTATCATTATAAATTGAATGCTAAATTTGCTAAATGATACTATCAAGACTAATACAATTACTTTCAAAATTGGATTTAAATGGACTTTTAGGGGTCTTAGGCTAAAATATTAAATGCGCAACTAATTGCATATTTGTCTATTTTTCATTGCTGCATATAATAGCCCTTATATTGAAAATCATAATCGAGAAAAATCAGAATCAAATAATATAAAAAACAATGTGTTTTAAAATCAAATATTGTAACTCTGTTGCTAACGCCAGGCGTTATCACTAACGCTTGCGGTAGCATATTTTCCTAAAAAATCTGATTTTCTCTGAAATTTTTTTTTACTATAATTATTGTCAAATACCTTGTATTTGTTTTATCTAATTTCTAAAAATTAATATCAAAAAGAAAATTTACAAAAATGATGAATTAATATCCTATGCTAAAATTCAGTATAATCACAAATCATAATTCTTGATCCATCAAGACCTATTTTAAATCAACTAATTCTATCAACCTTAGGAATTATGAAATATATGATTGCAATTGGTATTATAGTTTCATATCTTGTTTTGTGTGTGTGATGTGCATCTTTATTGTTTGCATGAATCTCATTATCTTTAGACCTATGGATTAACTTGAAATCAGCAAGATAAAATCAAATAGAATTCTCACTTCTTTCTAGGTCTATGATGTTGAATCCAAAATGGCACCTCCACGATCTACTCGAGGAAATAGGGAGAAAAGGAGGCCGCGAGTAGCTGGTTACTTGAGTCGTGAGTGAAGAGGGGATAAGAAGAGAGGGCCGCTAGCTTGCGGCGAGGACAAACTTCGCCCGCCGCGGCAAATGCCACTCCTGCGACGGGCTTTCCCTTTATTTAATAATCTGTATTATAGATCATGGTGTTTAGTACATGGAAACAAAATGATATAAGAGAGTTGCAAGTAAGAAAAAAGTAAGCCGCTCGGGCTGCTTGCTGAGGCCGCCCGACCTATTGTTGAGACCGCCCGAACTAGTCGCCCGGGCTGTTACTAAGGCCACCCGGCCTGTTACTGAGACCGCCCGGACAGGTCACTGAGGTCATCCGGACAGGTCGCTGATATGAGCGGTCTGGCAGGTCGCTGATAGGAGCGGTCTGGCTGTTTCTAGCCGCCAATTTTGCTCCCAATTTGCCTGTCACTTGTTCATGGTCGAGGGTCCAATTTATAGGCTCTGGATCGATGTCGTCACCTCCGGTGAGCCGGTGACCGGATCCCTACCCGCGCGGTCTGAACAATGGAGACCACCACCTTAGGCGGACTGAAGGAGGAGGCCGCCCGCCTTGGGCAGTCTGATGAAGGAGGCCGCTCGGCTCGGGCGGTCTGATGAAGGAGGCCGCCCGCCTCGGGCGATCTAATGAAGGAGGCCGCCCACCTCGGGCGATTTGATGAAGGAGGCCGCCCGACTTGGGCGGTCTGATGAAGGAGGCCGCCCGCCTCGAGCGGTCTGATGAAGGAGGCCGCCCGGCTCGGGCGGTCTGATGAAGGAGGCCGCCCGGTTTGGGCGGTCTGAAGAAGGAGGCCGCCCGCCCCGGGCGGTCTGATGAAGGAGGCCGCCCGGTTTGAGCAGTCTGATGAAGGAGGCCGCCCGCCTTTGGGCGATCTGAAGGAGAAGGCCGCCCGCCTTTGGGCGGTATGAAGGAGAAGGCCGCCCGCCTTTGGGCGGTCTGAAGGAGAAGGCCGCCCGCCTTTGGGCGGTCTCAAGGAGAAGGCCGCCCGCCTTTGGGCGGTCTGAAGGAGATGGCCGCCCGCCTTTGGGCGGTCTGAAGGAGAAGGCCTCCTACCCGCGCGGTCTAAAGGAGGAGGCCCGCCTGCTGGGCGGCCTGAGGAAGGAGACCGCCCCTGCTGGGCGGCCTGAAGAAGGAGTCCTCCCCTGCTGGGCGGATAGGGGATCCCTAGCCGCATGACCTGTAGGAGAAACGCAGAAAAAATCTCCTCGAGAAGGATCACCGATTTCTGGGTAAACTTATGAAAATTCAAAACTCTATGTTTGAATACATGCAACTCAATCTTATATTTGTCCATCTTTACTTAGCTTTGCACCATATTGTCCTAATCCATCACACTAGCATTATCACGTACCATACATAGAAATCAATATCCATGCTAGTTATATCTTGTAATGCTAAAGTAAATTATATCATTAAAATCTGAAAATCATATTTTCCTTTGTAGTTATTTGCATGAATAAAACTTTTCTAAATGGATTTAAAGTCAACAATCTTCGATAAAATTGTAAATCCAAAACTAATCATGCAATTATAACATAGTTAATATATTTAAGGCTTACACGCTTAGTATGTCCATAATCAATAAACCTATGACATGTGTCTCACAATAGCGAGGGCTAAGGATTGTGTGCATGAGAGACCTAACCTCTAAGTCATGTCTTATCCTTAACCGGGGAGGGTTCTAGTGGGGCCTTGCGGGGCACTAGGGGAAAGAGTGCTAGGTTGAGCGTCGCCTTTTGTATGCATATGGGATTAACACCCCAACCTACGGCATGTGTGCAGCTCCTCATGCCCATCCGTCACTTAGTATGGGGCTAGAGTGTAGTCATATTGTTAAGGTATCTTGATCTTAGATATACATATATTCATTGCATGAACATTATCTCACTCTTTATACATAAATCATGCATATTTGTTTTTATTCTAACATTGCATCTTGTGTTTGCATATTTTATTACTTCGAGCTTTAATGATTTTTACCAAACACAAGTACTTGAAAAATCACTAAAAATATGCTAAAAGAGCCTTCAAATCTAATCAATATACTCTGAAATTTCAACTAAAGGAAGGTCTCTTTATACTTCAAATGAATCATAAAAAAGATTTTTCAAAACATCAAAATTTAATGTTCTATTTTGGCGTTAAGAAGTTAACGCCTGACGTTAGCTCCTTTGCTCCAAAATATATATTTTTTTGTTTTGAATTATTTCTGGTATTATTTTAATATTGTTTGTGTTTGTAAAAAGTTTTCTATCTTTTTATTCCTTTTAAAACAAAATTTTATTTCTTTTAAAAATATATATATATATATATATATATGTATTTTCTCATACATTATTTTTGTTTATTTCTCTGGCATAGAATATTATTTACTGAAAGGGCTATTAAAGACTTCTATGATTTCCAGAGAATATATATAAAAAAACAAATACAAAATTACAAAACAATTTCAAAGAACAAAAATATGTTTTTTCTTTATGTGTGTTTATTGTTTTGTGCATATATAAAAAATTCAAAAAATTTATAAAAACTGATTGTTATTCATTGTCATTGTCAAGGATGATTAATTATATAAATTAAAGATTAAATACAATGTTTAATTTAACTTTCAAATTTCTTAAAAGACATTGTTTTGTATTTATCATGCCTTGAATATTATCGTGTTATGTGCAATGAATTTGATTGTAGATAAACATATGTAGAAACGCTTAGCATGCCACTAAGTATGAGTAATGTATTATGTTTGATAATGATTCATTCACTCACTTATTTTTGATAACCTACATGTGTTTACAATCTTATTCTTACATGAGTGTGTAGTGTAATAACATAAATAATTAAAATGCTTAAATAGATTACCTACACAACATTGAATTGGTTATTATAATTCTTTGTCTTTCATGCACTTATTCTTTAGAGAAATGTGGTTTAAGAAAAATGATATGTTTGCAAATCAAGTGAATTCGGAGTTCTTAGTCACTAAACTTAAAGCAAATAATAAATGACAAGGAAAAGTCCACCAAGCACTACTCACCCTCCTAATAAGTCTTAATGAGCATTGTGAGGTTGAGCACCTTGGCTAAGAATTGTAAAGTGTCTTGTAGAAAACAATTTATACACTATTTCTCTTAGTACACCGCATCATAAAAAAATTGAAAATAAAGCTAAAAAGTATAAAAGTGATCCCCCAAGCACTACTTTGCACCCTGATAAGTCTTAATAAGCATTGTGTGTGTAGAGCACCTTGGTAGTTGTACTATTTATTCATGTGCATTGAAATAGTATGGAAGTAATATTATTTGTGTATTTTAATGTTGTTTTATTTCATTATATATGTCATGTGTTTTCGATTGATTCATATGTATGTTTTAACAAAACACTAAATGCAAATTTGTACACATCATTGTCCTTCATAAAACTTCTACTCATGAGAATTGGATCCTAATGCTCATCTATACTATTCTCTACAAACTTAAGTAAATGCACTAGATAACAAAGCATGATCGCTACAATGTTTATGTTTACTTGAAATGCAAATTTTATTACATTGTAGTTTGTGTATCTTTTCTTGAAATTATGAAATCATGCTTGCAATATTATCTTAATGAAATAGCATCTCTTCAATCTTTAACTCAAACATCAACTTTTCAAATTTAAAACTCATTATCCTTTATATGATTTTATCTTCTAAAAATGATGTTCATGTTTAAGAGTGCTTATTATTTTTAACACCGTGTTTTCCTTTCAGCATTTGGTATCTTAATATAGAATGCTTACTTTATCATGTCAGTTATGTTGCTTACTACTTTATGTTACATCATGCTTATATTTTTCTCAACAAGTAGTATTTAACAAACTTTTGATTGCATCCTATTTTTCTTCTCGACATAGAACATATTACTCCTTATTGCATACTCTCACCTAAACCCTCTTTTGATTCTACCAAAAGGGGAGATTAAATTGTATAAATCTAATAATTAGGGGGAGTGCATTATAATGATATTAAACTCAAAAAGGGGTATATTTGTAGGGGGAGTGCATTATATTTAGGGGGAGTAATCATATAGAAGGTGCATACACTATCATATGCTCGATCATGAAAATCCTTCAATAAGTGTTTCCTTACCTATCTTAAAAGATATACACTCATTCCTACCCACTTTTGTTAATAACAAAGGGGGAGAAGAAATTGAGAAATCTAGTAAAATAGATATTTAGGGGGAGTAAATTATAAGAGAACACTTATGTAGGGGGAGGACTTCATATAGAAAGAGTATGCATTATCACTATCAAATCTATCTTGCTTTTAACCTGTTATTCATGCATATCTTATTACCGCACTTATCTATAAACACAAATGGTTTTAAGTTCACTAATTTCTTATACAGGTATTTGTTATTATCAAAAGGGGGAGATTGTTGGAGCCTATGTTCCGCATCTCTTGGTTTGAGAATAACAAATACCGTGTTGTATTTGATCTTGTATTTTGTGTGTTTATAGTGTGCAGGTTGTATAGGAACTATAGCTACACATCCCTATAAATAGTTTGTTGATTGGAAATGATTCTCTGGAATATGAGATAGGGCCCCGCGTTAGTAGTTAATGCCTAGCGTTAGCAAACCGCTGAGGAGAAACCGCTGAGAAGGAAAACCGCTGAGATGCAAACTGCGTTCGACGAACTGGAAGCTGCGTTCGACGAACTCAGAAGGCGCTCGATGAAATCTGAAGGAAGCTGCATTCGATGAACGAGGAGTTCCGTTCGACAAAATCTTCTGCGTTCGACGAACTTGAGCTCGACAAGCTGCGTTCGACGAACGAGGGGTTCTGTTCGACGAAATCTTCTGCGCTCAACGAATTTGTGCTGGACATGCTGCGTTCGACGAACGAGGAGCTCCGTTCGACGAACTGAGCCTGCGCTCGACGACATTGCGCCCAACAACTGCGTTCGATGAATGCGAAGCTCCGTTCGATGAAATTGATTCCATTCGACGAAAGTTGGTTCTTGTACGATCCTGACAGTTTCTGTTTTCCGTTCGACGAAGGGTGCGTTCGACGAAGGCGAATTTGGTGAAATTTGTTTCCGTTCGATGAAATTTTTTTCATCCACACTCCCAAGTTTATGCACGATCTCAGCAACTACCTCACTAACGCCGAGCGTTAACCTTAATGCACGCGTTAGCTTCCGAGGCTATTCTAAAGCACAACTCCTCTCATTCAAATGAACTAGAGATGATTCCAGAATTCTGATACTTTGGAGAGAGGTTCGTGTGCAGCAAATTAAGAGATCTCCCTTGGGCTAACATGAAGATCTAAAGAAGATTTTGAAGGAGAAGGTCTACAACGCATATTCCATAAGAAGGATGATTGTTTCAAGAACGCCAACATCTACATCGACTTCGTCTTCACCTTCAGAATTTCTTGGGGAGTTTCTTTTTATTTATCTTGTAATCTTTTATTTTACCTTTTGTATTTTGTGTGGAGAAATCATTCGGTGAGAACGTCGGATTCCGGGAAGGATTCTGTGGGTAAATTCGCCTTGTGTTGGCGACTAGGTCCTTGTGAGGCTTAAGGGGTAATTCGCCGCCTTGTGCATGGTGACTAGGTCGAGGGTAGATCTATGGGGTGGCTAGAGGCCTTATCTATGGATAGATAGGCTATTGCCAACCGGTCCTTGGGAAAAGGACCGGTGAAACAACAAAAAGTGTTTTTTACATATTTTCGCCTTGATTTCTAGCGTTATAGAAATTAAGCATTTGGATATTCAATTTATTATGAAATAAAATCATGTCTCTTAATGTTATATTCAATTGATTTTATTTCCTCTTTGAGAATGTCTTAATTTCTATTTCCATCAAAGTATTAAATTTATCATTTATATAATTATCTTTGAACTACAATAATAATTTTCATTATCTCTGATTTTCTGGTATTGTATTTCATTTAAGATTTAACAAGTAAAATCACTGTGGCAATCTTTTTGTTTCTGAAGAATATTCTCTGGAGAGCAAATGCCCAGCTTTAAGAATTAACGTCAGGCGTTAGCAACAGTCAACAAAAAGTTTGTGTCAATTATTTGAAAAGGAATCTTCATTACAATCCTATCTGGAATATATAAATATATTTTCTTATAAAATATTCTGAAACTTCAGTTGCAAACTCTAATATTTTTAATTAAGATTTAAATTCCAAAAAACCCTTATTCACCCCCCCCCCCCTCTAAGGGCGACGTAAGATCCAACACTATTGTCGAGCGTTTGCTGCATTAATGAGTTGTGTCCTGTATCGTCGAGAGAAGGTCAATATCGTCGCAACGATAACGCTGTGCATTAGAGCTAATGTTGGCAGTAGGTTCACGATATAGTGTCGACTTCCTTGAGCGGTGAGCAGACAATCTCCCCCTCCTAAGCCACTACCACGGCTTGGTAGGGCTACTGGTGAGTGGTAGCTGTCGGGATCAGATTTGGTTAGTTAAATCATGGCCATCCATTTCCCTTGGTTTGGAGATCATGCGGCTGAGGTTAGGCCCAAATTCATTAAGGGCTATGAGGGTGTTTTGAATTGATTCATTCTCTTTCTCACTCTCTCTCTGTCTTCAAGCTAAGGAAAAGGTTACAGAAAGAGAAGGAGAAAGGAAGAAGGAGGAAGTTTGAAATCAGCCTTTGAGAAGTCTTGTGCTATCGGTAGATCCTCAGAGAGGAAGGTGTTGCTAATGCTTCCATCCAACTCAGCTATGATATTATGCCACCAAAACGAACATCAAGGGTAAGGGCTCTCCTCCTGAATATCTGGACATGATATTCCTTTGATTAGCATCATAATAGGATGTTTGTCGCCAATTGGTGGAGAATATCCTTCTGATGGGTCGATATGGAATATCCCCTATAGAAATTGCATATAGAGTTCGGATCAAAGTACTGACATAAGCATGTTGTGTGAAGCCCATCTGGATAGGTTGGTCTGGATGGATGATGTTTATTGCGAACCGGAGAAGACTCCGAGTATATATGCTGTGTTTTTAGGTTCTTAGTACAATGATGTGCTACAGGGAGTTCTGAAGGTGCAATCCAGAAAATACCTGAAAAAAGGGACAGAGTCATTGCTCTGTCTATTACCGCCCAACGGTAATGCTACCATTTGCGGTAACTCCTAGTTGAAACCAGCGAGCCATTCATGGTGGGTATGAAGCTTAGGTCCTAGGGACTGGGAGCGTAGTACCAGAAAGCTATAGGCATGCAATTGTAGAGCATAGCTAAGGTCAAACTGTGTTATGTTGATAGTGCAAGGCAGTAGTGCTACAGCTGGCGGTAGATCCAATGAGAGCATTGTGAAGTGGAAAGGCCAGTGTGCCTAGCTTTGTAGGCATTGAGTGCCAATAGTAGCAATAAGCGAAAGCTGTACCCGCATCAGGCAGAGTTTATCCTGACAATTTGAGCACATGCAAAGCTCAACCGAACCTATTCCATAGCTGGTCAGTGAAGAGGTCGCCCCTCGGTGTACTGAAGGAATTTTGGGAAAGGAACCGTATGACATGATAACTTTGACGGTAAAGCTCAGAGCCATATAAAATAAGCAGGACTTAGGATGGTGGTGTAACTCTGGGAGTACACCAAAAGAGTGTCATGAGTGCACAGAATGTGTGGTTGTGAGTGCCTACGTTGATGTTGATTGTAGTGCTTAGACGCACTCTTGATATAAATGTTGTTGATGCTAGCTTGCAAGGAAGGAGCACCGCCACCCTGAGAGTGGAGTGGGGTGGTTGTAAGCCTTGGTCAGTTCAATCTGACTGGTTACTTGTTTTCCACGTATACGTGGAATGTGCTTATACAGGTGCTGGCGAGCTGAGCGGAACATATTGGGTTGAAAACCAAGTTGATTTACCATGCTGGCCCTCGAAGGCCCGAGTGTTTACTAGTTTTCATGTGTGGACGGCATGCGTACCGATGTTCATAAACCATATGTTTTTGTAAACATTTTAAGTAAGCAGTTGTTGTATTATCATTCCTTCTGTATATAGTGGACATGTATGTAAGCTGGATTTTATTTAATAAAATGCTTCCATTGTATAACTCTATTGTATGCTGAGATGGTTTTTGTAAACTATTTTATAAACCTAATGCGTGACTCTCTTACCTGCTCATTTAATATGGCGTGGGGTCCCGGCCGGACCAACTATTATATTCTATATAACAAGTAGGGTATTACAAAGGACAAGAAGAAGGGAAAAGTTTCATAGCCAAAACCTGGAGTGAATCAGAATCTGAGTCAAGTTCCTCTTCAACTAACAGTGATGAAGAATGTGCTGCTGAGGAATCCTATCTAATGGCTTGAGAAGATTCAACTAAAGAATATCAGGTATCTTTATTTGATGAATTTAATTTTTCTTCAGAAGATTTTAAAACCTGTTTTAATTAATTTTGTCAAGATTATCTTAAGCTTCAAAAAGAAACTGAAACAGTTAAGGAAGAACTATAAGATCTTAAGAAAGAAAATCTATATTCTATTAATTATGATTTAAGGAATCAGATATATAAAAAGGAAATAGAAATAAATGAGCTAACTAGTGAAAACTCAAATTTAAAAGAAAAGCTTACAAAGGCAAAAACCTTTGAAGACTCATTCAATGAGAAGAGTCAAAAGCTCAAGGATATCACATTAAATCTCTCTATGAGATCTAGATATGGTCTAGGAGTAGATAAATTAACTAACACAACAATCTCATGCAAACCAACCTGGAAAAATCCAGTTATATTTGTTAGACCTACTGACTATCAAATAAATGAGAATAGTCTGGTGTTTAGAGAACAAAACAACAATCATCCTGATAATCTCACTATATTTAATTAAGTGAATCCAAATAATGAGTAGAACACTCTAGCCAAGAACAATTCAGAAAAACAAATGAACCACAATCAAAAGGCTACAACCAAAAGAAAACACATTAGGCATTCTACAGATCTACTATATCAAGGTGCATTCTATGCAAACATCAAATATCAATATAATAAATATTGGTCTGATGGACCTATTTTCTGCCATCCAAAAGGGTATCATGAAAGAACACTCTATTCCATTATATCACCTTATAATGGTAAAAGCAAAGGGCCCAAGGTAGCGTGGGTACTCTCTAATGTTTGAATTACATGTGCAGGAAAACTTAGGGTTCCATCCTCATAGATAATGTAGAGAAAGGGAGAACTAAATCCTCCATATGGAATTACAAACAATCAAAGGGGGTTACTTCTTCTCTAAAACTCTTGATGATGTTTTCTAATTCACACATATAACCTTATAAATGCTAATTTCAATAAAAACTATTGCTGGAAAAAAGTAGAAATTTCTTGAAGAAATACAACAGTAAACACAGAGTTGCGTCGAATAGAATTCAGCTCACCATTGAGTTCTACTGAGCGCCAGCTCCGAGATCCGCCTAGGATAGATAATTCGAATTGCACTCGACACAGCGTTGACATTATATCGACGCATGCATTGACGTAATAGTTATTTTATTATTTTGAAGGCACGTTGATTACCAATCGACGTAACATTGACATTTTGAGTGCACGCGATATAGGCTTTTAGAAGCTACATTGACTTGTTTTAGCACGCTAAACATATTTCCATTCAACATTGCTTCGATTAAAATCATAAGCCATGACGAATCGTCTTCTTTCAAGCAACTCAGACGTTAGATTAACTTACGCTTTCAAATTTTCCCTCTCTTTCTCTCTTGCATTCTAGTTCTTGCTTCCTTCTCTCATTATTGTCTTATTTTTGCAGGTACTACAACAAAAAAAAATGGCTCCAGCCAAAGTTAACTCTGGAGTCGATGCGGATATCGAATCATTCAATGCTTCCTCTAAAATTTCAAGGCAATTCTAGGCCTGTTCGAAACCGCGGGGTTGACAAAGCTATTTTCAACAAGATTCAAAGTATACGATGTCGAATTAACAAAACTAAACGACAACATCCATATTGGAGATGATGGATCTCTTCATGGATGAATTTCAGGAAATTACATTTGATAGTTTATAGGTTTGTAGTCTAATTCACCTAGAGGGGGAGTGAATAGGTCTCTTTGAATTTTACTTAATTAATGTTAGCAGATGAGGAGTGGTAAGTAAAAGTTCAAACACACACACAAAACACACAAGTGTTTATAGTGGTTCCCCAAGATAGTGTATCTATGGGTAGTCCACTTTCCCTCTACACCTTTCTAACAGTGTTTTAGACAAGGCAAACTCCTCCAATCTCAGCTCCTAGAGCTTACAACACAGATCCCTCAGGATCTCTCAGGCATGCTTCAAGCCCTACCTCAGGCCAACCAGCCCTACCACTCAGAGTGCTCCCACTACTACAACTCAGAGATCCCATTGACCTCCTACCTCAGGCCTATCAATAAGCCCTACTTCTCAGGCTAGATGCCCTACTGCTCAGGCTCAACAGCCTTACAAACCGCATGCTCAATAACCCTAATACTCAGGTTCAACAACCCTACAATCTCAGGCACAGTGCTCTACATGCTCAAAACTATATAGTTCCTACAAAAGGTTTTAAGTATGTCTTACAACAGTTGACAGTAGTGTTTGTCTTCTATTGTATATGCACAGCTGGTGCAACCTTGAAGCAAAGCTTAATGAAATCTTCAGTCCTTGCTCTTATCTGATCCTTCATTTTAGTGGATGAGAAAAGATCACCTTGCTCTTCTGCATAGAAGTGCTATCTTCTCTCCTTGTGTCTTCTTGCTGGTTTAGTAAGCAGGAGGAGAGAACTTGCAAGCTGTCAATGGAATAGTGATAAAGGATTTCTCCTTTTCAGCACACCAACAGGTACTTTTGAAAGTGCCCTATGATGTTCTTTTATACTTAATTTGTCTTCAATGGCTCTTAGAATGGACCCTGACACTTTGGAAGAGGATAAAATGATTTATCTCTCCTTTACAGCTATTTGCACCAAAAGCAAGTCGCGCCACTGTCTTATTCCTGATTTTAATCTGTCTCAACGGTTGGGCTGAGACTGTTTTCCATCTCAGCGATTTAGCTGTCTTGGTCTCAGCGGATCCGCTGAGATAGATAGTCTTCTCAGTGGATTTTGTTTATTTGTAGCTCAGCAGAGGTAGATCACTTCTCAGTGGCACCTTGCCCCATCTCAACGGTTCCGCTGAGATAGTGACTCCTTCTTAGCAGTTTTGACAGCAAACCCCTAAACATATTCCAATGTTTTGAATATCTTAACCTTGCACATTCCTAATGCAAAATAAGGTTTATCAAATACAATATGTCCTTAACATTGTGAGTGATGCCTCTTCAAATAAAGGGATCATTGAGGGCAATATTCACAACAATCTCCCCCTATTTGAAGATGGCAGAACATACCCCCAGTGCTAAGATATATAACTAATAAAACTTATCATGAGAATGTATTACATGGCATTCATGAAATCATCATAATAAAATGTTAATAACAGTGTGGAATCACAGAAAATGTCATGATATATTGTTTTCATGACAACATAACACCATTGTTTTATTATAAAACCATAGCATTGTTACCTAATTATGTCTAGGCATCACAAATTTTATAAAGCACTAATACATAAACATATTAAGCTTTGACTAAGATTAGCCTATAACACACACCAATTGATTCAACAGAGCTTTCAATTTCATTGTTGTCATAATGTTTCTACATAATTCAAATTACAGTTTGAATTCCTGAAAAGCTAAATACATTAATTTATGTCTTCCTTCTCTTAGATCTTTCAGCTTTGTCATCAGCAACCTCCTTCCTTTTAGCAGCAGCAGCAATCTCAGCTAGCTTCTTCTTGTTTTCTTGCCTCTTGAAATAAAGATATGGCGTTGGAATGTACTTAGAAGGCATTCTCCTTGGATTGTTCTTTCTTACTAGATTTTCCTTAAAAATTCTGTCTCTTTATGTGTTTCTCTCCAGATGCTTGATCCATTCTTCAGCTGGATAGATTCTATCAATATCTTTGCATACTTGACCATGGCTCACCCAAGCATTAAGGATAATTCTCTTGGACTCCTAACATAGTTCTTTACATATGACATATCTTGCTCAGATAGTTGGAGGTGTTTGTCCATTGATCTTAAGATTGTATTCTGAGAAACCACTAACTTTTCTACAAGGTCAAACCATTTAGTCATCTATTTATTGAGGAATACAGTCTCTTCCTTAATTTCATTCACTTCGGCCATGATTTCACCCTTTACAGACAGGATTGAACTATCAATATAATTCTTTATGGAGAGCATCTGACTTTCAAAGACTGTATTGATGGAGCTAAGCAGCTGTTCATGGGATATTGCTGATGTGGAGGGGACTGATGAGTCCAATTTATATACTGTTTTTCAGACTCATCTGGGCTGCTTTTCTTGCTTCTGTACTTCAGTTTTGTTAGTATGTGTTTATTTTCACATTGTTCATACGTGTGCTTTAAGTGCTTGTTGTAAGTGTGCAATTGCACACTACGTCACTGGGGGTAAGCACACTGTGCTCCCCATCGTGTTATTTCTATTTTTTATGCTGGTGCTGGATGTGTATTCCCAGCTGGGCTGCTATGCTCGCAGGTGGCTGATCCATCCCCTTTTTGCCCAGAAATCATGACTATGTGCAACGCACGGTCGATTATTTTATTGACGCATGGATAGCTGCGGTCGTGCGCCTTCATCTGGGTAGAAAATGATGATCTGATTTTGATCGTGCGTCTTTACGCACTGGCAGTTGCCCATGCGTGAAGGAATCGCATGATTAGCCTGTTTAGCCTTGTATTTAGCTTTTCTGAATTTCCCCGTGCGTTTTGACACACGGGCGGATTTGCCCGTGCGTGAGTAAATCGCAAGGGCGCTCCAGGTCGTCTTCCTACGCTGTTCTCTATTATTAATATCGCACGGTCTACGCACGGTCGTGCATTCGACCGTGCGTGACCTATTTTTTGATCTTTTTCTATAAAAGCTACAGCTTTTGACCTAAATGGGGGGGACCGTACACGTCGTACAGCTGCGCCATTTTCGCTATCTCCATCGAGGGTTTTGTCCCTTTGGGCCTCCTCCATCATCCTCAAGCTCTAAGGAGAGGGATTCAACCCTGCATCCACCAAAATCCAAGGAGAAGGAAGCTAGGTCGGTATCGGATCGTGACATGAAGAAGACGGGCCATTGGAGGGTAGTGACAGCCTTCTCTACCCCGGACGCAGTTGAGGACCGAGCTTGGACGCGGATTGTCAACCTGCGATTCCAACCGTGAATCTTCAACAAGACTTCGGATTCGGTCGATTTCTTGCTCTCCCTATCTTTGTATGGGTAGTTGTAGTTAGTAGATCTCTTGTATTTTGATGATGAGCACTATAAACCCTGTTATATAAGTTATTTCATGTCTTTGTGAAATTATCTTTTGTTTATATGTGTGCATGAGGTGCGCCCAATTCCATCCTCCATTCCACCGTCACGTTCTTGTGCCACACTAGCAATTACTAGCGGCGTGCTTGTCGACGAGGTGTTTGCGACCCTCATTCCGCTTGCCTACTCGTCCATCTGCCCTTGCGAAGCAGCGCACTCAAGGACTACCTAGTCTCCATCCCTCCAAGCGAAGCATTGCATAGCGGCATTGCATAGGAGTAGTTGTAGTTGTTTTCTTTTATTTTCCAAAAGCCAAATCACCCCGTTTCTGCATCCCATCCAACATAAAGGACTTAAATCTCAAGTCCTTCCTCAATAGTAAACTCCACCTTAATGTGTTCCTTCGATATCGATACTTGGGGATTCACTCCCACATTTTATATTACTTGAACGATCGGTACACTGCCATTTTGTGTCGCAGTCTTGCTACCGCCTATAGCGGTGTGCTAAGATTTGCGCATCAAGTTTTTGGCGCCGTTGCCGGGGAACACATACGTGTGAGTTTTCTGGAGAGGGAGAATCTGAGAGAGAAGCCCTTCTTTTTGTTTATTGCATCCTTTTTGTTTTATTTCTTCTTATTCTGTTTTACTGTTTATATTAGGTTGCTCTAATAGACTTTTGTTGGTGTAGCATTTTGCACAATATTGTTTTTCTTTTGAATCTTGTTATCTTCACACAATGTGGGCTTCATTTAATATTCGGTGCCGTTTGTGTGGAGATATCTCTCATGCTAGTGATAGATGTCCAATGGGAGGTAATATCCCTAGCACTCAAGGCCCAGTATATGGAGCACCGACTTCATCTGGTACTCCATATGGTGCTCATAAGTCCTATATCTATTCTGCTGCGCCTTTACCATCATACTTCTTTTTGGGTTTAGCACCTGTCGTGCCAAAGAAGCCCGCAAGGCAGTGCTTATTTTGTCAGAGCACGGATCATGCCTTGAAGGATTGTGCTGCATTCCTTCGCCAAATGGACGAGGATGACGAGCCGGATATCGGGATCGTCCTGACTCCTACTTCTGGCAGCACACCATCAACATTTGGTTATGTGCCCATTTCACCTTCAAGTTTTGAAGGGGTTGATGTGGACACAGTCACCAGATGTGTGGCTGATCTAGACTCTGACATTTCGGAGCCCATCTCCCCTGTACATATATCACCATGCATAGATTCGATTCTTTGTGAGGAATCGGTGCTTGATTTGTTTTCAAGCCCTATTCCTCCCCCTATTGTGCATTCTATTACATTTATTTCTGATAACATTGTTGAAGATGCGTCGCAAGAGGTGGCGGGCGATCTTTGTGTTGTGCCTATTCCTATGGAGGAGGACAACCTTCTAGGTGAAGAGGATTTTTCCTCAGCACCGGTGGAGGAAGTTCAACTCCTAGGGAAGGTCACCATTGATCCCACCGAACCTTGCGGCATTGTCAACAATGCCGACATTATTTTACTTCCCCAATATAATGGGAGTGAAACCGGGACCACTCTCCCGATTGATGTTCATTTAAGTTTTTCTTCTTTTTTATTTCCTAACCCCCCTTCTTCATCTGAGCCTGTGCAGGTTGAGTCTTCACACGTACCCCAGGAGGTCTTGGAGCATGATGCTCAAGTCAATGATGAGTGTATCCTCTCATCTGATTAGGTTGATCCCTCCTCCATAGAGGAAGCCTCATTCATTGTCTTCTCCTCCTGCCACCTCCATGAAGACGACACCTTGCTGGGCAAGGATAGTTTTGGTGAGTTGAGTGAGGATTCCTCCTCATCTTACTTTTTATTTCATCTACCTATGACGAGCAAGTATTATTTATATTCGGGTAGAGGCATGACTGTTTTGTCGCCGTATCGGTACCCGCTACCGACACGCATATTAGAACAGTTACCTGTTCATTTCCTTTTTCATACTCCCATTAGCTAGAACTGTTTTAAATTTGAATAAGTCGTGCTGGGATGACAATAACCCCGGTAGTTATCTTACTTTTTCTTGTCTTTTATTTTATCGCCTACTCTAACTAGTTAGTTAGATTTTATTTTAGCTTGCTTTTGCGGAGACAACCACTTGCAGGTATTTTCTATTTGTGAAGGCGATGGTTGTGATTCTTCGTAGAGCTTCACTCCAGGCTTCCGGCATGCTTACTTGCTGAGCATTGGGTACCCTCTTCCCCTAACTTTGTTTTAGAATATCTTAATGCATAGTTTATGTCTGGGGGAGACCTTTTTGTGTACCCACTCATGTGCACATTAATTTAGCATGCTAGAAGTCTTTATTTAAATTATTTTTGTTCATTTTGTCCGCACGCAATGCATCCACTTGAGAGCGTACTTAACCTTTAGTGCGTCACGAGTATAACTCATTTCTTTTTGTAGTCTGGAAAATGATTGTGCTAGCTTTTAAAATTATGTAGTGGAATAAAATGTTGACTCCGGTGTTTCTAGTCAAATACTCATGTGAGTATAGGGATTCATGTAGATTAGATTTCTCTTTTATACTGTTAGCTTTATGCATTTCTGTTAGCATAAATATTGGTTACTCTACTCAAATGGTGAATCTGGTGTGAATCAAATGGTAGCATAGGGATGTGTGTAAATGATTGTTAGATTCGTATTGTTCGAGTCAGGAGGAAAGATAATCTTTCTCGGTGGCTAAGAACTTGCCCCAAGCGATTCTCGAAGCATAGACATTGGATAGTTCTAGTGCGTGAGAATGACGTAGGCCATCATTTTGGCCCGGTTGAGCTTTTGTGCCCATTCCTATCGCTCTATCCTCGTTAGCCCAGTTGTGTGTACCCGTTTCTTGATTCAGCTCCACTTTTATCTCACCAAAGCCGAAAATCCAATCCTAGTCGCACACCCGAATTTAAGTTTTAGTTGTTTATTATTTTCATGATTAGGGGTGTTGATGTGGTATTTTTGTTTTGTGAAAATGTGGCTGCACTTTCTTGCCAAATTTTGCTGAACATAAAGAAAAGAAAAGAAAAATTAAAAAAAAAGAGAAAAGAAAAATAAAAAAGAAAAGAAAAAGAAGATGAGCTTAATTGAAAATCTGTGTAAATTTATGAATGAGAGTAGGCGGTGCACACACCCATGTTGCAAAAATCTAAGTCTGGGGGTGTGGTACACTTGCATTTGATGTTGGTGTGCGAGAAGTTGTTTTAAAAGCTCATTTGGGTTTAGTGTTTGAGCCATCGTTTCTATCTTTGTTTATCTCACCTTAACCCAAGCCCCATTTTAAAACCTAAAGTCCTACTGACTCGCGCTATGATCCAATCTAGTGTCGTGGAGAGAATGAGAACGGGTGAGCTTATGGTCTCCGACACCGATGGATTTCGGTGGAGTTGGTTTGGAACCCCAGCTTTGGCAATGCTTGTCTCAGCGATTATTCTACTTTCTCCATATGTGTGACCAGATGATTCACCGTGATTCCCATTTTGAGCAGAAGTAATATTTATTTACTCTTTTAGAAATTTATAAACTATGTGTATAAATTAGAAATCTTCTCTCGTATTTTTCTATGCACATGGGCATGCGACTTCGCATAGTATTTCACTTTGTAATTTTAAGTTAGCTATTTCAAGTTCCTGCCTGCTTAGGATTTGTTTGCTCGGGACATGCAAACAGGTAAGTCTGGGGGTGTGATGAGTCCAATTTATATACTATTTTTCGGACTCATCCGGGCTGCTTTTCTTGCTTCTGTACTTCAGTTCTTGTTCGTAATTGTTTATTTTCACATTGTTCATACGTGTGCTTTATGTGCCTGTTGTAAGTGCTCAATTGCACACTACGTCGCTGGGGGTAAGCACACTGTGCTCCCCATCGTGTTGTTTCTATTTTTTATGCTGGTGCTGGATGTGTATTCCAAGCTGGGCTGCTATGCTCGCACGTGGCTGATCCATCCCCTTTTGCCCAGAAATCATGACTGTGTGCAACGCACGGTCGTGCGTTTTATTGACGCACGGATAGTTGCAGTCGTGCGCCTTCATCTGGGTAGAAAACGATGATCTGATTTTGATCGTGCGTCTTTACGCACTGGCAGTTGCCCGTTCGTGAAGGAATCGCACGATCAGCCTGTTTAGCCTTGTATTTAGCTTTTCTGAATTTCCCCGTGGGTTTTGACACATGGGCTGATTTGCCCGTGCGTGAGTAAATCGCACGGGCGCTCCAGGGCGTCTTCCTGCGCTGTTCTCTATTATTAATATCGCACGGCCTACACACGGTCGTGGGTTCAACCGTGCATGACCTATTTTCTGATCTTTTTCTATAAAAGCTGCAGCTTTCGACCTAAATGTGAGGGACCGTACACGCCTTACAACTGCGCCATTTTCACCATCTCCACCGAGGGTTTCGTCCCTTTGGGCCTCCTCCATCATCCTTAAGCTCTAAGGAGAGGGATTTAACCCTACATCCACCAAGATCCAAGGAGAAGGAAGCTAGGTCGGTATCGGATCGTGACACGAAGAAGACGGGCCATTGGAGGTAGTGACAGCCTTCTCTACCCTGGACGCGGTTGAGGACCGAGCTTGGACGCGGATTGACAACCCTGTGATTCCAACCGTGAATCTTCAACAAGACTTCGGATTCGGTCGATTTCTTGCTCTCCCTATCTTTGTATGGGTAGTTGTAGTTAGTAGATCTCTTGTATTTTGAGGATGAGCACTATAAACCCTGTTATATAAGTTATTTCATGTCTATGTGAGATTATCTTTTGTTTATATGTGTGTATGAGGTGCGCCCCATTCCATCCTCCATTCCACCGTCACGTTCGTGTGACGCACTAGCAAATGCTAGCGGCGTGCTTGTCGACGAGGTGTTTGCGACCCTCATTCTGCTTGCCTACTCGTCCATCCGCCCTTGCGAAGAAGCGCGCTCAATGCCTGCCTAGTCTCCATCCCGCCAAGCGAAGCATTGCATAGCGGCATTGCATAGGAGTAGTTGTAGTTGTTTTCTTTTATTTTCCAAAAGCCAAATCACCCTGTTTCTGCATCCCATCCGACATAAAGGACTTCAATCTCAAGACCTTCCTCAATAGTAAACTCCACCTTACTGTATTCCTTCGAGATTGATACTTGGGGATTCACTCCCACATTTTATATTACTTGAACGATCGATACACTGCCGTTTCGTGCCGCAGTCTTGCTACCGCCTATAGCGGTGTGTTAAGATTTGAGCATCAGGGACATCAGCTACTATATTGAGCTCCCCCTCAGCCTGAGCAGGGATTTGCTCCCCAACATCTATATCATTTATCTGGGCTTGAGCATCCAACTTTGCTTGCTCCCCCTTAGTTAGAGCATCTCCTTTTTCCTTAACAGGAGATTTCTTCAGCTGCTCCCCCTCAGATGAAGGATCCTCATTGTCTTGATCATCTCCCCAGAAGTCTGCTGGTTCAGGAGGGATTAGATTAATTCTTTGCTCTAGATTGAATATAAGTGTGTCAATCTTTCCATGAAGATCAACAGGAGTATTGTCTTCATCATTCTCATGTCCTTCTGAAGAGGAGTGTATCAACTATACACCTTTAACAGTAGTGGCAGCAAGATTTTCATCCTTTTGATGCTCTTTCTCAACATCATCATCCTTTTCTTCTTCATGCTCTTTCTCAGGAGCATGGCCTCATGACCTTCAGTGTCATGATCTCCTCCTTGATTTTCTTCTTCAGAATAACTCTTGACATTAAATCAAACATGTGTTTTGAGATGGTGCCACGAGGGCTGGCTTGTTAAATTTTTTGATTTGAATCGTTTAGGAGTAAGCAGGAGTTGCATCAACTGAGTTATAGCCAAACAACCACAATATGCCACACAGCAACACAAAGCTTTATTGAAGCACAATACTTGATTACAGTGAGAGACATACATGGAGAGACATAATTCATAAGAATCACGAAGGAGAGAGAAACAAAACACACCAAAAACAAAACCGGCGGCTTGACAAGCAGAGACCTCACAGACCACTCAACTCCAGAGACCGCCCGGCTTGACCTGAGACTGCACGAACAAAAAATAGGCAAGATGACCTGCACTGCCAGACCGCCACCTCAGACCGCATGAACTGGAGCTTATTGCACTGAACAAAGAACTGAATCTGTCGCCAGACCACAACTCAGATCGCCTAACCACTGAAGGTCGCCTGATCGCCGAGTTCGCTGTGAACAGCACAAGAACAACATAAACCAGTTGGCAGACAAGCCGCTGCCAAACTGTTTATTCAAGCTGGTGGGAAATCACCAAGGAAGGAGACCGCAACCAGCTGACCGCAAACCTGCGAACACAACAAACAGTCAACTCGCTTCCGAGACCTCCCGACCTCAAAGTGAGACCGCACAAAACAACCCAAGCTTTTGTTCTTACAGTTCTCATTATGAATGATGGGCCATGCACCCCTATTTATAGGCGACAAGATGTGTTAAATTTTTTTATTTGAATCGTTTAGGAGTAAGCAGGAGTTGCATCAACTGAGTTATAGCCAAACAACCACAATGCCACACAGCAACACAAAAGACATTATTGAATCACAAACTTCATTTACAGTGCGAGACATACATGGCGAGACATGATTCATAAGAATCACGAAGGAGAGAAGAACAAACACACCAAAAACAAAAATGGCGGTCTGAAAAGCAGAGACCGCACAGACCGCTCGACTCCAGAGATCGCCCAGCATGACCTGAGACCGCGCGAATAGAAAACAGACAGACTGCCTGCACTGCAAGACCGCCACCTCGGACCGCACGAACTGGAGCTTATTACACTGAACAAAGAACTGAAGCTGTCGCGAGACCGCAACTCAGATCGCCTAACCGCTGAAGGTCGCCTGATCGCCGAGTTCGCTGCGAACAGCACAAGAACCAGTTCGCAGACAAGTCGCTGCCGAACTGTTATCCAAGCCGCTGGGAATTACCAAGGAAGGAGACCGCAACTTGCTGACCGCAAACCTGTGAACACAACAAACAGTAAACTCTCTTCGGAGACCGCCCGACCTCAAAGTTGAGACCGCACGAATTAACCCAGGCTCTAGTTCTTACAGTTCTCGTTATTAATGACGGGCCCTGCACCTCTATTTATAGCGGGTAGACGGAAGTCGTCACCGCACAAGAGAGATACAATCACCACCCATCAGATCGCCAGCGGTCTCACAAGGGCAGACCGCGTGATCACACAACTTGGACAACCTTCCGTCCAAGACAGCAGATCAGCAGACAGATCGCGCACAAGTCGCGCGAACACGAGACCGCGCACAAACCGCGCAGGCACAAGAACGCTCCTTCCTTAGATCTCCAAGAGCAAACCAAGAACCATCTGGCCGACTTCGAACAAGTCGGCAGATCGCTAAGCACAAACCGCCCGGTCACAGCGGTTACAAGAAAACAGACCGCCCGGTCTTCTTCAAAGGAGATAAACAATCTAAGCAGAACAACCCGGGACGAGACCGCAACAACCAGGAATAAACTGGTCAACCAGCAGACGGCCAGATCCAGATGTGCAGAATAGACCGGCAGAGCACCAGCGCAGACCGCGCGGTCTCTACGGTCTCCCAAAATCAGACCGCTCGGTCACCTCCACTTCACTTCAATAATTTCAATACTCCCCTTGAAGTGAGAAGTGGAAACTAGCCCGAGTAAACTCCGCAACCGGGTAAACGGTCCTTTTGACAGCGGCTTTGTGAAGATGTCTGCAACATTGTCCGCACACCGAACATGCTCGACCAAAAGAGATCCTCCCTACACCTTTTCACGAATGAAATGGTATTCAATCTCAATATGCTTGGTACTCGCGTGACAAACTGGATTATTAACAAGCTTGAGAGCACTCTCATTGTCCCCGCGTAGCATAGTGGGACCTTGAACCTCCTCATGAACGTCCTCTACCAACCTCCTGAGCCAAACAGCTTCCTGAGCTGCCAAGGCTGAAGCCTTGTATCTCGCTTCTGTGGTAGATACAGACATCGAGTCCTGCTTTTTGCTACACCATGAAATAGCTGTAGGGCCCGTCATAAAGACAAAACCGGACGTTGATCTCCGATCATCCACGTCTCCCCCGTAATCAGCATCCTTGTATCCAAGCAACTCCAAGCTTGACCCTCTCCTATATAGGAGACCCAAATCAGAGGTCGACTTCACATATTTCAAAATTCCTTTTGCCGCTAGAAGATGAGGCTTCTGTGGCTCCGCCATGTACCGACTCACTTTGAAAACTGCATAAGCAATATCAGGACTCGTGATGGTCAAGTTGATCAAGCTCCCAACCAGAGCTCGGAACACTAACGGATAAGATAGAACTCTCCCCTCATCCTTCTGAAGTTTATGATGATGTTCCAAAGGTATAGAGCTGCTCTTCCCTTCCTCCATGCCAAATCGTTGAACGATCCACTCTGCATATCCGGCCTGAGAAACGAGCACTCCTCTCTCCCGCCTCTGAACCTCGAGTCCAAGGAAATGGTGAAGCTCACCCAAATCCTTCATCTCAAATCTGATAGCAAGCTCGACCCTCAGCCTTGCTACTGCCTCCTTCGAGTTCTCGGTGACAATCATGTCATCCACACACAGCAGGACAATCACCCGAAGTGCCCCCTCCTTCTTGACGAACAAGCTAGAATCAGAGTCTGAAGCAAAGAACCTACAGAATAAAAGATACTTTGCGATCTTTCCATACCACGCCTGAGGCGCTTGCTTCAACCCATACAGGGCTTTCTTCAGTTTGCAGACGAAGTCCGGACACTCCTCCGAAATTAATCCCGGCGGTTGGATCATAAAGATATCCTTGTCGAACTCGTCGTATAAGAAGGCATTCTTAACGTTGAGCTGCCAAATCTCCCATCCACTTGAAGCCGCCAAAGAAATAACAAATCAGACTGAAGTCATCTTTGCCACTGGAATAAACGTCTCATCATAATCTTCACCATACTGCTGTGAGAACCCGCGAGCTACAAGGTGAGCCTTGTATCGCTCGATCGTACCGTCAGCTTTCTTCTTGAGTTTATTGACCCACTTGCATGTCACAGGGGTAATTCCCTTGGGCCTGGGCACTAGAGACCAAGTCTCATTCTTCTTGAGAGCTTCCATCTCCTCTTGCATAGCAATTTCCCACTGCTTCACGCCTTTGGCCTTCTCAAAGCTCGACGGCTCCCTCTCATCCAAAGGACCAGCAAAGAAACATGAGACAAAGCTCACCATGTTTCCTCCTGTGTATCGATCCGGTGGTTTAATAGTCCTCTTTGACCTCCTAAGAGGTTGCACCTGACTAGCCACCTCCTCAGCTACTTCTTCTGTGCTAGATCCTCTTCCAGATGGACTTGGAGCATCGCTCCCCCTGCTTCCAGAACCTGAAGCCTCAATCTCTGAGCTTGACACAACAAGAGCTCCTGGTGAAACAGACAACTCCACTTAAAGATTTTCCGTAGCCTTCCATTCTTCATCAACCCTGCCCTCTGGTAGTTCAACTCCTGAACTCCCTTGTAGGAAGTCACCTCATCGAACACCACATCCCGAGATACAAAAGATCTTCGACTCTCAGGATCCATGCATCTCTATCCCTTCTTCCGCTCATCATATCCAACAAAGACTAGCTTCCTTGCTTTCGCATCTAGCTTTGTCCGAAGAGCATCAGGAATATGCACATAACAGGTTGACCCGAACACCTGAAGGTGTGCAACATATGGTTTCTCCTTGAACATCAGTTCGTGAGGGGTCTTCATGTTGATAGGACTTAGAGGCATCCTGTCTATGACGTAAGTCGCACAAGATATTCCCTAAGCCCAGAAGGACTTTGGGATACTCTTGGCATGAAGCCAGTATTTGCAAGTTTCCGTCAGATGCCGAATCTTCCGTTCTGCAACGCCATTTTGCTGTGGAGTATGGGCGCAAGTGAGCTCTCTCCGAACGCCATGTTTCCTTCAAAAACTTGAGAACTCACCAGAGATGAACTGCCCACCATTGTCAGTTCTCAATTTTTTCACCCGCAAGCCTAACCGACCTTCAACCAGCTCCTTGAACTCCACGAACCTCGCAAAAGCTTCCGACTTCTCTTTCAAAAAATACACCCAGACATACCTGGTGTAATCGTCAATCAACACCAATGTTGAAACCGATTTCTCGGCCTCTTGTGGAGCTTGGGGCACTCACCGAAATGAGGGGCAGCTAGCCCTTACTGATCCCTCGGAGAAGGTAGACCGAAGACTAGAAAGATGACAAAGACCTTAGTCACAGCGAGGAGGTCCCTCCACTAACCCAGAAGATCGTTGAGCGCTTCCCCTCCCAAGCCAAAGCTGAGACTCGGGCATCTTGGAGAGCTCTGGAAATGCTAACCAAAGAAAGCCTGAGGAGAGAGAAGCTGAAGTGAAGTCCTCTCCAAAGGTGCCCTTGAGGTCTTATTTATAGGTTTTCTGATCTGGCCTGCAAATAGTAGGATCCCGCCTTCTGATTTTACTATCCACACCCCAAATGGGTCTGCTAACAACCAAACTCCGCTGTTTGGAGAGGCTAAAGGCAGACCACCAAGAGTAAAAGGGTAATTTGGCCCTATCAACTTATGGGCAAGGCGAGTCCTGCTCGCGATGCCTCTCCTAGGCGATCGCCCTGCGAGGACCTCGCCGGCCAATTCTGGAGGTATCTGCCAAGGTCCGGTCTCGCGAGCCTTCATGCGAGACCGCCTCTTGACTCCGTCGAGTTCAATACACCCTTCATCGAACGCAGAGCACTTCGTCGATCACAGATGAGCTCAATGAATGCAGAACGTTGAATTGTTCGCTAACTGCTGAGACGGGCGGTTCGCCGACCGTTGCTTCCCTGCTGTAATTTGTCGAGCGCCGTTGATAATGCTAAATCTAGTTAGTTTAATTAGGTTATTTACTCTTACTTTTGGCTTATTGTTGTTTACATAAATGCAATTTTTGTTCATTTTCCTGTTTTTAGTGCTAACTTAAGTTTTCTGGATTTTCAGGTCAAAAATGCAAAATTTCCTAAGTCACGCCCTAGGTCACGCCCGTGACCTAGGGCGTGTAAGTTACTGTTTCCAGTTAAGCTGCTGCCGCCATAATTCAGAAGATCTGTTCAGACACGCCAAAAGTACACGACCGTGACACACAAGTCACGCCCGTGACACGAAAGTCACGCTCGTAACCAGCCCGTGAACAGCTAAGAATCGACCAGCTGACCACCGAATTGGTCATGCCACTATTACACGGGCATGCTTCCAGTCACGCCCGTGACTTCCACGTCAGCCAGCCGCCAGCGCCCATGATCGCCGCCAGCGCCCATGACCAGACTAACCACTGAAATGGTCACGCCCTCAGTCACGGGCGTGACCTAGGGCGTGACCCATCAAATTGCATCAGAATCATGCGCCGAACCTGATCCAAGCCGCAGAATTGATTAAACAATGTCACGCCCCTAGTCACGGGCGTGACTGAGGGCGTGACCGAGGCAGAAAAATTTCTATAAATTGAAATGACCTCCAAGCTTTCCCCATTCAGTTTTTGGCAGAGAGAACTGGTGCTACTACTCTATTTTCAGTGATTTTCATGTTATTTTGTATTCTCTTTCTCTCTCTCTCTCTCTCTCTCTCTCTCTCTCTCTCTCTCTCTCTCTCTCTCTCTCTCTCTCTCTCTCCCTCTCTCTCTCTCTCTCTCTCTTATTTCAATGCATTTCCTTTTCTAGGTTTCATATGACTGTTGTAATGCCTTTGTAATTTCCTTTCATAGTGTATTACTAATGCTTAGTAGGCTTTCCATGCAAATGTAATCTCAGTTGAACTTTTGTTTAATAAAAATTGTATGTTTTTGTTCTCTTAAAATCTTCATCATTTCTCTCTCCTACCCCTCCACCATGAGTAACTAAATCCTCATAGTACTCGATCTTGATGATCTGAGGATGAGTTGATCAAGTTATGATCCTTTAGTCTTCTTTCACTTTCTAATGTTTTGGGCCTTAGATTTACTCTTAATTAAATTTTAGTGGAGCTATATTATCGATATATAGTCCCCACCTTTGCTTTCATTCTTGGCTAGCCGAGAGGCCGATAGTCTGAAGTGAGTACTTAAGAGTAAAGAGAGTTACACACATTTCTCGAGAGAGAATGACGTAAATCTCCTGGATTGGAGTCAAACCCAATAGCGGGGTTCACCACTTAAAGCGAGTTTTAGGTATACGAATACGGGACGAGAGTTCAGTCGTATTTTCCTAAACTCAGTTGGGCATATCTTTGAGAGAAGCATGTTCAAACTATAGGAACCCCCACGGTCAAGCTACCCTTACTTTATTAAGTTTTAAGTTTGCTTTTGAATTTTGATCAACTTAAGCCGAAGTAAGTCAAGATAGAGTGCTATTTCTTAATCATCGTTTAGCCGTACTTTTATCCTGCTTTTATTTCAACTTAGCAAACAAAACCTTCCATAAAATTATTAAGATAAAATAATAGTAATTCGTTTGAGTATAAGTAATCAACGGTTCTCGGATTTTAATACGACACTTGTGTTCCTATACTACAGTTCGATAGGTATACTTGCCTTCTCGGATTGCTAGTTCGGATTTTATTTCGTGCAAGCGGAATTTTAATCACCAAGTTTTTGGCGTCGTTGCCGGGGACTCGCATTTTGTTGATATTTTGAAAGAACGAATCTATTACTTTTATCACCTCTTTTTCTCTCGTCTTTCTTGAAAAAAAAATTTAATTAAAAAAAAAAGAGACCTTTTCTTTTTCGAATTTCTCAATCTTATTTTCCCTTTTCTTTCTAGTTTATGACCCGATCAAATCCGTCAGAACTTGTAGAGTTGGACTAAGAACTTGAGCGTACTCTTCAAAGAAAATCGCAAGTTCAAGATCCTACAATCCAAGAACTGGCTGAGGATTCGGAGTCGGTTGTTAATATGGGCGAACCTAACCAAAATGAAGTCCCCAACATGGTTGCGGCCCCTGAATGGACTATGTCCCATTATGCAAGGCCTAACCTGGAAGGGACGGAAACTAGTATAGTCCACCCTGCCGTAGCTAATAATAATTTCGAACTAAAGCCCAGCATAATTCACATGGTGCAGCAATACGTGCAGTTCGACGGATTACAAGATGAAGATCCGAACGCACATATTGCTAGCTTCCTTGAAATATGTGACACCTTCAAAATAAATGGTGTTACTGATGATGCAATTAGGCTAAGACTCTTCCCATTTTCTTTAAGAACAAAGGCTAAGCAGTGGTTGTCGACTCTACCTAGAGGTTCTATCACCACTTGGGCCTAGTTAACTGAAAAATTTCTAACTAAGTATTTTCCACCTGCGAAAACTGCTAAGCTTAGAAATGATATTTCTTCTTTTTGCCAAATAGATTCTGAAACGCTATATGATACCTGGGAAAGGTATAAAGAATTCTTAAGACGTTGCCCTCATCACGCTCTGCCTATATGGTTACAAGTGCAGACGTTTTATAACGGGCTAAATCAACATACTAAGCAAATGATAGACGCCGCTTCCGATGGTACCTTAAATAACAAAACCCCGGAAGCCGCTCTTGAGCTATTTGAGGATATGGCCATGAACACCTATCAGTGGAATGTGCCAAGATCCCGCCCAAACAAACCTGCAGGTATGTACGAAGTGGATAACGTCTCCCAGCTGGCACTACATGTGGAAATGCTTAGCAAAAAGATATCGGAAATGAATGCTCCTTCCGCACCTCAGGTTTGGGAATTCACAAAAGCCACCTCCGAACAAGCTAATTACGTAGGCAATAGAAATGCTTATAATAATTATTCTGCTGCTTCTAATTTTCATGCACCTAGTTTTCAATTATCGAATATTTATAATCCTGCGCTGCGTAATCACCCGAACTTTTCTTGGAGTAATCCTGCAAACACAACTCGCCCGCCTCTACAAAATGAATTTACACCACCTCCACCCCCTGTTAACTTTCAAAAACCTCCATCTTTGGAGGAGATGTTTTCAAAATATATAAGTATGAACGAAGCAACTGTCCAAAACTTAACCGGATCTGTTAAAAATCTAGAAAACCAAATCGGGCAGCTCGCCAAAATAATATCCGAGCGACCGCCCGAGACTCTTCCCGCTAACACCGAGCCCAACCCGAGAGAGCAAGCGAAAGCTGTAACTCTTCGGAGTGGGAAGCAAATATACGGTCCGGTTAGCAAAGAGCCCGAGGCAAGATCCACCCCCATTTCAAAAACACCACTCACTCAAACAGATTTTATCACTCCACTTCATAATTTCAAAAATAACCCCGCCCCGCCTTATCCTTCTCAACTCAACAAAGAAAAATTAGATGATCAATATCATCGCTTCCTGGAAATGTTTAAGCAAATACATATAAATTTACCCTTCCATTAAGCGATATCACAAATGCCCAAGTACGCTAAGTACCTGAAGGATCTTCTAACTAATAAGAAAAAGCTAGAAAATCTATCGCACGTAACTTTAAATGCTGAGTGTTCCGCCATCCTAGCAAATAAATTACCGAAAAAGTCTAACGATCCGGGTAGTTTTTCTATCACGTGCCTCTTTGGTGATCTATTTGTAAAGAACGCGTTGGCCGACTTAGGAGCGAGCATCAACTTGATGCCATTCTCCTTGTTTAAGAAGTTAAGAGTGGGCACCCTTAGCCCCACACGTATGAGTATACAACTGGCAGATAGGACGATAAAATATCCGCTGGGAATTGTGGAGGACGTGCTCGTCAAGGTAGACAAATTCATCTTCCCGGTGGATTTTGTCATTTTGGACATTGAAGAGGATGTCGAGGTTCCCTAATCCTTGGCCGCCCATTCCTTGCCATATCCCGTGCTATCATTGATGTGAGTAATGGTAAGCTTTTCCTCCGAGTTGGAGATGATGAAGTAACCTTCTCCAGAACACCCTCTATGAAAAATACCCTAGAAAATGACGATTCGTGTTTTTTCTTAGATGTGTTAAGTGAAGACCCTTCTTTTTGTATTTCCGAAAATGGTTCTTCTTCTTTTTGTTCATCTTCAAACACCTCCACTGAAATATTACAAGAAATGAAAATGGCCATTGCTCCCGCCCCCTCAAATTTTCAAATTAAATCAAAAATTTTTGAAGAAATTACTTTTGAAAAAGAAATGTCTTTCAAATCTTCATACGAGGAACCTCCCACATTAGAACTTAAAGAACTACCCAATCATTTAAAATATGAATTTTTAGAAAAAGACTCTAAGTTACCAGTAATAGTGTCGGCCCATTTAAGTGAATCTGAAAATGCCAAATTGCTACAAGTTTTACAAAAGCACCGCCAAGCAATTGCTTGGCAGATTTCTGATATTAAGGGCATAAGTCCGTCTTTCTGCACGCACAAAATTCTAATGGAAGATATATCACATAATTCTATTCAACCTCAACGCCGATTAAACCCAAACATGAAAGAAGTAGTAAAGGGTGAGGTTGTGAAATAATTAGACGCAGGAATTATCTATCCAATTTCAGATAGCAAATGGGTAAGCCCCGTTCAAGTAGTTCCTAAAAAGGGAGGGATCACGGTAGTGTTAAATGACAATAATGACTTAATCCCAACACGGACGGTGACTGGGTGGCGTATGTGTATTGATTATCGCAAATTGAACAACGCCACCCGCAAGGACCATTTCCCCTTGACATTCATCGATCAATTCTTAGAACGATTATCGGGACATATCTTTTATTGTTTCCTCGATGGTCTCTCGGGCTACTTCCAAATTCCCATCTCGCCCGAGGACCAGGAGAAAACGACGCTTACTTGTCCCTTCGGCACCTTCGCCTATCAAAGAATGCTGTTTGGCTTATGTAATGCGCCAGCAATATTTCAACGGTGTATGTTGGCCATTTTCGACAAGTACGTAGAAAGTATTATGGAGGTATTTATGGACGACTTTTCCGTGTTTGGTGATTCCTTCGATTTTTGTTTAGAAAATTTAGAAAAAGTGTTAGAACGGTGTGAGGAGACCAATCTCGCCCTGAACTGGGAAAAATGCCATTTCATGGTGCGGGAGGGATTGGTTTTAGGTCATAAGATATCAGCAAGAGGAATTGAGGTCGATGAAGCAAAAATAGAAGTGATCGAAAAACTGCCACCGCCAACCAACGTTAAGGCCATAAGAAGCTTTCTAGGACATGCAGGTTTTTACTGGCGATTTATAAAAGATTTTTCGAAAATTACCAAACCCCTCAGTCATCTTTTAGAAAAAGACACTCCATTTATTTTTGATGATACCTGCTTATCTGCTTCTCAATTAATCAAAAATAAGCTAATAAATGCGCCAATTATGATAGCTCCAATCTGGGACCTTCCATTCGAAATCATGTGCGATGCAAGTAGCTTTGCGGTGGGAGCCGTTTTAGGACAACATATATCTAAAAATTTACACCCTATTTTTTACGCAAGTAAAACACTTACATCCGCGCAAGAGAACTATACCACAACGGAGAAAGAATTACTAGCAGTTATTTTGGCGTTCGACAAATTTCGACCTTATATTACGCTTTCAAAAATTATTGTTTTTACGGACCACTCGGCCCTCAAATATTTACTTTCTAAACCGGATGCCAAACCACGCTTACTTCGCTGGATGTTACTCCTCTAGGAGTTCGACTTGGAAATCCGCGATAAAAAGGGGGCTGAGAATTTGGCCGCGGACCATCTTTCACGATTAGATAACCCGTTTATTGAAGATTTAAATGAACAAACTTTTAATGATTATTTCCCGACGAGAAGTTATTATCAATCAACACTACTCCTTCTCCTTGGTTTGCAAACTTCGCCAACTACTTAGTAGCTCGAGTCCTCCCAAAAGAATTCTCCTATCATCAAAAGAAGAAATTATTTTCTGACCTGAAGAATTATTTTTGGGAGGACCCGTATCTATTTCGAGTCTGTGCAGACCAAGTAGTAAGGAGATGTGTTTCTTTCGAAGAAGGACAAAAATATTTTCAAACACTTACATGAAGGACCGACTGGTGGGCACTATCAAGCCAATCGGACCGCTCACAAAGTGCTAAGTGCAGGCTTTTATTGGCCTAGCCTTTTTAAAAATGCCCAATCTTTTGTGAGACGGTGCGATAACTGCCAACAGGCAGGAAATATCTCTAATAAAAATGAAATGTTGCAAAATTATTTCCTCGAGTGCGAAGTTTTCGACCTTTGGGGAATTGATTTTGTAGGTCCTCTTCCTTCTAGCCATGGTAATAAATACATTTTAGTTGCGGTAGACTACGTGTCTCGATGGGCAGAGGCCCAAGCTCTTCCTACCAATGACTCCCGAGTCGTTATTATTTTCTTAAAAATTTATTTTCTCGATTCAGTACTCCTAGGGCCATCATTAGCGATAGGGGTTCGCACTTTTGTAACGCACAATTTGCAAAAACACTTTTAAAATATTGCGTTGCACATAAGCTTTCAACTGCATACCACCCCCAAACTAACGGTCAGGTCGAGGTAGTGAATAGAGAAATCAAACGTATTTTAGAAAAAACTGTTTCCACCTCACGTAAGGACTGGTCACATAAATTAGACGATGCTCTATGGGCTTACCGAACAGCGTACAAGACGGCCATCGGTTGTACACCGTATCGGTTAGTATATGGGAAATCGTGCCATTTACCAGTCGAATTAGAACATCGTGCTTTCTGGGCCCTTAAATTTTTAAATTTTGATCCTCACTCAACCGCCGATCTTCAAAAATTCCAACTCAACGAACTCGAAGAGTTGCGCTCCAACGCATATGAAAATAATAAATTATATAAGGAACGAACGAAATGCTTTCACGATACAAATTTAAGGCACCCGAGAACATTTAAACCAGGCGACCAAGTATTACTTTATAATTCTCGTCTACGTTTATTTCCTGGAAAGTTAAAATCTAGATGGTCAGGTCCTTTTAATGTAAAGGAAGCTTATCCGTATGGAACTGTTTTGATATCACACCCAGATAAGGGTGATTTCAAGGTTAATGGGAAGCGTCTAAAACTTTATTTTTCTAGTGACAATGTTGACATGGACAGTGAAAAACTTCTTTTGTCTGGACTGCAATAATTTGGATTAACTTTTGAACTATATTCTTTTAGTCGAGCTCAAACGACATTAAACAGAGGGCGCTCTTGGGAGGCAACCCAAGGTTTTTAAAATTTGTTGTTTTAATTTTTCTTTGGCCCTGGGCGGCTCTGATACTCTCAACTTCGGCGATCGCCTGCTTCAACATTGTTGATTTCAAGAAAAATTCAAGATGATATTTCATGAAGATTCAAAGCGCCAACAAGGGGGAGCGGCAGCACACATCCTTTCAAGCCCATAAATCCAGGGAAGTGCCTATTTCAGTTTTTCAGTTTTAGTTTCTTTTCTTAGTTGCCCCTTCCTTCACTCTCCTTTTTCATTGAGGACAATGTTTATCGTAAGCTTGGGGGAGAATGTCTTCTTTTCTTTTCTTTTGTTTTAGTAGTCTAAATTAGATTTTGGTAAAATCAATAGTACCCCTTGCTTTATGTTTTGTTTTTCCCAAAATATTTTATATAGCCTTAGTTAATTTCAAAATTTCTAATCCAACTTTTTAATTATGTTTCACAAGTAAATTGTTGACTCATGTAGTGTTCTAATTCTAGGTAGCATGTTAATGTGAAAAGTTTTTCTAAAATCTGTACTTTCCTTATCGTTTTCTCTTTTATCTTCTTTACTTTCTTAAAAATTCTTCATCCACTATTTTCCTCTTCATTTTTAGATATATTTTGCAAGGTTAACTTTTGATTTGTGTAGTAAATGTGAATAATCCTAGACGCTTATTATTCTTATTTTCAGGATAAGTTCATTAGTCTTTATTTAATATCTAGGGCTTACTTTTTGAAATCCTTCAAAACTCATGCTTTAAATAAATTTAGGAGCAATGAAAATGATTTAGGCCATTTTTTTTGTTTAAGTTTGAGCCTTCATGCCAACCCTTAAAAAGAAACCCTTTGTTAGCCTCTTTTGAGCCTTTTCCCAAGTTTTATTGTCACCTCCACTTATCAAAATTTTCACCAAAGCCAAAATTTCCAAACCTATTTAAATCACACTAACACTTTGAGTTTTATTTAAATTTCTAAAGAGTGATTGGATATTACATGGAGAGCTTCAAAGAAAAGAATTTGCAAAAAAAGAAGATATTTTAAGAATATTTGTATTAGTTATCTTTGCCAAAATTTCAAAATAAAAAAATAAATAAATAATGGCTATGAAAGAGAAAGAAAGAAAATATGCTATATGCTTATAATGAAGGATTGCCTCTTATCATTCATATCGAAAATTTTATAAAACTCATGTTTATGGTTTAGTGTGATTATAGCAACCACTTTTATCTTCGATTTCCATTCCAAATCATATGCCTAAACCAAACATTTCGGTCCTAATAAAGTCCTCTTGATTCATGCTCCTAAATTCGCTTTAGCTAAGTAAAGAAGAAAAGTAGAATAGTTAAGTCTTGGGTATGAATTTAGATCCCTGTTCTTAGAATGATATAATTATAATTTGTCTCTTAGGGTTTAGTAACAATTCAATGCACTATCTCACTTATTACTTTGCTCAATTGTATTTTAAAACTTTTTAGTTAAAATTTTGGATGATTAATTTTTGTAAGTAAAGGGTATAAAAATTAAGCTTAAATAAAGTACTTATTTTAGGTTTCCTTTTCACTATTCTCCCTACTTGGAATTTCGCAAGGTACTCGTGTTTAGCATAATTAAATCTTTTTGATTAGTCATTTTCTTTATTAGCTAAGCATATTTCTTTGCTTGGGGACAAGCAAAGTGTAAGCTTGGGGGAATTTGATAATGCTAAATCTAGTTAGTTTAATTAGGTTATTTACTCTTACTTTTTGCTTATTGTTGTTTACCTAAATGCAATTTTTGTTCATTTTCCTGTTTTTAGTGATAACTTAAGTTTTCTGAATTTTCAGGTGAAAAATGCAAAATTTCCTAAGTCACGCCCTAGGTCACGCCCGTGACCTAGGGCGTGTAAGTTACTGTTTCCAGTTAAGCTGTTGCCGCCATAATTCAGAAGATCTGGTCAGACACGCCCAAAGTACACGGTCGTGACACACAAGTCACGCCCGTGACACGAAAGTCATGCCCGTGACCAGCCCGTGAACAGCTCAGAATCGATCAGCTGACCACCGAATTGGTCACGCCACTGTTACACAGGCGTGCTTCCAGTCACGCCCGTGACTGCCACGTCAGCTAGCTGCCAGCGCCCATGATCGCCGCCAGCGCCCATGACCGGACTAACCACCGAAATGGTCACGCCCTCAGACACGGGCGTGACCTAGGGCGTGACCCATCAAATCGCGTCAGAATCATGCGCCGAACCTGATCCAAGCCGCAGAATTGATTAAACAATGTCACGCCCCTAGTCACGGGCGTGACTGAGGGCGTGACCAAGGCAGAAAATTTTTTATAAATTTAAATGACCTCCAAGCTTTCCCCATTCAGTTTTTGGCAGAGAGAACTGGTGCTACTACTCTATTTTCAGTGATTTTCATGTTATTTTGTATTCTCTTTCTCTCTCTCTCCCTTATTTCAATGCATTTCCTTTTCTAGTTTTCATATGAATGTTGTAATGCCTTTGTAATTTCCTTTCATAGTGTATTACTAATGCTTAGTAGGCTTTCCATGCAAATGTAATCTCAGTTGAACTTTTGTTTAATAAAAATTGTATGTTTTTGTTACTTAAAATCTTCATCATTTCTCTCTCCTACCCGTCTACCATGAGTAACTAAATCCTCATAGTACTCGATCTTGTTGATCTGAGGATGAGTTGATCATGTTATGATCCTTTAGTCTTCTTTCACTTTCTAAAGTTTAGGGCCTTAGATTTACTCTTAATTAAAATTTAGTGGAGCTATATTATCGATATATAGTCCCCACCTTTGCTTTCATTCTTGGCTAGCCGAGAGGCCGATAGTCTGAAGTGAGCACTTAAGAGTAAAGAGAGTTACACACATCTCTCTCGAGAGAATGACGTAAATCTCCTGGATTGGAGTCAAACCCAATAGCGGGGTTCACCACTTAAAGCGAGTTTTAGGTATTCGACTACGGGACGAGAGTTCGGTCGGATTTTCCTAAACTCAGTTGGGCATATCTTCGAGAGAAGCATGTTCAAACTATAGGAACCCCCACGGTCAAGCTACCCTTACTTTATTAAGTTTTAAATTTGCTTTTGAATTTTGATCAACTTAAGCCGAAGTAAGTCAAGATCGAGTGCTATTTCTTAATCATCGTTTAGCCGTACTTTTATCCAGCTTTTATTTCAACTTAGCAAACAAAACCTTCCAAAAAATTATTAAGATAAAATAATAGTAATTTGTTTGAGTATAAGTAATCAACGGTTCTCAGATTTTAATACGACACTTGTGTTCCTATAGTACAGTTCGATAGGTATACTTGCCTTCTCAGATTGCTAGTTCGGATTTTATTTCGTGCAAGCGGAATTTTAATCACCAGCCGTCTGACGAATGCTGAGCTCTGTTCGACATTCGTCGAACGCCGAATTGAGCTCGCCGGACGCTGAGGCTCTAAACTTGCGAGCCGTCCTGCGAGATCGCCCATTGACTTTGCTGCACACCGAACATATTTCGATGGACATCTCTTTACTGAACATAGGTCTCTTCTGCCAGCGACCTACGAGGTTTTGATTTGCCAGCCCTCGCTCGGCCCAGTCTTTCGGAGATATCTGTCGAGGTCTGGATCTCGTGACTCCTCTTGCGAGACCTCCCCTTTGGCTTTAATGAGCATAGAACACCGTCGACCTCTGATGATTTCACTGAACAGGGGTGAGCTCGACGACCACAGGTGGGCTCGACGAACTCGGGAGAGTTCGTCGAACGCAGTACTCCTTTCGTCAAACTCAGGAAACATCTTCAAATTTTCTGCGAGCGTTGATCTCGTCTCCGACCCTTCTCGCTCGACTCTTAGCGAGCCCTCCGAGAGAGACTTCCCAAAGGTCCCTGTAGCGAGGTATTTGGCCCTAAGGCCTCCCTCTCTTATTACTTCTTTTATCCTTTAGCCCTCTTAAACCACGCCTCCTGGCCTGGCGAATATCGAGGTTGTACACAATCCCCGCTCTTCACTAGGCTATTTAGGATCGCAAAGAAACATCCAACCCCTGGTATTCGCCAGCCCCTTGATGATCTGTCGGGAATCTTTGGTAGGGCACACCCTGAAGGCTATAAATATCGTCCCAAGTCCTCAGTGGCGTGCGCCTCCACTTCCTTTTCTCTCTTCATGCCTCGTACTGTATCTGCCAGGAGATGCCGATTTCCGAAGAAGTTGAGGCTCGCCTGAGGGCTGTGAAAGCCGGCGGGCTACCCTACACAACCAGGGTCCCCGCCTGGATAAATTGGTCCCCTCCCGCTCCGTCGCCGAAGACTAAGAAGGCGAAGGAGTCTTCCGAACTGGGGATGGCTCCGTGCTGCTGGACTCCTCCCCGGATAGCCGTCTCCACGAGAAGGTATGAGCTACCCCTCTAGCTTAAGTCAATAAGTTTGCCCATGATTCATGCATACTCGCAGGTTGCCTTGCCGAACGAGGATGCTGGCGAACCTGCTGGTGGGTCTCGCAAAAGTCCGCCGGCGGATACGAATCTTGCTGAGAAAAGTGTCGCAGGTACGCCCTTAAGCTCGCATGCCAGTCCTCCTTTTGTCAACTGACCTTCATTCCCTGCTTCTTACAGTCTCGCCCCTGAAGTCCCCAGCTCGTCCGGCATTGCGGCCTCCGTCTCTGCCTCATCCCGACAAAACTGTGGATAGGCCAGGGTTCCAACTTCTGACGAGCGAGGAGACTGGCGCCTCTGTGCCGCCAAAGATCCCTCCGATCAACAGCGCTGCCTACCCTTCTGGTCTGGGAAAATCTCTCTATCCCCACTATGGCAACGTCTTCCAGGGCCACCCTGAGACCTCTCACCCCCCTTTGGGTAAGCATTCTGATGACCCCCTGCCCTGCGCGAACTCAAGCACTATCTAACCTTCTCGTAATATTTTGCAGAGAATCCTGAAAATCCGCCTACCGATTCTGAGTTGGGCGACGACGAGATGTCCCCCCTTCCTGACCAGGTGGAAGACTTCTTAGGGGATCTGCAAGATCCTGAGATGATGAAACAACGAGCCACAGAGTTGCTGAGAAAACATGGTCTGATGCTAATGGACCTCAACATGAAGGCGAGGCGGGACAGAGAAGCTGCCAAGGATAGGCATGCTGTCTTGATGGAAGAGTGTGTGAGGCTCCGGGCCACGAGACAATGCGATCATGATGAGAACGTTGCGACGCCGGAGGTGCATATAGCGAGGATGAGGGATTACGCTTTCCTCATGGACCGGGAGGGCCGTGCGGCCGAGGATTTTTATAATTCTAGGGTATCGCCGCGGTCCAGGAAGCGAGGTGGGGGCAGGTGGAAATGGTTGCCCCATGACTCTCGATAACTTTTATGTTGTCGCGAACTCTTATTACTTATTATTTAGTGCCGCTATTCTGGACAATCTCGCAATGGTTTGCAACTTATATACTAGTTTTATCTCGTCTGATAATAATTACTAGCTTTTTATCAGTTCTCGCTCGCTGCTAATATGTCCGTTCATGCCATGTTGTGTTCGCGGGGGTCTCCGTTCTCGCTGAATGTATCTTGTGGCGGCTCCCCCCCTTCTTACGCCATTATGTTTGCTTGCGCTATTCTCGCAAAGATATTGCTTGTACTAACCTCGCAGGCCATTCTCGCCCCCGGTCGTGATGTGATGTTTTTGGCTAACCGCGCTCGCCGGCGCTTGGACTTCTTCCCTCCCTTTTACTTTTGCTATAAATAGGCAGTCCTAGCTGAGTCAACCACCACATTTACTGTCACCCTTCTTCCTCCTCTGCTTCAGAGCTTTTGCTCCTTCCCGTTCTCACTCTACTTCCTTTCTCGCAGGTTTTTTGAAATGGGCGGCGATGCTAACGAGTCGAAGGGTTGGCGAAAGATTGCTAAGGCTTTCGTCGAGCATAGCTTCTTCCATTGCAACCTGACAGACGAGCAATACTTTAGCGCGGCCGCCGACTATGTCACCCCTCCATTCGCGGCGCGTCGTCCTAGCGAGAACGACGTGATCAACGCGCCACTTTTCGACGAGCTGGCCATCCCCACCGCTCATTTCGCGGTCAGCTTGCATCTCCCCTTGGGGCCGGAAGTTCGCCAGGTAATAATCGCTCTCGCTCATTTCTTATTCTCTGCAGGTAGAGTCTCGCTCATTGTATAAAATAAATCCTAGTTTCCTCGTCGCTCGCCAGGTGCTCAAGCATTACAGCCTTGTTTCGGGTCAGCTCACCCCTAACGCAATGGTGGTGGTCACCGCTTTCGCCTGCTACCTACGCGAGGAGCGTATCGAGTTCAGCCTTCCGGCCTTTCGGAAGCTGTTCTCCTTCCGCGCCTACAAGGACGGGACCGCCTACTTCATGGGCTCGGGTCCTAAGGTCGACGAGACCATCCACAAGGCCCACTTCTGGGCCCAGAAGTTCCTCTTCATCAAGGGGAACTTCCGCAATATCCCGATCTCGCCAGTCCAGCACAGCGAGACCACCTACCGGCCCACTGCCCTCGGAGGACATGACGGCCTCCTTTATCAGTTCTTCTGTAAGAACTTTGAGGTTGTTCATCTCCACCGCAACCTCGACTCGCTGCCTCCAGTGCTCGCTGGGGAAGGTAAAGATCTCGCTTAACAACTACAACTTTATTCCCAGTAACTCCGTATTTATTGTAACTCCAACATTTTTTTCAGGCGAGCGGGATCTCCCCATCCATCCCCCCTACGAGAGCAATCGGAAGACCGACGCCACCCTTGCTCTCACGACCATGGGGGCGGAGGCTTGCCGAGGCGCCGTCACACCAGGTGAGCCCTCCTCTCGCAAGAGACCGGGGGCTTCTAGTAGCCATGCCCTTCCCCCAAAATCCCCGCCGAAGAAAAAGAGTACGAAGAAAAGGGTTTCGTTTGCCTCCTCGAAGGGGAAGGAGCGTCGCGAGGCCGCTTTCGATGAGTTCGACCTCACCGACCTCTCCGCGGGAGGTGAGGACGACGAGCCCAGCCAGGAGGCTGCCAGAACCTCCGATCCGCCCATCCCCGTCAACCATTACAACTTTGGTCTCGGACAGAGGCGCCGAGATGAGACCGGCGAGCTCTTGGTGAACTGGAAGCCGGAGACGAACCGGGCGGACATCTCCACTATCCTCCCTACCTTGGTGGAGAAGGAGGCCATTAGCGGCACGCCTTCGATTTCTCGTTCATCCTCTATGGATGCGAGGACGCAGGGGATAATAAAGACGAGATGGAGAGGACTCTCGCTTTTGAAAGCGCGAGGTCCCAGTTGCGCTCTGCCGAGCTCGCCCACATGACGGGTAGGCGCTGCTTGCAACTGGAGCTTCAGAACATGGAGCTCGCGAGGGCCTATCAGGGGCTTCTTGCCGAGAACGCGCAGCTGAAGGAAAATCTTCTTGCCGTGGAGGGCAGTGTGGTGAGTTACCTAGACCTAGTCACTGTCCTTTCTTTCGGCCATTTCATTCCCTAAATGTATCTTACTTGCAGGATGTCGAGGCCGCCGGAAGAGCCGACGCTCGTAACCAGGACCTAGAGGGCGAGGTGGCCGGGCTAAAAGCTCGAAACTGTGAGCTCGCCCGTGCCGTCTTTCCCCCTTCCCCCCGCCGTCTGAAGGAAGAGCGGCGAGCGCGAGACGAGGACATCTGCTTGGAGTCCACCGAGTCAGCTCACTACATCTTCCAGACGATGAAGGAGGCCGGCCTCCTAGCGGATGATGCGGCCGACATGACTCTGGAAGATGTCATCCCGGAGCTCTTTATCCCGCTTCCGCCAGTCTAGAGCAGCGATGATGAGGAAGTGTTCGCGAGTGATTCCTGAGGCCTGCCGCCATTCCCACTTTTGTAACTTTTGATCGGCGAGATCGGCGTGAATTGTAACCGAACAGTGGAATGTAAATGCAGATTTTGCTTTGTTCATTGTGCTTGCCTCGATATTCATCTTCGCGAAAGTTATTCTCGCGATGATCGTTCTCGCTCCTCACGTTATCGAATAGATAGGCATAGGACATTTTTGGCTGCTCTGGCCCTTCGCCATTTGCCTTAGGATTATTTCCCTTTAGGTATGCATTTCTCTCTAGGTTTTGCGAGGTACTTTCCTTTTCGGCGAGAGCTCGCCTCCTACCCTGTGTCGGCAACCTTTCTGCCGAGCACCGGATACCCCGGAGTGCTTAGGGTTGATTCTCGTCACTAGCATACAATCGTGCGAAATCTTTTTCCTTGCTGAGCGAGCAGGCTCGCCGAGTGAGAAGGACCGAGTCAGCGCCGAAGGTTGGCCAACCTGAGGCATATCATCCATACCTTGTGAAGAACTCATCTCATTGCCAACTTCTCCAGAGATCAACCTAAAACCCCCCGTTTAGTGAGAGCTCAGGAGAGGAATCGATCTGGGGCATTCCAACACCAATACTTATCACCTTGTCAGCCTCTCCAGAGATCAACCTGAAACCCCCCGTCTAGTGAGAGCCCGGGAGCGGAATCGATCTGGGGCATTCCAGCACCAATATTTGTCACCTTGCCAACCTCTCCAGAGATCAACCTGAAACCCCCCGTCTAGTGAGAGCCCGGGAGCGGAATCGATCTGGGGCATTCCAGCACCAATACTTGTCACCTTGCCAGCCTCTCCAGAGATCAACCTGAAACCCCCCGTCTAGTGAGAGCCCGGGAGCGGAATCGATCTGGGGCATTCCAGCACCAATACTTGTCACCTTGCCATCCTCTCTAGAGATCAACCTGAAACCCCCCGTCTAGTGAAAGCCCGGGAGAAGAATCGATCTGGGGCATTCCAGCACCAATACTTGTCACCTTGCCAGCCTCTCTAGAGATCAACCTGAAACCCACCGTCTAGTGAGAGCCCGGGAGCAGAATCGATCTGGGGCATTCCAACACCAATACTTTTCACCTTGCCAGCCTCTCCAGAGATCAACCTGAAACCCCCCATCTAGTGAGAGCCCGGGAGCGGAATCGATCTGGGGCATTCCAACACCAATACTTTTCACCTTGCTTGTCCTCGCATAACAGTTATAACTATCAAGTGAAGAAGTAAAATATTCAACTAATATTGCAATAAAACTTTCAATGGTAGAATCGCTTCAAATCATCTCCACTTCGGGCTCGGCCGAGAGGTACCCCTTACACATCTCGGAGGAGATACCCCCCCCCCCCGACTTAAGCACTTCGCTTACAATGTATGGACCCTCCCAATTGGGGTTGAGCTTACCTACCGCGGCCCCTCTTTCTGCCGCGTCGACCTTCTTCAAGAGTAGATCTCCTTTCTGAATGTGCTTTACTCGTATGTGCTTGTCAAAATATCGGGCCATTCGCTGCTTCATTTCCTCCTGCCTGATGGTGGCCTGGTCCCGGAGTTCCTCCACCAGGTCTAAGGATAGCCTTGGTTCCTCATCATTGGCCACCAGCCACTCTTCATCCCTTTCACCTGCGGCGATCAACCTGGAGGTCTTTACTTCGAACTCTATGGGAAGGACTTCTTCGGACCCATGGGAATGTTTGAACGGGGTCTCTCCGGTGGCGGTGTTAGGGGTAGTCCTCAGGGCCCAGAGAACGGCTGGTAGCTGCTCTACCCAGTTCCCCCGGAGGTTCTCCTCCTTCTTCTTTAGTAGGTTGTTGATTACTTTGTTTGCCGCCTCCACCTGGCTGTTGCTTCTTGGGTGGTGAACCGATGCGAACCTGAGGTCGATGCCAAGCTGGGTGTAGAAGCTAACAAATTCTTCTCTAGCAAATTGTGGCCCATTGTCCGTCACTATAGCTAGGGGGAGGCCGTGCCTGCAAATTATTCCCCCCACACAAAATTTCTCACAACCTGAGATGTTACCTTGGCGAGCGTCTTCACTTCTACCCATTTGGAGAAGTAGTCGATCATGACCAGTAAGAATCTTCTTTTGCCACTAGCTTGAGGGAAAGGGCCAACTAGGTCCAACCCCCATATGGCAAAGGGCCAGGGAGCCGTGATGGTCCGGAACCTTTGGGCTAGGAGGAGTTGGAGTGGAGCATAGAGCTGGCACTTTGAACATCTTCTTGCGAACTCCACAGCGTCTTTGCTGAGGGTGGGCCAGAAGTAGCCTTGTCTCAACACCCTCCCCTCCAGGGTTCGGCTCCTGGAATGACTGCCACACTCCCCGGAGTGAATTTCTTCAAGGACTTTCGGGACCTCCTCCTCGGAAACACCATGGGCCAGGAGTCCCGAGAGAGTCTTCCTATATAGCCCTACTGCATGCAAGGAATAATAAGCTGACTTATACCTGAAGCGTCGTCTGTCTATGTCTCCTTCAGGGAAATTTCCTGATGATAGGAAAGTGACGAAGGGATCCATCCACGAGACCCATTGATCCACCTCCATCAATTCTCCTTCCTCGATGGTGGGTCGGAAGAGATCCGAAACTGTTCCCCCTGCTCGGGGACCGAACTTGGCCAAGAGGTCTACGGGGGTGCTCTCTTCTCTTGGCACGTGCTTAAAGGAGAAAGTGCGGAAATGCCCGATGACCCCCTTGACCTTCTCCAAGTGCCGCAGGAGGGTCGGGTCCTTTGCCTCAAACTCTTCTCTGACTTGGCATGCCACCACCATGGAGTCCGTCGAGACCTCCACATCTTGCACTTCCAGTTCCTGAGCTAGCCGCAGGCCCGCTATCACCGCCTTGTACTCTGCTTGGTTGTTGGTAATCGGGAAGTGGATGTTTAAAGCTTGCTCGATCTTGGTCCCCTGGGGGCTCACCAAGATGATTCCCCCTCCATAGGAGTGCTTTCCTGATGCGCCATCCACCAACAGCCTCCATGCCACTGAGGGGGGAGATTCATGCTCCCCTACTTCGGTTGTGTAATCAGCCATGAAGTCTGCCACCGCTTGGGCTTTGATCGACGCCCTGGGCACGAACGTAACATTGAACTCACTCAGCTCCACGGACCACTTTGCCAATCTTCCTGAGTGTTCTACCCCCTCCATGACTTTGCGAAGTGGGTGATCAGTCACTACCTTGATTGAATGTGCCTGAAAGTAAGGTCGGAGCCTCCGGGCCGCCACCACCAATGTGAAGTCCAACTTTTCCAGAATCGGGTACCGGAGCTCTGCCTTCTTCAGCACTCGGCTGACGTAGTAGATGGGGAACTGTTTTCTCCCTTCTTCCCGGATTAGTACTAAGCTTATTGCCTCGGACCCTACCCCCAGGTACATGGAAAGGTCCTCTCCCGGTCTCGGCCCTTGGAGTAGAGGAGTTTGAGTGAGTTGTTCTTTCAAGGCCTGGAAAGCCTCCTCACACTCTGAGGTCCATTCAAATTTTTGTTTCCTCTCAACACCTTGAAAAAGGGGGCACACTTGTCTCCGGCCTTGGAGAGGAACCTACTGAGTCCGGCCAGCTTTCTAGTGAGGCTCTGAACCTCCTTCGAGTTCCTGGGCGATCCCAACTCCATTATTGCCTTGACTTTGTCCGGGTTTGGCTCCACCCCCGCCGGGTTGAGCAGGTGACCTAGGAATTTCCCTCGGCTAGCCCCGAAGACACACTTCAAATGGTTGAGTTTCATCTTATACTTCCGCAAAGTCTTAAAGGTCTCTTCAAGGTCTCGGAGGTGGGATCCAAGATCCCGACTCTTTACCATGAGGTCATCGACGTAGACCTCCAAGTTTCTCCCCTTTTGTTCTCGGAAGACCCTGTCCATCATTCTCTGGTATGTGGCACCTACATTCTTGAGCCCAAAGGGCATCATATTATAACAATAACACCCATCCCCCATAATGAAGGAGACATCCTTGATGTCTGACGGCTGAGTCAACCGGCGCGTCGATTCTAGGCAGAGGGTAGCAATCCTTGGGCATGATTTATTAAGCAAGGAAAAGTCGATACACATTCTCCACTTACCTCCCCCCTTCTTCACCATGACCACGTTAGAGACCCAGCCTGGATACTGGATCTCTGATACAAACCCTTCCTGAATGAGCTTACCCACCTCCTCTCGGATGGGTCCTTCCAGCTTGTCCGTTGTGGCCCTCCTCTTTTGACGGATGGGACGTGTGCCGGGGTCGAGATTGAGGCGGTGGCAAGCCACATCCGCATCGATCCCGGGCATCTCCGCGACGCTCCAAGCGAAGACATCCACGTTCTCCTGAACGCATGCTAGGATCTGCTTCTGCTCCTCCAGGTCGAGCTTCCCGCTGATCCTGACTTTCTCCACCACACCGGTTTGGGTGGTGACTTTGAGCTCCATGACCTCTTCCACAGCCTTAAATCGGGATTGTTCTCCCCAATCTACCTCCTTCTCTTCGCCACTAGCGAGTGCTTCGACCTCCCTCTCCTTTCCTTCTTCTCCGACCACCATCAACTCTTCTGCCCCACCCCCCCCCCCCCCCCCCTCTCTGGGCCTAATCCTCTACCTCCTCATCTTCCATCAGTTCCTCCGACCTCTGCTCCCTCTCCTCCTTCCAACCTTCTCCTTCAAGCCCCGCTGGCTCACCCAGCTCCTGGTCCCATCTCTTGGCCTCTCCCATCCAAGAGATGGTGTTGACCGCCGTCACGTAGCATTGCCTCGCTACCTTCGGATCTCCTCTGATTCGGACTTGGACCCCTCCGTCATTGAACTTAAGGCACTGGTGGAATGTGGAGGGGACACAGCGTAACGCGCTGATGAGCGGCCTTCCGAAGATGGCACTATAGCTGCTGGGAGCATCCACTATGACAAAGCGACAGTTCCTGGACTGCCCCCCCAAGACCACGTGGAGTCCTACTCCCCCTTCTACTTCTTTTCTCTCCCCGGAGAATCCGAACAACGAACCATCCGAGGCCAACACCCTTTGCGGCTCCACCTCCATCCCATCAAACGCCTTTTTGAAAATGACATTGACCGAACTCCCGTTATCCACCAGGATTCTGGAACGGTGAAGTTCTCGACCGCGGTCTGAATGACCAACGCATCGCATAATCGGTCCTCGTATCCTGGCATGTCCTTCTGGGTGAAGGAAATCTTCTCTGCCGGGGGCGGGGCCAGGGATGTCAAAGCCATGCTACGACGGTAGATAGTATGGAGGCTCGCCTTTCGAGTTGCCTCAATCCCTACCCCCCCCCCCCCCACTCTGATCCCCCCTCGAGACCCCAAATCGGCTCAGTACTCACACCTTTCCTCCTCCTCTTGAGGTCCAACCTCCTCAATCCTTACCTGTTGTTGTTGTCACGACACGGGCACTCGGGCCCTTTTTGTCTCTAGGGACTCTGGGCAGGTGGCCATCGCGTGACCTTCCTCATCATGGAAGTCAAAATACGGCAGCGTCACCTCTCTCCCCTCGCCCTCCGCCATCCTATTTCTTCTCCTTCTTCCTGCTCCCGCTTCTTCTCTCACCTCTTCTCTCCTTCCTCTTCCTCCTCTTCACCGCCTGATCGCCATGGCTTATTGGGGTGGAGGAGGCATCGACCTCGGACCCTACCTCCATCCAAACTGATGGCATCTTCCTTGACCCCCATTGAAGTTACCCCTCCCCGGGGCGTAACCCCTTCCCTGGCCTTGCATTCCACTGCCATGATGCCTCCACTCCCCCTCCGGGGCCCTGGGCTCTTCTCTTCTCCTCACCTCTTGCTGCCTGACCTCCGGCTCACTAAGCTTTGCTAGCCTCTTGGTGAGTTCCGGGTTGGCCTCCTCACTCTCGATTTCCTCCGCCACCCTCTCCATCAGCTCCTCGTAGGATACGTGGGCCTTCCTCTTCAGAGCCATCTTAAAGAAACTTTCCCTCAGCCCGACCATGAAGGCGAGCTGGAGTGCAAACCCAAGCATCTCCTGAGTGAGCAACACTTCTTCCTGGAACCGGTCCGCATAGCAAGCCAACGACTACTTCAGCTCCTGCTTCACATTGAAGATAGACTCGGCGTCCTTCTTCCTTTTCTTTGAAGTTGAGAACCGCAACAGAAAACTTTGGAGCAAATCTTCAAAGGCGTAGATCGACCCTGTAGGGAGTTGATGGAACCAATCCCTGGCCTTTTCTTTAAGGGTGACGACGAAGAGCCGACACTTGAAAGCATCCGACATCGGCCTGATGGACACCGAGTCCTCAAAAGACTGGAGATGTTGGACAGGGTAATCTCTGCCGTTGTAGTATACCCTGTCCCACTCTCCGAACCCTGCCGGGACAGGCGCAGAGAGTACCAACTCGCAGAAGGGACTTCCCCCTTCTGCCACCCTTTCTCGCTCCACACGACCCCCGAGCTCTCTCGCCAGACTCAGGCTCGCGGGGACCGCGCTCCCGAGAACGGTGTTCGCTTGGACCACTCCCACGGTCACTACATTCCTCGAAGGCGCGCTCCCCTATGCCGCGCTAGCCGGCACCGAGCTCGCCGGGCTGGCGAACAACACTCGCCCCTCCAAGTCTTGCACTGACTCTCCGGCCACTTCCTTTTCGGTTCTCCCCCCCGGGGCGTTCTCGCCAACCGCTGCTGGGGGAAAGATCACCTGAGGTGCTGGGGTCGCGAACTCACTCCACAGCGCCGCGACCGTGAGTCCAAAAGTTTCAAGCACCTCCCTCCTGAAATACGCAAACATCCTTGGTGTCACCACCTGCGGTGACTCGCTGAACTCCTGGCCTTGATCCTCGCCTCCTGTCATATCTGCTCCTTGGAACTTTCTTGGACCAGCCACGTTCCACGCTCACCGCACCAAAATGTTGAAACCAATTTCTTGGCCTCTTGTGGAGCTCGGGGCCCTCACCGAAATGAGGGGCAGCTAGCCCTTACTGATCCCTCGGAGAAGGTAGACCGAAGACTAGAAAGATGACTAAGACCTTAGTCATAGCAAGGAGGTCCCTCCACTAACCCGGAAGATCATTGAGCGCTTCCCCTTCCAAGCCAAAGCTGAGACTCGGGCACCTTGGAGAGCTCTGGAAATGCTAACCAAAGAAAGCCTGAGGAGAGAGAAGCTGAAGTGAAGTCCTCTCCAAAGGTGCCCTTGGGGTCTTATTTATAGACTTTCTGATCTGGCCTGCAAATAGCAGGATCCCGCCTTCTGATTTTACTATCCGCACCCCAAATGGGTCTGCTAACACCCAAACTCCGCTGTTTGGAGAGGCTAAAGGCAGACCACCAAGGGTAAATGGGTAATTTGGCCCTATCAACCTATGGGCAAGGAACTGCGAGAACATTACTGCTGAAGCTATCGCGGGCCTTCTCGCGAGTCTTGCTCGCGATGCCTCTCCTAGGAGATCTCCCTGCGAGGACCTCGCCGGCCAATTCTGGCAGTATCTACCGAGGTCCGGTCTCGCGAGCCTTCCTGCGAGACCTCCTCTTGACTCCGTCGAGTTCAACACACCCTTCGTCGAACGCAGAGCACTTCGTTGATCACAGATGAGCTCGACGAATGCAGAACGTTGAATTGTTCACTGACTGCTGAGATGGGGGGTTCGCTGACCGCTGCTTCGCTGCTGTAATTTGTCGAGCGCCGTCGGACGAATGTTGAGCTCCGTTCGACATTCGTCGAACGCCGAATTGAGCTCGCTGGACGCTGAGGCTCTAAACTTGCGAGCCTTCCTTCGAGATCGCCCATTGACTTTGACGCGCACCGAACCCATTTCGCTGCACATCTCTTTACTGAACATAGGTCTCTTCTGCAAGCGGCCTGCGAGGTACTGATTTGCCAGCCCTCGCTTGGCCCAGTCTTTCGGAGATTTCTGCCAATGTCTGGATCTCGCGACTCCTCTTGCGAGACCGCCCCTTTGGCTTTAATGAGCATAGAACACCGTCGACCTCTGATGATTTCACTGAACAGGGGTGAGCTCGATGACCACAGGCGGGCTCGACGAACTCCGGAGAGTTCGTCGAATGCAGTACTCCTTTCATCGAACTCAGGAAACTTCTTCAAATTGCCTGCGAGCGTTGATCTCGTCGCCGACCCTTCTCGCTCGCCCCTTAGCGAGCTGATGAGCAAAACTATGCTTGCAAACGATAACGGCAAGTGTACCGTATCGAATGTAGTATAGGTTGTTAAACAAGGTCGTATTAGACTCGGGGCGGTTGAATACTCTTACTTCGAAAAATCTCTATTATTTTATCGAATAAAACTTGTGGTTGGTTGGTTGCGAAAAAGAGAAATAACTTAATTAAATTAATGAGTTAAAGGTTAGTACTCAACCTTGAATCACCTCGGGGAAATAAAATATAAAAAAGAACAACTTCTAAATCTCTCATGTAAATACTTGACCGTGGAGGTTCCCGATTTATGAACGCACCTCTCTCGAGGATACGCTCAACTGAGTTTAGTTGATCAACGAACTTTCGTTCTAGAATCAAGATCTAAAACTCGCCTTATCGTAGTTTGACTCCAATCCGGGAGAATTATGTCATCCTCGCTTGAGGGGTGCATTCAACTCTCTTATTCTTGAAATGATCGATTCGAATCGAAACCTCTCGGTTATAAGATTGCAAAAACAAAGATGAGAATTATATATCAATAATATAATCTCAATCCAAAAATAGTTTGTTGGAACACAGTTCAACCCTACTACTGATTTGGACTAGGATGCCTATTTCCAGGTATAGGATCTGTTGTGACCCAACATGTATAGTATAAGGGTCATAGGCTAAGTCTAGAAGAAATTTGAAGATTAGCTAAGTCAGGGTGTTCGACGAACCTCCAGTACGTTCGACGAATTCAAGTTTCGTTCGACGAACTTGGTTCGACGAACTTCAAAAGTTCTGTTCGACGAAAGTTTCTGTTTGTTCGACGAACTTCCCAGATCAAGTTCGACGAACTTCCCTTCAGATCAACGAACTTCTTCAGAGTCTCTATATTCCGTGACCTCTTCTATTCAGAGTATTATTTTGGAGTTATCCTCAGGATTTCTTATGAAGGCTGACAGCTGGTCTAATTAAAATATCAGTCAGTTATTGCAGTATTCTCTATCAAAGATTTTATGACCGTTGCTGCATTAATTAAGGGCTGCGTGCAGATTATTTTATAAGGCAGATTGCAAGTTTCAAGGAATTTAATATATTGGTATTCCAGAAAAATCTTCCTTTTTGTCTCCTTCCTTTCCAGCCCTGTTTGAAATTTTAAAGAGGATCAACTCTCTCTCTCTAAAAAAAAAGGGAGATTATCATTGCTATTTATACTAGAGAGAGATACAGATACAATATATATCAGTGAGGCCGTGTGCTACTCAGATATTCATTCCTCAAGAGGAACTCTCTTTATTTTTTCTCTCTGAAGTCTTCTTTCTTTCCAGACACCTACGTTCAATCTCTAGAAATCATCTGCATCATTTTTCCTCTAGAGAACTTGTGCTGGAGATACTCTGAAGATCAAGAAGACCTACACCCTGAGCAGATTTTCTCTCCTGTTTACTTACTCTTACTCACAGGGGGAGATCTGACAATTTCATCAATCCACTAGTCTTCTCTGTTGTTAGAGAAAAGAGAAGACATCATCACTTTTATTTTATTGTTATCCTATAACTGTGTACAGGGTTCTAGCTCCCTTTAAAAGTTAAATTGTGGTTTAGAGTACCTAATCAAAAGCTCTGTGGTGAAGGCTCACCTGATCAAAAAAGGCCTTAGTGGATTTCCTACCAGGGTGGTAGAAGAGTAGATGTACCCAAATTGTGGGGAACTACTATAGATCCTTGTGTCTTCTGTGCTTGCCTTTATTATTTGTTTGTGCTGTGTTCCAGTTTGTATTTATACCTGTGCTGCACTTTCTTACACATATACTAAATAACTAAAATTGTTTTATACAGTTTTTTTTGGCTAAGTAAGATTATTTTAAAATACTCTATTCACCCCCCCCCCCCCTCTAGAGTAATCTTGATCTATCCTCACTTTCAATTGGTATCAGAGGTTGGGTTGGTTGTTGCAGGCTAACACCTGGACCAACAGATCTGATAGATCTAGACTACTTTAAAGGTTTTGTCCATTAAAGCCATGGCACAGAACAAAGAATATTCAAGCACAAGACCTCCTATGTGCAATCTGAACAAGTTTCCACTATGGCAAGCAAGGATCAAACTTTACATGAATTCTATTGATGAAGAAATTTTTAATTCGATTTTGACAGGACCTCCAACTGCATCAACCTCAACAACAAATACAACATCAGACACAACAGCTGTCCCTCCTCCAGAATGGACAGAAACACAAAAGAAACAGAAAACTGCTGATGCAAAGGCCATGAATATCTTAGCACAAACCATGACTGATGACATATTTCAAAAGGTGGTTGACTGCAGCTCTGCCAAAGAAATTTGGGACTCCCTCACAAGAATGGTGGCAGGATCAGCAGATGAGAGAAAAGACAGAAGATCATATTTGATCTCCCAGTATGAGAACTTCAAAAAGGGAGAATCAGAGACTGTTGCAGACATGTACAACCGACTCAGCCTCATCATTAATGAGTTAAGAACCCTTGAAAAAGTGATCACAGTCACTGAAGTTAATGACAAAATCCTAATGTGCTTTCCCAGCTCTTGGGACACAAGAATCTGGCCAATTAAAGATGCCAGAGGACTAAATGAGATTACAACTGAGAATCATCTTGGAAAGCTCAAATCCTATGAGCAGCTGATAAAAAGCAGAGAAGCAGAAGCCTCTCCTTCCTCATCGTCAAAGAAAGAGAAAAGCATTGCCTTTCAGGCAGCAGAGGAAGAAAAGAAGATTGGTGATCAGGAGATGCTGAGTCTCTTAGCAAAGAGATTTTACAAGATGGCAAGGAAGGACTTTAGAAGAAAACCCAACAGGCACAATGAAAAGCCAAGGTATGATAAAACTCCATCTAAAGAAATAATATGCTTTGGGTGCAGGAAGCCTGGACACATCATCACTGAATGTCCAGAAGCTCACAAGAAAAGCAGGAGAAAAGAGCAGGAACACTCCAGCAAACACTCATCAAAAGGCCACAAGAAAAGAGAAAAAGGCTTTGTTGCTGAAACCTGGAGTGACACTGAATCTGAGTCATCCTCCAGCTCCAGTGATGAGGAGAAGGAAACAGAAGACAAGGAATTCTGCATGATGGCAATTAATGCCTCCTCATCAAATGACAATTCAGATGATGAATTGGAAGCAAATGAGGATGAGGTAATTTCTAGTTTTGATTTTCATTCAGAACAATTTAAAGATGACTTTAAACAATTGTGTAAAGATATGATCAGATCAGAGAAAGAAATTATTGCTCTGAGAGACAAGTTAGCTAAGATGGATGGAATATCCACTGAAAACACTAACCTCAAAAATGAGCTAAGAATTTCCAGGGAACAAATAAGTTCTCTAGAAACACAGCTAACTGAGGCCAAGCAGCTAGAGAACTCTCTAAATGGGAGAAGTCTCAAGCTGATGGACATCACAAGCACAGTGAATGCCAGGCTGACTGGTAAACTGGGCTTGGGGGCATCATCTAATCAACCTCTTCTTTTGAAGAAGAATATGTTATCCACCCCAGTAAAATTTGTATCTGCAAAAGAGAAGGAAGCAATACAAGACACAAAAAAAATTTCTGAAACAAATATTGCACAAGCAAGTTCGTCGAACAGCGATCGACGAAAACCAAGGCCTAAGTCTAAACAGCAAACCTACTGCAGACAGGGCTCGACGAATGCCACATCTTTCGTCGAACCAGGTAGACGAACACAACAAAGTTCGTCGAACGCAAATTTTACTAAAGACAGACAATATACATCCTCTTCTAAAATGAAGAATTCACTTAGTGATTGGATTATCCCTCCTAGAAAATATCACCCTCAAGGTTATCATAGTCAACCTGTTGTCTCTTATATTTCTGCATTTCAAGGTTACAAAAAGCAACCCAAGGTAACCTGGGTTAAGAACACCTAACCTCCTTTCTATTGCAGAAAAAGAACTGTCCTACTACAGAGGAACAGTGGTACTTGGACAGTGGATGCTCAAAACATATGACAGGAACAAGAGCCAAATTAATCAACTACAAAGCAAAGCTTGGACCAAGAGTGATTTTTGGAGATTCCAATTGGGGACAGACAGAAGGCTATGGATCAGTCCAGATTGGGACAATCACATTCAAAAAGGTAGCCTATGTAAGTGGACTCAAACATAACCTCATCAGCATAGGTCAACTATGTGATGAAGGTTATCAGGTATGCTTCAACCAATCTAGATGCATTATCATTTCTGAAAATAATAATGTCATTTTAGGAAATAGACAAGGTAATGTTTATTTAGTAGATTTTGATTCAGCCAAACCTGAAATCTGCTTGTTTAACCAAGTCAGTAAAAACACTGATTTGTGGCATAGGAGACTAGGTCATGTAAACCATAGAACTCTAGCCAAATTATCAAAGGGCAATCTTGTCAGGGGACTACCTTCTGGATCATACAAGAAGGAAAGCCTTTGCAGAGCATGCCAATTGGGAAAGCAGACTAAGAGCAGCTTTAAGTCATTATCTAAGAGTGATTCTCCTAGGTTTTTGTATTTACTGCACTTAGACCTTTTTGGACCCCTTCCCATACACAGTTTGGGAGGTAAGTCTTTCACCTTAGTTATTGTTGATGACTTCTCTAGATTTAGTTGGGTATTCTTTCTGAGAAGCAAGTCAGATAATTTCAAAGTTCTTACAGACTTTCTCAGGAGCATCAAGATTGAGTATTCTACTCAGATTGCATTGATCAGAAGTGATCATGGCACTGAGTTTGAATCTCTTCTGATGAGAGAATTCTGTGAGAAGGAAGGTATCAGGCAGTGCTTTTCAGCTCCTAGAACTCCTCAACAAAATGGGGTAGCTGAAAGGAAAAATAGAACACTAATTGAATCTGGAAGAACATTGCTTGCAGATGCTGGTTTGCCCCAATCCTTCTGGGCTGAGGCTGTCAGCACAGCAAATTATGTTTTAAACAGAAGTTTAATTCATAAACAAAAGGGGAAGACACCTTATGAACTGCTTAAAGGGAAGAAGCCTAGAGTAGATTACTTTAGGATCTTTGGCTGTAAATGCTTCATTCATAATAATGACAAGAAGCACCTAGGGAAATTTGAAGCAAAAGCCTCAGATGGCATTTTTCTTGGTTATTCAGTTAGTAGTAAAGCTTACAGAGTATTTAATAAATCTTCTTTTAAAATAGAAGAATCTATTCATGTAACTTTTGATGAAACCAGCTTAAGCAGCAAGGAGAGAAATATCTCTACCTCACAAGATGCACAGGTACCAATTCTCTGTGAGAAGTTAGATAACCTAACTCTACAGAAAGAGGATTTAATAAATCCTTCTCAATTACCTAATGAGGACAGTGAAGAAGAATGTCATAATGAACCAACATTGAATACAGCAAATATTCCTACAAATCTTGAAGCTATTAATGCTGAAGTTCAGGAGGACATAGAAATTCCTCATAGAGAAAATGAACAAGCTCAAGGAGAAGTTATATTTCCTACTGATTATGTCAACATAAGAGATCACCCCAGATCTCAAGTAATTGGTGACATCTCAGTGGGTGTGCAAACAAGAAATCAACTAAATCAAAATAATTTGCACACCTGTTTCCTCTCTCAAATTGAACCTCAATCCATCAAAGATGCAGAGCAAGATCCCAACTGGATTACTGCTATGCAAGAAGAATTTAATCAATTTGAAAGGAACAAAGTATGGGAACTTGTTCCAAGAACCAAGAATCATCCAGTAATTGGCACTAAATGGGTATTCAGAAATAAATTGGATGCTCAAGGAGTCATAGTCAGAAATAAAGCAAGACTAGTGGCTCAAGGATACTGCCAAGAGGAAGGCATAGATTATGATCAGACCTTTGCACCTGTAGCAAGACTGGAAGCAATTAGAATATTCCTAGCATTTGCTGCATACAAAAGATTCAAGGTATTTCAAATGGATGTTAAGAGTGCTTTTCTAAATGGAGATATCAAGGAAGAAGTATATGTGGAACAACCACCAGGTTTTGTTTCTCCAACTCAACTCTCTCATGTATTTAGATTACATAAAGCTTTGTATGGTCTCAAACAAGCTCCTAGAGCATGGTATGAGACCCTTACAAACTTTCTTTTGGAAAATAAATTTTCTAGAGGTAAAGCAGACCAAACATTATTTTTTAGAAATCATAAATCTGAAACCCTATTGGTACAAATATATGTAGATGACATAATATTTGGTTCTACAGACTCTAAGTTATGCAAAAGATTTTCAAATCTAATGCATTCAAAATTTGAAATGAGCAGTATGGGAGAACTGTCTTATTTTCTTGGTTTGCAAGTTAAGCAAACAAAAGAAGGCATCTTTATATCCCAATCTAAATATGCTAAAGAGCTTGTTAAAAGATTTGGGATGTCAGATGCCTCCCCCATGAAAACTCCCATGCCTTCAAATGCAGCTGTTGGCACTGATGAATCAGGAAAACCTGTTGATCAGAAAGTATATAGAGCCATTGTGGGATCTCTTTTATACCTAACAGCCAGTAGACCAGACATCATGTTTGCCACATGTATTTGCGCTAGATTTCAGGTAAATCCTAAAGAATCTCACTATGTTTTATTAAAAAGGATTTTAAGATATTTAAAGGGTTGTCCAGATCTAGGACTCTGGTATCCTACAGAATCAGGATTTGAGTTGACTGGATATTCAGATGCTGATTATGCTGGATGCAGAATAGACAGGAAGAGCACCTCAGGAACTTGTCAGTTCCTTGGAGATAAGCTTGTGTCCTGGTTTTGTAAGAAACAAACCTCTGTGTCTACATCAACTGCAGAAGCTGAATATATAGCAGCTGGCAGTTGCTGTTCACAACTTTTGTGGATACAGAACCAGCTCCTAGACTATGGTTACAATCTAAATAATTCCAAAATCTTTTGTGATAACACCAGTGCAATATCAATAGCACAAAATCCAGTACTCCACAGTAGAACTAAACATATTGAGATCAGACACCACTTTATCAGAGATAATGTAGAAAAGGGAAAAATATGTTTAGACTTCATACCAACTGATTTGCAGAGAGCTGATATTTTCACTAAGCCCTTAGATGAAAAGAAACATCAATTCTTTATAAATCAGCTTGGAATGATAAATGAGGAGTCAATCTAATTGGCAAAGTTCTCTACCCAACAATTCGTCGAATGCGCTCGACGAACGACATCTTTTTCGTCGATCAAGGTCGACGAACTGATCAAGAATTCTTTCTAAAAAGTTCGGAAATTTTTCGTCGAACTCGATCGACGAAGTCTTAATTTCGTCGAACCCCTCCGACGAAGTCTTTGACGTTCTATCTTCATTATGAGAGAAGTTTTGAAAAGTTATTAGTCGAACGAGATTGACGAAATATTTCATTCGTCGAACGGGATTATCAAAAGAACCTTTTTTCGCTAACACGTGTCTTCTCGACACATTCGTTCCGCGAAAACCCTAGTCTTCGGCGAACCCTAATATTTAATCTCTATTCTGTCTGGATTCTGTCTTTTGCGCTCTCAAACTCTTTATCTCCCTCCAGTTCCCTTTGCACTTGATCGTTTTTCTTTCTTTGCAGGAACAATGTCGATCACTGCTGAAATCCTCGCCTCAATAAAGTTCGATACAAGATTCGATATTGATCTAGAATCGTTTGCCCAGTCCGGAGAAGGCTTCACAGACATTCTGAATCTCTTTGAAGACTCGAGGTTGCGCAAGTTTATGACTTGTCGGCCCAAGATTCATACCAATGAGATAAAGGAATGGGCATTCACTTCTGAGATTCGCAATGGCACAGACATTGCAAGAAAAGTGTCAGGGCATGAATTGGTTCTAAATGCTGCTGTTCTGTCTGAAATTTTTGATTTTGAAAATGGAGATGATGATTTAGACCTCACTGAGGAAGAGTTCAACTTGATGATGGACAGGATGGGGTACTCCGGGAGTAACCCCAAACATCTTCTGAAACGTGATTTTACAGTGGAATACACCTTCCTGGCAGATGTCGTGGGAAAGGTTCTGATGGGGAAGTGCTCAGCACATGACTACATAACCAGGCAGCAATTTCTAGTCATGAGTGCTTTGATTGAGAAAAAGCACATCAATTGGGGTCTGACTCTATTTGATTCCATCAAAAAGAAAGTAACATCAAGGAATGTAGGCTATGGAAGGATTCTGGGAATCTTTCTTCAGGCCAAGTGTCCATCCCTCTCAGTTTCTACTGCTGTTGGCATTAATGCCTCAAAGAAACTGACCCCCCTTCTGTTCAAGAAGTGGGATAGGACATTCAAGAAGAAATTGGCTCCTGAGACTCCATCAGTTCAAGCTTCTGAGGACACCAGGGCTACAACAGCCACTCTCTCACCCCAGATTCCTCCTCCTCCTCCAGAAAATGAAATTCTCTCTAATTCTCCTCCTCACATTTCTTCTCCTCCTCCTCAAGACATTCTCACTCCAGACCTTTTTCAGGATGAAATCCCATCAGATTTCAATCCTCCTCCTCCTCCATCCACTTTTTATGCTCATACCACATCTTCCATCCCTTCTTCTTCTTCTTCTCACCCAACTCCAGATGTACTGTTTGTGGATGTCTCACAGATAGCCACCCAGGTGTTTGGTCACATAACTCCTAAACTACAAGAGCTTATTGATCAAAGTCTGGTCCCAGTACATTCTAAGCTTGATCTCATTGTCTCCCATCTTGCCTCTCTTTCCTCTTCCTCTTTCCCTTCATCTGGGGGCCCAGACTCTAGTTTCCCAGAGTCTAGGCAAGGGGAGATGTTCCAGGATGAAGCTCTAGAGGCAGAAGCTCCTGAAGAGAAAAGGTCAGACCTACCTGATGTCTGCTCATCACTAGTCTCCCTGGCTCAAAGCACAGAAAGTGCTCCTCTTCCTCCTCCTCCAGAAGTTCTTCTCAGCAGCTCCTTCATACTCTCCCCTATAGTAAATAAGATTCTGCAGCTTTCCAATCAGTCCCTTAGCTCAGACCCATCATTCAAGGTATCAGCTGAAGACCTCTCCAAGGCCATTATCTGCTATTCCCCAGACTTGGAAGCCAGGAATGGAGAATTGCAAATGTCTACAGCTCCAGAGCCAGTTATCTCCAAGGCAGATCAGGAACCTACTGCTCCTGAACAGACTGTCCTTGATGAACAGATGCCTGATGCCTCTGCCTCTGTTCTCTCCTCCTCTTCTGAGCCTGCTGCTGCTGCTACTGTCAAGAATATTGATTTAGAGAAAAGAATGACTGAAGCATACAAGGAAATTGATGAAATGTATGAGAATGTTCCTTCATCTTCAAACTCTGATGATGATGATGACAGTGATGATAGTGATGCCAAAGTCAAATCAAGAAAAAGAAAAACTACATGCAAGAAGCTGCCAGCCCCGTCTAAAAAGCCTGATAAAAATGATATTCCTTATTATGTGCAAAAAAAATCTCAAGCCTCATGAAATAACTCAACCTTGGATGCAATTCTCCAAGAATGAGCTCAAGAGAAGGAAGCTTGAAAGAAGATACCAGAAGGATCACCCTGCTGTGTTCAAGAAACCCCCTCCTCCTCCACCTCCTCCAGGTGCAGGTTCTGCAGGAGGACTTTCTTCCACATCCAGGTCATCTCAGTCTGCTGGCTCCAAGCCATCTGGTCAATCCTCTTCTATTAAGAAAGAAAGATCTTCAGACTATCAGGTTTATGGAAGAAAGCATAGCAAATTATCTGAACAAGAAATCAAAAATAAGGAAGCTGAAGATAAAGCTGAAGCAGATAGATTGTACAATATGGCAAGGTTTAGAGAGCATGTTGCTCTTTCTCAGATCAAAAAGGCCAGAGAAAAGAGTATGGATACTTCTAATATTTCTACCATATCTCCCTATAGAGAACAGGAACTTCAACAATACCAGGTGAAAAATATGTTCAACACTTCGGCCTACATAAGTCTCCATCCAGAGGCTGTGCTGCCAAATATCTCCAAGAAGGTAACACTGGGTGATAAAGACTGCAAGCTAAGCAAAAGGCAATCTGAAGATACTAGCAGGAAAATAATCTTTAAGAAGTCATCTTTAGAGGACAGGAATCCTTAACACTCTCTCTGATTAATTAACTTTTTACTATCCTGTGATGATATCTGCTTATGACAATTGATCTATATCTGCTCCCTCTTTCTTGCATATTTGTTTAAATTGATAAGTGCTATTCATAGGATCCTAACCCAAATAGGGGGAGATTGTTGGAACACAGTTCAACCCTACTACTGATTTGGACTAGGATGCCTATTTCCAGGTATAGGATCTGTTGTGACCCAACATGTATAGTATAAGGGTCATAGGCTAAGTCTAGAAGAAATTTGAAGATTAGCTAAGTCAGGGTGTTCGACGAACCTCCAGTACGTTCGACGAATTCAAGTTTCGTTCGACGAACTTCAAAAGTTCTGTTCGACGAAAGTTTCTGTTTGTTCGACGAACTTCCCAGATCAAGTTCGACGAACTTCCCTTCAGATCAACGAACTTCTTCAGAGTCTCTATATTCCGTGACCTCTTCTATTCAGAGTATTATTTTGGAGTTATCCTCAGGATTTCTTATGAAGGCTGACAGCTGGTCTAATTAAAATATCAGTCAGTTATTGCAGTATTCTCTATCAAAGATTTTATGACCGTTGCTGCATTAATTAAGGGCTGCGTGCAGATTATTTTATAAGGCAGATTGCAAGTTTCAAGGAATTTAATATATTGGTATTCCAGAAAAATCTTCCTTTTTGTCTCCTTCCTTTCCAGCCCTGTTTGAAATTTTAAAGAGGATCAACTCTCTCTCTCTCTAAAAAAAAAAGGGAGATTATCATTGCTATTTATACTAGAGAGAGATACAGATACAATATATATCAGTGAGGTCGTGTGCTACTCAGATATTCATTCCTCAAGAAGAACTCTCTTTATTTTTTCTCTCTGAAGTCTTCTTTCTTTCCAGACACCTACGTTCAATCTCTAGAAATCATCTGCATCATTTTTCCTCTAGAGAACTTGTGCTGGAGATACTCTGAAGATCAAGAAGACCTACACCCTGAGCAGATTTTCTCTCCTGTTTACTTACTCTTACTCACAGGGGGAGATCTGACAATTTCATCAATCTACTAGTCTTCTCTGTTGTTAGAGAAAAGAGAAGACATCATCACTTTTATTTTATTGTTATCCTATAACTGTGTACAGGGTTCTAGCTCCCTTTAAAAGTTAAATTGTGGTTTAGAGTACCTGATCAAAAGCTCTGTGGTGAAGGCTCACCTGATCAAAAAAGGCCTTAGTGGATTTCCTACCAGGGTGGTAGAAGAGTAGATGTACCCAAGTTGTGGGGAACTACTATAGATCCTTGTGTCTTCTGTGCTTGCCTTTATTATTTGTTTGTGCTATGTTCCAGTTTGTATTTATACATGTGCTGCACTTTCTTACACATATACTAAATAACTAAAATTGTTTTATGCAGTTTTTTTTTTGGCTAAGTAAGATTATTTTAAAATACTCTATTCACCCCCCCCCCCCCCCCCCCCCCCTCTAGAGTAATCTTGATCTATCCTCACTTTCATAGTTCAAGAATAAATCAAGATTATTCTACGGAAGAAAGAGAAGCTAAAATTTAGATCAAGAATTATATTTCCCTTGGATCATCTCGGCCGAGTACTAATAGAGTTTAGCTACTCATAGAGATGGAGGAAATGATGAGATTGAAGAAGTGCATAATGAAAATAAGAAGACAAGTAAGAGGGAAAGAACTATTTTATTACTTAGCAAAAGAAATTACCACTAGAAAACTTAGAGTTACAAGCTTTTGAAATGAAAGTGCAAGAAGAAAAGGACATACAAGATTAAAATCAGTGCAAGAAAATAGGCTGGAACTCCAAAACTTTCATCCCCAAACATCTAGAAAAGCTCCCTTTAAATAGCTGAATTTTTGGTGTTACACGCCCTTGGTCACGCCCGTGACCAAGGGCGTGTAAGGGGCGTGATTTGCTGTGAGCGGAGAAGGCGCCGTCTGGCTTCAATGCAGGCGTTACGGACGTGTCACGCCCTAGGTCACGCCCGTGACCTAGGGCGTGTAATCTCAATTAAGTGCTGCCGGCGGGAAGCTTCGGCGGGAAATTGGCACGGGAAAAGTCACGCCCGTGTGCTGGCTGTCACGCCCTTGGTCACGCCCGTGACTGAGGGCATGTAATTTTAATTGACGTGGCGGCGCGCTCCGGTTGCTTGTGGCGGGTCGTTGCCGTGACATTGGGTCACGCCCTTGGTCATGCCCGTGACCTGGGGCGTGTACTTGGCGAAAACTTCACGGAGCGTCCCCGGAGTGGTAGAAGCAGGTCTGGAGTATTTCGTAGGTTACACGCCCATGGTCACGCCCGTGACCTGGTGCGTGTAATTTTAACTTTTTGCTCTAAACAGCCCAGAAAACCTGAAAACACAAAACAAACTTAAGTTAGCTTATGAAATAACAATGGAAGGATTTATATGATAAAATTCCTAAAAATAACATAATTTTATATAAAAAAACATAATAAACCTAAATTAAAAGATGAGTAAATAAATTACTCATCAAATACCCCCATACTTGCTCATTGCTCATCCCGAGCAATCCATTTTTCACAAGGGTAAGAAAAATTAATGCAAGATAGAATTATGAAGACTAGAGAGTAGAATGCGAAGTATTATGCTGGTATGTGTAGATATTTTAGTAAAAAGATGTTCTTGGCATAAATGCTAATTTATGAAATACCTCAAAAATGCGTTATAATTATTTATCATTACTTTAAAAATGAGTCGACGGTCAATCAAAAAGTTATGTGAAGGGAGAAAATAGCGTGATTGCTGAGATTTAAATTACTAGATGTAGACGTTCGGGGTGGCCTCCAAAGAAATCCATCAATGTCGACGGGCATAGGCTTGCCCGTTTGCACTTTCTCCACTACACTTCGAACTAAATCGACTCTATGGATCTTTAGGACTTAAATAGGGTACATTTTAAGGCTTGGGTTTAAGGGCGAGGTAACAATGATAAACATGAAGGCGCATTCCACTTAAACAAAATTTTTGAGCTAAAAGAAAATGATTGCATGCCACCACAAATAATGAAGCTTTACCCCCATACTCGCATTTTTTCAAAGGGGAAACACTCTCATACTCTTTTATTTAAATCATGAATCTTCATAATTGGGATCATTCCAAGTATGCATGTACATACCTAGGCCGCATATCATTATGAGATTATTGCTTTTTGAGATTTAAACACATTTTTTTTTTGAATTGATACCCATAATTTTTTCATCGAATCGTACCCAAATATATATATTTTTTTCAATTTTGCTCAAAATTTCAAAGTGTTCATTTGGGTTTTGGGCTTCTTTAGCTTTGGTGCCGAAATGATGAGGGTGGATCAAATAAAGGTGTAAGGCTCAAATTTGTGTGAACAATGGTGGTAAATCTAGGTTGGGTGCAAAGGCTCAAACTATCCAAAGAAAGGCCTAAATCATTTCCGTAAAGTTAATTTGTCTAAAGCGCACATGTTTCGAAAATAGCTTGGGGCAAGTTCTAGACATCGAGAAAGGACACCCTTTTGTTCAATTCGAGTAATAGCTTTCTAACAATCTTCTACACACTCACCTAAACTACTTTTGGATAAGACCGGATTCGAATTTAAAAGTAAAATAAATTATTACTACGCAAATTAATAAAACACAATTTTAGATCTATGCCAAGAATTTAATTTTACACCAAAACTACTCAAAGACAAGCATATGACTAGGAGCACTACATGAGTCACCAATTTTACTCAAAAGTTTCAAAAACTATTCTAGCACAAAATTTTTTTTTAGTCCATATGAAAAACAGTCTACTTAGAACTTACAATTTAGCAAGTGGGAGTTTTGCTGAATAAAAAGAACATTTTCTAATAGATTTTTTTTTATTCTTGGACTTCCCAAGATCTGCCCGGTGAAAGGTTTGCAAGGTACTAGAGGCTATGATGGGAATTCAAGCCCAAAGCGTCCTTTCCAAGAAATTTAATTTCAGTTTTTTTTATAATTTTTTTGGTTTTTTTCAAGTAAAACTACAAAGAAAGCTATGCTACACCCCCATACTTAAAATTAAACATTGTCCCCAATGTTTAAAACTAAGTATGAAAGATAAAACTGAAAAAAACATGACATTAAAGAAAAATCAAGATAAATTACTAAAGTGTAAAGAGGGCTTCCCTAAATGGTAGTCGGGGTTGCCGGTCAAACACCTGCAGAGTTAAATTAGAAAAACAAACAAGAAAAGAAGGACACAAATAAAGAGGTTAACATTGGGTTGCCTCCCAAGAGCGCTTTGTTTACCGTCGCGTAGCTTGACTAAATGGCATTTTCTTAAATATTTGTTAAATGCACTGTTTCGATATTTCCGGTCGCTGGGTCGCCGGGGTGGTATAATTTCAAACGTTGTCCGTTAACCTTAAAAGATCCTTTTTCCGGGTGCTCTATAAGCACGGTCCCGTACGGCCAAACTTCTTTTACTCTGAAGGGACCGGACCATCGGGTTCTTAATTTCCCCGGAAAAAGCCTAAGTCTAGAGTTAAATAGTAGAACAAAATCTCCCGGTGAAAAAATTTTTGGATGTTTAATTTTTTTATCATGATAGAATTTAGTTCGCTCCTTATAAAATTTATTATTTTCATAGGCGTTCGCGCGCCATTCTTCTAGTTCATTTAGTTGTAGTTTTCTTTGTTCGGAGGCTAAATCTAAATTCAAATTTAAAAATTTTACGCCCAAAAAGCTTGATGTTCTAATTCTACCGGCAAATGACAAGCTTTACCATAAACTAACCGGTACTGCGTACATCCAATGGCAGTTTTGTAGGCTGTCCGATAGGCCCAGAGTGCGTCGTCTAATTTTAAAGCCCAATCCTTTCTATTAACGGAAATGGTTTTTTCTAAAATTCTTTTAAGTTCACGGTTCACCACCTCCACTTGGCCATTTGCTTGAGGGTGGTAGGCGGTAGATAGCTTGTGGGTAACTCCATATTTTGCTAAAATTTTAGCAAGTTGGTTGTTACAGAAATGTGTGCCCCGATCACTAATTAGTGCTCGGGGTGTGCCAAATCGTGAAATTTTTTTTTTTAAAAATTGTACGACGACTCTCGCGTCGTTGGTGGGAAAAGCTTGCGCTTCCGCCCACCTAGACACGTAATCGACCGCAACAAGAATATATTTATTATTACAGGAAGAGGGTAAAGGACCTACGAAATCAATTCCCCACAAATCAAAAATTTCGCATTCTAGAAAAATATTTTGAGGCATTTCGTCCCGGTTACTAATGTTACCTGACCGTTGGCACCGATCGCAATTTCTCACAAAATTGTGAGCGTCTTTGAATAAGGAGGGCCAATAGAAGCCCGCCTCTAGTACCTTCCTTGCGGTCTGGTTCGCTTGATAGTGACCACCGGTTGGTCCCTCGTGGCAGTGCCGTAAGATTTTGATGCCTTCCTCGCTCGCAATACACCTTCTTACCACTTGGTCCGTGCAGACACGAAATAAAAAGGGGTCCCCCCAAAAATAATTTTTCAAATCCGAAAAGAATTTCTTCTTTTGCTGACTTGAAAAATCTTTCGGTAGGACCCGGCCCACCAAATAATTGGCCAAATCTGCGTACCAAGGGGTGGAAGAAGTTGTTACCTTTACGATGGCGAGGAGGCGCTCTTCAGGGAAATTGTCGTCAATTTCGGCCTCCACTAGTGCTCCTGCCGCCGGATTCTCCAACCGTGAGAGGTGGTCGACTGCAACATTCTCCGCTCCCCTTTTGTCTTGGATCTCCAAATCGAATTCTTATAGTAGGAGGATCCACCTTAGCAGTCGAGGCTTTGCATCTCCTTTTTGTAGTAAATACCGGAGAGCGGAGTGATCTGTAAAAACAATAACTTTTGAAAGCGTTAAATATGATCTAAATTTGTCAAACGCAAAAATTATTGCCAAAAATTCTTTCTCCGTTGTTGTATAATTTGCTTGTGCGGATGTTAGCGTTTTGCTTGCGTAATAGATTGGGTGAAAATGTTTATTCACCCGTTGGCCTAAAACTGCACCTACAGCAAAATCGCTCGCATCGCACATGATTTCAAACAGAAGAGACCAATTTGGCGTGATTAGAATAGGGGAATCTATTAGTTCATTTTGATTCTGTTAAACGCTTTCAAACACTCGTCATCGAAATTAAATGCGGATTCTTTTTCCAAAAGATGAGTTAGCGTTTTCGAAATTTTTGAGAAATCTTTTATAAACCGTCTATAAAAACCCGCATGTCCTAGAAAACTTCTAATAAATTTTATATTGGTAGGAGGGGGAAGTTTTTTTATGACCTCGATCTTGGCCCTATCGACCTCGATCCCCTTATTGGAAATTTTATGCCCAAGGACTAATCCCTCTTGGACCATAAAGTGGCACTTCTCCCAGTTGAGTGCCAAATTCATGTCTTCGCAGCGTTGAAGAACACGATCAAGATTATTTAAACAATTTTTAAATGAATCGCCAAAAACAGAAAAATCATCCATGAAAATTTCCATGACGTCTTCTACAAGTTCATTAAAAATTGCCAGCATACATCGTTGAAATGTAGCCGGGGCGTTGCAAAGACCAAACGGCATTCTTCGATATGCGAAGGTGCCAAACGGACAGGTGAATGTGGTTTTCTCTAGGTCTTCGGGCGCAATTGGGATTTGAAAATATCCTGAAAGACCATCGAGAAAACAGTAGTGTGAGTGACCGGATAAGCGTTCTAAAATTTGGTCAATAAAGGGTAACGAAAAGTGATCTTTGCGGGTAGCATCATTTAATTTTCTATAATCGATGCATACTCGCCAACCCATAACAGTACGGGTCGGGATCAACTCATTATTTTCATTTGTGACTACCGTTATTCCACCCTCTTTAGGCACGACTTGCACTGGGCTAACCCAAGTGCTATCAGAGATTGGGTAAATAATTCCCGCATCTAATAATTTTATTATTTCGGACTTAACGACGTCCTTCATATTTGGATTAGGCCGTCGTTGAGGCTGAATAGTACTGCGAGAATTATTTTCTAAATTAATTTTGTGCGTGCAAAAAGAGGGGTTAATCCCCTTGATGTCAGAAATTTGCCATGCAATTGCATGGCGGTGATTATTTAATATTTTTATTAATTCAGAAATCTCCGAATCGTTAAGCGCGGAAGATATAATCACAGGCAATTTTGAATTTTTTTTCTAAAAAACATATCTTAAATGTTCCGGCAGTTGTTTCAATTCCAAACTCGGTGGCTCCTCGTAAGATGTTTTTATTTTAGAAATATTTAATTTTACTTCATCAAATTTGAGCGGCCGAGTTATTTCTTTTAGATAAAATAAGTTTTCATTTCCGGATTTTCAAATAAGGGTGAAATTAATTCAGAAAATGACGTTATTTCTTCTTCAAAATTTGATTCTAAAGTGAAGCAAGAGTCGTCATTAGAAAACGAATTTCTCATAGAGTTGTTAATGCTAAAAGTTACTTCTTCATCCCCAACTCGTAGGAGAAGTTTTCCATTACTAACATCAATGATTGCCCGAGAGGTGGCGAGGAAAGGACGTCTGAGTATAATTGGGACTTCGGCGTCTTCCTCATTGTCTAGGATGACAAAATCTACCGGGAAGATAAATTTGTCAACCTTGACAAGCACGTCCTCAATCACCCCTATCGGGTATTTAATAGATCTGTCCGCTAGTTGGATGCTAATATTGGTTGGGCTTGGAGTGCCCAAACCAAGCTTTTTAAATAATGAAAATGGCATCAAATTTATACTAGCGCCCAAATCTGCCAAGGCGTGTTTTATTAAGAAATTACCGAACAAGCACGGGATGGAAAACCATCCCGAATCGTTTAATTTTTGCGGTAATTTATTTAATAAAATTGCCGAGCATTCAGCATTTAAAGATATACGCGAAAAATTTTCAAGTTTATTTTTATTGGAAAGTAGATCTTTTAGATATTTTGCGTATTTGGGCATTTGGGCGATTGCTTCGAAAAATGGCACGTTAATTTGAATTTGTTTAAAAATTTCAGTAAATTTTCTATATTGCTCCTCATTGCGTTCATCTTTAAATTGTGAAGGATAAGGAATAGAAGGATTTTTAAGAATACGCGGAGCTAAAGCAGAAGGAGGTGGAGTAGGAGAAGAAATAACTTGCGGAGATGAAGTTGGAACGTTTACCTTAGGCTCGGCCAAATTTGAACTTTTTGCCTCCTTTCCGCTGCGGAGGGTTATAGCATTGGCGCTCTCCCATGGATTGGTCTCAGTATTGCCCGGTAGAGCTCCCTGCTGGCGTTCGGAGAACATCTTGGCGAGCTGTCTAATTTGATTTTCTAGACTTTTAATAGATCCGGAAAGGTTCCGGATATTGGAGTCTGTAGTGGAAACATATTTGGTGAAGACCGCTTCAAGAGAAGGGGACTTTGGTGGTTGTGGTGGAGCGAATCCGGGTGGATTCACTTGTGGGGGGCGTTGAGCATTATTGGGGTTGCTCCATGACAAATTTGGGTGGTTCCTTAAACCCGGATTATAGCTATTAGGAATATTATTATTTGGGTTATAAGTGATGAGTCCTGATCATATACACATTTATGGACTCATCCGGGCCGTTATTTAGTCATTCCTCCGCACTATAGCCTTGTTTTAGTTTATATTTGATAATCCATGCTAGGTGCACATCTTGGCCCACTTTGGTGTGATTTTCGTGCTTTTTGTCTTTAGTAGTATTCTTGTGCTGTTAGGTGCCACTTTCAGTGGCTAGATCTGTGGTTATGCTGGAATAGGAGTCGTGCAAGTGTTCCCGGTGCAATTCTGCACAGGAACACTGCGCACGATCACCAGTTCTATTGCGCACGACCACTGGTCGTGCGCCACTGATCGTGTGCACTTAGCCCTTTTTCACGAGTTCTGTTTGGTGCAGTGCGCACGACCACCAACGCCAGTGCGCACGACCACCGGTCGTGCGCCACTGCTCGTGCGCACTTATCATTAAAATTCTGAGTTCTATTTGCTGTATTGCGCACGACCATCAATGATAGTGCGCACGACCACCGGTCGTGCGCCACTGGTCGTGCGAACATTTTATTTTATAATTTCGTATCTTGCAGGTTCCTCCCAGGCAGTGCGCACGATCGCAGAATTCCAGTGCGCACGACCACTGGTCGTGCGCCAATGACCGTGCGCAGTATTCAATCCAGCGCCTATTTAAACGCCTGTTTCGATTTTAGGGCGGATCGTTCATGCCGGGAGCGGGGTTCCTATTCCGTACGCCGCCGATTTCCACCTTGGGACGCCTCCACTTCATCTCCTACGCAAAGGTAAGCCTCCTCCATCCATTCTAAGACTTCCTCCATTGTCCGTGAGAGTTCTCCATCGTCCGCAAGCCTCCAAGCAAGCATTCTTTCATTCCGCTCGGTGAGAAGAAGAAGAAACCTAAAGTCGAAGACGACGGAGCACGTAGGGAGATCGTGACAGCTCTCTACGCCGGAAGCATTGTCCGTCCGAGTCCGGAGGTAGCCCGACAACCTACCATTCCGGCCGTGAACGGCCGCTAGTCTTCAACATCGGTTATTTCTTTCCTCTTTCCTTGTTGTACTCTTTGAACCGTGTAAAACTCGAATATTGAGATGTTATTTGTTTAAATGAATGTCTCTTTGTAATTCTTCATGGTTTGGTTGTGATTCACTCCGTTCTCATTCACTCACTCGCGCCCGCACGCAAGGTGTTTGACCCGCGTTAGCGAGAGCTAACGGCGGTTGTGAAGAGGTGTTTGCGACCCTCACCCTCTCGCACTTGAGTTCACTTCATCCGCCTCACGAAGCACGGCATCGCGGCCGTTGCATCCACCTCACTTTGCAAAGCGGTGTTTTCGACCCGCATTTCTTTTGTTATTGCTAAGATTAGGAAAACCAACCAAAAACCCCTCTTTGTGTTTGTTGAACGCTTGTGTAACAATCATCTCTGCGCGATTCGTTCACCCATCCTGCATTCCTCAAGAGACCGACATCCGGGGAATTTATTCTCCACAATTATTACTTGACAGCGACCGGTGCACTTGCCGACACGCATCAAGTTTTTGGCGCCGTTGCCGGGGAACACAGTCGTGTGAGTTTTCTGGAGAGGGAGAATCTGAGAGAGAAGCCCTTCCATTTGTTTATCGCATCTTTTATTTTATTTATGTTCTCTTTATTCCATTTTCTTGTTTTATAGTAGGTTGCTTTAGTAAATTTTTGTTAGGTGTAGTATTTCGCACAATAGTGTTCTTCTTTTTGAATCGTTTTATCTTCACACTATGTGGGCACATCTCAATTTCCGTTGCCGTTGGTGTGGAGCTACCTCCCACTCTAGTGATGAATGCCCTACGGAGAATAGTAGGCATAATTCTTATAGCCAAGCATATGGAGCACCGACTTCGTCTGGTACTCCATATGGTGCGCGTAAGTCTTATGGCTACTCTGCTGAGCCTTTACCGTCGTACTTCTTTTCGGCTCCAGCTCCCGCTGTGCCAAAGAAGCCCGCAAGGCAGTGCCGGTTTTGTCAGAGCACTGATCATGTCCTGAAGGACTGTGCCGAGTATCTTCGCCAATTGGACATGGACGACGAGCCGGACATCCGGATCGTTCCAACTCCTAACTCTAGCGGCACACCTTCAACATCCGGTTATGTGTCTTTGTCACCTTCGCACCTTGAAGGGTATGGCATGGACACGGTCACCGGATGTGCGGCTGATCTGGGCTCCGACATTGCTGAGCCTATTCTCCCAGTGCATCCACCACCCCTAGTGGATTCGATTCTTTGTGAGGAATCGGTGCTCGACTTTTATCCGAGCACTATTCCTCCCCCTGTTGTGCATACTACTTTCGTCTCTGACGACATTGTTGAGGATGTGTCGCGGGATGAGGCTGGCGATTTATGTGTTATGCCTGCCCCTATGGAGGAGGACAACCTACTAGGTGAAGAGGAGTTTTCCTCAACACCGGTGGAGGAAGTCCAAACCTTGGGCATGGCCATTGTCGATCCCGCTGAACTTTGCGGCATTGATGACAATGCCAACATTATTTTACTTCCCCATCCTGCTGGGAGTGAGACCGGGACCACTCCCCCGATTTCTGATTATTTTTGTCCTTCTTCTCTTTTATTTCTTGATCCCCTTTCTCTATCTGAGCCTGTGCAGGTTGAGTCTTCACAGGTACCTCAGGAGGACTTGGAGCATGATGCTCAAGTCAATGTTGAGTGTATCCTCATATGTGAGGAGGTTGATCCCCCCTTCGTAGAGGAAGCTCCACTCATTTCCTTCTCCTCCTGCTGCCTCCCTGGAGATGATACCTTGCTGGGCAAGGATAGTTTTGGTGAGTTGAGTGAGGATTCCTCTTCTTCTAATTTTTTATTCCCTCTACCTGTGACGAGCAGGTATTATTTATATTTGGGTAGAGGCATGACTGTTCTGTTGCCATATCGGTACCCGCTACCGACACGCATATTAGAACAGTTACCTGTGCACTTCTCTTTTCATAGACCCATTAGCTAGGACCTTTATGTTTTCAAATAAGTCGTGCTGGGATGACAGTAACCCCAGTAGTTATCTTTATTTACCCTGAAATTTTATTTTGTCTGGTTTAGTTAAGTTTTTGTTAAGGCTATGAATGCCTCGCTGCGTGTGCTGACTCCTGGTTGTGCGTAAATTGCACGGTGGATGGAGTTTTTACTAAAATTTTGGCTGCTTGGAAAATTCCTAAGGCGCACGATCACTGGTCGTGCGCACTACTTATCGCGCACGACCACTGGTCGTGCGATCAGCCCAGATTTTTATAAAAAGCCCGTCCGCCCGAGCCTTTCGCGCACGATCTAGGGTTTTCGTTCTCCGACGTCCGTGCGCCGTTTCTGCCTGCTTGCCGCCGATCGTGCGCCTCCTTCCCTTCCGGTGAGCCCATTCCCTATTTCTCCTCCTTCCTTTGCCCTCCTACCACCAAGAGCTCCAGAGATCGCCAAAAGGTCTACCAACGCTCCGGCTGCTCTTCCGCCTCTCCTGCTCAGATCCTCGCTAGGATGGCGACTTTTTCCAAGGATTCGCACACGCGGCGATTCAATTCTCTTAAGGAGAAGCCATTCCTATCACAGCGTCTCGTGGATTGGAACGAGTTGAACTCTATCGGCGACAATGGGGAGTTGGGGGAGGCCGTCCGCCAACGCTATTATTTTGATCATTGGAGCGGGGTGTTCGAGTGCAATGACCTCGGCTACCGGGAGCTTACCTTGGAATTTCTCGCAACGTTTGAGTGGGATGTGTTGCCCTCCGGTCAACGTCCGGGAAAGTGCTCTTTCCGCATTTTGGGCAAGGTCTTCACTCTATCCTTGTCTGAGCTGGCGGTGCATGCTGGATTTTACACTGAAGCCGAGGCTGCGGCGATCCCTTTTCTGGATTTGGATGTCTCCTTCCCTGATGGTGTTACCCCGCGTGCCGCGTGGTGTGCCCTCACGGGTCGTGATGAAGAATATGTGGCCAAAAAAAGCAAATCCACATGGATCGTCGCGCCTGCTCTCCGATACCTGCAGCACGTCCTTAGCCACTCTCTTGTCGCCCGTGCCCTTAGTCAGAATGTAGTGGGGTGGCAAGATCTGATCTCCCTCTATAGTATGGAATTTCGGCAGCCTTTGCATCTTGGCTACATGCTAGCTTTCTTCTTCCACCATGAGGCCACTTACGGTCTCACTAGTGCCATTGGTGGTGCCTACTATATTACCCGCATTGCCAAAAGCCTGGGGGTTTGGAGTCACCTGCCTCCGATGGTGCAGGTGACTGCGCCCTCCTTCATCACTCGGGCCACCATGGTTTGTTTCCATCTATTACGGGTCGTGGGGAAGAAGAGTAGTAGACGCTTTGTGGTCGTGATGCCGGGAGATGCGCCTAGGGAGAGGCAAGGCGACGAGGAGCACGGAGAGCCGGCTGAGCCGCCAAATACTCACCGCGAGGTAGCCCTTCTGCAGCCGCGAAGGCATTCATTTCAGCAGGAGCGGAGAGCCAAGGAGGAGGGAAGTTTGTCAAGAGCGCCGGAGGTGCCAAGTTTCGATCGGCGCCTCTCCGATTTGGAGGCAAACCAGTACTGGCTTACGGATTTCGTCTATCAGCAAGCACTGCGGGGAGGGCTAAACATCCCCCCACCTCCGGGTCGGGCCGCATCATCTTCCAGACGGTCGCCGTCCGTTGTGGTGTTAGATAGCGACAGCGACGACGAGTGATCTTCCTCCCTGCATGCGAGATATTCTAAGCCGTGCTTTCTGTTTAGTTTCTTTTGTTGAGTCGTTTGAACTCCTTCTCTTTTGATGTTTGTAATAATAACATTTTGCTTGTGGAATGCTCTTCTGGGCATAGTTTTATTTATTCAGCTTTTTCTGTTCCCTTATTTTGTATGCGAGTGCTCAATATTTATTGCAGGAACAAGTTCACTCCCATGGGTGATAACTTAGAATTCTTGATTTTTTGTGCTCTCACATGTTTAGTCCAGTTTTTACTATTTTTGTTGCTCTAGTGTATAACTTTCAGGTGGCCTTTGTTTCTCATGAGAGCGGATGCTGCGGACTATTCTTGATCATTTACGCCAATCGTCTGGTATGCTCATTTCTGAGCATTGGGTAACACTTCCTCCCCTCTTCTTGCTTCAATTTCTAGATATATCGCTTAGCTTAAGTCTGGGGGAGCGGTTGTTGTTATCCAATGTGCACATGCTGCATTGCATACTAGAAGGTTGCTTTTTATTTATCATTTTCATTATCATCGTTGCATTCTTCTCACACCACTTCACCCACTTGAGTGCGTGCTTGTCTTTTTGTTGTTGTTCCGTTTAAACTAGTTTGGTTGGATTGTGAAATAGGTTGTTAACGCAGGAATTATTATTTGGAGTGCGATGTTGACTCATGTAGTGTTCTAGTCACTTCGCATGCTATGGTAGAATTTGTGTAGAACTAGATTTTCTTTATGCATCTAATTTATGTTTAGTATTTCTGCGTAAATTTAGATTTAATATACTCAAGTGGTGAATTTGAATGAAATCGACGATAACCCGGTGTTGTGTGTGTGCGGTTGCTAGTCGTGTGTTGCTCGAGTCGGGAGGAAGGTTTATCTTTCTCGTGGGCTAAGAACTTGCCCCAAGCGACTCTCGAAGCATGGGTGAGAGCTACTCGTTGAGTCAAACATGATGTAGGCCACCCTTTGGCTAGTTTGAGCTTTGTTATTCCATGTCCATTTCATTCACCTTTGCAAGCCAATTTTGTGCCTACCAATCCTTTGTTCAGCTCCTCTTCATCCACCAAAGCCTGAAGCCTATCCTACTCCCGCAACCAAAATGTTTTTAACTGTGCTCATAATTCTAAACTTGTGTGGAGTGTGGAATCCTTGTGTTATGAAGGGAAAATAAATTCTGTCTGCTGATTTTGAACCAACCGGGGGTTACATAAAAGAAGTAAAATATGTAAAAGAAAGAAAAACAAGTATTTTGAAAAAAAATCCTCCCGAGCTAAAAACAGAAAATCTGTTGGTATTTGTGAAGTAGGCCATGTGCACACCTGGTTTTCATGATAAGTCTGGGGGTGTGTCACACGAGCATAGTTTGTTGGTCTTGTGTGGTGCAGCGTTCCGTTAGCTCACTTGGGTTGCGTAGCCACCGCGTTTAACTTTGAATATCATACCGTAACCTAAGCCCCGTTCTAATCCTATAAGTCCTACTGATTTGATTTGCGAGTTTGCTAGCGTCGTGGAGAGAGTGTGACCGGGCGAGCGTATGGTTCACGACGTTGATGGATTTCAGCGGAGTTATTCCTAAGCCCCGATCTTTTGCAACACCCGCCTCAGTGTCTCGTCACTTTCATACCGGGCATGATCGTCAAATTCTTCGTAATTCACCAATTGAGTACATCTAAATCTTTAATTATGCTTTAATACTCTTGTAAATTATTTAGCATATCTAAAATCTCCTTCTACTAAATTCTCTACTTGCATGCGTATGTTACTTCGCACCGTACTCCTTTGTGTAATTCTCTATGTCAATTATCGTTTTCACGCTCCGCCGGATTCGTTTGCTCGGGACGCGCAAATAGTTAAGTCTGGGGGTGTGATGAGTCCTGATCATATACACATTTATGGACTCATCCGGGCCGTTATTTAGTCATTCCTCCGCACTTTAGCCTTGTTTTAGTTTATATTTGATAATCCATGCTAGGTGCACATCTTGGCCCACTTTGGTGTGATTTTCGTGCTTTTTGTCTTTAGTAGTATTCTTGTGCTGTTAGGTGCCACTTTCAGTGGCTAGATCTGTGGTTATGCTGGAATAGGAGTCGTGCAAGTGTTCCCGGTGCAATTCTGCACAGGAACACTGCGCACGATCACCGGTTCTATTGCGCACGACCACTGGTCGTGCGCCACTGATCGTGTGCACTTAGCCCTTTTTCACGAGTTCTGTTTGGTGCAGTGCGCACGACCACCAACGCCAGTGCGCACGACCACCGGTCGTGCGCCACTGCTCGTGCGCACTTATCATTAAAATTCTGAGTTCTGTTTGCTGTATTGCGCACGACCATTAACGATAGTGCGCACGACCACCGGTCGTGCGCCACTGGTCGTGCGAACATTTTATTTTATAATTTCGTATCTTGCAGGTTCCTCCCAGGCAGTGCGCACGATCGCAGAATTCCAGTGCGCACGACCACTGGTCGTGCGCCAATGACCGTGCGCAGTATTCAATCCAGCGCCTATTTAAACGCCTGTTGCGATTTTAGGGCGGATCGTTCATGCCGGGAGCGGGGTTCCTGTTCCGTACGCCGCCAATTTCCACCTTGGGACGCCTCCACTTCATCTCCTACGCAAAGGGAAGCCTCCTCCATCCATTCTAAGACTTCCTCCATTGTCTCAGAGTTCTCCATCGTCCGCAAGCCTCCAAGCAAGCATTCTTTCATTCCGCTCGGTGAGAAGAAGAAGAAACCTAAAGTCGAAGACGACGGAGCACGTAGGGAGATCGTGACAGCTCTCTACGCCGGAAGCACTGTCCGTCCGAGTCCGGAGGTAGCCCGACAACCTACCATTCCGGCCGTGAACGGCCGCTAGTCTTCAACATCGGTTATTTCTTTCCTCTTTCCTTGTTGTACTCTTTGAACCGTGTAAAACTCGAATATTGAGATGTTATTTGTTTAAATGAATGTCTCTTTGTTATTCTTCATGGTTTGGTTGTGATTCACTCTGTTCTCATTCACTCACTCGCGCCCGCACGCAAGGTGTTTGACCCGCGTTAGCGAGAGCTAACGGCGGTTGTGAAGAGGTGTTTGCGACCCTCACCCTCTCGCACTTGAGTTCACTTCATCCGCCTCACGAAGCACGGCATCGCGGCCGTTGCATCCACCTCACTTTGCGAAGCGGTGTTTTCGACCCGCATTTCTTTTGTTATTGCTAAGATTAGGAAAACCAACCAAAAACCCCTCTTTGTGTTTGTTGAACGCTTGTGTAACAATCATCTCTGCGCGATTCGTTCACCCATCCTGCATTCCTCAAGAGACCGACATCCGGGGAATTTATTCTCCACAATTATTACTTGACAGCGACCGGTGCACTTGCCGACACGCATCAATAAGGAGGACGATAGGAGTTCGCCATATAATCTACTTGTTCTTGATTATAATTATTATAATAATAATTATTATTATTAGCCCCGTTAATGGCGGAGGAAGCAGACATCTCCGCCATTTGCTTAGTAAGCCATTCTACTTGATGTGCTAAATTCGGTGTGGCCTCGACTTCAAAGAGTCCGGTCGGTTTGTTAGGACGCGACCGTGGCGCATTCCACTGATAAGCATTCATGGTCATCTCCTCAAAAAGCTCTTGAGCAGCATCTGGGGTTTTGTTATTTAGAGTTCCCCCAGCTGCTGCATCAATCATTTGCCTCGTTTGGAGATTCAAACCATTGTAGAATGTTTGAACTTGTTGCCATAAAGGCAGGGCGTGGTGAGGACATCTCCGCAATAATTCCTTGAAGCGCTCCCATGTGTCATAGAGAGACTCTGAGTCTATTTGCGTAAACGAGATAATGCCCGTACGTAATTTAGCGGATTTCGCCGGAGGAAAATATTTAGTTAAAAATTTCTCCGTCATTTTGGCCCATGTAGTGATGGAACCTCTAGGAAGAGATCCCAACCATTGCTTGGCCTTAGTCCGCAAAGAAAATGGAAATAAACGCAAACGAATGGCGTCATCGGTGACGCCATTAATTTTAAACGTGTCGCAAATTTCCAAAAAATTTAATAAATGTAAATTTGGATCTTCATCTGGTAACCCGTCAAAGATGACGGTTTGCTGTACCATTTGAATGATACTCGTTTTGATTTCAAAATTATTATTTGCCACTGCCGAATAATACTTGATTGTGTTCCCTCCCAATTTGGCCTCGCATAATAGGACATAGTCCGTAGCGGAGCCTCATTATGGTCGGGGTCACCCATTATATCTTCGTTAGTCTCTCCGACTGACTCTTCGCGAATTATTGGTAGATCACTAAATCGGAGACGTCGCCGCAAGGTGCGCTCGATTTCCGGATCAAAACCAAATTCAAAATCAATTGAAGAGTTTCCTCGGGTCATAAACCAAAAGAAAAGAAAAGAAGCAGAAAAAGAAAAAGGGAAAATAAGATTTTAAATAAATAAATTTATTTTTATTTTATTATATTTTTTTTAGATTTTTTTTTATTAGGTGATTTAAAAATAGTCCTGGACTTCCCAAGATCTACCCGGTGAAGGGTTTGCAAGGTAATAGAGGCTATGTTCTCGTTATGAATGACGGGCCCTACACCTCTATTTATAGGCGGGTAGATGGATGTCATCACCGCACAAGAGAGATACAATCACCACTCGTCAGATAGCCAGCGGTCTCACATGGGCAGACCGCACGATCACACAACTTGGACAACCTTCCGTCCAAGACCGCAGATCAGCAGACAGATCGCACACAAGTCGCGCGAACACGAGACCGCGCACAAACCACGCGGGCACAAGAACGCTCCTTCCTTAGATCACCATGAGCAAACCAAGAACCATCTGGCCTACTTCGAACAAGTCACCAGATCGCTAAGCACAAACCACCCGGTCACAGCGGTTACAAGAAAACAGACCGCCCGGTCTTCTGCAAAGGAGATAAACAGTCCAAGCAGAACAACCCGGGACGAGACCGCAACAACCAGGAACAAACCGGTCAACCAGCAGACTGCCAGAACCAGACCGGCAGAATAGACCGGCAGAGCACCAGCGCAGACCGCGTGGTCTCTGCGGTCTCCCTAAATCAAACCGCCCGGTCACCACCACTTCACTTCAATAATTTCAACAAGATGGATGTCATCACCTCCACAAGAGAGATACAATCACCACCCGCCAGATCGCCAGCAGTCTCAAAGAGCAGACTGCGCGATCACATCACTTGGACAAGCTTCCATCCAAGACCGCAGATCAGTAGGCAAATCGTGCACAAGCAGCGCGAACACGAGACCGCGCACAAACCGCGCGGACATAGGTGAACTCCTCCCTTAGATCGCCAAGAGCAAACCAAGAACCATCTGGCCGACTTCAAACAAGTCACCAGATCGCCCAGCACAAGCCGCCCGGTAACAGCGGTAACATAAAACAGATCGCCCGGTCTTCTACAAGGAAGATAGACCAACCAAGCAGAACAACTCGGGAAGAGACCAGAACAAATAGGAACAGACCAGCCAACCAGCAGACCGCCAGAATAGACCGGCAGAGCCATACCGGCAGATCACTAACACAGACCGCGCGGTCTCTGCGGTCACCCAAATTCAGACCACCCGATCACCTTCCACTTCACTTCAACAAATTCAACACTCCCCCTTGAAGTGGGAAGTGGAAACTAACCCAAGTAAACTCCGCAACCGAGTAAATGGTCCCTTCGCCAGCGGCATTGTGAAGATGTCTGCAACATTGTCCGCACTCCGAACATGCTCGACCATAAGAGATCCTCCCAACACCTTTTCATGAATGAAATGGTGCTCAATCTCAATATGCTTGGTCCTCGTGTGACAGAATGGATTATTAACCAGCTTGAGAGAACTCTCATTGTCCCCGCGTTGCATAGTGGGACCTCGAACCTCCTTATGAACGTCCTCCACCAACCTCCTGAGCCAAATGAATTCCTGAGCTGCCAAGGCCGAAGCCTTGTATTCCGCTTCTGTGGTAGATACAGACACCGAGTCCTTCTTTTTGTTGCACCAAGAAATAGCTGTGGGGCCCGTCATAATGACAAAACCAGACGTTGATCTCCGATCATCCACGTCTCCCCCGTAATCAGCATCCATGTATCCATGCAACTCCAAGCTTGACCCTCTCCTATATAGGAGACCCAAATCAGAGGTCGACTTCACATATTTCAAAATTCCTTTTGCCGCTAGAAGATGAGGCTTCCGTGGCTCCGCCATGTACCGACTCACTTTGCCAACTGCATAAGCAATATCAGGGCTCGTGATGGTCATGTAGATCAAGCTCCCAACCAGAGCTCGGAACACCAACGAATCAGATAGAACTCTTCCCTCATCCTTTCGAAGTTTATGATGTTGTTCCAGAGGTATAGAGCTGCTCTTCCCTTCCTCCATGCCAAATCGTTGAACGATCCGCTCCGCATATCCGGCCTGAGAAACGAGCACTCCGCTCTCCCGCCTCTGAACCTCGAGTCCAAGGAAATGGTGAAGCTCACCCAGATCCTTCATCTCAAATCTGATGGCAAGCTCGGCTCTCAGCCTTGCTACTGCCTCCTTCGAGTTCCCGGTGACAATCATGTCATTCAAATACAGCAGAACAATAACCCGAAGCGCCCCCTCCTTCTTGATGAATAAGCTAGAATCAGAGTCTGAAGCAAAGAACCCACAGAATAGAAGATACTCTGCGATCTTCCCATACCACGCCCGAGGCGCTTGCTTCAACCCATACAGGGCTTTCTTCAGTTTGTAGACGTAGTCCAGACAATCCTCCGAGATGAATCCTGGCGGTTGGATCATAAAGATATCCTTGTCGATCTCGCGGTATAAGAAGGCATTCTTAACGTCGAGCTGCCAAATCTCCCATCCACTGGATGCTGCCAAAGCAATAACAAATCAGACCGAAGTCATCTTTGCCACTGGACTGAACGTCTCATCATAATCTTCTCCGTACTGCTATGAGAACCCGCGAGCTACAAGGCGAGCCTTGTATCGCTCGATCGTACCGTCAGCCTTCTTCTTAAGTTTATAGACCCATTTGCATGTCACAGGGGTAATGCTCTTGGGCCTGGGCACTAGAGACCAAGTCTCATTCTTCTTGAGAGCATCCATCTCCTATTGCATAGCAATATCCCACTGCCTCACGCCTTTGGCCTTATCAAAGCTCGATGGCTCCCTCTCATCCAAGGGACCAGCAAAGAAACATGAAATGAAGCTCACCATGTTTCCTCCTGTGTATCGATCCGGTGGCTTGAAAGTCCTCTTCGACCTCCTAAGAGGTTGCACCTGACTAGCAACCTCCTCAGCTACATCTTCTATGCTAGCTCCTCTTCCAGATGAACTTGGAGCATCGCTCCCCCTGCTTCCAGAACCTGAAGCCTCCATCTCTGAGCTTGACACAACTAGAGCTCCTGGTGAAACATGCAACTCCACTTGAAGATCTTCCGCAGCCTTCCCTTCTTCATCAACCCTGCTCTCTGGTAGTTCAACTCCTGAACTCCCCTTGTATGAAGTCACCTCATTGAACACCACATCCCGAGATACAATTGATCTCCGTGTATCTGGATCCATGCATCTCCATCCCTTCTTCCGCTCATCATATCCAACAAAGACTAGCTTCCTTGCTTTCGCATCTAGCTTTGTCCAAAGAGCATCAGTAATATGCACATAACAGGTTGACCCGAACACCCAAAGGTATGCAACACTTAGTTTCTCCTTGAACATCAGTTCGTGAGGGGTCTTCATGTTGATAGGACTTAGAGGCATCATGTTGATGACATAAGCCGCACAAGACATTCCCTCTGCCCAAAAGGACTTTGGGATACTCTTGGCATGAAGCCAGCACTTGCAGGTTTCCGTCAGATGACGGATCTTCCATTCTGCAATGCCATTTTGTTGTGGAGTATGGGCACAAGTGAGCTCCCTTTGAACGCCATGTTTCCTGCAAAAACTTGAGAACTCACCAGAGGTGAACTCCCCACGAACCTCGCAAAAGCTTCCGACTTCTCTTTCAAAAAATACACCCAGACATATCTGGTGTAATCATCAATCAACACCAACATATATCTGTTGCCTCCAAGGCTTGGGGTGGAAGTCGGTGTAACACCCCAAAGATCGTGGTTCAGCGAGGTAGGCGGAATAGTAGTGTTGCGCTCGGGATAGGCTCAAGATTCCAGATCAGGTCAATGCGCACGACCATTGTCCTCTTCGCGCACGACCAGTGAGTGTGCGCCAATGATCGTGCGTAACCCGCAAAGAATCGGAGTTCTGTCTCGGCTTATGCGCACGACCATTGTCCTCTTCGCGCACGACCAGTGATCATGCGCCAGCGATCGTGCGTTAATTCAGAAGAAAATCGAGTTCTGTCTCGGACAGTGTGCACGACCATTCCCCTCTTCGTGCACGACCACTGACCGTGCTCCTGTGATCGTGCACCCTGTTTATTCTGTTCCGCGATTTTGAGCGGAGAAGAAGATCGGACCGTCCAAATCTTTTGGAAATTGATCCAACGGCTAGGTTTAGTTGCGGGAGACCTTTAGGGCTGATGAGAGGGGGTTAAACCTCATATTCTCTAAGCCATTCTCTCTCCAAACCCTAGAGAAAGAAGGAGGAGCCAAGGAAGAAGAAGGGAGATTCCGCCATTGACGGAGCTCCGGAGCTCCGTTTCGCGAACCGTTTCCAGATCTGGAGAGTGCAGCCCGGTGCGGTCATTTCCCTCCGTCTAGAATCTCGGATTTATGGCGAAAAAGAACGCTCCTAGGGTAACGATTTCTTCTCCCGTTGTTTGGACTTGTCTTTTGTCCTCTCCTTCGTTTCTCTATGCTTGCATGAGGGATCCCTTTCACCAAATGGGTGAAGTGTAGGATTCCCTCAAGTTCTCCGGAACTCTGGGTCGATTGTGTCCGTCCCCGGCATATTGCATGTAGAAAATCCGGTAGTCGTGCGGATTTAGGCATTTTGTGTGAAGCCTATTCGTGGCCGTGAGCCCGAATCGGTGATGCTTGGATTGCGACGTTGCATTTAGGTTAAGCCTAGAATGCGTGCCGGAGAATGACTCCGTGAAATCATCTATAGTAGTGCGGGATTTAAGTGTAGGCGTCTTGTGAAGATCCTAACGAAAGCCCCATGCTTTGAGATTGGATGAAGGCAAACCTTCACCGCGAAATTGATGCGGAGCATATTATACCTCCCCTTTTGAGTATTTGTGAAGCCTAGATCCTTGTGAAGGGATTAGGTGCGTAGCTTATATTTGTGTAGCACCTGAAGGTGCTAAACCCTTACGGGCCAAGGCGAAGCCGTACCCGCGTCGTGCGACAGATCGCGACGATTAGAGCACGGGCAAAGCTAAACCGAACCCATTTCCAAGCAGATCGGTAAGAGGTCCCTACCTCATGTAGCCGTGTGATCATGGGAGAGGTCGTGGAAGGTGGTTTACCTAGACCGACCAAAAGCTCTTTTACCCACATAAGGCGATGGCCCTTACGGTGGAGTGTTTGTGGAATTGATGTTGTTAGCCTCATGCGGTTGTTTAGGTGGTTGCGGGGAACCTTCGGGTGAACCCAACCAACATCATGTGCATACCTAATTTCCCTCCTTTTTGACGCTCAACCTAGAAGATTGAATGTGCTTGAAACCTCACCTTGTGTAGTTGCACTTTCTTTATTTTAGTACTTGTGCTAGTATGGCTTGCTTGTAGGGTAGAATCTCCGCCACCCCGGGAAAGGGGTGGGGTCGTTATAATTTGGTCAGCTGTGTTGACCGTTACCTTGTTTGCCACCGCTTGGTGGAATGTTCTTATGCAGGTGCAGGTGAGCCTAGCGGGAAATAGCGGGCGGTGGCCCCTTTTGCTGAGTTGGCCCTTGAAGGCCAGCCTCCTTTTTAGCTTTCTCATGTATTGCCCGCCTGCGTGCCAATGTATGTTTTGCGGTTTTTAGTACATTTGCTAAATGTAAGGCCTTAAGGCCATAACTCTCTTTCTTGGTTTCATTCCTATGATAGTGGACAATTCTAATGGAAATGTTAAATCTTTATGCTTCCGCTAGTGTTCAGTATACTCTGCTGTAGTTTCTTTCTGTTTATCACCTTTTAACTCCTAGCTAGTGTGGATAGTATGGCGTGGGGTCCCGGCCGAACCTACTGTTATATTATTCGTACTGGCAGGGTGTTACAGTTGGTCCAATCAAATCACCATGAATGCACTCCAACGACATTTTGCATCTTGTTTGTGATTTATCAAATGGAAGTCGATGAGACTTACCAAATTGATATCCCGCACAAACATGACCGTCTCCATAGGAGGACAAGCTAGGCAAGCCCTTGACAAGGCCCCTTACCTCCATAGCCTTCAATTTGTCCATGCCTACATGCCCCAACCTTTCATGCCAGATAGTCGCGCTATCATTGGTCTTCATCTTATCAACATAGGTACTTGTCGACAAAACTAACAAGTCCTTCACCCGCTTTCCAACATGAATAACATCTCCCTTTATCTTCAGTTGAGTTTTAAGAAACTTCACTTCTGTTGGGCCAAACAGAACGTGATAACCGGCATCGAACGCATTGGTCAAAGAGAAGAGATTCTTCTTCATACCCGGCACGTGATAAACACTGCTCAAGTTGAGTGGACCCTTATCACTGCTGAAAGAGACAACTCCTTCTTGTTCTACTGCATGAACAGAATTATCAGCCGTAATGATTGCATCGTTACCTGAGTAAGGTGCCAAAGAAGAGAATTTTGATTCATCCTCGGTGAGGTGATGCCCACACCCTGAATCCACGATCCAATCCTCTTTGAAGGTGATGGCAGCTAAGGCCTTAACGGGCATAGCCGTCATATTAGCCGCAAAGGCTCCTCCCCATCCAGCTTCATCAGACTTTGGCTTCTCCTTCTCCGCTGCATGTCCCGGCTGAAGATTAACCCGGCAATCTTTCTTGAAGTGCCCGGTCTTATTGCACCTGAAGCACCTTGGTCCCTCTCCCTTCTTCTTCCCATCAAACTTAGGAGCATAACTCCTATTCTGCTGACCTGAAGTAGAGGTTCCATCATGACCTGGCTTCTTCTTCTCCCATTTCTTCTTCTTCTTCCCAGAGAACAACACATCACTATCTCCCCCAGAGATAGAAGCCCCTGCCATCTATCTTGCCAAACTTTCTTGCGAAGCAAGTAAGTTCTCCAGCTCCAACTGAGATGGTTGATTTGCCCAACCCTGAACTGACATCACAAAGGCATGATACTCCTTCCGCAACCCTTGGATGATATGCCTCTTCAGTTTTGCCTCTGAGATGGGCTCATCAGGGTCCAATGCAGAAATCTCTGCTGCGAGGTTCTTCAACTTAAGAAAGAAGGTAGAGATTTAAAGGTCACCTTGAGAGGCCCATGCCAACTCATTTTCAAGAAACTGTAGGCGAGTTACATTCTTCTTATTAAACAGACCGTCCAAAGAAGTCCAAATCTCAGCAGCAGATTTACATCCAATGATGTGATTGAATATCTCTGGTGAGATAGCCCTCTTGAGTGTGAACTCTGCCTTAGCATTAGTCCTCCTCCAAAGTCTTACCTCTGCCATATTATCTCCTGCTGGAAAAACTTCTAGTGTGTCTTCTCCTCCAACTATCTCCCAAAGATCCTCGCCAAGTAAGTAACTTTCCATACATGACGTCCATTTCTTATAGTTAGTCGATGTGAGGAGTTCAATACCAAGCCCTCTTGCGTATGCACTTCCATGGAAAACCTATGTGGTCTCTTCTTCACAAAGACGATGGCAACTCAAGTTGATCACTGCTTATCCACTCCAACAACTGCCTCTATTACCATGTTAAAATTTTTGATTTGAATCGTTTAGGAGTAAGCAGGAGTTGCATCAACTGAGTTATAGCCAAACAACCACAATATGCCACACAGCAACACAAAGCTTTATTGAATCACAATACTTCATTACAGTGCTTGACATACATGGCGAGACATGATTCATATGAATCACGAAGGAGAGAGAAACAAAACACACCAAAAACATAACTGGCGTCTTGACAAGCAGAGACCGCACAGACCGCTCGACTCCAGAGACCGCCCATCTTGACCTGAGACCGCACGAACAGAAAACAGGCAAGATGACCTGCACTGCCAGACCGCCACCTCAGACCGCACGAACTGGAGCTTATTTCACTGAACAAAGAACTGAAGCTGTCGCCAGATCGCCTAACCGCTGAAGGTCGCCTGATCGCCGAGTTCGCTGCAAACAGCACAAGAACAACATTAACCAGTTCGCAGACAAGCCGCTGTCGAACTGTTTATTCAAGCCGCTGGGAAATCACTAAGGAAGGAGACCGCACCTGCTGACCGCAAACCTGCGAACACAATAAACAGTCAACTTGCTTCCGAGACCGCCCGACCTCAAAGTGAGACCGCACAAAACAACCCAGGCTCTAGTTCTTACAGTTCTCGTTATGAATGACGGGCCATGCACTCCTATATATAGGCGACAAGATGGATGTCGTCACCGCCACAAGAGAGATACAATCACCACCCGCCAGATCGCCAGCGGTCTCAAAGAGCACACCGCGCGATCACACCACTTGGACAACCTTTCGTCCAAGACCGCAGATCAGCAGGCAAATAACGCACAAGCCGTGCGAACACGAGACCGTGCACAAACTGTGAAGACATATGTGAACTCCTCCCTTAGATCGCCAAGAGCAAACCAAGAACCATCTGGCCAACTTCAAACATGTCGCCAGATCACCCAGCACAAGCCGCCGGGTCACAGCGGTAACATAAAACAAACCGCCCGGTCTTCTACAAGTAAGATAGACCAACCAAGCAAAATAACCCGGGAAGAGACCGGAACTAACAAGAACAGACCGGCCAACCAGCAGACTGCCAGAACAGACCGGCAGAGCTAGACCGGCAGATCACTAACACAGACCGCGCTGTCTCTGCGGTCACCCAAATTCAGACCGCCCGGTCACCTTCCACTTCACTTCAACAAATTCAACATCGCTTGCATAGGATGGCCTTGCCAACAATAACAGAGAGAAATTTGCCTCTATGGTTAAAGAACTTTCTCTTTAGTGACCCATGTTTGGCATCACTATATTCACACCATTGTAGTGCTTGGTCTTTGTCTTGTTCAGAATTGTTATCTTCCTCCTCTTCACTGCAAGAGGTCAGCTGCATGGCCTTCTCCTTTTTCTTGGGAGATATTTTTATCTTGACACTCCCTATCTTGCCTTTTATTGAAGAATTGGTTGAGGACATCTTGGCAGTAGAGAAAAATTCCAGAACTTCAGTTCTAAGAATCATGGAGGGCTCAGACATGACATACTCTAGTCCTTGGTCTGAAAGAAGTTGAATCACTTCTTTTATCTCTGCAGGAGTATGCATGAATCCATTTCTAACAATCACATTTCCTTCATGTAGATCTTTTGCCATTTTTGGCGACGAGAGGTAGAAGGTTTAGTCTCGTCGGCTAGGTTATTGGAAAGTGTAGTGAATTAATCAACATTTGGGTATTAATAAGGGCTTGATTTAGGTTAGCCCTAAGTATATGTGTTGATTTAACTAATCAATTTGATTTATTTACATTGCTAACGTGTCAATTTTGGCATATTTTCATTTAGCTAGTCCGCCTCAGCGGAACCGCTGAGACGGAGGTGTTATCTGCTGGGACAAAGTATTGCCAACCGCTGAGACAGTTCTAGTTATCTCAGCAGATTAGCTAAGATCTTCTCAGCTATCTCAGCGGTTCAGATAGCACCTAGTTGTCTCAGTGGATCTAAGGAGGAGAAATCACACCAATCATGCACATGTTTACCTCCTTTAAAAATGAAGACCATAATAGAGATGATAAAAAAAGTAGATCATTCTTAAAAATAAGGACGTGCAAAAAAATTAACCAAAAATTGATGAAATCATCATGCGATCTAATGAAACCCACTTTTACACCAACTTGGTCAGTTTGTGGCGGGGTTAATTTCCCTTCCCTTGAAATTGTTGGGATATTGGGTCTGTTCAGTTTTTTTCTTTGGATATCGACCAAATGGAACCTATCGAGTATCATATATGATGCCTCATAATATGCTCATTCTCAAAATTTCATAAGTTCATTCATTCATTTATTAAGCAATCAATCCTCTTATTGGATAAAAACTGATTGTATTCCCTCAAACATTTTTTACACAACATTATAATTAGATTCCAACTTAGAGAATATATGCTTATACATCACCTAATTTGAAAGACATGGTTTCTTGGACTTAATTACGTTTTTTTGTTAAATGATATGATAAATGGCGAGATACTTTAGAAAAGAAGGGTTTTAGATTGAGCACGACAAAAATGGAGTATATGGAGCTTAAATTTAGTATCACAAGAGGACGGATGACTTCTTCATTAAGTTGAGTGACCAAGATATTTCCCGCAGTGAGTGCTTTAAATATCTGAGATCGATAGTTCAACAAGATGGAGGTGTAGATAAAGATGTGACACATAGAATCCAAGCAAGTTGGTTGAAGTGGAGAGGCGCGTCTCGAATCTTATGTGATCGTAAAATACCATTAAAACTTAAAGGCCAGTTTTATTGTACTGCAATTAGACCAGCGTTGCTTTACGGTTCTAAGTGTTGGGCAGTGAATTGTGTACATGAACCAAAAATGGGAGTTGCGAAGATGCTTAGGTGGATGTGTGGACACACGAGACTGGATAAAATTAGGAATGAATGTATCAGGGATAAGACAGGAGTGACACCAATTACAGAGAAGATGCGGGAAGCTCGCTTAAGATGGTTCAAACACATAGAAAGGAGACCATTAGAGGCACATGTTAGACGTTGTGAGAGTTTAGATACTATGCATGTCTTAGCCGATTTCACTATCATTGATCCTAACTATGCTAAATTCATATAGCATTAAACTTTAGGCATGTGTTAAGGCCTAAACCTGCTACCAATTATGTGGATAGCTACTTTTCCTATCAAGGCTTCTGAAGTATCTAGTTGCCTACCTAAATCACCTAGAGGGGGGTGAATAGGTGATCTCTACGTCTTTTGCGGAATTAAATTTAAACGTAAAGCACAGCACACAAAATTAATCACAGCCACAGATAACACCAGGAATTTATAGTGGTTCCCCGTACTTGGGTACTCCACTGCCGGCCTCGCCAATCTAGCACCACAGCTAGACTTGACTACTCACTAAATCTCGGATCAAGAACGATCCTACAATCTCGGAGTCAAACTCCTACAAACTCAGAGAGAACCTCTCTTACAACTCGGAGAAAACTTCTCCTACAACTCGGAGAACAACCTCTCCTACAACTCGGAGATAACAACTCCTATAATAGATTGAAAAGGGGTTTGAACAATACTAAACCGGATCTGAATAACAAAGGCGTTTTCTTCCTTCTTCTTGAATGGCTTTTGAGAACGATGAGGAAGAACAACGATCCTTCAAATCTGTCTTTGGCAATCCGAAACGATCCAATAGAGATTGTAGAACCTGAGTATGGATCAATCGAATCCTTCTTGATAGAAATCGCCAACTTCAATGAGAAGAACGATCTCCAATCGTAGGCGACGGCGAGCGGCGCTTTTCACGTCCTTTTTGATCGGGAGAGAGATTAGGTCATGAACGATTAGGAAAAGGAACTTCTAAATAACCCAAGATCAACCCTATATATAGAGAGGATCAATTTAGGGTTAAATCGGTCTTAAACGTACTCAAAATAGCCGTTAGAAACGAGAAGGGGCGATCACGATCCGTCCAGAACAGAGAAAACGAAATTAGAAATTTACGGACAGATGTCTCGAGACATAAGGGATCTCTCGAGACATGACGGATCTCTCGAGACATAAGGGTTCTCTCGAGACATGAAACGGAGAGAGCAGGAAAGAGATGTCTCGAGAACTAAATGATCTCTCGAGACATTACAAAAATTTCAGACTTAAGATATCTCGAGACAACCACGATCTCTCGAGACATGTCTGATCTCTCGAGACATATCCTTAGGAAAAATTTGTTTTACAAAAATTTCTTTTCTTCTCTTGAACACATGCAGCAGCCGCACTCCAAAGTCTTCAATAGTCTTGAAAAAGAAGTGTACCCCAATAGTGAGATCACACATGAGTCATCACCATGTTTCATAAAATGAGGGATTACATTTTATGAAACTGTGTTTGCAGACCCATTGTGACCTGACATTGGCTTACACTTAGCCATGATAATCTGCAAGACAATACTAGAAAAGCATATCAAATACAAAAGCAATTCAATCTTAGTTTAAGGGTGACTTCTCACAAATCAAAGAAATTGTGAATGCAATTTCCAACAATCTCCCCCTATTTGTAGAAGTCAGAACCCTGTACACTAAGTTGAATTACAGCAGTTAAAGAATAAATATGCTACACTACACAAAGATATAGAAATGAAAAAGTAAAGAACATCAAAACATCAAATATATATATATATATATCTAAATTTGAATTGTTCAGAAGACTTGATGTTCACTAAATCATAATGAAAACAAAATATGTCTTGTCAGCATCATCATCATCATCCTTCAAGACCTCCTTTTCCTCTTTTCTTCTTGTCTGGAGAAAAAGGCATGAGGCTTGGGATGGTAAAACGGAGGAGGTTCCGGAGCATCAGCATTATTATAACCAAACGCTCTAAAATGAATCCTTCGCTTCCTTTGAGCTATCTCATGTTTTTCCCATTCTTGAGAGTTGTAGCATTCAGATCTGTTCATTTTACCTTCATGAACTAACTTGTAGGTTTCAAGAATAATGTCTTTTGAGACGGGGCTCCAGATTTCTGGATAACTTTTCTCAACCTTAGCTTTGCACTGACCTGTAGAGCTAGAACTAGGAACTGATCGACTGGCAGAAGAACCTTCGCCAAATTTTCTTTTACCTTTGGTCCCAGCCCTATCTGATTGTTCTTCAACAAAAGGAGCCTTCCCAAGTAGTTCTTCTGGCCTTGGAGAAAACTGAGGAATAGGAATATCTGGATCAATTGCCAACTCAGGAAAAATCTGATTATGAAGCCACGTTGCTGTTTTGAATGAATAAGCATTAATATCAGCAACTTGCTTCAACATCCTGGAAGAGAACTGCTCAAACTGAGAATTCCATGAGCTTTGAAGAGCAGAAACGGAGCTTTCAATCAAATCTGTCATTTTATCTACTATATTTTCCTCCCCCTTTCTGACTTCTACAGAGAGGGTTTGGAGAGTATCATCTTTGAACTTTCCGACTTCATCAACAATTCTGAATGTATTGGCTTCAGCCTTGTCAGACACTGATTCTTGAAGCTTTGTCAGTATAACAGTCTGAGTCAACACTGTGCCTACACCTTCAGTTGCATGATCAATTTGCTTGCTCCCTAGGCTCATCAAATCAGAGAGATTTTCATAATTGGATTTTATCTTAGCTAACTCTCTGCCTAGTTCACTTTCAAATGAGGCAATCTTCCTGTGAACAGTCGTCAAAGAATTTTCAAACTGTGCACTCTGCTTCTTGAGCAGTGCTTCAATCTTTCCTAGAAGAGAATCTTCTGCACAACCTAGCTCATCTGGAGCATTCTTGGTTGTGTCAAACTCTGACTCCCCCTCAACATGTACTAGGGGAGGTGACAATTCATGAACTGACATGACATCATCATCATCTATGTTAAAAACAAAATCAGCACCAGACCCTGCCTGTTGGCCACTGGGACTGTGCTCTTCAGATACTGGAAGGGATTCTGTTGGAGCTGATGAGGATTTACCTTTGGCTTTTGAACGGATTTGCAGCTTGGCACGACTTGAAGCTTTAGAGCGAGTCCGAGATGAAAGTGGCAATGATGTCACCAAGGGTGCTTGATCTTCAGAAGAAGCAGCTGGAGTTTCTGCTTCTCTTGCAACTGCAGATTTAAGAGTCTCCCCCTCAGAAGGAGCACCAGCCATTTCCGGCTTCTTGATACAAATGTCCCATCTCTGCAAGGAGCTGACATCGATCTTCTTAAGGTGATGGATAACTGTACCTTTGGACATGTTGAAAATAGCAGGGTTAAACTGATTTAGAAACAGTGAGATGATCCGGGCAAAGTTAGGAGTATTTATGCAAGCTTTGATATTTGAGAATAAGATCGAGGCCCAATCTCTCTTCTTTCCAGTAACAATGCCAATCATCAACAGAAGCATCTCTTCAGACACATGTCCTTGAGAGCCTGTCTTGCAGAAAAGTGCCTTTGAGATAATGTCCAGCAGGAGCTTCCCTACAACATTCAACTTATTCCTCTTAACTGTAGAGAAATCTGAATCAAGACCACAGAACCTTGTTGTAGTCAACCAATCAGTGTCAACTAGCTCTTCTTCAGCTTCCACTTCAGACAACTGCAAATATTTAGCGAGAGTCTCTGGAGAAACTTTGATTTTTATACCCTTAACGAAGGAGATCAACATACTTCCTTCCTTGATTGGCTTCACATTGATGAAGAATTCTTCAACCTCTTCAAACAAAATCCGGCAAGGATGCTCGAGAACGAAGGTAAGACCGGCGGCATCAAGCATACAAAACAGAGTATGGAACTCATCGGATAAACTTGCAAGACCTAACCGAATTACCTCGTTGCCGACTCCGATTTTCGGATGAGGAGAGGGAGCCATTGCAGCAAGATGGAGGGAGGAGAATGTTGAACGAAGAATCACCGAGAACCACCGCAGCACTGAGACCGGTCGCAGACGATCGTCGCTCGAGAGGGAGACGAAAGGTCGAGGAGGTCTCGGGAGATGACTCGCGTGAACATCAAGTTTTCCGATTTCGTATATATATATATATATATATATATATTTAATTTTGATTTTACGAGAAATAGAAAACTAGAAATAGGAAATAGCGCGTACCTGTCGTTTGAGATTTCTTTAAAAAAAAACTTATGTCTCGAGACATCGGCTATGTCTCGAGAGCTCAGGTGATATTTTCTTCATTGATGTCTCGAGAGATTACCCGTGTCTCGAGACATCACCTTATCTCGAAATTTTCTTCTTGTCTCGAGAAATCCTGCCAGGTCCCGAGACATGACTTGTCATAAGAAAACTTCTTGTCGCCAAGGTTTTGATTGACTTGACCATTACTCCATGTTGAGCATTCCAAGTTCCGTCTTGAAGAAAGAGAACTTGGTCTCATCCAGTGGCTTCGTGAAGATGTCTGCAACTTGCTTATCCGTGGGGACATAACTCAGATTTATGTCACCCTTCTCCACATGCTCCCGGATAAAGTGATATCGTAGCTCGATGTGCTTTGTCCGACTGTGAGAGACTGGATTATTTGCGATAGCGATTGCACTGGAAGAGTCGCAAAACATAGGAATGTCTTTGAGCTTCATGTTGTAGTCTTGAAGTTGATTTCTTATCCAGAGAAGTTGTGCGCAACAACTGCCAGCAGAAATGTATTCCGACTCGGCGGTTGATATTGCAACACAATTCTGCTTCTTGCTACTCCAGGAAATAAGTCTCCTTCCGAGGAATTGACACGTCCCAGAAGTGCTTTTCCTATCGTCTTTGCTACCTGCAAAGTCTGCATCTGAAAAACCAATTAGTTCACTATCATTACTTCTTGGGTACCATAAGCCAAGATTTGGTGTGCCTTTAAGATATCTCAAAATTTGCTTTGCAGCAGTGTAGTGAGATTCCTTAGAGTTCACCTGATATCTAGCACAAACACATGTAGAGAACATTATATCAGGTCTACTGGCAGTAAGGTAGAGCAATGAGCCAATTATGCTTCTGTACTTGGTTTCATCAAAAGGTTTCCCTTTCTCATCCTTGTCCAGAGACGTAGCTGAGCTCATTGGAGTCCTCATAGAGGTTGCACTCTCCATTCCAAATTTCTTAATCAACTCCTTAGTGAACTTTGTCTGAGAAATGAAGATTCCATCTTCAGACTGTTTTACTTGAAGTCCTAAGAAATATTTCAGCTCACCCATACTGCTCACTTCAAATTTCCCTTGCATAAGTTTAGAAAACTTTTTGCAGAGGTTATCATCCGTAGAGCCAAATATGATGTCATCGACATAGATTTGCACTAGCAAAATCTTGCCTTTTACTTCCCTAAGAAATAATGTCTTATCTATCTTTCCTCTTGTGAACTTGTTCTCAAGAAGAAAGTTAGACAGCGTCTCATACCAAGCTCGAGGAGCTTGTTGCAAACCATATAAAGCTTTTTGTAATAAATAAACATGATTGGGATGATCAGGATTAACAAAACCTGGGGGTTATTCAACGTATACTTCCTCTTTAATGTCTCCATTTAGGAACGCGGATTTGACATCCATTTGATATACGGTGAAACCCTTGAAAGCAGCATAAGCAAGGAAGAGTCTGATCGCTTCGAGCCTTGCTACTGGAGCGTACGTCTGATCGAAGTCGATGCCTTCCTCTTGTCTGTACCCTTTCGCTACAAGTCTGGCTTTGTTCTTTATGATTGTTCCTTCTTCATCTAGCTTGTTTCTAAACACCCACTTTGTTCCTATGACATTTTTGTCTTTGGGTTTTGGAACAAGTGTCCATACTTTACATCGTTTGAACTGATTCAATTCTTCTTCCATAGCAATTATCCAGGATGGATCTTCATTTGCCTCTTGGAATTTCTTTGGTTCGACCTGCGAAAGAAAACTTAAATGCATATTTTCGTTAATGGTACCTCGTCTTGTTCTTATTCCTTCATGAGGATCTCTTATGATTTGATCAACTGGATGATCCCTCATGTGTCGTAGCCCGAGGTTTCTTGCATGATTTGAACCAATAGGAGTTTCTTCTGCTGTTGGAGTATCTTCCTCCACTTGGAGTGGCTCTTCATCAGGATGATCTTATTCATAGATTGTTATTAGGGGAATCTTGATGAAGTGTTGAGAATTTTCTTCAACTGGCTGATCCAAGCTTAAGTCCTGCAGCTTTGAACCTGTGTCTACAGAAGAAATGCTAGAGGAGCTGCTTTGAAGCATGCTCGTCTCATCAAATACAACATTAATAGATTCTTCTACCACTAGGGTTTTCTTATTAAAAACTCTATATGCCCTACTATGGCTACTATATCCTACAAAAATGCCTTCAAAACTTTTTTCACTAAACTTAGTTTTGTAATGCTTTCCATTGTTTAGCACAAAGCATTTACTACCAAAGATTCGAAAATAAGAAATGGTCGGTTTCTTGCCTTTTAGAAGTTCATAAGGAGTCTTTTCATGGTTTTTGTTTATGAGTGCTCTGTTTTGCACATGGCATGCAGTATTGACAGCTTCACCCCAGAAATATTCAGGTAGTGAAGAGTCACTCAACATGGTTCTGCAAGCCTCAATAAGTGTTCTATTCTTTCTCTCAGCTACTCCATTTTGTTGTGGAGTTCGAGGAGAGGAAAACTCATGAAAGATACCGAGGCTTTCACAGAATTCTGTCATGGCTCCAGATTCAAATTCTGTACCATGGTCACTTCTGATTTTGACCACCGAACAGTTAAATTCATTCTGGACTTGCCTGACAAAACTAGTGAAAGTGTCAAAGGTATCTGACTTATGTTTCAGAAAGAATACCCAGGCAAAACGAGAGTAGTCATCTACAATAACCAATGTGTAGGATTTTCCTCCTAAACTTCTAATTTGCAAAGGACCAAACAAATCCATATGAAGTAGGTATAAACACCTGGTTGAATCTTTGCCAATAATGCTCTTAAAGGTAGCTCTTGTTTGCTTGCCTTTTACACATGCATGACAAGGTCTATCTTTAATGCACTTAATATCTGGTGCATCTCGCACTAAGTTTTGAGAAAACAATTTATTAATAGTTGTGAGATTTATATGTGCTAATCTCTTGTGCCATTGGTCAACAAGAGATGCACTATCTTTTGCCAAAAGACATACTGGTGTAGAAGATGATATGCAAAGAAAATTTAAACAAAATATGTTTCTACAGCGAATGCCTGATAAAATCGTTTCATGATTTTCAACCGACTTTATCAAACACTTATCTTTATGAAAATCAACAATGTATCCTTTATCACAAAGTTGACTTATGCTTATCAGATTATGTTGTAATCCTTCCACATAAGCTACATCGGAAAAAGATACATTTCCATTAGAAATCATACCATAGCCTTTAGTTACTCCTCTGTCTGAACCGCCAAAAATAACTTTTGGACCGTTCGCAACTGGAATGTAGTTTTGCAAAAGGCTTCTTGTCCCGGTCATATGCCGAGAGCATCCACTGTCCAAGTACCAGATTGGATTTTTATTGGCCTTTGGACATACCTGCAAAAATAAATCATTTCGCCTTAGGAGCCCAAATAGATTTGGGTCCTTGGTCCCGTGTCAGTTGAGCACCACGATAAATGTTAACATTGCGAGTGGTCTGCCTTGCAACGTTCACTTGTGGTCTCCTAGTATACGTTGTATTAAACCAACAATCAACGGCAAAGTGACCAATTTTACCGCAGCACCAACAGTCGAATCTGTTGTACCTTCTCTTTACACTCTCCTGCTTAACTTTTTGAACGTTAGCTCTTGCAGGAGTAGCCCTTTTTGATGAGGATGCCTTATGGGGGCAACACACACAAGGTGGTACTGTCCTCTTCGGCTTTGGTGCAACAGCATTCACTTTTGGTGCTTTCTTAGCACTCGGACCATGAACAAATGGACCGTACCCTTTCCGATTAATCTCTTGATAGGGTGCTTGAAAAGCACTATCACCAAAGTTTCGGGGAGGAGCCCATTCCTTATGATCATTCACAGGTGAAAAAGGAATTGGTCGTGTGAAATGACCATAGGAACTCTCCATATCATAAGCATTCGTAGGGAATATGACTTTCTTGAATGCTACAGGCTCTTGATGAGCTTTCCCTTTTTCTTTGGCGGTAGCTTTCTTAGCAGCCAGACCATTCTTCTTAGCAATTGTATTTTTTGAAGAATTGTTAGTACTAGCTTCATGTCCTATACCACTTCCTTTTGCCTTAGTGGTAAAAGTACCAATTATTGGCAGAACAGTTTTAGGTTGAGAGAATGCTTCAACCAACTTCTTCTCAGCCGCAAGCTGTTCCTCCAAGACTTTTATTGAATTATCTCTCAAGGCAAGAGTCTCTTCCGAGCTTTTGATCTTGTCTTTCAAGGCTTGGACTTCCTCTTTGAGAGAAGAAAGTTCTTCAACTTCTTTTCTCAAGTTAGATTCCACCTCCTTGAGAGCCATGATCTCATTACCCTGAGTTTTGACAACCTTTCGGCACTTGTCAAAGCTTTGGAGCATTTTGGTATATTGAGACATGAGCTCAGATTCATCGTCTGAGAGGTTATCCTTTTGTTCAGCCGAAGCATAATCAGAATCAGATAGGATAGTGTGATCATTTACCTTTCCGGTGTACGGGGGTGCTTCTTCATCATCAGACATAGCCATCAGACCGAAGTAAGCTTCTTCTTCATCACTCGACTCATCGGAGTCACTGTCGCTCAGAGTTTTGGCTTTCTTAGCGACGAAGCTTCTATTTGATTTCTTTTTTTCATGAGTGGATTTCTTGTCTTCTTTTCTTCCACCTTCTTTCTTCTTATAGGGACACTCAGCAATCATGTGCCCTGGCTTATTACAACAATAGCAAATAATGTCAGAAGAAATGTGTTTGTTCTGTTTGGATTTATACCTGTCATTATTGCTTGAGCCCTTCCTGTGATATTCGCCATCACGACGAGAATATTTATGATCCGAGGAAGACGGCTTGTTGTTCATGTGCCTCCGCTTGTTCAGCAGTTTCTTAAACTGACGGGAGATTAAAGAGAACTCCCCATCAGACAGTTCGGAACAGGAGGAGCTGGCTTCCGATTCTTCTTCAATATCAGATTCCTTTTCTCTGATCGGTATCACTGCTTTGCTCTTCTTTGAATTCTCTGCCTTCAAAGCTAAAGTTCTTTCTTTGCTTGAAGCTCGATTTACATCCTCTTCAGACTTTCGGATGTTCATTTGTAATTCATGAGACAACAGCTTCCCGAACAGATTTTGAGGTTCTAGACTTGGCAGTTTTCCAAACTCTCTTATGGCAACAATTTTGCTATCCCAGTCTTTCGTTAGGGAACGCAAGAATTTGTCATTTAGTTCACCGTTTGTGAACTCCCTGTCGTAGTTCCTCAAACCATTGACTATCTTGAAGAATCTTTCGTACGCATCAGCAATGCACTCCTTCTTATTCTGCTTGAACGCCTCGTACTCTTGATTAAGTAGAGACCTTCTATCTTCTCTTACCTCGTCAGTACCTTCCATTAGAACAATTAAGGATGTCCACATCTCTTTGGCTGATTTGCAGTGGATTAAGTTTTGCAACATGGAATCGTCCACTGCACTTGCAATTATGTTTTTAGCCTTCTTGTCAAGAGCAACAAGAGCTATCTCATCCTTTGTCAAATCCATCATTTTCTTAGGTATCTGAACAGTAGGATTTGTTGATGAAGCGGTCATTGGCACATGGGGACCTTCTTCCACGACTTGGAAGATTCTGGGATCTGCAGCTTCCATATAAAAACAGACTCTTTCCTTCCACATAGGAAAGTTGGCCTTAGTGCAGATGGGCAATTTCAGAGAGGATTCCTTGACTCTATCCATGGCTTGCTAGCAACTAGAAGAATGGATCCTGTTCAAGGTGTTAACCTAGCAACGAACAGCGACCCTATGATACCAATTGAAGTATCTAGTTGCCTACCTAAATCACCTAGAGGGGGGTGAATAGGTGATCTCTACGTCTTTTGCGGAATTAAATTTAAACGTAAAGCACAGCACACAAAATTAATCACAGCCACAGATAACACCAGGAATTTATAGTGGTTCCCCGTACTTGGGTACTCCACTGCCGGCCTCGCCAATCTAGCACCACAGCTAGACTTGACTACTCACTAAATCTCGGATCAAGAACGATCCTACAGTCTCGGAGTCAAACTCCTACAAACTCAGAGAGAACCTCTCTTACAACTCGGAGAAAACTTCTCCTACAACTCGGAGAACAACCTCTCCTACAACTCGGAGATAACAACTCCTACAATAGATTGAAAAGGGGTTTGAACAATACTAAACCGGATATGAATAACAGAGGCGTTTTCTTCCTTCTTCTTGAATGGCTTTTGAGAACGATGAGGAAGAACAACGATCCTTCAAATCTGTCTTTGGCAATCCGAAACGATCCAATAGAGATTGTAGAACCTGAGTATGGATCAATCGAATCCTTCTTGATAGAAATCGCCAACTTCAATGAGAAGAACGATCTCCAATCGTAGGCGACGGCGAGCGGCGCTTTTCACGTCCTTTTTGATCGGGAGAGAGATTAGGTCATGAACGATTAGGAAAAGGAACTTCTAAATAACCCAAGATCAACCCTATATATAGAGAGGATCAATTTAGGGTTAAATCGGTCTTAAACGTACTCAAAATAGCCGTTAGAAACGAGAAGGGGCGATCACGATCCGTCCAGAACAGAGAAAACGAAATTAGAAATTTACGGACAGATGTCTCGAGACATAAGGGATCTCTCGAGACATGACGGATCTCTCGAGACATAAGGGTTCTCTCGAGACATGAAACGGAGAGAGCAGGAAAGAGATGTCTCGAGAACTAAATGATCTCTCGAGACATTACAAAAATTTCAGACTTAAGATATCTCGAGACAACCACGATCTCTCGAGACATGTCTGATCTCTCGAGACATATCCTTAGGAAAAATTTGTTTTACAAAAATTTCTTTTCTTCTCTTGAACACATGCAGCAGCCGCACTCCAAAGTCTTCAATAGTCTTGAAAAAGAAGTGTACCCCAATAGTGAGATCACACATGAGTCATCACCATGTTTCATAAAATGAGGGATTACATTTTATGAAACTGTGTTTGCAGACCCATTGTGACCTGACATTGGCTTACACTTAGCCATGATAATCTGCAAGACAATACTAGAAAAGCATATCAAATACAAAAGCAATTCAATCTTAGTTTAAGGGTGACTTCTCACAAATCAAAGAAATTGTGAATGCAATTTCCAACAGCTTCTTATATATGATTACATGTTATATTAAAGCTAGGGAATAACATCATGAGCAAGACATGCAAGTTTGTAGAATAAGATCTATTCTAAATAACATGTCAAGCTCAATTTTAAAAGCATTAAACTTTGCATCATCCAATAGCTTTGTAAAGATGTCAACAACTTGTCTGTCAGTGGGGACAAATTCAAGGCATAAATCTTTACATTCTACAAGCTCTCTAATGAAATGATACCTTATCTCTATATGCTTAGTCCTGCTATGTGAAACAGGATTCTTAGCTATAGAGATAGCACTGGATGAGTCACAAAATAGGGGAGAATTACTTACCTTGATGTTATAGTCCTCTAACTGAAGTTGTATCCACAATAGTTGTGCACAACAACTTCCTGCAGCTATGTATTAAGATTCAGCTGTGGATATTGCCACACTGGTCTGCATTTTGCTGCTCCATGATATCAGCCTTCTTCCTAGGAATTGATAAGTTCCACTTGTGCTTTTCCTATCTTCCTTGCAACCTGCAAACTCTGCATCTGAAAACCAATTAGTTCAAAATCAATGTTCTTAGGGTACCAAAGGCCAAGGTGTTGGCTGCCCTTAAGGTATCTCAAAATCCTCTTTGCAGCTAAGTAATGAGATTCCTTAGGGCATGCTTGGTACCTAGCACAAACACATGTAGCATATATAATGTCTAGTCTACTGGCAGTTAGATACAATAAGGACCCAATTATGCACATGTACATGGATTCGTCAAAGGGCTTACCCTTTTCATCCTTGTCCAGGAAATGTTGGAACCCATGGGAGTTGTCATTGTGGAGGCTGATTCCATCCCAAACTTCTTAATAAGCTCCCTAGTGTACTTGGTCTGAGAGATTAAAATTCCCTCATCAGACTGTTTCACTTGGAGGCCTAAAAAGTACTTGAGCTTTCCTATACTGCTCATCTCAAACTCCACCTACATATGGTTGTCAAACCTTTTGCGAAGCTTCTCATATGTAGACCCAAAGATTATGTCATCAACATAAATTTGGACTAGAAGACACTTCCCTTTGTTTCCCTAAGAAATAATGTGCTATCTATCTTTCCCCTCAAGAACTTGTTCTTGATGAGAAAGCGAGACAGGGTCTCATACCAAGCCCCAGGGGCTTGCTTTAGACCATATAGAGCTTTCCTATGAAAATAAACATGAGAGGGGAGGGTAGGATGAACAAAACCTGAGGACTGCTTCACATATACCTCTTCCTTTAGATGTCATTCAAGAATTCTGATTTGACATCCATGTGGTACACTTTGAACCCTTTGTGGGCAGCATAGGCTAGGAATAGACTTATTGCTTCTAACCTTGCAACTGAGGCAAAGGTTTGATCAAAGTCAATACCTTCTTCTTATTTGTACCCTTTGGCCACTAGTCTGGCTTTATTCTTGATGATGGTGTCATTCTCATCAAGCTTATTCCAGTAGATCCATTTGGTGCCAATGATATTGTGTCCAAGAGGTTTTGGCACCAATTTACACACCTTGCACCTCTTGAACTGAAGCAGCTCTTCTTGCATTGCATGAATCCAGAATGTGTCTGTTTGCTGCAGGCAACCTGTCAGCTATCTACAACTCTTCTTCTTAAGTAGCATCATCTTCAGCAGCTTGCTGATCTTCAACTTTAGGGATTGCTACCTCTGAATTGACCTTGCTTGTGCTGGGTATGTCTTGGAGAGAGATATCTTGCATTTGTTGTTCATTACAAGGTTGTGTTGCAACACTTCTACATAATCCACCCTTGTGATGGAGACTATGCCATTTTAAAATATACCATAACCTCTGGTGATGCCTTTTTCAGATCCACCAAAGATGACCTTAGGTCTATTCTTCACAGCTTTGTATTCATGTAGATGACTTTTGGTCCCAGTCATGTTCCTTGAGCACCCACTGTCCAAGTATGCTGGAACCTTAGGTTTGATTTAAGTTAGGATCCACCTTAAGCATCTAAGTATATATCATAATATATCTTAACTTAGATTAATTATCATTAAGAAAGAAGGCTGCAAATAGACATATAATTAAAAGGCTAAAAATAATATATATATAAATAATATACTAAGAAATATATATATATATATATATATAATAATGGGCTAATTAATATAAGAGAAATTAATATAAAGAAAATATAAGAGAAATAAAATATTTCAGATATTAGTTTCAGTTCGATATTTCGTCGAACGGAGCTCGACAAACGTCGGACGGCGATCGACGAACAGACAGCAGCGCTCATTATAGCAAGGAAAGAGGCGGTCGACGAAATCGGAACGCAGCTCGACGAATGGCGAACGCCACTCGACGAATTCCAACATATTTTCAGAAACAGTAATTTTAATAATCTGGTCGACGAATCAAATGTTTGAGGTCGACGAAAGGAGAGCTCAGGTAGACGAAATTTAGGCAGAATTATCTTTCTTATTTAATATGCTGTCAGACTTTATTTAAAGTAATATTTATATATTTCTATATATATATTGTTGTTCTAACATTACAGCCTGCAAGTATTAATTAATATAGCCGTTGGCAGAAAGCAATAAATGTTATAGCCGTTGCAGCAAGCAAAAGAAGGAAAGAGGACATCTCAAGGATCTGGGAAATGAAAGAGACATTAATTCTTTCCCCTTCTGTCGGCAAGAATTCAAATCAGACAGATAACATATATATATACTATATTGCTGTACAGATTTAGTTAGAGACTGGATATATATTTTACACCTTCTGTACAGGAAAAACAGAAGAAGAAAAAGAGAAAAAGATGAACAGAGGCAAAAATAGAGAACAACTTTATTACTTTATCTTGTTCTGTTTTTGCTAAACTCTTTTCTTGCAGATCATATACAACCTGAGACATCAAACACTATCATTTGCTCAGGGATCTAAAACTGCAAGAAGAAGAAGAACAGAGGATTTTGAAATCAAGAGAAGGAGCCTCCACAAGCTGTCATCAAACTACATCAGACAGAGGGGAGCTCTCTTCAACATATTCATCAAGAGTCTTCTCAGCAAAAGAGAAGAACAACATAATCTTTTCTATTTTCTTTTATTTCTCCCACCTTGTAAAGAGTTAAAACTCCCTTCAAAAGTTTACTCCCGGTGACAGGGCACCTTAGCAAAAACCTGCAGCTTGGTTTATAAGCACCTTATCAAAAGCTTATAGGTGAATTGGGCACCTTATCAAAACTGCCATTGGTGTGTGGACACCTTATCAAAATCACCTGGGTGTGAGGGCACCTTATCAACAACCTCCTAGTCGATTCCTACCAGTGGGTAGAAGAGTAGATGTACCCAGTTGAGGGGAACTACTATATTTCTCTGTGTCATCTAGATTGCTTCTTGTTTGTATTATGTTTTTATTTCCTGTGCTGTGTTTATTATTTGCACTTTAACTGTTTGGCTTTATTACTCAATCAGAAAATAGCACACTATATACATACATATCATCTATTTTGGAAGTAAAAGTTCAACAAGAATTTTAAACAGATAAATAAGAACTAAACCTCCACTCTCAATTGGTATCAGAGGGGTGTTGATTCTTTACAGGCTAACACCTGAAATCACAAAGATCACCTTAGTTCTTATTTTGCTTTGTTGTAAAGAGTTTTTCCCAATGACACTATCAGATTTTTCTATTTCAGATCCACCTTTATGTAATTTGGATAGATTTGAGTTATGGCAAATTAGAATTAAATTATTTATGAATGCCATAGATGGAGATATATATAAATCTGTTTTGACAGGAACTTCATCCTCCTCTTCTTCAACAGATGATCAAGAAAGGTTGATCAGTGCTGATGCAAAGGCCATGAAGATATTAACTCATTCAATGTCAAATGACATTTATCAAAGAGTTAATGATTGCACTTCATCAAAGAGCATCTGGAAATCCCTCTCTAGGATGGTAAATAAATTCATTCCTACTTCTTCCTCTAACATCATTTTTGATGCAGAACCATCACTTACTCTAAGTGAAGAAGAAGAAAAAGAAGAACAAAAAGCCACAGCTTTTTGCATGTTAGCAATATATGGCTTAAACTACATATCAGATGCTGAATCTAATGAAGAAAAGGTAAAAGAGGTAACAACATTTACTAATTTTACCTCAGAAAATTTCAGATCTGTTTTCACATCACCTTGTGCAGGTATAAAAATCTCTAAAAACAGAATCAGTAAAAAGCTAATAATGAACAAATTAATTTCTGTTGAAATTAAAGAAGATTTTAAAATAACAGCAGAACAATTTATTTACTTAAAAATAAGTTCATTATAGCTGATAAGTTTAAACAGACTTTTAAAGAAAAAGAAATTATGTTTGTTCAGCAACATAAAAGAAAATTTTCAAATTTATACTTTAATGAAATAAAAAGGCCAACCTACCTATCTATAAGGCAACTTTGTTTTAACAGTATAATGTTTCTACTTAAGTTATAAGTAAATTAAAACAGCAGTTTTATGATTTTTGAATTTTCTTTAAAAGCAATATCAGATAGACTTCATTTTCTTACAAAATTTTCTTCTACAATCATGTTGAGCATTCTACTGTAGTTGTATTGATCAGAAATGATCTTGGCACTGAGTGTGAGTCTCTTCTGATTAAAAAAGATTCTATAGAAAGTAGCTATCAGCCTTTATCTTTTTGATTCTTAAATTCCTAGAATCTAATAAACAGCTAGTAATTCACTTATTAAAATTCCTATTTTAATCAAGATTTAGGAAATCAAAAATTGCTCAGTTATAAAAGAAAAATAAATAATCTCTAAACCCTTAAGCAACTCAAGACTTTTTATGCTTAGGTATCCTAAACCAAATAGGGGGAGATTGTTAGAACCTAGTCTTAATTTGGATTAGGATCCCAACTCAAATAGGGGGAGATTGTTGGAACCTTAGGTTTGATTTGAGTTAGGATCCACCTTAAGCATCTAAGTATATATCATAATATATCTTAACTTGATTAATTATCATTAAGAAAGAAGGCTGCAAATAGACATATAATTAAAAGGCTAAAAATAATATATATATAAATAATATACTAAGAAATATATATATATATATATATAATAATGGGCTAATTAATATAAGAGAAATTATTATAAAGAAAATATAAGAGAAATAAAATAACTCATATATTAGTTTCAGTTCGACATTTCGTCGAACGGAGCTCGGCAAATGTCGGACGGCGATCGACGAACAGACAGCAGCGCTAATTATAGCAAGGAAAGCGGCGGTCGACGAAATCGGAACGCAGCTCGACGAATGGCGAACGCCGCTCGACGAATTCCAACATATTTTCAGAAACAGTAATTTTAATAATCTGGTTGACGAATCAAATGTTTGAGGTCGACGAAAGGAGAGCTCAGGTCGACGAAATTTAGGCAGAATTATCTTTCTTATTTAATATGCTGTCAGACTTTATTTAAAGTATTATTTATATATTTCTATATATATATATTGTTGTTCTGACATTACAGCCTGCAAGTATTAATTAATATAGCCGTTGGCAGAAAGCAATAAATGCTATAGCCGTTGTAGCAAGCAAAAGAAGGAAAGAGGATAGCTCAAGGATCTGGGAAATGAAAGAGACATTAATTATTTCCCCTTCTGTCGTCAAGAATTCAAATCAGACAGATAACATATATATATATATATATACTATATTGCTATACAAATTTAGGTAGAGACAGGATATATATTTTACACCTTCTGTACAGGAAAAACAGAAGAAGAAGAGAAAAAGATGAACAGGGGCAAAAACAGAGAACAACTTTATTACTTTATCTTGTTCTGTTTTTGCTAAACTCTTTTCTTGCAGATCATATACAACCTGAGACATCAAACACTATCATTTGCTTAGGGATCTAAAACTGCAAGAAGAAGAAGAACAGAGGATTTTGAAATTAATAGAAGGAGCCTCCACAAGTTGTCATCACACTATATCAGACAGGGGGAGCTCTCTTCAACATATTCATCAAGAGTCTTCTCAGCAAAAGAGAAGAACAACATAATCTTTTCTATTTTCTTTTATTTCTCCCACATTATAAAGGGTTAAAACTCCCTTCAAAAGTTTACTCCCGGTGACAGGGCACCTTAGCAAAAACCTGCAGCTTGGTTTATAAGCACCTTATCAAAAGCTTATAGGTGAATTGGGCACCTTATCAAAACTCCCATTGGTGTGTGGACACCTTATCAAAATCACCTTGGTGTGAGGGCACCTTATCAACAACCTCCTAGTGGATTCCTACCAGTGGGTAGAAGAGTAGACGTACCCAGTTGAGGGGAACTACTATATTTCTCTGTGTCATCTAGATTGCTTCTTGTTTGTATTATGTTTTTATTTCCCGTGCTGTGTTTATTATTTGCACTTTAACTATTTGGCTTTATTACTCAATCAGAAAATAGCACACTATATACATACATATCATCTATTTTGGAAGTAAAAGTTCAACAAGAATTTTAAACAAATAAATAAGAACTAAACCTCCACTCTCAAAGTACCAAATTTGCACAAGGCTGGTAGTTGAACTATCCTGCAAGAAGGAATTTAATTACGTACCCTTAGGAGCCCAGGTAATTTTGGGTCCTAGGCTTTTGTTAGCATGGAAAGACTTCACACCTGCTACAACCTTTGCAGGAAAGCTCATATTTGCACTTGGCACATTGGTATTGTGCCAACAATCTATGGCAAAGTGTCCCACCTTACCACAACACTAACACTCATGAATATTATATCTTCTCTTCTGAACCTTCTTTGAAGAATTATAATCAATATGCTTGTGTTCTGGAGGGAAGACATCGGCATTCTTCTTAACCCTTTCAACAATGATCTGGCTGAAGGTTAACCTAAGGTCAGTCTTAGCAGCCTTTGTCTAAAGACAACAACTTGCCATGGCTTGGAAGCTAGGCAAGATTTGATGGAATCAGACACTGAGTTGTTAGGGTTGTCTATAGGTTTGACAGCAGCCAAGTGCTTTGCTTGAATGGATTTGGAAGAGCTTGCTTTCTTACTCTTGAATGATGGAGCTGAAGTACCAAAAATAAGTGGTCTAGAATGTGTCATTTAAATTTCTTCATGCTGAGCCTTCATAGCACTCATCCCCATGCCCTTTCTTCTACTATATAAAGGAGTGTTTTCCTTCCTATATGTACTCCCATTCTTCTAGTGACCATACATGTTGTCACGGTCATACCTATTAGAGGGAAGTAACACCTATTGAAAGGTGGTATGAGGTTTAGCCTTAGCCTTGCTCTTTTCTCCACTCCCATCACCCACCTCCATTTTATTAAACCCTAGTCCTCTTCGATTGGTTTGAGAAGAAAATGTGTCAATAATTGGAAGCACTGATTTGGGCTTGGAGAATTGAGCCACTAGATTCTTCTCTTTGAGAAGCTTCTCCTCAAGGTCCTTGATGTCCTTGTTCTATTGGGAAATGGTGCTCAATTGGACAATTGTTATCCCCTTAGTTGGCTTATCTCTATACTCATCTAACCCACCAAGGTAGGTGACTCAGTGAAATCTTGCTTAGCTAACTTAAGGGAAGCAATTTCTTGAGCTTGCCTCTTGGCCAGCTTCTTCCTCATTTTCAGAGCATCCAATAAAGACTCATACTTGTAAATCAATTGATTGACAACCATTTCAGATTCTGAATTATTTTCATCAATTGATGAGCATGGTTCAGAGTCTGGCATTGACTCACACTCAGAAGAAGGGGGAAGAGTAGGTACCTTGTCAGGAATGTCCTGATTATCTTCATCATCATCTGTTATGGCCATTAAGCCATGGTGTTCTCTTGCATCTTCATCTCCGAAATATCACTATCTGAATGTGATAGAGGGGCCCCGATGCCCACTCTTGTAGCAGGAAAGTCCTCATCATCCTCAACTGCAAATAGAACAATATAGACTTCTTCTTATCTGAGTCTGAAGATGATTACTCAGATTCACTCCAGGTCTTGTCCTTCTTGGCTATGAAGGACTTTTATCCCGTCCTTCCCTTCTGGTGATAGGAATTATTATCACCCTTCTCCTTCCACTTGACTGGACAGTCAGCAATGACATGTCCAGGCTTACTGCAGTAATAACAAATCACATTAGATGAAACACGTTTAACCTGTTTAGAATTATACCTGTCCCCTTTGTGGTGCTGCTTATCTGATCTGTTGAGATCATTCCTGGGATGTGAGGAGGAGGAGGGCTTGTTCTTTTACTGCTTCCTCCTCATCATTTTCTTGAACTGCCTTGAGAAGGCAGCAAACTCCTCATCAAAAGAGCTGATATCAGATGGTTGGACTCAGAATTTTCAGGGCCAGCAACCTTCCTTGGATGTCGAGTCATCCTTTCCTTGCTCTTCTTAGAGCCCTCAGCCTTAGGGCCACAGTTCTTTCCCTTGCATGAGTCCTGGAGGAAGTGTCATCCTACTTCCTGGTAGGTAGCTGCATCTCATAAGAGAGCAGCTTTCCAATCAAAGTGTGGGGAGGAGTCTCACCCAGCATTGCCACTTCCCTGATGGCACAGATCATGGTTTCCCAGTCTCTAGTTAGAGATCTTATGAATTTGTCATTTAGCTCAAACTGAGTGAAGGTCCTATCATAGGTCCTCAACTCATTTACTATTCTGAAGAATCTTTCATAGCAATCAGCTGTGCATTCCAGGCTCTATTGCCTGAAGGCTTCATATTCCTGATTGAGGAGGGATTTCATATCATCCCTCACCTCTTCAGTCCCTTCCATATACACTATCAGTGTATCCCACATGTCCTTGGCAGTCTCATAGTGTACCAAGTTCTGGAATGTTGAATCATCAATAACATTGACAATAATGTTTTGAGCTCTTTTGTCCATTGTTGCCAATGTTATTGTTAAAAAATTTAATAAGCAAAAAACGGGAACCAGGTCGCAGGAACACTCCAACCATACCAAGCACTAGAAACCATAAACAATGAAGGAACAAGAAAAATCTTGTATCAACTATCTTTCATACATTTGGAGACATACATTGCGAGACATGATTCCTTCAGTACGCAATGATGAGGAGAGAAGAAAACCAACTAAAAGAAGCTAGCGGTTACAACATGAACCCGCCAAACCACCCGGCTAACAAAAGTTGTCTGCGCAAACCGCCATGTCGCTAAGCTGACTGTGCGACAAACCGCGAAATCACCAATCCACAACTCAACACGTGGACTACCCATTATTCCAATGCTCACTCTGTTCACCAAAGCAAGACCGCTTGACCGCAGTCACTTGTCCGCTCCTAATCGCGAACAAATTGCTGAAGAACTGAACAAAAGTAACAGACCGGCAAAGGCAAACCCCTTAACCACCGCGATCTGAACATTATTGAAAGCTGGAAACGAGCTGAAGAGAACCTGCCTTGGCGCTGACCGCGACCTCCTGCTGCTACCCGCCACAAACTGCAACCGGCTTATCCGCTGCGGTCTCCTCTGATCAAATCAGAACCACAAGCAAGCCGCACAACCTGCGAACACAGAAGAGTTATGCCTCCAACCGTGCGAACTTAAAAGTCTATCTGCACCACAAAACCGCGAGCTCTCACTTACTGTTCACTTCTTATTCTTAGCTCCGGTGGAGGTCCTATTTATAGTAGATGTGAGGAGTGTGGTCACCACCTACGCGATAGGATAACCGCCCACCAACAACAGCGGGTAGCAAAAAACTCGCGCGGCCTACTGAGTTAACACTGCAGAATAGTTCGTCGACTTGATAACAAGCCGTGCGGACTACTCGCAAACTCAAGTAACCTCCAGCAGAAACTGCCATGCCGCGAGCAAATAATCGACCAGAGAACTAACACCTGGATGTAACCGCGAATGCTAACCGCCCGGTTACAAACAGAGCTGACCCCAGGTGGTTTGAGAACCAAGGCCACCCGCCACTGGCTAACCTTTAGTTCTTAGCGGGAAGACAACCTGCGCGGTCTTCATATCTGACTGCTCAACCTCCACGGTATTACCAGACTGCCCAGTCTGATGCCCAGACTGCCCGACCTCCACTTACACTTCAAAATTCAACACCCCCCTTGAAGTGGGAAGTGGAAGTCATTCCAAGCAATCCTCATAACCGAGTAAATGGTCCCTTCGCCAGCGACTTCATGAAGATGTCAGCGACATTGTCCTCACTCTACACATGCTCAACCATCAGAGATCCCTCCAGTACTTTCTCTCGAATGAAATGATGCTCAATCTCGATGTGCTTGGTCCGTGCTTGACAGAATGGATTATTAACCAGATTGAGGGCACTCTCATTGTCACCACGTAGCAGAGTAGGACCTCAAACCTCCTTATGGATGTCCTCTACCAATCTCCTAAGACAGATGGCTTCCTGAGCTGCCAAGGCAGATGCATTGTACTCTGCTTCAGTGGTAGAGATGGACACAGAATTTTGCTTCTTGCGACACAATGAAATAGACATAACTTCCCTTGCAGCTAGAGCACCTAGTAAAACAGGCAACTGCACCAGAACTTCCCTTGTAGCTTCTTCTGGTCCACCATCTACCCTGCTTTCTTGTAGCTCAACAGAAGAGATACCCTGGTATGATGTTAACTCATCAAATATCACATCCCTTGAGACCACAACTCTCCATTTCTCTGGATCCATGCATCTCCAACCCTTTTTCCGATCATCATAGCAGACGAAGACTAGCTTCCTTGCTTTCGCATCTAGCTTCATTATGAGGGCATCAGGAACATGCACATAGCAGGTACATCGGAACACTCGAAGGTGTTCCACTGTAGTCTTTATCTTGAACATCAACTCATGTGGGGTCTTCATGTTGATGGGATTTAAAGGCATCCGATTGATGACATAAGTTGCACAAGTCATTCCCTCTGCCCATAAGGATTTTGGGATACTCTTGGCATGAAGCCAACATTTGCAGGTTTCCGTTAGATGATGGATCTTGCACTCTACAACTTCATTCTGTTGTGGAGTGTGAGCACAAGAGAGCTCTCTCCGGATGTCATGCTTTCTGCAGAAGTAAAAAAACGCATTGGAAGTAAACTTCCCTCCATTGTCTGTTCTGAACTTCTTGATTCGCAGATTAAGCCGACCCTCCACAAGCTCCTTGAACTCCAAAAACTTCCCGAATGCTTTTGACTTCTCCTTTAGAAAATATACCCCAGTATATCTAGTGAAATCATCAATCCAGACCAACATATATCTGCTGCCACCAAGACTGCATTCTCGGTAGGTCCACACAGATCACCATGAATACACTCCAATGGCACCTTGCATCTGCTTTGTGACTTGTCGAATGGAAGGCGATGAGCCTTGCCATATTGACATCCTACACAAACGTGACATTCGCCGAAGGATGACAAACTAGGCAGACCTCTCACAAGGCCTCTTCCTGCCATAGCTTTCAATTTGTCCATCCCAACATGTCCAAGTCTTTCATGCCAGATAGCAGCGCTATCATTACTCCTCATCTTATCAACTTATGAATTTGTAGATAACACAAGCAAGTCCTTCACCCTTCTACCAACATGAGTGACTTCAGCCTTCACCGCTGACATGTTTCGAAGAAACATTACTTTTCTGTTGGACCTAACAAAATGTGATAGCCAGCATCAACAACGTTGGTCACCGAGAAGAGGTTTTTCTTCATACCCGAAACATGATAGACACTCTTCAACATAAGAGGACCTCTATCTCCGTTCAAAGAAACTACACCCTCCTTCTCTACTGCATGTGTAGTATCATCAACAGTAATGATAGCATCATTACATGTGTATGTCTGCAAAGAAGAGAACTTGGATTCATCCCGGTGAGGTGATGACCACACCAAGAATCCACTATCCAATAATCCTGATAATTAATGGAAGCCATAGCCCAAACACAAGTGCCCGTTATAAAGGCTCCATCTCCCCTGTTGGATCGGTCGGCGCCTTTAGAGGGGGGGGGGGGTGAATAAGGGTTTTCTAAAACTTTCGATTATATTTGAAAAACTTTGAATTATTGCAAGATTATAGACATGAAGATAAGTTAAGTAGAACAAAAGAGAGACAAGCTTTATTAATGATAAATAAGTTTTACAAAACTTGATATCGATGATGCTAGAGATCGGAGGCGAATAAATAAAAGGCTCTTTTTGTTTTCTATCCCAACTCGCTTCCCCACGAACCGGTGGCCCTAGCCTTATCCTCCCCGGATTCGGCCTCAAGCCGCTCTAGCCAATCCTTCCCCGGATGTGGCCTCGAGCACCCCCTAGAACTAGCCCAGATCTAGTCGCCAACACGAGGCGAATTTCAGCCCTAAGTCTACCCCAGACCTAGTCGCCAACACGAGGCGATTTCACTACCATTTATAATAAAGAAAGAGAAATAAAATAACAAAACCTCCCTTAAGATGAACTTCTGAAGTAGGAGTCGAAAATCCGCTGTAGAATCAGCGTTTGTTGAAGCGGACTTCGTCTGGATTCGGCGTGATGGAATTCTCCTTCAGAAATTGGCAGAGCTTCGCTGGGACCTCAAATTTCGGCTAAGACAAGCCTCTGGAATTCTAGTACTCTCTCTGAGGTGTATGCAATGGTTGTCTTCGAAAACAAGAGGAGAGGGGGTCCTTTTATAGCCCAAACGCTACCTCCGGCGCTAGCGCTACTGCCGGCGCTAGCCCGGATGAGGAAACAATTTGCGCGGCAGGATCTTCCATCCGCGGCAATGTTTTGCTCTATGCCTTTTGTGCGCCATGCTACCGCCAGCGCTAGTAGCTACCGCCGACGCTATCCCCGATTAAGAAACTTCTTGCGCGGCAAGATCTTCAATCCGCGACAACCTTGCTTTTATTCCTTCTGTGCGCATCGCTACCGCCGGCGTTATCCGCTACCGCCAGGCATTAGCGCCTTCTATAAAGCTCCTGGAATTGCGCTTTTCATCGCTAGCGCCCGACGCTAGGTGCTACCGCCGGCGATAGTGAGCCTCTTCGAATTCTGGCTTTAATTTTGGGTGCAGTCATCATGAGTACTCCTTGAGTCATATGGACTATGTTAGCTTGCACACTTGAACACACAAGATCAAATACACATAGGATTTGTTATTCTCAAACTTAGGAGATGCGGAAGACCATGTTCCAACAAACTCCCCCTTTTGATAATAACAAATCCATTAATGATAAATCAAAGCATTAATAAATAAGCATGATGAAACTCTACTTGTGTGTGTGTGTGAGAGTGATGACTTAGGATAATTATTGATTTTAGCATTTAGACTTGCTCCCCCTAAATACATGCTCCCCCTAAGTGAGTGCAACCCTAATATAGCGGGTTATATTTATCATGTTAGTTCTCCCCCTTTGTTATTAGCAAAAGAGGGTAGGGAAACAAAGCACCAAAGAATTTGTAAACAGAAGAGAAGGCATGATCGAGCTTTTTTAAGTAAATGATAAGGGGTTTTAGAAATGTTTTTCATTGAAATAGATCAGAGTTATGAGCATTACAAAATTTTCAGAGTTTGTAGCATAAAAGATTTTTATGTTTGAAGTAACCCATAAAAAGTGTTCCAAGTAAATCTATCACTTAATGAAAGATAGGAATTTTGAAGAATAAGTGATGATGCAAAGAATACAACATATTAAGTAAGCATAAAAACGCAAGGTAAAACACTTATATGGTTAAGATGCGGAAGACTTATAGCAATACAAAAACATCAAATAGTAATGATAATCCAAAAAAATATGAGTTAAAGTTCACAAAAGATGATGTTTTTGTAAATCATTTTGCAGTTAGAACTTTAAATTTGATAATAACCAAGCATGAAATATTGTTTATCAAAAAGAAATTACTACAATGTTACTTTAATTCATAATTCCAAAAACATACAAAACATTGTAGAACACATGCTAGGTTATCTAGTGCATTTCATAAATAAAAAGTAATATAGAATTAGCATTATGATCCAATACTCATGAGAAGAAGTGTTATGGAGGATAATGATGTGCACATAAGTGTATTTTTGAGGAATGTAAACAAATGTTTTGATCAAAAATACAAGATATATGTAAAGTACGAGCACAAAAAACACAAATAAGATTACTTCCGCACACTTTAATGCACAATAAAAAAGTACAACTACCAAGGTGCTCTGCACACACAATGCTCATCAAGACTTATCAGGGTGCAAAGTAGTGCTTGGGGGATCACATATTTTATTTTGAATTTTGGGACTAGTGATCCGGTGTACTTACGAGTAAGTGGTTTTTCTTATTTTTGAAAGAAAGATTTGATTTGCACAAGACACTTTACTATTCTTTCCAAGGTTCTCAACCTCACAATGCTTATTAAGGCTTATCAGGAGGTTCAAGTAGTGCTTGGTGGAGTTATCTTAGTCATTTATTTTATAATTTTGTTTTGTACAAAGTTCTCCGAATACACTTGTTTTGCAAATCAATAGAATTTATGAAAAACATAACCACTTTTCTTAATTTTTAAGAGTGCAAAAGAAGGAGTGTAGGTAAGATACTTGTGCAATTTTAATTTATTTGTACTAATACAAAACATACACGAGCAATCTTAGATTAAATACATATGTAGACAATGCCAAAAAAAGTGAGTGAATAAAGATCATTATCGAACATAAAGCATTTCTCATACTTAGAGGCATGCTAAGCTTGATCCTACACAACTTTTAAACTATAATTGATGCACATTTGAATAGATATATCAAAGCATGAAGAAAGACAATGTCCAAAGTAGTTTGAAAAGATAAATTGTAACATTGTAGAATTTCGAAATAATAGATTAAATCATGCTTGAAAAAATCATACAGTTTTTTTTGTTTGTTTTAAAGTTTTATATTTTTGTATTTGATTTTAGTAAAGAAAAGCATATTTGTGTAATTTTTACTTTTGTAATTTTTATATTTGATTTTTGCATAAAGATGAACTTTAAACAAAGGAAACAACACAAGCGAAAAAGAAAAAGCATATTTTTTGTAATTTGGTTTTTGCAGTTTTGTATTTGATTTTTCAAAAAATAAAGAAACACAGAAGTGCAAAAACTAAGTAGAAAATATAGATTTATATATTTTAAGGGATTTTTAGAAATTTAAAAAATACAGAAAAAAGAACATGGACGCTAGCGCCTGCGGTAGCGCTAGCGCAGGAGATAGTAAGTGATTTTTGAAGATTTTGAAAATTTTGATTGTTGATTTTGATTAGGTGTCCCAATAGTAGTTTCATGCTGGAAGTTGAGATTCTTAGGAGATGTTTTTGATGGTTAAAAGTGAAGAAGCTTGTATTTGTGAGCATGTTTTAACTTGTAAGATCTAGCACACTAACTCAAGTCGTAATAAACGAAATCGTGCATCGGGAAGAGGTTTAGTGAATATGTCAGCGAGTTGAGAGTCTGTCCCAATGAAGCTTACTTTTATATTTTCTTTCTTAATATGATCCCTAATGAAATGATGACGAACGTCGATGTGTTTGGATCTAGAATGGTGTACAGGATTATATGTGAGGTCTATTGCACTTTTGTTGTCACATTTAAGATCTATGTTTTTGAGATGAAATCCAAAGTCCTCTAGTGTTTGGCTCATCCATAACGCTTGTGCACAACAACTACCAAGTGCGATATATTCGGCCTCCGTGGTGGAGAGTGCAACCGAAGATTGTTTTCTACTAGACCATGCAACTAAAGAGGGTCCTAAAAAGTGACATGTACCGCTAGTGCTTTTTCTATCTAGTGAGCACCCGGCTTAGTCCGAATCGGAATAGCCGTGGAGTGTGAAAGAGTCATTATATGGGTACCATAATCCTAGTTTAGATGACCCTATTAGATAACGAAAAATACGTTTTACCGCTTTTAAATGAGATTCTTTTAGATCGGCTTGAAAGCGAGCACATAAACATACGGCAAACATTATATCTGGTCTAGATGCACTTAAATAAAGAAGAGAACCTATCATTCCTCTATATAGCGTTTGATCAATAGAAATTCCAGATTCATCTTTTCCTAGTTTTAAAGAAGCACTCATAGGAGTAGAAGCTAGTTTAAGATTTTCAATCCAAATCGTTTAAGCATATCGTGAACATATTTTGATTGACACAGAAAAATACCATCAGTTCTTTGTGAAATTTGAAAACCAAGAAAATATGATAGTTCTCCTACAAGACTCATTTCAAATTCATTTTTCATTATTAAGACTACTTCATTACACAACTCTTCATTAGCGGCTCCAAAAATGATGTCGTCAACATATATTTGTAGAATAATTAATTCGTTATTTTTATGCTTAATGAAGAGTATGTTGTCTGCACTTCCCATAACATAACCGTGCTCTAACAAAAACGATGTAAGACTATCATACCAGGCACGGGGCGCTTGTTTTAAACCATACAGCGCTTTTTCTAATTTGTAAACATGATTTGGAAATTTTTCATTTATGAAACCGGGGGGTTGTTATACATAAACTTCTTCTTTAATAAACCCGTTTAAAAAGGCACTTTTAACATCCATTTGAAATAATTTTATTCTTTTAAAACTCGCAAACGCCAAAAATATTCGTATAGATTCTAAGCGAGCTACGGGTGCAAAAGTTTCTTCAAAATCTACCACCTCGATTTGTGAATAGCCTTGAGCAACTAAGCGTGCTTTATTTCTTACAATCCTAGATTCACCATCTAGCTTATTTTTAAAAATCCATTTTACGCCAATAATTGGATGATTAGATGGTCTTTCTACTAAATTCCAAACTTTATTTCTTTCAAATTGTCCTAACTCTTCATTCATTGCCAAGAACCAAAATTCGTCATTTAAAGCGGTGGAAACGTTTTTAGGTTCAATTTCAGACACAAAGCAAATATTTGAAAATGTTTCATGAAGAGAGGACCGAGTTCTTACCCCAGTAGAAGGTTCCCCAATGACTAGCTCCTTTGGATGATTTTTGGAGAAGTTTACAATGCTTGGAGGTACATATTCATCTTCTTTGGACTTCTCCTCCTCTTCTTTGGACGGTTCTTCTTCGTCGTGCTCCAAGGATGGCAAAGGTTCATCATCGGTACCTGTAGGGAGCTTCTCTGCACAAGGAAGAAACTCATCAAATCTGACATTAATTGACTCTTCAACCTTACTTGATTTTTTATTAAATATTCTATATGCTTTACTAGTTGAAGAATAACCAAGAAATATTCCTTCATCGCATTTTTCGTCAAATTTTCTTAAAGAATCTTTGGTATTAAGAATGAAGCATTTACATCCAAATACTTTAAAATACGATACGTTAGGTTTCTTTTGATTGTAGAGTTCATATGGTGTGAGAGTTAATGATGGGCGAAGCATAACTCTATTCATTACATAGCATGCAGTGCTTACGGCTTCTGCCCAAAAATACTTAGGTAATTTATATTCAGATAGCATGGTGCGTGCAAGTTCTTGTATTTTCCTATTTTTTCGTTCTACAACACCGTTTTGTTGAGGTGTGCGTGGAGCAGAGAACACATGCTTAATACCTAACATGTCACAAAAAGATTTAAAATTTTCATTTTCAAATTCACCTCCATGATCTGAACGAATGCATTTTATTTTTAAATCTAATTCATTTTGAATGCGAGTACATAATTTTGAAAATTTGCAAAACGCATCAGATTTGGAGGAGAGAAATAAAGTCCAACAATATCTAGAATAGTCATCTATGAGAACATAAGTGTATAATCTACCACCAAGACTTGCAGTGTTAACGGGACCAAAAAGATCCATATGAATTAATTGCAGAGGTTTTGATGTAGAAATTTCGTTTTTGCTTTTAAAAGATGACTTAGTAAATTTACCTTTTTGGCAAGGAGAGCATAATGAAGATAAATTTCCATTTAACTTAGGCAATCCTCTAATCAATTCTCTTTTTGCTAGTTTTAAGATGAGCTTTGTACTAGCGTGGCCTAAGCGTCTATGCCATAATTCTAATTCATCATTTTTCGTTATAAAACATTTTATAGAAGATTTAGAAAGAACATGAAATGAAACTATGTAAACATTATGAATTCTAGGTGCAGTTAATAACACATCTTTTGTTTTAGGATTAACGATCTTGCAAAGGTTAGTGGAAGATTCAAAAAGTACGTCTAAACCTTTATCACACAGTTGACTTATAGATATTAGGTTATGTTTTAATCCTTTCACATAAAGCACATTTGATATAAGAAAAGATGTGTTACCCACTGTACCAACTCCCATGATCCTTCCTTTACCGTTATCGCCAAACGTCACTATTCCTCCTTTCTTCTTTTCTAGACTAAGAAATTTTGCTTTATTGCCCGTCATGTGTTTGGAGCAGCCTGAGTCCAAATACCACACATCTTCTGTTTCCTTAGCCTTCCTGCAAATCTAGAAAGAGGATGAGAGTAAAGACCCAGATACCCAAGAGGCACCACCCATAGAGTAAGTGGATTTCTTAGGTACCCAGATTTGTTTTAATGATCGTTGATTTATTATATTCCTGCATCCAAATTTAAGACAATTAGCACACGAAATAAAGGGGGTTGAGACCCTTTTCTGAGTTTCTACTTTGCCCTTGCTGGATGATGTTTGCACATTAGAAAAACCAGAAGAATTTTTAACATTAGAGCTACCGCCGGCGTTAGTAGCTAGCGTCGGGCAGTAGTGTTCACTTTTATATCCGAGTCCGATTTTTCCAGACCCAAAGCATTGATTACCCAGAAGCATATCCAGGGATTTTTGACCAATCCCGAATTTCATTATGGCTAAATTTAGATTTTGATTTTGTTTTTTAAGAGATGTATTTTCTTGAACAATCATAACGCATTTGTTTTCAAATCCTTTTTTGTTCTTTTCAATTTGTAATATAGAAGTTTTCAATTTTCTCTCTAAGTCCCCTTTTTCTTTTGCAATGATTTTGTTTTGTGAAAGGGCATTAGAGAGAGAAACTTCAAGTTCTTTTATCATAAATAAAGAGTGCTCACATTCTTGACATGAAACTTTTCTTTTTTCAAGAGAGACTAATTTTTTTGTGAGCTTATGATTTTCTTTTATAATAGATTCATTTTTAAGATTTAATAAAACAAATTTATCATAAAGTTCTTCAAAGGTAGGAGGAGATACCTCAGTGTCGCTAAGAACACTAGTGTCGTCATCGTCGCTTTTGGCCATTAAGCACAAGTTTGCTTCCTCCTCGCTACTTGACTCAGAACCGTTTGACTCTTCAGAGGAAGAGTCATCCCAAGTAGCGGCCTTCAGCACTTTCTTCTTTTCTTTTGCTTTCTTTTGTTCTTTCCGTTCCTTTTGGTATTTTGGGCACTGGCTCCGAATGTGCCCGATTTTTCTGCAGTAATAGCATTCTGGAGGCGGCCTTTCATCTTCGTCATCGCTTCCTTTTTCTTTCTTCGATGAAGAGGAGGATCCCTTTCGTCGAGTATCTTTTTGGAAGAATTTTCGGAATGTGTTCCTTCTTTCTGGATTTCTGATGAACTTCTTGAAATTCTTCACCAGGAGTCCTTCTTCATCAACGTCCTCTTCGATGCACTCCTTCTTTGATGTCAGCGCCAACGCCTTTTTCTTCGGCTTCTTGTTGTATTCGTCATGTTGAATTTGTAGTTCTACCTCATGGGTTTTGAGATTCCCAATGAGATTCTCGATCTGGAGTGTTCTTAAGTTGTGCGACTCCGAGATGGCCGTCACCTTCGGATTGAACCTTGGAGGAAAGGAGCGAAGAATTTTCCTCACCAAGTCCCCGTCGGAGTAGGTCTTTCCAAGCGCCTTTGATGCGTTGACAATCTTTGTGAAGCGAGTGTACATCGAGTTGATGTCCTCTTCCGTGTCCATCCTGAATTTTTCGTATTCAGATTCCAGTTGAAACAGCTTGGCATCTTTCACCTGCGATGTACCTTCGTGAGTAACTTCCAATTGATTCCAAATATCATAAGCAGTTGTGCATGCAGAAATTCTATTAAACTCAGTCCTATTTATAGCGCAATATAAAGCGTTCATTGCTTTAACATTATTTTTACACCTTAGTTTATCATTGTCATCCCATTTATCTTTAGGTTTTGCTAATGTCGCCGCTCCTACTACAGCTGTAGGCGGAGAGTACCGTACTTCTACCATGTTCCATACTTCTACATCCATGGTCATAAGAAAACACATCATTCGATTTTTCCAGTAGTTAAAATCTGACCCAGTAAAGAGAGGTGGTCGACTAACCCCTTGACCCTCAGGAAAAGCGAGATCATGAGACGCCATTGTTCTCGGTTGTTAAGCCGATTGGAACAAAAACCGCTCTGATACCACTTGTTGGATCGGTCGGAGCCCTTAGAGGGGGGGGGGGGGTGAATGAGGGTTTTCAAAAACTTTAGATTATATTTGAAAAACTTTGAATTATTGCAAGATTAAAGACATGAAGATAAGTTAAGTAGAACAAAAGAGAGACAAGCTTTATTAATGATAAATAAGTTTTACAAAACTTGATCTCGATGACGCTAAAGATCGGAGGCGAATAATAAAAAGGCTCTTTTTGTTTTCTATCCCGACTCGATTCCCCACGAACCGGTGGCCCTAGCCTTATCCTCCCCGGATTCGGCCTCAAGCCGCTCTAGCCAATCCTTCCCCGGATGTGGCCTCGAGCACCCCCTAGAACTAGCCCAGATCTAGTCGCCAACACGAGGCGAATTTCAGCCCTAAGTCTACCCCAGACCCAGTCGCCAACACGAGGCGATTTCACCACCGTTTACAATGAAGATAGAGAAATAAAATAACAAAACCTCCCTTAAGATGAACTTCTGAAGTAGGAGTCGAAAATCTGATGTAGAATCAGCGTTTGTTGAAGCGAACTTCGTCTGGATTAGGCGTGATGGAATTCTCCTTCAGAAATTGGCAGAGCTTCGCTGGGACCTCAAATTTTGGCTAAGACAAGCCTCTGGAATTCTAGTACTCTCTCTCTGAGGTGTATGCAATGGGTGTCTTCGAAAACAAGAGGAGAGGGGGTCCTTTTATAGCCCAAGCGCTACCGCCGGCGCTAGCGCTACCGCCGGCGCTAGCCCGGATTAGGAAAAAATTTGCGCGGCAGGATCTCCCATCCACGGCAACGTTTTGCTCTATGCCTTTTGTGCGCCATGCTACCGCCGGCGCTAGTAGCTACCGCCGGCGCTATCCCCGATTAAGAAACTTCTTGCGCGGTAGTATCTTCAATCCGCGGCAACCTTGCTTTTATTCCTTCTGTGTGCATCGCTACCGCCGGCATTATCCGCTACCGCCAGGCATTAGCGCCTTCTATAACAGCTCCTGGAATTGCGATATTCATCGCTAGCGCCCGGCGCTAGGTGCTACCGCCGGCGCTAGTGAGCCTCTTCAAATTCTGGCTTTAATTTTGGGGGCAGTCATCATGAGTACTCCTTGAGTCATATGGACTATGTTAGCCTGCACACTTGAACACACAAGATCAAATACACATAGGATTTGTTATTCTCAAACCTAGGAGATGCGGAAGACCATGTTCCAACATCCCCAACTAACATTCGTGTTGGAACCCGTCTCCTCCTTTCTTGCAGCATGCCACGGCTGAAGATTGACCCTGCAGTCCTTCTTGAAATGACCAAGCTTATTGTACCTGAAGCATCTTGGTCCTTCCTTCTTCTTCCCATCGCGCTTAGGATCATAGCTCCTCTCCTGCTGATATGAAGTAGATGGACCATCATCTCTAGATGACTTCTTCTTGTCCCAATTCTTCTACTTTCCAGAATAGAGAACCTCACTTTCTCCCCCAGAGACAGACATCCCCGCCATCTACATAGCCAAACTCTCTTGCGATGCAAGCAAGTTTTCTAGCTCCAGCAATGATGGTTGATTGGCCCAGCCTTGAACAGAAGTAACAAAAGGCACATACTCCCTCCGCAATCCGCAGATTAAGATCCTCTTCAGCTTAGCTTCTGAGATAGGCTCATCCGGATCCAAAGCCAAAATCTCTGCGCAAAGGTTCTTCTTCTTTAGGAAGAACATTGATATGGACAAGTCTCCTTGAGTTGCCTTAGCCAACTCATTTTCCAAGAACTGTAGCTGAGCTACATTCTTCTTATTGAACAAGCCATCCAAGGTCGTCCAAATCTCAGCAGTTGATCGACATCCAATGATGTGATCAAACAATTCTGATGAGATAGTCCGCTTGAGATTAAACTCCGCCTTAGCATTAGTTCTCCTCCAAGATCTCACCAGATGAGCATTTTCACCAGCAACAACCACTTCTTGAGTTTCTTCTCCACCAACAACCTCCCAGAGGTCCTCGCCCAAAAGATAGCTCTCCATGCAAGACTTCCACTTCTTAAAGTTAGTCTGCGTCAGGAGCTCAATACCAAGACCTCTTGCTATTCCTCCTTCCATAGCTATACCACTGATAACTGTGCTTCCAGAAATCCAAGCAAGATAAATGCGGCTGAATCACAGCTCAAACCTCTGTCCCCTCTGATACTATGTTAAAAAATTTAATAAGCGCAAAATGGGAACCAGGTCGTAGGAACACTTCAACCATACCAAGCACTAGAAACCAAAAGCAATGAAGGAACAAGAGAAATCTTGTATCAACTATCTTTTGTACATTTTGAGACATACATTGTGAGACATGATTCTTTCAGTACTCAATGATGAGGAGAGAAGAAAACCAACTACAAGAAGCTAGCGGTTACAACATGAACACACCAAACCGCCCGGATAACAAAGCTTGTCCGCGCATACTGCATAGTCACCAAGCTGACCGCGTGACTAACCGCGAAATCATCAATCCGCAACTCAACACGCAGACTACACGTTATTACCATGCTTACTTTCTTCAACCAATCAAGGCCGCCAGACCACAGTCACATGGACGCTCCTAACCGCGAACAAGCTACTGAAGAACTGAACTGAAGTAACAGACTGGCAAAGGAAAACCGCATAACCGTCGCGATCTGAAGTTTATTGAAAGCTAGAAACAAACTGAAGTGAACCTGCCATGTCGCTGACCACGACCTCCTGCTGCTACCCTCCATAGACTGCTACCGGCTTATCCGCTGAGGTCTTCTCTGATCAAATCAGAACCACAAGTAAGCCTCACAACCTGCGAGCACAGCTATGGTAAGCCTCAAACCGCGCGAACAGAAAAGTCTATCTGCACCACAAACTTGCGAGCTCTCACTTACTGTTCACTACTTATTTTTAGCCCCGGTGTAGGTCCTATTTATAGTAGAGATGAGGAGTGTGGTCACCGCCTACATGATAGGATAACCGCCCACCAACAACAGCGGGTAGCAAACAGCTTGCGTGGCTTGCTGAGTTAACCATGCAGAACAGTTCGCCGACTTGATAACAAGCCGCGCGGACTACTAGCAAACTCAAGCAACCCCCAGCATAAACTACCAACCCACAAGGAAAGAACCGGCCATAGAACTAACACCTGGATGTAACCGCGAATGCTAATCGCCCGGTTACAAACAGAGCTGACCCCAGGGTGTTTGAGAACCATGGCCACCTGCCACTGGCTAACCGTCAGTTCATAGCAGTAAGACAAGCCACGCGGTCTTCATATCTGACCGCTCAACCTCCGTGGTCTTACCAGACCACCTGGTCTGATACCCAGACCGCCCGAACTCCAATTACACTTCAAAATTCAATAGTTATCTCATCCATTATCATTTTAGTGTATGACATGACTACCTGCCTAGTAGGATCAATGGTGGAGGGATTTGTGATAAGAAAGGGGCCCTCCTGGACAGTGATAAAGATCCTAGGATCTGAGGCCTCCATGAAAAGCCTAACCCTTTGCTTCCAAATGCCAAAGGTTTCCTTTTTGCATATTGGAAGCTTCATAGACCCCATCTCCTTCTTATAATCATTGTTAGCCATTGGATTCAGATCTTATTACACCTTTGTAGGACCTGGTCAGACTGTTAAGTCCTTTTTGACCAACCTCCCTCTGATACCACTTGATAGTTTATAGGTATGTAGTCTAATTCACCAAGAGGGTGGGGGGGGGGGGGGGGGGGGGGAATAGGACTCTTTGAATTTTACTTAATTAATGTTAGCAGATGAGGGGTAGTAAGTAAAAGTTCAAACACACATAGAAAAAAAGTGTTTATAGTGGTTCCCCAAGACAGTATGTCTATGGGTAGTCCACTTTCCCTCTACGCCTTTCAAACAGTGTGTTAGACAAGGCAACTCCTCCAATCTCAGCTCCTAGAGCTTACAACAGAGATCCCTCGGGATCTCTCAAGCTTGCTCAAATCCCTACCTCAGGCCAACCAGCCCTACCACTCAGAGTGCTCCCACTCCTACAACTCAGATATCCCCTTGAACTCCTACCTCAGGCCTATCAAGAAGCCCTACTTCTCAGGCTAGATGCCCTACTCAGGCTCAACAGCCTTAAAACCTCAGGCTCAACAACCCTACTACTCAGGTTCAACAACCCTATAATCTCAGGCACAGTGCCCTACAAGTTCAGAACTATATAGTTCCTAGAAAAGGTTTTAAGTATAGCTTACAACAGTTGACAGTAGTGTTTGTCTTCTGTTGTATATGCACAACTGGTGCAACCTTGAAGCAGAGCTGAATGAAATCTTCAGTCCTTGCTCCTATCTGATCCTTCACTTCTGTGGATGAGAAAGGATCACCTTGCTCTTCTGAATAGAAGAACTATCTTCTCTCCTTGTGTCTTCTTGCTGGATCAGTAAGCAGGTGGAGGAGAGAACTTGAAAGCTGTCAATGGAACAATGATAATGGCTTTCTCCTTTTCAGCACACCAACTTGTACTTTTTAAAGTGCCTTAAGATATTCTTTTATACTTATTTTGTCTTCAACGGCTCTTAGAAAGGCCCCTGGCAATTTGGAAGAGGATAAAATACTTTATGTCCCCTTTACAGTTATTTGCGCAAAAAACATGTCGCGCCACAGTCTTCTTCCTGATTTGAATCTATCTCAGTGGTTCGGCTGAGACAGTTTTCCGTCTCAGCGGTTTAGCTGTCTTGGTCTCAGCGGATCAGCGGAGATAGATAGTCTTCTCAAAGGATTTTGTCTATCTGCAGCTCAGCAGAGGCAGATCATTTCTCAGCGGCTCCTGGCCCCATCTCAGCAGTTCTGCTAAGACAGTGACTCCTTCTCAGCAGTTTTGACAGCAAATCCCTGAACTTATTCCAATGTTTGTAATATCTTAACCCTGCACATTCCTGATGCAAAATAGGGTTTATCAAATACAATATGTTCTTAACAATGTGAGTGATGCCTCTTCAAATCATGGGAACATTAATGACAATATTCCCAATAACATTGATATCATAGAGGAGATGTTGAGTCTCACCTTTGATCTACCAGAAGGTGATGACTCATATGAACTGACGGCGGCAGAGACTCAGCAGGCACTGCAGACAATGAAGTTCAACAAAGAAAAGGCCATCAACCTAAAGAAGAACGTCTTCTCAAAAGTGTATAGGTTTTTGGCAGACATAGTAGGAAAAGCTCTACTATGTAAAATATCTGCTCATGATGCTATTCCTAAATAGTAACTGCAGATAATGAGAGTTTTAGTTATGAACAAGAGAATACACTAGGGGATGTGTCTTCTTAAACTGATAGGTCACAAGTATGCTCATAAGGAAAATGCATACATGAGAATCATGAGCCAAGTCATGTTTCATCACTACCCAATGGTGTGCAGATCAAAAGGAGTGTCAATTCCTCCTGGAAAAAGAATTAACATAGGCATATTCTCAAAATGGACCAAGCAAATACTGAAGACTGGTTAAGTTCCACACTCTCCCCCTCCATCTCCATCTCCTCAAGACCATGAAACTGTTGTTAAAGATGTCAGAAATGAACATCTACGTCAAGACCTTTAGACAACCCTACCGGATACAACAACAAAACCTGCAGTACAGATTTCCTCCCTACACCAACAACCATTTCTCACTCCTCCTGAAGACAACCACACAATCATCCATTCTCCTCCCTTAGTGCAATCTCATTCTCAATCACCTCCTCAAATTGGCATATCAACACCTTTCATTGACACATCCTCTACCTCTCAATCTATACATCATTTTGAAATGGATCATGCAATTACAAAAGCATAGGGTCTGGCCAATGGGACTTTTGTTGATATACAACAGAGTCAATCAAGAAAATTTCAAAGAAAATATTCTCATATGGAGTCAGAACTACATGATTCAAAGGAATCAATCATGTCACTTAATACTTTTATATCCTCCTCAATGGTCACAATGTCTTTCTTAACCTTCCTTGTTAGTAAGCTTCAGAATGGGGAGAATGTTCAAGAGGAGGAAATTCCTGGCCAAGAAGAGGAGATTGGCCAATAGAAGGAATAGCTTGTAAAAGAACCTGAGATTGCTCAATAACCTGAAATTGGCCATGAGATTATTGCTGATCCAGAGAGGTCTACATAAATCTAGGGGGAGCCCCTCACAACCAATGAACATATCATAGAAGATGTCACCAAGATTTCTCTAGAGGCTGCCCAGATAGTTGAAGATAATGCATTAATACAGGGGGAGCCTTATTAAGAAGATGACAAGACTACTGAAGAGGAGGATGAGCCCCTTGTATTTCCACCAGAAAAAGTGACACCACAAGTCTTCTCCAGGAAGAGAAAAATCTCTCCAAAAGAATAGTGCAAATCAGGTAATCAGCAAATGAACAATTACTCTCATAAGTTCTCAGTGAACACATTTGAGATACAACTATAATAGGCAATGTGATCTATTACATTTGGAAGTATCTCATATCATTCTAGTCTATGTCTTTATGAAATGATGAGTGAATTTATTCTATTATAGTATATTTATATATACTATGCTTTATTTTCCAGTATGATTGAAATCACTTAAAATATTTGTAAAATTTGTTAAGATAAATAGGGGTAGATTGTTTGGAAAAACATCCTCTGAATTTATTTTACAAATTATGTAAAAGTGGTTTCATCATCTATGATTCATTACCCATATTGTAAAGAGAGGGTAATTTGGTCATTAGATGTCATAGGATGTCACACTCATATTAGGGTGTCAAAGACCAGTCTAAAAGATTGCAAAATTTAGTTGAGTTAAATCTGCGTCGAATAGAAGTCGACGCACCTTCGACCACAAGTCTAAGTAACTTTGAATAGATGTAAGGATAACTAAGAAATGGTAGTCTGTGCATCAGTTGAAGTCGATGCAATGTCAAAATATACTCAACGTATAAGGCAGATCCAGTCAAAGCAATATTGAAGTCGACACAACTTAGAATTATATTCGATGCAGAAGGAAGAACTTAAAGTTTAGGCCTTCATCACGATGGATACGTCGATAAGTATTCGACGCAACATCGACATCAGAGTTCATTTCTAAGATGAGGAGGATTTCGAAGCAGCTTCTATTAGAACTCAGAGGTGCATCGATAAGAAGGCAAATGTATTTGACGTTACGTCGAATACAAACATGGAATTATAATACTTTATGTATTCTTTTCAAAAGCAGATTCAGAAGTCATAAATAGAAATGATTTGAATCCTAACAGGTTGTTCATAAGCAAGAATGGAAAGAAGGACACCAGAGATAAAACAAAGACATTTTTGGAAGTTATTCAAAAAGGGATTGACAGGATGTCAACTAAAAAAGAACGAGAACATTATTATCCCTTTGACATTCCTACTAGGGATACAACAGAAGAAGAAAGTAAATTAAATGTTATTCGACACAAGAATTAGTATTCTCAGGATGATTGAGAGCAATAACAATTCCATTATTCCATCTAATGTTTCCTCAAGCTTTCTCTCAGACACAACTATAGAACAAATATCTGTACAGGAAATACTCAAGGCTTCTTCTTTTCTCACTGCACGAAGCCAACAGATATACAAAGATTATTAGGATCAGAGCTTATCAATCCTTGTATTCTACTCTCTCTCAAGCAGGATTCATCCACTGAACAGAGATCCATCAAAAACACTATGTGCCGGAATCCTCAGTGACTGCTGCAGGATGATTCAATCAGAAGAATAATCATCATTTCCTTTCTTCTCCTTTACTCTTTCTTTCTTTCTTGTAATCTGAGTAAAGAGACTTTAGAATCCCTTTCCAAAGGATTCAGTGGTTAAAGATCTCCTTATCAAAAGATCTAGCTTGGTTCTAAGAGTCTCCTTAACAAAAGACCCATCCCTTGGTTCTAATCGTCTCCTTATCAAAAGACTCAGTGGTTGGTTTTATGAGTATCCTTAACAAACGTCTCAGGTCTTGGTTCTATGAGTTTCCTTATCATAAGACTCGAGCACTAGATATTGTATTCCTACCAAGGTGTTAGAAGATTGAACTACCCACATTTTGGGGAACCACTATAGATCTTGTCTAATCTGTGTTGTGAAATTTCTGTGATCTCCATTCCTTATTTCTGTATTCCTGTGTTTATTATATTCGGGATTGGAAATCTAAATGCATAGTTTTTAGTTTGATTTATTATTCTGTGCATGATTTGTAGAAAAGTTTTTAAACTCTATTAACCCCCCCCCCCCCCCCCCCCCCCTCTAGAGAATACTCAGAGAACTCACTATGCACTTTCACAATCTAAGCATAATCCAAGGCATTGTCAAAATGCTACTAACAGCACTTACCGAAAACATTCGGTGTGCACAACCAAAGTACAAGACAAAGGCAAGGTCAAAATGCTCCTAACCGCCCTTATCGAAAACATTCGGCCTGCACAACCAAAGCACAAGACAAGGCAAGGCCAAAATGCTCCTGACCGCCCTTACCGAAGACATTCGGCCTACGCAATCAAAGCATAAGCCAAGGAGCGGTCAAAATGCTCCTGACCGCCCATACCAAACACATTCGCCCATAACAACCTAAGTAGAAGCAATGGTGCGATCAAAATGCTCCTGACCGCCCTTACTGAAAATATTCAGCCTACATAGCCAAATCACAAGCCAAGGTGCGGTCAAAATGCTCCTGTCCGGCCACACCGAAAACATTCGGCCTGCAAAACCAAAGCACAAACCAAGGCGGTCCAAATGCTCCTGAACGCCCTTACCAAAAAATATTTGGCATGCACAACCAAAAAACAAGCCGAGGCCCAGTCAAAATGCTCCTGATCGCCCTTACTGAAAACATTCAGCCTGCACAACCAAAGCAAAACCAAGGAGCGATTAAAATGATCATGACCTCCCTTATCAAAAACATTCGTCCTGCACAACCAAAGAACAAGCCAAGGAGTGATCAAAATGCTCATGACTGCCCGTACGGTAAACATTCAGCCTGCACAACTAAAGCACAAGTCAAGGAGCGATCAAAAATGCTCCTGACCGACCTTACCAAAAATATTTGGCCAGCACAACCAAAGCACAGGCCAAAGCATGGTTAAAATGCTCCTGACCGCCCATACTGAAAACATTTGGCCAGCACAACCAAAACACTTTCTAAGCAAGGTCAAAATGCTCCTGACTGCCCTTGCCGAAAACATTCGCCCTGCACAACGAAAACACAAGCCAAGGCGCAGCCAAAATGATCCTGACTGCCCTTACCGAAAACATTCAGTATGCACAAGCAAAGGCGCGGTCAAAATGCACCTGACCGCCCTTACCAAAAACATTCGGCATGCACAACCAAAGCAAAAGCCAAGGCGCGACCAAAATGCTCATGACCGACTTTTACAAAAACATTCGACCTGCACAATCAAAGCACAAGCCAAGGCACAGTCAAAATGCTCCTGACCATCCTTACCGAAAACATTCAGCTTACACAACAAAAGCACAAGCCAAGGCACATTCAAAATGCTCCTTACCGCCCTTACCAAAAATATACGGCCTGCACAACCAAAGCCCAAGCCAAGGCACAGTCAAAATGCTCCTGAACACCCTTACCAAAAACATTCGGCCTGCACAACCAAATCATAAGCCAAGGCGCGGTCAAAATGCTCCTGACCGCCCTAATTAAAAACATTCGGCATGCACAACCAAAGCATAAGCCAAGGCACAGCCAAAATGCTCCTAAGAGCCCTTACCTAAAACATTCGGCCTACACAACCAAAGCACAAGCCAAGGCGCGGTCAAAATGCTCCAACCACCCTTACCGGAAACATTTGTCCCGCACAACCAAAGCACAAGCTAAGGCGTGGTCAAAATGCTACTGACTAACCTTACCGAAAACTTTCGGCCAGCATAACTAAAGCAAAAGCCAAGGCTTGGTCAAAATACTCCTAACCTCCCTTACCGAAAACATTCGGTCTGCACAACAAAAACACAAGCCAAAACACTGTCAAAATGCTCCTGACCAACCTTACCGAAAACATTCGTCCTGCACAACCAAAGCACAAACCAAGGCGCGGTCAAAATTCTCCTGAGCGCCCTTACCTAAAATATTCAGCCTGCACAAACAAAGCACAAGCCAAGGTGCAGTCAAAATGCTCTTGACCGCCCTTACCAAAAATATTCAGCCTGCACAACCAAAGCACAAGCCAAAGCGAGGTCAAAATGCTCTTGACCGCCCTTAAAAACAACATCCGGCCTGGAAAACCAAAGTGCATGCCAAGGCGTGGCCAAAATGCTCCTGAACGCTCTTACCAAAAACATTCATCATGCTCAACCAATGCACAAGCCAAGGCACGGTCAAAATGCTCCTGACCGCCCTTACCGAAAACATTCGGCCTGCACAACCAAAGCATAAGCCAAGGCATAGTCAAAATGCTCCTGACCACCCATACCGATACATGCAGCCTGCACAACCAAAGCACAAGACAAGGTGTGATCAAAATGCTCCTGACTGCCCTTACCAAAAACATTTGGCCTGCACAAACAAAACACAAGCCAAGGCACGATCAAAATGCTCCTGACTGCCCTTACCTAAAACATTCGGCATGCACAACCAAAGCACAAGACAAGGTGTTATCAAAATGTTCCTGACCGCAATTACCGAAAACATTGAGCATGCACAACCAAAGCACAAGCCAAAGGCGTGGTCAAAATGTTCCTGACCACCCTTACCAAAAACATTAGGTATGTATAACCTAAGCACAAGCCGAGGAATGGCCAAAATGCTCCTGACCTCCCTTACCGAAGACATTCGGCCTGCATAACCAAAGCACAAGCCAAAGCGCAGTCCAAATACTCCTAACCGCCCATACCAAACACATTCGCCCTGCACAACCAAAGAATAAGCCAAACGTGCGGTCAAAATTCTCCTGACCGCCCTTACCAAAAACATTTGGCTTACACAACCAAAGCACAAGCCAAGGCACGGTCAAAATGCTCCTAACCTTACATACCAAAAACATTTGGCATGCACAACCAAAGCACAAGCCAAGGCAGTAAAAATGCTCCTGACCTCCCTTATCGAAAACATTCGGCCTGCATAACCAAAGCACAAGCCAAGGCGCACTCAAATTGCTCCTGACTGACCTTACAAAAAACATTCGGCCTGCACAACCCAAGGACAAGCGAAGGTGAGATCAAAATGGTCCTTCCTTCGCTTACTGAAAACATTTGGCCAGCACAACCAAAGCATAAGTAAAGGCGCGATCAAAATGCTCCTGACCGCCCTTACCAAAAACTTTCGGCCTGCACAACCAAAGCACAAGCCATGGCGCGGTAAAAATGCTCCTGACCGCCCTTATCTAAAACATTCGGCCTGGATAACCAAAGCATAAATAAGTCAAGGCACGATCAAAATGCTCCTCAGCGCCCATACCGAAAACATTCGGCTTGCAGAACCAAAGCACATGCCAAGGCGCGGTCAAAATGCTTCGATCTCCCTTGCCAAAAACAGTTGGCCTGCACAACCAAAGCACAAGACAAGGCGCGATCAAAATGCTCCTGACCATACTTACCGAAAACATTTGTCCTGCACAATTAAAGAATAAGCCAAGGCGCGGTCAAAATGCTCATGGCCTCCCTTACCAAAAACATTCGTCCTGCATAACCAAAACACAAGCCTAGACACGGTCAAATTGCTCCTGACCACCCTTACCAAAAACATTCGGCCTGCACAAACAAAGAACAAGCCAAGGCGCGACCAAATGTTCCTGAGTACCCTTACCAAAAATATTCGGCCTACACATACAAAGCACAAGCCAAGGGGCGGTCAAAAGGATCATGAGCACCCTTACTAAAAACAATCGGCCAGCACAAACAAAGCACAAGCCAAGGTGTTGGGAAAACCCCTTAGATTTAACTTAACAAATTATTTTAAAAGTGATTTTAACTATTACGGTTCAATTACCCATTATTTAGTGAGGGTAATCTGGTCATTAGATGTCTTAGGATGTCACACTCAACCTAGGGTGTCAAGAACATATCAAGAAAAGCACCAATTTGTTGAAGTTAATATTTACGTCGAATAGAAATCGACGCAACATCGAATGGATGTCGACGCTACTCTAACAAGAAGTCCAAGCAATATACTCTTTCTGTCTGAGTAGATCAAGTCGATGTTACGTCGAATAGATATCAACGCAGAGGACATGGACTTGTCGGAGCACTTGAAGAAGTCGACACAGCTTCTACTTCAACTCGGCGCAGAAATAAATATCTGTCGAAGTAATCTAAAGTCGACGGAACGTCGACTTCATCTTGACGCAGATAATGAAACTCAGAACCATATCCTCAAATCGACGGTTATGTCGATTGGGTATCGATGCAACGTCGACTAGCAGAGTTCAATCAGAGAAAGGGTGAATTCGAAGCTGATCCTACAAGAACTTGAAGGTGCGTCGATATGAGAGGAAGTAAACTCGACGCTACGTCGAATACAGTCTAAAAAGAGAAACTTTTTTAGCTGTCATTTTTGTCCCTCTCTCATGGCCCACCTCTCTCAAGACCGTTCCCCAAAGGCTCCTTAATTACCTTAAATGGAATACAGAATTAACTGACGTCAGATAAAATTTTTCTTGGAAACAAGCCTAAATGTTGGTGGATGGGTCGGGAATTAAAGAAGGAAGGAAGGATTTATTGTCCAGACAAATATACCCTTCAGGACTTACCTAAAAGGGAATCAAATTCAAATTCAATGGTGGGACAATAAAAGCCAACAGAAGAAAGAGAAAAGTATGGCACTTATCACAATCTGCCATACTGTTCTATTGGGTCTTCTCTTCTTCTTCCTCTCTCTGACAGGAACCCTAAAAGAATAAAAATACAAAGAAGGATTATCTGCTGCTCTTCTTCTCTCTAAGAAGAGAACAGAATAAGGCTGCTCAACAACACAATCTTATAGCAGCTAGAGTTCAATCAGAAAGAAGATAGAAGGATCTGACAATCATAGCTTCTACAAATCATCACCATCATAAGCAGAAGTTCATCAAGAGCAGATCCTGTGAATAGATACAAGAAGTTGTTCTTCATACAACCATCATAAAAATTCTAAAAACAGAATTCCTACAACTTTCTTCTTCCTCTTTGTCCTTCTCTTTTGTAAAAGAGTTTTGTTAATACCTTTTCAAAGTATTCAGTGGTTCAAGATCTCCTTATCAAAATATCTGGTGGTTCAATATCTCTTTTTTAAAATTTCTGGTGGTTCAAGATCTCCTTATCAAAAGATCTGGTGGTTCATGATCTCCTTGTCAAAATACCGGTGGTTCTAAGAGTCTCCTTACTAAATGACTCAGGCACAGTAGCGCATCCCTACCAAGTGGTAGAAGAGGGGATTACCCATATTTTGGGGAACCTCTATAAAAATCTGTGTGTCTTCTGTATTAATAATTTTACGTGATGTCCTTCATAGCTAGTTTACATTATTGTTTTCTGCCTTATATTCCAGCACTAATTTATTCTGTCTGAGATCATGGTTGAGCATTAATCCTTAGATTAGTTTATTGTTCTCACAGTTAGAATAGGAATAATTTTTAAATCTCTATTCACCCCCCCCCCCCCCTCTAGAGGATTCTCAGAGGCACACTGTGCACTTTCAATTGGTATCAGAGGGAGGTTGATCATTAAGAGGTTAACACCTTGATCAAAAAGGCCTCCTACTCTTATTTCTTTTCAATAAACACATTTTATAAAGAAAATGAGTTCTAAGGATTATGCTACCACAAGACCCCCTGCGTGTAACTTGAATAAGTTCACACTCTGGAAGGATAGGATAAGGCTTTACATGAATTCAATTGATGAAGACATCTATAATGTTCTTCTCACAGGTCCTCCTGGTCTAGTGAGACAAAAGGAAGGAGAAACCTCAACAATTGAGGTTGTTCCAAGAAAGGAATGGACAGAGGCTGAGAAGAAGGTCAAGGCATGTGATGACAAGGCCATAAATATTCTGGTGTCAATAATGTCAGATGGCATTTTACAGAAAGATGTTGAGTGCCAATCAGCAAAGGAAATCTGGGACTCACTCGCCATCATGGTGGAAGGAAGTGCTGATGAAAGAAAGTATAAAAAGTCCCTTTTCATATCCCAGTTTGAGAACTTTCAAAAGAAAGCTGAAGAATCTGTTGCCAATATGTATGACAGATTCAGTCTTATCATTAATGAGCTCAGAAGCTGAGACAAGGAAATATCTTTGAATGAAATTAATGATAAGATTATCATGTGCTTCCATAGCTCATGGGATTCAAGGATCTGGGCAATCAGAGAATTCAGATGCCATAGAGAGATTTCAACTGAAGCTTTGCTAGGAAAGCTTAAGTCATATGAGATGCTTCTGAAGAACAGGGCTGAGGATGAAGAAAGGGAGACCTCTCCAGCTCCTGTCCAAAGGTCCCTTGCTCTGAAAGCTGCTGAAGGTGAGTCCTCCACTCCTAAGGATGAAATGTTCAGTCTGATGGCAAAAAGATTCAAAAAGTGGGTAAAGACTGAAGACTCAAGGAGAAGAGAAAGGAATTCAAGGCCCAGGTATGATAAGACTCAAAAGAAGGAGGTTATTTGCTATACCTGCAGCAAACCAGGGCACATTGCCCCTGAATTCCCACAAGTGCAGAGGGAAAGAAGCAACAATAAAGAGGAGAAAAAGTCTGTCAAGGGAATGGACAAGAAGAAAGCCAAATGCTTCAGTGCTGAAACATGGAGTGATTCTGAAGTAGAGCTAGAATCCTCATCATCTGAAAGTGATGATAAAGAAGAAGCAGTAGCAGCCTGCATTATGGCTCTTGGGATGCCATCAGATGATGAAGATGATCTGGTATCATCTGTCTTTGATGAATTTGAATTTACTTCAGAAGATTTTAAAACATGCTTCAAAGATTTTTGCATTGAACATCTTAGGGTAGAAAAAGAGCTAAACACAGCTAAAACTGAATTAGAGAATCTTAAGAAAAATGAAACACTCCTAATAAATCAAAATCTAACTAATGAACATAATAATAATGAGTTAGAATTGATTAAGCTTAGAGAGGAAAATACAAATCTAAAAGAAGAGCTAGCAAAGGCAAAGGCCTTTGAGCACTCACTCAATGGGAGGAGCCAGAAGCTCAAGGATATCACAGAAAATCTCTCTATGAGATTTAATCACCTAGGATTAGGAGCAGAGCCCTCCACTAGCACAGAAATATCTAGGAAACCAACCTGGTAAAATCCAGTGCCATTTGTTAGACCTAGTGAATATCAACCAAGTGAGAAGAGTGTATCACCCAAGGGTAAAGATAACAATCATCCAGATAGGATAGACAAACCTAAAAAGGCAAACCTAAATAAAAGGAAAAACCAATAGGCAAGAATCATTTAGAGAAGTTAAATAACAACAATCAATACGCAAAAACAAAACCTAGGATAATCAAACATTCTGCTGATTTTTTATATTTTGATACATTTTATACTCACTTCAAGTATCAAGATAAGAGGTTTGTGAAATCCATTCCCCATCATCCCAAAGGATATCATGAAAGACCCTTCTATTCTTTCATTGAACCATACAATAATAAAAGAAAAGTGCCCTAGGTAACCTGGGTTCCTTCTAATGTTTGAATTGCTTGTGCAGGATGAGGTAGGGTCCCACTCAGGAGAAAATGGAGTGGGAAGAAAGATGTAGATTTTGATTAAAGAAAAAGGCCCATTCAAGGGAGTAATTTCTACCTTGAATCCTCCTTAATATTTATTACATTATATTAAGATCTATTTTCAATAAATATAAATTTGCTATGAAAATCAGCAAAAATTCTCTAAAGAAATAGATCTGTTTTTTAAGAGGTGCATCGAATAGAAGTCGACGTACCGTTGACTTCTACTCGACGCCAGCGTCAAGAAGCACTCAGAATAGACAATTCAAATAAAAGTCGACGCAACTTCAAGCTCATATCGACGCATGCGTCGACTTATTAACTGCTATTAAATTTGAAGTTACGTCGATTGGAAATCGACGTAACATCGACAGGACTATGTCGACTTAGGGTTTCTGAATTGTCTCCAAGTTTCGTCGAGTACTAGTCGCCGCAACGTCGATTTATCAGCGCGCGCAGAAGTGTTTCTAGAAGTAACCTCGACACAACTTTGCGTGCCAAATAATAAGTATTATCGACGGTGCATCGACCTAAACCTTAAGTAGCGGCGATTCATCTGCTTTTAAGCAATTACTGCTTCGAAACATTTACATTTTCGAATTCTCTTCCTCTTGCTCTCTTATTCTACAGCTCTACCTTGTTCTCTCTCTCATTTTCTCAGCCTTTGCAGGTACATCCAATCTCAACCAATGGCGCCTCCAAAAGTTAACTCTGTATTTGATGTGGGCATCGACTCGTACAATGCTGCGTCAGAAAGCTTCAAAGCCATCCTTGGCTTATTTCAGGAGGCCAGGCTAATCAAGCTTATCTCAACCAGATGCAAGATAATGGATGTCGAGCTGACAGAATTCAAAGATAATGATCAGATAGGAGATGATGGCTCACTTAAAGGAAAAATCTCTGACACAGATGTTCAGATAACAGGGGACATATTGAACCAAACCTATGATATTCTTCCAGGAAATGAGTCAGAAGAAGTATCATGGGACGAGACCAAGAGGGCCCTGGAGGATATGCAGTTCAATAAGGACAAACCCATCAATCTGAAGAAGATTGATCTTGTAATACCCCATTATTTTAACTAACCCGGGGTCATAGGCCCAAAACTGCCGCCTTGCGGTGACACCCTCGCTCGGGAAGGTTTCCACCACAAAACGCCGATGCTGCCGGCCAAATCGATCACAAAGAAGAAAGAACAAAGAAACTAAAACAAGAGCCGAGTCCACATCACATAGAAAAGTAAATCATCAAAAGGGATGTCCACATAAACATAACTGAAATAAAAGATAAAGATAACAAGGGTTCCTGCCCGATACATCAATTCCTCACTACATTTTCATTCGCAGAAACAAATCAACTAGAACTATTAAGCCACTCACGGATCCTGTCAACGGTGCTCCCATGCTAGACAGGCCCCGCCTCCATCTACACCGGCCTCTGGAGCAACTCCATCTCCGCGGTCTCCTAAAATGATAAGGTCCACCGACCGTTAGTCAAAAAGACTAAGCCAATCCCCCAACCTTCCCCGGTGACTCCTAGGCACCGAGTGGGAAGGATGAAGCGGAGGAAAGCAAGGGGTATAAACAAAAAGCAGATGATAGGGGCATAATCTATAGTGAAAGTTCTATACTACACAGGTGTTTATATAAATAATTGAAGCAGTAATGAGCATAGTAAGAGCATGTAAAGCGTAATTAAGGTGCAGTAAGTAAAGTCATATATAATAGAAAAATAACCATCGATTTATAGGAATGCCCGTACAAACCTATAGACCAAGGGGTGGTTTAGCAAGGTCTATCGTATAAGAAGTCCCATAACCAACTTATACGATAGGGTAGGGGTTGAAATGCAATGTTTATGCTATGACATGCAAGGTATGCAGTTTATGCTATGTTCACACAAGTGCAACTCACACACTTTGACTCTATGCGCACAGACCTTTAGTTCCCCCTTTTTGGAGCTAGCAAGACTCCCAGGATACTCCCGTAGTGGCAAACGGAAGCGGTGGGTTGGGCCTCGCCCACCTCTAGGTTGGTATATGCACTACATAACCTAAACCTATCGTACGCCTCAACACAAAACTGCGGAGCATCTGCGTACTCTTACTGGATGGACCACCAGACTTGTATGGCTAAGTGCAAATTCCACACTTGCCGAGCCCGAGTATCCACGTCGGTGCAACAACCATTGACACTAAGGACCCACCACCTTATGCACATGCATTATCACAAACTATCTACAATCTCCAAACCACAAACCACCTGGGCTTAACTTGCCTGGCCAAGAACCAATTTGAGTCACAAACTCACCGGTTCAATAATCCGCACCAACCACCACTGAGCCTATAGCTCGGGGTACCAGACCGACTAAACTCCTGTGACCTCGGGTTGTGGGTGAGTGTGTTATTAATTAATCTTGAGCAACATCTTACTCCTACGACTTACGGTTAATCTTGGACTTCCCGAGATTTACCCTGTAAGGGGCTCTCTATTGTACTAGGATCTATAATGGGATGACACTACAAGGCTCCCTTTCTCAAGACACTTACTGTTATTGGTATCTACTCTTAAGAGCTTCCCTATTACCCTTTCTCTTGAGTTAGACCTAAGTGATTTATGACACACCAGGGGAAAGACGATCTTTCGTCAATCCCTAGCACCTCCTGACCCTTAACCCACCAAGTGCACTCTCATCACATACACTTCTTTGGATGGACTTCTAACTATTTAACCAGCCCATGTGCACCATCTGCACACCATTTCCACCTAGTAGCTAGGCCACTAAAAACCTAAGTTTCACAGTTTTACTAAACGTAGATCAAACTAACTATATGAAGCTTAAAAGTAGATGTACTCCAAATATTCATCCAACTGACTCAAGCTATTTACTGGAGGTCTATCATGATGTTATAAGACTAAATCCAGAGAATCATATTTTTCCTTAATCATTAATCATTTTTTTTAATTTCTCCAAACATTTGCCAAGTATGAAAATGAACATGAAGTGTAAGGAATTCTTATGATATGGCTCTCCAAAAATCATGATAAATCTATGATAACTAAATAACAGGAAATACAACATATCATATTTTTACAATAAGAAATTGTCCTCTATTTTAATATTTATCATCTATCCAAACTTGTAGTTTTATGAAGGAACCACCAAAAATATCTACTCCAAAATTATGGGAAAAATACCAAGCTCTTGTATTCGTCAGAAAAGTCTACTGACCAAATTTGAGGATTTATGGAAATCATTTTCTTACTTAAATAAATACTTTAAGAAAACCTCAAATAAGACAAGTTGTGAAGTAGCCTACTGATTTAAGTCTACAAAAATTATAAAAAAAATCACAGAGTTTCCTAATGCTCTGAAATGTCCCATCACCAATTTGCACAATTTATCAAAGAGTATTGGACCCTCGATTAATTTTATTAAGCCTAAGACAAAAATAGGTGCCTTGTGAATGAAGTACTGGTTAAATCATTTAATAAAACGCATAAAAATTACCAGAGGTGTATATCATAATAATAAAGGCACTACCGAGGTTTCATCTCCATCCAAGACCTTTTGTGCATGTAAATATCTCTCATAATAAAATTCCCTAAAGGGGTTATGTCCTAATTTAGGGGGAATAAATTCTCCTAAAATTCTCTCAAAATTCCCTAGGGCATAATTACACCCCATGAACATATCTCCTAAGTTCCATGACCATCAAAGGACTTTTGACCACATGGCCTTCACAAGGATCTAAATGCACACCTAGGAATAAAACTAGGGTTCTAGGGCTTAACCACCTCTACACCACCCCATCTCACTCATGAAGGTGTTTTAGGTGATCCTAAACTAGTGGCCATGGTTTCAACTCATGGAGATGAGTTCTGACCACAATATCCCAAGATAAACACCATACCGTAACTTTGAGCCTATTTGACCTAACTTGGGTTTACAAATTACTCAATCAAAACAGTCCCAATTGGGCTGAGATTTTTACCAAGGTCATAACATAACCCTAAGGAGCACCCACCAAAATTTGGAGGTCATTGGAGGTCCTTTGACCCACTAATTAATTAGTAAATGATTTATGAAATTATCTCAAAAACCTTAGAAAAAGGTTCTCCTAAAAATCCCATCTCTGAGTATGTTGTGTGGGTGTATGTGTTGAAAATGTTGAAGTGGGAGTTTTTGTGAAGTTGGCGGTCTGGGGGGGAGACCGCGCAGTTTGGTCTTGATGAGTCCAGTTTATATAGTGATTTTCGGACTCATCTAGGCTAGTTTTCATGCACTTGCACTTCACTTTAGGCCTATTTTCAAATCTATTTGATCACATTGCCCATTTCATTGCTTAGTGCACATTCATGCCCCATCTTGGTGTGATTTCATGTATTTCTGTGGTCTAGTATATTTTCATGCAGGCCAAGGGTTGTGCGACACTTGGGATGGGTCCTGGGGGATTTTCGGTCGAAAAAGCCTCTGATCGTGCGTTTTCCTTCTCGCACGACCAGGCGCACGACCACTGGTCGTGCGTTAATTTCCTTCCCTGATCGAGCGACGGCGCACGATCATTGGCCTTCTTCGCGCACGACCACTGGTCGTGCGCCGCTGACCGTGCGCTTTTGTGCAGATTTGGATCGAGCTACAGGTTCTTCGCGCACGATCAGAGGCATTCCTTCGCGCATGACCATTGGTCGTGCGCCTGATCGTGCGCGTTGTTTAATTCTGCTCCGTCTATAAATAGACATGCGCGATTTTAGGTCGGGATCGACCACCCGACTCCGCCCAGCTCCGCCGTTTTCCACATTTCGGCAGGGTTTCACCTCCTTCACCGCCCACCTTAGGGAGGATCTCCGGGCAAGGTTTCAACGCCAAATCCTCGCCGGAGCTTCCTCTCGGCCATCTACTTCATCCAAGAGCTTCAAGAAAGGAGTCAACCTAGCCTTCTTCTTCAAGATCGGAGCAGCTTGTGTGATCATTCCTCCGGTTCGTGACACAAAGAAGACGGGTCATTGGGAGGAAGTGACAGCCCTCCTCTACCCCGGACGTAGTTGAGGACCGAGTTTGGACGTGGATTGACAACCCGGCGATTCCTTCCGTGAATCCTCAACAAGACTTCAGAGTCGGTCGATTTCGCACACTCATCTCCTCTTGTAGTTGATAGTTTAGTTGGATTTCTTATATGTTTGATGAAGTATACTTATATTTGTTAACATTAGTATGAAATCATGTCTATGTGATTGAGTAATCTTGTTATATTTTCAGTTGAGGTGTGCCTTGTGGTGTGGATTGTTTGTTGTGTTGTGCCGCCCTAACAATTGTTAGTGGTGTGCTTTGCGAAGAGGTGCTTGCGACCCTCATTCCGCCGCTCTCTCCACTCCATCCGCTAGCCTACTCTACCATCCGCCTAGCGATTCGGTGCATTGCGGCCCGTGTAGTCTTCCATCCCGCCTGGCGAAGCAGTGCGCTCAAGGCCTGCATAGGAGTAGTCGTAGCTATTTAATTTTGTTTTCCGCAATCCAAACCAAGCCTCCCGCAATCCATCCGACCTTAAGGACTTCAATCTCAAGTCCTCCTCAATAGTCAACTCCACCTTACTGTGTTCCTTCCGAGATCGATACTCGGGGATTTACTCCTCATTTTATATTACTTGAACGATCGGTACACTGCCGTTTCGTGCCGCAGTCTCGCCACAGCCTATAGCGGTGTGCTAGATTCGCGCGTCATGTTTTTGGCGCCGTTGCCGGGGAACACAGACGTGTGAGTTTTCTGGAGAGGGAGAATCTGAGAGATAAGCCCTTCCATTTGTAAATTGCGTCGTTTATTTTTAGTTCAGTTCTTTTTATTCTATTTTCCTGTTTTTAAATAGGTTATTTAGTAAATTACTGTTAGGTGTAACAGTTTGCACGATAGTGTCTTTATTTTGAATCTTGCTATCTCCATATAATGTGGGCTGCATTTAATATTCGTTGCCATTAATGTGGAGATATTTCTCACGCTAGTGATAGATGCCCTACGGAAGATGGTGGGCATAATTCTCGTGGCCCAGTGTACGGAGCACCATTTTCCTATGGTTCTTCATGCCCTGTGCCCAAGTCTTATGGACACTCGTCCTCTCCGCATACACCATTTTTATATTCCTCCCTGGCCCCTCAAGGACCAAGGAGTAATATAAAACGGTGCTTGTTCTGTCAAAGCATGGATCACGCCCTGAAGGACTGTGCCGAGTATCTTCGCCAATTAGACGAGGATGATGAGCCGGATATCCGGATCATCCCGAGTCCAACTTCCGGTAGCACACCTTCAACATCAGGTTATGTGTCTGTGTCCCCTGTGCATCCATCACCTAGCGTAGATTTGATTCTTTGTGAGGAATCAGTGCTTGACTTTTATCCAAGCACCATTCCTTCCCCTGTTGTGCATTCTACTATGCTCGTCTCCGACGACATTGTTGATGATGTGTCGCAAGATGAAGCTGGCGATCTATGTATTGTGCCTACTCCTATGGAGGAGGACAACCTTCTAGGTGAAGATGAGCTTTCCTCAGCACCGGTGGAGGAAGTCCAAATCCTAGGCATGGCCCATCTTGATCCCGCCGAACCTTGTAGAATTGATGACAATGCAAACATTATTTTACTTTCCCAACCTATTGGGAGTAAGTCCGGGACCACTCCCCCGCTTGATTTTTATTTATGTTCTTCTTCTCTTTTATTTCTTGACCCCCCTTCTGCTATATCTGAGCCTGTGCAGGTTGAGTCTTCGCAGGTACTTCAGGAGGAATTGGAGCATTCTGCTCAAGTCAATGATGAGTGTATCCTCTCATGTGAGGAGGTTGATCCCCCCCTCCATAGAGGAAGCCTCATTCATTGCCTTCTCCTCCTGCGGATCTGCTGTGGATGACACCTTGCTTGGCAAGGATTTTTTGTGTGAGATGAGTGAGGCTTATTCCTCCTCCTCCTCTTGCATTCTATTTCCTCTACCTGTGCGTTGCAGGTATTATTATACAGGTAGAGGGGTGACTGTTTTATCGCCGTATCGGTACCGGCCACCGAAACGGATAATGGAACAGCTACCTGTGCATTTTCTATTCTATAGGCCCATTAGCTAGAACTCATAAAGTTTTGAAAAAGTCGTGCTGGGAAGACAATAACCCCAGTATTTATCTTATTTTTCTTGCATTGTATTATTCATTAAGTAGAATAGTTAGTTAATTTTCAATTTAGTTTTAGTTTTTCTATTTCTTTTTGTTTTTGCTGAGCTCACCCCTGCAGGTCATTCCAATGGAAGGCGGTGGTCGCGATTCTTTGTATGGCGGAGGTGCGGCTTGGTCTTGTTCTACACGCGTCTTCTGGTATGCTCACTTGCTGAGCATTGGGTACCCTCTTCCCCCAACTTTGTTTTAGAATATCTTAATGCATAGTTTAAGTCTGGGGGAGAGCTAGTATCTGTTACCCAATGCACGTGCACACTGCATATGCATCCTAGAAGCTTTTATTGATTTATTTTGTTTAGATCATTGCATCACACACCACTTGCACCCACTTGAGCGTGTGCTTAGCTGTTTGCGTGCCGCGAGTTAAATTCATTTCTTGAGCAAGGTTCGGGCAAATCATTGTATTGGCTTTTAAATTATATAGTGGGGTAATATGTTGACTCCGGTGTTCCTAGTCTAATGCTTTTGTGAGCCTAGAGATTTGTGTAGATTAGATTACTTTTTATACTATTAGTCTTATACATTTCTATTAGTGTAAATAATGTTTGCTCTACTCAAATGGTGAATCCGGTTTGAATCAAAAGGTAGCATATGGGTGTGTGTAAATTATCGCTAGACGTGTATTACTTGTGTCGGGAGGAAGGATAACCTTTCTCGGTGACTAAGAACTCGCCCCAAGCAATTCTTGAAGCATTTGCATAGGATAATTCTGTTGCGCAAGAATGACTTAGGCCATCATTTTGGCCCGGTTGAGCCTTTGTGCAAATCCCATATCTTATCCTCGTTAGCCCATTTGTGCCTACCCCATCCCTTTGATTCAGCTCCACATTTTATTCCACCAAAACCAAAAAGCCGATCCTAGTCACATACCCAAAGCTGAGCTTTAGCTGTTTTCACATTTGTATTTTGGAATGTTGATGTGGTGATGTTAAATTTGGAGATGTGGGTGTACTCCCTTGAACATTTGCTGAATTAAAAAATATATATAATTAGAAAAAGAAATGAAATGAGAAGAAAAGAAAAGAAAAATGAGAATGAGTTTAATTGAAAATCTATTTGAGATATGTATTTTGGAGTAGGCGGTGCACATACCCATGCGTTCAGGTCCAAGTCTGGGGGTGTGGTGCATCCGCGTGTTTTTGTAGCTGCGGGGATAGAGTTATTGTTTAAGCTCATTTGGGTTGGGTGCTTTAAGCCGTCCTGTTTATCATTGTTTACCTCACCGTAACCCAAGCCTCATGAAAAACCTTAAGTCCTACCGACTCACGCTATGAACTAATCTAGTGCTGTGGAGAGAATGTGATCGGGCGAGCTTATGGTCTCCGACACCGATGGATTTCGGTGGAGTTTGTCCCAAACCCTAGCCTGGGCAATGCTCATCTCAGCGTGTATTTTACTTTCCCCGTATGCGTGACCGATTGATTCATCGTGATTCACATTTATGAGTAGTAGTAATATTTATTTACTCCATTAGAAGCATATAAACTATGTGTATAATTAGAAACCTTATCCACTATTTCTCTATGCACTTGGGTATGCGACTTCGCATGGTACTCCTCGGTGTAATTTTAAGCTAGCTATTTATTTTTCCCCGCCTGCTTAGGATGTGTTTGCTCGGGACGTGCAAACAGGTAAGTCTGGGGGTGTGATGAGTCCAGTTTATATATTGATTTCCGGACTCATCTGGGCTAGTTTTCATGCACTTGCACTTCACTTTAGGCCTATTTTCAATTCTATTTGATCACATTGCCCATTTTATTGCTTAGTGCACATTCATGCCCCATCTTGGTGTGATTTCATGTATTTCTGTGGTCTAGTATATTTTCATGCAGGTCCAAGGGTTGTGCGACACTCGGGATGGGTCCTGGTGGATTTTCGGTCGAAAAAACCTCTGATCGTGCGTTTTCCTTCTCGCACGACCAGGCGCACGACCACTGGTCGTGCTTTAATTCCCTTCCCTGATCGAGCGACGGAGCACGATCCTTGGCCTTCTTCGCGCACGACCACTGGTCGTGCGCCACTGACCGTGCGCTTTTGTGCAGATTTGGATCGAGCTACAGGTTCTTTGCGCACGATCAGAGGCATTCCTTCGCGCACGACCATTGGTCGTGCGCCTGATCGTGCGCGTTGTTTAATTCTGCTCCGTCTATAATTAGACATGCGCAATTTTAGGTCGGGATCGACCATCCGACTCCGCCCAGCTCCGCCGTTTTCCACATTTTCGGCAGGGTTTCACCTCCTTCTTCACCGCCCACCTTAGGGAGGATCTCCGGGCAAGCTTTCAACGCCAAATCCTTGCCGGAGCTTCCTCTCGGCCATCTCCTTCATCCAAGAGCTTCAAGAAAGGAGTCAACCTAGCCTTCTTCTTCAAGATCGGAGCAGCTTGTGTTATCATTCCTCTGGTTCGTGACACGAAGAAGACGGGTCATTGGGAGGAAGTGACAACCCTCCTCTACCCCGGACGCAGTTGAGGATCGAGCTTGGACGCGGATTGACAACCCGGCGATTCCTTCCCTGAATCCTCAACAAGACTTCGGAGTCGGTCGATTTCGCACACTCATCTCCTCTTGTAGTTGATAGTTTAGTTGGATTTCTTATATGTTTGATGAAGTATACTTTTATTTGTTAACATTAGTATGAAATCATGTCTATGTGATTGAGTAATCTTGTTATATTTTCATTTGAGGTGTGCCTTGTGGTGTGGATTGTTTGTTGTGTTGTGCCGCCCTAATAATTGTTAGTGGTGTGCTTTGCGAAGAGGTGCTTGCGACCCTCATTCCGCCGCTCTCTCCACTCCATCCGCTAGCCTACTCGTCCATCCACCTAGCGCTTCGGTGCATTGCGTCCCGTGTAGTCTTCCATCCCGCCTGGCGAAGCAGTGCGCTCAAGGCCTGCATAGGAGTAGTCGTAGCTATTTTATTTTGTTTTCCGCAATCCAAACCAAGCCTCCCGCAATCCATCTGACCTTAAGGACTTCAATCTCAAGTCCTCCTCAATAGTCAACTCCACCTTACTGTGTTCCTTCCGAGATCGATACTCGGGGATTTACTCCTCGTTTTATATTACTTGAACGATCGACACACTGCCGTTTTGTGCCGCAGTCTCGCCACAGCCTATAGCGGTGTGTGAGATTTGCGCCATCAGGTCTAACCGCACGGTCTTGCAGTCTCCTCTGGCGGTTTGACCTCTTTGGTCTAGCCGCGGGCTACTCGGTGTGATCGCCAGTCTTCTGTCCAAGGGTTCCGAGGTGAGGCCGCGCGGTCTGGTTTTCTGACCGCATAGCGGAGTAGGTTTCTACCTGGTAAGGAAGGCGCGCGGTCTGGTGCTTATGACCGCGTGGTGCTAGCAGCCGGTCTGGAGGCTGTCCGGGTTCTTTGTGGTGCGCGCGGACTAAGGTCGTCTTAGTCGTGCGGTCTCCGAGTTATGTTCGCATGGCTGGTCCTTCAGCGATCAGCTGGCATATGCAGTCATAGGTGTTTGATCGACTTGGCAGCTGTGCCCTAGTCAATCTGGCGTGTTCGCGGTCTCTGGAGGAGGTCGGGTGGCGAACAAAGATGGTGAGCGACATGACCGTGCGAGTTGTCATGTTCGCGCGACTTCTGTTGAAGTTGGCAAGCTCACTAAACAGGATGTTCTTTTGCTAGTCGTGCGGGTTGACCGGTCAGGTCGCACGATCAAGGGGTGGTGATCCTATCTCATAGGGTGGTGACTGGATCAGGTCGCCTGCCTATAAATAGGAGCCACTGTAGCAGGAAATATATAGCACCAAGTGTAAGCTGGTCTCGCGACCTGTTCTTGCGATTTGTTTTTGTAACCGGCCGGCTTGCTGATCGAACTTGCCTTGTGCAGCTTCTACAGATTGGGCGGGTAGCAGCGGTCACCTCCTCTTCTGAAGGTGTTCGGGCGGTCTCGCGGCTTGCAGTGCGGGTTGCTGGAGTTCGGGAGGATCAGTTGAGTTCGGGAGTTTGCGTGGTTCTCAGCTGGTGTTGTTCAAGTCCCAGGCAGGCAGTTTGGGCGATCTGGTTTTCAAGCCGGGCGAACTGTCAAGTCGGGCGGTTAGGCGGTCTCAAGTTGGCAGACCGCTGGTTTTCCTTTCAGCTGTTTTTCTCTTCTGTTTCTTTTGTGTACTGGCGAAATCATGTCTCACCATGTATACCTCGCCCTGTAATGAAGAATTTGCTTATCAATAAAGATTGTGTTTGTTCCATGTGCTTCTGGTTGTTTGGCTTGAACATTTAGTTATACAATTCCTGCTCACTCCATAAAGATCTACGGAAAATTTCACATGGTATCAGAGCTAGGTTGGAGTGGATAGAGCAGTGAATAACTAAAAGTTGCCATCGCCTTTGTGAAGAAGGAACCAGTGGTAGAGCCATGGAAGCAAGGGGTCTTGTAATTGAGATGCTTACATCGACTAACTTTAAGAAGTGGAAGTCGTGTATGCAAAGTTATCTTCTGGGAGAGGACCTCTGGGAGGTAGTTGGAGGAGAGAGCACGGAGGAAGTCATTCTGGTTGGAGATAACCATCATGAGGTGAGGAACTGGAGGCGAATTAATGCCAAAGCAGAGTTCGCCCTGAAGAGGGCAATATCACCTGATTTGTTTGATCACATCTTGGGGTGTGCATCAACTGTAGAGATCTGGAGAGCCCTAGATGGGCTGTTTAATAAGAAGAATGTGGCAAGACTTCAATTCCTGGAGAATGAGTTGGCCAGATCGGCTCAAGGTGACCTTTCTATCTCTACGTTCTTCTTGAAGATGAAGAACTTGTGCGCCGAGATTTCAGCGCTGGATCCTGATGAGCCAATTTCTGAGGCGAAGCTGAAGAGGCACATCATTCGTGGCTTGCGGAAGGAATATGTTGCCTTTTATGACGTCGGTGCAGGGTTGGGCAAATCAGCCGTCTCTGCTGGAGCTGGAAAATCTGCTTTCTTCGTAGGAGAGTCTGGCAAGGCAGATGGCGGGGGTGTTAGTGTCTAGGGGATATAACGAAGTTCTCTTCACGGGGAAGAAGAAGTGGGATAAGAAGAAGACCGCTGGAAGAGGCAATGGGACTTCAACTTCTGGACAGCAGGAGAGGGGCTATGCTCCTAAGGATGAAGGGAAGAAGAATGGAGAAGGTCCCAAGTGCTTCAGGTGCGGAAAGATTGGTCACATCAGGAAGGATTGCCGGGTGAATCTTCAGCCCGGGCATGCTGTTACAGGAAAGGAGGAAGCTGATGCCAGATAGACTGATGGAGGATTGGGAGGAGCCTTCTCTGCTTCTGTTGAATCTGCGGCTTCTATCAACTATCAGGAAGACAGGATCGTGGACTCGGGGTGTGGTCATCACCTCACCGGGGATGAGTCAAAGCTTTCTTCAGCTCAGCCGTACTCAGGTAATGATGCCATTATTACTACTGACAATACTGTGCATGCTGTCGAGAAGGTGGGGGTTGTTTCCTTGGGCAGTGATAGGGAGCCACTTACGTTGAGAAGTGTCTATCATGTGCCTGGTATGAGGAAAAATATCTTCTCCATGACCAATGCTGTAGACGCTGGGTATCACGTTCTGTTTGGCCCAACAGAAGTGAGGTTTCTTCGGAATGTTGAAGCAGTGAAGGCGGAGGTCTTTCATGTGGGGAGGAGAGCTAAAGACTTGTTCGTTTTATCAACAAGTTCTTACATTGACAAGATGTGGATGAATGATATTGCTGTCATATGGCATGAGAGGTTGGGGCACGTAGGGATGGATAAGCTGAAAGCTATGGCGGTGAAAGGTCTGGTCAAAGGCCTACCTAGTCTACCTTCCTACGGAGACGGTCATGTGTGTGCGGGATGTCAGTTCGGCAAGTCTCATCGACTATCGTTTGATAAGTGGCAGACAAGGAGTAGTGTGCCATTGGAGTGCATCCACGCTGACTTAATGGGACCGACTGCTACCCCAAGCCTCCGAGGCAGCAGATATATGTTGGTGCTGATCGATGATTACACCAGATATGTCTGGCTATATTTCTTAAAGGAGAAGGCAGAGGCATTTGCCAAGTTCGCGGAGTTCAAGGAGCTTGTGGAGGGTCGGCTTGGACTGCGGGTTAAGAAGCTAAGGACTGAAAACGGAGGGGAGTTCACCTCTGGTGAGTTCTCCACTTTTTGCAGGAAGGCAGGCATTCGGAGGAAGCTTACTTGTGCACACACTCCACAACAAAACGGAGTTGCAGAGTGGAAGATCCGTCATTTGACGGAGACCAGCAAGTGTTGGCTGCATGCCAAGAGTATCCCAAAGTCCTTCTGGGCGGAGGGAATGTCTTGTGCTGCCTACGTCATCAACATGATGCCTCTCAGTCCCATCAATATGAAGACCCCGCATGAATTGATGTTCAAGGAAAAGCCAAGCGTGGCACACCTTTGGGTGTTTGGTTCCACCTGCTATGTGCACGTTCCAGATGTGCTTCAGACGAAGCTAGATGCGAAAGCAAGGAATCTAGTCTTCGTGGGTTATGATGATCTGAAGAAGGGATGGAAGTGAATGGACCCGGAGACGCGGAGATTTTTTGTATCTCGCAACGTCGTGTTTGACGAGGTGACATCTTACAAGGGAAGTTCTGGTGTTGAGCTACCAGAAAGCAGGGTGGAGGAGCCAGAGAAAGCTGTGGAAAATCTTCAGGTGGAGCTACCTGTGTCACCAGGTGGTCCATCAATTTCTAGTTCTGAGGCAGAGGCTTCTGGATCAGGAAGCAGGGGGAGCGATGCTCTGAGTACGTCTAGAAGGGGAGCTAGGGAAGAAGCAGCTGAAGATACTGCGAGTCAGGGGAAGGTGTTGCGGAGATCGAAGCGAACTATCATTGCCCCTGATCGCTATACAGGAGGAAACATGGTGAGCTTTGTCTCGTGTTTCTTTGCTGGTCCCTTGGATGAGAGGGAGTCGTTGAACTTTGAAAAGGCCAAAGGCATGGAACAGTGGGATTCAGCTATGCAGGAAGAGATGAGTGCTCTTGAGAAGAATGAGACTTGGTCTCTGGTGCCTAAGCCCAAGGGCATCACCCCTGTGACATGCAAGTTGGTCTACAAGCTTAAGAAGAAGGCTGATGGCAGTATCGAGTGGTACAAGGCTCGCCTTGTGGCTCGGGGGTTCTCGCAGCAATACGGTGAAGACTATGAAGAGACATTCAGTCCGGTGGCAAAAATGACTTCAGTTCGGGTTGTGATTTCCATGGCGGCGTGTTGGGTTTGGAAGATCTGGCAGCTCGACGTAAAGATTGCATTCTTGTACGGCGAGATTGACAAGGACATCTTCATGGTCCAGCCGCCAGGCTTCGTATCTGAATATTTTCCAGAGCATGTCTGCAAGTTGAAGAAGGCCCTGTATGGGTTGAAGCAAGCGCCGAGGGCTTGGTATGGAAAGATAGCAGAGTATCTCTTATTCTGCGGGTTTGGTGCTTCAGACTCAGACTCAAGCTTGTTCGTCAAGAGGAGCGGGGAGCTTCAAGTCATCGTGCTGCTATACGTCGACGATATGATCGTGACAGTGAATTCGAAGGAGGAGGTAGCGCAGCTTTGGGCTGAGCTGTCCATCAGGTTCGAGATGAAGGATTTAGGTGAGTTGCACCACTTCCATGGACTCGAGGTGCAGAGGAAGGAGAGTGGAGTGCTGGTGTCCCAGGCTGGATATGCAGAGCGAATCGTGGAGCGGTTCAGCATGATGGAAGGGAAGTGCATTTCCACACCTCTGGACAAGGCCATGAAACTTCGCTAGGATGAGGGGAGTTTTTTTGAAGTTGGCTGTCTGGGGGGGAGACCGCGTGGTTTGGTCTAACCGCACGGTCTTGCGGTCTCCTCTGGAGGTTTGACCTTTTTGGTCTAGCCGCGGGCTACTCGGTGTAATCACCAGTCTTCTGTCCAAGGGTGCCGAGGTGAGGCCACGCGGTCTGGTTGTCTGACCGCATGGCAGAGCAGGTTTCTACCTGGTAAGGAAGGCGCACGGTCTGGTGCTTATGACTGCGTGGTGCTGGCAGCCGGTCTGGAGGATGTCCGGGTTCTTTGTGGTGCGCGTGGACTAAGGTCGTCTTAGTCGCGCGGTCTCCGAGTTGTGTTCGCATGGCTGGTCCTTCGGCAATCAGCTGGCATATGCGGTCACAGGTGTTTGATCGACTTGGCGGGCTGTGCCCTAGTCGATCTGGTGTGTTCGCGGTCTCTAGAGGAGGTCGGGTGGCGAATACAGGTGGTGAGCGACATGACCGGGCGAGTTGTCATGTTCGTGCGGCTTTTGTTGAAGTCGGCAAACTCACTAAGCAGGAGGTTCTTTTGCTGGTCGTGCGGGTTGACCGGTCTGGTCGCGCGATCAAGGGGTGGTGATCCTATCTCATAGGGTGGTGACTAGATAAGGTCGCCTACCTATAAATAGGAGCCACTGTAGCAGCAAATATATAGCACCATGTGTAAGCTGAGCTCGAGACCTGTTCTTGCAGTTTGTTTTTGTAACCGGCCGGCTTGCTGATCGAACTTGTCTTGTGCAGCTTCTGCGGATTGTGTGGGTAGCAGCGGTCACCTCCTCTTCTGAAGGTGTTCGGGCGGTCTCGCGGCTTGCAGTGCGAGTTGCTGGAGTTCAGGAGGATCAGTTGAGTTCGGGAGTTCGTGTGGTTCTCAGATGGTGTTGTTCAAGTCGCAGGCAGGCAGTTTGGGCGATCTGGTTTTCAAGCCGGGCGGACTGTCAAGTCAGGCGGTTAGGCGGTCTCAAGCTGGCAGACCGCTGGTTTTCCTTTTAGCTATTTTTCTCTTCTATTTCTTTTGTGTACTGGCGAAATTATGTCTCGCCATGTATACCTCTCCCTGTAATGAAGAATTTGCTTATCAATAAAGATTGTGTTTGTTCCATATGCTTTTGGTTGTTTGGCTTGAACTGTTAGTTATACAATTCCTGCTCACTCCATAAATATCTACGGAAAATTTCACAGTATGTAACTAGCCTACATTTTAAATATCAAGGCCATATCATCTACCAATAAAAAGATATGCAGGAAAGAGTGACTGCCCTACCCTAGGAAGCAGTCCCACCATTTTGGTTCTACAGGGAGGTACGGTGCTCCTTTTGGGCTAAAACAAATTTTGAATTAAAGTACACACCTAGGGATACAACTTTGGTGTTGGCCACTTTCTCATCAGAGGTGATCTAGTATTTTAAATTATTAAAATGAAGCACTGCATAATGTGTGACAAAAATTAATATAAACATTTAATTATATAAGTGACTCTGCGATCGACGAAATATAATCTGCGTTCGATGAACTAAACTGCGCTCGACAAAAGCTGAATAGATTTGCGTTCGACGAAATACTAAACTGCGCTCGGCGAAAGCTGAATAAATCTACGTTCGACGAAATATGAACTACGTTCGACGAACGCTGAATAAATCTGCGTTCGACGAAAACTAAACTGCGCTTGACGCAAGCTGAATAAATCTGCGATCGACGAATGAACTCCGTTCGATGAACGTCGGGCTCAGCTCGACGAATTTATTCTACCCAGATCAACGGATTAAATAAAATAATGTAAACAATTAATTTCTGAGAAAGCTGATCACAGCAGATCGGAACGCTCTTAGTCATCGTCCCCGAGGAATTGACGGCGCGCGACATCCCGACCTGGGCTTCTTTGCGGGATGATTTCCCAGCCACCTGTGTCGCTTCCCGGCCTGCCAATACCACCATCACCTCCGTTGAGGTGGTGGCCGGCGATAGGCGGGGGGGGGGGGGGGGGGGGGGGGGGGGGGGGGGGGGGGGGGGGGGGGGGGGGGGGGGGGGGGGGTTGGCCGTCTGGAGGTGGTCGGATCGGGGTTTAGAGGAGGGGAAAAATAGTACGAATCGAACCCTTTTGGAAGTACGTTCCGAGCCCTATTGAGCACGGATCAAGCCCCAAATTATGAAAAGATCTAGCACTAAGGGAGAGGAGGCGGATTGGACCTGTGTTGGGGCTTGGTGGCGCGTGTTCCGGCGAGTTGCCATGGATGGTGTTGGAGCTTTCGATGCCATGACAATTGTTACTTATGGAACGTTCACCGAGAGGGGCGGGGGGGGGGGGGGGGGGGTGTTAGGTGATCTTGATTCTTTTTGATATATTAGTTTGAGTTGTGAGTATTTAAGCACAGCAGTAAAATAACACACACAAAAAGCACAGCAGATGACACAAGATCTATAGAGGTTCCTCAAGACAGGGTGTCTTGAGTAGTCCTCTTTCCCTCTACGCCTACCTAGTAGTGTGCTAGGCTCAGCAAAACTCCACCAAAAAGCTTCAGGCCCTCAAGCCTTACAACACGGTCCTGCAAGTCCCAACTGCCTAGGTCCGCAAGCCCCTACTGCCCCCGAGCCTGCAAGCTCGACATTCAGGCCCTCAAGCCCTACAACACGGACCCGCATGTCCCAACAGCCTAGGCCCGCAAGCCCCTACTGTCCCCGAGCTTGCGAGCTCGACAAATCGCAACCGCAAGTGCACTGCCCTGGCCCTCATGCCTCACATCTCTCCAGCCCTCAAGCTAGACATGTTGGCCCGTAAGCCTTACAAAGATTACAGTAATAAAAGACTATCGATTCTGCCGGATGAAGATCGACAACTTTAGCCTGTTGAAGATCGGCTCCTTGAGATTGAAGAAGATGCTTCTGAATCAGATCTTGAACGCACGGTTATTCTTCAAATCTTTTGTTAGCCTGATGAAGATTGGCAACTTAACAGTCGATGAAGATGACTTCTTCTTCTTTTTCTCTCTATCTTGCGCCGCTTGTACTGTTCGATTCGCTATACTGATTCCTTGCCGATATTGTAGGGAAAGTTCTGCTCTGTAAAATATCAGCACATGATGTTGTTCCAAAGCAACAGCTTCAGATAATGGGTGCTCTAGTTCTAAAGAAGAAGATTATTTGGGGGAAATGCCTCCTAAGAATGATTGTGCATAAGTATGCTCATAAGGGAAATGCTTTCATAAGAATCATGAGTCAGATACTGCTTCACCACTATCCCAGTGTGTGTAAGTCAAAGGGTGTGCCAATTCCACCAGGGAAGAGAATACCTATTGGAATATTCTCTAAGTGGACCAGACAAATTGTAAAGCCTGGTCAAGCCCCAGCTTCACCTCCTCCTTTTCAAGAGCCTAAAGGCACATACCAGACCCTCCAAGGGATGCTACCCCTCCTCATCACAATCCACCTCCACTGGGAACTGTTCCAGATATCCATTAGGATGACACTAAAGCACAACACCTACAACAACAACAACAACAGATCTCATCCATTTCAGCACCTGAGCCATCTCCTCAATTAACCTATCAACTACCATCCACCCTCATTCCAGATCATCAGCCTGCTATTAAATTTTAAAAGAACTCTCCAGAGCCTAAAGGATTTTATATCTTCCTCCATGGTCACAAAGGAATTCTTAACCTCACTGGCCAGCAAGGTCAAGAAGAGGGAGAACATATTGTAGGTAGAAAGACATGTCCTTGATAAGAGTGGACAGGATAAAGGGAAGGCTAATAATGAGCCTGCTCCTGACAAAGTGACCACCTTTCAAGGTGCACAGATTCATGGGGAGTCTGCTCCAGAAAAGCAGAATGAGGAAGAAAGAGTAGAAGCAACAATTCATAGGGAGACAATTAACAAAGATATGGCAGATGTTCAAAGGGATCTAGATGCAAAAATGGCAGCTGTAAGCACAGCTGTAGCTCAGGATGAGATTCAGGATAAAAATCCACTGGATGAAATAACACAGATAGCTGAGGAAGCTGCCCAGGAAATGAAATAAATGCACAATGTCAGTGGGAGTTTCCCAAAGACACTACTGAAGAAAATGATGAGCCTTTGAAGATATCTACATAGTGCTTGACATTATAAAGGTCTGTGAAAAACAATTTGTTATTCTATATATACACCAATGCTGTCTTGTATGTACTCCAGTTTCTTATGTCCAGGATGTCTTATGCATTTATGTTTATTTATGCAAAGAAATGTGTAAAATCACTTTATTCAAACTGTAAAATTTGTTAAGATAAATAGGGGGAGATTGTTGGGAAAAATCCCTTAGATTTAACTTACCAAATTATTTTAAAAGTGATTTTAACTATTAGGGTTCAATTGCCCATTGTGTAGTGATGGTAATCTGGTCATTAAATGTCTTAGGATGTCACAATCATCCTAGGGTGTCAAGACCCTATAAAGAGAAGCACTAATTTAATGAAGTTAATAATTGCGTCAAATAGAAATCAACGCAACATCGAATGGATGTCGACGCTACTCTAACAAGAAGACCAAGCAATATACTCTTTTTGTCAGAGTAGATCAAGTCAACGTTACGTCAAATAGATATCGATGCAGAGGACATGGACTTGTCGGAGCACTTAAAGAAGTCGACATAGCTTCTACTTCAACTCGGCACAGAAGGAAATATCTGTCGAAGTAATCTAAAGTCGTTGGAACATAGACTTCATCTCGACGCAGATAATGAAACTAAGAACCATATCCTCAAATCGATGGTTATGTCAATTGGGTGTCGACAATGCTAACTAGCAGAGTTCAATCAGAGCAAGGCTGAATTTGAAGCTGCTCCTACAAGAACTCGAAGGTGCGTCGATAAGAGAGAAAGTAAACTCGATGCTTCGTCGAATACATACAGTCTGAAAAGGGAAACCTTTTTAGCTGTCATTTTTGTCACTCTCTCATGGCCCACCTCTCTCAAGACCGTTCCCTAATGGCTCCTTAATTAGCTTAAATGGAATAAAGAATTAACTGAGGCTAGAGAAAAGTTTTCTTGGAAACAAGCGTAAATGTTGGTGGACGGGTCGGGAATTAAAGAAGGAAGGAAGGATTTATTGTCCAGACAAATATATAATTCAGGACTTACCTAAAAGGGAATCAAATTCAAATTCAATGGTGGGACAATAAAAGCCAACAGAAGAAAGAGAAAAGTAGGGCACTAATCACAATCGGCCATATTGTTCTACTGGGTCTACTTCTTCTTCTTCCTCTCTCTCTCTCTCACAGGAACCCTAAAAGAAGAAAAATACAGAGGAGGAATATCTGCTGCTCTTCTTCTCTCTATGAAGAGACAGAACAATGCTGCTCAACAACTGTAATATCCCCCAAACAACTAGACCCCCAAGTTGGTATTGTCATGACTAGGTCATGACAAAACCATAAGAAGAGCTTAAGACCATGTGAGCTTGGGTGAGAAGGAGAAAACCCAAGTGGTCTGCAAATAGCAGATTTCATATACCTAGCCTAGAGTTGGACTTTAGGGCCTAACCTTGAACCTTGACCCCACCATAGTATCCCTAACCCATTAGGGGTCTCCTTGGAGCACCAGGGACCCATTGGGGTCAACCAAAGAGGCCAAATTGACCAAAGTCAACCATAACCCTAAATTGGTCAAACTAACTCAATTAGGGCCAATTGGCCCCCACCATGCCAAATTGACCCTGCCTACCCTTATAGGGACACTAGGGACCTAATGGACCAAAAATCCCCATCATAAGACCTCCCATTTGGCCAATTTTACCAAAGTCAAGTCTAGCCCTAATTTGGTCAAAAGTGACATATTAAGGGGCAATTCACCCTCACCTTGCCAAATTGACTCCACCTAAACCTTACTAACCAATAATAGAGTCCAAAGGGTCACTGCGCACCCATTTTAGTCAACCCAAGTGGTCAATTTTACCAAAGTCAACCTTATCCTCAATTTAGGTCAAAATGACCTACTTTGCCCAAATTGAACCCAATCCACTTGAGCTAGATCCAATTGACGTGGTGCACCACCTAATGGGGATTTAATGTTGCTGAGTTGGCCATTCAATTTGAAGATAGTCGGCCAGGAGAGAGAGCCCAAATTGGAAGAGGGAGAAAGAGAGGGGAGTTATTGGGGAGGAAGAAGAAACCCCCAATCTGAGCAATTGATGGCTCCTTTCATCTCCCCTTTGGGAGAGGATAAGTTTTCAGCTCCTCCCCAGCCTAATTGATGGCCAATTCATCCCCCCCCCCATGTATAAACGAAATCCTAGTAATGGCCATTAATGGCTTTCAGGAATAAAGCCACCCCAAGCCCGAATTGAAAATCCCCATTACCTTCAGAGATCAGAGAGGAAGAGAACCCCCAACCTTCCAGTGAGAATCGTGCAGAGGAGGCCTATATCGGCATTGCACCAAAAGATCCACCACCAGGAATGGAGACTTGCTGGAATATGCGCCACCGAGCCCCCTCACAGGTCCGATCCGCTTCCTTTCCTCTAGAGCTAGATCCTCTGATGAATCGGGGCTTGATCCGAGCTCAATTGGGCTCAAATAACACTTCCGAGAGGGCTCATTTCGAGCCCTCTTTCCCCCACAAACTCCCCTCACTTTGGTCACCTCCGGCCGGCCAACCACCTCTAATCGCCGGCCACCACCTCCACGAAGATGGTGGTGGAATTGGTCGGCCGGGGCGGCACTCAGGTGGCCGGGAATGAGAGGAGGAAGTGAGCCTAGGACGGGATATCACGTGCCGTCGAGTAATTGGGGACGATGATGGTGAGCCATTTGATCTTCCGCGATCTGATAAGCGGAAGCCTAAATGATTTAATGAAATGATTTGTATTATTTTGTCACATATAATGTAGTACATTGTTTTAAATACTAAAAATACTTAGGCTCAGTTTCAAAGAAAATGTTTTACATGATAGTTGTAGGTATTGAGGTTAACTTTAAGTGAAAATTTGTTTCAGCCCAATAGGGGCAATATAGCCCCCTGTAGAGTCATTTTTCTAGGACTGGTCCCTAGGGTAGGGTAGTCACCTTTCCTTGAATAACTCTTGATAGAGAAATGCTATGGGCATGAAAATTGAAACCTAGGCTATTTATACTAACCCCCTTAACATACCCAAAGATGGGAATTTTAGGAGAACATTTTTCTATGGTTTTTGTATTAATTTCATAAATCAAATGTTAATTAATGGTTCTAATGACCCATAATCCCCTCCAAATTTTGGTGGGTGCTCCTTAGGGTTATTATATGACCTTGGTAAAAATTTCAGCCCAATTGGGACTGAATTAATTGGGTAATTGGTTAACCCAAGTTGGGTCAAACTAGGACAAAATTAGGGTATGGTGTTTATCTTGGGGTATTGTGGTCGAAACTCATCAACATGAGTTGAAACGTTGGTCACTGGTTTAGGATCACCTAAAACACCTCCATGAGTGAGTTGGGGTGATGTGGGGTGGATTTGCCCCAAAACCCTAGCTTTGCCCTTAGGGTTGCACTTTAAGTTTTGTGAAGGACATGGGGTCAAATGTTATTGAATGGCCATGAAATTTGGTGTACAAGTTCAAAGGGTGTAATAATAACCTAGGAAATTTTAGAAGGATTTTAAGAACCCTTATTCACCGTAAATTAGGTTATAACCCCTTCAGGGCTTTCCATTATTAAAGAGATTTGCATATTCAAATGATCTTGGATGGTGGTGAAACCTAAGTAGTGCTTTTATAATCATGTGATTAACCTCTGGTAATTTTTGTGTAATTAATTAAATTATTTATCCAGTACTTTATTCATAAGGCACTTATTTTGTCTTGGTCTTAAGAAAAATAATTCAGGGTCCAATACTCTTTGGAAAAATTTGCAACTTGGAGATAGGACTTTTCAGGGCATTAGGAGGCTCTGTGAATAGTTGTGGAATTTTTGGAGATGGTTATCAGTAGGCTACTTCATAACATGTTCATATTAGGATTTACTTAGAATATTTATTTAGGTAAGGAAATGATTTCCATAAATTGTGAAATTCAGTCAGTAAGCCTTTATGATCATATTTGAGATCAGGTATTTCTTTCATAATTTTTGGAATTATTTAACAGTAGGCTCCTTCAATTTTCCCTAGAAAGGGTTTCTTTGGAATATTCATTTATATGATTAATTTGCCTTTATAAATTCTGAAATTTGGCCAGTAGACTTATTTGACTAAGATAAGGTCTAGTAATTTTCCCATAATTTTTGGATAAGTATTTTTGATGGTTACTTCATTAACCTCCAAATTGTGGTAGATGTTAAATATTATAATTAGTGGACAATTCCTGATTGTAAAATTGTGACACTCTGTACTTACTGTTATTTTGGCATGATAGATTTATCTTAATTTTATGGGAGCCATATCATAAGAATACCTTACACTTCATGTTCATATTCATACTTGGCAAATGTTGGAGAAATTAAAATAAATGCTAAAATGTTAAGGAAAAATATGAATCTTTGGATTTAGTCTTATAATGCCATGATAGTTTTCCAGTAATAATCTTGTGTCATGTGGGTGAATATTTGATGTACTTCTACCTATGAGGTTCATATAGTTCATTTGGTCTGCGTATAGTAAAAGAGTAAACTTGGGTAACTAGTGACCTACTGAGAGGAATTGGGTTTTAGTTGGTGTATGTGGTCAGCTTGAGGAGGTTGAGGCCACCCAAAAGGAGTTCATGTGGCTGGAGTACTCGGTGAGTTAAGGGTAAGGTCGTGCTTGGGATTGACGAAAGATCATCTTTCCCCTAGCATGTCATAAACCACCTAGGGTTAACACAAGTGAAATGGTAAGAGGGTCATGCATATGGGAAGTTACCAATAACATTAAAGGCCTTGAGAAAGGGAGCTTTGGGGTGTCATCCCATTATAGTTCCTAGTACTTTAGCGAGCCCCTTACAGGGTAATCCTCAGGAAGTCCAAGGTTAACCATGCATACATTATAGGGCTAGGTTTAACTTAGTAATACACTCACTCACACCCCGTGGTCACGGGTATGTTAGTCGATTTGGTCTTACGAGCGGTAGGCTCGATGGTTGTAGCAGTAGACTAATTTAGTCTGGTAAGCTTGTGGCTCAGTAGTGCTTGTTGGTACAGACGGGTTGTTCCGGCGAGCTGTTAGCTCGGAAGGTTATGATAACGGGTAGCTTAGCCCGGGGAGCCTGTGAGTACCAATTATATACGCATTTATGGACTCATCTGGGCCGATTATCTAGTCTATGCACTACACTTTAGGCATGTTTTCGTTCATATTTTATAGCCACTGATTATTCCATGCTAAGTGTACTCCTAGGCCCGTTTTGGTGTGCAATTGCGCGCTTTATTGTTGGGGGAAAGCATAATGTGCTCCCCATTCTTTTTATGTTGTTATACTTCTACTGGAGGTGTGTTCCCAGCGTTTGGATTTGCGGTGCAGGTGGGCAGATCGTACATATTGCCCAGAATTCATCCTGTATGAATCGCACGGTCGTGCATTCATTTGACGCACGGTCGGCTGCGGTCGTGCGCAATGATCGGCTGGTCAATATGGTGATCTGCCCCGCTCGTGCGTTTTCTTCATGCACAGTTGGACTCATCTGTGCGCGAATTCTTTGCCGGATTTTGAGCTTTCCGATTTTACCCGTGCATTCTTATGCACGATCGACTTCGACCGTGCGTGAGTAAAACTCACGGGCGCTCTGGGTCATCTTCATGGCATTTCTTCTTAATTAATATCGCACGGTTCATGCACCGTCGTGCGTTCGACCGTGCGTGACCAAATTTCTGATTATTTTGCATAAAAGCTGCAGCTCTTGCCCTATTCCGGATCGATCTTCTTTCCCGCGCCTAAGGGTTCTTGCTCCCCGCCATTTTCTCGGCTCCATCACCGCCCACCTTTGGGAGGAGCTCCGGCCGCCATTCTCTTGCAAATCTCAAGCCGGAGCATCCTCTAGGCCTCCTCCATTGTTCGTGCACCACCAAAGCTCCATTATATGAAGTTCTTCGGTGAGATCGTGGCTAAAGAAGATTAATGGAGAAGACGGGTACAATAGAAGAAGGTGACAGCTCTTCCGGATCCCGGACGGTAGTTGGAGCCCGATCTCGGACAAGGATTGACAAACCTAGATTCCTTCTGTGAACCTCCGATGAGTCTCCGTGCTTTGGTTGTAATCTCAACCCCCTTTATATTGTAGTGTTGTTTTCCTTTATCTTTTGGGTGTATGAACAATGTTTGTTAAACCTTGTTATGTTATTCAATATTTCATGTCTATGTGAAATCATTATGTGTGGTTTATGCAAGTGAGGAGCACCCCATTCCATCCTCCATCCCGCCGTCACGTTCGTGTGCCGCACTAGAAATTGCTAGTGGTGTGCTTATCGATGAGGTGCTTGCGACCCTCATTCCATAAGACTACTCGTCCATCCGCCAAGCTAAGCGGTGCTAACAGCCGGTGTAATCCACCTCGACTCCGCCGGTGCGAACCATTCCATCCGCTTGCCTTCTCGTCCATCCGCCTAGTGAAGCGTGGCATAGCGGCACGTGTAATCCATTCGCCTAACGAAGAGAGTAGTTGTACTTTTTTTACTTTATTTTCCACAAACCAAATCACCCCCCTTTCGCATCCATCCGACCTAAAGGACTTCGATCTCAAGTGCGTCCTCAATAGTTAACTCCACCTTACTGTGTTCCTCCGAGATTCAATACTCGGGGATTTTCTCCTCGTTTTATATTACTTGAACGATCGGTACACTATCGTTAAGAGCCGCAGTCTTGCTACCGCCTATAGCGGTGTGCAAAGATTTGCGCATCATGTTTTTGGCGCCGTTGCCGGGGAACACAGACGTGTGAGTTTTCTGGAGAGGGAGAGCTGTGAGATAAAAGTTCTTTTCCATTTGTGTACTGCTTTCTTTTGTTTTATTTCTTCTTATTCTGCTTTCTTGTTTTACTTAGGTTGCTTAGTAAATTATTGTTGGGTGTAGCATTTTGCACAATAGTGTTTTTCTTTTGAATCTTGTTATCTTCACACAATGTGGGCTTCATTTAATATTCGTTGCAGTTTGTGTGGAGATATCTCTCATGCTAGTGATAGATGTCCAAAGGGAGATAATAGCCCTAGCACTCAAGGCCCAGTATATGGAGCACCAACTTCGTCTAGTACTCCATATGGTGCGCGTAAGTCCTATGGCTTTTCTGCTGAGCCTTTACCGTCACACTTCTTTTCGGCATCAGCTCCTGCTGTGCCAAAGAAGCCCGCAAGGCGGTGCTTATTTTGTCAGAGCACAGATCATGCTTTGAAGGATTGTGCTGTTTATCTTCGCCAATTGGATGAGGATGACGAGACGGATATCCGGATCGTTCAGACTCCTAACTCTTGCGGCATTCCTTCAACATCTGGTTATGTCTCTGTGTCACCTTCACATTTTGAAGGGTATGGCGTAGACACAGTCACCAGATGTGTGGCTGATCTAGGCTCTGACATGGTTGAGCCCATCTCCCCTGTGCATATATCACCTTGTATAGATTCGATTCTTTGTGAGGAATCGATGCTTGACTTTTATCCAAGCACTATTCCTCCCCCTATTGTGCATTTTACTACATTTGTCTCTGACGACATTATTGAGGATGTTTCACAAGATAAGGCAGGTGATTTATGTGTTGTGCCTATTCCTATGGAGGAGGATATCTTCCAAGGTGACGAGGATTCTACCTCTGCACCGGTGGAGGAAGTCCAAATCATGGAGGAGGTCACTGATGATCCTACTGAGCCTTGTAGCATTGTCGATGATGCCGACAATATCTTATTTCCCCAACCTCTTGGGAGTGAGACCGGGACCACTCCCCCGATTGATGTTCATTTAAGTTTTTCTTCTTCTTTTTTTCCTAACCCCCCTTCTTCATATGATCCTGTGCAGGTTGAGTCTTCACAGGTACTTCAGGAGGACTTGGAGCATTCTGCTTAAGTAAATGATGAGTGCATCCTCTTATGTGAGGAGGTTGATCCCCCCTCCATAGAGGAAGCTCCACTCATTACATCTCCTCCTGCTATCTCCCTAGAGATGACACATTGCTGGGCAAGGATTTATTTTGTGGTGAGACGAGTGAGGACAAGCCTTCCTCATCTTCTTACTTCCTATTTCCTCTACCTGTGTTAAGCAGGTATTATTATTTAGGTAGAGGTGTAACTGTTCTGTCTCCGTATCGATATCCGCTACCGACACGCACATTAGAACAGTTAACTGTTCATATCCTTTTTCATACTCCCATTAGATAGAACTGTGTTGTTTTCAAATAAGTCGTGCTGGGATGACAATAACCCCAGTAGTTATCTTACTTTTCCTGCATTTCTTATTTCATCTTGTTTAGTTTAGTTAGCTGTATTTTATTTTATTTTTGTATATTTTCTTTTGTTTTTGGCGGAGCTCACTCCTGCAGGTCCTTCTTCTGGATGGCAGACGCTGCAGCTTTGTCTTGATTCACACGCCAAACTTCCGGTATGCTCACTTGCTGAGCATTGGGTACTCCCTTCCCCTAGCTCTATTTTTTATTTTCATAGTTACATATTGTGTTGGATTGTTTAGTTTAAGTTTGGGGGAGAGCTATTTTTTGTACCTGCTCACGTGCATTATTGCATAGCATACTAGAAGCTTCTTTTAAAATTGTTGTTCATTCTTTTTGTGCACCACATCACCCACTTGAGCGCGCACTCACTTGTGTGTGTGTTTCCGTTCATGCTTATTTTGGTTGGAATGTGAAATAGGATGTTAGCTTAGGAATTGCAAATCGGAGTGCGATGTTGACTCTTGTATTGCTCTAGTCGCATCCGCATGCTCCAGTAGAATTTGAGTAAAATTAGAGTACATTCCCATCATTTGCTATTGTTTACACCCCTTGTTGTCCTCCGCATCATTCCTCCCGTTCGGTGCCTAGGAGTCACTGGGGGAGGTGTGGGAGATTGGCTGAGTCAAGTTTGACTGACGGTCGGTGGACCTTATCATTTTAGGGGACCGAGGAGATGTTGCAGCACCAGAGGCCGGTGCAGATGGAGACGGGGCAGTCTAGTATGGGAGCACCATTGGAAGGATCCGTGAGCATTGTTTAGCTTTAGTATTTTTGCTTCCGCGGGAGAAAATGAAGTGAGGAATTGATGTACATGGCATGAGCCCTTTATTTTTATCGTACCTTTCTATTCAGACATTTGATGTGGACATCTTTTTATGATTATTTTACTTTTATGTGATATGGACTTGGCATCTATAAGTCTGCTTAAGCTTTACTTCTTTGTGATCGATAAGGCCGGCGGGATCGACGTTTTGTAGTTGCGACCTTCCCGATTGAGGGTGTCACCGCAAAGAGGCGGTTCTGGGCATAAGACCCGGGTTTTCAAAAGAAAAAAAGGGTCTTACAAAGTGGTATCAAAGCTAACCTCAATCTAGAGAAAAGAAAAGAAGTACACAAACCTTGGGCCACCCCGCGCGAGTTTAGTTTGACGACAAACTAGAAGCGGAAGCAATGGTGTGCCCATAAGGGAAATCACATGAAAAGTCCACTTCTAACCGAATATTCTTTAGCAAAGTCCCTTACGAGTGTAATTTTCTTGTACAGCCCGCGACGAACCTTACACCGCAGCATGGAGTTCCTTCGACTCCAAACGTCATTCCACCACCACCGGCTCCTACTCCGTTCCAGCAAACGGAGATGGGACAAACACTGACAGCCATACTGGAGACATTCATGGCACAACAGGCACCGGCTCTTCAGCAAAACCCTTGGGCCAATTGGCTGAGCGTCTTCCGAGGTCTCTCCCCCCATCATACCTCTGGACGGAGGCAGTTGTGAGGACTGAGGAGTGGGTGGACATCATGGTGGAGATGCTGAAAGGGATTCAATGCCCGACAGATATGGAGGTGCCACTGGTGGTCTCATGCTTGGAGTCCCATGCAAAGAGATGGTGAAGGAGGTTCCTGGACACAACATATGCATGACTGGAGGCTGCGGATGTTTCTTGGGATGAGTTCAAGGTAGCACTGCTAGAGCATTTTGTGCCGCAGTCTGCAAGAGATGAGCTGGAGGACAGATTTCTGCAGTTGAGGCAGGGGAGCAGGATAGTTCTAGAGTATCACCGGGAGTTTACCCATCTATCTCGGTTTGTAGTTTCGTATCAGCTGGACGACGCGGGATACGCAAAGAGGTTCTGCAAGGGCCTTCATGATGAGCTGAGGCAGGCCCTCCTCTTCGTCTCCGATAGCAGTATGACTAAGATCCTGGAGATGGCCAAGAAGCTGGAGGTGGACCAGTAAACTGTTCGTGGAAGAAATAGACCAATGGAAGACCAGGGACGGGGAGGCAGAAGGGACCAACCGAGAGGTCGAGATGCTGGGGAAGGAAGGACGGAGGTCCGACCCTGCCAGGAGCAGAGATAAGAGCAGAGGGAGCCGGTAGTGTTGGCTCCTCAGCCTCTATAGATGCTGGAGATGATGAGGATTGGAGGAGGTGGGCCACCTCCAGAGTGCTACCACTACCGCCAGACTGGCCACATCCGGAGGAATTCCCCTCAGAGGAATGCACCACCAGCACTACAGGCTGCCCCACAGGCCCAGCATTTCGGGGGCCGGGGACGTGGGCGAGGCCGTGAATTTCAGATCAGAGATCGAAGGCAGAATATGGACCAAATGTACGCTCTGGATCTAACTCAGCTCCGGGACCCCGCAAGAGTCATTACAGGTACTTTTAATGTCTTTTGGGTTTATGTTCATTAGTACCTAGTAAACCTTACTTTTACCTTCGCATTGAACCAAACAAACAAGAATCACCCAGGTATAGTACTCGTCTGCGGCAAGCCCGCATACACCCTATTCGATATGGTTGCCTCACACTCGTTCGTCTCGGAAAAATTCATGGACAATCTGGACCAAGTCCAGCACTTCAAGGGCATATTCAGGAGGGCGCGGTTCCCGGACGAATCAGAGATAATAATGGATGCGAAGTGCAACATGAATGTGGAGATTGGAGGGAAGCTATTCGAAGCATCGACGACGCTTTTGAAGATGAAGGACTTTGACCTGATCCTAGGCATGAACTGGTTGCACGGGAATCAGGCAAGGATTGACTGCCCGGCAAGAAGGATTTTGACCTGATCCTAGGCATGATGGCCCCGAAGGAGCTAGTGGAATTTTAAAGACAGCTACAGGAGCTGGTGGAAGCTGGGTTTGTTAGACTGAGTTCCTCACCTTGGGGAGCCCCGGTGCTATTCGTAAAGAAGAAGGATGGGACGCTCCGATTGTGCATAGACTACAGAGCACTGAATAGGCTGACGGTGTGAAACACGTACCCTTTGCCAAGGATACATGAGCTTTTTGACCAGCTAGAGGGAGCCCACTGCTAGCTTCTCGAAGCTGGACTTGAGGTCAGGATATTATCAGCTGAGGATGCATGAGGAGGACATCCCGAAGATGGCTTTCAGCAGCCGATACGGATTATTTGAGTTCACGGTGACGCCGTTTGGACTCACAAATGCACCATCAGCATCTATGAGCATGATGAACCGGGTGTTCGAGCCTTATCTCAGCATCTTCATCATCGTGTTCATCGACGACATCCTCATCTATTCGAGGATGGAGGAGGAGCATGCATGACATTTGTGTTGGGTTTTCTATACCCCTTCATAAGGGATGACATATCGAATATGCGCAGCGGAAATAAACAAGAACAACCCAAAAAGAGATCAACGGATCTTGCGGTTTTCATGATTCAAGAGAATAAGCAAAGTAAATACAATATACGTTTGCGGGATTGAGTCAATACTCAACCAAGGTGCTCCAAGATGAAATCAGAAATCTGCCTTTGAGTTCTTCAAGGATCGAAATAGATCGATCCCTCTACAGAAGTCCACACAAGCGATGGAGAACCCTAGCTTCTTGTCGTACAAGAACTAGGTCGGGGAAGGAAGCTCTCAACATCCCCACAGACTACTAGATCCGATCCATGGGAGGCGGCGACTGACGGTGGCAAAAGGCGGCGGCGGACGGAAGAACGTGCCCTCGCGCGGAACGGTTCCGGTCGGCAGTTCTCGTCTTCGCGGAAAGATCTAAGTCTAAAACCGTTGTTTTTGAAGACCTAATCGCATGCCTTTATATACGCAAGGCATAGGAAAGGCTATCCACAGACCAAAAGAAAATCCATCTAGATTTACATTCGCCGAATTCGACTAATCACATTAACCGAATTCGACTAATCACTATAACGAAATTTGGCGAAACCATTTCGACGAATTCGACTATATATAAATTCGGCTATTCTCTATAACCGAATTCGGCGAAACTATTTCGACGAATTCGACTATATATATAAATTCGGCGAAACCCTTTAGTCGAATTTGCCATTAGCCGAATTCGTCTAAACCCTTTAGTCGAATTTGGTTAATACCTTTAGCCGAATTATCTAGTGTAAAATCCGTTCGTGTAAACACTTTAAATGATTTCCCTTTTGAGACATTCTCAACTTGATTCCAAGCAGTCACAGGATTTGTCCTCCACTCATATCCGAAGATTCAATCAGAAGAATAATCATCATTTCCTTTCTTCTCCTTTACTCTTTCTTTCTTTCTTGTAATCTGAGTAAAGAGACTTTAGAATCCCTTTCCAAAGGATTCAGTGGTTAAAGATCTCCTTATCAAAAGATCTAGCTTGGTTTTAAGAGTCTCCTTAACAAAAGACCCATCCCTTGGTTCTAATCGTCTCCTTATCAAAAGACTCAGTGGTTGGTTTTATGAGTATCCTTAACAAACGTCTCAGGTCTTGGTTCTAAGAGTTTCCTTATCATAAGACTCGAGCACTAGATATTGTATTCCTACCAAGGTGTTAGAAGATTGAACTACCCACATTTTGGGGAACCACTATAGATCTTGTCTAATCTGTGTTGTGAAATTTCTGTGATCTCCATTCCTTATTTCTGTATTCCTGTGTTTATTATATTCTGGATTGAAAATCTAAATGCATAGTTTTTAGTTTGATTTATTATTTTGTGCATGATTTGTAGAAAAGTTTTTAAACTCTATTAACCCCCCCCCCCCCCCCTCTAGAGAATACTCGGAGAACTCACTATGCACTTTCACAATCAAAGCATAATCCAAGGCATGGTCAAAATGCTACTAACAGCACTTACCGAAAACATTCGGTGTGCACAACCAAAGTACAAGACAAAGGCAAGGTCAAAATGCTCCTGACCGCCCTTATCGAAAACATTCGGCCTGCACAACCAAAGCACAAGACAAGGCATGGCCAAAATGCTCCTGACCGCCCTTACCGAAGACATTCGGCCTACGCAATCAAAGCATAAGCCAAGGAGCGGTCAAAATGCTCCTGACCGCCCATACCAAACACATTCGCCCATAACAACCTAAGTAGAAGCAAAGGCGCGATCAAAATGCTCCTGACCGCCCTTACTGAAAATATTCAGCCTACATAGCCAAATCACAAGCCAAGGTGCGGTCAAAATGCTCCTGTCCGGCCACACCGAAAACATTCGGCCTGCAAAACCAAAGCACAAACCAAGGCGGTCCAAATGCTCCTTAAACGCCCTTACCAAAAAATATTTGGCATGCACAACCAAAAAACAAGCCGAGGCCCAGTCAAAATGCGCCTGATCGCCCTTACTGAAAACATTCAGCCTGCACAACCAAAGCAAAACCAAGGAGCGGTTAAAATGCTCATGACCGCCCTTATCAAAAACATTCGTCCTGCACAACCAAAGAACAAGCCAAGGAGTGATCAAAATGCTCATGACTGCCCTTACGGAAAAACATTCAGCCTGCACAACTAAAGCACAAGTCAAGGCGCGACCAAAAATGCTCCTGACCGACCTTACCAAAAATATTTGGCCAGCACAACCAAAGCACAAGCCAAAGCATGGTTAAAATGCTCCTGACCGCCCATACTGAAAACATTTGGCCAGCACAACCAAAACACTTTCTAAGCAAGGTCAAAATGTTCCTGGCTACCCCTGCCGAAAACATTCGCCCTGCACAACGAAAACACAAGCCAAGGCGCAGCCAAAATGATCCTGACTGCCCTTACCGAAAACATTCCGTATGCACAAGCAAAGGCGCGGTCAAAATGCACCTGACCGCCCTTACCAAAAACATTCGGCATGCACAACCAAAGCAAAAGCCAAGGCGCGACCAAAATGCTCATGACCGACTTTTACAAAAACATTCGACCTGCACAATCAAAGCACAAGCCAAGGCACAGTCAAAATGCTCCTGACCATCCTTACCGAAAACATTCAGCTTACACAACAAAAGCACAAGCCAAGGCACATTCAAAATGCTCCTTACCGCCCTTACCAAAAATATTCGTCCTGCACAACCAAAGCCCAAGCCAAGGCACAGTCAAAATGCTCCTGAACACCCTTACCAAAAACATTCGGCCTGCACAACCAAATCATAAGCCAAGGCGCGGTCAAAATGCTCCTAACCGCCCTAATTAAAAACATTCGGCATGCACAACCAAAGCATAAGCCAAGGCACAGCCAAAATGCTCCTAAGAGCCCTTACCTAAAACATTCGTCCTACACAACCAAAGCACAAGCCAAGGCGCGGTCAAAATGCTCCAACCACCCTTACCGGAAACATTTGTCCCGCACAACCAAAGCACAAGCTAAGGCGTGGTCAAAATGCTACTGACTAACCTTACCGAAAACTTTCGGCCAGCATAACTAAAGCAAAAGCCAAGGCTTGGTCAAAATACTCCTAACCTCCCTTACCGAAAACATTCGGTCTGCACAACAAAAACACAAGCCAAAACACTGTCAAAATGCTCCTGACCAACCTTACCGAAAACATTCGTCCTGCACAACCAAAGCACAAACCAAGGCGCGGTCAAAATTCTCCTGAGCGCCCTTACCTAAAATATTCAGCCTGCACAAACAAAGCACAAGCCAAGGTGCAGTCAAAATGCTCTTGACCGCCCTTACCAAAAATATTCAGCCTGCACAACCAAAGCACAGGCCAAAGCGAGGTCAAAATGCTCTTGACCGCCCTTAAAAACAACATCCGGCCTGGAAAACCAAAGTGCATGCCAAGGCGTGGCCAAAATGCTCCTGAACGCTCTTACCAAAAACATTCATCATGCTCAACCAATGCACAAGCCAAGGCACGGTCAAAATGCTCCTGACCGCCCTTACCGAAAACATTCGGCCTGCACAACCAAAGCATAAGCCAAGGCATAGTCAAAATGCTCCTGACCACCCTTACCGATACATGCAGCCTGCACAACCAAACCACAAGACAAGGTGTGATCAAAATGCTCCTGACCGCCCTTACCAAAAACATTTGGCCTGCACAACCAAAACACAAGCCAAGGCACGATCAAAATGCTCCTGACTGCCCTTACCTAAAACATTCGGCATGCACAACCAATGCACAAGACAAGTTGTTATCAAAATGTTCCTGACCGCAATTACCGAAAACATTGAGCATGCACAACCAAAGCACAAGCCAAAGGCGTGGTCAAAATGTTCCTGACCAACCTTACCAAAAACATTAGGTATGTACAACCGAAGCACAAGCCGAGGAATGGCCAAAATGCTCCTGACCTCCCTTACCGAAGACATTCGGCCTGCATAACCAAAGCACAAGCCAAAGCGCAGTCCAAATACTCCTAACCGCCCATACCAAACACATTCGCCCTGCACAACCAAAGAATAAGCCAAACGTGCGGTCAAAATTCTCCTGACCGCCCTTACCAAAAACATTTGGCTTACACAACCAAAGCACAAGCCAAGGCACGGTCAAAATGCTCATAACCGTACATACCAAAAACATTTGGCATGCACAACCAAAGCACAAGCCAAGGCAGTAAAAATGCTCCTGACCTCCCTTATCGAAAACATTCGGCCTGCATAACCAAAGCACAAGACAAGGCGCACTCAAATTGCTCCTGACTGACCTTACAAAAAACATTCGGCCTGCACAACCCAAGGACAAGCGAAGGTGAGATCAAAATGGTCCTTCCTTCGCTTACTGAAAACATTTGGCCAGCACAACCAAAGCATAAGTAAAGGCGCGATCAAAATGCTCCTGACCGCCCTTACCAAAAACTTTCGGCCTGCACAACCAAAGCACAAGCCATGGCGCGGTAAAAATTCTAATGACCGCCCTTATCTAAAACATTAGGCCTGGATAACCAAAGCATAAATAAGTCAAGGCACGATCAAAATGCTCCTCAGCGCCCATACCGAAAACATTCGGCTTGCAGAACCAAAGCACATGCCAAGGCGCGGTCAAAATGCTTCGATCTCCCTTGCCAAAAACAGTTGGCCTGCACAACCAAAGCACAAGACAAGGCGCGATCAAAATGCTCCTGACCATACTTACCGAAAACATTTGTCCTGCACAACTAAAGAATAAGCCAAGGCGCGGTCAAAATGCTCATGGCCTCCCTTACCAAAAACATTCGTCCTGCACAACCAAAACACAAGCCTAGACACGGTCAAATTGCTCCTGACCACCCTTACCAAAAACATTCGGCCTGCACAAACAAAGAACAAGCCAAGGCGCGACCAAATGTTCCTGAGTAACCTTACCAAAAATATTCGGCCTACACATACAAAGCACAAGCCAAGGCGCGGTCAAAAGGATCATGAGCACCCTTACTAAAAACAATCGGCCAGCACAAACAAAGCACAAGCCAAGGTGTTGGGAAAACCCCTTAGATTTAACTTAACAAATTATTTTAAAAGTGATTTTAACTATTAGGGTTCAATTACCCATTATTTAGTGAGGGTAATCTGGTCATTAGATGTCTTAGGATGTCACACTCAACCTAGGGTGTCAAGAACATATCAAGAAAAGCACCAATTTGTTGAAGTTAATATTTACGTCGAATAGAAATCGACGCAACATCGAATGGATGTCGACGCTACTCTAACAAGAAGTCCAAGCAATATACTCTTTCTGTCTGAGTAGATCAAGTCGACGTTACGTCGAATAGATATCAACGCAGAGGACATGGACTTGTCGGAGCACTTGAAGAAGTCGACACAGCTTCTACTTCAACTCGGCGCAGAAATAAATATCTGTCGAAGTAATCTAAAGTCGACGGAACGTCGACTTCATCTTGACGCAGATAATGAAACTCAAAACCATATCCTCAAATCGACGGTTATGTCGAGTGGGTATCGATGCAACGTCGACTAGCAGAGTTCAATCAGAGAAAGGGTGAATTCGAAGCTGATCCTACAAGAACTCGAAGGTGCGTCGATATGAGAGGAAGTAAACTCGACGCTACGTCGAATACAGTCTAAAAAGAGAAACTTTTTTAGCTGTCATTTTTGTCCCTCTCTCATGGCCCACCTCTCTCAAGACCGTTCCCCAAAGGCTCCTTAATTACCTTAAATGGAATACAGAATTAACTGACGTCAGATAAAAATTTTCTTGGAAACAAGCCTAAATGTTGGTGGATGGGTCGGGAATTAAAGAAGGAAGGAAGGATTTATTGTCCAGACAAATATACCCTTCAGGACTTACCTAAAAGGGAATCAAATTCAAATTCAATGGTGGGACAATAAAAGCCAACAGAAGAAAGAGAAAAGTATGGCACTTATCACAATCGGCCATACTGTTCTATTGGGTCTTCTCTTCTTCTTCCTCTCTCTGACAGGAACCCTAAAAGAATAAAAATACAAAGAAGGATTATCTGCTGCTCTTCTTCTCTCTAAGAAGAGAACAGAATAAGGCTGCTCAACAACACAATCTTATAGCAGCTAGAGTTCAATCAGAAAGAAGATAGAAGGATCTGACAATCATAGCTTCTACAAATCATCACCATCATAAGCAGAAGTTCATCAAGAGCAGATCCTGTGAATAGGTACAAGAAGTTGTTCTTCATACAACCATCATAAAAATTCTAAAAACAGAATTCCTACAACTTTCTTCTTCCTCTTTGTCCTTCTCTTCTGTAAAAGAGTTTTGTTAATACCTTTTCAAAGTATTCAGTGGTTCAAGATCTCCTTATCAAAATATCTGGTGGTTCAAGATCTCTTTTTCAAAATTTCTGGTGGTTCAAGATCTCCTTATCAAAAGATCTGGTGGTTCATGATCTCCTTGTCAAAATATCGGTGGTTCTAAGAGTCTCCTTACTAAATGACTCAGGCACAGTAGCGCATCCCTACAAGGTGGTAGAAGAGGGGATTACCCATATTTTGGGGAACCTCTATAAAAATCTGTGTGTCTTCTGTATTAATAATTTTATGTGATGTCCCTCATAGCTAGTTTACATTATTGTTTTCTGCCTTATATTCCAGCACTAATTTATTCTGTCTGAGATCATGGTTGAGCATTAATCCTTAGATTAGTTTATTGTTCTCACAGTTAGAATAGGAATAATTTTTAAATCTCTATTCACCCCCCCCCCCCCCCCCCCCTCTAGAGGATTCTCAGAGGCACACTGTGCACTTTCAATTGGTATCAGAGGGAGGTTGATCATTAAGAGGTTAACACCTTGATCAAAAAGGCCTCCTACTCTTATTTCTTTTCAATAAACACATTTTATAAAGAAAATGAGTTCTAAGGATTATGCTACCACAAGACCCCCTATGTGTAACTTGAATAAGTTCACACTCTGGAAGGCTAGGATAAGGCTTTACATGAATTCAATTGATGAAGACATCTATAATGTTCTTCTCACAGGTCCTCCTGGTCCAGTGAGACAAAAGGAAGGAGAAACCTAAACAATTGAGGTTGTTCCAAGAAAGGAATGGACAGAGGCTGAGAAGAAGGTCAAGGCATGTGATGACAAGGCCATGAATATTCTGGTGTCAATAATGTCAGATGGCATTTTCCAGAAAGATGTTGAGTGCCAATCAGCAAAGGAAATCTGGGACTCACTCGCCATCATGGTGGAAGGAAGTGCTTATGAAAGAAAGTATAAAAAGTCCCTTTTCATATCCCAGTATGAGAACTTTCAAAAGAAAGCTGAAGAATCTGTTGCCAATATGTATGACAGATTCAGTCTTATCATTAATGAGCTCAGAAACTGAGACAAGGAAATATCTTTGAATGAAATTAATGATAAGATTATCATGTGCTTCCATAGCTCATGGGATTCAAGGATCTGGGCAATCAGAGAATTCAGATGCCATAGAGAGATTTCAACTGAAGCTTTGCTAGGAAAGCTTAAGTCATATGAGATGCTTCTGAAGAACAGGGCTGAGGATGAAGAAAGGGAAACCTCTCCAGCTCCTGTCCAATGGTCCCTTGCTCTGAAAGCTGCTGAAGGTGAGTCCTCCACTCCTGAGGATGAAATGTTCAGTCTGATGGCAAAAAGATTCAAAAAGTGGGTAAAGACTGAAGACTCAAGGAGAAGAGAAAGGAATTCAAGGCCCAGGTATGATAAGACTCCAAAGAAGGAGGTTATTTGCTATACCTGCAGCAAACCAGGGCACATTGCCCCTGAATTCCCACAAGTGCAGAGGGAAAGAAGCAACAATAAAGAGGAGAAAAAGTCTGTCTAGGGAAAGGACAAGAAGAAAGCCAAATGCTTCAGTGCTGAAACATGGAGTGATTCTGAAGTAGAGCTAGAATCCTCATCATCTGAAAGTGATGATAAAGAAGAAGCAGTAGCAGCCTGCATTATGGCTCTTGGGATGTCATCAGATGATGAAGATGATCTGGTATCATCTGTCTTTGATGAATTTGAATTTACTTCAGAAGATTTTAAAACATGCTTCAAAGATTTTTGCATTGAACATCTTAGGGTAGAAAAAGAGCTAAACACAGCTAAAACTGAATTAGAGAATCTTAAGAAAAATGAAACACTCCTAATAAATCAAAATCTAACTAATGAACTTAATAATAATGAGTTAGAATTGATTAAGCTTAGAGAGGAAAATACAAATCTAAAAGAAGAGCTAGCAAAGGCAAAGGCCTTTGAGCACTCACTCAATGGGAGGAGCCAGAAGCTCAAGGATATCACAGAAAATCTCTCTATGAGATTTAATCACCTAGGATTAGGAGCAGAGCCCTCCACTAGCACAGAAATATCTAGGAAACCAACCTGGAAAAATCCAGTGCCATTTGTTAGACCTAGTGAATATTAACCAAGTGAGAAGAGTGTATCACCCAAGGGTAGAGATAACAATCATCCAGATAGGATAGACAAACCTAAAAAGGCAAACCTAAATAAAAGGAAAAACCCCTAGGCAAGAATCATTTAGAGAAGTTAAATAACAACAATCAATACGCAAAAACAAAACCTAGGATAATCAAACATTCTGCTGATTTGTTATATTTTGATACATTTTATACTCACTTCAAGTATCAAGATAAGAGGTTTGGGAAATCCATTCCCCATCATCCCAAAGTATATCATGAAAGACCCTTCTATTATTTCATTGAACCCTACAATAGTAAAAGCAAAGTGCCCTAGGTAACTTGGTTTCCTTCTAATGTTTGAATTGCTTGTGCAGGATGAGGTAGGGTCCCACTCAGGAGAAAATGGAGTGGGAAGAAAGATGTAGATTTTGATTAAAGAAAAAGGCCCATTCAAGGGAGTAATTTCTACCTTGAATCCTCCTTAATATTATTACATTATATTAAGATCTATTTTCAATAAATATAAATTTGCTATGAAAATCAGCAAAAATTCTCTAAAGAAATAGATCTGTTTTTTAAGAGGTGCATCGAATAGAAGTCGACTTACCGTTGACTTCTACTCGACGCCAGCGTCAAGAAGCACTCAGAATAGACAATTCAAATAAAAGTCGATGCAACTTCAAGCTCATATCGATGCATGCGTCGACTTATTAACTGCTGATTAAATTTGAAGTTACGTCGATTGGAAATCGACGTAACATCGACAGGACTATGTCGACTTAGGGTTTCTGAATTGTCTCCAAGCTACGTCGAGTACTAGTCACCGCAACGTCGATATATCAGCGCGCGCAGAAGTGCTTCTAGAAGTAATCTCGACACAACTTTGCGTGCCAAATAATAAGTATTATCGACGGTGCATCGACCTAAACCTTAAGTAGCGGTGATTCATCTGCTTTTAAGCAATTACTGCTTCGAAACATTTACATTTTCGAATTCTCTTCCTCTTGCTCTCTTATTCTACAGCTCTCCCTTGTTCTCTCTCTCATTTTCTCAGCCTTTGCAGGTACATCCAATCTCAACCAATGGCGCCTCCAAAAGTTAACTCTGTATTTGATGTGGGCATCAACTCGTACAATACTGCCTCAGAAAGCTTCAAAGCCATCCTTGGCTTATTTCAGGAGGCCACTCTAATCAAGCTTATCTCAACCAGATGCAAGATATTGGATGTCGAGCTGACAGAATTCAAAGATAATGATCAGATAGGAGATGATGGCTCTCTTAAAGGAAAAATCTCTGACACAGATGTTCAGATAACAGGGGACATATTGAACCAAACCTATGATATTCTTCCAGGAAATGAGTCAGAAGAAGTATCATGGGACGAGACCAAGAGGGACCTGGAGGATATGCAGTTCAATAAGGACAAACCCATCAATCTGAAGAAGATTGATCTTGTAATACCCCATTATTTTAACTAACCCGGGGTCATAGGCCCAAAACTGCCGCCTTGCGGTGACACCCTCGCTCGGGAAGGTTTCCACCACAAAACACCGATGCTGCCGGCCAAATCGATCACAAAGAAGAAAGAACAAAGAAACTAAAACAAGAGCCGAGTCCACATCACATAGAAAAGTAAATCATCAAAAGGGATGTCCACATAAACATAACCGAAATAAAAGATAAAGATAACAAGGGCTCCTGCCCGATACATCAATTCCTCGCTACATTTTCACTCGCAGAAGCAAATCAACTAGAACTATTAAGCCACTCACGGATCCTGTCAACGGTGCTCCCGTGCTAGACAGGCCCTGCCTCCATCTACACCGACCTCTGGAGCAACTCCATCTCTGCGGTCTCCTAAAATGATAAGGTCCACCGACCGTTAGTCAAAAAGACTAAGCCAATCCCCCAACCCTCCCCGGTGACTCCTAGGCACCGAGCGGGAAGGATGAAGCGGAGGACAGCAAGGGGTATAATCAAAAAGCAGATGACAGGGGCATAATCTACAGGGAAAGTTCTACACTACACAGGTGTTTATATAAATAATTGAAGCAGTAATGAGCATAGTAAGAGCAGGTAAAGCGTAATTAAGGTGCAGTAAGTAAAGTCATATATAATAGAAAAATAACCATCGATTTATAGGAATGCCCATACAAACCTATAGACCAAGGGGTGGTTTAGCAAGGTCTATCGTATAAGAAGTCCCATAACCAACTTATACGATAGGGGTAGGGGTTGAAATGCAATGTTTATGCTATGACATGCAAGGTATGTAGTTTATGCTATGTTCACACAAGTGCAACTCACACACTTTGACTCTATGCGCACAGACCTTTAGTTCCCCCTTTTTGGAGCTAGCAAGACTCCCAGGATACTCCCGTAGTGGCAAACGGAAGTGGTGGGTTGGGCCTCGCCCACCTCTAGGTTGGTATATGCACTACATAACCTAAACCTATCGTACGCCTCAACACAAAACTGCGGAGCATCTGCGTACTCTTACTGGCTGGACCACCAGACATGTATGGCTAAGTGCAAATTCCACACTTGCCGAGCCCGAGTATCCACGTCGGTGCAACAACCATTGACACTAAGGACCCACCACCTTATGCACATGCATTATCACAAACTATCTACAATCTCCAAACCACAAACCACCTGGGCTTAACTTGCCTGGCCAAGAACCAATTTGAGTCACAAACTCACCGGTTCAATAATCCGCACCAACCACCACTGAGCCTACAGCTCGGGGTACCAGACCGACTAAACTCTTGTGACCTCGGGTTATGGGTGAGTGTGTTATTAATTAATCTTGAGCAACATCTTACTCCTACGACTTACGGTTAATCTTGGACTTCCCGAGATTTACCCTGTAAGGGGCTCTCTATTGTACTAGGATCTATAATGGGATGACACTACAAGGCTCCATTTCTCAAGACACTTACTGTTATTGGTATCTACTCTTAAGAGCTTCCCTCTTACCCTTTCTCTTGAGTTAGACCTAAGTGATTTATGACACACCAGGGGAAAGACGATCTTTCGTCAATCCCTAGCACCTCCTGACCCTTAACCCACCAAGTGCACTCTCATCACATACACTTCTTTGGATGGACTTCTAACTATTTAACCAGCCCATGTGCACCATCTGCACACCATTTCCACCTAGTAGCTAGGCCACTAAAAACCTAAGTTTCACAGTTTTGCTAAACGCAGATCAAACTAACTATATGAAGCTTAAAAGTAGATGTACTCCAAATATTCATCCAACTGACTCAAGCTATTTACTGGAGGTCTATCATGATGTTATAAGACTAAATCTAGAGAATCATATTTTTCCTTAATCATTAATCATTTTTTTTAATTTCTCCAAACATTTGCCAAGTATGAAAATGAACATGAAGTGTAAGGAATTCTTATGATATGGCTCTCAAAAAATCATGATAAATCTATGATAACTAAATAACAGGAAATACAACATATCATATTTTTACAATAATAAATTGTCCTTTATTTTTAATATTTATCATCTATCCAAACTTGTAGTTTTATGAAGGAACCACCAAAAATATCTACTCCAAAATTATGGGAAAAATACCAAGCTCTTGTATTCGTCAGAAAAGTCTACTGACCAAATTTGAGGATTTATGGAAATCATTTTCTTACTTAAATAAATACTTTAAGAAAACCTCAAATAAGACAAGTTGTGAAGTAGCCTACTGATTTAAGTCTACAAAAATTATAAAAAAAATCACAGAGTTTCCTAATGCTCTGAAATGTCCCATCACCAATTTGCACAATTTATCAAAGAGTATTGGACCCTCGATTAATTTTATTAAGCCTAAGACAAAAATAGGTGCCTTGTGAATGAAGTACTGGTTAAATCATTTAATAAAACGCATAAAAATTACTAGAGGTGTATATCATAATAATAAAGGCACTACCGAGGTTTCATCTCCATCCAAGACCTTTTGTGCATGTAAATATCTCTCATAAGAAAATTCCCTAAAGGGGTTATGTCCTAATTTAGGGGGAATAAATTCTCCTAAAATTCTCTCAAAATTCCCTAGGGCATAATTACACCCCATGAACATATCTCCTAAGTTCCATGACCATCAAAGGACTTTTGACCACATGGCCTTCACAAGTATCTAAATGCACACCTAGGAATAAAACTAGGGTTCTAGGGCTTAACCACCTCTACACCACCCCATCTCACTCATGAAGGTGTTTTAGGTGATCCTAAACTAGTGGCCATGGTTTCAACTTATGGAGATGAGTTCTGACCACAATATCCCAAGATAAACACCATACCGTAACTTTGACCCTATTTGACCTAACTTGGGTTTACAAATTACTCAATCAAAACAGTCCCAATTGGGCTGAGATTTTTACCAAGGTCATAACATAACCCTAAGAAGCACCCACCAATATTTGGAGGTCATTGGAGGTCCTTTGACCCACTAATTAATTAGTAAATGATTTATGAAATTATCTCAAAAACCTTAGAAAAAGGTTCTCCTAAAAATCCCAGCTCTGAGTATGTTGTGTGGGTGTATGTGTTGAAAATGTTGAAGTGGGAGTTTTTGTGAAGTTGGCGGTCTGGGGGGGAGACCGCGCAGTTTGGTCTTGATGAGTCCAGTTTATATAGTGATTTCCGGACTCATCTAGGCTAGTTTTCATGCACTTGCACTTCACTTTAGGCCTATTTTCAATTCTATTTGATCACATTGCCCATTTCATTGCTTAGTGCACATTCATGCCCCATCTTGGTGTGATTTCATGTATTTCTGTGGTCTAGTATATTTTCATGCAGGTCCAAGGGTTGTGCGACACTTGGGATGGGTCCTGGGGGATTTTCGGTCGAAAAAGCCTCTGATCGTGCATTTTCCTTCTCGCACGACCAGGCGCACGACCACTGGTCGTGCGTTAATTCCCTTCCCTGATCGAGCGACGGCGCACGATCATTGGCCTTCTTCGCGCACGACCACTGGTCGTGCGCCGCTGACCGTGCGCTTTTGTGCAGATTTGGATCGAGCTACAGGTTCTTCGCGCACGATCAGAGGCATTCCTTCGCGCATGACCATTGGTCGTGCGCCTGATCGTGCGCGTTGTTTAATTCTGCTCCATATATAAATAGACATGCGCGATTTTAGGTCGGGATCGACCACCCGACTCCGCCCAGCTCCGCCGTTTTCCACATTTCGGCAGGGTTTCACCTCCTTCTTCACCGCCCATCTTAGGGAGGATCTCCGGGCAAGATTTCAATGCCAAATCCTCGCCGGAGCTTCCTCTCGGCCATCTCCTTCATCCAAGAGCTTCAAGAAAGGAGTCAACCTAGCCTTCTTCTTCAAGATCGGAGCAGCTTGTGTGATCATTCCTCCGGTTCGTGACACGAAGAAGACGGGTCATTGGGAGGAAGTGACAGCCCTCCTCTACCCCGGACGCAGTTGAGGACCGAGTTTGGACGTGGATTGACAACCCGGCGATTCCTTCCGTGAATCCTCAACAAGACTTCGGAGTCGGTCGATTTCACACACTCATCTCCTCTTGTAGTTGATAGTTTAGTTGGATTTCTTATATGTTTGATGAAGTATACTTATATTTGTTAACATTAGTATGAAATCATGTCTATGTGATTGAGTAATCTTGTTATATTTTCATTTGAGGTGTTCCTTGTGGTGTGGATTATTTGTTGTGTTGTGCCGCCCTAACAATTGTTAGAGGTGTGCTTTGCGAAGAGGTGCTTGCGACCCTCATTCCGCCGCTCTCTCCACTCCATCCGCTAGCCTACTCTACCATCCGCCTAGCGATTCGGTGCATTGCGGCCCGAGTAGTCTTCCATCCCGCCTGGCGAAGCAGTGCGCTCAAGGCCTGCATAGGAGTAGTCGTAGCTATTTTATTTTGTTTTCCGCAATCCAAACCAAGCCTCCCGCACTCCATCCGACCTTAAGGACTTCAATCTCAAGTCCTCCTCAATAGTCAACTCCACCTTACTGTGTTCCTTCCGAGATCGATACTCGGGGATTTACTCCTCGTTTTATATTACTTGAACGATCGGTACACTGCCGTTTCGTGTCGCAGTCTCGCCACAGCCTATAGCGGTGTGCTAGATTCGCGCGTCAAGTTTTTGGCGCCGTTGCCGGGGAACACAGACGTGTGAGTTTTTTGGAGAGGGAGAATCTGAGAGAGAAGCCCTTCCATTTGTAAATTGCGTCGTTTATTTTTAGTTCAGTTCTTTTTATTCTATTTTCCTGTTTTTAAATAGGTTGTTTAGTAAATTACTGTTAGGTGTAACAGTTTGCACAATAGTGTCTTTATTTTGAATCTTGCTATCTCCATATAATGTAGGCTGCATTTAATATTCATTGCCATTAATGTGGAGATATTTCTCACGCTAGTGATAGATGCCCTACGGAAGATGGTGGGCATAATTCTCGTGGCCCAGTGTACGGAGCACCATTTTCCTATGGTTCTTCATGCCCTGTTCCCAAGTCTTATGGCCACTCGTCCTCTCCGCATACACCATTTTTATATTCCTCCCCGGCCCCTCAATGACCAAGGAGTAATATAAAACGGTGCATGTTCTGTCAAAGCATGGATCACGCCCTGAAGGAATGTGCCGAGTATCTTCGCCAATTGGACGAGGATGATGAGCCGGATATCCGGATCATCCCGAGTCCTACTTCCGGTAGCACACCTTCAACATCTGGTTATATGTCTGTGTCACCTTCATCTTGTGAAGGGTATGATGTGGACACAATCACCAGATGTGTGGCTGATTTAGGCTCTGACATGGCCGAGCCTATCTCCCCTGTGCATCCATCACCTAGCGTAGATTTGATTCTTTGTGAGGAATCAGTGCTTGACTTTTATCCAAGCACCATTCCTTCCCCTGTTGTGCATTCTACTACGCTCGTCTCCGACGACATTGTTGATGATGTGTCGCAAGATGAAGCTGGCGATCTATGTATTGTGCCTACTCCTATGGAGGAGGACAACCTTCTAGGTGAAGAGGAGCTTTCCTCAGCACCGGTGGAGGAAGTCCAAATCCTAGGCATGGCCCATCTTGATCCCACCGAACCTTGTAGAATTGATGACAATGCAAACATTATTTTACTTTCCCAACCTATTGGGAGTAAGTCCGGGACCACTCCCCCGCTTGATTTTTATTTATGTTCTTCTTCTCTTTTATTTCTTGACCCCCCTTCTGCTATATCTGAGCCTGTGCAGGTTGAGTCTTCGCAGGTACTTCAGGAGGACTTGGAGCATTCTGCTCAAGTCAATGATGAGTGTATCCTCTCATGTGAGGAGGTTGATCCCCCCCTCCATAGAGGAAGCCTCATTCATTGCCTTCTCCTCCTGCGGATCTGCTGTGGATGACACCTTGCTTGGCAAGGATTTTTTGTGTGAGATGAGTGAGGCTTATTCCTCCTCCTCCTCTTACATTCTATTTCCTCTACCTGTGCGTTGCAGGTATTATTATACAGGTAGAGGGGTGACTGTTTTATCGCCGTATCGGTACCGTCCACCGAAACGGATAATGGAACAGCTACCTGTGCATTTTCTATTCCATAGGCCCATTAGCTAGAACTCGTAAAGTTTTGAATAAGTCATGCTGGGAAGACAATAACCCCAGTATTTATCTTATTTTTCTTGCATTGTATTATTCATTAAGTAGAATAGTTAGTTAATTTTCAATTTAGTTTTAGTTTTTCTATTTCTTTTTGTTTTTGCGGAGCTCACCCCTGCAGGTCATTCCTATGGAAGGCGGTGGTCGCGATTCTTCGTATGGCGGAGGTGCGGCTTGGTCTTGTTCTACATGCGTCTTCTGGTATGCTCACTTGCTGAGCATTGGGTACCCTCTTCCCCCAACTTTGTTTTAGAATATCTTAATGCATAGTTTAAGTCTGGGGGAGAGCTAGTATCTGTTACCCAATGCACGTGCACACTGCATATGCATCCTAGAAGCTTTTATTGTTTATTTTGTTTAGATCATTGCATCACACACCACTTGCACCCACTTGAGCGTGTGCTTAGCTGTTTGCGTGCCGCGAGTTAAACTCATTTCTTGAGCAAGGTTCGGGCAAATCATTGTGTTGGCTTTTAAATTATATAGTGGGGTAATATGTTGACTCGGGTGTTCCTAGTCTAATGCTTTTGTGAGCATAGAGATTTGTGTAGATTAGATTCCTTTTTATACTATTAGTCTTATACATTTCTATTAGTGTAAATAATGTTTGCTCTACTCAAATGGTGAATCCGGTTTGAATCAAAAGGTAGCATATGGGTGTGTGTAAATTATCGCTAGACGTGTATTGCTTGTGTCGGTAGGAAGGATAACCTTTCTCGGTGACTAAGAACTCGCCCCAAGCGATTCTTGAAGCATTGGCATAGGATAATTCTGTTGCGCAAGAATGACTTAGGCCATCATTTTGGCCCGGTTGAGCCTTTGTGCAAATCCTGATATCTTATCCTCGTTAGCCCATTTGTGCCTACCCCATCCCTTTGATTCAGCTCCACATTTTATTCCACCAAAACCAAAAAGCCGATCCTAGTCACATACCCAAAGTTGAGCTTTAGCTGTTTTCACATTTGTATTTTGGAATGTTGATGTGGTGATGTTAAATTTGGAGATGTGGGTGTACTCCCTTGTACATTTGCTGAATTAAAAAATATATATAATTAGAAAAAGAAATGAAATGAGAAGAAAAGAAAAGAAAAATGAGAATGAGTTTAATTGAAAATCTATTTGAGATATGTATTTTGGAGTAGGCGGTGCACATACCCATGCGTTCAGGTCCAAGTCTGGGGGTGTGGTGCATCCGCGTGTTTTTGTAGCTGCGGGGATAGAGTTATTGTTTAAGCTCATTTGGGTTGGGTGCTTTAAGCCGTCCTGTTTATCATTGTTTACCTCACCGTAACCCAAGCCTCATGAAAAACCTTAAGTCCTACCGACTCACGCTATGAACTAATCTAGTGCTGTGGAGAGAATGTGACCGGGCGAGCTTATGGTCTCCGACACCGATGGATTTCGGTGGAGTTTGTCCCAAACCCTAGCCTGGGCAATGCTCATCTCAGCGTGTATTTTACTTTCCCCGTATGCGTGACCGATTGATTCACCGTGATTCACATTTATGAGTAGTAGTAATATTTATTTACTCCATTAGAAGCATATAAACTATGTGTATAATTAGAAACCTTATCCACTATTTCTCTATGCACTTGGGTATGCGACTTCGCATGGTACTCCTCGGTGTAATTTTAAGCTGGCTATTTATTTTTCCCCGCCTGCTTAGGATGTGTTTGCTCGGGACGTGCAAACAGGTAAGTCTGGGGGTGTGATGAGTCCAGTTTATATATTGATTTCCGGACTCATCTGGGCTAGTTTTCATGCACTTGCACTTCACTTTAGGCCTATTTTCAATTCTATTTGTTCACATTGCCCATTTCATTGCTTAGTGCACATTCATGCCCCATCTTGGTGTGATTTCATGTATTTCTGTGGTCTAGTATATTTTCATGTAGGTCCAAGGGTTGTGCGACACTCGGGATGGGTCCTGGTGGATTTTCAGTCGAAAAAACCTCTGATCGTGCGTTTTCCTTCTCGCACGACCAGGCGCATGACCACTGGTCGTGCTTTAATTCCCTTCCCTGATCGAGCGACGGAGCACGATCCTTGGCCTTCTTCGCGCACGACCACTGGTCGTGCGCCGCTGACCGTGCGCTTTTGTGCAGATTTGGATCGAGCTACAGGTTCTTCGCGCACGATCAGAGGCATTCCTTCGCGCACGACCATTGGTCGTGCGCCTGATCGTGCGCGTTGTTTAATTCTGCTCCGTCTATAAATAGACATGCGCAATTTTAGGTCGGGATCGACCATCCGACTCCGCCCAGCTCCGCCGTTTTCCACATTTTCGGCAGGGTTTCACCTCCTTCTTCACCGCCCACCTTAGGGAGGATCTCCGGGCAAGCTTTCAACGCCAAATCCTCGCCGGAGCTTCCTCTCGGCCATCTCCATCATCCAAGAGCTTCAAGAAAGGAGTCAACCTAGCCTTCTTCTTCAAGATCGGAGCAGCTTGTGTGATCATTCCTCTGGTTCATGACACGAAGAAGATGGGTCATTGGGAGGAAGTGACAGCCCTCCTCTACCCCGGACGCAGTTGAGGACCGAGTTTGGACGCGGATTGACAACCCGGCGATTCCTTCCCTGAATCCTCAACAAGACTTCGGAGTCGGTCGATTTCGCACACTCATCTCCTCTTATAGTTGATAGTTTAGTTGGATTTCTTATATGTTTGATGAAGTATACTTTTATTTGTTAACATTAGTATGAAATCATGTCTATGTGATTGAGTAATCTTGTTATATTTTCATTTGAGGTGTGCCTTGTGGTGTGGATTGTTTGTTGTGTTGTGCCGCCCTAACAATTGTTAGTGGTGTGCTTTGCGAAGAGGTGCTTGCGACCCTCATTCCGCCGCTCTCTCCACTCCATCCGCTAGCCTACTCGTCCATCTGCCTAGCGATTCGGTGCATTGCGGCCCGTGTAGTCTTCCATCCCGCCTGGCGAAGCAGTGCGCTCAAGGCCTGCATAGGAGTAGTCGTAGCTATTTTATTTTGTTTTCCGCAATCCAAACCAAGCCTCCTGCAATCCATCCGACCTTCAGGACTTCAATCTCAAGTCCTCCTCAATAGTCAACTCCACCTTACTGTGTTCCTTCCGAGATCGATACTCGGGGATTTACTCCTCGTTTTATATTACTTGAACGATCGGCACACTGCCGTTTTGTGCCGCAGTCTCGCCACAGCCTATAGCGGTGTGTGAGATTTGCGCCATCAGGTCTAACCGCACGGTCTTGCAGTCTCCTCTGGCGGTTTGACCTCTTTGGTCTAGCCGCGGGCTACTCGGTGTGATCGCCAGTCTTCTGTCCAAGGGTGCCGAGGTGAGGCCGCGCGGTCTGGTTTTCTGACCGCATGGCGGAGTAGGTTTCTACCTGGTAAGGAAGGCGCGCGGTCTGGTGCTTATGACCGCATGGTGCTAGCAGCCGGTCTAGAGGCTGTCCGGGTTCTTTGTGGTGCGCGCGGACTAAGGTCGTCTTAGCCGTGTGGTCTCCGAGTTATGTTCGCATGGCTGGTCCTTCAGCGATCAGCTGGTATATGCAGCCATAGGTGTTTGATCGACTTGGCAGCTGTGCCCTAGTCAATCTGGTGTGTTCGCGGTCTCTGGAGGAGGTCGGGTGGGGAACACAGGTGGTGAGCGACATGACCGTGCGAGTTGTCATGTTCGCGCGACTTCTGTTGAAGTTGGCAAGCTCACTAAACAGGATGTTCTTTTGCTAGTCGTGTGGGTTGACCGGTCAGGTCGCACGATTAAGGGGTGGTGATCCTATCTCATAGGGTGGTGACTGGATCAGGTCGCCTGCCTATAAATAGGAGCCACTGTAGCAGGAAATATAAAGCACCAAGTGTAAGCTGGTCTCGCGACCTGTTCTTGCGATTTGTTTTTGTAACCGGCTGGCTTGCTGATCGAACTTGCCTTGTGCAGCTTCTACAGATTGGGCGGGTAGCAGCGGTCACCTCCTCTTCTAAAGGTGTTCGGGCGGTCTCGCGGCTTGCAATGCGGGTTGCTGGAGTTCGGGAGGATCAGTTGAGTTCGGGAGTTTGCGTGGTTCTCAGCTGGTGTTGTTCAAGTCGCAGGCAGGCAGTTCGGGCGATCTGGTTTTCAAGCCGGGCGGACTGTCAAGTCGGGCGGTTAGGCGGTCTCAAGTTGGCAGACCGCTGGTTTTCCTTTCAGCTGTTTTTCTCTTCTGTTTCTTTTGTGTACTGGCGAAATCATGTCTCACCATGTATACCTCGCCCTGTAATGAAGAATTTGCTTATCAATAAAGATTGTGTTTGTTCCATGTGCTTCTGGTTGTTTGGCTTGAACTTTTAGTTATACAATTCCTGCTCACTCCATAAAGATCTACGGAAAATTTCACATGGTATCAGAGCTAGGTTGGAGTGGATAGAGCAGTGAATAACTAAAAGTTGCCATCGCCTTTGTGAAGAAGGAACCAGTGGTAGAGCCATGGAAGCAAGGGGTCTTGTAATTGAGATGCTTACATCGACTAACTTTAAGAAGTGGAAGTCGTGTATGCAAAGTTATCTTCTGGGTGAGGACCTCTGGGAGGTAGTTGGAGGAGAGAGCACGGAGGAAGTCATTCTGGTTGGAGATAACCATCATGAGGTGAGGAACTGGAGGCGAATTAATGCCAAAGCAGAGTTCGCCCTGAAGAGGGCAATATCACCTGATTTGTTTGATCACATCTTGGGGTGTGCATCAACTGTAGAGATCTGGAGAGCCCTAGATGGGCTGTTTAATAAGAAGAATGTGGCAAGACTTCAATTCCTGGAGAATGAGCTGGCCAGATCGGCTCAAGGTGACCTTTCTATCTCTACGTTCTTCTTGAAGATGAAGAACTTGTGCGCCGAGATTTCAGCGCTGGATCCTGATGAGCCAATTTCTGAGGCGAAGCTGAAGAGGCACATCATTCGTGGCTTGCGGAAGGAATATGTTGCCTTTGTGACGTCGGTGCAGGGTTGGGCAAATCAGCCGTCTCTGCAGGAGCTGGAAAATCTGCTTGCTTTGTAGGAGAGTCTAGCAAGGCAGATGGCGGGGGTGTTAGTGTCTGGGGGATATAGCGAAGTTCTCTTCACGGGGAAGAAGAAGAAGTGGGATAAGAAGAAGACCGCTGGAAGAGGCAATGGGACTTCAACTTCTGGACAGCAGGAGAGGGGCTATGATCCTAAGGATGAAGGGAAGAAGAAGGGAGAAGGACCCAAGTGCTTCAGGTGCGGAAAGATTGGTCACATCAGGAAGGATTGCCCGGTGAATCTTCAGCCCGGGCATGCTGTTACAGGAAAGGAGGAAGCTGATGCCAGACAGACTGATGGAGGATGGGGAGGAGCCTTCTCGGCTTCTGTTGAAGCTGCGGCTTCTATCAACTATCAGGAAGACTGGATCGTGGACTCGGGGTGTGGTCATCACCTCACCGGGGATGAGTCAAAGCTTTCTTCAGCTCAGCCGTACTCAGGTAATGATGCCATTATTACTACTGACAATACTGTGCATGCTGTCGAGAAGGTGGGGGTTGTTTCCTTGGGCAGTGATAGGGAGCCGCTTACGTTGAGAAGTGTCTATCATGTGCCTGGTATGAGGAAAAATATCTTCTCCATGACCAATGCTGTAGACGCTGGGTATCACGTTCTGTTTGGCCCAACAGAAGTGAGGTTTATTCGGAATGTTGAAGCAGTGAAGGCGGAGGTCATTCATGTGGGGAGGAGAGCTAAAGACTTGTTCGTTTTATCAACAAGTTCTTACATTGACAAGATGTGGACGAATGATATTGCTGTCATATGGCATGAGAGGTTGGGGCACGTAGGGATGGATAAGCTGAAAGCTATGGCGGTGAAAGGTCTGGTCAAAGGCCTACCTATTCTACCTTCCTACGGAGACGGTCATGTGTGTGCGGGATGTCAGTTCGGCAAGTCTCATCGACTATCGTTTGATAAGTGGCAGACAAGGAGTAGTGTGCCGTTGGAGTGCATCCACGCTGACTTAATGGGACCGACTGCTACCCCAAGCCTCCGAGGCAGCAGATATATGTTGGTGTTGATCAATGATTACACCAGATATGTCTGGCTATATTTCTTAAAGGAGAAGGCAGAGGCGTTTGCCAAGTTCGTGGAGTTCAAGGAGCTTGTGGAGGGTCGGCTTGGACTGCGGGTTAAGAAGCTAAGGACTGAAAACGGAGGGGAGTTCACCTCTGGTGAGTTCTCCACTTTTTGCAGGAAGGCAGACATTCGGAGGAAGCTTACTTGTGCACACACTCCACAGCAAAATGGAGTTGCAGAGCGGAAGATCCGTCATCTGACGGAGACCAGCAAGTGTTGGCTGCATGCCAAGAGTATCCCAAAGTCCTTCTGGGCGGAGGGAATGTCTTGTGCTGCCTACGTCATCAACATGATGCCTCTCAGTCCCATCAATATGAAGACCCCGCATGAATTGATGTTCAAGGAAAAGCCAAGCGTGGCACACCTTTGGGTGTTTGGTTCCACCTGCTATGTGCACGTTCCAGATGCGCTTCGGACGAAGCTATATGCGAAAGCAAGGAATCTAGTCTTCGTGGGTTATGATGATCGGAAGAAGGGCTGGAAGTGAATGGACCCGGAGACGCGGAGATTTTTTGTATCTCGCAACGTTGTGTTTGACGAGGTGACATCTTACAAGGGAAGTTCTGGTGTTGAGCTACCAGAAAGCAGGGTGGAGGAGCCAGAGAAAGCTGTGGAAAATCTTCAGGTGGAGCTACCTGTGTCACCAGGTGGTCCATCAATTTCTAGTTCTGAGGTGGAGGCTTCTGGATCAGGAAGCAGGGGGAGCGATGCTCTGAGTACGTCTAGAAGGGGAGCTAGGGAAGAAGCAGCCGAAGATACTGCGAGTCAGGGGAAGGTGTTGCGGAGATCGAAGCGAACTATCATTGCCCCTGATCGCTATACAGGAGGAAACATGGTGAGCTTTATCTCATGTTTCTTTGCTGGTCCCTTGGATGAGAGGGAGTTGTCGAGCTTTGAAAAGGCCAAAGGCATGGAACAGTGGGATTCAGCTATGCAGGAAGAGATGAGTGCTCTTGAGAAGAATGAGACTTGGTCTCTGGTGCCTAAGCCCAAGGGAATCACCCCTGTGACATGCAAGTGGGTCTACAAGCTTAAGAAGAAGGCTGATGGCAGTATCGAGCGGTACAAGGCTCGCCTTGTGGCTCGGGGGTTCTCGCAGCAATACGGTGAAGACTATGAAGAGACATTCAGTCCGGTGGCAAAAATGACTTCAGTTCGGGTTGTGATTGCCTTGGCGGCGTGTTGGGTTTGGAAGATCTGGCAGCTCGATGTAAAGAATGCATTCTTGTACGGCGAGATTGACAAGGAATCTTCATGGTCCAGCCGCCAGGCTTCGTATCTGAATATTTTCCAGAGCATGTCTGCAAGTTGAAGAAGGCCCTGTATGGGTTGAAGCAAGCGCCGAGGGCGTGGTATGGAAAGATAGCAAAGTATCTCTTATTCTGCGGGTTTGGTGCTTCAGACTCAGACTCAAGCTTGTTCGTCAAGAAGAGAGGGGAGCTTCAAGTCATCGTGCTGCTATACGTTGACGATATGATCGTGACAGTGAATTCGAAGGAGGAGGTAGCGCAGCTTTGGGCTGAGCTGTCCATCAGGTTCGAGATGAAGGATTTAGGTGAGTTGCACCACTTCCATGGACTCGAGGTGCAGAGGAAGGAGAGTGGAGTGCTGGTGTCCCAGGCTGGATATGCGGAGCGAATCGTGGAGCGGTTCGGCATGAAGGAAGGGAAGTGCATTTCCACACCTCTGGACAAGGCCATGAAACTTTGCAAGGATGAGGGGAGGATTCTGGAAGATCCGCTGGTGTTCTGGGCTCTGGTTGGGAGCTTGATCTATTTGACGATTACCAGGCCGAATATTGCATATGCAGTTGGCAGGGTGAGCCGTTATATGGCAGAGCCACGAATGTCTCATCTTCTAGCGGCCAAGAATATATTGAAGTATGTCAAGGCGACTTCAGATATGGGTCTTCTTTACAGAAGGGATGCGGGCTTCGAGGTGCATGGATACATGGACCCTGATTACGGGGGAGATTCGGATGATCGGAAGTCGACGTCTGGATACGTCTTCATGGCGGGCCCCACGACTATATCATGGTGCAGCAAGAAGCAGGATTCCATGTCGGTCTCAACCACGGAAGCGGAATATAAGGCTTCGGCCTTGGCAGCTCAGGAAGCCATCTGGCTTAGGAGGTTGGTTAGAGACGTCCATAAGGAGGTTCGGGGTCTGACTCTGCTCCGCGGTGACAACGAGAGTGCTCTCAAACTGGTTACTAATCTAGTTTGTCACGCGAGGACCAAGCATATCGAGATCGAGCATCATGTCATTAGTGAGAAGGTGTTGGAGGGGTCTCTTTCGGTCGAGCATGTTCGGAGTCGGGACAACATTGCTGACATCTTCACAAAGGCGCTGGCGAAGGGGCTATTTACTCGGCTAAGGAGTTTACTTGGACTGTTTTCAACTTCCCACTTCAAGGAGGAGTGTTGAAAATATTGAAGTGGGAGTTTTTTTGAAGTTGGCTGTCTGGGGGGGAGACCGCGTGGTTTGGTCTAACCGCACGGTCTTGCGGTCTCCTCTGGAGGTTTGACCTTTTTGTTCTAGCCGCGGGCTACTCGGTGTAATCACCAGTCTTCTGTCCAAGGGTGCCGAGGTGAGGCCACGCGGTCTGGTTGTCTGACCGCATGGCAGAGCAGGTTTCTACCTGGTAAGGAAGGCCCACGGTCTGGTGCTTATGACTGCGTGGTGCTGGCAGCCGGTCTGGAGGATGTCCGGGTTCTTTGTGGTGCGCGTGGACTAAGGTCGTCTTAGTCGCGCGGTCTCCGAGTTGTGTTCGCATGGCTGGTCCTTCGGCAATCAGCTGGCATATGCGGTCACAGGTGTTTGATCGACTTGGCGGGCTGTGCCCTAGTCGATCTGGTGTGTTCGCGGTCTCTGGAGGAGGTCGGGTGGCGAATACAGGTGGTGAGCGACATGACCGGGCGAGTTGTCATGTTCGCGCGGCTTTTGTTGAAGTCGGCAAACTCACTAAGCAGGAGGTTCTTTTGCTAGTCGTGCGGGTTGACCGGTCTGGTCGCGCGATCAAGGGGTGGTGATCCAATCTCATAGGGTGGTGACTAGATAAGGTCGCCTACCTATAAATAGGAGCCACTGTAGCAGCAAATATATAGCACCATGTGTAAGCTGAGCTCGAGACCTGTTCTTGCAGTTTGTTTTTGTAACCGGCCGGCTTGCTGATCGAACTTGTCTTGTGCAGCTTCTGCGGATTGTGTGGGTAGCAGCGGTCACCTCCTCTTCTGAAGGTGTTCGGGCGGTCTCGCGGCTTGCAGTGCGAGTTACTGGAGTTCAGGAGGATCAGTTGAGTTCGGGAGTTCGCGTGGTTCTCAGATGGTGTTGTTCAAGTCGCAGGCAGGCAGTTTGGGCGATCTGGTTTTCAAGCCGGGCGGACTGTCAAGTCGGGCGGTTAGGCGGTCTCAAGCTGGCAGACCGCTGGTTTTCCTTTTAGCTATTTTTCTCTTCTGTTTCTTTTGTGTACTGGCGAAATCATGTCTCGCCATGTATACCTCTCCCTATAATGAAGAATTTGCTTATCAATAAAGATTGTGTTTGTTCAATGTGCTTTTGGTTGTTTGGCTTGAACTGTTAGTTATACAATTCCTGCTCACTCCATAAAGATCTACGGAAAATTTCACAGTACGTAACTAGCCTACATTTTAAATATCAAGGCCATATCATGTACCAATAAAAAGATATGCAGGAAAGAGTGACTGCCCTACCCTAGGAAGCAGTCCCACCATTTTGGTTCTACAGGGAGGTACAGTGCTCCTTTTGGGCTGAAACAAATTTTGAATTAAAGTACACACCTAGGGATACAACTTTGGTGTTGGCCACTTTCTCATCAGAGGTGATCTAGTATTTTAAATTATTAAAATGAAGCACTGCATAATGTGTGACAAAAATTAATATAAACATTTAATTATATAAGTGACTCTGCGATCGACGAAATATAATCTGCGTTCGATGAACTAAACTGCGCTCGACAAAAGCTGAATAGATTTGCGTTCGACGAAATACTAAACTGCGCTCGACGAAAGCTGAATAAATCTACGTTCGACGAAATATGATCTGCGTTCGACGAACGCTGAATAAATCTGCGTTCGACGAAAACTAAACTGCGCTTGACGCAAGCTGAATAAATCTGCGTTCGATGAACGTCGGGCTCAGCTCGACGAATTTATTCTACCCAGATCAACGGATTAAATAAAATAATGTAAACAATTAATTTCTGAGAAAGCTGATCACAGCAGATCGGAACGCTCTTAGTCATCGTCCCCGAGGAATGGACGGCGCGCGACATCCCGACCTGGGCTTCTTTGCGGGATGATTTCCCGGCCACCTGTGCCGCTTCCCGGCCAGCCAATACCACCACCACCTCCGTTGAGGTGGTGGCCGGCGATAGGCGGGGGGGGGGGGGGGGGGGGGGGGGGGGGGGGGGGTGGTTGGCTGTCCGGAGGTGGTCGGATCGGGGTTTAGAGGAGGGGAAAAAGAGTACGAATCGAACCCTTTTGGAAGTACGTTCTGAGCCCTATTGAGCACGGATCAAGCCCCAAATTATGAAAAGATCTAGCACTAAGGGAGAGGAGGCGGATTGGACCTGTGTGGGGGCTTGGTGGCGCGTGTTCCGGCGAGTTGCCATGGATGGTGTTGGAGCTTTCGATGCCATGACAATTGTTAGTTATGGAACATTCACCGAGAGGGGCGGGGGGTGTTAGGTGATCTTGATTCTTTTTGATATATTAGTGTGAGTTGTGAGTATTTAAGCACAGCAGTAAAATAACACACACAAAAAGCACAGCAGATGACACAAGATCTATAGAGGTTCCTAAAGATAGGGTGTCTTGAGTAGTCCTCTTTCCCTCTACGCCTACCTAGTAGTGTGCTAGGCTCAGCAAAACTCCACCAAAAAGCTTCAGGCCCTCAAGCCTTACAACACGGTCCCGCAAGTCCCAACTGCTTAGGTCCGCAAGCCCCTACTGCCCCCGAGCCTGCAAGCTCGACACTCAGGCCCTCAAGCCCTACAACACGGACCCGCAAGTCCCAACAGCCTAGGCCCGCAAGCCCCTACTATCCCCGAGCTCGCGAGCTCGACAAATCGCAACCGCAAGTGCACTGCCCTGGCCCTCATGCCTCACAGCTCTCCAGCCCTCAAGCTAGACATGTTGGCCCGTAAGCCTTACAAAGATTACAGTAATAAAAGACTATTGATTCTGCCGGATGAAGATCGACAACTTTAGCCTGTTGAAGATCGGCTCCTTGAGATTGAAGAAGATGCTTCTGAATCAGATCTTGAACGCACGGTTATTCTTCAAATCTTTTGTTAGCCTGATGAAGATTGGCAACTTAACAGTCGATGAAGATGACTTCTTCTTCTTTTTCTCTCTATCTTGCGCCGCTTGTACTGTTTGATTCGCTATACTGATTCCTTGCCGATATTGTAGGGAAAGTTCTGCTCTGTAAAATTTCAGCACATGATGTTGTTCCAAAGCAACAGCTTCAGATAATGGGTGCTCTAGTTCTAAAGAAGAAGATTAATTGAGGGAAATGCCTCCTAAGAATGATTGTGCATAAGTATGCTCATAAGGGAAATGCTTTCATAAGAATCATGAGTCAGATACTGCTTCACCACTATCCCAGTGTGTGTAAGTCAAAGGGTGTGCCAATTCCACCAGGGAAGAGAATACATATTGGAATATTCTCTAAGTGGACCAGACAAATTGTAAAGCCTGGTCAAGCCCCAGCTTCACCTCCTCCTTTTCAAGAGCCTAAAGGCACATACCAGACCCTCCAAGGGATGCTACCCCTCCTCATCACAATCCACCTCCACTGGGAACTGTTCCAGATATCCATTAGGAAGACACTAAAGCACAACACCTACAACAACAACAACAACAACAGATCTCATCCATTTCAGCACCTGAGCCATCTCCTCAATTAACCTATCAACTGCCATCCACCCTCATTCCAGATCATCAGCCTGCTATTAAATTTTAAAAGAACTCTCCAGAGCCTAAAGGATTTTATATCTTCCTCCATGGTCACAAAGGAATTCTTAACCTCACTGGCCAGCAAGGTCAAGAAGAGGGAGAACATATTGTAGGTAGAAAGACATGTCCTTGATAAGAGTGGACAGGATAAAGGGAAGGCTAATAATGAGCCTGCTCCTGACAAAGTGACCACCTTTCAAGGTGCGCAGATTCATGGGGAGTCTGCTCCAGAAAAGCAGAATGAGGAAGAAAGAGTAGAAGCAACAACTCATGGGGAGATAATTAACAAAGATATGGCAGATGTTCAAAGGGATCTAGATGCAAAAATGGCAGCTGTAAGCACAGCTGTAGCTCAGGATGAGATTCAGGATAAAAATCCACTGGATGAAATAACACAGATAGCTGAGGAAGCTGCCCAGGAAGTTGAAATAAATGCACAATGTTAGTGGGAGTTTCCCAAAGACACTACTGAAGAAAATAATGAGCCTTTGAAGATATCTACATAGTGCTTGACATTAGAAAGGTCTGTGAAAAACAATTTGTTATTCTATATATACACCAATGCTGTCTTGTATGTACTTCAGTTTCTTATGTCCAGGATGTCTTCTGCATTTATGTTTATTTATGCAAAGAAATGTGTAAAATCACTTTATTCAAACTGTAAAATTTGTTAAGCTAAATAGGGGGAGATTGTTGGGAAAAATCCCTTAGATTTAACTTACCAAATTATTTTAAAAGTGATTTTAACTATTACGGTTCAATTGCCCATTGTGTAGTGATGGTAATCTGGTCATTAAATGTCTTAGGATGTCACACTCATCCTAGGGTGTCAAGACCATATAAAGAGAAGCACTAATTTAATGAAGTTAATAATTGCGTCAAATAGAAATCAACGCAACATCGAATGGATGTCGACGATACTCTAACAAGAAGTCCAAGCAATATACTCTTTTTGTCAGAGTAGATCAAGTCAACGTTACGTCAAATAGATATCGATGCAGAGGACATGGACTTGTCGGAGCACTTAAAGAAGTCGACATAGCTTCTACTTCAACTCGGCGCAGAAGGAAATATCTGTCGAAGTAATCTAAAGTCGTTGGAACGTAGACTTCATCTCGACGCAGATAATGAAACTAAGAACCATATCCTCAAATCGATGGTTATGTCAATTGGGTATCGACAATGCTAACTAGCAGAGTTCAATCAGAGCAAGGCTGAATTTGAAGCTGCTCCTACAAGAACTCGAAGGTGCGTCGATAAGAGAGAAAGTAAACTCGATGCTTCGTCGAATACGTACAGTCTGAAAAGGGAAACCTTTTTAGCTGTCATTTTTGTCACTCTCTCTTGGACCACCTCTCTCAAGACCGTTCCCTAATGGCTCCTTAATTAGCTTAAATGGAATAAAGAATTAACTGAGGCTAGAGAAAAGTTTTCTTGGAAACAAGCGTAAATGTTGGTGGACGGGTCGGGAATTAAAGAAGGAAGGAAGGATTTAATGTCCAGACAAATATACAATTCAGGACTTACCTAAAAGGGAATCAAATTCAAATTCAATGGTGGGACAATAAAAGCCAACAGAAGAAAGAGAAAGGTAGGGCACTAATCACAATCGGCCATATTGTTCTACTGGGTCTACTTCTTCTTCTTCCTCTCTCTCTCTCACAGGAACCCTAAAAGAAGAAAAATACAGAGGAGGAATATCTGCTGCTCTTCTTCTCTCTAAGAAGAGAACAGAACAATGCTGCTCAACAACTGTAACATCCCCCAAACAACTAGACCCCCAAGTTGGTATTGTCATGACTAGGTCATGACAAAACCATAAGAAGAGCTCAAGACCATGTGAGCTTGGGTGAGAAGGAGAAAACCCAAGTGGTCTGCAAATAGCAGATTTCATATACCTAGCCTAGAGTTGGACTTTAGGGCCTAACCTTGAACCTTGACCACACCATAGTATCCCTAACCCATTAGGGGTCTCCTTGGAGCACCAGGGACCCATTGGGGTCAACCAAAGAGGCCAAATTGACCAAAGTCAACCATAACCCTAAATTGGTCAAACTAACTCAATTAGGGCCAATTGGCCCCCACCATGCCAAATTGACCCTGCCTACCCTTATAGGGACACTAGGGACCTAATGGACCAAAAATCCCCATCATGGGACCTCCCATTTGGCCAATTTTACCAAAGTCAAGTCTAGCCCTAATTTGGTCAAAAGTGACATATTAAGGGGCAATTCACCCTCACCTTGCCAAATTGACTCCACCTAAACCTTACTAACCAATAATAGAGTCCAAAGGGTCACTGCGCACCCATTTTAGTCAACCCAAGTGGTCAATTTGACCAAAGTCAACCTTATCCTCAATTTAGGTCAAAATGACCTACTTTGCCCAAATTGAACCCAATCCACTTGAGCTAGACCCAATTGACGTGGTCCACCACCTAATGGGGATATAATGTTGCTGAGTTGGCCATTCAATTTGAAGATAGTCGGCCAGGAGAGAGAGCCCAAATTGGAAGAGGGAGAAAGAGAGGGGAGTTATTGGGGAGGAAGAAGAAACCCCCAATCTGAGCAATTGATGGCTCCTTTCATCTCCCCTTTGGGAGAGGATAAGTTTTCAGCTCCTCCCCAGCCTAATTGATGGCCAATTCATCCCCCCCCCCCCCCCATGTATAACCGAAATCCTAGTAATGGCCATTAATGGCTTTCAGGAATAAAGCCACCCCAAGCCCGAATTGAAACCCCCATTACCTTCAGAGATCAGAGAGGAAGAGAACCCCCAACCTTCCAGTGAGAATCGTGTAGAGGAGGCCTATATCGGCATGGCACCAAAAGCTCCACCACCAGGAATGGAGACTTGCTGGAATATGCGCCACCGAGCCCCCTCACAGGTCCGATCCGCTTCCTTTCCTCTAGAGCTAAATCCTCTGATGAATCGGGGCTTGATCCGAGCTCAATTGGGCTCAAATAACACTTCCGAGAGGGCTCATTTCGAGCCCTCTTTCCCCCACAAACTCCCCTCACTTTGGTCACCTCTGGCCGGCCAACCACCTCTAATCGCCGGCCACCACCTCCACGAAGGTGGTGGTGGAATTGGTCGGCCGGGGCGGCACTCAGGTGGCCAGGAATGAGAGGAGGAAGTGAGCCCAGGACGGGATATCACGTGCCGTCGAGTAATTGGGGACGATGATGGTGAGCCATTTGATCTTCCGCGATCTGATAAGCGGAAGCCTAAATGATTTAATGAAATGATTTGTATTATTTTGTCACATATAATGTAGTACATTGTTTTAAATACTAAAAATACTTAGGCTCAGTTTCAAAGAAAATGTTTTACATGATAGTTGTAGGTATTGAGGTTAACTTTAAGTGAAAATTTGTTTCAGCCCAATAGGGGCAATATAGCCCCCTGTAGAGACATTTTTCTAGGACTGGTCCCTAGGGTAGGGTAGTCACCTTTTCTTGAATAACTCTTGATAGAGAAATGCTATGGGCATGAAAATTGAAACCTAGGCTATTTATACTAACCCCCTTAACATAACCAAAGATGGGAATTTTAGGAGAACATTTTTCTATGGTTTTTGTATTAATTTCATAAATCAAATGTTAATTAATGGTTCTAATGACCCATAATCCCCTCCAAATTTTGGTGGGTGCTCCTTAGGGTTATTATATGACCTTGGTAAAAATTTCAGCCCAATTGGGACTGATTTAATTGGGTAATTGGTTAACCCAAGTTGGGTCAAACTAGGACAAAATTAGGGTATGGTGTTTATCTTGGGGTATTGTGGTCGAAACTCATCAACATGAGTTGAAACGTTGGTAACTAGTTTAGGATCACCTAAAACACCTCCATGAGTGAGTTGGGGTGATGTGGGGTGGATTTGCCCCAAAACCCTAGCTTTGCCATTAGGGTTGCACTTTAAGTTTTGTGAAGGACATGGGGTCAAATGTTATTGAATGGCCATGAAATTTGGTGTATAAGTTCAAAGGGTGTAATAATAACCTAGGAAATTTTAGAAGGATTTTAAGAACCCTTATTCACCGTAAATTAGGTTATAACCCCTTCAGGGCTTTCCATTATTAAAGAGATTTGCATATTCAAATGATCTTGGATGGTGGTGAAACCTAAGTAGTGCTTTTATAATCATGTGATTAACCTCTGGTAATTTTTGTGTAATTAATTAAATTATTTATCCAGTACTTTATTCACAAGGCACTTATTTTGTCTTGGTCTTAAGAAAAATAATTCAGGGTCCAATACTCTCTGGAAAAATTTGCAACTTGGAGATAGGACTTTTCAGGGCATTAGGAGGCTCTGTGAATAGTTGTGGAATTTTTGGAGATGGTTATCAGTAGGCTACTTCATAACATGTTCATATTAGGATTTATTTGGAATATTTATTTAGGTAAGGAAATGATTTCCATAAATTGTGAAATTCAGTCAGTAAGCCTTTATGATCATATTTGAGATCATGTATTTCTTTCATAATTTTTGGAATTATTTAACAGTAGGCTCCATCAATTTTCCCTAGAAAGGGTTTCTTTGGAATATTCATTTATATGATTAATTTGCCTTTATAAATTCTGAAATTTGGCCAGTAGACTTATTTGACTAAGATAAGGTCTAGTAATTTTCCCATAATTTTTGGATAAGTATTTTTGATGGTTACTTCATTAACCTCCAAATTGTGGTAGATGTTAAATATTATAATTAGTGGACAATTCCTGATTGTAAAATTGTGACACTCTGTACTTACTGTTATTTTGGCATGATAGATTTATCTTAATTTTATGGGAGCCATATCATAAGAATACCTTACACTTCATGTTCATATTCATACTTGGCAAATGTTGGAGAAATTAAAATAAATGCTAAAATGTTAAGGAAAAATATGAATCTTTGGATTTAGTCTTATAATGCCATGATAGTTTTCCAGTAATAATCTTGTGTCATGTGGGTGAATATTTGATGTACTTCTACCGATGAGGTTCATATAGTTCATTTGTTCTGCGTATAGTAAAAGAGTAAACTTGGGTAACTAGTGACCTACTGAGAGGAATTGGGTTTTAGTTGGTGTATGTGGTCAGCTTGAGGAGGTTGAGGCCACCCAAAAGGAGTTCATGTGGCTGGAGTACTCGGTGAGTTAAGGGTAAGGTCGTGCTTGGGATTGACGAAAGATCATCTTCCCCCTAGCATGTCATAAACCACCTAGGGTTAACACAAGTGAAATGGTAAGAGGGTCATGCATATGGGAAGTTACCAATAACATTAAAGGCCTTGAGAAAGGGAGCTTTGGGGTGTAATCCCATTATAGTTCCTAGTACTGTAGCGAGCCCCTTACAGGGTAATCCTCAGGAAGTCCAAGGTTAACCATGCATACATTATAGGGCTAGGTTTAACTTAGTAATACACTCACTCACACCCCATGGTCACGGGTATGTTAGTCGATTTGGTCTTACGAGCGGTAGGCTCGATGGTTGTAGCAGTAGACTAATTTAGTCTGGTAAGCTTGTGGCTCAGTAGTGCTTGTTGGTACAGACGGGTTGTTCCGGTGAGCTGTTAGCTCGGAAGGTTATGATAACGGGTAGGTTAGCTCGGGGAGCCTGTGAGTACCAATTATATACGCATTTATGGACTCATCTGGGCCGATTATCTAGTCTATGCACTACACTTTAGGCATATTTTCGTTCATATTTGATAGCCACTGATTATTCCATGCTAAGTGTACTCCTAGGCCCGTTTTGGTGTGCAATTGCGCGCTTTATTGTTGGGGGAAAGCATATTCTTTTTATGTTGTTATACTTTGTGCTGGAGGTGTGTTCCCAGCGTTTGGATTTGCGGTGCAGGTGGGCAGATCGTACATATTGCCTAGAATTCATCCTGTATGAATCGCACGGTCGTGCGTTCACTTGACGCACGGTCGGCTGCGGTCGTGCGCAATGATCGGCTGGTCAATATGGTGATCTGCCCCGCTCGTGCGTTTTCTTCATGCACAGTTGGACTCAACTGTGCGCGAATTCTTTGCCGGATTTTGAGCTTTCCGATTTTACCCGTGCATTCTTATGCACGATCGACTTCAACCGTGCGTGAGTAAAACTCATAGGCGCTCTGGGTCATCTTCCTTGCATTTCTTCTTAATTAATATCGCACGGTTCACGCACCGTCGTGCGTTCGACCGTGCGTGACCAAATTTCTGATTATTTTGCATAAAAGCTGCAGCTCTTGCCCTATTTCGGATCGATCTTCTTTCCCGCGCCTAAGGGTTCTTGCTCCCCGCCATTTTCTCGGCTCCATCACCGCCCACCTTTGGGAGGAGCTCCGGCCGCCATTCTCTTGCAAATCTCAAGCCGGAGCATCCTCTAGGCCTCCTCCATTGTTCGTGCACCACCAAAGCTCCATTATATGAAGTTCTTCGGTGAGATCGTGGCTAAAGAAGATTAATGGAGAAGACGGGTACAATAGAAGAAGGTGACAGCTCTTCCGGATCCCGGACGGTAGTTGGAGCCCGATCTCGGACAAGGATTGACAAACCTAGATTCCTTCTGTGAACCTCCGATGAGTCTCCGTGCTTTGGTTGTAATCTCAACCCCCTTTATATTGTAGTGTTGTTTTCCTTTATCTTTTGGGTGTATGAACAATGTTTGTTAAACCTTGTTATGTTATTCAATATTTCATGTCTATGTGAAATCATTATGTGTGGTTTATGCAAGTGAGGAGCACCCCATTCCATCCTCCATCCCGCCGTCACGTTCGTGTGCCGCACTAGAAATTGCTAGTGGTGTGCTTATCGATGAGGTGCTTGCGACCCTCATTCCATAAGACTACTCGTCCATCCGCCAAGCTAAGCGGTGCTAACAGCCGGTGTAATCCACCTCGACTCCGCCGGTGCAAACCATTCCATCCGCTTGCCTTCTCGTCCATCCGCCTAGTGAAGCGTGGCATAGCGGCCCGTGTAATCCATTCGCCTAACGAAGGGAGTAGTTGTACTTTTTTTACTTTATTTTCCACAAACCAAATCACCCCCCTTTCGCATCCATCCGACCTAAAGGACTTCGATCTCAAGTCCGTCCTCAATAGTTAACTCCACCTTACTGTGTTCCTCCGAGATTCAATACTCGGGGATTTTCTCCTCATTTTATATTACTTGAACGATCGGTACACTGTCGTTAAGAGCCGCAGTCTTGCTACCGCCTATAGCGGTGTGCTAAGATTTGCGCATCATGTTTTTGGCGCCGTTGCCGGGGAACACAGACGTGTGAGTTTTCTGGAGAGGGAGAGCTATGCGATAAAAGTTCTTTTCCATTTGTGTATTGCTTTCTTTTGTTTTATTTCTTCTTATTCTGCTTTCTTGTTTTACTTAGGTTGCTTAGTAAATTATTGTTGGGTGTAGCATTTTGCACAATAGTGTTTTTCTTTTGAATCTTGTTATCTTCACACAATGTGGGCTTCATTTAATATTCGTTGCAGTTTGTGTGGAGATATCTCTCATGCTAGTGATAGATGTCCAAAGGGAGATAATAGCCCTAGCACTTAAGGCCCAGTATATGGAGCACCAACTTCGTCTAGTACTCCATATGGTGCGCGTAAGTCCTATGGCTTTTCTGCTGAGCCTTTACCGTGACACTTCTTTTCGGCATCAGCTCCTGCTGTGCCAAAGAAGCCCGCAAGGCGGTGCTTGTTTTGTCAGAGCACAGATCATGCTTTGAAGGATTGTGCTGTTTATCTTCGCCAATTGGACGAGGATGACGAGCTGGATATCCAGATCGTTCCGACTCCTAACTCTGGCGGCATTCCTTCAACATCTGGTTATGTCTCTGTGTCACCTTCACATTTTGAAGGGTATGGCGTAGACACAGTCACCAGATGTGTGGCTGATCTAGGCTCTGACATGGCTGAGCCCATCTCCCCTGTGCATATATCACCTTGTATAGATTCGATTCTTTGTGAGGAATCGATGCTTGACTTTTATCCAAGCACTATTCCTCCCCCTATTGTGCATTTTACTACATTTGTCTTTGACGACATTATTGAGGATGTTTCACAAGATAAGGCAGGTGATTTATGTGTTGTGCCTATTCCTATGGAGGAGGATATCTTCCAAGGTGACGAGGATTCTACCTCTGCACCGGTGGAGGAAGTCCAAATCGTGGAGGAGGTCACTGATGATCCTATTGAGCCCTGTAGCATTGTCGATGATGCCGACAATATCTTATTTCCCCAACCTCTTGGGAGTGAGACCGGGACCACTCCCCCGATTGATGTTCATTTAAGTTTTTCTTCTTCTTTTTTTCCTAACCCCCCTTCTTCATATGAGCCTGTGCAGGTTGAGTCTTCACAGGTACTTCAGGAGGACTTGGAGCATTCTGCTCAAGTAAATGATGAGTGCATCCTCTTATGTGAGGAGGTTGATCCCCCCTCCGTAGAGGAAGCTCCACTCATTACCATCTCCTCCTGCTATCTCCCTGGAGATGACACATTGCTGGGCAAGGATTTATTTTGTGGTGAGACGAGTGAGGACAAGCCTTCCTCATATTCTTACTTCCTATTTCCTCTACCTGTGTTAAGCAGGTATTATTATTTAGGTAGAGGTGTAACTGTTCTGTCTCCGTATCGATATCCGCTACCGACACGCACATTAGAACAGTTAACTGTTCATATCCTTTTTCATACTCCCATTAGATAGAACTGTGTTGTTTTTAAATAAGTCGTGCTAGGATGAAAATAACCCAGTAGTTATCTTACTTTTCCTGCATTTCTTATTTCATCTTGTTTAGTTTAGTTAGCTGTATTTTATTTTATTTTTGTATATTTTCTTTTGTTTTTGGCGGAGCTCACTCCTGCAGGTCCTTCTTCTGGATGGCAGACGCTGCAGCTTTGTCTTGATTCACATGCCAAACTTCCGGTATGCTCACTTGCTGAGCATTGGGTACTCCCTTCCCCTAGCTCTATTTTTTATTTTCATAGTTACATATTGTGTTGGATTGTTTAGTTTAAGTCTGGGGGAGAGCTATTTTTTGTACCCGCTCACGTGCATTATTGCATAGCATACTAGAAGCTTCTTTTAAAATTGTTGTTCATTCTTTTTGTGCACCACATCACCCACTTGAGCGCGCAATCACTTGTGTGTGTGTTTCCGTTCATGCTTATTTTGGTTGGAATGTGAAATAGGATGTTAGCTTAGGAATTGCAAATCGGAGTGCGATGTTGACTCTTGTATTGCTCTAGTCGCATCCGCATGCTCCAGTAGAATTTGAGTAAAATTAGAGTACATTCTCGTCATTTGCTATTGTTTACACCCCTTGTTGTCCTCCGCTTCATTCCTCCCGTTTGGTGCCTAGGAGTCACTGGGGGAGGTGTGGGAGATTGGCTGAGTCAAGTTTGACTGACGGTCGGTGGACCTTATCATTTTAGGGGACCGAGGAGATGTTGCAGCACCAGAGGCCGGTGCAGATGGAGACGGGGCAGTCTACTATGGGAGCACCATTGGAAGGATCCGTGAGCATCGTTTAGCTTTAGTATTTTTGATTCCGCGGGAGAAAATGTAGTGAGGAATTGATGTACCTGGCATGAGCCCTTTATTTTTATCGTACCTTTCTATTCAGACATTTGATGTGGACATCTTTTTATGATTATTTTACTTTTATGTGATATGGACTTGGCTTCTATAAGTCTGCTTAAGCTTTACTTCTTTGTGATCGATAAGGCCGGCGGGATCGACGTTTTGTAGTTGCGACCTTCCCGATTGAGGGTGTCACCGCAAAGAGGCGGTTCTGGGCATAAGACCCGGGTTTTCAAAAGAAAAAAAGGGTCTTACAAAGTGGTATCAAAGCTAACCTCAATCTAGAGAAAAGAAAAGAAGTACACAAACCTTGGGCCACCCCACGCGAGTTTAGTTTGACGACAAACTAGAAGCGGAAGCAATGGTGTGCCCATAAGGGAAATCACATGAAAAGTCCACTTCTAACCGAATATTCTTTAGCAAAGTCCCTTACGAGTGTAATTTTCTTGTACAGCCCGCGACGAACCTTACACCGCAGCATGGAGTTCCTCTGACTCCAAACGTCATTCCACCACCACCGGCTCCTACTCCGTTCCAGCAAACGGAGATGGGACAAACACTGACAGCCATACTGGAGACATTCTTGGCACAACAGGCACCGACTCTTCAGCAAAACCCTTGGGCCAACTGGCTGAGCGTCTTCCGAGGTCTCTCCCCCCATCATACCTCTGGACGGAGGCAGTTGTGAGGACTGAGGAGTGGGTGGACATCATGGTGGAGATGCTGAAAGGGATTCAGTGCCCGGCAGATATGGAGGTGCCACTGGTGGTCTCATGCTTGGAGTCCCATGCAAAGAGATGGTGAAGGAGGTTCCTGGACACAACATATGCATGACTGGAGGCTGCGGATGTTTCTTGGGATGAGTTCAAGGTAGCACTGCTAGAGCATTTTGTGCCGCAGTCTGCAAGAGATGAGCTGGAGGACAGATTTCTGCAGTTGAGGCAGGGGAGCAGGATAGTTCTAGAGTATCACCGGGAGTTTACCCATCTATCTCGGTTTGTAGTTTCGTATCAGCTGGACGACGCGGGATACGCAAAGAGGTTCTGCAAGGGCCTTCATGATGAGCTGAGGCAGGCCCTCCTCTTCGTCTCTGACAGCAGTATGACTAAGATCCTGGAGATGGCCAAGAAGCTGGAGGTGGACCAGTAAACTGTTCGTGGAAGAAATAGACCAATGGAAGACCAGGGATAGGGAGGCAGAAGGGACCAACCGAGAGGTCGAGATGCTGGGGAAGAAAGGACGGAGGTCCGACCCTGCCAGGAGCAGAGATAGGAGCAGAGGGAGCCGGTAGTGTTGGCTCCTCAGCCTCTATAGATGCTGGAGATGATGAGGATTGGAGGAGGTGGGCCACCTCCAGAGTGCTACCACTACCGCCAGACTGGCCACATCTGGAGGAATTGCCCTCAGAGGAATGCACCACCAGCACTACACGCTGCTCCACAGGCCCAACATTTTGGGGGCCGGGGACGTGGGCGAGGCCGTGAATTTCAGGGCAGAGATCGGAGGCAGAATATGGACCAAATGTACGCTCTGGATCTAACTCAGCTCCGGGACCCCGCAAGAGTCATTACAGGTACTTTTAATGTCTTTTGGGTTTATGTTCATTAGTACCTAGTAAACCTTACTTTTACCTTAGCATTGAACCAAACAAACAAGAATCACCCAGGTATAGTACTCGTCTGTGGCAAGCCCGCATACACCCTATTCGAAATGGATGCCTCACACTCGTTCGTCTCGGAAAAATTCATGGACAATCTGGACCAAGTCCAGGACTTCAAGGGCATATTCAGGAGGGCGCGGTTCCCGGACGAATCAGAGATAATAATGGATGCGAAGTGCAACATGAATGTGGAGATTGGAGGGAAGCTGTTCGAAGCATCGACGACGCTTTTGAAGATGAAGGACTTTGACCTGATCCTAGGCATGAACTGGTTGCACGGGAATCAGGCAAGGATTGACTGCCCGGCAAGAAGGATTTTGACCTGATCCTAGGCATGATGGCCCCGAAGGAGCTAGTGGAATTTTGAAGCCAGCTACAGGAGCTGGTGGAAGCTGGGTTTGTTAGACTGAGTTCCTCACCTTGGGGAGCCCCGGTGCTATTCGTAAAGAAGAAGGATGGGACGCTTCGATTGTGCATAGACTACAGAGCACTGAATAGGCTGACGGTGTGAAACACGTACCCTTTGCCAAGGATACATGAGCTTTTTGACCAGCTAGAGGGAGCCCACTGCTAGCTTCTCGAAGCTGGACTTGAGGTCAGGGTATTATCAGCTGAGGATGCATGAGGAGGACATCCCGAAGATGGCTTTCAGCAGCCGATACGGATTATATGAGTTCACGGTGATGCCGTTTGGACTCACAAATGCACCATCAGCATCTATGAGCATGATGAACCGGGTGTTCGAGCCTTATCTCGGCATCTTCATCATCGTGTTCATCGATGACATCATCATCTATTCGAGGATGGAGGAGGAGCATGCACGACATTTGTGTTGGGTTTTCTATACCCCTTCATAAGGGATGACATATCGAATATGCGCAGCGGAAATAAACAAGAACAACCCAAAAAGAGATCAACGGATCTTGCGGTTTTCATGATTCAAGAGAATAAGCAAAGTAAATACAATATACCTTTGCGGGATTGAGTCAATACTCAACCAAGGTGCTCCAAGATGAAATCAGAAATCTGCCTTTGAGTTCTTCAAGGATCGAAATAGATCGATCCCTCTACAGAAGTCCACACAAGCGATGGAGAACCCTAGCTTCTTGTCGTACAAGAACTAGGTCAGGGAAGGAAGCTCTCAACGTCCCCACAGACTGCTAGATCCGATCCAGGGGAGGCGGCGACTGACGGTGGCAAAAGGCGGCGGCGGAAGGATGATCGGCGGACGGAAGAACGTGCCCTCGCGCGGAACGGTTCCGGTCGGCAGTTCTCGTCTTCGCGGAAAGATCTAAGTCTAAAACCATTGTTTTTGAAGACCTAATCGCATGCCTTTATATACGCAAGGCAAAGGAAAGGCTATCCACAGACCAAAAGAAAATCCATCTAGATTTACATTCGCCGAATTCGACTAATCACATTAACCGAATTCGACTAATCACTATAACGAAATTCGGCGAAACCATTTCGACGAATTCAACTATATATAAATTCGGCTATTCTCTATAACGAATTCGGCGAAACTATTTCGACGAATTCGACTATATATATAAATTCGGCGAAACCCTTTAGTCGAATTTGCCATTAGCCGAATTCGTCTAAACCCTTTAGTCGAATTTGGTTAATACCTTTAGCCGAATTATCTAGTGTAAAATCCGTTCGTGTAAACACTTTAAATGATTTCCCTTTTGAGACATTCTCAACTTGATTCCAAGCAGTCACAGGATTGGTCCTCCACTCATATCCAATATGAGTAAGGCCAACACAATCCTTTCTCCAATTTCTCCAAATGCTTTTATGTGCGACCCTATAGGCTCATATTGCGTTGGCAGCAAGACTAACTGTTGATTGCTTTGAGATCCTCTCAGAAACTCCAACAGTCTCCCACTTGATCACAAAGTATCAACAAAAGTCTCACAAACAATGAGCGGCATCTAGCAATACATCATTGCTACCTAAGCAATAAGAGTTCATAACTCATATAAGCCTGTCATGACCAATGCATCAGTGTTGTCATGTCCCTTTGTCCTTTACATCCGGATAGAACTAGAGGCATGGACCATGTCACCCTCATAATCGTTCAATCCTAGTTTTTTGATCTAGAATAGACTGCCTGAAATTGGTGAGCTCAATATCATATATTGACTCAACCAAGCATGGTCATGCATTTCTCAGTCTCATTCCATCAAGGGGCCCATGGATGTAACTCCTATCATATAGGAGGACAAATCGCATATCTGCTCACACACAAACATCCAAATGATTCGTAACATACCCAACAACCACCCTTATCGTCAACCTTTCTCAAGAGAAGACTTTAGATGGCATCAAAGTACGCTCTTCCTCACCTGATGAATGCTATGACTTCAGGTCGAAGGACCACAAACACCATTGTCACTTGAGACCAACTTGTGACACGTTCATATAACAATCCACAAAGTAGTGTCACGGGGGGGTCTGTCCAGTACAACTTGTTCTTAACAAGTACCCATGTTATGACTTGATATCACAATATCATGACCTGTGAGAACCGGTCATCAGTCAACGCACATGCTAGTCTTATGGTCTCATCCTCACCCTAAATTTCTAGGATGATACCTCGACCAGGGACCATTTAAGAATGAAGCTTCTTATGAACATAGGCTCTCACATTCAAGTCACGTACTTGAATTCCTATGGAAGCAAACACTCTAAGGGAATTTATTATGCTAATTAATCTTATCAGATAGATATAAATGACATAATAAAAGAACTTGCCATAAATATAAAATGAAATACATAGTATATCTTACAATTCATCCAATGAACAAACAACCAACAAATATGCAATCCACAAGGCTCCCACTAAAGATAATCATTCAGGTATCTAATACCCATTGATCTAACATGACCATCATGCTTCTTTTGCGTAAGAGGCTTTGTCAGTGGATCCACTATATTTTCTTCATTCGGTACTCTGCATATGCTCACATCTTCTCGATCGACAATCTCTCGAATGAGATGGAAGCGCCGAAGTATGTGCTTGGAGTGCTGATGAGATCTAGGTTCCTTAGCTTGTGCAATTGCACCGTTGTTGTCACAGTAGAGAACTACGGGACAAACAATGCTAGGAACTACATCAAGCTCGCTGATGAATTTCCTAATCCATACAGCCTCCTTCGCCGCATTCGCTGCAGCGATATACTCGGCCTCAGTCGTAGAATCGGCAACTGTCTCCTTCTTGGAACTCTTCCAGCTTACAGCTCCTCCATTAAGGCAAAACACAAAACCTGACTATGACTTTGAGTCATCTCTGTCAGTTTGGAAGCTTGCATCCATGTAACCCTTTACAACGAACTCTTCCTCTCCACCAAACACCAAGAATGTATCCTTAGTCCTTCTCAAGTACTTTAGGATATTCTTGACTGCGATCCAGTGACCATCACCCGAATCAGACTGGTACCTGCTAGTCATTCTTAAAGCATATGAGACATCGGGTCGAGTACATAACATTGCGTACATGATTGATCCAATTGCCGAAGCATATGGAATCAACTTCATGCGGTCCTTATCTTTCAAAGATTTTGGACACTGGTCCTTAGAGAGACTCACACCATGTGACATGGGTAAGAATCCTTTCTTGGACTCAAGCATGTTGAACCGTTTCAACACCTTGTCAATGTATGTACTCTGGGTCAAACCCAGCAACTTCTTCGATCTATCTCTATAGATCTTAATACCAAGTATGTAAGTCGCTTAACCCAAGTCTTTCATAGAAAAGCAATTCCCTAGGTTGTTCTTAACAACTTGCAGGGTCGGAATGTCATTCCTGATCAACAGTATGTCATCTACATACAATATCAGGAAGACAACAATGCTCCCACTAATCTTCTTGTAAACACAAGGCTCATCTTCGTTCTTGATGAAACCAAACTCTTTGATTTTCTCATCAAAACGTAGATTCCAACTTCGAGAAGCTTGTTTCAATCCATAAATGGATCGATTCAAGTTGCATATTTTATTGGCTTCATCTAGAGATACAAAACCCGCGGGTTGTGTCATATACACTTCCTCAAGGAGGTTTCCATTAAGGAAAGCCATTTTGACATCCATTTGCCAGATCTCGTAGTCATAATACGTAGCAATAGCAAGTAGAATTCTGTGGACTTGACCATGGCCACAGGGGAAAAGGTCTCATCATAGTCAATACCATGAATTTGCCTGAAACCTTTAGCCACCAGCCGGCCTTTGAATGTCTGTTACATTCCCATCCATGTCGGTCTTCTTCTTGAAGACCCACTTGCACCCTATGGGTCGTACCCCTTCAGGTGGTTCCACCAAGGTCCAAACTTGGTTTGTGTACATGGAGTCCATTTCAGATTTCATGGCCTCAAGCCACTTCTCGGAATCGGGTCCATTCATAGCCTCTTGGTACGTTGCAGGCTCATCATCATGATCCATAAGCAACACATTACCTATTTGAGTCATGAGAAATCCATATCTCTCAGGCTCAAATCTTGGTCTACCAGATCTACATAGGACTTGTGTTTCTTGAGCAGGCTCTCCAGCTACAACTTCTTGTAGTCCTTGCTTAGGTTCCAATTCTGGTTCGTTCATTGTTTGTGGCTCTTGAACTTCTTCAAGTTCTACCTTTGCAGTCTTTCTGGATAAGAACTCTTTCTCCAAAAAGACACCAGTCCTTGCGACAAACACTTAGCCCTCAGACGGTAAGTAGAAGTAGTATCCTTTGGTTTCCTTAGGATACCCCATGAGATAACATTTATCTGATTTGGGTTCCAGCTTGTCAGGCATTTGACATCGCACGTATGCCTCACAGCCCCAAATCTTGATGAATGACATACTAGGACGCTTCCCAGTCCACATATCATATGGTGTCTTTTGAACCCTTTTCGTTGGAACTCGATTTAGTGTGAAAGCAGCAGTCTCTAAAGCAAATCCCCAAAAGGAAATGGGCAAATCTGTATGACTCATCATCGATCGCACCATGTATAACAAGGTACGATTCCTCCTCTCAGAAACACCATTATGTTGAGGTGTTCCGGGCGGAGTGAGCTGTGATACAATACCACACTCTTTCAGATGATCACGAAACTCATGACTCAGATATTCGCCACCTCGATCAGATCGGAGTGCTTTTATCCTTTTTCCCAGCTGGTTCTCCACTTCATTTTTAAACACTTTGAACTTTTCAAAGGTCTCGGATTTGTTCTTCATAAGAAACACGTATCCGTATCTACTAAAATCATCAGTAAATGTAACGAAGTAGTAGAACCCACCTCTAGCCATAGAACTCATGGGTCTGCATACATCATTATGTATTATACCCAAGAGGTCATTAGCCCTCTCATTACGACTAGTGAAAGGAGCTTTCGTCATCTTGCCTAATAAACTTGACTCGCATCTGTCAAATGATTCATAATCAAATGAGTCCAATAGTCCATCTTTATGGAGCTTGGATATGTGTTTCTCGTTTATATGGCCTAAACGACAATGCCAAAGGTACGTAGGATTCAAGTCATTTGTTTTTAGTATTTTAGTATTTTCTATGTTATAGATCGGATGGTCTAAGTTCAAAACATATAAACCATTAAACCTTTGGGCAACGCCCTAACAAACATCATTCTTGTAAATAGAACAACAATTGTTCTTAATTACGAAAGAAAAAAGAAATCATGTCCAAACATGAAATAGAAATAATGTTTCTAGTTATGGCCGGAACATATTAACAATTATCAAGTTCTATTACAAGCCCTGTGGGCAAAGAAAGACAGTAAACACCAACGGCGACGGCAGCAACTCTTGCTCCATTCTCCTCCTTCTCATTTCCTGCACATTTATACAAATGTGAGAACCACATCCGGTATCCAATACCCAGGATGAAGGAGCAGAAAGGTTTATTTATATAACGAAAATACCAGAAGTGGAAGTCATACTTCCCTTCTTCTTTTGCAGATCTTCTAGATACTAAGGACAGTTCCTCCTCCAGTGCCCTGCCTTACCACAATGGTGGCACTTCCCTTTCTGAGCCAATCCTTTCTTTTTCAGTGCTGAAGACTTGGGATCAAGATGTGACTTAGGTCCTACCTTAGTCTTCTTGGTTCCCTTGACCTCGCCCTTGCCTTTATGCACCATCAGTATGGGCCTAGCAGGCTTGGTCTTCTTCATGTTGATCTCGGCAGTTCTTAACATGCCTAGGAGCTCGGGCAGTGTCTTGTCCATTTCATTCATATTGTAATTTAAGACAAACTGCTCGTAACTGTCCGGCAACGATTGCAGGATCAGATCATTGGCCAACTCTTGGCTCAAAAGAAACCCCAGTCTTTCAAGGCTCTCTATATACCCAATCATCTTGAGTACGTGAGTTCCTACTGGGTCTCGAGCTCCCATCTTACACTGAAATAACGCCCTGGATATATCGAACCTCTCTTGGCGAGCTTGCCCTTGAAACATTTTCTTCAGGTGCTCAACCATCTCATAACAACTCATGTTCTCATGTTGCTTCTAAAGCTCAGAGTTCATAGTCGCGAGCATAAGGCATTCAACATCCAAGGAGTCATCTCCATACTTCTTATAAGTATCTTTTTCTGCACGTGGTGTATTAGAGGCTGGCTCTTCAGGGGGATCTTCTTCCAAGACATAGAGCTTGCGCTCTTGCCTGAGAACAATTCTCAGGTTTCTATACCAGTCAAGGAAATTTGTCCCATTTAGCTTATCCTTCTCAAGGATCGCTCTCAGGGACAAGGCGGAGTTAGATCCACTTGCCATGGATATTCTACAAGGAATTTTGCAAAGAGAAATTTTAGTACTATATTTCAAAATACATTATATATATATTTTAATAAGGACTTTTATTAAAGAGCTCCCACTATTTTAATCAAATCAACAACCCTTAATATCGATTCGGAGAGTTTATGCGAGCTACTCTCTTAGTGGACAAGATCCGTATTTCACCAACACCATGAGTCCGCTATGGCGTTCCTCTCATAATGCGGTTATTTAGGTAGACAACATTTGTCAATTGCATCACAATGCAACTCTTGTATGGTTGGTGAATAACTCTTTATTCGCAACCATCATATGGAGCATGCCAACCCTATGCCTCTAGGCACTCAACCTTTGAGGTCACATTGTTAAGTTTGACTCGATGTCGACAGTGGGATATCACAATTATCCGCTCGCACCCTTACCAAGATAGATTAATGCACCTTGCTTTGGCAAGCCCACACTTTATCGATCGAGGCAGGAAGAGTGTCATCCATCGGAAGGCATCCGAATACTTATTATTGAATAAGGGATTTTATTTTTCAATAGATGAACGTTTCATCGTGATTAACATTTAATCACCACGCACATACACAAAACAAATGCATCCCCTATGTGCACATAAAAGGATTATCAACAGTTTGATAAAAGGGGGTTAAATCTGAATACTTAGAACACTTCTAGATCTTCAGATTTACATGCATTGAACATAAGCAAAGCAACTCCACTTGTGCAGTAGACAAGCTCGTCTCTTATGTCAGATTCAATAATCTAAACATTTGGTTTCACAAACCATTTTGAGGGACGGTTACTACAGAGGAGAAACAACCTCTGAAACATGAAAATCGCAACGCAATCACATGAGTTCCTGGCAGGGTTCCAAGGGGCCGCGCCCCTGGCGGTGGTCTCGCTGACCAATCTGCGAGCGGGGTCAAGGGGCAGAGCCCTTGCGGGGTGCGAGGCAGAGCCCCGACCAAATTTTTGAAATCCCACCACCAGAAACCACACAAAATCACATCAAATGTGATATTCCAAGAAGAAATTAGGGCACTTAGAACATTTCTAAATGTCCCAATTTACACGCACTTGACCGCAACCTAGCTCTGATACCACTGTTGGGTTTTCTATACCCCTTCACAAGGGATGACATATCGAATATGCGCAGCGGAAATAAACAAGAACAACCCAAAAAGAGATCAACGGATCTTGCGGTTTTCATGATTCAAGAGAATAAGCAAAGTAAATACAATATACCTTTGCGGGATTGAGTCAATACTCAACCAAGGTTCTCCATGATGAAATCAGAAATCTGCCTTTGAGTTCTTCAAGGATCGAAATAGATCGATCCCTCTACAGAAGTCCACACAAGCGATGGAGAACCCTAGCTTCTTGTCGTACAAGAACTTGGTCGGAGAAGGAATCTCTCAACGTCCCCACGGACTGCTAGATCCGATCCAGGGGAGGCGGCGACTGACGGCGGTGACAGGCGGCGGCGGAAGGATGATCGGCGGACGGAAGAACGTGCCCTTGTGCGGAACAGTTCCGGTCGGCAGTTCTCGTCTTCGCGGAAAGATCTAAGTCTAAAACCGTCGTTTTTGAAGACCTAATTGCATGCCTTTATATACGCAAGGTATAGGAAGGCTATCCGCAGACCAAAAGAAAATCCGTCCAGATTTACATTCGCCGAATTCGACTAATCACATTAACCGAATTCGACTAATCACTATAACCGAATTCGGCGAAACCATTTCGACGAATTCGACTATATATATAAATTTGGCGAAACCCTTTAGTCGAATTTGCCATTAGCCAAATTCGTCTAAACCCTTTAGTCGAATTTGGTTAATGCCTTTAGCCGAATTATCTAGTGTAAAATCCGTTCGTTTAAACACTTTAAACGATTTCCCTTTTGAGACATTCTCAACTTGATTTCAAGCAGTCACAGGATTGGTCCTCCACTCATATCCAATATGAGTAAGGCCAACACAATCCTTTCTCCAATTTCTCCAAACGCTTTTATGTGCGACCCTATAGGCTCATATTGCGTTGGCAGCAAGACTAACTGTTGATTGCTTTGAGATCATCTCAGAAACTCCAACAATTTGGCACTAACATTGGAGATGCTTCGGGAGCATCATCTGTATGCGAAGTTCAGCAAGTGCCAGTTTTGGCTGAAGGAGGTGGCCTTCCTAGGCCATATTATCAGTGGAGTTGGTCTAGCAGTGGACCCAGCGAAGATCCAGGTAGTTTGGGATTGGCCACCGCTGAAGACGGCCACCGACGTGCGGAGTTTCTTAGGACTTGCTGGATATTACTAGAAGTTCGTGCAAGGGTTCTCCCAGATAGCCCTCCCGCTCAAATCCCTGATGGAAAAGGGTGCTGCTTTTACATGGACGTCGCAGTGTGAGGCAGCCTTCCAGGAGCTGAAGGGTCGACTTACTACGCCCCCATCCTTGCCCTTCCATCAGAGAGGGAAGTATTCCAGGTGTACGCGGATGCGTCATACCAGGGGATGGGTGTCGTTCTGATGCAGAACAGGCACGTGATAGCATACGCTTCCCTCCAGTTGAAGAATCACGAGCAGAATTACCCGGTGCATGACTTGGAGATGGGAGCAGTGGTGTTCGCTCTCAAGATTTGGCGACACTACCTCTACGGTGTCCACTATGACATATACTCATACCACAAGAATCTGAAGTACGTAGATACACAGAAGGAGCTGAACATCCGGCAAAGACGATGGGTGGAGTTTTTATGAGACTACCAGTACACGATGCATTACCACTCAGGGAAAGCGAATGTAGTAGCAGAAGCTCTGAGCAGGAGAGCTACCACGTTAGGAGCAGAGCCCAAGTTGATGGCCAAGGAGCTAGTACGGATGTTCTAAGACATGTAGATCTCCTTAGTATCTGAGGATGATCCAGAGCTATACGAAGAGTACTTAGCGGCGATGAGTACCACACGGATGCAAAGCTAGATCCGATATTCAGAGCCTTGGAGGTAGGCTCAGCCGGAGACTATGCGTTGAAGGATGGCCTGTTGAGTTTTAGAGGCCGAGTATATATACCGGCAGGGAGCCAGATTCGGGAGGATATTATGATAGAGGCTTATTGCAGTAGATATTCTGTGCACCCAGGTATCACCAAGATGACAGCAGATCTGAAGGGGACCATGTACTGGCCGGGTATGAAGAAAGACATCACCTATTTTGTGACTCACTGCGAGTCTTGCCAACTCGTGAAGGCAGAGTGCCAGAACTCCACCGGATTATTGCAGCCACTCCCGGTATCAGAGTGGAAGTTCGATGACATCACGATGGACTTTATACACGGTCTTCCCCGATCTCATGCGGGAAATGAATCGATTTGGGTGATCGTCGACAGGTTGACGAAGGTGGCCAGATTCATTCCAGTCAATAAGGACACTCCGATCAGTGTTTTGGCACGGAGGTTCGTGGAGCTGTTTGTTCGGCATCATGGTGTGCCTAGGACAATCGTGTCAGATCGAGATGGATGATTTACGTCAAGGGAGTGGAGAGCAGTGCAGGCCTACCTAGGCACCTAGTTGACTTTTAGTACAGCCTTCCACCCCCAGACAGATGGACAGACAGAGCATACCAACCGGACCCTGGAGGATCTCCTACGCCTTTGCATTCTGGACCGCGGGGAGCCATGGGAGAGATTGTTGCCATTAGTTGAGTTCTCGTACAACAACAGTCACCAGGCTAGTATAGGCAGGGCACCCTACAAAGCATTATACGGACGGAGTTGCAGGACACCATTGTCTTGGATTTAGGATGAGAGTCCCAAAGCACTTGACTCAGAGTTCGTGGAAGACACCGAGGCTCAGGTGCGACTGATTCGAGACAGGATGTTGGAGGCCCAGAGCAGGCAGGCCAAGTACTATGATGCACGACATCGTATGGTAGAGTTCCAGTTAGTGTTGGATCGGTCGGCGCCCTTAGAGAGGGGGGGGGGGTGAATAAGGGTTTTCAAAAACTTTAGATTATATTTAAAAACATTGAATTATTGCAAGATTAAAGACATGAAATAAGTGAAGTAAAACAAAAAGAGACAAGCTTTATTAATGATAAATAAGTTTTACAAAACTTGATCTCGATGACGCTAGAGATCGGAGGCGAATAATAAAAAGGCTCTTTTTGTTTTCTATCCCGACTCGCTTCCCCACGAACCGGTGGCCCTAGCCTTATCCTCCCTGGATTCGGACTCAAGCCGCTCTAGCCAATCCTTCCCCAGATGTGGCCTCGAGCACCCCCTAGAACTAGCCTAGATCTAGTCGCCAACACGAGGCGAATTTCAGCCCTAAGTCTACCCCAGACCTAGTCGCCAAGACGAGGCGATTTCACTACCGTTTATGATGATAAAAGAGAAACAAAATAACAAAACCTCCCTTAAGATGAACTTCTGAAGTAAGAGACGAAGATCCGCTGTAGAATCAGCGTTTGTTGAAGCGGACTTCGTCTGGATTCGGTATGATGGAATTCTCCTTCAGAAATTGGCAGAGCTTCGCTGGTGTAACGCCCCGGATTTTCTTATATTTATTTTAAATGGAGGTAATTATAATCATTTAAAATGAAATATTAATTCAGGGCATCGATGCGTAGGGGTGTTACCGTTTCGAAGCGTAGTCATCGTCGTCCGGCAATTTAATTCTAGATGGGGGCGTAATTGCGGATAGAGGTATGTAAATGTGTATATATATACGTATGTATGTATGTATATATATGTAATTATAAGTATGTATACAAATTTATATATAAACATACTATTATAAATGTATACAAAATTATAAATACATATATTCAAACGTGTATGCATGCATGAAATTTTTATAGGGTGGTTTTGTGTAGGGTGCTATATTTATACAATTATGTATATAGATGCATGTATATAAAGGGTATATTTATAGAAAAGCTTATATATATAAGTTAAAAAAAGGGGGGGGGGGATTTATATCTGCATTCCTTTAGCAGATTAGGAAAATAATAAAGAGACGATTCATTTCTTTTCCTCACTGTCCCGTGGAGCGCCGGCGAGTCGTTAAGGGTTAGGGCTGCATCGGGTCGGTGTTGAGCAGCGTCGGAGCTGTCGGAGGTGGTAGGATCTTGGTTGTCGGGGCTGTCTTCGTCGCCGGGGTTGAGGATCCGGGAGGCTTCTTCCTCGCTCGTCGTGATTCGGCAGGGCATCGTTGTTTGAGGCAAGAAAAATCTTCCCCTACCTCCTCTCCATCTCCTTTCTGTATTTTCTTTCTTGATTAGTAGCATTCTCTTGGTTGTTGGCAAGGCTCTTCATATCTTCTTGTGGCTGCCTCTCTTTATCATGGTTAGTGAAGATTTTGGTTTGTTTTGGGGGTTTTTGCTTTCGGTTGGGGGCTATTATGCATGATCCCAGGAAGGATTTATATTGAGCTTGCTGCACTTTGAACTGTCGGAATTTTTGCCTTGTGAGGCTGCTGTTGATATCTTTTTCATGGGGGGTTGCCTCACTCGTATTCTAGCTGGGAACAGTTTTTTTTTTTTTGGTCTAAACCGGGCTGCTGCTTTAAAATTTCTCTTACTTTGGGGGCTGCTGGGTTATCCGTTTGGGGCTGCCTCCTTGCTCTTGAATTGGGGGGCTGCTCCTTGTTGATTTGGGGCTGCCTCCTTGCTCTTGAATTGGGGGGCTGCTCCTTGTTGATTTGGGGCTGCTCTTGCTTCCTATGCATTTTGCTAAGGGTGTTGCCCTTTTCTGTGCTAATTGAATGGGGGGGATGCTGTTTTCTTTTGTTTTGGTTTTCCTGATCAATATGGGGGCTGCTTCTCTCATAATTGCCTAATGGGGGGCTGCTGTTTTCTTTTGTGTTGGTCTTCCTGATCAACATGGGGGTTTCTTCTCTCATAATTGCCTAATGGGGGCTGCTGTTTTTCTTTTGTTTTGTTTTTCCTGATTAATATGGGGGCTGCTCCTCTTATAATTGCTTGATGTCGGGCTGCTGTTCTTTTTGGGGGCTGCTGTCCTAATTTGGGCTACTGTCCTTTTTGTGGTTGATGTGTTGGCCTGCTGCTGCTGTTGTTGTTCATGGCCTGCTGCTGCCTTGTGAATTCATTTTGGGGGCTGCTCCTTGCTTAGGTTATGCTAGTCCCGAATGGTGGTATAAATCCCGGCTAAGGGCTGTTATATACATATAGATTTACACCCTTCCCACTGGGGTTCTTTGTTAATTTGGGGTGTTGCCTCTTATCTTGGTCAAATATTGGGGGGCTGCACCTTATTCTTGTCTAAGCAAGGGCTGATGCTATGTTCTTTTCTTTTGGGCTGACTTGCACCACTCTTGTTGGCCAGTTTCATTAATTGCAAAATAATTCTGCGCATTTCGATTACAAGTAGCTAGAAATGGTCAATATAATGGTGGTTCTATTTGCTAACTCCTTGGCACACTTAATTGGCCCTGTTTTATTATATGCTAGCTGTTATGGTTGGGTGAATCATTCTATCCCTCTTTTATATGCTAGCTGCTATATGCTTAGCTTTGTTCCGATCCCGGGCCAATCCTTGACGGTTTATTCTGGTTGATTTTGTTCCGAATCATATTTACTTGGCTACTTCTGCATGTTTACTTGGCTAAATAGTGATGGACTTGTTGAAACGAAAGGATGGGTACAGGGAACACTGGGTTCCCCCATCACGGTTCTTTTAATAGTGGTTGGTAGGATGATCAGACTACCACCACGGCGCCTATTTCTTATTTGGGGTGACTGTCCCCTTTGTGTGTGTGGGTAGGGACATTGTTGGGCCCGCCACCACCTGTCCATGTTTGCACTATATGCCAAGTTTAGTCATGCTCTTGCTTATCGGGCCGGTTCTACGCGAAATCTTCGTAACCTTCTATTACTGAAATCTTTATATAAGCGTATATATATAGTTATATATATGGGTATATGTATATATATATATGTATTTATATACCCCTTTCAGCTTGGATATGTCACTTGTTACTTCTCCTGCTCTTACTTTTAAGTATGCTATTTTCTTGCACCCTTTGGGCTGAGGCATTCTTTTCTTATGGATGCCTCAGGTTCAGGTTCGTAGCTGCCGCAGGTTTTAGATCAGGGTTGTTCAGTTTCTCGGGTGGAGGGCTTTCCTCCCTTTTAGGTAAGGATTCAGCTCCTTTTTGTTGTATCTTGCCTTTTGCCTGTTGCTTGTTCGCCTGCGGGTTCGTGTCAGATGTTGACGCCCGTACGGCTTGTTGTTTGGTTTACTTGCTGCTACTACTGCTAGTTTTCCTTTACTGCTACTTGGTTATTTGTATATGTACACTCTGGGAAAAGCCGATTTTGCTGATTATTAATGCAGTTCTTTTGGCATTATAAAAAGTTAACCTTTTAACTGTTTATTGCATTACTATTAAGTATCACTTATTTGCAAATCGTAAAACAGAATATAATGATATTTCTTTATTATATACTAAATGTAGATCGGCGATCGCCCTGGAGACGTCTCTGGTCTTCAGCGCCGTTAGGTATAAAGTGGACTTATTTTCTTCCGCTGCGTATGCTTGTCTTTTATAAGGAGCGGCTAGATAAACCGCAGGGCCGAGGGACACGACTTCCTAATCTAATGAAAATAATCTTAAAAGATGATTCTTTTATAAATTCACATTTTTTTTGTGAAGAAGTTTGTTTGATTGCTCGCCTGAATGTCCGTAGTTGTCCCCTACTGGACGTGGCATCACGACGCGTGTTTTTCCCTTTACTCTGATATTATAATATATTTCGAGAAAATACGGGTTGTGACAGTTGGTATCAGAGCTAGGTTAGCCGGGTTGCTGGAAATGTTCTAGTTGGCCCGGTTAACCGTCCAGTGAGAATCGTTAATCATTGCATACACTCACCGATGGGTCATCGGTAGATCTCGGCTGAAGCACGAACACTACACTCATAAGCATGAAAGAAGTATACGGGGCATATTATGTAGTATGGGATGCATAATATGTGTTTGTATATGGATCCTCATAGGTGACAACATACGACTGTTATGTAGTATGGGATGCATAACGTAGGTCGCATGCGTGTCCATTAGATTTTCTTTTTCGTTGCATGCGATAATATGTAGTATGGGATGCATAAGATCGCATGTGTACGCCGCTCATAGCATGCATTAAGGCCTTTTCTTAGTTTGCATAGCTCTGCATGCATAGCATAACATTGCATAAGCACACGTGCCAAGCTAGAGATCTACACGATGACACATGTACACCCATGATTTAAAAAGGTAAAATTTTAAACTTTTGTGCATACGAGTGAGGTGCACGAGAGGTAAAGGATGGTATACCATCCTGAGTATAGCATGATATTATGTATTTACTTTTCCTAGAGAAAAAGCGGTAGCAAAAGCAAGTATTTGTATGTCCTCTCTTCCTAGAGGTTTGAGTCCAGTCTTAGTAGGTTGTTTGTATCAGGTTCTTCCTCGTTCTCGTTGCAGTCCAATCTTTCTGTGGTAATTTAGTCGCTATAGCAGCGTTCTATCTTTGTTATGTCATTTGTCTGTAATGCTTTGTTAGGCGAGTTTAAGGTTCGAGATTGTTGGGCGCTTGTTCTTTTTGACTCTGGTGCCACTCACTCTTTTGTGGCCAAGAAGTTGTTGATCGATATCGCTGGGCCTTGGAGCGTGTTGATGATCTGTTTTGTGTCAAGTACCCGTCCGGAGATTCGGTGGTGTTAGATCTGTGCGGGAGGCAGTGTCCGATTGTGTTGGATGATTTTTGGGTTATGCAGATCTGAAGGTGATCGACTTGGAGGATTTTGACGTGATCTTGGGCATGGATTGGCTAGCCCGTTATGACGCCGTGATCCAGTGCAGGGATAAGCGTCTGGATTTCCTGATGGATGATGGCCAGCACAGGAGCGTGTTTGGCTTCCCGCGTCAGACTTCCTCAGTTAGGTTAGTGGTCTGTGCCCAGGCCTTGGCGGAGTATGATGGCCGTGTCTGTTTCGTTTCTGTTTTGCTATGGGGTTTTTTTTTGGGTGTATCCAAAATTACAATTTCTATTTCTGGTTTAGGCTTCCCTTAGCGGCAGCATAACTAGATTCATATTATCTTAGTTATAGCTATTCCAGGTGCGGTAAAACCTGATTATTTCAATTTTATTATGATTTCTCTCATTCTCCTATTTCCCAAAAATCTTCAGTCTGTTCAGCACTTATGTTTGTGGAAACAGAAATCCGGCGAAGCTTTCAAAGTTGTGAACTCTCAGTTTTTCTTGAGGCTTAGTTCTAGGATATATATAGAAATCTATTTATCGAATTTGACTTGATACTTTCGGCTCAAAGGAGTTTTTTTCAAATTTGATGGGTTGTTCGGGTATGGGGATCGTGAAGTCTAATTAGGAAATTTCATTAGAAATCCCCTTATCCGAAATTTGTTGGTGTGCCTAATATGCTGAAACATTAGGCTGCTTTATGCTAAATCTTGCCAGAAGGACTCCCCAAGTACCTGTTAACATTTATGTTGGATCATGTTAGCAGCTTCCTTCAAGTTTCCGTTGATAGTTATGTGGTTTACGCTAGTAGTTTTCTCCAAATTTTTGTTAACATCTATTGTGGGGTGTGCTAGCAGTGGTCCTAGTTTCAGCTATCGTCCTATTTTGGGGTTATCTTGGCTCTGGCACTGGGTTTGTGTTTAGCTAGCTCCGGATGGTTTTATGGTTGGATCACTTGGTTAGTTCTGCCTTTGCGCTTGGCTAATCTTGCTTATGTTGGTAGCCGAAGTTTGGGATGGTTGCAAACTTTGCGCTTTTCTCTAGCTAAAGGTTTTGGTGGTTGGGCGGGCTAATCTTTCTGGAAATCTATTTTGTAATCTCTAGTGGGGTTGGGAAGCATTAGGTCTTGGATTCCCCGGAACGTTTGTTTCCTAATTCCTGGCGGGCTTGAGAGTTAGGTGCTAAATTACCTAGGAATCTCTTTTGTTCTTCCCGAATTTTCTTTTTGGCAAAGTTGTAAATCGTTAAACTCAGAGGTTATGTAAATTTATTTCGGTTTTGAACTGTATAACTGCTTCAAACCATTTGCCGCTTCACTCTCTAGATAAGTGAACAAATATTATTACATGGCTTTATACTTAAGGTGCAAACGTTAGAGATTCCGTTTTCGTGGGAAAGGTTGAGCTTGTCGGCTAATTGTTTTATCTAGGCTTATTTAATTTAGTTAAGCACAAGTGGTCTTGCTCGGCAAATTTCCAGATCTTGCATTTCTTCCTTTGGTTGGCTAAGTTGTTTATTGCGGTGGGCTAAATTTCCTGGAGATTTCTCCTAGTTCTCGGTGACCTAGCGGGGCTAGCAATTGTTTAATTTGGAGGATAAGTGGACGAATTTCGATTTTGGGTCCTTTACCTGCTCCAGTGACCGGCAGCTTTGCTCTCTTATAGCGAATGTTTAGTTCATCTCCCTGTGTTGATCATGAGACCTTCCTTGACCGTCAAACTAAGCTATGCTCTATTTTTGAGTTGCCTTGTAATTGGCCAGTGTTCATTTGTGGTGTCTTGTCGTACCTTATTCATCGTACTGTTACGAGAAGTTCGGTGGGAGTCAAGTTAAGACTCACCAAGTGTTTTCTTTTGACCTTTGAGTGTGGCTTTGGTGTTTGTCCTTGTGTGTTAAGTTACCTTCGTCTTATTCCGACACCAAGCCTTGCATGGTGTCGTCTTTCTGAAATCTTTGACCTTGTTGTAAGTTGAATATTAATATATTGATTAATTGCTGAATCCGGTGTTCCCTGATTCTCTCGTCTTGAGTTATGGTTAAAACCATTTGTTATTATGTTTTCCCCCATTATTTCTGCGGTGTGTGCCAGGAGCCTTTAGTTTTCTATGGCGTTGCTTATCTTGTTTCTATGTTAGAAACCAGTAGTAGTTTGTTGTGTATCGAGGATTTACTTCCCTGTGGTGCGAGGTCTCGCTGATGTCTTTGTCGTTAGTCTCCCTGTTCTTCTACCTGTGAGAGTTGAGGAGTTTGTTTCTGACCTTGAGCCGGGTACTTGTCCTTTTGCTAAGACACCGTACCCTTTGGCCCCGCGTGTGTTGCGAGAGTTGCGCACTCAGTTGGATGAGTGGTTGCAGTGTGGCTTTTTCCTGGCCTGGTTCCTTGCCCTGGAGTGCTCTTGCCTGGTTCGTGAAGAAGGAAGTTAGTTCGGTGTTTTCGCTGATCTTCGTGTAGGCTTCCTTTAGTTAGGGATCCGCTTGTCAGATGTTTCGCGATCCGTCTTTTGTTCTCGATTTGGACATTTTGAGTTCTTGGTAATGTCCTTTTCTTTTTGGGTAATCTTAACCGCATTTGTTCCTAGCCCCTTTCGGTTAGCATTTCTATCCAGCGAGTGTGAGCTTACCTCTCCCTTGGCTCTTTTCATTCGTTGTTTTCTAAACTTTCGGTTCTAAGTTTCGGGACGAAACTTCCTTCTTGGTGGTGTGATTGTAACGCCCCGGATTTTCTTATATTTATTTTAAATGGAGGTGATTATAATCATTTAAAATGAAATATTAATTCAGGGCGTCGATGCGTAGGGGTGTTACCGTTTCGAAGCGTAGTCGCCGTCGTCCGGCAATTTAATTCTAGATGGGGGCGTAATTGTGGATAGAGGTATGTAAATGTGTATATATATACGTATGTATGTATATATATGTAATTATAAGTATGTATACAAATTTATATATGAACATACTATTATAAATGTATACAAAATTATAAATACATATATTCATACGTGTATGCATGCATGAAATTTTTATAGGGTGGTTTTGTGTAGGGTGCTATATTTATACAATTATGTATATAGATGCATGTATATAAAGGGTATATTTATATAAAAGCTTATATATATAAGTTAAAAAAAAAGGGGGGGGATTTATATCTGCATTCCTTTAGCAGATTAGGAAAATAATAAAGAGACGATTCATTTCTTTTCCTCACTGTCCCGTGGAGCGCCGACGAGTCGTTGAGGGTTAGGGCTGCGTCGGGTCGGTGTTGAGCAGCGTCGGAGCTGTCGGAGGTGGTAGGATCTTGGTTGTCGGGGCTGTCTTCGTCGCCGGGGTTGAGGATCCGGGAGGCTTCTTCCTCGCTCGTCGTGATTCGGCAGGGCATCGTTGTTTGAGGCAAGAAAACTCTTCCCCTACCTCCTCTCCATCTCCTTTCTGTATTTTCTTTCTTGATTAATAGCATTCTCTTGGTTGTTGGCAAGGCTCTTCATATCTTCTTGTGGCTGCCTCTCTTTATCTTGGTTAGTGAAGATTTTGGTTTGTTTTGGGGGTTTTTGCTTTCGGTTGGGGGCTATTATGCATGATCCCAAGCAGGATTTATATTGAGCTTGCTGCACTTTGAACTGTCGGAATTTTTGCCTTGTGAGGCTGCTGTTGATATCTTTTTCATGGGGGGTTGCCTCACTCGTATTCTAGCTGGGAACTGCTTTCTTTTTTTTTATTTGGTCTAAACCGGGCTGCTGCTTTAAAATTTCTCTTACTTTGGGGGTTGCTGGGTTATCCGTTTGGGGTTGCCTCCTTGCTCTTGAATTGGGGGGCTGCTCCTTGTTGATTTGGGGCTGCTCTTGCTTCCTATGCATTTTGTTAAGGGTGTTGCCCTTTTCTGTGCTAATTGAATGGGGGGGATGCTGTTTTCTTTTGTTTTGGTTTTCCTGATCAATATGGGGGCTGCTTCTCTCATAATTGCCTAATGGGGGGCTGCTGTTTTCTTTTGTGTTGGTCTTCCTGATCAATATGGGGGTTTCTTCTCTCATAATTGCCTAATGGGGGGCTGCTGTTTTTCTTTTGTTTTGTTTTTCCTGATTAATATGGGGGCTGCTCCTCTTATAATTGCTTGATGTCGGGCTGCTGTTCTTTTTGGTGGCTGCTGTCCTAATTTGGGCTACTGTCCTTTTTGTGGTTGATGTGTTGGCCTGCTGCTGCTGTTGTTGTTCATGGCCTGCTGCTGCCTTGTGAATTCATTTTGGGGGCTGCTCCTTGCTTAGGTTATGCTAGTCCCGAATGGTGGTATAAATCCCGGCTAAGGGCTGTTATATACATATAGATTTACACCCTTCCCACTGGGGTTCTTTGTTAATTTGGGGTGTTGCCTCTTATCTTGGTCAAATATTGGGGGGCTGCACCTTATTCTTGTCTAAGCAAGGGCTGATGCTATGTTCTTTTCTTTTGGGCTGACTTGCACCACTCTTGTTGGCCAGTTTCATTAATTGCAAAATAATTCTGCGCGTTTCGATTACAAGTAGCTAGAAATGGTCAATATAATGGTGGTTCTATTTGCTAACTCCTTGGCACACTTAATTGGCCCTGTTTTATTATATGCTAGCTGTTATGGTTGGGTGAATCATTCTATCCCTCTTTTATATGCTAGCTGCTATATGCTTAGCTTTGTTCCGATCCCGTGCCAATCCTTGACGGTTTATTCTGGTTGATTTTGTTCCGAATCATATTTACTTGGCTACTTCTGCATGTTTACTTGGCTAAATAGTGATGGACTTGTTGAAACGAAAGGATGGGTACAGGGAACACTGGGTTCCCCCATCACGGTTCTTTTAATAGTGGTTGGTAGGATGATCAGACTACCACCACGGCGCCTATTTCTTATTTGGGGTGACTGTCCCCTTTGTGTGTGTGGGTAGGGACATTGTTGGGCCCGCCACCACCTGTCCATGTTTGCACTATATGCCAAGTTTAGCCATGCTCTTGCTTATCGGGCCGGTTCTACGCGGAATCTTCCTAACCTTCTATTACTGAAATCTTTATATAAGCGTATATATATAGTTATATATATAGGTATATGTATATATATATATGTATTTATATACCCCTTTCAGCTTGGATATGTCACTTGTTACTTCTCCTGCTCTTACTTTTAACTATGCTGTTTTCTTGCACCCTTTGGGCTGAGGCATTCTTTTCTTATGGATGCCTCAGGTTCAGGTTCGTAGCTGCCGCAGGTTTTAGAGCAGGGTTGTTCAGTTTCTCGGGTGGAGGGCTTTCCTCCCTTTTAGGTAAGGATTCAGCTCCTTTTTGTTGTAGCTTGCCTTTTGCCTGTTGCTTGTTCGCCTGCGGGTTCGTGTCAGATGTTGACGCCCGTACGGCTTGTTGTTTGGTTTACTTGCTGCTACTACTGCTAGTTTTCCTTTACTGCTACTTGGTTATTTGTATATGTACACTCTGGGAAAAGCCGATTTTGCTGATTATTAATGCAGTTCTTTTGGCATTATAAAAAGTTAACCTTTTAACTGTTTATTGCATTACTATTAAGTATCACTTATTTGCAAATCGTAAAACAGAATATAATGATATTTCTTTATTATATACTAAATGTAGATCGGCGATCGCCCTGGAGACGTCTCTGGTCTTCAGTGCCGTTAGGTATAAAGTGGACTTATTTTCTTCCGCTGCGTATGCTTGTCTTTTATAAGGAGCGGCTAGATAAACCGCAGGGCCGAGGGACACGGCTTCCTAATCTAATGAAAATAATCTTAAAAGATAATTCTTTTATAAATTCACATTTTTTTTTGTGAAGAAGTTCGTTTGATTGCTCGCCTGAACGTCCGTAGTTGTCCCCTACTGGACGTGGCATCACGACGCGTGTTTTTCCCTTTACTCTGATATTATAATATATTTCGGGAAAATACGGGTTGTGACAGCTGGGACCTCAAATTTCGGCTAAGACAAGCCTCTGGAATTCTAGTACTCTCTCTCTGAGGTGTATGCAATGGGTGTCGAAAACAAGAGGAGAGGGGGTCCTTTTATAGCCCAAGCGCTACCGCCGGCGCTAGCCCGGATTAGGAAACGTTTTGCGCGGCAGGATCTTCAATCCGTGGAAACATTTTGCTCTATGCCTCTTATGCGCCATGCTACCTCCTGCGCTATCTGCTACCGCCTGGCGTTAGCTCTTTCTACAAACACAGCCGGAATCGTGCTAATCAACGCTAGCGCCGGGAGCTATCGCTACCGCCGGCGCTAGTGAGCCTTTTCAAAATTTGGTCTCAATTTTGGGGGCAGTCATCATGAGTACTCCTTGAGTCGTATGAACTATGTTAACCTGCACACTTAAACACACAAGATCAAATACACATAAGATTTGTTAGTCTCAAACCTAGGAGATGCAGAAGACCATGTTCCAACAAACTCCCCCTTTTGATAATAACAAATCCATTACTGATAAATCAAAGCATTAATAAATAAGCATGATGAAACTCTACTTGTGTGTGTGTATGCGAGTGATGACTTAGGATAATTATTGATTTTAGCATTTAGAATTGCTCCCCCTAAATACATGCTCCCCCTATGTGAGTGCTCCCCTAATATGTAAGCTATCATCTGAATTTGTCATGTTGGGTTTTGATGGGGACCTTCCCTTCAACTCCTCTCTTTTGCCCACCCCAGATGATGAAGACCCCTTTACCGAGCCTCATTTGGTAGGGGATGTTGTTGATGAAGACCCCCACATCCACTTGGTTGGGGATACTGATGATACTGTTGCTGGCCTAATGATCTTGATGGAGGTCGTTGATCCCCGACATAGAGAGTTCGTGGATTGGGATGGTCGTTGCCGCAAGTTCGAAGACACGTCGTTTCTTCGCCTTCGCCGCGACGTTCTACACCAACGCCGCGACGTTCTTCGCCAACGCCGCTACACATTTTGCATGACGTCCGCCATCACCATTTTAAATAAAATATATAATTAGAAATTAAATAATTATAATTATATAATTTATCACTTATCATTTCAAACAATTTCTATTTTTAGCAATTTCAATTTAAGCATGTTTTATTTAAAGCAATTGTATTTTTATTATGATGGCTGCATATAACCATCATAATATTTGTTTCTATTTTCATGCAGTTAACTTTTGGTAATATTTTTTATTTTATTCTAAATTTTGTATGGAGGAGATTAAGTGGTGTAAGGCTATATATAGCCATGCTTGTTGTTGATTTGAAGAGATGAATAAGAATTTGAAAACCTAAAAAAAAAATCAATTGTGATTTTTTCCTCCCCCACCAGGCAAATTTCGGCCATCCCTCTTCCTCTTCCTCTTCTTGGCCGCCGGCCACCTTCTCCCCCTCCCTCCTCTCTAGCTTTTTCCCTCTCTCTTCCGTTTCTCACTCTACATTCTCTCACGCATCAAGGCGGTCTTGGGCTTGTTCGTAGCGGCGGGATTTGAAGGCGACGGTGCACATCTTCAAGGACTCCCCTCCGGCGACCACCTCCGTGAATAACGTAGGACTTTCTACAACCCGGATCTACTATTCCGAGAGGGTAACGCTTTCTACCTCTTGTGCGATTCTTCAATAGTTATTTGTGGTGGATAGGAATTGTGACGAATTTTCCGACATTGATTTTTTCGCGATCCTTCTCATTTGTGATAGTTGAACGATCTTGAATTATTTTTACTCGACGAGGAGTGGCGATTCTCTTTTGCCTTTGTTGGGGAAGATCCTCCTATTTCCGGAGTTTTGCTTTCGGAGGATCTCCTTGTGGTTGTCTTTGCGTGATAGTTGTGAAGGACTCACCCTTAGGTGGCTGCGTTTGTTCATCCGATTAGGTGTTATTTAGAAACGATCTCGTGACCCAATCGATCGCGCAAGTGAAAGCGTCCCAAACACCCAAGCCTACATCAATTTGGTATCAAAGCGAGGTTCGTGTCAATTTCTAAATTGATACATTCCTTGGGATTTTCGTAGAACGACGACACTGACAATTTTCACACGATTTGGCATTCAAAATTTAAAAAATAAAATTTTGTCGGTCTGCGAATAGCGGTCTAAAATTCTCATTTTTTTTGCGAAATTCAAAAAAAAAATCTGGTAATTTTCCATTATTTTCTAGTAAAAAAAAAATCAAAAAAAAAAATTTTAAGCTTAATTTATACCATCCTAATTTATTTCTTACCGTAGGACGCCGACATATAATTAATCTTGCACCATTCCTTTCCAAAACAACCAAATCTTAATTAATCTTGCACGATTCTTTTCCAAAACAACCAAATCTTAATTAATCTTGCACGATTCCTTTCCAAAATAACCAAATCTTAATTAATCTTGCACGATTTGTTGCCAAAATCACAAAATTTTCAAAATCTGGCCTGCTAATTGCTAGGAATTCAAAATTCAAATTCGAAATTCAAAATTTTGAAATTCGAAATTCAAATTCGAAATTCTAATTTTTGAAATTCAAAATTCAAATTTAATTTCTAAATTTCTGAAATTCAAATTCAAATTTCAAAATTTTGAAATTCAAATTCAAAATTCAAATTTTGAATTAATTTTGAATTCAAAATTCAAATTTAAATTCTAAATTTCTGAAATTCAAAATTCAAATTCAAATTTCAAATGTTTGAAATTCAAAATTCAAATTTTGAAATTCAAAATTCAAAATTTTGAAATTCAAAATTCAAATTTTAAAATTCAAAATTCAAATTTTTGAAATTCAAAATTCAAATTTCTGAAACTCCAAATTCAAATTCAAATTTCAAAATTTTGAAATTCAAAATCCACATTTCTGAAATTTTCGGATTGGTCTGCATTTAGTAAAAACCTCGAAATTTTAAAACTTGTCAAAAAAATCTGAAAATTTTTCTGTAGCTTCCTGCTCTTATTTACAACAACATTAAAACATCAAATTTTCCGATTCGACCACGTTAGGTTGGCCTGAAAATTGGAGACATTATAATTTGTCCGTGTCCGCATATGAACTTTCACTAGTAATGACTACTAGGCTGAATCCGGGGTATCCCCCGGCACTCTCACGAATAACTACACCACCGGCTAATTTAAAAGAGTTAGGTAAGGGTCGGAATGACGCTGTGAAGGAGATTAGGCTCAGCCGCGACCCGAAACACCGATTTCGAGCAAATTTTAAACACGGTGAGAAGTGGTGCAGGCTCGTGGTGGATAGTGTTTGCCATACAAACGCTATCACGGAGAATGCAGTATCTAGGATGTTGGTGACCACTGCGCTACATCCTTGCCCTTATCATCTCGTATGTCCGGATGAGAGCACTATCTTAGTGTCCAGGCGATGTTTGGTGCCCCTCAACATCCAAGCCTATTCTGAGCACATTTGGTGTGACGTCTTTCCTATGAAGGACTTCCATATTTTGCTGGGACACCCGTGGCTCCCTAGCCATGACGTTAGTTATGACGCCCACAATAACACCCTAGACTTTACACATGGGGGTCAACTAACATATCTTAAGTCCAGCCCGCCCAGGAAGCCCAAAGTCCCATCTGGAGACGCTCGCGACACGGTAGAGTCGACACCACCCGCTGCAGACACACATGGGGATTTTGACACTATCAGTCAAAATCAGCCCTTAGTTTGTGTTAGCCACTCTGAGGCAAACACACCGAGTTTGAGTATGGGGCCCGAGCCCGACCCTGATAGTCCCAGCCTGCCCATAGACATTGTCCCAGTTGAGGCACCCTCGCCTGACTTAGTGGCTGAAATTGATGCTGCTCTGATTAGCCAACCTCTACTTGATCCCGTTAGCCTTAGGGAGCCTTCTGTTGGCCACCCCGAGGACATTCAGGAGGTTGAAGAAAATTCTGAAAGTGTGCTGAGTAAATCTGATGCTGATGGTGAGGCGGTTGAGGAGATAGGGCGAGCCTTATCGACTCCTCACATTTTTGATGGTGGGATTAGGGCTCGTGCGTTTCCTGTGTCATTTAGTAGGGAAGACAAATGGTCTAATCCATTATCTGTGGGTAGTAGCTGTGTGGACACATTCTCTACACTAGTGGACCCTAGGCTAGTGTTAGCGCCCCCGCTGAACCTTCACCCATTTAAGTTTGCTTGGGTTTCCCCTACTTCAGCCTCGATCTGGAAGTATGGCATGGAGCCTGTTACCGCCGCGGGGCGGGTTGAGTGGTTTCGTTGGGTTGTCTTTCCCATGCTAGCTGATCTTAATTATTGGGATCGCCCTAGGATGAAGCTGAATTTAATTTCATATAATGAATTAGTAGGTGTTTCAAGAGGTCTTAATCCTCCCAAACATGATGAATTGGTGCTAGCCGACCCATCTGGGTCCATTCACTTTGTAGTCACCGCACCCATTGGAGAATCCCGTAATAAGGAAGAATCGGTTTTAGTAGATCATTCCCCTGGACAGTTGCCAATTGGCAACTTAGACGGCAATGTCAGTATTGTCTCCACTATTCGTCGAATAGTTGTCGTTCTAGAAAGTTTTGCTTTACATTTGAGAGTTTTTGCTGAGAGGGGCCCAAACCCCAGTTTCAATGACTCGAAATATTTTTCACTCTTTCTAGCTCCACTGCATCTAGCTCCCCCTTCGTCCCCCTCCACAAAAATTTCTATTGGGTTGAGAGGTGAGTGGGGTAGCTTGTTGTTCACTCTCATGGTGATCTCCGGAGGTAAGATGTCTTTTGATATGGTAGCACTTTCCCCTTCTTTTTCATATGCTATGATCAAGGTCCCCGGGGCCAACTTTTTGCTTGACAGGTTGCCACAGGTTGAGGACTCGTTTGGGCCATACTGGGCCCTTTGCTGCTTCCTGCCCCCATGGACGGATGGGCCACCTTCATGGCCCGCTCCCTTGGATGTACTCCTCCAGGTTGCTGCTCTGCCACGCCGGCTCCTTCGAGCCCACTCATCGGTGATGAGTGTTTTTGAGTGGGGGAGGATTGATGGGGACCTTCCCTTCAGCCCCTCTCTTTTGCCCACCCCAGATGATGAAGACCCCTTCACCGAGCCTCATTTGGTAGGGGATGTTGTTGATGAAGACCCCCACATCCACTTGGTTGGGGATACTGATGATACTGCTGCTGGCCTAATGATCTTGATGGAGGTCGTTGATCCCCGACATAGAGAGTTCGTGGATTGGGATGGTCGTTGCCGCAAGTTCGAAGACACGTCATTTCTTCGCCTTCGCCGCGACGTTCTACGCCAACGCTGCGACATTCTTCGCCAACGCCGCTACACATTTTGCACGACGTCCGCCATCACCATTTTAAATAAAATATATAATTATAAATTAAATAATTATAATTATATAATTTATCACTTATCATTTCAAACAATTTCTATTTTTAGCAATTTCAATTTAAGCATATTTTATTTAAAGCAATTGTATTTTTATTATGATGGCTGCATATAACCATCATAATATTTGTTTCTATTTTCATGCAGTTAACTTTTGGTAATATTTTTTATTTTATTCTAAATTTTGTATGGAGGAGATTAAGTGGTGTAAGGCTATATATAGCCATGCTTGTTGTTGATTTGAAGAGATGAATAAGAATTTGAAAACCTAAAAAAAAAATCAATTGTGATTTTTTCCTCCCCCCCCTAGGCAAATTTCGGCCATCCCTCTTCCTCTTCCTCTTCTTGGCCGCCGGCCACCTTCTCCCCCTCCCTCCTCTCTAGCTTTTTCCCTCTCTCTTCCGTTTCTCCCTCTACATTCTCTCACGCATCAAGGCGGTCTTGGGCTTGTTCGTAGCGGCGGGATTTGAAGGCGACGGTGCACATCTTCAAGGACTCCCCTCCGGCGACCACCTCCGTGAATAACGTAGGACTTTCTACAACCCGGATCTACTATTCCGGGAGGGTAACGCTTTCTACCTCTTGTGCGATTCTTCAATAGTTATTTGTGGTGGATAGGAATTGTGACGAATTTTCCGACATTGATTTTTTCGCGATCCTTCTCATTTGTGATAGTTGAACGATCTTGAATTATTTTTACTCGACGAGGAGTGGCGATTCTCTTTTGCCTTTGTTGGGGAAGATCCTCCTATTTCTGGAGTTTTGCTTTCGGAGGATCTCCTTGTGGTTGTCTTTGCGTGATAGTTGTGAAGGACTCACCCTTAGGTGGCTGCGTTTGTTCATCCGATTAGGTGTTATTTAGAAACGATCTCGCGACCCAATAGATCGCGCAAGTGAAAGCGTACCGAACACCCAAGCCTACATCAGGTTTATGATAGCGGGTTATATTTATCATGTTAGTTCTCCCCCTTTGTTATTAACAAAAGAGGGTAGGGAAACAAAGCACCAAAGAATTTGTAAATAGAAGAGAAGGCATGATCGAGCTTGTTAAGTAAATGATAAGGAGGTTTAGAATTGTTTTTCATTGAAATAGATCAGAGGTATAAGCATTACAAAATATTCAGAGTTTTTAGCATAAAAGATTTTTATGTTTGAAGCAACCAATAAAAAAGTGTTCCAAGGAAATCTATCACTTAATGAAAGATAGGAATTTTTAAGAATAAGTGATGATGCAAAGAATACAAGATATTAAGTAAGCAAGGAAAGCGCAAGGTAAAATACTAATATGGTTAAGATGCGGAAGACTTATAGCAATACAAAAACAGCAAATAGTAATGATAATACAAAAAATATGAGTTAAAGATCACAAAAAATGATGTTTTTGGAAATCATTTTGCTGTTTTAAATTTTATAATAACCAAGCATGAAATAATGTTTATCAAAAAGAGATGACCACAATGTTACTTTAATTCTTAATTTCAAAAACATACAAAACATTGTAGAACACATGCTAGGTTATCTAGTGCATTTCATAAATAAGAAGTAATATAGAATTAGCATTAGGATCCAATACTCATGAGAAGAAGTGTTATGGAAGATAATGATGTGCACATAAGTGTAAATTTGAGGAGAGTAAACAAATGTTTTAATCAAAAATACAAGTAATATGTAAAGTAAGAAGCACAATAAAACACAAATAAGATTACTTCCACAAACTTTAATGCACAAAAAAAATGTACAACTACCAAGGTGCTTTGCACACACAATGCTCATCAAGACTTATCAGGGTGCAAAGTAGTGCTTGGGGGATCACATATTTTATTTTGAATTTTGAGACTAGTGATCCGGTGTACTTAAGAGAAAGTGGTTTTTCTTATTTTTGAAAGAAAGATTTGATTTGCACAAGACACTTTATTATTCTTTCCAAGGTGCTCAACCTCACAATGCTCATTATGACTTATCAGGAGGTTCAAGTAGTGCTTGGTGGAGTTTTCTTTATCATTTATTTTATAATTTTGTTTTGTATAAAGTTCTCCGAATACACTTGTTTTGCAAATCAATAGATTTTATAAAAAAAATATACCCACTTTTCTTAATTTTGAAGAGTGCAAAAGAAGGAGTGTAGGTAAGATACTTGTGCAATTTTAATTTATTTGTACTAATACAAAACATACACAAGCATTCTTAGATTAAATGCATATGTAGACAATGCTAAAAAAAGTGAGTGAATAAATATCATTATCAAACATAAAGCATTTCTCATACTTAGAGGCATGCTAAGTTTGATCCTACACAACTTTTAAACTATAATTGATGCACATTTGAATAGATATATCAAAGTATGAAGAAACACAATGTCCAAAGTAGTTTGAAGAGAAAAATTGTAACATTGTAGAATTTCTAAATAGTAGATTAAATCATGCTTGATTTTTCACAAAAAAAATCATAGAGTTTTTTTTATAGTTTTAAAGTTTTATATTTTTGTATTTGATTTTAGCAAATAAAAGCATATTTTTGTAATTTTTGCTTTTGTAAATTTTATATTTGATTTTTGCATAAAGATGAACTTTAAACAAAGGAAACAACACAAGCGAAAAAGAAAAGCATAATTTTTTTTGTAATTTGGTTTTTGTAGTTTTGTATTTGATTTTTCAAAAAATAAAAAAACACAGAAGTGCAAAACTAAGCAGAAAATATAGATTTATATATTTTAAGGGATTTTTAGAAATTTAAAAAATACAGAAAAATGAACATGGACGCTAGCGCCTGCGGTAGCGCTAGCGCGGGAGACAGTGAACGATTTTTTAGGATTTTGGAAATTTTGATTGGTGGTCTTGATTAGGTGTCCCAATAGTAGTTTCATGCTGAAATTGCAGATTTTTAGGAGATGTTTTGGATGGTTAAAAATGAAGAAAATTGTATTTTTGAATTTGTGTTAATTTGAAAGATCTAGGACACCCAATACAGGTCAAAATAAACGAAATCCTGCCTCACCAACTAGTACATATGGTAGAGAATAAATTTATGTAATTAATGAAATTTTGTTTCATTTAAAAATCAGAAGGGCTCGATACCGCCGGCGCTAGAGCTAGCGCTGGCGCTATCGAGGCTTTTGTTAAATCTGATCTATTCTTTCAGATCCGCCATTTCCTCCATTTTCTCCCGAAAAACCTCGAAGAACACTCGTTCCAATCGCCCAGATCTGAGGTAATATCTCATCTTTTCTTATAAATTTTGTTTTAAAGCTTGATTGTGATGTTAGAGATGAAGATATTTGAGGTTATTAGATGGATTTAGAGATTAGATCTATAATGGTCGATTTTCATCAATATTAGGGTTTTTATGAGGATTTTGATCTTGATTTTTATGTGGATTTCTTGGATTTAGTAATTTTTTACTTAGTTTAAATTTTGGAAATGTTTGAAAAATATTACTTGGATATTTTTAGATCTAACTTGATCTTGATGTTGATTTCCTAGATCTATAAAAAAAATGAAAATATTTTATTTTAGGAGATATATAATTATTTTTGTTTTTAGAAAAAAATATGTTCCAGTTTGGTTTAATAATTTTTTTTGATAATGTGGCAGATGGCCCCTAAAGGAAAGAAGAATACAGAGTTAGTAGTAGAGGCAGAAGTAGGGGCGTTCCATACATCGTGGAGTTTGACTTGCCACAACACTATCATATTATGCAGTTATTCGCTGCCTCCGAGGTGTTAAATTTATTTATTTCTGACGGATTTTCTTCCGAGTTAGTGCGAGAGTTCTATACGCATTTGGAAGACCCATCACAGACCAGGCTGGATGGAGGAGTGCGGTCACAGGTGCAAGGGCAGGAGGTGACTATTACTCATGAGCAACTGAGGCACGTGTTTGGATTATCTCAGTATTCACATCGGTTGGAGATTGTGGATAGTTTCAGGGTGGGCAGAGATTGGACTTTTGTGAACCAGGTGCTACATAATAAGGAATGCAGAAGTCTGATCTCGTCGGTGATGACACTCACCATGGATGCCCTAGTTGTTCAGGATGTATTATGCCACACAATTATGCTGAAGTTGGGTGACACAGCAAAGGTCACAGCCCAGCTCAGTTATGTCACTTATTTTATTTTGGAGGAGGAGAAGTTCGACGTGGCGGACTTACTACTTTCCCTGATTTGCTACTCCTACAAGTTGAGGAAACACACCCGATAGAGATACAACAACTTGCCCCTGGGCGGCATTATCCAGCGGGTGATTCAGATGTTGTATCCTTCTATTGAGCTGGGTTTCTACTTGATAGATTGCTACCCTCCTATTTATAGTACCTCACATTTGCGAGCATCCATTGCCTCAGATGAGCCATCATCATCAACTCAACCACCACTCCAGCGAGGAGCGTCTTCTCGAGGGGCTCGAGATGCTCCATATGGGTCCTTTTGAGAGGAGATGGGTGAGCGGATGACACGGGTGGAGGAGGATGTTTCTGTGATAAGGAAGGATGTCTCAGGGATCAAGAAAATGATGAAGTTTATGATGAAAGCTTTAAAGTTAAACCCATCTACACCAGAGCGGAGGGAATGGGAGAGTCCAGTTTCAGATCTGCCCCGCCACTCGATCTAGAGGGTTCGCAAGAGACGCTCCCCGAGTCCTAGTGTGGAGAACATAGATGAGGAGGAGTAGTTATGAGAGGAACAATTTTTATGTAATAATTAAGGAATTTGAACCTATGTCTTGGATGTTGTTGTTCTTTGTAATATGTTTATTTTGTTATCTTTTGGATGTTTGACTAGAATGTTTCATTTATAATTTGATGTTATGAAGTGGTGATATTAAAAAAATTTTATGTGGTATATTTTTTGAAATCTTATGATTAAATATTTTACCACCACATAGAAGATTTTGAATTTAATACATATGTATAATGAATATATGAATAATAAGTAGGTCATCTTAATAAGATTTTGAGTTTTGATTAATGTTATAGGCTAATTAAAATTTTTGATCATGTTTCCTATACAAGATGACCATAACATGATAATTTCAAAGAAATAAGAAAACAAAGAAAATTGAAATACATTAAAGCACATCATGAAGTAGAGAAAAATTGTATATTTCCCTTTTGAAAATATTCTACTTCATGCATTTGGAGGTACCTAATGAAAGAGAGATTTAGGTATCCAAAGAGGATCGGGTGTGATGGTTCCTTTGGGTACCCAAATACAACGTATTTGCTTTTGGGGAGATGGAAATGAATGGGCCCCTTTTTGTGGTGTTTGTGTTTCATCATTGGTTTTGGGCCTCCATTCAAACTGCGGTTTAATATTATTATTGTGAGTCAAATTTTTATTGTGATAATCTTTATTTTTAGGATTATAATTGTAGTGATTATAGAAAGCATTTTTCATAGGAAATTTGTGAAGTTTTATGTTGGGAGAAGTTTGATGATAATAATAATTGTACTTTGGAATTTCATTTTTAATTTGTTGATGTCTTTTATTTCCATTGCTTGATTTATTAATATTTTGAGAATTTATATTTAACTTGCTTTTAGATATATCTTGGTATTGTGAATGAGTGTTTTTCTTTATGATTTTCTTGAGCAAGTTGATTTTAGCAATTAATTCATCATTCTTAATTTGTAAATTGTGTCTGGATTTATTGTAAGCGATTGTGTTATTTTTAAGAGTGGTAGCAATTGATTCAATATGTTTTTCATATTCATCCCTATATTCATCAAATGTTTCGTCCATCTCTTTAATTTCAATCTCGTAGTCTTTACATTTAGCACAATCATTCTTCGATGATGAATTTTCTAAACATAATTTTTCATTGTGTTCTTTCACACAAATTATTTCTTTTTCAAGTTCATTGACTTTTTCTTTAATATTAATACAATCAAAACAAGATTTTGTATTTTCAAGTAAAAAATAAGATGATGAAGACACATCACAATTTGATTCATTAGTCTTTAGCCTCTTATTTTCTAAACGTAAGTTTTTATTAGCAATTTTCAATTTTTTTATCTTTCGTTTAGCTATTTTTAATATGTTGAAACTAGAGATAGAGGTTATTACACAAGACGAAGATTTTGTCTTTCTTACAGCGCTTTTGGAGGAGGCAAAATATGAGCATGAAGTTCCTTTGTCATCTTTTAGTCCTTCCTCGATCACAGATGAGTTTTCATCTTCTTTTGATGTATTGTTCTCTTTCTCTATTTCAATATTCTTCATGACTTTGCTTCGAGAGAGATCTTCTAGGATGATAATGGATTCTTGTACGATCTTTTCCTCATGTGTTTGTTCCACACTTGCGAGAGGAAGATCATACATTTCTTCAAGAAAGTGCCATATTTTGTATGCACTAGAAAAACAATATATGAATTTGAAAATTTCATTAGATAGTGCACAAAATAGATAGTGTTTGGCTTTGGCATTTAGCTGACGTTCTTTTTTATTTGATTCATCCGCAAGTCTTATAATTGCTAAGTTCCATACTTCGATGTCTATAGTTTTAATAAATTTTTCAATTAAGATTTTCCATCCTTTATAATTTGTTCCTTCAAACAAGGGTGGTTTATATGATATTTCATCTTCACAGAAATTTGCCCCACTATTTGAAGCGAGATCATGAGACGCCATTATTCCCGGTTGTTAAGCCGATTAGAATAAAACCGCTCTGATACCACTTGTTGGATCGGTCGACGCCCTTAGAGGGGGGGGGGGGGGTGAATAAGGGTTTTCAAAAACTTTAGATTATATTTAAAAACTTTGAATTATTGCAAGATTAAAGACATGAAATAAGTGAAGTAAAACAAAAAGAGACAAGCTTTATTAATGATAAATAAGTTTTACAAAACTTGATCTCGATGACGCTAGAGATCGGAGGCGAATAATAAAAAAGCTCTTTTTGTTTTCTATCCCGACTCGCTTCCCCACGAACCGGTGGCCCTAGCCTTATCCTCCCTGGATTCGGCCTCAAGCCGCTCTAGCCAATCCTTCCCCGGATGTGGCCTCGAGCACCCCCTAGAACTAGCCTAGATCTAGTCGCCAACACGAGGCAAATTTCAGCCCTAAGTCTACCCCAGACCTAGTCGCCAACACAAGGTGATTTCACTACCGTTTACAATGATAAAAGAGAAATAAAATAACAAAACCTCCCTTAAGATGAACTTCTGAAGTAGGAGATGAAGATCCGCTGTAGAATCAGCATTTGTTGAAGCGGACTTCGTCTGGATTCGGAGTGATGGAATTCTCCTTCAGAAATTGGCAGAGCTTCGCTGGGACCTCAAATTTCGGCTAAGACAAGCCTCTAGAATTCTAGTACTCTCTCTCTGAGGTGTATGCAATGGGTGTTGAAAACAAGAGGAGAGAGGGTCCTTTTATAGCCCAAGCGCTACCGCCGGCGCTAGACCGGATTAGGAAACGTTTTGCGCGGCATGATCTTCAATCCGTGGCAACATTTTGCTCTATGCCTCTTATGCGCCATGCTACCGCCTGCGTTATCTGCTACCGTCTGGCGTTAGCTCTTTCTAAAAACACAGCCGGAATCGTGCTAATCAATGCTAGCGCCGGGCGCTATCGCTACCGCCGGCGCTAGTGAGCCTTTTCAAAATTTGGTCTCAATTTTGGGGGCAGTCATCATGAGTACTCCTTGAGTCGTATGGACTATGTTAACCTGCACACTTAAACACACAAGATCAAATACACATAGGATTTGTTATTCTCAAACCTAGGAGAAGCAGAAGACCATGTTCCAAGTGTTAGGAGATCGAGTTTTCTTGAAAATACGTCCGATGCATGGGGTCTCACGGGTTCGCGGGCGGAAGAAGCTCAGTCCGAGATACATGGGGCCATACAGGATCCTGGAGCGGATCGGTCCCTTGGCTTATAGACTTCAGCAACCGCCAGAGTGAGAGGGACCACATGACATTTTCCATGTATCCTCGCTTAGGAGGGGCCTACTACGGACAAAGCAGTAGATTTCTACTGCAGAAGGGCCGGTAGCTACTGATCGAATGGTTTGCCTGGAGCCGGTTCGGATAGACGACACGGAGTTGGGAGTTTTGCGGTGCAAGAAGGTCCCGCTAGTCAAGGTCCTATGGAGGAACCATGGACAAGAGGAGCACACCTGGGAGCCACTGGACTTGATGCAGCAAAAGTACCCGGAGCTCTTTGCAGCAGGTATAACCAAATTTTTTTATTTTTTGGGATGTTACATTTTCTTTCTTGTAGTAGAAACCCCACAGGCTTAACCTGAACTTCGAGGATGAAATTTTTATTTTTATGTATTGGTATTTGTAACATCTCCCAAACAACTAGACCCCCATGTTGGTTTTGTCATGACTAGGTCATGACAAAACCATAAGAAGAGCTCAAGACCATGTGAGCTTGGGTGAGAAGGAGAAAACCCAAGTGGTCTGCAAATAGTAGTTTTCAGATATCTAGCCTAGAGTTGGACTTTAGGGCCTCACCTTGAACCTTGACCCCAACATAGTATCCCAAACCGATTAGGGGTCTCCTAGGAGCACCAGGGACCCATTGTGGTCAACCAAAGAGGCCAAATTGACCAAAGTCAACCCTAACCCTATATAACATCCCCCAAACAGCTAGAACCCTAAGTTGGTTTTGTCATGACTAGGTCATGTCAAAACCATAGGAAGAGCTCAAGACCTTGTGAACATAGGTGAGAAGGAGAAAACCCAAGTGGTCTGCAAATAGCAATTTTCAGATACCAAGCTTAGGTTTGGATTTTAGGGCCTCAATTTGACTCTTTGACCCCACCATGGCACACCTAACCCTTTAGAGGGTCCCTTAGAGCATCTAGGACCCATTGGGGTCAACCAAAGAGGCCAATTTGACAAAACTCAACCTTAACCCTAAATTGGTCAAACTAGCTCAATTAAGGTCGATTGGGCCCCACCATGCCAAATTGACCCTGCCCCTTCCCTTATATGGGTACTAGGAGCCTAATGGACCAAAAAGCCGCATCATGGGACTTGCAAATTGACCAATTTACCCTTGCCCTAATTTAGGTCAAAATGATCTAATTTGCCCAAATTGGACCCAATCCACTTGGGCTAGACCTAATTAAGGTGGTCCACCACCTAATGGGGATTGAATGCTGCTGAGGTGGCCATTCAATTTGGAGAGAGTCGTCCAGGAGAGAGAAAGCACATTTTGGAAGAGAGAGAAAGAAGGGGGAGTTAATGGAGGAGAAGGAGAAACCCATCAATCTGAGCAATTAATGGCTCCATTCATCTCCCTTAGGGAGAGGAGAAGTTTTCAGCTTCTTCCCGGCCTAATTGATGGCCAATTCATCCCCCCTAAGTGTAACCAAAATCTCCACTTATGGCCATTAATGGCAATCCGAGTAACTCCCCACCCTTAGCCTCAATCGACCCTTTTAACATCTTCAGAGGTTGGAAAGGAGTGAAACCCCCCTCTTCCCCGAAGAAATCGAGCACCAGGAGCAAGGATCGGCATGGCACCAAAAGCTCCAGCACTGTCAATGGCAACTCGCCGGAATTCACGCCACCAAGCACCCACACAGGTTTGATCCTCTTCTCCACCATTAGTGCTGGATCTTTTCATATTTTGGGGCTTGATCCATGCACAATAGGGCTCGGATTTGTGATTCCGAAAGAGTACGTTACGTACTCTTTTCCCTCCTCTAAAAACTAGATCCGACAACCTCCGGCCGGCCAACCACCCCTATCGCCGGCCACCACCTCAACGGAGGTGGTGGTGGCATTGGCCGGCCGGAAAGAGGCGTAGGTGGCCGGGAAATCACCCCGCAAAGAGGCCCAGGACGGGCTGTCGCGAGCCGTCCAACGATTGGGGACGATGATGGAGAACCATCAGATCTGTTTATTATTGTTTACAGCTATATCATTTATTTCGTCGAGCGCTGTAAGAAATTCATCGAATGAATAATTCGTCGAACGGGAGGCGTTCAGCTTTAGTCGAGCGCTGTTATAATAGAATTTAGTCGAGCGAATATTTCGTCGAACGCTGATGTGTTCAGCGTTCGTTGAGCGCTGTTATTTGTTATCTTAGTCGAACACAGCTTTGTTCAGATTTCATCGAGCGCAGAGTTGTTCTGCCTTCGTCGAGCACAGTTAATTTTGTTGAACGCAGAGTCGTTCGGCTTTCGTCGAACGCAGAAATAGTTAATAACTAAATGTTATATTAATTTCTGTCACACTTTATCCTGAAGTTTATTTTAATTATTAAAAATACATAGGGCCCTCTGATGAAAAAGTGGTCAACACCAAAGTTGTAGCCCTTAGGGTCTACTTTTTTTTAAAATTAATTTCACCCAAAAAGGAGTTGTGTAGCTCCCTGTAGGACCATTTTTGTGGGGCTGGTCCCTAGTGTAGGACAACCACCATTTCTTGAATAACCTTTGATTGGGAAATGATATAGACTTGAGATTTGAAACATAGTCTACTTATACCTACACACACATCATAACAAAAGATGGGATTTTTAGGAGAAACTTTTAATAAGGTTTTTGAGATAATTTCATAAATCATATACTAATTAATAAGTGGGTTAAATGACCTCCAATGCACTCAAAATTTTGGTGGGTGCTCCTTAGGCTTACTGTATGACCTATGTAAAAATATCATCCCAGTTGGGACTGTTTTTGTTGGGTAATTTGTAAACCTAAGTTAGGTCAAGTTGGGACAAAGTTAGGGCATGATGTTTATCTTGGGGTATTGTGGTCAAATCTCATCACCATAATATGAAACCTTGGTCACTGGTTTAGGATCGTCTAAAACACCTCCATGAGTGATATGGGGTGGTGTGGAGGTGGTTATGCCGTAGGACACTAGTTTTAGCCCTACGTGTGCATATAAGACCTTGTGAAGGACATGTGGTCAAAAATCCCTTGATGGTTATGAAACTTGGTGGATAGATTCATAGGGGGTAAATAGGCCTTGGGTAATTTTATAAGAATTTTGGATGCAATTATTCCCTTTGAATTAGGTCATAATTCCTTTAGAGAAACTTCTTATAAGAGATGATTACAGGATCAATATGCCTTGGATGATGATGAAACTTGGTTAGTGTCTATGTTATCATGATATAAACCTTTGGTAATTTTTGTGTATTTAATTGAATGATTTAACCAGTACTTCATTCACAAGGCACCTATTTTTATATAGACTTAAGAAAAATAATTGAGGGTCCAATACTCGTTGTTAAATTGTGCAAATAGGTGATAGGACATTTCAGAGCATTAGGAAGCTCTGTGAATTTTTATAGAATTTTTGAAGACTTAAATAAGTAGGCTACTTCACAATTTATTTAATTTGAGGTTTTCTGAAAGTATTTATTGAAGTAAGAAAATGATTCCCTTAAATCCTGAAACTTAGTCAGTATCCTTTTTTGATAAATACAAGAGTTTGGTTATTTTCCCAGTATTTTAGTGTTGATCTTTTTGGTGGTTCCTTCATAAAACTACAATTTTGGACAGATGTTAAATAATTAAATTAGAGGATAATTTCTTACTGTAAAAATATAATATACTATTTCTGATGTTATTTAGTCATCATAGATTTATCATAATTTTCGGAGATCCATATCATAAGAATTCCTTATACTTCATGTTCATTTTCAGACCTGGCAAATGTTTGGAGAAATTAAAATAAATGCTAAATAAATTACGAAAAATATCATTCTCTGGATTTAGTCTTATAACATCATGGTAGACCCCCAATAAATATCATGGGTCAGTTGGATGAATATTTGGAGTACCTCTAGTTGTAAGCTTCATATATTTAGTTTGGTCCGCGTTTAGTAAAACTGTGGAACTTGGGTAACTAGTGGCCTACTAAGTGGGAATGGCATGTAGTTGGTGTACATGGTCAGGATGAAGAGATTTAGGTCACCAAAAAGGAGTTATATATTAAGAGTGCTTGGTGAGTTAAGGGTAAGGTAGTGCTTGGGATTGAGGAAGGATCGTCTTTTCCCTAGCGTGTCATAAAGCACTTAGGTTTAACTCAGGTGAAATGATAAGCGGGGTGTTCTTATGGGTAGATACCAGCAACACTAAGTGTCTTGAGAAAGGGAACTTTGGGGTGTCATCCCATTGTAGTTCCTAGTACCGTAGCGAGCCCCTTACAGGGTAATCCTCGGGAAGTCCAAGATTAACCATAAACTGTTGGAGTAAGTTGTTATATAAGATTAACTTAATAATACACACACCCACACCCCGTGGTTGCGAGAAGTTAGTTGGTTTGGTTTTACGAGCTGTAGGCTCGGTGGTTGAAGCAGCAGATTAGTTAGACCTGTGAGCTTGTGACTCAGTAATGTCGTTGGTGCGGATGGGTTGGTCCGGCGAGCCGGTGGCTCGGAAGGTTATGGTAATGGGCGGTTTAGCCCTGGGAGCCTATGGCTCAGAGATAGGAAATAGAACATGTTGCATGTGCATGAAGGTGGTGGGTCTCCGGTATTGGACGGTCGTTCACACCGGCGTCAATACGTTGACTCGGCAAGTGAGGAATTTGCACTTAGCCTTGAAAGTCTGGTGGTCCAACCAGTAAGAGTACGCAGATGCTCCGCGGTTTTGCGTTGAGGCGTACGATAGGTCTAGGTAGGGTAGTGTGAATACCAACCTAGAGGTGGGCGAGGCCCAACCCACCGCTTCCGATTGCCACTACGGGAGTATCCTGGGAGTCTTGCTAGCTCCAAAAAGGGGGAACTAAAGGTCTATGCGCATAGAGTCGAAGTGGGTGAGTTGCACTTGTATGAACATAGCATAACAACATATCTTGCATGTCATAGCATAAACATTACATTTCAACCCCTACCCCTATCGTATAAGTCAGTTATGGGACTTCTTATACGATAGGCCTTGCTAACGACCCCTTGGTCTATAGGTTTGTATGGGCATTCTTATAAATCAATGGTTACTTTTCTATTACTATTATCTTTACTTACTGCACTTTACTTATTCTTTACCTGCTCTTACTATGCCCCTTTACTGCTTCAGTTATATATATACACATGTGTAGTGTAGAAGCATTTCTTGTACCACTGTCATCTTCTTTTTGATTATACCCCTTGTTATCCTCCGCTTCATCCTTCCCGCTCGGTGCATAGGAGTCACCGGGGGAGGGGTGGGGGATTAGCTTAGTATTTTTGACTAACAGTCGGTGGACCTTATCATTTTAGGAGACCGCGGCGACGGAGCAGCACCAGAGGCCGGTGCAGACGGAGGCAGGCCAGTGTAGTGCAGGAGCACAGGATTCAGGATCAGTGAGTGATTAGGAGTTAGCTTCCGCGAGTGATCTTGTAGTGAGGATATGATGTACAGGACATGTAACCTTTATTATTGTAACAATCTTTTATTCAGTTATTATCTGTGGACATTTACCTTTATGGTTTTATATTTCATGTTGATTCTGTGGACTTGTCTTCTTTAATGAACTTTTCTTTGTGATCGATTTGGCGGGCAGGATCGGTGTTTTGTAGTGGTGACCTTCCCGAGTGAAGGTGTCACTGCAAAGAGGCGGTTCTGGGCCTAAGACCCGGTGTTTGAAAAGAAAAAAAATGGGGTCTTACAAGTGGTATCAGAGAAAACCTCGATCCAAAGAAAAAAGTCCACAAACCCTGGGCCACCCCGCGTGAGCTTAGTTTGAGGACAAACTAGCAGCGGAAGTAGTGTTGTGCCCATATAGGAATCACATTGAAAAAGGTCCACTTTTAACTGAATCTTCTTGGTCAGTTTCCCCCTACGAGTGTCAAGTTTTCTTTTGTTGCCTGCGGCGAACCCTGCCCCCAGCAGGGAATACCTCCGGCTGCAAAGATCTCTTTAGATAGTCTTTTAGTCAATGAGTTAGACTCCACTAGGGCACGTGACTTACCATGATAATTTATACCATGCTTGACCTAGTCTGAAATAAACCGTAGGTTTAACTTTTGGTGAAGGTACGAGGATACCCCAAAGAGGCTAGAGTAAGGGAGATTCACACTTAAGCAGAAGGGTATGGGACTCATAGACTCAACCCTCGTACCGCTGACATGATTACATTGAGATAACCATCACACTAAGCACCGAGGGTCGGATAAGAAATTCAAGTTAAGTAGAGACATATTTGGGATTGGGTCACATGTTTAAGGTTGTCATTGAGGGTACCTTGAAGAGTCTGAAGAATGGAGCGAATTGACAAGTTTCAAGATAGAACCCCAAGTCTAAGGTTGTGTGCCCTAAGGATTTCTTGCATACCTAGGACGAATATAACATGGTAATATTGAAGATACTTAGCCCAAAAATAGATAGAGGCTAATCTTTTGTTTATTGGGACTTAACTTTTGTTTATTGGGCAAATTAGTTACTGACTTGGGTGTCCCTTAGATCTAATTTAGCAAGTGCTATGTTGGGAACATGATGATTTTAAAGTCGATCTTATTCAATGTTGTTGGAGCATGCGTTTCGCACTCTTCCAGCTTGATAATAACAAAGTCCCGTTTGTATTTGATCCTATTTTTATTAATGGTGTGCAGGTAACAGGTATGAGATGTTCACAATTCTGATGGAGCTCAATTTGAGTGTATGAAAATTTCAATGTCGGAATTTTCCGACAGCTGATGTCGCCCAGGCGACAGCAGAGAAGTTAGAACAACTTCCCGCATGGCAACACAACGAACGGCAGTTTTGCGCTGTCGGAAATCCGACAGCGATGTCGCCCAGGCGACAGCTCAGACGTTACAGCAACTGCCCGCACGACAGCACTACTAGCGGCAGTTTAGCGCTGTCGGAAATTCCGACAGTGATGTCGCCCAGGCGACAGCGAAAATCTATATATTGGCTCCTTTTGTTCGTGCATTCCTCGAATTGAGAATTCCAAGTCCCTTCCTGAGTGTATACGAACCAGAGAGGTCCAGAACCTCATCAACTCCCATTTGTGCTTAGAAGGTTTGAGATTGAAGATGAGATCGGGCGCGCACCTACATCAACGATCATCTCGAGGCTTCAACCTTCCTTTCAGAGATCTGAATTTCTAGGGAGTTGTTCTTTTCATTTTGTATTTTCATTTATATACATTTCATTTTGTATTGGTAGGGAAATCGTCTCCTTGTGCGTGACGTCTAAGTCCTTGCGTGTCTTAGGGGAAAATCTCTGCCTTGTGTGGAGCGTCCAAGTCCTTGCGTGGCTCTGTGGGAAATCATGGCCTTGTGTGCTACGTCTAGATCTTGGGAAGATCTAGAGGATAGGCTTGGGCTTGGTCTAGGGAGAGACAAGTGATAGCCTTCTGATCCTTGGGAGAAGGATTGGTAAACACAAATTGTAAAAGGGTTATTATCATATTTGTGCCTTGATCTTAAGCATTGTTAAGATCATATTATTTGTATGTGAATTTCATGATTATAAAATTATAACTTTTTCTTTATTTGCAAATATGGTTGTTTAATCTTTAACTTAGAAATGTGTGTTTGAATTAATTCAAAAAATTACATTGGTTTGAAATTTTTATAAGTAATTTTTAGAAAAGTAAAATTTGTTTTAAAATTCTTAAGTAAAAAAATCGTATTCTTTAAAAGGCCCTTATTCACCCCCCCCCCCCCCCCCCCCTCTAAGTGCGCCACAAGATCCAACACGTGGTATCAGAGGAAGGTTACTCCAAAACGGTTTTACCACTGGGAGTAATGGTGCATAACGATCACGCGTTCGTTGAGGGGCAAGGAATTAGTAGGCCACCACTTTTTACGGGCACGGACTATAACTATTGGAAAACCCGAATGCGGTGTTTTCTAATAGCTCTCGACATGGAAGTTTGGAATATGGTCGAGACGAGTTATACTTCCCCAACATTTGTTGTAGGAGATGTAACTATGGTCAAACCCAAAGACAAGTGGGATGACAATGATAAATTAAAATGTAAGAATAATGCAAAAGCCATGAATGCCTTATTTTGCGCTCTAGATCGCACTGAATTTAATAGAGTTTGTGCTTGTGATACTGCATTTGAAATTTGGAATCTTTTAGAAATCACTCATGAAGGTACTTCGCAGGTAAAAGATTCAAAGCTATTTCAACTGGAGTCAGAGTTCGAAAAGTTCAGGATGGAGGTAGAAGAGGATGTGGATACCATGTACACAAGATTCACTAAGATAGTAAATGACTCAAAAATTTTAGGAAAAAATTTTCTCAAATGGCGATTTGGTAAGAAAACTTCTTAGATCTCTCCCCCCTAAATTCAATCCCAAAGTGACGGCTATTTCTGAATCTCATGATCTTAAAGCTCTTAATATTGAAAGCCTGATTGGGAACTTGAAAACTCATGAAGTTGAATTGAAAATTCAACAACAAGAGTATATGGAGCCAAAGAAGAAGGGATTGGCTCTAAGATCTAAGAAGGAGGAAAGTCGTGATTCTGAGGAGGAAGAAGAAGATGAGGAAAGTTTATTTGTTAGAAAGTTTAGAAAATTTATGAAAAATCCAGAGAGGAGGAATTCATTTAAGAAGTATTTTAAGAAAAAGACGTTTAGAAAGAAAAAAAGGAAAGGAAGACGATGAGGTGGAAGAGAGACCGCCACCGGAGTGCTATCACTGCAAGAAGTTAGGACACATCTGAAGCAAGTGTCCAAAGTACTTAAAAGAACTTAAAGAAAAGAAGCACAAATGGACGAAGAAGGTGCTGAAGGCGGAAACATGGGATGATACTACTTCTGAGGATGCAAGCAGTTCAAGCTCAAGTAAAGAAGAGGAGGCCAACATGAACTTAATGGGAAAGAGCGTCATATCTGATGACGAATGCAGTGTCCAAAGTGACACTGATGTAACTCCTCCAACCTACGATGAATTATTTTCTGAATTTTTAAAGACTTGCAAATTTTTTGAAAAGAGTTTAAAAGATAATGATCTTCTTAAATCTGAAAATGAAATTTTGCTTAAAGAAAACAAAAAATTGTTAAATGAAATTAAGACTATTGGAAAAAGAGAAATTTCTTGCCAAGAGTGTGATCACTTTTTGGGAAGAATTACAGAACTTGAAGAATCTCTTTCCAAATCTCATTCTACAATAAAAATTCTTACCAAAAAGAATGAGATTTTAGAGAAAGATCTGATATCTTCAATTTCCAAAGTCCATGAGGGAAAGAAATCTTTTGAACGCAGATTTGTAAATCTAGTATCCGAGAATACAGAAATGAGAAAGCAGATTCATGACTTAACGCTAGCCATAAAAAATTTGGAATGTGCCGAAGATCACTGGATATGATCTTGGGATACCAATGCCATGGATCTGGAAGGTTTGGACTCGGATACACGTCAGGAAGCTATCGCCCGGCGACAACCACTGTCGCTGGCGACAGCGAAAAGTCCAGAAATTCTGTTTTTAAAAATTCTGAAGTTAGTAAATTGTCTAATACTGCATCCTCATCCAGTAAAAGTCCAGAAAAGTTATACTCTTCTCAATACATTACATGTGCCAAATACAATAGATTTGGTCACACTACGGACTCTTGTTGGAGGAAAGGAAAAAGTAAAATTAAACAAATCTGGGTGCCTAAGGCTTCTACCTATACTATGGGTGGAACCACTTGGGTAACCAGATCTTTACTCACCTCTTCTTTCTAGGTGTGTTGGCAGGCTAAGGACAAAGAAGACGTGTGGTACTTGGACTCGGGCTGTTCAAAGCACATGACGGGCAATAAAGAGATGTTCCTTAGCCTGGAGATGAAGAAAGGAGGAGTTGTTACATTCGGAGATGATGGAAAAGGAAAAATCATCGGCATCGGAGTTGTGGGTAACAAAATTTTTTCAATTTCAAATGTTTATTTGTAGAAGGATTAAATCATAATTTGATTTCTATTAGTCAATTATGTGATATGGGGTTAGATGTTTTATTTGAATCTTCTACAAATTTGTGCAAAATTATTAATTCTAAAACAAAAGAAATTGTTTTTACCGCACCTAGATGTCATAATGTATATATGATTAAATTTCTTGATTTTTCAAATTCTACTTTAAATTTTTTTTATCAAAAAATGATGAATTAGAATTATGGCATAGGCAACTTGGACATACTAGTGCCAAGTTAATTACAAAACTTTCAAAAGATAAATTAATTAAAGGTTTACCATTGTTAAATGGAAATTTATCCTCTTCATTATGTGTGCCTTGCCAAAAGGGAAAATTTTCAAAATCATCTTTCAAAAGTAAAAATATTATTTCTACCACTTGGCCACTTCAATTAATACATATGGATTTATTTGGGCCAATTGGAATTTCTAGCTTAGGAGGTAGAAAATACACATTTGTATTGATTGATGATTATTCTCGTTTTTGTTGGACTTTATTTCTTACCTCCAAATCCGATGCATTTTCAGAATTTTCAAAATTATGTTTGCGTATTCAAAATGAATTTGAGTTAAAAATTAAACGCATACGATCGGATCATGGAGGAGAATTTGAAAATGAAAAGTTTATTTTTTTTTGTACGGAGTTAGGAATTAAACATGAATTTTCCACTCCACGCACACCACAGCAAAATGGTGTAGTGGAGAGGAAAAATAGAACTCTTCAAGAGTTAGCCTGTACGATGCTATCTGAATTTAAATTACCAAAATCTTTTTGCGCTGAAACGGTTAGTACGACATATTATGTAATTAATAGAGTAATGCTTCGCCCTATTTTAAAATTAACTCCTTATGAATTAATTTTTAATAAAAAACCAAATGTTTCTTATTTCAAAGTTTTTGGTTGTAAATGTTTTATTTTGATTTCTAAAGATTCCTTAGGAAAATTTGATGAAAAATGTGATGAAGGTATTTTTATTGGCTATTCTTCAACTAGTAAAGCTTATAAGATTTTTAATAAAAGAACAAAAATAGTTGAAGAATCTATTCATGTTAGGTTTGATGAGTTTGTTTCATGTGTAAAAAAGAAAATTACAGGAAAAGAAGATGAACCCCTTCCTTCGGTGGAGAATGATGATGAAGAACTTGGAGAAAATGAAGAAGAAAAAGAAGAAGAAAGAGAAGAAGAAAGAGAAGAAGAAGATAGAGAAGAAAAAGAAAGAGAAGAATATGTGCCTCCAAGTGAATTGAGATTTTCAAAGGATCATCCAAAGGAGCTTATCATTGGAGATCCGTAAAAAGGGGTTAATACTCGTTCATCATTACATGTTTTATTTTCAAACCTTTGCTTTGTCTCTGAAATAGAACCAAAAGATGTTTCCACCGCTTTAAATGATGAATTTTGGTTTTTAGCTATGAATGAAGAACTTAATCAATTTGAACGTAATAAGGTTTGGAATCTTGTAGAACGACCCAAAAATCATCCTGTAGTTGGAGTTAAGTTGATTTTCAAAAATAAATTGGATAATGAATCTAGAATTTTTAGAAATAAAGCGAGATTAGTTGCAAAAGGTTATGCACAAATTGAAGGGGTAGATTTTGATGAAACTTTTGCACCCGTAGCAAGATTAGAAGCGGTTAGGATATTTCTTGCATTTGCTTGTTTTAAACGATTTAAATTATATCAAATGGATGTCAAAACCGCATTTTTAAACGGGTATATAAAAGAAGAGGTTTATGTAGAACAACCCCTTGGCTTTGTAAATGAGAAATATCCAAATTATGTTTATTAATTAGATAAAGCGCTTTATGGATTAAAACAAGCGCCTCGTGCTTGGTATGATCGATTAACTCAATATTTCTTAAGCACGATTATAAAATTGGAAGTGCCGATTCTACACTCTTCATTAAGCAAATTGATCATGATTTAGTAATTTTGCAAATTTATGTTGATGATATTATTTTTGGAGCCACTAATGAAGAATTGTGTAACAAAGTAGTTCAAATTATGAAAAATGAATTTGAAATGAGCATGGTAGGAGAACTTTCATATTTTCTTAGTTTTCAAATTACACAAAAACATGATGGTATTTTTATATGTCAATCCAAATATATTCATGATATGTTAAAAAGATTTAGATTTGAAAATCTTAAGCATGCAAACACTCCTATGAGTGCTTCACTAAAATTAGGAAAAGATGAAAGTGGAGTTTCAATTGACCAAACCCTTTATAGAAGTATGATATGATCCTTATTATATTTAACCGCATCTTGGCCTGACATTATGTTTGCCGTTTGTTTATGTGCTAGATTTTAGGCTAATCCTAAAGAGTCACATTTAAAAGCGGTGAAATGCATCTTTCGATATCTTTTAGGAACATCTAAATTAGGATTATGGTATCCTCATAATGATTCCTTTATTTTACATGGCTTTTCGGATTCAGATTATGCGGGATGTTCTTTAGATAGGAAAAGCACTAGTAGCACTTGTCATTTTATCGGCCCTTCACTTATTTCATGGTCGAGTAGGAAACAGAATTCTGTTGCCCTCTCTACTACCGAGGCCGAATATATTGCACTAGGTAGTTGTTGTGCCCAAGCTCTTTGGATGTCACAAACATTAGAAGACTTTGGCATGCAACAAAGTAGTGTAGAATTAAAGTGTCATAATAAAAGTGCTATAGACTTAACTAATAATCCCGTATTACACTTTAGATCTAAGCATATAGATGTCCGATATCATTTTATAAGGGATCATATTAAGTTGCGAAATATAAAAATCAACTTCATAGGAACGGATTCACAACTAGCGGATATATTCACTAAACCGTTACCGGATTCCCATTTTTCTATGCTTAGGCTAGAATTGGGAATCCTAGACATTTCACAATGATTATATCACTACATATGACCTATAATATTAAAAATATCTTCAATTTTGGTCTCTATGATGCTTTACAATAGTTATATGTCATTATTAATGCTACAACTCATGAATTGATGCCAAACCATGTGATTTTTTTTTAAAAAATGGCTATTTACATGATTATATGAATTCATTTCCACTCTATCATCGTATTGACACTCCTACTAAGTTGTTTAGACTATTGGAAATTGTTTTCGCATGCCTCTAAGTATGAGAAATTGTTTATATATACTAATGAACTATCACGTTCACTTCTTTTGAACCATACATATGTCTTTCTATTTAATATATACATGAATCATATTTGCTTTAACATAATACAATAGCACTTCTTAAATTCTACTTTCAACCTTGATTTGTTAGCACAACCAAATATACACCATCTTTTGCGATTCAAGTGAATTCGGAGATCCTTGGTCAATTAAAAATAAAAATTATAACTATCTCCAAGTTAAGATATCACAACATATGTGATCAACAAAAAGATTAAATTGAGGACAAGGATACTCCACCAAGCACTACTTACCCTCCTGATAAGTCTTAATAAGCATTGTGAGGTTGAGCACCTTGGAAAGAATTGTAAAGTGTCTTGTGCAAAAAAAAATGGTATTCTATTCTTACATGTGTTATATCTTCAAGGTCAAAGTTGTCTTTATATGCTTATGTTATGTTTTCTATTCCAATGATCATGTAAATTAAATAATTTCATATGTTTGATCAAAGCATCACTTGTACACATCATTATGTTATATAAACATTCATCTCATGAGAATTGGACCGAAAAGATTCCAAATTTCTATACATAATTGTGTCTTTCTATGATACTTTTAAAATCTCATTAATCATGTTTAAGTTATTTTGTTTTATTCTACTACTTCATATGGCTATACCATGTCTTCATGAGTTTATTCAAATTATGGCATATTACCCACAATTACCTTGATTTGAAGATGTCCCCTAGTGAATTGAATTGAATTAAATTAAATTAAATTAAATTGAATTAAGTGGAGTAGGTTTTCAGGAGAAAAGAATTTTTTGCTAAGTCAATTCATCGAGATGTCTCGTGAAGTTCCGATGAATCTCGACGAATCCAAACAGAAGCCAAATTTCTAGTTTAAAGAAGAAATTTCTGCGGCTAAGTCTATTCGTCGAATGTTCACGTGAACTCCCGACGAATTTCGACGAACGCAGACAGAAGTCAAAAAGATAGACTTGTGAAGGAAAATGTGTGGCTAAGTCAATTCGTCGAATGTTCTCGAGAACTCCCAACGAATGAAAATAGAAGACAATTTTCAAGCTTTGTTCAGTATTTTCAATGACTAAGTCAATTCGTCGAATGTTCTCGAGAACTACCGACGAATTCCGACGAATGAAAACAGAAGAGAGTTTTCAAGCTTTGTTCAGTTCACCTATTCACCCACCCCTCTAGGTGATTTAGGTAGGCAACGATTTCTTTCACTATTACTTCAAGACCTTCACTCATTTTCCCAACAAGTGCTTCCGCTTACTCTTATTTTCTCCGTCTTATCTCTTCCCTTAAGAACTACTAATTCATTTCATATTACCTTTTGCTAATACCAAAAGGGGGAGAATTATAAGAATATTCAAGAAATCAAAGAACTATTACACCTAAATATTCCACCTAAACAATACATCATTTCAATTTACTATAACATTTAGGGGGAGCATTCATCTAGGGGGAGATTATTTTTAAGAGGAATATATCATGTTATTTTTGTGCACACACCATATGTTAAAATCAACAACCTAAATAGACATGATTTCTTTTTATACGGATTTGTTATTATCAAAAGGGGGAGATTGTTGGAGCATGCATTTCGCACTCTTCCGGTTTGATAATAACAAAGTCCCGTTTTTATTTGATTCTATTTTTATTAATTGTGTGCAGGTAACAGGTATGAGATGTTCACAATTCTGCTGGAGCTCAATTTGAGTGTATGAAAATTTCGATGTCGGAATTTTCCGACAGCTGATGTCGCCCAGGAGACAGCAGAGAAGTTACAACAACTTCCCGCATGGCAACACGACGAACGACAGTTTTGCACTGTCAGAAATCCGACAGCGATGTCGCCCAGGTGACAGCTCAGACATTACAGCAACTGCTCGCACGACAGCACTACGAGCGGCAGTTTAACGCTGTCGGAAATTCCGACAGTGATGTCGCCCAGGCGACAGCAAAAATCTATATATTGGCTCCTTTTGTTCGTGCATTCCACGAATTGAGAATTCCAAGTCCCTTCCTGAGTGCATACGAACCAGAGAGCTCCAGAACCTCATCAACTCCCATTTGTGCTTAGAAGGTTTGAGATTGAAGACGAGATCAGGCGCGCTTCTACATCAACGATCATCTCGAGGCTTCAACCTTCCTTTCAGAGATCTGAATTTCTAGGGAGTTGTTCTTTTCATTTTGTATTTTCATTTATATATATTTCATTTTGTATTGGTAGGGAAATCATCTCCTTGTGCGTGACGTCTAAGTCCTTGCGTGGCTTAGGGGAAAATCGCTTCCTTGTGTGGAGCATCCAAGTCCTTGCATGGCTTGGTGGGAAATCATGGCCTTGTGTGTTAAGTCTAGATCTTGGGAAGATCTAGAGGATAGGCTTGGGCCTGGTCTAGGGAGAGACAAGTGATAGCCTTCCGTTCCTTGGGAGAAGGATTGGTAAACACAAATTGTAAAAGGGTTATTATCATATTTTTGCCTTGATCTTAAGCATTGTTAAGATCATATTATTTGTATGTGAATTTCATGATTATAAAATTATGACTTTTTCTTTAATTGCAAATATGGTTGTTTAATCTTTAACTTAGAAATTTGTGTTTGAATTAATTCAAAAAATTACATTGGTTTGAAATTTTTATAAGTAATTTTTAGAAAAGTAAAATTTGTTTTAAAATACTTAAGTAAGAAATCGTATTCTTTAAAAGGCCCTTATTCACCCCCCTCTAAGGGCGCCACAAGATCCAACAAATGTTACTTGGGCGAAGATAGATTCTAAAAAAGCACATTAGGAATGATGATCTGAAGTATTACCAGGGCCATGGATAGACATCGTTGATCGAACAACGACTTGACCTTAGTTGAAGCATTAGAAATGTAAAGTTGCTAGGTTTAGTCACTTAGGGATGCAGATGCCATTTTTGGAAGTTGGGAACTGAAATTAGGTCGTGCAAGCTTTAGTTATATTTGAAAGTTCTGGTAGTTTGGGGCTTTCAGAAGTGATTAATTTATGATTCGGTAAATCCCGCCCTGTCTTGGTAGATAATTTTAACTACAATAATAGCCCTTATACCTTGGGAGCTATGACGATGACTATTTGGAATTAGAATATAGTGTTTGAGTTTACTATGATAAAAAAAAAATCTAAGTTTATCTTACCTTGGACCACTCGAAAGTGATCGAGACTAGCATTTGTGGAAGTGATAGGAATTTGGTGAAATAAACGTGAAGAAATTTTCTTGATGAAATGTACTTGTGAAAATCTTAGGGTTTCAAAAGATTTTACCCGTATACCTTATGAATCAAACTCCATGTAGAAAATGATTGGGAGTCGTCTTACAAACATTGATACTAGTGATGATTGGTTAACATGTACTCCTGAATGTTCACGAGTCACCCTCACTTAATTTGAGGATGATTGGAATGCTTGATGATCTGATCAATTCCACCAGTGGTAAGAACTGGAAAATTTGTAGAGTAGAGATGAGTGAATACTCGGATGCACCTGAAGGAGTAAGAAATTGAACGTGTGAAGAAATATTTAGAGGCATAAGAATCTTCCCAGGTTAGAGTGGAAGATCGAGGATAGATTGACCAAGGTAGCTAGGTCACCCCGGTCAGGATAGACAATACGACGATGCGAGTCTTGTGGCGCAAGCAGGTCCTGCTGGTCAAGGTCCTGTGGAGAAATTCTGAACAGGAGGAGCACACCTGAGAGCCACTAGAACTGGTGTGGCAGAGATAGTTGATGCTCTTTGAGCTAGGAATAGTTTCAATTCTTAGGGGATGTTACGTTCAGTCACTCTTAGTGAAAAACCCCGCAAGCCTAGCCTGAATTTCGAGGACAAAATTATTTTTTTTGTATATTGGGATTTGTAACATCCCCCAAACAGCTAGACCCCTAAGTTGGTTTTGTCATGTCTAGGTCATGACAAAACCATAGGAAGAGCTCAAGACCTTGTGAACATAGGTGAGAAGGAGAAAACCCAAGTGGTCTGCAAATAACAATTTTCAGATACCAAGCTTAGGGTTGGACTTTAGGGGCTCAACTTGACTCTTTGACCCCACCATGGCACACCGAACCCTTTGGAGGGTCCCCTAGAGCATCTAGGACCCATTGGGGTCAACCAAAGAGGCCAATTTGACTAAAGTCAACCTTAACCCAAAATTGGTCAAACTAGCTCAATTAAGGTCGATTGGCCCACACCATGCCAAATTGACTCTGCCCCTACCCTTATATGGGTACTAGAAGCCTAATGGACCAAAAAGCCCCATCATGGGACTTGCAATTTGACCAATTTACCCTTGCCCTATTTTAGGTCAAAATGATCTAATTTGCCCAAATTGGACCCAATCCACTTGGGCTGGACCCAATTAAGGTGGTCCACCACCTAATGGGAATTGAATGTTGCTGAGGTGGCCATTCACTTTGGAGAGAGTTGTCCAGGAGAGAGAAAGCCCATTTTGGAAGAGAGAGAAAGAAGGGGGAGTTAATGGAGGAGAAGGAGAAACCCCTCAATCTGAGCAATTAATGGCTCCATTCATCTCTCCTTAGGGAGAGGAGAAGTTTTCAGCTTCTTCCCGGCATAATTGATGGCCAATTCATCCCCCCTAAGTGTAACCGAAATCTCCACTTATGTCCATTAATGGCAATCCAAGTAACTCCCCACCCTTAGCCTCAATCGACCTTTTTAACATCTTCAGAGGTTGGAAAGGAGTGAAACCCCCCTCTTCCCCGAAGAAATTGAGCACCAGGAGCAAGGATCGGCATGGCACCAAAAGCTCCAGCACCGTCAATGGAAACTCGCCAGAATTCACGCCACCAAGCCCCCACACAGGTCCGATCCTCTTCTCCTCCCTTAGTGCTAGATCTTTTCATATTTTGGGTCTTGATCCGTGCACAATAGGGCTCGGATTTGTGTTTCTGAAAGAGTACGTTACGTACTCTTTTCCCTCCTCTAAAAACTAGATCCGACCACCTCCGGCCGGCCAACCACCCCTATCACCGGCCACCACCTCAACTATCAGATCTCCTTCCTTTTTTGCTCCCAATCAGCATCATGATCGTGGTACTTCCATAAGTTACCACCAAGTGTCAGACTTAATGTGTCGCATTAAGAAATGCTATATTCAGACCCTATGACCTTCCTTTTTCGATGAATGTTTCCTTATCGACAATGTTTCAAAATATGCAGAAGCTACCGCCAAACGTAGCGTTAGCGCGTCGTTCTAGCATCAGAGTATAGATCTGTTAGGGAATTGCAGTCTTTCTTTTTTGTACTCATAGGAGCTTGAAAGCAGTAGTTCATGCACACTATAAACACATGGCAAGTATGATCAAATACAATGGGATTTGTTATTCTCAAACCAAGAGATGTGGAAAGCAAACTCCCCGTTTTGATAATAACAAATCCTCTTAGAAAGGAATCATTCAAATATAAGACTTGTGTTTATAGTAAAGGATAGGCATGATAATACAAATATGCCCCCTATATAGATGCTCCCCTTATATGAGTGCTCCCCTACATCAAAGAATCTTATATATTTTACTCCCCTTAAGTGTGTAAGACCCACTTTTTTTGCTTTCATTTTTGGGTCTTGCCGCCCAGAATCGCCGTCTTGTGGTGGCACCAACATCAAGGGGTGGTCACCACCACAATCCGTCAATCCTGCTGGCTTATAATTCATCAAGTCCAACCACACATCATTAACAATAAAGAGAACATGTCTGCAATAATCACTTAATCATTAAGATATTTAAAGGCTTGTCCAAATGAGATAATAATAGAATAAAGTACTGAATGGAAACGCTAAAGATAAAAAGGGCTAAAGCCCGATACATAATGCTTTCTTTGCCTATCTCTTGGCAAAGATAAAACATTGTAAACACTGACACAGACTAGTTCCTTCACGAACGTATAACTCCCTGCTCTGCCCTGGGTAGATGTGAAGAGTGGGTATCGGAAGATGGTCGCTAACCGTTGCACTCCCCGCAACTGCCGAGAGACTAGTTCCAAGTCTAGCCACTGTGTCTTGTTCCTCCCTCTGGTTGAGGGTCTGCTCCCCGTGGCGCTCCTGTTTGTCATGCAACAACCGGCCATCTGTCTATAAGACTCAACAGGTTCCTCACCGCCTCCACCCGCGACTCCTAGGAACCATGCGGGAGGAAGAAGCGGAGGACAACAAGGGGTAAAAGGACAAACAGATGACATGGAACTAGCTAACAAGTATATTTATGAATAAAGTACTTTATCTCTAGCAGTTTTCTAGAAGTAAGCCATCTGTACAATCCAAGAGTTCATAAGGTTCCAACAACAGTATAAAGAAACACTAAGCCATATTATTCACAATTAAAGTATCTAAAATAGCAATTCTATATAAGGAGAACAGCTATAAAAGTAACTGTACATGGATGCACGCACAAACACATAAGTTAAGGTGTTGAAAAAAATTTCTTGGTCTCTTATGAAGCTCGGGCCCTCAACAAGTTGAGGGGCAGCTAGCCCTTACCGATCCCTCAGAAAGAACAGACCGGAGATTCAGAACTAGACTAAAACCTTTGTCGCAGCGAGTAGCTCCCACCATAAACCCGGAAGATCTTTTAGCGCTTCCCCTCCCAAGCCAAAGCTGAGACTGGCACCTTGGAGAGCTAGAGAGCTAACCCAAGAAAACCTAGGAGAAAGAAGCTCAGAGTCTGAGATTGGGATCTTCTCCTAAGGTGCCCTTCATGGTCTATTTATAGTGTTTTGTTCGTGTCCTGTTAATAGCAGAATCCCGCCTTGCATTCTTACTGTACGCAGCCCAAAATGGTCTTCCAACAGCCAAACTCTACTTTTTGGAGAGGCTAACTGCAGACCACCAAGGGCTATTGTGTGAAAACATCTCTGGACCCTTGCTGGGCGAGTCGCCACTGAGGCCTCCTCTCGCGAGCCTGACTCGCGTGTCTTCCTAAAGGCTACCGATGAGATTCCAGTTCGCCCGTTCCCTACGAGAATCCACTGGGACGACGACTCGCTCGCCCTATGCGAGTGGCTGCAAGGGGACTTGCTCACTCTGTGGTCCCTGGCTCGCCTTCCTTATCTCCTTCTTCGCCTGCTGACCTCCCGATCTATGCTCATCTCCTGGCGAATATTAGGGGGTGTACACAATCCTCGCTCTTCACGAGGCTACTTAAGCTCACGAAGAAACATCCAACCCCTGATATTCACTTGCCTCTTGATGACGTGGCGCGAATCTTTTGGTGGGGCCCTGGCCCATTGCTATAAATACCATTCCTCCGAGGTGGTGCTCAAACTTTTTCTTCCTCTGTCTCTCTTCTCCCCCTCGCCGAGAGACACAGTGCGACTTCCAAGAAGAAAAAGATGGTGGCCCGCCTTAAGGCCTCGCAGGCGGCCTAGAAGGCGAAGGGAACTGTGCTCGCATCCTGGGCCTCCCCGCTGCGTGCTTCGCCTCACCCCCTCATAAAAATGGCGAAGACTGTCTCACATTTGCCCGATGAGGATGATTATTCTCCTCTGTCTCCCTCCTCCCATGATGATCTCGCCTCGCAGGTACTAACGCCAAGTTCGCTAATTTAACGTCTTTCTTACCTGACATCATTTCTACGCTCACAGAACACTCCCCCGAGGGAGAGTACCATGGAGAAGACAACTTTGGAGACTCGCATTCCTATGCCTGGGAGGATCGACCCTGCATCCCAGGTCATGAGGACCTCTGAAATGCGGGCCTCGCCTTCGCAGCCAGGTGAGTAGTTCGTCGCGCCTCTAATTATATATTTCATTGATTGCTAAGTCTTCCTTGTTCCTTATGCAGTGTCCCCTCTTGCGAACTTGGAGGAACAGATTCCTCTTTGGGGAACCCGCCACCCTTGCCGAACCAGACCATCATTACCCCAAGGTTCGGCCTTCTAGGACCAAGGAGCCCCGGAGGGACGTTATTTGCCGATCCCAGGCTCGCTGCCAGAGCCACGTTCCGTCCCGGTCTAGGGAAGGCTTTTACCCCCACCTTCGTAGAATCTTTTAAGGGCCACCCGGGCACTTCTCACCAGCGGCCCAGTGACCTTATTCCCCCGCCAGGTTAGACCATCCATGTTGAATGCCATTTTCTCATCCTCCGCACTGATTTCTACCTCGCAGGCGATCCTCCGACCACACCTATTGAATCAGAGCACAGAGAGGTGGAGATGTCGCCACCCCCCTCTCTGGGCCAGGTCGCGGATTTTCTGGGGGACCCCGGCAATCCAGAGCAAATGAAGAGGCGGGTCACTGAGATATTCTAGAAACACACTTCTATGCCGCGAGAGTTATACGAATAGAATTGGCTGGATCGGCTCGCGTATGAAGAGAAGTTTGTTGTGATGGAGGACGCGAACGCGCGCATCCATGCTGAGGTGTGGTTGGTCGACCGCAGCGAGGTCACCTCACCCAGGGTGCACATCACACGGATTCAGGATTATGCACGGTTGCTAAGTCACGAAGCCCAATCAATTCACGAATATCACTACCCGCGAGTCCCCCCGTGCTCGGGTGTGTGGGGCCGCGGACGCTGGAAGTAGGTTCGCTACTGAAAGGCCTGTAATTTACTGTTTGCTTTCCTTCCCCCCCACCCCTTATGGGGGGTTTTAAACAATTTGGCGATCTGGATACTAAATATTTTTGACTCGCTTGTGAGCCTATTTTTTTTGTTTTCACTATTTTCGTCGTTATATCAACCTCATCCGCCCCTCGAAGACTTTTCTCTTAATAATGGTATTTTGTCCTCCTTGCTCTCGCAACTTGCTCTCGCGACTTGCTCTATTTCTTTGCACATGTTTCGCTCTCCCTTGACCAGTTCGAAGGGATTTTCTGCGGGGCGCCAACTCGCTAGGAGTGGATAAGGCTCCAGGAGGTGGAAAAATACCGCGCGGATCCGCTATCCACAGGTTTTGGAGCTTCGAATCCTTACCGCCATTCCTATTTCTATAAATAGTCTCGGTCTTTTTCTTTCTAACCACCGCATTTACTGCTTTTCCTTCGCATTTCTCTTCTTCCGGCTCTCTCGCGGATCCTAGCTCGCACTCGCTGCCTTTTGACTCGTGGACCTACATCATCATGGTCGCACATATGGAATCGGAGGGGCGGGCCAAGTGCGCTGGTTCCTTCCACGAGGGCCTTTTCTTCTGCTCCAACCTCACTTCGGAGGAACACCTTGCCACGGTAGACAACTACATCCCTCCTGGATTTGTGGCTTGCCGCCCTACCGAGCTAGACACCATCAGCGATTCCCACTACGACGAGCTCGCAATCCCCATCACCCATTTTGAAAATGAGCTACGACTCCCCCTCTGGCCCGAAGTTCGCCAGGTATATATACAATTTTTCCTTTCATGACCATAATATTCCTAGCTCGGCTCGCGAAGAGTATTCTAACCCTTACCGATTCTTTTAGGTACTCAAGTACTTCGGAGTTCTTCTTAGCCAGCTAATGCCGAATGCGATTGCAGTGGTAGTCAATTTCGCCAGCTATCTGCAGGCGGAGATGATCGAGTTCAGTCTCCTCGTCTTCCGCAAGGTGTTCTCTTTCCACGCCTATAAAGACGGGATGACCCACTTCGCAAGCCAGCACGTCACCATCTGCGAGACGGTGAACAAGACTCACTATTGGACGCAGAAATATGTCCTAGTGAAAGGTCCCTTTGTCAACATCTCCTACTCTCCCCTGCAGCGGGACGAGGCCACCTACCGCCCGCCCGCCTCGCTGGGGGGTGATGACGTGAAGCTGTACCAATATTTGACTGGGAGGAACTTCGAAGTTGCCTTCCTCCGGCAGAGAGTGGACTCGTTGATGCCCGTCCCCCAGGGAGAAGGTTTGACTCGCACTCGCCGACTTCCCCTTACCCTTTTTTTCTTATTTGCTAACATTTCTAACCTCTTTTCAGGAGAGTGCGATCTTCCGCTAAACCCCCGCACGCGCCTCCTTCAACCCTCGCCACTGGCTCGCTCGCGAGCGTAGCCGTTGAGGTGTGCCACGACCACCTGAGCTCTTTGTCAGGAAAGAAGCTCCCCCTCCTCCAAGCTGGCTCACTTCGCAGGGATTGGCGTAGAAGACCAAGAAAGCCCCCATGTACAACCCTGTATTCGCCGAGTGGGCCCCAAGATCCCATGAGGTAATTTTTACATCGTATTTTAGTATGTTCCAGGAGAGGAAGAGAGGAGGCAAGCGGTGGAGGCAGGAGCCTCCCGCTCGCCCAACCAAGCAGGGGTGCGAGAGGAGGAGGAGTTTGACCCCCCTCTCGCCCCCATCTCCAGCAAAGGGGCGAGAGGAGGAGGGGTCCAAACCCCCTCTCTCCCCCATCTCATGCGAGGGGAGAGAGGAGGAGGGGTTCGACCCCCCTCTCTTCCCCATCTCAAGCGAGGGGCGAGAGGTGGAGGGGTCCTACCCCCTTCTCGCCCCCATCTCCAGCAAGGGGCGAGAGGAGGAGGGGTCTGACCCCCCTCTCGCCCCCATCTCCAACAAAGGGGCGAGAGGAGGAGGGGTCTGACCCCCCTCTCTCCCCCATCTCAAGTGAGGGGCGAGAGGAGGAGGTGTCCGACCCCCCCTCTCGCCCCCATCTCCAGCAAGGGGCGAGAGGAGGAGGGGTCCGACCCCCCTCTCGCCCCCATCTCCAGCGAGGGGAGAGGGGAGGAGGGGTCCGACCCCCCTCTCACCCCCATCTCTAGCAAGGGGCAAGAGGAGGAGGGGTCCGACCCCCCTCTCGCCCCCATCTCGAGCAAGGGGCGAGAGGAGGAGGGGTCCGACCCCCCTCTCGCCCCCATCTCCAGCAAGGGGCGAGAGTAGGAGGGGTCCGACCCCCTATATCCACCATCTCCAGCAAGGGCGAGAGGAGGATGGGTCCGACCCCCCTATCGCCCCCATCTCCAGCAAGGGGCGAGAGGAGGAGGGGTCTGACCCCCCTCTCAACCCCATCTGCAGCAAGGGGCGAGAGGAGGAGGGGTCCGACCCCCCTCTCGCCCCCATCTCCAGCAAGGGGCGAGAGGAGGAGGGGTCCGACCAACCTATCGCCCCCTTCTCCAGCGAGGGGCGAGAGGAGGAGGGGTCTGACCCCCCCTCTCGCGCCCATCTCCAGCGAGGGGCGAGAGGAGGAGGGGTCCCACCCTCCCTCTCGCCCCCATCCCCAGCAGGGGGCGAGACTGGGAGGAGGTCATCCCCTCTCACCCGGCCCGGTGAGGGTCTTCTGGGCTTCGTTTAGCACCTCAGAACAGTGGGATTTGACTATTCGCAGGCCAAATTCAGGGGTATTTTGGTAATCTCGTAGTCCAAATTGTGGTTATTGGCAGACCAAGTTCAAAATCCTATAAAGAGGACCAAGGGGGCACCATTTGGAAGGACTTCTCTTTGGCTCTCTCTTTTGGCCTATCTCTCTCCCCAAGTCTCTCTAGTGGGTGAGGAGAGCCTCCAAAGGTGCCCAAACTTAGCTTTGTCTTGGGAGGGGAAGCGCTCTAAGATCTTCTGGGTGTGTTGTGGGACCTCCTCGCTAAGCCCTTGGCATTATTCCTAGTTCCTTAGCCCCTTAGCCTAGAGCTCTCCCTTAGGGGGAGTAAGTGTTGGTCACCCCTCAACTTCTTGAGGGCCCAAACTCCACAGAGACTAAGTCTTGTTCTCAAGTCTTGGTTTCAACACCCCCCCCCCCCCCCCCCCCCCCCCCCGCCTGAGGGAAAAGACATTGTGGATCTGTGCGAGCCAGAGACCCCCTCTCCCCATTAGTGAACCAGAATCCCGCCGATGAGAGTGGCAAGCCAGGTGGCGCCGCCGACAAGCCCAAGCCGACGAGCCACAAGAATTTCGGGCTCAGCGCAAAGCTCCCGGACGCAGTCGGCGAGCCGATGCTCGCATGGGACCCCGAGCATAATCAGATCGTTTGCTCCTCTCTCCTCCCCTCCTGGGTGGAGAGTGACAAAGTTGGGGGCGAGGCATTCACCTTCGCCTTCGGGCTCTACGGTCGCGAGGACGCCTCCCTCTTCTGGTCCTTCACGCCAAAAGGACTCGTGTATGAAGCCATGCGAGCCCAATTCCGGGCGATGGAGCTTACACATATGGTGGGCCGCCGGTACTTCATTGCGGATAGGGAAATCATCGAACTCAATGGCGAGCTCCGGAAAGCCACAGATGAGGTCGCGGAGCTTAAGGGAAAGGAGGCCTTTTCCGAGGGCCTCCTCGCTAGCCTCCAAGGAGGCCTGGTAAGTAATGCCTGTAAGAAGTCTTTTCATGTCTCGCTATGCTTTACCCTTTTCTAACTCCGCTTCTGCAGGATGCTGAGTCCGCGAGTAAGCAAGCCGCGAGGATCACCGACCTAGAGCTGGAGAATAATTATCTCAAGGCACAGATTCATGACCTAACTCTGGCGGTATTTCCCTCGCCCCCTCCGCGAGCCGGGACTCGAGGCCAGTCGCGAGGTGAAAAGGAGGCGGCTCGCAAGAACTCGATGGGGATCGCCGAACTCATCTTCGACACCCTTAAAGGGGCAGGCCTGATCGTCCCTGATGCGATGGAGCTCACCGCTGAGGATGTCATTCCTGACCTCTTCGCGCCAATCTCTGAAGTGGCAGATCGCGGGAGTGACTAAGGAATTCCTGGGCAGCTTTGATGTTTTTATTTTTTCTAAGTGTAAAACTTTTGTTTTGACCGACGAGTTCGCCGTTAACTGTAAACATCTTTTGATCAATGAAAAGAAATACTTTGTCTATCTTTTTAGTGTAATTTCTTTTTTATTTCTTACTCGCACTCGCGCTTTCATTCATGCTCGCGTGACTCTATATCTTAGACATTCCCTTATTTCTGAACTTTCCTTCGCTAAGAGACTTCGTTAGGTATACCCACCTACTTTTTCTGGACGAGGTGAAGTTGGGCCCGCTTCGCACATCTGGCTCGCTCCATAGGGCAACTTGCGAGTGGGCTCAACATTACCCTGCCTCGCTCATGCTCGCTCTTTGCGAGCTCCCAAGGATTCCTTTTTGACTGTCGTGCCGGTGGATCCTTCTTGGTTTGCTATTTTTTACATGTGCCATCGCAATTTACAAGCAATATTCACGAGCCTGGGCCTAGCTCGGTGACCTTAGTGACCACTCTACTCAGTCGCCCCGCTTTTACCCTTGGACATAGGCACATTTCATCCATCGTGTATTTTTCTTCCACAGGAGCGAGCCCCCGGGCTCGCCTCCCCTAGGCCTTGAGATTTTTTGCGAACCAAGCCTCTTATCAAGGAGAACTTACTTGTCAGTCTCTCCAGAGATCAACCTGACCCACCACCTATGAGTTCCCAACAGCGGAATTCATCTGGGGCACTCCAGCACCAATACTTGTTACCTTGCCAGCCTCTCCAGAGATCAACCTGACCCACCATCTATGAGAGCCCGGTAGCGGAATCGATCTGGGGCACTCAAGCACCAATACTTGTTACCTTGCCAGCCTCTCCAGAGATCAACCTAACCCACCGTCTATGAGAGCCCAGTAGCGGAATCAATATGGGGCACTCCAGCACCAATACTTATTACCTTGACAGCCTCTCTAGAGATCAACCTGACCCACCGTCTATGAGAGCCCGGTAGCAGAATCGATCTGGGGCACTCTAGCACCAATTCTTGTAACCTTGACAGCCTCTCCAGAGATCAACCTGACCCACCGTCTATGAGAGATCGGTAACGGAATCGATCTGGGGCACTCCAGCACCAATACTTGTTACCTTGCCATCCTCTCCAGAGATCAACCTGACCCACCGTCTATGAGAGCCCAGTAACAGAATTGATCTGGGGCACTTCAGCACCAATTCTTGTTACCTTGCCAGCCTCTCCAGAGATCAACCTGACCCACCGTCTATGAGATCCCGGTAGCGGAATCGATCTGGGGCACTCCAGCACCAATACTTGTTACCTTGCCAGCCTCTCTAGAGATCAACCTGACCCACCGACTATGATAGCTTGGTAGCGGAATTGATCTGGGGCACTCCAGCACCAATACTTGTTATCTTGCCAGCCTCTCCAGAGATCAACCTGACCCACCGCCTATGAGAGCCCGATAGCAAAATCGATCTGGGGCACTCTAGGACCAATACTTGTTACCTTGCCAGCCTCTCCAGAGATCAACCTGACCCACCGTCTATAAGAGCTCAGTAGCGGAATCGATCTGGGGCACTCCAACACCAATACTTGTTACCTACTCAAAAGCGACTTCAAAATCGATGTATGAAGAATGAAACATACAACAGGTCAGTTATGAAATTTGTAAGGATAAAATCTTTTCAAATCATCCCCACTCCTGGCTCGGCCGAGAGGTACCCCTTCCACATCCTGGAGGTGTTACCCTCCAGACTTGAGCACTTCGTTTACAATGTAAGGCCCCTCCCAGCTGGGCTCAAGCTTACCTACAACGGCCCCTCTTCCTGCCGCATCCACCTTTTTCAGGACCAAGTCCCCTCTCTCAAACTATTTTATTCTAGTATGTCGATCGAAGTACCTGGCCATCCGCCTCTTGACTTCCTCCTGCCGAACAGCAGCGAGGTCTCAGAGCTCTTCCACCAGGTCCAAGGACTGCCTTTGTTCTGCATTATTTTTTACTAGCCACTCTTCATTTCCATCGCCCGCGACGACCACCATGGGAGTTTTCACCTCGAACTATATCGGGAGGACGACTTCAGACCCGTGAGAGAGTTTGAACGGAGTCTCCCTGGTGGTGGTATTTGGATTAGTCCTCAAGGCCCAAAGGATCGAGGGCAGCTGCTCCACCCAGTTGCCCCTAAGGTTCTCCATTTTCTTCTTGAGTAGGTTGACAATTATCTTGTTCGCTGCCTCCACCTGTCCATTACTCCTCGGGAGGTGGACCGACGCGTGTAACATCTGCCAAAAAACTAGACCCCTAGAGTGTTTTTGTCATGACTAAGTCATGACGAAACCCTAGGAAGCTTGAAGAGATCACTTGGCCTTAGGCTTGAATGAGAAGAGCACCATGGTTTGCAAATAGCAATTTCTAGTTACCAAGCTTAGGGTTGGACTTTAGGGCCTCACCTTGACCCTTTTACCGCACCATGGCACGCCTAGCCCTTTGGAGGGTCCCGTAGAGCATCAAAGACCCATTGGGGTAAACCAAAGAGGCCAAATTGACCAAAGTCAACCCTAACCTTAAATTGGTCAAAGTAGCCTAATTAGGGTCAATTGGCCTCCACCATGCCAAATTGACCTTTCCCCTACCCTTATAAGGTTATTAGGGACTCAATGGACCAAAAAGCTCCATCATGGGGTGATGCGTGTCGGCAAGTGCACCGGTCGCTGTCAAGTAATAAATGTGGAGAATGGAATCCCCGGATGTCGGTCTCTTGAGGAATGCAAGTTGGGAGATCGAATCGCGTAGTGAGACTATTGTTACACAAGCGTTAACAAACACAAAAAGAGGGCTTTGGTTGGTTTTTCCTATTCTTAACAACAGTAAAAGAATTGCCGGTCGAAAACACCGCTTCGCAATGTGAGATGGATGCGACGGCCGCGATGCCGTGCTTCGAGAGGCAGATGGAGCGTGCTCAAGTGCGAGAAAGTGAGGGCCGCAAACACCTCTTCACAAACGCCGTTAGCTCTTGCTAACGCGGATCGAACACCTTGTGTGCGTGAGTGAGTGAGTGGAAACGAAGTGATTCACAAGCAAGCAATGATGAAGTGCAAAGAAAAATACATTTCAAATAAACCAAACATCATACTATTCAGGTTTACAAGATTCAACGATTACAACGAAGAAAAGAAGGAAGAGATAACCGATGGGTGATGACTAGCGGCCGTTCATGGCCGGAATGGTAGGTTGTCGGGCTACCTCCGGACTCAGGCATGACAATGCTTCCGGCGTAGAGAAACTGTCACGATTTCTCCACGTGGTTCCGTCGTCTTCTTCCTCAGATTTACTCTTCTTCTCGTCGGACTGGAATGGAAAACAGTTGCTTGAGGGCTTGCGGATGGTGGAGAACGCTCCCGGACAATGGAGAAAAGCTTGGAATGGTTGGAGAAGACTTCCCCTTGCGTAGGAGATGAAGTGGAGGTGTCCAAGAAGGGTAGTCGGCGACGTACGGACTGGGAAATCCGCTCCCGGCGGCTCGATCCCGACCTAAAAGCGGAACAGGCTTATATATAGGCGCTGAAATGAATACTGCGCACGGTCATTGGCGCACGACCAGTGGTCGTGCGCACTGGAATTCTGCGATCGTGCGCGCTGCCTGGGCAGAGACCTGCGAGGAAAGAAAATTATAAAATACATGTTCGCACGACCAATGGCGCACGACCAGTGGTCGTGCGCACTATCGTAAGTGGTCGTGCGATAAGCCAAACAGAACTCATAAAAAGGGCGTTAACTGCGCACGATCAGTGGGGCACGACCAGTGGTCGTGCGCAATAGAACCAGTGATCTTGCGCAGTGTTCCTGTACAGAATTGTACCGGGAACACCTGCACGACACCTGTTCCAGCATACAACACCGGTCTAGCCACTGAAAGTGGAACTTAACAGCACATGAAAACTAATAACGAAGTTAAGCACGAAATCACACCAAAACGGGCCAAACGTGCACCTAGCATAGAATGATCAATATGAACTATAACAGGGCTAAAGTGCGGTGAAATGACTAAATAAACGGCCCAGATGAGTCCATAAAAGTGTATATGATCAGGACTCATCACACCCCCAGACTTACCTGTTTGCGTGTCCCGAGCAAACAAATCCAGTGGAGTGTGAAAACAGTAGTTAACATAGAAAATTACACAGAGGAGTACGGTGCGAAGTAACATACGCATGCGAGTAGAAATTCTAGTAACAAGAGATTCTAACTATGCTAACTAGTTTATGAAAGTATTAAAGCGTAACTAGAGATTTATCAAAACTCAGTTGGTGAATGATGAAGAATTCGAACGATCATGCCCGGTGTGAAAGTAACAAGACGCTAAGGCGGGTGTTGCACAAGGTCGGGGTTTAGGAATAACTCCGCTGAAATCCATCAACATCGTGAACAATACGCTCGCCCGGTCACACTCTCTCCACGGCGTTAGCAAACTCACAAGTCAAATCAATAGGGCTTTTAGGAGTATAATGGGGCTTAGGCTGCGGTATGATATTCAAATTTAAACACGATGGCTACGCAACCCAAGTGAGCTAACGGAACGCTGCACCACACAGAACCAAAAACAACGCTCGTGTGACACACCCCCAGACTTATCATGAAAACTAGGTGTGCACACGGCCTACTTCACAATCACCAACAAATTTTCTATTTAACTCGGGAGGATTTCTTTTCAATATACTTTTTCCAGATTTTTTTTTCTTCTTTTTTACAATATACTTTTCTTCTTTTACTTATCCCCCAGTTAGAACAATTTCAGGGAAATGGCGTTAATTTCCCCTTCTCATCACAACGATTCCATACATCACACCAAATATAGAAAATGAGTGCAGATAACATCTATTTGGTTGCGACAGTGGGATAAGCTTCGGGCTTTGGTGGATGAAGAGGAGCTGATCAAAGGAGTGGTAGGCACAAATTTGGCATGCAAAGGTGAGCGAAAAGGACAGGGAATGACAAGGCTCAAACTAGCCAAAAGGTGGCCTACATCACGTTTAACTCGACGAATCGCTCTCACCCATGCTTCGAGAGTCGCTTGGGGCAAGTTCTTAGCCCACGAGAAAGATAAACCTTCCTCCCGACTCGAGCAACACACGACTAGTGCTCGTACACACACAACACCGGGTTATCGTCAATTTCATTCACATTCACCACTTGAGTATCATAAATCTAAATCTACGCAAGAATACTAAACATAAATTAGATGCATAAAGATAATCTAGTTTTACTCGAATTCTACCATAGCATGCGGATGCGACTAGAACACTGCTCGAGTCAACATCGCACTCTAAATAGTAATTCCTAAGCTAACATCCTATTTCACATTCCTAACCAAAATAGTTCATTCGGAAACAAAATAAATAGGTAAGCGTGCACTTATGTGGGTGAAGTGGTGCATGAAGCGTGGAATAATGATAATGACAATGAAAGATTTAAAACACGTCTAGCATGCGGTGCAACTCGTGCGCAAAGTGGATAACATATGCTCTCCCCCAGACTCAATCTACACATTACCGGAAGATTGGTGTTAATTTCATGCACGATCCGCAGCATCCGCCAACACGAGGTACAAAGCATACCTGCAAACGGTGCAACTAAAAGCAGCAAAAAATAGATACAAACTGAATTGAAACAGGTTAGAAAAACAAAAACAGCAAAATTTGGGTTGTCTCCCAGCAGCACATTTGTTTTATGTCCTTAAGCTGGACCAAATACCTGTATTATAAATGTTTAAAGAGCACAGAAATTAAATAAAGGTGCAAGAGAAAGTTTCACACAATAAGAGAAATACAGAACATCAACTATGAGCACTTTTATGGTGCTCATCTCCCAATGTCACCAACTGACACTCCTTATTTATAATTGTGCCATCGTATAACTTCAGTCGATGTCCATTGACCTTAAATTTGTCTCCCTTATCCCCTGATATTTTGATGGCACCAAAGGGAGTGACGTCGGTCACCGAGAAAGGACCGCTCCACCTCGATTTTAACTTTCCTGGAAAGAGGCGGAGACGGGAGTTGTAAAGCAGCACTTGGTCCCCAATTTTGAACTCCTTAGGGATGATGTGTCGATCATGCCATTTTTTGTTTTCTCTTTATAGATGCGAGCGTTTTCATAAGCGAAATGCCGGAGCTCTTCCAATTCGTTGAGTTGTGAACGACGCGCCTTGGCCGCGGCTCCAATGTCCATGTTCAACAGTTTGGTTGCCCATAATGCTTTATGCTCCAGCTCCACAGGAAGATGGCATGCCTTGCCATAAACTAATTGAAACGGAGTCATGCCGATAGGTGTTTTGAAAGCGGTCCGGTAAGCCCATAGTGCGTCGTCGACCTTTTTAGACCACTCCTTCCTATTTTAATGTATTGATTTCTCGATTATTCGCTTGAGCTCTCGGTTGGATACTTCTACTTGTCCACATGTTTGGGGGTGGTATGCCAAGGAAATTTTATGATGGACCCCAAACTTTTTCATGAGCTGCAAAAACTGCTTATTACAAAAATGACTACCGTCGTCGCTGATAATAGTTCTCGGCGTCCCAAACCTGGAGAAGATATTCTTGTGGATAAAATGTAGCACCGTGCTGGCATCATTCGTGGCAACCGCCTCGGCCTCCACCCATTTTGAGACATAATCAACTGCCACAATGATATAATGCTTACCATGAGACATTGGGAAAGGACCCATAAAGTCTATCCCCCAGACATCAAATGGTTCGCAGACCAGCATGTTATTGAGGGGCATCTCATTACGCCGGGAGATATTTCCGGTCCTTTGGCATTCGTCACACTTGGTGACATAAGCATGGGCGTCCCTGAAGAGGGTTGGCCAAAATAATCCGCATTACAAGATTTTTCGCGCTGTTCGAACGGCCCCGAAGTGCCCGCCAGCTTCTCTGTCATGGCAGTGCTGCAGTATAGACTGAAATTCGGCTTCAGGAACGCAGCGTCTGATAATTCCATCACTACACGTATGGAATAAGAGTGGGTCTTCCCAAAAATAGTATTTCGAATCAGAGGCAAGCTTCCGTCTTTGCTGAGGGGACAGATTCGGAGAAAGGGTTTTACAAGCCAAGTAGTTAGCAATATCAGCGTACCATGGGGCTGTTGGATGAGGCGTAGTGATTGCGAATAACTTCTCATCCGGGAAATAATAGTTCGTTTCCTCCATAAAGCTGTTGGGGATGTCCGCCGTCATGTCGTACTCCAACCGCGAAAGATGATCAGCTATCACGTTCTCCACCCCTTTTTTGTCTTTGATTACAAAATTGTATTCCTGCAAAAGTAAAATCCAGCGAATCAGACGCGATTTGGATTCTTTTTTTGCTGAAAAGATACCTGAGTGCAGCGTGGTCCGTGTACACGATTACTTCGGAAAGTACCAAGTATGAGTGAAATTTTTCAAAGGCGAAGACCACGGCTAGCATTTCTTTCTCCGTTGTGGTATAGTTTGCTTGCGCGCTGTTGAGAGTTCGACTGGCATACGCAATGGTGTGAAAAGTCTTATATTTCTTTTGACCGAGTACAGCACCTACGGCCACATCACTTGCGTCACACATGATAATAAAGGGTAAATTCCAGTCGGGTGCCACCAAAATTGGAGCCGAGATGAGTTGTCCCCGTAAAGTTTCAAAGGCCTGCTTACATGCATCGTCAAAGTGGAAGGGGACATCCTTAACGAGTAAGCGAGATAAAGGCTTTGAAATGGATGAAAAGTCCTTAATAAATCTTCGATAAAATCCCACATGACCAAGAAAACATCGGATACCATTCACTGACGTAGGCGGAGGGAGGTTTCTAATAACACTTACCTTCGCTTGATCCACCTCGAGCCCTTGGCAGGAAACCTTATGCCCCAACACAATTCCTTCGCGCACCATAAAATGGCATTTCTCCCAGTTCAAGACAAGATTGGTGTCCTCACACCGCTTCAAAGTCTTGGCCAAATTCGCGAGGCAAGAATCGAAGCTGCTGCCAAAGAGAGTAAAGTCATCCATGAAAACTTCGAGGAAGTCTCCCACCATGTCAGCGAAAATAGCGAGCATACATCGTTGGAAGGTTGCTGGGGCATTACACAGTCCGAATGGCATTCTTTTAAATGCAAAGGTACCTGAGGGACATGTAAATGTTGTTTTTTCTTGATCAGACGGGTCTATTAAGATTTGTTTGTAACCTGAGTACCCTTCCAAGAAACAGTAGTAGTCCTGCCCCGCTAACTTTTCTAACATCTGATCAATGAAGGGGAGTGGGAAATGATCCTTTCGTGTAGCATCATTTAGCTTGCAGTAATCGATGCAGACTCTCCACCCGGTGATCATTCGGGTAGGTAGCAGCTCATTCTTTTCATTGGCAACAACGGTAATCCCTCTCTTTTTCGGTACCACCTGAACTGGGCTGACCCATTTTCTGTCGCTGATTGGGTAAATGATGCCAGCGTCTAAGAGCTTTATCACTTCTGCCTTCACTACCTCTTGCATTTTTGGGTTCAAACGCCTTTGGGGCTGTGCTGAGGGTTTGTACTGATCTTCAAGAAGGATCTTATGCATGCAGACAGTGGGGCTGATTCCCTTAATGTCTTCAAGAGAGCGTCCGAAGACTTTATGGTACTTTCTCAGCACACCCACTAATGCGGTTTCGTTAGCTGCGGAAAGAGCTGCAGAAATAATCACTGGATGCGTGGCATTTTCTCCAAGAAAAACATACTTTAGAGAATCCGGTAGTTGTTTGAGAGCCAGAAGAATGTTTGGATCAGCAGAATCACTGGATGGCCCTCCGATTGAATGTGGAATATCGGGCTGGTTCAAATGAGCCCCGTCATTGCCCAAGTCCTCGCGCCGCCAACACATCTCGCAGTCATCCAAATCCACATCGATCTGGTCATCGAATTCTTCAAGCAGCTCAGTCGGTTCGCATTCCATGATTTGGAAGAGTTGCGACGGGTTGTGGACGTTAAAGGATATAGCGTCCTCCCCCAATCTGAGCGTGATCTCCCTCTGCTCCACATTAATGATAGCACGAGCTGTAGCGAGAAAGGGCCGCCCCAAGATAATGGGCACCAAAGTATCAACCTTCATGTCGAGGATGACAAAATCAGCTGGAAATGCGAGGCCGTTTACTACTATTATGAGGTCCTTGACAATTCCAGACGGCTTTTTGATCGACCGATCAGCTAGCTGTAGCATTACCCGTGTCGGCTTCAAGGTCCCTGCACCTAGTTCACGAAAGATAGAGAGCGGCATCAAGTTGATTGATGCCCCCAAATCACAGAGCGCCTGGCTGAAACGGTGATGACCGATCCTGCACGGAATAGTGAAGCTGCCCGAATCTTTGCACTTTGTGGGCATATTAGAGATGATGGCGGAGCACTCCTCAGTGAGGTCGATAGTCTTGAGATCCTCCAACAGTCTCCGCTTCGAAATCAAGTCTTTCAAGAACTTGGAGTAGCCCGGCATTTGAGAAATGGCTTCAATCAGAGGGATGCTCACTTGCACTCCTTTCATTATTTCCAGGAATTTGCGGAACTGCTTCTCGGATTTCTCGTTTCGCAACCTGTGGGGGAATGGGGGATGAACAACACTTCCCGAGTGTTGTGCCTCGCTCATGAGATCTGGCTCAACATGAATCTGAGTCTGCTTCTCGGCCATGTCTGAATTACACTTGTCAGTGGGCCTCACAAGTGATTCCTGTCGAGGAGGATAGTCAACACCTCTACCGCTTCTCAATCGCATGGTATTCACAGACTCCGGATGCTACTTGCAAGCCCAGAAACAACATTGGTAAGAATGCCTATAGTGGAGTGAAGCTGTTGAATTGCGGAAGATTGGTCATTCATTTTATCCAGCATCCCAACCACCAAAGCTGCTAACGGCTCTGTTTGCCCTGATGGCACATGACCCGCAGCTCCGTGGAATGTAACTGCATTCACTTCAGCAGTACTGGGGGAAAGAATGACATGACTCCAGTGCTGGCTGGTGTGAACAATATTCACGACCACTTCCCATGCGTCCTTCCCCGATTTATTAAACAGGGCACCTCCGGCTGCCACATCGAATAACAGACGGAATTTGTCCAACACGCCGAAGTAGAAAATCTGAATTAGAAAGACCTCTGATAGATCTTCACGGTAGCATCCCCGATGCAGAGATTGGAAACGCTCCCAAGCATCAACTAGAGTCTCCTCCTTTCCCTGACCGAAGGTTATGAGTTCCCTGTACTTATCCAACACTCGGGTACGGTGTTGAAACTCATGCAAAAATCTCCCCTCGAGATGCTTCCATAAGGTCGCCTCTTTTTTCCGGAAATCCCAGTACCAGCTTTTGTCTTTATCATGTAGGGAAAATGAAAATGCTAGGATCTTTTGCGAGTCGTTTTCAACTCCACTGAATATACATGTGTAGTAAATTTCTAAGAAGTTCTGCATGTGTTGCACTGCATCTTCATGTTTATCCCCACTGAACTTGCAGTTCCCAGTCATATACTCAATGATGTCGGAGGAAATCCCGAAGTCATGATCGTTCCTTTGTGCTTGAACCTTTAGATCATTTAAACTTCCTTGATAGATGTATTCCTGAATGGAGGTCATGCTAGGAATACTTGAAACCCAGAAGATTAGCGCACGAAGGAAAGGATGAAGGTAAAGAAATGTGCGTATCAAAAATAAGCAAAGACAACAGAGTTAAACAGAGAGAATTAATAAAAGAGAAAAGTTCCTCGTGCAACGATTTTTCACGCAGACGAATTCGTCACGTCTGCATTCCCCGGCAACGACGCCAAAAACTTGATGCGTGTCAGCAAGTGCACCGGTCGCTGTCAAGTAATAAATGTGGAGAATGGAATCCCCGGATGTCGGTCTCTTGAGGAATGCAGGTTGGGTGATCGAATCGCGTAGTGTGACTATTGTTACACAAGCGTTAACAAACACAAAAAGAGGGCTTTGGTTGGTTTTTCCTATTCTTAACAACAGTAAAAGAATTGCGGGTCAAAAACACCGCTTCGCAAGGTGAGATGGATGCGACGGCCGCGATGCCGTGCTTCGAGAGGCGGATGGAGCTTTCTCAAGTGCGAGAAAGTGAGGGCCGCAAACACCTCTTCACAAACGCCGTTAGGTCTTGCTAACGCGGATCGAACACCTTGTGTGTGTGAGTGAGTGAGTGGAAACGAAGTGATTCACAAGCAAGCAATGATGAAGTCCAAAGAAAAATCCATATCAAATAAACCAAACATCATACTATTCAGGTTTACAAGATTCAACGATTACAACGAAGAAAAGAAGGAAGAGATAACCGATGGGTGAAGACTAGCGGCCGTTCACGGCCGGAATGGTAGGTTGTCGGGCTACCTCCGGACTCGGGCGAATAATGCTTCCGGCGTACAGAAACTTTCACAATTTCTCCACGTGGTTCCGTCGTCTTCTTCCTCAGATTTACTCTTCTTCTCGCCGGACTGGAATGGAAAACAGTTGCTTGAGGGCTTGCGGATGGTGGAGAACCCTCCCGAACAATGGAGAAAAGCTTGGAATGGTTGGAGAAGACTTCCCCTTGCGTAGGAGATGAAGTGGAGGTGTCCAAGAAGGGTAGTCTGGGACGTACGGACTGGGAAATCCGCTCCCGGCGGCTCGATCCCGACCTAAAAGCGGAACAGGCTTATATATAGGCGCTGAAATGAATACTGCGCACGGTCATTGGCGCACGACCAGTGGTCGTGCGCACTGGAATTCTGCGATCGTGCGCGCTGCCTGGGCGGAGACCTGCGAGGAAAGAAAATTATAAAATACATGTTCGCACGACCAATGGCGCACGACCAGTGGTCGTGCGCACTATCGTAAGTGGTCGTGCGATAAGCCAAACAGAACTCATAAAAAGGGCGTTAACTGCGCACGATCAGTGGCGCACGACCAGTGGTCGTGCGCAATAGAACCAGTGATCGTGCGCGGTGTTCCTGTACAGAATTGTACCAGGAACACCTGCACGACACCTGTTCCAGCATACAACACCGGTCTAGCCACTGAAAGTGGAACTTAACAGCACATGAAAACTAATAACGAAGTTAAGCACAAAATCACACCAAAACGGGCCAAACGTGCACCTAGCATAGAATGATCAATATGAACTATAACAGGGCTAAAGTGCGGTGAAATGACTAAATAAACGGCCCAGATGAGTCCATAAAAGTGTATATGATCAGGACTCATTATGGGGCCAACAATTTGGCCAATTTGACCTAAATCAACTCTAGCCCTGTTTGGTCAAATTGCCCTAATGTGGGTTAATTGACCTCCACTTTTCCAAATTGACCCTTCCTAGACCTTCCTTACCCTTAGGGGAGGCCAATGGGTCACTAACCAGCCATTGGAGCCAACCTAAATGGTCAAATTGACCAAAGTCAACTCCACCCTAAATTTAGGTCAAAATGACCTATTTTGACCTAATCAAGCCCAATCCACTTGGGCTAGACTCAATTGAGGTGGTCCACCACCTAATGGTGTTGGGAATTACTAAAATTGCCATTCAATTTTAGAGAATTCGGCCAGAAGAGAGAAAATCCCATTTTCCCCAAAAATGGAGGAGAAAGAAAGAGAGAAGTAATGGAATTCATGGCCAAGGGGAGGCCAAAGACTCTCCCAATTGATGGGGATTCATCTCCCCGGGATGTTACAAGAATTTTAGGAGTTTTTCCAGCCCACATGGGGGCTGAAATGGGGAGTTTTCACCATGGCCGAAATTAGGCTTAATGTCCATTAATGTCCATGGACGAAATCCCCCCCCCCCCTTAAATTCCCCCTATACAGCCCCCCATTCTCAAATATAACGCCACCATTAGCTTCAAAAGGTGGATGGTAGTCGAAATCATATATTGGATCGAAGGTTTTGGTGGAGAATGGAGAGATCGGGCAAGCTCACCGGAGAAGGGAAAAGCCATGGCCGAACACCGCCGCCATCGTCGTCGGGCTCCAAGAAGGTCTGGTTCTTCTCCTCTTCTCTAGTGGATAGATCTACATCAAAAATCGGCAAGTATTGGGAACAATTGGTTCCCAATCAACATGGCCGAAATCTCCATTTTTGGAGGATTTTCTTCTTGTCTAAACCACCGGTTCCGGCCACCACCGGCCGGCCAAGACCCCCCATCGCCGGACACCACCTCAAGGAAGGTGGTGGTGGCATTGGCCGACCGGGGAGGGGCGTGTGTGGCCGGGAAAACAACTTCCAAAACCGCCCAGGTCAGAGCAATCTCAGCCGTCGGCTAGAGGAAGAAGAAAGTGGGTTGCCGTCCATTTCTGCATCAAGATGTGTGCTGCAGTTTTGTTATATTATTTCGTATTTCTGTCTTTTAGATTAATTTATTAGAAATACTTAGGCCCCTCTACAGAAAAAGTGGTCAACATCAAAGTTGTAGCCCTTGGAGTTTCTTTATTTCAAAATTTTTTCCACCCAAACGGAGTTCTGTAGCTCACTGTAGGTCCATTTTGGTGGTACTGGTCCCTAGTGTAGGGCAGCTGTAACGACCCAGAAGCCGACGTCCGATCGGGACAACGTCCACCGATCTAGCCTCAACTGGCCTCGCTACCGGGCTGCAGCCCAAGCACCCCAACCCCTCTCCAGCCCACAGGCGGGTTGTTGGTGGCCACAGCCTCCCTTTGGTGAGAAGTGATCCAGTTAAGCGCCTCTACGGGGCCTTCCCAAGAGGTCACCCATCCCAGTACTACTCCAGCCCGAGCACGCTTAACTATATAGTTCTTTCACTTCTCATCACCAATTGAGCTGCAGCTCAATTGGTGATGAGAAGTGAAAGAACTATATAGTTAAGCGTGCTCGGGCTGGAGTAGTACTGGTATGGGTGACCTCTTGGGAAGGCCCCATAGAGGCGCTTAACTGGATCACTTCTCACCAAAGGGAGGCTGTGGACACCAACAACCGGCCTGTGGGCTGGAGAGGGGTTGGGGTGCTTGGGCTGCAGCCCGGTAGCGAGGCCAGTTGAGGCTAGATCGGTGGACGTTGTCCCGATCGGACGTCGGCTTCTTGGTCGTTACACAAAAAGTGCACTTTTTTTTGTAACGACCCAGGCCCGACTCGTCAACACGAGATCCAGCGGTACCCAGCCAGGCCGCTACCGGGCTGCAGCCCAAGCACCCCAAAGCCTCTCCGCGCCACTATCTCTCAGCAATGGCGCATTGTTGAGGTCGGGTCTTGAACCCGCAACCTCCTTGATAAGGAGTTTTCAAACCACTCCTCATCACCAATTGAGCTGCAGCGAGCTAGTATCGACTGTCAGTTGAAGGTGGTAACCCTGAGAGGGGAAGGTAGAGCAGAGGTCAAGTTTGAAGGCCTAAGCGGAGTGGCTTGCTCCCTGATTTCCGCTATGCAAATGAGGCGTGCGGTAAACCAAGGAGGCGAGGCGTTCTTAGCTTTGTTGGAGACTCACTCCACAAAGTTGGCTATTAGGGAAGTTCCGGTGGTAGAAGAATTTGAGGATGTTTTCCCCGAGGAGCTTCCGGGAGCACCTCCTCAGAGGGAAATTGATTTCTCGATAGAGTTGGTACCGGGTGCGAGGCCAGTGTCGCGTCCTCCGTTTAGGATGGCACCGAAGGAACTGGCCGAGTTAAAGGTTCAGTTGCAGGAGTTGTTAGAGCAAGGGTACATTAGGCCCAGCTCTTCGCCGTGGAGCGCGCCGGTTTTGTTTGTGAAGAAGAAAGACGGAAGTATGCGGTTGTGTATCGATTACCGTGAATTGAATAAATTGACCGTTAAGAACAAATATCCGATCCCCCGAATCGATGATTTATTCGACCAGTTAGTGGGGTCGGTGGTGTACTCCAAGTTGGATTTGAAATCAGGGTACTACCAGTTAAAGATTCGAGAAGAGGACGTTGCCAAGACAGCGTTTGGGACTCGTTATGGACACTACGAGTTTTCGGTGATGCCGTTCGGACTGACGAACGCGCCATCTGTGTTCATGGATTTGATGAATAGGGTTTTTCGCCCGTTCCTAGATTCGTTCGTGGTGGTGTTTATTGATGATATTTTGGTATATTCAAAATCGGAGGCAGAGCATGAGTCTCACTTGAGGCAAGTATTGCAGACTCTAAGGGAGAATCAGCTGTATGCTAAGTTCTCAAAATGTGAGTTTTGGATCGAGAAGGTGGCTTTCTTGGGGCACATAATTAGTGGAGATGGGGTGGCGGTAGATCCAGCGAAGATTGAAGCCATTAGAGATTGGCCTGTCTTGAGAACCGTGGCGGAAGTCTGGAGTTTCCTTGGACTAGCCGGTTATTATAGAAGGTTCGTGGAGAACTTTTCGCTGATGGCGCTGCCCCTCACCACTCTGCCCGGCTTGACCTGAGACCGTGCGAACAGAAAACAGACAAACCGCCTGCACTGCAAGACCGCCACCTCAGACCGCACGAACTGAAGCTTATTGCATTGAACAAAGAACTGAGGCTATGTTTGTTTGGGCGGCTGAATTCCATTCCATTTTGGACAAAACAGAGTTTAGCATTTTCTTGGTGTTTGTGGCAAAACTTCTTCAAACGTGCGTTTCTAAAATAAGCCGCGCTTAGCCTTATTTTCAACCGCAGCTCACGGGTACTTTTCGAACCCTGCTTTTTTTCTTCGCCCTCGTCATTTCTTCCTCATCCTGATCACACGACGGAACGAGGTCAGGCATCCCGATCGCGCTCACTCCAGATTTGCTCGCCGTCGGCCTCTTCGTTTCTCTTGCAAGGTATTCATCTTCTTCTGTCTCCTGCGAGTTCTAACCTCCCTGACTGGGATTTTTTTCAAGATCTGTTGGCCAGATTTTCTGTTCTCTTCCAGGTTTTTTTTTCTTTCATGCCAGCATCCATTCATGGTTCATGACAGATTTTTGTTTTGCTTCCATGATTTTTTCTGTTTTCATGGAAGAAAACCTACATTTGAATTTCTTCGAGGTTCATGCCAGTTTTGTTTAAAATCTTGGAAAAAATATATATTATGTTTGTTCTTCCCCCATTTCATGCCATTTTTTAGTATATTGTTGAAGAAAACAGATATTGGGATAAAGGCTGAAATATGCCTATTTTTTATGCTTTCATTCAAGGTTCATGCTAGATTTTCATGCCAGCATCCAGTTGAGGTTCATGCCAGATTTTCTGTTTTGATTCCATGATTTTTTCATCTACTTTAGTAATCTCACATATGATTTTTTTCTGTGTTTTTTATGCTTTTTAAGTACTTCTGTTTTGATTCAGAAATTCCATAAATTTTTCTGTTAATATACCTGTTTTGATTTTCTGTGTTTTTTATGCTTTTTAAAAGATCTTTAGGTTATTAGAGATCTATAGTTCTTAATATTGTATTCATTCAATACAAAAATGTGCCAATCTACTTCAGTAATCTCAACAATCATCATAAACAGAGCTACTTAAATATTATATGTGAAAACATGTAATTGCCAATAATCTCATCATATTAGTTCATGATTATGCATTTTAAATTTTTTTAAACAAAACTCTGTTTTTACCAAACAATTTTTTTTCACTACTTTTCGAACAGCTCTGCAAACACCATTTTACACAAACATATTTTTATTGCAAACTCCATTTTCCAAAAACAGCCCATTTTTCAAACTCCATCTCTAACAGCTCCTTTTCGATCAGCAACAGCCGAAACAAACGAATCCTGAACCTGTCGCCAGACCGCAACTCAGATCGCCTAACCGCTGAAGGTCGCCTGATCTTCGAGTTCACTGCAAATAGCACAAGAACCAGTTCGCAGACAAGCCATTGCTGAACTGTTATCCAAGCCGCTGGGGAATTACCAAGGAAGGAGACCGCAACCTGCTGACCGCAAACCTGCGAACACAACAAACAGTCAACTCGCTTCCGAGACCGCCCGACCTCAAAGTTGAGACCGCACGAATTAACCCAGGCTCTAGTTCTTACAGTTCTCGTTATGAATGACGAGCCCTGCACCTCTATTTATAGGCGGTAAGACGAATGTCATCACCGCACAAGAGAGATACAATCACCACCCGTCAGATCGCCAGCAGTCTTACAAGGGCAGACCGCGTGATCACATAACTTGGACAACCTTCCATCCAAGACCGCAGATCAGCAGACAGATCGCTCACAAGTTGCGCGAACACGAGACCACGCACAAACTGCACGGGCACAAGAATGCTCCTTCCTTAGATCGCCAATAGCAAACCAAGAACCATCTGGCCGACTTAAAACAAGTCGCCAGATCGCCAAGCACAAACTGCCCGGTCACAGCGGTTACATGAAAACCGACCGCCCGGTCTTCTGCAAAGGAGATAAACAAACCAAGCAGAACAACCAGGGACGAGACCGCAACAACCAGGAACAAATCGGTCAACCAGCAGACCGCCAGAACCAGACCGGCAGAACAGACCGGCAGAGCACAAGCGCAGACCACGGGGTCTCTGCGGTCACCCAAAATCAGACTGCCCGGTCACCTCCACTTCACTTCAATAATTTCAACACTCCCCCTTGAAGTGGGAAGTGGAAACTAGCCCGAGTAAACTCCGTAACCGGGTAAATGGTCCTTTTGCCAGTGGCTTTGTGAAGATGTCTGCAACATTGTCCGCACTCCGAACATGCTCGACCATAAGAGATCCTCCCAACACCTATTCACAAATGAAATGGTGTTCAATCTCAATATGCTTGGTCCTCGCGTGACAGACTGGATTAGTAACCAACTTGAGAGCACTCTCATTGTCCCCGCGTAGCATAGTGGGACCTCAAACCTCCTCATGAATGTCCTCTACCAACCTCCTGAGCCAAACGGCTTCCTGAGCAGCCAAGGCCGAAGCCTTGTATTCCTCTTCTGTAGTAGATACAGACACCGAGTCCTGCATTTTGCTGCACCAAGAAATGGCTGTGGGGCCCATCATAAAGACAAAACCAGATGTTGATCTCCGATCATCCACGTCTCCCCCATAATCAGCTTCCATGTAACCAAGCAACTCCAAGCTTGACCCTCTCCTATATAGGAGACCCAAATCAGAGGTCGACTTCACATATTTCAAAATTCATTTCGCCGTAAGAAGATGAGGCTTCTGTGGCTCCGCCATGTACCGACTCACTTTGCCAACTGCATATGCAATATCAGGCCTCGTGATGGTCAAGTAGATCAAGATCCCAACCAGAGTTCGGAACACCAACGGATCAGATAGAACTCTCCCCTCATCCTTCCGAAGTTTATGATGCTGTTCCAGAGGTATAGAGCTGCTATTCCCTTCCTCCATGCTAAATCGTTGAACGATCTGTTCCGCATATCCATCCTGAGAAGCGAGCACTCCGCTCTCCCGCCTCTGAACCTCGAGTCCAAGGAAATGGTGAAGCTCACCCAGATCCTTCATCTCAATTCTGATGGCAAGCTTGGCTCTCAGCCTTGCTACTGCCTCCTTCGAGTTTCCGGTGACAATCATGTCATCCACATACATCAGAACAATAACCCGATGTGCCCCCTCCTTCTTGACGAACAAGCTAGAATCAGAGTCTGAAGCAAAGAACCCGCATAATAGAAGATACTCCGCGATCTTTCCATACCACGCCCGAGGCGCTTGCTTCAAACCATACAGGGCTTTCTTCAGTTTGCAGACGTAGTCTGGACACTCCTCTGAAATGAAGCCCGGCAGTTGGATCATGAAAATATCCTTGTCGATCTCGCCGTATAAGAAGGCATTCTTAACGTCGAGCTGCCAAATATCCCATCCACTTGAAGCCGCCAAAGCAATAACAAATCGGACCGAAGTCATCTTTGCCACTAGACTAAACGTCTCATCATAATCTTCACCATACTGCTGTGAGAACCCGCGAGCTACAAGGCGAGCCTTGTATAGATCGATCGTACCATCAGCCTTCTTCTTGAGTTTATAAACATACTTGCATGTCACAGGGGTAATGCCCTTGGGCCTGGCACTAGAGACCAAGTCTCATTCTTCTTGGGAGCATCCATCTCCTCTTGCATAGCAATATCCCACTGATTCACGCCTTTGGCCTTCTCAAAGCTCGACGGCTCCCTCTCATCCAAGGGACCAGCAAAGAAACATGAGACAAAGCTCACCATGTTTCCTCCTGTGTATCGATCTGGTGGCTTAATAGTCCTCTACGACCTCCTAAGAGGTTGCACCTGACTAGCCACCTCATCAGCTGCTTCTTCTGTGCTAGCTCCTCTTCCAGATGAACTTGGAGCATCGCTCCCCCTGCTTCCAGAACCTGAAGCCTCCATATCTGAGCTTGACACAACAGGAGCTCCTGGTGAAACAGGCAACTCCACTTGAAGATTTTCCGCAGCCTTCCCTTCTTCATCAACCCTGTTCTCCGGTAGTTCAACTCCTAAACTCCCCTTGTAGGAAGTCACCTAATCAAACACCACATCCCGAGATACAAAAGATCTTCGAGTCTCAGGATCCATGCATCTCCATCCCTTCTTCCGCTCATCATATCCAACAAAGACTAGCTTCCTTGCTTTCGCATCTAGCTTTGTCCGAAGAGCATCAGGAATATGCACATAACAGGTTGACCCGAACACCCGAAGGTGTGCAACACTTGGTTTCTCCTTGAACATCAGTTCATGAGGGATCTTCATGTTGATTGGACTTAGTGGCATCCTGTTGATGATGTAAGCCGCACAAGACATTCCCTCCGCCCAGAAGGACATTGGGATACTCTTGGCATGAAGCCAGCATTTGCAAGTTTCCGTCAGATGACGGATCTTCCATTCTGCAATGCTATTTTGCTGTGGAGTATGGGCACCAGTGAGCTCTCTCCAAACGCCGTGTTTCCTGCAAAAACTTGAGAACTCACCAGAGGTGAACTCCCCACCATTGTTAGTTCTCAATTTTTTCACCCGCAGATCTAACCGACCTTCAACCAGCTCCTTGAACTCCACGAACCTCACAAAAGCTTCCGACTTCTCTTTCAAAAAATACACCCAGACATATCTGGTGTAATTGTCAATCAACACCAACATATATTTGTTGCCTCCAAGGCTTGGAGGGGCAGTCGGTCCCATCAAATCACCGTGAATGCATTCCAACAGCGCTTTGCATCTTAATTGTGATTTATCAAATGGAAGTCGATGAGACTTACCAAACTAACATCCCGCACAAACATGACCGTCTCCATAGGAGGACTATCTAGGCAAGCCCTTGACAAGGGCCCTTACCGCCATAGCCTTCAATTTGTCCATGCCTACATGCCCCAACCTTTCATGCCAGATAGCCGCGCTATCATTGGTCTTCATTTTATCAACATAGGTACTTGTCGATAACACGAACAAGTCCTTCACCCTCTTTCCAACATGGATAACATCTCCTTTTATCTCCGGTTGAGTTTTAAGAAACTTCACTTATGTTGGGCCAAACAAAACATGATAACCGGCATCGACCGCATTGGTCACAGAGAAGAGATTCTTCTTCATACCAGGCACGTGATAAATACTCCTCAAGGTGAGTGGACCCTTATCACTGCTCAAAGAGACAACTCTTCTTGTTCTACTACATGAACAGAATTATCAGCCGTAATGATAGCATCGTTACCTGAGTAAGGCGCCAAAGAAGAGAAATTTGATTCATCGCCGGTGAGATGATGTCCACACCCTGAATCAACAATCCAATCCTCTTCGAAGTTGATGGCAGCCAAAGCCTTAACGGGCATAGCCGTCATATTAGCAGCAAAGGCTCCTCCCCATCCTGCTTCATCAGACTTTGGCTTCTCCTTCTCCGCTGCATGTCCCAGCTGAAGATTAACCCAGCAATCCTTCTAGAAGTCCGGTCTTATTGCACCTGAAGCACCTTGGTCCTTCTCCCTTCTTCTTTCCATCAGACTTAGGAGCATAACACCTATCTTGCTGACCTAAAGTAGAGGGTCCATCATAACGCGGCTTCTTCTTCTCCCACTTCTTCTTCTTCTTTCCAGAGAACAACACATCACTATCTCCCCCAGAGATAGAAGTCCCCACCATCTGTCTTGCCAAACTTTCCTGCGAAGCAAGTAAGTTCTCCAGCTCCAACAGAGATGGTTGATTTGCCCAACCCTGAACTGAAGTCACAAAGGCAAGATACTCCTTCCGCAACCCGCGGATAATATGCCTCTTCAGTTTTGCCTCCGAGATGGGCTCATCAGGTTCCAATGCAGAAATCTCTGTTGTGAGGTTCTTCATCTTGAGAAAGAAGGTAGAAATAGAAAGATCACCTTGAGAGGCCTTCACCAACTCATTTTCAAGAAACCGTAGCCGAGCTACATTCTTCTTATTAAACAACCCGTCCAAAGACGTCCAAATCTTAGCAGCAGATTTACATCCAATGATGTGATCAAACAGCTCTGGTGAGATAGCCCTCTTTAGTGTGAACTCTGCCTTAGCATTAGTCCTCCTCCAAAGTCTCACCTCTGCCATATTATCTCCTGCTAGAAATATTTCTTGTGTGTCTTCTCCTCCAACTATCTCCCATAGATCCTCGCCAAGTAAGTAGCTATCCATACATGACCTCCATTTCTTATAGTTAGTCAATGTAAGGAGTTCAATACCAAGCCCTCTTGTGTATCCACCTTCCATGGCAATCTATGTGGTCTCTTCTTCACAAAGACGATGGCAACATAAGTTGATCACTGATTATCCACCCCAACAACCTACCTCGGATACCATGTTAAAATTTTTGATTTGAATCATTTAGGAGTAAGCAGGAGTTTCATCAACTGAGTTATAGCCAAACAGCTACAATGCCACACAGCAACAAAAAAGACATTATTGAATCAAAAACTTCATTTACAGTGCGAGACATACATGGCGAGACATGATTCATAAGAATCACGAAGGAGAGAAGAACAAACACACCAAAAACAAAACTGGCAGTCTGACAAGCAGAGACCGCACAGACCGCTCGACTCCAGAGATCGCCCGGCTTGACCTGAGACCGCGCGAACAGAAAACAGACAGACCGCTTGCACTGCAAGACTGCCACCTCAGACCGCACGAACTGAAGCTTATTGCACTAAACAAAGAACTGAAGCTGTCGCCAGACCGTAACTCAGATCTCCTAACCGCTGAAGGTCGCCTGATCGCCGAGTTCGCTGCGAACAGCACAAGAACCAGTTCGCAGACAAGCCGCTGCCGAACTATTATCCAAGCCGCTGGGGAATTACCAAGGAAGGAGACCGCAACCTGCTGACCGCAAACCTGCGAACACAACAAACAGTCAACTCGCTTCCGAGACCGCCCGACCTCAAAGTTGAGACCGCACGAATTAACCCAGGCTCTAGTTCTTATAGTTATCGTTATGAATGACGGGCCCTGCACCTTTATTTATAGGCAGGTAGATGGATGTCGTCACCGCACAAGAGAGATACAATCACCACCCGTCAGATCGCCAGCGGTCTCACAAGGGCAGATCGCGCGATCACACAACTTGGACAACCTTCCGTCCAAGACCGCAGATCACCAGACAGATCACGCACAAGTCACGCGAACACGAGACCGCGCACAAACTGCGCGGTCACAAGAACACTCCTTCCTTAGATCGCCAAGAGCAAACCAAGAACCATCTGGCCGACTTCGAACAAGTCGCCAGATCCTCAAGCACAAACCACCCAGTCACAGCGGTTACATGAAAACAGGCCACCCGGTCTACTGCAAAGGAGATAAACAAACCAAGCAGAACAACCCAAGACGAGACCGCAACAACCAGGAACAAACCGGTCAACCAGCAGACCGCCACAACCAGACCGGCAGAACAGAACGGCAGAGCACAAGTGCAGACCGCGCGGTCTCTGCGGTCACCAAAAATCAGACCGCCCAGTCACCTCCACTTCACTTCAATAATTTCAGCACGACCTCACCAACCTCTCTGAGGAGAGGGAGATATATGAGCAGAGCGAGGAGGCCGTTAGGACCTTCCCCCCCCCCCCCCCCCCCCCCCCCCATTCCAGTCAACCACTGGAACTTTGGCCTTGGCTAGAAGCACAAGGATGACTCCGGCGAGCTCCTGCTGTGCTGGAAACCGGAGATCAACAAAGCCGACATCTCCACCATCCTCCCACCTTGGGTGGAGAAAATGACCGTCAGCGTTCATGCCTTTTCCTTCTCCTTTGGCCTCCATGGTCGCAAGGATGTTGGAGCCTATAAGGATGAGACCGCGAGGACTCTCGCCTATGAGAGCGCGCGGTCCCAGCTGCGCTCCCTAGAGCACACCCACATGACGGGAAGGCGATGCTTGCAGCTGGAGTGCCAAAACGTGGAGCTATCAAAAGCCTACCAGCGATCCCTTGCCGAGATTGCTCAGCTAAAGGAGAAGCTTCTCGCCGCCGAAGGTGGTGTGGTGAGTTCTCTAAACCTTGCAACCGCTCTCCTTTCCAACTTCTTCCCCTCTAAACTTTTTTCTTTTTCTTTGTAGGATGTCGAGGCAGCCAGGAGAGCTGACGCTCGCATCCTGAGCGTGGAGGAAGAGCAACGAGCTCGAGATGAGGAGATCCACGAGGAATCAACCCAGTCGGCGTGCTATATTTTCAAGGCCATGAAGGGGGTTGGCCTGCTCTATGCCGATGCGGTCGGCTTGACCCTCGAGGACATCGTCCCCGAGATTTTTTCCCGCTCCCGCCGGTTGCGAGTAGCGACGACAATGAGGAGTCTGCGAGCGACCTCTGAAGATTTGCAGTTTTGTTTTTGTTTTTATTTCACTATATTTTTGGCTGGCGAGATCGTCGCACTCTCTAATTAAACTGTGAAGTGCAAATGCAGTTTTCTTTTTGGCCTTGTTTACTATGTTCATCCTTTTTGCCTTATTGTTTTTCATATGTTTACATCTCATTCTCGCATACTCTCAGTGTCCACGCGGTAATCATTCTCGCATACTCTGTAGTCGAGCAGCTTTGGTGTAGGACGTTTTCGACTGCCTTCGCTTTTCATTATTTACCTTAGGGCTGCAGGTTTTTTTGACCAAACTTCCATCCCAATCTCGCGAGGGGTGATCCCGCTTCATACCCCTCTTAGCCTTTGCGAGCGACCACCCTTGCAGGGCCCCTTTCCCTGCTCCACTAACTGCCGAGAGTGTACAGGGAGAGTTCTCGCCCCTTCTTGTCATGCAAGATCCTTTCTTCTTACCGAGCGAGAAGGCCATGGTCAGCACTGAAAACTTGCAAGCCAGAGACTTGTCAACCTGCCAGAATAATGAACTTGCCTTGCCAGCCTCTCCGCGAGATCAACCTGACCCACCAGCTAGTGAGAGCCCGGCAGCGGGATCGTCCAGGGCAATCCAACATAAAGAACTTGTCACCTTGCCAGCCTCTCCGCGAGATCAACCTGACCCACCGGCTAGTGAGATCCCGGCAGCGGGATCGTCCGGCGCAATCCAGCATAAAGAACTTGTCACCTTGCCAGCCTCTCCGCGAGATCAACCTGACCCACCGGCTAGTGAGAGCCCCGCAGCGGGATCGTCTGGGGCAATCCAGCATAAAGAACTCGTCACCCTGCCAGCCTCTCCGCGAGATCAACCTGACCCACCAGCTAGTGAGAGCCCGGCAGTGGGATCGTCCGGGGCAATCTAGCATAAAGAACTTGTCACCTTGACAGCCTCTCTGTGATATCAACCTAACCCACCGACTAGTGAGAGCCCGGCAACGGGATCGTCTGGGGCAATCCAGCATAAAGAACTTGTCACCCTGTGTAACGCCCCTGATTTTCGTTAATTATTTTACGTGCCCGCTGTGACGTAATTTTGGCGTAAGGGCATTACGTCAGCTCGTCTAGTAGTGTGTTGAGCCTTAGCTTAGTTAAAGTATGTCTTGTAGATCGAGCGTGCGAGATTTCGCATCGTTTCGAGTTAAGGTAGAGATTTTGGGTGGATATCAAGATTTTAGCTTCAGGAGGCTTTAGCCCGAGTTGGGCCCGTCGGAATTGAATTCTGACTTCGCCGTTGGATTCGTAGTGCCGTGTTTCAGTTAAGTTGCGAATTTCGTAGAAATCTGAGGTGATCTAGTTTCCCTCGCGGTTTTAGGTAAATGGGGGACTTAATTAATTAATTAATTAATTAATTAGGGTTTTTATATAAAGCCTAAAACCTTCTTCCCCTATTCATCTTCTTCCTCCCTCGATCAAATCAGCCACCGAGCGAAAGGGCGAGTGCGGAGCTTCGAGGAGCGTTCGATCGGCGATTTCTCGGGCTGTAGTAGTCGGAATCGCGTTTGGAGAGTAGATTTGGAAAGCTCTCGGCGAGATCTTCGTTCTAGCGGTAAGCTTTTCCCGTTTTATGGAATTTTCGGAGTTAGGGTAGTGACCTAACCCCTTCTTTCGACCCGAAAAGTTTCAGGAATCTGTGCTCGTGTGTTTCCCTAGCCGATCCATAGCTTTCAGAGCGGAGATCTTCGAGTTTGCAAGGTTTAAGGCAAGTGGCTTCCTCCTCCTCTTTGTTTGGTTAAGTCGTGGTTTTTTTTCTCTCTTGATAGATGCTCGGTGAACTGTGGGCTCGTGTTTCGAGCGTCTTGTGTGATAGATAGAAAACCCTAATCTTCCCCATCCGTAGTATCAGAAATTTCCTCCCGGAAGGCACCACCGTCCCCTAATTTATCCGTTGATTGTCCTTCTCGAGAAGTCCTGGTAGTTTTCGAGAGGTTGTTTTAGCCAAGTTTTCGAGAAGACCCCTTGACCTCTCGAGAAATCATTCTCTTCTCTCGAGAAATTGCCTTCCTCTCGAGAAATCATTCTCTTCTCTCGAGAAATTGTCTTCCTCTCGAGAAATCATTCTCTTCTCTCGAGAAATTGCCTTCCTCTCGAGAAATCATTCTCTTCTCTCGAGAAATTGCCTTCCACTCAAGAAATCATTCTCTTCTCTCGAGAAATTGCCTTCCTCTCGAGAAATCATTCTCTTCTCTCGAGAAATTGCCTTCCTCTCGAGAAATCAATTTTCATCACTCGAGAAATCCTACTCATCTCTCGAGAAATCCCTGCCTTTCTCTCGAGAAATCAAATTCCATCTCTCGAGAAATCCTTTTATCTCTCGAGAAATCCTTTTATCTCTCTAGAAGTCCCTTGTAGTTTTCGAGAAGTCCTAAATTTTGATGGGATTTTGTGTGGTTTCTGGTGGTGGGTTTTCAAAATGAGAAGTCCCTTGTAGTCCCCTTGACCCCGCTCGCTGATCGGTCAGTGAGACCACCGCCAGGGGCGCTGCCCCTTGGACCCCGTTAGGGGATCTGCCCCTAAGACCCCGCCAGGGGCGCGGCCCCTTAGAACCCCGCCTGGAACGCATGTGATTTCGTTGAGTTCTTGTGTTTGAATCTCGTGTCCCCTCGGGTGTACTTGGATGATTGCCAGTGACCCTTCAGTTCTCCGGATCTCGAATCCCTCTCGTTTGAACCTCTTTTTACTCGTTGTGGTCTGTTAACATTTGAGTCACTCTTATGATTCATATTGATCGATGTGTACTTCGTCTTGACCCTATTTCTTAGGGCCTTCCAGTGATTATCCTTTCGGGCAGCGTCCCGTGTTTAATTAAAATTTAAGTAATAAGAACTACTGTCTTTAGCCTTACACAGTAGTTGTGTTTGGGGGACAGTGGGGGAAAATGTTATAGCCTTGCACGGTAGTCGTGTTTGGGTGGTTGGGTCTAGTGGTACCCCCACCTGGTTTTTTGCTTTGGGTAGCGGAGGTTGTTAACCGCTCCCGTATTATTTGAGCTGATCAGTCTCTTTAATTGATGAAACTAAATGAATGAACGTGTTGTTCCTCTTTTGGTATTTAGTGCACTTGATGCTTGCTGACTCTTTGTTTAGAGCTCTCTTTCGGTAAATTTGGCTTGGGTTGGTACCCCTTATGCCTTGCTTGTTTTTCTGCTAGTTTTCTGCCACTTGTAATTCCTTACTGAGGCGTTCTTTGTTTTATTGAATGCCTCAGGTTCAGAGCCGTAGCGGCTAGTGGTGTAGCCTGAAGTTCAGAGGTTTAGTAGCTGTTCACCCCGCTGCTGCGAGGTAGTTGTTTTTAGTTACTTCTTGTGCTCAGACATACTAGTTGGTGTCGATGGGTTAGTGTCATGTTGTTGACTCCCATTGTGCCCCTTTTTATACTTTATAGTTTATTTTCCAGATTATGCCACTACTTTTAGATCTTGTGTATCTTACCCTCTGGGAATGATTTATGTTAGGTGCACTATAGTTATAAAATGGTTTTTCTTCATCCTCATTGCATTCTTTCTAACTGAAACCCTTAACTTTAAAGTCGCCTAAAGGTATTTTCTACTCTTACAGTACGCCTAGTTATGTGCATATCATTTACTTCATGCTCCGTCGTTTGCATACATGTAGGACTTTAAGTAAACTAAATCAAGTACTTTCCGCTGCAAGTATATATACTTTCTCGGTGGACTAGTTGATCCATGAACTGAGAGACAAAGTTCTTATCTCAAAACCACTAATAAATGATTTCAAATGATGACTTATCATATAATCATGTTTGTTTAGTTAAGTAATAGGTTCCCGCCTGAGCGTCTACAGTTGTCTCCTGTATGACGTGGCATCATGACGTGTATTTTCTCTTACTCTGATATTCTTAAATTCGGAGAAAATGCGTGTTGTGACACCCTGCCAGCCTCTCCGCGAGATCAACCTGACACACCGGTTAGTGAGATCCCGGCAGCAGGATCGTCTGGGGAAATCCAGCATAAAGAACTTGTCACCTTCCCAGCCTCTCCCCGAGATCAACCTGACCCACCGGCTAGTGAGAGCCTGATATAGAAATTTCATGTTTTGAAATTAAGTGAAGGTTAAAGATTTTTCCAAAACTATATCCGATTAAGGCAAGTGTACCTTATCGTCTATAGTATAGGATATTTAGAAATACCAAGGTCGTATTCCACGGGGCACGTTGATTACTTCTACTTCGAGGAAAATCACCATTATCTTATTGAACGATTTTTTGAGAGTTGTTTTACTTAACTAAAAAAAGACAAATTGCAAGCTAAATGAAAAGATTAAACATTGCATGAAAGGAAAGAAAAATTAACATTGCATAAAAGAGAAATTACTAAGGTGAGAAAAATTAACATTGCATGAAAACGAAATTACTAAGGAGAAAGATAACATGAAAGAGAGCAAACTTAATTTTATTGAAAACCAAAACTATTACAAGCTTAAAAAGAGATTACAAGGCTAGGAAATTAAGGTTACAAGCTTTAATTAACTAGTGCATGAAAGAAATAAAAACTAGTACATTACATGAAAAAGAGAATATGAAAGCTTAAGGAGAAACATGAACATGAACATGAAAAACTCACTAACAGCTCTAGCAGCACCTCCCCATCTCCAAAATTTTGCACTTTCAACTCAAGGGAGAGCCTCTGAATTTATAGACAAAAATTTCAAGTTACACGCCCTCGGTCACGGGCGTGACCAAGGGCATGTAAACATTGCTGACATTGGATCTGACAGTGGCGTGGACTTTGCGTGACGGCGGGAGAAATTCAGACATTACACGCACGTGTAACTTGGGTCACGGGCGTGTACCTGGGCGACTTCATTAAATGCAGCATGGGCTGGCTTGCGGCTCGGCGGCATGCAGGGATCACGCGGGAAAGTCACGGGCGTGACATTTAAGGTCATGGGCATGTACCTGGGCGGCTTCAATCAATGCAGCGTGGGATTGAATTCGGCGCGGCAGGGAGAAGGGATCACGCGGGAAGTCACGGGCGTGTCTCTTTGGTCATGGGCGTGACTTGGTTCAACTCCTTGACAACATCTCTACATCTCGACGACAGCCCGCTGGGAAGATTCTATGTTTACACGCCCTTGGTCACGGGCGTGTCTCTTTGGTCATGGGCGTGACTTGGTTCAACTCCTTGACAACATCTCTACATCTCGACGACAGCCCGCTGGGAAGATTCTATGTTTACACGCCCTTGGTCACGGGCGTGACTTTGGGTCACGGGCGTGACCTGGGGCGTGACTTGCGGCGCGGCGGTGGATTCGTCGAACTCAGCTCAGTTTTCATCAAATGCAGATCTTGAGGTTACACGCCCTTGATCACAGGCGTGACTGAGGGCGTGTACTATGAAATTTGTCGAAAAACACCAGAAAATCTGCAAAACAAAATTAAAACTACAGTTAGAATAGAAATTATAAAAGAAGTGATTTTAAACTAAAATATAAATAATATTTACAATTTTAAATTAAAACTAAACTAAATACTATAATTAAAATACGCGTAAATACTACTCATCAAATACCCCCATACTTGAGGTTTTGCTATTCCTGAGCAAAAGTGTGAGACATAATTTATAAGTCATTTTTAATTTTAAACTAAAATTTCATTTAAACCAAAAGTTAAGTTAAGAGTAAATTCAAGGAGGAGTTAAGTCCTAAATTATGATGATAATTTGAATAGAGGGAAAAATGTTTAGGCAAGGACTTCTCAAGAAAATTAATTGGTTTAACAATATTGTAGAAATTATAAAACGAGATTAAATTAAAATTATAAGAACTCTATCTTACAAGAAACTTAAGGAAAAGTAACTTACTAAATATTGCTCTCTCCATAATCTTAAACAAAATCTTGAACAATGATAATTGGCTAAGGGGGATTTCGTAAAATTTGGCAAAAGAAGAGAATTTTTTTTTGAAAGGAGGTAATGGAATTTATCCTCATCATTAATATTTTTTTTATATTCTCTTCTAATAAAAACCCAAAATGTATATGTTTAGGAGTAATGAATTTTATCCTCTTACTCCATGCCATATAATCTTTTAAATGATTTTGGGTGCATATGTTTAGGGAATAATGAATTTTATCCTCTTATTCCGATGACATATGATCTTTTAACTTCATTTTTTTATGCCAACAAAGGGGGTGGGGAAGGAAATTAAATCTAGCTAGCTTTAAATTATATTGAGAGCAAAATCTAGTAAAATTAAATTTCCTAAGATCTAAAAAGTTAGAATAAAATATAATTGAAATTTAAAGAGGTTTAGCAAATTCACTACAAAATGAAGACATTTAAAAATAAAAAAGAAAAGTCATGCTAAAAAAAATTCCCTAATCAAGTTAAAATCATAAGATGATTCTTAAAGCAAAATTACCTCAAATTTAAAATTAATAAACTATGATAAGCAAAATTTTAGCTAATTAAAAACCTAAACATGCTTATAAACATCCTCAACTATATTTCTAAGAACTCACAAAAACAACAAATAAGAGAGGTATAAGATTTTAATATTTTTTTCGTATTTTAAGTTTTTCATATTTTTGAATTTTGATATTATATTTTTTTTTTATATTATCTTTTTTTTTTATATGAAATAAACAATAAAAACATATACTAATAAGCTTAAATTTTTTGTTAATTCTTGGACTTCCCGAGGTATACCCCGTGAAGGGTTCTCATGGTACTAGGAGGTGAGATGGGGTGAGGTCCCAAACGTCCCTTTCCAAGATTTAAATTTTTCGATTTTCTCTTTTTTTTTTGAGTTTTTGGGTTTTACAAGTGATTCACTCTTCTCGTTAGCTAGCTCTCCCGGAAGATATAACTTAAGGCAGTGCCCATTTACTTTGAAGGTACCTTTTTCTAGGTGGGAAATTAGGATTGTCCCAGAGGACCAAACCTCTTTAACAATAAAGGGTCCGGTCCATCGGGATTTTAGTTTTCCCAGAAAAAGGCGAAGGCGAGAATTTTAAAGGAGGACGAGATCGCCCGGCGAAAAAGTTTTCGGAAATTTTATATGTTTATCGTGATAAAACTTTGTTCGCTCCTTATATAATTTATTGCTCTCATACGCATTCGCTCAACATTCATCCAATTCGTTCATTTAAAATTTTCTTTGATCGCCTGCTAACGTGGAATCGAGATTTAAAAATTTAAGCGCCCAAAAAGCGCGGTGTTCTAGTTCGACCGGAAGGTGGCAAGCCTTGCCATAAACCATTCAATACGGTGTACAATCGATAGCGGTCTTGTACGTCATTCGATAGGCCCATAGCACGTCAGTGAGCTTTATTGCCAAATCTTTCCGATTAATAGAAACCGTTTTTTCTAAAATCCGCTTGAATTCTCGATTAACAACTTCGACTTGGCCGCTCGTTTATGGGTGATATGCAGTGGATAATTTGTGCGTGACACCATATTTTGCTAAGATTTTTGTAAATTGACTATTGCCAAAATGGGTGCCCCGATCACTCACTATAGCGCGCGGCGTGCCAAATCGAGAAAATAATTTTTTTAAGAAATTAACGACGACTTGCGCATCGTTGGTTGGGAGAGCTTGCGCTTCCGCCCACCTCGACACGTAGTCGACCGCAACGAGAATATATTTTTTTCAATAAGAGGGAGGGAAGGACCAACAAAATCAATACCCAAAGATCGAAAATTTTGCATTCTAAGAAAATGTTTTGGGGCATCTCATCCCGGCGGGAGATGTTCCCCGACCGCTGGCAGCTGCCGCAAGTACTCACAAGGGTGTGAACATCTTTGAAGAGCGTGGGCCAATAAAAGCCCGCCTCCAGCGCCTTCCTCACGGTTTGGTTTACTTGATAATGACCACCAGTTGGTCCCTTGTGACAATGACATAAAATTTTAAGGCCTTCCTCACTTGAGACGCGTCTTCTCACCACCTGGTATGCGCAAACACGAAATAAAAAGGGGTCCTCCCAAAAATAATTCTTTAAATCAGAAAAGAATTTCTTCTTTTGCTGACTCGAGAATTCTTTTGGCAGAACCCGGACTACTAAATAGTTAGCCAAATCCGCAAACCAGGGGGTAGAAGATGAATTAATATTTTCGAGAGCAAGGAGGCGCTCTTCGGGAAATTTAACGTTAATGTCGGCTTCTATTAATGCTTCCAAGGAGGGATTTTCTAATCGGGAAAGATGATCGGCCGCCAAGTTTTTGGCTCCCCTTTTATCCCGGATCTCTAAATCAAACTCCTACAAGAGGAGGATCCATCGCAAAATTCGAAGCTTGGCGTCCGATTTACTTAAGAGATACCTAAGCGCGTAGTGATCTGTGAAGACGGTAACTTTGGAAAGCGTGATATACGACCTAAACTTATCAAAAGCGAAAATGATTGCTATAAGTTCCTTCTCGGTAGTGGTGTAGTTTGCTTGTGCTGACGTGAGTGTTTTGCTAGCATAATAAATCGGGTGGAAATACTTACTCACCCGTTGGCCTGAAATGACACCAACCGCAATATCACTCGCGTCGCACATGATTTCAAAAGGGAGCGACCAATCTGGGGCGACTAGAATCGGGGAGTTTATAAGTTTCTCTTTGATAAGTTTAAAGGCCAAATGACATTCATCGTTAAAAATAAAGGAGGATTCTTTTTCGAGAAGATGGGTTAACGACTTTGTGATTTTGGTAAAATTTTGTATAAAGCGCCGATAAAATCCCGCGTGGCCTAGGAAACTTCTAATAGCTTTTACGTTTGTTGGAGGGGGGAGCTTTTCAATAACTTCGATCTTGGCCCTATCGACCTCGATCCCCCTGCCCAAAATTTTATGGCCAAGGACTAATCCTTCTTTGACCATAAAATGGCATTTATCACAATTAAGCGCTAAATTTGTTTCCTCACATCGTTGCAGCACGCGCTCGAGATTTTTTAAACAATTTTTAAATGAGTTTCCGAACACGGAGAAGTCATCCATAAACACTTCCATCACCTCTTCTACTAACTCGTCAAATATTGCCAGCATACACCTTTGGAATGTAGCTGGCGCGTTACAAAGACCAAATGGCATCCTTCGATAAGCGAAGGTGCCAAAGGGACAAGTGAAAGTGGTTTTCTCTTGGTCGTCGGGCGAAATCGGGATTTGGAAATATCCCGACAAACCATCGAGAAAATAGTAGTAGGAGTGACCTGAAAGGCGCTCTAAAATTTGATCGATAAAAGGTAGCGGAAAGTGATCCTTACGGGTGGCATCATTTAGTTTTCGATAATCGATGCACATCCGCCAACCCGTAATAGTACGGGTTGGGATCAATTCATTATTTTCGTTCGCAACTACTGTGATGCCACCTTTCTTCGGTATGACTTGTACTGGGCTAACCCAAGTACTATCTGATATCAGATAGATGATTCCCGCGTCTAAAAGTTTAATAACTTCGGCCTTAATGACTTCTTTCATGTTCGGGTTTAGTCGTCGTTAAGGCTGGACTGAGTTGCGGGAATTATCTTCGAGAAAGATTTTATGAGTGCAGAAGGAAGGGTTTATACCCTTAATATCCGATATTTGCCACGCAATTGCGTGGCGGTGCTTTCTTAAGACTATAGACAACTCAGAAATTTCTGAGTTGCTAAGATCGGATGAAATGATGATGGGTAGCTTAGACTCTTTTTCTAAAAATAAATATTGGAGGCGAGGGGGGAGTTGTTTTAACTCTAATACGGGTGGTTCTTCATAAGAAGTTTTAATTTTTAATTTTTCTAGAAGTAATGGTTCCGGTGGTGTGGGATGAGAGACTTCTTCTTCAAGATAAAAGAGCTCGACGAGCTCGGAATCACTACTTGCCGATGAGACTAACTCGGTGGATGAATCGAACTCACAACACTCTTCCAGGTAAAAATACGAATAGTCGTTTTCTAATGTATTCCGCATCGAGGAATTTATGCCAAAAGTAACTTCATCGTCTCCAACCCGTAGGAGGAGCTTTCCGTTACTTATGTCTATAATAGCACGGGAGGTGGCAAGGAAGGGGCGGCCGAGTATGAGGGGTACTTCGGCATCCTCTTCGATGTCAAGAATGACAAAATCCACCGGGAAGATGAATTTGTCAACTTGACGAGCACGTCCTCCACTATTCCTACCGGATATTTTAAAGAACGATCCGCTAATTGAATACTCATTTGACTGGGGCTAGGATTTCCTACACCTAGCTTTTTGAATAATGAAAACGGCCTGAGATTGATGCTTGCTCCAAGATCCGCTAAGGCGTGTTTTACTAATGAATTGCCAAATAAACACGGGATGGAAAACTGTCCCGGGTCATTTTTATTTTTGAGGCAATTTGTTGAGTACAACCGCGGAGCATTCTGCGCTTAAAGAAATATGCGAAATATCTTCTAATCTTTTCTTATTGGAGAGCAACTCCTTAAGATATTTCGCATATTTAGGCATTTGAGAGATAGCCTCGCAGAAGTGTACATTAATATGAATTTGCTTTAAAATGTCTAAAAACTTTTTATAATTTTTTTGGAGCACTCGCTTTTAAACTTAGACGGATACGGAATATTAGAAGTAGAAGCGCGCGAAGATAATGTAGCAGGCAAATTCAAAGATAAATTAAGAGTAGGAGGAGGAGGAGAGGAAGTTACCTTGGGTTCGTCCTATTTTGAAACCACCTCCTTCCCGCTTCGGAGTGTAATCGCGTGCGCGCTCTCCTTTGGATTTTGCTTCGTATTCCCCGGTAGTGCTCCTTGCTGACGCTCAGAAATCATCTTTGCGAGCTGGCCCACTGACGCACGAATCTAGCATACCACTATAGGCGGTAGCAAGACTGCGGCATGAAACGGCAGTGTACCGATCGTTCAAGTAATATAAAATGGGAATGAATCCCCAAGTATCGATCTCAAAGGAACACAGTAAGGTGGAGCTATCTATCGAGGAAGGACTTGAGATTGAAGTCCTTTGTCGGATGGGTTGCGGAAACGGGGGTTTTGGTTTGGAAAATAAAGAGAAAATGCTATAACTACTCCTATGCAATGTCGCTATGCAATGCTTCGCTTGGCGGGATGGAAACTAGGCAGTCCTTGAGCGCGCTGCGTCGCAAGGGCGGATGGAAGAGTAGGCAAGCGGAGTCGAACTATGCAGGCCTTGAGCGCACTGCTTCGTTGGGCGAATGCATTACACGGGCTGCTATGCCACGCTTCGCTAGGCGGATGGAAGAGTAGGCTAGCGAATGGAGTGGAGAGAACGGCGGAATGAGGGTCGCAAGCACCTCTTCGCAAAGCACACCACTAACAATTGTTAGGGCGGCACAACACAACAAACAATCCACACCACAAGGCACACCTCAAATGAAAATATAACAAGATTACTCAATCACATAGACATGATTTCATACTAATGTTAACAAATAGAAGTATACTTCATCAAAAATAAGGAAACCTAACTAAGCTATCAACAGCAAGAGGAGGTGAGTGTGCGAAATCGACTGGCTCTGAAGTCTTGATGAGGATTCACGGAAGGAATCACCGGGTTGTCAATCCGCGTCCAAGCTCGGTCCTCGACTGCGTCCGGGGTAGAGAAGGCTGTCACTAACTTCCAGTGGACCCGTCTTCTTCGTGTCACGAACCGGAGGAATGATCACACAAGCTGCTCCGATCTTGGAGAAGAAGGCTAGGTTGACTTCCTTCTAGGAGCTCAAGGATGAAGGAGGAGGCCAAGAGGAAGCTCCGGCGAAGATTTGGCGTTGAAAGCTTGCCCGGAGCTCCTCCCTAAGGTGGGCGGTGAAGAAGGAGGCGAAATGGGCGCTCTGGAGCAGGAAACGGCATTGGAAAATGATCGATCCCGACCTAAAATCGCGCATGTCTATTTAAAGGCGGAGCAGAAATTAACAGCGCGCACGGTCAGGGGCGCACGACCACTGGTCGTGCGCAAAGAAATGCCTGTGAGCGTGCGGGAACAACCTGCAGCAAAAGTCAGAATGACAAAAATAACGCACGAGCATGGCGCACGACCAGTGGTCGTGCGCACTATGTCTAGTGGTCGTGCGCAGTGCCGGACATGCCCATTTTAAGTGAGAATTAATGCACGATCAGTGGTGCACGACCAGTGGTCGTGCACACTTTTTCTAGTGGTCATGCGCAGTGTTCCTGTACAGTTTTTGCACCCCAGAACACTCGCACGACCCCTGTATCAACATGAAAGATCATCGGGCCACTGAAATGGGCATTCCACACATGCTCAAATATAGAAATTAAATTGCAACATAAAGCATGAGTAAGATAGACATGAAAATACACCGAAATGGGCCTAAAAGTGCACTTAGCATGGAACATCAAATATGAACGAAAACATGCCTAAAGTGTAGTGCATAGACTAGATAATCGGCCCAGATGAGTCCATAAAAGTGTATATAATTGGGACTCATCACACCCCAGACTTACCTGTTTGCACGTCCCGAGCAAACACATCCTAAGCAGGCGAGAAAAATAAATAGCTAGCTTAAAATTACACCGAGGAGTACCATGCGAAGTCGCATGCCCAAGTGCATAGAGAAATAGTAGATAAGGTTTCTAATTATACACATAGTTTATATATTTCTAATGGAGTAAATAAATATTACAACTACTCAAAAAATGAATCACGGTGAGTCAATCGGTCACGCATACGGAGAAAGTAAAACACACGCTGAGATGAGCATTGCCCAAGCTGGGGTTTGGGACAAACTCCACCGAAATCCATCGGTGTCGAAGACCATAAGCTCGCCCGGTCACATTCTCTCCACAGCACTAGATTAGTTCAGAGCGTGAGTCGGTAGGACTTAAGGTTTTTCATGGGGCTTGGGTTACGGTGAGGTAAACAATGATAAACAAGACGACTTAAAGCACCTAACACAAATGAGCTTAAACAATAACGCTATCCCCGCAGCTACAAAAACACGCGGATGCACCACACCCCCAGACTTGGACCTGAACGCATGGGTATGTGCACCGCCGACTCCAAAATACATATCTCAAATAGATTTTCAATTAAACTCATTCTCATTTTTCTTTTCTTTTCTTCTCATTTCATTTCTTTTTCTAATTATATATTTTTTCAAATTCAGCAAATGTTCAAGGGAGTACAACCACATCTCCAAATTTAACATCACCACATCAACATTCCAAAATACAAATTTGAAAACAGCTAAAGCTCAGCTTTGGGTATGTGACTAGGATCGGCTATTTTGGTTTTGGTGGAATAAAATGTGGGGCTGAATCAAAGGGATGGGGTAGGCACAAATGGGCTAACGAGGATAAGATATCAGGATAGGCACAAAGGCTCAACCGGGCCAAAATGATGGCCTACATCATTCTTGCGCAATAGAATTATCCTATGCCAATGCTGCAAGAATCGCTTGGGGCGAGTTCTTAGTTACCGAGAAAAATTATCCTTTCTCCCGGCTCAGGCAATACACGTCTAGCGATAATTTACACACATCCCTATGCTGCCTTTTGATGCAGACCGGATTCACCATTTGAGTAAAGTAAACGACATTTACACTAAGAGAAATGTATAAGACTAATAGTATACAAAGGAATCTAATCTACACAAATCTCTATGCTCACAACAGCATTAGACTAGGAACACCGGAGTCAACATTTTACTCCACTACATAATTTAAAAGCCAGCACAATGATTTTCCCAATCACACAAAGGGAGGAGTTCCACTCAAGACGCGCCAACAACCCAGTACACGCTAAAGTGGGTGCTGTGGTGTGCAATGAAAATGAACAATAACTTAAATACAAGCTTCTAGTATGCAGTGCACTCGTGCACGTGAGCGGGTAAACAAGACTACTCTCCCCCAGACTTAAACTATGCACTAAGATATTCTAAAACAAAGTTAGGGGAAGAGGGTACCCAATGCTCAGAAATGAGCATACCAGAAGACGCATGAAAACCAAGAAAAAGCTGCAGCATCCGCCAGAAGAATGACCTACAGGGGTGAGCTCCGCAAAAACAAAAGAAAATGATAAACTAAAATAAACTACCGCTAACTAAACATGATTAGAAGAAATAAAAAATCAGGAAAAGTAAGATAACTACTGGGGTTATTGTCATCCCAGCACGACTTATTTGGAGTTTGTACAGTTCTAGCTAATGGGCGTATGAAAGAGGAAATGAACAGGCAACTGTTCTAATACGCGTGTCGGTAGCGGGTACCGATACGGCGATAAAACAGTTATTCCCCCACCTAAATAAAGATACTTGCTAAACACAGGTAGCGGGAATAGGAAGTAAGAAGAGGAGGAGGCCTGCTCCTCACTCATCTCACCACAAAAAATATCCTTGCCTAGCAAGGTATCGTCATCAGGGAGGTAGCAAGAGGAAGAGATCAATGTTGGAGCTTCCTCATCGGAGAAGGGATCAACCTCCACGCACATGAGGATGCTATCATCATTAACCTGAGCTGGAAGCTCCAAATCCTCCTTATGTACCTGCGGAGACTCAACCTGCACAGGCTCAGTTATAGCAGAAGGGGGGGGGGGGGGGGGGGTCAAGAAATAAAAGAGAAGAATGACTTAAATAAAAATCAAGCGGAGGAGTAGTCCCGGACTCACTCCCATCAGGTTGGGAATGTAAAATAATGTTGGCATTGTCATCAATGCCAAAATGTTCGGCGGGATCAACAGTGGCCAATCTTAAGATTTAGACTTCCCCCACCGGTGCTGAGGAAAACTCCTCTTCACCTAGAAGGTTGTCCTCCTCCATAGGAACAGGCACAACACATAGATCGCCAGCCTCATCCTGCGACACATGCTCAACAATGTCGCCTGAGACGAGTATAGTAGTATGCACAACAGGGGGAGGAATAGTGGTTGGATAAATGTCAAGCACCGATTCCTCACAAAGAATCGAATCTACGCACGGTGATATATGCACAGGGGAGATAGGCTCGGCCATGTCAGAGCCTAGATCAGCCACGCATCTGGTGACTGTGTCCACATCATCCCCTTCAAAGCATGAAGGTAAAACGGACATATAACCAGATGTTGAAGGCGTGCCTCCAGAAGTAGGAGTCGGGACGATCCGGATATCCGGCTCATCATCCTCGTCCAATTGGCGAAGATACTCGGCATAGTCCTTCAGGGCGTGATCCATGATTTGACAGAATAAGCACCATTTTATATTGCTCCTTGGTCCTTGAGGGGCCGGGGAGGAATATAAAAATGGTGTATGCGGCGAGGAGGAGTGGCCATAAGACTTGGGCACAGGGCATGAAGAACCATAGGAAAATGGTACTCCGTACACCGGGCCACGAGAATTATGCCCACCATCTTCCATAGGGCATCTAACACTAGCGTGAGAAATATCTCCACACCAACGGCAACGAATATTGAATGCAGCCCACATGATGTGAATATAATAAGATTCAAAAAGAAAGACACTGTTGTGCAAAATACTACACCTAACACTGATTACTAAAGCAAACTAATATAAAACAGGAAAACAGAATAGGAAGAAACAAAACAAAAGAATACAATATACAAAGGGAAGGGCTTCTCGCTCAGATTCTCCCTCTCCAGAAAACTCACACGTCTGTGTTCCCTGGCAGCGGCGCCAAACACTTGACGCGCGAATCTAGCACACCGCTATAGGCGGTAGCAAGACTGCGGCACGAAACGGCAGTGTACCGATCGTTCAAGTAATATAAAATGGGAATGAATCCCCAAGTATCGATCTCAAAGGAACACAGTAAGGTGGAGCTATCTATCGAGGAAGGACTTGAGATTGAAGTCCTTTATGTCAGATGGGTTGTGGAAACGGGGGTTTTGGTTTGGAAAATAAAGAGAAAATGCTATAACTACTCCTATGCAATGCCGCTATGCAATGCTTCGCTTGGCGGGATGGAGACTAGGCAGGCCTTAAGTGCGCTGCGTCGCAAGGGCGGATGGACGAGTAGGCAAGCGGAGTCGAACTGTGCAGGCCTTGAGCGTACTGCTTCATTGGGCGAATGGATTACACGGGCCGCTATGCCACGCTTCGCTAGGCGGATGGAAGAGTAGGCTAGCGGATGGAGTGGAGAGAACGACGGAATGAGGGTCGCAAGCACCTCTTCGCAAAGCACACCACTAACAATTGTTAGGGCGGCACAACACAACAAACAATCCACACCACAAGGCACACCTCAAATGAAAATATAACAAGATTACTCAATCACATAGACATGATTTCATACTAATATTAACAAATAGAAGTATACTTCATCAAAAATAAGGAAACCTAACTAAGCTATCAACAGCAAGAGGAGGTGAGTGTGCGAAATCGACCGGCTCCGAAGTCTTGTTGAGGATTCATGGAAGAAATCACCGGGTTGTCAATCCGCATCCAAGCTCGGTCCTCGACTGCGTCCGGGGTAGAGAAGGCTGTCACTACCTTCCAGTGGACCCATCTTGTTCGTGTCACAAACCGGAGGAATGATCACACAAGCTGCTCCGATCTTGGAGAAGAAGGCTAGGTTGACTCCCTTCTTGGAGCTCAAGGATGAAGGAGGTGGCCAAGAGGAAGATCCGGCGAAGATTTGGCGTTGAAAGCTTGCCCAGAGCTACTCCCTAAGGTGGGCGGTGAAGAAGGAGGCGAAATGGGCGCTCTGGAGCAGGAAACGGCGCTGGAAAATGATCGATCCCGACCTAAAATTGCACATGTCTATTTAAAGGCGGAGCAGAAATTAACAGCGCACACGGTCAGGGGCGCACGACCAGTGGTCGTGCGTGAAGAAATGCCTGTGAGCGTGCGGGAACAACCTGCAGCAAAAGTCAGAATGACAAAAATAACGCACGACCAGTGGTCGTGTGCACTATGTCCAGTGGTCGTGCGCAGTGCCGGACAGGCCCATTTTGAGTGAAAATTAATGCACGATCAGTGGTGCACAACCAGTGGTCGTGCGCACTTTGTCCATTGGTCGTGCGCAGTGTTCCTGTACAGTTTTTGCACCCCAGAACACTCGCACGACCCCTGTATCAACATGAAAGATCATCGGGCCACTGAAATGGGCATTCCACACATGCTCAAATGTAGAAATTAAATTGCTACATAAAGCATGAGTAAGATAGACATGAAAATACACCTAAATGGGCCTAAAAGTGCACTTAGCATGGAACATCAAATATGAATGAAAACATGCCTAAAGTGTAGTGCATAGACTAGATAATCGGCCCAGATGAGTCCATAAAAGTGTATATAATTGGGATTCATCACCCACTTGATTCTCTAAAATTTTTATCGACCCGGTGAGGTTCCGGATGTTCAATTCATTTGTAGCAACATATTTTGCAAAGACCTCTTCAAGCGAAGAGGGCTTGTGCTGTTGCGATGGAAAACCGGGAGGATTAAAATTTTGAGAAATCAAATTTAGAGGCGGAGTTAAGTTAAGATGTTGATTAGGGGGGGTTGATTTAGATTCATAGGACGCTGAGCATTTCCTTGGTTGCTCCACGAGAAATTTGGATGATTCCTATAACCCGCATTGTATGTGTTGTTATACGGAGCAGAGTTCGGGTTATAGGAAGGCCGAGGAGGATTTCCCATGTAGTCGACCTGTTCTTCAATTAAAACGTTATTATCCCAAGGAGGAGTGGCGGAAGAAGCAGACATCTTCGCCCCTTCCTTTGTTAAATCGCTCAACTTGTAAAGCCAAATTTGCGTTTGTGTCTATTTCAAAAATTCCGGCTGGCTTATTAGGCTGCGCTCGGGGCATGTTCCATTGGTACGCATTCGTGGCCATCTCTTCGAAAAGCTCTTGAGTGGTGTTCGGGGTTTTGTTATTTAACGTCCCCCCGGCGGCCGCATCAAACATTTGCCTCGTTTGGAGATTTAAGTCATTATAAAATATTTGCACTTGTTGCCAAGTGGCAAGTGCGTGGTGAGGGCATCGACGCAAAAGCTCTTTGAAGCACTCCCATGTGTTATAGAGAGTCTCCGAGTCAATTTGGATGAACGACACAATATCCGTGCGTAATTTAGCGGTCTTTGAAGGCGGAAATATTTATTTAGAAATTTTTCCGCAATTTCGGCCCATGTAGTGATGGATCCCCTAGGTAGGGAGCCCAGTCACTACTTGTCCTTAGACCGCAAAGAAAAAGGAAAAAGACGCAATCGAATGGCATCATCGGTGACACCATTGATTTTAAAAGTATCGCAAATTTCAAGGAAGTAAGAAATATGCGAATTTGGATCTTCGTCCGGTTGAACATCGAAGGTCACCGATTGTTGCACCATTTGTATGATGCTGGACTTGATCTCAAAATTATTGTTCGCCACCGTGGGGCGAACAATGCTTGATTTTGTGCCTTCCAAATTCGGCCGCGCATAATAGGACATGGTCCATTGCACGACCTCATTAGGATTTGGCGCGTTAAGATTAGGAGGATTAAGATCAGGATCCATATTCGTTGTGTTAGTGTCCCCGATCGACTCTTCGAATTCTAATTGATTATCCTTATCACGAGAACGGTGGCGCCTAAAAAGGGTTCGCTCGATCTCTGGATCAAAAGGAATATTCGAAGCGCTACCTCGGGTCATACACTAAAAAGAAAAGAAAGGAAGATGAAAAACTAAATTTTTTTCTTTTTGAAATTTAGAAAAATCAAAATAAAATAAAAAGAAGCAAGATAAAATTAATAGCTATCATCTTTTCAGAATATCTACGCAATGTCCTCGGCAACGGCGCCAAAAACTTGATATAGAAATTTCATGTTTTGAAATTAAGTGAAGGTTAAAGATTTTCTCCAAAACTATATCCGATTAAGGCAAGTGTACCTTATCGTCTATAGTATAGGATATTTAGAAATACCGAGGTCATATTCCACGAGGCACGTTGATTACTTCTACTTCGAGGAAAATCACCATTATTTTCTCCAAAACTATATCCGATAAACTCGCTTCAAGTCATCCCCACTTCTGGCTCGGTCGAGGGGTACCCCTTGCACATCCCGGAGGTGGTACCCTCCCAACTTGAGTACTTCAATTACAATATATGGCCCCTACCAATTGGGATTAAGCTTGCCCACCGTGGCCCCTCTCTCGGCCGCATCGACCTTCTTCAAGACCAGGTCTCCTTTCTGGATGTGCTTTACTCGGATGTGCTTGTCAAAGTACCGAGCCATTCGCCATTTGATTTCCTCCTTCCGGACAGTAGCGAGGTTTTGGAGCTCTTCTACAAAGTCCAGGGACAACCTTTGTTCCGCGTCTTTTGCCGTTAGCCATTCTTCATCCCCTTCGCCCGCGGCGATCACCCTGGGGGTCTTTACTTCGAATTCTATCAGAAAGACGACCTCAGACCCATGAGACAGTTTGAAGGGAGTCTCCCCTATGGCCGTGTTTGGAGTAGTCCTCATGGCCCAGAGGACCGAAGGTAGCTGTTCCACCCAATTCCCCTGAGATTCTCCACTTTCTTCTTGAGTAGGTTGACGATGATCTTGTTCGCCGCTTCCACCTGCCCATTACTCCTAGGGTGGTGGACTGATGCGAACCAAAGGTCGATGCCCAGCTGGGTGCAGAATCTAACAAACTCCTCGTTGGCAAATTGCGGCCCATTTTTCGTGACTATGGCTAGAGGGAGCCCATGCCTGCAAATTATTTCACCCCAAACAAAGTTTCTCACTACCTGGGATGTTACCTTAGCGAGCGCCTTCACCTCGATCCATTTAGAGAAGTAGTCTATCATCACAAGTAGGAACTTCCTTTGGCCGCTTGCATGGGGGAAAGGTCCCACCAAATCCAACCCCCATATCGCAAAGGGCCAGGGGCTATAATTGCCTGGAGTCTCTGATCTGGAAGGAGCTGGAGGGGGCGTAGAGCTGGCACTTGGAGCACCTCTTAGAGAACTCTGCTGCGTCTTTGCTGTGGGTGGGCCAGAAGTAGCCCTGCCTTAGCACTCTTCCCTCCAGGGTCCTGCCCCCTGAATGACTGCCACACTCCCCTGAGTGAATGTCCTCCAGGACCCTCGGGGCTTCTTCCTACGAGACACAACGAGCTAGGAGCCCTAAGAGAGTTTTGCGGTATAGCAGTCCTGCATGTAAGGTGTAATATGCCAATTTATACCTTAGCCATCGCTTGTCTACCCCCTCCTCGGGGAACTTCCCTGTCGTCAAGTAGGTGATGAAGGGATCCATCCAAGACTCCCGCCGATCCTCCTCCATCAGCTCTCCCTCTTCGATGGAAGGCCGAAAGAGTTCCGACACTGTCCCCCCCCCCCCCCCCCCCCCCCCCCCCCCCGCCCGGGGACCTAACTTGGCCAGGAGGTCCGCCTGGGTGCTCTACTCTCTTGGGACGTGCTTGATGGAGAAAGTGCAAAATTGCCCGATGACCCCCTTGACCTTCTCCAGGTACCGCTGGAGAGTTGGCTCTTTGACCTCGAACTCCCCCTTGATCTGGCAAGACACTACCATGGAGTCTATTGAGACCTCTACGTCCTGTTCTCCCAACTCCTGAGCTAGGCGGAGGCCTACTATCACGACCTCATACTCAACCTGGTTGTCGGAGAGGGGGAAATGAACGTTGACTGCTTGCTCTATCCTGGTGCCCTGGTGACTTAACAACACCACCCCTCCCCGAAGGAGTGTTTTCCTGACGCACCATCAACCAACATCTTCCAGGCCATCGGGTGGGGTAGTTCAGACTCTTCCAACTCGGTCACATAATCAGCCATGAAATCTGCCACCGCTTGCGCCTTTATGGATACCCTGGGCACGTAGCAGATATTGAACTCACTCAGCTCTACTAACCACTTGGTCAATCTTCCGGAGTGCTCCACCCCTTCCATGATGCCGCGAAGGGGGTGATCGGTCACTACTTTGATTGAGTATGCCTGGAAGTAGGGCCGGAGTTTCCTAGCCGACACCACCCAGGCTAATGCTAACTTTTCCAAGATAGGGTATCTGAGCTTGGCCTTCCTCAATACCATGCTAACATAGTAGATGGGGACTTGTTTCTTCCCTTCTTCTCGGCTCTGGTTGCTTTCCTTCCGGCTCGCTCAGCCGCGCTAGCCTCTTTGTGAACTCGGGGTTTGCTGCCTCCCCGTCCACTTCCTCCGCTGCTCTCTCCATCAACTCCTCATAGGACAGAGGAACCCTCTTGAGATCCATCTTGAAGAAACCCTCCCATAGCCCCAACATGAAGGCAAGCTGGAGGGTGTACCCTGTCACTTCTTGGACGAGGAGAACCTCCTCCCTGAACCGCTTGAGATACTGAGCTAACGACTCTCCGGACTTCTGCTTGATGTTGAAAAGCGATTCAAGATCCTTCTTCCTTTTCTTTGAGGTGGAGAAGCACAAGAGAAAGCCCCGATGCAAGTCCTAGATGGCATAAATCGACCCTGAGGGCAGCTGGTGGAACCAGTCCCTCGCCTTCTCCTTCAAGGTAGTAGCGAAGAGTCGGCACTTGAAGGCATCCGACATAGGTCTAATCGAGACCATGTCTTCGAACCACTGTAAGTGCTGAACGGGTTCATCCTTGCCGGTATATAGCATCATGGCCGACTCTCTAAACCCCTCGGGGAGTGGTGCCGAGAGCACCAACTCACAAAAGGACTTCCCCCGTTCACCCTCTGGACCTGCTCCACCCTTCCCGATAGCTCCCTGGGCGATCCTGCTCCAGCCGACCTCGGGCTCGCCGAAGGACCGCTCACTGGGGCCCCACTGGCCGGGACCCCCTCTACTAGGACAACACTCGTCGGGTTCTCGCTCGCCCCTGCCGGGCTGGGGAAGAGCTCCCGCCTAGCAAAGTCTCGCCCTGCCCCCTAGGCCGCCATCTCCTTTCCTGCTCGCTGAGCTGGAACATTCTCGCCAACTCCAGGTGGAGGAGCCATCTGGGGTGCTAGGGTCGCGAGACCACCCAGCGCCGTAATGAGAGCACTCTGGAAAGCTCCGAGAAGATCCCGCCTAAGATCTGCCAACATCTCCACCGTGGCTGGCGCTCCTGGGGGTGGCGAGCCTCCGAAGCTCGCATCCTGCTCATCCTATCCTGTCATGCTTTCTCCTTGAGATTTTCTTGAACCAGCTGCACTCCACGCTCACCGCACCAAAAATGTTGAAACCAGTAAATGGTCTCTATGGAGTTCGGGGCCCCCAACAAGTTGGGGGGCAACTAGCACTTACTATTCTCCTAGAGGAACAGACCGAAGCCTCAGAGCTAGACACGGACCCTTAGACTCAGTAAGGAGGACCTACTACACACCCGAAAGATCCTTAAAGCGCTTCCCCTCCCAAGCTAAAGCTGAAGCCCGAGCACCCTGGAGAGCTTTGAGAATGCTAACCAAGGATGGCTTGAGGAGAGAGAAGCTCCAAAAAGAAGTCCTCTCCAAAGGTGCCCTTTGGGTCTTATTTATAGATTTTCTGATTTGGTCTGCAAATAGAAGGATTCCGCCTCTTGATTTTACTACACGCACCCCAAATTTGGTCTTCTAACAACCAAACTCCGTTGTTTGGAGAGGCTAATGGCAGACCACCGAGGGTAAAAAAGGTAATTTTTCTCTATCAGCCTATGGGCAAGGGGTCTGCGAGAATATTACTCGCGAGAGCTCTCGCTGGCCTTCTCGCGAATCTTGCTCGTGACACCCCTCCTGTGCAAGCGCGTTGTGAAGACCTTGCTTGGGACCCTTCTGGCGATATCCACTGAGATCTGGTCTTGTGCGCCTTCCTGCGAGATCACCCCAGGCCCGCCAAAATAACTGCCTATCCCAGCGGATCCACTGGGACAGGACTGAGCCGTTGAGACAATAGGCCATCCCAGCCCAACCGCTGAGATAAGCTTATCTTGCTGAAACTTGATGTTCGTTGAACTGAGAAGCAAGTTCGTCGGACTGAGAAGTGAGTTCGTCGAAGGCAGATGATTTCATCGATCGCGCTTGGTTTCTTCGAATGCGCTTCGCCGGATCCAGGAGACCGCTATAAGCAGCCCGCACTGTGCTGGATTGCCAGCCCTTCTCGCGGGTGTATAGTGAGTATCCATCTCGCCCGCCTTCCAGCGAGCGGTCGGCGAGTGCCTGGCTCGCCCGGCTTCTTGGGAGATCTCTCTCGTGAGAGATTTCTCTTATTACTTTCTTCACAATGTTAACCTCTTAATCCATGCCACTTCCTCGACGAATATCGGGGTTGTACACCGCTAACTCCTGTGGAAACTCCAGTCTATAGCCAACGGGCTGATCCACTCCAGGATCCTGTAGAGCCCCATATATCTCAGACTGAGCTTCTTCCGCCTGCGAACCCGTAAGACTCCCTACATTGGACGTATCTTCTGGAACACCTGGTCTCCAACCTGGAACTCTATGTGACCATACCACGCATCCTAATACCTAACCTGGCATCTCTGGTCCCCAACATCCTAACTCAAATCAGTCGCACCTGGGTATCTATGTCCTCCATAAATTTTGAGCCGAGTGACTTGGGATCCTCATCTTGGATCCAAGATAGTGGATACCTGCACCTCCATCCCTCTGAGGGTGGAAAGCATGTGCTGACGTCAACCAAGAGCCCAGATAAGCCTGGACTGATCTTCAATTTTTGGACGTACACTGTCCATCCCTATTCGACACGATCGCCCTGGTCACACTACGATAACGGACAAACATCTCAACAAATCCCATCAAACACCAACGAGAGCGTCCTTCCGACTTGGGGTGACCCTAACTACCTTGGTCACTCTATCCTCGATGTTCTAAATAAACTTGTGCCCGGAGTGGGGATGTGGTAACCTGTGTATGAAATCCATAATTATATCTTCGAGCTTCCACTCTAACACTGGCAGTGACTGTGGTAGTTCCCCAAAGACTCTTGCACTTGGTTTTCACCAGTCTACAGACCTGACCGTGCATCACAAACTTACGATGTCTTTCTTTATTCTGGGGAAACACACGCTCCGGAATACACCATTTTTCCGGTGACTAAAGCTCTTGTTTATATGGGTAGACAACGCTTCTATAAAGTTTTCTCCGCATGTTTAGGTTCTTATTTCTTCAAGTACATCCGAGTGATCAATCAACTCCACTCTATAACTTATCCAGTTCTTACCATTGGTGGAACTGATCAGATCATCAAGCGTTCCAATCATCCTCAAAATTTCATGGGTTGCACTTGTGTATCTTATGAGTATATGTTAACCAATTCTTATTAGTATTCATGTTTATAAGATGACTCCCAATCACCTTTTATGTGGAGTTTGATTCATAAGGTATACGGGTAAAATTCTTTTGAAACCCTAAGATTTTCACAAGTCAATTTCATCATGGAAATATCATCAAGTTTATTTCACAAATTCATATCGCTTCCACATATTCTAGTCTTGATCACTTTCGGATGGTCCAAAGTAAGATAAACTTAGATCATTCTTATCATAGTAAACTCAAACACTATATTCTAATTCCAATAAGTCATCGTCTAAGATCTATGGTTATTCATCATCGTAGCTCCCAAGGTATAAGGGCTATTGTTGTAGTTAAAATTTTCTACCATAACAGGGCGTGATTTTTTTTAACAATTCATAAGTTAATCGCTTCTGAATGCCCCAAGTCACAAGAACCTCAAACATAACTACAACTTGTATGACCTAGTTTCCGTACTCAACTTCTAGAATGGGCCATCGACACCCCTAAGTGATTAATCCTGGCGACTTTACATTTCTAATGCTTCAACTAAGGTCAAGTCGTTGCTCGATCTACGATGTCCTTTCATTGTCCTAGTAATACTTCAGATCATCATTCAAGACCTACTGTTACACCCTCTCATCTTCGCCCGAGTAACATCGAATATGATCAATTTCAAAATCATTATGTTTACGACGCAATATCTTCTAAATTAGATCTAAAGGAAACCCAAGTCAGTCATTATTTTCCCAATAAACAAAAGGTAAGCCCCAATAAACAAAAGATAAGCCCCTATCTATTTTGGGCTGTGTATCTTTAATATCACCAAGTTATATTCATCCCAAGTTTGCAAACAATTCTTAGGGCACACAACCTTAGACTTGGGGTTCTATCTAGAGGCTCATTGGTATACTCCACACCTTAGACTCTTCCAGGTACCTTCTACGACAGCCTTATCAAGGTCAACATATGAACCAATCTCAAACGGGTCCCTTCCAAACTTGAATTCTTATCTGACCCTTGGTGTTTGTCGTGGTGGTTGTCTCAATATAAACATGTCACCGGTATGAGGGTTAGATCTACGAGTCCCCTACCATTCTGCTTATGTGTCAATCTCTCTTTCTCTAGCATCTTTGCGGTATCCTCGTACCTTGACCAAAATTATACGTGAGGTCTATTTCAGACTAGGGCATGGTATAATTTGTCATGGCAAGTCAAGTGTCCTAGTGGGGTTGAGTCTAATTCATTGACTAAAGGGCTATCTAAAGATATCTTTGTAGCCGGAGGTATTCCCTACTGGGGGTAGGGTTCGCCGCAGGCTACAAAAGAAAACTTGCCACTCATAAGGAGATTTGGCTAAAAAGATGCAGTTAAAAGTGGACTTTTTTCATGTGATTTCCCCACATGGGCACACAAATGCTTCCACTGCTTAGTTTGTCCTCAAACTAAACTAGCGCGGGGTGGCAGAGGGTTTGTGGACTTCTTTTCTTCGGATCGAGGTTTACTCTGATACCAGTTTGTAAGACCCCATTTTTTCTTTTGAAAACCCAGGTCTTATGCCCAGAACCGCCGCTTTGTGGTGACACCCTCGCTCGGGAAGGTCTCCACTACAAAACGCCGATCCTGCCGGCCATATCGATCACAGAAGAAGAAAAGAATAAAAGAACAAATAGAAGTTCAAGTCCACAAATCACATGCTATATATATAATAAATGTCAACATGATATAACTGAAATAACAAGGGTTACAATAATAAAGGGATCATTCCCTGTACATCATGTCCTCACTACAAGAACACTCGTGGAAGCAAACTACTAATCACTCACTGGTCCCGAACTGCTGTTCTTGTACTAGACTATCCCGTCTCCATCTGCACCGACCTCTGGTGCTGCTATGTCTCCTCGGTCCCCTAAAATGATATGGTACACCGACCGTTAGTCAAAAAGACTAATCCTTATGTTCCCCACCCCTCCCCCAATGGCTCCTAGGCACCGTGTGGGAGGATAAAGTGGAGGACAACATGGGGTATAACAAAGAGCAGGTGACAGGGGTACATGAAATGTTTCTACATTATACATGTATATATATATAATTGAAGCAGTAAAAGAGCATAGTAAGAGCAGGTAAAGAATAAGTAAAGTGCAGTAAGTAAAGACATGTATATAATAAAAAAGTAACCATTTATTTATAGGAATGCCCATACAAACCTATACACCAAGGGGTCGTTTAGAAAGGCCCATCGTATAAAGAGTCCCATAACTAATTTATACGATAGGGGTAGGGGTTGAAATGCAATGTTTATGCCATGACATGCAGAGTTATGTAGTTTATGCTATGTTCACACAAGTGCAACTCACACACTTCGACTCTATGCGCACAGACCTTTAGTTCCCCCTTTTTGGAGCTAGCAAGACTCTCAGGATACTCCCGTAGTGGAAAACGGAAGCGGTGGGTTGGGCCTCGCCCACCTCTAGGTTAGTATTCACACTACCTAACCTAGACCTATCGTACGCCTCCACGCAAAACTGCGGAGCATTGTACTCTTACTGGCTGGACCACCAGACTTTTATGGCTAAGTGCAAATTCCACACTTGCCGAGTCAACGTATTGACGTCGGTGTGAACGACCGTCCAATACCAAAGACCCACAACCTTCATGCACATGAAAACATGTTCTACTATATCTCGAGCCATAAACTACCCGGGCTAACCCGCCCGTCATTATAACCTTCTGAGCCACCAGCTAGCCGGACCAACCCATCCGCACTAACAACATTACTGAGTCACAAGCTCACTAGACTAACTAGTCCGATGCTTCAACCACCGAGCCTACCGCTCGTACAACCAAACCAACTAACCTCCTGTAACAACGAGGTGTGGGTGTGCGTATTATTAAGTTAATCTTGTATATCAACTTATCCTTACAATTTACGGTTTATCTTGGACTTCTCGAGGATTACCCTGTAAGGGGCTCGCTACGATACTAGGAACCACAATGGGATGAAACCCCAAAGCTCCTTTTCTCAATACACTTAGTGTATTTGGTAGCTACCCGTAAGAACACCCTCCTTGTCATTTCTCTTGAATTACTCTACGTATTTTATGACCTTCTAAGGGGAAAGATGATCCTTCGTCAATCCCGAGTACAACTTTACCCTAAACTCACCAAGCACACCCTCATCACCTAAACTCCTTTTGGTGACCTTCAATCCCTTCAACCTGACCATTTGCACCAACTACGTGCCACTTCCACTTGGTAGTCCCCCAAATATCCAAATTTCACATTTTTACTATACGCAGACCAAACTAACTATATGAAGCTTATAAGTAGAGGTACTGCAAATATTCAACCACATGACACAAGATTTTTACTAGAGGACTATCATGGCATTATAAGACTAAATCCAAAGACTCATATGTTTCCTCAATATTTTAGCATTTATTTAAATTTCTCCAATATTTGCCAAGTTTGGATATGAACATGAAGTGTAAGGTATTCTCAAGACATGATCCTCATAAAATTAAGATAAATCTAACAGGCCAAAATAACAGTAAATAATGAATATCACAATTTTACAGTAAGAAAATGTCCTCTTTTTTTAATATTTAACTTCTATCCAAACTTGAAGGTTTATGAAGGAACTACCAAGAATACTTATGCCAAAATTATACAAAAATTACCAGACCTCTATTATGTCCAGAAAAGCTTAATTACAGAGTTTCACAATTTATGGGAATCATTTCCTCACTGAAATAATTAATCCAAATAATTCCTAATTTGCACATGTTGTGAAGTAGCCTACTGATATCAATTTCCAAAAATTCTATAAAATTCACAGAGCTTCCTAGTGCTCTGAAATGTCCTATCACTAAGTTGCACATTTTTACAGAGAGTATTGGACCCTCAATTATATTTCTTAAGATTAAGGTAATATAAGTGCCTTATAAATGAAGTGCTGGTTAAATAACCTAATTAATTTCACAAAAATTACCAGAGGTCTATCACATAAATATAAAGGTACTACCAAGGTTTCATCACCATCCAAGACCATTTGAACATGTAAATGTCTCTTATAAGAAATTTCTCTAAAGGGGTTATGACCTAATTTAGGGGGAATAAATTCTCCTAAAATTCTCTCAAAATTTTCTAGTGCATAATTACATCCCATGAACAATCTCTTAGGTTCCATGGCCATTTTATAGCTTTTGACCACATATCCTTCACAAAGCTCTATATGCACCCCAAGGGGTAAAACTAGGGTCCTAGGGCATATCCACCTCTACACCACTCCATCTTACTCATGAAGGTGTTTTACTTGATCCTAAACCAGTGGCCAAGGTTTCAACTCATGGTGATGAGTTTTGCCAACCATACCCCAAGATAAACACCATACCTTGTTTTGGCCTAGTTTCACCGAACTTGGGTTAGCAATTTTCCTAACCAAATCAATCCCAACTGGGCCAAAAGTTTTACCAGGGTCACATTGTGATAACCCTAAGAAGTACCCACCAAAATTTGGAGGGCATTGGAGGTCATTTGACCCAATAATTAATTAATATTTAATTTATAAAATTATTACCAAAACCTTAGAAAAAGGTTCTCCTAAAAATCTCATCTTTGGATCTGTTATGGGTGTATGTACAAATAGCATAGGTTTCAATTTTCAAGTCAATCCCATAACCCAATCAAAAGTTATTCAAGAAATGGTTGCTGTCCTACACTAGGGACCAGTCCCACCAAAATGGACCTACAGAAAGCTACATAACTCCTTTTGGGTGGAAACAAATTTTAAAATAAAGTAGACTCCAAGGGCTACAACTTTGGTGTTGACCACTGTTTCTGTAGAGGGGCCTAAGTATTCTTAATAAATTAATCTATGTACATCAAAATGTGTGACAGAAAATACATTTAATAAACATTTATATCATATGATCCAGCACAGATCTTGAAGCAATTTTGAGGGCATCCCTTCATATTCCTCCTCCAGCCAAGGGTGGAGATTTACCCGACCTGTAGCCTATCTACCTTGGTTTTCCCGGCCACCCACACCCCTCCCCGGCCGGCCAATGCCACCAGCTTCCTTGAGGTGGTGGGCGGCGATAGGAGGTGTTGCCCGACCTGTGATGGCCGGAACCGGCAGTTTAGGCAAGGAAAAATACCTCCAAAAATGGATTTTTCAGCCACATGATCTAGGGCCAATTGGCCTTAAACCTTGCAAGCAATAGATGTGGATCTATCCATTAGAGAAGAGGAGAAGAACCAGACCTTCAATCGGGCATGATGGTGGTTGCTTCACGGATTTGCCATGAACGCCCCCTTCAAGTTGTGCTCCTTGCCGATATAAGCCTCCACTGCATGATTTCCTCTGTAATGTTGGGGGTTTCACTCCTCTCAGTCTTCTGAAGGTGTTAGAGGCATCAATTGGGAGAGGGAGAGGTTACAACCTTGAAAACCATTAATGGCCATTAAGATGATTTTTGAAATCCCCCCAATTTAACACTTAGGTGGTCAGGCATGGACAATAAACTCCTCAAAACTGACGAGGGGTGAGTTACAAAGCCATTGGAGATGAAGAGGGGAGGCCCTAGGCCTCTCATGGCCATTAATGGCCTTCTCTCTCTTCTTTATCTTTCTTCAAAATTGGGGAAATTGCACTCTCTCTCCTACTCATCATTTCTAGAAATTGAATGGCCCCTTGAGTATATATCAGGCACATGAAACTATTGGGCCACTCCAATTGGGTCTAGCCGAAGTGGATTGGGCTTGATTAGGTCAAAATAGGTCATTTTGACCTAAATTTAGGGTGGACTTAACTTTGGTCATTTTGACCATTTGGGTTGGCCCTAATGGGTTGGCCTCTATTAAGGGTTAGGAAGGTATAGGTAGGGTGAATTTGGCAAGGTGGAGGCCAATTGACCCACAATAGGGCAATTTGACCAAAATAGGGCTAGAGTTGACTTAGGTCAAATTGGCCAAATTGGTGGTCCCATGATGGGGGTTCTTAGTCCATTGGGTCCCTAATAACCTTATAAGGGTAGGGGAAAGGTCAATTGGGCATGGTGGAGGTCAATTGACCCTAATTAGGCTACTTTGACCAATTTGGGGTTTGGGTTGACTTTGGTCAATTTGGCCTCTTTGGTTTACCCCAATGGGTCCTTAGTGCTCTAAGGGACCCCTTAATAGGTTAGGTATGTCATGGTGGGGTCAAAGGGTCAAGGTGAGGCCCTTAAGTCCAACCCTATGCTTGTTAATTAGAAATTGCTATTTGCAGACCACTGTGGTTTCCTTCTTCTTGCCTAAGTTCACATGGTCTTTTGAGATTCCTAGGGTTTTGTCATGACCTAGTCGTGACAAAACCACTCTAGGGGTCTAGTTATTTGGGGGATGTTACATATACCTCTTCCTTCAAGTCACCATTGAGGAAGGCTGATTTGACATCCATTTGATACACTTTGAACCTCTTGTGGGCAGCATAGGCAAGGAATAGCCTATTTGCTTCCAACCTTGCAACAGGGGCAAGGTTTGATCAAAGTCTATCCCTTCTTCCTTTCTATACCCCTTGGCTACCAGCCTTGTCTTGTTCTTTATGATTGTGCCATTTTCATCTAACTTGTTCCTTTAAATCCATTTGGTACCTATGATATTGTGTCCTTGAGGTTTTGGCACCAATTTCCATACCTTGCATCTCTTGAATTGTAGAAGTTCTTCTTGCATAGCTTGAATCCAAAAGGTGTCTTGGTTGGCTTCTTCAAATTTCTTGGGCTCCATTTGTGATAGGAAGCTCAAGAATAGGGCTTCATTATGAGCCCTGCTTCTGGTTAATACACCTTGATTTTGATCTCCAATTATTTGTTCTCTTGGATGATCCCTTAGATTTCTTACAGCGGTAAGTAGTCTGTTCTCAGCTTGTTGTGCTATTTCTGCTGGTTCAGCAGTGTCTTCATAAGCATCGACTTCTTCCTCTTCAGGGATGGCAGCATCAAAATAAGCTTTGCTGCTTCTGGGTGTGTCTTGTATAGACATCCTTTCCAAATCCTTTTCATTTCCAGCCAAGACAGAAGATCTAGACCAGCCCTTATATATTAGGATGGTCTCTTCAAATACTACATGCATAGACTCCTCTACAATATGAGTTTTCTTGTTATACTCTCTATAAGCTCTACTATATGAGCTATAGCCAACAAGAACACCTACATTGCATTTCTCTGCAAACTTTGTTAATTGAGATTTTCCATTGTGTATGTTGGGACCATTGCCCACAATGTCCTAGATTTGGAGAAGTGCATTCCTAAGTCAAAGATATACCTCAGAATGTATTTGATATACTTTCTAGAATCACTGTGCAGGAGATCAGGTCAAGCTAGGTGCTCAAGAAATTCATCTAAGTTCACAAGCGTCGAGACACTACACATTGCTCGACGCCTGTGACCCAGAAGCGTCGACCCATGTCTGCTTTCTAGAAAGGACAAGGTCGCTGCTGAAGGTCTGAGACCAAGTCAAGAAGCGTCGAGCCAAGGAATATCGCTCGACGCCGTGGAATAAGAAGTGTCGACTAATGTCAGGTAGCTCAACGTCAGCAAAAAGAGTCTAGATGTGAAGGAACAGTTAAGAAGCGTCGAGCTCCTATACATTGCTTGACTCCTACAGATCAAAAGCGTTGAACGACTAAAGATTGCTCGACGCCTAAGAAGGAGGTGTTGAGAAATTCAGTCTAACTAGAAAGTGTCGAGCATCTACACATCACTCGACACCTTATAGAAAAAGCGTCGACAGAGATACACAATACTCAACGCCTTTTTCCTGAAAAGCGCTGAGTTCAGATATTATTATCAGTACATCTACAGTAAGCTGAGCCATGTCGAGATGATGACCATGTCCTAACTCCTCTTCTATACTGAAGCCACTAAAGACCATTGATGATCTTGCGTCATGCTGACTTGGAGGAACGTCTCAGATGTCACGGATGGCGGGTTATAAATAGAAGGCAAGACCTATGATTTAGATGTAGATCTTTCCTATTGAAGGCCATTATCTTCTCCATTGTTCGAGAGAAAATATGACGAAGAATCTGAAGAAGCCATCTCATCTTTCAGAATCGTACTACAAGATTTTTTTTTAGCAATCTAGTGCTGAGTTTATTTTCTAAAGAGAGAAGGTTAAGGAGGAAGAATCTTTCTTCCTAAAGAAGAACAATCATGACAGCCTGTGCAATTCAAGAAGATTATTTCGCTGTTGCTGTTTTGCTGAAGATTTCTATCTGATCATTCAAATAGATCAAGAAGACTCAATACATTGAAGAATCTGAGTCTAAGTGTTATTTCTACTTCTTTCAATTTTTGTAGGATTTGAGTTGTCAGATCCGAGTGTAGGATCTTTCAAGAATCTTAGGTGTAGGATCAGGTGTGATCTAAGTTGTAATATTCAGGGTTGAATCTGAGTGTAAGCCTATTGTTATAAAGGCTGAGGTAGGATCTGTTGAGATCTGAGATTATAGGATCTGTTGAGATCTGAGAGTGTAGGATCTGTTGAGATCTGAGATTGTAAGATCTGTTGAGATCTGAGACTGTAAGATCTGTTGAGATCTGAGCCGTAAGACCTTTTTGATGGTCTGAGATCTGGAGGAGATATAAACCCTATCTAGCACACTGCTAGAGGGGAGAAGGGGGAAAGTGGATTACCCAAGATAGGGGAACCACTATAAAATTCTGTTTGTTTGTGTTTGTGTTTGTTTCTTGAAAGCTCTGATCTTTATTAACATTCATTTAGGATTTGATTAAGAATTGCAAGTAGATTTTAAAATAACCTATTCACCCCCCCCCCCCCCCCCCCCCCCCCTCTAGGTGATTAGCTACCCTTAAATAAAGTCTTTCAAGTGGTATCAGAGGGAGGTTGTTCAAGAAAAGGTTTAACATCCTGAGCAAGACCTCCTAAGGGTAGATTTGTTAAGTCGTGATGGCTAACAGTGAAGGGAAGAAGGAATTCACATCAATGAAGTTACCAATCTGTAGAAAAGAAAACTTTGGGATTTGGAAGGAAAGGGTCAGATTATTCATGGAAGCCTCTGACCCTAGGATATACATCACAATACTAGAAGGACCTTTTGTTCCAATGAAGGTCTCGTTCACAGATGGAAGTATCAAGACTCCCAAAACATATTATGAAATGACTAAAGATGAAGTGATTCTGGCCACCATGGATAAGAGAGCTCAGAACATCATTGTGAGTGCAATTGAGGATTCAACCTTCCATAATTTAGTACACTGCAAAACTGCCAAAGAAATGTGGGATTCTCTCATTGTCTATATGGAAGGGACTGAAGAAGTCAGAGATGACAGGAAGTCTCTTCTGAATCAGCAATATGAGGCTTTCAGATAAGACAAGAATGATTCAATAGCAATCTGTTATGAGAAATTCTTCAAAATTGTAAATGGTCTGAAAACCTATGGAAGAACATTTATAGATTATGAGCTGAATGATAAATTCTTAAGATCCCTGAACAAAGAATGAGATATCAAGATCTGTGCTATCAGGGAAATGGGAATTCTGGGAAACATTCAGCCACAGAATCTATATGGAAAACTTCTATCCCATGAACTTCGCCTGAATACCAAAAAAGTTGAAGAAGGACAAAACAAGGAAAATCCCATTGCTCTGAAGGCAGAAAGTTCCAAAAGAAGCAAGGAGAGGTTGTCACCACCTCCCAGGATACCATCTGAATCTGAAGGATCAGTGACAAGCAACTCTGACTCTGAAATATCAGATGGTGAACTGGCACTCTTCACCAAACAGCTGAAGAGGATGCTCAGAAGAAAACAACACTGGAAAACTAGGTCTTCTCAGCCATCCAGATCCAAGAAGCACTCCAACTACTCAGAAGTATCCAGATCAGATTCCAAGAAGGACAGGTATAACTCTAAACATAATAAATCTAATTCAGAAGAAATTGTGTGCTTTGGATGCAGGAAATCTGGGCACATGATTATTGATTGTCCATCAAAAAGAAAGAGCAACAAAAAGTCTGATGAAAGAGGGCACAAGTCTGACAAGAAACATGAGAGGAGCCTAATAGCCAAGAAAGGCAAAGTCACTCTCAGTGACAGTGAGTCTCAATCATCTGATTCAGACAGTGAAGAGGCACTCATAGCACTGATGGCTGTCCATGAAAATGAAGACATTCTGAACCAGAGATCTATGATAAGAGCCCCACTATCAAAGTCTGATAGTGAGGAGGATGAAGAAGAAAAAATAGGACTCATGGCCCTCAGTGATGAAGAGGATCAGGAGACAATCTCCAATGTAAAGGTACTTGATAAAACTCCTTTATCTGATTCTGAATCTGAACATAAAACTATTTCACTAGATGAAATGTTTGAGAAATATGAGTAAATTCTTAAAGCTCTCATAAAGAGTAAAAAGATTAACAAAAAATTACATAATAAAATAGCTGAACTAAAAGAAACTAGCTCCCAATGCTCTGAGACAGCTGAGAGGCTAAATCAGGTAAGCAAGGAGCTTAGCAAATTGAAAGTTATGTCTATCATTCACATTTAGACAATATGCACAAATGAGAAATTAATAAAAGAACTTGAAGCTAAACTCCTAGCTGAAAGGAAGCTTGTGGCAAAATTCTCTAAACCACAAACTATCCTTCCCATAATAGACACATTCTCTGCACAATACAGATGTGGCATAGGATACAATGGGAAGGAAGAAAATAAATCTAAAAATAATGACAAGGCACCCATGCAACCTATAAAATTCAACAAATCCATGCTTATCACAAATGAGCATGATCTAGAAGATGTGCATAAGCATTGGAAGGGTGAGTGTTCCACTAGCTAAGCTCACTCAATTCAACCAAGCATTAGTGATGCCAAATCTCTATACAAAGAAAAAGGAGTAACTCATCATGACTCCTTTGTATTTGGAGCAAACACCAAATTCAAAGGAGAGGAACTGAGACCAGTAGTGAAAACTACTGTTGTCAAGAAAACTAAATCAGCAAATTTCATTGAAACACTTTACAAAAATCCATTGAATAAGGCAATTAAACAAAATGTCAGCCAACCCAAAGAAGTGAAAAGACATCAAAGGAGGTATAACAAATATGAATGTTGGTGTTGTGGAAAGGTCGGCCATTTTGCTCTTGACTGCTGGTTCAACCCAACTGTTCCATGAATTAATTCTGGGAAATCAATACTTAGACCAGTGGCAACATACACAGCACAAAGGTTCAAACAACAAGTAAAGATACCAGTTAATACTAACAAGGTTCTAGGACCCAACTCTGTGTAGGTTACTAAGAAAAAGTAATTTTCTTATTGCAGGCTTGTCCAAAGACCAATCAAATTCCTATCTGGTATTTGGACAGTGGGTGCTCTATGCACATGATAGGAACAAGAAGTCTACTGAATGACTACACTTCTGTGAAGATTGGACCAAAGGTTATCTTTGGAGGGTCTGACAAAGGTAAAACTAAAGGTTATGGTAAAATCACAAATGGAATTGTCACCATCACCAAAGTTGCTCATGTTGATGGATTGCAACAGAATCTCATCAGCATAAGTCAATTATGTGAACTTGGGTATGCCATTTCATTCCACAAGGATGAGTGTCTGATTAAGAAGGAGAATGAGATAATTCTCTCAGGCACTAGGAGTGGTAACATAGATTGCTTAAATTTTATATGTTCTGAACAAGTAAATCCCATATGCTTAGTAGCTGAAAATAAAGTCTCTAGCAGTGTCCAATGGCACAAAAGGTTAGCTCATATAAATTACAAGACTATAAATAAGCTCATTTCAGAAGAACTAGTGAGAGCTGGGCCTAAGTGGAAGTGTGTGCAGAAGAGTCCCTGCCATGCTTGTCAAATAGGTAAGCAAACCAAGTCATCCTTCAAACCAATTGGTGAGAAGGATTCCATTAGATGTCTATACCAACTTCACATGGACCTATTTGGACCAATGCCAATTCATAGCCTAGGAGGAAAGATTTACACCCTTGTAATTGTTGATGATTATTCTAGATTCACATGGGTATTCTTCCTAAGACACAAGTCAGATACTCTAGAAGTATTCACTAGCTTTGTAAGGCAAATCGAAAATGAAATAGGAAATACAGTAGTCAAAATTAGAAGTGACCATGGGACTGAATTTCAGTCTGGTGCAATGACCAAATTTTGTGAAAATCATGTCATCTCACAAGAGTTCTCATCCCCTAGATCTCCCCAACAAAATGGGGTTGCTGAGAGAAGAAATAGAACTCTCATTGAAGCCAGTAGGAGAATGCTGAATGATTCCTCTCTTCCTGAGTATTTTTGGGCTGAAGCTGTAAACACAGCATGCCATGTGCAGAATAGGGCACTTATCAACAAAAGACTGAATAAGACCCCTTATGAGTTGAAAGGTAGAAAACCCACTTTAGCCTACTTCAAAATATTTGGAAGTAAGTGCTTTGTATTAAATAATGGAAAACACCATCTCACTAAGTTTGCTGAAAAAGCCCATGAGGGAATATTTGTTGGTTATAGCTCTCAATGTAGAGCCTATAGAATCTTCAACAAAAGCTCAAATAAGATAGAAGAATCTATACATGTTGTATTTGATGAAACCAGCCTTATTTATAAGGATCTGGGAAGTTTCTCTAGTAATGCAGGTTCAACACAGAAATTGAAGGAGATGAATATCAATGAACAACACATTGAAGACAATGAAGAAACTAATGAGAATGTGATTGTGACTAGAGAGGATGAGTATCAAGAAGAAGACAAACATGAGGAACCAATTGTTGTTGAAGAACCACAACATCCACAACCTCTAGAACAGCCAACTCAAATAGATGCACCAGAATTACAAAGGGAGAATGAGAGGTGGAGGAATGCAACCAAGCACCTGAAGGATCACCCCAAAGAACAGATTATAGGAAATCCAAATGAATGTGTGCAAACCAGAAGAGGGAACTCAATACATGAGGCATTGCATCACAACTTCCTATCCAAAGTAGAACCTATGAAGTTTGATGAAGCCAATAAGGACTCTTCATGGATATTGGCTATGCAAGAAGAGCTAAATCAATTTGAAAGATGCAAGGTCTGGATATTGGTTCCAAGACCAAAGAAACACAAAGTCATAGGGAACAAATGGGTATTTAGGAATAAGCTGGATGAAAATGGTGTGATTATCAAGAACAAAGCAAGGTTGGTTGCCCAAGGATATAGACAAGAGGAAGGCATAGATTTTGATCAAGGGTTTGCTCCTGTGGCAAGAATGGAGGCAATCAGACTATTCCTGGCATTTGCAGCACATATTGGATTCATAGTTTATCAAATGGATGTGAAGTCAGCATTCCTTAATGGAACAATACTGGTGGAAGTATATGTAGAACAACACCCAGGTTTTATTGACTCTACTCATCCAAACTATGTCTATCTTTTATTAAAAGCTTTTTATGGTCTAAAACAGGCACCTAGGGCCTGGTATGAGACATTATCTAGATTTCTCATTGAGAACAAATTCTCAAGGGGAAGATAGACAAGACATTGTTTCTTAGGGTAGTTAAAAGTCATATTCTTCTAGTAGAAATATATGTAGATGACATTATTTTTGGCTCAACTGATAATAACCTTTGCAAAAAGTTTGCAAGCCTTATGCAAGGGAAATTTGAAATGAGCAGCATGGGTGAGTTCAAATACTTCTTGGGACTTCAAGTGAAACAGTCTGAGGAAGGAATCTTCATTTCTCAGACCAAGTACACCAAAGAGATCATCAAGAAGTTTGGAATGGAAAATTCCACTGTCATGAAAACCCCAATGGCAGCCAATATGTCACTGGACAAGGATGACAAAGGGAAACCTATTGATGAAACCTTGTACAGAGGCATCATTGGCTCATTGCTCTACCTAACTACTAGCAGGCCAGACATTGTGTTCTCAACATGTGTGTGTGTGCAAGGTATCAAGTGAACCCTAAAGAATCTCACTACACTGCTGTCAAAAGGATTCCGAGATATTTGAAGGGTACTCTTAATCTTGGCCTTTGGTATCCTAGAAGCAATGACTTTGAACTGACTAGTTATTCAGATGCTGACTTTGCAGGATGCAAGGAGGATAGAAAAAGCACATCAGGCACCTGTCAATTCCTTGGCAAAAGACTAATATCTTGGAGTAGCAGGAAGCAAACCAGTGTAGCTATCTCTACAGCAGAATCTGAGTACATCTCAGCTGGAAACTACTGTGCTCGGCTACAATGGATTCAACACCAACTCCAAGACTATAAAATCCAGCTAAGTAAATCTCCTTTATATTGTGATTCAAGTAGTGCTATTGCTATAGCTAATAATCCTTTATCACATATCAGAACAAAGCACATAGAAATTAGATATCACTTCATAAGAAAACATGTAGAAAATGGAGACATCACAATTGAATATATCCCCACAAACAAACAAGTGGCTGATATATTCACTAAACCCCTGGATGAAACAAAATTCAATAACTTCAAAATTGAATTAGGAATGCTTAAAATGGAATGAAGTTGTCTTGAAACTAAAATAAAGCTAGAATAAATGACAATTCTCAAATAAAAACAGAAAATGAAATAAATAAATGAAAATAATAATTAAGTCCTAAAAGGTGAATGAAGTTATGCCTGGCGTCGAGCAAGGATACCTGGCGTCGAGCGAAGACACCTGGCGTCGAGAAAAGGATACCTGGCGTCGAGCGAAGATAAATGGCGTCGAGCGAAGATAACTTACGTCAAGCAATCTCAGCGCTTGTGTGAAAAGAGCTAGGCCGTCTCGACAGGGTAAATCTAAACCATTTGATCAATTTGGTTAAGTCTGGTGCGCGGCTATTCATCTTCTTGAACTAGAAATTCTATAAATAGGGAAGACAATTTGTCAGTAACCATGCCCTAGAATTCCCAGTTTGAAATTATCTGCCCTAGAGTATCTCTCCATCAACACTTTCAATCAAAAATCCACAACTACAATGCCTCCCAAGAGCAGTGATTACCTTTACGAAGGAGGCGAGCTCGTTCGCAATGGATTCTAAACAGCACCAGAGGAAATCAAGATAACCATCGAGCTAATTTACAAATCAGGGCTAGAATTCGTTCTATCTGAATCGTCTCTAATCTGGAAATGAGAGGTTTTAGAACTTTTCTCCAATGCTATAATAAACACCACCAACTCGAAGCTTAAAACTACTGCAAATGGTAAGAAGATTAAAATTTCTGCTACAAGACTCGCCAAGGCACTAGAACTACCAATACTCAAAAGTAATGAAGAAGAAGAAGAGGTGAGTTCTGAGCAAATAAAATTAGCCCAAGTTTGGTGTGGAATTGAAACATCACACGAAATTTCTTGAAGTATACTGAGGAAAGGGATGAACTCAAGAGGAAAGCTGCTGATAGATGTGATAGGAAAGGGACTATTATGCAAGACAGGGTCCCATGATAAAATCTCCAGGAAAATGTTTGTTCTACTGACTAGAATTATTCATACATTGAGAACTGATTGGGGAAGGGTAATGTTTGACAGAGTGATCGAATGTATCCAAGAACCCAACATGGGTAGGATACTGTCTTGGTACCTAGTAAAGGTAATTCCTGATTCTTTAAACAATAAACTTGGGTCAAAAATAAATCACATGAAGAAAATGGACATCAGAATGCTAGAAAGATGGGAAAGGATCTTGTCAAGTCATCCACCAGCAGAATCCTCTCCCAAGCAGAAGAAAGGTCAGAAGAAAAAGAAGAAGAAGGTCTCTTCCAGCTCTTCAAGTTCATCATCATCCAAAAGGAAATCGAATTCCTCTCCAATCCACGACCCTAATCTCACAACATCTGAAGAAGAAGAAGAAGGGAACAAATCTAGGGACAGTATTCCAGACACACCAACAGGTACTGATCCAATACTGGAAGGGGTTGACAAGAACAACAAAGAAAAAGATGGGAAAGAGAAAGAAGAAGAAGAGAGAGGAGGTCAACCTGGATCCCCTGCTAGAGATGTGGGGAAGTTTCAAGTTGAGGGGGAGGCTCAGGATGAGATCCCTGCTCCAGACAATACTGATTTTAACAATGCAGATGTTGAGGGGGAGTCTCAGCATGAGAACCTTGCCCCTGAGAATCTTGATCCAGAAAATACACCATTTGAGGGGGAGCATCAGCAAGAGATCCCCGCTCAAGCGAATACTGACCAGTACAATGCAGCATTTGATGGGGAGTATAAGCCTGAGGTCCCTGCTTAAGAGAATCCTGCTATTAATGCTATGGATGTGGAAGGAGAGACTGAAACCACAAGGAAAGAGGCTGAGAAGGTGATCAAGATAGAATCCTCTAGCTCACATATGAGCCAGAGAGATGACTCTTTCATAAGAGAGGAAAGTAGTAGAAGTGCTGGAATAGCAAGAGAAATCAATGTGGATCTAAGTCCAATACTACCTCAGCTGGAGGAGTTTCTCAATAATCAAAGAAGATTACAGGAGCAGTATATTGAAGAAAATAATACAAAAGTGAAAAATGATGTAAATTTTCAAATGAAATTGGTAAGATTTGAAGTCAATCATCAGATGAATGCACTGAGCGAGGAAAATGATAAAATTTTTCAAAAGAGTTGGTGCTTCTGTGGATTATTCATGTGAACAGCTTGATTCAATCAAAGAGACTTCAAAGGGTATGAAAGCAAAACAAACAGATATTGCAAATACTGCAGATGATGTTCAAAAGAATCAAGGAATCTTGAGAAACAATATGCAGGTATTATACAAAGAACAAGTTGCTCAAATTCTAACAGGCACTGCCAAAATAGAAGCAAGGTTGCAAAAACATGATGCTAATATGCTAGCCAAGGTTGATGTGAGCTCCTCTACCCTAAAAGATCAAGTAGAAAATGAATACAGATACCATTGATGATCATCTTCTTAAAGTTAAGAAAATTCTTGAAGGAGGAGTAAATCATCTGGAGGGTCAGATTAGATTTCAGAAAAATGTTCTAAGAGATCATATAGTTGAAGAAGTCACAAAGGGGGAGAGGTCAATGATTAAAGCCAGCTCTGAGCATGCTATTTGGACATCTAATTCCATAAGAGAAACATTAGGCCATCCTCCCATCTACTATGATGATCAAGTATCTGAATCTAAGCCTGCATCTCCTACACAAATTCAAAAGCAAATTGCAAAGATGTACAGTCCTGATGACAAGCATAAGAAAAAGCACATCTCTTATGAGCAAGTAGAATCTAGCAAAAGGAAATTTAGAGAAGAAGTTGAATCAAGAGATGATTATGAACATTGGTCTCCCTCATCAAAGGAAATGATTCTAGCAGCATGGGAAGCTGTGAAAGGTAATCCAGGAGAAAGGAGGAAATGGTATTTTGAAGCTGAGTGGTTGAAGCACAGGGATCAGGAGGAGCTGAAGATAAAGTTCAAAGCTGACAAATTGGCTGGGAATGTTCAGGCAAGTGATAAGGAGCCAATCAGACATTTCCCAAAGCCATTTGGCTACTTCAAGAGAAGGAAAGAAGTTGTTGAATCCCTATCCAAGAGAGCCAAAAGAGGAACAGATATCAAGGAACCTGAATAGCTTTAGGATTTGAATCTTTCTTAAACGTTCTCACAGAATGTACTTGATATAATTTTGGATTTCTTGATGAGCTCCCAGAGCAAACTATCTCTTATTATCATCATATATATATGCCTGTGATGTGATTCTTTCCTTATATTTACATGATTTATTCTGAACTGCTTGTGATATAGATCATGTAATTTGTGATTTTGTGCTCATATCATAAATCATGTCTGAGATAATTTCTTTTGTTAGAATGTTATGGTAGTCTGCTTTTATAAAGTATTATACTCGTCATATTATGATTGCCTATGTTGAAAGTATTGGTTATCTTTGTAAAAGGGGTATATCATAGACTAAGGTTATGACTTCTTCAAATAGGGTGAGATTGTTGGGACCATTGCCCACAATGTCCTAGATTTGGAGAAGTTCATTCCTAAGTCAAAGATATACCTCAGAATGTATTTGATATACTTTCTAGAATCACTGTGCAGGAGATCAGGTCAAGCAAGGTGCTCAAGAAATTCGTCTAAGTTCACAAGCATCGAGACACTACACATTGCTCAACGCCTGTGACCCAGAAGCGTCGACCCATGTCTGCTATCTCAAAAGGACAAGGTCGCTGCTGAAGATCTGAGACCAAGTCAAGAAGCGTCGAGCCAAGGAATATCGCTCGACGGCGTGGAATAAGAAGTGTCGACTAATGTCAGGTAGCTCAACGTCAGCAAAAAGAGTCTAGATGTAAAGGCATAGTTAATAAGCGTCGAGCTCCTATACATTGCTTGACTCCTACAGATAAAAAGCGTTGAACGACTAAAGATTGCTCGACGCCTAAGAAGGAGGTGTTGAGAAATTCAGTCTAAGTAGAAAGTGTCGAGCATCTACACATCGCTCGATACCTTATAGAAAAAGCATCGACAGAGATACACAGTACTCAATGCCTTTTTCCTGAAAAGCGCTGTGTTCAGATATTGGTATCAGTACATCTACAGTAAGCTGGGCCAAGTCAAGATGATGACCATGTCCAAACTCCTCTTCTATTCTGAAGCCACTAAAGACCGTTGAAGATCTTACATCATGCTGATGTGGAGGAACGTCTCAGATGTCACGGATGGCGGGTTATAAATAGAAGGCAAGACCTATGATTTAGATGTAGAACATTCCTATTGAAGGCCATTATCTTCTCCATCATTCGTGAGAAAATCTAAGGATGAATCTGAAGAAGCCATCTCATCTTTCAGAATCGTACTACAAGAAATTTTGTTAGCAATCTGGTGCTGAGTTTATTTTCTGATGAGAGAAGGTTAAGATGGAAGAATCTGTCTTCCTAAAGAAGCACAGTCATCACAGCCTGTGTAATTCAAGAAGATTATTTCGCTGTTGCTGTTTTGCTGAAGATTTCTATCTGATCTTTCAGATAGATCAAGAAGACTCAATACATTGAAGAATCTAAGTCTAAGTGTTATTTCTACTTCTTTCAATTTCTGTAGGATCTGAGTTGTCAGATCTGAGTGTAGGATCTTTCAAGGATCTGAGGTGTAGGATCAGGTGTGATCTGAGTTGTAAGATTTAGGGGTGAATCTGAGTGTAAGCCTATTGTTATAAAGGCTGAGGTAGGATCTGTTGAGATCTGAGATTGTAGGATCTGTTGAGATCTGAGAGTGTAGGATCTGTTGAGATTTGAGATTGTAAGATGTGTTTAGATCTGAGACTGTAAGATCTATTGAGATCTGAGCCATAAGACCTTTTTGATGGTCTGAGATCTGGAGGAGATATAAACCCTATCTAGCACACTACTAGAGGGGAGAAGGGGGAAAGTGGTTACCAAAGATAGGGGAACCACTGTAAAATTCTGTGTGTTTATGTTTGTGTTTGTTTCTTGAATGCTCTGAAATTTATTCACATTTATTTAGGATTTAATTAAGAATTGCAAGTAGATTTTAAAATAACTTATTCACCCCCCCTCTAGGTGATTAGCTACCCTTAAATAAAGTCTTTCAGTTTAAAATGTAGCATTTGGAGCCAAAGATTCTAAAGTATGAAATTGTAGGTTGCTTGCCTTTCAGAATCTCATAGGGATTTATTCCATAAACCATATTGATGGAAGCTCCATTGAGAACATGACATGCAGTATTGACTGCCTCAGCCCAGAAGTATTCTGGGAGTGAGGAGTCACTAGCAGTGTTCTCCCAGCTTATATTAAGGTCCTATTCCTCCTCTCAACAACACCATTTTTTGTGGAGTCCTTGGGGAGGAGAACTATTGGGTGATACCATATTCTTAACAAAACCTTGTCATAGCTTTAGATTGAAATTTTGTGCCATGGTCAGTTCTAGTCCTGACCACAGCACATTGCAAGTCATTCTGAATTGCTTTGACATGAGTTATAAAGATATTTAGAGTATCAGACTTCTTCTTTAGGAAGAATACCCATGTATATTTTGAGTGATCATCAACAATCACCAAAGTATATAACTTCCCACCTAGTCTCTGAATTGGCAAAGGACCAAAAAAGTCCATATGCAAGAGATAAAGACATCTTTCAGTGTCTTTGGAGTTAATACTTTTAAAGGTGGCCCTTGTTTGCTTACCCATTTGGCAAGCATGATAGGGACCACTTTTAATACATTTTATATTAGGACTATTCCGAACAAGGTTTTTAGATAATAGTCTATACATTGTCTTTTAGTTAATGTGAGCAAGCCTTTTGTGCCATTGAGCACAAAGGGACTCATTCTCATTAGCTACTAGACAAACATATGTAAAAGAATTACTACATATAAAGTCTAAGCAAAAAACATTCCCACTCCTAGTGCCTGAGAGAATGGTCTCCAAGTCTTTAGAATTTTTAATCAAGCACTTGTCATTGTGGAATTCAATGACATATCCTAGATCACAGAGTTGACTTATGCTTACTAGGTTGTGTTGCAACCCTTCAACATAAGCTACCCTTGTAATTGAGACTGTGCCATTGGAGATCATACCATATCCTTTGGTGATTCCCTTTTCTGACCCCCCCAAAGATAACTTTGGGTCCATTCTTCACAGGCTTGTAGTCCTTTAGAAGATTTCTTGTTCCTGTCATGTGACTTGAGCACCCACTATCCAAGTACCAAATTTGGTTGAGGCTGGTAATTGAACTATCTTGCAAGAAGGAGTTTAGTTATCCTTAAGAGCCCAAATAGCTTTGGGTCCTAGGTACTTGTTAGCATGATGAAATGACCTTACACTAGCTGCTCCCTTTGTAGGAAGGCTCGTCTTTGCACACGGCATATTAGGATTGTGCCAACAGTTTATGGAAAAGTGTCCTACTTTACCACAACACCAACATTCGTGAATTTTGCATCTCCTCTTCTAAACATTTCTTGAGGGGTGTGCAGTATAGTCCACATGTTCAGGAGGAGAGATAGTAACTTTTATCCTATTTCATTAAGCAAGGATTTGGCTGAAAGTCAATCTGTGGACAGTCTTAGTGGTCATTGTATTAATGGCATCAGTTTGCTTTGGCTTTTGGGCAATACATGTTTTGATGGCATTAGACACTGAGCAATTAGACATGTCCACTGATTTGACAATAGTCATGTTCTTGGCTGAATCAACCTTAGAAGGGCTTGCTTTCTTATACTTGAATGCATGGGCTGATGTACCAAATACAAATGGTCCAGGTTGGGCCATTTGAATTTCCTCATGGGGAGCTTTCATAACACTCAATCTCATTCCCTTTCTTCCACTATGGGAAGGATTGTTTTCCTTCTTATAGGTACTTCCATTCTTCCAGTGACCATACACTCTTTCATGGTCATACCTGTTGGAAGGATGTAATACCTTTTAAAAGGTGGTTTGAGGCTTAGCCTTACCCCTGCTCTTTTCTCCACTCCCTTCTCCTACTTCCATTTTATTGAATCCATGTCCTCTCCTATTGGATTGAGAAGAGAAGGAGTCAATAATAGGGAGCACCGATTTTGGCTTGGAGAATTGAGCCACTAGGCTTATTTCTTTCACAAGCTTCTCCTCAAGATCCTTGATAACCTTGTTCTTTAGGTATATGGTGCTCAGATGGGTGATAGTTATCCCGTTCAGATGGCTAATTTCCCTATACATCTGATTCATCTTGGTAGAAGATTCAGTGCATCCTTGTTTTTCCATCTTAAGGGAATCAATCTCTTGGGCTTGCCTCTTGGATAGCTTTTTGCTCCTTTTCAGAGCTTCCAAGAAAGCATCATACTTGTCAATCAATTGATTGACATCCACCTCAGCTTCTGAATCACTTTCATCAATTGATGAAGGTCCTCCAGATTTTTGGCCAGTCTCATAATCAGAAGAGGATATGGAATGAATTAATACTTGTTCATTTTCTGAGATGTTTTGACTGTCCTCCTCATCAGTGATGGCCTTGAGGCTTAGCTGAACATAGTCCTCTTCATCCCCCTCTATATCACTATCTGAGTGTGATAAAGGGGCCCTGACTCCAACCTTGGCAGCAGGATAATCTTCATCTTATTCAGCTGCAAATAGCCCTATGTAGGCTTCTTCTTCATTCTCTGAGTCTGAAGTTGAGGATTCAGAATCACTCCAGCTTTTTCCTTTCTTTGCTAGGAAGGATTTTTTACCCTTCCTATCCTTTTGGTGATGATGCTTCTTATCCCCTTTCTCCTTTATTTTGGTTGGACAGCCAGCTATGACATGTCTAGGTTTGCTAAAGCAATAGTAAATTATGTTATATGAAACATGTTTACTAGATTTGGAATCATACTTGTCACCCTTTGGGTGCTATCTTTCAGGTTTCCCGTGGTCTTTCTTGGAGTGTGATGAGGAGAAGGGCTTGTTCTTCCATTGCTTTCTCCTCATCATCTTCTTGAACTGCCTTGAGAAGGCAGCAAACTCTTCATCAGAGGAAGAGCTATCTGAGGTGCTGATTTCAGATTCATCACTTCTCCATTGAGGAGACACCATCCTGTCCTTGCTTTTCTTGGAGTTGTCAACTTTCAGAGCTATAGATTTCTCCCTTGCTTGAGCCCTTGTTGAGGTATTGTCTTCCTTTCTTGCAGACAGCTGCATCTCATAAGAGAGCAGCTTTCCAAATAGTGTATGAGTGGGGGTCTCACCAAGCTTAGCCACTTCCCTGATAGCACAGATTTTTTTGTCCCAATCCCTAGTGAGGGATCTAAGGAACTTATCATTCAGCTCATAATAGTGAACACTCTCTCATTGGTTCTCAGCTCATTGACTATTCTGAAGAACCTATCATAGAACATAGAGATGCTCTCCTGGCAGAGCTGCCTGAAGGTTTCATACTCTTTGTTGAGGAGTGACTTTCTATCATCCCTCACTTCAGCTGTCCCTTCCATATATACTACTAATGTGTCCCACATTTCCTTGGCAGTAGTGCAGTGTACTAGGTTATGAAATGTGGAATCATCAATAGCATTAACTATGATGTTCTGGGCTCTTTTATCCATAGTGAATAGAATCAGTTCATCCTTGGTTAACACATTGAAAAGCTTGGCCACTCTTCTGGTTGGATCTATTGTGGAGGTTATTTGGAAGGTGAAGGGACCTTCCTTGACAGTAATATAAATCTTAGGGTCAGATGCTTCCATAAACAGTCTAACCCTCTGCTTCCATACGCCAAAATTAGCTTTGTTGCATATGGGCAGCTTCATGGAGCTCATTTCCCTCTGCATTACATTGGAGGCCATTGGTTACAGATTTTATGACTAATCCTTGTAGGATCTGGTCAGAAAGTTAAGTCTTGCTTGACCAACCTCCCTCTGATACCACTTGATAGTTTATATAGGATGTAGTCTTAAACACCTAGAGGGGGGTGAATAGGTTTCTTTTATTTTAGGCTTAGTGTTTTCTGAATTTAGGTTAGCAAATTATCAAGCACAGAAAGCACAAAGAGATTTATAGAGGTTCCTCGAGATAGGGTGTCTTGAGTAGTCCTCTTTCCTCCTTCACCTTTCTAACAATGAGTTAGACCAGGCCAACTTCTCCAAACTCAGCTCCAAGAGCCTACAGCACAGATCCCACGGGATCTCTCAAGTTTTCCCAAACCCTACCTCAGGCACATCAGCCCTACCTCAGAGGAATCCACCTCCTACAACTCAAACCACCTCCTGGTCCTACCTCAATCTGACCTCTCAGCTCTACAACTCAGGCCAATCAGCCTTACACACTCAGGAAATAAAGCCGTACAGTCTTAGAACTAAAAGGCTCCTACAATAGATGTAATAAGAATTACAGATTGAAGGAAGAAGAGATCAAGCCTTGTTCTTCTTCTTCTTCTTAACAACTGTTGTTGCAGACTTGAACCAGGGAGGAGAAGGGCAGCACCAACTTGATTCTTCTTGATCAGCCCTTCAGATGATGGACTTGATCTACTTGCTCTATCTTGACATAAATCAAGATAAGCAATCTCTTTTCTCCTTGCAGCCTTTTGTGAGCTCAGTTCTTGGCTGCCGACAATGGAACAGTATTGTTCTTGAGTTTGTGTGCTGGAGAGTAAGATCAATATCAAAGGTGTTGTTTGCTCAACCCTAACTTATTCTATTTATACACCATTGACCATCAACGGCTCTTAGCTGTCCTCGTGATTGGTGGACCCCATTATGCATTTCTGCAGCTTGCGCCAAAAGTAGAACCTGCCAGATCACTTTTGAATCTGTCTCAGCAGTTAGGCTGAGATGGTCAGCCGTCTCAGCGGTTGATTCTTTCCCGTCTAAGTGGATCCGCTAAGACAGACAGTTGTCTCAGCGGTTTTTTTCTATCTACAGCTCAGCTTGCTCAAATACCTTCTCAGCGGCTCCTGGTCTTGTCTCAGCGGTTCAGCTGAGACAGAGAGCTCATCTCAGCTTATCACACATTACACCATGGTGTGCCTAGTCCTGCATACTTATGAGATAGAAACAGGGTTTATCAAATACAACTTGTACTTAGCATTGAGTGTGAGGTCTCTTCAAATCAAGGGAACATTGAGGGTCATTTTCCTAACAAATAGATTTAGAAAATTATGGAACTCCATCAGTGAACTTTTTTGACCATTGTGGATACCAACTAATTTTCTTGTAATTGTTGAATGAGAATTTCAAGTATCTTCTTTGTTAATCATTGATCTTGATTAATTAGTTAATATTTTAATTGGAGGTCAAAACCTTTCTAGAAAATTGTGAAATTCAGATTTGGCTGTTATTTTACTGTTATTTAGTTGTACAAATTTTAGTGAAGCCATACCATGTCAGAAAACCACACTTGATGTACGAAATCATAGGTTCCCTGATTGTGGAGATGGTGTTATAATATAATAACAAACCGCCAATAAAAATCTTGGGTCATTTGGATGATTATTTGGAGTAGCTCCTCTCATGCACCTCATGTAGCTCATTTGGTATGTGTATAGTAAAACTATAAAACTTGAGTATCTTGTAACCATTAGGTGGGAATGGAAGGTAGAAGGTGTACTTAGTCTGGTTGAGGAGATTTGAGGTCACCAATAGGACTCTATATGTTGAGTGTGCCCGATAAGTTAAAGGGCAAGGTTGTGCTCGAGATTGACGATAGATCGTCTTTCGTTTGGAGTGTAATAAAACACTTAGGGTTATCACAAGTGAAATAGTAAGAGGGGTACGCTTATGGGTAGACATCAATGAAAATAAGTGTCTGGGAATGGGCGGTTTGGGATATCATCCCATCGTATCTCCTAGTACCGCTGCAAGCCCCTCATAGTGTAGAGCTCGGGATGTCCAAGATTAACCCTAAATTGTATGAGTAAATTGTTGTGCAAGATTAACTTAATAATACACTCACCCACACCACGTTATTGCGGGTTGTTTGTTGGTTTGGTTTATGAGCAGTAGGCTTGGTGGTTGTAGGTACGGACGGGTTAGTCTGGCGAGCCGGTGGCTCAGAAGGTTATGGTGATAGGCGGGTTAGCCCGTAGAGCCTATGGCTCGGAGATATATATATATAGTAATCATAAATGCTTGTGCATAAAGGTGGTGGGTCTTTCGTATTGACGGTCGTCTCACCGACGTCGATACTTAGGCTCGGTAAGTGTGGTTAGCTCTTTGCAAAGAAAAAGTCTGGTTGACTGGCCAGCAAGAGTACGCAGGAGCTTCGCTGTTGTGTTCTTTGCGTTGAGGCATACAATTGGTCTAGGTTAGGTAGTGCAGATGCCAACCTAGAGGTGAGAGAGGCCCAACCCACCACTTTCGTTGCCACTATAGGAGTATCCTGGGAGTTTTGCTATCTCCAAAAAGGGAGAACTAAAGGTCTGTGCGCATATAGTCGAAGTGTGTGAGTTGCACTTGTGTGAACAAAGCATTAAACTGCATAACTCTGCATGTCATGGCATAATCATTGCATTTTAACCCCTACCCCTATCATATAAATCGGTATGACACTTTTTATATGATAGGCCTTGCTAAACGACCCTTTGGTCTATAAGTTTGTATGGGCATTCCAGTAAATCAAGGTTACACTTCTTATTTACTTTTACTTATTACTATTTTACTTATTATTGTTTTACTTATTACTGCTAACTCACTGTAATATATACTGCATAGAGGTAGACATTTCCTGTAGATTAGATTCACCATCAACTTCTTGTTTATACCTCTTGCTGTCCTTTGCTTCATTCCTCCCGCTCGGTGCCTAGGAGTCATCGGGGGAGGGGTGGGGGATTGGCTTAGTCTTTTGACTAACGGTCGGTGGACCTTATCATTTTAAGGGACCGAGGAGATACAGCAGCACTAGAGGCCAGTGCAGATGGAGGCGGGATAGTCTAGCAAAAGAGCACCAGTCTCAGGATCCGTGAGTGTTACCACTAGTTTTTCTTCTGCGAGAGAACTTGTAGTGAGGATTTGATGTATTGGGCAGGAGCACTTATTATCGCTATCTTTTATTCAATTATTATATGTGGACCTCTTTTATTCTGAGATGGTATATTTCATGTGATGTGGACTTGAATTTTATATGTTCAAATATGTACTTTTCTCCTTTTGTGATCGATATGGCCGGCAGGATCGGCATTTTATAGTGGCGATCTTCCTGAGTGATGGTGTCACCGCAAAGCGGCGGTTCTGGGCATAAGACCCGGCAGCGAAGCAAAAAAAGGTGTCTTACAAATTGGTATCAAAGCAAACCTCGATCCGAAGAAAAGAAGTCCATAAACCCTGGGCCATCCCGTGCGAGCTTAAGTTCGATGACAAAATAGCAGCAGAAGAAATGGTGTGCCCATGTGGGGAATCACATGAAAAGTCCACTTTTAACTGAATATTTTTGAGAAACCCCCCTTACGAGTGTCAAATTTCCTCTTATAGTCTGCGACGAACCCTACCCCGCATCATGTAGTTCCTCTGACTCCAAACGTCGTCCCACTACCGACTCCTACTCCATTCCAAAAGACAGAGATGGGATAGACACTGATGGCCATATTGGATGCATTTAGAGCACAGCAGGCACCGACTCCTCAACAAAAGCCAGGGGCCAACTGGCTGAGTGTCTTGCGAGGTCTCTCTCCTCAATCATACCTTATTACAGAGTTAGTTGTGCGGACTGAGGAGTGGGTAAACATCATGTACGAGAAGCTGGCAGGGATTCAGTGCTCGGCAGAGATGGAGGAACCCCTAGTGGTCTCATGCTTGGAGTCCCATGCGAAGAGATGGTGGAAGTCACTGCTGGACACCACTTATGCTGGATTAGAGGTTGGTCACGTTTCCTGTGATGATTTCAAGGCAACACTGCTGGAGCATTTCATGCTGCAGTCAGCAAGAGACGAGTTGTAGGACAGATTCCTGCAGTTGAGGCAATGGAGCAGGAAAGTTCTGGAGTTCCACCGGGAGTTTACCCACCTGGCCCAGTTTGCGGACTTGTATCAACTGGATGACTCAGGATACACAAAGAGGTTCTACAAGGGCCTCCATGATGGGCTAAGGTAGTCCCTCCTCTTTGTTTCCGATGGTAGTATGGCCAAGATCTTGGAGATTGGCAAGAAGCTGGAGGCAGACCAACACACCATTCATAGAAGGAAGAGACCGATAGAGGAACAGGGATATGGTGGAAGGAGAGACCAGCAGAGAGGTATAGATGTCAGAAAAAGGAGGACAGAGGGCCGATCCCGCTAGGAGGAAAGGCAGCAACAGAGGGAGCCGGCAGTGTTGGCTCCTCAGCCTCTACAAATGCGGGAGGTGCCGAAGATAGAAGGAGGTGGGCTACTTCCCCCATAGGTGTGCTACCAGTGTCATCAATTGGGCCACATCTGGAGGAACTGCCCTCAGAGGAAAGCACCCCAACACTATAGGCTGCCCACATGCCCAACATTTTGGGGGCCGAGGATATGGATGAGGTCGTGAATTCCAGGATCGTGACCACAGGAGGGACATGGACCAGATGTATGCCTTGGAACTGGCTCAGCCCCGGAACCAGGCAAGGGTCAACACAGGTACTTTAATGTTTTATTCTAATAATTACTAGTACATTGCAAACCTTAGCTTTACCTTAGCATTAAACCAAATTAACAAAAATCACCCAGGTATAGTACTCGTCTGTGGCAAGCCCGCATATACCATATTCGATATGGGTGCTCGCACTCGTTCGTCTATGATGAATTTGTGGATGATCTGGATCAAATTCAGCACTTCACATGCATCCACAGGAAGGTGTGACTCCAGGATGGATCAGAGTTAGTAACAAGTGCTAAATGCAATATGAATGTGGAGATTGGGGGAAAACTATTCATAGCGCCGACGACGCTATTGAAGATGAAATACTTCGACCTGGTTTTGGGCATGAACTGGCTGCATGGAAACCATGCAAGGATTGACTGCCCGGCAAGGATGATTATAATAAGGCATGAGGACAAGAAAGTAGTAGTCGAAGATATTAAACCCCCTCCCATCTCTTATTAGCATCTATTTAGGACACCAAGGCCCACATATATGGAGACAAAGTATTTCAGGCGTTGTTCGAGGCAATCAAGGCGAAGGATTATGTGACAAGCATCCCGATAGTGTGGGATTTTGTAGATGTATTTTCAGAGAAGCTACCCGGGCTGCCACCGCATCGCAAAAAGGATTTTCAGATCTAGCTGGTGCCTGGGGCTAAGCCACTATCTAGAGCTCCTTATCGGATGGCCCCGAAGGAGCTAGTGGAGTTTCGGTGCCAGCTGCAGGAGCTGGTGGAAGCAGGGTTCGTTAGAATGAGTTCCTCACCTTGGGGAGCTCCAGTGTTATTCGTGAAGAGGAAGGACAGGTCGCTTAGACTTTGCATTGATTATAAAGCCCTGAACTGACTGACAGTGCGGAACACATACCCATTACCGAGGATAGATGAGTTGTTTGACCAATTGGAGGGAGCTCACTGGTTCTCGAAGCTGGATTTGAGGTCGGGGTACTATCAGCTATGGATTCAAGAGGAGGACATCCCGAAGACCGCATTAAGAAGTAGATATGGGTTGTACGATTTCACTGTGATGCCTTTCGGGCTCACAAATGCACCATCGGTATTTATGAGTTTGATGAACCGGGTGTTCGAGACATATCTCGACATCTTTGTCATCATGTTCATCAACGACATTCTCATCTACTCAAGGACAGAAGAGGAGCATTCACGATATCTGGCACTGACATTGGAGAACCATCAAGAGCACAGCCTCTACGCAAAGTTCAGCAAGTGTCAATTTTCGCTGAAGGAGGTGGCCTTCCTGGGTCACATTATCAGCGGAGTTGGACTAGTAGTGGATCCAGCAAAGATCCAGGAAGTACGAGATTGGCCACCGCTGAAGATGGCCACCGACGTTCAGAGTTTACTGGGACTTGCCGGCTATTACAGGAAAGTTGTGTTCGGATTTTCTCAGATTGCCCTCCCGCTCACATCCATGATGAAGAAGGATACTGCTTTTACTTCGACGCCGCAGTGCGAGGAGGCCTTCCAAGAGCTCAAGGGTCGGCTTACGACGGCCCCCATCCTTGCCCTTCCATCGGGGAAGGAAGGATTCCAGGTGTATACAGATGCGTCATACAAGGCAAGGGTGTCGTTCTGATACAGAATGGGTACGTGATAACATACGCGATCAGGACAGTTGAAGAATCATGAGCGGAACATCTCGGTGCATGATTTGGATATGGGAGTGATTATATTAACTCTGAAGATCTGGCGGCACTACCTCTATGGTGTTCACTGCGATATATTCTCAGATCACAAGAATCTGAAGTACGTAGACACACAGAAGGAGCTGAACATCCAACACAGACGATGGGTGGAGTTCTTATCCAACTACCAGTACATGATGCATTGCCACCTAGGGAAGGCAAATATGGTGGTTGACGCACTGAGCAGGAGAGCTACCACTTTAGGAGTGGAGCCCTAGTTGATGGCCATATAGCTGGAATGGATGATTGAGCACATGCAGATATCATTGGTGTCTGAGGATGACCCTGAGCTCTACGAGGAGTACTTGGCAACAATGATTACCATAGATGACATTCGAGAGCACATCAGGGACGAGCAGAGGCAGGATGCCAAGTTAGTGTCGATATTTAGGGTCATGGAGGCAGGCACGACTGGGGACTATTCATTAAAGGATGGTTTGTTGAGTTTTAGTGGCCGAGTATATATGCCGGTAGCGGGACAGATTTAGGACGACATTATGATAGAGGGTCACTGTAGTAGGTATTTGGTGCACCCAGGTATCACCAAGATGACGGCGGACTTGAAGAGGACCATGTACTAGTCGGGTATGAAGAGGGAAATCACCTATTTTAAGACCCACTGTGAGTCTTGCCAACTCGTGAAGGCGGAGTGCAGGAACCCAGCTGGGCTATTGCAGCCACTCCCGATGCTGGAGTGGAAGTTCGATGATATTGCGATGGATTTTATACATGGTCTTCCCCGATCACATGCGGGGAATGACTCAATATGGGTGATCATCGACAGATTGACAAAGGTGGCCAGATTCATTCCAATCAGGAAGGACGCTCTGGTCGGTGATTTGGTATGAAGGTTCGTAGAGCAGTTTGTTTGATACCATGGCGTACCTAGGATGATCGTGTCGGATCCGGATGGACGATTTACATCGAGGGAGTGGAGAGCGATGCAGTCCTACCAGGGCACCAGATTGACATTTAGCACTTCATTCCACACTCAGACTGACAGGCAAACGGGGCGTACCAACCGGACCTTGGAGGATCTTCTACGCCTATGCATTCTGGACCGCGGGGATCCATGGGTGAGACTGTTGTCGTTAGTCGAGTTCTCGTACATCAACAATCACCAGGCCAATATAGGTATGACACCCTACGAGGCATTATACGGATGGAGATGCAGGACACCATTGTCTCTGATCCAGGATGAGGATCCCAAGACACTCTGCTCACAGTTCGTGGAGGACACTGAGGCTCAGGTGCGGCTGATTCGAGACAGGACGTTGGAGGCTCAGAGTAGGCAGGCCAAGAATTATGATGCGCAGCATCATATGGTAGAGCTCCAGGTGGGAGATCGGGTATTCTTGAAGATACGTCTGATGCATGGAGTCTCGCGGGTACGCAGGCAGAAGAAACACAGTCCGAAATATATGGGGCCCTACATGATCCTGGAGCAGATTGGCCCCTTAGCTTATAGATTGGATCAACCGCCGGAGTTAGCGGGATTGCACGACGTATTCCACGTCTCCTCACTTAGGAGGGCTCTACTATGGCCAGAGCAGCAGATATCTACTACAGATGGGCCAGTAGCTACTGATTGATCGGTTCACCTGGAGCCGGTCCGGATAGACTGTAACAGTACTGGCTAGCCTGACCCGGGCCCCTAGCCCAGTACTGCCGGCACCGACGGCCCAGGCCCATTCTGGGACGGCCTGACCAAGCCCATCCGGGTCACTGGCCCCACCCTAGGACACTGTACCGCCGGTTCAGCCTGACCCACCGGTCAACAACAAGCCTGCAGGCCGTACACCCCAACGCCTCTCTGGCCTTATTTCTCAGGCGCAGCGCGTTGTTGGAGGGGGGTTTCGAACCCACAACCTCCCTTGATAAGAACCTCTTCAAACAGGTCTCATCACCAACTGAGCTGCAGCTCAGTTGGTGATGAGACCTATTTGAAGAGATTGTTATCAAGGGAGGTTGTGGGTTCGAGACCCCCCTCCAACAACGCGCTGCGCCTGAGAAATAGGGCCAGAGAGGCGTTGGGGTGTACGACCTGCAGGCTTGTTGTTGACCGGTGGGTCAGGCTGAACTGGCGGTACAGTGTCCTAGGGCGGGGCCAGTGACCCGGATGGGCTTGGTCAGGCCGTCCCAGAATGGGCCTGGGACGTCGGTGCCGGCAGTACTGGGCTAGGGACCCGGGTCAGCCTAGCCAGTACTGTTATAAAAAGTGCAGCTCAGTTGGTGATGAGACCTGTTTGAAGAGGTTCTCATCAAGGGAGGTTGTGGGTTTGAGACCCCCTCCAACAACGCGCTGCGCCTGAGAAACAGGGCCAGAGAGGCGTTGGGGTGTACGGCCTGCAGGCTTGTTGTTGACCGGTGGGTTAGGCTGAACCGGCGGTACAGTGTCCTAGGGCGGGGCCAGTGACCCGGATGGGCTTGGTCAGGCCGTCCCAGTATGGGCCTGGGCCGTCGGTGCCGGCAGTACTAGGCTAGGGGCCCGGGTCAGGCTAACCAGTACTGTTACATAGACAATGTGGAGATGTGAGTCTTGCGGCACAAGAAGGTTCCGCTAGTCCAGGCTCTTTGGAGAAATCATTGACTGGAGGATCACACATGGGAGCCACTGGACTTGATGCAGCAAAAGTATCTAGAGCTCTTTACGACAGGTATAATTTAACCTTTTTGGATGTTACATTTAATCACTTGCAATAGGGACCCCGCAGGCCTAACATGAATTTCGGGGACGAAATTTTTATTTTATGTATTGGGATTTGTAACATCCCTAGAACAACTAGAACCCTAAGTTAGTTTTGTCATGACTAGATCATGACAAAACCCTAGGAAGCACAAAAGACCATGTGAACTTAGGCAAGAAGGAGGAAAACCACAGTGGTCTGCAAATAGTAATTTCTAGTTACCAAGCCTAGGGTTGGACTTTAGGGCTTCACCTTGATCCCTTGACCCCACCATAGCATCCCTAACCTATTAGGGGTCCCTTAGAGCACCAAGGACCCCTTGGGGTCAACCAAAGTGGCCAAGTGGACCAAAGTCAACCCTAGCCCTAAAATGGTCAAAGTAGCACCTCCCCCATTAATGGCCCCATTCATCTTCTCTTGGGGAGAGGAGGAGTTTCCAGCCTCCTCCTGCCCAAATTAGTGCCATATTCACCTCCCTCAATCAAAACCGAAATCCTCCCTTAATGGCCATTAATGGCATTTCGAGAAACCTCCACCCTTTGCCTCAATTGACCTCTTTAACACCCTCAGAGCAAGCCAAAGAGGAAAACCCGCCACTCCTCTGAAGAATTCGAGCCCTCTGAGTGAAGAATCGGCATGGATCCAAAGCGAACTCTCCCTCTCATGTCCAACCGGAGAATAACTAGGGCAAATGCCAAATCGAAGGTCTGATCCTCTTCTCCTCCCCTAGTGCCAGAGCTCTATCGAATTTGGGGCTTGATTCGAGCCAAATATGGCTTGAATCAAGCTCCTGAAAGGTCTCAATTTTGAGTCGTTTCCCCCGCTAGAAAACCTTGTTTCTACCTCCGGCCGACCATCCACCCCTAATCGCCGGCCGACCATCCACCCCTAATCGCCGGCCACCACCTCAACGTAGGTGGTGGTGTCATTGGCCGGTCGGGGCGGCGCTCAGATGGCCGGGAAAATGAGGTTGAAGATAGCCCAGGACGGGGCCATCCCAATCGTCGGCTGGAGGAAGAAGATGAGCAGGAGCCGCTCATCTAGCTTCTGGATTCGTGCAGAGATCATATTATCTATGTTATGGTATATTTTTATTTTGTCACACTTTATGCATCCCTTAGAAATAATTATAGAAAATAATTAGAGCCCCCTGATGGAAAAGTATTCAACACTAAACTTGTATCCCTTTGGGGTCTACTTTATTTTAAAATTTGTTTCACACCATTTGGGTCAGTGGTTTGACCTCAGCACTCAAAATGGTGCAACATATACAAAGGGGTAACCTGAGCTTGATTTGTGAGCCCCCATCAATACATTCATCCAAATGTTCTGAAATTTGGAATAACCTAAAAATACCCACCCAATTAACCTATCCAAAAATCAGAATTTTTGGAGGACATTTTCTAAGGTTCTTGCAAACATTTTATAATCCATGTATCAATTAATTTTAGGGTCAAGTGACATCCAAACACCACCAAATTTTGGTGAGTGGTGTTTAGGGTCATGTTATGACTCTGGTAAAAATTTTATCCCATTTGGGATTGATTTGATTGGGTATTTAACTAACCCAAGGTTGGTCAAACTAAGGGTTAAAAGGTCACAAGTGTACTTGTTGGGTTGAATGGTCAAATCTCATCCAAAAGTGATGAAACTTTGGCCACTAATTTAATATCACATAAAACACCTCCTCCTAAGATTTGGGGTGATTTGGAGTAGTTGTGCCCTAGAACCCTAGTTCAAACCTTAGGGTTATATATTGAACGCATTGAAGGACATAGGCTCATATATCCTTGGATTGACTTGAAATTTGGTAGAGAAGTTTATAGGGTGGTGTCAAGCCTTAGGTAATTTATTTGGAATTTTTGGAGACTTTTATTTTCTCTGATTTAATTAATAATCATTTAGGGCTCTTCCTTACAAGAAGGAATAACATGTTCATATAACCTAGGATGATTACGAAACTTTGTCAGTAGGTTTATAATAATGATAATGTTCTCTGATAATTTTTGCCAAGAATTTTGAAGTGTTATATATGGTACTTCATTCATAACCCTCAATCTGTGTCCTAGTTGTATACAAATTAATTAGGGGTTTAATACCCACTGAAAAATTAAGGAAATTGGTCAGAGGACTTGTTAGGCAAAACACATGATCTATTAATTTTAGAAGAATTTTTGGAGTTTTTATATATGGTTCCCTTCACAAGGTGACCTTGGACATGTTTATTTAATTAATAGAATTATATGGTCAAATGGATTTAGAAAAATATGGAACTCCATCAGTGAAATTTTCTGACCATTGTGGACACCAGCTAATTTTCTTGTAATTGTTGAATGAGAATTTCTAGTACCTTCTTTGTTAATTATTGATCTTGATTAATTAGTTGATATTTTAATTGGAGGTCAAAATCTTTCTAGAAAATTATGAAATTCAGATTTGGCTGTTATTTTACTATTATTTAGTTGTACAAATTTTGTGAATCCATACCATGTCAGAAAATCACACTTGATGTACAAAATCATAGGTTCCCTGATTTTGGAGAAATTATAATAAATACCAAATTAAGTAGAAAATTTTAAATTTCTGGAGATGGTGTTATAATGTCATAACTAACTCCCAATAAAAAACTTGGGTCATTTGAATGATTATTTGGAGTACCTCCTTTCATGCACCTCATGTAGCTCATATGGTCTATGTATAGTAAAACTGTAAAACTTGAGTAACTTGTAGACCATTAGGTGGGAATGGAAGGTAAATGGTGTCTTAGTCCGGTTGAGGAGATTTGAGGTCACCAATAGGGGTCAATATGTTGAGTGTGCCCGATAAGCTAAAGGGCAAGGTTGTGCTCGGGATTGGCGATAGATCGTCTTTCCCTTGGAGTGTTATAAAACACTTAGGGTTATCACAAGTGAAATAATAAGAGGGTTATTCTTATGGGTAGAAATCAATAAAAATAAGTGTCTGGGAATGGTCGGTTTGGTCTATCATCCCATCATACCTCCTAGTACCGTTGCGAGCCCCTCATAGGGTAGACCTCGGGAAGTCCAAGATTAACCCTAAAATGTAGGAGTTAATTATTGTGCATGATTAACTTAATAATACACTCACCCACACCCCGTTGTTGCGGGTAGTTCGTTTTTTTGGTTTATGAGCAGTAGGCTCGGTGGTTGTAGGTACGAACTGGTAAGTTCGGCGAGCCGGTGGCTCAGAATGTTATGGTGATGGGCGGGTTAGCCCGGATAGACAATGGATTTTAGATATATGTATAGTAATCATAAATGCATGAGCAAAAAGGTGGTTGTAGGTACGAACGGGTTAGTCTGGCGAGCCGATGGATCGGTAGATGTGGTTAACACTTTGCCAAGAAAAAGTCTGTTGGACTGGCCAGCAAGAGTACGCAGGAGCTCCACTGTTTTGTTCTTAGCATTGAGGCAAATGATAGGTCTAGGTTAGGTAGTGCAGATGCCAACCTAGAGGTGGGAGAGGACCAACCCACCGCTTTCGTTTTCCACTATGGGAGTATCCTGGGAGTGTTGCTAGCTCCAAAAAGGGGGAACTAAAGGTCTGTGCGCATAGAGTCGAATTGTGTGAGTTGCACTTGTGTGAACATAGCATTAAACTGCATAACTCTGCATGTCATGGCTTAAGCATTGCATTTCAACCCATACCCCTATCGTATAAATCGGTCAGGGATTTTTTATATGATACGCCCTGCTAAATGACCCCTTGGTCTATAGGTTTGTATGGGCATTCCTATAAATCAAGGTTACACTTCTTATTTACTTTTACTTATTACTGTTTTACTTATTATTATTTTACTTATTACTGCTTTACTCATTGCAATATATACGACATAGTGGTAGACATTTCTTGTAGATTAGATTCACCGTCTCCTGCTTGTTTATAACCCCTTCTGTCCTCCGCTTCATTCCTGTCGCTCGGTGCCTAGGAGTCACCGGGGGAGGGGTGGGAAATTGGCTTAGTATTTTGACTAACGGTCAGTGGACCTTATCATTTTAGGTGACTGAGGATACACAGCAGCACCAGAGGCCGGTGTAGATGGAGGCGGGACAGTGTAGCACAGGAGCACCAGTCTCAGGATCCGTGAGTGTTACCACTAGTTTTGCTTCTTCGAGAGAACTTGTATTGAGGATTTGATGTATTGGGCGGGAGCCCTTATTATCGCTATCTTTTATTCAGTTATTATATGTTGACCTCTTTTATTTTGAGATAGTATATTTCATGTGATGTGGACTTGAATTCTATAAGTTCAAATATGTACTTTTCTTCATTTATAATGGATATGACCGGGAGGATCGGTGTTTTGTAGTGGCGACCTTCCCGAGTGATGGTGTCACCGCAAAGCGGCGGTTTTGTGCATAAGACCCGGTAGTGAAGCAAAAATAAGGGGGTCTTACATAGGGTATATGGCATCAAACCATTAATGGCTCTCGGCCAACCTTGCCGCCCATCTTAGCCAATCCAATCCTCCCTCCCTCCGCTGAATTCTGATTGGAATTTACTCCCAAGCTCAGAGAAGAGCTTGGGGAAGGGAAATGTGGTGCCATTTGGCACACATCCCCCATTTCCTTCTTCCTTGTTTGCCTTGTCTTTTTCACCATTCTTAATTCAAAATTCTTGGAATTTACTGATAAAGAAATTTAGGGTTTTGCAAAGCGAAGGGTTAAATATATTTTCCAAAACTATATTCGATGAAGGCAAGTGTACCTTATCATCTATAATATGGGATACTTAGAAATACCAAGGTCGTATTCCAGGGGGCGTGTTGATTACTTCTACTTTGAGGAAAATCGTATTATCTTATCTATTAAATTTTTGAGGTTTTGTTTTAATTAACTAAAAAGAGACAACTTGCAAGCTAAAAGAAAGGTTTAAACGTTGGTAAAAAGATTAGTGCTCAATCAAAAGTCACCTTGCAGTGAGAATAATCAATTGAAGGAAAAATAAATCTAATTCCGTTTAATTAAACTACTTGACCGTGGAGGTTCTCGAATCTTGAACATGCCCTCTCGAGGTTAATGCCCAACTATGTTTAGGAAAAATCAACCGAACTCTTGTCCTATAATTGATTACCTAAGACTTGCTTTACGCTGTGAACCCCACTTTTGGATTTGACTCCAATCCGGAAGATTTACGTCATCCTCTCTCTAGGGGTGCATGCAACTCTCTTTACCCCTTGAGTGATCGATTCATACTTTGAGCCTCTCGACTAGCTAAGTATGAAAACCTAAGCAAAAAACCATACATCAAAAATATGGCCTCACTAGTTAAAAATAAAGGGTAATTCAAGTGTTAAAAGAAACTGAATAAGAGAACTTAGAAAATTATAACTTGATTATCTCATCCTCGGATCATTTCGATCGAGCACTAATGAGAATTAGTTGATCATGGTGGAGGGGGAAAAAATGTAAGATAAAATTGCATGAAGGAAAGCTAATTAAAAGAGAAAGAGAAGTGAATAAAACAAAGCTAATTTTTATTGAAATTGAAAATGAACTATTACAAGCCTTAACCAAGATTACAATGCTAGAAAATGTAAGGATTATAAGCTTAAGAAACTATTGCATTAAAAGGAAACTAAAATATTGCATTAAAGGAAGACAAAATAGAGAACATGTAAGGGAAAAACAAGAAAAACCTCACTAACAACTCTAGCAGCACCTCCCCCCCTCCAAATTTTTGAACCCTGGACTCAAGGAGAACTCTGGAATTTTTAGTAAAAATTTCCAAGTTACACGCCCTGAGTCACGGGCATGACCAAGGGCGTGTAAGCACTGTTCACATCGGATCCAACTTCGGAGTGGGCTTGCGTGACGGTGCGGCAGAAAAGTGCATTACACACCCGTGTAATGTTGTTCACGGGCGTGTAATAGGGCGGCTTCATTAAATGCGGCATGGGTCTTGCTTGCAGTGCGGCGGTATTCAAGGATCACACGGAAAAGTCACGGCCATGACCTCTGGGTCACGAGCGTGACTTATGTTGACTTCTCGGCGGCACCTCCACGTCTCCACGGCAGCTTACTAGGAAGATTCTAAGTTTGAACGCCCTCGGTCACGGGTGTGACTTTGGGTCACGGGCGTGATGGAGGGTGTGACTTGCTGTGGACTAGCTCAACCAGCACGACATCGATTCTGGACTGATCTTCAGGTTACACGCCCCTGGTCACGGGCGTAACTGGGGGCGTGTAATACAAATTTTCCCAACACTACAACAAAATACACTTTTAGTAAGGACTAAATTTTAACGAAGAAAATTTTTGTTACTAATAGCTATATTTAGTAACGAAATTTTGCTATCGTTACAAAAGCTAATTTTTTTGTAACAAGTATTTTATGATTCGTTACAATAACTAAATGTTTGTTACAATAAGCGCTGGTATTTGTAACAAGACTAGTTTTATGTTACAAATAGTAAAATGTCCTCACAATAAGTAGCAATTGTGACAACACCATGAAAGTATTTGTAACAATTAGAATTTTCTTACAATTAGTATTTTTTGGTAACCAAAGTTTTGTTACAATAAATTTATTAAATTTTAAAATGAACGAAAACATGACACTATTTATTTAATATAAACTTAAATAAAAAACATATAAACTTAAAGTATGAAAACACGTACATGTCATATCGATTGCTAGAAGACACGTGGCTTAATGAAAATAGATATAAAGAAAGTCATCATATCGATAAATAAAACGCGTTGTTTAATGATATATTAAGCTAGCATTACTTACTTTTTAAATAAGATTTACTTTTAAGTCAAGACACATACATGTGGTACTATTGTTGCATGAGTATTTTCGCGCACGGGGGTTTGCGAGCTGCAGGAGCGTCATCACACATGGGACAGTAGTACATACTATGGAGGCGAGAGTAATGTTGCGCGGGGCACGGGCGCTTCCTATATATGCACTTTCAGTTGAACGAGCGTCTGAGAGCGGGCTAGAGTTTGGGTGGAGGTAGCGACGTCGACGCTGTCGGGGTACTGTCGCAGCGGAGAGCACACATCGAGCACGAGCGTAGCCCATACAAAAATACTCGTATCTCTCTCTCTATATATATATAATTTAGTAAATATAAATATTATTTTGAAATTAAAATATATAACTTTATTATAAAACTTTAATATAAAACTTTATTATAAAATTATATATATACATTATGATATATAAAATTTAATTCAATATTACGTTAATTTAATTGATTGTAATAGTGTACAACCCCGATATTCGCCGAGTATACTCCCTAAGGCTCATTGGAGCATCTTGGTAGCATCGACCCAAGCAGGAAGGGAGGTAGAGGCAAGGGGGGCGAGCGGTGAGGGAGGAAGCCTCCCGCTTGCCCGACCTACATAGGGGAGCGAGAGGTGGAGGGACAAGACCCCACCCCCAAGGGGGGCGAGCCCGGGCTGCTGCCTGGGGGGTCGCCCCGCTCCCACCAAGGGGAGCGAGCCCGGGATGCTGCCCAGGGGCTCGCCCCCGCTCCCATCTAGGGGGGCGAGCCCGGGCTGCCGCCCGGGGGCTCGCCCCCGCTCCCACCAAGGGGGGGCGAGCCCGGGCTGCTGCCCAGGGGCTCGCCCCCACTCCCAGCAAGGGGGCGAGACCGGGCCGTCGCCCGGTGATCTCGCCCCCACCCCCAACATTAAGGGGCGAGAGGAGGGGCGAGCCCCCCTCTCGCCCCCCGCGTCCAAGGAAGGGGCGAGCTTCTCTCATCCCCATGCCCAGTAGGGGACGAGCCCAGGAGGGCATTCGGTCTGCGTTTAGCACCGTGGAACGGCGGGATTTGGCTATTCGCAGGCCAAGTCCGGGGTATTTTGGTAATTTCACGGATCGGTTTTTGGTTATTCGCAGCCCAACTTCAGAAATCCTATAAATAGGACCAAGGGGGCACCATTTGAGGGGATCTCATTCTAGGCTAGCCCTCTCTCTCTCTCCCCACTTTCTCTCTCTAGTGGGTGAGGAGAGCCTCAAGTGGTGCCCAAGCATAGTAGTGGCTTGGGAGGGGAAGTTCCTAAGGGGCTTCCGGGTATGTGGCGGGACCTCCCCACTAAGCCCTTGGTCCGGTTCCTAGTTCCAACACCTCCAACCTAGAGCTCTCCCGTGGGAGGAGTAAGGATTGGTCGCCCCTCGGCTAGCTGAGGGCCCCGAACTCCACAGAGACTAAGTCTTGTTCGCAAGTCTCGGTTTCAACATATGGTGCGGTGAGCGTGGAGTGTGATCGATTCAAGAAATCCTCAAGATGAGTTCCATGGACGGAGGTGGAAGATCAGACCCAAGTCACTCCCAGCCCCCGGTGACATTGGAGATGTTCGAAAATTTCAAGCAAGAGGTCTTACAGACCGTCCAGGTTGCTTTCACCATGATAGTCAGAGGCAGAAGAGATGGTCCGGAGATCCCTCCCCAACAGGTGGACGAGGGAACTCTCGGCCAGCAGTCCAGGAAGGAAGTACCGGTGGGGGGGAGTGGGGAGGTGTCATACCCCCACTCGCCCATCCCCATGGGGGCGAGCTCAGGAGGGAGGTGCCCTCCCAGCTCGCCCCACCCCTGCAAGGGGGAGAGCTCAGGAGGGGGCCGCCCTCCCAGCTCGCCCCGCCCCTGTTCCAAGGGGGCGAGCTCAGGAGGGGCCGCCCTCCCAGCTCGCCCCGCCCATGTTCCAAGGGGGCGAGCTCAGGAGGGGGCCGCCCTCCCAGATCGCCCCGCCCCTGTTCCAAGGGGGCGAGCTCAGGAGGGGGCCGCCCTCCCAGCTCGCCCCGCCCCTGTTCCAAGGGGGAGAGCTCAGGAAGGGCCGCTCTCCCAGCTCTCCCCGCCCCTGTTCCAAGGGGGCGAGCTCAGGAGGGGGCCGCCCTCCCAGCTCGCCCTGCCTCTGTTCCAAGGGGGCGAGCTCAGGAGGGAGGCGCCCTCCCAGCTCGCCCCGGGCCTTCTAGCCCCGTCCCGAAAGGGGGCGAGCGGGGAGACATACGGCCCCCACTCGCCCCACCCCAAAAGAAATCGAGTGAAGGGTGGTGGGCGAGACCACCCCTGTAGGCGGCCATCCAATAGCCCGGCGGGCGCAGCTGCCAACAAGCCGACTCCATGAGGGGGGGAAAGGAGGAACCATAAAAGGAAAAGATCCAGCTGCCCGAGGTGGAGGCAGGGACCAAGGAAACCCCCTCCACCGCCTCCGTAAGCTATGGAGATGGGCGTGGGAAGGAGGAGAGCCAGGAAAGCGGGAAGAAGAGGAAGAGGAGGGGGTAGGGTGGAGTTATCCTACTGTGATTTCCACCAGGAGGAAGGTCACGCGACATCCACCTGCCCCGAGTTTTTGGAAATAAGGGAGGCAATGGCTCCGATACAACAATGACACTGGCCGAAGGGGGTCGAGGAGGACGGACCCTAGGATGTTGGAGGCAAAGAAAAGATATCCCAGCTAAGTGGTGGCGACCAAAAACACTTGTACCAGTAACTCCATGTAATGCAATGGTTTGTTTTCTTACCTAGGTTATTTTTCTCGGATGCAATATTATGACTAACAAGGTGTGATATATGTTGGTGCTGGAATGCCCCAGATCGATTCTGCTCCCGGGCTCTCATCTAGACGGGGGGTTCAGGTTGATCTCTAGAGAGGCTGGCAAGGTGTGATATATGTTGGTGCTGGAATGCCCCAGATCGATTCCGCTCCCGGGCTCTCATCTAGACGGGGGGTTCAGGTTGATCTATGGAGAGGCTGGCAAGGTGTGATATATGTTGGTGCTGGAATGCCCCAGATCGATTCCGCTCCCGGGCTCTCATCTAGAAGGGGGGTTCAGGTTGATCTCTGGAGAGGCTGGCAAGGTGTGATATATGTTGGTGCTGGAATGCCCCAGATCGATTCCGCTCCCGGGCTCTCATCTAGACGGGGGGTTCAGGTTGATCTCTGGAGAGGCTGGCAAGGTGTGATATATGTTGGTGCTGGAATGCCCCAGATCGATTCCGCTCCTGGGCTCTCATCTAGACGGGGGGTTCAGGTTGATCTCTGGAGAGGCTGGCAAGGTGTGATATATGTTGGTGCTGGAATGCCCCAGATCGATTCTGCTCCCGGGCTCTCACCTAGACGGGGGGTTCAGGTTGATCTCTGGAGAGGCTGGCAAGGTGTGATATATGTTGGTGCTGGAATGCCCAAGATCGATTCCGCTCCCGGGCTCTCATCTAGACGGGGGGTTCAGGTTGATCTCTGGAGAGGCTGGAAATGTGTGATATATGTTGGTGCTGGAATGCCCCAGATCGATTCCACTCCCGGGCTCTCACCTTAGTTTTTGATTTGAGTTAGGATCCATCCCTTTGGTCATAGACCATTTAATTACTCAGACCAAATCTCATTAAGATAAGAAAGCTGATAAAAATAATACATATAAAACATACTAAGAAATTTATATATACATTTGGCTAAGAGAAATAAAGAGAAGGAATTAAAATTTATATATATTCTCTGCGATCGACAAATGTTGATCGGTGCTCGACAAAAGCCAACCAGCGTTCGACAGTTTTGTTGCCAGCACTCGACGAAAGCCAGCCAGCGTTCGACAATTTTGTTGCCAGCGCTCGACAAATCTCTATCAGAACAGCGGTCGACAAATTCCAGTCAGAATAAATCTCAGCGGCTAAGCATTCTCTAAACGACGCTCGATGAATCCAGAAGAGCTCAACAAATGTGTTATCAGCAATACTTTTATTATTATTATTATACAGCTGGACTAACATTAATATATTCATGCTTTTCTGATATAGCCGTTGCAGGCAATAAAGATTATAGTCGTTTTCAGAAGAGTAAGAGACGGAAAACTTATCTTCCCAAGGAATCTAATTAAAGAGACTTTATCTCTTTCCTTTTTCCTGGGCAAGAATTCAAATACCTTCTCCAGATTATATATAGAGCAGAAAATATGAGATAGATAAGAAACACACAAGCATATACAACGGAGATACAACACTACAAGAAACCTCTCTTTTTGCCTAACATCTTCTTGCAGATCATACACATCCTGAGACAACAATCACAATCATTTGCTTAGGATCATCACTGCATAAGAAGAGGTGCTTGTTCAATCAAGAGAAGGAGCCTCCAGAACTGTCACCAAGCTCTATCAGACAGGGGGAGTCTTCTTCAACATCATAATCAGATCCTTTCAACACCATATCAGGATCTTCAAGAGTCTTCCTTTACAGAGCAGAACATTATATTTTTCCTTTCCCTTTCTCCCATCTTGTACAGGGTTATTACTCCCTTCAAAAGTGAACTCTCGGTGACAGGTCACCTTAGCAAAAACCTGACTGTGGTGAATTGGGCACCTGATCAAACCTCCATTGGTGTAAGGGCACCTGATCAACTCTCCTAGTGGATTCCTACCAAGGGTGGTAGAAGAGTAGACTACCCAGATTTGGGGAACTACTATATTTCTTTGTGTCACCTGGAATGCTTCTTGTTTATGCTTTATTTTATTTCCTGTGCTGTGTTATTTATGCACTCTAGCTGTTTGTGTTTATTACTCAGCAAACACTTATATATTTATATACCATTATTTTGAAACTAACTTAAGCAAGAGCTTTAAACTTATAATAAGAACTAAACTCACTTTCAGGGCCGAGCAACCAAAGTATCCTATACCTATCTATTCAACAACGCGCGACGCGAGAACAACCAACGCGAGAATAGCCTCCGCGAAGACGGATATCGAGATAAGCGAGAGCGAGACATTCAACGCGTAAAAATAACAAGACAGGAAAGAGAAGACACAATGAGCAAAGCAAAATTTGCATTCCACAGTTCATAGTTTGGTTATAATCTTCGGCGATCTCGCCGATCATAATTACAGCGCAAAAGAAAGGAATAGCGGCGAGCTTCAGGAACCACCCGCCGATCCTTCTTCGTCATCACTATCCTTCACGGGCGGATGCGGGAGGAAGAGCTCCGGGACGATGTCTTCCAGAGTCATGTCGGCCGCATTATCAGCCAAGAGGCCGATCGCCTTTGCCACCGAAAAAATGTAGCGAGCTGACTCTATAGATCCCACGCGGATTTCTTCATCTAGCGTTCGCCGGTCTTCTTTTAAACGGCGAGGCGAGGGGGGAACAACGGCGCGAGTGAGGTCGCAGTTTAGGGCCTTCAGCCCGGCCACCTCGCCCTCCAAATTCTCGATGCGAGCGTTGGCTCTCCCGGCGGCCTCGACATCCTGCAAATAAGTTGTTAGAGGTGAAACGGCCAGGGGAAAGGAGGATGAGGGAGTTCTAGATGACTCACCACACTGCCCTCCGCGGCGAGCAGCTTCTCCTTCAGATGCATGTTCTCGGCAAGAACCCCCTGGTAAGCCCTCGCAAGCTCCACATTCTGAAGCTCCAGCTGTAAGCAACGCCTCCCCGTCATATGGGCGAGCTCGGCAGAGCGCAGCTGGGACCTCGCGCTCTTGTAAGCAAGGGTCCTCGCGGTCTCATCCTTATAAGACCCCGCATCCTCGCGACCATAAAGGGCGAATGCGAGGTCAAAGGCATGACCACTGACGGTCTCCTTCTCCACCCAGGAGGGGAGGATAGAAGAAATGTCCACCCTGTTGGTCTCCGGCTTCCAAGTGACGAGGGGCTCACCAGTCTCGTCCCGGCGCCTCTGGCCGAGGCCGAAGTTGTAGTGGTTCACCAGGATGGGGAGGAAGGAGGTCCTAACCGCCTCCTGGTAGGGCTCTTCGTCCTCGCCCCCCGAGAGGCCGGTAAGGTCAAACTCGTCGAAGGAGGCCTCGCGAGGTTCCTTACCCTTCGAAGGAGCGAGCGAGACCGTGCTCTTCTTACTCTTCTTCTTGGGCGGAGATTTCGAAGGGGCAGCATGGCTACCAGAAGCCCCCGATCTCTTGCGAGAAGAGGGCTCGGCCGGAGTGACGGCGCCTCGGCAAGCTTCCGCCCCCATGGTAGCGTGAGCCACGGTAGCGTCGGTTTTCCGGGTGCTCGCGTAAGTGGGATGAAGGGGCAGATCTCGCTCGCCTAGAAACAAACAATAGTTCGGATAAGTACGATATGGTAGAAAATAAAGACAAAGGTGTTCAGCGAGATCTTTACCTTCTCCGGCGAGAACCAGAGGTAGCGAATCTAGGTTGCGGCAGAGGTAGATGACTTCGAAGTTCTTCTTGCAGAAGAACTGATGGAGGAGGGCGTTATGGCCTCCGAGGGCGGTGGGCCGGTAGGTGGTCTCGCTATGTTGAACCGGCGAGAGGGGAATGTTTCCGAAGTTCCCCTTGACGACGACGAACTTCTGGGCCCAGAAGTGGGCCTTGTTGACGGTCTCAACCACTTTCGGACCCGTGCCCACGAAGTAGGCTGTCCCATCTTTGTAGGCGCGGAACGAGAACAGCTTCCGGAAGACCGGGAGGCTGAACTCGATGCGCTCCTCACGAAGGTAGCAGGCGAAGGCGGTGACCACCGCCATGGCATTAGGAGTGAGCTGGCCGGGAACCACCCCATAGTGTTTGAGCACCTAATGAGCAGCGAGAACATGATTAGTCTGCACGGCGAGCGAAACTCGAGTGGCAAAAAAAAAGGGAAATAAGCGAGATCGATTATTACCTGGCGGACCAGAGACTTCAGGGGCGAGACTGTAAGAAAAGAGTAACGGAGGTCATATATGGTTGACAGAAATATTACGGTATGCGAGATTCAGATCGTACCGGTGGTGTTTTTCCCAGCGAGGTTCGTATTCACCTGCGGGATTCTCCGAGACCCCTCAGCAAGTTCTCCAACGATCTCGCTCGGCAAAGTATCCTGCGAGTAGAAATGAATTAGGAGCAATTTATTGACGTAAGTTCGAGTAGCTCATACCTTCTCGGGGCGGCGATCGTCCGGGGAGGAGTCCAGCATCACAGAGTCGTCTCCGGTGTGATGAGCCGCCTTCGCCTTCTTGACTTTCGGCGACTGGGCGGGGGACGGCCGGTTCATCCAGGCGGGGACCTTGGTCGTGGAAGGTAGCCCACCAGCTCTCATCGCCCTCAGGCGAGCCTCTGCTTCTTCAGAAATCGGCATCTCCAGGCAACTAAAGTAAGAAAAGGAAGATAAGTAACGACGCGCGCAAATGGGGGGTTCGAGACGATATTTATAGCCCACAGGGTGGGTCCCACCAAAGATTCCTGACAGGTCATCCGGGAGTGGGCGAATATCAGGGGTTGGATGATTCTTCACGAGGACATTTGTCTTCGCGAAGAGCGGGGATTGTGTACAACCCCGATATTCGTCGAGTATACTCCCTAAGGCTCATTGGAGCATCATGGTAGCATTCTCCCAAGCAGGAAGGGAGGTAGAGGCAAGGGGGACGAGCGGTGAGGGAGGAAGCCTCCCGCTTGCCCGGCCTACATAGGGGAGCGAGAGGTGGAGGGACAAGACCCCACCCCCAAGGGGGGCGACCCGGGCTGCTGCCCGGGGGCTCGCCCCGCTCCCACCAAGGGGGGCGAGCCCGGGCTGCTGCCCAGGGGCTCGCCCCCGCTCCCAGCTAGGGGGGCGAGCCCGGGCTGCCGCCCGGGGGCTCGCCCCTGCTCCCACCAAGGGGGGGCGAGCCCGGGCTGCTGCCCAGGGGCTCGCCCCCGCTCCCAGCAAGGGGGCGAGACCGGGCCGTCGCCCGGTGATCTCGCCCCCGCCCCCAACATTAAGGGGCGAGAGGAGGGGCGAGCCCCCCTCTCGCCCCCCGCGTCCAAGGAAGGGGCGAGCTTCTCTCATCCCCACGCCCAGTAGGGGACGAGCCCAGGAGGTCATTCGGTCTGCGTTTAGCACCGTGGAACGGCGGGATTTGGCTATTCGCAGGCCAAGTCCGGGGTATTTTGGTAATTTCACGGACCGGTTTTTGGTTATTCGCAGCCCAACTTCAGAAATCCTATAAATAGGACCAAGGGGGCACCATTTGAGGGGATCTTATTCTAGGCTAGCTCTCTCTCTCTCTCTCCCAACTTTGTCTCTCTAGTGGGTGAGGAGAGCCTCAAGTGGTGCCCAAGTTTAGAAGTGGCTTGGGAGGGGAAGTTCCTAAGGGGCTTTCGGTTATGTGGCGGAACCTCCCCACTAAGCCCTTGGTCCAGTTCCTAGTTCCAACACCTCCAACCTAGAGCTCTCCCTTGGGAGGAGTAAGGATTGGTCGCCCCTCGGCTAGCTGAGGGCCCCGAACTCCACAGAGACTAAGTCTTGTTCGCAAGTCTCGGTTTCAACAAATAGTAAATAATATTAAATTTCATTCAGTTATATATATTTTACCGATTATATATATATACACACGAGTGAAACGACACGGGGCTCCGCCCCTACGGCCAAGCGCGACAGTATCCGGCCGGCGACGACGGGCTTCGCCCGCCTCCCGTGCGATGCTGTCGGGCGGCCTTCGACCGCTTCTAGGCGGGCTACGCCCGCCTCCGCACGGGCTTCGCCCGTGCTCGACGCGTCTGCGGGCTGCGCCCGCAACATATACATATGAGTACTCGAAATAACCGTAAAAAATTTGAATCAATATGACAATATTTATTTTGCAAAAAATATTCGTATATTGTTAAAAAAGATTTTTTTCTCTCTCCACCTCCTCTTTCTCTCTCCTGCCGCCCTCTCACTTTTTATCTCTCTCTCTCTCTCCTCCATCTCTTTTTCTCTCTCTCGGCTCTCTCACTCTCTCCCCCTAGCTACCAGTCGTACTCACACCTCGCTCTCTTCTAACTTTTTCTCTCTCTTTTGTCCTTCACCCGTTGTAGCTTTAGGAGGGGCTATGAAAATTTTCTTTTTGACCATCATATAAATCGGACGGCGGCTGATTTAAGGAGCGAAAAATGATAGCCCGAATAGCTCCCATGGGAAGATATTTCATGTATATCATATTTTCATATATTTGTAGGAGACATATACATATATATAATAAATTATAATTCTAAAATTAGTTATATATAAACGTACGTATAGATAAAATTTGTTACTATAGAACAAAAACATGACACTATTTTTGTAATAGATTGCACGTGCGATCTATTTTTTGCTACCAATTATTGTCTACACTATGGTTGCTATCGAGTTAGCATGTGCGATTTCGATCGAGTCAGGCTTGGCTCGAAATAGAAATTTTCGACTCGGAGTCGTCTCGAAATCAAAATCAACTTTCAATCAAGCCAACTCAACTCGAAATTGACTCGATTTTGAGAGAGCTCGAATAATTTTGTGTCGACCAAAATAATTAATTTTTGCTGTAAAAGTTAATTATTTTCATGATTTATAAAGCTGTAACTTTAATGTAATGCTTGAAAGTAATTTTTTTATTAATAAATAGTAAATAACTGTTTAGCAATATTAATTTTAAATGATGACGACGGAAAGAGTAGATTGACGATCATTTATGTCAGAAGCCACATCTAATGAAACCTATAAATATGAAAAGGAGAAAAAGGACGATAGAGAGGAAGCACATGACATATAAAAGTTATTAAAAAATGTTTTTGCTGGGACTCGATCTCATGACCATGAGAAAAATCATTTACCTTCTACCAGCCGAGCTAAACAATTTTAAAAACTTTGCATTGATCTAAATTTTTTTTACATATTAAACCATAAAAAAATATTTTCTATTAATAAAAAATAATTGGCCACCACACTCGGTCCTATGTAGATCCGCCCTTGTATACAAACGTGCATCTTCATAAACTTTAATTTGTGTAGAATATTAATGTTAATTTAATTAATTATAATAGTAATTAATATTAATTTTAATTTTGTTATATATAACGGTTTAAATATATAATAAATTATAATTATAAATTTAGTTATATATAAATGTATATAAAATTTTATATAAAACTTTGGATGGAAATTTCCCTCCATAAAATTTTGCAAAAAACAAATCCAAATTAAAAACATATTAAATTTAAAAATGAATGCAAATATGACATTAATTTATTAATATAATTTAAGAATAAGAATAAAGATCGTGCACGGGCCACACACGCACGCAAAGACACTCCCGTGCGCACGCACGACCACCACCGAGCACAAGCGCATGCACGATGCGGGGTTGGGAGAGCATTTTTTGTTTGGGAGAGCATTTTTCGCACTAGCATGCATTTTTGACCTGACGCATTGTATCCCAAACACGCATTTTCGCCTGAGAGCGCATTTTCGCCCGGGCATGCATTTTCAAATAATCACTCATTTTTGCCCTGGTGCATTTTTAGAGGACTTTGCCTATAGGAGAACAAGTTTTTTCCCGAGCGCGCATTTTTCTTACGAGTGCACGAGAGATGATTAATAAATATCGTAACATAAAAAATATTGCAAATTGTTTCACCAAACCCAGCTGCACGTACAATTTCATCATCTTCTCTTTCTTCGTCGACTTTGCCACGCCATCATGTTAACTCATTACATCACTTTTTTTTAATCATGAAAATTGTATTCTGATCTAGTCATTTCCTCTTCTTCTTGTATCTTATTACACACACACACACACACATGCACAGATACACACACACACATACACATATAATAACACACAGACACAGAAACATACAGAAACACACACACACATAGACACACATAGACACATAAACACGCAGACACACACACACACACACACATACACAGACACACACACACACATACACAAACACACATATAAGCAAAACAACAATCAAGTGTATTTAAGCATTACAATATACCCAAATACTCGGTGTCGAATTATGACACAAAGCAGCATGGGCGGTTACAGTACAGTGACCGCACCATCAGTCCTCTCTGAGATAGTCAGGTCGTGAGGTTACAACATAGTAACCGCATAATCTCTCACAGACACAGACACACACAGACACACACACATACATAGACACACACACACATGCACACAAACACACACAAACACACACACTACACACAAACACACACACACACACACACATACACAAACACAGACACACGCACAGGCACACACACATAGACACCCACACCCACACACACCCACACAGACAGACAAACACACACACACACACACACACACACATACACACACACACACACACACACACAAAACACACACACACACACACACACACACACACACACACACACACACAGAGACACACACACACACACACACACACACAACTTGTATGGAGGAAATATTCGGCAGGAGGCAACGTTCGACGGGCGGCATCATTCAGCAGGTGACATCATTCGGCGGGCGACATCAATCAATTCGTGTGCGGTATCATTCGATGGACGACATCAATGAATCGAAGGGCTTTGCCCGCATCCAAGCTAGCTTTGCCTTCGTTCGGCGGGCTTTGCTAACATCCAAGCTGGAGACATCATTCGGCGGGCTTTGCCCGTATCCAAGCGGGCTTCGCGTGTTAATGTACACTTTAACTAATTCATTATAAATTAATATTTATTATTAATTAAAAATAATGGTGAGATGAAGGCTCTGTTTGGCACAATGATAGCTAGCGGTCATGAATTGGTGTCATTTTTGTCCAAACTCACCAGAGCAAATATGCCACTCCAAACGGAGACGAAGGCCTGGGTGGTGTTGTTATATTAATAAAAAAATAATTTTATTAATTTTAATATTACACATGCCATGAAATTTATGGAGGGAATTCAGATTTAGGCAAAAATTAAAGAACTTTGACATCCTAAAATTTTGCAAAAAAATAAACCAAAAAACTAAAACCCTCCTTTTTGCATCATTCGACTATTTCCACTAAATTGTATTTATTGTGACAGTACCAAAAAAATTATCACTTCAAAAGCATATTTAGTGATCAAAATTTTATTAGTGACAAAATAATATAGTTATTGATAGAATTAACTAGTTACTAATCATATTTAAAAAAGAGAGCCAAATTATTTTGTTTCCCTCCAAAATATTTGACTGTAAAAAAAATTGTCATCTTAGCCGTCTTTCCAGATCCCGCCACCAACATCCCGTATTTCCATTTCTCCTCCTCTACATCTCGCCAGCGATCTAGGTCATCCCACAGAGAGCAAAACTGGTGGGTGAAACCCATGCGTGCAAAATTGACTAGCAAATCATCTACCTCTCACGTTCAACTCGACGACGAATCCCATGCCGCTCGCACTCAAGTCGACTACTTCTCAGGGAGAATCCAATGCCTCTCGCGCTCAAGTAGACTCTTCAATGATCGAGCAACCCTAATTCTTGAGGGAGAACAGCTTAAGCTCTTGGAGAAAGTTTCTACCCTTCAAATCCAAAAGAAGTAACCAACCCTAACCTCCCCTCTCTCCTTTGGCTCAAGAAAAACTAAGAGTGCTGCAACCCCCTTTATGTTTGTTAAGGAAGCACTTTGTCTTGGAGTGATCGGCTCTCCCAGTAACCTCATACAACAGCCGACCCACCTAAATCTACATCTTCGATGAGCATCAGGTTCTGCTTTCCTCCTCCATGGCATTCGATTTTGAGCAAGGTGATTACAGCCCGTAATTTTCTGAGTAGCCGGCCATCACGAGTAAATGGCAAACATGTTTTTTGGTTTAGCATGTCTTTTGGTTTTTCCGACTACCTATATGTCTCTTCTCTCTCTTACATTTTGATGTACCAATGGTGTTTAACGATGATGTTGGTTTTGTTCAACTTTATTCTATCACTCAAACTTCAGCTTGATTGGTTGCCTGATTAAATCTAGTAGAAAAAACTTCATTAAGTATCATAAGTGTTGTTGGTTTAGTTGTTGCTTAAGAGTTATTTTTAGAAGAATCTAGTAGAATGCTACTTAGGCATGATTAGGATGTTTTTTAGTAGAAAATCCATCTCCACCGCCTCATTAAATCCAGTAGAAAACTTTGAGAGTAGGACATTCTTTAGTTGTTATTTAGGAGTTTTAAGAATAAAATTTGTGTTTAGGAGTTTCTCTTCTGTACTGAGCATTACTTTGTTGTTTTCGCCCAAAAGGTGTTTGATGGAATTCCTCACAGATTTTGGTGTTCTTACAATTTTTCTTGGATCCTAAAACAACCAAACTCCACCTTCCCCACTCATACAGCTTCTAACTAGACAAATTTGCATTCTAATTGTTTGTCGAAATGCTTGAATGAGTACCTCCAAGAAAGAATTTCTTTTTGTTTCTTAAATCTGTGATCTTCACGTGATGTCCCGTGCCCATTATGTGGCGGGAATGGTACTAAACCATCGTTCTTGTGATGGTTGGGTATTGCCGTCATCGCACACTATGCACGGAGGACCTTGTGCACTCTGCTATTGCTATTAATAATTTAATTTGGTAAAAAATTTCTCCATCTCATTGTGTTATTGGGTCTCTCATCTTATGACTTATGACCTAGGTTTTGGGTAAAGCAGATGCTGATTTAGTTAAGAGAATCCAGATTGCTCTTCCGAAGCTTCCCCCGACCAGAATATCTAGAGATGGCTCCATCTTGGAATGGGTAAAAACTCTTTTAACTTGTTTTTTCATCTACGTAAAAGGAGGGCTTAAATGTGTAAGTATGCATTTGAAATTACCTGAATGGCTCAGATTGATATAATTGACTAATGGCCTGAAGACCGAATGCATTCATCTGTATTTGGAGCTTGATGAAGGCTCTAAAATTTTAGTTCAACCTTCACAACTCTAAAAATGTACGAGGACTGAATTTCATATTAACAGCTTCAATATACTTGATGTTATGCATCTAATTGGTGGTGGATGATAGCTATTTAGCCTTGAGGAATTTGAGAAAGGCAATGGTGTTTGATCATATTTGTACAAATGGTTTTAAGCTGTTTGAACTGTAAATGATATTTATATTTACTTTTTAATGTTTTGTATTGGTAATTGAGGTTCTTCTCTCTGCATGTCTCTTTCAAATGTGTTGGGAAAGGGTATCACCTCTCTCGTCACTTACATTCATAAGAGAACCTATAACCGTGTCAAAAAGTCTATAAAGTTCAGAGCATAAAAATGAAGCTTTGAAATCTCATTAGATTTCCAAGTAAACTGTAATTGTTAGGATTAAATGAGCACAAAAAAGAAAAAAGCAACGACAAATCATGCAGCAACATGAGAGTAAATGTAGTTCTTCTCAAAGATAGGGTTGCATTCGCATGTGGTGACATGTCTTTCACAATGGAAAATTGGGGTTACATAGAAGAAATGTAAATGTCTATCATTTTCGCACACCTAAACCCTTATACTTGCAGCATTTATATAGCACTCTGCAATATAAATGAATTTTTGAAATACTCCATAATGAAAAATTCTATAAGAAATCTAAAAAGAAAATACAATGCAACATATATCATTCTTGGTCCCGGGCTCACTTATGTACTGCATAGGGGAGTTCTCAACCCCCTCCTGACCCACACTGCTCTTTGTCCCCCAATAACATGTTCATAGGGGATATAAATTGAAAAGGAATTACCAAGATTCAAACATATTAGAATTAAATACACCAACAATAATACTTCGCAAGAGACCAAATAGAATAGCGTATAATGCACATATTTTATGTATACACTTATAGACGCTGCTGAATTGTAATCTTTGTTTTTGTAGGCACAAGATTTTGAAGATCCAGATGTTCATCACAGGCATGTGTCGCACTTGTTTGGTCTATTCCCATGCCATACACTAACGGTTGAAAATACACCTGATTTATGTAAAGCCGCCACCAACACCTTATACAAAAGAGGTTTGCAAGTGAAATTTTAGATCTTCATTCTTAGATGTTTTTCAGTTAATTTATCAAAAAGTGAAACATCCATACACATATTTTGTAATATGCTGGACCTATGAATTAAATCTTAAATGAATATTAACACGCTGCTCACCCCCATAGATCGGCGAGGCTGTATTTGAGCGTCTATCTACTTAAATTTGTACGTGCCATTTGTACTTACACAGGATCAACACGCTGTCTTGAATTATTAACATGGAAACCTCAAATCTTAACATTCAATCTTCTATTACTTAGATTTGTGCCCTCTATTTAAAAGAGGATGATTTAGTCCCATTAGATAAGATAAATATATGTTGTTGTAGAGATAGCATGTGGTTGTCCCTCTTCCATGGGCCTAAGATTTGGGTTTAATATGAGGCTGTCATTTTGATAATTAGAATGATGAAATAAAATGACAAAGGAGTGTAATTTTGTTTTTCAGCATATCTTGATACAAAATGAGATGCATTTGCACAAATTCCTTTCACTGTGATGTGTTGTTTTCAAGAAAGTACATCATTCTCTCTTTTATTTGCAACAAAGTGGTAGTTTTTTTATATGAAGTGAGAGGGCATTAGGTGTAAAACAGAGGTTTTTTGAATTTGTCTTAGAAAAAAAAAGGTGAGTTTGAATGATGTCTTCTAATTGTTTTCTTAACATCATGACTTCAAATCTAAGCCACGTCCTTCAGCATAGTAATTATGGACTGATTGTCTCAATATGTTATTGTAGCCTTTTTTAGTTGGTTCATGGCCATGTTACTGCAATAATTGTTCTATATTCAACTTCTGAGGATGATAAGGTAGTAGATGGTTGTTACTTTGAACTCCAAGAGAGATAACACCAATGCTTATAAAAAAACATAATTACTTTGTCAAAATTGACAGAATTTACCCAATCACTATCATGGAATGCAAATAACCCAAATTGTTAGTATTTTCATATATGTGTATGGATGTGTGTGTATGTGTATGGATTGTGTATGGATGTTTCTGCTCACATGTTTTTTAAATATTAACAATTTCTCTCTTTTATTTGTAGGGTGCCGGAGCCTTGGGCGCAAAGTGATGGAAGATTCATTAGTCGAAAAGTGACGGAAGATCCAGTAGTCGGAAAGTGACGGAAGATTCATTAGTTGAAAAGTGTCGAAGTTGATGTCATATTTAAAACATGTTGATCTTATTGTTATGTAATATTATGTTGTTTTAGATGAGATGATACGCTTTACTCTATGTAATACTTTTTTTGTAAATAAATATATGTAGTTCCTATTTAATAATTATAATATATATGTGTTTTTAGGATTTTATCTTGTCTTTAGCTAAGGCTTTCAGAAATTTGATGTCATAATTAATATTTATACTTTAAATATTATTTGTAATGATAAATTAATTTCAATATATTTGATACATAAATATAATTTTTTAGTGAGGAAGAAATCAAACATTTGTTACGAAATATTCATATATTTGATATATAAATATAATTTCTTTAGTGGGGAAGAAGTCAAACATTTGTAACGAAATATTCTCTACTATAACTCATCTTATTGTGAGGAAGTAATGTTTGTCACAAATAAATTATTTGTAACGACAAAGAAAAATTTGTTACAAGAATTTCTAGCGTCGAGCCTTAGGTAACGGTCGTCACGTAAAGTAAATTTCGTTACAAAAACTTTGTGTAACGATATTAGTTACCTTTTGTAACATTTTTAGTCCTTACTAAAAGTGTATTTTGTTGTAGTGCAATTTGACCCAAAATTCTGCAAAAATTGAAATTAAGCAGAGTGAGAATCAAAATTACAAAAGAACAACTTATAACCTAAAATTGACATGAAAAAGAAAAATTCATATTAAATAATTACAAAAATTTTGATCATAAAGATATATAAATACTACTTATCAAATACCCCCATACTTGAGGTTTTGCAATTCCAGAGAAAACGTATGAGACATAATTTATAAGACATCCATAAAATTTTTAATTATAAGCTAAAATTTCATTTAACCAAAAGTTAGGTTAAAAATAAATTCTAGGAGGAATTAAGTCCTATGTTATGATAATGATTTGAAAAGAGTGGAAGTGTTTAGGCAAAGACTTCTCGAAATAACTAACTAGCAAACAAAATTGTAGAAATTATAAAACTAAATTAGATTAAAATTATAAGAACTCTATCTTAAAAGAAACTTAAGGAAAAGTAACTTACTAAAAATTGCTCTCTCCATAATTTAAACTAAATCTAGATCAATGATAATTGGCTAAGGGGGATTTCAAAAAATTTGGCATAAGAAGAGATCTTTGAAAATCAAAATTTATTTTCTAATTAGTATATGTTTAGGAGTAATGTATTTTATCCTCTTACTCCATGCCTTATAATCTTTTATAATTCTCTTCTAATAAAAATGGAAAATGTATATGTTTAGGAGTAATGAATTTTATCCTCTTACTTAATGTCATATAATCTTTTAAATTATTTTGGGTGCATAGGTTTAGGGAATAAAGAATTTTATCCTCTTATTCCGATGACATATGATATTTTAAACACTTTTTTTATATGCCATCAAAAGGGGTGAGTAGGAAAGATTTTTAGCTTATAAATTAAATTATGTTGAGAGCAAATTCTAGTAAAATTAAATTTCCTAAGATCTATTAAGCTAGAAGAAAATATAATAGAAATCTAAAGAGGTTTAGCAAATTTACTACAAAATGAAGCTACTTAAAATAAAAAAGAAGTCATGCAAAAGAAAATTTCTCTAATCAAGCTCAAACCATAAAATGATTCTTAAAACAAGATTAACTAAAATATAGATTTAACAAACTATGATAAACAAAATTTTAGCCAATTAAAAACATAAAAATGCTTATAAATATTCTCAACTAAATTTCTAATAAACCACAAAAACAACAAGTAGGGGTTTAATAATAAAAAAAATTCGTTTTTGTTCTAAGTTTTCATATTTTCTTTGGAATTTTTGATATTATCTTTTTTTGGATTTTTGATAATAAAAGAATGGAAACTAGTTTTAAACCTAACAACTATTTTTGGTTAACTCTTGGATTTCCCGAGGTATCCATGAAGGGTCTCAACTGTACTAGGAGGTGAGATGGGATGATAGCCTAAACGTCCCTTTCCAAGATTTAAATTTTTTATTTTCTATTCTTTTTTTTGAATTTTTGGGTTTTACAAGTGCTTAAATAAAAGAAAACCATAGAAAATAATTTTTTGTTTGTTTGAAGATTTTCGAAATTAAGAACTACATTTTAAGAGCTATTTACACCACCATACTTAAATTAAACATTGTCCCCAATATTTAAAACTAAGTTTGAAGTGAAAAAAGCGAAAAAGTAAATAATGTGCAAGACAAAACAAAAAGAAATGCAAGATAAAAGAGAAGGAAGAAGAAGGAAAAAGGGCTTCCCTGATTTTTAGGATGCGGGGGGAAGCGGTGGTTACCTACAAAACATGTTAAAGAAGAAACAAAAACAAATGAAAACAATAAAAGATAACTTTGGGTGCCTCCCCAAAGCGCTTTTTTTTAAGGTCGCGTAGCTTAACCCAATTGGCGCTCACGATATTGGTAGAAGAATTAATGAATCACTCTTTTCATTCGATAGATCTTCTGGAAGATATAACTTAAGACAATGTCCGTTAACTTTGAAGGAACTTTTTTCCGGGTGGGAAATTAGAATTGTCCCAAAGGAACAAACCTCTTTAACAATCAAGGGTCCAGACCATCGAGATTTTAGTTTTCCCGGAAAAGGCAAAGACGAGAATTATAAAGGAGGACGAGATCGCCCAGCGAAAAAGTTTTAGGAAATTTTATATGCTTATCGTGATAAAATTTTATTCGCTCCTTATATAATTTGTTACTTTCATACGCATTCGCGCGCCACGCATTTAATTCGTTCATTTGGAATTTTCTTTGCTCGACCGTTAACGTAGAATCGAGGTTTAAAAATTTAAGAACCCAAAACGTGTAGTGTTCTATTTTGACCGAAAGGTGGCAAGCCTTTCCATAAACCATTCGATACGGTGTGCAACCGATAGCGGTCTTGTTTGCCATTTGATAGGCCCATAGCGCCTCATCAAGCTTAAGTGCCCAATCCTTCCGATTAATAGAAATAGTTTTTTCTAAAATCCGCTTTAATTCTCGATTTACAGCTTCGACTTGTCCGCTCATTTATGGGTGATAAGCAGTGGATAGTTTGTGAGTGACACCATATTTTACTAAAAATTTTGTGAATTGGCTATTACAAAAATGGGTGCCCCGATCACTAACTATAGGGCGTGGCATGTCAAATCGAGTAAATAATTTTTTTAAGAAGTTAACAATGACTCGCGCATCGTTGGTGGGGAGAGCTTGCACTTACGCCCACCTCGACATGTAGTCGACCGCAACTGGAATATACTTGTTTGAAAGAGAGGGAGGGAGAGGAACAACGGAATCAATACCCCAAAGATCGAAAATTTCCCATTCTATGAAAATATTTTGGGGCATCTCATCCCGGCGGGAGATGTTCCCCGACCGCTGGCAGCTGTCATAAGTACTCACAAGGGTGTGAGCATCTTTGAAGAGCGTGGGCAAAAAAAAGACCGCCTCCAGTGTGTTCCTCACGGTTCTGTTCGCTTGATAATGACCACCGGTTGGTCCCTCATGACAATGCCGCAAAATTTTTAGACCTTCCTCACTCGAGATGCATCTTCTCACCACCTGGTCTGCGCAAACGAAGAATAAAAAGGGGTCCTCCCAAAAATAATTCTTTAAATCAAAAAAGAATTTCTTCTTTTGCTGACTCGAGAATTCTGTTGGTAGGACCCGGGCTACTAGATAGTTAGCCATATCTGCAAACTAGGTGGTGGAAGATGTATTTAAATTTTTGAGAGCAAGGAGGCGTTCTTCAGGGAATTTAACATTATTGTCGGCTTCTATTAACGCTTCTGTGGCGGGATTTTCATAACAGGAAAGATGATTGGCTGCCAAGTTTTTGGCTCCCCTTTTGTCCCAAATCTCTAGATCAAACTCCTGCAAGAGGAGTATCCATCGAAAAGATGGGGCTTGGCGTCCGATTTACTTAAAAGATATCTAAGCGCAGAGCGATTTGTGAAGACGATAACTTTGGAGAGTGTGATGTACAACCTAAACTTATCAAAAGCAAAAAATGATTGCTAGAAGCTCCTTATCGGTGGTGGTGTAATTCACTAGTGCCTACGTGAGTGTTTGCTCGCATAATAAATCAGGTGGAAATACTTGCTCACTCGTTGGCCTAATACGACACCTACCGTAATATAACTCGCGTCGCACATAATTGCAAAGGGTTGCGACCAATCCAGGGCGACTAAAATCGGGGAATTTATAAATTTTTCTTTGATAAGTTTAAAGGCCAAATGGCATTCATCATTAAAAAGGAAGGAAGACTCTTTCTTGAGGAGATGGGTTAACGTCTTCGTGATTTTGGATAAATTTTGTATGAAGCGCCGATAAAACCCCGCGTGACCTAGGAAACTTCTATTAGCTTTTACATTCGTTGGAGGGGGGAGTTTTTCGATTACTTTGATCTTGGCCCTATCGACCTCGATCCCTTTGCCAGATATTTTATGGCCAAGGACTAATCCTTCTTTGACAATAAAATGGCATTTCTCCCAATTAAGAGAAATTTGTTTCCTCACAACGTTGTAGCACGCGCTCAAGGTTTTTTTAAACAATTTTTGAAAGAGTTTCCGAAAATGGAAAAGTCGTCCATGAAAACCTCCATCACTTCTTCTACTAACTCATTGAATATCGCTAGCATACATCTTTGGAATGTAGCTGGCATGTTAAAAGGACCAAATGGCAGCCTTCGATAAGCGAAGGTGCCAAAGGGACAAGTGAATGTTGTTTTCTCTTGGTCGTCGGGCGAAATAGGGATTTGAAAATATCCTGACAAACCATCGAGAAAACAATAGTAGGAGGGACCTGAAAGGCGCTCTAAGATTTGATCGATAAAAGGTAATGGGAAGTGATCCTTACAGGTGGCATCATTTAGTTTTCAATAATCGATGCACATCCGCCAACCCGTAACGGTACGGGTTGTGATCAATTCATTATTTTCATTTTCTACTACCGTTACGCTGCCTTTTTTCGGCACGACTTGTACTGGGCTAACCCAAGTACTATCCGATATCGGGTAGATGATTCTCGTGTCTAAAAGTTTGATGACTTCAGCCTTAATGACTTCTTTCATATTCGGGTTTAGCCGTCATTGAGGTTGGACCGTGTTGCGGAAATTATTATTAAGGAAGATTTTGTGAGTGCAGAAAGAAGGGTTAATACCCTTGATATCCGATATTTTCCACGCAATTGCGTGTCGGTGATTGCTTAAGACTATAGTCAATTTAGAAATTTCTGAATCGCTAAGTTCGGATCACACAATGACGGGTAGCTTAGTGTGTTTTTCTAAAAATAAATATTTTAGGTGAGGAGGGAGTTGTTTCAATTTTAGAACGGGTGGCTCTTCATAAGAAGTTTTGATTTTTAATTTTTCTAAAATTAGTGGTTCGGGTGTTGTGCAACGAGAGACTTCTTCTTCAAGACAAAAGAGCTCGGCGAGCTCGGAATCGTTACTCGATGTGGAGACTAACTCGGGAAGTGAATAAAACTCGTTCTAAAAACACTCTTCTAAATAGAAGCACGAATCGTCATTCTCTAAGGTGTTTCGCATTGAGGGATTTATACTAAAAGTAACTTCATCATCTCCAAACCGAAGGAGGATCTTACAGTTACTTACGTCAATAATTGCGCACGAGGTGGCAAGGAAGGGGCGGCCGAGTATGAGGGGTACTTCATCATCCTCTTCGATGTCAAGAATGACAAAGTCCACCGAGAAGATGAACTTGTCAACCATAACGAGAACATCTTCCACTATCCCTACCGGATATTTTAATGAATGATTTCCTAGACCTATCTTTTTGAATAACGAAAAAGGTATGAGGTTGATGCTTGCTCTAAGATCTGCTAAAGCGTGTTTTACTAACGAATTGCCAAATAGACGTGGGATGGAGAACAGTCCCGGGTCATTTGTTTTTTGAGTCAATTTGTTGAGTATAACCGCGGAGCATTCTGCGTTTAAGGAAATATGCGAAATATCTTCTAATTTCTTCTTATTAGAGAGCAACTCCTTAAGATATTTTGCATACTTCGACATTTGAGATATAGCCTCACAGAAGGATACATTAATATGAATTTATTTTAAAGATACATAATATTTGAACTAGAAGCGTGCGGAGCTAGCGTAGCGGGAAATTCGAAGATAAAATAGGAGTGGGAGGAGGAGAAGAAGTTACCTTTGGTTCGTCCAGTTTTGAAACCACCTCCTTCCCGCTTTAGAGTGAAATCACGTTTGCGCTCTCCCTTGGATTTGGCTCTGTATTTCCCGGTAGTGCTTCTTGCTGATGCTCGGAGAACATTTTTGCTAGCTGCCCACTTGATTCTCTAAATATTTGATCAATCCGGTGAGGTTCCGGATGTTCATTTCATTTGTAGCAACATATTTTGCAAAGACTTCTTCAAGCGGAGAGGGCTTTTGCTGTTGTGGTGGAAAACTGGGCGGATTAAAATCTAAAGGGGGAGTTAAATTAAGAAGTTGATTGGGGGGGGGGGGTTGATTTATATTTAAAGGACGCTGAGCATTTCCTTGGTTGCTCCAAGAGAAATTTGGATGGTTCCTATAACCCACATTATAGGTGTTGTTGTACGGAGCGGAGTTCGGGTTATAGGAAGGACGAGGTGGATTTCCCATGTAGTTAACCTGCTCTTCAATTAAAATATTATTAGCCCAAGGAGGAGTGGCGGAGGAAGTAAACATCTCCGCCACTTGCTTTGTTAAGCGCTCAACTTGTACAACCAAATTAGAAGTAGCGTCTATTTCAAAAATTCCAGCTGGCTCATTAGGCCACATTCGAGTCATATTCCATTGGTACGCATTCATGGCCATTTCCTCAAAAAGCTCTTGAGCGGACTCCGGGGTTTTCCTATGTAAAGTACCCCTGGCGGCCGCATCAATCATTTGCCTAGTTTGGAAATTCAAGCCATTGTAAAGATTTGCACTTGTTGCCAAGTATAAAGTGCGTCGTGAGGGCATCTACACAAAAGCTCCTTTAAGCACTCCCATGTATCATAGAGAGTCTCCGAGTCGATTTGCATAAATGATGCAATATCAGTTCACAATTTGGCGGTCTTTGCAGGCGGAAAATATTTAGTCAGAAATTTTTCAACCATAACGACCCATGTAGTGATGGACTCCCTAGGAAGTGAGCCCAACCACTACTTGGCCCTAGACCGCAAAGAAAAAGGAAAAAATATGTAATAGAATAGCGTCATCGGTGATGCCATTGATTTAAATGTGTCACAGATTTCGAGAAAATTAGAAATATGACAGTTTGGATCTTCGTCCGGCTGACCATCGAAGGTCACTGATTGCTACACCATTTGTATGTTGCTGGACTTCATCTCAAAGTTATTGTTCGTCACTGCGGGTCGAACAATACTTGACTGTGTTCTTTCCAGATATGGCCGCACATAATAGGACATGGTCTGTTGTGCGGCCTCATTAGGATTGGGCGCGTTAGGATTAGGAAGATTAAGATTAGGATCCATATTTGTTGCGTTAGTTTCCCCGATCGACTCTTTGAATAATAAGTGTATTTCCTGATCACAAGAATGACGGTGCCGCGAAAGGGTTCGCTCGATCCCTGGATCTAAAGGAATATGCGAAGTGCTACCTCGGGTCATACACTAAAAACGAAAAAAGGAAAGAAAAAAGAGAGAGAATAATAAAACTAAAAATAAAGAAAGAGGAAAACTTTATTATTATATTTTTTTTCTTTTAGGCGAATTAAGTTAGTCTTGGATTTCCTGAGGTATACCCTATGAGGGGTTCTCACCGGTACTAGGAGATGAGATGGGATGAGAGCCCAAACGTGCCTTTCCAAGACTTTAATTACACCTTTAAGATTTTTTGTGGATTTAGAAAAAGTAAAATGAAAATAACATGATAAAATTAATAGCTATCCTCTTTTCAAAATATCTACGCCAAAAGTCCCTGGAAACGGCGCCAAAAACTTGATATAGAAATTTATGGTTTTGCAAAGCGAAGGGTTAAAGATATTTTCCAAAACTATATTCGATGATGGCAAGTGTACCTTATCGTCTATAGTATATGATACTTAGAAATACCAAGGTTGTATTCCATGGGGCGCATTGATTACTTCTACTTCGAGGAAAATCACTATTATCTTATCTATTAAATTTTTGAGGTTTTGTTTTAATTAACTAAAAAGAGATAATTTGCAAGTTAAGAGAAAGGTTTAAACAATGGTAAAAAGTTTAGTGCTCAATCTAAAGTCACTTTGGAGTGAGAATAATCATGTAAAGGAAAAATAAATCCAATTCCGTTTAATTAAACTACTTGACCGTGGAGGTTCCTGAAGCTTGAACATGCCCCTCTCGAGGTTAATGCCCACCTAAGTTTAGAAAAAATCTACAGAACTCTCGTCCTATAATTGATTACATAAAACTTACTTTACGCTGTGAACCCACTATTAGATTTGACTCCAATCCAGGAGATTTACATCATCCTCTCTAGAGGGGTGCGTGCAAATCTCTTTACCCTTGAGTGATCGATTAATACTTTGAGCCTCTCGGCTAGCTAAGTATAAAAACTTAAGCAAAAACCATACACCGAAAATATGGCCTCACTAGTTAAAAATCATGGGTAATTCAAGTGTTAAAAGAAACGGAAAAAGAGAACTTAGAAAATCATAACTTGATTATCTCATCCATAATGCAGTTTAATTGGGTAATTCAAGTGTAATGTTGGTCACGGGTGTGTAATCTGGCGACTTCATTAAATGCGGCATAGGTCTTGCTTGCAGCGTGTCGGTGTGCAGGGATCACGCAGGAAAGTCACGGTCGTGACTTCTAGGTCACGGGCGTGAGTTATGTTGACTTCTCGACAGCACCTCCACGTCTCGACGACTGCTTGATAGGAAGATTCGAAGTTTACACGCACTCGGTCACGGGCGTGATTTGGGTCACAGGCGTGACCGAGGGCATGAATTAATGTGGACTAGCTCAATCAGTGCGGTATCAATTCTGGACTTATCTTCAGGTTACATGCCCCTGGTCACGGGCATGACTGGGGGCATATAATACAAATTTTCCCAATTTGACCCAAAATTCTGTAAAAATTGAAATTAAGCTGAGTTAGAATCAAAATTACAAAAGAACTACTTATAACCTAAAATTGACATGAAAAACAAAAATTCATATTAAATGATTACAAAAATTTTGATTTAAAAGATATATAAATACAACTTATCAATTACCCTTTTAATTTCGAATTTCATAGCTCTTAAGGCTTAAACCTCAAGAGGGCTTGCTAATAGTCTCTTTGGGTTGGGCAAAGTCCAATTGGTTTTGAGTTTGGGCTCCTTTGACCCAAATAGGCCAATCTAAGATTTTTGGGTTTGGGGCTTGACTCAAGCTCACCCCACCCAATGTGGCCGACCCACATTGGTGCCTTTGACCCTATGGACCTATTCATAAGGGAATTATTTCATGGTGGGGTCATATGGGGCCTATTTGCATATAATTGCTCAAAGGGGCAATTTGGGCATTTTGGTGATTTTGCCCTAATCCTCCAAAATTGAATGCACACCTTAGATCATTTAGGTCTCATATACTCCCCTTAGGGCTGAGGAAGGGTTGTGCTAGGTTAATTTGGCCAATTGAGGGCCAATTGAATCATATAGGGCAAAATTGTAATTTGGGGCAATTTGGTAATTTTGCCTAATTTCCCAAAATTGGTTTACCAAAGGGTCCAATGTGGACCCATTAGACTCCCTAGGTATTCTTGTAGTGTTAGTTGTGATCAATTTGATCACATTGAGTCAATTGAAGGTCAATTAAGGGGATTAGTTCATTTAGACCAAATTGGGGCTTTTTGGTAATTGGTCCAATTTCCCAAAATTGGTCCACCCCAATGGGTCAATGTTGCCCCAATAGTATATCTTAATGGTCATAAAGGGTTTGGTGTGATCAATTGGATCACATTGGGCCAATTGAAGGTCAATTGAGGGGATTAGTTCATTTAGGTCAAATTGGGGCCTTTTGGGTAATTGACCAAATTTCCCAAAATTGACCAAATCAATTGGGTCCATTTTGTATCATTATTCTACTATAGTGTTTCAGAAGGGTATGGGGGTAGTGAAATTCATTTTGAAGTTTAAATATCATGCCTTAAGCCTTGGAGTCATGTTTGGCTATTTGCACACCAAGGTGATCTTCACCTATTCACCTTGGTTTTAGGGCCATTTTGGTCTTTTAGAGAAATGCCATGACCTTGTCATGGCAAAATGCATCTTAGGGGTCCAATTGTTCTGGGGATGTTATAAGGCGCGGTCAAAATGCTCCTAACCTCCCTTACCAAAAACATTCGGCCTCCACAACCAAAACACAAGCCAAGAAGCGGTCAAAATGCTCCTGACCGCCCTTACTGAAAACATATGGCCTGCAAAACCAAAGTTCAAGCCAAGGAGCAGTCAAAATTCTCCTGTTAGCCCTTTCCGAACACATTTGGCATGCACAACCAAAGAACAAGCCAAGGCGCGGTCAAAATGCTTATGACCGCCCATTTTGAAAACATTCAGACTGCACAACCAAAGCCCAAGCCAAGGTGCAGTCAAAATCCTCCTGACCACCCTTATTGAAAACATTTGGCCTACAAAACCAAATCACAAGCCAAGGCGCGGTCAAAATGCTTCTGACTGCCCTTTCAAAAACCTTTGCCTGAAAACCAAAGCACAAGCCAAGGCATGGTAAAAATGCTCCTGACTGTCCTTACCGAAAACATTCATCCTGCTTAACTAAAGCACAAGCCATGGTGCGGTTAAAATGCTCCTGACCGCCCTTACCAAAAATATTTAGCCTACACAACCAAAGCACAAGCAAAGGCGTGGTAAAAATGCTCCTGACGGCCCTTACCGAAAATATTTATCCTGAACCACGCACAAGCCAACGCATGGTACAAATGCTCCTGACCTCCCATACAGAAAACATTCGGCCAGCACAAGCCAAGGCGTAGTCAAAATGATCCTAACTGCCTTACCAAAAGCATTCGACATGCACAACCAAAGCACAAGCCAAGGTGCAATAAAAATGCTCTTGACCGCCCTTATCAAAAACATTCGGCCCTCACAACCAAAACCCAAGCCAAGGCATGGTCAAAATGCTCCTGACTACCCTTACCTAAAACATTCGGCCTACACAACCAAAGCACAAGCCAAGGTGAGGTCAAATTGCTCCTGGCCACATTTACCGAAAATATTTGGCTTAAAAAACTGAAGCACAAGCCGAAGGTGCGGTCAAAATGCTCCAAAACTCCCTTACCGAAAACATTCGGCCTGAACAACCAAAGCCCAAGCCAAGGAATGGCAAAAATGCTCATGACTGCTCTTACCAAAGATATTTGACCTGCAAACAAATTACAAGCCAATTCACAGTCAAAATGCTCCTAACAGCCCATACCAAACACATTCGCCCTACACAAACAAAGCACAAGCCAAGGCGTGGTCAAAATGCTCCTGAACGTGTTTACCGAAAACATTTAGCCTACAAAACTAAAGCATAATCCAAGGCGTGATCAAAATGCTGCTGGCCGTCCATAACGAAAACTTTCAGCCTGCATAACAAAAGCACAAGCCAAGGCGGTCAAAATGCTCCTGACCACCCATAAAGAAAACATTCAGCCCGCAAAACCAAAGCACAAGCCAAGGCGCAACCAAAATGCTCCTGACCACACTTACTGAAAAGATTTCGCCTGCACAACCCAAGCACAAGCCAAGGTGCATTAAAAATGCTCCTGACTGCCCTTACCAAAAACATTCAGCCTGCTAAACCAAAGCACAAGTCAAAGCGCGGGCAAAATGCTCCTGACTGCCCTTACTAAAAACTTTTGGCTAGCACAACCAGAGCATAAGTCAAGGCGCGATCAAAATGCTCCTGGACACCCTTACAGAAAACATTCATCTAGCATGACTAAAGCACATGCCAAGGCAAGGTCAAAATGCTCCTGACCTCCCTTACTGAAAAAACTCATCCTGCACAACCAAATCACAATCGAGGCACGATCAAAATGCTCCTAACTGCCCTTACCGAAAATATTCAGCCTGCATAATCAAAACACAATCCAATGCGCGGTCAAAATGATCTTGACCGCCCTTACCGAAAACATTCAGTATGCACAACCAAAGAATAAGACAAGATGCGATCAAAATGCTCCTGACCTCCCTTACCGAAAACAATCGGCCTGCACAACCAAAGCACAAGCCAAGACACGGTCAAAATGCTCCTGACCACCCTTATCAAAAACATTCAGCCTACATAACCAAAGCACAAGCTAAGGCACGATCAAAATGCTCCTAACCTCTGTTACCGAAAAAATTTGGCACGCACAAACAAAGCACATGCCAAGGCACGGTCAAAATGCTCCTGACTTCCCTTACCAAAAACATTCGGCCTGCACAATCAAAGCACAAGCCAAGGCGTTGTTAAAATTCTTCTGACCACCTTTACCAAAATCATTCAGCTTGCACAACCAAAGCACAAACCAAGGCGCAGTCAAAAATGCTCCTCAGCGCCCTTATCGAAAATATTTGGCCTGCACAACAAAGTACTAGCCAAGGAGGCAGTCAAAATGCTCCTGACCGCCCTTACCAGAAACATTTGGCCTTCACCACCAAAGCATAATCCATGAAGTGGTCAAAATGCCTCTTGTTGGATCTTTAGTCGCCCTTAGAGGGGGGGGGGGGGGGGGTGAATAAGGGTTCTTAAAACTTTTATAGCTTAAGTGAAATTACAGATATATATTGAAAATATTTTACGAATTATTTCATTTAAGACAATGTTTTATGCTTTTATGAGACTGTAGTGCTTAAAGCAAGATATATTGAGACTCTGTTGCTACCGTCAGTGGTAGAATTTACAGCTCGGCATTAGTTGCAGAGAACTCCATTTTTGTTTAGATTTCATGGATCAAAGAGAACAAATCAATACTGGAGAAAATGATAATATTATTGCTTTTTGAATAATTACAAAACATGATCCCAATGACGCTTGGAATTGAGGCGTACTTAAAAACCCTTTTGACTTTCTATACCGACCCTACTCCCAAAGACCGGTTGGCTCTAGCCTATCTCTCCCTAGATAAAACCTCGAGCCTCCCACTAGATCTAACCCTAGACCTAGTCGCCACACCCACATGTCAAATTCTCCTAGTCCTCATAAGGCCCTAGTCGTCAACACGGGAAAATTTCTCTACCGATAAAAATGAGAGTTACAATCAATAATATGGAAAACTAAAACATCAAAAACTCCCTCAAAGAATGAACTTGAAGATAATATAGGCGCGATCGATCTGTCTTCAAGTTCATAGCATTTATGAGCCAATTGAGGCTCAAAAAAATTAGCGCTGATTGAGTTCTCTTAGCTGCAAGGAGGAGGCTCAAAAAAAGTTCAGGAATTGTAGCTTTTGATTCTTCGTGTATCAACTATACTAAAAGAAGTAGGACCATTCTTTAAATAGACTCGGATCCTAGCACCAGCAGTAGTGCTACCATCAGGCGGTAGCCTCTTTAGGCAATAGCTGGCACACTGATAGAGTCATCTTAGGCAACATTCTTGCTCCAAAATAGGCAGCCCTTCCTACTGTGCCGCGGTATTTCAAATGTGCCACGTTAGTGATATTTCATTCCTAGCCGTCAGATCTCCTTCCACTTTTTCTCCTCAATCAGCAGTGTGATCGCGGGATTGCCATAAGTTTCCGTTGGACGTTAGACTTAACGCATCGTGATAATACTCGCTATATTTGAGTCTCGTTGGTATTCCTTTCATGATGATATTTCCTTCCCGACGATGTTTCCAATCTTGCAGAAGATACCGCCAGCGGTAGTGTTCTCGTGTCGCATTAGCAGCAGAGCATTGTATTGATAGAGAATCTTCGCCTTTATTTTTTGTAATTATGGGGGATTGAGAGATGAAGTTTCGGCACACTATAAACAAATGGCAAGGTTGATCAAATACAATGGGATTTGTTATTCTCAAACCAAAAGATGTGGAAAGCATGTTTCAACAAACTCCCACATTTGATAATAACAAATCCTCTTAGAAATAAATCATTCAAATAGAACAATTGTGTTTATATAAAAAGATAAGCGTGATAGAATGCATATGCTCCCCCTATATAGATGCTCCCCCTACATTAAATCATCATGTGTATTTTACTCCTTTAAGTGTGAATCCTCTAAAGTGCGAATTTCTTTCAAAGGAATTCTCCCCTTTTTGGTATTATCAAAAGAGGGTGGGGAGAAAATATATCATTAAAGAGTTAATATAATTTTTTAATGTTGAGACGGAATGAGCATAACAATGATTTTCCACTTAGTGATACCACATGGAGAATGAGTAGAAGAAAGTTAATTTGAAAGAGTGAAGTATCAATAGTTTGGTAAACAATAAACCACTTGTTGGGAAGAAAAGTATTCATGATTGAGCGAACAAGTAGTATGAATAGTGGAAATCATGTTTCAAAATTTTGTAAATGAACATCTTTATGAGTTTAAGCATAGTAAATGAGTAAGAGTTTTAGTCTAGTAAAAATAGATGTTTTATTAATTGAAGTCCAAGATCAAATATCACTTGTTAACAAAACATAATAACACTTGTTTAGAGAGTAAATAATCAAGATTGAGCATACAAGGCGTAGTAGAAGATATTTTTTTAAATGTTAGCTTGACCTACTTGATCAAGACAAGATAGAAAGATACAATATTTGAAATTCATAAAGCAAGTAAACTTATACATTGTAGAGATCATATAATGTTATCTAGTGCATCTACTAAAGATTGTAGAAAAAGAATATAGATATGTATTAGAGTTCAAAACTCATGAGTAGAAGTTTTATAAGAGATAATGATGTGTACACATAGTATTTTTGATAAGAGTATACAAATGATTTAGTCAAAACACATGACATGTATAATGAAATAAACACAACATTATTGAGAATGCATTTTTAGAATTTCTTCCACCCATAAAGTTAAATTTGTTTTCATTGCCCATGAAAAGTCATACAACTACCAAGGTGCAATACACACATAATACTTATTAAGACTTATCCGGGTGCAAAGTAGTGCTCGGGGGATCACATATATTATGTTTTTTATTTAGTTGTGATCCAGTGTACAAGAAGAAGTAGTGTATAAACAAGCTTGCACAAGACACTTTACAATTCTCTCTAATGTGATCAACCTCACAATGCTCATTAAGACTTATCAGTAGGGTGAGTATTGCTTGGTGGAGTTATCTTTGTCAATTATTCATTTGAATTTTGGTTTGGTAAGAAAGTTCCTTGAATTCACTTATTTTTGCAAACATGGAGTTTTTGCAAGAATACACTTCTTCAAATAATGGTGCTTGAAAGAGATTTTTGTTGTGGTGTGGGTACGCAAACCACGTATCTGACAATGTTAAGTTATTACACTACACAACCATACAAGAATAAGATTAAATTCATATATAGATTATCAAAGATGTGAGTGAGTAAACCATTTTAAAATATAAAACATTACTAATACTTAGAGGCATGCTAAGCAATCGTACATATGATTTCTATAATCAATTTCATTGTGCATTACAAGATAATGTTCAAGGCATGAAACCAAACAATGTTTTAAGATATTTGAAATTAGTATTTAACATTGTATTTTAAACTTGAAAAGATAAACATAATCATCCTTGAAATATTTCAATGAATAACAATCAGTTTTTATCATTTTTTTTATTTTTAAAGACAATATCAAAAACAATTGAAAACATATATTTGTGTTTTTAGTTTGTTTTTCAATTTTGTAGTTGATTTTTGATATAAAAAGAAACATATTTTAGTTTGATTGTTACTGGTTTTTTAATTTTTTGTTGTTGTATTAGTCTTTAAAAAAACAAGAAATGAATATAAATACAAAATTTAAATAAAAATAGCAAATTCAGCATTTTATACTACCGCCAGCGGTAAAAATCTACCGCTGCGCGATAATAACAGAAGTCGTGTTTTCTAGAAAAATGTGTTTGTTTTGAAAATTTTTGCCAAATTATGATTGCTCAATGTATGGGTTATGTATTATAGCAAAGAAATCAAACAAGAACTCACACATTATGCGAGTTTTGCAAGTTTGGTACAGAAGTCTAAAATATTGTTTTTTTACTTCGATTGAGTATATGTACATGACACAGGTTACAAAGCAAATAGTCTGAGAAAAGCATAAACACCACGACCCCAAGTTTTTTTTAACCACGGAGTATGTTAATGATGTGACCCTAGCTGCAGAATTTATACTACCGCCAGGGGTAGTAATTACAGCACCGCAGTAATTTGCATAAATATAAAATCTCCTGGTTCATTCTGATTGCATTTTCCCTAGGGTTACTTGGCTTGTGTGACCTCCTTCCGCCGGCGATAGCGAGAGGTTTGATTTTCTTTTGCCATTTTCCTCCTTTTTGGCGATTTAGATATGAGATTTAGGTTATATTGTAAGAGTTTTGGGATGATTTGATGGAGGAGTGTAAGAATGTGTTTGTTTGATGAGTTTTAAGCAAAATAGTTTAGATCTTGGTGTTAATGTGTTAGGATATTTTAGATCCTTCATTTATATGCAATTTTTTACTTGTTTTTTGAGTTTATTTGAGATGAATGGAGGAGGAAGATGAATATGGTTTCAGTTTACTACTGCCACCATTAATTTCTAATGCTCCGCGGTAGCACCAAATTTATGTTTTTAAGTCTTCTCCTCCATTGTTTGTTGTGCTTTCAGATTATGGCTTCCTTTAGTTCACGTACTCGTCGTACATACGTGGACAAGGATAGAAATGTGCATGAAGTATTTCCAAGTGTGGAGGATGCTACAATTGGTGTGGGAATGTTTGTTGGGATAGATATGTCTCGTCATTCCCACATATATGGTTTAATGGCAGATTCCAGGGTTCTATCAGCAATTGTAGAGGATTATTTTTTGTCTGTGCTAGTTAGAGAACTTTATAATAGATTGGAGGATCCAGATTGGTCTGATCTCCATGGCGGTGTGCGGTCATTTATCCAAGGCCATGAGGTGGTGATTTCTCATGGAGATTAACAAGAGGAGTTTGGCCTGGTTGAATGTGATATGAGGTTGGATATAGTGGAGATGTTTCACACAATGCGAAAATGGATTCATATAAACATTGTTTTGCATGGATAGGATGATGCTATGGAGCTGATAACCACGGTCTCTACCCTGACGCCCGATGTGTTTATTATACAGGAGATCCTCCGACATACGATAATGTACAAGGCTGGGGACACATGAATGATCATGACCAAGCATTTTATGGTCACATATCATATTTTGGTGGGAATCCAATTGGATTCCATGATGTGGTATACATTTACATTAAAGGATACGAGGCAGCACAGACTAAACACAATTCTATTGGGAGGGATTATACGAAGGATTCTTTTGAAAAAGTATCCGACAATCAATCGAGAGTATTAACCTCTTGATTGTCAGCCTGCAATGTTTTCTACTCTCTCCATTTATCCTCCATCACAGGCTAAGCATCCATCACCAAAGCGTCTAATACGAAGAGGGACTTCAATTTAAGAGATGCATCATGATATTCGTGATTTGGTTGAGGAGTAGGGAGCTAAGATGAAGAAGAAGATGAATGGGTTGTCGAAGATGATGCAGTTTATTATGAAGGGTCTCAAGCTTACTCCTACATAAGCAGATGAGGCATATTGGGAGAATCCCGAGGAGGAGCCGCCCTGACGATTAGTTCGTCGGACAAGACGTGAGAGAGATAGAGGAGAAAGTAGGAGTAGGGGTAATGATGATTGATCTTTTTATTTGGTGTGTAAAAAATAGGTTTTGGACAGGTTTTGATTTTCTATTTCGATCACTAGCGATACTACCGCTGTCGTTAGTGGCAGATACTTTTTTGAATGTTGATTTTTATTTAGACTTTATGTTTTGTGATTTAACTGCACGTTTATGCTTAAACATGTGAAGTAGGTTCCTGGTATAATGTTTGATTAGATTGGATTTCTTTAATTTTTACTTCATTTTTTGATATATCTTTACGAATAAGGGATTTATTAAAGTATTATAATTTTCAGAAATAACTATGAGAAAATTAGAATTTTGTAGATAATATAGATACCGCCGATGATAGAGTTAGCGCCAGGAGGTAGCAACAAAGGTTAAATTTTTCATTAACCAAACATGGTTTTTTTGCTTTTTCAATTTTGATTTCTCTTGATTATGATTTTACATTATAAGGACTATTATATGCTGCAAAGAGATTAGAAACATAGTCAAAAAGTTGCACATTTTAATTTTAGCCTAAGACCCATAATACTCCATGTAAGTCCATTTTTGACAATTATTTCATTAGTCTTGGTAATATCATATAACAAATTTAGTATTCAATTTGTAATGATAATATAAGAGATTTATAAGTAATGGATTTAGAACGCATAGAAACTAGGAGATAGATAGGCCACTTGAAAATGATATGACTTTTTATTCAATGTCATTTGATTTGATTTATAAAAGAATTTATGATTAAGGTGAGAAAGTCATATCACATGTTATATAAAGTGACCATAGCATGATGGCTCAAGAAAAAGGACAAAAGCATGTCATGAAGTAGAGTATTGGTATTTTATTTTTATTTTGTTTCTACTTCATGCAAATTTTGGATACTAATGAATAAGAGGTTTTGGTATCCAAAGAGAACCAAGTTGGATGGTTCCTTTTGGTACCCAAATACATCGTGTTGGATTTTGGGGAGACGAGGATGAGTGGACCCTTTCAATTATCATTAATGCATCAATCTTAAGTATGAGTCTCCATTCATACCTTAGAAGAACATTATTTTTATTTTTCAAAATTCCATCGTCATTTACTTGCATCTTAAGATAAAAATCACTTTTGAATTTATTGTTTAGGGGAAATTTATTTGTATTTTAGTTTATGTTGGGAAAACCCTTATGTTGTAAATGATAATGATGATATTGTTTTGGAATTTCATTTGCAAGCTTTTGATGTTTTTCATTCCCTTTTTTAGCTTAGTCAAATTAGGAAAATACATATTCAACTTTCTTTCGGATTTTGCTTGATGTTGTGAATGTATGTTTTGAGAATTTTTATTTATAATTTCCTTAAGCAAGTTGACGTTAGTTTTTAATTCATTATTCTTAATTTTGAGATTATCTCTAGCTTTATTATAAGCGATTGTTCTATTTTTAAGAGTGGTAACAATAGAATCAATATGAGTTTTATAATTATTTCTTAATTCTTCAAATGTTTCATCCATCTCGTTAATTTCAATATTATAATTTTTTGCACATAACACAATCACTTTTCAAAGATGAAGTTTCTAAACACAATCTTTCATTTTGTTCTTTTACAAAAATACACTCCTTTTCAAGTTTCTTGTGTTTTCATTTATTTCATTCTATTCTATACAAGATGTAATATTTTCAACTAAATAGCCATGGGAAAACTAGATAAATCAAAATTTGATTCTACATTAACTTTTGCTTTTAAATTTTTATTTTCTAATTGCAATTAGTATTTTTTAATTTCTTAATTTTATGCTTAGCAATTTGTAGCAAATGTAATGTATAAATAGAATTACAAACTAGAAGGAATTTTAATTTCCTTACAGCTCTTTTGGATGAGGCAAGATTTGAACATAAAGTTCATTTGACATCTTCATCATCCTCTTCCATAGATGAGTTGACCTCTTCCCTTCCGCTTGATGAGCATTCCATGGATCCTTCAAGAGAGGATCTTTCTTGATTACCTATGCAAGCTTGTATATTCTCCAGTTCTTGCGATTGTTCCACACCTATAGAAGGAGAATCATAAGTTTGTTCAAGAAAAGTCCAAATCTCATAAGCAGTAGGTATTTTATGAATAAGCTTGAAAATATTTTGATCTAGTGCAAAAAATAAACTATTTATAAATTTTGCATTTAAAACCATTTCATTTTAATTTATAATACTCGAGGGCTTTTTAATGGTAATGTTCCAAACATCTTTATCCACAGATTTAAGAAAATTTTCCATTATAATTTTCCACCCTTTATAATTTTCCCCCATAAATAAAGGTGGTGCCAAAAAATTTTCTTTTAATACAATTTCATCCCCTCTGGTGGAAGCGAGATCATGAAGCGCCATTATTCCTAGTTGTGAAGCTGTTTTGCAATAACCTGCCTCTGATACCACTTGTTAGATCTTTAGGCGCCCTTAGAGGGGGGTGAATAAGTGTTTTAAGAACTTTTATAGCTTAACTGAAATTACGTATATATGTTGAAAATATTTTATGAATTATTGCACTTAAGACAATGCTTTATGCTTTTATGAGACAGTAGTGCTTAAAGCAAGAGATATAGAGACTCTATTGCTACTTCCAGTGGTAGAAGTTACCGCTCGACGTTAGTGGCAGAGAACTCCCTTTTCGTTTAGATTTAAAGGATCAAAGAGAACAAATCAATACTAGAGAAAATGGTAATATTATTGCTTTAAGAATAAATACAAAACTTGATCCCAATGATTCTTGGAAGTGAGGGGTACGTTAGAACCCTTTTTGTTTTCTATACTGAACCTTCTCCCAAGGACCGATTGGCTCTATCCTATCTCTCCCGCCTCGAACCACCCCTAGATCTTGTTGGACATGTGTGTCACGTTCCTTTTGATTGAGAATAACAAATCTCATATTGTATTTGATCTTTCTTGTCGTGTGTTTATAGAGTGCAGGAACTATAGGTGCAAGAAACCACAGGTAGAAAGCAGCTTGGAACCAAAATCTCTAAATGGAGCACTACCGCCAATGCTTGTGTTATCGCTGGCGTTAGCGCTACCGCCATGCGCTATCTCTAGATCTTTCCACGACGCCATGTCTCTAGGGTTCGCCATGATCTCTAACCGACTGCTCTCGCAGGCACAAGGAGCTACCGCATGCGCTATCTCCAAGTTCTATAAAATGGGGCTTTCTCTCACGTTTTGAATATACATCCCAGAGATAATACCAGTGCCAAATTTCTAGAGTTGTTACTCTGCCGAAAGTTGATCTCCCACTCAAAGCTAAAGAAGATTTCTGAAGGAGGATGTCATCACGCTGCATCCGAAGAACAATCGCTTCAACCACACCTATGCTACAACGATCCATTATCTTCAACTTCAAAAATCTCATAGAGGGAGTTTTTGTTATTTGTGTTATTCATTTCGTTATCTTTGTAGTTAATTTGCCTTGTGTTGGCGACTAGGTCCTTGAGCGGCTTAGGGGGAATTTGCCGCGTGAGTTGGCAACTAGGTCTAGTTGATTAGATCTCGGGGGTGCTCGAGGCCATATCTAGGGAAGGGTTGGCTAGAGCGGCTTGAGTCTATATCCGCGGAAGGATAGGCTAAGGCCACCGGTTCGTTGGGATACGTGTCGGTATAGAAAAGGAAAAATTATTTACATTTATACGCCTCTGATTTCTAGCGATATTGAAATCGAATTTATGTAAACACTCTTTAATATAATAAAATCATGTTTCTATTTGTGTTTACTTGATTTCTTTCATTGGGCATAAATTCTAAAATTGTAATTTACTTTTAGCTAAATTGTTATTTCGCTCTCCTTTATTGAAAAACAATTTAGTAAATTGCTTAAATATATAAAAAGAATTTGTATTCCCTTATTCACCCCCTCTAAGGGCACCTATCGATCCAACAAGTGGTATCAGAGCTAGGTTATTCCAAATTGGTTTAAAAACCAGGAATAATGGCGTCTTATGATCTCGCTTTTTTCGAGGGTCAGGGAATTAGTAGACCTCCACTATTTACTTGGTCAAATTATAATTATTGGAAAAATAGGATGCGATGTTTTCTTATGACCCTAGATATTGAGGTATGGAATATGGTAGAAGAGGAATACTCTCCTCCTACAATTGTAAATGGAGAGATAACATTAGAAAAACTAAAAGATAAATGAGATGATAGGGATAAACTTAAATGAAAAAATAACGCCAAGGTCATGAATGCTTTATTTTGTCCGTTTAATCGAAATGAATTTAATAGAATTTCTGCATGTACTACTGAATATGAAATTTGGAAACATTTAAAAATTACTCATGAAGGTACATCGCAGATTAAAGATTCAATGCTTTTCTAACTGGAGTCAGAATATGAAAAGTTTAGGATGGATGAAAGCGAAGATATTGATGCAATGTGCACGCGCTTCACCAAGATCGTCAATGCCTCCAAAGCTCTTGGAAAGACATTCCCCAACAACGACTTGGTCTGAAATATTCTTCAATCTCTTCCTCCAAAATTCAATCCAAAGGTGTTGGCTATCTCGGAGTCGCACAATCTAAGAATGCTCGAGGTTGAGAGCCTCATTAGGAATCTCAAAACCCATGAGGTAGAACTCAAAATCCAATACGATGAATACAACAAGGAGCCAAAGAAGAAGGCATTGGCACTAAATCGAAGAAGGAGTGCCAAGAGGATGAGGATGAAGATGAAGAAAGTCTCTTGGTAAAGAACATCCGAAAGTTCATGCGAAATCTGGAAAGGAGAAACTGTTGGTATTTCCATGGTGATCTAGAAGTGGTCAAATATCTAGTCTCACTGCCAACGCGATATGAGCCTATGGGGTCGCACAAAAGAGTGCTTGGAGAAATTGGAGGAAGAATACTGTTGACAAGGGATCAGATTACAGAGATCGGATTAAAGCAGGTGTTCGTCCAACGGCTAATGTAGCACGTTCGTCGAACGACGCTCGTCGAACAAGTTCGTCGAACGGCTAGCGTAGCGCGTTCGTCAAACAGATCGTCGATCGGCTAAGTGTTGAATGATATCATCTTGACTGCCTCGACGATATTTTGATCTTCAAGATGATATATGTATATCCTCTCGATGATATATATGTCTTCTCGACGATATATATATCTTCTCGGCGATATTTATATGTCTTTTCGATGATATATGTCATCTTCTCGACGATATATATCTTCTTATCGGCTGGTATAACATGTTCGTCGAATGGCTAATGTAGCGCGTTCGTCGAACGACTATCATAGCACGTTCATTGAACGATTCGTCGAACGCAGGCCTCTTGAGTGCGTCGAACGCAGGCTTCTTTGAGTTCATCGAATGTAGGACTCTTAAGTTGATCGAACGCAGGTTTTGGTATATAACAGTTCACGATCTTAGGGTTAATACACAGATATTTTGGCCGACCCTTTTTCGTGTTTTGTGAGAGCAGCACCGGAAGTGTTCTGCTAGGGCTTCTCTCCACTTGCGACAGTTGCCGCCTCCCTTGTCTCGGATCTAGCAGTCCAGGGGGACGTTGAGTGCTTTTCTTCTCCGACCTAGATCTTGTGTGACAAGAGACTAGGGTTCTCCAGCACTCGTGTGGACTACTATAGAGGCGCAGATTTATTTCTGTGCAAGGAACTCAGCCGCACAATCTTGAATCTGCCATTGGAGCATCTCGATTGAGTATCGACTCAATCCCGCGAAGGTATATCGTTTTATTGCCTTTTACTATTTCTTGATTCATGAAATTCACAAGTTCCTTAACTCTTTTGGGTTGTTCTAGTTATTTATTCTACTGCGCATATGTGATATGTTGTATTATCATTTATGAAATGGTATTGAGAAAAACCCAACAGAAACACCTTTCGGAAATATTTCCAAAAGGATGCAAGATGGAAAGGGTTATATTCAAAGAAGGAAAAGGAGAACGACGATGAATAAGAAAGACCTCCACCGGAATACTATCATTGCAGGAAGACCGAGCATATTCAGAGCCAGTGCCCAAAGTTTTTGAAGTAGAAAAATGAAAAATGGCACAAAGGGAAGGAAAAGAGGAAGGTACTAAAAGCTAAAATATGGGATGACTCCTCCTCCTTCGAAGAATCAAGCGAGTCTTCATCAAGCGACAATGAGGAAGCAAACATGTGCCTTATAGGACAAGAAAATGACGACACCAGTGTTCTTAGTGACACTGAGGTTATTCCTCCAACTTATGATGAACTTTTTAATTAATTTCTTGAAACTTGCAAAGCTTTTGATAAAAATATGAAAGATAGTATTTTATTGAATCGTGAAAATGAATCTCTAATTGAAGAAAATCAAAAGCTTTCCAAAAAATTAATTGTTTTAGAAAAAAAATAGGTTTCTTGCCAAGAGTGTGATCACTCCATTAAAATGGCAAAGGATATTGAAGATTCTCTTTCTAAAGCCCTCTCCCATGCCAAAACTATTACCAAAGAGAAGGGCGAATTAGAAAGGAAATTACAAGCCTCTCTTTTGCAAATTAAGAATAATAATAAGGGTTTTGAAAATAGTTGTGTCATGCTTGTGAAAGAAAATTCTTCACTTAATGCACAAGTTCATGATCTCACCTTGGTCATTGAAAAATTTGGAATGGGCCAAAAATCAATGAATATGATTTTAGGGAACCAGTGCTACGGTTCTGGAAAATTTGGGCTCCGATATCGAGGTGAGGGCTACTTCCCGGTGCTAGCACCTCATACAAGAATTCTATATTTTCTTTTGCAAAACCATTCCCTTATGCAAAACTGAGTCCTTCCAGCAAGAATAACACAAAATTCTAGAAAAGGGTTTCAACACCCTTTATTTGGTGTGCAAACTTTCATAGGTTGGGTCAAATGTCTAATTCTTACAGGAAAGTGAAACTAAATACTTTAAAGCAAATCTGGGTACCTAAGGCTTCCACTTATTCTATGGGTGGTACCTCTTGGGTATCTGAATCGTTACTATCATATTATTTCTAGATGTGCAGGTAGGCTAAGGACAATGAAGACGTGTGGTACTTGGATTCTGGATGCTCCAAGCACATGACGGAGAATAAAGCAAAGTTCCATAGCCTAGAAAAGAAGAAGGGAGGGATTGTGATGTTCGGTGATAATGGAAAAGGAAGGCTCATGGGAATTGGTACAGTTAGTAATGAATCCTTTACAATATCAAATGTTCTTTATGTGAAAGGTCTAAAACATAATCTAATTTCTATTAGCCAATTATGCGATGAAGGATTAGATGTTTTATTTCAATCTTCTACTAATTTATGCAAGATATCTAATCCTACTACAAAATATATTTTACTAACTACACCAAGACTACATAATTTTATATAGTTTCATTTCATAATCATTCAAAATCATCTATAAAATATTTTATCACCAAAAATGATGAACTAGAACTTTGGCATAGACAGCTAGGACATGCTAGCACAAAGATTATTGTAAAACTTGTCAAAAGTGATTTAATTAGAGGATTTCCTAGGTTTAATGGAAATTTATCTTCACTTTGTTCACCATGTCAAAAAGGTAAATTTACTAAATCCCAAAAGTAAAAATATCATTTCTACTACAAGATCCTTGCAATTAATTCATATGAATCTTTTTGGTCGCGTTAGCACCGCAAGTCTTGGTGGTAGATTATACACGTATGTTTTAATAGATGATTTTTCAAGATATTGTTGGACATTATTTCTCTCATCCAAATCCGATGTGCTTTGCAAATATTTAAAATTATGTACTCGTATTAAAAATGACAGTGATTTAAAAATTAAATGCATTCGCTCGGATCCTGGAGGAGAATTTGAAAATGAAAAGTTTACATCTTTTTCTGATATGTTAGGCATTAAACATGAGTTCTCCATGATGCGCAAATCTAGCACACCGCTATAGGCGGTAGCGAGACTGCGGCACGAAACGGCAGTGTACCGATTGTTCAAGTAATATAACATGAGGAGCAAATCCCCAAGCATCGATCTCGAAGGAACACAGTAAGGTGGAGCTAACTTTCAAGGAGGGACTTGAGATCGAAGTCCTTTAGGTCGGATGGGTGCGAAAGGGGGTAATTTGGTTTGTGGAAATAAAAGAAAATAACTAAACTACTCCTATACAATGCCGTATGCAATGCTTCGCTTGGCGGGATGGAGACTAGGGCCTTGAGCGCGCTGCTTCGCAAGGGCAGATGGACGAGTAGGCAAGCATAATCGAACTGTGCATGCCTTGAGCGCACTGCTTCGTTAGGCAAATGTATTACACGGGCCGCTATGCCATGCTTCGCTAGGTGGATGGACGAGTAGGCTTGCGGATGGAATGGGTCACACCGGCGGAATAAGGGTCGCAAGCACCTCGTCAACAAGTACGCCACTAGCAATTGCTAGTGCAGCACACAGAACACTCACACCATAATCACCACGAAAGCACACCTCAAGCACTCATGAGCATGAAAATATTTCAAAATATTTGACAAGAAGTTCAACAAATATAGAGTGCAACATCATCAACATAAGATAAACTAACTACAATCATAAGGAGGAAAGGAGGAAAAGCTAGAAATACAACCACATCCAGAGACTTGTTGGGATTCATGGTAGGAATCGTCGGGTTATCAAACCGCGTTGGTCCACAATTGCGTGTGGAGTCCAGAGGAGCTATCACCTTCCCTCCAATATACCTGTCTTCTCTGTGTCACGATCTGGCCGCCACAAAAGCTGTGTACTCCTTCCTCCGTTGATGAGAGTAGGGCTAGGATCTATCCTTGGAAGTGCTTGGATGATGCGAGGTGGCCTCGGGTGAAAGGGGGAGGAAGAAACCTTCAAAAACAGAGCTTTTCGCCCTGACGGCGGAAGAAATCGCGGAACTGTTCGGCCTTCCAAAACCTAAAAAATCGCAGTTTAAATAGAAAAGTTGCAGAATTTTGTTCATGCACGACCAAACGCACGACCGTGCGTAAAAACGCACGACCAAATTCAGAATGCTATTTTGGGCCGCAAATGAATGCGCACGATCGCAGCCGACCGTGCGTCAAGAAAACGCACGACCGTGCGATTCATGCAGACATGAAATCTAGGCATAATGGATGATCTACCCACCTGCACAACATCAAAAAGCAATCACACAGCTTGGAAAACACCTCCAGCAACATCATAATATCATAAAAGGAATGGGGAGCACAATGTGCTTACCCCCAACAATAAAGCGTGCAATTGCACATCGAAATGGGCCTAAAAGTGCACTTAGTAAAGAAATGTGTTCAAGTGAAATTTTAGCAATAAAGGACTAAAAGTGAAGTGCATACGCATGAAAATAAGCCCAGATGAGTCCAAATATGTGTATATAAATAGGACTCATCACACCCCCAGACTTACCTGTTTGCACGTCCTGAGCAAACTACTCTCGGCGAACGGAAAAAACAAGGGTTAGAAAGGTGATTGTGGCTAGGAGTAATATGCGAAATCAAATAGTCATGTGCATAAAACTCTCGTAGAAGAAATTTCTACTATGCAATGTAATTTACAAATATCTAAAATAGTAAATAAGAGATTAGTTTACTCAAAAGCTGAACCAAGTGTGATCTGTCGATCGCGTGTAGGGAGAATGTAGAGACGTGCTCAGATGAGTATTTTAAAAAATACGGGATACAGAACTAACTCACCAAAATCCATCGGTGTCGGGAGCCATAAGCTCGCACTTTCACACTCTTTCCATAGCATTAGGTAAAACTACACACAAGTCAATAGGGATTTTGGGTAAATATGTGGCTTAGGTTGCGGTAGGATATACAATGATAAACTCTGGGGCTAACACACCTAACACATTTGAGCAATACTATTTGTAAATCCCGGCAACAAATAAAGCTGAATTGTTCAACGCCAACACCCAATATAAAGTAATTCCTATCAAACAATTCAGAATTTCTGAAGAATATAAAGCTCAGATTTTTTTTTTCTTTTGAAGCGCTAATCTTTTCAATTTTCAGCTCACTAATACGTTTTTTTTTTCAACTTAAGCAATCCAAATGTGTATCCATAAATAACAGCACCGCACAATAATCAGTTATACTATAAAGCTCGAAACACACGTGCACATACAGGTTTGGTATTCTTGGCTTAAGCGAGAGCGCTGAAGCTATATAGAAAAGGAGGGATAGGCTTAAAATTGGTTAGCAAGGTTGAATTTCTGGTTTTGTCTCAAACATCAAACGGTCCAAATAATGTCCTACATCATGCTAATGCGTTAGAACTACCCGGTGCCTATGTTTCTAGAGTCGCTAGGGGCGAGTTATTAGCCACCGAGAAAGATAACTCTTTCTCCCGACTCGAGAAATATGAATCTAGCGTTCGATACCAACTCTCCTACATTCCCGGTAGATCGGCACAGGTTCATGATTTGAGTAAAATAAAACTCTAATTACTAGATTAGATAAGAATAAAGGTAAAAAGCATGAAAATAGAGATAACTTCTACACAAAATTCTATGCAAAACATGAGTATTCGATTAGAACACTACTGGAGTCAGCATCGTACTCCAAACCACAATTCTTAGCTAACACAATTGACTTCCAGGCTCCATTCCAAAAGGAAATTTGGCACGGTAGCACTCGCAAGTAAGTGCGTGCATAGTGGGTGCAGTGAAGTGCAATGAAAATGAATAATAACTTAAATAGAAGCTTCTAGTATGCTATACAATAGTGCACGTGAGCGGGCACAAAAAATAGCTCTCCCCCAGACTTAAACTAAAAAATCCAACATAATATGTAACTATGGAAATAAAAAATAGAGCTAGGGGAAGAGAGTACCCAATGCTCAGCAAGTGAGCATACCAGAAGATTGGCATGTACTAAAGAATCCACTCCCATATTCGCCAAACAAGAAAATCGCCGCGCACCTGCAGGAAAAAGACTCCACGCAAAAATATATATGTAAAAGTAAACTATTAGCAAGTTAGAGAAAACTAAAAGCACAAAAACTTGGGTTGTCTCCCAGCAGCACTTTTGTTTACCGTCCTTAAGCTGGACTTAATACCTGTATTATGCAGTTTTAATAACATTGTCTAAACATAAAAGAGAAAACTAAAATATACTAATTATTTCAAGCATGCCAAAAAGATCAACAGTAAGTTGATTTAAAATAGTAACTAGAAATTAAAGAAATGGGTCCGAAGACCCAACAGCAACAGTCCAGAAGATCAGGAGCTTTCCATCTCCATATTTCATCTTTCTTCATCCTCTTCCTCTCCTCCAATCAGCGGTCATGGATGAAGTAGCGTTTACCACCTTGCACCCAGTCTTTCAAGGAAAAAGTAGGCAATGATGATGATGTGGAATAGACGATTGATTTCATCATTTCCATTTGCTTTTCCTTCCAAGACTGCCACTCAGAATTACCCAAAAATGGGTCTAGATATTCAAGCACGTGCAGAGGGATAAATGAAATATCAGACATTAAAGAAGGCGAGGAAGCAGGAAGGATGAACTTATCAATATCATTATTAAAAGAAAGAGGATTAGGAAATAAACTGGATGAAGAACTAAAAAATGAAACAAAGGAGGAGTGGTCCCGGTTTCACTCCTGGCAGGTTCCCAAGCCTGATCATAGTCAGTGTCATAAGAGTCATAGCGAGGTGCATCTGAAAACTCAAAGGCATCAGTGGTGCGGTAAATCTCCTTCACCAATGAGGAGGTGCACAACTCCTCATCAGAAAGGTCTTCCTTGTCATCCCACTTAGGCGCAGCTTGGAGGTCTAGAACATCACCCTGCAAACAATCTTCGACAGGATCTTCAAAAATATGTGTAGAAAATTTTTGCAAAGAAGCTGTAGGAACAAAATCAATGTCAAAATCAGAAAATAAGGGATCTAGTTCCTCCGCAAAAGGATCTGCAGACCCCTCCCCGCTGGAGAGAACACTCTCCTCACACCACTCTGGTGCATCTAGCATCTCCCAATCCTCTCCATGTTGGCCATCAAATGAGTGATCGTCATCACTAGGAGTAAAGCCATATACAGGGAGTGAAGAGTCCATGCTAGAAATAATCTTGGGGTTTGAGAGATCGATTCACTCCACGGTTAAGGACTGAGGGATAGGGACTTTGTCATCAGGATGTGAAGGACTGCAGTCGGAAATTGGATTAGGTAAAAGACTGGGGCAATCCTTCAAAACATGATTTTCACTTATACAAAATAAACATACAAAGCCCCTACGATATGTAGCATTTAATTACCTCATTTGATCGATATAATAGCTCATCTTGTCATTAATGCTAGGTTCAGTCCAGGAATACATATTTTAGAAGGATGCAGATATAACAAAAATTGTAATTCTTTGCAAGAAAATCTACACAATCAATTAAAACTACTTGGAAAAACTTGCTTTATAAGTGTAAAACAGAATGGGATAAAAAAAATACTAACAATATATACTAAAGAAGCACAATGAAAATAACAAAGAGGCTATACACACTGGAAGGAACTGTTGGATCGCTATGCGTCCTTAGAGGGGGGGGGGAATAAGGGTTTTCAAAAACTTATATTATATTTTGTAATACTTGAAATAATAAGAGATCAAAATAGTGATTTTGAATAAAGATCTAAATTGTTTTATAATAAAAAAGATTACAATAAACAATTTAGAGAAATGAAGAACAAATCATTTTTATTACAAAAGGAGAGACATGATTACTATTAATAAAAATGATTACAAAATTTTGATTTCAATGATGATAGAAATCAAAGCGAAATATAAAATACTCTTTTTGTTTTCTATACCGACTCGTATCCCCACGAACCGGTTGGCTTTAGCCGATCCATCCTCGGATACGGCCTCAAGCCACTCTAGCCAACACTTCCCTAGATATGGCCTCGAGCACCCCCTAGACCTACACCTGAGACCTAGTCGCCAACACGAGGCGAATTTCTGCCCTAAGTCCTACCCAGACCTAGTCGCCAACACGAGGCGAATTTACTACACGATTACAAGAAAAGATGTGAAATAAAAGGACAATAATATAAAAACTCCCTCTATGTGGATCTCTTGGAGAAGTAGACGAAGGCGCAGAGTATGATCGTAGTCGATGCAGTCTTTCGTCACGATGATGACGCGTGTTGAAATGTTCTCCACGGATCTCCTTTAGTCTTTATGGATTTGTGGGAGTATCTCTCTGAACCTTCCTCTCTCTATTGTGGCACGAAGATTTGGAATTTTGGATCTCTTCAAAGATTAAGAAGACGGAGCCAAGATGTCCTTCTTATAGACTTAGCGCTAGCGCCTGCGCTAGTGGTACAGCCGGCGCTATCCCATATTAGGACATATTTTGCACGGCAGAATCTTCAATCGGAGGAAACTTTTCTCTCTTGCCTACTGTGCTCCTCGCTATCGCCAGCGCTATCGGATATCGCCTGGCGCTATCTCCTTCTATAAGTTTTTTCGGCAATTTTGCTTAAGCCAATATTTCGTCGAATGAGATTTCGTCGAACGCCGCTAAGAGTTTGTCGAATGAATTTTCATCGAACGCCGTTATGAGCATTTTGTTGAGCGCCGCTAACAGTTCATCGAACGATAGCTAGCGCCTACGCTAGTACTACCGTCAGCGCTAGTATGTGTTTTGGATTTGATGGCTCAACTTTGGGGGCAACCTTCTTATGTAATCCTTGAGTCATGTGGACTTTGTTATCCTGCACACTTAAACACACAAGATCAAATACACATAGGATTTGTTATTCTCAAACCTAGGAGATGCGGAAGACCATGTTCCAACAAACTCCCCCTTTTGATAATAACAAATCCATTAATGATAAATCAGAGCATTAATATATAAGCATGAAGAAACATACTTGTGTGTGTGTGAGAGTGATGACTTAGGATAATTTACGATTTTGGCATTTAGAATTGCTCCCCCTAAATACATGCTCCCCCTAAGTGAATGCTCCCATAATATGTAAGCTATCATCTTAATTAAGCATTTTAGTTTTCTTTTTTGATAGCGGATTATATTTATCATGTTAGTTCTCGCCCTTTTGTTATTAGCAAAAGCGGGTAAGGAGACACCACTTAAAAATTGATAATGAGATAAAAGCATGATCGAGCTTGTAGAGAAGGAAATGATAAGGAGTTTTAGAATACTTTTCATTTAAATAGATCAGAGTTTGAGTATTACAACATTTTCATAAATCAGAGTTTGTAGCATAAACAAAATGTAATTATTTCTAAGTAAATAAACTACCCAAACAATATGTCTACACCCTAGCCCCGTACTAAGTGACGGATGGGCATGAGGATCTGTATACATGCCATTGGTTGGGGTGTTAGTCCCATATGCAAACACTAGACACAACTCAACCTAGCACTCTTTCCCCCTAGTGCCTCGCAAGGCCCCACTGGAACCCTCCCCGGTTAAGGACAAGACATGACTAGAGATAAAGGTTATCTAATGTCTACAACCTCACGCCCCCGCTATGGTGAGAAATGAAGTCATGGATAATAATTATTGGAAACATTTAAGCGTTTTAAATCAAAGTATAATTTCATAGCCAATGGATTTTTATATTTGCATTTATGAAAACACTCACATAGCTATTTTGAAATCCATTAATGAATCAGAGTTAACAATATTTTCATAGAAATGAATCAGAGTTTTTAATAAAAAAAATATTCATGTTTAGAGTAACCAGTATAAAGTTTACCAAGCAAGTCTACCACTTGTTGAAAGAAAGGAATTTTAAGATTCAAGTGATGATGCACACAAAAATAAAAGACTTTAAGTAAGCATGAAAGCGCAAGGTAAAACAATTATATGGTTATGATGCGGAAGACTTATAGAAATACATGTAACATCTTATTGTAATTAATGATGATCCATAAAAAGATATATGAGTTAAATTTCAAAAAGAAGATGTTTTTGTAAATAATTTTTCAATTAAAATCTTTAAGTTTGACAATAAAGTAACCAAGCATGAAATAATGTTATCAAAAACAAATTACTACAATGTTATTTTAATTCACAATTTCAAAAACATACCAAACATTGTAGAGAGCATCCTAGGTTATCTAGTGCATTTCATAAATAAAGAGTAGTATAGAATTTGCATTAGGATCCAATACTCATAAGAAGAAGTGTTATGGAAGATAAAGATCTGCACATAAGTGTATTTTGAATAGAGTAAACAAATGTTTTAATCAAAAATACAAGAGATATGTAAAGTGAAGAGCACAATAAAACACAAATAATTTTACTTCCACACACTTCAATGCACAAACAAAAATGTACATCTACCAAGGTGCTTTGCACACACAATGCTCATTAAGACTTATCAGGGTGCAAAGTAGTGCTTGGGGGATCACATATTTTATTTTATTTTAATATTGAAACTAGTGATCCGGTGTACTTAAGAATAAGTGGGTTTTTATTTTGAAAGAAAGTTATGGTTTGCACAAGATACTTTACTATTCTTTCCAAGGTGCTCAACCTCACAACGATTATTAAGACTTATCAGGAGGTTCAAGTAGTGCTTGGTGGAGTTATCTTTGTCAAGTTATTTTATGATTTTTTTTTTGTACAAAGTTGTCCGAATACACTTGTTTTGCAAACCAATATAATTTATGAAAACACAACCACTTTTCTTAACTTTTAAAAGTGCAAATAAAGGTTGTGTAGGTAAGATACTTGTGCAATTTTAATTCATTGTACTATTACAAAACATACATAAGCATTCTTAGATTAAACACATAAGTAGACAATGCCAAAATAAGTGAGTGAATAGCGATCATTATCAAACATAAAACATTTACTCATACTTAGAGGCATGCTAAGCATAGTTCTACACAACTTTTTCAATATAATTGATGCACATATTAATAGATATATCAAAGCATGATGAAAGCAATGTTCAAAGTAGTTTGAAAAGATAAATTGCAACATTATAGGTTCTAAATAATAGATTAAATCATGCTTGATTTTCAATGAAGTCCATACAGTATTTTTGATATTTTTGAAGAATAATTAAAGTTTGAACTCATAAGATTGATCTTGGACTTCCCGAGGACTGAGAGGTTCTCCCGGTGCTAGGTTATATGATGGGATGATAGCCCAAATCACCCTTTCGCAAGATACATGTAAATAGAAAAGTTAAGTTTAAAATAATAATTTTTGATACTTGTTTTTTTTTGTTTTATATTTTTGTAATTGATTTTTGCTTTTATAAATAGAATTTAAACAAATGACAAAAAACCAAAAAAAGCAAAACATATTTTTTGTAATTTGGCTTTTGTATTTTTGTATTTTTGTATTTGATTTTTCAAAAATGTAATAAAAGCAAAAGTGCAGAAATGAATAGTACACATAGATTAATATATTTTTAGGGATTTTTCAAAATTTTAAAAATACTGAAAAACATATAGGTGCGCTAGCGCCGGCGTTAGCACTAGCGTGGGAAACAGTACACGATTTTTGATGATTTTGAAATTTTTGTTTGTTGATCTTGATTAGGTGTCCAAACAGTAGTTTCCTGCTGAAATTTCATATTTTTAGAAAATGTCTAGATAGTGCAAATTTCATGAAACATTAGCGATTTTATATATGACTTTACCAACTAAACTTTGCATGAGATGACATGAATGAACAAATCAAATATGAATGATTTTAGTGATTAACCATAATGTTCATGCACAATAATACCATGGATATGCCCTAGATGAGAATACCCAGCCTATATGTCTTGGTAAACATGTAAAGCCTAACATAGACACAAATATTCTTTAGGCAACAATGTTAGTATGATTAATGTTATACCAAGGTTTGATAGTGTTTCAACTTATAGACCTAGAATGGAGTGACAATTCTATTTGATTTGATATCAAAATGATTCAAAGGTCTAAACTAGAAATAAATCACAATACACACATAATACACCAACCATGGTAAAACCATTATAATATCAATTGTCATCATATAATTCATATGGATGTGATAGAAATAGTTGTTTTTAGAAGATATTTGATGTGAGTTATGATAAATGATTTTAGAAAATTTTAGCAACGGACATCAATAGATCATGGTGGTGCGAGTGACATCAATATTCATTATGAAGATAAATTCTTTCAATATATTTTAGTGATTTTCTTTTAATTAAGAATTTTGAATATATATATGTGATTTTTGATAGGTGAACAATAGTGATGGTTTAGATCATGTTTGACATCAAGGAGTGAACACAATATAATCTTTTGTTGTGAACAAAGACAACCATATTGAAAGTTGAGGTTTTATTTAGATCTTGAACTTTCTTGTAGATTATGTTATTTCTCTAAACCACTTGTTGGTGAAGGCTAAAAAGCTTAATAGCCTAATGACTTGATTTAATTGTAAAATATCTTATAGCAAATTTAGAATTTGATTTATATGAATGATAAAAGATATTTATAGATAATGAATTTGAGAGAGATAGATAGGTCATCAGAATTAGATATGACTTTTGAATTTTGATCAATTTGATTTTATAAACATATTAAGCTTTTAAGAGATAGGATCATATTTTCAATACTATATAGGATGACCATGACATGATAGTTCAAAAGGAAAACAACAAGAAAAATAAAAAAGAACATTAAATCACATCATGAAGTAGAAATTTGTATATCTTATTTTGAAAAGTTTCTACTTCATGCATTTGATGATACCTAACGAATAAGAGTTTTAGGTATCCAAAGGGGACCATGTGGGATGGTTCCTTTGGGTACCCAAATATAGCGAGATGGCTTTTGGGGAGACATGGATGGATGGACACTTTCTTTTGACATTAGTGCGTCATTCTTAAGTATGGGTCTCCATTCATACCTTGGACAAATACCATTTTTATTTTTCAAATTTCCATAGTCTTTTTCTTGTATGTTTGGATAAAAATGACTTTTGAATTTATTATTTAAAGGAAATTTGTTTGCGTTTAATTTTAAGTTGGGAGAAGATTAATATTGTAAATGATGATGATGATAGTGTTTTGGAATTTCATTTACAATCTTTTGATGTTTTTTTATTTCCATAGTTTAGCTTATTCACGTTTTGAGAAATCATATTCAACTTGCTTTTGGATTTTGCTTTATATTGAGAATGTATGTTTTGAGAATTTTTCTTTATGATTTCTTTAAGCAAGTTGATTTTAGCTTCTAATTCATTATTCTTAATTTTAAAATTATGTCTAGCTTTGTTATAAGCGATTATGTTATTTTTAAGAGTGCAAACAATTGAATCTATATGATCTTGATAGTTATTTCTATATTCATCAAATGTTTCATCCATCTCTTTAATTTCAATTTTATAGTCTTTGCACCCAGCACAATCATTTATCAAAGATGAATTTTCTAAACATAATCTTTCATTTTGTTATTTTATAAAAAGAAGTTCCTTTTCATGTCCCTTGTATTTTTCTTTTAAATTATTAAATTCTAAACAAGGTGTAATAGTTTCATTCAAAGAGACATGGGTAGGACTAGATGAATTAGCATTTGATTCTACTTTAACTTTTGCTTTTAAACTTTTATTTCCTAAGCGCAATTTGCAATTCGTATTTTTTAATTTCTTATTTTGCGCTTTGTAATTTGTAGCAATTGTAAAGTAGAAATAGAATTGCAAACAATAAGATGATTTGATTTCCTTACAGTGCTTTTGGATGATGTGAGATTTGAGCAGGAATTTTCTTTGTTGTTTTCATCTATTTGGCATTCTTCTTCCAGAGATGGGATTTCTTCTTCTCTTTTATTTGATGTGCACTTCATGGATCCGTCATGAAAGGAGCATTCTTGAAGACTTGTGCAAGCTTGCATATTCTCCGGTTCTTGCGATTGTTCCATACCTGTAGAAGGAGAATCATACATTTCTTCAAGAAATTTCCATACTTTGTATGCACTAGAAAAACAATATATTAATTTGAAAATATCATTTGATAGAGCACAAAATAAATAATGTTTGGCTTTTGCATTTAGATGACATTCCTGTTTATTTGATTAATTCGTTGTTCTAACTATTGCTATATCCCATGCATTGATATCTAAATTTTTAATAAATTTTTCCATTAATAATTTCCACCCTTTATAATTTCTCCCTTCGAATAAAGGTGGTTTAGGAGATTTTTCGTCTTCATAAAAATTTACACCACTAGTAGAAGCGAGATCATGAGACACCATTATTCCCGATTTTTAAGCCGATTTGGAATAACCTGGCTCTGATACCACTTGTTGGATCAGTAGGCGCCCTTAGAGGGGGGGGGGGGTGAATAAGGGTTTTCAAAAACTTATATTATATTTTGTAATACTTGAAATAATAAGAGATCAAAATAGTGATGACAATAAACAATTTAGAGAAATGAAGAACAAATCATTTTTATTACAAAAGGAGAGACATGATTACAATTAATAAAAATGATTACAAAATTTTGAATTCAATGACGCTAGAAATCAAAGCGAAATATGAAAGACTCTTTTTGTTTTCTATACCGACTCGTATCTCCACGAACCGGTTGGCTTTAGCCGATCCTTCCCCGGATACGGCCTCAAGCCGCTCTAGCCAACCCTTCCCTGGATATGCCCTCGAGCACCCTCTAGACCTACACCCGAAACCTAGTCGCCAACACGAGGCGAATTTCTGCCCTAAGTCCTACCCAGACCTATTAGCCAACACGAGGCGAATTTACTACACGATTACAAGAAAAGATGTGAAATAAAAGGACAATAATATAAAAACTCCATCTATGTGGATCTCTTGGAGAAGTAGACGAAGACGCAGAGTATGATCGTAGTCGATGCGGTCTTTCGTCACGATGATGACGCGTGTTGAAATCTTCTCCACGGATCTCCTTTAGTCTTTATGGATTTATGGGAGTATCTCTCTGAACCTTCCTCTCTCTGTTGTGGCACGAAGCTCTGGAATTTTGGATCTCTTCAAGGATTAAGAAGACAGAGCCAAGATGTCATTTTTATAGACTTAGCGCTATCGCCTGCGCTAGTGGTACCGCCAGTGCTATCCCATATTAGGACATATTCTGCGCGGCAGAATCTTCAATCGAAGGAAACTTTTCTCTCTTGCTCCTCGTTATTTCCTGCGCTATCGGATATCGCCTGGCGCTATCTCCTTCTATAAGTTCTTCCGGCAATTTCGCTTAAGCCAATATTTCGTCGAATGAGATTTCGTCGAACGTCGCTAAGAGTTTGTCGAATGAATTTTTGTTGATCGCTGTTATGAGCATTTTGTCGAGCGCCGCTAACAGTTCGTCGAACGACAGCTAGCACCTGCGCTTGTACTACCGCAAGCGCTAGCAGGTGTTTTGGATTTGATGGCTCAACTTTGGGGGCATCCTTCTTATGTAATCCTTGAGTCATGTGGACTTTGTTATCCTGCACACTTAAACACACAAGATCAAATACACATAAGATTTGTTATTCCAAAACCTAGGAGATGCAGAAGACCATGTTCCAACATGAACTACTATCTCTTATCTCCCTCTACAGCAAATACACACGTCTGTGTTCCCCGGTAACGATACCAAAAACTTGATGCGCAAATCTAGCACACCGCTATAGGCGGTAGCGAGACTGCGACACGAAATGGCAGTGTACCGGTCGTTCAAGTAATATAAAATGAGGAGCAAATCCCCGAGTATCGATCTCGAAGGAACACAGTAAGGTGGAGTTAAATTTCAAGGAGGGACTTGAGATCGAAGTACTTTAGGTCAGATGGGTGCGAAAGGGGGTGATTTGGTTTGTGGAAATAAAAGAAAATAACTAAACTACTCCTATGCAATGCCGCTATGCAATGCTTCGCTTGGCGGGATGGAGACTAGGAAGGCCTTGAGCGCGCTGCTTCGCAAGGTCGGATGGACGAGTAGGCAAGCGGAATCGAACTGTGCAGGCCTTGAGTGCACTGCTTCGTTAGGCGAATGGATTAAACGGGCCGCAATACCACGCTTCGCTAGGCGGATGGACGAGTAGGCTTGCAGATGGAATGGGTCACGCCAGTAGAATGAGGGTCCCAAGAACCTCTTCAATAAGTACGCCACAAGCAATTGCTAGTGCAGCACACAGAACACTCACACCACAATCACCATAAAATCATACATCAAGCACTCATAAGCATGAAAACATTTCATAATATTTGGCAAGAAGTTCAACAAATATAGAGTGCAACATCATCAACATAAGAGAAACTAACTACAATCATAAGGAGGAAAGGAGGAAAAGCTAGAAATACAACCACACCTAGAGACTTATTAGGATTCACGGTAGGAATCGTCTGGTTGTCAATCTGCATCCTAGCTCGGTCCACAACTACGTCCGAGGTTCAGAGGAGCTGTCACCTTCCCTCCAATATACCCGTCTTCTCCGTGTCACGATCTGGCTGCCACAAAAGCTGTGTACTCCTTCCTCCGTTGATGAGAGTAGGGCTAGGATCTCTCCCTTGAGTGCTTGGATGATGCAAGGTGGCCTCGGGTGAAAGGGGGAGGAAGAAACCTTCAAAAATGGAGCTTTCCGCCCTGACGGCAGAAGAAATCGCGGAACTGTTCGGCTTTCGAAAACCTAAAAAATCGCAGTTTAAATAGAAAAGTTGCAGAATTTTGTTCATGCACGACCAAACGCACGACCGTTCGTAAAAACGCACGTCCAAATTCAGAATGTCATTTTGGGTTGCAAATGAGCGCGCACGATCGCAGCCGATCGTGCGTAAAACAAATGCACGACCGTGCGATTCATGTAGACTTGAAATCTAGGCATAATAGATGATCTACCCACCTGCACAACATCAAAAAGCAATCACACAGCTAGGAAAACACCTCCAGCGACATCATAATATCATAAAAGGAATGGGGAGCACAATGTGCTTACCCCCAACAATAAAGCATGCAATTGCACATCGAAATGGGCCTAAAAGTGCACTTAGTGAAGAAATGTGTTCAAGTGAAATATAAGCAATAAAGGACTAAAAGTGAAGTGCATATGCATGAAAATAAGCCCAGATGAGTCCAAATATGTGTATATAAATGGGACTCATCACTCCACACCACGCACACCACAACAAAATGGTGATGTAGAAAGAAAGAATAAGACACTTCAAGAACAAGAACATACTATGATATGTGAATATAAATTGCCTAAGTCTTTTTGGGCCGAAGCCATAAATACCTCATGTTAGGTTATGAATAGAATCACGATTCGCCCATCTCTTAATCACACACCAAATGAACTTTATTTTCAAATGAAGCCTAATGTATCTTACTTCAAAGTTTTTGGTAGTAAATGTTTTATTTTGAATACTAAAGATAGCTTGGGAAAGTTTGATGAAAAATGTTATGAAGGAACTTTTCTTGGATACTCTTCAACTAGTATAGCTTATATAATTTTTGATAAAAGAACTAGTAAAGTTGAAGAGTCGATTAATGTGAAATTTGATGAGCTTGTTCCTTATATAGAAAGACTTTCCGCAGGCAAAGAGGATGATCTCTTACCATCTTTGGAGCATGGTGACTAGGAGCCTTCCAAAAAAGTGAAAGAGGATGCCAAGGAAAATGATTATGTGCCTCCAAGCGCCTTGAAATTTACAAAGGATCATCCAGAGGAACTAATAATTGGTGAACCATCCATTGGGGTAAGAACTCAATCTTCTCTTGAATCTTTTTCAAACATTTGTTTTGTTTTCGAAATTGAACCAAAAACTATTTCAAATGCTTTAAATGATGAATTTTTGTTTTTAGCTATGAATAAAAAGTTAGAATAATTTGAGCGACATAATGTTTGGAAATTAATAGAATGACCATCTAATCACCCGGTTGTAGGTATAAAATGGATTTTTGAAAATAAACTAGATGGTGAGGCTAGAATCACTAGAAATAAAGCATGCTTAGTAGCACAAGGATATTCTCAAATCGAGGGGATAGATTTTGATGAAACTTTTGCACCCGTTGCTAAATTGAAATCTATACAAATTTTTCTAGCATTTGCAAGCTTTAAAAGAATAAAATTATTTCAAATGGATGTAAAAAGTGCTTTTCTAAACGGGTTTGTAAAAGAGGAAGTTTATGTTGAACAGCCCCCCGGTTTTATTGGTGAAATTTTTCCCAATCATTATAAACTAAAAAATTTGCTTTCTGGCTTAAAACAAGCACCCCGTGCATGGTATGAAAGACTTACATCATTTTTATTAAAGCACGGTTATATTATGGGAAGTGCCGATAATACTCTCTTCATTAAGCACAATAATGATGACATAATTATTTTGCAAATATATGTTGATGATATAATCTTTGGATCTACTAATGAAGAGTTGTGTAATGAAGTTATTTTAGTGATGAAAAATGAATTTGAAATGAGTCTAGTAGGAGAACTTTCTTATTTTCTTGGTTTTCAAATATCACAAAGTAATGATGGTATTTTTATATGTCAATCTATATATGTCCATGATATGCTTAAACGCTTTGTATTTGAAAACCTTAAACATGCTCCTACACCAATGAGTGCATCACTAAAATTAGGAAAAGATGAATCTGGAATTTCAAGTGATCAAATTTTATATAGAGATCTGATAGGATCTCTACTTTATCTAAGTGCAACTAGACCCGATATTATGTTTGTCGTATGCTTATGTGCTCGATTTCAGGCAAATCCCAAAGAATCTCATTTAAAAGCGATAAAACGTATTTTAGATATCTAATTGGTTCAACTAGATTATGATTATAGAACCAGCACAATAATTCATTTACACTTCACGACTATTTCGATTCGAACTACGCCGGATGCTCACTAGATAGAAAAAGCACTATCAGTACTTGCCATTTTTTAGGACCTTCATTAGTTGCATGGACTAGTAGGAAACAAAATTCGGTTGCACTCTTCACCACAGAGGCTGAATATATTGCACTACAGAGTTGTTGTGCACAAGCACTATGGATGAACCAAACTCTAGAGGACTTTAGTTTTCATCTAAAACATATTGAAATAAAATGTGACAACAAAAATGCCATTGATCTCACAAATAATCTGGTACATCATTCTAGATCCAAACATATAGATGTATGTCATCATTTCATAAGAGATCACATTAAAAAGGAAAATGTTAGAATAAGTTTCATTGGCACGGACTCTCAACTTACTGATATATTCACTAAACCTCTTCACGATGCAAGCTTTCAAATGTTAAGGTTGGAATTAGGAGTCTTAGACATCTTAGGAGAAGTTATATAAAAAATACTAAAGTTTTATGAAATGTGAGCAATCAAGACATCTCCAAAAATTACAAAATTTCTGCATAAGACTACACTTAAGACTCTTAATAAATATAAAAAAAAAGAATTACAAAATTCTCAAGATTTCTCTTACTGTTTGTCGCGCTAGCGCCGGCGCTAGTGTGGGTGTTTGATTTTTCTGTTTTTTAAAATTTCTAAAAATTCTTAAAATTATGTTAGTTTATATGTACTACTTAGTTTGTATTTCTGACATTTGTTATTTTTGTTATATTTATATTATGGAAAATCAACTACAAAATTTCAAAATTCAAAAATGCAAAAATATGTTTTTGGTTTTCCTTTTTTTTCTTTCATTAAAAATTTCAAAAGAACAAAATACTGTATGATCTTTACTGTTAATATCAAGCATGTATGAATTCTATTTTTTAGAATTATTTACAATGTTAAAAATTATTCCTTCAAATTTCTATGAACAATGTGTTGTTTATCATGCTTTGATATATCTAATTAAGTGCATCATTTGTTTTGAAAAATATGTGTAGAACCAAGCTTAGCATGCCTCTATGTATGAGTAAATGTTTTGTGATTGATAATGATACATTTTCCCTCACTTATTTTGGTAATCTACATGTTTGTTTAAATATAAAATGCTTGCTTGTGTATTGTAATTGTGCAATGAATTAAAACTTGCATAAGTTTATTACCTTCACTACATTTGAATTGCACTTACAAAATTAGGACAAGTGGTCGAGTTTAAAATATTGAATTATTGGGTTTGCAAAACAAGTGTATTCGGAGAATGTTGTCTCACAAAAGTGAAAAATAAAAATAAAAATAGATAAATATAACTCCACCAAGCACTACTTGAACCTCCTGATAAGTCTTCATAAGCATTGAGAGGTTGAGCATCTTGGAAAGAATAGTAAAGTGTCTTGTGCAAACCTTGATTATTACACCACTTTTCCTATAATATGTGCATTAAAGTGTGTGAAAGATAATATACTTGTGTTTTATTGTGCACTTTGCTCTACATATGTCTTGTATTTTGTGATTTAAATCACTTGTTAACATTGCTTAAAATACATTTATGTGCTCATCATTATCTTTCATAACACTTCTTTTCATGAGTATTGGATTCTAATGCTTTATCCATACTACTTTTTGTATAAGTAATGCACTAGATAACCTAATATGATCTCTACAATGTTTGGTATCTCCTAAACTTGAAATTAAGTAACAATATAGTATATTCTCAATTTGATATGTTCAATTCATGCTTTGTAACTTTATGTAAGACTATGAGATTTCAAAAAAGTTAAAACATCTTTACATTTTGAACTTGCACTCATATTTATACTTATGATTTTCATGCTCACTAAAAGATGTTTCTTATAATCTTTCACTTGTTTAAAACTCTTATTTATTTATTTGAAATCTCTTCAATATTATGCTTAAACTCTTTGTCATTACCAATATTACAAAAGCTCGATCATGATTTATCATTTATAAAGAATGACTCCTTACTTCCCTTACCCCACCTTCTTTTGATAATACCAAAAGGTGAAGATTAAGTGAAGAAATCTAGAGGAGAAATTTAGAAGATTACGGGGAGAATAATTCATGTAATCTATCATATAGGGGGAGTAAAATATAAATTGCATTTATGTAGGGGAGCATTAAGATAGGGGGAGTATGCACAATTCTCATGCTTATCATATACTATAGTATGCACTATTGTCTCTCTTATCAAAAACTTTAAACACCATTGTTGATTTCTTGCTAAGAGGATTTGGTATTATCAAAAGGGGGAGATTGTTGGACATGTGTGTCATATTCCTTTTATTTGAGAATATCAAATCCCATATTGTATTTCATCTTGCTTGTCGTGTGTTTATAGTGTGCAAGAACTATAGGTGCATGACTCCATAGGTAGAAATCAACTTGGAACCAAAATCTCTTAATGGAGCACTACTGCCAGCGCTAGTGTTATCGCAGGCATTAGCGCTACCGCGGGCGTTAGCGCTACCGCCAGGCGCTATCTCCAGATCATTCCACGGCGCCACGTCTCGACGGTTTGCAACGATCTCTAACCGACCACTACCGCATGCGCTAGGAGCTACCGCATGCGCTATCTCCAACTTCTATAAAATGGGGCTTTCTCTCTCATTTTGGATATACATCCCAGAGAGAATACCAGTGCCAAATTTCTAGAGTTGTTACTCTGCCGAAAGTTGATCTCCCACTCAAAGCTAAAGAAGATTTCTGAAGGAGGACGCCATCACGCTGCATCCGAAGAATTATCGCTTCAACCACACTTATGCTATAGCGATCCTTCATCCTCAACTTAAGAAATCTCATAGAGGGAGCTTTTGTTATTTGTGTTATTTCATTTCATTATCTTTGTAGTAAATTTGCCTTGTGTTGGCGACTAGGTCCTTGCGCAGCTTAGGTGAATTCACGGCATGAGTTGACGACTAGGTCTAGGTGATTAGATCTAGGGGGTGCTCGAGGCCATATCCGAGGAGGGTTGGCTAGAGCGAATTGAGGACATATCCGGGGAAGGATAGGCTAAAGCCATTGGTTCGTGGGGATACAAGTCGGTATAGAAAAGGAAAAAATATTTACATTTGTACGCCTCCGATTTCAAGTGATATTGAAATCAAATTTATGTAAACACTCTTTAATATAATACAATCATGTTTCTATTTGTGTTTACTTGATTTCTTTCATTTGGCATAAATTCTAAAATTGCAAATTACTTTTAGCTAAATTGTTATTTCGCTCTCATTTATTGTAAAACAATTTAGTAAATTACTTAAATATATAAAAAGAATTTTTATTTCCTTATTCCCTCCCCCCTCTAAGGGCGCTATCGATCCAACATATCTAACCCTAGACCTAGTCGCCACACCCACGTGGTGAATTGTCCCTAGTCCTCGTAAGGCCCTAGTCGCCAACACGGGCAAATTTCTTTACGAATAAAAATAAGAGTTACAATCAATAATAAGGAAAACAAAAAATCAAAAACTCCCTCAAAGATTGAACTTGAAGATGATGTAGGTGTGATCGATCCGTCTTCAAGTTCATAGCATTCACGAGCATTGATGAAGTTTTCTTGGCTGCAAGGAGGAGGCTCACATGAAAGTTCAGGAGTTATAGGTTTTAATTATTCGTGTATCATATCTGCTAAAAGGAGGAGGAACGCTCTTTAAATAGACTCAAATCATAGCACTAGCAGTAGTGCTACCACCGGGTGGAAGCCTCTTCGGGCCATAGGCTGGCACATTGACTGAGTCATCATAGACAACATTCTTGCTCCAAAATAGGCAGCCCTTCCTACTGTATTGCGGTATTACTAACGCGCCGCCTTTGTGATATTTGATTCCTATCTGTCAGATCTCCTTCCTCTTTCACTCCTCAATCAGCAGCGTGATGGCGTGATTGCCATAAGTTACCGTCGGGCATTAGCCTTAATGCACCACAGTAATACTTGTTATATTTGAGTCCCATCGACATTCATTTCTTGACGATATTTCCTTCTCAACGATGTTTCCAATCATGCAGAAGATACCGCCAGCGGTATTGTTATCGTGATGCGTTAGCAGTAAAGCATCGTAGTGATATAGAATTGTTGTCTTTCTTTTTCGTACTCATAGGGGCTTGAGAGATGAAGTTCCTGCACACTATAAACAAAGAAAAGTAGTATCAAATACAATGAATATTTGTTATTCTCAAACCAAGAGATGTGGAAAACATGTTCCAACACCTCTGACCGCTCTTACCGAAAATATTCGACCTACACAACCAAAGAAGAAGCCAAGGCGTGGTAAAAATGCTCCTGATCTCCCGTACCAAAAACATTCGGCTTGCACAACCAAAACACAATCCAAGATGCAATCAAAATGATATTGACCGCCCTTACCAAAAACATTTGGCATGCACAACAAAAACCCAAGCCAAGACAAGGCCAAAATGCTCTTGATCGCCGTTACCAAAAACATTCAGCCTACACAACCAATGCACAAGCCAAGGCGCGGTCAAAATACTCCTGAGCTCCCTTAAGGAAAACATTCGGCCTACACAAAAAAGCACAAGCCAAGGCGCAGTCAAAATGCTCCGCCGAGCTTACCGGAGACATTCGTCCTGCACAACCGAAGCACAAGCAAAGGAGCAGTCAAAATGTTGCTGACCACCCTTATAAAAAACATTCAGCATGCACAAAGAAAGAACAAGCCAGGGCGTGGCCAAAATGCTCCAGACCTCACTTACCAAAAAAATTCAGCCTGCACAACCAAAGTAGAAGCCAAGACGCAGTCAAAATGCTCCAGACCACCCTTACCAAAAACATTTGGCCTGCACAACCAAAGCACAAGCCAAGGCACGATCAAAATACTCCTGACGGTCGTTACCGAAGACATTCAGCCTGCACAACCAAAGAACAAGCCAAGGAGAGTTAAAATACTCCTAATAACCCTTATAGAAAACATTCGGCCTGCAAAAACAAAGCACTAGCCAAGGCACGGTCAAAATGCTCCTGACCGCCCTTATTGAATCATTTGGCCAATACAACCAATGGACAAGACAAGGCATGGTCAAAATGCTCCTGGCCGCCCTTACCTAAAATAGTCGGCTTGCAAAACCAAAGCGCAAGTCAAGGCACCGTAAAATGCTTCTGACTGACCTTAACAAAAACATTTGTCCTGCACAACCAAAGCCCAAGCCAAGGCGCGGTCAAAATGTTCTTGACTGCCCTTACTGAAAACATTCGGACTGCACAAGCAAGAATAAGCCAAGGCGCGATCGAAATGCTCCTTAACGCCCTAACCAAAAACATTCAGCCTGCAGAATCAAAGCACAAGCCAAGGCGCGGTTAAATGCTCCTGATCTCCCTTACCGAAAACATTTGGACTGAACCACAAAATCACAAGCCAAGGCACGGTAAAAATGCTCTTGACCGCTCTTACCAAAAACATTCATCCTGCGCAATCAAAGCACAAGCCAAGGCATAATCAAAATGCTCCTGACCTCCCTTACCAAAAAAATTCGGCCAGCACAACCAAAGCACAAGACAAGGCGCGATCAAAATGCTCCTGACCGCTCTTACCGACAACATTCAGCCTGCACAACCAAAATACAAGCCAAGGCGTGGTGAAAATACTCCTGACCGTCCTTACCAAAAACATTTGGCTTGCACAACTAAAGCACAATCCAAGGCGTGGTCAAAATGCTCCTGACCACACTTACCAAAAACATTCGGCCTGCACAACAAAAGCAGAAGCCAAAAGCGCGGTCAAAATGCTCTAGACTGCCCTAACTAAAAACATTCGGCCTGCACAACCAAAGAACATGCCAAGGCATGGTCAAAATGCTCCAGACTGCCCTTACCGAAGACATTCGTCCTGCACAACCATAGTACAAGCCAAGGTGCGGTCAAAATGCTCCTAACCACCCATACCAAACACATTCGCTCTGCACAAATAATGCACAAGCCAAGGCACATTCAAAATGCTCCTGATCGTCCTTACCGAAACCATTCATCTTACCCAATCATAGCACAAGCCAAGGCGTGGTCAAAATGCTCCTGACCGTTCATATACAAAACATTCAGCCTACACATCCAAAGCACAAGCCAAGGCGCGGTCGAAATTCTCCTGACCACCTTTAGGTTGCACAACCAAAGCACAAGCCAAGGCATTATCAAAATGCTCCTGACCACCCTAACCGAAAACATTTGGCCTGCTCTACCAAAGCACAAGCAAAGGCGCAGTCAAAATGCTCCTGACCGCCCTTACCGAAAACATTCGGACTACACAACCAAATCATAAGCCAAAGCGCGATTAAAATGCTCCTTACCACTCTTACCAAAAACATTCGGCCAACACAATCACATCACAAGCTAAGGCATAGTCAAAATGCTCCTGACCACCCTTACAGGGAACATTTGGCCTGAAACACCAAAGCACATGCCAAGGCATGGTAAAAATGCTCCTGACCGTCCTTAACAAAAATATTCGGCCTGCGAAACCAAAGCACAAGCCAAAACATAGTCAAAATGCTCCTGACCGCCCATACCAAAAACATTCAGCTTGCACAAACAAGGCACATGCCAGGGTGTGATCAAAATTCTCCTGACCGCCCTTACCAAAAACAATCGGCATGCACAACCAAAACACAAGCCAATGCACGGTCAAAAGGCTCCTGACTGCCCTTACCTAAAACATTCGGCCTGCACAATCAAAGAACAAGCCAAGGCACTGTCAAAATGCTCCTGGCCGCACTTACCAAAAACATTCAGCCTACATAACCAAAGTACAATCGAAAGGAACGAAAAAACTGCTCCTAACCGCCCTTACCAAAAACATTTGGCCTGCACCACCAAAGCACAAGCCAAGTCATTCCCAAAATTCTCCTGACCGCCCTTACTGAAAACATTTGGTCATCATAACCAAAGCACAAGCCAAGGCACGATCAAAATACTCTTGACCGCACATACCAAACACATTCTCCCTGAACATCAAAAGCATAAGCCAAGGCGCGGTCAAAATGCTCCTGACCTCCCTTACCGAAAACATTCGGCCTACGAAACCAAAGAACAATTCAAGGCGCCCTCAAAATTCTCTTGACCATCCATACCAAAAACATTTGTCCCGCACAACCAAAGCACAAGCATAGGAGGGCAAAATGCTCCTGACTGCCTTTGCCGAAAACATTCAGCCTGCCCAACCAAAGCACAAGCCAAGGCGCGGTCAAAATGCTCCTGACCGCCCTTACCAAAAACTTTTGGACTGCACAACCTATAACATTACCCAAACAACTAGACCCCTATAGTGGTTTTGTCATGAATAGGTCATGACAAAACCCTAGGAAGCTTGAAGAGATCACTTGGCCTTAGGCTTGAAGGGGAAGAGCACCTTGGTCTTCAAATAGCAATTTCCAGTTACCAAGCTTAAGGTTGGACTTTAGGGCCTCACCTTCACCCTTTTACCCCACCATGGCACACCTAACCCTTTGGAGGGTGCCTTAGAGCATTTAGGACCCATTGGGGTCAATCATAGGTGCCAAATTGACCAAAGTCAACCCTAGCCTCAAATAAGTCAAACCACCATTTTTAGGGTCAATTAGGGTTCAATTGGACCAATTGACTTTCCCCAAGTTCCATTGGTCACTAAGGGAGTCCAATGAGTCAACAATGACCCATTGGGCCTAATTAATTTCACCAATTTGACCAAAGTCAACACTTGGTCAATATTGCCCAACTTGGGTTAATTAAGCCCAAAGCTCAATCCCTTTGGTCTAAGCCCAATTTCAATGGCAAAAATGATTAGTCACTACTAAAATTACATGAAATTCCATCCAATTCCTGGAGGGGGTGACTAGGAGAGAGAAATTGGGAGTTTCCCCCAATTTGATGAGAGAGAAAGTGGCCATTCAAGGTGAATTCATGGCATTCAAGGCAAATTGACTCTCATTCATCTCTCCACACCCTCCATTCATCTCCCCATTGAATTCTAAGATGTTTTTCAACCATTCCCATGCCATCCGGTGGAGGATTCAAGAGGTTTCAAGTGAAACCGAAATGGCCAATAATGGCACTCCACCATTAAGCCTTTCCCTCCTCAAATTGACCCTTCCATCACCTTCAAAAGAGGGATATCAGTTGAAATCGGTACTAGATTGTTGCATTTGTTCGAGAATCAAGAGATCGGCAAGGAGCACAACTTGAAGGGGGAGGCCATGGCAAATCTAGGAAACAACCACCCTCGAGCCCTATTAAAGGTCTGGTTCTTCTCCTCTCTCTCTTTGTGGATAGATCCCATCAGGTTGCCTGCAAGGATTAGGGCCAATTGGACCCTAATCGGGTAGGCCAAGAGCTCCATTTTTGGAGCTTTAATCCCGCCTCCATACCCCTGTTCCGGCCACCTTCGGCCGGCCAACCACCGCAAATCGCCGGCCACCACCTTAACGAAGGTGGTGGTGGCATTGGCCATCCGGGGCGGCTCTTAGGTGGCCAGGAAAACAAGGGTGAAGGAGCTCCGGGTGCGGTTAATCCTGGCCGTCGACCAAAGGAAGAAGACAAACAGATGTCGTGCGTTCTGCTTTAAGATCTGTGCAAGATCTTCATATTAAATGATTATGTTATATCGTTATTCTATTAATTCGTCGATCTGAGCAGAAGTAATTCGTCGAGCTGTATCTGGAGTTTATCGAACAGAATTAATTTGTCAGACTAAATTAATTCAGCGAACTGAATCCGGAGTAAATGATTAGGTTATAACATTATTTCATTAATTCGTCGTACGGAGTAGAAGAAATTTTTAGTTCGTCGAACTGATGGTTGAGTTCGTCGAACTGAACCTGATGTTCGTCGAACAGAATTCTTTGGTCCGACACACTCTGGTGTTCACCCAACTGATAGTTGAGTTCGTCGAACTGAACCCGGAGTTTTCGAACGGAATTAATTCACCGAAATAATTGTTGAGTTCGTCGAACTGAACCCGGAGTTCGTTGAACGGAATTAAACCATCGAACTGATAGTTGAGTTCATCGATCTGACGTCGTAGTTTGTCGAACGGAATTAATTCGCCGAACAAATTAATTTGTCAAACTGAATCTGGATTTCGTCGAACGGAGAGGTAATCTGCTAAACTGGCTAGAGAACATATTTCGTCGAACGCAGGTCAGATTTTGTCGAACGAAGATCGGATTTCATCGAGCGAACTGAAGCACGACGTTCGTCGAACATAGAATAGATTTTGTCAAATGCAGGTCGGATTTCATTGAACGCAGAGACTTGTTTGTTGAAATTATTGAAGTGAAGTGGAGGTGATCGGGCGGTCTGATTTTGGGTGACCGTAGAGACCACGCAGTCTGTGTTGGTTTTCTGCCGTTCTGGCTCTGCCGGTGTGGTTTTGGCGGTCTTCTGGTTGACCGGTTTGTTCCTGGTTGTTGCGGTCTCATCCCGGGTTATTCTGCTTGGATTGTTTATCTCCTTTGCAGAAGATCGGGCGGTCTGTTTTCATGTAATCATTATGACCAGGCAGTTTGTGCTTGGCGATCTGGCGACTTGTTCGAAGTCGGCCAAATGGTTCTTGATTTTCTCCGGGTGATCTAAGGAAGGAGCGTTCTTGTGCCCGCGCGGTTTGTGCGCGGTCTCGCGTTCGTGCGACTTATGCGCGATCTGTCTGCTGATCTGCGGTCTTAGATAGAAGATTGTCCAAGTTTTGTGATCGCGCGGTCTGCCCTTGTGAGTCGACTGGCGATCTGACGGGTGGTGATTGTATCTCTCTTGTGCGGTGACGACATCCATCTACCCGCCTATAAATATAGGTCGAGGGCCCGTCATTCATAACTAGAACTGTAAGAACTAGAGCGTGGGTTAATTCGTGCGGTCTCAACTTTGAGGTCAGGCGGTCTCGGAAGCGAGTTGAATGTTTGTTGTGTTCGCAGGTTTGCGGTCAGCAGGTTGCAGTCTCCTTCCTTGGTAATTCCACAGCGACTTGGATAACAGTTCGACAGCGGCTTGTATGCAAACTGGTTCTTGTGCTGTTCGCAGCGACCTCGGCGATCAGGCGACCTTCAGCGGTTAGGCAATCTGAGTTGCTGTCTGGCGACAGTTTCAGTTCTTTGTTCAGTGCAATAAGCTTTAGTTCGTGCGGTCTGAGGTGGTGGTCTTGCAGTGCAGGAGGTCTGTCTGTTTTCTATTCGCGCGGTCTCAGGACAAGCCGAGCGATCTCTAGAGTCGAGTGGTCTGTGCGGTCTCTGCTTGTCAGACCGCCAGTTTTGTTTTTGGTGTGTTTGTTCTTCTCTCCTTCGTGATTCTTATGAATCATATCTCGCCATGTAGGTCTCGCACTGTAAATGAAGTTTGTGATTCAATAAAGTCTTTTGTATTGCTGTGTGGTATTGTGGTTGTTTGGCTATAACTCAGTTGATGCAACTCCTGCTTACTCCTAAATGATCCAAATCAAAAAATTTAACTTGGTATCAGAGGTAGGTTGTTGGAGTGGATAAGCAGTGATCAACTTGAGTTGCCATTGTCTTTGTGAAGAAGATACCACATAGATTTCCATGGAAGGTGGATACGCAAGATGGCTTGGTATTGAACTCCTCACATCGACTAACAATAAGAAATGGAGGTCATGTATGGAGAGTTACTTACTTGGCGAGGATCTATGGGAGATAGTTGGAGGAGAAGACACACAAGAGGTGTTTCTAGCAGGACATAATATGGAAGAGGTGAGACTTTGGAGGAGGACTAATGCTAAGGCAGAGTTCACACTCAAGAGGGCTATCTCACCAGAGCTGTTTGATCACATCATTGGATGTAAATCTGCTGCTGATATCTGGACGTCTTTGGACAAGTTGTTTAATAAGAAGAATATAGCTCGGGTACAATTTCTTGAAAATGAGTTGGCGAAGGCCTCTCAAGGTGATATTTCTATTTCTACCTTCTTTCTCAAGATGAAGAACCTCACAACAGAGATTTCTGCATTGGACCCTGATGAGCCCATCTCTGAGGCAAAACTAAAGAGGCATATTATCTGCGGGTTGCGAAAGGAGTATCTTGCCTTTTTGACGTCAGTTCAGGGTTGGGCAAATCAACCATCTCTGTTGGAGCTGGAGAACTTACTTGCTTCGCGGGAAAGTTTGGCAAGACAGATGGCGGGGACTTCTATCTCTGGGGGAGATAGTGATGTGTTGTTCTCTGGGAAGAAGAAGAAGAAGTGGGAGAAGAAGAAGCCGGGTTATGATGGAACCTCTACTTCACGTCAGCAAGATAGGGGTTATGCTCCTAAGTCTGATGGGAAGACGAAGGGAGAGGGACCAAGGTGCTTCAGGTGCAATAAGACCGGCCACTTCAAGAAGGATTGCCGGGTTAATCTTCAGCCGGGACATGCAGGGGAGAAGGAGAAGCCAAAGTCTGATGAAGCTGGATGGGGAGGAGCCTTTGCGGCTAATATGACAGCTATGCCCATTAAGGCCTTGGATTCCATCAACTTCGAAGAGGATTGGATTGTTGATTCAGGGTGTGGACATCATCTCACCGGGGATGAATCAAAGTTCTCTTCTTTGGCGCCTTACTCAGGTAACGATGCTGTCATTACGGCTGATAATTCTGTTCATGCAGTAGAACAAGAAGGAGTTGTCTCTTTGAGCAGTGATAAGGGTCCACTCACCTTGAGGAGTGTTTATCACGTGCTGGGTATGAAGATGAATCTCTTTTCTGTGACCAATGCAGTCGATGCCGGTTATCACGTTCTGTTTGGCCCAACAGAAGTGAAGTTTCTTAAAACTCAACCAGAGATAAAAGGAGATGTTATCCATATTGGAAAGAGGGTGAAGGACTTGTTCGGGTTATCGACAAGAACCTATGTTGATAAAATGAAGACCAATGATAGCGCAGCTATCTGGCATGAAAGGTTGGGGCAAGTAGGCATGGACAAATTGAAGGCTATGGTGGTAAGGGGCCTTGTCAAGGGCCTGCCTATCTTGTCCTCCTATGGAGACGGTCATGTTTGTGCGGGATGTCAGTTTGGTAAGTCTCAACGACTTCCATTTGATAAATCGCAAACAAGATGCAAAGCGCCGTTGGAGTGCATTCACGGTGATTTGATGGGACCAACTGCCACACCAAGCCTTGGAGGAAATAGATATATGTTGGTGTTGATTGACGATTACACCAGATATGTCTGGGTGTATTTTTTGAAAGAGAAGTCGAAAGCTTTTGCGAGGTTCGTGGAGTTCAAGGAGCTGGTTGAAGGTCGGTTAGGCCTGCGGGTGAAAAAATTGAGAACTGACAATAGTGGGGAGTTCACCTCTGGTGAGTTCTCAAGTTTTTGCAGGAAACACGGCGTTTGGAGAGAGCTCACTTGTGCCCATACTCCACAGCAAAATGGCATTGCAGAACAGAAGATCTGTCATCTGACGGAAACTTGCAAATGCTGGCTTCATGCCAAGACTATCCCAAAGTCCTTCTGGGCGGAGGGAATGTCGTGTGCGGCTTACGTCATCAACAGGATGCCTCTAAGTCCTATCAACATGAAGACCCCTCACAAACTGATGTTTAAGGAGAAACCAAGTGTTGCACACCTTCGGGTGTTCGGGTCAACCAGTTATGTGCATATTACTGATGCTCTTCGGACAAAGCTAGATGCGAAAGCAAGGAAGCTAGTCTTTGTTGGATATGATGAGCGGAAGAAGGGATGGAGATCTTTTGTATCTCTGGATGTGGTGTTCGATGAGGTGACTTCCTACAAGGGGATTTCAGGAGTTGAACTACCAGAGAGCAGGGTTGATGAAGAAGGGAAGGCTGCGGAAAATCTTCAAGTGGAGTTGCCTGGTTCACCAGGAGCTCCTATTGTGTCAAGCTCAGAGATGGAGGCTTCAGGTTCTGGAAGCAGAGGGAGCGATGCTCCAAGTTCATCTGGAAGAGGAGCTAGCACAGAAGAAGTAGTTGAGGAGGTGGCTAATCAGGTGCAACCTCTTAGGAGGTCGAAGAGGACTATTAAGCCACCAGATCGATACACAGGAGGAAACATGGTGAGCTTTGTCTCATGTTTCTTTGCTGGTCCCTTGGATGAGAGAGAGCCATCGAGCTTTCAGAAGGCTAAAGGTGTAAGACCTCAAATCAGAAAGTTGGATTTCTGGAATCCAGCGCTATCGCTGGCGATAGCGGCTATCGCCCGGCAATAGCGTTCTGTTGAGAAGGTTTCTGTTGAGAGGCTGTCGCGCGGCGGTAAGTCTAACACCTGCGACACCGTGACACGTGTCATGCACTGTTTAAAGCAGTTGCGTTGACTGGTCGGAGTCAGTTCTTTAGAGCTATCGCCAGGCGATAGCGCTACCGCCCGGCGACAGCGCCAAATTGTACTTTGCGGCCGAAATCGTGGGCATTGATGGCACTTGGACTTTTAGGGCTAGATTTGGGTTGGTTATCTCGGGAGGTGGCGTGAAAAGGCCGAAACCCCTCTTCTCTTCCTTATTCACTAAGGGTTTTGTTTTGGTGAGAAGGAGGAGCTTGGTAGTGGTGATGAATAGGGTTTTCCAACCCTAAAGCTCATCTTTGGTGGAGGTTTCCTACACCGAATCCCGATTTGTTGGTGGCTACGCGTAGAAGAGGGAAAGACGCTCCTTTCCATCCGTGCCAAAAGTCAAGCCATGGCCTCGAAGCGACGTCTAAGTGTAACGATCTTTTCTACCCTCTTTTGGACATGTGTTAGTCCCTATCTGTGCATATTTGAGGTCCCTACCCAAAAGGGTGAGGTCGTGACCTCCAACGGGTAGATTCGTGTTATCCCCATCAAATCTTGCATACATGTAGAGTCCATGCGTGGAATAGACGTAGGCGCGATGTGTGAAGCCCATCTGAGACGGTTCGTCCGGGTTGATGATGCTTGTTGATATTATGCGTGTCGGGGAAGACTCCGTGTTGATATCTTGCTTCGTAAGACTAGAGGGTGCTACTGCATGCGCAGCAACGCCTGGGGGTGTGCCCCGGGGAGCACTCGAAGTTAGAAGCAGAAATGGAGGTTCTGTTCACTGTCGCCTGGCATTAGCGTTATCGCCGGGCGGTAGCTCCCAGACATGGTTCTGGTGATTTTGTGCGTTCTGAGGCAGTGGGAGTGCTACTGCATGTGCAGCAATGCCTGGGGGTGTGCCCCGGGAAGCACCCACATCTAGAAGCCAAAATGGGGTTTCTGTGCATTGTCGCCAGGCGTTAGCGTTAACGCCGACGACAGCTCTCAGACTGAGTTCTGGTGATGTTGTTGTGCCCACCTGTTGAGAGGACCTGAGGCCTGTGTGCCCGACCTGTGAGGGTGTCCTGGTGGATGACTTAGCGGCCCATATAGCCGGCTAATTGAGAATACCTGGGCTGAGGGGATGCCATACCCGCTTTTCGTGTTGTACAACGAGAGCTGTGAACAACAGGCATTTGGCGAACCTGAAACCGCACCATTGCAGCACCAGATTAGTGAGTCTCGTACAACATGTCGGGAAGTAATGGGGAAGAGTCTTCGGACAACGGGATGTTCATAATTAAAGCACGGGAGAGCCCTAGTATTCGGGCCACCGACTTTAGCCTCGAAGGGAAAAGCCATCAAGAGTGGATGGTGGTGGAAGGCGGAGTACACCAAAGAGTGCCTGAGAGCACGAGACGTGGAGGCCATTCCCACGTTTGTGATTGATGCATATGTATGAGTTGTTGTGATCATGTCAGCCGCTTCATTCTGTTATATATATATGCTGTGATGCTCTTGCAGGGACAGGAAACTGCCACCCCCTCGAAGGGGTGGAGTCGTTATAATTTGGTCAGCCGTAGCTGACCGTTGCCCTGTTTTGCCACCGTTTTTGGTGGGCTTGTTGTACGGGTGCTGGACCGAGCAGGAACATAGCGGGCTGAAGCCCCTACGCTGCTGCGGCCCTTGAAGGCCTTTTTGCTGTCCTCTTGTTTTCCATGTATGGCCGACCTGCGCGCCGATGTTGGTAATTTGTAAGGCCGTCGTGCCTAAATTTTGTTGTATAAAACATTTCATTCCAAGTAGTAGAAGTGGATATACCCGGGTTCGGGTTTTGGGGTTTATCTTGTCTCTTTTCAGCTTCCGCATAAAATGCTCTGAGTTAGGCTTCGTTGTATAGCGTCGTTCGATATTTCAATTAAGTGACGTTCCCGTTTGTTTTGTAGTATATGGCATGGGGCGCCGGCCGGACCTTCTGTTATATGCTCCCGAACGGATGGGGGTGTTACAAATTGGTATCAGCTTCTAGGGTTCCGTGTCCTTCTAAGGAATTCGTGGATGAATTCTTTTAAGGGGTGGTGAGCACGTGTGTGCGCTACCGTCGAGACGTAAAATAAACCCAAAAATGTCCACTTAGGAATGAAATGTAACAACAAACCAACAATTATTGCATGATTTTGGAACCTGAGTGTTCCTTTTGTTGTTAGTTGCGACTATGTTGTCGCCTAAATGTGTGATGCACTCGTGTAGGGCACTCGAAGTGCAGCGGGACCATCGCGTCCCCGTGACGTGGTTAAGAGTAGCGGGTTTACTGAGGCTCCTACACCTCCGTCTGCTGAGATGGTTCGGCGAGTTACAGAAGTCATTCTAGCTGCGTTGAATGGCCAGCCTGGAGGGCAAGGTCAACCGCCGGTGCAGGAAGTGGCCCCAGAGCCACTAAAAGTGGAGCAAGTCCCCGTGAGGCGTGCTGCTGAGCAACAGCTGAAGCACTTCTTGGGATTTCGACCTCCTCCGTTTACCGGGGTTGAATCCCCACCTGAGGCCGAGGACTGGCTGTCGCATATGGAGCGAATTCTGACAGCGACACAGTCGGATGAAGCGCAGAAAGTGACCTTCGCTACTTTCTTGTTGGAAAAGGAAGCCAGGAGGTGGTGGGATGACGTAGAGAAGCGCCAGTTTGCGGGAAGGCGACTGGTTGATGTGCCGATGAAAGAGTTCTCGAGAATCTTCCTTGCAAGGTATGTGCCTCCGTCGCAGCAGATCGCGACGGAGAACCAGTTCCTGGCTCTGACGCAGGGTGATAGATTGGTTGATTACTACCTGTATGAGTTCACCCGCCTCGGGCGTTATGCTGGAACTTCTTTCGATGACGAGGGGAGAAGGTTGAATAGGTTCTACGGAGGCTTGAGTAGTGAGTTGCGGTACCTTCTGACAGGGCCGTTGACGCAGGGTTTCATGACCCTCGTTAGTTCAGCCTGAGCGCTTGAGCAGGACATGCTCAGGGAGAAGGGCAAGGTGGCTGTGGTCGAGGTAGTGCCGTAGGGCAAGGCGCCGAGTGCGGTGAAGTTGCGGAGTTTGAATCGCTGGAAGAAGGCTCGATTATCTGGGCCATGTTGGGTTTTTCTACAACCATACATCATATGTAGGCGCAGCGGAAATAAAGAGAACAACCCAAAAGAGTTTGGATCGGGCCATGAAATTGAATCAAGAAGTAATCAAAAATACTAGGCATAAATTACCTTATTGGAGTTGGATCAAATCCAACCTAGATGCTCCAAGAAGAAAAGTCCTGTCGTCGACTATGCGAGAGTCCTTACGTAGAATAATGTCTACGTCTCTACAGCAGTCCACACGAGTCGGGAGAAGAAGACTGCACCTTGCGCTTCCACGAACTGCTAGATTCGTTCCAGGAAGAGCAATCGCGGCGACGATCGCCGGAAGGGAGATCTGCAGAGGCGAACGGGGCGGCGGAACTCTTCCGTCTAGGGTTCGGGAGGAACTCTTCCGTTGGCCGAGCATTTTGTTCGCTTAAGAATATAGAACCCTTACAACAAGTTCTATTTATACCCGAAGCATAAACAGACCTAGAAGAATCGCTATCCGCAGTCCATACAGAAAATTGGGGTTTCTGTAACAATTCGTCGGGATTACACGAATCAGTATTCGTCGAGTTTCCACGGAACAATTCGACGAATTCCGACGAATCATATCCGACGAATTCCGACGAATCATATCCGACGAATTCCGACGAATCATATCCGACGAATTCCGACGAATCATATCCGACGAATTTCGATGAATTCCGACAGCAACATTTGCTTTACCTCCCCGATTCTATATGGTGATTGGTAACCTTTACCAACACAGTCAATCTTCCAACTTCTCCATATGCTCTTATGTGCGACCCTGCATGCTCATATCGCGTTGGCAGTGAGATTACATGTTTGACCACTTCTAGATCACAATGGTAACTCCAACAGTCTCCCACTTGATCTTGAAAGTATCAAACAAAAACCTCACAAACAATGAGAGGCATCTAGCAATGCATCATTGCTCCCCAAGCAATAAGAGTTCATAACTCATAAGCCTTTATGACCAATGTTCCAGCGTTGTCTTTGTCCCTTTTTTCCTTACATCCGGAAAGAACTAGAGGCATGGATCGTGTCACCCTCATAATAGCTCAATCCAAGTTTCTCGATCTAGAACGGACTTCCAGAGAATGGTGAGCTCAATATCACATATTGACTCAACCAAGCATGGCCATGCATTACTCAGTCCAATTCCATCAAGGGGCCCATGGATGCAACTCCTGTTATATAGGAGGATAAATCCCATATCTGCTCACACCCAAACACCCAAATGATTCGTAACGTACCCAACGACCACCCTTATCATCAACCTTCTTCAAGGAAAAATTTAGATGACATCAAAGCACGCTCTTCCTCATTCGATGAATGCTGTGACTTCAAGTCAAAGGACCACAACTCCATTGTCAAATGAGACCTACTTATGACACATTTAAGTAACAATCCACAAAGTAGTCTCAGGTTGGGTCTGCCCAGTACAACTTGTTCACTAACAAGTACCCACGTGATGACTTGATATCACAATATCATGACCTGTGAGAACTGGTCATCAGTCAACACACATGCTAGTCTTAATGTATCATCATCACCCTTAGCTTCTACGATGATACCTTGACCAGGGACCTTTTAAGAATGAAGCTTCGAAATCATAGGCTCTCACATTCAAGTCACGTACTTGATGTCCTATGGAAGCGAACATTCTAAGGGTATTTATCACGAATTTTATTCTATCATATAGAAACAGTATATCATAATAAAAGAACTTGCCATTAATTGTAAAAGGAAATAATTGGTACACAATTCATCATATGAATAAATAATAAACAGCCAACAGAATATATATTTTACATGCAACCCACAAGACTCACACTATAGTTGATCACTCAGGTATCGTATACCCATTGATCTAGTATGACCATCATGCTTTCTCTGCGCGAGAGGCTTTGTCAGTGGATCTGCAATTTCTCCTCAGTCGGCACTCTGCAAATGTTCACATCTCCTCGTTCGACAATCTCACGAATAAGATGGAACCGCCGAAGTATGTGCTTGGAGCGCTGATGGGATCTAGGTTCCTTAGATTTTGCAATTGCACCATTGTTATCACAGTAGAGAACTACGGGACCAACAATGCTAGGAACTACATCTAGCTCGCTGATGAATTTCCTAATCCATACAGCCTCCTTCACTGCATTTGCCACAGCGATATACTCGGCCTCAGTTGTAGAATCAGCAACTGTCTCTTGCTTGGAACTCTTCCAGCTCACAGCTTCTCCATTCAGGCAAAACACAAACCCTGACTGAGACTTCGAATCATCCCTATCAGTTTGGAAGCTGGCATCCGTGTAACCACTTACAACGATCTCTTCCTTTCCACCATGCACCAAGAATACATCCTAAGTCCTTCTCAAGTACTTCAGTATATTCTTTACGGCTATCCAGTGACATTCACCGGGATCAGACTGATACCTGCTAGTCATGCTCAAAGCAAAAGAGACATCGGGTCGAGTATATAACATTGCATACATGATTGACCCAATTGCCGAAGCATATGGAATCAACTTCATGCGGTCCTTATCTTCACAAGATTTTGGACACTGGTCCTTAGAGATATTCACACCATGAGATATGGGCAAAAATCCTTTCTTGGACTCAAGCATGTTGAACCACTTCAACACCTTCTCAATGTACGTACTCTGGGTCAAACCCAGCAACTTCTTCGATCTATCTCTATAGATCTTAATACCGAGTATGTAAGTCGCTTCACCCAAGTCCTTCATAGAAAAGCAGTTACCTAGGTTGTTCTTAACAACTTTCAGGGTAGGTATGTCATTCCCGATCAGCAGTATGTCATCTACAAACAATATCAGGAAGACAACAATGCTCCCACTGATTCGCTTGTAAACACACGGTTCATCTTCATTTTTGACAAAACCAAACTCTTTGATCTTCTCATCAAAACGAAGATTCCAACTTCTAGAGGCCTGTTTCAATCCATAGATGGACCTATTCAGCTTGCATATTTTAGTGGCTTCATTTGGGGACACAAAACCCTCGGGTTGTGTCATGTACACTTCCTCAAGGAGGTTTCCATTTATGAAAGCCGTTTTGACATCCATCTGCCAGATCTCGTAGTCATAATACGCAGCAATAGCAAGCAATATCCTAATGGACTTTACCATGGCAACAGGGGAAAAGGTCTCATCATAGTCAACACCATGAATTTGCTTGAAACCCTTAGCCACCAGTCGCCCTTTGAATGTATGTACATTCCCATCCATGTCGGTCTTCTTCTTGAAGACCAACTTGCACCCTATGGGTCGTACCCCTTCAGGTGGTTCCACCAAGTTCCAAACTTGGTTTGTATACATGGAGTCCATTTTGGATTTCATATCCTCGAGCCATTTGTCGGAGTCCGGTCCATTCATAGCCTCTTGGTAGGTCGCTGTTTCATCATCATGATCCATAAGCAACACATTACCTATTTGAGACACGAGAAATCCATATCTCTCAGGCTCAAATCTTGGTCTACCAGATCTACGTAGGACTTGTGTCTCTTGAGCAGGTTCTCTAGCTACAACATCTTGTATTCCTGGCTCAGAATCCAATTCTGGTTCATTCACTACTTGTGGTTCTTGAACTTCTTCAAGTTCTACCTTTTGCGTTTTTCTTGACAAGAACTCTTTCTCCAAGAAGACACTCGTCCTTGCGACAAACACGTTGCCCTCAGACGGTAGGTAAAAGTAATATCCTTTCGTTTCCTTAGGATATCCCACCAGATAACATTTATCTGATTTGGGTTCCAGCTTGTCAGGCATTTGACGTCGTACGTATGCCTCACAACCCCAAATTTTAATGAATGACATACTAGGACGCTTCCCAGTCCATATCTCATATTGTGTCTTTAGAACCGTTTTCGTCGGAGCGCGATGCAGTGTCATTGCAGCAGTCTCTAAAGCAAAACCCCAAAAGGATACAGGCAAGTCTGCATGACTCATCATCGACTGTACCATGTCTAACAGAGTATGATTTCTCCTCTCAGACACACCATTATGCTGCGGTGTCCTAGGTGGAGTGAGCTGTGATACAATACCACACTCTTTCAGATGATCACGGAACTCATGACTCAGGTATTCACCACCTCGATCAGATCGGAGTGCTTTAACCTTTTTACCCAATTGGTTCTCCACTTCATTCTTAAACTCTTTGAACTTTTCAAAAGTTTCGGATTTGCACTTCATAAGATACACGTATACGTATCTACTGAAATCATCAGTAAATGTAATGAAGTAGAAATACCCACCTCTAGCCATAGAACTCAAGGGTCCTCATACATCACTATGTACTATACCCAAAAGATCCTCAACCCTCTCAGTATAACCAGTGAAAGGGGCTTTAGTCATCTTGCCTAATAAACAAGACTCGCATCGCTCAAATGATTCATAATCAAATGAGTCCAATAGTCCATCTTTATGGAGCTTGGATATGCTCTTCTCATTTATATGGCCCAAACGACAATGCCAGAGATATGTAAGATTTCAGTCATTTGTTCTTAGTCTTTTATTATTATCTACATTATAGATCGGATGTTCCAAGTTCAAAACATAAAGACCATTAAACAATTGAGATACAGCATAACAAACATCATTCTTAAATATAGAACAACAATTGTTCTTAATTATAAAAGAAAATCCAATCATGTCTAAGCATGAAATGGATATAATGTTTCTAGTTATGGCCGGAACAAAATAACAATTATTAAGTTCTATTACAAGCCCACTGGGCAAAGAAAGACTGTAAAACCCTACGGCTACAGCAACAACTCTTGCTCCATTGCCAACGCGCAGGTCCACCTCTCCTTTACTCAGCAATCTTCTCCTTTTCAGTTCCTGCACATTTGTACAAATGTAAGAACCACATCTGGTATCCAATACCCAAGATGAAGGAGCAGAAAGTTTTATCTCTATAACGTAAATATTCGAAGTGGAAGTCATACCTCCCTTCATTTTCTGCAGACCCTCAATGTACGAAGGACAATTCCTCCTTCAATGACCAACCTTGCCACAGTGGTGGTTTTTCCCTTCCTTCACGGTGCTCTTCTTTTTCAGCGCAGAAGATTTGGGCTCAAGATGTGACTTAGGTCCCACCTTCGTCTTCTTGAATCCCTTGGCCTTACCCTTGCCTTTATGTACCATCAATATGGGACTAGCAGGCTTGGCCTTCTTCATGTTTATCTCGGCAGTTCGCAACATGCCTAGGAGCTCGGGAAGTGTCTTGTCTATTTAATTCATGTTGTAGTTCAAGACGAACTGCTCATAACTATCCGGCAACGATTGCAGGATAAGATCTGTGGCCAACTCTTGACCCAGAGGAAAACCCAGTCTCTCCAGGTTCTCTATATACCCAATCATCTTGAGTACGTGAGTAGCAACCGAGTCTCGAGTTCCCATTTTGCACTGAAATAATGCCTTCGTGACATCGAACCTCTCTTGATGAGCTTGCCCTTGAAACATTTTCTTTAGGTGCTAGTAAATCTCCTTGCATCCCATGTTCTCATGTTGCTTCTGAAGCTCAGAGTTCATGGTGGCAAGCATAAGGCACTCGACGTCTAAGGCGTCATCGGTATACTTCTTCTAAGCATCCTTATAAACACGGGATGAGTTCCCGGTCGGCACCTCGGGGGCTTCTTCTTCCAAGACGTAGAGCTTTCGCTCTTGCCTGAGAACAATTCTCAGGTTCCTATACCAGTCCATGTAGTTCGTCCCACTTAGCTTGTCCTTCTCAAGGATAGCTCTCAGGGACAAGGTGGAATGTGAACCACTTGCCATGGAATTCTACAAGAATTCATGCAGAATTTAATCAGTACCAAAATTTCAAAATACAATTTATTTTAATTTGGACTTCAATTAAATACTCCCACTATTTTATTCAAATTGATAGCCCTCACTATCAATTCGGAGAGTCCATGCGAGCTACTCTGTTGGTGGACAAGACCCGTATTTCACGAACACAATGAGTCAGCTTTGGCTTTTCTCTCACTATGTAGTTATTTAGGTAGGCAACGCTTGCCAATTGCATCCTCATGCAACTCTTGTATGGTTGGTGAATAACTCCTTATTCGCATCCATCATGTGGTGCATGCCAACCCTATGCCTCTAGGCACTCAACCTTTGAGGTCACCTAGTTAAGTTACACCCGATGTCGACAGTGGGATATCACAATTATCCGCTCGCACCCTTACCAAGATAGATTAATGCACCTTGCTTTGGCAAGCCCACACTTCATCGATCGAGGCAGGAACAGTGTCATCCATCGGAAGGCATCCGAACACTTAATATTTGATGAAGGGATTTTTTTTAATAATATGTTAACACTTAACCATGATCAACATTTGATCAATGTGCACATCCACAGAAAAACAAGCTTTCTAAAAATCCACATGCATCCCTTATGTGCACAACATAATACTATCAACCTTTGATAGACTAAAGGGCTAAATCTGGACATTTAGAACTCTTCCAAATCTTCAGATTTATATGCATTGGACAAAGGCAAAGACAACTCGACTTAAAGCAGTAGACAAGCTCGTCTCTCATTGTTGGATTCAAAATCCAAAACAATACAAGGTTTCATTAACCACTTGAGGGACGGTTACTGCTAAGGAGACAATAATTTCTAACAATTAGAAATTACAACAAAATCCCAGACGTTCCTGGCGGGGTTCCAAGGGGCCGCGCCCCTGGCGGGGTCTTTGGGGCAGAGCCCCTAACGGGGTTCAAGGGGCAGCGCCCCTGGCGGTGGTCCCGCTGAATTCCCTTGAAAAATCATCGGGCAGGGTCAAGGGGCAGAGCCCCTGCGGGGTGCGGGGCAGAGCCCCGTCCAAATTTTTCAAAATCACCACTGAATTCCCTTGAAAAATCATCAACTTTTGAAGTTCCAGGAAGAAATCTTGACATTTAGAACGCCTCCAAATACCTAGATTTGCACGTACTGGAATAACCTAACTTCTGAAACAACATTCATGGCCGCAACCTGGCTCTGATACCACTGTTGGGTTTTTCTACAACCATACATCATATGTAGGCGCAGCGGAAATAAAGAGAACAACCCAAAAGAGTTTGGATCGGGCCATGAAAATGAATCAAGAAGTAATCAAAAATACTAGGCATAAATTACCTTAGTGGAGTTGGATCAAATCCAACCTAGATGCTCCAAGAAGAAAAGTCCTGTCGTCGGCTATGCGAGCGTCCTTACGCAGAATAATGTCTACGTCTCTACAGTAGTCCACACGAGCCGGGAGAAGAAGACTGCACCTTGCGCTTTCACGAACTGCTAGATTCGTTCCAGGAAGAGCAATCGCGGCGACGATCGCCGGAAGGGAGATCTGCGGAGGCGAACGGGGCGGCGGAACTCTTCCGTCTAGGGTTTGGGAGGAACTCTTCCGTTGGCCTAGCCTTTTGTTCACTTAAGAATATAGAACCCTTAAAACAAGTTCTAGTTATACCTGAAGCATAAACAGACCTAGAAGAATCGCTATCCGCAGTCCATACAGAAAATTGGGGTTTCTGTAACAATTCGTCGGGATTACACGAATCAGCATTCATCGAGTTTCCACTGAACAATTCGATGAATTTCGATGAATCATATCCGACGAATTCCGACGAATCATATTCGACGAATTCCGACGAATCATATCCGACGAATTCCGACGAATCATATCCGACGAATTCCGACGAATCATATCCGACGAATTCCGACGAATCATATCCGACGAATTTCGACGAATTCCGACAGCAACATTTGCTTTACCTTCCCGATTCTATATGGTGATTGGTAACCTTTACCAACACAGTCAATCTTCCAACTTATCCACATGCTCTTATGTGCGACCCTGCAGGCTCATATCGCGTTGGCAGTGAGATTACATGTTTGACCACTTCCAGATCACAATGGTAACTCCAACAGGCCAGCTCCCTCTGCTTCGGGCGCATCATCTGGACGTGGCCCTCTTATTTGTTTTACTTGTGGCAAGTCTGGCCATTTCTCTCGGGATTGCCGCAGTGGGCTTCCAAGGTCAGAGAAGAAGACGGGGCCATCTTATTCTGATAAGGGGAAGGCGGTTGAGTCCACTGCCTCCCATATGGCTCCCTCGCAGCCCAGAGTCTTCAATCTTGGTCAGCAGGAGGCTATCAAAGCCAAGGACGTCGTGACAGGTATAATTTAAGATACAGTCCTTACTGTTTTATATACCTATTTTAGTGTTCATGCTAACCTTGTTTGGCGGCGTAGGCTTTGTAAATGTTTTAGGCGTTCCTGCGAGAGCGCTTTTCGATACTGGAGCTTCACACTCCTTATTGTCGGAATTCATCCAACGTATTGGTGCGCCGTCGATTGCTTCTACAGATGGATTGGAGGTCCTACTGCCGAATGGATATTCGATGCGTGTGGAGAGGAGTTGCTACATGAAGGTTCTAGTTGGAAGCCAGGAGTATAACCTGAAAGCATCGTTACTTCCCCTGGTTGAGTTCAATGTAATCTTCGGCATGGACTGGTTGTCGGAGCAGCGTGCGTGCATCGATTGCACCACCAAGGAGGTGAGGTTTGGGCAGTGTGCCGATCGTGAGACGGTCTTTGCAGGCATGCATAGATCGAGCAAGATGCTGATGTCTGCTCTCCAGGTGTCCAAGGCAGTGCGTCAGGGAGCAGAGTTATTCTTTGCTCTAGTGGAGGCTTCGACGCCGAGGCCCGGCCTAGTGGATGTTCCGGTAGTTTCAGAGTTCCCCGATGTGTTCCCGAGCGATCTCCCCGGTGCTCCACCGTAGCGAGAGATAGATTTCACGATTGAGTTGGTGCCAAGCGCTAAGCCTGTGGCCCGCTCGCCGTATCGTATGGCTCTGAAGGAGTTGGCGGAGTTGAAGCTGCAGTTGCAGGAGCTGCTTGAGCAGGGCTACGTGCGTCCGCGTTCCTCACCTTGGAGTGCACCGGTTCACTTTGTCAAAAAGAAGGATGGTAGCCTGCGGCTTTGCATCGATTATCGGGAGCTGAACAAGCTGACCGATAAGAACAAGTATCCTCTTCCGAGGATAGACGACTTGTTCGACCATCTCGTTGGTTCGACAGTATACTCGAAGCTGGACTTGAAGTACGGCTACTATCAGATGCGGATCATGGAGTGCGACATCCCGAAGACTGCCTTCAGTGCAAGGTACGGGCAGTATGAGTTCACCGTAATGCCGTTTGGGCTGTCTAATGCGCCTTCGGTGTTCATGGATTTGATGCACCGGACTTTCCGAGAGTACCTCGACCGGTTTGTGATCGTCTTCCTTGATGACATACTGGTCTACTCTCAGTCCGAGGAGGAGCACGGTGATCACCTGCGAGTAGTCTTGGAGGATCTGAGGAGGAACCAGCTGTATGCCAAGTTCTCGAAGTGCGAGTTCTGGCTACCTTCCGTGGCGTTCTTAGGCCATATGGTTAGTGGTGCGGGTGTAGCGGTAGATCCGGTGAAGGTTGCGGCCATCAGGGAGTGGCCTGTTCTTTCTACTGTAGCGGAGGTCCGTAGCTTTCTCGGGCTGGCTGGCTATTACAGGCGCTTCATGGAGAACTTCTCACGGATTGCGCTGCCTCTTACGACGCTGACACGAAAGATGCAGGAGTTTATTTGGACGCCCGCGTGTGCGCAAGCTATCGAGGAGTTGAAGTGGCGGCTTACCACGACTCCGATCTTATGTTTGCCTTGCGGCACGGAGGGCTATGAGATCTACACCGATGCGTCTGGGAGCGGCCTTGGCTGTGTTCTGCAGCAGCATGGCAAGGTAGTAGCGTACGGCTCTCGCCAGCTGAAGGTGCACGAGCGAAACTATCCGGTCCACGACTTAGAGTTGGCGGCCGTGATATTTGCCCTGAAGCTTTGGCGGCATTATGTGTATGGCGTGAAGATCGACATCTTCACGGACCATAAGAGCCTGAAGTACCTTCTAACGCAGAAGGGGCTGAATATGTGACAGCAGAGGTGGATGGAGTTCCTTGGGGACTACACCTTCAAAATTCATTACACTCCCGGGAAGGGGAATGTTGTCGCAGATGCACTCAGTCGCAGGGCTCCAGCGTAGGCCAACTGGATTCAAATGCACGATGAGCACCTGATACGTGACCTGGAGGCCTTGGATATTTCTTGCTTGGAGAAGAGGAGCAGTGCCGGTGCCTGTTTGAGTTGGACTGATGTGCAGTATGACCTCGCAGATAGAGTCCGCCAGGCCTTAGAACTCGATTCGAGTTTAAAGCGCTACGCGGAGGAGGCTGGTGGTGGGCCGGATGCCCAGTTTCAGGTGCGTGATGGGTTGCTTTGGAGAGGCGACCGTTTGTGCGTCCCCAAGGTGGGTGAGCTGCGCGATGAGTTGATGTACGAGGTGCATCGTACCAGGTATTCAGTTCATCCGGGGAGCACGAAGATGTACAAGGACATGAAGGTCCTTTTCTGGTGGCCGGGTATGAAGAGGGACATCGCTCACTACGTGGCCAAGTGCCACAATTGCACGCTAGTGAAGGCGGAATGTCAGAAGCCCGATGGCTTTTTGAAGTCATTACCGGTTCCAGAGTGGAAATTCGATGATGTTTCCATGGATTTCATGCATGGGATGCCGAGATCGCAGCGCGGGAACGATGCCATCTGGGTAGTCGTAGACCGGCTGATGAAGGTGGCGCACTTTATCCCCAACCGGAGGGATGACTCGGTGGAGAATTTGGCGAAGCTGTACATTGATACAGTAGCACGACTGCACGGTGTGCCCCGTAGCATCGTCAGTGATCGAGATGGACGCTTTACTTCGAGCGACTGGAGGCTAGTCAACCGTCTATTGGGTACGAAGCTGCAGTTTAGCATGGCCTTTCATCCTCAGACGGATGGCCAAACTGAGCGTACCAATAGGACGATGTAGGACATGCTCCAGATGTGCGTCCTGGATTTTGGCAAGGGGTGGGAAGAGCACCTCTTTCTTGTTGAGTTTGCGTACAACAACAGCTACCAGGCGAGTATTCAGATGGCGCCTTTCGAGGCCCTCTATGGCAGGAAGTGCCGCACTCCCTTAGCTTGGGCAGAAACGGGCGAGACGAAGCTCTTCAAGAGGAAAGACGTCGAAGAGGCGACTTCGACGGTACGTATGATCCGGGAGAGGCTTTTGGTTGCGCGGGATAGTCAGGCGAAGTACTATAATGCGAAGCACCGCGACGTCTAGTTCGTCGTTGGCGATTGGGTTTACTTCAAGATCAGGCCGTTCAAAGGTGTATCCAGGATTCGACACTTGAAAAAGCTGAGTCTGAGATACCTTGGACCGTTTGGGATCATCGAGCACATCGGCGAGGCGGCTTATAGGCTTGCACTATAGGCGGAACTGAGCGGTCTACACGATGTATTCCACATCTCCGTGTTGCGGAAGGCATTGCAAGAGCCTACGCAGGTGGTCGCGGCGGATCAGTTGCCCGTGGATAGTGGGCTTAAAACGGCGGTCAGGCCCGTTAGCATCGAGGATGCTGAGGTGCGTCAGTTGCGGAACAGGGCGATCCGTATGGTAAAGGTCCATTGGGACAACTCCGGTCGCGAGGAACTCTCATGGGAGCGTGAGCAGACCATGATGGAGGAGTTCCCCGAGCTGTTTCGGTGACGTTTATCTCTCTTCTTCCCCTTTATGTAAAGACCTTTTTGGATATATATATATGTGCCTGTTTTTACCAATTTCGGGACGAAAATTTTATAAGGAGGGGAGGGTTGTAAGACCTCAAATCAGAAAGTTGGATTTCTGGAATCCAGCGCTATCGCTGGCGATAGCGGCTATCGCCCGGCGATAGCGTTCTGTTGAGAGGTTTCTGTTGAGAGGCTGTCGCACGGCGGTAAGTCTAACGACGGCGACACCGTGACACATGTCATGCACTGTTCAAAGCAGTGGCGTTGACTGGTCGGAGTCGGTTCTTTAGAGCTATCGCCAGGCGATAGCGCTACCGCCCGGCGACAGCGCCAAATTGTACTTTGTGGCCGAAATCGTGGGCATTGATGGCACTTGGACTTTTGGGGCTGGATTTGGGTTGGTTAGCTCGGGAGGTGGCGTGAAAAGGCCGAAACCCCTCTTCTCTTCCTTATTCACTAAGGGTTTTGTTTTGGTGAGAAGGAGGAGCTTGGTAGTGGTGATGAATAGGGTTTTCCAACCCTAGAGCTCATCTTTGGTGGAGGTTTCCTACACCGAATCCCGATCCATTGGTGGCTACGCGTAGAGGAGGGTAAGGCGCTCCTTTCCATCCGTGCCAAAAGTCAAGCCATATCCTCGAAGCGACGTTTAAGGGTAACGATCTTTTCTACCCTCTTTTGGACATGTGTTAGTCCCTTTCCGTGCATATTTGAGGTCCCTACCCAAAAGGGTGAGGTCGTGACCTCCGATGGGTGGATTCGTGTTATCCCCGTCAAATCTTGCATACATGTAGAGTCCATGCGTGGAATGGACGTAGGCGCGCTGTGTGAAGCCCATCCGAGACGGTTCGTCCGGGTTGGTGATGGTTTTTGATATTATGCGTGCCGGGGAAGACTCCGTGTTGATATCCTGCTTCGTAGGACTAGAGGGTGCTACTGCATGCGCAGCAACGCCTGGGGGTGTGCCCCGGGGATCACCCGAAGTTAGAAGCAGAAATGGAGGTTCTGTTCACTGTCGCCTGGCGTTAGCGTTATCGCCGGGCGGTAGCTCCCAGACTTGGTTCTGGTGATTTTGTGCGTTTTGAGGCAGTGGGAGTGCTACTGCATGTGCAGCAATGCCTGGGGGTGTGCCCCGGGAAGCACCCACAGCTAGAAGCCAAAATGGGGTTTTTGTGCACTGTCGCCAGGCGTTAGCGTTAACGCCGGCGACAGCTCCCAGACTGAGTTCTGGTGATGTTGTTGTGCCCACCTGTTGAGAGGACCTGAGGCCTGTGTGCCCGACCTGTGAGGGTGTCCTAGTGGATGACTTAGCGGCCCGTTGAGCCGGCTAATTGAGAATACCTGGGCTGAGGGGACGCCATACCCGCTTTTCATGTTGTACAACGAGAGCTGTGAACAACGGGCATTTGGCGAACCTGAAACCGCACCATTGCAGCACCTGATTAGTGGGTATCGTACAGCATGTCGGGAAGCAATGGGGAAGAGTCTTCGGACTACGGGATGTTCACAATTAAAGCACGGGAGAGCCCTGGTATTCGGGCCACCGACTTTAGCCTCGAAGGGCAAAGCCATCAAGAGTGGATGGTGGTGGAAGGCGGAGTACACCAAAGAGTGTCTGAGAGCACGAGACGTGGAGGCCATTCCCACGTTTGTGATTGATGCATATGTATGAGTTGTTGTGATCCGTGTCAGCCGCCTCATTCTGTTATATATATATGCTGTGATGCTCTTGCAGGGACAGGAAACTGCCACCCCCTCGAAGGGGTGGAGTCGTTATAATTTGGTCAGCCGTAGCTGACCGTTCCCCTGTTTTGCCACCGTTTTTGGTGGGCTTGTTGTACAGGTGCTGGACCGAGCGGGAACATAGCAGGCTCATAGCGGGCTGAAGCCCCTGCACTGCTGCGGACCTTGAAGGCCTTTTTGATGTCCTCTTGTTTTCCTTGTATGGCCGGCCTGCGCGCCGATGTTGGTAATTTGTAAGGCCGTCGTGCCTAAATTTTGTTGTATAAAACATTTCATTCCAAGTAGTAGAAGTGGACATACCGGGGTTCGGGTTTTGGGGTTTATCTTGTCTCTTTTCAGCTTCCGCATAGAATGTCTGAGTTAGGTTTCGTTGTATAGCGTCGTTCGATATTTCAATTAAGTGACGTTCCTGTTTGTTTTGTAGTATATGGCGTGGGGCCCCGGCCGGACCTTCTGTTATATGCTCCCGAACAGATGGGGGTGTTACAAAAGGTGTGAAGCAGTTGGACATTGCTATGCAAGAGGAGATGGATGCTCTCAAGAAGAATGAGACTTGGTCTCTAGTGCCCAGGCCCAAGGGCATTACCCCTGTGACATGCAAGTGGGTCTATAAACTCAAGAAGAAAGCTGACGGTACGATCGAGCGATACAAGGCTCGCCTTGTAGCTCGTGGGTTCTCACAGCAGTAGGGTGAAGATTATGATGAGACGTTTAGTCCAGTGTCAAAGATGACTTCGATCCGATTTGTTATTGCTTTGGCGGCTTCAAGTGGATGGGAGATTTGGCAGCTCGATGTGAAGAATGCTTTCTTATATGGAGAGATTGACAAGGATATCTTCATGATCCAGCCGCCGAGTTTCATCTCGGAGGAGTGTCCGGACTACGTCTGCAAACTGAAGAAAGCCCTGTATGGGTTGAAGCAAGCGCCTCGGGCGTGGTATGGAAAGATCGCGGAGTATCTTCTATTCTGCGGGTTCTTTGCTTCAGACTCTGATTCTAGCTTGTTCGTCAAGGAGGGGCGCTTCGAGTTATTGTTCTTCTGTATGTGGATGACATGATTGTCACCGGGAACTTGAAGGGCAGTAACAAGGCTGAGAGCCGAGCTTTCTATCAGATTTGAGATGAAGGATCTGGGTGAGCTTCACCATTTCCTTGGACTCAAGGTTCAGAGGCGGGAAAGCTGATGGCTCGTTTCTCAGGCCGGATATGCAGAGCGGATCGTTCAACGATTTGGCATGGAGGAAGGGAAGAGCAGCTCTATACCTTTGGAACAACATCATAAACTTCGGAAGGATGAGGGGAGAGTTCTATCTGATCTGTTGGTGCTCCGTGCTCTGGTTGGGAGCTTGATACACTTGACCATCACGAGGCCTGATATTGCTTATGCGGTTGGCAAAGTGAGTCGGTACATGGCGGAGCCACGGAAGCCTCATCTTCTTGCGGCAAAAGGAATTTTGAAATATGTGAAGTCGACCTCTGATTTGGGTCTCCTATATAGGAGAGGGTCAAGCTTGGAGTTGCTAGGATACATGGAGGCTGATTACGGGGGAGATGTGGATGACCGGAGATCAACGTCTAGTTTTGTCTTTATGACGGGCCCCACAGCTATTTCATGGTGCAGCAAAAAGCAGGACTCGGTGTCTGTATCTACCACAGAAGCAGAATACAAGGCTTCGGCCTTGGTAGCTCAGGAAGCCGTTTGGCTCAGGAGGTTGGTAGAGGACGTTCATGAGGAGGTTCGAGGTCCCACTATACTACGCAGGGACAATGAGAGTGCTCTCAAGCTGGTAAATAATCCAGTCTGTCATGCGAGGACCAAGCATATTGAGATTGAACACCATTTCATTCGTGAAAAGGTGTTGGGAGGATCTCTTATGGTCGAGCATGTTCGGAGTGCGCACAATGTTGCAGACATCTTTACAAAGCCGCTGGCAAAAGGACCGTTTACCCGGTTGCGGAGTTTACTCGGGCTAGTTTCCACTTCCCACTTCAAGGGGGAGTGTTGAAATTATTGAAGTGAAGTGGAGGTGACCGGGCGGTCTGATTTTGGGTGACCGCAGAGACCGCGCGGTCTGTGTTGGTTTTCTGTCGTTCTAGTTCTGGCGGTCTGCTGGTTGACCGGTTTGTTCCTGGTTGTTGCGGTCTCGTCTCGGGTTGTTCTGCTTGGATTGTTTATCTCCTTTGCAGAAGACCAGGCGGTCTATTTTCATGTAACCGCTGTGACCGGGCGGTTTGTGCTTGGCGATCTGGCGACTTGTTCGAAGTCGTCCAGATGGTTCTTGATTTGCTTTGAGTGATCTAAGGAAGGAGCGTTCTTGTGCCCGCGCGGTTTGTGCGTGGTCTCGTGTTCACGCAACTTGTGCGCGATCTGTCTGCTAATCTGCGGTCTTGGACGAAAGGTTGTCCAAGTTGTGTGATCACGCAGTCTGCCCTTGTGAGACCGCTGGCGGTCTGATGGGTGGTGATTGTATCTCTCTTGTGCGGTGACGACATCCTTCTACCCGCCAATAAATAGAGGTGTAGGGCCCATCATTCATAACGAGAACTGTAAGAACTAGATCCTGGGATAATTCATGCGGTCTCAACTTTGAGGTCGGGCGGTCTCGGAAGCGAGATGACTGTTTGTTGTGTTTGCAGGTTTGCGGTCAGCAGGTTGCGGTCTCCTTCCTTGGTAATTCCCCAGCGGCTTGGATAACAGTTCCGCAGCGGCTTGTCTGCGAACTTGTTCTTGTGCTGTTCGCAGCGAACTCGGCGATCAGGCAACCTTCAGCGATTAGGCGATCTGAGTTGCGGTCAGGCGACAACTTCAGTTCTTTGTTCAGTGCAATAAGCTTCAGTTCGTGCGGTATGAGGTGGCGGTCTTGCAGTGCAGGTGGTCTGTCTGTTTTCTGTTCGCGCGGTCTCAGGACAAGCTGGGCGATCTCTAGAGTCGGGCGGTCTGTGCGGTCTCTGCTTGTCAGACCGCCAGTTTTGTTTTTTGTGTGTTTGTTCTTCTCTCCTTCGTGATTCTTATGAATCATGTCTCACCATGTATGTCTCGCACTGTAAATGAAGTTTGTGATTCAATAATGTCTTTTGTGTTGCTGTGTGGCATTGTGGTTGTTTGGCTATAACTCAGTTGATGCAACTCCTGCTTACTCCTAAATGATCCAAATCAAAAAATTTAACATTGTTCCAACCCATTTTGTCATACTTCTTGCAGTATTTCATTTTAATTATTAAAAATACTAGAACACCTCAAATGAAAAAGTGGTCAACACCAAAGTTGTAGCCCTTGGAGTCTACTTTATGTTAAAATTAATTTCACCCCAAAAGGAGTTCTGTAGCTCCATGTAAGTCCATTTTGGTGGGGACTGGTCCCTAGTGTATGACAGCCACCATTTCTTAAATAACTTTTGATTGGGTTATGGGATTGACTTGAAAATTGAATCATAGGCTATTTACACCTACCCAAACATCATACCCAAAGATGGGAATTTTAGGAGAACCTTTTTCTAAGTTTTTTGTAATAATTTCATAAATAAAATATTAATTACTTAGTGGGTCAAATGACCTCCAATGCCCTCCAAATTTTGGTAGGTGCTCCTTGGGGTTATTGTATGACCTTGGTAAAAATATCAGCCCAATGAGACTGATTTGGTTGGGTAATTTGTCAACCCAAGTTAGGTCAAGTTGGGTCAAAGATAGAGCATGGTGTTTATCTTGGGGTATGGTAGTCAAAACTCATCACCATGAGTTGAAACCTTGGCCACTGGTTTAGGATCACCTAAAACACCTTCAAAAGTATGATGGGGTGGTGTAGAGGTGGATATTCCCTAGGACCCTAGTTTTACCCCTTGGGGTGCAGATAGACCTTTGTGAAGGACATGTGGTCAAAAGCTATAGAATGGCCATGCAACCTAGGAGATGTGTTCATGGGATGTAATTATGCCCTAGGGAATTTTGAGAGAATTTTAGGAAAAATTATTCCCCCTAAATTAGCTCGTAACCCCTTTAGGTAAACTTCTTGTAAGAGATATTTACATGCACAAATGATCATGGATGAATATGAAATTTTGGTGGTGTCTTTTTAATCATATCTTAGACCCCTGGTAATTTTTGTATAATTTATTTTATGAAAAAACTAGTACTTCATTCTCAAGGCACCTATTTTCTCTCAATCTTAAGAAATATAATTAAGGGTCCAAAACTCTCTGGAAAAATATGCAACTTGGTGATCGGACATTTCAGGGCACTAGGAAGCTCTGTGAATTTTTATATAATTTTGGTGGTTGTTATCAATAGGCTACTTCACAACATGTGCAAATTAGGAATTACTTGGATTAATTATTTGAGTGAGGAAATGATTCCCATAAATTGGGAAACTCTGTAATTAAGATTTTCTGGACAGAATAGAGGTCTGGTAATTTTTCCCTAATTTTGGCATTAGTAATTTTGATGGTTCCTTCATTAACCTCACTCTGATACCACTTTGTAAGACCCCATTTTTTTTTCTTTCAAAAATCTGGGTCTTATGCCCAGAATTGCCGCTTTGCGGTGACACCATCACACGGAAAGGTCGGCACTACAAAGCGCCGATCCTGCCGGCTATATCGATCACAGAAGAAAAAAAGTATAAACGAACAATAGAAGTTCAAGTCCACAAATCACATGCTATATATAATAAATGTCCACATTATATAACATAAATAACAAAGGTTACAATAATAAAGGGCTCATGCCCTGTACATCTTGTCCTCACTACAAGATCACACGTAGAAGCTAACTACTAATCACTCCCTGATCCTAAATCTGGTGCTCCTGTACTAGACTAGCCCGCCTCCATCTACACCAGCCTCTGGTGCTGCTGCGTCTCCTCGATCCCCTAAAATGATATGGTCCACCGACCGTTAGTCAAAAAGACTAAGCCTTGTGTTACCCACCCCACTCCCAATGGCTCCTAGGCACCATGTGGGAGGATGAAGCGGAGGACAACAAGGGGTATAACAAAGAGCAGATGACGGTGAATCTAACTACGGAAAGTTCTACCACTACATATGTGTATACAGATAATTGAAGCTGTAAAGGAGCATAGTAAGAGCAGGTAAAGAATTAGTAAAGTGCAGTAAGTAAAGAAATGTATATAATAGAAAAGTAACCATTGATTTATAGGAATGCCCATACAAACCTATAGACCAAGGGGTCGTTTAGCAAGGCCTATCATATAAGGAGTCCCATAACCGACTTATACGATAGGGGTAGGGGTTGAAATGCAATGTTTATGCCATGACATGCAGCGTTATGCAGTTTATGCTATGTTCATACAAGTGCAACTCACACACTTCGACACTATGCGCACAGAACTTTAGTTCCCCCTTTTTGGAGCTAGCAAGACTCCCAGGATACTCCCATAGTGGCAAACGGAAGCGGTGGGTTGGGCCTCGTCCACCTCTAGGTTGGTATTCACACTACCTAACCTAGACCTATCGTACGCCTCAACGCAAAACTGCGGAGCATCTGCATACTCTTACTGGCTGGACCACTAGACTTTAATGGCTAAGTTCAAATTCCACACTTGCCGAGTCAACGTATTGACATCGGTGTGAACGATCGTTCAATACCGAAGAACCACCACCTTCATGCACATGCAAACATGTTCTACTATATCCCGAGCCATAAATTCCTCGGGCTAACCCGCCCGTCACTATAGCCTTCCGAGCCAATGGCTCGCTGGACTAACCCGTCCGTACCAACAAGCATTACTGAGTCACAAGCTCAACAGACTAACTGGTCCGCTGCTTTAACCACCGAGCCTACCGCTCGTACAACCAAACCAACTAACATCCCATAACTACGGGGTGTGGGTGTGCGTATTATTAAGTTAATCTTGTACATCAACTTATCCCTACAACCTAGGGTTAATCCAAGTGTAATAACAAGGAGGGTGTTCTTATGAGTAGATACCAACAACACTAAGTATCTTGAGAAAGGAAGCTTTGGGGTTTCATCCCATTGTGGTTCCTAGTACCGTAGCGATCCCCTCACAAGGTAATCCTCAGAAGTCCAAGATTAACCATAAAATGTAGGGATAAGTTGATGTAAAAGATTAACTTAATAATATGCACACCCACACACCGTAGTTATGGGACGTTAGTTGGTTTGGTTGTACGAGTGGCATGCTCGGTGGTTGAAGCAGCAGACTAGTTAGTCCGGTGAGCTTATGACTCATTAATGCTTGTTGGTACAGACGGGTTGGTCCGGCGAGCCGTTGGCTCGGAATGTTATTGTGACGGGCGGGTTAGCCCGGGGAATTTATGGCTCTGGATATAGTAGAACAGGTTTGCATGTGCATGAAGGTTGTGGGTCTTCGGTATTGGACAGTCGTTCACACCGACGTCAATACGTTGACTTGACATGTGTGGAATTTGCACTTGGCCTTAAAAGTCTGGTGGTCCAGCCAGTAAGAGTACGCAGATGCTCCGCGGTTTTGCGTTGAGGCGTACGATAGGTTTAGGTTAGGTAGTGTGAATACCAATCTAGAGGTGGGCGAGGCCCAACCCACCACTTCCGTTTGCCACTACGGGAGTATCCTAGGAGTCTTGGTAGCTCCAAAAAGGGGGAACTAAAGGTCTGTGCGCATAGAGTTGAAGTGTGCGAGTTTCACTTGTATGAACATAGCATAAACTGCATAACTCTGCATGTCATGGCATAAACATTGCATTTCAACCCCTACCCCTATCGTATAAGTCGGTTATGGGACTTCTTATACGATAGGCCTTGCTAAACGACCCCTTGGCCTATAGGTTTGTATGGGCATTCCTATAAATCAATGGTTACTTTTCTATTATATACATGTCTTTACTTACTTCACTTTACATATTTTTTACCTGCTCTTACTATGCTCCTTTACTGCTTCAATTATTTGTATACACATGTGTAGTGGTAGTGTGACACCCCAAAACTTGGTGTGCTGCGAGCTATAGGATAATTCGGCTAAAGGCTTGAAAATTCGGCTATAGGCTGTTGAAAATTCGGCTAAAGGCTATAGGCTAATTCGGCTATATGATATAGACGAATTTCTCTGGTATATATCCAAATCTGCTTTGGCATTCATCGAACGTAGGCCGCCATTCATCGAACGCAGACAGCCGTTCATCGAACACAGGTTTAGCAGCCATTCGTCGAACTCAGGCCGCCGTTCGTCAAACGTAGGCAGCCGTTCATCGAACGCAAGTTTAGCAGCCGTTCGTCGAACGTAGGCCGCCGTTCGTCGAATGCAGGCAGCCGTTCGTCGAACGCAGGTTTAGCAGCCGTTCGTCGAACGCAGGCCACCATTCGTCGAATGAAGGCAGCCATTCGTCGAATGCAGGTTTAGCAGCCATTCGTCGAACACAGGCCGTTGTTTGTCGAATGCATGCAGCCGTTCATCGAATGCATGTTTAGCAGCCGTTCGTCGAACGCAGGCCACCGTTTGTCGAACGCAGGCAGCCGTTCGTCGAACGCAGGTTTAGCAGCCATTCGTCGAACGCAGCATTTCAGCCGTTCGTCGAACGCAAGTTTGTTAGTCGTTCGTCAAACGTGGCATTTCAGCCGTTCGTCGAACGCAAGCTCTTTAGCATTCGTCGAACGCATGGTTAAAGCTGTTCGTCGAACGCAGTTACATTTCGGCGATTTGCGAAATATCATACCCGTGACTTCTTGTTCATAGCCATCAGATCTAGGGCTTTAAATCGAAGGGCTGGGATTTATTTCTGGGTTATCTTAGGGTTTGTCGAGAGGGGTATATTTATATCCTCTTTATCTAATAAGTTTTATCTTCTTCAAGCGTGAAAAGACGAAGCCAAGGAAAAACAGCGACAGCGAGGAAGAAGAAGGAGACGTTTTCTGCCATTGCCGGAGCTTCGGAGCTCCGAATTGTGAGCCATTTTCAGATCTGGAAAGAGCAGCCCGTTATGGCGAAGAAGAAATCTCCAAGGGTAACGATCATTCCTCTCGGTCTTAGAATGTGTTTTGTCCTCTCATTCCTTTTTCTATGCTTGCATGAGGAATCCCTTTCACCAAATGGGTGAAGTGTAGGATTTCCTCTAGTTCTTCGGAACTCCGGGTCATTTATTTCCGTCCCCGGCATATTGCATTTAGAAATCTGGTAGTCCTGCGGATTTAGGCATTTTGTGTGAAGCCTATTCGTGGCCGTGAGCCCGAATCGGTGATGCTTGGATTGCGACGTTGCATTTAGGTTAAACCTAGAATGCGTGCCGGAGAATTTCTCTATGGGATCTTCTATTGTATTGCGGGACTTGAGTTTTAGGTGCCATTTGAGAGCCTAACAGAAGCCCTTGCTTGGGTGGTTGAATGCAAACCTTCGCCACTAGATTTGAAGAGGAGTGGTCTTGTACCTCCTTCTTGGTTGTTATTTGTGAAGTCTAAGTCCGCGTGAAAGGATTCGATGCGTAGCTTAATTATGTGGGCACTTGATGTGCTAAACCCTTACGGGCCGAGGTGAAGCCGTACCCGCGTCGTGAAATAGATCGCAATGGTTAGAGCATGGGCAAAGCTGAACCGAATCCATTTCCATGCAGATCGGTAGGAGGAAGTACCTCTTATAAAGTCGTGTGATCATGGGAGAGGTCGTGGAAGGTGTCTTACCTAGACCGACCAAAAGCTCTTTTCCCCACCTAAGGCTATGCCCTTAGGGTAGAGTGTTTGTGTTGAATTGATGTTATGTTAGCCTCATGCGGTTGCTTAGGCGGTTGTGGGGAACCTTCGGGTGAACCCAACCAACATCATGTGCATACCTAGGTTCCCTTTTACTTGATGCTCAACCTAGAAGATTGATTGTACTTGAAACCTCACCTTGTGTAGTGTAGTTTGCACTTTCTTTATATTATTACATGTTGCATGTACGGCTTGCTTGCAGGTTAGCGGAGACACGCCCCTGAGCCGACTATATGGCCAAAGGGGGGGGATCGTTACGCAGTTTGTGGTCAGCTCATAGCTGACCCTCGTTTACCTCTTATTGGATGTTGGTTGCAGGTGCAGGTGAGCCTAGCGGGAAATAGCGGGCGGTGGCCCTTTTGCTGTGTTGGCCCTTGAAGGACAACCTCTTTTCTGCTTTACATGTATTGCAGGCCTGCGTGCCGATGTATGTTTTGAGTTTCTATACATTTGGTAAATGTAAAGACTTAGGGTCGTAACTCTATTTGTTTCATTCCTGGGATAGTGGACAATTCTAAAAGATGTTTAATCCAAATGCTTCCGCTTACGCTTTTTATACTCTCGTGTGGTTGTTGTTGTTTTCTTTTTATCACCTTATAATGCCTAGCTAGTGTGTATAGTATGGTGTGGGGTCCCGGCCGGACTTATTGTTATATTATTTGTACTGGAAGGGTGTTACAGGTAGAACTTTCTGTAGTTAGATACACCGTCATCTTGTCTTTGTTATACCCCTTGTTGTCCTCCGCTTCATCCTCCCACACGGTGCCTAGGAGCCATTGGGGGTGGGGTGGGGAACATAAGGCTTAGTCTTTTTGACTAACGGTCGGTGGTCCATATCATTTTAGGGGATCGAGGAGACGCAAGCAGCACCAGAGGCCGGTGTAGACGGAGGCGGGCCAGTCAAGTACAGGAGCACCAGATTCAAGATCAGGGAGTGATTAGTAGTTAGCTTCCGCGAGTGCTCTTGTAGTGAGGACATGATGTACAGGGCATGAGCCCTTTATTATTGTAACATTTGTTATTTCAGTTAAATTATGTGGACATTTATTATATATAGCATGTGATTTATGGACTTGAACTTCTATTGTTTGTTTATACTTTTCTTCTTCTGTGATCGATATGGATGGCAGGATCAGCTCTTTGTAGTGGCGACCTTCCCGTGTGATGGTGTCACCGCAAAGCGGCGGTTCTGGGCATAAGACCAGGGTTTTTGAAAGAAAAAATGGGGTCTTACACATCCAAAGCACAATCCAAGGCACGGTCCAAAAGCTCCTGACCGCCCTTATGAAAAATATTCAGCCTGCACAACCAATGCACAAGCCAAGGCGCAGTTAAAATTCTCCTGAGCGACCTTAGCGAAAACCTTTGGACTGAACCACCAAATCACAAGCCAAGGAATGGTAAAAATGTTCCCTACCGCCCTTACCAAAAATATTCGGCCTGGACAACCAAAGCACAAGCCACGGCATAGTCAAAATTCTCCTGACCGCCCTTACCGAAAACTTTCGGCCAGCACAACCAAAGCAGAAGCCAAGGTGCGATCAAAATGCTCCTGACTTCCTTAATCGAAAACATTCGTCCAGCAAAACCAAAACACAAGCCAAGCCCGGTCAAAATACTCTTGACTGCCCTTAACTAAAAATTTCAGCCTGCACAACCAAAGCACAAGCCAAGGCACCGTCAAAATGCTCCAGACCGCAATTACCAAAAAACGTTTGGTCGGTATAACCAAAGCATAAGCCATAGGCGGGGTCAAAATACTCCTGGCCGCTGTTAATGAAAACATTCGGCCTGCACAACCAAAGAACAATCTAAGGCATGGTCAAAATGCTCCTTACCGACCTTACCAAAGACATTCAGCCCGCACAACTAAAGCACAAGCCAAGGCGCAGTCAAAATGCTCCTGACCGCCCATTCCAAACACATTCGCCATGCATAACCAAAGCATAAGCAAAGGCATGGTCAAAATAATCCAGTGTAACATCCCCATTCCTTCATGACACCTTGGGTGGGTTATGGTTGAAATTGTGAGTAAAGATCATGGAATAATCCTAGGTCAATTTGTACTTAAGAAAATTGCTCTGAGCACCCCCCCAAAAGGGTAGAGGTCAACCTTACCCAATTTACTTCAAATTGGACTCACCAAATCAAATTGAGCTTACCAATAGGTCCCTAACCCTAAGAGATGCCCAAGTGACCCAAAAGCCCCATCATAGGGTCACCAATTTCTACTAATCTGACCAGGTCAACTCTAGGTCAAAATAGGTCAACATAGACCAAGTCATCTTAATTGTGTCAATTAGACTTCATATGATCAAATTGAACCCACCACTATATATTACAAACCCTAATTGGGGTATGAGTGACCCAAAATCCCTATCATGGGGTCACCATTTGGTCCGCATTGATCTAAGTCAACTTTAGGTCAACATAGGTCAATCCTTCACCAATAGGTCCAATTGAACCCCAAAACATGAAATTGACCTCACCCCTAGTCTTATAACATTATAGGGGATCCCATGGACCCAAAATCCCCATCAAGTGGGCATCAATTGGCTCAATTTGACCAAAGACAACTTTCCCCCAATTTTGGTCAAAATCACACTTATTGGCTTAATTGGCCTAATTGAGGGCATCGCCATGAGCCAATCAACATTGGATGGTGTCAAGGGACTCAAGACTAATACATTGGACCAGTCAACTCATTAGTTTACCAAGTCAACCCCAAAAGTCAACATAGGTGAAAAATGGGTTAAATGGAGATTTGAATCAATTAAGCCAACCCCTATGGGCTAAGGCCTCAATAGGAGGCCCATCATATAGCACAATGGCACATAACCATGCATGCCCTCAGATTTGAGGAGGTATTGACATGCAAGGGGGTAAATTTGGGTTTTCCCCCAAATTGGAGAAGAGACAAAAGGGGAGGCATGGATTGAGTGCCAGTTGGCACTCAATTCTTCCCCCAATGCCTGACACTGAGCTCCCTCAGTAATTCTAGCCCCTTTTCTCAGCACATGGTAGGCCAAGTGGCTGAAATTGAGGGAATTGGGGGGGGGGGGGGGGGGGGGGGGTGGCCGAAAGAGGCCATTAATGGCTCTCTTGGATTTAGCCACCCCCAGCCCAAATCACTCACACCATCACCTTCAGAAGCTCCTGAGGAGTCGAGCTGGAGCTTTACAGAGGAGGATTTGATGCAAAAATGAGATCAGGAGGTGGAGCTCAAGGAAGGTGGTTGGCCATGGCAAGTCCAAGGTTTCTTCAACTTCAAGCCAATCAAAGGCAAGTTTTCCTCACCTCCTCCCCCTGTGCTAGTAATCTCTATCTTCCATTTCATAAAATAGCGTGTGTAATGGTGGTATCACCATTTTGAAACCTTGTTCTTGGCCAAAAATAAAAACAGGGGGTTGCCCTATTCCGGCCACCCCCGTCCACATTCTCACCGCCATTCGCTAGCCCTGCCTCGGCCAGAGGTGATGGCTTGGGGGTTTCTCCGGCAATGGCCAGAGTTCACCAAAAATGGGGAGCAAAGTTGGACCTAGGAGGGTTAATCTCAGCCCTCGGCTAACTGGGAAGATAAAGGAGAGCTGTTATATCTTAGGAAAATGATTAAACACAGACCAGTAAATGTTATAATAGTAGAAATGTGAATTTCTATGACAAAAAATGCAGAAACTTGGGTAATTTATTTAGGGCCCTTAGAGGCCGCAACAGAAAATACCCCCTGAATGAAAATTGTAGATAATGGTCTTAACAAAATATGAAAATATGTTTAGGGTCATTTGGGGCACTGTATCTCCCTGTGCACCCATTTTGGTGTAGGGTGTTCACTTTGAACACTAGATACCATTTTGGGTGCCCACATCATTTGGTTGTCCAAATGAGCTGAAAATTGGAGCATGCTTGAGTCATGCCCTAATGTACCCTCTGCCAAAAATTGTGAATTTTTGGAATTAATTTTTATAAGATTTTGTACAACATTTCATTTTTCTTGTATAGCCTAGATCTAGGGTTAAAATGGTCCAAATCCACTCAAATTTTCTCTGGGTGGTGGATCAGGACAAATATAGTCTATGGTAGAAATTTCAGGTCATTTGGACTAGTGAATGTTGGGCTAACCCACTTGCATGTTGTGTCAAGGTTAAGGTGTGGGGTGCTTATAGCCCAAATGGGTATTATGTGGCCCTAGATATTTTTACTCGGTGTTAGTCTCTGAAAATTTAGCCACACCTCTATGATGTTATAATACACCACCTAACATAAAATTGAAAATTTTGGTGCATACTTTTCGAAGGCTTTTTCTATGAATACAATAAATCATGCATGGTGTATAATGTAGGGTATTTTGACTCAAATCACACCAAATATTTTTTCAGAGGTTGGATATGAGTATATTAGTCTTTGGTAAAATTTTTTGCTCAATTGGATCCTTGCACATGAGTAGATCCATGGTTAAATGAGTCATAGGAAACCTTCATTTTTTGTCACACTAAATGTTGATTTCTGCCCTAATGAAATAGATATTTTGTACACTAATTTTGAGGCCCTTAGAGACCCTAAAATGAAATGTATGCAGAGACAACTTTTATAGGCCCTTGTGTCTACAATCTGTAGAAAGTGTGATCACACCATTTGGATCCCTAAAAGTCTCCATAGGGCAGATTTAGTAAGGCTGGTCCTAGTGATGGACAGACCTTAAAATGTGAATAACTCCTATTTAGTAATTGATATGTGGCTAACAATTTAACCATGTGTGAATGTAGCCTAGAACTACTAAAAGCCCAAAAATTGGAATTTTTGAGGCACATTTTTCTAAGGTTTTCGTAGAAATTTAATAAACCACATATGGTGAATAATATGGGTGATTTGGTCTCAAATCACTCCAAATCTCCTTTGGGAGGTTGGTCGTGTACATAATAGGCAATGGTTAAAATTTTAGGTCATTTGGACAGCTGCATATTAATTGTTTCGCATGCAAGTGCAAGGGAATTGGGGTGCTTATAACATGATCATGGAACACTAGAGTTTACATGAGAGTTTAAGGGTTTTCCCGTGGTCAACTTTCATGAAATTTAAACCATACACTTAGGATCATAATACAATAGTCTAGAGTGAAAATCATCAACATTTGAGTTAGTTTCCCTAGGAAAGTTGACTTCACATGATTTGGTCACAAAGACCCCAAGTGAATAAATATAGGGTCAAAGCTCACTGAAATGTAGTGAAACTATGTACATGAACTTTTAATACCATTAGGAAGCTCTATGAATTTTGTTAAAATTAATCATTGAGTATATGATATGCTTCCTTCACAAAGTACAATTTGAGTTTATAATTTGAGAAATTCATTAGATGAAATATATTTGCTGAAATATTGTACAACTTTGTACATTGGCATTTCATACCAGTAGGAAACTCTGAGAATTTTATTAGAATTAATTATTGAGTATATGTCATACTTCCTCCAGAAAGTACAATTTGAGTTTATAACTTAAGAAATTCATTTCATGAAATATAGTTGTTGAAATGTTGTGAAACTTTGTACATATACATTTCATACCAGTAGGAAGCTCTGAGAATTTTATTAGAATTAAGTTTTGAGTACCTGACATGCTTCCTTCACAAAATACAAATTGAGTTTATAACTTAAGAAATTCATAACCTGAAATATTATTGCTGAAATATTGTGAAACTTTGTATATAGAAATTTCATACCAGTAGGAAGCTCTGAGAATTTTATTGGAATTAATTATTGAGTACGTGACATGCTTCCTTCACAAAGTACAATTTGAGTTTATAACTTGAGAAATTCATTACATGAAATTTAGTTGCTGAAATGTTGTTAAAACTTATACATAGACTTCTTATACCAGTAGGAAGCTCTGAGAATTTTATTATAATTAATTATTGAGTACATGACATGCTTCCTTCACAAAGTACAATTTGAGTTTATAACTTGAGAAATTCATAACATGAAATATAGTTGCTGAAATGTCGTGAAACTTTATACATAGACATTTCATACCAATAGAAAAATCTGATAATTTTATTAGAATTAATTATTACATACATGACATGCTTCCTTCACAAAGTACTATTGAGTTTATAACATGAGAAATTCATAACATGAAATATAGTTACTAAAATGTTGTGAAACTTTGTACATAGAATTTTCATATCAGTAGAAAGCTCTGAGAATTTTAGTAGAATTAATCTTTGAGCATATGACATGCTTCCTTCACAAAATAGTAATTGAATCATGACTTGAGAAATTGATTAATGAATTATAATTGCTGGAATATCATAGAAATTTTGTACATAGAACTTTGACATCAATACAAAACTATAGAATTAAAATGACCCCATACTTAGTTAGTATTCATATAGACCAACTTGTAGGATATGGGGTTTCACTTTAAGGCATGCCAGCCTGCGAATAGTTAAAACTTATTTAAGTGGATTAGACCACTCCAGAGCATCACCTATGGAATTATTAATTCATTGATCATTATGAAGTCATAGATTGTGCAAGGGACTAACCACTAGTGACCTTTATTAGAAGAAAAGGGTTGGGGTAAATTTAGTAAAACCATCAATCGAGGAATTTACAATGATATGGTAGGAGGATTGATCTACCAGCATGAATGGTGCGCTTGATGAATGAATTGGAACCATAAGTAGGTGAGGAGTGACCCAACGGGAGTTCAAGTTGTAATTGAGGGATAACATACAGAAATAGCTGGTCACTTGGAGGGGTAAGGTTCGATGTTCAATCGAACATCGACACTCGTCTGTCGATCTATGTATTATCTGCCTTAGGTCTTTAGAGTAACTAGAGTGGAAATGAGTATAAAGAATGGGTAACCACCAATAAGAGTAAATATCCTGGAAAGGGGGATTTGGGCTTCATCCATCATCATATTCCCTAGTACCGTTGTGAGCCCTTCATCAGGTAACCCTCAGGAAGTCTGGGATTTACCCTAAAATTCTAGGCATAACTAAAAGGTAGACAAGAGTAGTTTAAATAGGAGAACTGGATAGGACAATCCCTATCCCAAATTTGGGACAAATTAGTATTGACCAAGTAAGGAAGAGTTAAGTCCTGCAAGCGGTAGGCTCGGAATATTAGAAGGACGGGTTAAGTCCTGCGAGTGGTAGGCTCGGAATATTAGAAGGATGGGTTTTGTCCTGTGAGAGGTAGTCTCAGAATATTAGAAGTATGGGTTAATTACTGCGAGCGGTATGCTTGGTATAGTAGAAGGATGGGATAAGTCCTACGAGTGGTAGGCTCGGTATATTAGAAGGATGGGTTAGTCCTGTGAGCGGTAGGCTCAGTGTTTCACATAGAGGCATTGTTATACCAGCCATTATGCAGATACCCTGTGTGTTCTTAGGGGCGTACGTAAGTTCTAGGCTGGGAGGTGTCATACTGGCCTAAGACTGGAGGACTCAATCCAGTGCCCCTATTTGCCTCAATAGGGTGTACCTGAGTGGATACTCGAAAAGCGGGATAAAGGTTATGCTTACCAGATAGTACGCGGATACCCTGTGTGTTCTTAGGGCAATAAGTAAGGTCTATGCTGGGATATGTGTGACATAAGCCTAGAAGTGGACAAGCCCGATCCACTGCCATGTTTGCCTCAAATGGGTACCTGAGTTGACACACTCAAAAAGAGGGAACTACAAAGGTCTATACATATAGAGTTGAGTGTGTCTGTGTTGCATCATTGGATTGCATATCATAGCATACATCATTCATAACAAGACCCTATCGAATAAATTAGTATGAGCTCTTCTATACGATGGGTTTAATGTAGTTTCAGATCGCTTAGCTTATAAGTTTGTATGAGCATTCTTATAAGTTAAGGTTATTTTTGTAGCTGCTCTTCCTTATTACTATGTCTGCTCCTTTCTTTTTATTGATTTTATTAAATGCTGATATAACATGCCTGTGATAGTGTAGAATCAGTTTCATTATTAGTTTAGTACATATACCTTACTAGTCTCACCACTTGTCACCTGCTTGTATATTACCCCTTGTTGTCCTCTGCTTCTTCCTCCTGCCTTGTGCCTAGGAGTCACCGGGTGAGGGGATGGGGAATTTGGCTGTCTTTGACTAACGGTTGGTGGACCACATCATTTTCAGATTATTATGCTGGAGCAGCAGGACCCCATACAAGAGACTGGTCAAGAGGACGGGATGAAGCAATGCAACCACTACACGTTGTTGTAGAAGCAGCTATAAAAATGTGATGACAAGAGTTCGATAGCTTTTGCATAAACATAGAGTGAGAGAGATGCTTCTATATTTGGGACATATACCGGGCATAAGCCCTTTTCTCTCCTTTACTTTTTGTACTCATTGGTGGACTTGTCTTATTATGACGTATATAAGTGTGATTCTGGACTTGACGTTATTTTACTTAATTTTCATTTTATCTCTTGTTCGCTTGTTGATCATTCGTGCCGGCAGGATCGACATCTTTCGGAGGCAGCTAACTCATGTGTTAGTGTCACCGTATGGCGGCGGTTCTAGGCTTAAGATTCGGAAGATCTCTAGTGCGGGGGAGGGATCTTACATCCTGACCGCCTTTACCGAAAACATTTGGCCTACACAACCAAAGCACAAGCCAAGCTGTGGTCAAAATGCTCCTGATCATCCATACCAGAAACATTCAACCTGCCAAAGAAAAAGCCAAGGCACTGTCAGAATGCTCCTGACCACCCTTAACGAAAACATTTGGCCGACACAACCAAAGGACAAGCCAAGGCGCGGTCAAAATGCTCCTGACCACCCATACCGAAAATATTCAGCCTACATAACCAAAGCACAAGCCAAGGCGCCGTCAAAGTGCTCCTCACCGCCCTTACCAAAAATATTCAGACTACACAACTGATGAGTTGGATTTGTGCATATTTTTATTGTAGTATTTAGGCTAATTTTTATATAATTTTAAAAATATTATTTATATTTTGGTTAAAAATCACTTCTTTTATAATTTCTATTCTAAATATAGTTGTATTTTTGTTTTGCAGATTTTCTGTAATTTTTGCTCAAAATTGACAGTACAGGGCCCTAGGCCATGCCCGTGACCAAGGGCGTGTATCCTTAATTTCAGTCCAGAGTTGATCCAGCACAGTTTGAGCTAGTCAACAGCAAGTCACGCCCTCGGTCACGCCCGTGACTCAAATGTCACGCCCGTGACTCAAATGTCACGCCCGTGACCTAGGGCGAGTAAACATAGAATCTTCCCAACGGAACTGCCGTTGAGATGTGGAGATGTCATCGAGAAGTTGACTCAAGTCATGGTCGTGACCCAACTGTCACGGCCGTGACCTTCCCGCGTGATCCCTGCTCCCTACCGCGCCAAAATCAAGCCCAAGCTGCATTAATTGAAGCCGCCCAAGTACACGCCCGTGACCCAAATGTCATGGGCGTGTAATGTGCTTTTACGCCACACTATCATGCATTCGCCCACGCTATTGTCCCAGCTGAGCAGAACAATTATTACACGTCCTTGGTCACGCCTTTGACCGAGGGCGTGTAACCTCAAATTTTCTCCTATAAATTTTGGAGCTCATTTCCAGCAAATGTCTCTTCTTCCCCCTGCCCATTTGGGTTGTTCCTGTATAGTTTTTATTTATTTTCATGTTTTAGGTTTAGTTTTTTTTAAATAATTTCCTTTCTTAAGCTTAGTTTTATTTCTTGTAATTTTATTTCATGCAAGATAGTTTAGTTCCTTTTTCTATGCAATGTAATGTAGATTTCATTTTATGTAATCTCTTTTTATGGTAATGAAATTTTAAGCACTTTTCATTTATGCAAAATCTATTCCTTCCTCCTTAATTCTTTTCTTTTCTTTAATTTTCCTTTAGTAAGTATTTAGTTGTTCTTGAATTTTACATGTTTTGATATCAAATTATCTTTCGCCTTATTTTCATTTCTTCTCTCCTTCGATTTATTCTCAAAAAAAATAACGATATCGAGTTCATATGCCGGTTATGAATTTCGGTATTTGTTTTCGTATTCTAGTTAGCCGAGAGGCTCGTGCGTACAAATCGATCACTCCAGAATAAATATAGTGCCACGGACCCCTTGAGAGAGGATGACGTAAATCTTCTGGATAGGAGTCAAACCGTATAGTGAGATTCACCTCATTAAGGCGAGTATTAGGTGATTCGATAATAGAATGAGAGTTCGGCCGATCAAATTAATCTCAGGTGGGCGTATTTATCGAGAGAGGTGCGTTCATAAGCTAGGAATCTCCACTGTCAAGGAATTGAGTAGAATGATAATATTTATCTTCTTATTTCATTTCAAAGCGAGTTTGAATCAAGTTTTATTTTATTTATTTATCTTATTCTCTTTTATTTAGTTCTAATTACTTCTCTTTTTCCGCTCTCTCCCATAGAATAATAGTTTGCTTACTCAAAGTAGAAGTACTCGACAGACCCGTGTTTAAATACAACTTTGATATTTTTCTTTAATATCCTATAATATAAACGATAAGGTTAGCTTTCTTCATCATATAAATAATTGGAGAACATCAATAACGAATCATAAATTCGCACAAATCCGAAAATAAATTATTTTTATATCAAGTTTTTGGCTCTGTTGCCGGGGAATATTTTGTCGATATTTTGAAAAGAGAGAGGGCTATTAAGTAAGTGTCAAAAAAATATATTACAAATATTATTTTAACCAAAATATATATATATATCTTTAACTACTATATACAAGAAGTTTTCCTTTGGTGCAACATTCAAAAGTGCCAAATATAGCCTCATTCTTTTATTCCAATGACTTAACATATATTATGAAAAAATGGAAATTCATAAAATATATATACTGGCTATTTGTGTAATTACACAATATCCCTATAATAAAAATAATGATTGAAATCCATAAAATCCAAAAACTTTTTTGTAGACCTCCTACACCTACTATGGCAGGCAATCATTATGCCACCAAAAAATAATTTCAAAAAATAATAGTTTACTTTAAAATGATATTTTTGTTATAATATAAATGTTTTTGAAAATATAATAATTAAAAATATTGATGTATATTTTTTACGGTCATTTTGAGTACTCATATGTATAAGTTGCGGGGGAAGCCTGTCGTCGCCGGTCGAGTACTGCTGTACGCAGGCACAACCCGCTCGAATGTGGGCGCAGCCCGCTAAGAGTCAGCGAGCACGGGGGAAGCCTGTGCGGAGATGCTTATTTATATATATACGAGCATCTTCACACGGGCTATGCCCGTGCTCGATGCTCTCGGGCGGCCTTCGGCAGCATCAATGTAGGCTTCGCCCGCATAAAGTCCGTGCGAAGATGCTCGTATGTATATATATATATATAATTATCACCGCCCTTTTCTCTCCCCTCCCTCTCTCTCTCTCACCGCCTATAATTTAGCAGGCTGCGCCGGCATTTGGGCAGGCTGCGCCCGCATCTGTCATGGGCGAGACATTCATCGTGGACGGTGTCAATTTCCCTGTGCAGTGACATTTGTCATGGGCGAGCTGATTTATCATGGGCTTCGCCCGTGCTCGCTGACTCTTAGCGGGATGCGCCCGAAAAACATATACATATGAGTACTCAAAATGATCGTAAAAAAATATATATCAATATTACCATTTTTTTTGTAATCAATATTACCATTTTTATTTTTTAAAAACAAATAAGATTAGACGTAAACATATTAATTTCCCTCTCTCTCCCACCGCCCCTCTCTCCCACTCACTTTCTCTCTCACATGTATATAATTATAATATATATCTATATCTATATATCATATAATATTATATACCCATCTCACCCTGTCTCTCTCACCTCACCTCTCTCTAACTCTCTCTCCCTCCCCGCAGCCCTCTTTTTCTCTCTCTCCCGTCCCTCACCCTCTATAGCTTTAGGAGGTCTAAGGTTTTTATTTTTTTAATCAGAAAATAATTGATGGTCAAAATTAAAACTTTGGACTTTTGGGCTCTATTTAACGGTATAGATGGAAACAGAAAGTACTTCTTTATATAGTAGTAAAGATATATATATATATATATATAAGCAATCAAAACAAATATATATATATATAAGTAATTTTCTTTTTATTTTGTGTTTTCTTTTATTGTCTTAAAAATGTTTTTGCAGGTGATCATCGTTCGCCCCCAAATCAGGGACGTACTTCTTTTTCCCGTCCTTGTTCTTTTCCTTTCATGATCATGTGCTTCTATTTTTATTATATTTTCCTCTTCATACTTAGCTTTCAGCATTGGGGACAATGTTGAATTTTAGGTATGGGGGTATTTTTCCCTTTTTTAAATTTTTTGAAAAATTATATAATTTCTGCAAAAACAATTATTATAAAATCTTAAAAAATTTCCACAAAAATATTTTGTATATAGTTTATTTTCTTGTTGCACATAGTTTATTTTCTTTTTGTTGTCTTTTACAAAACAAAAATTTGCTTCTTCAAAAAAAATTAGAAAACCTAAAATCCTCAAAAAATAGAAAGTAGAAAATCAATTTCTTGGAAAGAGACGTTTGGGCTATCATACCAGCACATCTCCTAGTACCGGTGGGAACCCTTAACGAGTTATACCTCGGGAAGACTAAGAATTAACAAAAAATTTAGGCTTATTAGTTTATATTTAGCATTTTTATTATTTATTTCTTATCAAAAATCCAAAAAATGATAATATCAAAAATCCAAAAAAAAAAATCAAAAATCCATAAAAAAAAGATAATTTCAAAAACTTCAAAAAAAAACTTAGAAAAATCCCAAAAATATAATAAGCCTTCACTTTGGTTTTTGTTATTCCAAAATCATTTTTATATGAGTTTATTTATAAGCATTTTTATTAATTTGCTAATCTTTTATTTTATCATGGTTTGCTAAATCTATTTTTGTTTAGGTGATTTAGTCTTAAGAAATATTTTATGATTTTAATTTGATTAGAGAAATTTCTTTAGCACTCCTTCTCTTTTATTTTAAATAGTTTCAATCTTGTAGTAATTTTGCTAAACACCTTTAGATTTTAATTATTTCTACCTCATGCTTGTTGAATCTTAGAAAAGTTTAATTTACTATAGTTGCTCTCAAAATATTTTATTTTAATCTAATTTTTGTTTTAGCCCTTTACCTCTAGCCTTTACCCAATCCAAAAAAAAGGATTATTAAAAGATCATATGTCACAGGAATGAGAGGATAAAATTCATCATTCCCTAAACATATGCACCTTTTCCTATGTATGAAGATTATCAAGAAAAGATTATGTGACACAGAAATTGAGAGGATAAAATTCATTATTTTCCTAAACATATACAAAAAAGTGTGGGGTGAGAGGATAAAATTTATCACCTTCAATCAAAAAAAAAGATGATCCCTTCATGTTTACCCAAACCCCCTTTTAGCCAATTTAATTGTTTTTAGTTTAAAATTAAAATATTAAAAGAGCATAAGTAGTAGATTGCATTTTTCCAATAGTTTCTTTCAAAGGTATGGTTTTTTAAAATTTTAAATCTAATTTTGTTTACAAATTACTCAATCTTGTTTACTAGTTATTATTTTTGAGAATTCTTGGGTAAATATTTTTCTCTTATTATTCTAATTTTATAATTTAGGACTTAATTCGGTAATCCCTAAATTTTCTTTTTAGCTGCTTGTGATTTAATGAATTTTTAGTTTGAATTAAAAATTTAATTAAATGTCTTACAAATATTAATCATATTTTTGCTCTGTAATAACAAAAGCATAAGTATGGGTGTATTTGATGAGTAGGATTTGTGCATATTTTTATTATAGTATTTAGGTTAATTTTTATATAATTTTGTAAATATTATTTATATTTTGGTTAAAAATCTTTTCTGTTATAATTTTTGTTCTAAATATAGTTGTATTTTTGTTTTGCAGATTTTTTGGAATTTTTTCTCAAAATTAACAGTACACTCCATAGGTCACGGCCGTGACCCAGGATGTGTAACCTTAATTTCAGTCCAGATTTGATCCCACACAGTTTGAGCTAGTCAACAACAAGTCACGCCCTCAGTCACGCCCGTGACTCAAAGGTCACGCCCGTGACCTAGGGCGTGTAAACAATGAATCTTTCCAGCGGAGCTGCCGTCGAGACGTGGAGATGCCATCGAGAAGTTGACTCAAGTCACGCCCGTGACCCAATTGTCATGGTTGTTACCTTCCTGCGTGATCCCTGCTCCCTACCGCGCTGAAATCAAGCCCACGCTGCATTAATTGAAGCCGCCCAAGTACACGTTTGTGACCCAAATGTCACAAGCATGTAATGTCCTTTTCCGCCACGCCATCACGCAATCACCCACGTGTTGGAACATAGACTTCCGCATCTCCTAGGTTTGAGAATAACAAATCCTATGTGTATTTCATCTTGTGTGTTTAAGTGTGCAGGATAACAAGTCCACATGACTCAAGGATAACATAAGAATGCTGTGCCAAAATTTGAAGTCAAAATTCCAACATGCCCGCTAGCACCGGCGCTAGCGCTAGCGTGGACTTGAAAAAAATCTCGGAAACAACTTTAGAAGGTGCTAGCGCCAGGCGATAGCATCTAACGCAGGCGGTAGCAGTTAGCACAGGCGGTATCTACTAGCGCTAGCGGTAGCGCGGAGCACAAGAGGAATGGCGAAATTGTTTCCCCGAATAAAAGATTCGCGCACATAGAATATTGCCTAATCTGAGATAGCGCCGGCGGTAGCGATAGCGCTAGCGCTAGCTCAAAACACAAGAGGAATCTCAGCAGAGTTGCCACAGATTAAAGATTCTCCCACGCAGAATATGTCCTAAAATGGGATAGCGCCGGCGGTAGCACTAGCGTAGGCGTTAGCGCTGAGACTATAAAAAAGACCCCTTGGTTCCATCTTCCTTACTCTCCTACAACCCCAAAACTCCAGAGCTTCGTGCCACAACATATAGAGGAAGGTTCAGAGAGATACTCCCACCAAAAGCTTAGAGAGAATTTCTGAAGGAGGACTTCTTCACGCTTCATTCGACCGGCGACCGCTTCAATAATGCTTATACTACAGCGGTCCAACGTCTCCAACTTCAGAAGTTTTTAGAGGGAGTTTTTATTATTGATGTTTTTATTTTCATATCATATTTATCTTTCTTTGTAAACGGTAGTGAAATCGCCTCGTGTTGGAGACTAGGACTGGGGTAGGACTTAGGGCTGAAATTTGCCTCATGTTGGCGACTAGATCTAGGCTAGGTCTAGGGGGTGCTCGAGGCCACATCCGGGGAAGGGTTGGCTAGAGCGGCTTGAGGTCGAATCCGGGGAGGATCGGCTAAAGCCAACCGGTTCGTGGGGATACGAGTCGGTATAGAAAACAAAAGGAGTCTTTCTATTAGCTTTGATTTCTAGCTTCGATAAGAGATCAAGTTTTGTAATCATGCTTCTCAAATTAATAAAATCATGTCTTTACTTTTACTTCACTTGATTTGTCTTGATCTTCTCTAGTTTAATAATCAAAGATTTTTCAAAGTTATTCAAATTATATCAAAAATTTTAAAACCCTTATTCACCCCCCTCTAAGGGCGCCTACCGATCCAACAAGTGGTATCAGAGCGAGGTTATTCCAAATCGGCTTAACAACCGGGAATAATGGCGTCTCATGATCTCGCTTCTACTAGTGGGGTAAATTTTTATGAAGAAGAAAAATCTCCTAAACCACCTTTATTCGAAGGGAGAAATTATAAAGGATGGAAAATTTTAATTGAAAAATTTATTAGGACTTTAGATATCGAAGTATGGAATTTAGCCATTGTAAGACCTGCGGATGAATTAAATAAAAAAGAACGTCAACTAAATGCAAAAGCTAAACACTATTTATTTTGTGCTCTATCAAATGAAATTTTCAAATTAATATATTGCTTTTCTAGTTCATACAAAGTTTGGCAATTTCTTGAAGAAATGTATGATTTTCCTCTCGCAGGTATAGATCAAACACAGGAGGAGAAGGACATACAATCATCCACCATTATTCAAGAAAATCTCTCTTGTAGCAAAACCATGGAAATTGACTTAGCCAAAGAGAGCAATTCATCAAGAGAAGATGAAAATTCATCTATAAAAAAGGAAGGCCTAGAAGACGACAAAGGAACGTCATGGTCACATCTTGCCTCTTCCGATTGCGCTGTAAGAAACTCTAATTCTTTATCTTATTTCCATATACAAAAAATTGCTAAACGTAGAATGAAGAAATTAAAAATTGCAAATAAAAGATTACATTTAGAAAATATAACTTTGAAAGCAAATGTGAATGTGATTGAATCTCAATCATGCTCTTCATTTGAAAACTATACACCTTATTTTGATTATAATAATATTAAAGAAAAATTCAAGGATTTAGAAAAAGAACTTTTAATTTCAAAAGAACATAATGAAAAATTAATAAACGAAAATAATATTCTCTATCATAAACTAGAATCTTTAAAATCACTCTTTCAAAAAGGATTAAATAATTTTAAATATCTTATTTCTAGCTTATCATCAAACATGAGTAAAACTTCTATTAGTATGTTAAAGCATATTAAACATGCACCTAGTAGAATGTTTAATCACACAAACACAATGAATTCTATCCCACATTATGTATCTCCCAAACTAAATTCTAATGTGCACAAATTTCCTATGAAATATAATTTCAAAAGTGATTATTATTTTAAACCTAAGTTTAATGAATATGGAAATTTGATGCATAATATTAAATCAAAATATGAATGGAGACCAAAAATAAAAATGAAACATTAACTCCACTTGAAAGAATTCGTTCATTATCATCTCCCCAAAAATTATCACGCTATATTTGGGTACCTAAAGGAACCGTTACACTTGGTTCCCTTTGGATACCCAAATCTCTCATCTACTAGTATCATCCAAATGCATGAAGTAGAATATTTTAAAATTGAAATATACAAATTTCTACTTCATGATGTGCTTTAATGTCTTTTCTATTTTCTTCTTTTTGTTTTTCCTTTTAAGCTATCATGTTATAGTCATCTCATATCTTATAGGAAATATGATCTTATAAATCAAATTAATCAAAATTCAAAATCATATTTTATTTTGATGACCTATCTTTTATTCTAATATTCATTGCTTATAAATATCTTATATTATCCATATGAATCAAACTCTAAATGTGTTATGAGATATTTATCTAAATTATAAAGAAAATCACAAAAGACACGTTGAAAGATTAATTGTCTTAAATACTAATGCCACACGCACCATCATGATCTATTGATGTCCTTTGATAAAATCCTCTAAAAATCATATATCATAATTCATATCAAAAATCATCTAACAACTACTATCTCTATCACATGTATATGAATTATATGATAACAAATGGCATTATAATTGTTTACCATGGTTAGTGTCATGGTGTATTATATGTGTATTGTGATTTATTTCAAGTTTAGACCTTTGAATCACCTTGATATCAAATCAAATTTAATCATCACTTCATTATAGGTCTCTAAGTTGAAACACAATCAAACCTTGATATAACATTAATCTCAAACTTATCTTACTAACATTATCACCTAAAGAATATTTGTGTCTATATTAGGCGTTATATGTTTACCAAGATATACAGGCTGGGTATTCTCATCTAGGGCTTATCCAAGATATTTTTTTATGAACATTACTCTTTATTCACCGAAACCATGCATATTTGATTTGTTCAAACATGATATCTTGTAAACTCGTATAAGAAATCGCTAACGTTTCATGCAATTTGGACCATCCAAAACATCTCCTAAAATTCTGAAATTTCAGCATGAAACTTCTATTTGGACACTTAGTCAAGGTCAATAATTACAAATTTCAAAATCATCAGAAATCGTGTACTGTTTCCCGCGCTAACGCTAACGCCGGCGCTAGTGCACCTATGTGTTTTTCTATTTTTTTTTAATTTTGAAAAATCCCTAAAAATATATTAATCTAAGTGTACTAATCATTTCTGCAATTTTGCTTTTATTACATTTTTGAAAAATCAAATACAAAAATACAAAAGCCAAATTACAAAAAAAAATTAATTATATGTTTTACCTTTGTGTTTTTGTCATTTGTTTAAATTCTATTTCTATAAGCAAAAATCAAATACAAAAATATAAAACACAAAAAAATTATCAAAAATTGTTATTTTTGAACTTAACTTTTTACTTGTATCTTGCGAAAGGGTGATTTGGGCTATCATCCCATCATATCACCTAGTACCGGGCGAACCTCTCACAAGGTAGTGCTCGGGAAGTCCAAGATCAATTTTATAAGTTCAAACTTTAAATAATAATTATTCTTCAAAAATATCAAAAATATTGTATGGACTTCATTGAAAATCAAGCATGATTTAATCTATTATTTAGAACTTCTATAATGTTGCAATTTATCTTTTCAAACTATTTTGAACATTGCTTCATCATGCTTTGATATATCTATTAATATGTGCATCAATTATTATGAAAAAGTTGTGTAGAACTAAGCTTAGCATGCCTCTAAGTATGAGTAAATGTTTTATGTTTGATAATGATCGTTATTCACTCACTTATTTTGGCATTGTCTACATATGTGTTTAATCTAAAAATGCTTGTGTATGTTTTGTAATAGTACAATGAATTAAAATTGCACAAGTATCTTACCTACACAACCTTTATTAAAACTTTCTAAAGTTAAGAAAAGTGGTTATCTTTTTCATAAATTATATTGCTTTGCAAAACAAGTGTATTCGGAGAACTTTGTACAAAACAATAATCATAAAATAAAGTGACAAAGATAACTCCACCAAGCACTACTTGAACCTCCTAATAAGTCTTAATAAGCATTGTGAGGTTGAGCACCTTGGAAAGAATAGTAAAGTATCTTGTGCAAACCATAACTTTCTTTCAAAATAAAAACCACTTATTCTTAAGTACACCGGATCACAATAAAAAAATCAATATTGAAGAATAAAATTATGTGATCCCCAAGCACTACTTTGCACCCTGATAAGTCTTAATGAGCATTGTGTGTGCAAAGCACCTTGGTAGTTGTACATTTTTTTGTGCATTGAAATGAGTGGAAGTAAAATTATTTGTGTTTCATTGTGCTCTTTACTTTACATATCTCTTGTATTTTTGATTAAAACATTTGTTTACTCAATTCAAAAATACACTTATGTGCACATCATTATCTTTCATAACACTTCTTCTCATGAGTATTGGATCCTAATGCTAATTCTATACTACTCTTTACTTATGAAATGCACTAGATAACCTAGCATGCTTTCTACAATGTTTGGTAGGTTTTGAAATTGTGAAGTAAAGTAACATTGTAGTAATCTCTTTTTGATAACATTATTTCATGCTTGGTTACATTATTATCAAACTTACAGATTTTTGAAAAAAAAATGATTTACAAAAACATCTTCTTTATGAAATTTAACTCATATATTTTTTTTGGGATCATCATTACAATAAGATGTTTCTTGTATTTCTATAAGTCTTCCGCATCATCACCATATAATTGTTTTACCTTGCGCTTTCATGCCTATTTAAAGTCTTTCATTTTGTGTGCATCATCACTTGAATCTTCAAATTCCTTTCTTGCAACAAGTGGTAGACTTGCTTGGTAAACTTTATATTGGTTGCTTTTAACATGGATTTTTTTATATAAAACTCGGATTTATTTCTATGAAAATATTATTACTCTAAAAACTCTGATTCATTAATGGATTTCAAAATAGCTATGTGAGTGGTTTCATAAATTCAAATAAAAATATAAATCCATAGGCTATGTCATTAGATTTAAAACGCTTATATGTTTCCAATAATTATTATCCATGACTTCATTTCTCACCATAGTGGGGGCGTAGGGTTGTAGACATTAGATAACCTTTATCTCTAGTCATGTCTTGTCCTTAACCGGGGAGGGTTCCAGTGGGGCCTTGCGAGGCACTGGGGGGGAAAGAGTGCTAGGTTTAGTTGTGTCTAGTGTTTGCATATGGGACTAACACCCCAACCTACGGCAAGTTTGCAGCTCCTCATGCCCATCCGTCACTTAGTACGGGGCTAGGGTGTAGATATATTGTCTGGGTAGATTGGTTATTTGGAAATCATTACCTCCTTAAGCTAAAACCTCTGATCTATAAAAACTACTCAAGAACTCCTTATTATTTCCTTCTCTCTATAAGCTCGATCATGCCTTTATCTTATTATCAACTTTTAAGTGGTGTCTCCTTACCCGCTTTTGCTAATAACAAAAGGGGGAGAACTAACATGATAAATATAATCTACCATCAAAATATAATGCTTAATTAAGATGATAGCTTACATATTAGGGGAGCATTCACTTAGGGGGAGCATATATTTAGGCGGAGCAATTCTATTTGCTAAAATCGACAATTATCCTAAGTCATCACTCTCACACACACACAAGTATGTTTCTTCATGCTTATATATATTAATGCTTTGATTTATCATTAATGGATTTGTTATTATCAAAAGGGGGAGTTTGTTGGAACATGGTCTTCCGCATCTCCTAGGTTTGAGAATAACAAATCCTATGTGTATTTGATCTTGTGTGTTTAAGTGTGCAGGATAACAAGTCCACATGACTCAAGGATAACATAAGAATGCTGCGCCAAAATTTGAAGTCAAAATTCCAACATGCCCGCTAGCACCGGCGCTAGCGCTAGCGCTAGCGCTAGCATGGACTTGAGAAAATCTCGGAAACAACTTTAGAAGGTGCTAGCGCCAGGCGATAGCAGCAAACGCAGGCGGTAGCAGCTAGCGCAGGCGGTATCTACTAGCGCTAGCGGTAGCGCGGAGGACAAGAGGAATGGCGAAATTGTTTCCCCGAATAAAAGTTCGCGCACACAGAATATTGCCTAATCTGAGATAGCGCCGGCGGGTAGCGATAGCGCTAGCTCTAGCTCAAAACACAAGAGGAATCTCGGCAGAGTTGCCACGGATTGAAGATTCTGCCGCACAGAATATGTGCTAAAATGGGATAGCACCGGCGGTAGCACTTGCGAGGCGCTAGCGCTGAGACTATAAAAAAGACCCCTTGGTTCCGTCTTTCTTACTCTCCTACAACCCCAAAACTCCAGAGCTTCGTGCCACAACATATAGAGGAAGGTTCAGAGAGATACTCCCACCAAAAGCTTAGAGAGAATTTCTGAAGGAGGACTTCTTCACGCTTCATTCGACCGGCGACTGCTTCAACAATGCTTATACTACAGCGGTCCAACGTCTCCAACTTCAGAAGTTCTTAGAGGGAGTTTTTATTATTGATGTTTTTATTTTCATTTCATATTTATCTTTCTTTGTAAACGGTAGTGAAATCGCCTCGTGTTGGCGACTAGGTCTGGGGTAGGACTTAGGGCTGAAATTCGCCTCGTGTTGGCGACTAGATCTAGGCTAGGTCTAGGGGGTGCTCGAGGCCACATCCGGGGAAGGGTTGGCTAGAGCGGCTTAAGGCCGAATCCGGGGAGGATCGGCTAAAGCCAACCGGTTCATGGGGATACGAGTCGGTATAGAAAACAAAAGGAGTTTTTCTATTAGCTTTGATTTCTAGCTTCGATAAGAGATCAAGTTTTGTAATCATGCTTCTCAAATTAATAAAATCATGTCTTTACTTTTACTTCAGTTGATTTGTCTTGATCTTCTCTAGTTTAATAATCAAAGCTTTTTCAAAGTTATTCAAATTATATCAAAAATTTTAAAACCCTTAATCACCCCCCTCTAAGGGAGCCTACCGATCCAACACCACGCCGCTGTCTTAGCAGAGCAGAACAACTTTACACGCCCTGGGTCACGCCCGTGACCGAGGGCGTGTAACCTCAAATTTTCTCCTATAAATTCAGGAGCTCATTTCCAGCAAATGTCTCTTCTTCCCCTTGCCCATTTGGGCTATTCTTGTATAGTTTTTCTTTGTTTTCATGTTTTAGGTTTACTTTTAATTTTAAGTAATTTCCTTTCTTAAGCTTAGTTTTATTTCTTGTAATTTTATTTCATGCAAGATTGTTTAGTTCTTTTTCCATGCAATGTAATGTAGATTTCATTTTATGTAATCTCTTTTTATAGTAATGTAATTTTAAGCTCTTTTTCATTTATGCAAAATCTCCTCCTTCCTCCTTAATTCACTTCTTTTCTTAATTTTTCCATTAGCAAGTATTTAGTTGTTCTTGATTTTTAAAAGTTTCGATAAGAAATTATCTTTCGCCTTATTTTCATTTCTTCTCTCCTTCGATTTATTCTTGAAAAAAAATAACGATATCGAGTTCATATGCCAGTTATGAATTTCAGTATTTGTTTTCATATTCTAGTTAGCCGAGAGGCTCGTGCGTACAAATCGATCACTCGAGAATAAAAAGATTTGCATGCACCCGTCAAGAGAGGATGACGTAAATCTTCTGGATAGGAGTCAAACCCTGTAGTGGGATTCACCTCATTAATGTGAGTATTAGGTGTTTCGATTAGTGAACGAGAGTTCGGCCAACCAACTTAATCTCAGGTGGGCGTATTCCTCAAGAGAGGTGCGTTCCTAAGCTAGGAATCTCCACAGTCAAGGAATAGAGTAGAATGATAATATTTATCTTTTTATTTAATTTCAAAGCGAGTTTGAATCATGTTTTATTTTCTTTATTTATCTTGTTCTCTTTTATTTAGTTTTAATTACTTCTCTTTTTCCGCTCTCTCCGATAGAATAATAGTTTGCTTTCTCGAAGTAGAAGTACTCGACAGACCCGTGTTTAAATATGACCTTGATATTTTTCTGTAATATCCTATACTATAAACGATAAGGTACGCTTGCCTTCAACGGATATTGAATTGGAGAACGTCAACAACGAATCTTAAATTCTCACAAATCCGAAAATCAATCATTTTATATCAACAACCAAAACATAAGCCAAGCCACGATCAAAATTCTCCTGACCACCCTTACCAAAAACATTCGGCCAGCACAACTAGAGCACAAGCCAAGGCGTAGTCAAAATGCTCCTGACCGCCCGTACCGAAAACATTTGGCCTGAATCACCAATGCACAAGCAAAAGGCATGGTAAAAATGCTCCTGACCACCCTTACCGAAAACATTCAGCCTCCACAACCAAAGCATAAGCCAAAGCATAGTCAAAATGCTCCTGACCGCCCGTACTGATATCATTCATCCTGCACTACCAAAGCACAAGCCAAGGTGTGATCAAAATTCTCCTGACCTCCCTAACCGAAAACATTCAGCCTGCACAACCAAAACACAAGCCAAAGCGCATTCTAAATGCGCCTGACTGCCCTTACCTAAAAAATTCATCCTACCCAACCAAAGAACAAGCCAAGGAGCAGTCAAAATGCACTTGACGCACTTACCAAAAACATTCGGCCTGCAAAACCAAAGAACATTCCAAAGGCGTGGTCAAAATGCTCCTGACCGCCTTTTCCAAAAACATTCGTCCTACGGAACCAAAGTACAAGCCAAGGCATGTCCATAATGCTCCTTACCGCCCTTACCTAGGATATTCAACATGCACAACTAAAGCACAAGCCAATACACGATCAAAATGCTCCTGAACACCCATACCAAACACATTCACCTTGCACAACCAAATCTCAAGCCAAGGCACAGTCAAAATGCTCCTGACTGCCCTTACCGAAAACATTTGGCCAACACAACCAAAGCACAAGCCAAGGCACGGTTAAAATGCTCCTGGCCATCCATACCAAAAACATTCAGCCTGCACAACCAAAGCACAAGACAAGGCGGTCATAATGCTCTTGACCACCCTTACTGAAAATATTCGGCCAGCACAACCAAAACACAAGCCAAGGCGCGGTCAAAATGCTCCTGACCATCCTTATCGAAAACATTCGGTCTGCATAACCTTTGCACAAGCCGAGGTGCGGTCAAAATGCTCCTGACTTCCTTTACCAAAAATATCCAGCCTGCACAACCAAAGCACAAGACAGCGCGCGATGAAAATGCTCCTGACGGCTCTTACCAAAAACATTCGGCCAGCACACCAAGAGCATAAGACAAGGCGCGGTCAAAATGCTTCTGACCGCCCTTACCAAAAACTTTCGGCCAACACAACCAAAGCACAGGACAAGGCAAGGTCAAAATGCTCCTGACCGCCCTTACCAAAAACACTCGGCCAGCTCAACCAATGCACAAGCCAAGGTGGATCAAAATGCTCCTGATCTCCCTTACTGAAAACATTTGACCTACACAACCAAAACATAAGCCATGGCGCGGTCAAAATGCTCCTAACCGCCCATACCAAAAACATTCAGTTTGGACAACTAAACAACATGCCAAGGCGCGGAGAAAATGCTCCTGACCTCCCTTACCGAAAACATCCGGCTAGCACAACCAAAGCACAAGCCAAGGTGTGATCAAAATACTCTTGACCTCCCTTACCGAAAATATTCAGACTACACAACCTAAATACAAGCCAAGACGCGTTCAAAATGCTCCTGTTTGCCCTTACCTAAAACATTTGTCTTACACAACCAAAGCACAAGCCAAGGAGCGGTCAAAATGCACCTGACCGCACTTACCAAAAACATTCGGCCTGCAAAACCAAAGAACAAGCCAAAGGAGTGGTCAAAATGCTCCTGACCACCCATACCGAAAGCATTCATCCTGCACAACCAAAGTACAAGCCAAGGCAAAACCATAATGCTCCTCACCTCCCTTACCAAGGACATTCGGCCTACATAACCAAAGCACAAGCCAATGCGCAGTAAAAATAATCATGACCATCCATACCAAACAAATTCACCTTGCACAACTAAATCACAAGCCAAGGTACAGTAAAAATGCTCCTGACCGCCCTTACCGAAAACATTTGGCCTACACAACCAAATCACAAGAAAAGGCACGGTCAAAATGCTCCTGACCGTCCATACCAAAAATATTCGGCCTGCACAACCAAAGCACAAGCCAAGGAAGTCAAAATGCTCCTGACTGCCTTTACTAAAAATATTCGGATAGCACAACCAAAACACAAGCAAAGGCGAAGTCAAAATTCTCCTGACTGTCCTTACCGAAAACATTTGGCATGCATAACCCAAGCACAAGACAAGGTGTGGTGAAAATGCTCCTGACTGCCCTTTCCGATAATATTCATCCTGCACAACCAAAGCACAATTGAAGGCGCGATAAAAAATCTCCTGACCGCTCTTACCAAAAACATTCGGCCAATACAACAAGAGCACAAGCCATGGCGCGGTCAAAATGCTCATGGTCTCCTTTACGAAAATTTCTCAAAAAAATTGATTACAAGGATAAAATTTCAATAACGCTTGAAATTAGAGGCGACAACTTAAAAATCACTTTTTGCTCCATCACCGGTCCTTCTCCCAAGGATCGGTTGGCTATAGCCTATCTTTCCCTAGATAAGGCCTCTAGCCACCCCCTAGATCTACCCTGACCTAGTCTCCATGCACAAGGAGACAATTTCCACCCTAAACCGAACCCGACCTAGTCGCCACACGCAAGGCGGCAAATTCACTACCGTTACAAGAAAATAATGAAAAGATAAAAGTAATTTCAGAATAAAAGACTCCCTATATTGATGAGATCTGAAGGAGATGTTGCAGATACGCAAAGACCAACATCAAAGTTGATGCAAGCATCCTTCTTCAAATTTGATCATTGGAAATCTCCTTCTCACTCTTGTACCTCAATGGTGGTGTTGGGAGTGCTCTCTGAATTTGGGGGTGAAATGCTCTCTCAAGAGATTGGAATGAAGGCTTGAAAGTTCAATATTTGAGCAATGAAATCAGCTCTTTAAATAGGCACGAGAGCTAACGTCGGACGTTAAGAAGTTAACGCCATCATTAGTGATCCTGTATGGTCGTGGCTGAGATCGTGCAATCATCGACATCATGGCAGATCATGGACTCAACGCGAGCGTTAGCTCCAACAGTGTCGTTGTCTCTTTGTTATCGACGATATTTCTTCTCTATGTCAAAATCATTGATACGTCATCCCTTCTCGATGATAAGTTAACGCGGGGCATTAACTTCTAACGCAGTGCATTAGCTCTCTTTTCAGAGAATCGTCATCAATCAACATCCAGTTCATATGGTTATTTAACTATAGTACCTGCACACTATAAACACAAGCAAGATCTAATACATAGTGTGATTTGTTATTCTCAAACTAAGAGATGTAGAACACAAGCTCCAACAATTTTCCCCTTTTGATAATAACAAATCCACTAATAAGAAAAAAAACTTTAATTTGAGTAGTGTTTATAGTATATGGTAAGCGTGATAAACATGCATACTCCCCATATATGGATAGTCCCCCTATATAAATGCATTTTCTATTTTACTCGCCCTAAATAATAGATATCTTCAATGTTGAAAATGTTGAAGTGGATGTTGTGCAAGTTGGCGGTCTGGGGGAGGTTGCGCGGTCTGGCAAACCGTGCGGTCTTGCGGTCTCCCTCTGCGGTTTGATCTTTTTGGTATAGCCACAGGTCTCTTAGGCGTGATCGTTGTTCTTCTGTCCAAGGTGCCGAGGTGAGGCCGCGTGGTCTGGTCGTGTGACCGCATGGCGGAGCAGGTTTCTGCATGGTGAGACCGCGCGGTCTGGTTTGGGTGACCACATGGTATGGGCAGTCCGGTCTGGAGGCTGTCCGGTCTCTTGATGGTGCGCGTGGACTAAGGTATTCTTAGTTGCGCGGTCTCCGGTGTGTGTTCGCATGGCTAGTCCTTCGGCGATCAGCTGGTATATGCGGTCACTGATGTTTGGTCGACTTGGCAGGCTGTTGCCCTAGTCGGCCTGGTGTGTTTGCGGTCTCTGGAGGAGGTCGGGTGGCGAACACAGGTGGTGAGTGTCATGACCGGAGGGTTATCATGATCCCGCGGCTTTCTGTTGAAGTCAGCGAGCTCACGGCGCAGAGCAATCTTACTGACTGCACGGGTTGACCGGTCTCGGTCACGCGGTCAGAAGGCGGTGACTCTATCTCATAGGGTGGTGACAGGATCAGGTCGCACGCCTATAAATAGAAGTCACTTTAGCAGCAACCATAATCGCACAAAGTGTAAGCTGAGTTCGCGTTGTTTTCTTGCGGTCTCATTATTTGTGACCGGCCGGTTAGCTGATCAACTTGTCTTGTGCAGCTTCAGCGGATTATGCGGGTAGCAGTGGTCATCTCCTCTTCTGAAGGTGTTCGGGCGGTCTCGCGGCTTGCAGTGCGGGTTGCTGGAGTTTAGGAGGATCATTGGCAAATCGCGGGGTTCTCAGTTGGTGTTGTTCAAGTCGTAGGCAGGCAGTTCAGGCAGTCTAGTTTCCTAGTCGCGCGAACTTGCAGGTCGGGCGGTTAGACGGACTCAGAAAGTCAGACCGCTGGTTATCTTTTAGCATTGTATTTTCTCTGGTTTTTTGGGTACTGGCGAAATCATGTCTCGCCATGTATACCTCGCCGTGTAATGAAGTTTTCTGCTAGCATCAATAAAGATTGAAGTTGTTTTTCATGTGCTTCTGGTTGTTGGTTTGACCTTTGAGTTATACTATTCCTGCTCACTCCTAGATCTACGGAAAAATTTCACATGGTATCAAAGCAAGGTTGGAGTGGATAGGATTAACTCAAAGTTGCCATCGCCTTTATGAAGAAGGAACCAGTGGTAGAGCCATGGAAGCAAGGGGTCTTGGAATTGAGATGTTCAACTCAACTATCTTCAAGAAGTGGAAGTCGTGTATGCAGAGTTATCTTCTGGGTGAGGACCACTGGGAGGTGGTTGGAGGAGAGAGCACGGAGGAAGTTATCCTGATTGGGGACAATGGTCATGAGGTAAGAAACTGGAGGCGGATCAATGCCAAAGCCGAGTTCGCTCTGAAAAGGGAAATATCACCTGACCTGTTTGATCACATCTTAGGGTGTGGATCTGCTGCTGAGATCTGGATAGCCCTAGATGGGCTGTTTAACATGAAGAATGTGGCAAGACTTCAATTTCTAGAGAATGAGCTGGCTAGGTCGGCTCAGGGTGATCTCTCCTTCTCTACTTTCTTTCTCAAGATGAAGAACCTGTGCATTGAGATTTCAGCTATGGATCCTGATGAGCCAATTTCTGAGGCGAAGCTGAAGAGGCACATCATCCGTGGCTTGCGAAGGAGTATGTGGCCTTTGTGACGTCGGTGCAGGGTTGGGCAAATCAGTCGTCTCTGCTGAAGCTAGAAAATCTGCTTGCTTTGCAGGAGAGTCTGGCAAGGCAGATGGCGGGGGTGTCCGTGTCTGGGGGAGATGGCGAGGTTCTCTTCATAGGAAAGAAGAAGAAGTGGGATAAGAAGAAGACTACTAGAGGAAATGGGCCTTCAACTTCTAGATAGCAGGAGAGGGGCTATGCTCCAAAGGCTGAAGGGAAGAAGAAGGGAGAAGGTCCCAAGTTCTTCAGATGCAGGAAGCGTGGTCACATAAGGAAGGATTACCGGGTGAATCTTCAGTCGGGGCATGCTGCTGCAGGAAAGGAGGAAGATGAGGCTAGGCAGAATGATGGAGGATGGGGAGGAGCCTTCTCGGCTTCTGTTGGAGCTGCGGCTCCTATCAACTATCAGGAGGACTGGATCATGGACTCGGGGTGTGGTCATCACCTCACCAGGATGAGTCGAAGCTTACTTCAGCGCAGCCTTACTCAGGTAACGATGCCCTTATAACTACTGATAACACTGTGCATAGTGTCAAGAAGGTGGGGGTTGTTTCCTTGGGTAGTGATAGAGGGCCACTGACTTTGAAGAGTGTCTATCATGTGCCCGGAATGAGGAAAAATCTCTTCTCCGTGACCAACGTTGTAGACGCTGGGTATCACATTCTGTTTGGCCCAACATAAGTGAGGTTTCTTCAAAATGTTGAAGCGGTGAAAGTGGAGGTCGTTCATGTGGGGAGAAGGGCAAAAGACTTGTTCATTTTATCGATAAGTTCTTATGTCGATAAGATGAGCACGAATGATAGTTCCGTCATATGGAACGAGAGGTTGGGGCATGTAGGGATGGACAAGCTGAAGGCTATGGCAGTGAAAGGTCTGGTCAAGGGCCTGCCTAATCTATCTTCCTACGGTGATGGTCACGTTTGTGCGGGATGTCAGTTCGGTAAGTCTCATCGACTGCCGTTTGATAAATAGCAGACAAGGAGTAGTGTACCATTGGAGTGCATCCACGGTGACTTGATGGGACCGACTACTACCCCAAGCCTTGGAGGCAGCAGGTATATGCTGGTTTTGATCGATGATTACACCAGATATGTCTGGGTTTATTTCTTAAAGGAGAAGGCGGAGGTGTTTGCCAAGTTTGTGGAGTCCAAGGAGATTGTGGAGGGTCGGCTTGGTCTGCGGGTTAAGAAGCTGAGGACTGACAACGGAGGGGAGTTCACCTCTAATGAGTTCTCTAGTTTTTGCAGGAAGGCAGGCATCCGGAGGGAGCTTACTTGTTCACATACTCCACAACAAAATGGAGTTGCAGAGCGGAAGATCCATCATCTGACGGAGACCTGCAAGTGTTGGCTGCATGCCAAGAGTATCCCAAAGTCCTTCTGGGCGGAGGGAATGTCTTGTGCTGCCTACATCATCAACAAGATGCCTGTCAGTCCCATCAACATGTTGACCCCGCATAAGATGATGTTAAAAGAAAAGCCAAGTGTGGCACACCTTTGGGTGTTTGGTTCCACCTGCTATGTGCACATTCCAGATGCGCTTTGGACGAAGCTAGATGCGAAAGCAAGGAAGCTGGTCTTCGTGGGATATGATGATCGGAAGAAGGGCTGGAAGTGCATGGACCCAGAGATTCAGAGATTTGTTGTATCTCGCGACGTCATGTTCGACGAGGTGACATCTTACAAGGGAAGTTCTGGTGTTGAGCTACCAGAAAGCTTGGTGGAGGAGCCGGAGAAAGTTGTGGAAAATCTTCAGGTGGAGCTGCCTGTGTCACCAGGTTGTCCATCTACTTCTAGTTCTGAGATGGAGGCTTCTGGATCAGGAAGCAGGGAGAGCGATGCTCCTAGTACGTCTGGAAGGGGAGCTAGGGAAGAAGTGATGAGTCCCATTTATATACAAATTTATGGACTCATCTGGGCCGATTTTCTAGTCAATGCACCACACTTTAGGCTTGTTTACGATCATATTTGCTATTCCTTGCTAGGTGCACTCTTAGGCCCGTTTCGGTGTGCAATTGCACTCCTTGTTATTGGGGGTAAGCACATGGTGCTCCCCAATCCTTTTCCTATGTTTATTCGGTGCTGGAGGTGTATTCCCAGCTAGTTTATATCGTGCATGTGTTCCCGGTACAAATCTGTACAGGAACACTGCGCACGATCACTGGTTATACTGCGCACGACCACTGATCGTGCGCCACTGATCGTGCGCATTCAGTTGCAGACCGAAGTTGCTTTCTGAATTTGGTCGTGCGTTGTTACGCACGGTCGTGCGTTCGATCGTGCGCTTTATTATTTTCTACAGTTTTGCCTTGCAGGTTTTCTGGCACAGCGCGCACGACCACCAACTTCCAGTGCGCACGACCACTGGTCAAGCACCACTGCTCGTGCACCTTGTTTTCTATAAATACGCAGCCCGCGATTTTAGGTCGGACAGCACTGTTTTGGGCGCGAATTTTTCTGCAAGCTCCGCCATTTTCCCTCTCCAATCTCCATCCATCCATCCCCTTCCTTGGGAAAGCTTCTTCCATCGATCCTAAGCTCCATCAAGGATTCCGGAAGCTTTCCCCGCTATCTACAGCAAGCATTTCAAGGTGCGGCATCTCCATTAGGCGAAGTGGAAGAGACCCAGCTCTGAGAAGAAGACGGATGATGTTTGGAGGTAGTGACAGCCTCTGAACCCCGAAAGCAACCAAGGACTGAGCTCGGATGAGGCATGACAACCCCCCATTCCGACCAAGATCTACGGAGAGGCTTCTCATCTCGTGGTTTCCTCTAGCCTCTTTTTTTGGAAATGTATGCTTAACTATTGTATTGAACTAGAGTGATCTCTATTTGTATGAATGGAAGTATACTCTTGTTTTATTTCTTGCTTAATGCATTGCTGTGATGCGCTCCGCCCCCACTCCACTTCCACACACGCGTTCTAGTTAGCCATCTAGCAATTGCTAGTGGTGATGTTGGCGAAGAGGTGAATACAACCCTCACAAAACCTCGCATTGCGGCCACTCCACCCGCTTATCGAAGCGCGGCATCGCGGCCGCTGCACTCACCCCCACTTTGCCAAGAGGTGTGTGTGACCCTCAATCATCACAGTTACTTTCCGTCCACGTGCCTTCCGAAGCACGGCATCGCGTCCGTTGCATCCATCCCGCCTTGCGAAGCAGAGTTTTGACCCGCATCTTATTTCTGCAATAGTTTAGGACACCAATCGCAACGCCCCCTTGTTTTTTACTTTCTTTTACTCGTCGTAACAATCACCTCACTCTATTTTCTTGTGACCACAACTTGCATTCCTCAAGAGATCGACATTCGGGGAAGCTATTCACAAATTTATTACTTGACAGCGACCGGTGCACTTGCCGAACACGCATCATGTTTTTGGCGCCGTTGCCGGGGAATGCAGGCGTGATGAGATTTTGGTTGTGAATCGATTATTTGCGATTGAGTCTTTTATTCCTTTTTAATTTACTCTTTTTCATGCTATTTTCTTCTTCTGTATCATGTGGGCACATTTGAATATCCGATGTCGTTGGTGTGGGGACACATCCCACGCTAGTGATAGGTGTCCCAAAGAGTATGGTGTTGTTCAGAAACCATACGGGTCCCATAAATCTTTTGGCTCCTCTACTGCGCCTCCGATGTCGCACTATTACGCAGCTACCGCACCTTGGGTGCCGGCAAAGCCGATAAAGCAGTGTTTATTTTGCAAAAGTAGAGAGCACGCCTTGAAGGACTGTGGGGATTATCTTCGCCAATTGGCGGATGACGATGAGCCGAATATCCGGATCATCCCATCCTCGAATTCGGCGAACACAGCTCCTTCCTCTGGTTACGTGTCCCTTCCACCTTCACTGCTTGAAGTCTTTGGAATCAACACGTGCATCAGTGTCCCTCATGACCTTGTTTCTGATGCGACCCCCCATACCTCTTCGGTTCATGTACCACTTTACGTGGATTTGTGCGCTTGTGTGGAGAGTGAGCCTGAACTCTTTAGAAGCACATCTTCTCCCACTACACACGAAACCACATCTTTTTCTGATGTTAGCATTGAGGAGAACTTGCAGGATGCTACAGACCTGCGCAGTGTCGTGCCAACTCTCATGGAGGAGGACAGTCTCGATTATGCTGAAGCAACCATTTCGGTCCAGTGCGAGAAAGTCCAAGTTATAGAGGAGGCCATTGCGTGCGCTGTTGAGTCTAATGAAGTCATCGATGATCTCATCAGTTTATCATTGCCGCACCACACGGGGGATGAAGCCAGGATTATCCCCTCAGATGAGATTTCTTTTAGTTTTTCTTCTAATTTATTTCCTGACCCCCTTTGTTTTTGTACAAGGATGCAGGATGTCCCTCCTATGGTTGATCAAATCTTATGCATGGAGGAGCCGAAAGCCTGGCGGGATGAGGAAGGTACAGTGAAGGAACATCTTGTTTCCTCATCATCATTGGTGCTTCCCTTTGAGGATTGGTTACAAGGGGCAAGCGGTTCTTCTTTGAAGACATAATACTGGAGGAGAAGAAGAGAGTGAAAAAGGAGGAGAACTGGGGTTGGAGGCTGAGCATCCTACTTAATTTCCACCCCTACTACCAGGTCCCCGGACCTTTTTCTTTCATTAGTTGTTACTATTTCAAATCAGCTTATAGCTGATCTATTTGAGCATGTAATAGTAATTAGGATTTATTGACTTTTGCTTAGTCCTAGACTTTATAAACTTCTTTAATACAGGTATTTGGTCCACCTTTACGGACATTAAACAAAAGGGCATCTTGGGAGACAACCCATGGGAACCACCCAGTTCCGTTTGCTTAGTCTTTATCTTTTAGTCCTGTTTTTCTTTTCCTTTTGCTAACATCGCAGGTTAAAGCTCTCGCGTGGTGGATGCGGAAGGAGAAAAACATGAAGAAGGAATTACCGCACTTCTGGCATGCTCATTTATGAGCATAGGTCCACTCTTCCCCTATTCTCCTTATGTTTATATTCTTTAATTTATTTAGTTTTGATCAAGTCTGGGGGAGAGAGCGAGCTATGCACGTGCAAACACTTTGCATGACATGTTAGAATGTGCTGAGTTAGGATTTGTATTTTGTTGCACACATTGCATACACTTGCACCTAGATCACGCGCACTTGATCACGCGTGCTTATTGGGTATCGATGTGAGGTTCCCCGCTCGTAAGAATTGGATTGTTAGCGTATGAGTGAGGAGTAGAGAAAAATGTTGACTCGAGTAGTGCTGTAGTCAAGTGCTCCCGTCACGCCTAGAAATTCAATTAGAGTAGAATAAAATTCAGAGTTATAATTTAATTATTTCTATAATAGTAGCTGCAATTTATTTTACTTTAGTGGTGAATCCGGTGAATCCAACAGTAGCATAAGGTCGAGTGTAGCTAGACTAGTAGTAGCTTATTACTAAGGTCAGAAGGAAGGACAACCTTTCTCGGTGGCTAGAACTTGCACTAGGCGACTCTTGAAACGATTGCGTTGAAGTACTCGTTATAAAGTGTGATATAGGCCATTTCATGATCCGTTTGTGCTTTTGAAATCCTTGCCAATGTAATCACCTTTGCAAGCCCACTTGAGCCTACCTTTCCTCTTTGTTTATCTCCACTAAAATGTCACCAAAGCCATACGGCCATGCCCATTCTCGCGCCAATAAGTGAGCTGAAAGAAATTTATATATCTATCTTGTTTGGTGCAATCTCCGCGTTGTATGTTAGCTTTGAAAAAGCTAAAGGAGAAGTTTTTATTATGCCTACAAAAGAAATTCAGTCGAGAAAGAAAAATATAAAAAGAAAAAAGAAAATTTTCAAAAAGAACTTTCAATTACATTCTCTCGACAAAGGCAAAAAGTATGATTGGCTCAGCACACACCTAGTGTTTAGTTGTAGTCTGGGGGTGTTGTGTAGTTCTTGAAAATGTTGTCTTGGTGATTCTTATTCTCTTGAGTGCAGGTTATGTTGAGTGCGATTCCTATCGTCCTTCTACTTATCTAACCTAAACTCAGCCTAAGCCAAATCTTAACCTATAAGTCCTATTGATTTTAGATACGAGTCATCTCATGCAGAAGAAAGAGTGCGAACGTGCAAGCCTATGGATACTGACTTTAATGGATTTCTTAGGAGATTGTCCCAAGCTTTGATTTGAGTAATACTCTACTCATTAGTCACGCTATTTTCCCTGATGCGCGACCGAAAGATTCACCAGGATTCACCATCCAAGTAAATTAAATTTCAAATTACTATTTTAGAAATAATTAGATATAATCTTGAATTAAATTCTATTCTAATGTATTTCTACGCCCGTGAGCATGCGACTTCGCATGAGTCTCCACCACTCAATCATACTCTAACATCCAACTGTTTCGATAGGAGAGCGGAGTAATTTGCCTGAGACGTGCAAATGGTTAAGTCTGGGGGTGTGATGAGTCCCATTTATATACACATTTATGGACTCATCTGGGCCGATTTTCTAGTCAATTCACCACACTTTAGGCATGTTTACGATCATATTTGCTATTCCTTTCTAGGTGCACACTTAGGCCCGTTTCGGTGTGGAATTCCTTGTTATTGGGGGTAAGCACATGGTGCTCCCCAATCCTTTTCCTATGTTTATTCGGTGCTGGAGGTGTATTCCCAGCTGGTTTATATCGTGCAGGTGTTCCCGGTACAAATCTGTACAGGAACACTGCGCACGATCACTTGTTATACTACGCACGACCACTGATCATGCGCCACTGATCGTGCGCATTCAGTTGCAGCCCAAAGTTGCTTTCTAAATTTGGTCGTGCGTTGTTACGCACGGTCGTGCGTTCAGTCGTGCGCTTTATTATTTTCTATAGTCTTGTCTTGCAGGTTTTCTGGCACAGCGCGCACGACCACCAACTTCTAGTGCGCACGACCACTGGTCGTGCTCCATTGCTCGTGCGCCTTGTTTTCTATAAATACGCAGCCCGCGATTTTAGGTCGGACAGCACTGGTTTGGGCGCGAATTCTTGCGCAAGCTCCGCCGTTTTCCCTCTCCAAGCTCCATCCATCCATCCCCTTCCTTGGGAAAGCTTCTTCCATCGATCCTAAGCTCCATCAAGGGTTCCGGAAGCTTTCCCCGCCATCTACAGCAAGCATTTCAAGGTGTGGCATATCCATTAGGCGATGTGGAAGAGACCCAGCTCTGAGAAGAAGACGGATGATGTTTGGAGGTAGTGACAGCCTCCGAACCCCGGAAGCAACCAAGGACTGAGCTCGGAGGAGGCTTGACAACCCACCATTCCGACCAAGATCTACTGCGAGGCTTCTCATCTCGTGGTTTCCTCTACCCTCTCTCTTTTGGAAATGTATGCTTAACTATTGTATTGAACTAGGGTGATCTCTATTTGTATGAATGGAAGTATACTCTTGTTTTATTTATTGCTTAATGCTTTGCTGTGATGCGCTCCGCCCCCACTCCACTTCCACACACGCGTTCTAGTTAGCCATCTAGCAATTGCTAGTGGTGATGTTGGCGAAGAGGTGAATACAACCCTCACAAAACCTCGCATTGCGGCCACTCCACCCGCTTACCGAAGCGCGGCATCGCGGCCGCTGCACTCACCCCCACTTTGCAAAGAGGTGTGTGCGACCCTCAATCGTCATAGTTACTTTCCATCCACGCGCTTTCCGATGCGGAGTTTTGACCCGCATCTTATTTCTGCAATAGCTTAGGACACAAATCACAATGCCCCCTTATTTTTACTTTCTTTTACTCATCGTAACAATCACCTCACTCTATTTTCTTGTCACCACAACTTGCATTCCTCAAGAGATCGACATTCGGGGAAGCTATTCCCAAATTTATTACTTGACAGCGACCGGTGCACTTGCGGAACACGCATCAAGAAGCAGCTGAGGATGTTGCGATTCAAGAGAAGGAGATGAGGAGATCAAAGCGAACTATCATCGGCCCTGATCGCTATACAGGAGGAAACATGATGAGCTTTGTCTCATGTTTCTTTGCTGGTGCCCTGGATGAGCGGGAACTAGTGAGCTTTGAGAAGGCTAAAGGCGGGGAATAGTGGGATTCGACTATGTAGGAAGAGATGACAGCTCTTGAGAAGAATGAGACTTGGTCTATGGTGCCCAAGCCCAAGGATTTCACTCCTTTGACATGAAAGTGGGTCTACAACTCAAGAAGAAGGTGGATGGTAGTATCGAGCGATACAAGGATCGCCTTGTGGCTCAGGGATTCTCGCAGCAATACGATGAGGACTATGAAGAGACATTCAGTCCGGTGGCACAAATGACTTCAGTTCGGGTTGTCATTTCCTTGGCGGCATGTTTGGGGTGGGAGATTTGGCAGCTCGACGTAAAGAATGCATTCTTGTACGGCGAGATTGACAAGGATATCTTCTTGGTCCATCCACCAGGCTTCGTATTTGAAGATTTTCCTGACTATGTCTGCATGTTGAAGAAGGCCATGTATGGATTGAAGCAAGCGCCGAGGGCGTGGTATGGAAAGATAACAGAATATCTCCTATTCTGGGGATTTGGTTCTTCAGACTCAGACTCAAGCTTGTTCGTCAAGAAGAGCGGGGTGCTTAAAGTCATCGTGCTGCTTTACGTCGACGATATGATTGTGACGGGGAATTCGAAGGAGGAGGTTGCAAACCTTCGGGCTGAGCTATCTATCATGTTCGAGATGAAGGACTTGGGTGATCTTCACCATTTCCTTAGACTCAAAGTGCAGAGGAAGGGAAGTGGGGTGCTGGTGTCCCAGGCTGGATATGCAGAGCGAATCATGGAGCGATTCGGCATGAAGGAAGGGAAGTGCATCTCTACACCTCTAGAGAAGGCCATGAAACTTTGGAAGGATGAGGGGAGGATTCTGGAAGATCCGCTGGTGTTCCGGGCTTTGGTTGGGGGCTTGACTTATCTGACGATCACTAGGCCGAATATTGCATATGCAGTTGGCAGGGTGAGTCGGTATATGGAGGAACCACGGATGCCTCATATACTAGCGACCAAGAATATTTTGAAGTATGTCAAGGCGACTTCAGATATGGGTCTCCTTTACAGGAGGGATGCGGGCTTCAAGGTGCATGGGTACATGGATGCTGATTATGGGGGAGATTCGGATGATCGGAAGTCGACGTCTAGATACATCTTCATGGCGGGCCCCACAACTGTATCATGGTGCGGCAAAAAGCAGGATTTCATGTCTGTCTCTACCACGGAAGCGGAATACAAGGCTTCGGCCTTGGCAGCTCAAGAAGCCATCTGGCTTAGGAGGTTGGTGGGAGATGTCCATAAGGAAGTTCGGGGTCCGACTCTGCTCCGCGGTGACAATGAGAGTGCTCTCAAATTGGTTACTAATCCAGTTTGTCACGCGAGGACCAAGCATATCGAGATTGAGCATCATTTCATTCGTGAGAAGGTGTTGGAGTGGTCTCTTTCGGTCGAGCATGTTTGGAGTCAAGACAACATTTCTAACATATTCACAAAGGCGCTGGCGAAGGGGCCGTTTACTCGACTAAGGAGTTTACTTGGGCTGTTTTCAACTTCCCACTTCAGGGGGAGTATTGAAAATGTTGAAGTGGAAGTTGTGGAAGTTGGCGGTCTGGGGGAGGTCGCGCGGTCTTGCAAACCGCGCGGTCTTGCGGTCTCCCTCTGCGGTCTGATCTTTCTAGTTTAGTCACAGGTCTCTTCGGCGTGATCGCTGTTCTTCTGTCCAAGGTGCCGAGGTGAGGCTGCGCGGTCTGGTCGTGTGACCGCGTGGCGGAGCAGGTTTCTGATTGGTGAGACCGCGCGGTCTAGTTTGCGTGACCGCATGGTACGGGCTGTCCGGTCTGGTGGCTGTCTAGTCTCTTGATGGTCCGCATGGACTAAGGTATTATTAGTCGTGCGGTCTTCGGTGTGTGTTCGCATGGCTAGTCCTTCAGCGATCAGCTGGTATATGCGATCACTGATGTTTGGTCGACTTGGCAGGCTGTTTCCCTAGTCGGCCTGGTGTGTTCGCGATCTCTGGAGGAGGTCGGGTGGCGAACACAGGTGGTGAGCATCATGACTGGGCAGGTTGTCATGATCGCGCGGCTTTCTGTTGAAGTCAGCGAGCTCATGGCGCAGAGTGATCTTGTTTACCGCGCAGGTTGACTGGTCTTCGTCATGCGGTCAGAAGGCAGTGGCTCTATCTCATAGGGTGGTTACTGGATCAGGTCGCACGCCTATAAATAGGAGTCACTATAGCAGCAACCATAATCACACCAAGTGTAAGCTGAGCTCGCGTTGTTTTCTTGCGGTCTCATTATTTATGACCGGCCGATTAGCTGATCGAACTTGTCTTGTGCAGCTTCTGAGGATTGTGCGGGCAGCAGCGGTCATCTCCTCTTCTGAAGGTGTTCGGGCGGTCTCGCGTCTTGCAGTGCGGGTTGCTGGAGTTCGGGAGGATCAGTGGCAGATCGTGGGGTTCTCAGTTGGTGTTGTTCAAGTCACAGGCAGGCAGTTCAGGCGGTCTCATTTCCTAGTCGTGCGAACTTGCAGGTCGGGAGGTCAGACGGTCTCAGAAAGTCAGACCGCTGGTTATCTTTTAACATTGTATTTTCTCCTGTTTTTTGTGTACTGGCGAAATCATGTCTCGCCATGTATACCTCGCCTTGTAATGAAGTTTTCTGCTAGCATCAATAAAGATTGAAGTTGTTTTTCATGTGCTTCTGGTTGTTGGTTTGAACTTTGAGTTATACTATTCCTGCTCACTCCTAAATCTACGAAAAAATTTCACAATTTATATCTACAATTTATTTCTTCAATTTATTCTCCCCCTTTTGTTATAAGCAAAAGGAGGTAGGTTAAAATAGTCGCATTATGAAATGATATGTACCATGTAGATACAATAGTAACTTTTTGAAAAATTGTGAACACAGCGAAAGCAATATTGAACATCTTTAAGAATTTGTAAATACGAAATATAATAAATGTTTAAGGCAATTAAGTTGATATTTTTAATTTAGATACACAAGTTGCAAGTATATTTGATATTGGTAATTGAAAATTAGCAAGCAAGATTACAAATATTAAGAAAAGATATGCTTTACTATCAAGTGCATTTACTCAAGATTATAGAGAATAGTGTAGATAAGCTTTAGGTCCAATTCTCATGAATGGAAGTGTTATAAATGATAATGATGTGTTCAATAAAGGTGTTTTGATAAAATATACAAGTGTATAAATCAAACCACATGTAAGTTTGAATTTTAAGAACATAACTTAAAATAAACATAAACAACTTTACTTCCACAAATTTCAATGGACATAAAGATTTTAGTTTTTTTTAAAGAGAAGTGCCCAAAAATATGTTTGCACATGACACTTTAGAATTTGTGGTGGAGTTTTCCTTATTCTTTTTATTATTTTTTTTTTACAAAGGACTCCAAATTCACTTGTTGCAAACATATATATATTTTTTTGAAATACCACATTTCTCTGATCACAAGTGCATGAAAAACAAAGAATTGCAAGAATGAATTCAATGTTGTGTAGGTAACCTATTTATGAAATTCAAAAATTATATGTTCTTATACAACACAATCGTGCGAAAATAAGATTTAAAACACACGTAGATTAACAAAAAGGTGTAAGTGAGAAGATCATTATCAAAGATAAATCTTAACTCATACTTTGAGGCATGTAAAAACATTTCTACACAAGTAATCTATAACCAAATTCATTGCACATTTTATGATAATATTCAAGGCCTGACAAAAACAAAACAATGTTTTTTAAGAAACTTGAAAGATAAAATCAAACATTGTAAATAATCTTTAAGTAATAAATATAATTACCCTTGATTTTAGCATTTAAGCATAATATTTTTTTCTTTTATCATTTTTTAAAACAAAATATGAAGAATAGAAAACTTTTAAAAATAGAGAAATAAAAATAAAACACTGCATTAAAATAATACCATAAATTTTTCAAAAAGACAGAAAAAAATTTGGAGCAAAGGGGCTAACGTCAGGAATTAGTTTCTTAACGCCAACACAAAACTGCAAATCTTGATATTTTGAAAAAGGTTTTTCACAATTCCTTTGTATTATAAAGAGGCCTTATTAATGTTGGAATTTTAGAGATTTTATAGTTGATTTGAAGGCCCTTTTATCATGTTTTTGGTGTTTTTTTTAAAAAGTGATTTTACATTATAATAGGTTTTTTAAATGCAATCAAATATAAATAGAGACAAAAAAAATTTTGATAGCATTTTAAAGGGATTAATGAGATATTTCCAAGACGCCCAATTCTAACCAAAGCTTGTTAAAACGTACATCGGGTAGAGGTTTGGTGAAAATATTGGCAAGTTGTGAGTCAGTCCCTATAAAGCTAATTATAACATGTTCCTTCTTGATATGATCCCAAATAAAATGATGTCAAACATCTATATGTTTTGATCTAGAATGTTGTACGAGATTGTTTGTAAGATTGATAGCGCTCTTTTTGTCACATTTTAATTCTGTTATTTAGATAAACACCGAAGTCTTCTAAAGTTTGGGTCATCCACAAGGCTTGTGCATAACAACTAGCTAGTGCGATATATTCAGCCTCGGTGGTGGAGAGGGCAACAGAATTCTATTTCCTACTCGACCATGATATGAGTGAAGGGTTTATAAAACGATATGTGTCACTAGTGCTCTTACGATCTAATGAACATCCCGCATAGTCCGAATCAATAAAACTGTGTAAAATAAAACAATCATTATAAGGATACCATAAGCCTTATCTAGATGTTACGCTTAGATATCTAAAAATACGTTTAACCGCTTTTAAATGTGATTCTTGTAGGTAAGCTTGGAATCTAGCACATAAACAAACGGAAAACATAATATCGGGTCTAGATGCACTTAAATACAGCAAGGAGCCTATCATTCCTCTATATAATGTTTGATCAATAGAAATACCAGCTTCATCTTTTCATAACTTTAATGATGCACTAATTGGTGTATTAGCTTGTTTTAGGTTTTCAAATCCAAATCTTTTAAGAATATCATGAACATATTTAGTTTGATGAATAAAAATACCATCTTGTCTTTGTGAGATTTGAAATCCTAGAAAATAAGTGAGTTCTCCTACCATGCTCATTTCAAATTCATTTTTCATCACTAAAACTACTTCATTACATAACTCTTCATTAGTGGCTCCAAATATAATACCATCAACATAAATTTGCAATATAATCAAATCATTATCTACATGCTTAATGAAGAGTGTATTATCCGTACTTCCCATTTTATAACAGCGCATTATCAAAAATAATGTCAATCTATCATACCTTGCACGTGGCACTTGCTTCAATGCATAAAGAGCTTTCTCTAACTAACACATTTTTTTGTGAAATTTTATCCTGCACAACCAAAAAACAAGCCAAGGCAGATCAAATTGCTCCTCACCTCCCTTACTAAAAATTTTCAACCTACACAACCAAAACACAAGCCAAGGCGTGGCCAAAATGCTCCTGACCGCCCTTACCAAAAACATTCAGTTTGCACAACTACAACACATGCCAAGGCACGATCAAAATGCTCCTAACCTCCCTTACCGAAACATTCATCAAGCACAATGAAAGTACAAGGAAGGCATAGTGAAAATGCTCCTGACCGCCCTTTCTGAAAACACTCAGCCGGCAAAACCAAAGCACAAGCCAAGGTACGGTCAAAATGCTCCTGACATCCCTTACTGATAACATTTGGTGTGCATAACCAAAGCACAAGCCAATGCATGGTCAAAATGCTCCTGACTACCCTTATCAAAAATATTCGGCCTACACAACCAAAGCACCAGTCAGGGTGCGTTCAAAATGCTCCTGACCACCTTTATCGAAAACATTTGGCCTGCACAACCAAAGCACAAGCCAAGGCGCATTCAAAATGCTCCTATGCGCTCTTTTTGAAAATTTTTGTCCTGCACAACCAAAGCACAAGCCAAGACATTGTCAAAATGCTCCTGACCGCCCTTACCAGAATCATTTGTCCTGCACAACCAAAGCACAAACCAAGAAGCGGTCCAAATGCCTCTTACCACCCTTATAGAAAACATTCGGCCTACACAACCAAAGCACGAGCCAAAGTGCAATCAAAATGATCCTGACCTCCCTTACTGAAAACATTTGGCCTGCACAACCAAAACACAAGACAAAAGGTGGTCAAAATGATCCTGACCGCCCTTACCAAAAACATTCATCCTGCACAACCAAAACACGAGCCAAGGCGTGGTCAAAATGCTCCTGACCGCAATGCTCCTGACCGCAATGCTCCAAACCGCCGTTACCGAAAACATTCGGCCTGTACAAACACAGCACAAGACAATGAGCGGTCCAAATACTCCTGAGCGCCCTTGCCGAAAACATTCGGCCAACACAAATAAAGCCCAAGCCAAGATGTGGCCAAAATGCTCTGAACACCCTTACCAGAAACATTCGGCCTACACAACCAAAGCACAAGCCAAGGTGCGGTCAAAATGCACTTTGTTGGATCTTATGGCGCCCTTAGAGGGGGGGGGGTGAATAAGGGGTTTAAGAATTTTGAGTAAAACTGAGAGATTTATAGAAAATCGAATCTTTTTTATCCTGTTGCTAACACTGCATTAAGAGTTTGTGTTGGGCGTTAGCTCTCCATAAAATTAGGCTTCACAAGAATATGTCAAAGCGATTGTACTTATGAAATCTTAAATGAAATACAATTCCAGAAAATTAGAAATAATGAAAACGAATATTACATTTCAAAGAGAATTACAAAGATAGAATTTCAATAACATTTAAAATTAAAGGCGACAAGGTAAAAATAACTTTTTGTTCCTTCACCGGTCCTTCTCCCAAGGATCGCTTGGCTATAGCCTATCTTTACCAAGATAAGGTCTCTAGCCACCCCCTAGATCTACCCTTGACCTAGTCTCCATGCACAAGGAGACAATTTCCCCCCTAAGCAGAACCCGACCTAGTCGCCACATGCAAGGCGGCAAATTCACTACCGTTACAAGAAAATAATGAAAAGATAAAAGTAAATTCAGAATAAAAGACTCCCTATATTTATAAGCTCTTAAGGAGATTTTGCAGATACGCAAATACCATCGTCAAAGTTGAAGCAAGCATCCTTCTTCAAATTTGATCATTGGAAATCTCCTTCTCACTCTTGTACCTTAATGGTGGTGTTGGGAGTGCTCTCTGAATTTGGGGGTGAAATGCTCTCTCAGAAGATTGGAATGAAGGCTTGAAAGTTCAATATTTGAGCAATGAAATTAACTCTTCAAATAGGCACGGGAGCTAACGTCGGGCATTAAGAAGTTAACGCCATCATTAGTGATCCTGTATGATCGTGGCTGAGATCGTGCAATCATCAAGATCATGGCAGATCATGGACTCAATGCGAGCGTTAGCTCCAACAGTGTCATTGTCTCTTTGTTATCGACGATATTTCTTCTCTATGTCAAGATCGTTTAGACGTCATTCCTTCTCGATGATAAGTTAACGCGGGGCATTAACTTCTAACGCGGTGTATTAGCTCTCTTTTCAAAGAATCATCATCAATCAACATCTAGTTCATATGGCTATTTAACAATAGTACCTGCACACTATAAACACAAGCAAGATCAAATACATAGTGTGATTTGTTATTCTCAAACTAAGAGATGTAGAACACAAGCTCCAACAATTTCCCCCTTTTGATAATAACAAATCCACTAATAAGAAATAAACTTTAATTTGAGTAGTGTTTATTGAAAGTGCACAGTTAACCTCACTAGAATTCTCTAGAGGGGGGGGGGGAGTGAATAGAGATTTAAAAGTACTTTGTGCAAAGTTAACAAATATATATATATATATATGTAACAATCTCAGAGTTAAGCTTCCTACACACACCAACAAGAATTAAGTAAATAAAGAAAGAATTACCAAAATGAAAATTACAGCACAAAACAAAGAAATATAGTGGTTCCCCAAACATTGGGTAGTCCACTCTTCTACCCCCTTGGTAGGAATTCACTATCTTGCACTGAGTCTTTTGATAAGGAGACTCTTAGAACCAGCCTGAGTCTTTTGATAAGGATACTCTTAGAACCAGTACAACTGAATTTTTTGAAGAGAGATTCTAAAAACTCTTTTACACAATTGAAGTTGAAATAAGAATGAGAAGAAGAATTAGAAGAAACAATTAAAACAAGAAGGAATCTTCTTCCTAGCAAGAAGATTAGAAGAACAAGAATAGTGAATGTAATCTCTCTTCTATAGTGAGAAGGAGATTGTAAGCTTTTCTCTCTTTTGTGAGAGCTTTCAGAATTTGCAGCAGAATGGCTTCAGAAGGAGGAGAAGATGAAGGCTATTTCTTTGCTGCAGCACACTATCTCTTTTCTCAGCTTTCTCACTCTTCACTTGGGAGCTCTTCCTCTTTTTCAAATGTATATGGTGGATCAATACCTATTATCCTCTGCCGACCTCCTTCTTATTTATAGCTCTGTTTAAAAAGATATTGCTAAAGGAGAATAATCACATAGCAGACAGAGAATTAGAAAGAGATAAAATTTTCCATAATCAATATTTCTGTAGATGGAAAGAGATCTTTTTTATTTCAAATAATATCCATATTAAACTTAATCAAATTAGCCAAGAATCAAATAGAAGGAAAGACTGATTCAGAATGGCTATAAAAGAATAATATCATTCCATAAAAATCATATCTACAGAAAGAAGGAAAGAGATCTGGCGTGTTTTTGAATTCCTTACAGAAATCGACGTGCGTCGATTACTATTCGACGTGAACGTCGATTTCATCCTAGCTGAACGTCGAGAGGAGAATAAGGAAGGTGCGTCGACTAAGGTGCGACGACTTTATTAAATGCGTTGAGTAGAAGTCAGAGGTACGTCGACAAAGATTGCGTCGAATTCTTCTTAAAGTAACTTCGACTCATTCTGAGAGAAACGTCGACTACATTTCGACGTTACGTCGAATACTATTCGACGCATATTTACTTTGCCTAATTTTTCATTCTTAGAATTTATATTCTACTTAATTCTAGGGGTTAAGATAAATCATTTCCCCAACAATCTCCCCCTATTTGTCTTAACCCTATTTAGAGAGAAATTGTATCAGCTTTTAATCAACACAGCAAAGCATTTATAGAGAAGAAATATGTTAAGTAATCAGAAGAAGGGAGAAATCATATAAACAGACTTCATAATAAGTATTTAAGCATGGAAAAAAAATATATATTGTATCAATATTGTTCAACACATCATTCTGGAGGGGTAGGAGGAGTTTTTCTTTTCCTAGTGAATACTACTGTTTTTGGAGAGATGGATTGCTCCTTCTTAGTAGCAGGTAGTTCACTCAGCTCCCCCTGAGTGACAGCAGGTTGCTCCCCCTGGGATGGAACTTTCTTTGAGCCTTCTACTTCTTCTTTAGTTTCTTTCTCATCTCCTATTTCAGGTATAACAACATCTGGCTCCCCCTGAGCTTCAGCTTCCTCTTCAGCTTCATTCTCTGCTCTACTTGCCTCCCCTTGCAATAGATCCACTTGTTGTGCAGCTTCTCTTGCTTAAATCAGTACATCTGATATCTGCTCTTCAGTATGTAGCTCAGTTTTGTGGCTGGAGAGCTGCTCTTCATCTAACTTCTCTCCCTTCTTGGCCTTCTTAGCCAAGGAGGTTAAGAAAGACTTGGTGACCCTAGATGAAGAGATAGAGGATTTCAGACTTTGCACAGAGGCATTGACCCCATCTATTTGGGTTTGCATGTACATGATGGAGGAGTGAATTTGAGAGCAGTGTCCATCCAGCATGTCCTAAAATTTTTAGGCTGCTGACTGGATACACTGGGTGATGAGGTTTTCAGTGGATGGAGATGGTTCATGTTGTGTTGGAGGAGGAGGAGACAATGGAGGAGGAGGAGATAATGGTGGAGGTGTACGTGTTGAAGGTGGAGAGGGGACTGTATCATTTTGATGAGGTGTATTTGATGGAGGAGGTGGAGGAATAGAGGAGGGTTGAGCAGGTGATTGAGTTGGTATTTGTGAAGGTGTGGATGATGGTGGTACAGAAGAGATGTCTGTATGAGGAGGTAAGGATGGATGAGCAGGAGAGTTAGGAGGAGATGGAGTCCTTTCAGGAATGGCACCAGGCTTGGGGATTTGCCTGGTCCATTTTGAGAAGAGAGCAATGGACATCCTTTTGCCAGGAGGGATGGGAATTCCTTTTGACCTGCATAGGTCAGGGAAGGAGTGGAAGAGGACTTGACTCATAATCCTCATGTAGGCATTCTCTTTGTGAGAATATTTGTAGCCTATCATTTTGAGTAAGCAGCTGCCCCAGTCTACTTTCTTCTTCAGCACAAGGGCCCCATGAGATTCAGTTATTGCCTGGGCACTGCATCATGGGCAGAGATCTTACATAGTAGTATCTTTCCTACTATGTCTGTCAATAGTCTGTATTCATCAGAGAAGTCTATTTTCTTTAGGTGGATTGGTCTATCTTTGGAGAACTTCATTGTGATTAATAAATTCTTGATTTCATTAGGGGTGAGTTCCACAGGTTCATCACCTGATAAGGGAATGATAAAGGAGATTTATTTAGTTACTCTTTTAGAAAATAACTTGCTTTCCCTATTTGATTTGAACAAGGATAATATTGGAATGTACCTGATGAAAGATCAAAGGTGTTCCTAATGTGTTCAGCAGAGATTGAGACAGGTGTCTCATATATTGTTCCAGTGATTTCTCCTTGTTCAGATATCTGAACATGAGCCATTAGCTCTGTGAGTTCTGTCTCCAAGAGCTTGCATCTTGTGGAGATGAGCTTATCTAGGCCAGCTTCTGTGAAGAGAGCTATGATGCTCTTATAATTTTCGGCGACGGCCTAGAAGGATTCGAGGTCAATGTCAAAACCAGAGTTTATCTTGGGAGCCATTTTCGGTCAGTGAGAGAGAGGAAGAGATGGCTGGACTAAGAGGTAAGAAGGATGAAAGATGCAGAGTGCGAGAGGATTTCTAACTGAAGAGTTTATTTAAGTCAGGTGAAACATCGAAACAAGACACAATTCGAGGCTTATTCGGTACTACAGTAGATGTGATCGAAAAATATTTTAATATTGTAACGGCCCAGCCCCGACCACCACACTGAGGGCTGGCAACCCGGCTCACAAGGCCGGTCCATCTCCACCCAGTGGGCCGGCTAACCGACCGTTAGACGCCTGGCCCCATTGTCCAGGACGCCCGGGCTGCAGCCCGCTTAGCAACACCCCAACCAATCCCTGTAGCCTGTTTCTCAGCTACAGTAGGGTGTTGATGGCAGGATTCGAACCCCCGCCACCCTTGATAAGAACCTCTTCAAACAGGTCTCATCACCAACTGAGCTGCACTGGGTGGAGATGGACCGTCCTTGTGAGCCGGGTTGCCAGCCCTCAGTGTGGTGGTCGGGGCTGGGCCGTTACAAATATTGCCGCTCTTTTTCATGAAGTTGACGTTACGTCGAGTGGAATTCGACGTAAGCGTTGATACAGTCTGAGTTAAGATGTTAGGGTTTCCTATCGACGTATGCATCGATCGAAGTTGACGCATGCGTCGATTTTATTTATAATTATTGGATATCGACGGTGCGTCGATTAATAAGTCTACGTGACTTTCATTTTGCCTGAAACTTCTTGGTTTCTCTTGAGAGATTATTTCTTCCTGCTCCTAATGTTTTCTAATTCAGTCTTGGACTAATTTTTATAAACAATTAGATTGATTGTGCCAACATTGTTTGGCAATCACTACAAGAAAATTGGCATTTAGTGACGAAAATTTTGGTCACTAAATAGTGCGGTTTGGTCACTAAAGACATTTAGTGACCAAATTTAATCCGTCACAAGGTGGTTGCAAAATGGGCGTCACAAAATGTCTTTAGTGACCAAAGATATTTCCGTCACTAAATGTATATTTTTTTTGTGACAACTAATTTTCGTCACTAAATATACATTTTAGTGACCATTGATTTTCGTCACTAAATATACATTTATAGTGACAACTAATTTTCGTCACTAAATGTGCATTATTAGTGACGAAAATTTATTGTCACTAAATGTAAACTAGTTGTGACAACTGTTTTTGGTCACTAAATGTACATTTTTAGTGATAATTTTTTTCGTCACTAAATATATTTAGTAACCAAATTTATTTAATCACTAGTTGTACAATGCAATAATTACAACTTTTGGTTACTAAAATTATTTATTTCATCATTAAATAAAACAATAAATAAAATACTCATTTGCTAAAAAATATCATGAAAGAAAATAGAATGTTTCATTAAATTTATTAATAGAATTAAGGTGGGAGAGAGCTCAAACTCTTTAGTACAGGCCAATAGAGCTTTAACTATATTAAACTAAATACATACAAAAATTCTATAATAAATAAAGATTACATAATAATTCACACAAAATAAATAAATATATTGTGTTGAACAAATATATTGATTTCTCCATCCTCTCCAAGCTCCCCGTCTTCAAGCTCCACATAGGCACCATTTCTACTGGATCCGTCTAGACCTTTCTTATGTTTCTTGTGTTGGTTTTCACTGCCAGAATCAATACAATATCTATGCTGCAAAAGCAAAAGGATAAATATAAAAATCTCTCATGTATAGTTAAGAGAAAGAAAAGCTTCATAGTAATAATAAATATATTTCTCACCTTTCTAGATCTCTTATTGTCACTGTTATGCCTTCTTGACTTCTCAGATTCTTCATTCTCATCTTTCTCAGAGCCTGTATTTGTTCTGAATGTTATCAACAAATACGTAGATATCGCGGAAACCCTGCAGAGAAAATGAATCAATCAACATCCGAACTTAAAATCAATTTGTTCATTGCTCCAAGAAGAAGTCAATACTATGGATAAATAAAAAGAAAACCAACAATTTTGCCTGAGATATAATCTTATTTTTCCAGCAGTAAAGTGAGTGATCTGTATGCCTGCTAGTGATCCTCTACAAAGAACAAATACAGCAGAACAGTTATGTAGAAAGAACCAAGTTTCACAATTGTTAAAATAACTTTACCTGAGACAAATGCAGATGATGCCCTAGAACTTAAATAGCATTGCAGATGCCATAGGAGAGAGAGAGTAGTAGTCATGCACTAGAATTTCAATTAGCATTACCTGAGACCTAGCGCACTAGCGTGCCGTGAGAATCCCGTCCTGCTCAGGGTCTAAGCACATGCCTACTTTTCCCAGGGGTTGAGGATCTCTAATTGAAGTTGGGAAATTTCCTTCCCAGTCAAGCCTGCCGAAGAGGCCCTTACACTAGATTGCCTACCGTGGACGAAGCCGGAAGTGATGAAGCCAATTGGTCACCTGTACCACTGCAAAGTGGAGATATCTTGCCACACGTGCAGCTTCCATGTGTCATAATTTCCTCTAGTGAAGTAGAACTGGACGAAGGACTGCGACATTTGTAGCGGGGCATGTTCCTCCGACCTGTCATTTCAAGCAAATTCTCATAGTTAAGACTAAATATGAAAAGTCAAAGACATCAATTAAACTCAACTCGTCTCACTATACGTTTATGGATCACGAATTTGGAAGCGAGAGATCTATTTCATTAAGTTTCAACGAAAAAAGTACTTGAAAATCACTTTCAAAAATCAGATATATTACAAACACTTTCAATAAGATAGATCGTAATTGTCCTTCATTTACTAAATTTTGTGTATGCCTGGAGCTCCATGCTGGGGGGTTAGCAGGATCAGGAGCACAGACAATTGCCCCTTCTTGAAAAGAACCATCCTTGAAAGAATGAATCAAAACCCTCACAAACGAAGGCCTTTCCCGGGATTCTTGATAGCAGGATTCTTCTAGTACAAAATTATAATCATTCAATGTTCTTGGAACGGAAACCATGAAGGACGCCCCAGAAATAAATTACTTGTAGGTTGGATTGCCGAGCGCTTCACACACTCATACTCATTCCTCAACTGATCATACATCTCATCAAGTTTCCTCTTTTGCCTGCTTGTTCTATTAGAAACAATTAAAAGAATAGACTCCTAATATAGGAAAACACTAATGAAATTAATATTAACTTGGATTTCTCAGCATATTTTTCCTAAAGTTCTTGTCAATCTTTTGTTACTCTTTCATTTTCTTGTTCCATCATCTGACATCTTTTTGCCATCTTCTGGTATGCTGCGTGCACTTCCTCCATCTTTTCAGTGAATTTCTCTTGAATGGAAATTGTGTGAGTTAGTTGTAGATCTCTCTATAACTTAGTTGTTGATATCTCCGTGACTTAGTTGAAAAAATGTTAAAGGAAAGAAAGTTATAAGAATATATCACTCACAAGATCAACAAGAAACCCGTCTCTATGAAGGAAAAAGAGGTTGTATATACTTTCATCCACTTTTATGAACGGTGGTGGTGAACGTGGTGGTTATGAACGCCCGACCTCACCTAAGAAATTTCATCCACTTTTATGTTCAAATGTAGTTTTTTCTCTCTATATATGGTGGTCATAACCATTGTCATGCCAAACATATACATTCAATATGCTATGATGATGGCATTTTTTTTCAAACTCACCGGAGAAAAAACACCACGCTAAAAGTGCGATCATTTTTAGTCAAACTGGGCAGCTGTAAGAGATTCAATGCTCCCGACAATTACAAACATTATTAAGGTTAATGGAGACTATGCATTATTGAGTAAATCTGAGAGGAGAATTCATTAGTATGCCAAATGATGAATCGGTACACATCATTGACACCCACTCAACCTCGTATGGGTGCATGGGGCACCTTAGGGAATCCGAGTTCATCGTTCATCTGCCACAGCCAGGTTTTAAATATAAATGCATCAACATTGGCAGCATAAATGCATGTAAATGAAGTAGAAGAAACAATGCAAGAAAAATAGGGCGAGAAAAATGCCGGTAGTATAATTATTGAGTGTCGAGGGGTACCATGTGCAATATTGATGGTATCAAGTGCTATATTAAGTGCGATCGAGTGTAGTTTTTATATGCCAAAGCTACTCAGCAAATATGATCTATATGATATATTTATACTGGCAGATCATGAGAAGGCATTCCCTATAAAATTAGTGCAAAGTATCCAACCTCTTCAATATAAGTCAAAAATTCCTGATCAGAAGAAAACATCAGAATCTTCTTCGCATCAGCAACCGACAGGGAGTCGTAAGCTTTCTCACTGCAACCAGCTATCTCGTCCCTGAAAAATCCATCGAATTGTCATAAAAATGGCTTAAAAGGAATTGTGGGGGCGGCGAATTTGCAAAGCTTTGTGCGGGCGTACCTACTTGACAGTTTTTGCAAGAAGGTCCATGAAATATACGCAGGTTTTGGGTTGCACATTTTACCTAGCGCTTAAAACTCGGTTGTAAGCACCTTCCATGAAAGACTGTTCTAACTCAACATGATGTCTGATGTAAGGATTTTCAAGGGCAGCAGCTCTAACTCTGGAATTCAGATATTCGATTTTGGACGAGGAGCCTATGAAGATTACGGCCCAAAATTGGGTATTCTCGTGATGGCGGAATGAGGCCACTATGCCAAAGTAAATAAAAAATAAATAAATGATAACATGAGCTTGTTTGATTTTTTGAAAGAAAAATAAAGAATTAAAAGCAGTTGATCAATAAAAGACAGAAGACAGGATGAAAATGATAATTAACTGGTTTACAAAACAAAGAAACCTGGACTTTGAGAAGTGGAAAACCCCAGAAGTTGACAAAAAGCTAAGCATACTGGAAGGGAATGTAATAATAAGAAAATCACATAATAAACCAAAGAAACATGGGAATTTTGAAAAGTTTTTGATAATTAGAATGTTGAACATGCAAACGAGAATCATATATGAGAACCACATAATAAATAAGGTGTCATATCAGGAACTGGTGCCCTCTGGAAAGCATGTTGAGCATGCAATTGGATTGCAGTTACCGAGCTTTGCTTTTAATAGAGAGTGAACGTAGTATTGAAGTCTCCACAACGTGATGCCATCCTATATAAAATAAATCAAATCAATGGAAGTGGTATTTGATTGCAGTTACAAGAAATATCACATCCACTATACCTAACTTCCTTAGTAATTCGGCTGAATGTCTTATAAACTATCAGAGTTCTGCTGAATGTCTAATAAACTAACAATAAAACTTCTTCCATATGCAAAGGAATCCTAATGACATCACTCAGATTTTACCACGGTATTTTTAAGTGGACTTTTGCCAAATGGGGGAAAACATCCTAACTTGGTAGATCCCCTCGATGCACTGCTGTAAGTAAGAATCTGCATTCTATGGGAAATATTTCTTCTTTATCATCATTGCCAGAGAGCACTGAGGCCGCCTCTGAAACTGGGCTTCTCAATGTTCAGAAAAATAAAGAGGCTAAAACAAGTTAATCAAACCTAAAAAATCAATTTGTACAAATATTATAAAATTGGAATCACCCAAACGAGCTGCTTCCCACAATTTCTGCTCCTCTTCTCCCTTCAATTCGCAATCACCCAAATACCTAATTCGATGAATCTGCATCAATTTTATGGCATACGATGAATGGATCGTAGAAACTATTCCTATAAAACTTTTATTATATTAAATATAGAAGCAGGGGATATGGCCCTGATCAGAATTTGAAATTCATGAGAGCCTGCAACAATGAGTGACTGCAGCTTTCTTTATTAGGATGTTCAGAAAAAATACATCAAAATCATATAAAGAGGAAACGGATAAAAGCAAAGCTACAGCCATCTGTCAATTCGCCTGCTACTTCAAATTTTCATTTCTATAAGGATTAAGGGGGGTTATACTTATCACCACTTACAGGAAATGTGTTTGAAGCATCACACGACATTCCTTCAGTCAAATATCATAAATTTATTAGAACAGAGCAACAATGATCATATAGATTATCAAAAGATGAATACAGCCATATAAATGATATTTATTCATCTAAAATTTTGCCTTTTTTATAACTTACTTCAAATTTCCTGCTTCTATAAGAAATAGGAGGGTGAATTTTGATGGTGAAATAAGAGATATTATAAGAAGAAACACTCGTTAAGATTACCTTATTTATGATCAGCTGCTGACAACTTTGATCTACCAAAGAAGGATAAGTTGGGCAGCGGGGGTGGTTACTGAATGATAGCAGGTAGATTGACAAATTTTCTCACTGATAGCAGGTTGATTGCATCATATAAAGTTGAAAGAACAATTAATTATCAAATGAAGTAAACTTATCAGGAAGAAGGCCAGATTTCTCATCACCACCAAAATAAGTAGCATAAAAACGATCCTCACGGAGCGCATAAACCTAAACAGCAGTACTTTCACAGGATTTAACCCAAAATATAAATTCAAAAGCAGAATTTAGCAAGATTCGATAGAAACCTCTGTGAGAAGCTCCCAAGCCCATGTAATGGCTTCCCTCTTGAAGTAATCACCAAAAAACTAGTTACCGAGTATCTCGAAGAAGGTGTGATGGTAGGTGTCCTTACCGACATCGTCCAGGTTATTATGCTTGCCGTCGGCGCGGATGCACTTCTGGGTGTTGCAAGCGCGGGAGAGTTTTCCAAGCGGTGTGCATGAGAACGGAATTATAGGACTCGGGATGCTCATCTTCGTGGCCGACGCACCATCGAGGTACCGAGGAAGCATGATGGCCGAACGCGAAGTTAGGGCACGGAGCGTCGCTGTTCTGTTTTACCGTGATAAAATCGCACGCAGTTATGAAATTATTTCATTTATATTCTAGGTTTTATTAATGGCAATATGGAAAAACACTTAATAAATTTATGATAATTTGCATTATATAAAAGTAAAAAATCTAATTTAAAATTTTTTAAAAGTATTTGAGTATTTCATAAATATTTTTTTTTGTTTTATGTTATAAGTGGGGTAAAATAGAATATACATTTTAATATATGCATACTGCTTTCACTCGCTTGCGGCGCATCAGGTTTTTTCACGCATCTCTCACTGTCTACCGCCAGAGAAAATCCTAAGCCGGCAACTACTATACATTGTCTCTCTCGCACCAGATTATTCTCATGTCAACACATTTTGTCGTTTGTTCTCTCGCAGCATCCCACTCCATCTGTCGACTCCCCCGTCATTGACGAAGCTTTAAAAATATTGGGCCTTCTCATTAGGAGGGAATGGGGGGAGCAAACCTAGTCGAAGTTAATTAGCTTAGCTTATATGTTTAATAATTTTTTATTATAAAATAATTTTCATTTAGGAGAGAATAAATAAATTATTGTGAAAAAAACTCTAAAATTTTGATGACTGGTGACTATTTTTTTGGTCACAAAAAAAAAATTAGTGATGAAATTATTTTTGGTCACTAAATACTTCAAAAAATTTATTTTAGTGACAGAATATATATTTCGTCACTAAAGATATGTTTTTAGTGACCAAATATTTATTTCATCACTAAAGATGTGTCTTTAGTGACGAACAACATTTCGTCACTAAAGAGGTGTTTTTAGTGACGAAATATATTTCGTCACTAAGTTTTCATCACTAAATGTAAGTTTTCTTGTAGTGAATGTGGCCAGTTTTATTGCAGATATAACATCTGACTGTCTTTAGATTATGGGAATTTGAGTTTAGAGAGGGATAGTGGTGTTGATTAGGATAGAAATTTTGATTAGGATAGAAATTTTGGTTAGGATAGAAGTTTTGATTAAGATGGAAATTATGATCATGATGAATGGGTCCTGAATGGGGATTAAGATGGAAAGTTTTTGGAGAATAGACATGTCCTGTAATTATGTTGCTCTAGATTTTTATACGTCGATATCTATTCGACGTATGTTGATAGTTGCGTCAATTTATATTCGGCGCTTTCTCCAGATTGTGTTGATCTAAAATCGTCGCATGTAAGAAGTTACGTCGATTGGAAGTCGACGTACTTTTATTCAAGCGTCGAGTTGAGGTCGAAGCATCTGGGAGATTGCGTCGAGTAGAATTCGACGCATTATCATTCATGCGTCGATATAAAGTCGACGCAATTGTGTTTTAACAAATTTTATTTTTCCCTTTTTCTGATTTTATTTTTTATGAGTTGTTTCTTTTGGCTTAGTTGCCTTCTTAGAAGTAGTTTGAGAGTCTTCATCTGTATAGTATGATGTTTCATCGAAATGATTTATCTCATTGAGGAAGTCTTCTTCCTTATTTTGTGAGTCTTCTTCTTGGTTTATTGATTTAGTGGGTTTAGTGAATTTAACAGGGCTCATCCAAGCAGGTTTGTTGGATGGAATTATACTAGCTGAGGGATCAGCTCCTAGCCCAAGATTTTTATGTCTTATTGTTTGTTTTTCTATGATTTCTTTAAGTGTTTGGCTTCTCATTTTTATTGATTCTTCAAAAGCTATTGCTTGGGATACTTTATTCTTAAGGAGATGGTTTTCTATTTTAGCCCTCTCTATTTCTTTTTCTCTGATGTTAGCCCTTAACTCATAATTTTTAGAACAAGTATCCTCTATATTTCTCTGTTTTTTAATGACATTAATTTGTTCTTTTAGATTCTTAATTTCGTGTTTAGCTTTTAGTTGATCTAAACATAATCCTTTAAAATCATTTTTGAAATCATCACACAGAAAATCTATGTCATAAAAAATGCTTACCTCATCCTTATCCTCAGATTCCTCTATGAGAATAGGGCTATTTTCTTTATCATCTTCAGAAGAGATGCTCCCTTTTGATTCTGTCTCACTCCATGATTTAGCACTATGTTCTTCCTTTGAGCTTTCAAGAGCCATTAAGCATAGGTCTTCTTGCTTAGACTCTTCATTGTCACTTTTGGATGAGGTGTTGTCATCAGAATCTGTTTCACTCCAAGCTTCTGCAATGAAGCCTCTTTTTTTTCTTCTTCCCCTTTTTCTTGAGATCTTTCTTTTTCAGATCTTTCTTTTTCTTAGTATTTTCTGGACATTCTGGTGCAATGTGTCCATTTTTCCTGCAGGAATAACAAATAATTTCTTTAGTAGGTGTTCTATCATACCTTGGTTTTGGTTCTCTCCTTCTAGACCCATCTGTCCTGACCCATTTCTTGAATCTTCTGGCCAGGAGGCTGAATAATTCTTCTTCAGTGACCGGGGTCTCTTCTTCTGTTGCTTTCAAAGCAATGTTTCTATCATTTGAGGAGGTTGGAGTGATTCCTCTTCTTTCCTTCTTTTCTCTGGTTTCAACAGTTGCTCATAGGATTTGAGTTTTCCTAAGAGGGCATTTGTTGAGATTTCCTTTTGTCCTCTTGTATCTCTTATTGCCCATATTCTTCAGTCCCATGAACTAGGGAGACTCATTAACAGTTTGTCATTGATCTCTGTGAGAGAGATCTCTCTTTCCAGGCTCCTTATTAGATTGATGATCAGACTGAATCTGTCATACATCTCAGATATGCTTTCTTCATGCTTCTTTTGAAAGTTCTCATATTGGGAGATCAATAGAGCCTTTTTATCTTTCCTTTCATCAGCACTTCCTTCTACCATCTTGGTAAGAGCCTCCCATATTTCCTTGGCTGTTTCACAGTCAACAACCTTTTGAAAGATTTCATCTGAGAGGGTTGAGACAAGAATGTTCACAGCTTTTGCATCACATGTTCCTGCCTTCTTCTCTTCAACTGTCCACTCAGCCCTTGGGACAAGTGTTTGAGTCACTTCACCACTTGAGTCTCTTCTATAAGGCTTTGGAGGACCTGTCAAAATAACATTAAATAATTCTTCATCAATAGAATTCATATTGATCCTAATTCTTGTTTTCCAAAGTGCAAACTTTTTAAGATTGCACATTGGTGGTCTGGTGGAAGCATAATCTTTAATTTGTGTCATGTGAAAAATAGTTTTTAGAAATATATATATATATAAGAGGTAGGATCTTTTTGATCAAGGAGTTAACCTTTTTAGATCAACCTCCCTTTGATACCAATTGAAAGTGCACAGTTAACCTCACTAGAATTCTCTAGAGGGGGGTGAATAGAGATTTAAAAGTACTTTGTGCAAAGTTAACAAATATATATATATATATGCGTAACAATCTCAGAGTTAAGCTTCCCACAGACACCAACAAGAATTAAGTAAATAAAGAAAGAAATAGCAAAATGAAAATCACAGCACAACACAAAGAAATATAGTGGTTCCCCAAACTTTGGGTAGTCCACTCTTCTACCCCCTTGGTAGGAATTCACTATCTTGCACTGAGTCTTTTGATAAGGAGACTCTTAGAACCAGCCTGAGTCTTTTGATAAGGAGACTCTTAGAACCAGTACAACTGAATTTTTTGAAGAGAGATTCTAAAAACTCTTTTACACAATTGAAGTTGAAATAAGAATGAGAAGAAGAATTAGAAGAAACAATTAAAACAAGAAGGAATCTTCTTCCTAGCAAGAAGATTAGAAGCACAAGAATAGTGAATGTAATCTCTCTTCTATAGTGAGAAGGAGGTTGTAATCTTATCTCTCTTTTGTGAGAGCTTTCAGAATTTGCAGCAGAATGGCTTCAGAAGGAGGAGAAGATGAAGGCTATTTCTTTGCTGCAGCACACTATCTCTTTTCTCAGCTTTCTCACTCTTCACTTGGGAGCTCATCCTCTTTTTCAAATGTATATGGTGGATCACTAGCTATTATCCTCTGCCGACCTCCTTCTTATTTATAGCTATGTTTAAAAAGATATTGCTAAAGGAGAATAATCAATTAGCAGACAGAGAATTAGAAAGAGATAAAAGTTTCCATAATCAATATTTCTGTAGAAGGAAGGAGATCTTTTTGATTTCAAATAATATCCATAATAAACTTAATCAAATTAGCCAAAAATCAAATAGAAGGAAAGACTGATTCAGAACGGCTATACAAGAATAATATCATTCCATAAAAATCAGATCTACAGAAAGAAGGAAAGAGATCTGGCGTGTTTTTTAATTTCTTATAGAAATTGACGTGCGTCGATTACTATTCGATGTGAACGTCGATTTCATCCTAGCTGAATGTCGAGAGGAGAATAAGGAAGGTGCGTCGACTAAGGTGCATCGACTTTATTAAATGCGTCGAATAGAAGTCAGAGGTACGTCGACAAAGATTGCGTCGAATTCTTCTTAGAGTTACTTCAACTCATTCTGAGAGAAACGTCGACTACATTTCGACGTTGCGTCGAAAACTATTCGACACATATTTACTTAGCCTAATTTTTCATTCTTAGAATTTATATTCTACTCAATTCTAGGGGTTAAGATAAATCATTTCCCTAACATTTATAGTATATGCCAAGCGTGATAAACATGCATACTCCCCATATATGGATAGTCCCCCTATATAAATGCATTTTCTATTTTACTCCCCCTAAATAATAGATATCTTCAATTTATATCTACAATTTATTTCTTCAATTTATTCTCCCCCTTTTGTTATAAGCAAAAGGAGGTAGGTTAACGTAGTCGCATTATGAAATGATATGTACCATGTAGATACAATAGCAACTTTTTGAAAAATTGTGAACACAGCGAAAGCAATATTGAACATCTTTATGAATTTGTAAATACAAAATATAATAAACGTTTAAGGCAATTAAGTTGATATTTTTAATTTAGATACACAAGTTGCAAGTATATTTGATATTGGTAATTGAAAATTAGCAAGCAAGATTATAAATATTAAGAAAAGATATGCTTTACTATCAAGTGCATTTACTCAAGATTATAGAGAATAGTGTAGATAAGCTTTAGGTCCAATTCTCATGAGTGGAAGTGTTATAAATGATAATGATGTGTTCAATAAAGGTGTTTTGATAAAGTATACGAGTGTATAAATCAAACCACATGTAAGTTTGAATTTTAAGAACATAACTTAAAATAAACATAAACAACTTTACTTCCACAAATTTCAATGGACATAAAGATTTTTATTTTTTTTAAAGAGAAGTGGCCAAAAATATGTTTGCACATGACACTTTAGAATTTGTGGTGGAGTTTTTCTTATTCTTTTTATTATTATTATTTTTTTTTGACAAAGGACTCCAAATTCACTTGTTGCAAACATATAAATTTTTATTTTAAATACCACATTTCTCTGATCACAAGTGCATGAAAAACAAAGAATTGCATGAATGAATTCAATGTTGTGTAGGTAACCTATTTATGAAATTCAAAAATTATATGTTCTTATATAACACAATCATGCGAAAATAAGATTTAAAAAACATGTAGATTAACAAAAAGGTGTAAGTGAGAAGATCATTTTCAAAGATAAATCTTAACTCATACTTTGAGGCATGTAAAAACATTTCTACACATGTAATCTATAACCAAATTCATTGCATATTTTATGATAATATTCAAGGCATGACAAAAACAAAACAATGTTTTTTAAGAAACTTGAAAGATAAAATCAAACATTGTAAATAATCTTTAAGTAATAAATATAATTACCCTTGATTTTAGCATTTAAGCATAATATTTTTTTCTTTTAACATTTTAAAAAAAATATGAAGAACAGAAAACTTTTAAAAACAGAGAAATAAAAATTAAACACTGCATTAAAATAATACCATAAATTTTTCAAAAAGATAGAAAAAAAATTTGGAGCAAAGGGGCTAACATCAGGCGTTAGATTCTTCACGCCAACACAAAACTGCAAATCTTGATATTTTGAAAAATGTTTTTCACAATTCCTTTGTATTATAAAGAGGGCTTCTTAATGTTGGAATTTCAGAGATTTTAGAGTTGATTTGAAGGCCCTTTTATCATGTTTTTGGTGTTATTTTTAAAAAGTTTTTTTACATTATAATTGGTTTTTTTAAATGCAATCAAATATAAATAGAGACAAAAAAATTTTGATAGCATTTTAAAGGGATTAATGAGATATTTCCAAGACACCCAATTCTAACCAAAGCATGTTAAAACGTACATCGGGTAGAGGTTTGGTGAAAATATCGGCAAGTTGTGAGTCAGTCCCTATAAAGCTAATTATAACATGTTCCTTCTTGATATGATCCCAAATAAAATGATGTTGGACATCTATATGTTTAGATCTAGAATGATGTACGAGATTGTATGTAAGATTGATAGCGCTCTTTTTGTCACTTTTTAATTCTATGTTATTTAGATAAACACCAAAGTCTTCTAAGGTTTGGGTCATCCATAAGGCTTGTGCACAACAACTACCTAGTGCAATTTATTCAGCCTCGGTGGTGGAGAGTGCAATAGAATTCTATTTCCTGCTCGACCATGATATGAGTGAAGGGCTTATAAAATGATATGTGTCACTAGTGCTCTTACGATCTAATGAACATCCCGCGTAGTCCGAATCAGAAAAACTGTGTAAAATAAAACAATCATTATAAGGATACCATAAGCCTAATCAAGATGTTCCACTTAGATATCTAAAAATACATTTAGCCGCTTTTAAATGTGATTCTTTTTGGTAAGCTTGAAATCTAGCACATAAACAAACAGAAAACATAATATCGGGTCTAGATGCGCTTAAATACAACAATGAGCCTATCATTCCTCTATATAATGTTTGATCAATAGAAATACCAGCTTCATCTTTTCCTAACTTTAGTGATGCACTCATTGGTGTATTAGCTTGTTTTAGGTTTTCAAATCCAAATCTTTTAAGAATATCATAAACATATTTAGTTTGATAAATAAAAATACCATCTTGTCTTTGTGAGATTTGAAATCCTAGAAAATAAGTGAGTTCTCCTACCATGCTCATTTCAAATTCATTTTTCATCACTAAAACTACTTCATTACATAACTCTTCATTAGTGGCTCCAAATATAATACCATCAACATAAATTTGCAATATAATCAAATCATTATCTACATGCTTAATGAAGAGTGTATTATCCGTACTTCCCATTTTATAACCGCGCATTATCAAAAATAATGTCAATCTATCATACCATGCACGTGGCACTTGCTTCAATCCATAAAGAGCTTTATCTAACTTATACATATGATTTGAAAAAATTTCACTCACAAAACCAGTGGGGTTGTTCTACATAAACTTCTTCTTTTATAATCTCATTTAAAAATGCACTTTTAACATCCATTTGAAATAATTTAAATCTTTTAAAACCCACAAATGCAAAAGATATTCAAATTGATTCCAAACGAGCAACGGGTGCAAAAGTTTCATCAAAATCTACCCCTTTGATTTGTTAATATCCTTGTGCAACTAGTCTAGCTTTATTCCTTATAATTCCAGAGTCACCATCTAGTTTATTTTTACAAATCCATTTGACACTTATAACCGGATGATTAGATGGCCTCTCTACTAAATTCCAAACCTTATTACTTTCAAATTGATTTAGTTCATCATTCATAGCTAAAAACCAAAATTCATTATTTAAAGCAATTGAAACATTTTTCGGTTCTATTTCGGATACCAAACAAAGCTTTGAAAAAGTCTCATGTAAAGAAGAACGAGTACTTACCCCTTTTGATGGTTCTCCAATAACAAGCTCACTTGGATGATATTTTGAAAACTATAGCACACTTGGAGTAACATATTCTACTATATCTTCTTCTTTCTCCTCTTTTTCCTATTCTTTTCCTCCAAGCGATTCATCATCCTCATGTTCCAAAGGGGGAAGGGGTTTGTCTTTGATTCCTGCACGATTAGTATCTACACAAGGAACATTCTCATCAAATCTTACATGAATAGACTCTTCAACTATTTTAGTTCTTTTATTATAAATTCCATAAGCCTTACTAGTTGAAGAGTAACAAATGAAAATCCCCTCATTACATTTTTCATCAAATTTTCCTAATGCATCTCTAGTATTTAAAATAAAACATTTGCAACCAAAAACATGAAAATAAGATACATTAGGTTTTCTTTTAAAATAACGCTCATAAGGTGTTAATTTTAAAATAGGACGAAGCATGACCCGATTAATAATATAATAAGAAGTATTATCTGCTTCGGCCCAAAATGATTTAGGCAACCCATATACGCAAAGCATAGTGCGTGCTAGCTCTTGAAGTGTTCTATTTTTCCTCTCCAATACACCATTTTGTTGTGGGGTGCGAGGAGTAAAAAATTCTTGTTAAATTCCTTAATCATTACAAAAAGAAGAAACTTATCATTTTCAAATTCTCCTCCATGATCCGACGTATGCATTTAATTTTTGAATCAAGTTCGTTTTGAATACGAATGCATAGTTTAGTAAATTCAATAAATGAATCGAATTTGGAAGATAGAAATAAAGTCCAACAAAATTTAGAATAATCATCAATTATTACAAAAGTATATTTTCTACCTCCTAGACTAAAAGTGCTAACCGGTCCAAATAAATCCATATGAATTAATTAAAGTGGTCTAGAAGTAGAAATTACATTTTTTTTAAACATTCCTTTTTGGCAAGGCGTACAAAGAGAAGATAAATTACCATTAACCATAGGCAAACCTTTAATTAATTTATCTTTTGATAATTTCAAAATAAGCTTGGTGCTAGAGTGACCAAGACGCCTATGCCAAGTTTCCAATTCATCATTTTTAGAAATAAATCATTTTAAAGACTATTGTGAAAGATCATTACAGGCAATCATATAAACATTATGAATTCTAACTGCGGTGAGTACGACATCATTTGATTTAGAATTTATGATTTTGCAAAGATTTTTAGATGATTCAAATAGTACATTTAAACCCTTATCACATAATTGACTAATTGATATTAAATTATGTTTCAAGCCATCTACAAATAAAACATTAGAGATTGAGAAAGATTCATTACCCACTATGCCGATGCCCATGATCCTTCCTTTTCCGTTATATCCAAATGTTACCAACCCTCCTTTCTTCATCTCAAGGCTAAGAAACTTTGTTTTGTTGCCCTTCATGTGTTTGGAGCATCCAGAGTCCTAATAACACACGTCCTTTTTGTCCTAAGCCTGCCAACATACCTAAAAAGGAGATGAGAGTAAAGATCCGCATACCCAAGAGGTTCCTCCCATAGAATAGGTGGAAATCTTAGGCACCCAGATTTTCTTTATAGTACTACGACCCTTCTTCCTACATGAGTCTGAGGTGTGTCCAAATATATGACATTTGGCACACGATATAAAAGGGGATGAAACCCTTTTCAGAGTTTTGGATAAACTCTTGCAGGAATATGAGATAACATTTGAATTTTGAAATGATTCTTTATTAACAGAAATAAAATTTCTGGTATTATTGCTAACGCCAGCGCTAAGTTTTAACGTTGAGCGATAACTCCCAGTAACATACCCAAGGCCATATTTGGCACAACCATGGCCTTAGTTGGACAAGATCATGTCGAGAGACCTTTGCCCAACTCCGAATTTATTAATAGCCATATTTAGATCTTGAATATGAGCTTTGAGAGCGGAGTTTTCCATTGCTAACATAACACACCGATTCGCAAAACTTTTCTTTCCTACTTCTATTTGAGAAAGAGAGGTTTTTAAAGTTCTTTCTAAATTCCTCTTCTCCTTTGTACGAATTTTGATACTGGAGTGGGACTTATAAAGAGCTTCTTCGAGTTCTTTCACTCTTGCCAAGGAGTAATTGCACTCTTAGCAAGATATTTTCTCTTTCCCTAATAGTTTATATAATTTCTTGGTTTCTTTTAACAAAAGTTTATTTTCAGAATTTAGAATCTGAATATCATTTAAAATTTTATCAAAAAATTTGCATGTTTGTAAATACTCAATATATAAACCATCATACGTAGTAGGAAGAGTTACATTAGTGTCACTTTGCACACTTATTTCATCAGCGGATAGTGTGTTGCTCTTTTTCATGAGGCACACATTGGCTTCTTCTTCGCTGCTTGAGGATGAGCTGCTTAATTCGTCGAAGGAGGAGTCATCCCTAGTAGACGCTTTTAGGACCTTCTTCTTCTCTTTTCTCATGTGCCGCTTTTCTTTACGCTCTTTTAGATATTTCAGGCCCTGGCTCCGGATGTGTCCGATCTTTTTACAATGGTAGCACTCCGGTGGTGGTCGCTCAACATCGTCCTCGTTGCTACCTCTTCCTTTCTTCGATGAGGATCCCTTCTTGATGAAATAATTTCGGAAGGTGTTTCTCCTTTCCAGATTCTTAATGAACCTCTTGAACTTCTTCACAAAAAGGCTCTCCTCGTCCTCTTCATCGTCAACTCTGTCAGCCTCCTTCATTGATTTTAAGGCCAAAGCCTTCTTCTTTGGCTCCATGTTGTACTCTTGTTGTTGAATTTTGAGTTCAACCTCATGTGTCTTGAGGTTCCTAAGGAGGCTCTCAATTTGGATCTTCTTTAAATCGTGCGACTCCAAGATAGCCGTCACCTTTGGATTGAGCATTGGAGGGAGAGACCTTAGAATTTTTCTCACCAAGTCGCCATTGGAGAACACCTTTCCAAGTACTTTTGTGTCATTGACGATCTTGGTGAAACTTATGTACATTGAATCTATGTCTTCATCTGCCTCCATTCAGAATTTCTCGTATTGAGATTCAAGTTGGAAAAGCTTTGAATACTTGACCTGTGATGTACCTTCATGATTGATTTCTAATAAATTCCATATATCATAAGCAGTTTTGCAAGCACAAGTTCTATTAAATTGTATTCTATCCAAGGCACAAAATATAACATTCATAGATTTATCATTATTCTTGCATCTTAACTTGTCATTATCATCCCATTTGTCTCTCGGTTTTTCCATAGTAAGTTCTCCAACAACAAATGTTGGTGGAGAGTAGCATTGTTCCACCATAACCAACACATCATTATCTGAAGCAATTAAAAAACAATGCATTCTTGTTTTCCAATAATTATAATCAGTACCGGTAAATAGTGGTAGTCTACTAATTCCTTGACCCTCAACGAAAGCATGATCATGATGCGTCATTATTCCTGGCTGTGAAACTGTTTTGGAATAACCTAGCTCTGATACCACTTGTTGGATCTTATGGCGCCCTTAGAGGGGTGGGGGTGAATAAGGGGTTTACAAATTTTGAGTAAAACTGAGAGATTTATAGAAAATCAAAACTTTGTGATCTTGTTGCTAATGCTGGCGTTAAGAGTTAACGTTGGGTGTTAGCTCTTCAGAAAATTAGGCCTCACATAATTATGTCAAAGTGATTTTACTTATGAACTCTTAAATGAAATACAATTCCAGAAAATCAGAGATAATGAAAATGAATATTATTTTTCAAAAGAATTACAAAGATAGAATTTCAATAACGCTTGAAATTAAATGCGATAAGGTAAAAATCACTTTTTATTCCTTCACCGGTCCTTCTCCCAAGGACCGGTTGACTATAGCCTATCTTTCCCCATATAAGGCCTCTAGCAACCCCCTAGATCTACCCTTGACCTAGTCATCATGCACAAGGCGGCAATTTTCCCTCTAAACCGAGCCCAGCCTAGTCGCCATATGCAAGGCGGCGAACTCACTACCGTTACAAGAAAATACTGAAAAGATAAAAGTAAATTCAGAATAAAAGACTCCCTGTATTGAAGAGCTCTGAATGAGATGTTGAAGATACGCAAAGACCATCGTCGGAGTTGAAGCGAGGGTCCTTCTTCAAACTTTTCCGTTGTAAATCTTCTTCTCACTCTTGTTCATCAATGGTGGTGTTGGGAGTGCTCTCTGAATTCAGGGATGAAATGCTCTCTCAGGAGATTGGAATAAAGGCTTGAAAGTTCAACATTTGAGCAACAAAATTAGCTCTTTAAATAGGCATGGTAGCTAACATCCAGCGTTAAGAAGTTCACGCCAGTGTTAGTGATCGTGTACGGTCGTGCCTGACATCGTGCAATCGTCGAGATCATGGCAGATCATGGACTCAATGCGAGTGTTAGCTCCAACACTGGCGTTGTCTCTTTATTCTCGAAGATATTTCTTCTCTACGTCAAGATCGTTGAGACGTCATCCCTTCTCAATGATAAGTTAACGCAGGGCGTTAACTTCTAACGCGGGGCATTAACTTCTAACGCGGGGCGTTAGTTCTCTTTTCAGAGAATCGTCATCAATTAACATCATGTTCATATGGTCAAGGGTAGATCTCAAACTATAAACACAAGCAAGATAAAATACATAGTGTGATTTGTTATTCTCAAGCTAAGAGATGTGGAACACAAGCTCCAACACACCTGACCGCCCTTATCTAAATTATTCGGCCTGCACAACTAAAGAACAAGCCAAGGCGCGATCAAAATGCTCCTAACCTCCCTTACCGAAAACATTTGCCCTACACAACCAATAAACAAGCCAAGATGCGATAAAAATGCTATAGGCCTCCCTTACAAAAAACATTTGGCCTGCACAACCAAAGCACAAGTCAAGCTGTGACCAAAATGTTCCTGACCGCCATTTCCGAAAACATTTGGCATGCACAACCAATGGACAAGCCAAGGCGCAATCAAAATGCTCCTGACCACCCTTACCAAAAACATTCGGCCTGCAAAACCAATGCACAAGACAAGGCGAGGTAAAAATGTTGCTGACCACACTTACTGAAAATATTCGGCTTGCAAAACCAAAGAGCAAGCCAAGGTGCAGTCAAAATGCTCCTGACCGCACTTACCAAAAATATTCGGCATGCACAACCCAAGCACAAGCCAAGGTGCAGACAAAATGCTCCTTACTTGCCTTATTGAAAATATTCGGCCAACAGAACCAAAGCACAAGTCAAGGAACGATGAAAATGCTCCTGACCGCTCTTACCAAAAACATTTGGACAGCACAACAAGAGCACAAGCCAAGGCGCAGTCAAAATGCTCCTGACAACCCTTACCGAAAACTTTCAGCTAGCACAACCAAAGCACATGCTTGGCAAGTTCAAAATGCTCCTAACCGCCCTTACCGAACACACTCGGCCTGCACAACCAAAGCTCAAGCCAAGGCATATCAAAATTCTCCTGACCGCCCTTACCAAAAACATTCGACATGCACAACCAAAACCTAGGCCAAGGCGCGGCCAAAATGCTCCTAACCGCCCTTACCGAAAACATTCAGTTTGCAAAACCAAAGCACATGCCAAGGAGCGGTCAAAATGCTCCTGACCTCGCTTACCAAAAACATTTGGCCTTCACAACCAAAGTACAAGCCAAGGCGCGGTCAAAATTGATGTAGGCCACCGAAATGAGGCAATCTCACGCGACTACGAACAACAACTATAACGCTCCGCTCTTCCCAAACCAACTTAAAATGCAGCCCTCAACTAAACTTATTATTAATTTTCGTACGCGTACGGATGGTAACTCCGTTACAAGAACGAATCGTCGGCGATAAGCCGGGATCCATCAAGCTAAAGGGACGAATGTTTGCGTCCGGACAAGCGATTGTGTTGTACCAAAGAAGATCCTCCGAAAGCAAGACATCGGAAAATAGGAAGATGTTCTCCAACAAGAGCAAAGAGGATCGCCACTCCTCGTCGAATAAACGATAAATCCTAGAGCGTTCCACTAACCAAATGAAAATAAACGCGAGCAAATAGCGGCGAGAAAATCCGTCACAGATCTTTACCACCACAAATAACCTTTTAAGAGAAATCTCGCAATAAGTAGGAGGCATTACCCTTCCCGGAATCGTAGATCCGGGTTGTAGAAATTCCTAGATCGTCACGGTGGTGGTCGTCGGAGGAGAATCCTTGACGTAGAGCATCGTCGCCTTCGAATCCGTCTGCCACGAACAAGTCCCAATCTCCTTGAGAGAGGGCAAAAAAAACTTGAAGGGGAAGGGCTGTTTTGTGGTGTTCGGCCTTGGGGGGGGGGGGAGAGCAAGGGAGAAGGAGGGCTGCCTTGTGTGCTGGCCGAACTGGGAGAGGAGAGGGAAGGCCTTGGGCGGCTGTTTAGAGAGGTGGATGTTGGCTTGGAGGAGGGGTGGCCAAGAGAGGTGCTGGAGGTAGTCGGCCTTGGTGCTGGCCGGAGCTTTGAGGGAGGAGAGGGAGGAAGAGGGCCGGCGGCCAAGGGGGAAGAGGAAGGAGGAGTGTGCTGGCCGAAATTTTCCAAGGGGAAGGAAGAGAAGGGGTCGGCTAGGAGGAGGAAGAAGAGCTTAGAGAAAAGGATTTAGGGTTTCAATTTCTTTTTCATCAAAATCTGATTTTCTAATACAAAGAGGCCATATATATAGGCCAAACAAAGAGAATGAGCTACATGCAGCCCACCAATAAGTTACTAGCACACCAACATTAAAAAGTCCAAAAATACAAAATACAAAGCATAAAATAATACCCAATACTAATTATAATAAAGAGATAAACTAATATATTATTTCGTGTGCCGCGGGCGGAAGATGTTGCGGCGATGGCACTCATCATGGTTGGAGTTGCGCCGTCATCCGCCATCGTAATGAACCACGAATGCTCCAACTTGAACCGTGTCGGCTCCAACATAAGCGATCAAGCCCAAATGATGGTGACGCAAGAGCGCCCGGCGTGGGGCAACATCAGCCTGGAGACGAGCAGGAAGCGGTCTGGCCTCGTCCCCGCACGATGAGAAACTACACCACTCCAACTGCTGGGAGTGTGTATCCGGGGTTTGGGCCCAATATTATGAATAATCAGTTTGAGATCAAGCCAGCAATCTTAAACATCATCCGGAACAACGCTCAGTTCTCGGGGTTGGCCAGCGAAGATCCGCATCTGCATCTGGCGGAGTTTTCTGATATTTGCGGAACCTTCCGCTACGCGGGGATTGCTGACAAAACGGTCAAGCTTAGACTGTTTCCCTTTTCACTCCGCGACAAAGCAAAGGTGTGGCTCCACTCTATTCCGCCCGGGACTGCTGCAACTTGGGATGCCCTCGCATCCAAGTTCCTTGCTAAATTCCATCCTGTGGATAAGATTGTAAGCTTGCGGCGGGAGATCGCCACATTTCGCCAACTTGACCAAGAGACCCTTGCTGAAGCATGGGAGCGCCTCAACGATCTCCTTCGCCGTTGCCCTGGCCACGAGCTCCAACCATGGAATGTGGTTGAATTGTTCTACTTCGCGATCGAGCCCAACTACAGGGCAATGATCGATGCTGCGGCGGGTGGCACCTTGATGAACCACACCCCTGAGGAAGCCCTTCGAATTCTGCGTGACACTGCCTCCCACAGTACATTCTGGACTGCAGGGAGAAATGCTCCAAGAAGCGGCCGAGGTCTTTTCATGGTCGACTCTCTCCCCTCTCCATCCGTGACTGCTGCTGTCATTACCTGCGAGGGATGTGGAGGCGGAGGCCACCACGCATATGAGTGTTCGGGGAACAACGTGGCAGGTGACTTCGCACACTTGAACTTGAACGAATCTGTTAATTATGTAGGAAATCAGCCTAGGGGGGCGCCTTTCAATAATGCTTATAATCCGGGAGCGAGAAGTCACCCGAACTTCTCGTGGAATCCAAACACACCTGGCCAACGATGGGCACCGGGGCAGCATCAAAACGATGTTTACGCCTCCGGGAGCCAACCGAGGCCACCACACCCGGACTATAATCAAGCACCCCCTACTCAAAAAAAGAGTAATCTAGAAGAGATGATGGAGAAATTCATGCATGTAGCTAATTCGAATATGGTAAATCAAACTGCATCCATGCGAAACCTGGAAACGCAGTTGGGCCAATTGGCCCAAGTGCTAACCGAACGATCGCAGGGGACCCTTCCCAGCAACACGGAGAAGAACCCAATTGATCAAGGGAAGAGTCTTGGGGATGTGGTAGAGGTTGAACCGAGTGAGCTGGTAATTTCTTGTGCCATCAACAATTTTGAAACGAAAGCTTTGTGTGATTCTGGTTCATCTCGCAACGTCATTGCGTTTCAAGATGTAGCTAAATTACAACTGGAAATGAACACGGAGGAAAGGAAATCCCTTGTGCTTGCCAATGGGACTGTTATTCAATCCGAGGGGGAAGTGAAGAATGTGGAAGTAACAGTTGAGGGGACAACTGTTGTTGCTGATTTTCAGGTTTTGGGCCCGCAGGACAATCATTCTATTCCTATCTTGGGTGTGCCGTTCTTGAAAGAGAGCGGCGCCACCCTTGATTTTGCTACGGGGTGCATTTCCCTAACCAATTTGGTGCTGCAGCCCACTTGCCCCGAAGCCACAGCTGAAACATTCACTCTGCCCCCTCCGTTTAATTTTGATGAATCGTTGAGCTGTGCAGGGCCTGAAGAAGTCAAAGAATCAAGTGAAGGGAAAACAGAGGAGTACCTGTCTAGTGAAGGAGAAGAAGTTGATCTTCGGCGAGAGTTCGGTTCCGAGACGGAGGAGGACTGCAATTCGGGAAACGTTGACGTGAATGTAGTTCGGGATGCGGATTATTTATCTCCCTGTGTTGAATCTTGTAATAAACAATCTAAGCGTTCCATCTCCTGGGCCGATCCGGTAGTCACCACGATGCCGGAAGTGACGCCACCCGCCACTAAGGCGGAAAATTCTGAAAACTTTCAACGGTGGCAGTCTCCGACTGTCACCAAACTTAAAAAGGAAAAACTTCTGCGCGACGCTCGTGCTGCCGCTCTTCGTGGCAAGGTGGCTTAGGTTAGGGGAGCATTGGGTAATACCAGTGCTGGCCCTAAAGCCTTCACCTCCCGCCTACGTGTTACGGGAGACGCGCACCATAAGAGCGCTTTCAGCTGATTTGTGTTTTATTTGTTGTGGTGAACTGTTTCTGAGTATCTCTTTTAATTCCTGCACTTTATAAACAATGCTAATACAGGTATTTGGTCCAGCTTAAGGACGTTAAATGAAAGCGCTACTGGGAGACAACCCAGATTTCCTGATTTCGTATTTCTCTTTGTCTAACTTCTTTTAGTTCAGCTATTGCATATGCTTTTGTTGTTTTGAGTTTTGCGCTTGCAGGTTTTGTGTTCGATGGTGCGGATGTTGCGGACTGCTTTTGATCGTAAACGCCAATAGTCTGGTATGCTCAATTCTGAGCATTGGGTAACACTTCCTCCCCTCTTTTAGCTTCAAATTTCTAGATATATTGTTTAGCTTAAGTCTGGGGGAGCGGTTGTTGTTATCCACTGTGCACGAGTTGCACCGCATACTAGAAGGTTGATTCTTATTTATCCTATCATTATCATTGTTTTTCATTTTTCACACACCATTTCACCCACTTGAGTGCGCGCTTATCTTTTTGTGTTGTTCCGTTTAAACTATCCTGGTTGGAAAGTGAAATAGGTTGTTAACGTAGGAATTATTATTTGGAGTGCGATGTTGACTCATGTAGTGTTCTAGTCACTTTGCATGTTATGGTAGAATTTGAGTAGAACTAGATTTTCTTTATGCATCTAATTTATGTTTAGTATTTCTGCGTAAATTTAGATTTAATATACTCAAGTGGTGAATTTGTATGGAATTGATGATAACCCGGTGTTGTGTGTGTGCGATTACTAGTTGTGTGTTGCTCGAGTCGGGAGGAAGGTGTACCTTTCTCGTGGGCTAAGAACTTGCCCCAAGCGACTCTCGAAGCGTGGGTGAGAGCTACTCGTTGAGTCAAGCATGAGGTAGGCCACCCTTTGGCTAGTTTGAGCTTTGTTCTTCCATGTCCATTTCATTTGCCGTTGCAAGCCAAATTTGTGCCTACCAATCCTTTGTTCAGCTCCTCTTCATCCACCAAAGCCTGAAGCCTATCCTACACCCGCAACCAAATTGTTTTTGACTGCGCTTATAAGTCTCAACATGTGTGGTGTGTGGAATCTTTGTGTTATGAAGAGAAAATAAAGTCTATCTGCTGATTTTGAACCAACCGGAGGATATATAAAAGAAGTAAAAGATGTTAAAAGAAAAAAAAGAGTATTTTGGAAAAAATCCTTCCGAGCTAAATAGAAAATCTGTTGGTATTTGTGAAGTAGGCCGTGTGCACACCTGGTTTTCATGATGAGTCTGGGGGTGTGTCACACAAGCATTGTTTGTTGGTCTTGAGTGGTGCAGCGTTCTTTAGCTCACTTGGGTTGCGTAGCCATCGTGTTTAACTTTGAATATCATACCGTAACCTAAGCCTCGTCTTAATCCTAAAAGCCCTACTGATTTGACTTGCGAGAGTGCTAGCGCCGTGGAGAGAGTGTGACCGGGCAAGCGTATGGTTCACGACGTTGATGGATTTCAGCGGAGTTATTCCTAAGCCCCGATCTTTTGCAACACCCGCCTCAGTGTCTCGTCACTTTCATACCGGGCATGATCGTCAAATTCTTCATAACTCACCAACTGAGTACATCTAAATCTTTAATTACGCTTTAATACTCTTGTAAATTAGTTAGCATAGTTAGAATCTTCTTCTACTAAATTCTCTACTTGCATGCGTATGTTACTTCGCACCGTACTCCTTTGTGTAATTCTCTATGTTAATTATCGTTTTCACGCTCCGCCGGATTCGTTTGCTTGGGACGCGCAAACAGTTAAGTCTGGGGGTGTGATAAGTCCTGATCATATACACATTTATGGACTCATCCGGGCCGTTATTTAGTCAATTCTCCGCACTTTAGCCTTGTTATAGTTTATATTTGATAATCCACGCTAGGTGCACATCTAGGCCCACTTTGGTGTGATTTTCGTGCTTATTGTCATTAGTAGTATTCATGTGCTGTTAAGTGCCACTTTCAGTGGCTAGATCTGTGGTTGTGCGGGAATAGGAGTCGTGCAAGTGTTCTCGGTGCAATTCTGCACAGGAACATTGCACACGATCGCCGGTTCTATTGCGCACGACCACTGGTCGTGCGCCACTGATCGTGTGTACTTAACCCTTTTTCACGAGTTCTGTTTGGTGCAGTGCGCACGACCACCAACGCCAGTGCGCACGACCACCGGTCGTGCGCCACTGCTCGTGCGCACTTATCATTACAATTCTGAGTTTTGTTTGCTGTATTGCGCACGACCATCAACGCTAGTGCGCACGACCACCGGTCGTGCGCCACTGGTCGTGCGAGCATTTTATTTTATAAATTTCGTATCTTGCAGGTTCCACCCAGGTAGTGCGCACGATCACAGAATTCCAGTGCGCACGACCACTGGTCGTGCGCCAATGACCGTGCGCAGTATTTAATCCAGCGCCTATTTAAACGCCTGTTGCGATTTTAGGGCAGGAATCACTTGCGGGAGCGGAGCTCCTGTTCCGTGCGCCGCCGACCACCACCTTGGGACGCCTCCACTTCATCTCCTACGCAAGGGGAAGCCTCCTCCATCCATTCCAAGACTTCCTCCATTGTCCGTGAGTGTTCTCCATCGTCCGCAAGCCTCCAAGCAACCATTCTCTCACTCCTCCCGGTGAGAAGAAGAAGAAACCTGAAGTCGAAGACGACGGAGCTATGTAGGGAGATCGTGACAGCTCTCTACGCCGGAAGCATTGTCCGCCCGAGTCCGGAGGTAGACCGACAACCTACAATTCCGGCCGTGAACGGCCGCTAGTCTTCACCATCGGTTATTTCTTTCCTCTTTCCTCCATTGTACTCGTTGAGCCGTGTAAACTTGAGTATTGTAATGTTGTTTGTTGAAATGAATGTTTCTTTGTTGTTCTTCATGGTTCGGTTGTGATTCACTCCTTTTCCACTCACTCACTCGCACGCGCACGCAAGGTGTTTGTTCCGTGTTAGCAAGAGCCAATGACGGTTGTGTAGAGGTGTTTGCGACCCTCACCCTCTCGCACTTGAGTACATTCCATCCGCCTCACGAAGCACGGCATCGCGGCCGTTGCATCCACCTCACTTCGTGAAGCGGTGTTTTCGACCCGCATCTCTTTTGTCGTTGCTAAGATTAGGAAAACCAACCAAAAGCCCCCCTCTTTGTGTTTGTTAAATGTTTGTGTAACAATAGTCACTGCACGATTCGTTCACCCATCCTGCATTCCTCAAGAGACCGACATCTGGGGATTCTATTCTCCACAATTATTACTTGACAGCGACCGGTGCACTTGCCAACACGCATCACCAGGCACGGTAAAAATGTTGTTGACCACCTTTATCAAAAACATTCGGACTGCAAAACCAAAGCGCAGGCCAAGGCGCGATCAAAATGCTTCTGACCGCCCTTACGGAAAACATTCGGCCTTGACAACCAAACCACAAGCCAAGGTGCGATCAAAATGCTCCTGACCAGCCTTACCGAAAACATTCGGATTGCAGAACCAAAGCACAAGATAAGGCGCGGTCAAAAAGCTCCTGACCGCCCTTAACGAAAACATTCAGCTTGCATAACAAAAGTACAAACCAAGGCATGGTTAAAATGCTCCTCACCTCCCTTACCGAAAACATTTGGACTAAACCACCAAAGCACAAACAAAGGCACGGTAAAAGTGCTCCTGACCGCGCCTTAATGAAAACATTCGGCCTGCACAACCAAAGCACAACCCAAGGCATAGTCAAAATGATCCTGACCGCCCTTACCGAAAACATTCAGCCAGCACAACGAAATCATAAGCCAAGATGCGATCTAAATGCTCCTGACCGCCATTACCAAAAACATTCGGCCTGCACAACCAAAACACAAGCCAAATAGCAGCCAAAATACTCCTGAATGCCTTACCTAAATCATTCGGACTGCAAAACCAATGCACAAGCCAATGCGCGGTCAAAATGCTCCGGACCAAAATGCTCCGGACCGCACTTACATAAAATATTTGGCCTACACAACAAAAGCACAAGCTAAAGCCCAGTAAAAATGATCCGGACTGCCTTTATTGAGAACATTCGGCCTGCACAACCAAAGCATAAGCCAAGGCATGGTCAATATGCTCCTAACCGCCCTTACCGAAGATATTTGGCCTGCACAGCCAAAGCACAAGCCACGACACGGTCAAAATTCATCTGACCGCCCATACCAACCACATTCGCCCGACTCAACCAAAGTACATGCCAAGGCACAGTCAAAATTATCCTGACCCCCCTTAACGAAAACAATCGCCCTACTCAACCAAAGCACAAGCCAAGGCACGGTCAAAATGCTCCTGACCGTCAACACCAAAAACATTCGGCCTGCACATCCAAATCACAAGCCAAGGTGCGGTCAAAATGCACTTGACCACCCTTACCAAAAACATTCAGCCTGCACAACCAAAGCACAAGCCAAGGCGTGGTCTAAATGCTCCTGACCGCCCTTACCAAAAACATTCGGCCTGCACAACCAGAGCACAAGCCAAGGCGCGATCAAAATGTTCCAGACCACCGTTACCGGATAAATTCGGCCTGCATAGCCAAAGCACATGATAAGGCTTGGTGAAAATGCTCCTGAATGCCCTTACCGAAAATACTCAGACTGCATAACCAAAGCACAAGCCAAGGCGTGATCAAAATTCTCCTGGGTGCCCTTACCGAAAACATTTGGCCTGAATAACCAAAACACAAGCCAAGACACGGTCAAAATGCTCCTGGCCGCCTTTACCAAAAATATTTAGTATGCACAACCAAAGCACAAGCCAAGGCGCGGTTAAAATGCTCCTGACCGCCCTTACTAAAGCTTTCGGCCTGCACAACCAAAGCACAAGCCAAGACATGCTTAAAATGCACCTGGCCTCCCTTACCAAAAACATTCAGCATACAAAACCAAAGCATAAACCTAGGCGCGCTCAAAATGCTCCTGACCGCCCTTACCGAAAACATTTGGCCTACACAACTAAAGCACAAGCGAAGGCACGATCAAAATTCTCCTGACTGCCCTTACTGAAAACATTCGGTCGGCACAAATAATGCGCTGGCCAAGGCATGGTCAAAAATCTCTGGAACGCCCTTACCAAAAACATTCAGCATGCACAACCAAAGCACAAGCCAAGGCGCAGTCAAAATGCTGCTGAACGCCCTTACCAAAAATGTTCGGCCTGCACAACCAAAGCATAAGCTAAGGCACAGTTAAAATGCTCCTGACGACTCTCACCGAAAACACTAATCCTGCACAACCAAACCACAAGCCAAGGTGTGATCAAAATACTCCTGATTGCCCTTAACTTATTCATTCAGACTTTACAACCAAAATACAAGCCAAGACACTGTCAAAATGCTCTTGACTGCCCTTCTCGAAAACATTATGTATGCACAACCAAAGCACAAATCAAGACGTGGTAAAAATGCTTCTAACCACCCTTACCGAAAACATTCGGCCTGCACAACCAAAACACAAGCCAAGGCGCTCTTGAAATGTAACTGGCCGCCCTTACCGAAAACATTCGGCTTACAAAACCAAAGCATAAGCCAAGGCGCGGTCAAAATGCTCCTGACTGCCCTTACCAAAAACATTTGTCATGCACAAGAGAAGGCACGATCAAAATGCTCCTCCCCGCCCTTACCGAGAACATTTGGCCGACACAACCAAAGCACAAGGCAAGGAGCAGATAAAATGCTCCTAAACACCCTTTCCAAAAACCTTTGGCATGCACAACCAAAGCACACGCCAAGGCACGGTCAAAATGCTCATGAATGCCTTTATCAAAAATGTCCAGCCTGCACAACCAAAGTACAAGACAAGGCGTGGTTAAAATGCTCCTGACCGCCCTTATATAAAACCTTCGGCGTGCACAAACAAAGCATAAGCAAAGGGGCAGTCAAAATGCTCCTAACCACCCTTACCGAAAACATTTGGCCTCCACAACCATATCGCAAGCCAATCATAGTCAAAATGCTCCTGACCGCCCTTACAAAAAAAAATCGGCATCCACAACCAAAGCACAAGCCAAGGCACGATCAAAATGGTCAAATGTTGAGCAAAGCATTCAGACAACATGCTCTAGACCGCCCTTACCAAAAACATGCATCCTGCATAAACAAAACATAAGCTAATGCGCGGTCAAAATGCTCCTGATTGCTCTTGCCGAAAACATTTGGCCTGGGAAAACAAAGCACTAGCCAAGGCGCGGTCAAAATGCTCCTGACCTCCCTTTTCGAAAACATTCGGACAACATAACCAAAGCACAAGCCAAGGTGCAGTCAAAAGGCTCCTGATCACCCTTACTGAAAACATTTGGCCTGCACAACCTAAGCACAAGCCAAGGAGATGTCATAATTCTCCTGACCGCCCTTATCGAAAACATTATGGCTTCACAACTAAAGCACAAGCCAAGGTGCGGTCAAAATGCTCCTGACCGCTCTTACCAAAAATAATTGGCCTACACAACCAAAGTACAAGCCAAGGCGCGGTCAAAATGCTCCTGATCGCCCTAACCAATGATATTTGGCCTGTACAACCAAAGCACAAGCGAAGGAATGAAAAAATGCTCCTGACCACCCTTACCGAAATAATTCAGCTTGCACAACCAAAGGATAAGCCAAAGCACGGTCAAAATGCTCCTAACCGCCCTTAACGAAAAAATTTGGAATACACAACCAAAGCATAAGCCAAGGCACGGTCAAAATGCTCCTAACCGCCCTTTCCAACAACATTCGGCATGCACAACCATAGCGCAAGCCAAGGCGCTGCCAAAATGCTCCTTACCCCTGATGCATGAAATCTCACACGCCGCTATAAACGGTAGCAAGTACGTAGCACGAAACGGTAGTCTACCGATCACTCAAGTAATAAAAATGGGAGCAAGTCCCCAAGTGTCGATCTCTCGAGGAGTGTAGGTAGGGAGTGTGAATTCTCTATTTGAAGAAAATAACTGTAAGGGTGAAACGAACCAAATGGGGGGTTTTGTGATTGTGTTTTTACGCTAAAAGAAAGAAATAAAATGCGGGTCGCCTTCACCGCGTTGCTCGGGTGGATCACCAAAATGGGTAATATGGTGGATGGAAGAGCAACGAGGGTCGCAATCACCTCTTCACCAAGCACGCTTCTAGCAATAGCTAGGACGACACAAACACACAATAAGCAGCAGGGAATAAATAAACAAGGTGCACCACGGATGTAAAAACCACAAACTCAAGCACAATAAAATGAATAATAAAACTAAGTGCATTGGATTTCACACATCAGAATCGCATTTCTCAAGTTCATAAACCATATTACAACAAAGGAAGGGGGGAAGAAATACAACCGAGCATACGAATGCTTGCCGGAATTCACGGCCGGACTCAAGGGTTGTCAGTACTTGTCCAAGCTCAGTCCACGGCTGATGTCTGGGGTACGGAGAGGAGTTGTCAATTCCTTATAGTGACCCCATCTTCTTCGCTGGTCTTCGCTGGTAGTAATCTTTCCAGAAACTTCCCAGAATGCAGCACGAAATGGCCGGAAATGGAGCTTGAGAGGCGGCAACAATGGCGGTAGCAGGAGATGAATCTATCGTGAGAGTTCCACAAAGAAATGGTGGTCCGAGCTCCTCTCCCAAGGTGGAGCTCAGTTGAGGGCTAGAAATGGAGCTCTCCCACTCCTCCCGACGGCTCCCGCTTGAAAAGACCAAAAAAAAAAACCTCTAGGTCGGATGTTCCAGCACACTTAAATAGAGGCGTTAATTTTATGAAATGCACGATCAAAACACATGATCGTGCATTTTGGGACGTGCATTTGGCAGAGATAAACAGCGCCTGGAGCTACAGGAAGGTCGTGCATTTTTTTTCACACATGAGCGGAATGCTCGTGCGCAACCAAAAATGCATGGGGTAAGTCAGGCGGTCGATTTTTCATGCTTCTAGGTAGGTCGTGCATTTTCCTTCACGCACGATTGGATTCGATCGTGCATTAAGGAAAACGCATGATGAGAATCATCACAAACATCTCTGATTAAATCACACGATTGCTTTGATCGAGCGTTAACAATAATCGCATGGTCGTGCGATTTACCCAAATTGCAATCCTCAGCTCAAGGGTATAATCCACCTGCACACAATCAAAACCACAACTCCAATCCGCAAAAATAGCTCCAACCACAGGGCTAACACCCAAAATAACAGCAAGACAGGCATGTGGAGCCCACAAAGGCATACCCCCAGCACAGAATGTGCAATTGCACACCCCGATAGGAGAAAATAGTGCACTAAGCGTAAAGTGAAGAATAAAGCAAATATGAGTGTTTTAATGCTAAAAGGGCAGTGCGCCGGTGAGAAAACAGGCCCAGATGAGTCCAAAAAACCCAATATAATCCAGACTCCTCACACCCCCAGACTTAACCGATTGCATGTCCCGAGCAAAGCATTCTATGCAGATGGGGAAAATAGATAGCTAACCCAGAAATTGTGACACGGAATACCATGCGAAGTCACATGCTCACGTGCACAGAAATACAGTAAAATAGATTTATAATTATACAAGATAGTTTATAAATTTCTACTATAGTAAATGTCTATTACTACTACTACTACTCAAAATGTGATTCACAGTGAATTGTTCGGTCACGCATACGGAGAAAGTAAAATAATCGCTGAGATGAGCATTGACCAAGTTAAGATTCGGGAAAACTCCACCCAAATCCATCGATGTCGGAGACCATAAGCTCGCCCAGTCATATTCTCTCCATGACCCAAGTTTGGTTCACTGCACGAGTCTCTTGGACATTAGGTTTTAAATGGGTCTTGGGTTACGGCGAGGTAAACAAAGGTAAACATAAAGGCTAAACGCACCAAACCCAAATGAGCTAATAAAAAAAATTAATCTAGCAAGCAACCACCAAGTGCACGAGTGCACCACACCCCCATACTTAAACATGACAATATGGGTGTGTCCCCCCCCCCCCCCCCCGCCTAATCCAAACACAATTCTCAAACAGATTTTCATATAAGATTTTTTTACATTTTATTTTCTTTTTCAATCATTTTTTTTCTCTTTCTCAAATTGTTTTAAATTATTTTCAGCATATTTTCAATAAAAGCACAACCAACACCACAACATTTTCCATAACACACTCCCTAAATAAAAAATATAAATTCGCTCTTGCTTGGTATTTAGGTGCATGACTAGGATCAGCATTTTAGCTTTGGTGATTATTAGGTAGAGCTGAATCAAATGACATGGATATGAACAAGGAGACTAGCAAGGGAAGATGATAGGAGTGAAAGACAGGCTCAACCGGGCAAAATTGAAGGCCTACGTAACTCTCATGAAAATGAACTATGGGGCAAGTTCTTAACCCCGAGAAAGACAGTCCTTCCTCCGAACTCAAACAATATGATTCTAACGATTATCTACACTCATCCCTACGCTACCATTCAATTCACACTGCATTCACCAATTTGAGTAAAGTAAACAACATCTACACTAATAGAAAAATATAAAACTAAAAGTATAAAGAAAAATCTACTTTACACGGATTTCTATGCAAACCATGAGCACTCGACTAAGAGCACTACATGAGTCGACATTTTATTCCAACTCACAATCCTAAGCCAACACAGAGATTTTCCAAATCACACAAAAGAAACTAGTTGAACTCGTAATATGCTCCTACTGCTAAATGTGCACTCAAGTGGGTGATGTGGTGTGCGACAAATATGGCTCAAGAACAAGAATGAAATCTTCTAGTATGATGTGCTTTGAGTGAGTGCACAGGTACACGCTTCGCACTCCCAACAAAAAGACTAAACCACCCGAAGATTGCATTAAATTTGAAATAGAGAGCTAACCCAAAACGAAGGGTAACCACATGTAGAAAGCATCAAGTACCACCACAAAAAAATTATGAACAAAAGGAAGTATAATATAAAATAATTCTAACCGATTACTACACTAGCATCACGGAGACGAAAAAAGTAAGTACACAGCAAACGAAAGGAAGCATTAGAAAAAAAAACTAAACCACCCTGGGGATGAACCCCCAGCAGAATAAAGTACTACACAGAAAAAACTCGAGGGATACGAAGGTACAGCTTGGTTGTCTCCCGCAAGCCCTTTTCTTTAACGTCCTTAAGGTGGAACAAGAACTAGGCTCAACAGAGCACTACATCCCTTCTGGGTCTTGAAGTAGAATACAATAAACAGTTTTCGTGGTCGCACTTTCTTCGAAGATCTTCAGACGGTGACCGTTAACTTTAAAAGTCCCTTCCTTGTCACCATGCACCTCAATAGCACCATATGGTGATACACTCTTGACGATATAGGGTCCACTCTATCTCGATTTTAGCTTCCCGGGAAAAGTCTCAATCTTGAATTGTACAACAATACCTTATCACCTGTCTTAAACACCTTGGGAACAATATGCCGATCATGCCAACACTTCATTCTTTCCTTATATATACAAGTGTTCTCATAATCCATGTGCCTGAACTCCTCGAGCTCACATAGTTTGTTACGTCTTTTATCACTGGTGGCTACAACATCCAAGTTGAGCAGTTTAGTCGCACATAGCACTTTATGTTCCAACTCGACTGGGAGGTGACACGACTTTCCATAAACTAATTGAAACGGTGACATTCCAATAGGTGTCTTGAATGCAGTTCTGTAGGCCCAAAGGGCTTCATCCACCTTCCGAGCCTAATCCTTCCTGTTAGACTTTATAGAATCCGCTTCAATTCCCGGTTAGAAACTTCAACTTGCCCGCATGTTTGAGGATGATATGCCAGCGCCACCTTGTGGTGGACACTGAACCGCTTCAGTAATTGAGCACATTGTTGGTTGCAAAAGTTACTCCTGCCATCGCTAATTATTGTGTGAGGTGTACCAAATCGAGAACATATATTCTAGTGGATGAACTGTAGAACTGTGCATGCATCATTTGCAGCAACAGCTTTTGCTTCGACCCATTTAGAAACATTGTCCACTGCCATAATGATGTAAAGATTTCTATGAGACATGGGGAATGGTCCCATAAAGTCAATTCCCCACACATTGAACAAATCACAAACCATCATATTATTCAAGGGCATTCCATCCCACCTCACGATATTTCCTGTGCGTTGACGCTCATTGCATTCTTTAACGTGAGTGAAGGCATCCAGAAATAATATGGGCCAGTACAGCCCACACTTGAGTACCTTTTGAGCAGTTCGAGCAGCCCCGAAATGTCCACCTGCCTCCCGGTCATGACGGTGATGAAGGATGGACTTGATTTCGTAATCCGGAACACAGCGTCTAATGATTCCATCAGCGCAAGTGCGGAATAGTAAAGGATCCTCCCAATAATAATATTTGATGTCCGAGAGAAACTTATTCCGCTATTGATATGTCAAATTCGGAGGGGAAGCTTTGCTTACTAAAAAAACTAGCAAAATCAGCATACCATGGTGCGGACGAGGTAGATGCAACTGCAAAAGGACTCTCATCTAGAAATTATTTAGCAACTTGAGACCCTGGCATTTCGGAATCACCATGGTGTTCGAGCCTCAAAAGTTGATCAGCAATAACATTTTCAACACCCTAACGATCACGCATTTCGATATCATATTCCTACAACAGCAAAATCCACCGCATCAATCGAGGTTTTGCATCCTTCTTTTGCATGAGATATCATAGGGCAGCATGATCCGTGTGCACCACAACCTTTGAGAGGATGAGATACGAATGAAATTTTTCAAAGGCGAAAATGATTCGGACTCGGTACTCTTGACTACACTTTGAGCTTTGTACATATCAAATATGGTTGAATTCGTTCCAAGGCGCAATGTTAACAATCCACTCTCGGCATCCATCACTGCTCTTGCCGTAGCTAGGAATGGACTCCCTAAAATAATTGGTGTCTCATCACCACTTTCTATATCGAGAATCACAAAGTCCGTAGGAAAGACTAATCCGTTGACAACCACCACCAGATCCTCCACTACGCCCAACGACTTCTTTCTTGATCGATCAGCTGGTTGTAACGTGATACCGGTAGGTCAAATGACCCCCGTGCCAATTTCGAGAAAGATTGAGAGCGACATCAAGTTGATTGAAGCTCTAGAGTCGCACAGTGCACGATGGCAAGTTGACTGACCAATTGTGCAAACAATGGTGAAACTAATTGGATCTTTTTGTTTTACAGGCCAATGTAGCCCCGCCCTGGTTGAGCACTCCTCTAAGGTTGATACTTCACCGAAAAAATCTGAAGTTCTTGCTTTTGCCACAAGATCCTTTAGAAACTTAGCGTAGTTAGGGACTTATGTGAGCTCATCAATCAGGGGAATGCTCACCTGCACACAGTTCATCATGTCCAAAAATTTGAGATGTTGTTTCTCTTTTCGGAGATTCAGCAGTCGATGAGGGAACGACAGTGTGGTCATCATAGGCTATTGCAGTGAAGATTCCGGTGCTACACAAGCGGTTGCTTCGACAGTTGTCCCGGTCTCCGTTGGCAAACCCATTTTTCTAGAAGGTCGACTATGCTGTTGATCACCAACCTTAACAACTCTTCCACTTCGAAGATTCATAGTGTTCATAGTCTCAGTATGCTGATGGTTTAATATTTGAATCACTCCTCTTATGGTGGAGCACAATGTATCAATTCTTTGACTGATTAATTCCTGTGAACACCCCCACTCCTCGAAACACCTCATGAACTGTTGGAATTTCTTCTCCCAATCATGGCATCCGGGGTTGTCTCCACAAAACTCACAGCATAGTCGGAGTTTTCCATTACATGGGATGTGAGAGATCGTCCACACATTCCACTAGAACGAATGACATCATCGACAATCTGCCAAGCCTTAGATATGCCTCGACTGAGAAGTAATCCCCCAGCCGCAATGTCGAAGAGTGGTCTGTACTGCTCCCGCATTCCGAAATAAAGCGTTTGAAGGCCAATGAATCCATGCATATTCTGAGCGCAGCACCAGGCTTGCAACCGGCAAAATCTCCTCCAGGCTTCAACAAGGGGTTCATCAGGAGCCTGAGTAAAGGTGACAAACTCCAAGCGCTTTTTAGATTAGAGTTCTCGCGAGAAAAATCTCTTTCAAAGCAGGACTTCATCTTGCCTCCATGACGTGATCTCAATTGGACACATATCCCTATAACAAATTCTAGTGCTTCCCGCAAGTGAGAATGCGAATAGCTGTAACTTAAACTTATCTTGAAATCCCTCCTAATACTGGAAGGTGCCACACACTTCCAAAAAGTCTATAATGTGTGAAATGGCATCTTCATTGGGGTTCCCCTGGAACACACAGTTCTGAGAAATATAGGTAATCAGCTTGTCAGGTATTTCAAAAGTGTCTTCTGTTTTTCCGATCTGAGTGATAATGGTCTGCATTGACAAAAACTGAGGCAAATCACTGTAATAAATAAATAAATAAACTGACAGCTAATCTTGAAACAGGAAAATCACACGACTGAATGCACTCCCCAGCAATGGCGCCAAGGGTTGCCAGGATATACAATCGAGCATATGAAGGCTTGCCGGGATTCGCGGTCGGACTCAAGTGTTGTTAGTCCTTGTCCAAGCTTGGTCCACGGTTGACGTCCTGGGCACGGAGAGTAATTGTCTATTCCTTCTAGTGATACTGTCTTCTTCGCTGGTCTTTGCTGGTAGTACTCTTCCCAGAAACATCCAAGAATGCAGCACGAAATGGTCTGAAATGGAGCTTGAGAGGCGGCAACAATGGCGGTAGCGGGAGATGAAGCTATCGTGAGAGTTCCACAAAGAAATGGTGGTCGGAGCTCATCTCCCAAGGTGGAGCTCAGTTGAGGGCAAGAAATGGAGTCTCCCGCTCCTCCCGATGGCTCCCGCTTGAAAAAGCTGAAAAAAGAACCTCTTGGTCGGATGTTCCTGCGTGCTTAAATAGAGGCGTTAATTTTAAGAAACACATGATCAAAATGCATGACCGTGCATTTTGGGGCGTGCGATTGGCAGAGATAAACAGTGCCTGGAGGTATAGGAAGGTCGTGCATTTTTGTTCACGCACGAGCGGAATGCTCATGCGCGACCAAAAACCCACGTGGTAAGACATGCTGCTGATTTTTCATGCCTCCAGGTAGGTCGTGCATTTTCCTTCACGCACGATTGGATTCGATCGTGCGTTAAGGAAAATGCACGATGAGCATCATCAAAAATAACTCTAAGTAAATCACACGATCACCTTGATCGTGCATTAACAATAATCATACGGTCATGCGATTTACCCAGATTGCAATGCTCAGCTCAAGGGTATAATCCAATTGCACACAATCAAAACCACAACACCAATCCACCGAAAATAGCTCCAACCGCAGGGCTAACACCCAAAATAACAGCAAGACGGGCATGGGGAGCCCACAAAGGCATACCCCCAGCACATAATGCGCAATTGCATACCCCGATAGGCAAAAAGAGTGCACTAAGCATAAAGTGAAGAATAAAGCAAATATGAGCGTTTTAATGCTGAAAGGGCAGTGCACGAGTGAGAAAACAGGCTCAGATGAGTCTGAAAAACCCTATATAATCGGGACTCATTAACCTCCCTTACCGAAAAAATTTGGCAAGAATAACCAAAGCACATGCCAAGCACGCTGTCAAAATGCTCTTAACCGAGCTTACCGGAAACATTTGGCATGCACAACCAAAACACAAGCCAAGGCACGGAAAAATGCTCCTGACCTCCCTTAATGAAAACATTCAGCCTACACAACTAAAGCACATGCCAAGGTGCAGTCAAAATGCTCCTGACCACCCTTACAGAAATCATTCGACCTGCATAACAAAAGCACTATCCAGGGTGAGATCGAAATGCTCCTAACCGCCCTTACCAAAAAAATATTTGTCCTACACAGCCAAGGCGCTGTGAAAATGCTCCTTACCGCCTTTACCAAAAACAATCGCCATGCACAACCAAAGCACAAGCAAAGGCTCGGTTAAAATGCTCCTGATCGCCGTTACCAAAAATATTTGGCATGCACAACCAAAGCACAAGCCAAGGCGGAGTAAAAATGCTTTTGAACGCCCTTAGCAACAACATTTGGCCTGTACAACCAAAGCATAAGCCAAGGCGCCGTCAAAATCCTCCAAATCGCCTTACCAAAATCATTCGGCTTGCACAACCAAAGCTCAAGACAAGGCATTGTCAAAATGCTCCTGACTGCCATTACCAAAAACATTCGGCCTGCACAACCAAAGCACAAGCCATGGCGTGACCAAAATGCTCCTGACCGCCCATATTGAAAACATTCAGCCTGCACAACCAAAGCACAAGCCAATCACGGTTAAAATGCTCCTGACTGCCCTTACCAAAACAATTCGGCCTGCACAACCAAAGCAAAAGCCAAGGCGCGAACAAAATGCTCTTGACCGCCCTTACGAAAAACATTCGTCCTGCACAACCAAAACATAAGCTAATGCGCAGTCAAAATCCTCCTGACCGCTCTTACTGAACACATTTGGCCTAGAAAACCAAACCACAAGCCAAGGCGCGGTCAAAATGCTCCTGACCTCCCTTTTTGAAAACATTCGGCCAATACAACCAAAGTACAAGCCAGGTCGAGCTCAAAATGCTCCTGACCACCCTTACTGAAAACATATGGCCTGCACAACCAAAGCACAAGCCAAGGAGCGGTCATAATGCTCCTGACCGCCCATATCGAAAACATTAAGGCTACACAACCAAAGCAAAATCCAAGGCGCGGTCAAAATGCTCATGACCGCTCTTACCAAAAACATTTGGCCAACACAACCAAAGCACAAGCCAAGGCTCGGTCAAAATGCTCCTAACCGCCCTTACCAAGAACATTTGGCCTACACAACCAAAGCACAAGCCAAGGCATGGTCAAAATGCTCCTAACCGCCCTAACCAAAGATATTTGGCTTGTACAAACAAAGCACAAGTGAAGGAATGAAAAAAATGCTCCTAACCACCCTTACCGAAAATGTTCAGCCTACACAACCAAAGGACAAGCCAAAGTGCGGTCAAAATTCTCCTCACCGCCCTTACCAAAAAAATTTGGAATGCACAACCAAAGCACAAGCCAAGGCACAGTCAAAATCCTCCTTACCGCCCTTTCCAAAAACTTTCGTCATGCACAATCATAGCACAAGCCAAGGCGATGTCAAAATGCTCCTTACCTCCCTTACCGAAAACATTTGACCTGCACAACTAAAGCACAAACCAAGGCGCTGTCAAAATGCAATTAACCGCCCTTACCGGAAACCTTTGGCATGCACAACTAAAGCAAAAGCAAAGGCACAAAAAATGCTCCTGACCACCCCTAACGAAAACATTCAGCCTACACAACTAAAGAACATGCCAAGGTGCGGTCAAAATGATCCTGACCTCCCTTACCGAAATAATTTGGCCTGCATAACAAAGGCACAAGCCAGGGTGAGATCGAAATGCTCCTAACCTCCCTTACCAAAAATATTTGTCCTACACAGCCAAAACACAAGCCAAGGAGCTGTGAAAATGCTCCTTACCGCCTATACCGAAAGCAATCACCATGCACAACAAAAGCACAAGCAAAGGCGCAATCAAAATGCTCCTAACCGTCGTTGCCAAAAACATTCGGCCTACACAACCAAAGCACAAGCCAAGGCACACTAAAAATGCTTATGAACGCCCTTACCAAAAACATTCGGCCTACACAACCAAAGCACAATCCAAGGCATCGTCAAAATCCTCCTAATCTCCTTACCAAAAACATTCGGCTTGCACAACCAAAGCACAAGACAAGGCACGGTCAAAATGCTCTTGACTTCCCTTACCAAAAACATTCGGCCTGCACAACCAAAGCACAAGCCAAGGCGTGACCAAAATGCTCCTGACCGCCCATACTGAAATCATTCATCTTGCACAACCAAAGAACAAGCCAAGGCACGGTCAAAATGCAGCTTAGCGCCCTTATCGAATACATTCTACCTGTAAACCAAAGCACAAGCCAAGGCATGGTCAAAATGCTCCTGACCGCCCTTACTGAAAACATTCATCCTGCATAACAAAAGCACAAGCCAAGGCGTGTTCAAAATGCTCATGACTGCCCTTACCAAAACCATTCGACATGCACAACCAAAGCATAAGACAAGGCGCGGTCAAAATTCTCCTGACAGCCCTTACCAAAAACAATCAGCATGGACAACAAAATTACAAGCCAAGGCTCGGTCAAAATGCTCCTCACCGCCCTTTCCGAAAACCTTTGGCCTAAACAACCAAAGCACCAGCCAAGGCATGGTAAAAATGCTCCTGACCGCCCTTATCGAAAGCATTCGGCCTGCACAACCAAAGCACAAGCCAGGGCGCAGTGAAAATGCTCATGACCACCCTTACCCAAAACATTCGGCCTGCACAACCAAAGCACAAGCCAAGGCAAGATCAAAATGCTTCTGATGGATCTTACTGAAAACATTCAGCCTACCCAACAAAAACTTAAGACAAGGTGAGGTCAAAATGCTCCTGACCGCCCTTACCAAAAACATTTAGCCTGCACAACCAAAGAACAAGCTAAGGAGCAGTCAAAATGCTCCTGACCTCCCTTACTATTATTCTATAGGAATGACTAAGATCACATATAGATGGGGAATGAATAGTGTGAAGGGTGATTTATGAGATCTTTTTAGCAATTAAAACCACAGAGAAATTAATCACAGCAAAGCACACAGAAGACACAAAGATTTATAGTGGTTCCCCAAGAATTGTGTACATCCACATTCCCCACACCTTTCAAGAAGTGTGCATGACAAGGAAAAACTACTCCAAAACTCAAAACTCACACAGAGTCCCTACCTCAGTCTTTTACAACACAAGACCTACACTCAGATTCGTGAGTGGCCTACACCCCAGAACATTCACGATGTCCGTAGTTTTCATGGGCTAGCCACCTTTTATCGTCGATTCATTAAGAACTTCAGTTCTACTATGGCACCAGTCACTGAGTGTACGAAGAAGGGAAATTTCCAGTGGACGTCATCAGCAGCTAGAGCCTTTGAGATCATCAAAGATAAGATGTCCACTACACCTGTGTTGAGACTCCCTGATTTTAGTCACGTGTTCGAGGTATCCTGCGATGCCTCTGGGGTTGGGATAGGAGGTGTACTTAGTCAAGAGGGTCATCCCGTTGGATTTTTTAGTGAAAAGCTTTCAGGCCCGAAGCTGAATTATTCCAACTACGAGCGCGAGTTCTATGTGATTGTGCAGACGTTGCGTCATTGGAGGCATTATCTATTGCCCAAGGAGTTTGTCCTTCACTCCGATCATCAGGCGTTGCGTTATATCAATTCGCGGCAAAAGTTGAACCCCCGACAGGCTAAGTGGGTATCATATTTGCAAGAGTACACCTTCGTTCTCAAGCACTGTAAGGGAACAGAGAACCGGGTTGCCGACGCCCTTAGTCGAGTCACCCTCGTATTATCACAGATGCGCACTTAGGTGATAGGATTTGAGCGTATCAAAGATGACTATTCTAGTTGTCCCGATTTTAGCGGAATTTACGATGCGATGCGCTCTGATCCCTTTCACGATGAGACAGATTATCTCATTCGAGACGGATATTTGTTTCGTGGAACCTGTCTGTGTATTCCCCGCACCTCGTTGCGAAACTTCATTGTATGGGAACTACATGGCGGAGGCTTAGGTGGACACTTTGGGCAAGATAAAACGGTAGTCTTAGTAGAGGAGCGATTCTATTGGTCCGGGATGAAGCGGGTTATCGCACAGATTGTCAGTAGCTGCCGCACTTGCAATAGAAAACCTAGCAGTAGGCTTCTTCTTCCTTGATAGATGATGATATATATTTTGTTAGAGTAGATCTGTATTAAGAGGAATAAGTGGAAGTTATCCTTTATTTCTTTGTAGATTGTTGAAAACTTCTTCAGAGTTAGAGTCAATATCACTCTTGAGAATTGAGAAGGATCTTGCTCTTGATGGCATAATAACTAACTTTAGAATTCTTGCTGTAGAATTTACATTCTGTAGAACATTAGTTATGATAGGAGGAGTCCTTCTCCTTTTATAATGGTGCATTTTGTGAAAGGAAATGGAGGAGATCAAGGGATGTGATTATTATCATTGAATTTGAAATTTCAAATTTGATCAGAAAAGGGAATATACAAATTTGGCTTAATTTGGAATATTCCTCATATAGTAATAATGATCAGAAAAAGGAATGCATAATTCTGACTTAGGCTTCATTTAGTGTGGTGGTGGCAGTCCAGAACGCGGTGGTCATGAACCATCGTTCTTGAATGCTCGACCTCATCTAAAAAAATTCATGCATTTTATGTTCAAAACTAGTGTATTTTCTGGGTAGCGGTCATAACCTTTGTCTTGCCAAACATACATTCTATTATAATGGTGTTTTTGACCAAACTCGTTGGAGAAAATAAGTCGCGCCAAATGAAGAATTATTTTGGAATGATCATCAAATTGTATTAATTAAGAAATCTATTCCATAATCATTTCTCCAACGAATTTAATACATTGAATACTTCCATAGGAGTACCATTGAAATGCGCCTTGACTTGCGTGAAAAGAATGGAGAAATAATAATGGCATGTGTTTTGCAAACACTTAGATTAAATCTGAATAAGTGGTAGTCTGTCCACTCGACATGGAAATCGCCCCGTAGATGATCATCAATCCAGTCAATTCCCCATCTAGTTGATTTGCAGAATATATGGTATGTCTAGTCAATTTTTCCTTGTAAGAAAGTAGATAAGCTCAACATAGATAGTCTGTCTGGTCGATTTATTCTGTCGATGTATCTTCCCGTTGATATTTTAAGTTCAATCGAAAGACCTTCCCGTAGATTGTTAGTTAACAATATTCTGACTTCTCTGCTTCCTGATTTCAATAATCCACATTGATTTTTCCATGTAGTATATGTCTCAAGCAGAATCAAAGATTCATCAAACACATTAAGTTTATTATTATGTTAATGTTCTTCTTTAAATCAGGAATCTTGGGACCAAATTCCCAACAATCATCCTATATTTAAAGAAGTCAGAACCTCACATAATAATTACTTTTAAAAATAAAAAAGAAAGCAAATAGATATAAAGTGAACAATCTAATAGATATTAGATGTTAGAGTTCACGGGCTTAAGATAAAGTTTTAACAATAATCACAAGATCCACACATTGTTCTCCCACATTTAATCACTATCACCAGCAGCTTTCCTTTTCTTCCTAGAGAAGTAGTTCCTTGGCTTTGGTTTGTACCTACGAGGAGCTAGATCCTGAGAATTGTTTTTCAAATGAAGACTTCTTTTGGTCTCCTGATCTTGGTGTTTTTTTAGCTCAGCTGAGTTGTAGAATCTTTGCATTTACAGTCCTTTGCTGCCACAATCTTTCTAGGTAGAGAGGATTATTTCTTTGGAAATAGGGATCCATTCTTCATATCCTAGCATTTGCTTGTTCTCATCTCTCCGTCTTTGCCTAGCCTGCCAGTCTTCTTCAGTGCTGACTGCTTTTCCTTTCTGAGATGGACCTGCTTCTATTCTTGGAGGACTGATAAAATATTGTTCAGGGGGAACATAACTTTCTTCATTATTATATTAAGGTTCATAATTTAACCCAGGTAGGTACATGGTAACTCTTACTACATTTGCTATCCAGACTACTTGGTCTGCCCCAGACTTCCAATGATCTTCCTCCCCCCTTTCTAACTTCTTTATATTGGTGGGAGCACACTTCAGCTGTGCAGTCAGTTAATTTTCTGTAGAGAAAGTTTACTCCATCTGAGATGTGGTTCTTTGTTTCCAGGAGATGAGCATGCAATAGCTGATTTTCTTCAACCATTGTCTCTTGTAGAATTCTTCTACTTTTTAGGATGTGATTGTTAGAATCCTGAAAGGCATTTTGCAAATTTTTCAGAGGTGATGTATTGATTTCTCATTACATCATCCATTTTTCAGTTGGCATCTTTTAACTGTCTAGTTTTGTAGTTTATTGCATTGGCTATTTTGTCAAAGAATTTGTATGACTGAGTGTTCATGTGATTCATATCCTTCTGCATTTCTGTTTTCAAGGATTGAACAGGCCTATCAACATAATCTTCAATATGTTTTCATTGGTTTTCAAGTATGAGGTGGATCTAATTAATGAGTGAGGTGGAAGAGGATTCAGGAATGTTGCTAGATGGGATTGGTGGTGCTCCTACAGATGGAGGATGACTTGGTTCATATGTGCCAAAGTCCACATCTTCATATAGAAAAATAGGAGTGTCAGCCTTTGATTACCTAGATGGTGATGGATCTCTTACATTTGTTTTGCCTTTGTAGAGGACAATTTCCAACCTTGTTAGGACATATTCCATGTCATCCTCTTGAGAAGGTGATTGTTCAGGATTTGTTGAATGGTGTTCTTGGGCAGAGTCCTTCAGATGGTACTCCACCACACAGCCATCATCATCTTGTGATTCAATTATTTCTGTTTCCTCAATGAAGTCAGATTTGTCAATTGATATTGTCTTTTCTTCATCAGTTATCCCTACTTCCTCATTGCAGACTTCCTCTATTTCAACTATAATTGTAGCGATCATGGGTTGTGCCTCTGATGGCATGTCAACCTCTTTATCCAGATCATAAGTAGGAGAGGGGATTGTCACAATGTGTTCACTGGATTCACTTATGACTTCTGTGACATATTATGATGAGGTGGCTATCAATAGATCTGTGGTAGAGAACATTGGTGCTCCAGACTCCCCCTCAGGAGAATGGAGAGCTGAGAGGGAAACCAAGGCTTTCCTATTCTTTGCAGGGGTTGGTTCTTTTCTTCTGGTAGGGTGGGGTACATGTTGATCCCATTTTTTGATTGTGTTTAGATCAATATTATTGAGATAGTGAATGGGCATCCCAAAGCTGGGATCCATGTCTGAGGGCAAGCTGAGAGAGATATATAAAGATAGTATTCTGCCAAAGTTTGGGCTATGCAAACTTTGTACTATTTTCTCAAAATGGACTTTGCTCCAATTTATTTTCTTTACTAGAATAATCCTTGTCATCAGAGAGAACATATCCTTAGAAATTCTGTCAAAGGAGCTTGGCTTGCTGATAAGAGCTTTGCCTACTATATAAGTTAATAATTGTCCTTGTGGGTTCATTCTAATTCTGTGGAGGAACCCCTTGGTCTCTTCTATATATTCACAGAACTCTAAGGCTGATTCTCTGTCCTCCTCTGTGACTTCCTGTTCAACTTCATTTTCTTCCAGCAGTGGTAGGTGAAGATGTCAACCCAGACTGCTTGCAGAAATTCTTATTGCCCTGCTTCTCACATTTCTCTTTATTCTGGTTCCACTAGAACTTATCTTGGCATTTTTATAGAATTCAAGCACTTCTCTATTAAAGATGAGAGAAGGTTCTGAGAGAAGAAATTCCAAACCAGATGCTGCAATGAGCCAAATAACATTCTGAATGTCCTCACTTGTGATGCACTCACTGCAAGTGTACCGCTCGCACAAGTAATATAAAATGGGAGGAACTCCCCAAGTATCGATCTCAGAGGAATGCAGGATTGTGTTGAGATTCATGTGCGTAATGAAATACTTAATCGAAGAGTTTTCTTAAAAAGACTTTGAGTTGTGTTTTCTAGAACAACAAAACTAAATGAGAAAATGCGGGTTTTAAACACCACTTCGCTTGGTGAAATGAGCTACTGTAGGCCGCCATGCTCTGCTTCGGATGGCGGATGTAGGAGTAGGCTAGTGGATGGATGATTCACACATATATAATTTAAGTGAGGGATGTTAGCACCTCTTGGCAAGGAGAAAGGATTATGTGGGCCATTAACACCACTTCGTAATGTGGATGGATGAATAGGCTTGTGGATGGAGTGAGAGCAAGGGAGGAATGAAGGTCGCAAGCACCTCAACAAAAAGCACGCCACTAGTAATTACTAGTGCTGTAAACTCAGTGCAACAGCGAGATGGAGGATGAAATAGTGGCGCTCCTCAACTCACATAAACCACAATAGCATTCATAGAAATGAAATTGGCATAAATAGCAAATTAGGGTTTACGGATATCATTCATACAACAGAACATTCAAAAAAAAAATTTACTGCAGCAGTATAGAGGGTAAGAATACAAACCAAATTGCGAAGACTCGTTGAAGATTCACGACTGGAATCGTAGGGTTGTCAAGTCTCGTCCATGCTCAGTCTTCAACTGTCGTCCGGGGTCCAAAAGATTTCTCACCTCCTTCTACGTTACCCGCCATCTTCGTGTATCAGCTTTGGTCAAGCCCTTGCTGGAGAACTCTGAAAATGCAGCGAGAATTCCCTTGGAACGGAGCTTGGGAGCATATGAGTGATGGAGGAGTCCAAGGATGAAGTCCTAGCCTTCGATTTGCAAGAAGATGATGGTTGGAGATCCTCCTTAAGGTGGGAAGGGGTGGAGCGATGAAAAGGAGCGGAGCTGGGAGCTATGGAGCAAAACACTGGTGGGCTTCTGGAATAGGGAGGCGTCCTGCATTTTTATAGTAAACAGAGCAGAAAATAGGCACGCACAGTTAAATGCACAACTTTGCATGGATCGTGTGATAATAATTGACCAGAAAGCCCCGAGAAGCAAAACATAAGAGCCCGAGTGATTTTACTCACTCACGGTCGTAACCGAACATGCGCAAGTAAAATGTACATGCAGCGATAGAGCGCTAAAAACAAACCATATAAGAGCAGACCATGCATTTACTTCGCACACGGTTGAATCTAACCGTGCGTGAAGAGAATGCACGGACGATAATTTCATAAACTTTTAGACAAAAAGAATCTCATGCGATTTTACTCACATACAGTCGAAACAGACTGTGCGAGAATAAAATGCATGAGCGGGGGGGGGGGGGGGGGGGGGCAGATCACTATCCTGAGGCTTAGTTGAACGTGTATGGTCACACTGATCGTGCGTCAAAGAAATGCACGACCATGCGATTCACATAGGAAATGATTCCACCAAAATTGGTGATCTTTCCACCTGTACAACAAAACAATCAACTGGAGCACCGACCTCCAGCACACAGAAATCCATAAAACTACTACAGAAAATGATGGTGTGCACAATGTGCTTACCCCTAACAAAATAGTGCGCAATAGCACACCACAAAGGGACAAAAAGTGCACTTCATATGAGAAGAGTGAAACAATGAAATATAAACAATAATGAACTAGAGGTGAAGTGCAAGTGAGAGAAAACTAGCCGAGATGAATCCGAAAAACACTATAAAAATCAGACTCATCACACCCCCAGACTTACTCGTTTGCTCATCCCGAGCAAACTATCTCCTATGTGAACTAGAAAAATCATGAGCTGGCGAAGTAGCTGAATATGCGCAGTACTCTGCGAAGTCGCTTACTCGCGCACGTAGAAATTTTTGTAGAAGAATCTATTAAACATGCGAAGTAAATTATAATGTTCTAAAATGCGTTTCTACTTATTATTGCTACTCATAATTTGAATCACGGTGAATCCTTCAGTCACGTGTAGGGGAAAGTAGCTCTATCACTTAGTGGAATATTGCTGGAGATCATGGATCGGGATAACCTCCAAAGAAATCCATCAATGATGATTTCCATAAGTTTGCCCATTCCCACTCTCTCCACGACACTAGTTACGTTCTGAGTGCGAATCAATGGAACTTTAGGTTATGATTTAGTCTTAGGCTATAGTATGGTAAACAATTATAAACGCGGGGGCATAACACACCTAACCCAAATGAGCTTGCAATAAAAATAATATCCCTGCAATAATGAACGCGGCTTACACCACCTTTTACCAAATACATTTCTTTATACTTTTTTTTCATTTCTTTTCACGAAATTTTTTTCCTTTTCTCTTTTCAAATTTATAACTTTGCACAAATAATAACAAACACAGATATATCTCCAATAACGCATTGCCACCATAATTATAAATATACACAGCATTAACACCCAACTTTTAAATACACAAATCGCTTGAGCTCAGAATTTCGTGTGCAATTAGGATAGTCATTTTGGCTTTGGTGAATTGAAGGTGGAGCTGAATCAAATGGTGTGGATTAGGCACAAAAGGGCTAAGCAAGGATAGGCCGTGTAGGAATGGAGCAAAGGCTCAACCAGGCCAAAGAATGGCCTATATCACACTTGCACAAACGAAATAACCTATACTGACGTTTAAAATTGAGTGTTTGGAAAAAGCAAAGTGAGGGATTATGTAATGATATTCTCCAAACCTATATTCGATGAAGGAAAGTGTACCTTATCGTCTATAGTATAGGATATTTAAAAATTCCAAGGTCGTATTCCTTGGGGAGCGTTGATTACTTCTACATCGAGGAGGAAACTATTATCTTTTCAATTGATTTTTTTAGAGTTTTACTTAAGTAAAAAGAGAGACAAATTGCAAATTAAAGTAAGGTTTAGATAATGATTAAAAGGATTAGTGCTCAATCTTGAATTACCTTGACATGAGAATAATAAAATGTAGATAAAAATAAATCTAATTCATTTGTAAGGAAACAATTTAACCGTGGAGGTTCCCGAAGCATGAACATGCCTCTCTCTCTGAAATGCCCAACAAAGTTTAGGAAAAATTGACAGAACTCTCATTTTATAATTGAATGCCTAAAACTTGCTTTACGTTGTGAACCCCACTAATGGGTTTGACTCCAATAAGGGAGATTTACATCATCCTCTCTAAAAAGGTGTGTGCAACTCGCATTACCCTTGAGTGATCGATTCATACTTTGAGCCTCTCGGCTAACTAAGTATGAAAACTTAAGTGAAAACCATATATCGAAAATATGGTCTCACTACTTTAAAAATCAAGGGTATATCAAAAGTATTTATGTAAATGGAAAGAGAGAGCTAAAAGATCATAACTTAATTATCTCATCCTCGGATCATCTCGATCGAGCACTAATGAGAGTTTAGTTAATCATGGTGGAGGAGAAAAAGAAAATCCTGGAATAAGATTGCATGAAAAATTACTAAAGTAGAGAGAGAAAATTAAGAAAAGCAAAGTTGAAATTTTTATTAAAAACAAAAGTGATTACACGCTTATGGAAAATTACAACACTAGCAAAAGAAAGATTACACGATTACTAACTCTAATGCATGAAATAAAACTAGAAGAACATTACTTGAAAAGAAGAGAGAGAGAACATGAAGAGTAAATACATGAAAAACACTTAAAAAGAGCAACTACAGAAACTAACAGCACGTCCCCACTCCAAAATTCTGAACTCTAGACTCAAGGAAGCCTCCGGTATTTATAAAAATAAAATTCCAAATTACACGCCCTCGGTCACGCCAATGACCAAGGGCGTGAAACTACTATTCTACTCAGCTGGGATAACAACCTAGGGCTTGTGTGATAGCGCCACCAAAATCAAAAATTACACGCCTGTGATAGTTGTTCACGGTTGTGTACTTGGGCAGCTTCAATAAATGCAATGTGGACTGCTGCATGGGCTTGAGTGGTGGCACGATGGAAGTCAGAGATCACATGGCGTGAGTCACAGTTGTGACTTGGAGGCACACGGGCGTGACCATCTATACGCCCTTTGTCACGCGCATGGCCTAGTGCGTGACTTGATTAATTTCCCTGCTTGAACTCAAATTTTGTGGCAGCAGCTCTGGACCTGATTTAAGGAGACGTGCCCTTGGTTGCGGGCATGACCGAGGGCGTGACAGGTATTTTTGACCCAATTTGTCCAAAAAATCTACAAAAATAGAAATATGTTAGATTAGATCTAAATTATACAAAAGAACAATTTAGAAACTAAAATTGACATAAATAAGCAAAATTCATATTGAAAAAATACTAAAACCTATACTAAAATTTCATATAAAAACTACTTATCAAATACCCCAATACTTGAGCTTTTGTTATTCCAGAGCAAAAGTATGAGAAATGTTTTATAAGATATTAATATAATTTTTAATTAAACCAAAATTTCATGTAGACCAAAAGTAAGTTAAGAATAAATTTTAGGAGGAATTAAGTTCTAAATTATGATGATAAATTGAAAAGAGGAAAATGCTTAGCTAAGGACTTCTCAAGATAACTTGTTCGCTAACAAAATTGTAGAAATTATCAAACTAAATTAGATTAAAATTATAAGAACTCTAACTTAAAAGAAACTTAAAGAAAAGGTAACCTACTAAATATTGTTCTCTCCATAACTTAAATTAAATCTAGATCAATGATATTGGTTAAGAGGGTTCACAAAATTTGGCAGAAGAAGAGATCTTAGAATGGAGGTGATGGATTTTATCCTCTCACCTCACTCTTTCTATTTTTTCTTATTGTATATGTTTAGGAAAATTATGAATTTAATCCTCTCATTTTCCATGCGATATAATCTTTTAAAATTCTCTTCTAATAAATACCAAAAATGTATATGTCTGGGAGTAATGAATTTTATACTCTTACTCCATGCTATATAATCTTTAAAATGATTATGGGTGTATATGTTTAGGGAATAATGAATTTTATCCTCTTATTCCCATGACATATGATCTTTTTATACTCTTTTTTTATATACCAATAGTAGGGTAGGGTAGAAATAAATTTCTAGCTTATAAATTAAATTATTTTGAGAGCAAATTCTAGTAAATTAAAATTTCCTAAGATCTAAGAAACTAGAAGAAAATCTAATAAAAATCTAAGGATGTTTAGCAAATTTACTAAAAAATGAAGTCATTTAAACTTAAAAGAGAAGCCACGCTAAATAGATTCTCTAATCAAATTAAAACCATAAAATGATTCTTAAAACAAGATTACCTAAAATTTAATTTTAACAAACTATGATAAAACAATAATTTAGCCAATTAAAACATAAAAATGCTTATAAGCATTATCAAATAGATTTATAAGAAATCACAAAAACAACAAGTAGGGGTTTTATAAAATTTTTGTTTTTTATTCTAAGTTTTTCATATTTTTTTGGAATTTTTGATATTATCATTTTTGTAATAATAATAAAAGAAACTACCGTTAATCCTCTTTTTGTTAACTGCTGGACTTCCTGAGGTATACCCCGTGAAGGGTTCTTACCAGTACTAGGAGGTATGATGGGATGATAGCCCAAACGACCCTTTCCAAGATATTAGATTTTTGTTTATCTAATTTTTTTGAATTTTTGGGTTTTGAAAGTGCTTGAATAAAAGAAAATATAAGAATATTTTTCTAAAGATTTTATAACTTAAGATCTACACTTTAAAGAACAGTGAAAGTATCTAGTTGCGGACTAAATCACCTAGAGGGGGGTGAATAGGTGGATTCTATGTCTTTATGCGGAATTAAAAATTTAATACAGAAAAGCAAACAAACAGCACAGACACAAGGAATTTATAGGGGTTCCCTGATGTGGGTAGTCCTCTTTCCCGCCTCGCCTATCTAGCACTTCGAGGCTAGACTCGGCTACTTCACCAATCTCAGATTATAACAAATCTTATACCTCAGAGTCAAAACTCTTACAACTCGGAGTATACCACTCCTACAACTCGGAGTATAACAACTCCTACGACTCGGAGTATAACAACTCCTACAAATAATCTCAGAGTGAAAACTCCTACAAAAGAAAAGATAAGGAAACAAAATACTTCTTCTTAACCTCTAAAGAGATTAACTTCAGATCTTGAACACTGAGTCTTCTTCTCAACCTTGAAAGAAAGCTTGGCACTTGAAAGATGTGGAAGAGAGAAGACTTGGCTAACCAGATCTGAATAGGCCCTTTGACTTACTTGAAATAATCTTCAAAAATTGAGAGCAGCAATAAGATCAAAGGCCTTCTTCTGAGAAATCTCTAACAATAATATAGAAAAGATCTTGAGCAGTGAATGTTAGGTCTCAGAATTCTTGTTCAGCAGAAGAGAAAGGAGATCGACTTTTTATCTTTTCTGAACTGTCGGCTGATGAGAGATTTTTGGATCGATTTCTAAGAATGATGCCCTTGCCCTAAAATAAGGATTTATTTATAGGGAGGACTTCAACGGCTCTTGCGACAAAGAAGGGAGAGGCGACACGTGTACTGTTCATGGTGGCTAACCCTAATTTTTGAAAACAAAATGAAGATTTAAAATTCGTCTGTCCGTCATTCGTCGAGACTTCACGTGAACATCCGACGAATTGACTTGGCCACAGGGAAAGACTGAACAACCCGTGAAAAACACTGTCTGACACCATTTGTCGGGATTCGTCGGAAGTACACGAGAACATCCGACGAATTGACTTAGCTGCAGAATTTTCTTCACAACCCAGCCAAAATGACCTCTATCAGCATTCGTCGGGATTTGTCGGAATGACCCGAGTCATCTCGACGAATGGACTTGGCTTCAGAAATTTCTTCACAACTCAGCCAAAATGACCTTTGTCAGCATTCGTCGGGATTCGTCGGAATGACTCGAGTCATCTCGACGAATGGACTTGGCTGCAGAAATTTCTTCTAAACCAAGACAAAGGTCTTCTGTCTGGATTCGTCGGGATTCGTCGGAATGACCCGAGTCATCTCGACGAATTGACTCAGCATAAATTTTTCTTTTCTTCTAAAAACCTGCTCCACTCCTCAACCTTGAAAGCCTTCATTTATGAGCATATGAAGTGCACCCCAAAAGAGAGATTACACATGGACCAACACTTTGTTCTATACAATGAGGGATTACATTGTCTAGAACTGTGTTTGGTGATCCATTGCAACCTGACTTTGGTGAGCACTTAGCATTAAGGCCTGTCATAAAACATCTAAACAAAAGTCATCAAATACAAATACAATTCATTTTAGTTTACTAGGGGACATCTTCAAATCAAGGTGATTGTGGACACAATACCCAACAATCTCCCCCTATTTGAAGATGTCATAACCCTAGGCACTAACTTGAATTGCACAGAAGGAATACTAAATAAGAAAGCACAACCCAGGCAGTAATATATAAGGAAAAACAGAATAGGACTGAATGTTTTAGCTTAACACAAAAGAAAAGTGTATATATATATATAAGCAAAGAAAACATCATGATTCCAGATAAGCACAGCTTATTCATGACCTTTGCCTTTCATCTTTGCAAACATTCTGTCCACTGCCTCAGATTTCTTCTTCAGTTCTGAATCCATTCTCTCAAAAAATGCCTTTGGCTTAGGCCAGTATTTGTCAGGAGCAGACTCTTTAGATCCACCATTCTTGAAGTGAATTCTTCTTTCATTTGTCCTCTTCTCAAACTTGCTCAATTCTTCTGAACTATAATGGTCACTGACTTTTTCATTCTGATTGCTGACTTTATCAAAAGCAGAGAGAACAATGCTTTTGGAGATGGGGCTCCAACTTTCTTGGAAGTTTCTAGGAGGAGGCTTATCATAAAATTCTCTGATTTTCTTATGTGGATTAGACCTCTTAGCAGATGGCTTATCAACAAAAAGCTTCCTTTTTAAAGACTTCTCAGAGGGATCAGCAAAATGTGAGCTGTCAGGATCTTGAGCAGGGAAAGGATCATCCCAAAATTCTTGATAAGTTGAAGCAGGGATGACTTCATCAGCAAAAACAGGATCCTCAATAGGATTTGGAGAGAAACTGGGAGCCCTGGGACCTGGAGCACTTGATGAGGGAAAATCTGATCCTTTATCCACAACAGTAAGCCCAAGCATTTCAGCCACTTGCTTGAACAGCCAGCTTTGGGCTCCATGAGTATACCAATTTACATCCTTAACATTTTGTAAGATGTTTTCCTTGAGATCTTGCATTTGAATAGCTACACTTTCATTCAAATCATCCATTTTGCTTGCACTTTCTTCTAACTTGGATACCACACTCTCCTCCCCCTTTATGACATCTTCATGCAGGAGGGTATATAATCTCTTCAGCTGATTTTCAACTTGATCATCCAAGTAAGTGACTCCTTGATCATGAGCAGAGCTAAGAGTAGAGAGAGCAGTATTCAGATGTAGTACATCTTCACTAACCTGATGCAAATTCTTGAGAGTATGCCCAACAGCTTTATTTGTATGATCCAAAGCTTTCCTTGCAGTTAGCATCCAGGCTTCTTGATTACTCTTGAATCTTCCCATGTCATGCTTGATCTCAGCCATTTCCTGCTTCAAAGAACTATCAACAGAGTCAATCTTCTAATAGACTTGCTTGATAGATTGATCAAAGTGATCAGTCTGACCCTTTAGCAGCCCTGCTATGGACTTCAACAAAGAATAGTGAGAGCTATCACCAGTCTCAACCTCTTCAGGAGAAAATCTATCAGCTACAAAACTTGAGGACTGTGCTATGTTGTCAAGCACAGTTGCTCTTGGAGAAGTGCTCCTAGCCACAAAAACTTCTGGAGGAGGCAAAAGCAGCACAGAAGGAAAGACTTCAGGAGGAACAGATTCAGCCATGAAGATATCTTCCTGGTCTTTCTCCCCCTCAAAAAGAGACATCTCCTTAGCCAACCTCAGCATGGCACCAAGGCTGCCCTGCTCCCCAGATTCAGATTGCTCATGAGGAGAGTCTGGCAAGATTTCATGATCTTCAGAATGGGAATCAACCATGGCAGGTGATCTCCTTGAACCTTCCAGCTGAGGAGCGTCAACAAAATCAGCAGCATCCTCTGGGCCCTCCAAGACAAGATCAGTAGCAGGTACAACATTATCAACAGGATCAAGAGGTGCTTGATCAGCATCACTGGGAGGAACATCTTCTGCAGCACCACTTCCTGCACCAATGTCTCTTGGGGTTGGAAACTCCCCCTCAACATGTGCATCTCGGCCCTGAGCAGGAGCTGGACTAAGTCCACTCCCCCTGGAGGATTGCCCTGCTTCAGTAGACCTATGCTCATCAGGCAGAAGGGCCTCATCATCACTTACAGCAGCCCTAACTCCAGCATTCCCTAAGCCCTTGGGAATTACCCTTTCCCATTTTGAGAAAATGGTTGAGTTGATCTTCTTTGTGTGGTGGATGGGGAGACCTCTTCCAAGATTAAAAAAATCTGGATTGCTACAGTGTAGAAGCAGACTGAGAATTCTTCCAAAATTTGGAGCAAGAAAACTTTCTTTAATCTTCTCAAAGATTACTTCACCAAAATTGAAATTCTTCCGACAAATTATAGTGGTGTGAATTTTGAAAGCTTCTTCAGAGAGGTAGTCATGAGAACCTACCTTGCATAATAATACTTTGCCTATAATATCACACAGAAGCTTACCTCCATCATTCATGAACTTTCTTCTGATTTTGGAGCTTTGATCAAGAATGCCACAGAATCTTCTGGCTCTAAAAATATCTTCAATCGACAACTCTTCTGATTCAACTTCAGGAATCCTCAACGATCGGTTGATACCACTAGCCTTCAAAATGATTTTGCAAGACCGAATAGAGCTTTTGATCTTCTTACCTTGGCCTGAGATTTTGGCATTGCGATAGAACTCCAGAATGTCCTGTTCTAGGATTTTTGCCGGCTCTTCTAGGATATAACTGAGCCCGGAGACATCGAGCATCATAATCACGTTTCGAAATTCATCTGAAGCTGAGCGGAAGGCGCCTCTCACCAACTCTCCCCCTGAATGCAAACCACCTGAAGCTTTGGGCGCCATTGATGTCGTCGACGCCGTGGAAGAGAAACAGAGGAAAAGCGAAAGGAGGAGACGAACGGTCGGGTAGGGTTTCACGGAGGTTCTCGTGAAATTGTGATGTTTTCTTTGATTTTAATATATATATATATAAATTTAAGTAGGGTGCGTACCTGAAGGACGATAAAATCGTATTTAATAGGTAGATGATTCCACGGGAGATGAATTGAGAGGAGTAAAATTTGTCCTGTGAACATCCGTGAAACTTCATGAAATTTTCTGAGTTAACAAGTGAAATCTCATGCAATTTCGTGAAATCTCAACAGTCCCAACTTCAAGAGTCCTTGTTAAGCATTCCAAGTTCCATTTTGAAGAAATTGAATTTGGTTTCGTCCAGAGGCTTCGTAAAAATATCTGCAATTTGTTTGTCAGTATTAACATATAACAAATTTATGTCCTTACTCTCAACATGTTCTCGGATGAAGTGATAGCGAAGCTCAATATGCTTCGTTCTGCTGTGAGAGACGGGATTATTTGCTATGGCAATAGCACTTGAGGAGTCACAAAACATGGGGATTTCTGAGAGCTTTAAATTATAGTCCTCAAGCTGATTTTTTATCCACAAAAGTTGTGCACAGCAACTGCCGGCAGAGATATGCTCTGATTCAGCAGTCGATATTGCAACGCAATTTTGCTTCTTGCTGCTCCAGGAGACGAGCCGTTTACCTAAGAACTGGCAAGTTCCCGAAGTGCTCTTCCTATCATCTTTGCTGCCTGCAAAATCAGCGTCTGAAAAACCAATTAGTTCAAAATCATTGCTTCTTGGGTACCATAAGCCGAGATTTGGTGTAGCCTTAAGGTATCTCAAAATCCTCTTTGCAGCGGCATAATGAGATTCCTTACAGTTCACCTGATACCTGGCACAAACACATGTTGAGAACATTATATCAGGCCTAGTAGCAGTGAGATAGAGCAAGGACCCAATTATGCTTTTGTACTTGGTTTCATCAAAGGGTTTCCCCTTTTCATCCTTGTCCAGAGACATACTTGAGCCCATTAGAGTCCTCATTGAGGTTGCACTCTCCATTCCAAATTTCTTAAGAAGCTCTTTGGTGAACTTCGTCTGAGAGATGAAGATTCCATCTTCAGATTGGTGCACCTGGAGTCCTAAGAAATATTTCAGCTCTCCCATACTGCTCATTTCAAACTTACCTTGCATCAAGTTAGAAAACTTTTTGCAAAGTTTGTCATCAGTAGAGCCAAAAATAATATCGTCGACATAGATTTGCACAAGCAAAATCTCGCCTTTAACTTCCCTAAGAAACAATGTCTTGTCTATTGTTCCTCTTGTAAATTTGTTCTCAAGAAGAAACTTAGACAATGTCTCATACCAGGCTCGGGGTGCCTGTTTGAGACCATACAAGGCTTTATGTAAATAAAATACATGATCAGGAAAGTTAGGATCTACAAAACCTGGAGGCTGAGCTACATAAACTTCCTCTTTAAGATCTCCATTCAGAAAGGCGGACTTTAGATCCATCTGGAAAACCTTAAAGCCCTTATATGCAGCATAAGCCAGAAATAATCTGATGGCTTCAAGTCTTACTACTGGTGCGAAGGTCTGATCAATGTCAATCCCTTCTTCTTGCCTGTATCCTTGAGCAACCAGTCTTGCTTTGTTCTTGGTGATGATGCCCTTTTCATCAAGCTTGTTCCGGTAAATCCATTTGGTTCCAATCACATTCTGTCCTTTGGGTCTAGGTACCAACTTCCAAACTTTACATCTCTTGAATTGGTTGAGCTCCTCTTGCATAGCAAGGATCCAAGAGGGATCGGTGTTTGCTTCTTCAAACTTCTTCGGCTCAATCTGTGAAAGAAAACTTAAATGTAAAACTTCGTTAGTTGTACCTCTTCTAGTTAGAACTCTGCTTGAAGGATCTCCGATGATTTGATCAGCTGGATGATCTCTCAAATGTCTGATCATTCCAACATTTAGATGACCATGAGGTTCCTGCACTTCAGGTACATCTTCATCTTCCTGAGGGTCATCATCCTCACATGTAGAAGGAGCATTTACTTCAATAGCTTTTGGAGCGTCTTCCTTTACAGTTTCTTCTAGGTGTAGTTCCTTGAACCTTGCATCTGTATATTCAACAAAGACACTAGAAGAGTTGCTTTGAAGCATACTTGTCTCATCAAATATGACATTGAAGGTTTCTTCTACAACCAGGGTTTTCTTGTTGAAAATCCTATATGCCTTACTATGGCTACTATAACCTACAAAAATACCTTCAAAACACTTTTCACTAAACTTAGTTTTGTAATATTTCCCATTGTTAAGCACGAAGCATTTACTGCCAAAGATTTTAAAATAAGACAGAGTTGGTTTCTTGCCTTTCAGAAGTTCATAGGGAGTCTTATGATGATTTTTGTTGATCAGTGCTCTGTTTTCCACGTGGCAAGCAGTGTTGATACCTTCAGCCCAAAAGTACTCCGGTAGTGAAGAATCACTCAACATTGTCCTGCAACACCATTTTGCTGTGGAGTACGGGGAGAGGAAAACTCATGAAAGATACCCAGACTTTCACAAAATTCAGTCATGGCCCCAGACTTGAATTCTGTACCATGGTCACTTCTGATTTTGACCACAGAACATTCTAATTCATTCTGAATTTGCCTGACGAATGAGGTGAAAGAATCATAGGTGTCTGACTTGTGTTTCAGAAAGAATACCCAAGCAAAACGTGAGTAATCATCGACAATGACCAACGTATAAGACTTACCCCCTAAACTCTGAATTGGCATAGGACCAAATAAGTCCATATGAAGTAGATATAAACATCTGGTAGATTCTTTGCAAATAATGCTCTTAAAGCTAGCTCTAGTCTGCTTGCCCATTTGGCATGCGTGACAAGGTCTCTCTTTAATGCACCTAACATCAGGAGCATCACGAACTAAGTTGTGGGAAAATAACATATTTATAGTTTTGAAATTTATATGTGCTAGTCTCTTGTGCCACTGGTCACAAAGAGATGCACTATCTTTTGCTAAAAAGCACACTGGTGTAGAAGAGTCTAAACATAGAAAATTTAAGCAAAAAATATTTCTACTCCGAGTGCCTGTTAAAATAGTTTCTAACGTATCAGACGACTTTATCAAGCACTTGTCCTTGTAGAATTCTACCATATAGCCTTTGTCACAAAGTTGACTTATGCTAATGAGATTATGTTGTAATCCTTTAACATAAGCCACGTCTGTGAGAGAGACTATACCATTTGTGATCATACCGTAGCCTTTTGTGATTCCCCGATCAGATCCGCCAAAAATAACTTTTGGACCATCTTTCACCGGGGTATACACTTGTAGTAGGCTTCTTGTTCCGGTCATGTGCCGTGAACATCCACTATCCAAGTACCATATTGGATTTGAATTGGCCTTTGGACATACCTGCAATCAATAATCAATTGCCCTTAGGAACTCAAACCGATTTGGGTCCTTGGCTTCTTGTTAGATGACCACCACTTGGAATGTTAACATTGCGAGGGGTCATTCTTGCATTGTTAATCCGTGGAGTCGTGACATTTCTCGGATTAAACCAACAATCTATGGCAAAGTGACCAACCTTGCCACAACACCAACAATCGAACCGATTGTACCTTCTCTTTGTCTCCTGTTTCACTTTTTGAACATGAGGTGCAACAGGAGTGACTTTCTTAGTGGAAGTCTTCTTAGAAGTGGGGGCCTCATGGTGACAGCACACACATGGCTCCAACTTCTTCTCAACAGATTTGGGTGCAATCATTTTAATTTTTGGTGCTTTCTTGTGAGCTGATCCGTGAACAAATGGACCATGATCTTTGAGGATTATTTCTTCATGAGGAGCTTTGAATGGAGAGTTGTCAAAGTTTCGGGGAAAGCTCCATCCTTGATATCTATTACTAGGTTCAACATGTGTTGGCCTAGCAAAATGACCGTAGGATGAATCAAAGTCAAACGGGTTTGATGGTAAAATGACCTTCCTGAATGAAGGTTGACTTTGATTAGCAGTTCCCTTGCCTTTCATGTCTCTCTTCTCAGCAGCCTTACTACTTTCAGCCTTATGACCATATCCACTACCCTTCGCAGGAGCAGAAAACCTATCAATGAATGGAAGAATAGTCTTAGGCTTCGAGAAGCTTTCTACGAGCTTCCTTTCCGCCTTCAACTTATCTTCTAGTTCATTTATAGTTTTCTCCTTTAAATTCAACAACTCAGTGGAGTTTTTCAGTTCGTCTTTCAAGAGTTGGATTTCATCTTTGAGATGAGTTAATTGTTCAACTTCCTCCCTCAAAGCTAATTCCACTGTCTTGAGAGATTCAATTTCTTTTGACTTGGATTTGACGACCTTGCGGCACTTGTCAAATCCTTTCACAAGGGCTTCATACTGAGTTATTAACTTAGAGTCCTCCTCTGAGGAGTAGCCTTCATCTGCTAAGGATGCAGTCTCATCTTCAGAAGCAGACAGAGGAGTATGAGAGTTTACCTTCCCCTTATAAGAGGAGTCGCTTATTTCTTCGTCTAGATGTGCCATTAGCCCAAAGTAGGCTTCTTCATCTGAGCTTGACGCATCAGAGTCACTGTCACTCAGAGTCTTGGCCTTTTTGGCGAGGAGGCTCTTTTCTTTCTTCTTTCCTTTAAAGGATCTCTTTTCTTCCTTCTTTGATCCTTCTTTCTTTTTGTATGGACAGTCGGCTATTACGTGTCCTGGCTTATTGCAGCAATAACAAATAATGTCAGTAGAATCAAATTTGTTCGGTTTAGATTTATACCTGTCATTATAGTAGTCCTTCTTGTGATGATCACCATCACGTCTTGATCTTCTGTGATCAAATGCAGTGGATTGCCCTCTCTTCTGCTTTCTTTTATTCAGAAGTCTTTTGAATTGTTTGGAGAGAAGAGAAAATTCTCCATCAGACATCTCTGAACATGAGGGGCTGGAATCAGACTCATCCTCATCAGAAGATGGTCTCCTGACAGGTGGGAGAGCCTTGCTCTTTCTTGAGCTTTCAGCTTTTAGGGCAGAAGACTTCTCCCTTCCAGAGGCCCTGACCCCCTCTTCTTCAGCTTTGCGGGAATTTAGCTTCAACTCATGGAACAGGAGCTTACCAAACAACATTTGTGGCTCCGTGGTTCCGAGCTTTCCGAATTCTCTGATGGCTATAACCTTGGTGTCCCATTCTTTCGTCGGGGATCTCAGAAATTTGTCATTTAGTTCGCTAGTTGTGAATTCTCTATCATAGTTCCTAAGACCATTTACGATCTTGAAGAACTTCTCGTAGGTGTCAGAAATGGAGTCTCTTGGATCTTGCTTGAATGCTTCATATTCTTGGTTCAGCAACGATCTTCGGTCATCCCTCACTTCTTCGGTCCCTTCCATCAGAACGACTAGTGAATCCCACATTTCTTTAGCAGATTTGCAGTGAAGCAGATTTTGCAACATTGAATCATCAACTGCACCTGCTATGATATTCTTTGCTTTCTTGTCTAGGGCCACTAGAGCGATCTCATCTTTGTTCAGTTCCAACATCTTCTTCGGGATCATGATGGTGGAGTTTATTGAAGATGGTTTCATCGGAATATGGGGACCTTCTTCCACGATCTGAAAGATTCTTGGGTCAGCAGCTTCCATGTAGAATCTTACTCTTTCCTTCCACATAGGAAAGTTCTCTTTGGTGCAGACTGGCAACTTGACGGAGTCCTTGGCCTTATCCATTCCAGACATGTTTGCTTTAGCAACTAGATGAGTAGATCTTGTTCAAGGTGTTAGCCTTATAGCGAACAGCCTCCCTCTGATACCAATTGAAAGTATCTAGTTGCGGCCTAAATCACCTAGAGGGGGGTGAATAGGTGGATTCTATGTCTTTATGCGGAATTAAAAATTTAACACAGAAAAGCAAACAAACAAGCACAGCACAGACACAAGGAATTTATAGAGGTTCCCCGATGTGGGTAGTCCTCTTTCCCGCCTCGCCTATCTAGCACTTCGAGGCTAGACTCGGCTACTTCACCAATCTCAGATTATAACAAATCTTACACCTCGGAGTCAAAACTCCTACAACTCGGAGTATACCACTCCTACAACTCGGAGTATAACAACTCCTACAACTCGGAGTATAACAACTCCTACAAATAATCTCGGAGTGAAAACTCGTACAAAAGAAAAGATAAGGAAACACAATACTTCTTCTTAACCTCTAAAGAGATTAACTTCAGATCTTGAACACTGAGTCTTCTTCTCAACCTTGAAAGAAAGCTTGGCACTTGAAAGATGTGGAAGAGAGAAGACTTGGCTAACCAGATCTGAATAGGCCATTTGACTTACTTGAAATAATCTTCAAAAATTGAGAGCAACAATAAGATCAAAGGCCTTCTTCTGAGAAATCTCTAACAACAATAGAGAAAGGATCTTGAGCAGTGAATGTTAGGTCTCAGAATTCTTATTCAGCAAAAGAGAAAGGAGATCGTCTTTTTATCTTTTCTGAACTGTCGGCTGATGAGAGATTTTTGGATCGATTTCTAAGAATGATGCCCTTGCCCTAAAATAAGGATTTATTTATAGGGAGGACTTCAACGGCTCTTGCGACAAAGAAGGGAGAGGCGACACGTGTACTGTTCATGGTGGCTAACCCTAATTTTCGAAAACGAAATGAAGATTTGAAATCCGTCTGTCCGTCATTCGTCGAGACTTCACGTGAACATCCGACGAATTGACTTGGCCACAGGGAAAGACTGAACAACCCGTGAAAAACACTGTCTGTCACCATTCGTTGGTATTCGTCGGAAGTACACGAGAACATCCGACGAATTGACTTAGCTGCAGAATTTTCTTCACAACCCAGCCAAAATGACCTCTGTCAGCATTCGTCGGGATTCGTCGGAATGACCTGAGTCATCTCGACGAATGGACTTGGCTTCAGAAATTTCTTCACAACTCAGCCAAAATGACCTCTGTCAGCATTCGTCGGGATTCGTCGGAATGACCCGAGTCATCTCGACGAATGGACTTGGCTGCAGAAATTTCTTCTAAACCAAGACAAAGGTCTTCTGTCTGGATTCGTCGGGATTCGTCGGAATGACCCGAGTCATCTCGACGAATTGACTCAGCATAAATTTTTCTTTTCTTCTGAAAACCGGCTCCACTCCTCAACCTTGAAAGCCTTCAGTTATGAGCATATGAAGTGCACCCCAAAAGAGAGATTACACATGGACCAACACTTTGTTCTATACAATGAGGGATTACATTGTCTAGAACTGTGTTTGGTGATCCATTGCAACCTGACTTTGGCATTAAGTCCTGTCATAACACATCTAAACAAAAGTCATCAAATACAAATACAATTCATTTTAGTTTACTAGGGGACATCTTCAAATCAAGGTGATTGTTGACACAATACCCAACAAACAGCATTTACACCCTCATACTTAAAGTTAAACATTGTCCCAAATGTGTAAAACTAAGTATGAAGCAATAAGAAAAAAGAAAATAAAGTGCAAGCTAAAATAAAAAAGAATGCAGGATAAAAGAGAAGGAAGGAGAGGGGGAAAGAAGGCGTCCCTGATTATGAAATTTTTTGGTGGACTGGCGGGGTTCCTGCAAAATATGTTAAAATAAAAACAAAAATAACAAAAAGATAACTTTGGGCTGCCTCCCAAAAGCGCTTTGTTTAAGGTCGCGTATCTTGACCTATTTGGCGCTCAACTTATAGGCGGTAGGATAATGGATTCACTCTTCTCGTTCGATATTTCTCCTGGAAGATACAGCATAAGACAGTGCCCGTTTACTTTGAAGGATCCTTTTTCTGGGTGGGAGATGAGAACTGTCCCATATGATCAAACCACTTTAATGATAAAGGGGTCGGACCATCGAGATTTTAACTTTCCAAAAAAAAAGGCGAAGACGATAGTTATAAAGGAGGATGAGATCACCGGGCGAAAATGTTTTTGGAATTTTTGTATTTTTATTATGGTAAACCTTTGTTCGCTCCTTATGACATTTGTTGCTCTCGTATGCATTTGATGCGTATTCAGCAAGTGCACCGGTCACTGTCAAGTAATAAAATTGGGAATAGCTTCCCCGAATATCGTCTCTCAAGGAATGCAGGTTCTGGTGAACGAAACGGGTGGTGAATTGATCGTTACATGAGCAAATAAAGTAAAAACAAGGGCTTTGTGATTTGGTTCCTATGCTAATGCAGAAAAGAGAGATGCAGGTCAAAACTCCGCTTCGCAAGGCGGGATGGATGGAACGGCCGCGATGCCGTGCTTCGGGAGGCGCGTGGACGGAAAGTAACTGTGACGGGTGAGGGTCGTACACACCTCTTCACCAAGCATCACCACTAGCAATTGCTAGGGCTTCACACACAACGAACTCAGAAAATCACAACAAGGAAAATGCTACTCTCACACCACCGCATCATTGCACATGAACATCATAAAAGATCTATGACATTAAGCTTAAGCAATAGTTCATTACAACAACACAAAGAAAGTACAAGCATCAAGTTTAGAGAGGACCAATAGTAAGATGTCACCGCATCTTGGGTTCTCGGCCGGAATGAGAGGTTGTCGGGCTCTCTCCGGGCTCGGCCCTCAGATGGTGTGCGGACTCGATGGAGGCTGTCACCGCTCCAACGACCTACAACACTTCTATGGCTTCCCACAACGAGGAATGCTTGAACACTTGATGGAGAATGCTTACTAACGCTCCCGAATGGAAGAATGGTGGTAGAAATCGCCGGAATATGGTCTCCTTGGTGGTGGAGGTGAAGGAGAAGCCTTCAGACCTCAGAAACGGTGGGGAGGACCTAATTTCCCACTCCCCTCCCGAGCTCTCCGTTGACTGCGACGAATCCTGCATTTTATACTAAACAGGCAGAAAAATGGTCACGCACGGTCGAACGCACGATCGTGCGTGAATCGTGCGTTATTAAATGATAAAATCTGACTTGGGGGAGACGCTGCGCCGCCCATGCGTTTTACTCACGCACGGACAAATCCGCCCGTGCGTACAAACGCACGGGTAAATTTAGAATGACCAAAAACAAGAGGAAGCAGGTTGATCGTGCGTTTTACTCACGCACGAGCAATTCTGCACATGCGTAAAACACCCTACTAAACTCAGGTTGTCTATTTTCTGCCCAGATACAGACGCACGATCGCTATCATCCGTGCGTCAAGGAAACGCACGACCGTGCGATATACACAGACTAGATTTTGGGGGGGAAACGTGATGATCTGGCCACCTGCACATAAGACATACCAGCTGGGAATACACCTCCAACACCAAATAAACACAGAAAAATGATTGGGGAGCACCATGTGCTTACCCCCAATAACAAGGAGCGCAAATGCACACCGAAACGGGCCTAAGAGTGCACCTAGCAGGGAATTACAAATATGATCGTAAACATGCCTAAAGTGTGGTTCATCGACTAGAAATACGGCCCAGATGAGTCCATAAATATGTATATAAATGGGACTCATCACACCCCCAGACTTAACCATTTGCACGTCTCGGGCAAACTACTCCACTCTCCTATCGGAACAATTGGATGTTAGAGTAAGATTGAGTGGTGGAGACTATACGACGTCGCATGCTCACGGGCGTAGAAATACATTATAATAGAATTTAACACAAAATTATATTTAACTATTTCTAAAATAGTAATTTGAAATCTAATTTACTTGGATGGTGAATCCTGGCAAATCTTTCGGTCGCGCAAAAGGGAAAATAGCGTGACTAATCAGTAGAGTTTTACTTGAATCAAAGCTCGGGACAAACTCCTAAGAAATCCATCAAAGTCGGTGTCCATAGGCTTGCACGTTCGCACTCTCTCTACTACATGAGATGACTCGTATCTAAAATCAATAGGACTTATGGGTTTGGATTGGGCTTAGGTTGAGTTTAGGCTAGATAAGTAGAAGGACGATTGGAATCGCATTCAACATAACTGAGCACTCAAGAGAATTACAATCACCAATACAACAATTTCAAGAAGTACACGACACCCCCAGACTTCAACTGAACACTAGGTGTGTACTAAGCCAATCATACTTTGTCTCTGTCGAGAGAATGAAATTGAAAGTTCGTTTTGAACAATTTTTCTTCTTTTTCTCTTTTTTTTCTTTTCTCGACAGAATTTCTTTTGTAGGCACACTAAAAACTTCTCCTTCAGCTTTTTCAAAGCTATCATACAACACGGATATGACACCAAACATGATAAATATATAAATTTCTTTCAGCTCATTTGTTGGTGCGGAAATGGGTTAGGCTGTATGGCTTTGGTGACATTTTGGTGGAGCTAAACAAGGAGGAAAGGTAGGCTTAAGTGGGCTTGCAAAGGTGATTACATTGGTAAGGATTTCAAAAGCACAAACGGATCATGAAATGTCCTATATCACACTTTATAACGAGTACTTCAACGTAATCGTTTTAAGAGTCGCCTAGTGCAAGTTCTAGCCACCGAGAAAGGTTGTCCTTTCTTCCGACCCTAGTAATAAACTACTACTAGTACATCTACACTCGACCCCATGCTACCGTTGGATTCACCGGATTCACCATTAAAATAAAATAAATTGCAACACTATAATAGAAATACTTAAATTACAACATTGAATTTTATTCTACTCCAATTGAATTTCTAGGCGTGACGGGAGCACTCGACTAGAGCACTACTCGAGTCGATATTTTTCTCAACTCCTCACTCCTACACTAACAATCCAATTCTTGTGAGTGGGGAACCTCGCAGCAATACCGAATAAGCACGCGTGATCAAGTGCACGTGTACTAGGTGCAAGTGTACGTAGTGTGCACAATACAATTGAAAATTCCTAACTCAGCACATTCTAACATGCTATGCAAAGTGTGAGCACATGCATAGCTCGATCCCTCCCCCAGACTTGATCAAAACCAAATAAAATAGGGAATTCTGGAATAAGGAGAATAGGGGTAGAGTGGACCTATGCTCATAAATGAGCATGCCAGAAGTGCGGTAATTCCTTCTTTAAGTTTTTCTCCTTCCGCATCCACCACGCGAGAGCTTTAACCTGCGATGTTAACAAAAAGAAAAAAAAAACAGGACTAAAAGACATAGACTAAGCAAACGGAACCGGGTGGTTCCCATGGGTTGTCTCCCAAGAAGCCCATTTGTCTAACGTCCTTAAAGGTGGACCAAATACATGTATTACAGTTAGATAGCAGCAGCTATAAAATTGTTCCATACTTAATAAAAACACAACACAGCAATGTAATATAACAGAGCACAAAATCAGACAGAAGAAACAGCACAAACAAAACCTGGAGACCCCATCACGCATCAGCTGTATGCTGATTTGTGGTGGTTCTCCCAGCCACGCGAGATAGGAAGGAGGTGAAGGCTGCAAGGAGGATGTCTCCCCCTTGCCCCTAACCTCCTCCTTCTCGCACCGGAGGGCAGCAGAGCGTGCTCCACGCAACAATCTTTCTTGCTTCAGCTTCTCTATAGTTGGAGAGTGCCAACATTGATAGTCGTCAGAACTTCCCAACTTGGTGGTCGGTGGCAACACTTCTGTTGCCGCCGTGACAACTAGATCAGCCCAATGGACCTGTTTAAAATGTTTACAGTGGTCATTATGACTCAAAAAACTGTTCATAAGGCGCTTTGCTCCACCTTCACTCTCATCATTCAGCGCTTGGGTCTCACCGCTTTCTCCTGCCTGTATCACCTCTTCATTCACAACCCGCAACTCTTCTTCTTTCTTCTCTCCTTCCAGCGTTCTTTTTTCTTTCCTTGCTTCTGCGTCACTAGATGATTCATCAGTGATAACAAGGGGAGAGCGGATTACTGCTTCGGCAAGTGGGGGGTGTCACCTTACAAGGTAAGACAACACACCCCTTAGAAAAATCTAAGGTGGCACCGCTCTCTTTTAAGAATGGTACTCCCAAGATGGGAATAGATTGATTTTGACTTGGTCCCAAAACTTGGAAGTCAGCAATCACGATCGTCCCTTCGATTGTAACTTCCACATTCCTTACTTCTCCCTCTGTCTGAATGACAGTCCCATTAGCAAGCACTAGGGATTTTCGATCATCTGTGTTCATTTCCAGTTTTAATTTAGCAACATCCTGCAATGCAAGGACGTTGCGAGATGAACCGGAATCACATAGGGCCACCGTTTCAATATTATTAATGGAGCATGAGATCACCAACTCATTTGGGTCACTCACTCCCACATCGGAGAGACTCTTCCATTGGTTAATTGGGTTTTTTTTCAGTATTACTAGGAAGGGTCCCTTGCGAACGCTCGGTTAGCACTTGAGCCAATTGGCCCAATTGCGACTCCATGTTACGCATGGACGCGGTTTGATTTGCCAAACTAGAGCTGGCGTTTTCCATGAACTTCTCCATCATTTCTTCCAGATTACTTTTCTTTGGGGCCGGGGCGCCTTGATTATAACCCGGATGAGGCAGCCTCGATTGGCTTCCGGACTCTTGAGCATCGTATTGATGCTGGCCCGGTTGCCATCGTTGGCCTGCAGTATTTTGATTCCAGGAAAAATTCGTGTGATTTCTCCCACCCGGATTACAGGCATTGCCATAGGGTGCCCCTAACTTGGTTTCCTACAAAATTTACCGATTCATTTGAATTAAGCTGCGAGAATTCACCTGATAGCCCTTACCTGGGCACTCATATGCGTGGTGACCACCGCCTCTGCATTCTTCACAAGAAATGTTAGTCGCGGGCGCAGCAGCGAGAGGTAATGAGTCCACCACGAATAGTCCCTGAGCGCTTCTCGGTGCATTTCTCCCAGCAGTCCAGAAGGTGCTGTGTGAGGCAGTGTCTTGCAGAATTCTGAGAGCTTCCTCCGGCGTATGGTTCATCAGGGTCCCTCCTGCAGCAGCGTCAATCATTGCCCGGTGGTTGGGCTCGATGGCGAAGTAGAAGGTTTCCACGATGTTCCACGACCGGAGCTCGTGATTTGGACATTTGCGAAGGAGGTCACCAAGATGCTCCCGAGCTTCTGCGAGAGTTTCTTGCTCAGCTTGCCTGAAAGTGGCGATCTCCCGCCGAAGGCTCACAATTTTGTCCACCGGGTGGAATTTGGCGAGAAATTTGGAAGCAAGCGCGTCCCAAGTGGCAGCAGTTCCTGGAGGGATAGAATGGAGCCAAACCTTGGCTTTGTCACGCAACGAGAAAGGGAACAGTCTCATCTTGACTGTTTCGTCAGTAATTCCTGCATACCGGAAGGTACCGCAAATGTCGGCGAACTCTGCCAAGTGAAGATGTGGGTCTTCACTAGGCATCCCAGAGAACTGAGCGTTGTTGCAAATGATGTTCAGGATGGCCGGTTTGATCTCAAACTGGTTATTCAAGATGTTAGGCCCAAATCCTGGATACACAGTCCCAACAGTTAGAGTGGTATAATCTCTTATGGTCCGGGGCCTCGGTGTAACCACCTCCTGCTTATCCCTTAGATGATTTTGCCCCATATGGGGTACTCCAGGATTCACTTCTTCCTGATCATTGGGTACTCTCAACATACCTCCAAGTTCCATATTATCTCCCATAGCCGCTTGCATGGCTGCAGCACGCCTTAGTGCGCTTGCAGTACGTTCAATCTCCAGATCAAAGGGTACTAATTCCCTTCCGGCTTGCCTCTGCATACACAAAAAGAAGACACAAAGAAAAACAAAAAAAATCAAAAACAACTGGTCCTATAACAAGGATTCACAACACAAAGCGTTACACGCCTGCATTCCCCTACAACGGCGCCAAAAACTTGATGCGTATTCGGCAAGTGCACCGGTCGCTGTCAAGTAATAAAATTGGGAATAGCTTCCCCGAATATCGTCTCTCAAGGAATGCAGGTTATAGTGAACAAAACGCGTGGTGAATCGATCGTTACACGAGCAAATAAAGTAAAAACAAGGGCTTTGTGATTTGGTTCCTAAGCTAATGCAGAAAAGAGAGATGCGGGTCAAAACTTCACTTCGCAAGGCGGGATGGATGCAACGGCCGCGATGCCATGCTTCGGGAGGCGTGCAGACGGAAAGTTACTGTGACGGGTGAGGGTCGTACACACCTCTTCTCCAAGCACCACCACTAGCAATTGCTAGGGCTTCACACACAACGAACTCAGAAAATCACAACAAGGAAAATGCTACTCTCACACCACCGCATCATTGCACATGAAAATCATAAATGATCTACGACATTAAGCTAAGCAATAGTTCATTAGAACAACACAAAGAAAGTACAAGCATCAAGTTTACAGAGGACCAATAGAAAGATGTCACCGCATCTTGGGTTCTCGGCCAGAATGAGAGGTTGTCGGGCTCTCTCCGGGCTCGGCCCTCAGATGGTGTGCGGACTCGATGGAGGCTGTCACCGCTCCAACGACCTACAACACTTCTATGGCTTCCCACGATGAGGAATGCTTGAAAAATTGATGGAGAATGCTTGCTAATGCTCCCGAATAGAAGAATGGTGGTGGAAATCGCCGGAATATGGTCTCCTTGGTGGTGGAGGTGAAGGAGAAGCCTTCAGACCTCAGAAAAGGCGGGGATGACCGGATTTCCCGCTCCCCTCCTGAGCTCTCCGTTAACTGCGGAGAATCCTGCATTTTATACTAAACAGGTAGAAAAATGGTCACGCACGGTCGAACGCACGGCCGTGCATGAACTGTGCATTATTAAATGATAAAATCTGACATGGGGGAGACGCTGCCCCGCCCGTGCATTTTACTCATGCACAGGCAAATCCGCCCGTGCGTACAAACGCACGGGTAAATTCAGAATGACCAAAAATAAGAGGAAACGAGTCGATCGTGCATTTTACTCACGCATGAGCAAATCCGCCCGTGCGTAAAATGCATGACTAAACTCAGGTTGTCCGTTTTCTGCCCAGATACAGACGCACGATCGCTATCGTCCGTGCGTCAAGGAAACGCACGACCGTGCGATATGCACAGACTAGATTTTGGGGGGAAAACTGGACAATCTAGCCACCTGCACATAAGACATACCAGCTGGGAATACACCTCCAGCACCAAATAAACATAGAAAAAGGATTGGGAGCACCATGTGCTTACCCCCAATAACAAGGAGCGCAAATGCACACCAAAATAGGCCTAAGAGTGCACCTTGCAGGGAATAACACATATGATCGTAAACATGCCTAAAGTGTGTTGCATCGACTAGAAATACGGCCCAGATGAGTCCATAAATGTGTATATAAATGGGTCTCATCAACATTCACGCACCACTCATCGAGTTCGTTCAATTGAAACCTTCTTTGCTCGGCTGCTAAAGTAGAATCGAGGTTTAAAATTTTAAGCATCCAGAATACGCGGTGCTCTAACTATACCTGAAGGTGGGAAGCTTTGCTATAAACCAATCGATACAGTGTGCAACATATTGCGGTCTTGTACATCGTTCGATAGGCCCAGAGCACGTCATCGGGCTTAAGTGCCCAATCCTTCCTATTAAGAGAAACTATTTTTTCTAAAATCCTCTTCAACTCGCAGTTCATGACTTCGACTTGGCCACTCCTTTGTGGGAGAGAAACAGTGGAGATCTTGTGCGTGACACCATATTTTGCTAAAATTTTAGCGAATTGGCTATTGCAGAAATGGGTGCCCCTATCACTAACTATAGTGTGTGGCATGCCAAAATGAGAGAATATATTTTTCAAAAAATTAACGATGACTCTCGCATTGTTGGTGGGGAGAGCTTGTGCTTCCGCCCACCTCGATACGTAGTCGACCACAATGACAATATACTTGTTCAAAAAGGAGGGAGGGAGAGGACGAACAAAATCAATACCCCAAAGGTTGAAAATTTTGCATTCTAAAAATATATTTTGGGGCATTTCATCAGGGCGGGAGATGTTGCCAGACCGCTGGCAGCTATCGCAAGTACTCATAAGGGTGTGAGCATCTTTAGAGAGAGTGGGCTAATAAAAGCCCGCCTCCAGCGCCTTCCTCGCGGTTTTGTTCGCTTGATAAGGACCACTGGTTGGTCCTTCGTGGTAGTGCCATAAAATTTTTAAACCTTCCTCAATTGAGACACATCTTCTCACTACCTATCCCGCTCAAACAGGAAATAGAAATGGGTCCTCTGAAAAATAATTCTTTAAATCAGAAAAGAATTTATTCTTTTCTGACACGAGAATTCTTTTGGCAGGACCCGGGCTACTAGATAGTTAGCCTGATCCGCAAACTACGGGGTGGAAGATGTCATTACATTTTTGAGAGCAATGAGGCGCTCTTCAGGTAATTTATCATTTATATCGGCCTCCACTAACGCTTCCATAGTAGGATTTCTAATCGGGAAGGATGATCGGCCTCCAAGTTTTCAGCTCCCCTCTTATCCCGGATCTCTAAATTGAACTCCTACAAGAGGAGAATCCATCGTAATAAATGGGGCTTATTGTCAATCTTACATAATAGGTACCTAAGATCAAAGTGATCTATGAAGATGATTACTTTGGAGAGGGTGATGTACGACATAAACTTATCAAAAGCAAAAATGATGGATAAAAGCTCCTTCTCGGTGGTGGTGTAATTTGCTTGTGTCGACGTGAGTGTCTTGCTCGCGTAATAAATCAAGTGGAAATACTTGTTTACGTGTTAGCCTAATAAGGCGCCTACGACAATATCACTCACGTCATACATGATCTCGAAGGGTAGCAAACAATCTGGTGCGACCAGAATTATGGATTTTATGAGTTTTTATTTTATAAGATTGAAAGCGAAACGACACTTATCGTTGAAAACAAAGGAAGTCACTTTTTTGAGATGATGGGTTAACGACTTCAAGGTTTTAGAAAAGTTTTATATAAAACGCCGATAAAACCCTGCGTGGCCTAGGAAACTTCTAATCTCTTTAACATTCGTTGGAGGGGGAGTTTCTCGATAACTTTGATTTTGTCCCTATCGACCTCAATCCTTTTACACGATATTTTATGGCTGAGAAATAATCCCTCTCTAACCATAAAATGGCATTTCTCCCAATTGAGAGCTAGATTCGTTTTCTTACAACATTGAAGCACACACTCGAGATTTGTTAAACAACTTTGGAAAGAATTTATGAAGACGAAGAAGTCATCCATGAAGACTTCCATCACCTCCTCTCCTAACTCATCGAAGATCGCTAGCATACATCTTTGGAATGTAGCTGGCATGTTACAAAGTCCAAACGACATCCTTCGATAAGCAAAGGTGCCGAAGGGACAAGTGAAAGTTGTTTTCTCTTGGTCATCGGGTGAAATAGGGATCTGGGTGTATCCTGACAAATGATCGGGGAAATACTAGTAGGAGTGACCTGAAAGGCATTCTAAGATTTAATCGACAAAGTGTAGCAGGAAGTGATCATTTTGAGTGGCATCATTTAATTTTCGATAGTCTATGCACATCCGCCAACCTGTAACAATACGGGCTAGCATTAATTCGTTATTTTCATTTGCGACCATCGTTACACCGCCTTTCTTTGGAATGACTTGTACAGGGCTAACCCATGTACTATCCGAGATCAGGTAGATGATTCCCGCATCTAAGAGTGAAAGTGCACAGTGTGCCTCTAAGTATACTCTAGAGGGGGGTGAATAGAGTTTTAAAATATTTCTATCCTATTTGTGCAAACACAATAAAATCACTAAGTATTATGCTCCAACAATTTCACACACAGAATAAAGCTAGTGTTATTAAGTAAAGAAGGAAAATAGTAAATGAAATGGGACAGCACAGAAACATCACAACCAGAAGCCACAAAGATTTTATAGAAGTTCCCCAAAATGTGGGTAGTCCTCTCTTCTACCACCTGGTAGGAATGCACCACTTGTGCATGAGTCTTTTGATAAGGAGACTCTTAGAACCACTGATCTTTTGATAAGTAGATCATAAACCAACCAAATCTTTTGATAAGGAGATCTTGAACCAACTAGTTCTTTTGATAAGGAGATCTTGAACTATTGAACCCTTTGGAAGAGGGATTCTTAAAACTCTTTTACAGTTGAAAATAAGAAGGAGAAAGAAGAAGGGAGAGGAAGAAGAATTATGATATCAGAATTCTTTTGAAGTCTGTCTCAAGATCAGCTTATATATTCTTTTACTGGATCTGCTTATGATGACCTCTTGCTTATGATTGAAATGATTTGCAGGAGCTATGCTTGTTAGATCCTTTTTCTTCCTTCTGATTGAAATCTAGCTGCTATGTGATATTGATGAAGAGCAGCCTTCAGTTGTTCTGTTCTAAGTGGGAGAGAGCAGTTCTTATTTTTCACTATATTTTCTTTATTAGGGTTCTAGTAGATGAAGAAGAAGTGGAAGCCCTAATTGAAAAACTTTAGCCCATTGTGATGAATGCTCTAATCTTTCTTTGTCTTCTCCTCCCTTTTATTCTCCCTCTTTAATTTGAATTGATTTTCTTTTCTGGTAGGTACTGAAAAGGTATTTTGCCCGGACAATTTCTCTTTCTTTCCTTCTTTAATTCTTGACCCGTCCACCAACTGTATGCTTGTTTACAAGAATGCTTTTCTATCCTCTTTTAAGTCTTCTTTCTATTTGAGGCAATAATTAAGCCATTGGAGAACAGTCTTCAGTATTGTGGGCCATGAGAGAGGGTCCAAAATGACAGCTAAAAAGGTTTACTTTTCAGACTATATTCGACGTAGCGTCGAGTTCTCTTTCTCTCTTATCGACACACCTTCGAGTTCATGTAAGAGCAGCTTTGAATTCATCCTTGCTCTGATTGAACTCTGCTAGTCGATGTTGCATCGATTCCTTATCGATATAACCGTCGAGTTGAAGGCTTGGCTCTAAACTTCATTATCTGCGTCGAGTTGAAGTAGAAGTTGTGTCCACTTCTCAAGATACTTCGACAGGTCCTTGGCCTCTACTTTGAAATACTTTTGATGTAACGTCGACTTGAATTACTTCGACAGAAGGGTTGGACAACTTGGACTTCTAGTCAGAGTAGCGTCGACATTAACTCGATGTTGCGTCAATTTCTATTCGACGCAAATGATAACTCTACCCAAATTATGCTTCTCTTGATATGGTCTTGACACCCTAAGTTGAGTGTGAGATCCTAAAACATCTAATGACCAGATTACACTCACTATACAATGGGTAATTAAAACCTAAGAAGTAAAATCACATTTAGGTAATTTGTTAATTAAATCAACGAGTTTTTCCCAACAATCTCCCCTATTTATCTTAACAAATTTTACAGATTGATCAAAGTGATTTTACATATTCATTTTTCATTAAACAAAAATACATTCAAGACAGCATAGACATAAGAAAATGACATACTAAAAACCACAAGCTATTCCATTCATTTGTCAGGCAATTATATTGTTCTTTCCACAAGAGTAATAATCACAGAATACTTTTGCTTAAGAATCCTTCTCAGGAGTTCTTCTTTTCCTTGAAAATACTTTTTGTACAACCTTCCTTTGTGCCACCTTCAGAGGCTCATCGTCATCTTCCGGAAAGTTGTCACCATCTAAAGATTCCTCTGCTTCTTCAACAATCTTGTCCTTGAGAGACTCCCCATGAGACTGTGCATTCACATCAGCCTCCTGGGCAGCTTCTTGAGCAATCTGAGCTACTTCATCTAGCAGATTTTCATTCTGAGGATCCCTCTAAACCACTACTGTACTTACAGCAGCCATCTCTTTGTCCAGATTCCTTTAGATTTCTGGAGCAGGCTCTCCCTGAGTATCTGGGAGATCCCCCTGATTTGCAGCAGCTATTTGCTCCTCATTCAGATTTTCTAGTGCAGGCTCCCCATGGACCTGTGCACCTTGGAAGATAGTAACTTTGTCAGGAGCAGGAGAGTCATCAGTATGGCCGCCTACCCCTAGGACAGGCCTTTCTTCCTCTAGAATGTTCTCCCCCTTCTTAACCTTGCTGGCAAAAGAGGTTAAGAACTCTTTTGTGACCATGGAGGAAGACATAAGTCCTTGAGGCTCTGGAGGTATATTTTAAAATCTAGTAATTCAGCCTCCATCTAAGAATACTCTATGTCAAAGTTTCTTGCTTTAGAGGCCATTAGGTCTGCAAAGGTAGAAGAGGCAAGACCAACTGCCTTAGAGATGACCTGCTCAAGGTCAATTGGAAGGAAATGAGAGGTAGATGGAGGTGGTGACGATGGAAAGTCTTCTTGGATAGGGGAGAGAGCCTGGTAGGTTTCAGGTGAGATATGAATTGGTGGTAGTGGAGGTGCAAACTGATGAGGAATGTGAGGTGATGGCTCTAGGATTGAAGAAGATGGAATGGATTGAGGGAGTTGTTGTTGTTGCTGGGTAGATTGGTGAGTTGGAGCATCATCCTGAGGGAGATCTGGAACTGTGTCCAGTGAGAGTTTGAGAGGGCGGAGGAGGAATATTGTCCCTTGGAGGATCTGGGATATGACTCTCTGAATCTTGAGGAGGAGGAAAGGGAGGATGTGAGGCTGGATCTTGACCAAGCTTCAATATCTGTCTTGTCCATTATGAGAATATTCCTATATTTATTCTCTTTCCAAGAGTAATAGGCTCTTCTTTTAACTTACACACACCAGGATAGTGGTGAAGCAATACCTGACTCATTATCCTCATATAGGAATTTTATTTGTGAGGATATTTGTGCCCAATCAAACTTAGGAGACATTTCCCCCAATTGATCCTTTTCTTAAGAACTAAAGCTCCCATAATTTGAAGCTGTTGCTTTGGAACAACATCATGTGCTGAGATCTTACATAACAACACCTTCCCAACTATGTCAGCAAGGAATCTATATTCTTTCCCAAGATCAATCTTCTTCAGATTGATCGACTTGTCCTTCTTTAACTTCATAAGCTCCAGGGCCCTCTTGGTCTCATCCCCTGTTAATTCATCTGACTCATTTCTAATTAGAAGATCATATGTTTGACTCAGTAACTCCTCTGTTATCAGTACATCTGTGTCAGACACTTTTCCCTTGAGGGATCCATCCTCTTCTATTTGAACACCGTCTTTAAACTCAGTCAGTTCAATATTCAAGATCTTGCATCTTATGGATATCATCTTGGTTAAGCCAGCATCTTGAAATAGACCAAGAATGGCCTTGAAGCTTTCAGCCGCTGCACTGAAGGAATCTATTTCGACATCTAAACCCGAGTTCACTTTTGGTAGAGCCATCTGACTGTTATCACCTGCAATCACAATGAAAAATTGAAGAGAGAGAGAAGGAAGAAAATGTGAGAGAGCTGTAGAAGAGGAGAGCAAGAGAGTATGAGTCGGAAAATTTGAAAGCGCATCGATCTCGACGCTGAAGTTGCTTAAGAGAAGATGATTCGTCACAACTTAGGAATTAGGTCGACACACCATCGATAAAGATTAGTATTTGGCGCACAAAAATAAGTCGAGAATGCTTCTAGAACCCTTCATCGCGCGTGGGTATTATCGACGTTGTGTTGAATAATATTCGACATAACCTAGACATTGTTCAACAATCCTTAAGTCGATGTAGACCTGTCGACATTACGTCGAATTTCATTCGACGCAACCTCGACTTTTGCCAGTGACCAATAAGATGACGCATGCGTAGAGAAGAACTTTACGTTGCGTCGAGATCTATTCGAATTATCCACTCTGGGTGCTTCTTGATGCTGTCGTCGACTAGAAGTTGATGGTACGTCAACTTCTATTCGACGCACCTCTGAATGAACAAATCTATTTTCTTAGAAAATTCTTGCTGTTTTTCCTAACAATTATATTTATTGAAAATTGATTATGATATTTAATTTTATGAACTGTAAGGAAGATTCAAGGCAGAAATCACTCCCTTGGATGAATTTTGTTCCTTACTCAAGCCATACATCTTTCTTCCCACTCCATTTTCTCCTGAGTGGGACTCTACCTAATCCTGCACAGTAGTTCAAACATTAGAAGGGACCCAGATTACCTTGGGCCATTTGCTTTTACCCTTGTAAGGTTCAATGAAGACTAAAAGGGTCTTTCATGATACCCTTTTGGATGATAAGGAATGGGTTTCCCAAACCTATGTTTGTTATTATGATACTTGAAATGTGTGTAGAATTTATCTAGGTATAGAAGATCAGTAGAATGTTTTATTACCCTAGGTTTTAATTTAGCCTTTTGGTTATGGTTATTTAATTTCTCTACAATTTTCTTTCCTAGGGGTTTTTCTTTCTTATTTAGATTTACTTTGTTAGGGTCATCTATCCTATCTGGATAACTACTATCCTTACCCTTAGATGATGTACTTCTCTCACTTGGTTGGTACTCACTAGGTCTAACAAAAGATACTGGATTTTTCCAGGCAGGTTTCTTAGCTGCTTCTGTGCTAGTGGAGGACTCTTCTCCTAACCCTAGGTGATTAAATCTCATAGAAAGATTTTCTGTGATGTCTTTGAGCTTTTAACTCCTCCCATTGATTTAGTCCTCAAAGGCCTTTGCCTTTGCTAGCTCTTCTTTTAGTTTTATGAGCTCTTTTCTAATTGCAATCAATTTTGACTCTTTATTATTAATTTCATTTGTTAAATCTTAATTTCTTAGGTATATTTCATCTTGCTTAAGGTTTTCTAATTCTGTCCTAGTTGTATCTAATTTTCTTTCTACCCTATGATGATCAATACAGAAATCTTTAACAAGTTTTAAAATCAACTGAACTAAAATAAAAATCATCAAATACGGATACCTGTTCCTCTTCATCATCTGATGACATCCCTAGTGCCATCATGCAGGCTGCTTCTGCTTCTCCTTCATCATCACTTTCAGATGATGATGAGGTTAACTCTACTTCTGAGTCACTCCATGTTTCAGCAATGAAACCCTTGGCTTTCTTCTTTTCTTTCCCTTTGAAAGACTTCTTCTTTTCATCTTTTTTGCTGCTTCTGTCCCTTTGTTCTTATGGGCACTCAGGTGCAATGTGCCCAGGTTTATTGCAAGTAAAATATATAATCTCCTTCTTTGGAGTTTTATAATACCTGGGCCTTGAGTCCCTTTATGTTCTCTTTGAGTCTTCTGTCTTCAACCATTTCTTGAATCTCCTTGCTAGGAGATTGAACCATTTCTTGAATCTCCTTGCTAGGAGATTGGACATTTCATCTTCAGGAGTAGAGGGATCTCCTTCAGTAGCTTTCAGAGAAAGGCACCTTTGGATAGGAGCTGGAGTAGTCTCCCTTTCTTCTGACTCAGCCATGTTCTTCAGAAGCATCTCATATGACTTAATCTTTCCTAGCAATACTTCAGTAGAGATTTCTCTGTGGCACCTGGACTCTTTGATTGCTCAGATCCTTGAATCCCATGAGCTAGGGAAGCATATGAGGATTTTATCATTAATTTCAGTCAAGGATATCTCCTTGTCCAAGCCTCTGACCTTATTAATGATAATGTTGAATCTGTCATACATATCAACAACATATTCTTTAGCTTTCTTCTGAAAGTTCTCATACTGAGATATGAGAAGGGACTTTCTATCCTTTCTTTCATCAGAACTTCCTTCCACCATTCTGGTGAGAGAATCTCAGATATCTTTTGCTGATTGGCATTCAACAACCTTCTGGATAATGTCATCTGACATTGTTGACACCAGAATATTCATGGCCTTGGCATCACATGACTTGACCTTCTTCTCAGCCTCTGTCCACTCACATCTTGGGACAGCCTCAGTTGTTGAGGATTCTCCTGCCTTTTGTCCGACTAGAGCTGGAGGACCTATGAGAAGGATATTATAGATGTCTTCATCAATGGAATTCATATAGAGCCTTATTCTAGCCTTCAAGAGTGTGATCTTATTCAAGTTACACACTGGGGGCCTTGGAGAAGCATAATCCTTAGAACTCATTTTCTTTATAAAAAAATATTTGTAGTAAAGAAATAAGTGTAGGAGGACTTTTTGATCAAGGTGTTAACCTTTTAATGATCAACCTCCCTCTGTTACCAATTTAAAGTGCACAGTGTGCCTCTGAGTATACTTTAGAGGGGGGTGAATAGAGTTTTAAAATATTTCTATCTTATTAGTGCAAACACAGTAAAAACACTAAGTATTATGCTCCAATAATTCCACACACAGAAAAAAACTAGTGTTGTTAAGTAAAGCAGGAAAACCGTAAATGAAATGGGACAGCATAGAAACTTCACAACTAGAAGACACAAAGATTTTATAAAGGTTCCCCAAAATGTGGGTAGTCCTCTCTTCTACCACTTGGTAGGAATACAACACCTGTGCCTGAGTCTTTTGATAAGGAGACTCTTAGAACCACTGATCTTTTAATAAGGAGATCATAAACCAACCAGATCTTTTGATAAGAAGATCTTGAACCAACTAGATCTTTTGATAGGGAGATCTTGAACCACTGAATCCTTTGGAAGAGGGATTCTTAAAACTCTTTTACAATTGAAAATGAGAAGGAGAAAGAAGAAGGGAGAGGAAGAAGAATTCTATTCTCAAAATTCTTTTGAAGCCTGTCTCAAGATCAGCTTCTATATTATTTTACTGGATCTGCAGATGATGAACTCCTACTTATGATTTAACTGATTTGCAGGAGCTATGATTGTCAGATACTTTCTCTTCCTTCTGATTGAAATCTGGCTGCTTTGTGATATTGATGAAGAGCAACCTTCAGTTGTTCTGTTCTAAGAGGGAGAGAGCAGTTCTTGTTTTTCACTGTATTTTTCTCTATTAGGGTTCCAGTAGGAAGAAGAAGAAGTGGAAGCCCTAATTGAAAAACATTAGCCGATTGTGATGAATGCTCTAATCTTTCTCTATCTTATCCTCCCTTTTATTGTCCCTCATTAATTTGAATTGATTTCCTTTTCTGGTATGTCCTGAAAAGTTATTTTGCCCGGACAATTTCACGACCCATCCACCAACTGTATTCTTGTTTCCATGAATTCTTTTCTATCCTCTTTTGATTCTTCTTTCTATTTGAGGCAATAATTAAGCCATTGGAGAATGGTCTTCAGTATTGTGGGCCATGAGAGAGGGTTCAAAATGACAGCTAAAAAGGTTTCCTTTTCAGACTGTATTCGACGTAGTGTCGAGTTCTCTTTCTCTCTTATCAACGCACCTTCGAGTTCATGTAAGAGCAGCTTTGAATTCACCATTGCTCCGATTGAACTCTGCTAGTCAACGTTGTGTCGATTCCTTATCGACATAACCGTCGAGTTGAAGGCTTGGCTTTTAACATAATTATCTACGTCGAAATGAAGTCGACGCTGCGTAGACTTTAGATGGCTTCGACAAATACTTCCTCCTGCGCTGAGTTGAATTAGAAGCTGTGTTGACTTGTCAAGATACTTCGATAGGTCCTTGGCCTCTACGTCGATATACTTTCGACGTAACGCCGACTTGAATTACTTCGATAGAATGGTTGAACCACTTGGACTTATAGTCAGAGTAGCGTCGACATTAACTCGATGTTGTGTCAATTTCTATTCGACGCAAATGTTAACTCTACCCAAATTGTGCTTCTGTTGATATGGTCTTGACACCCTAAGTTGAGTGTGACATCCTAAGACATCTAATGACCAGATTACCCTCACTATACAATGGGTAATTAAAACCTAAGAAGTAAAATCACTTTTAGGTAATTTGTTAAGTTAAATCAAGGAGTTTTTCCCAACAAAGAATTTGATATCCTCAGCCTTAATGACTTCTTTCATTTTCGGGTTGAGTCGTCGTTGATGCTGGACTATTTTGCGGGAATTATTTTTGAGAAAAATTATGTGGGTGCAGAAGGAAGGGTTAATCCCCTTGATGTTCAAAATTTGACACGCATTTCGTGGCGGTGATTGCTTAAAACTAGAGTCAATTTAGAAATTTTAGAATCGCTCATCTCAGATGATACGATAACAGGCAGCTAAGAATGTTTTTCTAAAAATAAATATTTAAGGTGAGGGGGAGTTGCTTCAACTCTAAGATGGGTGGTTCTTCATATGAAGTTTTGATTTTCAAAATTTCAATTTGCAGTGGATCAGGTGATGTTGGGAGAGAAACTTATTCTACACAGAAGAGTTCGGCAAGCTTGGAATCGTCACTAGAAGAGGAGACAAAATTGGGAAGCAAATAAAACTCATTCTCAAAACATTCTTCTAAGTAGAAACATGAATCGTCATTTTCTAAGGTATTTCACATTGAGGGATATATGCTAAATGTAACTTCATCATGTCCAACCCATTGGAGGACCTTTCCATTACTAAGTCGATAATCGCACGGGAGGTGGCGAGGAAGGGGCGGCCAAGTATGAGTGGTAGTTCGGCATCTTCTTCGATATCAACAATGACAAAGTCCACTGAAAAGATGAACTTGTCAATCATAACGAGCACGTCCTCCACTATCCCTACTAGATATTTTAATGATCGATCTGCGAGTTGGATACTCATTCGGGTAGGGCTAGGATTTCCTAAACCTAACTTTTTAAATAACATAAAGGCATAAGGTTTATACTTCGTAACGGCCTCCCTAGGACACAGCTCGCACGGATGACTGTCGGCACCCCCACCACACAGCTCGCAAGGGCTCAGCCTCAACTGGCCTACAGAGAGTGCACCCCAACCCCTCTCCATCCCACCATAGGGCCCAGTGGGTTGTTAGAGGCTGCAACTTAATTGGTGATGAGAAGTGAAAGTACTCCATATTTAAGCGTGCTCATGCTAAACTAGTCACAGAATGGTTGACCTCCTGGGAAGTCCCCGTGTTGCCCGCTTTACTTGAGTTTCCCACATCAAAGGGAGGCTGCAACCTCCAACAACCCGCCTATGGATGGAGAGAGATTGGGGTGCAAGGTCTGCAAACTGGTTGAGGCTGAACCGTTTTGAGATGGATGTTGGGGCTGTCGGCAGTCGTCCTTATGAGCTGTGTGTTAGGGAGGATGTTACATACTTTCTCTAAGATTAGCTAAGGCGTGTTTTACCAACGAATTGCCAAATATAAATGGGATGGAGAACCATCCCGGGTCATTTGCTTTTTGGGGGCAATTTGTTAAGTACAACCGCAGAGCATTCTGCGTTACGGGAAATATGCGAGATATCTTCAATTTTCTTTTTATTGGGGAGTAGCTCTTTGTGATATTTCACATATTTAGACATTTGAGATATAGCCTCGCAGAAGGGAACTTTAATATGAATTTGTTTTAAATTTTCTGTAAACTTTTTATAATTTTTCTCAGCACACTGGCTCCTAAGCTTAGACGGATACAAAAAATTTGAACTAGAAGCGTACGAAGCTAACATAGCGGGCAAATTTGAAGATAAAATAGGAGGAGGAGGAGGAGTAGAGATAAGTACCTCGGGTTTGTCCTTTTTTGAAGCTACCTCCATTCCGCTATGGAGGGTAATCATGTTTGCGCTTTCCATTGGATTCGGTTCGATATTTCTTGGTAGAGCTCCTTGCTGACGCTCGGACAACATTTTTGCTAGCTGGCCCACTTGATTCTCTAAATTTTTGATCAATCTGGTGAGGTTACGGATGTTCGATTCATTTGTAGCAACATATTTTGCAAAGACCTCTTCAATTGAAGAGGGCTTTTGTTGTTGCGATGGAGAACTGGGTGGATTATAATTTAGAGTAGGATTTAGATTAAGAGGTTGATTAAGATGTTGATTAAGATTTAAAGGGTGCTGAGCATTTTCATGGTTTCTCCATGAGAAGTTCGGATGATTCCTATAACCCGCATTGTAGGTGTTATTGTACGGAGGAGAGTTCAGGTAGATCTCCCATGTAATCAACCTGCTCTTCGATTATAACATTATTAGCCCAAGGAAGAGTGGCAGAGGTAGTAGACATCTCTGCCACTTGCTTAGTTAAGCGCTCAACTTGTAAAGCTAAATTTGAATTAGCATCAATTTCAAAAATATCGGTAGTCTTGTCATGCTGCGCTCAGGGCATATTCCATTGGTAAGCATTCATGGCCATCTCCTCGAAAATCTCTTGAGCAGAATCTGGGGTCTTGTTATTAAACGTGCCGACGATGGCCGCATCAATCATTTTCCTTGTCTGGAAATTCAAGCCATTATAAAAAAATTGTACTTATTGCCAAGTAGGAAGTGCGTGGTGAAGGCATCTACGCAAAAGCTCCTTGAAGCGCTCTCATGTATCATAGAGAGTCTACAAGTCAATTTGCATAAATGAGTCAATATCCGGGTGCAATTTGGCTGTCTTTGCAGGCGTAAAATACTTGGTAAGAAAATTTTCGCCATCTCGGCCCATATAGTGATGGACCCCAGAGGAAGGGAGCCCAACCACTGCTTGGCTTTAGACCGCAATGAAAAAGGAAAAATATGTAATCGAATGGCATCATCAGTGACGCCATTGATTTTGAAAGTATCACAAATTTTGAGAAAAATAGAGATATGAGAGTTTGGATCATCGTCCGACAGACCATCGAATGTCACTGATTGTTGCACCATTTGTATGAAGCTAGACTTGATTTCAAAGTTATTGTTCGCCACCGTGGGGAGGACAATACTTGATTATGTGCCTTCCATATTGGGCCACACATAATAGGACATGGTCCTTTGATGGGCCTCATTAGGATTGGGGGCATTAGGCTCCATATTATTTATGGTGGTGTCCCCGATCGACTTTTCGAACGCTAAATGTGTATCCTGATCACGAGAATGGAGGCACCGCAAAATGGTGAGCTCGATCTCTAGATCAAAAGGAATATTCGAAGAGCTACCTCGGGTCATACACTAGAAAGAGAGAAGGGGGAGAAGAAAAAAAGAAAGAGAAATGTGAAAAAAAGAGAATAATAAAATAAAAAGAAGGAAAGAGAAAGACTTGATTTTTTTTAGTTGGATTAAGTTAGTCTTAGATTTCTCGATGTACACCCTATGAAGGGGTTTCACCGGTACTAGGAGGTGTGCTGGGATGATAGCCCAAACGTCACTTTCCAAGATTTAAAATACTCCTTTAAGAATTTTTTTTTAAATTAGAAAAAAATGAAAAAGAAAACAATAAAATTAATAGCTATCCTCTTTTCAAAATATCAACACAAGTCCCCAGCAACGGCACCAAAAACTTGATGCTTAAAATTGAGTGTTTGGAAAAAGCAAAGCGAGGGGTTATGTGATGATATTCTCCAAACCTATATCCGATGAAGGCAACTGTACCTTATCGTCTATAGTATAGGATATTTAAAAATACCAAGGTCGTATTCATCGAGGCGCATTGATTACTTCTACTTTGAGAAGGAAACTATTATCTTATCAAATGATTTTTTGTAGAGTTTTACTTAACTAAAAAGAGAGACAAATTGCAAATTAAAGTAAGGTTTAGATAGTGATTAATAGGATTAGTGCTCAATAATGAATCACATTGGCATGAGAATAATCAAAAGGTAGATAAAAATAAGTCTAATTCCTTTTTAAGTAAACAACTTGACCATGGAGGTTCCCGAAGCATGAACATGCCTCTCTCGAGGAAATGCCCAACTATGTTTAGGAAAAATTGACCAAACTCTCGTTCTATAATCGAATGCCTAAAACTCCAATCCCGAAGATTGACGTCATCCTTTCTTGAGGGGTGCATGCAACAATGTTTGCCCTTGAGTGATTGATTCATACTTTGAGCCTCACAACTAACTAAGTATGAAAACCTATGTGAAAACCATATATCGAAAATATGGTCTCACTACTTTAAAAATCAAGGGTAAATCAAAAGTGTTTACGTAAATGGAAAAAATGAGCTAAAAAATCATAACTTGATTATCTCGTCCACGAATCATCTCGATCGAGCACTAATGAGAGTTTAGATAATCATGGTGGAGGGGAAAAGAAAAGCATGGAATAAGATTGCATGAAAATTTACTAAAGTAGAGTGAAAATTATGAAAAGCAAAGTTGAATTTTTTATTAAAAACAAAAGTGATTACATGCTTATGAAAAAAGTACAAAACTAGTAAAAGAAAGGTTATAAGATTACTATAAACTAATACATGAAAGAAAACTGGAAGAACATTACTTAAAAAGAAAAGAGAGAGAGAACATGAAAAGTAAAGACATGAAACACACTTAAAAAGAGCAACTACAACAACTAGCAGCACTTCCCCAGTCCAAAATTCTGAACTCTGGACTCAAGGAAGCCTCTGGTATTTATAGAAAAAAAATTAAATAACACGCCCTGGGTCATGCCTGTGACCAAGGGCGTTTAACTACTATTCTGCTCAGCTGGGATGGTGGTGTGTGTTGGAACATGGTCTTCCGCATCTCCTAGGTTTGAGAATAACAAATCCTATGTGTATTTGATCTTGTGTGTTTAAGTGTGCAGGAAACAAAGTCCATATGACTTAAGGATTACATAAGAAGGTTGCCCCCAAATTTGAGCCATCAAATCCAACACTCCCACTAGCGGCCGGCGGTAATACCTAGCGGCCGGCGCTAGCAATGAATAGCGCAATTCCGAGAGCACATATAGAAGGAGATAGCGCCTGGCGGTAGCTGATAGCGCAGGCGGTAGAGCGGAGCACAGAGGGCAAGAGAGAAATGTTTCCTCGGATTGAAGATTCTGCCGCGCAGAATATGTCTTAATATGGGATAGCGTCGGCGGTAGCACTAGCGCAGGCGCTAGCGCTAAGGCTATAAATAGGACCCCTCTTCTCTCGTTTCAGAGTGACATCAGAGAGAGAGATTGAGTGCTAGAATTCCAGAGGCTGCCTTGGACGAAAGTTAATGTCCTACCAAAGTTCTATGAATTTCTGAAGGAGAATCTCTTCACGCCGGATCCAAACGAAGTCCGCTTCTACAACGCTTATTCTACAGTGGATCTTTGTCTCCAACTTCAGAAGTTCTTCAAGAGGGAGTTTTTATTATTTTCATTTCATATTTCTTGTAAACGGTTAGAGAATTCACCTTGTGTTGGCGACAAGGTCTGGGTAGGACTTAGGGAGGAAATTCGCCTCGTGTTTGTGACTAGATCTATGTTAGGTCTAGTGGGTGCTTGAGGCCATATCCCGAGAAGGGTTGGCTAGAGCGGCTTGAGGTCGAATCCGGGAAGGATAGGCTAGGGCCACCGGTTTGTGGGGACGCGAGTCGGGATAGAAAACAAAAAGAGTTTATTATTATTTGCCACAGATTTCTAGCGTTATAGAAATCAACTTTTGTAAAACCTTATTTCATATTAATAAAACATGTCTCTACTTTATTTCAATTGTTTTACTTGATTTCTCATCGTCTTAATCACGCATTATTTCAAAGCTTTTCAAAATACTATATAAATTTTAAAACCCTTATTCACCCCCCCCCCCTCTAAGGGCGCCTACCGATCTAACAAGTTGTATCAAAGCTAGGTTTTATTCCAATTGGCATAACAACCAGGAATAATGGCGTCTCATGATCTCGCTTCTACTAGTGGGGTAAATTTCTGTGAAGAAGAAATATCTCTTAAACCACCTTTATTTGAAGGAACAAATTATAAAGGATGGAAAATTTTAATTGAAAAATTAATTAAAATTTTAGATATCGAAGTATGGAATTTAGCCATTATAAGACCTGTGGATGAATCAAATAAAAAGGAACGTCATCTAAATGCAAAAGCCAAACATTATTTATTTTGTGCTCTATCAAATGAAGTTTTTAAATTAATATATTGTTTTTCTAGTGCATACAAAGTATGACAATTTCTTGAAGATATGTATGATCTTTCTCTCGCAGGTATGGAACAAACACAAGAGGAGAAGGACATACAAACATCCACTATTATTCAAGAAGATCTCTCTCGTAGCAAAGCCATGGAGATCATGGAAATTAACTTAGAAAAAGAGAGCAATACATCAAGAGAAAAAGAAGATGAAAATTCATCTATGATGGAGGAAGGCCTAAAAGATGACGAAGGAATTTTATGCTCACATTTTGCCTCTTCCAATAGCATTGTAAGAAAGTCTAAATCTTCTTCTTGTGTGATAACTTCTGTATGTAGTTTCAATATACTTAAAACTACTAAACGTAAGATCAAGAAATTGAAAATTACTAATAAAAATTTACGTTTAAAAAATAAGAGGTTAAAAGCTAATGTTAATTTAGAATCTAATTGTGATGTGGTTTCTCCATCTTGTCCTTCAATTGAAAACACAAAACCTTGTTTTGATTGTAATAATATTAAGGAAAAATGCAAGGAACTTGAAAAGGAACTTCTCTTTATAAAAGAACAAAATGGAAGATTATGTTTAGAAAATTCATCTTTGAAAAATGATTTTGCTAAGTGTGAATCCTATAAAATTGAAATTAAAGAGATGGATGAAACATTTGATGAATATAGAAATAACTATCAAAATCATATTGATTCAATTGTATCCACTCTTAAAAATAGCACAATCGCTTATAATAAAGCTAGACATAATTTAAAAATCAAGAATGACGAATTAAAATCAAAAATCAACTTGCTTATGAAAATTATAAATACAAATTCACAATATCAAACTATATCTACAAACAAGTTGAATATGAATATGAACATCTTACCTAAGTTTTAAAAATGAGTAAGGAAAATAAAGGATTTGTAAATCAAAATCAAAATCACCATAATTTACAAAATCATGTTCCTCCCAATCTAAAATTAAATGCAAAAAAATTTCCTTCAAATTATAATTTCAAAAACCTTTTTGATCAAAATATTCAAGTAAATGATTATGGAAATTTGAAAACTAAAAATAATGTTAAACCAAGATTCGAGTGGAGACCCAAAGCTAAAGATGAAACACAAACTCAAATCAAAAGAGCTCATTCAATCATATCTCCCCAAAAGAAAACACGATGTATTTGGGTACCCAAAGGAACCACCACACTTGGTCCCATTTGGATACCTAAATCTCTTATTTATTAAGTATAACCAAATGCATGAAGTAGAATATTCTCAAAAATGAAATATACAAATTTTTCTTTTTCATGATATGCTTTAATGTCTTTCTTATTTTTTAAGCTATCATGCTATGGTCATCTTATATATTATAGGAAATATGATCTTATCTCTTAAAATTTATTGAGTTTATAAATCAAATTAATCAAAATACAAAATCATATTTTATTTTGAGGAACTATCTATTATTCTTATATTCATTACATATATATATATACGCCATATTAAATTCAAAATTTTCTATGTGGTATTAAAGTCTCTAACCATAGGATTTCAAAAAATATACTACATATGATCTTAAAATTGCCTAAACATCTCCACTTCATGACTTCAAAATTTATAAATAAAACATAAAACAAAACCTTCAAAAACTACCAAATAAGGATCAGATAAAAATAGTCAAACATCCAAAAACAACAAAATTAAACATTGCAGATAGCGCTAGCGCTAGCTGGTAACGCTTGCGCTAGCAAACAGCATCCAAGAACATGTGTTCAAATTCTTGTATTATTACAAAACTAAAACATTTTCCCCTCAGGACCTTCCTACTCCACTACTCTTCCTCATCTACCTCCTCCACACTTGGACTTGGTGACTGTCGTCTGCGTGTTCGCTGAAGAGAATGTCTTGGTGGATCCTCTACAGGGATATCCAATTCCCTTCTTTCTGACGATGACGGTGTCAACTTGAAGGCCTTGATCATAAATTTTAACATTTTTTTCATGCCGAACACACCCTTCTTTACCTCTGATATATCCTCCTCCACCCGAATCATCCGTTCGCCCATATCTTCTAGGAATCGATCATATGAACCATCCCGTGTCTCTCGGGCTGACGCTCTTCGTCAGAGTGGTGGTGTAGTAGACATCTATGGGTCATCCGGGAGGGATATTGCTCTCAAGTGTGAGGTACTATAGATTGGAGGAAAGCAATCTATCAAGGAAAAACCTATTTCAATAGAAGGGTACATCACCTGAATAACCCGTTGTATAATGCCACCTAGGGGCAAGTTGTTATATCTCTGGTGGGAAGGTTGCCGCAACTTGCATGAATAGCGAATCAAGGAAAGTAACAAGTCTGTCACATCAAATTTCTCCTCCTCTAAAATGAAATAGGTGACAACTAAGTTGTGCTGTGACTTTTGCTATATTACCCAACTTCAGCATAATTGAGTGGTGTAATACATCCTGAACGACCAAGGAATCTACTGTGAGTGTCGACACAGAGGAGATCAGACTCCTGCATTCCCTATTATGCAGCATCATGTTCACTTGATTCCAATCTCTATCTACCCTAAACTTCTCAACAATCTCCAACCGATTTGGATGCTGGGTCAATCCAAACACGACCCTCAGTTGGTCATGGGTAATTGTCACCACTTGTCCTTGCACCAGAGGCCACACTCCTCGATCCAGCTCTGTCGGCGATGGGTCTTCCAAGTGCGTATAGATATCTCATACTAACTCTGAAGAAAATCCATCAAAAATAAATAAATTCAACACCTCAGAGGTTGCAAATAGCTGCATGATATGGTGGTGTCGAGGCATGTCAAACTCCACGATATATGGAACACCTACTACTGCAGTCTCCACGGCCAGCTCTGCACTTTTCTTTCCTTTTGATCCAGGAGCCATCTTCCACATTATAAAAGAAATTAAAGTTAAGCAACAATCACTAGTGCCAGCATTATCACTAGCACCCGGCGCTATCACTAGCGCCTACTGTAGCGCCGGCACTAGTCCCCTGATCTGAAATGGTAAGATCTCTTTAAAATAAAAGATTTCCAAATCCTAATTTGCTAGATCCAAAAAACCCACATAATCTAAACTAAAATCAAAACTAAAATCCTCATAAAAAATGAAAAACAAAAATCTAGAAGATTTTTTTAAAATCAATAGTTTTTCCTTAAAAGGGTCATAAAACTTCATCAAAATCAACTACTTAGAATAAGAATCATAAAAATAAGGAAGATTTGTCTTAGTTCCTCTCCTCAAAAATAAAAGAATCAAGCATTGTAGATCTAGTTTCTAAAACCACCTAATAACTTCAAATAACTTCATCTCTAACATCAAAATCAAAGTTTAAAACAAAAATCATAAGAAAAGATGAAGTTTTACCTCAGATCTATGCGAGGGCTGGGTTATCTTCTAGGGTTTTTTGAGAGAGCTTGAGAGGCAATGGCCGAAATGGCAAAAAGAAAAGTGGATTATATAAAGCAGAACTAACGCCAGCGTTATCATTAGCGCGAGTGTTATCGCTTGGTTCTGTCTTTTTGTATTTCTCGAATTTTGTAAGATGCCTAAATTTATTCTCTATTATATGTACTACATAGTTTTTGCATTTATGTTCTGAATTGATATTCGAAAAATTAAAACAAAAAATGATTATTATAAAAACCAAAATTACAAAAATATTTATTTTTCTGTAATTTTAAAATTTTGAAAATTTCTTAAAAATATATTAATCTATATGTACTATTTATTTTTGCACTTCTGTTTATATTTCATTTTTGAAAAATCAAATACAAAAGCCAAATTACAAATTAAATTATATGTTTTGCTTTTTTTTGTCATTTGTTTAAAGTTTATTTCTTATGCAAAACTCCAATGCAAAAATACAAAACATTAAAACTATCAAAAAAATTGTATTGACTTTCCTGTGAAAATCAAGCATGATTTAATCTATTATTTAGAACTTCTATAATGTTGCAATTTACCTTTTCAAACTACTTTGAACATTGTTTTCATCATGCTTTGATATATCTATTAATATGTGCATCAATTATATTGTAAAAGTTGTGTAGAACCAAGCTTAGCATGCCTCTAAGTATGAGTATATGTTTTATGTTTGATAATGATATTTATTCACTCACTTATTTTGGCATTGTCTACATATGTGTTTAATCTAAGAATGATTGTGTATGTTTTGTATTAGTACACTGAATTAAAATTGCACAAGTATCTTACGTACACTACCTTTATTTGCACTTTTAAAAGTTAAGAAAAGTGGTTATGTTTTTCATAAATTATTTTGGTTTGCAAAATAAGTGTATTCAGAGAACTTTGTACAACACAAAAATCATAAAATAAAGTGACAAAGATAACTCCACCAAGCATTACTTGAACCTCCTGATAAGTCTTAATAAGCGTTGTGAGGTTGAGCACCTTGGAAAGAATAGTAAAGTGTCTTGTGCAAACCTTATCTTTCGTACAAAATAAAAACCACTTACTCTTAAGTACACCGGATCACTAGTTTCAATATTAAAATAAAATAAAATATGTGATTCCCCAAGCACTACTTTGCAGCCTGATAAGTCTTGATGAGCATTGTGTGTGCAAAGCACCTTGGTAGTTGTACATTTTCCTTTGTGCATTAAAGATTGTGGGAGCAAAACTATTTGTGTTTTATTGTGCTCTTTACTTTACATATTTCTTGTATTTTTGATTAAAACATTTGTTTACTATATTCAAAAATATACTTATGTGCACATCATTATCTTCCATAACACTTCTTCTCATGAGTATTGGATCCTAATGCAAATTCTACACTACTCATTATTTATGAAATACACTAGATAACCTAGCATGTTTTCTACAATGTTTGGTATGTTTTGAAATTGTGAATTAAAATAACATTGTAGAAATCTCTTTTTGCTAATATTATTTCACGCTTGGTTTCTTTATTATTAAACTTCAAGATTTTAATTGAACAATGATTTACAAAAACATCTTCTTTATGAAATTGAACTCATGTATCTTTTATGGACCATCATTGATTACAATAAAATGTTTCTTGTATTTCGATAAGTCTTCCGCATCATAACCATATAATTGTTTTACCTTGCGCTTTCATGCTTATATCAAAGTCTTAAATACCAAAATTCTTTTTCAACAAATGGTAGACTTGCTTGGTAAACTTTATATTGGTTGTTTTAAATAAGAATAAAATTTTTATGCTAAAAACTCTGATTAATTTCTATGAAAATATTGTAATACTAAAACTCTGATCTTTTTCAATGAAAATTATTCTAAAACTCCTTATCATTTCATTCTCTTTAAAAGCTCGATCATGCCTTTATCTTCTAATCAAAACTTTTCTGTGTTTTGCTTCCTTACCCACTTTTGCTAATAACAAAAGGGGGAGATCTTCCATGATACATAAAATCCGCTATCAAGATGAAACACTAACTTGATTAATTAAAGATGATAGCTTACATATTAGGGGATCATTCACTTAGGGGGGGAGCATGTATTTAGGGGGAGAAATTCTAAATGCTAAAATCAATAATTATCCTAAGTCATCACTCTCTCACACACACAAGTAAGTTTCATCATGCTTATATATTAATGCTCTGATTTATCATTAATGGATTTGTTATTATCAAAAGGGGGAGTTTGTTGGAACATATTCTTCAGCATCTCCTAGGTTTGAGAATAACAAATCCTATGTGTATTTGATCTTGTGTGTTTAAGTGTGCAGGAAAACAAATTCCATATGACTCAAGGATTACATAAGAAGGTTGCCCCCAAATTTGAGCCATCAAATCAAACACTCCCACTAGCGCCGGTGGTAGTACCTAGCGCCCGGTGCTAGCGATGAATAACTCAATTCCGTGAGCAAATATAGAAGGAGATAGCGCACGGCAGTAGCCGATAGCGCAGGCGGTAGAGCGGAGCACAGAAGGCAAGAGAGAAATGTTTCGTCGGATTGAAGATTCTGCCGCGCAGAATATATCCTAATATGGGATAGCGCCGGAGGTAGCAATAGCGCAGGCGCTAGCCCTAAGGCTATAAATAGGACACCTCTTCTCTCATTTTAGAGTGACATCAGAGAGAGAGATTGAGTGCTAGAATTCCAGAGGCTGCCTTGGCCAAAAGTTGATGTCCTACCAAAGTTCTGTGAATTTCTGAAGGAGAATCTCTTCACGTCGGATCCAAACGAAGTCCGCTTCTACAATGCTTATTCTACAGTGGATCTTCGTCTCCAACTTCAGAAGTTCTTCAAGAGGAAGTTTTTATTATTTTCATTTCATATTTCTTGTAAACGGATAGAGAATTCGCCTTGTGTTGGTGACTAGGTCTGGGTAGGACTTAGGGCGGATATTCTCCTCGTGTTGGCGACTAGATCTAGGTTAGGTCTAGGGGTGCTTGAGGCCATATCCGGGGAAGGTTTGGCTAGAGCGGCTTGAGGCCGAATCCGGGAAGGATAGGCTAGGGCCACCGGTTCGTGTGGATGCGAGTCGGGATAGAAAACAAAAAGAGTTTATTTTTATTCGCCACAGATTTCAAGCATTATAGAAATCAACTTTTGTAAAACCTTATTTCATATTAATAAAACATGTCTCTACTTTATTTTAATTGTTTTACTTGATTTCTCATCATCTTAATCACGTAATATTTCAAAGCTTTTCAAAATACTATATAAATTTTAAAACCCTTATTCACCCCCCCCCCCCTCTAAGGGTGCCTACCGATCTAACAGCGTGGGGCTTATGTGATGGCTCCACGAAAATCAAAAATTACACGCCCATGACAGTCGGTCATGGATGTGTACTTGGGTGGTTACAATAATTTTAGCATGGGCTGCGGCGTGGGCTTGAGTGGCGGCATGGCAAAAGTAAGAGATCACGCAAGGTGAGTCACGATTATGACTTGGAGGCACACGGGGGTGACCAGCTACAAGCCCTTGGTCATGGGAGTGACCTTGGGCGTGACTTGATTAATTTCCCTTCTTGAACTCAAATTGTGTAGCAGCAGCCCTTGACCTGATTTAAAAAGACACACCCTTGGTCACGGGCGTGACCGAGGACATGATAGGCATTTTTGACCCAATTTGTCCAAAAAATCTGCAAAAATAGAAATATGCTAGATTTGGTCTAAATTTTACAAAAGAAGTTTTTAGAAACTATAATTGACATAAATAAGCAAAATTCATATTGAAAAAATACTAAAACCTATACTAAAATTTCATATAAAAACTACTTATCATATACCCATGCTTCGAGAGTCGCTAGGGGCATGTTCTTAGCCACCGAGAAAGAATATTCTTCCTACCGACTTGAGCAATACATCACAAGTGATCGTATACACAATCACCTACATTACCATCAGATTCTACTGGATTCACAAATTACGAGTAGAATAAATAGTATTCACACAATTAGAAAATTCTAAAACTAAATGCATGAGTAAAAGCTAATTCTACATGAATTTCAACACGAGATGCGAGCACTCAACTAGGAGCACTACAAGTTTCAACATGTTACTCTTCCACTCAATCATATGCGAGCATCATGATTGTTTTTTATGGATGTTTCCAAATCAACTAGAGGGTGGGGGTGAATATGTATTTTAAAAACTCAGGCCCTCAAGCCTTACGAACTCAGATCTGAAATAGATCCTACAAGCCCAGGCCCGCAAGCCTTACATAAAAATAATAACAATAACTTCTTAGCCGAATGAATATTGACTTCTTGGACTTGAAGAGAATGCTTCTGATCTTAACATGGAGAATGCTTGATGAAGAAGTTTTGTTCTCTGGTTCTTGTTCCTTGTTTACACAACCGCTTACTATTTTATTGAATCTTGCGTGTTTTCTGCGTTTTGTGCTTCTGCAAATTAGGGCAGACACTTATCCCTTTTTATATGATAGAGGAGCCGACTAACGGTCTCCTATGATGTCCTTTATGTGTCCAAGACTCATTCCTTAATAGTACGTGCTGATTAGACCATCACGCGGCAGCATTAATTGCAGACAGCGCGATTTGAAATGTTTTGATCTGCCTCGATGACATTTGTAATGTCTCGATGAAAAAACATGATGTTAGGCCGATCCATCTAGTACTTGAGCAAATCTTCAAGTCTTCTTCAATCTTCTTTGGAGAGGGATATCTCGACGATACAAGATATCTCAGCTTCACTTGCACTTACGACGACATGAAGTCATCTTAAAGATGTCGTCATAAACTTGTTGTCAACTTGCGTTCTTCTCGACAATGCCGTTGAAACCATTCTGTATCATCGATGATATCTTTGAGTCAATAATATCTTATTGACGTTATCGTTGAAACCATACTGTCATATCGACGATATCATATTGATCATTTTGACGATAAGTGATTCCTCTTCTTTTGACTGTCTTCACAAGTTCTCCCCTAGCCTTCTTAACTACTAGGGTTCTTTACGACGATGTCATCGACATTCCTGAAAAGTTTAACTTAGGTCTTCAAAGAGCTTCCTTTCTTGTCTCGGCGATAAAATCTCTTTACGATGATGTTGTCGACGTTGCTGAATACTTTGACTTAACTCTTCTTAGATCTTACAGCGATGTCGTCTTGTGATTCCGATTAACATGATGATACTGGACTCTGATCAATTCTTCTTATTCTTACGATGATATCATCATGTGTACTTTGATATCACAACAATATCGTCGAATTGTCCATATTATCTCGATGATAACTGACATGAACCTTCTGCTTAACTCTGAGAATAATCTCAATATGTATGAGTGATTATTTGACGATATGTCCAGTCCTTGTTGATGATGTATGAGTGATTATTCGACGATATATCCAGTCCTTCTAGACGATTTTTGACTTAGTGAGATTGGAGAAGTACTGGACACATAGTCTATACTTTACAGTATTTTTAGATTCCTCATGAGTCTTCTCAACGATATTGCTAGACACTTCAGTAATATCGTAGTGTGTATACTATCAACACAATGATATATGTCTTAGATGCTTTTACTTGAGACTTATATATTATAATTAGTGAATATGAAAATTTGGCCTATTTATGTCACAACAAATGCACATCAAATACAAATTGTACTTATCATTGATCTGAGCACTTCTTCAAATCATGAACATTGTCGGACACTGTTACCAACAATCTCCCCCTATTTGAAGAAGTCATAACCCATTCAATGATAAAGTACATCTAAAGAAAATTAGCAAATAATAGTAACATTTTAGTTTAGTTTATGTGATCACAGAAAGAAATAGATTGGCACACATCATTTCATTGAGAAATTATAAATATTGACATATCTTTTGAAATTTTCAACATTGCTACATATGCCCACAGTGAGTCAGCCATCTATGTCTCTGGTTCCCTCAAGGCTATTTCAATTCTTACTTTCTTGGCAGCAGCTTCTTGTTTCTTCTCTGATTGCCTGGTGAAGTGCTCATATGGCTTGGGCTGATACTTTAGTGATTCTGGAGCATATGCTTAGAATCTTCCTGCCAGCTTGTCTCTTCTTGATCTTCATATTTACTCCACTCTTGGAAGCTATATAACTTATATCTTTCAGATTTGTTTACTTTCTTGAGCTCCCATGCATTTAATATTATGGCTCTGAATTTGGGACTCTACTTCTCATAGTCATCCTTCTTCCCAATTTCTTCTCTGTCTCTTTTCTTTATCATCTTTACCTCATCTTCCTCTAATATTTAATTTCCCTTACTCTAATCAGCAACAACAGTAGCAGGAATGTCATCAGGTTGATCAACATGGTAATCATAGTTCAGGGGAGGGAGATTCATTGCTTCCCTGATAGTATTGGAGGTCTAAATGGCATGCTCACCACTAGCCTTAATCATTGATCTCTCCCACTTTATGACTTCCCCTAATATTTCCCTCGGGATATTCCCCTGACGATTCAGAATATTATCTTTAAGCATATGAATTCCATTTTCCAGATGATTTTTTATCTCAAGTAGAAGATTATCCAGTTCCTGACTGTGTTGATCTAATTTTTCTTGGAGATGTGTTTTGTGTTCATTCATCCACCTGTTAGTGGCTATGTAGGCTTTCTCTATATTATTGCATATCATGCCTTGATTTTCCAGAACTTCTGATACCCTGCTGAGTAATTGATAGCTGTTTGGCAGTGTCTTCTTGCAGATTCTTCATATCAGTTTTTAGACTTAAAGTCTCATTAGTTAGGTCCCTTTTTATCTCATTGACAACATTGTCAATATAGCTTTCAAATTTGAACCTTTGTTCTTCCAAGAGCATCCTTATCTGAGGCACCAATGATGAGTTTTCTAGCCCTTGCTCTGTGGAAGAGTTGGGCCTGTCAGATTGTCCTTCAGCCTTCTTTTGGAGTATGGAGGAGAGATAGATGTCCATCCCTTCAGCCTCATCAAACATGGGAGATGGAGATCTGCTAAGTGGTGTTTGCCTTGGTTCACCCTTAGGCACACTTGGCTATTCAGCAATTGGTAGGTCTCCGCTAGTCTCATCAGCAGGATTATCTTGACTGGCTTCCTGGTGAGCTTCACTTGGATTCTCTTGGACTGCTAGTCCAGAATGGATAGCATCCTAAGCCATAGTGAGATTGTGAATGACATCTTCCACATGAGCAGGGAGCTTAGTGTCTTTCTCCCCCTCAGTCTCAGCCTCCCCTTAATCTGTTCCAATAGTGTTTTTGGACCCCAAGCCCAGTGCAGAGGTTTGGAGGGAGACATTCCTCTGCTCCACAATCTCTTTAGAGCTAGACAGCTCTGTATTATGGATGGGCTCATTTTCTTCTAATGAGCTTTCTTTTCCACTTACCATATCCTTTGCAGCCTGGGACCTCTTGGGAGACCTTGTTATGACCTTTTCCCACCTCTCCAGTACCTTGATATCCATTCTTCTCATATGATTGATTTTCACTCCAAATTGCTTGTTGAAGTTTTTAGAGTAAGATAGCTGCAGATTAAGAGATAATATTCTTCCTAGATTGGGAACTTGAAAGCTCTTTTGTATTCTCTTGAAAATGATCTGAGCCCAATGGGTTTTCTTGCTTAGGATTATCCTGGTCATTATCTCAAACATCAGTTTGGATATCCAGCGTTGGGAAAAACTCCTTTTGATTAAACTTAACAAGTTAACAATAAGTGATTTTACTTCTTAGGTTATATAACCCACATTGTATAGTATGGGTAAATTGGTCATTAGATGTCTCAGGATGTCACACTCAACATAGAGTGTCAAGACCAAGTCAAGATAATCACAAAATAAGTTAAGTTAAGACTTGCGTCGAATAAAAGTCGACGCAACTTCGACTTGATTTAGACACAACTCTTACTAGAAGTCCAAGCAACTTATTCAGCCTGTCAAAAAATAATTCAAGTTGATGCAACATCGCAAGGAACTCGACGAAGAAGGAAAAGCTTGTCGAAGCCATTCAAGAAGTCGACGCAACTTCGACTACAATTCGACGCAAAGGTTAAAGCTCAAAGTCCAAATCTTCAACTCGACAGATACGTCAAAATGGAATCGGCATAGCGTCGACATCTGAGTTCAGCCAAAGCTAAGAAGGAATTCGAAGCTATGTCGATAAGAACTTAGAGGTGCGTCGACCTGAAGAATGATGACATCGACGCAGCGTCGAATACAGTCAGAAAAAGGAAGCTTTTTCCTACTGTCCTTTTGAAACCTTTTCAAAAGGACCACCAGGCTAGAGGCAGTTCTACAACGACTCGTTTATTGCCAAAAATGGAATGGATCTTTCCAAGACACAGCAAATCATTTTTGGACGGTATTCAAAATTGATGGATGGGTCGAGAACAAAAGAAGAAAGGAAAATATGTGGCTAAGATGAATTCCTTTTCAGGACAGCCCAAAAGAAGAATAGAATTTGAAATCTTAATCATACAGAATAAGTATGCAAAAAGAGGAGAAGAAAATAAGGTGTTATCACATTATTCTTGTCTGTCGATTAGGGTGTTCATCTTCTTCCTCCTAAAACCATAAAAGATAGTAAAAAAACACAAGTGATCTCACTGCACAGAGAATACATACAGATGCTTATTCTTCATCATTATACAGCAGCTGGATTACAAGAAGTGCTCAATGAAAAGGATCAACAAAATAACCCTTGCAAAATCATCACTATCATAAGCAAGGGTTCATCATTTCAGATCCTGTGAATGACACAAGAAGCATCAGTGCTTCTGAAAAATTCTGAGAATAGAATTCTTTTCTTCTTCTTCTTCCTTTCTTCTTACTTTTTCCCTTGAACTGTAAAGAGTTTTATTAATACTTCTTTCAAAGGATTCAGTGGTCCTAATAGTCTCCTTATCAAAAGACTTAGTGGTTCTAAGAGCCACTTTATCAAAAGACTCAGTGGTTCTAAGAGTCTCCTTATCAAAAGACTCAGGCATAGGTTGTGCAATTCTACTAGGGAGGTAGAAGAGAGGAGTACCCACATTTTGGGGAACCTCTATAAAAATTCTTGCGTCTTTGCTTTGTGGTTTTCTGTGTTGTCCCTACTTATTTATTCAGTGTTTATTTTCAGCAAACTGCATTTAAGTTATTCTATCTTTGGTTTTGATGAATGCATAATACTTAGTGTTTTTATTGTGTGTGTGCATAAATAGAATAGAAAATATTTTAAATCTCTATTCACCCCCCTCTAGAGAATTCTCAGAGACACACTGTGCACTTTCAATTGGTATCAAAGCTAGATTGATCATTAAAAGGTTAACACCTTGATAAAAACAAATCCTACTCTCATTTCTTTATCTTAAATTAATTAAAACTTTTTTCTAAAGAAAATGAGTTCTAAGAATTATGCATCAACTAGACCACCCGTGTATAATCTAAATAAGTTTACACTCTGAAAGGCCAGAATAAAATTGTATATGTACTCTATTGATGAAGACATCTTTAATGTTACCATTTCAGGTCCTCCAGCCCCATACAAGAAAGATGCAAGTGGATCTTCAATGTAGGTACCTGTGCCCATGATTGATTCGACTGAGACAGAGAAGAAGCAGAACATGTGATGCCAAAGCTATGAACAGTTTGGTTTCCACCATATCAGATGACATTTTCAAGAAGGTAGCTGACTGCCAATCAGCCAAAGAGATCTGGGAATCTCTCACCAGAATGGTAGAAAGCAGTTCTGATAAAAGAAAGGACAGGAAGTCCCTTCTCATATCCCAATATGAGAACTTTCAAAAGAAAGCTGAGGAAAGTGTTGCTGAAATGTATGATAGATTCAGCATCATTATCAATGAACTGAAGGGTCTGTACAAGGACATATCCTTGACAGAGATAAATGAAAAGATTCTCATGTGCTACCCTAGCTAATGGGATTCAAGGATCTGGGCCATCAGAGAGTCCAGATGCCATAGAGAGATCTCAAATGATGCTTTGCTAGGAAAGCTCAAATCATATGAGATGGTGCTGAAGAGCAGAGCTGAATCAGAGGAAAAGGAGACAACCTCAACTCCCATCCAAAAGAACCTTGTTTTGAAGGCTGCTGAGGGAGAGCCCTCCACTCCTGAAGATGAAATGTTCAGCGTCCTGGCATGGAGATTCAGAAAATGGGTTAAGGCAGAAGCCTCAAGAAGAAAGTGATAGGAGCTCAAGGCCAAGATTTGATAAGACTCCAAAGAAGGAAGTTATTTGCTTCTCTTACAAAAAAACCAGGGCATATAGCCCCTAATTGCCCACAGGAACAAAGGGACGGGAGTAGCAATAAAGATGAGCTGAAAAAGAAGTCTCTCAGGAGGAAAGACAAGAAGAAAGTCAAAGGTTTCATTGCTGAAACCTGGAGTGACTTTGAAGCAGAGTCAAGTTCCTCTTCATCCGAGAGTGATGTAGAAAGAGAGGCAGAACTAAGAAGTAGCATGTATGATGGCATTGGAGCTATCATCAGATGATGAAGAAGAACTGGTATCCCTGTTTGACAATTTTGATTTTAATTCTGATGATTTTAAAACCTAGTTTAAAGAATTTTGTAATGATTTTCTCAAAATTCAAAAAGAGTTAGAAGCAGATAGGGAAGAATTAGAAAATATTAATAAAGAAGAATTATATTCAACAAATAATGACTTGATAAATGAAATTCAGGAAAAAGAAACATAATTAATAGATATAAAAAATGAAAATCTAAAATTAATAGAAGAGCTAACAATGGAAAAAACCTTTGAAGACTCTCTCAATGGGAGGAGTCAACAACTCAAAAATATCACACAAAATCTCTCCATGAGATTTAAACACCTAAGTTTAGGAGCAGATCCTTGCACTAGCACTGAAGTCACTAGTAGACCAGCCTGAAAAAACTGGTTATATTTATTAGACCTAGTGAATATCAATCAAGTAAGAAAAGTGCAGTACTTAAGGATCAGAATATTAATAATCCAAATAAATCAACTGTGCCTAACAAAGTAATCCTAAACAATGACAAGAAACCACTAAGCAAGAATAATACATGTTGGTATAACAAATGTACATCCAAGACTCGCATTAAAAGAAGAGGGAAGGGACTACGGAGTGCACGTTACTTAGGATGAAGAATGCCAGAGAAGAGATCTCTTAGGGGAACTTCTTTGATTGATCTCAAAAAAGGATTACAGAGGGGGATCAAAAATAGGCCAGGGATGAGAGGTAGAAAAGCGACAGAATTTGAGACCGCTTACACGGTTCTAACCTGGAGGCTCAAAGCAAAAGTCCCTTTTCAGGTACCCCTATCCCTCTATTTATAGAATTGAGGCTGCCCAAACAAGTAGATCCAAAAATTACAGGATGCTTGGGGTATAGGAGAACCGGGGCAGAGGTAAGGGGTGCTAATAACAAAAAAGGAAGAAGAGACCAGACCGCACGGTCTAGCGGTCTGGCAGAGGCTTGATCGCTTGTGCCTTGGAAGAAAACACCATAGGGGAGCACGCGATCTGGGCGGTCTCTCAAATTTGAGAGCACTGGAGTAGCTCTTTCTGACTGGAGAAGAGAGGTCGCAAATTTCTAGGCAAACATAATCCCCGCACATTTTCAAGTTGCGCTGGAACTTCAGAAATGTTCACTTTGACCGCTGAGACTGCAACCATCATAAATGCGCTGGGATCTATAAATATGGCTTCAGAGCTTCAGAATTCATAACCTTTTGAAAGGAACAACGAGCTTGAGCTTCAAGCGATCACCAGAAATCATAAAAAAATGATCTCTTGCAATGGTGACTGTTCTATCTTGGCTAAATACGCAATCACCAGGAGCGGCTTCTCCAAAGAAAAAGGAGACCGCCAGCCTAAAGAAGAAAATGGACAAGGCTCCCCAAACTCTGGTTGAGGCGGGCATATCGAACGATACCGCTTGATCATCTCCAAAGAAACAACCCGACTTGCTGGAGAGAATGGTTTTGTCGATCTCTACCGTTGTTGATTTATCGAGTAGTTCTTCGGGTCCTCCTGTGCTGAACTTTCCTGATCTCTCTATTTCTTTTGATTGTCTGAAAATTGTTGAGATCCTTAACCAGACCGCTATCCCATCTAGAGAGACCGCTTAACTGAAGCTATTATGGGCGGAATGCACGAGAAGAAAGTTGAGGCTGAGAGGATTAGGCAGAAGATAGCTGATTCTCAAGAAGCTGCGAAAACAAAAAAGAGAAAGAACTCAAGTTCTTCTGCCAAAACTGCCAAGAAGAAGAAAAATGAAGAGAGTAAAGGTGTGACTGCTCCGGAGGTGATCATTCTTCCTAAAAGCAGCAGTATTAAACATCCCGAGGATGTTCCTGAGAAGACAAGTAGTGGGGTTGGTCTCCATTTCCCTTTTGTGATCTCAGCTTCTTCAAGAGAAGTGAACTCCGTGCTGATTGCTTATCTTGATGAAGATTCTTCTAATGAGCTCTCTTGTTTGATCATGCAGGTGCTGGACCCTTTTGAATCTGAATGTTTCTGGGAGGCTGTCGCAGAGAAGGAGATCATCAAAAGGGAGAAGGAGACCGTTGTAGAGGCTGCCAGATTAAAGGCGAAAACTGAGAAGGAAGAGAGGGAAATGAAAGAGAGTGAAGCGCGAGTTGCTGAGAAGAAGGAAGAAGAAAAGAAAGCCGCTCTGCTCGCTGCAGAGAAGAAGAAGGAAGAGGAGAGGGAGGCCACTCTACTTGCTACAGAGAAGAATAAGGAAGAGAAGAGTAAGGCTGCTCTGCTTGCTGCAGAGGAGAAGAAGGAAGAGGAGTGGAATGCCGCTCTGCTCGCCGCAGAGAAAGAAAAGAAAAAGACTTCTGATGAGGAGAGAGCTCGTTAGATTGAAAAGGAGAAAATTGCACTTTTTGGTAGTCTGGCGAACCCCTCTACTGCTCAGATTGACAAGCTAAACAAAGCGGCGGCAGATCGCGCATCGGCGGTCTCTGTCTTGTGGACCGGTAAGACAACGAAGGTTGCAAAATCGTTGGAATTCCTTCCCCTACCTGCTGTTCGACCTAGATTTCCAGATAGAAGGAATGAGATCGTCATCATTGAAACAAATGACATTCTTGTAAGCAACGCAGAGCTATAAAGTAGGAGAAAAGAGGGAGAGAAATTGCAAAAGAGTGAATTGAAAAGAATGAACTTTGAGCACCTAAGGGGATCAGACTTCCTTTTGCTAACCACAGAACCCGCGGTCACAAAAGATATCGAAAGTACCTTACATGAGTGCGGTTTTGATTCCATTCCAAGTAATCTCTTTTACGTGGAAACTTCTATCTTTGAATTGTTTGTAGTTGAGCTAACTATCGAAGTTTTCTGATCGCAGGTGATGGGGTTGCGGAGGTTCCAGAGGAAGGAGAGATCCTTATGCAAGAGATGGTGGTTTCACCTCAGCTCGCTGACATCCTTAAGCCAATGTTTGAGGATGTCTGCTCCATGCTAATTCAGGAGCGATCATAAAATGATCAACTCCGTGCTAGAGAAGATCAGCTCTGGGTTCAGACCGCCGACTTTGAAGAAAAGCTGCGAGCTAATGAAAAACGAGTCCGCGAGGAGTGCGATCAGAAGAATGTCGAGCTAGTTCAGGGGCTGCGGAAAGATGAGAAGGACGCTGAATACTACAAGGGAAAAGTCGCAGCTCTGTCCGCTGTGGTCGCCATCCTGAGGGGTGGCCCTACAAAAATGACAATGAGGTCGGGGACATCTGGCGATCATGCGGAGTAGAGATCGGCTTCAGAAATTATGGTCATCCCTATGGAGCAGGTGGATAGAGAGATGTCAAAAATTCATCGAGCTACGATGTCTGCTAATCATATTATGGCATCTGTTCTGACCGCCGTGAATGAGATGCAAGACATTGCGGCTTTTGCAGGGAGAAAGCGTTCGAATAAGAGATTCGTTATTTCTTCATGTGGTCTTGAACTTTCAAAACTTGAACAATTTGAACGTGTTGTAATATATATGCCGACAATAAATTTTATTTATGCGATCTATGTGATGTCATGATGTCGATCTCTTATTATTATGTGTTGCTTCTTTTTCTTTTATTCATATACTTGTCATGCTCTGGGATTTCGCGGTATCTCTTTAACGAGACCGAATATATAACGATATTTCTAATCTTATGCAGGTGTACCATCGGTCTGAGCAATTTTACTGGGCGATTTCAGAATAAGTCATCATTACAAAAATATCCTTGGATTCGTATAAATAGCTGGCCTTTGAATTTTCATTTCATACTTTTGAATGCGCCCTAAGCACCTGTCTCAGTGAACTTTAATTATGGTGTCTGCGCGAGCTTCTTCTGCCAAAGTCTTCTTAGAGGCTGTTGACAAACCCAGCCATCTTTCGAAGGATGAATACCTCTCCTTTCTTGCAAAACATATGATCCAAAACTAGATTGTGGTGAGATCGCCTAGAGAGGATGAAGGATTAAATTTTGGAGAGGAGAACAAGTTCGTTATTCCCATCGATCACTTCGATTATGGGCTGAGATTTCCTCTTCCTTGGGAAATTTTCGAAGTAATGGAATATTACGGATTTGTGCTCGCTCAGCTGCCTCCATATTCGATCAGTCTCATCAATGTCTTCATCAATTACCTAAGGTCAGAAAGAATAAAATTTACTATGGCACTCTTTCGCGCAACCTTTACTGCAAAAGTATTGAAGAAGGACCAAAAAAGAAGAGTTCAACGGGTTAGTTTATTTTTCAAGTGAGGAGTAAAAATTTAGAATCTTCCAAATAAGGTTCCTTTCTGGACGGAAAGGTTCCTTATTTTCGAAGATGACCTCGGCGGTCTCAGCAGCCAACCATCTCTGAGAGCAGAAGGCATCTTCAGAAAAAGCAAGACGATCTCAAAAGAGGAGCTAAACATTTTGGCCTTTCTAGCAGGCAAGCCACTGGATCTCCTCCATTATCTAGCGATCTGACCTAAGATCACTGAGATTCCTCCGGCATAAAGTGAGTATTTTCCCTGCGGTCTTATGTATCCTTTCCATAACTTGGTTTTTCTAACTCTTTCATTTTTTTCAGCGACCTTTGCAATCCCTACAGCTGAACCGGTGGCACCAGCTGAAGGGGTGCTCACCCAGACGGAAAAAGAAAGAGAAGGGAAGAAGAGCGTGAGACCGCTGGGGTTGGTGATACATCGGAGTCCGCTAACGACCATTTTCCTATGGCCGGTTTCATGAAGAAACAGAAAGATATCAAGGGAAAACCCCTTCTCAAATGGGGGGCAAAAGGGAAGGTCGTGAAAGTGTCCACTGATCTCCCTCTTTGGAGCGGAAAATTATCTCACCATGCTTTTTCGATCACCTCGGCTCTATATGGAAATAAAAACCTTAAAGAAGCATATAACTTTGAGACTGAAATGCTTCCGGATGTCTGCGCTCAAGCGACGGCTAGGAGAATGGTCTTACACCATCACATGGCATGGTCTCTGCGAAGAGCCCTGAAAGAGATCGAGATCATGCATGAGGAGCGAAGAGTAAGATAACTTTTACTTGAGGTATCTTGCTTCTTTTATGTGACCGCGTGATCTAAAATTTTTCTTTTGCAGCAATCAAAAGAAGCAGTGTATGATCCGGTCAATCCTAAATTCCAGAACGCTCTAATGAAACATATAAAAGAGACCGCATAGCAGGTGATTTCAGATCTTCATGGCCGCCGCGGTCTTACTGAAGAGTTTAAAGATATCAAATTTGCAGATCTTTTCCCTGATGCTGTGAGGGTACTAGACGAACAGTCGATCATGACTGGTGAGGTCGCTGCTGAGGAAGAAGAAGAGGAAGCAGATGTTGATATTGAAGGAAATGCTGACAAAGCGAGCGGAATCCAATATGTTGCTGGTAATGATACAAGCTCTGTCGCGGACTCAACCTCGGGATCTAAAGTTCTTGCCCGAGATTCAGAAGAATCTTCAAATGAGACCGGATCTTCTTCAGCTGATGAGCGGTCTCCTAAAAGATCAAGAAGCAAATAGATCCAGTTGTAATTTAAACTTTTTGCGCCTGCGGATTTTGTGACCGCACGATCTGTTGTAATGAAAATAGAAGAATAGAGATTTGATATGCCTGTCTCCTCTGCAAATGAATGTCTTTCTTGTGTTTTTCTTTTAAAGGTCGATTGTACTATTCGCGATCTCGTCATAATGATATAGAACTGGCATTCAATCTCAATGCCCTAGATGTTACCTAGCTTGGGATAATTACCTTAAACATCTTATTTTCAGCGATTCAATAAAGGCGACCTCATACTTTTCAGACCGCCTTACCAGGAGGTGAAGTATCAGCCTTAATTAAGCAAGAATGAAATCATGAGAGCTAAAGATGGGCAAGATCTATTAAGACTGGCGGTCTCTTGCTATTATATACCTACACGAGACTGATTATCATATTTGCGGTCTACGACCTTTAAGATCTGCCAAGATAACATCAATTCGTAGATATTGTTTCTTAATAACTCCAGCAAGAACATAAGATATGATCTACCACTATTGAGACCGCTCCTTAGAAAATATAGCCCTTTCATAGTGGATAGTCTGCGATCTTTAATTCTTCAGGCCATTGCTTGCATATTTGGAAAATATCTTATTATGATAACCAACGATCTCCCATACTTATTAGATAAATAAGTTGAATCCATGATCTTTATTTTTCCAGACCGGTTGATATGAAGGTAGATAATAATTTTGGTTAAACAAGAATGAGATCATGAGGTCACTGAGGATGAACAAGATCGCTTATGACTGGCTGTCTCTAGCTATAATTCACCTTCATGAGTCTACTTATCACATTCGCGACTTCTAGTTTTGATTCTTTTGTCAAGATAAAAAGTGACAAATCGTAGATGTTGATTTAAATAAATAAATATAGAATGCGATCTTTAACATTTCACAGACTGCCTTTCTTAAAATTGGCGATCTTGAATCTGTAAGATCTTTTAGAGATAAAAATTCAAAATCCACCTGATTCCTGAATAGCCTTTAATGAGAGCTAGAATGGCGATCTTCCAATGATTCTGACCGTCTCTTCCTTGGCTTGGAAACATAAAACATGTTGTAAAACTCGGCCATTTGAAAATCTTATGAGATCTAACAACTTTTAGGCTGCGTTCTCAATTGTTTCAGACCGCCCCATGCTTAACACTATCCAATATTGAGACTGGCGGTCTTCAAAAACCTCAGACTGCCCCTTTATAATAAGAGCTTGATGGAAAAATTTGTAATGATCTAAAGGGCAGGTGCAGCCATTCCTGCATTGTGTTCCTCATAAGACCATCAAGATTCTAGTATCTTCAGAAGGAGAGAGCGGGAAAAGAAATGACCAACTTAGAAATGACTATAAAAGGGGCAGGTGTGGTTATGCCGTGGAGGCCATACCGACATTGCTTTCCCCAAGAGACTATTTAGAGTTATTCCATACAACCAACCTCCTCTTGGCTATCCTCACACCAATGAGCATTCGAGTGTCATAGAACGAGATGATCCATAGGGCAGGTGCGGTCATACCGCGGAGGTTACACTAGCATTGCTTTCCCCGAAAAGATCATCAAGACTGTAATGATGTCCTTCTAAAATGCATGACAGAGCTGAACATTAACCTAAACCTCCCTTAACGTAAAGGTGTGTCAGATGTCAGCAAGGACCCAGCATCCTAAAGTTCCTCCGCATGAGCTTGGTGAGCCACTGCTACACAGATGTGAAATCTCCCCGCTACCTGTGGTCTTGGCAGATTTTACCACTCAAGCTTCAAGTCGAGGGGGAGTGAAGTAGGATCCGTCGATACCTCTCTTGGTAGGACCTTAGCCTTTAATAGTTAAATAATATATCTCAAGGTTTTCTTTTTAGTATGCATGAGGTAAGAGTTTGCATCCACATTATCATAATGCTTTCAAAAAAAGAAAGAAAGAAAAGGACAAAAAAATACAAGTTTTTAAGAAAAGAAATGCTTGAGGTCATCTCCACTCCAAGTGTGAGATAAATCTTCCCCTTCATAATATTGGAGACGATATGCTCCATTCTTGAGCGCTTCTTTAACAATGAACGGCCCTGTCCAGTTTGAATTAAGCTTCCCAACTAAGCCAGATCTTGCTGCTGCATCAACTTTCTTGAGGACTAGATCTGCACAGCAAATCCTTTAACTTTTACATTTTTGTCAAAAAAACTGACCATCCTCCTTTTTACTTCTTCTTGTCTAATAGTTGTCGTATCCCTTGCTTCGATGAGATCAAGGCTGCATTTCAACTCTTCATCATTTTCTTCCATCCAACCATCTCGATGTTATTGGGATAATAATACTCTCAGACTTTTAACTTCAAATTCAACGGGAATAAGACCTTATGAACCATGAGAAAATTTTAAAGGAGTCTCTCCAGTGGCCGAAGTTGGAGTTGTCCATAAAGCCCAAAATACTGAAGATAGTTGTTCTGCCCAATTCCCTCTAAGATTTTCCACTTTCTTCTTGAAGAGGTTGATTATGAGTTGGTTAGCAACTTCTACCTGACCATTGCTCCGAGGGTGATGTACAGAGGCAAACCGTAATTTAGTGCCTTTCTGATCACAGAAATTTATAAGACTTGAGTTGTTGAATTGCGGGCCATTATCTGTGATGATTGCCATGGGAATTTCGTGTCTACAAACTATCTCCCCCCAGATGAAATTCCTCATTATTTGAGTAGTAGTCCTAGTTAAAACCTTTGCTTCAATCCATTTACTAAAATAATCAATCATGACTAAAATGAATCTGCCCTGCCCGCTTGCCAAGGGAAAAGGTCCAATCAAATCCATCCCGAAAACTGCAAACAGCCATGGGGTGGTTATAGACTTAAGCTGCTGAGCTGGCTGACGCTGAAGGGGGGCAAACTTCTGGCACCGAACACACTTCTTTGCGAATTTTTCTGCATCTTTCCTCATTTGGTGCAAGAAATATCCTTGTCTTAGAATCCTCCTTTCCAAGGTTCTGGCTCCTGAATGACTACCACATTCTCCCGAATGAACTTCCTGAAGGATAGTTGGAAATACTTCTTCGGAAACACATCATGCAAGAGGCGAAAGAAAGGTTTTACTGTAAAGAATTCCTGCAACAAGATAATAATAGGCTGCTTTAAGTTTAAACCTTTTCCTATCCTTTACCGTTGAGTGAAAATCCCCGGTCGAGAGGTAAAGTATGAAAGGATCCATCTAGGAAGGACATTGGTCTATCTGCATAACTTCTCCCTCCTTGATAGTTAGATGAAATATCTCTGAGTTAGTTCCTCCTGAAAGAAGACCGAATTTTGCTAACACATCCGCATCCTTACTCTCTTCTCTTGAGATATGCTGGATTATAAAGCTCTTGAACTTGCTTATCTCAACATTTACTAGAGCTTGATACTGCTTCAAGATATGGTCTCTGGTCTCGCAGTTTCCATTTACTTGTGACGCCATCACCAGAGAATCTATTTTGACTTGAACATCCTCGATTCCAAATTCTCTTGCAAATCTGAGACCGGTGAGCAAAGCTTCATATTCTGCTTAATTATTTGTTGTTGGAAAATAAAACTTCAAGGCCTGATCCAATCAAACTCTAGTTGGATTGATCAAAATAACTCCAGCTATGGAGGATTTTTTTCCTGAGGCTCCATCAATGAAGATTGTCTAGGCAAGAGGGGTTCTGAGCTCCTTCTCTGAATTAGCCTCCTTTGCATAGATCATGAAATCTGCTAGTTCCTGAGCTTTGATTGCTACTCTAGGAATATAAAAGATGTCAAATTTTATGAGCTCTATCGCCCACTTCTCCAATCTACCTGAATGCTCTGACATCTCTAAGACACTCTTTAGCGGAAGATCGGTGACAACTTGAATTGAATGGGCTTGGAAATAAGGTTTCAACCTTCATACTGAAGTCACGAGCATCAGGGCTCATTTCTCAAGGATTGGGTACTGAGTTTCTGCACTCTTCAAAATTTTGCTTACGTAATAAACTGGAAACTGCTTCTTCTTCTCTTCCCTGACTAAAACCAAACTGATGGCATCAGAGCTGACTCTGAGATACAAAAAGAGGTCTTTTCCTTCTCTAGGGATTTGGAGTAAGGGAGTTGATGTTAATTTCTTTTTGAGCTGATTAAAAGCATCATCACACTCCTTTGTCGATTCAATCTTGGTCACTCCACAGAGAGTTTTGAAGAAAGGAGCACTTTTATCTCCAGAGCGGGAGATGAAACAGCTCAGACCTGCCATCCGCCATCCAGCTGCTGAACTTCCTTAGGGGTCTTGGGAGATGACATTTCTAAGATAGCCTTCACCTTATCGGGATTCGGCTCCAGCCCTTCCAGAGTAAGGAGGTGGCCAAGAAACATACCTATACTATCTCCAAAAACGCATTTCAATGGATTCAATCTCATATTGAAACTTCAGAGGGTTGCAAATGTTTTATTTAAGTAGTTAAGGTGAGTTGAGAAAAGCTTTCTTTTGATTAAGAGATCATCAACATAACCATTTAGATTTCTCCCTTTCTGGGTTTTAAAAACAGAGTCCATCATTTTTTGATAAGTTGCACCGAGATTCTTTAACCCAAAATGCATTACAAGATAACAGAAACATCCGTCATTCGTGATGAATGAGGTTTGAGGAATATCGGGCTTGTGCATTCTTATTTAATGATAGCCGGAGAATGCATCTACAAAACTCATGCAAGAAAATCCCACCGCAGATTCTACTAAAGAATCTATCTGAGGCAAGGGGTAGCAATCTTTAGAGCAAGCTTTATTAAGTTTGGTGTAGTCTACACACATCTGCCTTTTTCCACCATCTTTTTCAACCATCACAACATTTGATACCCACTCAGGGTATTGAATCTCCTGAACAAATTTAGCCTTTACCAATTTCTCCACCTCCTCCCAGATTGGCTGAGCGAGAGTCTCTGCCACTGCTCTTTTCTTTTGCTTGATTGGGGTGAAGTTAGGATCGATGTTGAGGTGGTGGTAGGAAATATCTGGATCAACTCCTGGCATGACATCCGATGACCTGGCGAAGACATCCAAGTTCTTCAGGAGGCAAGAGATAAGTTGATCCTTATCAGCTTTGGTCAATTCAGCGTTGATCGAAAGCTTCTTGCTTTTATCTTCTTCACTGATTGGCACAACTTGAATCGCTTGGGCAGGTTCCAAGTGAGCTCCATCTCTTTCATCTTCTTCTTCCATTTCTTCTGCCACTTTGACTTGATCAAGAATTTGAGGTGTTAGGAGATATCAATTACCTGAAGAGAAGATGATTCGATCACATTAACCATCCTGGCGTTGCATTGTCTTGCCTTCCTCGGATCGCCCCTAATCTGGTATTGTTTACCATTCAAAGAAAACTTCACGTCCTTATGATAGGTTGAAATTATTGCTTGATACTCGTTCAGGACTGGCCTTCCAAAAATTGCACTGTTTGAAACCATAGAGCGGACCTTTAGTTGAGAGAAGAACTTTCTCGGTCTTCAGCGCCTCAAAAGAAGGTTTGAAGAGGACATTTACCGATCTTCCGGTATCTACCAGGATCTTATCCACGATATAATTTTTGATTACTGCCTTGATAACGACTTCGTCATTGAAAGGATTGGCGGTCGGAGAAAGGTCTTCTTTCCCGAAGGTGGCCATTCCCTGAATTGGCGCAGAGCAGGAGGTAGCTGCAACTTTGGATTGATAGACTATTGCGAGGCTAGCTTTCCTGGAAGATTCAAGTCCTGCACCTCCATGAATTCAAAAGAGATTACCTACAGTACCTTCTTCATTTGCACATATTCATTCACCTGGGTATCTGATGTTGCCAAGAGAGCCAACATCGTCCACTTCTTCGCATTCCCAAAGGACTTCCGCTACCTCCTTGCTCTTGGAGGTCGAAGCTTTGGAAAGATCTCCCTTCTGAATCAGATCTTTGAACTTTCCTTCCTTCAGGAGCTTTTCCACCAGCAAGCAAAGAGCTCTACAATTCTCGTTCACAAGGCCTCTCTCACTATGATGTGCATAGTAGAGAGCCAGATTTCTGGTTCTTGGGTCAGAGTTGATCGGGGCAGGACTTCTGTAAAAGTGCTGCTTTTAAAGATCCTGAACCACCTCACTAATTGAGATGCCAAGGTTAGTGAAGGATTCTTGAGAATCGTTGAAAAGTGGTTGAGGAGGGGTTGGTAAATGCGGTTGAGGATATTCGATTAGATTGGTGTGGATTGTTGAGTTGGGGCAGTCGGGGTTGGCAGCGAGGACCCTTCAGGCTGGAACTATTGATTTCCCTGACGAGGGATGAAATGACAGGAATTCCTTCCCTATTGATAAGGGAGCTGGAACTCTTGACGAGGTCATTTTACTCGTCAGATTAGAAACATAGACAGGGTTATTGATCTCCCCCTCTGTTGGGAAAAACCCTTGATTTAACTTAACAAATTAATAAAAAGTGATTTTATCCACTAGGATTTAATTTACCCATTGTATAGTGAGGGTAATTTGGTCATTAGATGTCTTAGGATGTCACACTCAACCTAGAGTTTCAAGACCAGTTAAAGGACTGCAAATTTGGGCAAAGTTAATAATGGCGTCGAATGGAATTCGACGCAATATCGAGTTCATGTCGACGCTACTCTGACTAGAAGTCCAAGTGGTTCAACCCTCCTATCGAAGTAACACTAGTCGACGTTACATCGAATAGATATCGACGCAGAGACCAGAGACTTGTCCAAGGAACTTGAGAAGTCGACGCAGCTTCTACATCAAACTTGACGCAGAAGGGAATACATGTCAAAGCCATCTAAAGTCGACGCAACGTCGACTTCATCTCAACAGAGTTAATGGAAGTTAGAGTGGATGCTACTCAACTCGATGGGTGAGTCGAGAAGTAATCGACGCAACATCAACTAGATGAGTTTAGTCAGAGCACAGATGAAATCGACGCCACTCTTAGATGAATTGGAAGCAGTGTCAATAAGAGAGGAAGTTAATTCGACTCTACGTCGAATACAGTCTGTGAAAGTTCAATCTTTACAGCTGTCATTCTGATACTTCTATCACGACCCACATTTTTCAGACCGTTCTCCAATGGCCTAATAATTGCCTGAAGAAGAAGGAAACATTAAAGAATGAGATAAATGCTTTCTTGGAAGCATACAACTTCTGGTAGGACGGGTCGAGAAGTAATTAAGGAAGGAAAGAGAATGTCTATCAGATATACCTTTTCAGGTCTTACCTAAGAAGAAAAAAAATTCAAAATAGAGATTGGGTATATAAAGATAGAGAAGGAAGATAAGAACATGGATTAATCACAATCAGCCGTCTCTTCTCAAATTAGGGTTTCCTGTCTTCTTCTTCCTCTCTCTCAGGAACCCTAATACAGAGCTGTGAAAGAGAAAAGAAAGATCTGGTGTTCTTCATTTGATAGAATAAGAATTTGAATAACTGCTCTTCATCACCATCTTTTAGCAGCCAGATCTGAATCAGAAGAAGAAGAGAGAATCTGACAATACAAAGCTCCTGCAATCCATCACCATCAAAAGCAGGTGCTCAATAGCAGATCTCTTGGATAACTACTAGGCTGATCTTTATACAGCCATCATAAGAATTCTGAGAACATAATTCCTTTAACCTTTGTTCTTCCCCTTCACTTTCTATTTTGGTAAAAGAGTTTTATTAATCCCTCTTTAAAGGATTCAGTGGTTCAAGATCTCCTTACCAAAAAATCTGGTGGTTCATGATCTCCTTATCAAAAGATCATTGGTTCTAAGAGTCTCCTGATCAAAAGACTCAGGCACAGGCGGTGCATTCCTACCAGGTGGTAGAAGAGAGGACTACCCACATTTTGGGGAACCACTATTAAATTCATTGTGTCTGTGCTGTGAATTTCTGTGTTGTCCCATTCTTTTATTCTGCACTTCAGTTTCTACTTTCTTTATTCTGTCTGGATTGTTAAGCATAATATTTTAGAATAAATTATTGAACACAGTTAGGATAGAAAAATATTTAAATTTCTATTCACCCCCCCCCCCCTAGAGGATTCTCAGAGGCACACTGTGCACTTTAATTGGTATCAGAGATAGGTTGATCAATAAAAGGTTAACACCTTGATCAAAAAGACCTCCTACTCTCATTTCTTTTCTATAAACATATTTTATAAAGAAAATGAGTTCTAGGGATTATGCTTCATTAAGACCTCCAGTGTGTAAATTAAATAAGTTCACACTCTGGAAGGCTAGAATAAAACTTTACATGAATTCCATTGATGAAGATATCTATGATGTTCTTCTCACAGGTCCTCCTGCTCCAGTCAGACAAAAGAAAGGAGAATCCTCAACAACTGAGGCTGTTCCAAGAAAGGAATGGACAGAGACTGAGAAGAAGGTCAAGGCATGTGATGTCATGGGCATGAATATTCTGGTATCTGTTGGATCGGTAGGCGCCTTTAGAGGGGGGGGGGGGTGAATAAGGGTTTTCAAAAAGTTAAGTTATATTTTAAGAAGCTTTGTAATAATGCAAGAATAAAGACAATAAGAAGTCAAGTAAAAAATTGAAATAAAGTAGAGACATGCTTTATTAATATCAAATAAAGTTTTACAAAAGTTGACTTCTATGACGCTAGAAATCGGTGGCGATGAATAGTAAATTCTTTTTGTTTTCTATCCCGACTCGCATTCCCACGAACCGGTGGCCCTAGCCTTATCCTCCCCGGATTCGGCCTCAAGCCGCTCTAGCCAAACCTTCCCCGTATGTGGCCTCGATCACCCCCTAGACCTATCTTAGATCTAGTCGCCAACATGAGGCGAGTTTCCCCCTAAGTCCTACCCAGACCTAGTCGCCAACACGAGGCGATTTCATTAACCGTTTACATGAAGAATATGAAATGAAAATAAATAAAAACTCCCTTCTGAAGTTGGAGGTGAAGATCCACTGTAGAATAAGCGTTATAGAAGCGGACTTCGTTTGGATCCAGCGTGATGAGATTCTCCTTCAGAAGTTTGCAGGACTTTGGTAGGACATCAACTTTCGGCCAAGATAGCCTCTGGAATTCTGGCACTCTATCTCTCTCTGATGTCTGTCTGAAACGAGAGAAGAGACGTACTTTTTATAGCCTCAGCGCTAGCGCCTGCGCTAGCGGTACCACCGTCGCTATCCCATATTTGGACACATTCTGCGCGGTAGAATCTTCAATCCGAGGAAACAATTCTCCCTTGCCAACTGTGCTCCTCGCTATCGCCTGCGCTATCGGATACCGCCTGGTGCTATCTCCTTCTATAAGTGCTCCCGACATCTGTGCTTAAGTAAATAATTCGTCGATCGGAATTTCGTCGAATGCAGCTAAGAGTTCGTCGAGCAAAATTTCGTCGAACGCATTTCTGAGCATTTCGTCGAGCACCGCTGACAGTTTGTCGAACGACAGCTAGCGCATGCGCTAGTACTACCGCCTGCGCTAGTAGGTGTTTTGGTTTTGATGGCTCAACTTTGGGGGCAACCTTCTTATGTAATCCTTGAGTCATGTGGACTTTGTTATCCTGCACACTTAAACACACAAGATCAAATACACATAGGATTTGTTATTCTCAAACCTAGGAGATGCGGAAGACCATGTTCCAACAGTATCAATAATGTCTGATGACATTTTCCAGAAAGTTGCTGAATGCCAATCAGCAAAAGAGATCTGGGATTCCCTCAACACAATGGTTGAGGGAAGTGCTGATGAAAGAAAGGACAAAAAGTCCCTTTTCATATCCCAGTATAAGAATTTTCAAAAGAAGGCTGAAGAATCTGCTGCCAATATGTATGACAGACTCAGTCTTATCATTAATGAGCTCAGAGGCTTAGACAAGGAAATTTTCTTGACTGAAATTAATGATAAGATTCTCATGTGTTTCCCTAGCTCATGGGATTCAAGGATCTGGGCAATCACAGAAACCAGATGCCACAGAGAGATTTCAACTGAAGCTTTGCTAGGAAAGCTTAAGTCTTTCGAGATGCTACTAAAAAATAGGGATGATGCTGAAGAAAGGGAGACATCTCCAGCTCCTATTCAAAGGTCCCTTGCTCTAAAAGCTGCTGAAGGAGAGCCCTCCACTCCAGAGGATGAAATGTTCTGTCTGTTGGCAAAGAGATTCAAGAAGTGGGTCAAGACTGAAGACTCAAGGAGGAGAGAATGAGATTCAAGGCCCAGGTTTAATAAAACTCCAAGTAAGGAGATCATCTGCATCACATGCAACAAGTCAGGGCACATTGCTCCTAAGTGCCCACAAGAGAAGAGAGAAAGAAGAAGCACCAAATAAGAGAAGAAGAAAAATAAGTCCTTCAGAGGAAAGGACAATAAGAAAGGCAAGGGTTTCATTGTTGAAACCTGGAGTGACTCAGAAGCAGAGGAGTGCTCATCCTCATCTGAAAGTTGATTTTACTTCAGAAGATTTTAAATCATGCTTTAAAGATTTCTGCATAAAGCATCTTAGGGTAGAAAAAGTACTAGGCATAGCTAGAACTTAACTAGAGAGCCTTAAGAAAAATGAAATGCATCTAACTAATCAAAACCTAACAAATGAAATTAATGATAAAGAGTTAGTGTTGATTAAGCTTAGAATGGAAAATACCAATCTAAAAGAGGAGCTAGCAAAGGCAAAGGCCTTTGAGGACTCACTCAATGGGAGGAGTCAATGAGGTTTAATCATCTAGGACTAGGGGCAGAACCCTCAACTAGCACAGAACCATCTAGGAAGCCTGCCTGGAAAAATCCAGTGTCTTTTGTTAGACCAAGTGATCATTTACCCAATGAAAAGAATCCTCCATCTAAGAGTAAGGATCACAATCATTCAGATAGAGTAGGTAAAACTAATAAGGTGAAACCCTTAGGTATGAACAACATAGGAAATTAAAATAGCAAAGAACAACAGGGTAAACTAAAATCTATGATAATAAGACACTCTGCTGACTAGTTATATGTTGATACATTTTATTCCCATTTCAAGTATCAACATAATAGGTTTGGAAGATCCATTCCTTATCATCCCAAAGGGTATCATGAAAGACCATTCTATTCTTTCATTGAACCCTATAATGGTAAAAGCAAAGGACCCAAGGTAACCTGGGTTCCCTCTAATGTTTAAACTACCTGTGAAGGTGTAGATAGGGCCCCACTTAGGAGAAAATGGAGTGAGGGGAATTATGTAGGACATGAATGAGGAACATAAACTACTCAAGCGAGTAATCTCTATCTAAAATCCTCCTTAGTATTGATTACATCATATTATTATCTATTTTCAATAAGCAAAATTGCTGGGAAAAACAACAAGGACTTTGTAAAGAAATAGACATGTTTATTAAGGGGTGCGTCGAATAGAAGTCGACGTACCAATGACTTCTACTCGAAGCTAGCGTCGAGAAGCACTCAGAGCAGACAATTCGAATGGAATTCATTGCAGCGTCAAGTTCCTATCGATGCATACGTCGACTTAATAATTTTGATTAAATTCGAAGTCACGTCGATTGGAATTCGATGTAATGTCGGCAGGACTACGTCGCCTTAGGGTCTTAGAATAATCTCGAAGCTACGTCGAGTACTTGTTGAAGCAACGTCGACATATCAACGCGCGCAGAGTTGTTTCTAGAAGCAATCTCAACATAGCTTTGCGCGCCAAATAATAAGTATTATCGATGGTATGTCGACTTAAAACCTAAGCAGCGACGATTCATCTGCTTTTAAAAAATTACTGCGTCGAAACATTTACGATTCTCTGTCTCTTGCTCTCTTGCTCTCCTACTCTCTCGTGCTTCTTTCTCTCTCGTCTTCTCTCTATCTTTGCAGGTATATCCATTCCCAATCAATGGCTCCTCCTAAAGTCAATTTTGGATTTGATGTAGATATCGACTCGTCCAGCGCGGGTGCCGATAGCTTCAAAACTATACTTGGCCTATTTCAGGAGGCTGGCCTGACTAAGTTGATCTCAACAAGGTGTAAAGTCCTAGACGTCGAGCTTACAGAGTTCAAAGATAGTGTACATGTTGTAGATGATGGGCACCTTCAAGGGACAGTTCAAGGACAAGATATTAGCATAACTGAAGAGCTTCTCTCCCAAAATTTTGATCTTCCCACTGGGAATGATCCAGATGAACTATCAGGAGAAGAAATAAGGAATGTCCTAGAAATAATGCATTTCAAGAAGGAGAAGCCAATCAACCTTAAAAAGATTGATGTGGCAGAAGAGTATAGGTTTTTGGCAGACATAGTGGGGAAGGTTATACTGTGTAAGATATCAGCTCATGATGTTATTCCCAGGAAGCAATTGCAAATAATGGGAGCTCTTGTTTTGAAAAAGAAGCTCAATTGGGTTAGATGCCTATTAAAGCTAATAGCTCACAAGTATTCTCACAAGGAGAATCCCTATATGAGGATAATGAGTCAAGTGCTCTTCAAACATTATCCAAATATCTGCAAGTCAAAGGGAGTGCCCATTCCTCCTGGTAAAAGAATAAACATAGGAATATTCTCAAAATGGACCAGGCAAATCTTGAAGCCTGACCAAGCTGCACCATCTCCTCCTCCATCTCCTCCTCCTCAAGAGACAAACAGGGAGATCTAGATCCCCCAAGGGATGATATTCCCTCAAACAACAACAACAACAACAATCCCAATCCACTTCAATCACCGAACCATCTCTTCAGCCATCCACCCTCATACCAGACCTTGAATTTATTCCACCTCCACCACCATCATCATCAACACACTTTTCCCCTGATGTCTACTATCCTCTCTCTCCCATTCCAGAAAACTTTCCTTCATCACCTCCTCCACCTCCAGCTCATCCTCCCATTGACATTGAGCAAATCATCTCTAAAGTTGTATCTCTTGCTTCCTCCACCTATGCTGATATGGTTGCCAACCATGCCAGGAAGTTTTACAGGAAATATTCACAGGTAGAGGTTGTGATGCTGGATACCAAGGGATCCCTCCAGGGATTAAAGGAATTTGTCTCTTCCTCTATGGTTTCAAGAGAATTCTTAACCTCCCTGTCCAGCAAGGTCAAGAAGGGGGAGAATATCTTAGAGGAAGAGGGTCCTAACTTAGGCAGAAGTTCAGGAAGAAGCTGATAAAGAGCCTGCCCCTGACAAAGTAACTACCTTTCAGGGAGCACAGAACCAGGGGGAGCTAGCAGATCAAGGGGAGCTCCTAGTTATTCAAAAGCAGCAGGAGATGATAGATGAAATAGAAAAGATTGCACAAGATGCTAAAAAGGAAGCTGAGCAAACTGCACAGAATCAGGGGGAGCCAGCTCCAGACATTCAGAGGAATTTGGATGAAGAAATGGAGGCTTTAAGTACAGCAGCTGTTCAAGAAGCTGACAAGAATATTGATGATCAGGGAGAGTTGTCAAAAGAGAAAGAGGATGCTGGAGCAGCAGATGATGATGAGCATTTGAACCAACAAAGAAAAATTCCAAAAGTGTTCTCAAGGAAGAGAAGGACTCCAGAGAAGGACTCTTAATTAAGAGATATTATGTGATTATTTCTTATGAAGACAAGTATATATACTGTGAAGAAAAGTGTGATACAATTCTTATTGCCTGACAACTGAATGGAAGTATATAAGAATAGTGTGATGCAATTCATAATTTTTAGTCTGCATTATTTTGTATCTAATGTATTGTTGTTTATAAAAATTTGTATAAAATCACATAGAACAAAATGTAAAATTTGTTAAGATAAATAGGGTGAGATTGTCGGGAAAAACCCTTGATTTAACTTAACAAATTAATTAAAAGTGATTTCATCCACTAGGATTTAATTTACCCATTGTATAGTGAGGGTAATTTGGTCATTAGATGTCTTAGGTTGTCACACTCAACCTAGAGTGTCAAGACCAGTTAAAGGACTGCAAATTTGGGCAAAGTTAATAATGGCGTCGAATGGAATTCGATGCAATATCGAGTTCATGTCGATGCTACTCTGACTAGAAGTCCAAGTGGTTCAACCTTCCTATCGAAGTAACACTAGTCGACGTTACATCAAATAGATATCGACGCAGAGACCAGAGACATGTCGAAGGAACTTGAGAAGTCGACGCAACTTCTACTTCAAACTCGACGCAGAAGGGAATACATTTCAAAGCCATCTAAAGTCGACGCAACGTCGACTTTATCTCGACGAAGTTAATGTAAGTCAGAGTGGATGCTACACAACTCGATGGGTGCATCGAGAAGTAATCGACGCAATGTCGACTAGCTGAGTTCAGTAAGAGCACAGAAGAAATCGATGCAGCTCTTAGATGAATTCGAAGCAGCGTCGATAAGAGAGGAAGTTAATTCAATGCTACGTCGAATACAGTATGTGAAATTTCAATCTTTACAGCTGTCATTATGATGCTTCTATCACAACCCACATTTTTCAGACTGTTCTCCAACGGCCTAATAATTACCTGAAGAAGAAGGAAAGATTAAAGAAGGAGATAAAGGCTTTCTTAGAAGAAGACAACTTCTGGTTGGACAGGTCGAGAAGTAATTAAGGAAGAAAAGAGAATGTTTATCAGATATACCTTTTCAGGTCTTACCTAAGAAGAAAAAAAACTCAAAATAGAGACATGGTATATAAAGATAGAGAAGGAATAGAAGAACATGGAATAATCACAATCAGCCGTCTCTTCTCAAATTAGGGTTTCCTGTCTTCTTCTTCCTCTCTCTCTCAGGAACCGTAATACAGAGATGTGAAAGAGAAAAGAATGATCTGGTATTCTTCATCTAATAGAACAAGAATCTGAATAGCTGCTCTTCATCACCATCTTTTAGCAGCCAGATCTGAATCAGATGAAGAAGAAGGGAGAATCTGACAATACAAAGCTCCTGCAATCCATCACCATCAAAAGCAGGGGCTAATCAATAGCATATCTCTTGGACAACTAATAGGCTGATCTTTATACAACCATCATAAGAATTCTGAGAACAGAATTACTTTGACCTTCCTTCTTCCCCTTCTCTTTCTATTTCTGTAAAAGAGTTTTATTAATACCTCTTCAAAGGATTCAGTGGTTCAAGATCTCCTTACCAAAAGATTTGGTGGTTCATGATCTCCTTATCAAAAGATCATTTGTTCTAAGAGTCTCCTGATGAAAAGACTCAGGCATAGGTGGTGCATTCCTACCAGGTGGTGGAATAGAGGACTACCCACATATTGGGGAACCTAAATAAAATTCATTGTGTCTGTGATGTGAATTTATGTGTTGTCTCCTTCTTTTATTCTGCACTTTAGTTTCTACTTTCTTTATTCTGCCTGGATTTTTAAGCATAATGTTGGGTTTTTCTACAACCATACATCGTATGTAGGCGCAGCGGAAATAAAGAGAAACAACCCAAAAAGATTTGGATCGGCCATGAACATTGAATCAAGAAGTAATGAAAACTACTAGGCATAAATTACCTTAGTGGAGTTGGATCGAATCCAACCTAGGTGCTCCAAGAAGATGAATCCTGTCAGCGGCTATGCGAGAGTCCTCACGTAGAATGATGTCTACATCTCTACAGTGATCCACACGAGCCGGGAGAAGAACGACTGCACCTTGCACTTCCACGAACTGCTAGGTTCGCTCCAGGAAGAACAATCACGGCGACGATCGCCGGAAGGAGGTCTGCGTAGACGAGCGAAACGGCGGAACACTTCCGTCGGCTAGGGTTCGTGAGGCGGAACTCTTCCATCGGGTCTTCTTCCAGGAGGCATAAGAAGAGCATACTGAACCCTTAAAACAGGTCCTATTTATACCCGAAGTATAAAATGACCTAGACAAATCCCTATCCGCGGTCCATACAGAAGAACTTGAGGTTTCTGTCAGCATTCGTCGAGTTTGCACGGAAAAATCCGACGAATCCGACGAATCATATCAGACGGCAACATTTGCCGAGTTAATGATCTCTGTAACAATTCATCGAGTTTCCACGGAACAATCTGACGAATCTGACGAATCATATCCGACGGCAACATTTGCCGAGTTAAGGGTCTCTGTGATAATTCGTCGAGTTTCCACGGAACGATCCGACGAATTCCGACGAATCCGACGAATCATATCCGACGAATTCCGATAGCAACATTTGCTTTACCTCCCCGATTCTATATGGTGATTGGTAACCTTTACCAACACAGTCAATCTTCCAACTTCTCCACATGCTCTTATGTGCGACCCTGCAGGCTCATATCGCGTTGGCAGTGACATTACATGTTTGACCACTTCTAGATCACAATGGTAACTCCAACACATAATACATGAATAAATTATTGAACACAGTTAGGATAGAAAAATATTTAAATCTCTATTCACCCCCTCTAGAGGATTCTAGAGGCACACTGTGCACTTTCACCCTCTATGTGGTGGTTGGAAATGCTAATCAGCTCTTAATACGAGTTGGGACCCTGAGAGTAACTTCAAACTTGAGAGGTCCCTCTTGCAGGTCGTTGATCAGAGCTACCATATAGAGAGAGGGATCTACATACCTTATTTTGAGAATCTCCTTTTGAAACTGATCAATAAAGCAAGCTAAAGTCTTTCCTTCTCCCTGCTAGATCTTGAAGAGGGTTGCAGGGCCACTCTTCCTCTTCTTAGAGGTTGAAAACCTCAGAAGAATCTCGTGCCTTAGGACGGCGAATCTTGGAATGGATTGGGAAGGTAGCTTATAAACCACTCCCGGGCTTGCCCATCGAAGGAAGTGATCAACAGTTTACACTTCACGACATCGGAGAGAGTCCTCAGAGCAACAACGGATTTGAAAGATTGAAGATGGGAAATTGGGTCATTCTCCCTCATAAACATGGGCAGACGGGGTTCCCTGAAGCCGTTGGGAATTGACTCCCAATGAACTCTATCAGTAAAGGGAGAAGGTTACTCCTCTTCAACAGCGTCAAAAGAAGCAGGAATGGCAAAAGCGGGGGCTGGAGGATATGCACAATTCTCTTGGAAAGTCAGGGCCTGAGCAGGAGGTCCCTGAGCTGCTATTATGAAGAAATCCTAGCGGGCTGCAAACTCTCCGGCTTGAGGTCGCACAGGAGCTGCGGGCTGGGAGGTCGTGCGGTCAAGATGGTGATCACCAACCAAGCGGTCAGGAGTAGCAGTCTGACTGGGTTGGGGAAGAAGCTTCTGAGAGATCGCGGCCAGGGTCTATCTCAAAACTTCAAACTACCTGACAGACTCTTGCTGAGCCTGAGCAGTCTCCTGGTGAGCTCAAGAATCCTCTCGGAGGGCTTGCTCGACGCGAACCTCAAAACAACACTCCAAATCCTCTAAGGAGGTTGAATTGTTTGAGGGGTGACCGCTGGGAGACCGGGGAGAATGATGTCTACGGTCTGACATCTAGAAAGTCCATTGATTCACCTAAACACTACAAATCTGAAGGTCGCGTGTTCGTTCTGTTGGTACAAAAATATACCTCCAAGACACACTAAAATAGGAGGGAAGGGACTGAAGAGTGCAGGTTACTAAGGATGAAGATTTCCAGAGAAGAGATCTCTGACGGGAACTTCTTTGATTGATCACAAAAAGGATTACAGATGGGGATCTAAAATAGGCCAGGGGTAGAGGTAGAAAAGCGATAGAATTCGAGACCGCTTACACAGGTTTTAAGTTAGAGGCTCTAAGCAAAAGTCCCTTTTCAGGTACCCCTACCCCTCTATTTATAGACGCGGAGGCTACCCAAACGGGCAGATCCAAAAATTACGGGCTGCCCAGGGTACAGGAGAACTGGGGTAGAGGAAAGGGGTGCTAATAACAAAAAAGGAAGAAGAGACCAGACCGCGCGGTCTGGCAGAGGCTTGAAACCAAGGGAGTGATTTCCTCTTTAAATTCCCTTGTTATCAGTATAGTACATAAAAATAATAGTATAAATACTATTTTCAATAAACATCATTGCTGGAAAAAACAGTAAGATTTTTTTAAGAAAATAGAAATGCTTATTCAGGGTTGCCTCGAATAGAATTATGTACCAACGAGTTCTACTCGACGCCAGCTTTGAGAGACAATTGAAGTAGACAATTCGAATGGTATTCGACGCAGCATTGAGTATAGATCGATGCATGCGTCGACTTAAAAGACGCAGACCAAATTCGAGGTCACGTCGATTATAAATCGACGCAATGTTGGCATGACTACGTCGACTTAATTGTTACTAAACAATCCGGAAGTTGCATCAAACAGAATCGAAGCAACGTCAATATTTCAGCGCGCACAGAGTTGCTTCTAAAAGCTTTCTCGACAAGTTTTGGCGCGCTGAATATTAACTTTAATCGATGCTACGTCGACTTCAACCCTAAGTTGCGACGAATCATCTTCTTTTAAGCAACTTCAGCATCGAATTATTTACGCTTTTGAATTCTCTTATCTTTGCTCTCGTGCTCTCATCTTCTCCAATTATCTCATGCTCTTGTCTCTCTCTTTCTTCTCTCTTCTTTGCATGTACTTCAGAAAAGAGACAATGGCCCCTCCTAAGATTAACTCTGGATTTGATGTGGATGTGGATTCCTTCAACGCAGCATCAGATAACTTCAAGGACATCCTTGGATTGTTTCAGGCTGCCGGGTTAACAAAGTTAATCTCTACCAGATGCAAGATACTGGATGTAGAGCTGATAGAGCTCAAGGAAAATATTCACCAAGGAGAGGATGGATCACTCAATGGGAATATATCTATAACTGTTATAAACATTACAGAAGAAGTATTATCTCACACATTTGATCTACTAACAGGTGATGAGTATGATGAGTTTATAGGGGAAGAGACTAAGAAAGCTTTAGAGATCATGCAGTTCTGGAAAGAGAAGGCCATCAATCTAAAGAAGATTGATCTTGCAGAAGAGTACATGTTTCTTGCTGACATAGTGGGAAAGGTGCTGCTCTGCAAAATCTCAGCACATGGTGTCATACCAAAGTAGCAGCTGTAGATAATGGGGGTCTTAGTACTCAACAAGTGAATAAATTGGAGGAGATGTCACCTAAAATTAATTGGACATAAATACTCTCATTAGGAGAATGCCTATATGAAATAATGAGCCAAATTATACCTCACCACTATCCAAGTGTGTGCAAGACCAAAAGAGTGCATAATCCTCCAGGGAAAAGAGTAAATATAGGCATCTTTTCAAAATGGACCAGGCAGATTCTGAAGCCTAGCCAAGCTCCAACCTCTCCTCCTCGCTCTCCAGCACCACATAAGCTAGAAACAATGATAACAGAAACTGTGATACCAGATATTCCACCAGTCCAACTTGAATCAGCACCAGAACCTACATTTCAACTCTTGGTATCAGATATTCCATCTACAGTTCAACTCTCTCCTCAACTACAACAACAACCACAACCATACACCTTATTCCCAAACAATCAGTTTGCACCCTCACTACCAGTTCATATCTCTCCAGAAGTATATCAATGCCACACCCCTATCCATCAATATTTCAAAAGTCTGAATAAGAACTTCACTCCAATCCCTCCAGCAATCCTATCCACACACCCGCATTCCTCTATCTCCTACTCCACACCCCCTTTGATGTTGAGCAAGAAATTGCAAAAGTAGTAGGACTGGCTACTGGCACTTTTGCTGGCCTACTGGCCACTCAAGCCAGAAGGTTCAATAAAAAGTACTCTCAAATGGAAAGTGAGATGCTTGATTCAAGAGGGTCTCTCCTGGCTCTCAAAGCTTTTGTGTCCTCCTTCTTGGTAACAAAGGATTTCCTAACCTCCCTTTTCAGTAAGCTTCAGAATTGGGAGAAAATTTAGGAGGAGGAAAGGCTAATCCAGAAAAGAATGGCCTGGAGAAGGACAAGGAAGATGAAGTTCCTGATCAAGATAAAATGACTATATTCCAAACAGTAAGGCCAGAGACTCCAGATGCAGATATCCAGGGGGAGCCTCCTACAAACCATCAAGATAATCCTGTACAAAAATAGGGGGAGCTTCTTACAATAACTCAGGAACCAGCTGGAGAATTTCCTGCAGAAAATAAGGGGGAGCTTCAATCAATTCAGGGGGAGCTCATAGAAGATGAGCTACTATTAGATGAAGTTTCAAAAATTGCTAAGAAAGCTGCCTTGGCTGCTGAAGAAAATATACAATTTCAAGGGGAGCCTCTCAAAGAAGGTCAAATCTATGAAGAAGCTGTCAGGAGTCCTGAAGAAGAGAATGAACCTCTTACATTTGCTGCAAGGAGGGTGATACCAAGGGTATTCTCTAGGAAAAGTAAAACTCCTGAGAAGGAACTTTGAAGCTCAGGTATTCTGTCAATATTATACTTTTTGGAAGCAAACAGCTGTGGTCAACAATATAATTATTTGAAAATGTATGAAATGGTCTATGATTTCATTCTCTCATATTTTATTGCCTATGTATGTCTTGTTTGTATTTGTGTTTATGTCAAAGTATGTGTAAAATCACTTCAAACAATCTATAAAATTTGTTAAGATAAATAGGGGGAGAGTGTTGGGAAAAACTCCTTTTGATTTAACTTAACAAATTATCTATAAGTGATTTTACTTCTTATGTTATATTACCCACATTGTATAGTAAGAGTAAATTGGTCATTAGATGTCTCAGAATGTCACAGTCACCTTAGAGTGTGAAGACCAAGTCAAGACAATCACAAAATAAGTTAAGTTAAGACTTGCGTCGAATAAAAGTCGACGCAACTTCGACTTGATATCAACGCAACTCTGACTAGAAGTCTAAGCAACTTATTCAGCTTGTCGAAGTATAATTCAAGTGGACACAACGTCGAAAGGAACTCGACGCAGAAGGAAAAGCTTGTCGAAGCCATTCAAGAAGTCGAGGAAACTTCAACTACAATTCTAACGCAGAAGTTAAAGCTCAAAGTCCAAGTCTTCAACTCGATGGATACATCGATAAGGAATCGGCGTAGCGTTGACATCTGAGTTCCGCCAAAGCTAAGAAGGAATTTGAAGCTACGTCCATAAGAACTCAGAGGTGCATCGACATGAAGAATGATGAAGTCGATGCAGCGTCGAATACAGTCAGAAAAAGGAAGTTTTTTCTACTGTCTTTTGAGACCTTGTCAGAAGGACCACCAGGCTAGAGAGAGTTCTCCAACGGCTTGTTTATTGCCAAAAATGGAATGGAGCTTTCCACCACATAACAAATCATTTTTGGAAGGTATTCAAAATTGATGGGCGGGTCGAGAATGAAAAATGAATGGAAAATAGGTGGCTAAAAGAATTCCTTTTCAGGACAGCCCTAAAGAAGAAAAAGGAATTTGAATTCCGAATCATACAGAATAAGTATGCAAAAAGAGGAGATGGAAATAGGGTGTTATCACATTATTCTCGTCTATCGAATAAGGTGTTCATCTTCTTCCTCCTAAGACCCTACAAGATAGAAAAAAACAAGTGATCTCACTGCACAGAGAATACAAATAGCTGCTTCTTCTTCATAATTATACATCAGTTGCATTACAAGAAGTGCCCAGAGAAAAGGATCAACAAAATAACTCTTGCAAATCATCACTACCATAAGCAAGGGTTCATCATTTCAGATCCTGTGAATGACACAAGCAGCATCAGTGCTTCTGAATAATTCTGAGAACAGAATTCTTTTCTTCTTCTTCCTTTCTTCTTACTTTTTCCCTTGAACTATAAAGAGTTTTATTAATCCCTCTTCCAAAGGATTCAGTGCTTCTAAGAGTCTCCTTATCAAAAGACTCGGTGGTTCTAAGAGTCTCCTTATCAAAAGACTCAGGCATAGGTTGTGTAATCCTACCACGGAGGTAAAAAAGAGGAGTATCCACATTTTGGGGAACCTCTATAAAAATTCTTGTGTCTTTGCTTTGTGATTTTTTGTGTTGTCCCTACTTATTTATTCTGTGTTTATTTTCAGCAAACTGCATTTAAGTTATTCTGTCTTTGGTTTTGATGAATGCATAATACTTAATGTTTTTATTGTGTGTGTGCATAAATTGAATAGAAAATAATTTAAATCTCTATTCACCCCTCTAGAGAATTCTCAGAGGCACACTGTGCACTTTCAATTGGTATCAAAGCTAGGTTGATCATTAAAAGGTTAACACCTTGATCAAAAGATCTCCTACTCTCATTTCTTTATCATAAAATAATTAAAACTTTTTCCTAAAGAAAATGAGTTCTAAGGATTATGCATCAACTAGACCACCAGTGTATAACCTAAATAAGTTGACACTCTAGAAGGCCTGAATAAAGTTGTATATGAACTCTATTGATGAAGACATCTTTGATGTTATCATTTTATGTCCTCCAGCCCCATACGAGAAAGATGCCAGTGGATCTTCAACATAGGAAACTGTGCCCATGGCTGAGTGGATAGAGACATAGAAGAAGCAGAAAGCATGTGATGCCAAAGATACGAACATTCTTGTTTCCACCATGTCAGGTGGGATTTTCCAGAAGGTAGCTGACTGCCAATCAGCCAAAGAGATCTGGAATCTCTCACCAGAATGGTAGAAGGGAGTTCTGATGAAAGAAAGGACAGGAAGTCCCTTCTCATATCCCAATATGAGAACTTTCAAAAGAAAGCTGAGGAAAGTGTTGCTGAAATGTATGACAGATTCAACATCATTATCAATGAATTGAAGGGTCTGGACAAGGAGATATCCTTGACAGAGATAGATAATTAGATTCTCATGTGCTTCCCTAGCTCATGGGATTCAAGGATTTGTGCTATCAGAGAGTCCAGATGCCACAGAAAGATCTCAACTGATGCTTTGCTAGGAAAGCACAAATCATATGAGATGCTGCTGAAAAGCAGAGCTGAATCAGTGGCAAAGGATACAACCTCAACTCCCATCTAAAAGAACCTTGCTTTGAAGGCTGATGAGGAGAGCCCTCCACTCCTGAAGCTGAAATGTCCAGCCTCCTGGCAAGGAGATTCAGAAGATGTGTTAAGGCAGAAGACTCAAGAAGAAGAGAAAGGAGCTCAAGGCCAAGATTTGATAAGACTCCAAAGAAGGAAGTTATTTGCTTCTCCTGCAACAAACCAGGGCATAGAGCCCCTGATTTCCCACAGGAAAAAGGGAAAGGAGAAGCAACAAAGATGAGCAGATAAAGAAGTCTTTCAGGAGATAAGACAAGAAGAAAACCAAAGGTTTCATTGCGGAAACCTGGAGTGACTCTAAAGCAGAGTCAAGTTCCTCTTCATCAGAGAGTGATGAATAAAGAGAGGCAGAAGCAGCATGCATGAGGGCATTGTGGATATCATCAGATGATGAAGAAGAATCGGTATCCCTGTTTGATGATTTTGATTTTAATTCTGATGATTTTAAATCTGCTTTAAAGAATTTTGTAATGATTTTCTCAAAATTCAAAAAGAGTTAGAAGCAGATAGGGAATTAGAAAATATTAAAAAAGAAGAATTATATTCATCAAATAATGACTTGATAAATGAAATTCAGGAAAAAGATACATATTTAATAGATATAAGAAATGAAAATCTAAAATTAAAAGAAGAGCTAACAAAGCAAAAAGCCTTTGAGGACTCTCTCAATGGGAGGAGTCAAAAACTCAAAAATATCACATAAAATCTCTCCATGAGATTTAAACACCTAGGTCTAGGAGCAGACCCATGCACTAGCACTGAAGTCACTAGTAGACCAGCCTGAAAAAATCTAGTTAGATTTATTAGACCTAGTGAATATCAATCAAGTGAGAAAAGTGCAGTACTTAAGGATCAGAATATTAATAATCCCAATAAATTAACTGTGCCTAACAAAGTAATTCTAAACAATGACAAGAAACCTCTAGGCAAGAATAATGCAGAGAAATTAAACAACAATAATTAAAAGGCTAAAGCCAAAAATAGAATAATAAAACACTATGTTGATTTATTATATTTAGATGTATTTTATACACATCTAAATTATCAAAATAATAAATCAAGGTTTCATAAACTCACTCTCTTCCATCCAAAAGGATATTATGAAAGACCTTTCTACTCTTTCATGGAACCTTATAATGGTTAAAGCAAAGGGCCGAACATAACCTGGGTTCCTTCTAATGTTTGAACTACTTGTGCAGGATAAGGTAGGATCCCTCCCAAGAGATAGTGAAAGGGGAAGGAAGAACTAAATGAAACCAAGGGAGTGATTTCCTCTTTAAATTCCCTGGTTATCTGTATAGTTCATAAAAATAATAGTATAAATACTATTATCAATAAACATTATTGATGGGAAAAACAATAAGAGATTTCTAAGAAAATAGAAATATTTATTCTGGGTGGCATCGAATAGAATTCGATATACCATCGGGTTCTACTCGACGCCAGCTTCGAGAGACCATCGACGTAGATAATTTGAATGGTATTTGACGCAGCATCAAGTTTATATTAATGCATGCGACAACTTAATAGTCACTAATCAAATTCGAGGTCACGTCAATTACAAATTGACGCAATGTCGACATGACTACGTCGACTTAATTGTTACTAAACAATCTCAAAGTTGCGTCGAATTGTATTCGAAGCAACGTTGATATTTTAGCGTGGGCAAATTTTCATCTAAAAGCTGTTTCGACAAGTTTTGGCATGCTGAATATTAACTTTAATCGACGTTGCATCGACTTCAACCCTAAGTTGAGATGAATCATCTTCTTTTAAGCAACTTCAGCGTCGAATTATTTACGCTCTCGAATTCTCTTCTCTTTTCTCTCATGCTCTCGTCTTCTCCAATTCTCTCGTGCTCTTGTCTCTCTCTCTCTCTTCTCTCTTCTTTGCAGGTACTTCATAAAAGATACAATGGCCCCACTTAAGATTAACTTTGGATTTGATTCGGATGTGGATTTCTTCAACGCAGCATCGGATAACTTCAAGGACTTCCTTGGATTATTTCAGACTGTCGGGTTAACAAAGTTAATCTCTACTAGATGCAAGATACTGGATGTAGAGCTGACAGAGCTCAAGGAAAATATTCACCTAGGAGAGGATGGATCCCTCAATGGGAATATATTTGGAACTGATATAAACATTACAGAAGAAGTACTATCTCACACCTTTGATCTACTAGCAGGTGATGAGTCTGATGAGTTAACAGGGGAAGAGACTAAGAAAGCTTTAGAGATCATGTAGTTAAGGAATGAGAAGGCCATCAATTTGAAGAAGATTGATCTTGCAGAAGAGTACAGGTTTCTTGCTGACATATTGGGAAAGGTGCTGCTCTGCAAAATCTCAGCACATGATGTCATACCAAAGTAGTAGCTACATATTATGGGCGTCTTAGTACTCAACAAGAGAATAAATTGGGGGAGATGTCTCCTAAAATTAATTGTTCATAAATACTCTCATAAGGAGAATGCCTATATGATAATAATGAGCCAAGTTCTACTTCACCACTATCCAAGTGTGTGCAAGTTCAAAGGAGTGTATATTCCTCCAGGGAAAAGCATAAATATAGGCATCTTTTCAAAATGGACCAGGCAGATTCCGAGGCATGGCCAAGCTCCAACCTCTCTCCCTCTCTCTCCAGCACCACAGCAGCTAGAAACAATGATAACAGAAACAGTGATACCAGATATTCTACCAGTCCAACCTGAATGAGCTCCAAAACCAATAGTTCAACTCTTGGTATCAGATATTCCATCTACAGTTCAACTCTCTCCTCAACCACAACAACAACCACAACCATCCACCATATTCCCAGTCAATCAGTCTGCTCCCTCACAACCAGTTCATATCTCTCCAGAAGTATATCAATGCCACTCCCCTATCCATCAAGATTTCATATGTCTTAATGAGAACTTAACTCCAATCCCTCCAGCAATCCTATCCACACCCCCACCTTCCCCTACCTCCCACTCCATACCCCCATTTGATGTTGAGCAAGCAATTGCAAAAATAGTAGGACTGGCTACTGGCACTTTTGCTGACCTACTGGCCACTCAAGCAAGATGCTTCAATAAAAAGTACTCTCAAATGGAAAATGAGATGCTTGATTCAAGAGGGTCTCTCCTGGATCTCAAAGTTTTTGTGTCTTCCTCCTTGGTAACAAAGGATTTCTTAACCTCCCTTATTAGTAAGGTTCAGAAGGGGGAGAAGATTCAGGAGGAGGAAAGTCCTAATCAAGAAAAGAATGCCCCAGAGAAGGACAAGGATGATGAAGTTCCTGATCAAGATAAAATCACTATATTCCAAACAGTTAGGCCAGAGACTCTAGATACAAATATCCATGGGGTTCCTCCTACAAACCCTCAAGATAATCGTGTACCAAAACTGGTGGAGCTTCTTACAATAACTCCGAAACCAACTGGAGAATTGCCTGCAAAAAATCAGGGGGGGCTTCCATCAATACAGGGGGAGCTCATAGATGATGATCTACTTTAGATGAAGTTTCAAAGATTGCTAAGAAAGCTGCCTTGGCTACTGAAGAAAATATACAATCTCAAGGGGAGCCTCACAAAGAAGGTCAAATTTATGAAGAAGCTGTCAGGAGTCCTAAAGAAGAGAATGAACCTCTTACATTTACTGCAAGGAGGGTAAAACCAAGGGTATTCTCCAAGAAAAAGAAAACTCTTTAGAAGGAACTTTGAAGCTTAGGTATTCTGTCAATATTATACTTTCTGGAAGAAAACAGTTGTGGTGAACAATATAATTACTTGACAATGTATGAAATAGTCTGTGATTTCATTCTATCATATTTTATTGCCTATGTATGTCTTATTTGTATTTGAGTTTATGTCAAAGTATGTGTAAAATCACTTCAAACAATCTATAATTTTTTTAAGATAAATAGGGGGAGATTATTGAGAAAAACTCCTTTTGATTTAACTTACCAAATTACCTATAAGTGATTTTACTTCTTAGGTTATATTACCAACATTGTATAGTAAGGGTAAATTGGTCATTAGATGTCTCAGGATGTCACACTCACATTAGAGTGTTAAGACCAAGTCAAGACAATCACAAAATAAGTTAAGTTAAGACTTGCATCGAATAAAAGTCGACGCAAGTTCGACTTGATATCAACGCAACTCTGACTAGAAGTCCAAGCAACTTATTCATCCTGTCGAAGTATAATTCAAGTCGATGCAACGTCGAAAGGAACTCGACGCAGAAGGAAGAGATTGTCGAAGCCATTCAAGAATTCGAGGCAACTTCAACTATAATTTTATGCAGAAGTTAAAGCTCAAAGTCCAAGTCTTCAACTCGATGAATACGTCGATAAAGAATCGACGTAGCGTTGACATCTGAGTTCAGCCAAAGCTAAGAAGTAATTCGAAGCTACAATGATAAGAACTCAGAGGTGCGTCGACATGAAGAATGATGAAGTCGACGCACCGTCGAATATAGTTAGAAAAATGAAGCTTTTTCTACTGTCCTTTTGAGACCTTGTCAGAAGGACCAATAGGCTAGTGAGACTTCTCCAACCTCTCGTTTATTGCCAAAAATGGAATGGAGCTTTCCAAGACACAGCAAATCATTTTTGGAAGGTATTCAAAATATGATGGACGGGTCGAGAATGAAAGAAGAGAGGAAAATAGGTGACTGATGAGTCCCGACTATATAGGGTATTACAGACTCATCTTGGCCTGTTTTCTCACTCGTGCACTACCCTTTTAGCGTTAAAATGGTCATATTTACTTTAGTTATTATTTTACCCATAGTGCATTCTTTTCGTCTATCGGGGTGTGCAATTGGGCATTCTGTGTTGGGGGTATGCCATTGGGGGCTCCCCATGCCTGTTCATTCTTGTTTTATAGATGTTAGTTTTATTTCCTATGTGGTTGGAGCTTTGGTTTGGTCTGTGTATTGGTGGAGTGTGCCCTTTAGCTGAGCATTGCAGTATGTGTAAATCGCATGACCGTGCGATTATTGTTGACACACGATCGAGGCAATCGTGCGATTTACACAGAGCTATTTGTGATGATGTTCATTGAGCATCTTCCTTAACGCATGATTGAACCCAATCATGCGTTAAGAAAAACGCATGACCTACCTGAAAGAAGGTAAAATCTGCGGCATGTCATACCCTATTTATTTTTGGTCGCACACGAGCATTCCGCAAGTGCGTGAACAAAATGCACAAACTTCCTGTAGCTCCAGGCGCTGTTTATCTCTGTAAATTGCACGCCCCAAAATGCACGGTCGCGTGTTTTGATCGTGAGTTACTTAAAATTAATGCCTTGATTTATGCGCGCAGGATCGTCAGACCTATGAGGTTCTTTTCGGCCTTTTCATTTGGCGAGCCATCGGGAGGAGCGGGAAATCTCCATCTTCGCCCTCAACTAGTTCCACCTTTGGAGAGAAGCTCCAACCACCATCTCTTTGTGAAACTCTCGCTAGAGATTCATCTCCGGCCACTGCCATTGTTGCCAGCTCTCAAGCTCCATTTCCGGTCATTTCGTTCTGCGTTTTGGGAAGTTTCCGGCAAGATTACTTCCATCAAAGACCAGCGAAAAAGACGGGCTCAATAGAAGGAATTCACAACTCCTCTCCGTATCCCGGACGTCAACCGTGGACTGAGCTCGGATAAGGACTGACAACCCTTGAGTCCGGCCGCGAATCCCGGCAAGCCTTCGTATGCTCGGTTGTATTTCTTCCCCCTTCTGCTTGTTGTAGTATTGATAATGTGTTTTGAGATGTTGTCATGATGTATAAAAACCCTAACTTTGCTCTAGATGATAATCATGTTTGTGTGATTATTTTGGTGGTTTTTATATAAGTGGTGTGCCTTGTTCTTCGACCTTGTGTTGCAGCGAGCTGTGATAGTGTCGTACTAGCCATAGCTAGGAGCGTTCTTGGCAAAGAGGTGATTACGACCCTCGTTTTACTTCTTGTTGATAACCTAGGAAACCAAATCAAAAGCCCCATTTAGTTCGAAATCACGCTTGTAGTTATTTTTCTGATTAGGAAATCCACACACCCTACTTGCACTCCTCGAGAGATCAATACTCGGGGACTTGCTCCCATTTTATTACTTATGTGACCGGTGCACTTGCCGTCTGCGCATCAAGTATTTGGCGTCGTTGTCGGGGAGTGCAATTGTTGTGTGTTTTCTCTACAGGGAGAATAGTTGTAAGCGTGCTATTTTCTTTTGATTGTTTTGTGTCTTTTGTGTTATGGAAGTACAAAATCTAGATAAACTTCAAGATGCTAATCTTGAGACTGAATGGGCGAGGAGAGCTCATTTACGTGAAGAGGCTGTAGGGGAAAGAGAAAGAATTGATGTTATGGGCCAAGTTGCTAATGGTCAAGTTGGTCGAATTCCTGATGAATAGGAAGAGGTCCATCCTCGTGTGCGGACGATGCATGACTTCACAACCCCTACGGTGGGAAGTACCTATCCAGGGCTTGACCCAGCTATTGTTAACAACCAATTCGTGATCAAGCTAGCTAACTTGAATATGATTCAAAATAACACCCAGTTTTCAGGGCTGCCAAGTGAAGACCCCCATTTACATCTTACTGAGGTCTCAGAAATTTGCGGCACATTCCGCTATGCCGGGATCACCGACGATGTGGTTAAGCTCAGGCTATTTCCATTTTCTCATCGGGATAAAGCCAAAGCATTGCTGCACACTATCCCTCCTAGGACCGAGGCTACATGGGATGCTCTTTCGTCAAAGTTCTTATAAAAGTTCCACCCGGTGGATAAGATAGTGAATGCTTGCTGTGAGTTAGCTACATTTAGACAGCTTGATTAAGAATCCTTGTCTGAATCATGGGAGAGATTTGCTGAGCTGCTGCGCAGATGTCCGCAACATGGTTGTGAGTCCTGGAATGTAGTAGGAATTTTCTATTTTGTCGTGGAACCAAATTATAGGGCAATGATCGAAGCTGCTGCGGGAGGAACAATAACGAATCTAACTCCTGACGAAGCTCTAAGGATTATCTGTGACACTGCTTCACATGGCACTTACTGGACTGCCGGAAGGAATGCATCAAGGGGTGCAAGGAGTCTATTTGCGGTAAATGCCGTCATGCAACCAAGGGAGACTACACAACAGGCCTCGGCTAATATGGTGATGCTATCAAGATCAACTCCTCACATTGCTCAAGTTATGGCGATCACATGTCAAGGTTGTGGAAATCCTGGGCATCATGCCTATGAGTGCCCCGCAGGTGAGCAATCTACTGACCTTTCTTATGATGAAAGTGTGAAATTTCATAATAGTAAAAATTGGGCGGTGCCGTTTAGTAATTCTTATAACCCGGGTGTGAGAAATCACCCGAACTTTTCGTGGAATCCAAACGCTCCTAGCCAACGATGGCAAGGGGGCCAGCATCAATATGATGCTCAAGCCTCCGGTAGCCAGCCACGGCCACCAAAATCAAGTTATACGCAACTTGCACATCCCCAAAGGAAGAGTGCTTTGGAAGAAATGATGGAGAAGTTCGTTGATCTGGCCCAAACTAGTATGGCCAATCAAACTGCATCCATGAGGAACTTGGAGATGTAGTTAGGCCAATTGGCCCAAGTGATCTCTGAGCGCACCTAGGGCGCTCTCCGGAGTAACACTGAAAAAAATCCATGGGAGCATGGAAAAAGCATCTCGGTTGCGGATGGTATCCATAAGGACACATGTGTAGTCGGCTGCAAAATTAATGATATTGAGATGTCCGCACTATTCGACTCGAGATCTGCAAGATGTGGAGAAATTGAACTTGAACATGAACAAAGATGAGCTGGCGTCGCTAGTGCTGGCGAATGTTACTGTATTTGAGACCGAAGGTGAGGTAAAAAATGTGCACGTTAGTGTGGATGGGACGGATGTCATCACCGACTTCCAGGTCTTGGGACCCATGGAGAATGAATCTATACCTATATTGGGTACTCCCTTTCTGAAAGAGAGTGGGGCTATTTTGCATTTCTCAGTGGGGCAATTTTGCATTTCTCTGTGGGGCATGCAGCCTTATCAACCAAGGTTGAACACCCTCTATCCCTTCCCAGGAGCACTATGGCCAATGATGAGCTTAATTTATTTCGTGATACATGTGTTATTGAAATTTGATGATAGTTCGAGTATCATTGAGTACATAGAAGAGTGTATCGAAAGGAGAAAAGACTTTGACGAAATCGTGGAAGAAACAGAAGTAGACACTGTTGTGGATAGATGCTAAAGTCCACGGGAGTGGAAGAATGATATTGTTGCTGTTGCTACTGCCTGTATAGCGAGTGATAAAATATTAGAAACCTCTTTAATTTTGAGCAACGTCTGTAAAACTATAAGAGTCTCCTTATCAAAAGAATCAGTGATTCTAAGAGTCCCCTTATCAAAAGACTCTGTGGTTCTAAAAGTCTCCTTATCAAAAGACTTAGGCACGGGTTGTGCAATCCTACCAGGGAGGTAGAAGAGAGGAGTACCCATATTTTGGGGAACCTCTATAAAAATTCCTGTGTCTTTGCTTTGTGATTTTCTGTGTTGTCCCTACTAATTTATTCTGTGTTTATTTTCAACAAACTGCATTTAATTTATTCTGTCTTTGGTTTTGCTGAATGCAGAATACTTGGTGTTTTTATTGCGTGTGTGCATAAATAGAATAGAATATATTTTAAATCTCTATTTACCCCCTCTAGAGAATTCTCAGAGGAACATTGTGCACTTTCATGCTGTCATGAGACCCTACCTTTATGAGAAGGGCCTTTCTCACTATATCAGCCAGGAGCTTTCCTTGCTGATTAAAGTTCTTCCTTTCCAGAGACTTCCCTCTTCCTTATTACTGTTGATTCTGAAAGAACGAACTCCAAGCTGACTATGTCGAGTAGTCTTATTGTGCTTTGGATTTCTTCTATAGCCTTCATGAATCCATTCCTTACAACTTCACTTCCTTCATACAGATATCCTTGCTTCTTCGGCGCCATTTCTTGGTTAATCAAGGGCTGGTTCACCAGTATCATCTTGTTCACTCTTCGAAGTCAAGGAGCACATAAAGGCTTTTTAGGGAAAATGTAGCAAGTTCTTTTAATTCAAGACATCTGACCCAATTTATAACTTAGGGTGTGGGAGGTGAAGTGCAACTTGTTAAATGTTTAATTAAATCAGAATAAATGGTCGTGATTGATTTATTTCAGATTTCTGAATTCTCGATTAGATACTTAGGTATCGTCGTGACGTTACGACAAAGTTGTAGAGTCATTTTGACGATACAAACTGTCATTTCGACGACACAACGATATTGTCTTTGTTTGTTCTTTTGCAGCATCAGTGTGTTACGTGTTAGCTTCACATTTATATGCTTAAGTAGTGCACATTTAATAATGTCACTACTTTATTATCATTTTATAGATAAGCTAAATGTTTTCAAAATAGAATTTCAACCACATTTGCTTTCAGCTATCACATGAGCCAATTCAGTTTCTTTTATTCTCTGTGCCTTTCTCCTCTTATCTTTCTAGACCATCACCCTTGGGAGAATCGGATGTCTTAATAGATGGGGAGTGATAGTTTATTAGGATGTAGTCTTGATCACCAAGAGGGGGGTGAATAGGTCTCTTTTATTTCTAAGCTTATGCCTAGCTGTTTTCAGAGTTTATGTCAGTTATAAATCAAGCACACAGAAAACACACAAGCATATATAGAGGTTCCTCAAGACAGGGTGTCTTGAGTAGTCCTCTTTCCCCCTTCACCTTTCTAACAATGAGTTAAACAAGGCCAACTCCTCCAATCTCAGCTCCAAGTTCTTACAACTCAGATCCCTATGGATCTATCAGGTTTTCTACAAACCCAACCTTAGGTTCAACAGCCCTACCTTAGGCAGAGCAGCCCTACCAACTCAGACCTATCAAGAAGTCCTACCTCAGATCTCCACTGAGATCCTACACTCAATCTGAACTCTCAGATCTACACTCAGGCCCAAGAACCCTACCCCCTCAGGCAAAATGCCCTACAAGATCAGAACAAATATGTTCCTACAGGAGTTATAAGTGATGCTTACAACAGAAGATAAAACAGATAAATCTTTCAAGCATTTGGTCTTCTGTTGTTGATTTACTACAGTTGTAGTCTTGAAATAGGGAAGTGTTCAGTAGCCTCAATCCTGCCCCTTTCTGATCCTTCTCTTTAGTAGATGAATAAGGATCAACTTGCACATCTTGATTCACTCAGGAAGAACACATTTTCTATCATTGCAGCTTCAGGAAGCAGGAAAAGAAATATTTTGGGCAGGCGTCAATGGAACAGTAGGTGTAATTTGTTTTTTCCCAAAAGCTCAGCTTCTACAAAGCCCTAAGTTGTTCTTTTATACTCCTTCAGTCTTCAACGGCTATCAGATGGCTCCTAACACAGTATGGAGGTGATTGGAACACCTTATCTTGCTTTACTACAACTTGCGCCAAAAGCAAAACCCGCCAGCACATTTGAATATGTCTCAGGGGTTGGTCTGAGACAGCTTCCAGTCTCAGCGGCTACTTCTATCTCCGTCTCAGTGGATCCGCTGAGACAGACAGTTGTCTCAGCGGTTTTCCTCTATCTGCAGCTTAGCAGACCTAGACTCCTTCTCAGCGGCTCCTGGCCTTGTCTCAGTAGTTCAGCTGAGACTAAGAACTCGTCTCAGTGGTTTTGGCAGTAAACCACTGAACATGTTCCACATCTTGGTATAACCTAACCCTGCAAAGTCATCAGGTAAAATAGGGTTTATCAAATACAAATTGTACTTAGCATTGAGTGTGATGCTTCTTCAAATCAAGGGAACATTGAGGGTAATATTCCCAACAATCTCCCCCTATTTGAAGAAGGCAAAACACCCCCAATGTTAAGGTACATAACAATAGAAACTTATCATGCAATGAATTATGTTGCATTTATGAATTCATATCATATAACAGTTGACATAATTTAGGTATTTCACATCATGTTAATATAGATTGCATTTGTGACAATCATAATAACAATGTCAAAAGAATAGCATTGTTAATTCATTGTGTTCAGATATCACAGAATCGTTATAGCAAAGATACTTACTATTACTAGGCTTAGACTAAGATTAGTCATAAATAAATAGATTTAGCCAAACATTCATTTTCATTCTAGTCAAAATGTTGAGACATTGTTTTACATTACATTTTGGTTTTCAAGCTAAAAACTAACTACATAAATTTAAGTTCTTCTCCTCTTAGATGATGTTGAGCATTCAGCAATGTCTGCAATAGCTTCTTTTCCTTTGGCTGAGGCCTCTTTGTCTTCAGTGGCATCAACCATGTTTTCAGCTGGATAAGTGGTAGTGTCTTTTTCAGGATTTGATGCTTCTATTTCAGCTATCTTCTTCCTATTTTCTTGCCTTCTGAAGTACACATATGTCTTTGGAATGTATCTTGAGGGCATCCTTCTTGGATTATCTTTCCTTACCAAATTTTCTTTAAATATTTTATCCCTTTTGTGATTATTTCTAAATGCTTTATCCATTCTTCAGAGGGATAGATTTTATTAATGTCTTTGCAGACTTGTCCATGGCTTAGCCATGCATTTATAATTATGCTCTTGGAGTCTTCACTCCAGTATTCAAAATCTAGGTCTTTGGTCTGCTCATCCCTCTGCTTAGCCATAAATTCTTCAGCTAGCATTGTGTGTTCTCTCTCTGTTCTCTTTGCCAATCTGTCGTTCTGAGCAATTTCTTCTTGTGTAGAGAAGTCCCAATCTTTTACTATGTGCCTGTCCAGGAGGGGAAGGTTTAAGGATAGCCTTGTTCCTTGCAGAACCTTGAGGGCTAGCTCAGAGCTGGTGAAATCGTTGGTATCCTCTCCCTTTCTGGCTTCTTCAAATATTCTTTAGTTATGTCCTGTTGAGCAGCAGTTATTGTGCCAGAAATGGTTTGGAAAACATTTTCAATATCAGCCTTCAGCTCATCCTTGTTCCTATCAGCGTCACCATTCATTTGCATAGCAGAGGAGTACACATATTCTTCTATATGATTTGTTGTATCCTTAAGTACCCCATCTGCCTTACTTACATAATCCTTGTCATATCTCATGTCAGACTCAGCCATTTTAAGATCATTGTTAATGAATTTAAATATATCTGATTGAGAGTTTACAGTCTTTTATGCCTTAACAAACCACTTGATCATTTGCTTAGTTAGATAGATAGTTTCATCTTTGATGGGTTTCAGTTCAAGCCATTACTTCCGATTTCACAGTGGAGACAGATTGATCTATATATTCTTTTACTGTAGAGGCTGCCCTATCTACATAATCCTTCATATATGTTAGATCAGTATCTAACATGATTTGAATGGCATTGAGAATGCTCTCATTGGACTGTGAGGAGGTGGAGTTTGAAGCTTGTTGTTTAATGACTAGAGGTTGTTTAGCCTGATCAGGTAGAATTGGGGGAATTATAGATACCACTGTTGGGGTACTGTGTACTAATCCTTGATTGTCATACTCAAATGGAGTGGAAGACTCAGCTGCAGGGGTGTTGATGGCTGGGGTATCCTGATTGTCAATTGCTAGAAGCTCCCCCTCAGCGTGATAATCCTCTACTTCAACATATTTTGCTATACGATCAATGTGGTCAGGATGGAATCCATCATCATCAGCAGCAGCAGCATCCTTATTATCACCATCATCAGCATTATTATCATACTCATCATCATTAGCATATTCGTCTTGATCGAATGAATCCAAGAAATCTAGTACATCATCTTTACCAACTGATGGCCCTTTTAGCTTCTCCCCCTCATATGGGGAATGAAAGTGCACAATTAACCTCACTAGAATTCTCTAGAGGGGGGGGGGGGGGGGGGGTGAATAGAGATTTAAAGTTTATTTTGTGCAAAGTTAATATATATGTGTGTATGATCACAGATTAGAGCTTCCCACATACCAACAAGAATTAAGCAAGAAAATAAAGTAAATGCAAGAAAATAAATCACAGCACAACACAAGAAAATATAGTGGTTCCCCAAACTTTGGGTAGTCCACTCTTCTACCCCCTTGGTAGGAATTCACTATCTTGTACTGAGTCTTTCGACAAGGAGACTCTTAGAACCACCCTGAGTCTTTTGACAAGGAGACTCTTAGAACCAACTGAGTCTTTTGACAAGGAGACTCTTAGAACCAGTACACTGAATTTTTTGAAGAGAGATTCTAAAAACTCTTTTACAATGTTTAAGTAAGAAAAAGAAAGAAGAAAGAAATAAGAACAAGAATGAATCTTCTTCCTAGCAAGAAGATTGGAAGCACAAGAAGTAGTGAATGAAATCTCTCTTCTATAGTGAGAAGGAGATTGTAAAAAAAAAACTTTTCTCTCTTTTGAGAGAGCTTTCAGAGTTTGCAGTAGAATGGCTTCTGAAGAAGAAGGAGAAGATGGAGGCTTTTTCTCTGCAGCACACTATCTCTTTTCTCAGCTTTTTCTCTCTATTCTCTTGGGAGCTTTTCCTCTATTTCAAATGTATGTGGTGGATCACTCAACTGACATTTTCTGCTGACCTCCTCTTTATTTATAGCTCTGTTAATTCAAAATAATACTATAGGAGGATAATCAATTAGCAGTCAGAGAAATAGAAAGATGAAAATTGTTTCCATAATATTTATTTCTGTAGAAGGAAAGGATGAATTCTGATTTCAAATAATATCCAAAATAGAGTTAATCAGATTAGCCAAGAATCAAATAGAAGGAAAGAATGATTCTGAACGGCTATAAAATATTAACATTATTCCATACAAATCAGATTTTCTGAAAGAAGGAAAGAGATCTGGCGCATATTTAAATCTGTCATATAAATCGACGTGCGTCGATTCCTATTCGACGTAAGAGTCAAATTCATCCTGGCTGGACGTCGAGAGGAGAATAAGGAAGGTGCGTCGATTAAGGTGCGTCGACTTCTCCATATGCATCGACTAGAAATCAGAGTAGCGTCAACAACACATACGTCGAAATCTTCCTAGAGTTACTTCGACTCAATCTGAAGGAAACGTCGACTATGTTTCGACGTTGCGTCGAATATTATTCGACGCATATTTACTTAACCTTGTTTTTCTTTCTTAGAATTCATATTCAACTTAATTCAAGGGGTTAAGAGAAATCATTTTCCCAACAATCTCCCCCTATTTGTCTTAACCCTACTTAGAGAGAAATTGTATTAGCATAAAATCAATCAAGCACAGCATTTGTATAGAAAAGAAATATATCAAATAATCAAAAAGTGAAATTTAGAAGAAGAGATCAAATGTTCCAGAATCATATAAACATATGTCATGTTCATTCCAATTAGTACTCAAAAATATATCAGCATTGTTTTCAAATATTACTCAGGAGGGGTAGGAGGGGTCTTTCTCTTTCTCTTGAATACTACTATTTTAGGAGAGGAGAGTTTTTCATTCTCATTTGTAGGAAGTTCTCCTAGCTCCCCCTGGGTCTCAGCCATTTGCTCCCCCTGAGTCTCAGCTTCATTTATAATAGTATCCTTAGCTCCTTCTTCAGCTAACACAGCTTCCAGCTCCCCCTGAAGTTCAGTTTTTTTATCTTTCTCACCATCTTCCTTTGCAGCCTCATTTTCTGCTCTGCTTCCCTCCCCTTATAGTAGCGTCATGTGATTTGCAGCATCCCTTTCTATGTTGAGTACCTCTATTGTTTGTTCATCATTATGTAGATCAGGTACTGTCTCATTCCCAAGAATTTTGTCAGGTTTTGGAGGAGGGGACTTGTGAGAGAGAGAGAGAGATTTAGGATTGGAGAGCTGCTCTTCATCTAGATTCTCCCCCTTATTGACCTTCTTGGCCAGGGAGGTTAAGAAAGACCTTGTCACTCTAGAGGAAGAGAGAGAGGTCTTTAGGCCTTGCATAGAGGCACTGACCCCATCTATTTGGGTGTGCATGTGAAGGATAGAGGAATGAATTTGAGAGCAATGCTCATCCAGCATCACTTAAAATTTTTCAGCTGCTGATTTGATGCATTGAGTGAGGAGAGCCTCAGTGAATGCAGATGATTCATGGTGTGAAAGGTGAGGAGGTGATGATGGAGGAAGAGGTGATGGAGGAGGAGAGAAGTGAGTTGATACATGAGGTATGGGTGATAATGGAGGTAAAGAAGATGGGAAAATAGGAGGAGGGAGAGAAGGAGATACTGCTGTCTGAGCAGGTTTTTGAGAAGAAGTAGGTAAAGTAGGAGTTGTGAGGGTGGTAGAGGCTATTTGAGTGGATGATGGTGGTAGAGAAGAATTGTCTCTTTGAGGAGAAGGAGGAGGAGAAGGGTAAGCAGAAGTGTTAGGAGGAGTGGGAGTCCTTTCAGGAATGGAGCCAGGCTTGGGGATTTGCCTGGTCCATTTGGAGAAGAGGGCAATGGACATCCTCTTTCCAGGAGGGTTAGGAATTCCTTTTGACCTACAGAGGTCAGGGAAGGAGTGGAAGAGTACTTGACTCATAATCCTCATGTAGGCATTCTCTTTGTGAGAATATCTAGAGCCTATTATCTTGAGTAGCCATGAGGCCCAGTCTACTTTCTTCTTCAGCACAAGGACCCCCATGAAGTTCAGTTGGTGTAAGGGTACTGCATCATGTGCTGAGATTTTGCATAGTAGAACTTTCCCTACTATATCTGCCAGTAATCTGTACTCATCAGAAAAATCTATCTTTTTCAGATGGATTGGCCTATCTTTTGAGAATTTCATGGTGGTGAGTAAATGCTTGATTTCATCAGGTGTGAGTTCAATGGATTCATCACCTAATAGGGGAGTAATTAAGACATGTTTAGTCATTCCTTTTAGAAGCTCATTTTCTTTCCTTATTTCATTTAAACAAAGATGATATTAGGATATACCTGATGGAAGATCAAAGGTGGTCCTTATGTGTTCTGCAGATATTGATACAGGTGTCTCATAGATTGTGCCTGAAATTTCCCCTTGTTCAGTTATCTGAAAATGAGCTATGAGCTCTGTTAGTTCTGTCTCCAGAAGCTTGCATCTTGTTGAAATGAGCTTATCCAGACCAGCTTCAGTGAACAGAGCTATTATGCTCTTAAAGTTGTCGGCGGCGGCTTGGAAGGATTCCAGGTCAATGTCGAAGCCAGAGTTAGTTTTGGGAGCCATTTTAGGTTGGAGAGAGAGAGGAAGAGGTGGCTGGACTGAGGAGCAAGAAGGATGAAAGATGCAGAGGTCGTGAAGGTTTCTAACTGAAGAGTCTATTTAAGTCAGGTGAAGCGTCGAAACAGGACTCAACTCGAGGTTTATTTGGTACTTCAGTGGATGTGACCGAAAATGATTCAGCCTTGCCGCTCATTTTTATGAAGTCGACGTTACGTCGAGTGGGATTCGTCGTGAGCGTCGATATAGTCTGCTTTGGGATGAAGAGATTTCTAGTCGACGTACGCGTCGACAATAGTCGACGTATGCGTCGATTATGCCTATTGATCTGAGTCGTCGACGGTGCGTCGATTATAAGTCGACGTGACTTTTAATTTTTCAGAACAGCTCTATGTGCTTATTTTTTTTTTGTCTCTTCCTATTCCTAAAGGTTTCTAAGTCAATTTTGGACTGATTTTCTTTTACATATAATTTGATTGATTATGCCAACATTGTTTGGCAAAGTGGTCGGGGTTGTTACATATATAGCATTTGATTGTCTTAGAGTTGTAAGGATTTGATTTTAGAGAAGGATAGAAGTGTTGATTGGGATAGGAATATTGTTTAGAGTAGAAATTTTGATCAGGATGAATGGGTCCTGAATAGGGGTTTTGATGAGAGATTTTTGAAGGGAAGACATTTACGTTGCTCTGAATATATGTGCGTCGATATCGATTCGACGCATGTTGATAGTCGCGTCGATTTCTATTCGGCGCTTTCTCCAGGTGGCGTCGATCTGATTTCGACGCGTAAAAAAGTTGCGTCGATTGGAAGTCAACGTACTTTTGTTTAAGCGTCGAGAAGAGATCGATGCATCTGAGAGGTTGCGTTGAGTAGATGTCGACGCACTATTATGCATGCGTCGATATGAAGTCGACGCAACTGAATCTTCATAGATTTTTACTATTCCTTTTTCTGTTTTTACTTCTTTATGAGTTGTTTCTCTTGGTTTAGTTATCTCTTCAGATGAAGTTTGTGAGTCATCAGCTGAATAATATGATGTATCATACATTTCCTTGGAGAGGTGTTCTTTCTTATGTTGTGATTCTTTTTCTTGGTTGTCTAATTTGACAGGTTTAGTGAATTTTACAGGGCTCATCCGAGCAGGTTTGTTGGATGGAATTAGGCTGATTGAGGGGTCAGCCCCTAGCCCAAGATTCTTGTTTCTTATTGTTTATTTTTCAGTGATCTCTTCAAGAGTTTGGCTTCTCATTTTTATTGATTCTTCAAAGGCTTTTGCCTGGGTTACTTTATCCTTAAGGAACTGATTTTCTATTCTAGCCCTTTCTATTTCCTTTTCTATTCTGCTAGCTATTGATTCATAATCTTTAAAGGATTTAATTTCTGTGTTTCTCTGGTTTTTAGCTACATTGATTTGTTCTTTTAGATCTTTAATTTCTTTTGTTGCTTTTAGTTGATCTAGATACATTCTCATAAAATCATTTCTAAAGTTATCACTTTGAAAATCTATTTCATCAAACATGCTTACCTCATCCTCATCCTCAGATTCCTCTATGAGAATGAGGTTCTTTTCTTTTTCATCATCAGAAGATATGCTTTCTTCTGATCCTGTTTCACTCCATGATTTATCATCATTCTTTGAGTCTTCAAAGGCCATTAAGCACAGGTCTTCTTGCCTAGATTCTTCATTGTCACTCTTAGAGGATGAACTATCCTCAGAGTTTGTTTCACTCCAGACTTCTGCAATGAAGCCTCTTTCTTTCTTCTTCCCCTTTTTCTTCAGATCTTTCTTTTTCAGATCCTTTTCTGTTTCAGCATTCTCTGGACATTCTGGGGCAATATGTCCAGGTTTCCTGCAAGAATAGCAAATAATTTCTTTAGTGGGGGTTTTATCATATCTTGGTTTTGACTCCCTCCTTTTTGATCCATCTGTCTTGACCCATTTCTTAAATCTTCTGGCCAAGAAACTGAATAGTTCATCTTCAGTGACAGGGGTTTCTCCTTCTGTTGCCTTTAGAGCAATGTTCCTGCCTTTTGAGGAAATTGGAGTGTTTTCTCTTCTTTCCTTCTCTTCTCTAGTTTTCAGCAATTGCTCATAGGATCTGAGTTTTCCTAAGAGAGCATCTGTTGAAATCTCTTTCTGTCCTCTTGTGTCTCTTATTGCCCATATTCTTGAGTCCCATGAACTAGGGAGACTCATTAGCAATTTGTCATTAATCTCAGTGAGAGAGATTTCTCTATCCAAGTCTCTTAGTTGACTGATGATCAGACTGAATCTGTCATACATTTCTGAGATGCTTTCTTCATCCTTCTTTTGGAAGTTCTCATATTGAGAGAACAATAGGGCCTTCTTATCTTTCTTTTCATCAGCACTTCCTTCCACCATCTTTGTGAGAGCATCCCAAATTTCTTTGGATGATTCACAGTCAACAACCCTTTGAAAGATGTCATCTGAGAGAGTTGAGACAAGTATGTTCATGGCCTTTAGATCATGTGTTCTTGCCTTCTTCTCATCTTCTGTCCTTTCAGATCTTGGAACAAGTGTTTGTGTGACATTGCCACTTGCATCCTTTCTATAAGGCTTTGGGGGACCTATCACAGTAATATTGAACAAGTCAGCATCAATGGAATTCATATAAATTCTGATTCTTGTTTTCCAAACTGCAAACTTTTCAAGATTGCACATTGGTGGTCTGGTGGAAGCATAATCCTTGATTTGTGCCATGTGAAAATTGATTGTTAGAAAAGTATATATATATAAACAAGAGGTAGGATCTTTTTGATCAAGGAGTTAACCCTTTTTAGATCAACCTAGCTCTGATACCAATTGAAAGTGCACAATTAACCTCACTAGAATTCTCTAGAGGGGGGGGGGGGGGGGGGTGAATAGAGATTTAAAGTTTATTTTGTGCAAAGTTAATATATATATGTGTATGATCACAGATTAGAGCTTCCCACATACCAACAAGAATTAAGCAAGAAAATAAAGTAAATGCAAGAAAATAAATCACAGCACAACACAAGAAAATATAGTGGTTCCCCAAACTTTGGGTAGTCCACTCTTCTACCCCCTTGGTAGGAATTCACTATCTTGTACTGAGTCTTTCGACAAGGAGACTCTTAGAACCACCCTGAGTCTTTTGACAAGGAGACTCTTAGAACCAACTGAGTCTTTTGACAAGGAGACTCTTAGAACCAGTACACTGAATTTTTTGAAGAGAGATTCTAAAAACTCTTTTACAATGTTTAAGTAAGAAAAAGAAAGAAGAAAGAAATAAGAACAAGAATGAATCTTGTTCCTAGCAAGAAGATTGGAAGCACAAGAAGTAGTGAATGAAATCTCTCTTCTATAGTGAGAAGGAGATTGTAAAAAAAAAAGCTTTTCTCTCTTTTGAGAGAGCTTTCAGAGTTTGCAGTAGAATGGCTTCTGAAGAAGAAGGAGAAGATGGAGGCTTTTTCTCTGCAGCACACTATCTCTTTTCTCAGCTTTTTCTCTCTATTCTCTTGGGAGCTTTTCCTCTATTTCAAATGTATGTGGTGGATCACTCAACTGACATTTTCTGCCGACCTCCTCTTTATTTATAGCTCTGTTAATTCAAAATAATACTATAGGAGGATAATCAATTAGCAGTCAGAGAAATAGAAAGATGAAAATTGTTTCCATAATATTTATTTCTGTAGAAGGAAAGGATGAATTCTGATTTCAAATAATATCCAAAATAGAGTTAATCAGATTAGCCAAGAATCAAATAGAAGGAAAGAATGATTCAGAACGGCTATAAAATATTAACATTATTCCATACAAATCAGATTTTCTGAAAGAAGGAAAGAGATTTGGCGCATATTTAAATCTGTCATATAAATCGACGTGCATCGATTCCTATTCGACATAAGCGTCGAATTCATCCTGGCTGGACGTCGAGAGGAGAATAAGGAAGGTGCGTCGATTAAGGTGCGTCGACTTCTCCATTTGCGTCGACTAGAAATCAGAGTAGCGTCGACAACACATGCGTCGAAATCTTCCTAGAGTTACTTCGACTCAATCTGAAGGAAACCTCGACTATGTTTCGACGTTGCGTCGAATATTATTCGACGCATATTTACTTAACCTTGTTTTTCTTTCTTAGAATTCATATTCAACTTAATTCAAGGGGTTAAGAGAAATCATTTTCCCAACAGGGCATCAGGTTGTCTGTGACTTGGTGAATCCCAGAGGCCTGGTTCATTATCAGGATTAAGCTTAATTCTTCTTTCAAGATTTAAGATGATTGTGTCAATCTTACTTTGCATATCCTTAGGAGAAGGCACTTTCCTCATCAATCCTGTTAGAGACTGCATCACCATCATTATTATCATTAACAACAGCCATTTCATATGGTTTTTGTTATTGCTCCCCCTCAGATAGGGAATCAATCTACTCTTGATGATCTGATGTTCATATTATTGAGGACTCATTAGTGATAAACTAATTGACTAGTTAAGATTATATGGCATTATTAGTAATGTGAGGTTGAAGGATTAATTACCAGGGGTGCTATTTTTCTCCATGTCATTTTGATGGACAGTATCAGCAGGCATATGTGGTGCATCTGCAACATCTTTATCACATAAAGTATTCTCAGTCTTGTCATCCAGAAGTCTATCCTTTTCTTGATTGCTGTGAGATCCAAGATCAACATCAGCATCTTTATTCTTGTTGGATCGGTCGGCGCCCTTAGAGGGGGGGTGAATAAGGGTTTTCAAAAACTTTAGATTATATTTAGAAAAACTTCGGAATATTGCAAGATTAATAAAGAGACATCAAGTAAAATAATAATAAAGAGATATGCTTTATTAATATCAAATAATGTTTTACAAAACTTGATTTCTATGACGCTAGAAATCGGAGGCGACTAATAAAAATTCTTTTTCGTTTTCTATACCGACTCATATCCCCACGAACCAGTTGGATTTAGCCGATCTCTCCCCAGATACGGCCTCAAGCCGCTCTAGCCGATCTATCCCCAGAAAGGCCTCGAGCACCCCCTAGATCTAACCTAGATCTAGTCGCCAACACGAGGCGATTTCACTACCGTTTATAGAAAAGATATGAAATGAAAAGACAATAATATAAAAACTCCCTCTATGTGGATCTCTTGGAGAAGTGGACGAAGGCCCGCAGAGTATGATCGTAGTCGATGCAGCCTTTCATCACGATGATGACGCGTGTTGAAATCTTCTCCACGGATCTCCTTAAGGCTTTATGGAATTGTGGGAGTATCGCTCTGAATCTTCCTCTCTCTGCTGTGGCACGAAGCTCTGGAGTTTGGGATTGGAGGAGGATTCAGAATTCAGAGCCAAAGCATCCAATTTATAGCCATCACGCTACCGCCGGCGCTAGCGCTACTGCCGGCGCTAGCACTACCGCCGGCGCTAGCCCGGATTAGGAATGATCTTGCGCGGCCGAATCTCCCATCCGTGGCAACAATTTGCTCTATGCCTCTTGTGCGCCATACTACCGCCAGCGCTAGTAGCTACCGCCGGGCGCTAGCTCCTTCTAAAAATGCCGCCGGAATCGAGCTAATCAATGCTAGCGCCGGGCGCTATCGCTACCGCCGGCGCTAGTGAGCTTTTTCAAATTTTGGCCTCAATTTTGGGGGCAGACATCATGAGTACTCCTTGAGTCATGTGGACTATGTTAACCTGCACACTTGAACACACATGATCAAATACACATAGGATTTGTTATTCTCAAACCTAGGAGATGCGGAAGACCGTGTTCCAACAAACTCCCCCTTTTGATAATAACAAATCCATTAATGATAAATCAAAGCATTAATAAATAAGCATGATGAGACTATACTTGTATGTGTGTGAGAGTGATGACTTTAGGATGATTATTGATTTTAGCATTTAAAATTGCTCCCCCTAAATATATGCTCCCCCTATGTGAATGCTCCCTTAATATGTATGCTATCAACTGAATTTGTCATGTTGGGTTTATGATAGCGGGTTACATTTATCATTGTTAGTTCTCCCCCTTATGCATTTTATCATGTTAATTCTCCCCCTTTGTTATTAGCAAAAGTGGGTAGGGAAACAAAGCACTAAAAATGTGTAAATAAAAGAGAAGGCATGATCGAGCTTTTTAAGTAAATGATAAGGAGTTTTAGACTTGTCTTTCATTGAAAATGATCAGAGTTATTACTTATTTTATCCCTTTTGTTTGTAGTTCTTCCCCTTCTATATATCAGAGTTTAAGCAAAAAAATAATGATTTCCCCTTTAAACAAGAGTTTTAAGCCTAAAAACAATCATGATTTCCAAGTAACCAATCTACCCAGACAATATGTCAACACCCTAGCCCCATACTAAGTGACGGATGGGCATGAGGAGCTGCAAACATGTCGTAGGTTGGGTTGTTAATCCCATATGCAAACACTAGACAAAAACTTAACCTAGCACTCTTTTCCCCAGTGCCTCGCAAGGCCCCACAGGAACCCTCCCCGGTTAAGGACAAGACATGACTAGAGATAAGGTTATCTAATGTCTACAACCCTAGGCCCCCGCTATGGTGAGAAATGAAGTCATGGATAACAATTATTGGAAACATTAAGCATTTAAATCTAATGGGAAATATCATAGCATATGGGTTTATATTTTTATTTGAATTTTTGAAATAAAACTCACATAGCTATATTGAAATTCATGAATGAATCAGAGTTTGAGTATTGCGGAAGATTTCGAAAAAGAAACATCATAATACTAAATAAGAGTTTAAGTTAAAAAGAGATGTTTTATAAGCAATATTTCACTTGTTGGAGGAGTGTTTAGAATAGAAATAGATCAGAGTTATAAGCAAAAAAAAAATTCAACCAATATAAAGTTTACCAAGCAAGTCTACCACTTGTTGCAAGAAAGGAATTTGAAGATTCAAGTGATGATGCACACAAGATGAAAGATTTTAAATAAGTATTAAAGTGCAAGGTAAAACAATTATATGGTAATGATGCGGAAGACATATAGAAGTACAAAAAATATCTTATGGTAATCAATGATGGTTCATAAAAAGATATATGAGTTCAATTTCAAAAAGAAGATGATTTTGTAAATCATTTTGCATTTAAAATTTTTGTTTTTACAATACAGTAACCAAGCATGAAATAATCTTATCAAAAAGAGATTACTACAATGTTACTTTAATTCACAATTTCAAAACATACCAAACATTGTAGAAAGCATGCTAGGTTATCTAGTGCATTTCATAAATAAAGAGTAGTATAGAATTAGCATTAGGATCCAATACTCATGAGAAGAAGTGTTATGGAAGATAATGATGTGCATAAAAGTGTATTTTGAATAGAGTAAACAAATGTTTTAATCAAAAATACAAGTAATATGTAAAGTAAAGAGCACAATAAAACACAAATAATTTTACTTCTACTCACTTCAATGCACAAAGAAAAATGTACAACTACCAAGGTGCTCTGCACACACAATGCTCATCAAGACTTATCAGGGTGCAAAGTAGTGCTTGGGGGATCACATAGTTTTATTCTTCAAGATTGATTTTTATTGTGATCCGGTGTACTTAAGAATAAGTGGTTTTTATTTGAAAGAAAGTTATGGTTTGCACAAGATACTTTATTATTCTTTCCAAGGTGCTCAACCTCACAACGCTTATTAAGACTTATCAGGAGGTTCAAGTAGTGCTTGGTGGAGTTATCTTTGTCACTTTATTTTATGATTTTGTTTTGTACAAAGTTCTCCGAATACACTATTTTGCAAACCAATATAAATTATGAAAAAGATAACCACTTTTCTTAACTTTTAAAAGTGCAAATAAAGGTTGTGTAGGTAAGATACTTGTGCAATTTTAATTCATTATACTATTACAAAACATACACAAACATTCTTTGATTAAACACATAAGTAGACAATGCCAAAATAAGTGAGTGAATTGCGATCATTATCAAACATAAAACATTACTCATACTTAGAGGCATGCTACGCATAGTTCTACACAACTTTTTCAATATAATTTATGAACATATTAATAGATATATCTAAGCATGATGAAAATAATGTTCAAAGTAGTTTGAAAAGATAAATTGCAACATTATAGAAGTTTTGAATAATAGATTAAATCATGCTTGATTTTTACAAAAAGGTCCTTACAGATATTTTTGAAAAATAATTTTTATTTAAAGTTTGAACTTATAAAATTGATCTTGGACTTCCCGAGGAATACCTTGTGAGAGGTTCGCCTGGTACTAGGTGATAGGGATGATAGCCCAATCACCCTTTCGCAAGATACAAGTAAAAAGTTAAGTTCAAAAACTGATTTTTGATAAATTTTTTTTGTTTTATATTTTTGTATTTGATTTTTGCTTTAGGAAATAGAATTTAAACAAATGACAAAAAAAATACAAAAGACAGAACATATTTTTTTGTAATTTGGATTTTATATTTTTTGGGATTTTTCAAAATTTTAAAATTATAGAAAAACGAACCTCGACGCTAGCGCCGGCGCTAGTGCAAGCGCGGGAAACAGTAAGTGATGTTTTAGGGTTTTAAAAATTTTGATGATTGAACTTGATTAGGTGTCCCATTAGTAGTTTCATGCTGAATTTTCAGATTTTTCGGAGATGTTTAGATAGTGCAAATTGCATGAAATGTTAGCAATTTTCTTATATGACTAGACTACCTAACCATTGCATGAGACATATTTTCTTATATATTTATTATGATATTTCAAAGGCTTGTGTTTACCAAAATAATGTAAACTGAAAATAGATAGAGAATGTAAACACAAGACATCATGTTTGAATCAGCCAAATAATACATGTTCTAATGATTAATCCATAAACTATGTGATTGATGGAATTTTAGTATTCTATTATGATTTCAAATCACATAGTTGTAATAAAATATGAATAACATCATAAATGTTGTACCTAGCATAGATATATAAGCATAGACCAACACGAGATGCTAGGATGATGAGTTTGGATGCAATGTTAAACATATGATTAATCATGTATTTTGTGAAAAATATTTCTCTTCATTATAAAGGCTATCATAATCAACAAAACAAGATCAATGCATTTCGCATTTTAATTTTTAGCCTAAGCCCTTTAATAAACCATTTAAATCCATTAAAGTAATATCATTAGTCTTGACAATAATTTCAATTTACAATTTATAATTCAAGACATTTAAAAAGTAATGGATTTAGAAGGTAAAAATAAAAATGATATGTAGATCACTAAAAAAATTATATGACTTTTATTCAATTTTATTCAATTTGATTCATTTATGAATTATGGTTTAATTTATGAAAGTCATATTACAAGATATATAAAGTGATCATATCATGATGGTTTTAAGAAAAAAAAAACAAAAGAAAATAAACAAAAAGAAAGTTTAAGCACATCATGAAGTAGGGAAATGATATTTCATTTTAATTGATTTCTACTTCATGCAAATGATGGGATACTAATGAATAAGAGATTTAGGTATCCAAAGAGGACCGGGTGTGACGGTTCCTTTGGGTACCCAAATACATCGTGTTTTCTTTTGGGGAGATATGTTTGAATGGACCTTTTCTTTTGACATTAGAGCGTTATTCTTAAGAATGGGTCTCCATTCATACCTTGGATAAACATTATTTTTAGTTCTCAATTTTCCATAATCATTTACTTGAATATTTGGATAAAAGTGATTTTTGAAAGGAAATTTGTTTGCATTTAATTTTAGGTTGGGAGAAGCATGGTTTTGTAAATAATGATGATTTTGATTTTGATTTACAAATCCTTTATGTTCCTTACTCCCATTATTAAACTTTGTTATGATATTCATATTCTCATTCAACTTGTCTTTAGATATAGTTTGATATTGTGAATTTGTATTTACAATTTTCATAAGCAAGTTGATTTTTTATTTTAATTCATCATTCTTGATCTTTAAACTATGTCTAGCTTTATTATAATTGATTGTGCTATTTTTAAGAGTGGCAACAATTGAGTCAATATGTTTTTCATATTTATCCCTATACTCATCAAATGTTTCATCCATCTCTTTTATTTCAATTTCATAGTCCTTACACTTAGCACAATTAATTTTTAAAGATGAATTTTCTAAACATAACTTTTCATTTTGTTCTCTTATAAAAATAATTTCTTTTTCAAGTTCCTTAAATTTTTCTTTAATATCATTACAATCAAGACAAGGTTTTGTATTTTCAATTGAAGTGACACGAGTAAAGCTAGATAAATCAGATTTTGATACTACTTTAACTTTTGCTTTTAAATTTTTATTTTCTAAGCGCAATAGTTTATTAGCATTCTTTAATTTCTTAATTTTGCGCTTAGTATTTTGTAACAATTATAATGAAGAGATAGAAGTACAAAAGATAGAATTTGATTTCCTTACATTGCTTTTGGATGAGGGAGGATTTGAACATATTGTTCCTTTGTCTTCTTCTTGGCACTCCTCTTCCAAAAGTAAGATTTCTTCTTCTTTTTCTCTTGGTGTATTGTTCTCCTTTTCTATTTCAGTATTCTCCATGGCTTCGCTCCGAGAGAGATCTTCTTGAATGATAATGGATGCTTGTACGTTCTTTTCCTCCTGTGTTTGTTCCATACCTGCGAGAGGAAGATCATACATTTCTTCAAGAAATTTCCATACTTTATAAGCACTAGAAAAGCAATACACAAATTTGAAAACTTCATTTGAGAGACCACAAAATAGATAATGTTTAGCTTTTGCACCTAAATGAAGTTCCTTTTTATTTGATTCATCCACACGTCTTATAATTGCTAAGTTCCATACTTCGATATCTAAAGTTTTAATAAATTTTTCCATTAAAATTTTCCATCCTTTATAATTTGTTCCTTCAAACAAAGGTGGTTTATGTGATATTTCATCTTCACAGAAATTTGCCCCACTAGTTGAAGCGAGATCATGAGACGCCATTATTCCCGGTTGTTAAGCCGATTGGAATAAAACCCCTCTGATACCACTTGTTGGATCGGTCGGCGCCCTTAGAGGGGGGGGGGGGAATAAGGGTTTTCAAAAACTTTAGATTATATTTAGAAAAACTTCGGAATATGGCAAGATTAATAAAGAGACATCAAGTAAAACAATAATAAATAGATATGCTTTATTAATATCAAATAATGTTTTACAAAACTTGATTTCTATGACGCTAGAAATCGGAGGCGACTAATAAAAATTCTTTTTCATTTTCTATACCGACTCGTATCCCCACGAACCGGTTCGCTTTAGCCGATCTCTCCCCAGATACGGCCTCAAGCCGCTCTAGCCGATCTATCCCCAGAAAGGCCTCGAGCACCCCCTAGACCTAACCTAGATCTAGTCGCCAACACGAGGCGAATTTCAGCCCTTAGTTCTACCCCAGTCCTAGTCGCCAACACGAGGCGATTTCACTACCGTTTACAGAAAAGATTTGAAATGAAAAGACAATAATATAAAAACTCCCTCTATGTGGATCTCTTGGAGAAGTGGACGAAGGCCCGCAGAGTATGATCGTAGTCGATGCAGCCTTTCGTCATGATGATGACGCGTGTTGAAATCTTCTCCACGGATCTCCTTAAGGCTTTATGGAATTGTGGGAGTATCGCTCTGAATATTCCTCTCTCTGCTGTGGGACGAAGCTCTGGAGTTTGGGATTGGAGGAGGATTCAGAATTCGGAGCCAAAGCATCCAATTTATAGTCTTCACGCTACCGCCGGCGCTAGCTAGGATTAGGAATGATCTTGCGCGGCCGAATCTCCCATCCGTGGCAACAATTTGCTCTATGCCTCTTGTGCGCCATACTACCGCCAACGCTAGTAGCTACCGCCGGGCGCTAGCTCCTTCTAAAAATGCCGCCGGAATCGAGCTAATCAATGCTAGCGCCGGGCGCTATCGCTACCGCCGGCGCTAGTGAGCTTGTTCGAATTTTGGCCTCAATTTTGGGGGCAGACATCATGAGTACTCCTTGAGTCATGTGGACTATGTTAACCTGCACACTTGAACACACAAGATCAAATACACATAGGATTTGTTATTCTCAAACCTAGGAGATGCGGAAGACCGTGTTCCAACAATTCTTATCAGAGTGGTCTGACACAGAACATGAAATAATCATTCTTGTCTTCTTGGTTGCTTTTGATTTCTTTTTCGCCTTCTCCTTTGCCTCAGAGGGCTGGCTCATGGGGAGCATCCTTGTGAACCTATCTAGAGTCTTTATGTCCATCCTCTTCAGGTAATGGAGATTTGATCCTTTTGAGCTCTCAAACTTCTCTGGATAAGTTTGGATCAGATAAAGGGAGAGAATTCTACCCAGATTAGGAGCCTGTAGACATTCCTTAATTCTTTGAAATATTACTTCTCCCTAGGAAGTTTTCTTTTTCAGGATGATTCTAGTCATAAGGTCAAACATGTATTGGGAGATTGTGTCATGAGACCCAGGCTTGCAAAGAATTGTTTTTCCCACTATGTCTGACAGAAGTTTGCATTTTTATTGAAGAATTTCCTTTTCAATGATCCTTTCTTGGCATCACTATATTCAGACCACTCCAGAGCCTTTTTCTTATCTTTTTCATAGATTTCTTCCTCCTCATCCTGACTGCATGAGGGAATTTGTAAGGCTTTCTCTATTTTTGCTGAAGTTATTTTCACTCTTTCTCCTCCGATCTTAGATTTTAATGTTGACTTGGAAGGAGACAGCTTTACATTACTGAACCATTCCAGAACTTCAGTTCTGAGAATAACAGTTGGTTCAGACAGAAGATACCCCAGACCTTGGGCTTCCAGGAGTTGAATCACTCCATTTATCTCTTCTGGAGCATGGGCAAATCCATTCCTAACAATTTCATAGCCCTCCAGAAGATCCTTTGAACTCTTTGGCGCCATTATTTCTGTAGAAGGAGACGCTGAGATGGAAGGGAATTCGATTCATCTCGGCGGCTAGGGAGGAAGGGTTTTGCAGCTCTCTTTAATCAATAATTGTCTATTTATATAGCTTTGATTTAGGTTTTGATTACCCCTAATGATTAATGTTGTAAAGATCCAGGCCCACCAACACGGGACCCAGCTAGACCGCCAGCACCCTCCCAGCCCAGGCCCGTCAACACGGGACCCAGCTAGCACCGGAAGGGTTCAGCCTAACCAGATGGCCTACAGACCATGCACCCCAACCCCTCTCCGTCCCACCACAGGGAACAGTGGGTTGTTGGATACCGCAGTCCCCCTTTGCTGAGAATTGAGCCAGTTAAGTAGTAGCGCATGGACTTCCCAGGATGTCACCCATCCCAGAATTGCTCCAGCCCGAGCACGCTTAACTATGGAGTACTTTCACTTCTCATCACCAATTGAGCTGAGCTCAATTGGTGATGAGAAGTGAAAGTACTCCATAGTTAAGCGTGCTCGGGCTGGAGCAATTCTGGGATGGGTGACATCCTGGGAAGTCCATGCGCTACTACTTAACTGGCTCAATTCTCAGCAAAGGGGGACTGCGGTATCCAACAACCCACTGTTCCCTGTGGTGGGACGGAGAGGGGTTGGGGTGCATGGTCTGTAGGCCATCTGGTTAGGCTGAACCCTTCCGGTGCTAGCTGGGTCCCGTGTTGACGGGCCTGGGCTGGGAGGGTGCTGGCGGTCCAGCTGGGTCCCGTGTTGGTGGGCCTGGATTGTTACAAAAAGTGCAATCCTCCAACACAGGATTTCACTTTTTGTAACGATCCAGGCCCACCAATACGGGACCCAGCTGGACCGCCAGCACCCTCCCAGCCCAGGCCCATCAACACGGGACCCAGCTAGCACCAGAAGGGTTCAGCCTAACCAGATGGCCTGCAGACCATGCACCCCAACCCCTCTCTGTCCCACCACTGGGCATAGTGGGTTGTTGGAGACCGCAGTCCCCCTTTGATGAGAATTGAGCCAGTTAAGCGGCAGCGCGTGGACTTCCCAAGAGGTCACCCATCCTAGAATTGCTCCAGCCTGAGCACGCTTAACTATGAAGTTCTTTCACTTCTCATCACCAATTGATCTGAGATAGGACTTTTTGTAACGATCCAGGCCCGCCAACACGGGACCCAGCTGGACCGCCAGCACCCTCCCGGCCCAGGCCCGCCAACACGGGACCCAGCTGGCACCGGAAGGGTTCAACCTAACCAGATGGTCTGCAGACCATGCACCCCAACCCCTCTCTGTCCCACCACAGGGCACAGTGGGTTGTTGGAGACCGCAGTCCCCCTTTGATGAGAATTGAGCCAGTTAAGCGGCAGCGCGTGGACTTCCCAGGAGGTCACCCATCCCAGAATTGCTCCAGCCCAAGCACGCTTAACTATGGAGTTCTTTCACTTCTCATCTCCAATTGAGCTACAGCTCAATTAGTGATGAGAAGTGAAAGACTCCATAGTTAAGCGTGCTCGGGCTGGAGCAATTCTGGGATGGGTGACCTCCTGAGAAGTCCACGCGCTGCCGCTTAACCTGCTCAATTCCCATCAAAGGGGGACTACGGTCTCCAACAACCCACTGTGCCCTGTGGTGGGACAGAGAGGGGTTGGGCTGTATGGTCTGCAGACCATCTGGTTAGGCTGAACCCTTCCGGTACCAGCTGGGTCCCGTGTTGGCGGGCCTGAGCCGGGAGGGTGCTGGCGGTCCAGCTAGGTCCCGTGTTGGCGGGCCTGGATCGTTACAAAAGTTTAGTGAACTTTTTATTTTAATGGAATTTAGATCATTTACGGTTGTATTTGGACATACTGTAGTTAAACCAACCCGTCTCAGCGGAACCGCTGAGACGGTGACCTAAACCGCTGGGACAGAGCACTGTCAACCGCTGGGACAATTTAGTTGTATCAGCAGTTCAGCTGGGATTTTTCCCAGCTGTCTCAGCGGCTCAGCTAAAGCAATCTCTTCTGTTATAGCTGATCTTACTGTCTAATCATTAATCCATTTGAGATTTGATTGTTTGATGTCCTAACCATATTACTAAGAGCATTGATGTGATAATATTTTAAATCATAACATAACATTCATAATATCATAGATGACTGATAGAAGGAAACATTAGTCACTATTCAATATTTAACATACCTAGTTCAATCTTGAAAGCATTAAATTTAGCCTCATACAATGGCTTGGTAAAGATATCAGCAACTTGGTTGTCAGTGGGGACAAATTCAAGGCAGATATCTTTACTTTCAACATGCTCTCTAATAAAATGATATCTTATCTCTATGTGTTTAGTCCTGCTATGAGAGACATGATTCTTAGCAATAGAGATACCACTGGATGAGTCACAATATAGAGGAGACTCACTTACTTTGAGGTTGTAGTCCTCTAACTGATGTTGTACCCATAAGAGTTGTTCACAACAACTACCTGCAGCAATATATTCAGACTCAGCAGTGGATATTGCCACACTGGTCTGCTTCTTGCTGCTCCAAGATATCAACCTCCTTCCTAGGAACTTACAAGTTCCACTTGTGATTTTCCTGTCTTCTTTGCATCCTGCAAAATCTGCATCTGAAAATCCAGTCAGTTCAAAATCATTGTTCTTAGGGTACCAAAGGTCAAGATGTAGGTTGCCTTTAAGGTATCTCAAAATCCACTTTATACCTGAGTAGTGAGATTCCTTAGTGCATGCCTGGTACTTAGCACAAACACATGTAGCATACATAATGGCTGGTCTACTAGCAGTTAGATACAATAAGGATCCAAAAATGCACCTGTACATGGATTCATCAAAGGCCTTTCCCTTCTCATCCTTGTCCAGGGAAATGTTGGACCCTATGGGAGTTTTCATGGTGGAAGCTGATTCCATCCCAAATTTCTTGATAAGCTCCCAACTGTGCTTAGTCTAAGAGATGAATATCCCCTCATCAGACTATTTCACTTGGAGGCCTAAAAAATACTTGTGCTCTCCCATACTGCTCATCTCAAACTCCCCCTACATAAGGTTGGCAAACCTTTTGCAAAGGTTATCATCAGTTGACGCAAAGATTATGTCATCAACATAAATTTGGACTAGGAGAGACTTGCCCTTTGTTTCCCTAAGAAACAATATACTATCTATATTTCCCCTCAAGAACTTGTTCTTGATTAGAAAGCTAGACAAAGCCTCATACCAAGCCCTAGGGACTTGCTTTAGACCAAATAGTACATTCCTAAGTAAATAAAAATGAGAAGAGAGGGTTGGATGCACAAAACCTGATGGTTGTTCAACATATACCTCTTCCTTCAAGTCACTATTGAGGAAGGCTGATTTGACATTCATCTGGTATACTTTGAACCCCTTATGGGCAGCATAGGCTAGGAATAGCCTAATTGCTTCTAACCTTGCAACTGGGGCAAAGGTTTTATCATAGTTTATACCCTCTTCTTGTCTATAGCCCTTGGCTACTAATCTAGCCTTGTTCTTGGTGATGATTCCAATTTTATCCAACTTGTTTCTGTATATCCATTTGGTGCTAATGATGTTGTGTCCTTGAGGTTTTGGCACCAACTTCCATACTTTGCATCTCTTGAATTGAAGAAGCCCTTCTTCTATGGCTTAAATCCAGAATGTATCTTGATTGGCCTCTTCAAACTTCTTGGGCTCCATTTATGACAGGAAGCTCAGGAATAGAGCTTCATTGTGCGCCCTGCTTCTGGTTAATACACCTTGGTTCTGGTCTCCTATGATTTGTTCTCTTGGATGATCCCTTAAATATCTTGTTGCTACATGAAACCTGTCCTCTATTTTTTCTATTTCATCTACTGGTTTAGCAGTATCTTCAGCAACTTGTACCTCTTCATCTTCAGGAATTGCAGCATCTGTATAGACTTTGCTGATGCTGGATATGTCTTGTACAGACATCTTTTCCATTGACTTTTCATTTTCTATCAAAATAGAAGAACTAGACCAGCCCTTATAGAGTAGGCTGGTCTCATCAAACACTACATGCATAGACTCTTCTACAACATGAGTTTTCTTGTTATAAACTCTATAGGCTCTGTTATGTGAGCTATACCCAACAAGAACCCCCACATTGCATTTTTTCTGCAAACATTGTTAATTGAGATTTTCCATTGTTGAAAATGTAGCATTTGGAACCAAAGATTCTAAACTATGAAATTGTATGTTGTTTGCCTTTCAGAATTTCATAGGGGGTAATTCCACGAACCTTATTTGTTGGAACACCCCTATTACTGATTTGGACTAGGATCACTATCTGTTGACTAGGACTAAGTTGACCCCAGTGTATAGTCCAAAGGGTCATGGTTTTAGGCGGATAGAACTAAGGAAAAGATAAGTTTTCTGCATTCGACAAACCTCATACTGCGTTCAACGAACTCCATCCTGCATTTGACGAACGACAAGCTCTAGTTCGACGAACTCGCCAAGGTTCTGCGTTCGACGAACTTATTCTGCGTTCGACGAACTCCTCTCTGCGTTCTACGAACGACATGCTCCTGTGTTCGATGAACTTGACCAAGTCTCAGCGTTCGACCAAGTCTCAGCGGTCGACGAATTGATTCAGATCAACGAAAGTTCTTCTCAGCTCAACGAATTCAATATTCCATCTAGCTTATCAGATATTATCTTTCAGTTCGATGACCTCCAGCTTGAGATCAACGAACTCCAGATTGTGTTCGGCAAAATTTCTATTCAGTTCAGTATTTCAGAAGGATTACTTTTATTTCATTCTCTGAACTCAGATCTTTTATCAGCAACGGATCTATTCCTACCAGATAAGTCAAGGATTATATCTTTCCTTTTATTTTATTCCTTTCCATTCTATTCGCGAGAAAATAGCCGTTTGGCGGAAAAGGATACATTAATTAAAATGAATAGGAATTAAATGTCAGTTTGTAGTTCCAAGGAAACATTCTATTCAGAAAATTTTATTCCTTATTCAGAGATTTGAATTTCAAAATCAGAGATATATTCTCAAAAGAAGAAGTATTATAATATAACAGCAGTACATGCAGACAAGAAAGTTTTTACAGCAAAAGAGGAAGAAGAAAGAGTTGGGAAAAAGATATACAGAAAGAGGAAGGAAGAAACTGTAGAGACAAATACAGAAAGCAGAAAGCAAAATAGTTTACAGATCTTCATCTTCCTCAAGCAGCAATCTTATTCTCTGAGAACAACATCAACATTCTTATCTCAGATCTCTGCTGCAAGTTTCAAGATCTTCAAGAGCAACAAACAATCTGAGAAACCTTTGTCTCTCAGATTCATCAGCTATTAAGTAAAATCTACATTCAAGAGAAAGCTCCGTCCTCAACTGTCAACTATTTTCTATTAGACATGGGGAGCTTTACAACATCAATATCAACTAATCTTCTCTCAGATTATTGACAGAGAAGAACATCTAAACCCTCATTAACCCATTCTGTACAGGGTTATAACTCCCTTCAAAAGTTAACCCCTTGGTGGCAGGGCACCTGAAGAAAAACCTGTAGTTTGGTTTGAGCACCTGATCAAAAGCTCATTGGTGTTCGGACACCTGAACAAAAATCCATTGGTGATAGGGCACCTGATCAAAAACCTAGTGGAATCCTACCAAGGGTGGTAGAAGAGTAAATATACACAGGTTGATTGGGGAAGTACTATAAAATCCTTGTGTCCTCTGTGTTGTGTTTATTTTTCTGTACTGTGCTGTGTGCTTTGTTTTTATTTTGTTTTATAACTCACTCCGTTATACACATATAAATATCACTATTTTAATTCCGCTATAAAATTAAGTGAAAATGTTTTAATACTCTATTCACCCCCCTCTAGAGTAAATCTAAGATCTAACCTCACTTTCAATTGGTATAAGAGGTTGGTTGATTGTATACAGGCTAACACCTGAATCAAAAGATCAATTGGATCTTAAATTTTCCTTTAGAGTTTTATTTTTGCTTAAAAACTCATGGCACAGAACAAAGAATATTCAAGCACAAGACCTCCTATGTGCAATCTAAATAAGTTTGCACTATGGAAGGCAAGGATCAAATTATATATGAATTCTATTGATGAGGATATTTTCAATGTTATTTTGACAGGACCTCCTACTCCTACTGCAACAACAAGTGCTGAATCAACAACAAATTATGTTGTTCCACCTCCTGAGTGGATAGAAGCTCAAAAGAAGCAGAGAAGTGCTGATGACAAAGCAATGAATATATTGGCACAGACAATGCCAGATGAACTATTTCAAAAAGTTGTGGACTGCACCTCAGCCAGGGAAATCTGGACCTCCCTCAGCAAGATGGTTGAAGGTTCTGCAGAAGAGTCAAAATATTCATTCAGCTCATCTGAAGATGAAAATGAATCAAATGATAAGGATAATTGCTTGATGGCTATATGTGACTCAAGCAGTGAGTTAGAAAATGCAATATCATCCAGCTCCAGTGATGATGAAGATGATGCAGATGAAAGAAGTTTTTGCATGATGGCAATCAATGCATCAACAAACAATTCAGATGAATCAGAATCTGAAAGTGATGCTGATCAAGTAATATCTAACTTTGATTTTAATTCAAATGATTTTAAAAATGATTTTAAAACTCTGTGTTTAGATTTAATTAAATCTGAGAAAGAGATAATCTCTCTCAGAAATCAGTTGGCTGAAATTAACCAACTAAGTGAAGAAAATGCCAATCTTAAGAAAGATTTGGCTGCCTCCAGAGAACATATTATTCTCATTGAGAACAAACTATCTGAGGCTATGAAATTTGAAGAATCCCTAATGGGAGAAGTATCAAACTGATGGACATCACAAGCACAGTGAATGCCAGATTAAGTGGCAAACTAGGCTTGAGTGTATCATCAAGTGAGCCACATCTGATTAAGAAAAACATCTTATCTACACCAGTAAAATTCATTTCTGCTAAGAACAAAGAGCCAATAGAAGTAAATAAAAATATCTCAAGCAAGGCTGTTAAGAATAAAGGAATTCAGCAGAATTCATCGAACGGAGCTCGACGAAATAAATTAACTTCATCGAACGGAGATCGACGAAATCTGAAGACAGAATTTCAGTATAGTTATTATTCGAACGGCGCTCGATGAAAGCAATTCACTTCGTCGAACGGCGATCGACAAATTCACCCAAATTCGTCGAACGAAAAATATACAGAAAATCTGAAGAATTTTTATTCTTCACATACTAAGAATCCTTTCACTGAGTGGATAATTCCTCCAAGGAGATATCATCCACAAGGTTATAAGGATCAACCTGAGATGTCTTTTATTTTAGAATTTTGTGGAAAAACAAAAGGACCCAAGGTAGTCTGGGTCAAGAACAACTAGAATGTTTTCTGTTTTGCAGGTACAGGGCTATCCAAAAATAAAATAACAATGGTATTTGGATAGTGGGTGTTCAAAGAATATGACAGGAAACAAGTCCAACCTAAGCAACTACAAGGCAAGGCTTGGACCCAAAGTGATCTATGGAGACTCCAACTGTGGACAAACTAAAGGTTATGGATAGATCAAAGTTGGAGCAATCACCTTCAAAGAGGTAGCTTATGTCAAGGGTCTGAAGCACAATCTCATCAGCATAAGCCAGTTATGTGATGAAGGTTATCAGGTAACTTTTAATAATTACTTATATCTTATTACCAATAATAAAAACATAAATGTATTATCTGGTATTAGACATGGAAACATTTATTTAGTCAATTTTGACTCTGCCAACTCAAATATTTGCTTATTTAATTCTATAAGTAAAACAAATGAATTATGACATAAAAGGCTTGGACACATTAACCTTAGAACTATCTCTAAGCTTTCTAAGGACAATCTTGTTAGAGGACTGCCTTCTGGTTCATATAAGAAGGAAGGACTCTGCAGGGCTTGTCAATTAGGTAAGCAGACCAAGAGTAGTCTTAAATCTTTATCCAAGAGTGATTCACCTAGGATTTTGTACTTACTGCATTTGGATCTTTTTGGACCCACTGCAATACAAAGCCTAGGAGGGAAGCATTACTCTCTAGTTATTGTAGTTGACTTCTCAAGATTCACTTGGGTGTTCTTTCTTAGGAACAAATCTGACACCTTCAGTGTTCTGACAGACTTTCTCAGGTCCATCAAGATTGAGTACTCAACTTTGGTTGCATTGATCAGAAGTGATCATGGCACTGAGTTTGAATCTCTTCTGATGAGAGAATTCTGTGGAAAAGAAGGGATCAGGCAATGTTTCTCTACTCCTAGAACTCCTTAACAAAATGGGGTAGCTGAAAGGAAAAATACAACACTTATTGAATCAGCAACTACATTGCTTGTTGATGCCCACTTGCCAATCTCTTTTTGGGCAGAAGCAGTGAACACAGCAAACAATGTGTTGAATAGAAGCCTGATACATAAGCTTAAGGGTAAAACTCCCTATGAATTACTCAAGAATAAAAAGCCTAAGGTTAACTATTTTAAGATATTTTGATGTAAATGCTATGTGCATAACAATGATAAGAAGTATATAAGAAAATTTGAAGCAAAAACTACTGAAGGTATATTCCATAGATATTCTCTTTCTAGTAAAGCATATAGAGTTTACAACAAATCTACTCTTAAGATAGAAGAGTCCATGCATGTATCTTTTGATGAAACTAACATGTTAAATGATATTTTGCAGGAATACCAGCTCTACCAAAGATATTTTGCAGGTACCAGCTCTATTTGAAAAGCTCAATGGATTAGATCTACAGAGTAAAGATTCTCTACTTCCATCAAATGAAATAATTGAAGACAGTGAAGAAGAGGATAATCCAGATCTTGTTGACAATTCAAATCAAATGACAGTTGAACAAGTCCCTCAAGAAGAAATTATTGCTGAACCAACTCCAACTATTGATCACTTCATAGTTAGAGATCATCCAATATCTTAAGTGATTGGAGATATTTCAGCATGTGTTCAAACAAGGCATCAACTACACCAAAATCAGATGCACACTTGTTTCCTATCACAAATTGAACCTCAATCCATAAAAGATGCAGAACAAGATCCAAAATGGATTCCTGCAATGCAAGAGGACCTCAACCAATTTGAAAGGAACAAGGTTTGGGATTTGGTTCCAAGACCAAAAGGACATCCAGTTTTTGGCACCAAGTGGGTCTTCAGGAATAAGCTAGATGATCAAGGCAAAATAGTCAGAAACAAAGCAAGATTGGTAGCCCAAGGATATTCACAGGAAGAATGAATTGACTATGATCAAACCTTTGCTCCTGTTGCAAGACTTGAAGCTATCAGGATTTTTCTGGCCTTTGCTGCATTCAAGAAGTTCAAAGTATACGAGATGGATGTGAACAGTGTTTTTTTGAATGGAGATATCAAAGAAGAAGTCTATGTGGAACCACCACCAGGTTTCATCTCTCCAACTCACTCTTCTTATGTATTTAAGCTTAATAAAGCTCTCTATGGTCTCAAGCAAGCTCCCAAAGCATGGTATGAGACCTTAGCTAATTTTCTTTTGGAGAATAAATTATGTAGAGGCATTGTTGATAAAACCTTATTTTTCAGTATACACAAAAATAAAACATTACTAGTTCAAATATATGTAGATGATATCATATTTGGCTCTATTGATTCAAATCTATGAAAAAGGTTCTCTAACCTAATGCAATCTAAATTTTAAATGAGTAGTATGGGTGAGTTATCTTACTTCCTTGGTCTTCAATTGAAGCAAACTCCAAATGACATATTCATATCACAATCTAAGTATGCTAAGGAATTAGTGAAAAGATTTGGTATGTTTGATGCTTCCACCAAGAAAACACCCATGCCCTCAAATGCTGTTGTTGACAATGATGAATTTGGGAAACCTGTTGATCAGAAAGTATATAGAGCAATTGTTGGCTCACTACTTTACTTAACAGCTAGTAGACCTAATATAATGTTTGCTACATGTATTTGTGCTAGGTTCCAAGTTAACCCCAAAGAATCTCACCAAATTTTATTAACAAGAATTTTGAGATATATAAAGGGTTGTCCTAATCTAGGACTCTAGTATCCAACAGCTTCAAAATTTGAATTAACTGGATTCTCAGATTCTGATTATGCTGGATGCAGAGTAGACAGGAAACGCACATCAGGAACTTGTCAGTTTCTTGGTGATAGGCTTGTGTCTTGGTTTTGTAAAAAAGAAACATTTGTGTCTACATCAATAGCTGAAGTAGAATATATTGCTGCAGGCAGTTGCTGCTCCCAAATATTATGGATACAAAATCAACTTCTAGATTATGGTATCAATCTAAATAAATCAATTATATTTTGTGACAATACTAGTGCAATATCTATAGCACAAAATCTAGTACTCCATAGTAGGACTAAACACATAGAAATTAGGCACCACTTTATCAGAGATAATGTGGATAAAAATAAAATTTGCCTACAATTCATTTCTACTGATTTGCAGAGAGGTGATATTTTCACCAAGCCATTGGATGAAAAGAAACATATTTTCTTTATAAATCAGCTAGGAATGATAGATGGAGATTCAATCAATTGAAAAAATTAAATTTTCTACTTATCCCATCTCTTCATCGAACTGAGATCGATGAAATCTAGTCGTTCGTCGAACGGAGGTCGACGAAGTCATCTAGATCGTCGAACGGAGATCAACGAAAAATTATTTTTCGTCGAACGCAGTTTTGATGAAGCATGTTTCTGATCTTTCATTATAATCAAATCTTTTATTTTAACTGATTGCCTACAGAAATTGCTTCTCTTTCCAGTTCCTTTGAACTTGATCTCTATTTTATTTTGCAGGAACAATAGCAATATTTCTTCAAAAAGATTGCATCCTTCCCTACCTCTTCAAATGTCCCTTCTTCTAGGGGCCTAGCTTCAGGCCTTCCTGAAACTAGGCAGGGGGAGATGTCTTGAAGAAGCTCCTTTTTGTTAGGGGGATATACTTTCCTTTTGACAGGGGGAGATGTTTTGATGAAGCTCCTTTATGATCGGGGGAGATTTTTTATGAAGATGCTCAAAGTTTCAAGGGGAGATGCTATATGAAAAAGAAAAATCATTCAGTTGATTAAGAAGCATATTTTTAGTTCTTGATAAAGCTCACAGAAGTTTGCAGTTTTAGTTTTGTTTCAGATTCAGATATAGCAGATTCAAATGTAGATTGGTAGCAAATCAGATTAAGAAATAATTTTTGTTAGAGCAGATTCAATTCAGATCAACAAATTCAGAAAGCTGAAAAATGCAGATTCAGAACTACTGTTTGATATAGAAAATACAGCTCAGATAATCAAATTCAGAAAGCAGAAGGCAATGCCAGAATTCAGAGAAAGACAAAAGGTTCTATTTATTTGTTTTTATTATTTCTATTTTCAATGTAAATTTCAATACTCAGAGTATCATATTTTTATATCTGCTGAAATGTTTAAAATCTGTCAGATATATATGCTCTTTTGTTTTGTTGTTAGTTTTATTATCCAATTTTTGTCAAATAGTGTCCTAACCCAAATAGTGGGAGATTGTAGGAACAACCCTATAACTGATTTCGGCTAGGATCACTATCTATTGACTAGGAGTAAGTTGACCCCAATGTATAGTCCAAAGGGTCAAGGTTTTAGGATGATAGATCTAAGGAAAAGATAAGTTTTCTGCGTTCGACGAACTCCATCCTGCGTTCGATGAACGACATGCTCTAGTTCGACGAACTCGCCAAGGTTTTGTGTTCGACGAACTCATTCTGCGTTCGACGAACTCCTCTCTGCGTTCGACGAAAGACATGCTCCTGCGTTCGACGAACTTGACCAAGTCTTAGCGTTCGACCAAGCCTCAGCGGTCGACGAATTGATTCAGATCGACGAAAGTTCTTCTCAGCTCAATAAATTCAATATTCCAGCTAGCTTATCAGATATTGTCTTTCAGTTCGACGACCTCTAGCTTGAGATCGACAAACTCTAGATTGTGTTCAACGAAATTTTTATTCAGTTCAATATTTCAGAAGGATTACTTTTATTTCATTCTCTAAACTCAGATCTTTTATCAGCAATGAATCTATTCCTACCAGATAAGTCAAGGATTATATCTTTCCTTTTATTTTATTCATTTCCATTCTCTTCCTAAGAAAATAGCCATTTGGCGGAAAAGGATACATTAATTAAAAAGAAATAGGAATTAAATATCTGTTTACAGTTCCAAGGAAACATTCAATTTAGAATATTTTATTCCTTATTGAGAGATTTGAAATTCAAAATCAGAGATATATTCTCAAAAGAAGAAGTATTATAATATAACAGCAGTACAGGCAGACAAGAAAGTTTTTACAACAAAAGAGGAAGAAGAAAGAGTCGGGAAAAAATATACAGAAAGAGGAAGGAAGAAAATGTAGAGACAAATACCGAAAGCAGAAAGCAAAATAGTTTACAGATCTTCATCTTCCTCAAGCAACAATCTTATTCTCTGAGAATAACATCAACATTCTTATCTCAGATCTCTGCTGCAAGTTTCAAGATCCTCAAGAGCAACAAACAATCTGAGAAACCTTTGTCTCTCAGATTCATCAGCTATCAAGGAAGATCTACCTTCAAGAGAAAGCTCCATCCTCAACAATCAACTATTTTCTATCAGACATGGGGAGCTTTACAACATAAATATCCACTAGTCTTCTCTCAGATTATTGACAGAGAAGAACATCTAAACCCTCTTTATCCCATTCTGTACATGGTTATAACTCCCTTCAAAAGTTAACCCCTTGACGGCAGGGCACCTGAACAAAAACCTATAGTTTGATTTGAGCACCTGATCAAAAGCTCATTGGTGTTTGGATACCTGATCAAAAATCCATTGGTGATAGGGCACCTGATCAAAAACCTAGTGGAATCCTACCAAGGGTGGTAGAAGAGTAGATGTACCCAGGTTGATTAGGGAACTACTATAAAATCTTTGTATCCTCAGTGTTGTGTTTCTTTTTCTATACTGTGTTGTGTGCTTTGTTTTTATTTTGTTTTATAACTCACTCTATTATACACATATAAATATCACTATTTTAATTCCACTATAAAATTAAGTGAAAAACTTTTTAATACTCTATTCACCCCCCCCCCCCCCCCTCTAGAGTAAATCTAAGATCTAACCTTACTTTCATTAGTGATGGAAGCTCTATTGAGAACATAACAAGCAGTATTGAATGCCTCAGCCCAAAAATATTCTAGGAGTGAGGAGTCACTAAGCAATGTTCTCCCAGCTTCTATCAAGGACCTATTCCTCCTCTCATCCACACCATTTTGTTGTTGACTCCTTGGGGAGGATAACTCTTGGGTGATACCAAATTCTTGATAAAACCTTGTCATGGCTTCAGATTGAAACTGTGTCATGGTCAGTCCTAGTCCTGACCACAGTACATTGTAAGTCATTTTGAATTGCCTTAACATGGTTTATAAACACATCTAAAGTATCAGATTTCTTCTTAAGGAAGAATACCCATGTATATTTTGAGTGATCATCAACAATCACCAAAGTATACAACTTCCCACCTAGGCTCTCAATTGGCAAAGGACCAAACAAGTCCATGTGCAATAGATATAGACATCTTTCAGTCTCTTTGGAGCCAATACTTTTAAAGGTGGCCCTTGTTTGCTAACTAATTTGGCAAGCATGACAGAGACCACTTTTAATAAATTTCATGTTTAGACTATTCCTAACAAGGTTTTTAGAGAATGGTCTATACATTATCTTGTAGTTAATGTGGGCAAGTACCTTGTGCCTTTGAACATGATGAGACTCATTCATTAGCCACAAGACACATAGAAGATTGAGAAGTATTGCATATAAAATCTAAACAATAAACATTCCCACTCCTAGTTCCTGAGAGAATGGTCTGTAAGTCATTAGACTTTTTGATCAAGCAATTGTCATTGTGGAATTCAATGACATAGCCTAAGTCACATAGATGACTTATGCTTACAAGGTTGTGTTGCAACCCTTCAATATAATCTACCCTTGTGATTGAAACAATGCCATTGGAGATCATTGTTGGATTTGTAGGCGCCCTTAGAGGGGGGGGGGGGGGTGAATAAGGGTTTTAAAAACTTTAAACATTAAGAGAAAACTTTTGATATTTTGATCGAAGTTAAATGAAAAGTAAATAGATAATGAAATTAGAAATGAAATCAATTTTATTAAACAAGAAAAGACATGATTATCATTTATAAAATTGATTACAAAATCTGAATTCAATGACGCTAGAAATCGAAGCGAATAATATGAAAACCATTTTTTTTCTATATCGACTTGTATCCCTACGAATCGGTTGGCTTTAGCCGATCTCTCCCCAGATACAGCCTCAAGCCGCTCTAAGCAATCTATCACCAGAAAGGCCTCGAGCACCCCCAAGATCTACTCCCAAGACCCAGTTGCCAACACGAGGCGAATTACTCCCTAAGTCCAACCTAGACCTAGTCGCCGTGTGGTGAATTCACGAGCCGATTAGAAAGATGAAAATAAGGACAAAATACAAAATACAAATACAAAACTCCCTATGAGGTAATCTGAAGGAGACGCCGAAGAATCGCTGAAGATTGTAGAAGTCCAAGCGTGCGTTCTTCGCATTGAGTTAGCGTGTTGATCCATGCCTCCTTTGATTCCTCCTTTTGAAATATGAGTGGGAGATGTGTTTGTCTGGAAATACTACCCTCACAAAGTTTCTAAAGTGCTGGAATGGGGCTCTTGACAATCAGTGGTCGGAGAAGACAAAATCTTCCGATTTATAGAATTTGAGCTAACGTCGGCGTTAAGTCCTAACGCCTGGCATTGACCATATATAGCAATATATTAATGGCTCGGATCTTCAGAAGAGGAAGGAGATTCTGCACTTTAGGAATGTTTTATTTTAGGCAATATCAACGATGGTGTTAAGACTAACGCGGTGCGTTGGGCAAATCATTTCTAATGTTCCTCCTGAAATCACGGCTGATTTCTCCTTGCCAAATTCATCGACCGAATAGCACCCAGCGTTAAGACTAACGCCTGGCATTGAGATTTTTTCTTTAATCAGACGGCACGCCATCTTCTCCGAACAGCATCTTCGTCGAACGCCATTTTCGTCAAACGGATAGCGCCCGGCATTAAGAGCTAACGCCTGGCATTGAGTTTCATCTTCAATTAGCTGGCACCCGAATTCGTCAAACAGATAATTTCGTCGAACACAATTCATCAAACTGGTTTCATATTTCGTCGAACGACCTTTCGTCGAACGAAGTTCGTCGAACGACCTTTCGTCGAACGAAGTTCGTCGAACGGGCTTCATTATTCGTCGACCGGAAATTCATCGAACGCAAGATCGTCGAACACAAGATCGTCGAACGCAAGATCTATTTCGTCGAACCCAGCTTCCGTTCTCAGCGGCTTGATTTCGTCGATCGCAGCATCTAGTTCGTCGAATGAAAATTTCGTCGAGCACATTTCGTCGAACGTCGTGGTACACATTTAAGAGTAACGCTTGGCGTTGAGTAACTTTTTCAGTCCTTCATCTTGTGGTTAGTGCTAGACCATTATTGTAGCTACCTGGTGTCAAAAACTATCCATACCTACATGCTAAAAACACAATGGTAACAAGATCAAATACAAGTAGGATTTGTTATTCTCAAATCAAAGGGATGTGGAAAACCATGTTCCAACAATCTCCCCCTTTTGATAATAACAAATCAAATTAGAGATAAATCAGATTCATAGATAAAGCATTTGTGTTTTTGAAAGGATATATGACACAAGCAATTTATAAGATAATAATAAGAATTATAGTTTCATTGAACATTGTTCTCCCCCTAGAAAGATGCTCCCCCTTAGTGTATACTCCCATAAAATAGATACATGCTCCCCCTTAATCTAGTGAATCCTACTCCATTAATCAATATGATTTAGCATTTTATTCTCCCCCTTTGTTATTAGCAAAAGCGGGTGGAGTGAAACAAAACTAGAATAACGAAGACAAAAGTTGGGACATAACTAAGAGAGGAATATGAGTTTTGTGTAAACATAAAGTAAGTCATGATTGAGCTAAGGGAGACAGTAACACAGCAGAAAGATATATGATCGACGTGAAAGAACATTAATGAAAATAATCACTTGCCCTTTTTAAATTAATTTTAAGGGTGATTCTACTTGTTAAGATAGATCCAAGTTTGTTTGAACAAGAACAAGTGAAAAATAAATCCTTAGAAATAAGCATGAGAACACAAGTAAATGATGAAAAGAGAAATGTGGAAAAAAAAACAAAAACAAAAAAAATAAGAGTAGTGTTTTTGGTATAGTTTGACCATTCCAACAATATGTCTAGACTCTTCACATTTGAGCATTTTAACTTTGAAATTTTTCATAACTAATAGGCAAGCATGATTTAACATATTCAAAAAGATAATAACTACAATGTAACCAATTCGTATTTCAAGTAAGGAAAACATTGTAGAAATCATGCATTGCAATCTAGTGCGTTTACTTGAGTTTTTAGAGAATTATGTAAAGTTTGCATTAGGATCCAATTCTCATGAGTGGAAGCTTTATGAAAAACAATGATGCGTGCATATGGTGTTTTGATAAAAGTATACAAGTGAAATAATCAAAACACATGACATATGTAGTGAAATAGTAACAACAACAATAAGATTGTAATCATATAATTACTTTCACACATCACATCTAGAATAAAATTTCAAAGCACATAACATACGTACAACTACCAAGGTGCTTCACCCACACAATGCTCATGAAGACTTATCAGGGAGCGAAGTAGTGCTTGGGGGATCACATAAGCAATTTTATTGATTTTTATTTTTTGTGATCCGGTGTACAAATAGAAGTGATAGAAAGAAATATGTTTGCACAAGACACTTTACAATTCTTTCCAAGGTGCTCAACCTCACAATGCTCATTAAGACTTATCAGGAGGGTGAGTAGTGCTTGGTGGAGTTATCTTTGGCCTTTTATTTTAGGTTTTATTAAGGGCCAAAAGGTCTCCGAATTCACTTGTTGTAGCAAACAATAATATTATTGAAATAACACTTCTATATCGTGCATGAAATTTATTGTTGAAAGACGGTGTAGGTAATTTAGACATACAACTTAATATGTTAAAACTATTACACTACACAATCATGCAACACTAGGATTATGAGCACATGTAGATTACCAAAATAGTGAGTGTATAATTCATTGATTAACATAAAGCATTACTCATACTTAGAGGAATGCTATGCAATCATACACAATTATCTATAGACTATTTCATTGCACGTAATCAGATTAAGGTCAAGGCATGACAAACAATGTTTAGAAAATTTGAAATTAAAATTGGACATTGAAGAGAATCTTAATTTGTATGCCTAATCAATTTTGACTATTTGAAACAAAATGACTAAGATATATGCTCTTGTGAAGACATATAGTCACACCATAATTTTGTAAATATTTAAAACAACAAAAATGATAAAAGCATATTTTTGATCATTTTGAATTATTTAAAATTTATTTTGTATTTTGAAATGAAACAACCAAATTAATAACACAATAGTTTCAAATATTTAGAAAATAAACAGAGAAAAGCCATTAGAAAAATATTAGAAATATTTTGGAAAAATCAGAAATTCAATTTGGCCAAAGTAGCTAACACCTGGCGTTAAGTACTTAACGCCAAAACATTACTCGATTTTTGAGAATTTTTGAAAAAATTTCTTTTAGCATAGATATTATATATAGACCTTCTTAGGGAAGAAATTTCAGAGACGTTGAAAATGGTTAGAAGGCTATTCAAGCATGTTTTTATTTAAAAAAATGGTTTTTATATTTTAATGTGGTTTTCATATATTTGTGTTTTACAAGATTATTAGAGCTCAAAAATGATAAAATATGCAAAACACAAAATAAGCATGTTCGATCATAAACAAGAATGCATGAATAATATTGTCATAAAGACTGCATGCAAACAATACGATATAGGAATGTCTTAGATAATAATACCCTAACTATATGCCTACACACTAGTCCCGTACTAAATGACGGATGGGCATGAGGAGCTGCACACATGCCATAGGATGGGGTGTTAATCCCATATGCACATGATGCGTGTCGGCAAGTGCACCGGTCGCTGTCAAGTAATAATTGTGGAGAATGGAATCCCCGGATGTCGGTCTCTTGAGGAATGCAGGTGGGGTGAACGAATCGCGCAGTGACTATTGTTACACAAGCGTTTCACAAACACAAAGAGGGGGTTTTTGGTTGGTTTTCCTAGTCTTAACAACAGCAAAAGAAATGCGGGTCAAAAGCACCGCTTCGCAAGGTGAGATAGATGCAATGGCCGCGATGCCGTGCTTCGAGAGGTGGATGGAGCGTGCTCAAGTGCGAGAAGGTGAGGGTCGCAAACACCTCTTCACAACCGCCGTTAGCTCTTGTTAACGCGGAACAAACACCTTGCGTGCGTGCGTGATTGAGTGAGTGGAAAACGGAGTGAATCACAAGCAAACCATGAAGAACAACAAGGAAACATTCATTTCAACAAACAACATCACAATATTCAAGTTTACACGGCTCAACGAGTACAATGAAGGAAAGAGGACAGAAATAACCGATGGTGAAGACTAGCGGCCGTTCACGGCCGGAATGGTAGGTTGTCGGGCTACCTCCGGACTCGGGCGGACTATGCTTCCGGCGTAAAGAGTTGTCACAATCTCCCTACGTAGCTCCGTCGTCTTCGACTTCAGGTTTCTTCTTCTTCTCACCGGGCGAAATGAGAGAATGGCTGCTTGGAGGCTTGCGGATGGTGAAGAACACTCACGGACAATGGAGGAAGTCTTGGAATGGATGGAGGAGGCTTCCCCTTGCGTAGGAGATGAAGTGGAGGCGTCCCAAGGTGGTGGTCGGCGGCGTACGGAACAGGAACTCCGCTCCCGCAATCAGATCTCGCCCTAAAATCGGAACATGCGTTTAAATAGGCGCTGGAATAAATACTGCGCACGATCATTGGCGCACGACCAGTGGTCGTGCGCACAGGAATTCTGCGATCGTGCGCACTGCCTGGGTGGAACCTGCAAGACACGAAATTTATGAAATAACATGTTCGCACGACCAGTGGCGCACGACCGGTGGTCGTGCGCACTATCGTCGGTGGTCGTGCGCATTAGACGAAACAGAACTCAGAAATTTAATGATAAGTGCGCACGAACAGTGGCGCACGACCGGTGGTCGTGCACACTAACGTTGATGGTCGTGCGCACTACACCAAACAGAACTCATGAAAAAAGGGTTAAGTGCACACGATCAGTGGCGCACGACCAGTGGTCGTGCGCAATAGAACAAGTGATCGTGCGCAGTGTTCCTGTGCAGAATTGCACCGGAAACACCTACACGACTCCTATTCCGGCACAACCACAAATCCAGCCACTGAAGGTGGCACTTAACAACGCATGAAAACTACTAATGACGATAAGCAAGAAATCACACCAAAGTGGCCCCAGAAGTGCACCTAGCATGGATTATCAAATATAACCTATAACAGGGCTAAAGTGAGGTGAAATGACTGAATAGCGACCCGGATGAGTCCATAAATTTGTATATGATCAGGACTCATCACACCCCCAGACTTAACTGTTTGCGCGTCCCGAGCAAACGAATCCGGCGGAGTGTGAAAACGATAATTAACATAGAGAATTACACAAAGGAGTACGGTGCGAAGTAACATACGCATGCGAGTAGAGATTCTAGTAGAAGAAGATTCTAACTATGCTAACTAATTTACAAAAGTATTAAAGCGTAAGTAAAGATTTAGTTGTACTCAGTTGGTGAATTATGAAGAATTTGAACGATCATGCCCGGTATGAACGTGACGAGACACTGAGGCGGGTGTTGCAAAAGATCGGGGCTTAGGAGTAACTCCGCTGAAATCCATCAACGTCGTGAACCATACGCTTGCCAGGTCACACTCTCTCCACGGCGCTAGCAAACTCACAAATCAAATCAGTAGGACTTTTAGGATTAAAATGGGGCTTAGGTCACGGTAGGATATTCAAAGTTAAACACGATGGCTACGCAACCCAAGTGAGCTAACGGAACGCTGCACCTCACAAAACCAACAAACTATGCTCGTGTGACACACCCCCAGACTTATCATGAAAACCAGGTGTGCACACGGCCTACTTCACAAATACCAACAGATTTTCTATTTAGCTCGGATGGATCTCTTTTCAAAATACGCTCTCTTTTTTTTTTTTTTTCTTTTAACATAATTTACTTCTTTTATGTATCCTCCGGTTGGTTCAAAATCAGCAGATGGACTTTATTTTCCCTTCATAACACAATGATTCCACACACCACACAAGTTGAGAATTATGAGCGCAGTTAAAAACAATTTGGTTGCGGGAGTAGGATAGGCTTCAGGCTTTGGTGGATGAAGAGGAGCTGAACAAAGGATTGGTAGGCACAAATTTGGCTTGCAAACGGTGAACGAAAAGGACAGGGAATAGCAAGGCTCAAACTAGCCAAAGGGTGGCCTACAACATGATTAACTCGACGAGTAGCTCTCACACATGCTTCGAGAGTCGCTTGGGGCAAGTTCTTAGCCCACGAGAAAGGTAAACCTTCCTCCCGACTCGAGCAACATACGACTAGCACTCGTACACACACAACACCGGGTTATCGTCAATTTTATTCAAATTCACCACTTGAGTATAATAAATCTAAATTTACGCAGAAATACTAAACATAAATTAGATGCATAAAGAAAATCTAGTTCTACTCAAATTCGACCATAACATGCGAAGTGACTAGAACACTACATGAGTCAACATCGCACTCCAAATAATAATTCCTATGTTAACAACCTATTTCACATTCCAACCACAATAGTCTAAACGGAACAACAACAAAAAGATAAGCGCGCACTCAAGTGGGTGAAGTGGTGTGTGAAGAATGCAACAATGATAATGATAAGGATATATAAAAAGCAACCTTCTAGTATGCAGTGCAAATCGTGCACAGTGGATAACAACAACCGCTCCCCCAGACTTAAGCTAAACAATATATCTAGAAATTTGAAGCTAAAAGAGGGGAGAGAGTGTTACCCAATGCTCAGAATTGAGCATACCAGACGATTGGCGTTTATGATCAAGAACAGTCCGCAACATCCGCACCATCGAACACAAAACCTGCAAGCACAAAACTCAAAACAACAAAAGCATATGCAAAAGATGAACTAAAAGAAGTTAGATAAAAAGAAATACGAAATCAGGAAATCTGGGTTGTCTCCCAGTAGCGCTTTCATTTAACGTCCTTAAGCTGGACCAAATACCTGTATTAGCATTGTTTATAAAGTGCAGGAATTAAAAAGAGATACTCAGAAACGGTTCACCACATCAAATAAAACACAAATCAGCTGAAAGCGCTCTTATGGTGCGCATCTCCCGTAGCACGTAGGCGGGAGGTGAAGGCTTTAGGGCCAGCACTGGTACTACCCAATGCTCCCCTAACCTCCGCCACCTTGCCACGGAGAGCGGCAGCACGAGCGTCGCGCAGAAGTTTTTCCTTTTTAAGTTTGGTGACAGTCAGAGACTGCCACCGTTGAGAGTTCTCAGATTTTTCCACCTTAGCGGTGGGTGGCGTCACTTCCGGTGTCACGGTGACCACCGGTTTGGCCCAGGAGATGGAGCGCTTAGATTGTTTATTACATGAATCAAAATAAGAGGGTAATGGGACATTGTCCCGGACCAAATTCACGTCAGAGTTTTTTGAATTGCAGTCTTCTTCCGTCTCGGAACCAAACTCTCGCCGAAGATCAACTTCTTCTTCTTCACTAGACAGGTACTCCTCCTTTTTCCCTTCACTTGATTCTTTGACTTCTTCATGCCCTGCACAGCTCAACGATTCATCAAAATTAAAAGGAGGGGGCGGAGTGAATGTTTCAGCTGTGGCTTCGGAGCAAGTGGGCTGCTGCATCTTATTGGTTAGGACAATGCATCCCGTAGCAAAATCAAGGGTGGCACCGCTCTCTTTCAAGAACGGCACGCCCAAGATTGGAATAGAATGATTTTCCTGCGGGCCCAAAACCTGAAAATTAGCAACAACAATTGTCCCCTCAACTGTCACCTCCACATTCTTCACTTCCCCCTCGGATTGAATAACAGTCCCATTGGCAAGCACAAGGGATTTCCTTTCCTCCGTGTTCATTTCCAGTTGTAATTTAGCTACATCTTGCAACGCAATGACGTTGCGAGATGAACCAGAATCACACAAAGCTTTCGTTTCATAATTGTTGATGGAACAAAAAATTACCAGCTCATTCGGATCAGCCTCTACCACATCCCAAAGACTCTTCCCTTGATCAATTGGGTTCTTTTCCGTGTTGCTGGGAAAGGTCCCCTGCGATCGCTCGGTTAGCACTTGGGCCAATTGGCCCAACTGCGTCTCCAAGTTTCGCATGGATGCAGTTTGATTTACCATATTCGAATTAGCTACTTGCATGAATTTCTCCATCATCTCTTCTAGATTACTCTTTTTTTGGGTGGGGGGTGCTTGGTTATAATCCGGGTGTGGTGGCCTCGGTTGGCTCCCGGAGGCGTAAGCATCGTTTTGATGCTGCCCCGGTGCCCATCGTTGGCCAGGTGTGTTTGGATTCCACAAGAAGTTCGGGTGACTTCTCGCTCCCGGATTATAAGCATTATTGAAAGGCGCCCCCCTAGGCTGAATTCCTACATAATTAAAAGATTCGTTCAAGTTCAAGTGTGCGAAGTCACCTGCCACGTGGTTCCCCGAACATTCATACGCGTGGTGGCCTCCGCCTCCACATCCCTCGCAGGTAATGACAGCAGCAGGCGCGGATGGAGAGGGGAGTGAGTCGACCATGAAGAGACCTCGGCCGTTTCTTGGAGCATTTCTCCCTGCAGTCCATGGTTGGAGCTCGTGGCCAGGACAACGGCGAAGGAGATCGTTGAGGCGCTCCCATGCTTCAGCAAGGGTCTCTTGGTCAAATTGGCGAAATGTGGCGATCTCCCGCCACAAGCTCACGATCTTATCCACAGGATGGAATTTAGCAAGGAACTTGGACGCGAGAGCATCCCAAGTTGCAGCAGTCCCTGGCGGAATGGAATGGAGCCACACCTTTGCTTTGTCGCGGAGTGAAAAGGGAAACAGTCTAAGCTTGACCGTGTCGTCAGCAATCCCTGCGTAGCGGAAAGTTCCGCAAATATCAGAAAACTCCGCCAGATGCAGATGCGGATCTTCGCTGGCAAACCCCGAGAACTGAGCGTTGTTCCGGATGATGTTTAAGACCGCTGGCTTGATCTCAAACTGATTATTCATAATATTGGGTCCGAACCCCGGATACACACTCCCAGCAGTTGGAGTGGTGTAGTCCCTCATCGTGCGGGGCCGAGGCCTAGCCGCCTCCTGCTCATCTCCAGGCTGATGTTGCCCCACGTCGGGCATTCTCGGATCAACATCATTTGGGTCTACCTTATCACCCATTGCCGCCTGTGCGGCTGCAGCGCGCCTTCTTGCGCGAACGGTCCGTTCAATCTCAGGATCGAAGGGTACGAGTTCCCCTGCGGGTTGTCTCAGCATGCACTGTCACAAACAAAAAGAAAAACAAAGAAAATAAAAAACAACTGCTCGTATAACGAAAGTCACAACACGGGACGTTACACGCCTGCACTCCCCGGCAACGGCGCCAAAAACTTGATGCGTGTCGGCAAGTGCACCGGTCACTGTCAAGTAATAATTGTGGAGAATGGAATCCCCGGATGTCGGTCTCTTGAGGAATGCAGGTTGGGTGAACGAATCGCGCAGTGACTATTGTTACACAAGCGTTTCACAAACACAAAGAGGGGGTTTTTGGTTGGTTTTCCTAGTCTTAACAACAGCAAAAGAAATGCGGGTCGAAAGCACCGCTTCGCAAGGTGAGATGGATGCAATGGCCGCGATGCCGTGCTTCGAGAGGTGGATGGAGCGTGCTCAAGTGCGAGAAGGTGAGGGTCGCAAACACCTCTTCACAACTGCCGTTAGCTCTTGCTAACGCGGAACAAACACCTTGCGTGCGTGCGTGAGTGAGTGAGTGGAAAACGGAGTGAATCGCAAGCAAACCATGAAGAACAACAAGGAAACATTCATTTCAACAAACAACATCACAATATTCAAGTTTACACGGCTCAACGAGTACAATGAAGGAAAGAGGAAAGAAATAACCGATGGTGAAGACTAGCGGCCGTTCACGGCCGGAATGGTAGGTTGTCGGGCTACCTCCGGACTCGGGCGGACTATGCTTCCGGCGTAAAGAGTTGTCACAATCTCCCTACATAGCTCCGTCGTCTTCGACTTCAGGTTTCTTCTTCTTCTCACCGGGCGAAATGAGAGAATGGCTGCTTGGAGGCTTGCGGATGGTGAAGAACACTCACGGACAATGGAGGAAGTCTTGGAATGGATGGAGGAGGCTTCCCCTTGCGTAGGAGATGAAGTGGAGGCGTCCCAAGGTGGTGGTCGGCGGCGTACGGAACAGGAACTCCGCTCCCGCAATCAGATCTCGCCCTAAAATCGGAACAGGCGTTTAAATAGGCGCTGGAATAAATACTGCGCACGATCATTGGCGCACGACCAGTGGTCGTGCGCACAGGAATTCTGCGATCGTGCGCACTGCCTGGGTGGAACCTACAAGAAACGAAATTTATAAAATAACATGTGCGCACGACCAGTGGCGCACGACCGGTGGTCGTGCGCATTAGACGAAACAGAACTCAGAAATTTAATGATAAGTGCGCACGAACAGTGGCGCACGACCGGTGGTCGTGCACACTGGCGTTGATGGTCGTGCGCACTACACCAAACAGAACTCATGAAAAAAGGGTTAAGTGCACACGATCAGTGGCGCACGACCAGTGGTCGTGCGCAATAGAACAAGTGATCGTGCGCAGTGTTCCTGTGCAGAATTGCACCGGAAACACCTACACGACTCCTATTCCAGCACAACCACAAATCCAGCCACTGAAGGTGGCACTTAACAGCGCATGAAAACTACTAATGACGATAAGCACGAAATCACACCAAAGTGGCCCCAGAAGTGCACCTAGCATGGATTATCAAATATAACCTATAACAGGGCTAAAGTGCGGTGAAATGACTGAATAGCGACCCGGATGAGTCCATAAATGTGTATATGATCAGGACTCATCACACCCCCAGACTTAACTGTTTGCGCGTCCCGAGCAAACGAATCCGGCGGAGTGTGAAAACGATAATTAACATAGAGAATTACACAAAGGAGTACGGTGCGAAGTAACATACGCATGCGAGTAGAGATTCTAGTAGAAGAAGATTCTAACTATGCTAACTAATTTACAAAAGTATTAAAGCGTAAGTAAAGATTTAGTTGTACTCAGTTGGTGAATTATGAAGAATTTGAACGATCATGCCCGGTATGAACGTGACGAGACACTGAGGCGGGTGTTGCAAAAGATCGGGGCTTAGGAGTAACTCCGCTGAAATCCATCAACGTCGTGAACCATACGCTTGCCAGGTCACACTCTCTCCACGGCGCTAGCAAACTCGCAAATCAAATCAGTAGGACTTTTAGGATTAAAATGGGGCTTAGGTCACGGTAGGATATTCAAAGTTAAACACGATGGCTACGCAACCCAAGTGAGCTAACGGAATGCTGCACCTCACAAAACCAACAAACTATGCTCGTGTGACACACCCCCAGACTTATCATGAAAACCAGGTGTGCACACGGCCTACTTCACAAATACCAACAGATTTTCTATTTAGCTCAGAAGGATCTCTTTTCAAAATACGCTCTTTTTTTTTTCTTTTAACATAATTTACTTCTTTTATGTATCCTCCGGTTGGTTCAAAATCAGCAGATGGACTTTATTTTCCCTTCATAACACAATGATTCCACACACCACACAAGTTGAGAATTATGAGCGCAGTTAAAAACAATTTGGTTGCGGGAGTAGGATCGGCTTCAGGCTTTGGTGGATGAAGAGGAGCTGAACAAAGGATTGGTAGGCACAAATTTGGCTTGCAACGGTGAACGAAAAGGACAGGGAATAGCAAGGCTCAAACTAGCCAAAGGGTGGCCTACATCATGATTAACTCGACGAGTAGCTCTCACACATGCTTCGAGAGTCGCTTGGGGCAAGTTCTTAGCCCACGAGAAAGGTAAACCTTCCTCCCGACTCGAGCAACATACGACTAGCACTCGTACACACACAACACCGGGTTATCGTCAATTTTATTCAAATTCACCACTTGAGTATAATAAATCTAAATTTACGCAGAAATACTAAACATAAATTAGATGCATAAAGAAAATCTAGTTCTACTCAAATTCTACCATAACATGCGAAGTGACTAGAACACTACATGAGTCAACATCGCACTCCAAATAATAATTCCTATGTTAACAACCTATTTCACATTCCAACCACAATAGTCTAAACGGAACAACAACAAAAAGATAAGCGCGCACTCAAGTGGGTGAAGTGGTGTGTGAAGAATGCAACAATGATAATGATAAGGATAAATAAAAAGCAACCTTCTAGTATGCAGTGCAACTCGTGCACAGTGGATAACAACAACCGCTCCCCCAGACTTAAGCTAAACAATATATCTAGAAATTTGAAGCTAAAAGAGGGGAGAAAGTGTTACCCAATGCTCAAAATTGAGCATACCAGACGATTGGCGTTTATGATCAAGAACAGTCCGCAACATCCGCACCATCGAACACAAAACCTGCAAGCACAAAACTCAAAACAACAAAAGCATATGCAAAAGCTGAACTAAAAGAAGTTAGATAAAAAGAAATACGAAATCAGGAAATCTGGGTTGTCTCCCAGTAGCGCTTTCATTTAACGTCCTTAAGCTGGACCAAATACCTGTATTAGCATTGTTTATAAAGTGCAGGAATTTAAAAGAGATACTCAGAAACGGTTCACCACATCAAATAAAACACAAATCAGCTGAAAGCGCTCTTATGGTGCGCGTTTCCCGTAGCACGTAGGCGGGAGGTGAAGGCTTTAGGGCCAGCACTGGTATTACCCAATGCTCCCCTAACCTCCGCCACCTTGCCACGGAGAGCGGCAGCATGAGCGTCGCGCAGAAGTTTTTCCTTTTTAAGTTTGGTGACAGTCAGAGACTGCCACCGTTGAGAGTTCTCAGATTTTTCCACCTTAGCGGTGGGTGGCGTCACTTCCGGTGTCACGGTGACCACCGGTTTGGCCCAGGAGATGGAGCGCTTAGATAGTTTATTACATGAATCAAAATAAGAGGGCAATGGGACATTGTCCCGAACCAAATTCACGTCAGAGTTTTTTGAATTGCAGTCTTCTTCCATCTCGGAACCAAACTCTCGCCGAAGATCAACTTCTTCTTCTTCACTAGACAGGTACTCCTCCTTTTTCCCTTCACTTGATTCTTTGACTTCTTCATGCCCTGCACAGCTCAATGATTCATCAAAATTAAAAGGAGGGGGCGGAGTGAATGTTTCAGCTGTGGCTTCGGAGCAAGTGGGCTGCTGCATCTTATTGGTTAGGACAATGCATCCCGTAGCAAAATCAAGGGTGGCACCGCTCTCTTTCAAGAACGGCACGCCCAAGATAGGAATAGAATGATTTTCCTGCGGGCCCAAAACCTGAAAATCAGCAACAACAATTGTCCCCTCAACTGTCACCTCCACATTCTTCACTTCCCCCTCGGATTGAATAACAGTCCCATTGGCAAGCACAAGGGATTTCCTTTCCTCCGTGTTCATTTCCAGTTGTAATTTAGCTACATCTTGCAACGCAATGACATTGCGAGATGAACCAGAATCACACAAAGCTTTCGTTTCAAAATTGTTGATGGAACAAGAAATTACCAGCTCACTCGGATCAGCCTCTACCACATCCCAAAGACTCTTCCCTTGATCAATTGGGGTCTTTTCCGTGTTGCTGGGAAGGGTCCCCTGCGATCGCTCGGTTAGCACTTGGGCCAATTGGCCCAACTGCGTCTCCAAGTTTCGCATGGATGCAGTTTGATTTACCATATTCGAATTAGCTACTTGCATTAATTTCTCCATCATCTCTTCTAGATTACTCTTTTTTTGGGTGGGGGGTGCTTGGTTATAATCCGGGTGTGGTGGCCTCGGTTGGCTCCCGGAGGCGTAAGCATCGTTTTGATGCTGCCCCGGTGCCCATCGTTGGCCAGGTGTGTTTGGATTCCACGAGAAGTTCGGGTGACTTCTCGCTCCCGGATTATAAGCATTATTGAAAGGCGCCCCCCTAGGCTGATTTCCTACATAATTAAAAGATTCGTTCAAGTTCAAGTGTGCGAAGTCACCTGCCACGTGGTTCCCCGAACATTCATACGCGTGGTGGCCTCCGCCTCCACATCCCTCGCAGGTAATGACAGCAGCAGGCGCGGATGGAGAGGGGAGTGAGTCGACCATGAAGAGACCTCGGCCGTTTCTTGGAGCATTTCTCCCTGCAGTCCAGAATGTACTGTGGGAGGCAGTGTCGCGCAGAATTCGAAGGGCTTCCTCAGGAGTGTGGTTCATCAAGCTACCACCCGCCGCAGCATCGATCATTGCCCTGTAGTTGGGCTCGATCGCAAAGTAGAACAATTCGACCACATTCCATGGTTGGAGCTCGTGGCCAGGACAACGGCGAAGGAGATCGTTGAGGCGCTCCCATGCTTCAGCAAGGGTCTCTTGGTCAAATTGGCGAAATGTGGCGATCTCCCGCCACAAGCTCACGATCTTATCCACAGGATGGAATTTAGCAAGGAACTTGGACGCGAGAGCATCCCAAGTTGCAGCAGTCCCTGGCAGAATGGAATGGAGCCACACCTTTGCTTTGTCGCGGAGTGAAAAGGGAAACAGTCTAAGCTTGACCGTGTCGTCAGCAATCCCTACGTAGCGGAAGGTTCCGCAAATATCAGAAAACTCCGCCAGATGCAGATGCGGATCTTCGCTAGCCAACCCCGAGAACTGAGCGTTGTTCCGGATGATGTTTAAGACCGCTGGCTTGATCTCAAACTGATTATTCATAATATTGGGTCCGAACCCCGGATACACACTCCCAGCAGTTGGAGTGGTGTAGTCCCTCATCGTGCGGGGCCGAGGCCTAGCCGCCTCCTGCTCATCTCCAAGCTGATGTTGCCCCACGTCGGGCATTCTCGGATCAACATCATTTGGGTCTACCTGATAACCAATTGCCGCCTGTGCGGCTGCAGCGCGCCTTCTTGCGCGAACGGTCCGTTCAATCTCAGGATCGAAGGGTACGAGTAACCCTGCGGCTTGTCTCTGCATGCACTGTCACAAACAAAAAGAAAAAACAAAGAAAATCAAAAACAACTGCTCGTATAACGAAAGTCACAACACGGGACGTTACACGCCTGCACTCCCCGGCAACGGCGCCAAAAACTTGATGCGTGTCGGCAAGTGCACCGGTCGCTGTCAAGTAATAATTGTGGAGAATGGAATCCCCGGATGTCGGTCTCTTGAGGAATGCAGGTTGGGTGAACGAATCACGCAGTGACTATTGTTACACAAGCGTTTCACAAACACAAAGAGGGGGTTTTTGGTTGGTTTTCCTAGTCTTAAAAACAGCAAAAGAAATGCGGGTCGAAAGCACCGCTTCGCAAGGTGAGATGGATGCAACGGCCGCGATGCCGTGCTTCAAGAGGTGGATGGAGCGTGCTCAAGTGCGAGAAGGTGAGGGTCTCAAACACCTCTTCACAACCGCCGTTAGCTCTTGCTAACGCGGAACAAACACCTTGCGTGCGTGCGTGAGTGAGTGAGTGGAAAACGGAGTGAATCACAAGCAAACCATGAAGAACAACAAGGAAACATTCATTTCAACAAACAACATCACAATATTCAAATTTACACGGCTCAACGAGTACAATGAAGGAAAGAGGAAAGAAATAACCGATGGTGAAGACTAGCGGCCGTTCACGGCCGGAATGGTAGGTTGTCGGGCTACCTCTGGACTCGGGCGGACTATGCTTCCGGCGTAAAGAGTTGTCACAATCTCCCTACGTAGCTCCGTCGTCTTCGACTTCAGGTTTCTTCTTCTTCTCACCGGGCGAAATGAGAGAATGGCTGCTTGGAGGCTTGCGGATGGTGAAGAACACTCACGGACAATGGAGGAAGTCTTGGAATGGATGGAGGAGGCTTCCCCTTGCGTAGGAGATGAAGTGGAGGCATCCCAAGGTGGTGGTCGGCGGCGTACGGAACAGGAACTCCGCTCCCGCAATCAGATCTCGCCCTAAAATCGGAACAGGCGTTTAAATAGGCGCTGGAATAAATACTGCGCACGATCATTGGCGCACGACCAGTGGTCGTGCCTACAGGAATTCTGCGATCGTGCGCACTGCCTGGGTGGAACCTGCAAGACACGAAATTTATAAAATAACATGTTCGCACGACCAGTGGCGCACGACCGGTGGTCGTGCGCACTATCATCGGTGGTCGTGCGCATTAGACGAAACAGAACTCAGAAATTTAATGATAAGTGCGCACGAACAGTGGCGCACGACCGGTGGTCGTGCGTACTGGCGTTGATGGTCGTGCGCACTACACCAAACAGAACTCATGAAAAAAGGGTTAAGTGCACACGATCAGTGGCGCACGACCAGTGGTCGTGCGCAATAGAACAAGTGATCGTGCGCAGTGTTCCTGTGCAGAATTGCACCGGAAACACCTACACGACTCCTATTCCGGCACAACCACAAATCCAGCCACTGAAGGTGGCACTTAACAGCGCATGAAAACTACTAATGACGATAAGCACGAAATCACACCAAAGTGGCCCCAGAAGTGCACCTAGCATGGATTATCAAATATAACCTATAACAGGGCTAAAGTGCGGTGAAATGACTGAATAACGACCCGGATGAGTCCATAAATGTGTATATGATCAGGACTCATCAGCACACACTAGAGAACGCTCAACCTATCACTCTTTCCCCTAGTGCCTCGCACGGCCCCACTGGAACCCTCCCCGGTTAAGGACAAGACATGACTTAGAGGTTAGGTCTTCTAATGCACACAATCCTACACCCTCGTTATTGTGATACACACAATGTCGGTGAATGATCATGGACATCCTAAGCATTTTGTTCTATGGAATCAAAACTATGGCTTTTATGCGCGATTAATTTCATATTATATTTGATTTTAAAGCAACATAGTTATTATGAGTTTTAACTTTCAATTGTTCTTCTTTAGGATTGATTCATTATGGCAATAATATGATGTCTATCATGGATGATAATATTTGTTAGTTGATAATGCTAGATATAATGAGTTTGAATGTAGTGTTATCCCATAAGGTTAATTTATATAATGTTGCATGTATTGAACAATAGTGATTCAAATTTTAGACATAAAATAACATGATGATTCTAGTTGATTTATTCATATTGATATAGAGTTAATTCTATGGTCTAAACATAAATGAGATACATGCAAAGTATAATAGAATCATATACTAATCATGATCACAAACTATATGTTGAAAGCAATAAGATCTATTGATTTTGCATGATCATTAATTTTATCACCTAGAGATTTTGATACTCATACTTAATTATTATAAGTGAAATATATAAAACAATTCATATTCAACCTTATTAAAAATATTAATGAGAAAGATTGCAAGGTGAATGATGAATACAATGAGAAACTATTTTTTTGGTTATTTTTGAAAGGTTTTATAAATTTTCTCTTTGGTTTTTGAAAAATAAACAAAAACATATATTTATATTGATTTTTTAGAATTTTAAAATTACAGAAAATCGGATACTTGAGCTAACGTTGGCGTTAGGTACTAGTGCATGCGTTAGATCACAGAGAGTGCTTATTTTGATCATATAGCCTAGATTTTCTTCGATTTTGCTTTCGATTTTTCTTAATTATGTTTGATCAATGTAAGGCCAGTCTAATGAAGTGAAGAGACGAGAAGAATTCGCAAAAAGTTGCGGAAGTTAAAATTTTAGTACATGGGTTTCACATTAATTAAAGCTCCATATTGATTAAGCCTTAATTCTTGAGTTTTGCACAACCATTTAAGCTTAATTATTACAGGATATGCAAACAAAGAAAATTTGATCAATGTTATGCCAATGTTTGATAGTGTTTCAACTTACAGACCTAGAATGAAGTGAAGATTCTATTTGATTTGATCTTGTTGATATCAAGATGATTCTAAAGTCTAAACTTGACATAAATCACAATACATACATAATACATCAACCATGATATATAATCATATGATTAAAAAAATATTGATAATTGAGTTTTCTTTTAGATCATTTTATTTCTCTAGTTTGGTTGATGTGGGCTATAGAGCTTAATAGCCAAATCTTGATTAACATATCTTATAGGAAATTTATAGTTCAATTTCATATGAATAATATATGATATAAATACAGGTAATGAATATAAGAATAATAGATAGGTCATTGTTGGAACACAGTTCAACCCTACTACTGATTTGGACTAGGATGCCTATTTCCAGGTATAGGATCTGTTGTGACCCAACATGTATAGTATAAGGGTCATAGGCTAAGTCTAGAAGAAATTTGAAGATTAGCTAAGTCAGGGTGTTCGACGAACCTCCAGTACGTTCGACGAATTCAAGTTTCGTTCGACGAACTTGGTTCGACGAACTTCAAAAGTTCTGTTCGACGAAAGTTTCTGTTTGTTCGACGAACTTCCCAGATCAAGTTCGACGAACTTCCCTTCAGATCAATGAACTTCTTCAGAGTCTCTATATTCCGTGACCTCTTCTATTCAGAGTATTATTTTGGAGTTATCCTCAGGATTTCTTATGAAGGCTGACAGCTGGTCTAATTAAAATATCAGTCAGTTATTGCAGTATTCTCTATCAAAGATTTTATGACCGTTGCTGCATTAATTAAGGGCTGCGTGCAGATTATTTTATAAGGCAGATTGCAAGTTTCAAGGAATTTAATATATTGGTATTCCAGAAAAATCTTCCTTTTTGTCTCCTTCCTTTCCAGCCCTGTTTGAAATTTTAAAGAGGATCAACTCTCTCTCTCTAAAAAAAAAGGGTGATTATCATTGCTATTTATACTAGAGAGGGATACAGATACAATATATATCAGTGAGGCCGTGTGCTACTCAGATATTCATTCCTCAAGAAGAACTCTCTTTATTTTTTCTCTCTGAAGTCTTCTTTCTTTCCAGACACCTACGTTCAATCTCTAGAAATCATCTGCATCATTTTTCCTCTAGAGAACTTGTGCTGGAGATACTCTGAAGATCAAGAAGACCTACACCCTGAGCAGATTTTCTCTCCTGTTTACTTACTCTTACTCACAGGGGGAGATCTGACAATTTCATCAATCCACTAATCTTCTCTGTTGTTAGAGAAAAGAGAAGACATTATCACTTTTATTTTATTGTTATCCTATAACTGTGTACAGGGTTCTAGCTCCCTTTAAAAGTTAAATTGTGGTTTAGAGTACCTGATCAAAAGCTCTGTGGTGAAGGCTCACCTGATCAAAAAAGGCCTTAGTGGATTTCCTACCAGGGTGGTAGAAGAGTAGATGTACCCAAGTTGTGGGGAACTACTATAGATCCTTGTGTCTTCTGTGCTTGCCTTTATTATTTGTTTGTGCTGTGTTCCAGTTTGTATTTATACCTGTGCTGCACTTTCTTACACATTTACTAAATAACTAAAATTGTTTTATACAGTTTTTTTTTGGCTAAGTAAGATTATTTTAAAATACTCTATTCACCCCCCCCCCCCCCTCTAGAGTAATCTTGATCTATCCTCACTTTCAATTGGTATCAGAGGTTGGGTTGGTTGTTGCAGGCTAACACCTGGACCAACAGATCTGATAGATCTAGAAACTTTAAAGGTTTTGTCCATTAAAGCCATGGCACAGAACAAAGAATATTCAAGCACAAGACCTCCTATGTGCAATCTGAACAAGTTTCCACTATGGCAAGCAAGGATCAAACTTTACATGAATTCTATTGATGAAGAAATTTTTAATTCGATTTTTACAGGACCTCCAACTGCATCAACCTCAACAACAAATACAACATCAGACACAACAGCTGTCCCTCCTCCAGAATGGACAGAAACACAAAAGAAACAGAAAACTGCTGATGCAAAGGCCATGAATATCTTAGCACAAACCATGACTGATGACATATTTCAAAAGGTGGTTGACTGCACCTCTGCCAAAGAAATTTGGGACTCCCTCACAAGAATGGTGGCAGGATCAGCAGATGAGAGAAAAGACAGAAGATCATATTTGATCTCCCAGTATGAGAACTTCAAAAAGGGAGAATCAGAGACTGTTGCAGACATGTACAACCGACTCAGCCTCATCATTAATGAGTTAAGAACCCTTGAAAAAGTGATCACAGTCACTGATGTTAATGACAAAATCCTAATGTGCTTTCCCAGCTCTTGGGACACAAGAATCTGGCCAATTAAAGATGCCAGAGGACTAAATGAGATTACAACTGAGAATCTTCTTGGAAAGCTCAAATCCTATGAGCAGCTGATAAAAAGCAGAGAAGCAGAAGCCTCTCCTTCCTCATCCTCAAAGAAAGAGAAAAGCGTTGCCTTTCAGGCAGCAGAGGAAGAAAAAAAGATTGGTGATCAGGAGATGCTGAGTCTCTTAGCAAAGAGATTTTACAAGATGGCAAGGAAGGACTTTAGAAGAAAACCCAACAGGCACAATGAAAAGCCTGTGAAATTTTCCGGACCTTGTGAGAGTAAGCAGGAATAATAACTAGAGATGCAAGCCAAACAACCATAGACAATCTTAGGCGAACAAAACGATCTTTATTGATAGCAACACTTCAATTACAGGGCAAGACATGCTCGACGAGACATGATTTCGTCAGCACAAAACTTCAAAGAGAAAGAACAGAAACTGAAGATAACTGAGACCGCACGGTCTCTTGCCGAACTCAGCAGCTCGCCAGACCGCTGCTGCCAGACCGCAACCGCTCCCGATCTCGAAACACCACCAGACCGCTGCACCAGACCGCTCCTTTGCCGATCTCCTGATTCCCGAACTCCAGCACCACAACTCCAAGCCGCAAACCGCCCGAACACTTTCAGAGGAAGAGGTGATCGCTGCTGCCTGCACTATCCGCAGAAGCTGCACAAAGAAGAATTCAATCAGAGACCGCTCGGTCAGAAACACAGACCGTAGGAACTAGGCAAACTCGGCTTACACTTGGTGTGTTCTCATTTTGCTGCAACAGTGGCTCCCTATTTATAGGCGTGAGACCTGATCCAGTCACCACCCCATGAGATAGAGTCACCACCCATCAGACCGCGCGACCTTACCGGTCAACCCGCGCAATCACTGCAACCCTCCTGCTTCATTTTGGTGAGCGCCGACTTCACTCCAGACCGCGGGAGATCGCTACTCCCTTGGTCTGAATACGACTCCACACGGAGATCGCCAGACCGCCTAGAAGTCACCCACCACCTGTGTTCGCTCGAGACCGCGAACACAGCCAGTCCGCCATCAACCCGCGAACTCCTGTCCGTATGCCGATCTCCTCCTGAGACCGCGAACAGCAACCAGCCCGCATACCAGTCTCCTCCTGAGACCGCGAACTTAGACCGCGCGACTAAGAATGACTTAGTCCGCGAACTCCTTCAGAACCCTCTGGAAAGCCACCAGACTGGATTCAAGAGCCAACCCGTGCAGTCACGCCAGACCGGCACGTCCTTGAAGAGAACAACTTGTCACGCGGTCAAAGACAGACCGCGCGACCCTGAGGATGATCAGCCGTCATGCGGTCACAGCCAGACCGCACGACCTCCTCCTCCAGCAGCCCTTGGACCAGACCAGCCGTCAACCCTGGTAGCCGCAGCTGACCAATAGAACAGATCGCCATTGTCAGACCGCCAGACCGTGCGGTCACGCCAGACCGCCCGGTCTCCTCCCAGACCGCCCAGGTCCAAAAGCCTCCTCCACTTCCACTTCAATAATTTCAACACTCCCCCTTGAAGTGGGAAGTGGAAACTAGCCCAAGTAGTTCCCTTAGCCGTGTGAACGGCCCCTTTGCCAGCGCCTTTGTGAAGATGTCTGCGACATTGTCCACACTCCGCACATGCTCGACCGAAAGAGATCCCTCCAGCACCTTCTCCCGTATGAAGTGATGCTCGATCTCAATATGCTTGGTCCTCGCGTGACAAACTGGATTGGTTACCAGTTTGAGAGCACTCTCGTTGTCACTGCGTAGCAGAGTCGGCTCCCGAACCTCCTTGTGGACGTCTCCAACCAACCTCCTAAGCCAGATGGCTTCCTGAGCTGCCAAGGCCGAAGCCTTGTATTCCGCTTCCGTGGTAGAGACCGATACGGAATCCTGCTTCTTGCTGCACCATGATATAGCCGTAGGGCCCGCCATGAAGACGAATCCAGATGTCGACTTCCGATCATCCGAATCTCCCCCGTAATCAGCATCCATGTATCCATGCACTTCGAAGCCCGCATCCCTCCTGTATAGGAGACCCATGTCCGAGGTCGCCTTGACATACTTCAGAATGTTCTTGGCCGCTAGCAGATGAGGTACTCGTGGTTCCGCCATAAACCGACTCACCCTGCCCATTGCATATGCAATGTCCGGCCTCGTGATCGTCAGATAGATTAAGCTCCCAACCAGAGCTCGGAACACCAACGGATCTTGCATGATCCTCCCCTCATCCTTCCGAAGCTTCATAGCCTTCTCCAGAGGTGTGGAAGTGCACTTCCCTTCCTTCATGCCGAATCGTTCCACGATCCGCTCCGCATATCCGGCTTGGGTCACCAGCAATCCACCTTCCTTCCTCTGCACCTCAAGTCCAAGAAAATGGTGAAGCTCACCAAGATCCTTCATCTCGAACCTGATAGCCAGCTCGGCCCGAAGTTGCGCTACCTCCTCCTTCGAGTTCCCCGTCACGATCATATCGTCAACGTATAGCAGCACGATGACCTGAAGCTCCCCGCTCTTCTTGACGAACAAGCTCGAGTCTGAGTCTGAAGCAACAAATCCACAGAATAGGAGATATTCTGCGATCTTCCCGTACCATGCCCTCGGCGCTTGCTTCAACCCATACAGGGCCTTCTTCAGCTTGCAGACATGCTCCGGAAAATCTTCAGACACAAAACCTGGTGGCTGGACCATGAAGATGTCCTTGTCAATCTCGCCGTACAAGAAAGCGTTCTTGACTTCGAGCTGCCAAATCTCCCATCCACTGAACGCCGCCAAGGCAATGATGAACCGAACTGAAGTCATTTTTGCCACCGGACTGAATGTCTCATCATAGTCTTCACCGTATTGCTGCGAGAACCCCCGAGCTACAAGACGAGCCTTGTAACGCTCGATACTGCCGTCAGCTTTCTTCTTCAGCTTGTAGACCCACTTGCATGTCACAGGAGCGATGCCCTTAGGCTTGGGCACAAGAGACCAGGTCTCATTCTTCTCAAGAGCTTCCATCTCTTCTTGCATCGCAACGTCCCACTCCTTCACACCTTGGGCCTTCTCAAAGCTCGACGACTCCCTCTCATCCAAGGGACCAGCAAAGAAACATGAGACAAAGCTCACTGCGTTTCCTCCTGTATAGCGATCAGGGGCAATGATAGATCGCTTCGATCTCCTCAGCTCCTTCCCCTGAACCGCTTCATCTCCAGCTGCTTCTTCCCTAGCTCCCCTTCCAGACGTGCTAGGAGCATTGCTCCCCCTGCTCCCTGAACCAGAAGCCCCCGTCTCGTAACTAGAAGGAGATGGACCTCCTGGTGACACAGGTAGCTCCACCTGAAGATTCTCCACAGCTTTCTCTGGCATCTCCACCCTGCTCTCTGGTAGCTCCACATCAGAAGACCCCTTGTAAGATGTCACCTCATCGAACACGACGTCGCGAGATACAACAAATCTCCGCGTCTCCGGGTCCATGCACTTCCACCCTTTCTTCCGCTCATCGTATCCCACGAAGACTAGCTTCCTTGCTTTCGCATCTAGCTTCGTCCGAAGAGCATCTGGAATATGCACGTAGCAGGTGGAACCAAACACCCTAAGGTGTGCCACACTTGGCTTCTCCTTGAACATCATCTCATGTGGAGTCAGCATGTTGATGGGGCTCAGAGGCATCCTGTTGATGACGTAAGCAGCACAAGACATTCCCTCCGCCCAGAAGGACTTTGGGATACTTTTGGCATGCAGCCAACACTTGCAGGTCTCCGTCAGATGACGGATCTTCCGCTCTGCAACTCCGTTCTGTTGTGGAGTATGAGCACAAGTGAGCTCTCTCCGGATGCCCGCCTTCCTGCAAAAAGTAGAGAACTCACTGGAGGTGAACTCCCCTCCGTTGTCAGTCCTCAGCTTCTTCACCCGCAGTCCCAGCCGACCTTCCACGAGCTCCTTGAACTCCACAAACTTGGCAAACGCCTCCGCCTTCTCCTTCAGGAAATAAACCCAGACATATCTGGTGTAATCATCGATCAACACCAGCATATATCTGCTGCCTCCGAGGCTTGGGGTAGCAGTAGGTCCCATCAAGTCACCGTGGATGCACTCCAACGGCACACGACTCCTTGTCTGCGACTTGTCAAACGGTAGTCGATGAGACTTGCCGAACTGACATCCCGCGCAAACATGACCTTCTCCGTAGGAAGATAGACTTGGCAGGCCCTTGACCAGACCTCTCACCGCCATAGCTTTCAGCTTGTCCATACCTACGTGCCCCAACCTCTCATGCCATATAACGGCACCATCATTCGTCTTCATCTTGTCAACGTAGGAACTTGTCGACAAAACGAACAAGTCCTTCGCCCTTCTCCCGACATGGACGACCTCGGCCTTCACGGCCTCTACATTACGTAGAAATTTGACTTCTGTCGGGCCGAACAGAACATGATACCCAGCGTCAACAGCGTTGGTCACGGAGAAGAGGTTTTTCTTCATTCCGGGCACATGATAGACACTCTTCAATGTAAGTGGCCCTCTATCACTGCCCAAAGAAACAACCCCCACCTTCTCGACTGCATGCACAGTATTATATGTAGTGATAATAGCATTGTTACCTGTGTACGGCTCTGCTGAAGAAAGCTTCGACTCGTCCCCGGTGAGGTGATGACCACACCCCGAGTCCACGATCCAGTCCTCCTGATAGTTGATAGGAGCCGAGGCTCCAATAGAAGCCGAGAAGGCTCCTCCCCATCCTCCATCAAAGTGCCTGGCTGGTGCTTCCTCCTTCTCAACAGCATGCCCTGGCTGAGTATTCAGCCTGCAGTCCTTCTTAAAGTGCCCAACCTTTCCGCACTTGAAACATTTGAGACCTTCCTTCTTCTTCTTCCTGTCAGCCTTGGGAGCATACCCCCTTTCCTGCTGCCCAGAAGTTGAAGGCCCATGGCCTTCCGTGGTCTTCTTCTTCTTCTCCCACTTCTTCTTCCCTGAGAAGAGAACCTCGCCATCTCCCCAGTCACTGACACCCCCGCCATCTGCCTTGCCAGACTTTCCTGCGAAGCTAGCAGATTCTCCAGCTCTAGCAGAGACGGCTGATTTGCCCATCCCTGTACCGACGTCACAAAGGCCACATATTCCTTCCGCAAGCCGCGGATGATGTGCCTCTTCAGCTTCGCCTCAGAAATTGGCTCATCAGGATCCAGTGCTGATATCTCAGCGCAGAGATTCTTCATCTTCAAAAAGAAGTTCGAGATAGAAAGATCACCTTGAGCTGACCTCGCCAACTCATTCTCTAAGAACTGTAGCCTTGCTATATTCTTTTTGTTAAACAGCCCATCCAGGGCTCTCCAGATCTCAGCAGCTGATCCACACCCCAAGATGTGATCAAAGAGATCAGGTGAAATGGCACGCTTTAAGGTGAACTCGGCCTTGGCGTTGGTCTTCCTCCATGCCCTCACGGCCGGTCCATTATCACCTCCTTCTACTGCCTTCACCTCTTCTGTTTCATCTCCTCCTACCACCTCCCAGAGGTCCTCACCCAGAAGATAGTTCTGCATACACGACTTCCACTTCTTGAAGTTAGTCGATGTAAGCATCTCAATACCAAGACCTCTTGCAAAACCACCTTCCATTGCTCTTCCTCTGGTTCCTTCTTCACAAAGGCGATGGCTACTCTAAGTTATTCACTGCTCTTTCAACTCCAACCTCCCTCTAATACCATGTGAAATTTTCCGGACCTTGTGAGAGTAAGCAGGAATAATAACTAGAGATGCAAGCCAAACAACCAGAGACAATCTTAGGCGAACAAAACGATCTTTATTGATAGCAACACTTCAATTACAGGGCAAGACATGCTCGACGAGACATGATTTCGTCAGCACAAAACTTCAAAGAGAAAGAACAGAAACTGAAGATAACTGAGACCGCACGGTCTCTTGCCGAACTCAGCAGCTCGCCAGACCGCTGCTGCCAGACCGCAACCGCTCCCGATCTCGAAACACCACCAGACCGCTGCACCAGACCGCTCCTTTGCCGATCTCCTGATTCCCGAACTCCAGCACCACAACTCCAAGCCGCAAACCGCCCGAACACTTTCAGAGGAAGAGGTGATCGCTGCTGCCTGCACTATCCGCAGAAGCTGCACAAAGAAGAATTCAATCAGAGACCGCTCGGTCAGAAACACAGACCGCAGGAACTAGGCAAACTCGGCTTACACTTGGTGTGTTCTCATTTTGCTGCAACAGTGGCTCCCTATTTATAGGCGTGAGACCTGATCCAGTCACCACCCCATGAGATAGAGTAACCACCCATCAGACCGCGCGACCTTACCGGTCAACCCGCGCAATCACTGCAACCCTCCTGCTTCATTTTGGTGAGCGCCGACTTCACTCCAGACCGCGGGAGATCGCTACTCCCTTGGTCTGAACACGACTCCACACGGAGATCGCCAGACCGCCTAGAAGTCACCCACCACCTGTGTTCGCTCGAGACCGCGAACACAGCCAGTCCGCCATCAACCCGCGAACTCCTGTCCGTATGCCGATCTCCTCCTGAGACCGCGAACAGCAACCAGCCCGCATACCAGTCTCCTCCTGAGACCGCAAACTGAGACCGCGCGACTAAGAATGACTTAGTCCGCGAACTCCTTCAGAACCCTCTGGAAAGCCACCAGACTGGATTCAAGAGCCAACCCGTGCGGTCACGCCAGACCGGCACGTCCTTGAAGAGAACAACTTGTCACGCGGTCAAAGACAGACCGCGCGACCCTGAGGATGATCAGCCGTCATGCGGTCACAGCCAGACCGCACGACCTCCTCCTCCAGCAGCCGTTGGACCAGACCAGCGGTCAACCCTGGAAGCAGCAGCTGACCAATAGAACAGATCGCCATTGTCAGACCGCCAGACCGTGCGGTCACGCCAGACCGCCCGGTCTCCTCCCAGACCGCCCAGGTCCAAAAGCCTCCTCCACTTCCACTTCAATAATTTCAACAAAGCCAAGGTATGATAAAACTCCATCTAAAGAAATAATATGCTTTGGGTGCAGGAAGCCTGGACACATCATCACTGAATGTCCAGAAGCTCACAAGAAAAGCAGGAGAAAAGAGCAGGAACACTCCAGCAAACACTCATCAAAAGGCCACAAGAAAAGAGAAAATGGCTTTGTTGCTGAAACCTGGAGTGACACTGAATCTGAGTCATCCTCCAGCTCCAGTGATGAGGAGAAGGAAACAGAAGACAAGGAATTCTGCATGATGGCAATTAATGCCTCCTCATCAAATGACAATTCAGATGATGAATTGGAAGCAAATGAGGATGAGGTAATTTCTAGTTTTGATTTTCATTCAGAACAATTTAAAGATGACTTTAAACAATTGTGTAAAGATATGATCAGATCAGAGAAAGAAATTATTGCTCTGAGAGACAAGTTAGCTAAGATGGATGGAATATCCACTGAAAACACTAACCTCAAAAATGAGCTAAGAATTTCCAGGGAACAAATAAGTTCTCTAGAAACACAGCTAACTGAGGCCAAGCAGCTAGAGAACTCTCTAAATGGGAGAAGTCTCAAGCTGATGGACATCACAAGCACAGTGAATGCCAGGCTGACTGGTAAACTGGGCTTGGGGGCATCATCTAATCAACCTCTTCTTTTGAAGAAGAATATGTTATCCACCCCAGTAAAATTTGTATCTGCAAAAGAGAAGGAAGCAATACAAGACACAGAAAAAATTTCTGAAACAAATATTGCACAAGCAAGTTCGTCGAATAGCGATCGACGAAAACCAAGGCCTAAATCTAAACAGCAAACCTACTGCAGACAGGGCTCGACGAATGCCACATCTTTCGTCGAACCAGGTAGACGAACACAACAAAGTTCGTCGAACGCAAATTTTACTAAAGACAGACAATATACATCCTCTTCTAAAATGAAGAATTCACTTAGTGATTGGATTATCCCTCCTAGAAAATATCACCCTCAAGGTTATCATAGTCAACCTGTTGTCTCTTATATTTCTGCATTTCAAGGTTACAAAAAGCAACCCAAGGTAACCTGGGTTAAGAAAACCTAACCTCCTTTCTATTGCAGAAAAAGAACTGTCCTACTACAGAGGAACAGTGGTACTTGGACAGTGGATGCTCAAAACATATGACAGGAACAAGAGCCAAATTAATCAACTACAAAGAAAAGCTTGGACCAAGAGTGATTTTTGGAGATTCCAATTGGGGACAGACAGAAGGCTATGGATCAGTGCAGATTGGGACAATCACATTCAAAAAGGTAGCCTATGTAAGTGGACTCAAACATAACCTCATCAGCATAGGTCAACTATGTGATGAAGGTTATCAGGTATGCTTCAACCAATCTAGATGCATTATCATTTCTGAAAATAATAATGTCATTTTAGGAAATAGACAAGGTAATGTTTATTTAGTAGATTTTGATTCAGCCAAACCTGAAATCTGCTTGTTTAACCAAGTCAGTAAAAACACTGATTTGTGGCATAGGAGACTAGGTCATGTAAACCATAGAACTCTAGCCAAATTATCAAAGGGCAATCTTGTCAGGGGACTACCTTCTGGATCATACAAGAAGGAAAGCCTTTGCAGAGCATGGTATGAGACCCTTACAAACTTTCTTTTGGAAAATAAATTTTCTAGAGGTAAAGCAGACCAAACATTATTTTTTAGAAATCATAAATCTGAAACCCAATTGGTACAAATATATGTAGATGACATAATATTTGGTTCTACAGACTCTAAGTTATGCAAAAGATTTTCAAATCTAATGCATTCAAAATTTGAAATGAGCAGTATGGGAGAACTGTCTTATTTTCTTGGTTTGCAAGTTAAGCAAACAAAAGAAGGCATCTTTATATCCCAATCTAAATATGCTAAAGAGCTTGTTAAAAGATTTGGGATGTCAGATGCCTCCCCCATGAAAACTCCCATGCCTTCAAATGCAGCTGTTGGCACTGATGAATCAGGAAAACCTGTTGATCAGAAAGTATATAGAGCCATTGTGGGATCTCTTTTATACCTAACAGCCAGTAGACCAGACATCATGTTTGCCACATGTATTTGCGCTAGATTTCAGGTAAATCCTAAAGAATCTCACTATGTTTTATTAAAAAGTATTTGTCCAGATCTAGGACTCTGGTATCCTACAGAATCAGGATTTGAGTTGACTGGATATTCAGATGCTGATTATGCTGGATGCAGAATAGACAGGAAGAGCACCTCAGGAACTTGTCAGTTCCTTGGAGATAAGCTTGTGTCCTGGTTTTGTAAGAAACAAACCTCTGTGTCTACATCAACTGCAGAAGCTGAATATATAGCAGCTGGCAGTTGCTGTTCACAACTTTTGTGGATACAGAACCAGCTCCTAGACTATGGTTACAATCTAAATAATTCCAAAATCTTTTGTGATAACACCAGTGCAATATCAATAGCACAAAATCCAGTACTCCACAGTAGAACTAAACATATTGAGATCAGACACCACTTTATCAGAGATAATGTAGAAAAGGGAAAAATATGTTTAGACTTCATACCAACTGATTTGCAGAGAGCTGATATTTTCACTAAGCCCTTAGATGAAAAGAAACATCAATTCTTTATAAATCAGCTTGGAATGATAAATGAGGAGTCAATCTAATCGGCAAAGTTCTCTACCCAACAATTCGTCGAATGCGCTCGACGAACGACATCTTTTTCGTCGATCAAGGTCGACGAACTGGTCAAGAATTCTTTCTAAAAAGTTCGGAGAAATTTTTCGTCGAACTCGATCGACGAAGTCTTAATTTCGTCGAACCCCTCCGACGAAGTCTTTGACGTTCTATCTTCATTATGAGAGAAGTTTTGAAAAGTTATTAGTCGAACGAGATTGACGAAATATTTCATTCGTCGAACGGGATTATCAAAAGAACCTTTTTTCGCTAACACATGTCTTCTCGACACATTCGTTCCGCGAAAACCCTAGTCTTCGGCGAACCCTAATATTTAATCTCTATTCTGTCTGGATTCTGTCTTTTGCGCTCTCAAACTCTTCGTCTCCCTCCAGTTCCCTTTGCACTTGATCGTTTTTCTTTCTTTGCAAGAACAATGTCGATCACTGCTGAAATCCTCGCCTCAATAAAGTTCGATACAGGATTCGATATTGATCTAGAATCGTTTGCCCAGTCCGGAGAAGGCTTCACAGACATTCTGAATCTCTTTGAAGACTCGAGGTTGCGCAAGTTTATGACTTGTCGGCCCAAGATTCATACCAATGAGATAAAGGAATGGGCATTCACTTCTGAGATTCGCAATAGCACAGACATTGCAGGAAAAGTGTCAGGGCATGAATTGGTTCTAAATGCTGCTGTTCTGTCTGAAATTTTTGATTTTGAAAATGGAGATGATGATTTAGACCTCACTGAGGAAGAGTTCAACTTGATGCTGGACAGGATGGGGTACTCCGGGAGTAACCCCAAACATCTTCTGAAACGTGATTTTACAGTGGAATACACCTTCCTGGCAGATGTCGTGGGAAAGGTTCTGATGGGGAAGAGCTCAGCACATGACTACATAACCAGGCAGCAATTTCTAGTCATGAGTGCTTTGATTGAGAAAAAGCACATCAATTGGGGTCTGACTCTATTTGATTCCATCAAAAAGAAAGTAACATCAAGGAATGTAGGCTATGGAAGGATTCTGGGAATCTTTCTTCAGGCCAAGTGTCCATCCCTCTCAGTTTCTACTGCTGTTGGCATTAATGCCTCAAAGAAACTGACCCCCCTTCTGTTCAAGAAGTGGGATAGGACATTCAAGAAGAAATTGGCTCCTGAGACTCCATCAGTTCAAGCTTCTGAGGACACCAGGGCTACAACAGCCACTCTCTCACCCCAGATTCCTCCTCCTCCTCCAGAAAATGAAATTCTCTCTAATTCTCCTCCTCACATTTCTCCTCCTCCTCCTCAAGACATTCTCACTCCAGACCTTTTTCAGGATGAAATCCCATCAGATTTCAATCCTCCTCCTCCTCCATCCACTTCTTATGCTCATACCACATCTTCCATCCCTTCTTCTTCTTCTTCTCACCAAACTCCAGATGTACTGTTTGTGGATGTCTCACAGATAGCCACCCAGGTGTTTGGTCACATAACTCCTAAACTACAAGAGCTTATTGATCAAAGTCTGGTCCCAGTACATTCTAAGCTTGATCTCATTGTCTCCCATCTTGCCTCTCTTTCCTCTTCCTCTTTCCCTTCATCTGGGGGCCCAGACTCTAGTTTCCCAGAGTCTAGGCAGGGGGAGATGTTCCAGGATGAAGCTCTAGAGGCAGAAGCTCCTGAAGAGAAAAGGTCAGACCTACCTGATGTCTGCTCATCACTAGTCTCCCTGGCTCAAAGCACAGAAAGTGCTCCTCTTCCTCCTCCTCCAGAAGTTCTTCTCAGCAGCTCCTTCATACTCGCCCATATAGTAAATAAGATTCTGCAGCTTTCCAATCAGTCCCTTAGCTCAGACCCATCATTCAAGGTATCAGCTGAAGACCTCTCCAAGGCCATTATCTGCTATTCCCCAGACTTGGAAGCCAGGAATGGAGAATTGGAAATGTCTACAGCTCCAGAGCCAGTTATCTCCAAGGCAGATCAGGAACCTACTGCTCCTGAACAGACTGTCCTTGATGAACAAATGCCTGATGCCTCTGCCTCTGTTCTCTCCTCCTCTTCTGAGCCTGCTGCTGCTGCTACTGTCAAGAATATTGATTTAGAGAAAAGAATGACTGAAATACAAGGAAATTGATGAAATGTATGAGAATGTGCCTTCATCTTCAAACTCTGATGATGATGATGACAGTGATGATAGTGATGCCAAAGTCAAATCAAGAAAAAGAAAAACTACATGCAAGAAGCTGCCAGCCCCGTCTAAAAAGCCTGATAAAAATGATATTCCTTATTATGTGCAAAAAAATCTCAAGCCTCATGAAATAACTCAACCTTGGATGCAATTCTCCAAGAATGAGCTCAAGAGAAGGAAGCTTGAAAGAAGATACCAGAAGGATCACCCTGCTGTGTTCAAGAAACCCCCTCCTCCTCCACCTCCTCCAGGTGCAGGTTCTGCAGGAGGACTTTCTTCCACATCCAGGTCATCTCAGTCTGCTGGCTCCAAGCCATCTGGTCAATCCTCTTCTATTAAGAAAGAAAGATCTTCAGACTATCAGGTTTATGGAAGAAAGCATAGCAAATTATCTGAACAAGAAATCAAAAATAAGGAAGCTGAAGATAAAGCTGAAGCAGATAGATTATACAATATGGCAAGGTTTAGAGAGCATGTTGCTCTTTCTCAGATCAAAAAGGCCAGAGAAAAGAGTATGGATACTTCTCATATTTCTACCATATCTCCCTATAGAGAACAGGAACTTCAACAATACCAGGTGAAAAATATGTTCAACACTTTGGCCTACATAAGTCTCCATCCAGAGGCTGTGCTGCCAAATATCTCCAAGAAGGTAACACTGGGTGATAAAGACTGCAAGCTAAGCAAAAGGCAATCTGAAGATACTAGCAGGAAAATAATCTTCAAGAAGTCATCTTTAGAGGACAGGAATCCTTAACACTCTCTCTGATTAATTAACTTCTTACTATCCTGTGATGATATCTGCTTATGACAATTGATCTATATCTGCTCCCTCTTTCTTGCATATTTGTTTAAATTGATAAGTGCTATTCATAGGATCCTAACCCAAATAGGGGGAGATTGTTGGAACACAGTTCAACCCAACTACTGATTTGGACTAGGATGCCTATTTCCAGGTATAGGATCTGTTGTGACCCAACATGTATAGTATAAGGGTCATAGGCTAAGTCTAGAAGAAATTTGAAGATTAGCTAAGTCAGGGTGTTCGACGAACCTCCAGTACGTTCGACGAATTCAAGTTTCGTTCGACGAACTTGGTTCGACGAACTTCAAAAGTTCTGTTCGACGAAAGTTTCTGTTTGTTCGACGAACTTCCCAGATCAAGTTCGACGAACTTCCCTTCAGATCAATGAACTTCTTCAGAGTCTCTATATTCCGTGACCTCTTCTATTCAGAGTATTATTTTGGAGTTATCCTCAGGATTTCTTATGAAGGCTGACAGCTGGTCTAATTAAAATATCAGTCAGTTATTGCAGTATTCTCTATCAAAGATTTTATGACCGTTGCTGCATTAATTAAGGGCTGCGTGCAGATTATTTTATAAGGCAGATTGCAAGTTTCAAGGAATTTAATATATTGGTATTCCAGAAAAATCTTCCTTTTTGTCTCCTTCCTTTCCAGCCCTGTTTGAAATTTTAAAGAGGATCAACTCTCTCTCTCTAAAAAAAAAAAGGGAGATTATCATTGCTATTTATACTAGAGAGAGATACAGATAAAATATATATCAGTGAGGCCGTGTGCTACTCAGATATTCATTCCTCAAGAAGAACTCTCTTTATTTTTTCTCTCTGAAGTCTTCTTTCTTTCCAGACACCTACGTTCAATCTCTAGAAATCATCTGCATCATTTTTCCTCTAGAGAACTTGTGCTGGAGATACTCTGAAGATCAAGAAGACCTACACCCTGAGCAGATTTTCTCTCCTGTTTACTTACTCTTACTCACAGGGGGAGATCTGACAATTTCATCAATCCACTAGTCTTCTCTGTTGTTAGAGAAAAGAGAAGTCATCATCACTTTTATTTTATTGTTATCCTATAACTGTGTACAGGGTTCTAGCTCCCTTTAAAAGTTAAATTGTGGTTTAGAGTACCTGATCAAAAGCTCTGTGGTGAAGGCTCACCTGATCAAAAAAGGCCTTAGTGGATTTCCTACCAGGGTGGTAGAAGAGTAGATGTACCCAAGTTGTGGGGAACTACTATAGATCCTTGTGTCTTCTGTGCTTGTCTTTATTATTTGTTTGTGCTGTGTTCTAGTTTGTATTTATACCTGTGCTGCACTTTCTTACACATATACTAAATAACTAAAATTGTTTTATACAATTTTTTTTTTGGCTAAGTAAGATTATTTTAAAATACTCTATTCACCCCCCCCCCCCCCCCCCCCCCTCTAGAGTAATCTTGATCTATCCTCACTTTCAGTCATCAAAATAAAAATATGATTTTGAATTTTGATTCATTTGATTTATAAACTCATTAAGTTTTAAGAGATAAGATCATATTTTCTGTAATATATAATATGACCATAACATGATAGCTTACTAAATAAGAAAACAAAAAGAAAAAAGAAAGACATTACAACATATCATGAAGTAGAAAAAGTTGTATATTTCATTTTTGAAAATATTCTACTTCATGTATTTGGTGATACCCAATGAATAAGTGATTTAGGTATCCAAAGGGGACCAAGTGTGGTGATTCCTTTGGGTACCCAAATATAACGGGTTTGCTTTTGGGGAGATATGGTCGAATGTGCCCTTTTGAGTGGAGTTAGTGTTTCATCTTTAAATTTGGGCCTCCATTCAAACCTTGGTTTAATGTTATTTCTATTTGTCAAATTTCCATGATGATTTTGCAAAACATTATTTTTAGTTTTCAAATTTCCATAATCATTTACTTGAATATTTGGATCAAAAAGGTTTTTGAATTTATAATTTGAAGGAAATTTGTTTGTATTTAATTTTAGGTTGGGAGAAACATGATTTTGTAAATAATGGTGATTTTGATTTTGATTTACAAATCCTTTATGTTCCTTACTCCCATTTTTAAACTTAGTTAAAATATTCATATTCATATTCATATTCAACATGCTTTTAGGTATTTCTAGATATTGTGAATTTTTATTTATAAATTTCATAAGCAAGTTGATTTTTGTTTTTAATTCATCATTCTTAATTTTTAAATTATGTCTAGCTTTATTATAAGCGATTGTGCTATTTTTAAGAATGGAAACAATGAATCAATATGATTTTGATAGTTATTTCTATATTCATCTAATGTTTCATCCATCTCTTTAATTTCAATTTTATAGTCTTTACACTTAGCACAATCATTTTCCAAAGATGAATTTTCTAATCATAATCTTTCATTTTGTTCTTTTACAAAAATAACTTCCTTTTCAAGTACTTTGTATTTTTCTTTTAATTCATTATAATCAATACAAGGTGTGGAGTTTTCAAATGAGAAGCATGGTGGAGTTAGAGACATTTCATTTTTGGATTCTTCATTCACATTTGCTTTTAATGTTTTATTTTCTAAACGTAGTTTTGCATTAGCCATTTTTAGTTCCTTAATCTTACGTTTAGTAATTTGTAGCAATTGTAATGTTGAAATAGAAATACAAAAAATAGGAGATTTTGATTTCCTTACAGCGCTTGTGGATGAGGCAAGATTTGAACATATTGTTCCTTTGTCTTCTTCATCTTCCTGTTCCAAACAAGAGTTTCCATCATCCTTTCCGCTTGATGAGCATTCTAGGGCTCCATCATTTGAATAGCTTTCTTGAACATTTGTGCAGGCTTGCATATTCTCCGGTTCTTGTGAATGTTCCGTACCTGTAGAAGGAGAATCATAAGTTCTTTCAAGAAAATTCCAAATCTCATATGCGGTAGGTAACGTATAAATAAGTTTGAAAATATTTTGGTCTGGTGCACAAAATATACTATTCATAGATTTAGCATTTAAAATAATTTCGTTTCTAGTTAGTACGCTAGATGGCTTTTCAATAGTAATATTCCAAACTTTTTCATCTAAGGCCTTAAGAAAATTTTTCATTAATGTTTTCCACATTTATAATTTTTGCCCACAAATAAAGGTGGTGATAATCCTTTTTCATTTACATTAAAAGTTTCCCCACTCGTAGAAGCGAGATCATGATCAAGAGACACCATTATTCCCGGTTGTTAAGCCGATTTGGAATAACCTATCTCTGATACCACTTGTTGGATCTGTAGGCGCCCTTAGAGGGGGGGTGAATAAAGGTTTTAAAAACTTTAAACTTTAATAGAAAACTTTTGATATTTTGATCGAAGTTAAATCAAAAGTAAAGAGATAATGAAATTAGAAATGAAATCAATTTTATTAAACAAGAAAAGACATGATTATCATTTATAAAATTGATTACAAAATCTGATTTTAATGACGCTAGAAATCGAAGCGAATAATATGAAAACCCTTTTTGTTTTCTATACTGACTCGTATCCCCACGAACCGGTTTGCGTTAGCCGATCTCTCCCTAGATACGGCCTCAAGCCGCTCTAGCCAATCTATCACCGGAAAGGCCTCGAGCACCCCCTAGATCTACTCCCTAGACCCAGTCGCCAACACGAGGCAAATTACTCCCTAAGTATAACCTAGACCTAGTCGCCTTGTGGTGAATTCACGAACCGATTACAAAGATGAAAATAAGGACAAAATACAAAATACAAATATAAAACTCCCTATGAGGTAATCTGAAGGAGACGCCGAAGCATCGCTGAAGATTGTATAAGTCCAAGCGTGCATTCTTCGCGTTGAGTTAGCGTGTTGATCCAAGCCTCCTTTGATTCCTCCTTTTGAAATATGAGTGGGAGATGTGTTTGTCTGGAAATACGGCCCTCACAAAGTTTCTGAAGTGCTGGAATGGGGCTCTTGACAATCAGTGGTCGGAGAAGACAAAATCCTCCGATTTATAGAATTTGAGCTAACACCGGCGTTAAGTCCTAACGCCTGGGTTGACCATGTATAGCAATATATTAATGGCTCGGATCTTCAGAAGAGGAAGGAGATTCTGCACTTTAGGAATGTTTTATTTTAGGCAATATCAACGCTGGCGTTAAGGCTAACGTGGCGCGTTGGGAAAATCATTTCTAATGTTACTCCAGAAATCACGGCTGCTTTCTCCTTGCCAAATTGGTCGACCAGATAGCGCCCAGCGTTAAGACTAACGCCTGGCATTGAGATTCTTTCATTAATCAGATGGCACACCATCTTCTCCGAACAGCATCTTCGTCGAACGCCATTTTCGTCGAACAGATAGCGCCCGACGTTAAGAGTTAACGCCTGGCGTTGAGTTTCATCTTTAATTAGTTGGCACCCTAATTCGTTGAACAGATAATTTCGTTGAACACAATTCGTCGAACTGGCTTCATCTTTCGTCGAACGACCTTTCGTCGAACGGAGTTCGTCGAACGGGCTTCATTATTCGTCAACCGGATATTCTTCGAACGCAAGATCGTCGAACGCAAGATCTATTTCGTCAAACCCAGCTTCCGTTCTCAGCGGCTTGATTTCATCGATCGCAGCATCTACTTCGTCGAATGAAAATTTTGTCGAGCACATTTCGTCGAACGTCGTGGTATGCATTTCGTCGAACGCTGATTTTGTCTAGCGCTAACGCCCAGCGTTAAGCGTAACGCCTGGCGTTGAGTAACTTTCAATTCTTCAGCTTGTTGTTAGTGCTAGACCATTGTTGTAGCTACCTGGTGTCAAAAACTTTCCATACCTACATGCTAAAAACACAATGGTAACAAGATCAAATACATATAGGATTTGTTATTTTCAAATCAAAGGGATGCGGAAAACCATGTTCCAACAATCATACCATATCCCTTGGTGATTGCCTTTTCAGATCCACCAAATGTAACTTAAGGTCCATTCTTCACAGCTGTGTAGTCCTGTAGAAGACTTCTGGTACCTTTCATATGCCTTGAGCACCCACTGCCTAAGTACCATATCTGTTTAAGGCTGGTACATGAACTAACCTGCAAGATAAAATTTAATATACCTTAGGAACCCAACTGATTTTGGGTCCTAAGTCCCTGTTAAAATATCATATGAAATATTCTGGAAAGGTTTTGTCTGGCTGGAGTGCCTTTCCTTGCAATTGGCACATTGGAGTTGTGTCAATAATCAATTGCAAAGTAACCCACTTTTACACAGCACCAACACTCATATATGTTGTATCTTCTTTTTTGTATAGATTTGAAAGTTGAGGCTTCCTTCTTCTGTTCAGAGAAGGATACATCTGCATTTTTCTTATTCCTTTTAGCAATCACTTGGGTTTTTGCATTCCTATAATCAGTCTTGGTAGCCAATCTCTAAATGTCATCAATAGATTTTAGCTTGGCAGCTAAGCAAGTGTTAATGGCAGCAGAGACTGGGCTATTAGGCTTGGTTATGTGTCTGACAGTAGCCCCAATATTTGTTGGATAGGAGTTGGATGAAGCAGCCTTCTTTATCATGAGTGTAGTGGCTGAGGTTCCAAAAACAAATGGTCCATGATGGGCCATTTCAATTTCCTCATGGGGATTCTTTAGGGCACTCAAGCCTAACTACTTTTTATCACTATAGCTGTGAACATCTTTGGTCAAGCTATTGGAACTACCATTAACCAGGTGACCATAAAAGCTTTGTTGGTCATATTTGTTGGATGGTATCATTAACTTCACAAAGGAAGACTTTGGTTCAATTGAACATTTGTCTTTACCCTTTGTGTTACCAGCTGCAGCCTCTTTATTGAATCCCAATCATCTTTTATCAAGAGAGGAGAAGGTGTCAAAAATAGGTAGCACTGTCTTAGGTTTGGAGAACTGAGCCACTAGCATTCTCTCCTTGAGAAGCTATTCCTCAAGATCCTTGATGATCTTGATTTTATGGCTTATGGTGCCAATATGGATAATTGGCATCCCCCTTAACTTGGCAATTTCTTTGCTCATCTGAGTTAGCTGGTTAGCATGTTCAGTGCAATCAGATTTTGCCTGCTTTAGGGAAGCAATTTCTAGAGATTGTCTCTTGGCTAACATCTTGCTCTTTTTCAGGGCTTCCAAAATAGCACCATACCTGTCAATCAATTGATTAACATCTTCCTCAGATTCTGAATTGCTTCCACCATTAGATGAAGGTGCTTCAGATTCTTGGCTTGTCTCATATTCAGATGAAGAAATGTAATGAATAAGTACTTATTCACTGTAAGAGTTATTCTGATTATCTTCCTCATCAGTTATGGCCATCATGCCTAGCTGATCTTTGTCCTCTTCATCCTCCTCAATGTCACTGTCTGAATGTGACATAGGGGCCCTGATTCCAATCTTGGCAGCAGGAAAATCTTCATCCTCTTCTGCTGCAAACAACCCAATGTAGGCTTCCTCTTCTTCATCTGAATCTAAAGTTGAGGATTCAAATTCACTCCAGCTTTTCCCTTTCTTTGCTAGGAAGGATTTTTCATCTTTCCTTTCCTTTTGGTGATAATGTTTTTATCACCTTTCTCCTTCCTCATGACAGGACAGTCAGCAATGACATGTCCAGGCTTGCTGCAACAATAACATATGATATTATTTGAAACATGTCTAACAGGTTTAGATTCATACCTGTCATCCTTGGTGTGCAGTTTTTAGATTTGTTGTGGTCCTTCTTGGGATGTGAGGAGGAGGAGGGCTTGTTCTTCCACTGCTTCCTCCTCATCATCTTCTTGAACTGCCTTGAGAAGGCGGCAAACTCCTCATCAGATGAAGAGCTGTCTGAAGTGTTGTTCTCAGACTTCTCAGATTCGGCAATCCTTCTTGGAGGAGACAGCAATCTGGCTTTGCTCTTCTTGGAGCTGTCAGGTTTGAGAGCAACAGTTCTCTCCCTTGCATGAGCCATGGTGGAAGTATCCTCCTCCTTCCTTGCAGACAGTTGCATCTCATAAGAGAGCAGTTTCCCAAACAATGTATGGGTAGGAGTTTCACCCAGCTTGGCCACATCTTTGATGGCACATATCTTTGTGTCCCAGTCTCTAGTTAGAGATCTTAGGAACTTGTCATTCAGTTCATAATCACTTAATACCCTTTCCAAGGTCATTAGTTCATTAACTATCCTGAAGAACCTTTCATAATAGACAGGTATGCTTTCCTGGCTGAGCTGCCTGAAAGCTTCATATTCTTGATTGAGGAGAGATTTTCTATCATCCCTCACTTTAGCAGACCCTTCCATATACACAACAAGTGTATCCCACATCTCCTTGGATGTTGTGCAGTGCCTTAAGTTCTGAAAGGTGGAGTCATCAATTGCATTTACAATGATATTATGGGCTCTTTTATCCATTGTGAACAATACAAGTTCATCCTTGGTTAAGTCAGTAAAAGCCTTGGCCACTCTCCTAGTTAGATCTATGGTGGAGGCTGTTTGAATAGTGAATGGACCCTGCTTAACAGTGATGTAGATCCTAGGTTCTGAGGCTTCCATGAACAGCCTTACCCTTTGCTTTCATATGCCAAAGTTTTCTTTGTTGCTTATGGGCAACTTCATAGACCCCATCTCCTTCCACAATCCAGTGGAGGCCATTGGATTCAGATATGACGACTACTTTGTAGGATATATTCAGACAGTTATGTCCTTTTTGACCTACCTAGCTTTGATACAACTTGATAGTTTATTAGGATGTAGTCTTGATCACCTAGAGAGAGGGGGGTGAATAGGTCTCTTTTATTTCTAAGCTTATGCCTATATGTTTTCAAAGTTTATGTCAGTTATAAATCAAGCACACAGAAAACACACTTGCATACATAGAGGTTCCTCAAGATAGGGTGTCTTGAGTAGTTCTCTTTCCCCTTCACCTTTCTAACAATGAGTTAGACAAGGCCAACTCCTCCAATTTCAGCTCTACACTCAAGCCCAACAGCCCTACACCCTCAGGAAAAATACCCTACACAACTCAGATCACTCAGGTTTTCTCCAAACCCTACCTCGGGCTTAACAGCCCTACCTCAGGCACAACAGCCCTACCAACTCAGACCTATTAAGAAGTCCTACCTCAGATCTCCATTGAGATCCTACACTCAAGCTGAACTCTCAGCTCTACACTCAGGCCCAACAGCCCTACACCCTCAGGCAAAATGCCCTACAAGCTCAGAACAAATATTTTCCTACATGAGTTATAAGTGATGCTTACAATAGAAGATAAAATAGATAAATCTTTCAAGACTTTGGTCTTCTATTACTGATTTACTGCAGTTGCAGTATTTAAACAGGGAAGAGTTCAGTAGCCTCAATCCTGCCCCTTTCTGATCCTTCTCTTCAGTAGATGAATAAGGATCAACTTGCTCTTCTTGATTCACTCGGGAAGAACAAACTTTCTATCCTTGCAGCATCATGGAGCTCGAAAAGAAATCTTTTGGCATCCATCAATGGAATAGTAGGTGTAATTTGTTTTTCCCAAAAGTTCTGCTTCTACAAAGCCCTAAGTTGTTCTTTTATACTCCTTCAGTCTTCAATGGCTATTAGACGGCCCCTGACCCAGTATGGAGGTGATTGGAACACCTTATCTTGCCTTATTGTAACTTGCCCCAAAAGAAAAACCCGCCAGCACATTTGAATATGTCTCAGCGGTTGGTCTGAGACAGCTTCCAGTATCAGAGGCTACTTCTGTCTTTGTCTCAGCGGATCCGCTGAGAAAGACAGTTGTCACAGTGATTTTCCTCTATCTTCAGCTCAGCAGTCCTAGACTCCTTCTCAGCGGCTCCTGGCCTTGTCTTAGTGGTTCAGCTGAGACTGAGAACTCATCTCAGTGGTTTTGGCAGTAAACCACTAAACTTATTCCACATCTTGGAATAACCTAACCATGCATAGTCATGAGGTAAAATAGGGTTTATCAAATACAAATTGTACTTAGCATTGAGTGTGATGCTTCTTCAAATCAAGGGAACATTGAGGGTAATATTCCCAACAGGGAGGATGGATTCATCTTATCCTACACTAGGATCCTTGTATGCTCCTTCTCACTACAGTAATGTTCAGTTGGACAGAAGCTTCACTGAGATTATCATTATACACAGCAGCATCATCTTTCATTTCTTCAGCTTCAGTTGACACCTTTTGCTCCTCTTCATCATACTTCTCTTTTCAGATTCACATTTTTCTGATGGCTTTGTTGTAGTGGGCTGTCCACACTTTTTGAGGATGGTGTCCTCATCATTCATCTTGTAGTTTCTTTGGACTTCTTGCATAGCATCTTCAGTGTTAGCAGCTTCATCTTCTTTCTCTGAGATTTTTGGATGTAGAGATATCTCCCCCTCAATCTGATCAGGATTTTGTTGGGATTGCGCTCTGCCTTCCTCAGGGCTACTAGAGGGATCCTCCTCCTCTGAGACAACCACCATAGCAGCCTTCTTTGTTTTCTTCTACTGAATTGAAGAAGTAGTTATAGGTCCTTTGGATATAGAACTATCCCACCTACCAAACATTTTGGAGTCCAGCAACTTGGAGTAGTGCAGACCAACTACCATCTTTCTATTGAGCACTTCTCCTCAACATCAGCCTCATCCCTGATTGGCAGCATAGTTTCTTGTGCTGAGGGCTCAGCATGAATCTCCCCCACAACTGTTGCATTCCTCTTTCTAGCAGACAAGTATTCACATACTGTCATTCAGCAACCTAAGTCATTGTATGTTGTTTTGGATTTGACATGCTGCTTCACTCTATTGCAGAACTGAACTCACATTTAGTTTCCTTCTTCCTTTCTCTTCAGAGTTGTCAAGTCACTCTTCTTCATGTGATGAATTAGAGCAAATGTGTTTACTCTATTTCTAAACATGTGATTTATTTGAAGATTTCTTACTTTAAACTGTGAAGGGACACATACCTGGGTTATTGGACTAATTGTGAGATCCAATAATTATGTCAAGCATGATACCTTTGCTTGTCATAAATTTCTTCTTATTCCAGATTTATACCTGGATTACTTATTGTATGTTGGTCATATTGACATTTGGTTGGCTACTTGGACAAACCTGCAAGACAGAGATTTATTATCCCTTAGGAACCCAAATGAATTTGGGTCCTAGGTTCTTGTTAGTACAGTAAGAAACATCTCTACTTACTGTAGCTTTTGCAGTCACAACACTGACTGGCTTCTCATACCTTGCTTTAGGCACTGTTGGGTTAAACCAACAATCTATGGCACAGTGCCCAACCTTGCCACAGAACCAGCACCCAAATCTATTGTACCTCCTCTTCTGCCTCACCTTCTGGGTGGGGGATAGGTGACTAGATGAGCAGGCTGCTTTGCAGCATTTAGTTCTACTAATCATGTGATTTTGCCTTGGTTTTGGAATTAGTTGCACAGTCAATTATCTTTCTTTGGGAATAGGTTTTTAAGGCAAGTCCTTTCCCTTCAGTTTGGTTGATGGTGCTTGTGGAAATACAACCTTCTGAAAGACAGTTCTAGCTTGGGAAGTCTCTCCAACTTCCTTATTATATCCCAATCCTCCTCTCTCTTGAGTGGAGAAGTAGTCTATAATAGGGAGAACTGTTTTGGGCCTAGAGAAGCTAGTCACAAGCTTTCTCTCTATAATAATCTTGTTCTCTAGAGACTTGATTGTCCTATTATGAGCATCATATTTCCTCTAAAGTAGGACAAGCTCACCATACAATCTAATCTCCTCCTTGATCTTCTCACCAACTTGAGATCTGAAGGGCTTGAGGATTCTAATTTCCTCCGCTTGAGATTTGACCAATTTCTTGCTCTTTTTAAGAGATGCCAAGAGAATACCAAATGGTTCTATTAGTTCAGAATGGTTCTTGTTATTGCATGATGAGAAATCTTCTACATCATTTTCAGATGTTGAGCAATCATCTGATGCAATCTTGGTCTTTTCAAATGAAGTAGGTACTGGAAATGTGTGTGTAGTGCATACCTGAGCAGGATGTGAATCATCATGACTTTTTCATTTGATAAGGCAACCAACCTATAGAGTTCCTCATCCTCAGAGTCACATTCTGAGAGAGTGAGTGGTGCCCTTATCCCTTCTCTAGCTACATAGCCTTCTTAATCCTCATATTCACTATCTGAGAGAGTCAGAGGTGCTCTGATTCCTTTCACATTTGGCATTATACATCTTTCTTCTTCAAGATAAGAAGTGTTGCAGCTGCTTTCACTTAGAGATCTGAACTTCTTAATATTAGATCTTCTCATTTTCTTCATTAAACATTAATCCATTTGAGCTGATGGTTTGACACACCCAATGAGATATTTGTTCAAGTTATTAGGCTTTCTTTAAACAACCTCCTACTGATACCACTTGTTAGTTATGGATGTTGCCAAATCACCTAGAGGGGGAGGGGTGTGAATAGGTATTTTAAAAACTCTTGACCCTCTTTCTTTTGAGTCTATCTGTATGAATATCCTATTATATGGATTTAGAAATTAAGAACATAATGGTGAGTCCAAATTATATACCCTTTTTAGGACTCATCTGGGCTTATTTGCACGCACGTGCACATCACTTTTCACCTATATTCTCTTCTTTATTGATTTAAAGTCATTCCACTCAATGTGCACATATCTAGCCCAATTTTGGTGTAGAATCTTTTATTTCTTATTTCTGAGTTTTGTGCTGTGTTTAGTTATTATTATTGAATGTGTTAAGTGCCATGATCAGTAGCCCGAGCAGTTCTCCTGCTGACGCAGGCGTCATGCAGGTGTTCCGGATGCAAATCAGCCCAGAATACTACGCACGACTACTAACTATATTGCGCACGATCACTGGTCGTGCAGACTTAACACCTAAATTTCGAGGCCTGTCTTGCCAAACGCACGACCACTGTCTATAGTGTGCACGATCACTGATCGTGCGCCACTTGTCATGGTATATTATTGTATGTGAATTTTGTCTTGCAGGTTTTCTGGCACAGTGCGCACGACCAATAACTTCTAGTGCGCACGACCACTGGTCGTGCGCCACTAATCATGTGCCCTGTTTTCTATAAATATGCAGTCCGCGAAATTAGGTTGGACGACACATTATCTTCACCATTTTCAAGCTCTGTTTGCCTCTTCCACCCCTTGCATCATCTTCCACCATCGGGAGGTGCTCCAGGACTAGTCTTCATGCATATCTTGAGCCCGGAGATCATCTCGTCCATCTCCATCATCCAAGTGCTTCAAGGAGAGGATTCTGCCTCCATCTTTATCGCCAAGTAAGAGCTCTTCGCAGCAGATGTGGCCAGATTGTAGTTTACCGGAGAAGACAGGTCCATTGGGAGGAAGTGATAGTCCTCCTCTACCCCGGACGATAGTTGGGACCGAGATAGGACGCGGATTGACAACCCGATGATTCCAACTGAGAATCTGCAACAAGCCTCCGGATTTGGTCGTATCTCTTGCCTTTCTCTCCTATTTGTTTTGATGTATATGAATGTAATCCTTATTATTTAATGATGTGCACTATAAACCATGCTTTGTAATGTCTATTTCATTTTTATGAAATTATCTTGTTTATATGTGTGTATGAGGTGTGCCACCAAATTCACTCCACCACCCACTTCACTTCCGCCGTTGTAAACCACCCCATTCCGTATGCATACTCTTCCATCCTCCTAGTGAATTGTGGCATAGCGGCCCGTGTAATCCATTCGCCTCACGAAGCAGCGCGCTCAAGGCCTACACAGTTTGATTCTGTACTTATTCACCTCATCCGCTTGCCAACTCATCCATCCGCCTAGCGAAGCAGTGCGTTCAAGGCCTACATAGTTTTCCATCCCGCCAGGCGAAGCATTGCATAGCGGCATTGCATAGGAGTAGTTGTAGTTATTTTATTTTATTTACAAAACTAAAATCCTTTTCGTTCGCATTCCATCTGCCACAAGGACTTCGATCTCAAGTCCTCCTTGATTTGTTAACTCCACCTTACTGTGTTCCTTTAGAGATTCGATACTTGGGGATTTACTTCTTCTTATTATTACTTGACAATGACTAGTTCACTGCCGTTCAGACCGCATTTTTCTCCCGCCTATAAGCGGTGTAGGAATTCGCGCGTTAAGTTTTTTGTGTCGTTGCTGGGGAACACAATCATGTGAATTTCTGTAAAGGGAGACAAGAGTTAGATGTTCCTCCATTGTCTATAGTCCTCTTGTTATTTTGTTTGCTTTCTATTTATTTTTTGCTTTTATTAGTTTTATTATTTCCCCCTTTCCTGTTTTAATTTTGTTTTAGGCAAGTTTAATCCAAGGAGTTTTATTAGTTTATGTAAATTTCCATGCAAGGAATTTCAGTTTCATTATATCTGTTTTAATTGTTGAACATGTCATCATGGGATATTTTACCTAGCATTAATGACAAGATGTTCTATTATATAGACCAAATGAAGGAGTTAAATGCTAGGCAGTGTAGGAACTTTGTTTGCTTGTTGTGACAAGGAGAGGGTCATGAATTGAAGGACTGTCCTAGTCTTTTCAATCCTGACCGCTGCTCCTTCACTCATGACAACATTGTCCATATCGCTCATTCTTTACCCATGGAGGCAATCGTGCCCTCTACTCCCGAGCTTATTTCGTGCATGTACTCCTCACCCCCTGTGTATGGCCTCACTCCTGGTGATGATGATCAATCATCTATTAGCCAACAAGGAGAGTGATGAGTGATTTATTTACTCATCTTTTAGTATATGTTTATTATAATTTTAATATGAAATTATGTTATTTATATAAATTTATATCATATAAATGTTTCCTATTTTGATTTCATAAACTAACTTAAGTTTATTTTGTGTTTTCAGGTTTTCTGGACATTTGGAGCAAAAAGTACATTTACACGCCCCAGGTCACGGGCGTGACCAATGGGCGTGTAACCTGCGCGGTGTTCCAAACCAGTATCTACCACCCCGGGGTCGTTAAGTGAAGAATTCACCAAGTACACGCCCCAGGTCACGGGCGTGACCAAGGGCGTGACATCATAGTCACGGCCGGAACCCCACCACCAGCTGCCAGCACGCCTGCCACGTCATTTAAAGTTACACGCCCCAGGTCACGGGTGTGATTTGGGGGCGTGACCACTGGATATGAGCTGCGTTCGACGAAAACTTAGGAGATCGACAAACTGCTCTGCTGCTGCGTTCGACGAATATGCTTGCGTTCGACGAATATTCTTGAGTTCGACGAATTGCTCCGCTGCTGCGTTCGACGAATACACTGAGATCGACGAATGTTCAACATTGCTCTTTCCCGTCGAAGTTTCTCGCCAGAAGCCAGATTTTAAGATTACACGCCCAAGGTCACGGGCGTGACCTAGGGCGTGACATGCAAATTTCTCCTACATTAAAGACAGTCAGCGTCCTTTCCGCACCGAGAAGATCGCGCGCTTTACATGCCCTTGGTCACGGGCGTGACCGAGGGCGTATAACATCAAAATTCTGCCTATTTAAAGGGAGCTTTTCCAGCTGTTTAGGGACGAAGTTTTGGAGTCCTAGCTTATTTTCCTGCACTGTTTTCTTACTCTTGTATGTCTTTTCCTTCTTGAATTTTTATTTCCCAAGCTTGTACTTCCAATTTCTTGTTGTAATTTCATTTGCAATTTAATAAAATCGTTACTTTTCTCTTATTCTACTCTCCCTTTTCATCATGCACTTCTTTTATTTCATTGTTTCCTCCATCTCTATGAGTAGCTAAATTCCATTAGTACTCGACCGAGATGATCCAAGGGAAATATAATTCACGATTTAATTTCTAGCTTCTCTTTCTCTTCCTTAGAATACTTTGATTTAACTTTGAACTTATTTGGATTGAGATTATATTATCGATATATACTTCTCATTCTTGATTTCGTGATCTAATAACCGAGAGGTTTTGAATTCGAATCGATCATTTCAAGGATAAAAAGAGTTGAATGCACTCCTCAAGCGAGGATGACATAATTCTCCCGGATTGGAGTCAAATCCAATAAAGGGGTTCACTACGATAAAGCGAGTTTTAGGGATTTTGATTCTAGAATGAAAGTTCGATTGATCAACCTAAACTCAGTTGAGCGCATCCTCGAGAGAGGTGTGTTCATAAATCGGGAACCTCCACGGTCAAGTGATTTCTTAAGAGAATTAGAAGTTGTTCTTATAATATTTTATTTTCCTAGGTGATTCAAGGTTGAGTACTAGTCTTTAAACTCATTAATATAAAATAAGCTATTTCTCCTTTTTGCAACCAACCAACCACAAGTTTTATTCGATAAGATAATAGAGATTTTCCGAAGTAGGAGTAATCAACCGCCCCGAGTCTAATACGACCTTGGTTTTTATAACCTATGCTACATTCGATAAGGTACACTTGTCGTTATCATTTGCGGATATAGTTTTGCGCATCAAGTTTTTGGCGCCGTTGCCGGGGACTACGGTTGATATTATGAAAAGCGAAATATCTATTAATTTTATCTTTTGTTTTCTCATTTTTAAGGTGCAACTAAATTCCTGGAAAGGACGCTTTGGGCTTGAATTCCCATCACAGCCTCTAGTACCTTGCGAGCCCTTCACCGGGTTGACCTTGGGAAGTCCAGGACTAATTTTAATTCACCTAAATAAAATAAAAAAATTAAAAAAATAATAATAAAATAAAAATCTTCATTAAAAAAATTATTATAAAAAAATAATAATATAATTAAAATATTTATCTAAAATTTTATTTTAGTTTCTTTATCTTTTTCGCATCTTTTCCTCTTTTATTTTTGGTTGATGACCCGAGGAGACTCTTCAGTCAATCTAGAATTCTATTTTGATCTAGAAATCGAGCGCACCTTGCGGCGTCGTCTCCGATTTAGTGATCTACCAATAATTCAAGAAGAGTCAATCGGAGAAACTAACGAAGGCTTAATGGATAACCCCGACCATAATGAGGCCCCGCTACGGACTATGTCCTATTATGCGAGGCCAAATTGGGAGGGAACACAATCTAGTATTATTCGCCCGACGGTGGTGAATAATAATTTTGAAATTAAAACGAGTATCATTCAGATGGTACAGCAAACAATCATCTCTGACGGCTTACCAGATGAAGAACCAAATTTACATTTGTTAAATTTTTTGGAAATTTGCGACACGTTTAAAATCAATGGCGTCACCGACGACGCCATTCGGTTGCATTTATTTCCATTCTCTTTGTGGACTAAGGCCAAGCAATGGTTGGGATCTCTTCCTAGAGGTTCCATCACTACGTGGGCCGAGATGACGGAGAAATTTTTAACTAAATATTTTCCTCCGGCAAAGTCTGCTAAATTACGTACGGACATTCTCTCATTCATGTAAATAGAATCAGAGTCCCTCTACGATACATGGGAGCGCTTTAAGGAACTCTTGCGGAGATGTCCTCACCATGCCATTCCCGTATGGCAACAAGTTCAGACTTTCTACAATGGTTTGAATCTCCAAAAAAGGCAGACGATTGATGCAGCCGCGGGGGGAACGCTTAATAACAAAACCCTCGAAGCTGCTCAAGAGCTTTTTGAGGAGATGGCCATGAATGCTTATCAGTGGAATGCGCCACGGTCGCGTCCTAACAAACCGACTGGACTCTTTGAAGTCGAGGCCACCCCGAATTTAGCACACCAAGTAGAATGGCTTACTAAGCAATTGGCGGAGATGTCTGCTTCCTCCGCCACTAATAAGGCTAACAACTATAATAATAATTATTATTATAATTATAATAATAATTTAAATCAAGAGCAAGTAGATTATATGGGGAACTCCTATCGTCCTCCTTATAACCCAAATAATAATCTTCCTAATAGCTATAATCCGGGTTTAAGGAACCACCCAAATTTTTCATGGAACAACCCCAATAATGCTCAACATCCACCGCAAGTGAATCCTCCCGGATTCGCTCCACCACAACCACCAAAGGCCCCTTCACTTGAAGAGGTCTTCACCAAATACGTCGCCTCTACTGATTCCAATATCCGGAACCTTTTCGGATCCATAAAAAACCTGGAAAATCAAATTGGATAGCTCGCCAAAATGTTCTTCGAACGCCAGCAAGGAGCTCTGCCGGGAAATACTGAGCCCAACCCATGGGAGAGTGCCAATGCAATTACCCTCCGTAGCGGAAAGGAGGTAACTTCTTCAAAGTTGGTCGAGCCCGAGGTAAACGTTTAAACTTCAACTCCGCAAGTAATTTCTTCTACTCTACCTTCTTCTACTTTAGCCCAGCGTATTCTTAAAAATCCTTCTATTCCTTATCCTTCGCAATTTAAAGATGAACGCAATGAGGAGCAATATAAGAAATTTATTAAAATTTTAAAACAAATTCAAATAAATGTGCCATTTTGCGAAGCGATTGCCCAAATGCCCAAATACGCTAAATATCAAAAAGATTTACTATATAACAAAAAGAAACTTGAAAATTTTTTGCTTATATCTCTAAACGCAGAATGCTCGGCAGTTTTATTAAATAAATTACCACAAAAATTAAACGATCCGGGACGGTTCTCCATCCCATGCTTGTTCGGTAATTTCTTAATAAGACACGCCTTGGCAGATTTGAGCGCTAGTATTAATTTGATGCCATTTTCATTATTTAAGAAGCTTGGTTTGGGCACCCCAAGCCCAACCAATATAAGCATCCAACTAGCGGACAGATCAATAAAATACCCGAAAGGGGTCATTGAGGATGTGCTTGTCAAGGTTGGCAAATTTATCTTCCCGGTAGATTTTGTCATCCTAGACATTAAGGAAGACGCCAAAGTCCCTATTATACTCAGACGTCCTTTCCTCGCCACCTCTCGGGCAATTATTGATGTTAGTAATGGCAAACTTCTCCTACGAGTTGGGGATGAAGAAGTGACTTTTAGTATAAACAACTCTATGATAAATTCTTTTTCTAATGACGACTCTTGTTTTACCTTAGAATCAAATTTTGAAGAGGAAATAACGTCATTTTCTGAAATAATTTCACCTCTATTTGAAAATCCCTTAATTGAAAATTTATTTTGTCTAAAAGAAATAACTCGGCCGCTCAAATTTTAAGAAGAAAAATTGAACATTTCTAAAGTAAAAATATCTTACGAGGAGCCACCGAGTTTAGAATTATAACAATTACCGGAACATTTAAAATATATTTTTCTTGAAAAAGATTCAAAATTGCCTGTAATAATATCTTCCGCACTTAACGATTCTGAAATTTCCGAATTAATTAAAATATTAAATAATCACCGTCATGCAATTGCATGGCAAATTTTGGATATTAAGGGGATTAACCCCTAATTTTGCACGCACAAAATTAATTTAGAAAATAATTCTCGCAGTGCTATTCAGCCTCAACGACGGCTTAATCCAAATATGAAGGACGTCATTAAGGCCGAAATTATAAAATTATTAGATGCGGGAATTATTTACCCAATTTCTGATAGCACTTGGGTTAGCCCAGTGCATGTCGTGCCTAAAAAGGGTGGAATAATGGTAATCACTAATGAAAATAATGAGTTGATTTCGACCCGTACTATTATGGGTTGGTGAGTATGCATCGATTACAGAAAATTAAATGATGTTACCCGCAAGGATCACTTTCTGTTACCCTTTATTGACCAAATCTTAGAACGCTTATCCGGTCATTCACACTATTGTTTTCTCGATGGTCTTTCGGGATATTTACAAATCCCAATTGCACCCAAAGACCAAGAGAAAGCCACCTTCACCTATCCGTTCGGCACCTTCGCATATCGAAGAATGTCATTTGGTCTTTGCAACGCGCCGGCTACATTTCAACGATGTATGTTGGTAATTTTTAATGAACTTGTAGAAGATGTCATGGAAGTTTTCATGGACGATTTTTCTGTTTGTGGCGATTCGTTTAAAAATTGTTTAAATAATCTTGATCGTGTTCTTCAACGCTGCGAAGACACAAATTTGGCACTCAACTGGGAGAAGTGCCACTTTATGGTCCAAGAGGGATTAGTCCTTGGGCATAAAATCTCAAACAAGGGGATCGAGGTCGATAGGGCCAAGATCGAGGTCATAGAAAAACTTCCCCCTCCTACTAATATAAAATCTATTAGGAGTTTTCTAGGACATGCGGGTTTTTACAGGCGGTTCATTAAAGATTTTTCAAAAATTACAAAACCGCTAACTCATCTTTTAGAAAGAGAATCCGCATTTAATTTTGATGACGAATGTTTAAAAGCGTTTAATAAAATTAAAAACGAACTTATCAATTCTCCAGTTTTAATCGCGCCGAATTGGTCTCTTCCGTTTGAAATCATGTGCGATGCGAGCGATTTTGCTATAGGTGCAGTTTTAGCCAATGGGTGAATAAATGTTTTCACCTAATTTATTACGCAAGCAAAATGCTAACATCCGCACAAGCAAATTATACAGCAACGGAATTTTGGCAATAATTTTTACGTTTGATAAATTTTGATCATATTTAACGCTTTCGAAAGTTATTGTTTTTACAGATCATTTCGCTCTCCAGTATTTACTACAAAAAGGCGATGCAAAGCCTCTACTGCTAAGATGGATCCTCCTACTACAAGAATTCGATTTGGAGATCCAGGACAAAAGGGGAGCGGAGAATGTTGCGGCCGACCACCTCTCTCGGTTGGAGAACCCGGTTGCAGGAGCGCTAGTGGAGGCCGAAATTGACGACAAATTCCCTGAAGAGCGCCTTCTCGTCATCGTAAAGGTAACGACTTATTCCACACCTTGGTACGCGTATTTGGCCAACTATTTAGTGGCCCGGGTCCTACCAAAAGATTTTTCAAGTCAGCAAAAGAAGAAATTCTTTTCGGACTTGAAAAATTATTTTTGGGAGGACCCCTTTTTATTTCGTGTCTGCGCGGACCAAGTTATAAGAAGGTGTATTTCGGGCGAAGAAGGCATCCAAATTTTGCGGCACTGCCACGAAGGACCAACCGGTGGTCACTATCAAGGAAACCAGACCGCAAGGAAGGCGCTAGAGGCGGGCTTCTATTGGCCCTCCTTATTCAAAGATGCTCACAATTTTTTGAGAATTGCGATCGATGCCAACGGTCAGGTAACATTTCTAACCGGGACGAAATGCCCCAAAATATATTTTTAGAATGCGAAATTTTTGATTTGTGGGGAATAGATTTCGTAGGTCCTTTACCCTCTTCCTTTAATAACAAATATATTCTTGTTGCGGTCGATTACGTGTCGAGGTGGGCGGAAGCACAAGCTTTTCCCACCAACGACGCGAGAGTCGTCATACAATTTTTAAAGAAATTATTTTCACGACTTGGCACACCCCGAGCACTAATTAGTGATCGGGGCACACATTTCTGTAACAACCAACTTGCTAAAATTTTAGCAAAATACGGAGTTACACACAAGCTATCAACCGCCTACCACCCACAAGCAAATGACCAACTGGAGGTGGTGAATCGTGAACTAAAAGAATTTTAGAAAAAAACTGTGTCCGTTAATAGGAAGGATTGGGCATTAAAATTAGACGTCGCACTATGGGCCTATCGGACAGCATACAAAACCGCCATAGGATGTACGCCGTACCGGTTAGTCTATGGTAAAGCTTGCCATTTGCCGGTAGAAATAGAACATCACGCTTTTTGGGCGCTACAATTTTTAAATTCGGATTTAGACTTAGCCTCCGAAAAAAGAAAAATACAACTTAGTGAACTAGACGAATGGCGCGCAAACGCCTATGAAAATAATAAATTTTATAAGGAGCAAACTAATTTCTATCATGATAAAAAAATTAAACATCCAAAAACGTTTTCACCAGGAGATTTTGTCCTTCTTTTTAATTCGCGACTAAGGCTTTTTCCGGGCAAATTAAAAAAACTGATGGTTCGGTCCCTTCAGAGTAAAAGAAGTTTGGCCATACGGGACCGTGCTTATAGAGCACCCAGAAAAAAGGCTCTTTTAAGGTTAACGAACAACGTTTAAAATTATACCACCCCGGCGACCCAGCGACCGGAAACATCGAAACAATGCAATTACCAAATATTTAAGAAAAAACCACTTAGTCAAGCTACGTGACGGTAAACATAGCGCTTTTGGGAGGCAACCCAATGTTAACCTTTTATTTTTTATTTTTCTCTTTTCTTTGTTTTTCTACTTTAATTCTGCAGGAGTTTGATCGGCAACCCCGACTACCAACCAGGGAAGCCCTCTTTACACTTTAGTCATTTATCTTTATTTTCTTTATTGTCATCTTTAGTTTTATCCTTCATACTTAGTTTTAAACATTGGGGACAATGTTTAATTTTAAGTATGGGGGTGTAGCATAGCTTCCTTTGCATAAACCAAAAAAGGAAAAAAAATTTAAAATTTTAATTAAATTTCTTAGAAAGGATGCTTTGGGCTTGAATTCCCATCACAGCCTCTAGTACCTTGTGAGCCCTTCACCGAGTTGTCCTTGGGAAGTCCAAGAACTAAAAAAAAAATTAATGTTCATTTTTTTTTATTTTTTAATCAAAAGCCCATGCTTGCTAAAATTGCAAGTTCTAAAGTAGACTTATTTTTCATATGGACAAAGAATTTTTGTGCTAGATTAATTTTTTGACACTTTGGGTAAAATTGTTGACTCATGTAGTGCTACTAGTCTTATGCATGTCTTTGAGTAGTGTTAGTGTAAAATTAAATTCTTGGCATAGATCTAAAATTATGTTCTAATTAATTTGCGTAGTAATAATTTATTTTTCTTTTAATTCGAATCCGGTCTTATCCAAAAGTAGTTTAGGTGAGTGTGTAGAAGATTGTTAGAAAGCTATTACTCGAATTGATCAAAAGGGTGTCCTTTCTCGATGTCTAGAACTTGCCCTAAGCTATTTTCGAAGCATGTGCACTTTAGTCAAAATTAACCTTACGGAAATGATTTAGGCCTTTATTTGGATAGTTTGAGCCTTTGCACCCAACCTCAATTTACTACCATTGTTAACACAATTTTGAGCTTTGCACCTTCATTTGAACCACCCTCACCATTTCATCACCAAAACCAAAAAGCCCAAAACCCAAATGAACACTTGAAATTTTGAGCTAAATTATTGAAAAAATATTTGGGAGATTGTTTAAAAAGAAAAAAAATCATAGTGATATGCGGCCTAGTGATGAGTCCTCATCATATACACTTTTATGGACTCATCTGGGCCGTTTAGTTAGTCATTTCACTGCACTTTAGCCCTGTTTTAGTTTATATTTGATATTCTATGCTAGGTGCACTTTTAGGCCTATTTTGGTGTGATTTCATTTCTATCTTCATTAGTAGTTTTCATGTGCGGTTAAGTGTCACTTTTAGTGGCTAGATTAGTGTTGTACGCTGGAACAGTAGTCGTGCAGGTGTTCCCGGTGCAATTCTGCACAGGAACACTGCGCACGATCACTGGTTCTACTGCGCACGACCACTGGTCGTGCGCCACTGATCGTGCGCACTTAATGCCTTTTTCATGAGTTCTGTTTGGAGCAGTGCGCACGACCATCGATGCTAGTGCGCACGACCACCGGTCGTGCGCCACTGCTCGTGCGCACTTATCATTAAAATTCTGAATTCTGTTTGCTGTATTGCGCACGACCACCGACGATAGTGCGCACGACCACCGGTCGTGCGCCACTGGTCGTGCGAACATTTTATTTTATAATTTCTGTCTTTGCAGGTTCCGTCCAGGCAGAGCGCACGATCACAGGATTCTAGTGCGCACGACCACTGGTCGTGCGCCACTGACCGTGCGCACTGTTTAATTCCAGCGCCTATAAAATCTGCTGCTCGCGATTTAGGTCGGATCGCTCGCCCGACTCCGCCGTTTTCTGCTCCCGTCCGCCTGTTTTCGCTCCTCCATCGCCGCCCACCTTAGGGAGGATCTCCGGGCAAGCTTTCAACGCCAAATCTTCGCCGGAGTTTCCTCTCGGCCTCCTCCTTCATCCAAGAGATCCAAAGGAAGACCTAGCCGCTATCTCCATCGAGCAAGAGGAAGTTTGCAACCTCTACCGGATCGTGACACGAAGAAGACGGGTCAATTGGAGAGTCGTGACAGCTCTCTCTACCCCGGACGTAGTTGTGGACCGAGCTTGGACGCGGATTGACAACCCGGCGATTCCAACCGTGAATCTTCAACGAGCCTTCGGATTCGGTCGATTTCTTGCCTTGTTCTCCTTTTATTGATTGTTGTAATAGCTAGATCTATGTATGTTGATGAAGTTGCACTTGAACTAGTTTGTATTTCCATATATTTCTTGTATTTGTGAAATGCTTGTTATTTGAGTTGCTTGAGGTGCGCCACCATCCCTTTTCCACTCCACCACCGTGTCCGGTGCCGCACTAGCAATTGCTAGTGGCGTGCTTGTCGAAGAGGTGCTTACGACCCTCATTCCGCTAGCCTACTCGTCCATCCGCCTACCGAAGCGTGGCATCGCGGCCCGTATTCCATCCCGCCTAACGAAGCAGCGCGCTCAAGGCCTGCATAGTTCGATCCATTAGCCTACTCGTCCATCCGCCTAACGAAGCGTGGCATCGCGGCCCGTATTCCATCCCGCCTTACGAAGCAGCGCGCTCAAGGCCTGCATTGTTCAATTCCGCTTGCCTTCTCGTGCATCCGCCCTTGCGACGCAGCGCGCTCAAGGCCTGCCTAGTCTCCATCCCGCCAAGCGAAGCTTTGCATAGCGGCATTGCATAGGAGTAGTTGATAGCTTTTATTTTATTTTCCAAAAGCCAACCCAACTTCCCCGCATTCCATCCGACGTTAAGGACTTCAATCTCAAGTCCTACCTCGAACGTTAACTCCACCTTACTGTGTTCCTTGAGAGAATCGATACTCGGGGATTACTCCTCGTCTTATATTACTTGAACGATCGGTACACTGCCGTTTCGTGTCGCAGTCGAGCTACCGCCTATAGCGGTGTGTGAGATTTGCGCCATCAAGTTTTTGGCGCCGTTGCCGGGGAACACAGTCGTGTGAGTTTTCTTGAGAGGGAGAGCCGAGAGATAGTAGTTCTTCCAGTGTGTATAGCCGCTTTATTATTTTTGTTTTCCTTTTAATTATCTTTTGTTTGTTTTTATTTCTTCATCCCCTATTTTAAAAGTTTTAGGCAAGTTTTATTCAAGGAGTTTTTCTAGTTGTGTAGATTTCCTTGCAAAGAATTTCAGTTTCTTTTTATCTGCTTTGAATTTTGAAAATGTCGTCATGGGATATTTCACCTAGCTTTAATGACAAGATGGTTTATTATTTGGACCAAATGAATGAGTTAAATGCTAGGCAGTGTAGGAACATTGTTTGCTTGTTGTGTCGAGGAGAGGGTCATGAATTGAAGGATTGTCCGCGCCTTTTCAATCCTGACCGCCGCTCCTCCACTCATGACGACATTGTCCCTATCACTCATTCTTTACCCATGGAGTTAATTGTGCCCTCGACCCCTGAGCTTGTCTCGTGCACGGACTCCTCACTCCCTGTGTGTGGCTTCACTCCTAGTGATGATGATCACTCATCTGTTAGCCAACAAGGAGAGGAATGGGAGCTCCTAGATGCACCTGAGTATGATGAGGAAAGTATTCTTTCCATCGGGGAGGCTTTAGCAGATCTTTTTGCGGAGGAACCGAATATTTTTGTCCCTCCAGTTTCTTTGCAAAATTTTTCTACACATATTCTTTATGATCCTATCGAAGTAAAGGAGCTGGGTGATGCTTCTGACTCGGAGGGTGCTCCAAAGTGCGATGAGGATGTCATTTTCCCTGAGGGGGAGAATGAATACTTTGAACACGATGATGCACCCCGGTGGGATGAGGAGGATACTCTCTCTGATAAGGAGGTTTGCACTTCTTCATGGGACGAGGAGGTCCAAATCACCACTGAGGCTCCTGAGTTCTCAAGTCCCCCTTGCTATGATATTTACGATGATGATAGTGATCTACCCTTGGATCCTGCTGGGAGTGAGACCGGGACCACTCCCCCGATTGATTTTTATTTAAGTCATTCCTCTTCTTTATTTCTTGATCCCCCTTCTTTTTCTGAGCCTGTGCAGGTTGAATCTTCACAGGTATCCCAGGAGGACTTGGAGCTTTTTGCTCAAGTCAATGGTGAGAGCATCCTCTCATGCGAGGAGGTTTATTCTCCCTCCGTAGAGGAAGCTCCACTCATTGCCTTCTCCTCCTGCAGACCTGCTGCAGACGATACCTTGCTGGGCAAGGATAGTTTTGGTAAGATGAGTGAGGACCAGGCCTCCTCCTCTTCTTACTTTCTTTTCCCTCTACCTATGAGGAGCAGGTATCTATATTTAGGTAGAGGGGTGACTGCTCTGTCTCCGTATCGGTACCCGCTACCGATGCGCATATTAGAACAGTTACCTGTGCACTTTTCTTTTCATAGGCCTATAAGCTAGAACTGTACAAAATCTGAATAAGTCGTGCTGGGATGACAATAACCCCAGTAGTTATCTTACTTTTCATGCATTTTATTTTATGCAATCCTGTTTAGTTAGCTGTAGTATTGTAGTTTATCTTTTTCTGTTTCTTTTGTTTTTGCGGAGCTGACCCCTGCAGGCACTTCTTCTGGATGGCGGATGCTGCAGCTTAGTCGTGGTTTAAACGCCAATCTTCTGGTGTGCTCATTGCTGAGCACTGGGTACTCTCTTTCCCTAGCTTTTTCTGATTATCATGTCATATATTCTGTGGATTGTTTAGTTTAAGTCTGGGGGAGAGCAGTTTTTGCACCCACTCACGTGCACTCATGCATAGCATGCCAGAAGTATTTTAGTTTCAGTTTTATTATTTGTTCATTTTCATTGCACACCACAGCACCCACTTGAGCGCGTACTCATCTGTATGCAAGCTCTGTAGCGAATTTAATTCTTCTGCTTATTTGGGAAAGTCTAGGTGATGGCTTAGGACTATGTAGCAGAGTAAAATGTTGACTCTAGTAGTGCTCCTAGTCGAGTGCTCGGTTGCATAGAAATTCGTGTAGATTAGACTTCTTTTTATACTATGGTTTTATATTTTTCTCTATTAGTGTAAATGTTGTTTACTCTACTCAAATGGTGAATCCGGTGTGAATCAAACGGTAGCGTAGGGATGTGTGTAAACGATCGCTAGACTCGTATTGCTTGAGTCGGGAGAAAGGAGAATCTTTCTCGGTGGCTAGAACTTGCCCCAAGCGATTCTTGAAGCATGGGTATACGGTTAGTCAATTGTGTGAATGTGATATAGGCCATCATTTTGGCCCGGTTGAGCCTTTGTGCCTATTCTTACCGCTATATCCTCGCTAGCCCAGTTGTGCCTACCCCATTCTTTTGGTTCAGCCCCACTATTGTTCACCAAAGCCTAAACTCCAATCCTAGCGCACACCCAAAAAGCAAGCATTTTGTTTAAATTTCAAATTGGTGGTGTTGATTGTGGTAGTACATTGTGAAAATGTGGTTGTGTATCTTTGAAAATTTGCTGAAATTGTTAAAGAAAGAAAAAGAAAAGAAGAAAAAGATTTGAAAAGAAAAAAAGAAGAATGAAAAGTTTAATTGAAAAAAAAATCTGTTTGAGATTTATGTTTGGGAGTAGGCGGTGCACGCACCCATGCTGTTAAGTCCAAGTCTGGGGGTGTTGTGTACCCGCATGTTTGTGTGGTGAATGAGGATAGTTTCCTGCATTAGCTCATTTGGGTTTAGTGCTTTAGCCGTCGTTTTTATCTTTGTTTTTCCTCACCTAAACCCAAGCCCCATTTAAAACCTAAAGTCCTATTGATTCACGCATTTGAGTCAAACCAGTACCGTGGAGAGAATGGGACCGGGCAAGCCTATGGTCACCGACACCGATGGATTTCAGTGGAGTTTTTCCTGCATCCCGATCTTGGGCAATGCTCGTCTCAGCGTTTAGCTTACTTTCTCCGTATGCATGACCGAACGATTCACCGCTATTCACCATTTTGAGTAGTTGTAATATGCTTTTACTCTTTTAGAAATATATAAATTGTTTATATAATCAGAAATCTTCTCTACTATTCTTCTTATGCACGTGAGCATGCGACTTCGCATGGTACTCTGTATTGTAGTTTTAAGCCATCTACTGTTCTTTCCTAGTTCGCTTAGAATTTGTTTGCTCGGGACGCGCAAACAGTTAAGTCTGGGGGTGTGATGAGTCCTCATCATATACACTTTTATGGACTCATCTGGGCCGTTTAGTTAGTCATTTCACTGCACTTTAGCCCTATTTTAGTTTATATTTGATATTCTATGCTAGGTGCACTTTTAGGCCTATTTTGGTGTGATTTCATTTCTATCTTCATTAGTAGTTTTCATGTGCGGTTAAGTGTCACTTTCAGTGGCTAGATTAGTGTTGTACGCTGGAACAGTAGTCGTGCAGGTGTTCCCGGTGCAATTCTGCACAGGAACACTGCGCACAATCACTGGTTCTACTGCGCACGACCACTGGTCGTGCGCCACTGATCGTGCGCACTTAATGCCTTTTTCATGAGTTCTGTTTGGAGCAGTGCGCACGACCATCGATGCTAGTGCGCAAGACCACCGGTCGTGCGCCACTGCTCGTGCGCACTTATCATTAAAATTCTGAATTCTGTTTGCTGTATTGCGCACGACCACCGACGATAGTGCGCACGACCACTGGTCGTGCGCCACTGGTCGTGCGAACATTTTATTTTATAATTTCTGTCTTTGCAGGTTCCGTCCAGGCAGAGCGCACGATCACAGGATTCTAGTGCGCACGACCACTGGTCGTGCGCCACTGACCGTGCGCACTGTTTAATTCCAGCGCCTATAAAATCTGCTGCTCGCGATTTAGGTCGGATCGCTCGCCCGACTCTGCCGTTTTCTGCTCCCGTCCGCCTGTTTTCGCTCCTCCATCGCCGCCCACCTTAGGGAGGATCTCCGGGCAAGCTTTCAACGCCAAATCTTCGCCGGAGTTTCCTCTCGGCCTCCTCCTTCATCCAAGAGCTCCAAAGGAAGACCTAGCCGCTATCTCCATCGAGCAAGAGGAAGTTTGCAACCTCTACCGGATCGTGACACGAAGAAGACGGGTCCATTGGAGAGTCGTGACAGCTCTCTCTACCCCGGACGTAGTTGTGGACCGAGCTTGGACGCGGATTGACAACCCGGCGATTCCAACCGTGAATCTTCAACGAGCCTTCGGATTCGGTCGATTTCTTGCCTTGTTCTCCTTTTATTGATTGTTGTAATAGCTAGATCTATGTATGTTGATGAAGTTTCACTTGAACTAGTTTGTATTTCCATATATTTCTTGTATTTGTGAAATGCTTGTTATTTGAGTTGCTTGAGGTGCGCCACCATCCCTTTTCCACTCCACCACCGTGTCCGGTGCCGCACTAGCAATTGCTAGTGGCGTGCTTGTCGAAGAGGTGCTTACGACCCTCATTCCGCTAGCCTACTCGTCCATCCGCCTACCGAAGCGTGGCATCGCGGCCCGTATTCCATCCCGCCTAACGAAGCAGCGCGCTCAAGGCCTGCATAGTTCGATCCATTAGCCTACTCGTCCATCCGCCTACCGAAGCGTGGCATCGCGGCCCGTATTCCATCCCGCCTTACGAAGCAGCGCGCTCAAGGCCTGCATTGTTCAATTCCGCTTGCCTTCTCGTCCATCCGCCCTTGCGACGCAGCGCGCTCAAGGCCTGCCTAGTCTCCATCCCGCCAAGCGAAGCTTTGCATAGCGGCATTGCATAGGAGTAGTTGATAGCTTTTATTTTATTTTCCAAAAGCCAACCCAACTCCCCCGCATTCCATCCGACGTTAAGGACTTCAATCTCAAGTCCTACCTCGAACGTTAACTCCACCTTACTGTGTTCCTTGAGAGAATCGATACTCGGGGATTACTCCTCGTCTTATATTACTTGAACGATCGGTACACTGTCGTTTCGTGTCGCAGTCCAGCTACCGCCTATAGCGGTGTGTGAGATTTGCGCCATCACCTAGGTGTGCTTATGCATACTTAGAATGACCCAACTATGAAAGAAAAAAAAAGTATGGGTATCAATTCAAAAGAAATATTCTTATTTCAAATTGCAAAAAAATCTCATAATGATATGCAGCCTAGGTATGTGCATGTATACTTAGAATGATCCCAATTATGAAGAATTGTGATTTCAGTTTTAGTGAATGAGAGTGCTTCCCTTAGCAAAACTTGAGTATGGGGGTAAAGCTTCTCTATTTTGTGGTAGTCATTATTTTCTTTTAGCTCGAAACTTTTCGTTTAAGTGGAATAGCCTTCATGTTTATCATTGTTTACCTCGCACTTAAACCCAAGCCTTAAATCGCACTCTATTCAAGTCCTAAAGATCCATTGTGTTGTTTTAGTTTGAAGTGTAGTGGAGAAGGTGCAAACGGGCAAGCCTATGGCCATCGACATTGATGGATTTCTTTGGAGGCCACCCCGAGCGTCAACGTCTAGTAATTTAAATCTCAGCAATCACGCTATTTTCTCCCTTCTCATAACTTTTTGATTGACCGTCGACTCATTTTAAAAGTGATAATAAAGTATTATAATGCATTTTTGAACTATTTCATAAATTAGTATTTATGCCAAGAATGTCTTTTTACTAAAATATCTACGCATGCCGGCATAATACTTCACATTTTACTCTCTAGTTTTCATAATTCTTTCTAGCATTAATTTTTCCTACCCTTATGAAATATTGTTTGCTCGGGACGAGCAATGATCAAGTATGGGGGTGTTTGATGAGTGATTTATTTACTCATCTTTTAGTATATGTTTATTATAATTTTAATATGAAATTATGTTATTTATATAAATTTATATCATATAAATCTTTCCTATTTTAATTTCATAAACTAACTTAAGTTTATTTTGTGTTTTCAGGTTTTATGGACATTTGGAGCAAAAAGTAAATTTACACGCCCCAGGTCACGGGCGTGACCAATGGGCGTGTAACCTGCGTAGTGTTCCAAACCTATATCTACCACCCCGGGGTTGTTCCGTGAAGAATTCGCCAAGTACACTCCCCAGGTCACGGGCGTGACCAAGGGCGTGACATCATAGTCACGGCTGGAACCCCACCACCAGCTGCCAGCACGCCTACCACGTCATTTAAAGTTACACACCCCAGGTCACGGGCATGATCTGGGGGCGTGACCACTGGATATGAGCTGCGTTCGATGAAAACTCAGGAGATCGACGAACTGCTCTGCTGCTGCGTTCGACGAATATGCTTGCGTTCGACGAATATTTTTGAGTTCGACGAATTGCTCTGCTGCTGCGTTCGACGAATACGCTGAGATCGACGAATGTTCAACAGTGCTCTTTCCCGCCGAAGTTTCTCGCCAGAAGCCAGATTTTAAGATTACACGCCCCAGGTCATGGGCGTGACATAGGGCGTGACACGCAAATTTCTCCTACATTAAAGACATCCGGCGTCCTTTCCGCACTGAGAAGATCGCGCGCCTTACACGCCCTTGGTCACGGGCGTGATCGAGGGTGTGTAACAACAAAATTCTGCCTATTTAAAGGGAGCTTTTCCAGATGTTTAGGGACAAAGTTTTGGAGTTCTAGCTTATTTTCCTACACTGTTTTCTTACTCTTGTATGTCTTTTCCTTCTTGCATTTTTATTTCCCAAGCTTGTACTTCCAATTTCTAGTTGTAATTTCATTTGCAATTTAATAAAATCATTACATTTCTCTTATTCTACTCTCCCTTTTCATCATGCACTTCTTTTGTTTTGTTGTTTCCTCCATCTATATGAGTAGCTAAATTCCATTAGTACTCGACCGAGATGATCCAAGGGAAATATAATTCACGATTTAATTTCTAGCTTCTCTTTCTCTTTCTTAGAATACTTTGATTTATCCTTGAACTTATTTGGATTGAGATTATATTATCGATATATATTTCTCATTCTTGATTTCGTGATCTAATAACCGAGTGGTTTTGAATTCGAATCGATCATTTCAAGGATAAAGAGAGTTGAAACCACTCCTCAAGCGAGGATGACATAATTCTCCCGGATTGGAGTCAAATCCAATAGAGGGGTTCACTACGATAAAGCGAGTTTTAGGGATTTTGATTCTAGAATGAAAGTTCAATTGATCAACCTAAACTCGGTTGAGCGTATCCTCGAGAGAGGTGTGTTCATAATTCGGGAACCTCCACGGTCAAGTGATTTCTTAAGAGAATTAGAAGTTGTTCTTATTATATATTATTTTCCCAAGTGATTCAAGGTTGAGTACTAGTCTTTAAACTCATTAATTTAATATAAGCTATTTCTCCTTTTTGCAACCAACCAACCACAAGTTTTATTCGATAAGATAATAGAGATTTTCCGAAGTAGGAGTAATCAACCGCCCCGAGTCTAATACGACCTTGGTTTTTTTAACCAATGCTACATTCGATATGGTACACTTGCCGTTATCATTTGCGGATATAGTTTTGCGCATCAGAGAGGAATGGGAGCTCCTAGATGCACCTGTGTGTGATGAGGAAAGTATTCTTTCTATTGGGGAGGCGTTAGCGGATCTTTTTGTGGAGGAACCAAATCTTTTTGTTCCTCCAGTTTCTTTGCAAGATTTTTCTACACACTTTTTTTATGATCATGTCGAAGTAATTGAGCAGAGTGATGATTCTGAGCCTGAGGATGCTCCTAGGTGGGATGATGAGGATACTCTTTCTGATGAGGAGGTTTCCACTTCTTCATAGGACGAGGAGGTCCAACTCACCATCAAGGCTCTTGAGTTCTTGAGTTCTCCTTGCTATGATACTTACGATGATGACAGTGATCTATCCTTGGATCCTGCTGGGAGTGAGACCGAGACCACTCCCCCAATTTTTGATTATTTATGTCATTCTTCTCTTTTATTTCCTGACCCACCTTCTTCATCTGAGCCTGTGCAGGCTGAGCCTTCATAGGTACTCATGGAGGACTTGGAGTATTTTGATCAGGTCAATGATGAGGTATCCTCTCATGTGAGGAGGTTGACCCCTCCTCCCTAGAGGAAGCCTCACTCATTACCTTTTTCTCCTGCCGCCTCCCTGAAGATGACACCTTGCTGGGCAAGTATGTTTTTAGTGAGATTTGTGAGGAGTACTCCTCCTCCTATTCTTACTTTTTATTCCATCTACATGTGACGAGAAGGTATTATTTATATTTAGGTAGAGGAGTAACTATTCTATCACTGTATCGGTACCCGCTACCGACACGCATATTAGAACAGTTACCTGTCCACTTTCCTTTTCATAGACCCATTAGCTAGAACTGCTTTAAATGTAAATTAGTCGTGCTGGGATGACAATAACTCCAGTAGTTATCTTTCTTTTCTGCAATTTCTTTTCTTCTTATCAATTTAGTTAGCTGTATAGTATTTTGCTTTTGTCTATTTTCTTTTTGTTTAGCGGAACCCACCCCTGCAGGTATTCTTCTGGATGGATGCTGCAGCTAGGTCTAGATTTAAATGCCAATCTTCTGGTATGCTCATGTCTGAGCATTGGGTACTCTCTTCCCCTAGCTCTTTTCTGAATTTCATAGCTATATATTGTGTGTATTGTCTAGTTTAAGTCTGGGGGTGAGTAGTTCTGTGTGCCCACTCACGTGCACTATTGCATAGCATGCTAGAAGTACTTTTATTTTAGTTTTTTGAAAATTGTTGTTCATTCTCTTTGTGCACCGCATCACCCACTTGAGCGCATACTCATCTGTATGTGTGCTCTGAGTTGAATTTAATTCTTCTTCGTATTTAGGAAAGTCTAGGTGCTGGCTTAGGACTATGTAGCGGAGTAAAATGTTGACTCCAGTAGTGCTCCTAGTTGAGGGCTCGCTTGCATAGAAAATTGTGTAGATTAGACTTCTTTTTATACTTATGGGTTTATATTTTTTCTATTAGTGTAAATGTTGTTTACTCTACTCAAATGGTGAATCTGGTGGGAATCAAATGGTAGCATAGGGATGTGTGTAAACAATCGCTACACTCGTATTGCTTGAGTCGGGAGAAAGGAGAATCTTTCTCGGTGGCTAGAACTTGCCACAAGCGATTCTTGATGCATTAACATAGGATAGTTCTAGTGCGTGAGAATGACGTAGGCCATTAATTTGGCCCTGTTGAACTTTCTATTTCATGCCTATCGTCTACCCTTGCTAGCCCCTTTGTGCCTACCCTTTCATTGATTCAGCTCCGCATATATCTCACCAAAGCCTAAAAGCCTAACCTAGTCGCACACCCAAATCTGAGCTTTAGTTATAGTTTTATTTACATTTGGGGGGGTGTTGATTGTGGTGTTTATTATGTGAATTTGTGGATATGCTCCTTTGAAAATTATGCTGAAAGAAAAGGACAAGAGAAAGAAAGATAGAAAAAAATGATTAAAAAAGAGAAAAAAGAAAAATGAGTTTTATTGAAAATCATTTAGAAAAATTATGTATTGGGAATAAGCGGTGCACACACCTTTGTTGCAAGAGTCCAAGTCTGGGGGTGTGGTGCACTTGTTTATTTATAGTCGTGCGGGTAGATCTACCTTATGCTCATGTTGGGTTAGGTGTGTTTAGCCTCCTTGTTTATCTTTATTTACCTTACTGTAACCCAAGCCCCATCTCTAACCTAAAGTCCTACTGACTCACGCCTTGAACCAATCTAGTGTCATGGAGAGAATGTGACCGGGCGAGCTTATGGTCACCGACACCGATGGATTTCGGTGGAGTTTGTCCTGCACCCCAATCTTGAAAAATGCTCATCTCAGCGCTCAGTTTATTTTCTCCGTCTGCGTGACCGGATGATTCACTGTAGTTCACCATTTTGAGTAGTGGTAATATGCTTTTACTCTTTTAGAAATCTATAAACTGTTCATATAATGAGAAATCTTCTTTGTTACTTTTCTTATGCACGTGAGCATGCGACTTCGTATGATACTCTGTAATGTAATTTTAAGCCATCTACTTTTCTTTCCCCGTTTGCATTGAATTTGTTTACTCGGGACGCGCAAACAGGAAAGTCTGGGGGTGTGATGAGTCAAAATTATATACCTTTTTTAGGACTCATCTGGGCTTATTTTCACGCACGTGCACATCACTTTTCACCTATATTCTCTTCTTTATTGATTTAAAGTCATTCCACTCAATGTTCACATTTGTAGCCAAATTTCGGCGTAGAATCTTTTATTTTTTATTCCTGAGTTTTGTGTTGTGTTTAGTTATTATTATTGAAAGGTTAAGTGCCATGATCAGTGGCCCGAGCAGTTCTCTTGCTGACGCGGGTGTCGTGCAGGTGTTCTGGATGCAAATCTGCCCAGGAATACTGCGCACGACCACTGGCTATATTGCGCGCGATCACTGCTCGTGCACACTTAACACCTAAATTTAGAGGCTTGTCTTGCCAAACGCATGACCACTGGTCGTGCAACACTGGTCGTGCGTATATTATTTTTATGTCAATTTTGTCTTGCAGGTTTTCTGGCATAGTGCGCACGACCAACAACTTCTAGTGCACACGACCACTGGTCGTGCACCACTGATCGTGCGCCATGTTTTCTATAAATGCGTAGTCCACGAAATTAGGTCGGACGACACATTATCTACGCCATTTTCGAGCCCTGCTCATCACTTCCGCCACCTGCATCATCTTCCACCACCGGGAGGTGCTCCGGGACTAGTCTTCACGCTTATCTTGAGCTCGGAGATCATCTCGGCCGTCTCCATCATCCAAGTGCTTCAAGGAGAGGATTCCTCCTCCATATTCATCGCCAAGCAAGAGCTCTTCGCAACAAACGTGGTCAAATTGTAGTTTAACGGAGAAGACGGGTCCATTGGGAGGAAGTGACAGCCCTCCTCTACACCGGACGATAGTTGGGACCGATCTAGGATACTGATTGACAACCCAGTGATTCCTACTGAGAATCTGCAACAAGCCTCCATATTCGGTTGTATCTCTTTCCTTTATCTCCTATTTGTGTTGATGTATATGAATGTAATCCTTATTATTTGATGATGTGCACTATAAACCATGCTTTGTAATGTCTATTTCATTTTTATGAAATTAACTTGTTTATATGTGTGTATGAGGTGTGCCACCAAATTCACTCCACCACCCACTTCACTTCCGCCGGTGTAAACCACCCCTTTCCATATGCCTTCTCTTTCATCCTTCTAGTGAAGCATGTCATAGCGGCCCGTGTAATCCATTTGCCTCACAAAACAGCATGCTCAAGGGCTGCACAGTTCGATTCCGCACTTATCCACCTCATCCGCTTGCCTACTCGTCCATCCTCCTAGCGAAGTAGTGCGTTTAAGGCCTATGTAGTTTTCCATCCCGCCTGGCGAAGTATTGCATACCGGCATTGCATAGGAGTAGTTGTAGTTATTTTATTTTATTTATAAAACCAAAATCCTTTTCGTCCGCATTCCATCTGCCACAAGGACTTCGATCTCATGTCCTCCCTGATTTGTTAACTCCACCTTAATGTGTTCCTTGAGAGATTCGATACTTGGGGATTTACTTCCTCATATTATTACTTGACAAAGATCGGTTCACTGCCGTTCAGACCGCATTTTGCTCCCGCCTATAAGTGGTGTAGGAATTCGCGCGTCACATAACACAGAAAGCACTCAAGGATTTATAGTGGTTCCTTAAGACAGAGTGTCTTGAGTAGTCCACTGTCCCTCTACGCCTATCTAGCAGTGTCCTAGGGTCGGCAAAATCTGCCAAAACTCAGGCATGCAAGCTGAAAGTGCACAGTTAACCTCACTAGAATTCTCTAGGGGGGGTGAATAGAGATTTAAAATATTTTGTGCAAAGTAAATATATATATATGTGTATGATCACAGATTAGAGCTTCCCACACACACTAACAAGAATTAAACAAATAAAGAAAGTAAATGCAAGAAAAGAAATCACAGTACAACACAAGAAAATATAGTGGTTCCCCAAACTTTGGGTATTCCACTCTTCTACCCCCTTGGTAGGAATTCAGTATCTTGCACTGAGTCTTTTGATAAGGAGACTCTTAGAACCACCCTGAGTCTTTTGATAAGGAGACTCTTAGAACCAACTGAGTCTTTTGACAAGGAGACTCTTAGAACCAGTATAACTGAATTTTTTGAAGAATGATTCTAAAAACTCTTTTACAATATGTGAGAATGAAAATAAGAAAAAGGAAAAGAAGTATTTAAAACAAGAATGAATCTTCTTCCTAGCAAGAAGATTGGAAGAACAAGAAGTAGTGAATTAAATCTTTCTTCTATAGAGAGAAGAAGATTTGTAGCTTTTCCATCTTATGTGAGAGCTATCAGAATTTGCAGCAGAGTGATTTCAGAAGCAGGAGAAGAAGAATGCTTGAATATTGCTGCAGGGCTATTTCTCAATTCTCTCTTTATCACTTGGGAGCTTTTCCTCTTTTTCAAATGTAAAATGGTGAATCACCTAGTCCCCTTTCTCTGCCGACCTCCTTGGTTATTTATAGCTCTGTTCATTAAAATAACACTATAGGAGAGTAATCAATTAGCAGGCAGAGTATTAGAAAGAAAGAGAAATTTACATAACAGTTATATCCATAGAAGGAAAGTATTCAATCTGATTTCAAATAATGTCCATAAAGGATTTAATCAATTTAGCCAAGAGTCTAATAGAGGAAAAGAAAGATTCAGAACGGCTATAAGACATAAATTGATTCCATATAAATCAGATCTATAAGATAAGGAAAGAGATCTGGCGATTTTGAATTCTGTCATAAAGATCGACATGCGTCGATTACTATTCGACGCAAGCGTCGAATACATCCTGTCTGGTCGTCGAGAGGAGAATAAGGAAGGTGCGTCGACTTCTCAAGATACGTCGACTAGAAGTTAGAACTACGTCAACATAGGATACGTCGACTTTTGCTTGGAGCTACTTCGACTCATTCTGATAGAAACGTCGACTTTCTCTCGACGTTGCGTCGAATACTATTCGACGCATATTTACTTAGCCTTATTTTTCATTCTTAGAATTCTTCTTTAACTCATTTCTAGGGGTTAAGAGAAATCATTTCCCCAACAATCTCCACCTATTTATCTTAACCCTATTTAGAGAGAAATTGTATTTAGTATATAATTAACATAGCAAAGCATTTGTACAGATAATGAAGATTTCATACAGTCAGAAGCAAACTTCATGTTCAGACCAATCATAAAGTATATGAAGCATTGTTTTCAAGTATTATTCAGGAGGGGTAGGAGGAGTCTTTCTTTTCTCTTGAATACTATTGTGGATTGCTCTTTCCCAGTAGCAGGTGACTCCCTCAGCTTCCCCTGGGTCTCAGCCATTTGCTCCCCCTGAGTCTCAGCTCCCCCTGCCCCTGACTCCTGAGCCCCTTCTTCAGCCATCACAACATCTGGCTCTTTCTCTTTCCCAGTATCAGCTTCATTTCCTTTTTCAGTATTCAGCTCTTTCTCACCTTCTTCCTTTTCAGCCTCATTTTCTGCTCTGCTTCCCTCCCCTTGTAGTAGTGCCACTTGATTTGCAGCATCTCTTGCTATGTTGAGTACCTCTATTGTTTATTCATCATTGTGTAGCTCAGGTACTATCTCATTCCCAATTGTCTTGAGCAGTGCAAGACTGTCAGATTTTGAAGGAGGGGATTTGTGTGAGGGAGATTTAAGATTGGAGGGCTGATCATCATCAAGCTTCTCCCCCTTCTTGACCTTCTTGGCCAAGGAGGTTAAGAAAGACTTGGTAACTCTTGAGGAAGAGAGAGAGAGTTCTTCAGACTTTGCACAGAGGCACTGACCCCATCTATTTGGGTGTGCATGTGTAGGATTGAGGAATGAATCTGGGAGCAGTGCTCATCCAGCATTGCTTGGAATGTTTGAGTTGCTGATGCAATGCACTGAGTGAGGAGAGCTTTAGTGGATGCAGATGGTTCATCTTGTGGTTGGGATGAGGAGAGAGTGGTGAAGGTGGTGATGAGGCTGGAGAGAAGTTAGTTGATACATGAGGTATGGGTGATAAAGGAGGTGGAGAAACTGCTGTTTGAGGAGCAGGTGTTTGAGAAGAGGTAGGTAGAGTAGGAGTTGTGAGGGTAGTAGAGACTATTTGAGTGGATGATGGTGGTAGAGAAGAATTGTCTCTTTGAGGAGAAGGAGGAGGAGATAGATGAGCAGGAGATGGATGAGCAGGAGAGTTAGGAGGAGAGGGAGTCCTTTCAGGAATGGAACCAGGCTTAGGAATTTGCCTGGTCCACTTGGAGAATAGGGCTATTGACATTCTTTTCCCTGGAGGAATGGGGATTCCTTTTGACCTACAGAGGTCAGGGAAGGAGTGGAAGAGTACTTGACTCATAATCATCATATATGCATTTTCTTTGTGTGAGTATTTGGAGCCTATTATTTTGAGTAACCATGTGGCCCAGTCTACCTTCTTCTTCAGCACAAGGGCCCCCATGATGTTCAGTTGCTGCTTGGGAACTGCATCATGGGCTGAAATTTTGCATAGTAGTATCTTTCCTACTATGTCTGCTAGCATTCTGTACTCCTCAGAAAAGTCTATTTTCTTTAGATGGATTGGTTTATCCCTTAAAAACTTCATGGTGGTTAGCAGATGCTTGATTTCATCAGGTGTGAGGTCTATAGATTCATCACCTAATGGGGATATGATAAAGACTTATAAGGTTACTCTTTAGAAATTGATTTCCTTTACCTATTTTATTTAAACAAAGATAATATTAGGATATACCTGTAGGAAGATCAAAGGTGGTCCTAATATGTTCTGCAGAGATTGAGACTGGTGTCTCATAGATTGTTCCTTGGATTTCTCCTCGTTCAGATATCTGAACATGAGTTATTAGCTCTGTGAGCTCTGATTCCAGGAGCTTGCACCTAGTGGAGATGAGCTTGTCCAGTCCTACTGTAGTAAAAAGAGCAATGATGCTCTTGTAGTTTTCTGCGGCTGCTTGGAAAGACTCAAGGTCAATGTCGAAGCCTGAGTTGATTTTGGGAGCCATTTTAGTTCAGTGAAAGGGAGAGGAAAAATCGGCTGGTCTGAGGAGCAAGAAGGATGAAAGATGCAGAGTCGTGAAGGCTTCTAACTGAAGATACTATTTAAGTCAGGTGAAGCGTCGAAACTGGACTCAAGTCGAGGCTTATTCGGTACTTCCGTGGATGTGACCGAAAATATTTTGGTATTGCCGCTCGTTTTCATGAAGTCGACGTTACGTTGAGTGGAATTCGACATGAGCGTCGATATAGTCTGATTTGGGATGATAGGGTTTCCTATCGACGTATGCGTCGAGTGGAGTCGGCACATGCATCGATTTCACTTATTGAGTTGAGTTATCGATGGTGCGTTGATTAGAAGTCGACGTGACTTTTAATTTTCCTGAAGAATTCTAGGTGTTTATCTCTACCTAGTTCTAAGTCAGTCTTGGACTAATTTTTACAGATAGTTTGATTGGTTGTACCAGCATTGTTTGGCAAGGTGTCCAGTTTTGTTACATATATGGCACTTGATTATCTTATTATTATGATAATTTGAGTTTAGAGAAGAATAGAAGGGTTGATTAGAATAGAAAGTTTGACTATGATGGGAATTTTGGTTAGGATAGAAATTTTGGTTAAAATGGGAATTTTGGTTACCATGTTTAGTGTAGAAATCATGATAGAGGTGTTGATTAGGATAGAAATCATGATTGGGATGAATGGGTCCTGAATATGGGTTAGGATGAAAGGCTTTTGGAGGAAAGGTATTTAAGTTGCTCTGAACTTTTGTGCGTCGATATCTATTCGACGCATGTTGATAGTCGCGTCGATTTGTATTCGGCGCTTTCTCCAAATGGCGTCGATCTGATTTCAACGCATAGAGAAAGTTGCGTCGATTGGAAGTCGACGTGCTTTTGTTCAAGCGTCTAGAAGAGGTCGAGGCATCTGAGAGGTTGCGTTGAGTATAAGTCGACGCACTATCATTTATGCGTCGATATGAAGTCGACGCAGTTGTATCTTCAATTTTCATTTTACCTTTTTCTGTTTTTACTCCTTTATGTGTTGTTTTTCTTGTATTAGTTGTTTCTTCAGATGAAGTTTGTGAGTCATCAGCTGAATAATATGATGTCTCATCAAATTCCTTTATTTCTTTGAAGGAGTTTTCTTCCTTATCTTGTGGGTCTTTTTCTTGGTTTGTCCATTTGACAGGTTTAGTGAATTTTACAGGGCTCATCCAAGCAGGTTTGCTGGATGGATTTAAGCTGGTTGATGGATCAGCTCCTAGCCCAAGATTTTTGTGTCTCATTGTTTGTTTTTCAGTGATTTCCTTAAGAGTTTGGCTTCTCATGTTTATTGATTCTTCAAAGGCCTTTGCCTGGGAAACCTTATCCTTAAGGAATTGATTTTCTATTTTAGCCTTTTCTATCTCCTTTTCTATGATGTTAGCGCTTAATTCATAATCTTTAGAGCATTTAACTTCTCTATTTCTCTGGTTTTTAGCTACATTGATTTGTTCTTTTAGATCTTTAATTTCTTGTGTTGCTTTTAGTTGATCTAAACACATTCCCATAAAATCATTTCTAAAGTTATCACTTTGAAAATCTATTTCATCAAACATGCTTACCTCATCCTTATCCTCAGATTCCTCTATGAGAATAAGGCTATCTTCTTTTTCATCTTCAGAAGATATGCTTTCTTCTGATCCTGTCTCACTCCAAGATTTAGCACTATCATTATTTTTTGATCCTTCAAGGGCCATCAAGCATAGATCTTCTTGCTTAGGTTCTTCATTGTCACTCTTGGAAGAGGAGCTGTCCTCAGAGTCTGTATCAATCCAGGCTTCTGCTATAAAGCCTCTTTCTTTCTTCTTCCCCTTTTTCTTGAGATCTTTCTTTGTCTCAGCATTTTCTGGACATTCTGGGGCAATATGTCCAGGTTTCCTGCAAGAATAACAAATAATTTCTTTAGTAGGAGTTTTGCCATACCTTGATTTTGACTCTCTCCTTCTTGATCCATCTGTCCTGACCCATTTCTTGAATATTCTGGCCAGGAAACTGAATAGTTCTTCTTCAGTGATAGAGCCTCCTTCCTCGGTTGCTTTTAATGCAATGTTCCTGTCTTTTGAGGAGATTGGAGTGTTTTCTCTTCTCTTCTTCTCTTCTCTAGTTTTCAGCAGTTGCTCATATGATTTGAGTTTTCCTAAGAGAGCATCTGTTGAGATTTCCTTTTGTCCTCTTGTGGCTCGTATGGCCCATGTTCTTGAGTCCCATGAACTAGGGAGACTCATTAGCAATTTGTCATTAATCTCAGTGAGAGAGATCTCTCTATCCAAGTTTTTCAATTGATTGATGATTAGACTGAATCTGTCATACATCTCAGAGATACTCTCTTCATTTTTCTTTTGGAAGTTCTCATATTGTGAGATCAATAGAGCCTTCTTATCTTTCTTTTCATCAGCACTTCCTTCCACCATCTTTGTAAGAGCATCCCAAATTTCTTTGGCTGATTCACAGTCAACAACCCTTTGAAAGATGTCATCTGAGAGGGTTGAGACAAGTATGTTCATGGCCTTTAGATCACATGTTCTTGCCTTCTTCTCATCTTCTGTCCATTCAGATCTTGGAACAAGTGTTTGTGTGACATTGCCATTTGCATCCTTTCTATAAGGCTTTGGGGGACCTGTCACAGTAATATTAAACAAGTTATCATCAATAGAATTCATATAAATTCTAATTCTTGTTTTCCAAACTGCAAACTTTTCAAGATTGCACATTGGTGGTCTGGTGGAAGCATAATCTTTGATTTGTGCCATGTGAAAAATAATTGTTAGAGAAATATATATTTATAAATAAGAGGTAGGATCTTTTTGATCAAGGAGTTAACCTTTTTAGATCAACCTCCCTCTGATACCAATTGAAAGTGCACAGTTAACCACACTAGAATTCTCTAGAGGGGGGGGGGGGGTGAATAGAGATTTAAAATATTTTGTGCAAAGTAAAAAAAAAAATATATATATATATATATATATGTGTGTATGATCACAGATTAGAGCTTCCCACACACACCAACAAGAATTAAACAAATAAAGAATGTAAATGCAAGAAAAGAAATCACAGCACAACACAAGAAAATATAGTGGTTCCCCAAACTTTGGGTAGTCCACTCTTCTACCCCCTTGGTAGGAATTCACTATCTTGCACTGAGTCTTTTGATAAGGAGACTCTTAGAACCACCATGAGTCTTTTGATAAGGAGACTCTTAGAACCAACTGAGTCTTTTGACAAGGAGACTCTTAGAACCAGTACAACTGAATTTTTTGAAGAGTGATTCTAAAAACTCTTTTACAATATGTGAGAATGAAAATAGGAAAAAGGAAAAGAAGTATTTAAAACAAGAATGAATCTTCTTCCTAGCAAGAAGATTGGAAGCACAAGAAGTAGTGAATTAAATCTTTCTTCTATAGAGAGAAGAAGATTTGTAGCTTTTCCCTCTTATGTGAGAGCTATCAGAATTTGCAGCAGAGTGATTTCAGAAGCAGGAGAAGAAGAATGCTTGAATATTGCTGCAGGGCTATTTCTCAATTCTCTCTTTATCACTTGGGAGCTTTTCCTCTTTTTCAAATGTAAAATGGTGAATCACCTAGTCCCCTTTCTCTGCCGACCTCCTTGGTTATTTATAGCTCTGTTCATTAAAATAACACTATTGGAGAGTAATCAATTAGCAGGCAGAGTATTAGAAAGAAAGAGGAATTTACATAATAGTTATATCCATAGAAGGAAAGTATTCAATCTGATTTCAAATAATGTCCATAAAGGATTTAATCAATTTAGCCAAGAGTCTAATAGAGGAAAAGAAAGATTCAGAACGGCTATAAGACATAAATTGATTTCATATAAATCAGATCTATAAGATAAGGAAAGAGATCTGGCGATTTTGAATTCTGTCATAAAGATCGATGTGCATCGATTACTATTCGACGCAAGCGTCGAATACATTCTGTCTGGTCGTCGAGAGGAGAATAAGGAAGGTGCGTCGACTTCTCAAGATACGTCGACTAGGAGTCAGAGCTACGTCGACATAGGATAGGTCAACTTCTGCTTGGAGCTACTTCGACTCATTCTGATAGAAATGTCGACTTTCTCTCGACGTTGCGTCGAATACTATTCGACGCATATTTACTTAGCCTTATTTTTCATTCTTGAATTCTTCTTTAACTCATTTCTAGGGGTTAAGAGAAATCATTTCCCCAACACAAGCCCTACACCATCAAGCCCTACAACTCAGGCACTCAAGCCCTACAATACTCAGACCCTCAAGCCCTACAATACTCATGCCCTCAAGCCCTACAAACTCAGGCCCTCAAGCCCTACAATCTCAGGCCTTCAAGCCCTACAAACTCAGGCCCTCAAGCCCTACAATACATAGTCCTTCAAGCCCTACAGCTCAGTCCCTCAATCCCTACAACTCATTCCCTCAATCCCTACAAACTCAGATCTGAAACAGATCCTACAAGCTCAGGCCCACAAGCCTTACAGAAAAAGAATAAGAATAACTTATTAGCAGGATGAAGATTGGCTTCTTGGACTTGAAGAGAATGATTCTTATCTTTTCTTGAACAACACAGATTCTTCTTTAATCCTTTCTTCAATCTGGAACAATACTTATCAGCCGATGTTGCTGGACTGAAATTTGGAGAACGCATAATGTAGAAGTTTTGTTCTCTGGTTCTTGTTCCTTCATTACGTAGTTGCTTACTGTTCTATTGAATCTTGTGTGTTTTCTGTGTTTCTTTCGTCTGCAAATCAGGGAAGACACTTATCCCTTTCTATATCACTGAGGAGCCTACTAACAGACTCCTATGATGTCCATTAAGTGTTAGAGACCCATTCCTTAATGGAACGTGATGATTAGACCATCACGCGGCGACATTAAATGCAGACAGCGTGATTTGAAATGTTTTGATCTGTCTCGATGACAGAACTTGCCGTTATGCCAATCCATCTTGGACTTGGGCAAATCTTCAAGTCTTCTTCAATCTTCTTTGGAGAGGGATATCTCAACGATACAAGATATCTCAGCTGCACTTGCACTTACAATGACATGAAGTCATATTAAAGATGTAGTCATAAACTTGTTGTCAACTTGCGGTCTTCTCGACAATATTGTTGAAACCATTCTGTCTCATCGACGATATCGTTGTGACCATAATATCTTATCGATGATATCGTTGAAACCATACTGTCATATCGATGATATCGACTTGATCATTTGACAATAAGCTATTCCTCTTCTTTAAGCTGTCTTCACAAGTTCTACCTTAGCCTTCTCGACGACTAGGCTTCTTTACGACGACGTCATCGAAATTCCCGAAAAGTTTAATTAGGTCTTCAGAGAGCTTCCTTTCTAATCTCGGCGACAAGATCTCTTTAAGATGATGTCATCTACATTGTCGAATACTGTAACACCCCAAAACTTTCTGTGATGCGAGCAGCGAAATTTTAAAGGTTTAGCCGAATTCGTCGAAGGGAATTAGACGAATTCGTCGAATGAGTTAAGGCTTTCGACGAATTCGTTAAACGCTATAAACTTTCGACGAATTTGTCGAACAGAAATAAGGCTTCAGACGAATTTGTCGAGCACAGACAGCCGTTCATCGAACGCATGTTTATCAGCCGTTCATCGAACGCAGTCAGCCGTTCGTCAAACGCAGGCAGTCGTTCGTCGAACGTAGGTTAGTCAGCCGTTCGTCGAATGCAGGCAGCCGTTCGTCGAACGCAGGAAGCCGTTCGTCGAATGCAGCCAGCCGTTCATCGAACGTAAGTTAGTCATCCGTTCGTCGAATGCAGGTAGCCATTCGTCGAACGCAGGTTAGTCAGCCATTCGTCGAATGCAGGCAGCCATTCGTCGAACGCAGGCAGTCGTTCGTCGAATGCAGTCAGCCGTTCGTCGAACGCAGGTTTCTTAGCCATTCGTCGAACGCAAGTTTATTAGCATTTGTCGAACGCAGCTTTACTGCCATTCGTCGAACGCAGTCTTAATGCTGTTCGTCGAACGCAGTTACAGTAAGGCGATTTGCGAATTAACAGACCTGTGACTCCTTGATCATAGCCGTTAGATCCAGGGCTTTAAATCCGAGGGCTGGGATTTATTTCTGGGTTATCTTAGGGTTTGTCCGGAGGGGTATTTATATCCTCTTTGACTTATAATCTTTATCTTCTTCAAGCGTGAGAAAGAAGGAAGCCGACAAAAGTTATGCAAGCAGCGAGGAAGGAGCAGGAGGCATCTTCTGCCATTGCCGGAGATTCAGAGCTCTGAATTGCGAGCCGTTTTCAGATCTGGAAAGAGCAACCTGTTGCGGTTCTTTCTATCCGAGTGAAATCTCAGATCTATGGCGAAGAAAGCTCCAAGGGTAACGATCCTTCCTCCCTGTCTTAGGACGTGTTTTTTCCTCTCATTCCTTTTTCAATGCTTGCATGAGGAGTCCCTTTCACCAAATGGGTGAAGTGTAGGATTTCCTCTAGTTCTTCGGAACTCTGGGTCGATTGTGTTCGTCCCCGGTATATTGCATTTAGAAATCCGATAGTCGTGCGGATTTAGGCATTTTGTGTGAAGCCTATTCATGGCCGCGAGCCCGGATCGGTGATGCTTGGATTGCGACGTTGCATTTAGGTTAAGCCTAGAATGCGTGCCGGAGAATGTCTCCGTGGGATCTTCTTTTGTGTTGCGGGACTTGAGTGTTAGGTGCCTTTTGAGAGCCTAACGGAAGCCCCTTGCTTGGGTGGTTGAATGCAAACCTTCACCACTAGATTTGAAGAGGAGTGGTCTTGTACCTCCTTCTTGGTTGTTATTTGCGAAGTCTAAGTCCGCGTGAAAGGATTAGATGCGTAGCTTAATTATGTGTGCATTTGATGTGCTAAACCCTTATGGGCCGACGTGAAGCCGTACCTCCGTCGTGCGATAGATCGCGACGGTTAGAGCATGGGCAAAGCTGAACCGAACACGTTTCCATGCAGATCGGTGAGAGGTCCCTACCTCATGTAAGCCGTGTGATCATGGGAGAGATCGTGTAAGGTGTCTTACCTAGACCGACCAAAAGCTCTTTTTCCCCACCTAAGGCTATGTCCTTAGGGTGGAGTGTTTGTAATGAATTGATGTTATGTTAGCCTCATGTGGTTGCTTAGGCGGTTGTGGGGAACTTTCGGGTGAACCCAACCAACATCATGTGCATACCTATGTTCCCTTTATCTTGATGCCCAACCTAGAACATTGATTGTGCTTGAAACCTCACCTTGTGTAGTGTAGTTTGCACTTTCTTTATATTATTACATGTTGCATGTACATCTTGCTTGCAGGTTAGCGGTGACACGCCCCTGTGCCGGCTATATGGCCGTGGGGGTGGGATCGTTACGCGGTTTGTGGTCAGCTCATAGCTGACCCTCGTTTACCTCTTATTGGATTTTAGTTGCAGGTGCAGGTGAGCCTAGCGGGAAATAGCGGGCGGTGGCCCTTTTGCTGTGTTGGCCCTCGAAGGCCAGCCTCTTTTCTGCTTTTCATGTATTGTCGGCCTGCGTGCCGATGTATGTTTTGGAGTTTCTATACATTTGATAAATGTAAGGCCTTAAGGCCGTAACTCTATTTGTTTCATTCCTGCGATAGTGGACAATTCTATAAGATGTTTAATCCAAATGCTTCCGCTTACGCTTTTTATACTCTCGTGTAGTTGTTGTTCTTTTCTATTTATCACCTTATAATGCCTAGCTAGTGTGTAAAGTATGGCGTGGGGTCCCGGATGGACCTACTATTATATTATTTGTACTGGCAGGGTGTTACAATTTGGTATCGGACTTAGGGCGTCGATCCGTAGTTTAGCGAATTCAGGACGATTTCCTTTTAAGGGGTGGTGCGCACGGGTTGTTCATTCACCTAAAATGACAAAAACTAAAAAGAATGTCCACTTAGGAATGGAAAAACATATTGTTTGCGGAACCTGAGCGTTCCATGATTGTTGTTTGCTATGTTTTCGGTCACTAAATTGTGTATTGCACGATTATAGGTGACTAGGAATGGTGCGGGGCAATCTAGGCCCCATTACACCGCTGAAAGTAGTGCGTCGGCTGAGGTGCCAGCGACCACTCCTTCGGCTGAGATGATCAGATTAGTTGTAGAAGCTGTCTTCGCAATGATCTACACTCAACCTCAAAGGCTTGCACAGCCTGCTACGCCTACTCCGAATGTGGCCCTGGTGGTAGCTGCCTCAGTGGAACCTGCAGTGGAACCAAGGGTGGAGATCCCTGTACCAATGGCTGCAGTGGAACCTGCGGTGGAGCCAAGGGTGGAACGTTGAGTAGAGTGAGTAGCTATTGCGCGAGCGCGTGATCAATAACTTTAGCACTTTCTAAACTTCCATCCTCCAACCTTTTCGGGGACCGGATCCCCAACGGAGGCAGAGGACTGGTTGTCAATAATTAGAAAAACTCTAAAGGCGACTGCGACGGAAGAAGCCATGATGGTCACCCTAGCCACCTTCCTCCTTAACGGAGAAGCAGCGCTATGGTGGGATGAGCAAGAAGTGCATAAGTTTGGTGGTAGAGATATTACCGAGATCACTTTGGCGGAGTTCTCAAAGTCGTTCCTCCAGAGGTATATTCCCTCTGCCCAACGCATCGCATTGCATAACCAGTTCTTGAAGTTAACTTAAGGAAATAGCTTAGTGGACGAGTACTTGCACGAGTTCACTAGACTGGGCCGCTATGCGGGGTCTTTGTGGAAGATGAGGAAACAAAGACGAACAAGTTTTATGAAGGTCTTCGAGATGAGTTGAGGCTACTCCTTGCAGGCCCAATGACGTTTGGCTTCCATGTGATGGTGCAAAGCGCCAGATCTCTGAAGTTGGACATGAAGAGAGTGTAAGAAGAGGGCGTGGCAAAGAAACCTGAATTTCATGCGCCGACCTCTCAATCCAAATATGAGTTCAGGAGAAACAAAAGGAAGTTCAAGCCTGCAGAACCAACTCACTCAAATGTGTTAGGAGCTACGACAGCACGTGGTCCTATGACATGTTTTACTTGTGGAAAGGTGGAACACAAGGCACGTGTGTGCCGAAGTGGTCTCCCGAGGCCAGTGAACCAAGCGATGGCCTATGCTTGTGCTGCGTGTCATGCGGAGAAGGGCAAAGCTGCGGAGTCTTCTTCTTCCCAGCATATTCTGACCCAATCGAGAGTTTACTCGCTTGGCCAGCAAGAAGCCATACGGCAAATTGATGACGTCATAGGTATGGATTAGAAGTTAGCTTTTACAGCTATTTATGATTGATATTGTTGTACGACTTTATGTTTGAGTTGTGTGCAATTAGGTTTCGTCCTAATTTTCAATTATCCGGCAAGATCTCTATTCGATACGGGTGCATCGCACTCTTTTCTGCCTGAGGACTTCGTGGTGCGAATCAGAGTGTTGTCTACCTTAGTAGAGGACAGATTGGAAGTAGTGCTACCCAATGGATCTCGCATGAGCGCGGATAGGAAGATCTGTGTGAAGGTGCGGAATGGAAATCAAGACTTCGGCTTGGAAGCATCGTTATTAGCGCTAGCTGAATTTGAAATGATCTTCGACATGGACTGGCTCTCAGAGCAGCGAGCATGCATTGATTGCAATTCAATGGATATCACTCTGAGAAAGAACACCAGCGATGAAACCACATTCGCGGGTATGCGAGGAGCGAGCAAGACACTGATGTCTGCTCTCCAAGTGGTTAGAGCAGTGAGAAAGGGTGCGGAGTTGTTCTTCACTTTGTTGGAGGCTTTGGAGCCAAAGCGCAGTTTAAGTGATGTCCTAGTTGTAGCAGAGTATGCCGATGTGTTTCCTAATGAACTCCATGCGGCTCCGCCTCAGCGAGAGATTGATTTCTGTATTGAGCTGGTGCCAGGTTTCAAGCCTATAGCACGCTCACCGTACCGAGTAGAGCCAATGGAATTGGCAGAACTAAAGGTTCAGTTGCAAGAGCTGCTATAGCAAGGCAATATACGTCCATGTTCTTCACCTTGGAGTGCACCGGTCATCTTTGTGAAAAAGAAGGACGGGAGCTTGCGTCTATGTATTTACTATCGAGAGCTGAATAAGCTGACCAAGAAGAACCGTTATCCGATTCCTAGAATCGACGACTTATTCGACCAACTGGTTGGGTCGATGGTATACTCTAAGCTAGACTTAAGGTCCGGCTACTATCATCTTCGTATAAGGGAATGTGATATTCCAAAGACAGCGTTCAATACCCGCTTTGGGCACTATGAGTTCATGGTTATGCCGTTCAGTCTGTCTAATGCACCATCGGTATTCCTGGACTTAATGAACAGAACGTTCCGAGAGTATTTGGATCAATTTGTGATCTTCTTCATCGATGACATTTTGGTATACTCTCAGTCGGAAGAGGAGCATGTAGAGCATCTACGCGCAGTTTTGAGCACCTTGAGGAGGAATCAGCTATATGCCAAGTTCTCCAAGTGCGAGTTTTGGCTATCGTCAGTAGCATTCCTTGGTCATGTTGTTAGTGGAGAAGGAATAGCAGTCAATCCTTCGAAGATAGAAGTGATCCAAGCATGGCCTGTGTTGAAAAATATAGCGGAAGTCCGAAGTTTCTTAGGACTTGCCGGCCATTATAGGCGCTTTGTGGAAAACATCTCGAGGATTGCACTTCCTCTCACTAAACTGACTAGGAAAGATCATATGTTCGTTTGGTCGCCAAAGTGCGCATGAGCTTTTGAGGAACTGAAGAGCCGTCTGACCACGGCGCCCATTCTATGCACGCCATGTGGAACAGAAGGTTACGAAATATATAGCGACGCCTCGGGGAGTGGCTTGGGTTGCATTCTGGTGCAGTTCGGAAATTTAATTGCCTATGGCTCCCGTCAGTTAAAGGTACATGAGAGGAACTACCCGGTCCATGATTTGGAGCTAGCGGCCGTGGTATTTTCTCTTTAACTTTGGAGGCACTACTTGTATGGCGTGAAGATCGACATCTTTACGGACCACAAAAGCCTCAAGTACCTGCTTGATCAGGAGTTGAATATGTGGCAAAGGAGGTGGATGGAGTTCCTTGGGGACTACACCTTCGACATTCGATACACTCCTGGGAAAGGAAATGTGGTTGCGGACGCGTTGAGTGATCGGGCTCCTGCATAGGCAAACTGGATTTTGATGCATGATGAGTGTAATCCGGGAGCTAGAAGCCTTGGAGATCATTTGTGTCGATAGAAGAGCATCTCCTTCAGCATGTTTGAACTGGACGGAGGTTCAATACGACCTTGCCGACCGAGTTCGACAAGCTTTGGAGCTGGATACGAGCATGAAACGATATAAAGCGGAGACCGTGGATGGGTCAAACGCTGATTTCTCCTTAGAAGTTGATCTTATGTGGAAAAACGGCAGATTGTGCATACCAAATGTTGGTACATTGCCGGCGGAATTGATGTACGAGGCTCACTTTACCAAGTACTCGATCCACCCGGGGAGCACAAAGATGTACATGGATATGAAGAAACTCTTTTGGTGGCCAGGATTGAAGAAAGACATTGCACTGTACGTGGCCAAGTGTCATACTTGCGCGTTGGTGAAGGCTGAATGTCAAAGACCTGGTGGGTTTCTAAAGTCTTTACCGATCCCGGAATGGAAGTTCGATGATATTTTGATGGATTTCGTGCACGAATTGCCGAGATCGCAACATGGAAACGACGCCATCTGGGTGATCGTAGATCGATTGACGAAAGTTTTGCACTTTATTCCGAATCGGAAAGATGACTCCGTGGAAAAGCTAGCAAAGTTATACGTTGATAATATCGTACGGTTGCACGGGGTTCCCCATAGCATCATGAGCGTTCGTGATGGGTGGTTCATATCAAACGATTGGAGGCTGATTTTATCAATTATTGGGTACCAAGCTAAAATTTAGAACGACCTTCCACCCGCAAACGGATGGACAGACCGAAAGGACCAATAGGATGATGGAAGACATGCTAAGGATGTGCGCCCTGGAAGTTAGAAAGAAATGGGAAGATCACCTATATATGATTTAGTTTGCCAAAAACAACAGCTACCAAGCTAGTATAAAGATGGCACCTTTCGAGGCTCTTTATGGTAGAAAATATTGTACATCGTTGGCTTGGGCTGAAACGGGCGACACGAAGTTGTTGAAACGCAAGGACATGGATGAAGCAAATACATCAATCTGGGCAATACGAGAGCGGTTGCTCATTGCCCAGGATAGGCAGGCAAAGTATTACAATGCAAATCACCGGAACATCGAGTTTGTCGTTGGTGATTGGGTTTACTTAAAGATCAAACCGTTCAAAGGAGTATCAAGGATCCGACGCTTGAAAAAGCTAAGTCCGAGATACTTAGAACCATTCGAGATCTTAGAGCGCATTGGTGAAGCTGCCTACCGGCTTGCTCTATCTTCGGAGCTGAGCGGGCTGCATGATGTATTTTATATCTCTGTGTTGAGGAAGGTTGTCAAAGAGCCTAGTCTTGTTGTTGCAGTCAATGAAGTGTCGGTAGATGGTGGGCTAACGACGGAAGTCAAGACCATTCGCATCGAAGACACAGAAGTAAAGCAGTTGCGGAACAAATCCATTCAGATGGTAAAGGTCCGTTGGAATAATTGCGGGAGAGAGGAACTCTCTTGGGAAAGGGAGCAAACGATGCTTGCGGAGTACCCCGAGATATTTCTCTCAGGTAATTTATCCTTTAAATTGGTTGCGGTTGTTTTCATAATTTAGGACGAAATTCTTTTAAGGGGGGTGGTGTTGTAACACCCCAAAACTTTCTGTGATGCGAGCAGCCAAATTTTAAAGGTTTAGCCGAATTCGTCAAAGGGAATTAGACGAATTCGTCGAATGAGTTAAGGCTTTCGACGAATTCATCGAACGTTATAAACTTTCGAAGAATTCGCGAACGGAAATAAGGCTTCCGACGAATTCGTAGAGCGCAGTCAGTCATTCGTCGAACGCAGGCAGCCATTCGTCGAACGCAGTTAGTCAGCCATTCGTCCAACGTAGGCAGCCGTTCGTCGAACGCAGCCAGCCATTCGTCGAACGCAGGTTATTCAGCTGTTCATCGAACGCAGGCAAATGTTTGCCGAACGCAGGTTACTCAGCCGTTCGTTGAACGCAGGCAGCCGTTCATCGAACGCAGTCAGCCGTTCGTCGAATGCAGGTTTCTTAGCCATTTGTCGAACGCAAGTTTATTAGCATTCGTCGAACGCATCTTTACTGCCATTCGTCGAACGCAGTCTTAAAGCTGTTCGTCGAACGCAGTTATAGTACGGCGATTTACGAATTAACAGACCCGTGACTCCTTGATCATAGCCGTCAGATCCAGGGCTTTAAATTCGAGGGCTGGGATTTATTTCTGGGTTATCTTAGGGTTTGTCCGGAGGGGTATTTATATCCTCTTTGACTTATAATCTTTATCTTCTTCAAGCGTGAGAAAGAAGGAAGCCGAGAAAAGTTCTACAAGCAGCGAGGAAGGAGCAGGAGGCGTCTTTTGCCATTGCCGGAGCTTCGGAGCTCCGAATCGCGAGCCGTTTTCAGATGTGGAAAGAGCAGCCCATTGCGGTTCTTTCTATCCGATTGAAATCTCAGATTTATGGCGAAGAAGAAAGCTCCAAGGGTAACGATCCTTCCTCCTGGTCTTAGGATGTGTTTTGTCCTCTCATTCCTTTTTTTATGCTTGCATGAGGAGTCCCTTTCACCAAATGGGTAAAGTGTAGGATTTCCTTCAGTTCTTCGGAACTCCGGGTCGATTGTGTCTGTCCCCAGCATATTGCATTTAGAAATCCGGTAGTCGTGCGGATTTAGGCATTTTGTGTGAAGCCTATTCGTGGCCGTGTGCCCGGATCGGTGATGCTTGGATTTCGACATTGCATTTAGGTTAAGCCTAGAATGCTTGCTGGAGAATGTCTCTGTGGGATCTTCTATTGTGTTGCGAGACTTGAGTTTTAGGTGCCTTTTGGGAGCCTAACGGAAACCTCCTTCTTGGTTATTATTTGCGAAGTCTAAGTCCGCGTGAAAGGATTAGATGCGTAGCTTATTTATATAGGAACTTGATGTGCTAAACCCTTACGGGCCAAGGTGAAGCCGTACCAGCGTCGTGTGATAGATCACGACGGTTAGAGCACGGGCAAAGCGGAACCGAACCCGTTTCCATGCAGATCGGGGAGAGGTCCCTACGTCATGTAAGTCGTGTGATCATGGGAGAGGTCGTGGAAGGTGTCTTACCTAGACCGACCAAAAGCTCTTTTTTCCCCACCTAACCCAATGTCCTCAGGGTGGAGTGTTTGTGATGAATTGATGTTATGTTAGCCTCATGCGGTTGCTTAGGCGGTTGTAGGGAACCTTCGGGTGAACCCAACCAACATCACGTGCATACCTACGTTCCCTTTCTCTTGATGCTCAACCTAGAAGATTGATTGTGCTTGAAACCTCACCTTGTGTAGTGTAGTTTGCACTTTCTTTATAATATTACATGTTGCATGTACGGCTTGCTTGCAGGTTAGCGTTGACACGCCCCTGTGCCGACTAGATGGCCGGGGGGGTGGGATCGTTACGCGGTTTGTGGTCAGCTCATAGCTGACCCTCATTTACCTCTTATTGGATGTTGGTTGCAAGTGCAGGTGAGCCTAGCGGGAAATAGCGGGCGGTGGCCCTTTTGCTGTGTTGGCCCTCGAAGGCCAGCCTCTTTTCTGCTTTTCATGTATTGCCGGCCTACGTGCCGATGTATGTTTTGGAGTTTCTATACATTTGATAAATGTAAGGCCTTAAGGTCGTAACTCTATTTGTTTCATTCCTGGGATAGTGGACAATTCTAAAAGATGTTTAATTCAAATGCTTCCACTTACGCTTTTTATACTCTCGTGTAGTTGTTGTTCTTTTCTGTTTATCAGCTTATAATGCCTAGCTAGTGTGTATACTATGGCGTGGAGTCCCGGCCGACCTACTGTTATATTATTTGTACTAGCAGGTTGTTACAAATACTTTGACATAACTCTTCTTAGACCTTACATTGATGTCATCGTGTGATTCCGATTGACACGATGATACTGGACTTTGATTGATTCTTCTTATTCTTACGACGATATCATCATGTGTACTTTGATATCACAACAATATCGTCGAATTGTCCATATTATCTCGATGATAACTGACATCAACCTTGTGCTTAACTCTGAGAATAATCTCGATGATGTATGAGTAATAATTCGACGATATGTCCAGTCCTTCTCGGTGATGTTTGAGTGATTATTTGATGATATATCCAGTCATTCTCGACAATTTTAGACTTAGTGAGATTGGAGAAGTACTGGACACATAGTCTATACTTTGCAGTATTCTTGGATTCCTCATGAGTCTTCTCAACGATGTTGCTAGACACTTCAGCAATATCGTAGTGTGTATACTATCAACACAATGATATATGCCTTAGATGCTTTTACTTGAGCCTTATATATTATAATTAGTGAATATGATAATCTGACCTATTTATGTCACAACAAATGCACATCAAATACAAATTTTATTGATCATTGATCTGAGCACTTCTTCAAATCAGGAACATTGTTGAGCACTATTCCCAACAATGATCTTCCAATCACACACACAAAATAATATTTACCCGAGACGCATTGACAAATAAGCACGCGCTCAAGTGGGTGTTGTGGTGTGCTTGGCACAAAAAATCAAAAGGTTAAAATTAATCTTCTATCATGCTAAGCAATAGTGTACTTGAGTGGGCACAGAAAACAGCTCTCCCCCAAACTTAAACTAAACAATCCAAGACAAGATATAACCACGAAATTCAAAAAAAAGGCTAGGGGAAGAAAGTATCCAATGCTCAACAAGTTAGCATACCAGAAGACACGTTTAAATCCAGGTCATAGCCACAGCATCCGCCATCAACAAAAAGAACCTGTAGGGGTGAGCGCCGCTTAAACAAAAGAAAATAGACAAACTAAAATGAAATACAATTAACTAAACTGAACTAAATAAGATGAAAATGCAAGAAGAAGTAAGATAACTACTGGGGTTATTGTCCTCCTAGCACGACTTATTTAGAACTTAAAAGGTTCTAGCTGATAGAAGTATGAAAAGAAAAATGTACAGGTAACTGGCCTAATATATGTGTCGGTAGTGGGTACCGATATGGAGATAGAGCAACTACCCCTCTACCTAAATAATAATACATGCTCAACACAGGTAGAGTGAAGAAAATGTAAGAGGAGGGGGGGGGGGGGAATCCTCACTCATCTCACCAAAATAATCCTTGCCCAGCAAGGTGTCATTGACAGGGAGGAGGTAGGAGGAGAAGGTAATAAATGGAGCTTCCCCAACACAGGGGGAATCAACCTCCTCACATAAGAGGATGCTCTCATCTTTTACTTGAGCAATATGCTCCAAATCCTCCTGATGTACCTGTGAAGTATCAACCCGTACAGGCTCGGATGAAGAAGGGGGTCAGGAAATAAAGGAGAAGAATGACTTAAATAATCAGAAATTGGGGGAGTGGTCCCGGTCTTACTCCCAGTAGGATCCAAGGATAGATCACTATAGGTATCATATGAGTCATAGCGAGGGAAATCTGAAAGCTCAAGGTCCTCTGTGGTGAGTTTGACCTCCTCTTCCGATGAGGATGAGCACATCTCCTCATCAGAAAGGGGATCCTCCTCATCCTACCTTGGCGCGTCATCATGTTTTAAGGAGTCACACTCCCCATCGGAGAGAATAACATCCTTCCTAACATCATCAACAAAATCAACAAAAATAAGTGCAGAGAGTTCTTGCAGAGAAGGCAGAGGATTCGTGGTTCTAGAAACATCAAAGATTGTGTGAGCAGGTTCCTCCGAGGGTGAATCCAAAAGAGTTAACGAATGTGTATGGAGAGGCAGCTCCACTATGTCGTCACACCGATCAGTATAGAAACATATGGGAATATCTGCACAGTCCCCCAGAGACATGGTGGTACTACGAATATATCCACAAAATCAGCAGACACACTAGAGTGAGTAGGAGATGGGTTGATTAGAATATCCAATTCATCATCACTCTCCATCTAGCATTTAAATTCCATGCATTCTTTCAATGCGTGGTCGGTACTATGACAACACAAACATCGTTTCCCATTTCCTCTCGGCCTTTGAGGGGCTGGGCTGAAATGTGGAGATGATGTCTGTTATGGTGGCACATAGTAATAATAAGAAGGCACGCCATCTGAACTAATGTAGGTTGTCGGTGTTCCATAAGGTGGGCCATATGAATTATGACTACTATTTCCCATTAAACATTCATTAGTTTTATGATCATAAGCCCCGCACCACCGACATCGAGTACATATATATATATATATATATATATATATATATGAAAACATGGTTTTAACACGGTTTTAAGGGGAAGATTTCACAAAATAGAAGTATTCTAAGCAAGAATTAACTACGCACACACAATAAAATTGAATACATGTTTTAGAAAAATTACAAATAAAGATTAGAAAAAAGAAATTAAAACATGCTACTAATAAATAAAAATACAAAAAATGCTATAAACAAAGGGAAAACAACTTCTATCTCTTTGCTTTCTCTCAAGAAACTCACATGACTGTGTTACCCGATAACATGATAAGTCTGATATTTATAGTGTTTTATGGACTCATCCGAGCTAGTTTTCACTCATGTGCACTTCACTTTCAAGCCTTAATTGCTTGTATTTCATTCATATTCACTTTCACTATAACTGCACACTTTAGGCCTATTTTGTTGTGCATTTGCGCTACATGTTGTTGGGGGTAAGCACATGGTGCTCCCCAACCCTTTTTCTATATCTGGATTGAGCTGGAGGGGTATTCCCAACTGTGTGATTCTTGTGTTGATTGCTGTGCAGGTGGATGGTTCATCCATTTTGCCCATATTACATGTCTGCACGAATCACACAATCTTGCATTTCCTTGACGCACGATCATTCTGATCGTGCGTGGTCATCTGCGGTGCAGAATGGTGGTCTGTCACTGATCGTACGATTTTTTAAAGGACGGGCAGTTCGCCCGTGCATGAACGAAATGCACGATCCCCTGTTGTGTGCTAGGTTTTAAGCTATCTGGATTTGCCCGTACCTTTTTATGCACGGTCGGCTTCGATCGTGCGTGAGTAAAATGCACGGGCGCTCTGCTTCGTCTTCCTGGGCTTCTTGCTTCTTTAATAATGCACTGTCCATGCATGGTCGTGCGTTCGACCATGCATGACCATATTTCTGTCGGTTTATTATTTAAAGCAAGGAATTTTGCCATAAATAAAGGAGGAGAACTTCCAGCCCGCCTTTTGAGCTCCAACTCTGCCTTTTCCGTCACTCTGCCTTTTCCGTCGCTCCACCACCGCCCACTCTAGGAGAAGATCCGACCATCATTTCCTTGAAAATCCAACGCTAAAGCTTCCTCCTCAGCCTCCTCCATCATCCCCGAGCTCAAGAGCTCCATTCCAAGATAATTTCTACTGCATTCAAGGGTTCTCCGGCGAGAGCTACCTTGAGCTATATTACGAAGACGACGGGTAACGTGGAGGAAGGTGACAACTCCTCTGACCCCCGGATGGCAACTGAAGATCGAGCTCGGATGAGGCGTGACAAAGCTACAATTGAATCTTCAGCGAGTCTCCGAGCTTGGGTTTACTCTTTCCCCTTGTATTGTTACTGTTATTTCTTGTGGATGTATATTTGTTAAGAATGATGATCATAAACCATTTTTTAGTGTTGATGTTAATTTCATGTTTGTGAGATTTATTGCGGTTTATGTGAGTTGAAGAGCGCCCCATTCCACCATCCACTCCATCGCTACGTTGTGTACCGCACTAGCAATTTCTAGTTGCTTGCTTAGTGACGAGGTGCTTACGACCCTCACTCCACCGGTTATGAATCATCCATCTGCAAGCCTTCTCATTCATTAGCAAGCTTACTCATCTATCCACCAAGCGACGGTGTGATTGCAACCCGCATAGTTAATTTAGCTCTCTTTTATTTTGTCTTTCAAAACCAATCAAAACCCCCCTTTAAAACCTTAGAAATCTTTATAATTCCTTCCCCGAACGAGAAAATCATACACCCCAAAATGCAGTCCTTTAAGAACGATATTCAGGGAGTCTCTCCCAACTTTTATTACTTGTACGATCGTTACACTTGCCGTAAGCATATCACAACGACACCAAATAGTTGATGCACACACGGCAAATGTACCGTTCACATAATCAAAGAGTTTTCTTAACATGACTTTGAGTTGGGGGTTTTCTAGAACAGTAAAACTAAACGAGAAAATGCTGGTTGCAAACACTGCTTCGCTTGGCAAAATGGACTACTGCAGGCCGCTATACTCTGCTTCGGATGGCGGATGGCGGAGTAGGCTAGTGGATGGATGATTCGCACAGGCGGTGATGCGTAGTTTATTATACTCATCTTTTAGTAGAATTTTATTATTATTTTAATATTAATTTATAGAATTTATTTAAATTACCCTAGAAAAATTATTTCTTTTCATATTTATGTATTAACTTAAGTTTATTGTACATTTTTAGGTCTTTTGGACACTTTGAGCAAAGTTTGTAAGTACACGCCCTAGGTCACGGGCGTGACCAAGGGCATGACAACCTAAGATGTGTTCCAGACCCACTGCCACCACCCCGTGGTCATTCCGTGAAGATTCGCCAAGTACACGCCCTAGGTCACGGGCGTGACCAAGGGCGTGACCCAGGACACGGTCGTCACCCGCCTCCCGTAGCTAGATCATCATGCCACATTAATTAAAATTACACGCCCAGGTCACGGGCGTGACCAGGGGTGTGACATCCAGTTACGAGCGTGATCTCTCCCGCGCCACATTCCCTCAGATGACCTCCCGCCAGGCGCTGTTTTAAGATTACATTCCCTAAGTCATGGGCATGACCTAGGGCGTGACGTGCATGTAACGCACGCATTGAAGCCAGAAGGCATCTATCCTTATAGTTTATAAAGGATGTAGTCTTAAACACCTAGATGGGGTTGAATAGGTTTATTTTATTTTAGGCTTAGTGTTTTATGAATTTAGGTTAGCAAATTATCAAGCACAGAAAGCACAAAGAGATTTGTAGAGGTTATTCAAGACAGGGTGCCTTGAGTAGTCCTCTTTCCCCCTTCACCTTTCTAACAGTGAGTTAGACAAGGCCAACTTCTCCAAACTCAGCTTCAAGAGCCTACAGCACAGATCCCACAGGATCTCTCAGGTTTTCCCAAACCCTACCTCAGGCACAGCAGCCCTACCTCAGAGGAATCCACCTCCTACAACTCAGACCACCTCCTGGTCCTACCTCAAGCTGACCTCTCAGCTCTACAACTCAGGCCAATCAGCCTTACACACTCAGGCAATAAAGCCCTACAGTCTGAGAACCCAAAGGCTCCTACAAATGATATAATAAGGATTACAGATTGAAGGAAGAAGAGATCAAGCCTTGTTCCTTCTTCTTCTTCTTAATAGCTGATGTTGTATACTTGAACCAGGGAGGAGAAGTGCAGCTCCAACTTGATTCTTCTTGATCAGCCCTTCAGATGATGGACTTGATCTACTTGCTCTATCTTGAGATGAATCAAAATAAGCAATCTATTTTCTCCTTGCAGCCTTGTGTGAGCTCAGTTCTTAGCTGCCGACAATGGAACAGTATTGTTCTTGAGTTTGTGTGTTGGAGAGTAAGATCAATAGCAAAGGTGTCATTTTCTCAACCCTAACTTATTCCTTTTATACACAACTGACCCTCAACGGCTCTTAGCTATCCTCCTGACAGGTATGGGAGTGATTGGTGGACCCCATTATGCATTTCTGCAAAATGTGCCAAAAGCAGAACCCTCCAGATCACTTTTGAATCTGTCTCAGCGGTTGGGCTGAGCTGGTCAGCCATCTCAGCAGTTGCTTCTATCCCGTCTCAGCGGATCCGCTGAGACAGACTGTTGTCTCAGCTGTTTTCTTCTATCAGCAGCTCAGCTTGCCCAGACACCTTCTCAGCGGCTCCTGGTCTTGTCTCAGTGGTTCAGCTGAGACAGAGAGCTCGTCTCAGCTGATCATAAATTACACCATGGTGTGCCCTAGTCCTGCATACTTATGAGATAGAAATAGGGTTTATCAAATACAAGTTGTACTTAGCATTGAGTGTGAGGTCTCTTCAAATCAAGGGAACATTGAGGGTCATTTTCCCAACAATCTCCCCCTATTTGAAGAAGGCAGAACACCCTCAAATTCTAGAGTACATTACTCATAAATTCTTGATATGTGTTATTGCAATAATGAGTTCAACATATCATGCTTAGTGCATCAATTATTTTAAGACAGATGGTTGTTATGAAAAGATTCTACCACAGAGTTTAATCAATCCATAAATAAGATTTGATAAACATAACAATGCAACATATATTTAATTAACCAATCAAAATAGGGTAAGGTTTAGAAATAACTCAGATTTAGCTATGATACAAGCTGATTACATTAACAATCCATCAATTTCAATCTAGATAGAATAGTAATTCAAAGCTCAGTTTGCATTCATATATTCATAAACTATTTTTAGGCAAAGTATAATTAAGTTTGCATCCACACAATCATAAGTCATTATAGTTCATTACCATTTATATACATAAATTGTTTCAATAGTCATTCAAAGCTTTCGTTTCTTATAAGAAGAACATTCAGGAGAGTTAACAGCTGCTTCTTTCCCTTTCACTGAAGCATCATCCATGTCATCAGCAACAATGTTATCTTGACCTGGAGGCTTCTTCTTTTCAGCATTGGCAGCCTTAATATCAGCAATTCTTTTCTTGTTCTCTTGCCTTTGGAAATACATATATGGTTTTGGAATGTATCTAGAGGGCATTTCTTTGGAATTTCTTTTCTTACCGGATTTTCTTTGAAAATTTTATCCCTCTTAGTATTTCTCTCCAAATGCTTTATCCATTCTTCAGATGGATAGATCTTGTCAATATCTTTACACACCTGACCATGGCTTATCCAGTCATTTAGTATGATGTCCTTGGAGTCATCACTCCATTGCTCATGGTCAGGGTCATTATTCTGCACATCCCATTGCTTGGCCATAAATTCTTCAGCCAACATTACCCTTTCCCATCTCTTTTTCAGATTCTTATCTTGGGCAATTGCCTCTTGAAGAGGGAAATCCCAGTCTTCTTCCCTGTTGACATCTAGGATAGGAAGATTCAGAGCTATCCTTGTCCCTTTTAGAACTTTCAGGGTGAGGTCAGAGTTTATGATAGCATTTGTGTCCTCCCTCTTTCTGGATTCTTCATATATCTTTTGATGGAGGTCTTACTTGGTTGCAGTTACTATTCCAGAGAGGGTTTGGAACACATTCTCTATATCAGATTGAAGCACATCTTTTAACTTGCCTACTTCTTCATTCATATGGGAAGAGGTGGCTTTTTCAACAATAAATTGGGAGACAGATGAAATTTCTGCTTTCAGCTCTTCCTTGTACCTGTCAGCTTCTTCATTTAACTGCATGGCAGTGGAATAGACATACTCTTTGAGATGATTGGCTGACTTCTCTATCACTTTATCTATTTGACTAACATAATTCTTGACATAAGTCATTTCTTGTTCAGACAGCTGGAGGTGTTTGTCCATATATATTAGAATGGTATTCTGAGAAATTACAGATTTTTCAGCTAGATCAAACTATTTGGACATTTGTTTGTTGAGTATTTCAGTGTTTTCCTTTATTTCCTTGACCTCAGACATGACTTCAGCTTTCACATTTTTTATGGACTGATCCACATATTCCCTTACTGAGGTAACTGATTTATCTAGATTATTTTTTATGGAGGTGAGATGAGACTGAAGCAGCAAGTTTATGGCACTAACAAGAGCCTCATTGGGTGAGGTGGAGGAAGAGGCTTGCTAAATGTTGATAACAGCAGCTGGGGCATCATCCTGCTCATCTTCAGTGTCATCATCTTGACGATCACTCATATTGACATCACCAACATTATCATCCTCCTCCCCCTCAGAGAGAGCATTCTTTTCCAGGAATGCTGGGATAATGAGTTGGAGTTAGATTGAACTACTTAGAGGTTCTAAGGATAATAATGTAAGATTTACCTAGAACTTCATCTTTCCTTGTAGGAGGAGCATTCTGCACCTCCCCCTCAGATAAATCAACTTGAATGGATGAATCTAGGAATTCTAGAACAAGAATTGTAAAGTTAGATTTTATGATTTTGAATGTTTAGGGTGGGTTTTTAGGGCTTACCTATAAACTGATCTTTATCAGCTGATGGCTCTTGTGGCTGCTCCCCCTCATATGGGGCATCAGATGAACCTTCTGAAGGTGATGACCACAAGGCTGGTGCATTTTCAGGAATGTTTCTTATTCTTTCTTCAAGACTGAAGATAATTGTTTCAATTTGACCTTGTAAATTTTGAGGTGATGGTCTTGTGTTCACATCATCATCATTGATTTTTGTAATATCAATGGCTGATGGTTCTTGTTGATACTCCCCCTCAGATAAAGCACACACCAGTTCTTGAGGATCTGTGGTCCACATTAATAAAATGTAAGATTTGACTAACTACTGTTATTAGCTATGATTAATGAGTTAGGAGGAGTTGAATTAGTTACCAGAAGTTATGACTTTGTCCAGCTGCAGTGGATGGATAGGATCAGTTGGTAGGTCATTTGGTGTAGCCTCTTTGACAAGAATGTTGTGTGACCCATTGTCAGCACCAGCATCTACATCTTTGTCAGAATGATCAGACTCTGAACTGAACATGATCAGCCTTGTTTTCTTGGAAGATGAGGGGGTTGTCTTCTCTTTTCCTTTAGTTTCAGAGGGCTGACTCATAGGCAATACCCTGGTGAATCTTTCTAAAGTCTTGATGTCCATTCTCTTGAGATAGTGAAGATTTGCTCCTTTGGATGTGTTGAACTTGTCAGGGTGGGTTTGCAGGAGGAATAAGGAGAGAATTCTTTCCATGTTGGGTGCCTGAAGGCATTCCTTTATTCTTTGAAAGTTGACATCTCCCCAAGATGTTTTCTTTTTCAGAATTATTCTTGTCATGAGGTCAAACATGTACTGTGAGATTGTATCATGGGACCCTGGTTTGCAAAGAATGGCTTTTCCCATAATATCTGATAAAAGTTTTCCCTTTTGGTTGAAAAATTTCCTCTTTAATGAGCCAATTGTGTCATCATTGTACTCAGTCCATTTTAGAGCCTTTTTCTTGTCTTTTTCAGAGATGTCATCCTCCTCACTTGGACTGCAGGATGGAAGATGTAATGCTTTTTGTAGTTTTGTTGGGGTTATCTTGATTTCATCCTCACCAATCTTTGACTTGAGGGAGTATTTAGAGGTGGACAACTTGACATTACCAAACCATTCCAGAACTTCAGTCCTGAGAATGACATAGGGTTCAGATAGTAGAAATTCCAGGCCTTGGTCTTCTAGGAGTTGAATCACTCCCTTAATTTCTTCTGGAGCATGGGCAAACCCATGCCTTACTATCCTATATCCTTCAAGAAGATCTTTAGAGCTTTTGGGATCCATTGCAGTGGTGGAGGAATGCCCTGGGACGGAAGACTAGGTGATTCGTTTCGGCGTCTGGAAGAGAAGGGTTGATAGTGCATTATTTATAGTTATTTTTATATAGTATTTTAGTTGTAATTAATTAGTTTTTTATATAATTTAAGTTAATATTTATCTAATTTACTTTATTTTGTGTTTTTAGGTAATCTGGGGCTGCTAATAACAAATTCAAGCCCACAACTGTGTTTAGGGGAAATTCCAGAACAAATCTGCAAAAATCCTAAGTACACGCCCTAGGTCACGGGCATGACCTGGGGGCGTGACCATGGTCACGGCCATGCTCCGCTTTCAGCTCCCAGAAATAGCAGCCACGTCGGATTAAAGTTACACGCCCCAGATCACGGGCGTGACCAGGGGCGTGACCTTCAGGTCACGGGTGTGACTCGCCCAACAAGCATTCAATACAAGCAGTTTCCGCCGCCGAGCCGTTCCAGCTTACACGCCCTTGGTCACGGGCGTGACCAAGGGGCGTGAACTCTCCTGCAACTGCCAAATTAACTCCAGATCACGTCGTTTCCCGCCGTTTCCTGACTCGGTCAAGACACGCCCTAGGTCACGGGCATGACCTAGGCCGTGACCCGTCGAGATGATCAATTTTGGCGGTTTTTCTTCCCCAACGTTCCCGAGCTTTCAAGACGCAGTTACGCAGCTTACACGCCCTTGGTCACGGGCGTGACCAAGGGCGTGACTCACCAATTTTCTGCCTATAAAAGACAGTTGCTGCCAATGTGAAGGGAATCCAGTCCATGCTTAGTTTGGATAGTTTCTAGTATAGTTTTTCTGCATTTTTCTCAGTGTAACTTTATTTTAAGTCTTGTCATTTTAATTCCTAGATTAGATTTACTTTACTTGCAATTGTACTTTTCTTTACATAGAAATAAAAATGTCTTTCTTCTCAATTATGTTTAGCTAATTTTCATAGCATTTGATCAGATGAATTCTTATGCTTTTATATTTCGTAATCTCTTATACATAGTTTAGTTTTGGAAAACTAAGATTTACCGTTGATTTGCAATTATTGGTTTCATATTTCTAGGGTATGATAATCAAGTTTGATCCGTATTTTAGTGTATCGAGAGATCCGTAAATACGGGTAGATCGCTCATCGGTAAAAAGAGTTGTATGCATTTCTCGAGAGAGGGTGACCCAAATCTTCCGGATTGGAGTCAAATCCAATAGTGGGGCTCACCGCATAAAGCAAGCTTAGGGGTTTCGACTGGACGAGGGGTCTTAATCGATCAACCTATGGTTAGGTGGTAGTTCTCTCAAGAGAGGCTCTACCATATTTTGGGAACCTCCACGGTCAAGTTTGTCCAAATCGATTTATGATGTTTATGAAATATTTTACTTAAGAAGAATTCTCGATCAAATGTGTTCATTTCTTTTATTATTTCATTTATAAAACCTTTTAACTATTTTTCTGATAAAATAATTATAATTTGTGTAAGTTGAAGTACTCAACAACCCCGTGGAATACGAAACTTGATATTTATTTCTAAATATCCTATACTATGAATGATAGGTGCTTTTGCCTATAGTTCGTAGAATTTGGAGAAATTTTATATCCTAAATTTTAGCTATCAAGTTTTTGGCACCGTTGCCGGGGAATTATTCTTGTTGATATTTTGAAAGCGTGAATTTTATTACTTTTATCATTATCTTTCTCCGCCCCCATTTTTTTTCTTCTTTTAAAATTCCTTTCTATTAAGTAACGGTTGTTTAATTTTCTTTTTCAATAAAAAATGATGTTATCGCAGTTGGCCGCAAAAGTTGCCGAGCTATAAAATAAAGTTAATCTTTTGGAAGCCACACGAATGTGCCAAATTATTTGTCATTTTTGTGGGGGTCATCATTCTAGTGAGGAATGCTATTTTTCATTTCAAAATTTTCTCATGAAAATCAAATTAATTTTTCTAATGAAAATTATAATTTTTATAATGAAATTATTAATTTTTATGATGAAAATAATTTTTCTTTAAATCATGATTCGATTGAATTTCCTTCTTGCTCTGATGTTGATTATTCATGGTGGCAAGGTCATCCGGATAGTTTTCAGTGCGAAGAAGGAAATTCCTTCAATCATGATTTGCATTCCTCACATTTTCCACAAATTTGTTCTTCTTCTGTTCTTGAAATTTTTCCGACTTTTTCTCCAAATTTAAATTATTATTCTCAAGATCAAGAAGAACAATTGTACCAAGAATTTCGCAAAGTCATGGAGACACCAGGCGAATTAGAAAATGAAAAAGTTTTCTTCTTCTCCTTCTCCCGCCCTTTCTTCTCTTTCTCATGAAATTATAATTTGTGAAGAAATTGTGTCCCGTGAATTTAATTCCCTTGGTATTGAATTTTCAGATAAAAATTTTATTTTAGAAAATGAACAACTGCTGCTTAATCATGAATTTTCACAAGAAACTCCTCCTTGTGAAAAATTTTCTGACTTGCTTAATCTTGATTCTTTTTATACTAACAATTTTCATGTAGAGAATGAGCCATTGCAACCAAACGACTTCACTGATCCATTTGCCGCTCAACTCCAACAATCCAAATTACCTAAGGTATGTATGGTTAATTTGGATTCTCAATTTCAAGCTAACAGAACACAAAAGAGTAAAGAGTATAGCGGAGGAGTCGCCGGGCACCAGATTTCGGCATGCTCACCTGAGCGTGAATTAAGGGAGTTGCCTGTTGATGGGTCCTGATCATATACACATTTTTTGGACTCATCCGGGCCGTTATTTAGTCAATTCTACGCACTATAGCCTTGTTATAGTTTATATTTGATAATCCATGCTAGGTGCACATCTTGGCCCACTTTGGTGTGATTTTCGTGTTTATTGTCTTTAGTATATTCTTGTGCTGTTAAGTGCCACTTTCAGTGGCTAGATCTGTGGTTGTGCGGGAATAGGAGTCGTGCAAGTGTTCCCGGTGCAATTCTGCACAGGAACACTGCGCATGATCACCGGTTCTATTGCGCACGACCACTGGTCGTGCGCCACTGATCGTGTGCACTTAACCTTTTTTCACGAGTTCTGTTTGGTGCAGTGCGCACGACCATCAACGATAGTGCGCACGACCACCGGTCGTGCGCCACTGCTCGTGCGCACTTACCATTTAATTTCTGAGTTCTGTTTGCGGTAGTGCGCACGACCATCAACTCCAGTGCGCACGACCACCGGTCGTGCGCCACTGGTCGTGCGAACATTTTATTTTATAATTTCGTATCTTGCAGGTTCCACCCAGGCAGTGCGCACGATCGCAGAATTCCAGTGCGCACGACCACTGGTCGTGCGCCAATGATCGTGCGCAGTATTTAATCCAGCGCCTCTTTAAACGCCTGTTGCGATTTTAGGGCGGATCGTTCATGCCGGGAGCGGGATTCCTGTTCCGTACGCCGCCGATCTCCACCGTGGGAAGCCTCCACTTCATCTCCTACGCAAAGGGAAGCCTCCTCCATCCATTCTAAGACTTCCTCCATTGTCCGTGAGTGTTCTCCATCGTCCGTAAGCCTCCAAGCAAGCATTCTTTCATTCCGCTCGGTGAGAAGAAGAAGAAACCTAAAGTCGAAGATGACGGAGCACGTAGGGAGATCGTGACAGCTCTCTACGCCGGAAGCATTGTCCGTCCGAGTCCGGAGGTAGCCCAACAACCTACCATTCCGGCCGTGAACGGCCGCTAGTCTTCACCATCGGTTATTCCTTTCCTCTTTCCTCGTTGTACTCTTTGAACCTTGTAAAACTCGAATATTGAGATGTTATTTGTTTAAATGAATGTCTCTTTGCTATTCTTCATGGTTTGGTTGTGATTCACTCCGTTCTCATTCACTCACTCGCGCCCGCACGCAAGGTGTTTGACCCGCGTTAGCAAGAGCTAACGGCGGTTGTGAAGAGGTGTTTGCGACCCTCACCCTCTCGCACTTGAGTTCACTTCATATGCCTCACGAAGCACGGCATCGCGGCCGTTGCATCCACCTCACTTTGCGAAGCGGTGTTTTCGACCCGCATTTCTTTTGTTATTGCTAAGATTAGGAAAACCAACCAAAAACCCCTCTTTGTGTTTGTTAAACGCTTGTGTAACAATCATCACTGCGCGATTCGTTCACCCATCCTGCATTCCTCAAGAGACCGACATCCGGGGAATTTATTCTCCACAATTATTACTTGACAGCGACCGGTGCACTTGCCGACACGCATCAAGTTTTTGGCGCCGTTGCCGGGGAGTGCAGGCGTGTTTCGTCTTGTGTTGTGACTTTCGTTATACGAGCAGTTGTTTTTTTTTATTTATTTTCTTTGCTTTTCTTTTTGTTTTTGACAGTTCATGCAGAGGCAGGTCGCAGGTGAACTCGCACCTTTTGATCCAGAAATCGAACGAACTGCTCGCGCGCGAAGGCGCGCTGCGGCTGTACAAGCGGCCATGGGTGATCAGGTAGACCCAAATGATGCTAATCCGAGAATGCCCGGCGTGGGGGAACATCAGCCTGGGATTGAGCAGGAGGCGGTCAGGCCTCGACCCCGCACGATGAGGGACTACACCACTCCAACTGCTGGGAGTGTGTATCCGGGGTTCGGGCCAAACATTATGAATAATCAGTTTGAGATCAAGCCAGCGATCTTAAACATCATCCGGAACAACGCTCAGTTCTCGGGGTTGGCCAGCGAAGATCTGCATCTGCATCTGGCGGAGTTTTCTGATATTTGCGGAACCTTCCGCTACGCAGGGATTGCTGACGACACGGTCAAGCTTAGACTGTTTCCCTTTTCACTCCGCGACAAAGCAAAGGTGTGGCTCCACTCCATTCCGCCCGAGACTGCTGCAACTTGGGATGCCCTCGCATCCAAGTTCCTTGCTAAATTCCACCCTGTGGATAAGATTGTAAGCTTGCGGCGGGAGATCGCCACATTTCGCCAACTTGACCAAGAGACCCTTGCTGAAGCATGGGAGCGCCTCAATGATCTCCTTCGCCGTTGCCCTGGCCACGAGCTCCAACCATGGAATGTGGTTGAATTGTTCTACTTCGCGATCGAGCCCAACTACAGGGCAATGATCAATGCTGCGGCGGGTGGCACCTTGATGAACCACACTCCTGAAGAAGCCCTTCGAATTCTGCGCGACACTGCCTCCCACAGTACATTCTGGACTACAGGGAGAAATGCGCCAAGAAGCGGCCGAGGTCTTTTCATGGTCGACTCTCTCCCCTCACCATCCGCTACTGCTGCTGTCATTACCTGCGAGGGATGTGGAGGCGGAGGCCACCACGCGTATGAGTGTTCGGGGAACAACGTGGCAGGTGACTTCGCACACTTGAACTTGAACGAATCTGTTAATTATGTAGGAAATCAGCCTAGGGGGCGCCTTTCAATAATGCTTATAATCCGGGAGCGAGAAGTCACCCGAACTTCTCGTGGAATCCAAACACACCTGGCCAACGATGGGCACCGGGGCAGCATCAAAACGATGCTTACGCCTCCGGGAGCCAACCGAGGCCGCCGCACCCGGATTATAACCAAGCACCCCCTACCCAAAAGAAGAGTAATTTAGAAGAGATGATGGAGAAATTCATGCTAGCAGCTAATTCAAATATGGTAAATCAAACTGCATCTATGCGAAACTTGGAGACGCAGTTGGGCCAATTGGCCCAAGCGCTAACCGAGCGTTCGCAGGGGACCCTTCCCAGCAACACAGAGAAGAACCCCATTGATCAAGGGAAGAGTCTGGGGGATGTGGTAGATGCCAATCCGAGTGAGCTGGTAATCTCTTGTTCCATCAATAAGGTTGAAACAAAAGCTTTATGCGATTCCGGTTCCTCCCGCAACGTTATTGCATTGCAAGATGTAGCCAAATTACAACTGGATTTGAACACGGAAGAAAGGAAATCCCTTGTGCTTGCCAATGGTACTGTTATTCAATCCGAGGGGGAAGTAAAGAATGTGGAGGTGACGGTTGAGGGGACAACTGTAGTTGCTGATTTTCAGGTTTTGGGCCCGCGGGAAAACCAGTCCATTCCTATCTTGGGCGTACCGTTCTTGAAAGAGAGCGGTGCTACTCTTGATTTTGCTACGGGGTGCATTTCCCTAACCAATATGTTGCAGCAGCCCACTTGTCCCGAAGCCACAACTGAAACATTCACTCCGCCCCCTCTCGTTATTTCTGATGAATTTCTAAGCTGTGCAGGAAAGATACATGTTCGAGAAACAGGTGAAGGAGGAATGGAGGAGCTCCAATCGGATGAGGAAGAAGAGGTCGACCTCCGGAAAGAATTCGACTCCGAGAAGGAGGAAGACGGCAGTTCGGGAAACGTTGACGTGAATGTAGTTAGGGTTGCTGATTATTTATCTTCTTATGGTGAATCATGTAATAAACTATCTAAGCGCTCCATCTCCTGGGCCGATCCGGTAGTCACCACGATGCCGGAAGTGACGCCACCTGATTCTAAGGAGGAAAAATCTGAGAACTCTCAACGGTGGCAGTCTCCGACTGTCACCAAACTTAAAAAGGAAAAACTTCTGCGCGACGCTCGTGCTGCCGCTCTCCGTGGCAAGGTGGCGGAGGTTAGGGGAGCATTGGGTAATACCAGTGCTGGCCCTAAAGCCTTCACCTCCCGCCTACGTGCTACGGGAGAAGCACACCATAAGAGCGCTTTTAGTTGATGTGTGTTTTATTGGCTGTGGTGAACTATTTTTGAGATTTCTTTTTAATTCCTGCACTTTATAAACAATGCTAATACAGGTATTTGGTCCAGCTTAAGGACGTTAAATGAAAGCGCTCCTGGGAGACAACCCAGATTTCCTGTTTTCGTATTTCTTTTTTTCTAACTTCTTTTAGTTCAGCTTTTGTATTTGCTTTTGTTGCTTTGAGTTTGTGCTTGCAGGTTTTGTGTTCGATGGTGCGGATGCTGCGGACTATTCGTGATCATAAACGCCAATCGTCTGGTATGCTCATTTCTGAGCATGGGGTAACGCTTCATCCTTTCTTTTAGCTTCAAATTTCTAGATATATCGTTTAGCTTAAGTCTGGGGGAGCGGTTGTTGTTATCCAATGTGCACATGCTGCATTGCATACTAGAGGGTTGCTTTTTATTAATCATTTTCATTATCATCGTTGCATTCTTCTCACACCACTTCACCCACTTGAGTGCGTGCTTGTCTTTTTGTTGTTGTTCCGTTTAAACTAGTTCGGTTGGAATGTGAAATAGGTTGTTAACGCAGGAATTATTATTTGGAGTGCGATGTTGACTCATGTAGTGTTCTAGTCACTTCACATGCTATGGTAGAATTTGTGTAGAACTAGATTTTCTTTATGCATCTAATTTATGTTTAGTATTTCTGCATAAATTTAGATTTAATATACTCAAGTGGTGAATTCGAATGAAATCGACGATAACCCGGTGTTGTGTGTGTGCGATTTCTAGTCGTGTGTTGCTCGAGTCGGGAGGAAGGTTTATCTTTCTCGTGGGCTAAGAACTTGCCCCAAGCGACTCTCGAAGCATGGGTGAGAGCTACTCATTGAGTCAAGCATGATGTAGGCCACCCTTTGGCTAGTTTGAGCTTTGTTATTCCATGTCCATTTCATTCACCTTTGCAAGCCCATTTTGTGCCTACCATTCCTTTGTACAGCCACTCTTCATCCACCAAAGCCTGAAGCCTATCCTACTCCCGCAACCAAAATGTTTTTAACTGCGCTCATAAGTCTCAACTTGTGTGGTGTGTGGAATCTTTGTGTTATGAAGAGAAAATAAAGTCCATCTGCTGATTTTGAACCAACCGGGGGTTACATAAAAGAAGTAAAATTTGTAAAAGAAAAAATTGAGTATTTTGAAAAAAATCCGCCCGAGCTAAAAACAGAAAATCTGTTGGTATTTGTGAAGTAGGCCGTGTGCACACCTAGTTTTCATGATAAGTCTGGGGGTGTGTCACACGAGCATTGTTCGTTGGTCTTGTATGGTGCAGCGTTCCGTTAGCTCACTTGGGTTGCGTAGCCACCGTGTTTAACTTTGAATATCATACCGTAACCTAAGCCTCGTTCTAATCCTATAAGTCCTACTGATTTGATTTGCGAGTTTGCTAGCGCCGTGGAGAGAGTGTGACCGGGCAAGCGTATGGTTCACGACGGTGATGGATTTCAGCGGAGTTATTCCTAAGCCCCGATCTTTTGCAACACCTGCCTCAGTGTCTCGTCACTTTCATACCGGGCATGATCGTCAAATTCTTCATAACTCACCAATTGAGTACATCTAAATTTTTAATTACGCTTTAATACTTATGTAAATTAGTTAGCATAGTTAAACTCTCCTTCTACTAGAATCTCTACTCGCATGCGTTGTTACTTCGCACCGTACTCCCTTGTGTAATTCTCTATGTTAACTATCGTTTTCGCGCTCCGCCGGATTCGTTTGCTCGGGACGCGCAAACAGTTAAGTCTGGGGGTGTGATGAGTCCTGATCATATACACATTTTTTGGACTCATCCGGGCCGTTATTTAGTCAATTCTACGCACTATAGCCTTGTTATAGTTTATATTTGATAATCCATGCTAGGTGCACATCTTGGCCCACTTTGGTGTGATTTTCGTGTTTATTGTCTTTAGTATATTCTTGTGCTGTTAAGTGCCACTTTCAGTGGCTAGACATGTGGTTGTGCGGGAATAGGAGTCGTGCAAGTGTTCCCGGTGCAATTCTGCACAGGAACACTGCGCACGATCACCGGTTCTATTGCGCACGACCACTGGTCGTGCGCCACTGATCGTGTGCACTTAACCCTTTTTCACGAGTTCTGTTTGGTGCAGTGCGCACGACCATCAACGACAGTGCGCATGACCACCGGTCGTGCGCCACTGCTCGTGCGCACTTACCATTTAATTTCTGAGTTCTGTTTGCGGTAGTGCGCACGACCATCAACTCCAGTGCGCACGACCACCGGTCGTGCGCCACTGGTCGTGCGAACATTTTATTTTATAATTTCGTATCTTGCAGGTTCCACCTAGGCAGTGCGCACGATCGCAGAATTCCAGTGCGCACGACCACTGGTCGTGCGCCAATGATCGTGCGCAGTATTTAATCCCGCGCCTATTTAAACGCCTGTTGCGATTTTAGGGCGGATCGTTCATGCCGGGAGCGGGATTCCTGTTCCGTACGCCGCCGATCTCCACCGTGGGAAGCCTCCACTTCATCTCCTACGCAAAGGGAAGCCTCCTCCATCCATTCTAAGACTTCCTCCATTGTCCGTGAGTGTTCTCCATCGTCCGTAAGCCTCCAAGCAAGCATTCTTTCATTCCGCTCGGTGAGAAGAAGAAGAAACCTAAAGTCGAATACGACGGAGCACGTAGGGAGATCGTGACAGCTCTCTACGCCGGAAGCATTGTCCGTCCGAGTTCGGAGGTAGCCCGACAACCTACCATTCCGGCCGTGAACGGCCGCTAGTCTTCACCATCGGTTATTCCTTTCCTTTTTCCTCGTTGTACTCTTTGAACCTTGTAAAACTCGAATATTGAGATGTTATTTGTTTAAATGAATGTCTCTTTGCTATTCTTCATGGTTTGGTTGTGATTCACTCCGTTCTCATTCACTCACTCGCGCCCGCACGCAAGGTGTTTGACCCGCGTTAGCAAGAGCTAACGGCGGTTGTGAAGAGGTGTTTGCGACCCTCACCCTCTCGCACTTGAGTTCACTTCATCCGCCTCACGAAGCACGACATCGCGGCCGTTGCATCCACCTCACTTTGCGAAGCGGTGTTTTCGACCCGCATTTCTTTTGTTATTGCTAAGATTAGGAAAACCAACCAAAAACCCCTCTTTGTGTTTGTTAAACATTTGTGTAACAATCATCACTGCGCGATTCGTTCACCCATCCTGCATTCCTCAAGAGACCGACATCCGGGGAATTTATTCTCCACAATTATTACTTGACAGCGACCGGTGCACTTGCCGACACGCATCACCCGTGCATTTTCAATTTATTTTCCTTTTTCCTAACAATAACCGTCTAGCTTAAAGATGGGAAAAAGAAAGCGCTCTTGGGAGGCACCCCTTGCTTATCTTTATTTTTCTTGCAATTTTTTTTTTTTTTCAGCATTTCATTTACTTTTCCCTCCTACTTGGCTTATAAATATTGGGGACAATGTTTATTTTTAAGTATGGGGGTGTTCTCTAATGTTTGTTTTTATTTAAAACAAAATAAAAAAAAATTAGAAAAACACTTTTAATATAAAAAAATAAATTTCAAAAATATTTAAAAATAAAAAAAATCTTCTTTTGTCTTGTTTTTCAATTTTATTTTTAAAATTTGGAAATTACAAACAAAAAATAAAAATTTAATTTCTTGCGAAAGGGCCGTGTTGGGCTTTCATCCCACAAACCGCCTAGTACCTTGCGACCCCGTCATTGGGTAGCCCTTGGGATGTCCAAGAATATTAAAAAAAATATTTTGTTTTAATATAAAAAAATCCAAAAATCTAATAAAATAAATTTGTATTATTAAATTTCTCCAAACTTCATTTATGCAAAATTAATTTTAATTATGAGTTGTCTTTATAGGCTTTTTAAGGAGTTTTCTTTTTATGAATTTTTAAATCTTATATTTCTCTTCAAAATATGTTAGATTTAATTTTTAGATGAATTTGATTTATTGAATTTTTCATTATTTTGATTTGTTTAGAATATTTCTTAGTTTTATTTTCTCTTCTTAAAATATCATAATACAATTTTGTAGTAACTGTGTTAAATATCTCTAGATTTTACTTATATTAACTTTAACTCATGGTTTCTTAAAGATTACTCAAATTGTTTTCTATGCTCTTAAAATGTATCTTTGGAATTTGTTTAGCCTTTAAACCCTAGCCCTTCCCCTACCTTTTTGTTTAACCCCATTATTTGGCATAAAAATTTTGTAAATTCATCGTTCCTAAACATATGCACCCAAATTAGTAAAAGATTATATGGCATGGAGTTGAGAGGATAAAATTCATCACTCCTAAACATATACATTTGGGATATAAAAAGAAGAAGAAATTAAAAAAAAAGATGGAAATGAGAGGATAAAATTCATCATTTCCTATAAATAAAGTAACTTCTTCAATGCCAATTTTACCCCATTTAGCCAAGGTTATTTGCTATCCTAAGATATTATTGAGAGAGAATAGTTAATATTTTGTAGTTTTCTAAAAGTTTCTAATGATGTGTAAAGTTTCTATAATTTTAATCTTGGATATTTTACTTAATTCAATGCAATTTTGTTTATGAAGATTTACTTAGAGAATTTCAAAACTAATATTTATTCTACTCATTTCAATTTATGAATTATTAATTATTTCTTATAAATCTGAATTTTAAAATCTTAACTTATTTTGTTATGAGTTTTATAAGATTTGGAGTACATAATTATAAGTAAATCTTTTTGGAAATGTCCTATAAATTATTCTCATACTTATAAATTAGTTTTTGCTCTGGAACAGCAAAAGCCTAAGTATGGGGGTATTTGATAGTGCATTATTTATAGTTGTTTTTATATAGTATTTTAGTAGTAATTAATTAGTTTTTTATATAATTTTAGTTAATATTTATCTAATTTACTTTATTTTGTGTTTTCAAGTAATCTGAGGCCGTTAATAACAAATGCAAGCCCACAGCCGTGTTCAAGGGAAATTCCAGAACAAATCTGCAAAAATCCTAAGTACACACCCCAGGTCACGGGCGTGACATGGGGGCGTGACCATGTTCACGGTCGTGCTCCGCTTTCAGCTCCCAGAAATCACTGCCACGTCGGATTAAAGTTACACGCCCTAGGTCACGGGCATGACCAGTGGCGTGACCTTCAGGTCATGGGCGTGACTCGCCCAACAAGCATTTAATACAAGCAGTTTCCGCCACCGAGCCATTCCAGCTTACACGCCCTTGGTCACGGGCGTGACCAAGGGGCGTGACCTCTCCTGCAACCGCCAAATTAACTCCAGATCACGCCGTTTCTACCGTTTCCTGACTCGGTCAAGACACGCCAAAGGTCACAGGCGTGACCTAGGCCGTGACCCATCGAGATTGTAACACCCCAAAGATCGTGGTTCTGCGAGGTAGGCGGAATGGTAGTGTTGCGCTCGGGATAGGCTCAAAATTCCAGATTAGGCCAATGCGCACGACCATTGTCCTCTTCGCGCACGACCAGTGATCGTGCACCAATGATCGTGCGTAACCCGCAAAGAATCGGAGTTCTGTCTCGGCTTATGCGCACGACCATTGTCCTCTTTGCGCACGACCAGTGATCGTGCGCCAGCGATCGTGCGTTAATTCAGAAGAAAATCGAGTTCTGTCTCGGACAGTGCGCATGACCATTTCCCTCTTCGCGCACGACCACTGACCGTGCGCCTGTGATCGTGCGCCCTGTTTATTCTGTTCCGCGATTTTGAGCGGAGAAGAAGATCGGACTGTCCAAATCTTTTGGAAATTGATCCAACGGCTAGGTTTAGTTGCGGGAGACCTTTAGGGCTGATGAGAGGGGGTTAAACCTCATATTCTCTAAGCCATTCTCTCTCCAAACCCTAGAGAAAGAAGGAGGAGCCAAGGAAGAAGAAGGTAGATCCCGCCATTGACGGAGCTCCGTTTCGCGAGCCGTTTCCAGATTTGGAGAGTGCAGCCCGGTGCGGTCGTTTCTCTCCGTGTAGAATCTCGGATCTATGGCGAAAAAGAACACTCCTAGGGTAACGATTTCTTCTCCCGTTGTTTGGACTTGTCTTTTGTCCTCTCCTTCATTTCTCTATGCTTGCATGAGGGATCCCTTTCACCAAATGGGTGAAGTGTAGGATTCCCTCAAGTTCTCCGGAACTCCGGGTCGATTGTGTCCGTCCCCGGCATATTGCATGTAGAAAATCCGGAAGTCGTGCGGATTTAGGCATTTTGTGTGAAGCCTATTCGTGGACGTGAGCCCGAATCGGTGATGCTTGGATTGCGACGTTGCATTTAGGTTAAGCCTAGAATGCGTGCCGGAGAATGACTCCGTGAAATCATCTATAGTAGTGCGGGATTTAAGTGTAGACGTCTTGTGAAGATCCTAACGAAAGCCCCATGCTTTGAGTTTGGATAAAGGCAAACATTCACCGCGAAATTGATGCGGAGCGTATTATACCTCCCCTTTTTGAGTATTTGTGAAGCCTAGATCCTTGTGAAGGGATTAGGTGCGTAGCTTATATTTGTGTAGCACTTGAAGGTGCTAAACCCTTACGGGCCGAGGCGAAGCCGTACCCGCGTCGTGCGATAGATCGCGACGATTAGAGCACGGGCAAAGCTAAACCGAACCCGTTTCCATGCAGATCGGTAAGAGGTCCCTACCTCATGTAGCCGTGTGATCATGGGAGAGGTCGTGGAAGGTGGTTTACCTAGACCGACCAAAAGCTCTTTTTCCCACATAAGGCGATGGCCCTTACGGTGGAGTGTTTTGTGGAATTGATGTTGTTAGCCTCATGCGGTTGTTTAGGCGGTTGCGGGGAACCTTCGGGTGAACCCAACCAACATCATGTGCATACCTAGGTTCCCTCCTTTTTGATGCTCAACCTAGAAGATTGAATGTGCTTGAAACCTCACCTTGTGTAGTTGCACCTTCTTTATTTTAGTACTTGTGCTAGTATGGCTTGCTTGAAGGGTAGAATCTCCGCCACCCCGGGAAAGGGGTGGGGTCGTTATAATTTGGTCAGCTGTGTTGACCGTTACTTTGTTTGCCACCGCTTGGTGGAATGTTCTTTTGCAGGTGCAGGTGAGCCTAGCGGGAAATAGCGGGCGATGGCCCTTTGCAGTGTTGGCCCTCGAAGGCCAGCCCCTTTTCCTGTTTTTCATGTATGGCCGGCCTGCGTGCCGATGTATGCTTTTGGAGTTTTGTGCATTAGGTGAATGTAAGGCCTTAAGGCCGTAACTCTTATTCAGGTTACATTCCTATGATAGTGGATAGTTCACTTTGAATGGTTTAATTAATGCTTCCGCTTATGTTTTGTACTCTCGTTTAGTTGTTACTTTTCTTGTTATCACCTTTTAACTCCTAGCTAGTGTGGTTTGTATGGCGTGGGGTCCCGGCCGGACCTGCTGTTATACCTTTCGTACTGGCAGGGTGTTACAATTTGTTATCGGACTTAAGGCGTCGATCCGTAGTTTAGCGAATTCGGGACGAATTCCTTTTAAGGGGTGGTGTGCACGGGATGTGCATTCACCTAAAACGACAAAAACTAATAAGAATGTCCACTTGGGAATGGGAAAACATACTTGTTTGCGGAACCTGAGCGTTCCATGATTGTTGTTTGCTATGTTTTCAGTCACTAAATTGTGTCTTACACGATTATAGGCGACTAGAAGTGGTGCGAGGCCGTCTCAACCCCGTAACACCGCTGAAAGTAGTGGGTCGGCTGAAATGCCAGCGACCACTCCTCCTGCTGAGATGATCAGGTTAATCGCAGAAGCTGTCTTCGCGATGATCAATGCTCAACCGCAAAGGCTTGCACAGCCTGCTACGCCTAATACAGATGCGGCCCCGGTGATCGAACCTGCAGTGGAACCGAGGGTTGAGGCCCCTGTGCCAGTGGCTGTAGTGGAACCTGCGGCGGTGCAAAGGGTGGAGCGTCTGGTAGAGCGTGTAGTTATCGCGCGAGCACGTGATCAACAGCTGCAACACTTTCTAAGCTTCCATCCTCCAACTTTCTCGGGGACCGGATCCCCAACGGAGGCGGAGGACTAGCTGTCAACGGTTAGGAAGATTCTAAGGGCGACAGCAACAGAAGAAGTTATGATGGTCACTTTAGCCACCTTCCTCCTTAACGGAGAGGCAGAGCATTGGTGGGCTGAGCAGGAAGTGCACAAGTTCGGAGGCAGGGAGATTACCGAGATCACGATAGCGGAGTTCTCAAAGTCTTTTCTTCAAAGGTTTATTCCTTCTGCCCAACGCATTGCGTTGCAGAACCAGTTTCTGAAGTTAACTCAAGGCGACAGCTCAGTGGATGTGTACTTGCACGAGTTCACTAAACTGGGTCGTTATGCGGGGCCTATGATGGAAGACGAAGAGACAAAGACGAACAAGTTCTATGAAGGTCTTCGGGACGAGTTGAGGCTGCTCCTGGCAGGCCCAATGACGTTAGGTTTCCAGGTGATGGTCCAAACTGCCAGATCCCTAGAGTTGGACATGAAGAGGGTACAAGCAAAAGCCGTGGCAAAGAAACCTGAGTTTCATGTGCCGGTCTCTCAGTCTAAGTCAAAATTCAGAAAGAACAAAAGGAAGTTCAAACCGGCGGAGCAAACCCGCTCAAATGTTTCGGGAGCAACGACGGTGCGGAGCCCTATCACATGTTTCACCTGCGGGAAGGTGGGACACAAGGCCGCAGTGTGTCGAAGTGGTCCCCCGAAGATAGAGAATCGAGCTTTGGACTATGCTCGAGCTGCGAAAAAGGGTAAAGCTGCGGAGTCTTCGGCTTCCCAGCACATTACTCCGACTAAGCCGAGAGTCTACTCGCTTGACAGCAAGAAGCCATACGACAAGCTGATGTTGTCACAGGTATGAATTAAAAATTAGCTTTTACATAGCTATTTGTGATTATACCATTGTGCAACTGTATGTTTTTTTTTGTGTGCAATTAGGCTTTGTCCTAATTCTCAACTATCCGGCGAGAGCTCTATTTGATATGGGTGCATCGCACTCTTTTCTGTCTGAGGACTTCGTGGTGCGAATCGGAGTGCCATCTACCTTCGTAGAGGATAGATTAGAAGTAGTGCTACCCAATGGATCTCGCATGTCTGCGGATAGGAAGAGCCGTGTGAAGGTGCGGATCGGAAATCAAGATTTAGATTTGGAAGCATCGTTATTACCGTTAGCTGAATTCGATGTGATCTTCGGCATGGACTGGCTCTCGGAGCAGCGTGCATGCATAGATTGCAATTCTAAGGAGATCACTCTGGGAAGGAACGCCGATGGAGAAACCACGTTTGCCGGTATGCGAGGAGCGAGCAAGACGCTGATGTCTGCTCTCCAAGTGGTTAAGGCGGTGAGAAAAGGCGCCGAGTTGTTCTTCACCTTGTCGGAGGCTTCGGAGCCAAAGCCCAAGTTATGTGATGTCCCAGTTGTAGCGGAGTACGTCGACGTGTTTCCTAACGAACTCCCTGGGGCCCCGCCTCATCGGGAGATTGATTTCTGTATCGAGTTGGTGCCAGGTGCCAAACCTATGGCCCGCTCACCGTACCGGATAGCGCCGAAGGAATTGGCAGAGCTGAAGGTCCAATTGCAAGAGCTGCTAGAGCAAGGCTACGTACGTCCAAGTTCATCGCCTTGGAGTGCACCAGTCCTCTTTGTGAAAAAGAAGGATGGGAGCTTGCATCTATGTATCGATTATCGAGAGCTAAACAAGTTGACCGAGAAGAACCGATATCCGATTCCAAGAATCGACGATCTATTCGACCAGCTGGTTGGGTCGACGGTATACTCCAAACTGGACCTAAGGTCCGGCTATTACCAACTGCGGATTAGGGAATGTGACATTCCAAAGACAGCGTTCAGTACCCGCTTTGGGCACTATGAGTTCACGGTGATGCCGTTCGGTCTGTCTAATGCACCGTCGGTATTCATGGACTTAATGAATAGGACGTTCCGTGAGTATTTGGATCAATTTGTGATCGTCTTTATCGTCGACATTTTAGTATACTCTCAATCGGAAGAGGAGCATGTAGGGCATCTGCACGCAGTTCTGAGCACCTTGAGGAAGAGTCAGCTATATGCCAAGTTCTCCAAGTGCGAGTTTTGGCTACCGTCAGTAGCATTCCTTGGTCACGTCATTAGTGGAGATGGAATTGATGTTGATCCGTCGAAGATAGAAGCGATCTGAGCCTGGCCTTTGTTGAAAAACGTAGCGGAAGTCCGAAGTTTCTTAGGACTTGCCGGCTATTATAGGCGCTTTGTGGAAAACTTCTCGAGGATTGCACTTCCTCTCACTAAATTGACTAGGAAAGATCATAAGTTCGTTTGGTCGCCCGAGTGCGCACGAGCTTTTGAAGAACTGAAGAGTCGTCTGACCACGGCGCCCATTCTATGCTCGCCATGTGGTACGGAAGGCTACGAAATTTACAGCGACGCCTCAGGGAGTGGTTTGGGTTGTGTCCTAGTGCAGTTCGGTAAGGTAATTGCCTACGGCTCCCGGCAGTTGAAGGTTCATGAGAGGAATTACCCGGTCCATGATTTGGAGCTAGCGGCCGTGGTATTTGCTCTTAAGCTTTGGAGGCATTATTTGTATGGCGTGAAGATCGACATCTTTACCGACCACAAGAGCCTCAAGTACTTGCTAGATCAAAGGGAGTTGAATATGCGACAGAGGAGGTGGTTGGAGTTCCTTGGGGACTACACCTTCGACATCAAATATACTCCTGGAAAGGGAAATGTAGTTGCAGATGCGTTGATTCGTCGGGCTCCCGCTCAAGCAAATTGGATTTTGATGCACGATGAGCGTCTAATCCGTGAGCTGGAAGAAATGGAGATCATTTGCGTTGATCGTGTTGGAGCTTGCTTTCCGCATCTCTTGGTTTGAGAATAACAAATACCGTGTTGTATTTGATCTAGTCGTTTGTGTGTTTATAGTGGCCAGGTTGTATAGGTTCAATGAGGAGATAAGTCCTCGTTCATGGGCATGATTTGAGAACGACAAGTCTCAGGTTGGATGAGTTTTGTGTGATGATCTTAAAATGGCCATAACTTTCAATCCAGGAAGAGTTACGGAATGTGCCACCCCATTTCGGAGATGAGAACGACTCAATCTACAGTCTGGAGAAGTTTTGGATGGCAAAAATGAAGAGGAGATGTCTCCCAGGCGACAGTCACTGTCGCCCAGGCGATAGTCAATGTCGCCCAGGCGACAGTCAATGTCGCCCAGGCGACGGCAGAGAAGTTACAACTACTTCCCTCCACAGCAGATCGACGAAAGACAGTTTTGCGCTGTCGGAATTCCGACATCGATGTCGCCCAGGCGACAGCTCGATGGTTACACCACCTGCCCACGTCTTCACCCACGAGCGGCAGTTTTGCACTGTCGGAAATTCCGACATCGATGTCGCCCAGGCGACAGCTCGACGGTTACACCAACTGCCCACGACTCCACCCACGACGGCACTCCAGCGGCAGTTTAGCGCTGTCGGAAAATTCCGACAGTCACTGTCGCCCAGGCGACAGTGAATTTCTATAAATTGGTTCCTTTGGTTCGTGCATTCCAAGCTTTTGATAATTCCAGTCCCTTCCTGAGTGCATTCCATCTAGAGAGCTCCAGAACCTCATGAACTCCCATTTATGCTGAGAAGGTTTGAAATTGAAGACGAGATCGGACGCGCTTCTACATCAAGGATCATCTCGAGGCTTCAACCTTCCTTTCAGAGATCTGAATTTCTAGGGAGTTCTTATTTTATCTTGTATTTTCATTTATATACATTTTACTTTGTATTGGTAGGGAAAATCGCTTCCTTGTGCGGAGCGTCTAAGTCCTTGCGTGGCTTAGGGGAAAATCGCTTCCTTGTGCGGAGCGTCCAAGTCCTTGCGTGGCTTGGTGGGAAATCGTGGCCTTGTGTGCTACGTCTAGATCTTGGGAAGATCTAGAGGATAGGCTTGGGCTTGGTCTAGGGAGAGACAAGTGATAGCCTTCCGATCCTTGGGAGAAGGATTGGTAAACAAAAAGAAATTTACATTTGTACGCCTCCGATTTCTAGCGATACAGAAATCAAATTTATGTAAACACTTTTTCATATATATAATCATGTCTCTTTTGTGTTTACTTGATTTGTATCATTTGGCGTAATCTCTATTATATTGTGTTCTAAGTTTTCAATTCTAAATCTAAATTATTTATTTCAATCTCCTTCATTATAAAACAATTTAGTAATTATCTTGAAAATTATAGAAAGAATTTTATTCCCTTATTCACCCCCCCCCCCCCCCCCTCTAAGGGCGCCGTAAGATCCAACAATTGGTATCAGAGCCAGGTTATTCCAAATCGGCTTAACAACCGGGAATAATGGCGTCTCTTGATCATGATCTCGCTTCTACTAGTCGGGAAAATTTTAATATAAATGAAAAAATATTATCACCACCTTTATTTATGGGCAAAAATTTTAAAGGGTGGAAAATATTAATGAAAAATTTTCTTAAGGCCTTAGATGAAAAAGTTTGGAATATTACTATTAAAAAGCCATCTAGCGTACTAACTAGAAACGAAATTATTTTAAATGCAAAATCTATGAATAGTATATTTTGTGCGTTAGACCAAAATATTTTCAAACTTATTTATACTTTACCTACCGCATATGAAATTTGGAGTTTTCTTGAAAGAACTTATGATTCTCCTTCTATAGGTACGAAACATTCACAAGAACCGGAGAATATGTAAGCCTATGCAAATATTCAAGAAAGCTACACAAAGGATGGATCCATAGAATGCTCATCAAGCGGAAAGGATGATGGACACTCTTGTTTGGAAGAGGAAGATGAAGAAGACAACGTCACAATATTGGACTCAGTTGATGGCAAAACATCAAGCAAAAGAGAAGACGGAAACTATAGCAAGGTAAGAAAATCTAAATCTTCCCTTTTAGTAACTAATTCTATTTCTACATTTCGTGTGCTTAAATTTGCTAAACGTAAAATTTCAAAGTTGAAACATGCTAATTCCAAATTACGTTTAGAAAATAAAACTTTAAAAGCAAACACTAAAGTAGAATCTTATATTGATGTTTCAAATTCTTGTTCATGCTCTTTAGTTGAAATTCCTATTCCTTGTCTTAATTGCAATTTATTAAAAGAAAAATTCAAGGAAATTGAAAAAGGGCTCTTAATTTCTAAAAGGCATAATGAAAAATTGTTAATTGAAAATGATGTTTTATCTTGTAAGTTAATACAATTAAAATCTTTTGTTGAAAAATTTCAAATGTCATCTAATGAATCTCATCATAAGATTTTGAATAACAAGGATAAATTAACTTACAAAATCATTTCTAAAAAGGATCATTTTCATACATCAACTCAAAAGGAGTTAAGTTTCAAAAAGAATTATGACCCTCACAAAATTCTTAAGAGTCACTATTATAAGTCTCAATATATTTTCAATCATGACTCAAACTTAAAAACTCATTTTCATGAAAATCAAAATATAAAATATTATCCTTTATATTATAAGAGTATGTCTATAAGAAAGAGTGGAAATGAAAATCATCAAAATAATGATCAATCTTCTAAAACATATTGTAATCCACTCTTTCAACAATCACTTCTAAAGAAAGACAATCACTCTTATAAAATTTTAAACAATCCATATAATAAAAATCATTATGATTATCAACATCAAGCTACTTTGAAAAATAATTTAAATAAACATAAACCTCCAATGAATTATTTTTCAAACAATTCACATAATCATTATATGGATTTAAGTAATAAACAACCAATGTATGAATGGAGACCCATAAAGAAAAATGACATATCAACATTAATTAAAAAGGCTCATTCATCATTATCTTCTCAAAAGCCATCACGACATATTTGGGTGCCCAAAGGAACCATTACACATGGTCAACTTTGGATACCTAAATCTCTTATCATTTAGTATCTTTCATTTGCATGAAGTAGAAATAATTAAAAATGAAATATCAATACTCTACTTCATGATGTGCTTTATTTTTTTTTTTTTGTATTTATTGATCCAAAATGCTTATGGTCCCTCTATATTTTATGAAATATGACTTTCAAAAATTAAGCCTAATGTTTATCAAATCAAATTGAATTAAAATTGAACATAAAGTCATATGATTTTAAAAGAGACCTACCTATCATTTTTTTTAAATTGTTATATATATCCTTTTAAATCCTTTACCCTTAATTGTCTTGAATTATCATTAGAAATTGAATATTGAAATTATTATCAAGACTAGTGAAACTATTTTAAAGATTGGATTTAAATGGTTTATTTAAGGGCTTAAAACTAAAAATTAAAATGCGCAACATTTTTGATTCCTTTCTATTTGTTGCATTTGATAGCCCTTATAATGAAAAATATTATCAAATAAAATCGAAAACAAACATTCATCTAAACGCATGCTTAATCCTTCAAAAAGCCATATCTTTTGATCTGCTCGTCCGATTTTCGCATTTAATATCTTTTCGGAAAGAGCACAGAAATCTCCATCTATCGGCAAACTAAACTTGCCCATTTAAGTTTGTTTGGTTCTGTCAATTTGCCCAATTTCAACTCCGTTTTTAAATGCTATCTTAGTTCGCTTGATTCGAAAATTTCTGTGTTTATGGATTTTTTCATCACATGATATCCTATGTATAATTGTTTCATAAATTAATTTAGATATTATGTGTGATGTGTGTCACCATTGTTTGCATGTAATTTAGACCTTAGAATCATCTTATATCATTAAGATCAAATCAAAAGTTTAATCATTTCATTATAGGTCTAAATAAAATTAATTTGTAAACTTCTCATATTACATGCAACATTATCTCCATTAAATCATGTATAATAACATTGCACTCAAACTCATTATTCTAGCATCACTTCTTAGTTTATGCTCAAATTTATATGCTAGGTATAACATTTACAATGTTATTAAAATATCATGATAACTATGTGATTTGAAATTATAATAGAATACTAAAATTCCAACAAACACATAGTTTATGGTTTAATCATTAAAATATATATGAATAATGTATCATAAATCATATATTATCATGCAAAACCAAAGAACAATAGATTCGATTAATGAATGCAAATTTTATTAAAAATTTCAAAACATTATATATTTGATCTTTGTCATTGATATGACTACATGATCATCATTTTTCTAGACTTACAAATCAATCATGTTCTTTTAAATGAAAATCACTATATCACTATATCATAAGTCTAGAAGGATTAGAATTCTCATACATCATGATGATCTAACATATATTTTATGCAAAATTCACTATAATCATAAATCATAATTCATGTTCTATCAAGAAATATCTCAAATCAATAATAAGAATTATGAATCTTATGATAAAAATTTAAATAATGTTTTCTTTACATTATTTGATGTATTGATTTGCTTTACTATTGATTGCATGTATCTCTCATATTTGTAGACCCTAGAATCACTTTGCAATGAAGATATACATCAAACTTAATCATCACTCTATTCTAAATCTATAATTTGAAACTCTATTTTGGAATACATGTAATTTTAATATAATTCTTATGACATGACATTAAACCCAAAACTCATTATACTAGCATTGTCACTTATTGAATATTAATAATTGTGCTAGTTATCACATATCATCATCTCATAAAAGTAGAAAAACTATGCGGCTTTATAACTCATCACATTAAACAAACCCATAGTTTATATACCAACCCTTAGTTTTAAAAGCATAGGTTGTCCAAAAGATTATTTCACCTATGACTTCATATCTCACAATAGCGAGGGCGTAGGGTTGTATACATTAGAGACCTAACCTCTAAGTCATGTCTTGTCCTTAACCGGGTAGGGTTCTAGTGGGGCCTTGAGAGGCACTGGGGGGAAAGAGTGCTAGGTTGAGCGTCGTCTTTTGTATGCATATGGGATTAACACTCCAACCTACGGCATGCGTGCAGCTCCTCATGCCCATCCGTCACTTAGTACGGGGCTAGGGCGTAGACATTTAGTCGGGGTAGCTTCTAATCTTAGGACATACCTATATTATGTACTGCATGAACATTTTATTTACTTATCACTTAAATCATGCATATTTTGGGTTTTTTTAATAAAAATGTCCTCATGTGTTTGCATAATTTATCTTTTTGAGCTTAAATGTTTTTGTAAAACACATGTATTTGAAAAAGCTAAAGTTTTATGCAAATTTGAGCAATCAAGACATCTCTGAAAATTCTGAAATTTCAGCATGGAACTACTCTAAGGACACTTAATCAAAATAAAACATCAGATTTTTAAAATGCTCAAAAAATCGAGTACTGTTTCCAGCGCTAGCGCTAGCGCCGGCGCTAGCGTGGGTGTTGGAATTTTCTGATTTTTAAAATTTCTGAAAATCCATAAAAATATGTTGGTTCATATTTTCTACTTATTTGTTGTGTTTCTGACTTTTGTTATTTTTGTTTTATTTATATTATGAAAAATCAACTACAAAAGATCAAAATTCAAAAATACAAAATTGTTTTTTTTTTTGCTATTTGTGTTTTTAATCATATTATGAAAAATCAACTACAAAAGTTCAAAATTAAAAAAATATACAAAAATATGTTTTTGTTATTTTTTTTTTATTATGAAAAATCTACTACAAAAATTCAAAATTCAAAAATTACAAAAATATGTTTTTGTGATTTTCTGTTTTTATTTGATTTAAAAAAAATGATTAAACTTAAAAAAAAACTGTATGATCTTTATTGCCAATATCAAGCATGTATGAATTCTATTATTTAGAATTATTTACAATGTTAAAATTTATTTCTTGAAATTTCTATGAACATTGTTTTGATTATCATGCTTTGATATATCTATTTAAGTGCATCAGTTGTATTGAAAAATGTGTAGAACCAAGCTTAGCACGCCTCTAAGTATGAGTAAATGTTTTATGATTGATAATGATATATTTCACTCACTTATTTTGGTAATCAACATGTGTGTCTAAATCTAAAATGTTTGCTTGTGTATTGTATTTGTACAATGAATTAAAACTTGCATAAGTTTTTTACCTACACTACATTTGAATTGCACTTATGAAATTTAGAAAAGTGGTTAAAAGTTAAAAAAAAATTGGGTTTGCAAAACAAGTGTATTCGGAGAATGTTGTCTCACAAATGTGAACAAAAAAATATATATATGTAGACAAATATAACTCCACCAAGCACTACTTGAACCTCCTGATAAGTCTTCATAAGCATTGTGAGGTTGAGCACCTTGGAAAGAATAGTAAAGTGGCTTGTGCCAACCTTAGTTATTACACCACTTTGTTAAAAAAAATTTAAATTATGTGCATTAAAAGTGTGTGAAAGTAATTTACTTATGTTTTATTGTGCATTTTACTTTACATATGTCTTATATTTTGATGATTTAAATCAATTGTTAACATTGCCCAAAATACACTTATGTGCACATCATTATCTTTCATAACACTTCTTCTCATAAGTATTGGATTCTAATGCTTTATCTATACTACTCTTTATATAAAAATGCACTAGATAACCTATCATGATCTCTACAATGTTATGGTATCTCTTGAACTTAAAATTAAGTAACATTGTAGTATAATCTCTCTTTAATATGTTCATTTCATGCTTGGTATCTTTATGAAAAACTTTGAGATTTCAAAAAGGTTAAAACATCTTTCAATTTTGAACTAAAACTCATATTTTTACTTATGCTTTTCATGCTTACAAAAAGGATGTTTCTTATAATCTTCCGCTTGCTTACAACTCTTATCTTTTTATTTGAAATCTCTTTTATATACTATGCTTCAACTCTTTATCATTTCATATATTTAAAAGCTCGATCATGCTTTGTTATTTAAATGCCTCCTTACTACCCTCACCCCACCTTCTTTTGATAATACCAAAAGGGGGAGATTAATTCAAAAAATCTAGAAGATTAAGGGGAGAATAATTAAATAATGCACCATTGTAATTAATTATAACATTTAGGGGGAGCATACATTTAGGGGGAGAATACAATTTAGGGGGAGTATATTAAAAAGTTTTCATGGAAAGCGTCTATTGCTCGATCATGACAACCCACTTTTGGTAATAACAAAAGGGGGAGAATAAAATGAGAAAGCTAGTGACATATATATTTAAGGGGAGTAAAATCTGTCACGCAGTAAACCTTTTATTCATGCATATCTTTTATCGCACTTATCTATAAACTCACTAATTTCTCATATGGGTATTTGTTATTATCAAAAGGGGGAGATTGTTGGAGCTTGCTTTCCGCATCTCTTGGTTTGAGAATAACAAATACCGTGTTGTATTTGATCTAGTCTTTTGTGTGTTTATAGTGGCCAGGTTGTATAGGTTCAATGAGGAGACAAGTCCTCGTTCATGGGCATGATCCGAGAACGACAAGTCTCAGGTTGGATGAGTTTTGTGTGCTGATCTTAAAATGGCCATAACTTTCAATCCAGGAAGAGTTACGGAATGTGCCACCCCATTTCGGAGATGAGAACGACTCAATCTACAGTCTGGAGAAGTTTCAGATGGCAAAAATGAAGAGGAGATGTCGCCCAGGCGACAGTCAATGTCGCCCAGGCGACAGTCAATGTCGCCCAGGCGACAGTCAATGTCGCCCAGGCGACGGAAGAGAAGTTAGAACTACTTCCCTCCACGGCAGATCGACGAAAGACAGTTTTGCGCTGTCGGAATTCCGACATCGATGTCGCCCAGGCGACAGCTCGACGGTTACACCACCTGCCCACGTCTTCACCCACGACCGGCAGTTTTGCACTGTCGGAAATTCCGACATCGATGTCGCCCAGGCGACAGCTCGACGGTTACACCAACTGCCCACGACTCCACCCACGAAGGCACTCCAGCGGCAGTTTAGCGCTGTCGGAAAATTCCGACAGTCAATGTCGCCCAGGCGACAGTGAATTTCTATAAATTGGTTCCTTTGGTTCGTGCATTCCAAGCTTTTGAGAATTCCAGTCCCTTCCTGAGTGCATTCCATCCAGAGAGCTCCAGAACCTCATGAACTCCCATTTATGCTGAGAAGGTTTGAAATTGAAGACGAGATCGGACGCGCTTCTACATCAAGGATCATCTCGAGGCTTCAACCTTCCTTTCAGAGATCTGAATTTCTAGGGAGTTCTTATTTTATCTTGTATTTTCATTTATATACATTTTACTTTGTATTGGTAGGGAAAATCGCTTCCTTGTGCGGAGCGTCTAAGTCCTTGCGTGGCTTAGGGGAAAATCGCTTCCTTGTGCGGAGCGTCCAAGTCCTTGCGTGGCTTGGTGGGAAATCGTGGCCTTGTGTGCTACGTCTAGATCTTGGGAAGATCTAGAGGATAGGCTTGGGCTTGGTCTAGGGAGAGACAAGTGATAGCCTTCCGATCCTTGGGAGAAGGATTGGTAAACAAAAAGAAATTTACATTTGTACGCCTCCGATTTCTAGCGATATAGAAATCAAATTTATGTAAACACTTTTTCATATATATAATCATGTCTCTTTTGTGTTTACTTGATTTGTATCATTTGGCGTAATCTCTATTATATTGTGTTCTAAGTTTTCAATTCTAAATCTAAATTATTTATTTCAATCTCCTTCATTATAAAACAATTTAGTAATTATCTTGAAAATTATAGAAAGAATTTTATTCCCTTATTCACCCCCCCCCCCCTCTAAGGGCGCCGTAAGATCCAACAGATCGAAGAGCGTCTACTTCAGCATGCTTGAACTGGACGGAGGTTCAATACCACCTTGCGGACCGAGTTCGACAGGCATTGGAGCTGGATGAGAGCATGAAACGCTATAAAGCGGAAACCGTTGACGGGTTAAACGCTGATTTCTCTTTCGAAGATGGCCTTATGTGGAAGAATGGCAGATTGTGCGTCCCAAACGTTGGTACTCTATGGGAGGAATTGATGTACGAGGCTCATCATACCAAGTACTCTATCCACCCGGGGAGCACGAAAATGTACATGGACATGAAGAAACTTTTCTGGTGGCCGGGTATGAAGAAAGACATTGCCCTCTACGTGGCCAAGTGCAACACCTGCGTGTTGGTGAAGGTGGAATGTCAACGTCCCGGTGGATTTTTGAAGTCCTTGCCGATTCCGGAATGGAAATTTGATGATATTTCGATGGATTTCGTGCACAGATTGCCGAGATCGCAGCATGGAAACGACGCCATCTGGGTGATCGTGGACAGACTGACGAAAGTATCGCATTTTATTCCGAACAGGAAGGATGATTCTGTAGAAAAGCTAGCGAAGCTCAATGTCGATAGTATTGTGCGGCTGCACGGTGTCCCTCGTAGCATTGTCAGCGATCGTGACGGGCATTTCACATCGAAAGATTGGAGGCTTATCCATGAACTGTTGGGCACTAGATTGAAATTTAGCACGGCCTTCCACCCGCAAACGGATGGACAGACCGAGAGGACCAACAGGACTATGGAGGATATGCTCCGAATGTGCGCTCTAGATTTTGGTAAGAAGTGGGAAGATCATCTCTATATGATCGAATTCGCCTACAATAATAGCTACCAAGCCAGTATAAGGATGTCTCCTTTCGAGGCCCTCTATGGTAAGAAGTGTCGTACGCCGTTGTCTTGGGCAGAAATGGGCGATACTAAGCAATTAAAGCAAAAGGATGTTGAGGAAGCAACTTCGACGATCCGAACTATTCGAGAAAGGCTATTGATTGCCCAGGATAGGCAAGCAAAATATTACAACGCCAAGCATAGGAACCTAGAGTTCGCCGTCGGTGACCGGGTTTACTTGAAGATCAAACCGTTCAAATGGGTATCAAGGATCCGACGCTTGTAAAAGCTCAGTCCAAGGTACTTAGGACCGTTTGAGATTGTGGAATGTGTTGGTGATGCGGCTTATCGGCTTGCACTATCTGCATAGCTGAGCGGTCTGCACGACGTGTTTCATATTTCAGTTCTGAGGAAGGCAGTGCAAGAGCCTACTCATATCGTTGCGGTTGGCAAAGTGACGGTGGATAGTGGGTTGTCGACGAAAGTCAAACCCTTACGCATCGAGGATACCGAGGTAAAGCAGTTGCGGAACAAGTCCATTCGGATGGTAAAGGTCCGGTGGGATAATTGCGGCCGAGAGGAGCTAACTTGGGAGAGAGAGCAAGCGATGCTTGCGGAGTACCCCGAGCTATTTCTCTCAGGTAAATTTTCTTTAAAAACTGTAAATTCCTGCTATTACTGTTTTCGAAATTTCGGGATGAAATTCTTTTAAGGGGGGTGGAGTTGTAACACCCCAAAGATCGTGGTTCAGCGAGGTAGGCGGAATGGTAGAGTTGCGCTCGGGATAGGCTCAAAATTCCAGATCAGGCCAATGCGCACGACCATTGTCCTCTTCGCGCACGACCAGTGATCGTGCGCCAATGATCGTGCGTAACCCACAAAGAATCGGAGTTCTGTCTCGGCTTATGCGCATGACCATTGTCCTCTTTGCGCACGACCAGTGATCGTGCGCCAGCGATCATGCGTTAATTCAGAAGAAAATCGAGTTCTATCTCGGACAGTGCGCACGACCATTTCCCTCTTCGCGCACGACCACTGACCGTGCGCCTGTGATCGTGCGCCCTGTTTATTCTGTTCCGCGATTTTGAGCGGAGAAGAAGATTGGACCGTCCAAATCTTTTGGAAATTGATCCAACGGCTAGGTTTAGTTGCGGGAGACCTTTAGGGCTGATGAGAGGGGGTTAAACCTCATATTCTCTAAGCCATTCTCTCTCCAAACCCTAGAGAAAGAAGGAGGAGCCAAGGAAGAAGAAGGTAGATCCCGCCATTGACGGAGCTCCGGAGCTCCGTTTCGCGAGCCGTTTCCAGATTTGGAGAGTGCAGCCCGGTGCGGTCGTTTCTCTCCGTGTAGAATCTCGGATCTATGGCGAAAAAGAACGCTCCTAGGGTAACGATTTCTTCTCCCGTTGTTTGGACTTGTCTTTTGTCCTGTCCTTCATTTCTCTATGCTTGCATGAGGGATCCCTTTCACCAAATGGGTGAAGTGTAGGATTCCCTCAAGTTCTCTGGAACTCCGGGTCGATTGTGTCCGTCCCCGGCATATTGCATGTAGAAAATCCGGTAGTCGTGCGGATTTAGGCATTTTGTGTGAAGCCTATTCGTGGCTGTGAGCCCGAATCAGTGATGCTTGGATTGCGACGTTGCATTTAGGTTAAGCCTAGAATGCGTGCCGGAGAATGACTCCGTGAAATCATCTATAGTAGTGCGGGATTTAAGTGTAGGCGTCTTGTGAAGATCCTAACGAAAGCCCTATGCTTTGAGATTGGATGAAGGCAAACCTTCACCGTGAAATTGATGCGGAGCGTATTATACCTCCCCTTTTTGAGTATTTGTGAAGACTAGATCCTTGTGAAGGGATTAGGTGCGTAGCTTATATTTGTGTAGCACTTGAAGGTGCTAAACCCTTACGGGCCGAGGCGAAGCCGTACCCGCGTCGTGCGATAGATCGCGACGATTAGAGCACGGGCAAAGCTAAACCGAACCCGTTTCCATGCAGATCGGTAAGAGGTCCCTACCTCATGTAGCCGTGTGATCATGGGAGAGGTCGTGGAAGGTGGTTTACCTAGACCGACCAAAAGCTCTTTTTCCCACATAAGGCGATGGCCCTTACGGTGCAGTGTTTTGTGGAATTAATGTTGTTAGCCTCATGCGGTTGTTTAGGCGGTTGCGGGGAACCTTCGGGTGAACCCAACCAACATCATGTGCATACCTAGGTTCCCTCCTTTTTGATGCTCAACCTAGAAGATTGAATGTGCTTGAAACCTCACCTTGTGTAGTTGCACCTTCTTTATTTTAGTACTTGTGCTAGTATGGCTTGCTTGCAGAGTAGAATCTCCGCCACCCCGGGAAAGGGGTGGGGTCGTTATAATTTGGTCAGCTGTGCTGACCGTTACTTTGTTTGCCACCGCTTGGTGGAATGTTCTTATGTAGGTGCAGGTGAGCCTAGCGGGAAATAGCGGGCGATGGCCCTTTGCAGTGTTGGCCCTCGAAGGCCAGCCCCTTTTCCTATTTTTCATGTATGGCCGGCCTGCGTGCCGATGTATGCTTTTGGATTTTTGTGCATTGGGTGAATGTAAGGCCTTAAGGCCGTAACTCTTATTCAGGTTACATTCCTATGATAGTGGACAGTTCACTTTGAATGGTTTAATTAATGCTTCCGCTTACATTTTGTACTCTCGTTTAGTTGTTACTTTTCTGGTTATCACCTTTTAACTCCTAGCTAGTGTGGTTTGTATGGCGTGGGGTCCCGGCCGGACCTGCTGTTATACCTTTCGTACTGGCAGGGTGTTATAGAGATGATCAATTTTGGCGGTTTTTCTTCCCCAGCATTCTCGGGCTTTCAAGACGCAGTTACGCAGCTTACACGCCCTTGGTCACAGGCGTGACCAAGGGCGTGACTCACCAATTTTCTGCCTATAAAAGCCAGCAGCTGCCAATGTGAAGGGAATAAAGTCCATGCTTAGTTTGGATTGTTTCTAGTATAGTTTTTCTGCATTTTTCTTAGTGTAACTTTATTTTATGTCTTGCCTTTATAATTCCTAGCTTAGATTTACTTTACTTGCAATTGTACTTTTCTTTACATAGAAATAAAAATGTCTTTCTTCTCAATTATGTTTACCTAATTTTCATAGCATTTGATCGGATGAATTCTTAAGCTTTTATATTTCGTAATCTCTTATTCATAGTTTAGTTTTGGAAAACTAAGATTTACCGTTGATTTGCAATTATTGGTTTCATATTTCTAGGGTATGCTAATCAAGTTTGATCCATATTTTTGTGTATCGAGAGATCCATAAATATGGGTAGATCGCTCATCTGTAAAAAGAGTTGTATGCATTCCTCGAGAGAGGGTGACGCAAATCTTCCGGATTGGAGTCAAATCCAATAGTGGGGCTCACCGCATAAAGCAAGCTTAGGGGTTTCGACTGGCCGAGGGGTCTTAATCGATCAACCTAAGGTTAGGTGGTAGTTCTCTCGAGGGAGGCTCTACCATATTTTGGGAATCTCCACGGTCAAGTTTGTCCAAATAAATTTATGATGTTTATGAAATATTTTACTTAAGAAGAATTCTCGATCAAATGTGTTCATTTCTTTTATTATTTCTTTTATAAAACCTTTTAACTATTTTTCCGATAAAATAATTATAATTTGCGTGAGTAGAAGTACTCAACAACCCCGTGGAATACGACATTTGATATTTTTTTCTAAATATCCTATACTATGAATGATAGGTGCTTTTGCCTATAGTTCGTAGAATTTGGAGAAATTTTATATCCTAAATTTTAGCTATCAAGTTTTTGGCGTCGTTGCCGGGGAATTATTCTTGTTGATATTTTGAAAGCGTGAATTTTATTACTTTTATCATTATCTTTCTCCGCCCCCATTTTTTTTCTTCTTTTAAAATTCCTTTCTATTAAGTAACGGTTGTTTAATTTTCTTTTTCAATAAAAAATGATGTTATCGCAGTTGGCCGCAAAAGTTGCCGAGCTATAAAATAAAGTTAATCTTTTGGAAGCAGCACGAATGTGCTAAATTATTTGTCATTTTTGTGGGGGTCATCATTCTAGTGAGGAATGCTATTTTTCATTTCAAAATTTTCTCATGAAAATCAAATTAATTTTTCTAATGAAAATTATAATTTTTATAATGAAATTATTAATTTTTATGATGAAAATAATTTTTCTTTAAATCATGATTCGATTGAATTTCCTTCTTGCTCTGATGTTGATTATTCATGGTGGCAAGGTCATCCGTATAGTTTTTAGTGCGAAGAAGGAAATTCCTTCAATCATGATTTGCATTCCTCACATTTTCCACAAATTTGTTCTTCTTCTGTTCTTGAAATTTTTCCGACTTTTTCTCCAAATTTAAATAATTATTCTCAAGATCAAGAAGAACAATTGTACCATTTGAAGAAGGAAATTGCCTATATTTCTCTGCAAACTTTATTAATTGAGATTTTCCATTGTTTAAAATGTAGCATTTGGAGCCAAAGATTCTAAATTATGAAATTGTATGTTGTTTGTCTTTGAGAATCTCATAGGGAGTTATTCCATGAACCTTATTGATGGAAGCTCTATTGAGAACATGACATGCAGTATTGACTGCCTCAGCCCAAAAGTATTCTGGGAGTGAGGAGTCACTAAGCAGTGTTCTCCCAGCTTCTATTAAGGTCTTATTCCTCCTCTCAGTCACACCATTTTGTTGTGGAGTCCATGGGGAGGAGAACTCTTGGGTGATACCATATTCTTGACAAAACCTTATCATAGCTTCAGTTTGAAATTATGTGCCATGGTCAGTTATAGTCCCGACCACAACACATTGCAAGTCATTCTGAATTGCTTTGACATGAGTTATAAAGATATTTAGAGTATCAGACTTCTTCTTTAGGAAGATTACACATGTATATTTTGAGTGATCATCAACAGTCACCAAAGTATAAAACTTCTCACCTAGGCTCTGAATTGGCAAAGGACCAAATAGGTCCATATGCAAGAGATAAAGACATCTTTCAGTGTCTTTGGAGCCAATACTTGTAAAGGTGGCCCTTGTTTGCTTACCCATTTGGCAAGCATGACAGGGACAACTTTTAATATATTTTATATTAGGACTATTCCTAACAAGGTTTTTAGAGAATAGTCTATACATTGTCATGTAGTTAATGTGAGCAAGTCTTTTGTGCCATTGAACACAAATGGACTCATTCTCATTAGCTACTAGACAAAACAATTGTAAGAGAATTACTACATATAAAGTCTAAGCAATAAACATTCCCACTCCTAGTGCCTAAGAGAATGGTCTCTAAGTCTTTAGACTTTTTAATCAAGAACTTGTCATTGTGGAATTCAATGACATATCTTAGATCACATAGTTGACTTATGCTTACTAGGTTATGTTGCAACCCTTCAACATAAGTTACCCTTGTAATTGAGACTATGCCATTGGAGATCATACCATATCCTTTGGTGATTCCCTTTTCTGACCCCCCAAAGATAACTTTTGGTCCATTATTCACAACCTTGTAGTCCTGTAGAAGATTTCTTGTTCCTGTCATGTGCCTTGAGCACACACTGTCCAAGTACCAAAATTGGTTGAGGTTGGTACTTGAACTATCCTGCAAGAAGGAGTTTAGTTATCCTTAGGAGCCCAAATAGCTTTGGGTCCTAGGTACTTGTTAGCATGATGAAATGACCTTACACTATTGCTGCACCCTTTGCAGGAAGGCTCATCTTTGCACATGGCACATTAGTATTGTGCCAACAGTCTATGGCAAAGTGTCCAACTTTACCATAGCACCAACATTCATGAATGTTGTATCTCCTCTTCTGAAAATTTCTTGAGGGGTGTGCAGCACAGTCCACATGTTTAGGAGGAGAGACAACTGCTTTTCTCTTGTTTCTTTCAGCAAGGATTTGGCCGAAAGTCAATCCGTGGTCAGTCTTAGTGGTCTTTGTATTAATGGCATCAGCTTACTTTGGCTTTTGGGCAATGCAAGTTTTGATGGCATTAGACACTGAGCAATTAGGCATATCCACTAATTTGACAGCAGTCATGTTCTTGGCTGAATCAACCTTAGAAGAGCTTGCTTTCTTATTCTTGAATGAAGGGGATGATGTAGCAAATTCAAATGGTCCAGGTTTGGCCATTTGAATTTCCTCATGGGGAGCCTTCATAGCACTAAATCCCATTCCCTTTCTTCCACTATGGAAAGGAGTGTTTTCCTTCCTATAGGTACTTCCATTCTTCCAGTGGCCATACATGCTTTCATGGTTATACCTGTTGGAAGGGAGTAATACCTTTTGAAAGGTGGTTTGAGGCTTAGCCTTACCCCTGCTCTTTTCTCCACTCCCTTCTCCTGCTTCCATTTTATTGAATCCTAGTCCTCTCCTATTGGATTGAGAAGAGAAGGAGTCAATAATAAGGAGCACAGATTTTGTCTTGGAGAATTGAGCCACTAGGCTTCTTTATTTCACAAGCTTCTCCTCAAGATCCTTGATGACCTTGTTCTTCAGGGATATGGTGCTCAGATGGGTGATAGTTATCCCCTTCAGATGGCTAATTTCCCTATACATCTGATTCATCTTGGTAGAAGATTCAGTGCATTCTTGTTTTTCTATCTTAAGGGAATCAATCTCTTGGGCTTGCCTCTTGGCTAGCTTTTTGCTCCTTTTCAGAGCATCCAAGAGAGCATCATACTTATCATTCAATTGATTGACATCCACCTCAGCTTCTGAATCACTTTCATCAATTGATGAAGGTCCTACAGATTCTGGGCCAATCTCATAATCAGAAGAGGATAAGGAATGAATTAATGCCTATTCATTTTCTGAGATGTTCTGATTGTCCTCCTCATCAGTGATGGTCATGAGGCCTAGCTGAACATTATCCTCTTCATCCTCCTCTATATCACTATCTGAGTGTGATAGAGGGGCCCTGACTCCAACCTTGGCAGCAGGATAATCTTCATCTTCTTCTGCTGCAAACAGCCCTATGTAGGCTTCTTCTACATTCTCTGAGTCTGAAGTTGAGGTTTAGATTCACTCCAACTTTTTCCTTTCTTTGCTAGGAAGGATTTTTCACCCTTCCGATCCTTTTGGTGATGATGCTTCTTATTACCTTTCTCCTTTCTTTTGGCTTGACAGTCAGCTATGACATGTCCAGGTTTGCTACAGCAATAGCAAATTATGTTATTTGAAACATGTTTATTAGATATGGAATCATACATATCACCCTTTGGGTGCTGTCTTTCAGGTTTCATGTGGACTTTCTTGGAGTGTGAGGAGGAGGAGGGCTTGTTCTTCCATTGCTTCCTCCTCATCATGTTCTTGAACCGCCTTGAGAAGGCAGCAAACTCTTCATCAGAGTAAGAGCTATCTGAGGTGGTGATTTCAGATTTTTCAGATTCATCACTTCTCCTTTGAGGAGACACCATCCTACCCTTGCTTTTCTTGGAGCTGTCAGCTTTGAGAGCTAAAAATTTCTCCCTTGCCTAAGCCCTTGTTGAGGTGTCCTCTTCCTTTCTTGCAGACAGCTGCATCTCATAAGAGAATAGCTTTCCAAATAGTGTATGAGTGGAAGTCTCACCAAGCTTAGCCACTTCCCTGATAGCACAGATTTTTGTGACCCAATCCCGAGTTAGGCATCTAAGGAACTTATCATTCTGCTCATAATCAGTGAACACTCTCTCATAGGATCTCAGCTCATTGACTATTTTGAAGAACCTCTTATAGCACATAGAGATGCTCTCCTGGCTGATCTGCCTGAAGGCTTCATACTCTTGGATGAGGAGTGACTTTCTATCATCCCTCACTTCAGCTGTCCCTTCCATATATACTACTAATGTGTCCCACATTTCCTTGGTAGTAGTGCAGTGTACTAGGTTTTGAAATGTGGAATCATCAATAGCATTAACTATGATGTTCTAGGCTTTTTTATCTATAGTGAACAGAATGAGTTCATCCTTGGTTAACTCATTGAAAGGCTTAGCCACTCTTCTGGTTGGATCTATTGTGGAGGCTCTTTGGAAGGTGAAGGGACCTTCCTTGACAGTAATATAAATCCTAGGGTTAGATGATTCCATAAACAGTCTAACCCACTGCTTCCATATGCCAAAATTAGCTTTGTTGCATATGGGCAGCTTCATGGAGCTCATTTCCCTCTGCATTACATTGGAGGCCATTGGTTACTGATTTTATGACTAATCCTTGTAGGATCTTGTCAGACAGTTAAGTCTTGCTTGACCAACCTACCTCTGATACCAGTTGATAGTTTATATAGGATGTAGTCTTAAACACCTAGAGCGGGGGTGAATAGGTTTCTTTTATTTTAGGCTTAGTGTTTTCTGAATTTAGGTTAGCAAATTATCAAGCACAGAAAGCACAAAGAGATTTATAGAGGTTCCTCAAGATAGGGTGTCTTGAGTAGTCCTCTTTCCCCCTTCACCTTTCTAACAATGAGTTAGATAAGGCCAACTTCTCCAAACTAAGCTTCAAGAGCCTACAGCATAGATCCCACAGGATCTCTCAGGTTTTCCCAAACCCTACCTCAGGCACAGTAGTGCTACCTCAGAGGAATCCACCTCCTATAACTCAGACCACCTCCTGGTCCTACCTCAAGCTAACCACTCAGCTCTACAACTCAGGCCAATCAGCCTTACACACTCAGGTAATAAAGCCCTATAGTCTTAGAACCCAAAGGCTCCTACAAATGATATAATAAGGATTACAGATTGAAGGAAGAAGAGATCAAGCCTTGTTCTTCTTCTTATTAACAGCTGTTGTTACAGACTTGAACCAGGGAGGAGAAGTGCAGCTCCAACTTGATTCTTCTTAATCAGCCCTTCAGATGATGGACTTCGTCTACTTGCTCTATCTTGAGATGAATCAAGATAACCAATCTCTTTTCTCCTTGCATCCTTGCGTGAGCTCAGTTCTTGGCTATCGACAATGGAACAGTATTGTTCTTGAGTTTGTGTGCTGGAGATTAAGATCAATAGCAAAGGTGTCATTTTCTCAACCCTAACTTATTCCTTTTATACACCACTGACCCTCAACGGCTCTTAGCTGTCTTCCTAACAGGTATAAGAGTGATTGGTGGACCACATTATGCATTTCTGCAGCTTGCGCCAAAAGCAAAATCCGCCAGATCACTTTTGAATCTGTCTCAGCGGTTGGGCTGAGATGGTCAGCCATCTCAGCGGTTGCTTTTGTCCCGTCTCAGCGGATCCGCTGAGACAGATAGTTGTCTCAGCGGTTTTCTTCTATCTGCAGCTCAACTTGCACAAACAACTTCTCAGAGGCTCCTGGTCTTGTCTCAGCGGTTCAACTGAGATAGAGAGCTCGTCTCAGTTGATCATACATTACACCATGGTGTGCCCTAGTCCTGCATACTTATGAGATAGAAATAGGGTTTATCAAATACAACTTGTACTTAGCATTGAGTGTGAGGTCTCTTCAAATCAAGGGAACATTGAGGGTCATTTTCCCAACATATCCCACACCAGCTTCGATCACGCCAAGTACACACCCTCGGTCACGGGCGTGACCGAGGGCGTGTAACCTCAAATTGCAGCCTATTTAAAGCCAGCTCCACCAGAAATGAATGGACGAATTTTTGGGATTTAGATTCTTCATTTTCTTGTATTATTTTCCTATTTTATGGATTCTTGTGCTTCTACTTTTTTCTATGCGCTTGTAAGTTTTATTTCATTAGCTTGTATTTTCTCTTAAGAAATTAATAAAATTAGTTGTTTCTTCTCTTTACTTTCTTCTCAATTTATAATGCATTGCTTTAGTTTTAATAATTCTTCCATCTTAATGAGTATCTTGAACATTATTAGTACTCGATCGAGATGATCCAAAGATTGACATAAGTCATGAAATAATTTAGAATTGCTCTTTCTCTTTTCTAGAATGCTTAAGATTTATCCTTGATTTTAATGAAATGAGATTATACTTTCGATATATAATTCTCATTCTTATTTTCAACCTTAGTTAGCCGAACAAGCTCGTAAGATGAATCAATCCTTCAAGGCTAAAGAGAGTTGCATGCTACCCTCGAGAGAGGATGACATAAATCTCCCGGATTGGAGTCAAATCCAATAGAGGGGTTCACCGCGATAAAGCGAGTTGTAGGAGTTTAAATACAAGCATATAAGTTAAGGGTCTGCATATAAAGGTAACTCATCATATAAAGATGCCCATACAAGTTTATATGATGAGTATCCATTGCTGTGCAATGCAATGATTATGACATGAATGCGGTGCAATGATTATGATATGAATGCGGTGCAATGATTATGATATGATGACTTCTCCAAGCACATTTGTTATGTCGACACAGACCTTTAGTTCCCAGTTTTCGAGGGTAGCTAACCACTCAGGCGCCCCCCGTCGTGGCCAGACGGTGGCAGTGGCACGGGCCTCGCCACTACTAGGAAGGTATGCACACTACCAGTCCTAGGCCCCTGTACACCTCAACGCTCTTTGTTCATAGCGGAGCCCTGCGTACTGCTCGCATTTCTGCAGAGTCTTCAGGAGTGGAAGGGGGCTTTGGGAGATGAGCACCAAGAAGATGAGCCCTTCCAGTCCGAGTCTGACTGCCAGCTCCCGTCGGTGTGACGATCGGCGAGCCCGTAGACCCGCCACCAACTATCCTCTACCGAGGATCACTACACCACCATGTGTGAAAACCTGCACATTCATACTGTCACGTCTTGCCCGTAGGCCCATTCACAACCGGTGCTCACAAGCACTCATCATATTTACTCGATCTGCCCGTAGGCTCATTCACAACTTGTGCTCTCTAGCACCCATTATATTAACGCGTTCTGCTCGTAGGCTCCGTTTGCCACAAGTTCAACCTAGTTGAACTATTCACATTCTTGAGAGTTTACTAACAATACGTATTATCCCGTTGTTTATCTAGCGAGGCGATCATTCATAGAAGCACGTCTTCCAAACCTGCGCCAAGAGTCCCCTAATATAACGTTCGTGATTTCCAAGCATATCTCACATGTCATCGACATTCACTTCTCGTACTCAATTTACAGCTCACTCTATCACGATGAGATCCTTATCGCAATTCAAACTACAACGACGCTGATTAACAAAACTGAGATTCTGGGAGTTCTACTCCACCCCAAATTATGTGCCACCCCATTTTGGAAAGCTCTCTCCAAGGGCTACAACATTCATGTTGAGTCCTAAACCCAGATCCAAGTGGATCCTACCTAAAATCTGCTCCAAAGTCAACTGCAGAAACCTGGACAGCAAAAACAGCACGCACTTAAACAATTTCCCGCTTCCTGGACAGTCCACTCGACTGGACCTTTAGGGAGCTACAGGTCACTTCAGGAAACGGGTAACCTATCATTGGAAAGCTCTTTCCGAGGGCTACAACTTCCTTGTTGAGCCCGAAGTCTAATTCCAGCGGGGTCAAGCCTAAAAGCTGGCTCGAACCCAGCTGCGCACAATTTCCTTAATAACCAAGAGCAAGTTATAATTAACAAATCCTATAACAGGAAAACTATTTCTCAATTCTCAAACCTTTAATGACATATATATATATATATATATATATGAATATATAATTTGAAATCCATAACAAGAACTATTTCTGAATTCCCCTAGATCCATAACAGGGATCATATATATATATACATTAGAAATCCCACGACAGGGAAACTATTTCTTGAAATCCCATATGAAATTTAGGGCAGCCACCTTCTCTCCTCCCATGCACCCTCACGAGGCCTCCGATTATCACGAAACCAACGTCCCACATTCGTATTGAAGCGGGGAGTCAGTTGGGGGTATTTCCGCGGCGATCGGCGCCCTACGGCGAAAACCCTAATGCGGCCTTTTTCCTACGGAACTTCATTTCGCTCCCAAATCGACTCAATTGAGTCGATGCCTCGCCTAATGGATCTAAGAAAACTAGCACCAAGGGAGAGGGGTCGGAAGTCACCTAATTTTATGGACAAGGTCGGAGCTCATCTTGATGGAAGCATGGGTGGTGGTCGGCCAAGCTCCAAATGCCTCTCCAAGATTTGCTCCTCCAAAGCTCCATGAATAAAACCTTAAGTTAAAACCATCAGGTGGGAGGGAAGGAGATGAAGAAGAAGGAGAGGGAGAAGATGAAGATAAGAAGAAGGAGATCTGTCGGGTAATCAGACCAGCAGCTCTTGTGTTAAGAGAGAACAGAGTAAGCCTTGGAACTCCAAATATAGGTGTCGGCTTCTTATTGGACAAGGTATCCACTTCTGGTCTAAAATAATCATAAAAATTAAGCATTTAAGCTTTATTGGGCGACGGGAAGAAAGAGCCCAGAATCGTCGAATGGGAACAGTAACTTCGTCGAGCGCTGGGATTTTCGTCGGACGCTGTTCGACGATTTTCGTCGAACGGTGGCTAAGTTCTTCTACCGCTGAAGGACGCTGTTCGTCGAACGCCGTTCGACGATTTTCGTCGAACGTCGTTCGACGATTTTCGTCGAACTCCGTTCGACGAATTTCGTCGAAACCGTTCGACGAATTTCGTCGAACGCAGGCAGACTTCTTTGATCACTTCGTCGAACACTGCCTGACGCTATTTCGTCAACCGCTGAAGGAATAACATTTCGTCGAGCGCAACCCTCCTATACTTCGTCGGTCGCAGCTATTATAATATAGTCGAACGATGAGCAGCATAATTAGTCGAACGAAAGCAGCTATCCAAAGCTTTCTGTTCGACGTTCGTCGAACGGTAGCAAATAGCCAAACGCTCCCCGTTCCACGTTCATCGAACGGAAGCTGCTAGTCGCAAAAACAATAAATAAATAATAAAATAATAGAGCTCCTTTTTCTAACTATTTTATTAGTTCTAAATTGCTGATATTTTAGAATATTACCAAAACAATTGTGCTGACAACACACCATAGCTATCAGCACACCAAGCTCATATTTATTCCAATAGGAATTAGATAGCAGCACCCCCAAATAGGAAATAGCTAGCAGCACACCTATCCACAAGTGCTATCAGCACACCCTTTTTTTTGTATTAGCAGCCCACATATAGTTTCCAAAGCTTCTTCTTTTAGCTATAAACAATTCCTTATTTTAACACCACATGACGAGGAGGCAACCATTCATTTCACTGTTTTAAATTTCATCATAGGGGCCTAGAACGAAATGGGATGTTACAGCAATAAAAATCCTTCTTACCCGATCCAAGCGATCCATCTCTTTGTGTTATAACTACTTGGCGTAAATCACAAATATATGTAATCGTTGTTTTTACCTAATGCCATCATTGAGTAAATAGATTTAAGGATTACAACGGCACTCCACAAAAGAAAAACAAATCATTACATTACTCAAAGCCCAATTGCCAACCATATGCTTAAAAATTCATAGATAATCAATCACACATAGATGTAACAACATAACATCAAGATATTCACAATGTTTTGCAGATGAAAAATGTGAGAGTACTCTTGAACTATTATTTGTTAAGCAAGCGGTGAACCATCAATCAAGAAGGTAGGAGTGGATCGATTGAGAGGAAGCACTGTAAATACAATTATAATTTAGTTCATACACGTGGTTAATTGAGTAAATTAAATAAATGATATGAAATTATTTAAATAGTCATGGATGTATGAAAGCACAAACCTTAGCTCTTTTGATAAAAACTGCACTTTACTGCAGACTACCTGTGGATTAATTTTTATAGGCCTTATTGATTTAATCCGGAGCAATAAAAACATAAATCGCCCTTACAATCAGTTCTTGTCTTTAGGAATAAAGGAAAACCTTGTCCTGTAGAAACCTCCTTGAAGAAATTAAAAAACCCAAATGGATTTCCTCCCGACAAACTGATGTAATTTTGCAAGAAAGTTGATAGCTGGAAAAAATCAAAACCTGGTGATATTTGAGTTGGCAGACAGTTTTGCTTCTAAAGTAAGAGAAACCCTAGAGCAGAGCCTATTTCCATTCTTATCCAAAGTGTCTGGAAAACATGAGGGAGGAAAACCAGATTCGACAGCTTGGATCCAAGGCCATGGTGTCGGGAATGAGAACTTCAGGAAAATTTGGACAGATGCTCTGTAAATCCAGAGGGAATGCCGTCTTTGTAACTTCTCTAGAAATCTAGCAGAGGAAAGATGAATGTTTCCCCGAAGGGCTAGCAAAAAGTGGGCTTAAGTTTTTATGGAGGCTTGGACATGGTTAGAAGAATCTGTGAAGCTAACAACAAACACCTTAAGGGCAAAAAATGGACTGAGGAAGATGTAATGGGAAGAGAGAGGCAGTTATGGCTTTGAACTAACCTATGTGAAGGTAGCCGTTTTTGATAGAATCCGATCTTCTATGGAAGATTTCTGCTGTCCTGCGACGACGTCGTGAGGATGAATGTTACGAAGAAGGAAGGCGCCATCATCTTGGAGAAGTGCGAGGTTTTGTTGGAGATGGGCGCGAGAGGGATGCAGCGGGGATATATATCTCGGGATCTTTGCTTGCAGGGGAAGAGTAGGTGCCTGGTCGCGGTTTGAGAATCGGAGGTGAAGCTTGAAGTCGCCGTTGACGGAGGATGTTGCGACTGGAGTCCTTATCGTGGGGTTGTGGGATGTTGCCCTAAGAGACCGTCGAAATGGCACAGCGAGAGAACAAAGCGCAAGGAGAAGATGTCGTGCGGGAGAGGAAATAAAGCCGAGGCGGGGGATTCAAAATAAAGCGGAGGCAGGGGATTCAAAATAAAGCGAACGCAACGCGCGGTTTTAAGATAGACGGTCTTATCCTATTAATCAACGGTATAGATTAGAAGAAGGTCTCACTTATCTAAAGGAATTAGTTTGCCATCATATTTCATTTTTAAATTGTTATAGATATATATATTTATTTATATGTATTCTTATGCCATTATTAAACCTAAGATTTAATATAAATAAGACAACTCAAGAGGTGTGTACCTAATTTGACAATATTGCCTAATTTAAAGAGCCGATATATATGGACTTTTAATTAGATGCCAGAAAAGAAGTCCTTTTTGAAATGATTGATTTCAATATGCACCAAGTTAGATCGATTGGACCTTGTTACCGTCGATTGTCTCTTAAAAAAACAAATTTTGTTCCTGCATACTTGAGTAAATTATTAGACCAATATATGTGAGTGCTAGATGTTTGGCCTTCACATGATATTAAAGATTAATCTAAGTTCAACATTCCTAGTTCAATTTTAAATTGAGTAAATTTCATTTCATCAAGAGGCTTTGTGAAAATGTCTGCCATTTTCCTATCAGTTGGAACAAATTTTAGACAAATGTCTTCTTTTTCAACATGCTCCCTAAAGAAATGGAACTTGATTTCAAAATGTTTTGTTCTGCTGTGGGAGACTGGATTCTTTGTTATAGATATAGAACTTGAAGAATCACAGTAGAGAGGTGTCTTCTTAATGTGAACATCATAGTCTTTCAATTGATGTTGTATCCATAGTAATTGCGCGCAGCAGCTTCCGACATATATATATATATATTATGATTCTGCAGTAGAAATAGCAACACTAGTTTGGTTTTTACTACTCCATGAGATTAATCTTCTGCCTAGAAATTGATATGTCCCAGAAGTGTTTTTTTCTATCTTCCTTGCAACCTGCAAACTCTGCATCTAAAAATCATGTTAGCCCAAAATCACTGCTTCTAGGTTGCCATAGACCAAGTTTGTGTGTACCCTTTAAGTATCTTAGAATCCTTTTAGCATAGGTGTAATGAGATTCCTTGGGGTTCACTTGATATCTGGCACAAACACAAGTAGAAAACATAATATCTGCTCTACTAGCAGTGAGGTAGAGTAGGGAGCCAATGATGCATAAGTACATGGTCTAATCAAAAGGTTTCTCTTTCTCATCCTTGCCCAGAGATACATTTGTTCCCTAGTGTCCTCATTGAGGTTGCACTCTCCATGCCAAATTTCTTAATGAGCTCTTTGGTAAACATTGTCTGAGAAATAAAGATTCCTTCCTCAGATTTCTTAACTTGGAGACCCAAAAAGTACTTTAGCTCTCCCATACTACTCATTTCAAACTTCTCTTGCATAAAGTTAGCAAAACTTTTACAGAGGTTGTCATCTGTAGAGCCAAAGATTATATCATCAACATAGATTTGAACTAGCAAAATTTTCTTTTGATTTCCCTAAGAAATAGTGTTTTATCTATCTTTCCTCTTGAAAATTTGTTTTCAAGGAGGAAGATAGACAAGGTCTCATACCAATATCTTGGTTCTTGCTTTAGACCATAAAGTTCTTTCTTAAGAAATTAAACATGATCAGGGTAAGTTGAGTAGATAAAACTTGAAGATTGTAATACATAAACCTCCTCCCTCAAACCACCATTGAGAAAGGCAGATTTCACATCCATCTGGTAGTCTGTAAATCCTTTGTGGGCTGTATAAGCAAGGAAGAGCCTGATTGTCTCTAGTCTAGAGACTGGTGCAATGATTTGATCATAATTAATTACTTCTTCCTTTCAATACCCTTTAGCAACCAATCTGGCCTTGTTCTTGATAATGACCCCTTGCTCATCCAGTTTGTTTCCTGAATACCCACTTGGTTCTAATTATGTTATGTCCATGTGGTTTTGGAACCAGTTTCCAGACTTTGCATCTCTTGAATAAATATAATTCTTCTTGCATAGCTAAGATCCAGAATGGATCTTTGTTGGCATCTTCAAACTTCTTTGGTTCTTCTTATGAGAGGATGCTCAGGAATAATGCTTCATTCAATGAGCTGCTTCTAGTTTGTACTCCTTTATTAATATTGCCAATAATCTGGCAAGTGGGTGATTTCTTTGAAACTTGATGGCAGTGGATAGTCTTCTATTTTCTATTGTAATCTCTTCAACTGGGGGTTCTACTACTTGTACCTTAGTTGGCTGATTGTCTTCATCTGCAGAATCATTATCTTGATTTTCTACTCCCCCTACATCTATTCCCACTGACTGTGAGGAAGGGGGGTTACTTTTCTTCTTCTGAGGTTGATATCTTCAATTCCTTAAGCTTGGAGCTAGAGCCTCTGACAGAAATTCTAGAAGGCTCTTCAAGTATCATGTTGGATTCATCAAATACCACATTAATGGATTCTTCAATAGTTTTGGAATGAATTAAATATATCATATAAGCTCTATTGTGATGAGTATATCCAACAAAGATTCCTTCAATGCATTTCTCAGAAAACTTTGTCAAGTTATGCTTCCCATTGTTTAGGACATAACACTTACTTTCAAAAATCTTGAAGTAGGCCAAGGTTGGCTTCCTGCCCTTCAAGAGTACATAAGGAGCCTTGTTGTGATTTTGGTTGATTAGTGCTCTATTTTTCACATGACAAGTTGTATTGACTACCTGAGCCCAGAAATATTCTGGTAGTGAGGAGTCACTCAACATTGATATGCTTGCCTCAATGAGAGTTCTATTCTCTCTCAGCAACTCCATTTTGTTGTGTAGTTCTTTGAGAGGAAAATGACTGTGAGATACCTAGACTCCCACAAAACTTTGGCATTGCTCCTGATTGAAATTTTGCTCCATGATCACTTCTGAGTTTGACAACTGAACAGTTAAGTTCATTCTGAATTAGTTTGACAAATGTAGTAAAGACTACTAGGGTATCTGACTTTTGTGTAAGAAAGAACACTCATGCAAATCTGGAGTAATCACCACAAACACAAATGTATAGGACTTGCCCCCTATACTGTAAATTGACATTGGGCCAAATAATTCTAGGTGCAACATGTATAAACATCTAGTGGAATCCTTCAAACTAATTGACTTGAAGGAGGCCATTGTTTGCTTCCCCATTTGGCAAGCATGGCAAGGACCTTCTTGTGCACAATTCCACTTGGGACCATCTCTAACCAAGTTTTCTGATAGGAGCTTATTAATGGATTTGTAATTTATATAGGCTAGTTTCTTGTGCCATTGGATATAGAGAGATGCCCTACAAGTTGTCATTGAGTATACATGAGAATGTAAGCTAGAACAAAGAAAATTAAGACAGTATACATTTCTACTCCAAATGCCAGTAAGAATGACTTTAGAATTTTCAGTATTCTTAATGAGGCACTTATCCTTATGGAAGACAACTACATAGTCAAGATCACAAAGTTGGCTTACGATTATTAGATTGTGTTGCAATCCATCTACATAAGCTACCCTTGAGATGGTAACTATGTCATTAGTAATTTTACCATAACCTTTTGTTTTTCCTCTATTAGATCCCCCAAATATAACTTTAGGACCATCATCTACAGGAGTGAATTCTTTCAAAAGGCTTCTTGTTCCAGTCATGTGCAAGAAACATCCACTATCCAAATACCACATGGGAGTTTGATTGGTCTTTGGACATACCTGGAAAAATAAACAATTTCTTCTTAAGTACCCAATACTGATTGGGTCCTAGATTTTTGTTAGTCCTTAAAAGCACACTAGATCGACCTGCTCCAAGATGTGCAGAATGGGACTCAACAAGATTGTTTGCTAGCTTGGCATTGGTTTCCCTTGGAACTATTGGATTGAACCAACAATCAATTACAAAGTGACCAATCTTGTCACAACACCAACATTCAAACTTGTTATATCTCCTTTTCTTTCTTTCTGAAGGAACATAGTTCCTTTGTATGTGAGAAAAAGGATATACAAAGGAGACTGAATTGCACTGCTTGTGATTGTGGTATTGATTATTCCCACTCATAGCTTTGACTTTGAGGTTAGTCTGCTTTAAAGGTGCCTTCCAATTACCAGATATAAGTGATATATGTTTCCTCATGATGATCTCTTCATGAGGCTCCTTTGATGCACTGGGCACATCTTTGGCCCCACATATGGAGCATTCATTCTTGAGCTGTCCATAAATGGATTCCTAATCATACCTGTTTGATGGTGATATTAGCTTCCTAAAGTTGATCCTTTTATCCATAGGTTTGCATGTTTTACCTTTCTTAAGGTGTCCTAGGCCTCTTTTATGTATAGAGCAGAAACCATCAATCAAGGGAAGAACAGTCTTCGGTTTGGAGAAACTAGCTACAAGCTTTCTTTCAATAAGAATTTTATCTTCCAAATCTTTGTTTTTTCCCTAGATATCAGGGCATTAGACTAATCTCTAATTTTCTTTAGAGATTCAACCTCTATGGTCAGGACATTGCACATCTCCTTGCTGCCTATAAAAGCCTTCAGAGTTTACCCAAACTTTCTTATTAGTTCAAGTTTGGAGTTTGCATTTTAGTCCTTTTTGAGTTAGCAAAATTCAGCATTTTCCAGAGTCAGCCTTTTATCCTTCTCAGAAAGGTTAGAATTTCTTGCTTTAAGAGATGAGATCTCTTTAACTTGCTCTCTCCAGAGATTCTTTCTTCTCTTAAGGGCTTCAAGCAATTCCCCATATTGATCTAGTAAGTCAGTTTCAGATTCATCTTCTGAGGAAAGATTTGCCTCAAAGTCAGTATATGAAATAGATAGAGAGGCTTTGATGGGTACATGTGCAGAGAGAGAATTCTCCTACTCTTCTTCTTCACTTATGGACATGACTTTTGAAACCGGCAACTGGTCTCTTGAGTTTGGACCCACTGGGGGGTGTAGCCCGCACCTACTTTTCTCTCACAAACCCACTTGACAGTTGATGGAAAACCAAGAATGGACCCAAGGCTGTAATGGGGAGGTCCCACCACACACCCAGAAAATCTTAGAGAGATTCCCCTCCCAAACCAATGCTCAATCGGGCACCTTGGAGGGCACTAACAGCCAACCAAAACTTGCCTAGGAGGAGAGATTCCAAAAAATTGGATCCCCTCCAAGGTGCCCTTAAGGGTCTATTTATAGATTTTCTAGTCTGGCCTACCAAACAACAATAATTTGCCTTTTAGTTTTACTAATCGAACACCAAATTGGTTTGCTAACAACCTAACTCTGTTGTTATGAAGGGCTATTAGCAGCCCATAATGGGTATCTAGGTCATTTCCCCCCTAAAGCCTTCTGGGCGAGTGGTCTTTGAAGGCACCACTCGCTAGGCTTCTCGCACACTAGATTTCACCGGGCGAGTGGTGTGGGGGGCACCACTCACCTGATATTTGGCTCACATGGCGAGTGGGATTTTGCCTTCACTCGTCTAGCCTCCTGCGCACTCACCCTCCTAAGCGAGCGAATGCCTTCGGATGGGGCTTGCACTCGCCCTGAGGCTCCCCTGCCTCTCCTAACCTGGGCGAGTGCTATTCTTGACCTATATCTTGCCTCTTAACCCTTTAGGACCTGGGAAACCACTCGGCGAATACGGAGTTGTACACAATCCTCGCTCTTTCCGACCGAGTCCTACGCTCGGATAGAAAAGTCCAACCCCTAATAATCGGCAATTGCTTTGCTGGCCTGGAGGGAATATTTTTGGTGGGCCCCTCCCTTCCACAATAAATATATCCCAGGTCGTTTCCTTGAGAGTGCCTGTCCTCCAATTACTATTTCCTTTTTTCACCTCTGAGCTCTCACTTATAGAATGACGTTCATGAGGCCAACACTGAGATCGCTCTCTCAAGGGTTGATGGATCGCCTTGCTGCTGCGCAGGGGGAGAATACTTCCAGGTCCACTTGATATGCCCCCTTGCTCTCGTCAAGGAGGGATCCTTCCAAGACTTACCAGCTAAAGAAGGCTAGGGTGGTCTAGGAGGACCTGACAGCAAGGCAGATTGCATCAGAGACTCCCCCCCCACCCACACCCCCCCTCTCTAACAACCCTCCTGACAACACTGCCGAGGTAATATAGTCCATCTCACTTTAAAGCTAACCACGGTGGCACGATATCTTAATAATTTCAATCACTCGCAGAACCTGGAGGCGGCCTCGGGATCAGCCCGACGGATGTGGACATGCCCCCACCTACCCTCAGAGGTGTTCCACCAGCCCAGGAGCCCGCCCCTCTAGCTACTCTTGGCGTAATCGCGCCTAAGCCAGGTATGCTCTTTATTGCTCATTCGCATGCCTTTGATCATTCGTCAACCTTTTGACCCTGGTTCTCGCATATCTCACCTTCAGGACCATGGGGTTATCCTCCACCCCGCGCAACTCTCCTATCCCCGAGAACATCATAACCTCCCCGGTACAATAACAGGAGCAATCGGCGGGAAAAGACACTGAACACAACTCCCATGCCGCTGACTTGGCCACGACTTCCGTCGCCGTCGACCAGGTGCTTCATCGCCCTGGAAAGGGGAAATCGCTCCATCCCCCTAGACAACCATTCATAGGGCAGCCTAGCATTTCTTGCCAGCGCCAAGGAGAGGGCACACGAGGTTAGTCACTTCACTCGCTTTGACTTTGCTTGAACCACTTGATTAGACTGCCCCTCTATTGCTTTTGCAGGCTTCCGAGAGTCTTCGCCGATAGATCCTCAAAATGAGGAGAAGATGATCTCTTTTCCCCCTTCTCCCAGCGACCTTTCAAACTTTCTCGGCGATCCCAAAGATCCCAGTACCATGAAGGAGCGAATGATAGAGGTTCTCGGCAAGCTGATCTGGATGTAGTGAGAACTAGCCAATCAGACGGATGAGCACTGGACGGCCATCCAGTGCAGGCTGAGAGTTCTTGAACGGGATTATGCTCATCTCATGGGAGAGATGGAGCGGCAGGGAGGTGGGTGTGAGGTGACTTCCCCCGGGAGGAACATCGCGCGTGCAAGGGATCAGATGAGCCTGGTCAATCAAGAGCTTACGACCATAAGTGTGAACTACTACCCGCGAGTGCCCCTGAGGATGGGGAGGCGAGGCCGGGGTCGATGGCAATGGGTTCAATACTGAGCCTACAGGCACTCGCCCCCTGTGTCCCGTAACCTCCCACAATAAACTTCTGTTATGCATACCGAGATCGGCTTTGTAACAATCAATACTGTGCTTTAGATAATTTAGCTTTCGTCTCACGTAATTTTCTTTCCGCTTTGCCAAGTGTGAGTTTAACGCCATGATCTAGCCTTATTTTGTATTGCTTTCACCTTTCAGCAAGACTATGTGAGCGACCCGTGTCGCTCGGCAGCGAGTGGGATAGAGTTGAGGCTGGCTCGAATCCAGAGGCGTTGAAGGTAGCACAATTGCTATCCGCAGCCCCATGCCTTGGAATGACCTTAATTTCCTTACTTTTCTATAAATAGTCAGCCTCACCAACCACATTTATCACTTTCATCCATTTTCCTCCCTTGCTTTCGCACTCGCACTCGCACCTCTCTCTAGATTTTCCCTCGACCCGAACCCAATGGAAGGAGCAGGTGCGCCCAGTCGTTCCTCAACCATAACTTTGATACCTGTGACCTGTCCGAGGAGGACTTTGCCGTGAAAATCGCTGATTACATCCCACCGAGATTCACTGTGCGCTGCCCTAGAAGTCGAGACCCGCGTCAACCAAATTTTGCCCGACACTCTCACCATTCCCCTGGATCATTTCGATGTGGGACTCCGGCTCCCCCTCTGGCCTGAATTGCGTCAGGCGTTACTCTACTTTGGCGTAGTTCCCGCGCAGCTAAATCCCAATTCAATCGTGATGCTGGTAGCATTCGCCTGCAACTTGCAGGAGGATGGGATCAAATTTTCCCTCCCCGTCATCCGCAAGCTCTTCAACTTCCGGGCGAAAAGCGGGGTGGCCTTCTTCTCCGGCCAGAGCCCACTCAAGGTCACCGGACCACCAACAAAGTCCACGACTGGGCTCGACGGTTAGTCTTCGTGATCGGAGGCTTCCGCAACACCCTCCTCGCGCCAGTGCAGGAGGATGAGTAGACCTTCCGGCCTCCAACGCTGGAAGGTTACGAGGCCAAGCTCCACGCATTCATCCAGCAGCATGGTATGGATGTCATGCATCTGCGAAAGCACGTCGGCTCGCTTCCATCGATCCTGCCAGGAGAGGGTAAGCTAAACTATTTCAACCCTAGCTCCCGCTTACTTTCACTCTCTCCATCTAACTTGACTTTCCTGATGCAGGGGTTCAAAGCCTCCCCCTTCATCTGCAGAATTAAATCATGGCGACCTCCCCCGATGTCACCCTGGATCTTGCCAGACCCGCTGCCGAAGCCTGCCGCAAAGATCTCACTTACGCGAAACCCAGCAGACAGAATCGGAAGCCTGGCATGGGAACCGGCTCCCCTTCCAAATGTCCCAAGCCTACCTCCACCTCCAAGGGAAAGGCAGTCGCTGTCGCGACCCCTAAATCTAGTTCTCCTGCTGTGGAGGACTCAGTGGTCCACACTGCCATTGCATGGGCAGAGCCTTCTTTGGGGTCGGTGCCGAGAGGGCATCGAAACTTTCCCCTCGGCGAGAGATATACGGAAGTGGCCAGCGAGCCCCTACTGCAATGGGACCGACGGGCCAACCGGTTCTCCATCTCTACCCTCCTTCTGTCCTGGATGGAGCAGGAGACCACCAGCGGCCAGGCCTACGACCTCTCCTATGCGCTTTACAACCACGAGGACGCCTCCATCTACGATTCCGAGTACACTCAGATGCTCACGCATGAGGGCTCGCGGGCTATGATGCACGCACTCAAGTTGACTCACATGTCTTCTCCCCATAGCATGACCCTTGCACGGAACCTGGCTGAAGTCCAGAAGACCTGCGCTAGCATCTCCACCGAGGTCTTGGCTGTGAAGAAGCAATTGGCAACCACCGAGGCCCTTCTCGCCAGCTGCCCAGACGGAGAGGTGAGCACGACTCCTCGTAGTGACTTAAGCTCTCGTGTTTCTTTCTTCTCACGCACTAGTTCTCTTTTTTCTCACAGGATATAGCCAATTACGACATCCTACTCATGCGGGCGGGCATCCTCGAAGAAAGGGTCAAGGAGCTGGAGGCCAAGAAAAAAAAGGTTGCGAGATGCCACTGTCCCGCCGCATCCATAGGAGAGGGACACTCGGCATCATCTGACACCGAGTTTGAAGGGTTGATGCAGAGGTCCGCCGAAGGAGCAGTGAAGCACGCGCTGGTGGTGCTTCGAAGAGCTGGGCTCTTGAAGGAAGTGGGCGAGAGGATTCTGGCCCACCACGTGCTACCCGAGCTTTTCACTTGGGGGAATGACCCAGCCGATGAAGCTGGTCCTGAGCTGGAGTTCGGCGACCTTCCTTCTCCTGGCAGATGCAGCGGATCTTCCAGCGAGAAGGCCGACGACCACCCCTAAATACCTGCTTTTCTCTTTTTTTTCTTTTCAGTTGTAATGCGAGAGCCTTCCTTTTCTAACTTCTTTTCAATGAAATGAAATAAAGTACTTTCGCCTCCACTTGTGAGTGTAATTATTTTATGTTTTCCTTTTTCTACATTTCTCGCTCTTATTAGCCGACAATTCACGCGTTTGTATGCCATTTTGCATGTTCTCACACTTTCGCGCATGTGCTTTCCTATCGCTTGCCCGCTCTAGTACCAATGACCCTTAGTCTTAGGTCACGACCGAGACGCTCTTGCCGCACAGGCACGCCACGCAGTCGCCACCCTTTCACACTTGTTCATGCCCTTTTAGGACTTAGCCGTTTTTTGAGTTCAATCGGGAGAGTAACCGCGCCGAGAACCCACTTCGTCTCGCTCAATTCTCATATCCATTGGGGCCGGCTAACACCCTGATAAGTAGTATTTTTATAACTTTTTAATATAAAATTTTTTAAATATTTAATGTGAATTTTCCTTTTTATGTCAATTTTAGGTTATAAGTAGTTCTTTTTGTAATTTTGATTCTAACTTAGCTTAATTTCTATATTTGCAGAATTTTGGGACAAATCGGGAAAAATGGCATGTCACGCCCTCGGTCACGCCCATGACCAAGGGAGTGTAACCTGCAGATCAGTCCAGAATCGATGCCACGCTGTTTGAACCAGTCCACACCAAGTCACGCCCCAGGTCACGCCCGTGACCCAAAGTCACGCCCGTGACCGGGGGCGTGTAATCTTATAATCTTCCACGTAGAGCCTCCGTCGAGACGTGGAGCTGCAGTCGAGAAGTCAACTTGAGTCACGCACGTGACCCACAAGTCACGACCGTGACTTTCCCGCGTGATCTCTGCTTCGCCGCCACGCCGAATTCCAGCCCACGCCGCATTTAATGCAGCCATCCAAAGTCACGGTCGTGACCCGACATGTCACGCCCGTGACATGTCACTTTTCGCCGCGCCGTCCAGAAAGCCCACGCCGCTGTCGGATCCGATGTGAATAGTGCAGTCACGCCCTAGGTCACGCCCGTGACCGAGGGCGTGTAATCTGAAATTTTTCCTATAAATTCAGAGGCTCTCCTTGAGTCCAGGGTTCATAATTTTGGAGTGGGGGAGGTGCTGTTAGAGCTGTTAGTGAAGTTTTTCAATGCTTCTCATGCTTTTCAATTTCATGTTCTTCCTTTTTGATTCATGTAATGTGCTAGTTCTTAGTTCTATGCAATAGTTAGTTAAAGCTTGTAATCTTTTCCTTCCTAGCTTGTCATCTCTTTAATTAAAGCTTGTAATCGTTTTGGTTTTCAATAAAATTAAGTTCTCTTTCCTTCATGTTCTCTTTTTCCTTAAGCACTCTTTCTTTCATGCAATGATTTTTCTTTCCTTTTCCCCCTCCACTATGGTTGAGCATTAAGTATTTTTGTCTTCGTTTAATCCTTTCATTTAGCTTGCAATTAGTTTTAATTTTAGTTAAGCAAAAACAAACCAATCAAATTTTCGTCGATAAGATAATGGCGATTTTCCTCGAAGTAGAAGTAATCAACACGCCCCGTGGAATACGACCATGATATTTCTAAATATCCTATACTATAGACGATAAGGTACACTTGCCTTCATCGGATATAGTTTCTGAGAAAATCTCAAATCTTCACTAAATTTCAAAACACAAAAAATCATATCAAGTTTTTGGCGCCGTTGCCGGGGACTTTGCGTAGATATTTTGAAAAGAGGATAGCTATTAATTTTATCATGCTTCTTTCTATTTTGGTTTGCTTTTTCTAACTTTCAAAAAGAAAAAAAAAATATTTTTAGTTTTTCTTCTTCCTTTCTTCTCTTTCTAGTGTATGACCCGAGGTAGCACTTCGATTCTTCCTTTTGATCCGGAGATCGAGCGAACCCTTTTGAGGCACCGCCGTTCTCGTGATCAGGGAAATCAAATAGAATCCGAAGAGTCGATCGGGGACACTAACGCAGCAAATATGGATCATAATCTTAATCCTCCTAATCTTAACGAGCCAAATCCTAATGAGGACGCGCAACGGACCATGTCCTATTATGCGCGGCCGAATTTGGAAGGCACACAATCGAGTATTGTTCGCCCCACGGTGGCGAACAATAATTTTGAGATCAAGTCCAGCATCATACAAATGGTGCAACAATCGGTGACCTTTGATGGTCAACCGGACGAGGATCCAAATTCACATATCTCTTACTTTCTTGAAATTTGCGACACTTTTAAGATCAATGGCGTCACCGATGACGCCATTCGATTACGTCTTTTTCCTTTTTCTTTGCTGTCTAAGGCCAAGCAGTGGCTGGGCTCCCTACCTAGGGGATCCATCACTACATGGGCCGAAATGGCGGAAAAATTTCTTAATAAATATTTCCCGCCTTCAAAGACCGCTAAATTGCGCACGGATATTGCATCGTTCATGCAAATCGACTCGGAGACTCTCTATGACACATGGGAGCGCTTCAAGGAGCTTTTGCGTCGATGCCCTCACCATGCACTTGCCACTTGGCAACAAGTGCAAGTTTTTTATAATGGCTTAAATCTCCAAACGAGGCAAATGATTGATGCGGCCGCCGGGGGGACATTAAATAATAAAACCCCGATCGCCGCTCAAGAGCTTTTCGAAGAGATGGCCACAAATGCGTATCAATGGAACATGCCCCGAGCGCGGCCTAATAAGCCGGCCGGAATTTTTGAAATAGACGCAAACGCAAATTTGGCTTTACAAGTTGAGCGCTTAACAAAGCAAGTGGCGGAGATGTCTGCTTCCTCCGCCACTCCTCCTTGGGCCAATAACGTTTTAATTGAAGAACATGTTGACTACATGGGAAATCCACCTCGGCCTTCCTATAACCCGAACACCGCTCCGTATAATAACACCTACAATGCGGGTTATAGGAATCATCCGAATCTCTCATGGAGCAACCAATGAAATGCTCAGCGTCCTATGAATTTAAATCAACCTCCCCCTAATCAACTTCTTAACTTAACTCCGCCTCAAAATTTGATTTCTCAAAATTATAATCCTCCCGGTTTTCCACCGCAACAGCAAAAACTCTCTCCGATTGAAGAGGTTTTTGCAAAATATGTTGCTACAAATGAAACGAACATCCGGAACCTTACCGGATCAATCAAAAATTTAGAGAATCAAGTGGGCCAACTCGCAAAGATGATTTCTGAGTGTCAATAAGGAGCACTACCGGGGAACACCGAGCAAAATCCAAAGGAGAGCGCGTACGCGATTACACTCCGAAGCGGGAAGGAGGTGGTTCAAAAATAGGACGAACCCAAGGTAATTTCCTCTCCTCCTCCTCCTACTTTTAATTCATCTTCGAATTTGCCCGCTACGATAGCTCCGCACTCTTTTATTTCAAATCCGCGCGCTACTACTTCTAATATTCCGTATCCATCGAAATTTAAAAATGAAAGCGCCGAAAAAAATTATAAAAAGTTTTTAGATGTTTTAAAACAAATCCATATTAATGTTCCTTTCTGCGAGGCTATCTCACAAATGCCTAAATATGCGAAATATCTTAAGGAGTTGCTCTCCAATAAGAAAAAGTTAGAAGATATTTCGCATATTTCTTTAAACGCAGAATGCTCCGTGGTTGTACTCAACAAATTGCCGAAAAAAGCAAATGACCCGGGATGGTTTTCCATCCCATGTCTATTTGGCAATTCGTTAGTAAAACACGCCTTAGCGGATCTTGGAGCAAGCATCAACCTTATGCAATTTTCTTTGTTCAAAAAGCTAGGTCTAGGAAATCCAAGGCCCACTCGAATGAGTATCCAATTAGCGGATCGTTCTTTAAAATATCCGATAGGAATAGTGGAGGACGTGCTCGTCAAGGTTGACAAATTCATCTTCTCGGTGGATTTTGTCATTCTTGACATCGAAGAGGATGCCGAAGTACCCCTCATACTCGGCCGCCCCTTCCTTGCCACCTCCCGCACTATTATCTACATAAGTAACGGAAAGCTCCTCCTACGGGTTGGAGACGATGAAGTTACTTTCGGCATAAATTCCTCGATGCGGAACACGCTAGAAAATGACGATTCATGTTTTTACTTAGAAGAGTGTTGTGAGTTCGATTCATCCCTCGAGTTAGTTTCATCGGCGAGTAGTGATTCCGAGCCCGTAGAGCTCTTTTGTGATGAAGAAGAAGTTTCTCACCCCATACCACCCGAACCATTATTTTTAGAAAAATTAAAAATCAAGACTTCTTATGAAGAACCACCCGTATTGGAGTTGAAACGACTCCCCCTCACCTTAAATACTTGTTTTTGGAAAAAGAGTCTAAGCTACCCGTCATCATTTCATCCGATCTTAGCAACTCAGAAATTTCTGAGTTGACTATAGTCTTAAGAAAGCACCACCACGCAATTGCGTGGCAATTATCGGACATTAAGGGTATAAACCCATCTTTATGCACTCATAACATATTTCTCGAAGATAATTCCCGAAATTCAGTCCAGCCTCAACGACGGCTAAACCCTAACATGAAAGAACTCGTTAAGACCGAAGTTATAAAACTTCTGGACGCGGGAATCATCTACCCGATATCAGACAGTACTTGGGTTAGCCCAGTACAAGTCGTGCCAAAGAAAGGTGGTGTCACGGTAGTTGTGAACGAAAATAATGAATTGATCCCAACCCATACCGTTACGGGTTGGCGGATGTGCATCGACTATCGGAAATTAAATGATGCCACCCGTAAGGATCACTTCCCTCTACCATTTATCGACCAAATTTTAGAATGCCTTTCGGGTCACTCCTACTACTGTTTTCTCGATGGTTTGTCGGGATACTTCCAAATTCCGATTTCGCCCGACGACCAAGAGAAAACCACTTTCACTTGTCCCTTTGGCACCTTCGCTTATCGAAGGATGCCATTCAGTATTTGTAACGCGCCAGCTACATTCCAAAGATGTATGCTGGCAATTTTTGACGAGTTCGTGGAGGAGGTGATGGAAGTATTTATGGATGATTTTTCCGTGTACGGGAGTTCATTTGAAAACTGTTTAAAAAATCTCGAGCGCGTGTTGCAGCGATGTGAGGAAACGAATTTAGCGCTTAATTGGGAAAAATGCCATTTTATGGTCAAGGAAGGACTAGTCCTTGGCCATAAAATTTCGGGCAAGGGGATCGAGGTCGATAGGGCCGAGATTGAAGTAATTGAAAAACTCCCCCCTCCCACAAACGTAAAAGCTATTAGGAGTTTCCTAGGCCACGCGGGGTTCTATCGGCGCTTTATACAAAATTTTTCAAAAATTACAAAGCCGTTAACCCATCTTCTCGAGAAAGATTCATCTTTTCTTTTTAGCGATGAATGTCATTTAGCTTTTCAACTTATCAAAGAGAAACTTATAAACTCCCCGATTCTAGTCGACCCAGATTGGTCGCTCCCTTTGAGATCATGTGCGACGCAAGTGATATTGCGGTTGGTGCCGTTTTAGGCCAACGGGTGAGTAAATATTTCCACTCGATCTATTATGCGAGCAAAACACTCACGTCGGCACAAGCAAATTACACCACGATCGAGAAGGCACTTCTAGCAATCATTTTCTCCTTCGATAAGTTTAGGTCGTATATCACCCTCTCGAAAGTCATCGTCTTCACGGATCACTCCGCACTTAGATATATTTTAAGCAAATCGGACGCCAAGCCTCGTCTTTTGCGATGGATCCTCCTATTGCAGGAGTTTGACTTAGAGATCCGGGACAAAAGGGGAGCCGAAAACTGCGGCCGATCATCTCTCCCATTTAGAAAACCCCGCCTCGGACGTATTAATAGAATCTGACATTAATGATAAATTTCCCAAAGAGCGCCTCCTTGCTCTCGAAAATATTAATTCATCGTCTACCCCCTGGTTTGCAGATCTGGCTAACTATTTGGTAGCCCGGGTCCTGCCAAAAGAATTCTCGAGTCAGCAAAAGAAGAAATTCTTTTCTGATTTAAAGAATTATTTTTGGGAGGACCCCTTTTTATTCTGTGTATGCGCAGACCAGGTAGTAAGACGATGCGTCTCGAGTGAGGAAGGCCTTAAAATTTTACGTCATTGTCATGAGGGACCCACCGGAGGTCATTATCATTCAAACCGAACCGCGAGGAAGGCGCCGGAGGCGGGCTTTTATTAGCCCTCGCTCTTCAAAGATGCTCACACCCTTGTGAGTACTTGCGACAGCTGCAGCGGTCGGGGAACATCTCTCACCGGGATGAGATGCCACAAAATATTTTCTTAGAATGCAAAATTTTTGACCTTTGTGGTATCGATTTTGTTGGTCCTCTCCCTCCATCTTTTTCAAATAAATATATTCTAGTGGCGGTCGACTACGTATCAAGGTGGGCGGAAGCGCACGCTCTCCCCACCAACGACGCGCGAGTCGTCGTTAATTTCTTAAAAAAATTATTTTTCTCGATTTGGCACGCCGCGCGCTATTGTGAGTGATCGGGGCACCCATTTTTGCAATACTCAATTTACAAAAAATTTAGCGAAATATGGTGTCACTCACAAATTATCCACCGCATATCACCCACAAACGAGCGGCCAAGTCGAAGTTGTTAATCGAGAATTAAAACGGATTTTAGAAAAAATAGTTTCTATCAATCGGAAGGATTGGGCAATAAAGCTCGATGACGCGCTATGGGCCTATCGAACGGCGTACAAGACCGCTATCGGTTGTACACCGTATCGAATGGTTTATGGCAAGGCTTGCCACCTTCCGGTCGAATTAGAACACCGCGCATTTTGGGCGCTTAAATTTTTAAACCTCGATTCCACTCTAGCGGGAGAACAAAGAAAATTCCAAATGAACGAATTAGATGAGTGGCGAGCGAATGCGTATGAGAGCAATAAATTATATAAGGAGCGAACGAAGTTTTATCACGATAAGCATATAAAATTTCCAAAAACTTTTTCGCCGGGCGATCTCGTCCTCCTTTATAATTCCCGCCTTCGCCTTTTTCCGGGAAAACTAAAATCCCGATGGTCCGGACCCTTTCTTGTTAAAGAGGTTTGGCCCTGTGGGACAATTTTAATTTCCCACCCGGAAAAAGGTACCTTCAAAGTAAACGGCCACCGCCTTAAATTATATCTTCCGGGAGAGTTAACTAATGAAAAGAGTGATTTGATTGTATTTCAACCTATAATATGATCGGCAAGTGGGTCAAGTTACGCGACCTTAAACAAAGCGCTTTTGGGAGGCACCCCAAAGTTATCTTTTGTTATTTTCTCTTGTCTTTTCTTTTCTTCTTTAACAACTTTTGCAGGTAATCGCGGCTTCCCCACAAAAGCTTCAAAAAATAATCAGGGAAGCCCTTTTTCCTTCTCTTCTTTCGTTTTTGCATTTCTTTTTACCTTTTCTTACTTCATACTTTTTTTTAAACATTGGGGACAATGTTTAACTTTAAGTATGGGGGTGTAAATAGCCCTTTGTAAATATTTGTAAATAGTTTTAAAAAGAAAATTTTCAAAAAAAAAATGAAAAGAAAAAAAAAACAACAAAAAGAAAATTTTAATTTTGTTTCTATGTTTTCCTTTATTTAAGCACTTGTAAAATCCAAAAACTAAAAAAAAATATTTAGAAAATCGAAAATTTAAATCTTGGAAAGGGACGTTTGGGATTTCATCCCATCACACCTCCTAGTACCTTGTGAACCCTTCACCGGGTAGCCCTTGGGAAGTCCAAGACTTAACAAAAATTGTTACGTTTTAAAGCTAGTTTCCTTTCTTTGTAAATAGTTTTTAATGAGAAAAATTAAAAAAAAAAGATAATATCAAAAATTCAAAAAAAAAGATAATATCAAAAATTCCAAAAATTCTTATATCCCTCCTTCTTGTTGTTTTTATGATTTCTTAGAAATCTAGTTGAGAATGTTTATAAGCATGTTTAAGTTTTTAATTGGCTAAAATTTTGTTTATCATAGTTTGTTAATTTTAAATTTGAGGTAATCTTGATTTAAGAATCATCTTATGATTTTAAATTGATTAGAGAATTTGATTAGCATGTCTTCTCTTTTTATTTTTAAATGGCTTCATTTTGTAGTGAATTTCCTAAACCTCTTTAGATTTCAATTATATTTTCTTCTAACTTTTTAGATCTTAGGAAATTTAATGTTACTAGAATTTGCTCTCAATATAATTTAAAGCTAGCTAGATTTTTTTTCCCTTCATTACCCCCTTTGTGGCATAAAAAAATGAACTTTAAAAGATCATATGTCATGGGAATAAGAGGATAAAATTCATTATTCCCTAAAACATATGCACCCAAAATATTTGAAAAGACTATATGGCATGGAGCAAGAGGATAAAATTCATTACTCCTAAACCATATACATTTTGGGTTTTTATTAGAAGAGAAAAAAAAGAAAAAAAAAAGAAAAAAAGGAAATTTCATGATAAATTCCATTTCCTCCATTCAAAAATTCTCTTCTTATGCCAAATTTTATGAAATCCCCCTTAGCCAATTATCATTGTTCTAGTTTTAGTTGAAAATTATGGAGAGAGCAATATTTAGTAATTTACTTTTCCTTAAGATTCTTTTAAGATAGAGTTCTTATAATTTTAATTTAATTTAGTTTTATAATTTCTACAATTTTGTCAAACTACTTAATTTTCTTGAGAAGTTCTTGCCTAAACATTTTTCCCTCTTTTCAAATCATCATCATAATTTAGGACTTAACTCCCCCTTGAATTTACTCTTAACTTAACTTTTGGTTAAATGAAATTTTAGTTTTAAATTAAAAATATTTACGGATGTCTTATAAATTATGTCTCACACTTTTGCTCTGAAATAGCAAAACCTCAAGTATGAGGGTATTTGATAAGTAGTATTTTTATAACTTTTTAATAGAAAATTTTGTAAATATTTAATGTGAATTTTCCTTTTTATGTCAATTTTAGGTTATAAGTAGTTCTTTTTGTAATTTTGATTCTAACTTAGCTTAATTTCAATATTTGCAGAATTTTGGGACAAATTGGGAAAAATGGCATGTCACGCCCTCGGTCACGCCCGTGACCAAGGGCGTGTAACCTGCAGATCAGTCTAGAATCGATGCCACGCTGTTTGAACCAGTCCACACCAAGTCACGCCCTAGGTCACGCCCGTGACCCAAAGTCACGCCCGTGACCGGGGGCGTGTAATCTTAGAATCTTCCACGTAGAGCCGCCGTCGAGACGTGGAGCTGCAGTCGAGAAGTCAACTTGAGTCACGCCCGTAACCCACATGTCACGGCCGTGACTTTCCCGCGTGATCTCTGCTTCGCCGCCGCGCCGAATTCCAGCCCACGCCGCATTTAATGCAGACGTCCAAAGTCACGGCCATGACCCGACATGTCACGCCCGTGACATGTCACTTTTCGCCGCGCCATCCAGAAAGCCCACGCTGCTGTCGGATCCGATGTGAATAGTGCAGTCATGCCCTAGGTCAAGCCCGTGACCGAGGGCGTGTAATCTGAAAATTTTTCCTATAAATTCAGAGGCTCGCCTTGAGTCCAGGGTTCAGAATTTTGGAGTGGGGGAGGTGCTGCTAGAGCTGTTAGTGAAGTTTTTCAATGCTTTCTCATGCTTTTCAATTTCATGTTCTTCCTTTTTAATTCATGTAATGTGCTAGTTCTTAGTTCTATGCAATAGTTAGTTAAAGCTTGTAATCTTTTCCTTCCTAGCTTGTCATCTTTTTAATTAAAGCTTGTAATCGTTTTGGTTTTCAATAAAATTAAGTTCTCTTTCCTTCATGTTCTCTTTTTCCTTAAGCACTCTTTCTTTCATGCAATGATTTTTCTTTCCTTTTCCCCCTCCACTATGGTTGAGCATTAAGTATTTTTGTCTTCGTTTAATCCTTTCATTTAGCTTGCAATTAGTTTTAATTTTAGTTAAGCAAAAACAAACCAATCAAATTTTCGTCAATAAGATAATGGCGATTTTCCTCGAAGTAGAAGTAATCAATGCGCCCCGTGGAATACGACCTTGATATTCCTAAATATCCTATACTATAGACGATAAGGTACACTTGCCTTCATCGGATATAGTTTTGGAGAAAATCTCAAATGTTCACTAAATATCAAAACACAAAAAATCATATCACACCCCATTGTGCATTCGTCGGGCGAGTGCCCTTCTCGATCGATACCATTCATCGACAAGTGCCCTTTATGATGGACACCATTCGCCAAATTGATACTAAGACTAACGCTGTGTTAATCCTCCCCTTATTGGATTATCCTCCCTTACCTTGCCTTCTTCATGGGCCACCACTGAGTGAGCCAACGACCTTGCCAACTAGGTGATATCCTAGTCAGTGGGTCTGCTCGGGGCTAACTGCCTTTGGAACCTACCACCGAGTGATCCTACGGACCTACCAGCTAGGTGAGAGCCTAGTCAGCGGGTCTGCTGGGGTCTAACTATCTTCGAAACCTGCCAGCGAGCGAGCCTACGACCATGCCAGCTATGTGAGAGCCTAGTTAGCGGGTCTGCTCGGGGCAAACTGCATTTGGAACCTGCCACCAATTGAGCCTAGGACCCTGTCAGCTAGCTGAGAGCCTGGTCAACGAGTCTGCTCGGGGTTATCTTCCTTTAGAACCTATCAGCTAGGTGAGAGCCTGGTCAGCGGGTCTGCTCGAGGCTAACTGCTTTTGGAACCTGCCACCGAGTGAGCCTATGACCCTCCCAGGTAGGTTAGATCCTGGTCAACGGTTCTGCTCGGGGCTAACTGCCTTTGGAACCTGCCACCGAGTGAGCCTACGACCCTGCCAGCTATGTGAGAGCCTGGTCAGTGGGTCTGCTTGGGGCTAACTGCCTTTGGAACCCGCCAGCTAGGTGAGAGCCTGGTCAGTGGGTCTTCTTGGGGCTAACTGCCTTTGGAACCATCCACCGAGTGACCCTACGGCCCAGTCATCTAGGTGAGAGCCTGGTCAGTGGGTTTGCTCGGGGATAACTGCCTTTGGAACCTGCCACCGAGTGAGTCTACGTCCCTGTCAGCTAGGTGAGAGTCTGGTCAGCAGGTCTGCTCGGGGCTAACTACCTTTGGAACCTGCCACCGAGTGACCCTACAGCCCTGCCAGCTAGGTGAGAGCCTAGTCAGCGGGTTTGGTTGGGTTAACTGCCTTTGCAACCTTCCACCGAGTGAGCCTAAGGCCCTGCCAGCTAGGTGAGAGCCTGGTCAGCGGGTCTGCTCCGGGCTAACTGTCTTTGAAACCTGCCACCGAGTGAGCCTACGACACTGCTAGCAAGGTGAGATCCTGGACAGCAAGTCTGCTCGGGGCTAGAAACTTTTCATCACCATCTCGCAACCTATTATACCATATATAAAGAAAAATGAAAGTTTAAAGAATAAGCATTTTCATTATATGAATTTAATGGTAGAAACTCTTCAAGTCATCACCACTCCAAGTGTGACCGATGGACTCATCTTCCACATTCTGGAGGCGATATCCCCCCAATATTAAGGCTTCTTCAATGACATAGGGGCCCTCTCAATTGGGATTGAGCTTACCTACCGTGGCTGACCTTCCGACCGCGTCGACCTTTTTTAACACGAGGAACCCCTTCTCGAATTGCTTGATCCTAATGCGCTTCTCAAAATACTTGGCCATCCGCCACTTGACTTCTTCTTGTCGAATGTCGGCAAGGTCTCGGACCTCCTCTATCAGATCTAAGGAGAGTCGTAGCTCTTCTTCATTCCCTGCTCTCCATTCTTCACCACCTCCTTCGGCGGCCCTTACCCGCAGTGCCTTGACTTCAAACTCTATGGGAGTAACAACCTTACACCCGTGAGAGAGCTTGAAGGGGGTCTCACCTATGGTGGTGTTGGGCGTAGCCCTTAGAGCCCACAGGACCGAAGGGAGTTGCTCCACCCAATTCCCCTTCAAGTTCTCTACCTTCTTTTTGAGCAGGTTCACTATGATCTTATTCGTTGCATCCACCTGTCCATTGCTTCTGGGATGATGGACGGATGCGAACCTGAGGTCTATTCCCAACTGGCTGCGGATGCTGATGAACTCTTCACTAGCGAATTTCGGACCATTATATGTGACTATGGCTTGAGGGATCCCATGTATGCAGATGATCTACCCCCACACAAAGTTGCGGATTACCTAGGAGGTGACCTTGTTCAAAGCCTTAACCTATAACCACTTCGAGAAGTAATCAATCATGACCAGGAGAAACCTTCTTTGCCCACTTGCCTGGGGGAAATGTCCTATCAGATCAATCCCACATATGGCAAAGGTCCATGGTGCCGTGATGCTCCTTAGCCTCTGAGCCGGCAAAAGTTGAAGCGGGCGGAATAGCTAGCATTCCTGGCATCTCTTGGCGAACTCCGGTGCATCCATGCTCAGGGTCGGCCAGAAGTACTCCTGCCTCATTATTCATGCCTCCAACGTCCTACTCCCCGAATGATTACCACATTCGCTGGAGTGAACCTCCTCCAGGACCCTTGGGAATTCCTCCTCAGAAATGCATCATGCTAAGAGCCCCGAGAGAGTCTTTCGATACAAGTCCCCCTCTTGAAGCATGTAGTAGGCGAACTTGTTCCTGAAGCGCCTTTGATCTAGAACCTCTTTCGGAAACCTACCCATTGTCAGGAAGGTCACGAAAGGATCCTTCCATGATGGTCGCAGCTCTATATCCATGAGTTCCCCTTCCCCAATCGATGGGCGGAATAGGTCTGTCAAGGTTCCCCCATCCCGAGGGCCAGACTTGGCCAACCGTACTGCTGGGGTACTCTCTTCCCTCGGTATATACCTGATGGAGAATGTTTTGATCTTTCTGATGAGACCCCTCACCTTAGCTTGATACCTCATGAGTGTGGGCTCCTTTGCCTCGAACTCGCCCTTGACCTGTGATGTTGAAATCGGCAACCTGTCTCTTGAGTTCGGACCCACTGGGGGGGGGGGGTGTCCCACGCCTACTTTTCTATCACAAGCCCACTTGACAGTTGATGGAAAACCAAGAAAAGACCCAAGGCTGTAGCGGGGAGGTCCCGCCATACACCCGGAAGATCTTAGAGAGCTTCCCATCCCAAACCAATGCTCAGTCGAGCACCTTGAAGGGCACTAACAGCCAACCAAAACTTGCCTAGGAGGAGAGAACCCAAAAAATTGGATCCCCTCCAAGATGCCCTTCAGGGTCTATTTATAGATTTTCTAGCCTGCCTTGCAAATATCATAAATCTGCCTTTTAGTTTTACTAATCGCACCCCAAATTGGTCTGCTAACAGCCTAAATCCGATGTTCTGAAGGGCTATTGACAGCCCACAAATGGTATCTAGGTCATTTCCCCCCTAAAGCCTTCTAGGCGAGTGGTCCGTGAAGGCACCACTCGCCAGGCTACTCGCACAATAGATTCCACCGGGTGAGTGGTCTGTGGGGGCACCACTCGCCTGATACCTGGCTCGCTTGGTGAGTGGGGTTCTGCCCTCACTTGTCTGCCCTCTCGCCTACTCGCCCTCCTAAGCGAGCCAATGCCTACAGATGGGGCTTGCACTCTCCCGGAGGCTCCCCTGCCTCTCCTGTCCTGGGTGAGTGCTCTTCTTGACCTATATCTTGCCTCTTGACCCTTTAGGACCTGGGGACCCACTCGGTGAATACGGGGTTGTACATGTGAGGCTATGATCATCAAATCCATGAGGACCTCCACGTTGTGAACCCATAAATCCTGAGCCAGACGCAACCCAGCAATCACTGCTTCGTACTGTGCCTGGTTGTTGGTGATAGGGAAATGTATCACTATTATTTGCTCTATTTTCACTCCATGGTGGCTTTCCAATATCACTCCCCCTCCTAGAGAGTTCCTTCCCGAGGCCCCGTCAACCTGCAGCTTCCAGGGGACATGACAAAGGGTTGGCTCCTCTTCCATCTCAACCACATAGTCTGCCATAAAAACTGCCACGACTTGAGCCTTCATCGATAGCTGAGGGACGAATGTGAAATCAAACTCGCTGAGCTCCACTGACCATTTTGCGAGCCTCCCTAAATGTTCTACCCCCTCCAAGATCTTGCGAAGGGGGTGGTCGGTCACTACTTGGATCGAGTGGGCCTGGAAGTACGGCTTGAGCTTCCTGACCAAGATAACCAGAGAGAAGGCCAGCTTTTCTAAAATCAGGTATCGGAGCTCCGCTTTCTTCAGAACCCTGCTCACGTAGTAGATGGGCAACTACTTCTTACCCTCTTCCCGGACCAAGACAGAGCTCATGTCCTCAGCCCCAACTCTGAGATACAAGGCTAAGCCCTCCCCCTCCTTAGGACCCTAGAGCAGCGGAGCCTTGGTGAGCCAATTTTTCAAGGCTTGGAAGTCCTCCTCACACTCCTTCGTCCATTCAAACTTTTGATTGCCTTGTAATACTTTGAAAAAAGTTCTCCCATGCCCGGGAGAGAAACCTACTCAACCCTGTGAGCTTTCCAGTCAGGCGCTTGACTTGCTTAGCATTTCGCGGCGATCCTAACTCCATTATAGCTTTTACTTTGTCCAGGTTAGGCTCCACCCCGCCGGTGTAAGGTGGTTACCCAGAAACTTCCCCTTGCTGGCCCCGAAGATACATTTCAAAGGATTCAGCATCAGCTTGAATTTGCATAGAGTGGCAAAGGTCTCTTCAAGGTCCTGGAGGTGGGAGCTCACATCTTTGCTCTTCACCATGAGGTCATCCACGTATACCTCCAAGTTCCTTTGCCTTTGTTCCCAAATGACTCGGTCCATCATCCTCTGGTACATCGCTCATGCGTTCTTTAGCCCAAACGGCATCATCTTATAGCAGTAACACCCTTCTCTCATGATGAAGGAGACATCCTTGATGTCTAGTGGGTGCATCCTGATCTGATAATAACCTGAAAAAGCATTTAAAAAACTCATTACAGAAAAACCGACGGCTAAGTCAACCAGCGTGTCGATTTGAGGCAAAGGGTAACAATCCTTCGGGCAGGCTTTGTTTAAAAGGGAAAAATTGATACACATCCTCCAGCGGCCATTGCCTTTCCTTACCATGACGACAATGGAGACCCAGCCTGGATATTGGATCTCTGATACAAAACCTACTTTGAGGAGCTTCTCTACTTCCTTGTGCATTGGCTCCTCCAGCTTCTCGGCAATGGCCCTCCTCTTCTGTCGGATGGGACCAGTTCTTGGCTCGAGGTTGAGTCGGTGGCAGAATACATCCGCATCGATGTCCGACATATCTTCCGCGCTCCATGCGAAGATATACATGCTCTGTTAAATTTTTGAAGTGGAAGTGGAAGGGTGTTGGGCGGTTTAGAGATTGGAAACCGCAGAGACCGCGCGGTCTGTGCTGGTGCTCTGGCCGGTTCTGTCTGGGCGGTCTGATCTGGGAGACCGCCTATTGTCCGGGCGGCTTGTGCGGGTTGATTTGGCGACTTGTTCAAGTCCGCCAGATGTTCAAGTAGGTCTACTTTCTTGCAGTGATCGGGCGGTCTGACGACTATTCTAGTCGGTCTGGTTTATTGAAGAAGTTCTTTGCCTTTGCAATAAAGACTGGCGGTCTATTTTAGGGATACCGCAGTTACCAGGCAGTTTGTACATAACCGTATGGTTAATAAGGGTGTTGTTATCCTTGCTGAGCTCGGGCGGTCTGTCTTGCAAGACCGCTGGCGATTTGATGGGCGGTTATTGTTTCCCAGTTTGTGCAGTGACGACATCCGTCTGCTCGCCTATAAATAGGGGTGCAGGGCCCATCATTAATAATGAATAACTGTAAGAACCAAAGTTTGCTTGATTGTGCCGGTCTCAATTTGAGGTCGTGCGGTCTGTGATTTTGTCTGACCGGTTTGTGTTGTTCACTGGTTAGCGACTAGCAGCTCGCGGTCATCTTTTCTCCCTTCTTCCAGCTTTGAATAAACCAGTCCGGGAGGACTATGTTTAGGTGTTCTTGGACTGTGCAGTGAACTCAGTTGATCAGGCGGTCTTATGTGGCCAGGCGATCTTGAGTTGTGGTCTGCATCAGGAAGCAGTTTTTGTTAGCAAGAGTTCGCGGGTTCTTCTGTGATCAAGACCGTGCTGTCTGGGCGATCAAGGAGTGCAAACTGGTTGTCTTTCAGCAGTTGAATAAAGAAGCAGGTCGGGTGGTCTGTGGTTGCGGTCTGATAGGTGCGTCTTGTGCTCTGTTCGTGCGGTCTCAGAGGTTATCTTTCTGGACATGTGTGTGCGCGCGGTCTGGTGGTCTGAAGTGCTCAAGTCGCCAGCAGCTTATTTTCTTTTGTGTTTTGTGCTTCTCTCCTCCGTGATTCTTATGAATCATGTCTCGTCATGTATACCTCGAATTGTAAAGAGATATTTAATATCATAGCACTATTCGGTCCTCCCATTGTCATTGTTGTGCTACACTTGTGGAAAGTGTTGTGAAGTGTTCCGCATTTTACTTCACCTCCAGACCTCAAGTTTTTCAACTTGGTATCAGAGGTAGGTTGCTGAGCAGTAGTTGCTGATACTTCTCTCGGGTTCCTCAAGTTGGTTACCAAACTGTGGAATAGCAATGGAAGGAGGATATGCTAGAGGTCTTGGTATTAAGCTCCTTAGGCAAACTAACTTCAAGAAGTGGAAGTCTTGCATGGAGAGCTATCTTCTTGGCGAGGATTTGTGGGAAGTTGTAGGAAGAGAAGCAAGACAAGCTATTATTCCTGCTGAAGGGAATGTTGAGCTCGTGAAGGCTTGGAGGAGAACGAATGCTAAGGCGGAGTTCACTCTCAAGAGAGCTGTTTGATCAATAAGAAGAATATAGGTAGGCTACAGTTCTTGGAGAATGAGTTGGCGAAAGCAACTCATGGGGATTTGTCTATCTCAACATTCTTCTTGAAGATGAAGAGCCTTTGCGCAGAGATATCGGCTTTGGACCCCGATGAGCCTATGTCAGAAGCTAAGCTGAAGAGGCACATAATCCACGGCTTCCGGAGGGAGTATGTGGCCTTTGTTACTTCAGTTCAAGGCTGGGCCAATAAGCCATCGTTGCTGGAGCTAGAGAACTTACTTTCTTCGCAAGAGAGTTTGGCTAAGCAAATGGTTGGGATGTCTGTCTCTGGGGGAGAAGCTGAGGTTTTCTTCTCTGGTAAGAAGAAGAGATGGGACAAGAAGAAGAAGACATCTGGAGAGGATGGTCTGTCTACTTCATATCAGCCGGAGAGGATCTATGCTCCTAAGCGTGATGGGAAGAAGAAGGAAGGACATAGATGCTTTAGGTGCAACAAGCTTGGTCATTTCAAAAGAGACTGCAAGGTCAATCTTCAGCCATGGCATGCTGCAGGGAAGGAGGAGGCTGGTTCCAATTCTGAAGGTAGTTGGGGTGGTGGAGGTGCATTCATGACGGGCACATGTGTTCGGGCTATGACTTCAATCAACTATCAAGATGATTGGATAGTGGACTCTGGGTGTGGTCATCACCTCACCAGGGATGAGTCGATGTTCTCCTCATTGCAGGCATATATAGGTAATGATGCTATCATTACGGCTGATGGTGTTGTTCATGTAGTTGAGAAGGAGGGTGTGGTTTCTTTGAATGATGATAGAGGTATGCTTACGTTGAAGAGTGTCTATCATGTTTCGAGGATGAAGAAGAACCTCTTCTCTATGACCAATGCGGTGGATGTTGGCTATCACGTTCTGTTCGGTCCAACATAAGTGAAATTTCTCCGAAATGTTTCAACTGTGAAAGCTGAGGTCACTCATGTAGGTAGACGAGTGAAGGACTTGTTTGTTCTTTCAACAAGTTCTTATGTTGATAAGATGAGGGTTAACGACAGCGCTGCTATCTGGCACGAAAGACTTGGGCATGTTGGGATGGATAAGTTGAAAGCTATGGCGGGAAGAGGCCTGGTGAAAGGTCTGCCTAGCTTGTCATCTTTCAGGGAAGGTCATGTTTGTGCAAGTTGTCAATTTGGTAAGGCTCAACGTCTTCCATTTGACAAATCACAAAGCAGATGTAAAAGGCCATTGGAATGTATACATGGTGATCTGTTTGGATCTACCAACACTGCCAGTCTTGGAGGTAGCAGGTATATGCTGATCTTGGTTGATGACTTCACTAGATATACTTGGGTATATTTTCTGAAGGAGAAGTCAGAGGCGTTCGAGAGGTTTGTGGAGTTCAAGGAGCTGGTGGAAGGTCGGCTTAACCTGCGGGTCAAGAGGTTCAGAACTGACAATGGAGGGGAGTTCACCTCCAAGGCGTTCTTTAACTTGTGCAGGAAGCATGACATCCAAAGGGAGCTTTCTTGTGCTCAAACTCCATAACAGAACGGAGTTGCAGAGCGGAAGATCCCTCATCTGACGGAGACTTGCAAATGTTGGCATCATGCCAACAGTATCCCAAAGTCCTTCTGGGCAGAGGGAATGTCTTGTGCGGCCTATGTTATCAGGCGGATGCCTCTCAGACCCATCAACATGAAGACCCCTCATGAGTTGATGTTCAAGGAGAAGCCAAGCGTGGAACACTTTTGAGTGTTTTGTTCTACCTGCTACGTGCATGTTCCGGATGCCCTTCGAACGAAGCTAGATGCAAAGGCAAGGAAACTAGTTTTTGTCGGTTATGATGACTGGAAGAAAGGGTAGAGATGCATGGATCCCAAGACACGGAGATATGTGGTCTCTAGGGATGTGGTATTTGACAAGCTGGCGTCATACCAACTCTTCTGTTGAGTTATAAGGGAGCAGGGTAGATGGTGGACCAGAGGAAGCTGCAAAGGAAGTTCTGGTGGAGTTGCCTGTTTCTCCAGGTGCTCCAGGTATTTCTAGCTCTGGGTCAGGTGCTTCAGGTTCTGGAAGCAAGGGGAGTGATGCTCCATGTCTACCTGAAAGGAGAGCTAGTCCAGAAGTTGTAGTGGAAGAGGTGGTTCAAAGTCAAGCACTGAGGAAGTCCAAGAGGACCATTATTCCACCAGATCGGTATACGGGCGGGAACTTGGTGAGCTTTGTCTCATGTTTCTTCGTAGGTCCCCTGGATGAGAGAGAGCCATCTTGTTATGAAAATGCCGTTGGAGTCAAGGAGTGGGAAGGAGCCATGGATGAAGAGATGGCTGCCCTCAGGAAGAATGAGACTTGGGACTTGGTGCCTAAGGTTGAGGGAGTTACTCTGGTGACTTGTTAATGGGTTTTCAAGCTGAAGAAGAAGGCTGATGGAAGTATTGAGCGGTACAAGGCTCGCCATGTAGCTCGAGGTTTCTCTCAGATGTATGGGGAGGATTATGAAGAAACATTTAGCCCCGTTGCCAAGATGACTTCGGTCCGGGTGGTGATTGCATTGGCAGCTTGCCAAGGGTGGAAGATTTGGCAACTCGACGTGAAGAACGCTTTCTTATATGGCGAGATTGATAAGGATATCTTCATGGATCAGCCACCTGGTTATGTATTCGAAGAGCACCCAAGATATGTTTGCAAGCTCAAGAAGGCTCTTAATGGCTTGAAGCAAGCACCTCGGGCGTGGTACGGGAAGATCGCTGAATACCTCCAGTTCTGTGGATACTTTGCTTCTGATTCTGATTCAAGCTTATTTGTATAGAAGATGGGGGAGCTTCAAGTCTTGGTGCTGTTGTACGTTGACGATATGATCGTCACGAGGAATTCTGAAGTGGAGGTAGCTAGGCTTCGTGCTGAGCTAGCTATCAGATTTGAGATGAAGGATTTTGGTGAGCTCCACCATTTCCTTGGGCTCGAAGTGGAGAGGAAAGAGAGCGGTATGCTTGTTTCCCAAAAGGGCTATGTGGATCGAATCGTGAAGAGGTTCAACATGGAAGGGGGGAAGAGTAGCTCTACTCCACTAGAGGTTGGAGTTCATCTTCGATGAGATGAGGGAAGGTTCTTTCCGATCCTTTGGTGATCCGGGCTTTGGTTGGAAGTCTGATATACTTGACGATAACGAGGCCATATATTGCTTATGTAGTTGGCGGGGTGAGTCGGTTTATGGCTGAGCCTCGATAGCCTTATCTTGTGGCAGCTAGGAGTATATTGAAGTAGATTCAGGCTTTTGCTTGCACGGGTACATGGATGCTGATTATGGAGGAGATTCGGATGATCGGAGATCGACGTCTGGATATATCTTTATGACAGGCTCTACAGCTATATCATGGTGCAGCAAGAAGCAGGATTCTGTGTTTGTCTCTACCACAGATGCGGAGTATAAAGCTTCGGCTTCGGCAGCTCAGGAAGCCATCTGGCTTAGGAGGCTTGTTGAGGACATTCATAGGGAGGTGCGAGGTCCTACTATGCTACGTGGCGACAATGAGAGTGCTCTCAAACTGGTGAACAATCCAGTTTGTCACGCGCGTACGAAGCACATAGAGATTCATCACCATTTCATTTGTGAGAAGGTGTTGGAGGTATCTCAGACTGTGGAGCATGTGCAGAGCAAGGAGAATGTTGTTGACATATTTACTAAGCCGCTGTCGAAGGGACCATTTGGTCAGTTGCGGAGTTTGCTTTGGTTGACTTTCACTTCCCAATTTAAGGGGTAGGGTTAAATTTTTGAAGTGGAAGTGGAAGGGTGCTGGGCGGTCTGGAGATTGGAGACCGCAGAGACCGCACGGTCTGCGCTGGTGCTCTGTCCGGTTCTGTCTGGGCTGTCTGATCTGGGAGACCGCCTATTGTCCGGGCAGCTTGCGCGGGTTGATCTGGCGACTTATTCAAGTCGGCCAGATGTTCAAGTAGGTCTGCTTTCTTACACTGACCGGGCAGTCTGACGACTATTCTAGTCAGTCTGGTTTACTGAAGAAGTTCTTTGCCTTTGCAATAAAGACCGGGCGATCTATTTTAGGGAGACCTCAGTTACCGGGCGGTTTGTACATAACCATATGGTTAATAAGGGAGTTGTTAGCCTTGTTGAGCTTGGGCGGTCTGTCTTGCGAGACCGCTGGCGATCAGATGGGCGTTTATTGTATCCCGGTTTGTGTGGTAACGACATCCGTCTGCTCGCCTATAAATAGGGGTGCAGGGCCCGTCATTAATAACGAAGAACTGTAAGAACCAAAGTTGGCTTGATTGTGCCGGTCTCAATTTGAGGTCACCCGGTCTGAGATTTTGTCTGACCGGTTTGTGTTGTTCGCGGTCAGCTTTTCTCCCTTCTTCCAGCATTGAATAAACCAGTACGGGCGGACTGTGTTTAGGTGTTCTTGGACTGTGCAGCGAACTTAGTTGATCAGGCGGTCTTAAGTGGCCAGTCGATCTTGAGTTGCGGTCTACATCAGTAAGTAGTTTTCATTGACAAGAGTTCGCAGGTTCTTATGTGATCAAGACCGTGCGGTCTGGGCGATCAAGGAGTGCGAACTGGTTGTATTTCAGCAGTTGAATAATGCAGCAGGTTGGGCGGTCTGTAGTTGTTGTCTGACAGGTGCGGCTTGTGCTCTGTTCGCACGGTCTCAGAGGTTATCCATCAGGACTTGTCTGATTGCGCGGTCTGGCGGTCTGAAGTGGTCAAGTCGCCAGCAGCTTGTTTTCTTTTGTGTTTTGTGCTTCTCTCCATGATTCTTATGAATCAAGTCACGTCATGTATACCTCGAATTGTAAAGAGATAATTAATAACATAGCACTATTCGGTCTTCCCATTGTCATTGTGCTAGACTTGTGGAAAGTGTTGTGAAGTGTTCCGCATTTGACTTCACCTCCGGACCTCAAGTTTTTCAACATGCTCCTTTCGATGCATTCCAGCATCTTCTTCCTGTCCTCTGGACCTAGGCCCCAGTTGACTCGCACCATTTCTACCTCCCCCCCCCCCCGGGTGGTGACCTCCATCTCAACTACTTCATCCGCCGCCTCAAGCTGGGATGGCTTTTCCCATCTTCCCCCTGCCTTCCACCTTTCGGCAAGGGTTTCCTCTTCCGCCGCAGCCTCCACCTCCATGGGCTCGGCATGCTCCCCCTGCCTTGCCTCCGTCTCCTCTTCCCGGATGCTGTCCTCTCCTTCTCCATCTTCCTTTCTCTCTTCTGATGGCCCCTCCGGCCCCCTCATCTCCCTATCTACCTCCTCAGACTCCGCCATCCATGAGAAGGTATTGATGGAAGTTACATAGCACTGCCTCGCCACCTTTGTATCTCCCCGGATTTAGACTTGGACTCCTCCACTGTGGAACTTTAGGCACTGGTGGAAGGATGAGGGAATGCATCTAAAGGTGCTGATGAGAGGGCGTCCAAAAATCGCATCATAGCTGCTTGAAGCATCGACAATGATCAACCGGCAGTTCCTGGGGACCCCTCCCAACGTCACCTGGAGACCGACTCCTCCCTCGACCTCCTTCATCTCCCATAAAAATCCGAACAATGGCCCATCTGAAACCTGCACCCTCTTCGCCTCCACCTGCAACGCGTCGAAGGCCTTCTTGAAGATCACATTCATGGAACTCCCGGTGTCAACCAAGATCTGGTAGACCGTGAAGTTCTCGATAGCCGTCTGGATCACCAAGGCATCGCAGAACGGGTCTTCATAGTCTTGCATATCCTCCGAGGAGAATGTTCAGATTTTGACGCGACACTCCTCTTGTACATTGTTTGGAAGCTCCTCCTGCAAGAAGCCTCGATCTCTACCCCACCATGGATCACCATGATCCCCCCTCGAGCCCCTACATCATCTCGGTCTTCACACCTGTCCTCCCCCTCTCTGGGTAGCACTTCTTTGATCCTTAATGGTCGCTGCTGCTTCTAATCTCTTGCCCTCATCTCTAGAAACTCTAGGCAGGTAGTCATCGCGTGGCCTTCCTCTAGGTGGAAGTCATAATAGGGAAATGCCACCCTGCGTCCTCTTCCCCCTCTTCCATTTCCTCTTCTTCTTCCTCCTATTCCTCGGCCTACTGCCATTGTTTGCTCCTAAGGGGGGAGAGGGGGGCCTAGTGACTTGACTCCATCCCGGATGGTTGACCCTCCCATGCCCCCTTCCCTGAAAGTTACCCCCTACCTAATAACCTCTTTCTTGACCTTGTGCTGGTCCTTCCTGGGGTCTCCAAGCTAGCCGATTATTGGGCTCTTGATATCCCCAATCCCATTGCTGCACCTGAAACCCCTGACCTCTGGGTTCATCTCTCCTTCTAGCTTCCTGCTTCCTCGTCTCCGGCTCGCTCAGCCTTGCCAACCTTTTTGCAATCTCTGGGTTGGCTCCCTCCCCTTCAATCTCTTATTCCACCCTCTCCATCCAATTCTCGTAGGATAGAGGGGCCTTTCGCTTCAGGTTCATTTTGAAGTACCCCTCCCGCAGTCCCACTTTGAAGGCCAGCTGGAGGGTGAACTCTGGCACCTCCTGGATGAGCAGGACCTCTTCCTAGAACAAATCCACATAATGGGCCAGTGACTCCCCTGGCCCTTGCTAAATCTTGAAGAGTGCATCGACATCCTTCTTCCTCTTTTTCGATGTTGAGAAGCGCAGCCGGAAGCTCCGACGTAGATCCTCGAACGCATAAATGGAACCCATGGGGAGTTGGTGGAACCATTCCCTCGCCTTCTCCTTCAGGGTGGTGGTAAAGAGGCGACACTAGAAGGCATCCGTCATAGGCAGTATCGAGACCATGTCCTTGAACCACTGCATATGTAGTACTGGGTCATCCTTGCCGCTATGGTAAGACATTTCTGGCCCTCTGAACTCCTCCGGAACCAGGGCCGAGAGGATCAGCTCACAAAAGGGACTTCCCTCCCCTGCTCGGTGAGTGGTTCGCTCTCACGGAGTCAGCTCGCAGACCTCTGCACTCGCTGGGGTACTGAATAGCTGTCGCCCGGGGAGATCTCGCCCACTCGTTTCCACCACCACCTCCTTCACGAGCCACTGGTCGGGAGCATTCTCGCCTATCTGCTGGGGCGTGACCACCAGAACTGCGGGTGTCTCGCATTCGCCTCTCGTGGCAAAAGCCAGTTGCAAGATCTGCAGGACCTCACACATGAAGTCTTCGAACATTCCCACCCGTCACCCCACTCGCAGACGGTTGTGAGTGGTCTAGGTCAGATCCATCTCCTCCATCTCCATTAATGGAGCTCAGCTTGAGATTTTCTTGCACAGGCTACGGTCCACGCTCACCGCACCAAAAATGTTGAAACCGGCAACCGGTCTCTTGAGTTCAGACCCACTGGGGGGTGTAGCCGTGCCTACTTTTCTCTCACAAGCCCACTTGACAGTTGAAGGAAAATCAAGAACAGACCCAAGGCTGTAGAGGGGAGGTCCCGTCACACACTTGGAAGATATTAGAGAGCTTCCCCTCCCAAACCAATGCTCAGTCGGGCACCTTGGAGGGCACTAACAACCAACCAAAACTTACCTAGGAGGAGAGAGCCCAAAAATCGGATCCACTCCAAGGTGCCCTTAAGGGTCTATTTATGGATTTTCTAGTCTGGCCTGTGATGTAGTGGAGGACGGGACACGCGTTCGTTTACGCTAATGGAAGACCATCATCACAGAAATTAAAAGCAACATAGGAGGGCTCCGACCAAAAGCGAACGAAAAGGGGTCTTTGGCTCCAAAATCCGTTTGATAAAATTAAGCCAGACTCGATACAACGTCCTTAGGACCTACCTCTCCAACAAGCACACAACTCACCGAAAGCCGGACTCGATACAACGTCCTTAAGACCTACCTCTCCAACAAGCACACAACTCACCGCACCTACACAAGCATCTATTCTTTCAACTTGAGCCGTTTCAAACGCAGCAATTAATTTATTTCGGAGCGGCGGCAAACGATTAGTAGCGGTCGAAAATTTAGTTGAGATTAATTCCCTTGTTAACACTAATTGTGCCAAATCTTGGAGAACAAGTCAAGGCTAGGCCGAGTTTGCTCCCGCAACGGATCTTCCCAATCCGGATCACAAGAGATTCAATAACAACGAATCAAAAATCAGAACTTGCAAGCGATGCGTTGTTTTTTTTTCTTCAATGCTTAATCTCATCATAAAAGCCTCCTTGTATAGAGGTTACAACAAAACCTTAACCATCCATGATGGAGATGTAATCTCATCCATCCGTATGGTTAAATACACACCAAAATAAATAAAGAGTTCAAAAATTAAAAATTACAACCAATTAATGAATATGAAATTATCATCAAGCATGAAATAATTTTATATTCATTAATATAAAATAAAAGTGCATAAATAAAACTTTAATTTTTCACGGCGGCTTTGGCACGCCACGGGCGGAGATTGTAACGCGGGCTTCCTTCAGCATCATCATGGCACCTCAGATCTTTGTGTCGCAGCGCCTCGGAAACCGGGTCATCATCAAGGAGTGTAGGAGGGGCTGCGCCATCAATCCTCCCCCACTCAAAATCACGTATCTCCGATGCGTGGTCTGAGAGATAGCGGCGGAGAAGCTCTGCGTCCAAACGTTGAAGCTCAGTCGCGAGTACCCAAGAGTCGTCTGAGGGAGGGCGGTCACGCCAATGGATGAGGAAGCGATAGGTAGCACCATCAGGAGTAGCAAGTGGTTCAGCAGCAAGGATCACATCTGGAGTGAGAAACATCTTGGGAAACCTGGGAAACATGTCAGCAGTAGGAATAAAAGAAGGCAACGTACCATCCGATGTTATACCTGCGGGGACCGAAGGAGAGAGATCATCCGAACTACCACTCCCCAACCCATTAGAATGTTTAGTGGAGGGAGAAGACGACAAGGAATCCAACTCATGCGGAGGCGAAACAAATGGCGTCAAATCCGAGACATTAAAAATAGGGGATATACCCCAATCAGCCGGCAAATCTAACACGAAAGCGTTGTCACCTAGCTTCTTTATAATAAGAAAAGGGCCGGCACACTTTGGTGCTAACTTTTTAACGGTGCCAGTTGGCATTCGTTCGGGAACTAACCGTACTAAAACCAGATCGGCGACTTGAAAGTGTGACACCCTCATTTGTTAATTAACGTGCGTTCGATAAGACTCGTATTGATCGGTCAAGGTAGCTCGTATACGTGCATGTAAGTCATGAATATGTTGGGCGAAGGATTGTGCGAACTGACATGTCTTGTACGTTGGGAGCAACAGAACCAAGTCAAGAGGCACAGGGGCCTTGTACCCGTGAACAATCTCGTTTGGAGACAGACCGGTGGACCGATTTTTGGAGTTATTATAGGCCAGCTGGGCATGAGGAAGAAGAAGATCCCACGTGCCTTTATGATCGCTCACTAGATATCTAAGAAGGTTTCCTAGGCTTCTATTAACTACCTCCGCCTGCCCATCAGTTTGCGGATGATAAGCCGCGAAGAATAGTAATTTGGTTCCCAGAAGAATCCACAAGGTTTTCCAAAAGTAGTTAGTGACCTTTACGTCCTTATCCGAGACAATAGTCTTCGGGACTCCGCGGTGACTAACGACGTCCTTAAAATACAGCTTCGCCATGTGAGAAGCGTCGTCGGTCTTACTACATGGGAGGAAGTATGCCATTTTGGAGAACCTATCCACAACGAAGAAAATAGATTCGTGACGTCAAAGGGTGGGGGGAAGGCCTAATACGAAGTCCATGCTCACGTCTTCCCATGGTATGGACGGGATAGGTAGAGGGGTGTACAAACTGACGTTGGACTTAGTACCCTTAGAAACATGACACGTACGACAATTGCTCACTACCCTCCCAACCATCGCCTTCAGCTTGGGCCAATACAATTTCTCCTCTACGAGTGTAACCGTTTTGTCTCTTCCGAAGTGCCCACTCAATCCACCACTGTGTAGCTCCCAAATCATGTGGAGTCGCAAAGAGGAGCGAGGGATACACAATTTCCCGTTTTTGAACAGATAACCATCCCTAAGTGAAAAGGCCGAAATGGTCGTGGGACAGCTATCCTAGGCGGATAAATATGGCTCCTGAAAATCAGGGCATGTGGCGTATTCATCCCTTATGCGCTCGAACCCAACCACGTGGACTTGCATGGAGGAAAGCAAGAGGTTGAGGCGACTGAGTGCGTCGGCAACTCAATTTTCGGACCCCTTGAGGTGTTTAAGATTAAGTGTGTACTCTTGCAAGAAGGATACCCATTTAGCGTGGTGTGGGCTGATTTTGTGGTGACCGTTGATGAATCGTAACGCTTCATGATCAGAGAGGATCACAAATTCCTTAGAAAGGAGATAGTGCCTCCAATGATGTAAACATCTAACGACCGCATAAAACTCCCTATCATAATTGGAATAATTTAACTTAGCGCCCGCTAATTTCTCACTAAAATAACTAATCGGGTGACCCTCTTGACTCAAGATGCCTCCAATTCCTACGCCAGATGCATCACAAGTAAGCTCGAAGACCTTGGTGAAGTCAGGGAGACACAACACCGGTGCTTCGGTCATAAGCTCTTTTATATGACGTAATGCAAACGTGGCGGATTTCGTCCAGGTGAATTCGCCCTTCTTCATAAAGTCAGTAATGGGCGCCATGATACTACAAAAATCGCGTATGAAACGACGGTAGAACGTGGCTAACCCGTGGAAACTTCGAACCTCTCGTAGGCTAGTGGGCTTGGGCCAGTCTCTAATCACTTGGACCTTTCCTGGGTCAACACGATCACCTTCAGAACCAACGATGTAACCCAAGAACTCGACCTCCGGAACATAAAATGTGCACTTCTTAAGGTTTATAAATAAGGTTTCCTTTCTTAAGGTGGAGAGGATCACTTTGATGTTGGAGAGATGTTCGGCGGGGTAGGTGCTAAAGACTAGGATGTCGTCGAAATATAATACAACAAACTTCCCCATATACGGCCTAAAAACGTGCGTCATCATCCGAGAGAAGGTGCTGGGGGCATTGGATAACCCAAAGGGCATCACCAGCCACTCATACAACTCGTCCTTAGATTTGGACGCTGTCTTCCACTCATCCCCTTCCCGAATCCTAATCTGATGGTAACCACTCCGTAAGTCTAACTTCGAGAAAATAGTGGCACCTGATAGGACATCTAAGAGATCATCTAGTCGTGGAATTGGAAACCTATATTTTATAGTAATTTTGTTGAGAGCTCGTCCATCAACACACATGCGCCAAGTGCCATCCTTCTTAGGGGCAAGAAGGGCTGGGATAGCACATGGGCTCATACTCGTCCTAATGAATCCCTTACTCAGTAAATCCTCAATCTGGGTTTGTAACTCTTTATGGGCAGCGGGATTAAGCCTATAGTGGGGCTGGTTGTGTAGGGACGATCCGGGGATAAGATCTATGGCATGTTGTATATCTCTAAGTGGTGGCAATGACGAAGGCAGCTCGTCCGGGTAAATGTCCTTAAACTCTTCCCACAATACTCGTAGCTCTCGGGGTAAATCATCCATTATGCCACTATCAATCTTTGCACTCATAAGAACGAGATCATACATCATACCCTCAAGGAAAGAGTCCTTTCTCAAATTCTTTCCTTCCAACCAAACTCAACTCTTTCCTTTCTACCGGGACAGAGGTATCCTTAGCCAACACTACCGGCTCTTTCGGCACAGTCGGTCTCAAGGTGACGGTCTTGCCGTTGAATTTGAACTCATATGTGTTGGCGCGACCATAGTGCGTCACATCACGGTCGTAGATCCAGGGGCGGCCTAACAACACATGACAAACGTCCATCGGTAGGATGTCGCACCAAACCTCATCCGTGTAGGATTTGAATGACAGGGGATCTAAGCAGCGTTGGGTAACCTTAATAGTAACCTTACTGATCCAAGAAACATGATAGGGGGTCGGATGCGGTTCAGCAGCCAAGGACATGCGCTTAACGGCATTCTCAGAAACGGCGTTCACGCAGCTACCACCATCAATAACTAGTTTGCAAAGTTTCTCGCCACTCTTAAAGATCAGGGAAAATATACTCATCCTCTTCCAGTCATCCATGGGACGAGGAGTGGTCAAGATGCAACGCATCACCATAAGGTGGTGATCATCCTCTAAATCGCTTGGGACCCCTTCCGGGTCACATTCCTCAGCAACCTCGTACACCTAATCAGCAGGGTCAGTAGATGATTCTAGTAAGGCTATGGCTTTTGTCTTCGTTGGGCATTCAAAGGTGTTAGACTTGCTAACCTTCCCAATAGGGATATGCTCACTCGCGGGGTTCTTAGTGTTTCTAGCGGTGATCACAACAGACTTTGACTCAGTGGACCTAAACTTTCCCTTATCAGGATATGTGGAAGAAGAAGTCCCAGTGGTGGACTTATTCTTCGCATGAGACTATCAAGAGTGAGCCTTAGAGGCTAGGTGTTTTTCAATGTCCAGGGCGGCATTGAAGGTCGTGTTTAAGTCTGTATGCCCATAGCGCATGAGCTTCCTTTGGATATCATGATGAAGCCCCTTACGGAACCTAGATAACGTGACTTCCGGAATCTCCCTAAGGTCGCAACGCACCATGCGGTCCTTTAGTTCTCCCATATATTTGGCTACCGAATTTGATCCCTGCCGCAGGGTGGCAAGCTCATCGAACATTTGAGTTCGGTGGTACACAGGGACGTACTGATCGGTGAGCAAATTCTTCATCACCTCCTAGCCTATAAGGGGAACTCCGCGACCGGCTCCTAATCTCTGTTCCTCGTTTAGCCAAAATGTCTTTGCGTGACCCGCTAATTTCATTCTAGCGACTTGGACCTTTTGATGGTCCGTGAGGTTGTGTCACTCGTAATAACACTCCATGTCTACTACCCAATTAAGGAAGATCTGGGGATCTCCCAATCCGTCATGAGTGGGTGCATTTATCTTAATGGCTCTAGTGATGTCGAAACCACGCTCGGGACGGTGTTCTCGAGGGGGCACTCGGGGATGGTCCCAATCAGAATCCGAATCAGTGACCGGTTGGTGCCGGTTGGGCTCCTCAACATCACCGGGTGGTGGTTGCGGTACTCATTGATTTCATAAAATTTGTGCTAACATCATCCTAAGCTCAGTCATTTCGGTACGTAGACCTGCTATGGCCTCGGTGTTGGGATCATCATGCTGATTCGCAGCCATCCTAGACGTAGACGGTGTCGTGTACTCTGTTACTAGCCTAGTGCGCATTCAGGTTCAAGAAAATTTTGGAAAGATGATTTTTCCTAGGGCTGTAGCTATATTCAAGATAGGATATTTTTATAGATTCCTGACGTGGATAATACGTAGATCGTTAAATTTTTTTTTTCAGAATTTCGCTGAAAAATGACAAATTTAGCCCGCTATTCGCAGACCACCGAAATTTTTATTTTTTTTCTAAGGATCAGAACGACCAACAAGGAATGCAGAGAGGATGTTTGCAAAGTGGGAGTTGAAACAACCTATCTCTGATACCAAATTGATGTAGTGGAGGACGGGACACGCGTTCGTTTACGCTAACGGAAGACCATCATCACAGAAATTAAAAGCAACATAGGAGGGCTCCGACCAAAAGCGAATGAAAAGGGGTCGGTTGGCTCCAAAATCCGATTAATAAAATTAAGCTGTACTCGATACAACGTCCTTAGGACCTACCTCTCCAACAAGCATACAACTCACCGAAAGCCAGACTCGATACAACGTCCTTAAGACCTACCTATCCAACAAGCACACAACTCACCACACCTACACAAGCATCTATTCTTTCAACTTGAGCCGTTTCAAACGCAGCAATTAATTTATTTCGGAGCGGCGGCAAACGATTAGTAGCGGTCAAAACTTTAGTTGAGATTAATTCCCTTGTTAACACCAATTGTGCCAAATCTTGGAGAACAAGTAAGGCTAGTCCGAGTTTGCTCCCGCAACGGATCTTCCCAATCCGGATCACAAGAGATTCAATAACAATGAATCGAAAATCAGAACTTGCAAGTGATGCGTTTTAAAAATCACAGAAAGGACGGTTCGAATAAACCTCCACAAATCTCATAGAAAGAAGTCACAATATGAGAAAGAGATTACCCAACCAAGAAGATGAACACACACAAGATAAGGTGGGAGATTCACTCTCTCCACGGATCCACCGGCGTCACAGCGAATGGGGTTGCAACCTTCTTCCTTGGAGTCGCACCGAAGGAAGCCACGCCGGAGTCGCACCAAACGGGATGGAGATCGCAAGGGAGGCTTCACACCAAGGGGGCGGCGGCTAGAGGAGTCCCTCCTTGTGGCCGAAATTTCCAATGAGGGAAATAGGGTTTTTTTTTTTCTTCAATGCTTAATCTCATCATAAAAGCCTCCTTATATAGGGGTTACAACAAAACTTTAACCATCCATGATGGAGATGTAATCTCATCCATCCGTATGGTTAAATACACACCAAAATAAATAAAGAGTTCAAAAATTAAAAATTACAACCAATTAATGAATATAAAATTATCATCAAGCATGAAATAATTTTATATTCATTAATATAAAATAAAAGTGCATAAATAAAAGTGCATAAATAAAACTTTAATTTTTCACGACGGCTTTGGCACGCCGCGGGGGAGATTGTAACGTTGGCTTCCTTCAGCATCATCATGGCATCTCAGATCTTTGTGTCGCAGCGCCTCGACAACCGGGTCATCATCAAGGAGTGTCAGAGGGGTCGCGCCATCAGTCTGCAAATAGCATAAATCTGCATTTAAGTTTTACTAATCGCACCCCAAATTGGTCTACTAACATCCTAACTCCACTGTTCTGAAGGGATATTCGCAACCTACAAAGGGTATCTAAGTCATTTCCCCCCTAAAGCCTTCTAGGCAAGTGTTCCGTGAAGGCACCACTCGCTAGGCTTCTCACACACTAGATTCCACTGGGTGCGTGGTCTGTAGGGGCACCACTTCGCCTGATACATGGATCGCATGGCGAGTGGGTTTCCAACCTCACTCGTCTGGCCTCCCGCGCACTTGCCATCCTAAGAGAGTGAATGCCTTCAGATTGGGCTTGCACTCTCCCAGAGGCTCCCCTGCCTCTCCTGGCATGTGCGAGTGCTCTTCTTGACCTATATCTTGCCTCTTGACCCTTTAGGACCTGGGGACCCACTTGGCGAATACGGAGTTGTACAATGGATGCCATATACTCTTCTTCTGATGATGAGGAGGAGTTGTTCTCATCATCACTCTGGGTTTTGCACTTCTAAGCCAAGAAGTTCTTTTCAATATTCTTTTCCCTGAAGGCCTTTTTCTCTTCAGGTTTTCCGATGTCTCTTATTTTGAGGGACTTTCTGCTATCATATGTCTAGATTTCCTGCATCCATAGCAAATAGTTTCAGAAGAAGAGTGTTTGTTCTATTTAGAATCATACATGTCCCCTTTTCCTTATGGGGATTGTAGTTTCTCTTTGAGCTTGAGGAGGAAGTATGTTTTCACTTCTCTTTCCTCCTTCTATGAATTTTCATGTAGTTTTTGGAGAATAGAGTGAGCTCCCCACCAGAGAGTCTTGTGCTGGTGGAGCTTATCTCGGATTCCTTAGCTTCAGATTCTTTGTTCTTTTAGGAATTATCTGCTTTAAGAGCTACTAATCTTTCCTTGGTGTTTGGCTTGTTGCCATTTTCTTCAACTTTCCTAGTGTTTAGTTGTAGCTCATAAGAGAGGAGTTTACTAAATAGATTTTGGGGTTCCATGTTGCTCAAATGTCCTACCTCCCATATAGCATAGATTTTAGTATCCCATTTCTTATGAAGGGACCTTAAGAATTTATCATTAAGCTCATAGTTAGAAAACACCCTTCCATAGGTTCTCAGACCATTCACAATTCAAAAGAATTTTTCATTACATTCAGAGATAGAGTCCTTCTTATCCTGTAGGAATGCCTCATATTCTTGGTTTAGGAGGGATGTTCTATCATCCCTGACTTCAGCAGTTCATTCCATGTAGACTACAAGAGAGTCCCACATTTCTTTGGCAGTTTTACAGTGTACTAGATTCTGGAATATAGAGTCATCAATAGCACTTACCAGAATATTTTTGGCCCTCTTGTCCATGGTAGCAAGTACTATTTCATCCTTATTCATGTCAGCATGATTTATTGGAAGAGGAGCTTCAGTGATGGATGATGGAGTGCTCATTGGGATGGAGGGAACATCGTCAATGGTCATGAAGATCCTTGGATTAGATGCTTCCATATATAGTATCACCCTTTCCTTCCAAATGACAAAGTTCTCCTTTCAGCGTATGGGCAACTTCATAGAACTGAGTTCTTTGTAGTTTTCTCCAATCATGGTGTCAGTATATATCAATCATTAATAGATATTTTTCCTTAGTTTTAAGGCTATTTAGAACTCAACCTCCCTCTAATACCAATTGTTATTCTATAGTAATGACTAAGATCACACCTAGAGGGGGGTGAATAGTGTGATGGGTGATTTATGAGATCTATTTAGCAATTAAAACCATAGAGCAATCAATCACAACAAAGCACACAGTAGAGATGAAGATTTATAGTGGCTCCCCAAGAATTGGGTACATCCACTTTCCCCACACCTTTCAAGCAGTGTGCTTGACAAGGCAAAACACCTCCATAACTCAGAACTCACACAGTGTTCCTACCTCAGTCTTTTACAACACAATACCTACACTCATATCTACAAATAGATCCTACCTCAAATCACAAAGATCTTACACTCAGATCACTAAGATCATACTCTCAGATTCACACAGGGATCCTACACTCAGATCACAAAGTTCTTACACCATAGTTTATAAGATTACAGTTTTTACAGTAATAGACTCAAAAGGAATTAAGGCTTGGATCTTCAGTCTTCAATATAAAACCTAATAGTATGCTTCTTCTTCCTTGACAATTGATGATATATATTTTGTAAGAGTAGATTTGTATCAAGGGGAATAAGCATTAATGATCCTTTCTTTCTTTGTAGATTGTTGAAAACTTCTTCAGAATTAGAGTCAATAGCGCTCTTGAGAATTGAGAAGGATATTGCTCTTGATGGCAGAATAACTGACTTAGAGAAGTCTTATTGTCGAATTTTATATTCCGCAGATCATTAGTTATGACAGGAGGAGTCCATCTCCTTTTATAATTGTGCATTTCTTAAAAGGAAATGGAGGATATCATGGGATGTGATTAATATCACTGAATTTAAATTTTCAAATTTGATCAGAAAAGGGAATATACAAATTTGGCATAATTTGGAATATTTCTCATATAGTAATAATGATCAGAAAAAGAAATGCACAATTCTGACTTATTTTGGAATGATCCTCCAATAATATTAATTGAGAAATTGATTTCATAATCATTTCTCCAATGAATTTAATCCATTAAAGACTTTCATAGGAGTACCATTGAAATGCGCCTTGATTTGCATGAAAAGATTGGAGAAATAATAATGACATGCGCTTTGCAAACACTTAGAGTAAATCTGAAAAGGTGGTATTCTGTCCAGTCGATATGGAGATCGTCCCGTCGATCGACATTAATCCAGTCCATTTGCAGAATAGATGGTCTGTCTAATTGATTTTTCCTTGTAAGAAAGTAGATAAGCTCAGCATAGAAAGTTTGTTTAGTCGATCTATTATGTCGACGTATCTTCCCATCGATATTTTAAGTTCAATCGACAGACCGTCCCATCAATTTTTACTTACCAATATTCAGACTCAAATGCTCCCTGATTTCTGTAATCCTCCTTGATTTTTCCAAGTACTATCTGTCTCAAGAAGAATCATGGATTTGTCAAACACATTAAGTTTATTATTATGTTACTGTTCTTCTTCAAATCAGGAATCTTGGGGACCAAATTCCCAACACTTACCGAAAACATTCAGCCTGAACAACCAAAGCACAAGCCAAGTCGTAGTCAAAATGCTACTGACCGCCATTACCGAAAACATTCAGCCTGCAAAACCAAAGCACAATCCAAGGCATGGTCAAAATGCTCCTGACCGCCCGTGCCAAAAACATTCGGCCTACACAATCAAAGCGCTGGCCAAGGCGGGTCAAAATGCTCCTGTCCTCCATACCAAAATCATTCGGCCTGTACAACAAAAGCAAAACCTAATGCTAGTCAAAATGCTCCTGACCTCCCTTACCAAAAACATTTAACATGCATAACCAAAGCACAGGCCAAGGCTCGGTCAAAATACTCTTGAGCGCCCTTGACAAAAACATCCGGCCTGCACAATCATAGCACAAGCCAAGACGCGGTCAAAATGCTCTCGACCGCCCTTACTAAAAACATTCGGCCTGCACAACCAATGCACAAGGCAAGGTGCGGTCAAAATGCTACTGACCGCCCTTACCAAAATCATTTGGCCTGCACAAACAAAGCACAAGCCAAGGCGCGGTCAAAATGCTCCTGACCGCCTTTACCGAAAACATTCGGCCTTTACAACCAAAGCACAAGCCAAGGCACGGTCAAAATGCTTCTGACTACCCTTACTAAAAAATACAGCCTGCACAACCAAAGCACAAGCCAGGGCGCGGCCAAAATGCTCATGACCGCCCTTACCGAAAACATTCGGCCTACACAACCAAAGCACAAGCCAAGGCACGGTCAAAATGCTCATGAGCGCCCTTACCGAAAACATTCGGCCTGCATAAACAAACTACAAGCCCAAACGCGGCCAAAATGCTCCTGACCGCCCTTACCAAAAATATTCAGCATGCATAACCAAAGCACATGCCAAGGCGCTGTCAAAATGCTCCTGACCGCCTTTACCGAAAACATTCGGCCTGCACAACCAAAGCACAAGCCAAGGCATGGTCAAAATGCTCTTGACCGCCCTTACAGAAAATGTTCGTCCTGCACATCCAATGCACAAGCCAAGGCTTGGTCAAAATCATCATGATCGCCCATTCCAAAAACATTCGGCCCGCACAACCAAAGCACAAGCCAAGGCGTGATCAAAATGCTCCCGACAGCCCTTACCAAAACATTCAGCCTGCACGACCAAAGCACAAGCCAAGGCGCGATCAAAATGCTCCTGACCGCCCTTACCAAAAACATTCGTCCCGCACCACCTAATCACAAGCCAAGGCGCAGTCAAAATGCTCCTAACCGCCCTTACGGAAAGAATTCGACATGCACAACCAAAGCACAAGCCAAGATGTGATCGAAATGCTCCTGACCGCCCATACCGAAAACATTTAGCCTGCACAACCAAAGCACAAGCCAAGGCGCGATCAAAATGCTCCTGGCCTCCCATACAAAAAACATTCGGCCAGCACAAACAAATCACAAGCCAAGGAGCGGTCAAAGTGCTCCAGACCGCCGTTACCAAAAATATTCGGCCTACACAACCAAAGCATTAGCCAAGGTGCGGTCAAAATGCTCCTCACTACCCTTACCGAAAACATTCTTCTTGCACAACCAAAGTATAAGCCAAGGCGCGGTCAAAATGCTCCTTACTGCCGTTATTAGAAAACTTCGGCTTGCACAACCAAGCACAAACCATGGCGCGGACAAAAGGCTCCTGACCGCCTTTTTCGAAAACATTTGGCCTGGAAAACCAAAGCCAAAGCCAATGCGCGGCCAAACTATGACCGCGCTTACCAAAAACATTCGGCCTGTACAACCAAAGCACAAGGCAAGGCACGATCAAAATACTCCTGACCACCCTTATTAAAAAATTCGGCCTGCACAACCAAAGCACAATACAAGGCCCGGTCAAAATGCTACTGACCGCCCTTACTGAAAACATTCAGCCTGCACAAGCAAACCACAAGCCAAAATGTGGTCAAAATGCTCCTGACCTCCCTTACCAAACACATTAGGCCTGCATAACCAAAGCACACGCCAAGCAGCGGACAAAATGCTCCATACCGCCCTTATAAAAAACATTCGGCTTGCACAACCAAAGCACAAGCCAAGGAGCAGTCAAAATGCTCCTGACCTCCCTTAACGAAAACATTCGGCCTGCACAACCAAATCACAAGCCAAGGCACTGTCAAAATGCTCCTGACAGCCCTTACAAAAAATATTCGGCCTGCACAACCAAAGCACAAGCCAATGCACGGTCAAAATGCTCCTGACCTCCCTTGCCAAAAACATTTGGCATGCACAACCAAAGAACAAGCCAAGGCATGGAAAAATGCTCCTTACCCACCTTACCAAAAACATTCGGCCAGCACAACCAAAGCACAAGCCAAAGTGTGTTCAAAATTTTCCTAATTGCCCTTACTAAAAACATTCGGACTATACAACCAAAGCACAATCCAAGGCGCGGTCAAAATGCTCCTGACCGCCATTTCCAAAAACATTCAGCCTGCACAACCATAGCACAATCCAAGGCGTTGTAAAAATTCTCCTGACCGCACTTACAGAAAACATTTGTCCTGAACAACCAAAGCACAAGCAAAAGCGCAGTCAAAATGCTCTTGACCACCCTTACCGGAAACATTTAACCTGCACAACCAAAGCATAAGGCAAGGCACCAAAAAATCCTCCTGATCGCCCATACCAAAAATGTTCAGCCTGCACAACTAAAGCACATTCTAAGGCGTGGTCAAAATGCCCCTGACCGCCCTTACCAAAATCATTCGGCCTGCACAACAAAAGCACAAGCCAAGACAAGATCAAAATGCTCTTAACCACCCTTACTGAAAACATTTGGCCTGCACAGCCAAAACACATGCCAAGGCGCTGTCAAAATGCTTCTTACCACCATTACTGAAAACATTCGGCATGCACACTCAAATCACAAGCAAAGACGCGGTCAAAATTTTCCTGACTGACCTTATCAAAAATATTCAGCCTGCACAACCAAAGCACAAGCCAAGGCACGATCAAAATGGTCTTGAACACCCTTAACAAAAACATTCGGCATGCACAACCAAAGCACAACCCAATGCGCGGTCAAAATGCTCATGAGCGCCCTTACAAAAAACATTCGACTTGCCCAACCAAAGAACAAGCCAAGGCCCGGTCAAAATGCTCCCTTACCCAAAATATTCAGCCAGCACAACCAAAGAATGAGCCAAGGTGCATCCAAAATTCTTTCGACCGCCCTTATAGAAAATAGTCGGCCTACACAACCAAGGAATAAGCCAAGGCATGGTCAAAATGCACCTGAACTCCCTTACCGAAAACATTTGGCCTGTAAACCAAAGCACAAGCCAAGGCGCGGTCAATATTCTCCTGACCGCACTTATCAAAAACATTTGGTTTGCACAACCAAAGCACAAGACAAGGCGCAGTCAAAATGCTCCTGACTGCCTTTACCAAAAACATTCGGCCAGCACAACCAAAGTACAAGCCTAGGCGTGGTCAAAATTCTCCTGACCACCCTTACCAAAAACAATTGGCATGCACAACCAAAACACAAGCCAAGGAGCAGTCAAAATGCTCCGGATCTCCCTTACCAAAAACATTCGGCATGCACAACAAAAGCACAAGCCAAGATGCGGCCAAAATGCTCTTGACCTCCCTTACCGATAACATTCAGCCTACACAACCGAAGCACAAGCAAAGTCGCGGTCAATATGCCCTGGACCTCCCTTACTGAAAACATTCGGTCTGTAAAACCAAAGCACAATCCAAGGCATGGTCAAAATGCTCATGATCGCTCTTGCCGAAAACATTCGGCCTACACAACCAAAGCATAGGCCAAGGTGCGATCAAAATGCTCCTTACCGCCCATACCAAAAATATTCGGCCTGCACATCCAAAGCACAAGCTAAAGCAAGGTCAAAATGCTCCAGACCTCCCTTACCCAAATCTTTGGGCATACATAACCAAACCATAGGCCTAGGCGCGGGGTCAAAATGCTCTTGAGCGCCCTTACCAAAAACATTCGGCTTGCACAACCAAAGCACAGACCAATGCCCGGTCAAAATGCTCCTGACCACCCTTACCAAAAACATTCGGCCTACACAACTAAAGTACAAGCCAAGGCGCGGTCAAAATCCTCCCAACTGCCCATACTGAAAACATTCAGCCTGCATAAACAAAGCACAAGACAAGGTGCAGTCAAACTGCTACTGACCGCACCTACCAAATATAATCAGCTTTTACAACCAAAGCACAAGATAAGGAGCGATCAAAATGCTCCTAACCGCCCTCTCAAAAACATTCAGCATGCACAACCAAAGCACAAGCCAAGGTGCTGCCAAAATGCTCCTGACCGCCCTTACCAAAAATATTCAGCCTGCACAACCAAAGCACAAGCCAAGGCTCGATCAAAATGCTCCCAAGCGGCCTTACCAAAAAATCTGGCCTGCACAAACAAAGCACAAGCCTAGGCGTGGTCAAAATTCTCCTGGATGCCCTTACCAAAAATATTTGGCATGCACAACTAATGCACAAGCCAAGGCATAATCTAAATGCTCCAGACCACCCTTACCAAAAAAATTCGACCTGCACAACCAAAGCACAAGCCAAGATAAGGTCAAAATGATCTTGACCGCCCTTACCCAAAACATTCAGCCTGCACAACCAAAGCATAAGCCAGGCGTGGTCAAAATTCTCCTGACTGCCCTTACCAAAAACATTCGGCCTGCACAACCAAAGCAGAAGCCAAGGCATGATAAAACTGCTTCTGATGGCTCTTACTGAAAACATTCGGCATGCACAACCAAAACACAAGCCAAGGTATAGTTGAAATGCTCCTGACCGCCATTACTGAAAACATTCGGCCGGCCCAACCAAAGCACAAGCCAAGGTGCTGTCAAAATGCTCCTGACCTCCCTTACCGAAAACATTCGGCCTGCTCAACCAAAGCATAAGCCAAGTCGCGGATAAAATACTCCTGACTTCCCTTACCGGATACATTCGGCCTGCAAAACCAAAGCACAATCCAAGGCATGGTCAAAATGCTCCTGACCGCCCTTTCTGAAAACATTCGGCCTACAACACCAAAGCATAGGCCAAGGTACAATCAAAATACTGTTGACCGCCCATACTGAAAACATTCGGCCTGCACAACCAAAGCACAAGCTAAGGCACGGTCAAAATATTAGCTAAATTTAAATCTAATAAATTCTAATAAAACAAAATATTAGCTAAATTAAAAACATAAAAACGCTTATAACCAATCCTCAAAATAGATTTCTAAAAAATAATAAAAGCAATAAGTAAGGAGTATTTTTTATAGATTAATTCTTGAACTTCTTGAGGTATTCCCTGTGAAAGGTTCCCAGCGGTACTAGGAGATATGATGGGGTGACATCCCAAACCTCCCTTTCCAAGAAATTAGATTTTTACAATTTTTTTTTTCAAAAGCCTAGGAAGCTACACTACACCCCAATACTTAAAATTAAACATTGTCCTCAATGTTTATAGCTAAGTATGCAGTACCAACATGATGAAAAATTAAAATAAAATAAATGAATTCATGTTAAAATAAAAAATCCAAAATAGGGTGGAAAAAGAGGGCAGAAGAGGGCTTCCATGGTTGGTACTCGGGGTCGCCTGAACAAAAACTGCAAAATATATTAAAAACAAACAAAACAAAAATAAAGAGAAGATATCATTAGCGTGGCTCCCAAAAGCACTTTGTTTACCATCGCGTAGCTTGACTCAGTGGTGATTCATTTAAAAATTTGGAAGTTGAAATGTTTCAATTTTTTGAACGTAGGGTCATCAGGGTGATACAATTTTAACCGGTGCCCATTAACCTTGAACGAACCTTTTCCAGGTGCTCTATTCGCACGGTCCAATATGTCCAACCCTCTTTAACTACAAAGGGGTCGGACCATCGGGATTTAAATTTTCCCGGAAAAATCCTAACTCTAGAACTAAAGAGAAGGACTAGATCTCCTAGCTAAAAAGATTTTGAAATTTTAATTTTTCTATCATGATAAAACTTACTACGCTCTTTATAAAATGTATTATTTTACTAGGAGTTTGCACGTTATTCATCTAATTTGTTCAATTGAAATTTCCTTTGATCAGAGGCTATATTTAAATGTAAATTTAAAAATTTAAGCGCCCAAAAAGCGCGATGCTCTAATTCCACCGGTAAATTGCATACTTTTCCATATACTAACATGTATGATGTACATCCGATGTAGGTTTTGTACTCTGCCTGATAAGCCCATAGTACATTATCTAATTTTTGCGACCAATCCTTCCAAATAACTGACACCATTTTTTCTAAAATTCTTTTTAGCTCTCCGTTAACTACCTTCACTTGGTCATTTGCTTGTGGGTTATAGGCGGTGGAAAATTTATGTGTAACGCCATACTTAGCTAAGATTTTAGCAAGTTGGTTATTACAAAAGTGTGTGCTCTTATTACTAATTAGTGCGCGTGGTGTGCCAAATCATGAAAATATTTTTTTTCAAAAAATTTACGATGACTCTCGCGTCATTGGTGGGAAGGGCTTGTGCTTCTACACACCTTGACACGTAATCGACCGCAACAAGAATATGTTTATTATTAAACGATGAAGGCAGCTGACTAACGAAATCTAATCCCCATAAATAAAAAATTTTGCATTCTAAAAACACATTTTGGGTCATTTCGTCCCGGTTAGAAATATTTCCGGACCTTTGGCAGCTATCGTATTTATTCACAAAAGTGTGAGCGTCCTTGAATAAGGTGGGCTAGTAGAAGCCCGCCTCTAACACCTTTCAAGCGGTCCAGTTTGCTTAGTAGTATCCATTGGTTGTTCCTTCATGGCAGTGCAGCAAAATTTGCCCACAGTCCTTGCCAAAAATGCACATTCTTACCGCTTGGTCCGCGCAGACACGAAATAGAAAGGGGTCCTCCCAAAAAAAATCATATCTGCATAGAATTTCTTCTTTTGTTGACTTGAATAATCATTTGGAAGGACCCATGCCACTAAATAATTGGCAGAATCTGTCTACCAAGGGGTGGAAGAAGTCGTTACCTTATCGACGGCGATGAGGCACTCTTCAAGGAATTGGTCATTTATTTTGGCCTCTACTAACGCCCCTGCAGCCGGATTCTCCAACCATGAGAGGTGGTCGGCCACCATGTTCTCCACTCCCTTCTTGCCTCGGATCTCCAAATCGAATTCTTGCAAACGAAAAATCCATCTTAGTAGTCGGGGTTTTGCATCCCCTTTATTTAATTAATATCTAAGAGCGGAGTGGTCAGTAAAAACAATAACTTTTGAAAGCGTTATATTTGATCGAAATTTAGCAAACAAAAAAATTATTGTCAGAAGCTCTTTTTCTGTCATGGTATAATTAGCTTGTATGGATGTTACCGTTTTACTAGAGTAATAAATCGGGTGAAAATATGTATTCACTGCTTGGCCTAAAACAGCCCCTATAGCAAAATCCACATGAGTTCGAACGGTAAAGACCAATCTGGCGCAATTAAAATTTGCTAATTAATAAGTTTGTTTTTAATTTTATTGAATGCCTTAAGACATTCTTCATCGAAAATAAATGCAAATTCTTTTTATAGTAATTGAGTTGGAGGTTTTGTAATTTTTGAAAAATCACGAATAAACCTTCTGTAAGAAACCACGTGTCCTAGAAAACTTCTAATTGAATTAACTTTGGTTGGTGGGGGAAGTTTTCTATGACTTCTATATTGGCCATGTCGACCTCGATCCCTTTACTCAAAACTATATGTCAGAGGACTAATCCCTCTTGGACCATAAAGTGGCACTTCTCCCAGTTTAGTGCCAAATTCGAGTCTTCACGGCATTGAAGAACACGATCTAAATTATTTAAACAATTTTTAAAAGAATTGCTGAAAAACTAAAAAATCGTCCATAAAAACTTCCATCATGTTATTCACTAACTCGTTAAAAATTACCAGCATACATCTTTGAAATATATCCGGCGCATTACAAAGACCAAACAGCATCCTCTGATAGGCTAAGGTGCCGAAGGGACAAGTAAAAGTAGTTTTCTATTGGTCTTCGGGTGCGATTGAGATTTGAAAATATACTGAAATACCATCGAGAAAACAATTGTGGGAGTGACCGGAGAGACGTTCTAAAATTTGGTGAATAAAGGGTAACGGGAAGTGATCATTACGGGTGGCATCATTTAATTTTCTATAATCGATGCACATCTGCCAACCCGTAACAGTACGGGTTGGGATTAATTCATTATGTTCATTTGAAACTATAGTTATCCCTCCTTTCTTAGGCCCGACTTGCATTGGTCTAACCCACGTGCTATCCGAAATTGGGTAAATAATACTCGCGTCTAATAATTTAATAATTTTGGCCTTAACAACGTCCTTCATATTGGGGTTGAGACCTCATTGAAGTTGCACGGTGTTGCGGGAATTATCCTCTAGCATAATTTTGTGTGTACAAAATGAGGGGTTAATCCCCTTAATATCAGAAATTTGCCATGCTACATGCCGGTGATTATTTTAAAAATTTAGTAATTTAGACATTTTCAAATCGTTAAGCGCAAAAGAAATAATTACAGGCAATTTTGAATTTTCTTCTAAAAATATATATTTTAAATGATCCGGGAGTTGTTTTAATTCAAGACTCGGCGGCTCTTCATAAGTTGTTTTAATTTTAAAATTATTTAAATTCATTTGTTCAAAATTTAACGGTCGAGTTATTTCTTTTAGACAAAATAGAGTTTCTAACTCCTGATCTTCAAAAAATGGCGAATTTATTTCAACAAAAGACGACAATTCTTCATCAAAATTTGTCTCTAAAGTGAAACAAGAATCGATGTTAGAAAGCGCATTTCGCATTGATTGTTTAATACTAAAAATAACTTCTTCATCCCCAACTCGAAGGAGAAGCTTTCCGTTACTTATGTCCATTATTGCTCTAGCGGTGGCTAGGAAGGGTCGGCCGAGTATGAGAGGTACTTCGGCATCCTCTTCAATATCGAGGATAACAAAATATACCAGGAAGATAAACTTGTCAACCTTCACTAGCACATCCTCTACAAGCCATATTGGTTACTTAATCGACCGATCTGTTAGTTGAATGCTCATATTAGTTGGGCTTGGAGTGCCCAAACTAAGCCTCTTAAGCAAAGAGAAGGGCATCAAATTAATACTTGCTCCTAAGTCTGCCAAGGCATGCTTAATTAACAAATTGCCAAACAAACACGGGATGGAAGACCGTCCCGGATCATTTAATTTTTTCAACAATTTACTTAAAACAATCGCTAAGCATTCTGCGTTAAGAGAAACGCGTGAAATATCTTCAAGTTTCTTTTTATTTGAGAGCAAATCCTTGAGATATTTTGTGTATTTAGGCATTTGAGAGAGTGCCTCACAGAAAGGAATGTTAATTTGAATCTGTTTTAAAATATTAATAACTTTTTTATAATGCTCCTCATTGCGCTCGTTTCGAATTTTAGAAAGATAAGGAATAGAAGAAGTTTGAATATTGCGGAGAGCTAAAGTAGAAGAAATAAAATGCGGAGGTGTGGATGAAATTTTTACCTAGGGCTCAACCAATTTTGAAGATTTTACCTCCTTTCCTCTACGGAGGGTTATTGTGTTGGCTCTCTCCTATGGATTGGGCTTAGTGTTGCCTGGTAGAGTTCCTTGCTATCGTTCGGAGAATATCTTGGCGAGCTGTCCAATTTGATTTTCTAAATTTTTTATAGATCCGGTGAGATTCCAGATATTGGACTCATTTTAGGCAACATATTTAGAGAAGACGTTTTCAATTGTAGACGGCTTCAGGGGTGGTGGCGGAAATCCAGGAGGATTCATATTAGGCGTGCACTCAGCATTATTTTAGTTGCTCCATGAGAAATTTGGATGATTCCTTAAACCCGGATTATAAGCGTTTTATAAAGAATATTTTGCGGGTTGATGGAAGGACGATAGGAATTTCCCATGTAGTCCACATGCTCTTCAATTAAATTATTATTATTATTATTATGCGCCAATTAGTGGTGGCGGAAGAAACAGACATCTCTTCTACTTGCTTAGTTAGCCGTTCAACTTGTAACACTAAACTAGAGGTGGCCTCGACTTCATAGAGTCCAGTAGGCTTATTAGGGCGCGTCCATGGCACATTCCACTAAAAAGCATTCATGGTCATTTCCTCAAAAAGCTCTTGAGTGGCTTTCGGGGTTTTATTATTTAAAGTACCCCCCGTGGCTGCATCAATCATTTGTCTCGTTTGGAAATTTAATTCATTATAGAAAATTTTAACCTATTGCCAATTGGGAAGTGCATGGTGAGGACATCTCCATAAAAGTTCCTTGAAGCTCTCGCTTTTATAGTAGACAGTCTCCGAGTCAATTTGTAGAAATGAAGCAATATTAGTACGCAATTTAGCGGTCTTGGCCAGAGGGAAATATTTTGTTGAGATTTTCTCCGTCATTTCGGCCCATGTAGTGATGGATCCTCTAGGAAGAGAGCCCAACCATTACATTTCCTTTGACTGCAATAAAAAAGGGAATAACCGCAATTGAATGGCGTCATCAGTAACGCCATTTATTTTAAATGTATCGCATATTTCAAGAAAATTTGAAAGATGAGAATTTCGATCTTCGTCCGGTAGAGCATCAAAGGTCACTGATTGTTGCACCATTTGGATAATGCTAGACTTGATCTCAAAATTATTATTCATCACTATAGGGTCCACGATACTTGATTGTATCCCTTCCAATTTCGGTCGCGCATAATAGGACACGGTCCATTGCTGGTCCTCATCAGGATTTCGCTCACCCATAATTTCTAAGTTAATGTCTCTGATAGATTCTTTGAGAATTCTTGGTACTTCATGATCACGAAATTGGAGGTGTCGTCGTAAGGTGCGCTCGATTTCCTGATCAAAATGAAAATTAGAATTATTCGAAGAATTTCCTCGGGTCCTACACTGGAATGAGAAAAAAAATTAAAAATATAAAGAAGGAAAGAAAGGATTACAAAAATTAATATTTTATTTATATATATATATTTATGATTTATTAGGCAATTTTAGATTAGTAGTCTTTGACTTCCCAAGGTCTACCCGCTGAAGGGCTCGCACTGGTACTAGAAGATATACTGGGGTGACATCCCAAACCTTCCTTTCCTAGAATATTGTTGCACCTTAAAAATAAAGAAAAGAAACGATAAAATTAATTGATATTCCTTTTTCGAAATATCAACTCAATCCCCGGTAGCGGCGCCAAAAACTTTATTGATAAAATTGTGATTGGAGGAAAGAAGTTGTAGAGATTAAGAACAAGATGTTCTCCAATCCTATATTGATAAAAGCAAGCGTACCTTATCGAATGTAGTATATCACATGAATTACCTTGGAAGGAAAATAACAAGAAAAATAAGATTCTAATTCTCTTAAAGAAAACACTTCGAGCGTGGAGGTTCCCAAATCCTGAGTGCACCTCTTTCGAGGATATGTTCAATCGAGTTTAGGTTGATCAACCGAACTCTCATTCGATAATCGAAACCCTTAAAACCCATTTTATCATGGTGAACCCCTCTCCTGGATTTAACTCCAATCTGGGAGATTTAGGTCTTCCTCTCTCGAGTGTTACATTTAACTCTCTTTATCCTTGAATGATTGATTCACATTACGAGCCTCTCGGCTAACTAAAGTGCAAAAATAAGAACGAGAATTATATATCGAAAATATAATCTCATTTCATTAAAATCAGGGATAAATCTTAAACATTATTAAAACAAATCTAATTAAAATATGGCTTATATCATTCCTTAGATCATCTCGATCGAGTACTAATAAGAATTTAACTACTCATTGAGATGGAGGAACATCAAAAGTAAAGGAATATATGATGAAATAAGAAGAGAGTAAGAGAAGAAAGAACTAGTTTTATTGAATTCTCAAAAGAAAATTACAAACTAATGAAATAAAACTTCTAAGACAAATAAGAAAGCAAAGTACAAGAACTTAGAAGCAGTAAAATAGTACAAGAAAAGTTGAAGAAAAATCCAAATATTTGTCCTTTGATTTCTGGAGGAATTGGCTTTAAATAGGACAAAATTTGATAGTTACACGCCGTCGGTCGCGCCCGTGACCTAGGGCGTATTTGGGCCGGAATCAAAATGGTCGCGGAGGGGGAGCGGTCTAGAGTAATTGCAGGCATTACATTGCATGTCACGCCCTTGGTAACGCCCATGACTTAGGGCATGTAATCCTTAAACTTCATTTGGCGGGAGACTTTTGGCGGGATGGCGCGTGATCAGCTAGCAGGGAGGTACACGCCCATGACTTTTGATTTACACAGGCATGACAAGTGCGACATATCCTCAGGGCGTGATAGCAGGCCTGATCTGGACTAGGCGTGTGAAGCACGATTGGACACGAGCATGACCTCTGGGTCACGGACGTGTACTTGTCAAAATTCTCGTCATGACTTCAGGACACGGCCGGCTTGTTGGATAGATAGGCGCCCTTAGAGGGGGGTGAAAAGGGAAAAAAAAAAAAAATTCTTTTTATAAATTTAGGCAAATTACTAAATTGTTTTGAAATAAACAAGAGCAAAATAACAATTTAGCTAAAGGAAGAGAATATGATAATTTGCAATTTTAGAATTTAGAAACAAGTGTGTTTGCCCGGAAAGACCGCGACCTCCTCTTATTGGGCAAAAGTGCCGGTCTCAGCGGTCTCACAGTTTCGAGATCGCCCAAACCGCTGGAAGCCTTCTTCAACCAGATTCTCCAAGTCTCAGGCGGTCAAGCTTCGGTCAGACCGCAAGACCACGCGGTCTGAGCTCTTTTATCTTTTTGTTATTAACACCCCCACATCTCAGCCCCGTCTCTCATGTATCCCGGGAAGCCCGTAATTTTCAGATCTGCCCCTTTGGGCAGCTCCCGTGTCTATAAATAGAGGGGTAGGGGTACCTGAAAAAGGACTTTTGGCCTCGAGTCTCCAGCTTACAACCTGTGTAAGCGGTCTCAATTTTCTGTGATCATTTTCACTCCTCACCCTGTCCTATTTTTCTAGGCTTCTATTTTTTCCTGCAAAGTTCAATCAAAGTGTTTTCCTTTTCCCCCAGACTCTTTTTCAGCGTCTTTCGTCTTAAGTAACCTGCACTCCACAGTTTTCTCCTTTCCTAAGTGTGAGTTTTGGAGTTACACTTTTTGGTACCAACAGAACGAACACGCGACCTTCAGATCGGAGTGTTTAGGTGAATCCAATAGACTTCGAAATGGCAGACCGTAGGATGAGAGCTCGCCGGTCTTGCAGTGGTCGACCTCCCATCGACTCTGATCCTCTGGACGCCCTCGAGCGTCGTTTCGAGTTACATGTTTAGCAGGCTCTCCGGGAGGCCGCTCGAGCTCGGCATGAGGTTGCCCAAGCTCAGCAGGAGATCACGCGATCCCAGCAGGAGATCGCGCGATCTCAGCAGGAGACCGCTCGCGATCGTCAGGAGATCGTCCGAGCCCAACAGGAGACCGCCAAGCAGATGGAGACCATGAGTCAAGTTCTGGTGGCGATCTCCTAGAGGATGCTTCCTCAACCTGGTCAGACCGCCACACCTGACCGCTTGGCCAGCGATCACCCTTCTGACCGCGCAACCCCTCAGCCTGCAGCTCCTATGCGGTCTCAGCAGGAAGAGTTCGCAGCCCACCAAGGTTCTTTCAGAGCGGCAGCTCAGGGGCCTCCAGCCTGTACCCTGAACTTCCAAGAGGATTATGTTTATCCTCAGGCCCCTGCTACTCCTCTTTCCACTCCTTTTCCTGCCCCATTTCCTGCTCCTTTCCCTGCTTTGTTTTCTGATCCTACAGGTGAAGTTAAGGCGGAGGAGCCTTCGCCTTTCTCTAATAAAATTCGTCAGGAGGCTATCCCCACGGCTTTAGACTACACCGTCTCCCCACGTTCACTGGGGAGAGTGACCCGGTTTTGTATCTTCAGGTCTTCGAGTCAGCTGTTGCTCTTAGGACCATTTCAGATGCAGTAAGGTGCAAACTGCTAATCACCTCCTTTGATGGTCCTGCCATGGAGTGGTTTTACAAGCTTCCCTCCCAGTCCATCACGAGTTTTGCTGTTCTGAGGAAAGAACTCCTCTTAAGGTTCGCGACTGCAAATAAAAGGAAGAGTGGTCCTGCGGCCCTCTTCCAGATCAAGCAGGGAGATAATGAGGCAACGTCTTGCTTCTTTGATCATTTTCAAAAGGAGATTCTTGGAATCTGGGATGTCGAACCAGCTCTGTATATGGCTGTATTGATCAATGGTTTGTAGGAAGGCCCCCTCAAGTTCGAAGTTACCACCATGGAGCCTAGCTCTTACCAAGAGCTGATCAGCATTGCAAACCATTACATAGAAGGGGAAATCAACAACCCCGCATATGTCTCCAATTTGACTAGCAGGGCTGTCCAGAAAGGTTTTGTGGGTTTCTATCCGGCTTCGCCGTCATCCAAACCACCCCAAGAGTTCCCTCCTCTCGCTCCGAAAAGGGGAAGGAACTTCCGCAACAACCGTTTCAACCAGGGGATCCAGCCTTTCCAGCCTAAAGGGCCCCTGATGCTGACCCCTGTCGCTCCAGCTCCGCAAGTTACTCCCGTCCATCAGATCCAGTACGTTCAGCCCCCTCTTCTGACTACCCAGCCATTCTATAATGATTCCCAAGAATCCTTCACGGACCTTGGGGTTTCTATGAATGAGGTAGTTCAGATCCTTCAGAAGCAGCCTTTCTTCAGAAAGCCTACCCCGCTTAACTCCGCTCCGAAGTCTCGAAATCCGGCTCTTTACTGTGATTATCACAGGGAAAGAGGCCATCTGACCGATGACTGCAGGGCCCTTCGCGTATTAGTGGAGAAGCTTCTGAAGGAGGGAAAGCTTCGTAATCTCCTCCAGGAGAGCGATCCCTCCAAAGCTTCAACCTCCAAGAGCTAGGAAGTAGTTGAAGTTCACTGGGAGTTTGAGGAGGTTGATGATGTTGGCCATCTCATCAACATCGGATTCCCCAGTGAGTGCATGGATGCAGACGATGAAGGTGCCTTAGGTAACATTTTCTGTATCCATGGAGCTGTAGGGCCAGAGTCTTCAAGGAAGGCTAGTTTGAAAAGGTTTTACCATTCAGAGGTTGCTGCTACCTCCTCTGCCCCGGTCCGAGGAACAGTCACCTTCGGAGAAGGAGACCTTCCTCCGACCTCCAACCCCTTCGACGATGCGGTCGTTGTCAAAGCAGTGATAGAAAACTACACTGTGGAGAAAATTCTGATTGATACTGGGAGCTCGGTCAATGTATTCTTCAAGCCCGCCTTCGAAGCCTTGAAGACGGGTAAGTCTCTTCTTTCCACTGAGGGATCTCTTTATGGTTTATCAGGAGAGAAGAAGGAGGTGGAGGGAGTCGTTACCCTCTCAGTAATTCTGGTCGGCATCGTCAAGCTTGTGAAGTTCATAGTCGTTGATGCTCCTAGCATCTACAACCCGATTTTTGGGAGGCCCGTTCTGAACGGGTATCAGGCAGTAGTCTCTACCTACCATCAGGCAGTGAAATTTGCCCTGAATGGCAAGCAGCATCGGATTAGGAGCGATCCGAAGAAGGCTAGGGAATGTTAAGTCAAGATGGTCAATATGATCGTATCTTCGTCTTCCCAGGTGGCTGAAGCAGCTTCAGTACCTCAAGTTCCTAATCTAGTTCCAGTTGTGGAGGAAGCTGAAGAAGAAGATGCAATAGATGGAGTTCACTTGGAACCTGCCCAAGCAACTCAAGCTGTCCCCATCAGCGAGGAAGATGAGAGCAAGAGCCTCTCCATCAACACTGAATTGACTGAAGCTGACAAGAGTCAGCTAATCTCTTGCATCCTGAAGAACCTGGATGTCTTCTCTTGGACAGCGGATGACATGCCAGGAGTTGATCCCAATGTCGCCTTCCATCACCTCAATATTGATCCCAACTCCATCCCCATAAAGTAGAAGAAGAGGGTTGTTGCAACGACCCTTGCCCAGCTCAGCCAAGAGGAAGTGGAAAAGCTGCTGAAGGCCAAGTTTGTTCAAGAGATTCAGTACCCTGAATGGGTATCAAATGTTGTAATGGTCAAGAAGTTCGGTGGGAAGTGGAGAATGTGTGTCGATTTCACAAAACTCAATAAAGCTTGCCCAAAAGATTGCTACCCCTTGCCTCAGATAGATTCTTTAGTAGATTTAGCGGTTGGTTATTCTTATATGAGTTTTTTAGATGCGTTCTCAGGTTACCATCAAATTAGAATGCACAGGCCTGATATTCCACACACTTCGTTCATCACAAATGACGGTTGTTTTTGTTATCTTGTGATGCCTTTTGGGCTTAAAAATGCTGGGGCAACGTATCAAAAAATGATGGATACGATTTTTAAAAGTCAAAAAGGAAGAAATCTTGAGGTTTATCTTGATGACCTCTTGATAAAAAGAAAATCATTCTCTTTTCACCTTAATGATCTCTCAGAGACGTTTGCAACCCTCCGAACCTTTAACATGAGACTGAATCCTTTGAAGTGTGTTTTTGGGGCAAGCAAGGGTAAGTTTCTTGGTCATATCCTCACTCCGGGAGGGTTGGAGCCTAATCCAGATAAGGTAAAAGCTATCTTAGAAATGTCACCTCCTAGGTCCCCTAAAGAAGTTCAGCAGTTAGGGGGGAAGGATGGCAGGTCTGAGCCGCTTTATCTCTCGTTCGGGAGATAAAAGTGCCCCTTTCTTCAAGACCCTTCGCGGAGGGGCTAAGTTTGAATGGACACAGGAGTGTGATGATGCCTTTAATAAGTTGAAAAAGCAATTGACATCAAATCCTCTGCTCCAAAGCCCAAGAGAGGGAGAAGATCTCTTCTTATACTTGGGGGTTGGCTCTGATGCCATCAGTTCTGTTTTAGTCCGAGAAGAGAAAAGAAAGCAATTTCTAGTGTATTATATAAGCAAAATCTTGAAGAATGCGGAGACCCGTTATCCTATTCTTGAAAAGCTAGCTATAATGCTTGTAACTTCAGCAAGGAGGCTAAGACCTTATTTCCAAGCCCATTCGATCCAAGTGGTTACCGATCTTCCATTGAAGAGTGTCTTAGAGAAGCCAGAGCATTCGGGGAGGCTAGCTAAATGGGCAATAGAGCTCAGCGAATTTGATATCTCTTATATGCCAAGGGTAGCGATCAAAGCCCGGGTTCTAGCGGACTTCATGGTGGATGCAAGCGAGACCTTGTCGAAGAAGGAAGTTGGAACGCCTCTTGCTTGGACGATTTTTGTGTATGGAGCTTCGGGGAAGAATTCATCTGGAGCAGGAGTTATTTTGATCAATCCGAACGGACTCAGATTGGATCAAGCCTTGAAGTTCTATTTCACAACAACCAACAATCAGGCAGAGTATGAGGCTTTATTGGCTGGTCTCAGATTTTCTAGGGAATTGGGCATTGAGGACGTCCAGGTCAGGACAGATTCTCTGGTGATGGCGTCTCAGGTTAACGGGACTTTTGAAACCATAGATCATATCCTGAAACAGTATATAGCCTTAGTGAAAGGTGACATAGGGAAGTTCAAAAGTTTTTCTATCCAGCATATCCCGAGGGAAAAGAATACAGCAGCAGATGAATTGGGGAAGTTCGGGCTTATTTCGGCAGGAACCACCTCAGAGCTTTTTCATCTAGCAATCGAGGAAGGAGAGATTATGGAGATAGATCAACGCCCATCTTGGATGGATCCATTCATTCTCTACCTCTCAATTGGAAAGCTCCATTCAACGGTAAAAGATAGGAAGAGGTTTAAATTTAAGGCAGCTCAGTACTATCTTGTTGCAGGAGTACTTTATAGGAAAACTTTCCTGTCACCCCTAGCCCGGCGCGTCTCAGAGGAATAAATCCCAATTGTTCTTCGGGAGGTTCATTTCGGAGAGTGTGGCAGCCACTCTAGAGCTCGGACATTGGAGAAAAGAATTCTAAGGCAAGGGTATTTCTGGCCACAAATGAGGAAGGATGCAGAGAAGTTCGCTAAAAAATGTGTCCAATGCCAAAGGTTTGCTCCTCTACAGAATCAACCAGCTTAGCAGCTTAAGTCTATAGCAACCCCATGGCCGTTCGCAGTTTGGGGAATGGATTTGGTTGGGCCTTTTCCTATGGCAAGTGGGCAACGCCGATATATCATAGTCATGGTTGACTATTTTAGCAAATGGATAGAAGCAAAAGCATTGGCACTACTCAGGTCGTGAAAAATTTTATCTAGGGGGAGATAGTATGCAGGCATGGTATTCCAGTGGCAATTATAACGAACAACGATTCTCAATTCAATAATCCGCAGCTCATAGACTTCTGTGGCCAGATTGGCATTGAGTTGTGTTTTGCTTCTGTGCATCATCCTAGAAGTAACGGGCAAGTAGAGGTTGCCAATAAACTCATAATTAATCTCTTGAAGAAAAAGGTGGAAAATCTCCGGGGAAATTGGGCGGAGCAATTATCTTCAATGTTATGGGCTTTAAGAACAACTCCCACCCCAGCTACTGAAGAAACCCCCTTCAAGTTATCACATGGTTCAGAGGCTCTAATTCCTGTGGAATTTGAGGTGAAAAGTCCAAGGGTATTATTATCTCAGCAAAACCAGGATGACTGGATGGAGGAGAATGATGAAGAACTGAAATGCAACCTTGATCTTATCGAGGAGCTAAGAGATACATCAACAATCAGGCAGGAAGAAGTGAAGAGAAGGGTGGCAAGACTATTTGATAAAAATGTCAGAATTAAAGAGTTCGCCGTTGGGGATCTAGTTTTGAAAAAGGTAGATATGGAAACAAGATCTGGCTCAGTGGGAAAGCATAATCCAAATTGGGCAGGGCCGTTCATCGTAAAAGAGGTGCTCAAGAGCGGCGCTTATGGTCTCCAAACTTATGAAGGAGAAGAACTGCCCCACATTTGGAGTGGGGATGACCTCAAGCATTTCTTTTCTTAAAATGCTTGTAGCAAATTCTTTTTCCTTTTTTCTTCCTCTTCCACTTCTCGAACACTATGGAGATATGTTTTCTATCCTTTTTTGGTATATATATATGATAAAGAAAGGTTACCAAAAGATAAATTGTTATAAAAGGCTTGAATCCTGCCAATAGAGACATCAACGGATTCTACTTCATCCTCCTTGACTTGAAGCTCGAGATGTAAATTTGCCAGGACCACAAGTAGCAGGGAGTTTTCGCATATGTGTAGCAGTAGCTCGGGAAGCTCATGAGACGGATGGTTAGAATACTGGGTCCTCGCTAACATCTGACACACCTCAGAACCAGGGGAGGTCGAGTTGAATGTCCAGCTCTGTTATGCATTGCAAGAGGACATTGTAACAGTCTAAATGATCTTCCGGGGAAAGCAATGTCGGCACAGGCTCTGCGGCATGACCACACCTGCCCTATGGATCATTTTATGACTGTAACTCTTGAATACTCATTGGATTGTGGATAGTCAGGGGTCGGTCAAGGAACATCTATGACTGTTGCTCGAATCTTAAAGGGGCGGTCTGAATTTTGTGAGACCGCCAGTTCTAGTTTCTGGTTTCCTGCGATCTTAAATATGTTGAGGCCGCCAGTTTGATCTCCTCCAGGACATGGATGTTTGAGTTTGCTGGTTGAGTTCTCCATTTCTGTAGTAGTCTTCTTCGATCTCTAAATATGTTGAGACTGCCAGTTCTAGTTTCTGGTTTCCTGCGATCTTAAATATGTTGAGACCGCCAGTTTGATCTCCTCCAGGACTTGGATGTTTGGGATTGTTGGTTGAGTTCTCCATTTCTTCAGTGGTCTTCTTCGATCTATAAATATGTTGAGACCACTAGTCTGATCTCCTCTAGGACTTGGATGTTTGTGATTGCTGGTTTGAGTTCTCCATTTCTTTAGTACCTTCACCGATCTCTAATACTCGAAGATCACTCAAATCTCGAAATTTTTCTAACTTATGAATTATCTGTCGCCCATGTAACTCAGGCCCTCATAAGGTGATCTATATAACTGATAGATCGCATCTTGTGCTTGCGATCAAAGCTACTTAGAGGTTTCCTAATCAAGGTTGGCCTTTTCTCTTGATAATGCGGTCAGAAACAGTGAAGATCGCCAGTTCAGAATTTTTCCTCAGAAAGCGATCTAGGCTATTCGTGATTGTCGGATAAAACTTCAAAATTTATGAAGCTCTTGAAATCAATACTCAGGTTTCTCTCTTATATATATATATTGATCATAATCGGTCTGATCATGTTGAGATCGCAAGCTCGATGATTTCTCTTAACAACCCATGATTTAGTTCGATGAACTCAACTCTCAGCTCGACAAAGTCGATTCTCAAGCAAGTTTGGTGGAATTTCCTCTCGTAAGCGGTCTCATCATACTCTTGTTCAAAACCGCCATTTGAAGTTTTGATCCTAAACATAAAGCATTATATATCTATTTTTTCCATTTTTCAATTACTGTTTTGAGATCGAAGACACCTAAGGCATTGAGATCGAATGCCGGTTCTCTCCCGTTGAAAAAAGATCGCAGAGATGCAGTCTATACCAAAAATGAAAAATCAAGGACATATTTATTCACAGAAGAATGGAGGTATGACAAAATTTAACTTCTTCATTCAAAGTACTAGTTACATCAGTCCGCTCGGTCTTCAGAAAAGAAAAAAAAGGATTACAAAATGGTCGATTTATTCTTTGATCTTTTGGGAGACCGCTCATCTGAAGAAGAAAAATCGGCCTCATCAAGTGATTCCTCTGAGGCTTCCTCATGAACCTTTGATTGCCAGGTAGTGAATTAAGTCGAGGCGCTTGCCCGCCAGCCAGGCCAAGATCGCCAACTCTTCCTCTGAAATATTTTTATCTTTTCTAAAAATTCTTTCTGCTCGTGGAGAGGGTTGACTGGCGAGACCGCCGAAATCACCCTCAAAGACCAATATCTCTCAGTCCAGAGCGGAATCTTGTTGGGAAGATTCAGGACTTTAACTCCATTGCAGGAAAAGTACATTAATCCCTTGAATTCCTCTTTCTTCTGAACTTCTTTTAATGACTTTACAGTGAAGGTGCCTCGGAAGATCGCCATGGTAAATTTTATTCTAGCCGACCTCAAGTAGTTAATAAAAACATTCAATAGGCCGATCGAGGTCGGCGGAAGCTGAGCGAACACGAGTCCCTAATATTCTAACACCTCCAGGATCACCCAGGGAATAGGGATTTGAAGACCTTTGTCAAAGTGATCGATTGGGATAATATACCTATCCCCCTCCCCAGAATTCAGTTCTTCATCTTCGAACGGCGGTCTCACTATGATCTGATCGGGAATCGCGTGCTTATCAGCAAAGGTAAGGAACTCTCTCTCAGAGATATGTCTAGGTTTGTGATCGGAGTTCAAGAAAATCTCGGCAGCTTTAGAGCGCGCGGACACCATGCTTAGTGATCGCTAAGATTGACGATCAGAGTGAATTCAAGAAGCGTTATGAAAAGATTCGGGAAATCAACTATTTATAGAAAACAAAGGATGTTATCGTAATGATTGCAATCCTTGAGACCTCCCGGCAAATAATTCAGATCGCCAAACCTGCATAAGTTAGAGAGAAGGCAAGTAAAATAAGCGGTCTCTTCAATTGGAGATCGCGATCACAGAAATACGGAGATAGTGTTGGGAATCTTGCCCACATGATTCCTGATTTGAAGAAGTCACCAAACCAAGAAAACTTCACTTTGTATTTGATTACTTCTCTAGCTTAAAGTCTCAGGAAATTAAAGAAATGTCGTCGAGAAGAATAGGAGACATCGTCGACAAAGTATGCTTGTCGTCATGATATTGAGTAAAGCGAACTCAGAAGGAAGATCGACAACCGCAGAGATTTGGCGTGTTCGTCGAACGCGGAAGGAAGATCATCGAGCTCAGAAGGAAGATCGATGACAACCGAGATTTGGCGTGTTCGTCGAACGCAGAAGGAAGATCGTCGAGCTCAGAAGGAAGATCGACGACCACTGAGATTTGGCGTGTTCGTCGAGCGCAGAAGCAAGTTCATCGAACTCGGAAGGAAGATCGTCGACCGTTGAGACTCGGCAAGATCGTCGAACGAAGGATGGCAAGTTCGTCGATCGCATAATGTTGTTCGTCGAACGCAGAGAAGATGCAGTATCGTCGACTTCACCAAAGTGGCTGTGTCGTCGAGAAAGAACAAACATCGTCGTAAAGAAAGCATGTCGTCAAGAGAACAATATGATCACGACTACATGATGCAAGAAGGAAGATCGCGATGACATAATCAGAGATAGCTTGTCGTTGTAATGATGCAAATATCTTCAAGACAGAATTCAAATCTTGCGGACGTGCTGTCAACAATTAATCCCGCCGCCTGATTGTCTAATCAGTGCGTGCTCTTAAGGAAAGGAGCATCTGACACTTAAGGCAATTTTTCAGAAGACCGTTGGGGACCCCGCAGTCTTATAAAAGAGATAAGAGGTTGCCCTAAAAGAAAAAGGAATCGATCAGAAAGAACAAACTTGCGCATATAGCGAATCGAACAGTACAAGCGGCGCAAGAAAGAAAAGAAAGAAAGAAAAAGAAGAAGCAGTAATCTTCATCAATTGTTAAGGTGCCAATCCTCATCAGGCTAAGAAAAGATTTGAAGAAGAATCATTCGCTCAAGATCTGATTCAAAAGCATCTTCTTCAATCTCAAGGAGCCAATCTTCAACAGGCTAAAGTTGTCGATCTTCATATGGCAGAAGTAACAGTTTTTCTTTTACTGTAACTTTCTTATAAGGCTTGCGGGCCAACTTGTCTAGCTTGAGGGCTGGAGAGCTGTGAGGCTTGAGGGCCAGGGCAGTGCACTTGCGGGTGCGATTTGTCGAGCTTGAGGGCTCAGGCCGTGTTGTAGAGCTTGAGGGTCTGAGGGTCGAGCTTGCGGGCTCGGGGGCAGTAGGGGCTTGCGGTCCTAAGCTGTTGGGACTTGCGGGTCTGTGTTGTAAGGCTTGAGGGCCTGAAGCTTTTGGCGGAGTTTGCCAAGCCTAGCACACTGCTGGGTAGGTGTAGAGAGAAAGAGGACTACTAAAGACACCCCGTCTTGAGGATCCTCTATAGATCTTGTGTCATCTGGTGTGATTTATTTGTGTGCTAATTCTGTGCATTGCTTGAATATTGATAACTCACGCTAATAAATCAAAAAGCACCAAGATCACCTAACCACCCCCCTCTAGGTGAACGTTCCATCCCCAACAAGTGGTATCAGAGGGAGGTTGATCAAAAGAAGACTTAACAGTCCGATTTAGATCAGGAACGATTCACCATGGCCGGTGGAGATCAAAATCGGGAGATGAGATCTATGAAACTTCCAATCTGCACCAAGGAGAACTTTCCCATCTGGAATGAAAGAGTTAGGCTGTTCATGGAAGCGGCTGATCCAAGAATCTATCTGACAGTCCAACAGGGTCCTTTTATCCCCACAACCCCTTCCATCATTGATCCGACGCAGAAGGTAATAAAGAAATATGAAGACAAGACCAAGGACGAGCTAGCCTTGGCAGGCCTGGATAAGAGGGCATAGAATGTTATTGTAAGCGCTGTAGATGATTCAACCCTCCAGAACCTAATTCACTACAAAATGGCCAAGGAGATGTGGGACTCCTTGATCGTATACATGGAGGGTACTGAAGAGGTAATGGACGACAGGAAAACTCTCCTCAACAAGGAATATGAAGCCTTCAAACAAGGCAAGAATGAAACTATCTCCAACTGCTATGAGAGATTTTTCAAGATCGTGAATGGCCTGAGAAACTACGAAAGAGAGTTCACAAACTCTGATCTAAATGACAAGTTTCTCAGATCCCTCACGAAGGAATGGGATATCAAGATATGTGCCATCATAGAGATGGGCCAACTGGGCAACATGGAGCCCAAGAACCTATATGGGAAGCTGCTGTCTCATGAACTCCAGCTTAATACAAGGAAGGCTGAAGAAGAAGAAAGCTCAAAGGTGAGCTCAAGAGAAAGATCGGTGGCTCTAAAGGCTGAGAGCACCAGAAGATTCAAGGGCAAGACCTCTGCTTCTCAGGACAAAACTGAGAACAGTGAGGAATCAGAAGCCAGCTCCTCTGACTCTCATGACCCTGATAGAGAGGTGGCCCTCCTCTCAAAACAATTCAGAAAGCTGCTACATAGAAGAAGGAGGGACAACAGCAGAAGCTCCTCCTCAAGCTCCAGAAGATCTGACTATCGGGACAGATCCAGGGCTCCCAGGGAGGACAGGTATAGATCCAACTCCAGTAAACATGATTTAAATAATACTCTTTGCTATTCTTGCACCAAAATAGGTCACATGGTTGCTAACTGCCCCTCCAAGAAAAGGGAGTCAAGCAACCATGAAGAAAGAAGAAGCTCTAGGAGCAAGAGAACCTCTGAGAAGGGGTTCATGGCAAAGAAGACCAAAATGTTGAGTGACTCTGACTCAAGCTCCTCTGGTACTGAGGATGAGGCACTTATTGGATTGATGGCCATCAATGAAGGCAACCAGGATGACAAGTCTCCTGGAAAGGTAAAACACAGAACTTCTTTATCTGCCTCTGATTCTGGATCAGTGGCAGATTCTTTGCATGATGATGAGGAGGTATCTGCTGCCAACAGCACAGCCTCAAGATCCCAGTATGAAGTTGAATCTGAATTAATAAGGCAATATAAAGCCTTATGGAAAGCCTTCATAGGCAGTAAGAAACTCCTCAAGGTGCAGACCAAGGAGTTAGATTCCTTGAAGCCCGTCCAATCCTAGCTCCATGAGACAGCTGAAAAGCTAACTTCTATGAGTAAATAAGTGGACAAACTTAAGGAAGCAATAAGGCTTAAGAATGCTGAGTTAGGGCAGAAAAATAAGGTCATTAGGGACCTTGAGGAAATGTTGTTGGCTGAGAAGAAACTTGCTTCCAGCTTCTCAATGCCCAAAACTATCCTGCCAATAACTGACGCCTTCTCTGGACAGTTCAGAGCTGGTATCAGTTTCAACCAGGAGCCAGTCATGGGCGAAGATCCTGAAGCTAGACCTTCTTATAAGAAGGTGCTGACAGCAAGTCCTTCAGCCCATAGACCTGCAACAACAGCAGTTAAGAGAATGGGAAAGGCTGTTCCAACAAAGCCTACTCCCAAGAAGGTGAACCAAAGAGTGGTGAAGCCAATTCCTCCCCCGGCTTACACACATGAGGTTCACCCTAGATATGTTAGACAAAAAGCCTTCTCTTCTGATCATCAGCACTGTCCTACTCAGATGATGGCGCAGAAGAGAAGATATAACAGATATGAGTGTTGGTGCTGTGGGAAAGTAGGCCACTTTGCATTGTACTGTTGGTTCAACCCAATAGGGCTCAATGCAAGGAGAGTGTAGAACCCTCCGAGGTTTGCGATTCCATTCTATCACCCTAACAGAAACCAAGGACCCAATCCCTATTAGGTACCTAAGGGGAAGTGATTTGTTTTGCAGGTAGGTCCAAATACCAACCAATCTCCAATTTGGTATTTGTATAGTGCCTACTCCAGGCACATGACTGGAGTCAGAAAGTATTTGAAAGAATTCATCCCTATAGAGAATGGACCTACTGTTATCTTTGGAGGTTCAGAAAAGGGAGTGACTAGGGGCTATGGCAACATCACTAATGGGTTAGTTACCATCACAAAGGTAGATTATGTGGAGGGGTTGAGACACAACCTCATAAGCATAAGTCAGCTTTGTGATCTAGGCTTTGTTATTACTTTCCACAAGGACAAGTCCCTAATTAAGAAGTTCTCAGATTCTGAGACTACCTTAATTGAGACTCGGAGTGGGAACATTTATTGTTTGAATTTCCTCAATATAAATTCTTCCACGCCTATATGTCTTGTCGCTGATGGCAAAGAGGCTCTATGTGTACAATGGCACAAGAGACTTGCACACATCAATTATAAGACAATAGGCAAGCTTTTATCACAAAACCTGGTCAGAAATGGACCTGACATTAAGTGCATCAGAGATGGTCCTTGTCAAGCCTGCCAACTTGGAAAGCAGACTAGGACTAGCTTTAAAAGCATTTCTAACAAAGAGTCCACAAGATGCTTATTTTTACTACACATGGATCTATTTGGTCCCATGACAGTTCATAGCTTAGGAGGGAAGGCCTACACCCTTATAGTTGTTGATGACTACTCAAGGTTCACTTGGGTATTCTTCCTCAAAAAGAAATCAGATACCCTAGATATCTTGAAAAATTTTGTCAGGCAGATCCAGAATGAGATGAACTATACTGTGGTCAAATTCAGAAGTGACCATGGGATAGAATTTCAGTCAGGGGCCATGACAGAATTCTGCCAAGACCTATGTATCTCCCAAGAATTCTCCTCCCCCAAAACTCCTCAACGGAATGGGGTTACTGAAAGGAATAACCGAACCTTGATAGAGACCAGCAGGACAATGCTAAGTGACTCCTCCTTACCAGAATACTTCTGGGCAGAGGCTGTCAACACTGCTTGTCATGTGATAAACATGGCCTCAATCATCAAAAACCACAAGAAAACTCCCTATGAGCTAATGAAGGGCAGAAAACCAACTATATCTTACTTTAGGATCTTTGGTAGCAAATGCTACGTCCTTAATAATGGGAAATCCAAACTAACTAAGTTTGCTGAGAAAAGCTGTGAAGGTATTTTTGTTGGATACAGCTCCCACAACAGGGCATACAGAGTATACAACCTCAATACCCAAACAGTGGAAGAATCTGTTCATGTTGTATTTGATGAGACTATCCTTATCCATAAGGGCTGGTCTAGTTATCTAGTGAATGTAGGTACAATGGAGAGATTAGAGAAGCTATCCATTGAAGACAAGACAGATACCTCACTCAACAACAAGAATTAGTCTTTGATGGTTGAAATAGAGGTAGATCCTGCAGACGATACAGAAACGGCTGAAGAAGTGCAGCCTAAAGAAGTAGCTCATACAGAAATACCCAGAACACTACCAATTGCCTTGAGACAAGTAAGAGATCATCCCCAAGAGAAGATAATAGGAAATGTCAACCAAGGTGTGCTGACAAGGAGTAGAGCTGCAAATCAAGCATTGTACCTGAGCTTTCTCTCTCAAATTGAACCCAAGAAATTTGAGGAAGCAAATCAGGATCCATTTTGGATTGCTGCAATGTAGGAAGAACTGAACCAATTTAAAAGATGCAAAGTGTGGAAATTGGTTCCAAGACCCCAAGGACACAACATCATAGGAACCAAATGGGTCTACAGGAACAAGTTGGATGAAAATGGAATCATCACTAAGAATAAAGCAAGACTAGTGACAAAAGGCTACAAACAAGAGGAAGGGATAGATTTTGATCAGACATTCGCTCCAGTAGCCAGACTGGAAGCAATAAGACTGTTCCTAGACTATGCAGCATACAAAGGTTTCAAGGTCTACCAAATGGATGTGAAGCCAGCCTTCCTAAATGGTGACCTCAAAGAGGAAGTATATGTAGAGCAGCCTTCAAGTTTAGTCGACTCTACTTATCCTGATTATGTTTACTTTCTTAGAAAGGCACTTTATGGCTTAAAGCAGGCACCAACGGCCTGGTATGAGACTCTGTCAAGCTTTCTAATTGAGAACAAGTTCTCAAGGGGAAAGATTGATAAGACATTGTTCCTAAGGGAAGTGAAGGGCAAGATCTTGCTAGTCCAGATCTATGTGGATGACATCATCTTTGGCTCTACAGATAACAATCTCTGCAAAAAGTTTGCCAACTTGATGCAGGGAAAGTTTGAGATGAGCAGTATCGGTGAGCTCAAATACTTCCTAGGTCTCCAAGTGAAACAATCTAAAGATGGGATTTTCATCTCTCAGACCAAATTCACTAGGGAGCTAGTCAACAAATTTGGATTGGAGAGTGCTTCTTCAATGAAAACTCCAATGGGAACCAATGTGTCTCTGGACAAGGATGAGAAGGGAATACCCTTTGATGAAACCAAGTACAGATGCATGATTGGATCCTTGCTTTATCTAACTGCAAGTAGGCCTGACATAATGTTTGCTACATGTGTTTGTGCTAGATATCAGGTGAATCCTAAGGAATCTCATCATGTATCTGTCAAGAGAATCTTAAGATACCTGAAGGGTACATCAAATCTTAGCCTATGGTACCCCAGGAACAATGGCTGTGAACTAACTGGCTATTCAGATGCAGATTATGCAGGGTGCAAGGAAGATAGGAAAAGTACATCAGGGACATGTCAATTCCTTGGTGGAAGACTGATCTCTTGGAGCAGGAAGAAGCAGACAAGTGTGGCAATCTCAACAGCAGAATCGGAATATATCTCGGCTGGAAGCTGGTGTGCCCAACTGTTATGGATCAAACATCAACTTGAATATTACAACCTAAAGATGGTCAAAACACCCCTCTTTTGTGACTCTTCAAGCGCAATCTCAATTGCTATGAATCCTGTCTCTCACAGCAGGACTAAGCATATTGAGATCTGGTATCACTTCATCAGGGATCATGTGGAATATGAGGATATCACCCTTGAGTTTGTCCCAACAGACAAACAAGTGGCTGATATATTTACAAAGCCCCTAGATGAAGCTAAGTTCAACTTCTTCAAATTCCAACTGGGAATGTTGAACTTAGAGTAATCATCAACTTAGTTTTCACTAACCCCTTTCTAGATGATTGGTTAGACAAGCTTTCAGGATTTGGATGAACTATAACCGAGCAAGGGGGAGACTTGGACTATTGTCTACTTAAAAGAAGCTCCAGGACAGAAGTCAAAAAGGGGGAGAAAGAAGAAGCAGTCATCAAATGCTCAAGACAAGATTGCTCAAGAAAACCTCAAAGATAGGGGGAGCAAAGAAGTAGGGGGAGTCGTAAAGAAGAGACATCAAATCAAGGGGGAGCCACTGGTTTTATGCACTCAGGGAGTTCAACAAAGATAAGTACAATCTTACATGCTCAAAGTTAAGATTATAATATTTATTGTCCTGTGAAAGTCGTCTTGAATTGAGATTCTGAATTCTTCAAATAGGGGGAGATTGTTGGGAATCTTGCCCACATGATTCCTGATTTGAAGAAGTCACCAAGCCAAGAAAACTTCACTTTGTATTTGATTACTTATCTAGCTTAAAGTCTCAGGAAATTAAAGAAATGTCGTCGAGAAGAATAGGAGACATTGTCGACAAAGTATGCTTGTCATCATGATATTGAGTAAAGCGAACTCAGAAGGAAGATCGACGACCGCCGAGATTTGGCGTGTTCATCAAATGCGGAAGGAAGATCCTCGAGCTCAGAAGGAAGATCGACGACCGCCGAGATTTGGCGTGTTTGTCGAACGCAGAAGGAAGATCGTCGAGCTCAGAAGGAATATCGACGACCGCTGAGATTTGGCGTGTTCGTCGAGCGCAGAAGCAAGATCGTCGAACTCAGAAGGAAGATTGTCTACTGCTGAGACTCAGCAAGATCGTCGAACGAAGGATGGCAAGTTAGTCGATCACAGAATGCTGTTCGTCGAACATAGAGAAGACGCAGTATCGTCGACTTCACCAAAGTGGCCATGTCGTCGAGAAAGAACAAACATCGTCGTAAAGAACGCATGTAGTCGAGAGAACAATATGATCACGATGACATGATGCAAGAAGGAAGATCGCGACGACATAGTCAGAGATAGCTTGTCGTTGTAATTATGCAAATATCTTTAAGATAGAATTCAAATCTTGCGGACGTGCTGTCAGCAATTAATCCCGCCGCCTGATTGTCTAATCAATGCGTTCTCTTAAGGAAAGGAGCGTCTGACACTTAAGGCACTTTTTCAGAAGACCGTTGGCGACCTCACAGTCTTATAAAAGATATAAGAGGTTGCCCTAATAGAAAAAGGAATCGATCAGAAAGAACGAACTTGCGCATATACCAAATCGAACAGTACAAGCGGTGCAACAAAGAAAAGAAAGAAAGAAAAAGAAGAAGCAGTCATCTTCATCGACTGTTGAGGTGCCAATCCTCATCAGGCTAAGAAAATATTTGAAGAAGAATCGTGTGCTCAAGATCTGATTCAAAAGCATCTTCTTCAATCTCACGGAGACAATCTTCAACAGGCTAAAGTTGTCAATCTTCATCCGACAGAAGTAACAGTTTTTCTTTTACAGTAACTTTCTTGTAAGGCTTGCGTGCCAACTTGTCTAGCTTGAGGGCTGGAGAGCTGTGAGGTTGAGGGCAAGGGCAATGCACTTGCGGGTGCAATTTGTCGAGCTTGAGGGCTCGGGGGCAGTAGGGGCTTGCGGGCCTAGGCTGTTGGGACTTGCGGGTCCGTGTTGTAGGGCTTGAGGGCCTACGTGTCGAGCTTGCGGGATCAGGGGCAGTAGGGGCTTGCGGGCCTAAGCTGTTGGGACTTGAGGGTCTGTGTTGTAAGGCTTGAGGGCCTGAAGCTTTTGGCAGAGTTTGTCGTGCCTAGCACACTGCTGGGTAGGCGTAGAGGGAAAGAGGACTACTCAAGACACCCCATCTTGAGGAACCTCTATAGATCTTGTGTCGTCTGGTGAACGTTCCATCCCCAATAGATCGCAAATTATTTCGGGAAATTAAAACAGAGTATAAGTCACAACAGCACCAAATATATTACAGGCCCAGAATAAAATTGTTCATTAAAACCGGTCTAAGTAATATGATATGCGGTCCTATTTCTTTTGATCTTTTTTCCTCCCAATAAAATCCCCAACATCTTGCATATCGTTGACCGCAACCCAAGTAGACGGCAGGCTGTCATTCGCCACCATAGCAGCTTTGTGGATCTTAGACATCTCGCGGTCAACCTGCTCCATGGGAATCACCATTATTTTGGACGTCGATCTTCGATCCGGGAGACCGCTGGAAGGACCTGCCTTCATCGTCATATGGGAAGGACCGCCCCAGAGGGTGGAGATCTCAGAAGCGAGTGCGGCGGTTTTCCCCCTATAATAATCAGCATCTTTTTCCGCTTTTCGAAGCTTCACCTCATATTCGCCCCAAATCTGTTTTTCTTTGGCGCGTAACATCTCTTCAAAGCTAGCGGTCTGAGTTCGAAGGTGATCCTCTAGAGCCCGCTCCCGGTCTCTCATAGTTTTCATATAATCAAGCATGAGCTTGAGGAGTTCTGCAAACATTGGAGGAATCGACATTCGTTGAGAAATCTTACCCTCTTTAGGAGCCGAGCTTATATCATCATCTGCGGTCAGAAGAAAGTTATTAGTGTCAAAAATGATCATCAAAGGAAAGGGAAAAATCGCGCGTGAGATACTTGACAAAGTATGGAGACTGCAGTCAAGTAAGGCCTTTTTAACTCCTTTTGAGACTGCATGATCAGCGGTCAGCAAAAGGCGGTCGGAGCCCGTTAGACGTTCTAGGTTTATCTTTTCTAATTCTCTTTTCTGTGACCGTTCGCCCTCTTTCCTTCTTCTTTTTAATTCGACGTTCTAGTTTTTCAGCCGAAGTTTTCGCCTTCAGCATCCCAGCTCTGATCGTCTCGACCAAAGCATACTCAGTCTGAGTCGCTATCTGATTAAGCACCTCCACGTTTTTCTGGTGATCAAAAGTTATTACCATATCTGAAAGATTTATTACAAGGGGATTCAGAGAGCCACTCACCTCCCCAGTAGTATCTGCGATCACCAGCTCGGCAGCAGAAGTTTTGGAAGCAGAATCAGCGTTGCCCTTCAAGTTCTTGACCATTGAGGTTTTACCAGAGCCTGTGGACTCTTTTTTAATAACTCTTTTTGTTTTAAGTGCAGACTTTAGCGATCTCCGAGTCTGCGCTGCTGCTTTCATCATATCTAGAGCATCCATCCTTAAAGATCTTTTGCGGTCTCAGAAGACAGTGATCGCTCGAAGCCCAGGTTTTCAATTTCTTCTAGAATGTGCTGAAAACTGAAGTTTCGTGGTGGTATTTATAGGAAAAATCGCATTAATGACGGTCGCGGTCTCGGCGGTCAAGATACATTTTCGAAGTTCCAGTGCAACTTACAAATGTGCGGGGATTATGTTTGCCCGGAAAGACCGCGACCTCCTCTTATTGGGCAAAAGTGCCAGTCTCAGCAGTCTCACAATTTCGAGACTGCCTAGACCGCTGGAAGCCTTCTTCAACCAGATTCTCCAAGTCTCAGGCGGTCAAGCTTTGGTCAGACCGCAAGACCATGCAGTCTGAGCTCTTTTCACTTTTTGTTATTAACACCCCCACATCTCTGCCCCGGCTCTCCTGTATCCTGGGTAGCCCGTAATTTTCAGATCTACCCAATTGGCAGCTCCCGTGTCTATAAATAGCGGGGTAGGGGTACCTGAAAAAGGACTTTTGGCCTCGATTCTCCAGCTTACAACCTGTGTAAGCGTTCTCAATTTTCTGTGATCGTTTTCACCCCTCACCCTGTCCTATTTTTCTAGGCCTCTATTTTTTCCTGCAAAGTTCAATCAAAGTGTTTTCCTTTTCCCCTAACTCTTTTTCAGCGTCTTTCGTCTTAAGTAACCTGCACTCCACATTTTTCTCCTTTTCTAAGTGTGAGTTTTGGAGGTACACTTTTTGGTACCAACAAAGTGCTGAATTGTTTTATGATGAAAGAGATTAAAATAAACAATTTAGATAAAGTGATTCGAAATGAAAGCTTAGTAACTAATATAGTAGAGATTATGCCAAAAAGAGAAATCAAGTAAACACAAATAGAGACATGATTATGTATATATTTAAAAGTGTTTACAAATACTTGATTTCAATAAAGCTAGAAATCAGAGGCGACAAATATGTAAATAATTTTTCCTTTTAAATACTGACTCGTATCCCCACAAACCAGTTGGCTTTAGCCAATCCTTCCCCATATCTGGCCTCAAGCAGCTCTAGCCAATCCTAACCCCGGATATATCCTTGAGCACCCCCTAGATCCAATCTCCTATACCTAGTCGCCAACTCACGCGGCGAATTACCCCCTAAGCCGCGCAAGGACCTAGTCTCCAACACAAGGCGATTTCTCTATACGGTGACAAAATGGAATGAAACAAAAATAATGATAACAACAATAAAAACTTCCTATATGAGATCTTCTGAAGTCGGAGATGAAGGATCGTTGTAGTATTAGTGAGGTCGAGGCGATCGTCCTTCGGATGTAGCGTGACATAGTCCTCCTCCAAAATTCTCCTTAAGCTTTTTGTGGGAGATCCATCTTCGGCAGCATAACAGCAATGGAATTTTGGCACAAGTAATCTCTCTAGGATGGATATCCAAAACGATAGAGAAGACAACAATTTATAGAACTTGGAGATAGCGCCTGCGGTAGCTCCTAGCACCTGCGGTAGCTCCTAGCGCCTGCGATAGCATTTGTGTGGAAGCGGTTATGAAACCATCGTGGTGTGGCGTTGTGCGCACAAACTTGAGCTAGCGCCAAGCGGTAGCGCTAGCTCTGGCGGTAGCGCTGGCACCAGGTGGTATCCCTAGTGCTGGCGGTAGCTCTCCTTCAGAGAATTTGATTTAAAGCTCGTAGCTACCTGTAGAGTATTGCACCTATAGTTCCTGCACAGTATAAACACACGACAAGCAAGATCAAATACAATATGGGATTTTTTATTCTCAAACAAAGGGATGTGACACACATGTCCAGCAATCTCCCCCTCTTGATAATAACAAATCCTCTTAGCAAGAAATCAACAAAGTTGTTTATAGAATATGATAAGCGAGATAAAAGTGCAACTATATTATTTGATAAGCATGAGAATGTGCATACTCCCCCTATCTTAATGCTCCCCCTACATAAATGCAATTTATGTTTTACTCCCCCTAAATGATAGATTATATGAATTAGTCTCCCCTTAAACTTCTTGATTTCTCCTCTACATTTCTTCAAATTAATCTCCCCCTTTTGGTATTATCAAAAGAAGGTGGGGGTAAGGGTAGTAAAGAGGCATTCTTTATAAATGATAAATCATGATCGAGCTTTTGTAATATATAAAATGATAAAGAGTTTAAGCATAGTATATAAGAGATTTCAAATAAAAAGATAAGAGTTGTAAGCAAGCAGAAGATTATAAGAAACATCTTTTGTAAGCTTGAAAAGCATAAATATAAATATGAATTTATGTTCAAAATGTAAAAATGTTTTAACCTTTTTGAAATCTCAAAGTTTTACATAAAGTTACCAAGCATGAAATGAACATAAAAAAAATTATACTACAATGTTACTTAATTTCAAGTTTAAGGGATACCAAACATTGTATAGATTATGTTAGGTTATCTAGTGCATTTCTTATATAAAGAGTAGTATAGATAAAGCATTAGAATCCAATACTCACGAGAAGAAGTGTTATGAAAGATAATGATGTGCACATACGTGTATTTTGAGCAATGTTAACAATTGATTTAAATCATAAAATACAAGACATATGTAGAGTAAAGTGCACAATAAAACATAAGTATATTTACTTTCACACACTATAATGCACATATTTTTAGAAAAAATGGTATACTAACTAAGGTTTGCACAAGACACTTTACAATTCGTTCTATGGTGCTCAACCTCATAATGCTTATGAAGACTTATCAGGAGGTTCAAGTAGTGCTTGGTGGAGTTATATTTGTCTTATTTTTATTTTTGTTCACTTTTGTGAGACAACATTCTCAGAATACACTTGTTTTGCAAACCCAAATTTTTGTTTTTAAAAACAACCACTTTTCTTAATTTCTTAAGTGCAATTCAAATGTTGTGTAGATAAACTTATTCATGTTTTAATTCATTGCATAATTACAATACACAAGCAAGCATTTTATATTTTAACAAACATGTAGATTACCAAAATAAGTGAGGGAAAATGTATCATTATTAATCACAAAACATTTACTCATACTTAGAGGCATGCTAAGCTTGGTTCTACACATATTTTTCAATACAAATAATGCACTTAATTAGATATATCAAAGCATGATAAACAACACATTGTTCATAGAAATTTGAAGGAATAATTTTTAACATTGTAAATAATTCTAAAAAATAGAATTCATACATGCTTGATATTAACAATAAATATCATACATTATTTTATTCTTTTGAAATTTTTAATGAAAGAAAAAAAAGGAAAACCAAAAACATATTTTTGCATTTTTGAATTTTGAAATTTTGTAGTTGATTTTCCATAATATAAATATAACAAAAATAACAAATGTCAGAAATACAAACTAAGTAGTACATATAAACTAACATAATTTTAAGAATTTTTAGAAATTTTAAAAAGCAGAAAAATCAAACACCCACACTAGCGCCGGCGCTAGCGCGACAAACAGTAAGAGAAATCTTGAGAATTTTGTAATTCTATTTTTTGATATTTTTTAAGAGTCTTAAGTGTAGTCTTATGCAGAAATTTTGTAATTTTTGGAGATGTCTTGATTGCTCACATTTCATAAAACTTTAGTATTTTTTATATAACTTCTCCTAAGATGTCTAAGACTCCTAATTCCAACCTTAACATTTGAAAGCTTGCATCGTGAAGAGGTTTAGTGAATATATCAGTAAGTTGAGAGTCCGTGCCAATGAAACTTATTCTAACATTTTCCTTTTTAATGTGATCTCTTATGAAATGATGACATACATCTATATGTTTGGATCTAGAATGATGTACCAGATTATTTGTGAGATCAATGGCATTTTTGTTGTCACATTTTATTTCAGTATGTTTTAGATGAAAACTAAAGTCCTCTAGAGTTTGGTTCATCCATAGTGCTTGTGCACAACAACTCTCTAGTGCAATATATTCGGCTTGTCTGTTCGCGTGGTCTGGCGATCTGAGTTTGTCAAGTCATCGACAGCTTGTATTTTTTTGTATTTTGTGCTTCTCTCCTCCGTGATTCTTATGAATCATGTCCCGCCAAGTATACCTCGTATTGTAAAGATAAAGTTAATGCCAAAGAACTATTCAGTCTTCCTATTATCATTGCGTTCCTACACTTGTGGAAAGTTTGTGAAGTGTTCCGCATTTTACTTCAACTCTGGACCTCAAATTTTTTAACATGGTATCAGAGGTAGGTTTCTAAGCAGTAGTTGTTGTTACTTCTCTCGGGATCCTCAAGGTGGTTAGCAATCAGTGGGATAGCAATAAAAGGAGGATATGCTGGAGGTCTTGGTATTGATCTCCTTACGTAAACTAACTTTAAGAGGCGGAAGTCTTGCATGGAGAGCTATCTTCTTGGCGAGGATTTATGGGAGGTAGTAGGAGGAGAAGCAAGACAAGCTGTTATTCCTGCTGAAGGGAATGCTGAGCTCGTGAAGGCTTGGAAGAGAACAAATGCGAAGGATGAGTTCACTCTCAAGCGAGCTATCATTCCACAGCTGTTTGATCACATCATTGGATGTAGATCAGCTGCAGAAATTTGGACAGCCTTAGATGGCTTGTTCAATAAGAAGAATGTAGCTAGGCTACTGTTCTTAGAGAATGAGTTGGCGAAAGCTACTCAGGGAGATTTGTCAATCTCAACGTTCTTCTTAAAGATGAAGAACCTTTGCGCAGAGATATCGGCATTAGACCCAGATGAGCCTATCTCAGAAGCTAAGCTGAAGAGGCACATAATCCGCGGCTTGCGGAGGGATTATGTGGCCTTTGTTACTGTTGTTCTAGGCTTGACCAATGAGCTATCATTGCTGGAACTGGAGAACTTACATGCTTCACAAGAGAGTTTGGCTAATCAAATGCCAGGGATGTCAGTCTCTGGGGGAGAAGGTGAGGTTCTCTTCTCTGGCAAGAAGAAGAGATGGGACAAGAAGAAGAAAACATCTAGAGATGATGGTCCATCTACTTCATATCAGCGGGAGAGGAGCTATGCTCCTAAGCGTGATGGGAAGAATAAGGAAGGACTTAGATTCTTCAGGTGCATCAAGCTTGGTCACTTCAAGAGAGATTGCCAAGTTAATCTTCAGCCAGGGAAAGTTGCAGGAAAGGAGGAGGTTGGTTCCAATTCTGACGGTAGTTGGGGTGGTGGATGTGCATTCATGACGGGCACTTATGTTCGGGAATTGGCTTCCATCAACTATCAGGATGATTGGATAGTGGACTCTGGGTGTGGTCATCAACTCACTAGGGATGAGTCGAAGTTCTGCTCATTGCAAGCGTATATAAGTAATGATGCTATCATTACAGCTGATGATACTATACATGCAGTAGAGAAGGGGTGTGGTTTCCTAGAATGATGATAGAGGTACTCTAACATTGAAGAGTGTCTATCATGTTCCGGGGATGAAGAAGAACCTCTTCTCAGTGACTAATGTTGTGGATGCTGGCTATCATGTTATGTTCGGTCCAATAGAAGTGAAATTTCTCCGAAATGTTTTAGCCGTGAAAGCTGAGGTCACTCATATAGGGAGACGGTTGAAGGACTTGTTTGTTCTTTCAACAAGTTCCTATGTTGATAAGCTAATGGCTAACGACAGCGCCGCTATCTGGCACGAAAGACTTTGGCATTTTGGGATGGATAATTTGAAGGCTATGGTGGGAAGAGGTCTTGTGAAAGGTTTGCTTAGCTTGTCATCATTCGAGGATGGTCACATTTGTGCAGGTTATTAGTTTCGTAAGGCTCAACGTCTTCCATTTGACAAATCACAAAGCAGATGCAAAGCACCATTGGAGTGTATACAAGGTGATCTGCTTGGACCTACCAACACTGCCAGTCTTGGAGGTAGCAGGTATATGCTGATTTTGGTTGATGACTTCACCAGATATACTTGGGTATATTTTCTGAAGGAGAAGTTGAAGTCATTCAAGAGGTTTGTGGAGTTCAAGGAGCTGGTGGAAGGTCAGCTCAACCTGTAGGTCAAGAGGTGTTGGATCGATAGGCGCCCTTAGAGGGGGGTGAATAAGGGAATAAAAATTCTTTTTATAATTTTATGAAAATTACTAAATTGTTTTATAATAGGAAAAGGCAAAATAACAATTTAGCTAAATTATGAGAATATCATAATATCCAAGTTTAGAAGCAAGTACTAAATTGTTTTATGATGAAAGAGATTGAAATAAACAATTTAGATAAAGTAATTAGAATTGAAAACTTAGTAACCACTATTTTAGAGATTATGCCAAGGAGAGAAATCAAGTAAACACAAATAGAGACATGATTGTATTTATATCAAAAGGTGTTTACATAAATTTGATTTCAATATCGCTAGAAATCAGAGGCTTACAAATGAAAATGATTTTTCCTTTTCTATACCGACTCGTATCCCCACGAACTGATTGGCTTTAGCCTATCCTTCCCCGGATATGGCCTCAAGCCGCTCTAGCCAATCCTTCCCTGGATATGTCCTCGAGCACCCCCTAGATCTAATCTCCTAGACCTAGTCGCCAATAGACGCGGCGAATTCCCCCTAAGCCACGCAAGGACCTAGTCGCCAAGACAAGGCGAATTCTCTAAACGGTTACAAAAGTATATGGAATGAAAATAATGATAGCAATAATAAAAACTCCCTATATGAGATCTTATGAAGTCGGAGATGAAGGATTGATGTAGTATGAGCAAGGTCGAAGCGATCGTCCTTCGGATGTAGTGTGACGTAGTCCTCCTCCAGAATTCTCCTTAAGCTTTTTGTGGGAGATCCATCTTCGGCAGCAAAACAGCAATATAATTGTGGCACTAGCAGTCTCTCTGGGATGGATGTCGAAAATGAGAAAGAAAGCTCCAATTTATAGAACTTCTCCTAGCGCCTGCTGTAGCTCCTAGCTCCCGCGGTAGAGATCGTGTAAAAGCGGTTACGTAACCGTCGCGGCATGGCACTGTGCACGAACTCGAGCTAGCGCCAGGCGGTAACCCTAGCGCTGACGGTAGCTCTCCTTCAGAGAATTTGATTTGAAGCAGCTAACTACCTGTGGAGTATTGCTCCTATAGTTCTTGCACACTATAAACACACGACAAGCAAGATCAAATACAATATGGGATTTGTTATTCTCAAATAAAGGGATGTGACACACATGTCCAACAATTTCCCCATTTTGATAATAACAAATCCTCTTAGCAAGAAATCAATAAAGGTGTGTATAGTATATGATAAGCGAGATAATAGTGCAACAATAGTATATGATAAGCATGAGAATAGTGCAAACGCCCCTATCTTAATGCTCCCCCTACATAAATGCAATGTATGTTTTACTCCCCCTAAATGATAGATTACGTGAATTAGTCTCCCCTTAATCTTTTAGATTTCTCCTCTAGATTTCTTCAATTAATCTCCCACTTTTGGTATTATCAAAAGAAGGCGGGGTAAGGGTAGTAAGGAGGCATTACTTAGGAATTATAAATCATGATCGATCTTTTGTAATATATGAAATGATAAAGAGTTTAAGTATAGTATATATAAGAGATTTCAAATAAAAAGATAAGAGTTGTAAGCAAGCGGAAGAATATAAGACACGTCTTTTTGTAAGCATGAAAAGGATAAGTATAAATATGAGTTTAAGTTCAAAATGAAAAGATGTTTTAACCTTCTTGAAATCTCAAAGTTTTTCATAAAGATACCAGGCATGAAATGAACATATGAAAAAGAGAATATACTACAATGTTACTTAATTTAAAGTTTAAGAGATACCAAAACACTGTAGAGATCATGCTAGGTTATCTAGTGCATTTCTTATATAAAGAGTAGTACAGATAAAGCATTAGAATCCAATACTCATGAGAATAAGTGTTATGAAAGATAATGATGTGCACATAAGTGTATTTTGAGCAATGCTAACAATTGATTTAAATCACAAAATACAAGACATATATAGAGTAAAGTACACAATAAAACACAAGTATATCAACTTTCACACACTTTTAATGCACAATATTTTATAAAAAGTGGTGTACTAATCAAGGGTTGCACAAGACACTTTATTATTCTTTCCAAGGTGCTCAACCTCACAATGCTTATGAAGACTTATCAGGAGGTTCAAGTAGTGCTTGGAGGAGTTATATTTGTCTTTTCTTTTGTTCACATTTGTGAGACAAAATTCTCCGAATACATTTGTTTAGCAAATCCAAAAAATTTTAATCTCAACCACTTTTCTAAATTTCATAAGTGCAATTCAAATGTAATGTAGGTAATAAACTTATGCAAGTTTTAATTCATTACACAAATACAATACCCAAGCAAGCATTTTTAGATTTAAACACACATGTTGATTACCAAAATAAGTGAGTGAATGGTATCATTATCAATCACAAAACATTTACTCATACTTAGAGGCATGCTAAGCTTGGTTCTACACATATTTTTTAATACAATCGATGCACTTAATTAGATAAATCAAGGCATGATAAACAAAACAATGTTCATAGTAATTTGAAGAAATAAGTATTAACATTGTAAATAATTCTAAATAATTGAATTCATATATGCTTGATATTTAGCAATAAAGATCATCCAGTTTTTTTTTGAAATTTTTTAATGAAATAAACACAAAAAATCACAAAAACATATTTTTGTATTTTTGAATTTTGAAGTTTTGTAGTTGATTTTTCATAATATAAATAAAACAAAAATAACAAATGTCAGAAGTACAAAAACAAAGTAGTACATATAAACTAACATATTTGTATAGATTTTTAGAAATTTTAAAAAACAGAAAAAATGAACACTCACGCTAGCGCTAGCGCTAGTGCTAGCAAGGAAAACAGTAAGTGATTTTTTGAGAATTTTAAATTTTCATTTTTTGATCTTGATTAATAGTCCTTAGAGTAGTCTTATGCAGAAATTTTGTAATTTTTGGAGATATCTTGATTGCTTAATTTGCATAAAACTTTAGCAATTTTCAAATAATTGTGTTTTACATAATCATTTAAGTACAAAAAGATAAATTATGCAAACACAAGAGGACATTTTTGAACGACCCAAATACGCATGATTTAAGTGATAAGTAAAAGAGAATGTTCATGGAATGAGTAATATAAGTATGCCCTAAGATTAAAAACTACCCAGACTAAATGTCTACATGCACCCTAGCCCCATACTAAGTGACAGATGGGCATGAGGAGCTGCACATATGTCGTAGGTTGGTGTGTTAATCCTATATGCACACACTAAAGAACGCTTAACCTAGCACTCTTTCCCCCCAGTGCCTCGCAAGGCCCAACTAGAACCCTCCCTTGTTAAGGATAAGACATGACTTAGAGGTTAGGTCTCTAATGCATACAATCCTATGCCCCCGCTATTGAGAGATATGAAGTCATAGGTGAATAATCTTTGGACCACCTATGCTTTTTAAACTATGGGTTGAATAATAAACTATGATTTTTGTTTAAAGTGAATAATTATAGAAAAATATAAAGCCACATAGTTTTTCTACTTTTATGAGATAATGATATGAGATAACTAGCAAAATTACTAATATTCAATAAGTGATAATGCTAGTATGATGAGTTTTGGGTTTAATGTCACGTCATAAAATTATCTTTAATATTGCATGTATTCCAAAATAGAGTTTCAAATTATAGATCTAGAATAAATTGAAGATTTAGTTTGATTTATTCGTATTATTACAAAGTTGATTCTAGAGTCTACATATATGTGAGATACATGCAATCAATAGCAAAGCATGTCAATACACCAAATAATGGAAAGAAAAACGTATTTCATATTTTTATCATAAGATTCATAATTCCTAGGTGATAGACATTATTGATTTGAGATCTTGATAGAACATGAATTATGATTTATGATTATAGAGAATTTTGCATAGAAGATATGTTAGATCATTATGATGTATGTGAATTCTATTCCTTCTAGACTTATGACAATATGATTTGGTAATTCTCTTTTGAACGAGCATATTTGATTTGTAAGTAAAAAAAAATGATGATCATGCAATCATATCAAAGACAAAGATCACATATATAACGTTTTGAAATTTATAATAAAATTGCAATAATAGAATTTATTGATCTTTGGTTTTCCATAATAATATATGATTCATGATACAATATTCATATATATTCTAATGATTAATCCATAAACTATGTGTTCTCATGGAATTTTAGTATTCTATTATAATTTCATATCACATAGTTATCATGATATTTTAATAACATTGTAAATGTTATCCCTAACATATAAATTTAAGCATTAACTAAGAAGTGATGCTAGGATGATGAGTTTTAATGCAATGTTATTATATAGGATTAATGAAGATAAGGTTGCATGTTATATGAGAAGATTTCAAATTAAATTTCTCTAGACCTTGAATGAAATGATTAAACTTTTAATTTGAACTTAATGATACAAGATGATTATAAGGTCTAAATACATGCAAATAATGGTGACACACATCACACACATAATACCTAAATCAATATATGAAAAAAAAATTATTCTAAGGATAGCATGTGATGAAAAATCCATAGACAGAAATTGCTGAGATAAGAAACTGAAATAAATTTTAAATGGAGATAAATTTGGGCAATTTGACATCACCAAGCGAACTCGAACGGGAAAGCCTGGTTCGTCATTTGATGGAGATTTCTATGCTCTTTCTGAAAACATTTTAAATGCAAAAATCAGACGAGTGGATCAAGAGATATGGTTGTTTGAAGTTTTGATCAAAAACTCGCATTTTTGAAGGATTAAACAAGCATTTTGTGATTTTTTTTTTCGATTTTACTTGATAATATTCTTCATTATAAGGGCTATCATATGCAGCAAACAAAATAGAAAATAATCAAAACGATGGCATTTTAATTTTTAGCCTAAACCATTTAAATCCATTCCGCAAAATAATTTCATTTGTCTTGATAATAATTTCAATATTCAATTTATAATGATAATTCAAGACATTTATTGGTAATTGATTTAAAAGGATAAAAACAAAAAAATATGAGAGATAAGTCACTTATTAAAAACATGTGACTTTTTATTCAATTTGATTTATATGTTATAAAGCTTTAAATGACAAAGTCATAATTCAAATATTTATAAGGTGACCAAAGCATGATAGCTAAAATAAAAAAAAAATAAGCAAATCATGAAGTAGCATTAAATATCATTTTTATTAGTTTCTACTTCATGCATTTGAAAGATATTAATTGATAAGAGATTTAGGTATCCAAAGTTGCCCATGTGTAATGGTTCCTTTGGGTACCCAAATATAACATGATGATTTTTGAGAAGACAAGGATTAATGGGCGGGCCCTTTCAATTAAAGTTGATGTGTCAATTTTCTTTATGGGTCTCCATTCATACCTAGGTTGTTTATCACTCAAATCCATATAATGATTATGTGACATCTTTATATGATGATATTTGTTTGAAAAATAATTCATTGGGGATTTATGTTTATTTTTCAAAATAGATTGAGGTTGATAATCATAATGAATTTTATTATATGGATTCTTTGAAAGTTTATAAGAGTGATAGTCTTTCTTTAGAAGTAATTGTTGATAGAGTGGGTTACAATATGTGTTAAATGATTAGTTCTTATTTTGATGATTTTCATTTCCACTCTTTCTTTTAGACATACTCTTATAATGTGAAGAAAAATATTTTATAGTTTGATTTTCATGAAAAAGAGTTTTTAAATTTGAGTCATGATTGAAAATATATTGAGACTCATAATAGTGACTCTTAAGAATTTTGTGAGGATCATAATTCCTTTTGAAACTAAACTCCTTTCGAGTTGATGTGTGAAAATGGTCCTTTTTAGAAATGATTTTGTAAGTTAATTTATCTTTGTTATTCAAAATCTTATGATGAATGTCATTACAAGAAATTAGAAATTTTCAACAAAAGATTTTAATTGTCTTAACTTCCAAGTTAAAGCATCATTTACAATTATCAATTTTTCATTATGCTTTTTAGAAATTAAGAGCCCTTTTTCAATATCCTTGAATTTTTCTTTTAATAGATTGCAATCAAAACAAGGCTTTGAAATTTTAATAGAGCAAGATGGAGAAACCACATCATAATTAGATTCTACATTAACATTAGCTTTTAACCTTTTATTTTCTAAACGTAATTTATCATTAGTATTTTTCAATATCTTAATTTTACGTTTAGCAATTTGTAGCATATGTAATGTGGAAATAAAATTTGTTACAAAGAGAGAAGAATTTGATTTACTTACATTGCTATCGGAAGAGGCAAGATTTGAACTTAAAGTTCTTTTAACATCTTTTTGGCTCTCCTCTTCCAAAAATAAGATTTCTTCTTCTCTTCCACTTGATGTACTCTCCATGGTTACATCCTGGGAATTGTTTTCTTGAATGCTTGTGCTAATTTGAATGTTTTCTAATTATTATGCATGCTCCAAACCTATACACGAAAGATCAAACATTTCATCAAGAAAATTCCAAACTTTGTAAGCATTAGTAAAATAATAAAACAATTTGGAAATATCTTTAGATAGAACGCAAAATAAAGTATTCATAGCCTTCACATTTAAATGACATTCCTGATTATTTGATTCATCCGCTGGTCTTATAATTGTCGTATTCCAAATTTTGATATCATATGAGTTAAAAAAGATTTCATTAATATTTTCCATCCTTTATAATTTTTGCCTTCAAATAAAGGTGGTGCCAAAGATTTTTCATTTATATAAAAGTTTTTCCCACTAGTAGAAGCGAGATCATGAGACGCCACTATTCTCGGGTTTTAACCGATTTAGAATAACCTTGCTCTGATACCACTTGTTGGATCGATAGGCGCCCTTAGAGGGGGGTGAATAAGGGAATAAAAATTCTTTTTATAAGTTTAGGCAAATTACTAAATTGTTTTGAAATAAACAAGAGCGAAATAACAATTTAGCTAAAGGAAGAGAATATTATAATTTGCAATGTCAGAATTTAGAAACAAGTGCTAAATTGTTTTATGATGAAAGAGATTAAAATAAACAATTTAGATAAAGTGATTCGAAATGAAATCTTATTAACCAATATAGTATAGATTATGCCAAAAGAGAGAAATCAAGTAAACACAAATAGAGACATGATTATATCTATATTTAAAAGTGTTTACAAATACTTGATTTCAATAACGCTAGAAATCGGAGGTGACAAATATGAAAATAATTTTTCTTTTTCTATACAGACTCGTATCCCCACGAACCGGTTAGCTTTAGCCAATCCTTCCCCGGATCTGGCCTCAAGCAGCTCTAGCCAATCCTAACCCAGGATATGGCCTCGAGCACCCCTAGATCTAATCTCCTAGACCTAGTCGCCAACTCACGCACCAAATTACCCCCTAAGCCGCATAAGGACCTAGTCGCCAATACAAGTATTTCTCTATACAATTACAAAATGGAATGAAAATAATGATAACAACAATAAAAACTCCCTATATGAGATCTTCTGAAGTCGGAGATGAAGGATTGCTGTAGTATGAGCGAGGTCGAGGCGATCGTCCTTCGGATGTAGCATGACGTAGTCCTCCACCAGAATTCTCCTTAAGCTTTTTGTGGGAGATCCAAATTCGACAGCATAACTGTAACAGTCCTGGCCCAAGCCCATCCGGGTCACTGGCAACCCCAGGAACTGCCGGCACCGACGGCCCAGGCCCATTCTGGGACGGCCTGACCAAGCCCATCCGGGGCACTGGCCCCGCCCTAGGACAATGTACCGCCGGTTCAGCCTGACCCACCGGTCAACAACAAGCCTGCAGGTCGTACACCCCAACCCCTCTCTGGCCTGCCACAGGGCACAGCGGGTTATTGGTGGGGGGGGGGGGGGGGGGGGGGGGGGGGGGGGGGGGGGGCACGAACCCACGCCCTCCCTTTGATGAGAATTGAGCCAGTTAAGCGGCAGCGCGTGGACTTCCCAGGAGGTCACCCATCCCGTGACTACTCCAGCCCGAGCACGCTTAACTACGGAGTTCTTTCACTTCTCATCACCAACTGAGCTGCAGTTGTTAAGCGTGCTCGGGCTGGAGTAGTCACGGGATGGGTGACCTCCTGGGAAGTCCACGCGCTGCCGCTTAACTGGCTCAATTCTCATCAAAGGGAGGGCGTGGGTTCGCGCCCCCCCCCCCCCCCCCCCCCCCCCCCCCCTCCAACAACCCGCTGTGCCCTGTGGCAGGCCAGAGAGGGGTTGTGGTGTACGGCCTGCAGGGTTATTGTTGACCGGTGGGTCAGGCTGAACCGGCGGTACAGTGTCCTAGGGCGGGGCCAGTGCCCCGGATGGGCATGGTCAGGCCGTCCCAGAATGGGCCTGGGCCGTCGGTGCCGGTAGTTCCTGGGGTTGCAAGTGACCCGGATGGGCTTGGGCCAGGACTGTTACAAAAACCGATGGCGCCAGTGTCCTAGGATGGGGCCAGTGTTGACTGGTCAGGCCGATCCCAGAATGGGCCTGGGCCGTCGGTGCCGGCAGTTCCTGGGGGTCAGTGACCTGGGTGGGCTTGGGCCAGTACTGTTACAAAAAGTGCACTTTTTATAACAGTCCTGGCCCAAGCCCACCCGGGTCACTGACCCCCAGGAACTCCCGGCACCGACGGCCCAGGCCCATTCTGGGATCGGCCTGACCAGTCAACACTGGCCCCGTCCTAGGACACTGGCGCCATCGGTTCAGCCTGACCACAACTGATCAACAACAAGCCTGCAGGTCGTACACCCCAACCCCTCTCTGTCGTGCTACAGGGCACAGCGGGTTGTTGGACGGGGGGGGGGGGGGGGGGGGGGGGGGGGCACGAACCCACGCCCTCCCTTTGATGAGAATTGAGCCAGTTAAGCGGCAGCGCGTCAGCTCAGTTGGTGATGAGAATCGAAAGAACTCCGTAGTTAAGAGTGCTCGGGCTGTAGTAGTCACGGGATGGGTGACCTCCTGGGAAGTCCACGCGCAGCCGCTTAACTGGCTCAATTCTCATCAAAGGGAGGGCGTGGGTTTGTGCCCCCCTCCAACAACCCGCTGTGCCCTGTGGCACGCCAGAGAGGGGTTGGGGTGTACAGCCTGCAGGCTTGTTGTTGACCTGTTGTGGTCAGGCTGAACCGATGGCGCCAGTGTCCTTGGATGGGGCCAGTGTTGACTGGTCAGGCCGATCCCAGAATGGGCCTAGGCCGTCAGTTCTGGCAGTTCCTGGGGGTCAGTGACCAGGGTGGGCTTGGGCCAGGACTGTTATAAAAAGTGCACTATTTTTGTAACAATCTTGGCCCAAGCCCATCCGGGTCACTGGCAACCCCAGGAACTGCCGGCACCGACGGCCCAGGCCCATTCTGGGACGGCCTGACCAAGCCCATCCGGGGCACTGGCCCCCCCTAGGACACTGTACCGCTGGTTCAGCCTGACCCACTGGTCAACAACAAGCCTGCAGGACGTACACCCCAACCCCTCTCTGGCCTGCCACAGGGCACAGCGGGTTGTTGGAGGGGTGGGCACAAACCCACGCCCTCCCTTTGATGAGAATTGAGCCAGTTAAGCGGCAGCGCGTGGACTTCCCAGGAGGTCATCCATCCCGTGACTACTCCAGCCCGAGCACGCTTAACTACGGAGTTCTTTCGATTCTCAATTGGTGATGAGAATCAAAATAACTCTGTAGTTAAGCGTGCTCGGGCTGGAGTAGTCACGGGATGGGTGACCTCCTGGGAAGTCCACGCGCTGCCGCTTAACTGGCTCAATTCTCATCAAAGGGAGGGTGTGGGTTCATGCCCCCATCCAACAACCCGCTGTGCCCTGTGGCAGGCCAGAGAGGGGTTGGGGTGTACGACCTGCAGGCTTGTTGTTGACCAGTTGTGGTCAGGCTGAACCGATGGCGCAAGTGTCCTAGGACGGGGCCAGTGTTGACTGGTCAGGCAGATCCCAGAATGGGCCTGGGCCGTCGGTGCCGGCAGTTCCTGGGGGTCAGTGACCCGGGTGGGCTTGGGCCAGGACTGTTATAAAAAGTGCACTTTTTGTAACAGTCCTGGCCCAAGCCCACCCGGGTCACTGACCCCCAGGAACTGCCGGCACCGACGACCCAGGCCCATTCTGGGATCGGCCTGACCAGTCAACACTGGCCCCGTCCTAGGACACTGGCGCCATCGGTTTTTGTAACATTCCTGGCCCAAGCCCATCCGGGTCACTGGCAACCCAAGGAACTGTCGGCACTGACGGCCCAGGCCCATTCTGGGACGGCCTGACCAAGCCTATCCGGGGCACTGGCCCCGCCCTAGGACAATGTACCGCCGGTTCAGCCTGACCCATCGGTCAACAACAAGCCTGCAGGCCGTACACCCCAACCCCTATCTGGCCTGCCACAGGGCACAGCGGGTTGTTCGAGGGGGGCACGAACCCACGCCCTCCCTTTGATGAGAATTGAGCCATTTAAGCGGCAGCGCGTGGACTTCCCAGGAGGTCACCCATCCCGTGACTACTCCAGCCCGAGCACGCTTAACTACGGAGTTCTTTCGATTCTCATCACCAACTGAGTTGCAGCTCAGTTGGTGATGAGAATCGAAAGAACTCCGTAGTTAAGCGTGCTCGGGCAGGAGTAGTCACGGGATGGGTGACCTCCTGGGAAGTCCACGCGCAGCCGGCTTAACTGGCTCAATTCTCATCAAAGGGAGGGCGTGGGTTCGTGCCCCCCCCCCCCCTACAACAACCCGCTGTGCCCTGTGGCAGGCTAGAGAGGGGTTGGGGTGTACGGCCTACAGGCTTGTTGTTGACCAGTTATGGTCAGGCTGAACCAATGACGCCAGTGTCCTAGGACGGGGCCAGTGTTGACTGGTCAGACCGATGACGCCAGTGTTAGCTTATGCTACCTGTAGAGTATTCCACATATAGTTCCTGCACACTATAAACACAAGACAAGCAAGATCAAATACAATATGGGATTTGTTATTCTAAAACAAAGGGATGTGACACACATGTCCAACACGGCTGAGATGGAACTATGGATTAAGTTGACAGGCCATCGGTCATGCCAGTGACCTAGAGCGTGTACTTGGAGATTCTTCTCAGCTTGAGCCCAGGATGGTGGTAGTAGGTCTGGAACAACTTTTTAGGCTGGCACGCCCTTGGTCATGCCCGTGACCTAGAGCGTGTACTGTTAATTTCTTCTCAAAATGTCCAGAAAACCTGAAAAATTAGAAAATAAGATCAAGTTAGTACATAAATATAAAAAGAAATAATTTACTTAGAAGAATGCATAAAAAATTTATAAATTTATATTAAAATTGCTTCAAAACTATACTAAAAGATAGGTATAGAAACTACTCGTCAATAACCAAAGCACAAGCCAAGGCGCGGTCAAAATGCTCCTGACCGCCCTTACCGAAAACCTTCAGCCTGCACAACCAAAGCACAAGCCAAGGCATGGTCAAAATGCTCCTGACCGACCTTACCATAAATATTTGGCATGTACAACCAAAGCATAAGCCAAGGCACAATCAAAAAGCTCCTGACTTCCCTTACAAAAAACATTCGGCCAGCACAAGCCAAGGAGCGGTCAAATACTCCTGACCGCCCTTACGACAAATATGCGTCCTGTACAACCAAAACATAAGCAAGGTGTAGTCAAAATGCTTCTCACCGCCCTTATTAAAAACATTCGGCCTGCACAACCAAAGCACAAGCCAAAGCACGGTCAAAATGCTCCTTACCTCCCTTACCTAAAACATTTGGCGTGCACAAGTGAAGCACAAACCAAGGAGTGGACAAAATTCTCCACACCGCCTTTACTGAAAGCATTCGGCTTGGTCAACCAAAGCACAGGCCATGGCACTATAAAAATGCTCCTGACCCCCCTAACCGAAAACATTTGGCCTGCACAACCAAAGCACAAGCCAAGGAATGATCAAAATTCTCTTGACCGCCCTTACCAAAAATATTCGGCTTGCACAACCAAAGCACAAGACAAGGGCCGATCATAATGCTACAGATCGCCCTTACCAAAAACATTCGGCCTGCACAAGCAAAGCACAAGTCAAGATGCAGTCAAAATGCTCCTAACCGCCCTTACCAAAAACATTCGGCCTACACCACCAAAGCACAAGCCAAGGAACGGACAAAATGCTCCTGACTTCCCCTGCCGAAAACATTTGGCCTGCACAACCAAAGCACAAGACATGGCATGTTCAAAATGCTCCTGACCGCCCTTATCAAAAACATTTGGCCTGAACAACCAAATCACAAACCAAGATGCAGTCAAAATGCTCCTGACCGCCCTTACCAAAAACATTCAGCCTGAACAACCAAAGTACAAGCCAAGGCATGGTCAAAATGCTCCTAACCACTCTTAATGAAAACATTCATCCTGCACAAACAAAGCACAATCTAAGGAACGGTCAAAAATACTCCTGACTATCCATACTGAAAACATTTGGCCTGAACCACGAAAGGACAAGCCAAGGCATACTTAACAAATTATCTATAAGTTATTTTACTTCCTAGGTGTATTACCCTCATTGTTTAGTAAGGGTAAATTGGTCATTAGATATCTTAGGTCATCACACTCACATTAGAATGTCAAGGACAAGTTAAGATAATCACAAAATCAGTTAAGTTAAGACTTCCGTCGAATGAAAGTCGAAGCAACTTCGACATTATGTCGACGCAACTCTGACTAGAATTCTAAGCAGCCTAATCAGTCTATCAAAGTATAAGTCAAGTCGACGCAACGTGGAAAGGGACTCGATGTAGAAGGAAGAGCTTGTCGAAGCCATCATTGAAATAGATGCAACTTCGACATCAACTCGACGTAGAAGATGATGTCCAAGTTCAAGCCTTCAACTCAATGGATCTGTCGAGAAGTTTTTGACGATACGTCGACATCAGAGTTCAGCCAGAGCTAAGAAGGAATTCGAAGTCTACTCCGATATGAACTCAAAGGTGCGTCGATAAGTAAGAAATTTAATTCGATGCTACAACGAATATAGTCTGAAAAAGGAAACTTTCTCTGTTGTCCTTATAACACCTTTTCAGAAGGACCACCAAGCAAAAGACAGTTCTCCAATGGCTCGATTATTTCCAAGAATGAAATGGAGTACTCCAGGACACAGCAAAAAGCATTCTTGGAAGGTATTCATAGTTGATGGACAGGTCGGGATCGAAAGAGGAAAGGAAAATTAAAGGTCCAATAAGAATTCCTTTTCAGGACAATCTAAATAGAGAGAGAAATTCAAATACTAATCATGCACAATAAGTATGGAGAAAAAGAGAGGAAAGATAGATAATTGACAACATTATTCATTCTGTCGAATAGGGTTCTTCTTCTCCACTCTTCTCTAACCCTAAGATAGAAAACTTAAATACTCTCTCTACATAGAAAAGACAGATACCTGCTCCTTCATCATCATCATACAGCAGCTGGATTACAAGAAACACTCAGACAAAAGGATCTGAAAATAACCCTTGCAAATCATCACAAACATAAGCAAGGGTTCATCATCAACAGATTTAGTGAAAGAAAAATAGAAGGTAAAGTTCTTGAGAAATTGCTTCTGAAGAATTCTGAAAAACAGAATTCTTATCTTCATCTTCTTTCTTTCTTCTCAGTTTTCCTTCAGCTGTAAAAGAGTTTTATTAATACCTCTTCAAATGATTTAGTGGTTCTAAGAGTTCTACTTATCAAAAGACACAGTGGTTCTAAAAGTCTCCTTATCAAAAGACATAGTGGTTCTAAGAGTCTCCTTATCAAAAGATTCAGGCACAGGTTATGCAGTCCTACTAGGGAGGTAGAAGAGAGGACTACCCACATTTTGGGGAACTGCTATAAAAATTCCTGTGTCTTTGTGTGTGATTTTCTGTGATGTCCATACTTCTATTTTTATGTTCTTTATTTTCAGCAATTTGTTTATACTTTATTCTGTCTTTGGTTTTGCTGGTGCATAATACTTAAAGTTTTTATTGCACATGCATAATTAGGGTAGAAAATATTTTAAACTTTATTCAACCCCCCCCCCCCCCCCCCCCCCACCTCTAGAGAATACTCAAAGGCACACTGTGCACTTTCAATTGGTATCAGACGGAGGTTGATCATCAAAAGGTTAACACCTTGATCAAAAGATCTCCTCCTCTCATTTCTTTATTATAAATCAGTTAAAAATATTTTTAAAGAAAATAAGTTCTAAGGATTATGCCTCAACAAGACCACCAGTGTGTAATCTGAATAAGTTTACACACTGGAAGGCAAGAATAAAGTTATATATGAACTCTATTGATAAAGACATTTTTAATGTCATTATTACAGGTCCCCCAGTCCCAGTGAGAAAAGATGCTAGTTGGACAGTATTACAAACTGCAGTCCCCAGAGCAGAATGGACTGATGCTGAGATGAAGGTGAAGGCATGTGATGCCAAAGCCATGAATATTCTAGAGTCAACCATGTCAGATGACATATTTCAAAAAGTTGTTGATTGCAACTCTGCCAAAGAAATCTGGGAATCTCTTTCCAGATTAATTGATAGCAGCTCTGATGAAAGAAAGGACAAGAAGTCCCTTCTCATATCTCAATATGAGAATTTAAGAAGAAAGCTGATGAAAGCATAACAGAAATGTATGACAGGTTTAGCCCTATCATAAATGAGCTGAGAGGGCTTGATAAAGAAATTTCTCTGACAGAAATTAACGACAAGCTTCTCATGTGCTTCCCAAGCACATGGGACTCAAGAATCTTGGCTATCAGAGATTCTAGATGCCTTAGAGAAATATCAACAGAAGCAATACTAGGGAAGCTCAAGTCCTATGAGCTTTTACTAACAAGCAGGACTGAGTCAGAGGCCCAGGAGAGAATATCAACTCCTAAAGAAAGGAATCTTGCACTTAAGTCTGATGAAGCAGAGCCCTCCACCTCTGAAGAAGAAATGTTCAATCTTTTGGCTAAAATATTCAAGAGATGGGTCAGGACAGAGGACTCCAGAATGAAAGAGAGGAGTACAAGCAAGCCAAGGTATGACAAAACTCCTAAACAGGAAATTATTTGCTTCTCTTATAGAAAAATAGACCACTTTGCCACTGAATGTCCTGAGGAAGAAAAGAACAAAAGCAACAAGCAGAAACAGGAGCACAAGAAGAAATCCTTCAGGGGAAGGATAAGATAGGAGGGAAGGGTTTCATGGCTAAGACCTGGAGTGATTCAGAATCTGAGTCATGCTCCTCCTCATCTGATAGTGATGAAGAGTATGGAAATGTAGAAGCCTGTTTAATGGCTCTGGAAGACTCTACTGCTGAGAATGGGGTAACAATCTTTGATGATTTTGACTTTTCTTCTGAAGATTTTAAGGATTGTCTCAAAGAATTTTATCAAGATTATATTAATAGTCAAAAGGAACTTAACATAATAAGAACAAAACTAGAAGACCTTAGGAAGGATCTTCTGTACTCAGTTAACTATGACTTGAGAGGTTAATTGTTTAAGAAAGAAAAAGAAATATACACATTAGGTAATGAAAATTTTGACTTAGAGAAAAAACTTACAAAGGCAAAAGCCTTTGAGGACTCCCTCAATGGAAGGGGTCAAAAGATTAAGGATATCTCACAAAATCTCTCCAAAAGATTTGATCATCTTGATATAGAATCACTACCATCCACTAGCTCACTAATCCCTAGAAAATCTGCTTGGAAAATTCATATAGCATTAATTAGGTCTAGACCTAATAACAACTTAGAATCATGTGAAGAACATAATAATAACCATAACAAACTCACTATATTCAATAGGGTAAATATTACTAATCAACCAGGGATTTTAGGTAAACACCCCTTAGAAAAGCCAAATAAAAATAATAAAGATCTTAATAAAAAGAATCATACGCCGAATAGAACTCGACGCAATTTTAAAGATGCGTAGAATGCAACTCGACAGAGTTCAGCATATGCATCGACATCAATTCGAAGCAAGTATGAGGGTGCGTCGAATTATATTCGGTGCAACCAATACTGTGCATCGAATTATTATCGACAGAACTATGCAGACACATCGAATTACACTTGACGCAACTCTAAACATGCGTCGATTTCTTCTCGACGCATGTTTACTGCAAGAATCTATCAAACATCTAAACCACCCTCTACTTCTATCCAAAGATGGTTAAGTTGTTCTAAACTTGGAAAAAACTTGGAAATATAGCCAAACATTGCTGGCATAATAATGCAGCACTTCTTCACCTTAAGGGGTATACTGAAAGACCACCTTATTCTTTCATAACTCCATATGATGATAGAAGAAAGGGACCCCAGCATGTGAGGGTCTATACTAATGTTTGATTTCATGTGCAGAAGGGAGGTTGTTCAACCACAAACCAGTAGTGGTATCTAGACAGTGGATACTCCATGCATATGACTGGAGCAAAAGAACTACTGGAAAACTACAAGGCCAAGGAAGGGCCTAAGATAATTTTTGGGAATTGCCACTCAGGACAAACCAAAGGATATGGTTTGCTTAGGATTGGGGAAGTCTCCTTTTCTAAGGTAGTTTATGTTGAAGGACATCAACATAATCTAATTAATATTAGCCACCTATGTGATGGTGAATACAAAGTTGTATTCACTAAGTTTTTGTGTCATATAGTTAGTTCTGTAACTAACCAAATAGTATTTACTTGTCTTAGGAAAGGTAAGGTCAATGTTTTAGACTTTGAGTATACAAAGTTAGAGATCTGCTTATTTAACTCCCAGTTAGAAAACAATGAGTTGTGGCATAGGAGACTTAGTCACCTTAACTTTAAGACCATTGCCAAACTGTCTAAGCTTAACCTAGTAAGGGGCTTACCAAAATAAGTTCAATAAATACCATCCCTATAATGCCTGCCATCTAGGAAAGCAGATCAAATCTTCATTTAAACCAATTGGTAAGAATGATTCCCCCAGAATCCGATCTCCACTGAGAGCTTAGCAGGTAAGTCATATACTTTAGTCATTATTGATGACTTTTTTAGATTCAGCTGGGTGTTCTTTCTATAATCTAAGTCAGGCACCTTCAAGATCCTCTCAAGATTCATTAGACAGATTCAATCTGAATTCAATACTCAGGTTGTTGTGATCAGAAGAGATCATTGTACTGAGTTTGAAAATTAGTTAATGTGTAGATTCTGTGAGGATGAAGGGATAAGACAGCTTTTCAGCTCCTAGAACCCACCCAACAAACTGGGGTAGCTAAAAGGAAAAATTGAACCCTAATTGAATCAGGATGGACATTATTGGCTGAATCCAACTTGTCAAAGTCCTTTTGGGCTGAGGTAGTAAATACTGCCAGCTATGTTCTAAATAGAAGTCTCATCCACAAGACAAAGTTGAAGACTCCATATGAGTTACTGAAGGGAAAGGCACCTATAGTCACAAACTTTAGGATATTTGGTTGTACTTGTTTAATCCTCAACAATGGGAAAAGTCATCTTGCCAAATTTGACAAGAAGGCTGATGATGGAATATTTTTGGGATATTCCTCATCAAGCAAGGCCTATAGGTGCTATAATAAAAGCTCTCTCAAGATTGAGGAGTAATGTGGTCTTTGATAAAGCCAACATGTGTTATAAGGGGAAGGAAGATTCCACCAGCACTGTTCTGCAGGAAGAAGACCAACTAGCAGAGCAAGTTGAAAGGCTCAGCATCATGGATCATTCATCAGTGTGTCAAGACAAAGGAAAATAGAAAGTGGACACTGATTCAGATGAAGACTCTATAGCTGATGAAGAGGAACTTACAACACCTAAAAAATCAGCCATTGAGATCATTCTAGAGAATGAAGTTGGTGCTCCCAATGTCACTGAGCAAGTGGTTCTTTAGGAAGTTGAGAATCTCCTATATAACTCAACAAGATCCAGAATGACTCTAAAGGATCATCCTTCAACACAAGTCATAGGAGATTTGACAGCTGGAGTCAAGATAAGAAATCAGCTCACAAATGAAACAATGTTGCAATGTTTCCTTTCCCAATATGAACCTAAGAAGTTTGAAGAAGCAAACAGTGATCCTCACTGGACATCTGCAATGCAAGAAGGGATATCACAATGTGAGAGGAACAAGGTCTAGACATTAGTTGAGAGACCAAAGAATTACCTAGTCATTGGCACCAAATGAGTATTAAAAACAAAATGGACTCAATAGGAGTCATAATCAGGAATAAGGTCAGACTTGTGGCCCAAGGATATAGGCAAGAGGAGGGGAATGACTTCAACCAGACATTTTCTCCAGTATCAAGGCTGGAGGCCATCAGAATGTTTCTTGCATATGCTGCTCACATGAGATTAAAGTCTATCAGATGGATGTGTAGAGTGCATTACTAAATGGAACTCTTCAGGAAGAAGTGTATGTGGAGCAGCCCTCAGGTTTTGTCAATCCATCTTTTCCCCTTTTGTATATACGTTAGATAAAGCACTATATGCCCTCAAGCAAGCTCCAAGAGTTTGGTTTGAGACCTTATCCACCTTCCTTCTGGAACACTCCTTTGAAAGAGGGAAGGTGGATAAAACTCTCTTCACAAGAGCACATAAGAATCAGCTCTGACTAGTGAAAATATTTGTAGATGATATTATATTTGGGTCAACAGATCAATCACTATGCAAAAGGTTTGCTTACCTAATGAAGTCAAGGTTTGAAACAAGTAGCATGGGGGAACTATCCAATTTCCTGAACTTCAAGTAAGGCAGAATGCAGATGGCATTTTCATATCCCAATCCAAGTATACCAGAAAACTCATTACGAGGTTTGGGATGGAAAACGCCTCTGTCATGAAGACCCCCATGGCTACTAATGTTGTTTTAGATAGAGAGGAAAAGGGTAAGTCCTTTGATCAGAAGACTTACAGAGCATCCATTGGCTCTCTTCTCTACCTAATAGCTAGCAGACCAGATATAATGTTTGCTACCTGTATATGTGCCAGGTTTAGGTTGACCCCAAGGAATCCCACATGAGTTCTGTAAAAAGAATACGCAGATATCTAAAGGGTACACCTGAACTTGGCTTGTGGTATCCAGCAGAATCTGGTTTTGAATTAGTTGGCTATTCTGATGCAGACTATGTTGGATGCAGGCTAGATAGAAAAAGCACCTCAGGAACATATCAATTTCTGGGTTCTAAACTGATCTCATGGTTTAACAAGAAGCAAACCACAGTCTCCACTGCTACATATGATGCTGAGTATATAGTTGCAGGAAGCTGCTGGTCATAAATACTGTGGATGCAAAATCAGTGGTTAGACTGCAACTTTTCTCTTGTCAATTCCACAATATTTTGTGACAGCTCTAGTGCTATTTCTATAGCTTCCAATCCAGTTCTCCACAGCAGAACTAAGCACATAGAGATAAGGAACCACTTTCTTAGGAACAATGTTGAGAAGGGTAAGATCAATCTTCAATATATTTCCACTGATATTCAAAGGGCTGACATCTTAACTAAGCCACTTGAAGAAAGTAAGCACAATTTCTTCATCAATGCACTGGGGAATGCTTGATGGAGCCCAATAGGACACCACTTATATGTATTCACACTTATTTTCATAGAAAGGTATTGCTTTGAAAAACAACAAAAATTTTCATTAAAATATAAGGTTTATTTAGAGCTGCGTCGAATACAAATCGACGCACCGTTGATTCCTAATCGACGCCAGCTTCGAGAGCAGGTTGGGATAGTTCCTTCGAATAGCACTTGACGTAGCATCGAATATATATCAACGCTTACGTCGACATCATGGTTGCTGACTATATTCGGAGCCACTTCGAATTCTTCTCGACGCTATGTCAATTTGCAAAGCGGGTGCAGAAGCGACATTGACATGTTTTGGCGCGCTGAATTCATTTCCTTTTGACGTTTCTTCAAATATAACCCTCAGTTGCGAGGATTAATCTACTCAAAACAACTCAGGCATTCGACCATATTGTGCTTTTTGACTCCTCTCCCTTTCACTCTCCTCCATTTTCCTTTCTACTTATCTCTTTCTATTTCAGTACAGGTACTCTTAGGATGTCAATGGCATCTCCTCCAACTCAAAGAGATTTTGTCAAAGCAGTTGATCTCCCTATAGAGACCTTACTCTCTCAATTCAGTGCTCTCTACCTTGACTTCTCGAAGCACTGCTATCGCAAGTTGTGTGCTCAACACAGAAGGATGCGAGACCTAACAGCTGAAATCAAGGCCCTTGATACAGAAATAAGATTGTCAGTATTGCCTGCTGATGTCTATATATCTTTCTTCAATGACATAAAGTAGGGGGTGAAGTGTACAGCAGGCCATCTCAAGATTCAGTATACACCACAGCTCTCCCTCTGTCCTTTGCTTCTGAAGGAGAGCCTACTGTTATCTCCAAGTTTCATCCACTCCCTGAATCTTCCTCTCCCCAAGAACCCTGCCTCTAATACAGGGGGAGTCATCAAGACAGGGGGAGAGTGACCAATTCTCAAATGACAAAGCCTACTTAAAGAGTGTCCAACAGCATAGTGAGTCCACTGAACCATCAATTCCTGATACACAAGGTTTCTGGACTTATTCTGACGAATCTAAAACAGCACCATCTACAAATAAACCTGCTCCATCATCTCCTCCACCAGCTCAACTCACTCCATCATATCCCCCACCAACTCAACTCATTCATGCTTCTACTCTAGCACCCACTCCAATTATACAAGCACCAGTCTTCATAGGAAGGGGACATGGAAGGAGTTACAGAGGAAGGGGAAGAAACATACCCATATGGGAATGATATACAAAGGAACAGAGGAAGGAATTCAGAAAGGAAAAATCCTATTATAAGACCTATGAGAAGGTAGAAATGCCTGAAGATAAATGGAAGCAATATCATGATCCAAAGCTAGATAAAGTCCTGAAAGAGATTAGAAGAAGTGAGTTAGATGACTATGAAGCATCCCAAAAGGAACAGGAAGAAAAGAGAAGGTTCTTCATTGAAAGGCTATCTAAGGGTAAAGAGGTTTTTGAAAAAGAGTAATTAAAAGAGGCAATATAGATTCCCAACACTCTATTTGACTTCTCTAAATATACTGCCAATAACCCTCGGGCTAAATTCAGGGATGAGAAAGGGAAATAAGGTACAAAGGCTCTTGGAATCAGTCAAGATTTAGAAGACCTGCCTTATCAGAAGAAAAGAAAGATTACTTTTAAAACAGCTCCAGTTTTAGGCATTCCTCAGTCAACCTTCATAGTACCAGATCCTGATGCAGAGGATATTGAATTGGAAGAAAACAACTTGCTGACTGCTAAAGTCATCAGTATGGGATCCAAGCTCAGTGATGTGTATCCTGAAATAGAAACTGGTTTGGAAAATCTTTTCACGGGACATAAAAGAATTCAGAAGAACCCAATGAAAGCCATTCCAGCAAACTTCAAGTAGTGGAGAGGAAATCCAGGAAGGTTTATGAGGCCTTGACATCTTTCCTCATGAAGAAAAAGTAATTCATGACATGGGTAAATTACTTTGATAAACATTCAGTTATATCAATCAGATTTTATTTCAGTCTATTATACTTGTCTATTTTATGTATAATTGCTTGTAGTTTGAGTTGATGTCAAAGTATGAGTAAAATCACTCTATTCAATCTGTAAAATTTGTTAAGATAAATAAGGGAGATTGTTGGGAAAACTCCTTTTGATTTAACTTAACAAATTATCTATAGGTGTTTTTACTTCCTAGGTGTATTACCTGCATTGTATAGTGAGGTTAAATTGGTCATTAGATGTCTTAGGTTTCAAACTCACATTAGAATGTCAAGGCCAAGTCAATACCATCACAAAATCAGTTAAGTTAAGACTTGCGTCGAATGAAAGTCGATGCAACTTCGACTTGATGTCGACGCAACTCTGACTAGAAGTCCAAACAACTTGATCAGTCAGTCAAAGTATAAGTCAGGTCGACGCAACGTCGAAAGGGACTCGACGTAGAAGGAAGAGCTTGTCGAAGCCATCAGTGAAGTCGATGCAACTTTGACTTCAAATCAACGCAGAAGATGATGTTCAAGTTCAAGCCTTCAACTCGACGGATATGTCGAGAAGTATTTGACACTACATTAACATCTGAGTTCAGCCAGAGTTAAGAAGGAATTCGAAGCCTACTCCGATAAAAACTTAGAGGTGCGTCGATAAGAAAGAAATTAAATTCAACGCTACGTTGAATACTGTCTGAAAAAGGAAACTTTCTCTGCTGTCCTTATAACACCTTTTCAGAAGGACCACCAAGCAAAAGACAGTTCTCCAACGGCTCGATTATTTCTAAGATTGAAATGGAGTACTCCGGGACACGGTAAAAAGCATTCTTGGAAGGTATTCATAACTGATGGACCCAGCACACGCAATAAAAACTTTAAGTATTATGCACCCAGCAAAACCAAAGACAGAATGAAGTATAAATAGATTGCTGAAAATAAAGCACAAAAAAATAAAATTATGGGCAGCATAGAAAATCACACACAAAGACATAGGAATTTTTATAGAGGTTCCCCAAAATATGGGTAGTCCTCTCTTCTACCTCCCTGGTAGGATTGCACAACCTGTGCATGAATCTTTTGACAAGGAGACTCTTAGAACCACTGAGTCTCTTGATAAAGAGACTCTTAGAAAAATTTAGTCTTTTGATAAGGAGACTCTTAGAACCACTGATCCTTTGGAAGAGGGATTAATAAAACTCTTTTACAGTTGAAGGAAAAGTGAGAAGAAAGTAAGAAGAAAGAAAGAAAATGAAGATAAGAATTCTGTTTTTCAGAATTCTTCAGAAGCAATTTCTCCAGAACTTCAGCTTCAATTTTTCTTTCACTGGATCTGTTGATGATGAACCCTTGCTTATGATTATGATGATTTGCAAGGGTTATTTTCAGATCTTTTTCTCTGAGTGCTTCTTGTAATCCAACTGCTGTATGATGATGATGAAGGAGCAACTATCTATCTTTTTGTGTAGAGAGAGCACTTAAGTTTTCTGTCTTAGGGTTAAAGAAGAGTGGAGAAGAAGAACCCTATTCGACAGAATGAATAATATTGTCATAGTCTATCTTTCCTCTTTTTCTCCATACTTATTGTGTATGATTGGTATTTGAATTTCTTTCTCTAATTAGATTGTCCTGAAAAGGAATTCTTATTGGACCTTTGATTTTCCTTTCCTCTTTTGGACCTTTGATTTTCTTTTCCTCTTTTGATCCCGACCCGTCCATAAGCTATAAATACCTTCCAAGAATGCTTTTTGCTGTGTCCTGGAGTACTCCATTCCATTCTTGGAAATAATCGAGCCATTGGAGAACTGTCCTTTGCTTGGTGGTCCTTCTGAAAAGGAGTTATAAAGACAGCAGAGAAAGTTTCCATTTTCAGACAGTATTCAACGTAGCGTCGAATTAAATTTCTTTCTTATCGACGCACCTCTGAGTTCTTATCGGAGTAGGCTTCGAATTCCTTCTTAGCTCTGGCTGAACACATATGTCGATGTAGTGTCGAATACTTCTTGACGTATCCATCGAGTTGAAGGCTTGAACTTGGACAACATCTTCTGCGTCGAGTTGAAGTCGAAGTTGCGTCGACTTCACTGATGGCTTCGCCAAGCTCTTCCTTCTACATCGAGTCCCTTTCGATGTTGCGTCAACTTGACTTATACTTTGACAAACTGATCAACTTGTGTGGACTTCTAGTCAGAGTTGCATCGACTCAAGTCAAAGTTGCGTCGACTTTAATTCAACGCAAGTCTTAACTTAACTGATTTTGTGATTGTCTTGACTTGGCCTTGACACTCTAATGTGAGTGTGGCAACCTAAGACATCTAATGACCAATTTACCCTTACTATACAATGAGGGTAATACACCTAGGAATTAAAATCAGCTATAGATAATTTGTTAAGTTAAATCAAAAGGGGTTTTTCCCAACAATCTCCCCCATATTTATCTTAACAAATTTTACATATTGAATAGAGTGATTTTACTCATACTTTGACATCAATTCAAAATACAAGCAATTATACATAAAACACTAACAACATAAATGAATGAAATTATAGACCATATCATATATTGTCAAGTAGTTATATTGTTCAACACAACTGTGTGCTCTAGATGTTATAATGCAGAGTGTTTATATATACAGAATACCTGGACCTCATTATTCTTTGTCAGGGGTTTTCCTTTATCCTTGAGAATACCGGAGGTATCACCTTTCTTGCAGCAAAGACAATAGTTTCATTATCTTCAGGATCCTTTTCAACTTATTCATTCATCTCATTCTCTTTGAGCAGCTCCCCCTGAGATTGTGCATTCTCTTCAGCTTCCTGAGCAATCTTTGATACTTCATCCAAAAGTAGATCATCTTCAAGGAGCTCCCCCTAAGTTGATGGAAGCTCCCCCTGGGTTACTACAGGAAATTCGTCAGTTGGATCCTGATCAATTGAAAGAGGCTCACCTTAATTTTGTATAGGATTATCTTGAGGGCTTGTAAGAGTCTCCCCCTGGACATTTGTATCTAAAATTTCTGGACTTACTGTTTGGAAGATGGTAAGTTTATCAGGAACTTCATCAACATTGTCCTTTTCTCCCCCTTCTGAACCTTACTAACAAGTGAGGTTAAGAAATCCTTGGTTACCAAGGAGGAGGACACAAATTCTTTTAGAGCCAGGAGAGACCCTCTTGAATCAAGCATCTCACTTTCCATTTGAGAGTACTTTTTATTGAGCCTTCTGGCTTGAGTGGCCAGAAGGTCAGCAAAGGTGCCAGTAGCCAGTCCTACTACTTTTGCAATTGCTTGCTTAACATCAAATGGGGGTGTGGAATGGGAGGTAGAGGCAGGTGGAGGTGTGGATAGGATTGTTGGAGGGATTTGGAGTGATGTTCTCATTCAGACCTAGAGGAACTTGGTGGATAGGGGAGTGGAATTGATTGATTTCTGGAGAGATATAATATGGTGGTAGGGGAGCAGACTCATTATCTGTGATTATGGTGGATGGTTGTTATTGTGGTTGGAGAGAGACCTGAGGTGCAGGTTCTGTGGTAGGGATGGAAGAGTTGGCCTAGTTGAGTGGGGCTGGATTAGCATCTTGATTAGTATCATGTTGAGTTCCTAGGGTGTCATGAGGAGGAATATTATCCCTTGGGGGATCTGGTAGATGTCTCTCTAAATCCTGAGGAGGTGGAAAAGGAGGAGGTGAGGTTGGAGCTTGACCAGGATTCAAAATTTGTCTGGTCCACTATGAGAAGATTCCTGTATTAATTCTTTCGCCAGGTGGAATTGGCAACCCTTTTGATTTGTAGACTATTGGGTAATGATGGAGCAGGACTTGGCTCATCATTCTCATATAAGCATTCTCCTTATGTGAGTATTTATGGGCAATATGCTTAAGGAGGCACCTCCCCCAGTTTATTTTCTTGTTGTGGACTAGAACACCCATAATCTGCAGCTGCTGCTTAGGAATAGCATCATGTGCTGATATTTTGCATAACATCACCTTCCCCCACAATATCTTCCAAGAACTTGTACTCTTCAGATACATCATTCTTCTTCAAATTTATTGCCTTCTCTTTGCTGAATTTCATAATCTGTAATGCCCTGTTGGTCTCTTCTACTAAAAGTTCATCAGGATCACTACCAGCTGGTAGATCAAAGGTTTGACATAACATTTCCTCTGTAATGTTGATATCATTCCCTGAGATTCTCCCATTGAGAGATCCATCATCTCCAATGTGGATGTTATCTTTCAGTTCTGTTAACTCGATATCATAGATCTTGCATCTAATAGAGATTAGCTTTGTCAACCCAGCAATTTAGAATAGACCAAGAATGGCCTTGAAGTTTTCAGATGCTGCATTAGATTTACTTTGTTAGACACAGTTATTTTAATTGGATTATTACTATCCTTATCCTTAGGCAGTGCACTCCTCTCACTTGATTGATATTCACTAGGTCTAATAAATCTAACTGGATTTTTCCAGGCTAGTCTACTAGTGACTTCAGTTCTAGTGCAAGGGTCTGCTCCTAGACCTAGGTGTTTAAATCTCATGGAAAGATTTTGTGTAATATCTTTGAGCGTTTGACTCCTCCCATTGAGAGAGTCCTCAAAGGCTTTTGCCTTTGTTAGCTCTTCTTTTAACTTTAGATTTTTATTTCTTATGTTCATCAATTCTGTTTCTTTTTCTTGAATTCCATTTCTCGGATCATTATTTAGTGAATATAATTCATCTCTCTTAAAATGTTCTAATTCTTCTCTATTTGTTTCTAATTCTTTTTATATATTGAGGAAATCATTGCAAAATTCTTTAAAGCAATTTTTAAATTCATCAGAATTGAAATCAAAATCATCAAATAGAGATACATGTTCTTCTTCTTCATATGAAGATATCCCCAATGCCATCATGCAGGCTGCTACAACATCTTTTTCTTCATCACTCTCTGATGAAGAGGAACTTGACTCTGCTTCAGAGTCACTCCATGTTTCAGCAAACAAACCTTTGGCTTTCTTCTTGTCTTTCCTCCTGAAAGTCTTTTTCTTCTGCTCATCTTTGTTGATTTTCCTTTCCCTTTGTTCCTGTGGGCAATCAGGGGCTATGATACCTGGTTTGTTGCAGGAGAAGCAAATCACCTCCTTCTTTGGAGTTTTATCATATCTGGGCTTTGATCTCCTCTCTCTCTCTCTCTTCTCCTTGAATCTTCTGTCTTGACCCACTTTCTGAATCTCATTGCTAGGATACTAAACATTTCATTTTCAGGAGTGGAGAGCTCTCCTTCAACAGCTTTCAGAGCAAGGCTCCTTTGGATAGGAGTTGGAGTTGTCTCCTTTGCCTCTTTTTTAGCTCTGCTTTTCAGTAGCTTCTCATATGATTTATGCTTTCCTAGCAAAGCAGCAATAGAGATTTATCTATGGCATCTGGACTCTCTAATGGCCCAGATCCTTGAGTCCCATGAGCTTGGGAAGCACATGAGGATCTTATCATTGATCTCTGTCAAGGATATTTCCTTGTCTAGACTCGTTAGCTCATTGAAAGTTCTCATATTGGGATATGAGAAGGGACTTCCTGTCCTTTCTTTCATCAGAACTCCCTTCAACCATTCTGGTAAGAGATTCCCATATCTCTTTTGCTGATTGGCAGTCAGCTACTTTTTGGAAAATGTCATCTGACATTGTGGAAACAAGAATATTCATTGTCTTGGCATCACATGCCTTCTGCTTCTTCTCAGCCTCTGTCCATTCACTTCTTAGGATAGCTTCCAGTGTTGAAGATCCACTAGCATCTTGTCTGACTGGAGCTATGGGACCTGAAAGTATAACATCAAAGATGTCTTCATCAATAGAGTTCATATATAGCTTTATTCTTGTCTTCTAGAGTGTAAACTTATTCAGATTACACACTAGTGGTCTTGTTGACGCATAATCCTTAGAACTCATTTCCTTTAGAAATAGTTTTAACTGATTTATAATAAAGTGTAAGGGTCAAGTGAAGGAACGCTGGACCCAACAAAAAGGACTCTTTCTATTCTTGGAATTTTGTCTCCATCTGGGAGTACTTCTTATTGAACTTTCTGGCCTGAGCAACCAGTAAATCAGCAAATGTAATTGTGGCCAATACAACTACTTTGGAAATTGCTTGCTCAACATCAAGAGAAGGCCTAGTATGGGTGATAGGTAATTGTTGATGGGTAATAGGGTATTGTCCTCGGTTATCCTCTGGAATTATGTCAGATTGGGGTAGAGGAGATATGTCATCAAAAGAGTGGATGTATGGAGGATTTTTTGTAGGATTTTGGTGAATAGGGGATTGTGATTGATTGTCTTCTGGAGTGATGAGATATTGTGGTAGAGGAGTAGACTGGTTGTCTGGAGTGTTTTCAGTAGGAGTGATGATGGATGGTTGTTGTTGTGGTTGGAGAGGATTCTGAGGTGTGGGTTCTGGGGCTGGAGTGGATGGAATGGACTACAAGTTTTGAGCATTGGCCTCGTCTGGAATTGTATTCCTAGGGGGATCTGGTAGACTTGATTAATGATCTTGTGGAACTAGAGAAGAAGGAGGAGAGGGGACTGCCTGACCAGGATTTAGGATTTGCCTGGTCCACTTGAAGAAGATTCCAATGTTCATTCTCTTTCTTGGAGGAATAGGCACTCCTTTTGACTTGCATACATTTGGATACTGATGGAGCAAAACATTGCTCATCATTCTCATATAAGCATTCTCCTTATGTGAATATTTATGGCCAATCAGTTTCAGAAGGCACCTCCCCCAGTTAATTTTCTTGTTGAGGACAAGACATCCCATTATCTGCAGCTGCTACTTGGGTATAGCGTCATGTGCTAAAATCTTGCATAACAGCACCTTTCCTACGATATCTGTCAGGAATCTATATTCTTCAGACACATCATTCTTTTTTAGATTGATAGCCTTCTCCCTTCTTAACTGCATTATCTGTAATGCCTTACTGGCCTCTTCCACTGTCAGTTCATCAGACTCATCACATGTTATTATATTAAAGGTGTGAGATAACATTTCTTCTGTAATATTGATAGCAAATCCTGAGATTCTCCCATTGAGGGATCCATCATCTCCTATGTGAATGTTGTCCTTCAGCTCTGTCAACTCAACATCATAGATTTTGCACCTTGTTGAGATCAATTTTGTCAATTCAACATTATGAAATAAGTCGAGAATGGCTTTAAAGTTATCAGATATTGCATTGAAGGAGTCCACATCAACATCAAAACCTGAGTTGATCTTAGGAGGAGACATGGATTCTGAGGTGAAGTACCTGCAAAGAGAAGAGAGAGAAAGAACGCAAGAGAGCGGAAGAGAAATAAAGCACAAGAGCAAGAAAGAGAGAATTTGAAAGCGTAATGAATTTGACGCCTATGTTGCTTAAAAGAAGATGATCCATCACAACTTAGGGTTTCATTCGAAGCACCGTCGAAAAAGATTAACAGTCAGCGCGCCAAAATGTGTAGAGGCGGCTTCTATAAGTGAAACTGCGTGCGCCTGTCATGTCGATGTTGCGTCGATTAGGACTCGACGGTCCTTTGAATTTGACGAGCAACTTATTAAATCGACGTATGCGTCGATATGAAATCGATGTTGTGTCGAATGCTATTTGAATTATCTGATGTAGATGGCTCTCAATACTAGCGTCGAGTAGAACTAGAAAGTACGTCAAATTCTATTCGACGCAACTCTGAATGTACAGTTCTATTTTTTAGAAAATTCTTGTTGTTTTAACCAGTAATGATTTTCATTAAAAAATGGTATTATAATATTATTTTTATGAACTATAAACTCAACAAAGGATTTTAGAGTAGAGATTACTCCCTTTGCATATATGTAGCTTATTATTGATCATCTACTTCTTTCTTTTCCCTCACTTTCTCCGAGAAAAGAACTCTAAGTTTCTTGCACATGTAACATAAATATTAGAGGGTACCCAGGTTACCTTGGGCCCTTTGCTCCTACCATTATAAGGTTCTATGAAAGAATAGAAGGGTCTTTCATAATATCCTTTTGGATGGCAGAGAATGAGTTTATCAAATCTAGGTTTATTATATTGGTACTTGAAATGTGTATAGAATGTATCTAAATATAATAAATGTACAGAGTGCCTCACAATTTTCTCTTGTATAACACCCTATTTATTTGGATTCATTGGTTAGTCTGCATTGATTTTCCCTAGAGATATTTTCTCACTATTAGAGATTGCTTTATTAAATACAAAGATTTTATCAGGATTATTATTATCGTGATCCTCAAATACTATATTCCTCTCACTTGTTTGATAGTCACTAGATCTAACAAATCTAACTGGATTTTTCCAGGCAGGTCTACTAGAGGCTTCAGTGTTAGTGCAAGGGTCTGCTCCTTGACCTAGGTGCTTAAATCTCATGGAGAGATTTTGTGTAATATCTTTGAGCTTTTGACTCCTCTCATTGAGTGAGTCTTCAAAGGTCTTTGCCTTTATTAGCTCTTCCTTCAGTTTTAAATTTTCTCAAATATAAATCATCTTTCTTAAGGTTCTCTTGTTCTACCTTAACCGTTTCTATTTATATTTGTGCTTCAAGATGATCATTGCAGAATTCTTTAAAACACATATTAAAATCATCAGAATCAAAATCAAAATTATCAAATAGTGATACATATTCTTCTTCATCATCTGAGGAGATCCCTAATGCCATCAGGCGGACAGCTTTAACAACTTCTTCATCACTTTCTGATGAAGAGGAGCTTAACTCTGCTTCAGAGTCACTCCAGGTTTCAGTAATGAAACCTTTACCTTTCTTCTTATCTTTCTTCCTGAAAGACTTCTTCTGCTCCTCTTTGCTACTGCTCCTATCCCTTTGTTCTTATGGACACTCAAGGGTTGTGTGCCCTGGCTTATTATAGGAGAAGCAGATCACTTCCTTCTTTGGAGTCTTATAAAATCTGGGTTTTGAGCTCCACTCTTTTCTTCTTGAGTCTCCAGTCTTGAGCCACTTTCTAAATCTCCTTGCTAAGACACTAAACATCTTATCTTCAGAAGTGGAGGACTCTCCTTCAGCAACCTTCAAGGCAAGACTCCTTTGGATGGGAGTTGAGACTGCCTCCTTAGCCTCTGTTTCATCCCTTCTCATCAATAGCATCTCATAAGATTTGAGCTTTCCTAGCAAATCATCAGTAGAGATCTCTCTATAGCATCTGGACTCTCTGATAGCTCAGATCCTTGAGTCTCATGAGCTTGGGAAGCATATGAGAAGCTTATCATTTATTTTAGTCAGAGAGATCTCCTAATCTAGACCTTTAAGATTATTTATTATAGAGATGAATCTGTCATACATTACAGCTAGATTCTCCTAAGATTTCTTTTGATAATTCTTATACTGGGATATGAGAAGGGACTTCCTGTCCTTCTTTCATCAGAACTCCCTTCTACAATTCTGGAAAGAGATTCCCAGATCTCTTTTGCTGATTGGCAGTTAGCAAAATTCTAGAAAATGTCATCTGACATTGTGGAGACCAAAATATTCATTGTCTTGGCATCACATGCCTTCTGCTTTTTCTCAACATCTGTCCACTCATTCCTTGGGACAACTTCCTGTGTTGCAGATCCACTAGCATCTTGTCTGACTGGAGCTGGGGGACCTGAAATGATAACATCAAAGATGTCTTCATCAATCAAGTTCATATAGAGCTTTAGTTTGGCCTTCCAGAGTGTAAACATATTCAAGTTACATACTGGTGGTCTTGTTTATGCATAGTCCTTAGAACTCATTTTTCTTCATAAAATAGTTTTAGATAATTTTAAATAAAGAAATAAGAGTGAGGAGATCTTTTGATCAAGGTGTTAACCTTTTTATGATCAACCTACCTCTGATGCCAATTGAAAGTGCACAGTATGCCTCTGAGTATTCTCTAGAGAGGTGAATAGAGATTTAAAAATTCTTTAAACTAATTATGCACACACAATAAAACTACTAAGTATTATGCAATCATCAGCACCAAAATATAATAAAGTAATCACAGGAAATATATAAAATAGAAAACATTAAACTGGAACAACATAGAAAAGCAATGCAAAAGACATATGAAGTTTATAGTGGTTCCCCAAAATATGGGTAGTCCACTCTTCTACCACCCTGGTAGGATTGCACTAATAGTGTTTGAATCTTTTGATAAGGAGAATCTCAGAACCACTAAGTCTTTTGATCAAAAGACTCTTAGAACCATTGATTCTTTTGCTAAGGAGACTCTTAGAACCACTGAATCTTTTTCTAAGGAGACTCTTAGAACCACTAAATCCTTTGAAGAGGGATTCATAACACTCTTTTACAATTGCATAATAAGAACAGTAGAAAGGGAGGAAGGAGAGAATAGGATTCTTCAATTAGAATCCTTCAGCAACTATCTCTCTGGATGTTGTTGCTTCTATATACTTTAGGATTTGAAAAATGATGAACCCTTGCTTAAGATAGTGATGATTGCAAGGGGTGTAAGCTTTGATCATGTTCCTCTTTGCACTTTCGTTGGCTTGCTGCTATAGGATGTAGAAGAGAAAGCAGCAGGCTTGTTGTATTGTTTTCCTGTGCAGAGAAGTTATTCTTCTGTTCTGTCTTAGTGTTGGAGGAGGAAGGAGAAGGCCCAAGGAATTGACTGAGGGGAATAATTGTTGTATTTTCTTTCGTCCTCAGCATACTTATTCTCTATTGATTTGTGTTTGAATTTCTTTCTTCTTCTGGACTGTCCTTAGAAGGAATGTCCATTGGATAATAAATGTTTTCTTCTATTTCTGTTCCCGACCGTCCATCTGATTTGAATAACTTCCAAGAAAATCTTTACTATATCTCTGAAATACTCCATTCCATTCTTGGCAATAAATGAGCTGTTAGAGAATAGATTTCAACCTTGTAGATCATCTAGAAAAGCACCAGAAAGGAAAGCAGAAAACCCTCCTTTTATATCTGTGTTCGACGCTGCGTCGAATTCATTATCCTTCATATTGATGCACCTCTAAGTTCTTATAGAAGTAGCTTTGAATTCCTTCTTAGCTTTCACAGAACTCAGTTATTGACATTGTGTCAAGTACTTATCGACGCATCCATCAGGTTGAAGACTTGAACTTGAACTTCATCTTCTGCATCGACTTGAAGTCGAAGTTGTGTCAACTTCTAAGATGGATTCGACAGTCTCTACCTTCTGCGTTGAGTTAATTTTGATGTTGCGTCGACTTGACTTGATGCTTCAACAGGAAGACTTAGTTAATTCAACTTTTAGTCAGAGTTGCATCGACTTCTAGTCAAAGTTGTGTTGACTTCTATTCGATGCAAGTTTTAACTTAACTAAATTTGTGCTTCTCTTAGACCTGGTCTTGACACTCTAAGTGAATGTGATATCCTAGGACATATAATGACCATTTTACCCTTTCTATACAATGTGGGTAATACAACCTAACTGATGAAATCACTTTAAAATAATTTGTTAGATAAATCATAAGGGTTTTTCCCAACACAAATCACAAGCCAAGGCACTGTCAAAATGCTCATGACTGCCCTTACCGAAAACATTCGGTATGCACAGCCAAAGCACAAGCCAAGGCTTGGTCAAAATGCTCATAACCGCCCGTAATGAAAACATGCGGCATGTAGAACCAAAGCACAAGCCAAGGCTTGATCAAAATGCTCTTGACCACCCTTTTCGAAAACATTCGGCCTGCACAATGAAAGCACAAGCCAAGGCATGGAAAAAATGCTTTTGACCGCCCTTACCAAAAACATTCGGCTTGCACAACCAAAGCACAATCCAAGATACGGTCAAAATGCTCCTGACTGCCCTTACCAAAAATATTCGGCCTGCACAAACAAAGCACAAGCCAAGGCATGGTCAAAATGCTCCTTATCGTCCTTAGCGAAAACAATCGGCATGACCAACCAAAGCACAAGCCAAGGCGCAGTCAAAATGCTCCTCAGCGCCCTTACCGAAAACATTCAGCCTGCACAACCAAAGCACAAGCCAAGGCATGGACAAAACTCTCCTAACCACCCTTACAAGAAACATTCAGCCTGCACAACCAAAGCACCAACCAAGGCGCGGTCAAAATGCTCCTGACCACCCTTACCAAAAACATTCAGCCTGCACAACCAAAGCACAAGCAAGACGCAGTCAAAATGCTCCTGATCTCCCTTACAGAAAACATTCAGCCTGCACAACTAAAAGACAAGCCAAGATGCGGTCAAAATGCTCCTGACCGCCATTACCAAAAAGATTCAGCCTGCACAACCAATTCATAAGCCAAGGAGTGGCCAAAATTCTCCTGACCACCGTTACCGAAAACATTCGGCCTGCACAACCAAAGCACAAGCCAAGGTGCGGTCAAAATGCTCCTTACCGCCCTTACCGAAAACATATGGCCTGCATAAACAAAGCACAAGCCAAGGTGCGGTCAAAATGCTCCTGAACGCCCTTATCGAAAACATTCGGCCTGCACAACCAAAGCACAAGCCAAGGCATGGTCAAAATGCTCCTAACCGCCCTTATCGAAAACATTCGGCCTGCACAACCAAAGTATATTCCAAGGCGCGGATAAAATGCTTCTGACCGCCCTTACCGAAAAAATTCAGCCTGCTCAACCAAGCATAGGCCAAAGCATGGTTCAAATGCTCCTGAATGGCTTTTACAAAAAACATTCGGCCTGCAAAAATAAAGCACAAGCCAAGGTGTGGTCAAAATGCTCCTGACCGCCCTTACCAAAAACATTCATCCTGCACAACCAAAGCACAAGCCAAGGCGCAGTCAAAATGCTCCTGACCGCCCTTACCTAAAACATTCATCCTGCACAACCAAAGCACAAGACAACGCGCTCAAAATGTGCATGACCGCCCTTATCGAAAACATTCAGCCAGCACAACCAAAGCACATGCCAAGGCGCTGCCAAAATACACATGATCGACCTCACTGAATATATTTGGCCTGCACAATGAAAGCACAAGACAAGGCACGTTCACAATACTCTTGACCAACCATACCGAAAACATTCAGCCTACACAACCAAAACACAAGCCAAGACACGGTCAAAATGCTCCTGGCCGCCTTCCCGAATACATTCGGCCTCACAACCAAAGCATAAAACAAGACCCAATCAAAATTCTCCGGAGCGCCCTTACCAAAAACAATCGGCCTTCACAATTAAAGCACAAGCCAAGGAACGATCAAAATGCTCCTGACTTCCCCTACCAAAAACATTCGGCCTACACAACCAAAGCACAAGCCAAGGTACGGTCAAAATGCTCCTGACTGCCCTTACGGTCAACATTTGGCATGCACAACCAAATCACAATCCAAGGCGCAGTCAAAATGCTCCTGACCGCCCTTACTGAAAACATTAGGCTTGTATAACCAAAGCACAAGCCAACGCGCGGTCAAAATGCTCCAAACTGCTCTTACTGAAAACATTTGGCCTACACAACCAAAGCACAAGCCAAGGCGCGTTCAAAATGATCATGATCGCCCTTATCGAAAACATTCGGCGTGCATAAAGAACAAGCCAAGGCACAGTCAAAATGCTCATGACCGCCCTTACCGAAAACATTCGGCCAGCACGACCAAAGCACAAGGCAAGATGCTGTCCAAATGCTCCTGGCCGCACTAACCAAAAACATTCGGCCTGCCAATCAAAGCACATGCGAAGGTGCGGACAAAATTCTCCTGACCGCCCTTACCAAAAATATTCGGCCTGCAAACCAAAGCATAAGCCAGGTGCGGTCAAAATGCTCCTCACCGCCATTACCGAAAACATTCAGCCTGCACAACCAAAGCACATGCCGAGACGTAGCCAAAATGAAACTGACCGCCCTTACCGAAAACATTCAGCCTGCACAACTGAAGCACAAGAAAATATGCTGTCAATATGCTCCTGACCGCTTTTTTTGAAAACATTCAGCATAGACAACCAAAGCACAAGACAAGGCATGATCAAAATGCTCTTAACTGCACTTACCGAAAACATTCGGCATGCACAACCAAAGCACAAGACAAGGCGCGGTCAAAATGCTCCTCATAGCCCTTACTGAAAACATTCAGCCTACACAACCAAAGTACAAGCCAAGGCCCAGTCAAATTGTTCCTGACAGACTTTACCGAAAACATTTGGCATGCACAACCAAAGAACAAGCCAAGGCACGGTGAAAATGGTTCTGACCGCTCTTACCAAAAATATTTGGCCTACAAAACCAAAGTACAAGCCAAGGTGCGGTCAAAATTCTCCTGATCGCCCTTACCGAAAACATTCGGCCTGCACAACCAAAGAATAAGACAAGGCGCTATCAAAATGCTCCTGAACGCACTTACCAAAAATATTCGGACTGCACAACCAAAGCACAAACCAAGGCGGGGTCAAAATGCTCCTAACTACCCTTAGAGAAAACATATGGCCTGCACAACCAAAGCACAAGCCAAGGCACGGTCAAAATGCTCTTGACCGCCCTTACCAAAAACATTTAGCCTGCAAATCTAAAGCACAAGCCAATGCGTGGTCAAAATGCTCCTGACCGCCCTTACCTTCTCAAAGGCTTGGAGATGGGAGACTGGGTCGTTCTCCCCAAAGAACACAGGATGATGAGGCTCCCTGAAGCCGTTGGGAATGGGTTCCCAACGAACTCTATCTATGAAGGGAGAAGGCTCCTCTGCTTCAACAATAACTGGAGGAGCGGAAGGATAAACAACAATACTAGCATTAGTTGGAGGATAAACACAATCCTCCAGAAAATTTAGCACTCGGGCAGAACTTCCTTAAGATGCTTCCTGGAAGAAGTTCTGGCGAGCGGACATAAACTCTTGATTATAGGTCCAAAGAGGAGCGGCATGATGAGCAAGTCTGACAGGAGGAGGAGGAGGAGGAGGAGTGATCTCCTCCAAAGGAGCTTCAGGAACCACTAGAGCAGGAGGGATCACGGCTACTACAACTATAAGAGCTTGCCGTAGAGTAAACGTGATCAGGATCTGATTCATAGCCTCTAACTATCGTGCAGTCTTGCGGTTAGACTGTTCCAAGCGATCTTTAAGGGATTCCTAAGTGACCGCTTCACCTGGGCTAGAGCAAACTGGATGATGAGCAAACTCGTGGCTTGTCATATCTAGCCACGAATTTTATTAACAACTCAGAATTTGAAGATCGCATGTTCGTTCTATTGGTGCAGAAAATGCACCTCCACAATGACACACTAGGACAGCTAGGGGGAAGGATAAGTTCGAGAGTTGTCAATTACTTTGCAGTTTAGTTGTGCCAGAAAGTAACGGGCCGCCGAGCGGCAAGACAAAATTACCCACCGCAGCGAATGCCTCTCTTGCGGTGGGCACTTGAGTTGATGAAGGATTCAGTTACAGGGGTAGAAAAGGAGCCTTGGGCAAATAGGAGACTGCTAAGGCATTAAATTCAAGTCCGTAGCCATAGGCGACTAGCTTGAGGACTCAAATCCATGTCCGTGAGAAGTACTGTTCACCCCTATTTATAGGCTCGAGGGCTTTGTTGGATCTGTAGGAGCCCTTAGAGGGGGTGAATAAGGGATTTTCAATTTTAGAATAATACTTTGTAAATGTTTCTGAGATCAAAATTGGAAGGGGAAAAATTGGTTCTGTAACTACCGCCTACGGTAACTACCAACTATGGTAACAATTAACGCCCGGCGCTAGCGCTCCAGAAATTCAGAACTTTTCACAAACTTTGCCAAAGTGATTTTTCTAAAAAAAACTTTTGAACGAAATAAAAACATAGAAACTCAGAGAAGATGAAAATTGATTTTATTTCATAAGAAAATTACAAGAATGAAAATTTCAATAGCACTTTAAATTAAGGCGATAAAATAAAAATCACTTTTTCAATTATTCACCGGTCCTTCTCCCAAGGACCGACTAGCTAGCCTATCTTCCCATGATTTGGCCTCTATCCTTCCGCCTAGATCTACACCTAGACTTAGCCACCGCACATGTAACGCCCCTGATTTTCATTAATTATTTACGTGGCCGTGGTGACGTAATTTTGACGTAAGGGCATTACGTCCGCTCGCCAGGTTTGGTTTTGAGTCGTAGTTTAGTCGAAGCGTGTAATTTAGATCGAGCGTGCGAGATTTCGCGTCGTTTTGATTTGTAGAGGAGTTTTTGAGTAGTTATTGGGAATTTAGCTTCGTGAAGCTTTTGCCCGAGTTTGGCTCGTCGGAATTGAATTCTGACTTCGCCGTTGGACTCATAGCATCATGTTTCAGTTAAGGTGCGAATTTCGTAGAAATCTGAGGTGCTTTGGTCGCCCTCGCAGTTTAAGTAAATTGGCGTATTATTTATTAATTAAATAATAAATTTAGGTTTTCATATAAATACCTAAATATCCCTTCCCTATTCATTATCTTCTCCATCGATCTCAAACCAGCCGCCGAGCAATAAAGGTGAGTGCGGAGTGTCGTGGAGCTTCCGGCCGGCGATTCGAAGGCTGTGGTGGTCGGAATCGCGTTTGGAGGGTAGTTTTGGAAAGCTCTCGGCGAGATCTTCGTTGTAGTGGTAAGCTTTTTCCGTTTAGTGGAATTTTTGGAGTTAGGGTTGAGACCTAACCCTCCTCTTTGGTCCTCTTTGGTCCGAAAAGTTTCATGAATTGGTGCTCGTGTGTTTTCCTAGCCGATCGATAGCTTTCGGAGCGGAGTTCTTCGAGTTTGCAAGGTTTAAGGCAAGTGGCTTTCCCCTCTGTCTCATTTCCAGTTTTTCTGTTTGCTTGTTGATAGATTCTTGAAGATGATGTCCTTTAGCTGCTGATTATTTTGTTTTCCTGAGAAATACCTTGTATTTCTCGAAAATAGGGTTAAAATCTGTCTGAAATTCTTATAGTTCTCGGAAAATCAGCCTTGCTACTGTAGCCCTTCATTATTTCCCGAGAGGTCAGCCTAGATCTGCCTGATTTCTTTTAGTTCTCGAGAAGTCAGTTTTTCTTCCTTTGTAATTCTCAAGACCTCTATTTATTTTGCCAGAAGAAATTATTTTCTCGAGAAGTTCGACCTTCTGTATTATCTTTGCCTGTAGCATTTAAAGTTCTCGAGAGATCAAACTTCTCCTTATTTTTTGCCTATAGAATATAGTTCTCGAGAGGTTCGGACATCTAATTATTTCTGCCTGTAGCATCGATTTCCCGAGAGATCAACCCTTCTCGAGAACATGCAAGTCCTTCCCCTTTCTTCCTGTGTCCGATGAAAAGATTGAATTTCGTCGATCGGGTCTTGTGTTCGTCGAACGGCGTTCGACGAATGGTTTGGTGTTCGTCGAACGGCGTTTGATGACGGCCTCGTCAATCTGGGTCGACGAAGCTCCTTTTGATCGTCGAACAGAGTTCGACGATCAATCTTGGTTCGTCGAACTCCGTTCGACGAACAGCCCATTTATCCTTCTGTTGCTATATTTTATTACTGCCTGCCTTCTTTTTCTCGAGAGATTTTTCCTGACTTCTTTATTGCTCTCGAGAGGTGATGTCCTGGCTCCCTTGAATTCTCAAAAGATTAGTGTTATGATCCTTCTACTTCTCGAGTATTCCTGTTCAGACCCTATGATCACTTCTTCTCGAACGATCTGTGCAGTCTCCTCTTGTTCTCGAGAAATCCTGTGCTGCTACTTTATTTCTCCCTTACTTATTTCCTTATGTTCTTGTGTTTGTGTGAGAACCCTGAACCCTTATGAATCGTTACGTAGTGCTTATTTCTTGGTGACCCATTCTTAGGGTGTTATTGGTGTTGTTATTTCGGGTTACGACCCGTGCCTCATTAAATCTAAATTAAATTACATGTGGGTGGCAGTGGATAAAGTACCACCACCTGGTTTTTGGTTTTTTGGGTGGCAGTGGATAAAGTACCACCATCCAGGTATTTTTTTGGCCTTTCAGGTTGGCAGAGGATAAAGGACCACCACCTGTTTAATTGAGCTGATCAGTCTCTTTATAATTTTTACAAGATAATTGAACTTTGCTTGTTCCTCTTCTTGTTATTGGTGCACTCGGTGCTTGTTAGTTCTTTGCTTAGAACTTCTTTTTCGGTAAATCTGGGCTGGGTTGGTACCCCCCCCCCCCTTATTCCTTGTTTGTTTTTCTGCTAGTTTTCTGCCACTTGTAATTCCTTGCTGAGGCGTTCTTTGTTTTATTGAATGCCTCAGGTCCAGAGCCGTAGCGGCTAGTGTTGTAGCCTGGAGTTTCAGAGTTTTGGTAGTTGTTCACCCTGCTGCTGCGAGGTAGTTTCCTTTAGTTTCTGTTTGCGATCAGACATACTAGTTGGTGCCAATGGGTTAGTGTCATGTTGTTGACGCCTGTTGTGCCCTTTTTATACTTTATAGTTTATTTGCCAGTTAATGCCACTACTTTTAAATCTGGTGTATCTTACTCTCTGGGAATGATTTATGTTAGGTGCACTATAGTTATAAAATTGCTTTTCCTTCATCCTCATTGCATTCTTTTAACTAAAACCCTTATCTTTAAAGTCGCCTAAAGGTATTTTCTATACTTACAATATGCCTAGTTATGTGCATATCATTTACTTTATGTCCTGTCATTTCATACATTTAGGACTTTAAGTGAACTAAATCAAGTACTTTCCGCTGCAATTATATATACTTTCTCGGTGGACTAGTTGATCCACGAACTGAGAGACACAGTTCTTACCTCAAAACCCTAATAAATGATTTCAAATGAAGTCTTTTCATGTAATCCTGTTTTGATTTATTAAGTAATAGGTTTCCGCCTGAACGTCTGCAGTTGTCTCCTATATGACGTGGCATCATGACATGTATGTTCTCTTACTCTGATATTCTTAAATTCAGAGAAAATGCGGGTTGTGACAGATGGTATCAGAGGGAGGTTGTTCGACAAGTCACCCGGGCAACAAATTCAGATATAGAGTAGTTGTTTTGGTTTCATGGCTTACTCACACCGATGTGTCATCAGTACTTCTTGGCCGAAGCATGAACACTACACTCATAGCATGATAAGAAGTATACGGGGCATATTATGTAGTATGGGATGCATAATATATGTTTGTATATGGATCCACCATAGGTGGTAACATATGACGGTTATGTAGTATGGGATGCATAACCATCATCACATGGATGCCCATTAGAACGTTTTCTTTTTGTTACATGCAATATTATGTAGTATGGGATGCATAATATTACATGTGTATGCCGCTCATAACATGCATTAAGGCCTTTATTAGAATGCATAGCACAACATACCTTACATAGCATTGCAAAAGCACATGTGCGAAGTTAAAGACTTATATAATGACACATATACACACATGATTTCAAAACGAATAGAAAAATTCATGCATTCATGCCCTTTGCACATGAGTCAAGTGGGACAATATAGTATCATTCTTGAATTTAGCATATCATCATGAAAATGTCCCAGATAAAGGTAGTGGAAATGGCAAGTATCTGTACATGTATGTTCTGAACCAAGCAGTATTGTTCTAGTGTAAGGTTAAGTTTTAATTATAGGTTTACGCGTATTAGCAGAGATGTCTCAGAGGCGTGTTGTGACGAGATTGAACCCCCAGTCAGAGGGTGAATCTTTGGGTGCGCAGAGTGAGGCCATGATTGAAAGTCTGCGACAAAATAATGAGGCTATGTCTAGGCAGTTAGTTGCGATGCAATCGCAGATCCAAATGTTGATGACTGCCGCCGCTGGGCAGCAGCCTATGGTGCAGGACCCTGTAGTTTGTCAGACTGTACCTGTCCCTCCCACTCCTTTGGTGCCCCCAGTTCTACTGCCACCAGAGATGAACTTCATTTCGCATTTCCAGCGACTAGGACCTCCTACGTTTGACGGAAGAGTTGATTTCATGGCTTTGGATGATTGACTTGTTGCCATAGAGGAGATGTTTTCCTATTTAGGAATCTCTGCAGACCAAAAGGTAATGGTCGCCGCTTACCAGCTGACGGGACTTGCTAAGAGCTGGTGGATCAGGGAGAGAGAAAGTCTCGTAGGTGGATGTTCGTGGGAGTCGTTTAAGGCTTTAGTGTTAAAGAAGTTCCTGCCGTCCGTTGAGCAAGACCGTTTAATGAATAATTTTCTGCACCTGAAGCAAAGACAACTCACGGTTAGTGAGTATGAGATCGAGTTCAGTAAGTTGAGCAGATTTGCTCCAGATTTAGTGGCTTCTGAGGCAGGAAGAGTGAAGCGATTTCTCGGAGGACTTCGTAGCGATATTCAGGAATTGGTTAGCACTTATAGAGCTGAAAGTTATGCTGAAGTGGTAGAAGCAGCGCTGAAAGTCGAGGCTATCGACAACGCCAAGAATAGAGGTGCGTTTGCGAAAAAGGACAAGAGGAAAGTCGAGAGGAGGAAACCCCCAAGGCATCCAGCCCGGCTCCAAAGAAAAGAAGTAGCAAAGTTTGTAGCTTCTGTGGTCGCCCGGGCCATCCGTTCGAGAAATGTTTCAAGAGGTTGGGAGCTAAGAAGCAGCAGCTAGTGTCAGCAATATAGAGTGCTCCCCGAGGAGATCTGACATGTACCTTTTGCAAGAGAAATGGGCATGATGTTGCTCATTGCTGGACTAATGATAAGGTGTGTTTCCAGTGTGGACAGAAGGGGCACGTGAAGGCTAGATTCCCGAGTTTCCAGCAGCCTCTGCAGCCAGTGCCACTTCGGGCATTGCCGCCGCCGCCGCCGCAGCCTCAGGATAGAGGAGTCGACAAGTTGAATGTGGTAACTAGGGAAGAATCTCAGAATTCCACCCAAGTGATTTCAGGTTAGGCCTTAATCCAACTCTCATCCTTTATCCCTAGTTTCAATTTCTGTTCGGCTAGTTATGTATCCGATTATTATAGGAGAATTTAAGGTAAAGAACCGTTGGGCGCGTGTTCTTTTCGATTCTGGTGCTACCCACTCGTTCGTGGCTAGTACTTTTGTTGAGCGTCATCGTTTGATCCTAGATCAGATTGGCAATGCGTTTTGCATTAAGATTCCTTCTGGCGACTCCGTGGTGTCGAACCAGGGTATCCAGACTTGCCCTATCCTCCTAGGTGACTTCTTAGCCTTTGCTGATTTAAAGGTGCTAGACCTGGATGAATTCGACGTGATTTTGGGCATGGACTGGTTGTCCAGATATGATGCGGTTATCCAATGCAAGGTTAAACGTTTGGACTTCAATATGGACAACGGTCAACCCATGAGTGTGTGCTTTCCACGTCAAGATTCCCCGATTATTTCTGCGGTATGTGCTCGGAAACTTTGAGATTCTGGTTGTTTTGCTTACTTTGTTACTGTGTTAGAAATTGTTAATGGCTTGCCGTGTATCGAGGATGTTCCTGTGGTGCGAGAGTTTCCTGATGTTTTCTCTGTTAGTCTTCCTCTTGAGAGAGATGTGGAGTTTGTTATTGATCTTGAACCCGGTACCCGTCCTATTGCTAAGGCAATGTACTATTTGTCCCCGCATAAGCTGGAAGAGTTGCGTACCCTGTTAGATGAATCGTTGCTGTGTGGATTCATTAGGCCAAGTTCTTCGCCCTAGGGTGCTTCAGTGTTGTTTGTGAAAAAAAAAATGGTTCTTTGAGGTTGTGCATAGATTATAGGGAATTGAATAAGGTGACCATCAAGAATAGATATTCATTGCCGCAAATAGATGATTTATTTGATCGATTGTGTGCTAGTTCGGTGTTTTCTAAGATTGACCTTAGTTCAGGTTACCATTAGTTGAGGATCTGAGAGTCGGACGTCCCTCAGACTGCCTTTCATTCCCGATATGGTCATTTGAATTTCTTGTGATGTCATTTGGTTTGACAAATACACCCTCTGCGTTTATGGATATGATGAATCGGGTGTTCAAAAACTTTTTAGACCATTTTGTAGTAGTTTACATCGATGATGTGTTGGTGTACTCAAGGAGCGCTGAGGAGCATGCTACGCATTTGCACTTAGTATTGTCTTCCTTAAGAGAGCACAAGTTGTATGCGAAATTGAGTAGAGCATGCCGTTTTTGCGGTCGCACCTCATGTTGGTCTTGGTTGTGTTTTGATGCAAGAAGGAAAGGTGATCGCGTATGGATCAAGACAACTAAAAGTTTATGAAAGGAATTACCCTACGCATGACTTAGAATTTGCGGGAGTGATTTATGCTTTAAAGCTGTGGAGACACCTTCTTTATGGAGTGTCGTGCAAGATTTTCACAGATCATAAGAGTTGGAAGTACGTCTTTACCCAGAAAGAATCAGATTTTGGAAGATATGATCAGATGTTACATTTTGGATCATGGAGGAGCTTGGGATAAGAGTCTGAGATTGTTGGAATTTGCCTGTTTCCTTCCCAAATGTTCATGATGTGTTTCATGTGAGCCAGTTGAGGAAGTGTTTGCATAGTGATAGGCTTGTGCTTGATTCGGTGCCCGCTTTGCAGCCCAATCTATCTTATGTTGAAGAGCCTGTCCGAATCTTGGAGTCTCAAGAGCGTGTGTTGCAGAGGAAGATGATCTCGAGGGTTAAGGTTGTTGGAACATGGTCTTCTGCATCTCCTAGGTTTGAGAATAACAAATCCTATGTGTATTTGATCTTGTGTGTTTAAGTGTGCAGGAAATCAAATTCCACATGACTCAAGGATGGTTGCCCCCAATTTTGAGCCAGCAATTCCAAGTCTCCCACTAGCGCTGGCGGTAGCACTTAGCGCCTGGCGCTAGCAATGATAGCCAATTCTGGGAGCACATATGGAAGGATATAGCGCCTGGCGGTAGCCGATAGCGCAGGCGGTAGCGACGCACAAAGTTGGCAAGGAGGAATTGTTTCCTCGGATTGAAGATTCTGCCGCGCAAAATGTGTCCTAATATGGGATAGCGCTGGCGGTATCTACTAGCACTGGCGGTAGCTCGGAGCACAAGAGGAATGGCGAAATTGTTTCCCCGGAATAAAGATTCTCGCGCGCAAAATATTACTTAATATGGGATAGCGCCGGCTGTAGCGTTAGCGCAGGCGCTAGCGCTAAGGCTATAAAAATGACCCCTTGGCTCTGTCTTCCTTACTCTTCTATAACCCTAAACTCCAGAGCTTTGTTCCACAGCATATAGAGGAAGGTTCAGAGAGATACTCCCACAAATCCATAAAGACTAAAGGAGATCTGTGGAGAAGATTTCAACATGCATCATCATCGTGACGAAAGACCGCATCGACTACGATCATACTCTGCGTCTTCGTCTACTTCTCCAAGAGATCTACATAGAGGGAGTTTTTATATTATTGTCTTTTCATTTCATATTCTTCTTGTAAACGGTTAGTGAATTCGCCTCGTGTTGGCGACTAGGTCTGGGTAGGACTTAGGGCTAAAATTCACCTCGTGTTGGCGACTAGCTCTCGGGAGTAGGTCTAGGGGGTACTCGAGGCCATATCCGGGGAAGGGTTGGCTAGAGCGGCTTGAGGCCGTATCCGGGGAAGGATCGGCTAAAGCCAACCAGTTCGTGGGGATACGAGTCGATATAGAAAACAAAAAGAGTCTTTCTATTAGCTTTGATTTCTAGCTTCGATAAGAGATCAAGTTTTGTAATCATGCTTCTCAAGTTAATAAAATCATGTCTTTACTTTTACTTCACTTGATAAGTCTTGATCTTCTTTAGTTTAATAATCAAAGCTTTTTCAAAGTTATTCAAAATATATTGCAAGTTTTTAAAACCCTTATTCACCCCCCCCCCCCTCTAAGGGCGCCTACCGATCCAACAAAGGTTCTTCGGAAGAATCAGGGTGTCGAAAGCGCAACATGGGAGCTGGAGTCTGCCATGAGAGAGACTCATCCTAGCCTTTTCTCTTAGGTTTTGGGTAAATCTTCTGTCTGTTAACCTTTGGTTTTATTTCGGTATCTTTCTCAATCTCTGAATTTCAAGTTTCGGGACGAAACTTCTTCTTAGGGGGAGTAACTGTAACGCCCCTGATTTTCGTTAATTATTTACGTGGCCATGGTGACGTAATTTTAACGTAAGGGAGTTACATCCAGTCGCCAGGTTTGGTTTTGAGCCGTAGTTTAGTCGAAGCGTGTAATTTAGATCGAGCGTGTGAGATTTCGCGTCGTTTTGATTTGTAGAGGAGTTTTTGAGTAGTTATTGGGAATTTGGCTTGGGGAAGCTTTTGCCAGAGTTTTGCACGTCGGAATTGAATTCTGACTTCGTCGTTGGATTCGTAGTGCCGTATTTCAGTTAAGGTGCGAATTTCGTAGAAATCCGAGGTGATTTGGTCGCCCTCGCAGTTTAAGTAAATTGGGCTATTATTTATTAATTAAATAATAAATTTAGGTTTTCATATAAATACCTAAATATCCCCTCCCTATTCATTATCTTCTCCATCGATCTCAAACCAGCCGCCGAGCGATAAAGGCGAGTGCGGAGTGTCGTGGAGCTTCCGGCCGGCGATTCAAAGGTTGTGGTGGTCGGAATCACGTTTGGAGGGTAGTTTTGGAAAACTCTCGGCGAGATCTTCGTTGTAGTGGTAAGCTTTTTCCGTTTAGTGGAATTTTTGGAGTTAGGGTTGCGACCTAACCCTCCTTTTTGGTCCCTTTTGGTCCGAAAAGTTTCAGGAATTGGTGCTCATGTGTTTTCCTAGCCGATCCATAGCTTTCGGAGCGGAAATCTTCGAGTTTGCAAGGTTTAAGGCAAGTGGCTTTCCCCTCCGTCTCATTTCCAGTTTTTCTGTTTGCTTGTTGATAGATTCTTGAAGATGATGTCCTTTAGCTGCTGACTATTTTGTTTTCCTGAGAAATACCTTGTATTTCTCGAAAATAATGTTAAAATCTTTCTGAAATTCTTATAGTTCTCGGAAAATCAGCCTTGCTACTGTAGCCCTTCATTATTTTCCGAGAGGTCAGTCTAGATCTGCCTGATTTCTTTTAGTTCTCGAGAAGTCAGTTTTTCTTCCTTTGTAATTCTCGAGACCTCTATTTATTTTGCCAGAAGAAATTATTTTCTCGAGAAGTTCGACCTTCTGTATTATCTTTGCCTGTAGCATTTAAAGTTCTCGAGAGATCAAACTTCTCCTTATTTTTTGCCTATAGAATTTAGTTCTCGAGAGGTTCGGCCATCTAATTATTTCTGCCTGTAGCATCGATTTCCCGAGAGATCAACCCTTCTCGAGAACATGCAAGTCCATCCCCTTTCTTCCTGTGTCCGACGAAAAGATTGAATTTCGTCGACCGGGTCTTGTGTTCGTCGAACGGCGTTCGACGAACGGTTTGGTGTTCGTCGAGCGGCGTTCGACGAATGGCCTCGTCAAGCTGGGTCGACGAAGCTCCTTGTGATCGTCGAACGGAGTTCGACGATCAGTCTTGGTTCGCCGAACTCCGTTCGACGAACAGCACATTTATCCTTCTGTTGCTATATTTTATTCCTGCCTGCCTTCTTTTTTCTCGAGAGATTTTTTCCTGACTTCTTTATTGCTCTCGAGAGGTAATGTCCTGGCTCCCTTAAATTCTCGAAAGATTAGTATTATGATACTTCTACTTCTCGAGTATTCCTATTCAAACCTTATGATCACTTCTTCTCAAAAGACCTGTGCAGTCTCCTCTTGTTCTCGAGAAATCTTGTGCTGCTACTTTATTTCTCCCTTGCTTATTTCCTTATGTTCTTGTGTTTGTGTGAGAACCCTGGACCCTTATGAATCATTATGTAGTGCTTATTTCTTGGTGACCCATTCTTAGGGTGTTATTGGTGTTGTTATTTCGGGTTACGACCCATGCCTCATTAAATCTAAATTAAATTACATGTGGGTGGCAGTGGATAAAGTACCACCACCTGTTTTTTGGCTTTTTGGGTGGCAGTGGATAAAGTACCACCATCCAGGTATTTTTTTGTCCTTTTAGGTTGGCAGAGGATAAAGGACCACCACCTGTTTAATTGAGATGATCAGTCTCTTTATAATTTTTACAAGATAATTGATCTTTGCTTGTTCCTCTTCTTGTTATTGGTGCACTCGGTGCTTGTTAGTTCTTTGCTTAGAACTTCTTTTTCGATAAATCTGGCTTGGGTTGGTACCCCCCCCCCCCCCCCTTATGCCTTGTTTGTTTTTCTGCTAGTTTTCTGCCACTTGTAATTCCTTGCTGAGGCATTCTTTGTTTTATTGAATGCCTCAGGTCCAGAGCCGTAGCGGCTAGTGTTGTAGCCTGGAGTTTCAGAGTTTTGGTAGTTGTTCACCCTGCTGCTGCGAGGTAGTTGCCTTTAGTTTCTGTTTGCGATCAGACATACTAGTTGGTGCCAATGGGTTAGTTTCATGTTGTTGACGCCCGTTGTGCCCTTTTTATACTTTATAGTTTATTTTCCAGTTAATGCCACTACTTTTAAATCTGGTGTATCTTACTCTCTGGGAATGATTTATGTTAGGTGCACTATAGTTATAAAATGGCTTTTCCTTCATCCTCATTGCATTCTTTTAACTAAAACTCTTATCTTTAAAGTCGCCTAAAGGTATTTTCTATACTTACAATACGCCTAGTTATGTGCATATCATTTACTTTATGTCCTGCCATTTCATACATTTAGGACTTTAAGTGAACTAAATCAAGTACTTTCCGCTGCAATTATATATACTTTCTCGGTGGACTAGTTGATCCACGAACTGAGAGACACAGTTCTTACCTCAAAACCCTAATAAATGATTTCAAATGAAGTCTTTTCATGTAATCCTGTTTTGATTTATTAAGTAATAGGTTTCCGCCTGAGCGTCTGCAGTTGTCTCCTGTATGACGTGGCATCAGGACGTGTATTTTCTCTTACTCTGATATTCTTAAATTCAGAGAAAATGCGGGTTGCGACAACACAAACCGCGGCGAATTCCCCCTAAGCCTCGCAAGGCCTAGTTGCCAACACCCGCGGTGAATTCACTACCGTTTCAAAAATAAAAGAGAAGAATGCAAAGTAAATTATGAAACAAAAAATCCCTATTTAAAAGAGCTTTGAAGGAGATGATGAAGAATCACCATGAACATCATCGGAGTTGAAGCTTGCGTCCTTCTTCAAGAATCACCATGTGGAAATCTCCTCCTCACTCTTGTTCTTCAATGATGGAGTTTGGAGTGCTTTGGAACTCAAAGATGAAGGCTCTCATGAAAGATTGGAGTTATGGCTTCAAAAGTGGTAACATAGAATAAAGAGATTCATCCTTTATATAGGATCTGGAAACTACTGCCCGCGGTAGCACTACTGCATCGCCCTAGCATTCGTGTAGTAACGTACCTGATTCATGGAGAATGTGCTAACCACAATGGATCGTGAACCTACCGCGTCGCGGGAAGATCTCACACTCCGCGTTAGCTCCCATCACTTCTTTGCTGAGGAACCATCTGCCGTCAGTCTTTTGTCGTCATCCCATCTACCGCCAGAGTTAGATATTACCACTACGTGGTATCACTAATTTTAAAGCTTTTTTATCATTCTGCATCGCACTTTTAGGAGTATGGTTCCTGTACACAATAAACACACGACAAGCAAGATCAAATACATTGTGGAATTTGTTATTCTCAAGAGATGTGGAACTCAAGCTCCAATAATCTCCCCCTTTTGATAATAACAAATCCTCTAATAAGAAATAAACTATAACTAGAGTAGTGTTCATAAAATATGATAAACGTGATAAACATGCATACTCCCCCTATATGAATGATCCTCATACATAAATACATTTTATGATTTAATCCCCCTAAATAATAGATTTACTCCCCCCTAAATAATAGATTAGATTTCTTCAATTTATTCTCCCCCTTTTGTTATTATCAAAAGGAGGTGGGGTAGAGCAGTATCAATATGTACTATTGTGCACTATGTAGAGATGAATATCATTTTTTTTTAAATAGTAAACACAGCGGAAGCAATCTTGAACATCTTTAAGAATTTTTAAGTACAAAATATAATAAGTTTTAAGTCAAATAAGTAGATGTTTTTAAGATGCAAGTTCATTGAAATTGGTAAATATAAAATTAGCAAGCAAGATTTCAAATATCAAGAAAAGATATGTTTTACAATGTAAATTAATTTGCATTTCAATAAAAATAAACATTATAAAGATCATGCTTTGCTATCTAATGCTTGTACTCAAGATTATAGAGAATAGTGTAGTAATCTTTAGGGTCCAATTCTCATGAGTGGAAGTGTTATAAAAGATAATGATGTGTTCAAAATGGTGTTTGATAAAGTATACAAGTGTATGAATCAAACCACATGAAAGTATGTAATGTAAGAACAATCTTTAAGTAAACATAAATAATTTTACTTCCACAAATTTCAATGCACAATTTTTTTTAAAGGAGAAGTGGTGAAATTTTTGTTTGCACAATACACTTTATAATTCTTGCCAAGGTGCTCAACCTCGCAATGCTCATTAAGACTTATCAGGAGGGTGAGTAGTGCTTGGTAGAGTTTTCCTTGTCATATATTTTATTTGATTTTGATTTTTTTTTAAATTTTGTGATAAGGACTCCAAATTCACTTGTTTTGTAAACATAAAAATTTTATTTAATATACCACTTTTCTCTAATTACATGTGCATGAAACAAAGAATTCAATGTTGTGTAGGTAATCTATTTATGCAATTCAATATGATAAGTTCTTATATTACACAATCATGCAAGAATATGATTAAAACACATGTAGATTATCAAAAAGGTGTAAGTGAGATAATCATTATCAAATATAAAACTTTACTCATACTTAGAGGCATGCGAAAATAATTCTACACATGTATTCTACCACCAAATTCATTGCACGTTATAAGATAATACTCAAGGCATGACATATTCAAGAACAATGTTATAAAGAAACTTGAATGTAAAATCAAAAATTGTAAATAATCTCTAAGTAATAAATATAATCATCCTTGATTTAGGCAACGAAACATTATCAGTTTTTTTTAATAACAAAACAGAAACAAACAAACTAATGTAATAAAAAAAAATTAGTATTTTGTAATTGTTTTGAAGTTTTATTTTTCATTTTGATTTTTAAGAACAATATCAAAACAAAAATACATGAAATAGCCCATCAGGGGCAAGCGAAGCCTGATGAGTCCCATTTATATATATATATATATATATAAATATATATATTTGGACTCATTTGGGCTGATATTCTAGTCTTTGAACCACATTTTAGGCACGTTTTCATTCATATGTATTATTCCATGCTAGGTGCACTATTAAGCTCATTTCAGTGTGCAATTGCATTCCTTGTTGTTGGGGGTAAGCACATGGTGCTCCCCTTCCCTTCTTTTATGTTTTTCTGATGATGGACGTGTATTCCCAGCTGTTATATCTTGTATGCAGGTGACTGGAGCGGAGGCTGCAGAGTGGAGACTGCGGGGGCAGTTGGCGTCGCAAAATGAGGCGGCACCACCTCGGGGCTCGGCGGCGACGAGGCCAGTTGTGTGAACTGCGGGGAGGGAAAGAATGGAGGCGATGGTGGAGGACTATAACGATCGGAGGGCTCAATGGTTGCGGTAGTGGAACCAGTGGCGACACCGGTGGAATCGGAGCTCTGAAGTGTCGGTCGATGTTGGCGGTGAGTCGCACCAATACGGCATCATATGACGTCGACATCTTTATGAACTTGTGAAGCATCATACAGACAATGAGTGGCTCATCGGGGCTCATCATCAAGCTGCAATAATTAATTAAATCAATTAATCCAATGAAAAAATAATTTATTAATGAATTAATTGGTTGCGGTAGTCGGAGGCCTGCACGCAGTCTCGTTATTCAAGGAAAGAGTCATGTACGTGGGAAGAAGCATCGAGGAGGCCGATGCGCTTCGAGAACAGGTGGCAGGGTTGGCTGGAAGGAGGCGAGGAGGCGTCGGCTTGCAGGAAATCGAGACGATGGCGTAGACAGCAGGCTTCGTTGACCGTTGCGGAAGCGAAAAAAGCGGGATCGACAGCAACGGATCGAGACGATGTCGACGTGGACGACGATGATGTTGTCGTCGATCAGCGATGTTGTCATCGATCGCCAGACGGTGCGTCGATCGACCGTGCGATATGCACATGGGCCGCACGACCGTGCATCAAGGAAACGCACGACCGTGCGATATGCACATGGTGCTCCCCTTCCCAACAAGTAATTTCTGTGCATATCGCACGGTCGTGCGTTTCCTTGATGCACGGTCGGTTGCGGTCGTGCGTTTGTGTCTGGGCAGAAAATGGAGCGTCGGAGTTTACTCGTGCGTTTGGGCGGATTCACCCGTGTGTGAGTAAAATGCACGGTCGACCTGTATCTTGGTGATTTCAGAGCGTCGGAGTTTACCCGTGCGTTTGAACGCATGGGCGGTATTGGTCGTGCGTGATCAAATCGCACGGGCGGCGCAGCTTCTTCCCCAAGCCATATTTTATCCGTTAATATCGCACGGTCTGGCACGGTCGTGCGTTCGACCATGCGTGACCATTTTTCAGCATGTTTGCTATAAAAAGTAGGAATCGAGGCAGTCAACGGGGAGAGCGATAGGAGGCGGACTGGAGCGATTCAGAGAGCAGGAAATCACTTCCTTCCCGCTGCTCTTGAGGGCTGAAGTCTTCCCCTTCATCTCCACCACCATAGAGGCCATTTCCGGTGATTTCCACCTCCATCCTTCCATCCGGGAGCACTAGGAAGCTTTCTCCACCATTAGCTCAAGCATTCCACGCCGAGAGATCAGAGAAGCGCTGAAGATCGTAGGAGCGGTGACAGCCTCCTTCGAGCCAAGCTCACCATCTGAGGGCCGAGTCCGGAGAGAGCCCGACAACCTCTCATTCCGGCCGTGAACCCAAGACGTGACTTCTTCTTTGTGGTCCTCTCTAACCTTTGATGCTTGAACTTCTTTGTTGTTGTTTTATGAACGTTTGTTAAGTTAATCTTAATGATTATTGCTTGTGTTCATATGCAATGTTGTTGTGATGGCATGAATAGCCCTTTTTCCTAGTGATTTCTGAGATTCGTTGTGTGTGAAGCCACTAGCAATTGCTAGTGGTGATGTTTAGAGAAGAGGTGTGTGCGACCCTCAACCGTCATAGTTACATTCCGTGCACGCACCTTCCGAAGCACGGCATCGCGGCCGCTGCATCCATCTCGCCTTGCGAAGCGGAGTTTTGACCCGCATCTTTCTTTATTCTGCAATAGCATAGGATCTCTAACCAAACCTCCCGTTGTTACTTAATAACCCTTTTAACTGATTTCCTGGTTTGAGCAAATCGTACTACCAAACTTGCGGTCCTTTGAGAACGATATTCGGGGAGTTTCTCCCTATTTTATAACTTGAGCGACCGGTGCACTGCCGTCGTATCGCATTTTGTGCCTGCTAATTAGCAGTGCCGAAATACCGCATCAAGTTTTTGGCGCCGTTGTCGGGGACTGCAAGCGTGTGTGATTTGTTTTTCTTTGGAGATCCGTTTTAAGGTCTTTTTGTTTTTTTTTGAATACTTTTTTTTCTGTTTTGTGTTGAATAGCGGTGTATGCATAGAAGAGATCCTGGTGAGTGCGCAGCATTTGACCCTGAAATAGAGCGTACCCTGCGGGCGCGTCTCCGTGCTGCTGCCACCATGAATGTTAATGGAAATCGGGCTAATCCTGGAGAGGGAAATGCACCGGTCATGGGTCAGGTAGCTGACGAAAATGAAGTGGTCAGGCCGAGACCTAGGACCATGAGAGACTACACCACTCCTACAGTTGGGAGTGTGTATCGTGGTTTTGGGCCTAACATCATGAACAATCAGTTCGAAATCAAGCCCGCCATCCTGAACATCATCCGTAACAATGCGCAGTTCTCTGGGATGCCCAGTGAAGACCCACATCTTCACTTGGCTGAGTTCGCCGACATTTGCGGTACCTTCCGGTATGCTGGAATCACTGACGAAACAGTCAAGTTGAGACTGTTTCCATTCTCATTGCGTGACAAAGCCAAGGTGTGGCTCCATTCTATCCCTCCAGGAACTGCTGCAACGTGGGATGTGCTCGCGTCCAAGTTTCTCGCCAAATTCCACCCGGTGGACAAGATTGTGAGCCTTCGGCGTGAGATCGCCACCTTCCGGGAAGCTGAGCAGGAAACCCTCGTAGAAGCTTGGGAGCATGTTTGTGACCTCCTGCGCAAATGCCCAAATCACGAGATCCTTCCGTGGAACATTGTGGAGACCTTCTACTTCGCCATCGAGCCCAACCATCGGGCGATGATTGACGCTGCTGCAGGAGGAACCTTGATGAATCACACGCTTGAGGAAGCTCTTAGAATTCTGCAGGACAACGCCTCCCACAACACTTTCTGGACTGCGGGGAGAAATGCGCCTAGAAGCGCACGGGGACTATTCGTGGTGGATTCACTACCTCCCGCTGCTGCGCCCGCGTCTAACATTACATGTGAAGGATGTGGAGGTGGTGGTCACCACTCATACGAGTGCCCAGGTAGCGGACAATCAGGTGAATTCTCTCAGCTTAGTTTAAATGAGTCTGTAAATTTCGTTGGAAATCAAGCTAGGGGGCACCCTACGGAAATGCTTATAATCCGGGTGTGAGAAATCACCACAATTTTTCATGGAACCAAAATGCTGCAGGCCAACGATGGCAACCGGGCCAGCATCAAAATGATGCTCAAGCATCTGGAATTCAACCAAGGCCACCTCAGCCGGGTTATAATCAAGGTGCCCCAGTCCCTAAGAAAAGTAATCTGGAAGAGTTGATGGAGAGGTTTATGGAAGTCGCCAACGCTAATATGGTGAACCAAACCGCGTCTATGCGTAACTTGGAGACGCAAGTGGGCCAACTGGCTCAAGTGCTAACCTAGCGTGCGCAAGGGACCCTTCCCAGTAATACAGAAAAAAATCCAATTAACCAAGGGAAGAGTCTCTCTGACGCGGGAGTAGGTGAACTGAGTGAGTTGGTAGTTGCTTGCTCCATTAACAATATTGAAACGGCAGCCCAATGTGATTCCGGTTCATCTCGCAACATCCTCGCCTTACAGGATGTTGCTAAACAGCAACTTAATATGGATACGGATGAACAGAAGTCACTAGTGCTTGCTAATGGGACCGTAGTTAAGGCTGAGGGAGAAGTCAGGAATGTGGAAGTTACAATTGAAGGGACGGTAGTAGTTGCCGACTTCCAAGTCTTGGGACCAAGTCTGAATCAATCCATTCCCATCTTGGGAGTACCGTTCTTAAAAGAGAGTGGTGCCACCTTAGATTTTTCTAAGGGGTGTGTTGTCTTACCCTGTAAGGTGACGCCCTCCACTTGTCCCAAGATAGTATCAGAAGCGGTAATCCACTACCCCCTTGTTTTTACTGATAAACCATCTAGTGATGCAGAAGCCGAGAAAAGAACAGAATCGCCAGAAGGAGCAAGGAATGAAGAGAAGTTGCAAGTTGTGACGGAAGAAGGGAAGGAGGCAAGAGACAACACTGAAATCAGAATATTGAATGACGAGTGAGATGGTGGAACAAAGCGCCTTATAAAAATTTGCCCGAATCAAAGTAACAAATGTGAACATTTTAAGCAGGTCCATTAGGCTGATCCGGTTGCCACAGCGGCAACGGAAGTGAAGCCACCCACCACTAAGGCGGGAAATTCTGCCAGTTATCAACGTTGGCGCTCTCCAACTGTGGAGAAGCTGAGGAAAGAAAAATTGGTGCGTGAATCACGCTCTGCTTCCCTCCGGCGCGGGAAGGAAGAGGCTAGGGGCAAGGTGGAGACATCCTCCTTGGGCCCTAAAGACTTCACCTCTTTCCCATCTCGCGCAGCGGGGGAGAACCACCACAAATCAGCATACAGCTGATGCGTGATGGGGACTCGGGGTTGTGATTGTGCTGTTTCTTCGGTCTGATTTTTATGCTCTATTTTGTCACTTCGCTGTGTTGGTCGTTTTTATTTTAGTTTGGAACAATATCTTTCTGCTCTTTGAACAATGCTTAATACAGGTATTTGGTCCACCTTAAAGGACGTTAAACAAACGGGCTTCTTGGGAGACAACCCATGGGGAACCACCCAGTTCCGTCTAGCTTTTTAATTCCTTTTGTGCACTGTTATTTCTGTTTTGCTAACATTGTAGGAGGATGCTCTCTTGTGGACGATGATGAATGAGAAATATTTAAAAAAAAATGGGATTACCGCACTTCTGGCATGCTCTTTTATGAGCATAGGTCAACTCTACCCCTCTCTTACTTATGTTTTAATTGTTTATTCTAGTTAGTTTTAATCAAGTCTGGGGGAGAGAGAGCGAGCTGTGCACGTGCACACACGTCGCATGACATGCTAGAATGTGCTGAGTTAGGATTTATATTTTGTTGCGCACATTGCATTCACTTGCACCTAATTCACGCGCACTTGATCACGCGTACTTTTTGGGTATCGCTGCGAGGTTTTCCCACTCGTAAGAATTGAATTGTTAGCATGTGAGTGAGGAGTAGAGAAAAATGTTGACTCGAGTAGTGCTCTAGTCAAGTGCTCCCGTCACGCCTAGAAATTCAATTAGAGTAGAATGAAATTCAGAATTATAATTTAGTTATTTATTTTATAGTAGATGAAATTTATTTTACTTTAGTGGTGAATCCGGTGAATCCAACGGTAGCATAAGGTCAAGTGTAGCAGACTAGTAGTAGCTTATTACTAGGGTCGGAAGGAAGGACAACCTTTCTCGGTGGCTAGAACTTGCACTAGGCGACTCTCGACACGATTGTGTTGAAGTACTCGTCATAAAATGTGATATAGGCCATTTCTTGATCCAGTTGAGCTTTGGAAATCCTTACCTACGTAATCACCATTGCAAGCCCACTTGAGCCTACCCTTCCTCCTTGTTTAGCTCCACTAAAAATTTAACCAAAGCCATACGGCTGAACATATTTGCGCACCAACCGATGAGCTGAAAAAAATTTCTGTTTCGATCAAATTTGGTGTCATCTGTGTTATGTATGGCAGCTTCAATTTAGCTAAAGGAGCCGTTTTATTGTGATTAAAAAAATGTTATTTTGTCGAAAAGAGAAAAGAAAACAAAAATAAAAAGGTTGTGTAAGAATAATTTTCTCTCAGCAAATTCTATTTATATCTGGCTCAGCACGCACCTAGTGTTCAGTTGAAGTCTGGGGGTGTCGTGTAATTACTGAAAATATTGTATTGGTGATTGTTAGTATCTTGAGTGCTCAGGTTGTGTTAAGTGCGATTCCCATCGTCCTTCTACTTACCTAGCCTATACTCAACCTAAGCCCAATAATTACCTATCAGTCCTATTGATTTTAGGCACGAGTCATTTCATGCAGTAGAGAGAGTGCGGACGTGCAAGCCTATGGACACCGACTTTGATGGATTTCTTAGGAGTTTGTCCCTAGCTTCGATTCGAGTAATACTCTACTCATTAGTCACGCTATTTTCCCTTTTTGCGCGACTGAAAGATTCACCAGGATTCACCATCCAAGTAAGTTAAATTTCAATTTACTGTTTTAGAAATAATAAGATACAATCTTGAGTTTAATTCTATTCTAATGCATTTCTATGCGCGAGAGCATGCGACTTCGCATTGTTCTCTACCACTCAAACTCATGCTAACATTCAATTGTTCCGACAGGAAAGCTGAGTAGTTTGCCCGAGACGTGCAAATGGTTAAGTCTGGGGGTGTGATGAGTCCCATATATATATATATATATATTTGGACTCATTTGGGCAGATATTCTAGTCTTTGCACCACATTTTAGGCACGTTTTCATTCATATGTATTATTCCATGCTAGGTGCACTATTAAGCTCATTTCGGTGTGCAATTGCATTCCTTGTTGTTGGGGGTAAGCACATGGTGCTCCCCTTCCCTTCTTTTATGTTTTTCTGATGCTGGACGTGTATTCCCAGCTGTTATATCTTGTATGCAGGTGACCTGATCGTGCCGTTTTCCCCAGAGGTAATTTGTGTGCATATCGCACGGTCATGCGTTTCCTTGACGCACGGTCGGTTGCGGTCGTGCATTTGTGTCTGGGCAGAAAATGGAGCGTCGGAGTTTACTCGTGCGTTTTGACGCACGGGCGGATTCGCCCGTGCGTGAGTAAAACGCACGGTCGACCTGTGTCTTTGTGATTTCAGAGTGTCGGAGTTTACCCGTGCATTTGAACGCACGGGCGGTATTGGTCGTGCGTGATCAAATCGCACGGACGGCGTAGCTTCTTCCCCAAGCCATATTTTATCAGTTAATATCGCACGGTCTGCGCACGGTCGTGCGTTCGACCGTGCGTGACCATTTTTCAGCCTGTTTGCTATAAAAAACAGGAATCGAGGCAGTCAACGGGGAGAGCGATTGGAGGCGGACTGGAGCGATTCAGAGAGCGGGAAATCACTTCCTTCCCGCTGCTCTTGAGGGTTGAAGGCTTCCCCTTCATCTCCACCACCATAGAGGCCATTTCCGGTGATTTCCACCTCCATCCTTCCATCCGGGAGCACTAGGAAGCTTTCTCCACCATTAGCTCAAGCATTCCACGCCGAGAGATCAGAGAAGCGCTGAAGATCATAGGAGCGGTGACAGCCTCCTTCGAGCCAAGCTCACCATCTGAGGGCCGAGTCCGGAGAGAGCCCGACAACCTCTCATTCCGGCCGTGAACCCAAGACGTGACTTCTTCTTTGTGGTCCTCTCTAACCTTTGATGCTTGAACTTCTTTGTTGTTGTTTTATGAACGTTTGTTAAGTTAATCTTAATGATTATTGCTTGTGTTCATATGCAATGTTGTTGTGATGGCATGAATAGCCCTTTTTCCTAGTGATTTCTGAGATTCGTTGTGTGTGAAGCCACTAGCAATTGCTAGTGGTGATGTTTAGAGAAGAGGTGTGTGCGACCCTCAACCGTCATAGTTACATTCCGTGCACGCACCTTCCGAAGCACGGCTTCGCGGCCGCTGCATCCATCTCGCCTTGCGAAGCGGAGTTTTGACCCGCATCTTTCTTTATTCTGCAATAGCATAGGATCCCAAACCAAACCTCCTGTTGTTACTTAATAACCCTTTTAACTGATTTCCTGGTTTAAGCAAATCGTACTACCCAACTTGCGGTCCTTTGAGAACGATATTCGGGGAGTTTCTCCCTATTTTATTACTTGAGCGACCGGTGCACTGCCGTCGTATCGCATTTTGTGCCTGCTAATTTGCACTGCCGAAATAGCGCATCAAAGCCCGCCATCACCGGCAGGGTACTGTCGTCGCTGGCTCGGAGAATACCTATATTTAGGGATATGAGGGAAGGGGACAGAAGAGAAAGGGAGAAATAAATCGATTTTTTAGGTAAAAATTTACATTTTCTTACAAAATAAAAATAGTAATATTGAATCATATTTTTTACTGTCATTTTAAGTACCCATATGTATGTGTTTTGAATAAAAGGTTAGTGTTCATATGCGGGTGCAACTCACTTATAGGCGGGCGCAGCCCGCTCATATGCAGACATAGTCCGCTCGAATGCGGGCACATCTTGCTCGAATGCAGGCACAGCCCGCTCGAATGCGGGCACAGCCCGCTCGAATGCGGGCACAGCCCGCTCGAATGCGGGCATAGCCCGCTCGAATGCGGGCACAGCCCGCTCGAATGCGGGCACAGCCCGCTCGAATGCGGGCACAGCCCGCTCGAATGCGGGCACAGCCCGCTCGAATGCGGGCACAGCCCGCTCGAATGCGGGCACAGCCCGCTCGAATGCGGGCACAGCCCGCTAAGAGTCTGCAAGTATGGGTGAAGCCCGTGCGGAGCCGATCGTGTGTGTGTATATATATATATGTGTGTGTATGTATATATATATACATATGTGTGTGTGTGTTTGTGTGTGTGTGTGTGTCTATGTGTGTGTTTGTTGGAACAACCCTATTACTAGTTTGGGCTAGGATCACTATCTGTTGACTAGGACTAAGTTGACTCCAATGTATAGTCTAAGGGTCAAGGTTTTAGGATGTTAGAACTTAGGAAAAGATCAAGTTTTTGCATTCGACGAACTCCTATCTGCGTTCGACGAACTCCATCCTGAATTCGACGAACGGCGTGCTTCAGGTCGACGAATCAACTTTATTCTGCGTTCGACGAACGTCATGCTTCAGTTCGATGAATTTGCTTCCCAGCTCGACGCACTCAGCTCTCCAGCCAGTCCAGCAGTTTATTCTTTAGTTCGACGAACTCAACCTTCAGATCGACGAACTCTTATTTCAGCTCGACGAATTTTCTAGACAGATCAGTTATATATTATTCCCTGAACTCAGATCAACTAAATCAGCAACAGATCTATTCTATTATTTATTCCAAATAAATCAAGGATTTTATCCTTCCTTTTATTTATTCCTTTCCATTGTCTTCTCTCGAGAAAGTAGTCGTTTGGCTTATTGGAAAAGGATACATTTATTGAAAAGGAAAAGGAATTAAAGATTTGCTTGCAGTTCCAAGAAATAATCCTCGTGATTATTCTATTCCTTATTAAGGGATTTGAAATTCAAATTAGAGATATATTCTCTAAGGAAAAGTAAGTACAAGAAGAATAAAGAATCAGAGAGTATTGCAGTAATAAAGAAAAAGGCTCTCGGCCAGAGATGTAATACAGAGAGAAAAATACAGAAAGCAGAAAAGAAAAAGCTTTTCAGATCTTCATCTTCTACAGCAGCAATTTCGATCTCTGAGAACATCAACAAGATTATTCTCTCAGTATTCTGCTGCAAGTTCTAATCTTCAAGAGCAACAACAAATCTGAGAAACATTGTCTCTCATATTCATCATCTATCAGGAAGATTTGCTTTACATTCAAGTGAAAGCTCCATCCATCAACTGTCAACCATTTCTATCAGACAGGGAGCTTCACAACAACCAATCCACTAGTCTTCTCTCATATTGTTGATAGAGAAGAACTTCATAAACCCTCTTTATCCCATTCTGTACAGGGTTCTAACTCCCTTCAAAAGTTAAATTTTTGGTGGCAGGGCACCTGATCAAAAACCTGCAGTTGATGTTTTGGGCACCTGATCAAAACTCCATTGGTGATAGGGCACCTAATCAAAAACCTAGTGGATTCCTACCAAGGGTGGTAGAAGAGTAGATGTACCCAGGTTGATTGGGGAACTAGTATAGATCCTTGTGTCTTCTGTGTTTGTGTTTGTTTTTTTGTGTTGTGTTGTGTGTTCTTTATTTGTTTTTATAACTCACTCTGTTATACACATATATATATCACTATTTTAACTCCGCTATAAAAATAAGTGAAAAACTTTTTAATACTCTATTCACCCCCCCCCCCCCCCCCCTCTAGAGTAAATATAAGATCTAAACCTCACTTTCAACTTCTATTAGAGGTTACTTTCAATTGGTATCAGAGGTTGGTTGATTCTTTACAAGCTAACACCTGAATCAAAAGATCAATTAGCTCTTAATTTCCTCTAGAGTTTTCTTTTTCTAAAAACTCATGGCACAGAACAAAGAATAGTCAAGCACAAGACCTCCTATGCGTAATCTAAATAAGTTTGCATTATGGAAGGCAAGGATCGGGTTATATATGAATTCTATTGATGACGATATCTTCAATGTTATTTTGACAGGACCTCCTACTCCTACAGCAACAACAAGCACTGAAACAACAATAACAAATAATGATGTTCCACCTCCTGAGTGGACAGAAGCTCAAAAGAAGTAGAGTAGTGATGATGCCAAAGCAATGAACATATTGGCACAAACAATGTCAGATGACATTTTTCAAAAGGTTGTGGAATGCACCTCAGCCAGGGAAATATGGACCTCCCTCAACAACATGGTTGAAGGATCTACAGATGAGAGAAAAGACAGAAGATCTCATCTCATCTCTCAGTATGAGAATTTCAAGAAAGGAGAAACTGAGAGTATTGTAGATATGTGATGCGTGTCGGCAAGTGCACCGGTCGCTGTCAAGTAATAATTGTGGAGAATAGAATCCCCGGATGTCGGTCTCTTGAGGAATGCAGGATGGGTGAACGAATCGCGCAGTGACTATTGTTACACAAACATTTAACAAACACAAAGAGGGGGGCTTTTGGTTGGTTTTCCTAATCTTCGCAACGACAAAAGAGATGCGGGTCGAAAACACCGCTTCGCGAAGTGAGGTGGATGCAACGGTCGCGATGCCGTGCTTCGTGAGGCGGATGGAATGTACTCAAGTGCGAGAGGGTGAGGGTCGCAAACACCTCTTCACAACCGTCGTTAGCTCTTGCTAACGCGGAACAAACACCTTGCGTTCGGGCGTGAGTGAGTGAGTGGAAAAGGAGTGAATCACAACCGAACCATGAAGAACAACAAAGAAACATTCATTTCAACAAACAACATTACAATACTCCAGTTTACACGGCTCAACGAGTACAATGGAGGAAAGAGGAAAGAAATAACCGATGGTGAAGACTAGCGGCCGTTCACGGCCGGAATGGTAGGTTGTCGGGCTACCTCCGGACTCGGGCGGACAATGCTTCCGGCGTAGAGAGCTGTCACGATCTCCCTACGTAGCTCCGTCGTCTTCGACTTCAGATTTCTTCTTCTTCTCACCGGGCGGAGTGAGAGAATGGTTGCTTGGAGGCTTGCGGACGATGGAGAACACTCACGGACTGGTCGTGCGAATATGGTGATCGTGCGCACTGCACCAAACAGAACTCGTGAAAAAGGGTTAAATGCACACGATCAATGGCGCACGACCAGTGGTCGTGCGCAATAGAACCGGCGATCGTGCGCAGTGTTCCTGTGCAGAATTGCACCGGGAACACTTGCACGACTCCTATTCCAGCACAACCACAGATCTAGCCACTGAAAGTGGCACTTGACAGCACATGAATACTACTAATGACAATAAGCACGAAAATCACACCAAAGTGGGCCTAGATGTGCACCTAGCGTGGATTATCAAATATAAACTATAACAAGGCTAAAGTGCGGAGAATTGACTAAATAACGGCCCGGATGAGTCCATAAATGTGTATATGATCAGGACTTATCACACCCCCAGACTTAACTGTTTGCGCGTCCCAAGCAAACGAATCCGGCGGAGCGTGAAAACGATAATTAACATAGAGAATTACACAAAGGAGTACGGTGCGAAGTAACATACGCATGCAAGTAGAGAATTTAGTAGAAGGAGATTCTAACTATGCTAACTAATTTACAAGAGTATTAAAGCGTAATTAAAGATTTAGATGTACTCAGTTGGTGAGTTATGAAGAATTTGACGATCATGCCCGGTATGAAAGTGACGAGACACTGAGGCGGGTGTTGCAAAAGATCGGGGCTTAGGAATAACTCCGCTGAAATCCATCAACGTCGTGAACCATACGCTTGCCCGGTCACACTCTCTCCACGGCGCTAGCACTCTCGCAAGACAAATCAGTAGGGCTTTTAGGATTAAAACAGGGCTTAGGTTACGGTATGATATTTCAAAGTTAAACACGATGGCTACACAACCCAAGTGAGCTAACGGAACGCAGCACCACTCAAGACCAACAAACAATGCTTGTGTGACACACCCCCAGACTCATCATGAAAACCAGGTGTGCACACGGCCTACTTCACAAATACCAACAGATTTTCTATTTAGCTCGGAAGGATTTTTTTTCAAAATACTCTTTTTTTTTCTTTTAACATCTTTTACTTCTTTTATATATCCTCCGGTTGGTTCAAAATCAGCAAATAGACTTTATTTTCCTTTCATGACACAATGATTCCACACACCACACAAGTTGAGACTTATAAGCGCAGTCAAAAACAATTTGGTTGCGGGTGTAGGATAGGCTTCAGGCTTTGGTTGATGAAGAGGAGCTGAACAAAGGATTGGTAGGCACGAATTTGGCTTGCAACGGTGAACGAAATGGACATGGAATAACAAAGCTCAAACTAGCCAAAGGGTGGCCTACATCATGTTTAACTCGACGAGTCGCTCTCACCCATGCTTCGAGAGTCGCTTGGGGCAAGTTCTTAGCCCACGAGAAAGGTAAACCTTCCTCCCGACTCGAGCAACACACGACTAGTAATCGCACACACACAACACCGGGTTATCGTCAATTTCATTCAAATTCACCAATTGAGTATAACAAATCTAAATCTACGCAGAAATACTAAACATAAATTAGATGCATAGAGAAAATCTAGTTCTACTCAAATTCTACCATAACATGCGAAGTGACTAGAACACTACATGAGTCAACATCGCACTCCAAATAATAATTCCTACGTTAACAACTTATTTCATACTCCAACCAAGATAGTTTACAACGGAACAACAACAAAAAGATAAGCGCGCACTCAAGTGGGTGAAATGGTGTGTGAAACATGGAAACAATGATAATGACTGGAATAAATAAGAAACAACCTTCTAGTATGCAGTGCAACTCGTGCACAGTGGGTGACAACATACGCTCCCCCAGACTTAAGCTAAACAATATATCTAAAAATTTGAAGCTAAAAGAGGGGAGGAAGCGTTACCCCATGCTCAGAAATGAGCATACCAGACGATTGGCGTTTATGAACAGGAATAGTCCGCAGCATCCGCACCATCGAACACAAAACCTGCAAGCACAAACTCAAAACAACACAAGCAAATGCGAAAGCTGAACTAAAAGAAGTTAGATAAGGAGAAATACGAAATCAGGAAATCTGGGTTGTCTCCCAGTAGCGCTTTCATTTAACGTCCTTAAGCTGGACCAAATACCTGTATTAGCATTGTTTATAAAGTGCAGGAATTAAAAGAGATACTCAGAAATAGTTCACCACAACAAATAAAACACAAATCAGCTGAAAGCGCTCTTATGGTGCGCGCCTCCCGTAACACGTAGGCGGGAGGTGAAGGCTTTAGGGCCAGCACTGGTATTACCCAATGCTCCCCTAACCTCCGCCACCTTGCCATGAAGAGCGGCAGCACGAGCGTCGCGCAGAAGTTTTTCCTTTTTAAGTTTTGTGACAGTCGGAGACTGCCACCGTTGAAAGTTTTCAGAATTTTCCGCCTTAGTGGCGGGTGGCGTCACTTCCGGCATCGTGGTGACTACCGGATCGGCCCAGGAGATGGAACGCTTAGATTGTTTGTTACAAGATTCAACACAGGGAGATAAATAATCTGCATCCCGAACTATATTCACGTCAACGTTTCCCGAATTGCAGTCCTCCTCCGTCTCAGAGCCGAACTCTCGCCGAAGATCAACTTCTTCTCCTTCACTAGACAGGTACTCCTCCGTTTTCCCTTCACTTGATTCTTTGACTTCTTCAGGCCCTGCACAGCTCAATGATTCACCAAAATTAAATGGAGGGGGCGGAGTGAATGTTTCAGCTGTGGCTTCGGGGCAAGTGGGCTGCAGCACCAAATTGGTTAGGGAAATGCACCCCGTAGCAAAATCAAGGGTGGCGCCGCTCTCTTTCAAGAACGGCACACCCAAGATAGGAATAGAATGATTGTCCTGCGGGCCCAAAACCTGAAAATCAGCAACAACAGTTGTCCCCTCAACTGTTACCTCCACATTCTTCACTTCCCCCTCGGATTGAATAACAGTCCCATTGGCAAGCACAAGGGATTTCCTTTCCTCCGTGTTCATTTCCAGTTGTAATTTAGCTACATCTTGCAACGCAATGATGTTGCGAGATGAACCAGAATCACACAAAGCTTTCGTTTCAAAATTGTTGATGGCACAAGAAATTACCAGCTCACTCGGTTCAACCTCTACCACATCCCCAAGACTCTTCCCTTGATCAATTGGGTTCTTCTCCGTGTTGCTAGGAAGGGTCCCCTGCGATCGCTCGGTTAGCACTTGGGCCAATTGGCCCAACTGCGTTTCCAGGTTTCGCATGGATGCAGTTTGATTTACCATATTCGAATTAGCTACTTGCATGAATTTCTCCATCATCTCTTCTAGATTACTCTTTTTTTGAGCAGGGGGTGCTTGATTATAGTCCGGGTGTGGTGGCCTCGGTTGGCTCCCGGAGGCGTAAGCATCGTTTTGATGCTGCCCCGGTGCCCATCGTTGGCCAGGTGTGTTTGGATTCCACGAGAAGTTCGGGTGACTTCTCGCTCCAGGATTATAAGCATTATTGAAAGGCGCCCCCCTAGGCTGATTTCCTACATAATTAACAGATTCGTTCAAGTTCAAGTGTGCGAAGTCACCTGCCACGTTGTTCCCCGAACACTCATACGCGTGGTGGCCTCCGCCTCCACATCCTTCACAAGTAATGATAGCAGCAGGTGGGGATGGAGAAGGGAGAGAGTCAACCATGAAGAGTCCTCGGCCGCTTCTTGGAGCGTTTCTCCCTGCAGTCCAGAATATACTGTGGGAGGCAGTGTCGCGCAGAATCCGAAGGGCTTCTTCAGGAGTGTGGTTCATCAAGGTACCACCCGCCGCAGCATCGATCATTGCCCTATAGTTGGGCTCGATCGCAAAGTAGAACATTTCGACCACATTCCAGGGTTGGAGCTCATGGCCCGGACATCGGCGAAGTAGATCGTTGAGGCGCTCCCATGCTTCAGCAAGGGTCTCTTGGTCCAGTTGACGAAATGTGGCGATCTCCCGCCGCAAGCTCACGATCTTATCCACAGGATAGAATTTAGCAAGGAACTTGGATGCGAGGGCATCCCAAGTTGCAGCAGTCCCGGGCGGAATGGAGTGGAGCCACACCTTTGCTTTGTCGCGGAGGGAAAAGGGAAACAGTCTAAGCTTGACCGTGTCATCAGCAATCCCCGCGTAGCGGAAGGTTCCGCAAATATCAGAAAACTCTGCCAGATGCAGATGCGGATCTTCGCTGGCCAACCCCGAGAACTGAGCGTTGTTCCGGATGATGTTTAAGATCGCTGGCTTGATCTCAAACTGATTATTCATAATATTGGGCCCAAACCCCGAATACACACTCCCAGCAGTTGGAGTGGTGTAGTCTCTCATCGTGCGGGGCCGAGGCCTGACCGCCTCCTGCTCGTCTCCAGGCTGATGTTGCCCCACGCCGGGCGCTCTTGCGTCACCATCATTTGGGTCTACCTGATCACCCATTGCCGCTTATACGGCAGCCGCGCGCCTTCGTGCGCGAGCGGTCCGTTCAATCTCAGGATCGAAGGGTACTAGCTCCCCTGCGGCTTGTCTCTGCATGCACTGTCACAAACAAAAAAGAAAAACAAAGAAAATCAAAAACAACTGCTCGTATAACGAAAGTCACAACACAAGACGAAACACGCCTGCATTCCCCGGCAACGGCGCCAAAAACTTGATGCGTGTCGGCAAGTGCACCGGTCGCTGTCAAGTAATAATTGTGGAGAATAGAATCCCCGGATGTCGGTCTCTTGAGGAATGCAGGATGGGTGAACGAATCGCGCAGTGACTATTGTTACACAAACATTTAACAAACACAAAGAGGGGGGCTTTTGGTTGGTTTTCCTAATCTTCGCAACGACAAAAGAGATGCGGGTCGAAAACACCGCTTCGCGAAGTGAGGTGGATGCAACGGCCGCGATGTCGTGCTTCGTGAGGCGGATGGAATGTACTCAAGTGCGAGAGGGTGAGGGTCGCAAACACCTCTTCACAACCGTCGTTAGCTCTTGCTAACGCGGAACAAACACCTTGCGTTCGGGCGTGAGTGAGTGAGTGGAAAAGGAGTGAATCACAACCGAACCATGAAGAACAACAAAGAAACATTCATTTCAACAAACAACATTACAATACTCCAGTTTACACGGCTCAACGAGTACAATGGAGGAAAGAGGAAAGAAATAACCGATGGTGAAGACTAGCGGCCGTTCACGGCCGGAATGGTAGGTTGTCGGGCTACCTCCGGACTCGGGCGGACAATGCTTCCGGCGTAGAGAGCTGTCACGATCTCCCTACGTAGCTCCGTCGTCTTCGACTTCAGATTTCTTCTTCTTCTCACCGGGCGGAGTGAGAGAATGGTTGCTTGGAGGCTTGCGGACGATGGAGAACACTCACGGACAATGGAGGAAGTCTTGGAATGGATGGAGGAGGCTTCCCCTTGCGTAGTAGATGAAGTGGAGGCGTCCCACGGTGGAGGTCGACGGCGTACGGAACAGGAACTCCGCTCCCGGCGGCTGATGATGCCCTAAAAATCGCAACAGGCGTTTAAATAGGCGCTGGAATATATACTGCGCACGGTCATTGGCGCACGACCAGTGGTCGTGCGCACTGGAATTCTGCGATCGTGCGCACTGCCTGGGTGGAACCTGCAAGACACGAAATTATAAAATAAAATGTTCGCACGACCAGTGGCGCACGACCGGTGGTCGTGCGCACTAGCGTTGATGGTCGTGTGCAATACAGCAAACAGAACTCAGAATTTTAATGATAAGTGCGCACGAGCAGTGGCGCACGACCGGTGGTCGTGCGCACTGGCGTTGGTGATCGTGCGCACTGCACCAAACAGAACTCGTGAAAAAGGGTTAAATGCACACGATCAGTGGCGCACGACCAGTGGTCGTGCGCAATAGAACCGGCGATCGTGCGCAGTGTTCCTGTGCAGAATTGCACCGGGAACACTTGCACGACTCCTATTCCAGCACAACCACAGATCTAGGCACTGAAAGTGGCACTTGACAGCACATGAATACTACTAATGACAATAAGCACGAAAATCGCACCAAAGTGGGCCTAGATGTGCACCTGGCATGGATTATCAAATATAAACTATAACAAGGCTAAAGTGCGGAGAAATGACTAAATAATGGCCCGGATGAGTCCATAAATGTGTATATGATCAGGACTCATCAATATGTACAACAGACTCAGCCTCATAATCAATGAGCTTAAATCTCTAGAAAAAGTGATCACCATCACTGAAGTCAATGATAAGATCTTAATGTGCTTCCCCAGCACATGGGACTCTAGGATCTGGCCAATCAAGGAAGCCAGAAGCCTTAATGAGATCTCTACTGAGACCTTGTTAGGCAAGCTTAAATCCTATGAGCAGCTTATCAAGTCCAGAGAAGCTGAACAATCTACTTCCTCACCAGCATCCAAGAAGGAAAGGAGCATTGCTTTCCAAGCAACAGAAGAGGAAGATAAAGCTCCAGGAGAAGTGGAGTTTATGAGTCTTCTAGCCAAGAGATTCTACACGATGTCTAGAAAGGATTTCAGAAAGAAGGACCTCAGATCAAAAGAAAAGCCAAGGTATGAAAAAACTAATTCTAAAGAAATTATTTGTTATGGCTATAGGAAACCTGGACACATTCTACCTGAGTGTCCAAACAATCAAAAGAAGGACAAAAGAAAAGAGAAAGAAGAAAAGAGGCACTCCAGCAAGCCTTCCTCCCACAAACCAAGCATAAGGGAAGAGGCTTTGTAGCTGAATCTTGGAGTGAAACAGACTTAGAATCTTCATCCAGCTCTTCTGAAGATGAAGAAAATTCAAATGAGAAGGATCAATGCTTGATGGCTATCTATGACTCAATCAGTGAGACAGGATATGCATCATCATCCAGCTCCAGTGATGATGAAGAAGAAAGAAACTTATGCATGATGGCTATCAATGCCTCAGGAAACAACTCAGATGAATCAGAACCTGAAATTGATGATGATCAGGTAGTCTCTACCTTTGACTTTAACTCAAATGATTTTAAAAATAAATTCAAAACTCTTTGTTTAGATTTAATTAAATCTGAGAAGGAGATAATCTCTCTAAAAAATAAGTTGGCTGAAATGAACCAACTAAGTGAAGAAAATGCCAATCTTAAGAAAGAACTGGCTGCCTCCAGAGAATACATTGTTCTCATTGAGAACAAGTTATCTGAAGCTAAGAAATTTGAATAATCCCTAAATGGGAGAAGTATCAAACTGATGGACATCACAAGCATAGTGAATGCCAGACTTACTGGCAACCTGGGCTTGGGTGCATCATCAAGTTAGCCACATCTAATTAAGAAAAATATTCTCTCTACACCAGTAAAATTCATTTCTGCTAAGAACAAAGAGGCAGTAGTAGTTGATAAGAATATTTCAAGCAAGGATGTTAAGAATAAAGGAATTCAACAGAATTCATCGAACGGAAAAAATACTGAAAATCTAAAGAATTCTTATTCTCAACAAACTAAAAATCCTTTCACTGAGTGGATAATTCCTCCAAGTAGATATCATCCACAAGGCTATAAGGATCAGACTGAGATATCTTATATTTCAGATTTTTGTGGAAAAACAAAAGGACCCAAAGTAGTCTGGGTCAAGAACAACTAACATATTAAATAAGGAGAGGAACACCACCTCTACTAGAGACATTTTGCAGGTACAGGATCACTATCTGTTCCAAGACATTCTTCATTTGTTTGAAGAACAACAACTTAAGAAGTTCATGACAACCAGGATCAAACTCCCAGTAGCTGATAATAAATGAATGGGTACACACCCTTAAAACTGAGACAGCTGAGACAAGCTCTCAGTCTCAGCTGAACAGCTGAGACAAGCTCTCAATCTCAGCTGAACTATTGAGACAAGGCCTAGGGCCACTGAGAAGTTATTTGGATCCGCTGGGATGGGACAGAAGAATCCACTGAGACTGGAAGCTGTCTCAGCCCAACCGCTGAGATGATTCCTATTAGATTCAGGGATCGACGAAGACAAACTCGATTGTCGAACTGAAATCGATGAAAATTAATATTTCGTCGAACGCAGTCTCACGAAGGCTAAGTCTTTTCGACTTCTGATCTCTCTATATAATCAAACTTTTATTTCATTTTATCTTTATGCCTACAGATTCTGCTTCTCATTCCAGTTCCTTTGCACTTGATCTCTCTTTTTCTTTTGCATGAACAATGGCAATCTCTCTTCTTAAAATTGCATCCTTCCCTACCTCATATACAAATGTCCCTTCTTCTAGGGGCCTAGCTTCAGGTATTCCTGAAACTAGGTAGGGGGAGATGTTTCATGAAGAAGCTCCTTTTTGATAGGGGGAGATACTTTATGAAGAAGTTCCAGTTTCAGGGGGAGATACTTTATGAAGAAGCAAAATTTTGATAGAAGCAGTTTCAGTTCTTGATGAAGAAGCTCCAGCAGTTTTTGTTTCTGTTTCAGATATGACAGATTCAAATGCAGATTCAGTTATAGTTTGTGATGTAGAAGCAGCTCCAGATTCAGAAATAATTTTTGACATAGCAGATACAATTTTTGATAAAGAAGATCAATAAAGAGGATCAACAAAGTAGATTCAATTATTGCTACAGCTCAGATCAACAAAGCAAAAGCAGAAGACAAGGATTTATCTCAGAAAGCATGTTTTTTTTTCAATGCAAAGTTTTCTAAACCTAGAGTACTATATTTTATTTGCTGAAATGATTTAAAATTTCTGTCAGATATATATGCTCTATGTTTGTTATTTGTTTGTTTATTATTTAATTTTGTCAAATAGTGTCCTAACCCAAATAGAGGGAGATTCTTGGAACAACCCTATTACTGATTTGGGCTAGGATCACTATCTGTTGACTAGGACTAAGTTGGCCCCAATGTATAGTCTAAGGGTTAAGGTTTTAGGTTGTTAGAACCTAGGAAAAGATCAAGTTTCTGCGTTCGTCGAACTCCATCCTGAGTTCGACGAACGACGTGCTTCAGGTCGACGAATCAAGTTATTCTGTGTTTGACGAACTTCTCTCTGCGTTCGACGAACGTCATTCTTCAGTTCGACGAATTTGCTTTCCAGATCGATGCACTCAGTTCTCCAGCCAGTCCAGCAGTTTATTCTTCAGTTCGACAAACTCAACCTTCATATCGACAAATTCTTATATCAGTTGGACAAATTTTCTAGACAGATCAGTTATATATTATTCTCTGAACTCAGATCAACTAAATTAGCAACGGATCTATATTATTATTTATTCCAGATAAATCAAGGATTTTATCCTTCCTTTTATTTATTCCTTTCCATTGTCTTCTCTCAAGAAAGTAGCTGTTTGGCTTATTGGAAAATGATACATTTATTGAAAAGGAAAAGGAATAAATGATTTGCTTGCAGTTCAAAGAAATAATCCTCGTGATTATTCTATTCCTTATTCAGAGGATTTGAAATTCAAATCATAGATATATTCTCTCAGGAAAAGTAAGTACATGAAGAAGAAAGAATCAGAGAGTACTGCAGTAAGAAAGAAAAAGGATCTAGACCAGAGATGTAATACAGATGAAAAATATAGAAAGCAGAAAAGAAAAAGCTTTTCAGATCTTCATCTTCTACAGCAGCAATTTCAATCTCTGAGAACATCAACAAGATCATTTTCTCAGTATTCTGCTGCAAGTTCTAATCTTCAAGAGCAACAACAAATCTGAGAAACATTGTCTCTCAGATTCATCAGCTATTAGGAAGATTTACTTTACATTCAAGTGAAAGCTCCATCCATCAACTGTCAACCATTTCTATCAGGCAGGGGGAGCTTCACAACAACCAATCCACTAGTCTTCTCTCAGATTGTTGATATAGAAGAACTTCATAAACCCTCTTTATCCTATTCTGTACAGGGTTCTAACTCCCAAAAGTTAACTGTTTGGTGGCAAGGTACCTGATCAAAACTTGCATTTGGTGTTTTGGGCACCTGATCAAAACTCCATTGGTGATAGGGCACCTGATCAAAAACCTAGTGGATTCCTACCAAGGGTGGTAGAAGAGTAGATGTACCCAGGTTGATTGGGGAACTACTATAGATCCTTGTGTCTTCTGTGTTTGTGTTTATTTTTCTGCTGTGTTGTGTGTTCCTTATTTGTTTTTATAACTCACTCTGTTATACACATATATATATCACTATTTTAACTCCGATATAAAAATAAGTGAAAATCTTTTTAATACTCTATTCACCCCCCCCCTAGAGTAAATCTAAGAACTAAACCTCACTTTCAACTTCTATCAGAGGTTACTTTCAGTGTGTGTGTATATCTATGTGTGTTTGTGTGTGCGTGTGTGTGTGTATGTGTGTATATATATTGACACGCTATTTCCACACCGCTAATTAGCGGGCACGAAATGCGGTACGACGGCAGTGCACCGGTCGTTGTCAAGTAATAAAAGTAGGGAGTAGCTCCCCGAATATCGTTCTCAAAGGACCGCAAGTTAGGGAATACGATTTGCTCGTTAGGAAACTAATTATGGGGGTTCTAAGTTTAACAAAACAAGAAGGGGGTTTGGTTGATTTTATAGAGCGGGAAATGAGAAAACTAAACACTATGCGGGTCGCAATCACCGCGTCGCTTGGTGGATGGGTTTAGTGCAGGCCGCGATGCCGTGCTTCGCTTAGCGGATGGCCGGTGAGCATATGGATGAGGTGAGTGCAGATGTAAGGGTTGAGGGTCGAAGGCACCTCTTCGCTATTGCTTCCAGCTTTCGCTAGAGCGGGTGCTGGAACGTGTGGGTGTAAGTGGAGCGGGGGCAGAGCGCATCACAACACAGCATAATGTAAAGACAAGTTCATAAATAAACTTCCATTCATAGACAAATAGATGTTCATTCAGTTCATTACAACCATTAAGAGTACAAATCACAAAAAGAGAAGGGGTAGAAGTACCACGAGATGAGAAGCCTCGCCGCGGATCGTGGTCGGAATGGGGGGTCGTCACGCCTCCTCCGAGCTCAGTCCTTGGTTGCTTCCGGGATGCAGAGGCTGTCACTTCCTCTAACCGCTGCCCGTCTTCATCTCAGAGCTGGGTTCACTTCTCCTTCACCCAATGGAGATGTCTTCCTCTTGGAATGCTGGCCGTAGATGGCGGAGAATGCTTCTGGAACCCTAGAATGACCTTAGGATCAATGGATGAAGCTTTTCCAAGGGGCGGAATGGAAGGAGGGACCTTGGGGAGGTGGAACGGCGGAGTCGCGCTCAGAAATCGCACCAAAAACCCGCTGGAATACCAAAAATCGCGGAACAGCGCCTTAAATAGGGAGCAGAATAAGTACTGTGCACGGTCAGTGGCGCACGACCAATGGTCGTGCGCGAAGGAATGACTGTGATCGTGCGCAGTCAACCTGTAGCAAAAGAAAAATAGAAAACATCGCACGGTCAGGGGCGCACGACCAGTGGTCGTGCGCGAAGAAAGGCCTGTGATCGTGCGCATATCTTTGGTCCGATCTCGATCTGGGCTGGGAATTAACGCACGATCAATGATCGTGCGCCTGATCGTGCGCGAAGGAATGCGCACGATCATAGGCTTTTTAGGCCAAAAATCACCCCGCACCATCCCGAACGTGCATACGACCCCAGGACCTGCAGGAAAAGTACAAATAACCCCGATCCGTGCACATCACCGGATCCATAACACAGGCATATAGTAATATATAGGAAAAATATGCCACAAAGGGGAAAGGATTGCACAAAAGGCGCAGAAACGCCATGCTATCACTATAAGCGTATATGAACAGCAAATGAAGTGCAATGACACTAAAATAAACCCAAATGAGGCCAGAAATAACTGTATAAACCAGACTCATCACACCCCCAGACTTACCTGTTTGCGCGTCCCGAGCAAACAAATCCGGTGGAGCGAGAAAAGACATAGTTGGGTTAGAAATTGCAAGGGCGGAGTAATATGCGAAGTCTCATACGCATGTGAATAGAAATCTAGTAGACAAAATTTCTAATTATACATATTAGTTTATAATTTTCTAAGAGCGTAGTTATATATTACGTTTACTCAACAAGTGAATCACGGTGAATCATAAGGTCGCACATAGTAAGAAAGTAAACTGAACGCTGAGGCGAGCGTTGCCAAAGATCGGGACTCGGGACAACTCCATTGAAATCCATCAATGTCGGTGGCCATAGGCTTGCCCGTTCGCACTCTCTCCATGGCACTGGTATGACTCAAATGCGTGAATCAATAGGACTTTAGGTTTGAGATGAGGCTTGGGTTTAGGTGAGGTAAACAAAGATAAAAGCGACGGCTCAGACACTAAACCCAAATGAGCTAGCACCGAAAACTATCCTCATCACCACACAAACATGCGGGTACACTACACCCCCAGAATTGGAATTAACAATATGGGTGCGGGCACCGCCTACTCCCAACTTATACTTCTACAAATGAATTTTTCATTCAAACTCATATCTTTTTCTCTTTTTCATTTTTTTTCTTTTCTTTTCTTATCATTTTCAGCAAATAAACAATAAAACATATCCACAACTTCACAAACATGTCACCACATCAACAACCCAATTCACAAGAATAATAAACAGCTAAAGCTCAGATTTGGGTGTGTGATTAGGATTGGCTTTTGGGCTTTGGTGCGATATAAGTGGGGCTGAATCAAAGAACGGGTAGGCACAACTGGGCTAACGAGGATATATCGATAGGAAAGGGTGCAAAGGCTCAACCGGGCCAAAATGATGGCCTATATCACATTCACGCAGTTGACCAACCGTATACCCATGTTTCAAGAATCTCTTGGGGCGAGTTCTAGCCACCGAGAAAGATAATCCTTCCTCCCGACTCGGGCAACACGAGACTAATGAATGTCTACACACATTCTTATGCTACCGTTTGATTCACACCGGATTCACCAAATTGAGTAAAGTAAACAATATTTACGCTAGTAGAAAAATGTAAACTAAAAGCATAAAAAGAAATTGAATCTACACGAATTCCTAAGAGACATGAGCACTCGACTAGGAGCACTACAGGAGTCAACAAAGTACTTCGTCTCGCAATCCTAACCCAGCACCGTGATTTCCCATTCACTCAACCGAGACTAGTTAGACTCGTCGCGCGCCTACAGTTAAGTGCGCTCACGTGGGTGTCGTGGTGTGCCATGAGATGAACAATGCTACAATATAACATAGTGTAAATCCTAGTATGCTGTGCACTGTGCTTGTGCACGAAGTAACGATAACTCTCACTCCCCCAGACTTATACTAAGCAAAAAAACATGTTCGATAGCGGCATAAGCTTAAGAAGGCTAGGAGGAGAGATTACCCCATGCTCAGAAATGAGCATACCAGAAGATATGGCGTTTTGTTCAGAAGGCGGTGATCTCGCCGTGCTCCAATAGATGCGGACCTGCGATTAAAAGGATCCCAGCACAACAAAAATATAGCAAAGAAAATAACAAAAAAGAACGGAACCAAATGATCCCAAATGGGTTGTCTCCCAAGAGCCCTTTTGTTTAACGTCCTTGAAGGTGGACCAAATACCTGTATTATAGTTTGACAGCAAAAGTCATATAATAAAAAGCTAAAGAGACAGTACTACGCAGCAAATAACATGAAACACAAAGCACAAAAAAACATCACAGATGGCACACAGCACAGCCCGGAGATGAAAAGCTTCACAAGTAATAGTTTCCTCATGGGAACAATACTCTAGTTGACCAGATTAAGTTTTAACAATGTGTATTACAATCACGTCTACCTTATCACCAAAAAGGAAAACAACACGACCAAACAATTTAAACACACACCCACCAAGTCGAGAAGAGCTGTTTAGTCAACTAAATGTACCACTTGATGGTCAGGCAAGGCCGTGCTTCCCTCGTAGATCTTTAGGCGATGCCCGTTCACCTTGAATTTTTCTCCTTTTTTCCGGATATTTCGATTGCTCCGAAGGGCGCAACGTCGGTAACCACGAATGGACCACTCCAGCGAGACTTCAGCTTTCCCGGGAACAGACGGAGACGGGAATTGTAAAGAAGGACACGGTCTCCAATTCTGAATTCTTTTTGCGCAATACGCTTATCATGCCACTGCTTTGTCCTTTCTTTATATATGCGGGCATTTTCATAAGCAAACTGCCGAAATTCATCAAGTTCGTTCAACTGGGTGAGACGTCGGCTTTCTGCGGCATGGAGGTCCATGTTCAATAATTTGGTTGCCCACAGAGCTTTATGTTCTAGTTCCACAGGTAAGTGACATGCCTTTCCATAAACTAGCTGAAATGGGGACATCCCGATAGGGGTCTTGAAAGCTGTTCGGTATGCCCAAAGTGCATCGTCCACCCTCAATGCCCAATCCTTTCTATTATAGTGTATTGATTTTTCTATTATTCGTTTAAGCTCTCTATTAGAAACTTCCACCTGTCCGCACGTTTGCGGGTGATAGGCTAAAGCGACTTTATGATGCACCCCAAACTTCTTCAATAGTTGAAGGAACAGTTTGTTACAGAAGTGGATGCCTCCATCGCTAATGATTGTCCGCGGCGCTCCGAATCTGGAGAAGATGTTCTTGTGGACGAACTTTAAAACTGTGCGGGCATCATTTGCAGCAACGGCTTCAGCCACCACCCATTTCAAAACATAGTCCACTGCCACTATCATATAAAGCTTTCCATGGGACATTGGGAATGGTCCCATGAAATCAATCCCCCAGACATCAAATGGTTCGCATACCAACATGCTATTGAGAGGCATTTCATCCTTCCTTGAGATGTTCCCAGTCCTTTGACATTCGTTGCATTCCTTCACGTGCACGTACGAGTCACGGAAGAGGGTGGGCCAATAAAAACCACACTGAAGAACCTGTTGTGCTGTCCGCGCAGACCCCATGTGGCCACCTGCTTCACCATCATGGCAATGGAGTAATATAGACTTTTGCTCCGATTCGGGAATACACCGGAGGACGATCCCATCAGCGCACGTGCGGAATAACAGCGGGTCTTCCCAAAAATAGTACTTCGCATCTGAAAGAAATTTCTTTCTTTGTTGAAATGAAAGGTTCGGAGGGAGTTTACCGCACGCCAGGAAATTAGCGATATCCGCAAACCATGGAGAGTTGCTCAGGACCGTTCCCACTATGAACAGCATCTCGTCCGAAAAAGAGTCAGAAATTGGTGGGGGGCTGAGCTGAGAAAGATCTCCACACTCAAGCCTGGACAAGTGATCCGCAATCACATTCTCAACTCCCTTCTTGTCGTGGATCTCGAGGTCATACTCCTGAAGCATCAGGATCCAACGGAGGAACCTTGGTTTGGCATCCTTCTTCTGCTTCAGATACTTTAGAGCAGCGTGGTCCGTGTGCACAATGACTTTGGACAGAATGAGGTAGGAATGAAAATTCTCAAGAGCGAAAATCACTGCTAACAGCTCCTTCTCAGTGGTTGTGTAGTTCTGCTGAGCTCCATTCAGGGTACGACTAGCATAGTGAATTGTGTAAAAGATTCTGTCCCTTCTTTGTCCCAAAACAGCACCAACAGCGATGTCACTGGCGTCACACATAAGCTCGAAAGGGAGCGACCAGTCCGGTGATGTCAACATCGGAGCGGTCGTCAAACAGTTCTTCAACACGTTGAATGCATGCAGACATGCATCATTGAAATCGAACCTCTCATCCTTCCCCAAGAGATTGGATAACGGCTTGGCTATAGAGGAGAAATTTTTGATGAAGCGTCGATAGAATCCTGCATGTCCCAAGAAACTGTGAATCCCTCTCACAGATGTTGGAGGAGGAAGCTTCTTGATGATGTCCACCTTGGCTTGATCAACCTCTATGCCCTTATTTGAAATCTTGTGTCCCAGAACAACTCCCTCCCGGACCATGAAATGGCACTTCTCCCAGTTCAGCACGAGGTTTGTACTTTTGCAGCGCGTGAGAACCGCCGAGAGATTTCTCAAACAGGAGTCAAAATCAGCACCGAAGAGAGTGAAATCATCCATGAAGACCTCCAGGAACTCACCTACCATATCATGAAAGATAGAAAGCATACATCGCTGAAAGGTGGCAGGGGCATTGCACAATCTGAATGGCATTCGTTTGAATGCGAAGGTGCCGGACGGGGAAGTGAACGTAGTTTTCTCTTGGTCCTCTGGGTCAATGAGAATCTGATTGTATCCTGAGTAGCCATCCAAAAAATAGTAATATTCCTGTCCAGCTAACCTCTTGATCATCTGATCAATAAACGGGAGAGGGAAATGATCCTTGCGTGTTGCGTCGTTTAGTTTCCTATAGTCGATGCACACTCTCCATCCTGTAACAATCCGAGTTGGCAACAGGTCACACTGCTCATTTTCAACAACGGTGATGCCACCCTTTTTTGGGACAAGCTGCACTGGACTCACCCACTTGCTGTCGCTGATTGGGTATATGATTCCGGCATCGAGCAGTTTGATCACCTCTTTCTTGACAACTTCCTGCATCCTAGGGTTGAGTCGCCGCTGAGGTTGTGCAGTCGGTTTGAAGCTCTCTTCTAGCAATATTTTGTGCATACAAACAGCAGGGCTGATACCTTTTAAATCCGTAATGTTCCAGCCGAATGCGCCCTTATGCGTTCGCAAGAGATCTCCCAAACGTTGCTCATGCTCGAGTGGAAGCAGCGCCGAGATAATAACTGGGTGAGTTTGCTGATCTCCCAAGAATAAATATTTCAGATTTGCTGGCAGGGGTTTGAGGGACAAAGCTGGAGGGGCATCGAAATATGCCGCAGATGTGCATTCCACAGCAGACTTGCTGTCGCTGTTGATATTCCAAGGAGCATCCTCAACAACATTGCCCCAAAGAGATGGAGACCGAAGGTCGGGTTCATCTTCCACAAGCTCAAGTGCGTCAGCGTCTGCATGATGATCTCTGCCAATGGCTTTATACATGTCAAAGGTAGTCGAATCGTCACCTAGACGGAGAGTCAACCTCCCCTTCTCAGCGTCAATAAGAGCGCGAGCTGTGGCAAGAAATGGCCTTCCCAAGATAAGAGGGACAGCAACATCCGAAGCAATATCCATAATTACAAAGTCAGCAGGGAATACCAAGTCATTGACCGATACTGCTAGGTCTTCGACAACACCAATAGGTTTCTTAACAGACCGATCCGCCAACTGTAGGCTGATGTTCGTGGGCCTCAAGTTACCAGATCCCAGCTCCCGGAAGATTGAAAGAGGCATCAGATTAATTGAAGCACCGGAATCGCATAATGCTTGATAGCAGCCCGAATGCCCAATGGTGCATGGGATGGTGAAATTCCCTGGGTCCTTACGTTTAACCGGCCAATGTGCAACAACAAAAGTGACACCCTCAGTTGGGGTGGATATAGACTTGGACGTCTCAAGGCGCTTGTTCTGAACGAAAAGATCCTTTAGATATTTTGAGTAACTCGGAATCTGGGTGAGGACGTCCAGGAGAGGAATATTAACTTGCACCCCTTTCATAATCTCTTGAAATTTCTGGAATTTTTTTTCCTTTTGCGCGTTCTTCAGTCTGTGCAGAAATGGGGCGGTAGTAGATGATTGAGCAGGAGCTGGGCTAAGAAGCGGCAGAGGAGTCTTGGAGTCAGCAAGTATCTTATCCTTGCTTGATGGATTTCACAACTCTTCTTGAGACTCATTTCTTCTGATGGGTTCCACAGGTAACCTTCCGCTTCTCAGCTGCATGACATTCAATGTCTCATTTGGGTGGACCACCATTTCCGATAACATAGATATGATGCTCACAACCATGGACTGGAGCCTTAGCAAAGCACAGTTTTGGGCCTCTATACATCCCAGGATACATTCGGTAAAAACACGAAATTTATCAACAGAAGGCTCAGGTGGGATACTGTCATCTGGTGGGCATGTTGTAGAGGTGATGCTCATGGTCTCGCCACACCTTGCGGGGGCACACCACATCCCACTGGTTCGTGCAACCTTTTCAAAAATTTGCCACGCGTCGGCACTTGTTCTGCTGAATAAAGATCCACCCGCAGCCATATCGAAGTATGGTCTATACCCAACCGATACCCCAAAATAGAATATCTGAAGGCGTGCCGGTTCTGTGAGGCTATGCACAAACCAGAACTTCTGAAGGAAATTGAACCTCTCCCATGCGTCAATCAGTGTTTCGTCTTCGCCCTGTGTAAACAATAACAGTCTATTGTGCATTTCCAGAAGATAGTGGCGTGAATAGAATTTACCGAGAAACTCCTCTTCCACTTTGCTCCAAGATTGAACTTCGTTTGCTTGTATCCCCCGATACCAAACTCGAGCTTTTCCTGCCAATGAGAAAGTGAACAGCTGAAGCCTGACCCTTTCCGAATTGCCTTCAGCGTGCTGAAAAGTACTGCACACTTCAAGAAAATTCTGCAGATGGGACAATGCATCCTCACTAGGAGTCCCGGAAAATATGTCAGCTTGAGACACAAAGGTGATTAGTTCCGTAGATATTTCAAAGCAGTTGTTAGCCATGTCAGGTATGTAGATAAAAATAAAAGACTATAAGTATCCCAACAATCGCACACAGGCTAATGAGACAAGGGAACCTACATAAATGAAAAATATCAAAAAAAACAAAATACCCTTAGACTAATTTCCCATGAGACAAATTATAACCGCTTGCAGTCCCCGGCAACGGCGCCAAAAACTTGACACGCCATTTCCACACCGCTAATTAGCGGGCACGAAATGCGGTACGATGGCAGTGCACCGGTCGTTGTCAAGTAATAAGAGTAGGGAGTAGCTCCCCGAATATCGTTCTCAAAGGACCGCAAGTTAGGGAATACGATTTGCTCGTTAGGAAACTAATTATGGGGGTTCTAAGTTTAACAAAACAAGAAGGGGGTTTGGTTGATTTTATTGAGCGGGAAATGAGAAAACTAAACACTATGCGGGTCGCAATCACCGCGTCGCTTGGTGGATGGGTTTAGTTGTAACACCCTGCCAGTACGAAAGGTATAACAGCAAGTCCGGCCGGGACCCCACGCCATACAAACCACACTAGCTAGGAGTTAAAAGGTGATAACCAGAAAAGTAACAACTAAACGAGAGTACAAAACGTAAGCGGAAGCATTAATTAAACCATTCAAATAGAACTGTCCACTATCATAGGAATGTATCCTGAATAAGAGTTACGGCCTTAAGGCCTTACATTCACCCAATGCACAAAACTCCAAAAGCAAACATCGGCACGCAGGCCGGCCATACATGAAAAACAGGAAAAGGGCTGGCCTTCGAGGGCCAACACTACAAAGGGCCATCGCCCGCTATTTCCCGCTAGGCTCACCTGCACCTGCATAAGAACATTACACCAAGCGGTGGCAAACAAAGTAACGGTCAGCACAGCTGACCAAATTATAACGACCCCACCCCTACCCCGGGGTGGCGGAGATTCTACCCTGCAAGCAAGTCATACTAGCACAAGTACTAAAATAAAGAAGGTGCAACTACACAAGGTGAGGTTTCAAGCACATTCAATCTTCTAGGTTGAGCATCAAAAAGGAGGGAACCTAGGTATGCACATGATGTTGGTTGGGTTCACCCGAAGGTTCCCCGCAACCGCCTAAACAACCGCATGAGGCTAACAACATCAATTCCACAAAACACTCCACCGTAAGGGCCATCGCCTTATGTGGGAAAAAGAGCTTTTGGTCGGTCTAGGTAAACCACCTTCCACGACCTCTCCCATGATCACACGGCTACATGAGGTAGGGACCTCTTACCGATCTGCATGGAAACGGGTTCGGTTTAGCTTTGCCCGTGCTCTAATCGTCGCGATCTATCGCACGACGCGGGTACGGCTTCGCCTCGGCCCGTAAGGGTTTAGCACCTTCAAGTGCTACACAAATATAAGCTACGCACCTAATCCCTTCACAAGCATCTAGGCTTCACAAATACTCAAAAAGGGGAGGTATAATACGCTCCGCATCAATTTCGCGGTGAAGGTTTGCCTTCATCCAATCTCAAAGCATGGGGCTTTCGTTAGGATCTTCACAAGACGCCTACACTTAAATCCCGCACTACTATAGATGATTTCACGGAGTCATTCTCCGGCACACATTCTAGGCTTAACCTAAATGCAACGTCGCAATCCAAGCATCACCGATTCGGGCTCACGGCCACGAATAGGCTTCACACAAAATGCCTAAATCCGCACGACTACCGGATTTTCTACATGCAATATGCCGGGGACGGACACAATCGACCTGGAGTTCCGGAGAACTTGAGGGAATCCTACACTTCACCCATTTGGTGAAAGGGATCCCTCATGCAAGCATAGAGAAATGAAGGAGAGGACAAAAGACAAGTCCAAACAATGGGAGAAGAAATCGTTACCCTAGGAGCGTTCTTTTTCGCCATAGATCCGAGATTCTACACGGAGAGAAACGACTGCACCGGGCTGCACTCTCCAAATCTAGAAACGGCTCGCGAAACGGAGCTCAGGAGCTCCGTCAATGGCGGGATCTACCTTCTTCTTCCTTGGCTCCTCCTTCTTTCTCTAGGGTTTGGAGAGAGAATGGCTTAGATAATATGAGGTTTAACCCCCTCTCATCAGCCCTAATGGTCTCCCGCAACTAAACCTAGCCGTTGGATCAATTTCCAAAAGATTTGGACGGTCCGATCTTCTTCTCCGCTCAAAATCGCGGAACAGAATAAACAGGGCGCACTATCACAAGCGCACGGTCAGTGGTCGTGCGCGAAGAGGGAAATGGTCGTGCGCACTGTCCGAGACAGAACTCGATTTTCTTCTGAATTAACGCACGATCGCTGGCGCACGATCACCGGTCGTGCGCGATGAGGCCACTGATCGTGCGCTAAGAGCAGAAAGGGAAAATTTAGCCTGCTTCAAGTGCAGCACTACCACTCCGCCTACTTCGCTGAACTACGATTTTTGGGGTGTTACAACTCCACCACCCTTACAAGAATTTCGTCCCAAAATTTATAAAACAGAAATAGCAAGAATTACAGCTATAAATTACCTGAGAGAAATAGCTCGGGGTACTCCGCAAGCATCGTTTGCTCTCTTTCCCAAGAGAGCTCCTCTCGGCCGCAATTATCCCACCGGACTTTTACCATCCGAATGGACTTGTTCCGCAGCTGCTTTACTTCGGTATCTTCGATGTGTAAGGGCTTGACTTTCGTCGACAACCCACTATCAACCGGAACCTTGCCAACCGCAACGATATGAGTAGGCTCTTGCACTGCCTTCCTCAGAACTGAAATGTGAAACACGTCGTGCAGACCGCTCAGCTCTGCAGATAGTGCAAACCGATAAGCCGCATCACCAACATGTTCCACAATCTCAAACAGTCCTAAGTACCTTGGACTGAGCTTTTTCAAGCGTCGGATCCTTGATACCCCTTTGAACGGTTTGATCTTCAAGTAAACCCGGTCACCGACGGCGAACTCTAGGTTCCTATGCTTGGCATTGAAATACTTTGCTTGCCTATCCTGGGCAACCAATAGCCTTTTACGTATAGTCCGGATCGTCGAAGTTGCTTCCTCAACATCCTTTCGCTTCAATAGCTTAGTATCGCCCGTTTCCGCCCATGACAACGGCGTACGACACTTCTTACCATAGAGGGCCTCGAAGGGAGCCATCTTTATACTGGCTTGGTAGCTATTATTGTAGGAGAATTCGATCATATAGAGATGATCTTCCCACTTCTTTCCAAAATCCAGAGCGCACATTCGGAGCATATCCTCCATAGTCCTGTTGGTCCTCTCGGTCTGTCCATCCGTTTGCGGGTGGAAGGCCGTGCTGAATTTCAGTTTAGTGCCCAACAGTTCATGGATAAGCCTCCAATCTTTCGATGTGAAACGCCCGTCACGATCGCTGACGATGCTACGAGGGACACTGTGCAGCCGCACAATACTATCGACATAGAGCTTCGCTAGCTTTTCTACAGAATCATCATTCCGGTTCGGAATAAAATGCGATACTTTTGTCAGTCTGTCCACGATCACCCAGATGGCGTCATTTCCATGCTGCGATCTCGGCAATCCGTGCACGAAATCCATCGAAATATCGTCAAACTTCCATTCCGGAATCGGCAAGGACTTCAAAAATCCACCGGGACGTTGACATTCCACCTTCACCAACGCGCAGGTGTTGCACTTGGCCACGTAGAGGGCAATGTCCTTCTTCATACCCGGCCACCAGAAAAGTTTCTTCATGTCCATGTACATTTTCGTGCTCCCCGGGTGGATAGAGTACTTGGTATGATGAGCCTCGTACATCAATTCCTCCCGTAGAGTACCAACGTTTGGGACGCACAATCTGCCATTCTTCCACATAAGGCCATCTTTGAAAGAGAAACCAGTGTTTAACCCGTCAACGGTTTCCGCTTTGTAGCGTTTCATGCTCTCATCCAGCTCCAATGCCTGTCGAACTCGGTCGGCAAGGTGGTATTGAACCTCCGTACAGTTCAAGCATGCTGAAGTAGACGCTCTTCGATCAACGCAAATGATCTCCATTTCTTCCAGCTCACGGATTAGACGCTCATCGTGCATCAAAATCCAATTTGCTTGAGCGGGAGCCCGACGACTCAACGCGTCCGCAACTACATTTCCCTTTCTAGGAGTATATTTGATGTCGAAGGTGTAGTCCCCAAGGAACTCCAACCACCTCCTCTGTCGCATATTCAACTCCCTTTGATCTAACAAGTATTTGAGGCTCTTGTGGTCGGTAAAGATGTCGATCTTCACGCCATACAAATAATGCCTCCAAAGCTTAAGAGCAAATACCACGGCCGCTAGCTCCAAATCATGGACCGGGTAATTCCTCTCATGAACCTTCAACTGCCGGGAGCCGTAGGCAATTACCTTACCGAACTGCACTAGGACACAACCCAAACCACTCCCTGAGGCGTCGCTGTAAATTTCGTAGCCTTCCGTACCGCATGGCGAGCATAGAATGGGCGTCGTGGTCAGACGGCTCTTCAGCTCTTCAAAAGCTCGTGGGCACTCGGGCGACCAAACGAACTTATGATCTTTCCTAGTCAATTTAGTGAGAGGAAGTGCAATCCTCGAGAAGTTTTCCACAAAGCGCCTATAATAGCCGGCAAGTCCTAATAAACTTTGGACTTCCGCTACGTTTTTCAACAAAGGCCAGGCTCAGATCGCTTCTATCTTCGACGGATCAACCGCAATTCCATCTCCACTAACGACGTGACCAAGGAATGCTACTGACGGTAGCCAAAACTCGCACTTGGAGAACTTGGCATATAGCTGACTCTTCCTCAAGGTGCCCAGAACTGCGTGCAGATGCCCTACATGCTCCTCTTCCGATTGAGAGTATACCAAAATGTCGTCGATGAAGACGATCACAAATTGATCCAAATACTCACGGAATGTCCTATTCATTAAGTCCATGAATACCGACAGTGCATTAGACAGACCGAACGGCATCACCGTGAACTCATAGTGCCCAAAGCGTGTACTGAACGCTGTCTTTGGAATGTCACATTCCCTAATCCGCAGTTGGTAATAGCCGGACCTTAGGTCCAGTTTGGAGTATACCGTCGACCCAACCAGCTGGTCAAATAGATCGTCGATTCTTGGAATCGGATATCGGTTCTTCTCGGTCAACTTGTTTAGCTCTCGATAATCGATACATAGACGCAAGCTCCCGTCCTTCTTTTTCACAAAGAGGACTGGTGCACTCCAAGGCGAAGAACTTGGACGTACGTAGCCTTGCTCTAGCAGCTCTTGCAATTGAACCTTCAGCTCTGCCAATTCCTTTGGCGCTATCCGGTACGGTGAGCGGGCCACAGGTTTGGCACCTGGCACCAACTCGATACAGAAATCGATCTCTCGCTGAGGCGGAGCCCCAGGGAGTTCATTAGGAAACACGTCGGCGTACTCTGCTACAACTGGGACATCACATAACCTGGGCTTTGGCTCCGACGCCTCCAACAAGGTGAAGAACAACTCGGCGCCTTTTCTCACCGCCTTAACCACTTGGAGAGCAGACATCAGCGTCTTGCTCGCTCCTCGCATACCGGCAAACGTGGTTTCTCCCTCGGTGTTCCTTCCCTGAGTGATCTCCTTAGAATTGCAATCTATGCATGCACGCTACTCTGAGAGCCAGTCCATGCCGAAGATCACATCGAATTCAGCTAACGGTAATAACGATGCTTCCAAATCGAAATCTTGATTTCCGATCCGCACCTTCACACGGCTCTTCCTATCCGCAGACATGCGTGATCCATTGGGTAGCACTACTTCTAATTTATCCTCTACGAAGGTAGATGGCACTCCGATTCGCACCACGAAGTCCTTAGATAGAAAAGAGTGCGATGCACCCGTATCAAATAGAGCTCTCGCCGGATAGTTGAGAATTAGGACAAAGCCTAATTGCACACAAAAAAAACATACAGTTGCACAACAGTATAATCACAAATAGCTATGTAAAAGCTAATTTTTAATTCATACCTGTGACAACATCAGCTTGTCGTATGGCTTCTTGCTGGCCAAGGGAGTAGATTCTCGGCTGAGTCGGAGTAATGTGCTGGGAAGCCGAAGACTCCGCAGCTTTACCCTTTTCCACAGCTCGAGCATAGTCCAAAGCTCGATTCTCTGTCTTTGGGGGACAACTTCGACACACTGCGGCCTTGTGTCCCACCTTCCCGCAGGTGAAACACGTGATAGGGCTCCGCACCGTCGTTGCTCCCGAAACATTTGGGCGGGTTTGCTCCGCCGGTTTGAACTTCCTTTTGTTCTTTCTGAATTCTGACTTAGACTGAGAGACCGGCACATGAAACTCAGGTTTCTTTGCCACGGATTTTGCTTGTACCCTCTTCATGTCCAACTCTAGGGATCTAGCAGTTTGGACCATCACCTGGAAACCTAACGTCATTGGGCCTGCCAGGAGCAGCCTCAACTCGTCCCGAAGACCTTCATAGAACTTGTTCGTCTTTGTCTCTTCGTCTTCCATCATAGGCCCCGCATAACGACCCAGTTTAGTGAACTCGTGCAAGTACTCATCCACTGAGCTGTCGCCTTGAGTTAACTTCAGAAACTGGTTCTGCAATGCAATGCGTTGGGCAGAAGGAATATACCTTTAAAGAAAAGACTTCGAGAACTACGCTATCGTGATCTCGGTAATCTCCCTACCTCCGAACTTGTGCACTTCCTGTTCAGCCCACCAACGCTCTGCCTCTCCGTTAAGGAGGAAGGTGGCTAAAGTGACCATCATAACTTCTTCTGTTGCTGTCGCCCTTAGAATCTTCCTAACCGTTGACAGCCAGTCCTCCGCCTCCGTTGGGGATCCGGTCCCCGAGAAAGTTGGAGGATGGAAGCTTAGAAAGTGTTGCAGCTGTTGATCACGCGCTCGCGCAACAACTACATGCTCTACCGGACGCTCCACCCTTTGCACCGCCGCAGGTTCCACTGCAGCCACTGGCACAGGGGCCTCAACCCTCGGTTCCACTGCAGGTTCGATCACCGGGGCCGCATCTATATTAGGCGTAGCAGGCTGTGCAAGCCTTTGCGGTTGAGCATTGATCATCGCGAAGACAGCTTCTGCGATTAACCTGATCATCTCAGCAGGAGGAGTGGTCGCTGGCACTTCAGCCGACCCACTACTTTCAGCGGTGTTACGGGGTTAAGACGGCCCCGCACCACTTCTAGTCGCCTATAATCGTGTAAGACACAATTTAGTGACTGAAAACATAGCAAACAACAATCATGGAACGCTCAGGTTCCGCAAACAAGTATGTTTTCCCATTCCTAAGTGGACATTCGTATTAATTTTTGTCGTTTTAGGTGAATGCACATCCCGTGCACACCACCCCTTAAAAGGAATTCGTCCCGAATTCGCTAAACTACGGATCGACGCCTTAAGTCCGATACCAAATTGTAGCACCCTGCCAGTACGAAAGGTATAACAGCAGGTCCGGCCAGGACCCCACGCCATACAAACCACACTAGCTAGGAGTTAAAAGGTGATAACCAGAAAAGTAACAACTAAACGAGAGTACAAAACGTAAGCGGAAGCATTAATTAAACCATTCAAATAGAACTGTCCACTATCATAGGAATGTATCCTGAATAAGAGTTACGGCCTTAAGGCCTTACATTCACCCAATGCACAAAACTCCAAAAGCATACATCGGCACGCAGGCCGGCCATACATGAAAAACAGGAAAAGGGCTGGAATTCGAGGGCCAACACTGCAAAGGGCCATCGCCCGCTATTTCCCGCTAGGCTCACCTGCACCTGCATAAGAACATTCCACCAAGCGGTGGCAAACAAAGTAACGGTCAGCACAGCTGACCAAATTATAACGACCCCACCCCTACCCCGGGGTGGCGGAGATTCTACCCTGCAAGCAAGTCATACTAGCACAAGTACTAAAATAAAGAAGGTGCAACTACACAAGGTGAGGTTTCAAGTACATTCAATCTTCTAGGTTGAGCATCAAAAAGGAGGGAACCTAGGTATGCACATGATGTTGGTTGGGTTCACCCGAAGGTTCCCCGCAACCGCCTAAACAACCGCATGAGGCTAACAACATCAATTCCACAAAACACTCCACCGTAAGGGCCATCGCCTTATGTGGGAAAAAGAGCTTTTGGTCCGTCTAGGTAAACCACCTTCCACGACCTCTCCCATGATCACACGGCTACATGAGGTAGGGACCTCTTACCGATCTGCATGGAAACGGGTTCGGTTTAGCTTTGCCCGTGCTCTAATCGTCGCGATCTATCGCACGACGCGGGTACGGCTTCGCCTCGGCCCGTAAGGGTTTAGCACCTTCAAGTGCTACACAAATATAAGCTACGCACCTAATCCCTTCACAAGGATCTAGGCTTCACAAATACTCAAAAAGGGGAGGTATAATACGCTCCGCATCAATTTCGCGGTGAAGGTTTGCCTTCATCCAATCTCAAAGCATGGGGCTTTCTTTAGGATCTTCACAAGACGCCTACACTTAAATCCCGCACTACTATAGATGATTTCACGGAGTCATTCTCCGGCACGCATTCTAGGCTTAACCTAAATGCAACGTCGCAATCCAAGCATCACCGATTCGGGCTCACGGCCACGAATAGGCTTCACACAAAATGCCTAAATCCGCACGACTACCGGATTTTCTACATGCAATATGCCAGGGACGGACACAATCGACCCGGAGTTCCGGAGAACTTGAGTGAATCCTACACTTCACCCATTTGGTGAAAGGGATCCCTCATGCAAGCATAGAGAAATGAAGGAGAGGACAAAAGACAAGTCCAAACAACGGGAGAAGAAATCGTTACCCTAGGAGCGTTCTTTTTCGCCATAGATTCGAGATTCTACACGGAGAGAAACGACCGCACCGGGCTGCACTCTCCAAATCTGGAAACGGCTCGCGAAATGGAGCTCCGGAGCTCCGTCAATGGCGGGATCTACCTTCTTCTTCCTTGGCTCCTCCTTCTTTCTCTAGGGTTTGGAGAGAGAATGGCTTAGAGAATATGAGGTTTAACCCCCTCTCATCAGCCCTAATGGTCTCCCGCAACTAAACCTAGCCGTTGGATCAATTTCCAAAATATTTGGACGGTCCGATCTTCTTCTCCGCTCAAAATCGCGGAACAGAATAAACAGGGCGCACGATCACAGGCGCACGGTCAGTGGTCGTGCGCGAAGAGGGAAATGGTCGTGCGCACTGTCCGAGACAGAACTCGATTTTCTTCTGAATTAACGCACGATCGCTGGCGCACGATCACCGGTCGTGCGCGATGAGGCCACTGATCGTGCGCTAAGAGCAGAAAGGGAAAATTTAGCCTGCTTCAAGTGCAGCACTACCACTCCGCCTACTTCGCTGAACTACGATTTTTGGGGTGTTACATTAGTGCAGGCCGCGATGCCGTGCTTCGCTTAGCGGATGGTCGGTGAGCATATGGATGAGGTGAGTGCAGATGTGAGGGTTGAGGGTCGAAGGCACCTCTTCGCTATTGCTTCCAGCTTTTGCTAGAGCGGGTGCTGGAACGTGTGGGTGTAAGTGGAGCGGGGGCGGAGCGCATCACAACAGCATAATGTAAAGATAAGTTCATAAATAATCTTCCATTCATAGACAAATAGATGTTCATTCAGTTCATTACAACCATTAAGAGTACAAATCACAAAAAGAGATGGGGTAGAAGTAACCACGAGATGAGAAGCCTCGCCGCGGATCGTGGTCGGAATGGGAGGTCGTCACGCCTCCTCCGAGCTCAGTCCTTGGTTGCTTCCGGGATGCAGAGGCTGTCACTACCTCTAACCGCTGCCCGTCTTCTTCTCAGAGCTGGGTTCACTTCTCCTTCACCCAATGGAGATGTCTTCCTCTTGGAATGCTAGCCGTAGATGGCGGAGAATGCTTCCGGAACCCTAGAATGACCTTAGGATCAATGGATGAAGCTTTTCCAAGGGGAGGAATGGAAGGAGGGACCTTGGGGAGGTGGAACGGCGGAGTCGCGCTCAGAAATCGCGCCAAAAACCCGCTGGAATACCTAAAATCGCGGAACAGCGCCTTAAATAGGGAGCAGAATAAGTACTGCGCACGGTCAGTGGTGCACGACCGATGGTCGTGCGCGAAGGAATGACTGTGATCGTGCGCAGTCAACCTGTAGCAAAGGAAAAATAGAAAACATCGCACGGTCAGGGGCGCACGACCAGTGGTCGTGCGCGAAGAAAGGCCTGTGATCGTGCGCATATCTTTGGTCCGATCTCGATCTGGGCTGGGAATTAACGCACGATCAATGATCGTGCGCCTGATCGTGCGCGAAGGAATGCGCACGATCAGAGGCTTTTTAGGCCAAAAATCACCCCGCACCATCCCGAACGTGCACACGACCCCAGGACCTGCAGGAAAAGTACAAATAACCCCGATCCATACACATCACTGGATCCATAACACAGGCATACAGTAATATATAGGAAAAATATGCCACAAAGGGGAAAGGATTGCATAAAAGTCTCAGAAACGCCATGCTATCACTATAAGCGTATATGAACAGCAAATGGAGTGCAATGAAACTAAAATAAACCCAAATGAGGCCAGAAATCACTGTATAAACCAGACTCATCATATATATATACACACACACATATATATATATATATATATATATAAACACACACACACACATATATATATATATATATATATATATATCTTTACTACTATATACAGATATTTCTTTACTACTATATAAAGATATATCTTTACTATTATATTAAGATATTTCATTACTACTATATAAAGATATTCAATTATGGTGTAACTGTTTACCATCAAATTAATCACAACCAATCAATCTTGCTGAAATCAAATCCAACCACATTATTTTTACTAGATCTCATATACCTACTATGTTAGGGTATCCTAGACCTATATTTTCAAGTCACTACCCTACAACGTGAAATTAAAATTTTGTCCTTCACTTCATTAAAAATTTAATAATTGCAAAATTGTTCTTGCTTGGGATCGAACCCAAAACCTATAATATATTGAATGAAGACACAACCACCACACCAACTAGCAAGTTGTTTTAAGCAGTTACATTACTGTATATATGAATGGACAGTTTTCTTTACTTCTCAAGACACAACCACCCACCGACGTTTTTCTTTTTAATTCTTTTTTTTTTTAAACAGTAATTTAAATAATAAAACTATAATAGAAAAAACCTTTAAATATGAATAATTAAAAAGATAATTTAAAAAAACCGTCAGTCGGGGGCGGGCGAAGATCGCCGATCTGGGGCTGGCTTGGGGCGGGAGAAGCCAGCCCGTAAGCGGCGGGCGAAAAAATAAAACGATAAAACTGGGTGCGTGCCAGTGGCAGGCGAATCCTGCCGGTATGTGCGGGGGGTGGACGGTGTACTATCGCACATTGCACGGGGTGCCCCCTGTGATAGGGCATAGGGGCCCCCATGTGGGCGGCGACATTTGGCGGGTGATGATTACTTTTGGAGCTTTCTTTTTGAAGCTTTTGGAAAATTATCCAAACTAAAATCGATGAAGGCAAGTATACCTTATCGTGAATAGTATAGGATATTTTATAGAGAATACCAAGGTCGTATTTAGTCCTGGGCCTAGTTGATTACTTCTACTTATATGGAACGAACTATTATTTTATCGGAGTATCATTTTGAGTTGGTTTTTAATTTTATAGAGTGATAATAAAATTATAACTAGGGTTTTGAAAATGATGATATTGATAGCGTCCGATGTCGAATTACATTGATATGAAAATAGCCTTTTTTTAGAAGTAATATATCTGATTTTTCAATTAATTAGAACGGCTTGGTCATGGAGGTTCCATAAGTATGAACGCACCTCTCTCGAGGGTACGGCCACTTGTGATTAAGAATATTCGACTGAACTCTCATTCTTTAATCGAATCTCCTTAATACTCGCTTTATGTTGTGAACCCCTCTATTGGGTTATTATTCCATTTCGGGAGACTTACCTCATCCTCTCTCGAGGGTAGAGCGCACTTCTCCTTACCCATGAGTGATCAATCCATACGCATGAGCCTCTCGGCTAACTAGTGTATGGAAACGGAAATGAGAACCATACATCTATTATATGGTCTCACTCAACATTTTTCTCGGGTAATCCATAAGCTCGTTAATTGATTTTAGAAAGAGATATTTTATTTTTAGAAAAGCATTTATTTGTCCCAATGCTCTTCGACATTGTGCGAAAAAGGAAATTAGCCACTCATCGAAATGGGGACAACAGTAATAATAAGAAAATACATGTTTATATTTTAAGCGGATATCAGTGGGCTAATATAGAGAAATTAAAAGACTTATATAAATGCAGAAATAGTATCCGTCCCAACCATCTTAATCAAGCACTAACAAGTTCTTAGCCTCTCATCCGGGATGGGGTGGTAATAAAGACTTGAAATAAAGCTAAGTTACAAAAAAGGAAAATACTATCTCATACACCCACGCACTCTACTTTTAATAAAAATCTAAATTATGAAAGCGATAAATCTAAGTTATGAAAGAAATAAAATCTATTCTCATACACACACACACACACACACATGCATAAAATGAAAACAAAATTAAAAGAAAACGAATAAAATCTATTCTCATACACACACAAACACACTTACATAAAATGAAAAGAAAGCGTAAAAATTAAACTCATACACTCACACACTCTTGACACAATGAAAGGAAGATTCAAATGAGAAAAAAACTATTTAATTTTCAAAATAAACATTACAACTAGACTTGGAAAGTGAAAATTACAAAAGAACTAAAACTTAAATGCATAAAAGAACTCGCATACACTCAAAACAATTCAAAAAAAGCTAAAACACTCTCAAAATCTGGATGGAATTGCTTCAGTCGAGCCCCTCTATTTATAGGGAAAATTTCAAAATTACACGCCCTCGGTCATGGGCGTAACCGAGTGTGTGACTTCTGCGTGTGCTGGGAAGATAGACTTAGCCGCCTTATGGAAGCTTTTGACCATGAAAATGGATGCACACGGTCGTGACTTGAGGTGTCACGGGTGTGACCTGGGGCAGTAGACATCAGGTTCAACTGGGGCGTGATGGCTGGCATGTACGTGATGCGTTATTTCGGCACTGCTAATTAGCAAGCACGAAATGTGATACGACGGCAGTGCACCGGTCCCTCAAGTAATAAAATAGGGAGGAACTCCCTGAATATCGTTCTCAAAGGATCGCAAGTTGGGTAGTACGATTTGCTCAAACCAAGAAATCAGTTAAAAGGATTAATAAGTAACAAAGGGAGGTTGTGATTTGGGTTCCTAAGCTATTGCAGAATGAAAAGAAATGCGGGTCGAAAACCACCGCTTCGCAACGTATGGGTGAGTGCAGCGGCCGCGATGCCGCGCTTCGGTAAGCGGGTGGAGTGGCCACAGTGCGGGGTTTGTGAGGGTCGTACTCACCTCTTCGCAAATATCACCACTAGCAATCGCTAAGTGGCTTCACACGCAAGCAACTTAGGCTATCACAACAACAAACAAGGGCTATTCTTGCCACCACATCAACATTGGATATGAACACAAGCAATAATCCTTAAGATAAATCTTAACAAGCATTCATACAACACATAAACAAGTACAAGCATTAACGATTATAGAGGACCACAAAGAAGATGTCACCGCGTCTTGGGTTCACGGTCGGAATAATAGGTTGTCAGGCTCTCTCCGGGCTCGGCCCTCAGATGGCGTGCTAACTCAAAGGAGGCTGTCACCGCTCCAATGATCTTCAGCGCTTCTATGGTCTCCTCGGCGAGGAATGCTTGAGCTAGCGGCGGCGGAAGCTTGCAAACGCTCTCGGATGGAAGGATGATGAAGGAGATCGCCGGAGATGGTCTCCTCTTGCCTCCTCCAGTGGAAAGGGTGAAAATGGCGGGATTACCAGTCTTTCCCACGAGGGGGCTCGAGCTCTCTCCCGTCACTCCAATGGCAGCAACAATTACTGTTTAAATACTAAACAGGCAGAAAAATGGCCACGCACGGTCGAACGCACGACCGTGCGCAGACCGTGCGTTAATTAATGATAAAGTTGGCGTGGAGACGAAGCTACGCCGCCTGTGCGATTTACTCACACACGGGCAAATCCGTCCATGCGTCAAAACGCACGGACAAATTCAGATACGTCTTAAAACAGAAGAAACAGGAGACCGTGCGTTTTACTCACGCACGGACGATTCCGACCGTGCGTCAAAACGCACGAGTAAACTCAGATCGCCAGTTTTCTGCCCAGATGAGATCGCACGACCGCAGCAGACCGTGCGTCAAGGAAAACGCACGACCATGCGTTTCACACAGTTATGAAATCTGGGAGAAAACTGGATACAAGTCAATCCGGCCACCTGCACACAAGATAAACAAGCTGGGAATACACCTCCAGCACCAGATAAACTTAGAGAAATGGAAGGGGAGCACCATGTGCTTACCCCCAATAACAAGGAGCGCAATTGCACATCGAAACGGGCCTAATAGTGCACCTAGCAGGGAATAGTGAATATGAATGAAAACGTGCATAAAGTGTGGTGCAAAGACTAGATAATCGGCCCAGATGAGTCCATAAATATATATATATATAAATGGGACTCATCACACCCCCAGACTTAACCATTTGCACGTCTCGGGCAAACTACTCAGCCCTCCTATCGGAACAATTGGATGTTAGCGTGAGTGTGAGCGGTAGAGACCAATGCGAAGTCGCATGCGCACGTGCATAGAAATACATTAAAACAGAATTAAACTCAAGATTATATCTAACTATTTCTAGAACAGTAGTTTGAAATTTATTTTACTTGGATGGTGAGTCCTGGTGAATCTTTCGGTCGGGCAAAAGGGAAAATAGCGTGACTAATGAGCAGAGCATTACTCAAATCGAAGCTCGGGACAAACTCCTAAGAAATCCATCAAAGTCGGTGTTCATAGGCTTGCACTTTCGCACTCTCTCTACTACATGAGATGACTCGTATCTAAAATCAATAGGACTTATAGGTTAGAATTGGGCTTAGGTTGAGTATAGGCTAGGTAAGTAGAAGGACGATGGGAATCGCATTCAATACAACCTGAGCACTCAAGAGAATTACAATCACCAAAACAAAATTTTCAAGAATTACACAACACCCCCAGACTTCAACTGAACACTTGGTGCGTGCTAAGCCAAATATAAATTGAATTTGCCGAGAGAATATTATTTTTGCACCACTTTTTTTTTCTTTTCTTTTCTCTCATTGACAAAATGACATTTGAAAGTACAATAAAATGGCTCCTTTAGCTAATTCAAAATTGTCATACACAACAAAGATGACACCAAATGCGATCGAAAAAGAAATTTCTATCAGCTCAAAGGTTGGTGTGAAAATAGGTTCGGTCGTATGGCTTTGGTTAAATTATAGTGGAGCTAAACAAGGAGGAAGTGTAGGCTCAAGTGGGCTTGCAACGGTGATTATGTAGGTAAGGATTTCAAAAGCACAACCGGATCAAGAAATGGCCTATATCACATTTTATGACGAGTACTTCAATGCAATCGTTTCGAGAGTCGCCTAGTGCAAGTTCTAGCCACCGAGAAAGGTTGTCCTTCCTTCCGACCTTAGTAATAAGCTACTACTAGTCTAGATACACTCGACCTTATGCTACCTTTGGATTCACCGGATTCACCACTAAAGTAAAATAAATTGCAGCTATTATAATAGAAATAATTAAATTATAACTCTGAATTTAATTCTACTCTAATTGAATTTCTAGGCGTGACGGGAGCACTTGACTAGAGCACTACTCGAGTCAACATTTTTCTCTACTCATCACTCATACGCTAATAATCTAATTCTTACGAGCGGGGAACCTCGCAGGGATACCCAATAAGTACGTGTGATCAAGTGCGCGTGAACTAGGTGCAAGTGTATGCAATATGTGCAACAAAATACAAATCCTAACTCATCACATTCTAACATGCCATGCAAAGTGTGTGCACGTGCACCGATCACTCTCTCCCTCAGACTTGATCAAAACTAACTAAAATAACCAATTTAGAAATATGTAAGAGAGGGGTAGAGTTGACTTATGCTCATAAAAGAGCATGCCAGAAGTGCGGTAGTTCCAACATTAATATTTTTCATACTTTCCTCATCCTCCACAAGAGAGCATCCCTTACAATGTTAGCAAAACAGAAATAGTAGTGCATAAAAGGAATTAAAAAGCAGACGGAACCGGGTGGTTCCCATGGGTTGTCTCCCAAGAAGCCCTTTTGTTTAACGTCCTTCACGGTGGACCAAATACCTGTATTAAAGTATTGTTCAAAAAGTTCTAATAAAGTTTTTCATAATTGCACAGAATATCCCATAAATACAATACATCACCAACGATGAAAAGATAGAAATTAAGCAGAGTTATACAAATCACGAATTCAAATACAACAGAGAGACAACCAAGAAAATCACCATAAAACATTTGACTCAGCTAGATACACTATTGTACAGTCCTTCAAAACTGTGCCGCCCTCATAGATTTTTAAGCGATGACCATTCACCTTGAACGTCCCTTCTTTTTCACCCAAAATTTCAATTGCGCCAAACGGAGAGACACCAGTCACAGTGAACGGGCCACTCCATCGTGACTTCATCTTTCCAGGAAATAAGCGCAGATGAGAGTTGTAGAGGAGAACGCTATCTCCCGGATTGAATTCCTTTGGTCGAATATGCCTATCATGCCACTGCGTTGTCTTTTCTTTGTATATGCGGGAGTTCTCGTAGGCAAAGTGCCGCAATTCTTCAAGTTCATTCAGCTGAGAAAGACGCATTTCCGCCGTTGCTGCGATGTCCATGTTTAGGAACTTTGTTGCCCACAAGGCTTTGTGTTCTAATTCCACTGGTAGGTGGCATGCCTTTCCAAAAACAAGCTGGAAGGGTGTCATTCCTAACGGAGTTTTGAAAGCGGTACGGTAGGCCCACAAGGCATTATCCACTTTCGTTGCCCAATCCTTTCTATTCGAGTGGATTGATTTTTCTATTATTCTTTTGAGTTCTCTATTCGAAACTTCCACTTGCCCACACGTTTGCGGGTGGTAAGCTAACGAGACTTTATGATGCACGCCAAATTTTTTTAATAATTGCAAAATTTGTCGGTTGCAAAAATGACTACCACCATCACTTATGATTGTCCGCGGAGCTCCGAATCTGGAAAAGATATTTGCATGAATAAATTTCAAGACTGTACGGGCGTCATTAGCAGCAACAGCCTCCGCCTCCACCCACTTTGAAACGTAATCCACTGCCACGATTATATAATGTTTTCCGTGAGACACTTGGAATGGACCCATGAAGTCGATTCCCCAAACGTCGAACGGTTCACAAACTAACATGTTATTGAGCGGCATCTCGTCTTTCCGCGAAATGTTGTCGGTTCTCTGGCACTCATTGCATTTTGATACATACACGTGAGCATCCTTGAATAGCGTTGGCCAAAATAATCCACTCTGAAGTACCTTGCGTGCTGTCCTAGCAGCACCCATGTGTCCTCCGGCCTCCCTATCGTGGCAATGTTCGAGAACCGATCTGTACTCCGATTTCGGGACGCAACGTCTGATTATACCATCGCTACATGTACGAAACAACAAAGGGTCTTCCTAAAAATAATACTATAAGTCTGAAAAGAGCTTGTTCCTCTGCTGAGGCGTAAGATTGGGTGAGAGAGTTTTACACGCAAGATAATTTGCGATATCAGCGTACCATGGGGTTGTTGACAGATGCGTAGTGATTGCAAATAGCTTCTCGTCCGGAAAATAATCGGTCGTTTCCTCCTCTTTGATGTTGGGAGAGTCAGCCGTCATGTCATTCTCCAGCCGCGATAAGTGATCTGCGATAACATTCTCTACCCCCTTCTTATCTTTAATCTCCAAATCATACTCTTGCAGCAGTAGGATCCAGCGGATTAAACGCGGCTTGGCAACCTTCTTGCTGAATAGGTACCTCAGAGTGGCATGATCAGTGTACACTATCACTTCGGAGAGCACTAAGTATGAATGAAATTTCTCAAAGGCGAAGATCACGGCCAGCATTTCTTTCTCCGTGGTGGTGTAGTTTGCTTGCGCGTTATTGAGGGTCCGACTGGCATAAGCAATGGTGTGAAAGGTTTTGTCTTTCTTTTGGCCGAGCACTGCCCCCACGGCCACGTCACTAGCATCACACATGATCACAAATGGCAAGCTCCAGTCAGGTGCCACCAAGATCGGAGCGGAGATAAGTTGCCCCCGCAGGATTTCAAATGCTTGCATAAAGGCTTCATTGAAATAGAACGGGACATCTTTGCCTAGCAAGTGAGAAAAAGGTTTTGAAATGGTTAAGAAATCCTTTATAAACCTTCGGTAGAATCCTACATGCCCAAGAAAGCTACGGATACCCTTCACAGAAGACGGCGGAGGAAGGTTCTTGATGACACTAACCTTCGCCTGATCCACCTCAAGCCCTTGGCGGGAGACCTTATGCCCCAACACAATTCCTTCGCGCACCATAAAGTGGCATTTTTCCAAATTTAAGATGAGGTTGGTGTCCTCACACTGCTTCAAGGTCTTATCAAGTTTGGCAAGGCACGAATCGAAACTGCTGCCGAATAACGTGAAATCATCCATGAAGACTTCGAGAAAATCTCCCACCATGTTAGCGAAGATTGCAAGCATGCATCTCTGAAAAGTTGCAGGAGCATTGCAAAGTCCAAATGGCATTCGCTTGAACGCGAAGGTACCGGAAGGGCAGGTGAATGTCGTTTTGTCCTGATCAACAGGGTCGATTAAGATTTGATTGTACCCGGAGTAGCCATCCAAAAAATAGTAGTAGTCTTGCCCTGCCAACTTTTCCAACATCTGATCAATGAAAGGGAGTGGAAAGTGGTCCTTGCGCGTAGCATCATTTAGCTTGCGGTAATTGATGCAGACCCTCCATCCGGTGATCACATGGTTAGGTAGTAACTCATTTTTCTCGTTGGGGATAAAGGTGATCCCTCCCTTCTTTGGCACAACCTGAACTGGGCTGACCCAATTGCTGTCACTAATTGGATAGATAATGCCTGCATCCAAAAGCTTTATCACTTCTGCCTTCACCACCTCTTGCATCTTCGGGTTCAGCCGCCTTTCGGGTTGAACTGATGGCCTGTACTGATCTTCAAGAAGGATCTTCTGCATGCAGACGGTGGGGCTAATTCCTTTAATATCGGCAAGGGAATGTCCGAAGACTTTTTGGTATTTTCTTAGCAACTTCACCAACGCAGCTTCGTCGGCCTCAGACAGAGTTGCAGAAATAATCATCGGATGCGTGGTATTTTCTCCCAGGAAGATATATTTCAAAGAGTTCAGTAATTGTTTGAGAGCTGGAGAGGTGCAAGAATCCGATGGCACAATAAATGATTCTCTGATCGGAAGAAGATCCTCAGACTTGTCCGAGGATGAACCCTCCATTGCCCACAAGGCTTTTTTGCTGCCAAAAAGTCTCACAATCCCCTGGGCTCACATCAAACTGACTATCCAATTCCTCGGTTGGCTCCGCCAGTTCGCAGTCTGTGATCTCAAATAGTTGCGCCGGGTTGTGAACATTAAAAGATATGGTGTCCTGCCCCAATCTGAGAGTGAGCTCTCCCTGCTCCACATTAATGATGGCACGTGCCGTCGCGAGAAAGGGTTGTCCCAAGATAATAGGAACTTTAGCATCGGCCTTCATATCAAGGATGACAAAATCAGCTGGAAAGGCGAGGTCATTCACCACAATGGTAAGGTCTTCCACAATCCCGACTGGTTACTTGATTGTTCTGTCGGCTAGCTGCAACATTACTTGTGTCGGCTTCAGAATCCCCGCACCTAGCTCTTGAAAAATGGAGAGCGGCATTAGATTGATGGAGGCTCCTAGATCACAAAGTGCCTGACCGAATCGGTGGTGACCGATTCTGCAAGGGATAGTAAAGCTGCCAGGGTCCTTACGCTTTGTAGGGACGTCGGTGATGAGGGCGGAGCACTCCTCAGTGAGATCAATGGTTTTGAGGTCCTCCAAATCCTTTCGCTTTGAAATCAGCTTCTTCAAGAATATTGAGTAACCCGGTATCTGGGAGATGGCCTCAATCAGCGGTATGCTAACTTGTACTCCCTTCATCATTTCCAGAAATCTGCGAAATTGCTTCTCTGACTTCTCATTCCATAACCTGTGAGGAAATGGAGGGCTAATGATACTTTTCGAGGGTTGTGCCACGCTTGCAGAATCCGGCATAGTAGAGGTAAGAGTCGGCTCCCCTGTCTCATCAGCATCAAGCCTGTCCGTAGGATTCGTAAGTGGTTCCTGTAGCGCAGGTGCTAGAGGTGTTTTCTGACGTGGGAGGTTTTTTATACTCCTGCCACTTCTTAACTTCATGGTGCTCACAGACTCGGGCGGCTGATCCGAAATCCCCGAGACAGCATCTTTGAGATTACTAATAGTGGGGTCGAGCTGCTGGATTGCTGCGGCCCGTTCATTCATATTATGCAGCATATCCGCCACGAAAGTAACTAGCAGCTTTGTCTGCTTTGACGGAGGACATTCCTCTACTCCATTAAGTGTTGCTGCGTCAACTTCGCTAGTGCTCGAAGGATGAGTAGAGTGGCTCCAATACTGACTAGTTTGCGCTACATTCGCAACTATTTCCCAGGCATCCTTCCCCAACTTATTAAACAGGGCGCCTCCGGCTGCGACATCAAAAAGCAAATGGAACCTGTCCAAAACACCAAACTAGAAAATCTGAACTAAAGAGTTTTCTGACAAGTCCTCACGATAACAGTCCCTGTGTAAGGATTGAAAACACTCTCATGCGTCGACTAAGGTCTCTTCCTTTCCCTGGCTGAAGGCAATAAGTTCCTTATGCCTATTCATACCTCGCATGCGATGTTGAATATCAAACAGGAACTTCCCTTCAAATTGCTTCCAAGAAGTTGTCTCACTCTTCCGGGTATCCCGGTACCATCTTTTAGCTTTATCACGCAAAGAGAATGAAAATTCCCGAATTTTTCGCAGGTCATTTTCGACGCCATCGAAAATACACACATAGTAGACATCTAAGAATCCTTGCACGTGATGAACTGCATCTTCATGCGAATCCCCGCTGAATGTGCAATTTTCAGATATAAACTCGATAATGCAGTGGAGATCTCGGACGGATGATTATTCATTCGTGCCTGATTCCTAAGATCATTTAAACTTCCCTGATGAATATGTTGCTGGATAGAGGTCGTGATTACTAGCTTGTAGGACAAAGGATTAGCGCACAACAAAAAGAAACAAAAAGACCTTAAAATGAATTTCCAAAGAAAAACAAATCATAAACGCTTGCAGTCCCTGGCAACGGCGCCAAAAACTTGATGCGCTATTTCGGCACTGCTAATTAGCAAGCACGAAATGTGATACGACGGCAGTGCACCGGTCGCTCAAGTAATAAAATAGGGAGGAACTCCCCGATTATCGTTCTCAAAGGACCGCAAGTTGGGTAGTACGATTTGCTCATACCAGGAAATCAGTTAAAAGGATTAATAAGAAACAAAGGGAGGTTGTGATTTGGGTTCCTAAGCTATTGCAGAATGAAAAGAAATGCGGGTCGAAAAGCACCGCTTCGCAACGTGTGGGTGAGTGCAGCGGCCGCAATGCCGCGCTTCGGTAAGCAGGTGGAGTGGCCACAGTGCGGGGTTCGTGAGGGTCGTACTCACCTCTTCACAAACATCACCACTAGCAATCACTAAGTGGCTTCACACACAAGCAACCTAGGCTATCACAACAACAAACAAAGGCTATTCTTGCCACCGCATCAACATTGGATATGAACACAAGCAATAATCCTTAAGATAAATCTTAACAAGCATTCATACAACACATACACAAGTACAAGCATTAAGGGTTAGAGAGGACCACAAAGAAGATGTCACCGTGTCTTGGGTTCACGGCTGGAATAAGAGGTTGTCAGGCTCTCTCCGGGATCGGCCCTCAGATGGCGTGCTAACTCGAAGGAGGCTGTCACCGCTCCAACGATCTTCAGCGCTTCTATGGTCTCCTCGGCGAGGAATGCTTGAGCTAGCGGCGGCGGAAGCTTGCAAACGCTCTCAGATGGAAGGATGATGAAGGAGATCACCGGAGATGGTCTCCTCTTGCCTCCTCCAATGGAAAGGGTGAAAATGGCGGGATTCCCAGTCTTTCCCGCGAGGGGGATCGAGCTCTCTTCCATCACTCCAATGGCAGCAACAATTCCTATTTAAATACTAAACAGGCAGAAAAAATGGTCACGCACGGTCGAACGCACGACCGTGCGCAGACCGTGCATTAATTAATGATAAAATTGGCGTGGAGACGAAGCTACGCCGCCCGTGCGATTTACTCACGAACGGGCAAATCCGTCCGTGCGTCAAAACGCACGGACAAATTCAGATACGTCTTAAAACAGAAGAAACAGGAGACCGTGCGTTTTACTCACGCACGGACGATTCCGACCTTGCGTCAAAACCCACGAGAAAACTCGGATCGCCAATTTTCTGCCTAGATGAGATCGCACGACCGCAGCAGACCGTGCGTCAAGGAAAAAACACGACCGTGCATTTCACACAGTTATGAAATTTGGGAGAAAACTGGATACAAGTCAATCCGTCCACCTGCACACAAGATAAACAAGCTGGGAATACACCTCCAGCACCAAATAAACATAGAGAAATGGAAGGGGAGCACCATGTGCTTACCCCCAATAACAAGGAGCGCAATTGCACACCAAAACGGGCCTAATAGTGCACCTAACAGGGAATAGTGAATATGAATGAAAATGTGCATAAAGTGTGGTGCAAAGACTAGATAATCGGCCCAGATGAGTCCATAAATATATATATATATAAATGGGACTCATCAGTACGCTAGCTTCTGTAAGGAGTTGATGGGTCACGACTTCTATCACGGGCATGACTTTACGAAAATCGACGAGACTAGGAGCCGATCGATCGGATAGGAGGTCGATCGATGGAAAGTGAAGTTGATCGAGAGGTACACGGGCGTGACCAGGTAAATTGATGGGACAGCAAGCCATTCGACGGGATGGGATGTCGATCAACGGGATGGGATGTCGATCGACGGGACGGGATGTCGATCGAGTTGGAATTTGGCATTTTAAGATTACACACCCTTGGTTACGGGCGTGACCGAGGGCGTGACATAACAAAAAATGCCAAAATTGCTGAAAAACAAAACAGCACTATGTTAGTAAGAAAAATAATAAAACAAGCAATTTATTCATTAATTTACATAAAATATTTACAATATTACTTAAATTTATACTAGAAACTATACTAAAAACATATATTTTACTACTTATCAAATACCGTCGTACTTAAGCTTTTGCTATTCCAGAGCAAAAGTAAGAGAGATCCATACGGGATTAACATAAGTTCTAATTTTTGGCTATCGTTTTATTTAATCATAAGAGACTGAAAAATAAAAATTCAGAGTATAAAGAGTTAAGTCCTAATTTATGCAATTGATTTAAGTAGAGAGAAATGTCTTAGCGAAAAGACTTCTTGATTAAGCAAATAGCAAGCAAAATTGCAATCATTAGTAAACGAGATTAGATCGAAATTATAAGAACGTTTGTTTACAGAAATGTGAAGGAAAAATACAAGTTACTAATTATGCTCTTTAATGATTTTTTGAATTAAAACTAGATACAATAAATTGGCTAAGGGAAAGAGGGTAAAAAGCTTTGGCAATAAGAAGAGTACCTGAATTAGGGGTGATGGATTTTACCCTTCCCCCCATCCTTTTTAGTTTTCTTTGGTGCCCCCGTTGTTTACGAGGGAAAACTAAATCATTTGTTTTTATTAACCCAATGCTTATATTAATGGAACGAAATCTTATTCTCATTGACATAAGATCATTTAAAAAAAATTATTGAGTGCCTATGTTTACGGAACGAAGACTTATTCCCATTGACATAAGATCTTTTTCTTCTTCTATTTCTTTATGTCATGTTAAATTGGTGCATACAAGGGGGTTTTTGAGAAAAATTCTACAATAATAAAAAAAAGGTTTGAGAGCAACCTTAGTAAATTGAATATTCCTAGATTCCTAAAGACATAAATTAGGGATAATTGCAGTCTAAAGTTGTTTTGCCAACATAATACACATGCCTCAATTTTAGATGGATTAGAAGTAGTGCGTGAAAACAAAGACTCTACTTAAATTAGAAACACAAGATATTCTTTAAAACTTAACCCCGGACGTTTAAATCTATCAATCTTAGATAAACAAACAAATAGTAAAACTAGCGATTATGAAAAGTCATAAATAGATATTCTCGAAACTAAATGCTTTAAGAATAAAAGTAAAGTAGGGGTTTATTATATTTTTTGTTTTCTCTAAGTTTGGTACTATTAAATAAACTAAAGAAAAATTGAAAATTTGTGAGTTTTGCAAATGTTATTTGAATTTTTCCATGTTTATATTTATGTTTTTTTTTTTTACAAGAAGTAAGAAAGATAAAATGCAGAAATAATTACAAAATATATATATTGTTTTTTGAAATATGTTGTTTTTGTGAAGGTTTTTCAAGTGTTTATTTACAAACTAAACTATATTTACCCTTTTTACGAAATAAATTGTTTTTGTTGTTTGTTTGTTTTTATGAAAACGGTAAAACACGCCCATAATTAAAACTCAACATTGTCCCCAATGTTGTAATTTAAGGATGAAGAAGGGAAAATGAAAGTGCGGTATGTACAAAAATAAAGAGGGAGCAAAAAGGCTTCCTTGAACTAAAGTTGACGGGGCCGGAAGAAACCCTACAAAAACACATAAAAAAGCATAATAAAATATTTTATAGATATAGGGTGCCTCCCACAAGCGCTTTGTTTACCGTCGCGTAGCTTGACAAATCTGGCGTGGTGAGAATATAAATTGGGGAGAGTTAAGGATTCGAGAGTATCGCCCACTATATCGCCCGCAATGTAAAGTTTTAGATGTTGACCATTGACTTTAAATTTGCCTTTTTTGGGGTGGGAAATAAGAACAGTCCCATATGACAAAACCTCTTTAACTTGAAAGGGGCAGGACCATCTGGATTTTAGCTTACCCAGAAAAAGACGAAAGCGGGAATTATAAAGAAGGAGAAGATCGCCCGGCACAAAAGTTTTGGGAAATTTTATTTTTCGATCATGGTAGAACTTGGAGCGCTCCTTATAAAATTTATTACTCTCATAAGCGTTCGCACGCCATTCATCGAGTTCGTTTAATTAGAATTTCCTACTTGCGGAGGCTACTTTCGAATCGAGGTTTAGAAGTTTTAAAGCCCAAAAAGCGTCGTGTTCTAACTCTACGGGTATGTGGCACGCTTTGTTGTAGACTAATCGATATAGCGCTCAACTGATGGCAGTCTTATATGCCATATGATATGCCCACATTGCATCGTCGAGTTTTATGGACCAATCTTTCCAATTCAAAGAAACAGTTTTCTCTAAAATGCGTTTAATCTCACGACTTACTACCTCTTATTGGTCACTCATTTGTTGGTGATAGGCGGTGGCGAGCTTGTGCGTAGCGCCGTGTTTAGATTAAATTTTTGTAAATTGGGCATTGCAGAAGTGTGTACCCCTATCACTAATTATTGAGGGAGGCGCGCCGAAGCGATAAAATAATTTTTTTTTTAAATGGACCGATGACTCTCGCATCGTTGGTGGGGAGAGCTTGTGCTTCCGCCCACCTAGATTCATAGTCAACCGCCACTAAAATATAGCGATTATTAAAAGAAGAAGGTAGGGGGCCTACAAAATTTATGGCCCACAAATCGAAGATTTCACACTCGAGAAAAAGGTTTTGGGGCATCTCGTCACGACGAGAGATGTTACATGACCGCTGGCAGCTATCGCATTTACTCACAAAATTGTGAGCATCTTTAAGGAGAGTGGGCCAATAAAACCCCGCCTCTAACGCTTTCTGTGTGGTCCGGTTGGTTTGACAATGCCCCCCAGCAGGCCCCTCATGGCAGTGTCACAAAATTTGCGCACCCTCCTTGCTTAAAACACATCTCCGCACTACTTGGTCCGCGCAGACGTGAAAGATAAAGGGGTCCTCCCAAAAGTAGTTTTTTAAATCAGAAAAGAATTTCTTCTTTGGCTGAGTCGAAAAATCTTTTGGAAGGACCCGCGCGACTAGATAGTTCGCGTAATTTGCGAACCAAGGGGTGGAAGAAGTTTTTATATTATTTACAGTTAAGAGGCGCTCCTCAGGAAATTTATCGTCTAATTCGGGTTCGACGAGCGCTTCTGCAATGGGGTGTTCTAAACGAGAGAGGTGGTCGGCCGCTAAATTTTCAGCCCCCTTCTAGTCCCGGATCTCTAACTAAAATTCTTATAATAGGAGGTCCATCGAAGCAAGCGGGGCTTGGCATCTACTTTGGCCAAAAGATATTTGAGGGCGGAGTGGTCAGTAAAAATGAGTACTTTTGAAAGTGTTACGTAGGGCCTGAACTTATCAAAAGCAAATACGACGGCAAGAAGTTCCTTTTCTGTCATTGTGTAGTTAGCATGTGCGGTTGCGAGCGTGCGAGAAGCGTAATAGATTGAATGAAAATATTTATTGATGTGTTGGCCTAGTACGGCTCCTACCGCAATATCGCTCGCATCCCACATTATTTCAAACGGAAGGGACCAATCTGGTGCCACCAGAATGGGTGAATTGATAAGTTATTTTTTTATAAAATTAAATGCCGTGCGGGTTGACCGGTCTTGGTCGCGCGGTCAGGGGGCGTTGACTCTATCTCATAGGGTGGTGACTGGATCAGGTCGCACGTCTATAAATAGGAGTCATTGTAGCAGCAAAATTTATCGCGCCAAGTGTAAGCTGAGCTCGCACCTAATTCTTGTGGTCTCTTTTTTGTGACCGGACAGTTAGCTCATTGAATTTCCTTGTGCATCTTCTGCAGATTGTGCGGGCAACAACGGTTACCTCTTCTTCTAAGGTGTTCGGGCAGTCTCGCGGCTTATAGTGTGGGTTGCTGGAGTTTGGGAGAATCAGTGGAGTTCGGGAGGTCGCAGAGTTCTCGGCTGGTGTTGTTCAAGTCATCGGTAGTGTGTGTTCGTGCGGTCTCGTTTCCTAGTCGTGCGAACAGCTAGGTCAGGCGGTCAGGCGGTCTCAGAGTGTCAGACCGCTGGTTATCTTTTTCTCTTCAGCACTGTATTTTCTTCTTGTTTTGTGTACTGGCGAAATCATGTCTCTCCAGGTATACCTCGCTATGTAATGAAGACTTTTGCTATCATCAATAAAGATTTTGTTGCTTCATGTGCTTCTGGTTCTTGGCTATAGCTTTGAGTTGTACAATTCCTGCTCACTCCTAGATCTACAGAAAATTTCACATGGTATCAGAGGGAGGTTGGAGTGGATAGAGCAGTGAATAACTCAAAGTTGCCATCGCCTTTGTGAAGAAGGAACCAGTGGTAGAGCCATGGAAGCAAGAGGTCTTGGAATTGAGATGCTCAACTCGACTAACTTTAAGAAGTGGAAGTCATGTATGCAGAGTTATTTTCTGGGCGAGGACCTCTGGGAGATTTTTGTAGGAGACAGTACGGAGGAAGTTGTCCCAGTTGGGGATAATGGTCATGAGGTGAGGAACTGGAGAAGGATTAATGCGAAAGCAGAATTCACTCTAAAGAGGGCAATATCACTTGACCTATTCGATCACATCTTGGGGTGTGGATCACCTGCGAAGATCTGGAGAGCCCTGGATGGGCTGTTTAACAAGAAGAATGTAGCGATGCTATAGTTTCTGGAAAATGAGCTGGCTAGGTCAGCTCAGGATGATCTTTCTATCTCTACATTCTTCCTGAAGATGAAGAACATGTGCGCTGAGATTTCAGCATTGGATCCTGATGAGCCAATTTCTGAGGCGAAGCTGAAGAGGCACATCATTCGTGGCCTGCAGAAGGAGTATATGGCCTTTGTGACGTCGGTGCAGGGTTGGGCAAATCAGCCGTCTCTGTTCGAGCTGGAGAATCTTCTTGCGTCGCCGGAGAGTCTGGCAAGGCAGATGGCGGTGGTGTCAGTGTCTGGGGGAGATGGCGAGGTTCTCTTCACAGGGAAGAAGAAGAAATGGGATAAGAAGAAGAAGACCGTTGGAGGCTATGGGCCTTCAACTTCTGGACAGTAGGAGAGGGGCTATGCTCCTAAGGCTGAAGGGAGGAAGAAGGGAGAAGGACCCAAGTGCTTCAGGTGCGGGAAGCTTGGTCACATCAGGAAGGATTGCCAGGTGAATCTTTAGCCGGGGCACGCTGCTGTAGGGAAGGAAGAAGCTGAGGCCTGGCAGAATGATGGAGGATGGGGAGGAGCCTTCTCGACTTCTGTTGGAGTTGCGACTCCTATCAACTATCAGGAGGACTAGATCGTGGACTCGGGGTGTGGTCATCACCTCACCGGGGATGAGTCGAAGCTTACTTCAGCGCAGCCTTACTAAGGTAACGATGCCATCATAATTGTTGATAACACTTGCATAGTGTCGAGAAGGTGGGGTTGTTTCCTTGGGCAGTGATAGAGGGCCACTAACTTTGAAGAGTGTTTATCATATGCCCAGAATGAGGAAAAACCTCTTCTTCATGACCAACGCTGTTGATGCTGGGTATCACATTCTGTTCGGCCCAACAGAAGTGAAGTTTCTAAGAAACGTTGAGGTGGTGAAGGCCGAGGTATTTCATATCGGGAGAAGGGCAAAAGACTTGTTCATTTTATCGACAAGTTCTTATGTCGACAAGATGAGGACAAATGATAGTGCCATCATATGGCACGAGAGGTTGAGAAATGTAGGGATGGACAAGCTAAAGGCTATGGCGGTGAAAGGTCTAATCAAGGGCCTGCCTAGTCTATCTTCCAACGGTGATGATCACATTTGCGCGGGATGTCAGTTCGGCAAGTCTCATCGATTGTCGTTTGATAAGTCGCAGACAAGGAGTAGTGTGTCGTTGGAGTGCATCCACGGTGACTTGATGGGACCAACTGCTACCCCAAGCCTCAGAGGAAGCAGGTATATGCTGGTGTTGATCGACGATTACACCAGATATTTCTGGGTTTATTTCCTGAAGGAGAAGGTGGAGGCGTTTGCCATGTTCATGGAGTTCAAGGAGCTTGTGGAGGGTCGGCTAGGCCTGCGGGTTAAGAAGCTGAGAACTGACAACGGGGGGAGTTAACCTCTGGTGAGTTCTCTAGTTTTTACAGGAAGGCGGGCATCCGGAGGGAGCTTACTTGTGAGCATACTCTACAACAAAACGCAGTTGCAGAACGGAAGATCTGTCATCTGACAGAGACCTGCAAGTGTTGGCTGCATGCCAAGAGTATCCCAAGGTCCTTCTGGGCGGAGGGAATGTCTTGTTCTGCCTACGTCATCAACAGGATGCCTCTCAGTCCCATCAACATGTTGACCCTGCATGAGATGATGTTCAAAGAAAAGCCAAGCGTGGCACACCTTCGGGTGTTTGGTTCCACCTGATATGTGCACATTCCAGATGCGCTTCGGACGAAGCTAGATGCGAAAGCAAGGAAGCTAGCCTTCGTGGGATATGATGATCGGAAGAAGGGCTGGAAGTGCATGGACCCGGAGATGGGGAGATTTGTTGTATCTCACGACATCGTGTTTAACGAGGTGACGTATTACAAGGGAAGTTCTGGTGTTGAGATACCAGAAAGCAGGGTGGAGGAGCAAGAGAGAGCTGCGGAAAATCTTCAGGTGGAGCTGCCTTTGTCACCAGGTGGTCCATCCATTTCTAGTTCTGTGACGAAGGCTTCTGGATCAGGAAGTAGGGGGAGCGATGCTCCTAGTACGTCTGGAAGGGAAGCTAGAGAAGAAGCAGCTGAAGGTAATGCGAGTCAGGGGAAGAAGCTGAGGAGATCGAAGCGAACGATCATAGCCCATGATCACTATACAGGAGGAAACATGGTGAGCCTTGTCTCATGTTTCTTTGCTGGTCCCCTAGATGAGCGGGAACCAGTGAGCTTTGAGAAGGCCAAAGGCGTGAAGCAGTGGGATTCAGCTATGGAAGAAGAGATGGCCGCTCTTGAGAAGAATGAGACTTGGTCTCTGGTGCCCAAGCCCAAAGGTATCACCCCTATGACATGCAAGTGGGTCTACAAGCTCAAGAAGAAGGCAGACGGTAGTATCGAGCGATACAAGGCTCGCCTTATGGATCGGGGATTCTCGTAGCAATATGGTGAAGACTATGATGAGGCATTCAGTCCGGTGGCAAAGATGACTTCAGTTCGGTTTGTGATTACCTTGGCGGCATTTTGGGGTTGGGAGAATTGGCAACTCGACGTAAAGAATGCTTTCTTGTACGGCGAGATTAAAAAGGACATCTTCATGGTCCAGCCGCCAGGCTTCGTATCTGAAAATTTTCCTGACTATGTCTGTAAGTTGAAGAAGGCCCTGTATTGGTTGAATCAAGCGCCGAGGGCATGGTACGGATAGATTGTAGAATATCTCTAATTATGTGGATTTTGTGCTTCAGACTCTGACTCAAGCTTATTTATCAAGAAGAGTGGGGAGCTTCAGGTCATCGTGCTGCTTTACGTCGTCGATATGATCGTGATGGGGAATTCGAAGGAGGAGGTAGCAAAGCTTCAGATTGAGCTATCTATCAGGTTTGAGATGAAGGACTTGGGTGAGCTTCACTATTTCCTTAGACTCGAAGTGCAGAGGAAGGAAAGTGTAGTGCTGGTGTCCCAGGCTGGATATGCGGAGCAAATTGTGGAGTGATTCGGCATGAAGGAAGGGAAGTGCATTTCTACACCTCTAAAGAAGGCCATGAAACTTCAGAAGGATGAGGGGAGGATTCTGGAAGATCCGCTTGTGTTCCGAACTCTGGTTGGGAGCTTGATTTATCTGACAATCACTAGGCCGGATATTGCATATGCAGTTGGCAGGGTGAGCTGTTATATGGTGGAACCACGGATGCCTCATCTACTAGCGGCCAAGAATATTTTGAAGTATGTCAATGCGACTTCGGATATGGGTCTCCTTTACAGGAGGGATGCGGGCTTCGAGGTGCATGGGTACATGGATGCTGATTACGGGGAAGATTCGGATGATCGGAATTCGACGTCTGGATTCATCTTCATGGCGGGCCCCATGGCTATATCATGGTGCAGCAAGAAGCAGGATTATGTGTCTGTCTCTACCACAAAAGCGGAATACAAGGCTTTGGCCTTGGTAGCTCAAGAATCCATCTGGCTTAGGAGGTTGGTGGGAGACGTCCATAAGGAGGTTCGGGGTCCGACTCTGCTCATCGGCGATAATGAGAGTGCACTCAAACTGGTTACTAATCCAGTTTGTCACGCGAGGACCAAGCACATCGAGATCGAGCATCATTTCATTCGTGAGAAGGTGCTGGAGGGGTCTCTTTCGGTCGAGTATGTTCGGAGTCAGGACAACGTTGCTGACATTTTCACAAAGGCACTAGCGAAGGGGCCATTCACTCGGCTAAGGAGTTTACTTGGGCTGTTTTCAACTTCCCACTTCAAGGGGGAGTGTTGAAAATGTTGAAGTGGAAGTTGGCGGTCTGGGGGGGAGGTCGCGCGGTCTGGCAAACCGCGGGGTCTTGCGGTCTCCCTCTGCGCTCTGACCTATTCGGTCTAGCTACGTTCTCTTTGGCGTGATCGTCGTTCCTTCTGTTCAGGTGCCGAGGTGAGGCCGCGGGGACTGTTTCGTGTGACCGCGTGGCGGAGCAGGTTTCAGCGTGGTGAGGTTGCGCGGTCTGGTCGTGTGACCGCGTGGCGAGCTGTCTTCTGTAAGGTGAGACCGCGTGGTCTGGTTTGTGTGACCGTGTGGTGAGGGCAGTCCAGTCTGGTGACTGTCCGGGTTCTTGGTGGTGCGCGTTGACTAAGGTATTCTTAGTCGCGTCGTCTCTGGTTTGTGCTCGCATAGCTGATCCTTCGGCGATTTGCTGGTATATGCGGTCACTGGTGTTTGGTCGACTTGGCGGGCTGTTGCCCTAGTCGGCCTGGTTGTGTTCGCGGTCTCTGGAGGAGGTCTCGTATTCGCGAACATAGATGGTGGGCGACATGACCGTATGAGTTGTCATGATCGCGCGGCTTCTTGCAGGAGTGGCGTTCTCCTGGTCAGGTATGAAGTCAGCGAGCTCACAGGCGCAGAGCGATCTGCTGACCATGCGGGTTGACCGGTCTTGGTCGCGCGGTCAGGGGGCGGTGACTATCTCATAGGGTGGTGACTGGATCAGGTCGCACGTCTATAAATAGGAGTCACTGTAGCAGCAAAATTTATCGCACCAAGTGTAAGTAGAGCTCGCGCCTAATTCTTGCTGTCTCTTTTTTGTGACTGGCCGGTTAGCTGATTGAATTTCCTTGTGCAGCTTCTGCGGATTGTGCGGGCAGCAGCGGTCACCTCTTCTTCTAAGGTGTTCGGGCGGTCTCGCGGCTTGCAGTGCGGGTTGATGGAGTTCGGGAGAATCAGTGGAGTTCGGGAGGTCGCGGAGTTCTCGGCTGGTGTTGTTCAAGTCGCCGGCAGTGTGTGTTCGCACGTTCTCGTTTCCTAGTCGCGCGAACAGCCAGGTCGGGCGGTCAGGCGGTCTCAGAGTGTCAGACCGCTGGTTATCTTTTTCTCTTCAGCACTGGATTTTCTTCTTGTTTTGTGTACTGGAGAAATCTTGTCTCGCCATGTATACCTCGCTATGTAATGAAGACTTTTGCTATCATTAATAAAGATTTTTTTGCTTCATGTGCTTCTAGTTGTTGGCTATAGCTTTGAGTTGTACAATTCCTGCTCACTCCTAGATCAACGGAAAATTTCACATATCAAGGTCGTATTTAGTCCTGGGCCTCGTTAATTACTTCTACTTATAAGGAACGAACAATTATTTTATCAGAGTAATATTTTGAGTTCATTTTTAATTTATATAGAGCGATAATAAAAGTATAATTAGGGTTTTGAAAATGATGATAATGATAGCGTCTGATGTCGAATTACATTGAGATGAAAATAGCCTTTTTTAGAAGAAAAATATCTGATTTTTCAATTAATTAGAATGGCTAGGCCGTGGAGGTTCCATAAGTATGAACGCTCCTCTCTCGAGGGTACACCCACTTGAGCTTAAGAATATTGGACCGAACTCTCGTTCTTTAATCGAATCTCCTTAGTACTCACTTTATGTTGTGAACCCCTCTATTAGGTTTTTATTCCAATTCGGGAGACTTACCTCATCTCTCGAGGGTAGAGCGCACTTCTATTTACCCATGAGCGATCAATCCATACGCACGAGTCTCTTGGCTAACTAGTGTATGGAAATAGAAATGAGAACCATACATCGATTATATGGTCTCACTCAACGTTTTTCTCTGGTAAACCTTAAGCTCGTTAATTGAATTTAGAAAGAGATATTTTATTTTTAGTAAACCAATTATTTTTCCTAATGCTCTTCGACATCGTGCGCTAAAGGAAATTAGCCACTCATCAGAATGGGGACAGTAGTAATAATATGAAAATACATGTTCTTATTTTAAGCGGTTATAAGTGCGTTTAATAAAGAAAAATTAAAAGACTTATATAAATGCAGAAATAGTATTCGTCCCAACCATCTTAATCAAGCGCTAAAAAGTTCTTAGCCTCTCATCAGGGATGGGGGTTGTAATAAAGACTTGAAATAAAGCTAAGTTACAAAAAAGGAAAATATTATCTCATACACCCACGCACTCTATTTGTAATAAAAAGCTAAATTATGAAAGTGATAAATCTAAGTTATGAAAGCAATAAAATCTATTCTCATAAACACACACACACACACATGCATAAAATGAAAACAAAATTAATATAAGACGAATAAAATCTATTCTCTTACACACACACACACACTTACATAAAATGAAAAGAAAGAGTAAACATTAAACTCATACACTCACACACTCTTGACATAATGAAAGAAGATCCAAATGAGAAAAAAACAATTTTATTCTCAAAATAACCATTACAACTAGACTATGAAATTGAAAATTACAAAAGAACTAAAACTTAAATGCATAAAAGAACTCACATACACTCAAAACAATTAAAAAAAAGCTAAAACACTCTCTAAATTTGGATGGAATTGCTTCAGCTGAGCCCCTCTATTTATAGGGAAAATTTTAAAATTACACACCCTCGGCCATGGGCGTGACCGAAGGCGTGACTTCTGCGTGTGTTGGGAAGATAGACTCAGCCACCTTCTGGAAGCTTTTGACCAGGAAAATGGCTGCACACGGCCGTGACTTGAGTTGTCACAGGCGTGACCTTGGGCGGCAGACGTCAGGTTCAACTGGGGCGTGACGGTTGGCGTGTATGCTAGCTTCTGGAATGGGTTGATGGGTCACGGCTTCTATCACGGGTGAGGCTTTACAAAAATCGATGATACCTGGAGCCGATCGATGGGACGGGAGGTAGATCGATGGGATGGGAGGTTGATCGATGGGAGGTGAAGTTGATCAAGAGGTACACGGGCGTGACCATGTAAATTGGCGGGACAGCAAGCCGATCGATGGGATGGGATGTCGATCGAGCTGGAAATTGGCATTTTAAGATTACACGCCCTTGGCCACGGGCGTTACCTAACAAAAAATGCCAAAATTGCTGAAAAACAAAACAAAGCTAAGTTATTAAGAAAAATAATAAAACAAGCAATTTATTCATTAATTTACATAAAATATTTAAAATATTACTTAAATTTATATTAGAAACTATACTAAAAATAGGTATATTTTACTACTTATCAGTGGGGACGGTGACATTCAGCGGGGACGGCGACATTCGGTGGGGATAACGACATTCGGCAGGGACGGCGAAATTCGGCGGGGACGGCGACATTCAGCGGGGGCGACATTCGGCGGGAGCAATCTATATTTATATACGTATATATAAAACCTAATTCAATGTTGTTTAACAAAAACCATATGGTGTGATGGTTGTCATCTTTGCTTGACATATTTGAAACATGTGTTAAATTCTCATCATTGACAATTTTTGTGAGTTTAAAAAATGGGTCATATGACACTCATTTTTCAATAAATTTAGGGGTAAAATCATAATTTCATGTTATATGGTACCCTACACCTTCATAGTTTTAGGTCACCCCTGGTAGGTTTAGGAGACCTAAAAAAAGTGGAGAGGGAGCGGTTCGATCTGACGGCTGATGAAATATCATGCCAGATTCGACTGCCGTAATTATTTCAATGAGTTTAAAATTCATGGATTTGATATTTCTTTATATATGGTATATATTTAAATTAAATTAAGATGTTCTTTACAGTACCGAATTCTGTCGCAATTCAAGCCACAATAAGCTGAAGTTCGTGGTTTACGTCATTATTGCCACGTTTCTTTGCTCTTCGCAACTCGAGATCGGCATCGACCTTTTCTTCTCCACCTACGTACTTCTTCTCACTAGGCATCGCGAGAGGTGAAGAAGTCCATTCGCCCTCTTATCCAGCGATTCGCTCGCACAATCTCATCGTCCACTCAAGCTCGCTCAAGCTCATCGTCCCCTACTTCAGCGTTCGCCCCTTTCTTCAGCGATTCGCCTGCTCAATCTCTCCATCCCGGCCGACCCCTCGGCGGAATCCATGAGTTCCCCTTATACACAACTGTGACCTCCTTCTCACTCACTTGAGCCGGCCAGATTGAGCTTCGCTCCCCCCTTCATATCCCTCATATTTCTGATTCCCGTTAATGGCTCACAACATGGGCTTTCTTTCTCACTCTCTAAATGATTTAGGTGTTGTTCCCTCTCATGTGTCAATGTATATGGCAGAAAATCCCTTGATAGCCAAGAGCCTTTGATTTGGTGGTGGTAATGATTGGAGATAAACTGGAGGGGAGAACATTCATCATTTTCTTCTTCCTCTGAATTTTGGGTGATGGGGTCAAGCCCAATAAATAGGAAGTTCACGCGTATGGAAGGCCCAGTAATAAAGGAAATATAATATTTGGAGGATATTCCCTGATGAGCGAAACCATGCTTGCAAACGATAATGGCAAGTATACTGTATCGAATGTAGTATAGGTTATAAAAACCAAGGTCGTATAAAAATCCGGGCGTGTTGATTACTCTTACTCAAGACGATCTCTATTGTTCTATCAAATGAAACTTTTGATTCGGTTGTAATAAGAAAAAGAACTCGACTAAAAGATTATAGCTAATAAAAAAAAGAGAAGGACAACTAGAAGAAGGGATGAATAAAAACAACAAATTTTATTAATTCATGAAAAAGAGATTACAACTATTGGAAGAGGACTTACAAATGCAAAAAAAAAAGTAAAGCTAGATTACTCAAACAAAGGAGGAATAACGCAGAAAATGGAGGCTTGGACTCCAAAAACAAGGTCCCAAATAATCTGGAGGAGCTGCCCTTTTATAGCGGAAAAATTCTGGTTACACGCCCTCGGTCACGCCCGTGACTAAGGGCGTGTAAGGCGCGCGGTCATCTGGTTGCGGAAAGGACGCAATCTGGAATTAATGCAGGCAATTCGGGCGCGTCACGCCCTAGGTCACGCCCTAGGTCACGCCCGTGACCTAGGGCGTGTAATATTCAAACGTGCTGCTGGCGGGAATCTTCGGCGGGAAGGAGAGGGAAGTGGCGCGAGACAAGTCATGCCCGTGACATGTTGTCACGCCCTCGGTCACGCCCGTGACCGAGGGTGTGTAATTTTAATTGACGCGGCAGCGTGCTCTGGATGCTTGTGGCGGGTCGTGGCCGTGACATTGGGTCACGCCCTTGGTCACGCCCGTGACCTGGGGCGTGTACTTGGCGAACTTTTCACGGAACGTCCCCGGAGTGGCAGAAACCGGTCTGGAACACTGCGCAGGTTACACGACCATGGTCACGCCCGTGACCTGGGGCGTGTAAATGAAATTTCTGCTCCAAATGTCCAGAAAACCTGTAAACATGAAATAAACATAAGTTAGCTTTTGAAATTAAAATATGAAAGATTTATATGACATAATTTAGATAAAAGACATAATTTAATATTAAAATAAAAATAAAACTATACTAAAGGATGAGTAAATAAATTACTCATCAAACACCCCCATACTTACTCGTTTGCTAGTCCCGAGCAAACAACTTTTCATAGGAGTGGAAAATTTTAAATACTAGAAAAGAAATTTGAACTCAAGGAATAAAAACGCGAAGTCTTACGCCTACGTGTAGAGATCCTAGTTGAAAGATCTATTCAGCATAATGATTAGCTTATAATTTTCAGTAGTGCGAATTAACAAATTGCTTTTACTTTTAAATTGAAAGTTCAGCAAATTCTAGAATGTTATTCAGGGAGCGGGTAGCGTGTTTTCTAAGATCAATATTACCCAAAATTGAGTTTCGGGATAGCCTCCAAAGAAATCCATCAATGACGATGGCCATAGGCTTGCCCGGTCGCACTCTCTCCACTACACAAGTATAATGTTATAGCTTAAAGATCAAAAGGGCTTTCATTAGGAGTGAAACTTGGCTTAGGTATATGATTCGGATTTGGAAATAAAAAAGATAGAATATGACAGCTAAGGATCACACTAAACCAAGGTGAGAGTTACCCAAAATTATCCAAAATTCAAACCTCGTGTAAGAGTTGTTATGATGCAAAACTCTCAAATTTTTCAAAAAGAAAATTGTGAAAAAGAGGCCATGAATACTTTTTTTTTATATATATATATATTTTTTCACAATTGGCCAATAATTTTTTCATATATATTTTTTTTATATCCCTTTTTTTCATAATAGCTCCAAATAAGAAGTTGTAATTTCCTTATTTTCACAATTGAACCCCTTGCAGAATTTTAATAAATCTCAATTATTTAGTGTGATCATGTGTTGGATGTTTTGGCTTTGGTGAAAATAAAAGGTGGAGGTAGCAAATGAAATAAGGTAAGGCCCAAAGTGTTTAAGCAATGAAAAATTTAGAAAGGTGGGCAAACAGGCACAAACGATCAAAAGGTGGCCTAAATCACTTCAAAAAACTATGACAAACCTATGTAAATGCTTTGAGAATCGCTAGAGGCAAGTTCTAGACATCGAGAAAGGACACCCTTCCGTTCAAAAATGTGTAATATTTCTCTAGTAAGCTTCTACAAGCTCACTTGAATTTATTCACAGATTCTACCGGTTTCAAGGTAAAAGTAAAACAAGAATTGTTTTTTCGCAGTTAGAAAAACATAAATCTAATTTTATGCTGAATAGTTAATTTGACATAGAATTCTACAAACGTGTGCATTTGACTAGGAACACTACATGAGTCAACAATTTTATTCCAAAATTCAAAATCTAATGAAGTATAAAAATTCTCTACTACACTAAACAAAAGCAAATCTACTAAGGATTTTGCAAATGAGTAAGTATAAAAATTCAGCATAAATCTTAAATTTTTTTTTTTTATTTTTATATATATTTTTTTTCTTCTTAGACTTCCCAAGATCTACCCGGTGAAGGGCTTGCAAGGTACTAGAGGCTATGATGGGAATTCAAGCCCAAAGCGTCCTTTCCAAGAAATTTTATTTAGATAGAAAAAATATATATATATATTATTATTTTTTTCAAAGAAATAGAAATTCAGAGAAGGCAATGCTACACCCCCATACTTAGAATTAAACATTGTCCCCAATGTTTAGAACTAGGTAAGAAGATAAAAAAAAACAGGAATTACACTTTTTATTTTATTTTATTATTATTATTTTCTTAGAAAAAGAAATAAATAAAACAATCAAAAAGGAAGAAAGATAAATAAGTGGCTAAAGGGTGAAGAGGGCTTCCCTGATCGGTAGACGAGGTTGCCGGACAAAAAATAAAACCTACAAAATTAAGTTAAACAAACAAAAGAAAACGTTGGGTTTGCCTCCCAAAAGCGCTTTGTTTGCCGTCGCGTAGCTTGACTAAGTGGCGTTCTACAAGTTTGTGAGGTTAAGCGTTTCAATTTTGCTGGGCGCTGGGTCGCCAGAATGATATAATTTCAATCGGTGTCCGTTAACCTTCAAAAGGCCTTGATCCGGGTGTTCTATTAGCACGGTCCCATATGGCCAAACCTCTTTTACAACAAAAGGGCCGGACCATCGGGATTTTAATTTGCCCGGAAAAAGTTTTAATCTAGAATTATATAAAAGGACTAAGTCTCCCGGTGAAAAAGATTTTGGAAATTTTATTTTTTTGTCATGGTAAAACTTAGTGTGCTCCTTGTAAAGTTTATTATTTTCATAGGCGTTTGCACGCCATTCATCTAATTCATTAAGTTGAAATTTTCGTTGATCGGAGGCAAAGTTCAAATCTAAGTTTAAAAATTTTAGCGCCCAGAATGCGCGATGTTCTAATTCCACCAGTAAATGGCATGCTTTTCCATAGACCAATCGGTACGGTGTACATCCGATGGCGGTTTTGTACGCTGTCCGATAGGCCCATAGTGCGTCGTCTAATTTTAACGACCAGTCCTTCCTATTAACGGAGACAGTTTTTTCTAAAATTCTTTTTAGTTCGCGATTCACCACCTCCACTTGGCCATTTGCTTGTGGGTGGTAGGCGGTAGATAGCTTGTCGGTAACTCCATACTTTGCTAAAATTTTAGCAAGTTGGTTGTTATAGAAATGTGTGCCCCGATCACTAATTAGTGCTCGGGGTGTGCCAAATCGTGAAAATAATTTTTTTAAAAAATTTATGATGACTCTCGCGTCGTTAGTGGGGAAAGCTTGTGCTTCCGCCCACCTTGACACATAATCGACCGCAACAAGAATATATTTATTATTTAAGGAAGAGGGTAAAGGACCTACGAAATCTATTCCCCAAAGATCAAAAATTTCGCATTCTATAAAAATATTTTGGGGCATTTCGTCGCGGTTAGAAATGTTACCTGACCGTTGGCACCGATCACAATTACTCACAAAATGATGAGCGTCTTTGAATAAGGTGGGCCAATAGAAGCCCGCCTCTAGCGCTTTTCTTGCGGTCCGGTTTGCTTGGTAGTGTCCGCCGGCTGGTCCTTCGTGGCAGTGTCGTAATATTTTGACGCCTTCCTCGCCCGAAATACACCTTCTTACCACTTGGTCCGCGCAGACACGAAATAAAAAGGGGTCCTCCCAAAAATAATTTTTCAAATCTGAAAAGAATTTCTTCTTTTGCTGACTTGAAAAATCTTTTGGTAGGACCCGGGCCACTAAATAGTTGGCCAAATCCGCATACCAAGGGGTGGAAGAAGTCGTTACCTTTTCCATGGCGAGGAGGCGCTCTTCAGGGAATTTATCATCTATCTCGGCCTCCACTAGTGCTCCTGCTGCCGGATTCTCCAGTCTTGAGAGGTGGTCGGCCGCCAAATTCTCCGCTCCTTTCTTGTCTCGGATCTCCAAATCGAATTCTTGCAAGAGTAGGATCCATCTCAATAGTCGGGGCTTGGCATCCCCTTTATCTAGCAAGTACCGGAGTGCGGAGTGATCTGTAAAAACAATAATTTTTGATAGCGTTATGTACGAACGAAATTTATCAAAAGCAAAAACGATCGCTAGAAGTTCTTTTTCCGTCGTAGTATAATTAGCTTGGGCGGATGTAAGCGTTTTGCTTGCGTAATAAATTAGGTGAAAGTATTTATTCACCCTTTGGCCCAAGACCGCACCTACGGCAAAATCGCTTGCATCGCACATGATTTCGAACGGAAGAGACCAATCTGGTAAAATTAAAATAGGTGATTTGATAAGTTCGTTTTTAATTTTTATGAACGCCTTAGAACATTCTTCATCAAAGATAAACGTGGTTTCTTTTTCTAAAAGATGTGTTAACGGTTTTGTAATTTTTGAAAAATCTTTAATAAACCGTCTATAGAAACCTGCATGTCCTAAAAAACTCCTAATAGATTTAATATTAGTAGGCGGTGGGAGTTTTTCTATAACTTCGATCTTGGCCCTATCGACCTCAATCCCTTTACTAGAAACCTTATGTCCGAGGACTAATCCCTCACGGACCATAAAATGGCACTTCTCCCAGTTGAGTGCCAGATTCGTATCTTCGCAGCGTTGAAGAACACGGTCAAGATTTTTTAGACAATTTTTAAAGGAATCGCCATAAACTGAAAAATCGTCCATGAAAACTTCCATGATGTCCTCAACTAATTCATTAAAAATTGCCAGCATACATCTTTGAAATGTAGCTGGCGCATTGCAAAGCCCAAACGGCATTCTTCAGTATGCGAAGGTGCCGAACGGACAAGTGAAGGTGGTTTTCTCTTGGTCTTCGGGCGCAATTGGGATTTGGAAATATCCCGAAAGACCATCAAGAAAACAATAGTGCGAGTGACCGGATAAACGTTCTAGAATTTGGTCAATGAAGAGCAACGGAAAATGATCCTTGCGGGTAGCATCATTTAATTTCCTATAATCGATGCATACCCGCCAACCCGTAACAGTACGGGTTGGGATTAACTCGTTATTTTCGTTTTCAACTACTGTGATTCCGCCCTTCTTAGGCACGACTTGCATCGGGCTAACCCAAGTGCTATCAGAAATTGGGTAAATAATTCCCGCGTCTAATAATTTTATAATTTCGGCCTTAACGACGTCCTTCATATTAGGATTCAAGCGTCGTTGAGGCTGAATAGTGCCCCGAGAATTATTTTCAAGATTTATTTTATGCGTGCAGAATGAGGGATTTATACCCTTTATATCAGAGATTTGCCACACAATTGCGTGAAGGTGGTTATTTAAAATTTTAATTAATTTGAAACTTTCCGAATCATTAAGCGCAGAAGAAATAATTACGGGTAATTTTGAATTTTCTTCTAAAAATACATATTTTAGATGATCCGGTAGTTGTTTTAATTCTAGACTCGGCGGCTCTTCATAAGATGTTTTGATTTTAAAAATATTTAAATTTTTTTGTTCAAAATTTTCCTGCCGGGTTGTTTCTTCAAGACATAATAAAGTTTGTAACTCCGGATTTTCATAAAAAGGGGAATTTATTTCCGCAAAAGTTGATAAGTCTTCTTCAAAATTTGATTCTAAAATAAAACAAGAATCATCGCTAGTGATTGCATTTCTCATTGATTGATTAACATTGAAAATAACTTCTTCTTCTCCAACTCGCAGGAGAAGTTTTCCGTTACTTACATCTATTATAGCTCGAGCGGTGGCTAGGAAAGGTCGGCCAAGTATTAGGGGTACTTCGGCGTCTTCTTCAATATCGAGAATGACAAAGTCTACCGGGAAGATAAACTTATCAACCTTTACTAGCACATCTTCAATGACCCCTATTGGGTATTTAACTGATCGATCCGCTAGTTGGATGCTTATATTAGTTGGGCTTGGGTTTCCCAAACCAAGTTTTTGAAATAACGCAAAAGGCATTAAATTTATACTAGCTCCTAGATCGGTCAAGGCGTGCTTGATTGATAAATTACCAAACATACATGGGATGGAGAACCGTCCCGGGTCGTTCAATTTTTGTGGTAATTTATTTAATAAAGCCGCCGAACACTCTGCGTTTAAAGAAATACGCGAAAAATTTTCTAGTTTCTTTTTATTTGAAAGTAATTCTTTTAAAAATTTTGCGTACTTTGGCATTTGAGCAATTGCTTCGCAGAATGGTACATTTATTTGGATTTGTTTTAAAATTTCAATAAATTTTTTATATTGCTCCTCATTGCGCTCATCTTTTAATTTCGAAGGATAAGGAATAGAGGGATTTTTAAATATGCGCGGAGCTAAAGCAGCAGACGGTAAAGCAGGTGAAGAAATAACTTGCGGGGGAGAGGATGAAACATTTACCTCGGGCTCGACCAATTTTGAAGAAGTTACCTCCTTTCCGTTGCGGAGTGTGATCACGTTAGCGCTCTCCCGCGGATTGGGCTCAGTGTTGCCCGGAAGTGTTCCTTGCTGGCGTTCAGAGAACATTTTTGCGAGCTGTCCAATCTGATTTTCTAAATTTTTGACCGACCCGGTGAGATTCCGGATATTGGTCTCATTGGAGGCAATGTACTTTGTGAAAACCTCTTCAAGCGGAGAGGGCTTGTGTGGTGGTGGTGGTGGAGCAAATCCGGGGGGATTTACTTGTGGGGGGCGTTGAGCATTATTGGGGTTGCTCCATGAAAATTTTGGGTGGTTCCTTAAACCCGGATTATAACTATTGTTAAACGGAAGATTATTATTCGGGTTATAAGGAGGGCGATAAGAGTTCCCCATATAATCAACTTGCTCAGGAATAAAATTATTATTAAAATTATTAAAGTTATTATTGTTAGCCCAATTTGTGGCAGAGGAAGCAGTCATCTCCGCCACATAATGTTTTGTGAGCATTTCTACTTGTTGCGCTAAGTTAGGGGTGGCCTCGACTTCAAAAAGTCCGGTCGGCTTATTAGGGCGCGACCGTGGCGCATTCCACTGATAGGCATTCATGGCCATCTCCTCAAAAAGCTCTTGAGCAGCTTCGGGGGTTTTATTATTAAGAGTTCCCCCTGCGGCCGCATCAATCATCTGCCTCGTTTGGAGATTTAAACCTTTGTAGAAAGTTTGAATTTGTTGCCACAAAGGAAGGGCATGATGAGGACATCTCCGCAATAATTCCTTGAAGCGCTCCCATGTGTTGTAGAGAGACTCTGAGTCTACTTGCGTAAAAGAGAGAATGTCCGTACGTAATTTGGCGGATTTTGCCGGAGGAAAATATTTTGTTAAAAATTTCTCCGTCATTTCGGCCCATGTAGTGATGGAACCTCTAGGAAGAGATCCCAACCACTGCTTAGCCTTAGTCCGCAAAGAAAAAGGAAATAAGCGTAAACGGATGGCATCATCAGTGACACCATTTATCTTAAATGTATCGCAAATTTCCAAAAAATTAAGTAAATTTAAATTAGGATCTTCATCTGGTAAACCATCGAAAACGACGGTTTGTTGTACCATCTGAATGATGCTCGTTTTAATTTCAAAATTATTATTTGCCACAGTCGGGCGAATAATACTAGATTGTGTACCCTCCCAATTCGGTCTCGCATAATAGGACATGGTCCGTAGCGGAGCCTCATTATGGATGGGATCACCCATTATTTCCTCGTTAGTTTCTCCGACCGACTCTTCGCGAATTATAGGCAGATCACTAAATCGGAGACGCCGCCATAACGTGCGCTCGATTTCCGGATCAAATCCAAATTCAAAATTAGCTGGAGAGTTGTGTCGGGTCATAAACCAAGAAGAAAAGAAAAGAGAGGAAGAGGTGAGAGAGAAGAACAAAGCAAAAATTTAGATAAATATATTTATTATATATTAAATTTTTTATAATTTTTTTTTTATTAGGTGATTTAAAATTAGTCCTGGACTTCCCAAGATCTACCCGGTGAAGGGCTTGCAAGGTACTAGAGGATATGATGGGAATTCAAGACCAAAGCGTCCTTTCTAGGAATATAGTTACACCTTGAATGATAGAAAGAAAAAAAATAATAATAAGAGAAGAAAAGAAGCGATAAAACCAATAGATATTCTCTTTCGAAATATCAACTCAGATCCCCGGCAACGGCGCCAAAAACTTGATGAGCGAAACCATGCTTGCAAACGATAACGGCAAGTATACCGTATCGAATGTAGTATAGGTTATAAAAACCAAGGTCGTATAAAAATCTGGGCGTGTTGATTACTCTTACTCAAGACGATCTCTATTGTTCTATCAAATGAAACTTTTGATTCGGTTGTAATAAGAAAAGGAACTCGACTAAAAGATTATAGCTAATAAAAAAAAGAGAGAAGGACAACTAGAAGAAGGGATGAATAAAAACAACAAATTTTATTAATTCATGAAAAAGAGATTACAACTATTGGAAGAGGACTTACAAATGCAAAAAAAAAGTAAAGCTAGATTACTCAAACAAAGGAGGAATAACGCAGAAAATGGAGGCTTGGACTCCAAAAACAAGGTCCCAAATAATCTGGAGGAGCTGCCCTTTTATAGCTGAAAAATTCTGGTTACACGCCCTCGGTCACGCCCGTGACCAAGGGCATGTAAGGCGCGCGGTCATCTGGTTGCGGAAAGGACGCAATCTGGCATTAATGCAGGCAATTCGGGCGCGTCACGCCCTAGGTCACGCCCGTGACCTAGGGCGTGTAATAGTCAAACGTGCTGCTGGCGGGAATCTTCGGCGGGAAGGAGAGGGAAGTGGCGCGGGACGAGTCACGCCCGTGACATGTTGTCACGCCCTCGGTCACGCCCGTGACCGAGGGCGTGTAATTTTAATTGACGCGGCAGCGTGCTCTGGATGCTTGTGGCGGGTCGTGGCCGTGACATTGGGTCACGCCCTTGGTCACGCCCGTGACCTGGGGCGTGTACTTGGCGAACTTTTCACGGAACGTCCCCGGAGTGGCAGAAACCGGTCTGGAACACCACGCAGGTTACACGCCCATGGTCACGCCCGTGACCTGGGGCGTGTAAATGAAATTTCTGCTCCAAATGTCCAGAAAACCTGTAAACATGAAATAAACATAAGTTAGCTTTTGAAATTAAAATATGAAAGATTTATATGATATAATTTAGATAAAAGACATAATTTAATATTAAAATAAAAATAAAACTATACTAAAGGATGAGTAAATAAATTACTCATCATTCCCCAAAAAGGGAAACAATCCCCCTGTGGAAACTCTCACACCGAACGCGCGATCAGCGTGCTGAATCGCCCATGCAAGGAATCGCTCTGCCCTAGCGCAGTCATGCACCGACGACCCCGGTGAGGGCCGGCCGCCTCTGCGCACCGTGATGCGCGAATCTCACACACCGCTATAGGTGGTAGCAAGACTGCGGCAAGAAATGGCAGTGTACCGATTGTTCAAGTAATATAAAATGTGGGAGTGAATCCCCAAGTATTGAATCTCAAAGGAACACAGTAAAGTGGAGTTATCTATCGCGGAAGGACTTGAGATTTAAGTCATTTAGGTCGGATGGATTGCGGAAAAGGGGTGATTTGGATTGTGAAAAAATAAGAGAAAAGAACTAAACTACTCCTATGCAGGCCGTTATGCGCTGCTTTGCAAGGTGGATGGATGAGTAGGCACGTAGATGAGGTGAGTGTTGTTGGAACATGGTCTTCCGCATCTCCTATGTTTGAGAATAACAAAACCTATGTGTATTTGATCTTGTGTGTTTAAGTGTGCAGGAAAACAAAGTCCATATGACTCATGGATTACATAAGAAGGTTTCCCCCAAATTTGAGCCTTCAAATCCATCACTCCTTCTAGCGCCGGCGGTATCACCTAGCGCCTGGCGCTAGCACTAAGGAACCGCTGAGAAGAAACCAAACCGCTGATAAGAAACCAAACCGCTAAGGAACCTCTGAGACGAAACCAAACCGTTGAGATGCAAACTGGCGCTCGACGAATTGCTTACTCTACCGCGGCACGCTAGTACTAGCGCTGGCGCTAGCTTTCGCTCGACGAACTGTAAGCTGTGCTCGACGAAATGCTCATCACTGCGTTCGACAAAAATTCGATCGACGAAAAGAATGCTTAAGCGCAATTCCGGGAGCACATATAGAAGGAGATAGCACCTAGCGGTATCCGATAGCACAGGTGGCAGCGCGGAGCACAGAAGGCAAGTGAGAATTGTTTCCTCAGATTGAAGATTCTGCCGTGCAGAATATGTCCTAAAGTGGGATAAAGCCGGCGGTAGAACTAGTGCTAAGGCTATAAAATGGACCCCTTGGCTCCGTCTTCCTGATCCACTTGAGATCCTAAATTCCAGAGCTTCGTGCCACAACATAGAGAGGAAGGTTCAGAGAGATACTCCCACAAATCCATGAAGGCTTAAGGAGATCCATGTAGAAGATTTCAACACGCGTCATTATCGTGACGAAAGACCTCATCAACTACGATCATACTCTGCGGGTCTTCGTCTACTTCTCCAAGAGATCCACATAAAGGGAGTTTTTATATTATTGTCTTTTTATTTCACATCTTTTCTTGTAATCGTTAGTAAACTCGCCTCGTGTTGGCGACTAGGTCTAGGTAGGACTTAGGGCAGAAATTCGCCTCGTGTTGGCGAATAGGTCTCGGGTGTAGGTCTAGGGGTACTCGAGGCCATATCCGGGGAAGGGTTGGCTAGAGCGGCTTGAGGACGTATCCGGGGAAGGATCGGCTAAAGTCAACCGGTTCGTGGGGATACGAGTCGGTATAGAAAACAAAAAGAATCTTTCATATTTCGCTTTGATTTCTAGCGTCATTGAAATCAAAATTTTGTAATCAATTTTATTAATAATAATCATGTCTCTCTTTGTGTAATAAAATTGATTTGTTCTTCATTTCTCTAAATTATTTATTATCTTCTCCTTTATTATAAATCAATTTAGATCTATAAACAAAATCACTATTTTGATTTCTTATCATAAGCAAGTATTTAAAAACATAATATAAGTTTTTAAAACTCCTATTCACCCCCCCCCCCCCCCTCTAAGGGCGCCTACCGATCCAACAAGTGGTATCAGAGGTAGGTTATTCCAAACGGCTTAACAACCGGGAATAATGGCGTCTCATGATCTCGCTTCTACTAGTGAGGTAAATTTTTATGAAGAAGAAAAATCACTAGCACCACCGTTATTTAAAGGGACAAATTATAAAGGGTGGAAAATTTTAATGGAAAGGTTTATTAAAATTTTAGATATCGAAGCATGGAATCTAGCAACAGTAAGACCAGCGGATGAATCAAATAAAAAGGAACGTCATCTAAATGCAAAAGCCAAACACAATTTATTTTGTGGTCTATCAAATGAAGTTTTCAAATTAATATACTGTTTTTCTAGTGCATACAAAGTATGGAAATTTCTTGAAGAAATGTATGATCTTCCTCTCGCAGATATGGAACAAACACAGGAGGAGAAGGACATACAAGCATCAACCATTAATCAAGAAGATCTCTCTCGTAGCAAAACCATGGAGATCATGGAAATCAACTTAAAAGAAGAGAGCAATACATTAAGAGAAAGAGAAGAAGAAATTCTATCTTCGGAAGAGGAGTGCCAAAAAGATGTCAACGAAACGATATGTTCAAATCTTGCCTCATCCACAACCGCTGTAAGGAAATCAAAATCTCCTATTTTTTGTACTTCTATTTCTACTTTACAATTACTACAAATTACTAAGCGCAAAATTAAGAAATTGAAAATTGCAAATTGCAAATTGCGCTTAGAAAATAAAAGTTTAAAAGCAAAAGTTAAAGTAGAATCAAATGCTAATTCATCTAGTCTTACCCATGTCTCTTTGAATGAAACTATTACACCTTGTTTAGAATTTAATGATTTAAAAGAAAAATACAAGGGACTTGAAAAGGAACTTCTTATTGTAAAAGAACATAATGAAAAATTGTCTTTAGAAAATTCAACTTGGAAAAATGTTTGTGCTATGTGTACAAATTATAAAATTGAAATTAAAGAAATGGATGAAACATTTAATGAATATAGAAATAACTATCAAAATCATATCGATTCAATTTTTTCCATTCTTAAAAATAGCACAATCGCTTGTAATAAAGCTAGATATAATTTAAAGATTAAAAATAATGAATTAAAAACTAAAATCAACTTGCTTAAGGAAATCGTAAAGAAAAATTCTCAAAACATACATTCTCAATATAATGCAAAATCCAAAAGCAAGTTGAATATGTTTTCTCAAAAGTTGAATAAGCCAAACAATGGAAATAAAAAACTTCAAAAGATTGAAAATGAAATTCCATAATACAATCATTACTATCATTTACAACATCAATCTTCTCCCAACGTAAAATTAAATGTTCACAAATTTCCTATGAAAAATACTTTCAATAATCATTACAATCACAATCATCAATATAAAGATTATCACAATGGAAATTTCACATATAAGAATAACACTAAACCAAAGTTTGAATGGAGGCCCAAAATTAAAAATGAAACATTAACTTCACATGAAAAGACCCATTCATCACTAACTACCCACAAACCTACACGTTATATTTGGGTACCCAAAGGAACCACCATACTTGTTCCCCTTTGGATACCTAAATCTCTTATTCATTAGTATCCAATCATTTGCATGAAGTACAAATCAACTCAAAATAAAATATAATTTCTCTACTTCATGATATGCTTAATTTTCTTTTTGTTTTTGCTTTTTATTTTTGTTGAACCATCATGATATGATCACTTTATATAACTTGTGATATGACTTTCTCATATTAAACCAAAATTCATAAATAAATCAAATTGAATAAAGTTGAATAAAAGGTCATGTCATTTTTCAAGTGATCTACTTATCCTTTTTCTTTTTAAACTTCTAAATCCATTTCCTAAAAGTCTTATAAAATTTAAAAAACTAAATTTGTCATATGATATTATTAAGACTAAATGAAATAAGTGTCATAATGGATTTAAAAGGTATTTTAGGGTTATTAGGCTAAATTTATAAAATGCGCAAGTTTTGCTTAGGTAGTTAATATATTTGCGTAATTTTCAATTACCCCTAGTATGTTTAATCATAATCATGTCAATTCGAAATTAAAAAATTGCATGAATATTATTTCACTTATTTATGATCATTTCACTCATTCATATGTTGTGCAAAACTCATGAATTAATGTCTAATGAATATTGAGCTTTAATGAATGTGAAACCCATGTACTAAAATTTTAACTTCCGCAACTTTTTGCGATTTCTTCTCGTCTTCTTCACTTCATTAGACTGGTCTTACATTGCACAAACATAATTAAGAAAAATCAGAAGCAAAATCGAAGAAAATCTAGGATATATGATCAAAATAAGCACTCTCTGTGAGCTAACGCAGGCGCTAGGACCTAACGCGGCGCTAGCTCATGTATCTGATTTTCTGTAATGTTAAAATTTTGAAAAATCACTAAAAATATATTATTTTATATGTACTACTCATTTTTGCATCTATGCCAATAATTGATTTTTGAAAAATTAAAATAAAAATTTACAAAAGCCAAATTACAAAAAATATTTTTGGTTATTTGTTTGATTTCTATTCCTATATGCAAAAATCAAATACAAAAATATAAAACAAAAACAAGTATCAAAAATTATTATTTTGAACTTAACTTCTCTATTTATATGTATCTTGCAAAAGGGTGATTTGGGCTATAATCACATCACATCACCTAGTACCGGGCGAAAATCTCATAGGGTAGACCTCGGGAAGTCCAAGATCAAATTATAAGAGTTCAAACTTTAAATTAGAATTATTTCTCAAAAATATCAAAAATACTGTATGGACTTTATTGTGAAATTCAAGCATGATTTCTTCTATCATTTAAGACTATCTACAATGTTGTGATTCATATTTTCAAACTACTATGAACATTGTCTTTATCATGCCTTGGTACTTCTAAACTCATGTGCAAAAATTATATTGTAAAAGTTGTGTAGAACCAAGCTTAGCATGCCTCTAAGTATGAGTAAATGTTTTATGTTTGATAATGGAATTTATTCACTCACTTATTTTGGCATTGTCTACATATGTTTCTTAATCTAAGAATGCTTGTGTATGTTTTGTAATAGTACAATTAATTAAAATTGCACAAGTATCTTACCTACACAACCTTTGTTTGCACTTTTAAAAGTTAAGAAAAGTGGTTATGTTTTCATAAATTATATTGGTTTGCAAAACAAGTGTATTCTGAGAACTTTGTACAAAATAAAAATCATAAAATAAAGTGACAAAGATAACTCCACCAAGCACTACTTGAACCTCCTGATAAGTCTTAATAAGCGTTGTGAGGTTGAGCACCTTGGAAAGAATAGTAAAGTATCTTGTGCAAACCATATCTTTCTTTCAAAATAAAAACCACTTACTCTTAAGAACACCAGATCAATAGTCTCAACATTAAAATAAAATAAAATATGTGATCCCCCAAGCACTACTTTGCACCCTGATAAGTCTTAATGAGCATTGTGTGTGCAAAGCACCTTGGTAGTTGTACATTTTTTTTGTGCATTGAAGTGTGTGGAAGTAAAATTATTTGTGTTTTATTGCGCTCTTACTTTACATATTTCTTATATTTTTAATTAAAACATTTGTTTACTCTATTCAAAATATACTTATGTGCACATCATTATCTTCCATAACACTTCTTCTCATGAGTATTGGATCCTAATGCAAATTCTATACTACTCTTTATTTATGAAATGCACTAGATAACCTAGCATGCTTTCTACAATGTTTGGTATGTTTTGAATTTGTGAATTAAAATAACATTGTAGTAATCTCTTTTTGATAACATTATTTCATGCTTGGTTACTTCATTGTTAAACTTAAAAATTTTAATTGAACAATGATTTACTAAAACATCTTCTTTATGAAACTTAACTCATATATCTTTTATGGATAATCATTGATTACAATAAGATGTTTCTTATATTTCGATAAGTCTTCTACATCATAACCATATAATTGTTTTACCTTGCGCTTTCATGCTTATTTAAAGTCTTTTATTTTGTGTGCATCATCACTTGAATCTTCAAATTCCTTTCGTACAACAAGTGGTAGACTTGCTTGGTAAACTTTATATTGGTTGAATTTTTTTGCTATAAAACTCTGATTTATTTCTATGAAAATACTGTTATATTAAAAACTCCAATTCATTAATGGATTTCAAAATAGCTATGTGAGTGTTTTCATAAATTCAAATAAAAATATAAACCCATAGGCTATGAACTTATCACTAAACTTAAATGCTTATTGTTTCCAATAATTATTATCCATGACTTCATTTCTCACCATAGCGGGGGCGTAGGGTTGTAGACATTAGATAACCTTATCTCTAGTAATGTCTTGTCCTTAACTGGGGAGGGATCTAGTGGGGCCTTGCGAGGCACTGGGGGAAAGAGTGCTAGGGTGAGTTTTGTCTAGTGTTTGCATATGGGACTAACACCCCAACCTACGGCATGTATGCAGCTCCTCATGCCCATCCGTCACTTGGTACGGGGCTAGGGTGTAGACATATTGTCTGGGTAGTTTAGTTACTTGGAAATCATTACATGTTTTTTTTGCTTAAAACTCTAATATAAAAAGGAAAAACTAACATTGTTCATCTTTAAGCTAAAAACTCTGATCTATCTCTATAAAAATTATTCTAAAACTCCTTATCATTTCATTCTCTCTAAAAAGCTCGATCATGCCTTTATCTTATTATCAAAAAATTTTGTGTTTTGCTTCCTTACCCACTTTTGCTAATAACAAAAGGGCGAGAACTAACATGATAAATATAATTTGCTATAAAAAAAACATGATTAATTAAGATGATAGCTTACATATTAGGGGAGCATTCACTCAGGGGAGCATGTATTTAGGTGGAGCAATTCTAAATACTACAATCGATAATTATCCTAAGTCATCACTCTAACACACACACAAGTAGTTCATCATGCTTATATATATATATTAATGCTCTGATTTATCATTAATAGTTTTGTTATTATCAAAAAGGGGAGTTTGTTGGAACATGGTCTTCCGCATCTCCTAGGTTTGAGAATAACAAAACCTATGTGTATTTGATCTTGTGTGTTTAAGTGTGCAGGAAAACAAAGTCCATGTGACTCAAGGATTACATAAGAAGGTTTCCCCCAAATTTGAGTCTTCAAATCCATCACTCCTTCTAGCGCCGGCGGTATCACCTAGCGCCTGGCGCTAGCGCTAAGGAACCGCTGAGAAGAAACCGAATCGCTGAGAAGAAACTAAACTGCTAAGGAACCGCTGAGATGAAACCAAACCGCTGAGATGCGAACTGGCGCTCGATGAACTCCTTACTCTACCGCGGCGCGCTAGTACTAGCGCTGGCGCTAGCTTTCGCTCGACGAAATGTTCATCACTGCGTTCGATGAAAAGAATGCTTAAGCGCAATTCCGGGAGCACATATAGAAGGAGATGGCGCCTGGCGATATCCGATAGCACAGGCGGTAGCGCGGAGCACAGAAGGCAAGAGAGAATTGTTTCCTCAGATTGAAGTTTCTGCCGCGTAGAATATGTCCTAAAATGGGATAGCGCCGGCGGTAGCACTAGCGCAGGCGCTAGCGCTAAGGCTATAAAATGGACCCCTTGGCTCCGTCTTCCTGATCCTCTCGAAATCCTAAATTCTAGAGCTTCGTGCCACAGCATAGAGAGGAAGGTTCAGAGAGATACTCCCACAAATCCATGAAGGCTTAAGGAGATCCGTGGAGAAGATTACAACACGCGTCATCATCGTGACGAAAGACCGCATCGACTACGATCATACTCTACGGGTCTTCGTCTACTTCTCCAAGAGATCCACATAAAGGGAGTTTTTATATTATTGTCTTTTTATTTCACATCTTTTCATGTAATCGTTTAGTAAATTCGCCTCGTGTTGGCGACTAGGTCTGGGTAGGACTTAGGGCAGAAATTCGCCTCCTGTTGGCGACTAGGTCTCGGGTGTAGGTCTATGGGGAGCTCGAGGCCATATTCGGGGAAGGGTTGGCTAGAGCGGCTTGAGGTCGTGTCACGACCCATCTCGACAAGAGTCAGAGTGCGCTTCGGGTGGGCCGTGATGCCACAAGCATGGGAGGAAGGAAACCATGCCTGCTAAGGCGCAAGCAGAGATACTGGTAAATAACATAAAAATAGTTACTTTTGATTAAAACAGGTTATTTTATTGCGGAAGCTTAAAAAAAATATGATAAATTTGAAACAGGTGCACATGCATTTTAGCAGAAAAACTTATGATACAAGTTTTGAAACAGATTTTTATGCAGTTATCATCTCAGATGAATGAGCATGCAAACATGTCAAGTTCTAGTACATATAATAATTAGCCTAGCAGTTGTCCATGAAACAAGAGAAAATGGCTGATCGCAATTACTACATTATAAAAATGTCCGACAGTAAAAGAAATGAAACATAAACATAGAACCTGAAACTTGACGCAGGTCGGCTCAGGAAGCAGGCGGCGCAGGCACGAACGCTAAGGCAAATTCCAAAACAAGAAGGAAAAGCCTCAGAACATTGAAAACATTAGCAAGGTAAATTACAAACTAGCAAGAGAAACAACAATGTATAAGTTACCAGTTCTATCAGAAGCAAGGCTAGCAAGGCAAACAGTAAGCAAGACAAGTAGAAATAATTAGAATTATTAGACTACTACGAAGCATAACATAGATTCAGTCATGAAATGTCAATAGTTGTAATCATTGAAAGGTGCAAGTGTTTTTATCTGATGCACGAGATTCTAGCAGGAGTCTAAAAGCAAGGCTTATCAAAGTAATTGGGCTTGCTATAACATTATTGGTTCCCGTTACAAGGTAAGCGGAAACTCGATTCAAGGCGTCACATCAATTTAACACTACCTTTCAATGATTTCTTATCACATTAATGAACTGAAGGGTTCATGATTAAAAAGGATTCAAATTCATATTCAAGACTTGTCAGAGATTCAGGAGTAAGGCATACAAAGATGATCATGTAATAACATAAGTTGTAACAAGTGAAAGTGTAGGTATTTTTGTTTGACGCGCGGGATTCATGATTCAGACACATTCAAGTACAGATTCAGAAGATTCAGAAATTCAATGCTCGCTATGATCGGTCCTTTGTTCCCATTAGGGATTCAAGAGGGAACCCAAGTCAAGGAGATGCGTTAGTTAAACCCTACCTTTCAAGGTTTACTTGTGTTATTAATGAGATTACAAGATTCATAGATTGGTGATTCTAATTGGAACAGACTCACGCTGAAGAAGAACATCAAATCAAGAAGTAGACTTTATCCAAGTCTTTCAACCAAACAGGTATAAGAAACAGGATTCGGTGACTCAGAGAACTCGAAAGAGAGTTTTGAAACTTGCGGATTCAAGTATTCACGAGTAACAAGATTACTGTACATTATTTTCTAGGATACCAAGCAATTCATTTAGGTTGATCCATTTCAAGACACGATTATCTTCTAAGCGAACATGTATACGATCCGAACATGATAAAAAAACACCGATCATATATTTGCTAACCAGATATCATTACTATTATTATCATGACGCTTGTTACACATACTCAAAAATCTAGTATTCCTTGAATTATCCATCAAATAAGGAATTCATTCATCTAGGCGACTAATCAAAATAACATCATTCATGTCCGCAAATCCGTGTCATTTCCAACGCGTGAAGTCTCAATTTTTTAACAAGTCCAATCAGGTATTCAAGATCTAAATTTATTTGATGAAACATGAATTCAAAAATAAAGTCACAAAATCATAAGAACAGACAGGCGAAGTAAATTCAATGCTTGCAAGAGAGAGGGATCTCTACTTGCCTTAAATAAGCTAAAGCTGGCGGAGGCGGCCAAATAGCACGAGCAAATATTCCAAGAACCTTATCAAGCACAACGAAAGCGGTGTAGCATAATTTACTACGCTAACACAAGCATTTCTACGATGCGGAAATTAAACAGCGAGAGTTTAGCGGATTTTACCTCCCTCAAAAGTGAGGGGAGAAGAGCTTCCACGCAAAGACGGAGGCTACTACGAGCAAGTCGGAGATTTGGCGGCGCTTGGGCGACGGAAACCCTAATTCGGAGAGGACTTTGCGTGTTCCTGCCAATTAGGGCGACGAAAGGCGTCTGGGAGCACGAAAACCTAGAAATTGGACGGTTATAAATCAAGCAAAAATCTGAAATAGGAGGGGAAGGAGGCATTTATTACCAAAATTCACCAAATCCGAGCCCGAGGAGGAGAGGGGAGAAAACCCTAGTCGTTCCTCTTGCAAGCACCGGCCAAAACAATGAAGGAGAAGAGGGATTAGGGTTGCAAAACCCTAGAAGAAGGGAGGGGTGGCTGTTGTTGGCCTCTTGGAGGAAGGAGGAGAGTTGCTGACTGTCCTGGAGGAGATTGGAGAAACAGTCGGGCCCCCTGGACGAGAGGAAGAGGTAGAGTAGGCTGCTGCGGCTTGCCAGAGTAGGAGGAGAAGGCACCGGAGGGAGGGGGAGCTGGAGGTGGCGTCGGCAAGAGGAGCAGGAGAGGCAGGTGGCGCTGGCGCAGCGCGCGGGAGACGGAAGCGGGAGCGGGGACGAGAGCGGGATCGGGAGCGGAGACGAGCGCTTGCGGCTTGCGGCTTGCGACTGCCTTGGACCGGGAGCCCTAGCCGAGCGATTTTAACAGGGGAGGGTTGCGGATAGAGGGCTTAAAGGGGGAGGGGGCTGCGATTAGCAAAACCTATAAATAATCATAATAATTTGTTATTATTATTATTATTATTATTTCAATTTTTGGGTTGTTACAGGTCGTATCCAGGGAAGGATCGGCTAAAGCCAACTGGTTCGTGGGGATACGAGTCGGTGTAGAAAACAAAACGAGTTTTCATATTTCGCTTTGATTTCTAGCATCATTGAAATCAAAATTTTGTAATCATTTTTATTAATAATAATCATGTCTCTCTTTGTTTAATAAAATTTATTTGTTCTCCATTTCTCTAAATTGTTTATTATCCTCTCCTTTATTTTAAAACAATTTAGATCTATAAACAAAATCACTATTTTGATTTCTTATCATAAGCAAGTATTTAAAAATATAATATAAGTTTTGAAAACCCTTATTCACCCCCCCCCCCCCTCTAAGGGCGCCTACCGATCCAACAAGTGTAACTGCGGAATGGGTTGAGGGTCATTAGCACCTCATCAACAAGCACGTAACTAGCAATTGCTAGTGCGGCACATGAACATGATGGGTAAATGGATGGTGGAATGGGGCGCTCCTCGCTTGCATAGACTAAAGAGATATCTTCACATAGACATGAATTATACTAAATAGCATAATAAGGTTTAGCACACACTATCCATACACACAAATGATAAAGGAAAACAGCACTATAATATGAAGGGGGTGAGATTACAACTAAAGGGGCGGAGACTCATCGGAGGTTCACGTCCGGAATCTAGTGTTGTCAATCCTTGTCCGAGCTCGGGCTCCAACTGTCATCCGGGGTACGGAGAGGAGTTGTCACTTCCTTCTATTTGACCTGTCTTCTCTGTCAATCATCTTCGATTCCGACCTCGCCGGAGAACTTCATATTTGCAGCAAGAAAGCCTTCAAAATGGAGCTTTAGTGGTGCACGAAATATGGAAGAGGCCAAGAGGATGCTCTAGCTATAGATTTTCAAGAGAAAGGAGGTCGAACCGCCTCCCGAAGGTGGGCGATGATGGAGTGACGAAAATGGAAGTTGGTGCAGAAGAAGCGGCTCTCCCCTAAAAATGTATTGATTTTTTTCGGTCGACTGAACCTGCACGCTTAAATAGAGGTGTTAAATTAAGAAATGCACGATCAAAACGCATGACCGTGCATTTTGGGCCATGCAATTTATAGAGATAAACAGCCCCTGGAGCTACAGGAAGGTCGTGCATTTTTGTTCACGCACGAGTGGCAAGCTCGTGCGCGACCAAAAATGCACTGGGTAAGACAGGCTGCAGATTTTTCCTGCTTCCAGGTAGGTCATGCGTTTTCCTTCAAGCACGATTGGATTCAATCGTGCGTTAAGGAAAATGCACGATGAACATCATCTCAAACATCCCTGAGTAAATCGCACGATCGCTTCGATCGTGCATTAACAATAATCACACGGTCGTGCGATTTACCCAAATTGCAATGCTCAGGCTCAAGGGCATAATCCACCTGTACACAATCAAAACCAAAGCTCCAACCACACAGGAAATAAGACTAACATCCGCAAAATAAGCATAACAAGCATGGGGAGCCCCCAAAGGCATACCCCCAGCACAGAATGCACAATTGCACACCCCGATGGGCGAAAGTAGTGCACTAAGTGTGCAATCCTAACAAAGATAAATATGAGCGATTTACCACTAAAGTGCAGTGCATAAGTGAGAAAACAGGCCCAGATGAGTCCGAAAAAACCCTATATAGTCGGGACTTATCACACCCCCAGACTTAACCGTTTGCGCGTCCTGAGAAAACCATTCTATGCAGATGGGGAAAACAGCTAGCTAGCACAGAAATTATGAATCGGAATACCATGTGAAGTGCGTGTACAGAAATACAGTAAAATAGGTTTCTAATTATACAAGATAGTTTATAAATTTCTACTATAGTAAATGTCTATTACTACTACTCAAAATGTGAATCACGGTGAATCGTTCGGTCATGCATACGGAGAAAGTAGAATAATCGATGACATAAGCATTGCCCAAGTTGGGATTCGGGAAAACTCCACCGAAATCCATCGGTGTCGGAGACCATAAGCTCGCCCGGTCACATTCTCTCCACGACACTAGATTGGTTCGTAGTGCGAGTCGGTAGGACTTTAGGTTTTAAATGGGGCTTGGGTTACGGTGAGGTTAACAAAGATAAATACGAAGGCTTGGTACACCTAAACCCAAATGAGCTTTATTATAACTCCCCGCACACCAACATCGAATGCAAGAGCACCACACCCCCATACTTAGACTTTTGCAACATGGGTGTGTACCCCGTCTAATCCAAACACAAATCTCAAACAGATTTTCGTATAAGCTCTTTTTTCATTTTATTTTCTATTTCAATAATTTCTTTTTGTCTTTTCTCTTTCTCAATTTTTTTTCAAATCATTTTCAGCATATTTTCAATAAAAGCACAACCACCACCACAACATTTTCCATATCACACTCTCAAAATAAGAAATATAAATCCGCTCTTGCTTGGTATTTAGGTGCATGACTAGGATCGACATTTTGGCTTTGGTGATAACTAGGTAAAGCTGAATCAAGAGGAAGGGGTAGGCACAAAGGGCTAGCAAGGGAAGATATCAGAAATGGCACAAAAGCTCAACCTGGCCAAAATGATGGCCTACGTCATTCTCGCGCAACAAAACTATCCTATGTCTATGCTTCAAGAATCGCTTGGGGCAAGTTCTTAGCCCCCGAGAAAGATTATCCTTCCTCCCGGCTTGAGCAATATGTGTCTAACGATACTTTACACACATCCCTATGCTGCCTTTTGATTCACGCTGGATTCACCAATTTGAGTAGAGTAAACAACATTTACACTAATAGAAAAAATATAAAACTAAAAGTATAAAGAGAAATCTACTCTACAAGGATTTTTATGCAAACCATTGGCACTCGACTAGGAGCACTACATGAGTCGACATTTTATTCCAACTCTCAATCCTAAGCTAACACAGGGATTTTCCCACTCACACAAAAGAAACAAGTTGAACTCGAAACACGTTTACGGCTAAATGCGCACTCAAGTGGGTGCATAGTGTGCGACAAATATGACCTAAGAACAAGAATGAAATCTTCTAGTATGATGTGCTTTGAGTGAGTGCATAGGTACATGCATCACATTCCCAACCCCCGGACTTAAATGAAAAGCAGGTAGGCATATACTTTAAGCAGAAATTAACAAGAGGTGAAACAAGAAAGCGTTACTCATGCATCGAGGTAGACATACCAAAAGATTGCATTAGATTTGAATTAGGGAGCTAACCCTTATCAAAGAGCATCCACCTGCGGAAAGCATCAACTACCACCACAAAAATTTAAGAATAAAAGGAAGTATAATAAGAAAAAAAAATATTTTTAACCAATTAAACAATTCTAACATCACGCGGATGCAAAAAGTAAGCACACAGCAAAGGCAAGGAAGCATTAACAAAGATTAAACCACCCTGGGGACGAAGCCCCAGCAGAATAAAGTATAACACAAGCTGTTCACAATAACTAATAAAAAAACAAATAAACACATCAACAGTTGTTGCACAAAAAACTGTCTGGAGAAGCTTAACAAGAATCAGAAAAGAGATCTCATCAGGAAGGCGGTGAAGAATCAGAGGGAGGATTAGGAGGCTAGGGACGATTCCTACATTGGTAGAGCATTCGGATAGGGTCAACAGGCGGAGGATCAAGACCCAAATTTGTAACACCCTGCTAGTACAAATAATATAACAGTAGGTCCGATCGGGACCCAACGCCATATTAAACACACTAGCTAGGCATTATATCTTGATAATAGAAAAGAACTAATCAGAGTATAATAAACGTAAGCGGAAGCATTTCATTATAGATTAATTTTCAGAACTTGTCCACTATCCCAGGAATGAAATATTTAGAGTTACGACCTTAAGGCCTTACATTTCAAATAAAAGTACTAAACTCAAAACATACATCGGCACGCAGGCCAGCAATACATGAAAAGCAGAAAAGGATGCTGGCCTTCGAGGGCCAACTCATCAACGGGAAACCAACCGCTATTTTCTGCTAAGCTCACCAGCACCTACAACAAACATCCAATAAAAGGTAAACGAGGGTCAGCTATGAGCTGACCACAAACCGCATAACGATCCCACCCCCCCGACCATCTAGCCGGCTCAAGGACATGTCACCGCTAACCTGCAAGCAAGCCGTACATGCAACATGTAATAATATAAGGAAAGTGCAACTACACTACACAGGGTGAGGTTTCAAGCACAATCAATCTTCTAGGTTGAGCATCAAAGTAAGGGGAACCTAGGTATGCACATGATGTTAGTTGGGTTCACCCAAAGGTTCCCCACAACCGCCTAAGCAACCACATGAGGCTAACATAACATAAATTCAATATCAAAACCGGGGGTACTCACGACCGCACGCAACTGGTTAAGCTAAAGAGCTTAGTAATCGCTTGAGCATTTTACCTATTGGATAAAACTCTCCCGAACAGGTCTATCCCATGATCACACGGCGTCCCAGAAGTTTCCCCCTCTCCCGGATCTGCATGGTGCGGGTTCGGTACAAGCTTGTGCCCATTGCTCAAACCATCGTGATAACAATAAGATGCGGTTGTAGCTTTACCCCTGCCCGTTCATTACGAAACACAAATGGGTGCCAACAATCAATAAGCTAAACACCTAATCCATCCAAGTGGACTTAGGCTTCGCTAACACAAACAAAGAAGGAGGAATAAGTCAACTCACTTCTAATCCGGTGGTGACGGTTTGCATTCAACCACTCTCAAGCATGGGGCTTTCGTTAGGATCTTCAAAAGACGCCTAATCTCAAGTCCCGCAATACGATAACAAATCTCAAGGATTCATTCTCCGACACGCATTCTAGGCTTAACCTAAATGCAATGTCTCAATTCAAGCATCATCGATCCGGGCTCACGGCCACGAATAGGCTTCACACACAATGCCTAAATCTGTATGTCTATCGGACTTCTACATGCAATAATGTCGGGGACTGACACAATCGACCCAAAGTTCCGAAGAACTAGAGGAAATCCTACACTTCACCCAGTTGGTGAAAGGGATTCCTCATGCAAGCATAGAAAAATATATGAGAGGACAAGAACGCGTCCTAAGACCGGGAGGAAGGATCATTACCCTTCGAGTATGCTTCGGCACCATGGAACAAACTTGTTCGGTGGGAAACGATGGCAGCGGACTCCTCTCCGCAAATTCGGTCTCGGCTTGCGAATCCAAGCTTCGGAGCTCCTTCAATGGGGGAAAATGGCTCCTCCTTCTCTCTAGGTTCTTCAAGGAAAGAGAGAGAATGGGGTGGGTGAAATGAGGTTCTAAACCCTCATTTCCCGACCATAAGCCACCTGGAAATATTTCCCACCATCGGATCTCCTCACAACACAACGGATGGCTCAGATTTAAACTTAAAACGGGTTGGAAAAATCCGTACACGGCTTGGCACATGGATGTGTGCCTGGCCGTGTGAACTCACATGAAAAACTGGAGCTAGTCACACCCCTGCACACGGCCATGTCTATGGCCGTGTGGATATACACGGTTAGGGACACAATCGTGCGCCTTGCCGTGACCTTTACTGCCAAAATTTGACGCTTAATTTCACAGACATGGCCTTGCACATGGCCATGTCGCAAGCCATGTCAATAATCAGCTTCTCTAAAAAGCTTCCTAAACACCCCCAAAACCCCATGGGACTCCTCTAATGCTCTTAGGGTCTTCATGGAAAGCAATTATATGAATTTTGGGGTGTTACAACTCTCCACCCCTTAAAAGAATTTTGTCCTGAATTTATGAAAACAGCAGCAACAAAATTAAAATATACCTGAGTGAAATAGCAAGAGGTACTCCGCAAGCATTGTTTGCTCTCTTTCCCAAGAGATTTCCTCTCTTCCACAATTATTCCAACGGAGCTTTACCAACCGTATGGACTTGTTCCGCAACTACTTTACTTATGTGTCTTCGATGCGAATGGGCTTGACTTTCGTCGATAGCCCACCATCTACCGACACTTTGTTGACCGCAACAACATGAGTAGGCTCCTACACAGCCTTCCGCAAAACAGAAATGTGAAATTCATCATGCAGCCCACTTAGCTCCGAAGATAGAGCAAGCTGGTAGGCAGCTTCACCAATGCGCTCCAAGATCTCGAACAGTCCTAAGTACCTCAGACTTCGCTTTTTCAAGCGTCGGATGCTCGATACTCCTTTGAATGGTTTGATCTTTAACTAAACCCAGTCGCCAATGGCGAACTCGACATTCTGGTGGTTTGCATTGTAGTATTTTACTTTCCTATCCTAGGTAATGAGCAACCGCTCGCGCATTGCCCGGATTGATGTATTTGCTTCATCAACGTCCTTTTGCTTCAATAGTTTAGTATCGCCCGTTTCCGCCCAAGACAACAGCGTACGACACTTCCTACCATATAGGGCCTCGAAGGGCGCCATCTGTATACTGGCTTGGTAGCTATTATTGTAGGCAAACTCGATTATATATAGATGATCTTCCCACTTCTTTCAAAAATCTAGAGCGCACATTCGGAGCATATCCTCCATAGTCCTGTTGGTCCTCTCGGTATGTCCATCCATTTGCGGGTGGAAGGCCATGCTGAACCTCAACTTAGTGCCCAACAGTTCATGGATAAGCCTCCAATCTTTCGATGTGAAATTCCCTTCACGATCGCTGACGATGCTACGAGGAACATCGTGCAGCCGCACAATACTATCAACATAGAGCTTCGCTAGCTTTTCTACAGAATCATCCTTCCGGTTCGGAATGAAGTGCGATAATTTTGTCAAACGATCTATGATCACCCAGATGGCGTCGTTTCCATATTGTGATCTCGGCAATCCGTGCACGAAATCCATCGAAATATCATCGAACTTCCATTCTGGGATCGGCAAAGACTTTAGAAACCCACCGGCTCTTTGACATTCAGCCTTTACCAATGCACAAGTATGACAGTTGGCCACATAGAGAGTAATGTCTTTCTGTATACCCGGCCACCAGAAGAGTTTCTTCATGTCCATGTACATTTTCGTGCTCCCCGGGTGGATCGAGTACTTGGTACAGTGAGCCTCGTACATCAATTCCTCCTGTAATGTGCCAACATTTGGGACGCACAATCTGCCATTTTTCCACATAAGACCATCTTCGAAGGAGAAAACTGCATTTGATACATCAACAGTCTCCGCTTTATAGCGCTTCATGCGCGTATCCAACTCCAATGCTAATCGAACTCGGTCGGCAATGTCGTATTGAACCTCCGTCCAGTTCAAGCATGCTGAAGGAGACGCTCTTCTATCGACACAAATGATCTCCAAGGCTTCTAGCTCACGGATTAGACACTCATCATGCATCAAAATCCAGTTTGCATGCGCAGGAGCCCGACGGCTCAATGCGTCTGCAACAACGTTTCCCTTTCTGGGAGTATATCGAATATTGAAGGTGTAATCCCCTAGGAACTCCATCCACCTCCTCTGTCGCATATTCAACTCCTTCTGATCAAGCAGGTACTTGAGGCTTTTGTGGTCCGTAAAGATGTCGATCTTCACGCCATACAAGTAGTGCCTCCATAGCTTAAGACCGAATACCACGACCGTTAGCTCTAAATCATGGACCGGGTAGATCCTCTCATGTACCTTTAACAGACGGGAGCCATATGCAATCACTTTTCCGAATTGCACTAAGACACAACCCAAGCCACTCCCCGAGGCATCGCTATATATTTTGTAGCCTTCCGTTCCACATGGCGAGCATAGAATGGGTGTCATGGTCAGATGACTCTTCAGCTCCTCAAAAGCTCGTGTGCACTCGGGTGACCAAACAAACTTATGATCTTTCCTAGTCAGTTTAGTGATAGGAAGTGCAATCCTCGAGAAGTTTTCCACAAAGCGCCTATAATAGCCGGCAAGTCCTAATAAACTTCGGACTTCCGCTATGTTTTTCAACACAGACCACGCTCGGATCGCCTCTATCTTCAAAGGATCGACTGCGATTCCTTCTCCACTAACAACATAACCAAGGAACGTTACCGAAGATAGCCAAAACTCGCATTTGGAGAACTTGGCATATAGCTGATTCCTCCTCAAGGTGCTCAAAACTGCGCGCAGATGCTCTGCATGCTCCTCTTTCGACTGGGAGTATACCAAAATGTCGTCAATAAAGACGATCACAAATTGATCCAAGTACTCTTGGAACGTTCTGTTCATTAAGTCCATGAATACAAACGGTGCCTTAGAAAGACCGAACAGCATAACCGTGAACTCATAGTGCCCAAAGCGAGTACTGAACGCTGTCTTTGGAATATCACATTCCCTTATACGAAGCTGATAGTAGCAGAACCTTAAGTCTAGCTTAGAGTATACCGTCGACCCAACCAGTTGGTCGAATAAGTCGTCGATTCTTGGAATCGGATAAGGGTTCTTCTCAGTCAGCTTATTCAGCTCTCGATAATCAATACATAGACGCAAGCTCCCGTCCTTCTTTTTCACAAAGAGGACCGATGCACTCCAAGGTGATGAACTTGGACGTACGTAGCCTTGCTCTAGCAGCTCTTGCAACTGAACCTTCAGTTCATCCAATTCCTTCGGTGTTATCCGGTACGGTGAGCGTGACACAGGTTTAGCACCTGACACCAACTCATTGCAGAAATCAATCTCCCGCTCTGGCGGAGCCCCAGGGAGTTCGTTAGGAAACACATCGGCGTACTCCGCTACAACTGGGACATCACATAACCTGGGCTTTGGATCTGAAGCCTCCAACAAGGTGAAGAACAACTCCGCGCCTTTTCTCACCGCCTTAACCACCTGGAGAGCAGACATCAGCATCTTGCTCGCTCCTCGCATACCCACGAATGTGGTTTCATCTCTGGTGTTCTTTCCCAGAGTGATCTCCTTTGAATTGTAATCTATGCATGCTCGCTGCTCCGAGAGATAGTCCATGCCAAAAATCACGTCAAATTCAGCTAGCGGTAATAACAATGCTCCCAAGTTGAAATCCTAATTTCAAATACGCACCTTCACACAGCTCTTCCTATCCGCGCTCATGCGAGATCCATTGTGTAGCACTACCTCCAATCTATCTTCTACTAAGGTAGACGGCACTCCGATTCACACCACAAAGTCCTTAGACAGAAAAGAGTGTGATGCTCCCGTATCAAATTGAGCTCTTGCTGGATATTTGAAAATTAGGACGAAGCCTAATTGCACACAAATAAAACATAAAGTCGTACAACAGTATCAATCATAAAAAGCTGTAAAAGCTAACTTCTAATCCATACCTGTGACGACATCAGTTTGTCGTATGGCTTCTTACTGGCCAAGCGAGTAAACTCTCGGCTGGGTCGGAATATGTTGGGAAGCAAAAGACTCCACAACTTTTCCCTTTTCCGCATGACCCGCAACATGAGCATAGTCCATCGCTCAGTTTTCTGGCCTCAGGAGAACACTTCACACGTGCCTTTTGTCCCACCTTTCCGCAAGTGAAACATGTCATAGGACCATGTGCAGTCGTAGCTCATGACACATTTGAGCGAGTTGGTTTCGCAGACTTGAACTTCCTTTTGTTCCTCCTGAACTCAGATTTGGACTGAGAGGTCGGCGCATGGAATTCAGGATTCTTTGCAATGTCTTTTGCTTTCACTCTCTTCATGTCCAACTCCAGAGATCTGGCGGTTTGCACCATCACATGGAAGCCAAACATCAATGGGCATGCAAGGAGCAGCCTCAACTCATCTCGAAGACCTTCATAAAACTTGTTCGTCTTGGTTTCCTCATTTTCCACCAAAGACCCTGCATAGCGGCCCAGTCTAGTGAACTCGTGCAAGTACTCATCCACCGAGCTATCGCCTTCAGTTAACTTCAAGAATTGGTTCTGCAATGCAATGCGTTGGGTATAGCGAATATACCTCTGGAGGAACGACTTTGAGAACTCTGCCAAAGTGATCTCGGTAATATCTCAACCACCAAACTTATGCACTTCTTGCTCATACCACCATAGCGCTGCTTCTCCGTTAAGGAGAAAGGTGGCTAGGGTGACCATCATGGCTTCTTCCGTCGTTACCGCCTTTAGAGTTTTTCTAACTGTTGACAGCCAGTCCTCTGCCTCCGTTGGAGATCCGGTCCCTGAGAAGGTTGGAGGATGGAAGCTTATAAAGTGCTGAAGTTGTTGATCATGTGCTCGCACAACAGCTACTCGCTCTACTCAACGTTCAACCCTTGGCTCCACCGCAGGCTCCACTGCAGCCACTGGCACAGGGGTCTCCACCCTCGGTTCCACCGCAGGTTCCACTGCAGCAACTGCCACGGAGGCCACATCCGGAGTAGGCGTAGCAAGCTGTGCAAGCCTTGGAGGTTGAGTGTTGATCATCGCGAAGATAGCTTCTGCGACTAATCTGATCATCTCATCTGAAGGAGTGGTCGCTGGCACCTCAGCAGACGCACTACTTTCAGCGGTATTATGGGGTCGAGACTGCCCTGCACCACTCCTAGTCACCTATAATTGTGCAATACATAATTTAGTGACTGAAAACATAACAAACAACAATCATGGAACACTCAGGTTCTGCAAACAAGTATGTTTTTCCAATCCTAAGTGGGCATTCTTATTAATTTTTATCGTTTTAGGTGAGCGCACATCCCGTGCACACCACCCCTTAAAAGGAATTCATCCCGAATTCGCTAAACTACGGATCGACTCCCTATGTCCGATACCAAATTATAACACCCTGCCAGTACAAATAATATAACAGTAGGTCTAGTCGGGACACGGCACCATATTAAACACACTAGCTATGCATTATATGTTGATAACAAAAAAGAACTAATTAGAGTATAACAAATGTAAGCGGAAGCATTTCATTAGAGATGCTGGCCTTCGAGGGCCAACTCATCAACGGGAAACCAACCGCTATTTTCTGCTAAGCTCACCATCACCTACAACAAACATCCAATAAAAGGTAAACGACGGTCAGCTATGAGCTGACCACAAACTGCGTAACGATCCCACCCCCCGACCATCTAGCCGGCTAAAGGGCATGTCACCGCTAACCTGCAAGCAAGCCGTACATGCAACATGTAATAATATAAGGAAAGTGCAACTATACTACACAGGGTGAGGTTTCAAGCACAATCAATCTTCTAGGTTGAGCATCAAAGTAAGGGGAACTTAGGTATGCACATGATGTTAGTTGGGTTCACCCGAAGGTTCCCAACAATCGCCTAAGCAACCGCATGAGGCTAGCATAACATCAATTCAATATCACAACCGTGGGTACTCACGACCGCACGCAACTAGCTAAGCTAAAGAGCTTAGTAATCGCTTGAGCATTTTACCTATCGGAGAAAACTCTCCCGAACAGGTCTATCCCATGATCACACGGCATCCCGGAATGATTCCCCCTCTCGCCGATCTGCATGGTGTGGGTCCAGTACAAGCTTGTGCCCATTGCTCAAACCATCATGATAACAACACGATGCGGGTGTAGCTTTACCTCGACCCGTTCATTACGAAACACCAACGGGTGCCAACAATCAATAAGCTACCCACCTAATCCATCCAAGTGGGCTTAAGCTTCGCTAACACAAACTAAGAAGGAGGCACAAGTCAACTCACTTCTAATCCGGTGGTGACGGTTTGCGTTCAACCACTCTCAATCATGGGGCTTTCGTTAGGATCTTTAAAAGACACCTAATCTCAAGTCCCGCAATACGATAACAAATCTCATGGAGTCATACTCCGGCACGCATTCTAGGCTTAGCCTAAATGCAACGTCTCAATTCAAGCATCACCGATCCGGGCTCACGGCCACAAATACGCTTCGCACACAATGCCTAAATCCATACGTCTATCGGACTTCTACATGCAATAATGTTGGGGATGGACACAATCGACCTGGAGTTCCGAAGAACTAGAGGAAATCCTACACTTGACCCATTTGGTGAAAGGGATTCCACATGCAAGCATAGAAAAATATATGAGAGGACAAGAATGCGTCCTAAGACCTGGAGGAAGGATCGTTACCCTTAGAGTACGATTCGGCGCCATGGAACAAAACTTGTTCGGTGGGAAACGATGGCAGCGGACTCCTCTCCGCGAATCCGGTCTCGGCTTGCGAATCCGAGCTTCGGAGCTCCTTCAATGGGGGATAATGGCTCCTCCTTGTCTCTAGGTTCTTCAAGGAAAGAGAGAGAATGGGGTGGGTGAAATGAGGTTCTAAACCCTCATTTCCCGACCATAAGCCGCCAGGAAATATTTCCCACCATCGGATCTCCTCACAACACAACGGATGGCTCAGATTTAAACTTAAAATGGGTTGGAAAAACCTGTGCACGGCTTGGCACACGGCCGTGTGCCAGGCCGTGTGAACTCACAGGAAAAACTAGAGCTAGTCACACCCCTGCACACGGCCATGTCTATGGCCGTGTGGATCTACACGGTTAGGGACACATCCGTGCGCTTAGCCGTGACCTTTACTGCCAAAATTTGACGCTTAATTTCACGGACACGTCCTTGCACATGGTCGTGTCGCAAGCCATGTCAAAAATCAGCTTCTCTAAAAAGCTTCCTAAACACCCCCAAAACCCATGGGACTCCTCTAATGCTCTTAGGGTCTTCATGGAAAGCAATTATATGAATTTTGGGGTGTTACAAAATGAGCCCCAATTTGCATAAAATACTCATGTTGGATCGACATGGACTACTCCAGCAAAGAAATGCGCTCGACAACTGCAGGACAGACCTCCTCCTCGACCTGCCTGGAGGCACGCCTCCGACGAGCAGAGGTAGATGGTTTAGGAGCAGCGGAGGAAGGACGCGCAGAACCCGCTGAAGAACTACCCTCCGGAATATCGGATGACTCATCCTCATCAACCGATCCTCTCCCAAGAAGAACATAAGAGACGCCATGACTAGACTGCACTCTCTTCACAAGCTTGAAGTCCTGCATCATGCCCAGGGTAATACTCTATCCCTCGGTCGCAACAGCCATCCGGGGTGCACCCTCCATAATGCCAAGTCCCTTGGCAATCCCGGATACATAATGCGCCCCACCAATTGATTTTAAAGGAGCATAAGATGCCTGATGCAGGAGGTGCTGAGCGAGTACCCTGCTAAGATGCAGGGGAACCTGCTGATGCATGCTATATAGGTAAAGGAGGTTTTACCACCCTGTTACGTTGCAGCTCATTGTTCGAGCATTGTTGGAATGCCTGATCAAATGCTGCATGTAGTGCAGTGCAGGAGAAACTATATATGTGGACTTTGCGGCGCGAGCCTCATATGGCGTGTCCCGTTCCGTGATCGTCTGTCAGAATTCGCTGGGAGAGATGCCCGAGGGGAACTCGTGAGGATGGGTGAGTACATCTGTGGTCTCGAGTTCCGCCTGGGTGTAGATCCCATCGTAGACTGCCAGCATGCCTGAACCCATGGTTAAGGTCTGCCCAAGCATCCGGAATGAAAGCGTAATGGGCTCCCCGAAGATTTCATCCACCACCTACGGCAACGGAGGGTGGAGTGGAATTCGAGGGTGAGTTCGGCGTACCCATCATCCATAATGGAGAATATGTTTGCACATGAGCCCACCTCAAGAAGTCGTCTCACCGTCGCGTCGAGGTTGATGGACTCAAGCTCTGAGAAAGAGACAAAAAGAAAATTAAGAAGTTCTTTCCCCCGCAAAGGTTCATACCTAGCGCGTTCCTCCCGAGCTTCGAAGGTGAGCATCTCTGCGGTGGAGATTTCGGCTAGACGAGGAACAAGAGCTCCAGAACCCCGCACATTCCTTCGGAATTGAAGCTTTGGCCCCATGGTGAGCTTCGATCAAGCTTCAGAGAAGAGTGGCAACAATGCGGTGGCGGAGACGAGGGGAAACAGCGATGGAGACAAGGAATCGTCGATGGAGACAATGCGGGACGAACGAAGAATGAAAAGCCCTAAAAAATGGATCAGATGTCCATCAGTGGTTTTAATCCGTCAAAAATGCACGATCGTGCGACTTTGGCAGGCGCACGATCCCCGATCGTGCGATCTGTAAAATTAAACTTTGTAAGCTTTTGGATCAAAATTGTTGTACCCACAAAATGAAACATAATGAGATGAAGTACGAATGACACGATAACAGAAAATCAAAGAGTCAACAACAACAGACTAAAACTTGGAAGCTAGACCCGGCAGCTCAAAGGAAACAATGCAATACGATTATCAAAATAAAATTAGATCTACTCTTACTCCTAGATAAGTATTATGGTTACTGTCATCCCAGCACGACTTATTAAAAGAAATTGTCATATTAACTTACTGGCCTATGAAACAGGAAAGAAACAGGCAATTGTTTAATTCTCCGCTTCGGTAGTGGGTACCGATATGGGGACGAGACAGCCACCCCTCTACCAACATAATCATACATGCGCCTCACAGGTAGAGGGAAAAGGAAGTAGAAAGAAGACGAGGGATCCTCGCTCAACCCACCAAAAACATCCTTGCCGAGCACGGTTCCCTCAACAGGGAGGAGGTCAAAGTCCTCCAGGAGTACCCGTGAGAGCAAAACCTGCATAGGCTCAGACAAAGAAAGGTGATTAGGAACTAAAAAGGAGGAAAAGCATAAATAATTAGAGCAAGGGGGAGTGGTCCCGGTCTCACTCCCATCAGGTTTTCTAGAAAACTTATTGCCCACTGTATTAGAATCAGTGTAGGCATAATATGAACCACTAGGAGCATCAATGATGAGTTGGACCTTCTCCTCTGGTGATGGGGTAGAAACCTCCTCACTAAGGAAAATATCCTCCTCAGTGCAACTCAGCACAACTTTGGGTTCCATAGGCTCATCCTGCACATCTAGAAATTCGGCAATAAGAGTAGAAGATACATGCATACTGATACAGGAAAATATCTGAGTAGAAATAGGACTCAAGATAGAGTCTGAAAGGAGGGAAGAAATATCCTCAGATACAGAATCCATAGGAAAGGATGGCACCATAGAAGAAGAAAACTCCAAAATGTCATCATAGTGATCAACATCGACGCTAGTGGACACATCTGTCATGCTACCATGAAGACACAGGGGCATGGCATATATTTCATCAACGACGGAATGGGTAGTGCGATAGGGGAAAGGTTGAATGGTGAGAAGAGCAGGCTCATCATCACCCTCCAGTTGCATTCTCCATATCTCACAGTCCGTCAATGCATGATCAAAACTCTAACAGCACAAGCTACGCTTCACGGTAGGTTTTGACCATGGAAATGCCAAACCACCCGGCGTAGTCAATGCTCGCAAAGGGGCCACATAATTATAATACATAGGTTCATTGTATGAAGATCTAGATTTTCCATACGATAACTATACGGATTATAATTTTGGCTTCCTGAATAGCAATCATCGCTAGAATGATTAGACAATTTACACCATCTATATTGTTGATAGGCATACATAGTGGTGCAAAGAAGGATTCACAAATAATATAAGCTAAAAAATAACTCTGTGTGCACGAAGGAAAATCTAAATCAACAGAAACCTGATTTTTGAAATACTTACAAACAGATAATAAGAGAATTTACAAACACTAAATTAAAACAAATGCAATATACAAATGGAAAAGACTTTATCTCTTGTCGCTCTATCTCAAGCAACTCACACGACTGTAGTTCCCCGGCAACGGTGCCAAAAATTATATGCGTGAATCTCACACACCGCTATAGGTGGTAGCAAGACTGCGGCACGAAACGGCAGTGTACCGATCGTTCAAGTAATATAATATATGGGAGTGAATCCCAAGTATAGAATCTCAAACGAACACAGTAAGATAGAGTTATTTATCGAGGAAGGACTTGAGATTTAAGTCTTTTAGGTCGGATGGATTGCGGAAAAGGGGTGATTTGGATTGTGTAAAATAAGAGAAAAGAACTAAACTACTCCTATGCAGGCCGCTATGCGCTGCTTCGCAAGGCGGATGGACGAGTAGGCATGCGGATGAGATGAGTGTAACTGTGGAAAGGGTTGAGGGTCGTTAGCACCTCGTCAACAAGCACACAACTAGCAATTACTAGTGCATCACACGAACGTGATGGGTAAATGGATGGTGGAATGGGGCGCTCCTCACTTGCATAGACTACAGAGATATCTTCACATAGACATGAAATATACTAAATAGCATAACAGGGTTTAGCACACATTATCTATACACACAATTGATAAAGGAAAATAGTACTACAATATGAAAGGGGTGAGATTACAACCAAAGGGGCGGAGACTCATTGGAGGTTTACGGCTGGAATCTAGGGTTGTCAATCCTTGTCCAAGCTCAGGCTCCAACTGCCATCCGGGGTACGAGAGGATTGGTCACTTCCTTCTATTTGACCCGTCTTCTCCATCAATCATCTTCGATTCCGACCCTGAGGGAGAACTTCATATTTGCAGCAATAAAGCCTTCAAAATGGAGCTTTAGGGGTGCACGAACAATGGAGGAGGCCAAGAGGATGCTCCGGCTATATATTTGCAAGAGAATGGCGGCCGGAGCTCCTCCTGAAGGTGGGCGGCGATGGAGAAACAAAAATGGCGGGCTGGTGCGGAAGAAATGGCGCTCCCCTAAAAATGAATTGATTTTTTCGGTTGACTGAACCTGCACGCTTAAATAGAGGCATTAAATTAAGAAACGCACGAACGTGCATTTTGGGCCGTGCGATTTACAGAGATAAACAGCGCTTGGAGCTACAGGAAGGTTGTGCATTTTTGTTCACGCATGAGTGGAATGCTCCTGCGTGACCAAAAACGCACAGGGTAAGACAGGCTGCAGATTTTTCATGCTTCCAGGTAGGTCGTGCGTTTTCCTTCATGCACGATTGGATTCAATCGTGCGTTAAGGAAATCGCACGATGAACATCATCACAAACATCCCTAAGTAATTCGTGTGATCGCTTCGATCATGCGTTAACAATAATCGCGCGGTCATGCGATTTACCTAGATTGCAATGCTCAGTTCAAGAGTATAATCCGCATGTACACAATCAAAACCAAAGCTCCAACCACACAAGAAATAAGACTAACAACGCAAAACAAGCATGAAAGGCATGGGGAGCCCCCAAAGGCATACCTCTAGCACATAATGCACAATTGCACAACCCTGATGGATGAAAGTCGTGCTACTAAGTGTACAATCCTAACAAAGATAAATATGAGTGATTTACAACTAAAGGAGTAGTGCACAAGTGAGAAAACAAGCCCAAATGAGTCCGAAAAAACCCTATACAATCGGGACTTATCACACCGCCAGCCCTAGTGAGGGTCGGCTGCCTCTGCGCACCGTCGGCCCCGGTGAGGGTCGGCCGCCTGTGCCGGTCCCCGCGAGGGCCGGCCGCCTCCGCCAACCCTCACGAGGGCCGGCCTCCCTCGCCGACCCTTGCTAGGGTCGGCCGCCTTCGCTGACCCCAGCGAGGGTCGGCCACCTTCCCCGACCCCCGCAAGGGCCGGCCGCCCTCGCCAACCCTCGCGAGGACCACCCTTGGCCGCAGCCGCCAAGGACGAGGCCTCCCTTGGCTGAGGCCACCTAGGGCGTCGCCTCCCCCGGCCGGGCCAGCCATCGTCTACTCTCTCTCTCTTCAAAACCCTAAAATGGTTAGGGGCGGTTTCGTCTTTCCCGGGGATTTGGTGATCCATATGCCTCCAACGGAGCCCTCCTATTGGTCGGTCCGGTAAATAGCTGGTATATTTACCAAACCGCCCCTTCAAATGCCTATAAATAAACCCCTTGGGCTATTCATTTCTTCACTTTTTGTTGGGAGCCCTAATCCCCTCTTTTCCTGTCTCTCTTTCTCTCTCTCTCTCTCCACCTCCATCTTCTCCCTCTACAGATTAGATACTTTGTGTTTACTGTTCGCAGACCATCGCTTGGAGACTTAGAGTTTACTGTCCGTAGACCATCGCTTGGAGACTTGGAGTTTACTTTCCGCAGACCATCGCTTGGAAACTTGGAGTTTACTGTTCGCAGACCATCGCTTAGAGACTTGGAGCTCGATATTGGCGGACCAATCAAGGAGTTAAAGACTCGCAGAGGTATGGCCGAAGCTTGGACTCGGGGGTCAAGCTCATGAAGGAGGAAGGAAACAAACACTCTCTCTTACTCCCGTCATTATAACGAGGTGTGGCCTGTCGCCCTCGCTCTCTCAAGAATAAGCATGTAAAAGAAACGCACATCATAGTGGAAGTCAGGCCGGCACAGCTCCGGCCGCATGGTTTTCACCCCGATTGTGGGTTTTTCATGTCATCAACTCTTGGACTCGGTCTTTCGGGATAACCTTTTATCTATTTGCATGTTCGGGCATTAGCGGGCTAAGGTAGTCAAGTTGCCCGATCTACCGAAGGCCCCGAGCAATCCGCAACAGATTGGCGCCATCTGTGGGAATAGGTTCCCCATAATCATCAGGAAAAGCAGAAGCCAGTCAGGACATGGTTGGGAAAGACCCTTGAATGACCCGAGGATCGACTCGCAGGGAGCCAAACGGCGTTCCCCCGTCACGATCCAACGCACTAAGGCAACACGGGGATACCACACTGTTGGATCGATAGGCGCCTTTAGAGGGGGTGAATAAGGAAATAAAAATTCTTTTTATATGTTTAAGCAATTTGCTAAATTGTTTTAAAATAAAAGAGAGCGAAATAACAATTTAGCCAAAAGTAGAGAATATTTTAATTTGCAATATTAGAATTTATGCCAAATGAAAGATATCAAGTAAATACAAATAGAGACATGCTTGTATTATATTAAAGTGTGTTTACACAATTTTGATTTCAATATCGCTAGAAATCGGAGGCGTACAAATGCAAATAATTTTTCCTTTTCTATACCGCCTCGTATCCCCACGAACTGATGGCTTTAGCCTATTCTCCCCGGATATGGCCTCACGCCGCTCTAGCCAATCCTTCCCCAGTTATGGCCTCAAGCAACCACTAGTTCTAATAACCTAGACCTAGTCGCCAACACACGCGGCAAATTCCCCCAAAGCCGCGCAAGGACCTAATCGACAACACAAGGCGAATTAATGCACAAATTCAAAAAGATAATGAAATAACACAAATAGAAAACTCCCTCTATGAGATTTTCTGAAGTTTATGATGAAGGATCATTGTAGCATAAGCGTGGTTGAAGCGATCGTTCTTCGTATGCACCGTGATGACATCCTCCTTAAAAAATCTTCTTTAGCTTTGAGTGGGAGAACAACTTTCGGCAGAGTAACAGCTCTTGAAATTTGGCACTGTTATTCTCTCTGGGATATATGTGCAAAAAGAGAGAGAAAGCCCCATTTTATAGATCTTGGAGATAGCGCCTCTGGTAGCACCTAACGCCTGCGGTAGCGGTCGTTTAGAAATGGTGGAAGTGGGACGTTGTGGCATGATCTGGAGCTAGCGCCGGCGGTTGTGCTAACGCCTGGCGATAGCGCTAACGCCTGCGATGTCACTACCACTGTTGGTCGTGATACAAGATCTCGCGTCGGCGGTAGCACTAACACCTGGCGATAGAGCTAACGCCTGGTGATAGCGCTAGTGCTGGCGGTAGTGTTGAAATTCAGAGATTTTGGTTCCAAGCTGCTTTCTACTTGTGGAGTATTGCACCTATAGTTTCTGCACATTATAAACACACGACAAGTAAGATCAAATACAATATGGGATTTGTTATTCTCAAACAAAGGGATGTGACACAAATGTCCAACACGCACTCCCCGGCAATGCGCCCGAAGGAGGAGACGTTCCCTAGATAGACATCCAGGCCAAAATGCTCACCCTTCTCAGGCGCATTGTTGGCGAAAACCCCGCGCAGGGGAACATGTCACCACCCGATAACCGCGGCCAGGGGCCCAGGGCTCGGGAATCGGAGTCAGAATTGTCAAAACGAGTAAGACCAGAGTGACTAGCTCGCCCAGCCAGGGCTGGTGAAGTCGACCTCCCACCACTCCAAGATAGGGGGCAGCACGGGAGGCACTAAGAGAATTGCTGGTAGAGGAGTATGGGCTGCTAGGCAGTCGGACCGCGCTAACATGCTGCCCAGACCGAGGAGCTTCGCCGCTGGCAACCAAAGTGCTGGCATATCCTGTCCCGCCAGGGTTCAAACTCTCGCACATCGAAATGTATGGCGGAACGAAGGACCTGCTAGAGCATGTGAATCACTTCGCAATGATCCTCCATCTCTATCGTGCGCTCGACCAGCTGCTCTGCCAAGTTTTCCCCGCCACCGTGAAAGTCCAAGCACGGACCTGGTATGATTCCCTCTGGGAAGGATCCATCTGGAGCTTCCCTCAGCTCACTCAGACGTTCTTGGCCCAGTTCATCGCCAATTGACGTATTGCAAAGGACCCCTCACTTCTCTCCAGAATCTAGCAGGGCGAGGGGAAACCCTGAAAGAATTCTTCTGATGCTTCACCTCCGAGGCCAGGCAGATCCCAGGAATGAACTCGGAGCTCCTCCGCGGAGTCTTCTTGGGAGGGCTCCACCTCGGAGGATTTTACTCAGCTTTGATGCGGGAAACGGTCCCAAGTTACCCCAACCTGGTGCACCGAGTGGAGGCGCGGATAGAGGCTGACGAAGCAATCGATGCCCATAAGAGGCAGTTTGATGAAGGAGGAAAAAGGAAGCGAGAAGAGTCAGCACCCAAACGTCGGGAAGAGCGTAGGGAGAGCGATCACCGGAAGGACTGCTTCGAGGACCGGCACCGCCAACAGTTCAACGAGTACTCACCGCTCAACACCTTGCGTGCCAACGTGCTTTACTTCATCTAGGATGATGCAAAGCTACAAAGACCTCGGGAAATCCCCAACGGAAAGGGAGACAGAACAAAGTACTGTGAATTCAACAAAGGCACTAGGCACACCACCGACGAGGGCCTAAAGTTGAAGGACGAAATCGAGCGACTCGTCCGCCGGGGAGAGCTCGAAAGGTTCATGCAAGACCAGAAGAGGAACAACCCGGACGAGCGTAGAAGAGACCAGGCTCTCGAAGCATCAGGAGGAAGGCCTGTCGTAGGAACGGTCGAAACCATAACCGGGACGCCATTCGCCACCGTGAACTCGATGGAGCAAAGTGAAGCAAGGCAAGAAGGACTGGCCAAGCTGAAGATCAGCTTCGGGGATGAGGATTTGGAAGGATTGTTATTACCGCACCAAGATCCACTGGAAGTGACTGCAGAGATTGGAGACCCCAGCTTCTGCGTCAAACGGATATTGATCGACAACAGAAGCTCGGTAAAGGTGTTATTCATGCCAGCCCTCCTAGCGATGCTCATTCCGAAGGAGGATCTCCGGCTCGCAGCAAGCCCGATCTATGGCTTCGGCGGAGGGCCAGTTATAGTCGAGGGCACGATCACACTCCCGGTCACCCTCGGAGACTTCCCAAGACAGACCACCCACCAGGTGCAGTTTGTGGTAGTAGATACAGAGTCAACATACAACGCAATCTTTGGACGCCCTCTCCATATCATATTCGAGGTAATCCCATCCATTCCTCATCTCACCATGAAGTTCACCACACCTACTGGGGTCGGAGTCGTAAGAGGAAACCCAGGGGTTTCCAGGGCATGCTACCTGTATCAGACTAACCACCAAGTAGGTGCACCCTTGCAAGCAGGAAAGGGGGAGTCGAGCAGGCCAAGATGGTCATGAAGAAAGCAGCAGCAGAGTGTAAATCACTAAAGCGCCACACAACGACCATCTATCCTTTACCATTTTCTCGGACTTTTAATCTGTCATTTTATTCGACACTAAAGTCGCGAGCTAGTGCTCATGCAAGACTGCCACTATAAAGTCGCGAGATAATCCTCGTGCCATCCTCCGCTATAAAGTCGCGGTCCCACACTCATGCATCATTTCTTGCATTTTCCTCGCCCTGATAGTGCCAAACTCAAATATTGCAGGGACATCACAGGCAGGACATCCACGTATGACCACTCCACGAGGACCAGCCCTGGGGAAGGACCGTAGCGTGCACATCCCAAAGCATGGATGGACTCCTGCCAATGCAAACTATAGCACGACGTTGACAAACATGCAGCAGCATTCCCCAGTTTACCCGAGTCTTGCTCAGACATCCAGCGGCATCCCCTGGTTCGCCCGGGTCACGCCCAAATATTCAGCGACATCCCCTAGATAGCACCCTCAGTCTCTCCCTGGCGGGAAAAGTGCCCTCAAGTCCAGCGACTGAGCACGGAGTTATCCATGTCTCATCCTTCACGACCTCTCACTGTCAGGGATCGAAGGTCCGCCCTTCTCCGCACAGCAAGTAGTAGCACCGTCGAGGCAAGCCCCCCTCACGGTAGCCTCGGTTCGAAGATCTGTTCTTCACACACATACCACAAATGGCACCCCCTCCTGGCTAGCCCGGGTCTCGCCTATACATTCAAACGGCACCCCTCCCCCCCCCCCCCCCCGGCTAGCCCGGGTCTCGCCTATACACTCAACGGCATCCCCCGGCTAGCCCGGGTCTCGCCTATACATTCAAAGGCATCCACCGGCTTGCCCGGGCCTCGCCTATACATTCAATGGTATCCCCCGACTGGCCCGAGTCTCGCCTATACATTCAAACGGCATCCCCCGGCTAACCCAGGCCATTCCCAAGCACTAGGGAATGTCCCCCCAGGAGCAGACCAAGCCTCCCCCAAGCAGGCTTGAAGATTCACCCCTCGCCCCGGAGATAGCGCACGAACACGCCGGAGTCCCATCCGAGGACCCACAAGTCCGCAAACAAGGCTAACGTAACAAAGAACAAGCACAAGGCGAAGCAAACAAACAAAAAGTTACTATGGCATGGATCTCATACAATGGAGATAAAGTCAGAACAGACAAAAAAAAATACAAAGAGAGTGCCTACACGGCGTCACAATCCTACTCCTCCTCATCAGACTCGGCCAACTTGTCCGCAGATAGGTCATCAATACCGAGGTTAGTGATATCAAACCCTGGCTCGTGGGCCACCATACGGAGAGTCTTGGATGACCCCCGACGAAAATCCACATCTCAGATCTCAGCAAGCTCCGGCTCAACCACCCTCGACCAGACCTCCTCGCGGATCTCCTCGGACTGCTGACCGTGATCCACCTGGAAGGCCAGGGAGCCCTTGTAATCAACTATCCCGGCCACCCTGAGCTTAGAAAGGTACTCCTCGGAAGAGAGGCGCGCAACCTCGGACTCCAGTCGAAACGCATCCCCAAGCGCCTTCTCTGTCAAGGACTTCTGAGCCCGGACCTCCTCCCGAAGCGGCGTCTGCTCTACCCTCTGCTGCTGCATCACGAAAGCGTACCTGGTTTCACTCTCGCTCTTTCACCAGCACAGCCAAGGAAGCCTGAGACTCCTTCAACTTCTCCTACAGCAGGCCAAACTAGTCCCTCAGGCCAACATAACAGTCATTCTAGGAAAGCGCGATCCAGGACTGGACACCAATCTACGACAAGACAAAATTAGCAAAGTCCAAAAAGGATGAACTAGAAAAGAGGCGTGTGCTTACCGCATGGTTCATAGCCACAAGGGGCGAAGAAATCCTCTTCGAAGGAACAGCAGGAACACCATCACCAATGACCTGGGGGCAGAAGAGCCAATCACCTCCACGTCCAGATTTGAGAAGGGGGCCCCATCAACTCGTGACCCGCTAGAGGATCTGAAACAGGCTCAGCGCTGGAATCAAGCATTGGTTTCCACTTCTGATCCCGCCTTAGAGGAGCTGAGGCAGCATTCCCCGGGTCAGCAGAAAGACTGCACAGCAGCAAGCGCTTCTCATCCCCAAAAAAAGAGACACTGTACAGCAGCACCGCCATGTCCCGAGGGCGCTCAAACCCGAGCAAGGGGGAGAACTCGCACTCCCAGCATTTCACGCACTCACATCTCTTTGGGAGGGAGCCCCAAAGCTCGGGACACCCCCAACAGTTACTGACGAACCCATAAACCGTATTCCCATGCCGCCTGTCAACCTGGTTCTCAAACTACAACCAGGCCTTATTGCTATGAATCTCGACACGGCCGCCACCATCCGTGCGAACCTCGCACCAATCTCTGAACAGATCCAGGGAGAAAATCGCACATGCTCGTGGAAGAAGGCAATCAAGCCCATCACGCGCGTCATTCCTAAAGGCACGAACTAGGACATCGGTATGTCACAGTACTTCAGTATTGTCATAATCTCATCGTAGGGAGGAAAACAAATGCCCGCTCTTAGATATGACTCGCACAAGGTTATCCACCCCACCAAAGGGATCTGCACACGCTGGTGGTTAGCAGGGACCTTAATCTCAACACCGGCAGGAATGTTGTACCGCACTCTCTAGGAGGAAATTTGGTCACCAGTAAGGGTCGACCGCATTCTCATCGGCTTACCCTTCTCCACGCATCTTGGAGCCTGCACAGGAAACAGAGGAAAGCGGTCAACCAAAGACCCAGGGCGAAGAGTGCCAAGCCCACGTACATCATGCACACAGTACGCCCGCGCGCGCAATAGGGCAGGCCCAGTACACACGCGTGCACACTAGCGCGCGCGGTACGCTCACGCGCTAGCATGCTCAGTACGTGCATGCACGCTAGCACATGTGGTACGCGCGCGCTAGCATGCACAGTATGTGTGCATGCACGCGCGGTACACCCTAGTGCGTGTTGGCACGCGCAGTATGCAAGCCCAGCGTGCGCGCCCGGTTCGTGAATGTGTGTCCAGCGTGCGAAGTTTGCTCGCGCGTGGCGTATGCGCGCAGCATGCACTGTCCCTTTGCATGTGTGCGCTCTGCGCTCGCCTCTCTCATGCCGCTTGCACACACCCTCAACTCTCTCACGTACCTTATTAGCCCTCGGCTCGCCATCTTGATCTCTTTCAGCACCATCAGTCATTAAAGGAGAAGAAAGGTCTCGGGACTCTCTTGCACTGGTACTCGTCTACGAAAGCTTTGGGGGGCAAATGATGGGTTCAAGGCCAATAAATAGGAAGTCCACGCGTATGGAAGGCCCAGTAATAAAGGAAATATAATATTTGGAGGATATTCCCCAAAAAGGGAAACAATCCCCCAGTGGAAACTCTCGCACCGAACGCGCAATTGGCGTGCCAAATCACCCACGCATGGAATCGCTCCGCCCGCGCGCAACCACGCACTGCAGGCCACGGTGAGGTCCGGACGCCTCCGCGCATCGCAGGCCCCGGTGAGGCTCGGCCGCCTCCGCGCACCGCCGGCCCCTGTGAGGCTCGGCCGCCCCCGCAAGGGCCAGCAGCCCGCGCCGCCCCCGCGATGGCCGGCCGCCTGCACTGCCACCGCAAGGGCCGGTCGCCTATGCCGACCCTCGTGAGGGCCGACCGCCCTTGCCGACCCCCAAGAGGTCCAGCCGCCTTCGCCGACCCCCGCAAGGGCTGGCCGCCCTCGCCGACCATCGCGAGGGCCGCCCTTGGCCGCGGCCTCTAAAGGCGCCATCGCCCTTGGCCGCTTCCGCCTAGCATGCCTCCGCCATTGGCCGCCGCCCTTGGCCGCCGCCGCCAAGGGCACCGCCCTCCTTCCGATCGTCGTCACCTCTCTCTCTTCGAAACCCTAAAAGGGTTAGGGGCGGTATCGTCTTCCCCGGGGATTTGGTGATCCATGTGCCTCGAACGGAGCCCTCCTATTGGCTGGTCTGGTAAATAGTGGGTAGATTTACTGGACCGCCCCTTCAAAAGCCTATAAATAGACCCTTTGGGCTATTCATTTCTTCACTTTTGACTAGGATCCTTAATCCCCTCTTTTCATGTCTCTCTCTCTACCTCCATCTTCTCCCTCTACAGATTAGAGACTTGGAGTTTACTGTCCGCAGACGGTTGCTTGGAGACTTGGAGTTTACTGTCCGCAGATGGTTGCTTGGAGACTTGGAGTTTACTGTCCGCAGACCGTCACTTGGAAACTTGGAGTTTACTGTCCGCAGACCGTCACTTGGAAACTTGGAGTTTACTGTTCGTAGACCATCGCTTAGAGACTTGGAGCTCGCTATTGGTTAACCAATCAAGGAGTTAAAGGTCCGCAGAGGTACGGCCGAAGCTTGGACTCGGGGGGGGGGAGCTCGCAAAGGAGCAAGGAAACAAACTCTCTCTCTTACTCCCGTCATTATAACGAGGCGCGGCCTGTCTCCCTCGCTCTCTCAAGAATAAACCTGTAAAAGGAACGCACATCATAGTGGAAGTTAGGCCGGCACAGGTCTGGCCGAAGTGATGGTAGCGAGGAGACGTCTTATTCATGCCACTACAGTTCAAGATGTAGCCACCTGTTTGGGTTATCTTGAAGGCTGCTCCACAATCTTATTGGTATGACATACATCTACATCTGTACTTTTGCACTGAATTGTATATTTATAATTAACATGTGTTTTTTGTAAGTCTGGTTTTATGAGCACACCAATGTTCAAAGAGTAGTTCATTATCTAGCCCGGCCTCAAATATATCGATGGTCCGAGAAGATTAGATATAGTGCGAAGTTTTGTTTTGAGTTGCGAAGTGAGATCAGAATTCCTAATCAGGTGCGTACATCTCATTCAATGTGGCAGACTTTTATTTCTTTTCAATAAATCTATAATCGTTTGTGTTATATTTTGTAGGTTAGAACTAAGTTTGGAAGTATAACCGTGGATGAGAAGCAAATCCTTGGTTCGGAGGAGGTCGAGTCTGATTTTGAAGATGTTAAGCAAACGAGGAAAAAGAGGGGTATACATGTGAAGGAGGTTAGGGAAGAGTCGGATTTTAAGGCTTTTAATAAAGTGAAGTTTAAGGAGGAGAAGAAGAAGGTTGCTAGGACGAACGAGAAGAGGTTTCTTAGGAGAGCGATGAAGGATAGGTAGAAGAGAAGAAATAAAGATGCTCTCCAATATGCTGAAGGTTGGAGAGCAATGGAATCTCGGCTGCGGGTGTTCATAGGAGATGAAGTTGGAAGGGTGGAAAGATCTTTGAAGAGTTTTTGTGAGAGTTGGTTTGAGAGATTGCAAGCAACCACATCTCAATCAATGCCTCCTAGGCCATCACGCACGCCATCCCCTCCACATCACCAAGTCTCACCGAAAACAAACTTTAACTCCCCCACTTCGCCCGAAGTCACCCTTGTCCCCCCAACTCAAATCGCTACACTGACTGAAGAAGCATCTGATAGTCCTATTAAAGTGCGAAGCATTATTCGTAACGTGAAGCAGAGGATCCACCGGAAGAAGAAGGTACTTGGCACCCCGCTTGTCGACAAAGAGGTTAATTTGGAGCCCAACTTTCCCGGTAGACCATATATTACCCCTCAGATTCTAGAGACTATTGATTTTGTTCTTAAGCGGCTCCCAAACAGGTAAATCGTTCTTACCATGCTCAGATTTTCATAACAATTCTCTCATAGACTTATTTTACATTTTTTATTCCAGTTCCCAAGTTATTTTTGAGAGTGGGAAAATCGTACTAACTAGAGGTCTAGTGGACGATCTTTTGGGCAATGGTTGGTTAACGGACACGCACTTGAATGCATATGCACTGGTCCTTAGTGCCAAGAGGAAAAGATCAAAGACACAGTTCAAAAGTTTTTTGTACGTTTCACCAGATCTTGCAATACCTGCTTCGACACAACATTTCATTTGTTTTATATATTTGTTCTATCTTAATCACCTACTTATATTTGTAGTACTATAAAAGGAACAAAGTTCAAAACTGCAAGAACTTGTTGAGCCATATCACACCGGCCAATGTAGAGTCTTCAGATCTAATTGTAATGTCATGCCACCTGGAGAGTCATTGGGCATTGTTAGTTTGCCACCTCAAGGAAAAGCACTTGGAGTTTTATGATTCGCTTAGCAGCAGCATGCATCGTGCCGGCATTCCTGCATTGGTATGATATATATACACCAATGAGCTATTAAAGTTGATTTTTTGTGATTAACGACAATTGATGTTTTATGCAGGTAAGGCTTTTATATGAGGACGCAAGTGATGCTTTGCCGGTAGATATTACCACCTGGCGTATCGATGAAGTTGCTAATCTGACAACGCAGCAGAACAAGCATGATTGTAGCGTGTTTGTACTGATATATATAGAGGCGGTGTTGTTGCGCAAGGAGGTCGCATGGAGTGACAACCGGAAGTGGCAATCGGATATGCCGCAATTCCGGGCCGATATTGCTGCCGACATTTTCCGAACATTTTCTAGTTTAATGATTTAATAGAAAAACTTGTTGTAATCTTGATCAGGTTTCAGTTTGGATGACTATATGGTTTTCTTTTGACTTTTTGATGATGACCTTGCTGTATAACACCTTTTTATGGCCTTTTGTGACATTTTGTCATATTTTAACAAGTATGATCACAGCAAGATAATATTTTGCATATATTGCATCTTAAAGCATGTTTGCATTATCACATGAAATTGCATCTTAAAGCATGTTTGCATCATAAATCATGTTGGCATTTTAAATCATGTTAAATCATATTGGCATTTTGTCATAGAAAAGCATGTTTGCATTATCACATAAAATTGCATCTTAAATCAACAAACAATGCATTATCACATGAAAAGTCAAGACTTCATTACAACTAATTAAGGCATGAATACATCAGGCATGCTTGTAAAATTGAAAGACAAATCTAAGCCGAAGTCATCATTTGTATCATAATCTGTAGGGGTGGTCAGTTGGGATGGCTGATGGTCATGAGCTGAAGTACTGATGAAGTCATACACCTTTGTTTTGGAAGAACTTTCGTCAACCGCAACTGTTTTTTTCTTCGCATCAACTCTCTTTCCTGTGCATCAAAAGATTATTAGATTTAGATTGATCATCCCAAAACAATAATAATGAAATATTGTTTCTAATCAAAGACATTAAAATAACCGTACGTGGGTTTTTGTTGTTTTTTTCCCAATTGCCTTTTATTCATGCGTTTGAAACACCTTTCGGTCTTTTTGACCATGGATCCCTAACCAATGCTTCATTATCGACTTCCTTCCTGACATTTCCAATGACAAATTCTTGAGTCTTCCGCGCCAAATCATTCATGATAGTCATAACGAGTTCCTTTGCCGGTATGCAACTCTGAATTTGGAGGGATAAATCATAATTAAACCTCATTAAATGGTTCCTGAAAAGCGCATCTGATTCGGTATGGGCCATGGAAGGGGAGTTTGGTAGGTAAATATCATTCTTAGCATTCAAACTGAACCTTTTGATCAAATATTTATGTGGAACCTGCTTTGTATTTCTAAAATTAAATATCCTCAAAACATGTTTGCATAAAATACCTTTAGTTTCAAAATTCCGACAAGAGCATTCCACTTCGTTGCTACTTGGATTTAAGTTTACAAACCATCTTTTACTGTCGTCATATCCAACACTTTGACTTGTCACATATAAAATATTGTTGTCATCGTACCTTGTTTCCTCCACTATAGTTACCCTAATATCCCCCTCCATGAAAGACTTCTCAAAAATAGAAAACATTTTCCTAGCGTACACCTTCGAAACCTGTTTAAGTAAGGCACAACCTTGAAACATTAAACAAACACTACCCTATCGGCATTTAAAATTTTCGTCATGTTCGGCTCTCCGCCAAGTTGCAACCAATTTCTCCAACCCGATAAAACATTCAACAACAGAGACGGTTGCCTTCGAAGAACCGTGCAATCTATTATTTGCAGATTCGCTTTGTTGAGTTGACAAAATGCCTAGATCCGACACATTCTTATTGTAGGTTGTAGACCACTTCCTCCAAGCTGCATATAAGTCCCCAGCCATATATTCTCATACAAGTTACCTTTGGACATCATCTCATTCCAATAGCTCTCAAACTCGAACTCACTATCGCACTTGCTCATGCATTGGTAGAATAAACCCCGAACACTTTTGTCATGATTGAAACAAGGGACCTTTGAGGGTGCTTTCTTCGAGATGTGCCACTGGCACAATCGGTGCCGACTGCTGATAACGCATAATTTAGCTTAAATTATTAACGTAAAAATATTAGTTTTCATATATAAAAATATATATTTTCACCTATTAATATGTCAATTTGCTTTTTAATTACTTTTTAATATAAATTATGCTAATATTAAAAAAAAAATTTATGACAGGCCTGGGGAATTTTGGCACATCTCGACATAAAAGCCCACTGTCAACCTTGTTTCTGGAGTTTTGTCAAAAATTAAATATATAATATCGCGGCCGCGGTCTTGGCGTTGGATGATGATGTCTTACGAATGTTGTCGCGTTGGCCGAGCTCGAGAATTCTAGCTGCACTCGTCAATATAACTTCATGCCGCCACCTTCTATTACATCCCATGCATGAAGCCGGCCCCATTTTAATGCAACCAACTTCTCATATTATTATTATTATTATTATATGTAGCTAATTTCATTTCTCCCTTGTAACTAGCTTTATAATTATTTCATGCAAGCATTACCAAAATCATTTTAGCTTATCAATATTTCTCATCAACATCCATCAACCAGCCGGCCATTATTTCATTCCTTGCATACCGGCCATATTTTTACTATCTCTTTCACGTGGATATTAAATCATCATTCACCATTATTAATTTCCAAGAGGCAACCAACTTTTTATTAATTCAAATCAAAATAGCTGCCACCTCATTAATCCAAGACGCCACTTTCATTTCTCCATGCACACAACCGTTTATCTCCAACTTCAACTCCCTCCACCGCTTAAATTCTTCCAATCAATTAGTCGTTCAACCCATTCACATTCCTCCATAATAATGCAGCCACTTTCAATTATCAATACCATAACCATCCTCATTTATTTAATTAAATATAGCCCACTTAATTTCACCAAGAGCGGCCCTTTACGTGAGCTCCTCTTCATGAATTTGCCATTTCATAATCTCTCCAATCAATGCAGCCACCAATTAATTTCAAGTAGCCGGTTCTCTTTTTAATCCAATACATGCAGCCATTAAATTCTTGTAATGCATCCCTTCAATTCCTCCATGAAGTGCCCATGTGACCGGTTAGCATATTCAATGGATACAAGCTCCATGCAAGTTGCCAAAATTCTTTATGCCTCTTGGAGGTTCAAAAGCCACCATCATTTACTTCCTTGGATGATTCTAGATGGGATTTTCACCTATAAAAAGGGCAAGGATTCAAAGGAAAAGGGGGAGATCGAGTCCATGCTTAGTTTGGATAGTTTCTAGTATAGTTTTTCTACATTTTGCTTAGTGTAACTTTATTTTATCTCTTGTCTTTTTAATTCCTAGCTTAGATTTACTTTACTTGCAATTATACTTTTCTTTACATAGAAATAAAAATGTCTTTCTTCTCAATTATGTTTAGCTAATTTTCATAGCATTTGATCGGATGAATTCTTAAGCTTTTATATTTTGTAATCTCTTATTCATAGTTTAGTTTTGGAAAACTATGATTTACCATTGATTTGCAAATATTGATTTCATATTTTTAGGTTATGATAATCAAGTTGGATCCGTATTTTAGTTGATCGAGAGATCCGTGAATACGTTTAGATCGCTCATCGGTAGAAAGAATTGCATGCATTCCTCAAGAGAGGGTGACACAAATCTTCCGGATTGGAGTCAAATCCAATAGTGGGGCTCATCACATAAAGCAAGCTTAGGGGTTTCGACTGGCCGAGGGGTCTTAATCGATCAACCTAAGGTTAGGTGGTAGTTCTCTCGAGAGAGGCTCTACCATATTTTGGGAATCTCCACGGTCAAGTTTGTCCAAATCAATTTATGATGTTTATGAAATATTTTACTTAAGAAGAATTCTCGATCAAATGTTTCATTTCTTTTATTATTTCTTTTATAAAACCTTTTAGCTAATTTTCTGATAAAATAATTATAATTTGCGTGAGTAGAAGTACTCAACAACCCCGTGGAATACGACACTTGATATTTATTTCTAAATATATCCTATACTATGAATGATAGGTGCTCTTGCCTATACTTCGTAGAATTTAGAGAAATTTTATATCCTAAATTTTACGTATCAAGTTTTTGGCGCCATTGCCGGGGATTTTTTTTTTTTGATATTTTGAAAGTGTGAATTTTATTACTTTTATCATTCTCTTTCTCCGCCCTTATTTCTCTTTTTGCTTTTTCTTTTAAAATTCATTTATATTAGGTAACGGTTGTTTAATTATCTTTTTCACACAAAAAATGATGTTATTGCAGTTGGCCGCAAAAGTTGCCGAGCTTCAAAATAAAGTCAATCTTTTGGAAGCCGCACGAATGCGCCAAATTATTTGTCATTTTTGTGGGGGTCATCATTCTAGTGAGGAATGCTATTTTTCATTTCAAAAATTTTCTCATGAAAATCAAATTAATTTTTCTAATGAAAATTATAATTTTTATAATGAAAATAATATTTTTTATGATGAAAATAATTTCTCTTAAATCATGATTCGATTGAATTTCCTTCTTGCTCTGATGTTGATTATTCATGGTGGCAAGGTCATCCAGATAGTTTTCAGTGCGAAGAAGAAAATTCCTTCAATCATGATTTGCATTCCTCACATTTTCCACAAATTTGTTCTTCTTCTGATCTTGAAAATTTTCCGACCTTTTCTCCAAATTTAAATAATTATTCTCAAGATCAAGAAGAACAATTGTACCAAGAATTTCACAAAGTCATGGAGACACCGGGTGAATTAGAAAATGAAAATTTTTCTTCTTCTCCTTCGCCCGCCCTTTCTTCTCTTTCTCATCAAATTATTATTCATGAAGAAATTGTGTCTCATGAATGTTCTCCACTTGGTATTGATTTTTTAAATAATAGTTTTATTTTTGAAAATAAACAATCGGAGCTTAATCATGTGTTTTCGCAAGCGTCTCCTCCTTGCGAAAAATTTTCTGACTCGCTAATTTTTTATTCTTTTGATACTAACAATTTTCATGTAGAGGATGAGCCGTTGCAACCAAGCGTCTTCATCGATCCATTTGCCGCTCATATCCAGCAATCCAAATTACCTAAGGTATGTATAGGTAATTTGGATTCACAATTTTGAGCTAACGGACAACAAAAGAGTCAAGAGCATAGCGGAGGAGTAGCCGGGCGACCAACTTCGGCACACTCACCTAAGCGTGAATTAAGGGAGTTGCATGTGCACCTTTATTTTTATTTTCCTTTTTTCCTAACAATAACCGTCTAGCTTAAAGACGGTAAAAAGAAAAGCGCTCTTGGGAGATACCCCTTGTTTATCTTTTCCTTTCTTGTATTTTTTTTTGTCCTATGCATTTTTCTTTTTATTGTTTTCTCTCTTACTTAGTTTTTTTTAACATTGAGGACAATGTTTCCCTCTAGTCTAGGGGAATATTGGTTTTCATGTTTATTTTAAAAGCAAATTCAAAACAAAAAAAATATTTTTCATATTTTTATCAGTTTTTTTATGTTGCATTTTTTTTTCAAAAAAAAACCCAAGAAAAATTAGATTTTATTATAAAACTTATGAAAAAAAACATGTAAGAATTTGAGTTAATTTTTGTTTTGTCTTTAGTACCCCATGACTATGTCTATTCTTGTTTTTAATCATTTATATACTTGCTTAGTTAGAATAAATTTCTCTAATTTTCATTTTGCCTGTGTTTCACGAGTAATATGTTGACTCATGCAGTATTTCTAATTAAGGTAGCATGTTATTTTTGAAAAACTTTCTTGAATATTTGCACTTTTTCATAGCTATCTTTTTATATTTTTCACTTTTATAAAATCTAACATCCCTTATTTTCTTTTTTCAAAAATCTTTGTAATGTTGATTAGTGTTGAGTGTAGTAGATGCGAACCGATCTAGACACTTGTTATTTTCATTTTCATGAAAAGTCAATTCTCTTTATTTTCTATCTAGAATTTGCTTCTCTTGAATTTTTCAATACTTTGCTAAAATAGACTTAGAAGCATGAATATGATCAAGTAATTTTATTGAATAGATTGAGCCTTTGTATTCCAAACCTTAAAAGTTTAATCGTTGTTAGCCACTTTGTGCTTTTTCCCTTCCTTTTGGTAGCTCCACTTATTTTTACCAAAGCCAAATAACCTACCTATGTTGCACACAAATTTATTTTGAGCTTTATATGTTGCTAGTGAGTGCTACATTTTGTGAAGATGGTGGAAGTTTCAATTATTTCATGATGGCTACAAAAGAAGTAAATAAATAGCAAAAAGCAAACAAAAAATTGATGAAAAAATTTTTGAAAAATTATGTGAAAAAGATTACGAAAAAAGCTATTTTTGATCCCAATTCTATATATCAAAAATAATTTGGGGTATCAAAAAATATTTTTAGCAACATCGTTTCATGCAAAGCTCTCCCTTATGTTTAAGTGTGCTTGAACCCTTCATGTTTATCTTTTGATTTTCGCACCTTTAAACCCAAGCCAAAACGTTACACCTAATGAAAGTCCTTTTGATTTGTGCTTCTTAGGTTTATTTTTAGTACGGTAGCGAGAAAGTAAATTGGGTAAATTTTTTAGGTAAGAGTATGGATTTTTGACTTGAATTGATATGATTATAAAATATCTCTAAGATTTTAGTAGCAATTTCGTCATATTACTCAATTTTTACTTTTGCTAAAATATGGGATGATTTATTTTATGCTAGTGGAGTTTATAAAATTATTTGCTAAGATTAAGTAATAATTTTCAGTTTATTTTTCATAGTTTTCCTACCTTTAATTTCGCATCGTACTCCTGTACGGCATAGCCAAATTGATTGATTAGTTTACTTTATTTTTGCTAGCTCATATGTGTTTGCTTGGGGACAAGCAAAATACTTAGTCTGGGGAATTTGATAACGCATAATTTAGCTTAAATTATTAACGTAAAAATATTAGTTTTCATATATAAAAATATATATTTTCACCTATTAATATGTCAATTTGCTTTTTAAATACTTTTTATTATAAATTATGCTAAAAAAATTTATTTTATTTTATGACAGGCCTGGGGAATTTTGGCACGTCTCGACATAAAAGCCCGTTGTCAACCTTATTTCTGGAGTTTTGTCAAAAATTATATATATAATATCGTGGCCGCAGTCTTGGCGTTGGATGATGATGTCTTGCGAATGTTGTCGCGTTGGCCGAGCTCGAGAATTCTAGCTGCACTCATCAATATAATCTCATGTCGCCGCTGTTGGTGCCAAAAATGGTACCAACTCCACGATCGCTCAAACTGAAGGATGGGGGGGGAAGACTGTTGAATGGCTGGTTACTTTGAGCTGAAGGAAAGGCTATTTTATTGATAAAAAGCTTGAGTTACAGCTGAGGTTACAATAGAAAAGTATGAAAGAAACAGCATAAAACATGAAGAAAAAGGGGCCTGAAGGGAGATCGGAGAGGTCTCAGCGGTCACTCAAAGTTGAGACCGCTCAAACCACTGGCTGGGACTGGAAGCTCTCCAAAAGTCCAGAAACTGGTACCCCTACCCCTCTATTTATAGACGTAGGGGCCTGCCCGAACGGGCAGATCTGGAAGTAATGGGCTGCCCGGAACTGCTGAGATCGCCTGAGACCGCTACTAAGATCGCTAAGATCGTCTGGACCTGCTGAGATCGTCTGCTGAGACCGCTGAGATCGTCCGGTTGTGCTGAGATCGTCTGCTGAGACCGCTGAGATCGTCTGGACTGGACCTGCTTACCTGAACAGACCACATAAAATAAAGTCAGCATAGGACTAAGATCCTCCGGAGTGAGATCGCCCGGGAGGGGCGATCTCCCTCTGCGAGGTCGCCCGGAAGGGGCGACCTTCCCTGCTGCGAGATCGCCCGGGAGGGGCGATCTCCCTGCGAGATCGCCCAGGAAGGGCGATCTCTCCTCTGCGAGATCGCCCAGGAGGGGCGATCTCCCTCTGCGAGGTCACCCGGAAGGGGCGACCTTCCCTGCTGCGAGATCGCCCGGGAGGGGCGATCTCCCTGTGAGATCGCCCAAGAGGGGCGCTCTCTCCTCTGCGAGATCGCCCGGGAGGGGCGATCTCCCTCTGCGAGATCGCCCGGAAGGGGCGACCTTCCCTGCTGCGAGATCGCCCGGGAGGGGCAATCTCCCTGTGAGATCGCCCAGGAGGGGCGATCTCTCCTCTGCGAGATCGCCTGGGAGGGGCGATCTCCCTCTGCGAGGTCGCCCGGAAGGGGCGACCTTCCCTGCTGCGAGATCGCCCGGGAGGGGCGATCTCCCTGCGAGATCGCCCAAGAGGGGCGATCTCTCCTCTGCGAGATCGCCCGGGAGGTGCGATCTCCCTCTGCGAGGTCGCCCGGAAGGGGCGACCTTCCCTGCTGTGAGATCGCCCGGGAGGGGCGATCTCCCTGCGAGATCGCCCAAGAGGGGCGCTCTCTCCTCTGCGAGATCGCCAGGGAGGGGCGATCTCCCTCTGCGAGGTCGCCCGGAAGGGGCGACAATCCCTGCTACGAGATCGCCCGGGAGGGGCGATCTCCCTGCGAGATCGCCCAGGAGGGGCGATCTCTCCTCTGCGAGATAACCCGGGAGGGGCGATCTCTCTCTGCGAGGTCGCCCGGAAGGGGCGATCTCCCTGCGAGATCGCCCAGGAGGGGCGATCTCTCCTCTGCGAGATCGCCCAGGAGGGGCGATCTCCCTCTGTGAGGTCGCCCGGAAGGGGCGACCTTCCCTGCTGCGAGATCGCCCGGGAGGGGCATTCTCCCTGCGAGATCGCCCAAGAGGGGCGATCTCTCCACTGTGAGATTGCCCGGGAGGGGCGATCTCCCTCTGCGAGGTCGCCTGGAAGGGGCGACCTTCCCTGCTGCGAGATCGCCCAGGAGGGGCGATCTCCCTGCGAGATCGCCCAAGAGGGGCGATCTCTCCTCTGCGAGATCGCCCGGGAGGGGCGATCTCCCTCTGCGAGGTCGCCCGGAAGGGGCGACCTTCCCTGCTGCGAGATCGCCCGGGAGGGGCGATCTCCCTGCGAGATCGCCCAGGAGGGGCGATCTCTCCTCTGCGAGATCGCCCGGGAGGGGCGATCTCCCTCTGCGAGGTCGCCCGGAAGGGGCGACCTCCCCCTTTGGGAGACCGCCTGGGCTCGACGAGATCGCCCCCCTGAGGAGCGAGATCGGCCCGGATCTCCAAAAATTCCGCAATACCTGAAAAAGTTAGCTCGGAGGGGATCGCCGATTTCTGGGTAAAACAGCCGCCACGTGCGCGCCATAGCCGCCGCCTTCTATTAAATCTCATGCATGAAGATGGCCCCATTTTAATGCAACCAACTTCTCATATTATTATTATTATTATATGTAGCTGATTTCATTTCCCCCATGTAATTAGCTTTATAATTATTTCATGCATGCATTACCAAAATCATTTTAGCTTATCAATATTTCTCATCAACATCCATCAACCAGCCGGCCATTATTTCATTCCTTGCATACCGGCCATATTTTTACTATCTCTTTCACGTGGATATTAAATCATCATTCACCATTATTAATTTCCAAGAGGCAACCAACTTTTTATTAATTCAAATCAAAATAGCTGCCACCTCATTAATCCAAGCCGCCACTTTCATTTCTCCATGCACACAACCGTTTATCTCCAACTTCAACTCCCTCCACCACTTAAATTCTTCCAATCAATTAGTCGTTCAACCCATTCAGATTCCTCCATAATAATGCAGCCACTTTCAATTCTCAATTCCATAACCGTCCACATTTATTTAATTAAATATAGCCCACTTAATTTCACCAAGAGCAGCCCTTTACGTGAGCTCCTCTTCCTGAATTTGCCATTTCATAATCTCTCCAATCAATGCAGCCACCAATTAATTTCAAGCAGCCGGTTCTCTTTTTAATCCAATACATGCAGCCATTAAATTCTGTTAATGCATCCCTTCAATTCCTCCATAAAGTGCCCATATGACCGGTTAGCATATTCAATGGATACAAGCTCCATGCAAGTTGCCAAAATTCTTTATCCCTCTTAGAGGTTCAAAAGACACCATCATTTACTTCCTTGGATGATTCTAGATGGGATTTTCACCTATAAAAAGGGCAAGGATTCAAAGGAAAGGGGGAGATCGAGTCCATGCTTAGTTTGGATCGTTTCTAGTATAGTTTTTCTGCATTTTTTTTAGTGTAACTTTATTTTATGTCTTGTCTTTTTAATTCCTAGCTTAGATTTACTTTACTTGCAATTATACTTTTCTTTGCATAGAAATAAAAATGTCTTTCTTCTCAATTATGTTTAGCTAATTTTCATAGCATTTGATCGGATGAATTCTTAAGCTTTTATATTTCGTAATCTCTTATTCATAGTTTAGTTTTGGAAAACTATGATTTATCGTTGATTTGCAAATATTGATTTCATATTTCTAGGTTATGATAATCAAGTTGGATCCGTATTTTAGTTGATCGAGAGATCCGTGAATACGTTTAGATCGCTCATCGGTAGAAAGAGTTGCATGCATTCCTCGAGAGAGGGTGACACAAATCTTCCGGATTGGAGTCAAATCCAATAGTGGGGCTCATCACATAAAGCAAGCTTAGGGGTTTCTACTGGCCGAGGGGTCTTAATCGATCAACCTAAGGTTAGGTGGTAGTTCTCTCGAGAGAGGCTCTACCATATTTTGGGAACCTCCATGGTCAAGTTTGTCCAAATCAATTTATGATGTTTACAAAATATTTTACTTAAGAAGAATTCTCGATCAAATGTTTCATTTCTTTTATTATTTCTTTTATAAAACCTTTTAACTATTTTTCCGATAAAATAATTATAATTTGCGTGAGTAGAAGTACTCAACAACCCCGTGGAATACGACACTTGATATTTATTTCTAAATATCCTATACTATGAATGATAGGTGCTCTTGCCTATACTTCGTAGAATTTGGAGAAATTTTATATCCTAAATTTTACGTATCAACTGCCAAAGAAAACCCGCTCAATAGCAACCGCCATTGCCTGATCTTGGTCAGTAAAAATAGTTTTGGGTTTTTTGCCACCAACAAATTTCAGAAAGGTGTCAAAAACCCAACAAAAAAATCAATGTTTTCATCTGCAATGAAAGCGCAACCAATGCAAATACTTTGCCAGTGATTGTTAACAGCCATGAATGGGGCACATGTCAAATTATACTTATTTAATCTATACATTGTATCAAAAATAATGACGTCACCATAACAGTCATAATCTATTTTGCTGTGACCATCCATCCAAAAAAACTAGTTAACCTATTATGTTCATCTGTCCGCACATCATACGAGAACATGTTATCCTAGAGTTGTTTCTCCTGTAGCAACTTCATTAAGCTTATAGAGTCACCACTTTCAATTAAATCTCTTTTCCCTCGATGAACATAATTATAGGCATCAACCTTAGTAAACCCGATATTTTCAACACCTCCAACTTCATCGGATAGGAAATTGTAGGCATCCACTGTTCTGATACCGACACCTATCATATTTTTTAAAAAATTACCTTGCATATCTGATATTTTGTGATATGACCTCAATAAATGCTGCTCTTTCTCCAATGCAAGGGGGTGATTATGCTCCTCCATGAATTTTATAATTGTCCAGTTCTTACCATCTGTATCAGCTTTGAAATGTGGGCATGCAAGACAACTAGTTCGTGTATCTAATTTGTGATACTTTCTTGGTGATAGTTTTGTTTGCTTCTTTCCGGCTTTCGAACAACCATATTCACGGGCTTTAATAATTCTTGTGTGTGTCCAATATAGCGCATGTTATCTTCGAACACTAAATACTGTTTGATGGGCGTACTCACAGTACATAGCATACGCCTCTTCTTTAGAGTGCACAACATGGAAAGCAATTTTCTCTTTTCTCGCTTGGATGAAAGGTTTAAAAAACTTGTCAATACATCAATATAATGATCTATTTAACAGGAAATACAAAAAACAGTTTTACTAAAGCTTAGAAATACTGTTGAATGAATAATATAGTTGTGGTTACCTATAAAAATACAGTTGAATGAAAATACAGTTGCACTTAACACCACAAATACAGTTTAATGGAAATACAGTTGAGTGAAGAATGGTAGGCTAAGCACAGAAGAATGTAAGAATGAGAAGCTTACAAGACTGGTTTGGTCATGATTATCACTGCATTTCTCCATATCAACCCTGCCGATCTCAACTTCATTACTCCCCTTCTCCAATGACATCTTGTAAACAAGACTCTGAAGATACGAGAGGCGACCAAGCACGATATGTTTACCTCCGCAGAAAAATAGGGTTGCGATCCTAAAAAAAGAACCAAATACAAACCCTAGAAGAAGGTACTTACCTCTGTGCAGTGAGTAAGAGGTCCCCCCTTCGTCGACGGAGAAGATGAAGCCCTTCCCGGCGGGCTGACTTCTATCCACCCTCGTGGGGGAGATGATTTCGCCAGAGAGGTCGAAGAGGAGTCGAAGAGGAGTCGAAGAGAGGGAAGAGCTCAAAAATTTCCGTCGCGAGGTGGGCCCGGTCTAAAAATGCACTATTTATTGGCGCAGCTACAGGAAGCAGTGCTACTCTCATAAAAAAAATTTCGCTGGCTAGAGAGCATTGGGGCGCGGGTTCAAAAGCTGGCGGGGGAGTCGATTTTGCTTGGGGGAGCTTGATTACTACAGTCCAAAAGACCCAAAACTAAAGATAATGAGTGTAAAATAAAAGAGATAATTTTGAGGGCCAAAAGACCAAAATACCCAAAAGGGGAGTTATGAATGGTTATTTAATGAGGGTAGAGTATGTCCAAAAATGTTACACCATCCCCACTTTACTCTTCTCTTATATAATAAAGATATATATAAATTCATGAAAAAGGACTACAGGCAAATCTGTGTGCGTGAGCAACCCGGAAGAGAGCAGTCGACTACAGGGAAATCCCATGCAAGGCTACTATCTATGAAACTTAGAGTAACCCGATTTCCATCCACGTACCCTCCCACAAAATAATCCCCCCTACCCCCCCCCCCCCCCCCCTACCCCCCACCTCACACAAAATACTCCCTACCCCCGGGCAGTTTTTATAGTGCGGTTTTTAACCTCTTTATAGTACAGTTTTTTAATAGTGCCGTTTTTTATAGTGCATTTTTTATATAGAGTAGTGTTTTTAACATGTTTAAGACACCCGTTATATGCACCAGCTTTCCGACGTCAATGGCATCGAGCATCGCAAGCATCGCAAGCATCGCAAGAATTTTCCAACCCAAGAGAGTACCCTTAAACATGTACAATCTATTTTATATCCATTTGAAGCTTTGTCCACAACATTATGCTACTACTTTGATTCAAGCTCGCTGGGGTTGAAGCTCCCTGTTCTAGTTTCAATTCTGCTTTGAGGCTCCCTGTTCCAATTGTGTACCTGCATAAAAAGCACCTTTGTATGCAACATGCATCCCTTCATTTGGGTAAAGTTTGTATGTACTTAATAAATTGATATAGATTTGTGTAATGTTTGTATGCAACCCACAACCTGCAATATGCACCCTTGATTTATGTAATGTTTGTACGCAACCTGCAACACTTAATAAAGTGATATAGATTTCGCCACTTCGCACCTTTGTATGCCCTCTCTGTGTAATGTTTGTATGTACTCTCTCTGCACATGATGGATCCAAACCCTGAATTCTCATAAGGTTAGTCATATTTATATGTTCATATATTCTAATTCTCAAATGTTTCTAAATCTTTTATTTTTTAAAGCATGTTTCAACCTCATATAGTGCAGATTTTTATAGTGTAATTTCTATAGTAAAGCAATGTTGCTTTCTTGCAGGCTACACATTATCACGGGCATTGCACCATTGCACGGGCTACGCTGGTTGCATGTGGGTATAGTCCCCTTAGATTCGGCAGAAGCCCGCATGCCTGTGGGCACAGCTCGCAGGAGAGCATTGAACACGAGCATGATCTCTGTTGTATATATCACATATATTCATTTTTCCTTCATGTAACCCAGTCAAATTAATCCAAGTTTATTCCCACACGACAAGTTAACAATTTATCATTCAAGAATGCTAGATGGAAGAGAATGGAAGATTGGCCTCTAATTTCGCTCGCTGCTCCGCCTCTGATTTCGCACGCAAGATTGGCTCCTTTGATTTTGCTCTTCTCCGTCCAAATTATTGGAAATGAAATCAGCCTCAATCAAATAAAAGTCGCCTGCTACAGCACTTATCAGCTTTGTTATATGCACTATGCTTTAATTAATCTCCCCCTCTTAATGTATCTCCCACCTGCATTAACGGGTGTTAATTACTGCTTCTAGTTGCTTCTATTATGCTTATTTAAGCTCTTGTAATCTTCATTTCAATCTAAGTAAAAAAAAACTTTAGAACTTTATTCTCTTTTCTACCGTGCCATCTACCTGCTAAGATTAAGTTAGAGTTAAGTGAGACCAACAGTGGTATCAGAGCAAGTTAGTATCCTGATCATCAAGTGTTTTTCATTCCATTGCCTCATCATCTACCAACCATGCCCCTTTATACACCCATTCCACCATCCCCATCTTTAATGGAGAGCTTTACTACTTCTGGAGTGACAAAATGGAGACACTCCTCCGTTCACAGGACTTATGGGACATTGTAAAAGATGGGCCAACACCAAGTGACAAATCCAAAGATGGAGAACCTCCAAAGTTCACAAAGGAAGAAATGAAGAAGGATGCATTGGCCTTGCACCTCATTCAGCAAGGCATTGCTCCATCAATTTATCCCATAATTATGGGGTCGAAAACTGCTCAGGAGGCATGGGTCAGACTAGAAAACGAGTACAAAGGCTCAAAGAAGGTAATAAAAATAAAACTTTACTCTCTAAGACGCAATTTTGATTCAATCATAATGGGAGAAAATGAAACTGTTCAAGATTTCTTGGCAAAAGTCATTAGCATTGTAAATCAGATTAAGAGTCTTTGGGGAACAATTGAAGAACAACAGATTGTAGAGAAAATTCTAAGATCACTACCAAAGACCCACAAACACATTGGTTCTGACATCCTTGAGGCTCACGATCTAGAAAAGCTCACTGTTATTGATCTTATGGCATCTTTACAAACCCATGAGGACTTGCTCAACCATGATGAACCCATGTTAGAGAAGGCCTTCCATACAAAAATGTTTTTTCAGAAGAGAAATCCTGAGAGAAAGAACATTGAAGCCTCAGACAACCGACCCAAGACTGAAAACAGAAACTTCAACAGAGCAAATAAAAAACCAAGTAAAACACCCCATCAAAATGAAAAATACTGCATCATATGCAAAAAATAGAACCATGAGTCCAGGGACTGTTTCTTTAGATGCAAAACTTGCAAAATTCCAATTTCCAAACCATTCAGCAGAAAGGTGCTGGCACAAACCTAAAGAAGAAGCCAACATCACAGAAACTGATGATGACCAGTTCTTATTCACTTGTAATACATCTAAAAACCCAGAAAAATCATCCACATGGTTTGTTGATAGTGGATGTTCCAACCACATGGTGAACCACAGGGACTTCTTCACCATACTTGATGAAACTTGGAAATCAGAAGTGACATCAGGGGATGGAAAGAGGGAAATAATACAAGGTAAAGGGACCATTGCTGTCATTACACCTGAAGGAACAACCAAGCTAATAGCCAATGTTCAATATGTCCCCACACTTACACAGAACTTATTAAGTGCAGGACAACTCATAAAGAAGGGCTATAAGGTCTATTTTAATCACAAGACATGTGAAATAGTAGAACATAAGGGTAATACTATAGTTGTGGAGGCACATATGAATAGCAGTAACATCTTTACACTAAGTCTGAAACCAGCTGGGATACAAACCCTAGCACCCATACCAACCAGATCATTTTATCAAGGGATGTAAGAATGGTCCAGAGTTAAATTCGTCGAACCTAGGGTTTGATTCGTCGAACCCAGAGGGAGATTCGTCGAACTCAGACAAATTCGTCAAACTCAGAGATAAGATCGGTCCAGTTTCGTCGAAGCAGTCAGGGCTGCTTTCGTCGAACTTAGGAAAAGCTCGAGAAGTCGATTCGTCGAACCCAGATCAATGATGAAGAAAGGTCCAGATTTAGAGGGGAAGACATTTCGTCGATCTCAGGAAAAGCTCGGAGTAAGGAACGGGAAGATAATTCGTCGAAGCTGTCAGGGAAGCTTTCGTCGATCTCAAGGAAAAGCTCGGAGTAAGGAGCGGCGCTGATTTAGAGGGGGTATTGGAAATGAAATCAGCCTCAATCAAATAAAATCCGCCTGCTACAGCACTTATCAGCTTTGTTATATGCACTATGCTTTAATTAATCTCCCCCTCTTAATGTATCTCCCACCTGTATTAACAGGTGTTAATTACTGCTTCTAGTTGCTTCTATTATACTTATTTAAGCTCTTGCAATCTTCATTTCAATCTAAGTAAAAAAAAACTTTAAAACTTTATTCTCTTTTCTACCGTGCCATCTACCTGCTAAGATTAAGTTAGAGTTAAGTGAGACCAACACAAATCCATCGTCGCTCCGCCGGTAAGCGTGGTTTTGTTTGCGATTTTTTTTCGTTTTTCATTTCATTTTTTCCTTCTACCTTGGATTTCTAGGTCGCCCCTGATTTCGTTTTTTTCTTGAAGCTCATAGGCAAAGGGGATTGTTTCCTAATGATGAAGATTGGGCAGTTGAATTCTTGAAACTCAGTGAACATGATGTGTTTGCCACATTCATCCAGGTATTACCTCTGTTCCAGGCGAAGGAGATTGTTTCCTGATGGATGCATTGAGACTTATTATCATAAGATCATAATCTTTCATCCAGGTATTAACTTTGTTCGTCAATTTTATGGATGCACTGAGCCTTATTATTTCAGATGTTACTTTTACCATTAATGTTATTTAAATTGAAGCTCATTAGTGAGAGAGCTAAAGGAAGTGTCTTGGAGTCTTTGTGTATGTCATGAACATAATTTACATATGCATCCTACCCAATATCAATTTATTAGAGAAATGTGTATGTCCTGAAGATCAATACTAATTATATGAGGCTACTAGAGTTTCCCAGTGTGTTTTATTTTCTCTGCATGTAGTTTTATTCTCTGACACATGATTTTTTTTAATTTGGGTGAATATGAGAGTAGTTCATTGGAGATAGCCTACTCGGAACCAATTTATTGGTGGAGTGGTCCTGAATCTATTTATATGCGTTAGACTACATGGATTATTTAGAAATGTTTAATCAAAATTATTTCATTAGAATATTTTAAGTTAAACTCCATCGCCAAAATCATTTTATGTACTTAAAATGCATGTATAAGACTTCATGAGATTATTGAGGCACGCAATATCATGGTTCGGTCCACATCGGATCGTTGAAATTAATAAATTTCGGTAAGCAAATACCACGTGGTTAACCCTCATCCACATAATATTACAACATTGTCATCAATGCAGATTGTATATATTAGATTGATGTGGTTATTTCTCAAAGTCATCGTATGTTAATTTACTTCTACATCCAAAGCGACTACAAATTGCATCAGTTATTTTGATTTGCATTCTAATTTTATGGACAGATATTACACTATAAATTGCACTGATTCTGGGAGGTTGCATCTTAATCAAAGCAAAGAGTATGTGTTGGAAACGAGACCTTCCACGGCGAACACCTCCACTCCACGGTGAACACACCACTCGCGAGCACTACCCTCTTCCTCTGGCGAGCTCACACACTCGGCGAACTACACTCCAGCGAGATCACTCCTGCACGCGCGAGCCGGCCTGGCGCGAGACGGCGGCGGCGAGAACACCTTCAGGCGAGTCGAACTGGGCGAGTGCGGGCTGCTCCACTGGCGCGAGTGCAGGCAGGCGAGCTGCTCCTCCTTCTCCTCTACGTCCAGCGGTGAGATGGGCTGCTCCGGTGAGGCTCCTGTAGTCGAGATGAAGATGGTGACCCTCCACGCGAGATCCTCCTGCTGGAGTGAGCAGGCGAGAAGAAAAATGGCGAGAAGGAAATGCTAGACCGATTCCTGCGGGAATAAAATAAAGTGCTCTTCCGGTCATTCACATCACCTCCATAGTCGCTATTGAGGTAGGCCGACACCACATCCATCTGCGAGACCTTCCACCCATGATGAGCTACGAGTGCGATGATCAACCTGATGGTGTCGATCCTCGCCACTGGGGCGTAGACCTCGTCATAGTCCACTCCTTGGAATTGCCTATAGCCCTTCACGACGAGTCTCGCCTTGTGCTTCTCCACAGCTCCTTCCTTGTTCTTCTTCACCTTGTAGACCCACTTCACCCCGAGGGGTTTGTGGCCCGCAGGTGGATCGACTAGCCTCCAAGTGTCATTCCTCTTTGTGGAAGCTATCTCAGCATCCATCGCCATCCTTCAAGATTTCTCCTGGGCAGCTTCGTCATAGGAGTGCGGCTCGCAATCTGCCAACAAACAATACAAAGAAAAATTGTTAAGTGTTGGTGTCATCTCCTCGTAGATCTCCTCCAACCTACTTATCTTATGTTGAGGACGATCAGCTTTGCTTCCACTAGTGCTCGCTCCACTAAAACTTCCTCCACTTGAGTTGGTAGTGCAAACTCCCCCTGAATTTCCACTAGGTGGTGATGGTGGCTCAGCCTCACCATTCTCAGCTCCTGCTTCATGACCACCTTCTTCCTCATCTTTAAAGAACATCCCCTTCTTGCTCCTTGTCTCCTCATCCCAGCTCCAGCAGCTGTCTTCTTCAAACACCACATCCCTTGAGACTATGGCCTTCTCCGTCACCGGGTTGTATAACTTGTAAGCCTTGCTCTCCAGAGCGTAGCCCACAAAAATGCACTTCTCGCTCCTATCATCGAGCTTCTTCCTTCTCTGGTCCGGGACGTGAGCATGAGCTACACACCCAAAGACCCTAAAGTGCTTCACACTTGGCTTCCAGGCACTCCAAGCCTCGAACGGGGTCATGAACTTCACACTCTTTGTGGGTCATTTGTTCAATAGATACACTGCACACTGCACTGCCTCCGCCCAAAACATCTTTGGCAACCCTTTGCCCTTCACCATACTCCTTGCCATGTTCATGATGGTGAGATTCTTCCTCTCTGCGACTCCGTTTTGCTGTGGTGAGTGCGCCGCCGTCAACTGGTGTGAGATTTCATTCTCCTTGCAGAAAACATCAAGCAGCCTCGAGGTGTACTCCCCACCCCGATCTGTCCTCAGCACCTTCAGTGGCTGACCACTCTCCTTCTCCGCCATCGCCTTGAACTCCTTGAACTTGTCAAGGGCCTCAGATTTTTTTTTCAAAAAATACACCCAACACTTCCGACTGAAGTCATCCGTGAAGGTTATATAGTATTTGCTTCCGCCCGCTGAGATGGTGTCAAACAGACCTGCAATGTCCGAGTGAACCAGTTCAAGTTCTCTCCTTGCTCTCCGAGACTTCCCTCCTTCAAACGTCAACCTCTTCTGCTTCCCCTTCGTGCACGCCTTGCAGACTTTCTCCGGAGGTGAGATCATTGGCAAATCCTCCACCATCCTGGAGTGGGATAGCAGCTTCTAGCCTGTGAAGCCCAAGTAGCCCATCTGATGGTGCCACAGCCATGCTTCCTCTTCTTCCTCCGTCCTCGTGAGACATGTCGTCTCTTGAGTATCCATCTTCAATGTAAAGAGACGGTTCGTCGTCATCTTCACCTTCACCACTTCTTTCCCTTGATGGTTCTTCATCGCCAAAGACCCATCCTTCAACTGGACGCAGTAGCCTCTCTCCACCAACTGCCCAAGGCTCAAGATGTTAGTCTTCAAGCATGGCATGTAGAATACATCATTCAGATGCACCTTCTCTCCATTCAGCTTCACAACCACCAAGCCTTTTCCTTCCAGCGAGATCTTCGAAGCATCACCAAAACTAACCTCACCCCCACTGGGCTCAAGGTTAGTGATCATCTCCTTATCTCCGCACATGTGGTTGCTCTCCCCTGTGTCCAGGTACCAGACTTCATTTCTTCCTTCCTCCACTCCTCTGTAGGTTAGGAACATCATCGGGTCTCCGACGCCAGTGTTGTTCCCATTGTTCCTAGCCCTGGCATAATGGTTTGCCTCTTCTCTCTTCCTCGGAGCCCAACAGTCATAACTCATATGCCCGAACTTGTTACAGTTGTAACATTGGATTTGGGGCATATCTCCTCGGCCTCTTCCTCAGCCTCTTCCTCTTCCTCTTCCTTCTTGCCAACCTTCTTGAGGTCGCTCCGCCTCTCTCTAGAAATTTTGGTTTTTCCTTGGTCTCTACCTCCTCTTCTACCTCTGCCTCTGCCTTGGCGACCTCGGCGACACTGGTCGCCTCCTCTTCCGGAGCTCTCTCCAAAATTTAGCTGAGTCTGGAGTGCTTTTCCCAAGCCACTCATTTCTTCATCATCTTGCAGCATCCTATACTCATGAGCTTGCAAAGAGCCTACAAGCTCGTCAACGGCTATCTCGGTGAGGTCCTTCGACTCTTCGATCGCCACCACTATATGACGGAACTTCTTGGACATAGATCTCAACAACTTCTTCATAAAGCTCAAATCATCGATCGTCTCCCCATTGCGCTTCATCTCATTTGTGAGCGTCCGCAGACGGGTCACATAGTCACCGACCTTCTCAGTGCTCTGCATCTTCGTTACTTCATATTCCGCACGGAGGGACTGTAGCTTCACCTTCTTTGTCTGAGATCTTCTCGAAGGTCGCTTCGTCGACCCCTTGATACAACAAGAACAATGCTTTCTTGTCAGCCTTCCTTGTTTCTCTAAGTGTCGTCTTCTGGGCGTTAGTTAGCGTCGCCTCTGCTGCAGCAGTACACTCCTCATACCCATTCTCAACTATATCCCATAGTTCTTTAGAGGCGAGTAGCACTCGCATCTGTATGCTCCAATTCCCATAATTTGTCTTTGTCAACTTGGGGACTTGCCCGGACATTGTTCCACCCGTCTCCATCGCTTCTACTCCTCAAACCTTCCAAGTCACCGCAAAGGTTTGTAACCTCGCTTTGATACCACTTGTTGGAAACGAGACCTTCCACGGCGAACACCTCAACTCCACGGTGAACACACCACTCGCGAGCACTACCCTCATCCTCTGGCGAGCTCACGCACTCGGCGAACTACACTCCGGCGAGATCACTCCTGCACACGCGAGCCGGCCTGGCGCGAGACGGCGGCGGCGAGAACACCTTCAGGTGAGTCGAACTGGGTGAGTGCGGGCTGCTCCATTGGCGCGAGTGAATGCAGGTGAGCTGCTCCTCCTTCTCCTCTACGTCCAGCGGCGAGATGGGCTGCTCCGGCAAGGCTCCTGTAGTCGAGATGAAGATGACGACCCTCCACGCGAGTTCCTCCTGCTGGAGTGGGCAGGCGAGAAGAAAAATGGCGAGAGGGAAATGCTAGACCGATTCCTGCAGGAATAAAATAAAGTCTCTCTCACTATATATTCGTTCTCTCTCTCTCACTAAAATTCTGCCAAAAATTTCTCTCCAACTTCTATATCAACCCCTCAAACTTTACAAAAGACACAAGCCTATTTATAGGCAAAACAAAACCTCCCTACCTCTCTCCGCAATAAATGTGTTTCTTCTCTCTCCACCTTTACAATTAATACAAAATACATATAAACTTAAATTAAAGGAGTTGACCAAGTCAACAAAAAACTAAAGCCAACAGTATTGCCTGTCCAAATCTTGCTTCGTAAAAAGCAATGTCTCCAATATTCAGCAACAGTACCTCTCTTAAAGGATTAATATTAGGATATATCGTCTGAAACTCATTCTATGAATATTGTTAAAGGGTGGTTTGACAGACGGCGATGTAATATTTGTTAGTTGTGCTTTCACGATGTTTGTGTATTTTCTCGCTGATTCACGTATTAAAAATTAATGTTAGTTTGAATGAGGAAGGCTGCAAAATTTGTTTAGCTTCTTTAAATTGATCTTCTTTTTTGGCTTATCTTATTTAAACAAAGTAACTGTTTATTGGCAGGGCACAACTGCGGCGAATATGTCTCTTACCTACTCGACTGGCAAAGAGAGCACCATCTCTTTGAATCACTGCTTGCGCACATGTATTCTGTAACATCCCCCAGACAACTAGACCCCAGGATGGTTTTGTTATGACTAGGTCATGATAAAACCCTAGGATGCGCAAAGAGAACATAAGATCTTAGGCTTGAGGCGAAAATCGTCATGGTCTGCGGATAGTGATTTTCAGTTACCAAGCCTAAGGTTGACCTTAGGGCATCACCATGACCCATGACCCCACCATGACGTGTCTAACCCAGTAAAGAGGTCCCCTCGTAGTACCTCAATTACCCAACCATAGAATGAAAGGGGTATATTGAATACGGCGCTAGCGCCGCTGCTAGTGGCTAGCGCCGGCGCCAAAAAATATATATGCTTCTTCTCGTATTAATGGAGCTCTAGAGTTTTATTTAAAAAACTTCTGTAGAATTTTATTATACGTTTGATGTTCCTAATTTTGCTGAAGTAGAAACTACAATAATGTTATCAATAATGCATCTAGGCGGGCTTCGCCCGCATCCACGCAGGCTCTGCTTCGCCCGCATCCACGCGTGCTCTGCCTCTTCTCTCTGTTGTCAAATTAACCTACGCATGAACTTCTCTTACATTTGATAATAATTTCCAAATGAAATCCATGCATACCTTGCTTTATAAATCATCATCATTTATCTTAGAAATACTCTTCTATTCCAACATATCCTTATATTTACAGTCATATCACATATTTTAAACAACCTTGCTAGTCTCTTTCATTCGGAGGTTGCACGATCACCTGCCAAATTTTGGGTTTGTATATTACTCGAAAGAGCCTCATCTAGAAAAACTCATATATGCCTCCCCCGCCTGCTTATCACACCAACATTCAACAGTAATTCCAGCACTTTGACGATTCAGCACTTTGACATGCATGTTTATTACTTGGAATAGGGTTTGATTTATATTTTTTTATATATAGAAGACCATATTGGAAAGGTATTATTACAAGAAGGATATGTGGGGTGCTGGAAGGGATTAATTACTAAACATCACCAAGTAATAAATATATGGTGAGCAGGGAATGGGGAGATGATTTAACGTAATTAAATCACTGTCCAAAATTTAGTAGTCAATACGAGCATCTCCGCACCAAAAATGTAGGAGATGGTTGTTGAACTTTTGGAGAACTATACTCGGCTCTGGGGCAAGTCCGGGTAAGTCGCCTAGACTTGACATACTATGCCATTTTAGTCTAGAAATTTTTACTTGATCATTTAAGATGTTTTTATTGCTTTTTAAAATTTTGTGATATAATTATATTTAAAGATCTCAAGCACACTCTCTTGACTTTTTCAAACTAATGATATTTTACACAGTTTGGATGTTGTCTCCTTGAATGCCTCAAGGAAAGTTTAGTGCAGTTAACCATATAAACTATTGATACTTTTTCAAACTAATGATATTTTACACTCTCATAATTTTACGATGCTGCTGTGCTGCCACCGTCCGCTCCATGCATACACCTCCATATAGATACCTGCAGGAATGTTATGCCCTCTAGGATCTTTGGCGCCGACGCAAGATAAGAATTCAGCACCCCATCTCCACTTCTCCAAGGCCCGCCATCTTAGCAAATTTTGAGTTTCAAGTTGCACTTACAGGAGCAAGATATGAGGTAAATAAGAGTTCCAATGACATTGATGGGTTTTTTCTTGGTATAAATTCAGGGAGTTGTTGTCCACCATGGAAAATAGAAGCAACTTCTGATGATACATTTGATTCTTCATTTGAATCTCAAGGAACACTATCATTTTTTCATGTCCACTATCATTGTTCGTATTATAGGAATCCGAGATTTTTTTAAATTTTCTACCTTAGTTCATATATGCCATGAGTGCCTTTTTTTTTATTTTGGTTTAAGTCGTACTTCGTAGATGCCATAAGTTACCATTTTCCATCTTAATTGGACATCATGTTCGTACATGTTGTTATTATAGGAATCTGAGAAATTTTTTAATTTTGTGCTTAGTTCATAGATGCCATGAGTTCCCCTTTTTTCATTTTCGTTTAAAGTCGTAGTTCGTAGATGTCCTGAGTTCTCTTTTTCCAGCTTAATTGGACATTAGATATTGGTGTGCTTCTCTTTTTCCTGTTACAGAAGCAGCAATTTTTATAATGGCTAATGTGTTCCTTTAATTCACTCACATTTTGTTAAGTCGTTATCTGAATATTAAGTAGAATCCTTAAATGTTTAGTACAAGATAGTCTACATGGTCATGTTTACTTATGGCATAGAAATCAGTCATGTGAAATATAGCGCTTGGAGCTTGAGAAGCACTCTTGGACAACTTTGAGTGGCATCTTTTTAATTGGTTCTGTGCAGTGTAAGCCAAAGATTTTAGACCGAATAGAAGTATGAAAATGGAATTTGATACAATATGGAAACTCTCCATCTTTAGCCTGACATCTGGAAATACCAGATAAAGATTGATTTAAATCAATAAAATTTTGAAGAGACATTGGATTACTTGAACAACAATCAGAATACATAATTTTGATTTGAAGAAAAAAATACTTGCTTTTGAAGATTACAGATGAACAAATGTTTGAAATTTTATTACTTGATGGATGTCTGGGTCTTCATTTTATAGATTTTCTGTAACCGTCTATTCTAGGATTATTTAGTTCTAGATGAACATATGTTTGCATTTTCTAGCAGAACGGTTATGCTACCACATGTATGTGTTGTGCCTCACTCCTTTCCTTCATGCCATCCCCTGCAGGAAAATAGGTAAATTTTATTCGTTGTTTAGCACTTTCGTATTTCCTTTCTTGGGGATGATATTGCATTTTGTTTTCAAGGGCTGGAGATAACTACAGAAGGAAGGGGAGAGGTATCACTGGCAAGCCATGCAAGTATAACTTCTTTTGGATTTGAATATCAGGCAAGCTGCGTAGAATTTGTATTTTGATTAAAAAAAAATCTTTTTGTTTGAATTTATAAAAAAATAGAGAAATAAATGTCCTATTTATGATTCAATGATTTACTCCCTATTGCAATATAGACAAGCTTATGATTCAATGACTCAACTGAGCATAAACAAAACAACAAAATCGCCCAAACAACTTGAGGATTCGACGCCATAGTAATTATAGAGTGAGCATAATCTTTTGTAGCAAGGGTTACTGATGCAGGACGGCGCGAAGGGTTTGCGCGCCTGTCGGCAATTTCTAAGAAACTCTAAATGCATATAATTAAAAATTGAAATTTGAGCGAGCGTTGCACAAACTTTAAGAAATTAAGCAACTAGATTTTTTTATAAAACACAAAATTACTATATTGTTTGAAATGAATTTTCTTGAAAAAGATTCGATTCTAAATCCGGGGAAAGAAGTTCGCAACTTTCGTTCTGTTCTCCTTATCGTAGCAAACAGAAATCGTGAACTCCAAATATGTTTCCATTTGGAGTTTTCAACGTAGCATTTGCTGACAAAACCCGGGCGAAAATCCAGCAATGAATCTATTAACCTAAAGAGAAATGGGAGGAATCAATTAACGCACGCAAAGGAAGGGGAGGAATCAATTACCCACGGAAACAGTCGTCTTTCCGCAACCGATGCCGACGGCGATCCCGCGAGGAATTCCTCGTCACCTTCGATCTCGCTCTCCAAGATTGGCCGCTGTCATACACGGGCGCCACCAAATTAATTCGCTCACACTCTCACTAAGTGGCTCCACGGAATCTCAACACTCGCTGTCACAACCCGCATTTTCTCCGTATTAAACAATACATTAGAGTATGAGAAAATACGTGTCGTGATGCCACGTCGTGCAGGGGACAACTGCAGACGCTCAGACAATTCCTACTCCTATTACTTATCATGAAAAATCCATGAATTATAATTTTAAAACATGATTTCAGTTATGTTTATTAACCGTGTCCCTCGGTTCAGTGGATCAACTAATCCACGAATAACGGTGTAAGTAGAAATATGCATCGAAAAATACTAAGTCTTATTCACTTATTACACTATATGAACATAACAATCCAATGATTATAACATATTATGCAGACCTCTAGGTTTAGTATGAGTATGAAAAGTCAACTTTTTTATAACCTTTAAAATAAAGTGATATTCGTTTTAAAAGATGCTATGAAATGGTAGCACAAGTTCTTTTATACTTTAAAATATCTAACATGCAATCCTAGCACAAAACTTCTCAGAGAGCAAGTAAACTACTCCAAAAACAGCAAAAAAATGACTAGCAGCTAGCAAAGTGTTCAAAATCAACAAACTCTGTGGGTGTCAACAATCTGACACTAACCCATAGAACTCAAAACTATGTCTGAACCAAAACAAAATAAAACCACGGACATCTACCTCACAATAATGAGGAGAAAAAGACACAGCTGCTACTGCAACACTGAAACACCAGCTCTAGCTCCACAGACCGCTACTGCTCTGAACCTAAGGCAATCACAAGAGAGAATGCCCCCGCAACAAGGTACAAGTGACGGCAGGAAACAAAACAAAGTAAACAACGGTTCATGGGGGTACCAACCCAAGACCAACTATACTGAAAGTAAAGTACAATACGCGTGGTAAAGAAACAATGAAAACAATTACGTGAAAATTCACGTATACCCTGTCAATACCAAGAGCGGTGGAAAACCCAAAAGCTTATGAACACATCTATAATATGAAAGTCAAAACAATGCTAAAATAATTCTTGTAATTAAGTGTTTTTAGCAAACACTAACACCTGTAAGAATTCGGTGACTGTGGGGGGAATACCTCCGCCAGCACACCCGCAGAACAAACTCCACAAGGGCCAAGGATAGGGTGATCTCATAGCCTAATACACCCAAACTGGAAGTATCCAGTAACTGCGGTGGGAGAAACCTCCGCCAGCACACCAGCAGTAAACCAACAAACATCAAACAAACCAACCCATAAAATATCCAATTTAAGTACAAAGCACTGTGGCGGTGATTTTAGTCCACCAACACCAATAGCCTCAAATCGACAACCTATAACTCGAGAACGGCACGACTGACTAGACTAGATACTGCTAGTCTTAAAGCACTGAACTCACCAAGGCAATCATGCCTTGTCAAACAACCAAGTAGATTCGTTGAACAAACTCGTCGCACAAACATAACTAACCTGAGGCCCACTCGGAGAGTGATCAACCTCTTTAACGAAATCAAAGACTAAATTATCTGATTTTAAAGACTTATACAACGAATATGAAAGGACTAATTCGACGAGCGAAACTCGATCGACGAAGCGTAGCAAGAACTTTGTCAAGGTTACACGGTTGATTTAATATTAATAAGTCAAAACATCAATATCTCGACTCGACGGGTGGGAAGAACAAGTGGAGATCACACACATACTAGACGCAATCATCAAAACGAAACGGCCAAAAAGTATTAACCTAACAACAAGCGTTCAAGAATGCGATTTCAAGTGCGGCACACACAGTATTAGTGAATTAAAAAGGAATAAAAGACCATACCACGATCAAAATGGGAGGGAAGAGGGGGAAAACACCACTTGTCTAGATTTCACCGGAAATGCCCTCCGAACTACTCCTCGTCGTAGATCGGTCCAAAAGAAGACACGAGGAGGAAGAATCTACAGAAAACGGTCAAAAAAAGAGGTTAGGACCGAAAACCCTAGCGCGAAAAAGTCCATGAAACGAGAAATACTCACCACGAACGCGTAGCTCTCGTCGAGAGCTTTCCGAATGTATGCTCGGTTGAAAATTTCGTCCACCGAAGCTCCGTCGGCGGCGATCGGAAGAACCACGAAGCAACGCCTCTTTCTCTCTCTCTCTCTCTCTCACGCTCTCTTTCGACCGAAGAAAGGAAATCGAGGGGAAGATAATATATTATATATAATAATAATAATAATGTATATGTATTAAATTATTAATCATTCAACGATTCGTTGAATGCTCAAGACGATTCGCTGCATCGATTCGTCGCAACCATTCGTTGAATCATTTTTTTTTATTTTATATATGTATATTTATTTATTATAATAATAGTTATTACGGACGGCTAAATGCATCCCGATTCCAATGAAAATCGCTAAGGCTGAGCATAATATTCGAAACTCGAAAGTCGCTCGAAAATCGCTCGAATATTGAGCCGAATCGGAATCGGTTACAATTGATTCGACTCAATTTGAGTCGATTCAATTTAACTCGAATCTGATTTCGAGTCGATTTCGAGCCAGCCCTGAATTGCTCGAAATATGATTTGAATCAACTTGAATTGATTAAAAATATTATTTATTTATTAATATGTTATTATTTAAAAATTAAAAACACTAAATTTTAAACCTAAATAAAAATATTGAAGGTTTTAATTGTTTCATTCCCTAAATTTAGAAGTTTCCCAATTTAATTTCGAGCCAATTACGAATAAAGAGAAAATTTGCATAATTTCGAGCCAGCTTGATTCGATTTTGAATCAGCTCGATTCGATTTCGAGCCAGCTCGATTCGATTTCGAGCCAGCTCGATTCGATTTCGAGCCAGCTCGGAATCGAGCCATTTCGAGTCGAGTTGAGTCGACTCGAAATCGATTTCGATTTCGAGCCGAGTTCGACTCGAAAATTTCGATTTCGAGCCGAGCCAAAATCGCTCGAACTCGACTCGATATCAGCCCTAAAAATCGCACCTAAGAGGAAAGTCGACGCTACGAATCCAACGGCGAAGTCAAAACCAAAATCTGACGTGCCATTCTCGAGATATAAATTTCCAAAGTTTACGGCGAACAATTAATTCTACAAAATTTCCAAAATGCGTCGAGGCTCCAGAACGGCCCGGATCGCAATGAAACTTGACGAGCAAGTCTAAAATTAAATAATTATTTTCCTAACGTAAAATTTTCCAATTCCGGGTCGCTTCAAAATTTAGTCGACTTCACGCATACGCGAAAACGCGCAAACGGTGACGCGCCGTCAACTTGACATTAAATGTAATGCCCTGACGTCATAAACACGTCATCACTGAATTAAATAATTAACGAAAAAATTAGGGGCGTTACAGTCACCCCTCCGAAAAAGAATTTTCGTCCCGAAACTTAACACATAACTCAAAACTAAAACAACATGAATAGTCAAAGGCTGACAAACGAAAAACTTACCATAAAACTAAGAAAATAGATGCGGATGAGAATCCCTCATCGCTGACTCCAACTCCCACGTCGCACTCTCGACGTCTTGATTCCACCAAAGATCTTTGACCATGGGGATTGACTTTCTCCGCAACACTCGATCCTGAGCCTCCAGAATACTAACAGGTTCTCTTTAACATATGAAAGGTTAGGCTGCAACTGGGGCATCGAGTCAAGGACACGACGACCACTAAGAACACACTTCCGCAACTGGCTCACATGAAACACATCATGGACATCAGGGAAGGTAGCAGGCAAATCCAACCTGTACGTTGACACTTCGATGCGCTCAACAATTTGGAAGGGTCCCATATAATGGGGATCCAATTTATGGTTCCTTCCAAATCCTCTAACACCAGGCATCGGAGTAACTTTCAGAAAAACTAAGTCCCCAACTGCGAACTTCAGCTCAACCCTTCGTTGATGTGCGTACTTCTCATAACATTCCTGAGCTACACGGAGCTTTTCCCGAATATGAGTTACAACAATACTCATCTCTTCAAGGGCTTCCGGACCTAGCAAAGGCCTCTGACCAACCTCGGCCCAAAACAAGGGAGTCATACAGGCCCTCCCATACAAAGCCTCGAACGGGGTCATCTGCAAACTTTCTTGATAACTGTTGTTATACGCAAACTCCATAAGTCTGAGACGCTCGTCCTAAGATCCACCGTGGTCCAAGATGTAGCACCTAATCATATCTTCCACGATTTGATTAACTCGCTTGGTTTGACCATTGTTCTGCGGATGGTACGCAGTCAAAAACCTGAGGTCGGTGCCCAAAGCTCCCTGCAAGCTCTGCCAGAATCGTGACATAAACCTGGAATCTCGAGCTGACACGATACTCGCTAGCACTCCGTGCAAACGAATGACCTCATATAAATACAACTCTGCTATCTTCTTCATAGAATATCCGATCTTGAAAGGCACAAAGTGAGCACACTTCGTCAGTCTATCCACTATGATCCACACTGAGTCATGCCCTAGGGAGATCTTGGCAAACCAGTATTAAAGTCCATCGATCTACTCTCCCACTTCCAACTCGGTATGTCCAAAGGCATCAACTTGCCACCAGGCGTTTTGTGATCTGCTTTGACACGCTTGCAGGTGAAGCACTCAGACACAAACTTAGCTATATCATTCTTCATTCCATACCATCACACGATCTGCTTCAAATCTCTATACATTTTCGTAGAACCAGGGTGGTAGGCCACACTGGAACCATGTGCTTCATCTGAATCCTTGTTTGAATATTACCCACCGAAGGGATACAAAAACTTCCTCGGTACTTCAGGGTACCGCCTTCGTCTATCGAGAAGTCAGGCAATTCTCCCTTCTCTTCCCTTCCTCGGAGATGCTGAAGATCTGGGTCTTCTTTCTGATGTACCCTCATAAGGGTGATCCACGAAGGTTCTTCTGCCTCCAAGCAAGAGGGCCCGACACTACTGTCGACTAAAATGTCCATCAAAAGGAACTCCTCAACCAAAGACTGCACGGTAAGGTTGAAGATCTGCGTGGTCTTTCTGCTCAACGCCTCAACTACCACATTAGCCTTGCCCGAATGATACTGGAATTCCATGTCATAATCCACAACGTTCTACAACCACCGACGCTGACCCAAATTCAGCTCCTTCTGCATGAAGACGTACTTCAAGCTCTTATGGTCTATATAAATCTTGCACAACGCGCCATACAGTAAATGCCTCCAAAGCTTCAGGGCGTAGATCACAGCCGAAAATTCTAGATCATGCGTAGGATAATTTTTCTCAAGGACCTTCAACTGTCTCGACCCGTATGCAATCACTTTACCTCCCTGCATCATGACACATCCGAGACCGACGTGCGATGCATCCACATAAATAATGTACTCCTCTCCTTCGGTAGGTAAGGTCAAAACTGGAGCAGTGCACAATCTCCTCTTTAATTCTTGAAAGGCTCCTTCGCACTCATCGCTCCACATAAATGTTGTGTTCTTCTGCGTGAGCTTAGTCATCGGAGCAGAATATACTAAAAATCCTTCCACAAACCTCCTATAATAATCTGCCAACCCCAGGAAGCTTCTGATATCCTTGGGTGTAGTAGGTCTCTTCCAATTCATAACAGCAGAAATCTTCTCTGGATCCACGAAAATTCCATCCTTAATCACTACGTGGCCCAGAAAGGACACCTGAAGAAGCCAGAACTCACACTTGCTCAGCTTCGCATATAACTTATGCTCCCTCAAGGTAGCCAACACTAATCGCAAGTGCTAAGCATGCTCTTCGGCGCTCCGAGAATACACGAGAACGTCATCTATAAACACGACTACGAAATGAACAAAGAAATCATTGAACACTCGGTTCATCATATCCATGAAGGCAGAGGGTGCATTCGTCAGTTCAAATGACATCACCAAAAACTCAAAATGCCCATGCCGGGAACGAAAAGCTGTCCGTGGAACATCTGACTCGCGGATCCTTAACTGGTGGTAGCTTGAACGAAGATCAATCTTTGAAAACATTGTGTTACCACGCAACTGATCAAACAGATCGTCTATCCTCGACAACGAATACTTAGTCTTGTTGAAAAACTTGAGGTCCGGAGGTGAAGTAAAATGCGGAACACTTCACAAAACTTTTGTCACAACCCGCATTTTCCCAAGAATTTAATACATATTATCAAAGCAAGGGGAAAATACGCGTCGTGATACCACGTCCTGCAGGAGACGACTACAGACGCTCAGGCAAACACTCCTTACGATAAAATTTATGAAAGACATATATATATATATTTGAGATAAAAAGAAGATTTACATTTTTAGCTTAGGACAGCGTCCCTCGGTCCGGTGGATCACTACTCCACAAGTAGAAAGCTATACATACGCAGCGGAAAATAGGTTCATTTTTAGCCTACATGAGCATGAAGATCCACATCCCAGAAATGATATGCACATGTCTATGTTTAGTGTAGTAAGAAAGGATTTTCTATGATCTTCAAAGTCTGTGACATTTATTTAAAAATCATGATATGCAAGAATGACATTTTTATACCTATAAAGTAACTAATGCATCCTAGCATAAAACTTCCCAGAAAGCAAGTAGGTAAATAACTTGAAAGTAACAACAAAACAACTAGCAAGTAAACTAGTACAAGAAAACTTGAGCTATGGGCGTCAACAACTGACACGAGCCCATAGAAAAGAAGGAAAACATCCAAAAGAGGGCAACAACTAAAGAACTGCCCCTTACCTAGAAGAGAGGAAGGGTCTCGACAGGAAAACTGAACGACACCGCTCTAACTCCTGCGGCAGCTAAAGACCTGAACCTAAGACATTCATAAGAAAAGAATGCCTCAGCCCAAAGGGTGCAAGAAAACCAAGATTAGCAGCAAACAGAAATAAAAGATTTCTGAAAGGAGAACTAAGCAGATAAACATCAATAATCTTACAACAACTCGAGCTAACTCAAACGAGTGCACTCGGTAAGAGGAAAAGACTGCACCAAAAGGTAATAGCCAAAACAATCAAAGCCAACAACGTGTCCGCCATTGCGGCTCAGAGGTGGTGATTATACATATAATATCATAACACACATATATAAGCATATATGTTTATAAGAACTTGAAACTGATCAGCTCGAGGGAAGAGCGTCCCCCAAAAAAAGGCACTGCGACGGTGGTACCTTCCACTAACGCCCACAGCCCAAAAACCATACAGGAGTGCTGCAGTGGTGGCTCCAATCCACCCAAACCAACATCCCAAAAGAGGCACTGTGGCGGTGACTTTTAGCTCACACACTCAACAGACTCACACATAGCACCAGGAGCAGGGGTGCATAATCACCTATATCACTATATGTATATATATATAAGTATATAAATAAACCACAGTGCAGTTCCCCAGAGAACACTCAGAACATTAGACACGAAGAACATAAAGATCAAGAACCACTCACCAAAACTATCCCGGAGAATTAGACAACATAGCATACTTAGCTCATAAATCCAACAGAACAAATAGAGGAATGTCAGACGGGGAAAACAGGATGACAAATGGTTTTTATTTACAACTCAAGATGAGAGGATCAGTAAGCACTGGATTCAGCGGTTAATCGATAGATCAATACTTAACTTACAACAAGGTCGAAGAATTTAGCAAGACGACACCATGCAAGGCTTGGTGTCTGAACGAGACGAAGGTAAACTTATCACGAAGGCCAAACACCAGAACAATACTCAACGGTTCACCCAAAACCACTGTGCTGAGGGCCCCTACGTCCACCCACACTCCAATCAAAATCATATCCAACAAAACTCGTTAGCAGCATGCGTGGTTTGACGCTCGAAGAGGGTCTTGTGCTTAACATAGGGGGATGAACCTGCTACTGGCACATATGCAAACAAAATTATACAATAGCATTTGATATCATACTACAAGTGTGAAACCGCCAACAACTGGTACGGATATAAAGTTCGAAGCCGAAATATATCTACATCTCTTTCAAGTTTAGCGATTAAAGGCTTCGTTGAATCATCGAGAACTAGGCACAGAAATTCCCAGAGAATTTTGACCCTAATCCCCCCAAGCCGCCAGGCATTAGGAAACAAAATTCCCCGGGAATTTAGGAGCCGGTTCCTCATACCGACACGAATTAGCAGGGAAGATTTCGCGCAATTTGGCCGCAACTATCCAAATTCAACCAATTAGGGATGCCGTGGAGTTAGCAAATAGAACCACCATAATATTGTCCATTTCTAGCTGCTTGTATTCGAAGCGCGCAGAATTATTTTGCAAGTAATGAAATCCAACAAGAATGATACAAAGCAGCCCAAAAGAACAGAAATATCCCAAGGATCCAACTTCAGCCGCCCCAAATCAAATTTTATAAGGCAGCCCCCATTAGACAAGGAAAGAGGGTAACAGCAGCCCCCGAATTAGCAAGTATAACAAGCAGCCCCGATTTTAACAAAGACAGGAAGCAGCCCCCAATTAGCAAGTATAATAAGCAGCCCCAATTTAACAAAGACAGGAAGCAGCCCCCAATTAGCAAGTGTAATAAGCAGCCCCAATTTAACAAAGACAGGAAGCGGCCCCCAATTAGTAAGTATAATAAGCAGCCCCAATTTAACAAAGACAGGAAGCAGCCCCAAAATTAGCCAGTATAATAAGCAGCCCCAATTTAACAAAGACAGGAAGCAGCCCCCAATTAGCAAGTAAAAGAGGCAGCCCCTAAATAAAATCCCAACTGGATTATATAGATAGCAGCCCAAACAAAATTGAAACACCCAACTGATTTAAAGCATAGCAGTAGCCCTTATTTAGACAAGGAACAAGATGCAGCCCCCCAACAAAATGCATAAGCATAACAACAGCTCCTATAGCAGCCCCTAATCATAAGCAAACAACTTCAAAAAAACAAGAGAAGAAGGTAGAACAGCCCCAACAGAATAATATAGCAGCAGCCCCCATTTAGACAAGGAAATAAAATAGAAGCAGCCCCTAACAGAACAGCATAAGCAGCCCCAATTAACCAGTATAAGAAGCAGCCCCCCAACAAAATGCATAAGAGGCAGACCCAAATTAAATCATATAGCAGCAGCCCCCTCTCAAGTCGAGCATAAAACAGCAGTCCCCCTCTCAATTTGGACTAATGAGAAACAACCCCCAAACTGAAATTCATAATAGCAGCCCCCAAATTACAAGGAGCAGGCCCCAAATTAAGCATAACAGCAGCCCCGAAATTAGCTAATACCAGCCCGGAATTTGATAGCATAAATCAGGAATTTTTTATAGCAAGCTAGGAAATCTACCAGCATAATTCCCCAAAAACAATTTGCTAACAGGACTAGGAAAATTTGCCAGCATAAGCCCCATAAATCTGATAACAGGAATTGGAAAAAAAACGGCTAGCATAAGCTCCCAAACAACAGAGATCAGGAGCAGAGATTTAGAACACCAACTGCTAACAAAACCCAAACAAATCGGGTAATAGGAAATCAGATAACTGCTAGCATAACCTAAACAAAAAAATGGCCACGATCGATAAGGCAACAGAAAAGAGGTGAAGGGGGAGGAGAAGAAGAGTTTTCTTGCCTCAACAACGGGGCTCTGTCGAATCCCGACGAGCGAGGAAGAAGCCGCCCGGATCCACAGCCCCGGCGACGAAAACAGCTCCGGCGACCAAGATCCTTCCTCCTTCGACCGCTCCGACGCCGCTCGACACCGATTCGACGCAACCCTAACCCCTCGACATCTCGCCAGCTCCACGGGACAGGGAAGGAACGGAAAGGAGTTTGGCTCTTTTTTTTTTGCTTTTGCTGAATTGCTGGAGGAATGATTTTATATATCCTCTCTTTTTTTTTTCTTTATTTATAACTTTTATACATAAGCTTTTATATATATACCCTTTATTATATGTATACATATATAATTGTATATATAGCACCCCACACAAAACCTCCCAATAAAAATTCCATGCATGCATACACATATGTATATATGTATTTGTATACATTTATAATAGTATATATACATATGAACTTCCATACATGCTTCTATATATATATGGCAATTGTTAACCGCACTCCAGTTTTGGCTATCCGCAACCCATTTATATGAAGTATTATGCTTTTTTTTGGAAATACGCCTTGTACAAGCATTTTTAGGAAAAGTGTTCAACACGAAAGTTGTAGATATCATCGATATCTACAACTTTCGTGTTGAACACTTTTGCTAAAAATGCACGCACAAGATGTATTGCCGCTCTAATTGAAATATGGGCGTAATTATAACGAATTTTTGGAAATACGCATTGTGCATGCATTTTTAGGAAAAATGTTCAACACTAAAGTTCTAGATCTCGACGATATCTACAACTTTCGTGTTGAACACTTTTCCTAAAATTGCTTGTACAAGGCGTATTTCCAAAAAAATACGTAATACTTCATATTAAAAGGGTTGCGGATAGCCAAAACTGGGGTGCGGTTAACAATTGCCTATATATATTGCAAATATGACTCGATCTAGAATTACTCGTCGGACGACTACGACGAAACGGTAACGCCCTCTCGCATTAACACTACGCAACGATAGCTTTAATATTTAGGACATTACCAATTCGAATCCCCGCTTAAAAGACTATAAGAAAAGCTGGGGCATTACAACTTTCCACAAGTGTAGCACAACAATGACAATGGGAAGAACGAATAGTGCTATGGTATTAACTATCTCTTTACAATTCGAGGTATACATGGCGAGACCTGATTCATAAGAATCACGGAGGAGAAAAGCACAAAACACAAAAGAAAACAAGCTGCTGGCGACTTGACCACTTCAGAATGCAAGACCGCGCGAACAGACAAGTCCAAATGGATACCCTCTGAGACCGCGTGAACAGAGCACAAGTCGCACCTGTCAGACCGCAACTACTGACCGCCCGACCTGCTGCTTTATTCAACTATTGAAAGGCAACCGGTTCGCACTCCGTGATCACCCAGACCGCACGCTCTTGATCACAGAAGAACACGCGAACATTGAACAAGAAAACTGCTACCTGCTGCAGACTGCTACTCATGATCGTCTGGCCACTTAAGACCGCCTGATCAACTGAGTCCACTGCACAGACCAAGAACACCTAAACACAGTCCGCCCAGACTGGTTTATTCAAAGCTGGAAGAGAGGAGACAAGCTGACCGCGAGCTGCTAGCCGCTAACCTGCGAACACACAAACCGGTCAGACAAAATCTCAAACCGCGCGATCTCAAATTGAGACCGGCGCAATCAAGCCAACTTTGGTTCTTACAGTTCTCATTGTTAATGACGGGCCCTGCACCCCTATTTATAGGCGAATAGACGAATGTTGTCACCGCACAAACAGGGATACAATAACCGCCCATCAGATCATGAGCGGTCTCACAAAACAAACCGCCCGAGCTCAGCACCGCTGAACAGCATCCTTATTAACCATACAGTTATGTACAAACCGCCCGGTTACTACGGTCTCCCTAAAACAGATCGCTCGTTCTTTATTGCAAAGGCAAAGAACTTCTTCAGTAAACCAGACCGACTAGAACAGTCGTCAAACCGCTCGTCACTGCAAGAAGGCAGGCCTGTTTGAACATCTGGCTGACTTGAACAAGTCGCCAGATCAACCTGTGCAAGCCGCCCGAACAATAGGCGGTCTCCCAGATCAGACCGCCCAGATCAAATGAGACAGAACCGGACAGAGCACCGGCGCAGACCGCGCGGTCTCTGCGGTCTCCAATCTCCAGACCGCCCAGCACCCTTCCACTTCCACTTCAAAAAATTAACACTCCCCCTTGAAGTGGGAAGTGGAAATCACCCCAAGCAAACTCCGCAACTGACCAAATGGTCCCTTCGACAGCGGCTTAGTAAATATGTCAGCAATATTCTCCTTGCTCTGCACATGCTCCATAGTCAGAGATCCCTCCAACACCTTCTCACGAATGAAATGGTGATGAATTTCTATGTGCTTCGTACGCGCGTGATAAACTGGATTGTTCACTAGTTTGAGAGCACTCTCAATGTCACCATGTAGTATAGTAGGACATCGCACCTCCCTATGAATGTCCTCCACAAACCTCCTAAGCCAGATGGCTTCCTGAGCTGCCAAAGCCGAAGCTTTGTACTCCGCTTCTGTGGTAGAGACAGACACAGAATCCTGCTTCTTGCTGCACCATGATAAAGCTGTAGAGCCTATCATAAAGACATATCCAGACGTCGATCTCTGATCATCCGAATCTCCTCCATAATCAGCATCCATGTACCCGTGCAAGCAAAAGCCCGAATCTCTCCCGTAGAAGAGACCCAAATCCGAGGTGGACTTGACATACTTCAATATACTCCTAGCCGCCACAAGATGAGGATTCCGAGGCTCAGCCATAAACCGACTCACCCTGCCAACTACATAAGCAATATCTGGCTTCGTGATCGTCATGTATATCAGACTTCCAACCAAAGCCCGGAAATACTAAAGGATCGGTAAGAACCTTCCCTTCATCTCGTCGAAGATGAACTCCAACCTCCAGTGGAGTAGAGCTGCTCTTCCACCCTTCCATGTCGAACCTCTTCACGATTCGATCCGCATAGCCCTTTTGGGAAACAAGCATACCGCTCTCTTTCCTCTCCACTTCGAGCCTAAGGAAATGGTGGAGCTCACACAAATCCTTCATTTCAAATCTGATAGCTAGCTCAGCACGAAGCCTAGCTACCTCCACTTCAGAATTCCCCGTGATGATAATATCGTCAACGTACAGCAGCACCAAGACCTAAAGCTCCCCCGTCTTCTTTACGAATAAGCTTGAATCTGAATCAGAAGCAAAATATCCACAGAACTGGAGGTATTCTGCGATCTTCCCGTACCACGCCCGAGGCGCTTGCTTCAAGCCGTAAAGAGCCTTCTTTGAGCTTGCAAACATATCTTGGGTGCTCTTCAGATACATAACCAGATGGCTGATCCATGAAGATATTTTTGTCAATCTCGTTTTATAAGAAAGCATTCTTCACGTCAAGTTGCCAAATCTTCCACCCTTGGCAAGCTGCCAATGCGATCACCACTCGGACCGAAGTCATCTTGGCAACGGGCTAAACGTTTCTTCATAATCCTCCCCATACTTCTGAGAGAATCCTCGAGCTACAAGACGAGCCTTGTACCGCTCAATACTTCCATCAACCTTCTTCTTCAGCTTGAAAACTCATTTGCAAGTCACCGGAGTAACTCCCTCAACCTTAGGTACCAAGTCCCAAGTCTCATTCTTCTTGAGGGCAGCCATCTCTTCATCCATGGCTCCTTCCCACTCCTTGACTCCAACGACATATTCATAACAAGATGGCTCTCTCTCATCTAGGGGACCTGCGAAGAAACATGAGACAAAGCTCACCAAGTTCCCGCCCGTATACCGATCAGGTGGAATAATGGTCCTCTTGGACCTCCTCAGAGCTTGACTCTGAACCAGCTCTTCCACTGCAGCTTCTGGACTAGCTCTCTTTCATGTAGACATGGAGCATCGCTCCCCCTGCTTCTAGAACCTGAAGCACCTGACCCTGAGGTAGAAATACCTGGAGCACTTGGAGAAACAGGCAACTCCACCAGAACTTCCTTTGCAGCTTCCTCTGGTCCACCATCTACCCTGCTCCCTTGTAACTCAATAGAAGAGAAACCTTGGTATGACGTCAGCTCGTCAAATACCACATCCCTAGAGACCACATATCTCCGTGTCTCGAGATCCATGCATCTCCACCCTTTCTTCCGGTCATCATAACCGACGAAGACTAGTTTCCTTGCCTTAGCATCTAGCTTCATTCGAAGGGCATCCAGAACATGCACGTAGCTGGTAGAACCAAACACTCGAAAGTGTTCCACGCTTGGCTTCTCCTTGAACATCAACTCATGAGGGGTCTTCATGTTGATGGGACTGAGAGGCATCTGGTTGATAACATAGGCCGCACAAGACATTCCCTCTGCCCAGAAGGACTTTGGGATACTCTTGGCATGAAGCCAACATTTGCAGGTCTCCGTCAGATGACGGGTCTTCCACTCTACAACTCTGTTCTATTGTGGAGTATGAGCACAAGAAAGCCCCCTTTGGATGCCATGCTTCCTGTAGAAGTTAAAGAACGCCTTGGTGGTGAACTCCCCTCCATTGTCAGTTCTGAACCTCTTGACCCGCAGGTTGAGCCGACCTTCCACCAGCTCCTTGAACTCCACAAACCTCTCGAACGCCTCTGACTTCTCCTTTAGAAAATATACCCAAGTATATCTGGTGAAGTCATCAACCAAGATCAGCATATACCTGCTACCTCCAAGACTGGCAGTGTTGGTAGGTCCAAACAGATCACCATGTATACACTCCAATGGTCTTTTACATCTGCTTTGTGATTTGTCAAATGGAAGATGTTGGGCCTTACCAAACTGACAACCTGCACAAACATGACCTTCCCCGAAAGATGACAAGCTAGGCAGACCTTTCACCAGGCCTCTTCCAGCCATAGCTTTCAACTTATCCATCCCAACATGCCCAAGCCTTTCGTGCCAGATAGCAGCGCTGTCGTTAACCCTCATCTTATCAACATAAGAACTTGTTGAAAGAACAAACAAGTCCTTCACTCGTCTACCTACATGAGTGACCTCAGCTTTCACAGTTGAAACATTTCGGAGAAATTTCACTTATGTTGGACCGAACAGAACGTGATACCAACATCCACTGCATTGGTCACAGAGAAGAGGTTCTTCTTCATCCCCGGAATATGATAGACACTCTTTAATGTAAGTACCTCTTTCATCGTTCAAAGAAACCACACCCTCCTTCTCAACTGCATGAACAGTATCATCATCCGTAATGATAGCGTCATTACCTATATATGCCTGCAATGAGGAGAACTTCGACTCATCCCCGGTGAGGTGATGACCACACCCAGAGTCCACTATCCAATAATCTTGATAGTTGATGGAAGCCATGGCCCGAACACACGTGTCCGTCATGAATGCACCTCCACCACCCCAACTACCTTCCGAATTGGAACCAACCTCCTCCTTTCCTGCAGCATGCACTGGCTGAAGATTGACTTTGCAGTCTCCTTTGAAATGACCAAGCTTGTTGCACCTGAAGCATCTAGGTCCTTCCTGCTTCTTCCCATCACGCTTAGGAGCATAGCTCCTCTCCTGCTGATATGAAGTAGATGGACCATCATCTCCAGATGTCTTCTTCTTCTTGTCACGTCTCTTCTTCTTGCCAGAGAAGAGAACCTCGCCTTCTCCCCCAGAGACAGACATCCCAGCCTTTTGCTTAGCCAAACTTTCTTGCGAAGCAATTAAGTTCTCCAGCTCCAGCAACGAAGGTTGATTGGCCCAGCCTTGAACAGAAGTCACAAAGGCCACATACTCCCTCCGCAAGCCGCGGATTATGTGCCTCTTCAACTTAGCTTCTGAGATAGGCTCGTCTGGGTCCAAAGCCGATATCTCTGCGCAGAGGTTCTTCATTTTCAAGAAGAACGTAGAGATAGACAAATCCCCCTGAGTTGCTTTCGTCAACTCATTCTCCAAGAACTATAGTATAGCTACATTCTTCTTATTGAACAAGCCATCCAAGGCTGTCCAAATTTCAGCAGTTGATCTACATCTGATGATGTGATCAAACAACTCCGGAATGATAGCTCTCTTGAGAGTGAACTCCGCCTTAGCATTCGTTCTCCTCCAAGCCTTCACGAGCTCAACATTCCCTTCAGCAGGAATAACAGCTTGTCTTGCTTCTCCTCCTACAACCTCCCACAAATCCTCGCCAAGAAGATAGCTCTCTATGCAAGACTTCCACTTCTTGAAGTTAGTCTGCGTAAGGAGCTCAATACCAAGACATCTAGCATATCCTCCTTCCATTGCTATCCCACTGTTTGCTAACCAACTTGAGGAACCCGAGAGAAGTATCAGCAACTACTGCTCAGCAACCTTCCTTTGATACCATGTTGAAAAACTTGAGGTCCGGAGGTGAAGTAAAATGCGGAACACTTCACAAAACTTTCCACAAGTGTAGCACAACAATGACAATGGGAAGAACGAATAGTGCTATGGTATTAACTATCTCTTTACAATTTGAGGTATACATGGCGAGACATGATTCATAAGAATCACGAAGGAGAGAAGCACAAAACACAAAAGGAAACAAGCTGCTGGCGACTTGACCACTTCAGACCGCCAGACCGTGCGAACAGACAAGTCTAGATGGATAGCCTCTGAGACCGCGCGAACAGAGCACAAGCCGCACCTGTCAGACCGCAACTATAGAACGCCCGACCTACTGCTTTATTCAACTGCTGAAAGACAACCGGTTCGCACTCCTTGATCACCCAGACCGCACGGTCTTGATCACTGAAGAACCCGCGAACATTGAACAAGAAAACTGCTACCTGCTGCAGACCGCTACTCAAGATCGCCTGGCCACTTAAGACCATCTGATCAACTGAGCCCACTGCACAGACCAAGAACACCTAAACACAGTCTGCCTGGACTGGTTTATTCAAAGCTGGAAGAGAGGAGACAAGCTGACCGCGAGATGCTAGCCGCTAACCTGCGAACACACAAACCGATCAGACAAAATCTCAAACCGCACGACCTCAAATTGCGACCGGGACAATCAAGCCAACTTTGGTTCTTACAATTATCGTTGTTAATGACGGGCCCTGCACCCCCATTTATAGGCGAACAGACGAATGTCATCACCGCATAAACCGGTATATAATAACCGCCCATCAGATCGTGAGCGGTCTCACAAAACAGACCGCCCGAGCTCAGCACCGCTGAACAGCAACCTTATTAGCCATTCGATTATGTACAAACTGCCTGGTTACTGCTGTCTCCCTAAAACAGACCGCCCGGTCTTTATTGCAAAGGCAAAGAACTTCTTCAGTAAACCAGACCGACTAGAACAGTCGTTAGACCGCCCGGTCACTGCAAGAAGGCGGACCTACTTGAACATCTGGCCGACTTGAACAAGTCGCCAGATCAACCTGCGCATGCCGCCTAGACAATAGGCGGTCTCCCAGATCAGACCGCCCAGATTAACTGAGGCAGAACCGGCCAGAGCACTGGCGCAGACCACGTAGTCTCCGCGGTCTCCAATCTCCAGACCGCCCAACACCCTTCCACTTCCACTTCAAAAATTTAACAGTTCTTGATGGTTACTTTGTTCAATTCTCGATAATCAATGCACAGCCTCATAGAGCCATCCTTTTTCATTACAAACAAGACTGGGGCACCCCAAGGAGAAGAGCTCGGCCAAATAAACCCAAACTACAGTGACTCATCGAGTTGAGTTCGCAAATCCTCCAGCTCACGCGAGGCCATACGGTACCGTGCCTTAGCAATAGGGCGAGTACCAGTCTCAAGATCGATAACAAACTCCACATTTCTCTCAGGTGGAAGAGGAGGAAAACTAACCGGGAAAACATCCGAAAACTCCTGAACCACAGAAATATCATCGACACGCTGCGAACCACTAGCAGTTTCTATAATAGAAACGATGTAAGCAAAATAACTGGAATCTAAAAGTTTCTGAGCACATACCGCAAAAATAATCAGGGATTCCTGGCGCGGGAATCCATACACACTCATGGGGTGGTCTCTGTCCATCATGAAGTCCAAGCGCTTAACCTTGCACTGGATCACAGCATCATAACGGGACAACCAGTCCATGCCCAAAATAACATCAAAGTCTTCTAGGTCCAGCATCTTCAAATCAGTGAATGCTAAGAAATCACCTAAGAGGATAGGACATCACTGGATACCTTGGTTCGACACCACCGTGTCACCGGAGGGAAACTTGACACGAAAAGAATCAACAACTTGATCGAGATTCAACCGATGACGATCTACGAAAGTCCTAGACACGAATGAGTGGGTAGCACCAGAATCGAAAAGAACGCGCATCATACGTGATGTAGGGTTGTCCGTGATTTTAGAGAATGACACGAACAAATCGCCTCACTACGCCTTTCACACCTAGATCTACCACACCTACACAAGCATCTATCGTCGCAATACGTTCGCATCTAACGCAGCACATACATCACAAAGGAGGAATGATCGACTCTAATATAATGATCGGAAAGGAGTCGTATTATTCCCAAAAGTTAACGCAAAGGTTGCTAATCCTTTTGGAGAGCAAAACCAAGGCTAGAGGCCAAGATCCGCTCAAGCAAATTGGACCTACCCGATCCGGAAATAAAGAGTTCGATAATAATGAAATCGATTTCAGAAAATTGCAACGGAATATTTAAAAATCGCGGATAAAACGGATGCTCAACCTCCACAAATCTAAAGCAAAAATCACAAAGACAAGGAGATGTTACCCAACCCGGATCTAGCAATCGCACGAGATATGTGTGGGAGAATCGCTTTCTCCCCGGATCCACCGGCGTCACACCGAATGGGGCTGCAACCTTCTTCCTTGGAGTCGCACCGAAGGAATCCTCGCCGGAGTCGCACCTAAGAGGGATGGAGGGAGCAAGAGATGGCTTCACACCACTTGGGGGGCGGCGGCAAGGGGGAAACCCATCATGGCCGAAATTCTCAAGGGAGGATTTTAGGTTTAAATCTTTCTTGCCTTAATCCTCATAATAAGCCTCCTTAAAAAGGAGTTACAAACAAACCAAAACCGTTCAAGATGGAGATGTAATCTCTACCATCCGAGCAGTTAAATACACCCCACATAGTTTTAAAGTGCAGAAAATAAAGGAAATAAATGCATATACGAATATAAAATTATTACCCAAACATGGAATAATTTTATATTCACAAATATAAAATAACAAAACATAATATTTAATTAAAATAGGTCTTCAAGTGGGCTTAGCACGCCGCGGGCGGAGGTTGTAATGCTGTCTTCCATTAGCGTCATCATGATGCCTAAAATCCTTATGTCGTTGTGCTTCGGCAACCGGATCATCATCAAGTAGTGTAGGAGGGGCCGCGCCATCAATCGTCCCAGGCTCAAAATCACGTATCACCGATGCGTGGTCCGAAAGATAGTGATGGAGAAGGTCGGCATCCAAGCGCCGAAGCTCCATCTCGAGTACCCATGAGTCATCTGAAGGGGGGCAGTCACGCCAACGGATGAGGAAGCGATAGGTATCACCATCAGCAGTAGCAAGTGGCTCAGCAGCAAGTATCGTATCTGGAGTGAGAAATGTCTTGGGAAACCTGGGAAACATGTCAGTAGTAGGAATAAAAGAATGCAACTCATCATCCGATGATATACCTGTGGGGACCGAAAGAGAGAGATCATCCGAACTACCACTCCCCAACCCATTAGAAATTTTAGTGGAGGGAGAAGACGACAAAGAATTCAACTCATGTGGAGGCGAAACAAACAACGTCAAATCCGAAACATTAAAAATGGGGGAGATACCCCAATCCGTAGGCAAATCCAAAATGAAAGCATTGTCGCCTAGTTTCTTTATAATCCGAAAAGGGTCGGCGCGCTTTGGTGCTAACTTTTTAACGGTGCCAGATGGCAGTCGTTCGGGAACTAATCGGATTAAAACCAGATCGCCGACTTTAAAGTGTGACACTCTCCTATATAGATTAGCGTGCGCTTGATAAGACTCGTATTGAGAAGTCAAGGTAGCCCGTATACGTGCATGTAGATCATGAATGTGTTGGGCGAAGGATTGTGCAAATTGACTTGTTTTATATGTTGGTGGTAACGGGACCAAGTCAAGAGGCACTGGAGCCTTATTCCCGTGAACAATCTCATTAGGTGACATACCCGTGGAACTATTCTTAGAGTTATTGTACGCCAATTGGGCATGGGGTAGCAGTAGATCCCACGTGCCTTTGTGATCGCTCACCAGGCACCGAAGGAGGTTCCCCAAACTCTGATTGACCACCTCCGTTTGCCCATCAGTTTGCGGGTGATAAGCAGCGGAGAATAGTAACCTCGTTCCCATTAACATCCATAAAGTCTTCCAAAAATTGCTAGTGAATTTTACATCCTTATCCGAGACAATTGTCTTCGGCACTCCGCGATGGCTAACGACCTCTTTAAAACATAGTTTTGCTACGTGAGACGCATCGTTGGTCCTAGTGCACGGAATAAAATATGCCATTTTGGAGAACCTATCCACAACTACGAGAATAGAATCTAGGCGGCGTAAAGTGGTGGGTAGGCCTAAAACAAAGTCCATGCTCACGTCTTCCCATGGTGTGAAAGGGATAGGCAAGGGTGTATTTAATCCAACATTGGTTTTTGTGCCCTTAGATACCTGACAGGTACGACAGCTACTCACTACCCTTCCCACCATCGCCTTAAGTTTAGGCCAATAAAACTTCTCCTCAGCTAACGTAACGGTCTTATCCCTACCGAAATAGCCACTCAACCCTCCGCTATGCAGCTCCCAGATGATATGAAGACGCAAAGATGACTGCGGGATGCATAACTTCCCATGCCTAAATAGATAGCCATCCTTAATAACGAACGCAGATATAGTCGTGGGGGAACTATCCTGGGAAGATAAATATGAATCCTGGAAATCTGGGCAAGTAGCGTACTCATCCTTAATGCACTCGAATCCTACAACATTAACCTTCATAGTAGTAAGCAAAATGGTAAGGAGACTAAGAGCGTCCGCGACTCGGTTATCAGCTCCCTTAAGGTGCTTAAGATTAAACGTGTAACCTTGTAGGAAAGATACCCATTTAGCGTGACGCGGGCTGATTTTATGCTGGCCATTGATGAACTGCAATGCCTCGTGATCGGAGAGGATCACAAACTCCTTAGAGAGTAGATAGTGCCTCCAATGGTGCAAACATCGAACTACCGTGTAAAACTCTCTATCGTAGTTCGAATAATTTAACTTAGCGCCAGATAACTTCTTACTACAATAACTCACGGGGTGCCCCTCCTGACTCAAAACACCTCCTAATCCCACTCCAGAAGCGTCACATGTAAGCTCAAAGACTTTGGTGAAGTCAGGTAGACGTAAGACAGGAGCCTCAATCATAAGCTCCTTAATGCGTTGGAAAGCATAGGTGGCGGACTTCATCCAGGTGAACTCACCCTTCTTCATACAATCAGTAATGGGGGCCATGATGCTACTGAAATCCCGTATAAAATGGCGGTAAAATGTAGCTAACCCATGGAAACTACGCACCTCTCGTAAGGTGGTCGGCACGGGCCAGACCTTAATGACTTGGACCTTGCTAGGATCAACTCCAATGCCCTCCGATCCGACTATGTAGCCTAAGAACTCTACTTCAGGGACATAAAAGGTGCACTTCTTAAGGTTAAGAAATAATGTTTCCTTCCGCAGGGTGGAAAGAATCGCTCTCATGTGGGAGGTGTGCTCGGCAATGGTGGAGCTATAAATCAATATGTCGTCAAAGTAGACTACCACGAACCTACCCATGAATGGCCGAAAAACGTGGGTCATCATCCGTGAAAAGGTACCGGGGGCATTGGACAGCCCAAAGGGCATCACAAGCCACTCATACAACCCATCCTTAGACTTAAACGCAGTCTTCCATTCGTCACCCTCACGGATCCTAATCTGGTGAAAACCACTCCGTAAATCTAACTTCGAAAAGATAGTGGCACCAGATAAGACATCTAAGAGGTCATCTAATCGTGGAATAGGAAACCTATACTTGATGGTAATCTTGTTGATAGCATGGCTATCAACACACATCCGCCATGTACCATCCTTCTTGGGGGCAAGTAAGGCTGGCACCGCACATGGACTCATGCTAGTCCTAATGAACCCCTTCTTTAACAGGTCCTCAATTTGGGACTGTAACTCCTTGTGGGCAGCAGGATGGAGTCGATAATGGGGCTGGTTGGGCAAAGAGGGGCCCGGGACCAGATCTATCGCATGCTGAATATCCTTAAGCGGGGGTAGTGACGACGGCAACTCCTCCGGGTACACGTCCCTATACTCTTCCAGCAGTACCCGTAACTCTCTGGGAAAATCATCCAAAACACTAGAATCAAGCTTCGCACTCATAATTATTAGTGCATACATCACTCCATCAAGAAAGGGATCCTTCACAAACTATTTCCTACCAACTAGACACAACGTCTTCCTCTCTACTGGGACAGTGGGGTCCTTAGCCATAACTACTGGCTCCTTCGGATGGTCGGCCTCAAGGTGATGGTTTTGCCTTTGAATTTAAATTCATAAGTGTTGGCTCTACCAAAATGCGTCACATCACGGTCATAGAGCCAAGGGCGACCAAACAACACGTGACAAGCGTCCATCGGCAGGACATCACACCAAACCTCATCAGTATAGGATTTGAATGAGAGGGGGACCAGGCACCGCTTGGTGACCGGGATGGTGATCTTGCTAATCCATGCTACCTGATATGGGGTCGGGTGTGGTTCCATGGTCAAGTGCATGCATGTGACGGCGCTCTCAGAAATGACATTCACGCAACTACCACTATCAATAATCAGCTTGCAAAGCTTCTCACCACTCTTAAAGATCAGAGAAAATATGCTCGTCCTCTTCCAATCATCTAACGAACGAGGAGTGGTCATGATACAACGCATCACCATAAGGTGGTGATCGTCCTCTAAATCACTTGGGACCCCATCTTGGTCTCTCTCCTCTTCAACCTCATATATGTAGTCTTCGGGGTCGGTCGTCGAATCTAAAAGTGTTATGGCCTTAGTCTTTGTTGGGCATTCGAAGGCATAGTGATCTTGAATGCCGCATGAATAACAAGTAGTGTTGGCCTTGCTAACCATCCCTATGGGGACAAGCTCACTCGCGGGATTCCTACCGTTTCTAGCGGTGATCACTACAGACTTCGACTCAGAAGACCTACACTTTCCCTTATCCGGATTCGTGGAGGAAGACGCTCCAACCGTTGTCTGCTCTTCGTGTGGGAATAACGAGAGTGGGCCTTCGAAGCAAGATGCTTTTCAATGTCAAGGGCGGCATTGAAAGTCGTGTTCAGGTCCGTGTGACCATAGCGCAGGAGCTTCCTCTGAATATCGGGTGGAAGCCCCTTACAAAATCTAGATAGGGTGACCTCGGGGATCTCCCTAAGATCACAATGCACCATACGGTCCTTCAGCTCTCCCATATACTCAGCTACCGAATTGGAGCCCTGCCGCAGGGTGGCAAGCTCATCGAACATCTGTGTTCGGTGGTACGTAGGGATGTACTGGTCGGTCAGCAAATTCTTCATCATCGGCCAACCTATAGGTGGGACTCCCTGTCCGGCTCTTAATCTTCGCTCCTCATTTAGCCAATAAGTCTTGGCACGACCTGTTAACTTCATCCTGGCAACTTGGACCTTTGGAGGGTCTGTCAGGTTGTGTCATTCGAAATAACATTTAATATCCACTACCCAAGTAAGGAAGACCCGGGGGTCTCCCAGACCATCGTAAGTGGGGGCGTTAATCATAATGGCCCTAGTAATGTCAAAGCCACGCTCGTGGCGGTGTTCTCGAGGGGGCACTCGTGGAGAGTTCCCATCGGAGTCCGAATCCTAGGCCCGTTGGTGCCGGTTGGGCTGCCCAACATTAACAGGTGGTGGTGGCGGCCCTCCTTGATTCAGAAGGATTTGTGCTAACATGGTCCTAAGCTCGGCCATCTCGTTACGTAACCCCTCTATAGCCTCAGCGTTACGATCCCCGTGCTCATTTGCTACCATCCTAAACGATGAAGGTGTGTTATACTCCGTTCCTAGCCTAGTGCGCATACAGGGTTGGACAAAATTATGATTAGTGAATTTTTGTAGTGCAGATTAAAAGGAAATATTTTGGCAGGAAAATATATTCGGGATGTGACTAACAGTGATAACTTCCAGAATTGTTTTTTTGGAATTTTGACGAAAAATAAAGATTTTAGCCTGTTATTCACAGACCACAGTTTTTTTTTTTGATTAGTTTGCGCCACGAAAATGAATATGATGATTGTATCAATTTAGAAATTAATACGACCTGCTTTGATACCAAATTGATGTAGGGTTGTCCGTGATTTTAGAGAATGACACGAACAAATCTCCTCACTACGCCTTTCACACCTAGATCTACCGCACCTACACAAGCATCTATCGTCGCAATACATTCGCATCTAACGCAGCACATACATCACAAATGAGGAATGATCGACTCGAAAATAATGATCGGAAAGGAGTCGTATTATTCCCAAAAGTTAACGCAAAGGTTGCCAATCCTTTTGGAGAGCAAAACCAAGGCTAGAGGCCAAGATCCGCTCAAGCAAATTGGACCTACCCGATCCGGAAATAAAGAGTTCTGTTGGGAAAATGATTTCTCTTAACCCCTTGAATTAAGTTGAATATGAATTCTAAGAAAGAAAAACAAGGTTAAGTAAATATGCGTCGAATAATATTCGACGCAACGTCGAAACATAGTCGACGTTTCCTTCAGATTGAGTCGAAGTAACTTTAGGAAGATTTCGACGTATGTGTTGTCGACGCTATTCTGATTTCTAGTCGACGCATATGGAGAAGTCGACGCACCTTAATCGACGCACCTTCCTTATTCTCCTCTCGACGTCCAGCCAGGATAAATTCGACGCTTACGTCGAATAGGAATCGATGCACGTCGATTTATATGACAGATTTAAATATGCGCCAGATCTCTTTCCTTCTTTCAGAAAATCTGATTTGTATGGAATAATGTTAATATTTTATAGCCGTTCTGAATTATTCTTTCCTTCTATTTGATTCTTGGCTAATATGATTAACTCTATTTTGGATATTATTTGAAATCAGAATTCATCCTTTCCTTCTACAGAAATAAATATTATGGAAACAATTTTCATCTTTCTATTTCTCTGACTGCTAATTGATTATCATCCTATAGTATTATTTTGAATTAACAGAGCTATAAATAAAGAGGAGGTCGGCAGAAAATGTCAGTTGAGTGATGCACCACATACATTTGAAATAGATGAAAAGCTCCCAAGAGAATAGAGAGAAAAAGCTGAGAAAAGAGATAGTGTGCTGCAGAGAAAAAGCCTCCATCTTCTCCTTCTTCTTCAGAAGCCATTCTACTGCAAACTCTGAAAGCTCTCTCAAAAGAGAGGAAAGCTTTTTTACAATCTCCTTCTCACTATAGAAGAGAGATTTCATTCACTACTTCTTGTGCTTCCAATCTTCTTGCTAGGAAGAAGATTCATTCTTGTTCTTATTTCATTCTTCTTTCTTTTTCTTACTTAAACATTGTAAAAGAGTTTTTAGAATCTCTCTTCAATAAATTCAGTGTACTGGTTCTAAGAGTCTCCTTGTCAAAAGACTCAGTTGGTTCTAAGAGTCTCCTTGTCAAAAGACTCAGGGTGGTTCTAAGAGTCTCCTTATCAAAAGACTCAGTACAAGATAGTGAATTCCTACCAAGGGGGTAGAAGAGTGGACTACCCAAAGTTTGGGGAACCACTATATTTTCTTGTGTTGTGCTGTGATTTATTTTCTTGCATTTACTTTATTTTCTTGCTTAATTCTTGTTGGTATGTGGGAAGCTCTAATCTGTGATCATACATATATATATATATATATTAACTTTGCACAAAATAAACTTTAAATCTCTATTCACCCCCACTCTAGAGAATTCTAGTGAGGTTAATTGTGCACTTTCAATTGGTATTAGAGCTAGGTTGATCTAAAAAGGGTTAACTCCTTGATCAAAAAGATCCTACCTCTTGTTTATATATATATATATACTTTTCTAACAATCAATTTTCACATGGTACAAATCAAGGATTATGCTTCCACCAGACCACCAATGTGCAATCTTGAAAAGTTTGCAGTTTGGAAAACAAGAATCAGAATTTATATGAATTCCATTGATGCTGACTTGTTCAATATTACTGTGACAGGTCCCCCAAAGCCTTATAGAAAGGATGCAAGTGGCAATGTCACACAAACACTTGTTCCAAGATCTGAATGGATAGAAGATGAGAAGAAGGCAAGAACACATGATCTAAAGGCCATGAACATACTTGTCTCAACTCTCTCAGATGACATCTTTCAAAGGGTTGTTGACTGTGAATCATCCAAAGAAATTTGGGATGCTCTCACAAAGATGGTGGAAGGAAGTGCTGATGAAAAGAAAGATAAGAAGGCCCTATTGATCTCTCAATATGAGAACTTCCAAAAGAAGGATGAAGAAAGCATCTCTGAAATGTATGACAGATTCAGTCTGATCATCAGTCAACTAAGAGACTTGGATAGAGAAATCTCTCTCACTGAGATTAATGACAAATTACTAATGAGTCTCCCTAGTTCATGGGACTCAAGAATATGGGCAATAAGAGACACAAGAGGACAGAAAGAGATTTCAACAGATGCTCTCTTAGGAAAACTCAGATCCTATGAGCAATTGCTGAAAACTAGAGAAGAGAAGGAAAGAAGAGAAAACACTCCAGTTTCCTCAAAAGGCAGGAACATTGCTCTAAAGGCAACAGAAGGAGGAACCCCTGTCACTGAAGAAGAACTATTCAGTTTCTTGGCCAGAAGATTTAAGAAATGGGTCAAGACAGATGGATCAAAAAGGAGGGAGTCAAGACCAAGGTATGACAAAACCCCCACTAAAGAAATTATTTGCTATTCTTGCAGGAAAACTGGACATATTTCCCCAGAATGTCCAGAGAATGCTGAAACAGAAAAGGATCTGAAAAAGAAAGATCTGAAGAAAAAGGGGAAGAAGAAAGAAAGAGGCTTCATTGCAGAAGTCAGGAGTGAAACAAACTCTGAGGATAGTTCATCCTCTAAGAGTGACAATGAAGAATCTAGGCAAGAAGACCTATGCTTAATGGCCTTTGAAGACTCAAAGAATGATGATAAATCATGGAGTGAAACAGGATCAGAAGAAAGCATATCTTTTGATGATGAAAAAGAAAATAACCTCATTCTCATAGAGGAATCTGAGGATGAGGATGAGGTAAGCATGTTTGATGAAATAGATTTTCAAAGTGATAACTTTAGAAATGATTTTATGAGAATGTATCTAGATCAACTAAAAGCAACAAAAGAAATTAAAGATCTAAAAGAACAAATCAATGTAGCTAAAAACCAGAGAAACACAGAAATTAAATCCTTTAAAGATTATGAATCAATAGCTAGCAGAATAGAAAAGGAAATAGAAAGGGCTAGAATAGAAAATCAGTTCCTTAAGGATAAAGTAACCCAGGCAAAAGCCTTTGAAGAATCAATAAAAATGAGAAGCCAAACTCTTGAAGAGATCACTGAAAAACAAACAATAAGACACAAGAATCTTGGGCTAGGGGCTGACCCCTCAATCAGCCTAATTCCATCCAACAAACCTGCTTGGATGAGCCCTGTAAAATTCACTAAACCTGTCAAATTAGACAACCAAGAAAAAGAATCACAACATAAGAAAGAACACCTCTCCAAGGAAATTGATGATACATCATATTATTCAGCTGATGACTCACAAACTTCATCTGAAGAGATAACTAAACCAAGAGAAACAACTCATAAAGAAGTAAAAACAGAAAAAGGAATAGTAAAAATCTATGAAGATTCAGTTGCGTCGACTTCATATCGACGCATGCATAATAGTGCGTCGACATCTACTCAACGCAACCTCTCAGATGCATCGATCTCTTCTCGACGCTTAAACAAAAGTACGTTGACTTCCAATCGACGCAACTTTTTTACGTGTCGAAATCAGATCGACGCCACCTGGAGAAAGCGCCGAATAGAAATCGACGCGACTATCAACATGCGTCGAATCGATATCGACGCACACATATTCATAGCAACGTAAATGTCTTCCCTTCAAAAATCTCTCATCTAAACCCCTATTCAGGACCCATTCATCCTGATCAAAATTTCTACTCTAAACAATATTCCTATCCCAATCAACACTTCTATCCTTCTCTAAAATCAAATCCTTACAACTCTAAGACAATCAAATGCTATATATGTAACAAACCCGGCCACTTTGCCAAACAATGTTGGCATAATCAATCAAATTATATGTAAAAGAAAATCAGTCCAAAATTGACTTAGAAACCTTTAGGAATAGGAAGAGACAAAAAGAAATAAGCACATAGAGCTGTTCTGAAAAATTAAAAGTCATGTCGACTTATAATCGACGCACCGTCGACGACTCATATCAATAGGCATAATCGACGCATACGTCGACTATTATCGACGCGTACGTCGACTAGAAATCTCTTCATCCCAAAGCAGACTATATCGACGCTCACGACGAATCCCACTCGACGTAACGTCGACTTCATAAAAACGAGCGGCAAGGCTGAATCATTTTCGGTCACATCCACTGAAGTACCGAATAAACCTCGAGTTGAGTCATGTTTCGACGCTTCACCTGACTTAAATAGATTCTTCAGTTAGAAACCTTCACGACCTCTGCATCTTTCATCCTTCTTGCTCCTCAGTCCAGCCACCTCTTCCTCTCTCTCTCCAACCTAAAATGGCTCCCAAAACTAACTCTGGCTTCGACATTGACCTGGAATCCTTCCAAGTCGCCGCCGACAACTTTAAGAGCATAATAGCTCTGTTCACTGAAGCTGGTCTGGATAAGCTCATTTCAACAAGATGCAAGCTTCTGGAGACAGAACTAACAGAGCTCATAGCTCATGTTCAGATAACTGAACAAGGGGAAATTTCAGGCACAATCTATGAGACACCTGTATCAATATCTGCAGAACACATAAGGACCACCTTTGATCTTTCATCAGGTATATCCTAATATCATCTTTGTTTAAATGAAATAAGGAAAGAAAATGAGCTTCTAAAAGGAATGACTAAACATGTCTTAATTACTCCCCTATTAGGTGATGAATCCATTGAACTCACACCTGATGAAATCAAGCATTTACTCACCACCATGAAATTCTCAAAAGATAGGCCAATCCATCTGAAAAAGATAGATTTTTCTGATGAGTACAGATTACTGGCAGATATAGTAGGGAAAGTTCTACTATGCAAAATCTCAGCACATGATGCAGTACCCAAACACCAACTGAACATCATGGGGGTCTTTGTGCTGAAGAAGAAAGTAGACTGGGCCTCATGGCTACTCAAGATAATAGGCTCTAGATATTCTCACAAAGAGAATGCCTACATGAGAATTATGAGTCAAGTACTCTTCCACTCCTTCCCTGACCTCTGTAGGTCAAAAGGAATTCCTATCCCTCCTGGAAAGAGGATGTCCATTGCCCTCTTCTCCAAATGGACCAGGCAAATCCCCAAGCCTGGCTCCATTCCTGAAAGGACTCCCACTCCTCCTAACTCTTCTGCTCACCCTTCTCCTCCTCCTTCTCCTCAAAGAGACAATTCTTCTCTACCACCATCATCCACTCAAATAGCCTCTACCACCCTCACAACTCCTACTTTACCTACTTCTTCTCAAACACCTGCTCAGACAGCAGTATCTCCTTCTCTCCCTCCTCCTATTTTCCCATCTTCTTTACCTCCATTATCACCCATACCTCATGTATCAACTCACTTCTCTCCTCCTCCATCACCTCTTCCTCCATCATCACCTCCTCACCTTTCACACCATGAATCATCTGCATTCACTGAGGCTCTCCTCACTCAATGCATCAAATCAGCAGCTGAAAAATTCCAAGTGATGCTGGATGAGCATTGCTCTCAAATTCATTCCTCCATCCTTCACATGCACACCCAAATAGATGGGGTCAGTGCCTCTATGCAAGGCCTAAAGACCTCTCTCTCTTCCTCTAGAGTGACAAGGTCTTTCTTAACCTCCCTGGCCAAGAAGGTCAAGAAGGGGGAGAATCTAGATGAAGAGCAGCTCTCCAATCCTAAATCTATCTCTCACAAGTCCCCTCCTCCAAAACCTGACAAAATCCTTGGGAATGAGACAGTACCTGAGCTACATAATGATGAACAAACAATAGAGGTACTCAACATAACAAGGGATGCTGCAAATCAAATGACACTACTACAGGGGGAGGGAAGCAGAGCAGAAAATAAGGCTGCAAAGGAAGATGGTGAGAAAGATAAAGAAACTGAACTTCAGGGGGAGCTGGAAGCTGTGTTAGCTGAAGAAGGAGCTAAGGATACTATTATAAATGAAGCTGAGACTCAGGGGGAGCAAATGGCTGAGACCCAGGGGGAGCTAGGAGAACTTCCTACAAATGAGAATGAAAAACTCTCCTCTCCTAAAACAGTAGTATTCAAGAGAAAGAGAAAGACCCCTCCTACCCCTCCTGAGTAATATTTGAAAACAATGCTGATATATTTTTGAGTACTAATTGGAATGAACATGACATATGTTTATACGATTCTGGAACATTTGATCTCTTCTTCTAAATTTCACTTTTTGATTATTTGATATATTTCTTTTCTATACAAATGCTGTGCTGGATTGATTTTATGCTAATACAATTTCTCTCTAAGTAGGGTTAAGACAAATAGGGGGAGATTGTTGGGAAAATGATTTCTCTTAACCCCTTGAATTAAGTTGAATATGAATTCTAAGAAAGAAAAACAAGGTTAAGTAAATATGCGTCGAATAATATTCGACGCAACGTCGAAACATAGTCGACGTTTCCTTCAGATTGAGTCGATGTAACTCTAGGAAGATTTCGACGTATGTGTTGTCGACGCTACTCTGATTTCTAGTTGACGCATATGGAGAAGTCGACGCACCTTAATCGACGCACCTTCCTTATTCTCCTCTCGACGTCCAGCCAGGATGAATTCGACGCTTACGTCGAATAGGAATCGACGCACGTCGATTTATATGACAGATTTAAATATGCGCCAGATCTCTTTCCTTCTTTCAGAAAATCTGATTTGTATGGAATAATGTTAATATTTTATAGCCGTTCTGAATCATTCTTTCCTTATATTTGATTCTTGGCTAATCTGATTAACTCTATTTTGGATATTATTTGAAATCAGATATTATGGAAACAATTTTCATCTTTCTATTTCTCTGACTGCTAATTGATTATCCTCCTATAGTATTATTTTGAATTAACAGAGCTATAAATAAAGAGGAGGTCGGCAGAAAATGTCAGTTGAGTGATCCACCACATACATTTGAAATAGAGGAAAAGCTCCCAAGTGAATAGAGAGAAAAAGCTGAGAAAAGAGATAGTGTGCTGCAGAGAAAAAGCCTCCATCTTCTCCTTCTTCTTCAGAAGCCATTCTACTACAAACTCTGAAAGCTCTCTCAAAAGAGAGAAAAGCTTTTTTACAATCTCCTTCTCACTATAGAAGAGAGATTTCATTCACTACTTCTTGTGCTTCCAATCTTCTTGCTAGGAAGAAGATTCATTCTTGTTCTTATTTCTTTCTTCTTTCTTTTACTTACTTAAACATTGTAAAAGAGTTTTTAGAATCTCTCTTCAAAAAATTCAGTGTACTGGTTCTAAGAGTCTCCTTGTCAAAAGACTCAGTTGGTTCTAAGAGTCTCCTTGTCAAAAGGCTCAGGGTGGTTCTAAGAGTCTCCTTATCAAAAGACTAAGTACAAGATAGTGAATTCCTACCAATGGGGTAGAAGAGTGGACTACCCAAAGTTTGGGGAACCACTATATTTTCTTGTGTTGTGCTGTGATTTATTTTCTTGCATTTACTTTATTTTCTTGCTTAATTTTTGTTGGTATGTGGGAAGCTCTAATCTGTGATCATACACATATATATATTAACTTTGCACAAAATAAACTTTAAATCTCTATTCACCCCCCCTCTAGAGAATTCTAGTGAGGTTAATTGTGCACTTTCAAGTTCGATAACAATGAAATCGATTTCAGAAAATTGCAACGGAGTATTTAAAAGTCGCGGATAAAACGGATGCTCAAACTCCACAAATCTAAAGCAAGAAATCACAAAGACAAGGAGATGTTACCCAACCCGGATCTAGCAATCGCACAAGATATGTGTGGGAGAATCACTCTCTCCCCGGATCCACCGGCATCACACCGAATAAGGCTGCAACCTTCTTCCTTGGAGTCGCACCGAAGGAATCCTCGTCGGAGTCGCACCGAAGAGGGATGGAGGGAGCAAGATATGGCTTCACACCATATGGGGGGCGGCGGCGGCAAGGGGGAAACCCATCATGGCCGAAATTCTCAAGGGAGGATTTTAGGTTTAAATCTTTCTTGCCTTAATCCTCATAATAAGTGTCCTTAAATAGGAGTTACAAACAAACCAAAACCATTCAAGATGGAGATGTAATCTCTACCATCCGAGCGGTTAAATACACACCACATAGTTGTAAAGTGCAGAAAATAAACGAAATAAATGCATATATGAATATAAAATTATTTCCCAAACATGGAATAATTTTATATTCACAAATATAAAATAACAAAACAAAATATTTAATTAAAATAGGTCTTCAAGTGGGCTTAGCACGCCGCGGGCGGAGGTTGTAATGCTGTCTTCCGTTAGCGTCATCATGACGCCTAAAATCCTTATGCCGTTGTGCTTCGGCAACCGGATCATCATCAGGTAGTGTAGGAGGGGCCGCGCCATCAATACGGTTCTTTACCTTAAACTCTCCTATAAAAGCGGATACGTAACTAAACGAGCGAAAGCAAACTAGGGAAAAATCTGTTATCTAAGAGTTAGATTATAATCTAACCTGAGATCACTTGAGTGGAGGTCTAAGCTTCCTCCCTCGTCATCACGTCCAGCTTTCCCTTTCTATTATCCAGATTTTTCGGCGGCGATGGCAACGCCCAAAGCGGAGCAGGCTGCAATGGGAGCTGGTTCTTTGGTCACGCAGACTTCATGTGTCCTTTTTGCCCACACTGATAGCATACCCTGTCTTTCAACCAGCACCTGCTCGAATCATGACCCTTCTTCTCACACATAGTGCACACCATTTCTACCTTGGGTGCACCCTGAATGGCGAGCACCCGTTGCTGCTTCTAAGCTCTGATCCTCTTGAAACACTTTTAATAGGGGTGGCCAGGGCTCCCACAGAAGCTGTACGCTTCCCCGCTTCTCTTCTTTGATGCGGGACCAGATGCCCTTGAACTTCCTTCATAAATACCTTTCCTCTTCTCTTTTCTCATCGCAGCACCTCGATTTTTTGCGTTATCAATCGCCTCAATTTTAAGAGAAGCCTCCACTGCCTCAGCATAGTTCACCGATCTAGAAGCACAAGCTAATTGTTGAATATTGCTGCGAAGTCCTCCCAGGAATCACTTCACTCTTCCTGCTTCAGAGGCGCTAGATCTGGAGCAAAGTGGATCAACTTGCTAAATTCGACTTCATACTCACTAATAGTGTGTTGCCTCTGCTTGAGATGCAGAAAGTTGTTCATCAGGAGGTCTTGCTCGACGGACGACACAAATTTCTTCAGCAGCATCTTCTTGAAGGATTCCCATGAACATCCACATGTCAGGTTCTCCTTCTCTCTTATCCCCCAGCTCTTTGCAAGACCCTTCAGCTGGTACGCGACGACCATCACCTTTTGGTCGGCAGAGATCCCAAAATAGTAAAACATTTCCTCAATAGCGATAATCCAGTCGTCTAACGCCATAAAATTGGCTCGCCCGTCATAGGTGAGAGGTCCTAGTCGTTGAAAGTGCGAGATGAAATTCATTTCTGGCGGCAACAACACTAGGGGAACTAGAGGGGCAGGAAGAATAGGTACAACTTGACCCATACCAGGGTCTTGCACCACGGCCTACTGCCCCACAGCGACAGTCCACAGTGACTGAATCTGAGATTACATCTCAATCAACTGCCTCGACAGAGCTTCATTGCTCTGTCGCAGTCCTTCAATCACAGCTTCACTCTGTCCACCTGACGACTCGCCCTCGGACTGGGGAGTCGCCCTCGTCGTAGGACGCTTTGGCGGCATTTCTAAAAGAAAACACAAACAAACGACTCATTAACACCCTAGCTTAACACTAGTACTTCACAACTTATTTCACACCATACACGAATAGACACTTGCATTTGCTGTTAACTTGCTCTAGGATTTATTAATGATGTTATGCATAACTTGGGATGATACTCTGTCATGCCCTCAGACTCTTGTGCTTATCCTATGAATGCATGAACTTATTATACCTTTGTTTTAAAATCATGTGTGTACGAGTGGCATCATGTAAATCTTTAGTTTGGCACGTGTGATTATGCAATGATATGTAATGTATGTTGTGTTACATTCTAATAAGGGCCTTAATGCATGTTATGAGTGGCATACACATGAAATATTATGCATCACATGTACAACCCCGATATTCGCCAGGCGAGGAGGCGCGGTTTAAGAAGGCAACAGGATGAAGGAAGTAATAAGAGAGGATGGCCATAGGGCCAAAGACCTCACGAGAGGGGCCTTGGAGAAGTCTCTCTCGGATGGCTCGCTGAGAGGAGAGCGAGAATGGTCGGCGAGATAAACGCTCGCAGGCAGTTTGAGGAAGCTTTCTGAGCTCGACGAAAGGAGTCCCGCATTCGACGAACTCTCCCATGTTCGTTGAGCTCACCTGCGGTCGTCGAGCTCACCCCTGTTCGGCGAAATCATCAGAAGTCGACGAAGTGTTCTAAGCTCAATAAAGCTAAAGGGATGGTCTAGCAAGAGGAGTCGCGAGATCCAGATCTCGACAGATATCTTCAAACGACTGGGCCAAGCGAGGGCTAGCAAACCAATACCTCGCAAGCCGCTGGCAGAAGAAACCTATGTTCGGTAAAGAGGTGTTCAGCGAAATGTGCTCAGTGCACGACAAAGTCAAGAGGCGGTCTCGCATGAAGGCTCGCGAGACCGGGACTCAGCGTACGACGAGCTCAATTCTATGTTCGACAAATTGTTTCCTGCGTTCGACGAACGACTTCCTTCAATCTCAGCGTCTCAGCGGTCGACGAACTGCCCATCTCAGTGGTCAGCGAACAGTTTAACGTTCTGCATTCGTCGAGCTCGTCTGTGATCTGCGAAGTGCCTGCGTTCGACGAAATGAGTGTTGAGCTCGACAAAGTCAAGAGGCGGTCTCGCTGGAAGGCTCGCTAGACCGGACCTCGGCAGATACCGCCAGAATGGGCCAGCGAGGTCCTTGCAGGGCGATCGCCTAGGAGAGGCATCGTGAGCAGGACTCGCGAGAAGGCCCGCGAGAGCTTCTGCAGTAATGTTCTCGCAGTTCCTTTCCCATAGGTTGATAGGGCCAAATTACCCTTTTACCCTTGGTGGTCTGCCTTTAGCCTCTCCAAATAGCGGAGTTTGGCTATTAGCCGACCCATTTGGGGTGCGGATAGTAAAATCAAAAGGCGGAATCCTGCTATTTGCAGGCTAGATCAGAAAACCTATAAATAAGACCTAAAGGGCACCTTTGGAGAGGACTTCACTTCAGCTTCTCTCTCCTCAGGCTCTCCTTGGCTAGCATTTCTAGAGCTCTCCAAGGTGCCCGAGTCTCAGATTTGGCTTGGGAGGGGAAGCGCTCAACGATCTTTTAGGTTAGTGGAGGGACCTCCTCGCTGTGACTAAGGTCTTAGTCATTTTCCTAGTCTTCAGTCTACCTTCTCCGAGGGATCAGTAAGGGCTAGCTGCCCCTCATTTCGGTGAGGGCCCCGAGCTTCACAAGAGGCCGAGAAATCGGTTTCAACATCACATACTATATAATATTTCATGCAACGAAAGTAAAAATCTAATGTGCATCCTCCATGTGATGATTGCTATGCATCTCATACTACATTACAGTCACATGTTGCCTCCTATGAGAATCCATATACAACCACATATTATGCATCTCATACTACATAACATGTCCCGTATACTTCATATCATACTTATGAGTGTAGTGTTCATGCTTCAGCCAAGACGTACTGATGACACATCGGTGCGTGTATGCAATGAAACCAAACAACTAAACTATATCAGAATTAGTCGCTTGACCAACTTGTCGAAGAAACCTGGCTCTGATACCAACTGTCATAACCCGCATTTTCTCCGTATTAAAAAATACATCAGAGTAAGAAAAAATACGTGTCGTGATGCCACGTCGTGCAGGGGACAACTGCAGGCGCTCAGGCAATTCCTACTCATATTACTTATCATGAAAAATCCATGAATTATAATTTTAAAACATAGTTCAGTTAAGTTTATTAACTGTGCCTCTCGGTTCAGTGGATCAACTAATCCACGAATAACGGTGTAAGTAGAAATACGCAATGGAAAATACTAAATTTTATTCACTTATTACCCTATATGAACATAACAATCCAATGATATAACATGTTATGCAGACCTCTAGGTTTAGAATAAGTATGAAAAGACCCTTTTTTTATAACCTTTAAAATAAAGTGCTATTCGTTTTAAAAGAATGTATGAAATGGTAGCGCAAGTTCTTTTATACTTCAAAATATCTAACATGCAATCCTAGCACAAAACTTCTCAGAGAGCAAGTAAACTACTCCAAAAACAACAAGGAAACGACTAGCAACTAACAAAGTGTCCAAAATCAACAAACATTGTGGGTGTCAACTATAAGACCCCCTCCCAGAACACAAGACGCGACCGAGTGGAGTCCTATGCCCAGGACAGCCACCTTGCGGAGGTGCCAGCTCACGGGCTAGCCTCCCCCACAAGATGCCTATCCTGCCGTCCAAACCAACTGAATAGCGCCAACCCATCAATAATGTAAAAGCAAGAAGCCATATATTCACAATTAAGCAACAATGTCCAAACAGTACAAAAAGACAGAAAACTACACAAGCTCCTGTATATCATCAAAGTATAAACTTGCCCTAAGGCTACATTCTAACCACTCGCTCAAATCCGACGCTGATGGTAGCCAAGGTATCGTAATCACCAGCACTGACATGCTGGCCTGGCTGTCCTCCTGTGTAGTACGCTGCTGCTCATAAAAGTAGTGGTGTAACAACCGTTAGTCATAAAGACTACGTGGCTTCACATCATCTCCCCCGACGACTCCAAGGCACCAGGCGGAAGGGAATGAATAAAAAGTGCAATACTGTCAGTAGTAGCAAAAATAGGTGACAAGGAAAGATGTAATCATGGCAGCTATATCGTGGTATAAGAAAGTACACCAAAAGAGAGCAGTTATAACATATGTATAAGAGAGTGCATCAAAAGAGAGCAGGATCAACGACAGTGTATAAGCAGTTGAGCATATAATAACAGAATTTGAACTTAACTTATAAGGGTACCCATACAAGCTTATAAGTTAAGGATCCGAGCATAATGTAACCCATCATATAAAGGTGCCCATACAAGTTTATATGATGAGTTCCGATGCGGTGCAATGACATGATTATGAAATGATGTATGCAATGCAATGATTATGTAATGATACTCACCCATGCAATGTTGATATGTCAACATAGACCTATAGTTCTCGCTTTTTGAGAGGTAGCTAACCACTCAGGCATCTCCCGCCATGGACAGGCGGAGACAGTGGAACGAGCCCCTCCACTACTAGGAGGGTATGAACACTACCAGTCCTAGGCCTCTGTACGCCTCGACGCTAAGAACACACAGTGGAGACCCTGCGTACTGCTCGCATCATGCTGAGCCTTCAAAGACACAGAAGGGGACTTGGATAGGTAAGCACCAAGAGTCCAACCCAACCGGTCTAGAGTCTAACTACCGGCTTCTGTCGGTGTCACGACTTGCAAGCACGTAGACCCGCCACAAGTAATCCTCCAACCAGGATCCAAACACCACCATTGTGTAAGCCATGCAACCCATGTAATTCCCATGCACACCCGTGCTATCAAGAACCCAGGGGCTCATGGATGGAGCATTCTTACCTTTCACATCATACCAGTTCAACCGATGCTAATTAGGATCCAAGGCCCCCAACAACCGGGTCCTTAACCTTTCACCACAAGATATAACCATATCTTATAATCCACACCAGGCCATCAATGCTACTCATACCGAGTTGTCATGACTCTATGCAGTAGCATGTGTATAACATGGAAATTACCATACTAGATCCTGTAGGACTACCTGTGCGTTTAACGTCACGTTTCCAAAATCCTGGTCCAGATGAGCACCTTAACCTCTCTTTTCAGCATAACAAATTATAGCGGCACGTTTAATTATGGATTCATTCTAAAACCAAATCCACAGAAACTTCTACTATAAGTCATAATTAATGCCGGAATCATTACCACCAAATTTTGGCCTCATTGTATTTTGCAATACGTATTTAAGGTGCTCTACATTTATATGACCATTATAAATAAAGCTAAACACCTAGATTTCACCCATAATCAATGTTATTTACCTTCACCATCAACCACACATGCCCTTTTTACGATTCCACCTGAAACTAACAATTGAAGGTTCATTTAAGGAGTAATCCCAACAGATATAAATCATAAATCATTATCACAGGTCAATACTAGCATGTACATGATTTATACAAAATTTCGGCCCAATCGGGCTTCACATTCAGCATTTATATCTCCTTCAAAATTATGAAATGAAACGGCAATAACTTTAATACCACTTATCCAAATATCATGAAATTCAACAGGGATCTACATATTGTTGTCACCAATATCTCCACCAATTTTCATGAGCATCCAACCAATATCTTGAGAGAAATCCACAAAATACTGAGATCAAAAGTGTTATGACATAGTTCGCTAAAATTGGATTTCTGGGTGCTACAGTTGCCCAAAAATTATGACCCACCACATTTTGGAAAGCTAACATCAAGGGCTACAAGATTCATGTTGAGTCCTAAACCCAGATCCAAGTGAGTCCTATCTAAAATCTGCTCCAAAGTCAACAGCAGAAATCTGGACAGCAAAACAACACGCACTTAACCCATTCCCGCTTTCTGGACAGTCCACTCGACTAGACTTGTAGGAAGCTACAGGTCACTTCAGAAAATGCATAACCTATCGTCGGAAAGCTCTTTCCAAGGGCTACAACCTCCATGTTGAGCCCGAGGTTTAATTCCAGTGGGATCAAGCCTAAAAATGTGCTCGAACTCAGCTGCGCACAATTTTACCCCTTAACAACCAAGTGCAATGATATAATTTGAAAACTTCTTTAGCAAGGGGCTATCATTACCTTTATCACACAATTATATAATTAACAACCCTAATTAACACGGGATTTTTAACAGAGAATTACTCATCATCTGCTTCACATAATAAATAATTTAAAATCCTACATAACAGGGGACTATTCATCATCTTCCCCAAAAACAAAGGGTTAGGTCATTACAACTTCTCCCATCCAATACTCCCTCCATAGACCATGGATTTCAACAAAATCAAATTCTATCTCTTACTTTTGAAGAGCAGAAGTGATTGAAGGAACTTTCGCGGCAATCGGTGCCCTAACAAGAAAGATTCGATTTGGTCTTTTCCTAGGAAACTCCATTAACTCACAAGCCAAGCTGTTTTGAGTTCAACACCTATCCTAATTTTTCTCTACGATCTAGCACCAAGGGAGAGGGGTCGGAAGTCACCTTATTTTCCAGCCATGGTTCAAGCTCATCTTCATGGCAGCGGGGTGGTGGTCGGCCAAGCTCCAAATCCTTCTCCAAGCTTGCTCCTTCAAGAACCCTAACTTAAAACCTTAAGGTGGGAGGAAGAAGATGAAGAGAAGAAGGAGGAGGAGAAGAAGACGAAGATGAATAGGGTAATCTGATTAAGACATCAGCCCCCTTTGGGGCATAAGAGAGAATGAAGAGAGAGAGAGAGAGAGAGAGAGAGAGAGAGAGAGAGAGAGAGAGAGAGAGAGAGAGAGAGAGAGAGAGAGAGCATTAAAGACCATTTAATGTAATTCCAACTTCCAAGGCTTGTGTTGAAAATCTTTTATTCCACTAATAACCCCAATTTCAGCAATCTAGAGAATATATTTGCAATTTCTCGAGAAATCAAAAGCAGAAGAATATATTTCTTGAGAAATCAAAAAGCAGAAGAATATATTTCTCGAGAAATCAAAAAGGCAGGAAATGCCATTTCTCTAGAAAAGAAAGAACCAGGCCGTTCGTCGAACGCCGTTCGACGAACGCCAGATCGGGTCGTTCGACGAACGCCAGGCCGTTCGTCGAACGCAGCCTTCAGGCCATTCGTCGAACGCCGTTCCTTCGACTTCGTCGAACGCTTCCCTTCGACTTCGTCGAACGCTACTCCTTCGACTTCGTCAAACGCTTCCCCTCCGACTTCATCGAACGCTGCCCTTCCGACTTTCGTCGAACGCTGCCCTTCCGACTTTCGTCGAACGCTGCCCTTCCGACTTTCGTCGAACGCTTCCCTTCCAATTTTCGTCGAGCGGATGTAACAGAGATGATTTTGACTTAAAAGCATAAAGAAAGCAGCTTACTCTGCTGCTGCTGCCCATCGACGGGATGAGAGGTCGATATTGTCTTGAAGTTTACCAAATTCTTCTAAACTACCCCAACATCCTACCCGAGCTCAAACTCAGCTCCTGAACACAAGAATAAGCTCCAATTAGGGTAAGTAAATTAATCATCACTTGCTGACCGTGACTCAAACCTGATCACCTCGGGGTCCTAGGGCTTCTATCGAGTCTGAGTCAACCCCCGGTGACACAACACACTCATGAGAGGCCTAGCGCGTACTGGGATGTTACATCAACAACCTGACACCAACCCACAAAACTCAAAAGTACGTCTGAACTAAAACAAAACAACAAACATCTTCCTCACAATAGTGAGGAAAAATAAACACAGCTGCTACTACAACACTGAAACACCAACTCTAGCTCCACAGACCGCTACTGCTCAGAACCTGAGGCATTCACAAGAGAGAATGCCTCTGCAACAAGGTACAAGTGGGGGCAGGAAACAAAACAAAGTAAACAACGGTCAACAGGGGTACCAACCTAAGACCAACTATACTGAAAGTAAAGTGCAATACGCATGGTAAAGAAATAGTGGAAACACTTACGTGAAAATTTACGTATACCAGTCAATACCAAGAGCGGTGGAAAACCCAAAAGCTTATGAACACGTCTATAATATGAAAGTATAAACAATCTTATAATAATTCTTGTAATTAAGTGTTTAACAAACACTAACATCGGTAAGAATCCGGTGACTGTGGGAGGAATATCTCCGTCAGCACACCCACAGAACAAACTCCACAAGGGCCAAGGATACGGTGATCTCATAGCCTGATACACCCAAACTGGAAATATCCAATAACTGCGGTGGGAGAAACCTCCGCCAGCACACCAGCAGTAAACCAACAAACATCAAACAAACCAACCTGTAAAATATCCAATTTAAGTACAAAACACTGTGGCGGTGGTTTTAGTCCACCAATAGCCTCAAATCGACAACTTATAACTCGAGAATGTCATGACTGACTAGACTAGATACCGCTAGTCTTAAAGCACTGAACTCACCAAGGCAATCGTGTCTTGTCAAACAACCAACTAGATTCATCGAACAAACTCGTCGCACAAACTTAACTAACCTGAGGCCCACTCATAGTGTGATCAACCTCTTTAACGAATTCAAAGACTAAATCATCAGATTTTAAAGACTTATACAATGAATACGAAAGGACTAATTCAACGAGCGAAACTCGATCGACGAAGCGTAGCAAGAACTTTGACAAGGTTACATGGCTGATTTAATATTAATAAGTCAAAACATCAATATCTCGACTCGACGGGTGGGAAGTACAAGTGGAGATCACACAAATACTAGACGCAAAAATCAAAACGAAACGGACAAAAAGTATTTCCATAACAACAAGCGTTCAAGAATGCGATTTCAAGTGCGGCACACACAATATTAGTGAATAAAAATGGAGTAAAAGACCATACCACGATCAAAATGGGAGGGAAGAGGGGGAAAAACACAGCTTGCTTAGATTTCACCGGAAACGTCCTCCGAACTACTTCTTGTTGTAGATCGATCCAAAAGAAGACACGAGGAGGAAGAATCTACAGAAAACGGTAAAAAAAGAGGTTATGGCCGAAAACCCTAGCGCGAAAAAGTCCATGAAATGAGAAATACTCACCACGAACGCGTAGCTCTCGTCGAGAGCTTTCCGAATCTATGCTCGGTTGAAAATTTCGTCCACCGGAGCTCCGTCGGCAGCGTTCAAAAAAACCACGAAGCAACGCCTCTTTCTCTCTCTCACGCTCTGTTTCAGACCAAGGAATGAAATGAAAGGAGGGGAAGATAATATATTATATATATAATAATAATGTATATGTATTAAATTATTAATCATTCAACGATTGAGAGCATTCAATGATTCATTAACAACGATTTGCTGAATCATTTATTATTATTATTATTATTATAAATATATATATATATATATATATTTATTATAATAATAGTAATTACGGACGGCTAAACACATCCTGATTTCAACGAAAATCGCACCTAGGGGAAAGCCGGTGCTACGAATCCAATGGCGAAGTGAAAATAAAAATCCGACGTGTCTTTTTCGAGATATAAATTTCGAAAGTTTACGGCGAACGATAGATTCTACAAAACTTCCAAAATGCGTTGATGCTCCAAAACGGCCTGGATCGCAACGAAACTTGACGAGCAAGTCTAAAATTAAATAATTTAATTTCCTAACGTAAATTTTTCCAATTCCGGGTAGATTCAAAATATGGTCAACTTGACCAAACAGACACGAAAATGCGCAAACGGTGACGCGCCGTCAACTTGACGTTAATTCTCTGACGTCATAAACACGGTATCACTGAATTAAATAATTACCGAAAAAATCAGGGGCGTTACACTCGCTGTGTAAGAAAGCCACAAACTAACAATCTAAAGTTCACTCTCTCACAATAAAGAGGCTCCACATAATCTCATTATACTTTAACAATTTGAATGTACTGTTCACGGGATCAACAACAAGCAAAAGCATAAACATTCACAAAAAATCCCAACAGTGCTATCAATGAACAACCATGATTTTCAACCTGAAATAAGCTCCCACTGTTATCTTCTCTAAAACTCTCACACAAGAAACGCAAACGGCCATCCAGAACTCCAAATCAAAAGCGAATGCAAAGAACATCACAACAAGTGCTATCATCCTTTTCTCAACGGAAAACCAAACAGCCATAAAAAAACTCACTATTCATCATCTCTTTCACTCATCAACAGGACTCGAATGAAAAAAGGAAAACAAACTGAACTCCTCACGGAAACAGGAAATAACAAATGATCTGCAAAATACCTCACACAAGCACTATCCTTTTCCTCTCTGTTTGCCGCTCCCATCTCCTCCCTTCCTAGGGTTTTTAAAGAGGAGTACTGATGAGTACTTTTTGTACTCATCTTTTAGTATAATTTTGATGTAATTTTAATATAAATTCATGTCAATTATTTGTTTTATCTTATAATAATCATTCCTTTTTATTTCTGCCACTAATTTATGCCTAGTTTATGTTTTGCAGGTTTTCTGGTCACTTTGAGCAAAATTATCAAGTACACGCCCAAGGTCACGGGTGTGACCAAGGGGCGTGACAGCCTAGATGTGTTTCAGACCCGATGCCGCCAACCCGGGAGCATTCCGTGAAAATTCGCAAAGTACACGCCCCAGGTCACGGGCGTGACCAGGGGGCGTGACATCCAAGTCACGACCGGGACCCGCCATCAGCATCTAGAGCACGCCTCCACGTCAATTAAAATTACACGCCTCAGGTCACGGGCGTGACCAGGGGCGTGACTTCCAGTCACGGGCGTGACTCGCCCCGCACTTCTTCCCGCCAGAGTTTCCTGCCAGCAGCACTAATTCAAGATTACACGCCCCAGGTCACGGGCGTGACCTAGGGTGTGACACAGCCGAAACGCTCGCAATTACTCCAGAAGGCGCCCTCTCCGCTTCTGCTGCTATCACGCCCCTTACACGCCCCTTGGTCACGGGCGTGACCAAGGGCGTGTAACCTCAACTTTTCAGCTATATAAAGCAAACTTCTCCAGAACTTCAGGGACCAATTTTTAGGACTTAGACTTTTCTTTTCATGTTTATTTTTCATGTTTTAGTAGTCTTGCAATCCTTTTTATTTATGCAAATTGTAATTTCTTTTTCATAGGTTGTAATTTCTTTTATCAATAAAATAGTTTTGTTTTCTCAATCAATTTTCTTTTTTTCATGAACTCTTCTATTTTCTTTAATTCTTCTATCTCTATGAGTAACTAAATTCCAATTAGTACTCGACCGAGATGATCTGAGGAGAATATAATCTATGGTCTAGCTTCTCTTTTCTCCCCTTTAGAATGCTTAAGATTTATTCTTGAACTTGTATTGGATTGAGATTATATTGTCGATATATAATTCTCATCTTTGTTTTCGCAATCTAATAACCGAGAGGTTTTGATTTCGAATCGATCATTTCAAGAATAAAGATGTTTGAATGCACTCCTCAAGCGAGGATGACATAATTCTCCCGGATTGGAGTCAATTCCAATAAAGGGGTTCACTGCGATAAGGCGAGTTTTAGATCTTGATTCTAGAACGAAAGTTCGTTTGATCGACTAAATTCAGATGAGCGTATCCTCGAGAGAGGTACGTTCATAATTTGAGAACCTCCACGGTCAAGTAATATCTTAAGGGAATTAGAAGTTTGATTTATTATATTTATTTTCCAAGGTAATTCAAAGTCGAGCGCTACCCCTTTTTACTCGTCATTTTAATCTTATTTTTATTTTCCTTTGCAAAATCACTCCCAAGTTCTATTTGATAAAATAATAGAGACTTTCTTGAAGTAAGAGTACTCAACCGCCCCGAGTCTAATACGACCTTGTTTTAATAACCTATACTACATTCGATACGGTACACTTGCCGTTGTCGTTTGCAAGCATAGTTTTGCCCCACCAAGTTTTTGGCGCCGTTGCCGGGGACACGGTTGATATTTCGAAAAAAGAAATATTTATTAATTTTATCGTTCTCTTTCTTCTCCCCTTTTTCTTTAAAATTTTAAAAAAATTAAAAAACGCAATCTAAATTCTCGGAAAGGACGCTTTGGGCTTGAATTCCCATCATAACCTCTAGTACCTTGCAAACCCTTCACCGGGTAGATCTTGGGAAGTCCGGGACTAATTTAACCCGCTTTTTCAAAAAAAAATATAATAAAAATATTTATAAAATTCCATTCATTTAAGTAAAGGTTGTTTCCTTTTTATTTTTTTTTTATTATGCAATCACTTGAATTGGCCGTAAACGTTGTCGAGCTTCAAAGCCAAGTATATCTTTTGGAAGCGGCACAAAAATGCCAAAATTGCTGTTATTATTGTAATGCGCCTCATCAAAGTGAGGAATGTTATTTACATTCATATGCTCAAAATAATTATTATGAAAATAATTTTTCTCAATATTATGCAAATAATTTTGATAATAATTACGATCATAATTTTTCCCCTTTTAATGAGAATAATTTTTCAAACTTTGATGAAAATAATTTTTCTAATTATAATGGAAACAAAATTTTTTCATTTAATAATTGTTCTTCTAGTTCCGAAGTTGATTATTCTTGGTGGCAAGCTCACCCGGATAATTCTCGAAGCGACGAAGATAAATCTTTAGACACAAATTTTTGTTTTTCTACTTATACTCTGTAGTCTTCGTTCTCTAATTTAGGGGAAATTTCGCAAATCCAAATAGATACTTCCCCCCAAAATTTAGAGGAAAATAATTTTTCCAATTTTCACGAGAATAATTTTTCGACCTCTAATAATTTGTCTTCTAGCCCCGAAGAAGATTATTCTTGGTGGCACGGTCACCCGGATAGTCTTCGGGGCGATGAAGATAAATCTTTAGATCTGAACTCTTGTTCTTCTTTTGCGCCGCAATTTTCGTACTCTAATTTTGGGGAATATCCACTTTTTCAATTTGATACTCCACACCAGAATTAGTTGAGAATTTTCTTTCTTCTAGTGTTTTTTCCTCGTCTTTGGAAAATTTAGTTATGGAGGAACATGATTGCTCATGTACTCCCATAGTTTCTTTTCCCAATTATGAAGAAAAATTCTCTTACCAAGAAATTCTTAATGTTTTGGGCACCCCGGATGAACTAGAAGAAGAACAAGTTTCTTCCCCTACTTCACCCGGATCTTCTTTTCTCTATCATGAATTTTTGCAAATCTCTTCTATTTTAATTCATCCAGAAATTCATGAATTTTTTTTTGTTCGAAAATATTATTCCGCTTGGTAATACACTAGATTTTTCTAATGAAAATTTAATTTTAAAAAAGAAACAACCGGATCTTAATCATTTATTTTCTCAAGCACCTCCTACTTGCGAAAAATTATCTGACACGTTTAATTGTGATTCTCTCTATACTAATAATTTTAATGTTGAAGATGAGTCGTTGCTACCCAAATCAATTGATGATCCATATGCCGCTCATCTTTATTTTTCCAAATCACCTCAGGTATGTGTAAGTGATTTGGATTTATATATTCAAATTCAAGGACAAGAGGAGAATCACAAGATAAACGGAGGAGTCACCGGGCAACGGATGACAGCATACTCACCTCGGCATGAATTAAGGGAGTTGCTAGTACATTTTAAATTTATATATCCATTTAGCTAACACTAACCGTCTAGCTTAAAGACGGGAAAAAGAAAGCGCTCTTGGGAGGCACCCCTTGCTTATCCTTAATTTTTAGTATTTTTCTTTTAAAGTTTATTTTCTTTCAAATGTTCTTCATACTTAGTTTTAAACATTGAGGACAATGTTTAATTTTAAGTATATGGGTGTAGCTTCACATTCCCTGTATTTTTATTTGATAAAGAAAAAATTAAATATATATATATATAAATCTAATTTCTTGGAAATGGCGCTTTGGGCTTGAACTCCCATCACAACTCCTAGTACCTTGCGAACCCTTCATCGGGTAGCCCTCGAGAAGTCCAAGAAATATTATATATAAAAAAAATTATTAATAATAAATATGCCTAGCCTTGTTGTTTTTATTTTCTAGAAATTTAGTTTGGGGTTTGATTATAAGTATTCGTTCATTTTTAATTTAGCTAATATTTTGTTTTATCAAAATTTGTTAAAATTAAATTTGAAGTAATTTAGTTTTAAGAAACATTTTATGTTTTTAATTCGATTAGAGAGTTAATTTAGCACTACTTCTCCGTTTAATTTTAAATAGCTTTACTTTGTGTTAAATTAGCTAAACATCTCTAGATTTTTTATTATATTCACTATTAACTTTAAGATCTTAGGAAATTTCATTCCACTAAAAAGTTGCTCTCAAAATAGTTTAATTTATAAACTAGAAGTATTTCTTTACCCTTGGTAAAATTTTGTATTTTTTTCTTTTCCCCTTTTGTTAGATCATATGTCATGGGAATAAGGAGATGTTAGTTCTTTATTCTCTGGTTAACATATGCAACCCAAAAATAAAAATGAAGAGAGAAAAAAATGTGTATATGTCGTGGAAACGATAGGATAATAGTCTATCATTCTCTGGTATTACATATACTAAAAAAATATATAAAAAAAGGGGGTTGAGAGGATAAAATTCATCACCCCAATCAAAAACCTCTTCATATCCTTTGTCTTCATTGTGACATTCCGTTTAAACCCATCCTTAGCCAATTTCATTGTTTCTAGTCCTAAACTAAATTATTAAGAGAGCAATATTTTGGTAGGTGTCTTTTCCTTAAGTTTCTTTTATGTTAGAGTGGTTATAATTTCAATCTAATTTTGTCTGAAAATTTCTATAATTTCGATTGCTAAATAGTTATCTTGAGAAGTAGTTAGCTAAACAAATTTCTCTTTTTAAATAATCAACATAACTTATGACTTAATTCTCGAATTCCTAAAATTTGCTTTAGACTTATTCTTGGTTTAATAAAATTTCAGTTAATTAGAAATAATATCGATGTCTTGTAATTCTTTCCTCACTCTTTTGCTCTAGAATAGCAAAAACTCAAGTATGAGGGTGTTTGATGAGTACTTTTTGTACTCATCTTTTAGTATATTTGATGTAATTTTAATATAAATTCATGTCCATTATTTGTTTTATCTTATAATAATCATTCCTTTTTATTTCTGCCACTAATTTAAGCTTAGTTTATGTTTTGCAGGTTTTCTGGGCACTTTGAGCAAAATTGTAAAGTACACGCCCAAGGTCACGGGCGTGACCAAGGGGCATGACAGCCTAGATGTGTTCCAGACCCGATGCCGCCACCCCGGGAGTATTCCGTGAAAATTCGCAAAGTACACGCCGCAGGTCACGGGTGTGACCAGGGGGCGTGACATCCAAGTCACGGCCGGGACCCGCCATCAGCATCCAGAGCACGCCTCCACATCAATTAAAATTACACGCCCCAGGTCACGGGCGTGACCAGGGGGCGTGACTTCCAGTCACGGGCGTGACTCGCCCCGCACTTCTTCCCGCCAGAGTTTCCCGCCAGCAGCACTAATTCAAGATTACACGCCCCAGGTCACGGGCGTGATCTAGGGCGTGACACGGCCGAAACGCTCGCAATTACTCCAGAAGGCGCCCTCTCCGCTGCTGCTGCTATCACGCCCCTTACACGCCCCTTGGTCACGGGCATGACTAAGGGCGTGTAACCTCAACTTTTTAGCTATATAAAGCCAACTTCTCCAGAACTTCAGGGACCAATTTTTAGGACTTAGACTTTTCTTTTCATGTTTATTTTTCATGTTTTAGTAGTCTTGCAATCCTTTTTATTTATGCAAATTGTAATTTCCTTTTCATAGGTTGTAATTTCTTTTATCAATAAAATAGTTTTCTTTTCTCAATTTATTCTCTTTTTTTTCATGAACTCTTCTATTTTCTTTAATTTTTATATCTCTATGAGTAACTAAATTCCAATTAGTACTCGACCGAGATGATCTGAGGAGAATTTAATATATGGTCTAGCTTCTCTTTTCTCCCCTTTAGAATGCTTTAAGATTTATTCTTAAACTTTTATTGGATTGAGATTATATTGTCGATATATAATTCTCATCTTTGTTTTCGCAATCTAATAACCGAGAGGTTTTGATTTCGAATCGATCATTTCAAGAATAAAGAGGGTTGAATGCACTCCTCAAGCGAGGATGACATAATTCTCCCGGATTGGAGTCAATTCCAATAGAGGGGTTCACTACGATAAGGCGAGTTTTAGATCTTGATTCTAGAACGAAAGTTCATTTGATCGACTAAACTCAGATGAGCGTATCCTCGAGAGAGGTACGTTCATAATTTGGGAACCTCCACGGTCAAGTAATATCTTAAGGGAATTAGAAGGTTGATTTATTATATTTATTTTCCAAGGTAATTCAAAGTCGAGCGCTACCCCTTTTTACTCGTCGTTTTAATCTTATTTTTATTTTCCTTTGCAAAATCACTCCCAAGTTCTATTTGATAAAATAATAGAGACTTTCTTGAAGTAAGAGTACTCAATCGCCCCGAGTCTAATACGACCTTGTTTTAATAACCTATACTACATTCGATACGGTACACTTGTCGTTGTCGTTTGCAAGCATAGTTTTGCCCCACCAAGTACAGAACTCGAAACGCCAAACCGACGCCAACCGCTTGAGTCGTGGAAGAGGCGGCATCGCTGGATCGTGGGTGCGGGAGTTGTTTTTCTGGTGCAGCGTCGAAGTCGGGTAAGTCCATGGGGTAGCACGTGCGAGATTTGTTCTGGTCGAATGAGACGGACTGGCTGGCGATGATGAACCGGCGCCTAGGTCTTGAACAGGTATATATATATGTAAATATATATAGTTATTTATTTATATATATATATACATATAAATAATGGAAAATACAATGAAAGCTTCAAATAAGGCTACGCACGCAGGCGTGCAAAATAAAATGCAAATTAAGATAAATTGCAAAATAACAAAATTAAAATGCAATAATTCAGGGTCGGTAGTGGTCCGGACGGGTGCGGCGTCGGGCACTTTTGCGTCGACCTGATCTGGGCTGGTCTCCACCAACCCTCCCTCTCTCGAAATCACTCATCTCTGGTGAGTGTTCTGATCGATAGTGTTGTAGAAGATCGACATCCATACGTTGTAACTCTTCGGCCAAGACCCAGTTGGTCTCGGTCTCTGGTCTGCCATGCCAACGAACCAAGTATCTCTGAAAACCACCATCAATAGTGGTCACTATCTCATCATCCAATATCTGCTCGGGAACAAGATCTGTCGCGGAAGTCTGTCAGTGGCTCTAGGAGCTGGTATGGAAGAACCATCTGGTGTCTCATGCTCAGCCTGAAAGCTATCAGTGGAAAACGGAAGAACTGCAGATGGTGTGTCGGTAACTGAATGAGTGTCGGTGTGTCGGTAACTGAATGAGTGTCAGTGTGTCCAGAATGTGACTCCTCACTAGCACTCACCAACCCAGAAGAAACAAATGGAGAAGGCAATGGAAAATCTAAAGACTCATGTGGATAATCGTGGAATAAAGTCAGATTGGCTACGTTAAAAACCAGATTTGCACCCCAAACTGAAGGCATTTCAAGTTCATATGCGTTTTGCCCAATCCACTTTACTACTCGAAAAGGTCCAGTGCTCTTGTCAGCTAACTTCTTTACAGTACCCGAAGGTAACCGTTCTGTATTTAGCCAAACCATCACCAAGTCATCCACTTTGAAACTAGTAGTTCTTTTATGCTTGTTAGCTTGAGTTGCCTATAAATCATAAGTGCTATGCAATTTCTGCTCAATTTCTTTATGCAAGTTAGGCAAATGCAATGCATAGTCATGTGCAAACTGGCTAGTCCTAAAAGTTGGTGGTATTTGGGATAAATCTAGCGGCACTCATGCAGTGTGACCATGAACAACCTTATTGGGAGACAAACCCATAGATCTATTCTTCGAATTATTATATGCCAATTGAGCATGGGGAACAATTAGATCTCAATTCCCCTGGTGATCTCCTTCCAAACAACACAGTAAATTTCCTAAACTCCTATTAATAACCTCAGTTTGACTGTCGGCCTGTGGATGATAGGCAGTCAAAAATAGAAGTTTAGTACCTAATAGTCTCCATAGTGATTTCCAAAAATAACTGGTGATCTTCACACCTCGATCGGTAACGATAGTCTTAGGTATCCCTCGGTGCGTGACAACCTCTTTGTAATAAATTCGGGCAATATGAGAGGCGTCGTCGGTTTTGTTGCAGGGGATGAAATACAACATTTTAGAAAATTGATCGACCACTACAAGAATGGAATCTTGTTTCCTAAAAGTGCGCGGCAATCCAAGCACAAAATCCATGCTAACATCATCCCAAGGAATACTCGGCACCGGTAACGGTGTATATAATCCAACGGGTTGTTTATTGCCCTTCGCTACCTGACAAGTGCGGCAACTACTGATAATCTGTGTGATAATCCGCTTCATTCCTGGCCAATAGAATCGCTCCTCTACTAAGGCTACCGTCTTATCTCATCCAAATTGTCCACCTAAGCCTATGCCATATAATTCCCATAAAATGAAATTTCGCAACGAGGTGTCGGGAATACATAGACGGGTTCCACGAAACAAATATCCATCTCGAATGAGGTAATCTGTCTCATCGTGAAAGGGATCAGAGCGTATCGCATCAAAAATTCTGCTAAAATTGGGACAACTAGAATATTCATCTTTGATACGCTCAAATCCTTTCACCTGAGTACGCATATGTGATAATACGAGGGTGACTCGACTAAGCGCGTTGGCAAATCGATTCCCCATTCCCTTACAGTGTTTGAGAACGAAGGTGTACTCCTGCAAATATGATACCCACTTAGCCTGTCGAGGGTTCAACTTTTGATGTGAATTGATGTAACGTAATGCCTGATGATCGGAGTGGAGGACAAACTCCTTGGTCAACACATGATGCCTCCAGTGATGCAACATCTACACAATCACATTGAATTCATGCTCGTAGTTGGAATAATTCAGCTTCAGGCCTGAAAGCTTTTCACTACAAATCCAACGGGGTGACCCTCTTGACTAAGTACACCTCCTATCCCAAACCCAGGGGCATCACAGGATAATACCTTGAACACGTGACTAAAATCAGGGAGTCTCAAAACAGGTGCAGTGGACATCCTATCTTTAAAGATCTCGAAGGCTATAGCTGCCGATGACGTCCACTGGAAATTTCCCTTCTTCATACATTCAGTGACTGGCGCCATAATAGTACTGAAGTTCTTAATGAATCGACGATAAAAGGTGGCTAGTCCATGGAAACTATAGACATCGTGAATACTCCGTGGTGTAGGCCACTCACGAATCACTCAAACTTTCTCGGGATCCATAGTGATGCCAGCGGAGCTCACTATATATCCCAGAAAGATAACAGACTCAGCCAAAAAAATGCATTTCTTCAAATTGATTTATAGTCTCTCGGCTTGCAGGAGCTCGAAAATAGTACGTAAGTGAGTCAAATGATCACTCTCGGTCTGACTATAGATCAAACTGTCGTCGAAATAAACTACTACAAACTTCTCTATGTAAGGTGTGAAGACATGGGTCATCATCCAAGCGAAAGTAGTAGGGGCATTGGACAACCCAAAGGGCATCACAAGCCACTCATAAAGTCCATCCTTCGACTTGAAGGCAGTCTTCCACTCGTCTCCTTCGCGTATACGGATCTGATGATAACCACTACGAAGGTCGATCTTAGAGAAGATTGTAGCCCCAATCAACATGTCCAACATGTCATCCAGTCGGGGTATCGGGAATCGATATTTCACTGTGATCTTGTTGACAGCATGACTGTTAATGCACATACGCCAAGTACCATCCTTTTTCGTGGCAAGGAGGGCAGGCACCGCACAAGGGCTAAGGCTATGGCGGATAAAGCCTCTATCTAATAACTCTCCAATCTGCTTCCGCAGCTCCTCGTGGGTGGTAGGATTCAATCGGTAATGCGGTAAATGAGGAAGGGAAGCTCCAAGAACAAGGTCTATCGCATGCTGAATACACCTCAAGGGAGGTAACTCAGCCGGAAGCACATTAGGGTGTAGATCATGGAACTCCTCTAAGAGTCTCCTAGCAGGTATAGGAGTAGACACAAATACCTCTGATAAATCAGATGCCTGTAAACCGCTAAGGCATAAATAAATCCACCGTCAGAACTCTCTCGATGGAACTCAGTACCTCGTATAATGCTAAGAGTATTCTTCCATTCAGTGGGAGGAGATTCTTTCGCACTACTACTCACGCGGAATGGCGGTGCTTTGGGTCGCACCGGGGTCAACACTACTCTCTTTCCGTCCAGTAAAAAGAAGCAAGTGTTGGACCTGCCATGTATGGTGACATTCCGGTCGTATAACCAGGGTCGCCCAAGTAATACGTGGCACACATCCATAGGCCTAACATCACACCAGATCTTATCGGAATACGTACCGATAGTGATGGGCACTAAACATCTCCTAGTCACCGATAATGTAGTCTTGGTAACCCAAGCTACCTGAAATGGGGATGAGTGCGGCTATGCAGTGATTCCCATGCGGACTAAAGCTGTGTCAGCTATCACATTCATACAACTTCCGCTATCCACTACTAAACGACACACTTTCACCCCAGCCTTAAAGTTGGCCTAGAAGATGTTCGTCCGCCAATAATCGGTTGATTCTTGTGGTGTAGATAACATGCATCTCACCACTAGAACGTCGGGATCTATATCAACATCACTAGGCGTACCGTACACTTCGTTGTTCAAAACGTGTGAGTCCTTCTTGACTCTCGCTTCTTCTACAGGCTCATCCTCCTCAGTCACCTCATGAATAACTAATGTGCCTTTCCTCTTGGGACAATCTCTCGAAATATGGCCCATCTGCTGGCACTCATAACATCGGATCTGTGAAGGGGTCACAGTTCCCATGGGGGGACTTCCTATTCTGATTTCTGGTGTAGATCAAGGTAGGCTTTGTCGCACTCTCCTTACCTTTCAGTTCTTCTTTCTTGTAAGATGTATTTGATTTAGGTTGAGATTTGAACCGGGAGGTTCTCTTCTGGTGCTCCTCGATATCGATGGCGATAGATATGATCTCGGGAAGGGAATAGTGACCATATCGAATCAACTCATCTCGAATCCAGATCGTAGTCCACACTTAAATTTGGATAAGGTATCACGTGGGTGTTCTACTACGTTGAACCTTATCATAAGATCCTTCATCTCAGCTAAGTAATAAGAAACTTATTTGGACCCTTGGCGTAGAGATGTCAGCTCGTCTCGTAGACGGGACTGGTAATACCGTGGAATATACTGCTCCTCTAATATGGCTTTCATGTGGGGCCAAAGTGTAATGGGAGGACGTCCATTCCTCTCTAGACTACGCACTTCACCTATCCAAAAGATCTTCGCTCGCCTAGTCAATATCATTTTGGCGAACTGAACCTTTTGGTCCTCCATCATACGATACCACTCAAAGTAGGTCTCTATGTCGATAACCCAGTCCGAAAAGATCTTGGGATCCATAGAACCATCATAAAGTGGTGGATCATGTTTCACCACTCGTGTGAGATCTGGTCGCCTATCCCGGGGAGGATAGTCGTAATCATCATCGTAAGGATCACGATTGTCTTGATGTCGTGGGGGCGGAGGTCGATGCCAATCTCTAGGGCGATCATCAAGATGCATGGCCGGTATAGGTCGATGATGGTCTCGAGGATGCACTTCTCTTTCTACATCATAATGTGGTCTCTCTTGATAATTATCTCACATGCATAATATAAGCCCTCGTTGGGGTTCAGGAAAATTCCTTGGAAAATTCCCACCCTGATCGCGCGCAAACTCGAACCTATCTATGGGATTTCGACCCTCTTCCTCAATTAAAGGATTTCTCCTAAGTGTGGATCATTCTTCGTAGTGTGGTGGGGCTTCGTGTTGTGGATGAACAGAATGGTCATCTCGAATTGGAGGTGGCATTGAAGCTCGAGGAGCTACTTCTAAGTTATCTATCGTAACACTAAGGTTTTCAAACCCTTCTCTCACTTGATAGACACTCTCGGTTAACGCTGTCATTTGGTGGGCGAAAGGTAGAAACCATTAGGGTGGTTCTGTCCCTCCGTTCACACGACGCACTTGGACACATTCAACTCGACAAATCTCAGAGTATACCTCTTGTGGGTGTTCAGGTGGAGTGTGATGTGGTGAACTCATACTCACTAACCTACCACTACGCAGATGCATGCAGACACACAAGTAAAATGAATGGTTATGTTTTTTTAAATATAAAAGTAAAAAACTTTTCTCTTTTTTTTGAAAATTTACAATGTTATGCGGGGTTCCTATTCAACGCAGGGCGGATTTTGAAACTTAGAAAATTTTTGGAACCTCGCTTTGATACCAAATTGATGCAGGATGACGCGTAGGGTTTGCGCGCATGTCGGCTATTTCTAAGAAACTCTAAATGCATACAATTAAAAATTGAAATTTGAGTGGGCGTTGCACGAACTTTAAGAAATTAAACAATTAGATTTTTATAAAACACAAAATTACTATTTTGTTTGAAATGAATTTTCTTGAAAAAATTATTCGATTCTAAATCTGGGGAAGGAAGTTTGCAACTTTCATTCTGTTCCCCTTATCGTAGCAAACAGAAATCGTGAACTCCAAATATGTTTCTGTTTGGAGTTTTCAACGTAGCGTTTGCTGACAAAACCCAGGCGAAAATCCAACAATGAATCTATTAACCTAAAGAGAAAATGTAGACACATGCAAATGAAGGGGAGGAAACAATTACCCATGAAAAGATTCATCTTTGCGCAACCGAAGCCGACGGCGATCCTGCGAGGAATTCCTCATCACCTTCGATCTCATGCTCCAAGGTTGGCCGCTGTCCTACACGAGCACCACCAAATTAATTCGCTCACACTCACACTAAGTGGCTCCACGGAATCTCAACACTCGCTGTGTAAGGAAGCCACAAACTAACTATCTAAAGTTCACTCTCTCACACGAAAGAGGCTCCACGTAATCTCATTTTACTCTAACAATTTGAATGTACTGTTCACGGGATCAGCAGTAATCAAAAGCATAAACATTCACAAAATTTTTTTCCAACAGTGCGATAAAAGAACAGCCATGGTTTCCAACCTCAAATAAGCTCCCACTATTATCTTCTCAAAAACTCTCACACAGGAAACACAAACAGCCATCCAGAACTTCAAATCAAAAGCGAATGCAAAGAACATCAAAACAAGTGTTATCTTCCTCTTCTCAACGGAAAACTAAAAGCCATAAAAAACACATTATTCATCATCTCTTTCACTCATCAACAGGACTCGAATGAAAAAAGGAAAACAAACTGAACTCCTCACGGAAACAGGAAACAACAAATGATCTGCAGAATACCTCACACAAGCACTATCCTTTTCCTCTCCCTCTGCCGCCCCCATCTCCTCCCTTCTTAGGGTTTTTTAAACAGGAGTACGGAACTAGATACGCCAAACCGACGCCAACCGCTGGAGTCATGGAAGAGGCAGCATCGCTGGATCGTGGGTGCGGGAGGTGTTTTTCTAGTGCAGCGACAAAGTCGGGGAAGTCCATGGAGCAGCATGTGTGGGATTTCTTCTGGTCAAATGAGACGGACCGGCTGGCTATGATGAGTCAACGCCTTGGTCTTGAACAGGTAAATATATATATGTAAATATATATAGTTATCTATTTAAATATATACATATAAACAATGGAAAATACAATAAAAGCTTCAAACAAGGCTTGTAACATCCCCCAAACAACTTGACAGCTAGAGTGGTTTTGTCATGACTAGGTCATGACAAAACCCTAGGAAGCTTGAAGAGATCACTTGGCCTTAGGCTTGAAGGGGAAGAGCACCTTGATCTGCAAATAGCAATTTCCAGTTACCAAGCTTATGGTTGGACTTTAGGGCCTCACCTTGACCCTTTGACCCCACAATGGCACACCTAACCCTTTGGAGGGTCCCTTAGAGCATTTAGGAGCCATTGGGGTTAACCAAAGAGGCCAAATTGACCAAAGTCAGCCCTAGCCTCAAATAAGTCAAACCACCATATTTAGGGTCAATTAGGGTTCCATTGGACCAATTGACTTTCCCAAAGTTCCATTGGTCACTATGGGAGGCCAATGGGTCAACATTGACCCATTGGGCCTAATTAATTTCACCAATTTGACCAAAGTCAACACTTGGTCAACCTTGCCCAAAAAGAGGGGAAAAGGCTAACTCAAGCCCAATCCACTTGGACTAGGCCTAATTGGAGTAGCCCATTAGCTTAGGAGGCTGATAATTACCAGGAGTTACCACTCAATTTCTATGAATGGTAATTAGGAGAGAGAAATCTCATTTTCTCCAAGAATGGAGGAGAGAGAAAGAGAGGGATTAATGTCATTCATGGCTTAGAGAGATCAATAGCCACCATTTCCTATTCTAATGTCTCCATTCAGTTTCCCCAATCAATTTGGAGGAGTTTAATGGCCATTCCCGGCCACATAGAGGGGGGAATTTGAGGAGTTTTCTCCATGGCCGAAAATGGCCATTAATGGCCTTCATGGCAATTGGAGGTTACACCTCCTCCCCTCCCCAATTGAGCCTCTTATATCCATCACTGGATTGAGGTGAGCATTTTCCACCACCTAGCTGAAGGAGTCGGCCCATCTGGATAGGAAATTGCAAAGGTGCCAAAGCTTCAAGGTCGGCCATGGCCAACAGGAAATCGGCAAGGAGTCACCCCTCCACACAGGCCCGATCCGCCTCCTCTCCCTTAGTGCTAGATCTTATCATAATTTGGGGCTTGATCCGAGCTCAATTGGGCTCGGATCGTTCTTCCGAAAGGGCTCATTTCGAGCTCTCTTTCCCCTCCTCTAAACCCCGATTCCGACCACCTCTGGCTGCCCAACCACCCCCTATCGCCGGCCACCACCTCAACGGAGGTGGTGGTGGCATTGGCTGGCCGGGAAGTGGCACATGTGGCCGGGAAATCATCCCGCAATGAAGCCCAGGACGGGCTGTTGCTCGTCGTCCATCCAACGGGGACGATGACTGTGAGCCGTCAGATCTACCATAAATTTAAATGATTATGTTATATCGTTATTCTATTAATTCGTCGATCTGAGTAGAAGTAATTCGTCGAGCTGTATCTGAAGTTCATCGAACGGAATTAATTCGTCGTACTGAATCCAGAGTAAATGATTAGGTTATAACCTTATTTCATTAATTCATCGTACGGAATAGAAGAAGTTTTGAGTTCGTCGAACTGAACCCGGAGTTCGTCGAACGGAATTAATTCTCCGAAATAATAGTTGAGTTCATCAAACTGAACCCGGCGTTAGTTGAACGGAATTTGTTTGTCGAACACACTTTGGAGTTCATTGAACTGGTAGTTGAGTTCGTCCAACGGAGTTAATTCGCCGAACTGAATTAATTCGTCGAACTAAATTAATTCGTCGAACGAAGATCGGATTTCATTGAGCGCACTGAAGCATGGTGTTTGTCGAACGCAGAACAGAGTTCATCGAACGCAGGTTGGATTTCGTCGAACACAGAGACTTGTTCCAACACATTTTGTCATACTTCCTGCAGTAGTTCATTTTAATTATTACAAATACTAGAACCTCTCAAATGAAAAAGTGCCCAACATTAAAGTTGTAGCCCTTGGAGTCTAATTTCTTTTAAGATTTATTTCACCCCAAAAGGAGTTCGGTAGATCCCTGTAGGTTCATTTTGGTGGGACTGGTCCCTAGTGTAGGACTGTCACCATTTCTTGAATAACTTTTGATTGGATCATGGGATTGACTTGAAAATTGAAACCTAGGCTAATTACACCTACCCACACATCATACCCAAAGATGGGAATTTTAGGAGAACCTTTTTCTAAGGTTTTTGTAATAATTTCATAAATTAAATATTAATTAATTATTGGGTCAAATGACCTCCAATGCCCTCCAAATTTTGGTGGGTACTTCTTAAGGTTATCACCTGAACTTGGTAAAAATCTCAGCCCAATTGGGACTGATTTGGTTGGGTAATTTGTCAACCCAAGTTGGGTCTTATTAGATCAAAATTACGGCATGGTGTTTATCTTGGGATATTGTGGTCAAATCTCCTCATCATGAGGTGAAACCTTGGCCACTGGTTTAGCGTCACTCAAAACACCCCCATGAGTGGTTTGGGGTGGTGTGGAGGTGGGCATGCCTTAGAACCCTAGTTTTACTCCTTGGGGTGCATAAAGAACCTTGTGAAGGCCATGTGATCAAAAGCTATAGAATGGCCAAGGAACCTAGGATATATGTTCATGGGGTGTGATTATGATCTAGGGAATTTTGGGAGAATCTTAGGAGAATTTAATTCCGCTATATTAAGTCATAAACCCTTTAGGGAAATTTCTTATAAGAGACATTTACATGATCAAATGGTCTTGGATGATGATGAAACCTTGGTAGTGCCTTTATAATCATATTATAGACCTCTGGTATTTTTTGTGAAATTTATTATATGATTTATCTAGTATTTCATTCTCAAGACACCTATTTTGTCTTAATTTTAAGAAATATAGATATGGGTCCAATACTCTCTGAAAAAATGTGCAACTTGGTGATAGGACATTTCAGAGCACTTGGAAGCTCTGTGAATTTTTATATAATTTTTGGAGATTGTTATCAGTAGGCTACTTCACAACATGCTCATATTAGGATTTCTTTGGAATATTTATTTGAGTGGTTAATATGCCTTTATAAACTCTAAAATTTGGCCTGAGAACTTTTCTGATCAATATAGAGGTTTGGTAATTTTTTCCTAATTTTGGCATAAGTATTCTTTGTAGTTCCTTCATAAATCTTCAAGTTTGGATGGAAGTTAAACATTAAAAATAGAGGACATTTCCTTACTGTAAAATTGTGATATTCATTATTTACTGTTATTTTGGCATGATAGATTTATCTTAATTTTATGATGATCATGTCTTGAGAATACCTTACACTTCATGTTCATATTCATACTTGGCAAATATTGGAGAAATTTAAATAAATGTTAAAGTGTTGAGGAAAAATATGAGTCTTTCGATTTAGTCTTATAATGCCATGATAGACCTCTAGTAAATATCTTGAGTCAATTGGATGAATATTTGGAGTACCTCTACTTGTAAGCTTCATATAGTTACTTTGGTCTGCGTATAGTAAAAATGTGAAATTTGGATATTTAGGGGACTACCAAGTGGAAGTGGCATGAAGTTGGTGTATATGGTCAGGTTGAAGAGATTAAAGGTCATCGAAAGGAGTTTAGGGGATGAGAGTGCGCTTGGAGAGTTAAGGGTAAAGTTATGCTCAGGATTGACGAAAGATCGTCTTTCCCTTAGCTTGTCATAAAATGCTTAGGGGTAATTCAAGAGAAATGACAAGAAGGGTATTCTTACGGGTAGCTACCAATAACATTAAGTGTCTTGAGAAAGGGAGCTTTGGGGTGTCATCCCATTATAATTCCTAGTACCATAGCGAGCCCCTTACAGGGTAATCCTCAGGAAGTCCAAGGTTAACCATAAATTGTAGGGATAAGTTGATGTAGAAGATTAACTTAATAATACGCACACCCACACCCCGTAGTTACGGGAGGTTAGTTGGTTTGGTTGTACGAGCGGTAGGCTCGGTGGTTGAAGCAGCGGATTAGTTAGTCCGGTGAGCTTGTGACACAGTAATGCTTGATGGTACGGACGGGTTGGTCCGGTGAGCCGTTGGCCCAGAAGGTTATGATGTCGGGCAGGTTAACCCGGGGAGTTTATGGCTCAGGATATAGTAGAACATGTTTGCATGTACATAAAGGCGGTGGGTCTTCAGTATTGGATGGTCGTTCACACCGACGTCAATACGTTGACTCGGCAAGTGCGGAATTTGCACTTAGCCATGAAAGTCTGGTGGTCCAGCCAGTAAGAGTACGCAGATGCTCCGCGATTTTGCATTGAGGCGTACGATAGGTCTAGGTTAGGTAGTGTGAATACCAACCTAGAGGTGGGCGAGGCCCAACCCACCGCTTCTGTTTGCCACTACGGGAGTATCCTGGGAGTCTTGCTAGCTCCAAAAAGGGGGAACTAAAGGTCTGTGCGCATAGAGTCGAAGTGTGTGAGTTGCACTTGTGTGAACATAGCATAAACAACATAACTCTGCATGTCATGGCATAAGCATTGCATTTTAACCCCTACCCCTATCGTATAAATTGGTTTTGGGACTTTTTATATGATAGGCTTGCTAAACGACCCCTTGGTCTATAGGTTTGTATGGGCATTCCTATAAATCAATGGTTACTTTTCGATTATATACATGTTTTTGTATACTGCCTTTACTTATTATTTACAGGCTCTTACTATGCTCTTATTACTACTTCAATTATCTGTATACACATGTGTAGTGGTAGAACTTTCTGTAGTTAGATTCACAGTCATCTGCTCTTTGTTATACCCCTTGTTGTCCTTCGCTTCATCCTCCCACACGGTGCCTAGGAGCCATTGGGGGTGGGGTGGGAAACATAAGGCTTAGTCTTTTTGACTAACGGTCGGTGGACCATATCATTTTAGGGGACCAAGGAGACGCAGCAGCACTAGAAGCCGGTGCAGATTGCGACGGGCTAGTCTAGTACAGGAGCACAAGTTTCAGGATCAGTGAGTGATTAGTAGTTAGCTTCTGCGAGTGATCTTGTAATGAGGACATGATGTACAGGGCATGAGCCCTTTATTATTGTAACTTTGTTATTTCAGTTATACCATGTGGACATTTATTATATATAACATGTGATTGTGGACTTCAACTTCTATTGTTCGTTTATACTTTTCTTCTTCTGTGATCGATATGGCCGCCAGGATCGGTGTTTTATAGTGGCGACCTTCCTGAGTGATGGTGTCACCGCAAAGCGGTGGTTCTGGGCATAAGACCTGAGTTTTCAAAGAAAAAAATGGGGTCTTACAAAGTGGTATTAGAGGCAAACCTCGATCCGAAGAAAAGAAGTCAACAAACCCTGGGCCACCCCGCGCGATTTTAGTTTGAGGATAAACTAAGCAGCGGAAGCAATGGTGTGCCCATATGGGGAAATCACATGAAAAAGTCCACTTTTAACTGAATCTTTTTAGCCAAATCTCCTTACGAGTGGCAAGTTTTCTTTTGTAGCCTGCGGCGAACCCTGCACCAGCAGGTAATACCTCCGGCTACAAATTTCTCTTTAGATATTCCCTTAGTCAAGGAGTTAGACTCAACCCCACTAGGACACATGACTTACCATAACAATTTATATCATGCCCTAGTCTGAAATAGAACGTAGGTATAACTTTGGTGAAGGTACAAGGATACCCCAAAGAGGCTAGAGAAAGAGAGATTGACACATAACCAGAAGCTAGGGGACTCATAGACTCAGCCCTCGTATCGGTGACATGATTACATTGAGACAACCACCACGACAAACACCGAGGGTCAGATAAGAATTCAAGATTCGAAGAGACCCGTTTGGGATTGGGACACAAGTATACCAATGAGCCTCAAGATAGAACCCCAAGTCTAAGGTTGTGTGCCCTAAGAATTGTTTGCAAACTTGGGACGAATATAACTTGGTGATATTGAAGATACTCAGCCCAAAATAGATAATGGCTTATCTTTTGTTTATTGAGGCTTATCTTTTGTTTATTGGGGCTAACCTTTTGTTTATTGGGTAAATTAGTTACTGACTTGGGTTTCCTTTGGATCTAATTTAGAAGATGTTGCATCGTAAACATAGTGATTTTGAGGTCGATCTTATTCAACGTTACGCAGGCAAAGATGAGATGGTGTAACAGTAGATCTGGAATGATGATCTGAAGTATTACCAGGACAATGAAAGGACATCGTAGATCGAGCAACGACTTGACCTTAGTTGAAGCATTAGAAATGTAAAGTTGCTAGGTTTAGTGACTTAGGGATGCAGATGCCTTTCTGGAAGTTGGGAAGTGAAATTAGGTCGTGCAAGCTTTAGTTATATTTGAAAGTTCTGGTAGTTTGGGGCATTCAGAAGTAATTAACTCATGAATTGTTAAAAATCATGCCCTGTCATGGTAAAAATTTTTAACTACAATAATAACCCTTATACCTTGGGAGCTATGATGATGAATAACCAGAGATCTTAGACGATGACTTATTGGATTTAGAATATAGTGTTTGAGTTTACTATGATATAAGAACGATCTAAGTTTATCTTACTTTGGACTATTCGAAAGTGATCAAGACTAGCATATGTGGAAGTGATAGGCATTTGGTGAAATAAACGTGGTGATACTTCCTTGATGAAATTGACTTGTGAAAAACCTTAGGGTCCGTTCGTTTGGACGGAATTGGATTTCTGGAATTGGCATTGGAGAGTAGAAATCCAATTCTAATGTTCGGCGTAACAAATTTTAAGCGGATATTGGCTTTTATGTGAAAACCCATGGCTTTGACTATAAACTAAAAAACAAATAGCCAATTCTTACCTCTGCCCATGAGTTTTCTGCATAATCGAATGTTTTCGCTAGAGTTTTTTGACCTACACGCGCGTTTTTCTACTGGGCACACGTTTTCCTGTAGGGTGTGTTTTTCGGCCGGGCTCGAGTTTTTCGGTCGGGCGCGTGCTTTTCGACCGGGCGTTTATTTTTCTCCCAGACGGGTGTTTTCACCCGGGAGCGCGATTTTTCGTTCGAGAGCGCGTTTATCACCCGGACGCTTATTTTCTACCGGGCAGGTATTTTTCGGCCGACCGGGTGTTTTTTGGCATGCCGGGCATTTTTCGCCCGGGCGCCCTTTTTTCGCTCGGGCGCGCGTTTTTTGCCAGGGGCCGCATTTTTCACCCGGGCGCGCGTTTTTCAGCCGGGCGCGCATTTTTCAGCTGGGCACGCGTTTTCCAGCCGGGCGCGTGTTTTTCGCCCAAGCGCGTGTTTTTCAGTCGGGAGCGCGTTTTAAGCCTTGGCGCGGGTTTTAAGCCCGGTCGCGGGTTTTTCGCCCCGACGCGGGTTTTTCACCCCTGCGCGAATATTTCCATCCGGGCACACATTTTTTGCCCAAGCACGCTTGTTTCGCCCGGGCGTGCGTTTTTCACCCGGGCGCTCGTTTTTCGCCCGGGCGCGCGTTTTACACCCGGGCGCGTGTTTTTCAGCCGGGTGCGCGTTTTTCGCCTGGGCGCGCGTTTTTCGCCAGGGGCCGCGTTTTTCGCCCAGACGAACGTTTTTCAGCCGGGCGCGTGTTTTTCAGTCAGGTGCGCATTTTTCGCCCGCGCCCGCATTTTTCGCCGGTCGCACATTTTTCGCCCGGGCGCGCATTTTTCGCACGGGCGCCCATTTTTTGCCCGGGCACGCGTTTTTGCCCGGAAGAACTTTTTTCGTGCGGGAACATTTTTTTGCCCGGGCGCACTTTTTTCGCCAAACCACGTTTTTTTTGGCCCAGGCGCTCGTTTTTTGCTCGAGTGCGCATTTTTCTCCCAACCGCACAATTTTTGCCCGGGCCGCAAAACGTACACCTGGGCCGAAAAACACCAGCTCGGTCGAAAATGTGCGCCCAGTGAAAAAAATGCGTGCACGAGAAAAAATGCGCGTCCAGACAAAAAGTGTGCTTCCGTGCCAAAAAATGCACTCCCAACCGAAGAACTCGCGATCGGGCGAAAATGCGGTAATGGGCCAAAAAACACACACCTGGCGAAAAACACGTGTCCTGGAGAAAAATGCGCGCCCGGGAAAAAATACGCACCTAGGCAAAAAAATTGCGCTTGGGCGAAAAATGCGCGTCTTAAAATATATTATGCAATTTAATGTGTTTGGCGCTGACATATATTTTGAGTTTTATAAAATTATTGTATAATGTCAATTCCAATACCAATTCCATCATTCAGCCGAACAACTTTTGTGCCTCAAATCCAATTCTGTTGATTGAATTCAATCTTACCGCCGAACAACAAAATTGGAATTCTGTACAAAGCCAATTCATGTAGATATTGGTTTTCGTCGAAAATCCAATTCTTGAAATCCAATTTCGTTCAAACGAACGGACTCTTAGGGTTTCAAAAGATTTTACCTATATACCTTATGAATCAAACTCCATATAGAAAATGATTGGGAGCCATCTTACAAACATTGATACTAATAAAGATTGGTTAACATATACTCATAAGGTTCACAAGTGCACCACCATAAAATTTGAGGATGATTGGGACGCCTGATGATCTGATCAGTCCCACCAATGGTAAGAACTGGATAAGTTGTAGAGTGGAGATGATTGATCACTCGGACGTACTTGAAGGAATAAGAAGCTAAACATGCGGAGAAAATATTATAGAAGCGTTGTCTACCCATATTAACAAGAGCTTTTGTCACCGGAAAAATGGTGTATTCTGAAACACGTATGTCCTCGGAATGAAGAAAGACGTCATAAGTTTTGTGATGCACAGTGAAGGCCCAGTGCAAAAGTCTTTGGAGAACTACCACAGTCACTGCCTGTGTTAGAGTGGAGTTCGAGAACATAATTATGGATTTCATACACAGGTTACCACATCCCCACTCCGGGCACAAGTTCGTTTGGAACATCGAGGATAAATTGACCAAGGTAGCTAGGGTCACCCCAGGCTAGAAGGATGCTCCCATTGGTGTTTGGTGGGATTTGTTGAGCAGTTTGTCCGTTATCGTAGTGTGACCTGGACGATCGTGTCGAATCAGGATGGACGGTGTACGTCCAAAAAGTGAAGATCAGTCCAGGCTTATCTGGGCTCTTGGTTGACGTCAGCATAGCTTTCCACCCTTAGAGGGACGGAGGCGCAGGACTCCACTATCTTGATCCAGGATGAGGATCCCAAGGCACTCGGCTCAGAATTTATGAAGGACATGGATACCCAGGTGCGACTGATTTGAGTTAGGATGTTGGGGATCAGAGCTGCCAGGTCAGGTATTACGATGCGTGGTATCGTCAAGTAGAGTTCCAGGTTGGAGACCGGGTGTTCTGTAAGATGCATCTGATGCAGGGAGTCTTGCGGGTTCGCAAGCAAAAGAAGCTAAGTCTGAGATAGATGGGGCTCTACAGGATCCTGGAGTGGATCAGCCCGTTGGCTATAGACTGGAGTTGCCACCGGAGTTAGCGGGATTGCACGACGTCTTCCATGTCTCCTCCTTTAGGAGAGCTCTACTACGGCCAGAGCAGGATATTTCTACTATAAATGGCCTGGTAGCCTCCGATCGATTGATTCACCTGAGAGCCACTAGAACTGATGTTGCAGATATAGTCGGTGCTCTTCGAGTCAGGAATAACATCAATTCTTATGGGATGTTACGTTCAGTCACTCTCGGTGAAAATCCTACAAGCCTAACCTGAATTTCGGGGACGAAATTATTTTTTTGTTTATTGGGATTTGTAACATCCCCCAAACAACTAGACCCCTAGAGTAGTTTTGTCATGACTAGGTCATGACAAAACCCTAGGAAGCTTGAAGAGATCACTTGGCCTTAGGCTTGAAGGGGAAGAGCACCTTGGTCTGCAAATAGAAATTTCCAGTTACCAAGCTTAAGGTTGGACTTTAGGGCCTCACCTTGACCCTTTGACCCCACCATGGCACACCTAACCCTTTGGTGGGTCCCTTAGAGCATTTAGGACCCATTGGGGTCAACCACAGAGGCCAAATTGACAAAAGTCAACCCTAGCCTCAAATATGTTAAACCACTATATTTAGGGTCAATTAGGGTTCAATTGGACCAATTGACTTTTCCCAAGTTCCATTGGTAACTAAGGGAGGCCAATGGGTCAATATTGACCCATTGGGCCTAATTAATTTCACCAATTTGACCAAAGTCAACACTTGATCAACCTTGCCCAAAAAGAGGGGAAACGGCTAACTCAAGCCCAATCCACTTGGGCTAGGCCTAATTGGAGTAGCCCATTAGCTTAGGAGGCTGATAATTACTAGGAGTTACCACTCAATTTCTGTAAATGGTATTTAGGAGAGAGAAATCTCATTTTCTCCAAGAATGGAGGAGAGAGAAAGAGAGGGATTAATGGCATTCATGGCTTAGGGAGATCAATAGCCACCATTTCCTCCTCTAATGTCTCCATTCAGTTTCCCCAATCAATTTGGAGGAGTTTAATGGCCATTCCCGGCCACAAATAGGGAGAATTTGAGGAATTTTCTCAATGGCCAAAAATGGCCATTCATGGCCTTCATGGCAATTGGAGGTTACACCTCCTCCCCTCCCCAATTGAGCCTCTTATATCCATAACTAGACTGAGGGGAGCATTTTCCCCCACCTAACTGAAGGAGTCGGCCCATCTGGATAGGAGATTGCAAAGGTGCCAAAGCTTCAAGGTTGGCCATGGACAATAGGAAATCGGCAAGGAGTCACCCCTCCACACAGGTCCAATCCGCCTCCTCTCCCTTAGTGCTAGATCTTATCATAATTTGGGTCATGATCCAAGCTCAATTGGGCTCAGATCGTGCTTCCGAAAGGGCTCATTTCGAGCTCTCTTTCCCCTCCTCTAAACCCCATTTCCGACCACCTCCGGCCGGCCAACCACCCCTATCACCGACCACCACCTCAACGGAGGTGGTGGTGGCATTGGCTGGCCGGGAATCGGCACAGGTGGCCGGGAAATCATCCCGCAAAGAAGCCCAGGATGGGTTGTCGCTCGCCATCCATTCAACGGGGATGATGACTGTGAGCCGTCGGATCTACCGTAGATTTAAATGATTATGTTATATCATTATTCTATTAATTCATCGATCTGAGTAGAAGTAATTCGTCGAGCTGTATCCGAAGTTCATCGAATGGAATTAATTCGTCGTACTGAATCCGGAGTAAATGATTATGTTATACCCTTATTTCATTAATTCGTCGTACGGAGTAGAAGATGTTTTGAGTTCGTCGAACTGAACCCGGAGTTCGTCGAACGAAACTAATTCTCCAAAATAATAGTTGAGTTCGTCGAACTGAACCCGGTGTTCGTCGAATGGAATTCGTTTGTCGAACACACTCTGGAGTTCGTCGAACTGATAGTTGAGTTCGACGAACTGAACACGGAGTTCGTCGAGCGGAGTTAATTCGCCGAACTGAATTAATTCGTCGAACTAAATTAATTCATCGAACGAAGATCAGATTTTGTCAAGTGCTCTGAAGCACGACATTCGTCGAATGCAGAACAGAGTTCGTCGAACGCAGGTCGGATTTCGTCGAACACAGAGAATTGTTCCAACACATTTTGTCATACTTCCTTCAGTAGTGCCCCACATGAAAGTTGTAGCCCTTGGAGTCTAATTTCTTTTAAAATTAATTTCAGCCCAAAAGGAGTTCTGTAGCTCCCTGTAGGCCCATTTTGGTGGGACTGGTCCCTCGTGTAGGACAACCACCATTTCTTGAATAACTTTTGATTGGGTTATGTGATTGACTTAAAAATTGAAACCTAGGCTACTTACACCTACCCACACATCATACCCATAAATGGAAATTTTAGGAGAACCTTTTTTTAAGGTTTTTGTAATAATTTCATAAATTAAATATTAATTAATTGTTGGCTCAAATGACCTCCAATGCCCTCCAAATTTTGGTGGGTACTTCTTAGGGTTATCACCTGACCCTGGTAAAAATCTCAACCCAATTGGGACTGATTTGGTTGGGTAATTTGTCAACCCAAGTTGGGTCTTATTAGGTCAAAATTAGGGCATGGTGTTTATCTTGGGATATTGTGGTCAAATCTCCTCACCATGAGGTGAAACCCTGGCCACTGGTTTAGGGTCACTCAAAACACCCCCTTGAGTGGTTTGGGGTGGTGTGGAGGTGGGCATGACTTAGAACCCTAGTTTTACCCCTTGGGGTGCATAAAGAACCTTGTGAAGGTCATGGGATCAAAAGCTATAGAATGGCCATGGAACCTGGGATATATGTTCATGGGGTGTGATTATGCTCTAGGGAATTTTGGGAGAATCTTAGGAGAATTTAATTCCCCTAAATTAGGTCATAAACCCTTTAGGGTTCGTTCGTTTCACATACATTGATATTGGAGTATTGGCTTTGAGAATATGAAAGTCATTTCTGTTGTTCGTACCAACAATTGTAGAGTGGAATTGGCTTTCTGGTGGAAAGTCGACGATATTCACTCTAACCTAAAAACCTATCGATCCAATGTTTATCTCCAGGGGCGGATATTGAGATCACCAACTCCGACTTTCCAAAAAGATATCAATTTTTTTAGCCCGAATGCGCATTTTTTCCCGTACGTGATTTTTTCTCACGTACGCTATTTTTTGGCTTAATACTTGATTTTTTTGCAAGGACGTGGAAATTTCGCCTGAACGCATTTTTTTCGCCCGGATACAAATTTTTTGTCCGGATGCGATTTTTCCGGCCGAACACGATTTTACACCACTTACGCGATTTTTTTCCCTCGACGCGATATTTTTGCCCGGGCACGTTATTTTCGCCCAGACGCGATTTTTTCGCCCGGGTGCATTTTTTTGCCCGGGCGTATTTTTTTCGCCTGGGCACGGTTTTTTTTGCACCCGGGCGTGTTTTTTTTGCCCGGGCGCGTTTTTTCGCCCGGGCGCATTTTTTTCGCTCGGGAGCGAATTTTTCTGCCGGTCGCAATTTTTTCGGCCGGGCGCGATTTTTTCGCACATCACGCATTTTTAGCCCGGCGCACGTCTTTATCACCCAGGCGCGATTTCTCGCCCGAGCGCATTTTTTTGCCCGGGCGCAATTTTTTCGCTCGGGCGCGTTTTTTCGCACGGGCGCGTTATTTTCAACCGGGTGCAATTTTTACGTCCGGGCGCGATTTTTTTTGCCCGGGTGGGTTTTTTTCGCCCGTCCGCGATTTTTTCGCCTGGGCGTGTTTTTTTGCCCGGGCGAGTTTTTTTCACCCGGACGCGATTTTTTCGCCCGGGCTGGTTTTTTTCGCCCCGAAGCGTTTTATTCGCCCTGGCGCAATTTTTTCGCCCGGACGCAATTCTTTTGCCTGGGCGCATTTTTTTCGCCCTGGCACACTTTTTTTCCCCCGGGCGAGTTTTTTTCTTCGGGTGCGTTTATTTTTGCCAGAGCGCGATTTTTTCGACTGGGTACGTTTTTTCGCGAAAAAATCGCGCCCGGGCGAAAAAATGCGCCCGGGCAAAAAAACGCGCCCGTGCGAAAAAAATGCGCCCGGACGAAAAAACCGCGCCAGGGAAAAAAAACGCGCCTGGGCGAGTGTGGAATTTGAACTTAGTCATGAAAGTCTGGTGCTCCAGCCAGTAAGAGTACGCAGATGCTCCGTGGTTTTGCGTTGAGGCGTACGATAGGTCTAGGTTATGTAGTGTGAATACCAACCTAGAGGTGGGCGAGGCCCAACCCACCGCTTCCGTTTGACACTACGGGAGTATCCTGGGAGTCTTGCTAGCTCCAAAAAGGGGAAACTAAAGGTCTGTGCGTATAAAGTCGAAGTGTGTGAGTTGCACTTGTGTGAACATAGCATAAACAGCAAAACTCTGTATGTCATGGCATAAGCATTGCATTTTAACCCCTACCCTTATCGTATAAATTGGTTATGGGACTTTTTATACGATAGGCCTTGCTAAACGACCCCTTGGTCTATAGGTTTGTATGGGCATTCCTATAAATCAATGGTTACTTTTCTATTATATACATGTTTTTGTATACTGCCTTTACTTATTCTGTACCTGCTCTTACTATGCTCTTATTACTGCTTCAATTATTTGTTGTGGTAAAACTTTCCGTAGTTAGATTCAACGTCATCTGCTCTTTGTTATACCCTTGTTGTCCTCCGCTTCATCCTCCCACACGGTGCCTAGGAGCCATTGGGGGTGGGGTGGGGAACATAAGGCTTAGTTTTTTGACTAACGGTCGGTGGACCATATCATTTTAGGGGACCGAGGAGATGCAGCAGCACTAGAGGCCGGTGTAGATGGAGGCGGGCCAGTCTAGTATAGGAGCACAAGTTTCAGGATCAGTGAGTGATTAGTAGTTAGCTTCCGCGAGTGATCTTGTAATGAGGACATGATGTACAGGGCATGAGCCCTTTATTATTGTAACTTTGTTATTTCAGTTATACTATATGGACATTTATTATATATAACATGTGATTGTGGACTTGAACTTCTATTGTTCGTTTATACTTTTCTTCTTCTATGATCGATATGGCCGGCAGGATCGGCATTTTGTAGTGGTGACCTTCCTGTGTGATGGTGTCACCGCAAAGCGGCGGTTCTGGGCATAAGACCCGGGTTTTCAAAAGAAAAGAAAAAAGGGTCTTACAAGGCTACGCACGCAGGCGTGCAAAGTAAAATGCAAAGTAAGATAAATTGCAAAATAACAAAATTAAAATGTAATAATACAGGGTCGGTAGTGGTCCGGATGGGTGCGGCGTCAGACACTTTTGCGTCGACCTGATCTGGGCTGGTCTCCACCAGTTATAATTATGGAGTTATGTTGATTATGTGGTTTGGGTTGTCTTTTGAGCTTCATTTGGTAGAGATGACATAACTCAAGTTGTACGCTATAGTAATTAATGTTAGTGGGATACCTTCTTTATATATGGGTTTCTAGGAGTCAGTGCCTGTTTTGTTGTGAACATTCAGTGCTTCACGGATTTCATTTGCTATCTCGAAGTGGGCTAACAGGAATACGAGCATCTTCAGTTCTTCACACGGGCTACCGCCCATGCTCGATGCTCTCCGCATCGACAGTACCTCAGCAGCGACGGTACCTCCGCAAAAACTCGTCCGCAATAGGACGTTCAGTCAATTGACAGTTCATGGGTAGCCTCGTGCCCTGCGCGGCAGTACCCCCGCCTTGATAGTGTCCCGACATGACAGCGCTCCTACCACTCGCGAACCCACGCACACATGACAAAATCAGGGACATGCTCATGCATTGAAGAAAATTTAGATTCAGACTCTGTAACAGAAAAGGTACCTCAATTAATTGAGCAAGTTGCTCCTTCATTCTCTGTCGTGCTGACACAGGTCAATATCACTTGCGGAATCCATTTACAAATTCACTCCAAGCGATGTCGTACACCTTCATTCCCTTAAAGTGGATGCGTCTGCTCTCTCCCATCCTGATTTTGCCGCATGGAGCGTCGTCGCGCCGGGACACTGTCGAGGCGGGGGTACTGTCGCGCGGGGCACGGGGCTACCCATAAACTATCAATTGACCGAGCATCCTAGCGCAGGCGATTTTGGGCGGAGGTACTGTCGCTGCTGAGGTACTGTCGATGCGAAGAGCATCGAGCACGGGCGGTAGCCTGTGTGAAGATGCTCGTGTTCCCGTTAGCCCACTTCGAAATAGCAAATGAAATCCGTGAAGCACTGAATGTTCATAACAAAATAGGCACCGGCTCCCAAAAACTCGTATATAAAGAATGTATTCCCACTAACATTAATTACTATAGCGTACAACTTGAGTTTTGTCATCTCTACCAAATGAAGCTCAAAAGACAACCCAAACCACATAATCAACATAACTCTATAATTGTAACTGGTGGAGACCAGCCCAGATCAGGTCAAAGCAATAGTGCCCGACACTGCACTCGTCTGGACCACTACCGACCCTGAATTATTGTATTTTAATTTTGTTATTTTGCAATTTATCTTACTTTGCATTTTATTTTGCACGCCTGCGTGCGTAGCCTTGTTTGAAGCTTTTATTATATTTTCCATTTTTATATGTATATATATAATTATATAACTATATATATTTACATATATATACCTGTTCAATACCTAGGCGCCGGTTCATCATCGCCATCCGGTCCATCTCGTTCGACCAGAAGAAATCCAGCACGCACTGCTCCATGGACTTCCCCGACTTCGGCGCTACACTAGAAAAACACTTCCCGCACCCACGATCCAACGGTGTCTCCTCTTCCACGACTCCAGCAGTTGGCGTCGGTTTTGTGTTTCGAGTTATGTACTCCTGTTTAAAAAACCCTAAGAAGGGTGGAGATTGGGGGGGGGGGGCAAACAGAGAGGAAAAGGATAGTGCTTGTGTGAGGTATTCCGCAGATCATTTGTTGTTTCCTGTTTCTGTGAGGAGTTCAATTTGTTTTCCTTTTTTAATTCGAGTCCTGTTGATGAGTGAAAGAGATGATGAATAGTGTGTTTTTTATGGCTGTTTGGTTTCCGTTGAGAAGAGGAAGATCCCAAAAGCTCAGACTCCAAGAAAGCAGTACGATCAAAAGATGGACACTTTGAATGACATCCTCTAAGTGTTGTCGGGCCTCCTTCGGATAATCCTTCCTGATTCCAAATCGGAAAGAAGATGACATGCAAGAAAGGTCATGCACCAAATTAATTATTGTAAACATTAAAGCTAAAATTTACAAAGTAAAGAATCCTAAAAATTAATAAATTTGCATACCAATAGCTCCCTGCTTGTGGAGTTGTTGCTGCACTTTTGAAATATCATAGGACTTTGGTATCAGGTAAGTCTTCGATCTAGAAAACTCACGGAACACAAAATTCCATTGTTCGACACTTGAGAGATTGCGCGACACTCTGGGGATGATTATTTAAATACCTCGATAGTTGTAATCAGGTTAAGGCATTACGTGCCATGAGTTTGGTGACAACTTTCCATCTTTGTCTCTACATACATCTTCTATCTCTATCGGGATATCCAGAGTTCTTGCTGCAGACATGACTGATAGGTATTGGTTGATTATTTCCTGTCGATCGAAGGCCAATCTGAAACTATTTGATTCCAATATCAACAGTGATACAAAAATATTTGATTTTAAAGCTTCAACAAAACAATTCATATTAAAATAAAGATATGAAAGCAAACTAAATATGAAATTCAAGTACCCTTGTTGCAGCTCTTTAGACATTACTGTTTGCTTATACATTCATCAAAAGGACAGCATATCAATCTATATATTTTGGTTTGATGCATGCAATCTTGTGAAGATTTCCTTGAATACGTTATTCCTAGTGTATACTCCTTCTTGGTCCTCCAATGTACCATTTTTAACCATCACTTTGGTGCTCTTTGCGGAAACTCCTCTTGACAATGCCACATACTGATACAACTCACCATGGCTGAAAACATCACTACGGAAGAGTTTATCGGTAAGCAGTATATAATACAATGAGTAAGCAGTAGGAAGTAAAACAGTAGCAAGTAAGCAGTAGTAATAGGCAAAGCAGTAGTAAAGAAATGTAACCTTAATTTATAGGAATGCTCACACAAACCTATAGACCAAGGGGTCATTTAGCAGTGCCTATCGTATAAAACGTCCCATAACCAAGTTATATGATATGGGTAAGGGTTGAAATGCAATGTTTATGCTATGCCATGCAAAGTATGAGGTTTCATGTTATGTTCATACAAGTGCAACTCACACACTTCGACTTTATGCACACAGACCTTTAGTTTCCCCTTTTTGGAGCTTGCAAGACTCCCAGGATACTCCCGTAGTGGCAAATGCAAGCGGTGGATTGGGCCTCGCCCACCTCTAGGTTGGTATTCATGCTACCTAACCTAGACCAATCGTATACCTCAACGCAAAACCGCGGAGCATCTGCGTACTCTTACTGGCTGGACCACCAGACTTTCATGGTTAAGTGCAAATTCCACACTTGCCGAGTCAACGTATTGACATCGATGTGAACGACCGTCCAATACCAAAGACCCACCACCTTTATGCACATGCAAACATGTTTACCATCTATCTCTGAGCCCTAAGCTCCTCGGACTAACCTGTCTGACACAATAACCTTCCGAGCCACCAGCTCGCCGAACTAATCCGCACGTGCCAACAACCACAGAGCCTACCGCTTGTAAGACCAAACCTAACTAACCTCCTTAACCATGGGGTGTGAGTGTGGGTGTGTGCATTATTAAGTTAATCTTGCACCGTCATTTATTCCTACATATTAGGGTTAACCATGGACTTCCCGAGGACTACCCTATGAGGGGCTCGCTACGGTACTAGGATTTATAAAGGGATGACACCCCAAAGCCCCCTTTCCAAGGCACTTAATGTTATTAGTGGCTACCCATAAGTATACCCTTCTTATCATTACACTTGGATTACCCATGTATTTTATGACCTTCTAAGGGGAAAGACGATCTTTCGTCGGCCCCGAACACAACCTTACCCCTTAGCTTATCGGGTACACTCAACATATAGACCCCTAATGGTGACCTCACATCTTTTCTACCAGACTAGGTACACCATCTACCTTCCATTCCCAACTAATGATTCCCAAATTACTCAAGTTGTACAATTTTACTATACGCAGACCAAATGAGATATGAGTTGAGTAAGAGGAGGTACCACATGCAAGACCCCTTTTTTCGCTTTCAAAATAGGGTCTTATGCCCAGAATCGCTGCTTTGCGGTGACACCAACTCTCGGGAAGGTCGCCACTACAAAACGTCGATCCTACCGACCATATCAATCACAGAAGAAGAAAAGTATTAACGAACAAATTGAAGTTAGTCCACAAATCACATGCTATATATATATAATGTCCACATAATATAACTGAAATAACAAAGGTTACAATAATAGAAGAGCTCATGGCCAGTATATCATATTCTCACTACAAAGATCACTCACGGAAGCTCACTACTAATCACTCACTGATCCTCGAACTGGTGCTCCTGTACTAGACTGACCCGCCTCCGTCTGCACCGGCCTCTGGTGCTGCTGCATCTCCTTGATCCCCTAAAATGATATGGTCCACCGACCGTTAGTCAAAAAGACTAAGCCTTATGTTGCCCACCCCTCCCCCAATGGCTCCTAGGCACCGAGCGGGAGGATGATGCGGAGGACATCAAGGGGTATAAAACAAAGCAGATGACGACGGATCTAGTCTACAGGAAATATCTACCACTACTCAAGTATATATTTACATTTGAAGCAATAAATAAAGCACGGTAAAGAGTAATTAAAGAGCAGTAAGTAAAGACAAGTATATAATATATAAGTAACCATTGATTTATAGGAATGCCCATACAAACCTATAGACCAAGGGGTCGTTTAGCAAGGCCTATCGTATAAAGAGTCCCATAACCAATTTATACGATATGGGTAGGGGTTGAAATGTAATGATTATGCCATGACATGCAGAGTTATGCAGTTTATGCTATGTTCATACAAGTGTAACTCACACACTTTGACTCTATGCGCACAGACCTTTAGTTCCCCCTTTTTGGAGCTAGCAAGACTCCCAGGATACTCCCGTAGTGGCAAACGGAAGCGGTGGATTGGACCTTGCCCACCTCTAGGTTGGTAATCACACTGCCTAACCTAGACCTATCGTATGCCTCAACATAAAACCATGGAGCATCTGCGTACTCTTACTGGCTGGACCACCAAACTTTTATGGCTAAGTGCAAATTCCACACTTGCTGAGTTAATGTATTGACGTCGGTGTGAACGACCATCCAATACCGAAGACCCACCACCTTTATGCACATGCAAACATGTTTACCATCTATATCCGAGCCATAAGCTCCCCGGGCTAACCCGCCTGTCACCATAACCTTCTGAGCCACCGGCTCGCCGGACCAACCCATCCGCACCAATAAACATTACAGAGTCACAAGCTCACCAGACTAATTAGTCTGCTGCTACAACCACCGAGCCTACCGCTCGTAATACTAAATAGACTATATAGTCGTAACAATGGGGTGTGCGTGAGTGTATTATTAAGCTAATCTTATACATCAACTTATCCCTACAATTTATGGTTTATCTTGGACTTCCCGAGGATTACCCTATAAGGGGCTCGTTACGGTACTGGGAACTATAATGGGATGACACCCCAAAGCTCCCTTTCCAAGGCATTTAATATGGTTGGTAACTACCCATAAGCATAGCCCCCTTACCATTTCACTTGAATTAACCCTACGTATTTTATGACCTTCTAAGGGGAAAGACGATCTCTCGTCGGTCTCGGGCACCACCTTACCCTTAACTCTCCAAGCACACTCTCATCTCATAAACTCCTTTCGGTGACCTCACAGCTTCTCAACCAGTCTAGGTACAACCTCTTCCTCCCATTCCCACCTAATGATCCATAAATTACTCAGGTTTTACAGTTTCACTATACGCAGACCAACGGTGTTATATGAGTTGCATACGAGGAGGTACCCCAAATATTCATCCAACTGACTCAAGATCATTATTGAGAGTTTATAATGATATCCTAAGACTAAGTCCAAATGATCAAATTTTTCCTTAATTATTTAACATTTATTTTAATTTCTCCAATATTTGCCAAGTATGAAAATGAACATGAAGTGTAAGGTATTCTTATGATATGGCTCCCATAAAATTAAGATAAATCTATCATGTCAAAATAACATTAAGTGCAGAATATCACAATTTTACAATTAGGAATTGTCCTCTAATTATAATATTAACATCTACCCCAATTTGGAGGTTAATGAAGGAACCATCAAAAATACTTATCCAAAAATTATGGGAAAATTACTAGACCTTCATCTTAGTGAGAAAAGTCTACTAACCAATTTTCAGAATTTATAAAGGAAAATAAATCACATAAATGAATATTCCAAAGAAACCCCTTTATAAGAAAAATTGTGAAGGAGGCTACTGTTAAATAATTCCAAAAATTATGAAAGAAATACCAGATCTCTAATATAATCATATTGGCTTACTGACTGAGTTTCACAATTTATGAAAATCATTTTCTTACCTAAATAAATATTCCAAACAAATCCTAATATGAACATGTTGTGAAGTAGCCTACTGATAACCATCTCCAAAAATTCCACAAATATTCACAGAGCTTCCTAATGCCCTGAAAAGTCCAATCACCAAGTTGCAAATTTTTGCAGAGAGTATTGGACCCTCAATTATTTTTCTTAAGACCAAGACAAAATAAGTGTCTTGTGAATAAAGTACTGGATAAATAATTTAATTAATTACACAAAAATTACCAGAGGTCAATCACATAATTATAAAGGCACTACCAAGGATTCATCACCATCCAAGACCATTTGAATATGTAAATCTCTTTAATAATGGAAAGCCCTAAAGGGGTTATAACCTAATTTAGAGGGAATAAGGGTTCCTAAAATCCTTCTAAAATTTCCAAGGTTATTATTACACCCTTTGAACTTGTACACCAAATTTCATGTCCATTAAATAACATTTGACCCCATGTCCTTCACAAAGCTCCAACTGCAACCCTAAGGGTAAAGCTAGGGCTATAGGGAATATCCAACCCACATCACCCCAAATCACTCATGGAGGTGTTTTAGGTGGTCCTAAACTAGTGGCCAAGGTTCCACATCATTTTGATGAGTTTTGACCACAATACCCCAAAATGAGCATCATACCGTAATTTGACCTAGTTTGACCAAACTTGGCTTAACAAATTACTCAACTAAATCAGTCCCAATTGGGCTGAAATTTTTACCAGGGTCATATAATAACCCTAAGAGGCACCCACCAAAATTTGGAGGGGATTTAAGGTCATTAGACCCTGAATTTAAATAATATATGAATTATTAAATTATTACAAAAACCTTAGAAAACTCTTCTCCTAAAATTCCCATCTTTGGATATGTTATGGGTGTAGGTACAAATAGCATAGGTTTCAATTTTCAAGTCAATCCCATAACCCAATCAAAAGTTATTCAAGAAATGGTGTCTGTCCTACACTAGGGACCAGTCCCATCGAAATGGACCTACAGGGAGCTACAGAACTCCTTTTGGGCTGAAACAAATTAAAATTAAAGTAGACTCTAAGGGCTACAACTTTGGTGTTGACCACTTTTTCTGTAAAGGGCCATAAGTATTTTTAATAATTAATTCTATGTACAGCCATATATGTGACAGAAAATACAATTACATAAGGATTTATATTAAATGATTCTGCACGAATCCTGAAGCAAAATCGTGTGGCAGCTGGTCATCTTCCTCCTCCAGCAAGGGTCAGGATTGCACCGACCTGTAGCCTATCTACCTTGGTTTTCCCGGCCACCCACGCCCCTCCCCGGCCGGCCAATGCCACCACCACCTTCCTTGAGGTGGTGGTCGGCGATGGGAGGTCTTGGCCAGCCGGTGGTGGCCGGAAATGGGGGTTTAGACAAGAGGAAAAAGCTCCAAAAAATGGAGTTTTCGTATCACATGATCTAGGGCCAATTGGCCTTAAAGCTTGCAAGAAATAGATGTAGATCAATCCACTAGGGTAGAGGAGAAGAACCAGACCTCTAATCAGACTCGAGGGTGGTTGTTTCCCGGATTTTCCATGGCCGCCCCCTTCAAGTTGTGCTCCTTGATGATCTCTTGATTCTCCACCAAATTCAATGATCTAAGACTCGATTTCAACTGATATCACCCTTCTGAAGGTGATGGAAGGGTCAATTTGAGGAGGGGGAGGCTTAATGGAGGAGTGCCATTAATGGCCATTTCGGTTTCACTTGAAAACTCTTGAATCCTCCACCAGATGGAATGGGAAAGGCTGGAAAATGTCTTAGAATTCAATGGGGAGATGAATGGAGGGTGTCGGGAGATGAATGGGGGGTCAATTTGCCTTGAATGCCATGAATTCACCTTGAATGACCACTTTCTCTCTTTTCAAATTGGGGGAAACTCCCAATTTCTCTCTCCTATTCACCACCTCCAGAAATTGGATGGCATTTCATGTAATTATAGTGGTGACTAATCATTTGGGCCATTGAAATTGGCCTTAGCCCAAGGGATTGGGCTTTGGGCTTAATTAGCCCAAGTTGGGCAATATTGACCAAATGTTGACTTTGGTCAAATTGGCCATTTGGGTTGGCTCCAATGGGTGGGTAGTGACCCATTGGCCTCCCCTAAGGGTTAGGAAGGTCTAGGTAGGGACAATTTGGCAAAGTGGAGGTCAATTGACCCACAATAGGGCAATTTGACCAAAATAGGGCTAAAGTTGACTTAGGTCAAATTGGCCAAATTGTTGGCCCCATGATGGGGCTTTTTAGTCCATTGGGTCACCAATATCCTTATAATGTTAGGAGCAAGGTCAATTTGGCATGGTAGAGGCCAATTGACCCTAATTAGGCTACCTTGACCAATTTAAGGTTAGGGTTGACTTTGGTCAATTTCGCCTCTTTAGTTGACCCCAATGGGTCCTAAATGCTCTAAGGGACCCTCCAAAGGGTTATGTGTGCCATGGTGGGGTCAAAGGGTCAAGGTGAGGCCCTAAAGTCCAACCCTAAGCTTGGTAACTAGAAATTGCTATTTGCAGACCAAGGTGCTCTTCTCCTTCAAGCCTAAGTTCACATGGTCTTTTGTGTTTCCTATGGTTTTGTCATGACCTAGTTATGACAAAATCACTCTAGGGGTCTAGTTGTTTGGGGGATGTTACACCATAAATACTCATCCAACTGACTCAAGATTCTTACTAGGAGTCTATCATGATATTCTAAGACTAAATCCAGAGAATCATATTTTTCATTAATTATTTGGCATTTATTATAATTTCTCCAACATTAGCCAAGTATGAAATTGAACATGAAGTGTAAGATCTTATTATGATATGACCCCAATAAAATTATGGAAATCTATGATGTCAAAATAACAGTCAATACATGATATCACAATTTTGCAGTAAGGGGTTGGTCTCTAATTATAATATTGAATAATTACCCCAAATTAGAATTTTAAGAAGGAACCACCAAAAATACTTTTCAAAAATTATAGGAAAATTACCAGACCTTCATATTAATCAGAAAAGTGTACTGGACAAATTTCAGAATTTATCAAAACTAATTAGTCACATAGCTAAACATTCCAAGTAAACCCATACTAGGGAAAATTATGAAGTAACCCACTAATAAATAATTTCAAAAATTATACAAAAATTCACAGAGCTCTATAATGCCCTAAAATATCCTACCACTAAGTTTCATAATTTTTTAGAGGGTATTTGGCCCTCATTTATTTAACATATTCCTAAGACAAAATAGATGACTTATGAATGAAGTGTTAATTAAATTAATTCAATAATTACACAAAAATTACCAGAGGTCTATGCCATGATTTCAAGTAATCTATCAAACTTTCATCAACATCCAAGATAATTTGAGCATGTAAATTCCTTTTATAAGAAGGTTCCCTAAAAAGGTTATAACATAATTCAGAGGGGACAAATGTTCCTAAAATTCTCATAAAATTTACTAGGGCATATTTACACCATATAAACTTATTAACCAAGTTTCATGACCATTCCAGGACATATGCCCTATGTCCTTCACAAGGCTTAAAGTGCAACCCTAAGGTTAGAACTAGGGTCCTAGGGAATATCCACCCCACATCACCCCAAATTACTCATGGGGGTGTCTTATGTGATCCTAAACCAGTGGCCAAAGTTTCACACTACTTTGATGAGATTTGACCACCTAATTCCATCATGTGCACTTTTAACCTAGTTTGACCAAACTTGGGTTAACAAATTACCCAACCAAATCAGTCCCAATTGGGCTGAAATTTTTACTAGTGTCATTAATAATCCTAAGAGGCACCCACCAAAATTTGGAGGGGATTGGAGGTCATTAGACCCTATAATTAATTAATATATGGATTATTAAATTTTACAAAAAACCTTAAAAAAATATTCTCCAAAACTTCTCATCTTTGGATATGTTAAGGGTGGAGGTACAAATAGCTCATGTTTCAATTTTCAAGTAAATATCTTTTCCCAATCAAAAGTTATTCAAGAAATACTGGTTGTCCTACCCTAGGGACCAGTGACTCTACAGGGAGCTACATTGCTCCTTTTGGGCTAAAACAAATTTTAAATTAAAGTAAACACCAATGGCTACAAATTTGTTGTTGACCACTTTTTCTGTAGAGGGGCCTAATTATTTTTAATATTTATATTAAGATAAAAAAGTCAGAAATACAAATTAAATCAATAGCAAACATCTTGACGTAAGATTGGAGGGCATGCACTCATCTTCCTCCTCTAGCCGACGGCCCAGATTGTCCCGACCTGGAAGATTTTGTAAGAGGTTTTCCCGGCCACCCATGCCCCTCCCCGACTGGCCAATGCCACCACCACCTTCCTTGAGGTGGTGGCCGGCGATAGGAGGTCTCGGCCGGCCGGTGGTGGCCGGAACCGGCAGTTTAGATAAAAAGAAAAATCTCCAAAAATGGAGATTTCGGCCATTTTTATTGGGGACCAATTGGCCCCAATCCTTGCCGATTTTAGATGTAGATCTATCCACTGGAGAAGAGGAGATGAACCAGACCTTCTTGGAGCCCGACGACGATGGTGGCGGTGGTCGGCCATGGTTTTTCCCTTCTCCGGCGAGCTTGCCCGATTTCTCCATTCTCCACCAAAAGCATTGATGTAAGAGTCGATTTCGACTGCCATCCACCTCTTGAAGCTAATGGCGAAGTTATATTTGAGTGGGGAGAGCTGTATAGGGGGAATTTGAGGAGGGGAATTTCAGTCATGGCCATTAATGGCCAATAAGGGGGAATTTCTGTTTTGCTTGGGGGAGATGAATAGGGCAATAATTTGGCCGGGAGAAGGCTTGACACTCCTCTCCCCAAGAGGAGATGAATCTCCATCAATTGGGAGAGCCTTTGTCCTCCCTTGGCCATGAATGCCATTACTCCTCTCTTTCTCTCTCCACCATTTTGGGGAAAATGGTGTTTTCTCTCTCCTGGCTGAATTTCCTGAAATTAAATGATAATTTCAGTAACTACCAACCCCATTAGTTAGTGTAACTCCTCAATTGGGTCTCTCCCAAGTGGATTGGGCTTGATTAGGTCAAAATAGGTCATTTTGACCTAAATTTAGGGTGGAGTTGACTTTGGTCAATTTGACCATTTGGGTTGACCCCAATGGGTGGATAGTGACCCATTGGCCTCTATTAAGAGTTAGGAAGGTCTAGGTAGGGTCAATGTGGCAATTTGGAGGCCAATTGACCCACAATAGAGCAATTTGACCAAAATAGGGCTAGAGTTGACTTAGGTCAAATTGGCGAAATTGGTGGCCCCATGATGGGGCTTTTTGGTCTATTGGGTCCCTAATAACCTTATAAGGGTAGGGTAAGGTCAATTTGTCATGGTGGCGGTCAATTGACCCTAATTAGGCCACTTTGACCAATTTAAGGTTAGGGTTGACTTTGGTCAACTTGACCTATTTGGTTGACCCCAATGGGTCCTTAGTGCTCTAAAGGGACCCATAAAGAGTTAAGTATGTTGTGGTGGGGCCAAAGGGTCAATGTGAGGCCCTAAAATCCAACCTTAAGCTGGGTATATGGAAATTGCTATTTGCAGACCAAGGTGGTTTCCTCCTTCCTTCCTAAGCTTTTATGCTCCCTTTGTGATTCCTATGGTTTTGTCATGCCCTAGACATGACAAAACCATCCTAGGGATCTAGTCGTTTGGGGGATGATACAAATCCCAATAAACAATAATAATAATTTTGTCCCCGAAATTCAGGTTAGGCCTGCGGGGTTTCTATCGCAAGCAATTGTATGTAACATCCCTTAAGAATTGAAGTTATTCCTAACTCGAAGAGCACCGACTATCTCTGCCACACCAGTTCTAGTGGCTCTCAGGTGTGCTCCTCCTGTACATAATTTTACCACATGACTTTTACCTACGGAACCTTCTTGCACCGCAAGACTCGCACCGTCGTATCATCTATCCGGACCAGCTCCAGGTGAATCAATCAATCGGAGGCTACCAGGACGTCTATAGTAGAAATCTACTACTCCGGCAGTAGTAGAGCTCTCCTAAAGGAGGAGACATGGAAGACGTCGTGCAATCCCATTAACTCCAGCGACAACTCTAGTCTATAAGCCAACGGGCTGATCCACTCCAGGATCCTATAGAGCCCCATCTATCTCAGACTGAGCTTCTTCCGCCTGCAAACCCACGAGACTCCCTGCATCGGACGTATCTTCCGGCACACCTGGTCTCCAATGTGGAACTTGAAACATCCCCCAAACAACTAGACCCCCAAGTTGGTTTTGTCATGACTAGGTCATGACAAAACTATAGGAAGTACTTAAGATCATGTGAACTTAGGTAAGAAGGAGAAAACCCAAGTGGTCTGCAAATAGTAATTTCCAAATACCAAGCCTAGGGTTGGAATTTAGGGCCTCACCTTGATCCTTTGACCCCAACATCCCTAACCCATTAGGGGTCCCCTTAGAGCATCAGGGACCCATTGGGGTCAACCAAAGAGGCCAAATTGACCAAAGTCAACCATAACCCAAAATTGGTCAAAGTAGCTTAATTAGGGTCAATTGGCCTTCACCATGCCAAATTGACCTTACCCTCACCCTTATAAGGATACTAGGGACCCAATGGACCAAAAAGCCCCATCATGGGGCCTCCAATTTTACCAAAGCCAACCTTGTCCTAAATTTAGGTCAAGATGACCTAATTTGCCCAAATCAAGCCCAATCCACTTGGGCTAGACCCAATTGAGGTGGTCCACCGCCTAATGGGGTTGAGTGCTACTGAATAGGCCATTCAATTTTAGGAAAATTGGCCAGGAGAGAGAAAACCCCAATTTAAAAGAGAGAGAAGGAAGAGGGAATTAATGGAAAGGAAGAGGAAACCTCCCATTTCCTCCAATAATGGCACCATTCATCTCCCCTTGAGGAGAGGAAAAGTTTCCAGCCTTCTCCGGCCACATTGATGCCCAATTCATCCCCCCATATGTAACCGAAATCACCATTAATGGTGAGAATGGCAATTGATGTCATGGATCCTCCCCTCCCCCAATTGAACTCTTTAACACCTTCAGGAGTCTGAGAGGAATGAAACCCCCTCTTCCCCAAAGAAATCAAGCACCAGGAGCCTAGATCGATATGGAGCTGAAAGCACCACCTCCGGCATTGGCGACCCGCCGGAATTCGTGACACCAGGCCCCCACACAGGTCTGATCCGCTTCCTCTCCTCTAGTGCTAGATCTCTCTCAACTTGGGGCTTGATTCAAGCCAAATTGGGCTCGGATCGAGCCAATGAAAGAGGCTCGTTTTCGAGCTTTTGCCCCTCCTCTAAACCTTGATTCCGACCACCTCCGGCCGGCCAACCACCCTCTATCGCCGGCCACCACCTCAACGGAGGTGGTGGTGGCATTGACCGGCCGGGAACAGGCACAGGTGGCCGGGAAATCATCCCGCAAAGGCGCCCAGGACAGGATGTCGTGAGCCATCCATTATTTGGGGATGATGACAGTGAGCCATCGAATCCGCCGCTATCTGCTATTCGCAGATTTAAATAGGTATGATATATGATCATTTCATTTTGTCGCACTTCCTGTATTACTTTGATTTAATTATTAAAAATACATACTGCCCTCTGATGAAACCGTGCCCAACATCAAAGTTGTATCCTATGGTGTGTAGTTTCATTGAAAATTTGTTTCAGCCCAATAGGGGCACTGTAGATCCATGTATAGCCATTTTGGTAGGACTAGTCCCTAGGGTAGGGCAGTCACCTTTTCTTGAATAACTTTTGATAGGGAAGTGCTATGGTAATGAAAATTGAAACCTAGGCCATTTGTACCAACCCCTTAACATATCCAAAGCTGGGAATTTTAGGAGAACATTTTTCTAAGGTTTTGGTAATAATTTAATAATTCATATAATATTTAATTATAGGGTCTAATGACCTCCAATCCCCTCAAAATTTTGGTGGGAGCTCTTCAGGGTTATTATATGACCCCGGCAAACATTTCAGCCCAATTAGGACTGATTTGGTTGGGTAATTGCTTAACCCAAGTTTGGTCAAACTAGGTCAAAAGTGCACATGATGGAATTAGGTGGTCAAATCTCATCAAGGTGGTGTGAAACTTTGGCCACTGGTTTAGGATCACATAAGACACCCCCATGATTAATTTAGGGTGATGTGGGGTGGATATGCCCTAGGTCCTTAGTTTTAACCTTAGGGTTGGACTTTAAGCCTTGTGAAGGACATAAGGGCATATGTCCTTGGATGGTCATGATTCTTGGTAGACTAGTTCATGGGGTGTAAATATTCCCTAGGAAATTTAAAGAGAATTTTAGGACCTATTATTCTCTCTGAATTAGGTTATAATCATTTTTGGGAACCTCCTTTTAAGAGAAATTTTAATGCTCAAATCAACTTGGATGGTGATGAAAGTTTGGTGGTACCCTCATAATCATATAATAGATCTCTGGTAATTTTTGGGTAATTATTGAATTAATTTATTTAACACTTCATTCACAAACCATCTATTTGGTCTTAAGAATGTAACAAATAATTAAGGGACAAATAACCTCTGGAAAATTATGAAATTTGGTGGTAGGACATTTTAGGACTATTGAAAGCTCTCTGAATTTTTGTATAATTTTTGGAATTATTCATCAGTAGGTTCCTTCATAATTTTCCCTAGTATGGGTTTACTTGGAATATTTATTTATGTGATTGATTTGTCTTGATAAATTCTGAAATTTGGCCTATAGACTTTCCTGATTGATATTAAGGTCTGGTAATTTTCCCATATTTGTTAGACAAATATTTTAGGTGATTCCTCCTTTAAATTCTAATTTGGGGATAGTTGTTCAATATCATAATTAGAGGTCAACCTCTTACTGCAAAATTTTAATGTTATGTAGTTGCTTTTATTTTGACTTCATAGATTATTCATAATTTTGTGGAGGCCATATCTTAAGAGGATTTTATGCTTCATGTTTAATTTCACACTAGGTCAATGTTGAGGAAAATTATTATAAATACCAATTAAGTAAGGAAAAATATGATCCCCTGGATTTATACTTAGAATATCATGATAGACACCCAGTAATAATCTTGAGTCAGTTGGATGAATATTTGTGGTACCTCCCTTTTTGTAACTCATATAACTTATTTGGTCTGCGAATAGTAAAACTGAAAAACCTGAGTAGTTTATGGATCATTAGGTGGGAATGGAATGTAGATGGTGTACTTGGTCTGTTAGAGATGATGTGAGGTCACCATTAGGGATCTAAATGTTGGGTGTACCCGATAAGCTAAGGAGAAGGTTGTGTCTGGGACCGACGAAAGATTGTCTTTCCCCTTAGAAGGTCATAAAATACGTAGGGTAATTCAAGTGTAATGTAAAGAAGAGTATACTTGTAGGTAGTCAGTAATAACATTAAGTGCCTTGGAAAGGGAGCTTGGGGTGTCATCCCATTTGTGCTCCTAGTACTACAGTGAGCCCCATATAGGGTAGTCCTCGGGAAGTCCATGGTTAACCCAAAGATGTAGGGATAATTAACGGTGTAAGATTAACTTAATAATGCACACATCCACACCCCGTGGTTACGGGAGGTTAGTTTGTTTGGTTTTATGAGAGGTAGGCTCAGTGGTTGTAGCAGCGGACTAGTTAGTCCGGTGAGTTTGTGACTCAATGATGCTTGTTGGTATGGACGGGTTGGTCCGGCGAGCTAGTGGCTCGGAAGGTTATGGTGATAAGCAGGTTATCCCGGAGGGCTTATGGCTCGGGATATAGTAGGAATTTTAAGTGTATGTGCATAAGGTGGTGGGTCTTTAGTGTTGACGGTCGTTGCACTGACGTCGGTACTTTGGCTCGGTAAGTGTGGATAACCCTTTACCAAGAAAAGTCTGGTGTACTGGCCAACAAGAGTATGCAGGAGCTCCATTTTTGTGTTCTTAGCGTTGAGGCGTACAATAGGTCTAGGTTAGGTAGTGCAAATACCAACCTAGAGGTGGGCGAGGCCCAACCCACCGCTTCCGTTTGCCACTACGGAAGTATCCTGGGAGTTTTGCTAGCTCCAAAAAGGGGGGAACTAAAGGTCTGTCTGCATAGAGTCGTAGTGTGTGTGTTGTACTTGTATAAACATAACATTGAACTACATACTTTGCATGTCATAGCATAACATTGCATTTCAACCCCTACCACTATCGTATAAATTGGTTATGAGACTTTTTATACGATAGGCCCTGCTAAACGACCCCTTGGTCTATAGGTTTGTTTGTGCATTCCTATAAATTAAGGTTACACCTCTTTATTATTGCTTATTACTACTGTTTGCTTGTTACTATTTTACTTGTTATACTATATGTTGTTAGCGATAACTCCTTCCGTAGTTAGATCCATTGTCACCTGCTTTTGTTTATACCCCTTGATGTCCTATGCTTCATACTTCCTGCACAGTGCCTAGGAGACACCAGGGGAGGGGTGGGGGATTGGTTGAGTTAAGTTTTACTGATGGTCGATGAACCTTATCATTTTAGGGGACCGAGGAGACGCGACAGCACCAGAGGCCGGTGCAGATGGAGGCGGGATAGTCAAGAACGGGAGCACCGATGACAGGATCCGTGAGTGTTTTATTAGCTTTAGTGGATTTTTCTTCCGCGAGTGAATCCGTAGTGAGGTTTTGATGTATCGGGCAGGAGCCCCTTTATTATTGCAGTTATCTTTTATTTAGTTTTTGTATGTGGACATCTTTTGATGGTTTAATTTCTATGTGATGTGGACTTAAATTTCTATAAGTTTGTTTAAACATTACTTCTTTTGTAATCGACATGGCTGACAGGATCGGCGTTTTGTAGTGGCGACCTTCCCGAGCGAGGGTGTCACTGCAAAGCGGCGGTTCTGGGCATAAGACCCGGGTTTTCAAAAGAAAAAAAACGGGGTCTTACAATGTGGTATCAGAGCAAACCTCGTTTCGAAGAAAAGAAGTCCACAAACCATGGGCCACCCCGCGCGAGTTTAGTTTGAGGACAAACTAAGCAGTGGAAGCAATGGTGTGCCCACACGGGAATCACATGAAAAGTCCACCTTTAACTGAATTTCTTAGGCAAACTCTCTAACGAGTGTTAATTTTCTTTTGTAGCCCGCGACGAACCCTACTCCACAGCATGGAGTGCCTCCGACTCCAAACGTCATCCCACCACCACCGGCTCCTACTCCGTTCCAGCAATCGGAGATGGGGAAGACACTGACTACCATACTTGAGGCATTCAGGGCACAACAGGCACCGGCTACTCAGCCAAACCCCGGGGCCAACTGGATGAGTGCCTTCCGAGGTATTTCCCCTCCATCATACCTCGGTACGGAGATAGTTGTGCAGACTGAGGAGTGGGTGGACATCATGTATGAGATGCTGGCAGGAATACAATGCCCGACGGACATGGCAGTACCAATAGTGGTTTCGTGCTTGGAATCTCATGCAAAGAGGTGGTGGAAGTCACTACTAAACACCACTTATGCTGGACTGGAGGCGGCAGACATCTCATGGGATGAGTTCAAGACAACGCTACTGGAACACTATGTACCACAGTCAGCAAGGGATGAGCTGGAAGATAGGTTCCTGCAGTTGAGGCAGGGTAGCAGGACAGTGGTTGAGTATCACCGGGAGTTCACACACCTGGCCCAGTTTGCAGATTCCTATCAGCTGGATGATGCAGGCTACGCAAAGAGATTCTACAAGGGCTTCCATGATGAGCTGAGGTAGGCCCTTCTCTTTGTCTCTAACGGCAGCATGGCCAAGATCTTGGAGATGGCCAAGAAGCTGGAAGCTGACCAGCACCTTGTTCGAGGTAGGAAGTGTTGGGTATTGTATCCACAATTACCTGGATTTGAAGATGTCCCCTAGTGAACTAAATTGAATTGAGGATGTATTTGATGATTTCTATTTAGATGTGTTATGACAGGTCTTAATGCTAAGTGCACACCAAAGTCAGGTTGCAATGGATCACCAAACACAGTTCTAGACAATGTAATCCCTCATTGTGTAGAATAGAGTGTTGGTCCATGTGTAATCTCCCTATTGGGGTGTATTTCATATACTCATAACTGAAGGTTTTCAAGTTTGAGGAGTGGAGCAGGTTTTCAGGAGAAAAGAAATTTTTGTCAAGTCCATTCGTCGAGATGTCTCCTGAAGTTCCGATGAATCTCGACGAATCCGGACAGAAGCCAAATTTCTAGTTTAAAGAAGAAATTTCTGCGGCTAAGTCTATTCGTCAAATGTTCTCATGAACTCCCGACGAATATCGACGAACGCAGACAGAAGTCAAAAAGGAAGACTTGTGAAGGAAAATGTGCGGCTAAGTCAATTCATCGAATGTTCTCGAGAACTCCCGATGAATTCCGATGAATGAAAACAGAAGACAGTTTTCAAGCCTTGTTCAGTATTTTTCAATGGCTAAGTCAATTCGTCGAATGTTCACGTAAACTCTCGACGAATGACGGACAGACGGATTTCAAATTTACATTTCATTTTTGATATTTAGGGTTGGCCGCCATGTATAGTACACGTGGTGATCCCTCCTTGTTTGTCGCCCGAGCCATTGGAGGTCTCCCTATAAATAATCTTTTAAATTTAGGGCAAACCAAGAAGAAAAAGAGATAACCCGATTGTAAAAGAAGAAAAAGAGATAACCCGATTGTACAAGAAGAAGCTAGCCATTTTCTTTCTCTCTCTTGCTGAACAAGTTTCTGAGATCTAAAGTGCGCCGCTCAAGATTCGTTATTCAGTGTTGCTAGAGATTTCTCAGATAAGAAGGCCTTTGATCTAGTTGTTGCTCTCTATATTGAAGATCTTTTCAAATTAATCAAAGGGCCTACTCAGATCAGGTTTGTCGATTCTTCATTCTTTCTAATCCTTGAAGATCCAAGCTTTCACTCTAAAGGAAGAAGAAGATTCAGTTTCTCCAGATCTGAAGTTAATCTCTATTGAGATTCAAGAGAAGTTTCGTTTCAAACTTTATTTAATTCCTGTAGGAGTTTTTACTCCGAGTTATTTTGTAGGAGTTGTTTACTCTGAGTTGTAGGAGTTGTTTACTCTGAGTTTGTTGGAGAGGTTGTTCTCCGAGTTTGTAGGAGCCGTTGTCTCTGAGTGTAGGATTTGTTGATAAATCTGAGTTTTGGTGAAGTTGCCGACGCTAGCCCGAAGTGCTAGATAGGCGAAGCGGGAGAGAGGAGTACCCACCTTTGGGGAACCTCTATAAATCTTGTGTCTCTGTGCTGTGATTTTTTTTGTTGTGTGTGTGCTAAATTTTTATTCCGCAATCGCAGTAGAGATCACCTATTCACCCCCCTCTAGGTGATTTAGGTAGACAACGATTTCTTTCAATTGGTATCAAAGCGAGGTTACCTTCAAGAGGTTAACACCTAGATTAAAGATCCTTCTACGTTGTCAAGATCTCTATCTATGGACAGAGGCATGGAAAGGTTTTCCTCCAAGCTCCCAGTTTGTACTAAGGAGAATTTCCCCATATGGAATGAAAGAGTCATCTTCTACATGGAAGCAAATGATCCCCGAATCTCCCAGATAGATAAGGAAGGTCCCCATATTCGCATGGTTGCTTCTACCATTGATGCCACCAAACAAGTGCCAAAGAAAGTGATGGACATGACAAAGGATGAAATTGCACTTGTCACTCTGGACAAGAAAGCAAAGCACATCATAACAGGTGCAATTGATGATTCAATGCTACAAAATCTGAATCACTGCAAGTCTGCAAAATAGATGTGGGATTCTATGGGTTTTGATGGAAGGTACTGAAGAAGTTCGAGATGACAGGAAGTCTTTGCTGAACCAAGAATACGAAACCTTCAAGCAACAAGGCAAAGACACAATTTCTGACACCTACGAGAAATTCTTCATGATTGTAAATGGTCTGAGAAACTATGGAAGAGAATTCACCGTGGGTGAACTAAACGATAAATTCCTTAGATCCCTGTCTAAGGAATGGGACCCCAAGGTGATAGCTATCAGAGAATATGGTAAGTTGGCTACTACGGAGCCACAGATTCTATATGGGAAGCTGCTCTCCCATGAGCTGAAGTTGAATATCAGGAAGTCAGAAGAGGAAAGCAGTAGGAGCTCTAGCAATGAGAAGACCATTGCTCTAAAGGCTGAAAGCTCCCGGAGAAGCAGGGCTTTGTCCCCTGTGAGGGATGAGTCTTCTGAGGATAAAGCTGAAAACACTTCTGAAGAATCAGAACTATCTGAAGGAGAATTTTCCCTCCTCTCCAAGCAATTCAAAAAGTTGCTTAGCAAGAGGAGACAAATGAGAAAAGGCTCATCTTCCTCAAGAGATCACACCGTGACAGAAACGACAGGTATGGTTTTAAACCGAACAAACACGATTATACTGAACCCGTTTGTTATTGTTGTAAAAAGCCAGGGCACATGATAGCTGATTGCCCACACAAGAAGAAGGAATCTGCAAGAAAAGAAGAAAAGAAGTCCTTCAAAGGAAAGAAGAAAGAGGAGAAGAATTTTGTTGCCAAGAGGTCCAAGACTCTGAGTGATAGTGACTCAAATGAGTCTAACTCAGATGAAGAGGAATTCTTTGGATTGATGGCTCAACCTGATACAGAAGACCAATTTGGTCAATATAGAGGAAAAGGTATCACAGAAGACTGCTTCTACAGTCTAATGGCTATGTCAGATGATGACAAAGATATTCTTCCTTTCACCGGTCAGGTATTATCTTCTACACCTCTTTCATGTTCAGAAATGGCATCTGATGCTAATGAAAACTACTACTCGGAAGAGGATTCTGAGTTGACTGCTAAGTATGAGGAAATGTTGAAGGGGTTTAATAAGTGTCGAAAGCTTGTTAAAACTCAATCAAAGGAGATTCAATCTATAAAGGATCAAGAATCAAACCTGAGAAAGGAGATTGAAGAATCTAACCTACTCAGGGATGAAATCTTATCCTTGAAGATTGCTCTCTCCGAGGCCACTTCAGCAGGCATTCAGAAGAGTGAAATTATCAATGATTTGACGAAACAGCTTGAGGCTGAAAAGAAGATCACAATGAACTTCTCTAAGCCCAAGATAGTTTTGCCTATCATAGACACTTTCACTGCTGGTTCTAGTAGTAGTGGTTTGGTCCATGTTGCTGAAAAGAGCCTAAGTAAGTCAGCCAAAAGAAGAGCTGCTAAAGCAAAGGGTAAGGGTCCACAGTGTGCTCCAACTTTCAAGAAGGTGATTCTTCCTACGAACACCTATGATTTTGAGAGTATTTATGGTCACTTCAGCAGACCAACCCATGTTGAGCCTGGCAAGGTGAACTCAGTGTGGACCAGACCCAAAAACTTTGGTTCTAGCTCCCTCAAGGCTCCCTATGAGGAAGTTCAATTGAAGCATCATGGACCATTCATTCATGGATCAAATGCTAAGAAGGCACCGCAGGTCAAGCCTATTGTGCCTAAGAATTGTGTATGTTGCACCAACGAGGCTTCTACCTCCAAGGTTGCTCTTCCTGCAAAGCCACCCGTTCAAAAGGCTCAGTAGAACACAAAGAGGAGATACAATAGATTTGAATGCTGGTGTTGTGGCAAAATTGGTCATTTTGCCATAGATTGTTGGTTCAATCAAAATGTGCCAAGAACTCCACGAGTTAACAGTGCAAGACCGACCACTTGCAAAATTAATGTTCCATGTGGTGTTCCACTAACAAGGAACCAAGGGTCCAAAAATGTTTGGGCTCCTAAGGGGTATTGATCATGTTTGCAGGAATGTCCAAAGGCCGACGAAATTCCTATATGGTATTTGGACAGTGGTTGCTCTCGGCATATGACCGGGAGAAGAAGATTACTTCAGGATTATGTTCCAGTTGAGAACGGGCCTAAAGTAAAGTTTGGCGGATCTGAACGAGGTATTATTATAGGCTATGGTTCAATAACCAACGACTCAGTCGTTTTCACATGTGTAGCTCATGTGAAAGGATTGAAATACAATCTGATTAGCATAAGCCAACTGTGTGACAAAGGCTATACCGTTGAGATCTTTAGAGATAGATGCCTGATAAAGATGTCCGTGTCTGCGGAAACCATTTTAACAGGCTCTAGGAGTAGTGGTATATACTGTTTGGATTTTATATGTTTACAGTCTTCTACCCCAGTGTGTTTTGTTGCCAAAGATAGTGCATCTCTTTGTGACCAATGGCACAAGAGACTAGAACATATTAATTTCAAAACTATATATATGTTATTTTCTCACAACTTGGTAAGGGATGCCACCAAAGTTAAATGCATTAAAGAAATCCCTTGCCATGCTTGCCAAATGGGTAAGCAAACAAAGGCTAGCTTTAAGAGCATAATTGGCAATTATTCTACCAGATGTCTTCATCTGCTGCATATGGATTTATTTGGTCCAATGTCAGTTAGAAGCTTAGGTGGGAAAGCTTACACCTTGGTTATTGTTGATGACTATTCCCGGTTTGCATGGGTGTTCTTTCTAAAACTTAAGTCAGAAACCTTTCGCATATTCACTACATTTGTCAAGCTTATTCAGAATGAACTTGACTGTTCAGTGGTCAAAATCAGAAGTGACCATGGAACATAATTTCAATCTGGGGCCATGACAAAGTTTTGTGAAAGTCAAGGTATCTCCCATGAGTTTTCCTCTCCACGTACTCCACAGCAAAATGGAGTAGCCGAGAGAAAGAATAGAACCCTCATAGAAGCTGGCAGGTCTATGTTGAGTGATTCTGCTCTTCCAGAATACTTCTGGGCAGAAGCTATCAACAAAACTTGCCATGTGCAAAACAGAGCACTCATCAATAAGAACCATCGTAAGACCCCATATGAGATTCTAAAGGGCAGAAAACCAAAGATTTCATATTTTTGAATTTTTGGCAGTAAATGCTATGTACTTAATAATGGAAAACATCCTACAACCAAGTTTAGTGAAAAATGTTTTGAAGGTATTTTCGTAGGATATAGTAGCCATAGTAAGGCATATAGGATTTTTAATAAGAAAACTCTGGTGGTAGAGGAAACAGTCCATGTTGTATTTGATGAGACGAGCCTACTGCATAGCAACTCGTCTAGTGTGTTCATTGAAGATGCAGGTGAAAAGCTAAAGGAACTCACTATGAAAGATGGAGTAAATACCACAGATGATGCACCAGAGTTGGCAGAAGAGATCTAAGATCACTCTGAAGATGAACAAGAAGTTCATGAAGAAGAAGATGTTCCAGAGGTGGCTGAACCTCAAGTTGCTCCTGAAAATGCATGTAACTTGGGATTCAGATATTCAAGAGATCATCCAGCTGATCAGATTATCGGAGATCCTTCAAGCAGAGTTCTAACGAGAAGAGGTACAACTAACAAAGTTTTACATTTAAGTTTTCTTTCACAGATTGAGCCGAAGAAGTTTGAAGAAGCAAACACCGATCCATCCTGGATCCTTGCTATGCAAGAAGAGCTCAACCAATTCAAGAGATGTAAAGTTTGGGAGTTAGTACAAATACCCAAAGGACAAAATGTGATTGGAACCAAATGGGTCTATCGGAACAAGCTTGATGAAAAGGGCATCATTACAAAGAACAAAGCAAGACTGGTTGCACAAGGATACAAAATGGATGTGAAGTCAGCCTTCCTGAATGGAGACCTTAAAGAGGAAGTATATGTAGCTCAGCCTCCAGGTTTTGCAGATCCTAACTTTCCTGATCATGTATATTATTTATATAAAGCTTTGTATGGTCTCAAACAGGCACCCCGAGCCTGGTATGAGACATTGTCTAGGTTCCTTCTTGAGAACAATTTCACAAGAGGAACAATATATAAGACATTGTTTCTTAGGGAAGTGAAAGGCGAGATTTTGCTTGTGCAAATCTATGTCAATGATATTATTTTTGGCTCTACAGATGACAAACTTTGCAAAAAGTTTTCTAACTTAATGTAAGGTAAGTTTGAAATGAGCAGTATGGGAGAGCTGAAATATTTCTTAGGACTCCAGGTGCACCAATCTGAAGATGGAATTTTCATCTCTCAGACGAAGTTCACCAAAGAGCTCCTTAAGAAATTTGGAATGGAGAGTGCAACCTCTATGAGGACTCCAATGGGCTCAAGCATGTCTCTGGACAAGGATGAGAAAGGGAAACCTTTTGATGAAACCAAGTACAGAAGCATAATTGGGTCCTTGCTCTACCTCACTGCTAGTAGGCCTGATATAATGTTTTCAACATGTGTTTGTGCCAGGTCTCAGGTGAACTGTAAGGAATCTCATTATGCCGCTGCAAAGAGGATTTTGAGATACCTTAAGGGTACACCAAATCTCGGCTTATGGTACCCGAGAAGCAATGACTTTGAACTAATTGGTTTTTCAGGTGCTGATTTTGCAGGTAGCAAAGATGATAGAAAGAGTACTTCAGGAACTTGCCAATTCTTGGGAAAAGGCTTGTTTCATGGAGTAGCAAGAAGCAAAATTGTGTTGCAATATCAACCGCTGAATCAGAGTATATCTCTGCCGGCAGTTGCTGTGCACAACTCTTGTGGATAAAGAATCAGCTTGAGGACTATAACTTAAAGCTCACAGAAATCCCCATGTTCTGTGACTCCTCAAGTGCTATTGCCATAGCAAATAATCCAGTCTCTCACAGCAGAACAAAGCACATCGAGCTTCGCTACCACTTCATCCGGGAACATGTTGAGAGTAAGGATGTAAATTTGTTATATGTTAATACTGACAAGCAAATTGCAGATATTTTTACAAAGCGTCTGGACGAGACTAAGTTCAATTTCTTCAAAATGGAACTTGGAATGCTTAACAAGGAATCTTGAAGACAGGACTGTTGGAATTTCACGAAATTGCACGGGATTTCACTGGATAAATCAGAAAATTTCATGAAATTTCACGGGATTTCACATGTCAAAATATTTCTCTTCTCGGACACGTCTCCCGTGAAATCTTATTATTAAATACTATTTATTGGATCCGAAGAGCCATCCGTGAAATCAGGTACGCGCCCAATTATATATATATATATATATATATATATATAAATATTGAAAACACGTGATTCCACGCATCCCTTCCGTGAAAATCCTTCTCGTCTCTTCGTCTCCCTTGAGAAATCACTGTTCTTCTTCCCGATTTCGTCAAGCTCAATGGCGCCAAAGGAAGGTCTGCATTTTGGTGGAGAGCTAATGCGAGGTGCGTTTAGAGCGGCTTCAGATGAGTTCAGAAACATCATCATGATGCTTGATGTCGCCGGGCTCAGTTATGCTTTGGAGGAGCCGGCTAAAATTGTAGAACAAGATGTTCTTGAGTTCTACAGGAATGCAAAAATTTCCAGTCAAGGCAAGAAAATAAAGAGCTGCATCAGGTCGTGTAAAATAGTTTTGAAAGCCAGTGGTATCAACAGGACCTTGAGGATGCCTGCAGTCGAATCAGAAGAAGTGTATGCTGAAGACATTCTCAAAGCGAAGAGATTTTGTGGCATCTCTGATGAAGGTTCTAAAATAAGAAGGAAATTCATGAATGATGGAGGTAAATTGTTATGTGATATTTTAGGAAAAGTTTTATTGTGCAAGGTAGGCTCTCATGACTACCTGTCTGAAGAAGCTTTTGAGATTCACACAGCTATTATCTGTAGAAAAGATTTCAATTTTGGTGAAGTTATATTTGAAAAAATTAAAGGAAGTTTCCTAGCCCCAAATTTTGGCAGAATTCTTAGTCTGCTGCTGAATGGTAGTAATCCTGATATGTTTAATCTTGGAAGAGGTTCACCACTTCATCATACAAAGAAAATTACCTCATCCATCTTCTCCAAATGGGAAAGAGTCATCCCAAAAGGTGGAGTGAAGAGAGCTGCTGATGCTGATGAAGCAGGCTTGCAGAGGGATGACAGATTTCTGGAAGAAGGTCAACCCTCAAGGGGAAGTGGACCTAGTCCAGCTCCTGATCATGGAAGAGGTGAACATGTTGAGGGGGAGTTTCCAACCCCAAGAGACAATGTTGAAAGTGGTGCTGCTACAAAAGAAAAACCTCCCAGTGAAGCTGATCAAGTTCCTGTCGATCCAGTTAGTACTGCTATCCCTGATGTTGTTCATGACCTGGAAGGTCAAGGGAAATTTGCTGATGTAGATGAAGCTGCTATGCTAGAAGAATCAAGGAGATCACATGCAGTGTTTGTTTCTAATTCAGAAGATAATGACGACTTGCCAGATCCTGCATCCGTTCATTCTGAGAAATCTGATTCAATGGAAAAGGGCAGTTTTGGTGCTCAGTTGGAGTCTGCCAAGAGGATGTCCTTGGCTGAGGGGAGAAAGAACAAGAAGACATATTCATGGGAGAATCTGCAGTTCCTCAGGTTCTTCCTTCTGTGCTGCTCTTGCCCCCACCAGAAAGTCTTATTAGAAAATCTCCAAGAGTAACTGTGCTTGATGAGCAAGCACAGTCTACCAGTTTTGTAGCTGATAGAGCCTCTCCTGAAGATTTTGAAACTGGAGAGAGCTCTCAATCTTCTCTGCTGAAGTCTATTGCAAGTTTGCTGCAAGCTCAGACTGAGCATTTTGATAAGTCTATCAAGAAAGTCTATCAGAAGATTGATACTGTTGATAGTGCTTTGAGGCAGGAAATGACTGAAATGAGGCAGGAAATGGGCAAATTCAAAAGTGATCAAGAAGCCTGGATGACAAAGGCAGGAAAGGCATTGGACCACACCAATAAGGGAGTTGGGCATGTTCTAAATAACATTGCATCAGGTTGCTGAAGATGTTGTTAATCTGAATACTGCTCAAACAGCTCTCAGAATTTCTCATGATCAAGGGATTACTTTTTTGGACGATCAAGTTGAATGGCAACTGGCCAAACTCTATGCCCTCCTACATGAATATGTCATAAAGGGGGAGGAGAGTATGGTGTCTAAGATAGAGGAGAGTGCTAGTAAAGTGAATGATTTGGATGGTAAAGTGAATGATTTGGATGGAAATGTTTTTTCAAAAATGCAAGAGCTTCATGAATCAACAAGTTGGCTTTTCAAGGAAGTTGCAGGCATGCTTGGATTCACTGTTGTGGACAAAATGCCAGGTGCTCCACGTCCAAGTGCTCCAGGTCCAAGTGCTCCAAGTTCTTCTCCAATTCCTGTTGAGGATTTTGATTTTGCTGAAGAAGATATCCCATCGTCCTCCTACCAAGAGTTCTGGGATGATCCAGTGCTTGAAAGCTCCAAGGTTCCTGAATCTTCTGAAAAGTCTTTAAAAAGGAAGATTTTTGGTGATAAATCTTCTGCTAAAAGGTCCAATCCTCATAAGAAGATCAGAGAATTTTATGATAGGCCTCCTCCAAGAAATTTCCAAGAAAGCTGGAGTCCTACTTCCAAAGGTATTGTTCTCACAACCTTCAATCTAGTCAGTAAACAGCATGAAAGTGTTAGTGATCATTACAGTCAGGATGAATGGGACAAGTTCAAAAAGAGAACAACTGAAAGAAGGATTCACTTCAAAACTGTGGGAACCAAAGAAACTGCTCCTGATAAATATTGGCCTAAGCCAAAGGCATTTTTTGAAAGAATGGAATCTGAACAGAAAAAGAGAGCTGAAGCAGTGGAAAGAATTTTTGGAAAGCAGAAAGGCAAGGATCAAGCATGAGCTGAGCTGTTCTGGAATCATGCTGTTTTCTTTGTTTATATATATATATTTTGTGTTAAGATAAACATTAAGTTTTACTTTAAATATTACTGCCTGATTAGTGCTTTTCTTATTCATTATATTTTCTGTACAATTCAACTTAGTGCATAGGGTTATGACATCTTCAAATAGGGGGAGATTGTTGGGTATTGTATCCACAATTACCTGGATCTGAAGATGTCCCCTAGTGAACTAAATTGAATTGAGGATGTATTTGATGATTTCTATTTAGATGTGTTATGACAGGTTTTAATGCTAAGTGCACACCAAAGTCAGGTTGCAATGGATCACCAAACACAGTTCTAGACAATGTAATCCCTCATTGTTTAGAACAGAGTGTTGGTCCATGTGTAATCTCCCTATTGGGGTGTATTTCATATACTCATAACTGAAGGTTTTCAAGTTTGAGGAGTGGAACAGGTTTTCAGGAGAAAAGAAATTTTTGTCAAGTCAATTCGTCGAGATGTCTCGTGAAGTTCCGATGAATCTCGACGAATCCAGACAGAAGCCAAATTTCTAGTTTAAAGAAGAAATTTCTGCGGCTAAGTCTATTCGTCGAATGTTCTCATGAACTCCCGACAAATATCGACGAACGCAGACAGAAGTCAAAAAGGTAGACTTGTGAAGGAAAATGTGCGGCTAAGTCAATTCGTCGAATGTTCTCGAGAACTCCCGACAAATTCCGACGAATGAAAACAGAAGACAGTTTTCAAGCCTTGGTCAGTATTTTTCAATGGCTAAGTCAATTCGTCGAATGTTCACGTAAAGTCTCGACGAATGACGGACAGACGGATTTCAAATTTACGTTTCGTTTTTGAAATTTAGGGTTGGCCGCCATGTACAGTACACGTGGTGATCCCTCCTTGTTTGTCGCCCGAGCCGTTGGAGGTCTCCCTATAAATAATCTTTTATTTTCAGGGCAAACCAAGAAGAAAAAGAGATAACCTAATTGTAAAAGAAGAAAAAAAGATAACCCGATTGTAAAAGAAGAAGCTAGCCATTTTCTTTCTCTCTCTTGCTAAACAAGTTTCTGAGATCTAAAGTGCGCCGCTCAAGATTCGTTCTTCAGTGTTGCTAGAGATTTCTCAGATAAGAAGGCCTTTGATCTAGTTGCTGCTCTCTATATTGAAGATCTTTTCAAATTAATCAAAGGGCCTACTCAGATCAGGTTTGCTGATTCTTTATTCTTTCTAATCCTTGAAGATCCAAGCTTTCACTCTAAAGGAAGATGAAGATTCAGTCTCTCCAGATCTGAAGTTAATCTCTATTGAGATTCAGGAGAAGTTTCGTTTCAAACTTTATTTAATTCCTGTAGGAGTTTTTACTCCGAGTTATTTTGTAGGAGTTGTTTACTCCGAGTTGTAGGAGTTGTTTGCTCTGAGTTTGTAGGAGAGGTTGTTCTCCGAGTTTGTAGGAGCCGTTGTCTTCGAGTATAGGATTTGTTGATAAATCTGAGTTTTGGTGAAGTTGCCGACGCTAGCCCGAAGTGCTAGATAGGCGGAGCGGTAGAGAGGAGTACCCACCTTTGGGGAACCTCTATAAATCTTATGTCTCTGTGCTGTGATTTTTTTTTGTGTGTGTGCTAAATTTTTATTCCGCAATCGCAGTAGAGATCACCTATTCACCTCCCTCTAGGTGATTTAGGTAGACAACGATTTCTTTCAGGAAGAGGCCGACAGAGGACCAGGGAAGGAGTGGCAGGAGAGACTAGTAGAAGGGTCGTTACATTGGAGGGAGAAGAGCGGAGGACCGACCCCTCCAGGAGGAGAGGCAGGAGCAGAGGGAGCCGGTAGTGTTGGCTCCTCAGCCCTTACAGATACGGAAGATGCCAAGGATAGGAGGAGGTGGTCCACCTCCCCCACAGGAGTGCTACCACTGCCATCAGCCAGGCCACATCCGGAGGAACTGCCCTCAGAGGAATGCACCACCAGCACTACAGGCTACCCCACTGGCCCAGTATTTTGGGGGTCGAGGACGTGGTCGAGGCCGTGGATTTCATGGCGGAGACCGGAGATAGAAAAGGGACCAGATGTACACCTTGGACCTAGCTCATCCCCGGGACCCCGCAAAGGTCATTACAAGTACTCTTAATGTCTTTTGTTTATGTTCATTAGTACTTAATAAACTTTAGTTTTACCTTAGCATTGAACCAAACAAACAAAAACCTCTCAGGTATAGTACTCGTCTGTGGCAAGCCCGCATACACTTTATTTGATACGGGTGCCTCACACTCGTTCGTCTCGAAAGAGTTCATGGATGATCTGGACCAAGTCCAGCACTTCGAGGGCATCCACAGGAGGGTGCAGTTCCCGGACGGATCGGAGATAGTAACAAACACAAAGTGCAACATGAATATGGAGATCGGAGGGAGGCTGTTCAAAGCGCCGGCGATGCTCTTAAAGATGAAGGACTTTGACCTGATCCTAGGCATGAATTGGATGTATTGGAACCATGCACGGATTGACTGCCCGGCAAGGAGGATTGTTCTGAAGCACGAGGACACATAAGTAGTAGTCGAAGGTATCAAACCTCCCTCCCGTCTCTTATTATCATATGTTTAGGCCGTCAAGGCCCACCTACAGGGAGATGAGGTATACTAGGTGCTGTTCGAGGTGATTGAGGCGAAGGATTCTGTAGCTAGTATCCTAGTAGTGCGGGATTTTGCTGACATATTCCAAGAGAAGTTGTCAGGGCTGCCACCGCACTACGAGAAGGATTTTCAGATCCAATTGGTGTCGGGGGCTAAGCCGGTATCCAGAGCTCCTTATCAGATGGCCCCGAAGGTGCTAGTAGAGTTTTGGAGCCAGCTGCAGGAGCTGGTGGAAGCAGGGTTCGTTAGGCCGAGTTCCTCATCTTGGGGAGATCCGGTGTTATTCGTGAAGAAGAAGGATGGGACGCTTAGATTATGCATCGATTATAGAGCCCTGAATAGGGTGATGGTTCGGAACACGTACCCTTTACCGAGGATAGATGAGCTATTTGACAAGCTAGAGGGAGCCCATTATTTCTCGAAGCTGGATTTGAGGTCAGGGTATTATCAGCTGCGGATTCAGGAGGAGGACATCCGGAAGACATCTTTCAGCAGCCAGTACGGACTATATGAGTTCACTGTAATGCCGTTCGGGCTCACGAATGCACCATCAACATTTATGAGTTTGATGAACCGGGTGTTCGAGCCTTATCTCGACATCTTCATCATCGTGTTCATCGATGACATCCGCATCTATTCGAGGATGGAGGAGGAACATGCACGTCACTTGGCACTAAAATTGGAGAAGCTTCGGGAGCACCGCTTGTATGCGAAGTTCAGCAAGTGCCAGTTTTGGTTGAAGGAGGTGGCCATTCTAGGTCATATTATCAGTAGACCTGGTCTAGAAGTGGACCCTGCGAGGATCCAGGCAGTACGGGATTGGCCATCGCTGAAGATGGCCACCGACGTGCGGAGCTTCTTGGGGCTTGCCGGTTATTACCGAAAGTTCATACAGGGGTTTTCCCAGATAGCCCTCCCACTCACATCCCCGACGAAGAAGGATATTGCATTCATTTGGACGTCGCAGTGCGAGGCGACCTTCCAGGAGCTGAAGGGTCGGCTTACGATGGCCCCCATCCTTGCCCTTCCATCGGGAAAGGAAGGATTCCAGGTGTACACGGATGCATCCTACAAGTGGATGGGTGTCGTTCTGATGCAGAATGGGCACGTGATAGCATACGCTTCCCGCCAGTTGAAGAACCATGAGCGGAATTACCCGGTGCACGACTTGGAGATGGGAGCGGTCGTATTTGCTCTAAAGATTTGGAGGAACTACCTTTATGGAATCCACTGCGACATATTTTCAGATCACAAGAATCTGAAGTACGTAGATACGCAGAAGGAGCTGAACATTCGACAGAGATGCTGGGTGGAGTTCTTGTCCGAATACCAGTATACCATGCATTACCACCCGGGGAAGGTGAATGTGGTGGCAGACGCACTGAGAAGGAGAGCTACCACGACAGGAGTAGAGCCCCAGTTGATGGCCATGGAGCTAGTACGGATGTTCGAGGACATGCAGATCTCCTTAGTATACGAGGATGATCCAGAGCTTTATGGGGAGTACCTGGCAGCTATGAGTACCACCTATGACCTCCGAGACCGCATCAGGGATGGGCAGAGGCAGGATGCCAAGCTAGAGCCGATATTCAGATCCTTGGAAGCAGGCTCAGCCGGAGACTATTCGCTGAAGGACGGCCTGCTGAGTTTTAGAGGCCGAGTGTACATACCGGTAGGGGGGATTCGGGAGGACATTATGACGGAGGCTCACTGTCACAACCCGCATTTTCTCAATAATTAAAATGTATCAGAGTGAGAGAAAATACGTGTCGTGATGCCACGCCGTGCAGGGGACAACTGCAGACGCTCAGGCAAACTCCTAAATCTAATGCTCTATTATGAAAACACATGTTATTATGATAAAATAATATTTAAGTTTAAGTTGAGAACTGTGTCCCTCAGTTCAGTGGATCAACTAGTCCACTAGTAAAAAGTATATATAGTCGCAGCGGAGAAATACTTGATTCAATTCTTTTATGGTCCTATATGAGCCCAAAGACCTAACATACAACTAATGTTATGCATGACTGTAACGCCCCCGATTTTCGAGTTTCCCCGTGTGCGGTCCGTTTTAATTCGGGCGTTACCATCTCGTGTTCGAGGGAGCGTGTATCTCGTACTCGTAGTTATTTTGAAATAATAAAGTTAAATTATACAGTTTTAATAATATTAATAACCTTAGGAGTGGGCAACTTTCGTAAAAGAGTCATATAAAATGAACTTAAGTTTTCAATATGATACATATATAAAACACATGTATTTTGTCAAAATATATATAATTCCTTTGTCAAGAGAGTTCCCAGATTTTATATAAAAATGTATATATATATATATATTTCATCTTATCAAAAGAATAATGACCTGGGAGAGTGTGCCCCCTTTATGAAAGAAAAAAAAAATCTCTCTTCTTCTTCTTCTTCACGCCATTTAGACTGTACTGAGTTCAGAAAAAGAGAAAGTTGAGTTAGAGAGAGAAAGGGGTGAAACGGGTGCTTTGGAGGTGATTTCTCTCCCGTCAGCGGCTAGATTTCTCATCGGAGGCCGGAAATCAAAAGCTCTCGGCGAGGGCTTCCCGGCTAGGTGCTTTTCGTAGCGAGCAGCGGTGATTCAGCGGCGATTTAAGGCAAGTAGATCTCCATTTCTGTCTAGACTTTCCTTGTTTCTATTTTAGGTGATAAAAAAAAAGCTGATGTTTATCCTTCTATGGTTGTTCTTATCATGTTTATCGCTTTTATCGTCGATCTGGGTGTTTATACTCAAAAATATTCGAAATTATGTTTAGTTATGCTGCAGCAAGTGTTAGGATAGGTTAGATCGTCGAAACGGCTTTTAAAACGCGAAAACCCAACTTTTTACTGCAATTCGTCGAAACCTCCCGTGAAAACCCGTGAAATACGTGAAATCTCGTGGAATTCGTCGGGATGATCCCGTGAACATCCGACGAAATTCGTCGGGACTTCACCGGTCAACCCAGGAAATCGTTTAAGTCAGATTCGTCGAAATGTCCCGTGTTAACCCGACGAATTTTTCATAAATTCGTCGGGAGACCCTTGTCCCGTGTTAACCCGACGAATTTTTCATAAATTCGTCGGGAGACCCTTGTCCCGTGTAAACTCGACGAATTTTTCATAAATTCGTCGGGAGACCCCCCCCCCCCCCCAGCTCCAAGTGTGATCGTCATGTCATGTCATGTTGTCGGTATACGTCAGAAGGTCCCTGTACCCTTTAGTTCAATAGATATACCCGGGGACCGTGGTTGCCATTTTCGAAAGATCATGAGAAGGCTTGTTTCTTCCGAGAGGTGATACCCGTTAGTGGGGTTATGTTATTATATGATGGGGAAAGCATTATTTTGGGTCGTTGGATGGATAGTGACTCGGTAGGTCCGCCACCACGATACCTCGTTTCTATTTTGTCTGTTGGAAGGTCGGTGACCCGATGTGTTTCGCCTCCGCAGCAATGTTTGAATGCGAGATGGTAGTGACACCGTCGTGTTCGCCATCACATTCCTCACCTCGTCATGTAGTAACATTTGGGAAAAATCTGTGCGTTCGATGCACTCCGAGTTGACATTTCTTATGATTGTCAGATTTCTTTCTCTCTGGTTTGCTTGCACCCGCTTTGGGCTGAGGCATTCTTCGGTTTTGAATGCTTCAGGTTCAGGTACTTAGCCGTGCTACTCCAGGGTTTTGCTCCTGCTGGACGGCGTGCTGATACTCTTGTTTTCTTTTCTCTGGTGAGGAGTTGTACTTTACTTTACTTTGTATATCATCTAACTTTGACTACTATGGGTTCGTGTCAGTTGTTGGCGCCCATAGTGTTAGTGCCTTGCTTACGCTTTAGTTTTTTTGATCTCCGCTCTGTTTATATTCATATGCTCTTGGGGACGGTTTTATGTTAGGATGCTTAGTAGATACTTTAAAGTATATATATATATATATAAAAGCTGCATCCTTATGTTAATGGCATAATTTATGCATAAACTTACTACCTTTCAAAGCGTATCAAACGATTCTTTATACCTCTTTAAGTATAAGTATAATTATGTCATCAAATTTGTATTTATGTAAAGAAATCATATATTCTGCTGCGTAAAATACTTTCTTTTACTTGTGGACTACATGAGCCACTGACCGAGGGACACGGTCCAAAGCTAAAACCTATGATTCTCTTCAATAAAGAAACATCTTATTGTTTGAAATGTTGTTTAGCGGTTAGCCTGAGCGTCAGGGGTTGTCCCCTCCCTGACGTGGCATCGTAGCGCGTAGTTTCCCCTTCACTTTGATGTAACATTTTTGGTGGGAAAATGCGGGTTGTGACAGTTGGTATCAGATGGAGGTTAACCGGGTTGCCGTGACATTCTAGTTGGCCCGGTTAACCCCCCTAGTTAGCCGTGATAATCATTGCAAACACACACCGAGGGTCATCCGTCGATCTTGCCTGAAGCATGAACACGTCACGCATGCATGTAGAGAAGTATACAGGGCATATTATGTTGTATGGGCGGCATAATATGTGTTTGTATATGGATCCACCATAGGTAACAACATGTGGCGGTTATGTTGTATGGGCGGCATAACCTAAACCCCATGGATGTTTTTTTAGAACGTTTTCTTTTTAGTTACATACGATAATATGTAGTATGGGATGCATAAGATCGTATGTGTACTCCACTCATATCATGCATTAAGGCTTCATTAGAATGCAAAGCATGACATAAGCATAGCATTACACTGCATTTGCACACGTGCCAAGTTAAAGATCGACAGGATGACACATGTACACACATGATTTAAGAAAAGTAATATCAAGCATACATGCAAGCATATGTTAGGCACAAGAGCTAAGGACTAAATGAAAATAACGTGCATTTGATCTTGTTCCCAGAGCTATATGATAACAGAAGTTGGTATTTGTTCTATTTCCTTTGTTCTTGGGTTATGGATTGTGAGTGAGTGTTTTCTTTGATCAGTAGAAATGGCTTCCAAGCGTCGCCCGGCGAAACCTGCCCCCCAGTCTGAGGGAGAGTCTTCTGGTGCCCAGAGTGAGGCGGTGATCGAGGAATTGCGTCAGAGCAACTTGGCTCTGACTCAGCAGATGGCTGCCATGCAAGAGCAGTTGCAGGCGTTCATAGCAGCTTCAGAGAGATCGCGGACTGCTACCCCGGTTGGTGCAGCGGTTCAGGATGCCCCTGCCCGACCTGTTCCTTTAGTACCCCCGGTCGCGTTACCACCCGAGATGAATTTCATCTCTCATTTCCAGCGGTTAGGACCCCCCGACTTATGATGGGAGCGCCGACTTCGTGGCGCTGGATGATTGGATTGTATCAATGGAGGAGATGTTCTCATACTCCGGTGTCACAGCGGAGCAGAAGGTCATGGTTGCTGCCTTCCAGTTGAAGGGACTCGCGAAGGGATGGTGGATTCGTACGAGGGAAGGACTTACGGATGGTTGCTCGTGGGATGAGTTCAAGCGGAGATTGCTGCGGAAGTTTTTACCCCCAGTTGAGGAGGATCGCTTGCGAAATGACTTCCTGCATCTGAAGCAGAGGCAACTTTCTGTTGGAGCTTATGAGATCGAGTTTGCAAAGCTGAGCAGGTTTGCTCCAGGGTTAGTGGCTACTGAAGATGAAAGGGTGAAGAGATTTCTTGGAGGACTTCGGAGTGAAGTGCAGCAGTTGGCATGTGCCTACCGTGCTGAGTCGTACACCGAGGCGGTAGAGGCTGCCCTGAAGGTTGAGGCGATCGAGAACGCCAAGAACCGAGGTAAGGAGTTGAGAAAAGATAAGAGGACTTTTGAACCAGGAGCCAGTTCGGCGCAGGGGAAGAAAGGCAAGATAGTGTGTAGCTTCTGTGGCCGGGTGGGCCATCCATTCGAAAAATGCTTTAAGAGACTTGACGCGCAGAAGCAAGTTCAGGTGATGGCTCTGCAAGGAGAGCCCAAGAAGGAGGTGGTGACTTGTTCCCATTGCAATCGAAGGGGCCATGAGGTCGCTCAGTGCTGGATGAAGGTAAAGGCTTGTGAGCAGTGTGGTATGAAAGGCCATGATGCGGCCCGATGCCGTTTGCATGAGAGGGTATGTTACCAGTGCAATCAGAAGGGCCACTTGAGGACCCAGTGCCCGCAGCTTCGGCTTGCTGGTGGGCCGCCTGTTGTGCCTACAGCGATGCTCCCGCCGCCGCCACAGCAGCTGCCTTTTTTGGATCGTGCAAAAGCTAAGTTGAACGCTGTCACAAAGGAGGAAGCGGAGAGTTCAACTCAAGTCATATCAGGTTAGTTACTTTTGTATTGTACTGTTTTGATGCATGTGATAGTAATAGCGATTCTTTTTCGCGAATGTTTTTCACAGGAAGATTTAAAGTTAGAGGTTGTTGGGCTCGCGTTCTTTTCGATTCTGGTGCGACCCACTCCTTTGTGGCCGATAGATTTGTGAAACAGCATCGTTGGGCCTTAGAGTCTTTTGCCGACCCTTGGTCTGTTAGCTTTCCGTCTGGTGATTCAGTCCTGTCGACCCGGTGTGCCGATCAGTGTCCAATCTTGTTGGATAGGTTTGTGGCTTTTGCGACTCTGAAGGTTATCGAGTTAGAAGACTTCGACGTAATCCTCGGTATGGATTGGTTAACCCGTTATGGCGCCGTTATCCGGTGTAAGGATAAGCGTCTCGATTTGCTCATGGACGGTGGTCAGCCCATGAGTGTGTTTGGGTTACCACGTCAGGCGTCTTCATTTGCTTCTGTGGTTTGTGCTCGTGCTTTTGATGAGCTTGGTGGTTCCTTTTGCTTGGTATCTCTGCTGAGTGCAGTTTCTGCATCTTTCTCGATTGATAGTATCGCTGTGGTACGAGAGTACCCAGATGTCTTTCCTGATAATCTTCCTGGTCTCCCTCCGGAGAGAGAGACAGAGTTTGTGATTGATCTTGAGTCAGGTACTCGTCCGATAGTTAAAGCTCCGTATCGCATGGCGCCGCGTGAACTAGAAGAATTGCGTACTCAGTTAGATGAGCTTCTGCAGTGTGGATTCATTAGGCCGAGTTCGTCTCCGTGGGGTGCTCCTGTATTGTTTGTTAAGAAGAAGGACGGATCTATGCGACTTTGCATCGATTATCGTGAACTGAACAAAGTGACCGTGAAGAATAGATATCCGTTACCGCGAATTGATGACTTATTCGACCAGCTGCGTGGTAGTAGTGTATTCTCAAAGATTGATCTTCGTTCGGGCTATCATCAACTGAGGATCCGGGAGTCGGATGTGCCTCGAACTGCCTTCCGTACGCGGTACGGACATTTTGAGTTTTTGGTCATGTCGTTCGGGCTGACGAATGCGCCCGCAGCTTTCATGGATATGATGAACAGAGTCTTTAGCGACTTTTTGGACAAGTTCATAGTAGTGTTTATTGATGATGTGCTTGTGTTTTCTTCTAGCGAGGAGGAGCACGCTCGGCATTTGCATTTAGTTTTGGCAACTTTGAGGAAGCATAGGTTGTATGCTAAGCTTAGTAAATGCGAATTCTGGCTTTCTGAGATATCGTTCCTGGGTCATGTGGTGAATCAAGATGGTGTATCGGTGGACCCAGCGAAGGTAGCCGCGGTGTTAGAATGGAAACGACCGCAATCGCCGAAGGAGATAAGAAGTTTCCTGGGATTGTCTGGATATTACCGGCGTTTTGTGGAAGGGTTTTCAAAACTATCTGCTCCATTAACTCAGTTAACTCGGAAAGGCGTTGCCTTTGTTTGGAGCGATAAGTGCGAAGAGGCGTTCCAGGAATTTAAGAGAAGATTGTGTTCTGCTCCAGTGTTGGCTCTTCCGGTAGAAGGATTGGAGTTCCAAGTGTATGTGGATGCATCGTACATTGGACTCGGGTGCGTGCTTATGCAAGATGGTAAAGTAATTGCGTATGGGTCGAGGCAATTGAAGATCCATGAAAAGAATTACCCTACGCATGATTTAGAGTTCGCTGCTGTGATTTACGCCCTGAAGTTGTGGAGACACTTGTTGTACGGCGTGTCGTGCAAGATTTACTCGGACCACAAGAGCTTGATTTATGTGTTCTCTCAGAAGGAGTTGAACCTGCGGCAGCGGAGGTGGTTGGAGTATGTTGCGGATTACAATGTAGATATCTTATACCATCCAGGTAAGGCAAATGTTGTAGCTGATGCCTTGAGTAGGAAATCTGCCGTGTTTGGTTTGTCGGTTCAGACTTTGGTGGAAGAATTTTACCTGATGAATATTGCTGTGAAACCCAAGGATGGGTTATCTTCTGTGGAAGCGGCCGAGCCTTCATGGATAACTCTTACGAGATTACATCAAAAGGAAGATCCAGATTTGCAACATCTGCGCGGTAGAACTGAAAATGATGAACTGCCAGACTTTTCGATTGATCGAGAAGGCACGTTGAAGTATCGTGGCCGATTCTGTATCCCTGCGGTGGATGAAATTCGGGAGAAGATTTGTGAGGAGGCTCATGAATCTAGTTTGGCGTACCATCCGGGTTCGACAAAAATGTATCTTGACTTGAAGAAGATTGTTTGGTGGCCTGGAATGAAGAAGGACATTGCACTGTTCGTGGCTAAATGCTATACCTGCCAGCGTGTGAAAGCCAGTCACCAGAGGCCCGGAGGAAAGCTGGTACCGTTAGATATCCCGATGTGGAAATGGGAAAGTTTATCGATGGATTTCATTACTGGATTGCGGAGGTCCCCTCGTGGACATGATTCGGTGTGGGTAGTTGTCGATCGTTTGACCAAGTGCGCACACTTCATACCATTTAAGATCAGTTACTCGATGGAGAAAATCGCATCTTTGTACCTGCAAGAGGTGATCAGATTGCATGGAGTGCCAGTGAGCATAATCTCTGATCGAGATTCAAGGTTTATGTCTCGCTTTTGGCAGAGTTTGCAGGGTGCTTTGGGTACCGATCTGCGATATTCTACGGCATATCACCCACAAACGAATGGTCAGACAGAAATGGTGAATCAGATTATCGAGGATATGATTCGCTGTTATATTTTGGAGCATGGAGGAGCCTGGGACGAAAGGCTTGGACTGATGGAGTTTGCTTATAATAACAGCTATCAGGAGAGTTTGCAGATGGCTCCGTTCGAGGCCTTATATGGAAGACGGTGTCGTACACCGTTGTTTTGGGCAGAAGTTGGTGAGGAACCAGTGCTTGGACCTGAAGCTCTAGAAGAAATGAGTATCTCGGTATCTCAGATTAGAGAAAAGCTCCGCATAGCTCAAGAGCGGTGTGAAAAGTATGCCAATCGGCGAAGGACTGAATTGGAATTTGCTCTGAACGACTTGGTTTTTCTGAAAGTATCGCCGATGGCCGGAGTGAAGCGATTTGGGAAGAATCATAAATTAGATCCGAGATACGTTGGGCCGTTTCAGATTATTGAGCGTATTGGGGTTGCTGCTTACAGGCTTCTGTTGCCCGATTCCTGCCCTGGTGTGCACGATGTGTTCCACGTGAGCCAGTTGAGGAAGTGTGTTCCGAATGAGCGGCAAGTTCTGAATTCAGTGCCTGCACTGCAACCTAATCTCACGATTGTAGAAGAGCCGGTCCGTATTCTGGAGAAGCAAGATAAGGTGCTGCGAAGAAAAGTCATTCCCATGGTAAAGGTCCTGTGGAGCAATCAGGATGTTCGAAGCGCGACTTGGGAGTTAGAGTCGGCTATGAGGGAATCTCACCCTCAGTTATTCGTGTAGCTTCTTCGGTAAGTACTCTCTTTTAGTACTGTTTATCTTCCGTTCATTCCTTTGTTCTGTATGTTATGTCGAAAGTTTCGGGGCGAAACTTTTTTGAAGGTGGGGTGGCTGTAACGCCCCCGATTTTCGAGTTTCCCCGTGTGCGGTCCGTTTTAAATCGGGCGTTACCATCTCGTGTTCGAGGGAGCGTGTATCTCGTACTCGTAGTTATTTTGAAATAATAAAGTTAAATTATACAGTTTTAATAATATTAATAACCTTAGGAGTGGGCAACTTTCGTAAAAGAGTCATATAAAATGAACTTAAGTTTTCAATATGATACATATATAAAACACATGTATTTTGTCAAAATATATATAATTCCTTTGTCAAGAGAGTTCCCAAATTTTATATAAAAATGTATATATATATATATATTTCATCTTATCAAAAGAATAATGACCTGGGAGAGTGTGCCCCCTTTATGAAAGAAAAAAAAAATCTCTCTTCTTCTTCTTCTTCACGCCATTTAGACTGTACTGAGTTCAGAAAAAGAGAAAGTTGAGTTAGAGAGAGAAAGGGGTGAAACGGGTGCTTTGGAGGTGATTTCTCTCCCGTCAGCGGCTAGATTTCTCATCGGAGGCCGGAAATCAAAAGCTCTCGGCGAGGGCTTCCCGGCTAGGTGCTTTTCGTAGCGAGCAGCAGTGATTCAGCGGCGATTTAAGGCAAGTAGATCTCCATTTCTGTCTAGACTTTCCTTGTTTCTATTTTAGGTGATAAAAAAAAAGCTGATGTTTATCCTTCTATGGTTGTTCTTATCATGTTTATCGCTTTTATCGTCGATCTGGGTGTTTATACTCAAAAATATTCGAAATTATGTTTAGTTATGATGCAGCAAGTGTTAGGATAGGTTAGATCGTCGAAACGGCTTTTAAAACGCGAAAACCCAACTTTTTACTGCAATTCGTCGAAACCTCCCGTGAAAACCCGTGAAATACGTGAAATCTCGTGGAATTCATCGGGATGATCCCGTGAACATCCGACGAAATTCGTCGGGACTTCACGGGTCAACCCAGGAAATCGTTTAAGTCAGATTCGTCGAAATGTCCCGTGTTAACCCGACGAATTTTTCATAAATTCGTCGGGAGACCCTTGTCCCGTGTTAACCCGACGAATTTTTCATAAATTCGTCGGGAGACCCTTGTCCCGTGTAAACTCGACGAATTTTTCATAAATTCGTCGGGAGACCCCCCCCCCCCCCCCCAGCTCCAAGTGTGATCGTCATGTCATGTCATGTTGTCGGTATACGTCAGAAGGTCCCTGTACCCTTTAGTTCAATAGATATACCCGGGGACCGTGGTTGCCATTTTCGAAAGATCATGAGAAGGCTTGTTTCTTCCGAGAGGTGATACCCGTTAGTGGGGTTATGTTATTATATGATGGGGAAAGCATTATTTTGGGTCGTTGGATGGATAGTGACTCGGTAGGTCCGCCACCACGATACCTTGTTTCTATTTTGTCTGTTGGAAGGTCGGTGACCCGATGTGTTTCGCCTCCGCAGCAATGTTTGAATGCGTGATGGTAGTGACACCGTCGTGTTCGCCATCACATTCCTCACCTCGTCATGTAGTAACATTTGGGAAAAATCTGTGCGTTCGATGCACTCCGAGTTGACATTTCTTATGATTGTCAGATTTCTTTCTCTCTGGTTTGCTTGCACCCGCTTTGGGCTGAGGCATTCTTCGGTTTTGAATGCTTCAGGTTCAGGTACTTAGCCGTGCTACTCCAGGGTTTTGCTCCTGCTGGACGGCGTGCTGATACTCTTGTTTTCTTTTCTCTGGTGAGGAGTTGTACTTTACTTTACTTTGTATATCATCTAACTTTGACTACTATGGGTTCGTGTCAGTTGTTGGCGCCCATAGTGTTAGTGCCTTGCTTACGCTTTAGTTTTTTTGATCTCCGCTCTGTTTATATTCATATGCTCTTGGGGACGGTTTTATGTTAGGATGCTTAGTAGATACTTTAAAGTATATATATATATATATAAAAGCTGCATCCTTATGTTAATGGCATAATTTATGCATAAACTTACTACCTTTCAAAGCGTATCAAACGATTCTTTATACCTCTTTAAGTATAAGTATAATTATGTCATCAAATTTGTATTTATGTAAAGAAATCATATATTCTGCTGCGTAAAATACTTTCTTTTACTTGTGGACTACATGAGCCACTGACCGAGGGACACGGTCCAAAGCTAAAACCTATGATTCTCTTCAATAAAGAAACATCTTATTGTTTGAAATGTTGTTTAGCGGTTAGCCTGAGCGTCAGGGGTTGTCCCCTCCCTGACGTGGCATCGCAGCGCATAGTTTCCCCTTCACTCTGATGTAACATTTTTGGTGGGAAAATGCGGGTTGTGACAATGACTCTAGATTTATTATAAGTAATAAAAAGGTTTTAAAATGTTCAAAATATGATGCTTTCAGTTAAAGATATGCGATGAATCTAAGTTAAATGCAACTTTTTATATTTAAAGTAACTAACATGGATCCTAACATAAAACCTCCCCAGAGAGCAAGAGTAAGAGCTAACAATAGGTAACAGCAGTAAACGCTAGCAAGTAGTCTAACATCCAAGACAAAACACTATGGGCGTCCACAAACAGACACAAACCCATAGGAGCAAATCTAGTCAGGAAGGACAAAACTACCTCACAGAAGGAGGTGAAACAAACGCTGCCACTACCTGCAGCACAGAAACCTCGAGCTCTACCAGACGAACCTGCTACTGCTCTGAACCTGAGGCATTCAAAAGAAGAACACCTCAGAAACAAGTTGCAAGTGGTGCAAGAGAGCAAAAAGAGCTAAACAAACCTCCAAGTAAACGGGAGGTAAACCAACAGCCTGCAACAGACGTCAGTACTAGAGTGCAGAAACAGGGAAGAGAAACCAGCTAAATAGCTAAAATCAAGAGAGTTCACTAACAGAAGCAAAAGAAATGCATAACTATATATATATATTTACCAGATTTCAAATTCATATTCATATTCATATTCATAAGAGACTGATCAGCTCATCCAAAAGAAGAGCACCGTACCGGGGGCAAAAACCACACCGCGTACGGCCTCCCAATCAAAAGCTTAAGAGAACACCGCACCGGGGGCAAAAACCACACCGCGTATGGCCTCCAACACAAAAGCTTAAAAGAACACCGCACCGGGGGCAAAAACCACACCGCATACGGCCTCCATCACATTTAGGTTACGGTTAGGAAGCATCATGCCGGGGGTAAAAATCACACCGCGCACAACCCTCAATATAGCATTTTATTATGACGGTTCTGAACTACGAAGTCGACGAAGAACTTAGGCCAAACTGAATATACGGTCGACGTAACTACACAAACCATATATGTACAAGTCCAAGGCCCTAACAACGCATACCTCCTGAATAAACGGGGAAAAACTAGCCATATGACGGTATTCCGATACCGAGACAATCCAGTTAATTCATCTCGCCTAATGAGGCGACAATCCAAAGGACACCACGATCAAGTTATCACGACAACTAGAAGCACACTATTCAAAGTTCAGCACTCAGACCAACACTCTACTTATAAGCGAGTTGAGGATTCCAGCAAGACGACGCCATACAAGACTTGGCGTCGGAACACTACGAAGAGAAGACACAATAAGGCAAAAGCCTAACATACTCAAACGTTGAATATTCCTAAAAGGATATGACCAATGCAACCGCTACCGAAGAATAAGCAAACGATCGATAACCGGTACCGTCCTGACCGATAAGCATCGGACAGAGGCTTTAGATTAAACAAAAGGGCAAGGATCAGGACCCAACAGTCGATGGAAGAAGTACAAATGGAGCTTTGTAATCAGAAATCTTACGCGTGCAATTACCAAAGCACTAGCGGTTCAGGACCCTCATGCAGTCATCACGGAACAAAACATCTTCATACAGGCAGTCGACCCCAAGGAAACTTACTTTGTACATACAGTCGACACGACATTTGTCAATCAGGCAATACAGTCAAATTTTAGGAATAAGGCGATCGGATGACATGAAGCATCAAGTTATGCAGTTCATATATAGAATGCTAGTAGCAAACATTAAACCATACAAGGTGATCAAGCGACTTGATAAAAGGACTCGGACAAGTTCATGAAGCACACGTTCATACGGTCGATGAAGGAGAATGCAGTCGGCAAAGGACTATGCAGAGAAGATGCAGTCAACAGGAACTTTAAAACTACCAGGTGCAATGATCCACAAAAATAGGCACTGCTACGACGGTATGATCCGCTAACCCTCGTAGTCCAAAATTTATCGCTCATAATTTATCGTTAAGATTTCCAAAATTATTCAAAACCCGATAGGATTCACCAAAACCATACCAAGGGTACTCCTAAGTCCACCAGGACTGGACTCTAGGCAAACCAGCCCAACACCGGAATCGAGAGCTACCGCTGGCGGTAGCTAGCTAGCGCCGGGCGGTATCGTCTCGATGCATCCTGCCACTACTCGACGCAGCACATCCTATCGACGCACCTCTTGTCGACGCAACCTCCACCACTCGACGTGAGTTATCGGCGGGCGGTAGCTAACTAGCGCCGGCGTTAGCTATCGACGCTTCCCTCCCCCTATTCGACGCATCACCTCCTATCGACGCAACTCCTTGTCGACGCAAGTCGACACAAGTCCTGGTTCTCGACGCAACGGCTACCGCCGACGGTAGCTAGCTAGCGCCGGGCGGTAGCGACTAGACGCGAATACTTCATTTCTCGACGCATTTCCCAACCCACAGCAGAATCAAGTATTTCCAGGACGGTTAAAACGCAGGAATACTCATATAGTTAGGGGTAACCATTTATTTGAAAACAAAAACCATGGATTATCAACTCACAAACTAGGGAAAAACAAGATCGTAATGGAGATTCTAAGAGATTAACAAGGCAATAGGCAATCTATCTCAGAAGTATAAGGGGATCAAACAAGGGAAGCAAGAAAACACCACTTGCCTCTAATCCTCGAAAAAAATGCCCCCTTCGCTCTAATCTTCAAGGAACGGCCACAAGAACACCTAGGGAGTATTTCCTGAAACTTTTCAAGTCGAAACGGGGGATTAGGGCACCACCTAAACCTCCAAAAATCCACGAAATTTGACATACTTACCACGAGCGCAAAGCCCTCGGCGAGAGCTTTCTGAATCTACCATCCGTTAGTGATTTCGAGCACCGTAGCTCTCGGATTGATGGTCGGAAGGTTCACGATAAGGATTTCGTCGTCGCCCACATCTTTCGGTCAAAAACAGCGGAGGGAGAAGATGAATAGGGGCTTAGGGTTTTAAGAGGGTATTTATATTATTTTATATCTATTATTATATTTCTATTTAGTAATGGATCTTATTAAAGAGACGAGCGTGGCCACACCACCTCGGATTTCAACAACATTCGCACTGAAACTAAATGTCGGCACTCCGAATCCAACGACGAAGTCGGAATTCCGATCCGACGAACCAAACTCGGTTAAAAATTCTAGAAGATAAACCCACCATAAATCTTGTAAAAAATCACCGAGACCTCAATTTAGCTCGGAATGATGCGAAATTTCACGTACACGACTAAAATTAATTCCTTTAGTTTTCTAGACCCTGAAATCCTCATTCTGATGAGTTTGAAATTTTCTCGACACGACCTACAACTCAAAATACGCACTAACGGCGACACTCCGCTAATAATCCGACACCGTAACGCCCTTACATCATAATTACGTTAATTAAAACAATTAAAATAATACTCAAAAATCAGGGGCGTTACAGCCACTCCCCCTAAAAAGAAGTTTCGTCCCGAAACTTAGAACGCAAAATAAAACTAAAGGCCAAGAAAGATAGGTTTAAATCCGCTGGATAAGAACGCTACCCGAAGAAGACTAGGAAAACGGATGAGGATAAGATGCTTACTTAGCACTCAATCTTACATCTCCAGAACACAAACAGACTCTTTGACATAGAAAAGATTAGTCTGAAACATAAATATCGAGCTAGGGGACAGATAACAAAAACACAACTTTCACGACTGGCTCACGTGAAACACACCGTGAACACCATGGGAAGAAGCAGGCAAACACAGCCTAACAGCAGACACTCTGATGCACTCACTCTGGCATCAGAGAAACTATCTAGAAAATCATGCCCCCAACTACGAGCTCTAAATTAGCACTCCGCTGATTACAAATTTCTCATAACGCATCTGAGCCAACAGTAGCTCCTCACGGATAAGCGAAACCGCGACACTCAAATCCACCCAAGCTTCCAAGATCTGCCTCAAAACGCTGACAGGCACAACATTTAGATATAAGCCTCACTAAGCCAACTTGAACTTCCTAACACCAAACCATTTCGTTCAGATCACGATACATTTCTTTTGAAATCAAAATGGTAGGCAACACTAGAACTTTATGCTTCGCCACAAATCCTTGCCCGAATATCCTCAATAGCAGGAATATAATATTTACTTCTAAATTCCTACGTGATCATATCTTTCTCAAGAAGTCCAGAAAATCTTTGCATTAGACTTAACCCCGAATGAAACGCAATTCCACTTTATAAAAGGCTCTCCCGACACTAAGCTGGTCAACAATAATATTGCATCCAACAGTTGTCAATGAAATTCTCTCTGCCAGCTACTACACTAAAACACTAATGGTGAGTGTAGGGTAATTTTTCCTATAAAATTTCAAATTCCATGAACCATTCGCAAGCACAATCCCTGTCTACGTCAGAACAGAACACCCAAACCATGATCAAAATTCACGACAAGGTCTTCTAAATCCAACACATCCAAATCAACCTAAGCGATAAAAACCACTTAGAAGGGAATATAGCACTAAGGGAATCAACTAAACGATCAAAAATCTAACTATAATCGGCCACAAAACTGAATCGGGAAGAACACTCTGAAGTCATCTTCTGCGATTACGAACGGACATCTCATCTATACCTAGTTACCTAGCTTACTACCTCAACTAGGAAACTAGAATCATCTAACTCAAATAGATCAGAAATGTATAGACACTTGCACTTACTGTTACCTTGCTCTGGGATTTCATAAATGACATTATTCTTTAATACTTGGGATGATGCTCTGTCATCCCTTTTGACTCTTGTGCCTATGATATGAATGCATGTATTCTTTATTCTCTTCTGAAATCATATGTGTACATATGTCATCTGGTATGTCTTTAACTTGACACGGGTGCTTATGCGATGGTATGAATGTATGTAGTGCTATGCATTCTAGAAAGAGGCCTTAATGCATGTTATGAGCGGCGTACACATGTAATGTTATGCATCCCATACTACATAACATTACATGTAACGAAAAAAAGAAAACGTGCTAATGGGCATCCATGTAATGGTGGTTATGCATCCCATACTACATAACCGTCACATGTTGCCACCTATGGTGGATCCATATACAAACACATATTATGCATCCCATACTACATAATATGCCCCGTATACTTCTTATCATGCTATGAGTGTTGTGTCCATGCTTCAGTCAAGACATATTGATGACATATCGGTGTGTGTATACAATGAAATGGTCTTATGAGGTTCTCCTTAGGATAGCGGTTGTTTGGCTCACACGCCAAACCACCCAACTACCTTCTTCACAGAACCTCCCTCTGATACCAACTGTCACAACCCGCATTTTCTCAATAATTAAAATGTATCAGAGTGAGAGAAAATACGTGTCGTGATGCCACGCCGTGCAGGGGACAACTGCAGACGCTCAGGCAAACTCCTAAATCTAATGCTCTATTATGAAAACATATGTTATTATGATAAAACAATATTTAAGTTTAAGTTGAGAATCGTGTCCGTCGGTTCAGTGGATCAACTAGTCCACTAGTAAAAAGTATATAGTCGCAGCGGAGAAATACTTGATTCAATTCTTTTATGGTCCTATATGAGCCCAAAGACCTAACAAACAACTAATGTTATGCATGACTCTAGATTTATTATAAGTAATAAAAAGGTTTTAAAATGTTCAAAATATGATGCTTTCAGTTAAAGATATGCGATGAATCTAAGTTAAATGCAACTTTTTATATTTAAAGTAACTAACATGGATCCTAACATAAAACCTCCCCAGAGAGCAAGAGTAAGAGCTAACAATAGGTAACAGCAGTAAACGCTAGCAAGTAGTCTAACATCCAAGACAAAACACTATGGGCGTCCACAAACAGACACAAACCCATAGGAGCAAATCTAGTCAGGAAGGACAAAACTACCTCACAGAAGGAGGTGAAACAAACGCTGCCACTACCTGCAGCACAGAAACCTCGAGCTCTACCAGACGAACCTGCTACTACTCTGAACCTGAGGCATTCAAAAGAAGAACACCTCAGAAACAAGTTGCAAGTGGTGCAAGAGAGCAAAAAGAGCTAAACAAACCTCCAAGTAAACGGGAGGTAAACCAACAGCCTGCAACAGACGTCAGTACTAGAGTGCAGAAACAGGGAAGAGAAACCAGCTAAATAGCTTAAATCAAGAGAGTTCACTAACAGAAGCAAAAGAAATGCATAACAATATATATATTTACCAGATTTCAAATTCATATTCATATTCATATTCATATTCATAAGAGACTGATCAGCTCATCCAAAAGAAGAGCACCGTACCGGGGGCAAAAACCACACCGCGTACGGCCTCCCAATCAAAAGCTTAAGAGAACACCGCACCGGGGGCAAAAACCACACCGCGTACGGCCTCCAACACAAAAGCTTAAAAGAACACCGCACCGGGGGCAAAAACCACACCGCGTATAGCCTCCATCACATTTAGGTTACGGTTAGGAAGCATCATGCCGGGGGTAAAAACCACACCGTGCACAACTCACAATATAACATTTTATTATGATGGTTCTGAACTACGAAGTCGACGAAGAACTTAGGCCAAACTGAATATACGGTCGACGTAACTACACAAACCATCCATGTACAAGTCCAAGGCCCTAACAACGCATACCTCCTGAATAAACGGGGAAAACTAGTCATCTGACGATATTCCGATACCAAGACAATCCAGTTAATTCATCTCGCCTAACGAGGCGACAATCCAAAGGACACCACGATCAAGTTATCACGACAACTAGAAGCACACTATTCAAAGTTCAGCACTCAGACCAACACTCTACTTATAAGCGAGTTGAGGATTCCAGCAAGACGACGCCATACAAGACTTGGCGTCGGAACACTACGAAGAGAAGACACAATAAGGCAAAAGCCGAACATACTCAAACGTTGAATATTCCTAAAAGGATATGACCAATGCAACCGCTACCGAAGAATAAGCAAACGATCGATAACCGGTGCCGTCCTGACCGATAAGCATCCGACAGAGGCTTTAGATTAAACAAAAGGGCAAGGATCAGGACCCAACAGTCGATGGAAGAAGTACAAATGGAGCTTTGCAATCAGAAATCTTACGCGTCCAATTACCAGAGCACTAGCGGTTCAGGACCCTCATGCAGTCATCACGGAACAAAACATCTTCATACAGGCAGTCGACCCCAAGGAAACTTACTTTGTACATACAGTCGACACGACATTTGTCAATCAGGCAATACAGTCAAATTTTAGGAATAGGGCGATCGGATGACATGAAGCGTCAAGTTATGCAGTTCATATATAGAATGCTAGTAGCAAACATTAAACCATACAAGGTGATCAAGCGACTTGATAAAAGGACTCGGACAAGTTCATGATGCACACGTTCATACGGTCGATGAAGGAGAATGCAGTCGGCAAAGGACTATGAAGAGAAGATGCAGTCAACAGGAACTTTAAAACTACCAGGTGCAATGATCCACAAAAACAGGCACTGCTACGACGGTATGATCCGCTAACGCTCGCAGTCCAAAATTTATCGCTCCTAATTTATCGTTAAGATTTCCAAAATTATTCAAAACCCAATAGGATTCAACAAAACCATACCAAGGGTACTCCTAAGTCCACCAGGACTGGACTCTAGGCAAACCAGCCCAACACTGGAATCTAGAGATACCGCTGGCGGTAGCTAGCTAACGCCGGGCGGTATCGTCTCGACGCATCCTGCCCCTACTCAACGCAGCACATCCTATCGACGCACCTCTTGTCGACGCAACCTCCACCACTCGACGTGAGCTATCGTCGGGCGGTAGCTAACTAGCTTCGGCGTTAGCTATCGACGCTTCCCTCCCCCTATTCGACGAATCACCTACTATCGATGCAACTCCTTGTCGATGCAAGTCGACACAAGTCCGGGTTCTCGACGCAACGGCTACCGCCGGCGGTAGCTAGCTAGCATAGGGCGGTAGCGACTAGACGCGAATACTTCCTTTCTCGACGCATTTCTCAACCCACAACATAATCAAGTATTTCCAGGAAGGTTAAAACGCAGGAATACTCATATAGTTAGGGGTAACCATTTATTTGAAAACAAAAACCATGGATTATAAACTCACAAACTAGGGAAAAACAAGATCGTAATGGAGATTCTAAGAGATTAACAAGGTAATAGGCAATCTATCTCAGAAGTATAAGGGGATCAAACAAGGGAAGTAAGAAAACACCACTTGCCTCTAATCCTCGAAAAAAAATGCCCCCTTCGCTCTAATCTTCAAGGAACGGCCACAAGAACACCTAGGGAGTATTTCCTAAAACTTTTCAAGTCGAAACGGGGGATTAGGGCACCACCTAAACCTCCAAAAATCCACGAAATTTGACATACTTACCACGAGCGCAAAGCCCTCGGCGAGAGCTTTCTGAATCTACCATCCGTTAGCGATTTCGAGCACCGTAGCTCTCGGATTGATGGTCGGAAGGTTCACGATAAGGATTTCGCCGTCGCCCACATCTTTCGGTCAAAAACAGCGGAGGGAGAAGATGAATAGGGGCTTAGGGTTTTAATAGGGTATTTATATTATTTTATATCTATCATTATATTTCTATTTAGTAATGGATCTTATTAAAGAGACGAGCGTGGTCACACAACCTGGGATTTCAACAACATTCGCACCGAAACTAAATGTCGGCGCTCCGAATCCGACGGCGAAGTCGGAATTCCGATCCGACGAACCAAACTCGGGGTAAAAATTCTAGAAGATAAACCCACCATAAATCTTGTAAAAAAATCACCGAGACCTCAATTTAGCTCGGAATGCTGCGATATTTCACGTACGCGACTAAAATTAATTCCTTTAGTTTTCTAGACCCTGAAATCCTCATTCTGATGAGTTTGAAATTTGCTCGACACGACCTACAACTCAAAATACGCACTAACGGCGACACTCCGCTAATAATCCGACACCGTAACGCCCTTACGTCACAATTACGTTAATTAAAACAATTAAAATAATACTCGAAAATCAGGGGCGTTACACTCACTGCAGTAGGTATTCGGTGCGTTCGGGTATCACCAAGATGATGACAGACTTGAAGAGGACCTTGTATTGGCCGGGCATAAAGAGGGACATCACATATTTTGTGACTCACTGCGAGTCTTGCCAGCTCGTGAAGGCAGAATGCAAGAACCTGACCAGATTATTGCAACCACTCCCGGTGCCGAGTGGAAATTCGACGACATCGCGATGGACTTTATACATGGTCTCCCTCGATCACATGCGGGGAATGACTCGATATGGGTGATCGTTGACAGATTGATGAAGGTTGCCCGATTCATTCCAGTCAGAAAGGACACATCGGTCGGTGATTTGGTACGAAGGTTCGTGGAGCAGTTTGTTCGGTACTATGGCGTGCCCAGGACGATCGTGTCGGATCTGGACGATCGATTTACATTGAGAGAGTGGAGAGCGATGCAGACTTACTTAGTCACAGGACTGACGTTCAGCACTGCATTCCACCCCCAGACAGACGGGCAGACGGAGCGTACCAACCGGGCCTTGGAGGATCTTCTACGTCTATGCATTCTGGACTGCGGGGAGCCATGGGAGAGACTATTGCCATTGGACGAGTTCTCATACAATAATAGCCACCAGGCAAGCATTGGCATGGCACCCTACGAGGCATTATACAGATGATGGTGCAGGACCCCATTATCTTAGATCCAGGATGAGGATCCCAAGGCACTTGACTCAGAGTTCGTAGAGGACACAAAGGCTCAGTTGAGGCTGATTCGAGATAGGATGTTGGAGGCCCAGAGAAGGCAGACCAAGTATTACCATGCACGACATCGTATGGAAGAGTTCTAGGTGGGAGATCAAGTGTTCTTGAAGATACGTCTGATGCATGGAGTTTTGCGGGTATGTGGGCGGAAGAAACTCAGTCCGAGATATATGGGGCCCTATAGGATCCCTGAGCAGATCGACCCCTTGGCTTACAGACTGGAGCTACTGTTGGGTTTTTCTAGAACCATACATCAAATGTAGGCGCAGCGGAAATGAAGAGAAATAACCCAAAGATTCGGATCGACCATGAATATTGAATCAAGAAGTAAATCAAAATGCTAGGTATGAAATTACCTTGGCGGGATTGGATCAAATCCAACCTAGATGCTCCAAGAAGAAGATTGCCTTCTTCGGCTTTGCAAGAGTTCTCACGTAGAATAATGTCTACGTCTCTACAGTGATCCACACGAGCCGGGAGAAGAACGACTGCACCTTGCGCTTCCACGGATTGCTAGATCCGCTTCAGGAAGAACAACACCGGCGACAATCGTCGGAGAGGAAGTCGGCGGAGGCGATTCAGAACGGCGGAACACTTCCGTCTAGGGTTCGGGCGAGAACGGAACACTTCCGTCGGCTTTTGTTTTCGTTAGTTATGAGAACCCTAAAAGAATTCCTATTTATACCCAAAGGATAAACAGCTTCTAGAAGAATCGCTATCCGCAGACCACACAGCAGAATAGGGGCTTCTGTTACAATTCGTCGGGATTCCACGGAACAGCATTCGTCGAGTTTTCACGGGACAATCCGACGAATTCCGACGAATCACATCAGACGGCAACATTTGCCGAGTTAATGCTCTCTGAGATAATTCGTCGAGATTCCACGGAACAATCCGACGAATCCCGACGAATCCGACGAATCATGTCAGACGGCAACATTTGCTGAGTTAATGATCTCTGTAACAGTTCGTCGAGTTTCCACGTAACGACCCGACGAATTCCGACGAATCCGATCAGACGGCAACACTTGCCGAGTTAAGGGACTCTATAATAATTCGTCGAGTTTCCACGGAACAATCCGACGAATCCCGATTAATCCGACGAATTCTATCTGTGTAAACCCGACGAATTCAGACAGCAACATTTGCTGGACTTCCCCCATTCTATATGGTGATTGGTAACCTTTACCAACATAGTCAATCTTCCAACTTCTCCACATGCTCTTATGTGCGACCCTGCAGGCTCATATCGCGTTGGCAGTGACATTACATGTTTGACCACTTCTAGATCACAATGGTAACTCCAACAGTCTCCCACTTGATCTTGAAAGTATCAAACAAAAACCTCACAAACAATGAGCGGCATCTAGCAATGCATCATTGCTCCCCAAGCAATAAGAGTTCATAACTCATAAGCCTTTATGACCAATGTTCCAGCGTTGTCTTTGTCCCTTTGTCCCTTACATCCGGAAAGAACTAGAGGCATGGATCGTGTCACCCTCATAATAGCTCAATCCAAGTTTCTTGATCTAGAACGGACTTCCAGAGAATAGTGAGCTCAATATCACATATTGACTCAACCAAGCATGGCCATGCATTTCTCAGTCCAATTCGATCAAGGGGCCCATGGATGCAACTCCTGTTATATAGGAGGACAAATCCCATATCTTCTCACACTCAAACACCCAAATGATTCGTAACGTACCCAACGACCACCCTTATCATCAACCTTCTTCAAGGAAGACTTTAGATGACATCAAAGCACGCTCTTCCTCACTCGATGAATGCTGTGACTTCAGGTCAAAGGACCACAACACCATTGTCAAATGAGACCTACTTGTGACACTTTTAAGTAACAATCCACAAAGTAGTCTCAGGTTGGGTCTGTCCAGAACAACTTGTTCACTAACAAGTACCCACGTGATGACTTGATATCACAATATCATGACCTGTGAGAACCGGTCATCAGTCAACACACATGCTAGTCTTAATGTATCATCATCACCCTTAGCTTCTACGATGATACCTCGACCAGGGACCTTTTAAGAATGAAGCTTCGAGATCATAGGCTCTCACATTCAAGTCACGTACTTGATGTCCTATGGAAGCGAGCATTCTATGGGTATTTATCACGAATTTTATTCTATCATATAGAAACAGTATATCGTAATAAAAGAACTTGCCATTAATTGTAAAAGGAAATAATTGGTACACAATTCATCATATGAATAAATAATAAACAGCCAACAGAATATATATTTTACATGCAACCCACAAGACTCCCACTAGAGATGATCACTCAGGTATCGTATACCCATTGATCTAGTATGACCATCATGCTTTCTCTGCGCGAGAGGCTTTGTCAGTGGATCTGCAATATTCTCCTCAGTCGGCACTCTGCAAATGTTCACATCTCCTCGTTCGACAATCTCACGAATAAGATGGAACCGCCGAAGTATGCGCTTAGAGCGCTGATGGGATCTAGGTTCCTTAGATTGTGCAATTGCACCATTGTTATCACAGTAGAGAACTACGGGACCAACAATGCTAGGAACTATATCTAGCTCGCCGATGAATTTCCTAATCCATATAGCCTCCTTCGCTGCATTTGCCGCAGCGATATACTCGGCCTCAGTTGTAGAATCAGCAACTGTCTCTTGCTTGGAACTCTTCCAGCTCACAGCTCCTCCATTCAGGCAAAACACAAACCCTGACTGAGACTTCGAATCATCCCTATCAGTTTGGAAGCTGGCATCCGTGTAACCACTTACAACGAGCTCTTCCTCTCCACCATACACCAAGAATACATCCTTAGTTCTTCTCAAGTACTTCAGGATATTCTTCACGGCTATCCAGTGACATTCACCGGGATCAGACTGATACCTGCTAGTCATGCTCAAAGCAAAAGAGACATCGGGTCGAGTACATAACATTGCATACATGATTGACCCAATTGCCGAAGCATATGGAATCAACTTCATGCGGTCCTTATCTTCACAAGATTTTGGACACTGGTCCTTAGAGAGATTTACACCATGAGACATGGGCAAAAATCCTTTCTTGGACTCAAGCATGTTGAACCGCTTCAACACCCTCTCAATGTACGTACTCTGGGTCAAACCCAGCAACTTCTTCGATCTATCTCTATAGATCTTAATATCGAGTATGTAAGTCGCTTCACCCAAGTCATTCATAGAAAAGCAGTTCCCTAGGTTGTTCTTAACAACTTTCAGGGTAGGTATGTCATTCCCGATCAACAGTATGTCATCTACATACAATATCAGGAAGACAACAATGCTCCCACTGATTCGCTTGTAAACACACGGTTCATCCTCGTTCTTGACAAAACCAAACTCTTTGATCTTCTCATCAAAACGAAGATTCCAACTTCTAGAGGCTTGTTTCAATCCATAGATGGACCTATTCATCTTGCATATTTTAGTGGCTTCATTTGGGGATACAAAACCCTCGGGTTGTGTCATGTACACTTCCTCAAGGAGGTTTCCATTTAGGAAAGCCGTTTTGACATCCATCTGCCAGATATCGTAGTCATAATACGTAGCAATAGCAAGCAATATCCTAATGGACTTTACCATGGCAACAGGGGAAAAGGTCTCATCATAGTCAACACCATGAATTTGCTTGAAACCCTTAGCCACCAGTCGCCCTTTGAATGTCTGTACATTCCCATCCATGTCGGTCTTCTTCTTGAAGACCCACTTACACCCTATGGGTCGTACCCCTTCAGGTGGTTCCACCAAATTCCAAACTTGGTTTGTATACATGGAGTCCATTTCGGATTTCATAGCCTCAAGCCATTTGTCGGAGTCCGGTCCATTCATAGCCTCTTGGTAGGTCGCTGGTTCATCATCATGATCCATAAGCAACACATTACCTATTTGAGACACGAGAAATCCATATCTCTCAGGCTCAAATCTTGGTCTACCAGATCTACGTAGGACTTGTGTCTCTTGAGCAGGTTCTCCAGCTACAACATCTTGTAGTCCTGGCTCAGATTCCAATTCTGGTTCATTCACTACTTGTGGTTCTTGAACTTCTTCAAGTTCTACCTTTTGCGTCTTTCTTGACAAGAACTCTTTCTCCAAGAAGACACCCGTCCTTGCGACAAACACTTTGCCCTCAGATGGTAGGTAAAAGTAATATCCTTTCGTTTCCTTAGGATATCCCACCAGATAACACTTATCTGATTTGGGTTCCAGCTTGTCAGGCATTTGACGTCGTACGTATGCCTCACAGCCCCAAATTTTAATGAATGACATACTAGGACGCTTCCCAGTCCATATCTCATATGGTGTCTTTAGAACCGTTTTCGTTGGAGCGCGATTCAGTGTTATTGCAGCAGTCTCTAAAGCAAAACCCCAAAAGGAAACAGGCAAGTCTGCATGACTCATCATCGACCGTACCATGTCTAACAAAGTACGATTTCTCCTCTCAGACACACCATTATGCTGCGGTGTCCTAGGTGGAGTGAGCTGTGATACAATACCACACTCTTTCAGATGATCACGGAACTCATGACTCAGGTATTCGCCACCTCGATCAGATCAGAGTGCTTTAACCTTTTTACCTAATTGGTTCTCCACTTCATTCTTAAACTCTTTGAACTTTTCAAAAGTTTCGGATTTGCACTTCATAATATACACGTATCCGTATCTACTGAAATCATCAGTAAATGTAACAAAGTAAAAATACCCACCTCTAGCCATAGAACTCATGGGTCCACATACATCACTATGTACAACACCCAAGAGATCCTCAGCCCTCTCAGTATAACCAGTGAAAGGGGCTTTAGTCATCTTGCCTAACAAACAAGACTCGCATCGCTCAAATGATTCATAATCAAATGAGTCCAATAGTCCATCTTTATGGAGCTTGGATATGCGCTTCTCGTTTATATGGCCCAAACGACAATGCCAGAGATATGTAGGATTTGAGTCATTTGTTCTTAGTCTTTTATTATTATCTACATTATAGATCGGATGGTCTAGGTTCAAAACATAAAGACCATTAAACAATTGAGCTACATCATAACAAACATCATTCTTAAATATAGAACAACAATTGTTCTTAATTATAAAAGAAAATCCAATCATGTCAAGGCATGAAATGGATATAATGTTTCTAGTTATGGCCGGAACATAATAACAATTATCAAGTTCAATTATAAGCCCACTGGGCAAAGAAAGACGGTAAACCCCTACGGCTACAGCAGCAACTCTTGCTCCATTGCCGACGCGCAGGTCCACCTCTCCTTTACTCAGCAATCTCCTCCTTCCCAGTTCCTGCACATTTGTACAAATGTGAGAACCACATCCGGTATCCAATACCAAAGATGAAGGAGCAGAAAGGTTTATCTCTATAACGTAAATATTCGAAGCGGAAGTCATACCTCCCTTCATTTTCCGCAGACCGTCAATGTACGAAGGACAATTCCTCCTCCAATGACCAGCCTTGCCACAGTGGTGGCATTTCCCTTCCTTCACGGTGCTCTTCTTTTTCAGCGCAGAAGATTTGGGCTTAAGATGTGACTTAGGTCCCACCTTCGTCTTCTTGAAGCCCTTGGCCTTACCCTTTCCTTTATGTACCATCAATATGGGACTAGCAGGCTTGGCCTTCTTCATGTTTATCACGGCAGTTCGCAACATGCCTAGGAGCTCGGGCAGTGTCTTGTCTATTTCATTCATGTTGTAGTTCAAGACAAACTGCTCATAACTATCCGGCAACGATTGCAGGATAAGATCTGTGGCCAACTCTTGACCCAGAGGAAAACCCAGTCTCTCCAAGTTCTCTATATACCCATTCATCTTGAGTACGTGAGTACCAATCGAGTCTCGAGCTCCCATTTTGCACTGAAATAATGCCTTCGTGACATCGAACCTCTCTTGGCGAGCTTGCCCTTGAAACATTTTCTTTAGGTGCTCGTCAATTTCCTTGCACCCCATGTTCTCGTGTTGCTTCTGAAGCTCAGAGTTCATGGTGGCAAGCATAAGGCACTCGACGTCTAAGGCGTCATCGGTATACTTCTTATAAGCATCCTTATCAACACGGGACGAGTTCCCGGTCGGCACCTCGGGGGCTTCTTCTTCCAAGACGTAGAGCTTTCGCTCTTGCCTGAGAACAATTCTCAGGTTCCTATACCAGTCCATGTAATTCGTCCCACTAAGCTTGTCCTTCTCAAGGATAGCTCTTAGGGACAAGGTGGAATGTGAACCACTTGCCATGGAATTCTACAAGAATTCATGCAGAATTTAATCAGCGCCTTAATTTCAAAATACAATTTATTTTAATTTGGACTTCAATTAAATACTCCCACTATTTTATTCAAATTGATAGCCCTCACTATCAATTCGGAGAGTCCATGCCAGCTACTCTCTTAGTGGACAAGATCCGTATTTCACCAACACCACGAGTCCGCTTTGGCGTTCCTCTCATAATGCGGTTATTTAGGTAGGCAACGCTTGCCAATTGCATCCTCATGCAACTCTTGTATGGCTGGTGAATAACTCCTTATTCGCATCCATCATATGATGCATGCCAACCCTATGCCTCTAGGCACTCAACCTTTGAGGTCACCTAGTTAAGCTAGACCTGATGTCGACAGTGGGATATCACAATTATCCGCTCGCACCCTTACCAAGATAGATTAATATACCTTGCTTTGGCAAGCCCACACTTCATCGATCGAGGCAGGATGAGTGTCATCCATCGGAAGGCATCCGAACACTTAATATTTGATGAAGGGATTTTAATTTTTAATAATAGGTTAACACTTAACCATGATCAACATTTGATCAAAGTGCACATCCACAGAAAAACAAGCTTTCTAAAATCCACATGCATCCCTTATGTGCACAACATAAGATTATCAACCTTTGATAAACGAAAGGGCTAAATCTGGACATTTAGAACTCTTCCAAATCTTCAGATTTACATGCATTGGACAAAGGCAAAGACAACTCGACTTAAAGCAGTAGACAAGCTCGTCTCTCATTATTGGATTCAAAATCCAAAACAATACAGGGTTCATTAACCACTTGAGGGACGGTTACTGCTAAGGAGACAATAATTTCTAAGAATTAGAAATAACCACGAAATCTCAGACGTTCCTGGCGGGGTTCCAAGGGGCCGCGCCCCTGGCGGGGTCTTAGGGGCAGAGCCCCTAACGGGGTCCAAGTGGCAGCGCCCCTGGCAGTGGTCAAATACCTAGATTTGCACGTACCGGAATAACCTAACAATGTCAAGAAGAAATCTTGAAATTTAGAACGCTTCCAAATACCTAGATTTGCACGTACTGGAATAACCTAACTTCTGAAACAACATTCATGATCGTAACCTAGCTCTGATACCACTGTTGGGTTTTTCTAGAACCATACATCAAATGTAGGCGCAGCGGAAATGAAGAGAAACAACCCAAAAGATTCGGATCGACCATGAATATTGAATCAAGAAGTAAATCAAAATGCTAGGTATGAAATTACCTTGGCGGGATTGGATCAAATCCAACCTAGATGCTCCAAGAAGAAGATTGCCTTCGTCGGCTTTGCAAGAGTTCTCACGTAGAATAATGTCTACGTCTCTACAGTGATCCACATGAGCCGGGAGAAGAACGACTGCACCTTGCGCTTCCACGGATTGCTAGATCCGCTTCAGGAAGAACAACACCGGCGACAATCGTCGGAGAGGAAGTCGGCGGAGGCGATTCAGAACGGCGGAACACTTCCGTCTAGGGTTCGGGCGAGAACGGAACACTTCCGTCGGCTTTTGTTTTCGTTAGTTATGAGAACCCTAAAAGAAGTCCTATTTATACCCAAAGGATAAACAGCTTCTAGAAGAATCGCTATCCGCAGACCACACAGCAGAATAGGGGCTTCTGTTACAATTCGTCAGGATTCCACGGAACAACATTCATCGAGTTTTCACGGGACAATCCGACGAATTCCAACGAATCACATCAGACGGCAACATTTGCCGAGTTAATGCTCTCTGTGATAATTCGTCCAGATTCCACGGAACAATCCGACGAATCCTGACGAATCCGACGAATCATGTTAGACGGCAATATTTGCCGAGTTAATGATCTCTGTAACAGTTCGTCGAGTTTCCACGGAATGACCCGACGATGTCCGACGAATCCGATCAGACGGCAACACTTGCCGAGTTAAGGGACTCTGTAATAATTCGTCGAGTTTCCACGGAACAATCCGACGAATCCCGACGAATCCGACGAATTCTATCAGTGTAAACCCGACGAATTCAGACAGCAACATTTGCTGGACTTCCCCCATTCTATATGGTGATTGGTAACCTTTACCAACATAGTCAATCTTCCAACTTCTCCACATGCTCTTATGTGCGACCCTGCAGGCTCATATCGCGTTGGCAGTGACATTACATGTTTGACCACTTCTAGATCACAATGGTAACTCTAACAGCTACCGCCGGAGTTAGCGGGATTGCACGACATCTTCCACGTCTCCTCACTCAGGAGGGCTCTATTACGGCTAGAGCCACAGATATCTACTACAGAGGGGCCGGTAGCTACTGATCGATCGGTTCACCTGGAGCCGGTCCGGATAGACGATACGGAGATGCGAGTCCTGCGGCGCAAGAAAGTTCCGCTAGTCAAGGTCCTATGGAGGAATCATAGACAGGAGGAGCACACCTGGAAGCCATTGGACTTGATGCAGAAAAAGTATCCGGAGCTCTTTACGACAGGTATAACTTAATTTCTATTTGGGATGTTATATCTAATCACTTTTTATAGGAACCCCACAGGCCTAACCTGAATTTCGGTGACGAAAATTTTATTTTTATGTATTGGGATTTGTAACATACCCCAAACAACTAGACCCCCAAGTTGTTTTTGTCATGACTAGGTCATGACAAAACCATAGGAAGTACTTAAGATCATGTGAACTTAGGTAAGAAGGAGAAAACCCAAGTGGTTTGCAAATAGTAATTTCCAAATACCAAGCCTAGGGTTGGACTTTAGGGCCTCCCCTTGATAATTTGACCCCACCATAACATCCCTAACCCATTAGGGGTCCCCTTAGAGCACCAGGGACCCATTGGGGTCAACCAAAGAGGCCGAATTGACCAAAGTCAACCCTAACCCTAAATTGGTCAAAGTAGCTTAATTAGGGCCAATTGGCATTCACCATGCCAAATTGACCTTACCCCCACCCTTATAAGGATACTAGGGACCCAATGGACCAAAATTCCCTATCATGGGGCCTCCAATTTGGCCAATTTTACCACAGTCAACCTTGTCCTAAATTTAGGTCAAGATGACCTAATTTGCCCAAATCAAGCCCAGTCCTCTTGGGATAGACCCAATTGAGGTGGTCCACCACCTAATGGGGTTGAGTGCTACTGAATAGGCCATTCAATTTCAAGAAAATTGGCCAGGAGAGAGAAAACCCCAATTTGAAAGAGAGAGAAGGAAGGGGGAGTTAATGGAAAGGAAGAGGAAGAGGAAACCTCCCATCTCCTCCAATAATGGCACCATTCATCTCCCCTTAAGGATAGGAGAATTTTCCAGCCTTCTCCCGGCCACATTGATGCCCAATTCATCCCCCCCCCCATATGTAACTGAAATCACCATTAATGGTGATAATGGCAATTGATGCCCTTGCTCCTCCCCTCCCCCAATTGAACTCTTTAACACCTTCAGGAGTCGGAGAGGAATGAAACCCCCTCTTCCCCAAAGAAATCGAGCACCAGGAGTAAAGATCGATATGGCGCCGAAAGCACCACCTCTGGCAATGGCGACCCACCGAAATTCGCGACACCAGGCTCCCACACAGGTCTGATCCACTTCCTCTCCTCTAGTGCTAGATCTCTCTCAACTTGGGGCTTGATTCGAGCAAAATTGGGCTCGGATCAAGCCACTAAAAGAGGCTCATTTTCGAGCTTTTTCCCCTCCTCTAAACCCTGATTTCGACCACGTCCGGCCGGCCAACCACCCTCTATCGTCGGCCACCACCTCAATGGAGGTGGTGGTGGCATTGACCGGCCGGGAACAGGCACAGGTGGCCGGGAAATCATCCCGCAAAGGCGCCCAGGATGGGCTGTTGCGAGCCGTCCATTATTTGGGGACGATGACGGTGAGCCGTCGGATCTGCCGCTATCTGCTATTCGCAGATTGAAATAGTTATGATATATGATCATTTCATTTTGTCACACTTCCTGCATTACGTTGATTTAATTATTAAAAATACATACTGCCCTCTGATGAAAAGGTGCCCGACATCAAAGTTGTAGCCTATGGTGTGTAGTTTAATTGAAAATTTGTTTAAGCCCAGTAGGGGCACAGTAGCTCCCTGTAGAGCCATTTTGGTGGGACTGGTCTGAAGGGTAGGGATGCCACCTTCTCTTGAATAACTTTTGATAGGGATGTTCTATGGCCATGAAAATTGAAACCTAGGCTATGTGTACCAACCCTCTTAACATATCCAATGCTGGGAATTTTAGGGGAACATTTTTCTAAGGTTTTGGTAATAATTTAATAAGTTATATAATATTTAATTTTTGGGTCTAATGACCTTCAATCCCATCAAAATTTTGGTGGGTGCTCTTCAGGGTTATTATATGACCCTGGTAAAAATTTCAGCCCAATTGGGACTGATTTGGTTAGGTAATTGCTTAACTCAAGTTTGGTCAAACTAGGTCAAACTAGGTCAAACTAGGTCAAAAGTGCACATGATGGAATTAGGTGGTCAAATCTCATCAATGTGGTGTGAAACTTTGTCCACTGGTTTATGATCACATAAGACACCCCCATGATTAATTTGGGGTGATGTGGGGTGGATATGCCCTAGGTCCTAGTTTTCACCTTAGGGTTGCACTTTAAGCCTTGTGAAGGACATAGGGGCATATGTCCTTGGATGCTCATGAAACATGGTAGATTAGTTCATGGGGTGTAAATATTATTGGATCTTGCGGCGCCCTTAGGGGGGGGGGGTGAATAAGGGAATAAAATTCTTTGTAAATTTTTTACTAAATTGTTTAGAGAAACTTAGAACAAAAATAACAATTTATCTTAATGAAGGAAAACAATTGTAATTTGCAGTTTTATGAATTACGCCAAATGATAGAAATCAAGTAAACACAAAAAGACATGATTATATTATATGGAAAAAAGTGTTTACAAAAATTGATTTCAATAGCGCTTGAAATCGGAGGCGAATAAAGTAATACAATTTTTCCTTTTCTATACCGACTTGTATCCCCACAAACCGGTTGACTTTAGCCTATCCTTCCCCGGATAAGGCCTCAAGCCGCTCTAGCCAATCCTTCCCTGGATATGGCCTCGAGCCCACCTAGATCTAATCACCTAGAACTAGTTGCCAACACAAGGCGAATTTCCCCCTAAGTCCTACCCAGACCTAGTCGCCAACACAAGGCGAATTAACTAAACGATTACAATAGAAATATGGAATGAAAATAAAATTAACAATAATTAAACTCCCTATATGAGATCTCTGAAGTTGAGGATGAAGGATCGCTGTAGCATAAGCGAGGTTGAAGCGATCGTTCTTCGGATGCAGCGTGGTGGCTTCCTTCTCCAGAAATCCTCTTTGAATTTGAGTGGGAGATGAACTTTTGGCAGAGTAGCAGCTCTGTAAATATGACACAAGTAATCTCCCTGGAAGCACTAGCTCAAAATGAGAGAGGGCCCATCATTTTATACAACTTGGAGATAGCGCCTGCGTTAGCTCCTAGCGCCTGCGGTAGCGTTCGTGTGGAGCGGTTATGGAACCGTCGGCGGCGTGGCGCTGTGCACGAATGTGAGATAGCGCCAGGCGGTAGGGCTAGCGCTGGCGGTAGCAAAAACTGTCGGTGGCGTGGCAGAACAAACTTTTGTCGAACGGAATTCGTCGAACGGAATTTTCGTCGAACAAAAATTTCGTCGAACGTAGCTCAACGTTCATCGAACAGAACTTTTTGTCGACCTAAGTTTTCGTAGAACGCAGCTTTACTTTTGTCGGACGGCTAGCGCCTGGCGGTAGCGCTAGCGCCGACGGTAGTGCAATCTTCAAGATTGTTTAATTCTGCTGCGTTCTACCTGTGGAATATTGCACCTATAGTTCCTGCACACTATAAACACACAAAATATAAGATCAAATACAATTTGGGATTTGTTATTCTCAAACAAAGGGATGTGACACACATGTCCAACAATCTCCCCCTTTTGATAATAACAAATTCTCTTAGCAAGAAATCAACAATAGTGTTTATAGTATATGATAAGCAAGATGATAGTGCAACTATAGTATATGATAAGCATGATAATATGAATACTCCCCCTATCTTAATGCTCCCCCTACATAAATGCAATTTATGTTTTACTCCCCCTAAATGATAGATTACATGAATTATTCTCCCCTTAATCTTCTATATTACTCCTATATAGATTTCTTCAATTAATCTCCCCCTTTTGGTATTATCAAAAGAAGGTGGGGTGAGGGTAGTAAGGAGGCATTTCTTATAAATGATAAAGCATGATCGAGCTTTTTTAAAATAGATAATGATAAAGATTTTAAGCATAGCATATATAAGAGATTTCAAATAAAAGGATAAGAGTTGTAAGCAAGCGGAAGATTATAAGAAACATCTTTTTGTAAGCATGAAAAGCATAAGTGAAAATATGAGTTATAGTTCAAAATTGAAAGATGTTTTAACCTTTGAAATCACAAAGTTTTTCATAAAGATACCAAGCATGAAATGAACATATCAAAAAGAGATTATATTACAATGTTACTTAATATTAAGTTCAAGAAATACCAAAACATTGTAGTGATCAAGCTAGGTTATCTACTTCATTTCTTATATAAAGAGTAGTATATATAAAGCATTAGAATCCAATACTCATAAGAAGAAGTGTTATGAAAGATAATGATGTGCACATAAGTGTATTTTGGGCAATGTTAACAATTGATTTAAATCAACAAAATACAAGACATATGTAAAGTAAAGTGCATAATAAAACACAAGTAAATTACTTTCACACACTTTTAATGCACATATTTTTAACAAAGTGGTGTAATAACTAAGGATTGCACAAGACACTTTACTATTCTTTCCAAGGTGCTCAACCTCACAATGCTTTGCTCAACCTCACAATGCTTATGAAGACTTATCAGGAGGTTCAAGTAGTGCTTGGTGGAGTTATATTTGTCTACATATATAATTTTTTTGTTCATATTTGTGAAACAACATTCTCCGAATACACTTGTTTTGCAAACCCAAAATTTTAACTTAACAACTTTTCTAAATTTCATAAGTGCAATTCAAATGTAGTGTAGGCAATAAACTTATGCAAGATTTAATTCATTGTACAAATACAATACACAGGCAAACATTTTTAGATTTAAACACACATATTGATTACCAAAATAAGTGAGTGAAAGGTATCATTATCAATCATAATACATTTACTCATACTTAGAGGCATGCTAAGCTTGGTTCTACACATTTTTCAATACAATTGATGCACTTAAATAGATATATCAAAGCATGATAAACAAAACAATGTTCATAGTAATTTCAAGGAATACATTTTAACATTGTAAATAATTCTAAATAATAGAATCCATACATGCTTGATATTGGCAATAAAGATCATACAGTTTTTTTTTGTTTTATCATTTTTAAATCAAAAAAAAATAGAAAATCACAAAAAAAAACATATTTTTGTAATTTTTGAATTTTGAGTTTTTGTAGTAGATTTTCATAATATGAATAAAACACAAATATCAAAAACATATTTTTGTATTTTTGAATTTTAAACTTTTGTAGTTGATTTTTCATAATATGAATAAAACACAGATAACAAAAACATATTGTTGTATTTTTAAATCTTGAACTTTTTATTTGATTTTTCATAATATGAATAAAAACAAAATAATAAAAAGTCCGAAACACAAAAACTAAGTAGTACATATGAACTAAAATATTTTTATAGTTTTTTAGAAATTTTAAAAAACAGAAAAATCAAACACCCGCGCTAGCGCCGGCGCTAGTGATAGCGCGGCAAACAGTACACGATTTTTTAAGAATTTTAAATTTTTGATTTTTGATATTGATTAGGGGTCTTAAGAGTAGTCTTATGCAGAAATTGTGTAATATTCAGAGATGTCTTGATTGCTCAAATTGCATAAAACATTAGCGTTTTACATGTTATTCAACCTAAGATGTCTAAGACTCCTAATTCCAACCTTAACATTTGAAACCTTGCATCGGGAAGAGGTTTAGTGAATATATCAGCAAGTTGAGAGTCCGTGCCAATGAAACTAATCCTTACATTTTCCTTTTTAATGTGATCCCTTATGAAATGATGATGCACATCTATATGTTTGGATCTAGAGTGTTGTACCGGATTATTTGTAAGATCAATGGCACTTTTGTTGTCACATTTTAATTCAATAAATTTTAGATGAAAACCAAAGTCCTCTAAAGTTTGGCTCATCCATAGTGCTTGTGCACAACAACTCCCTAATGCAATGTATTCGGCTTCCGTGGTGGAGAGTGCAACCGAATTTTGTTTCCTACTAGACCATGCAACTAATGATGGTCCTAGAAAATGATAAGTACCACTAGTGCTTTTTCTATCAAGTGAACAACCGGCATAGTCCGAATCGGAGTAGCCGTGAAGTGTAAATGAATTATTGTGCGGGTATCATAGTCCTAATCTAGATGACCCAATGAGATATCTAAAAATTCGTTTTACCGCTTTTAAATGAGATTCTTTTGGATTGGCTTGAAATCGAGCACATAAGTATACGGCAAACATAATATCGAGTCTAGTTGCACTTAGATAAAGTAGAGATCCTATCATACCTCTATTTAAAGTTTGATCTATAGAAATTCCTGATTCAACTTTTCCTAATTTTAGTGATGCACTCATTGGTGTAGAAGCATGTTTAAGGTTTTCAAATCCAAAACCTTTAAGCATATCATGGACATATTTAGTTTGACATACAAAGATACCATCAATTCTTTGTGATATTTGAAAACCAAGGAAATAAGAAATTTCTCCTACAAGACTCATTTCAAATTAATTTTTCATCACTAAAATAACTTCTTTACACATCTCTTCATTAGTAGATCCAAAAATAATATCATCAACATATATTTGTAAAATAATTATCTCATCATTGTTGTGCTTAATGAAGAGAGTATTATCCGCACTTCCCATAATATAACCGTGCTTTAATAAAAATGATGTAAGTCTTTCATACCATGCACGGGGCGCTTGTTTTAAACCATAAAGCGCTTTCTCTAGTTTATAAACATAATTTGGAAAATTTTCACTAATAAAATCGGGGGGTTGTTCAACATAAACTTCTTCTTTTACAAACCCGTTTAGAAAAGCACTTTTCACATCCATTTGAAATAGTTTTATTCTTTTAAAGCTTGCAAATGATAGAAAAATTCTTATAGACTCTAATCTAGCAACGGGTGCAAAAGATTCATCAAAATCTATCCCCTCGATTTGAGAATATCCTTGTGCTACTAATCGTGCTTTATTCCTAGTGATTCTAGACTCACCATCTAATTTATTTTTAAAAATCCATTTTACACCTACAACCGGGTGATTAGATGGTCTTTCAACTAATTTCCAAACATTATGTCGCTCAAATTGTTCTAACTCTTCATTCATAGCCAAAAACCAAAATTCATCATTTAAAGCAGTAGAAACGTTTTTTGGTTCTATTTTGGAAACAAAACAAATATTTGAAAATGATTCATGAAGAGAAGAGCGAGTTCTTACCCCGATGGATGGTTCATAATTATAAATTCCCGTGGATGATCCTTTGTGAATTTTAAGACGCTTGGAGGTACATATTCATCTTTCTTGGCCTCCTCTTCTTCTTCTTCTTCTTCTTTGGAAGGTTCTTCATCACCATGCTCCAAAGGAGGTAATAGATCATCCTCTTTGCCTGCAGAAAGTCTTTCTATACAAGGAACAAGCTCATCAAATTTCACATTAATTGACTCTTCAACTTTTCTAGTTCTTTTATTAAAAACTCTATAAGCTTTACTAGTTGAAGAGTATCCAAGAAATGTTCCTTCATCATATTTTCCATCAAACTTTCCCAAGCTATCTTTTGCATTTAAAATAAAGCATTTACAACCAAAAACTTTAAAGTAAGATACATTAGGATTCTTTTGAAAATAAAGTTCTATTTATAACATAACATGATGTGTTTACGGCTTCGGCCCAAAAGGACTTAGGTAATTTATATTCACATAACATAGTGCGTGCTAGCTATTGAAGTGTCTTATTCTTTCTTTCTACAACACCATTTTGTTGTGGTGTGCGTGGTGCGGAGAACTCATGTTTTATGCCTAACATATCATAATAAGATGTAAATATTTCATTTTCAAATTCTCCTCCATGATCTGAGCGAATGCATTTAATTTTTAAATCACTTTCATTTTGAATACGAGTACATAATTTTGAAAATTCACAAAATGCTTCGGATTTGGATGAGAGAAATATTGTCCAACAATATCTAGAAAAATCATCTATTAAAACATATGTATATAATCTACCACCAAGACTTGCGGTGCTAACGGGACCAAAAAGATCCATATGAATTAATTGCAAAGGTCTTGTAGTAGAAATAACATTTTTACTTTTGAAAGAGGATCTAGTAATTTTACCTTTTTGACATGGTGAACAAAGTGAAGGTAAATTTCCATTTAATCTAGGCAATCCTCTAATTAACTCTCGTTTGGCAAGTTTTACAATAATCTTTGTGCTAGCATGTTCTAGCCTTCTATGCCAAAGTTCAAGTTCATCATTTTTGGTAATAAAACATTTTAAAGATGATTTTGAAAGATCTTGAAATGAAACTATATAAACATTGTGTAATCTTGGTGCAGTTAGTAAAATATTATTTGTAATAGGATTAGATATTTTGCATAGATTAGTGGAAGATTCAAATAACACATCTAATCCTTTATCACATAATTGGCTAATAGAAATTAAGTTGTGTTTTAATCCTTTCACATAAAGAACTTTAGATATAGTAAAGGATTTGTTACCAACTGTACCAATTCCCATGATCCTTCCTTTTCCGTTATCACCAAACGTCACGATCCCTCCCTTCTTCTTTACTAGGCTAAGGAACTTAGCTTTATTGCCCGTCATGTGCTTGGAGCATCCTGAATCCAAGTACCACACGTCTTCATTGTCCTTAGCCTGCCTGCACATCTAGAAAGAAGATGAGAGTAAAGATCCGGATACCCAAGTGGTACCACCCATATAATAAGTGGAAGCCTTAGGTACCCAGATTTGTTTTAAAGAATTTTGTTTTATTCTCCTGAAAGAACTAGATGTGTGACCTAACCTATAACAGTTTGCACATGAAATAAAGGGGGTTGAGACCCTTTTCTGGAATATTTTCTTGCTGGAATAAGTTGGATTTACAGAAGAAAAACATTTTGAAGAGGAAAAATCAGGTTTCTGGTATGAGGTGCTAGCGCCGACGTTAGTGGCTAGCGCCGTGCGGTAGCCCTCACCTCGATATTCGAGCCTAAATTTTGCAGAACCATGGCACTGGTTCCCTAAGATCATTTCCAGAGATTTTTGGCCTATTCCAAATTTTTTAATGGCCATGGTGAGATCATGAACTTGTGCTTTAAGTGAAGAGTTTTCTTTCACAAGCATGACACACCTATTTTCAAAACCTTTTTTATTATTTTTGATTTGCAAAAGAGAGGCTTCTAATTTCCTTTCTAATTCCCCCTTCTCTTTTGTAAGAGTTTTGGCATAAGAGAGGGCTTTAGAAAGTGACTCTTCAATATCTTTTGCCAATTTTGTGGAGTGATCACATTCTTGGCAAGAAACCTTTCTCTTTTCTAAAACAATTACCTTTTTGGAAAGCTTTTGATTTTCTTTAATAAGAGACTCATTTTCACGATTTAATAAAATACTATCTTTCATATTTTTATCAAAAGCTTTGCAAGTTTCAAGAAATTCATTAAACAATTCATCATAAGTGGGATGAGTTACCTCAGTGTCACAAGGAACACTGGTGTCGTCGCCGTCATTTCCATGTCCCATGAGGCACATGTTTGCTTCCTCATCTTCGCTTGATGAAGACCCGCTTGATTCTTCGGAGGAGGAGGAAGAGGAGTCATCCCATGTCTTTGCCTTTATCACCTTCCTCTTTTCTTTCACTTTGTGTCGTTTCTCCTTTTTCACCTTCAAGAATTTTGGGCATTGGCTGCTTATGTGCCCCGTCTTCCAACAATGATAGCATTCTGGTGGAGGTCTCTCTTCTTCATTGTAGCTCTCTTTTTCCTTCTTTGAAGATGACCCTTTCCATCTTTCACCCTTTTGGAAATATTTTCGAAAGGTGTTTCTCCTTTCCGGATTGCGCATGAATTTTCAGAAGTTCTTCACCAAAAGGTTTCTTCATCTTCATCCTCATCCTCTTGGCACTCTTTCTTTGATTTTAGTGCCAACGCCTTCTTCTTTGGCTCCTTGTTGTATTCATCAAATTGGATTTTGAGTTCTACATCATGGGTTTTGAGATTCCCTGTAACGCCCCAGCTTTTCTTATAGTTTTTTTTGGCGGGGATCCGAATAGGTAGTGCCCTATATATTAAAGCTATCGTTGCGTAGTGGCAATGCGAGAGGGTGTTACCGGTGCGTCATCGTAGTCTGTCTCGGGTGTTCGCGAGGTCGCGTTCGAAAAATAAAATAAAATAATAATAATAATAATAATAAAAATATCCTTGTTTACCCTGTTATGAAACATTCAATTAGCGAATAAAACGTATTTTTGTAAGGATTCTATATCCAAAATTCTGTACAACTTATATGTTTAAATTCCTATAAAGTCCGATGTATATATTTAAAAGTTTGGCTAAACGTGTATGTATACATATGCATACGTTTTTTTTTTGTTTTTTTTGTTTTGTTTATTTTTATTTTGTATATATATATATGTATATATAATTTCTGCTTGGAGATTTAAGTGGGTTCCAGTTAGAAACCACGGTGGTTTTATTAAGCAATTCCTCTTTTCTTACCAAGGGCTAGCCTACCACTGTTTTCATTTCCCTTTCGTTCTCTCGCGAACTCCAGTCGAGAGAAAGAGGGGGCCGCGGGCTAGGGTTTGGCGTCGGGGCGTCTGTCGGTGTCAAGCATCGCCGGAGCCGTCTGAGGTGAGGATCGGGGTCGCCGGAGCTTCGTTTCGTCGCCGGGGCCAAGGATCCGGGCGGCTCTTTCCCCTCTTGTCGTGGTCCGGCCGTGCGTCGCCAGATATCCAAGGCAAGAAAACTCTTCCCTTACCTCCTCTCCATCTCTTTTCTGTATTCTTTTTCTTGATTAGTAGTGTTCCCTTGGTTGTTGGCCAGGCTCTTTTCACATCTTTGTGGCTGCATCTCCATATCTTGGTTAGTAAAAATTTTGGGGGTTTTGTTTTTGGTTTGGGGGCTGTTATGCATGATCCCAGGCTAGATTTATTTTGGGCTTGCTGTTTATTTTGATCTATCGGAATTTGCCTTGTTGAGGCTGCTGTTTGATATCATCACCAGGGGGGTTGCCTCATTCGTGCTCTAGCTGGGGCTGCTTCTTATGCTTGATTAATTGGCTGCTGCTATGCTTTTGCTGGGAACTGCTTTCTCTTTTTTTGTTTCATTTGGTCTAAAAGGGTTGCTGCTATAGAATTTTTACTTTGGGGGGCTGCTCTTGTTTCCTGTGCATTTTAATAGGGTCTGCTCTTGTTTCCTGTGCATTTTAATAGGGTCTGCTCTTGTTTCCTGTGCATTTTAATAGGGTCTGCTCTTGTTTCCTGTGCATTTTAACAAGGGCTGTTGCTGTAATTTTATATTATGGAGGGGGCTGCTCTTGTTTTTGTCTAATAAGGGAGGCTATTATTTATTTGGGGGCTTCTTAGTAAGATCTATGTGGGCGCTGCTATATATATATAATCTAATTGGATTTCATTGGGGGCTACTTCCTATGTATTTTGTTGGGGGGATGCTTCATGTGCCTTTTATATGGGGGGCTGCCTCGTTCCTTGTTATTAGGGGATGCTGTTATGTTTATTCAATTTGTTGGGGGCTGCATTTTTTTTTCTTGTCTAAATAAGGGCTGCTGCTTTGTGAATTCATTTTGGGGTTGCTATGTTAGTTCCAGTCGGCTGCTTATGGATCTGTTGGGGGTTTATTTTGGGGCTGCTATGTTGGTTCTAGTCGGCCTATGTTGGTTTATTTTGGCTGCTGGACTATTCTTTGTTGGCATTGGTTGGTATAAAACCCGATTTTTCTTTGAGGTTGTCTTATACTCATCCTTGTTGGAATTAAATCGGGGCTGGTTTGCTGTTATCTTACTTTAGAGGCTGCTATATAACTATCCTGTTTGGTTTATTTTAGGGATGCTTTGCCACATCCTTGTTGGAATTATATTGGGGCTGCTCCTTGGTTGTCTATATGGGGGGCTGCTCCTTGAATTTGTTTAATGGGAGCTGTCGGTTTTGTTTTCCTTTCCTGGGGGCTGCTCCTTGGTTGGGTTATGCTAGTCCCGAATTGTGATTACTTATTAAATTATGCATACCTCTCATAACTACTTGGCTAAATATTAATGGACTTGTTTGCATTGGAATGATGGGTATATGGAACAATGGGGTCCTCCATCATAGTTCTATTAATAGTGGTTGGTAGGGCGATGAGACCACCACCACGGCGCCTTTGTTTAGTTGGGGTGAATGTCCCCTTTATGTGGGTGGATAGTGACATTGTTTTGGGTCCGCCACCACTGGTCCATTTTTGCATTATATGCCAAGTTTAGTCATGCTCTTGCTTCTCGGGCTGGTTATATGCGGGATCTTCTTAAACTTCTATTACTGAACCCTTATATAAGCATATATATATAGTTATATATATGAATGCATGTGTATATATATATGTACTATATGCTCGTTTCAGTCTGTGTACGCCACTTGTTACCCTGCCTTTTCTTTTCTTATACCCATGCTGTTTTCTTGCACCCTTTGGGCTGAGGCATTCTTTTCTTATGGATGCCTCAGGTTCAGGTTTGTAGCTATTAACCAGTGGTGGCTTATCTTTTGATAGTTGACTTGTTCGCCTGCGGGTTCGTGTCAGATGTTGACGCCGTACAGCTTTTTGTTTGGTTTACTTGCTGTACTACTGCTAGTTTCTTTTTCTGCTACTTGGTTATTTTGTATATGTACACTCTGGGAAAAGCCTATTTTTGCTGAACATTAAAGCAGTTCTTTTAGCATTATAAAAATTTGTTCTTATAACTGTTTGTCACATTACTATTAAGTACCACATACTTGCGAAACGTAAACCAAAGTAAAATGATACTTATTTATTATGTACTAAATTTATACCGGCAATCCCTCTGGAGACGTCTCTGGTCTTCAGCGCCGTTAGGAATAAAGTGAACCTATTTTCCTTCCGCTGTGTACGTATGTCTTTTATAAAGTGCGGCTTGGTAAACCGCAGGGCCGAGGGACACAGTCTCCTAACCCAAATGAAATGAATCTCAAAAGATAATCCTTTTACTTAATTCATACCTTTTTTTAAAAGAAAATGTTCGTTTGAGTGCTCGCCTGAACGTCTGTAGTTGTCCCCTACAGGACGTGGCATCATGACGTGTGTTTTCCCCTTCGCTCTGATAATATAATTTATTTCGGGAAAATACGGGTTGTGACATTCCCAATGAGGCTCTCAACTTGGAGCGTTCTTAAGTTGTGCGACTCCGAAATAGCCGTCACCTTCGGGTTGAATTTTGGAGGAAGAGAACGAAGGATCTTACGGACCAAGTCGCCATTTGAGAAGGTCTTTCCAAGAGCTTTTGAGGCATTGACGATCTTGGTGAAGCGCGTGTACATACCATCAACATCTTCGCTTTCATCCATTCAGAATTTTTCATATTCCGACTCCAGTTGAAAAAGCTTAGAATCTTTAACCTGCGATGTATCTTCATGAGTAACTTCCAAATGATTCCAAATTTCATATGCAGTAGTACATGCAGAAATTCTATTAAATTCATTTCTATCTAACGCACAAAATAGAGCATTCATGGCTTTTGCGTTATTTTTGCATTTGAGTTTATCCCGATCATCCCATTTATCTTTGGGTTTTTCTAACATAACCTCTCCAACTACAAATGTAGGAGGAGTGTATTCTTCTTCTACCATGTTCCAAACTTCAATATCTAAGGTCATTAGAAAACAACGCATCCTATTTTTCCAATAATTATAATCTGACCCAGTAAATAGTGGAGGTCTACTAATTCCCTGATCCTCGGAAAAAGCGAGATCATAAGACGCCATTATTCCTAGTTTTTAAACCATTTGGAATAACCTACCTCTGATACCACTTGTTGGATCTTGCGGCGCCCTTAGAGGGGGGTGAATAAGGGAATAAAATTCTTTGTAAATTTTTTACTAAATTGTTTAGAGAAACTTAGAACAAAAATAACAATTTATCTTAATGAAGGAAAACAATTGTAATTTACAGTTTTATGAATTACGCCAAATGATAGAAATCAAGTAAACACAAAAAGACATGATTATATTATATGGAAAAAAAAGTGTTTACAAAAATTGATTTCAATAGCGCTTGAAATCGGAGGTGAATAAAGTAATACAATTTTTCCTTTTCTATACCGACTTGTATCCCCACAAACTGGTTGTCTTTAGCCTATCCTTCTCTGAATAAGGCCTCAAGCCGCTCTAGCCAATCCTTCCCCAGATATGGCCTCGATACCCCTAGATCTAATCACCTAGATCTAGTCGCCAACACAAGGCGAATTTCCCCCTAAGTCCTACCCAGACCTAGTCGTCAACACAAGGCAAATTAACTAAACAATTACAATAGAAATATGGAATGAAAATAAAATTATCAATAATGAAACTCCCTATATGAGATCTATGAAGTAGAGGATGAAGGATCGCTGTAGCATAAGCGAGGTTGAAGCGATCGTTCTTCGGATGCAGCGTGGTGGCTTCCTTCTCCAGAAATCCTCTTTGAATTTGAGTGGGAGATGAACTTTCGGCAGAGTAGCAGCTCTGGAAATATGGCACAAGTAATCTTCCTGGAAGCACTAGCTCAAAACGAGAGAGAGCCCATCATTTTATACAACTTGGAGATAGCGCCTGCGTTAGCTCCTAGCGCCTGTGGTAGCGTTCGTGTGGAGCGGTTGCGAAACCGTCGGCGGCATGGCGCTGTGCACGAATTTGAGATAGCGCCAGGCGGTAGCGCTAGCGGTAGCGAAAACTGTCGGTGGCGTGGCAGAATGAACTTTTGTCGAACGTAATTCGTCAAACGAAATTTTCGTCGAACGGAGGTCGAAGTTTGTCGAACGTCGAAAATTTCGTCGAACGTAGCTCAACGTTCGTCGAACGGAACTTTTTGTCGACCTAAGTTTTCGTCGAACGCAGCTTTACTTTTGTCGACCTAAGTCTTCAAGATTTTTTAATTCTGCTGCCTTCTACCTGTGGGGAATTGCACATATAGTTCCTGCACACTATAAACACATAAAATACAAGATAAAATACAATTTGTGATTTGTTATTCTGAAACAAAGGGATGTGACACACATGTCCAACAAATATTCCCTAGGAAATTTTAAGAGAATTTTAGGTCCTATTATTCTCTCTGATTTGGGTTATAATCATTTTTGGGAACCTCCTTATAAGAGAAATTTACATGCTCAAATCAACTTGGATGGTGATGAAAGTTTGGTGGTACCATCATAACCATGTAATTGATCTCTGGTAATTTTTGAGTAATTATTGAATTAATTTATTTAGCACTTCATTCACAAACCATCTATTTGGTCTTAAGAATTTAACAAATAATTAAGGGTCAAATAACCTCTGGGAAATTATGAAATTTGGTGGTAGGACATTTTAGGACTATATAAAGCTCTCTGAATTTTTGTATAATTTTTGGAATTATTCATCAGTAGGTTCCTTCATAATTTTCCCTAGTTTGGGTTTACTTCGAATATTTATTTATGCAATTAATTAGTCTTGATAAATTCTGAAATTTGGCCAGTAGACTTTTCTTATTGATATTAAGGTCAGGTAATTTTCCCATATTTGTTAGACAAATATTTTTGGTGATTCTTCCTTTAAATTCTAATTTGGGTATAGTTGTTCAATATCATAATTAGAGGTAAACCTCTTACTGCAAAATTTTGATATTATGTAGTTGCTGTTATTTTGACTTCATAGATTTTCCATAATTTTGTGGAGGTCATATCATAAGAGGATTTTATACTTCATGTTCAATTTCACACTGGGTCAATGGTGAGGAAAATTATAATAAATACCAATTAAGTAAGGAAAAATATGATCCCCAGGATTTATACTTAGAATATAATTATAGACACCCAGTAATAATCTTGAGTCAGTTGGATGAATATTTGGGGTACCTCCCCTTATGTAACTCATATAACTTATTTGGTCTGCGAATAGTAAAACTAAAAAAACCTGAGTAGTTTATGGATCATTAGGTGGGAATGGGATGTAGATGGTGTACCTAGTCTGTTAGAGAGGATGTGAGGTCACCATTAAGGATCTATATGTTGGGTGTACCTGATAAGCTAAGGAGAAGGTTGTTTCCGGGGCCCACGAAAGATCATCTTTCCCCTTAGAAGGTCATAAAATACGTAGGGTAATTCAAGTGTAATGTAAAGGAGAGTATACTTGTAGGTAGTCACTAATAACATTAAGTGCCTTGGAAAGGGATCTTGGGGTGTCATCCCATTGTAGCTCCTAGTACCGTAGTGAGCCCCTTATAGGCTAGTCCTCGGGAAGTCCATGGTTAACCCAAAGATGTAGGGATAAATGGCGGTGTAGGATTAACTTAATAATGCACACATCCACACCCGTGGTTACGGGAGGTTAATTTGTTTAGTTTTATGAGCGGTAGGCTCGGTGGTTGTAGCAGCAGACTAGTTAGTCCGGTGAGCTTGTGACTCAATGATGCTTGTTGGTATGGATGGGTTGGTTCGGCGAGCCCGTGGCTCGGAAGGTTATGGTGATGAGCAGGTTATCCCGCATGGCTTATGGATCGGGATATAGTAGGACTTATAAGTGTATGTGCATAAGGTGGTGGGTCTTTAGTGTTGACGGTAGTTGCACCGACGTCGGTACTTTGGCTCGTTAGTGTTGATAACCCTTTACCAAGAAAAGTCTTATGTACTGGCTAGCAAGAGTACGCAGGAGCTCCGTTGTTGTGTTCTTAGCATTTAGGCATACGATAGGTCTAGGTTAGGTAGTGCAAATACCAACCTAGAGGTGGGCGAGGCCCAACCCACCGCTTCCGTTTGCCACTACAGAAGTATCCTGGGAGTTTTGCTAGCTCCAAAAATGGGGAACTAAAGGTCTGTGCGCATAGAGTCGTAGTGTGTGAGTTGCACTTGTATGAACATAACATTGAACTACATACTTTGCATGTCATAGCATAACATTGCATTTCAACCCCTACCCCTATCGTATAAATTGGTTATGGGACTTTTTATACGATAGGCCCTGCTAAACGACCCCTTGGTCTTTAGGTTTGTTTGTGCATTCCTATAAATTAAGGTTACACCACTTTATTATTGCTTATTACTATTGCTTACATGTTACTGTTTTACTTCCTACTATTTTACTTGTTATACTATATGTTGCTAGCGTTAGCTCCTTCTGTAGTTAGATCCATTGTCACCTGCTTTTGTTTATACCCCTTGATGTCCTCCGCTTCATCCTTCCCGCACGGTGCCTAGGCGGCACCAGGGGAGGGGTGGGGGATTGGATGAGTCATGTTTGACTGACGGTCAGTGGACCTTATCATTTTAGTGGACCGAGGAGACGCGGCAGCACCAGAGGCCGGTGCAGATGGAGGCGGGATAGTCTAGCACGGGAGCACCGATGATAGGATCCGTGAGTGTTTTATTAGCTTTAGTGGATTTTGCTTCCGCGAGTGAATCTGTAGTGAGATTTTGATGTATCGAGCAGGAGCCCCTTTATTATTGCAGTTATCTTTTATTCAGTTTATGTATGTGGACATCTTTTGATAGTTTAATTTTTATGTGATGTGGACTTAAATTTCTATAAGTTTGTTTAAACTTTACTTCTTTTGTGATCGACATGGCCGGCAGGATCGACATTTTATAGTGGCGACCTTCCCGAGTGAGGGTGTCACTGCAAAGCGGCAGTTCTGGGCATAAGACCCTGGTTTTCAAAAGAAAAAAAGGGTCTTACAGAACTCTACCTGACGATACTACACATCGTAATACCTGACCTGGCTGCTCTGGGCCCCAGCATCCTAACTCTAATCAATCACACTTGGGCATTTAGGTCCTCCACAAATTCTGAGCTGAGTGCCTTGGCATCCTCATCCTGGATCTAAGATAGTGGAGTCATGTGCCTCCGTCCCTCTGAGGGTGGAAAGTTGTGCTGACGTCAACCAAGAGCCCAGATAACCCTGGACTGAGCTTCACTTTTTGGTCGTAAACCGTTCATCCCGATCCGACATGATCGTCCTGGTCACACCATGATAACGGACAAACTGCTCAACAAATCCCATCAAACACCAACGGGAGCGTCCTTCCAGCCCGGGGTGACCCTAGCTACCTTTGTCAATTTATCCTCTATGTTCCAAATGAACTTGTGCCTGGAGTGGGGATGTGGTAACCTGTGTATGAAATCCATAATTATATCCTCGAGCTTCCACTCTAACACGGGCAGTGACTATAGTAGTTCCCCAAAGACTCTTGCACTTGTCCTTTACCAGTCAACAGATCTCACCGTACATCATAAAACCTATGACGTCTTTCTTTATTTCAGGAAACTACACGCTATGAAAAAAATATTTTTCTGGTGACTAAAGCTCTTGTTTGTGTGGGTAGACGATGTCTCTGTAAAGTTTTCTCCATACGCAAGATTCTTACTCCTTCAAGTATGTCTGAGTAATCAATCAACTCCACTCTACAACTTATCCAGTTCTTACCATTGGAGGAACTGATCAGATCATCAAGCGTTCCAATCATCCTCAAAATTTCAGGGGTTGCACTTGTGAATCTTATGAACATATGTTAACCAACCAACACTAGTATCAATGTTTATAAGATGACTCCCAATCACTTTCTATGTGGAGTTTGATTCATAAGGTATACGGGTAAAATTCTTTTGAAACCGTAAGATTTTTCACAAGTCAATTTCATCAAGGAAATATCATCACGTTTATTTCACCAAATTCCTATCACTTCCACATATGCTAGTCTTGATCACTTTCGAATGGTCCAAAGTAAGATAAACTTAGATCATTCTTATCATAGTAAACTCAAACACTATATTCTAAATCCAATAAGTCATCGTCTAAGATCTCTTGTTATTCATCATCATAGATCCCAAGGCATAAGGGCTATTATTGTAGTTAAAATTTTCTACCATGATATGGTGTGATTTTTAACAAATCATAAATTGATCACTTCCGAGTGCCCCAAACCTCATGAACTGTTGGATATAACTAAAACATTTAAGATCTAATTTTTATCTTCAACTTCCAGACTAGGACATCGACATCCCTAAGTGATTAATCCTGGCGACTTTGCATTTCCAATGATTCAACTAAGGTCAAGTTGGTGTTCGATCAATGATGTCTATCCATTGTCCTAGAAATACTATGGATCATTATTCCGAACGTACTGTTACACCATCTCATCTTTGTCCAAGTAGCATTGAATATGATCGACTTCAAAATCATCATGCTCACAACACAGCACTTGCTAAATTATATCTAAGGGATACCCAAGTCAGTAACTAATTCGCCCAATAAACAAATGGTAAGCCCCAATAAACAAAAGATAAGCCCCAATAAACAAAAGATAAGCCACAATCTATTTTGGGCTATGTATCTTTGATATCGCCATGTTATATTCGTCCCAAGTATGCAAACAATCCTTAGGGCACACAATCTTAGACTTGGGGTTCTATCGTGAGACTTGTTGGTACACTCCATGCTTTAGACTCTTCAAGATACCCTTTTCGACAACCTTATCAAGGTCAACATGTGAACCAATCTCAAACGGGTCTCTTCCAAACTTGAATTCTTATCCGACCCTCGGTGTTTGTCATGGTGGTTGTCTCAATGTAAACATATCACTGGTACGAGGGTTAGATCTACGAGTCCCATACCATTCTGCTTATGTGTCAATCTCTCTTTCTCTAGCCTCTTTGGGGTATCCTCGTACCATAATCAACTTTATACCTACGGTCTATTTTAGGCTAGGGCATGGTATAAATTGTCATGGTGAGTCATGTGTCCTAGTGGAGTTGAGTCTAACTTATTGACTAAAGGACTATCAAAGGAGATCTTTGCAGCCAGAGGTATTCCCTACTGGGGTCAGGGTTCGTCACAGGATACAAAAGAAAACTTGACACTCGTAAGGAGATTTGGCTAAAAAGATTCAGTTAAAAAGTGAACTTTTCCATATGATTTCCCCATATGGGCACACCATTGCTTCCGCTGCTTAGTTTATCCTCAAACTAAACTCGGGCGGGGTGTCCCAGGGTTTGTGGACTTCTTTTCTTTGGATCGAGGTTTGGCTATGATACCAGTTTGTAAGACACCATTTTTTTGCTACAAAATTGGGTCTTATGCCCAGAACCGCCGCTTTGTGGTGACACCATCACTCGAGAAGGTCGCCACTACAAAACGTCGATCCTGCCGGCCATATTGATCACAGAAGAGGAAAAGTATAAACGAACAAATAAAAGTTCAAGTCCACAATCACATGCTATATATAATAAATGTCCACATGATATAACTGAAATAACAAAGGTTACAATAATAAAGGGCTCGTGCCCTGTACATCAATTCCTCACTACAATTTCACTCGAGGAAGCATAATCTACTAAAGCTAATAAGACACTCACGGATCCTGTCATCGGTGCTCCCATGCTATACTGCCACGCCTCCATCTGCACTGGACTCTGGTGCTACAGCATCTCCTCAGTCCCCTAAAATGATAAGGTCCACCGACCGTCAGTCAAACTTGACTCAACCAATCCCCCACCCCTCCCCCGGTGGCTCCTAGGCACCGTGCGGGAAGGATGAAGAGGAGGACATCAAGGGATAAATTCAAAAGCAGGTGACAATGAGTCTAACTACGGAAGAGTTTATCGGTAAGCAGTATATAATATAATGAGTAAGCAGTAGGAAGTAAAACAGTAGCAAGTAAGCAGTAGTAATAGGCAAAGCAGTAGTAAAGAAATGTAACCTTAATTTATAGGAATGCCCACACAAACCTATAGACCAAGGGGTCATTTAGCAGGGCCTATCGTATAGAAAGTCCCATAACCAATTTATAATATAGGGGTAAGGGTTGAAATGCAATGTTTATGCTATGTTATGCAAAGTATACAGTTTCATGTTTTGTTCATACAAGTGCAACTCACACACTTTGACTCTATGCGCACAGACCTTTAGTTCCCCCTTTTTGGAGCTAGCATGACTCCCAGGATACTCCCGTAGTGGCAAACGGAAGCGGTGGGTTGGGCCTCGCCCACCTCTAGGTTGGTATTCACACTACCTAACCTAGACCTATCGTACGCCTCAATGCAAAATCGCGAAGCATCTGTGTACTCTTACTGGATGGACCACCAAACTTTCATGGCTAAGTGCAAATTCAACACTTGTCGAGTCAACGTATTGACGTCGATGTGAACAACCGTCTAATACCGAAGACCCACTACCTTTATGCACATGCAAACATGTTTATCATCTATCTGTGAGCCCTAAGCTCCTCGGACTAACCTGTCCGACACAATAACCTTCCGAGCCACCGGCTTGTCGGACTAATCCGTCCGTGCCAACAACCACCGAGCCTACTGCTCATAAGACCAAACCTAACTAGCCTCCTTAACCATGGGGTGTGGGTGTGTGCATTATTAAGTTAATCTTGCACCGTCATTTATTCCAATATATTAGGGATAACCATGGACTTCCCGAGGACTACCCTATGAGGGGCAAGCTACGATACTAGGAACTATAATGGGTTGACACCCCAAAGCTCCCTTTCCAAGGCACTTAATGTTATTAGTGACTACCCATAAATATACCCTTCTTATCATTACACTTGGATTACCCTATGTATTTTATGACCTTCTAAGGGGAAAGACGATCTTTCGTCGGCCCCGAACACAACTTTACCCCTTAGTTTATTGGGTACACTCAACATATTGACCCCAAATGGTGACCTCACATCTTCTCTACCAGACTAGGTACTCCATCTACCTTCCATTTCCACCTAATGATCCACAAATTACTCAAGTTTTACAATTTTGTCTATACGCAGAGCAAATGAGTTATATGAGTTGCGTAAGAGGAGGTACCCCAAATATTCATCTAATTGACTCAAGATTATTATTGGGAGTCCATCATGATATTCTAAGACTAAATCCAGAGGATCATATTTTCCTTAATTATTGGCATTTATTATAATTTCTCCAACATTGGCCAAGTATGAAATTGAATATGAAGTGTAAGATCTTATTATGATATGTCCCCCATAAAAATATGGAAAATCTATGATGTCAAAATAACAGTAAATACAAGATATCATAATTTTGCAGTAAGTAGTTGACCTCTAATTATAATATTGAATAATTACCCCAAATTAGAATTTTAATAAGGAACCACCAAAAATACTTGTCCAAAAATTATGGGAAAATTACCAGACCTTCAAATTAATCAGAAAAATCTACTGGCCAAATTTCAGAATTTATCAAAACTAATTGGTCACATAGCTAAATATTCCAAGTAAACCCAAACTAGGGAAAATTGTGAAGTAACCTATTGATAAATAATTCCAAAAATTATACAAAAATTCATAGAGCTCTATAATGCCCTAAAATATCCTACCACTATGTTTCATAATTTACTAGAGGGTATTTGGCCCTCATTTATTTAACAAATTTTTAAGACAAAATAGATGACTTGTGAATGAAGTGCTAATTAAATCAATTCAATAATTACAGAAAAATTACCAGAGGTCTATGTCATGATTTCAAGTAATCTATCAAACTTTCATCAACATCCAAGATAATTTGAGCATGTAAATTCCTTTTATAAGAAGGTTCCCTAAAAAGGTTATAACATAATTCAGAGGGGACAAATGTTCCTAAAATTCTCATAAAATTTCCTAGGGCATATTTACAACCTATAAACTTATCTACCAAGTTTCATGACAATTCCAGGACATATGCCTCTATGTCCTTCACAAGGCTTAAAGTGCAACCATATGGTTAGAACTAGGGTCCTAGGGAATATCCACCCCAAATTACTCATGGGGGTGTCTTATGTAATCCTAAACCAGTGGCCAAAGTTTCACACTACTTTGATGAGATTTGACCACCTAATTCCATCATGTGCACTTTTAACCTAGTTTGACCTAGTTTAACCAAACTTGGGTTAACAAATTACCCAACCAAATCAGTCCCAATTGTGCTGAAATTTTTACCAGTGTCATATAATAACCCTAAGAGGCACCCGCCAAAATTTGGAGAAGATTGGAGGTCGTTAGACCCTATAATTAATTAATATATGGATTATTAATTTCTATATAAACCTTAGAAAAATGTTCTCCAAAAATTCTCAACTTTGGATATGTTAAGTGTGGAGGTACAAATAGCCTATGTTTCAATTTTCAAGTCAATATCGTTTCCCAATCAAAAGTTATTCAAGAAATAGTGGCAGTCCTACTCTAGGGATCAGTCCCACCAAAATGGCTCTACATGGAGCTACAATGCGCTTTTTGGGCTGATTTTTTTTAATTAAAGTACACACCAAGGGCTGCAACTTTGGTGTTGACCACTTTTTATGTAGAGGGGTCTAAGTATTTTTAATATTTATATTAAGGTTCAGCAAAAAAAAAGATAGAAATACGAATTAAATCAATAGCACACATCTTGACGCAAGATTGGACGGCATCCACTCATCTTCCTCCTCTAGCCGATGGCCCAGATCGTCCCGACCTGGAAGCTTTTGTAAGAAGTTTTCCTGGCCACCCACGCCCCTCCCCGGCCGGCCAATTCCACCACCACCTTCCTTGAGGTGGTGGCCGGCGATAGGAGGTCTCGGCCGGTCGGTGGTGGCCGGAACCGGCGGTTTAGACAAGAAGAAAAATCTCCAAAAATGGAGATTTCTGCCATTTTTTGGGGGACCAATTGGCCCCAATCCTTGACGATTTTAGATGTAGATCTATCCACTGGAGAAGAGGAGAAGAACCATACCTTCTTGGAGCCCGACGACGATGGCGGCGGTGGTCGGCCATGACTTTTCCCTTCTCCGGCGAGCTTGCCCGATTTCTCCATTCTCCACCAAAAGCATTAATGTAAGAGTCGATTTCGACTGCCATCCACCTCTTGAAGCTAATGATGAAGTTAGATTTGAGTGGGGAGGGCTGTATAGGGGGAATTTGAGGAGGGGAATTTCGGCCATGGCCATTAATGGCCATTAAGGGGGAATTTCAGTTTTGCTTGGGGGAGATGAATAAGCCTTAATTTGGCCGGGAGAAAGCTGGAAACTCCTCCTCTCCCCAAGAGGAGATGAATCTCCATCAATTGGGAGAGCCTTTGGCCTCCCTTGGCCATGAATGTCATTACTCCTCTCTTTCTCTCTCCACCATTTTGGGGAAAATGGTATTTTCTCTCTCCTGGCCGAATTTCCTGAAATTAAATGATAATTTTAGTAACTACCAACCCCGTTAGCTAGTGTAACTCCTCAATTGGGTCTATCCCAAGTGGATTGGGCTTGATTAGGTCAAAATAGGTCATTTCGACCTAAATTTAGGGTGGTGTTGACAATGGTCAATTTGACCATTTGGGTTGACTCCAATGGGTGGCTAGTGACCCATTGGCCTCTATTAAGGGTTAGGAAGGTCTATGTAGGGTCAATTTGGCAAGGTGGAGGCTAATTGACCCACAATAGGGCAATTTGACCAAAATAGGGCTAGAGTTGACTTAGGTGAAATTGGCCAAATTGGTGGCCCCATGCTAGGGACTTTTTGTCTATTGGGTCCCTAATAACCTTATAACGGTAGGGGTAAGTTCAATTTGGCATGGTGGAGGTCAATTGACCCTAATTAGGCTACTTTGACTAATTTATGGTTAGGGTTGACTTTGGTCAACTTGACCTATTTGGTTGACCCGAATGGGTCCTTAGTGCTCTAAGGGGACCCCTAAAGGGTTAGGTATGCTATGGTGGGACCAACAGGTCAATGAGGCCCTAAAATCCAACCCTAAGCTTGGTAACTGGAAATTGCTATTTGCAGACCAAGGTGGTTTCCTCCTTCCTTCCTAAGCTTTGATGCTCCCTTTGTGCTTCCTATAGTTTTGTCATGCCCTAGTCATGACAAAACCATCCTAGGGGTCTAGTTGTTTGGGGGATGTTACAGAGGAACTGGCACTGCAGGAGGCTGCTGCTGATCTGGCCTGAAGTTAGGACGAGGGTGTCCTCCTGACGAACTGCGGCTCCTGCTCCTCGATCTCCTGGTGTTAAGGCCACATCCGATCGTTAGTAAAAAAGACTAAGCCATTTTGTCCTCTCCTCCCCCATGATTCCTAGGTACCAAGCGGGAGGATGAAGCAAAGGACAACAAGGGGTAAAATAAGGTGCATGTGACATGGAATATACTAGCAGTATAATGAATGAACGAGCATCAAGAATATCAGTAAATAGAACAGCAGTAGTAGGTAAATAACGAGCAGTAAGTAAGTAAAAATAGCGCAAATGATGTAATAAGGAAGACTACCACACTATCATCTAGAGTACCTTAACTTATATGAATGTCCATACAAATTTATATGTTAAGATTTCCGGAATTATAACTTATCATATAAAAGAGCCCATACTAATTTATATGATAAGGATCTACAAATGTATATGTCGTTATGATGTTATGAATGTTATGATATGATATGTTATGTTCATACAGTGCAACTCACTCACACGACTCTGCGTGCACAGACCTTTAGTTCCCACTTTTCGGAGGTAGCAAGCCTCTCAGGTACTTCTGCCGTGGCAACGGAATCAATGAATCAGGCACTCCACTTCTAGGTGGGCATACACACTGCCAGATCTAGACCTTACATACGCTGCTGTACACATCCTAGGTGCACTTCCGTGAGCTTTTACGTACTTTTGTTGGCATCCCGACAGACTATTATGGTCTGGGTGGGTCACTAGGGATTGTCTGCTAGACCGCAGTAAAGTAACCTACTGACCCTCTATCTCACCACACCCCGCCAAAGTCAACGTACCACCATTGGTGTGATAAATGGGCCCGTACCGAAGACCTGCACCTAGTTTATGCACATGCAAGATTTATTACATTACCCGAGCCTCCAGCTCGTAGGACTAACTACTCTAGAACTATTTTGTCCCTCCTAATAGGATGAGGTTTACTTTTCTCAGACTATCTCAGTTAGGGTTACTCTTATTTGTTACTTAGGCGATCGTAGTAATTTAAGGTGAAGTCTGGACTTCCCGAGGTCTACCTGGTGAAGGGCTCGCAGCGGTACTAGATGGTATTTTGGGATGACATCCCAGACCTTCCTTTCTCAGAATATTTACTTTTATTGCTAACTACCCTTGTCAAGGTTACCCTTATGGATGCTCTAGATTACGTAAGTATGATTTAGACTCTTCTAGGTATCTTAACGACCTTTTTAACGATGAGTGGTGTTGATTCTTAAATGTTCACCTATATGCTCACCACTAACCTTGAATGCATCATGATCACCTTAAGTGTCACTATAACTGCCACTGATAGGAAACTCCCAAAAATACTCTAATTGTTCACTGAGACGTGCTTCCCGTTCACTATTCTCTATAGGGTAGACTTTCTCCAATTAGCCTAAAACTTATGTGAACTATAGTTATGTATGCCCTAATGTTGTGTTCCAAATTTTGTTCTATTCTCACATGTTTTGGCTAGCCTAAACATTATCCCATGTTTTTGCTAATCGCAGACCAACTCAACATTAAACTAATTTGATCTCTATAATGTGAACATCACTAAAACATGACCAAATGTCTTAAATTTTTACCATAGGTTAAACATGGCCTAATTACAAGATAGTCAGAATTTCATAATTTTCCCAACTATTTTGGCCATTTATAAAAATACTTTAATGATAATGGACACCTCACTTTACACATGAAGTACAATTTTCTGAAGTCATAGTGCACTAAATAAATTATCAGTGACATGTAATATATAAATATCATGGCTGACTGGATTTCTTAAATTTTCATAATGTTTAAGACTACGATTTAGATATTTAAACATATAAATCAATTGGGCACATTACACGGTAAGTACTAAAATAACTAATCCAAAAATTTTACATATAGTATTGTAGACTTGTAATGATCAAAATACAGTCTAGACAAATTTTCAGAATTTTCCAGATAATATTGATCATATAAATTCCATTAATACATATGTGTGACAAAGGGCATTTTTGGTAATTTACAGTGTGAATGACTTCCAAAATCCTACCAAACTTTCCAGAGATATATTTTAAGGTAAAACATTATGTGACAGAGTATTGGATTTTTTCCTAGATCTTAGGTGATGTTTATTTCATTAATACACTTTGTGACAAAATCCATTATGTTCAAATGACCAAGAAAATTAATTCCAAAAATTCCAACAAAATTTCCAGAGGTGTATAACATCCTACAATATCATGTTACAGAAAATCAGATTTATCCTAAGTTATTTGGTAACTTTTATTTGATTAATACATTTTGTGGCAAACACATTATTATACAATTACTTAGGATTTTTCTTTCCAAAAATCATAATATTTCTATAGATGATACCATCCTTTGTGTTTGGTGTGTTTCCCAAATTTCGAGAGCATACCACAAGCCATGAGTGATGAAATCAGAAAATACACAAATGTGTTATATGCACACCACCTCTCCATACATCACATTCCTATGAATATGAGATATTATGTTTTGCAATGAGCCAAATGGTCTCAAATATTGGCATGTTACTAAGTAGGGTCTAATAATCATGCCACCCAAGATTTGGGTCATTTTGCTTTTATCTAACCACTTTTATTTCATTAGTATGAAAAATCATATTTATCATAAAACTATAGGAAAATGTTACCCAAAAATTATGATTTTTGCGCAGGGCGTGTATCTATGCTATTTACAACTTTGTCAAAAATATTAGATTAATCCAAGCAACCATGTGGTCTAGATCTACAAAATAAGGTCTGAACACATTTTAGGACATCTCTCAGTATAATGGTCCTACGAGGAGCTGTATGCCGCCAAACTTGGTGATTCAAAGCCCTATAGGTAGTAGACATCAAGGGCTACAAAAGTTCTGTCAGGCACTTTTGCCTAAAACAGCCTCAATGTGGCCTAATTAATTAATCTAAAAATTTATATAAAGTGTGACAAATAATTGCATTAAACTTAATCATGGCCTGCATATAGCCATCAGCCCTGAAACCAGTGGCTCTGATTTCGTCTCCTACCTCCAGCCAGCGGCTAGAAATCCTCACAGCCGGGCCATCTTCCAACCTCATTTCCCATCCACCTGAGGGCCACGACTGTCGGCCACCACCACCTCCGTTGAGGTGGTGGTTGTCGATTGGCAGTGACACGACCACCGGAGAAAGCGTCTCTGGTGAACCTGAGCGAGGTGTAAAGCTCGGAAAAATGTCACTCATCTCACATGGATCGTGGCTCAATTGAGCCCGATTTCTCAGCCTAATGGGCTAGAAAGCTAACACAGAGGGAGGGGAGGAGAAACAGACCTCAATTGTGGCTCGGCGGTGGGTGCTCCGACGTGCGACCATGGATTTCTCTGTCTCCAGCGAGCTCACTCGATCTGTGAATTCTCCACCGTTTTCTCTGCTCCAGTAGGCTGGCTCAACTTCTAAGGGCCTGAAGCTAATGGGATGATCAATTTGAGGTGGTGATGGCTGTAAAGAAAGAATGGGGAGTGGGGTGTTCGGCCATGACTTGTACATCCTCTACCCTACTGTTTGGGTGGCTGCCATGCCTGAAGTGACTGTTCATGGCCTGAGGAATTCGGCTGGTGGCTTGGGCTGAGGTGGTGGGGGCCATGAAAGCTCCTTCACTCCAAAAGCTCTTTTTCCCTTTAAACTTTTTGTGATAAATGGCATTTTTGCCACCATACTCATCTCCTCTCTCCAAATTCAAATATGGGGTGCTAATAGGCTTGTTTCATTCTTATTAGGCATGGGGTGGGGTCTTGGTTCACTTGGGTTTCACTTGGTCATTCAATTTCTCCCTTAAAGGCCTTATGTTATCATGGTTGACTTTTGAGTTGACTTGGTCAAAATGTTGGGTGGGTTAGCCCCACTTGATGGCCAGGAGTACTATGACCATACTCAAAGTCCATTTTGTCATGGTGTTCCTTCAATTTGGTTAATTGATCTTTATAGTGTGAGTTTGACCTAATTTAGCCTAAGGTTGACTTTGGTCAAATTGAAGGGATTGGTTGACCACATGATGGGGCTTTTGGGTCCATTAGATTCCTAATGGGGATATAAGGTAGGGGGTTAAGTCAATTTGCTAAATTGAAGGCCAATTGGTCCATGGTTGGGTTGATTTGGGATATGTTGACTAAAAGTTGACTTTGGTAAATACCTTGAAATTGAGTGGAATTATTAAGTGATTATTGACCTAATGACCTTCCTTAGTGATTAGGGTAACCTAGGTAAGGTCACTTTGAGGTATTGAACGTCAATTGAGTCCAATTGCGTTGAATAGGGCTATGTTGACCCAGGTTTGACTTTGGTCAATTTGGTATATTTGGGTGACCAATTGCTGGGTTCTTGGTCAAATGGGTCTCCATTTGGGTTATGAACATAGTGGTGAATTCAACTTGTACTTGTGAGTCCAATTTGGGTAGTTTGACCTATGACTTGTGGACCATAGGGGGACCCTGTTTGAGCTCACCCTAACTCAAAGAGTCGATCTTAAGGTCACCTCCCTGTCTCAACTCACCCTTCTCTCCTCATGTTATGCCCTAACACCATCTTGGGGTCTAGTAGGATTAGGGATGTTACAAATAATTTGCGTCCGAGTGAAAAACATGCGTCCTGAATGAAAAATGCGCTCTCGAACGAAAAACCTGGCCCCGGGCAAAAAATTTGCTTTCGGGCAAAAAAATCGCATTCGAGCCGAAAAAGGCGCTCTCAGGCCGAAAAGTGTGCGTTCGCCCGAAAAAGGCGCTTGTGATGCAGGCTATGCTCTCCGACACGATTGCTACGAACAAAATGCGCGTTCCCTCTCAACGTTCCAATTTATACGTTCGCACAGAAATTAATCGCAGCGTACACGCAACACAATATTTATCAATTTGATGCTAACGAACGGGTAGACACACTACTAGAGGTTGAATAAATGGATATAGGCCAAAATTCTCCCAGACTAAAAGGACCCACCCGGTCCGGTCGAGCTAAAGTTGTACCAAAAGAGATGACCAAAACTTGCCAAGGAGAGGAAAGAGGAAGAGGTTGGCCGGCGGCCAAGAGGAAGGAGGCAAGGGGGAGGGGCGGCCAAGAATGTGGAGGGAAAGGGGTGGCCGAAATCTTCCAAGAGGGAGAAGAGAGGGGGAGGCTAGGAGGAGGGAGAGAATGAGAGAGGCAAGATTAGGGTTCAGTTTTTTAATAATTCATTCAATAATCATAATTCTAATACAAGATAGCCTTTTATAGGCTAGCCAACAAACATGGCTAAACACAGTCCAAAATTAAAATAAAACATGAGCATGACTATACGCAGTCCAAAATTAAAATAAAACATGGACATAAACAAAGTTCTAAATAAAAGACAAAGCTTGATAAAATTTTAATTAATAATTATAATAAATTAATTATAATTATTAATCTTGTGCCGCAGATAGAGATTGTAACGGCAATGGCGTTCATCATGACGTAGGTCTTTGGTTGGAGAGGCGCCATCATCCGTAAGCGCGCCGTTACCAACATCTTCATGTTGAGGCCATCGTTGTCATCAGCTTGCAAGTAAAAAACGTGCGTCCGGTAGAAAACATGCGAGTCTGGGCAAAAAATGTGCGCCCGGGCCGAAAAATGCATGCTTTGGCAAAAAATGCACGAGTAGGTGAAAAAATCGTGTCTGGGCCAAAAAAACACGCTCCCGAGCGAAAAATGTGCACCCGACGAAAAATGCGTGTCCGGGCCGAAAAATAGTCGCCCGGCGAAAAAATCACGTATGGACTGAAAAGCAAGCGCTGGGGCGAAAAATGCGTGCCCGGGCCGAAAATCATGCCCTCAGGCGAAAAATGCGTGCATATGTGAAAAATGTGAGCCAAGGTAAAAAACGTGCTCCCCGGATTTAACTCGTCCGGGCGAAAAAACACAGACTCGCGTGAAAATGCTCTCGTGTGCAAAAACACCCACGAGCTTGAAATCATTTAATTATGCGGAAAACCATGGGTGGAGGTAAGAATTGCGATTTGATTTTTTAGTTCAAAGCAAAAGCCATTGGTTTTTTGCTTCAATACTAATATCCACGTAAATTTAGTCGCGCAAAAATGAGAACATGGGAATTAAAATTTAATCCCTAATTGTTGGGGTCCAGCCCCTAAAGAGTGGATAAAAGGATCAAGGGTTGTTTCGTCGTGATGATCACCTGTGTCGTCGAGAGAAAAGATGTATCGTCGTGATGATCACCTATGTCGTCGAGAGGCAAGCTGTATCGTCGAGATCGTGACCTGTGTCATCGAGACGACTGTGAGCTGATGGCTTGCATTGATGGCGGGTTGTATCGTCGTGATGATCACCTGTGTCGTCGAGAGGCAAGCTATATTGTCGAGATCGTAACCTGTGTCGTCGGGACGACTGGGAGCTAATGGCTAGCATTGATGGCAGGCTGTATCATCGGGAAGATCACCTGTGTCATCGAGAAGGTGAGTTGCGTCATCAAAATCATTGTGTTAGCTACCGCAGGCTTATGGCTAGCGCCCGACGGTAGCTCGCGAGACCTGTTTCATTAAGCAGCGATCGAGAGCCGTCTGATTGTCTTGGAAGTGTCTTGGATGACCAAGATCACTTCGTCTATTTACCCTAAATAGGCAGAAACGGTTTGTCAGAAAGAGTTCGTTCCTTTGAGAGCTGTCACGGTGAAAAATCGTGCGAGAGAAGAAGTGCTTGCTGCCATTGTTGCTGGAGGAGTTCTTCAAAGAGGAAGAACAGTTTTTCTCAGATCGGTGACTTTGTCTTTGTTGTAAGAGTGTTTTTTGCTTAATCTCGTCTTCGTTTGCTTTTGTGCTTGAAGAGAGATTTGAGTTCTTGCTCTTTATTTGGAGAAAAGTTATTTTTACCGTGGTTGGGAAGAGGGATTCAATTTGTGAATCCAAGGGGGATCTAGGTTGGTCAAACCTAGATTATTTGTTGTAATCCGTTATTGTTATTATAGTGGATTGTTCGTGTGCCCCGCCCCGTGGTTTTTCCCTTATTGCTTTAAAGAGGGTTTTCCACCTAAAATCCGTTGTCCTCTAGTTGTGTTTTCTGTGTTCTGAGTATTGCTGCGTTTTATTTTATCTTCTAGTGTGCTCAGATTTTGCGAATGGGTTATAACCCTACAAGTGGTATCAGAGGGAGGTTCATTCCTACCGGTCTGTCTGGACATTCTGATTTAGATTTGGGTCAATGGTAGGTGACGACATTGGTCCGCTCCCTACCTTCCTTAATCTGATCAAGGCTTTGTCTAAGACCTTCGGGCTATTGTAGATGTTGAAACCGATTTATCGGTCTCTTGTGGAGCTCGGGGCCCTCAACGAATTGAGGGGCGACTAGCCCTTACCGGTCCCTCGGAAGACGTAGGCAGATAACTCGGACAAAGAACAAAGACCCTGGTCTCAGCAAGGAGGTCCCTCCACTGACCCGGAAGATCGTTGAGCGCTTCCCCTCCCAAGCCAAAGCTAAGACTTGGGCATCTTGGAGAGCTAGAGATCCCAAACCAAAGCGACCTATGGAGAGAAGAAGGCTCAAAGATTCTGAAATCGGTCCTCTTCCAAGGTGCCCTTTAAGGTCTATTTATAGATTTTGGTTTTGTGGTCTGTAAATAGCCAACTCCCGCTGTCAATTCTTACTATCCGCACCCCAAATTGGTCTGCTAACAGCCAAACTCCGCTGTTTGGAGGGGCTAGCCGCAGACCACCAGGAGTTTTCTGGTAAAAGACCACCCCAGGTACCGGCGAACCAGAGACCCTTGACCTATTCTAGCGAACATGGGGCTCGCCAAGATGTCTAGCTGGCTCGCCTGCCTAGCAAAACTCCTTCGACTGACTGGCTCGCCTGCCTCTAGGGCTCGCCTGCCGAACCGCTCTTTAGCGAGTCGGGCTCGCCAAAATGGCTAACTGTACCCTAGAAGCGGCTATTTGCACCCCAAGGTCCTGGGCCTCCCTAGCGAACTCCTTCGACCGGCTGGCTCGCCTGCCTCTAGGGCTCGCCTGCCGAACCGCTCTTTAGCGAGTCAGGCTCGCCAAAATGGCTAACTGTACCCCAGAAGCGGCTATTTGCACCCCAAGGTCCTGGGCCTCCCTAGCGAACTCCTTCGACCGGCTGGCTCGCCTGCCTCTAGGGCTCGCCTGCCTCTAGGGCTCGCCTGCCGAACTGCTCTTCTTGGGCTCGCCCTGCCTGGCTCGCCCATCTCTGGCTCGCTCCCTTGGGTATGCGAACCAGGGACCCTTCCAGGCGAACATCGGGGTTGTACACAATCCCCGCTCTTCGCGAGGTTGTCTTGAGCTTGCGAAGAAACATCCAACCCCTGGTGTTCGCCGATTCGGCTAACGTGGCGGGAATCTTTCGGTGGGTCCCACGTCCAAAACTATAAATACCGTCCGCTGCAGCTAGTGATCGAGCTTCTCCTTCCCCTTCTTCCTCGCAGGAAACAACCTCTCCCGAATGTCTTCTAAGCCGAGCGCGTTGGATCGGTTGAAGGCTTCCAGGGAGATGGCGAAGGCCCAGGCCGCCGGACGCAACGCCTGGATGTTCAACCCCGCCACACCCTCTTCCCCCCAGACTAAGAAGGCCAAGACGGTTTGGAGGTCGCAGGGGGAGGACGTGTTGTCACCTCCTGCCTCGCCTCCGCTGCTGAATACCGGGCTCGCGCAACAGGTATTCTTCGTCTAGACTTTTTATTCTGACTCCCTATTCACTCCTTCCCCTCTCGCAGAATCCTCCACCTGAGGAACGCCTGGCGGGCCTCACGCTCAGTCCCCAGCGAAGTTGGGATCGCTAGATGCTGGGACCGGGACCTCAACCCTACAGGCGCCTCTCTCGCAACCCTGTACATCATAAGTACCTTCCTTTATCCTCGCTTAAGTCTTTGTGCGATATCTATGCACTTATGACCCGTGCAGATACCCCACCGCCGAGCCCAGAGAAGAAAGGCTCCACACCGGCGCACTCGCCGATTCCGCCTAAGGTTAACGTGGAGGTCCCGGGCTTCGATATGGTGGGCAGGCAAAGTCCAGGCGGCTCGCTTCTCGACGGCGCCCAGGTCGCGGAGAGGGTGGTGTATCCTCCTGGTTTGGGGAAACCCCACGTCCCAGGGTTAAGCGAAAACTTCCAGGGTCTACCGGAGTCCTCTCGCAAGCAACGTCGCGAGTCCCCCTTCTCCCAAGGTTAGTACATTTGTCCGGGCTCGCTTTCCCGCTCGCCCCCTGATCCTACTAGTTCTTCCTTCGCAGACATTTCGGAAGCCACGCCTGAGTCAGAGCATGGGAGGGTGGAGATGTCACCGCCGCCCTCGCCGAGCCAGATGGAAGACTTCTTGGGCGACCCAGGCGACCCCGAGCGAATGAAGAGACGGGTGTCAGAGGTGCTTCAGAAGCATGGTATGATGATGCGCGAGCTGGAGGAGCGATATGACGCAGACCTAGCTTCCTTCAACGAGAGATTTGCTGTGATGGAGGATGCGAATGCGCGCTTGCTCGCCGAAGCGGGGCCAGTGACTCGCGCAGACGTTACCTCGCCCGGCGTGCACATCTCGCACGGCGAGGATCAAGCACACTTAATCCTGCGTGAGTTCAAAGCACTTCGCGAATACCACTATCCGAGAGTGCCTCCGCGCGCGGGGAAGCGAGGCCTGGGTCGCTGGAAATGGCTTCCTTACCCCTGAGCCTTCCGCGGGTTTATTTTTACTATCCCCTTGCTTTTATTTCTTTCATGACGATTCTGTTTGAACAATATCTATGGTGTGGTAATACTTGCGAGTTCATCGTGACTCGCCTTTTATCATTTTTTGTTCTGCCTTTTATTTTTGTGGTGCGCCTGTGGCTTATTCCGTTCGCATCGCCGTGTTTGATACGATTGCCCTCGTGGAGTGCCCGCTAACTTCTGGGCGACGTTGTGCCAACCTTCCCTTCCCTCACGAGCCGGCCTTAGGAGGGGCTTAATTACCGCGCGGTGGCGAGCCCGGGCTCGCCAGACTGTAGTTTAATCGAGTAGAAATCTACTTTATTTTCGCTATCCGCACCCCCGACGCTTCGATTCCCGTGCCCATCTTAGTTTCCTATAAATAGTTCGGATTCATTTTTCCATCCGTCGCATTTATTTCTCTAATCCTCTCGCGTCTACGCTCGTTTCTGTTCTCGCAAGCTCGTGCTCGCGTTCGCCGCTTGTAGGCTGCCCCTTCCTGACTCGATGCGAACAAATCAGTCAGTGGGAGCGGATGGCGAGAGTGAAGCGCGGTCAAGATGCGCCTCAGCGTTTTAAGCCCATGAATTCTACTGCGCGAACATCACGGCAGAGGAGTATAAACATGCCGTGGATCGTTATCTCCCGGAGGGTTATTCGGCTCGCTGTCCAAGCGAGAGATCTACATTGAACGAGACCGAGGCTGACGAACTCGCGATCCCCATTGCTCACTTCGAGAATGGGTTGCGACTCCCTTTATGGCCAGAAATTCGTCAGGTACTTCGCTTAGCCTTCTCGCCGTTCCATGTTCTCCATCGCGGCTTTTTTACCATTCTTTGCAGGTGCTGCGGTATTATGGGGTGCTGCCGAGCCAGCAGACCCCGAATGCGATCGCGGACATTGTCGCGTTCGCCAGTTACATGCGGGAGGAGAGGATCGAGTTCAGCCTCCTCGTCTTCCGCAAAGTGTTTTACTTTCGCGCCTTCCGGGATGGGACCACCTACTTCGCGAGTCAGCATGTCACCGTCTGCGAGACGGTGAACAAGAGTCACTACTGGACTCAGAAGTTCATCCTGGTGAAGGGTCCCTTCGGTAACCTCCACTTCACCCCTCTTCAACGGGATGACGCCACCTACCACCCTCCGAGCTCGTTGGGCGGTGCCGACGCCAAACTCCTCCAATACCTCTCCAGAAAAAACTTCGAAGTCGCCCATCTGCGGCGCAACGTCGACTCGCTACTCGTAGTTCCTCAAGGGGAAGGTATGGCTCGCTCTCGCCCCACTCTCCTTTCCTTTTTCTTCGCTGTGTAACGCTTTTACTCTTCAGGCGAGCGCGAGATCCCCGTTAATCCTCCGCACGCGCAAGGCACCACTCTTACGGCGGACTCTCTCGCGACCGCGGCGGCAGAGGCTTTCCGCGATCTTCCCGCCATAGGGTCCGGCAAGAAGCGGCCTCCGTCTGCGAGCCAGCCTGGTTCGCAACCCTCCTCCAAGAAGTCGAAGGGGAAAACCCTCGCCGTCAAAGACAAGAGAGCGGTCGTCGATCTGAGCGAGACCGACGGCTCGCCCCCTTCTCCTGCGAAACAGCCGGACCTGTTGGCGAGCCAGGGCGCTGGGAGCTCTTCCACAACCCCCCAACCCAAGGGCCACAAGAACTTTGGTCTGGGTGAGAAGGTTTCTGATATCCTTGGCGAGCCCCTGCTCGCTTGGGATCCTGACGCCAACCGGATTTCTTGCTCAACCCTTCACCCCTCCTGGGTGGAGCTCGGTAAGGCCGGGGAGGAGGCGTTCTCCATCTCCTTCGGCTTATAAGGCTGCGAGGACGCCGCCGCCTATAAAGAGATGGGGCCAAGGCAACTGGTCTATGAAGAAATGCGAGCCCAGTTCCGCTCGACGGAGCTCGCACATATGGCGGGGCGCCGTTATCTGCAGGCGGATAGGGATATCCGCGCGTACAGGGAGGAGCTTAAGAGGGCTCGGGAGGAGATCAAGGGCCTTAAGGAGAGAGAGGAGACGTCGGAAAGCCTCCTCGCCGGGATGCAGGGCAAGATGGTAAGCGGCCCTTGGGCCTCTTTTCTTCGCTGTTCGCGACCTCCGATCTTTGTCTTAACTCGTTTGATGTTAACTCAGGATGCCGATGTAGCAACCAAGCTTCTCGCTCGCAACGGTGAGCTGGAGTTGGAGAATACCATGTTGAAGGCTCGGGTGGACGAGCTGGTTCGCAGCGTGCTGCCTCCTTCTCCTGGGCGAGCCAGGTCTCAACAGAGGGTCGCCGAAAGTGAGGAACAGAGGCGGCGAGATGCACAGGAGGTCGCCAACCTCGTCTTCACGACCCTTAATAACGCGAGTCTGCTAGCGAAAGACGCGATGGAGTTTACAGCCGAAGACGTCTGCCCGGACCTCTTCGACTTGGCGCCATGGTTGGGGGCTCGCAAGAATGGCGAGGGCCCCCCAGAATGAAACCCCTTAGCCTCTCTTCTCCCTCTTTCTTTCGAATGTATATTATTCTTTTTGGGCTGGCGAGATCGCCGCCGAACATAGAAAAATCTTGGGGAATGATAGTTATGATTTTTTCGTTAGTATTTGTGCGCGTGCTCGTGTTTCTTTTTTCTCTCGCATTTGATCTCTTTCTCCTGAACTCTCATGACTGGTTATGCGGCAGTGCTTCCGGGGGGCTCGCGAATGCGTGTGTCTGGGCTCGCCTCGCCAGGGTTCCTCTCTTGTGGATCTCGCGAACCCGGGCTGTTGTCGCCCGCGGATACTGCCCGGTGAACCCGACCTTGGCGAGCTTGAGCCTCGGTATCTTGCGAATCAAAACTCCCCGATCTTAGTATTTCAACCCGCTACCTCAGGCCCTACCAGCCTCAACCCTTTCAATTTTGCGAACCAAACCCTTCTGGCTCTAACACCTCAACCTGCTATCTTAGGTCCTGATCCCTATTGTCAGCCTCTCCAGAGATCAACCTGAACCCCCCGTCTAGGTGAGAGCCCGGGAGAGGAATCGATCTGGGGCATTTCAGCACCAACATATTCAACCTTGCCAGCCTCTCCAGAGATCAACCTGAACCCCCCGTCTAGGTGAGAGCCCGGGAGCGGAATCGATCTGGGGCATTCCAACACCAACATATCCAACCTTGCCAGCCTCTCCAGAGATCAACCTGAACCCCCCGTCTAGGTGAGAGCCCGGGAGCGGAATCGATCTGGGGAATTCCAGCACCAACATATCCAACCTTGCCAGCCTCTCCAGAGATCAACCTGAACCCCCCCATCTAGGTGAGAGCCCGGGAGCGGAATCGATCTGGGGCATTCCAGCACCAACATATCCAACCTTGCCAGCCTATCCAGAGATCAACTTGAACCCCCCCCCCCCCCCCCCCCCCCCCCCCCCCCCCCCCCGTCTAGGTGAGAGCCCGGGAGCGGAATCGATCTGGGGCATTCCAGCACCAACATATCCAGACTTGCCAGCCTCTCCAGAGATCAACCTGAACCCCCCGTCTAGGTAAGAGCCCGGGAGCGGAATCGATCTGGGGCATTCCAGCACCAACATATCCAACCATGCCAGCCTCTCCAGAGATCAACCTGAACCCCCCGTCTAGGTGAGAGCCCGGGAGCGGAATCGATCTGGGGCATTCCAGCACCAACATATCCAACCTTGCCAGCCTCTCAAGAGATCAACCTGAACCCCCCGTCTAGGTGAGAGCCCGGGAGCGGAATCGATCTGGGGCATTCCAGGACCAACATATCCAACCTTGCCAGCCTCTCCAGAGATCAACCTGAACCCCCCGTCTAAGTTAGAGCCTGGGAGCGGAATCGATCTGGGGCATTCCAGCACCAACATATCCAACCTTGCCAGCCTCTCCAGAGATCAACCTGAACCCCCCGTCTAGGTGAGAGCCCGGGAGCGGAATCGATCTGGGGCATTCCAGCACCAGCATATCCAGACTTTGTCATGTCGGCACGGCAGTAGTTATAAGCGTTATAAAAAAGGAGTAAGACATTCAGTAAACAATATAGCAAAGCTTTTAAGGGTAAAATCGTTTCAAATCATCACCACTCCTGGCTTGGTCGAGGGGCACCCCCTCCACATCCTGGAGGTGATCTCCCCCCGACTTGAGCACCCCGCTTACAATATATGGACCCTCCCAGTTGGGGTTAAGCTTACCCACCGCGGCCCCTCTGCCGGCCGCATCGACCTTCTTTAGGACCAGGTCCCCTTTCTGAAAGTGCTTTATCCGGATATGTTTGTCAAAATATCGAGCCATCCGCCGCTTGATCTCTTCCTGCCTGATGGTGGCCAAGTCCCGGAGTTCTTCCACCAGGTCCAAAGATAGCCTCTGCTCTGCATTGTTATCCTCCATCCACTCTTCATCCCCCTCGCTCACAGCGTTCACCCGGGGGGTCTTTACCTCGAACTCTATGGGGAGAACGGCCCCGGATCCGTGAGAGAGCTTGAACGGGGTCTCCCCGGTGGCGGTATTCGGGGTGGTCCTCATGGCCCAGAGGACGGAGGGTAGCTGTTCTACCCAGTTTCCTCGGAGGTTTTCTACTTTCTTTTTTAATAGGTTAACGATTATTTTGTTCGCGGCCTCCACCTGCCCATTGCTCCTCGGGTGGTAGACCGACGCAAACCTGAGGTCGATGCCGAGCTGAGTGCAGAAGCCAACAAACTCTTCACTAGCAAACTGCGGCCCATTGTCCGTCACTATAGCTAAAGGTAACCCTGCCTGCAAATTATCTCTCCCGATACAAAATTCCTTACAACCTGAGAGGTTACCTTAGCGAGTGCTTTCACTTCTACCCACTTGGAGAAGTAGTCGATCATGACCAGCAGGAACTTCCTTTGGCCGCTGGCTTGGGGAAAGGGACCGACCAAATCCATCCCCCATATGGCGAAGGGCCAGGGAGCCGTGATGGTTCGGAGCCTTTGGGCTGGGAGGAGTTGGAGCGGAGCATAGAGCTGGCACTTCGGACATTTTCTCGCGAACTCTGCCGCATCCTTACTGAGAGTGGGCCAGAAGTAGCCTTGCCTCAACACCCTCCCTTCCAGGGTCTGACTCCCAGAGTGGCTGCCGCACTCCCCAGAGTGGATTTCTTCCAGGACTCTCGGAACCTCCTCCTCGGAAACACAACGGGCTAGGAGTCCCGAGAGAGTTTTCCTATATAGCCCTCCTGCATGCAAGGAGTAATAAGCGGACTTATACCTGAAGCGCCTCTTGTCCACGTCCTCTCCAGGGAACTGCCCGGAGGATAGGAAGGTGATGAACGGATCCATCCACGAGGCTCGTTGATCCACCTCCATCAATTCTCCTTCCTCGATGGAGGGCCGGAAGAGTTCTGAAGTCGTCCCTCCCGCTTGGGGACCGAACTTGGCTAAGAGGTCCGCCTGGGTGCTCTCCTCCCTCGGCACGTGCTTGATGGAGTAGGTGCAGAACTGCCCGATGACCCCCTTAACCTTCTCCAGGTATAGCAGGAGGGTCGGGTCCTTTGCTTCAAACTCTCCCTTGATCTGGCATGCTACCACCATGGAGTCCGTGGAGACCTCCACATCCTGCACTCCCAGTTCTCAGGCCAGCCGAAGGCCCGCTATCACCGCTTCGTACTCAACCTGGTTGTTGGTAATTGGGAAATGAATGTTCAAGGCTTGCTCAATCTGAGTCCCCTGAGGACTTACCAGGACCATTCCCCCTCCAGTAGGAGTATTTTCCCGACGCTCCGTCCACCAACATCTTCCATGCCTCTGGGGGAGGTTGCTCGTGCTCCCCCACTTCGGCCGCATAGTCGGCCATGAAGTCTGCCACTGCCTGAGCCCTGATGGACGTCCTGGGTACGAACGTGATATTGAATTCACTTAACTCCACGGACCACTTTGCTAACCTCCCTGAGTGCTCCACCCCTTCCATGATTTTACGGAGTGGGTGGTCCGTCACTACCTTGATTGAATGGGCTTGAAAGTAAGGCCGGAGCCTCCGGGCTGACACCACCAATGCGAAGGCCAACTTTTCTAAGATCGGGTACCGGAGCTCTGCCCTCTTCAGCACTCGGCTGACCTAGTAGATAGGGAACTGTTTCTTCCCCTCCTCCCGGATTAATACGGAACTTACTGCTTCGGACCCTACCCCCAGGTACAGGGATAGGTCTTCTCCGGGCCTCGGTCCCTGGAGCAGAGGGGTTTGGGTGAGCTGTTCTTTCAGAGCCTGGAAGGCTTCCTCGCACTCCCGGGTCCATTCAAACTTCTTGTTTCCCCGCAGCACCTTGAAAAAAGGTGCACACTTTTCTCCCGCCTTGGAGAGGAACCTGCTGAGCCCAGCCAACTTCCCTGTAAGGCACTGAACCTCCTTCAGATTCCTTGGCGACCCCAACTCCATCACCGCCCTAACCTTGTCCGGGTTAGGCTCCACTCCCGCGGGGGTGAGCAAGTGGCCTAGGAACTTTCCTCGGCTCGCTCTGAAGACGCACTTCAAGGGATTGAGTTTCATCTTGTACTGCCGCAGGGTCCCGAACGTCTCCTCAAGGTCTTGGAGGTGAGACCCAAGGTCTCTGCTCTTCACCATGAGGTCATCAACATAAACCTCCAAGTTTCTTCCCTTCTGCTCGCGGAAGACTCTGTCCATCATCCTTTGGTATGTGGCCCCTGCATTCTTGAGCCCGAACGGCATCATCTTATAACAGTATCACCCATCCCTCGTGATGAAGGAGACATCTTTGATGTCCGGGGGGTGCATGCGTATTTGATGGTAACCTGAAAAAGCATCTAAAAAAGACATCACAGGAAAACCGACGGCTGAGTCAACCAGCGCGTCGATTCTAGGCAGGGGGTAACAATCCTTAGGGCATGATTTATTAAGTAAAGAAAAGTCAATACACATCCTCCATTTACCTCCTCCCTTTTTCACCATAACGAAGTTGGAGACCCAGCCCGGATACTGGATCTCCGATACAAAGCCTGCCTGTAAGAGCTTTCCCACCTCCTCCCGGATGGGTCCTTCCAACTTGTCGGCGATGGCCCTCCTCTTCTGGTGGATGGGGCGGGTGCCGGGGTCGAGGTTGAGGCGATGGCAAGCCACATCCGCGTCGATCCCGGGCATTTCCGCGATGCTCCAAGCGAAGACGTCTACGTTCTTTTGTACGCAAGCCAGAATCTCCGCTTGATCTTCCGGGTTGAGACCTCCGCTGACCCGGACCTTCTCCACCACCCCCAGTCGGGTGGTGACCTCGAGCTCCACGACCTCATCCACAGCCTCCAACCAGGACTGTTCTCCCCAAGCCCTCTCCTCTTCGGCACGAGTGAGAGCCTGGGTTCCTTCCTCGACCTCCTTCTCTACCAGCATCAGCTCCTCCGCCCCTCCCTCCTGGGCCTTCTCTCCTTCTTCCTCTCCTTCCGCCCGGGGTCCCTCAGCTACCCCTTCTTGGGCACGGACTTCATCTCCCGCCAACCTTTCCTCGGATACCTCTTTACCACCGGCCTCGGCCGCTTCCTCCATCATCTTATCCCATTCCTCCGCTTCTCCCATCCAGGAGATGGTGTTGACAGCCATCACGTAGCACTGCCTCGCCACCTTGGGATCCCCCCTGATCCGCACCTGAACCCCTCCGTCGTTGAACTTAAGGCATTGATGAAAGGTGGAGGGGATACAGCGGAACGCGCTGATGAGCGGCCGTCCGAAGATGGCACTGTAGCTGCTTGGGGCGTCCACTATGACAAAACGGCAGTTTCTGGACTGCCCACCCAGGGTGACATGAAGTCCTACTCCCCCTTCTACTTCTTTCCTCTCCCCCGAGAATCCAAACAGAGGGCCATCCGAGACCAACACCCTTCTGGGTTCCACCTCCATCTTGTCAAATGCCTTCTTGAAGATGACGTTGACCGAACTCCCGTTGTCCACCAGGATTCGGGAGACGGTGAAGTTCTCGATCGCCGTCTGAATAACCAGCGCGTCGCAGAACGGTGATGAGTCCTGATCATATACACATTTATGGACTCATCTGGGCCGTTTATTTAGTCATTTCTCCGCACTTTAGCCTTGTTATAGCTTATATTTGATAATCCATGCTAGGTGCACATCTAGGCACACTTTGGTGTGATTTTCGTGCTTATTGTCATTAGTAGTATTCATGTGCTGTTAAGTGCCACTTTCAGTGGCTAGATCTGTGGTTGAGCAGGAATAGGAGTCGTGCAAGTGTTCCCGGTGCAATTCTGCACAGGAACACTGCGCACGATCGCCGGTTCTATTGCGCACGACCACTGGTCGTGCGCCACTGATCGTGTGCACTTAACCCTTTTTCACGAGTTCTGTTTGGTGCAGTGCGCACGACCATCAACGACAGTGCGCACGACCACTGCTCGTGCGCCACTGCTCGTGCGCACTTATCATTAAAATTCTGAGTTCTGTTTGATGTATTGCGCACGACCATCAACGATAGTGCGCACGACCACCGGTCGTGCGCCACTGGTCGTGCGAACATTTTATTTTATAATTTCTGTCTTTTCAGGCTCCACCCAGGCAGTGCGCACGATCGCAGAATTCCAGTGCGCACGACCACTGGTCGTGCGCCAATGACCGTGCGCAGTATTTAATCCAGCGCCTATTTAAACGCCTGTTGCGATTTTAGGGCGATCGATCACTGGCGGGAGCGGGATTCCTGTTCCGTACGCCGCCGATTTCCGTCGTGGGACGCCTCCACTTCATCTTCTACGCAAGGGGAAGCCTCCTCCACCCATTCCAAGACTTCCTCCATTGTCCGTGAGTGTTCTCCATCGTCCGCAAGCCTCCAAGCAACCATTCTCTCATTCCGCCCGGTGAGAAGAAGAAGGAACCTGAAGTCGAAGACGACGGAGCTACGTAGGGAGATCGTGACAGCTCTCTACGCCGGAAGCATAGTCCGCCCGAGTCCGGAGGTAGCCCGACAACCTACCATTCCGGCCGTGAACGGCCGCTAGTCTTCACCATCGGTTATTTCTTTCCTCTTTCCTCCATTGTACTCTTTGAACCGTGCAATACTCGAATATTGTGATGTTTATTTTGATGGAAATGAATATTTCTTTGTTGTTCTTCATGGTTTGGTGGTGATTCATTCCGCTTTCTCTCACTCACTCGCGCACGCACGCAAGGTGTTTGATCCGCGTTAGCAAGAGCTAACGGCGGTTGTGAAGAGGTGTTTGCGACCCCCACCCTCTCACACTTGAGTTCACTTCATCCGCCTCACGAAGCACGGCATCGCGGTCGTTGCATCCACCTCACTTTGCGAAGCGGTGTTTTCGACCCGCATCTCTTTTGTCGTTGCTAAGATTAGGAAAACCAACCAAAAGCCCCCCTCTTTGTGTTTGTTAAATGTTTGTGTAACAATAATCACTGCACGATTCGTTCACCCATCCTGCATTCCTCAAGAGACCGACATCCGGGGAATTTATTCTCCACAATTATTACTTGACAGCGACCGGTGCACTTGCCGACACGCATCAAGTTTTTGGCGCCGTTGCCGGGGACTGCAGGCGTGTTTCGTCTTGTGTTGTGACTTTCGTTATACGAGCAGTTGTTTTTTATTTTCTTTGTTTTTCTTTTTGTTTTTGACAGTTCATGCAGAGGCAGGTCGCAGGTGAACTCGCACCTTTTGATCCAGAAATCGAACGAACTGCTCGCGCGCGAGCGCTGCGGCTGTACAAGCGGCCATGGGTGATCAGGTAGACCCAAATGATGTTGATCCGAGAATGCCCGGCGTGGGGGAACATCAGCCTGGGATTGAGCAGGAGGCAGCTAGGCCTCGACCCCGCACGATGAGGGACTACACCACTCCAACTGCTGGGAGTGTGTATCCGGGGTTCGGGCCAAACATTATGAATAATCAGTTCGAGATTAAGCCAGCAATCTTGAACATTATCCGGAACAACGCTCAGTTCTCGGGGTTGGCCATCGAAGATCCGCATCTGCATCTGGCGGAGTTTTCTGATATTTGCGGAACCTTCCGCTACGCAGGGATTGCTGACGACACGGTCAAGCTTAGACTGTTTCCCTTTTCACTCCGCGACAAAGCAAAGGTGTGGCTCCACTCCATTCCGCCCGGGACTGCTGCAACTTGGGATGCCCTCGCATCCAAGTTCCTTGCTAAATTCCATCCTGTGGATAAGATCGTGAGCTTGCGGCGGGATATCGCCACATTTCGTCAACTGGACCAAGAGCCCCTTGCTGAAGCATGGGAGCGCCTCAACGATCTCCTTCGCCGTTGTTCGGGCCATGAGCTCCAACCCTGGAATGTGGTCGAAACGTTCTACTTTGCGATCGATCCCAACTATAGGGCAATGATCGATGCTGCGGCGGGTGGTACCTTGATGAACCACACCCCTGAGGAAGCCCTTCGAATTCTGCGCGACACTGCCTCCCACAGTACATTCTGGACTGCAGGGAGAAATGCTCCAAGAAGCGGCCGAGGTCTTTTCATGGTCGACTCTCTCCCCTCTCCATCCGCGACTGCTGCTGTCATTACCTGCGAGGGATGTGGAGGCGGAGGCCACCACGCATATGAGTGTTCGGGGAACAACGTGGCAGGTGACTTCGCACACTTGAACTTGAACGAATCTGTTAATTATGTAGGCAATCAGCCTAGGGGGCGCCTTTCAATAATGCTTATAATCCGGGAGCGAGAAGTCACCCGAACTTCTCGTGGAATCCAAACACACCTGGCCAACGATGGGCACCGGGGCAGCATCAAAACGATGCTTACGCCTCCGGGAGCCAACCGAGGCCACCACACCCGGATTATAACCAAGGTCCCCCAATCCAAAAAAAGAGTAATTTGGAGGAAATGATGGAGAAGTTCATGCAAGCGGCCAACTCTAATATGGTGAATCAAACTGCATCCATGCGAAACCTGGAAACGCAGTTGGGCCAATTGGCCCAAGTGCTAACTGAGCGATCGCAGGGGACCCTTCCCAGCAACACGGAGAAGAACCCAATTGATCAAGGGAAGAGTCTTGGGGATGTGGTAGAGGTTGAACCGAGTGAGCTGGTAATTTCTTGTGCCATCAATAAGGTTGAAACAAAAGCTTTATGCGATTCCGGTTCCTCCCGCAACGTCATTGCACTGCAAGATGTTGCGAAATTACAACTTGAGATGAACACGGAGGAAAGAAAATCGCTTATTCTCGCTAACGGCACTATTATCCAATCTGAGGGGGAAGTGAGAAATGTGGAAGTAATAGTTGAGGGGACGACTGTGGTCGCGGACTTTCAGGTGTTGGGCCCCCAGGAAAATCAATCCATTCCTATCTTGGGCGTGCCGTTCTTGAAAGAGAGCGGCGCCACCCTTGACTTCGCTACGGGGTGTGTTCTCCTACCTAACAAGGCGCTGCAGCCCACTCGCCTCGAAGCTACAGCTGACACATCCACTCCTCCCCCTCTCGTTATTTCTGATGAATTTCTAAGCTGTGCAGGAAAGATACATGATCAAGAAACAAGTGAAGGAGGAAAGGAGGAGCTCCAATCAGATGAGGAAGAAGAGGTTGACTTCCGGAAAGAGTTCGACTCCGAGAAGGAGGAAGACTGCAGTTCGGGAAACGTTGACTTGGATCTAGTTAGGGATGCTGGTTATTTATCTGCTTGTGGTGAATCTTGTAATAAACTATCTAAGCGTTCCATCTCCTGGGCCGATCCGGTGGTCACCGCAATACCGGAGGTGACGCCACCCCCCCCCCCCCCCGCCCCCCCCCGCTAAAGTGGAGAAATCTGAGAACTCTCAACGGTGGCAGTCTCCGACTGTCGCCAAACTTAAAAAGGAAAAACTTCTGCGCGATGCTCGTGCTGCCGCTCTCCGTGGCAAGATGGCGGAGGTTAGGGGAGCATTGGGTAACACCAGTGCTGGCCCTAAAGCCTTCACCTCTCGCCTACGTGCTACGGGAGACGCGCATCATAAGAGCGCTGTTAGTTGATTTGTGTTTCTTCTGATGTGGTGAACTGCTTCTGAATATTTCTCTTTCAATTCCTGCACTCTTTAAACACTGCTAATACAGGTATTTGGTCCAGCTTAAGGACGTTAAATGAAAGCGCTACTGGGAGACAACCTAGATTCCCTGATTTTGTAGTTTTTTTTTCTAACTTCTTTTAGTTCAGCTTTTGTATTTGCTTTTGTTGCTTTGAGTTTGTGCTTGCAGGTTTTGTGTTCGATGGTGCGGATGCTGCGGACTATTCGTGATCATAAACGCCAATCGTCTGGTATGCTCATTTCTGAGCATTGGGTAACACTTCCTCCCTTCTTTTAGCTTCAAATTTCTAGATATATCGTTTAGCTTAAGTCTGGGGGAGTGGTTGTTGTTACCCACTGTGCACGAGTTGCACCGCATACTAGAAGGTTGTATCTTTATTTATCCTAGTCATTATTTTTGTTTTTCATGCTTCACACACCACTTCACCCACTTGAGTGCGTGCTTATCTTTTTGTCGTTGTTCCGTTTAAACTATTTTGGTTGGAAATTGAAATAGATTGTTAACGTAGGAATTATTATTTGGAGTGCGATGTTGACTCATGTAGTGTTCTAGTAACTTCGCATGCTATGGTAGAATTTGAGTAGAACTAGATTTTCTTTATGCATCTAATTTATGTTTAGTATTTCTGTGTAAATTTAGATTTAATATACTCAAGTGGTGAATTCGCATGAAATTGACGATAACCCGGTGTTGTGTGTGTGCGATTGCTAGTCGTGTGTTGCTCGAGTCGGGAGGAAGGTTTACCTTTCTCGTGGGCTAAGAACTTGCCCCAAGCGACTCTCGAAGCATGGGTGAGAGCGACTCGTCGAGTTAAACATGATGTAGGCCACACTTTGGATAGTTTGAGCTTTGTTATTCCATTTCCATTTCGTTCACCGTTGCAAGCCAAATTTGTGCCTACCAATCCTTTGTTCAGCTCCTCTTCACCCACCAAAGCCTGAAGCCTATCCTACTCCCGCAACCAAAATGTTTTTAACTGCGCTCATAAGTCTCAACTTATGTGGTGTGTGGAATCATTGTGTCATGAAGGGAAATAAAGTCTATCTGCTGATTTTGAACCAACCGGAGGATACATAAAAGAAGTAAAATATGTTAAAAGAAAAAAAAAAGAGAAAGAGTATTTTAAAAAAAAATCCTCCCGAGCTAAAAAACAGAAAATCTGTTGGTATTTGTGAAGTAGGCCGTGTGCACACCTGGTTTTCATGATAAGTCTGGGGGTGTGTCACACGAGCATCATTGTTGGTCTTGCGTGGTGCAGCGTTCCGTTAGCTCACTTGGGTTGCGTAGCCGCCGTGTTTAACTTTGAATATCATACCGTAACCTAAGCCCCGTTTTAATCCTATAAGTCCTACTGATTTGATTTGCGAGTTTGCTAGCGTCGTGGAGAGAGTGTGACCGGGCAAGCGTATGGTTCACGACGTTGATGAATTTCAGCGGAGTTATTCCTAGGCCCCGATCTTTTGCAACACCCGCCTCAGTTTCTTGTCACTTTCACACCGGGCATGATCGTCAAATTCTTCGTAATCACCAACTGAGTATAACTAAATCTTTAATTACGCTTTAATACTTATGTAAATTAGTTAGCATAGTTAAACTCTCCTTCTACTAGAATCTCTACTCGCATGCGTTGTTACTTCGCACCGTACTCCCTTGTGTAATTCTCTATGTTAATTATCGTTTTCACGCTCCGCCGGATTCGTTTGCTCGGGACGCGCAAACAGTTAAGTCTGGGGGTGTGATGAGTCCTGATCATATACACATTTATGGACTCATCCGGGCCGTTTATTTAGTCATTTCTCCGCACTTTAGCCTTGTTATAGCTTATATTTGATAATCCATGCTAGGTGCACATCTAGGCCCACTTTGGTGTGATTTTCATGCTTATTGTCTTTAGTAGTATTCATGTGCTGTTAAGTGCCACTTTCAGTGGCTAGATCTGTGGTTGAGCAGGAATAGGAGTCGTGCAAGTGTTCCCGGTGCAATTCTGCACAGGAACACTACGCACGATCGCCGGTTCTATTGCGCACGACCACTGGTCGTGCGCCACTGATCGTGTGCACTTAACCCTTTTTCACGAGTTCTGTTTGGTGCAGTGCGCACGACCATCAACGACAGTGCGCACGACCACCGGTCGTGCGCCACTGCTCGTGCGCACTTATCATTAAAATTCTGAGTTCTGTTTGCTGTATTGCGCACGACCATCAACGATAGTGCGCACAACCACCGGTCGTGCGCCACTGGTCATGCGAACATTTTATTTTATAATTTCTGTCTTTGCAGGCTCCACCCAGGCAGTGCGCACGATCGCAGAATTCCAGTGCGCACGACCATTGGTCGTGCGCCAATGACCGTGCGCAGTATTTAATCCAGCGCCTATTTATCGCCTGTTGCGATTTTAGGGCGATCGATCACTGGCGGGAGCGGGATTCCTGTTCCGTACGCCGCCGATTTCCACCGTGGGACGCCTCCACTTCATCTTCTACGCAAGGGGAAGCTTCCTCCACCCATTCCAAGACTTCCTCCATTGTCCGTGAGTGTTCTCCATCGTCCGCAAGCCTCCAAGCAACCATTCTCTCATTCCGCCCGGTGAGAAGAAGAAGGAACCTGAAGTCGAAGACGATGGAGCTACGTAGGGAGATCGTGACAGCTCTCTACGCCGGAAGCATAGTCCGCCCGAGTCCGGAGGTAGCCCGACAACCTACCATTCCGGCCGTGAACGGCCGCTAGTCTTCACCATCGGTTATTTCTTTCCTCTTTCCTCCATTGTACTCTTTGAACCGTGCAATACTCGAATATTGTGATGTTTATTTTGATGGAAATGAATATTTCTTTGTTGTTCTTCATGGTTTGGTGGTGATTCATTCCGCTTTCTCTCACTCACTCGCGCACGCACGCAAGGTGTTTGATCCGCGTTAGCAAGAGCTAACGGCGGTTGTGAAGAGGTGTTTGCGACCCTCACCCTCTCGCACTTGAGTTCACTTCATCCGCCTCACGAAGCACGACATCGCGGTCGTTGCATCCACCTCACTTTGCGAAGCGGTGTTTTCGACCCGCATCTCTTTTGTCGTTGCTAAGATTAGGAAAACCAACCAAAAGCCCCCCTCTTTGTGTTTGTTAAATGTTTGTGTAACAATAATCACTGCACGATTCGTTCACCCATCCTGCATTCCTCAAGAGACCGACATCCGGGGAATTTATTCTCCACAATTATTACTTGACAGCGACCGGTGCACTTGCCGACACGCATCAAACGGGTCCTCAAAGCCCGGCATGTCTTTCTGGGTGAAAATGATTTTTTCGGCCGGGGGGCGGAGTGGTGGAGGTCGAAGCCACGCTCCGGCGGTAGATGGTATGGAGTCTAGCCTTGCGGGTCGCCTCTACCCCTACCCCCCCATGGATCACCCCGATCCCTCCTCTACTTCCCATATCGGCTCTATCCTCACACCTTTCCTCATCCTCCTCTTGAGGTTCGACCTCCACGATCCTTACTGGCTGCTGCTGCGGTGGCGCGGGCGCTCTGCCCCTCTTTACTTCCAGGAACTCCGGACAGGTGTCTGTCGAGTGACCTTCCACATCATGAAAGATACAATATGGCAACGTCACTTCCTCTGCATCGGCCTCTGCCACCCTATTCCTTCTCCTCCTAGCGGCTGCCGTTTCCACCTCTCCTCCCCTTCCTCTTCCTCTTCCTCTTCCTCTTCCAATTGCCATGGCCTGTTGGGGAGGGGGAGGTATTTGCATCGGACCTTGCCTCCACCCTAACTGGGGGGCCTCCATTGACCTCCGACATGGTTACCCCTTCCTGGGCCGTAACCCCTTCCCTGCCCTTGCATTCCTCCACCTTGCGGCCTCCATTCCCCCTCCGGGGCCCGGGGCTCTTCCCTTCTCCTGACCTCCTGCTGCCTCACCTCCGGCTCACTAAGCTTTGTTAGCCTCTTGGTGAGCTCCGGATTGGCTTCCTCACTCGCGACTTCCTCCGACACCCTCTCCATCAGCTCTTCAAAGGAGACGGGGGCTTTTCTCTTCAACGCCATCTTGAAGAAACTCTCTTTCAACCCGACCGTGAAGGCGAGTTGGAGTGCAAACCCAGGCATCTCCTGAGTGAGCTGTACTTCCTCCTGGAACCGATCGGCATACTGAGACAGCGACTCCCTGGGTGCCTGCTTCACTGCGAAGAGGGAATCAGCGTCCTTCTTCCTCTTTTTTGAGGTCGAGAACCTCAGCAAAAAACTTCGGCGCAAATCCTCGAACGAGTAGATTGACCCTGCAGGGAGATGATGGAACCAGTCCCTGGCCTTCTCCTTGAGGGTGACGGCAAAGAGCCGACACTTGAAGGCATCTGACATCGGCCTGATGGAGACCGAGTCTTCAAAACTCTGCAGGTGCTGGACAGGGTCATCTCTACCGTTGTAGTACACCCGGTCCCATTCTCCAAATCCCCCCGGGACGAGTGCGGAAAGCACCAACTCGCAAAAGGGGCTTCCCCCTCCTGTCACTCTTCCTGGCTCCGCTCGTCCCCCGAGCTCGCTCGCCAAACTTGAGCTCGCCGGGACTGTGCTCGCGAGGGCGGTGCTAGCCTGAACCACCCCGACCGTCGCCGCTTCCTCTTGGCGCGCACTCGCCTGCGTCGTGCTCGCTGGGACGGAGCTCACCAGCACTGAGCTCGCCGGTACGGAGCTCGCCGGACTGGCGAACAACACTCGCCCTTCCTTGCCCTGACCTAGACCAACGACAACTTCCTTTCCAGCCCTCCCCCCTGGTGCCTCCTCGCCGACTGTTGTGGGGGGAGGGGGCGCCCGAAGGGCTGGGGTCGCAAACTCGCTTCGCAGAGCTGTGACCGTGAACCCCAAGGTGTCGAGCACCTCCTTTCTGAAATCTGCGAGCATTCTGGCCATCGCCTCCTGAGGTGTCTCGCCAAACTCCTCGCCTTGCTCTTCATCGCCCGCCATGTCCCTTCTCCGGAACTTTCTTGAACCAGCCACACTCCACGCTCACCGCACCAAAATGTTGAAACCGATTTCTCGGTCTCTTGTGGAGCTCGGGGCCCTCAACGAATTGAGGGGCGACTAGCCCTTACCGGTCCCTCGGAAGAGGTAGGCAGATAACTCGGACAAAGAACAAAGACCCTGGTCTCAGCAAGGAGGTCCCTCCACTAACCCGGAAGATCATTGAGCGCTTCCCCTCCCAAGCCAAAGCTAAGACTTGGGCACCTTGGAGAGCTATAAAGCCCAAACCAAAGCGACCTATGGAGAGAAGAAGACTCAAAGATTCTGAAACCAGTCCTCTTCCAAGGTGCCCTTTAAGGTCTATTTATAGATTTTGGTTTTGTGGTCTGTCAATAGCCAACTCCCGCTGTCAATTCTTACTATCCGCACCCCAAATTGGTCTGCTAACAGCCAAACTCCGCTGTTTGGAGGGGCTAGCCGCAGACCACCAGGAGTTTTCTGGTAAAAGACCACCCCAGGTACCGGCGAACCAGAGACCCTTGACCTGTTCTAGCGAACATGGGGCTCGCCAAGATGTCTGGCTGGATCGCCTGCCTAGCAAAACTCCTTCGACTGACTGGCTCGCCTGCCGAACCGCTCTTTAGCGAGTCGGGCTCGCCAAAATGGCTAACTGTACCCCAGAAGCGGCTATTTGCACCCCAAGGTCCTGGGCCTCCCTAGCGAACTCCTTCGACCGGCTGGCTCGCCTGCCTCTAGGGCTCGCCTGCCGAACCGCTCTTTAGCGAGTCGGGCTCGCCAAAATGGCTAACTGTACCCCAGAAGCGGCTATTTGCACCCCCAAGGTCCTGGGCCTCCCTAGCGAACTCCTTCGACCGGCTGGCTCGCCTGCCTCTAGGGCTCGCCTGCCGAACCGCTCTTCTTGGGCTCGCCCTGCCTGGCTCGCCCATCTCTGGCTCGCTCCCTTGGGTATGCGAACCAGGGACCCTTCCAGGCGAACATCGGGGTTGTACAGTAGAAGATGGAGCAGAACAACAGAATAGTAAGCATGAATGGTATGAACTGGACTATATGGAAGCCTCGGATGGAGGATCTCTGGTTTTGCAAGGATCTTTATACTCCATTGTCAGGGAGACCGGCTACCATGTTAGATGAGGATGAGTGGAAGAAGATAGACCGGAAGGCAGTGGGGTTCATCTGGCAGTGGCTAGATGATTCTATCTTCCACCATGTATCCATTGAGTCATCGGCTCAGGCTTTATGGAGAAAGCTTGAAGCGCTGTACGAGAGGAAGACATCATGTAACAAGGCTTTCCTGATCAGAAAGCTTGTGAATTTGAAGTATAAGGAAGGTTCTCAGAGGACAGAGCATCTGAACCTTGCCCAGAGCATCATCAATCAGTTGGAGGCAATGAAGATAACCTTGGGGGACGAACTACAGGCCTTGATGATCCTTTATAAGACCCCATTTTTTTTCCTTCAAAAACCCGGGTCTTATGCCCAGAACCGCCGCTGTGCGGTGACACCTTCACTCGGGAAAGTCGCCACTACAAAACGCCGATCCTGCCGGCCATATCGATCACAGAAGAAGAAAAGTATACAAGAACAAATAGAAGTTCAAGCCCACAATCACATGTGATATATAATAAATGTCAACATGGTATAACTGAAATAACAATGTTGCAATAATAAAGGGCACAGTACATCATGTCCTCACTACAAGATCACTCGCGGAAGCTAACTACTAATCACTCACTGATCCTGAAACTTGTGCTCCTGTACTAGACTGGCCCGCCTCCGTCTGCACCAGCCTCTGGTGTTACTGCGTCTCCTCGAACCCCTAAAATGATATGGTCCACCACCGTTAGTAAAAAAGACTAAACCTTATATTCCCCACCCCACCCCCAATGGCTCCTAGGGACCGTGCGGGAGGATGAAGTGGAGGACATCAAGGGGTATAAAACAAAGCAGATGACGGCGGATCTTGTCTACAGAAAATGTCTACAACTACACATGTGTATATATATAATTGAAGCAGTAAAAGAACATAGTAAGAGCAGGTAAAGAATAAGTAAAGTGCAGTAAGTAAAGACATGTATATAATAGAAAAGTAACCATTGATTTATAGGATTGCCCAGACAAACCTATAGACCAAGGGATCGTTTAGCAAGGCCTATCGTATAAGAAGTCTTATAACCGACTTATACGATAGGGGTAGGGGTTGAAATGCAATGTTTATGCTATGACATGCAAGGTATGCAGTTTATGCTATGTTCATACAAGTGCAACTCACATACTTCGACTCTATACGCACAGACCTTTAGTTCCCCCTTTTTCGAGCTAGCAAGACTCCCAGGATACTCCCGTAGTGGCAAATGGAAGCGGTGGGTTGGGCCTCGCCCACCTCTAGGTTGGTATTCACACTACCTAACCTAGACCTATCGTACTCCTCAACGCAAAACCACGAAGCATCTGCGTACTCTTACTGGCTGGACCATCAGACTTTCATGGCTAAGTGCAAATTCCACACTCGCCCGAGCGCATTTTTTTCGCCCGGGCGCGGTTTTTTTCGTTCGGGCGCGTTTTTTTTCGCACGGGCGCGGTTTTTTTGCCCGGGCGCATTTTTTCGCCCGGGGGCGATTTTTTCGCGAAAAAACGTACCCGGTCGAAAAAATCGCGCTCTGGCAAAAAAAACGCACCCGGGGGAAAAAAGTGTGCAGGGCGAAAAAAATGCGCTCAGGCAAAAAAATTGCGTTCGGGCGAAAAAATTGCGCCCGGCAAATAAAACGCTTCCGGGCGAAAAAAACCAGCCCGGGTGAAAAAATCGCGCCCGGGTGAAAAAAACTCGCCCGGGCAAAAAAACATGCCTAGGCGAAAAAATCGCGGACGGGCGAAAAAAACCCACCCGGGCAAAAAAATCGCGCCCGGACGTAAAAATCGCACCCGGTTGAAAATAACGCGCCCGTGCGAAAAAAACGTGCCATAGCGAAAAAATCACGCCCGGGCGAAAAAAACGCGCTCGGGCAAGAAAATCGCGCCTGGGTGATAAAGACGTGCGCCGGGCTAAAAATGTGGGATGTGCGAAAAAATTGCGCCCGGTCGAAAAAATTGCGACCGGCAGAAAAAATCACTCCCGAGCGAAAAAAGTGCGCCCGGGCGAAAAAAACGCGCCCGGGTGCAAAAAACCGCGCCCAGGCGAAAAAAATACGCCCGGGCAAAAAAATGCCCGGGCGTATTCTAAGTTCTATGGTCATTCTATAGCTTTTGATCACATGTCCATCACAAAGCTCTATATGCACCCCAAGGGGTAAGACTAGGGTTCTAAGGCATATCCACCTCTACACAACCCCATATTACTCATGAAGGTGTTTTAGGGGATCCTAAACCAGTGGCCAAGGTTTCAACTCATGGTGAGGAGATTTGACCACAATACCCCAAGATAAACACCATGCCCTAATTTTGACAAAATTAGACCCAACATAGGTTAACCAATTTCCAAACTAAATCAGTCCCAATTGGGCTGCAATTTTTACCAGGGTTAGGTGATAACCCTAAGAAGTACCCACCAAAATTTGGAGGGCATTGAAGGTCATTTGACACAATAATTAATTAATATTTAATTTATGAAATTATTACAAAAACCTTAGAAAACGTTTCTCCTAAAATTCCCATTTTTGGATATGATGTGTGAGTATGTGTAAATAGTCTGGGTTTCAATTTTCAAGTCCATCCCATAACCCAATCAAAAGTTATTCAAGAAATGGTGGTTGTCCTACACTAGGGACCAGTCCCACCAAAATGGACCTACAGAGAGCTACAGAACTCCTTTTGGGGTGAAATCAATTTTAAAATAAAGTACACTCCAAGGGCTACAACTTTGGTATTGAGCACTCTTTCAGTAGAGGGGCCTAAGTATTTTTAATAAATTAATCTATGTACAGCAAAATAAAAGACAGAAATACGAAATAATATAACAAAACTGCAGCACACATCTTGATGCAGAAATGCACGACATCCCACTTTCTTCTTCCTCTAGCCGACGGCTGAGATTGCTCTGACCTGGGCGGTTTTGGAAGTGGTTTTACGGCCACCCACGCCCCTCCCCGGCCGGCCAATGCCACCACCACCTTCCTTGAGGTGGTGGTCGGCGATGGGAGGTCTTGGCCGGCCGGTGGTGGCCAGAAATAGGGGTTTAGACAAGAGGAAAAAGCTCCAAAAAATGGAGTTTTCATCTCACACGATCTAGGGCCAATTGGCCTTAAAGCTTGCAAGCAATAGATGTTTATCTATCCACTAGGGTAGAGGAGAAGAACCAGACCTTCTTGGAGCCCGACGACGATGGCGGCGGTGTTCGGCCATGGCCTTTCCCTTCTCCGGCGAGCTTGCACGATCTCTCCATTTTACATCAAAACCTTCGATCCAATATATGATTTCGACTTCCATCCACCTTTTGAAGCTAATGGTGGAGTTAGATTTGATAATGGGGGTCTGTATAGGGGGAACTTGAGGGGGGGAAATTTCGGCCATGGCCATCAATGACCATTAAGCCTAATTTCGGCCATGGTGAAAACTCCCCATTTCAGCCACCATATGGGCTGGAAAAACTCCTAAAATTATTGTAACATCCAGGGGATATGAATCCCCATCAATTGGGAGAGCCTTTGGCCTCCCCTTGGCCATGAATGTCATTACTTCTCTCTTTCTCTCTCCTCCATTTTTGTGGAAAATGGGATTTTCTCTCTCCTCGCCGAATTCTCTAAAATTGAATGGAAATTTTAGTAATTCCCAACCCCATTAGGTGGTGGACCACCTCAATTGAGTCTAGCCCAAGTGGATTGGGCTTGATTAGGTCAAAATAGGTCATTTTGACCTAAATATAGGGTGGAGTTGACTTTGGTTAATTGGACCATTTGGGTTAACCCCAATGGGTGGGTAGTGACCTATTGGTCTATCTTAAGGGTTAGTAAGGTCTAGGTAGGGTCAATTTGGCAAGGTGGAGGTCAATTAACCCTAATTAGGTTATTTTGACCAATTTGGGGTTCCGGTTGACTTTGGTCAATTTTGCCTCTTTGGTTGACCCCAATGGGTCCTTGGTGCTCTAAGGGACCCCAAAAGGGTTATGTATGCTATGATGGGGTCAAAGGGTCAAGTTGAGGCCCTTAAGTCCAAGCCTATGCTTGTTAACTGGAAATTGCTATTTGCAGACCACTGTGGTTTCCTTCTTCTTGGCTAAGGCCAAGTGGTCTCTTCAAGCTTCCAAGGGTTTTTTCATGACCTAGTCAAGACAAAATCACTCTAGGGATCTAGTTGTTTGGGGGATGTTACATCCTTAGTTCCTTACCAGAGAGTTGGGAGACTCTTGTGGTGTCATTGAGCAATTCAGCACCTGAAGGCATCGTGTCAATGGAGATGGTGACGAGCTGTCTGTTGAACGAAGAGCTAAGAAGGAAGGACTCAGGAACCTCTACGTCGGATGTCTACCTCATGGAGGGAAGGGGCAGGCTGAAGAAGAAAGAGGGGAAGCAAAGAGGCAACTCCAGGAGCAAGTCCAGGAGTAAGTCCAAGAAGGAGGTTGAGTGCTTCTACTGCAAGAAGAAGGGCCACTACAAAAAGGACTGCTTCAAAATGCAGAGAGATCAGAAGGGGAAGGCAAAGGAGTCAGGAGAATCCTGTGAGGGTGGTGGTGCGGCCTCGATTGCTGAAGTTGAGTCGATGTGCTTACATTGTAGTGGGTCGGCATGCCAGGAGTGTGTTGACACTGTTGAAAATGTTGATGTGTGAAGTTGGCAGTCTGGGAGGTTGATACGCTAAAATTTAGGATATAAATAATTTTCTCCAAATTCTACGAACTATAGGCAAGAGCACCTATCGTTCATAGCATAGGATATTTAAAAATAAATATCAAGTGTCATATTCCACGGGTTTGTTGATTACTTCTACTCACGCAAATTAGTATTATTTTATCTAGATTTAAGGAGATTTTTTTAGAATAATAAAAGAGAAAAGGAAGAAAAGAGCATTTGATCGGAAATCCTTCTTGAGTTAAATAAATTGTAAAATCTAAATTCATAAGCAAAAGCGACAGAATAATTCGACCGTGGAGGTTCCCAAAATATGGTAGAGCCTCTCTTGAGAGAACTACCACCTAACCTTAGGTTGATCGATTAAGACCCCTCGGCCAGTCGAAACCCCTAAGCTTGCTTTATGCGGTGAGCCCCACTATTGGATTTAACTCTAATCCGGAAGATTTGTGTCACCCTCTCTCGAGGAATGCATGCAACTCTTTCCACTAATGAATGACCTACACAAATTCATGGATCTCTCGATCACTAGAAAAGGGATCAAGAATTGATGTTCATATACCGGCAATATGAGATCAATCGAGAAAAATCAAAAGTGGATCGTAATAATTCTTAAACTAAAGCTTCGAAAATTAGAGATTACATAATAAGAAAAGCTTAAGAATTCATCCGATCAAATGCTATAAATTTAGCTAAATATAATTGAAAAGAACGACAATTTTATAACTAAGTAAAGGGAATTACAATTGCAGGAATTGAAAATCTAAACTATGAATTGAAATTTGCAAGACATAAAGTAAATCTGAATAAAGAAAATACATAAGGAAATGTTGAAAAACTAATCTAGAAATGACCCAATCTAAGCTAGCCCTTCCTAGCTTCAGGCAGCAGCAGGAATTTATAGGAAAAAGTTCTGGCAGCAGGAAGATGGCTGGGATGGGTCATGGTCGTGACATGGAGTCACGCCCCAGGTCATGCCCGTGACCCAGGGGCGTGTACTTTGTGATTTTGGCAGAAATGCTCCAGAATTTTCCCTGAACACGGTTATGGGCTTGAAATTGCTAATAGCAGCCCAAAGTCCCTGAAAACACAAAACAAAGAAAATTAGATATATATTATATTAAAATTATATAAAAACTAATTAATTACAACTAAAATATTATATAAAAATAACTATAAATAATGCACTATCAAATACCCCCATACTTAAGCTTTTGTTATTCCAGAGCAAAAACTAATTTATAAGTATGAGAAGAATTTATAGGACATTTTCAAAAAGATTTAATTCTAATTATGAACTTCAAATCTTGTAAAACTCATGTCAAAATAAGTTAAGAAATTAAAATTCAGATTCATAAGAAATAATTCATAATTCATAAATTGAAATGAGTTGAATAAATTTTAGTTTGAAATTCTCTAACTAAATCTTCATAAACAAAATTGCATTGAATTAAGTACAATATTCCAAGATTGAGATTATAGAAACTTTACAATCATGAGAAACTTTTAGAAAACTACAAATTATTAACTATGCTCTCTCAATAATATCTTGGATAAACAAGTGAACTTGGCTAAATGGGGTAAAATTGGCATTGAAGAAGTTACTTTGAATATGGAAAATGATGAATTTTATCCTCTCATTTCCATCTTTTTTTAATTTCTTCTTCTTTTTATATCCCAAATGTATATGTTTAGGAGTGATAAATTTTATCCTCTCAACTCCATGCCATATAATCTTTTACTAATTTGGGTGCATATGTTTATGAATGATGAATTTTATCCTCTCATTCCATGACATATGATCTTTTCAAAAATTTTTATGCCAAACAAAAAGGGTTAATAAGAAAGGTAGGGGAAGGGCTAGTGTTTAAAGGCTAAACAAATTCCAAAGATACATTTTAAGAGCATAGAAAATAATTTGAGCAATCTTTAAGAAACCATGAGTTCAAGTTAATATAAGTAAAATCTAGAGATATTTAACACAATTACTACAAAATTGAATTATGATATTTTAAAGAGAGAAAGTAAAACTAAGAAATATTCTAAACAAATCAAAATAATGAAAAATTCATTAAATCAAATTCATCTAAAAATTAAATCTAACATATTTTGAAGATAAATATATAATTTAAAAATTCATAAAAAGAAAACTCTTTAAAAATGCCTAAAAAGACAACTCATAATTAAAATTAATTTTGCATAAATGAAGTTCGTAGAAATTTAATAATACAAAATTTATTTTATTAGAATTTTGGATTTTTTAATAATACAAAATTAATTTTGCATAAATGAAGTTTGTTCTTTGTAGTATAGTGGTGAGTATTTCCGCCTGTCACGCGGGTGACCCGGGTTCGATCCCCGGCAACGGCGCCAAAAACTTGATACGCTAAAATTTAGGATATAAATAATTTTCTCCAAATTCTACGAACTAAAGGCAAGAGCACCTATCGTTCATAGCATAGGATATTTAAAAATAAATATCAAGTGTCGTATTCCACGAGTTTGTTGATTACTTCTACTCACGCAAATTAGTATTATTTTATCTAGATTTAAGAAGATTTTTTTAGAATAATAAAAGAGAAAAGGAAGAAAAGAGCATTGGATCGGAAATCCTTCTTGAGTTAAATAAATTGTAAAATCTAAATTCATAACCAAAAGCGACAAAATAATTCAACCGTGGAGGTTCCCAAAATATGGTAGAGCCTCTCTCGAGAGAACTACCACCTAACCTTAGGTTGATCGATTAAGACCCCTCGGCCAGTCGAAACCCCTAAGCTTGCTTTATGCGGTGAGCCCCACTATTGGATTTAACTCCAATCCGGAAGATTTTTGTCACCCTCTCTCGAGGAATGCATGCAACTCTTTCCACTAATGAATGATCTACACAAATTCATGGATCTCTCGATCACTAGAAAATGGATCAAGAATTGATGTTCATATACCTGCAATATGAGATCAATCGAGAAAAATCAAAAGTGGATCGTAATAATTTATAAACTAAAGCTACGAAAATGAGAGATTACAAAATAAGAAAAGCTTAAGAATTCATCCGATCAAATGCTATAAATTTAGCTAAACATAATTGAAAAGAACGACAATTTTATAACTAAGTAAAGGGAATTACAATTGCAGGAATTGAAAATCTAAACTATGAATTGAAATTTGCAAGGCATAAAGTAAATCTGCATAAAGAAAATACATAAGGAAATGCTGAAAAACTAATCTAAAAATGACCCAATCTAAGCTAGAATCCCCTTCCTGGCTTCAAGGCAGCAGCAGGAATTTATAGGCAAAAGTTCTGGAAGTCACGCCCCTAGGTCACGCCCGTGACCTAGGGCGTGTAAGGTACGGAACCGGCGTCTTGAAAGCCCGGGAACGTTGGGAGAAAAACCACCAAATTTCATCAATAGGCGGGTCACGCCCCTAGGTCACGCCCGTGACCTAGGGCGTGTCTTGGCCGAGTCAGGAAACGGCGGGAAATGGCGCGATCTAGAGTTAATCTGGCAGTTGTGGGATAGGTAACGCCCCTTGGTCACGCCCGTGACCAAGGGCGTGTAAGCTGGAACGGCTCGGCGGCGGAAACTGCTTGAATTGAATGCTTGTCGGGTGAGTCACGCCCGTGACCTGAAGGTCACGCCCCCAGGTCACGCTCGTGACCTGGGGCGTGTAATAATAATCTGACGCGGCGGCGTATTCTGGCAGTAGGAAGATGGCTGGGCTGGGTCACGGTCGTGACATGGAGTCACGCCCTAGGTCACGCCCGTGACCCAGGGGCGTGTACTTTGTGATTTTGGCAGAAATGCTCCAGAATTTCCCCTGAACACGGTTATGGGCTTGAAATTGCTAATAGCAGCCCAAAGTCCCTGAAAACACAAAACAAAGAAAATTAGATATATATTAAATTAAAATTATATAAAAACTAATTAATTACATCTAAAATATTATATAAAAATAACTATAAATAATGCACTATCAAATACCCCCATACTTAAGGTTTTGCTATTCCAGAGCAAAAACTAATTTATAAGTATAAGAAGAATTTATAGGACATTTTCAAAAAGATTTACTTCTAATTATGAACTTCAAATCTTATAAAACTCATGTCAAAATAAGTTAAGAAATTAAAATTCAGATTCATAAGAAATAATTCATAATTCATAAATTGAAATGAGTAGAATAATTTAGTTTGAAATTCTCTAACTAAATCTTCATAAACAAAATTGCATTGAATTAAGTAAAGTATTCCAAGATTGAAATTATAGAAACTTTACAATCATGAGAAACTTTTAGAAAACTACAAATTATTAACTATGCTCTCTCAATAATATCTTGGATAAACAAGTGAACTTGGCTAAATGGGGTAAAATTGGCATTGAAGAAGTTACTTTGAATATGGGAAATGATGAATTTTATCCTCTCATTTCCATCTTTTTTTTTTTAATTTCTTCTTCTTTTTATATCCCAAATGTATATGTTTAGGAGTGATGAATTTTATCCTCTCAACTCCATGCCATATAATCTTTTACTAATTTGGGTGCATATGTTTAGGAATGATGAATTATATCCTCTCATTCATGACATATGATCTTTTCAAATTTATTTTATGCCAAACAAAAAGGGTTAATAAGAAAGGTAGGGGAAGGGCTAGGGTTTAAAGGCTAAACAAATTCCAAAGATACATTTTAAGAGCATAGAAAATAATTTGAGCAATCTTCAAGAAACCATGAGTTCAAGTTAATATAAGTAAAATCTAGAGATATTTAACACAATTACTACAAAATTGAATTATGATATTTTAAAGAGAGAAAGTAAAACTAAGAAATATTCTAAACAAATCAAAATAATGAAAAATTCATTAAATCAAATTCATCTAAAAATTAAATCTAACATATTTTGAAGAGAAATATATGATTTAAAAATTCATAAAAAGAAAACTCTTTAAAAACGCCTAAAAAGACAACTCATAATTAAAATTAATTTTGCATAAATGAAGTTTGGAGAAATTTAATAATATAAAATTTATTTTATTAGATTTTTGGATTTTTTTTATATTAAAACAAAATGTTTTTTTTAATATTCTTGGACTTCCTAAGGGCTACCCAATGACGGGGTCGCAAGGTACTAGGCGGTTTTGTGGGATGAAAACCCACACGGCCCTTTCGCAAGAAATTAAATAATTAATTTTTTTATTTTTTTTGGTATTTTTAATTTAAAACAAAATTGAAAAAGAAGACAAAAGAAGATTTTTTTATGATTTTTAAATATTTTTGAATTTTTTTTGTATTAAAAGTGTTTTTCTAATTTTTTTTTGAATAAAAACAAACATTAGAGAACACCCCCCCCCCCCCATACTTAAAAATAAACATTGTCCCCAATGTTTATAAACAAGGATGAAGACGAAAAAACCTGAAAAGAAAAGGTAGATAAAGAAAAGAAAAATTGCAAAAAAGATAAGCAAGGGGTGCCTCCCAAGAGCGCTTTCTTTTTCCCGTCTTTAAGCTAGACGGTTAAGGGTTAGCTAAAAGGAAATTTAAATTGAAAATGCACAGAAAACTCCCTTAATTCACGCTAAGGTGAATATGCCGAAATCTGGTGCCCGGCGACTCCTCTGCTATACTCCTGATTCTTTCGTTGTCCGTTAGCGTGAAATTGTGAATCCAAATTACCTATACATACCTTAGGTAATTTAGATTGTTGGAGATGAGCGGCAAATGGATCGGTGAAGATGTTTGGTTGCAACGACTCATCCTCTACATGAAAATCATTAGAATCAAAAGAATCAAAATTTAGCGAGTCAGAAAATTTTTCACAAGGAGAAGTTTCTTGTGAAAATTCATGATTAAGCTCCGGTTGTTTATTTTCAAAAATAAAATTATTATCTGAAAAATTAATACCAAGGGGAGTAAATTCATGGGCGACCAAATTTTCATGAATTTTGATTCCAAAATATTTATGTGGTTGGTTTAAAAATTCATGAGAAAACAGAATAGAGTCGGGCGAAGTAGAAGATGAAACATGGTCTTCTACTATTTCGCTCGGAACACCCATTATGTTAATAAATTCTTGGTATAAAATATTATTTTCTTCTTGGGAAAAACTATTCAAATTTTGAGTAGGAATATCCGGAGAATCACCAAGAGAAGAAAATTGATCAAAAGAATTTTGCGGATAAAAAGTGGACGAATAATTATTATCGGAGCAAGAAGAAATTTCATATGAATTATCTTTCATAGAAAAATCATTTTGATAACAAAAACTATTTTGATAATAAAATGAACATTCCTCACTAAAATGATTTGCACCACAAAAATTACAAATTATTTGGCGCTTTCGTGCGGTTTCCAAAAGATTGACTTTGTTTTGAAGCTCAGCAACTTTGGCGGCCAATTGAGATAACATCATTTTTTTTTTGGAAAAAGAAAATTAAACATGTAAGACCCTCTTTTTTTTTGCTTTTAAACCGGGTCTTACCGCCCAGAACCGCCGTCTTGCGGCAAGACCATTACACCCGATGGTCGCAGCCACAATACGCCGATCCTGCCGGCTATTCAACCTCATCCAGGCCAACCACAATTCATTGTAATTAGAAGCGAATAGAAGCAACAAGTCCACAAATCACATTAAGCATAGAAATTATATGATTACAATGTCCCCGATGAGAATTAAAGTAAAAGAGAACTAAACGAATAAGGGCTTATGCCCAGTACATGTTTAAGTATGGTGCTACAACACTCTCTCTCTACCTCAATACGGAAGCCATCAATTCTGCCTTCAAACATCTGTAGCTGCTGCTGCGACGACGTGTAGAGGTTGACGTGCTCCATCCCATCTTCCTATCCTGTCTCCTAAACGGGGTCCTGCTGCTCCAGTACATCATCCCTAGAATGATAAGGTCCACTGACCGTCAGTCTAAAAGACTCAGCATATTCCTCACCACCTCCACCCGCGACTCCTAGGCATCGTGCGGGAGGAAGAAGCGGAGGACAAACAAGGGGTGATTCAAGAAGCAGGTGACAAGTGGTAAAACTATCAATGTATATAATTACAGAACGTTAAATGGTAACGATTCTATGCTAGCAGAGTAAAGTATGACAGCAATATGTACAAGACGATGCACTATAAGAAGCAAATATAATAGACAAGAGCAGCTACAAAAGTAACCTTAACTTATATGCACACACGAAGGCACATAAGCTAAGGGATCTGGCAAACAATAAACTCATCGTATAAAAGGGCCCACACTGGTTTATACGATGAGGTCTCCATTTATGCAATAAGTAAAAGGCGATGTAAGGTAAGAAGCAAATAAATACGAGCATCTACGAAAGTAACCTTAACTTATATGCACACACGAGGGCACATAAGCTAAGGGATCTGGAAAGTATAAACTCATCGTATAAAAGAGCCCACACTGATTTATACGATGAGGTCTCTATTTATGCAGAAATGCTATGCTATGATATGCAATGCAATGATGCAATGTTTGTATTAATATCTCATACACATGCAACTCACCCACACGACTCTGTACGTACAGACCTTTAGTTCCCACTTTTCGGAGGTAGCTAACCTCTCGGGCACCTCCCGTCGTGGTCAAATGGTGGCAGAGGAGCGGGCGTCTCCTCACCTAGGTGGGTAAGTCACACTACCAGACCTAGGCCCAAACGTACGCTGTGATACCGGTACCCGGTACTCACGAGCTCCTGCGTACTAAACTGAATTGGGCAGGCAGGGTTTAGGGGATTCATTTCGTCGGACGCGCAGTAAAACAACCTGGCCCCAATAAAACCACTAGCACTGCCGAGTCAAAGAACTGTTGTCGGTGTGATGACTATAACAGTACCGAAGACCCACCACAATTTACACACAAGTAACATGTATTAGTTATTTACTACTGAGCCTCCAGCTCACATATTTGCATCACCATTTATAAAGTAGAGCCTACCGCTCGCCAGGCTATACCGGCCTTAGATTTAAACTACAAGTATACCACTCGCTATATTATACCGGTCTTATGTATAAAATACGAGCTTACCGCTCGCTAGACGACACTAGTCTTATATTTAGTCTACGGGTCTATCGCTCGCTAGACTACACTAGTCTTATATTTAGTCTACGAGCCTATCGCTCGCTAGACTACACTAGTCTTATATATAAAATACGAGCTTACCGCTCGCTATACTATACAAGTCTTATATATAAAATACGAGCTTACCGCTCGTTAGACTATCCCAGTCCTTCCTTGTAACCCGAGCCTACCGCTCGCCGGACTCTCCCAGTCCATTCTTATAACCCGAGCCTACCGCTCGCCGGACTCTCCCAGTCCATTCTTATAACCGGAGCCTGCCGCTTGCCGGACTATCCCAGTCCTTCCTTATAACCGTTCCGGTTTGGGACGGATGTTAACTTGTTAAGTTCTACTACTTAACTAGTCTTGTCTATAATTTAGTTGATCTTAGAAGCTTTAGGGTTAGCCTTGGACTTCCGGAGGGTTACCCGGTGAGGGGCTCGCAGCGATACTAGGAAGTGTGGCGGGCTGACACCCCGAGCTTCCTATTCCCAAGGTAATTAATCTTGTTGGTATCTACCCCTATTTACTTGATCCCCAATTTCCTCTCCAATTACTCAAATTCCTAAGATGAGTTAAGCTTGGCACCTAGGGTGGGGGAGTTCCCCTGAACTCCAACACCACCAGCTGTGACCGGGTGCTGACTCTCCCGTCATCACATTCTAGCTCGAGTTCCCTTCTTCACCGAGGAACTGTACACATATACTTGGCATTCTTAACCTTACTCGGGCCCACACTCCTATTCTTCGACATCCTTAACCCGGGGTTTGCCTTAGAGGTTTCCCGACTTCACCCTTGAGTCTTACCCTAGCTGGCTCACCCGGCTATGGTCAATTCTACTTTCATATAATCACTTACTACGAAAAATTGTGTGTGTGTGGCCCTTGATGAGGTCTAACCTCCTTTTCATATCACTGAAAACTCATACACCTATAGCTTTGCTAAACGTACCCCAATCCTTATTTCCCAAGATGCTCTTAGAGGTGCTCTTCCAAATAATCTGAGCCTTCATAATTAATAAAGAGTTAACAGTTCTATGTGTGAAGGTCAGTGGTGGTCTAATTCATGTAGATCAGTTTCATTATTCGCAGACCGAAATAAGGTTGATCTAGATTTGACTCCTTTTGGTGCGATCTTGATCACATCATATCCAAACAAGCTCCAATTATTTCCATAGGTTCGCAATGAGTGGTGATCTAACAACCTCAAATCCTAATTTCATAAATTCTCTAGGGAATCTTAAATCATAGTTTCTATTAAAAATAGGAGGTGTACAAATAGAGATTTCTACATCGAGTGCCAACTAACGATCTCCATTAATTCAGGTAAATTCACTGTAACATAGTATTGGTCTAAAAACCTCAAACCCCAAGTTTCACATTTTTACAGGGATAATTAACCATAATTTCTATTTAACCTAAATGGGGTGCAACTAAGGGTTTGCATTACAAGTATTAGGTTATGACCTCAATAAATTTTGGTAAAATTACCATAGCACCAAATTGGTCTAAAAACACCAGATCCTAAGTCTCATATTATTCCTAGGAATATTTACCCTTAATTATCATTTATTACATTTGGTGTGCGTATAAGGGTTTACACTACAAGTGCTATGTAAAGACTTCAATAAATTCTGGGAAAATTACCATAGGCTTATATTAGCATTATGACCTAATGTGATTTATCTCAAATTTATCAGACATATAAAAACTCAATATTTGCACAAAATTCATAAAGGGTATATTTGTAAATTCATCTATTTGTATCATGAAATATTTCCCAAAAATTCTCAGAAAACTCCTGCTACCAAAATAATGAAATCAAAGACTAAATACTAAGTTTCACATCATCACATGTTCAGATGACCCCCTTTTCATTTTATAACCTAAATTAGGGGTAATTTAGTAAATTCCACATCTTGGGATTTTTGTACCCAAAAATCCCCAAATAACTTTTGGGAAGGCATATTGCTGCCAAGGACCCATGTCCAACATTTCAAGCCATTGGGTTAACCCCCAAGGCTTGGGGCTCACTCCACCCAAAAATTGCTAAGGGCACACATTTAAGGTCCTTAGCCTAGCACTTGCATGGCTCATAACTCCACATGCACAAGAGAAAATGGTCTCATATTTTTACCAGTGATATAGATATATATAAAGAAATTACCACCCAAATTTGGGGGTGTTTGGAGTTATACAACTCCATAAATATCAAATATTTACTTTTCCTAATAAATGGAATACCTCAATGGATATGCATCCAAAAATTCTCAAATTAAAACCCTAGGTGTGTCTTCATACCCTGCATGTATGGTAGAAAAATCAAGGGTTTTGGTTAAGCCAATTGAAAGATATAGCCTTTTTAATTTCTGCCCTACACAAGGAGCAGTCCTAGGAAAGAGGGTGCCCTGATGTCCACAGTGCACCAAATCAGATGATTAAGGTGGCAAATGAAAGTGACCCCATAGGGCTACAAAGTTTGTCTCTGCCCCTTTTTGCAAACATGGCCTCTAAGGCCTTCAAAATTGCTTGCAAACGACTTAAAAATCCTAGACAGAATTATTATGGTTTGCCAATAGACATAAAGAGCAGACCTAGGAAAATGGCTCTACAAGGAGCTGTAGTGCTCCAAATCACTTGATCTAAAATCCTACAGAAATTAGACATCAAGAGCTACAAAAGTTGTCTCATCCAACTTTTCAAGATATAGCCTCTAAGGCCTTCCAAAATTGCATGCAAACTACTTAAAAATCCTAGACAGAATTATTATGGTTTGCCAATAGACATAAAGAGCAGTCCTAGGAAAATGGCTCTACAAGGAGCTGTAGTGCTCCAAATTACTTGATCTCAAATCCTACAGAAAGTAGACATCAAGAGCTACAAAAGTTGTCTCAGCCAACTTTTCAAGATATAGCCTCTAAGGCCTTCAAAAATTGCATGCAAACTACTTAAAAATCCTAGACTGAATTATTATGGTTTGCCAATAGACATAAAGAGCAGTCCTAGGAAAATGGCTCTACAAGGAGCTGTAGTACTCCAAATCACTTGATCGCAAATCCTACAGAAAGTAGACATCAAGAGCTACAAAAGTTGTCTCAGCTAACTTTTCAATATATGGCCTCTAAGGCCTTCAAAAATTGCATGCAAACTACTTAAAAATCCTAGACAAGGTGAAATCAACAAGCAAGGTGGTATACAATAATTACATACAAGGTACATTTATACATATAACAAAATGTGACCAAAAGTGGAATTATTAAACAAGCTAGATACTATAACCCACCATTTCCAATAAACCTAAAGGTGATGCATTCATTCATATCACATGCCTGGGTAAATCTCTTTCCAATGATGGAGCCATTGAGAGAGGTTCATCATACTCAAGTTTATGCTAAATGCACCCTTATTCATATACACTACTTTGCATGCATGTGAAAAACCCCAAACTCAAAGGGGCCATGATATTGAGTCCCCTAGCATGCATGGGAATAAAATCAGTGACATGCAAGGGATTTACACCTTCACTTTCACAAAAGCCCTAAGAGCTAAAATTGCTAATTGCACCCCATTAACCCTTTGAGCCCTAAGCTTAAAATTGAGTCCCAGGAAAAACTACTCATGCAAATGGGATGAAACTTACACCAGAGGCCATACATGCCCTAAAGGGGCCATCACCAAAATTTGAGATCATTAGGAGTTATATAACTCCAAATATCCCATTTATTTAATTTTCTAGGTTTTGAACAAAACTATAGAAAAATTATCTCCCAAAAATCTGAAACTCAAACCTAAGCTAGGTATAGGGCACATGCATGCATAGCCAAAATGTCAGCTTCATCAGATTTGTCATTTAAGAGTTATACTAATTTAAAGATCTGGTTTGAGTTTTGACCAGCCTCACTAGAATGAGTGTTGTGGAGTCTACAGTTAACCAAATGACATGATTTCACTTTCATATGAAAGTAGACGTCCAGATCTACAATTCCTATCTCTGGGGATTTTTCGAAATATGGCTTCTAGGGCCTCAAAATAAGCCTACAAAAATCGGGCAAAAGTGTGACAGAATAAGTATATAAATCCTTAATTATATGAAATTTATTAAAAACACTGTTCATCTTCTTCCCCAAAGACCCGAAATTTTCAGTGTACAGGGCTGATTTCGGACCCATTTTCCCGGCCACCTGGGCACTCCTTCGTCCGGCAAACACCACCATCTCCATCGTGGATGTGGGGGCTATGGATCCCCGGTGACGCCGCCACCGGCGGCGGCCCGTACGGCAGTTTGAGCTTGGGCTAAAATGCCCCCATTTTTCCGAAAATGAAAGAAGGAATCGTGCTCATTTGAGCTCGATCTCAACCCTAGAAGATCTAGAAAGCTAGCACAGATGGAGAGGGGAAGGAAACTTGCCTCAAACGAGCTTGATGGTGAAGTTTTCCCGGAATCGCCATGGCCGACCATCCAAGCTTGAGCTCCATGCCGATCTCTCCATTCTCCATCAAATGCTTCACTTCAAAGATCTATTCCAACTCCTTTCCACCTTCTGAAGCTATTGGAGAGGTCAATTTTCGGATTGGAAGGCTCTTTAAGAAGTTGCCATGAAAAGGGGAATTTCGGCCAACATTGGTTTCTCCTCCCAGCTGCCATTTGGCATGGTTTCTGGCTGGAATTGCTGGGAAAATGCATGAGGAGTTCAGAGGAATCAATTGAGGAGGGAAATTGGGCCATGTGGAGCTTCCTCCATGATTTCATGGTTGTCCTCTTCCCAATTTGGGGGAAAATTCCAAATTACCCTTGCATGTCACTTAATTCCTGAAATCAGAGGGCATGGGAAGTAATTGAACATGTGGGCTGCTGCATGGGCTTGGGTTGAGGTCATGGCCCATTGGGGTTTGGTTCAATTGGTTCAAAAATGCCCATTTGGCCCGATTTTGACCTTTGTTGACTTTTGGGGTTGACTTGGTCAACTGATGGGTTGACTGGTCCAAAGTGTTGGTCTTGAGTCCCTTGACACCGTCCAATGTTGATGGGGTCATGGTGATGCCCTAATTGGGCCAATTTGGCCAATAAATGTGATGTTGACCAAAATTGGGGAAGGTTTGACTTTGGTCAAATTGGCCAATTTTGGTGACCTATAGATGGGGATTTTAGAGTCATTGGGTCCCCCGTGATGTTATAAGACTAGGGGTGAAGTCAATTTGGCAAATTGAAGGTCAGTTTAGGGTTTTAGCATAAATAGATCGATTTGGGGCTTCTTAGTAATTGGCCCAATTTCCCAAATTGGCGGCCCTAAGATGGGGCTTTTGGGCCCATTAGGTCCCCTAGGGAGGTTGCCATATGAGGGTGGGTCCTATTTGATCATTTGGAGTTCAATTAACCTTATTTATGGAGGTTTGACCTAGGATAGCTCAAGGTTGACTTTTGGTCAATTTGACCAATTTGGTTGACCCCAAGGGTCCCTAGTGGTCTACTCACCTCCTTAGATGTCATAGGGGTCATGATGAGGTTATGTTGACTTATTGGAGTCTTTTGGTCACCTCTGGGCTAGGGCAACATTATTTGCTAAATGCACACCAATGTGTATTCCTTCTTAACTTATGAAATTCATGGGGCCTCCTTGGCCCATTCTGGTCTCTTAGAGCAATGTCATGACCTTGTCAAGACAAAATGCACCTTAGGGGTCTAGTTGTTTTGGGGATGTTACAAATCCCAATAAACGAAGAACAATTTCGTCCCCGAAATTTAGGTTTAGGTCCACGGGAGTTAGAGTTCATGGATGATTTAGTTGTTTTAGTGCGGTATGACGCTCAATTAACATTGGGACTCGTTAGGTCTAATCCTCATTGGCTCGTCCTCGGTTTTCTCCCAAGTGCACTTTCGCTAAACCTCATCCTATTCGAGTTCAAGATCCCTTACCTGAGGGTTCTTAGACAATTCCCAATTGATGAAGACATCGTAGTGGAGGGAGTACATAAGTCGAAGTAAAGTCACACACTCACAAGGCGAGTGTAAGAATCCATCGAGTCTTATATTTTTATAGTATGATGTCTTCGTAAGCATACAGTTCTCGATCCGTTGAGTACATTGTCACGTTCACCGTCAATATCTTTAATACCGTATCCTTACTAACACTTTGGGTCTACTCTCCTGTGGTTCACAATTATTGTATACGTGACACCAGTACTCTTATTTATTAGTTGTTTGTAATTAGAATTTAGACTTGTCTTCCAAGATCATGATATGTTTATGGCTTGGGCAATATTGATTCCCTAATTTTTATGACATCTCCCTCCTTTTAATACTTTAGATCAACGTTTAGTCATGCTCCTAAGATTCAATATGATATTTAGTAAATGTAAATATGTCATGGTCATTTACTGAACTAAAAGGATACTTTAGTAGTAATCAAACTCAGTTTTGGTACTTAAATTCGCATGGGCCATCAATTCCGAGTCTCAAAGCTTCATATATTGTAAATCCTCCAAGGTGGCTAAGGGTGCAAGGCTCATTTCGTGAGGGAAGCATGATAATTAATCAGTAGTTAACTATAATAAAATTTTTAGAGGTTCAATGGAGACCACAAGTCTATCTACTTATTTCTGTAATACTTCGGATTTTTCATAGTGATCCAGGGAAACTTGACCCTGGAACTCTCAATAATGCTTTATGTAACAAAATTTTTACAAACCCTAATTTCCTACGGAACTCAATCTTCAAGGTCTCTGATTCCTTCAGAGAAGGAAGATCTCTTTACCGAAAGTGAATGTTTCAAAATTTTTTTTTTAAGAGAATTGACCAAGGGAATGATTATTATCCGAATCTACAGGTCTTCATCTACAAAATCTGATTCTTGGACAGCATGTGTATCGCATCTGATTTACATGTACGGTGTAAGAAATTCAGATTGCTTGGATAAGTCGGATGGTAGGGGTGCACCGACTTTGGTCTAGGGTTCACTTTATATATCTTGCACCAAGGCAGGTGCCCATGGAGTTATAATGCAGAGGCTTTTATGTTTCTAAGAAAAGCTAAGTCAATATTTTAGTGGCCCAATAAACGAAGAAACAAGATTAGCCTCCCGTAATCTTGTGATGAGTTTCTTATATCCGAAAATATCGGCTCTCCAAGTATTCGTCAAATCCCTATGGGTATACAGTTCTTGTGATTTGGGTATGGTAAGGTTCTCTACTCTCAAAATGCCATTGTCGTAATTCTTTCCCAAGGATCGTGTGCCTATCCAATGGTCTTCTCTAAGTTGGGCTTCTCGTTCCACATTTGACACCCTTTCTTTGTGATGGCTTTCCGAGGGTGGGAGTGTGCAGTATTAGCTTCTAAGCACGCCAGTAAGGCCTTACAATTCTCATACTAATCCAAAAGCAAAATCACAAACATCAAAACCACTTAAGATTGTCCTATTTGTTTGTTTGAGGAGTGTTAACATCACTTAGGAAGTGATGTGGGTATATCGGAGAGTAAGCCCTGAACACTCACACACGCTTTCAACTCCTTCTTTTGGTCACTTTGGGGTATCCTACTACTTGGTCGAAGTATACTCGAGGTTGATGTCGGACTAGGATACCTTATGAGAAGTCCTGCTAAGTCAAACCAATACAGTGTATTAGTCGGGTTGGCCTAATCTCATCGTTAAGTGGACAGAATTATGTGATTTCCCGTATGGGCACACCACTGCTTCCGCTGCTAGTTTGTCCTCAAACTAACTCGAACAGGGGTTTCCCTAGGGTTTGTGGACTTCTTGTCCTAGGATCGAAAGTCAGCTAAGCTGATACCAGTTCTTTGACTCGGCAGTGCTAGTGGTTTTATTGGGGCCAGGTTGTTTTACTGCACGTCCGACGGAACGAATCCCCTAAACCCTGCCTGGCCAATTCAGTTTAGTACGCAGGAGCTCGTGAGTACCGGGTACCGGTATCACAGCGTACGTTTGGGCCTAGGTCTGGTAGTGTGACTTACCCACCTAGGTGAGGAGACGCCCGCTCCTCTGCCACCGTTTGACCATGACGGGAGGTGCCCGAGAGGTTAGCTACCTCCGAAAAGTGGGAACTAAAGGTCTGTACGTACAGAGTCGGGTGGGTGAGTTGCATGTGTATGAGATATTAATACAAACATTGCATCATTGCATTGCATATCATAGCATAGCATTTCTGCATAAATAGAGACCTCATCGTATAAATCAGTGTGGGCTCTTTTATACGATGAGTTTATACTTTCCAGATCCCTTAGCTTATGTGCCCTCGTGTGTGCATATAAGTTAAGGTTACTTTCGTAGATGCTCGTATTTATTTGCTTCTTACCTTACATCGCCTTTTACTTATTGCATAAATGGAGACCTCATCGTATAAACCAGTGTGGGCCCTTTTATACGATGAGTTTATTGTTTGCCAGATCCCTTAGCTTATGTGCCTTCGTGTGTGCATATAAGTTAAGGTTACTTTTGTAGCTGCTCTTGTCTATTATATTTGCTTCTTATAGTGCATCGTCTTGTACATATTGCTGTCATACTTTACTCTGCTAGCATAGAATCGTTACCATTTAACGTTCTGTAATTATATACATTGATAGTTTTACCACTTGTCACCTGCTTCTTGAATCACCCCTTGTTTGTCCTCCGCTTCTTCCTCCCGCACGGTGCCTAGGAGTCGCGGGTGGAGGCGGTGAGGAATATGCTGAGTCTTTTAGACTGACGGTCAGTGGACCTTATCATTCTAGGGATGATGTACTGGAGCAGCAGGACCCCGTTTAGGAGACAGGATAGGAAGATGGGATGGAGCACGTCAACCTCTACACGTCGTCGCAGCAGCAGCTACAGATGTTTGAAGGCAGAATTGATGGCTTCCGTATTGAGGTAGAGAGAGAGTGTTGTAGCACCATACTTAAACATGTACTGTGCATAAGCCCTTATTCGTTTAGTTCTCTTTTACTTTAATTCTCGTCGGGGACGTTGTGAAAGTACTCCATAGTTAAGCGTGCTCGGGCTGGAGCAATTCTGGGATGGGTGACCTCCTGGGAAGTCCACGTGCCGCCGCTTAACTGGCTCACTTCTCACCGAAGGGAGACTGTATGTCTCCAACAACCCGCTAGGCCCTGTGGTGGGCCAGAGAGGGGTTGGGGTGCACGGCCTGCAGGCTTGTTGTTGACCAGTTGTTTTTGTAACGGTCTCCCCAGCATACAGCTCGCAAGGACGACCGCCGGCACCCCCAGCATCCAGCTCGAAAGGGTTCAGCCTAACCAAATGGGTTGCAGCCCATGCACCCCAACCCCTCTCTGTCCCACCACAGGGCACAACGGGTTGTTTGAGACCGCAGTCCTCCTTTGATCAGAATTGAGCCAGTTAAGCGGCAGCGCGTGGACTTCCCAGGAGGTCACCCATCCCAGAACTACTCCAGCCTGAGCACACTTAACTATGGAGTACTTTCACTTCTCATCACCAATTGAGCTGCAGCTCAATTGGTTAGGCTGAACCCTTTCGAGCTGGATGCTGGGGGTGCCGGCGGTCGTCCTTGCGAGCTGTATGCTGGGGAGACCGTTACAAAAAGTGCAATCTTGGTGATAGGACTTTTTCGAGCTGGACTTTTTGTAACGGTCTCCTTCCCCGCTCTTGACGCTGAGGTCCCCTGGCCGGCTTCCACGGTGGCCGGTTAGCGGGGACTTGGTAGCGTCTTTCATCCTCCCGACGCTCCGGAGCCACGATGAGCCTCCTCTCATCGTTCCTTCATGGCTCCTCCCTCCTGGGTTCTCTTTCTCTTCTCTCCTCTTTGCCTCTTCTCTCTGGCTTCCGCTTCTCCGCCCTCCTGGGCTCTTCCTTCTTCCTCTTCTCGGGGGGACTTTCCTCCTCCTCTTCTTCATCTTCCTTGGTCACTCGGGTGAGCCTAGCTAGGAAGCCGCGGTTGGAAGCCTCACCCTGGACGAACTGGTTAGCCCTCTCGATGAGGTTGGCGTAGGAGTAGGGAGGGTTCCTACCGATCTCTAACTTGAAGAGTCCTTCGCGAAGGCCGAAGGTTAGAGCCAACTACAGGGTGCGACCATCCACCTCCTGTATGAGTAGCACCTCTTCCTGAAAGCGGTCGATGTAGTCCCCTAACGTTTCTTTTGCTCCCTGAGTCAGATGGAAAAGGGTCGTAGCCTCCTTCTTCAACTTCTTTGTTGTGGCGAACCGCATGTTCAGCCCCTGGCAAAGGTCTTCAAAGCAGTAGATGGAGCCTTCCAGCAACTGGTGGAACCAGTCCCTTGGCTTCCCTCGGAGGGAAATCGCGAACAACCTACACTTGAAGGCGTCCGACATGGTCCGAAGGGAAGCGACTTCCTCAAACCACTGGATATGACGGATAGGGTCCTCTCTCCCCGAGTAGTAATTCATCGAGGGATCCCTGAACCCCTCTGACACCGGCGCGGCGAGGATCTCCTCGCAGAATGGGCTCCTCACCCCAATCTGGCGATGATCATCATCTGGCCGAGTATCTCCCCCATACTCGCTAGCCTGGCGAGTATTGTAGTATCTCGACTGCTCATCCTCCTCGCGGAACCGAGTTCCGCCAGCTCCTTGCGACGCTTGCAAACCAAACTGCGACCACCTTGGTCGCTCGAACTCCTCGACGTGCTCCTTCCCTGCTCGCTGAGTGCGAGCACCTTCCTCGGACGGACCCGGGCGATGAGGCGACGTCGCCGTTCCTTCCATGCGAGGTAGAAGAGCTGCTCGCATGGAGCCTTCGATCCTCCGCGCGAATTCCTCGAAGGCAGCCAATGATACGAACTCGCCGCCTCGAGCTGGGTTTCCCGCCACATCCTCGTGGTCGCTAACTGTTACCATCTCCCTTTTCTACCAGACTTTCTTCCTCTGGCCGCGATCCACGCTCACCGCACCAAAGTGTTGATGCCTGGAAAATCCTGGCCTCAAGATTCGGATCAATGCGGCCTGAGGCTACTTGCCCAACAGTTCAACGAGAAGGTTTGGTCAGCCACTACGAGCAAAACTGAGAGAAAAAGGACACAACCCCAGGTGCTGCGGCAGGGAGGTCCCACCACGTACCCAGAAGATCTAAAGAGTCTTCTCCTCCAAAACCACGAATGGCCAAGCTCGGTACTAGGTAGGCACTTGTAAGGGAAGATTCTTGACTGTCAAAGGGGGGGTGCAGCTCTGATTTTGATAAGTTTCATTCCTGGTACCCCTGGGGGTCTATTTATAGACAAATCCTAAGGGGGGGAGCAGATGTCTATCTCTGACCCCATAGAGTTGGTTTTTAGACAAGGCAATAGGTTGGCGAGTAGGTAAGGACCTCAAAACTAATTGGCGAGTTGGTTGGCTATGTCGCCTATAGGCGAGTAGGTCCGAACTCACGACCGCCTCGCCTGGTCGGGCAGTGAACGCCGGGTAGGGCTTTCCTCCTCGTCCTATGCGAGTAAGTACCTTTTCGCACAACCAAAACCCTTGATCTTCCTTCGTCTTCTGGATTGTTGACTTCTGCCTTGACCGTTTGACCTTGACCTCTGCCTACGTGGCCTTTAGATGGGCCCACCCTCGGAGAATGAGGGTTGTACATACGAGTAGAATAAACAGTATTCACGCAATTGGAAAATTATAAAACTAAACGCATGAGAAAAATCTAATTCTACAAGAATTTCAACACGAGACGTGAGCACTCGACTAGGAGCACTGGCAGAGTCAACATGTTACTCCGCCACTCAATCCTATGACAGCATCATGATCTTTCAATCACACAGAAAAATAATATTTACCCGAGACGCATAGACCAATAAGCGCGTGCTTAAGTGGGTGTTGTGATGTGCTGTGAAGATGAACAATACAAAATAAATGAGATTAATATACTTCTAGTATGCAAATGATATGAGCACGTGCAGTGGGTAACACATAGCGGCTCTCCCCCAGACTTAATCTAAACAATCCAACAAAATATATGGCCATGAAATTCAAAATGAAGCTAAGGGAAGAGGGTACCCAATGCTCAGCAAGTGAGCATACCAGAAGACGTGTGTAAACCAAGATAAAGCTGCAGCATCCGCCATCCAGAAAAAGAACCTGCATAGGTGAGCTCCGCAAAAACAAAAGAAAATATACAAACTAAAATAATGTAAAACTAACTAAACAAACTAGATAAACTAACATTGCAAGAAAGGTAAGATAACTACTGGGGTTATTGTCTTCCCAGCATGACTTATTCAAATTTAAACAGTTCTATAAATGGGTCTATGAAATGAAAAGTGCACAGGTAAATGTTCTAATATGCGTGTCGGTAGCGGATACCGATACGGCGATAGAACAGTCACGCCTCTACCCGAATATAAATAATACCTGCTCTTCACAGGTAGAGGGAATAAAAAGTAAGAAGAGGAGGAATCCTCACTCAACTCACCAAAACTATCCTTGCCCAGCAAGGTATCATCTCCAGGGAGGCAGCAGGAGGAGAAGGCAATGAGTGGAGCTTCCTCTACGGAGGGGGGATCAACCTCCTCACATAAGAGGATGCTCTCATCATTGACTTGAGTATCATGCTCCAAGTCCTCCTGGGGTACCTGTGAAGACTCAACCTGCATAGGCTCAGATAGAGAAAGGGGATCAAGAAATAAAAAAGAAGAAGAACATGAATAAAAATCGATCGGGGGAGTGATCCCGGTCTCACTCCTGGCAGGATCCAAGGATAGATCTTTATCATCATTGTAAGTATCATTACGAGGGGAACCCAAGAACTCAAGGACCTCAGTGGTGGTTTGGACCTCCTCGTCCCATGAAGAAGTGCAAACCTCCTCACCAGAGAGAGTATCCTCCTCATCCCACCGAGGTGCACCATCGTGTTCAAAGTATTCATTCTCCCCTTCGGGGAAAACAAACTCCTCATCCCACTTTGGAGCATCCTCCGAGTCAGAAGCATCACCCCACTCCTTCACTTCGATAGGATCATAAAGAATGTGTGTAGAAAAATCTTGCAAAGAAACTGGAGGAACAAAAAGATTTGGTTCCTCTGCAAAAAGATCTGCTAATGCCTACCCGATGGAAAGAATACTTTCCATATCCCACTCAGGAGCATCTAGGAGCTCCCATTCCTCTCCTTGTTGGCCAATAGATGAGTGATCATCATCACTAGGAGTGAAGCCATACACAGGGAGTGAGGAGTCCATGCACGAGATAAACTCGGCGATAGAGGGCACGATTGCCTCCATGGGTAAAGAATGTGTGGTAGGAACAATGTTGTCATGAGTGGAGGAGCAGCGGTCAGGATTGAAAATACTAGGACAGTCCTTCAATTCATGACCCTCTCCTCGACACAACAAGCAAACAACGTTCCTACACTGCCTAGCATTTAACTCCTTCATTTGGTCTATATAATAGACCATCATGTCGTAAGTGCCAGGAGAAATATCCCATGAAGACATTTTCAACAATAAAAGCAGATATAATGAAACTGAAATTCTTTGCAAGGAAATTTACAAAGACAAATAAAACTACTTGGATTAAACTTGCCTAAAACTTTAAAACAGGAGAGAAAGAAATAATAACAAACAATATATAATTAAAAAGCAAACAAAAATAACAAAGCGGCTATACACACTGGAAGAACTGCTATCTCTCGGCTCCCTCTACAGCAAACTCACACGATTGTGCTCCCCGGCAACAGCGCCAAAAACTTGATGCGCAAATCTTAGCACACCGCTATAGGCGGTAGCAAGACTGCGGCATGAAACGGTAGTGTACCGATCGTTCAAGTAATATAAAATGGGAATGAATCCCCAAGTATCGATCTCAAAGGAACACAGTAAGGTGGAGTTTACTATTGAGGCAGGACTTGAGATTGAAGCCCTTTAGTCGGATGGGTGCGAAAGTGGGTGATTTGGTTTGTGGAAAATAAAGAAAAACAACTATAACTACTCCTATGCAATGCCGCTATGCAATGCTTCGCTTGGCGGGATGGAGACTAGGCAGGCCTTGAGCGCACTGCGTCGCAAGGGCGGATGGACGAGTAGGCAAGCGGAATCGAACTGTGCAGGCCTTGAGCGCGCTGCTTTGTTAGGCGAATGGATTACACGGGCTGCTATGCCACGCTTCGCCAGGCGGATGGACGAGTAGGCAAGCGGATGGAATGGTTCGCACCGGCGGAGTCGGAATGGATTACACGGGCCGCTATGCCACGCTTCGCTAGGCGGATGGAAGAGCAGGCATACGGATGAGGGCGCAAGCACCACGTCGACAAGCACGCCACTAGCAATTGCTAGTGCGGCACACGAACGTGACGGTGGGATGGAGGATGGAATGGGGCGCTCCTCAAATCACATAAACCACAAACATAACCACAAAACCATGAAAAATTACACTAATAATATTTAGGGTTTATGGGCATCATTCATATAGAAACATACAACCACACACATCAAATAGAATCAGCAAAAATAACAAGGAGGAGGTAAGATTACAACCGAAGCACGAAGACTCGTCGGAGATTCACGGCAGGAATCTAGGGTTGTCAATCCTCGTCCGGGCTCGGTCTTCAACTGTCGTCCGGGGTAGAAGAGGGCTGTCACTACCTCCCAATGGACCCATCTTCTTCTTCAATAGCCTTCAGCCACGATCTTGCTGGAGAACTCCAAGATTATAGTGCAAAATCCGTTGAAATGGAGCTTGGAAGCTTCTGAATGATGGAGGAGACCGAGAGGATGCTCCGGCTCAAGATTGGCGTGAAGAATAAGCCCGGAGCACCTCCTGGAGGTGGGCGGCGATGGAGCAGCTAAAAGGGCGCGGAACTGGCGTCTGGAAGCGGGAAAATTGGCTCGTCCGACCTAATTTCGCGGGTTGTATATTTATAGAAAATAGGGCACACGATCAGTGGCGCACGACCAGTGGTCGTGCGCACTGAAAGTTGGTGATCGTGCGCGCTGTGCCCGAAAACCTGCAAAACAAAACTACAGAAAATAATAAAACGCACGACCGTGCGTAAAAACACACGACCAAATTTAGAAAGCAACTTTGGGCTGCAATTGAATGCGCACGATCGGCGGCGCATGACCAGTGGTCGTGCGCAGTGGAACCATTGATCGTGCGCAGTGTTCCTGTACAGATTTGTACCAGAACACCTGCACGACCCCTGTTCCAGCATAAACATTAATCAAAACCACTGAAAGTGGCACAAAACACATCATAAGAATGATAAACATGAAAATACACAAAAATGGGCCTAGAAGTGCACTTAGCATGGAATATCAAATATGAACGAAAACATGCCTAAAGTGTAGTGCATAGACTAGATAATCGGCCCAGATGAGTCCATAAATGTGTATATAATTGGGACTCATCAGTTGCAGGGCACATGTTCATGTCCCCAAAGAGGAGAGATCGAAGCTTGATGAGAAGTCCCGTGAGAGCATCTTGTTGGGATTCCCAAATGAAGAGTTTGGCTATAGACTCTGGGATCGAGTGAAGAAGAAGCTCATTAGAAGCAGAGATGTGGTCTTCGTGGAAGACCAAATTATTGGTGAGCAAAGTGTTGCTGTGTAACACCCCAAAGATCGTGGTTCAGCGAGGTAGGCGGAATGGTAGTGTTGCGCTCGGGATAGGCTCAAGATTCCAGATCAGGTCAATGCGCACGACCATTGTCCTCTTCGCGCACGACCAGTGAGCGTGCGCCAATGATCGTGCGTAACCCGCAAAGAATCAGAGTTCTGTCTCGGCTTATGTGCACGACCATTGTCCTCTTCGCGCACGACCAGTGATCGTGCGCCAGCGATCGTGCGTTAATTCAGAAGAAAATTGAGTTCTGTCTCGGACAGTGCGCACGACCATTCCCCTCTTCGCGCACGACCACTGACCGTGCGCCTGTGATCGTGCGCCCTGTTTATTCTGTTCCGCGATTTTGAGTGGAGAAGAAGATCGAACCGTCCAAATCTTTTGGGATTTGATCCAACGGCTAGGTTTAGTTGCGGGAGACCTTTAGGGCTGATGAGAGGGGGTTAAACCTCATATTCTCTAAGCCATTCTCTCTCCAAACCCTAGAGAAAGAAGGAGGAGCCAAGGAAGAAGAAGGGAGATTCCGCCATTGACGGAGCTCCGGAGCTCCGTTTGGCGAACTGTTTCCAGATCTGGAGAGTGCAGCCCGGTGCGGTCATTTCCCTCCGTCTAGAATCTCGGATCCATGGCGAAAAAGAACGCTCCTAGGGTAACGATTTCTTCTCCCATTGTTTGGACTTGTCTTTTGTCCTCTCCTTCGTTTCTCTATGCTTGCATGAGGGATCCCTTTCACCAAATGGGTGAAGTGTAGGATTCCCTCAAGTTCTCCGGAACTCCGGGTCGATTGTGTCCGTCCCCGGCATATTGCATGTAGAAAATCCGGTAGTCGTGCGGATTTAGGCATTTTGTGTGAAGCCTATTCGTGGCCGTGAGCCCGAATCGGTGATGCTTGGATTGCGACGTTGCATTTAGGTTAAGCCTAGAATACGTGCCGGAGAATGACTCCGTGAAATCATCTATAGTAGTGCGGGATTTAAGTGTAGGCGTCTTGTGAAGATCCTAACGAAAGCCCCATGCTTTGAGATTGGATGAAGGCAAACCTTCACCGCGAAATTGATGCGGAGCGTATTATACCTCCCCTTTTTGAGTATTTGTGAAGCCTAGATCCTTGTGAAGGGATTAGGTGCGTAGCTTATATTTGTGTAGCACTTGAAGGTGCTAAACCCTTACGGGCCGAGGCGAAGCCGTACCCGCGTCGTGCGACAGATCGCGACGATTAGAGCACGGGCAAAGCTAAACCGAACCCGTTTCCATGCAGATCGGTAAGAGGTCCCTACCTCATGTAGCCGTGTGATCATGGGAGAGGTCGTGGAAGGTGGTTTACCTAGACCGACCAAAAGCTCTTTTTCCCACATAAGGCGATGGCCCTTACGGTGGAGTGTTTGTGGAATTGATGTTGTTAGCCTCATGCGGTTGTTTAGGCAGTTGCGGGGAACCTTCGGGTGAACCCAACCAACATCATGTGCATACCTAGGTTCCCTCCTTTTTGATGCTCAACCTAGAAGATTGAATGTGCTTGAAACCTCACCTTGTGTAGTTGCACTTTCTTTATTTTAGTACTTGTGCTAGTATGGCTTGCTTGCAGGGTAGAATCTCCGCCACCCCGGGAAAGGGGTGGGGTCATTCTAATTTGGTCAGTTGTGCTGACCGTTACCTTGTTTGCCACCGCTTGGTGGAATGTTCTTATGCAGGTGCAGGTGAGCCTAGCGGGAAATAGCGGGCGGTGGCCCCTTTTGCTGAGTTGGCCCTTGAAGGCCAGCCTCCTTTTTAGCTTTCTCATGTATTGCCGGCCTGCGTGCCGATGTATGTTTTGGAGTTTTTGGTACATTTGCTAAATGTAAGGCCTTAAGGCCATAACTCTCTTTCTTGGTTTCATTCCTATGATAGTGGACAATTCTATTGGAAATGTTAAATCTTTATGCTTCCGCTAGTGTTTAGTATACTCTGTTGTAGTTTCTTTCTGTTTATCACCTTTTAACTTCTAGCTAGTGTGGTTAGTATGGCGTGGGGTCCCGGCCGGACCTACTGTTATATTATTCATACTGGCAGGGTGTTACAATTTGGTATCGGACTTAAGGCGTCGATCCGTAGTTTAGCGAATTCGGGACGAATTCCTTTTAAGGGGTGGTGTGCACGGGATGTGCATTCACCTAAAACGACAAAAACTAATAAGAATGTCCACTTAGGAATGGGAAAACATACTTGTTTGCGGAACCTGAGCGTTCCATGATTGTTGTTTGCTATGTTTTCAGTCACAAAATTGTGTGTTACACGATTATAGGCGACTAGAAGTGGTGCGGGGCCGTCTCAACCCCGTAACACCGCTGAAAGTAGTGGGTCGGCTGAAGTGCCAGCGACCACTCCTCCTGCTGAGATGATCAGGTTAATCGCAGAAGCTGTCTTCGCGATGATCAATGCTCAACCGCAAAGGCTTGCACAGCCTGCTACGCCTAATACAGATGCGGCCCCGGTGATCGAACCTGCAGTGGAACCTGCGGTGGAACCGAGGGTTGAGGCCCCTGTGCCAGTGGCTGCAGTGGAACCTGCGGCGGTGCAAAGGGTGGAGCGTCCGGTAGAGCGTGTAGTTGTTGCGCGAGCACGTGATCAACAGCTGCAACACTTTCTAAGCTTCCATCCTCCAACTTTCTCGGGGACCGGATCCCCAACGGAGGTGGAGGACTGGCTGTCAATGGTTAGGAAGATTCTAAGGGCGACAGCAACAGAAGAAGTTATGATGGTCACTTTAGCCACCTTCCTCCTTAACGGAGAGGCAGAGCGTTGGTGGGCTGAACAGGAAGTGCACAAGTTCGAAGGCAGGGAGATTACCGAGATCACGATAGCGGAGTTCTCAAAGTCTTTTCTTCAAAGGTATATTCCTTCTGCCCAACGCATTGCGTTGCAGAACCAGTTTCTGAAGTTAACTCAAGGCGACAGCTCAGTGGATGAGTACTTGCACGAGTTCACTAAACTGGGTCGTTATGCGGGGCCTATGATGGAAGATGAAGAGACAAAGACGAACAAGTTCTATGAAGGTCTTCGGGACGAGTTGAGGCTGCTCCTTGCAGGCCCAATGACGTTAGGTTTCCAGGTGATGGTCCAAACTGCCAGATCCCTAGAGTTGGACATGAAGAGGGTACAAGCAAAAGCCGTGGCAAAGAAACCTGAGTTTCATGTGCCGGTCTCTCAGTCTAAGTCAGAATTCAGAAAGAACAAAAGGAAGTTCAAACCAGCGAAGCAAACCCGCTCAAATGTTTCGGGAGCAACGACGGTGCGGAGCCCTATCACGTGTTTCACCTGCGGGAAGGTGGGACACAAGGCCGCAGTGTGTCGAAGTGGTCCCCTGAAGACAGAGAATCGAGCTTTGGACTATGCTCGAGCTGCGGAAAAGGGTAAAGCTGCGGAGTCTTCGGCTTCCCAGCACATTACTCCGACTCAGCCGAGAGTCTACTCGCTTGGCCAGCAAGAAGCCATACGACAAGCTGATGTTGTCACAGGTATGAATTAAAAAATTAGCTTTTACATAGCTATTTGTGATTATACCGTTGTGCAACTGTATGTTTCTTTTTTTGTGTGCAATTAGGCTTTGTCCTAATTCTCAACTATCCGGCGAGAGCTCTATTTGATACGGGTGCATCGCACTCTTTTCTGTCTGAGGACTTCGTGGTGCGAATCGGAGTGCCATCTACCTTCGTAGAGGATAGATTAGAAGTAGTGCTACCCAATGGATCTCGCATGTCTGCGGATAGGAAGAGCCGTGTGAAGGTGCGGATCGGAAATCAAGATTTCGATTTGGAAGCATCGTTGTTGCCGTTGGCTGAATTCGATGTGATCTTCGGCATGGACTGGCTCTCGGAGCAGCGTGCATGCATAGATTGCAATTCTAAGGAGATCACTCTGGGAAGGAACGCCGATGGAGAAACCACGTTTGTCGGTATGCGAGGAGCGAGCAAGACGCTGATGTCTGCTCTCCAAGTGGTTAAGGCGGTGAGAAAAGGCGCCGAGTTGTTCTTCACCTTGTTGGAGGCTTTGGAGCCAAAGCCCAGGTTATGTGATGTCCCAGTTGTAGCGGAGTACGCCGACGTGTTTCCTAACGAACTCCCTGGGGCTCCGCCTCAGCGAGAGATCGATTTCTGTATCGAGTTGGTGCCAGGTGCCAAACCTGTGGCCCGCTCACCGTACCGGATAGCGCCAAAGGAATTGGCAGAGCTGAAGGTTCAATTGCAAGAGCTGCTAGAGCAAGGCTACGTACGTCCAAGTTCTTCGCCTTGGAGTGCACCGGTCCTCTTTGTGAAAAAGAAGGACGGGAGCTTGCGTCAATGTATCGATTATCGAGAGCTAAACAAGTTGACCGAGAAGAACCGATATCCGATTCCAAGAATCGATGATCTCTTCGACCAGCTGGTTGGGTCGACGGTATACTCCAAACTGGACCTAAGGTCCGGCTATTACCAACTGCGGATTAGGGAATGTGACATTCCAAAGACAGCTTTCAGTACCCGCTTTGGGCACTATGAGTTCACGGTGATGCCGTTCGGTCTGTCTAATGCACCGTCGGTATTCATGGACTTAATGAATAGGACGTTCCGTGAGTATTTGGATCAATTAGTGATCGTCTTTATCGACGACATTTTGGTATACTCTCAATCGGAAGAAGAGCATGTAGGACATCTGCACGCAGTTCTGGGCACCTTGAGGAAGAGTCAGCTATATGCCAAGTTCTCCAAGTGCGAGTTTTGGCTACCGTCAGTAGCATTCCTTGGTCACGTCGTTAGTGGAGATGGAATTGCGGTTGATCCGTCGAAGATAGAAGCGATCCGAGCCTGGCCTTTGTTGAAAAACGTAGCGGAAGTCCGAAGTTTCTTAGGACTTGCCGGCTATTATAGGCGCTTTGTGGAAAACTTCTCGAGGATTGCACTTCCTCTCACTAAATTGACTAGGAAAGATCATAAGTTCGTTTGGTCGCCCGAGTGCGCACGAGCTTTTGAAGAGCTGAAGAGTCGTCTGACCACGGCGCCCATTCTATGCTCGCCATGTGGTACGGAAGGCTACGAAATTTACAGCGACGCCTCAGGGAGTGGTTTGGGTTGTGTCCTAGTGCAGTTCGGTAAGGTAATTGCCTACGGCTCCCGTCAGTTGAAGGTTCATGAGAGGAATTACCCGGTCCATGATTTGGAGCTAGCGGCCGTGGTATTTGCTCTTAAGCTTTGGAGGCATTATTTGTATGGCGTGAAGATCGACATCTTTACCAACCACAAGAGCCTCAAGTACTTGCTAGATCAAAGGGAGTTGAATATGCGACAGAGGAGGTGGTTGGAGTTCCTTGGGGACTACACCTTCGACATCAAATATACTCCTGGAAAGGGAAATGTAGTTGCGGACGCGTTGAGTCGTCGGGCTCCCGCTCAAGCAAATTAGATTTTGATGCACGATGAGCGTCTAATCCGTGAGCTGGAAGAAATGGAGATCATTTGCGTTGATCGAAGAGCGTCTACTTCAGCATGCTTGAACTGGACGGAGGTTCAATACCACCTTGCCGACTGAGTTCGACAGGCATTGGAGCTGGATGAGAGCATGAAACGCTACAAAGCGGAAACCGTTGACGGGTTGAACGCTGATTTCTCTTTCGAAGATGGCCTTATGTGGAAGAATGGCAGATTGTGTGTCCCAAACGTTGGTACTCTACGGGAGGAATTGATGTACGAGGCTCATCATACCAAGTACTCTATCCACCCGGGGAGCACGAAAATGTACATGGACATGAAGAAACTTTTCTGGTGGCCGGGTATGAAGAAGGACATTGCCCTCTACGTGGCCAAGTGCAACACTTGCGCGTTGGTGAAGGTGGAATGTCAACGTCCCGGTGGATTTTTGAAGTCCTTGCCGATTCCGGAATGGAAGTTTGACGATATTTCGATGGATTTCGTGCACGGATTGCCAAGATCGCAGCATGGAAACGACGCCATCTGGGTGATCGTGGACAGACTGACAAAAGTATCGCATTTTATTCCGAACCGGAAGGATGATTCTGTAGAAAAGCTAGCGAAGCTCTATGTCGATAGTATTGTGCGGCTGCACGGTGTCCCTCGTAGCATCGTCAGCGATCGTGACGGGCGATTCACATCGAAAGATTGGAGGCTTATCCATGAAATGTTGGGCACTAAATTGAAATTCAGCACGACCTTCCACCCGCAAACGGACGGACAGACCGAGAGGACCAACAGGACTATGGAGGATATGCTCCGAATGTGCGCTCTAGATTTTGGAAAGAAGTGGGAAGATCATCTCTATATGATCGAATTCGCCTACAATAATAGCTACCAAGCCAGTATAAAGATGGCTCCTTTCGAGGCCCTCTATGGTAAGAAGTGTCGTACGCCGTTGTCTTGGGCAGAAACGGGCGATACTAAGCTATTAAAGCGAAAGGATGTTGAGGAAGCAACTTCGACGATCCGAACTATTCGAGAAAGGCTATTGATTGCCCAGGATAGGCAAGCAAAGTATTACAACGCCAAGCATAGGAACCTAGAGTTCGCCGTCGGTGACCGGGTTTACTTGAAGATCAAACCGTTCAAAGGGGTATCAAGGATCCGACGCTTGAAAAAGCTCAGTCCAAGGTACTTAGGACCGTTTGAGATTGTGGAACGTGTTGGTGATGCGGCTTATCGGCTTGCACTATCTGCAGAGCTGAGCGGTCTGCACGACGTGTTTCACATTTCAATTCTGAGGAAGGCAGTGCAAGAGCCTACTCATATCGTTGCGGTCGGCAAAGTGTCGGTGGATAGTGGGTTGTCGACGAAAGTCAAACCCTTACGCATCGAGGATACCGAGGTAAAGCAGTTGCGGAACAAGTCCATTCGGATGGTAAAGGTCCGGTGGGATAATTGCGGCCGAGAGGAGCTAACTTGGGAGAGAGAGCAAGCGATGCTTGCGGAGTACCCCGAGCTATTTCCCTCAGGTAAATTTTCTTTAAAAACTGTAATTTCCTGCTATTACTGTTTTCGAAATTTCGGGACGAAATTCTTTTAAGGGGGGTGGAGTTGTAACACCCCAAAGATCGTGGTTCAGCGAGGTAGGCGGAATGGTAGTGTTGCGCTCGAGATAGGCTCAAGATTCCAGATCAGGTCAATGCGCACGACCATTGTCATCTTCGCGCACGACCAGTGAGTGTGCGCCAATGATCGTGCGTAACCCGCAAAGAATCGGAGTTCTGTCTCGGCTTATGCACACGACCATTGTCCTCTTCGCGCACGACCAGTGATCGTGCGTTAATTCAGAAGAAAATCGAGTTCTGTCTCAGACAGTGCGCACGACCATTCCCCTCTTCACGCACGACCACTGACCGTGCGCCTGTGATCGTGCGCCCTGTTTATTCTGTTCCGCGATTTTGAGCGGAGAAGAAGATCGAACCGTCCAAATCTTTTGGGATTTGATCCAACGGCTAGGTTTAGTTGCGGGAGACCTTTAGGGCTGATGAGAGGGGGTTAAACCTCATATTCTCTAAGCCATTCTCTCTCCAAACCCTAGAGAAAGAAGGAGGAGCCAAGGAAGAAGAAGGGAGATTCCGCCATTGACGGAGCTCCGGAGCTCCGTTTCGCGAACCGTTTCTAGATCTGGAGAGTGCAGCCCGGTGCGGTCATTTCCCTCCGTCTAGAATCTCGGATCCATGGCGAAAAAGAACGCTCCTAGGGTAACGATTTCTTCTCCCGTTGTTTGGACTTGTCTTTTGTCCTCTCCTTCGTTTCTCTATGCTTGCATGAGGGATCCCTTTCACCAAATGGGTGAAGTGTAGGATTCCCTCAAGTTCTCCGGAACTCCGGGTCGATTGTGTCCGTCCCCGGCATATTGCATGTAGAAAATCCGGTAGTCGTGCGGATTTAGGCATTTTGTGTGAAGCCTATTCGTGGCCGTGAGCCCGAATCGGTGATGCTTGGATTGCGACGTTGCATTTAGGTTAAGCCTAGAATGCGTGTCGGAGAATGACTCCGTGAAATCATCTATAGTAGTGCGGGATTTAAGTGTAGGCGTCTTGTGAAGATCCTAACGAAAGCCCCATGCTTTGAGATTGGATGAAGGCAAACCTTCACCGCGAAATTGATGCGGAGCGTATTATACCTCCCCTTTTTGAGTATTTGTGAAGCCTAGATCCTTGTGAAGGGATTAGGTGCGTAGCTTATATTTGTGTAGCACTTGAAGGTGCTAAATCCTTACGGGCCGAGGCGAAGCCGTACCCGCGTCGTGCGACAGATCGCGACGATTAGAGCACGGGCAAAGCTAAACCGAACCCGTTTCCATGCAGATCGGTAAGAGGTCCCTACCTCATGTAGCCGTGTGATCATGGGAGAGGTCGTGGAAGGTGGTTTACCTAGACCGACCAAAAGCTCTTTTTCCCACATAAGGCGATGGCCCTTACGGTGGAGTGTTTGTGGAATTGATGTTGTTAGCCTCATGCGGTTGTTTAGGCGGTTGCCGGGAACCTTCGGGTGAACCCAACCAACATCATGTGCATACCTAGGTTCCCTCCTTTTTGATGCTCAACCTAGAAGATTGAATGTGCTTGAAACCTAACCTTGTGTAGTTGCACTTTCTTTATTTTAGTACTTGTGCTAGTATGGCTTGCTTGCAGGGTAGAATCTCCGCCACCCCGGGAAAGGGGTGGGGTCGTTATAATTTGGTCAGCTGTGATGACCGTTACCTTGTTTGCCACCGCTTGGTGGAATGTTCTTATGCAGGTGCAGGTGAGCCTAGCGGGAAATAGCGGGCGGTGGCCCCTTTTGCTGAGTTGGCCCTTGAAGGCCAGCCTCCTTTTTAGCTTTCTCATGTATTGCCGGCCTGCGTGCCGATGTATGTTTTGGAGTTTTTGGTACATTTGCTAAATGTAAGGCCTTAAGGCCATAACTCACTTTCTTGGTTTCATTCCTATGATAGTGGACAATTTTATTGGAAATGTTAAATCTTTATGCTTCCGCTAGTGTTTAGTATACTCTGTTGTAGTTTCTTTCTGTTTATCACCTTTTAACTCCTCGCTAGTGTGGTTAGTATGGCGTGGGGTCCCGGCCGGACCTACTATTATATTATTCGTACTGGCAGGGTGTTACATGCTGAGCCACATGATCCAAAGGTTGTGGAGAGTTTTGATGCAGTTTTTGAGCCAGAGAATGCTGGTGCTGATGAAGGGCGTGCTGAAGAAGCAGATGTACAGATTCCAGATCAGGATGAGATTCCAGATCAGGATGAGATTCCAAATTAAGATGAGATTCCAGATAAAGGGGGAGCTTTACCTGTTGATGTTCCACCGATGGTGGAGGTGCCCCTCAGGAGGTCTGATAGAGCACGGAGGCCCAGCTCCAGATATCCACTGCAAGATTATATCTTGTTTACTGATGCTGGTGAGCCTGAGTCTTTTGTGGAGGCTCAGAGATCTGAAGACAGAGAGTTTTGGGCAGCAGCGATGGAGGAGTTGGACTCGCTCCAGAAGAACGAGACCTATGACTTGGTCAGACTACCAAAGGGGAGGAAAGCTTTGAAGAACAAATTGGTCTTCAAGCTGAAGTCTGATGAAAATATCTCCCAGCCTAGGTACAAGGCAAGGTTGGTAGTTAAAGGGTTCAGTCAAAGACATGGTGTAGACTTTGATGAGATATTTTCACCAGTAGTGAAAATGTCCTCTATCAGACTGGTGTTGGGGTTGGCTGCCTCCATGAATCTTGAAGTTGAGCAGACGGATGTCAAGACTGCTTTTCTGCATGGAGATCTGGAGTAGGAGCTGTACATGGATCAGCCCAAAGGCTTTGAGTCCAAGGGCAAGGAGCATTTGGTCTGCCGACTCAACAAGAGTCTTTATGGGTTGAAGCATGCACCCAGGCAGTGGTACAAGAAGTTTGACTCCTTCATGCTGAAGAGCAAGTTCCAAAGGACCGGGGCTGATCACTGTGTCTATGTGAAGAGGACTGAAAGAACCTTTACAGTTATGCTGTTGTATGTGGATGACATGCTGATTGACAGGACCAGTATTGTTGAGCTGAAGAAAAAGCTCGGTGAGTCCTTTGAGATGAAGGATTTGGGACCAGCAAAGAAGATCCTAGGGATGAAGATCACCAGGGATAGGAGTGCGGGTCTGTTATGGCTATCTCAAGTTGATTATGTAGAGAAGGTGCTGAAGAGGTTCATGATGGAGAAGGCCAAGGTGGTAGCTACTCCGTTGGGTGGACACTTCAAGCTATCTAGCTCTCAGTGCCCTTCATCTGAGAAGGAAGTGGAGGAGACGAGTCAGTTCCCCTATGCATCTGCAGTAGGGAGTTTGATGTATATTATGGTCTGCACGAGGCCAGACATAGCTTATGTAGTGGGAGTAGTGATCAGATATCTGGCGAATCCAGGGATGATCCATTGGGATGCGGTGAAGTGGATACTCCAATATCTCAGAGGTACCACAAGCCTGTGCTTGCAGTTTGGTGGAGGGTCGCCAATGCTGGTGGGGTACTCTGACTCAGATATGTCAGGAGATGTTGATTCCCGAAGGTCCACATCTGGATATGTCGTTACTTGTGGAGGGGGAGCTGTGTCGTGGCAGTCGAGGTTGCAGAAGTGCGTGGCACTGTCGACGACGGAAGCAGAATATATTGCGCTGACGGAAGTATCTAAAGACATCTTGTGGATGAAGAAGTTCATGCTTGAACTTGGACTCCAGCAAGAGGTGTTCACTGTGTACAATGACAGTCATAGCACCATTTTTCTGGCCAAGAACCCCACCTACCACTCCAAGACAAAGCATATTGATGTAAGGTATCATTGGATATAAGACGCTGTCGAGGAGAAGCTACTGAAGGTGGAGAAAGTCCACACAGATGAACATCCTTCGGATATGATGACGAAGGTCGTGCCAAGGGAAAAGCACGAGCTGTGTCGGTTGCTGATCGGCATGAAGCCCACCTGAAGGTGTCAGGTTGGGAAACTCCTCTTTACGGTCCGGAGGGGGAGTTTGTTGGGGTCCAGCCCCTAAAGAGTTGATAAAAGGATCAAGGGTTGTATCGTCGTGATGATCACCTGTGTCGTCGCGAGGAAAGTTGTATCGTCGTGATGATCACCTCTGTCATCGAGAGGTAAGTTGTATCGTCGAGATCGTGACCTGTGTCGTCGAGACGACTGGGAGATGATGGCTAGCGTTGATAGCGGGCTGTATCGTCGTGATGATCACCTGTGTCGTCAAGAGGCAAGCTGTATTGTCGAGATCGTGACCTGTGTCGTCGAGACGACTGGGAGCTGATTGCTAGCGTTGATGGAGGGCTATATCGTTGGGAAGATCACCCGTGTCGTCGAGAATGTGAGCTGTGTCATCGATATCGTTGTGTTAGCTACCGCAGGCTTATGGCTAGCGCCCGACGGTAGCTCGCGAGACCTGTTTCGTTAAGCAGCGATCGAGAGCCGTCTGATTGTCCTGGAAGTGTCTTGGATGGCCAAGATCACTTCGTCTATTTACCCTAAATAGGCAGAAACGGTTTGTCAGAAAGAGTTCGTTCCTTTGAGAGCTGTCACGGTAAAAATCGTGCGAGAGAAGAAGTGTTTGCTGCCATTGTTGCTGGAGGAGTTCTTTAAGGAGGAAGAACATTTTTTCTCAGATTGGTGACTTTGTCTTTGCTGTAAGAGTGTTTTTTGCTTAGTCTCGTCTTCGTTTGCTTTTGTGCTTGAAGAGAGATTTGAGTTCTTGCTCTTTGTTTGGAGAAAAGTTATTTTTACCGTGGTTGGGAAGAGGGATTCAATTTGTGAATCCAAGGAGGATCTAGGTTGGTCAAACCTAGATTGTTTGTTGTAATCCGTTATTGTTATTATAGTGGATTGTTCGTGTGCCCCGCCCCGTGATTTTTCCCTCATTGCTTTAGAGAGGGTTTTTCACGTAAAATCCGTTGTCCTCTAGTTGTGTGCGTTTTCTGTGTTCTGTGTATTGTTGCGTTTAATTTTATCTTCTAGCGTGCTCAAATTTTGCAAGAGGGTTATATCCCTACACTAATAACAAATTCGGAAAGCTAATTCCATGGAAACGAACAAACCTTTAATTGAATTCTGTCCAAACCATAAAGATCTTCGTATAATAAATTAGTTGTTGAATGGTCAGATCAGTTAATCAGCTGTCTACAGGAAAGACGGGCGAGAATTTGCACATCCTCAATATTAATTTCTATTTCTGTTTCCGCATGACTATGGTTTCAAAGTCAAACAGGAAGAAAAAGTCTGCCACTAATCGTATTCACAATCTTATTCTCTACTTTACATATATATCTCCTATATATAATGAAAGGCAATGAAGCCCGTTCAGTTCATCTCTTTCGCTCTCTCTCAATCTGCATCTCTCTACCTCTTTAACTCTCATGGGTGGAGTACTACAACAAGCCATCTCTCTCCTCACCTTCCTCGTTGTCATCAGCGCCACCTGTACTTTTCAGCCATGCACCGCCCGGCCGATGCTCGTCATCCGCAAAGCAGAAACAAGGGCGGACCTCAACGTTGTCATCGTCCTTCAAACAGAAAGGAAGCTGGAAGTTTCGGCCATGGCTTCTTCCTCTGCAACTGCGGCAAAGCTGGAGGAGCTATACCGGCCCCTCCTCGTTAACCTCCTCCCAAGGGGAAGGATTCCATCTTCTGGCCCCAGCAGAGGAACGGATCGGCATAATTACTAGTTCACCCAATGATTCAACCGCTCAAGCCATTCTAGAATAAAAAAAATTAAGGTTTTAGCTGTAAACTGATCTCCATTTTAGAGGTTGATGTCATAACATGCCAATGTTGAGATTGTTTTAAATTAAAATATTATTTAAGTTGATGTAAGTTAGAGAATGAAGTTTTGATTTGAATGTATAGTTGATCATCGGCTAATTATAATCTCTATATTATATATAGTCAAATATATTCTTATTTTGTTAATTTAATGACTTAAGATAGATTATAATTTATTTCAATTTTTTTTAAAAATAAATGTATCGTGGACGGGGTACTGTCACGGTTGGCCGTAGAGGCAAAGACCAATGACAATCCCCCGTGTGTATGTATGTGTGTGTCTATATATATTATATTATATAAGTGAATATAGCATTCTCCATGCTCTTATCGTGCTTTCATTTTCCACCGTTGGATCTTTCACATGTTTTATCCGAAACATCTTTAATATAAAAAAATAAAAATAAATTTTTCGGGAGAGAGAGAGAGTGGGAGAGAGAGAGAGAAAGAGAGGAGCGAAAGAGAGGGAAAAAAATAATCTTTTTAAGTATATAAGTTTTTTTTTCACAAAATAAATATTATAATATTGATTTATATTTTTTACGGTCATTTTGAGTACTTATATGTATATGTTGTGGGGGCAGCCCGCAGACGCATCGAGAACGGTCGAAGGCCGCCTCGATGTGGTCGAAGGCCGCCTCGATGTGGTCGAAGGCCGCATCGATGTGGTCGCCAGCCGGATACTCTCGCGCTTGGCCGTAGGGGCGGAGCCCCGTGTCGGACACTCGTGTGTGTGTGTGTGAATATAAATATATATATATATATATTCTTCTGATTCAAACATCTGGAAGGAAAAAATTCAAAGCAATAATTGAAGTTGGACCCCAATTTATTTGATTACATTAATGCTGATCTTGGGAATGGCTAGCACGTGCGGATAATATAAATTTTTCTTATATAAGAAAGAGTATCTAAGCATTTTTATTTTATTTTTGGTGTGCATATAGAGGTGCAAATTTGGCCCGAGCCCGGTTGCCCGGCCTAGGTCTGAGTCCGGTTAGCCTCGGGCCCGGTGAGGCTTTGCCTTGTGCCCAGTGTAAACCTGCCACCTTTTAATGTAGATTGGGCAGGCGTAGCCTGTCCAGCCATTAAAAGTTGGGGATGTAGCCCCAACATTAAATGCTGGGCCTCCTCCCCAGCATTAAAGGGTGGTGGTGCAGCGCTAGCGTATAATGCTGGCCACCCAACTCAATTTCTGCAAAATTACAGTAGCAGCTGCCATTTGGGAACAGGAGCTGCCAAATGGTTGCCCTGTTGCCAAATGGCTGCCATTTGGGAACTCCTGTTGCCAAATTGCGGGGGAGCTAACCAAGCTCGGGCCTGGTCTAGTGGGCTCCCCTAGCCCCCCTCTCTTTTAAAGGGGGTCTGGTGTGCCTGAGATCGGGCCTGAGCCCGACATCCATAATGCCCGAGCTAAACCTGTGCTCGTCGGGCCTGTTTACACCCTATACATGTGACATTAATAGTATTTGGCTATTACTAGATACACCCTGCAATGGCTGATATCGAGTTCGTCGAGTATTGTCACTATCACATGCATATTATCTACAAAAAGCTCATGCACTATCACTAAATTAATTATAATATAATATAAATAATTTATCAAATTACTTATGAAACATATTTGATATATTTATACTTGACGGGGTCTCCCTCAAATTATAGGAATTCCGGGCTGCGATTAGCCGGAATTCCATGACTCCCACAGAATGTCCAATGGACATTCCTTCTAAAGACTGTTTAGAAGAATAAAGAAATTCAAACACAAATGATAGAGAATAAATCTGCTAAACAAGAAAGAAAACTGAGCACAACAGATCATATATTTCTGTCTGTCGAAATAGGGCTCCTGCTTCTTCCTCCTTCTACCCTAAGACAGAACATAACAAGATCTTCTCTGCACAGGAAAAGAGAATAACAACACTCCCGCCTCCTCTTCCTCATCACATTGCAGCAAGTCAACAAAAGTGCTCAGAGAAATAGGATCAAACTCATAAGCCTTACAATCATCACTATCATAAGCAAGAGTTCATCATATTCAGATCCTGAAATAAATAGAAGCTACAACATTCAAAGAGACAACTTCTGAAGGATTCTTCCTGAAGAATCCTTTTATCTTCTTTCTTCTCATTCTATTTTTCTCATTCTCCAACTGTAAAAGAGTTTTAAGAATCCCTCTTCCAAAGGATTCAGTGGTTCTAAGAGTCTCCTTATCAAAAAATCAGTGGTTCTAAGAGTCTTCTTATTAAAATACTCAGTGATTCTGAGAGACTCCTTATCAAAAGGCTCATGCACAGTTAGTGCAATCCTACTAGGGAGGTAGAAGAGTGGACAACCCACATTTTAGGGAACCACTATAAAATTCTGTGTCTTCTGCATTGAATTTCTGTGCTGTCCAGTTTACTGCTTTTCTGTTTTATATTTCCTGTGATTACTTTATTCTGCTTTTGGTGTTGATAATTGCATAGCACTTAGTATTTTTATTATGTGTGCATAATTATGGTATAAAAGATTTAAAACTCTATTCTCCCCCCTCTAGAGAATATTCAGAGGCACACTGTGCACTTTCAGTCTCATGTCTGTCTTTATCAACTACTTGAGATCGGCAAGAATAAAGTTCACCATGGCTTTGTTCTGCGCAACCTTCACAGTGAAGTCGTTGAAGGAGGGGAAGAAGAAGGAGGAGTTCAAAGGGCTCTTGTACTTCTCCTGCAATGACATAAAGGTTCTGAATCTTCCCAACAAGATTCCCTACTGGACAGAAAGATTTTTGGTCTTTGAGGGCGATCTCGTCGGTTTCAAATCCTCACCGTCTCGCCGAGGAGAAGGGGTTTTCCGCAAACCCAAGGTTAACTTGGAAGAAAAGATCAAGCTCCCGGCCTTCTTGGCGGACAAGCACTTCGATCTCCTTCACTATTTGGCGATCGGGCCTAAGATCGCCGCGATCACTCCAGAAGAGAGTAAGAAGATTCCCGCGGTCTCTTGCGATCTCACAATTGTTTTCCTTTGATTTTTCTAACTATTTTGTCTCTTTTCAGCGACTTTCGCGGTCCCCACAATCGATCCTGTGGCGCCGGATGAAGAAGCTCTCACTCAAAGAGAAATGTGGCAGAAAAGAGACCGCGAGAGGGAAGTAGTTGAGCCCGCTGAAGAGTAGGAGTCTGCTGGCAAGCCCTTCCCTCTGACCGTCTTTGGCAGAAAATAGAAAGACAACAATGGGAAGCCCCTCCTCAAGTGGAATGCAAAGGGAAAGAGTGTGAAGCTTTCCACCGCCCTTCCTCTCTAGAGCGGAAAGTTGATGCGTCATGCCCACGCGATCACCTCTATGCTCTATGGCGAGAGCAATACCAAGGAAGCATATAACCATGAGACCGATATACTCCCTGATATGGCCGCGTAAGCAACCGTTAAGAGTACGATCTTAAATCACCATATGGGGCAGTCTCTCCACATGGTCATGAAAGATATAGCTTTCCTACAAGGCAAACTACATATAAGAATACCTTACCTGCGGTTTTCCATTTTCTTTTCTGTGACCGCGCGATCTGATTCACTTTTCTTTTGCAGAGGTTGAAGAAAGATGCTTATGATATTGAAAATCATGATTTTCAGAAAGCCATGATGAAGCACATGAAGAATGTGTCGGACATGACGATCACTAAGCTTCGTGAGAGTGCCAATGTCTCCTCCGAGTTCCAAGAAGTAGAATTCGCCGATCTCTTCCTTGAGATGGTGAAAATGATAGCGGAAGAGTCGATCACAATATCCGAGACTGCAGAAGAAGACGAAGAAGTCGAGATCGCTGAGGATGCAGATAAAGGAAGCGATCATTCTACCATGAGTGGGAGTCAATATGTTCTTGGCGATGATATAAGCTCTGTTGCGGCCTCAAGCTCCGGGTCTAGAATTCCGCAAACAAGCTCAGAAGAATCTTCAGAAGAGACCGATTCTTCATCATCAGAAGAGCGGTCTCCGAAGAGACTGAAGAGTGATTAAGAAGACCAGAAATTTTGTATAGAAACTTTTCTTTTATCCACTCAAAATTGTAACTGTCGTTATTGAGACCGCGCAAGCACTGTACTTAGAAACAATGAAATGAAAAGAAACAAATTTGTGTACCTTTTTTTGTCTTTTGTGAATGAATGTATATCTTATATTAAGTATGTTTTATGTCGATCTTATATTTTATCAATTTGTGATGTAGGGCTACCGTGACTACGTGCTCGCTACGCTAACGGAAACGGAAACAACTTTCAACATAAAATAAGGAGGGGGCTCTGACCAAAAGCGAACGTAAAGAGGTCGTGCTTGCTCTCAAAGATCTCGTTCCAAGAGTACTCCGACCAAGAGCGGCAAATAAAGAGGTCGGGTGGGCTCCCAAATCCGAATAACAAAATAAAACAAGAAGATTCACAACCGGACTCGATACCACGTCCTTAGACAAGACTTACCTCTCCAACAAGCACACAACTCACCGCACCTACACAAGCATCTATTCCATCAATCGATTCGTTTCAAAACGCAGCGGCAATATTGCGGAGCGGCGGTGAACATTCAAGCGGCGATAAAGCTTTAGTTGAGATTAACTCCCTTGTTAACGCCAAGAGCACCAATCTTGGAGGGCAAACCAAGGCTAGGCCGAGTTTCGCTCCCACAACGGATCTTCCCGATCCGGACAACAAGAGGTTCAATAACAACACTTATAGTTCAGATTTTTGCAAGCGAGAAGATTAAGATCACGGATAAAACGATTCGACAAAACCTCGACAAAATAAACGTAGAAGAATCCCTAGAAAGGGGAGGGGTTACCCAACCAAGAACATGCATGCACTCAAGATAGATGTGGGAGAATCTCTCTCTCCACGGTTCCACCGGCGTCGCACCGAAGGGAGTAGCACCCTTTCTTCCTTGGATTCGCACCGCGGAAGTCTCGCCGGAGTCGCACCGAAGAGGATGGAGGAATGCAATGGATGGTATCACACCATAAAGGGGGGCGGCGTCAAGGAGGTTCTCCTCTTGGCCGAAACTCTCACGAAGGAGGGGATTAGGTTTTTGTTTTTTCAAGTCTACGTTACTCTCATCAAGCCTCCTTTAAATAGGAGTTTACAAAATACATCAAATCATGATGGCTAACTAATCCACCATCAAAACAGTTAAACGCACACCATTGTTCAAAATTTAGGAAATGAAAAATAAACAAGAGCAAAATGAATATAAAATTATTTTCAAGATATGAAATAATTTTATATCCGCAAATATGAAATAAACGATCTAAAAATAACTAGAAGACTTCAAGCGGGTTTGGTACGCCGCGGGCGGAGGTTGTAACTCCGGTTTCCGTTAGCATCTTCATGGCGCCTCAAGTCCTTGTAGTGTTGCGCTTCGGCAACCGGGTCGTCATCAGAAAGTGGTGGTGGGGTCGCGCCATCAATCCTCCCCCACTCAAAATCAAGCATCTCCGATGCGTGGTCCGAGAGGTAGCGACGGAGAAGATCAGCATCCAGTCGTTGAAGCTCCGTCGCAAGGACCCATGAATCGTCTGAAGGAGGGAGACCACACCAACGAATGAGGAATCGGTAAGTAGTACCCTCCGAGGTAGTAAGTGGCTCCGCAGCAAGTATCATGTCCGGGGTGAGAAAGGTCTTCGGAAACCTGGGGAACATATCAGCAGTAGGAGTAAAAGTATGCGACTTACCATCCGGTGAAATACCTGTGGGGACCGACAGAGAGAGGTCATCCGTACTACCACTCCCCAACCCATTAGAATATTTGGTGGAAGGAGAAGACGTCAAGGAATTCAACTCATGTGGAGGCGATACAAACATCGTTAAATCCGAGATGTAAAAAATAGGGGAGACTCCTCATTCGGCAGACAAATCCAAAACAAAAGCCTTGTCACCTATTTTCTTGATGATCCGAAAAGGGCCGGCGCGCTTAGGTGCTAACTTTTAACGGTGCCAGATGGCAAACGCTCGGGAACTAATCGTACTAAAACCAAATCACCAACCTTGAAGTGTGACACTCTCCGATGTATATTGGCGTGCGCCTGATAAGAATCGTACTGAGAAGTCAAGGTAGCTCGTATACGTGCATGAAGGTCGTGAATATGTTGGGCGAAGGATTGTGCAAATTGACTTGCCTTGTATGTTAGGGGCAAGGGAACCAAGTCAAGAGGCACAGGGGCCTTGTACCCGTGGACAATCTCATTTGGTGACAGACCGGTGGACCGATTTTTGGAATTGTTGTAGGCTAACTGAGCATGGGGAAGAAGAAGATCCCATGTGCCTTTATGATCATTCACGAGGCATCTAAGAAGGTTCCCTAGGCTCCGGTTAACCACCTTAGTTTGCCCATCGGTTTGAGGATGATAGGCGGAGGAAAACAATAGTTTGGTACCCATTAGGATCCAAAGTGTCTTCCAGAAGTAGCTCGTATACTTAACATCTCTATCTGAGACTATTGTCTTCGGCACTCCCCGGTGACTAACGACTTCCTTAAAATATAGCTTTGCAATATGAGACGCGTCGTTGGTTCTAGTGCACGGTATAAAATATGCCATTTTGGAGAACCTATCCACAACTACGAAGATGGAATCGTGACGACGAAAAGTGGTGGGTAAGCCTAAGACAAAGTCCATGCTCACGTCCTCCCAAGGTATGGATGGTATAGGCAATGGAGTATATAACCCGACGTTGGTTTTGGTGCCCTTGGAAACTTGTCAAGCACGACAACTACTCACTACCCATCCTACCATTGCCTTCAAATTTGGCCAATAAAACTTTTCTTCAACCAGGATGATAGTCTTATCTCTACCGAAATGGCCACTCAACCCGCCACTATGCAGTTCCCAGATGATATGGTGACGTAAAGATGACTGTGGAATACATAATTTTGCATGTTTAAATAGGTAACCATCCTTGATAACGAACGCAGTAATAGTGGGGGGTGGGGGGGGGGGGGAACTATCCTGGGCAGATAGGTAAGAATCCTGGAAATCCGGGCATGTAGCGTACTCATCTTTGATTCGCTCGAACCCGACAACGTTAACCTCCATAGTGGTGACTAAAATGGCTAGGTGACTAAGAGCGTCCGCAACCCGATTGTCCGACCCCTTGAGGTGTTTGAGATTAAAAGTGTAACCCTGTAGGAAGGATACCCACTTGGCGTGACGCGGGCTGATTTTATGTTGGCCATTGATAAATCGTAATGCTTCGTGATCGGAGAGGATCACGAACTCCTTAGAGAGGAGATAATGCCGCCAGTGGTGCAAGCATCTAATGGCCGCATAAAATTCCCTATCATAATTGGAATAATTCAATTTAGCGCCCACCAACTTTTCACTAAAGAAACTCACAGGGTGCCCTTCCTGACTCAAGACACCTCCTATTCCCACGCCCGAAGCGTCACAAGTAAGCTCAAAGACTTTTGAGAAGTCAGGTAGACGTAAGATGGGTGCCTCAGTCATAAGCTCCTTGATGCGTTGGAAAGCGATGGTGGCGGACCTCGTCCAATTAAACTCACCTTTTCTCATGCAGTCACTAATGGGGGCCATGATGCTGCTAAAGTCTTTGATGAAACGGTGGTAGAAAGTTGCCAACCCATGGAAGCTCCTCACCTCACGTATCGTGGTCGGCTCGGGCCAATCCTTAATCACCTTAACCTTGCTTGGGTCAACTCTAATGCCCTCTGTTCCAACGATGTAGCCTAAGAACTCCACTTCCGTAACATGGAAAGTGCATTTCTTGAGATTAAGAAATAAATTTTCCTTCCGTAGGGTGGAAAGAATCACTCTCATGTGGGAGACGTGCTCGGGGGTAGCAGTGCTGTAAACCAAGATGTCATCGAAGTAGACTACCACAAACTTCCCCATGAATGGCTGAAAGACATGCGTCATCATCCGGGAGAATGTGCTGGGGGCATTGGATAGCCCGAAGGGCATCACAAGCCACTCGTATAACCCATCCTTAGACTTAAACGTCGTCTTCCATTCATATCCCTCGCGGATCCTTATCTGGTGATAGCCGCTTCATAAATCTAACTTAGAAAATATGGTGGCGCCAGACAAGACATCTAGAAGGTCATCTAAGCGTGGTATAGGAAATCGGTACTTGATGGTGATTTTGTTGATAGCGCGGCTATCAACACACATCCGCCATGTACCATCCTTCTTGGGGGCAAGAAGGGATGGCACCGCACAAGGACTCATGCTAGTCCTAATGAATCCTTTTTTCATCAAATCCTCGATCTGAGTCTGTAGCTCTTTGTGGGCCGCGGGATGAAGCCTATAGTGGGGTTGGTTCGGCAAGGACGAACCCGGAATGAGATCTATCACATGCTGTATGTTCCTCAATGGAGGTAACACAGAAGGCAACTCTTCTGGGTACACGTCCTTATACTCGTCCAAAAGTGCTCGTAACGCCCTAGGCCACTCATTCAATGCTTCCGTTTCACCCTTCGCACCCATAAGAACTAATGCGTACATACTCCCTCAAGAAAAGGATCTCTCACAATCTCTCTCCTACCAACTAGGCTCAAAGCCTTCCTCTCGGTCGGGACGGTAGTGTCCTTAGCCAAAGCTACCGGCTCCTTCGGAACGGTCGGTCTCAATGTGATGGTCTTACCATTGAATTTGAATTCATAAGTATTGGCTCGACCAAAATGTGCGACGTCACGGTGATAAAGCCAAGGGCGGCCTAATAACATGTGGCACGTGTCCATGGGGAGGACGTCGCGCCAGACCTCATCCGTGTAAGATTTAAAGGTAAGGGGGACCAATCAACGCTTGCTAACCGGGACGGTAATTTTGCTAATCCAAGCTACCTGGTAGGGTGTGGGGTGTGGTTCCGTGGTCAGATTCATACATATAACAACGTTCTCAGAGATAACATTCACACAGCTACCGCTATCTATAATGAGCTTGCACATCTTTTCACCACTCTTAAAGATCAGAGAGAAGATACTCGTCCTCCTCCAGTCATCTAGCGGACGTGGAGTGGTTAGAATACAACGCATCACCATGAGGGGGGATCGTCTTCCAAATCGCTTGGGACCCCTTCGGGGTCGCTCTCCTCGTCGGCCTCATACACATAGTCAGTAGAATCGGCGGCCATGTCTAAGAGGCCAACGGCTTTAGTCTTAGTTGGGCATTCAAAGGCATAGTGGCCTTGAACACCGCAAGAATAACATGTGGTATTGGCCTTGCTAACTTTCCCAATGGGAAAACGCTCACTCGTGGGGTTCCTAGTGTTCCTAGCGGTGATCACGACGGACTTAGACTCGGTGACTCTAGATCTTCCCTTGTCCGGATAGGTGGAAGAAGATGCTCCAACGGTGGGCTTATTCCTCGTGTGGGAATAGCGGGAGTGAGCCTTGGCGGCTAAGTGTTTTTCAATGTCTAGGGCGGCATTGAAAGTCGTGTTCAGATCTGTGTGCCCATAACGCAAGAGCTTCTGCTGGATATCGGGTTGAAGCCCCTTACGAAACCTGGATAATGTGACCTCTGGGAGTTACCTAAGCTCGCAACGCACCATACGGTCTTTCAACTTTCCCATATACTCGGCCATCGAATTTGAACCTTGCCGCAGGGTGGCTAGTTCATCGAACATCTCTGTTTGGTGGTAAGCGGGGACGTATTGGTCGGTGAGCAAATTTTTCATCACCGCCCATCCGATAGGTGGGACTCCCTGTCCGGCTCCCAACCTCCTTTCCTCATTCAGCCAAAAGGTTTTTGCACGACCTGTCAACTTCATGCGGGCGACTTGGACCTTTTGGAGATCCGTGAGATTGTGCCACTGGTAGTAACATTCCATATCAACTACCCAGCTAAGGAAGACCTGGGGGTCTCCCATGCCATCGTAGGTGGGGGCATCAATCTTGATGGCCCTAGTGATATCGAAACCACGCTCAGGACGGTGTTCTCGAGGAGGCACTCGGGGTTGGTCTCCATCAGAATCCGAATCAGTGACCGGTTGGTGCTGGTTGGGCCCCTCAACATCACTGGGTGGTGGTGGCGGTCCTGCTTGATTCCATAAAATTTGTTCTAACATCGTCCTAAGCTCAGTCATTTCGGTACGTAGACCTTCTATGGCCTCGGTGTTGGGATCATTGTGCTGATTCGCAGCCATCCTAGATGTAAACGGTGTCGTGTACTCCGTTCCTAGCCTAGTGCGCATTCAGGTTCAGGAAAAATTTTGGAAAGATGATTTTTCCTAGGGCTGTAGCTAGAATGAACATAGGATATTTTTAGAGATTCCTGACGTGAATAATACGTAGATCGTAACGATTTTTTTTTTCAGAATTTCGCTGATAAATGACAAATTTAGCCCGCTATTCGCAGACCACAGAATTTTTTTTTTTATTTTCTAATGATCAGAACGACCAACAAGGAACGCAGAGAGGATGTTTGCAACGTGGGAGTTGAAACGACCGCCTCTGATACCAAATTGATGTAGGGCTACCGTGACTACGTGCTCGCTACGCTAACGGAAACGAAAACAACTTTCAACATAAAATAAGAAGGAGGGGGCTCTGACCAAAAGCGAACGGAAAGAGGTCATGCTTGCTCTGAAAGATCTCGTTCCAAGAGTACTCCAACCAAGAGAGGCAAATAAAGAGGTCGGGTGGGCTCCCAAATCCGAAAAACAAAATAAAACAAGAAGATTCACAACCGAACTCGATACCACATCCTTAGACAAGACTTACCTCTCCAACAAGCACACAACTCACCGCACCTACACAAGCATCTATTCCATCAATCGATTCGTTTCAAAACACAGCGGCAATATTGCGGAGCGGCGGTGAACATTCAAGCAGCGATAAAGCTTTAGTTGAGATTAACTCCCTTGTTAACGCCAAGAGCGTCAATCTTGGAGGGCAAACCAAGGCTAGGCCGAGTTTCGCTCCCGCAACGGATCTTCCTGATCTGGACAACAAGAGGTTCAATAACAACACTTATAGTTCAAATTTTTGCAAGCAAGAAGATTAAGATCACGGATAAAATGATTCGACAAAACCTCGACAAAATAAACGTAGAAGACACTAGAAAGGAGAGGGGTTACCCAACCAAGAACATGCATGCACTCAAGATAGATGTGAGAGAATCTCTCTCTCCACGGTTCCACCGACGTCGCACCGAAGGGAGTAGCACCCTTTCTTCCTTGGAGTCGCACCGCGGAAGTCTCGCCGGAGTCGCACCGAAGAGGATGGAGGAATGCAATGGATGGTATCACACCATAAAGGGGGGCGACGGCAAGGAGGTTCTCCTCTTGGCCGAAACTCTCACGAAGGAGGGGATTAGGTTTTTGTTTTTTCAAGTCTACGTTACTCTCATCAAGCCTCCTTTAAATAGGAGTTTACAAAATACATCAAATCATGATGGCTAACTAATCCACCATCAAAACAGCTAAACGCACATCATTGTTCAAAATTTAGGAAATGAAAAATAAACAAGAGCAAAATGAATATAAAATTATTTCCAAGATATGAAATAATTTTATATCCGCAAATATGAAATAAACGATCTAAAAATAAATAGAAGTCTTCAAGCGGGTTTGGTACGCTGCGGGCGGAGGTTGTAACTCCAGTTTCCGTTAGCATCTTCACGGCGCCTCAAGTCCTTGTAGTGTTGCGCTTCGGTAACCGGGTCGTCATCAGAAAGTGGTGGCGGGGTCGCACCATCAATTTGCGATCTCATCATGATTCCTGATGAAGAAAAGTTGATCGCAATTAGCATCAATCGGTCTCTAGACTTAACAGGAGAATGATCATCCTCATTATATGAGATCTCATTTTTAAGATGAATGAAATTTGCATTCGATCTCAATGCTTTAAATGCTGCTGAGTTTGAATTGACAGATGTAGAAGAGAAGATACCATCTTGAACATATAATGAACTATAATCAGAGAGTAGCCGATAATCAATAATGGCGGTCTCTTGTTCGTCAGACCGCCCTATAATAAGATCAGAAGTATTAATTTTAACCACATGAGATCGCTATATTATGAGATAACCCATAGTGTCAACTGTTTGTAAATGAGGATCTCCAGCACATGAGATCTTCTGCAAAGAAGCCAAATTATTATAATTCATAAATGATGAAGGTCAACACTACAGTCTACTTAGAATAGTCCTCAAGAGATGAGCGACGGCCTCAAATGATCCAGACCGCTGCTTCTGTGGTTGATATAATTGAAAAACCTTGAACTTTTATTACAGATAGATAACCATCAATCTCAACTTTTCCAGACCGCCCTTTAACATAGGATAGAAGAGAGATCTTGTAACACCCCAAAAATCAGAGTTCCGCGAGGTAGGCGGGGTGGTAGTGCTGCGCTCGGGATAGGCTAGGAATTCCATAGCAGTTCAGTGCGCACGACCAGTGTCCTCTTCGCGCACGACCAGTGACCGTGCGCATGTGATCGTGCGTTAGTCGCAAGGATTCGGAGTTTTGTCTCGAATAGTGCGCATGACCAGTGTCCTCTTCGCGCACGACCAGTGACCGTGCGCATGTGATCGTGCGCCCTGTTTATTCTGCTCCGCGATTTTGAGCGGAGAAGGAGATCGATCCGTCCAAATCTATTGGAATTTGATCCAACGGCTGCGATGGATGGCTGGGGTGGGTGGGGTTTAGGGCTTGGTAGAGGAGTTAAACCCTCATTATTTCCAAGGCTTTCTCTCTCTTAGGTTGGAGAAAGGAGGAGGAGGCAAGGAGGAAGAAGATGGGGAATCCGCCATTGCCGGAGCTTCGGAGCTCCGTTCGCCGATCCGAGACCGGCAGTGCGTAGAGGGCATCAAGGTGCTTCTTCCCCACTGTTTGTTTGCAAGCTTCTCATGGCTAGGAGGAGATCTCAAAAGGTAACGACATTTCTCCTCCCGGTCTTTAGGATGCGTGTTTGGCATCTCTTCTTTTTCTGCATTTTGGCACCGGATCCGTCGAGTGAGAGGGATCCGGGTCGCCTTGGTTCAAGAGAAACCACCGGGTTGATTGTGTCCGTCCCCGGCATGTTCTGCACTAGAGATCCGCTCCGCTAGAGGATTAGGCATTGTGGGTGAAGCCGGATTTGTGGCCGTTGGTCCGATCCGGTGATGTTGATTTACGCACATTTTAGGGGTTTTGTTAGAAATTCGATTACGGCGAACTCGTCGTTGTGATGCCCTTGTAGCTTCGTGTGGTAACGAATGTTGGGTTTAGGGCGGAGAAATAATGTGCGGATTATGGGGCTTGTGATGCCTAGTGTTGTGCGAAGGCGCGATTGGTCTTTGTGGTCGGCTGGCTATCCCGTGAAGACCGAGATTCACGTGTGGAGAGTGTCCCGGCAAGATTAGTCCCTTCGATTGTTGACTGACGAGAATGTCTGTGCTACGGTTGAGTCCGTTGACGGTCGCTAGGCGAGGAAATCGGTGGACGTTGTCCCGAGAGTAAGCCCAGGGCCTTGGGACGTTTTGATTGCCCAGAATTCTTAGAATCGGTCTTGGTGCGTTGTTGGCGGCCCAAGCGTGTGAGCTATCAGACAAGCCCGATGGCATGGTGGGCCAGGCGAGGTGGGTCTCAGCGAGAGCGCTTGGCCTTGGGTTTTGATGCCCTTGTGGGGAAGTAATGAGTACCCTTGTGTTGGTGATGTATGATGATGTGTTAGATTCATACGCTTTAGGGCGCCTTGGGTGAAACCCGGGCTTGCACTAATTTTGCATTGTTAGGCCCCTTTTATTACCTGCTCAACATAGAAACGTGGATGATGCTTGTGACACTCATGCCAGTATTTATGTTGCTTTCCTTTATGTACATTTGCATACGAAGTGCTGACTTGCAGGGTGAAGTAGTTCCCCGGGGTCCGCTAGGACAGCCGGGAGGAGGGATGTTGTTACACCGCTTGTGGTCAGCCATTGCTGACCCTCGTTTACCGCTCTCTGTGATTTGGTTGCAGGGCACGAATCGCAGGCTGGACCCAGCGCGCCGGCCAAAAAGGCCTAAAGCCTCACGAAGTGCTTAGTTGATTTCCTGCATCACTTTCTTCGTACCTTGTTATATCCGGCTTGCATGCCGAGGTAGCTTAGGGAAAAACTATCCTTCCCCTTTTGTTGGGATGTCTTTTATTATGGAATGTTTGATGTTTTGGACATTGTTTTGTAAGGCCTTAAGGCCAGTTGGACTCCTTTGTAGTATGAACAATCTCTGTGGCTTAGTTGTTTCCGCTGTGTTGTCTGAGTTATGAGATTGGGTAGTTAATATCATCTTTTAATACTAAAGCTGTGGCGGTTATATGCTGTGGGGTCCCGGCCGGACCCATATTATATGGTCATTACAGGGGAGGTGTTACAATTTGGTATCAGAGCCAGGTTGGTTCTAGTATTCTTGCGAGGTCTAGTGTTTTTGGATCGCGTAAGAGATTGTTCACATAGGAGTATAGTGCGGGATCATGAGTATCCCTGCGTTCGGGTCTTGCGTTTAGATCCTGATGAGCGTTTATTTGTTTCCTTGCTTATTCTAGGATGTTGGCGACGATGCGGGGACATCGAGGAGGCAAGAGGAGCCTTCGGGGAGTAGTGCTACTGCTCCAGGCCTCATGAATGTGGGCATGTCCCCGCTGATTTCTGTCGCATGCTAGCGGAGGCAATGGTAGCGGCTCAAGCTGGAGCGATGCCACGGGTTCCTATGCCGGTGGTGCAAGTTGCGACCCCTGTCACTCCGGCGGCTACGCCGGATACACCGGATGTCGAAGTAAGGCAAGCAGAGCCTCTAGCGGAGAGAGCTATTCCGATGGGTGATCGATTCATGAAGTATTTCTTGAGTTTCCACCCTCCGACATTCAAGGGAGTGGGCACTCCAACGGATGCCGAGGATTGGCTTTCGAGGATCTAGGAGCTCTTGAAGGCAGCTGAGACCCCAGCTGAGAGGCAGTCTCACTTTGCGAGCTTCATGTTAGAGGGCGATGCGAAGTTGTGGTGGGTGAACCATAACGGTCGACTTTTTGTTGGGCGTGTTCCGTCCATGGAGGAGTTCGGAAACGCTTTCCTAAAGCGTTACATTCCGGCTTCAACAAGGTTAGCACTGCAGCGACAGTTTCTGCATTTGGTGCAGCGGGAGAAGACGGTGGATGAATATCTACAAGAGTTCACTCGGTTGGGTCGGTATGCGGGCACGACAATGGCAGATGATGAAGAGAGAGATAACCTCTTTTATCAAGGGTTGAGGGAAAATTTAAGGCAACCACTCATAGCCTTGAAGAATGCGGGATTCAATGAGTTGGTCGAAGCCGCTCGCACGCTGGAGAGCGACTTGGAGCGAACTCAACGGCGAAAGGGTGTTGCGGCAAGGCAGGGAGAAGGAAAGCCTCCTAAGTCTCAGTCCCAGTGGAAGTCCGAGGGCAGCCGATGGAAGAAGAAGCCCCGTCCTAATTGGCCTGGGGAGAGAAGTGGTGCACCTTCGGGAGATTTCCGTTCCAAGGGTCCGGTTACTTGTTACCAGTGTGGCAAGGTGGGTCACATTAGTCGTTTTTGTACCGAGGGCGGAGGTGGGCCAGAGCCGAGACAAGAACAATCGGTGCGTTCGGGTCCCGGTGTTGCAGAGAAGGGGAAAGCGGCGGAGTCGAGTGCTTCGCGGTTCCCTCCAGTGCAGCCTAGGGCTATAATCTTGGGCAACAGGAAGCGATACGTCAACCCGATGTGGTGACAGGTACGAATGGTTTAAGTTCTGTTTGTTACTATAATGTAGTTTGCGGCCTTTCATGTTTGTTTTGCACGTGGTTAGGTTTCGTGCTAGTTTCGGGCTACCCCTCTCGAGTGTTGTTCGACACGGGGGCGTCACACTCTTTTCTTGCGGAAAGTTTTATCCGGAAGATTGGTGCTGAGCCCGTAGTGGCAGGAGTGGAGCTGAGTGTGCGTATGCCGAATGGGTCTTTCATGACTACCATGAGGAAGGGACGCATTGTGATGCAAATTGGCGATTGTGATTTCGTGTTGGTAGCAGCGATTCTGCCACTAGCTGAATTCGATGTTATCTTGGGAATGGACTGGCTTGCGGAGCAGCGAGCTAGTATCGACTGCCAGTTGAAGGTGGTAACCCTGAGAGGTGAAGGTAGAGCAGAGGTTAAGTTCGAAGGCCTAAGCGGAGTGGCTTACTCCCTGATTTCCGCTATGCAAATGAGGCGTGCGGTAAACCAAGGAGGCGAGGCGTTCTTAGCTTTGTTGGAGACTCACTCCACAAAGTTGGCTATTAGAGAAGTTCCGGTGGTGGAAGGATTTGAGGATGTATTCCCCGAGGAGCTTCCGGGAGCACCTCCTCAGCGTGAAATCGATTTCTCGATAGAGTTGGTACCGGGTGCGAGGCCAGTGTCGCGTCCTCCGTTTAGGATGGCACCGAAGGAACTGGCCGAGTTAAAGGTTCAGTTGCAGGAGTTGTTAGAGCAAGGGTACATTAGGCCCAGCTCTTCGCCGTGGAGCGCGCCGGTTTTGTTTGTGAAGAAGAAAGACGGAAGTATGCGGTTGTGTATCGATTACCGTGAATTGAATAAATTGACCGTTAAGAATAAATATCCGATTCCCCGAATCGATGATTTGTTCGACCAGTTAGTGGGGTCGGTGGTGTACTCCAAGTTGGATTTGAAATCGGGGTACTACCAGTTGAAGATTCGAGAAGAGGACGTTGCCAAGACAGCGTTTGGGACTCGGTATGGCCACTACGAGTTTTCGGTGATGCCGTTCGGTTTGACGAACGCGCCATCTGTGTTCATGGATTTGATGAATAGGGTCTTTCGCCCGTTCTTAGATTCGTTCGTGGTGGTGTTTATAGATGATATCTTGGTGTATTCGAAATCGGAGGCAGAGCATGAGTCTCACTTGAGGCAAGTATTGCAGACTCTAAGGGAGAATCAGCTTTATGCTAAGTTCTCAAAATGTGAGTTTTGGATCGAGAAGGTGGCTTTCTTGGGGCACTTAATTAGTGGAGATGGGGTGGCGGTAGATCCAGCGAAGATTGAAGCCATTAGAGATTGGCCTGTCTTGAGGACCGTGGCGGAGTTCCGGAGTTTCCTTGGACTAGCCGGTTATTATAGAAGGTTTGTGGAGAACTTTTCGCGGATGGCGTTGCCCCTCACCTCACTCACTCGCAAGGACCAGAGGTTTGTTTGGACATCGGAGTGTGCCCGGGCATTCGAGAATTTGAAGGAAAGATTGATGTCTGCCCCAATCCTTAGTCTTCCTAGTGGGACGGAAGGATTTCAGATCTTTAGCGACGCGTCAGGTTGCGGGTTGGGTTGCGTGCTGGTGCAGCACGGCAAGGTGATAGCGTATGGGTCAAGGCAGTTAAAGACTCATGAGAGGAATTATCCCGTCCATGATCTGGAGTTGGCGGCGGTAATCTTTGCGCTAAAACTGTGGAGACACTATGTTTATGGTGCGAAGGTGGAGATCTTCACGGATCACAAAAGCCTGAGGTATCTCCTAGACCAAAAGGATCTGAATATGCGGCAGCGTAGGTGGGTCGAGTTCCTTGGGGACTACGACGTGGAGATTCAGTATACGCCGGGTAAAGCCAACGTGGTGGCGGATGCTTTGAGTAGGAAGTACTCCGGGCAAGGTAATTGGATGGAGGCGCATAACGAGCGTTTGATTCGAGACTTGGAGTCTCTTGACATTTCTTGTGTGGCTAGAGGTGAGTCTAGCATAGCCCGTTTGAACTGGATTGAAATGCAGTGTGATATAATGGATCGGATCCGAGAGGCGACCAGTGCGGACGGGGAGTGCCAACAGTTGGTGTTGGAGGCTCAACAAAGCGAAGGCACTGCTTTGGAGATGGTTGGTGGAATTCTGAGGAGAGACGAAAGGATCTGTGTTCCGCGCTTCGGCAAGCTTCGCGAGGAGTTGATGTTTGAAGCTCACTTTACGAAGTACTCCGTTCATCCAGGAAGTACAAAGATGTACGCGGATTTGAAGAAATCTTTTTGGTGGCCTGGGATGAAGCGGGATGTAGCCGAGTACGTGAGCCGATGTCAGACTTGTGCCTTGGTGAAGGCTGAGTGCCAAAGGCCCGGCGGGTTCTTGAAGCCTCTTCCCATCCCCGAATGGAAATTTGATGACATCTCTATGGATTTTGTGCATGGTTTGCCTCGATCGCAGCAGGGTAACGATGCGATTTGGGTGATAGTGGATCGCCTGACGAAGGTGGCCCACTTCATTACGAATCAGAAGAGCGATGGCGTGGAGAAGCTCGTGGAGCTTTATGTTCGAAACATTGTGCGGTTTCACGGGATTCCGAAGAGCATCGTTAGTGATCGCGATGGGCGATTCACATCGAAGGACTGGAGATTAGTGCAGAAAAGTCTAGGCACGAAGCTCAAGTTTAGCACCGCGTTCCATCCGCAGACCGATGGTCAGACGGAGCGAACGAACCGTACGTTGGAAGACATGTTGAGGATGTGTGCTCTCGACTTTGGCAAAGGTTGGGAGGACCACCTTTTCATGGTGGAGTTCGCCTATAATAATAGCTTCCAGGCGAGTATCAAGATGGCGCCATACGAAGCTTTGTATGGAAGGAAGTGTCGAACGCCGATGTCTTGGGCAGAGGTGGGAGACACTAAGATTTTGGGAAAGCAAGTGGTGGAAGATGCTTGCGAGATTGTGCGGACGATTCAGGAGCGCATGAAGGTTGCTCAGGATCGACAAGCGAAGTATTTTAATGCGCGCCACAGAAATGTGGAGTTTGCCGTGGGCGACATGGTCTACTTGAAGATCAAGCCGTTCAAGGGTGTTTCGCGGGTGCGGCGACTCAAGAAGTTGAGTCCGAGATATTTGGGTCCGTTCGAGGTTACGGAGCGTATAGGCGAAGCAGCCTATCGTTTGGCGTTGTCCGCAGAGCTGAGTGGATTACATGACGTTTTCCATGTCTCCGTGCTGAGGAAAGCTTTGGTAGAGCCGAGTGTCGTGGTCGAAGCGGCGGCGGTGCCGGTGATGGAAAACTTGGGGGCGAGGGTTCGCCCGGTGTGCGTGGAGGATTCAGAAGTCCGGCAGTTGCGTAACAAGCAAGTCAAACTTGTAAGGGTGCGATGGGACAACTGCGGGCGAGACGAATTCTCTTGGGAGCGTGAGCAAGCGATGCGGGAGGATTTCCCGGAACTTTTCGCTCCAGGTATGCGTTATGAATTTCCTGTTTAAATTCTGAAATTTCGAGGACGAAATTCTTTTAAGGGGGGGGTGGAGTTGTAACACCCCAAAAATCGTAGTTCCGCGAGGTAGGCGGGGTGGTAGTGCTGCGCTCGGGATAGGCTAGGAATTCCATAGCAGTTCAGTGCGCACGACCAGTGTCCTCTTCGCGCACGACCAGTGACCGTGCGCATGTGATCGTGCGTTAGTCGCAAGGATTCGGAGTTCTGTCTCGAACAGTGCGCACGACCAGTGTCCTCTTCGCGCACGACCAGTGATCGTGCGCATGTGTTCGTGCGCCCTGTTTATTCTGCTCCGCGATTTTGAGCGGAGAAGGAGATCGGTCCGTCCAAATCTATTGGAATTTGATCCAACGGCTGCGATGGATGGATGGGGGGGTTTAGGGCTTGGTAGAGGAGTTAAACCCTCATTATTTCCAAGGCTTTCTCTCTCTTAGGTTGGAGAAAGGAGGAGGAGGCAAGGAGGAAGAAGAAGGGGAATCCGCCATTGCCGGAGCTTCGGAGCTCCGTTCGCCGATCCGAGACCGGCAGTGCGTAGAGGGCATCAAGGCGCTTCTTCTCCACCATTTGTTTGCAAGCTTCTCATGGCTAGGAGGAGATCTCAAAAGGTAACGACATTTCTCCTCCCGGTCTTTAGGATGCGTGTTTGGCATCTCTTCTTTTTCTGCATTTTGGCACCGGATCCGTCGAGTGAGAGGGATCCGGGTCGCCTTGGTTCAAGAGAAACCACCGGGTTGATTGTGTCCATCCCCGACATGTTTTGCACTAGAGATCCGCTCCGCTAGCGGATTAGGCATTGTGGGTGAAGCCGGATTTGTGGCCGTTGGTCCGATCCGGTGATGTTGATTTACGCACATTTTAGGGGTTTTGTTAGAAATCCGATTACGGCGAACTCGTCGTTGTGATGCCCTTGTAGCTTCGTGTGGTAACGAATGTTGGGTTTAGGGCGGAGAAATAATGTGCGGATTATGGGGCTTGTGATGCCTAGTGTTGTGCGAAGGCGCGATTGGTCTTTGTGGTCGGCTGGCTATCCCGTGAAGACCGAGATTCACGTGTGGAGAGTGTCCCGGCAAGATTAGTCCCTTCGATTGTTGACTGACGAGAATGTCTGTGCTACGGTTGAGTCCATTGACGGTCGCCAGGCGAGGCAATCGGTGGACGTTGTCCCGAGAGTAAGCCCAGGGCCTTGGGACGTTTTGATTGGCCAGAATTCTTAGAATCGGTCTTGGTGCGTTGTTGGCGGCCCGAGCGTGTGAGCTGTCAGACAAGCCCGATGGCATGGTGGGCCAGGCGAGGTGGGTCTCAGTGAGAGCTCTTGGCCTTGGGTTTTGATGCCCTTGTGGGGAAGTAATGAGTACCCTTGTGTTGGTGATGTATGATGATGTGTTAGATTCATACGCTTTAGGGCGCCTTGGGTGAAACCCGGGCTTGCACTCATTTTGCATTGTTAGGCCCCTTTTATTACCTGCTCAACATAGAAACGTGGATGATGCTTGTGACACTCATGCCAGTATTTATGTTGCTTTCCTTTATGTACATTTGCATACGAAGTGCTGACTTGCAGGGTGAAGTAGTTCCCCGGGGTCCGCTAGGACGGCCGGGAGGAGGGATGTTGTTACACCGCTTGTGGTCAGCCATAACTGACCCTCGTTTACCGCTCTCTGTGATTTGGTTGTAGGGCACGAATCGCAGGCTGGACCCAGCGCGCCGGCCAAAAAGGCCTAAAGCCTCACGAAGTGCTTAGTTGATTTCCTGCATCACTTTCTTCGTACCTTGTTATATCCGGCTTGCATGCCGAGGTAGCTTAGGGAAAAACTATCCTTCCCCTTTTGTTGGGATGTCTTTTATTATGGAATGTTTGATGTTTTGGATATTGTTTTGTAAGGCCTTAAGGCCAGTTGGACTCCTTTGTAGTATGAACAATCTCTGTGGCTTAGTTGTTTCCGTTGTGTTGTCTGAGTTATGAGATTGGGTAGTTAATATCATCTTTTAATACTAAAGCTGTGGCGGTTATATGCTGTGGGGTCCCGGCCGGACCCATATTATATGGTCATTACAGGGGAGGTGTTACAGATCTCATGAATGATCTTATACACTCCATATTGCTTGATAAAAAGACAAGTAAAAGAAACATTCAGGCTGCGGTCTCCATTTCTCCAGACCTCCCATTATATGAATGTATTAGAGAAGTCTTCAGTTGATGATCCCAGATATCCCAAATCACTTCTTAATCAGGATAATGCATAGAGAAGATCCAGGCGACGGTCTTAAATGCTCAAGACCGGCCCTCTGTAAAGTAGATAATCAAGAACCATAGTCAGCAATCTTAAATGTTCCAGACCACCTCTTAACATAATAGATAACCAAGAATTATAGGCGTAGGTCTTAAATGCTCCAGACGGCCCCTTAATATAATAATCAGAAATCCAGAAAATTGGCGATCTCAAATTATCCAGACCGCCCATTCACAGAAATAGTAGAGGTCTGAAATAGAGGAGATGGGGTGTACAACTCAAAATGATCAAAAGGGCAGGTGTGGTCATGCTGAAAAGATACACTGACATTGCTTTCCTCAAGATATCATTAAGATTGTAATACCCTAAGAAGAAGAGAGGTGTACAATTCAAAATGATCAAAAGGGCTGGCATGGTCATGCTGAAAATCTACACTTACATTGCTTTTCTCAGGAGATCATTAAGGTTGTAACACCCTAAGAATAAGAAGAGACCTTAACGGTCATAGGTATATAAATCAGAATGATCAAAAGGGCCTGTGGTCATGTTGAAAAGCTACACTGACATTGCTTTCCTTAAAAGATCATTGAGATTGTAATACCCTAAGAAGAGAAGAGACGTGTATATGTCAAAATGATCAAAAGGGCAGGTGTGGTCATGCTGAAAAGCTATACTGATATTGCTTTTCTCAAGAGATCATTAATGTTGTAACACCCTAAGAAGAAGAAGAGACTTTGACGGTTAGAGGTATATAAATCAGAATGATCAAAAGGGCAGGTGTGGTCATGCTGAAAAGCTACACCGATATTGCTTTCCTCAAGAGATCTATGAGATTGTAATACACTAAGAAGAGAAGGGGAACATGAGGTGTACAACTCAAACTGATCAAAAGGGAAAGTGTAGTCATGCTAGAAAGCTACACGGACATTGCTTTCCTCAAGAGATCATTAGGATTATAACACCCTAGCCACACGAGGGCTCATGCGACAGTCATAGATGCTCCTGACAGCCTCTTGGCTATCTTTTGACCAACGAGTATTCGAGGGTCACAAAGCAAGATGATCAGTAGGGTAGGTGTGGTCATGCTGAGAAGCTACACCGACATGGCTTTCCCTGGTAAGGATCATCAAGACTGTAACGATGTCCTGTAATGCATGATAGGACTGGACATTCACCTAGACTTCCCTTGATACAGAGGTGTGTTAGATGTTAGCAAGGACCCGATATCCTAAAGTTCCTCCACACGAGCTTGGTGGGCTACTACTGCACAGATGCAAAATCTCCCCGCTATCTGTGGTCATGGTAGATTTACATCTCAAGCTTTAAGTTGAGGTGGCAACATATAGGATCCGTCGATGTCTCGCTTGGTAGGATTTTAGCCTTGACAACAATCTATCTCAATGCTTCCTTTTCAATATATGGAGTACAAGAGGTTACAAAATCATCAGAATACTTGCAAGAAGAAGAAATGAAAGAAATGAAAATACAAGTGTTTCAAGAAAAAAAATGCTTCAAATCATCTCCACTCCAGGTGTGCGACAACTCTTCCCCTTATAGGTCTGGAGATGATAAGCTCCGTTCTTGAGCACTTCTTTCACAATGAATAGTACTGCCCAATTTTGATTGAGCTTTCCAACCTAGCCAGATCTTGCTGCTGCATCCACCTTCTTGAGCAGTAAATTACAAACAAATTCTTTAACTCTGACATTTTTATCATAGTACTCTGCCATTCTTCTCTTTACTTTCTCCTTCCTGATTACTGTCGTATCTCTCAGCAAAATCGTGTGAAGATTGTGAGTGTCGGCATTCTATGAAATTCCTAAGGAATGCGTCAATTTAGAAATTGACAAGAACCTCGCTTTGATACCAAATTAATGTAGGGAAGGGTGTTTGGGTTCACTCACTCGTGCACGATCGATTTGATTATTCCCAACGCTTCCTAATCTCACACAAGCGTGAATGAACGCAGCCAACTCGCAGAATGATTTTATTCACGTTATTTATCATGCACGGGCAGCCACACCGCGAGGGAACGGAAGGAGGCAATGGGCCAACTTCGCTCCCGGCTAAAAGGATCCGCATGATCCGGTCGAGCGGTTGTTGTTGTTGTCTACCAAAGAGAGATCCTCCGAAAAAGTAAAGATTTCGGAAACGGAAAATCTCCACCAACAAGAACAAAAGAGGATCGCCACTCCTCGTCGAATTAAAATGAAATCCAAGATCGAAATACAAATCCAAAATAAAGAAAATCCGCGAGAAATTCAACGATTCAAAGATCACGTCACAGATCTAGCCACCACAGAACTATCTAAGAAAGGAATCACACGAGTTGAGAGTTCGTTACCCACTCTGAATCGTAGATCCGAGATGTTGGAATCCTAAAGATTGTTCGTCCGCGGAGACCACCGGAGATGAGTCACTTGATGTAGAGCACGTTCGCCTTCGCCGCTTCCACCACGAACAAGCCCTTTGAGCCAAATCCGAGCCAAGAGATCTCCTTCCACAAGCCCTTGGTGGCTGGCCGAAATTCTTCAAGAGGGAGATGGAGACGGTCGGCCTTGGAGGGAGAAGTTGAGAGAAGGAGTGAGGAAGGGAGAAGGAGCCGAGAAGAGGGGAGGAGGAGGAAGAGTGTCCGGCGGCCAAAGGGAGAGGGAGGAGCCTAGGGGCGGCGGCTAGGAGGAAGATGAGAGGGAGAAACTTCAGGGTTTGGAAAAGTTTATTTTCAATTTCATCAAATCTAAAATTAACATAGAGTTTGGCCTATTTATAGGCTCACACACATACGATGGCTAAACGCAGCCCAACTAATAAAAATTCTAATGGACGGCTAAATGCAGACCACTAAATAAACAGTCCCAAATTAAGCATACAACAGAACATGACAAAATGAGCATATAAATAACTAAAAAGGCTCCGGTAGGATCTATGGCAGATCCTCAACATCTTCAACAACATCTCTATCATCCTCGTCATGTGGTGGTGGATCATCTTGATCATGCGGTGGTGGCAGATCCGGCAGTGGTGGAGGGTCCACAACAGTATCATCAACATCAGCATCATACGGTGGCGGATCTGTGATGCGCAAATCTTAGCACACCGCTATAGGCGGTAGCAAGACTGCGGCACGAAACGGCAATGTACCGATCGTTCAAGTAATATAAAATGGGAGTGAATCCCCAGGTATCGAATCTCAAAGGAACACAGTAAGGTGGAGTTAACTATTGAGGAGGGACTTGAGATTGAAGTCCTTAAGAGCGGATGGAGTGCGGAAAAGGGGTGTTTTGGCTTATGGAAAATAAAAGAAAATAACTACAACTACTCCTATGCAATGCCGCTATGCAATGCTTCGCTTGGCGAGATGGAAACTAGGCAGGCCTTGAGCGCACTGCTTCGCAAGGTGGATGACCGGTAGGCAAGCGGATGAGGTGAATAAGTGCGGAATCGAACTGTGCAGGCCTTGAGCGCACTGCTTTGTGAGGCGGATGGAATACACGGGCCGCTATGCCACACTTCGCTAGGCGGATGGACGGAGAGATTGCGAATGGAGGAGTAGGCAATGCAGAATGAAATCGATAAAATAAATGATAATAGCGCACCTCATATGTTGAAACCAGAGAACTGGTCTCGACGTTCGAAAGGGATTTGCAACTAATCCTTACTTGACCCGAGCGAGACCCTTGACTGGTCACTAAGAACTACATAACCCAACCCTTGGAAAATCTCTAGTTCAACCAACTGACCCCGTAAGCTGCAGCGTGGAGGTCCCACCGCGTACCCAGAAGCTCTCAAGGAACTTCCCCTCCTAAGCCAATGCTGAGCCTAGGCACCTTGGACGGCACTAAAGTTCACCTCGCTGTCCACCATCAATGACAGGGGAGGGGAGGGGGTAGTGCTTGCTCTCAACACACACGAGGGAGGAGGGTATCAACAAACAACCCTTCCCAAGGTGCCCATGGGGGTCTATTTATAGATTTCCCCAAAATTGGACTGCGAATAGCCAAAAGTCTACTATTCGCAGTGCTAAAACTAATCCGGACGACCGAAGCAGGGGAGGATAGGATGGGTGTACCAAGGTCCACCACCTGAACTGGGCGAGTGGACCTCAGGACCACTCGCCTAGCTGCCCGGGCGAGTGGACCACAGGTCCACTTGCCTATACGCTTGGGGGCGAGTGGACCTTGGGTCCACTCACCCTCCACCTTGGGCGAGTGGACCCGAGGTCCACTCGCCCTCCCCTCTTGGGCGAGTGGACCAGAGGTCCACTCGCCCGGGGCCTTGGGCGAGTGGACCCGAGGTCCGCTCGCCCAAGAGTACTTGCCCCCCCCCCCCACGTCTCCTCTTTCTCGGTCCTTAACGACCTCCGGTTCGTTCAGTTTGCTGCGTCACGGTCATCTTTCGCATCACGACCTCACCCGTGCCCGGTCACACTGACTCAGAAAATATGAGGGTTGTACACAATCCCCACTCTTTTCGAGCTTGCCTTAAGCTCGGAAAGAAAGTCCAACCCACATATTTGACGAGTCATGTGGGATTTTGTAGGAATCTCTCGCGGGTCCCACAGGAAGGCTATAAGAAGCCTCCAGAGGGGAAGGTGAGGAGAGCACCTTTCCCGAGAGCTCTCCCTTCCCCCTTTCCTTTGAGCCGGATGGATCCTCCTCGAGACTTTAGAGCCCATTTCTTATCCCTTGCTGGGAGGGATCAGAATGATCTGGTGAATCTTAGGGCCATAGTTAGTGGCCTTCCGTCCTCCCCTACTCGGCCAACAGCGCGATCGCCGCGGAAGAAACTCCATCCTGACTTAATGAAAGAGGTGTAGTCGTCATCCTCTCATAGGGTGACTGACTATGTCCAGGACCTGGAGCTAGATTCGGTACTAACTCGATTTTTGTCTTTTCCACCCTTTTGTGATCATATCATACCAACGAAGGCCTGCTTTTTTTTTCATGCCAACAACTTTTTCCTCCCCGCCCTGATGGGGTGCGGAGCGTGATGGAAATGCCGGATGCGTACGTTCGGGTGAATCCCGCCCCTCTTGCTCGGGATCCTATTGCCCTCTCCGCAGCCCCGACCAACCCTTCCTTGAAGAGTCAAGGGGTCGATGATTCGCATGGTAATGTTATTGCGAGTGCTTCTATTGAGACGAGTGTTTTGGTATCTAAAGTCGCGCTTTTTACAGGAGGTGACAAGTCCTCGACGGATCAGTCGAGCCGGAGGGAGGTCTCCCTACCAATCTGATCCCCTACTGTGGTGGAGGAACCTGCTGAGGACCAACCCAGTACCCTCGAGCTTTTGAATCTTCTAGCTGATACGGTTCGAAGGCTAGAGGCCTTTCTCCTCGAGCTACGTGACGGGAGATGGTCCGCCGGACCTGACCCTCTTGTCCGCGTTTGCGCGTTGGAGCGGCGGATGGAGAGGTTGGAAAACGAGCTTAATTTGCTGAGGGGGGAGGTTCGGCTTGCATCCGGAGGCATAATCGCTCCACTCGCAGACCACAAACGACGGGTTGAGGCCAGCGTCCGTACCGCAGGCGAGGAGATTGCCTCCACGAAGGAGTGCATCGGATCCATGCAGGGGGTGTCGTCATGCACCCAGGATCAGGGTTTTTGGAAGTGGATGCCGCGCTGAACGGCTTTTATTCTCGCTTTTTGATTTATCATGTAATAATAAGATCTGGCCCTGCATGGTGGTCCCAACTATCCCGCGACCGAACGTTTTAATCCTACTCTGCTTCTGTTATAAAGCCTTGTTGTTTCTGCTCACCCACGATTCGCAGGTTGTTAAGCGTTGGATGATTAAATGCCAGCGTAAGCGACACGACATCGAGATAGTTCATCCGAGGTCGGGAGGCATAAGCTTTACATAGGTGTCATCCAGAGAGAACGGGAGAGTTAGGTTAGGGAGCAGCATGGGCGAACTGACCTAGGGATCTGCACCCCTCTGCCGGGTGGATGATCTGCGAGGATTACTCACGTGCACCGGGCGGGTGTGCCCTAAGGTCCACTCACCCTTGCCCCGGGCGAGTGGATCCCATGGTCCACTTGCCCGTGCCCTGGGAGAGTGGACCTCAAGGTCCACTCGCCCACGCCCTGGGCGAGTGGACCTCAAGGTCCACTCGCCCACGCCCTGGGCGAGTGGACCTCAAGGTCCACTCGCCCACGCCCCGAGCGAGTGGACCACTGGATCCACTCGCCCTCATCCGAGGTGGGTGGACCTCGTGGTCCACTCACCCATCTTGGGCTCCCCCTATAAATACCCTACCCCCCTTTTCCTTCTTCTTCACCATCACACTCGCCTTCTTCCCTTGCTTGGCCTTCTTGAGGTCAGCTCTATTCCCTCTACCTTGCCCCGTGGTATGGCTCCCAACCGCACTACTGCTGCCCTGAATTTCCGGGAATAATGCTCAGCCAATTTTTCGGAGCATCATTTCCCCGAGGGAAAGGTACCTAAGGAGGAGTTCGCAGCATTCAAGAGCACCTACCTTCCTGAGGGGTGGACGTCTCGTCGTCCGTCTCGTGGTGAATCCATTAACCCTTTCTACGAGGATTGGCTCGCCGTCCCGCTCGCTCACTTCGAAGCTGGCCTACGGCTTCCTCTATGGCCCGAGGTGAAAGAGTTTTTGAATTACTTTGGCGTGGTCCCGGCCCAAGTTAATTCTAACGCGATCTCGATGCTGACGGCCTATGCTTGCTATCTGCGAGAGGAGCGGGTTGAATTCAACCTCAACGTGTTTCGCAAGGTCTTTGTCTTCCGAGCGACCTCCGAAGGGGTGTGCTTCCTCACCGGTACGCACGTGAAGGTGTGCGAGACCTCCAAAAAAGTCCATCATTGGAGCGACACATTTGTGTTCGTCTAGGGTGACTTTGGTGACATCCCTCTCTCGCCCGTCCAGAAGCCCGAGAAGACATTCAGGGCCCCTCGCTTAAGCGGTGAGGCGGTTGCCCTCTACAGCTATCTAGAGGGTGCAAGCTTTGAGGTCGAGCACCTCAGGAAGGACATCGGCCTACTCGCCTACGTCGATCCTGGGACAGGTATTCCCTCCTCTCTGGTGTCCCCCCTATTCTTCCTGCCCCCTTGCATACACGGGTGCTTACCTTACTCTTGGTTCACTCAGGTGAGCGTACCCATCCACGACACCCCCCTTTGCGAATGGGAGATCATCATCTGCTCGCTGGTTTGTTAAGGAGGCTGCCCTGCGTGTGCCTCTACCCCTAAGGTTCCCGCGCCAAGGCAACGGAAGGAGAAGGAGCATGCGGTGGAGGAGGAGTCGCCTCCTTCCCCGCCCAAAGGGCCAGCAATGCGATGATCGAAGGCTGTCCATAGGGAGGGCCCAATGATGGCGCCGAGGGAGAGAGGGCAACCAAGCGACCCTGACGCATTGGCGAACCACCCCAACTTCGAGATGGGGGGGAACGCCAATGACCCCTTGGGTGACCCTGTCCTTCATTGGGATGAGGCCATGAACCGAGTCTCGATCACCTCCCATCAACCATCCTGGGTAGAGAGTGAGCCACTCGGAGACGCTGCGTACAATCTCTCGTTTGGCCTTTATGGTCGGCAGGATGCGTCCGCCTATAAGAAAAAGTCTATGCGTGACCTTGCCTGTATGAGTTCGCAAGCCTTGCTCCGCGCAGCCGAACTCTCACACATGACCGCCCATCGAGGTCTTAGTCTCTCGAAGAGGCTGAGGCAGGTCGATGCATCAAGTCGTGCTGCCGAAGAGAAGGTTGTCGACCTCACCACGCGCCTAGTTACCTCTGGGAGGCTGTTGGAGCAGTCATATGGGGGCCTGGTTCGTGTTGGCTTTGGGGATTCTCCCCTTCTTCTTCACCTCCCTCTTCTCAAGCATCTGTAACCCTTTTACTCTTTTCATCTATAGGGGCCAGAGGCTGCTGACTCACTCAGGAGGCGATGTGAGGAGTCAGATCGGGAGGTGCAGGACCTGAGAACTCAGCTTGCTGAAGCCCAGAGGCAGTTGGGGGAGAGAGGCGGATCCTCGCGAACGGCGACGCCCGTCCCTCCTTCCCCTACTATGGCTGTGGGCATCCAGAGGGAGATTGCAAAAACGACGGCTGAGGCCTTGGTGGTTTCCCTTCACAGGGCGGACGCCTTTCGTGACAGTTGGAGGGGGATCGCTGCTAGCGACATCCTCTTCGATCTGTACCCCTCACTTGTGTATCCCAGCTCGCCTCCCTCCAGTGGCGGCTACTCCCCTTGAATGTCGGGGCTGCTATGAACCTCCTCTCTTCTCTATTCCCTGCAAGCCATGATTGCTTTGTATCTTCAATCATAGGTTAATTATTAAGAGCAAAGTGCTTATTTATGTAACATGTATTATCGATGAACATGTAACTATTAGCGAACTTCTAGTTTATTTAACTATTCACTGCTCAACCATAATAAACTTATTTGGCTTGAGATCTCTCCCTATGATGAAGAGAGTCCGTTACCCCGCCATACCTTAGACCAACCTGCTAGAATAACTAGGAGAAGAGAGCCGGTCCATGTCCTAGGGGCTTAGCTTACCTGGAGGCAGATGAATTCAACACCCTTCCCCACCACTTGGGGGTGGAGTATCCGTCCATGCCCTAGGGGCTCGGCTTGCCTGGAGGTGGGGGAACCAAATGCCTTCCCAATCCAATTGGGGGCGGAGTACCCGCCCACGTCTTAGGGGCCTAGCTTACCTACGGGCGGAGGAACTCTACACTCCTTCAAACCAACAGTGGGTGGGAGGTCCATCCACGTCCTAGGGGCCTTGCTTGCCCAGAGCCGGAGGTGCTCCTCATCTCTCCAAGTCACTTGGCTAGGTAGCGAGTCGACCCGATGAGTCTACCATCTGCCGGCATGACTGAGACCGGAGAATGGTCTCTAGTCGGTGACTATATCAATCGGTCGACCCAATGAGTCTCCCATCTGCCGGCATGACTGAGCCCGGAGAATGGTCTCTAGTTGGGGATTTTATCAATCAGTCGAGCCAATGAGTCTCCCATCTGCCGGCATGACTGAGCCCGGAGAATGGTCTCTAGTTGGGGATTTTATCAATCAGCCGACCCAATGAGTCTCCCATCTGCCGGCATGACTGAGCCCGGAGAATGGTCTCTAGTTGGGGATTTTATCAATCAGTCGACCCAATGAGTCTCCCATCTGCTGGCATGACTGAACTCGGAAAATGGTCTCTAGTTGGGGATTTTATCAATCAGTCGACCCAATGAGTCTCCCATCTTCCGGCATGACTGAGCCCGGAGAATGGTCTCTAGTTGGGGATTCCATCATAGGCTCTTCCTGAAAAAGAAAGGAGGAACATTTTCATTCATAATTTAAGGGATACAAGTTTGTTACATTGCGCCTCCCCACGCCTACTCGACCACATTCTCCCCGGCCCTCCTTTTCATCATCTCCTCCATTTCCTCCGCCTTCCTAGCCCACTCGACTGTGTTGACCGCTGTGACGTAGCACTGGCGCGCCTCTCTGGTATCTCCCCGGACCCTGACCTGCACCCCTCCAGTGTTGTATTTCAAACACTGATGATATGAGGATGGCACGCACTGGTACGCGCTGATAAGGGGACGCCCAAAGATGGCGTTGTAACTGCTCGGCGCATCCACGATGACGAACCAGCAGTTTTTGGACGTGCCCCCTAAGGTGACGAGGAGCTCAACTCCTCCCTCCACCTCCTTCCTTTCTCCGGAGAACCCGAAGAGCGGCCCATTTGACGCCAACACCCGCTTCGCCTCGACCTTCATCTTGTCGAAGGCTTTTTTGAACACCACGTTCACCGAGCTCCCATTGTCGACCAGGATTCGGGAGACTGTGAAGTTTTTGATTGCGGCCTTGATGATGAGTGCGTCGCAGAAAGGATCCTCGTGGACCGGCATATCGAGGGCCGAGAAGGTGATCTTCTTGCCCGGGGGGGGGGGGGGGGGATCGAGAGGTCGAAGCGATGCTCCGACGGTAGATTGCATGGAGGCTCCCCTTCCGGGTGGCCTCGATGCCTGCCCCTCCGTGGATCACGCCAATCCCACCCAAGGCCCCCAGGTCCGTCCTTTCCTCACACGGATCCTCCTCTTCCTTCTTCCCTTCTCTTATTTTGCCTGGCCCCTCCAAGCAGAGATGTTTTCCCCCCGTCGGGGCTCCTCCTCCTCCTCCTCTCATCTCGAGGAACTCTAGAAAGGTCGCGGTCGCGTGACCTTCCTGCTGGTGGAAGTCACAATACAGTAGTGCCAACTCGCCCGCTCCATTTCCCAAGCGATTCCTCTTCTTCCATCCCTTCTTCCTTCCGATCGCCATGGCCTGCAGGGGTTGGGATTGCAGTGGCCTTGCGTCGTGCTGCCAGCCCGCCGGGTTGTACCGTCCCTGCCTCCCTTAGTAGTTTCCTCCTCCTTGGAAGTGGCCTCTTCCCTGGCCCTGAGAGGGTCCCCCAGGCGGCCTCCAGGCTGGTCGGGCGGTTGGCGGTGGAGGCCTCCAACCTTGCTCCGACCCAGTGGGGGGTCCCTGGTGTCCCTGGCTCTTTACTTCCTCTTTAATTCTCCCTCCTTCCGAACTCTTGGCCAAACTTGCCATGAACTCCTGATTGGTAGTCTCACACTCAATCTCCCGGGCAGCGCGCTCCTTCAGCTCTTCGAAAGACACGGGGGGGGGGGGGGGGGGGGGGGGGGGGGGTCCCGGGTCAAACTCATTCTGAATAGGCCTTGCTGCAACCCGAGGGTGAAAGGCAACTGCAAGGTGTGCCCGGGTACCTCGACGACTTGGAGGACTTCCTCCTGGAACCTATCCACATAACTTCCCAGCGCCTCTCCTGGCCTCTGCCGGATCAGGAATAGCGCTTTCGCACCTTTTCTTCTCTTCTTCGAGGTGGAGAACCTTAGCAGGAAAATCCGACGCAGGTCCCTGAAGTTGTAGATGGTTCCTCCCGGGAGCTGGTGGAACCAGTCTCTTACCTTTCCCCTGAACGTGACGGCGAAGAGCCTGCATTTGAAGGCGTCCGACATTTGTCTGATCGAGGTCATGTCCTCGAACCACTGGAGGTGCTGAACGGGGTCATCCTTCCCCGCGTAGTATGACATGTTGGGATCGCTGAACCCATCGGGAACCAGGGCCGAGATGATCAGCTCGCAGAAAGGGCTCACCCCTTCTCCCTGGCGAGTCGGAGGTGCTCTCTCCACCTCTCCTACGGAGTAACCGGCATCGGGAGAGCTGTTAAAGAGTACTCTCGCTTGAAGACCAGAATTCTCTCCAGCGGCCGGCTCCTTCCCTTTCCTATGCGCCTGCTCCGCCTCTATCAGAGGTGGCTAGACGAGCATTGATGCTGGTGGTGTTGAACATCCACCCTGGGGGGGGGCTGCGACCCTGAAGAGCTCTAAGATCGTCTTCCTGAACTCATCAAAATCACTCTTCTTCACGTACTCGCTGGTAGGGTGCGAGTTTCCCTGCTCGTCGCTCCCAGTCATGAGGCTTGCCTAGGGCTTTCCGAACTAGCTGCGTCCACACTCACCGCACCAGAATGTTGAAACCAGAGAACTGGTCTCGACGTTTGAAAGGGATTTGCAACTAATCCTTACTTGACCCGAGCGAGACCCTTGACTGGTCACTAAGAACTACGAAACCCAACCCTTGGAAAATCTCTAGTTCTACCAACTCACCCTGTAAGCTGCAGCGTGGAGGTCCCACCGCGTACCCAGAAGCTCTCAAGGAACTTCCCCTCCTAAGCCAATGCTGAGCCTAGGCACCTTGGAGGGCACTAAAGTTCACCTCGCCGTCCACCTTCAATGACAGGGGAGGGGAGGGGGTAGTGCTTGCTCTCAACACCCGCGAGGGAGGGTGGGGGGGGGGGGGTATCAACCAACAACCCTTCCCAAGGTGCCCATGGGGGTCTATTTATAGATTTCCCAAAATTGGACTACGAATAGCCAAAAGTCTACTATTCGCAGTCCAAAAACTAATCCGGACGACCGAAGCAGGGGGGATAGGATGGGTGGACCAAGGTCCACCACATGAACTAGGTGAGTGGACCTCAGGACCACTCGCCCAGCTGCCCGGGCGAGTGGACCTATGGTCCACCCGCCCCGGGCGAGTGGACCACATGTCCACTCTCCTATAGGCTTGGGGGCGAGTGGACCTTGGGTCCACTCGCCCACCACCTTGGGCGAGTGGACCCGAGGTCCACTCGCCCCCCTCTTGGGCGAGTGGACCAGAGTTCCACTCACCCGGGGCCTTGGGCGAGTGGACCCGAGGTCCGCTCGCCCAAGAGTACTTGCCCCCAGGCCTCCTCTTTCTCGATCCTTAACGACCTCCGGTTCGTTCAGTTTGCTGCGTCACGGTCGTCTTTCACATCACGACCTCACCCGTGCTAGGTCACACTGACTCGGAAAATATGAGGGTTGTACATCATACACATGAATAAATCAAAAGGAATTTCATAAACTTGAAATAAAAATTACAAATCTAGATTTATCATGTTCTTCATCCACAAAATAGAGAGTTTAGCCTACAAACATCTTTTCAAAAGAATAAAGAGTAAGAGAATCGACCGAATCCGAAGCCTTATTGGCATTCACGGTAGGAATCGCTGGGTTGTCAATCCGCATCCAAACTCGGTCCTCAACTGCGTCCGGGGTAAAGGATGGTTGTCACTTCCTCCCAATGGCCCGTCTTCTTCGTGTCACAACCCGGCGATGCCCAATGCTCTTTAAACCTTCCTTGATGATGAAAGTAAGATCCAATCTCTTCCTTGAAGTCCTTATATGAATAGAGGAGGCTTAGAATGAAAAAATGCAAAAAAACGACGCTCAAAAAGACCTAAAAACGAAGTGTACCCGGCTATTTTCGCGGAGCAGCTATTTATAGACAGGTGCAGATTTTCAATGCGCACGATCAGTGGCGCACGACCAGTGGTCGTGCGCACTATGTCCAGTGGTCGTGCGTATTGCCTGGCAGGCCCATTTTCAAGTGATAATTAATGCACGATTAGTGGCGCACGACCAGTGGTCGTGTGCACTTTGTCTAGTGATCGTGCGCAGTGTTCCTGTGTAGTTTTTGCACCCCGGAACACTCGCACGACCCTTGTATCAACATGAAAGATCATCGGGCCACTAAAATGGGCATTCCACACATTCTCAAATATAGAAATTAAATTGCAACATAATGCATGAGTAAGATAGACATGAAAATACACTGAAACGGGCCTAAAAGTGCACTTAGCAAGGAATGAAGTATAGAGAATAAATATGAGTGATTATGGATCTAATATGTAGTGCATTAACTAAAATACTGGCCCAGATGAGTCCAAAAAAGGGTATATAATTTGAACTCATCACACTCCCAGACTTACCTGTTTGCGCATCCCGAGGAAACAAATCCCTCAAGCGGATGAGAAAAAACAAAGCTGGCATAGAAATTGCAAGGGCTTACCATGCGAAGTCGCATGCTCATGCACGTAGAAATACAGTAGACAAAATTTCTAATTATACATATTAGTTTATACTTTTCTAGGAGTGTATTTATATATTACATTTACTCAAAAAGTGAATCACGGTGAATCATAAGGTCGTACATAGGAAGAAAGTAAACTGAACGCTGAGGCGAGCATTGCCAAAGATCGGGGCTCGAGACCACCTCCATTGAAATCCATCAATGTCGGTGACCATAAGCTTGCCCGTTCACACTCTCTTCACGTCACAGGTTTGACTCAAATGCGTGAATCAATAGGACTTTAGGTTTTAGATGAGGCTTGGGTTTAGGTGAGGTATACAATGATAAAAACGACGGTTCAAGCACTAAACCCAAATGAGCTAGCACAAAAAACTATCCTCAAGCACCACAAAAAGACACGCGGGTACACCACACCCCCAAACTTGGACTTGACTACATGGGTGTGTGCACCTCTTACTCCCAATCATAAATCTATAAAAAATTTCAATTAAACACTTCTTTTTTCTTTTCTTTTTACTTTTTCTTTTTCTCATTTTTTTTCTTTTCTTTTCAAAACATTTTCAGCAAGATGAGCAATGAAGAGCATCCACATTTTCACAAAAATATCACAAAATCAACACCCCAATCATGAAAATAATAAACAACTAAAGCTCAAATTTGGGCGTGCGACTAGGATTGGCTTTTAGGCTTTGGTGAGATAAAAGTGGTGCTGAATCAAAGGACGGGTAGGCACAACTGGGCTAACGAGGATAGAGCGATAGGAATGGGCACACAAGCTCAACCGGGACAAAATGATGGCCTATATCACATTCACGTGATTGACTAACCATATACCCATGCTTCAAGAGTCGCTTGGGGCAAGTTCTTAGCCACCGAGAAAGATAATCCTTTCTCCCGACTCGGGCAATACGAGGCTAACGAATGTCTACACACATTCCTATGCTACCGTTTGATTCAGACCAGATTCACCAATTTCTGAGTAAAGTAAACAATATCTACGCTAATAGACAAATATAATCTAATAGCATAAAAATAAATTGAATCTACACGAATTTCTATGCGAGACATGAGCACTTGACTAGGAGCACTATAGAAGTCGACATTTTACTACGACTCATAATCCTAAGCCAGCACATTGATTTTCCCATCACACAAAAGAAACGAGTTAGACTCATTACGCGCCTATGGTTAAGTGCGCGCTCAAATGGGTGTAGTGGTGTGTGGTGCATATGAAGCAACACTTATAAAACTGAACTAAAATGTACTTCTAGTATGCAGTGTCATGTGCACGTGCATGGGCACACAGAACTACTCTCCCCCAAACTTAAACTAGACAATACACATAATATATATCTATGAAATTCAGAAAAGAGCTAGGGGAAGAGAGTACCCAATGCTCAGAAATGAGCATACCAGAAGATTGGCGTTTAAATCTAGACCTAGCAGCAACATCCATCCAGAAGAATACCTGTAGGGGTGAGCTCCGCAAAAACAAAAGAAAATATACAAAAGTAAAATAAAATACAGCTAACTAAACTAAACAAGATGAAATAAGAAATGCAGGAAAAGTAAGATAGCTACTGGGGTTATTGTCTTCCCAACACAACTTATTTAAAAACATAACAGTTCTAGCTAATGGGCATATGGAAAAGGAAATGTACAGGTAACTGTTCTAATATGTGTGTCGGTAGCGGGTACCGATACGACGACAGAACAGTTACGCCCCTACCTAAATAATAATACCTGCTTAACTTAGGTAGAGGATATAGGAAGTAAGAAGAGGGGGAAGGCTTGTCCTCACTCGTCTCACCACAAAATAAATCCTTGCCCAGCAAGGTGTCATCTCCAGGGAGGCAGCAGGAGGACAAGGCAATGAGTGGAGCTTCCTCTACGGAGGGGGGATCAACCTCCTCACATAAGAGGATGCTCTCATCATTGACTTCAGCATCATGCTCCAAGTCCTCCTGGGATACCTGTGAAGACTCAACCCACACAGGCTTAGATGAAGAAGGGGGGTCAAGAAATAAAAGGGGAGAATGACATAAATAATCAATAATCAGGGGAGTGGTCCCGGTCTCACTTCCCTTAGGTTGGGAAAGTAAAATAATGTCAGCATTGTCATCAATGCTACAAGGTTCAGCGGGATCAACAGTGGCCAGGATTAAGATTTGGACTTCCTCAACCGGTGCTGAGAAAACTCCTCTTCTCCTAGAAGGTTGTCCTCCTCCATAGGAACAAGCATAATACTTAGATCGCCAGCCTCATCTTGCGACACATCATCAACAACGTCATCAGAGATGACTGTAGTATGCACAACAGGGGGAGGAATAGTGCTCGGATAAAGGTCAAGCACCGAATCCTCACAAAGAATCGGCTCCACGCACGGTGCTGGATGCACAGGGGGGATATGTTCAGTAATGTCAGTGCCTAGATCAACCACACATCTGGTGACTGTGTCCACGCCATACCCTTCAAAATGTGAAGGTGATACGGGCACATAACCAGATGTTGAAGGTTTGCTGCCAGAGTTAGGAGTCGGGACGATCCGGATATCCGGCTCGTCATCCTCGTCCAATTGGCGAAGATAAGCAGCACAATCCTTCAAACCATGATCTGTGCTCTGACAAAACAAGCACTACCTTACGGGCTTCTTTGGCACAGCAGGTGCTGAAGACAAAAAGAAGTATGCCGGTAAAGGCTCAGAAGAATAGCCATAGGACTTACGCACACCATATGGGGTACCAGACGAATTCTGTGCTCCATATACTGAGCCTTGAGTGCTAGGCCTATTATCTCCCTTTGGACATCTATCACTAGCATGAGAGACATCTCCACACCAACGACAATGAATATTAAGTGAAGCGCACATTGCGTGAAGATAACTCGATTTAAAAAGAAGAACACTATTGTGCAAAACATTACACCCAACAATAATTACTAAAACAACCTAATATAAAATAGTAAAATAGAATACGAAGAAATAAAACAAAAGGATGCAATTTACAAATGGAAGGGCTTCTCTCTCAGATTTTCCCTCTCCAGAAAACTCACACGACCGTGCTCCCCGGCAACGGCGCCAAAAACTTGATGCACAAATCTTAGCACACCGCTATAGGCGGTAGCAATACTGCAGCATGAAATGGTAGTGTACCGATCGTTCAAGTAATATAAGATGGGAGTGAATCCCCTAGTATCGAATCTCAAAGGAACACAGTAAGGTGGAGTTAACTATTGAGGAGGGACTTGAGATTGAAGTCCTTTAGAGCGGATGGAGTGCGAAAAAGGGGGGTTTTAGCTTATGGAAAATAAAAGAAAATAACTACAACTACTCCTATGCAATGCCGCTATGCAATGCTTTGCTTGGCGAGATGGAAACTAGGCAGGCCTTGAGCGCACTGCTTCGCAAGGCGGATGGCCGGTAGGCAAGCGGATGAGGTGAATAAGTGCGGAATCAAACTGTGCAGGCCTTGAGCGCACTGCTTCGTGAGGCGGATGGATTACACGGGCCGCTATGCCACGCTTCACTAGGCAGATGGACAAAGAGATTGCGAATGTAGGAGTAGGCAATGCGGAAAGAAATCGATAAAATAAATGATAATAGCGCACCTCATACACATGAATAAATCAAAAGGAATTTCATAAACATGAAATAAAAGTTACAAATCTAGATTTATCATGTTCTTCATCCACAAAATAGAGAGTTTAGCCTACAAACATCATTTCAAAAGAATAAAGAGTAAAAGAATCGACCGAATCCGAAGCCTTGTTGGGATTCACGGTAGGAATCACTGGGTTGTCAATCCGCATCCAAACTCGGTTCTCAACTGTGTCCGGGGTAAAGGAGGGTTGTTACTTCCTCCCAAGGGCCCGTCTTCTTCGTGCACAACCCAGCAATATCCAATGCTCTTTAAACATTCCTTGATGATGAAAGTAAGATCCAATCTCTTCCTTGAAGTCCTTAGATGAATAGAGGAGGCTTAAAATAAAAAAGAAAACGCAAAAAATGGCGCTCAAAAAGACCTAAAAACGAAGTGTACCCGACTATTTTCGCGGAGCAGCTATTTATAGACAGGTGCAGATTTTCAATGCGCACGATCAGTGGCGCATGACCCGTGGTCGTGCGCACTATGTCCAGTGGTCGTGCGTATTACCTGGCAGGCCCATTTTTAAGTGATAGTTAATGCACGATCAGTGGCGCACGACCAGTGGTCTTGTGCACTTTGTCCAGTGATCGTGCGCAGTGTTCCTGTGCAGTTTTGGCACCCCGGAACACACACACGAACCCTGTATCAACATGAAAGATCATCGGGCCACTAAAATGGGCATTCCACACATTCTCAAATATAGAAATTAAATTGCAACATAAAGCATGAGTAAGATAGGCGTGAAAATACACCGAAACGGGCCTAAAAGTGCACTTAGCATGGAATGAAGTATAGAGAACAAATATGATTGATTATGGATCTAATATGTAGTGCATTGACTAAAATACCGGCCCAGATGAGTCCAAAAAAGGGTATATAATTTTAACTCATCAATCTGGCAGTGGTGGAGGGTCCACAACAGTACCATCAACATCAGCATCGACCTCATCGCCCACAAAGTGTGGGTAATTGTGGGGGTCTTCATCAACAGGGAGATGGAGAAGGACTGAGAGGAATGGATGGCCTCCATCAATCCTCCCCCACTTGAAAGGACTCATCACCGATGAGTCGGCATCGTGGAGAACTGGAAGGATTGCAACCTCAGAATTCCTGTCAAGCACAGAGTTGGTCTTTGGGACCTTGAAAGCAACATTAGATAACGAAGGAAAATATGCTAAAACATCAACGGACAACATACCTCCAGTGATAACCTTAGGAGAAAACAATCTACTACCCTCCTCACCTCTCAACCAAATAGAATGATTAGTAGAAAGTAACGGAAGGGGAGACAGTTTAGTGGTGGTAGAAAGCATGACGTAAAATTTGAAACATCAAAAATAGGGGGCAAACCCCACTCAGCAGAGACCTTCATATGAAAAGTACTTTTTCCTAAATTTAGTGAAATTCGCAAAGGTTTAGCATTCGGACTCATGATGTCTTCTAAAGAGACGGAAGGCCACCGTTTAGGGTTGAGACATACCATAATTAAATCTCCCATTTTATGATGGGATGCTCTCTTTTGTGCGCTACACATAACGTGATAAGACCAAAATGGGTCGGCTAATGTAATATTCTCATGCATGGGTTGGTTAGGAAAATTTGGAGCAATCACCAAGTTGTTGATTAAATTTAAGGTCTTGTCCTCCATAGGAATGATTGTCTCACTAAGTTGAATCGAAGGGGCCTTAGGTGGTAAAGGTTTTAAAATAATAATTTCGCCCTCAAATTTAAGTTCAGAAACGTTAGCACTCCTTAATTGAGTGATGTCGCGTTCACCAATAACTCTGAACTCACCTTCAGATTTCTCGTCAATCTCCTGAATGATCTTGGGGTGTTCAACTGAAGGCATCCTAAGGCTAAAGGGATCACGCAATGGTTGACTAATTGGGATAACATCAGTCTTAACTATTACACTTAATGTTTTCTGTTCCTCAGGACTAGTTGTGTCCTCAGAGGGTATCGTAGGCCTCTTAGGCTGGGTGACCTTCAGAATGATAAGCTGACCATTATGCTGGAATTCTAACATGTTGTCATGGTCATCGTGGATGACCACATGGTCAGAAAACCATGGGTGTCCTAGCAATACATGACAATCCTTCATAGGAAGGACATCACACCAAACACGCTCAGAATAGACTTTGATGGTGAGGGGCACCAAACATCGCCTAGACACTAAAATAGTGCTCTCGTCAGAACACACAAGCCGATAGGGACATGGGTGCGGCTCGGTGGTCAAACACATCCTCGTGATAGCATTTTTAGAAACGACATTCATGCGGCAAATGCTGTCGACAACTAGTTTGCACCACTTCTCACCATGCTTAAAATTTTTCGAAAATTTTCTTGTTATGTCACTGTCAAACCTAAACACTCTTGCAACGGTGTCCCACCCTTTATCTAACGCTCGAGGTTCAGTGTAATAACTTTTATTAGTGCGGTCTGGCACTCCATCACGAGGAATAGTGGTTAGAGTTCGGGGGGTCTCTCTAGTCATCACGAGGAATAGTGGGTCGAAAAATTTGAATTTTGAATGTGAATTTCAAAAATTTGAATTTTGAATTTGAATTTTGAATTTCAAAAATTTAAATTTTGAATTTCAAAAATTTGAATTTTGATTTTCAAAAATTTTAATTTTGAGTTTGAATTTCAAAATTTTGAAATTTGAATTTGAATTTTGAATTTCAAAAATTTGAATTTTGAATTTCAAAAAGTTGAATTTTGAATTTCAAAAATTTGAATTTTGAATTTCAAAAATTTGAATTTTGAATTTCAAAAATTTGAATTTTGAATTTTGAATTTGAATTTTGAATTTCAAAAATTTGAATTTTGAATTTGACTTTCCAGAATTTAAAATATTGTTTTTATTTTCCTTTAGAAAATAGTACGCAGATTTTGCAATTTTTTTTTGTTTTTAATTTTCACTGAAAAATAAAAATTTTAAGGCCGCTATTCGCAGACCAGAAATTTAGATCGAGCCAAAATTTTACGAAAGAAAATTTTATTCCCGCCTAATAACTAGGGTAAGTAAAATATTTTTTTTGATTTTCTTACAGAAAATAATAAGTAGAATTACCAGAATTTGTTTTTGAATTTCACAGAAAAATGAGAATTTTAGGCCGCTATTCGCAGACCGACGAAATTTTATTTTTTTAAATTTTTGAGCGCAAAATCGTGTGAAGATTGTGAGTGCCGGCCAGTAACACCCCAAAACTTTCTATGAGAATTGGTCAAGAGGGTTTAGCTGAATTCGTCTAAAGGATATAGCCGAATTCGACAAATGGGTATGGCCGAATTCGTCTAATCCAAATAGCTGAATTATTCTCTGTATTAGCCGAATTCGTCGAATGGTTATAGCCGAAGTAAACTAAATGCTTTAGCCGAATTCGTCTAATAGCTTTAGCCGAATTCGTCTAATAGCTTTAGCCGAATTCGCCTAATGAGTATAGCCGAATTTGCCATTTCGTCGAATACGGGCAGAAAGCTGTATTTTCGCCTGTTTCGGTTTTTACGAGTTTTGACGGAAATTTCTAAGTCCGTGTGACTTTAGATCTTGGCGAAAACCAAATCGGACGGCTAGGGTTAATTCGAAATTGTTTATAAAGGCTGGGGAGATGAAAATAGGTTCATTCGTAACTTTACACTCTCTCTCCGAGCCGGCGAAAGCTGCGAGCGCGAGGAAGAAGGAGGAGGTATCTTCCGCCATTGAAGGAGCTTCGGAGCTCCGAATCGCGAGCCGTCTTCAGATCTGGAAAGTGTAGGCCGTTGCGAAACTTTCTATCCGAGTGAAATCTCAGATCTATGGCAAAGAAGAAAGCTCCAAGGGTAACGATTCATCCTCCCGGTCTTAGGATGTGTTTTGTCCTCGTTCCTTTTTCTATGCCCGCTTGAGGAATCCCTTTCACCAAATGGGTGAAGTGTAGTATTTCCCCTAGTTCTTTGGAACTCCGGGTCGATTGTGTCTGTCCCCGGCATATTGCATTTAGAAATCCAGTAGTCGTGCGCATTTAGGCGTTTTGTGTGAAGCCTAACATGTTGTCATGGTCATCGTGGATGACCACATGGTCAGAAAACCATGGGTGTCCTAGCAATACATGACAATCCTTCATAGGAAGGACATCACACCAAACGCGCTCAGAATAGACTTTGATGATGAGGGGCACCAAACATCGCCTAGACACTAAAACAGTGCTCTCGTCAGAACACACAAGCCGATAGGGACATGGGTGTGGCTTAGTGGTCAAACACATCCTCGTGATAGCATTTTTAGAAATGATATTCATGCGGCAAATGTTGTCGACAACTAGTTTGCACCACTTCTCACCGTGCTTAAAATTTTCGAAAATTTTCTTGTTATGTCACTGTCAAACCTAAACACTCTTGCAACGGTGTCCCACCCTTTATCTAACGCTCGAGGTTCAGTGTAATAACTTTTATTAGTGCGGTCTGGCACTCTATCACGAGGAATAGTGGTTAGAGTTCGGGGGGTCTCTCTAGTCATCACGAGGAATAGTGGGTCGAAAAATTTGAATTTTGAATGTGAATTTCAAAAATTTGAATTTTGAATTTGAATTTTGAATTTCAAAAATTTAAATTTTGAATTTTAATTTTGAATTTCAAAAATTTGAATTTTGATTTTCAAAAATTTTAATTTTGAGTTTGAATTGTGAATTTTAAAATTTTGAAATTTGAATTTGAATTTTGAATTTCAAAAATTTGAATTTTGAATTTCAAAAAGTTGAATTTTGAATTTCAAAAATTTGAATTTTGAATTTCAAAAATTTGAATTTTGAATTTCAAAAATTTGAATTTTGAATTTCAAAATTTGAATTTTGAATTTGAATTTTGAATTTGACTTTCCAGAATTTAAAATATTATTTTTATTTTCCTTTAAAAAATAGTACGCAGATTTTGCAATTTTTTTTTTGTTTTTAATTTTCGCTGAAAAATAAAAAATTTAAGGCCGCTATTCGCAGACCAGAAATTTAGATCGAGCCAAAATTTTACGAAAGATAATTTTATTCCCGCCTAATAACTAGGGTAAGTAAAATATTTTTTTTGATTTTCTTACAGAAAATAATAAGTAGAATTACCAGAATTTGTTTTTGAATTTCACAGAAAAATGAGAATTTTAGGCCGCTATTCGCAGACCGACGAAATTTTATTTTTTTAAATTTTTGAGCGCAAAATCGTGTGAAGATTGTGAGTGCCGGCGAGTAACACCCTAAAACTTTCTATGAGAATTGGTCAAGAGGGTTTAGCTAAATTCGTCTAAAGGATATAGCCGAATTCGACAAATGGGTATGGCCGAATTCGTCTAATCCAAATAGCTGAATTATTCTCTGTATTAGCCGAATTCGTCGAATGGTTATAGCCAAAGTAAACTAAATGCTTTAGCCGAATTCATCTAATAGCTTTAGTCGAATTCGTCTAATAGCTTTAGCCGAATTTGCCTAATGAGTATAGCCGAATTTGCCATTTCGTCGAATACGGGCAGAAAGCTGTATTTTCGCCTGTTTCGGTTTTTACGAGTTTTGACGGAAATTTCTAAGTTCGTGTGACTTTAGATCTTGGCGAAAACCAAATCGGACGGCTAGGGTTAATTCGAAATTGTTTATAAAGGCTGGGGAGATGAAAATAGGTTCATTCGTAACTTTACACTCTCTCTCCGAGCCAGCGAAAGCTGCGAGCGCGAGGAAGAAGGAGGAGGTATCTTTCGCCATTGAAGGAGCTTCGGAGCTCCGAATCGCGAGCCGTCTTCAGATCTGGAAAGTGTAGGCCGTTGCGAAACTTTCTATCCGAGTGAAATCTCAGATCTATGGCAAAGAAGAAAGCTCCAAGGGTAACGCTTCATCCTCTCGGTCTTAGGACGTGTTTTGTCCTCGTTCCTTTTTCTATGCCCGCTTGAGGAATTCCTTTCACCAAATGGGTGAAGTGTAGTATTTCCCCTAGTTCTTTGGAACTTCGGGTCGATTGTGTCTTTCCCCGGCATATTGCATTTAGAAATCCAGTAGTCGTGCGCATTTAGGCGTTTTGTTTCATGGTCATCGTGGATGACCACATGGTCAGAAAACCATGGGTGTCCTAGCAATACATGACAATACTTCATAGGAAGGACAACACACCAAACGCGCTCAGAATAGACTTTGATGATGAGGGGCACCAAACATCGCCTAGACACTAAAACAGTGCTCTCGTCAGAACACACAAGCCGATAGGGACATGGGTACGGCTCGGTGGTCAAACACATCCTCGTGATAGCATTTTTAGAAATGATATTCATGCGGCAAATGTTGTCGACAACTAGTTTGCACCACTTCTCACCGTGCTTAAAATTTTCGAAAATTTTCTTGTTATGTCACTGTCAAACCTAAACACTCTTGCAACGGTGTCCCACCCTTTATCTAACGCTCGAGGTTCAGTGTAATAACTTTTATTAGTGCGGTCTGGCACTCCATCACGAGGAATAGTGGTTAGAGTTCGGGGGGTCTCTCTAGTCATCACGAGGAATAGTGGATCGAAAAATTTAAATTTTGAATGTGAATTTCAAAAATTTGAATTTTGAATTTCAAAAATTGAAATTTTGAATTTGAAATTTGAATTTCAAAAATTTGAATTTTATATTTGAATTTTGAATTTCAAAAATTTGAATTTTGATTTTCAAAATTTTGAATTTTGAGTTTGAATTTTGAATTTCAAAAATTTGAAATTTGAATTTGAATTTCAAAAATTTGAATTTTGAATTTCAAAAATTTGAATTTGGAATTTCAAAATTTGAATTTTGAATTTGAATTTTGAATTTCAAAAATTTGAATTTTGAATTTGACTTTCCAGAATTTAAAATATATTTTTTATTTTCCTTTAGAAAATAGTACGCAGATTTTACAATTTTTTTTGTTTTTAATTTTCGCTGAAAAATAAAATTATAAGGTCGCTATTCGCAGACCAGAAATTTAGATCAAGCCAAAATTTAACGAAATATAATTTTATTCCCGCCTAATAACTAGGGTAAGTAAAATATTTTTTTTTTATTTTCTTACAGAAAATAATAAGTAGAATTACCAGAATTGTTTTTTTGAATTTCACAGAAAAATGAGAATTTTAGGCCGCTATTCGCAGACCTACGAAATTTTATTTTTTTATATTTTTGAGCGCAAAATCGTGTGAAGATTGTGAGTGCCTGCGTGTAACACCCCAAAACTTTCTATGAGAATTGGTCAAAAGGGTTTAGCTGAATTCGTCTAAAGGATATAGCCGAATGCGAAAAATGGGTATAGCCGAATTCGTCTAATCCAAATAGCCGAATTATTCTCTGTATTAGCCGAATTCGTCGCATGGTTATAGCCGAAGTAAACTAAATGCTTTAGCCGAATTCTTCTAATAGCTTTAGCCGAATTCGTCTAATGAGTATAGCCGAATTTGCCATTTCGTCGAATACGGGCAGAAAGCTGTATTTTCGCCTGTTTTGGTTTTTATGAGTTTTGACGGAAATTTCTAAGTCCGTGTGACTTTAGATCTTGGCGAAAACCAAATCGGACGGCTAAGGTTAATTCGAAATTGTTTATAAAGGCTGGGGAGATGAAAATAGGTTCATTCGTAACTTTACACTCTCTCTCCGAGCCGGCGAAAGCTGCGAGCGCGAGGAAGAAGGAGGAGGTATCTTCCGCCATTGAAGGAGCTTCGGAGCTCCGAATCACGAGCCGTCTTCAGATCTGGAAAGTGTAGGCCGTTGCGAAACTTTCTATCCGAGTGAAATCTCAGATCAATGGCAAAGAAGAAAGCTCCAAGGGTAACGATTCTTCCTCCCGGTCTTAGGACGTGTTTTGTCCTCGTTCCTTTTTCTATGCCTGCTTGAGGAATCCCTTTCACCAAATGGGTGAAGTGTAGGATTTCCCCTAGTTCTTTGGAACTCCGGGTCGATTGTGTCTGTCCCCGACATATTGCATTTAGAAATCCAGTAGTCGTGCGGATTTAGGCATTTTGTGTGAAGCCTATTCGTGGTCGTGAGCCCAGATCGGTGATGCTTGGATTGCGACGTTGCATTTAGGTTAAGCCTAGAATGCGTGCTGGAGAATGTCTCCGTGAGATCTTCTATTATGTTGCGGGACTTGAGTTTTAGGTGCCTTTTGAGAGCCTAACGAAAGCCCCTTGCTTGGGTGGTTGAATGCAAGCCTTCGCCACTAGATTTGAAGAGGAGTGGACTTGTACCTCCTTCTTGGTTATTATTTGCGAAGTCTAAGTCCACGTGAAAGGATTAGATGCGTAGCTTAATTTTGTGGGCACCTGATGTGCTAAACCCTTACGGGCCAAGGGGAAGCCGTACCCGCGTCGTGCGATAGATCGCGACGGTTAGAGCGCGAGCAAAGCTGAACCAAACCCGTTTCCATGCCGATCGGTGAGAGGTCCAGACATCATGTAAGCCGTGTGATCATGGGAGAGGTCGTGGAAGGTGTCTTACCTAGACCGACCAAAAGCTCCTTTTCCCCACTTAAGGCTATGTCCTTAGGGTGGAGTGTTTGTGATGAATTGATTTTATGTTAGCCTCATGCGGTTGCTTAGGCGGTTGTGGCGAACCTTCGGGTGAACCCAACCAACATCATGTGCATGCCTAGGTTCCCTTTTTCTTTGATGCTCAACCTAGAAGATTGATTGTGCTTGAAACCTCACCTTGTGTAGTTTGCACTTTCCTTATAGTATTACATGTTGCTGTTATGACTTGTTTGTAGGGAAGAAGCCCCGCCACCCCGAGAAACGGGTGGGGTCGTTATAATTTTGTTAGCTGTGCTGACCGTTGCTTTATTTGCCACCTCTTGGTGAAATGTTCTTATGCAGGAGCAAGTGAGCCTAGCGTGAAATAGCGGGTGGTGGCCCTTTTGCTGTGTTGGCCCTTGAGGCCAGCCTCTTTTCTGCTTACATGTATTGCCGGCCTGCGTGCTGAAGTATGTTTTGAGTTTTTTCTGTACATTTGTTATATGTAAGGCCCTAAGGCCGTAACTCTATTTATTTCATTCCTGGAATGGTGGACAATTCTAAATGATGTTTAAATCAAATGCTTCCGCTTACGCTTTATATGCTCTCGTGTAGTTGTTGTTCTTTTCTGATTATCACCTTTTAATGCCTAACTAGTGTATATAGTATGGCGTGGGGTCCCGGCCGGACCTACTGTTATATTATTTGTACTGGCAGGGTGTTACAATTTGGTATCGGACTTAGGGCGTCGATACATAGTTTAGCGAATTCGGGACGAATTCCTTTTAAGGGGTGGTGTGCACAGGATGTGCTCTCACCTAAAACGTTAAAAACTAATAAGAATGTCCACTTAGGAATGGGAAAAACATACTTGTTTGCGGAACCTGAGCGTTCCATGATTGTTGTTTGCTATGTTTTCGGTCACTAAATGGTGCCTTGCACGATTATAGGTGACTAGGAGTGCTGCAGGACAGTCTCGACCCCGTAACACTGCTGAATGTAGTGTGTCGGCTGAGGTGCCAGCGACCACTCCTTCGGCTGAGATGATCAGAGTAATCGCTGAAGCGGTCCTCGCGATAATCAACACTCAACCTCAAAGGCTTGCACAGCCTGCTACGCCTACTCCGGATGTGGCCCTGGCGGCAGCTTCCGCATTGGAACTTGCAGTGGAACCAAGGGTGGAGATCCCTGTACTAGTGGCTATAGTGGAACCTGCGGTGGAGCCAAGGGTGGAACATCGAGTTGAGCGAGTAGTTGTTGCGCGAGCGCATGATCAACAACTTCAGCACTTTCTAAGTTTCCATCCTCCAACCTTTTCGGGGAATGGATCCCCAACGGAGGCGGAGGACTGGCTGTCAACAGTTAGAAAAACTTTAAAGGCGACAGCAACGGAAGAAGCTATGATGGTCACCCTAGCCACCTCCCTCCTTAACGGAGAAGCAGAGCTTTGGTGGGCCGAACAGGAAGCGCATAAGTTTGAAGGTAAAGATATTACCGAGATCACTTTGGCGGAGTTCTCAAAGTCGTTTCTTCAGAGATTTATTCCCTCTGGCCAACGCATTGCGTTGCAGAACCAGTTCTTAAAGTTAACTCAAGGCGATAGCTCGGTGGACGAGTACTTGCATGAGTTCACTAGATTGGGCCGCTATGCGGGGTTTTTGGTGGAAGATGAGGAAATGAAGACGAACAAGTATTATGAAGGTCTTCGGGATGAGTTGAGGCTACTCCTTGTAGGCCCAATGACGTTTGGCTTCCATATGATGGTGCAAGCCGCCAGATCTTGGACATGAAGAGAGTGCAAGAAAAAGGCAATAAGCCTGAATTCCATGCGCCGGCCTCTCAATCCAAATCTGAGTTCAGGAGGAACAAAAGGAAGTTCAAGTCTGCGGAACCAACTCGCTCAAATGTGTCGGGAGCTACGACCGCACATGGTCCAATTACATGTTTCACTTGCGGAAAGGTGGGACACAAAGCTCGTGTGTGTCGCAGTGGTCCCCCGAGACCAAAAAACCGAGCGATGGACTATGCTCGTGCTGCGGGTCATGCGGAAAAAGGAAAAGCTGCAGAGTTTTCTGCTTCCCAGCACATTCCGACCCAGCCGAGAGTTTACTCGCTTGGCCAGCAAGAAGCCATACGACAAACTGACGTCATCATAGGTATGGATTAGAAGTTAGCTTTTACAGCTATTTATGATTGATACTATTGTGCGACTTTATGTTGATTTGTGTGCAATTAGGGTTCGTCTTAATTTTCAACTATCCGGCGAGAGCTCTATTTGATACGGGTGCATCGCACTCTTTTCTTTCTGAGGACTTCGTGGTGCGAATCGGAGTGCCGTCTACCTTAGTAGAGGATAGATTGGAAGTAGTGCTACCCAATGGATCTCGCATGGGTGCGGATAGGAAGAGTCGTTTGAAGGTGCGGATTGGAAATCAGGACTTCGACTTGGAAGCATCGTTATTACCGCTAGCTGAATTTGACGTGATCTTCGGCATGGACTAGCTCTCGAAGCAGCGAGCATGCATTGATTGCAATTCAAAGGAAATCACACTAACAAAGAACACCGAAGACGAAACCACGTTCTCGGGTATGCGAGGAGCGAGCAAGATGATGATGTCTGCTCTCCAGGTGGTTAGGGCGGTGAGAAAAGGCGCGGAGTTGTTCTTCACCTTGTTGAAGGCTTCAGAGCCAAATCGCAGTTTGAGTGATGTCCCAGTTGTAGCGGAGTATGCTGATGTGTTTCCTAACGAACTCCCTGGGGCTCCGCCACAGCGAGAGATTGATTTTTGTATTGAGTTGGTGCCAGGTGCCAAGCCTGTAGCACGCTCACCGTACCGAATAGCGCCAAAGGAATTGGCAGAGCTGAAGGTTCAGTTGCAAGAGCTACTAGAGCAAGGCTATGTACATCCAAGTTCGTCACCTTGGAGTGCACCGGTCCTCTTTGTGAAAAAGGACGGGAGCTTGCGTCTATGTATCGATTATCGAGAGTTGAATAAGCTGACCGAGAAAAACCGTTATCCAATTTCGAGGATCGACGACTTATTCGACCAACTGGTTGGGTCGACGGTATACTCTAAGCTAGACTTAAGGTCCGACTATTATCAGCTTCGTATTCGGGAGTGTGATATCCCCAAGACAACGTTCAGTACCCGCTTTGGGCACTATGAGTTCACGGTTATGCCGTTCGGTCTGTCTAATGCACCGTCGGTATTCATGGACTTAATGAACAGAACGTTCCGAGAGTATTTGGATCAATTTGTGTTCATCTTCATCGACGATATTTTGGTATACTCTCAGTCGGAAGAGGAGCATGCAGAGCATCTGCGCGCAGTTTTGAGCACCCTGAGCATGAATCAGCTATATGCCAAGTTCTCCAAATGCGAGTTTTGGCTATTGTCACTAGCATTCCTTGGTCATGTTGTGAGCGGAGAAGGAATAGCAGTCGATCCTTCGAAGATAGGGGTGATCCAAGCATGGCCTGTGTTGAAAAATGTAGCGGAAGTCCGAAGTTTCTTAAGACTTGCCGGCTATTATAGGCGCTTTGTGGAAAACTTCTCGAGGATTGCCCTTCCTCTCACTAAACTGACCAGGAAAGATCATAAGTTCGTTTGGTCGCACGAGTGCGCACGAGCTTTTGAGGAGCTGAAAAGCCGTCTGACCAAGGCGCCCATTCTATGCTCGCCATGTGGAACAGAAGGTTACGAAATATATAGCGACGCCTCGGGGAGTGGCTTGGGTTGCATTCTGGTGCAGTTCGGAAATTTAATTGCCTATGTCTCCCTCAGTTAAAAGTACATGAGAGGAACTACCCGGTCCATGATTTGGAGCTAGCGGCCGTGGTATTTGCTCTTAAACTTTGGAGGCACTACTTGTATGGCGTGAAGATCGACATCTTTATGGACCACAAAAGCCTCAAGTACCTGCTTGATCAAAAGGAGTTGAATATGCGGCAGAGGAGGTGGATAAAGATCCTTGGGGACTACACCTTCGACATTCGTTATACTCCTGGGAAAGGAAATGTGGTTGCGGACGCGTTGAGTCGTCGGGCTCCTACGCAGGCAAACTGGATTTTGATGCACGATGAGCGTCTAATCCGGGAGCTAGAAGCCTTGGAGATCATTTGTGTCGATAGAAGAGCATCTCCTTCAGCATGTTTGAACTGGACGGAGGTTCAATACGACCTGGCCGACTGAGTTCGACAAGCTTTGGAGCTGGATTCGAGCATGAAGCGTTATAAAGCGGAGACCATGGATGGGTTAAACGCTGATTTCTCCTTCGAAGATGATCTTATGTGGAAGAATGGCAGATTGTGCGTCCCAAATGTTGGCATGTTGCAGACAGAATTGATGCACGAGGCTCACAATACCAAGTACTCGATCCACCCTGGGAGCACAAAGATGTACATGGATATGAAGAAGCTCTTTTGGTGGCTAGGAATGAAGAAAGACATTGCACTCTACGTGGCCAAGTGTCACACTTGCGCATTAGTGAAGGTTGAATGTCAAAGACCTGGTGGGTTTCTAAAGTCTTTACCGATCCCGGAATGGAAGTTCGACGATATTTTGATGGATTTCGTGCACGGATTGCCAAAATCGCAACATGGAAACTACACCATCTGGGTTATCGTAGATCGATTGACGAAAGTTTCGCACTTTATTCCGAACCGGAAAGACGACTCTGTGGATAAGCTAGCAAAGTTATACGTTGATAATATCATACGGTTGCACGGGGTTCCTCGTAGCATCGTAAGTGATCGTGACGGGCGGTTCACATCAAACGATTGGAGGCTGATTTATCAATTATTGGGTACCAAGCTAAAATTTAGCATGGCCTTCCACCCGCAAACGGATGGACAAACCGAAAGGACCAATAGGACGATGAAGGACATGCTAAGGATGTGCGTCCTGGACTTTGGAAAGAGATGGGAAGATCATCTCTATATGATCGAGTTTACTTACAACAACAACTACCAAGCTAGCATTAAGATGGCACCTTTCGAGGCTCTCTATGGCAGAAAATGCCGTACACCGTTGGCTTGGGCTGAAACGAGCGACACGAAGTTGTTGATACGCAAGGACGTGGATGAAGCAAATACATCAATCAAGGCAATACGAGAGCGGTTGCTCATTGCTTAGGATAGGCAGGCGAAGTACTACAATGCAAATCACCGAAACGTCAAGTTCGCCGTTGGTGATTGGGTCTACCTGAAGATCAAACCGTTCAAAGGAGTATCGAGGATCCGACGCTTGAAAAAGCTATGTCCGAGGTACTTAGGACCGTTTGAGATCTTGGAGCGTGTTGGTGAAGCTGCCTACCAGCTTGCTCTATCTTCGGAGCTGAGCGGGCTGCATGATGTATTTCATATCTCTGTGTTGCGGAAGGCTGTCAAAGAGCCTAATTCTGTAGTTACGGTCAACGAAGTGTCGGTAAATGGTGGGCTAACGACGGAAGTCAAGCCCATTCGCATAGAAGACACAGAAGTAAAGCAGTTGCGGAACAAATCCATTCGGATGGTCAAGGTCCGTTGGAATAATTGTGGAAGAGAGGAACTCTCTTGGGAAAGAGAGCAATCAATGCGTACGGAGTACCCCGAGCTATTTCTCTCAGGTAATTTATCCTTTATTTTGGCTGCCCTTGTTTTCGTAATTTCGGGATGAAATTATTTTAAGGGAGGTGGAGTTGTAACACCCTAGAACTTTCTATGAGAATTGGTCAAGAGGGTTTAGCTGAATTCGTCTAAAGGATATAGCCGAATTCGACTAATGGGTATAGCCGAATTCGTCTAATCCAAATAGCCGAATTATTCTCTGTATTAGCCGAATTCGTCGAATGGTTATAGCCGAAGTAAACTAAATGCTTTAGCCGAATTCGTCTAATAGCTTTAGCCGAATTCGTCTAATAGCTTTAGCCGAATTCGTCTAATGGGTATAGCCGAATTTGCCATTTCGTCGAATACGGGCAGAAAGCTGTATTTTTGCCTATTTCGGTTTTTACGAGTTTTGACGGAAATTTCTAAGTCCGTGTGACTTTAGATCTTGGCGAAAACCAAATCGGACGGCTAGGGTTAATTTGAAATTGTTTATAAAGGCTGGGGAGATGAAAATAGGTTCATTCGTAACTTTACACTCTCTCTCCGAGCCGGCGAAAGCTGTGAGCGCGAGGAAGAAGGAGGAGGTATCTTCCTCCATTGAAGGAGCTTCGGAGCTCCGAATAGCGAGCCATCTTCAGATCTGGAAAGTGTAGGCCGTTGCGAAACATTCTATCCGAGTGAAATCTCAGATTTATGGCAAAGAAGAAAGCTCCAAGGGTAACGATTCTTCCTCCCGGTCTTAGGACATGTTTTGTCCTCTCGTTCCTTTTTCTATGCCTGCTTGAGGAATCCCTTTCACCAAATGGGTGAAGTGTAGGATTTCCCCTAGTTCTTCGGAACTCCGGGTCGATTGTGTCCGTCCCCGGCATATTGCATTTAGAAATCCGGTAGTCGTGCAGATTTAGGCATTTTGTGTGAAGCCTATTCGTGGCCGTGAGCCCGGATCGGTGATGCTTGGATTGAGACGTTGCATTTAGGTTAAGCCTATAATGCGTGCCGGAGAATGTCTCTGTGAGATCTTCTATTATGTTGCGGGACTTAAGTTTGAGGTCCCTTTTGAGAGCCTAACGAAATCCCCTTGCTTGGGTGGTTGAATGCAAGCCTTCGCCACTAGATTTGAAGAGGAGTGGTCTTGTACCTCCTTCTTGGTTGTTATTTGCGAAGTCTAAGTCCACGTGAAAGGATTAGATGCATAGCTTAATTTTGTGGGCACCTGATGTGCTAAACCCTTACGGGCCGAGGGGAAGCCGTACCCGCGTCGTGCGATAGATCGCGACGGTTAGAGCACGGGAAAAGCTGAACTGAACCCGTTTCCATGCCGATCGGTGAGAGGTCCAAACCTCATGTAAGCCGTGTGATCATGGGAGAGGTCGTGGAAGGTGTCTTACCTAGACCGACCAAAAGATCTTTTTTCCCACTTAAGGCTATGTCCTTAGGGTGGAGTGTTTGTGATGAATTGATGTTATGTTAGCCTCATGCGGTTGCTTAGGCGGTTGTGGGGAACCTTCGGGTGAACCCAACCAACATCATGTGCATGCCTAGGCTCCCTTTTTCTTTGATGCTCAACCTAGAAGATTGATTGTGCTTGAAACCTCACCTTGTGTAGTTTGCACTTTCCTTATAGTATTACATGTTGCGGTTATGGCTTGTTTGCAGGGAAGAAGCCCCGCCACCCCGAGAAAGGGGTGGGGTCTTTATAGTTTGGTCAGCTGTGCTGACCGTTGCTTTATTTGCCACCTCTTGGTGAAATGTTCTTATGCAGGAGCAAGTGAGTCTAGCGGGAAATAGCGGGTGGTGGCCCTTTTGCTGTGTTGGCCCTTGAGGCCAGCCTCTTTTCTGCTTACATGTATTGCCGACCTGCGTGCCAAAGTATGTTTTGAGTTTTTTCTGTACATTTTGTTAAATGTAAGGCCCTAAGGACGTAACTCTATTTATTTCATTCCTGGAATGGTTGACAATTCTAAATGATGTTTAAATCAAATGCTTCCGCTTACGCTTTATATGCTCTCGTGTAGTTGTTGTTCTTTTCTGATTATCACCTTTTAATGCCTAACTAGTGTATATAGTATGGCGCGGGGCCCCGACCGGACCTACTGTTATATTATTTGTACTTGCAGGGTGTTACACGACGTTCTATGAAATTCCTAAGGAATGCGTCAATTTAGAAATTGACACGAACCTCGCTTTGATACCAAATTGATGTAGGGAAGGGTGTTTGGGTTCACTCACTCGTGCACGATCGATTTGATTATTCCCAATGCTTCCTAATCTCACACAAGCGTGAACGAACGCAACCAACTCGCGGAATGATTTTATTCACGTTATTTATCATGCATGGGCAGCCACACCGTGAGGGAACGGAAGGAGGCTATGGGCCAACTTCGATCCCGGCTAAAAGGATCCACACGATCCGGTTGAGCGGTTGTTGTTGTCTACCAAACATAGATCCTCCGAAAAGGTAAAGATTTCGGAAATGGAAAATCTCCCCGAACAAGAACAAAAGAGGATCGCCACTCCTCGTCGAATTAAAATGAAATCCAAGATCGAAATACAAATCCAAAATAAAGAAAATTCACGAGAAAATCAACGATTCAAAGATCACGTCACAGATCTAGCCACCACAGAACTATCTAAGAAAGGAATCACACGAGTTGAGAGTTCGTTATCCACTCAAAATTATAGATCCGAGATGTTGGAATCCTAAAGATTATTCATCCGCGGAGACCACCAGAGATGAGTCACTTGATGTAGAGCACGTTCGCCTTCGCCTCTTCCACCACGAACAAGCCCTTTGAGCCAAATCCTAGCCAAGAGATCTCCTTCCACAAGCCCTTGGTGGCTGGCCGAAATTCTTCAAGAGGGAGAGGGAGACGGTCGGCCTTGGAGGGAGAAGTTAAGAGAAGGAGTGAGGAAGGGATAAGGAGCCGAGAATAGGGGAGGAGGAGGAAGGTTGGCCGGCGGCCAAAGGGAGAGGGAGGAGCCTAGGGGCGGCGGCTAGGAGGAAGATGAGAGGGAGAAACTTCAGGGTTTGGAAAAGTTTATTTTCAATTTCATCAAATCTAAATGTAATATAGAGTTTGGCTTATTTATAGGCTCACACACATACAACGGCTAAACGTAGCCCAACTAATAAAAATTCTAATGGATGGCTAAACGCAGGCCACTAAATAAATAGTCCCAAATTAAACATACAACATAACATGACAAAATGAGCATATAAGTAACTAAAAAGGCTCCGGTAGGATCTATGGCGGATCCTCAACATCTTCAACAACATCTCTATCATCCTCGTCATGTGGTGGTGGATCATCTTGATTATGCAGTGGCGGATCCGGCAGTGGTGGAGGGTCCACAACGGTATCATCAACATCAACATCACACAGTGGCGGATCTGGCAGTGGTGGAGGGTCCACAACAGTACTATCAACATCAGCATCGACCTCATCCCCCACAAAGTGTGGGTCCATGTGGGGGTATTCATCAACAGGGAGATGGAGAAGGACTGAGAGGAATGGATGGCCTCCATCATTTTTGCCATCGCCTTTGCCTCGATCCACTTGCTGAAGTAATTGATCATTACAAGAATAAACCTGCATTGTCCACTAGCCAAAGGGAAAGGCCCAATCAAGTCCATCCCCCAAACTGCAAATGGCCATGGAGTTGCTATTGACCTGAGCTGCTGAGCTGGTTGATGCTAAAGAGGAGCAAATTTCTGACAGTGAACACATCTCTTTGCAAAATTCAGCGTCCTTTCTCATTTGTGGCGAGAAGTAACCTTGTCTCAGAATCCTTTTTTTCCAAAGTCCTGGCTCCTGAGTGGCTGTCACATTCTCCAGAATGAACCTCTCGAAGAACAACTGGAATCTCTTCCTCAGAGGCACACCTTGCCAATGGCGAAAGGAAGGTCTTCCTGTAGAGTACTCCTACAACAAGATAATAATAGGCTACTTTCAATTTAAACCTTTTCTTATCTTTTACCATCGGGTGGAACTCTCCAGTTGAGAGGTAGAGGATAAATGAGTCCATCCAAGATGGACGTTGATCTATTTGCACAACTTCACCCTCTTCAATAGTCAGATGAAACAACTCTGAAGTGGTTCCTCCTGAGAGGAGACCAAACTTTGCTAGTTCATCTACTTCTGCATTCTTTGCCCGTGGAATATGTTGAATAGTGAAGCTCTTGAACTTGCCTATTTCAATTTTCACTAGAGCTTGATACTGCTTCAAAACATGATCTCTGGTCTCAAAGGTTCCATTTACTTGAGACACCATTACCAGAGAATCAGTTTTGACTTTGACGTCTTTAATTCCCAACTCTCTTGCAAACCTGAGACCGACGAGCAAGACTTCATAATCTGCTTGGTTGTTCATCGTTGGGAAGTAAAACTTCAAAGCTTGGTCCAACCTAACCCCATTTGGGTTAATCAAAACAACTCCATCTCCAGATGAGTTCTTCCCGGAAGCTCCATCGACAAAAATCATCCAAGTGAGAGGTGTTCCAACCTCATTTTCTGAGTTAGCTTCCGTCGCATCCATCATGAAGTTTGCTAACACTTGGGCTTTGATTGCCACTCTGGGAATATATGAGATGTCGAATTCACTGAGCTCTATCGCACACTTTGCCAATCTACTTAAATGTTCTGGCTTCTCCAACACACTCTTTAGCGAAAGATCGGTAACAACTTGGATGGAATGTGCTTGGAAGTAAGGTCTTAGTGTTCGTGCTGAGGTAACGAGCATTATGGCCAACTTCTCAAGGATCGGATACCGGGTTTCTGTATCCTTCAAGTTCTTGCTCACGTAATAAACTGGGAATTACCTTTTTTTTCTCTTCTCTGACCAATACCGAACTGATAGCATCAGAGCTAACTCCAAGATAGAGGAAAATATCTTCTCCCTCTCTCGGGCTTTGGAACAAAGGAGTTGACGTTAATTGCTTTTTGAGCTGATTGAAAGCATAGTCACACTCTTTTGTCCACTCAAACTTAGCTCCTCCGTGGAAAGTTTTAAAGAAGGGAGAACTTTTATATCCTAAGCGAGAGATAAAGCGACTTAAGCCTGCCATCCTCCCACCTAATTGCTGGACTTCCTTGGAGGACTTTGGAGGTGACATTTCCAAGATTGCTTTAACCTTATCCGGGTTTGGCTCCAACACCTCCAGAGTGAGGAAATGGCCAAGAAACTTTCCCTTGCTTGCTCTGAAGATACATGTCAACGGGTTCAACCTCATATTGAATGTCTGTAGAGTTGCAAACATTTCAACAAGGTTAAGGTGAGCAGAGAAAGATTTTCTTTTTATTAGAAGGTCATCGACACAGACCTCTAGATTGTTTCCTTTTTGGTTTTTGAAAATGGTGTCCATCATTTTTTGGTAGGTGGCACCGACATTCTTTAGCCAGAAAGGCATTACGAGATAGCAAAAGCATCCGTCATTCGTGATGAATGAGGTTTGCGGGATGTCAGGCTTATGCATTCTTATTTGATGATAGCTGGTGAATGCATCTAAGAAACTCATGCATGAATACCCAACCGCAAAATCAATTAAAGAATCTATCCAAGGCAAGGGGTATCAATATTTAGGGCAAACTTTATTGAGTTTGGTAAAATCCAGACACATTCGCCATTTTCCACCGACTTTTTTTAGTCATTACAACATTCAATACCCAATTTGGGTATTGAATTTCCTGAATAAACTTGGCCTTGAAAAGCTTTTCAACCTCCTCCCGAATAGGTTGAGCTAGGGTTACCGCTACCGCCCTTTTCTTTTGTTTGATGGGAGTGAAGCTTGGATCGATATTGAGGTGATGGCAGGCAACATCTGGATCAACCCCTAGCATGTCATCTGCTGACCAAGCAAAGACATCCAAGTTCCGTAGGAGACAAGAGATGAGCTGTCTCTTGTCGGCTTCGGGCAGCTCCGCATTGATTGAGAGTTTCTTGCTCTCGTACTCCTTGCTGATAGGAATAGCTTGAGTTGCTTGGGCAGGTTCCAAGTGAACTCCATCTCTGACTTCATCTTCTATGATCTCTTCCGTGACTTTTGCATGGATGGAGACTTGAGGTGCCGAAGAGATCTTAGCTGCTCTAGGGGAAGATAATTCAATCACATTGACAGTCTTTACATAACACTCCCAAGATTTCCTCAGATTGCTTTTGATCCGGTAATGTTTGCCTTTCAAGGCAAACTTCATGGCTAAGTGGTAGGTATAAACCACCGCTTGATATTCATTCAGAATCAGCCTCCCAAAGATTGCGTTGTAGTGCTCGGAGCTTCAATGACTATGAACTTGACTAGCTTTGTAATGCCTCCAAGCGTCATCGAGAGAGTGAAATTTCCTTCTATCTCCTTCTTCTCGCCAGAAAAACCATAGAGCAGCTCTTCGATGGAAAGAAGAGTCTTCCCGGTCTTCAGGGCTTCAAAGGATGGCTTCTGGTGTCTATCAAGATATTCTCCATAAAATAGTTCTCTATCACCGCCTTGATGACGACCGCGTCATTGAAAGGATTGGTGGTTGGAGGAAGGTCATCCTGCCCAAAGGTGACTGTTCATCGGACTGGAGTAGAAGAGGAGGTAGCAGCAACCTCTTATCGGCAGACTCATACCAGTCTAGCCTTCTTGGAGTATTCCAACCCTGCTACTCCATGGATGCAGAAGAGGCAGCCCAAAGAACCCTCATCGTTTGCATCCACACACTCGCTCAGATAGCCAACGTTCCCGAATTGGCCAACGTCATTCACTTCCTCGCACTCCCAATGAACTTTTGATACCTCCTTGCCCTTGTAGGTCAAAGCTTTGGAAGAATCTCCCTTCAGGACCAGGTCTTGCAACTTTCCTTCCTTCAAAAGCTTCTCCACCAGCAAGCGGGGAGCTCTGCAGTTCTCAGTCAGATGTCCCCTCTCCCTGTGGTGCTCATAGTAGAGGGAAGGATTCCTAGTCTTGGGATCTGATTGTATTGGGGCAGGCCTTCTGTAGAAGGGCCGCTTTTGAAGCACTTGAACTACCTCGTTCATTAATATGTTGAGCTCGATGAAGGACTCTTGAGAGTCATTGAAAGACAACTAAGAAGTTGGGAAAGGAGGCTGAAGAAACTGAACCTGATGAACAAGTGTCTATTGTGTAGTTGGAGCAGCTGGGGTTGGAAGTAGAGGTCCCTTAGGCTGGAACTGTTGATGACACTGGTAGGGACAATGGTGGCGAAAGTTCCTCCCCCTCTGAGCAGGAGGCTGTAACTCTGACGTGGCGGCTTCGCTGATTGTTGGGCTGGAAAGAAGCCAGTAGAGCCCTTCTGGCCGACTCTGTACGTCAAGTTAGAGGTATTGTTGGGGTTGCTGATCTCCACTTTTATGAACGTATTTGCAATATTTATCAGATCTTGATAAGAGTTGGGCTCTCTGGTGGTGACCTTAAATATGAGGGGACCTTCCTGAAGGACATTAACTAAGGCCACCATGTAGAGCGCGGGATCGACATCCCTTATTCTAAGGATCTCCCTCTGCTAACAATCTATGAAGCGAGCTAGAGTCTCGCTTTCTCCCTGCTTGATCCTGAAGAGGGCTGCATGGCCACTCTTCCTCTTCTTTGTGGTGGTGAACCTCAAAAGAAGCTCTTGCCTCATAATGGCAAAGCATGAGATAAACTGGGGAGGTAGTTTGTCAAACCACTCCTGTGTTTGCCCAGCTAAAGAGGTGATTAGAAGCTTACACCTCATCGCGTCTGAGAGAGACCTCAGAGCGACAACAGATTCAAAAGCTTGGAGATGAGAGACCGGTTCACTCTCTCCAGTGAAAATGGGCAACCTTGTCTCTCTAAAGCCGTTGGGAATTTTCTCCCAATGAACTCTATCAGTAAAGGGTGAAGTCTCCTCCACTTCAAAAGTGTCGGAAGGAGCATGAGGGACAACAACATGAGATAGAGGATAAACATAATCCTCCTAAAAATTCAGGGCTCAGGCTGGAGGTCGCTGAGTTGCTGCTCTGAAAAAAGCATGGCGGGCTGCGGACACCTCTCCCTGAGATCATAGGGGAGCTGCGGCTGATGAGTCGCACAGTCAGGGGTGTGACCGCTTGCCAGAGGATCAGGAGTGGCGACCTGATCGGTCTGGGAAAGAATCCCTTGGGAGATCGCTGATAGGAGCTAGTTCATGGACTGCAACTATCGGGCGGTCTCACGATGAGACTGCTAGAGGAGGAGCTCAAAGTGAAGCTGAAGGGTTTTCAGGGAGCTCATGCTGGCTGAAGGGGAGAGACTGCTGACGAACTATAGTTAGGTTGATTCTCGCGGTCTGATATCTTGTCTGTCCGCTGGCTTCACCTAAACACTCCGATCTGAAGATCGTGTGTTCATTATGTTGGCACAAAACTTGTACGTCCAAAACTCACACTTAAAAGAGATGGAGAGAAATTGCAGAGTATAGGTTACTCGGGATGAAGGATGCCAGAGGAGAGATCTCTGAGGGAAATACTGCTTCGATTGATCTAAAAAAGGATTATAGAGGGTGTCCAAAATAGGTCAGGTAGAGAGGTATAATAGTGACAGAATTCGAGACCGCTTACTGATGAGTCCCAATTATATACACATTTTTGGACTCATCTTGGCCGATTATTTAGTCAAAGCACTACACTATAGACATGTTTTCATTCATATTTAATAACCGTCTATTATTCCACGCTAAGTGCACTTCTAGGCCCGTTCTTGGTGTATTTTCTTGTTTATCTTCTTTACTGTCTTTCATGCTGTCTTTTGTGCCACTTTTAGTGGTTTTGATTAGTGTTATGCTGGAACAGGGGTCGTGCAGGTGTTCCCGGTACAAATCTGAACAGGAACACTGCGTACGATCACTGGTTCTACTGTGCACGACCACTGGTCGTGCGCCGCAGATCGTGCGCATTCAATTGCAGCCCAAAGTTGCTTTCTGAATTTGGTCGTGCGTTTTTACGCACGGTCGTGCGTTCGATCGTGCGCTTTATTATTTTTTGTAGTTTTGTTTTGCAGGTTTTCGGGCACAGCGCGCACGATCATTAACTTTCAGTACGCACGACCACCGGTCGTGCGCCACTGATTGTGCGCCCTGTTTTCTATAAATATACAGCCCACGAAATTAGGTCTGACGATCATTTTTGCTCTGCCGTTTTCGAGTCCTGTTCGCCTCTTCCGACCCCAGCATCATCTTCCACCACCAGGAGGTGCTCCGGGACTATTCTTCACGCCTATCTTGAGCCCGGAGATCATCTCGGCCTCCTCCTTCATCCTATAGTTTCAAAGGAAGATTTAGCCGCCATTGCCATCAAGCAAGGGGAAGTTTGCAACCTTTTACCGGATCGTGGCACGAAGAAGGCGGGCTCATTGGAGAGTCGTGACATCTCTCTCTACCCCGGACGTAGTTGAGGACCGAGCTTGGACGCGGATTGACAACCTAGCGATTCCAACCGTGACTCCTCGACGAGCCTTCGGATTCAGTCGATTTCTTGCCTTGTTCTTCTCTTATTGATGTGTGTATGTAGTTAGATCTTTATATTATGATGAAGTGGCACTTAAACTTGTTTGTATTTTATATTTCATGTCTATGTGAAATGCTTTGGTGTTTAAGTTGCTCGAGGAGCGCCTACATTTTTATTCCATTCCACCATAGTTAGGTGTGCCGCACTAGCAATTGCTAGTGGCGTGCGTTGCGACGAGGTGCTTGCGACCCTCAATCCGTAAGACTACTCGTCCATCCGCCAAGCTAAGCGGTGCTAACGGCCCGTGTATTCCATTCTCCTTATGAAGCAGTGCGTTCAAGGCCTGCACAGTTCGATTCCGCTTGCCTACTTGTCCATCCTCCCTTGTGACGCAGTGCGCTCAAGTCCTGCCTATTATCCATCATGCCAAGCGAAGCATTGCATAACGGCATTGCATAGGAGTAGTTGTAGTATTTTCTCTTTATTTCCACCAACCAAAACACCCGTTTCCGCATCCCATCCGATAAAAGGACTTCAATCTCAAGTCCTTTCTCGATATTTAGCTCCACCTTACTGTGTTCCTTCAAGATCGATACTTGGGGATTCACTCCCACATTTTATATTACTTGAACGATCAGCACACTGCGTTTCGTGCCACAGTCTTACTACAGCCTATAGCGGTGTGCTAAGATTTGCGCATCAAGTTTTTGGCGTCGTTGCCGGGGAACACAGTCGTGTGAGTTTTCTTGAGAGGGAGAGCCGAGAGATAGTAGTTCTTCCATTGTGTATAGCCGCTTTGTTATTTTTGTTTGCTTTTTAATCATATATTGTTTATTATTATTTCTCTCTCCTATTTTAGAGTTTTAAGCAAGTTTAATCCAAGGAGTTTTATTAGTTTGGGTAGAATTCCTTGCAAAGAATTTCAGTTTCATTATATCTGCTTTTATTGTTTAAAATGTCTTTATGGGATATTTCTCCTAGCACTAACGACAAGATGGTCTATTATATAGACCAAATGAAGGAGTTAAATGCTAGGCAGTGTAGGAACCTTGTTTGCGTGTTGTGTCGAGGAGAGGGTCATGAATTGAAGGACTGTCCTAGTCTTTTCAATCCTGACCGCTGCTCCTCCCCTCATGACAACATTGTCCTTATCACTCATTCCTTACCCATGGAGGCAATCGTGCCCTCTATCCCTGAGTCTATCTCGTGCATGGGCTCCTCACTCCCTATGTATGGCTTCACTCCTAGTCATGATGATCACTCATCTGTTGGCCAACAAGGAGAGGAATGGGAGCTCCTAGATGCACCTGAGTGTGATGAGGAAAGTATTCTTTCCATCGGGGAGGCATTAACAGATCTTTTTGCGGAGGAACCAAATCTTTTTGTTTTTCCAGTTTCATTGCAAGATTTTTCCACACACATTTTTTATGATCCTATCGAAGTAAAGGAGTGGGGTGATGCTTCTGACTCGGAGGGTGCTCCAAAGTGGGATGAGGATGTCATTTTCTCTGAAGGGGAGAGTGAATACTTTGAACACAATGGCGCACCTCGATGGGATGAGGAGGATACTCTCTCTGATGAGGAGGTTTGCACTTCTTCATGGGACAAGGACGTCCAAACCACCACTGAGGCCCCTGAATTCTCAAGTTCCCCTTGCTATGATATTTACGATGATGATAGTGATCTATCCTTGGATCCTGCCGGGAGTGAAACCGTGATCACTCCCATAATTACAGAATTATTTATGTCTTTCTTCTATTTTGTTTCCTGAACATCCTTCTTGGCCTGAACACATGCAGGGGGATTCAGTAGTGGTAAATCTTTTGGAAGCCGAATCTGAAATGCCCTCCACTGCTGGTCCACCTCTATCTCCTCTTCCTGATATTTTTAATGCTTATTCTTTTCCATCCATGCAGGATTTTGAGTATGTTGACCCATTTTTGGGTAATGATGAAAACCAATACTGGCAGGGGAAATACAGTGCAATGATGATGTTTCCCTTGAAGGATTGGCTGCAGGGAGGCAAAAGATATTCATATCCCGAGCTAATGTCGGAAGAGAAGAAGAAGGAGAAAAAGAAAGAGATTTGGGGATGGAGAATAAATCCTTCTTTCTACCCCTACTGCTGGGTCTTCGGACCCATTTCTTTCATTTCTAGTTGATTTCTCTGCTGGTTGTGTAATAATAATTAGTAGACTTTATTAACTGTTGCTTTTATGATTAGACAATCCTATAAAACTGCATAATACAGGTATTAAGTCCAGCTTAAGGACGGTAAACAAAAGCGCTGCTGGGAGACAACCCATGTTTTTGTGCTTTTAGTTTTCTCTAACATGCCAATAGTTTAGTTTTACATATATATTTTGGCGTGGAGTCTTTTTCCTACAGGTGAGCGGCGATTTTCTTGTTTGGCGGATATGGGAGTGGATTCTTTGTGCTAACGCCAATCTTCTGGTATGCTCATTTCTGAGCATGGGTAACGTTTCTTCCCCTAGTCTTTTATTTAATTTTCATGGTTACGTCATTTGTGTCAATTGCTTAGATTAAGTATGGGGGAGAGCCGCTATGTGTTACCCACTGCACGTGCACATATCATTTGCATACTAGAAGTATATTAATCTCATTTATTTAGTATTTTTCATCTTCACAGCACATCGCAACACCCACTTGAGCACGCGCTTATTTGTCTATGCGTCTCGGGTAAATATTATTTTTCTGTGTGATTGAAAGATCATGATGCTGGCATAGGATTGAGTGGCGGAGTAACATGTTGACTCTAGCAGTGCTCCTAGTCGAGTGCTCACATCTCGTGTTGAAATTCTTGTAGAATTAGCTTTTTCTCATGCATTTAGTTTTATAATTTTCCAATTGCGTGAATACTGTTTATTCTACTCGTATTTCGTGAATCCAGTTGAATCCGACGATAGTGTAGGTGCGTGTGTAGATGATCGCTAGTGATGTATTGCTCGAGTCGGGAGGAAGGATATTCTTTCTCGGTGGCTAAGAACTTTCCCCTAGCGACTCTCGAAGCATGGGTATAGGTTATTTCATTTGTGCGAGTGTGATATAGGCCATTCTTTGACCTGGTTGAGCCTTTGCACCATTCCTAAACGCTCTATCCTTGCTTAGCCCCTTTATGCCTAATCCCTACCATTTGATTCAGCTCCACCTCAATTCACCAAAGCCAAAATGACTATCCTAATCGCACACCAAATTCTGAGCTCAAGCCATTTGTGCATTTAAAAGTTGGGTGTTGAGGCTGTGTATATTTGTGGTTGTGGTGGGAATGCGTTATTGAAAATATAGCTGTGTTTGTTATTATTTGTGCAAAGTTATAAAAAAAAGAGAAAAGAAAAAAATGTGAAAAGAAACGAAAAAAGTGTAAAACAATGTATTTTGGAATAGGTGGTGTACACACCCCATTGTTTCATGTTTAAGTCTGGGGGTGTGGTGTACACATTTTTCATTATTGCCGGATAGTGTTTTTATTGCGAGCTCATTTGGGTTAGGTGTGCTAATCCCCCACGTTTATCATTGTCTACCGCACCGTAGCCTAAGCCTAAATCAACCTAAAAGTCCTATTGATTCACACTCTGAACGTAACTAGTGTCGTGGAGAGAGTGTGAACGGGCAAGCTTATGGCCATCGTCATTGATGGATTTCTTTGGAGTTTATCCCGATCCTCGATCTCTGACAATATTCCACTTAATGATCGAGCTACTTTCACCCAACGCGTGATTGAAGGATCCACCACGATTCAAATTATGAGTAGCAATAATAAGTAGAAACGCAATCCAGAAAATTCTAATCTATTTCGCATGTTTAAAAGGTTTTTCTACTGAAATTTCAATGCGCGCGTGTAAGCGACTTCGCATTGTACTTCGCATATTCAATTACTTTGCCAGCTTATGATTTTTCTACTTCATATGGGAGATAGTTTGCTCGGGACGAGCAAACGAGTAAGTCTGGGGGTGTGATGAGTCCCAATTATATACACATTTTTGGACTCATCTAGTCCGATTATTTAGTCAAAGCACTACACTATAGACATGTTTTCGTTCATATTTAATAACCGTCTATTATTCGACGCTAAGTGCACTTCTAGGCCCGTTTTTGGTGTATTTTCTTGTTTATCTTCTTTACTGTCTTTCATGCTGTGTTTTGTGCCACTTTCAGTGGTTTTGATTAGTGTTATGCTGGAACAGGGGTCGTGCAGGTGTTCCCGGTACAAATCTGTACAGGAACACTGCGCACGATCACTGGTTCTACTGCGCACGACCACTGGTAGTGCGCTGCCGATTGTGCGCATTCAATTGCAGCCCAAAGTTGCTTTCTGAATTTGGTCGTGTGTTTTTACGCACGGTCGTGCGTTCGATCGTGCGCTGTATTATTTTCTGTAGTTTTGTTTTGCAGGTTTTCGGGCCTAGCGCGCACGATCATTAACTTTCAGTGCGCACGACCACCGGTCGTGCGCCACTGATCGTGCGCCCTATTTTCTATAAATATACAACCCGCGAAATTAGGTCTGACGATCATTTTTGCTCTGCCGTTTTCGAGTCCTGTTCGCCTCTTCTGACCCCAGCATCATCTTCCACCACCAGGAGGTGCTCCGGGACTATTCTTCACGCCTATCTTGAGCCCGGAGATCATCTCGGCCTCCTCCTTCATCCTATAGCTTCAAAGGAAGATTTAACCGCCATTGCCATCAAGCAAGGGGAAGTTTGCAACCTTTTACTGGATCGTGACACGAAGAAGACGGGCTCATTGGAGAGTCGTGACAGATCTCTCTACCCTGGACGTAGTTGAGGACCGAGCTTGGACGCGGATTGACAACCTAGCGATTCCAACCGTGACTCCTCGACGAGCCTTCGGATTTGGTCGATTTCTTGCCTTGTTCTTCTCTTATTGATGTGTGTATGTTGTTAGATCTTTATATTATGTTGAAGTGGCACTTAAACTTATTTGTATTTCTATATTTCATGTCTATGTGAAATGCTTTGGTGTTTAAGTTGGTCGAGGAGCGCCTACATTTTTATTCCATTCCGCCGTAGTTAGGTGTGCCGCACTAGCAATTGCTAGTGGCGTGCGTTGCGACGAGGTGCTTGCGACCCTAAATCCGTAAGACTACTCGTCCATCCGCCAAGCTAAGCGGTGCTAACGGCCCGTGCATTCCATTCGCCTTATGAAGCAGCGCGCTCAAGGCCTGCACAGTTCGATTCTGCTTGCCTACTCGTCCATCCGCTCTTGCGCCGCAGTGCGCTCAAGGCCTGCCTAGTCTCCATCCCGCCAAGCGAAGCATTGCATAGCGGCATTGCATAGGAGTAGTTGTAGTATTTTCTCTTTATTTCCACCAACCAAAACCCCCATTTCCGCATCCCATCCGATAAAAGGACTTCAATCTCAAGTCCTTTCTCGATAGTTAGCTCCACCTTACTGTGTTCCTTCGAGATCGATACTTGGGGATTCACTCCCACATTTTATATTACTTGAACGATCGGTACACTGCCGTTTCGTGCCGCAGTCTTACTACCGCCTATAGCGGTGTGCTAAGATTTGCGCATCACTTACACATGTCACAAGCTGGAGGCTTGAATCCAAAATTCCATCTTCTGGTACCCCTACCACTCTATTTATAGACGCAGGGGCCTGCCCAAATGGGTAGGTCCAAAAATTATGGGCTGCACGGGGAACAGGAGAACCGGGGCAGAGAAGACAGGATATATGGGGTGCAAATAGCAAAAAAGATAGAAGAACCAAACCGCACAGTCTCGTGGACTCGGTGGAGCCTGGCTTCCTCTGGATTAGGTAATCTGCCAGAGAGGAGACAGTCGGTCTGAGCGGTCTCAGAAAATTGAGCCCGCTGGGATCGATGATTCTGATCGAAAAGGAGAGGTCGCAGACTTCCGGGTAAACACCCGTGGTGGGCCTATCCCGGCCGACCGACCTCGACTGTGCGCCCGCCATGCGGCCCTCCCCGGCCGGCCCTCCCCGATCGGATCTTGCCATCTGCCAGCCTCCCCATCACCGGTCGGTCCTTTGGCCGCCGCTGACCGCCGTCGTCCGTTTCTCCCCGCATGATTGCTACCATCTGATGAGCGGTTAACCACGCACGTAACCACCCATTATGGGTGGGTGTAAATATCCAAAATTATATCAGTCTGTGTGTAGTAAATAGCTTAAATAATATGTATTTTAAACTATATTAAATCAGCATGTAAATACCAATTAAGGTTGTTACGGCCTGCGAATAACCACATAACCACTGTAACCACCCCTGAGGACTATAAATAAGGCCTCGGTCTCTCCTTCATTTCCATCTTCTCCACCCCACTTCTCCTCCTATGCATGAGAGAGGTCCTCAAGGAACCCTCTTGATGATCTCCCCCGCCTTCGAATACTCCTTCGCAGATCTTCGAATGCCTTGAAGATTATTTGAAGGCATTCTTCCTCCCTCTAACGCTCCTGCGCACGTTCCGCTCCATTTGTCCCATAGTAAGCGCCCAACACGCACCACAATAAACATTCCATGCACAATGCGTTCAGCGCTCCCAGTGCCCTCAACTCAGCGGGAAGCCTTCCAGTCAACAACCACTCCACCTCTCCAGACTCCACCACAAATTACAGGATACGCCTCGAAGACATCAAGCGCGCCACTCAAGATTCCAAGCATAAGCAGAAGCCCGACTAGGCCCCAGAGTGCGGTGCTTTGCACTACGGCTAGGAAAAAGACTTAGCTTCGAGAGCGGTTGCCTGTCACCCTTCAAACGCATCTCTCTCTCCCTCATAAGTTGAAACGAGGAGCGACCTATCGCCCTTGATTTCTTTCTAGAGCCCTGTAAAGCAACAACAAATAATAAAGTTTGGTCGGCACCGAACCGACCACATGTTCTTTCACCTCTTTTCGGGATTTTCCATGGTAAAAAAGGTCTCTTGCCAACCGTATCATTCCTCTGCGACTGATTGCGCGCTCGATCGCTCACGGGCTAAGACGGTCCAATCTAGTCCGATTTCAGGAGCCTCGAGTATGCAGCAACAGGTTGACGCCGTCTGTGGGAACTGGTTCACTGAAGCTCTGAAGATTCATAAAATAGTATCCTTTGTACAGCGATATTCGCGACTAGAGACCATGATAAGAAGAAGCACTTACACAACCCAAGGTTTGATCTGCGAAGGATGGATCGATCCCGGTACTTCTGTTGGGAGAAACATTTTCTGGATTTATCTTACAAATTATGTAAAAGTGATTTCATCATCTAGGATTCATTACCCATGTTGTATAATGAGGGTAATATAGTCATTAGTTGTCCTAGGATGTCTCACTCACATTAGAGTGTCAAAGACTAGTCAAAAAGGAGTGCAAAATACAATTGAGTTAATTATGGGTCTAATGGAAGTCGATGCAGCTTGAACTTCAAGTCGAATTAACTTCAAATAGAAGCAAGAGAAACTCAGACTGGAAGTCGATGTATCAATTGAAGTTGACGCAATGTGGAATGGAATTCGACGCAGAAGATAGAGTCAGTCAAAACAACATTTGAAGTCAACACAACTTCAAATTATATTCGACGCAAAAGGCAGAACTCAAAGTCTAGGTTTTCATCTCGACAGATATGTAGATAAGTAATCGACGCAACGTCGATATCAGAGTTCAATTCAGAGCTGAGGAAGATTTTAAAGCAGCTCCTATTAGAACTTAGAGGTCCATCGATAAGAAGGCAAATGTATTCGACGCAATGTTGAATACAATCACAAATTTAGAATTCTTCCTGGATTTTATTCTAAAGTTCATTCATACCATATATAATGAAAGTATTTGAATTCTGAAGCATCGTTCATAGTCAAGAATAGAAAGAGGAATTCCAGAGATACAAAGAAGATATATTTGGAAGTTATTCAAAAAGATGTTTGACGGGTTGTCAACAAAAATAGCAAGAGCATAATACTACCTCATTGACATTCTTATTAGGGAAATAACCGAAGAGGAAAGTAATCTATCTTTATTCGACAGAAGAATAGTATAGGGAAAGGCATAAAGAATATACACAACAAGAGACATACATATATTCTAATTTTCTCTCTAGACGACTCTCTGTCTATTTTCATACAGCACACAGATAACAAATCTCTGCACAAATAACAAGGCTTCTTCTTCCTCTCTCCCTAATAACAGGACACAATCAAATACACAAAGATCATCTTCAAGATCAAAAGCTCTACAATCCTTGCATCTCTTCTTATCAAGCAAGGATTCATCTACTGGACAGAGATCCACATAAACACTACAGTGCATAAATTCTCAATGACTACTGCAGGCGGATTCAATAAGAAGAATCATCTTCCTTTCTTCTTCTCTACTCATTTATTTCATTTCCATAAATTGAGTAAAGAGTCCTTAGAATCCCTCTTCAAAGAATTCAGTGGTTTAAGATCTCCTTATCAAAATATCTAGATTGGTTCTAAGAGTCTCCTTATCAAAAGACTTAGTCCTTGGTTCTAAGAGTCTTCTTATCAAAAGACTCAGTGGTTCTAAAAGTCTCCTAATCAAAAGTCTCAGGCACTGTGCTAGTGTATTCCTACCAAGGGGGTAGAAGAGTGGATGTACTCAGTTTTTGGGGAATCACTAAAGATTTTGTCTCACCTGTGTTGTCCATTTTCTTAATTTCTTTACTCAGTGATTATTTTATTCTGGATTGGATAGCTGAATACATAGTTATTAGAATTATTTTATTGTTTTGTGCATAATAAATAGAAAAGTTTAAATCTTTATTTACCCCCTCTAGAGAATATTCAGAGGACTCACTGCGCACTTGCAATTGGTATCAAAGCGAGGTTGATCATAAAAAGGTTAGCACCTTGATCAAAAGATCCCTTCACTCAAATTTTCATATTCTAAAAATATTTTCAGAAAAGTTCTAAGGACTATGCATCCACAAGACCACCAGTGTGTAATATGAGTAAGTTTACACTCTGGAAGGCCAGAATAAAACTATATATGAATTCTATTGATGAAGTCATTTTTGATGTCATTATGTCATGTCCTCTAGCACCATTCAAGAAAGATGCAAGTGTTACTGTCACACAGGAATTGTTCCTAGATCTGAATGGACAGATGTTAAGAAAAAGGTGAAGGCATATGATGCCAAGGACATGAACATTCTGGTGTCCACTATGTCAGATGACATCTTCCAAGAAGTGGCAGACTACAACTCAACAAAAGAAATCTGGGAGACTTTGTCCAGACTAGTTGAAGGCAACGTAAATGAAAGAAAGGATAGGAAGTCCCTTCTCATATCCCAATATGAGAACTTCCAAAAGAAAGCTGAAGAGAATGTGGCTGAAATATATAAAAGATTCAGCCTAATCATCAATAAGCTCAAGGGTCTAGACAAAGAGATCTCACTAACTGAGATCAATGACAAGATTCTCATGTGCTTTCCAAGCACTTGGGATTCAAGTATCTGGGCCATTAGAGAGTCCAAATGTCATAGAGAGACCTCTACTGATGCTTTTCTAGGCAAGCTCAAGTCTTATGAGCTACTACTCGATGCTAGCTTCGAGAGCTGTCTGAGGTAGTTAATTCGAATAGCAACCGAGATAGTGTCAAATTCATATCGATGCAGGCGCCGACTTAAGAGTAGCATCAAGAATTAAAAGTCACATCGATTAAAATTCGACGCAACGTCGAAATTCTAAGCGCACGTAGTTTAGCTTTTAGAAGCTACATCGACTTATTTTTGGCGCACACTATCTAATTCCACTCGATGTTTCAATGAATAGAACCCTAAGCTACGACGAATCATCTTCTTTTAAGTAACTCAAATGTTAGATCACCTCACACTTTCAAATTATCTCTCTTTCTCTCCTGCTTGCATTCTTGTTCTTGTTCCCTTCTCTATCTTTCTTATCTTGTTTCTGCAGGTACTACCATAAGAATCAATGGCTCCTCCCAAAGTAAACTCAGAATTTGATGAGGATATTGACTCATTCAATGTAGCGGCATATAACTTCAAGGGAATTGATACGTTTAGAATTTTTCTTTTTAGAAAAGCCCTTTCTTTCTTTAGACTTTAGCCTAGGGCGGACGTTTTCGAAGAGTCCCGCGAGTAATTCTACTTCGAGGAATTACCCGTTATCCTATCGAAAGATAGAAGTAACGGCCTTTTCCTCTTTCAAAATATCGAGGATTACTCTTTGGCCGCGTCGCCAAAAGCTAAGCAGAAAGGGTTTGAAAGGCTTATGTTTGAAATGAAAGTTGAAAGCTTTTTGAATATGTTGTTGCGACAATTTTGTGAGTTGTTGCAACAACTTTGTAAATGATAGTTTTAAAACTCCTTTTACCTTGAGCTAGTTGCAACAACCAAAGAGTTGTTGCAACAATTTTGTAAGTGTTTAAAAGAGAGTTTTAAAAATTGCTTTGGAGAGAAAGCTTTTGGGTTTTAATAATTATCCGGACTAAAATAAATAAAGGCAAGTGGACCTTATCGATAGTAGTATAGGATATTTCTTTTGAAATATCAAGGTTGTATTTTTCCAAGGTCGTATCGATTATTTCTACTTCTTAGGAGCGCGCTATTATTTTATCGAAAAGAGTTTTGAATTGATTTTTATAATTTTATAGAAAAACTAATGACAAAAATTAAGGTTGGCGTGCGTTTAACGATAATTGCGATAAAAAGCGAGAAAGCACGAAAATGTTAATTTAGAAAGTAGTTTTGCTTAGATTTTTTTTAGAGTTTTATAAAGCGATAATGATAACTACGACGATTTTAAGTGATTGAGCGGTTAGCGGAATTAGCAAAAAGCAATTATATTAAAAACAAAAGACGCACTAATTGAAAACACACACACTCTACGAAATTAAAATGAAAGCGGTAAATTGCAGAAATTAAAGAAATGCAATCCCTACCCAAATAGGTAGAGGGGAAATAAATGCGTGAGCGAGTCCTATCCAAATAGATAGGCGGGAAATAAATATGTGACAAGTCCTATCCAAATGGATAGGCGGGAAATAAATGCGAGACAAGTCCTATCCAAATGGATAGGCGGGAAATAAATGCGTGACAGAAATAAAAGCTATTGAATTACAAAAAGGCGCAAAATTTATCCTCCTACACACACACACCCTTACTTGAAATGAAATCTAAGTTAAAAGAAAACAAAAATCTTTACTCATACACTCACACACACTTACTTTAATAAAAACTACAAGAGCACTAAAAAAAACTAAAAAGAAAAATAAAAATACAAAAAAGAGAAAAATTAACCTAAACTCATACACTCACACACACAAATTATGAAACCATCTAAAAATTACAAAAAAGCTATAAAAATAAAAATTAGCCTCATACACACACACACCCAAATTAAAATGGACAACTAATTATAATAACAAAAATTACAAAAATTAAAAAAAAAGAGAAAGAAAGAAGAAAAAAAAAGAGAACACACACACACACACTTTAACCAAAACAAAGATAAGAGAATTACAAAGAAGCAAATCTATTTTATTTCCAACTTAAAAGAGGTTACAAAACAAGAGAGAGAAAATGCAAAAAGAGAGCTAAAACATGAAAACAGCAAAAATTAGTCCACAATCTTAAGAAAAGGTCTCAAAATTCTGAACCCTTAGACTCAGCTGAATCTGGCTATTTATAGGAAAAATTTTGGAATTACACGCCCTCGGACACGGGCGTGTCTGAGGGCGTGACACGGCTTGGGGTGCGAATAGCCAGAACAGCTGGATCCAGGCAGGCATCTGGAAGGCTTGACCGGCGACTTTGGAAGTACACGGGCGTGACCATCGTACACGGCCTAGGTCACGGGCGTGACCTAGGTCGGCGGGCTGGAGCTTGAACTGGGCGTGACACCTGGCGTGTCCTTTGTTCTTCTGGAAGGAATTGAGTGTCACGGGCGTGTGTGAAATGTCACGGCTGTGACTTTGACTTTTTGGATGAAATGCTTCAAGTGGCTGGAATCTGGGATGGATATCCAACACGGGCGTGACCAATTACACGGCCTCGGTCATGGGCGTGACCGAGGGCGTGACTTGATGTTTGAGGTGGAAAAAGAACAGAGAAGAAAATGTTACGGATTAGTGAACACGCCCTTGGACACGGGCGTGACCTAGGGCGTGACTTAACAAAATTACAGAAACTTTACAAAATGAAAATAAAACTAAGTTAAAAACAAAAATAACAAAAACAAACATTTTATTCATTAATTTACATATATTATTTACAAATCTAATTAAAATTATACTAAAAATTATATAGAAAAATGCGTATATTTACTCTTCATCAAACACCCCCATACTTAAGCTTTTGCTATTCCAGAGCAAATGTAAGGGATACCTATAAGACGCTTAATAAAATTTCTAATTTACTAAAGTTTTTATTAAATCAAAAGTAAGATCGAAATAAATTTAGGGTATTTAAAGAGGTAAGTCCAAAACTATGAAAGTAATTTAAAAAGAGCGAAAAATTTTTAGCGAGACTTCTAAAGTTAGCTAAATAGCGTCGATTATTGCAGTCTTTGGTACCTTTTAATTAGAATAGAATTATATAAAACTGTAACCTTTTTTAAGAAAGTTTTTAAGAATAAATAAAGCCTACTAATTATGCTCTCTCAAACTTTTTTAAATTAAAATCTAGGTACAATTTTATTGGCTAAGGGGTAGGGGAAAAAAGGTAGCTTTGGCAAAAAGAAGAGTGCTTGGATTTAGGGGTGACGGATTTTATCCTCTCACCCCACCTTTTTGGTGGCTTTGCTTTGATTCCCAGCGTTGGTTTACGCGGGAGAATTGAAATCTTTTCTAAACTTAACCCAATGCCCGTGTTTACGGAATTATTAATTTTTTATTCCCATTGACACGGGATTTTTTTTTAACAATATTGGGTGCCTGTGTTTACGGAATCTCTTTATTCCCATTGACACAGGATTTCTTTTAAAACTCCTACTTTTATTATTTTTATGCCAAGCTAAGGGGTGTTTATAAGGGGGGTTTCAAGAGAAATTCTAGATTAATAAAAAAAGATTTTTGAGAGCAAGTTTAGTAGATTAAAAACATTCCTAAAGTTTCACAAGTTTAGAGTTAGAATAATTGAATCTAAAGATGGTTTGCCAATATAATACAAAAAGGAATCTATTTAGGGTAAACTCGAGGTAGTGCTAAAAATTCTGTTCTCAAATTAAATTAAGATCGCAAGATTTTCTTTACTACTGAAAATTCCTCGATTTAAATTTTTCAAACTATGAAATAAACAAAATTGTTTTAGCAAATCATAAATAATGAAAAACGCTTAAAGATAAGACTAACCTAGCCTTGGAAATAACAAAAAGCTAAGTGGGGGTTTTATTTTATTTTTGGATTTTTTGATAAGTTTTTCAAATATTTTTTTTTTTTTGAAATTTTTAAGATATGATATTTTTGGGATTTTTGATTTTCTTTATAACAAAATGCATATATAAATACTAAAAAAAAAGGAAGAAGAAAATTAAGAAAAGTAAAAATACATACAAAATATTTTTGATTTTTTTCAAAGAAAATTTTTCATCATATATTTTTTTGATTTTTTAATTTTATTAAAAATATGTACAATAATAAAAAGGGAAAAAAGAGAAAAGAGAGAATGAAAAACATTTTTGGTGTTATGACAAAATGAATTTTGTTATAACAAATTTTTAAGTACATTTTTCATCATTTTTTTTTGGATTTTGATTTATTATTATAAATAAGGATTTTTATATACAAATAAAAGACATAAACATAAAGCATATATATAAAAAATTTTGTGTATTTACATATTAAATTGTTTTTACAAAAAGAAAAAAAAGAAAAGAGGGACAAAGATGTTGCAACATAATTTTCTTATGTCATAACAAATTTTGTTATGTTATAACAAATAAGTTTTATGTTGTAACAAATTTTTCATATAAATTTTTTTTGTTTTTTTTTTCTAATATGGGAGGGGCAAAAATAATTACAAAAAGAGGGAAAACACGCCCCCATACTTAAAGCCAACATTGTCCTCAATGTTGAAGTTAAGTGTGAGGAATGTAAATATTTACAAAAAAAAAAAGAGAAGATTTAATTACAAGATAGAAAAAATATATACAAGAATAGTTATAAATAAAAAGGAACTCCACGAATATATACAACATTGTTTTTTGGTTTGTTTTAGTTTTCCGAAATATACAAAACACGAATAAAATATGTATAAAAGAAGTTAAAAGTAATATGTGATCATATATTTTTTTGGGGTATGATAAAAATAAATTTTTATCATCATTTTTATTTTATTATTTATATTATATATATATATATTTTTTTTTTGGTTTTAATTTTGAAATATGCATGTTTTAAAATATATCAAAATTTTAAGAAAGATAAAATAAAGTAAATAAAGAAAAAGCTTTAAGATAAGAAGCAAGGAAGAAATAAGAGAAATAAAAAGGTAAAAGCAACGGGGTTTTCCCATTTCAAAATATCGACAAAAATCCCCTCTCGGGTATGTCGAGTAATCCTACTTTGAGAAACTTCCTATTGTCCTATCTTAAAATTCCCAAAATTCTTTTTGATTTTTGTTTTAAAGTTTTTGCATTATTTTATTTTATATTATATTTCCTTTTTTTAAAAAAGAATGATAATTTAAAATATGCATAGTTATTAATAATATTTTTCATTTTGTTTTATTATAATTATTTATTATTATTATTTATTATTATTATTAATTATATTTTTGTTTAAGTTTTTTTTAAGTTTTTTTTTGAAATGAAAATTTATTTCATCATATTTTTTTTTAAGAACAATAAAAGAGCGTAATTGGATAAATATGGGGGTGCCTCCCACGAACGCTTTGTTTACCGTCTCGTAGCTTGACGCGTTGGCAGGGTACGATCTTTTTAGAGGTGGGGGAGGGGTATGGAATTTAGCTTCCCTCCCAGTTGATCCCCCGCGTGGTAGAGTTTTAGTCGGTGTCCGTTGACTTTTAAGTCGCCTTTTTCCGGGTGGATGATAAGGACGGTCCCGTATGGCCAAACCTCTTTCACTGGAAAGGGGCCGGACCAGCGGGATTTTAGTTTCCCCGGAAAAAGACGAAGACGCGAATTATATAGGAGGACGAGATCGCCCGGCGCAAATGATTTTGGAATTTTAATTTTTCGGTCGTGGTAAAATTTCGAGCGTTCCTTATAAAATTTATTACTCTCATAGGCGTTCGCACGCCATTCATCGAGTTCGTTTAATTGGAATTTCCGGTTTTCGGTGGTTAAATTATGATCGAGATTTAAAAGTTTTAACACCCAAAAAGCGCGGTGCTCTAATTCTACGGGCAAATGGAACGCCTTGCCGTAGACTAATCGATAAGGCGTACAACCGATTGCGGTCTTGTACGCCGTACGATATGCCCACAGCGCGTCGTCTAATTTAATCGCCCAATCCTTCCTATTTATTGAAACGGTTTTTTCTAATATGCGTTTAATTTCTCGATTTACTACCTCCACTTGGCCGCTCGTTTGGGGGTGATAGGCGGTGGCGAGCTTATGCGTAACGCCATATTCGGTTAATGTTTTTGCAAACTGGGCGTTGCAAAAGTGCGTACCCCTATCACTAACTATCGCACGGGGCGTACCGAAGCGAAAAAATAATTTTTTAAGAAATTTGACGACGACTCTCGCATCGTTGGTGGGGAGAGCTTGCGCTTCCGCCCACCTAGATACGTAGTCGACCGCCACTAAAATGTAGCGATTTGTATATGAAGGAGGTAGGGGGCCTATGAAATCTATGCCCCATAAATCAAAAATCTCGCATTTTAAATAAAAATTTTGGGGCATCTCGTCGCGACGAGAGATGTTACCCGACCGTTGACAGCTATCGCATGCGCTCACAAAAGTGTGAGCGTCTTTGAAGAGAGCGGGCCAATAAAAGCCTGCCTCCAGCGCCTTCTGCGCGGTCCGGTTGGCTTGATAATGCCCCCCGGCCGGCCCCTCGTGGTAGTGCCGAAAAATTTGCGCACCCTCCTCGCTCGAAACGCATCTCCGCACGACTTGGTCTGCGCAGACGCGAAATAAGAAAGGGTCCTCCCAAAAGTAATTTTTTAAATCAGAAAAGAATTTCTTCTTTTGCTGTTTTGAAAAGTCTTTCGGGAGCACCCGCGCAACTAAATAGTTGGCGTAGTCTGCGAACCAAGGCGAGGGAGAAGTTTTTAAATTATTTAAAGCTAAAGGACGCTCCTCGGGAAATCGATCATCGATTTCCGGTTCGAAGAGCGCTTCCGCGATTGGGTGTTCTAAACGAGAAAGGTGGTCGGCCGCTAAATTTTCGGCCCCCTTCTTATCCCGGATCTCTAAATCGAATTCTTGTAATAGGAGGATCCATCGAAGAAGGCGGGGCTTAGCGTCCATTTTTTCTAATAAATATTTAAGTGCGGAGTGGTCGGTAAATATTATAATTTTAGAAAGCGTGACGTAGGGCCTAAACTTATCTATGGCGAAGACGACGGCAAGGAGTTCCTTTTCCGTTGTCGTGTAATTAGCCTGTGCGGCCGTGAGCGTGCGGGACGCGTAGTAGATAGGATGAAAATATTTATTTACGCGTTGGCCTAATACGGCCCCTACCGCTATATCGCTCGCGTCGCACATAATCTCAAACGGAAGGGTCCAATCGGGCGCCACCAGTATGGGAGAATGGATAAGTTTATTTTTTATGGCATTGAATGCCTCTACGCACGCGCTATAAAAAATGAATGGAGATTCTTTCTCCAGGAGGTGGGTTAGCGGTTTTGTTATTTTGGAAAATTTTTGAATAAACCGCCTATAGAAACCCGCGTGGCCAAGAAAACTACGAATTGATTTTATATTTGAGGGCGCGGGGAGTTTTTCAATTATTTCGACCTTGGCCTTGTCGACCTCCATCCCTCTTTCAGAAATTTTGTGGCCGAGAACTAAGCCTTCTCGAACCATGAAATTACACTTTTCCCAGTTTAAAACCAGGTTCTTGTCTTCGCATCGCCAAGAAAACTCGATCTAAATTTTGGAGGCAGTTTTGGAAGGAGCTTCTAAAAACCGAGAAGTCATCCATAAAGACTTCCATAATATCCTCTACGAGCTCTCCAAATATTGCTAGCATACATCGTTGAAATGTAGCTGGCGCGTTGCAGGGGCCGAATGGCATCCTTCGGTACGCGAAGGTACCGAAGGGGCACGTAAAGGTTGTTTTCTCATGATCTTCGGGGGAGATTGGAATTTGTAAAAATCCCGATAGACCGTCGAGAAAACAATAATAAGGATGACCCGATAGTCGCTCCAAAATTTGATCGATAGACGATAATGGAAAGTGGTCTTTGCGGGTGGCATCATTTAATTTTTGGTAATCGATGCACACCCTCCAACCCGTAACAGTACGGGTTGGAATTAATTCGTTATGTTGATTTGCCACTACCGTTAGACCGCCCTTTTTAGGCACGACATGAATGGGACTAACCCACGTGCTGTCGGATATAGGGTAGATAATCCCCGCATCCATTAATTTTATTACTTCAGCCTTAACGACCTCACGCATATTTGGGTTTAGTCGCCGCTGAGGCTGGATGGTTTTGCGGGAATTATCTACTAAGAAGATTTTGTGCGTGCAAAAAGAGGGATTTATCCCCCTAATATCGGAAATCTGCCATGCAATTGCATGGCGATGCGTGGACAAAACTTTAACTAATTCGGAGGTTTCCGAATCGGTTAAAGAAGACGAAATAATAACCGGGAGTTTTAAGTCCGCGGCGAGAAAAGCATATATTAAATGGTCGGGGAGTGGCTTAAGCTCCAAGACCGGGGGTTCTTCGTAAGAAGTTGTTATTTTTAAACTTTTAGAATTAAAAGATTCGAAAGGCGAATCTGGTGGTAGCTCGTCCAAAGGGGCGAGGTCCGCCAAATCCGGATTGTCTAAAGTTAAAGCGAGTAATTCTGCAAGCGAAGAACATTCATCCTCGAACGCGGATTCTAAGTGAAAGCAGGAATCATCGTTCGATAAAGAATTTCGCATCGAGGGATTAATAAGAAGGGTAACTTCATCGTCCCCTACCCGAAGGAGGAGGCGACCGTTACTCACATCAATTAATGCGCGGGAGGTCGCGAGGAAAGCGCGACCGAGGATAATTGGCACCTCGGCGTCCTCCTCGATGTCGAGGATGACGAAGTCTACCGGAAAGATAAACTTGTCAACCTTGACCAGAACGTCCTCCACTATCCCGATAGGATATTTTATCGAGCGATCCGCGAGTTGGATGCTCATTTTTGTTGGGGTGGGAACACCCAAATCTAGTTTTTTAAATAGGGAGAAGGGCATCAAATTGATGCTCGCTCCCAGGTCCGCTAGGGTGTACTTTATTAATAAATTGCCGAATAGGCACGGGATGGAAAACCTTCCCGGATCGTTTAGCTTAGGCGGTAATTTATTAAGTAGGACCGCCGAGCATTCCGCATTTAAGGAAACACGCGAAATACCCTCGAGCTTCTTTTTATTAGAAAGGAGCTCCTTAAGGTATTTCGCATATTTCGGCATTTGTGAGAGTGCCTCGCAGAAGGGGACGTTAATTTGAATTTGTTTAAATATTTGTAAAAACTTTTTGTAATGTTCGTTCTCCTTCTCTTTATTAAATTTTGTGGGGTACGGAATTTGCGGGCTCGAGATGCCCGACGCTAATATTTTTTCCGTATCTACTAAAATAAAAGACGAGGGTGCAGGGGTCGGAGGCAAAACAGTTACCTGATGCTCAACCCGCAATGGGGAGTCGACCTCCTTGCCGCTGCGTAAGGTAATGGCGTGGGCATTTTCATGCGGGTTCTGCTCCGAGTTCCCAGGTAGTGCTCCAAGTGGCCGCTCGGAGACCATTTTTGCAAGCTGTCCAACCTGCATTTCTAAATTTTTTAGCGATCCGGTTATATTCCGGATATTTGCGTCGTTGGAAGCCATGTATTTTGCAAAAATCTCCTCGAGCGGAGAAGGTTTTGGAGGAGGCGCAAAACCCTGCTGAAATCCTTGGGGATATCCATGCGGAAATCCTTGCGGGATCGCAGGTGGAGGGCGTTGCGCATTATTAGGGTTACTCCAGGAGAAGTTCGGGTGGCTCCTCCAACCCGGGTTATAGTTATTACTATATGGGTTGAAGGGCGCCCGCACTTGATTGCCCACGTAATCCACCGATTCCTCGCTTAAATTATTGTTATTATTAATATTATTATTAAGATTATTATTATTAAGATTATTAAAATTATTATTATTATTATTTGGATTATTAAAATTATTATTATTATTATTATTAGGATTATTAGCCCAAGCGGGAGTGGAGGAGGAAGCAGTCATCTCCGCCACTTGCTTACTTAGTCGCTCTACCTGCGAGGCTAAGTGAGTAGTGACATCCACTTCGAAAATACCAGCCGGTTTAGGAGGACGCGACCTTGGCACGTTCCATTGGTACGCGTTCATGGCCATTTCTTCGATCAGAGCTTGAGCGGCCTCCGGGGTTTTGTTGTTTAACGTTCCCCCGACGGCTGCGTCGATCATCTGTCTCGTTGAGAGATTCAAGCCATTATAGAACGTTTGTACCTGAAGCCAAGTTGGTAGCGCGTGATGAGGACACCTACGCAAATATTCTTTAAAACGTTCCCAAGTCTCGTAGAGAGACTCGGAATCGAATTGAATGAAGGATGCGATATCGGTGCGTAATTTAGCGGTTTTTGACGGAGGAAAATATTTAGTTAGAAAATTCTCCGTCAATTCGGCCCACGTGGTTATGGACCCTCTTGGAAGAGAAGTCAACAACGATTTCGCCTTTGTCCGCAGGGAAAAGGGAAATAAGCGCAAGCGAATGGCGTCATCGCTGACACCATTAATCTTGAAGGTGTCGCAAATTTCTAAAAAATTATTAAGGTGTTGGTTTGGGTCCTCATCTGGCAAACCGTCGAACTAAATCAACTGTTGTACCATTTGAATTATACTGGATTTGATTTCAAAACTATTATTAGCTACCGCGGGGCGGGTGACGCTCGATCCTGTATCCTCTAAATTTGGCCTAGCATAATAGGCCATGGTCCGCTGTGGGGCCGCATTTAGATTAGGATCGCCCATCACGCCTAAATGTATATCGCCGATGGATTCTTCGGGATCTATTTGTAGATTTTGATTACGAGATCGGCGGCGCTCGAGAAGCGTGCGCTCGATTTCGGGATCAAAAGGTAAAATTGGATTATCCGAAGATTCTCCTCGGGTCATACACTATTCTTTAATTAATTTTTTTTGGAAGAAAGAGTTTTCTTGTTTTTCTTTTTATAGATTTGTTTTTTTTTTATGTTTTTGTTTTGGAAAAATTTTTACAAGGAAGAAAAAGAAGGAAAGAAAGAAAGAGGGGGAAAATATATATTTTTTTGATTTTCTTTTCGTAAGTAGAAAATATAGCTATATATATATATATATTTTTTGGGTAATTTTTAAGGTTTTGTTTTGTTTGGTTTTATATGAACATATATATGTATGTTTGTAAATATATATACAAAAGGTTTATAATTGCAAAAGGTTTTAAACTTTGCAAATATGTGTTTATAAGAGGGAAAGTAAGAAAAAGAAAAGAGATATATCAATATTTTTTGAAGATTTAGGATTTTCCTTTTTCTTAGATAGGTTTTTTTTTCTTAATTAATTTTTTTGTTTTTAAGATGAAAGTAAAATATATAATTGATAGAGAGGTGAAATATAAGATAAAATTAATAGCGTTTCCTATTTCAAAATAACGATACAACTCCCCGGCAACGGCGCCAAAAACTTGATACGCTGGAATTTTTCTTTTTAGAAAAGCCCTTTCTTTCTTTAGACTTTAGCCTAGGGCGGACGTTTTCGAAGATTCCCGCGAGTAATTCTACTTCGAGGAATTACCCGTTATCCTATCGAAAGATAGAAGTAACGTCCTTTTCCTCTTTCAAAATATCGAGGATTACTCTTTGGCCGCGTCGCCAAAAGCTAAGCAGAAAGGGTTTGAAAGGCTTATGTTTGAAATGAAAGTTGAAAGCTTTTTGAATATGTTGTTGCGACAATTTTGTGAGTTGTTGCAACAACTTTGTAAATGATAGTTTTAAAACTCCTTTTACCTTGAGCTAGTTGCAACAACCAAAGAGTTGTTGCAACAATTTTTTAAGTGTTTAAAAGAGAGTTTTAAAAATTGCTTTGGAGAGAAAGCTTTTGGGTTTAAATAATTATCCGGACTAAAATCAATAAAGGCAAGTGGACCTTATCGATAGTAGTATAGGATATTTCTTTTGAAATATCAAGGTCGTATTTTTCCAAGGTCGTATCGATTATTTCTACTTCTTAGGAGCGCGCTATTATTTTATCGAAAAGAGTTTTGAATTGATTTTTATAATTTTATAGAAAAACTAATGACAAAAATTAAGGTTGGCGTGCGTTTAACGATAATTGCGATAAAAAGCGAGAAAGCACGAAAACGTTAATTTAGAAAGTAGTTTTGCTTAGATTTTTTTAGAGTTTTATAAAGCGATAATGATAACTACGACGATTTTAAGTGATTGAGCGGTTAGCGGAATTAGCAAAAAGCAATTATATTAAAAACAAAAGACGCACTAATTGAAAACACACACACTCTACGAAATTAAAATGAAAGCGGTAAATTGCAGAAATTAAAGAAATGCAATCCCTACCCAAATAGGTAGAGGGGAAATAAATGCGTGAGCGAGTCCTATCCAAATAGATAGGCGGGAAATAAATGCGTGACAAGTCCTATCCAAATGGATAGGCGGGAAATAAATGCGTGACAAGTCCTATCCAAATGGATAGGCGGGAAATAAATGCGTGACAGAAATAAAAGCTATTGAATTACAAAAAAGGCGCAAACTTTATCCTCCTACACACACACACCCTTACTTGAAATGAAATCTAAGTTAAAAGAAAACAAAAATCTATACTCATACACTCACACACACTTACTTTAATAAAAACTACAAGAGAACTAAAAAAAAACAAAAAAGAAAAATAAAAATACAAAAAAGAGAAAAATTAACCTAAACTCATACACTCACACACACAAATTATGAAACCATCTAAAAATTACAAAAAAGCTATAAACATGAAAATTAGCCTCATACACACACACACCCAAATTAAAATGGACAACTAATTATAATAACAAAAATTACAAAAACTAAAAAAAAGAGAAAGAAAGAAAAAAAAAAGAGAACACACACACACACTTTAACCAAAACAAAGATAAGAGAATTACAAAGAAGCAAATCTATTTTATTTCCAACTTAAAAGAGGTTACAAAACAACAGAGAGAAAATGCAAAAAGAGAGCTAAAATATGAAAACAGCAAAAATTGGTCCACAATCTTAAGAAAAGGTCTCAAAATTCTGAACCCTTAGACTCAGCTGAATCTGGCTATTTATAGGAAAAATTTTGGAATTACACGCCCTCGGACACGGGCGTGTCTGAGGGCGTGACACGGCTTGGGGTGCGAATAGCCAGAACAGCTGGATCCAGGCAGGCATCTGGAAGGCTTGACCGGCGACTTTGGAAGTACACGGGCGTGACCATCGTACACGGCCTAGGTCACGGGCGTGAGCTAGGTCGGCTGGCTGGAGCTTGAACTGGGCGTGACACCTGGCGTGTCCTTTGTTCTTCTGGAAGGAATTGAGGGTCACGGGCGTGTCTGAAATGTCACGGCCGTGACTTTGACTTTTAGGATGAAATGCTTCAAGTGGCTGGAATCTGGGATGGATATCCAACACGGGCGTGACCAAGTACACGGCCTCGGTCACGGGCGTGACCGAGGGCGTGACTTGATGTTTGAGTTGGAAAAAGAACAGAGAAGAAAATGTTAGGGATTAGTGAACATGCCCTTGGACACGGGCGTGACCTAGGGCGTGACTTAACAAAATTACAGAAACTTTACAAAATGAAAATAAAACTAAGTTAAAAACAAAAATAACAAAAACAAAAATTTTATTCATTAATTTACATATATTATTTACAAATTTAATTAAAATTATACTAAAAATTATATAGAAAAATGCGTATATTTACTATTCATCAGGAATATTGAACTTGTTTCAAATTGCAGAACTCACAAAATTAATTTCAACAAGAGGAAAGATACTTGATGTTGAATTAGCCGAGCTGAAAGACAATATCCATATTGGAGAGGATGGATATCTCCAAGGGAGAATCTCTGGCAATGACATTCACATCACTGAGGAGATGTTGAGTCTTACATTTGAACTACTATAAGGTGATGACTCGTCTGGACTGACGGCGGCAGAAACACACTAAGCACAGCAGATTATGATTTTCAACAAAGAAAAGACAATCAACCTAAAGAAGAACGACTTTTGATAAGTAGTTTTTATATGAATCTTTAGTATAGATTTTAGTATTTATTTAATATGATTTTATCTTTTTCATGTCAATTTTAGTTTATAAATAGTTCTTTTCTACAAATTGAATCTAATTTAGCATATTTGTAAATTTTTGCAAATTTTTGGGACAATTTGGTCAAAAATGCATGCCACGTCCTTGGTCACGCCCGTGACCAAGGGCGTATAATCTTAATGCCCCTCCAGTGTTGCTGACGTGAGATTTGAGCTCATCCACAGTAAGTCATGCCCATGTTCCATTACACTCGGTCACGCCCGTGACCAAGGGCGTGTCAACTTAAGGATCACTCCCATCCGATGTCGTGTCTAGGTGGCGATTTCGTGCAGAGTTGACCCCAGTCACGCCCGTGTTCCTGAAAGTCACGGTCGTGACCCATCCTGCATGATCTCTGACTCCTGTCGCGCCGCTAGTCACGCCCACACTGCATTTATTTAAGCTGCCCAAGTACACAACCGTGACCTCCAAGTCACGGTCGTATAATTTCTAAATTTCACCACGCCGTCACGCAAGCCCCACGTCGCTGTCCTAGCTAAGCAGAACAGTATTTACATGCCCTTGGTCATGGTCGTGACCGAGGCCGTGTAACTTGGAATTTTTTCATAAAAATTTCAGAGGTCTCCTTGAGTCCAGGGTTCAGAATTTTGAAGAGGGGGAGGTGCTGCTAAAGCTGTTAGTTGCTATTTTCAAGTTTTATTTCATGTCTTTACTTTTTATGTTCTATCTCTTTCTTCTTTTCAGTAATGTTCTAGTTTTCATTCATGCAATAGTTTCTTAAGCTTGTAATCTCTCTTTTTCTAGCATTGTAATCTTCACTTAAGCTTGTAATCACTTTGATTTTCAATAAAAATTAGTTTTGCTTTTCCTCACTTCTCTTTCTACTTTAGTTTTTTTTTCTTGCAATCTTATTTCTCTTTCTTTCTCTCCTCAACCATGTTTAACTAAACTCTTATTAGTGCTCAATCGAGATGATCCGAGGATGAGATAATCAAGTTATGAACTTCTAGCTCTCTTTTTCCATTTACGTAAACACTTTTTATTTACCCTTGATTTTTAATTAGTGAGACCATATTTTCGATATATGGTTTTCACTTTGGTTTTCATACTTAGCTAGCCGACAGGCTCAAAATATGAATCGATCACTCAAGGGTAAAGAGAGTTGCATGCACCCCTCGAGAGAGGATGATGTAAATCTCCTAGATTGGAGTCAAATCCAATAGTGGGGTTTACATCGTAAAGCAAGTTTTAGGTAATCGATTATAGAACGAGAGTTCGGTCGTTTTTTCCTAAACTTTGTTGGGATTTCCCTCGAGAGAGGCATGTTTAAGCTTCGAGAACCTCCACGGTCAAGTAGTTTACTTAAAAGGAATTAGGATTATTTTTTACTTTCTCTTGATTATTCTCATGCCGAGGTGAGTTTTGATTGAGCACTAATCCTTTTAATCACCTTCTAAGCTTTTTTTTAATTGCAATTTATCTCATTTTAGTTAAGTAAAACAAACCCTAAAAAACCAATTGATAAGATAATAGTTTCCTCCTCGAAGTAGAAGTAGTCAACGCGCCCCGAGGAATACGACCTTGGTATTTATAAAATATCCTATACTATAGATGATAAGGTACACTTGCCTTCATAAGATATATGTTTTGAAGAATATCATCACAAAACCCTCGCTTTGCTTTTTCCAAACGAACATTTTTATTCATCAAGTTTTTGGCGCCGTTGCCGGGGATTTTTGCGTAGATATTTGGAAAAGAGGATAGCTATTAATTTTATCATTATCCTTTTCATTTTTTTTTAATTTCAAAAAATTCTTAAAGGTGTAATTTAAATCTTGGAAATGGTTGTTTGGGCTATCATCCCATCATACCTCGCAGTACCAGTGAGAACCCTTCACGGGGTATACCTCGGGAAGTCCAAGACTAAATTAATCCGCCTATGGAAAAAATATAGTAATAATTAAGTTTTTCTCTTTCTTTCGTTTTATTATATTATTCTCTCTTTTCTCTTTCTTTTCTCCCATCCTTTCTTTCTAGTGTATGAACCAAGATAGCTCTTCGAATATTCCTTTTGATCCAGAGATCGAGCGCACCATTTTGCGGCGCCTCCATTCCCGTGATCAGGATACACAATTTGCATTCGAAGAGTCGATCGGGGACACTATCACAGAAAATATGGAGCCCAATCCAAATGAGGCCCAATAAAGGGCCATGTCCTATTAGGCACGACTGAATCTGGAAGGAACACAATCAAGTATTGTTCACCCCGTGGTGGCGAACAATAACTTTGAGATCAAGTCTCGCATCATATAAATGGTGCAACAATAGGTTACCTTCGACAGTCCGCCACTGATGACGCCATTCAAATACATCCTTTTCCTTTTTATTTGCGGTCTAAGGCAAAGCAGTGGCTGGGCTCTCTTCCTAAAGAGTCCATCACTACATGAGCTGATATGGCAGAAAAATTCCTTACCAAGTATTTCCCGGCTGCAAAGACAACCAAAATGCGTACAGATATTGTGTCATTTATGCAAATCGACTCAGAGATTCTCTATGATTCATGTGAGCGCTTCAAGGGGCTTTTGAGTAGATGACCTCACCACGCATTTCCTACTTGGCAATAAGTACAAATAATTTATAATGGCTTGAATTTCCAAACAAGGCAGATGATTGATACAGCCTCCAAGGTACTTTAAATAAAAATACCCCGGAGGCCATTCAAGAGCTACTTCGAATTTAGCTTTACAAGTTGAGCGCTTAACTAAGCAAGTGGAGGAGATGTCTGATTCCTCTGCCACTCCTCCTTAGGCTAATAATGTTATAATCGAAGAGCAGGTTGACTACATGAGAAATCTGCCTCGACCTTCCTATAACCCGAACTCCGCTCCGTACAATAACACCTACAATGCGGGTTATAAGAATCATCCGAATTTCTCATGGAGCAACCAAGGAAATGCTTAGCATCCTTTAAATCTGAATTAACCTCTTAATCAACCTCTAAATTTAACTCCCCTTCAAAATTTTAATCCACCAAGTTTTCCACCACAACAGTAAAAGCCCTCTCCACTTGAAGAGGTCTTTGCAAAAAATGCTGCTACAAATTAATCGAACATCCGAAACCCCACCGGATCGATCAAAATTTTTGAGAATCAAGTGGGGTAGCTAGCGAAAATGTTCTCTGAGCGTTAGCAAGGAGCTATACCAGGAAATACAAAACCAAATCCAAGGGAAAGCGCAAATGTGATTACCCTCCGCAGCGGAAAGGATGTGGTTTCAAAACAGGACGAACCCAAGGTACTTATCTCTCCTCCTTCTACTCCTATTTTATATTCGAATTTGCCCTCTACGTTAGCTCTGCACGCTTCTAACTCAAATATTCCGTATCCGTCAAAACTTAGGAGCGAATGCGCTGAGAAAAATTACAAAAGTTTATAGAAATTTTAAAACAAATTCATATTAATGCACCCTTCTGCGGTGCTATCTCTCAAATGCCGAAGTATGCGAAATATCTCAAGGAGTTGCTCCCAATAAAAAGAAACTTGAAGATATTTTGCATATATCCCTAAACGCAGAATGCTCCGTGGTTATACTTAACAAATTGCCTCAAAAAGCAAATGACCCGGGATGGTTCTCCGTTCCTTGTCTATTTGGCAATTCGTTAGTAAAACACGTCTTAGCTGATCTTGGAGCAAGTATTGATGAGTCCCGATTATATACACATATATGGACTCATCTGGGCCGTTTATCTAGTCATTCCACTGCACTTTAGCCTTGTTTTAGCTTATATTTGTTAACACTTGCTATGTGCACTTCTAGGCCCATTTTGGTGTGTTTTCATGTTTATCTTCATTAGTAGTTTTCATGCACTGTTAGGTGCCACTTTTAGTAGCTGGATTCGTGGTTGTACGCTAGAACAGGAGTCGTGCAGGTGCTTCCGGTGCAATTCTGCACAGGAACACTGCACACGATCACTGGTTCTATTGCGCACGACCACTGGTCGTGCGCCACTGATCGTGTGCACTTAACCCTTTTTTCATGAGTTCTGTTTGGTGTAGTGCGCACGACCATCAACGCTAGTGCGCACGACCACCGGTCGTGCGCCACTGTTCGTGCGCACTTATCATTAAAATTCTGAGTTCTGTTTTGTCTAATGCGCACGACCACCGACGATAGTGCGCCCGACCACCGGTCATGCGCCACTGGTCGTGCGAACATGTTATTTCATAATTTCTGTCTTTGCAGGTTCCGTCCAGGCAGAGCGCACGATCACCGAATTCTAGTGCGCACGACCACTGGTCATGCGCCAATGACCGTGCGCACTGTTTAATTCCAGCACCTATAAATTCCGCTGCTCGCGATTTAGGTCGGATCGACCGCCGTTTTCACGCCCAGCTCCGCCGTTCCGCGCCAGTTTCGCCCCTCCATTGTCGCCCACCATCTAGAGGTGCTCCGGGCTTGCTCTTCACGCCAATCTTGAGCCGGAGTTTCCTCTCGGCCTCCTTCTTCATCCAAGAGCTCCAAAGGAAGACCTAGCCGCCATTGCCATCAAGCAAGAGGAAGTTTGCAACCTCTACCAGATCGTGACACGAAGAAGACGGGTCCATTGGAGAGTCGTGACAGCTCTCTCTACCCCGGACGTAGTTGCGGACCGATCTTGGACGCGGATTGACAACCCGGCGATTCCAACCGTGAATCTACAATGAGACTTCGGATTCGGTCGATTTCTTGCCTTATTCTTCTCTTTTTGATGTATATGTAGCTAGATCTAATCATGATGATGAAGTGGCACTTGAATTAGTTATATTTACATATATATTTCATGTCTATGTGATTGTGTAATTTATCTATTTGAGTTGCTTGAGGTGCGCCGCCGTCCATTTCCATCCCGCCGTCACGTTCGTGTGCCGCACTAGCAATTGCTAGTGGCGTGCTTGTCGAAGAGGTGCTTGCGACCCTCATCCGTATGCCTACTCTTCCATCCGCCTAGCGAAGCGTGGCATAGCGGCCCGTGTAATCCATTCTGACTCCGCCGGTGTGAACCATTCCATCCGCTAGCCTTCTCATCCATCCGCCTACCGAAGCGTGGCATCGCGGCCCGTATTCCATCCCGCCTAACGAAGCAGCGCGCTCAAGGCCTGCATAGTTCGATCCGTTTGCCTACTCGTCCATCCGTCCTTGCGACGCAGCGCGCTGAAGGCCTGCCTAGTCTCCATCCCGCCAAGCGAAGCATTGCATAGCGGCATTGCATAGGAGTAGTCGTAGTATTTTCTCTTTATTTTTTCACAAAGCAAATCCCTTTCGTCCGCACTCCACCTATCGCTGGACTTCGATCTCAAGTCCTTCCTCGAAACCTAACTCCACCTTACTGTGTTCCTCAAGAGACCGACACTCGGGGATTTTCCCCATTATTATTACTTGCGCGACCGGTGCACTTGCCGAACCATCGCATCAAGTTTTTGGCGCCGTTGCCGGGGAACACAGACGTGTGAGTTTTCTTGAGAGGGAGAGCCGAGAGATAGTAGTTCTTCCAGTGTGTATAGCCGCCTTTTTAATTTTTGTTTGCTTTTTACTTATTTACTGCTTGTTTTTATTTCTTTCCCTCTTATTTTTAAAGTTTTAGGCAAGTCTAATCCAAGAAGTTTTATTAGTTTGTGTAAAATTTTCTTGCAAAGAATTTCAGTCTTGTTATATCTGCTTTAATTGTCAAATATGTCGTCATGGGATATTTCACCTGGCTTTAATGATAAGATGGTTTATTATATAGACCAAATGAATGAGTTGAATGCTAGGCAGTGTAGGAACATTGTTTGCTTGTTGTGTCGAGGAGAGGGTCATGAATTGAAGGACTGTCCTAGTCTTTTCAAGCCTGACCTCCACCCCTCCACTCAGGAGAACATTGTCCCTATCGCTCATTCTTTACCCATGGAGGCAATTGTGCCCTCTACCCCTGAGCTTGTCTCGTGCACGGACTCCTCACTCCCTGTTTATGGCTTCACTCTCAGTGATGATGATCACTCATCTGTTAGCCAACAAGGAGAGGAATGGGAGCTCCTAGATGCACCTGAGTATGATGAGGAAAGTATTCTTTCCATCGGGGAGGCTTTAGCAGATCTTTTTGCGGAGGAACCGAATATTTTTGTCCCTCCAGTTTCTTTGCATGATTTTTCTACACATATTCTTTATGATCCTATCGAAGTAAAGGAGCTGGGCGATGCTTCTGACTCAGAGGGTGCTCCAAAGTGGGATGAGGATGTCATTTTCCCTGAGGGGGAGAATGAATACTTTGAACACGATGATGCACCTCGGTGGGATGAGGAGGATACTCTCTCTGATGAGGAGGGTTGCACTTCTTCATGGGACGAGGAGGTCCAAATCACCACTGAGGCTCCTGAGTTCTCAAGTCCCCCTCGCTATGATATTTACGATGATGATAGCGATCTACCCTTGGATCTTGCTGGGAGTGAAACCGGGATCACTCCCCAGATTGTTGATGATTTACGTTTTTCTTCTCGTTTCTTTCTGGACCCCCCTTCTTCTTCCGAGCTTGTGCAGGTTGAACCTTCACAGGTACTTCAGGAAGACTTGGAGCTTTGTGCTCAAGTCAATGATGAGTGTGTCCTTTTATGCGAGGAGGTTGATCCCTCCTCCATTAAGGAAGCCTCATTCGTTGCCTTCTCCTCCTGCGGACCTGCTGTGGACGATACCTTGCTGGGCAAGGATAGTTTTGGTGAGATGAGTGAGGACCAGGCCTCCTCCTCTTCTTACTTTCTTTTCCCTCTACCTGTGAGGAGCAGGTATTTATATTCGGGTAGAGGCGTGACTGTTCTTTCTCCGTATAGGTACCCGCTACCAACACGGATATTAGGCCAGTTACCTGTCCACTTCTCCTTCCATAGGCCCATTAGCTAGAACTCTTAAAGTTTGAATAAGTCGTGCTGGGAGGACAATAACCCCAGTAGTTATCTTTCTTTTCCTGCATTCTTATTTCTTCTAATCATGTTTAGTTAGTAGTACTTTCTTTTCAGTTTTCTTTTGTCTTTTGTTTTTGCGGAGCTGACCCCTGCAGGTATCTTCTCTGGATGGCGGATGTTGCAGCTCATTTTAGCTTACACGCCAATCTTCTGGTATGCTCACTTGCTGAGCATTGGGTACTCTCTTCCCATAGCCTTTGCTGATTTTCATGTCATATATTATGCAGATTGTTTAGTTTAAGTCTGGGGAGAGTAGTTTTGTTTACCCGCTCACGTGCACTATTGCACTGCATGCTAGAAGATTTCATTTAAAATGTTTTGTTTATTTTCATTGCACACCACATCACCTACTTGAGCGCGTACTCATCTGTTTGCTTGCTCTGTTGTGAATTTAATTCTTCTGCTTATTTGGGAAAGTTTAGGTGATGGCTTAGGACTATGTAGCAGAGTAAAATGTTGACTCTAGTAGTGCTCCTAGTCGAGTGCTCGGTTGCATAGGAATTTGTGTAGAGTAGACTTCTCTTTATACTTATGGTTTTATATTTTTCTTATTAGTGTAAATGTTGTTTACTCTACTCAAATGGTGAATTCGGTGGAATCAAACAGTAGCATAGGGATGTGTGTAAATGATCGTTAGATTCGTATTGCTTGAGTCGGGAGAAAGGAGAATCTTTCTCGGTGGCTAGAACTTGCCCCAAGCGATTCTTGAAGCATGGGTATACGGTTAGTCAATTGTGTGAATGTGATATAGGCCATCATTTTGGCCCGGTTGAGCCTTTGTGCCTATCCCTACCGCTATATCCTCGCTAGCCCAGTTGTGCCTACCCGTTCTTTGATTCAGCCCCACTTTTATTTCACCAGAGCCCAAAAGCCAATCCTAGTCGCACACCCAAAATTTGAGCTTTAGCTGTTTATTATTTTCATGAGTTGGGTTGTTGATATGGTAATATGTTTGTGAAGATGTGGATGTGTCCTTTTGTTTATTTGCTGAAAATGATAAGAAAAGAAAAAAAAATGAGAAAAAGAAAAGAAGTTAAAAAGAAAGGAAAGAGAAGGAATGTTTACTTGAAAATCTTTATGTATAGATTTATGTTTGGGAGTAGGCGGTGCACGCACCCATGCTGTTAAGTCCAAGTCTAGGGGTGTTGTGTACCCGCATGTTTGTGTGGTGAATGAGGATAGTTTCCTACATTAGCTCATTTGGGTTTAGTGCTTTAGCCGTCGTTTTTATCTTTGTTTTTCCTCACCTAAACCCAAGCCCCATTTAAAACCTAAAGTCCTATTGATTCACGCATTTGAGTCAAACCAGTGCCGTGGAGAGAATGTGACCGGGCAAGCCTATGGTCACCGACACCGATGGATTTCGGTGGAGTTTGTCCGGCATCCCAATCTTGAGCAATGCTCATCTCAGTGTTTAGTTTACTTTCTCCGTATGCATGACCGAACGATTCACCGTTTTTCACCATTTTGAGTAGTTGTAATATGCTTTTACTCTTTTAGAAATATTTAGACTGTTTATATAATCAGAAATCTTCTCTACTATTCTTCTTATGCACGTGAGCATGCGACTTCGCATGGTATTCTATATTGTAGTTTTAAGCCATCTACTTTTCTTTCCCCATTCGCTTAGAATTTGTTTGCTCGGGACGTGCAAACAGGTAAGTCTGGGGGTGTGATGAGTCCCGATTATATACACATATATGGACTCATCTGGGCCGTTTATCTAGTCATTCCACTGCACTTTAGCCTTGTTTTAGCTTATATTTGTTAACACTTGCTATGTGCACTTCTAGGCCCATTTTGGTGTGTTTTCATGTTTATCTTCATTAGTAGTTTTCATGCACTGTTAGGTTCCACTATTAGTAGCTGGATTCGTGGTTGTACGCTAGAACAGGAGTCGTGCAGGTGCTTCCGGTGCAATTCTGCACAGGAACACTGCGCACGATCACTGGTTCTATTGCGCACGACCACTGGTCGTGCGCCACTGATCGTGTGCACTTAACCCTTTTTTCATGAGTTCTGTTTGGTGTAGTGCGCACGACCATCAACGCCAGTGCGCACGACCACCGGTCGTGCTCCACTGTTCGTGCGCACTTATCATTAAAATTCTGAGTTCTGTTTCGTCTAATGCGCACGACCACCGACGATAGTGCGCACGACCACCGGTCGTGCGCCACTGGTCGTGCGAACATGTTATTTCATAATTTCTGTCTTTGCAGGTTCCGTCCAGGCAGAGCGCACGATCACCGAATTCTAGTGCGCACGACCACTGGTCGTGCGCCAATGACCATGCGCACTGTTTAATTCCAGCACCTATAAATTCCGCTGCTCGCGATTTAGGTCGGATCGACCGCCGTTTTCACGCCCAGCTCCGCCGTTCCGCGCCAGTTTCGCCCCTCCATCGTCGCCCACTATCTAGAGGTGCTCCGGGCTTGCTCTTCACGCCAATCTTGAGCCGGAGTTTCCTCTCGGCCTCCTCCTTCATCCAAGAGCTCCAAAGGAAGACCTAGCCGCCATTGCCATCAAGCAAGAGGAAGTTTGCAACCTCTACCGGATCGTGACACGAAGAAGACGGGTCCATTGGAGAGTCGTGACAGCTCTCTCTACCCCGGACGTAGTTGCGGACCGAGCTTGGACGCGGATTGACAACCCGGCGATTCCAACCGTGAATCTACAATGAGACTTCGGATTCGGTCGATTTCTTGCCTTATTCTTCTCTTTTTGATGTATATGTAGCTAGATCTAATCATGATGATGAAGTGGCACTTGAATTAGTTATATTTACATATATATTTCATGTCTATGTGATTGTGTAATTTATCTATTTGAGTTGCTTGAGGTGCGCCGCCGTCCATTTCCATCCCGCCGTCACGTTCGTGTGCCGCACTAGCAATTGCTAGTGGCGTGCTTGTCGAAAAGGTGCTTGCGACCCTCATCCGTATGCCTACTCTTCCATCCGCCTAGCGAAGCGTGGCATAGCGGCCCGTGTAATCCATTCCGACTCCGCCGGTGCGAACCATTCCATCCGCTAGCCTTCTCGTCCATCCGCCTACCGAAGCGTGGCATCGCGGCCCGTATTCCATCCCGCCTAACGAAGCAGCGCGCTCAAGGCCTGCATAGTTCGATCCGTTTGCCTACTCGTCCATCCGTCCTTGCGACGCAGCGCGCTCAAGGCCTGCCTAGTCTCCATCCCGCCAAGCGAAGCATTGCATAGCGACATTGCATAGGAGTAGTCGTAGTATTTTCTCTTTATTTTTTCACAAACCAAATCCCTTTCGTCCGCACTCCACCTATCGCTGGACTTCGATCTCAAGTCCTTCCTCGAAACCTAACTCCACCTTACTGTGTTCCTCAAGAGACCGACACTCGGGGATTTTCCGCATTATTATTACTTGCGCGACCGGTGCACTTGCCGAACCATCGCATCAAGTATCAACCTCATGCCTTTTTCGTTATTTGAAAAGTTAGGTTTAGGAAATCCTTGACCCACCCGAATGAGTATCCAACTCGCAGATCGTTCATTAAAATATCTAGTTGGGATAGTGAAGGATGTGCTCGTTAAGGTTGACAAGTTCATCTTCCCGGTGGACTTTGTCATTCTTGATATCAAAGAGGATGCCGAAGTACCCCTCATACTTGGCCGCCCCTTCCTCGCCACATCCCACACAATTATCGACGTAAGTAACGAAAAGCTCCTCTAACGGGTTGGAGATGATGAAGTTACTTTTAACATAAATCCCTCGATGCGAAATACCCTAGAAAATGATGATTCATGTTTCTACCTAGAAGAATGTTTTGAGAATGAGTTTTATTCACTTCCCAAGTTAGCCTCCTCATCGAGTAACGATTCCAAGCTCGCCGAGCTCTTTTATCTAGAAGAAGTTTCTCACTCCACACCACCCGAGCCGCTACATTTAGAAAAATTAAAATTTAAAACTTCGTATGAAGAGCCACCCATTTTAGAATTGAAGCAACTCCCCCTCACCTTAAATATTTATTTTTAGAAAAAAAATTCTAAGCTGCCAGTTATCGTATCATCCGAACTAAGTGATTCAAAAATTCCTGAATTGACTATAGTGTTAAGCAATAATAGCTACACAATTGCGTGGAAAATATCTGATATCAAAGGGATCAACCCTTCCTTCTGCACCCAAAAAATTTTCCTCGAAGATAATTCCCGCAACACTGTCCAGCCTCAATGATGGCTCAACCCGAATATGAAAGAAGTCATTAAGGCTGAGGTTATCAAACTTTTAGATGAGAGAATCATCTACCCGATTTCAGATAGTACTTTGGTTAGCCCAGTACAAGTCATTCCTAAGAAAGGCGGCGTAACGGTAGTTGCAAACAAAATAATGAATTGATCCCAACCCGTATTGTTACGGGTTGGCAAATGTGCATAGATTATCAAAAACTAAATGATGCCACACGTAAGGATCACTTCCCGTTGCCTTTTATAGATCAAATCTTAGAACGCCTTTCAGGTCACTCATACTATTGTTTCCTTTATGGTTTGTCAGGATACTTCCAAATCCCTATTTCGCTCGACGACCAAGAGAAAACAACATTCACTTGTCCCTTCGGCACCTTCGCTTATCGAAGGATGTCATTTGGTCTTTGTAACACGCTAGCTATATTCCAAAGATGTATGCTGGCAATCTTAGACGAGTTAGTGGAGGATGTGATGGAAGTTTTTATGGACGACTTCTCCGTCTTCTGAAATTCTTTTCAAAGTTATTTAAAAAATCTCGAGCGTGTGCTACAGCATTGTGAGGAAACGAATCTAGCTCTCAATTGGGAGAAATGACATTTTATGGTCAAAGAAGGATTAGTCCTTGGCCATAAAATATCGGGCAAAGGGATGGATGTCCATAGGTCCAAGATCGAAGTTATCGAAAAAATCCCCCCTCCAATGAATGTAAAAGCAATTGGAAGTTTCCTAGGACACACATGGTTCTATCGGCGCTTCATACAAATTTTTTCTAAAATCATGAAGCCGTTAACCCATCTTCTTGAAAAAGAGTCTTCTTTCTTTTTTAGCGACGAATGTCTTTTGGATTTTAAACTTGTAAAAGAAAAACTTATAAATTCCCTGATTCTAGTCTCACCGGATTGGTCGCTACCCTTCAAAATTATGTGCAACGCGAGTGATATTGCGGTAGGCGCGTATTAGGCCAACAAGTAAACAAGTATTTCCACCCAATTTATTATGCGAGCAAGACACTCACGTCAGCACAAGCAAACTACACCAATACCGAGAAGGAGCTTCTAGAAATCATTTTTTGCTTTTGATAAGTTTAGGTCGCACATCACTCTCTCCAAAGTAATTATCTTCACAGATCACTTGCTTTTAGGTATCTTTTTAGTAAATCAGACACCCAGCCCCGTCTATTGCGATGGTCCTCCTCTTGCAGGAGTTTGATTTAGAGATCCGGGACAAGAGGGGAGCTAAAAATTTGGCGGCCAATCATCTTTCCCGTTTAGAAAATCCCGCTACGGAAGCGTTAGTAGAAGCCGATATTAATGATAAATTCCCTGAAGAGCGCCTCCTTGCTCTCAAAAATATAATGACAACTTCCACCCCCTTGTTCGTGGATTTGGCTAACTATCTAGTAGCCCGGGTCCTGCCAAAAGAATTCTCGAGTGAGCAAAAGAGGAAATTCTTTTCTGATTTAAAGAATTATTTTTGGGAGGACCCCTTTCTATTCCGTGCCTGCGCGGACCAGGTAGTGAGAAGATGTGTCTCGAGTGAGGAAGGTTTAAAAATATTGCGGCATTGCCACAAAGGACCAACCACTGGTCATTATCAAGCGAACCGAACTACGAGGAAGGCGCCGGAGGCGGGATTTTATTGGCCCACACTCTTTAAATATGCCCACACCCTTGTGAGTACTTGTGACAGCTGCCAGCGGTCAGGCAACATCTCCCGCCAGGATGAAATGCCTTAAAATATCTTTTTAGAATGCGAAATTTTCGCCCTTTGGGGTATCAATTTTGTTGTTCATCTTCCTCCCTCTTTTTCAAACAAGTACATTCTCGTTGCGGTCGACTACGTGTCAATATGGGCGGAAGCACAATATCTCCCCCCAAACGATGCAAGAGTCATCATAAATTTGTAAAAAAAAATATTCTTTCATTTTGGCACGCCACGCGCTATAGTTAGTGATAGGGGCACCCCCTTTTTGCAATAGTCAATTCGCTGAAATTTTAGCAAAATATGGTGTCACGCACAAGCTCTCCACTGCTTTTCACTCACGAACGAGCGGCCAAGTCAGAGCCATGAATCGAGAATTAAAGCGGATATTAGAAAAAACCGTCTCTCTTAATAGGAAGGATTGGGCATTTAAGCTCGAGGATGCGCTATGGGCTATCGAACTACGTACAAGACCGCCATCAGTTGTATACCATATCGATTGGTTTATGGCAATGCTTGCCTCCTTCCGATCGAATTAGAGCACCGCGCATTCTGGGCACTTAAACTTTTAAACCTCAATTCTATGTTAGCAGTCAAGCAAAGAAAATTTCAAATAAATGAACAAGATGAGTTGCGCGCGAATGCATTCGAGAGCAATAAAATTTATAAGGAGCGAACAAAGTTTGACCACAAAAAAAATGAAATTTCCCAAATTTTTTCGCCGGGCGATCTCGTCCTCCTTTATAACTCTCGTCTTCGCCTTTTTCCGGGAAAGCTAAAATCTCGATGGGGACAATTCTTATTTCCCACCTGGAAAAAGGCTCCTTCAAAGTAAACGGGCACCGTCTTAAGTTGTATCTTCGAGGAGATTTGTCTAACGAGAAGAGTGAATCAATATTACTTCCACCGATAACGTGAGCGTCAAATGGGTCAAGCTACATGATCTTAAACAAAGCGCTTTTGGGAGGCACCCCAACATTATCTTTTTGTTATTTTTGTTTTAACATATTTTGTAGGACCCCCCCCCCCCCCCAAATAAAATTCATAATCAGGGATGCTTTATTTCACCCTCTCCTTCCTTCTCTTTTACATTGCATTCCTTTTGTAAGCTTGCACTTTATTGTCTCGTTTTCTTTTTTTCCTTTTTTGCTTCATACATAGGTTTAAACATTGGGGACAATGTTTAACTTTAAGTATGATGGTGTAAATATAGTTCTTAAAAATGTAGTTCTTAAGTTAGAAAATCTTAAAAAAAATATTTAAACTTTTCTTATTTTTTTCTCTTATTCAAGCACTTTCGAAACCCAAAAATTCAAAAAAAATAGATAATCAAAAATCTAATATCTTGGAAAGGAACTTTAGGCTATCATCCGAGCACACCTCCTATTACCGGTGAGAACCCTTCACGGGGTATACCTCGGGAAGTCCAGGAGTTAAAAAAGAGGATTAACAGTAGTTTCTTTTGTTATTATTAAAAAATCCAGAAAAACGATAATATCATAAAAATCCAAAAAAATATGAAAGACTTAGAATAAAAAAACCAAAATTTTTATAAAACCCCTACTTATTGTGTTTGTGATTTCTTAGAAATCTATTTGAGAATGTTATAAGCATTTTTATGTTTTTAATTGGCTAACATTCTGTTTTATCATTGTTTATTAAATTTAAATTTTAGGTAATCTTGTTTTAAGAAGAATTTTAGGATTTTAATTTGATTAGAGAATCTTTTTAACGTGACTTCTCTTTTTAATTTAAATGGTTTCATTTTGTAGTAAATTTGCTAAACCTCCTTAGATTTCAATTATATTTTCTTTTAGCTTGTTAGATCTTAGGAAATCTCAATTTACCAGAATTTGCTCTCAATGTAGTTTAATTTATAAGCTAGAAATTTTTCTCTACCCTACCACTTTGTTGGCATATAAAAAAAGTGTTTTAGAAGATCATATGTCTTGGGAATAAGAGGATAAAATTAATTAATCCCTAAACATATGCACCCAAAATCATTTAAAAGATTATATGGCATGAAGTAAGAGGATAAAATTCATTACTCCTAAACATATACATTTTGAGTTTTTATTAGAAGAGAATTTTAAAATATTATATGGCATGGAGTAAGAGGATAGAATTCATTACTCCTAAATATATATAATTAGAAATTATTTAAGTCAGGTGAGAGGATAAAATCCATCACCTCCTTTCAAAGATCTCTTCTTATGCCAAGTTTTGTGACCCCTTTAACCAATATCATTGATCTAGATTTAAGTTAAGTTATGGAGAGAGCAATATTTAGTAGGTTACTTTTCCTTAAGTTTCTTTTAAGTTAGAGTTCTTATAATTTTAATCTAATTTAGTTTTATAATTTCTACAATTTTATTAGCTAATTAGTTATCTTGAGAAGTCCTTTCCTAAGCATTTTTCCTTTTTTCAAAATTATCATCATAATTTAGGACTTAATTCCTCCTAGAATTTATTCTTATCTTACTTTTGGTCTAAATGAAATTTTAATTTAAAATTAAAAATTATATTAATGTCTTAGAAAATATTTCTCAAACTTTTGCTCTTGAATAATAAAACCTCAAGTATGGGGGTATTTGATAAGTAATTTGTATATGAATCCTTAGTATAGATTTTAGAAATTATTTAATATGAATTTTTCTTTTTCATGTCACTTTTAGTTTAGAAATAGTTCTTTTCTACAAATTGAATCTAATTTAGCATATTTGAAATTTTGCAGATTTTTGGGACAATTTGGTCAAAGATGCATGTCACGCCCTCGGTCACGACCGTGACCAAGAGCGTTTAATCTTAATGTCAGTCCAGTATTACTGCCGCACGATTTGAGCTCATCCACAGCAAGTCACGTATGTGTTCCATTACATGCCCTCGGTCATGCCCGTTGTAACGCCCCTAGTTTTTCGTTAATTATTTGCGTGCCCGTTGTGATGTAATTTTGGCGTAAGGGCGTTACGTCAACTCGTCGGGATTAGTTTTGAGCCTTAACTTAGTTAATGTATTTAATTTAGGTTGTGCGTGTGAGATTTTGCGACATTTCGAGTTAAGGGGAAAACTCAGGGGTATTTTGAGTAATTATTGAGATTTCAGCTTCGGGAATTTTAATCTCAAGTTTGGCTCGTCGGAATTGAATTCTGACTTCGCCATTGGATTTGTAGTTGATATTGATTTTTCGATTTTGAAATTTAGTGAAGATTTGAGATTTTCTCCAAAACTATATCCGATGAAGGCAAGTGTACCTTATCGTCTATAGTATTGGATATTTAGGAATATCAAGGTCGTATTCCACGGGGCGAGTTGATTACTTCTACTTCGAGGAAAATCGCCATTATCTTATCGACGAAAATTTGATTGGTTTGTTTTTGCTTAACTAAAATTAAAACTAATTGCAAGCTAAATGAAAGGATTAAACGAAGACAAAAATACTTAATGCTCAACCATAGTGGAGGGGGAAAAGGAAAGAAAAATTATTGCATGAAAGAAAGAGTGCTTAAGGAAAAAGAGAACATGAAGGAAAGAGAACTTAATTTTATTGAAAACCAAAATGATTACAAGCTTTAATTAAAGAGATTACAAGCTAGGAAGGAAAAGATTACAAGCTTTAACTAACTATTGCATAGAACTAAGAACTAGCACATTATATGAATTAAAAAGGAAGAACATGAAATTGAAAAGCATGAGAAAGCATTGAAAAACTTCACTAACAGCTCTAGCAGCACCTCCCCCACTTCAAAATTCTGAACCCTGGACTCAAGGAGAGCCTCTGAATTTATAGGAAAAAATTTTAGATTACACGCCCTCAGTCACGGGCGTGACCTAGGGCGTGACTGCACTATTCACATCGGATCCGACAGCGGCGTGGCTTTCTGGACGGCGCGGCAAAAAGTGACATGTCACGGGCGTGACTCAAGTTGACTTCTCGACTGCAGCTCCACGTCTCGACGGCGGCTCTACGTGGAAGATTCTAAGATTACATGCCCCCGGTCACGGGCGTGACTTTGGGTCACGGGCGTGACCTGGGGCGTGACTTGGTGTGGGCTAGCTCAGACAGCGCGCCACCCTTCTGGACTGATCTTTAGGTTACACGACCTTGGTCACGGGCGTGACCGAGGGCGTGACATGCCATTTTTCCCGATTTGTCCCAAAATTCTGCAATTATTGAAATTAAGCTAAGTTAGAATCAAAATTACAAAAAGAACTACTTATAACCTAAAATTGACATAAAAAGGAAAATTCACATTAAATATTTACAAAATTTTCTATTAAAAAGTTATAAAAATACTACTTATCAGTAGTGCTGATTTTCAATGTAGTAGCGAATTTCGTGACAATCCGAGGTGACTTAGTCGCCCTCGTAGTTTAAATAAGAATGAGAGAATTATTTATTTGACTAAACAAAGAATTAGGGTTTGTTAAAAAAGCTTGAGGTCCGGAGGTGAAGTAAAAAATGCAGAACACACTTCACAAAACCTTTCACAAGTGTAACACAACAATGACAATGAGAAGACCGAATAGTGCTATGGTATTAACTATCTCTTTACAATGCGAGGTATACATGGCGAGACATGATTCATAAGAATCACGGAGGAGAGAAGCACAAAACACAAAGGGAAAACAAGCTGCTGCGACCTGACACTTGAGACCGCTAGACCGCGCGAACTGACAAGCCAGACCGTAGCACCTGAGACCGCGCGAACAGAGTACAAGCCGCACCTGCTAGACCGCAACCACAGACCGCTGACTTGTTCCTTCATTCCTATGCTGAAAACAACAAGTTCGCACTTCTTGATCGCCCAGACCGCACGGTCTTGATCACTGATGAGTAGTATTTTTGCCTAATTTTATTATAGTTTTTAGGCTAATAATAATTTGAATTTATAAATAATATGTCTATTTTAACTAAATAATCATTTCTATTTATAATTGTTCACTAACTTAAGTTTGATTTATGTTTTTCAGGATTTCTGGAGTTTTTGCCAAAAAATGCAAGTTCACGCCCTCAGTCACGCCCGTGACCAAGGGCGTGCCAACATAAAACTATTTCCAGACCTGCTGCCGCCAACCTGGACTCATTTTGAGAAGAATTCCAAGTATACGCCCGTGACTTTCCATTGTCACGCCCGTGAACCCTGTTGGATCGGTCGGCGCCCTTAGAGGGGGGGGGGGGGGTGAATAAGGGTTTTCAAAAACTTTATATTTTATTTAGAAAACTTTGGAATATTGCAATAATAAAACAAGAAGTCAAGTAAAACAAAAAAGAGAGACAAGCTTTATTGATATTAAATATGTTTTACAAAACTTGATCTCAATGGCGCTAGAGATCGGAGGCGAATAATAAAAACTCTTTTTCGTTTTCTATACCGACTCGTATCCCCACGAACCAGTTGGCTTTAGCCGATCTCTCCCCAGATACGGCCTCAAGCCGCTCTAGCCAATCTATCCCCAGAAAGGCCTCGAGAACCCCCTAGACCTAGCCTAGATCTAGTCGCCAACACGAGGCGAATTTCAGCCCTAAGTCCTACCCCAGACCTAGTCGCCAACATGAGGCGATTTCACATAAACGATTACAAGAAAAGATGTGAAATGAAAAAGACAATAATATAAAAACTCCCTCTATTTGGATCTCTTGGAGAAGTAGACGAAGATGCAGAGTATGATCGTAGTCGATGCGGTCTTTCATCATGATGATGAAGCGTGTTGAAATCTTCTCCACGGATCTCCTTAAGCCTTCATGGATTTGTGGGAGTATCACTCTGAATCTTCCTCTCTCTGCTATGGCACAAAGCTCTGGAGTTTGGGATTGTAGAAGGATGAAGAAGACGGAGCCAAAGCATCCAATTTATAGCCTTCACGCTACCGCCGGCGCTAGCGCTTCCGCCGGCGCTAGCCCGGATTAGGAAACGTTTTGCGCGGCAGGATCTTCAATCCGCGACAACATTTTGCTCTATGCCTCTTGTGCGCCATGCTACCGCCAACGCTAGTAGCTACCGCCGGGTGCTAGCTCTTTCTAAAAACACTGCCGGAATCGCGCTAATCATCGCTAGCGCCGGGCGCTATCGCTACCGCCGGCGCTAGTGAGCCTTTTCGAATTTTGGCTTCAATTTTGGCGGCAGTCATCATGAGTACTCCTTGAGTCATATGGACTATGTTAACCTGCACACTTGAACACACAAGATCAAATACACATAGGATTTGTTATTCTCAAACCTAGGAGATGCGGAAGACCATGTTCCAACAAACTCCCCCTTTTGATAATAACAAATCCATTAATAATAAAACAAAGCATTAATAAATAAGAATGATGAGAATATACTTGTGTGTGTGTGAGAGTGATGACTTTAGGATAATTATTGATTTTAGCATTCATTATTGATTTTAGCATTTAGAATTGCTCCCCCTAAATACATGCTCCCCCTATGTGAATGCTCCCCTAATATGTATGCTATCAACTTAATCAATCATGTTGGGTTTGCATTTTGATAGCGGATTATATTTATCATGTTAGTTCTCCCCCTTTTGCATTTTATCATGTTAGTTCTCCCCCTTTGTTATTAGCAAAAGTGGGTAGGGATGCACCACAGAAAAGTTGGATAATAAAGGCATGATCGAGGTTCTGAGTGAGAAGGAAATGATAAGGAGTTTTAGAGCCACTTGTTAGAATAATTTTTGTATAAATATATCAGAGTTTTTAGTTTGAGCAAAAGTAATGATTTCCCCTTTATATAAGAGTTTTAAGCATAAAAAAATAGTGATTTCCAAGTAACCAATCTACCCAGACAATACGTCTACACCTTAGCCCCGTACTAAGTGACGGATGGGCATGAGGAGCTGCAAACAAGCCGTAGGTTGGGGTGTTAGTCCCATATGCAAACACTAGACACACACTTAACCTAACACTCTTTCCCCCCAATGCCTCGCAAGGCCCCACTGGAACCCTCCCCGGTTAAGGACAAGACATGACTAGAGATAAGGTTATCTAATGTCTACAACCCTACGCCCCCGCTATGGTGATATATGAAGTCATAGATAATAATTATTGGAACCATTAAGCATTTAAATCTTAATGATAATTTATAGCCTATGGGTTTTTATTTTTATTTGTCTTTATGAGAACACTCCCATAGCTATATTGAAAATTATGAATGAATTAGAGTTTGAGCATTGCGGAAGATTTCGAAAAAGACACATCATAATAAGAGTTCAAAAAGTAGATGTGTTTTGAGTTTCAAACTTTATAAAGATAAGAGTTATAGCATTTTTGGAAGAAAGAAACAACATCCTTTTAGCAATTAGAAACACAAAAGTAAAGTTTGATTTGAAATTCAATAATAAGAGGATGTTTTATAAGCAATATTTCACTTGTTGGAGGAGTGTTTAGCATAAAAGTTTATATAGAGATAAATCAGAGTTTTTAGCATAAAAATGATATGCGTGTTAGAATAACTAATATAAATTTTACCAAGCAAGTCTACTACTTGTTTTTAAGAAAAAAAATTGAGATTTAAGACTTGATATAAGCATGAAAGTGCAAGTTAAAAGTTATATGGTGATGATGCGGAAGACTTATGAAACATCTTATTGTAATCAAGAATTATCCATAAAAAGATATATGAGTTTAATTTCAAAAAGAAGATGTTTATGTAAATCATGTTTCAATGAAAAACTTTTATGGTTGACAAACATAACCAAGCATGAAATAATACTATCACAAAGAGATTACTACAATGTTATTTCAATTCACAATTTCAAATCATACCAAACATTATAGAAAACATGCTAGGTTATCTATTGCATTTCATAAGCAAAGAGTGATATAGAATTAGCATTAGGATCCAATACTTATGAGAAGAAGTGTTATGGAAGATAATGATGTGCACATAAGTTTATTTTTGAGTAGAGTAAACACATGTTTTAATCAAAAATACAAGTAATATGTAAAGTAAAAGCACGATAAAACACAAATAATTTTACTTCCACTCACTTCAATGCAAAAAAAATGTACAACTACCAAGGTGCTTTGCACATACAATGCTCATTAAGACTTATCAGGGTGCAAAGTAGTGCTTGGGGGATCACATAATTTTATTCTTGTTTTTTTTATTGTGATCCGGTGTACTTAAGAATAAGTGGTTTTTATTTTGAAAGAAAGATATGGTTTGCACAAGATACTTTATTATTCTTTCCAAGGTGCTCAACCTCACAACGCTTATTAAGACTTATCAGGAGGTTCAAGTAGTGCTTGGTGGAGATAACTTTGTTAAATTATTTCATGATTTTTGTTTTGTGCAAAGTTCTCCGAATACACTTGTTTTGCAAACCAATATAATTTATAAGAAAGATAACCACTTTTCTTAATTTGTAAAAGTGCAAATAAAGGTTGTGTAGGTAAGATACTTGTGCAATTTTAATTCATTGTACTATCACAAAACATACACAAGCATTCTTAGATTAAACACATATGTAGACAATGCCAAAAAGTGAGTGAATAAAGATCATTATCAAACATAAAACATTTACTCATACTTAGAGGCATGCTAAGCTTAGTTCTACACAACCTTTTCACAATAATTGATGCACATATTAATAGATATATCAGAGCATGATGAAAGCAATGTTCAAAGTAGTTTGAAAAGATAAATTGTAACATTATAGAAGTTCTAAATAATAGATTACATCATGCTTGATTTTCAATGAAGTTCATACAATATTTTTGATATTTTTAAAGAATAATTTTTATTTAAAGTTTGAACTCATAAAATTGATCTTGGACTTCCCGAGGACTACCTTGTGAGAGGTTCGCCCGGTACTAGTTGATATGATGGGATGATAGCCCAAATCACCCTTTCGCAAGATACATAGAAAAGTTAAGTTCAGAAGAATAATTTTGATACTTGTTTTTGTTTTGTTTTATATTTTTGTAGTTGACTTTTTCAAATAAAAGCATATTTTTGTAATTTTTTCTTTTGTATTTTTTATATTTGATTTTTGCATAAAGATGAACTTTAAATAAAGGAAACAGCATAAGCGAAAAAACAAAACATATTTTTTGTAATTTGGTTTTTGTAGTTTTGTATTTGATTTTTCAAAAAATAAAGAAACACAGAAGTGCAAAACTAAGTAGAAAATATAGATTTATATATTTTAAGTGATTTTTAGAAATTTAAAAAATACAAAAAAATGAACATGGACGCTAGCGCCTGCGGTAGCGCTAGCGCGGGAGACAGTGAACGATTTTTTAGGATTTTAGAAATTTTGATTGGTGGTCTTGATTAGGTGTCCCAATAGTAGTTCCATGCTGAAGTTGCAGATTTTTAGGAGATGTTTTGGATGGTCCAAATTGCATGAAACGTTAGCGATTTCTTATATGACTTGACAAAATAATCATTGCACGAGATATATTTACTTATGTTTTCATTTTGACTTTTCTAAAGACGTGTGCTTATAACTTAAAAAAAATAGGAAATGAAAACCCAAGATATCAGGTTTGAACAAATCAAATATGCATGGTTTCGGTGAACAAGGAGTAATGTTCACACAAATAGTAACATGGATATGCCCTGACATATAAAACCTAACATAGATATAAATATTCTTTAGGTGACAATGTTAGTATGATAAATTTGAGATTAATGTTATGCCAAAGTTTGATTGTGTTTCAACTTAGAGACCTAGAATGGAGTGACAATTCTATTTGATTTGATATCAAAATGATTCATAGGTCTAAACTAGAAATAAATCACAATATACACATAATACACCATAACACCAACCATGGTAAACAATTATAATGTCTATTGTTATCATATAATTTGTGATAGTTGTTTATAGATGATTCTTGATATGAATTATGATTTTAGAGATGTTTAGCAAAGGATATCACTAGATCATGGTGGTGTTTGTGAATTCAATATTCATTATGAGGATAACTTCTTTCAACACATTTTAGTGATTTTTTGATAGGTGAACAATAGTGATGGTTTAGATCATGTTTGACATCAAGGAGAGAACACAATATAATTTTTTGTTGTGAACAATGACACCCATATTGAAAGTTGAGTTTTATTTAAATCTTGAATTTTCTTTTAGATCAAGTTATTTCACTAAACCACTTGTTGGTGAAGGCTAGGAATCTTAATAGCCTAATAACCGTATTTAATTTGAAATATCTTATAGCAAATTTAGAGTTTGATTCATATAGATAATATAAGATATTTATAATAATAAAAGATAGGTCATCAAAATAAAAATATGATTTTTAATTTTGATCAAAAAATGATTTATAAACTCATTAAGCTTTATGAGATAAAATCATATTTCCAATACTATATAGGATGACCATGGCATGATAGTTTAAAAAGAACAAAAAAAGAAAAAGATAGAAAAGACATTAAAGCACATCATGAAGTAGAAATTTGTGTATTTTATTTTAATTGATTTCTACTTCATGCAAATGATGGGATACTAATGAATAAGAGATTTAGGTATCCAAAGAGGACCGTGAGTGATGGTTCTTTTGGGTACCCAAATACATCGTGTTTTCTTTTGGGGAGATATGTTTGAATGGGACCTTTCGTTTGACATTAATGTGTCATTCTTAAGTATGGGTTTCCATTCGTACCATGAAAAAAATGTAATTTTGTTTTTCAAATTTCCATAATCATTACTCTTGAATTTATTATATAATGGAAATTTGTTTTCATTTGAATTTAAGTTGGGAAAAGAATGTGTTGAATGGATCCTTGCATTTAAGTTTTCATTTTTGCTTTTTGGTCTCCATTCAAGACTTGGTTTATGATTTCCAAAAGCTTTTTGTTTCTTATTCCCAATATTAGGTTTAAGTAAGGTATTCATATTTGTATTCATCTTGCTTTTGGATATTGTTTGATTTTGTAAATTTGTATTTACAATTTTCATAAGTAAGTTGATTTTTGATTTTAATTCAACATTTTTAATTTTTAAATTATGTCTAGCTTTATTATAAGTGATTGTGCTATTTTTAAGAATGGAAACAATTGAATCAATATGATCTTGATAGTTGTTTCATATTCATCAAATGTTTCATCCATCTCTTTAATTTCAATTTTATATTCTTTACACTTAGCACAATCATTTATCAAAGATGAATTTTCTAAATGTAATTTTTCATTTTGTTCTTTTATAAAAATAATTTCTTTTTCAAGTTCCTTAAATTTTTCTTTAATATTATTGCAATCAAGACAAGGTTTTATATTTTCAATTGAAGTGACATGAGTAAAGCTAGATAAATCAGATTCTGATACTACTTTAACTTTTGCTTTTAAATTTTTATTTTCTAAGCGCAATTTGCATTTTTTAGTTTCTTAAGTTTGCGCTTTGTAATTTGTAGCAATTGTAAAGTAGAAAAGGAAGTACAAGTGATGAAGTTTGATTTCCTTACATTGCTTTTGGATGAGGGAGGATTTGAACATAATGTTCCTTTGTCTTCTTCTTGGCACTCCTCTTCCAAAAGTAAGATTGCTTCATCTCTTTCCTTTGATGTGTGCTCCATTGATTTGTCATGAGGAGGGCATTCTTGATGATTTGTGCACGCTTGCATATTCTTCGGTTCTTGCGATTGTTCCATACCTGTAGATGGAGAATCATACATTTCTTCAAGAAATTGCCACACTTTATATGCACTTGAAAAGCAATATATCAATTTTAAAATTTCATTAGATAGACCGCAAAACAAATAGTGTTTAGCTTTTGCATTTAATTGAAGTTCTTTTTTATTTGATTCATTTGCGGGTCTTGCTATTGCTAAATGCCAAACTTCGATGTCTAAAATTTTAATAAATTTTTCAATTAAGATTTTCCATCCTTTATAATTTGTCCCTTCAAATAAAGGTGGTGCAAGTGATTTTTCCTCTTCACAAAAATCTCCCCCACTAGTAGAAGCGAGATCATGAGACACCATTATTCCCGGTTGTTAAGCCGATTGGAATAAAACCGCTCTGATACCACTTGTTGGATCGGTCGGCGCCCTTAGAGGGGGGGTGAATAAGGGTTTTCAAAAACTTTAAGTTTTATTTAGAAAACTTTGGAATATTGCAATAATAAAATAAGAAGTCAAGTAAAACAAAAAAGAGAGACAAGCTTTATTGATATTAAATAAGTTTTACAAAACTTGTTCTCAATGGCGCTAGAGATCGGAGTCGAATAATAAAAACTCTTTTTCGTTTTCTATACCGACTCGTATCCCCACGAACCGGTTGGCTTTAGCCGATCTTGTTGGAACATGGTCTTCCGCATCTCCTAGGTTTGAGAATAACAAATCTTATGTGTATTTGATCTTGTGTGTTCAAGTGTGCAGGTTAGCATAGTCCACATGACTCAAGGAGTACTCATGATGTCTGCCCCCAAAATTATGGCCAAAATTCGAAGAGGCTCACTAGCGCCGGTGGTAGCGATAGCGCCCGGCGCTAGCGTTGATTTGCGCGATTCCGGCATCGTTTTTAGAAGGAGATAGCACCCAGCGTTAGCTACTAGCGCTGGCGGTAGCATGGCGCACAAGAGGCATGGAGCAATATGTTGCCGCGGATTGAAGATCCTGCCGCGCAAAACGTTTCCTAATCCGGGCTAGTGCCTGCGGTAGCGCTAGGGTCGGCGGTAGCGCTTGGGCTATAATAGGACCCCCTCTCCTCCTATTTTTGGACACCAATTGCATACACCTCAGAGAGAGAGTACTAGAATTCCAGAGGCCTATCTTGGCCGAAATTTGAGTTCCCGGTGAAGCTCTGCCAACTTCTGAAGGAGTATTCCATCACGCCAAAGCCAAACGAAGTCCGCTTCGACAAACGCTGATTCTACAACGGATCTTCTCCTCCATATTCAAAAGTTCATCTTAAGGGAAGTTTTTATTATTTTATTTATCTTTCTTTGTAAACGGTAGTGAAATCGCCTCGTGTTGGCGACTAGGTCTAGGGTAGGACTTAGGGCTGAAAATCGCCTCGTGTTGGCGACTAGATCTAAGTTAGGTCTAGGGGGTGCTCGAGGCCACATCCGGGGAAGGATTGGCTAGAGCGTCTTGAGGCCGAATCCGGGAAGGAGGAGGCTAGGGCCACCGGTTCGTGGGGAAGCGAGTCGGGATAGAAAACAAAAAGAGCTTTTTTATTATTCGCCTCCGATCTCTAGGGTCATCGAGATCAAGTTTTGTAAAACATATTTATCATTAATAAAGCTTGTCTCCTTTTTGTTTTACTTCACTTATTTCATGTCTTCAATCTTGCAATAATTCAAAGTTTTTAAATATAATCTAATGTTTTTGAAAACCCTTATTCACCCCCCGCCCCCCTCTAAGGGCGCCGACCGCTCCAACAGATCTCTCCCCAGATACGGCCTCAAGCTGCTCTAGCCAATCTATCCCCAGAAAGGCCTCGAGCACCCCCTAGACCTAGCCTAGATCTAGTCGCCAACATGAGGCGAATTTCAGCCCTAAGTCCTACCCCAGACCTAGTCGCCAACATGAGGCGATTTCACTTAAACGATTACAAGAAAAGATGTGAAATGAAAAAGACAATAATATAAAAACTCCCTCTATTTGGATCTCTTGGAGAAGTAGACGAAGACGCAGAGTATGATCGTAATCAATGCGGTCTTTCGTCATGATGATGAAGCGTGTTGAAATCTTCTCCACGGATCTCCTTAAGCCTTCATAGATTTGTGGGAGTATCACTCTGAATCTTCCTCTCTCTGTTGTGGCACGAAGCTCTGGAGTTTGGGATTGTAGAAGGATGAAGAAGACGGAGCCAAAGAATCCAATTTATAGCCTTCACGCTACCGCCGGCGCTAGCTCGGATTAGGAAACGTTTTGCGCGGCAGGATCTTCAATCCGCGGCAACATTTTGCTCTATGCCTCTTGTGCACCATGCTACCGCCAGCACTAGTAGCTACCGCCGGGCGCTAGCGCTTTCTAAAAACACTGCCGGAATCGCGCTAATCATCGCTAGCGCCGGGCGCTATCGCTACCGCTGGCGCTAGTGAGCCTTTTCGAATTTTGGCTTCAATTTTGGGGGCAGTCATCATGAGTACTCCTTGAGTCATATGGACTATGTTAACCTGCACACTTGAACACACAAGATCAAATACACATAGGATTTATTATTCTCAAACCTACGAGATGTGGAAGACCATGTTCCAACAAACCCTGCCTCCAGCTCAGCCGGCCGTGTCCTGAATCCATGACGCGATTTCGCCAAGTACACACCCGTGACTTCCAATGTCACACCCGTGTAACCTCCCTGCCAGCAGATCATGCCCCAGATCACGCCCCAAGGATGCTTCGCCAATGTCACGCCCGTGTAGCTCCAATGACACACGCGTGTAACTCCTTTGCCACCAGAGTTACGCCCATCCCGCCAAAGATTTCCCGGGCCAGCGTATGTTTTAATATTACACGCCCTTGGTCAAGGGCGTGACACACATGTAACGCCTGCTGTAACTCCAGAAGGCGCCTCTCCCGCTCCAGCTTCGATCACGCCCATTACACGCCCTTAGTCACAGGCGTGACCAAGGGCATGTAACCCCAACTTTTGCCTATAAAAAGGCATCTCTTCCAGATCTGAAGGCATCGCTTTTTCCACCCTTCTTGGGTCGAAACTTCTTCCCTTCTGCCCCCTTTTGGGGCAGAATTGTTCTTTTCAATTCCTGTATTAGCTTAGATTTTAATTTTATGTAATTTCAATTTATGCAATGTAGTCTTAGTTTTCATTTCATGCAAAGCTTTCAATCCTTATGTTATTCAATTTTCTTTTAATAAAAATTGACTTTTCCATTCATTTCCTCTTTTTATTTTCATGTCATTTTGATTAATTTTTTTAAATTTTGAAATTTGCAAGTCTTGGATGAAATAATTTCATATTCGTTTTTATCTCTTTTCCTCCTTCGATTTATTCTTGATTAATCTTGATTTCATATGTCTATGTATGACTTCAAATCTATTTTTGTATTCTAGTTAGCTGAACCAGCTCGTGAGTACGAATCGATCGCTCAAGAATAAAAAGAGTTGCACGCAACCCTCGAGAGAGGATGCCGTTAATCTTCTGAATAGGAGTCAAATCCTAAAGTGGGATTCACCTCGTTAAAGAAAGTTTAGGGGTTTCGATTATAGAATGAGAGTTTGGTCGATCAACCTAATCTTAGTTGGGCGTAGTCCTCGACCAAGGCGCGTCCATAATCCGGGAATCTCCACGGTCAAGGATTGGATTAGAAGTAGAATTTATCTCTCTTGATTTTCATTCTGAGTGCGCTTTGATCAAGATTTGTTTCCTTTTTTCTTTATTTCTTTATTTTAATTTTAATTATAAATTATCACTAATAAAATATTATTCGATAAAATAATAGTTTTGTTTTCCCGAAGTAAAAGTACTCGACAGCCCCGAGTCTAATACGACCATGATATTCTTTATATCCTATGCTATATTTCAATAGGTACACTTGCCTTAATCGACTGTATATTGGAGAACACGATTTTCTCTATCAAGTTTTTGGCGCCGTTGCTGGGGAATTTTTTGTCGATATTTCAAAAAGGGGAAACGCTATTAATTTTATCTTTCCTTTTCTTTTTATTTTTTTTTTAAAAAAATGTAAAAATGAAAAAAAATTATGCTATAATTAAATTCTTGGAAAGGACGCTTTGGGCTTGAATTCCCATCACAGCCTCTAGTACCTTGCGAGCCCTTCACCGGGTTGACCTTGGGAAGTCCAAGACTAATTAAAACATACAAAAAAAAATTATTTTCCTTTTTGTTCTTTTCTTTTTCATACTTAGTTTTCAACATTGGGGACAATGTTGAATTCTAAGTATGAGGGTATATTTCCTAATATTTAAAATTAAAAAAAAAATTACAAAAAAAAAACAAAAATATATATAAAATTTTCAAAACTTAAAAAATTAAAGATAATCAAGTAACCCCTTACTTAGGTTTTTGTTATTTCTAAAATCAAACATTTGAGAGTTTATTTATAAGCATTTTTAACAATTTTTAATTGGCTAATCTTCTATTTTATCATGGTTAGTAAAAATTTAATTTTTAGTTGATTTAGTTTTAAGGAATTTATTATGATCTTAATTTGATTAGAGTAATTTATTTAGCACTTTTTCCCTTTTATTTTAATTAGTCTCAATTTTGTAGTAGTTGTGCTTAACAACTTTAGATTTTAATTATTTTTACCTAATGCTTTTAGATCTTAGGAAATTTCAATTTACTATAGTTGCTCTCAAAATATTGCAATTTAATCTAAAATTTATTTTAGCCCTACCAAAAAAGAGTTATTAAAAGATCATATGTCATGGAAATAAGAGGATAAAATTCTTTATTTCCTAAACATATGCACCTCCCTTATATGAAGTTTATTATGAAAAGATTATATTTCATAAAAAATGAGAGGATAAAATTCATCATTTTCCTAAACATGTACAAGTAGAAAAAAAGATGGGGTGAGAGGATAAAATTCATCACCCCCAATCAAAGCTAGCTTCATGTTTACCCAAACCCCTTTAGCCAATATAATTGATTTTAGACTCAAATTAAAATATTGGGAGAGCATAAATAGTAGTTTGAATTTTTCCGTAAGCCTCTTCAAAATTGGAGTTTTTATAATTCTAATCTAATTTTGTTTCGCAAATTACTTAATGTTGTCTGCTAGTTAAATAATTTGAGAATTCTTGGCTAAACATTTCTCTCTTTTTATCTTATTTTCATAATTTAGGACTTATCTCTTAAATCCCTAAATTATATTATAAGCTTTCTTTTGATTCAAGAAAATTTTAGTTTAATTAGAAATATTATTAATGTCTTATGAATATTTATCATACTTTTGCTCTGGAATAGCAAAAGCTTAAGTATGGGGGTATTTGATGAGTAGTATTTTTGCCTAATTTTATTATAGTTTTTAGGCTAATAATAATTTGAATTTATAAATAATATGTCTATTTTAACTAAATAATCATTTCAATTTATAATTGTTCACTAACTTAAGTTTACTTTATGTTTTTCAGGATTTCTGGAGTTTTTGCCCAAAAATGCAAGTACATGCCCTCAGTCACGACCGTGACCAAGGGCGTGTCAACATAAAACTATTTCCAGACCTGCTGCCGCCAACCTGGACTCATTCTGAGAAGAATTCCAAGTACACGCCCGTGACTTTCCAAGTCACGTCCGTGACTTTCCATTGTCACGCCCGTGAACCCTGCCTCCAGCTCAGTCGGCTGTGTCCTGAAGCCATGACGCGATTTCGCCAAGTACACGCCCGTGAATTCCAATGTCACGCCCGTGTAACCTCCCTGCCAGCAGATCATGCCCCAGATCACGCCCCAAGGATGCTTCGCCAATGTCATGCCCGTGTAGCTCCAATGACACGGGCGTGTAACTCCTTTGCCGCTAGAGTCACGTCCTTCTCGCCAAAGTTTTCCCGGGCCAGCGTATGTTTTAAGATTACACACCCTTGGTCACGGGCGTGACACGAATGTAACGCCTGCAGTAACTCCAGAAGGCCCATCTCCCGCTCCAGCTTCGATCATGCCCATTACACGCCCTTGGTGACGGGCATGACCAAGGGCGTGTAACCCCAACGTTTTCCTATAAAAAGGCAGCTCTTCCAGATCTCAAGGCATCCCTTTTTCCACCCTTCTTGGGTCGAAACTTCTTCCCTTCTGCCCCCTTTTGGGGCAGAATTGTTCTTTTCAATTCCTGTATTAGTTTAGATTTTAATTTTATGTAATTTCAATTTATGCAATGTAGTCTTAGTTTTCATTTCATGCAAAGCTTTCAATCCTTATGTAATTCAATTTCCTTTTAATAAAAAATGTCTTTTCCATTCATTTCCTCTTTTTATTTTCATGTCATTTTGATTAATTTTTATAGATCTTGAAATTTGCAAGTCTTGGATGAAATAATTTCTTATTCGTTTTTATCTCTTTTCCTCCTTCGATTTATTCTTGATTTATCTTGATTTCATATGTCTATGTATGACTTCAAATCTGTTTTCGTATTCTAGTTAGCCGAACCAGCTCGTGAGTACGAATCGATCGCTCAGGAATAAAAAGAGTTGCACGCAACCCTCGAGAGAGGATAACGTAAATCTTCTGAATAGGAGTCAAATCCTATAGTGGGATTCACCTCGTTAAAGCAAGTTTAGGGGTTTCGATTATAGAACGAGAGTTTGGTCGATCAATCTAATCTTAGTTGGCCGCAGTCCTCGACCAAGGCGCGTCCATAATTCAGGAATCTCCACGGTCAAGGATTGGATTAGAAGTAGAATTTATCTCTCTTGATTTTCATTCCAAGTGCGCTTTGATCAAGATGAAAGTGGGGATAGATCAAGATTACTCTAGAGGGGGAGTGAATAGAGTATTTTAATATAATTTCACTTAGCCCAAACAAATTTGTAGAGAACAATTTAAGTTATTTAAGTATATGTGTAAGTGAGTGCAGCACAGATATAAACACAAACTAAAACACAGCACATACAAATAATAAAGTCAAACACAGAAGACACAAGGATCTATAGTAGTTCCCCAGTCAACTTGGGTACATCTACTCTTCTACCACCCTAGTAGGAAATCCACTAGGGCCCTTTTTGATCAGGTGAGCCTTCACCACAGAGCCTTTGATCAGGTGCTCAAAACCACCACAGAGCTTTTGATCAGGTGCTCAAAACCAAAAATCAACTTTTAAAGGGAGTTACAACCCTGTACACAGTTATAAAAATAAAAGTATGTAAAGATGATGGTGTCTTCTCTTTTCTCTAACAACAGAGAAGACTAGTGGATTGTTGAATGATTGTCAGATCTCCCCCTGTGAATAAGAGTAAGAAAAGAACAGGAGAGAAAATCTGCTCAGGGTGTAGGTCTTCTTGATCTTCAGTGTATCTCCAGCAAAAGTTCTCTAGAAGGATTTGATGCAGATGATTCCTAGAGATTAAGATTAGGCGACTAGAGAAGATGAAGACTTCAGAGAAAATCAGAGAGAGTTCTTGAGAGCAATCCCAACTGACTAGCAAAAGATTATCCTTTTTGTATGTATATAGTATCTGTGTCTTACTCTAGAATAAATAGCAAAGATATTCTCTGGACCGGAGAGAGTTGATCCTCTTTCAAATTTTTAACCGGGTTGGAAAGGAATGAGACAAAAAGAAGGATTTTTCTCTGACAGAAAAGGAATACTTAATATATTAAATTCCTTGAAACTTGCAATCTGCCTTATAGAATAATATGCACGCAGCCCTTAATTAATGCAGCAACGGTCATAAAATCTTTGAAAGAAAATACTGCAAAAACTGACTGATATTATAGTGAGAACAGCTGTTAGCCTTCATAAGGAATCCTGAGGATAACTCCAAAAATAATACTCTGAATAGAAGAGGTCACTGAATATAGAAACTCTGAAAAAGTTTGTCGACCAGAGGGAAAGTTCGTCGAACTTAAACTGGGAAGTTCTTCGAACACGAAGAGACTTTCGTCGAACAGAACTTTGAAATTCGTCGAACTAAGTTCGTAGAACGGATTCTGAATTCGTCGAACGTGTTCGAAGTTCGTCGAACACCTTGTCTTAGTTAATCTTCAAATCTCTTCTAGGCTTAGCCTATGACCCTTATACTATACATGATGGGTCAAAATAAATCCTATACCTAGAAATAGACATCCTAGCCCAAATCAGTAATAGGGTTGAACTATGTTCCAACAATCTCCCCCTATTTGGGTTAGGATCCTATGTCCAGCATTTATCAAAATATGCATAATAGAATTATAAGAAGAAAAAATATCTGACAGAAAGGAAATTCAGCAGATATAGATCAATTGTCACAAGCAGATATCATCACAGAATAATTAAGAATCAATTAACCAGAGAGAGATTTTTAAGGATTCCTGTCCTCTGAAGATGACTTCTTGAAGATTATTTTCCTGTTAGTATCTTCAGATTGCCTTCTGCTTAGCTTGCAGTCTTTATCACCCAGTGTTACCTTCTTGGAAATAGTTGGCAGAACAGCCTCTGGGTGAAGACTCATGTAGGCAGAAGTGTTGAACATATTCTTCACCTGGTATTGTTGAAGTTCCTGTTCACTATAGCGAGATATGGTAGAAATGTGAGAGGTATCCATACCTTTTTCTCTGGCCTCTTTTATCTGAGATAGAGCAACATGCTCTCTAAACCTTGCCATATTGTATAATCTATCTGCTTCAGCTTTATCTTCAGTTTCCTTATCTTCAATTTCTTGTTCAGATAATTGGCTATGCTTTCTTTCATAAACCTGATAACCTGAAAATCTTCCTTTCCAGTAAGAGGAGGAATGACCAGATGGCTTAGACCCAGCATACTGAGATGTCCTGGATGTGGAAGAAAGTCCTCCTGCAGAGCCTGCACCTAGAGGAGGTGGAGGAGGAGGGGGTTTCTTGAACACAGCAGGGTGATCCTTCTGGTATCTTCTTTCAAGCTTCCTTCTCTTCAACTCATTCTTAAAGAATTGCATCCAAGGTTGAGTTATTTCATGAGGCTTGAGATTTTTCTGCACATAAAAGGGAATGTCATTTTTATCAGGCCTTTTGGAAGGGGCTGGCAGCTTCTTGCATGGAGCTTTTCTTTTCTTGGATTTGATTTTGGCATTACTATCATCACTGTCATCATCATCATCAGAATTTGAGGATGAAGGCACATTCTCATACATTTCATCAATTTCTTTGTATGCTTCAATTCTTCTTTTCTCTAAATCATCATCAACATTCTTGACAGCAGCAGCAGCAGCAGGCTCAGAAGAATAGGAGGGGGCAGAGGCAGAGGCAACTGGCATCTGTTCATAAGGAACTGCCTGTTCAGGAACAGCAGGTTCCTGATCTGCCTTAAAGATAACTGGCTCTGGAACTGGAGACACTAGCAAATCTCCATGCCTGGCTTCTAAGTCTGGGGAATAGCAGACAATGGCCTTGGAGAGGTCTTCAGCTGATACTTTGGAAGATGGGTCTGAGCAGAGGGACTGAATGGTAAGCTGCAGAATTTGATCCACTAGAGGGGTGGATTTGAAAAAGCTGCTGGGAGGAGCTTCTGAAGGAGGAGGAGGAGCACCTTCTGTGCTTTGAGACAGGGAGACCAAGACTGTGCTGACATTAACTAGGTCTGACCCTTGCTCTTCAGGAACTACTTCCTCTGGAGCTTCATCCTGGAACATCTCCCCCTGCCTAGACTCTGGGAAACTAGAGTCTGGGTCCCCAGATGAAGGGAAAGAGGAAGAGGAATGAGAAGCAAGGTGAGAGAGAATAAGATCAAGCTTAGAATGCACTGGGGCCAGACTTTGATCAATAAGCTCCTGTAATTTAGAAGCTATGTGACCAAACACCTGGGTGGCTATTTGTGAGACATCCACAACCAGTACATCTGGAGTTAGGTGAGAAGAAGAAGAAGAAGGGATGGAAGATGTGGTATGAGCACAAGAAGTGGATGGAGGAGGAGGAGGAGGAGTGAAATCTGATGGAATTTCATCCTGAGAAAAATCTGGAATGGAAGTGGCTTGAGGAGGAGGAGGAGGAGAATTTTTAGGAGGAGAAGGTAGATGTAGAGTGGAAAGGTTTTCTGGAGGAGGAGGAGGAGGAGGAGAGGAGGCAGGCTCTTCAGAATGTTGAAGAGTCTGTGAGAGAGGAGGAGGAATCTGGGGTGGGGGAGTGGCTATTACAGCCCTGGTGTCCTCAGAAGCTTGAACAGTTGGAGCCACTGGAGCTGATTTCTTCAGGAAAGTCCTATCCCACATCTTGAAGAGAAGGGGAGTCAGTTTCTTTGAGGCATTAATGCCAACAGCAGTAGAAACTGAGAGGGCTGGACACTTGGCCTGAAGGAAGATTCCCAGAATCCTTCCATAGCCTACATTCCTTGAGGTCACTTTGTTTTTGATGGAATCAAACAGAGTCCGACCCCAGCTGATGTGCCTTTTCTCAATCAAAGAAATCATGACTACAAATTGCTGCCTGTTTATGTAGTCATGTGCTGAGCTCTTCCCCATCAGAACCTTTACCACAACATCTGCCAGGAAGGTGTATTCCGCTGCAAAATCACGTTTAAGAAGATGTTTAGGGTTACTCCCAGAGTACCCCATCCTGTCCAGCATTAGATTGAATTCTTCTTCAGTGAGGTCCAAATCATCATCTCCATTTTCAAATTCAAATATCTCAGACAAAACAGCAGCACTCAGAACAACTTCATTCCCTGAAACCTTTCCTGCAATTTCTGTGTCATTTCGAATCTCAGAAGTGAATGCCCATTCCTTTATCTCATTGATATGAATCTTGGGCCGGCAAGTCATAAACTTGCGCAGCTTTGGGTCTTCAAAGAGATTCAGAATGTTTGTGAAGCCTTCTCCTGACTGGGCAAACGATTCCAGATCAATATCAAATCCCGTATCGAACTTTATTGAGGCGAGAACTTCAGCAGTGATCGACATTGTTCCTGCAAAGAAGAAAAAAAATGATCAAGTGCAAAGGGAACTGGAGGGAGACGAAGAGTTTGAAAGCGAAAAAGATAGAATCCAAACGAATAAAGATTAAATATTAGGGTTCGGCGAAGACGAGGGTTTGCGCGGAATGGATTTGACGAGAAGACACGTGTTAGCGGGAAATAAAAAGCTGTCTTTCGTCAATCCCATTCGATGAATAGAATATTTCGTCGATCTCGTTCGACTAATTGCTGTTCAAAACTTCTTACTTAAGGAAGATAGAACATCACAGAATTCGTTGATCGGGTTCGACGAAATCGAGACTTCGTCGATCGGGTTCGACGAAAATTCTTCAGAATTTCAGAAAGAAGCCCTGACCAGTTTGTCGGCCTCGTTCGACAAAAAAAATATCGTTCGTCGAGCGCATTCGACGAATTTTCTTAACCTTAATATATTGAAAAATTTTGTTGGGTAGAAAACTTTGCCAATTAGATTGACTCCCCATTTATCATTCCAAGCTGATTTAGAAAGAATTGATGTTTCTTTTCATCCAAAGGTTTGGTGAAGATGTCAGCTCTCTGCAAATCAGTTGGTATGAAGTCTAAACATATTTTTCCCTTCTCCACATTATCTCTGATAAAGTGGTGTCTGATCTCAATATGTTTAGTTCTACTGTGGAGTACTCGATTTTGTGCTATTGATATTGCACTGGTGTTATCACAAAAGATTTTGGAATTATTTAGATTGTAACCATAGTCTAGGAGCTGGTTCTGTATCCACAAAATTTGTGAACAGCAACTGCCAGCTGCTATGTTTTCAGCTTCTGCAGTTGATGTAGACACAGAGGTTTGTTTCTTACAAAACCAGGACACAAGCTTATCTCCAAGGAACTGACAAGTCCCTGAGGTGCTTTTCTTGTCTATTCTGCATCCAGCATAATCAGCATCTGAGTATCCAGTTAACTCAAATCCTGATTCTGTAGGATACCAGAGTCCTAGATCTGGACAACCCTTTATATATCTTAAAATCCTTTTTAATAAAATATAGTGAGATTCTTTAGGATTTACCTGAAATCTAGCACTAAGACATGTGGCAAACATGATATCTGGTCTGCTGGCTGTTAAGTATAAAAGAGATCCCACAATGACTCTATATACTTTCTGATTAACAGGTTTTCCTGATTCATCAGTGCCAATAGCTGCATTTGAAGGCATGGGAGTTTTCATAGGGGAGGCATCTGACATCCCAAATCTTTTAACAAGCTCTTTAGCATATTTAGATTGGGATATGAAGATGCCTTCTGTTGTTTGCTTAACTTGCAAACCAAGAAAGTAAGACAGTTCTCCCATACTGCTCATTTCAAAATTTGAATGCATTAGATTTGAAAATCTTTTGCATAACTCAGAGTCAGTAGAACCAAATATTATATCATCTACATATATTTGTACCAATAGGGTTTCAGATTTATGATTTCTAAAAAACAGTGTCTGGTCCACTTTTCCTCTAGAAAACTTATTTTCCAAAAGAAAGTTTGAAAGGGTCTCATACCATGCTCTAGGAGCTTGTTTGAGACCATACAAAGCTTTATGTAATCTAAAAACATAAGAGGGTTGAGTTGGAGAAATAAAACCTGGTGGTTGTTCCACATATACTTCTTCTTTGATATCTCCATTTAGAAAGGCACTCTTAACATCCATTTAAAATACCTTGAATCTTTTGTATGCAGCAAATGCTAGGAATATTCTAATTGCTTCCAGCCTTGCTACAGGTGAAAAAGTCTGGTCATAGTCTATGCCTTCCTCTTGGCAGTATCCTTGAGCCATTAGTCTTGCCTTATTTCTGACTATGTTTCCTTGAGCATCCAATTTATTTCTGAATACCCATTTTGTGCCAATTACTGGATGATTCTTGGGTCTTGAAACAAGTTCCCATACTTTGTTCCTTTCAAATTGATTTAATTCCTCTTGCATAGTAGTAATCCAGTTGGGATCTTGCTCTGCATCTTTGATGGATTGAGGTTCAATTTGAGAGAGGAAACATGTGTGCAAATTATTTTGATTTAGTTGATTTCTTGTTTGCACACCCACTGAGATGTCACCAATTACTTGAGATCTAGGGTGATCTCTTAGGTTGACATAATCAGTAGGGAAAATAACTTCTCCTTGAGCTTGTTCATTTTCTCTATGAGGAATTTCTATGTCCTCCTGAACTTCAGCATTAACATCCTCAAGATTTGTAGGAATATTTGTTGTACCCAATGTTGGTGCAATAGGACATTCTTCTTCACTGTCCTCATTAGGTAGTAGAGAAGGATTTATTAGATCCTCTTTCTGTAGAGTTAGATTATCTAACTTCTCACGGAGAATTGGTACCTGTGCATCTTGTGAGGTAGAGATATTTCTCTCCTTGCAACTCAAGTTAGTTTCATCAAAAGATACATGAATAGATTCTTCTATTTTAAAAGAAGATTTGTTAAATACTCTGTAAGCCTTACTGCTAACTGAATAACCAACAAAAATGCCATCTGAAGCTTTTGCTTCAAATTTTCCTAGGTGCTTCTTGTCATTATTATGAATAAAGCACTTACAGCCAAAAGCCCTAAAGTAATTTACTCTAGGCTTCTTCCCTTTAAGCAGTTCATAAGGTGTCTTGCCCTTTTGTTTATGAATTAAACTTCTGTTTAAAACATAGATTGCTGTGCTGACAGCCTCAGCCCAAAAGGATTGGTGCAAAACAGCATCTGCAAGCACTGTTCTTCTAGATTCAATCAGTGTTCTATTTTTCCTTTCAGCTACCCCATTTTGTTGAGGAGTTCTAGGAGATGAAAAGCATTGCCTGATACCTTCCTTCTCACAGAATTCTCTCATCAGAAGAGATTCAAACTCAGTGCCATGATCACTTCTGATCAATGCAATCTGAGTAGAATACTCAATCTTGATGCTCCTGAGAAAGTTTGTAAGAACCTTGAAGTTATCTGACTTGCTTCTCAGAAAGAATACCCAACTGAATCTAGAGAAGTCATCAACAATGACTAAAGTGTAAAACTTACCTCCCAAACTGTATATGGGAAGGGGTACAAAAAGATCTAAGTGCAGCAAGTACAAAATCCTAGGAGAATCACTCTTAGATAGTGACTTAAAGCTGCGCTTAGTCTGCTTTCCCAATTGACATGCCCTGCAAAGGCTTTCCTTCTTGTATGATCCAGAAGGTAGTACCCTGACAAGGTTGTCCTTTGATAACTTGGCTAGGGTCCTATGGTTTACATGACCTAGTCTCCTATGCCACAAATCAGTATTTTTACTGACTTGGTTAAACAAGCAGATCTCAGGTTTGGCTGAATTAAAATTTACTAAATAAACATTACCTTGTCTATTTCCTAAAATAACAATATTATTTTCAGAAAAGATAATACATCTAGATTGGTTGAAGCATACTTGATATCCTTCATCACATAGTTGACCTATGCTGATGAGGTTATGTTTGAGTCCACTTACATAGGCTACCTTTTTAAATGTGATTGTCCCAATCTGGACTGATCCATAGCCTTCTGTTTGTCCCCAATTGGAATCTCCAAAAATCATTCTTGGTCCAACCTTTGCCTTATAGTTGATTAATTTGGCTCTTGTTCCTGTCATATGTCTTGAGCATCCACTGTCCAAGTACCATTGTTCCTCTGTGGTTGAATAGTCCTTTTTCTGCAATATAAGAAGGGTTAGGTGTTCTTAACTCAGGTTACCTTGGGTTGCTTCTTGTAACCTTGAAATGTAGAAATATATGAGACAACAGGTTGACCATGATAACCTAGAGGGTGATATCTTCTAGGAGGGATAATCCAATCACTAAAGAGATTCTTCAGTTTAGAAGAGGATGTATGTTGTCTGTCCTTAGTAAAATTGGCGTTTGACGAACTTTGTTGTGTTCGTCGACCTGGTTCGACGAACGATGTGGCATTCGTCGAGCCCTGTTTGCAGCAGGTTTTTTTCTTAGATTCAGGCCTTGGTTTTCGTCGATCTGTGTTCGACAAAACCTGTTGGTTTCGTCGATCGTCGTTCGACGAACTTGCTTGAACAAAATTTGTTTCAGGAATTTTTCCTGTGTCTTGTATTGATTCTTTCCCTTTTTCAGATACAAATTTTACTGGGGTAGATAACATATTCTTCTTCAAAAGAAGAGGTTGATTAGATGATGCCCCCAAGCCCAGTTTGCCATTCAGCCTGGCATTCACTGTGCTTGTGATATCCATCAGCTTGAGACTTCTTCCATTTAGAGAATTTTCTAGCTGCTTGGCCTCAGTTAGCTGTGTTTCTAGAGAACTCACTTGTTCCCTAGAAATCCTTAGCTCATTTTTGAGCTTAATGTTTTCAGTGGATATTCCATCCATCTTAGCTAACTTGTCTCTCAGAGAAATAATTTCTTTCTCTGATCTAATCATATCTTTACACAACTGTTTAAAATCATCTTTAAACTGTTCTGAATGAAAATCAAAACTGGAAATTACCTCATCCCCATTAGTTTCAGATTCATCATCTGAGTTGTCATTTGATGAGGAGGCATTGATTGCCATCATGCAGAATTCCTTGTCTTCTGCTTCCTTCTCCTCATCACTGGAATTGGAGGATGACTCAGACTTAGTGTCACTCCAAGTTTTAGCAACAAAGCCTTTTTCTCTTTTCTTGTGGCCTTTTGATGAGTGTTTGCTGGAGTGTTCCTGCTCTTTTCTCCTACTTTTCTTGTGAGCTTCTGGACACTCAGTGAGGAAGTGTCCAGGTTTCCTGCAACCAAAGCATATTAACTCTTTAGATGGAGTTTTATCATACCTTGGCTTTTCATTGTGCCTGTTGGGCTTTCTTCTAAAGTCCTTTCTTGCCATCTTGTAAAATCTCTTTTCTAAGAGACTCAGCATCTCCTGATCACCAATCTTGTCTTCTTCCTCTGTTGCCTGAAAGGCAATGTTCTTCTCTTTCTTTGATGATGAAGATGGAGAGGCTTCTGCTTCTCTGCTCTTTATCAGCTGCTCATAAGATTTGAGATTCCCAAGGAGATTCTCAGTTGTAATCTCACTTAGTCCTCTGGCATCTTTAATTGGCCAGATTCTTGTGTCCCATGTGCTGGGGAAGCACATCAGGATCTTGTCATTGATTTCAGTGACTGTGATCACTTTCTCCAGGGTTCTCAGCTCATTGATGATGAGGCTGAGTCTGTTGTACATCTCTGCAACAGTCTCTGATTCTCCCTTTTTGAAATTTTCATACTGGGAGATCAAATGTGATCTTCTGTCCTTTCTCTCATCTGCTGATCCTGCCACCATTCTTGTGATGGAGTCCCAAATTTCTTTGGCAGAGGTGCAGTCAACCACCTTCTGAAATATGTCATCAGACATGGTTTGTGCCAAGATATTCATGGCCTTTGCATCAGCAGTTTTCTATTTCTTTTGTGTTTCTGTCCATTCTGGAGGAGGGACAGCAGTTGTGTCTGTTGTTGTTGAGGTTAATGCAGTTGGAGGTCCTGTCAAAATAGAATTAAAAATTTCCTCATCAATAGAATTCATGTAAAGTTTGATCCTTGCTTGCCACAGTGCAAACATGTTCAGATTGCACATAGGAGGTCTTGTGCTTGAATATTCTTTGTTCCGTGCCATGGCTCTAAAAGAAAACCTTTAAAGTTGCCTAGATCTATCAGATCTGTTAGTCCAGGTGTTAGCATGTAACAACCAACCCAGGCTCTGATACCAATTGAAAGTGGGGATAGATCAAGATTACTCTAGAGGGGGGGGGGGGGGGGGGGGGTGAATAGAGTATTTTAATATAATTTCACTTAGCCCAAACAAATTTGTCGAGAACAATTTAAGTTATTTAAGTATATGTGTAAGTGAGTGCAGCACAGATATAAACACAAACTAAAACACAGCACATACAAATAATAAAGACAAACACAGAAGACACAAGGATCTATAGTAGTTCCCCAGTCAACTTGGGTACATCTACTCTTCTACCACCCTGGTAGGAAATCCACTAGGGCCCTTTTTGATCAGGTGAGCCTTCACCACAGAGCTTTTGATCAGGTGCTCAAAACCACCACAGAGCTTTTGATCAGGTGCTCAAAACCAAAAATCAACTTTTAAAGGGAGTTACAACCCTGTACACAGTTATAAAAATAAAAGTATGTAAAGATGATGGTGTCTTCTCTTTTCTCTAACAACAGAGAAGACTAGTGGATTGTTGAATGATTGTCAGATCTCCCCCTGTGAATAAGAGTAAGAAAAGAACAGGAGAGAAAATCTGCTCAGGGTGTAGGTCTTCTTGATCTTCAGAGTATCTCCAGCAAAAGTTCTCTAGAAGGATTTGATGCAGATGATTCCTAGAGATTAAGATTAGGCGACTGGAGAAGATGAAGACTTCAGAGAAAATCAGAGAGAGTTCTTGAGAGCAATCCCAACTGACTAGCAAAAGATTATCCTTTTTGTATGTATATAGTAACTGTGTCTTCCTCTAGAATAAATAGCAAAGATATTCTCTAGACCGGAGAGAGTTGATCCTCTTTCAAATTTTTAACCGGGCTGGAAAGGAATGAGACAAAAAGAAGGATTTTTCTCTGACAGAAAAGGAATACTTAATATATTAAATTCCTTGAAACTTGCAATCTGCCTTATAGAATAATATGCACGCAGCCCTTAATTAATGCAGCAACGGTCATAAAATCTTTGAAAGAAAATACTGCAAAAACTGACTGATATTATAGTGAGAACAGCTGTCAGCCTTCATAAGGAATCCTGAGGATAACTCCAAAAATAATACTCTGAATAGAAGAGGTCACTGAATATAGAAACTCTAAAAAAGTTTGTCGACCAGAGGGAAAGTTCATCGAACTTAAACTGGGAAGTTCGTCGAACACGAAGAGACTTTCGTCGAACAGAACTTTGAAATTCATCGAACTAAGTTCGTAGAACGGATTCTGAATTCGTCGAACGTGTTCGATGTTCGTCGAACACCTTGTCTTCGTTAATCTTCAAATCTCTTCTAGGCTTAGCCTATGACCCTTATACTATACATGATGGGTCAAAATAAATCCTATACCTAGAAATAGACATCCTAGCCCAAATCAGTAATAGGGTTGAACTATGTTCCAACACAAGATTTGTTTCCTTTTTTCTTTATTTCTTTATTTTATTTTTAATTATAAATTATCACTAATAAAATATTATTCGATAAAATAATAGTTTTGTTTTCCCGAAGTAAAAGTACTCGACACCCCGTGTCTAATACGACCATGATATTCTTTATATCCTATGCTATATTTCGATAGGTACACTTGCCTTAATCGAGTATATATTGGAGAACACGATTTTCTCTATCAATCACAGAAGAACCCGCAAACTCTGAACAAAGAACTGCTACCTGCCACAGACCGCAACTCAAGATTGCCTGGTCACTTAAGACCGCTGCACAAACCAAGAACACCTAAACACAGTCTGCCCGGACTGGTTTATTCAAAGCTGGAAGAGAGGAGACAAGCTGACCGCGAGCTGCTAGCTGCTAACCTCCGAACAAACAAATCGATCCGACAAAATCTCAGACCGCACGACCTCAGAGTGAGATCGGCATATTCAAGCCAACTTGGGTTCTTACAGTTCTCATTATTAATGATGGGCACTGCACCCCTATTTATAGGTGAACAGACGGATGTCTTCACCGCACAAACTGGGATACAATAATCGCTCATCAGATTGCCAGCGGTCTCGCAAAGTAGACCGCCCGAGCTCAGCATAGCTTATAGCTTCCTTATTAAACCTTGTGGTTACAACCAAACTGCTCGGTCACCGCGGTCTCAACAAAGCAGACCTCCCAGTGTTCTTCCAAAGAAAGCAGACCAAGAACATATGGCCGACTTAGGACAAGTCGCCAGAACAACCCGCGCAAGCCGCCCGGATAGAAAATGGTCTCCCAGATCAGACTGCCTCGAACAAACCGCTGAGATAGAACCGTCCAGAGACCCAGCGCAGACCGCGCGGTCTCTGCGGTCTCCAATCTGCAGACCGCCCATCACTACTTCACTTCCAATTCAAAAGTTTAACACTCCCCCTTGAAGTGGGAAGTGGAAGTCAGCCCAAGCAAACTCCGCAACCGACCAAATGGTCCCTTCGCCAGCGGCTTAGTAAATATGTCAGCAACATTCTCCTTGCTCTGCACATGCTCCACAGTCAGAGATCCCTCCAACACCTTCTCACAAATGAATTGGTGATGAATCTCTATGTGCTTCGTACGCACGTGACAAACTAGATTGTTCACCAGTTTGAGAGCACTCTCGTTGTCACCACGTAGCAGAGTAGGACCTCGCACCTCCCTATGAATGTCCCCCACAAGCCTCCTAAGCCAGATGGCTTCCTGAGCCACTAAAGCCAAAGCTTTGTACTCCACTTCCGTGGTAGAGAAAGACACCGAATCCTGCTTCTTGCTGCACCATGATATAGCAGTAGAGCCTGTCATAAAGACATATCCAGATGTCGATCTTCGATCATCCGAATCTCCTCCATAATCAACATCCATGTACCCGTGCAAGCAAAAGCCCGAATCTCTCCAATAGAAGAGACCCAAATCTGAGGTGGATTTGACAAACTTCAATATACTCCTAGCCGCCACAAGATGAGACTTCCGAGGCTCTGCCATACACCGACTTACCCTGCCAACTGCATAAGCAATATCTGGCCTCGTGATCGTCAAGTATATCAAACTTCCGACCAATGCCTGGAATACCAAAGGATCGGTAAGAACCTGATGAGTCCAGATCATATACACATTTATGGACTCATCCGGGCCATTTTTCCAATCATTCCACTGCACTTTAGCCCCATTTTAGCCTTGGCCCGTTTTGGTGATTATTTCTTGTTTATCATTGTTATTAGTTGTTATGCATTGTTAAGTGCCACTTTCAGTGGCTGGACTAGTGTCGTATGCTGGAACAGGAGTCATGCAGGTGTTCCCGGTACAATTCTGTACAGGAACACTGCGCACGATCACTGGCTCCTTCGCGCACGACCGCTGGTCGTGCGCCTTTGCTCATGCACACTTAACGCCCATTTCATGAGTTCTGTTTGGCTTATCGCACGACCACTGACGCTAGTGCGCACGACCGCTGGTCGTGCGCCATTGGTCGTGTGAATATTGTATTTTATAATTTTCTTCCCTTGCAGGCTCCGTCCAGTCAAGCGCACGATCACATGATGATAGTGCGCACGACCACTGGTCGTGCGCCAACGACCGTGCGCGTTGTTCAGTCCAGCGCCTATAAATTACCCTGCTCGCGATTTTAGGTCGGATCCCGCATTTTTCCGCCGTTCCTGCTCCAGTTCCGTCCGTCTTCGCCCCTCCATCGCCGCCCACCATCAGGAGGTGCTCCGGGCTTGTTCTTCACGCCAATCTTGAGCCGGAGCTTCCTCTCGGCCTCCTCCTTCATCCTAGAGTTTCAAAGGAAGACCTAGCCGCCATTACCATCAAGCAAGGGGAAGTTTGCAACCTCTACCGGATCGTGAGACGAAGAAGACGGGTTCATTGGAGAGTCGTGATAGCTCTCTCTATCCCGGACGTAGTTGCAGACAGAGCTTGGACGCGGATTGACAACCCGGCGATTCCAACCGTGAGTCTCCAACGAGCCTTCGGATTCGGTCGATTTCTTGCCTTGTTCTCCTGTTATTGATTGTTGTAATAGTTAGATCTTTTGTATTTTGATGAAGAACACTATAGACCTTGCTATTTAAAGTTATTTCATGTCTATGTGAAGTACCCTTTTGTTTATTTGTGTGCTTGAGGTGCGCCCCATTCCATCCTTCATCCCGCCGTCACGTTCGTGTGCCGCACTAGCAATTGCTAGTGGCGTGCTTGTTGAAGAGGTGCTTACGACCCTCACTCCATTAGCCTACTCGTCCATCCGCCTATCGAAGCGTGACATCGCGGCCCGTACTCCATCCCGCCTAACGAAGCAGCGCGCTCAAGGCCTGCACAGTTCGACTCCGCTCGCCTACTCGTCCATCCGCCCTTGCGACGCAGCGCGCTCAAGGCCTGCCTAGTCTCCATCCCGCCAAGCGAAGTATTGCATAGCGGCATTGCATAGGAGTAGTTATAGTACTTTCTCTTTATTGTCCACAATCCAAAACCCCCGTTTCCGCATCCATCCACTCGAAAGGACTTCAATCTCAAGTCCTTCCTCGATAATAAACTCCACCTTACTGTGTTCCTTTGAGATCGATACTTGGGGATTCATTCCCATTTTATATTAGTTGAACGATCGGTACACTGCCGTTTCATGTCGCAGTCGAGCTACCGCCTATAGCGGTGTGTGAGATTTGCGCCATCAAGTTTTTGGCGCCGTTGCCGGGGAACACAGACGTGTGAGTTTTCTGGAGAGGTAGAACCTGAGAGAGAAGCCCTTCCATTTGTAAATTGCATTTCTTTGTTTTTTTTTTTCTATTCCATTTTCCTGTTTTAATTAGGTTGCTTTAGTAAATTTTGTTAGGTGTGGTATTTCGCACAATAGTGTCCTTCGTTTTGAATCATTTTATCTTCACACTATGTGGGCACATCTTAATATCCATTGCCGTTGGTGTGGAGCTACCTCCCACTCTAGTATTGAATGCCCTACGGAGAATAGTAGGCATAATTCTTATAGCCCAGCATATGGAGCACCAACTTCGTCTTATACTCCATATGGTGCGCGTAAGTCTTATGGCTACTCTGCTGAGCCTTTACCGTCATACTTCTTTTCGGCTTCAGCCCCCGCTGTGCCAAAGAAGCCTGCTAGGCAGTGCCAGTTTTGTCGGAGCACTGATCATGCCTTGAAGGACTGTGCCGAGTATCTTCGCCAATTGGACGAGGATGACGAGCCGGATATCCGGATCGTCCCAACTCCTAACTCTGGCGACACACCTTCAACATCCGGTTATGTGTCTTTGTCACCTTCACATCTTGAAGGGTATGGCATGGACACGGTCACCGGATGTGCGGCTGATCTATGCACCGACATTGCTGAGCCTATTCTCCATGTGCATCCACCACTTCTAGTGGATTCGATTCTTTGTGAGGAATCGGTGCTCGACTTTTATCCGAGCACTACTCCTCCCCCTATTGTGCATACTACATTCATCTCCGATGACATTGTTGAGGATGTGTCGCAGGATGAGGCTGGCGATTTATGTGTTATTCCTGCTCCTATGGAGGAGGACAACCTTCTAGGTGAAGAGGAGCTTTCCTCAACACCGGTGGAGGAAGTCCAAATCTTGGGCATGGCCATGGTCGATCCCACTGAATCTTGCAGCATTGATGACAATGCCAACTTTATTTTACTTTCCCAACCTGATGGGAGTGAGACCGGGATCACTCCCCCGATTGATGTTTATTTATGTTCTTCGTCTTCTTTATTTCTTGATCCCCTTCCTTCATCTGAGTCTGTGCAGGTTGAATCTTCACAGGTACTTCAGGAGGACTTGGAGCACGATGCTCAAGTCAATGATGCTAGCATCCTCTCATGTGAGGAGGCTGATTCCCCCTCCGTAGAGGAAGCTCCACTCATTGCCATTTCCTCCTGCTGCCTTCCTGGAGATGACACCTTGCTGAGCAAGGATTTAGTTTGTGGTGAGATGAGTAAGGACCAGCTCTCCTCCTCTTCTTACTTCCTATTCCTGCTACCTGTGACGAGCAGGTATTTTTATTTAGGTAGGGGAGTAACTGCTCTATCTCCGTATCGGTATCCGCTACCGACACGCAGATTAGAACAGTTACCTGTACACTTCCTTTTTCATAGACCCATTAGCTAGAACTGCTTTAAATTTGAATATGTCGTGCTGGGAGGACAATAACCCCAGTAGTTATCTTACTTTTCCTGCATTTTTATTTCTTCTAATCATGTTTAGTTAGCTGTAGTATTTTAGTTTGTCTTTTTTTTTTTTGCGGAGCTGACCCCTGCAGGTATCTTTTCTGGATGGCGGATGCTGCGGCTCATTTTAGCTTACACGCCAATCTTCTGGTGTGCTCATTTCTGAGCACTGGGTACTCTCTTCCCCTAGCTTTTTTCTGATTTTCATGTCATATATTCTGTGGATTGTTTAGTTTAAGTCTGGGGGAGAGCAGTTTTTGTTCCCACTCACGTGCACTTGTGCATAGCATGCCAGAAGTATTTTAGTTTTAGTTTTATTATTTGTTCATTTTCATTGCACACCACTGCACCCACTTGAGCGCACACTCACTTGTTTGTGTGCTTCCGTTCATGCTTATCTTGGTTTGGAATGTGAAATAGGATGTTAGCATAGGAATTGCAAATTGGAATACGATGTTGACTCTTGTAGTGCTCTAGTCGCATACCCCTTGCCTGCATAGAAATTTGAGTAGAATTAGATTGTCCCTATACTTTTAATTTACAATTAGTATTCTTGTGTAGTTTTTGATTTATTGTACTCATTTGGTGAATGTAACCGAAATTTGCGGTAGCACGGTGTTGTGTGTAAGCAAGCGCTAGTTGTGTGTTGCTCGAGTCGGGAGGAAGGTTTACCTTTCTCGTGGGCTAAGAACTTGCCCCAAGCGACTCTTGAAGCATGGGTGAGAGCAACTCACTATTGTTAAACATGATGTAGGCCAATTTTTGGCTAGATTGAGCTTTGTTTTCCATGACCTATGCGTTTACCGTTGCAAGCCAAGTTTGTGCCTACCCTTCCTTTGTTTCAGCTCTTCTTTAAATCACCAAAGCCTGAAGCTTATCCTATTATCGCAGCCAAGTAATGAGTTAACTGAAATTACATTTCATATTTGGATGTGATGTTTGGAAATTTTTGTGATGTGAAGAAAATGTGTATTGTGTGCTGAACATATTGTTGTAAACCAACCGGGGGATAAAAAAAAAAGTTAAAAGAAAAAAAAATCTGTAAAGAATAAAAATGAAAAGAAATCCCTTTGGGAATAATAGAAAAAAATTCAGTTGGTATTTGTTTGGAGTAGGTTGTTTGCACACCCAGTTTTCAAGCTAAGTCTGGGGGTGTGTCACTCTTGCATCGTTCTTGGCCTTGTTTTGGTACACCAATACTTTTTGACTCAATTGGGTTGCGTAGCCGTTTCGTTTATCATTGAATATCATACCGTAACCAAAGCCCCAACATAATCCTAAAATCCCTATTGATTTGACTTGTGAGTTTGCTAGCGCCGTGGAGAGAGTGTAACCGGGCAAGCTTATGGTTCTCGTCGTTGATGGATTTCAGCGGAGTTATTCCCGAATTCCGGTCTTTAGCAACACCCTCCTGAGTGGCTTGTTTACTTTCACATCGGGCACGACCGCACAAATTCTTCATGATTCACCATCTGAGTACAAATAAATCTCTATTTACGCATGTATACTTTTGTAAATTAATTAGTATAGTTAGAATCTTCTTTTACAGAATTTCTATTTGCATGGGTATGATACTTCGCATCTTACTCTTTCTTTGCAATTCTCTACACTAACCACCATTTTTCCTACTCCGCCGGATTTGTTTGCTCGGGACGCGCAAACAGGTAAGTCTAGGGGTGTGATGAGTCCAGATCATATACACATTTATGGACTCATCCGGGCCATTTTTCCAATCATTCCACTGCACTTTAGCCCCATTTTAGCCTTGGCCCGTTTTGGTGATTATTTCTTGTTTATCATTGTTATTAGTTGTTATGCATTATTAAGTGCCACTTTCAGTGGCTGGACTAGTGTCGTATGCTGGAACAGGAGTCGTGCAGGTGTTCCCGGTACAATTCTGTACAGGAACACTGCGCACGATCACTGGCTCCTTCGCGCACGACCGCTGGTCGAGCGCCTTTGCTCGTGCACACTTAACGCCCATTTCATGAGTTCTGTTTGGCTTATCGCACGACCACTGACGCTAGTGCGCACGACCGCTGGTCGTGCGCCATTGGTCGTGCGAATATTGTATTTTATAATTTTCTTCCCTTGCAGGCTCCATCCAGTCAAGCGCACGATCACAGGATGATAGTGCGCACGACCACTGGTCGTGCGCCAACGACTGTGCGCGCTGTTCAGTCCAGCGCCTATAAATTACCCTGCTCGCGATTTTAGGTCGGATCCCGCATTTTTCCGCCTTCCTGCTCCAGTTCCGTCCGTCTTCGCCCCTCCATCGCCGCCCACCATCAGGAGGTGCTCTGGGCTTGTTCTTCACGCCAATCTTGAGCCGGAGCTTCCTCTCGGCCTCCTCCTTCATCCTAGAGTTTCAAAGGAAGACCTAGCCGCCATTACCATCAAGCAAGGGGAAGATTGCAACCTCTACCGGATCGTGAGACGAAGAAGACGGGTTCATTGGAGAGTCGTGACAGCTCTCTCTATCCCGGACGTAGTTGCGGACCGAGCTTGGACGCGGATTGACAACCCGGCGATTCCAACCGTGAATCTCCAACGAGCCTTCGGATTCGGTCGATTTCTTGCCTTGTTCTCCTCTTATTGATTGTTGTAATAGTTAGATCTTTTGTATTTTGATGAAGAACACTATAGACCTTGCTATTTAAAGTTATTTTATGTCTATGTGAAGTACCCTTTTGTTTATTTGTGTGCTTGAGGTGCACCCCATTCCATCCTTCATCCCGCCGTCACGTTCGTGTGCCGCACTAGCAATTGCTAATGGCGTTCTTGTCGAGAGGTGCTTACGACCCTCACTCCATTAGCCTACTCGTCCATCCTCCAATCGAAGCGTGGCATCGCGGCCCGTACTCCATCCCGCCTAACGAAGCAGCGCGCTCAAGGCCTGCACAGTTCGACTCCGCTCGCCTACTCATCCATCCGCCCTTGCGACGCAGCGCGCTCAAGGCCTGCCTAGTCTCCATCCCGCCAAGCGAAGCATTGCATAGCTACATTGCATAGGAGTAGTTATAGTATTTTCTCTTTATTGTCCACAATCCAAAACCCCCGTTTCCGCATCCATCCGCTCGAAAGGACTTCAATCTCAAGTCCTTCCTCGATAATAAACTCCACCTTACTGTGTTCCTTTGAGATCGATACTTGGGGATTCATTCCCATTTTATATTACTTGAACGATCGGTACACTGCCGTTTCGTGTCGCAGTCGAGCTACCGCCTATAGCGGTGTGTGAGATTTGCGCCATCAAGTTTTTGGCGCCGTTGCCAGGGAACACAGATGTGTGAGTTTTCTGGAGAGGTAGAACCTGAGAGAGAAGCCCTTCCATTTGTAAATTGCATTTCTTCGTTTTTATTTATTTTTTTTTCTATTCCATTTTCCTGTTTTAATTAGGTTGCTTTAGTAAATTTTGTTAGGTGTGGTATTTCGCACAATAGTGTCCTTCGTTTTGAATCATTTTATCTTCACACTATGTGGGCACATCTTAATATCCGTTGCCGTTGGTGTGGAGCTACCTCCCACTCTAGTGATGAATGCCCTACGGAGAATAGTAGGCATAATTCTTATAGCCCAGCATATGGAGCAACAACTTCGTCTGATACTCCATATGGTGCGCGTAAGTCTTATGGCTACTCTGCTGAGCCTTTACCGTCATACTTCTTTTCGGCTTCAGCCCCCGCTGTGCCAAAGAAGCCTGCTAGGCAGTGCCGGTTTTGTCGGAGCACTGATCATGCATTGAAGGGCTGTGCCGAGTATCTTCGCCAATTGGACGAGGATGACGAGCCGGATATCCGGATCGTCCCAACTCCTAACTCTGGCGGCACACCTTCAACATCCGGTTATGTGTCTTTGTCACCTTCACATCTTGAAGGGTATGGCATGGACACGGTCACCGGATGTGCGGCTGATCTATGCACCGACATTGCTGAGCCTATTCTCCATGTGCATCCACCACTTCTAGTGTATTCGATTCTTTGTGAGGAATCGGTGCTCGACTTTTATCCGAGCACTACTCCTCCCCCTATTGTGCATACTACATTCGTCTCCGACGACATTGTTGAGGATGTGTCACAGGATGAGGCTGGCGATTTATGTGTTATTCCTGCTCCTATGGAGGAGGACAACCTTCTAGGTGAAGAGGAGCTTTCCTCAACACCGGTGGAGGAAGTCCAAATCTTGGGCATGGCCACGGTCGATCCCGCTGAATCTTGCGGCATTGATGACAATGCCAACTTTATTTTACTTTCCCAACCTGATGGGAGTGAGACCGGGATCACTCCCCCAATTGATGTTTATTTATGTTCTTCGTCTTCTTTATTTCTTGATCCCCTTCCTTCATCTGAGTCTGTGCAGGTGGTACTTCAGGAGGACTTGGAGCACGATGCTCAAGTCAATGATGCGAGCATCCTCTCATGTGAGGAGGCTGATTCCCCCTCCGTAGAGGAAGCTCCACTCATTGCCATTTCCTCCTGCTGCCTTCCTGGAGATGACACCTTGCTGGGCAAGGATTTAGTTTGTGGTGAGATGAGTGAGGACCAGCTCTCCTCCTCTTCTTACTTCCTATTCCCGCTACCTGTGACGAGCAGGTATTTTTATTTAGGTAGGGGAGTAACTGCTCTATCTCCGTATCGGTATCCGCTACCGACACGCAGATTAGAACAGTTACCTGTACACTTCCTTTTTCATAGACCCATTAGCTAGAACTGCTTTAAATTTGAATAAGTCGTGCTGGGAGGACAATAACCCCAGTAGTTATCTTACTTTTCCTGCATTTTTATTTCTTCTAATCATGTTTAGTTAGCTGTAGTATTTTAGTTTGTCTTTTTCTTTTGTTTTTGCGGAGCTGACCCCTACAGGTATCTTTTCTGGATGGCGGATGATGCGGCTCATTTTAGCTTACACGCCAATCTTCTGGTGTGCTCATTTCTGAGCACTGGGTACTCTCTTCCCCTAGCTTTTTCTGATTTGCATGTCATATATTCTGTGGATTGTTTAGTTTAAGTCTGGGGGAGAGCAGTTTTTGTTCCCACTCACGTGCACTCGTGCATAGCATGCCAGAAGTATTTTAGTTTCAGTTTTATTATTTGTTCATTTTCATTGCACACCACTGCACCCACTTGAGCGCACACTCACTTGTTTGTGTGCTTCCGTTCATGCTTATCTTGGTTTGGAATGTGAAATAGGATGTTAGCATAGGAATTGCAAATTGGAGTACGATGTTGACTCTTGTAGTGCTCTAGTCGGATACCCCTTGCCTGCATAGAAATTTGAGTAGAATTAGATTGTCCCTATACTTTTAATTTACAATTAGTATTCTTGTGTAGTTTTTGATTTATTGTACTCATTTGGTGAATGTAACCGAAATTTGCGGTAGCACGGTGTTGTGTGTAAGCAAGCGCTAGTTGTGTGTTGCTCGAGTCGGGAGGAAGGTTTACCTTTCTCGTTGGCTAAGAACTTGCCCCAAGCGACTCTTGAAGCATGGGTGAGAGCAACTCACTATTGTTAAACGTGATGTAGGCCAATTTTTGGCTAGATTGAGCTTTGTTTTCCATGACCTATGTGTTTACCGTTGCAAGCCAAGTTTGTGCCTACCCTTCCTTTGTTTCAGCTCTTCTTTAAATCACCAAAGCCTGAAGCTTATCCTATTATCGCAGCCAAGTAGTGAGTTAACTGAAATTACATTTCATATTTGGATGTGATGTTTGGAAATTTTTGTGATGTGAAGAAAATGTGTATTGTGTGCTGAACATATTGTTGTAAACCAACCGGGGGATAAAAAAAATGAAGTTAAAAGAAAAAAAACTGTAAAGAATAAAAATGAAAAGAAATCCCTTTGGGCATAATAGAAAAAAATTCAGTTGGTATTTGTTTGGAGTAGGTTGTTTGCACACCCAGTTTTCAAGCTAAGTCTGGGGGTGTGTCACTCTTGCATCGTTCTTGGCCTTGTTTAGGTACACCAATACTTTTTGACTCAATTGGGTTGCGTAGCCGTTTCATTTATCATTGAATATCATACCGTAACCTAAGCCCCAATATAATCCTAAAAGCCCTATTGATTTGACTTGTGAGTTTGCTAGCGCCGTGGAGAGAGTGTAACCGGGCAAGCTTATGGTTCTCGTCGTTGATGGATTTCAGCGGAGTTATTCCCGAATTCCGGTCTTTAGCAACACCCTCCTGAGTGGCTTGTTAGTTTCACATCGGGCACGACCGCACAAATTCTTCATGATTCACCATCTGAGTACAAATAAATCTCTATTTACGCATGTATACTTTTGTAAATTAATTAGTATAGTTAGAATCTTCTTTTACAGAATTTCTATTTGCATGGGTATGATACTTCGCATCTTACTCTTTCTTTGCAATTCTCTACACCAACTACCTTTTTTCCTACTCCGCCGGATTTGTTTGCTCGGGACGCGGAAACAGGTAAGTCTGGGGGTGTGATGAGTCCAGATCATATACACATTTATGGACTCATCCGGGCCATTTTTCCAATCATTCCACTGCACTTTAGCCCCATTTTAGCCTTGGCCCATTTTGGTGATTATTTCTTGTTTATCATTGTTATTAGTTGTTATGCATTGTTAAGTGCCACTTTCAGTGGCTGGACTGGTGTCGTATGCTGGAACAGGAGTCGTGCAGGTGTTCCCGGTACAATTCTGTACAGGAACACTGCGCACGATCACTGGCTCCTTCGCGCACGACCGCTGGTCGTGCGCCTTTGCTCGTGCGCACTTAACGCCCATTTCATGAGTTCTGTTTGGCTTATCGCACGACCACTGACGCTAGTGCGCACGACCGCTGGTCGTGCTCCATTGGTCGTGCGAATATTGTATTTTATAATTTTCTTCCCTTGCAGGCTCCGTCCAGTCAAGCGCACGATCACAGGATGATAGTGCGCACGACCACTGGTCGTGCGCCAACGACCGTGCGCGCTGTTCAGTCCAGCGCCTATAAATTACCCTGCTCGCGATTTTAGGTCAGATCCCGCATTTTTCCGCCATTCCTGCTCCAGTTCCGTCCGTCTTCGCCCCTCCATCGCCGCCCACCATCAGGAGGTGCTCCGGGCTTGTTCTTCACGCCAATCTTGAGCCGGAGCTTCCTCTCGGCCTCCTCCTTCATCCTAGAGTTTCAAAGGAAGACCTAGCCGCCAATACCATCAAGCAAGGGGAAGTTTGCAATCTCTACCGGATCGTGAGACGAAGAAGACGGGTTCATTGGAGAGTCGTGACAGCTCTCTCTATCCCGGACGTAGTTGCGGACCGAGCTTGGACGCGGATTGACAACCCGGCGATTCCAACCTTGAATATCCAACGAGCCTTCGGATTCGGTCGATTTCTTGCCTTTTTCTCCTCTTATTGATTGTTGTAATAGTTAGATCTTTTGTATTTTGATGAAGAACACTATAGACCTTGCTATTTAAAGTTATTTCATGTCTATGTGAAGTACCCTTTTGTTTATTTGTGTGCTTGAGGTGCGCCCCATTCCATCCTTCATCCCGCCATCACGTTCGTGTGCCGCACTAGTAATTGCTAGTGGCGTGCTTATCGAAGAGGTGCTTACGACCCTCACTCCATTAGCCTACTCGTCCATCCGCCTATCGAAGCGTGGCATCGCGGCCCGTACTCCATCACGCCTAACGAAGCAGCGCGCTCAAGGCCTGCACAGTTCGACTCCGCTCGCCTACTCGTCCATCCGCCCTTGCGACGCAGCGCGCTCAAGGCCTGCCTAGTCTCCATCCCGCCAAGCGAAGCATTGCATAGCGGCATTGCATAGGAGTAGTTATAGTATTTTCTCTTTATTGTCCACAATCCAAAACCCCCGTTTCCGCATCCATCCGCTCGAAAGGACTTCAATCTCAAGTCCTTCCTCGATAATAAACTCCACCTTACTGTGTTCCTTTGAGATCGATACTTGGGGATTCATTCCCATTTTATATTACTTGAACGATCGGTACACAGCCGTTTCGTGTCGCAGTCGAGCTACCGCCTATAGCGGTGTGTGAGATTTGCGCCATCAGAACCTTCCCTTCATCTCGCCGAAGATGAACTCCAACCTCCAGTGGAGTAGAGATGCTCTTCCCCACTTCTATGCCAAATCTCTTAACGATTCGATCCACATAGCCTTTTTGGGAAACGAGCATACCGCTCTCTCTCCTCTCCCCTTCGAGCCCAAGGAAATGGTGGAGCTCACCCAAATCCTTCATCTCAAATCTGATAGCTAGCTCAGCACGAAGCCTAGCTACCTCCACTTCAGAATTCCTCGTGACGATCATATCGTCCACGTACAGCAGCACCAAGTCCTGAAGCTCCCCCGTCTTCTTTACGAACAAGCTTGAATCAGAATCAGAAGCAAAATATCCGCAGAACTGGAAGTATTTTGCGATCTTCCCGTAGCATGCCCGAGGAGCTTGCTTCAAGCCGTAAAGAGCCTTCTTAAGCTTGCAAACAGATCTTGGGTGCTCTTCGGATACATAACCAGGTGGCTGATGCATGAAGATATCCTTGTCATTCTCGCCATATAAGAAAGTGTTCTTCATGTCGAGTTGCAAAATCTTCCACCCTTGGGAAGCTGCCAATGCGATCACCACCCGGACCAAAGTTATCTTGGCAACGGGGCTAAATGATCCTAATAATCCTCCCCATACTTATAAGAGAAACCTCGAGCTACAAGGCAAGCCTTGTACCGCTCAATACTTCCATCAACCTTCTTCTTAAGTTTGAAAACCCACTTGCAAGTCACCGGAGTAACTCCCTCAACCTTAGGCACCAAGTCCCAAGTCTCATTCTTCCTGAGGGCAGCCATCTCTTCATCCATGGCTCCTTCCCACTCCTTGAGTCCAATGGCATTTTCATAACAAAATGACTCTCTCTCATCCAGGGGACCTACGAAGAAACATGAGACAAAGCTCATCAAGTTCCCGCCTGTATACCGATCAGGTGGAATAATGGTCCTCTTGGACCTCCTCAGAGCTTGACTCTGAACCACCTCTTCCATTGCAGCTTCTGGACTAGCTCTCCACTCAGATAGACATGGAACATCGCTCCCCATGCTTCCATAACCTGAAGCACCTGACCCAGAGCTTGAAATACCTAGAGCACCTGGAGAAATAGGCAACTCCACCAGAGCTTCCCTTGCAGCTTCCTCTGGTCCACCATCTACCCTGCTCTTCCTTGTAACTCAAAAGAAGAGCAACCTTAGTATAACGTCAGCTCGTCAAATACCACATCCCTAGAGACCACATATCTCTGTGTCTCGAGATCCATGCATCTCCACCCTTTCTTCCAGTCATCATAACCGACGAAGACTAGCTTCCTTGCCTTAGCATCTAACTTCGTTCGAAGGGCATCCGGAACATGCACATTGCAGGTAGAACCAAACACTCGAAAGTGTTCCACGCTTGGCTTCTCCTTGAACATTAACTCATGAGGGGTCTTCATGTTGATGGGACTGAGAGGCATCCGGTTGATAACATAGGCCGCACAAGACATTCCCTCTGCCCAGAAGGACTTTGGGATACTCTTGGCATGAAGCAAATATTTGCAGGTCTCCGTCAGTTGACGGATCTTCCGCTATGCAACTCCATTCTATTGTGGAGTGTGAGCACAAGAAAGCTCCCTTTGGATGTCATGCTTCCTGCAGAAGTTAAAGAACACCTTGGAGGTGAACTCCCCTCCATTATCAGTTTTGAACCTCTTCACACGCAAGTTTAGCCGACCTTCCACCAGCTCCTTGAACTCCACAAACCTCTCGAACACCTCTGACTTCTCCTTCAAAAAATATACCCAAGTATATCTTGTGAAGTCATCTACCAAAATCAGCATATACCTGCTACCACCAAGACTGGCAGTGTTGGTAGGTCTAAACAGATCACCATGGATGCACTACAATGGTTTTTACATCTGTTTTGTGATTTGTCAAATGGAAAGCGCCGAGCTTTACCAAACTGACAACCTGCACAAATGTGACCATCCCCAAAAGATGACAAGCTAGGCAGACCTTTCACCAGGCCTCTTCCCGCCATAGCTTTCAACTTATCCATTCCAACATGCCCAATCCTTTCGTGCCAGATAGCAGCACTGTCGTTACCCTCATCTTATCAACATAAGAACTTGTTGAAAGAACAAACAAGTCCTTCACCTGTCTCCCAACATGAGTGACCTCAGCTTTCACCGCTGAAACATTTTGGAGAAATTTCACTTCTGTTGGACCGAACAGAACGTGATAGCCAGCATCCACCGCATTGGTCACCGAGAAGAGGATCTTCTTTATTCCCGGAACATTATAGACACTCTTCAACGTAAGAGTACCTCTATCATCATTCAATGAAACCATACCCTCCTTCTCAACTGCATGAATAGTATCATCAGCAGTAATGATAGCGTCATTACCTGTATATGCCTGCAATGAGGAGAACTTCGACTCATCCCCGGTGAGGTGATGACCACACCCAGAGTCCACTATCCAATCGTCCTGATAGTTGATGGAATTCATAGCCCAAACACATGTGCCCATCGTGAATGCACCTCCACCACTCCAACTACCTTCAAAATTGGAACCAGCCTCCTCCTTCCCTGCAGCATGCCCTGGATGAAGATTGACTTTGCAGTCTCTTTTGAAATGACCAAGCTTGTTGCACCTAAAGCATCTAGGTCCTTCCTGCTTCTTCCCATCACGCTTAGGAGCATAGCTCCTCTCCTGCTGATATGAAGTAGATGGACCAGCATCACCAGATGTCTTCTTCTTCTTATCCCATCTCTTCTTCTTGCCAGAAAAGAGAACCTCACCTTCTCCCCCAGAGACAGACATCCCAGCCATTCGCTTAGCCAAACTTTCCTGCGAAGCAAGTAAGTTCTCTAGATCTAGCAACGAAGGCTGATTGGCCTAGCCTTGAATAGAAGTAATAAAGGCCACATACTCCCTCCGCAAGTCCCGGATTATGTGCCTCTTCAGCTTAGATTCTGAGATAGGCTCATCCGAGTCCAATGCTGATATCTCTGCGCAAAGGTTCTTCATCTTCAAGAAGAACGTTGAGATAGTTAGATCTCCCTGAGTTGCTTTCGCCAACTCATTCTCCAAGAACTGTAGCCTAGCTACATTCTTCTTGTTGAACAAGTCATCCAAGGCTGTTCAAATTTCAGCAGCTGATCCACACCCGATGATGTGATCAAACAACTCCGGAATGATAGCTCTCTTGAGAGTGAACATTCGTTTTCCTCCAAGCCTTTACGAGCTCAGCATTCCCATCAGCAGGAACAACAGCTTGTCTTACTTCTCCTCCTACAACCTCCCACAAATGTTCACCAAGAAGATAGCTCTCCATGCAAGACTTCCACTTCTTGAAATTAGTCTGCGCAAGGAGCTCAATACCAAGACCTCTAGCATATCCTCCTTCCATTGCTATCCCACTAATTGCTAACCACTTGAGAAACCCGAGAGAAGTATCAGCAATTTCTGCTCAACAACCCCAACAACATACCTCTGATACCATCCTAAATAAACTTGAGGTCCGGAGGTGAAGTAAAAAATGCGGAACACACTTAACAAAACATTTCACAAGTGTAGCACAACAATGACAATGAGAAGACCGAATAGTGGTATGGTATTAACTATCTCTTTACAATGCGAGGTATACATGGCGAGACATGATTCATAAGAATCACAGAGGAGAGAAGCACAAAACACAAAGGGAAAACAAGCTGTTGCGACCTGACACTTGAGACCGCCAGACCGCGCGAACAGACAAGCCAAACGGTAGCACCTGAGACTGCGCAAACAGAGTACAAGCTGCACCTGCTAGACCGCAACCACAGACCGCTGACTTGCTGCTTTATTCCTCTACTAAAAACAACAAGTTCGCACTTATTGATCGCCCAGACTGCATGGTCTTGATCACACAAGAACCCGCGAATTATGAACAAAGAACTGCTACCTGCCACAGACCGCAACTCAAGATCGCCTGGTTAATTAAGACCGCCTAATCAACTGAGTCCACTGCATAAACCAAGAACACCTAAACACAGTCCGCTCGGACTGGTTTATTCAAATCTGGAAGAGAGGAGACAAGCTGACCGCGAGCTGTGAAAAAACAAACTGGTCAGACTAAATCTCAAACCGCACGACCTCAGAGTGAGACCGGCACAATCAAGCCAACTTGGGTTCTTACAGTTCTCGTTATTAATGATGGGCCCTGCACCCCTATTTATAAGCGAACAGACGGATGTCGTCACCGCACAAATTGGGATACAATAACCGCCCATCAGATCGCGAGCGGTCTCGCAAAGCAGACCGCCCGAGCTCAGCATAGCTCACAACTTCCTTATTAAACCTTGCGGTTACAACCTAACCGCTCGGTCACCGCGGTCTCAACAAAGCAGACCGCTCGGTCTTCTTCCAAAGAAAGCATACCAAGAACATCTGGCCGACTTAGGACAAGTCGCCAGACCAACCCGCGCTAGCCACCCGGACAGAAAACGGTCTCCCAGATCAGACCGCCTCACACGAACCGCTGAGATAGAACCATCCAGAGACCCAGCGCAAACCGCGCGGTCTCTGCGGTCTCCAATCTGTAGACTGCCCAGCACTACTTCACTTCCTCTTCAAAAATTTAACAGGGTTTTATATAAATAGCAAAATTTATAAAGAACCCCATTCTTCTTCTTCTCCAAAGAGCCGATCTAGATTTCGTGCGAGAGCGGGAGAGGCATGACGGGAACTTCTTCCGCCCGGTGATTCAGGAGCTGTAGTGGACGGAATTGTAATCGGAGAGTAGAATCGGAAAGCTCTCAGCGAGATCTTCGTTCTAGTGGTCAGAGTTTCCTGTTTCTTTGGATTTTTGGAGTCATGGTAGTGAAGTAACTCCTCTTTTTGGCCCTGAAAGTTTCAGGTTTTTGTGAAAATTTTCTGAAGATCTAGGAGTGAGCAGGAATTGTACAACTCAAAGCTATAGCCAAACAACTAGAAGCACATGAAGCAACACAATTTTTATTGATAATAGCAAAAATCTTCATTACAGTGCGAAGTATTTTTGGGTATTGTAGCCACAATGTCCTTGATTTGAAGAAGTCCTCTTCAAACTATGATGAATTTTAGTGTATTTGATTATACATTTTAGATGTGGTCTTGCAGGTTCATATTGCTAAAGTGTAGACCAATGTCAGGTCACAGTGGGTCAATAAGCACAGCTTCACACAATGTAATTCCTCATTGTGTGGAACATGGTGTTCACTCATGTGTGATCTCTCTATTGGGATACACTTCTTTGTCAATACTAATGAAGCTCATGAAAGGAGGTGCAGCTGATGATCAAGAAGAAGAAGTAATTTTTCCTACGTCTCTTTTCGATCGACAATAATCTGTGAATTCGTCGAGCTCTGTTAGACGAACATAAGGGATTTCCTCGAGAGACATTCAATGATCAGTTAAATTGAAGTTCTAAGTTCTGCGTTCGTCGAACTCCGTTCGACGAACTGATATGTTTTCGTCGACCGTTGTTATTCTAAAGATTAAAGAAGCTCCGTTCGATGAATTCATCGAGCAATCCTTAAGTCGACGAATTTGTCAAGAACATTCATTCTCGCCGACGATATTTATATTTTCTTCTCATCCTTCTGTCTCCAGGCAAAACCCAAGTTTGTTCGTCGAATTAGATAACTCATTCGACGAACTCTTTGAAGAATAAGCCAACCTCTTGAAGAAGTTCTTCTCAGCCCTTACAAGTTTTTAAGCCAAGTAAATTCGTCGAATGAATTTAGCTACTTGGATGAATTCATCATATCAACTACATTGCCTCAACGAATTCATCGAATCATTAATGTCCCTCGACGAATGTTGACAGAGCGCGTTTTGGCCGTCCATCTGTTTATTTAGGGCTTCCTTCCACGCGGCCGTTTTTCATTAAATGATGCTTCTAGTCGTTGGAGGAATGCTTATAAATAGCTAAGAGATTATTTCCAATAAAAAAAGAATCGTGATTTTGAAATCAAACAGTGAAAAAGATCGCAAAAGCGTTGTCGGGTTTGTTCGTTCTCGCAAAGCCCTAGCTGCCGCCGACAACGCTTTTTGATCGATTCTTCCTGAAGAAAAGAGTCAACTAGGTCTCTGCTTTCTGATTTCATCAAGTTCCATTCAGATCTAGTTGTCTCCTAAGTTCAAAGATCAAGTTCTCTCAAGGCAAGATTTTTTCTTCCTTCCTTCAAGATCCATATTTCTATTTCACTCAAGGAAGAAGAAGATCTATCATTTTCAAATCTGAAGAAGAACCTCTACTGAAGTTCTAAGGAGATTGTTTCTCAATCTAAAGTCTTGTAATTTTTCTTTACAATATTCTTGTAGGAGCTTTGTCTCCGAGTTGTAGGAAGCTTGCTTCCGAGTTGTCGGAGTTCTACTCCGAGATTGTAGGAAGGCTTCCTTCCAAGTTGTAGGAGATTTTGTTCTCCAAGCTTGTAGGAGTTTGACTCCGAGTTGTTGGATCATTCCTGATCCGAGCCATAGTGAAGTAGCCTAGTCTAGCCGTGCGTGCTAGATAGGTGAGGTGGAAAGTGGACTACCCAAGATCGGGGAACCACTATAAATCTCTGTGTTGTGATGTGCTCTTTTGATTTTTGTGTGCTTTTATTTCTATAATTTAATTCCGCAAAAAGCCATAGAAACCACCTATTCACCCCCTCTAGGTGATTTAGGTAGCAACTAGATACTTTCAATTGGTATCAGAGGTTGGTTGTTCGTTAAAAGGCTAACACCTTGAACAAGATCTCCTTATCTAGTTGCAAGAGCAAGTATGTCTGGAATGTAAAAGTCCAAGGATTCCGTCAAGTTGCCCGTCTGCACGAAAGAGAACTTCCCCATGTGGAAGGAGAGAGTTAGATTCTACATGGAGGTTGCAGATCCAAGAATATTTCAGATAGTGGAAGAAGGTCCCCATGTTCCAACTAAGCCATCTTCAATAAACTCAGCTATCATGATTCCTAAGAAGATGCTGGAACTTACCAAAGATGAGATTGCACTTGTCGCTCTAGACAAGAAGGAAAAGAATATCATAGTAGGTGCAGTTGATTACTCCATGTTGGAAAATCTGATTCACTGCAAGTCTGCTAAGGAAATGTGGGACTCTCTGGTTGTTCTGATGGAAGGTACGGAAGAAGTGAGGGATGATCGAAGATCATTGTTGAATCAAGAATATGAAGCTTTTAAGCAAGATCCAAGAGATTCCATCTCTAACACGTACTAGAAGTTCTTTAAGATCGTAAATGGTCTTCGGAACTATGATCGGGAATTCATCGTTGGTGAACTTAATGACAAGTTCTTAAGATCCCTGACGAAAGAATGGGATACCAAGGCAATTGCAATCTGGGAATTCGGAAAGTTGGGAACCATGGAGCCACAAATTCTGTTCGGTAAGCTCTTACCACACGAGCTAAAGTTGAGCATCCGCAAAGCTGAAGAGGAGGGAAGCAGGGCCTCTGGAAGGGAGAAGTCTGTTGCCTTAAAAGCTGCAAGCTCAAGGAAGAGCAGGGTTTTATCACCCATCAGGAGACCGACTTTGGATGATGAAGAATCTGAAGCTAGCCCCTCAGGCTCTGAGATGTCAGATGGAGAGTTCTCTCTACTCTCCAAGCAATTCAAAAGGCTATTAAACAAAAGAAAGCAGAGGAGAGATCAATACTCTACTTCTGATCATAGAAGATCAAGGCGTGATGGTGAACATTACAAGAAGGATTACAACAATGATAGGTATAATTCTAAACCGAACAAACAAATTTCTACTGACATTATTTGTTATTGTTGCAATAATCCAGGACACGTGATAGCCGAGTGTCCTTACAAAAAGAAGGAAGAAAAGAAATCCCTCAGAGGAAAGAAGAAAGAGAAGAGCCTCCTCGCAAAGAAGTCCAAGACTCTTAGCGATAGTGACTCGGAGGAGTCTAGCACAGATGAAGATGCATACTTTGAACTGATGGCATAGTCAGATGAGGACGTCAGTGACTCCTCATATAAGGGAAAGGTAAACTCTCACACTCCTCTCTCTGCATCTGATACTGATTCAAATGCAAATGGAGGCTACTCGTCTGAGGAGGATTCAAAGTTGATGACTCAGTATACAACTCTTTTGAAGGGATTTGACAAATGCCGCAAGGTCGCCAAATCTCAATCAAAACAGATTGAATCATTTAAAACTTTGGAATCAAAACTGAAAGAGGAAATCGAAAGATTGACTCCCCTCAGGAATGAGATCCAAGTATTAAAAGATGATCTGAAAGGCTCTACTGAGTTATTATCATTGAAGGAGAAATTCATCAATGAGTTAGAAGAAAAGTTAGTGGTGGAAAGGAAGATTGTAGAAAGCTTCAACAAGCCAAGAACCATTCTTCCATTCATTTATAAGTTTTCTGCTCCTGCGAAGAGTAGCGGTATTGGTTATGAGGCCGAAAGTAGTAAGGACGCTGAGAAAAGAGCCATGAGAGGAAAGGGTAAGGCTGCTCAAGATCCATCTTCATTCAGGAAGGTAATTTTTCTGACAAACCCCTTTGATCTTGAAGCATCCTTTGGTCATCTCGCTAGACCAATACATGTTGAATCTAGAAACAGATATCAAGGATGGAGCCTACCCCAGAACTTTGACATGACTCCGTTCAAAGCTTCTTATGAAGAAGTAATCCTCAAGAATCATGGTCCATTTGTACATGGATCAGCTGCATAGAAAGCACCAAAAATTCACTCGACTGTGGCCAAACTAGTTGAAAAGAAGTTGGAACCTTGTGTGTGTTGTCACCATGAGGACTCCACTTCCAAGAATGCTGCTCCTGCTATACCCCCCGTTCAAAAGGTAAAACAGGAGACCAAGAGAAGGTACAATCGATTTGATTGTTGTTGTTGTGGTAAGGTTGGTCACTTTGCCATAGATTGCTGGTTTAATCCTAGAAATAGTAAGACTCCACAAGTTAACAATGCTTGAAAGTGCACAGTTAACCTCACTAGAATTCTCTAGAGGGGGGTGAATAGAGATTAAAAAAAAAAATTTGTGCAATGTTAATATATATATATGTGTATGATCACAAATTATAGCTTCCCACACACCAACAAGAATTAAACAAATTAAGAAAGTAAATGCAAGAAAAGAAATCACAGCACAACATAAGAAAATATAGTGGTTCCCCAAACTTTGGGTAGTCCACTCTTCTACCCCCTTGGCAGGAATTCACTATCTTGCACTGAGTCTTTTGATAAGGAGACTCTTAGAATCACCCTGAGTCTTTTGACAAGGAGACTCTTAGAACCAACTGAGTCTTTTGAAAAGGAGACTCTTAGAACCAGTACACTGAATTTTTTGAAGAGAGATTCTAAAAACTCTTTTACAATGTTTAAGTAAAAATAAGAAAGAAGAAGGAAATAAGAACAAGAATGAATCTTCTTCCTAGCAAGAAGATTGGAAGCACAAGAAGTGAATTAAATCTTTCTTCTATATAGAGAAGAAGATTGGTAGCTTTTCTCTCTTATGTGAGAGCTATCATAATTTGCAGCAGGGTGACTTCAGAAGCAGAGAGAAGAAGAATGCTTGAATATTGCTGCAGGACTATTTCTCAATTCTCTCTTTTTCACTTGGGAGCTTTTCCTCTTTTCAAATGTAAAAGTGGTGAATCACTTGATTACTTCTTCTGCCGACCTCCTCTTTATTTATAGCTCTGTTTCAATCAAATAATACTAAAGGAGAGTAATGAATTAGCAGGCAGAGTATTAGAAAGAAAGAGAAATTCCCATAATAGTTATATCCATAGAAGGAAAGTATTCATTCTAATTTCAAATAATGTCCATAATGAATTTTAACAAATTAGCCAAGAATCTAATAGAGGAAAAGAAAGATTCAGAACGGCTCTAAGACATAAATTGATTCCATATAGATCAGATCTATAAGATAAGGAAAGAGATCTGGCGATTTTGAATTCTGTCATAAAGATCGACGTGTGTCGATTACTATTCGACGCAAGCGTCGAATACATCCTGCTGGACGTCGAGAGGAGAATAAGGAAGGTGAGTCGATAAAGGTGCGTCGACTATATTAGATGCGTCGACTAGAAATCAGAGTAACGTCGACAACACATACGTCGAAATCTTCCTAGAGTTACTTCGACTTAATCTGAAGGAAATGTCGACTACATTTCGACGTTGCGTCGAATACTATTCGACGCATATTTACTTAGCCTTATTTTTCATTCTTAGAATTCTTCTTTAACTCATTTCTAGGGGTTAGGAGAAATCATTTTCCCAACAATCTCCCCCTATTTGTCTTAACCCTATTTAGAGGGAAATTGTACTAGCATATAATTAACCCAGCACAGAATTTGTAAAGATAAGAAATATGTCACTCAGTGAAATTTTTAGAAGAAGAGATAAACAAATTTTTCAGAATCATATAAACAGATTTTCATGTTCATACCAATTAGTATTCAACTATATGGTAAAATATATCAGCATTGTTTTCAAATATTACTCAGGAGGGGTAGGAGGAGTCTTTCTCTGGAATACTACTGTTTTGGGAGAGAAGGGTTTTTCTTTCTCATTTGTAGGAAGTTCATTTAGCTCCCCCTGAGCAGGTAGCTCCCCCTGAGCAGGTAACTCCACCTGGGATAGAACTTCTTTTACTCCTTCTACTTCTTCAGTATCTTTGTCATCTCCAGCCCCAGTTGCAACTGACTCCTGAGTCATCACATCATCTGGTTCATTTCTATCTTGATTTATGGTAGTATTTAGCTCTTTCTCACCATCTTCTTTTTCAGCCTCATTATTTGCTCTGCTTCCCTCCCCTTGTAGTAGTGCCATTTGATTTGCAGCATCTCTTGCTATGTTGATTACCTCTATTGTTTGTTCATCATGGTGTAGCTCAGGTACTATCTCATTCCCAAGGATTTTGTCAGATTTTGGCTGCTCTTCATCTAGATTCTCCCCCTTCTTGACCTTCTTGGCCAGGGAGGTTAAGAAAGACCTTGTCACTCTAGAGGAAGGGAGAGAGGTCTTTAGGCCTTGCACAGAGGCACTGACCCCATTTATTTGGGTGTGCATGTGAAGGATGGAGGAATGAATTTGGGAGCAATGCTTATCCAGCATCACTTGGAATTTTTCAGCTGCTGATTTGATTCACTGAGTGATGAGAGCCTCAGGGGATGCAGATGATTCATGGTGTGAAAGGTGAGAAGGTGATGGTGGAGGAAGAGGTGAGAGAGGAGGAGAGAAGTGAGTTGATACATCAGGTATGGATGATAATGGAGGTAGAAAAGATGGGGAAATAGGAGGAGGAAAAGAAGGAGAAACTGCTGTTTGAGCAGGTGTTTGAGAAGAGGTAGGTAGAGTAGGAGTTGTGAGGGTAGTAGATATTATTTGAGTGGATGATGGTGGTAGAGAAGGATTGTCTCCTTGAGGAGGAGGAGGAGGAGGAGAGTTAGGAGGAGAGGGAGTCCTTTCAGGAATGGAACCAGGCTTGGGGATTTTCCTGGTCCATTTGGAGAAGAGGGCAATGGACATCCTCTTTCCAGGAGGGATAGGAATTCCTTTTGACCTACAGAGGTCAGGGAAGGAGTGGAAGAGTACTTGACTCATAATCCTCATGTAGGCATTCTCTTTGTGAGAATATCTAGAGCCTATCATCTTGAGCAGACTACTGGCCCAGTCTATTTTCTTCTTTAGTACAGGGCCCCCATGATGTTTAGTTGCTGCTTGGGCACTGCATCATGGGCTGATATCTTGCATAGTAGTATCTTCCCTACTATATCTGCCAGCAATCTGTACTCATCAGAAAAGTCTATCTTTTTCAGATGGATTGGCCTATCTTTTGAGAAATTCATAGTGATGAGTAAATGCTTGATTTCATCAGGTGTGAGTTCAACGGATTCATGACCTAATAGGGGAATAGTTAAGACCTGTTTAGTCATTCTTTTAGAAGCACATCTTCTTTCCTTATTTCTTTTAAACAAAGATGATTGTAGGATATACCTGATGGAAGATCAAAGGTGGCCCTAATATGTTCTGCTGAGATTGAGACTGGTGTCTCATATAGTGTTCCCTGGATTTCTCCTTGTTCAGATATCTGAACATGAGTTATTAGCTCTGTGAGCTCTGATTCCAGGAGCTTGCACCTAGTGGAGATGAGCTTGTCCAGTCCTGCTTCAGTAAAGAGAGTAATGATGCTCTTGTAGTTTTCTGCGGCTGCTTGGAAGGACTCAAGGTCAATGTCGAAGCCTGAGTTGGTCTTTGGAGCCATTTTTAGGTTAGTGAAAGAGAGAGGAAGAAATCGGCTGGTCTGAGGAGCAAGAAGGATGAAGGATGCAGAGTCGTGAAGGTTTCTAACTGAAGAGTTGATGAGTCCTGATCATATACACATATTTGGACTCATCTAGGCCGGTTTTCTAGTCGTTTCACTGCACTTTAGCCCTGTTTCAGCTCATATTTATCTTTCTATGCTAGGTGCACTTCTTGGCCTAATTTGGTGTGTTTTATGCTTATTCCCTTTTGATTGCCTTATCGTTTTGTTGAGTGACACTTTCAGTGGCCTGATTAGCATTTCTGTAGAAAAAGGAGTTGTGCATGTGTTCCTGGTAAAATTCTGTACAGGAACACTGCGCACGATCACTAGTTCGATTGCACACGACCACTGGTCGTGCGCCGCTGATCGTGTGCACTTAACCCTTTTTTATGAGTTCTGTCTCGAACAGTGCGCAGGACCACCTGCAATAGTGCGCACGACCACCGGTCGTGCGCCACTGTTCGTGCGCACTTAACATCAATTTCATGAGTTCTGTTTCGACCAGTGCGCACGACCACCTACGATAGTGCGCACGACCACCAGTCGTGTGCCTCTGGTCGTGCGAACATGGTATTTTATAAATTTCTTACTTTGCAGGCTCCACCCAAGCAGGCGCACGATCACGGAATTCCAGCGCGCACGACAACTGGTCGTGCGCCAATGACCGTGCGCAGTATTTATTCCAGCGCCTATATAAAGTCCTGATCCGCAGATTAGGGATACGGGGGGTTCCGGGAGCGCGATTTACCGTCCGTACGCCGCCGTTTTCCACTTCCAGCCACCTCCACCTCATCTTCTCCGCAAGGGGAAGTCATCTCCAGCCATTCTAAGCAATCCTCCATCGTCCGAGAGCATTCTCCGCCCTCCACAAGCACTCAAGCAATCCATCTCCAGTTCGGTCTGGTGAAAAGAATAGTCATCCTGAGGTAGAAGACGACGGAAGCACGTGGAGAGGTCGTGACAGTCTCTCAACGCCGGAAGCACAGTCCGCCCGAGTCCGGAGGTAGCTTGACAAACTACCATTCCGGCCGTGAACGGCCGCTAGTCTTCGTCCATTGGTTGATTTCTTCCTCCCCCTTTTGTTGTACTTCTTTGAATCATTTAAACTTGAATATCATGATGTTTAGTTTAAATGCAATGGTTGTTTCTTATCCGTTCTTCAGTATTTGCTTGTGATACGTCTCACCTTCACTCACTCACTCACGCACTCATCGTGGTCGATTCGCGTTAGCAAGAGCTAACGGCGATTTGCAAAGAGGTGTTTGTGACCCTCACTCCCCGCACTAGTGATCACTTCATTCGCATGCGCACCGTCCATCCGCCTCACGAAGCTCGGCATCGCGGCCGTTGCATCCATCTCACCTTGTGAAGCGGTGATTTCGACCCACATTTCTTTTATTGTTGTTAACGGTAGAAAACCAAATCAAAACCCCACTTTCTGTGATTGTCCCCGCTTGTGTAACAATTGTCACACAACGCAATTCGTTCACCCAACCTGCATTCCTCAAGAGATCGACACTCGGGGATCGTATTCCCAACATTTATTACTTGCGCGACCGGTGCACTTGCCGAACATCGCATCAAGTTTTTGGCGCCGTTGCCGGGGAATGCAGACGTGATGAATTCGTCTGCGTCAAGAAGCGTTGCACGAGGAACTATTCTCTTTTATTATTTCTCTTTGCTTACCTCTGTTGTCTTTGTTTCTTTTTTTTATACGCACACTAATTACCTTCGTTCGTCTCATCGTGCGCTGATCTTTTGGGTTTCAAGTATTCCTAGCATGACCTCCATTCAGGAATACATCTATCAAGGAAGTTTAAGTGATTTAAAGGTTCAAGCACAAAGGAATGATCATGTCTTTGGGATTTCCTCCGACATCATTGAGTATATGACTGGGAATTGCAAGTTCAGTGGGAATAAGCATGAAGATGCGGTACAACACGTGCAGGACTTCTTAGAAATTTATTATACATGTATATTCAGTGGAGTTGAAAATGACCTGCAAAAGATCCTGGCATTCTCATTTTCCCTACATAATAAAGCCAAAAGTTGGTACTGGGATATCCGGAAAAGAGAGGCGACCGCATGGAAGCAGCTCGAAGGGAGATTTTTGCATGAGTTTCGACACCGTACTCGAGTTTTGGACAAGTACAGGGAACTCATAACCTTCAGTCAGGGAAAGGAGGAGACGTTAGTGGATGCCTGGGATCGTTTTCAATCCCTGCATAGGGGATGCTACCGTGAAGACCTATCAGAAGTCCTTTTGATTCAGATTTTTTATTTCGGCGTGCTGGACAAATTCCGTCTATTATTCAACATGGCAGCCGGAGGGGCCCTGTTTAATAAATCGGGGAAGGACGCGTGGGAAGTGCTCGTGAATATAGTTCACACCAGCCAGCAATGGAGTCATGTCATTCTTCCCCCCAGTACTGCTGAAGTTAATGCAGTGACATTCAATGGGCAGCGGATCATGTGCCGTCAGGGCAAATGGAACAGTTAGCAACCTTGGTGGTCGGGATGCTGAATATAATGAATGACCAATCAGCAGCAATTCAACAGCTTCACTATACTATAGGGACTCTTACCAATGTCATTTCTGGGCTTGCAAGTCAGCATCCGGAGTCTGTGAATACCATGCGATTGAGAAGCGGTAGAGGTGTTGACAATCTTCCTCGACAGGAACCACTTGTGAGCTCCACTGACAAGTGCAATGCAGACATAGCCGAGAAGCAGACTCAGATTCATATTGAGCCGGACCCCGTGAGCGAGGCACAACCCTCGAGAAGTGTTGTTCACCCCCCATTCCCCCACAAGTTACGAAATGAGACATCCGAGAAGCAATTCAACAAATTCTTGGAAATAGTGAAAGGAGTGCAAGTGAGCATCCCACTGATTGAAGCCATTTCTCAAATGCCGGGCTACTCCAAGTTCTTGAAAGACTTGATTTCGAAGCAGAAAATGTTGGAGCATCTCAAGACTATCGATCTCACTGAGGAGTGCTCCGCCATCGTCTCCAATATGCCCACGAAGTGCAAAGATCCGGGCAGCTTTACTATTCCTTGCAGGATCGGTCATCACCGTTTCAGCCAGGCGCTCTGTGATTTGGGAGCATCAATCAACTTGATGCCGCTCTCTATCTTTCATGAACTAGGTGCAGGGACCTTGAAGCTGACGCAGGTAATGCTACAGCTAGCTGATCGGTCGATCAAAAAACTGTCAGGAATTATCGAGGACCTCACAATAGTAGTAAACAGTCTCGCATTTCCAGCCGATTTTGTCATCCTCGACATGAAGGTTGATACTAAAGTACCCATTATTTTGGGGCGGCCCTTTCTCTCTACAGCTCGTGTTATCATTAATGTGGAGCAGGGGGAGCTCACGCTCAGATTGGGGGAAGACGCTATATCCTTCAACGTCCACAACCCGTCGCAACTCTTCGAAATCACGGAAAGCGAACCAGCAGAGCCGCTTGAAGAATTCGACGGCCAGATCGATGCGGGTTTGGATGACAGCGAGATGTGTTGGCGGCGCGAGGACGTGGGCAATGACAGTGCACATTTGGACCTGCCCGATGTTTCGCATTCAATTGGAGAGCCATCCAGTGATTCTGCTGATCCAAACATTTATCTGGCTCTCAAACAACTACCGGATTCTCTAAAGTACGTTTTTCTTGGAGAAAATGCCACGCATCCAGTGATTATTTCCGCAGCTCTTTCTGCCGCCAACGAAACCGCATTGGTGCGTGTGCTGAGAAGGCACCATAAAGTCTTCGGATGCTCTCTTGCAGACATTAAGGGAATCAGCCCCACGGTCTGCATGCATAAGATCCTCCTTGAAGATCAGTACAAACCCACACCACAGCCCCAAAGGCGTTTGAACCCAAAAATGCAAGAGGTAGTGAAGGCAGAAGTGATAAAGCTCTTAGACGCTGGCATCACTTACCCAATCAGCGACAGCAAATGGGTCAGCCCAGTTCAGGTGGTACCGAAAAAGGGAGGGATCACCGTTGTTGCCAATGAAAAGAACGAGTTGCTACCTACCCGAATGATCACCGGGTGGAGAGTTTGCATCGATTACCGCAAGCTGAATGATGCTACACGCAAGGACCATTTCCCACTCCCCTTCATTGACCAGATGTTAGAAAATTTAGCGGGGCAGGACTACTACTGTTTCTTGGATGGGTACTCAGGTTACAATCAAATCTTAATAGACCCGTCTGATCAAGACAAAACAACATTTACATGTCCTTCCGGTACCTTCGCGTTCAAGAGAATGCCATTCGGACGGTGTAATGCCCCTGCAACTTTCCAGCGCTGTATGCTCGCTATTTTCGCTGACATGGTGGGAGACTTCCTCGAAGTTTTCATGGATGACTTTACTTTGTTTGGCAGCAGCTTCGATACTTGCCTCGCGAATTTGGCCAAGACTTTGAAGCGGTGTGAGGACACCAATCTTGTCTTGAACTCGGAGAAATGCCACTTTATGGTGCGCGAAGGAATTGTGTTGGGGCATAATGTTTCCTGCCAAGGGCTCGAGGTGGATCAAGCGAAGGTAAGTGTTATCAGAAACCTCCCTCCACCTACGTCAGTGAAAGGTATCCGAAGTTTTCTTGGTCATGTGGGATTCTATCGAAGGTTTATTAAGGACTTTTCATCCATTTCAAAGCCTTTATCTCGCTTGCTTGTTAAGGACTTCCCCTTCCACTTCGACGATGCATGCATGCAGGCCTTTGAAACTTTACGGGGAAAACTCATCTCGACTCCAATTTTGGTGGCACCCGACTGGAATTTACCCTTTATTATCATGTGTGACGCAAGTGATGTGGCCGTGGGTGCTGTACTCGGTCAAAAGAAAGACAAGACTTTTCACACCATTGCGTATGCCAGTCGAACTCTTAACAGCGCGCAAGCAAACTATACCACCACGGAGAAAGAAATGCTAGCCGTGGTCTTCGCCTTTGAAAAATTTCACTCATACTTGGTGCTTTTCGAAGTAATCGTGTACACGGACCACGCTGCACTCAGGTATCTTTTCAGCAAAAAAGAATCCAAATCGCGTCTAATTCCTTGGATTTTACTTTTGCAGGAATACAATTTTGAAATCAAAGACAAGAAAGGGGTGGAGAACGTGATAGCTGATCATCTTTCGCGTTTGAAGTACGACACTCCCAACAGCTGTGTGGAGGAAACGAACGATTATTTTCCGGATGAAAAATTATTCGCAATCACTACGCCCCCTCCAATTGCCCCATGGTACGCTGACATCGCTAACTACTTGGCTTATAAAACCTTCTCTCCGAATCTGTCCCCTCAGCAAAGACGGAAGCTTGCCTCTGACTCAAAATATTATTTTTGGGAAGACCCGCTCTTATTCCACACATGCAGCGATGGAATTATCAGGCGCTGCATTCCTGAAGCCGAGTTTCAGTCTGTACTGCAGCACTGCCATGACAGAGAAGCTGGCGGGCATCTCGGGGCCGTTCGAACAGCACGAAAAATTTTGCAATGCGGATTATTTTGGCCGACCCTCTTCAAGGACGCCCATGCCTATGTCACCAAGTGTGACGAATGCCAAAGGACCGAAAATATCTCTCGGCATGACGAGATGCCCCTCAATAACATGCTGGTTTGCGAACCATTTGATGTCTGGGGGATAGACTTTATGGGTCCTTTCCCCATGTCTCATGGTAAGCATTATATCATTGTGGCAGTTGACTATGTCTCAAAATGGGTGGAAGCCGAGGCGGTTGCCACGAATGACGCCAGCACAGTGCTACACTTTATCCACAAGAATATCTTCTCCAGGTTTGGGACGCCGAGAACTATTATCAGCGACGACGGAAGTCATTTTTGTAATAAGCAGTTTGGGCAGCTCATGAAAAAATTTGGGGTCCATCATAAGATTTCATTAGCATACCACCCCCAAACATGTGGACAAGTAGAAGTATCCAACCGCGAGCTCAAGCGAATAATCGAGAAATCGATACATTCAAATAGGAATGAGTGGTCTAAAAAGGTCGAAGATGCATTATGGGCTTACCGGACCGCTTTCAAAACACCTATCGGCATGACTTCGTTTCAACTAGTTTATTGTAAGGCATGCCACCTCCCTGTGGAGCTGGAGCATAAAGCATTATGGGCAACCAAACTTTTGAACATGGACATTGGAGCCGCGGCCGAGGTGCGTCGTTCCCAACTCAACGAATTAGAAGAGCTCCGGCATTTCGCTTATGAAAACGCTCGCATCTACAAAGAGAAAACAAAAAAATGGCATGATCGACACATCATCCCGAAGGAGTTCAAAATTGGGGACCAAGTGCTGCTTTACAACTCCCGTCTCCGCCTCTTTCCAGGAAAGTTAAAATCGAGGTGGAGCGGTCCTTTCTCAGTGACCGATGTCTCTCCCTTTGGTGCCATCGAAATTCAGGGGGTAAGGGAGACAAATTTAAGGTCAACGGGCATCGACTGAAGTTGTACGATGGCGCCATTATAAACAAGGAGTGTCAGCTGGTGACATTGGGAGACGGGCACCATAAAGCGCCTACAGCTGATTTTCTTTTTATCTCCTATTTTGTGAAACTCTCTATTTCATGCACTTTGTATTTAATTTCTGTGCTCTGTAAACAATTATAATACAGGTATTTGGTCTAGCTTAAGGACATAAAATAAAAGCGCTGCTGGGAGACAACCCAGATTTGCTGATTTCTGTTTTTCTAACATGTTTCAATTCAGTTTTTATACATTTTTGCTTTTGTTTTGCGGAGCTCACCCACCTTGCAGGTATTCATTGCACATCTTATAAGGTGGTGGTTGTGATTCTTCGTATGGTAGTGGGGCGGCCTCGGTCAGTCATGCGTCTTCTGGTATGCTTACTAGCTGAGCATGGGGTAACCTCTCTCCCTTTCTCTTTCTGATTTTCATTTTAATATCATGTGATGTACTTCTTAGGTTAAGTCTGGGGGAGAGCTAGTATGTGTTACCCAATGCACGTGCACACTACATATGCATACTAGAAGCTTTTATTGATTTATTTCGTTTAGATTATTGCATCACACACCACTTGCAACCACTTGAGCGCGTGCTTAGCCGTCTGTGTGCCGCGAGTTAAACTCATTTCTTGAGCAAGATTCGGTGAAATCATCGTGCTGACTTAGGATTGTGAAACGGAGTAAAATGTTGACTCCTGCAGTGTCCTAGTCGAGTGCTCTCGTTTCATGTAGAAATTTGAGTAGATTTAATTTTTCTGTATGCTTATAGTTTTATATTTTTCTATTTGCATCAATACTGTTTATTCTACTCAAAAATGGTGAATCGGTGTGAATCAAATGGTAGCTTAGGGATGTGTGTAGCCGGGCATTAGGTTTGCATTGCTCGAGTCGGGAGGATGGATAGTCTTTTTCGTTGGCTAAGAACTTGCACCAAGCTATTCTCGAAGCATGTGTATAGGTTAGTTCAGTGCACGAACGTGATGTAGGCCTTCATTTTGGCCCGGTTGAGCTTTGTACCAATCCTAATGTCTTATCCTCGTTAGCCCCGTTGTGCCTACCCCTTCTTTTGATTCAGCTCCACCATTATTTCACCAAAGCCTCATAGTCGATCCTAGTCGCACACCCAAGTCGAGCTTTAGTATTTTATATATTCATTCAGGGTGTTGATGTGGTGAATATTTTTGTGAAAATGTGGATGTGCTTCAATGTTTAATCTGCTGATTTTGTTGTGAAAAGAAAAGAAAAAAAAATAGAAAAGAGAAAAAGAAAATTGAAAAAAAAAGGATAAAGAAAGAAAAAGTTTAATTGAAAATAATTGTTGATTTGTATTTGGGAGTGGGCAGTGCACACACCCATTGTTAAAAAGTTAAGTCTGGGGGTGTGGTGTACTCGCATATATTTGGGTTAGTGGATAGATTATTTTTTTTGTTTATGCTAGCTCATTTGGGTTTGGTGCGTAGCCTCCATGTTTATCCTTGTTTACCTCACTGAAACCCAAGCCCCATCTTCACCTAAAGTCCTACTGATTCGTGAGTGAGCCAAACCTGTGCCGTGGAGAGAGTGCGAATAGGCAAGCCTATGGTCACCGACATTGGTGGATTCCTTTGGAGGTTGTCCTGAGCCCCGATCTTTGGCAATGCTCACCTTTGCGATTAGTTTATTTTCTCCCGACGCGTGACCGGATGATTCACCGTGATTCTGTTTTGAGTAGTAATAAATTTTTGATACGCATTTGAGAAAAGTACAAACTGTTATGCATACTTAGAAATTTCCTCTGTTATATTTTTATGCGTTCGAGCACGCGACTTCGCATGGTACTCGGTGTCGCAATTTCTCTGTCAGCTAGTTGTTTTCCCCGTCTGCTTAGATTTTGTTTGCTCGGGACGTGCAAACAGGTAAGTCTGGGGGTGTGATGAGTCCTGATCATATACACATATTTGGACTCATCTAGGCCGGTTTTCTAGTCGTTTCACTGCACTTTAGCCCTGTTTCAGCTCATATTTGTCTTTCTATGCTAGGTGCACTTCTTGGCCTAATTTGGTGTGTTTTATGCTTATTCCCTTTTGATAGCCTTATCGTTTTGTTGAGTGCCACTTTCAGTGGCCTGATTAGCATTTTTGTAGAAACAGGAGTCGTGCAGGTGTTCCTGGTAAAATTCTGTACAGGAACACTGCGCACGATCACTGGTTCGATTGCGCACGACCACTGGTCGTGCGCCGCTGATCGTGTGCACTTAACCCATTTTTCTGAGTTCTGTCTCAGACAGTGCGCACGACCACCTGCGATAGTGCGCACGACCACCGGTCGTGCGCCACTGTTCGTGCGCACTTAACATCAATTTCATGAGTTCTGTTTCGACCAGTGCGCACGACCACCTACGATAGTGCGCACGACCACCGGTCGTGCGCCTATGGTCGTGCGAACATGGTATTTTATAAATTTCTTACTTTGCAGGCTCCACCCAGGCAGGCGCACGATCACAGAATTCCAGCGCGCACGACCACTGGTCGTGCGCCAATGACCGTGCGCAGTATTTATTCCAGCGCCTATATAAAGTCCTGATCCGCAGATTAGGGATACGGGGGGTTCCTGGAGCGCGATTTACCGTCCGTACGCCACCGTTTTCCACTTCCAGCCACCTCCACCTCATCTTCTCCGCAAGGGGAAGTCATCTCCAGCCATTCTAAGCAATCCTCCATCGTCCGGGAGCATTCTCCGCCCTCCGCAAGCACTCAAGCAAGCCATCTCCAGTTCGGTCTGGTGAAAAGAATAGTCATCCTGAGGTAGAAGACGACGGAAGCACGTGGAGAGGTCGTGACAGTCTCTCAACGCCGGAAGCACAGTCCGCCTGAGTTTGGAGATAGCTTGACAAACTACCATTCCGGCCGTGAACGGCCGCTAGTCTTAGTCCATTGGTTGATTTCTTCCTCCTCCTTTTGTTGTACTTCTTTGAATCATTTAAACTTGAATATCATGATGTTTAGTTTAAATGCAATGGTTGTTTCTTATCCGTTCTTCAGTATTTGCTTATGATACGTCTCACCTTCACTCACGCACTCATCGTGGTCGATTCGCGTTAGCAAGAGCTAACAGCGATTTGCAAAGAGGTGTTTGCGACCCTCACTCCCCGCACTAGTGATCACTTCATTCGCATGAGCACCGTCCATCCGCCTCACGAAGCTCGGCATCGCGGCCGTTGCATCCATCTCACCTTGTGAAGCGGTGATTTCGACCCGCATTTCTTTTATTGTTGTTAACGGTAGAAAACCAAATCAAAACCCCACTTTCTTTGATTGTCCCTGCTTGTGTAACAATTGTCACACAACGCAATTCGTTCACCCAATCAAGAGACCGACACTCGGGGATCCTATTCCCAACATTTATTACTTGCGCGACCGGTGCACTTACCGAACATCGCATCAAGAGTCTATTTAAGTCAGGTGAAGCGTCGAAACAGGACTCAATTCGAGGCTTATTCGGTACTTCAGTGGATGTGACCGAAAATATTTTAGCCTTGCCGCTCATTTTTTGAGGTCGACGTTACGTCGAGTGAAATTCAACGTGAGCGTCGATTTAGTTTGTTCTGGGATGCAAGGGTTTCTTATCGACGTATGCATCGATAGTAGTCGACGCATGCGTCGATTGCACCTATTGATCTGAGTCATCGACGGTGCGTCGATTAGAAGTCGACGTGACTTTTAATTTTCCTGAAAAGTTCTAGGTGTTTATTTATTTTTATCTCTTCTTAATCCTAAAGGTTTCTAAGTTAGCCTAGGACTAGGTTTTAAGACCAATTTGATTGATTATACCTGCACTTTTTGGCAAGGTGGCCATTTTTGTTGCATATGTAACACTTAAGTATCTTACTTTTGTGAGAGTTTGAGTTTAAATGAGGATAGAAGTGTTGAATAGAATACCAGTGTTGATTAGGACTAGAATACCAGTGTTGATATGAATCACTTGATTACTTCTTCTGCCGACCTCCTCTTTATTTATAGCTCTGTTTCAATCAAATAATACTAAAGGAGAGTAATCAATTAGCAGGCAGAGTATTAGAAAGAAAGAGAAATTCCCATAATAGTTATATCCATAGAAGGAAAGTATTCATTCTAATTTCAAATAATGTCCATAATGAATTTTAACAAATTAGCCAAGAATCTAATAGAGGAAAAGAAAGATTCAGAGCGGCTATAAGACATAAATTGATTCCATATAGATCAGATCTATAAGATAAGGAAAGAGATCTGGCGATTTTGAATTCTGTCATAAAGATCGACGTGCGTCGATTACTATTCGACGCAAGCGTCGAATACATCCTGTCTGGACGTCGAGAGGAGAATAAGGAAGGTGCGTCGATAAAGGTGCGTCGACTACATTAGATGCGTCGACTAGAAATCAGAGTAACGTTGACAACACATACGTCGAAATCTTCCTAGAGTTACTTCAACTCAATCTGAAGGAAACGTCGACTACATTTCGACGTTGCGTCGAATACTATTCGACGCATATTTACTTAGCCTTATTTTTCATTCTTAGAATTCTTCTTTAACTCATTTCTAGGGGTTAAGAGAAATCATTTTCCCAACAATGCTAGAATGACCCCTCGCAATGTTAACATTCCAAGTGGTGGTCATCTAACAAGAAGCCGAGGACCCAAACCAGTTTGGGTTCCTAAGGGCAATTGATTATTGATTGCAGGTATGTCCAAAGGCCAATAAAACTCCAATATGGTATTTGGACAGTGGATGTTCTCGGCACAAGACCGGAACAAGAAGCCTATTACAAGAGTTCACTCTAGTGAAAGATGGTCCAAAGGTAATCTTTGGCAAATCTGATCAGGAAATTACTAAAGGCTATGGTATGATCACTGACAGTATAGTCTCTTTCACAAACGTGGCTTATGTTAAAGGATTACAACATAATCTCATTAGCATAAGTCAACTATGTGACAAAGGCTATATGGTAGAATTCTACAATGACAAGTGCTTAATAAAGTCGTCTGATATGTCAGAAACTATTTTAATAGGCACTCGGAGTAGAAATATTTTCTGTTTAAATTTTCTTTGTTTAGACTCATCTACACCAGTGTGCTTTTTAGCAAAAGATAGTGCATCTCTTTGTGATCAGTGGCACAAGAGACTAGCACATATTAATTTCAAAACTATTAGTATGTTATTTTCTCACAATTTAGTTCATGATGCTCCTGATGTTAAGTGCATTAAAGAGAGACCTTGTCACGCATGCCAAATGGGCAAGCAGACTCGGGCTACCTTTAAGAGCATAATTGGCAAAGATTCAACCAGATGTTTATATCTGCTCCACATGGACTTATTTGGTCCCATGCCAATCAGAAGCTTAGGAGGTAAGGCTTATACTTTGGTTATAGTTGATGACTACTCATGTTTTTCTTGGGTATTCTTTCTGAAACACAAGTCAGACACCTTCGAATCTTTCATAGCATTCGTCAAGAAAATTCAGAATGAACTGGGATGTTCTGTGGTCAAAATCAGAAGTGACCACGGTACAGAATTTAAGTCTGGCGCCATGACAGAATTTTGTGAAAGCCTAGGTATCTTTCATGAGTTTTCCTCTCCTCGTACTCCGCAACAAAATGGAGTGGCCGAGAGAAAGAATAGAACACTCATAAAGGCTTGCAGGACAATGTTGAGTGATTCTTCACTACCGGAATACTTTTAGGCTGAAGGTATCAACACTGCTTGTCACGTGCAAAATAGAGCACTAATCAACAAGAATCATCATAAGACACCTTATGAACTTCTGAAGGGCAAGAAACCAACCTTGTCTTATTTTAGAATTTTTGGTAGTAAGTGCTTCGTACTTAATAATGGGAAACATTTCAAAACTAAATTTAGTGAAAAATGTTTTGAAGGTATTTTTGTAGGCTATAGAAGCCATAGTAAGGCATATAGGATTTTCCACAAGAAAACCCTGGTTGTAGAAGAAACGTACAATGTTATTTTTGATGAGACGAGCATGCTTCAAAGCAGCTCTTCTAGTGTATTTGTTGAAGATGCAGGTGCAAAATTCAAAGAACTCAACTTGGAAGAAGCACCCATCGAAGAGAATCCAAAGTCCATAGAAGTAGAAATTCCAATTCCACATGAGAAAGTATCTCAAGAGGAAGAGGTCCAAGAAGTGGAAGAAGTGCCACAAGTAGATATACAGGGTGACAATGCACCTGGAAGAAACTTGGGGATCAGATATCAAAGGGATCATCCCATTGAACAAATCATTGGAGAACCTAATGATGGGGTTAGAACCAGAAGAGGTACTGCTAATCAAGTTCTGCACTTAAGTTTTCTTTCAAAGGTTGATCCAAAGAAGTTCGATGAAGCAAAGAATGATGCATCATGGATCATTGCAATGCAAGAGGAGCTCAATCAGTTCAAGAGAAGCAAAGTATGGAAGCTCGTACCCAGACCCAGTGGTCAAAATGTCATAGGCCCAAAATGGATCTTCAGAAATAAGCTGGACGAAGATGGCGTATTCATAAAGAACAAGGCAAGACTTATTGCTCATGGCTACAGACAAGAAGAAGGAATCGACTTCGATCAAACGTTTTCTCCCGTAGAAAGACTCGAAGCGATCTGGTTGTTTCTAGCGTATGCTGCTCACAAGGGATTTAAAGTCTATCAAATGGACGTGAAGTCAGCCTTCCTTAATGGTGATTTAAAGGAAGAAGTATACGTAGAACAACCCCCAGGTTTTGTTGATTCCTCTCTACCTGATCATGTCTACTATTTACGCAAAGCTTTATATGGTCTCAAACAAGCTCCCTGTAACGCCTCAGATTCTTCTTTTGATTATTTTAACAAAGCACGTGAAATTAAGAATAATTATCGGAAATCGAGGTATTTATTTAGGGCGTTACCTTTCACAATCGACGTCGTCGTCCGGCGAGTTAGCTCTTGTGGGGGGCGTTATTTCGGTAAAGTGTAAGTATATGTATATATATATACACGTTACACTATATAAATTAAGGTACCAAGACGTATATAAAGAGCTATACAATATAAATACGATATATACATATATATATATACATATATGCGTAAAAGTTTGGGGTACTTTTAGCCTTATGTTCATGTGCGGGTGGACACATGTGGGTTTAACCATATATTGTATATATACATAGCAACATATGACATATATATATACATATAAACTTTTACTATTATTATTATTATTATCATTATTACCATCCTAATACTAAACCCCCCCTTATATCCATTTGCTGGCATCATTCCCGACCCCCCCCCCCAGCTCTCCCCCCTTTTCCCGATATTTCCCCTTTCCCGATTCCTGCTGTGGAGAGCCGCCCCTAGGGTTGCCGGATCGGTGCCGTTTCCATCGCCGGAGCTGTCGGAGGGAGCCTTGGAGTCGCTGGAATCCATCCTCGTCGCCGGGGCTAGCCTATTCCTCGGCTCTTGGCGTGTTTGTCGCGACCCGGCGTGTCGCCGGTGGAACCCTAAGTAAGGAAACTCTTCTTTCTCCTCCTTCACCTCCTCCCCTTGTTCTATATTAACTGCTGCTGGTTGTTGAATTGTGAAAATCTGCTTGGTTCTATGCTATTGCTGTGATGATTCCATGTTATGAGCCCCTCCCCATGTACCTTCAGTTTTCCTTTTTTTGTGTTTGTTTTGGGAGATGTTTATGTGGCTTTCCTGTCTACTTTGGGGGACCTATGGCTGCGGCTACTCCTTTACATCTCAAGAATTATAAATTTGTTAGCCCCCTTTGAAAATCTGGGCATGAAATTTCAGATTTGCCCCCTTTTGGTTTGGAAAATTTTGTTGGGGAATCTATAGCTTGCGGCTGCTCCTTTATGTTTCTAGAAATTTTTAACATGGGAGTTCTCACTTTGGAAAATTGGGATATGGATGCTCGGATGCCCCCTTCAGGTTTGAACTTGTCGGATTTTTATGGTGTGGCTGCTCCTTTTTTTGTGTGTCTCCAGAAACTATAACTTGGTATTTTTCTTTGGGATCCATGAATGGTGGCTGCTAGGTATCATGTTAAATTGGGAACTTATTGGGTTTTCTCTTTCCTTGGCTCCATGCTAGCTTCGACCTGGGTGTGTGCTGAAATTTAGTGTAATTCCCATGGTTTTTCTCCTAGTTTAGTGTTTGATATGCTTATGAAATTTCACATTTTATACGCTGGTAAATTTTCTTAGTATATGCTTAGGTAAATTGCCTCGTTCATGAGATTACTAGATTTAAATGCTAGAAGTTCACCCCGGTATATGCTAAGTTAAATTTTCGGCGCTATAGGCTTGAGATTTCATTTCCTTGGGAAGGGTCGAGGCCGTCGGTTATGTTTGTTTTACGGGCTGGGGATGCCCTTGGGCTATATGTTATATGGTAAAAAGTTTGTTGAACTCGTTTATTTAGTAAAGTATACGTGATCTCACTCGGTTAAATTTCCAACCCTGCATTTCTTTTCCCACTGTTAGCTAAGTTCCGAGGTTTTGGCGGGCTAAAATTTTCTGGGAAGGTCGTACCCTAATCCCTGAACATTCGGGGAATTAGATGTTATATTCCCTGGGAATTTCCCTTGTTAATCCTCGATAACTTAGCATGATTTGTAATTGGCGAACCAAAAAGCGGTGTAAATGTATTTTGGGGTCGAGCTTTACCCCTGTTCAAAGTTTGAGTAGCTTACTTCCTATGGTAAGGGAGAGTGCCATATGCTCTTATATATAGCCTTATACTTGTAGCATAGATGTTGAGGCTCTTTCTTCCTTCTTTATGTGCTAGAACTACCTTGAGCGTCAAACCCCATAGGCTGTCAATGAGTCTCGTAGGATTTGGTTTTGGTCTGGAGTGTGGGTGGACATAGGGGCCCACAGCCCAGTGGTTTTGGTCTGGAGTGTGGGTGGACATAGGGGCCCCCAGCCCAGTGGTTTTGGTCTGGAGTGTGGGTGGACGCAGGGGCCCCCAACACAGTGGTTTGGGCCGGCGTGTGGGTGGACGTAGAAGCCCCCACTACAGTGGTTATTCTTTTGACCGGTGTGTGGGTGGACGTACGGGCCCCCAACACAGTAGTGGTTGTTTGGAGTGTTGGTGGACGTAGGGGCCCCCACCCCAGTTCCTTGACTTGTTGTGCAGCAGTTGGGTTTGACTCATGCTTTCCTTCTGTTTACCTTTCAGTTTCTCTTTTACTTCTGCTGTATCCTTGCACCCTTTGGGCTGAGGCATTCTTTTCTTATGAATGCCTCAGGTTCAGGTTTGTAGCTGCCACCGGAGTTCGAGTGGGGCCGTTCTGTTCGCTGTCGAGGGCTTTCCTCCCTATTAGGTACGGATTCAGTTTCTCTTGTTGTAGCGTTTCTTTGGACTGTTGACCTTTTCCTGCGGGTTCGTGTCAGATGTTGACGCCCGTACGGTTTTGCTTAGCTTACTTGCTTACGCTGCTGCTAGTTCTTTTTGCTGCTTAGTATATTTGTACTCATTAACTCTGGGAAAAAGCTGATTTTGCTGTATATTAGCGCAGTTCCTTCGCTTTATAAAAGAAAGTTATTTCTATAACTGTTTGACACATTTACTATTAAGTATCACCTATTTGCGAAACGCAAACTGAGGAAAAAATGATATTTATTATGTACTAAATTTAGACCGGCGATCGCCCTGGGGACGTCTCTAGTCTCCAGCGCCGTTAGGAATAAAATGAACCTACTTTCTTCCGTTGCATACGTATGTTTTTATAAAGCGCGGCTTAGTAAACCGCAGGGCCGAGGTACACGGTCTCCTAACCCGAATTAAATAAACCTTAAAAGATAATTCTTTTATTTGTTCGTACCTTTTGTAAAAGAAAAAGCTCGTTTGAGTGCTCGCCTGAATGTCTGTAGTTGTCCCCTACAGGACGTGGCATCATGACGCGTGTTTTCCCCTTAGCTCTGATAATATAAATTATTTCGGGAAAATACGGGTTGTGACACTCCCCGAGCCTGGTATGAGACGCCGTCTAGCTTTCTTCTTGAGAGCAAGTTCGCAAGAGGAAAGATAGATAAGACATTATTTCTTAGGGAAGTAAATGGCAAGATTTTGGTATTGCAAATTTATGTCGACGACATTATCTTCGGATCTACTGACGATAACCTCTGCAATAAGTTTTCTAACTTAATGCAAGGGAAATTTGAAATGAGTTGTATGGGAGAGCTGAAGTATTTCTTAGGACTTCAGGTAAAACAATCTGAAGATGGAATTTTCATCTCTCAGATGAAGTTTACCAAAGAGTTAATTAAGAAATTCGGAATGGAGAGTGCAACCTCTATGAGGACTCCAATGGGTTCAACTATGTCTCTAGACAAGGATGAGAAAGGGAAACCTTTTGATGAAACTAAGTATAGAAGCATAATTGGATCCTTGCTCTACCTCACTGCTAGTAGACCGGACATAATGTTTTCAACCTGTGTATGTGCTAGATATCAGGTGAACACTAAGGAATCTCACTATGCCTCTGCAGAGAGGATTTTGAGATATCTTAAAGGCACACCAAATGTTGGCTTATGGTACCCAAGAAGTAATGACTTTGAACTGACAGGATTTTCAGATGCAAATTTTGCAGGTAGCAAGGATGATAGGAAAAGCACTTCCGGGACTTGTCAGTTCCTAGGAAGAGGCTAATTTCTTGGAGCAGCAAGAAACAGAACTGTGTAGCAATATCAACTGCTGAGTCAGAATACATTTTCGCAGGCAGTTGTTGTGCACAATTATTATGGATAAAGAATCAGTTGGAAGACAACAACTCCAAGTTAAAGGAAATACCAATGTACTGTGATTCGTCAAGTGCTATTGCAATTGCTCATAATCCTGTCTCTCACAGCCGGACAAAGCATATCGAGATTCGTTATCATTTCATCCGAGAGCATGTGGAGCAAAAGGACATCAACCTCAGTTATGTCCCGACGGATAAGCAAATAGCAGACATCTTCACAAAGCCGCTTGACGAGACAATGTTCAACTCTTTCAAAATGGAGCTTGGAATGCTCAACATGGAGTAATATTTAAGTCAGGAAGAAGAACAAGAAGTGCCTAGGAAATCTGTCCAGGCATTGAAATTCTGAGGGGGAGAAGAGATTGAGGGGGAGAAATGTATAAATTTCTCCTGCTTCCCTATCTGAAGCTGTCAGTAAGGGGGAGAGACTGTTGAAAGGCAAAGAAAGTTGAAAGGGAGAGTAGGTCGAAAAAGCTAAGTTTTTTAACTCTCCTTATTTCACTGTGTTTTTATAACTCATAATTCTCCGTGCAATTCATCTTAGTAGATAGGGTTCTGACTTCTTCAAATAGGGAAAGATTGTTGGGTATTGTAGCCACAATGTCCTTGATTTGAAGAAGTCCTCTTCAAACTAAGATGAATTGTAGTGTATTTGATCATACATTTTAGATGTGGTCTTGCAGGTTCATATTGCTAAAGTGTAGACCAATGTCAGGTCACAGTGGGTCAATAAGCACAGCTTCACACAATGTAATTCCTCATTGTGTGGAACATGGTGTGGACTCATGTGTGATCTCTCTATTGGGATACACTTCTTTGTCAAGACTAATGAAGCTCATGAAAGGAGGTGCAGCTGATGATCAAGAAGAAGAAGTAAATTTTCCTACGTCTCTTTTCGATCGACAAAAACTTGTGAATTCGTCGAGCTCCCTTAAAGGAACAGAAGGGATTTCGTCGAGAGCCATTCAATGATCAGTTAAATTGAAGTTCTAAGTTCAACGTTCGTCGAACTCCGTTCGACGAACTGATATGTTTTCATAGACCGCTGTTATTCTAAAGATTAAAGAAGTTTCATTCGACGAATTCGTCGAGCAATCCTTAAGTCGACGAATTCGTCAAGAACATTCATTCTCGTCGACGATATATATATATTTTCTTCTCTTCCTTCTGTCTCCAGGAAAAACCCAAGTTTGTTCGTCGAATAAGATAACTCATTCGACGAACTCTTTGAAGAATAAGCCAACCTCTTGAAGAAGTTCTTCTCAGCCCTTACAAGTTTTTAAGCCAAGTAAATTCGTCGAATGAATTTAGCTACTTCGAAGAATTCGTCATATCAACTACATTGCCTTAACGAATTCATCGAATCATTAATGTCCCTCGACGAATGCTGACATAGCGCGTTTTGGCCGTCCATCTGTTATTTAGGGCTTCCTTCCATGGGACCGTTTTTCATTAAATGACGCTTCTAGCCGTTGGAGGAATGCTTATAAATAGCTAAGAGATTATTTCCAATAAAAAAAGAATCGTGATTTCGAAATCAAACAGTGAAAAAGATCACAAAAGCGTCGTTGGGTTTGTTCGTTCTCGCAAAGCCCTAGCTGCCGCCAACAAAGCTTTTTGATCGATTCTTCCTGAAGAAAAGAGTCAACTAGATCTCTGCTTTCTGATTTCATCAAGTTCCATTCAGATCTAGTTGTCTCCTAAGTTCTCAGATCAAGTTCTCTCATGGCGAGATTTCTTCTTCCTTCCTTCAAGATCCAGATTTCTATTTCACTCAAGGAAGAAGAAGATCTATCATTTTTAGATCTGAAGAAGAACCTCTACTGAAGTTCTAAGGAGATTGTTTCTCAATCTAAAGTCTTGTAATTTTTCCTTACAATATTCCTGTAGGAGTGATGAGTCCCATTTATATATATATATATATATTTATGGACTCATCAGGGCCGTTTATCTAGTCTTTGCACCACACTTTAAGCACATTTTCATTCATATTTGCTATTCCATGCTAGGTGCACTATTAGGCCCGTTTCGGTGTGCAATTGCGCTCCTCGTTGTTGGGGGTAAGCACATGGTGCTCCCCTTCCATTTCTTTTTGTGTATCTGGTGCTGGACGTGTATTCCCAGCTTGTTTATCTTGTTTGCAGGTGGTCAGATTGTCTTTTCTCCCAGAATTCATGTCTGTGTGAAACGCACGGTCGTGCGTTTTTATTAACGCACGGTCTGTGCAGTCGTGCGCTCTCATCTGGGCAGAAAAAGGGCGATCCGAGTTTACTCGTGCGTTTTGACGCACGGTTCAGAATCGCCGGTGCGTGAGTAAAACGCACGGTCTCCTACTTCATCCTGTTTTGGGCCATTTCCGAATTTACTCGTGCGTTTGGACACACGGACGGATTTGCCTGTGCGTGAGTAACTCGTACGGGCGGCGCAGCTTCTTCTCCACGCCTGTTTTTATCTTTAATTAACGCACGGTCGTGCGTTCGACCGTGCGTGACCATTTTTCTGCCTGTTTAGTATTTAAGCAGGAATTGTTGCTGCCATTGGGGTGACCGGACAGAGCTCGTCCCCTTTGCGGGAAAAGAGTAGAATCCCGCCATTTTCCCCTTTTCCACTATAGGGGGCAAGAGGAGACCACCTCCGGTAATCTCCTTCATCATTCCTTCATCCGGGAGCGTATGCAAGCTTCTTCCGCCACTAGCTCAAGCATTCCTAGCCGAGGAAAACCATAGAAGCGCTGAAGATCGTTGGAGCGGTGACAGCCTCCTTCGAGTTAGCACGCCATCTGAGGGCCGAGCCCGGAGAGAGCCCGACAACCTCTCATTCCGGCCGAGAACCCAAGACGCGGTGACATCTTCGTTGTGGTCCTCTCTAACCCTAAATGCTTGCACTTTGTTAGTTGTTGTATGAACTCTTGTTAAGTTAATCTTAAGATTATTACTTGTGTTCATGAGCAATGTTGATTTGGTGGCATGAATAGCCCCTTGTTGTTGTTGTGATAGCCTAGGTCGTTGTGTGTGAAGCTGATGAGTCCTGATCATATACACATTTATGGACTCATCCGGGCTGTTATTTAGTCATTTCTCCGCACTTTAGCCTTGTTATAGTTTATATTGGATAATCCATGCTAGGTGCACATCTTGGCCCACTTTGGTGTGATTTTCGTGCTTTTTGTCTTTAGTAGTATTCTTGTGCTGTTAAGTGCCACTTTCAGTGGCTAGATCTGTGGTTATGCTGGAATAGGAGTCGTGCAAGTGTTCCCGGTGCAATTCTGCACAGGAACACTGCGCACGATCACCGGTTCTATTGCGCAAGACCACTGGTCGTGCGCCACTGATCGTGTGCACTTAACACCTTTTTCATGAGTTCTGTTTGGTGCAGTGCGCACGACCATCAATGCCAGTGCGCACGACCATCGGTCGTGCGCCACTGATCGTGCGCACTTACCATTTAATTTCTGAGTTCTGTTTGCTGAAGTGCGCACGACCACCGACGATAGTGCGCACGACCACTGGTCGTGCGCCAATGACCGTGCGCAGTATTTATTCCAGCTCCTATTTAAACGCCTGTTGCGATTTTTAGGGTATCATCAGCCGCGGGAGCGGGATTCCTGTTCCGTACGCCGCCGATTTCCACCGTGGGACGCCTCCACTTCATCTCCTACGCAAGGGGAAGCCTCCTCCACCCATTCCAAGACTTCCTCCATTGTCCGTGAGTGTTCTCCATCGTCCGCAAGCCTCCAAGCAACCATTCTCTCATTCCGCCCGGTGAGAAGAAGAAGGAACCTGAAGTCGAAGACGACGGAGCTACGTAGGGAGATCGTGACAGCTCTCTACGCCGGAAGCATAGTCCGCCCGAGTCCGGAGGTAGCCCGACAACCTACCATTCCGGCCGTGAACGGCCGCTAGTCTTCACCATCGGTTATTTCTTTCCTCTTTCCTCCATTGTACTCTTTGAACCGTGCAATACTCGAATATTGTGATGTTTATTATGATGGAAATGAATATTTCTTTGTTGTTCTTCATGGTTTGGTGGTGATTCATTCCGCTTTCTCTCACTCACTCGCGCACGCACACAAGGTGTTTGATCCGCGTTAGCAAGAGCTAACGGCGGTTGTGAAGAGGTGTTCGCAACCCTCACCCTCTCGCACTTGAGTTCACTTCATCCGCCTCACGAAGCACGGCATCGCGGTCGTTGCATCCACCTCACTTTGCGAAGCGGTGTTTTCGACCCGCATCTCTTTTGTTGTTGATAAGATTAGGAAAACCAACCAAAAGCCCCATCTTTGTGTTTGTTGAACGCTTGTGTAACAATAATCACTTCGCGATTCGTTCACCCATCCTGCATTCCTCAAGAGACCGACATCCGGGGAATTTATTCTCCACAATTATTACTTGACAGCGACCGGTGCACTTGCCGATACGCATCAAGTTTTTGGCGCCGTTGCCGGGGAGTGCAGGCGTGTTTCGTCTTGTGTTGTGACTGTCGTTATACGAGCAGTTGTTTTTTATTTTCTTTGTTTTTCTTTTTGTTTTTGACAGTTCATGCAGAGGCAGGTCGCAGGTGAACTCGCACCTTTTGATCCAGAAATCGAACGAACCGCTCGCGCACGAAGGCGCGCGGCTACCGTACAAGCGGCAATGGGTGATCAGGTAGACCCAAATGATGGTGACGCAAGAGCGCCCGGCGTGGGGCAACATCAGCCTGGAGACGAGCAGGAGGCGGTCAGGCCTCGGCCCCGCACGATGAGGGACTACACCACTCCAACTGCTGGGAGTGTGTATCCGGGGTTTGGGCCCAATATTATGAATAATCAGTTTGAGATCAAGCCAGCGATCTTAAACATCATCCGGAACAACGCTCAGTTCTCGGGGTTGGCCAGCGAAGATCCGCATCTGCATCTGGCGGAGTTTTATGATATTTGCGGAACCTTCCGCTACGCAGGGATTGCTGACGATACGGTCAAGCTTAGACTGTTTCCCTTTTCACTCCGCGACAAAGCAAAGGTGTGGCTCCACTCCATTCCGCCCGGGACTGCTGCAACTTGGGATGCCCTCGCATCCAAGTTCCTTGCTAAATTCCACCCTGTGGATAAGATTGTAAGCTTGCGGCGGGAGATCGCCACATTTCGCCAACTTGACCAAGAGACCCTTGCTGAAGCTTGGGAGCGCCTCAACGATCTCCTTCGCCGTTGCCCTGGCCACGAGCTCCAAACATGTTATGTGGTTGAATTGTTCTACTTCGCGATCGAGCCCAACTACCGGGCAATGATCGATGCTGCGGCGGGTGGTACCTTGATGAACCACACTCCTGAAGAAGCCCTTCGAATTCTGCGCGACACTGCCTCCCACAGTACATTCTGGACTGCAGGGAGAAATGCTCCAAGAAGCGGCCGAGGTCTTTTCATGGTCGACTCTCTCCCCTCTCCATCCGTGACTGCTGCTGTCATTACCTGCGAGGGATGTGGAGGCGGAGGCCACCACGCGTATGAGTGTTCGGGGAACAACGTGGCAGGTGACTTCGCACACTTGAACTTGAACGAATCTGTTAATTATGTAGGAAATCAGCCTAGGGGGCGCCTTTCAATAATGCTTATAATCCGGGAGCGAGAAGTCACCCGAACTTCTCGTGGAATCCGAACACACCTGGCCAACGATGGGCACCGGGGCAGCATCAAAACGATGCTTACGCCTCCGGGAGCCAACCGAGGCCACCACACCCGGATTATAACCAAGGTCCCCCAATCCAAAAAAAGAGTAATTTGGAGGAAATGATGGAGAAGTTCATGCAAGCGGCCAACTCTAATATGGTGAATCAAACTGCATCCATGCGAAACCTGGAAACGCAGTTGGGCCAATTGGGCCAAGTGCTAACTGAGCGATCGCAGGGGACCCTTCCCAGCAACACGGAGAAGAACCCAATTGATCAAGGGAAGAGTCTTGGGGATGTGGTAGAGGTTGAACCGAGTGAGCTGGTAATTTCTTGTGCCATCAATAAGGTTGAAACAAAAGCTTTATGCGATTCCGGTTCCTCCCGCAACGTCATTGCACTGCAAGATGTTGCGAAATTACAACTTGAGATGAACACGGAGGAAAGGAAATCGCTTATTCTCGCTAACGACACTATTATCCAATCTGAGGGGGAAGTGAGAAATGTGGAAGTAATAGTTGAGGGGACGACTGTGGTCGCGGACTTTCAGGTGTTGGGCCCCCAGGAAAATCAATCCATTCCTATCTTGGGCGTGCCGTTCTTGAAAGAGAGCGGCGCCACCCTTGACTTCGCTACGGGGTGTGTTCTCCTACCTAACAAGGCGCTGCAGCCCACTCGCCTCGAAGCTACAGCTGACACATCCACTCCTCCCCCTCTCATGATTTCTGATGAATTTCTAAGCTGTGCAGGAAAGATACATGATCAAGAAACAAGTGAAGGAGGAAAGGAGGAGCTCCAATCAGATGAGGAAGAAGAGGTTGACTTCCGGAAAGAGTTCGACTCCGAGAAGGAGGAAGACTGCAGTTCGGGAAACGTTGACTTGGATCTAGTTAGGGATGCTGATTATTTATCTTCTTGTGGTGAATCTTCTAATAAACTATCTAAGCGCTCCATCTCCTGGGCCGATCCGGTGGTCATCGCGATACCGGAGGTGACGCCACCCGCCATTAAGGCGGAAAATTCTGAAAACTTTCAACGGTGGCAGTCTCCGACTGTCACCAAACTTAAAAAGGAAAAACTTCTGCGCGACACTCGTGCTGCCGCTCTTCGTGGCAAGGTGGCGGAGGTTGGGGGAGCATTGGGTAACACCAGTGCTGTCCCTAAAGCCTTCACCTCTCGCCTACGTGCTACGGGAAACGCGCATCATAAGAGCGCTTTTAGTTGATTTGTGTTTCTTCTGATGTGGTGAACTGCTTCTGAATATTTCTCTTTCAATTCCTGCACTCTTTAAACACTGCTAATACAGTTATTTGGTCCAGCTTAAGGACGTCAAATGAAAGCGCTCCTGGGAGACAACCCAGATTTCCTGTTTTCGTATTTCCTTTTTTCTAACTTCTTTTAGTTCAGCTTTCGTATTTGCTTTTGTTGCTTTGAGTCTGTGCTTGCAGGTTTTGTGTTCGATGGTGCGGATACTGCGGACTATTCCTGTTCATTAACGCCAATCGTTTGGTATGCTCATTTCTGAGCATTGGGTAACACTTCCTCCCCTCTTTTTGCTTAAAATTTCTAGATATATTGTTTAGCTTAAGTCTGGGGGAGCGGTTGTTGTTGTCCACTGTGCACGAGTTGCACCGCCTACTAGAAGGTTGTATCTTTATTTATCCTAGTCATTATTTTTGTTTTTCATGCTTCACACACCACTTCACCCACTTGAGTGCGTGCTTATCTTTTTGTCGTTGTTCCGTTTAAACTATTTTGGTTGGAAAGTGAAATAGATTGTTAACGTAGGAATTATTATTTGGAGTGCGATGTTGACTCATGTAGTGTTCTAGTCACTTCGCATGCTATTGTAGAATTTGAGTAGAACTAGATTTTCTTTATGCATCTAATTTATGTTTAGTATTTCTGCGTAAATTTAGATTTAATATACTCAAGTGGTGAATTTGTATGGAATTGACGATAACCCGGTGTTGTGTGTGTGCGATTGCTAGTCGTGTGTTGCTCGAGTCGGGAGGAAGGTTTATCTTTCTCGTGGGCTAAGAACTTGCCCCAAGCGACTCTCGAAGCATGGGTGAGAGATACTCGTTGAGTCAAGCATGATGTAGGCCACCCTTTGGCTAGTTTGAGCTTTGTTATTCCATGTCCATTTCATTCACCTTTGCAAGACTATTTTGTGCCTACCAATCCTTTGTTCAGCTCCTCTTCATCCACCAAAGCCTGAAGCCTATCCCACGCCCGCAACCAAATTGTTTTTAACTGCGCTCATAATTCTAAACTTGTCTGGAGTGTGGAATCATTGTGTTATGATGGGAAAATAACGTCCATCTGCTGATTTTGAACCAACCGGAGGTTACATAAAAGAAGTAAAATATGTAAAAGAAAAAAAAAGAGTATTTTGAAAAAAAATCCTCCCGAGCTAAAAAACAGAAAATCTGTTGGTATTTGTGAAGTAGGCCGTGTGCACACCTGGTTTTCACGATAAGTCTGCGGGTGTGTCACACGAGCATAGTTTGTTGGTCTTGTGTGGTGCAGCGTTCCGTTAGCTCACTTGGGTTGCGTAGCCACCGCGTTTAACTTTGAATATCATACCGTAACCTAAGCCCCGTTCTAATCCTATAAGTCCTACTGATTTGATTTGCGAGTTTGCTAGCGCCGTGGAGAGAGTGTGACCGGGCAAGCGTATGGTTCACGACGGTGATGGATTTCAGCGGAGTTATTCCTATGCTCCGATCTTTTGCAACACCCGCCTCAGTGTCTCGTCACTTTCATACCGGGCATGATCGTCAAATTCTTCGTAATTCACCAACTGAGTATAACTAAATCTTTAATTACGCTTTAATACTTATGTAAATTAGTTAGCATAGTTAAACTCTCCTTCGACTAGAATCTCTACTCGCATGCGTTGTTACTTCGCGCCGTACTCCCTTGTGTAATTCTCTATGTTAATTATCGTTTTCACGCTCCGCCGGATTCGTTTGCTCGGGACGCGCAAACAGTTAAGTCTGGGGGTGTGATGAGTCCTGATCATATACACATTTATGGACTCATCCGGGCCGTTATTTAGTCATTTCTCCGCACTTTAGCCTTGTTATAGTTTATATTTGATAATCCATGCTAGGTGCACATCTTGGCCCACTTTGGTGTGATTTTCGTGCTTTTTGTCTTTAGTAGTATTCTTGTGCTGTTAAGTGCCACTTTCAGTGGCTAGATCTGTGGTTATGCTGGAATAGGAGTCGTTCAAGTGTTCCCGGTGCAATTCTGCACAGGAACACTGCGCACGATCACCGGTTCTATTGCGCACGACCACTGGTCGTGCGCCACTGATCGTGTGCACTTAACACCTTTTTCATGAGTTCTGTTTGGTGCAGTGCGCACGACCATCAATGCCAGTGCGCACGACCACTGGTCGTGCGCCACTGATCGTGCGCACTTACCATTTAATTTCTGAGTTCTGTTTGCTGAAGTGCGCACGACCACCGACGATAGTGCGCACGACCACTGGTCGTGCGCCAATGACCGTGCGCAGTATTTATTCCAGCGCCTATTTAAACGCCTGTTGCGATTTTTAGGGTATCATCAGCCGCGGGAGCGGGATTCCTGTTCCGTACGCCGCCGATTTCCACCGTGGGATGCCTCCACTTCATCTCCTACGCAAGGGGAAGCCTCCTCCACCCATTCCAAGACTTCCTCCATTGTCCGTGAGTGTTCTCCATCGTCCGCAAGCCTCCAAGCAACCATTCTCTCATTCCGCCCGGTGAGAAGAAGAAGGAACCTGAAGTCGAAGACGACGGAGCTACGTAGGGAGATCGTGACAGCTCTCTACGCCGGAAGCATAGTCCGCCCAAGTCCGGAGGTAGCCCGACAACCTACCATTCCGGCCGTGAACGGCCGCTAGTCTTCACCATCGGTTATTTCTTTCCTCTTTCCTCCATTGTACTCTTTGAACCGTGCAATACTCGAATATTGTGATGTTTATTTTGATGGAAATGAATATTTCTTTGTTGTTCTTCATGGTTTGGTGGTGATTCATTCCGCTTTCTCTCACTCACTCGCGCACGCACGCAAGGTGTTTGATCCGCGTTAGCAAGAGCTAACGGCGGTTGTGAAGAGGTGTTTGCAACCCTCACCCTCTCGCACTTGAGTTCACTTCATCCGCCTCACGAAGCACGGCATCGCGGTCGTTGCATCCACCTCACTTTGCGAAGCGGTGTTTTCGACCCGCATCTCTTTTGTTGTTGATAAGATTAGGAAAACCAACCAAAAGCCCCAACTTTGTGTTTGTTGAACGCTTGTGTAACAATAATCACTGCGCGATTCGTTCACCCATCCTGCATTCCTCAAGAGACCGACATCCGGGGAATTTATTCTCCACAATTATTAATTGACAGCGACCGGTGCACTTGCCGATACGCATCAGAAGCCACGTAGCAATTGCTAGTGGTGATGTTTGCGAAGAGGTGAGTACGACCCTCACGAATCCCGCACTGTGGTCACTCCACCCGTTTACCGAAGCGAGGCATCGCGGCCGCTGCATTCACCCTCACGTTGCGAAGCGGTGCTTTTCGACCCGCATCTCTCTACATGTTGCAATAGCGTAGGAACCCAAATCACAAACCCCCTCTTGTTACTTGTTAATCCTTTTAACTGATTTCCTGGTTTGAGCAATTCGTACTACCCAACTTGCGGTCCTTTGAGAACGATATTCGGGGAGTTCCTCCCTATTTTATTACTTGAGCGACCGGTGCACTGCCGTCGTACCGCATTTCGTGCCTGCTAATTAGCAGCGCCGAAATAGTGCATCAAGTTTTTGGCGCCGTTGCCGGGGACTGCAAGCGTGTACGAGTTGTTTTTCTTTGGAGATTCGTTTTAAGGTCTTTTTTTTTATTATCTTCTTTTTGTGTTGTGCCCGGTGTATGCATAGAAGAGATCCTGTTCAGTGTGCAGCTTTTGACCCTGAAATAGAGCGTACCCTGCGGGCGCGTCTCCGTGCTACTGCCACCATGGATGCTAACGGAAATTCAGCTGAACCTGGAGTGGGAAATGCACCGGTCATGGGTCAGGTAGCTGACGAGAATGAAGTGGTCAGGCCGAGACCGAGGACCATGAGAGACTACACTACTCCTACAGTTGGGAGTGTGTATCCAGGATTTGGGCCTAACATTATGAACAACCAGTTCGAAATCAAGCCCGGCATCCTGAACATCATTCGTAACAACGCGCAGTTCTCTGGGATGTCCAGTGAAGACCCACATCTTCACTTGGCAGAGTTCTCCGACATTTGCGGTACCCTCCGGTATGCTGGAATAACTGACAAAACAGTCAAGTTGAGACTGTTTCCATTCTCATTGCGGGACAAAGCCAAGGTGTGGCTCCATTTTATCCCTCCAGGAACTGCTGCAACTTGGGATGTGCTCGCATCCAAATTTCTAGCCAAATTCCACCCGGTGGACAAGATTGTAAGCCTTCAGCGTGAGATCGGCACATTCCGACAAGCTGACCAGGAAACCCTCGCAGAAGCTTGGGAGCATCTTGGTGACCTCCTGCGCAAATGCCCAAATCACGAGCTCCGGCCCTGGAACATCGTGGAGACCTTCTACTTTGCCATTGAGCCCAAATATCGGGAGATGATTGACGGTGCTGCAGGAGGAACCCTGATGAACCACACGCCCGAGGAAGCTCTCAGAATTTTGCAGGACACCGCATCCCACAGCACATTCTGGACTGCGGGGAGAAATGCGCCTAAAAGTGCCCGGGGACTATTCGTGGTGGATTCACTACCTCCCGTTGTTGTGCCCGTGTCTAACATTACATGTGAAGGATGTGGAGGCGGTGGTCATCACTCATACGAGTGCCCAGATGGTGGGCTATCAGGTGAACTTTCTCAGCTTAATTTAAATGAATCTGTAAATTTCGTTGGAAATCAAGCTAAGGGGGTACCCTACGAAAAAGCTTATAATCCGGGTGTGAGAAATCAACCCAATTTTTCATGGAACCAAAATGTTGCAGGCCAATGATGGCAACCGGGCCAGCATCAACACGATGCTCAAGCGTCCGAAAGTCAACCAAGGCCGCCTCAGCCGGGTTATAATCAGGGTGCCCCGATGCCTAAGAAAAGTAATTTGGAAGAGATGATGCAGAGGTTTATGGAAGTCGCCAATGCTAATATGGTGAACCAAACCGCGTCCATGCGTAACTTGGAAACGCAAGTGGGCCAATTGACTCAAGTGCTAACCGAGCGTGCGCAAGGGACCCTTCCCAGTAATACCGAAAAAAATCCAATTAATCAGGGGAAGAGTCTCTCCGACGCGGGAGTGGGTGAACTAAGTGAGTTGGTCATCTCATGCTCCATTAACAACATTGAAACGGCAGCCCTATGTGATTCCGGGTCATCTCGCAACATCCTCGCCTTGCAGGATGTTGCCAAACTGCAACTTAATATGGATACGGATGAACGGAAATCACTAGTGCTTGCTAATGGTACTGTAGTTAAGGCTGAGGGAGAAGTCAGGAATGTGGAAGTTACAGTTGAAGGGACGGTGGTAGTTGCCAACTTCCAAGTTTTGGGGACAAGTCTGAATCAATCCATTCCCATCTTGGGAGTACCATTCTTAAAAGAGAGCGGTGCCACCTTAGACTTTCCTAAGGGGTGTGTTGTCTTACCCTTTATGGTGACACCCTCCACTGGCCCCAAGATCGTATCAGAAGCAGTAATCCATTCCCCCCTTGTTTTTACTAATGAACCATCTAGTGATGCATAAGTTGAGAAAAGAACAGAATCGCCAGAAGGAGAAAAGAAAGAAGAGAAGTTGCAAGTTGTGACGGAAGAGAGGAAGGAGGCAAGAGACAGCACTGAAACCAGGCTATTGAATGACGAGGAAGAAGGCGGAACAAAGCTCCTTATGAAAATTTGCCCGAGTAAAGGAAACAATTGTGAACATTTTAAGCAGGTCCATTGGGCTGATCCGGTTGCCACGGCGGCAACGGAAGTGAAGCCACCCGCCACCAAGGCGGGAAATTTTGCCAGTTATCAACGTTGGCGCTCTCCAACTGTGGAGAAGCTGAGGCTAGAAAAATTGTTGCGTGAAGCACGCCCTAATGCTCTACGTCGCGAGAAGGAAGAGGTTAGGGGAAAGGTGGAGACATCTTCCTTGGACCCTAAAGCCTTCACCTCTTTCCCATCTTGCGTAGCTGGGGAGAACCACCACAAATCAGCATACAGCTGATGCGTGATTGGTTCTCGGGTTTGTGATTGGGCTGCTTCTTCGGTCTGATTTCGTGCTCCATTTTGTCACTCTGCTGTGTTGGTCATTTTTATTTTTAGTTTGGAACAATCTCTTTAACTGCTGCTTTGAACAATGATTAATACAGGTATTTGGTCCACCTTAAAGGACGTTAAACCAAAGGGCTTCTTGGGAGACAACCCATGGGAACCACCCGGTTTCGTCTGCTTTTTAATTCCTTTATGCACTGTTATTTCTGTTTTGCTAACATTATAGGCGGATGCTCTCTTGTGGAGGATGTGGAAAGGACGAGAAAATTTTTAATGTTGGAACTACCGCACTTCTGGCATGCTCTTTTATGAGCATAGGTCAACTCTACCCCTCTCTTCCTTATGTTTGAATTGTTTATTCGAGTTAGTTTTCATCAAGTCTGGGGGAGAGAGCGATCGATGCACGTGCACACACTTTTCATGGCATGTTAGAATGTGATGAGTTAGGATTTTTAATTTGTTGCACACATTGCATACACGTGCACCTAGTTCACGCGCACTTGATCACACGTGCTTTTTGGGTATCGCTGCGAGGTTCCCCGCTCGTAAGAGTTGGATTATTAGCGTATGAGTGAGGAGTAGAGAAAAATGTTGACTCGAGTAGTGCTCTAGTCAAGTGCTTCCGTCACGCCTAGAAATTCAATTAGAGTAGAATAAAATTCAGAGTTATAATTTAATTATTTCTATTATAGTAGCTGCAATTTATTTTACTATAGTGGTGAATCCGGTGAATCCAACGGTAGCATAAGGTCGAGTGTAGCAAGACTAGTAGTGGCTTATTACTAGGGTCGGAAGGATGGAAAACCTTTCTCGGTGGCTAGAACTTGCACTAGGCGACTCTCGAAGCGATTGCGTTGAAGTACTCGTCATAAAATGTGATTTAGGCCATTTCTTCATCCAGTTGTGCTTTTGAACTCCTTACCTACGTAATCACCGTTGCAAACCCACTTGAGCCTACTGTTCCTCCCTATTTAGCTCCACTTCAATTTAACCAAAGCCATACGGCCGAACCTATTTTCGCACCAACCTTTGAGCTGAAAGAAATTCCTTCTTCGATCGCATTTGGTGTCATTTATGTTGTGTATGGCAGTTTTGCTTTAGCTAAAGGAGCCGTCTTATTGTGCTTTTTAATGTTATTTGTGTCGAGAAGAGAAAAGAAAAGAAAAACAATAAAAGAAAAGAAAAAAATTGTGAAAATAATATTCTCTCGACAATTTCAATCTATTTGTGGCTTAGCACGCACCTTGTGTTCAGTTGAAGTCTGTGGGTGTTGTGTAATTTTTGAAAATGTTATAGTGGTTATTGCACTTCTCTTAAGAGCTCAGGTTGTGTTGAATGCGATTCCCGTCGTCCTTCTATGTACCTAGCCTTTACTCAACCTAAGCCCAATCTTAACCCATAAGTCCTATTGATTTTAGATACGAGTCGTCTCATGCAGTAGAGAGAGTGCGAACGTGCAAGCCTATGGACACCGACTTTGATGGATTTCTTAGGAGTTTGCCTCGAGCTTCGATTCAAGTAATGCTCTACTCATTAGCCACGCTATTTTCCCTTTTGCGCGACCAAAAGATTCACCAGGATTCACCATCCAAGTAAATTAAAGTGCAATTTACTGTTCTAGAAATAGTTAGATATAACTTTGAGTCTAATTCTATTCTAATGTATTTCTATGCACGTGCGCATGCGACTTCGCATAGGTCTCTACCGCTCAAACTCACGCTAACTTACAATTGTTCCGACAGGAGAGCTGAGTAGTTTGCCCGAGACGTGCAAATGGTTATGTCTGGGGTGTGATGAGTCCCATTTATATATATATTTATGGACTCATCAGGGCCGTTTATCTAGTCTTTGCACCACACTTTAGGCACGTTTTCATTCATATTTGCTATTCCATGCTAGGTGCACTATTAGGCCCGTTTCGGTGTGCAATTGCGCTCCTCGTTGTTGGGGGTAAGCACATGGTGCTCCCCTTCCATTTCTTTTTGTGTATCTAGTGCTGGACGTGTATTCCCAGCTTGTTTATCTTGTTTGCAGCTGGCCGGATTGTCTTTTCTCCCAGAATTCATGTCTGTGTGAAACGCATGGTCGTGCGTTTTTATTAACGCATGGTCTGTGCGGTCGTGTGCTCTCATCTGGCAGAAAAAGAGCGATCCGAGTTTACTCGTGCGTTTTGACGCACGGTTCGGAATCGCCCGTGCGTGAGTAAAACACACGGTCTCCTGCTTCATCCTATTTTGGGCCATTTTCGAATTTACTCGTGCGTTTGGACGGACGGACGGACGGATTTGCCCGTGCGTGAGTAACTCGCACGGGCGGCGCAGCTTCTTCTCCACGCCTACTTTTATCTTTAATTAACGCACGGTCTACGCACGATCGTGCGCTCGACCGTGCGTGACCATTTTTCTGCCTGTTTAGTATTTAAGCAGGAATTGTTGCTGCCATTGGGGTGAACGGACAGAGCTCGTCCCCCTCGCGTGAAAAGAGTAGAATCCCGCCATTTTCGCCTTTTCCACTGTAGGAGGCAAGAGGAGACCACCTCTGGTGATCTCCTTCATCATTCCTTCATCCGGGAGCGTATGCAAGCTTCTTCCGCCATTAGCTCAAGCATTCCTAGCCGAGGAAAACCATAGAAGCGCTGAAGATCGTTGGAGCGGTGACAACCTCCTTCGAGTTAGCACGCCATCTGAGGGCCGAGACCGGAGAGAGCCCGACAACCTCTCATTCCGGCCGAGAACCCAAGACGCGGTGACATCTTCGTTGTGGTCCTCTCTAACCCTAAATTCTTGCACTTTGTTAGTTGTTGTATGAACTCTTGTTAAGTTAATCTTAAGATTATTACTTGTGTTCATGAGCAATGTTGATTTGGTGGCGTGAATAGCCCCTTGTTGTTGTTGTGATAGCCTTGGTCATTGTGTGTGAAGCCACGTAGCAATTGCTAGTGGTGATGTTTGCGAAGAGGTGAGCACAACCCTCACGAATCCCGCACTGTGGACACTCCACCCGTTTACCGAAGCGCGGCATCGCGGCCGCTGCATTCACCCTCACGTTGCGAAGCGGTGCTTTTTGACCCGCATCTCTCTACATGTTGCAATAGCGTAGGAACCCAAATCACAAACCCCCCTTGTTACTTGTTAATCCTTTTAACTGATTTCCTGGTTTGAGCAATTCGTACTACCCAACTTGCGGTCCTTTGAGAATGATATTCGGGGAGTTCCTCCCTATTTTATTACTTGAGCGACCCATGCACTTCCGTCGTACCGCATTTCGTGCCTGCTAATTAGCAGCGCCGAAATAGCGCATCAAGGAGCTTTGTATCCGAGTTGTAGGAAGCTTGCTTCTGAGTTGTAGGAGTTCTACTCTGAGTTTATAGGACGGGTTCCTTCCGAGTTGTAGGAGATTTTGTTCTCCGAGCTTGTAGGAGTTTGACTCCGAGTTGTAGGATCATTTTGTTCCGAGCCATAGTGAAGTAGCCTAGTCTAGCCGGGCGTGCTAGATAGGTGAGGTGGAAAGTGTACTACCCAAGATCGGGGAACCACAATAAATCTCTGTGTTGTGCTGTGCTCTTTTGATTTCTGTGTGCTTTTATTTGTATATTTTAATTCCGCAAAAAAGCCATAGAAACCACCTATTCACCCCCCTCTAGGTGATTTTGGTAGCGACTAAATATTTCAGGTATACATGGCGAGACATGATTTCGCCAGTACACAAAGCCAAGAAGAAAATACAGTGCTGAAGAAAAGATAACTAGCGGTCTGAAACTCTGAGACCACCTGACCGCACGACCTGGCAGTTCGCGCGACTAGAAAATGAGACCACCCAAACAGCCTGCCTGCGACTTGAACAACGCCAACCGAGAACTCCGCAACCTCCCGAACTCCATTGATTCTCCCGAACTCCAGCAACCCGCACTACAAGCCGCGAGACCGCCCTAACACCTTAGAAGACAAGATGACCACTGCTGTCTGCACAATCCGCAGAAGATGCACAAGAAAAGTTCAATCAGCTAACCGGCCGGTCACAAAAATGAGATCGCAAGAATTAGGCGTGAGCTCAGCTTACACTTGGTGCAATAATTTTGCTGCTATAGTGACTGCTATTTATAGGCGTGGGACATGATCCAGTCACCACCCTATGAGATAGAGTCACCTCCCTGACCGAGCTACCAAGACCGGTCAACCCGCGTGGTCAGCATAAGATCGCTCTGTGCCTCGTGAGCTCGCCGACTTCAACCTGGACAAGGAGATCGCCACTCCTCCAAGAAGTCGCGCGACCATGACAACTCGCCCGGTCATGACGCCCACCACCAGTGTTCGCATATATGAGATACTCCTCCAGAGACCGCGAACACAGCCAAGTCGACTAAGGCAACAGCCCGCCAAGTCGACCAACACCAGAGACCGCATACACCAGCAGATCGCTAAGGAACCAACTTATGCAAACTCAAAAGGGGAGACCGCGCGACTAAGAAAATCTTAGTCGATGCGCACCACCAAGAACCCGGACAGTCACCAGACCGGACTGCCTGTTCCAGAACACAACCCAGTGCGGTTACCACGAACCAGACCACACAGTACAGAGAACAGCCCGCCATGCAGTCTCATGAACCAGACCGCGCAGTCTCACCTTCCTGAAAACCAGCTCGCCACGCGGTCACACAACCCAGACCGTGCTGCCTCACCTCGGCACCTTGGACAGAGAGAACGGCGGTCAAGCCGAATAGACCTGCGGCTAGACCAAAGAGATCAGACCGCAGATGAAGACCGCAAGACCGCGCGGTTAGCCAGACCGCGCGACCTCCCCCCAGACCGCCAACTTCAACTTCAACATTTTCAACAGTTTTTGTTCTTGGGTGAGTTCTTAGCAGATCCATAGATTTTGGAGCGGAGAACTTCGAGTTTGGAAGGTTTAAGGAAAGTGGCAGTTTCTCCTTCTCTTTTGTTGATTGAAGTGCTGTTTCCTTGCATTGTTCTTATTGCAATGTTTAGCTCTTGATTTTGGAGTGTTACTTGGCTAGTTTAACTCTTGATTTCTTTTGATCTCACCCTAAATGTCTAAAATTTCCCCTAGAAGAAAATCTGTCTACTGCCTAGAAATGTCTGCCAGTACTCGAAAAAAATTCAAGTATTTCTCGAGAAATCCTTGTATTTCTCGAGAAATCCTTGTTTTACTCGAGTGATTCTTGTGTTCATTCGAGAAATCTCCTTTGCTTCTCGAGAATTCCTCTTTGTTTCTCAGGAAATCCAACCATCTCTCGAGAAATCTCCTTTGCTTCTCGAGAAAACTCCTTGATCTCTCGAGAAATCGCCTTTGTCTCTCGAGAAATCCCTGCAGAAAACTCCTTTATATCCCGAGAAATCTTCTCTGTTTCTCGAGAAATCCCAGAAGACCTTCTTGCTATTTTCTCGAGAAATGCCTTCTATTTCTCAAGAAATGCCTTCTACTTCTCGAGTGATGCCAGTCCATTTCTAAGTCCTTAAGCTATGCCTCAGTCTTCCTCTCTCTTGGAATCTTGTGTCTTCTAAAGTATGCAGGGATGTTGCCAATGTCTGTACTGTGCCCTTGATCATGATTACGTCCTGCCTGAGTTCTTATACCTGTTGTGGTTATGCAAATTTCTGGGTTTTCTTTATGATCATTTTGAGCGGTGTTTTTCTCATTTGTAACCTTGTCCTTAGGATCTTTCTGGCTTTGTTCCCCGGGATAAGTCTCGTGTTGTAACTAAAATTAACTAATGAGGACTATTGCCTTTAGCCTTGCATGGAGGCCATTGTAAGGGATATGAATATCAGGCTTGGCCTGTGGTCCCGTGGGCCGTGTTTGTGGGGGGGGGGGGGGGGGGGGGCAGTGGGGATTCTTTTATAGCCTTGCACGGTGTCCATTCTAAGGGGCATGAACAACAGGCTTGGCCTGTGGCCCCGTGGGCCTTGTTTGGGTGGCAATGGATAAAGGACCACCACCTGGTTTTGGGCTTTGGGTGGCAGAGGATAAAGGACTGCCCCCGTTTAAATTGAGCTGATCAGTCTCATTAGTAGAATTAGCAAGATAATTGAACTTTGCTTGTATTTCAAAAAAGAAGAAGGTACTTGAGCACTCGGTGCGTTGTTTAGCTCTACGCTTTGGAGCTTCTTTTCTATGTATGTTTGGCATTGGTTGGTACCCCTTATGCCTTATTATTTCCTTGTTTCACAGAACTTGTATGTTTTTTTGCCGCTTGTGCTTTCCTTGCTGAGGCGTTCTTTGTTTTATTTGAATGCCTCAGGTTCAGAGTCGTAGCAGTTAGAGGTGTAATTCAGAGACCTTGGGCGTCATAGCTGATGTCTTACTCCACTGCTGCGAGGTAGTGGTAGTTAGTTTTCTTCTTGTGTTCAGACATGCTAGTTGGAGCCAATGGGTTGGTGTCAGGTTGTTGACGCCCATTGTGCCTCTTTTGTTGCATTGTAGCTTACTTGCTAGTTATTGCCACTACTTTTCGATCTCGTGTATCTTGCTCTTTGGGAATGATTTATGCCTAGGTGCATTATAGTTATAAAAATGAATTTTCTTTCATTCTCATTGAATCTTTTATATGCCAAATCCTTATATTTAAGTCACGTACAAGTATCTTCATACCCAATCTAAATCTAGATATGTGTATATCATTTCCTTTATGTCCAGACATCACGTGCATATAGGACCCTAATTGAACTAAACCAAGTATTTTTCCGCTGCAATTACATATACACTTTCTTCTGTGGACTAGTTAATCCACGAACTAAGGGACACAGTTCTTACCCCAAATTTAATAAGTGATTTCAAGTAATGAGTCTTCACGTAAACCTATTTTGTAATGAATAAGAATTAGGTTCCGACCTGAGCATCTGCAGTTGTCTCCTGTACGACGTGGCATCATGACGCGTATTTTCTCTACTATGTTATTCTTAATTGCTGAGAAGAATGCGGGTTGTGACAGTTGGTATCAGAGACATGTTCATTTGACAAGTTGGTCGAACGACTATTTTTCTGATATGGTAATAGTCGTCTCGCCTCATTGCATACACACACCGAAGTGTCATCTGTACGTCTTGGCTGAAGGATGGACACTACACTCATAAGCATGATAAGATGTATACGGGGCATATTATGTAGTATGGGATGCATAATATATGTTTGTATATGGATCCTCATAGGTGGCAACATGTGACCGTTATGTAGTATGGGATGCATAACACCAGTCCCATGGATGTCCATTAGCTCGTTTTTTATTTTTTTGTTGCATGCGATATTATGTATTATGGGGTGCATAATATTTCATGCGTACGCCGCTCATAACATGCAATAAGGCTTTTCTTAGAATGCATAACACAACATTCAAATCATAACATCGCATAAAGCACCCATGCCAAGATAAAGATTTATATGATGACACACAAAATTCATGCATTCATGACCTTTGCATATGAGTCAAGAGGGATGATGTAGTATCATCCCTAGATTTAGCATAACATCATATAAAAATCCCAGAGCAAGGTGGTAGCAATAATTAGTATCTGTACATGTATGTTTTGAACCAAGCAGAGTAGTTTTAGTGTAAGGTTAAGTTTTGACTATAGGTTTATGCGTATTAGCAGAAATGGCACCTAAGCGAGTCGCAACTAGATTGACTCCTAAGTCAGAGGGTGAGTCGTCCGGAGCGCAGAGTGAAGCCTTGATCGAGAGTCTGCACCAGAGAAATGAGGCTCTGACGAGGCAAATGGTTGCGATGCAGTCGCAAGTTGAGGAATTATTGTCTGCCGGTGCAACGCAGCAAACTGCAATGCAGGCCCCCATAGTAGGACAGACCTTACCTACCCCTCTTACTCCCCTGGTATCCCCAGTAGTGATATCGCCGGAAATGAACTTCATTTCGCACATTTAGAGGTTGGGACCTATTTCGTATGACGGACGAGCTGACTTCGTTGCCTTGGACGATTGGCTTATAACCATTGAGGAGATGTTCTCATATTTAGGGATCACCGTGGACCAGAAGGTGATGGTCACTGTGTACCAGCTAAAGGGTCTCGCAAAGAGCTGGTGATTGAGAGAGAAGGAAGGCCTTACTGGAGGATGTATATGGGAAACCTTCAAAGGGATGCTGATATGGAAGTTCCTGCTGTCAGTAGAACAGGACCGGTTAATTAATGACTTCTTGCATCTGAAGCAGAGGCAGCTCTCGGTGAGTGAGTACGAAAATTGAGTTTCGCAACCTGAGCAGGTTTTCTCCAGCCCTGGTAGCATCGGAAAAAGGTAGGGTGAAGTGGTTTCTGGGTGGTCTCCGCAGTGACATCCAGCAGCTGGCCAACGCGTACAGGTCAGAGAAGTATGCCGAGGTAGTAGATGTAGCGCTGAAGTTGAGGCGATTGATAATGCTAAGAACCGAGGATCGGTAGTGAAGAAAGGAAAGAGGAAGGCTGGAGAAGAAGGGAGTTCTGGTGCACCTGGCACAGCCCCGAAGAAAGGAAGCGGTGAGGCATGCAGTTTCTGTGGCCGCCCTGGCCATACATTTGAGAAATGTTTCAAGAGAAAGGGAGTTCAAAAGTAGCAGTGAGTGCTGACAATCCAGGGTGCTCTGAAAGGAGAGGTGCTTTGCCTGATATGCAAGCAGAATGGGCATGATGCGGCCCAGTGTTGGAACAAGGAGAAAGTCTACTTCCAGGGCGGACAGAAAGGGCACATGAAGTTTCAATGCCCGTGATCCCAACCCCTATTGCAGCCAGTTCCACTTCGATCCCTACCGCCACCGAAGCATCAAGACAAAGGGAGAGGAAAGCTGAATGTGATAACCCAGGAGCAAGCGCAATCCTCGACCCAAGTGATCTAAGGTTAAACTTCAATCTAGCTATTAAGTTTTGGTTTTAGTTTCGTTGCATTAGATTAGTTCCTTTTTCGCACTTATAGGGAGATTTAAGGTAAAGATTCGTTGGGCGCGTGTTCTATTCGATTCTGGTGCTACCCATTCGTTCGTGGGTAGGACTTTCATCGAGCGCCATCGTTTGACCCATGAGTTGGGCAACGATTCGTTCCTTGTTAATTTTCCTTCCGGTGATTTGGTAACCTTGAACCAGCGCATTCGGAGATGCCACATCCTCTTAGGATATTTCTTGGCATTTGCTGATATAAAGGTGCTGGACCTAGAAGACTTTGACGTGATATTGGGTATGGACTAGTTGTCCAGTTATGATGCTGTCATCCGATGTAAGGAAAAGCGTCTGGACTTTGTGATGGACAACGATCATCCCAAGAGCATTTTTGGATCTCCGTGCTAGAGTTCCCCGATAATTTCTACGGTATGTGCTCAAAAACTGTTAAATTCCCGTTGTTTGGCTTATCTTGTTTCTATGTTAGAAACTGTTAGTGGTTCGCCGTGTATCGAGGGTGTTCCGGTGGTGCGAGAGTTTCCTGATGTCTTCCCGGTCTTCCGCTTGATAGAGACGTGGAGTTTGTTATTGATCTTGAGCCTCGTACTCATCCTATCGCTAAGGAACCATACCGTATGGCCCCGCGTGAGCTAGAAGAGTTGCGTACCCAGTTAGACGAATTGTTGCAATGTGGATTTATTAGACCAAGTTCTTCGCCCTGGGGTGCTCCAGTATTGTTCGTGAAAAAGAAGGTTGGTTCTATGAGGTTGTGCATAGACTATAGGGAGTTGAATAAGGTAACCATCAAGAACAGGTATCCGTTGCCGCGAATCGATGATCTTTTTGATCAGTTGCGTGGTAGTTCAGTATTTTCAAGAATTGATCTTCGATCAGGTTACCATTAGTTGAGGATCCGTGAGTCGGACGTCCCTCGGACTACCTTTTGTTCCCGTTATGGTCATTTTGAATTCCTAGTAATGTCATTTGGTTTGACAAATGCACCCTCTGCGTTTATGGGCATGTTGAACCGCATGTTCAAAGATTTTCTGGATCATTTTGTAGTAGTTTTCATCGACGATGTCTTGTGTATTCCAGAAGTGCTGAGGAGCATGTTATGCATTTGTGCTTAGTATTGTCTACTCTAAGAGAGCACAAGTTGTATGCGAAGCTGATTAAGTGTGAGTTCTGGCTTCCTCTGGTGTCCTTTCTGGGTCATGTAGTGAACAAGGATGGAATTACTGTAGACCTAGCTAAGATTTCTGCCGTGTTGGATTGGAAGACGCCTACAATGCCTAAGGAGATAAGGAGTTTCTTAGGGCTGGCAGGTTACTATAGGCGGTTTGTTCAAGGATTCTCGGTGCTATCAGCACCTCTGACTAAGCTTACCCAAAAGAATGCATCTTTTGTGTGGAGTGATTGCTGTGAAGAGGCCTTCCAGGAATTAAAGAGGTGTTTGTGCAGTGCTCCTGTCTTGGCCTTGCCAATCGAGGGAGTAGAGTATGCAGTTTATATAGATGCATCTCACATTGGAATAGGGTGTGTTTTGATGCAAGAAGGAAAGGTGATTGCTTATGGGTCAAGACAACTGAAAGTTCATGAAAGGAATTACCCTACGCATGACTTAGAATTTGCGCCAGTGATTTATGCCTTAAAGCTTTGGAGACATCTTCTGTATGGAGTGTCATGCAAGTTTTTTACGGATCACAAGAGTCTGAAGTATGTCTTAACCCAGAAAGAACTGAATTTGCGCCAACGTAGATGGTTGGAGTATGTTGCGGATTACGAGGTTGACAACCTCTATCATCCAGGAAAGGCTAATGTGGTGGCCGATGCCCTGAGTAGAAAGAACGTGCATGTATTCTGTTGGAACAATCTTACTACTGATTTGGGCTAGGATTACTATGTGTTGACTAGGACTAAGTTGACCACCAATGTATAGTCTAAGGGTCATAGTTTTAGGCTGATAAGATAGCTAGAACTTAGGAAATCTCCAAGTTTCTGCGTTCGACGAACTCAATACTGCGTTCGACGAAATGCTTTCTGCGTTCGACGAACGTTTTGCATTCTGCATTCGATGAACGACTTGCTTCATCCTCAGCGTCTCAGCGTCTCAACGGCTCAGCGGCTCAGCGGTCGATGAATTCTTCAGTTCGACGAATTCTAACTTTAGATCGACGAACTCCAGTCTGTGTTCGACGAATCAGTATCAGATGTTCAGTTCGATGAACTCAATCTTCAGATCGACGAATTCCTATCTCAGCTCGACAAATTTTCTCTCAGTTTATTCAGATCAGTTATATTTTCTCAGAACTCAGTTCGACTAACAACAACTGCTCTATTCTGCCAGATAAGTCAAGGATATTATATTTCCTTTTATTTATTCGCTTATTTCGAAAAGAGGCCATTGACATATTTTGGAAAAGGACAATTTCATGGAAAAGGAAAAAGATATAAAGCATATCAGATTTGCTGAATCAGTTGCAGTTCCACGGAAATAATTAATGCTGATTATTCTATTCCTATTCAGAGATTTGAATTTCAAATCTATTATCATTCCCTCTAAAGGAAATAGGATACCAGAAGAAACATATCTGTAACAGAAGAGAAAATATCAGAGTATCAGTCGAGAGAAAAATATTCATTCAGTCAAAAAGAAAGATCATCTTCCTCAAGCAGCACATCTCATTCTCTGAGAACAACATCATCAAGATCAATCTCTTAGATCTCCGCTGCAAGTTACAAATCTTCAAAGAGCAACAATAATCTGAGAAACTTCTGTCTCTCAGATTCATCAGCTAACAAGGAAGATATCTGTTTCAAGAGAAAGCTCCATCCTCAAGCTGTCAACAATTTCAATCAGACAGGGGGAGCTTTACAACATCATTCCACTAGAGTCTTCTCTCAGATTATTGACAGAGAAGAACATCTAACCCTCTTTATCCCATCTTGTACAGGGTTTTAACTCCCTTCAAAAGTTAACTCCTTGGTGGCAGGGCACCTGAACAAATACTTGTGGTTGGGTTAGAGCACCTGGTCAAAAGCTCACTTGGTGTGTGGACACCTGATCAAAAACCCCTTGGTGATAGATCAACTAATCAAAAACCTAGTGGAATCCTACCAAGTGTGGTAGAAGAGTAGACGTACCCAGGTTTATTGGGGAACTATTATAAAAATCCTTATGTACTCCGTGCTGTGTTTATTTTCTGTGCTGTGCTGTTTGCTTTCTTTATTTTATTTTATAACTCACTCTGCAATACACATATAAGTATCACTATTTTTATTCCGCTTTAAAATTAAGTGAAAAAGTTTTTAATACTATATTCACCCCCCTCTAGAGTAAATCTAAGATCTAACCTCACTTTCAATTTGTATCAGAGGTTGGTTGATTCTTTACAGGCTAACACCTGAATTAAAAGATCAATTAGATCTTAAATTTATATAAGAGTTTTCTTTTTCTTAAAAACTCATGACACAAAACAAAGAATATTCAAGCACAAGACCTCCTATGTGTTGAAAATGTTGATGTGTTAAGTTGGCGGTCTGGGAGGTGATTGCGCGGTCTGGTCTAACCGCACGATCTTGCGGTCTCCTCTGCGGTCTGACCTATTCGGTCTAGCCGCAGTTTATTCGGCCTGACCGCCGTTCTCTCTGTCCAAGGATGCTGAGGTGAGGCCGCGCGGTCTGGTTCGTGAGGATGCGTGGATAGCTGTTGTTCTGTACTGTGCAGGTTAAGCTGTTGACAGCACAGGGTTGTTGTTGTGGTATCCGACAGTCCGGTCTGGTGATTGTTTGGGTTCTTGATGGTGCGCGCCGACTAAGGTTCTCTTAGTCGCGCGGTCTCCCCTTTGTGTTCACATAAGCCGGTCCCTTGGTGATCTGCTGATGTATGCGGACACTGGTGTTGGTCGACTTGGTGGGTTATTGCCTTAGTCGACTTGGCTGTGTTCACGGTCTCTGGAGGAGGTCTCGTATATGCGAACACTGGTGGTGGGCATCATGACCATGCGTGATGTCATGATCGTGCGGCTTCTTGGAGGAGTGGCGATCTCCTGGTTAGGATTGAAGTCGACGAGCTCACTAAGCGCAGAGCGATCTTCTGCTGACCGTGCGGGTAGACCGATCTTGGTCGCGCGATCAGAGCGGTGACTCTATCTCATAGGGTGGTGACTGGATCTGGTCCCATGCCTATAAATTGGTGTCGCTGTAGCAGCAATATCATTGCACCAAGTGTAAGCTGAACTCGTGCCTAGAACTTGCGGTCTCTATTTAGTGACCGCCCAGTTTATTGATTGAATTTCCTTTGTGCAGCTTCTGCGGATTTTGCGGACCACAGCGGTCACCTCTTCTTCTAAAGTGTTCGGGCGGTCTTGCAGCTTGCAGTGTGGGTTGTTGGAGTTCGGGAGAATGAGTGGAGTTCGAGAGGTCGCGGAGCTTCAGTGGTGTTGTTCAAGTTGCCGACAGACTGTTCGCGCGGTCTCCTCTTCTAGTCGCGCGAACATCCAGGCTGCGCGGTTAGGCAGCTTCTGTGTTCAGACCGCTAGTTATCTTTCTTCTGCATTATATTTTTCCTTTTGGTTTTGTGTACTGGAGAAATCATGTCTCGCCATGTATAACTCTCTCTGTAATGAAGATTCCTGCTGTTATCAATAAAGATTGTTTTGTTTCATGTGCTTCTTGTTGTTGGCTATAACTTTAAGTTGTACGATTCCTGCTCGCTCTAAGATCTACGAAAAATTTCACATTGTATCAGTGGGAGGTTGGTGTGTATAGAGTAGTGAACAACTCAAAGTTGCCATCGCCTTTGTGAAGAAGGAACCAGTGGTAGAGCCATGGAAGCAGGTTTTGCTAGAGGTCTTGGAATTGAGATGCTCACTTCGACTAACTTCAAGAAGTGGAAGTCGTGCATGCAGAGTTATCTTCTGGGAGAGGACCTCTGGGAGGTTGTTGGAGAAGATAGTACGCAAGAAGTTGTCCCAGTTGGGGATAATGGTCATGAGGTGAGGAATTGGAGGAGGATTAATGCGAAAGCAGAGTTCACTCTGAAAAGGGCAATATCACCTGACCTATTCGATCACATCTTAGGGTGTGGATCAGCTGCCGAGATCTGGAGAGCCCTGGATGGGTTGTTCAACAAGAAGAATGTAGCGAGGCTACAGTTCTAGGAAAATGAGCTGGCTAGGTCGGCTCAGGGAGATGTGTCTATCTCTACGTTCTTCCTGAAGATGAAGAACCTGTGCGCTGAGATTTCAGCACTAGATCCTGATGAGCCAATTTTTGAGGCGAAGTTGAAGAGACACATCATCCACGGCTTGCAGAAGGAGTATGTGGCCTTTATGACGTCGGTGTAGGGTTGGGCAAATCAGCCGTCTCTGCTGGAGATGGAGAATCTGCTTGCGTCGCAGGAGAGCCTTGCAAGGCAGATGGCGGGGGTGTCAGTGTCTGGGAGAGAAGGCGAGGTGATCTTCACAGGGAAGAAGAAGAGATGGGATAAGAAGAAGAAGACCGCTGGAGGCAATGGGCCTTCAACTTCTGGACAGCAGGAGAGGGGCTATGCTCCTAAGGCTGAATGGAAGAAGAAGGGAGAAGGAACCAAATGCTTTAAGTGCAGAATGTTTTGTCACATCAGGAAGGACTGCCGGGTGAATCTTCAGCCAGGGCATGCTGCAGCAGGGAAGGAGAAAAGTGAGGCCAGGCCAAATGATGGAGGATGGGGAGGAGCCTACTTGGCTTCTGTCGGAGCTGCGACTCCTTTCAACTATCAGGAGGACTGGATCGTAGACTGGGGGTGCGGTCATCACCTCACCGGGGACGAGTCGAAGCTTTCTTCAGCGCAGCCTTACTCAGGTAATGATGCTATCATAATTGTTGATGATACTATGCATATTGTCGAGAAGGTGGGGGTTGTTTCCTTGGGCAGTGATAGGGGGCCACTAACGTTGAAGAGTGTCTATCATGTGCCCGGAATGAGGAAAAACCTCTTCTCAGTGACCAACGCTGTAGACGCTGGGTATCACATTTTGTTCGGTCCAACAGAAGTAAGGTTTCTACGAAACGTTGAGGCGGTTGATGCGCAAATCTTAGCACACCGCTATAGGCGGTAGCAAGAATGCGGCACGAAACGGCAGTGTACCGATCATTCAAGTAATATAAAATGAGGAGCAAATCCCAGAGTATCGATCTCGAAGGAACATAGTAAGGTGGAGTTAACTTTCGAGGAAGGACTTGAGATTGAAGTCCTTTAGGTCGGATGGATGTGAAAGGGGGTGATTTGGTTTGTGGAAAATAAGGTAAAAGAACTAAATCAACTACTGCTATGCAGGCTTTGAGCGCACTGCTTCGCTTGGCGGGATGGAAACTACGTAGGCCTTGAACGCACTAGTTCGCTAGGCGGATTGAAGAGTAGGCACACGGGTGAGGTGGTTCGCACTAGCGGAAAGGTTTTGAGGGCCGTTAGCACCTCTTGGCTAGGCGGATGGATTACATGGGCTGCTATGCACCGCTTCGCTGCGCGGATGGACTAGGCGGAATGAGGGTCGCAAGCACCTCGTCAACAGGCACGCCACTAGCAATTGCTAGTGCGGCACACAGAACACTCGCACCACAGTCTCCACGAAAGCACACCTCAAGCACTCATAAGCATGAAAACATTTCATAATATTTGACAAGAAGTTCAACAAATATAGAGTCCAACATCATCAACATAAGAGAAACTAACTACAATCATAAGGAGGAAAGGAGGAAAAGCTAGAAATACAACCACATCCAGAGACTTATTGGGATTCACGGTAGGAATCATCGGGTTGTCAATCCGCATCCTAGCTCGATCCACAACTATGTCCGGGGTCCAGAGGAGTTGTCACCTTCCCTCCAATATACCCGTCTTCTCCGTGTCACGATCTGGCCGCCACAAAAGCTGTGTACTCCTTCCTCCGTTGATGAGAGTATGGCTAGGATCTCTCCCTTGAATTGCTTGGATGATGCGAGGTGGCCTCAGGTGAAAGGGGGAGGAAGAAACCTTCAAAAATGGAGCTTTCCGCCCTGACGGTGAAAGAAATCGCGGAACTGTTCGGCCTCTTCAAACCTAAAAAATCGCAGTTTAAATAGAAACATTGCAGAATTTTGTTCATGCACGACCAAACGCACGACCGTGCGTAAAAACGCACGACCAAATTCAGAATGCTATTTTGGGCTACAAATGAACCCGCACGATCGACCAGATCGTGCGTGAAGGATAAACGCACGACCGTGCGATCTGGAAAATTGCAAAATGACATAAATTCTTAGATAAAAGAGGGAAACTCGTGCGATTTTGCTCATGCATGATCAAAACTGACCGTGCACGAACAAAACGCACGAGCCGGGGCAGATCACCATTTATAAGTACTGTAGGAATCGCACGGTCGCTGAAATCATGCGTCAAGGAATCACACGACCGTGCGATTTCTCCAGGTTACAATTCCCATAGAATGAAGATCTGCCCACCTGCAATATAAACCAACAAGCTGGGGAACATACCACCAGCACACAGAAATATATAACAACAACAAAATATAGACATGGGGAGCATCATGTGCTTACCCCCAGCAGAATAGTGAGCAATTGCACACCACAATGGGCCAAAATGAGCACTTCGTGAAGAAATGTGTTCAAGTGAAATATAAGCAATAATGTGCAGAAAGTGAAGTGCATGCGCGTGAAAACAAGCGTAGATGAGACCGAAAAACCCTATATAAACTGGACTCATCACACCCCCAGACTTACCTGTATGCGCGTCCCGAGCAAACAAATTTGGCAGAGTAGGAAAAGCATAGCTAGCCAAAAAATTGCAAACATGGAATAGAATGCGAAGTTGCATACTTATGTACATTGAAGTTCATTAGAAGAAGTTTCTACATATGCTAGCTAATTTATAAAAGTGTAAATGCGTAAAAAGAAATTTATTTTTTTACTCAAAAATGGAATATTGGTGAATCTTGTGGTCACGCGTAGTACGAAAGTAAGCAAATCGCGAAGGGGAGTGTTACCCAAGACCGGAACTCGGAATTAACTCCGTTGAAATCCATCAACGTCGAGAGCCATAAGCTCGCCCTGTCACACTCTCTCCACGGCGCTAGTGAACTCACAAGATGAATCAATAGGACTTTAGGTATACACGAGGCTTAGGTTACGGTTTGGAATGCAAAGATAAACATGATGGCTAATCGCAACCCAAAAGAGCTCACAAAAGGTGTTAATTCAAAGCAGCCCCCACAATAATTTACTAAGCAACCCAAGTAAAACAAGAAAATGGAATAAAAAGAACTAAAATAAAATAAATGATGCAATTTACAAATGGAAGGGCTTCTCTCTCAGATTCTTGATGGCGCAAATCTCGCACACCGCTATAGGCGGTAGCTAGACTGCGGCACGAAACGGCAGTGTACCGATCGTTCAAGTAATATAAAACGAGGAGTAAATCCCCGAGTATCGAATCTCGAAGGAACATAGTAAGGTGGAGTTAGGTGTCGAGGAAGGACTTGAGATCGAAGTCCAGCGATAGGTGGAGTGCGGACGAAAGGGATTTGGTTTTTGAATGATAAAATAAAATATTACAACTACTCCTATGCGATGCCGCTATGCAAAGATTCGCTCGGCGGGATGGAAGACTACGTAGGCCTTGAACGCGCTACTTCGTTGGGCGGATGGGCGAGTAGGCTAGCGGAATGAGGGTCGCAAGCACCTCTTCGACAAGCACGCCACTAGCAATTGCTAGTGCGGCACCGAACATAATGGTGGAATGGAAAATGGATGGCGGCGCACCTCTTTAACACATATGAACTAAATAATTCCAAATAAATGAAATAAGCATTACAAAGCATAGTTCATAGCATACATCATCAAAATATAGAGATTACAAACATCACATCAACAAAAGGGAGAGGAAAAGGCAAGAGATACGACCAAATCTGGAGGCTCGTTGTAGATTCACGGTAGGAAGCACCGGGTTGTCAATCCGCGTCTTAGCTCGGTCCCAACTATCGTCCGGGGTAGAGGAGGGCTGTCACACCTCCCAATGGACCCGTCTTCTCCAGCATTTTACAATCTGGCCACGTCTGATGCGAAGAACTCCTTGCTTGGCGATGAAGATGAGTGTAGAATCTCCTCCTTGAAACTCTTGGATGATGGGGGATGCCTAGGGGGTGAAAAACCTGTGGAAGGGGCTAAAACGGCAGACTGGACGGAGTTCTAATCTATCTCCCCGCCCTAATTCGCGAGCAGGTCAATATATAGGCGCTGGAATAAATAGTGTGCACGATCAGTGGCGCACGACCAATGGTCGTGCATTCTATAGTTCTGTGATCGTGCGCCTGCCTGGGTGAAGCCTGCAAAGTAAGAAATTTATAAAATACCATGTTCGCACGACCAGTGGAGCACGACCGGTGGTCGTGCGCACTATCGTAGGAGGTCATGCGCACTGTCTGAAACAGAACTCATAAAATTGATGTTAAGTGCGCACGAACAGTGGCGCACGACTGGTGGTCGTGCGCACTATCGTAGGTGGTCGTGCGCACTACCCGAGACAGAACTCGAAAAATAGGGTTAAGTGCACACGATCAGCGGCACACGACCAGTGGTCGTGCGCAATAGAACCAGTGATCGTGCTCAGTATACCTGTACAGAATTGTAAAGGGAACACCTGCACGACTCCTGTTCCAGCACAACCACAAATCCAGCCACTGAAAGTGGCACTTAACAATGCATGAAAACTACTAGAGATGCAGAACATGAAATAACACCAAAAATGGGCCTAGAGGTGCACTTAGCATGGAGTATCAAATATGAGTGAAAACATGTCTAAAGTGAAGTGCATAGACTAGAAAATCGGCCCAGATGAGTCCATAAATGTGTATATATTTGGGACTCATCACACCCCCAGACTTAACTGTTTGCGCGTCCCGAGCAAACCATCTCTCGCGGACAAGAAAAACATAAGTTGGAATAGAAATTATCAAGCGGAGTACCATGCGAAGTTGCATGCTCATGCGCGTAGAAATATAGTAGACAAATTTTCTAATTATACATATTAGTTTATAATTTTCTAGGAGTGTATTTATATATTACGTTTACTCAAAAAGTGAATCACGGTGAATCATAAGGTCGTACATAGGAAGAAAGTAGACTGAACGCTGAGACGAGCATTGCCAAAGATCGGGGCTCGGGACAACTCCATTGAAATCCATCAATGTCGGTGACCATAAGCTTGCCCGTTCACAATCTCTCCACGGCACTGGGATGACTCAAATGCGTGAATCAATAGGACTTTAGGTTTGAGATGAGGCTTGAGTTTAGGTGAGGTAAATACAGATAAAAGCGACGGCTCAGACACTAAACCCAAATGAGCTTATGCAGAAAACTATCCTCATCACCACACAAACATGCGGGTACACTACACCCCCAGACTTGGACTTAACAACATGGGTGCGTGCACCGCCTACTCACAAACTTATACTTATACAAATGAATTTTTCATTCAAACTCATATCTTTTTCTTTTCTTCTCACTTCTTTTCTCTTTCTCATTTTTTTTATTCTTTTCTTATCATTTTCAGCAAATAAGCAAAAAGACACATCCACATCTTCACAATCATATCACCAAGTTAACAACCCAACTCATGAAAATAATAAACAGTTAAAGCTCAGATTTGGGTGTGCGACTAGGATTGGCATTTAGGCTTTGGTGAGATAACAGTGGGGCTGAATCAAAGAACGGGTAGGCACAACTGGGCTAACGAGGATAAAGCGATAGGAGTGGGCACAAAGGCTCAACCGGGCCAAAGTGATGGCCTATATAACATTCACGCAATTGACTAACCGTATACCCATGCTTCAAGAATCGCTTGGGGCATGTTCTGACACCCGAGAAAGATAATCCTTCCTCCCGACTCGGGCAATACGAGACTAACGAACGTCTACACACATTCCTATTCTACCGTTTGATTCACGCCGGATTCACCAAATTTTGAGTGAAGTAAACAGTATTTACGCTAGTAGAAAAATATAAACTAAAAGCATAAAAAGAAATTGAATCTACACGAATTTCTACGAGACATGAGCACTCGACTAGGAGCACCACAGGAGTCAACATTTTACTCCGCCTCATAATCCTAAGCTAGCATAATGATTTTCCAAATCACACAAAAAGGGATGAGTTTAGCTCAAGACGTGCCAACAGCTAAGTACACGCTCAAGTGGGTGTAGTGGTGTGCGGTGCATATGAAAAATTGATAAACTGAAATAGACTGAGAGCTAAAATAATAATACTTCCAGAATGCGTGCGTGCGTGTACGTGCATGGTTCTCACTCTCCCCCCAGACTTACATGAACGCATAATTTAAAGCATGATCCTTTAAACATTCAACTAAGGAGAAAAGGAAGAGTGTACCCCATGCTCAGAAGTGAGCATACCGGAAGAATTTGCGTTTAAATTCTGAAAATCACCAGGTTCCCTGCCCGAAAAAAAAATCACTGCTCCTGCGAGTAAAGTAAGCACAACACCACAAAGACAAGAGAACATAATATAGATGAAATTCCAAAATGATGGCCAGAAGAGCATTCACAACAATAATGCTAATACTATAAAACATACTAAGAGACGATTATTCAAATAACAAGATAATTAATAAAAAAAACAAGAAAAACACGACAAGGCTGAGATTGACTCGCACACATGGGCTAAAAATCACTCCTCGTCGCTATCACTATCTACAACCACAATGGACGGTGGAGGTCTGGATGATGATGCGGCCCGTCCAGGAGGTGGGGGAATATCTAGTCCTCCCCGCAAAGCTTGCTGATACACAAAGTCCGTCAGCCAATACAGATTTGCCTCCAAGTCGAAGAGGCGCTGGTTGAAGCTTGGGACCTCTGGTGCTCGTGAAGAACTTCACTCCTCCTTGGGTCTCCGCTCCTGCTTGAATGACTGACGCCGCGGCTGCGAGAGGGCTATCTCACGGTGAGTAGTCGGTGGCTCAGCCGGCTCTCCATGCTCCTCAGCATCACGCCTCTCCCTAGGCGCATCACCCGACATCACGACCACAAAACTCCTGCTACTCTTCTTCCCCACGACCCCAAGTAGATGAAAGCTCACCATGGTGGCCCTGGTGATGAAGGAGGGCGCAGTCACCTACACCATCGGAGGCAGCTGACTCCAAACCCCCAATCCCTTTGCAATGCGTGTGATATAATAGGCACCACCAATGGCACCAGTGAGACTGTAGGTGGCCTCGTGATGGAAGAAGAAAGCGAGCATGTAGCCCAGATGCACGGGTTGCCGGAATTCCATACTATATAAGGAGATCAAATCTTGCCACCCCACGACGTTCTGACTGAGAGCTCGGGCGACAAGAGAATGACTAAGGACATGCTGCAAGAATCGGAGAGCAGGCGCGACGATCCAGGTGGATTTACTTTTCCTGGCCACATACTCTTCGTCCCGTCCCGTGAGAGCACACCACGCGGCACGCGGGGTGACGCCGTCAGGGAAGGAGACATCCATACTCTGAAAATCGATCGTAGCAGCCTCCGCTTCAGTGTAGAAGCCTGCGTGTACAGTGAGCTCCGGCAAAGACAATGTGACGACACTCCCCATAATTCAGAATGAGCATGTTGGCGGCCGGAAACCGGAGGGCATCACCTCCCACTCGAACGTCGAAAGGAACTCTAAGGTGAGATCTTTGTAGCCAAGATCATCGCACTCAAACACCTTACTCCAGTGATCGAACGAGTAGCGGAGGAGGACGGCCTCCCTCAAAACTCCATTGTCTCCAATTGAGCTAAGCTCATTCCAATCTACCAATCTCTGAGAGAGAAATGGCTTATCCCTTAGCGAGTTGTAGCGCCGGGTGTGCACCTCCTTTGAGAATTTACCCATAAATTCCAAGATCTGGGCCGGAGATGCAGAGGGCCGACCTGAGCGACGGTAGGTCTTGGTGGAGTGACGATCTCCCCCATTCATGGTGGCAATAGGAGAATAAGAAGGGGGAGGAAGCCACGGAACTCATCGGAGAAGAGGCGGCACGCACGATCAGCGAAATACTCGTGGAGCGGCGCACGGACAGCAGCGAATGAGCAAAGGAAGCGAAAACCTAGAATGTACGCACATAGCTCGGGCGAACGGGTGTTTTTATAAAAATCTGGGCCGATCGCACGACCATTGGTCGTGCGCGAAAGGAATTTTTCGAGCGGCCAAAATTTTAGTAAAAACTCCATCCACCGTGCAGTATGCGTACAACTAGGGTTCAGCACAAGCAGCGAGACAATCACAGCCTTATCAACAACTTAACTAAGCTAGAAGAAATAAAAGTTCAGGAAAAGGAAAGATAACTACTGGGGTTATTGTCATCACAGCACGACTTATTCAAAAACTAAAGGTTCTAGCTAATGGGCGTATGAAAAAGGAAATGAACAGGTAACTGTTCTAATACGCGTGTCGGCAGCAGGTACCGATACAGTGACAAAACAGTTACTCCTCTACCCAAATAATAATACCTACATAACGCAGGTAGAGGAAACAGAAAGTAAGATGAGGAGGAGATATCCTCACTCAACTCACCAAACACATCCTTGCCTAGCAAGGTGTCGTCAACAGGGAGGTGGCAGGTGGAAATGGCAATGAGTGGAGCTTCCTCTACGGAGGGGGAATCAGCCTCCTCACATGATAGGATGCTCGCATCATTGCCTTGAGCATCGTGCTCCAAGTCCTCCTGAAGTGCCTGTGAAGACTCAACCTGCACAGGCTCGGATAAAGAAGGGGGATCAAGAAATAAAGAAGAAGAATGACTTAAATAAAAATAAACGGGGGAGTGATCCCGGTCTCACTCCCATCAGGTTGGGGAAGTGAAATAATGCTTGCATTGTCATCAATGCTACAAGGTTCAGCGGGATCAATGGTGGCCAGGCTTAGGATTTGGACTTCCTCCACCGGTGTTGAGGTAAACTCCTCTTCACCTAGAAGGTTGTCCTCCTCCATAGGAGTAGGCACAACACTCAGATCAACAACCTCCTCTTGTGACACATCATCGACAATGTCGTCAGAGACGAATGTAGTATGCACAACAGGGGGAAGAATAGTGCTCGGGTAAAAGTCGAGCACCAACTCCTCACAAAGAATCGAATCCACTAGAGGTGGTGGATGCACATGGAGAATACGCTCAGCAATGTCGGTGCATAGATCAGCCGCACATCCGGTGACCGTGTCCATACCATACCCTTCAAGATGTGAAGGTGACAAAGATACATAACCGGATGTTGAAGGTGTGCCGCCAGAGTTAGGAGTTGGGACGATCCGGATATCAGGCTCGTCATCCTCGTCCAATTGGCGAAGATACTCGGCACAGTCCTTTAAGACATGATCATTGCTCCGACAAAACCGGCACTGCCTTGCGGGCTTCTTTGGTACAGCGGGGGCTGAAGCCGAAAAGAAGTATGATGGTAAAGGCTCAGCAGAGCAGCCATAAGACTTACGCGCACCATATGGAGTACCAGACGAAGTCGGTGCTCCATATGCTGGGCTATAAGAATTATGCCTACTATTCTCCGTAGGGCATTCATCACTAGAGTGGGAGGTATCTCTACACCAACGGCAACGGATATTGAGATGTGCCCACATAGTGTGAAGGTAATACGATTCAAAATAAAAAGCTATTGTGCAAAATACTACACCTAACAAAAATTACTAAAGCAACCTAATATAAAACAAGAAAATGGAGTAAAAAGAACAGAAATAAAATAAAAGATGCAATTTACAAATGGAAGGGCTTCTCTCTCAGACTTTCCCTCTCTAGAAAACTCACACAACTATACTCCCCGACAACGGCGCCAAAAACTTGATGGCGCAAATCTCGCACACCGCTATAGGCGGTAGCTAGACTGCGGAACGAAATGGCAGTGTACCGATCGTTCAAGTAATATAAAATGAGGAGTAAATCCCCGAGTATCGAATCTCGAAGGAACACAGTAAGGTGGAGTTAGGTGTCGAGGAAGGACTTGAGATCGAAGTCCAGTGATAGGTGGAGTGCGGACGAAAGGGATTTGGTTTTTGAATGATAAAATAAAATATTACAACTACTCCTATGCGATGCCGCTATGCAAAGCTTCGCTCGGCGGGATGGAAGACTACGTAGGCCTTGAACGCGCTACTTCGTTGGGCGGATGGGCGAGTAGGCTAGCGGAATGAGGGTCGCAAGCACCTCTTCGACAAGCACGCCACTAACAATTGCTAGTGCGGCACCGAACACAATGGTGGAATGGAAAATGGATGGCGGCGCACCTCTTTAACACATATGAACTAAATAATTCCAAATAAATGAAATAAGCATTATAAAGCATAGTTCATAGCATACATCATCAAAATATAGAGATTACAAACATCACATCAACAAAAGGGAGAGGAAAAGGCAAGAGATATGACCGAATCCGGAGGCTCGTTGTAGATTCACGGTAGGAAGCACCGGGTTGTCAATCAGTGTCCTAGCTCGGTCCCAACTATCGTCCGGGGTAGAGTAGGGCTGTCACACCTCCCAATGGACCCGTCTTCTCCAGCATTTTACAATCCGGCCACGTCCGATGCGAAGAACTCCTTGCTTGGCGATGAAGATGAGTGTAGAATCTCCTCCTTGAAACTCTTGGATGATGGGGGATGCCTAGGGGGTGAAAAACCTGTGGAAGGGGCGAAAACGGCGGACTGGACGGAGTTCCAATCTATCTCACCGCCCTAATTCGCGAGCAGGTCAATATATAGGCGCTGGAATAAACAGTGTGCACGATCAGTGGCGCACGACCAGTGGTCGTGCGCACTATAGTTCTGTGATCGTGCGCCTGCCTGGGTGAAGCCTGCAAAGTAAGAAATTTATAAATTACCATGTTCGCACGACCAGTGGAGCACGACCGGTGATCGTGCGCACTATCTTAGGCGGTCGTGCGCACTGTCCGAAACAGAACTCATAAAATTGATGTTAAGTGCGCACGAACAGTGGCGCACGATTGTTGGTCGTGCGCACTATCGTAGGTGGTCGTGCGCACTACCCGAGACAGAACTCAAAAAATAGGGTTAAGTGCACACGATCAGCGGCGCACGACAAGTGGTCGTGCGCAATAGAACCAGTGATCGTGCGCAGTATACCTGTACAGAATTGTACAGGGAACACCTGCACGACTCTTGTTCCAGCACAACCACGAATCCAGCCACTGAAAGTGGCACTTAACAATGCATGAAAACTACTAGAGATGCAGAACATGAAATAACACCAAAAACAGGCCTAGAGGTGCAATTAGCATGGAGTGTCAAATATGAGTGAAAACATGTCTAAAGTGAAGTGCATAGACTAGAAAATCGGCCCAGATGAGTCCATAAATGTGTATATATTTGGGACTCATCAATTCTCCCTCTCCAGAAAACTCATACGACTGTGTTCCCCGGCAACGGCACCAAAAACATGATGCGCAAATCTTAGCACACTACTATAGGCGGTAGCAAGAATGTGGCACGAAATGGCAGTGTACCGATCGTTAAAGTAATATAAAACAAGGAGCAAATCCCCGAGTCTCGATCTCGAAGGAACACAGTAAGGTGGAGTTAACTTTTGAGGAAGGACTTGAGATTGAAGTCCTTTAGGTCGGATGGATGCGAAAGGGGGTAATTTGGTTTGTGGAAAATAAAGTAAAAGAACTAAATCAACTACTCCTATGCAGGCCTTGGGCGCACTGCTTCGCTTGGCGGGATGGAAACTACGTAGGACTTGAACGCACTACTTCGCTAGGCAGATGGAAGAGAAGGCACACGGATGAGGTGGTTCGCACTGGCGGAAAGGTTTTGAGGGCTGTTAGCACCTCTTGGCTAGGCGGATGGATTACACGGGCTGCTATGCACCGCTTTGCTGCGCAGATGGACTAGGCGGAATGAGGGTCGCAAGCACCTCGTTAATAGGCACGCCACTAGCAATTGCTAGTGCGGCACACGAAACACTCGCACCACAGTCACCACGAAAGCACACCTCAAGCACTCATAAGCATGAAAACATTTTATAATATTTGACAAGAAGTTCAATAAATATAGAGTGCAACATCATCAACATAAGAGAAACTAACTACAACCATAAGGAGGAAAGGAGGAAAAGCTAGAAATACCACCACATCCAGAGACTTGTTGGGATTCATGGTAGGAATCGTCGGGTTGTCAATCCGCATCCTAGCTCGGTCCACAACTGCGTCTGGGGTCCAGAGGAGCTGTCACCTTCCCTCCAATATACCCATCTTCTCCGTGTCACGATCTGGCCGCCACAAAAGCTGTGTACTCCTTCCTACATTGATGAGAGTAGGGCTAGGGTCTCTCCCTTGAAGTGCTTGGATGATGCGAGGTGGCCTCGAGTGAAAGGGGGAGGAAGAAACCTTCAAAAATGGAGCTTTCCGCCCTGACGGCGAAAGAAATCGCGGAACTGTTCGGCCTCTTCAAACATAAAAAATCACAGTTTAAATAGAAACATTGCAGAATTTTGTTCATGCACGACCAAACGCACGACCGTGCGTAAAAACGCACGACCAAATTTAGAATGCTATTTTGGGCTGCAAATGAACGTGCACGATCGACCAGAGCGTGCGTGAAGGATAAACGCACGACCGTGCGATCTGGAAAATTGCAAAATGACATAAAATCTTAGATAAAAGAGGGAAACTCGTGCGATTTTGATCACGCACGATAAAAACTGACCGTGCGCGAACAAAGCGCACGAGCCGGGGAAGATCACAATTTATAAGTACTGTAGGAATCGCACGGTCGCTGAAATCGTGTGTCAAGGAATCGCACGAACGTGCGATTTCTCCAGGTTACAATTCCCATAGAATGAAGATCTGCCCACCTGCAATATAAACCAACAAGCTAGGGAACATACCACCAGCACACAAAAATATATAATAACAACAAAATAAAGACATGGGGAGCATCATGTGCTTACCCCCAGCAGAATAGTGCACAATTGCACACCACAATGGGCCAAAATGAGCACTTTGTGAAGAAATGTGTTCAAGTGAAATATAAGCAAAAATGTGCAGAAAGTGAAGTGCATGCGCGTGAAAACAAGCCTAGATAAGACCGAAAAACCCTATATAAACTGGACTCATCAATGGTAAAGGCCGATGTCATTCATGTCGGGAGAAGGGCAAAAGACTTGTTCATCTTATCGACAAGTTCTTATGTTGATAAGATGAGGACAAATGATAGTGTCGTTATATGACACGAGAGGTTGGGGCATGTAGGGATGGATAAGCTGAAAGCTATGGCGATAAAAGGTCTAGTCAAGGGCCTACCTAGTCTATCATCCTACAATGACAGTCATGTTTGCGCGGGATGTCAGTTTGGCAAGTCTCATCGACTGCCGTTTGATAAGTTGCAGACAAGGAGTAGTGTGCCGTTGGAGTGTATCCACAGTGACTTGATGGGACCGACTGCTACCCCAAGCCTCGGAGGCAGTAGGTATATGCTGGTATAAATCGATGATTACACCAGATATGTCTGGGTCTATTTCCTATATGAGAAGGCGGAGGCGTTTGCCAAGTTTGCGGATTTCAAGGAGCTAGTGGAGGGTCGGCTAGGACTGCGGATAAAGAAGCTGAGAACTGATAACGGGGGTGGGGGGGAGTGTTAAAATTTTTGATTTGAATCGTTTATGAGTAAGCAGGAGTTGCATCAACTGAGTTATAGCCAAACAACTACAATGCCACAAAGCAACACAATAGACTTTATTGAATCACAAAAAACTTCATAACATTTCGAGACATACATGGCGAGACATGATTCATAAGAATCACGAAGGAGAGAAGAACAAAACACACCCAAAAAGAAATCTGGCGACCTGACAAGAAGAGACCGTACAGACCGCTACACTCCAGAGACCGCCCGACTGGTCCTGAGACTGCACGAATAGAAAATAGACAAGATGCCTGCACAACAAGATCACCACCTCAGACCGCATGAACTGGAGATTATTGAATTGAACAGAGAACAGAAGCTGTCGCCAGACCGCAACTCAGATCGCCTAACCACAGAAGGTCTCCTGATCGCTGAGCTCGCTGCGAACAGCACAAGAACAATATAAACCAGTTCGCAGACAAGCCGCTGCCGAACTTTTTATTCAAGCCATTGGGAAATCAGCAGGGAAGGAGACCGCAACCTGCTGACCGCAAACCTGCGAACACAACAAACAGTTAACTCGCTTCCGAGACCGCCCGACCTCAATGTTGAGACCGCACAAAACAACCTAGGCTCTAGTTCTTACAGTCCTCGTTATGAATGACGGGCCGTGCACCCCTATTTGTAGGCGAGAGGATGGATGTCATCACCACCGCAAGAGAGGTACAATCACCACCCATCAGATCGCGAGCGGTCTCACATAGCAGACCGCGCGATCACAACACATGGACAACTTCCTGTCCAAGACCGCAAATCAGCAGCAGACCGTGCAAAAGCCGCGCAGACATAGATCAAACCTTCCTTAGATCGCCTAGAGCAAACCACAAACATCTATCCTACTCCAGACAAGTTGCCAGATCAACCTACATAATCCGCCCGGTCACAGCGGTTACACAAGAACAGACCGCCCGGTCTCCTTACAAAGCAGATAGACCAACCAAGCAAATCAGACCGGGAAGAGACTGCAACATCATAAGAACAGACCGGCCAACCACAGCAGAGCGCCAGAGCCAGACTGGCAGAGCCAGACCGGTAGAGCACAAGCGCAGAGACTGCGCGGTCTCTAAGGTCACCAATATGCAGACCGCCGGCCACCTTCCACTTCACTTCAATAATTTCAACACTCCCTCTTGAAGTGGGAAGTAGAAATTAGCCCGAGTAAACTCCGCAATCGAGTAAATGGTCCCTTTGCCAGTGGCTTTGTGAAGATGCCGGCAACATTGTCCACACTCCGAACATGCTCGACCATAAGAGATCCTCCCAACACCTTCTCACGAATGAAATGGTGCTCAATCTCAATGTGCTTGGTCCTCGCGTGACAGACTGGATTATTAACCAGCTTGAGAGCACTCTCATTGTCCCCGCATAGCATAGTGGGACCTCGAACCTCCTCATAAACGTCCTCCACCAACCTCCTAAGCCAAACGGCTTCCTGAGCTGCCAAGGCCGAAGTCTTGTATTTCGCTTCTGTGGTAGATACAGACACCGAGTCCTGCTTTTTGCTGCACCAAGAAATAGTTGTGGGGCCTGTCATAAAGACATATCCAGACGTTGATCTCCGATCATCCACGTCTCCCTCGTAATCAGCATCCATGTACCCATGCAACTCCAAGCTTGAACCTCTCCTATATAGGAGACCCAGATCAGAGGTCGACTTCACATACTTCAAAATTCCTTTTTTCCGCCAGTAGATGAGGCTTCTGTGGTTCCGCCATGTACCGACTCACCTTGCCAACTGCATAAGCAATATCTGGCCTCGTGATGGTCAAGTAGATCAAGCTCCCAACCAGAGCTCGGAACACCAACGGTTCAGATAGAACTACCCCCTCATCCTTCTGAAGTTTATGATGCTGTTCCAAAGGTATAGAGCTGCTCTTCCCTTATTCCATGCCGAATCGTTGAATGATCCGCTCCATATATCCAGCCTGAGAAACAAACACTCCGCTCTCTCGCCTCTGAACTTCAAGTCCAAGGAAATGGTGAAGCTCACCCAGATCCTTCATCTCAAATCTGATAGCAAGCTCGGCTATCAGCCTTGCTACTGCCTCCTTCGAGTTCCTGGTGACGATCATGTCATCCACATACAGCAGAACAATAACCTGAAGCACCCCTGCTTCTTGACGAACAAGCTAGAATCAGAGTCTGAAGCAAAGAACCCGCAGAATAGAAGATAATCCGCGATCTTCCCATACCACGCCCGAGGCACTTGCTTCAACCCATTGATGAGTCCCATCTATATACACATTTATGGACTCATCTGGGCCGGTATTTGAGTCAATGCACTACATTTTAGATCCATAATCACTCATATTTGTTCTCTACCTGTTATTCCAAGCTAAGTGCACTTTTAGGCCCATTTCGATGTATTTTCTTGTTTATCTTTGTTACTAGTTGTCATGCTGTGTTAAGTGCCACCTTCAGTGGCCAGACTGGTGTTGTATGTTGGAACAGGAGTCGTGCAGGTGTCCCCGGTACAATTCTGTACAGGAACACTGCGCACGATCACTGGCTCCTTCGCGCACGAACACTGGTCGTGCGCCTCTGCTCGTGCACACTTATCGCCAATTTCATGAGTTCTGTCTGGCTTATCGCACGACCACTTACGACAGTGCGCACGACCACTGGTCGTGCGCCACTAATCGTGCGAACTTTGTATTTTATAATTTTCTTCCCTTGCAGGCGCCGTCCAGTCAGGCGCACGATCACAGGATTCTAGCGCACGACCACTGGTCGTGCGCCAACGACCGTGCGCACTGTTTATTCCAGTGCCTATAAAATGCCCTGTTCGCGAATTAGGGTGGAATCCCGCATTTTTCCGCCGTTCCTTCTCTAGTTCCGTCCGTCTTCGCCCCTCCATCGCCGCCCACCATCAGGAGGTGCTCCGGGCTTGTTCTTCACGCCAATCTTGAGCCGGAGCTTCCTCTCGGCCTCCTCCATCATCCTAGAGTTTCAAAGGAAGACCTAGCCGCCATTACCGTCAAGCAAGGGGAAGTTTGCAACCTCTACCGGATCGTGAGACGAAGAAGGCGGGTTCATTGGAGAGTCGTGACAGCTCTCTCTACCCCGGACGTAGTTGCGGACCGAGCTTGGACGCAGATTGACAACCCGGCGATTCCAACCGTGAATCTCCAACGAGCCTTCGGATTCGGTCGATTTCTTGCCTTGTTCTCCTCTTATTGATTGTTGTAATAGTTAGATCTTTTGTATTTTGATGAAGAACACTATAGACCTTGCTATTTAAAGTTATTTCATGTCTATGTGAAATACCCTCTTTGTTTATTTTTGTGCTTGAGGTGCGCCCCATTCCATCCTCCATCCCGCCGTCACGTCCGGTGCCGCACTAGCAATTGCTAGTGGCGTGCTTGTCGAAGAGGTGCTTGCGACCCTCATCCGTATGCCTACTCTTCCATCCGCCTAGCGAAGCGAGGCATAGCGGCCCGTGTATTCCATCTCGCCTAACGAAGCAGCGCGCTCAAGGCCTGCATAGTTCGATCCGTTTGCCTACTCGTCCATCCGCCCTTGCGACGCAGTGCGCTCAAGGCCTGTCTAGTCTCCATCCCGCCAAGCGAAGCATTGCATAGCGGCATTGCATAGGAGTAGTTATAGCATTTTCTCTTTATTTTCCACTATCCAAAATCCCCGTTTCCGCAATCCATCCAACCTAAAGGACTTCGATCTCAAGTCCTTCCTCGAACGTTAACTCCACCTTACTGTGTTCCTTAAGAGACCGACACTTGGGGATTTTCCCCATTATTATTACTTGCGCGACCGGTGCACTTGCCGAAATAATCGCATCACCCATACAGGGCTTTCTTCAGTTTGCAGACGTAGTCCGGACAATCCTCCGAGATGAAGCCCGGAATTTGGATCATGAAGATATCCTTGACAATCTCTCCGTATAAGAAAGCATTCATCACGTCGAGCTGCCAAATCTCCCATCCACTGGATGCCGCCAAAGCAATAATAAATCGAACCGAAGTCATCTTTGCCACTGGACTGAACGTCTCATCATAATCTTCTCCGTACTACTGTGAGAACCCGCGAGCCACAAGGTGAGCCTTGTATCGCTCGATCGTGCCGTCAGCTTTCTTCTTGAGCTTATAGACCCACTTGCATGTCACAGGGGTAATGCCCTTGGGCCTGGGCACTAGAGACCAAGTCTCATTCTTCTTGAGAGCATCCATCTCCTCCTGCATAGCAATGTCCCACTCCTTCACGCCTTTGGCCTTCTCAAAGCTCGACGGTTCCCACTCATCCAAGGGACCAGCAAAGAAACATGAGACAAAGCTCACCATGTTTCCTCCTGTGTATCGATCCGGTGGCTTGATAGTCCTCTTCGACCTCCTAAGAGGTTGCACCTGACTAACCACCTCCTCAGCTGCTTCTTCTGTGCTAGCACCTCTTCCAGGTGAACTTGGAGCATCGCTCCCCCAGTACCCCTGCTTCTGAAACCTGAAGCCTCCATCTCTGAGCTAGACACAGCTGGAGCTCCTGGTGCAACAGGCAACTCCACTTGAAAATTTCCCGCAGCCTTCTCTTTTTCATCAACCCTGCTCTCCGGTAGTTCAACTCCTGAACTCCTATTGTAGGAAGTCACCTCATCGAACACCACATCCCGAGATACCACTGATCTCCGTGTCTCAGGATCCATGCATCTCCATCCCTTCTTCCGCTCATCATATCCAACAAAGACTAGCTTCCTTGCTTTCGCATCTAGCTTTGTCCGAAGAGCATCAGGGATATGCACATAACAGGTTGACCCGAACACCAGAAGGTGTGGAACACTTGGTTTCTCCTTGAACATCAGATCGTGAGGGGTCTTCATGTTGATAGGACTTAGAGGCATCCTGTTGATGACGTATGTCGCACAAGACATTCTCTCCACCCAAAAGGACTTTGGGATACTCTTGGCATGAAGCCAGCATTTGAAGGTTTCCGTTAGATGACGGATCATCTGCTTTGCAATGCCATTTTGCTGTGGAATATGGGCACAAGTGAGCTCTCTCCGAACGTCGTGCTTCCTGCAAGAACTTGAGAACTAACCAGAGGTGAACTCTCCACCATTGTCAGTTCTCAATTTTTTCACCCGCAGGCCTAACCGACCTTCCACTACCTCCTTGAACTCCACGAACTTCGCAAAAGCTTCCGACTTCTCTTTCAGAAAATACACCTAAACATATCTGGTGTAATCGTCGATCAACACCAACATATATTTGTTGCCTCCAAGGCTTGGGGTGGCAGTCGGTCCCATCAAATCACTGTGAATGCACTCCAACGGCACTTTGCACTTTGTTTGCAATTTATCAAATGGAAGTCGATGAGACTTACCAAACTGACATCCCGCACAAACATGACCATCTCCATAGGAGGACAAGCTAGGCAAGCCCTTGACAAGTCCCCTTACCGCCATAGCCTTCAATTTGTCCATGCCTACATGCCCCAACCTTTCATGCCAGATAACTGCGCTATCATTGGTCTTCATCTTTCAACATAGGTACTTGTCGATAAAATGAACAAGTCCATTACCTGCTTTCCAACATGAATTACATCTCCCTTTATCTCCAGTTGAGTTTTAAAAAACTTCACTTCTGTTGGGCCAAACAGAACGTGATAACCGGCATCGACCGCATTGGTCACAGAGAAGAGATTCTTCTTCATACCCGACACGTGATAAACACTCCTCAATGTGAGTGGACCATTATCACTGCTCAGAGAGACAACACCTTCTTGTTCTACTGCATGAACAGAATTATCAGCCGTAATAATTGCATCGTTACCTGAGTAAGGCACCAAAGAAGAGAACTTTGATTCATCCCCGGTGAGGTGATGCCCACACCCTGAATCCACGATCCAATCCTCTTCGAAGTTGATGGCAGCCAAGGCCTTAACAGGCATCGCCGTCAAATTGGCCGCAAAGGCTCCTCCACATCCAGCTTCATCAGGCTTTGGCTTCTCCTTCTCCACTGCATGTCCCAGCTGAAGACTAACCCGTCAATCCTTCTTGAAGTGGCCGGTCTTATTGCTCCTGAAGCACCTTGGTCCCTATCCATTCTTCTTCCCATCAGACTTAGGAGCATAACCCCTATCCTGCTGACCTGAAGTAGAGGGTCCATCATGACCTGGCTTCTTCTTCTCCCACTTCTTCTTCTTCTTTCCAGAGATCAACACATCACTATCTCCCCCAGAGATAGAAGTCCCCGCCATCTGTCTTGCCAAACTTTCCTGCGAAGCAAGTAAGTTTTCCAGCTCCAACAGAGATGGCTGATTTTCCCAACCCTGAACTGACGTCACAAAGGCAAGATACTCCTTCTGCAACCCGCGGATGATATGCCTCTTCAGTTTTGCCTCCAAGATGGGCTCATCAGGGTCCAATGCAAAAATCTCTGCTGTGAGGTTCTTCATCTTGAGAAAGAAAGTAGAGATGGAAAGATCACCTTGAGAGGCCTTCACCAACTCATTTTCAAGAAACTGTAGCCGATCTACATTCTTCTTATTGAACAGCCCGTCCACAGACGTCCAAATCTCAGCAGCAGATTTACATCCAATGATGTGATCGAATAGCTCTGGTGAGATAGCCCTCTTGAGTGTGAACTCTGCCTTTGCATTAGTCCTCCTCCAAAGTCTCACCTCTGCCATATTATCTCCTGCTAGCTGAACTTCTTGTGTGTCTTCTCCTCCAACTATCTCCCATAGATCCTCGCCAAGCAAGTAACTTTCCATACACGACCTCCACTTCTTGTAGTTAATCGATGTGAGGAGTTCAATACCAAGCCCTCTTGCGTATCCAGCTTCCATGGCAAACTATGTGGTTTCTTCTTCACAAAGACGATGGCAACTCAAGTTGAACACTGCTTATCCACTCCAACAACCTGGCTCTGATACCATGTTAAAATTTTTGATTTGAATCGTTTAGGAGTAAGCAGGAGTTGCATCAACTGAGTTATGGCCAAACAACCATAATGCCATACAACAACACAATAGACTTTATTGAATCATAAAAAACTTCATAACATTTCGAGACATACATGGCGAGACATGATTCATAAGAATCACGAAGGAAAGAAGAACAAAACACACCAAAAAAGAAATCTGGCACCTGACAAGCAGAGACCGCACAGACCGCTACACTCCAGAGACCGCCCGACTTGTCCTGAGACTGCACAAACAGAAAACAGACAAGATGTCTGCACTGCAAGATCGCCACCTCAAACCGCACGAACTGGAGATTATTGAATTGAACAGAGAATGGAAGCTATCGCCAGACCGCAACTCAGATCGCCTAACCACAGAAGGCCGCCTGATCGCTGAGCTCGCTGCAAACAACACAAGAACATCATAAACCAGTTCGCAGACAAGCCGTTGCCAAACTGTTTATTCAAGCCATTGGGAAATCACCAAGGAAGGAGACCGCAAACCTGCGAACACAACAAATGGTTAACTCGCTTCCGAGACCACCCGACCTCAAAGTTGAGACCACACAAAACAACCCAGGCTCTAGTTCTTACAGTCCCGTTATGAATGACGGGCCCTACACCCCAATTGATAGGCGAGAGGATGGATGTTGTCACTGCCGCAAGAGAGGTACAATCACCAACCATCAGATCGCGAGCGGTCTCACATAGCAGACCGCGCGATCACAACACTTGGACAACTTCCTGTCCAAGACCGTAAATCAATAGCAGACTGCGCACAAGCCACGCAGACACAGATCAAACCATCCTTAGATTGCATAGAGAAAACCACAAACATCTGGCCGACTCCAGACAAGTCGCCAGATCAACCTGCATAAGCCGCCCGGATACAGCGGTTGCACAAGAACAGACTGCCCGGTTTCCTTACAAAGCAGATAGACCAACCAAGCAGATCAGACTGGGAAGAGACCGCAACATCACAAGAACAGACTGGCCAACCACAACAGATTGCCAGAGCTAGACCGGCAGAGCCAGACCGGCAGAGCCAGACTGGCAGAGCACTAGCGCAGAGACCACGCGGTCTCTACGGTCACCAATATGTAGACCGCCGACCACCTTCCACTTCACTTCAATAATTTCAATAGGGAGTTCACCTCTGGCGAGTTCTTTAGTTTTCTTAGGAAGGCGGGCATCCGGAGGGGGCTTACTTGTGCGCATACTCCACAACAAAATGGAGTTGCATGCCAAGAGTATCCCAGGGTCCTTCTGGGTGAAGGGAATGTCTTGTGCCGCCTACGTCATCAACATGATGCCTCTCAGTCCCATCAACATGTTGACCCCGCATGAGATGATGTTCAAGGAAAAGCCAAGCGGGCGCACCTTCAGGTGTTTGGTTCCACCTGCTATGTGCACGTTCGAGATGCGCTCCGGACGAAGCCAGATGCAAAAGCAAGGAAGCTAGTCTTCATGGGATATGATGATCGGAAGAAGGGCTGGAAGTGCATGGACCCGGAGACGCGGAGATTTGTTGTATCTCGCGACGTCGTGTTTGACGAGGTGACGTCATACAAGGGAAGTTCTGGTATTGAGTTACCAGAAAGCAGGGTGGAGGAGCCAGAGAGAGCTGTGGAAAATCTTCAGGTGGAGCTGCCTTTGTCACCAGGTGGTCCATCCATTTCTAGTTCTGAGACGGAGGCTTCTAGATCAGGAAGCAGGTGGAGCGATGATCCTAGTAAGTCTGGAAGGGGAGCTAGGGAAGAAGCAGCTGAGGAAAATGCGAGTCAGGGGAAGATGTTGAGGAGATCGAAGCGAACGATCATTGCTCCTGATCGCTATACCAGATGAAACATGGTGAGCTTTGTGTCGTGTTTCTTCGCTGGTCCCCTGGATGAGCGGGAACCAGTGAGCTTTGAAAAGGCCAAAGGCGTGAAACAGTGGGATTCGGCTAAGAAAGAAGAGTTGGAAGCTCTTGAGAAGAATGAGACCTGTTCTATGGTTCCCAGGCCCAAGGGTATCACCCCTGTGACATGCAAATGGGTCTATAAGCTCAAGAAGAAGGCAGACGGTAGTATCGAGCGATACAAGGCTCGCCTTGTGGCTCGTGGATTCTCACAGCAATACGGTGAAGATTATGAAGAGACATTTAGACCGGTGGCGAATATGACTTCAGTACGGTTCATTATTGCCTTGGCGGCATTTTGTTGGTGGGAGATTTGGCAACTCGATGTAAAGAATGCTTTCTTGTACGACGAGATTGACAATGATATCTTCATGATTCAGCCGCCAGGCTTCGTATCTGAGGATTTCCAGACTATGTCTGTAAGCTGAAGAAGGCCCTAAATGGGTTGAAGCAAGCGCCGAGGGCGTGGTACGGGAAGATCGCAGAATATCTCCTATTCTGTGGATTCGGTGCTTCAGACTCTGACTCAAGCTTGTTTGTCAAGAAGAACGTGGAGCTTCAAGTCATCGTGTTGCTTTACATTGACGATATGATCATGATGGGGAATTCGAAGGAGGAGGTAGCATAGATTCGGGCTGAGCTATCTATCAGATTTGAGATGAAGGACTTGGGTGAACTCCATCATTTCCTTGGACTCAAAGTGCAGAGGAAGGAAAGTGGGGTGCTGGTGTCCCAAGCCTGATATGCGGAGCGAATCGTGGAGTGATTCGGCATGAAGGAAGGGAAATGCATTTCTACACCTCTGGAGAAGGCCACAAAACTTTGGAAGGATGAGGGGAGGATACTGGAAGATCCGATTGTGTTCTGAGCTCTGGTTGGGAGCTTGATTTATCTGATGATCACTAGGCCAGATATTGCGTATGTAGTTGGCAGAGTGAGTCGTTATATGGCGGAACCACAGACGCCTCATCTACTAGCGGCCAAGAATATTTTGAAGTATGTCAAGGCGACTTCGGATATGGGTCTCCTATATAGGAGGGATGTGGGTTTCGTGGTGCATGGGTACATGAATGCTGATTACGGGGGAGATTCGGATGATCAGAAGTTGACGTCTGGATTCGTCTTCATGGAGGGCCCTACGGCTATATCATGGTGCAGCAAGAAGCAGGATTCCGTGTGTGTCTCTACCATGGAAGCGGAATACAAGGCTTCGGCCTTGGCAACTCAAGAAGCCATCTGGCTTAGGAGGTTGGTGGGAGACATCCATAAGGAGATTCGGGGTCCGACTCTGCTCCGCGGCGACAATGAGAGAGCATTCAAACTGGTTACTAATCCAGTGTGTCACGCAAGGAACAAACATATCAAGATAGAGCATCATTTCATTCGTGAGAAGGTGCTGGAGGGGTCTCTTTCGGTCGAGCATGTTCGGAGTATGGACAACGTTGCTGACATATTCACAAAGGCGCTGGCAAAGGGGCCGTTCACTCGGCTGAGGAGTTTACTTGGGATATTTTTAACTTCCCACTTCAAGGGGGAGTGTTGAAAATGTTGATGTGTGAAGTTGGCGGTCTGGGAGGTGATCGCGCGGTCTGGTCTAACCGCACGATCTTGCGGTCTCCTCTGCGGTCTGACCTATTCGGTCTAGCCGCAGTTTATTCGGCCTGACCGCCGTTCTCTCTGTCCAAGGCTGCCGAGGTGAGGCCGCGCGATCTAGTTTGTGAGGCCGCGTGGCGAGCAGTTGTTCTGTACTGTGCGGGTTAAGGTTTTGACCGCACATGGTTGTTGTTCTGGTATCCGGCAGTCCAGTCTGGTGACTGTCCGGGTTCTTGATGGTGCGCGCCGACTAAGGTTCTCTTAGTCGCGCGGTCTCACCTTTGTGTTCGCATAAGCTGGTCCCTTGGCGATCTGCTGATGTATGCGGACACTGGTATTGGTCGACTTGGTGGGCTATTGCCTTAGTCGACTTGGATGTGTTCGCAGTATCTGGAGTAGGTCTCATATATGCGAACACTGGTGGTGGTCGTCATGACCATGCGAGATGTCATGATCACGCGGCTTCTTGGAGGAGTGGCGATCTCCTGGTCAGGATTGAAGTCAACGAGCTCACAAAGCGTAGAGCGATCTTCTGCTGACCCCGCGGGTAGACCGATCTTGGTCGCGCGATCAGAGCGGTGACTCTATCTCATAGGGTGGTGACTAGATCTGGTCCCACGCCTATAAATTGGTGTCGCTGTAGCAGCAATATCATCGTACCAAGTGTAAGATGAACTCGTGCCTAGAACTTGCGGTCTCTTTTTAGTGACCGCCCAGTTTGCTGATTGAATTTACTTTGTGCAGCTTCTGCGGATTGTGCGGACAACAGCGGTCACCTCTGTTGAAAATGTTGAAGTGGAAGTTGGTGGTCTGGGGGGAGGTCGCGCGGTCTGGGAAACTGCGTGGTCTTGCGGTCTCCCTCTATGGCCTGACCTGTTCAGTATAGCCGCGGTCTCTTCGGTATGACTACCGTTCCTTCTGTTCAGGTGCCGAAGTGAAGCCGCGCGGTTTGTTTTGTGTGACCGCGTGGCGGAGAAGGTTTCAGCGTGGTGAGGTTGCGCTGTCTGGTCGTGTGACCGCGTGGCGAGCTTTCTTCTGTAAGGTGAGACTGCACGGTCTAGTTTGTGTGACCGCGTGGTGGGGGCAGTCCGGTCTGGTGACTGTCCGGGTTCATGGTGGTGCGCATTGACTAAGGTATTCTTAGTCACGTGGTCGCCGGTTTGTGCTCGCATAGCTGATCCTTCGGCGATCTGCTGGTATATGCGGTCACTGGTGTTTGGTCGACTTGCTGGGTTGTTGCCCTAGTCGGCCTGGTTGTGTTCGCGGTCTCTGGAGGAGGTCTCATATTCACGAACACAGATGGTGGGCAACATGACCATACGAGTGGTCATAATCGCGCGGCTTCTTGCAGGAGTGGCATTCTCCTGGTCAGGTTTGAAGTCGGCGAGCTCACAGGCGCAGAGCGATCTGCTGACAACGCAGGTTGACCGGTCTTGGTCACATGTTCAGGGGGAGGTGACTCTATCTCATAGGGTGGTGACTGGATCAGGTCACACGTCTATAAATAGGAGTCACTGTAGCAACAAAATTTATCGCACCAAGTGTAAGCTGAGCTTGCGCCTAATTCTTGTGGTCTCTTTTTTGTGACCGGCCGGTTAGCTGATTAAATTTCCTTGTACAGCATCTGCGGATTGTGCAGGCAGCAGCGGTCACCTCTTCTTCTAAGGTGTTCGGGCGGTTTCGCGGCTTGCAGTGCGGGTTGCTGGAGTTTGGGAGAATCAGTGGAGTTTGGGAAGTCACGGAGTACTCGGCTGGTGTTGTTCATGTCGCCGGCAGTGTGTGTTCGCGCGGTCTCATTTCTTAGTCGCGCGAACAGCCAGGTCGGGCGGTCAGGGGGTCTCAGAGTGTCAGACCGCTGGTTATCTTTTTCTCTTCAGCACTATTTTTTCTTCTTGTTTTGTGTACTGGCGAAATCATGTCTCGCCATGTATACCTCGCTTTGTAATGAAGACTTCTGCTATCATCTATAAAGATTTTGTTGCTTCATGCGCTTCTGGTTGTTGGCTATAGCTTTGAGTTGTACAATTCCTGCTCACTCCTAGATCTACAGAAAATTTCACATGGTATCAGAGGGAGGTTGGAGTGGATAGAGCAGTGAATAACTCAAAGTTCCCATCGCCTTTGTGAAGAAGGAACCAGTGGTAGAGCCATGGAAGCAAGAGGTCTTGGAATTGAGATGCTCAACTCGACTAACTTCAAGAAGTGGAAGTCGTGTATGCAGAGTTATCTTCTGGGCGAGGACCTCTTGGAGGTTGTTGGAGGAGACAGTACGGAGGAAGTTGTCCTAGTTGGGGATAATGGTCATGAGGTGGGGAACTAGAGAAGGATTAATGTGAAAGCAGAATTCACTCTGAAGAGGGAAATATCACCTGACCTATTCGATCACATCTTGGGGTGTGGATCAGCTGCGGAGATCTGGAGAGCCCTGGATGGGCTGTTTAACAAGAAGAATGTAGCGAGGCTACAGTTTCTGGAAAATGAGCTGGCTAGGTCGGCTCAGGGTGATCTTTCTATCTCTACGTTCTTCCTGAAGATGAAGAACCTGTGCGCTGAGATTTCAGCACTGGATCCTGATGAGCCAATTTCTGAGGCGAAGCTGAAGAGGCACATCATCTGTGGCCTGCTGAAGGAGTATGTGACCTTTGTGATGTTGGTGTAGGGTTGGACAAATCAGACATCTCTGTTGGAGCTGGAGAATCTGCTTGCGTCGCAGGATAGTCTGGCAAGGAAGATGGCTGGGGTGTCAGTGTCTGGGGGAGATGGCGAGGTTCTCTTCACAGGGAAGAAGAAGAAATGGGATAAGAAGAAGAAGACCGCTGAAGGCTATGGGACTTCAACTTCTAGACAGCAGGAGAGGGTCTATGCTCCTAAGGATGAACGGAGGAAGAAGGGAGAGGACCCAAGTGCTTCAGGTGCGGGAAGCTTGGTCACATCAGGAAGGATTGCCGGGTGAATCTTCAGCTGGGGCACGCTGCTATAGGGAAGGAGGAAGCTGAGGCCAGGCAGAATGATGGAGGATGGGGAGGAGCCTTCTCGACATCTGTTGGAGCTGCGACTCCTATCAACTATCAGGGGGACTGGATCGTGGACTCGGGGTGTGGTCATCACCTCACCGGGGACGAGTCGAAGCTTACTTCAGCGCAACCTTACTCAGGTAACGATGCCATCATAACTACTGATAACTCTGTGCATAGTGTCGAGAAGGTGGGGGTTGTTTCCTTGGGCAGTGATAGAGGGACACTAACTTTTAAGAGTGTCTATTATGTGCCCGGAATGAGGAAAAACCTCTTCTCCATGACCAACGTTGTTGACGCTGGGTATCACGTTCTGTTCGGCCCAACATAAGTGAAGTTTCTAAGAAACGTTGAGGCGGTGAAGGCCGAGGTTGTTCATATCGAGAGAAGGGAAAAAGACTTGTTCGTTTTATCGACAAGTTCTTATGTCGACAAGATGAGGACAAATGATAGTGCCGTCATATGACACGAGAGGTTGGGGCATGTAGGGATGGACAAGCTAAAGGCTATGGCGGTGAAAGGTCTAGTCAAGGGCCTGCCTAGTCTATTTTCCTACAGTGATGGTCACATTTGCGCGGGATGTCAGTTCGGCAAGTCTCATCGACTGCCATTTGATAAGTCACAGACAAGGAGTATTGTGCCGTTGGAGTGCATCCACGGTGACTTGATGGGACCAACTGCTACCACAAGCCTCAAAGACAGCGGGTATATGCTGGTGTTGATCAACGATTACACCCGATATGTCTGGGTTTATTTCCTGAAGGAGAAGGTGGAGGCATTTGCCAAGTTCATGGAGTTCAAGGAGCTTGTGGAGGGTCGGCTAGGCCTGCGGGTTAAGAAGCTGAGAACTGACAACGGGGTGGAGTTCACCTCTGGTGAGTTCTCTAGTTTTTGCAGGAAGGCGGGCATCCGGAGGGAGCTTACTTGTGCGCATACTCCACAATTAAATGGAGTTGCAGAGCGGAAGATCCGTCATCTGACGGAGACCTGCAAGTGTTGGCTGCATGCCAAGAGTATCCCAAGGTCCTTCTGGGTGGAGGTAATGTCTTGTGCTGCCTACGTCATCAACAGGATGTCTCTCAGTCCCATCAACATGTTGACCCCGCATGAGATGATGTTCAAAGAAAAGCCAAGCATGGCACACCTTCGAGGGTTTGGTTCCACCTGCTTTGTGCACGTTCCAGATGCGCTTCAGACGAAGCTAGATGCGAAAGCAAGGAAGCTAGTCTTCGTGGGATATGATGATCGGAAGAAGGGCTGGAAGTGCATGGACCCGGAGACGCGGAGATTTTTTGTATCTCGCGACGTCGTGTTTGACGAGGTGACGTCTTACAAGGGAAGTTCTGGTGTTGAGCTACCAGAAAGCAGGGTGGAGGAGCTGGAGAGAGCTGCGGAAACTCTTCAGGTGGAGCTACCTTTGTCACCAGGTGGTCCATCCATTTCTAGTTCTGTGACAGAGGCTTCTGGATCAGGAAGCAGGGGGAGCGATGCTCCTAGTACGTCTGGAAGGGAAGCTAGAGAAGAAGCAGCTGAAGGTAATGCGAGTCAGGGGAAGGAGCTGAGGAGATCGAAGCGAACGATCATAGCCCCTGATCGCTATACATGAGGAAACATAGTGAGCCTTGTCTCATGTTTCTTTGTTGGTCCCTTGGATAAGCGGGAACCAGTGAGCTTTGAGAAGTCCAAAGGCGTGAAGCAGTGGGATTCAGCTATGGAAGAAGAGATGGTCGCTCTTGAGAAGAATGAGACTTGGTCTCTGGTGCACAAGCCCAAAGGTATCACCCCTGTGACATGCAAGTGGGTCTACAAGCTCGAGAAGAAGGCAGACGATAGTATCAAGCGATACAAGGCTCGCCTTGTGGCTAGGAGATTCTCGCAGCAATACGGTGAAGACTATGAGGAGACATTCAGTCCGGTGGCAAAGATGACTTCAGTTCGGTTTGTGATTTCCTTGGCGGCGTTTTGGGGTTGGGAGATTTGGCAACTCGACGTAAAGAATGCTTTCTTGTGTGGCGAGATTGACAAGGACATCTTCATGGTCCAGCCGTCAGGCTTCGTATCTGAAGATTTTCCTGACTATGTCTATAAGCTGAAGAAGGCCCTGTATGGGTTGAAGCAAGCGCCGAGGGTGTGGTACGGAAAGATTGCAGAATATCTCTTATTCTATGGATTTGGTGCTTCAGACTCTGACTCAAGCTTGTTTGTCAAGAAGTGCGGGGAGCTTCAGGTCATCGTGCTGCTTTACGTCGACGATATGATCGTGACGGGGAATTCGAAGGAGGAGGTAGCAAAGCTTCGGGCTGAGCTATCTATCAGGTTTGAGATGAAGGACTTGGGCGAGCTTCACTATTTCCTTGGACTCGAAGTGCAGAGGAAGGAAAGTGGAGTGCTGGTGTCCCAGGCTGGATATGCGGAGCAAATCGTGGAGCGATTCGACATGAAGGAAGGGAAGTGCATTTCTACACCTCTGGAGAAGGCCATGAAACTTCGGAAGGATGAGGGGAGGATTCTGGAAGATCCGCTTGTGTTCCGAGCTCTAGTTGAGAGCTTGATTTATCTGACGATCACTAGGCCGGATATTGCATATGCAGTTGGCAGGGTGAGCCGTTCTATTGCGGAACCATGGATGCCTCATCTACTAGCGGCCAAGAATATTTTGAAGTATGTCAAGGCGACTTCGGATATGGGTCTCCTTTACAGGAGGGATGTGGGCTTCGAGGTGCATTGGTACATGGATGCTGATTACGGGGGAGATTCGGATGATCGGAAGTCGACATCTAGATTCGTCTTCATGGAGGGCCCCACAGCTATATCATGGTGCAGCAAGAAGAAGGATTCCGTGTCTGTCTCTACCACGGAAGCGGAATACAAGGCTTCGGCCTTGGCAGCTCAAGAAGCCATCTGGCTTAGGAGGTTGGTGGGAGACGTCCATAAGGAGGTTCGGGGTCCGACTCTGCTCCGCGGCGACAATGAGAGTGCACTCAAACTGGTTACTAATCCAGTTTATCACGCGAGGACCAAGCACACCGAGATCGAACATCATTTCATTCATGAGAAGGTGCTAGAGGGGTCTCTTTCGGTCGAGCATGTTCGGAGTCAGGACAACATTGCTGACATTTTCACAAAGGCACTGGCGAAGGGGCCGTTCACTCGGCTAAGGTGTTTACTTGGGATGTTTTCAACTTCCCACTTAAAGGGGGAGTGTTGAAAATGTTGAAGTGGAAGTTGACGGTCTGGGGGGGGGGAGGTCGCGCGGTCTGGCAAACCGTGCGGTCTTGCAGTCTCCCTCTACGGTCTGACCTGTTCGGTCTAGCCGCGGTCTCTTCGGCGTGACCGTCATTCTTTTTGTTCAGGTGCCGAGGTGAGGCCGCGCGGTCTGTTTCGTGTGACCGTGTGGCGGAGCAGGTTTCAGCGTGGTGAGGTCGCGTAGTTTGGTCATGTGACTGCGTGGCGAGCTATCTTCTGCAAGGTCGAGACCGCACGGTGTGGTTTATGTGACCGCGTGGTGGGGGCAGTCCAGTCTGGTGACTGTCCGGGTTCTTGGTGGTGCGCGTTGACTAAGGTATTCTTAGTCGCACGATCTCCGGTTTGTGCTCGCATAGCTGATCCTTCGGCGATCTGCTGGTATATGCGGTCACTGGTGTTTCGTCGACTTTGCGGGCTGTTTCCCTAGTCGGCCTGGTTGTGTTCGCGGTCTCTGGAGGAGGTCTCGTATTCGCGAACACAGATGGTGGGCGACATGACCGTACGAGTTGTCATGATCGTGCGGCTTCTTGCAGGAGTGGCGTTCTCCTGGTCAGGTTTTAAGTCGGCGAGGTCACAGGGGCAGAGCGATCTGCTGACCGCGCGAGTTGACCAGTCTTGGTCGCGCGATCAGCGGGTGGTGACTCTATCTCATCGGGTGGTAATTGGATCAGGTCGCACGTTTATAAATAAGAGTCACTGTAGCAGCAAAATTTATCGCACCAAGTGTAAGCTGAGCTCGCGTCTAATTCTTGCGGTCTCTTTTTTGTGACCGGTCGGTTAGCTGATTGAATTTCCTTGTGCAACTTCTGTGGATTGTGCGGGTAGCAGCGGTCACCTCTTCTTCTAAGGTGTTCCGGCGGTCTCGCACTTGCAGTGCGGGTTGCTTGAGTTCAGGAGAATCAGTGAAGTTCGGGAGGCCGCGGAGTTCTCGGCTGGTGTTGTTCAAGTCGCCGACAGTGTGTGTTTGCCCGGTCTCATTTCCTAGTCGGGCGAACATCCAGGTCGGGCGGTCAGGCGCTCTCAGAGTGTCAGACCGCTGGTTATCGTTTTCTCTTCAGCACTATTTTTTTTCTTGTTTTGTGTACTGGCGAAATCATGTCTTGCCATGTATACCTCGCTATGTAATGAAGACTTTTGCTATCATCAATAAAGATTTTGTTGCTTCATGTGCTTCTAGTTGTTTGTTATAGCTTTGAGTTGTACAATTCCTGCTCACTCCTAGATCTACGTAAAATTTCACAACCTCTTTTTCTAAAGTGTCCGGACGGTCTTGTGGCTTGCATTGTGGGTTGCTGGAGTTCGAGAGAATCAGTGGAGCTCGGGAGGTCGTAGAGCTTCAGTGGTATTGTTCAAGTTGCCGATTGACTGTTCGCGCGGTCTCCTCTTCTAGTCGCGCGAACATCCAGGCCGCGCTGTTAGGCGGCTTCTGTGTTCAGACCGCCAGTTATCTTTCTTCAGCATTGTATTTTTCCTTTTGGTTTTGTGTACTGGAGAAATCATGTCTCGCCATGTATACCTCGCTCTGTAATGAAGATTCCTGTTGTTATCAATAAAGATTGTTTTGTTTCATGTGCTTCTGGTTGTTGGCTGTAACTTTAAGTTGTACGATTCCTGCTCACTCCAAGATCTACGGAAAATTTCAAACTATGTGCAATCTAAATAAGTTTGCACTATGGAAGACAAGTATTAGATTATACATGAATTCTATTGATGAAGAAATTTTTAATTTTATTTTGACAGGACCTCCAGCTCCTACAGCAGCAACAAGTGTTGAAGCCACAACTAACAACAATGATGTTCCACCACCAGAGTGGACAGATGCTCAGAAGAAGTAGATAAGTGCAGATGCCAAGGCAATGAACATTTTGGCACAAATAATGTCAGATGACATTTTCCAAAGAGTTGTGGAATGCACTTCAGCAAGGGAAATCTGGATCACTCTCAACAATATGGTTGAAGGATCAAAAGATGAAAGAAAGGACAGAAGATCTCACATTTTCTCTCAATATGAGAAATTCAAGAAGAGAGAAAATGAAAGTGTAGCTGATATGTACAACATGCTCAGCCTCATAATCAATGAGCTGAAGACCTTGGACAAAGTGATCTCCATCACTGAGGTTAATGATAAGATCTTAATGTGCTTCCCCAGCACATGGGACTCTAGGATCTGGCCAATCAAGGAAGCCAGAAGCCTTAATGAGATCTCCACTGAGACCTTTTAGGCAAACTCAAATCCTATGAACAGCTTATCAAATCTAGAGAAGCTGAACAATCTACTTCATCTCCAGCATCCAAGAAGGAGAAAAGCATAGATTTCCAAGCTACTGAAGAAGAAGAAAGAGCTCTAGGAGATATGGAGTTCATGAGCTTACTAGCCAAGAGATTCTTTTAGATGGCTAGAAAAGACTTCAAAAAGAAGGATTCCAGATCAAGAGAAAAGCCAAGGTATGACAAATCAAGTTCTAAAGAAATAATTTGTTTTGGCTGCAGGAAACCTGGACACATTCTGCCTGAGTGTCCAGAGAATCAGAAGAAGGAAAAGAGGAAAGACAAAGAAGAAAAGAGGCACTCCAGCAAGTCTTCCTCCCACAAACACAAGCATAAGGGAAGAGGATTTGAGCTGAATCATGGAGTGAAACTGATTCAGAGTCTTCATCGAGTTCTTCTGAAGATGAAGAAGAATCAAAGGAAAAAGACCAATGCTTGATGGGTGTCTATGACTCAAGCAGTGAGTCAGAACTTGCATCTTCATCCAGCTCTTCTGATGATGAAGATAATGAAGAATAAAGAAGCTTCTGTATGATGGCTATCAATGCCTCATCAAACAATTCAGATGAATCAGAACCAGAGTCTGACAATGACAGTGATCAGGTAATATCTAATTTTGATTTCAATTCAATTGAATTCAAAGGTGAATTCAAAGTTCTTTGCTTAGACTTAATCAAATTTGAGAAGGAAATAATCTCTCTCAGAAATAAGTTGGCTGAAATGAACCAATTAAGTGAAGAAAATGCTATTCTTAAGAAAGATTTGGCTGCCTCCAGAGAACATATTATTCTCATTGAGAACAAACTGTCCGAGGCTAAGAAATTTGAAGAATCCCTAAATGGGAGAAGTATCAAACTGATGGACATCACAAGAACAGTGAATGCCAGGCTCAATGGCAAACTGGGCTTAGGTGCATCATCATGTGATCCACCTCTTATTAAGAAGAACATACTTTCTACACCAATAAAATTCATTTCTTCCAAGAGCAAAGAGGTTGTAAAAGTAGATAAAAACATTTCAAGCAAGGCTGTTAAGAATAAAGGAATTCAGCAGAATTCATCGAACGGAGCTCGACAAAATGAATTCACTTCGTCGAATGGTGATCGAAGAACTCTGAAGACAGATTTCCAGTATAATTATTATTCGAACGACGCTCGACGAAAGCATGTCCATTCATCGAACATCGATCGACGAACTCAGCCCAATTCGTCGAACAGAAAACATACAGCTAATCTGAAGAATTCTTATTCTAAATATACTAAGAATCCTTTCACTGAATGTATAATTCCTCCAAGGAGATATCATCCACAAGGTTATAAGGATCAACCTGAAATGTCATTTATTTTAGAGTTTTGTGGTACTACAAAAGGACCCAAGGTAGTATGGGTCAAGAACAACTAGAATGTTTTCTGTTTTGCAGGTACAAGGCTATCCAAGCAAAAATGAACAATGGTATTTGGATAGTGGATGTTCAAAGCACATGACAGGAAACAAGGCCAACCTGAGCAACTACAAGGCAAAGCTTGGACCCAAGGTGATCTTTGGAGACTCCAACTGTGGACAAACCAAAGGATATGGGAAGATCAAAGTTGGAGCAGTTACCTTCAAGGAGGTAGCTTATGTCAAGGGTCTCAAGCACAACCTCATCAGCATAAGCCAGTTATGTGATGAAGGTTATAAGGTAACCTTTAACCATTCCTTATGTCTTTTTACCAATAATAAAATCATAAAAGTGTTATCTGGTATTAGACATGGAGATATTTATTTAGTCAATTTTGACTCTGCCAATTCTGATATTTGTTTATTTAATTCTATAAGTAAAACAAATGAATTATAGAATAAAAGGCTAGGACACATTAACCTTAGAACTATATCTAAGCTTTCTAAGGACAATCTTGTTAGAGGACTGCCATCTCGTTCATACAAGAAGGAAGGGCTCTGCAGGGATTGTCAATTAGGTATGCAAAGTAGAAGTAGCTTAAAATCTTTATCCAAGAGTGAATCACCTAGGATTTTGTATTTACTGCATTTGGACCTTTTTGGAGCTACTGCAATACAAAGTCTAGGAGGGAAGCATTACTCTCTAGTTATTGTAGATGACTTCTCAAGATTCACTTGGGTGTTCTTTCTTAGGAACAAGTCTGACACCTTCAGTGTTCTGACAGACTTTCTCAGGTACATCAAGATTGAGTACTCTACTCTAGTTGCATTGATCAGAAGTGATCATGGCACTGAGTTTGAATCTCTTCTGATTGGAAAATTCTGTGGAAAAGAAGGGATCAGGCAATGTTTCTCTGCTCATAGAACTCCTCAATAAAATGGGGTAGCTGAAAGGAAAAATAGAACCCTAATTGAATCAGCAACTACATAGCTTGCTGATCAAACTTTCCACTCTCTTTTTGGGCAGAGGCAGTTTACACAGCAAATTATGTGTTGAATAGAATCCTGATACATAAACTTAAGGGAAAAGCTCCCTATGAATTACTTAAGAATAAAAAGCCTAAGGTTAACTATTTTAAGATATTTGGCTGTAAATGCTATATGCATGTATCTTTTGATGAGACTAACATGTTAATTGAGGAGAGGAATACCACCTCTACCAAAAATACTTTGCAGGTACCAGCTCTATGTGAAGAGCTCAATGGACTAGATCTACAGAAAGAAGAGTCTTTACTTCCATCAAATGAAATAATTGAAGACAATGAAGAAGAGGATAATCCAAATCTTGCTGACAATTCAAATCAAATGACAGCTGATCAAATTCCTCAAGTGGATACTATTGCTTAACCAACTCTAACTGTTGATCACATCACAGTTAGAGATCATCCAATATCTCAAGTGATTGGATATATTTCAGCAGGTGTTCAAACAAGGCATCAACTACACCAAAACCAGATGCACACTTGTTTCCTATCCCAGATTGAACCTCAATCCATAAAAGATGCAGAACAAGATCCAAATTGGATTCTTGCAATGCAAGAGGAGCTCAATCAATTTGAAAGGAACAAGGTATGGGATTTGGTTCCAAGACCAAAAGGCCATCCAGTTATTGGCACCAAGTGGGTCTTCAGGAACAAGCTAGATGATCAAGGAAACATAGTGAGAAACAAAGCAAGATTGGTAGCCCAAGGATATTGACAGGAAGAAGGTATTGACTATGATCAGACCTTTGCTCCTGTTGCAAGACTTGAAGCTATCAGGATTCACTCCCCATTTTATGCATTCAAGAAATTCAAAGTATACCAGATGGATGTGTGATGAGTCCCATTTATATACACATATTTGGACTCATCTTGGCTAGTTTTCACGCACTTGCACTTCATTTTTAGTTCATTAATGCTTATATTTCACTTGCTCACTATTCTCACACTAAGTGCACTTTTAGGCCCGTTGTGGTGTGCAATTGCATGCTTTGTTGTTAGGGGAAAGCAAAATGTGCTCCCCATTCTTTTTAAGCATTTATGCTTGAGCTGAGGGGTATTCCTAGCTGGGTTGTGGCTGATGCAGGTGGACGGTTCATCCATTTTCTTTACCCGGAATTCATGTATACGTATATCGCACGGTCCTACGTTTTCCTTGACGCATGGTCGAATGCGATCGTGCGTTTTCTTCTGTGGTGAAAATGATGTTCTGTCATTGATCGTGCGTCTCTACGCACGGGCAGTTGCCCGTGTGTGAAGGAATCGCGCGATCAACCTGTTTAACCTTGTTTTTGGCCGATCTGAATTTGCCCGTGCGTTTTCACGCACGGTCGGCTTCGACCGTGCGTGAGTAAAATGAACGGGCGCGCCATATTCATCTTCCTGGCCTGTCTGTTTGTTAAATATTGCACAGTCCACGCACGGTCGTGCGTTCGACCGTGCGTGACCAATTTTTGACTATTTTACTATATAAGCGCAGATTTCCGCCCTAATGAGGATCGACCTTTTTTCCTCGTGCCCAGAGCTCTAGTTTCACGCCATTTTTGCTGCTCCATCACCACCACCTTCGGGAGGAGCTCCGGCCGCCATTCTCTTGCAAATCTCAAGCCAGAGTGTCCTCTAGGCCTCCTCCATTGTTCGTGCACCTCCAAAGATCCATTGTGAGGGATTTTATACTGCATATATGAAGTTCTCCAGTGAGATCGTGGCCAAAGAATATTGACAGAGAAGAAGGGTATAATAGAAGAAGGTGACAACTCTTTCGGACCCCGGACGGCAATTGGAGCCCGAGCTCGGACAAGGATTGACAACCCTAGATTCTGGCCGTGAACCTCCGATGACTCTCTGTGCTTTGGTTGTAATCTATACCCCCTTCATATTGTAGTACTATTTTCTTCTATTATTTGGGTGTATGAACAATGTTTGCTAAACCTTGTTTTGTCATTTAATATTTCATGTCTATGTGAAATCGTTACGTATGGTTTATGCAAGTGAGGAGCGCCCCATTCCATCCTCCATCCCGCCGTCAGGTTCGTGTGCCGCACTAGCAATTGCTAGTGGCGTGCTTGTCAACAAGGTGCTTGCGACCCTCATTCCGCCTGCCTACTCGCCCATCCGCCTAGTGAAGCGTGGCATAGCGGCCCGTGTAATCCATTCTCCTAACAAAGCAGCGCGCTCAAGGCATGCACAGTTCGATTCCGCTTGCCTACTCATCCATCCGCCCTTGTGAAGCAGCGCGCTCAAGGCCTGCCTAGTCTCCATCCCGCCAAGCGAAGCATTGCATAGCGGCATTGCATAGGAGTAGTTTAGTTATTTTCTTTTATTTCCACAAACCAAATCACCCCCTTTCGCACCCATCCGACCTAAAGGACTTCGATCTCAAGTCCTTCCTAAATAGTTAACTCCACCTTACTGTGTTCCTTCGAGAATCGATACTCAGGGATTCACTCCTCATTTTATATTACTTGAACGATCGGTACACTGCCATTTCGTGTCGCAGTCTAGCTACCGCCTATAGTGGTGTGCGAGATTTGAGCATCAAGTTTTTGGCGCCGTTGCCGGGGAACACAGACGTGTGAGTTTTCTTGAGAGGGAGAGCCGAGAGATAGTAGTTCTTCCAGTGTGTATAACCTCTTTGTTATTTTTCTTTGCTTTTTAATTATACATCATTTGTTATTATTTCTTCCTCTTCTGTTTTTAAGTTGTAGGCAAGTTTAATCCAAGTAGTTTTATCAGTCTGTGTAAATTTCCTTGCAAAGAATTTCAGTTTCGTTTTATCTGCTTTAATTATTGAAAATGTCGTCATGGGATATTTCTCCTAGCACTTACGACAAGATGGTTCATTATATAGACCAAATGAAGGAGTTAAATGCTAGGCAGAGTGTAGGAACGTTGTTTGCTTGTTGTGTCGAGGAGAGGGTCATGAATTGAGGGACTGTCCTAGTCTCTTCAATCCTGACCGTTGCTCCTTCACTCATGACAACATTGTCCCTTTCACTCATTCTTTACCCATGGAGGCAATCGTGCCCTCTATCCCCGAGTTTATCTCATGCATGGACTCCTCACTCCCTATGTATGGCTTCACTCCTAGTGATGATGATCACTCATCTGTTGGCCAACAAGGAGAGGAATGGGAGCTCCTAGATGCTCCTGAGTGGGATGAGGAAAGTATTCATTCCATCGGGGAGGCATTAGCAAATCTTTTTGCGGAGGAACCAAATCTTTTTGTCCCTCCACTTTCTTTGCAAGATTTTTCTACACACATTTTTTATGATCCTGTCGAAGTAATTGAGCAGGTGATGATTCTGAGCCTGAGGCTGCTCCCTAGTGGGATGATGAGGGTACTCTCTCTGATGAGGAGGTTTGCAATTCCTCATGGGACGAGGAGGTCCAACTCACCACCGAGGCCCTTGAGTTCTTGGGTTCCCCTCGCTATGATACTTACAATGATGATAGCGTTCTATCCTTGGATCCTACTGGGAGTGAGATAGGGACCACTCCCCCGATTGATTTTTATTTATGTTCTTCCTCTTCTTTATTCCTTGACCCGTCTTCTTCATCTGAGCCTGTGTGGGTTGAGTCTTCACAGGTACTTCAGGAGGACTTGGAGCATTTTGCTCATCTAAATGATGATTGTATCCTCTCTTGTGAGGAGGTTGATCCCTCCTCCATAGCGGAAGCCTCATTCATTGCCTTCTCCTCCTGCCGCCTCCCTGAAGATGACACCTTGCTGGGCAAGCATTATTTTGGTGAGATGAGTGAGGACTCCTCCTCTTCTTACTTTCTACTTCCCCTACCTATGAAGAGCAGGTATTATTATTTAGGTAGGGGAGTAACTATTTTATCGTCGTATCGTTACCCGCTACCGACATGCATATTAGAACAGTTACCTGTACATTTCCTTTTTCATAGACCCATTAGCTAGAACTGTTATGTTTTTAAATAAGTCGTGCTGGGATGACAATAACCCCAGTAGTTATCTTACCTTTTCCTGCAATTCTTATTTCAGCTAGTTTATTTATTTAGTTGTCCTTTATTTTAGTCTGTATATTTTCTTTTGTTTTTGCGGAGCTCACCCCTGCAGGTCATTCTTCTGGCGGATGCTGCAGCTATTTCTTGGTTTACACGCCAATCTTCTGGTATGCTCACTTGCTGAGCATTGGGTAATTTCTTCCCCTAGCCCTCATTTAAATTTCATGTTGATATTTTATGTTGGTTGGTTTAGTTTATGTCTGGGGGAGAGATATTTATTGTACCCACTGCACGTGCACATCTCAGTGCATGCTAGAAGTATTTTATTTTCAGTTATATATGATTTTGTTGCATTTTCATCGCACACCACAACACCCACATGAGCGTGTACTTAGTTGTTGGCGCGTCATGAGTGGAATTCATTTCCTCTGTGTGATTGGGAAATTCATTGTGCTGGCTTTTAAATTAGGTAGTGGAGTAAAATGTTGACTCCGGTGTTCCTAGTCAAGTACTCATGTGAGTATAGGGATTTGTGTAGATTAGATTTCTTTTTATACTTTTAGTTTTATGCATTTCTTTTAGTGTAAATATTGTTTACTCTACTCAAAAGGTGAATCCGGTGTTAATCAAAAGGTAGCATAGGGATGTGTGTAAAGTATCGTTAGATATGTATTGCTCGAGCCGGGAGGAAGGATAATCTTTCTCAATGGCTAAGAACTTGCCCAAAGCGATTCTTGAAGCATAGGCATAGGATAGTTCTTTTGCGTGAGAATGACGTAGGCCATCATTTTGGCCCGGTTGAGCTTTTGTGCCTATTCCTATCGCTCTATCCTTGTTAGCCCAGTTGTGCTTACCCGTTCTTTGATTCAGCCCCACTTTTATCTCACCAAAGCCTAAAAGCCAATCCTAGTCGCACACCCGAATTTGAACTTTAGTTGTTTATTATTTTCATGATTGGGGTGTTGATGTTGTGATATTTTTGTGAAAATGTTGATGCACTTCATTGCTCATCTTGCTGAAATTGTTTTGAAAAGAAAAGAAAAAGAAAAAATTAGAAAAAGAAAAGAAGTGAAAAGAAAAAGAAAACGAAGAAGTGCTTAATTAAAAAATCTTTGTATAAATTTATGATTGGGAGTAGGCGGTATACACACCCATGTTGCAAAAGTCTAAATCTGGGGGTGTGGTGCACTTGCATTTGATGTTGGTGTGCAGGGAGTTGTAATAAAGCTCATTTGGGTTTCAGTGTATCAAGCCTTCGTGTTTATCTTTGTTTACCTCACCATAACCCAAGCCTCATTTAAAACATAAAGTCCTACCGACTCGCGCATTGAACCAATCTAGTGTCGTGGAGAGAATGTGACCGGGCAAGCTTATGGTCTCCGACACCGATGGATTTCGGTGGAGTTTGTACGGAATCCCAACTTTGGCAATGCTTGTCTCAGCGATTATTTTACTTTCTCCGTATGCGTGACCGGATGATTCACCGTGACTCCAATTTTGAGTAGAAGTAATATTTATTACTCTTGTAGAAATTTATAAACGATGTGTATAATTAGAAATCTTCTCTATTATTTTCCTATGCAAATGAGCATGCGACTTCGCATGGTACTCCATTTTGTAATTTTAAGCTAGCTATTTCTTTTTCCCGCCTGCTTAGGATTGGTTTGCTCGGGACGTGCAAACAGGTAAGTCTGGGGGTGTGATGAGTCCCATTTATATACACATATTTGGACTCATCTAGGCTAGTTTTCACGGACTTGCACTTCATTTCTAGTTCATTAATGCGTATATTTCACTTGTTCACTCTTCTCACACTAAGTGCACTTTAGGCCCGTTGTGGTGTGCAATTGCATGCTTTGTTATTGGGGGCAAGCAAAATGTGCTCCCCATTCTTTTTATGCGTTTATGCTTGAGCTGAGGGGTATTCCCAGCTGGGTTGTGGCTGATGTAGGTGGACGGTTCATCCATTTTCTTTACCCGGAATTCATGTCTACGTATATCGCACGGTCGTGCATTTTCCTTGACGCACGGTCGAATGCGATCGTGCGTTCTCTTCTGTGGTGAAAATGATGTTCTGTCGTTGATCGTGCGTCTCTACGCACGGGAAGATGCCCGTGCGTGATGGAATCGCACGATCAACCTGTTTAACCTTGTTTTTGGCTGATCTAAATTTGCCCGTGCGTTTTCATGCACGGTCGGCTTCGACCGTGCGTGAGTAAAATGCACGGGCGCTCCAGCTTCATCTACCTGGCCTGCCTGTTTGTTAAATATCGCACGGTCCACGCACGGTCGTGCGTTCGACCGTGCGTGACCAATTTCTGACTATTTTTCTATTTAAGCGCAGATTTCCGCCCTAAGGAGGATCGACATTTTTTCCTCGCGCCAAAAGCTCTAGTTCCGCGCCATTTTTGCCACTCCATCACCACCACCTTCGGGAGGAGCTCTGACCACCATTCTCTTGCAAATCTCAAGCCGGAGTGTCCTCTAGGCCTCCTCCATTATTCGTGCACCTCCAAAGATCCATTGTGAGGTCTGAGCTGTAAGACTTGTTTATGGTCTGAGATCTGGAGGAGATATAAACCCTATCTGGCACACTGCTAGAAGGGAGAAGGGGGAAAGTGGATTACCCAAGATAAGGGGAACCACTATAAAATTCGGTGTGTCTTTTCTGTGTGTGCTCTTATTCTTGAAAGCTCTGATCAGTTTTATTTTTGTTTATAATCAAGAACTGCAATTGTTTTTCAAATAACCTATTCACCCCCCCCCCCCCCCCCCCCCCCCCCCCTCTAGGTGATTAGCTACCCTTAATTAAAGTCTTTCAAGTGGTATCAGAGGGAGGTTGTTCAAGAAAAGGTTTAACAGCCTGAACAAGATCTTCTAAGGGTAGATTTCTTAAGTCGTGATGGCTAACACAAAAGGTAACAAAGAATTGACATCTATGAAGCTACCAATTTGCAGAAAAGAAAACTTTGGGATTTGGAAGGAAAGGGTCAGAATTTTCATGGAAGCCTCTGATCCTAGGATATACATAACTGTTCTAGAGGGACCTTTCGTACCTATGAAGGTTTCATTTACAGATGGAAGTATCAAGACTCCTAAAACTTATTCTGAGATGACCAAAGATGAAGTGATTCTGGCCTCCATGGATAAGAGAGCTCAGAACATCATTGTTAGTGCTATTGAGGATTCAACCTTTCAAAACTTAGTTCATTGCAAAACTGCCAAAGAAATGTGGGAATCTCTCATTGTCTATATGGAAGGGACTGAAGAAGTCAGAGATGACAGGAAGTCTCTTCTAAATCAGCAATATGAAGCTTTCAGACAAGACAAGAAAGATTCAATAGCAGTCTGCTATGAAAAATTCTTCAAAATTGTAAATGGTCTAAAAACTTATGGAAGAACTTTCACAGATTATGAGCTGAATGATAAATTCTTAAGATCACTGAACAAAGAATGGGATATCAAGATCTGTGCAATCAGGGAAATGGGAAATCTGGGAAATATTCAGCCACAGAATTTATATGGGAAACTCTTGTCCCATGAACTCCATCTGAATACCAGAAAAGCTGAGGAAGGACACAGCAGGGAAAATCCTATTGCTCTGAAAGCAGAAAGCTCCAAGAAAAGCAAAGAAAGAATGTCATCATCCCCCAGGATACCATCTGAATCAGAAGAATTAGAAACCAGTAATTCTGATTCTGAAATATCAGATGGTGAATTGGCACTCTTCACCAAATAGCTAAAAAGGATGTTGAGAAGAAAACAACACTGGAAAACTAGACCCTCTCAGTCATCCAGATCTAAGAAGCACTCAAATTCTTCAGAGGGATTCAAACAAGACTCCAAGAAGGACATGTATAACTCTAAACACAATAAATTCAATTCAGAAGAAATTGTGTGTTTTGGTTGCAGGAAATCAGGACACATGATTGCTGATTGTCCTTCAAAGAGAAAGAACAACAGGAAATCTGTTGAAAGGAGGCACAAATCTGACAAGAGACATGAGAAGAGTCTAATAGCCAAGAAAGGCAAAGTCACTCTTAGTGACAGTGAATCTCAATCATCAGACTCAGATAGTGAGGAGGCACTCATAGCTCTGATGGCTGCCAATGAAAGTGAAGACATTCTAAATCATAGACCTATGATAAGAGCCCCAATATCAAGGTCTGATAGTGAACATGATGAAGAAGAAAATGCAGGACTCATGACACTGAGTGATCAAGAAGATCAGGAGACAACTACTGATGTAAAGGTACTTGATAAAACTCCTTTATCTGATTCTGAACCTGAAATAGATTCATTCTCTTCTGATGAAAATAACTCACAATCTAACTTTCATGAAGATGAAATTATTGAGAAATATCAATTACTTCTTAAAGCACATAAAAAGAGTAAAAGACACGATAAAAGATTACAAAAAGAAATATCTGAATTAAAGCAAACTAATTCCCAAAACTCTGAGGCAGCTGAGAGGCTGAATCAGACAAGCAAAGAACTTAGCAAACTAAAAGTCATGTCTATTATTCACATACAGACTTTATGCAATAAGGAGAAGTTAATAAAAGAACATGAAGCAAACTCCTAGCAGAAAGGAAGCTTGTAGCAAAATTCTCAAAACCACAAACTGTTCTTCCCATAATAGACACATTTTCTGCACAATACAGAAATGGCATAGGATATGATAGGAAGGCAGATAATAACCCTAAAAGTAATGACAAAGCACCTATGCAACCTATAAAATTCAACAAAGCCATGCCTATCACAAATAAGCATGATCAAAAAGGTGTGCATAAGTTTTATAAGGGTGAGTGTTCTAATAGCATAGATGATTCAATTCAACCAAGTAACAATGATGCCAAATCACTATGCAAAGAAAAAGTATTAACTCATCATGACTCTTTTATATTTAAAGCAAACACTAATGCTGTAAAGAAAACTGAACCAGTAAAATTTAATAAAAGAACTTCCATAGCTCCTTTGAATAAGGTAATTAAGCAAAATATGAGTCAACATAAAGAAGTGAGAAGACCTCCAAGGAGATATAACAGATATGAATGCTGGTGCTGTGGAAGGGTTGGACATTTTGCTCTTGACTGTTGGTTCAATCCAACTGTTCCAAGATTCAACTATGGGAGACCAGTACTCAGACCTATGGCAACTGTCACAGAACAAAGGATTATTCAACAACTAAATATTCCAGCTCATACTAACAAGGCTCTAGGACCCAACTTGGTGTGGGCTCCTAAGAAAAGGTAATTTCTTGTTGCTGGGTAGTCCAAAGACCAATCAACTTCCTATCTGGTACTTGGACAGTGGGTGCTCTATGCACATGACAGGAACAAAAAGTCTGCTGAATGATTACACTCCTGTGAAGAATGGACCAAAGGTTATCTTTGGAGGGTCTGAAAAAGGTAAAACTAAAGGTAATGGTAAAATCACAAATGGAATTGTCACCGTCACCAAAGTTGCTCATGTTGATGGATTGCAACACAATCTGATCAGCATAAGTCAATTGTGTGATATTGGGTATGACATTTCATTCCACAAGGATGAGTGCCTGATTAAGAAAGAGAATGAGATAATTCTCTCAGGCACTAGGTGTGGCAACATTTACTGCCTAAACTTTATATGTTCTGATCAAGCTAATTCCATATGCTTAGTAGCAGAGAATAAAGTTTCTAGTAGTGTTCAATGGCATAAAAGGTTAGCCCACATAAACTATAAGACTATAAATAAGCTTATCTCAAAAGACCTAGTGAGAGCTGGGCCTAAGTGGAAGTGTGTGCAGGAGGGTCCATGCCATGCTTGTCAAATGGGTAAACAGACTAAGTCATCCTTCAAACCAATAGGTGAGAAGGATTCCATTAGATGTCTATACCTACTTCACATGGATCTATTTGGACCAATGTCAATCCATAGCTTAGGAGGAAATTCGTACACCCTTGTAATTGTTGATGATTATTCCAAATTCACATGGGTATTCTTCCTTAAACATAAGTCAGACACTTTAGAAATATTTACCAGTTTTGTTAGGCAAATCATCAATGAAATAGGAAATCCTGTAGACAAAATTAGAAGTGATCATGGGACTGAATTTCAGTCAGGTGCAATGACCAAATTTTGTGAAAATCAAGGCATTTCTCAAGAGTTCTCATCTCCTAGAACTCTCCAACAAAATGGGGTTGCTGAGAGAAGAAATAGAACCCTTATTGAAGCTAGTAGGAGTATGCTAAGTGATTCTTCTCTTCCTGAGTTTTTCTGGGATGAAGCTGTAAACACAGCATGCCATGTGCAGAATAGGGCTCTCATCAACAAAAGACTAGATAAGACCCCATATGAGTTGTTGAAAGGTAAGAACCCACTTTAGCCTATTTCAAAATATTTGGTAGTAAATGCTTTGTATTAAATAATGGAAAGCACCATCTCACTAAATTTGCTGAAAAAGCACATGAGGCAATTTTTATTGGGTATAGCTATCAAAGTAGAGCCTATAGAATTTTCAACAAAAAGTCAAATAGGATAGAAGAATCTATACATGTTGTATTTGATGAAACCAACCTTATTTATAAGGATCTGGGAAGTTTAGCAAGTTGTGCAGGTTCTACACAGAAATTGAAGGAGATGAATATCAATGAACAACACAATGAGGAGAATGAAGAAATTAATGAGACTGTAATTGTAACTAGAGAGGATGAACCTCAAGCAGAAGACAATTATGAAGAACCTACTACTGTTGAAGAACCACCACATCCAGAACCTCCAGAAGAACCTACTCAAACATATGCACCAGAATCTCAAAGGGAAAAATGAAAGATGGAGGAATGCAACCAAACATCTGAAGGATCATCCCAAAGAACAGATCATAGGAAATCCAAATGATGGTGTGCAAACTAGAAGAGGAAACTCAATACATGAGGCCTTGCATCACAGCTTTCTATCCAAAATAGAGCCTAAGAAGTTTGATGCAGCCAATAAGGACACTTCATGGATATTAGCTATGCAAGAAGAGCTAAATCAATTTGAAAGGTGCAAAGTCTGAATATTGGTTCCAAGACCAAAGAAACACAAAGTCATAGGGACAAAATGGGTATTTAGGAATAAGCTGGATGAAAATGGCGTGATTATAAAAAACAAAGCAAGGTTGGTTGCCCAAGGATATAGACAGGAGGAAGGCATAGATTTTGATCAAGTGTTTGCTCCTGTGGCAAGATTGGAGGCAATCATATTATTCCTGGCATTTGCAGCACACACTGGATTCATAGTTTATCTAATGGATGTAAAGTCAGCATTCCTTAATGGAACAATATTGGAGGAAGTATATGTTGAACAACCCCCAGGTTTTATTGACTCTAATCATCCAAATCATGTCTATCTATTATTAAAAGCATTGTATGGTCTGAAACAGGCACCTAGAGCCTGGTATGAGACATTATCTAGATTTCTCAGTGAGAACAAATTCTCAAGAGGAAAGATAGATAAGACATTGTTTCTTAGGATAGTTAAAGGTCACATTATTCTAGTACAAATATATGTAGATGATATAATATTTGGCTCAACTGATAATAACCTTTGCAAAAGGTTTACAAACCTTATGCAAGGGAAATTTGAAATGAGCAGCATGGGTGAGCTTAAATACTTCTTAGGACTCCAAGTGAAATAGTCTGAGGAAGGAATTTTCATTTCTCAGACCAAGTACACAAAAGAGATTATCAAGAAGTTTGGAATGGAAAATTCCACTGTCATGAAGACACCAATGGCAGCAAATATGTCACTGGATGTTGGGGAAATGATTTCTCTTAACCTCTAGAAATAAGTTGAATATGAACTCTAAGAAAGAAAAACAAGGTTAAGTAAATATGCGTCGAATACTATTCGACGCAACATCGAAATGAAGTCGACGTTTCCTTCAGATTGAGTCGAAGTAACTTTAGGAAGATTTCGACGTATGTGTTGTCGATGCTACTCTGATTTCTAGTCGACGCATATGGAGAAGTCGACGCACCTTAGTCGACGCACCTTCCTTATTCTCCTCTCGACGTCCAGCCAAGAAGAACTCGACGTTTACGTTGAATGGTAATCGACGCACGTTGATTTATATGACAGATTTAAATATGCGCCAGATCTCTTTCCTTCTTTCAGTAGATCTGATTTGTATGGAATAAATGTCAATATTTTATAGCCGTTCTGAATCATTCTTTCCTTATATCTGATTCTTGGCTAATTTGATTAAACTTATTTGGACATTATTTGAAATCAGAATTAGTTCTTTCCTTCTACAGAAATAAATATTATGGAAACATTTTCATCTTTCTATTTCTCTGACTGATAATTGATTATCCTCTTATAGTATTATTTTGAATTAACAGAGCTATAAATAAAGAGGAGGTCGACAGAAAAATGAGAACAAGTGATCTACCACATACATTTGAAATAGAGGAAAAGCTCCCAAAAAGAATACAGAGATAAGCTGAGAAAAGTGATAGTGTGCTGCAGAGACAAAGCCTTCATCTTCTCCTTCATCTTCTGAAGCCACTCTGCTGCAAATTCTGATAGCTCTCACATAAGAGAGAAAAGCTACAAATCTTCTTCTCTCTATAGAAGAAAGATTTAATTCACTTCTTGTGCTTCCAATCTTCTTGCTAGGAAGAAGATTCATTCTTGTTCTTATTTTTTTCTTCTTTCATATTCTTACTTAAATATTGTAAAAGAGTTTTTAGAATCTCTCTTCAAAAAATTCAGTGTACTGGTTCTAAGAGTCTCCTTGTCAAAAGACTCAGGGTGGTTCTAAGAGTCTCCTTGTCAAAAGACTCAGGGTGGTTCTAAGAGTCTCCTTGTCAAACGACTCAGGGTGGTTCTAAGAGTCTCCTTATCAAAAGACTCAGTGCAAGATAGTGAATTCCTACCAAGGGGGTAGAAGAGTGGACTACCCAAAGTTTGGGGAACCACTATATTTTCTTGTGTTGTGCTGTGATTTCTTTTCTTGCATTTACTTTCTTTACTTGTTTAATTCTTGTTGGTGTGTGGGAAGCTATAATCTGTGATCATACACATATATATTAACTTTGCACAAAATAATTTCTAATCTCTATTCACCCCCCCCCCCCCCCTCTAGAGAATTCTAGTGAGGTAAATTGTGCACTTTCAATTGGTATCAGAGCCAGGTTGATCTAAAAAGGTTAACTCCTTGATCAAAAAGATCCTACCTCTTATTTATATATATACTTTTCTAACAATCAATTTTCACATGGCCCAAATCAAAGATTATGCTTCCACCAGACCACCAATGTGCAATCTTGAAAAGTTTGCAGTTTGGAAAACAAGAATCAGAATTTATATGAACTCCATTGATGCTGACTTGTTTAATATTACTGTGACAGGTCCCCCAGAGCCCTATAGAAAGGATGCAAGTGGCAATGTCACACAAACACTTGTTCTAAGATCTGAGTGGACAGAGGATGAGAAGAAGGCTAGAACATATGATCTAATGGCCATGAACATACTTGTCTCAACTCTCTCAGATGACATCTTTCAAAGGGTTGTTGACTGTGAATCATCCAAAGAAATTTGGGATGCTCTTACAAAGATGGTGGAAGGAAGTGCTGATGAAAAGAAAGATAAGAAGGCCCTATTGATCTCCCAATATGAGAACTTCCAAAAGAAGAATGAAGAGAGTATCTCTGAGATGTATGACAGATTCAGTCTAATCATCAACCAATTGAAAAACTTGGATAGAGAGATCTCCCTCACTGAGATTAATGACAAATTGCTAATGAGCCTCCCCAGTTCATGGGACTCAAGAATATGGGCAATAAGAGACACAAGAGGACAAAAGGAAATCTCTACAGATGCTCTCTTAGGAAAACTCAAATCCTATGAGCAACTACTAAAAACTAGAGAAGAGAAGAAAAGAAGAGAAAACACTCCAATCTCCTCAAAAGACAGGAACATAGCTTTAAAGGCAACAGAAGAAAGGACTCCTGTCACTGAAGAAGAACTATTCAGTTTCCTAGCCAGAAGATTTGAGAAATGGGTCAAGACAGATGGATCAAAAAGTAGGGAGTCAAAACCAAGGTATGACAAAACTCCCACTAAAGAAATTATTTGCTATTCTTGCAGGAAACCTGGACATATTGCACCAGAATGTCCAGAGAATGGTGAAACAAAGAAAGATCTGAAAAGAAAGGATCTCAAGAAAAAGGGGAAGAAGAAAAAAAGAGGCTTTATTGCAGAAGCCTGGAGTGAAACAGACTCTGAGGATAGTTCATCCTCTGAGAGTGACAATGAAGAATCTAGGCAAGAAGACATATGCTTGATGGCCTTTGAAGGCCCCAAGAATGATGATGGTGCTAAATCCTGGAGTGAGACAGGATCAGAAGAAAGCATATCTTCTGAAGATGAAAAAGAAAATAGCCTTATTCTCATAGAGGAATCTGAGGATAAGGATGAGGTAAGCATCTTTGATGAAATAGATTTTCAAAGTGATAAATTCAGACATGATTTTATGGGAATGTGTCTAGATCAATTAAAAGCTAAACAAGAAATCAATGACCTAAAAGAACAAATTCATATGGTCAAGAACCAAAGAAATAAAAAGGATATAAGCTCAATAGATCATGTATTAAGGGCTAACATAAGAGAGAAGGAAATAGAAAGGGATAGAATAGAAAATCAGTTTCTTAAGGATAAGGTTTCTCAGGCAAAGGCCTTTGAAGAATCAATAAAAATGAGAAGCCAAACTCTTAAAAAAATCACTGAAAAACAAACAATAAGACACAAAAATATTGGGCTAGGGGCTGATCCATTAATCAGCCTAATTCCATCCAACAAGCCTGCATGGATGAGCCCTGTAAAATTCACTAAACCCATCCAATCAGCAAACCAAGAAAAAGAATCACAACATAAGAAAGGACACTTCTTCAAGGAAATAAAGGAATTTGATGAAACATCATATTATTCAGCTGATGACTCAGAAACTTCATCTAAAGAGACCACTAAACCAAAAGAAACAACATACAAAGGAGTAAAAACAGAAAAAGATAAAATGAAAATTTATGAAGACACAGTCGCGTCGACTTCATATCGACGCATGAATGATAATGCGTCGACTTCTACTCGACGTACCCTCTTAGATGCCTCGACCTCTACTCGACGCATGAATAAAGATACGTTGACATCCAATCGACGCAACTTCCTCCATGCGTCGATACTAGATCAACGCAATCTAAGGAATGCGCCGAATATAAATTGACGCAACTATCAACATGCGTCGAATAGATATCAACGCACAAAAGTTCAGAGCAACTTAAATACCTTTCCTCCAAAAGCCTTTCATCCTAACACATATTCAGGACCCATTCATCCCAATCATGATTTCTATCCTAATCTACACCTCTATCATGATTTCTATCCTAAACATGGTAACCAAAATTCCCATTTTAACCAAAATTTCTATCCTAACCAAAATAAAACTTTCTATTTTGATCAACCCTTTTATCCTTCTCTAAACTCAAATTATCATAATAATAAGATAATCAAGTGCCATATATGTAACAAAACTGGCCACCTTGCCAAACAATGCTGGTATAACCAATCAAACTATCTGTAAAAATTAGTCCAAGGCTGACTTAGAACTAGGTAGAGATAAACACCTAGAATTCTTCAGGAAAATTAAAAGTCACGTCAATCTCTAATCAACGCACCGTCGATAACTCAAATCTATAAGTAAAATTGACGCATGCATCGACTCCACTCGACGCATACGTCGATAGGAAATCCTATCATCCCAAGTCAGACTATATCGACGCTCACGTCGAATTCCTCTCGACGTAACGTCGACTTCATGAAAACGAGCGGCAATACCAAAATATTTTCGGTCACATCCACGGAAGTACCGAATAAGCCTCGACTTGAGCCCAGTTTCGATGCTTCACCTGACTTAAATAGTCTCTTCAGTTAGAAGCCTTCACTTCTCTGCATCTTTCATCCTTCTTGCTCCTCAGACAAGCCGACTTCTTCCTCTCTCTTTCACTAACCTAAAATGGATCCAAAGACCAACTCAGGATTCGACATTGACCTTGAGTCCTTCCAAGCAGCCGCAGAAAACTACAAGAGCATCATTGCTCTCTTTACTGAAGCTGTCCTGAACAAACTTATCTCCACAAGAAGTAAGCTCCTGGAAACAGAACTCACAGAGCTGACAACTAATGTTCAAATATCTGAACAAGGAGAAATTCAAGGAACAATCTATGAGACACCTGTCTCAATCTCAGCAGAACATATTAGGGCCACCTTTGATCTACCATCAGGTATATCCTAATATCATCTTTGTTTAAATGAAATAAGGAAAGAAAAAGAGCCTCTAAAAAGAATGACTAAAAGAGTCTTAATTATTTCCCTATTAGGTGATGAATCCATTGAACTCACACCTGATGAAATCAAGCACTTGCTCACCACCATGAATTTCTCAAAAGATAAGCCAATCCATCTGAAAAAGATAGACTTTTCTGATGAGTACAGATTGCTGGCAGACTTAGTAGGGAAGATACTACTATGCAAGATATCAGCCCATGATGCAGTGCCCAAGCTGCAACTGAACATCATGGGGGCCCTTGTGCTGAAGAAGAAGGTGGACTGGGCCAGCTGTCTTCTCAAAATGATAGCTTCCAAATACTCTCACAAGGAAAATGCCTACATGAGAATCATGAGCCAAGTACTCTTCCACTCCTTCCCTGACCTATGTAGGTCAAAAGGAATCCCCATTCCTCGAGGGAATAGGATGTCAATTGCTCTCTTTTCTAAGTGGACCAGGCAAATCCCTAAGCCTGGTTCCATCCCTGAAAGAACTCCTTCTCCTCTTTCTCCTCCTCCTCCTCAAAGAGACAACCCTTCTCTACCACCATCATCCACTCAAATACTCTCTACTACCATCACAACTCCTACTCTACCTATCTCTTCTCAAACACCTGCTCAAACAGAAGTTTCTCCTTCTCTTCCTCCTCCAAATTTCCCATCTTCTCTACCTCCATTATCACCCTTACCTCATGAATCAACTCACTTCTCTCCTCCTTTGTCACATCTTCCTGCTCCATCACCTCCTCACCTTTCACACCATGAAACATCTTCATCCACTGAGGCTCTCATCACTCAGTGCATCAAATCAGCAGCTGAAAAATTCCAAGTGATGCTGGATGAGCATTGCTCCTAAATTCATTCCTCCATACTTCACATGCACACCCAAATAGATGGGGTCAGTGCCTCTGTGCAAGGCCTAAAGACCTCTCTCTTTTCCTCTAGAGTGACAAGGTCTTTCTTAACCTCCCTGGCCTAGAAGGTCAAGAAGGGGGAGAATCTAGATGAAGAGCAGCTCTCCAATCCTAAATCTCTCTCTCACAAGTCCCCTCCTTCTTCAAAATCTGACAAAATCCTTGGGAATGAGATAGTACCTGAGCTTCACAATGATGAACAAACTATAGAGGTACTTCATATAGCAAGAGAGGCTGCAAGTCAAGTAGTACTATTACAAGGGGAGGCAAGCAGAGAAGAAACTGAAAAGGAAGATATAGCAGTTGGGAAGAAAGATAAAGAAACTACAAATCAGGGGGAGCTGGATACTGATATGAATGAAGCTGGAGATAATAGTCGAGCTGGAACTGGAGCTGGAGAAAGATTAAAGGAGGTTCCATCCCAGGGGGAGCAATCTGCTCAGGGGGAGCTAGGTGCACTTCCTACAAATGAGAAAGAGAAACCCTCCTCTCCTAAAACAGTAGTATTCAAGAGAAAGAGAAAGACCCCTCCTGAGTAATATTTGAAAACAATGCTGATATATCTTACCCTATAGTTGAATACTACTTGGTATGAACATGAAAATATGTTTATATGATTCTGAAAATTTGTTCATATTTCTTTTCTATACAAATGCTGTGCTGGATTGATTTTATGCTAATACAATTTCTCTCTAAGTAGGGTTAAGACAAATAGGGGGAGATTGTTGGTGAAATGATTTCTCTTAACCCCTAGAAATAAGTTGAATATGAATTCTAAGAAAGAAAAACAAGGTTAAGTAAATATGCGTCGAATACTATTCGACGCAACGTCGAAATGAAGTCGACGTTTCCTTCAGATTGAGTCGAAGTAACTTTAGGAAGATTTCGACGTATGTGTGATGAGTCCCGATTATATACACATATATGGACTCATCTGGGCCGTTTATCTAGTCATTCCACTGCACTTTAGCCTTGTTTTAGCTTATATTTGTTATCACTAGCTATGTGCACTTCTAGGCCCATTTTGGTGTTATTTCGTATCTTTCTTTGTTATTAGTTTTCTTGCGATATTAAGTCTCACTTTCAGTGGCTAGACTTGTGTCCGGTGCAATTCTGCACAGGAACACTGCGCACGATCACCGGTTCTATTGCGCACGACCACTGGTCGTGCGCCACTGATCGTGTGCACTTAACCCTTTTTTATGAGTTCTGTTTGGTGCAGTGCGCACGACCATCTACGCTAGTGCGCACAACCATCTACGCTAGTGCGCACGACCACCGGTCATGCGCCACTGTTCGTGCACGCTTATCATCAATTTCATGAGTTCTGTTTCAACCAGTGCGCACGACCATCTACGCTAGTGCGCACGACCACCGGTCGTGCGCCACTGGTCGTGCGAACATGTTATTTTATAATTTCTGTCTTTGCAGGCTCCGTCCAAGCAGAGCGCACGATCACAGGATTCTAGTGCGCACGACCACTGGTCGTGCGCCAATGACCGTGCACACTGTTTATTCCAGCGCCTATAAAATGACCTGCTCGCGATTTTAGGTCAGATCGGGAATTTCAGCCGCCGTTTTCCGCCCGGTTCCGTCCAGATTCGCCCCTCCACCGTCGTCCACCATATGGAGGTGCTCCGGGCTTGCTCTTCACGCCAATCTTGAGCCGGAGTTTCCTCTCGGCCTCCTCCTTCATCCAAGAGCTCCAAAGGAAGACCTAGCCGCCATTACCATCAAGCAAGAGGAAGTTTGCAACCTCTACCGGATCGTGACACGAAGAAGACGGGTCCATTGGAGAGTCGTGACAGCTCTCTCTACCCCGGGTGTAGTTGCAGACTGAGCTTGGATGCGGATTGACAACCCGGCGATTCCAACCGTGAATCTCCAACAAGCCTTCGGATTCGGTCGATTTCTTGCCTTGTTCTCTTCTTATTGATGTATGTATGTAGTTAGATCTATGTACTAAGATGAAGTAGCACTTAAAATTGCTCTTATTTCTATATATTTCATGTCTATGTGAAATACCCTTTTTGTTTATTTGTGTGCTTGAGGAGCGCCCCATTCCATTTTCCACTCCACCACCGTGTCCGGTGCCGCCCTAGCAATTGCTAGTGGCGTGCTTGTCGAAGAGGTGCTTGCGACCCTCATTCCGCTAGCCTACTCGTCCACTCGCCTACCAAAGCGTGGCATCGCGGCCCGTATTCCATCCCGCCTAACGAAGCAGTGCGCTCAAGGCCTGCACAGTTCGATTCCGCTTGCCTACTCGTCCATCCGCCCTTGCGACGCAGCGCGCTCAAGGCCTGCCTAGTCTCCATCCCGCCAAGCGAAGCATTGCATAGCGGCATTGCATAGGAGTAGTTGATAGCTTTTATTTTACTTTCCAAAAGCCAACCCAACTCCCCCGCATTCCATCCGATTTAAGGACTTCAATCTCAAGTCCTTCCTCGAAACCTAACTCCACCTTACTGTGTTCCTCAAGAGACCGACACTCGGGGATTTTCCCCATTATTATTACTTGCGCGACCGGTGCACTTGCCGAATCATCGCATCAAGTTTTTGGCGCCGTTGCCGGGGAACACAGACGTGTGAGTTTTCTTGAGAGGGAGAGCCGAGAGATAGTAGTTCTTCCATTGTGTATAGCCGCCTTTTTAATTTTTGTTTGCTTTTACTTATTTACTGCTTGTTTTTATTTCTTTCCCTCTTATTTTAAAGTTTTAGGCAAGTCTAATCCAAGAAGTTTTATTAGTTGTGTAGATTTCCTTGCAAAGAATTTCAGTTTCTTTTTATCTGCTTTGAATTTTGAAAATGTCGTCATGGGATATTTCCCCTAGCTTTAATGATAAGATGGTTTATTATATAGACCAAATGAATGAGTTAAATGCTAGGCAGTGTAGGAACATTGTTTGCTTGTTGTGTCGAGGAGAGGGTCATGAATTGAAGGACTGTCCTAGTCTTTTCAAGCCTGACCGCCACTCCTCCACTCAGGACAACATTGTCCCTATCGCTCATTCTTTACCCATGGAGGCAATTGTGCCCTCTACCCCTGAGCTTGTCTCGTGCACGGACTCCTCACTCCCTGTTTATGGCTTCACTCTCAGTGATGATGATCACTCATCTGTTAGCCAACAAGGAGAGGAATGGGAGCTCCTAGATGCACCTGAGTATGATGAGGAAAGTATTCTTTCCATCGGGGAGGCTTTAGCAGATCTTTTTGCGGAGGAACCGAATATTTTTGTCCCTCCAGTTTCTTTGCATGATTTTTCTACACATATTCTTTATGATCCTATCGAAGTAAAGGAGCTGGGCGATGCTTCTGACTCAGAGGGTGCTCCAAAGTGGGATGAGGATGTCATTTTCCCTGAGGGGGAGAATGAATACTTTGAACACGATGATGCACCTCGGTGGGATGAGGAGGATACTCTCTCTGATGAGGAGGGTTGCACTTCTTCATGGGACAAGGAGGTCCAAATCACCACTGAGGCTCCTGAGTTCTCAAGTCCCCCTCGCTATGATATTTACGATGATGATAGCGATCTACCCTTGGATCTTGCTGGGAGTGAAACTGGGATCACTCCCCAGATTGTTGATGATCTACGTTTTTCTTCTCGTTTCTTTCTGGACCCCCCTTCTTCTTCCGAGCCTGTGCAGGTTGAGTCTTTACAGGTGCCCCGGGAGGACTTGGAGCTTTTTGCTCAAGTCAATGATGAGAGTATCCTCTCATGTGAGGAGGTTTATTCCCCCTCCGTTGAGGAAGCTCCACCCATTGCCTTTTCCTCCTGCTGCCTCCCTGTTGACGATACCTTGCTAGGCAAGGATGTGTTTTGTGAGATGCGTGAGGACCAGGCCTCCTCCTTTTCTTACATTCTCTACCTTCTACCTGTGAGGAGCAGGTATTTATATTTAGTTAGAGGGGTGACTGCTCTGTCTCCGTATCGGTACCAGCTACCGAAACGGATAATGGAGAAGTTACCTGTGCATTTTCTTTTTCATAGGCCCATTAGCTAGAACCGTTTTAATTTAGAATAAGTCGTGCTGGGATGACAATAACCCCAGTAGTTATCTTTCTTTTCTGCATTTTTATTTCTTCTAATCATGTTTAGTTAGTAGTACTTTCTTTTCAGTTTTCTTTTGTCTTTTGTTTTTGCGGAGCTGACCCCTGCAGGTATCTTCTCTGGATGGCGGATGCTGCAGTTTAGTCGTGGTTTAAACTCCAATCTTCTGGTATGCTCACTTGCTGAGCATTGGGTACTCTCTTCCCCTAGCCCTATTTTGATTTTCCTGTCATATATTATGCGGATTGTTTAGTTTAAGTCTGGGGGAGAGTAGTTTTGTTCACCCACTCACGTGCACTCATACATAGCATGCCAGAAGTATTTTATTTTCAGTTTTATTATTTGTTCATTTTCATTGCACACCACAGCACCCACTTGAGCGCGTACTCATCTGTTTGCTTGCTCTGTTGTGAATTTAATTCTTCTGCTTATTTGGGAAAGTTTAGGTGATGGTTTAGGACTATGTAGCAGAGTAAAATGTTGACTCCCGTAGTGCTCCTAGTCGAGTGCTCGGTTGCATAGAAATTTGTGTAGAGTAGACTTCTTTTTATACTATGGTTTTATATTTTTCTCTATTAGTGTAAATGTTGTTTACTCTACTCAAATGGTGAATCCGGTGTGAATCAAACGGTAGCGTAGGGATGTGTGTAAACGATCGCTAGACTCGTATTGCTTGAGTCGGGAGAAAGGAGAATCTTTCTCAGTGGCTAGAACTTGCCCCAAGCGATTCTTGAAGCATGGGTATACGGTTAGTCAATTGTGTGAATGTGATATAGGCCATCATTTTGGCCCGGTTGAGCCGTTGTGCCTATCCCTACCGCTATATCCTCGCTAGCCCAGTTGTGCCTACCCGTTATTTGATTCAGCCCCACTTTTATTTCACCAAAGCCCAAAAGCCAATCCTAGTCGCACACCCAAATCTGAGCTTTAGCTGTTTATTATTTTCATGAGTTGGGTTGTTGATGTGGTAATATGTTTGTGAAGATGTGGATGTGTCCTTTTGTTTATTTGCTGAAAATGATAAGAAAAAAAAAATGAGAAAAAGAAAAGAAGTTAAAAAGAAAGGAAAGAGAAGGAGTGTTTAATTGAAAATCTTTATGTATATATTTATGTTTGGGAGTAGGCGGTGCACGCACCCATGCTGTTAAGTCCAAGTCTGGGGGTGTTGTGTACCCGCGTGTTTGTGTGGTGAATGAGGATAGTTTCCTGCATTAGCTCATTTGGGTTTAGTATTTGAACCATCGTCTTTATCATTGTATACCTCACCGTAACCCAAGCCCCATCTCTAACCTAAAGTCCTACCGACTCACGCTATGAACCAATCTAGTGCCGTGGAGAGAATATGACCGGGTGAGCCTATGGTCGCCGACACCGATGGATTTCGGTGGAGTTTGTCCGGCATCCCAATCTTGGGCAATGCTCGTCTCAGCGTTTAGTTTACTTTCTCCGTATGCATGACCGAACGATTCACCGCTGTTCACCATTTTGAGTAGTTGTAATATGCTTTTACTCTTTTAGAAATATATAGACTGTTTATATAATCAGAAATATTCTCTACTATTCTTCTTATGCACGTGAGCATGCGACTTCGCATGGTACTCTGTATTGTAGTTTTAAGCCATCTACTTTTCTTTCCCCGTTCGCTTAGAATTTGTTTGCTCGGGACGCGCAAACAGGTAAGTCTGGGGGTGTGATGAGTCCCGATTATATACACATATATGGACTCATCTGGGTCGTTTATCTAGTCATTCCACTGCACTTTAGCCTTGTTTTAGCTTATATTTGTTATCACTAGCTATGTGCACTTCTAGGCCCATTTTGGTGTTATTTCGTATCTTTCTTTGTTATTAGTTTTCTTGCAATATTAAGTCTCACTTTCAGTGGCTAGACTGGTGTCGTACGCTGGAACAGGTGTCGTGCAGGTGTTTCCGGTGCAATTCTGCACAGGAACACTGCGCACGATCACCGGTTCTATTGCGCACGACCACTGGTCGTGCGCCACTGATCGTGTGCACTTAACCCTTTTTATGAGTTCTGTTTGGTGCAGTGCGCACTACCATCTACGCTAGTGCGCACGACCACCGGTCATGCGCCACTGTTCGTGCGCGCTTATCATCAATTTCATGAGTTCTGTTTCAACCAGTGCGCACGACCATCTACGCTAGTGCGCACGACCACCGGTCGTGCGCCACTGGTCGTGCGAACATGTTATTTTATAATTTCTGTCTTTGCAGGCTCCGTCCAAGCAGAGCGCACGATCACAGGATTCTAGTGCGCACGACCACTAGTCGTGCACCAATGACCGTGCGCACTGTTTATTCCAGCGCCTATAAAATGACCTGCTCGCGATTTTAGGTCAGATCGGGAATTTCAGCCGCCGTTTTCTGCCCGGTTCCGTCCAGATTCGCCCCTCCACCATCGCTCACCATATGGAGGTGCTCCGGGCTTGCTCTTCACGCCAATCTTGAGCCGGAGTTTCCTCTCGGCCTCCTCCTTCATCCAAGAGCTCCAAAGGAAGACCTAGCCGCCATTACCATCAAGCAAGAGGAAGTTTGCAACCTCTACCGGATCGTGACACGAAGAAGACGGGTCCATTGGAGAGTCGTGACAGCTCTCTCTACCCCGGACGTAGTTGCGGACCGAGCATGGACGCGGATTGACAACCCGGCGATTCCAACCGTGAATCTCCAACGAGCCTTCGGATTAGGTCGATTTCTTGCCTTGTTCTCTTCTTATTGATGTATGTATGTAGTTAGATCTATGTACTAAGATGAAGTAGCACTTAAACTTGCTCTTATTTCTATATATTTCATGTCTATGTGAAATACCCTTTTTGTTTATTTATGTGCTTGAGGAGCGCCCCATTCCATTTTCCACTCCACCACCGTGTCCGGTGCCGCCCTAGCAATTGCTAGTGGCGTGCTTGTCGAAGAGGTGCTTGCGACCCTCATTCCGCTAGCCTACTCGTCCACCCGCCTACCGAAGCATGGCATCGCGGCCGGTATTCCATCCCGCCTAACGAAGCAGTGCGCTCAAGGCCTGCACAGTTCGATTCCGCTTGCCTACTCGTCCATCCACCCTTGCGACGCAGCGCGCTCAAGGCCTGCCTAGTCTCCATCCCGCCAAGCGAAGCATTGCATAGCGGCATTGCATAGGAGTAGTTGATAGCTTTTATTTTACTTTCCAAAAGCCAACCCAACTCCCCCGCATTCCATCCGATTTAAGGACTTCAATCTCAAGTCCTTCCTCGAAACCTAACTCCACCTTACTGTGTTCCTCAAGAGACCGACACTCGGGGATTTTCCCCATTATTATTACTTGCGCGACCGGTGCACTTGCCGAATCATCGCATCAATGTGTTGTCGACGCTACTCTGATTTCTAGTCGACGCATATGGAGAAGTCGACGCACCTTAGTCGACGCACCTTCCTTATTCTCCTCTCGACGTCCAGCCAAGAAGAACTCGACGTTTACGTCGAATGGTAATCGACGCACGTTGATTTATATGACAGATTTAAATATGCGCCAGATCTTTTTCCTTCTTTCAGTAGATCTGATTTGTATTGAATAAATGTCAATATTTTATAGCCGTTCTGAATCATTCTTTCCTTATATCTGATTCTTGGCTAATTTGATTAAACTTATTTGGACATTATTTGAAATCAGAATTAGTTCTTTCCTTCTACAGAAATAAATATTATGGAAACATTTTCATCTTTCTATTTCTTTGACTGATAATTGATTATCCTCCTATAGTATTATTTTGAATTAACAGAGCTATAAATAAAGAGGAGGTCGGCAGAAAAATGAGAACAAGTGATCTACCACATACATTTGAAATAGAGGAAAAGCTCCCAAAAAGAATACAGAGATAAGCTGAGAAAAGTGATAGTGTGCTGCAGAGACAAAGCCTTCATCTTCTCCTTCTTCTTCTGAAGCCACTCTGCTGCAAATTCTGATAGCTCTCACATAAGAGAGAAAAGCTACAAATCTTCTTCTCTCTATAGAAGAAAGATTTAATTCACTTCTTGTGCTTCCAATCTTCTTGCTAGGAAGAAGATTCATTCTTGTTCTTATTTCTTTCTTCTTTCTTATTCTTATAAAAATATTGTAAAAGAGTTTTTAGAATCTCTCTTCAAAAAATTCAGTGTACTGGTTCTAAGAGTCTCCTTGTCAAAAGACTCAGGGTGGTTCTAAGAGTCTCCTTGTCAAAAGACTCAGGGTGGTTCTAAGAGTCTCCTTATCAAAAGACTCAGTGCAAGATAGTGAATTCCTACCAAGGGGGTAGAAGAGTGGACTACCCAAAGTTTGGGGAACCATTATATTTTCTTGTGTTGTGCTGTGATTTCTTTTCTTGCATTTACTTTCTTTACTTGTTTAATTCTTGTTGGTGTGTGGGAAGCTATAATCTGTGATCATACACATATATATATTAACATTGCACAAAATAATTTCTAATCTCGATTCACCCCCCCTCTAGAGAATTCTAGTGAGGTAAACTGTGCACTTTCACTGGACAAGGATGACAAAGGGAAACCTATTGATGTAACCTTGTACAGAGGCATCATTGGATCATTTCTCTACCTAACTACTAGCAGGCCAGACTTTATGTTCTCAACATGTGTGTGTGCTAGATATCAAGTGAACCCTAAAGAATCTCACTATACAGCTGTCAAAAGAATCCTGAGATATCTGAAGGGCACTCTTAATCTTGGCCTTTGGTATCCTAGAAGCAATGACTTTGAACTAATTGGTTTTTCAGATGCTGATTTTGCAGGATGCAAGAAGGACATAAAAAGTACATCAGGCACATGCCAATTCCTTGGAAAAAGACTAATATCTTGGAGTAGCAGGAAGCAGACCAGTGTGGATATTTCTACAGCAGAATCTGAGTACATCTCAGCTGGAAACTGCTGTGCTCAGCTATTATGGATTCAACACCAACTCCAAGACTACAAAGTTCAGCTAAGTAAATCTCCTCTATATTGTGATTCAACTAGTGCTATTGCTATAGCTAATAATCCTGTATCACATAGCAAAACTATGCGCATAGAAATTAGATATCATTTCATTAGAGAACATGTAGAAAATGGAGATATCACAATTGAATATGTCCCCACTGAAAAACAAGTTGCTGATATATTTACTAAACCCTTGGATGAAACAAAATTCAATAACTTTAAAATTGAATTAGGAATGTTAAAAATGGATTAAAGGTGTTTTGAAATAAATAAATGAAAATAATGATTGAGTCCTAAAAGGTGAGTGGAGAAGTTACCTGGCGTCGAGAGAAGATACCTGGCGTTGAGAAGATACCTGGCGTCGACTGAAGAAAAATGGTGTCGAGCTATCTCAACGCTTGAGCGAACATAGCTAGGCCGTCTCGACAGGGTAAATTTGAACCATTTGATCAAACTTGTCAAACAAGTTCGGCGCGCGGCCATTCATCTTCTTGAATTAGAAATTCTATAAATAGGGAAGACACTTCGTTAGTACATACGCCCTAGATCTCTAAGCTCGAAATTATTTGCCCTAGAAAATTTCTCCATCAATTCTTTCTCTCTTCGATCATCAACCACAATGCCTCCCAAGAGCAGTGATTATCTTTATGAAGGAAGCGAGCTTGTTCGCAATGGATTTCAATCAGCTCCAGTAGAAATCAAGTCAACCATCGAGTTAATCTACAAAGCAGGACTGGAATTTGTGCTATCTGAATCGACTCTTATCTGGAAACGAGAGGTCTTAGAACTTTTCTCCAATATAGTAATAGACTCCGTCAATTCGAAGCTTAAGACCATTGTGAATGGTAAGAAGATTAATATCACTCCTTCAAGACTCGCTAAGGCACTAGAACTGCCGAGATTAAAAAGCAATGAGGAAGATGAAAAAGTGAGCTCTGAACAGATTAAATTAGCACAAATCTGGTGCGGAATTGAAACATCACGTGAAATCACTAGAAGTATCCTTAGGAAAGAAATGAATTCAAAAGGAAAATTGCTAACAGATGTGATAGGAAAGGGCCTGTTGTGCAAGACTGGATCTCATGACAAAATTTCTAGGAAAATGTTTATTCTACTAACCAGGATCATTCACTCTTTGAGAACAGATTGGGGGAGGGTGGTGTTTGACAGAATAATTGAATGTATCCAAGTACCCAACATGGGTAGGATATTATCCTTGTATTTAGTAAAGGTCATTCCAGACTCTTTAAATAACAAACTTGGATCCAAGATAAACCACATGAAGAAAATGGATATTAGAATGATAGAGAGATGGGACAAAGTTTTATCAAATTTTCCACCAGCAGAGCTTTCTCCCAAGAAGAAGAAAGCTAAGAAACAAAAGAAGAAGAAGGTTTCTTCAAGCTCATCAAGCTCATCCTCTTCCAAAGGAAAATATAGATCCTCTCCAATTCATGATCCTGACCTCACAACATCTGAAGAAGAAGAAGGGAACAAACCTAGGGACAGTACACCTGACACACCAAAAGGTACTGATCCATTACTGGAAGGGGTTGATAAGTTCTATAAAGAAAAGGATGAGAATGAGAAAGAAGAAGAAGAGAGAGGAAGTCATCATGGATCCCCTGCTAGACTTGAAGGGATTTTTCAAAATGAGAGGGAGGCTCAAGATGAGATTCCTGCTCAGGATAATTCTGAAATGAGCAAAGCAGCAGTTGAGGGGGAGGCTCAGGATGAGATCCCTGCTCAAGACAAAATTAATCTGATCAATACAGAGATTGAGGGGGAGCCTCAAGATGAAATTCCAGCTCAAGACAATGCACCATTTGAGGGGGAGTCTCAGGCTGAGATCCCTGCTAAAGAGAATTCTGTAGTTGATGCTATGGATGTAGAAGGAGAACCTGAAGCAACAAAGAAACATGATGAGAAGGTGATCAAGATAGAATCCTCTAGTTCACATATGAGCCAGAGAAATGTCTCTTTCATTAGAGAAGAGAGCAGTAGAGGCAATGGAATGGAAAGGGAAATCAATGTGGATCTAAGTTCTATACTACCTCAGCTGGAGGTGTTGCTTAATAATCAAAGAAGATTATTAGAACAATATATTGAAGATAATAACACAAGATGAAAAATGAGGTAGATTTCCAGATGAAATTGGTTAGATTTGAAGTCAATCATCAGATGACTGCTTTGAGAAATGAAATGGTAAAGTTTTTCAAAAGATCTGGTGCTTCAGTAGATTATACAGCTGAACAACTTGATGCAATCAAAGAGACATCAAAGGTTCTTAAAGAGTCACAAGAAGGAATTACAAAGACAGTAGATGATGTTCAAACAAATCAAGGAATTTTAAGTAACAACATGCAAGTTTTGTATAAAAAACAGGTTGCACAAGTCCTTACAGGTACAGCTAAGATTGAAGCTAGACTGCAACAGCAGGATACTGCTATTTTGGCTAAAATTGATGAGAGCTCTACAATTCTAAAAGATCAAGCAAAGTTGAATGCAGATACCATGGATGACCATCTCCTTAGGGTAAAGAAAACCATTGAAAGTGGAATTCATCATTTGGAGGGTCAAGTCAGGTTTTAGAAGAATGTTATAAGAGATCATATTGTTGAAGAAGTCCTAAAGGGGGAGAGGTCAATGATTCAAGCCAGCTCTGAGCATGCTGTGTGGACCTCAAATTCTATAAGAGAAATTTTAGGATATCCTCCCATAGATTATGAGAATGATCAAGTTTCTGAGACCAGGCCAGCTTCTCTTACACAAGTCCAAAAGCAAATTGCTAAAATGTATAGTCCTGAGGATAAAAGCAAAAGAGAGAACTTTACTAGTGAGCAAGTAGAATCTAGTAAAAGAAAGTTCAGAGAAGAGGTTCAATCAAGGGTTGACTTTGAACATTGGTCTCCATCTTCAAGAGAAATGATTCTGACAGCATGGGAAGATGTAAAAGGTAATCCAGATGAAAGAGGAAAATGGTATTCTGAAGCTGAATGGTTGAAGCATAGGGATCAAGAGGAACTGAAGATGAAATTCAAGGCTGATAAATTGGCTGGGAAGGTTCAGGCAGGTGATAAGGAGCCAATCAGTACTTTCCAAAGCCGTTTGGCTATTTCAAGAGAAGAAAAGAAGTTGCTGAAGCCCTTTCCAAAAGAGCCAAAAGAGGAATAGAGATCAAGGAACCTAAGTTGCATTAGGATTTTAATATTCACTAAGTATTTTCAGAGAAATGTAATTGATATATTTTTGAACAATCTTGATGAGCTCACAGTGCTAACTATTTTTCATGATCATATATATATGCCTGTGATGTGATCCTTTTTCTCTTCATGACAGGTCTTATTCTGAACTGCTTGTGTTTGTGTGCTTATATGAGAAATCATGTCTGAGATAATTTATGTGGATAGAATGTTTTGATAATCTAATTTTATAAGGTATTATACTCTTTATGTTGATTATCTGTATAGAAATTGAAATAATTGATTATCTTTGAAAAGAGAGATATATCATTGACTGAGATTATGACTTCTTTAAAGAGGGGGAGATTGTTGGGATCATTGTCCACAATGTCTTAGATTTGGAGAAGTCCATTCTTAAGTCAAAGATATATCTCAGAATGTATTTGATATACTCTCTAGAATCAGTGTGCAGGAGATCAGGTCAGGCAAAGTGCTCAAGGAATTCATCCAAGTTCACAAGCATCGAGACAACATACATCGCTCGACGCCTATAACCCAGAAGCGTTGACTCATGTCTACTGCTCAGATAGACAAGGTCGCCGCTGAAGTTATGAGACCAAGTTTGGAAGCGTCGAGCCAAGTTATATCACTCGACGCTGTGAAAAGAGAAGTGTCGACCAATCTTCAGTTAGCTCAACGCCAACAAGAGGAGTCTAGATATGAAGGCTTAGTTAAGAAGTGTCGAGCCCCTGTACGTTGCTCGACTTCTACAGATAAAAAGCGTCGACTAACTGATGATTGCTCAACGCCTAAGAAGGAGGAGTCGAGAGATTCAGTCTAAGAAGTATGTGTCGAGTATCTATATATCGCTCGACGCCTAATTGAAAATGCGTCGACAGAGATGCTCAGTGCTCAACGCCTTTTCTACAGATACTCTGAGCTGAGAAATTTCTTCTACAGCCAGCTGAGCCCTTGTTTCTTTTGAAGACATTGAAGACCGTTGAAGACTTAGCATCGTGCTGACGTGGAGGAGCATAATAGACGTTGCAGATGGAGGGCTATAAATAGAAGGCATGACCTATGGGTTAATAAGTTGATCACTCCTATCTTTCGAAAGCCATTATCGTCTCCATCACTTTGAGGGAAAGTCTGAGAAAGAATCTGAAGAAGTCGTCTTCTCTTTCAGAACCGATCTAACATGAATATTTCTTTCAGCAATCTGGTGCTGATATATCTTTCTAAAAGAAGAAGATTAAGAAGGAAGAATCTGTCTTCCTGGGAAGAAGAACAGTCATCACAGCCTGTCGAATCAAGAAGATTATTTGCTGCCGCTATTCTATTGAAGATTTCTGTCTGATCATTCAGGCAGATCAAGAAGACTCAACAATCTGAAGAATCTGAGTCTAAGTATTGTTATTTTCTTTATCAATCCCTGTAGGATTTGAGTTGTCAGATCTGAGTGTAGGATCTGTCAAGGATCTGAGTTATAAGATCAGGTGTGATCTGAGTTGTAGGATTCAGGGGTGAATCTGAGTTGTAAGCCTAATTATAAAGGCTGAGGTAGGATCTGTGAGATCTGAGTTTGTAATATCTGCTTAGATCTGAGAGAGTAAGATCTGTGAGATCTGAGTCTGTAAGATCTGGTGTGATCTGAGCTGTAAGACCTGTTTATAGTCAGAGATCTAGAGGAGATATAAACCCTATCTAGCACACTCCTAGAAGGGAGAAGGGGGAAAGTGGATTACCCAAGATAAGGGAAACCACTATAAAATTCAGTGTGTCTTTTCTGTGTGTGCTCTTATTCTTGAAAGCTCTGATCAGTTTTTTTTTGGTTATAATCAAGAACTGCAATAGTTTTTCAAATAACCTATTCACCCCCCCTCTAGGTGATTAACTACCCTTAATTAAAGTCTTTCACTATGTGTTGACTAGGACTAAGTTGACCCCCAATGTATAGTCTAAGGGTCATAGTTTTAGGCTGATAAGATAGCTAGAACATAGGAAATCTCCAAGTTTCTGCATTCGACGAACTCAATACTGCGTTCGACGAAATGCTTTCTGCATTTGACGAACGTCTTGCATTCTGCATTCGACGAACGACTTGCTTCATCCTCAACATCTCAGCGGCTCAGTGGCTCAGCGGTCGACGAATTCTTTAGTTCGATGAACTCTAACATCAGATCGACGAACTTCAGTATGTGTTCGATGAATCAGTATCATATGTTCAGTTCGACGAACACAATCTTCAGATCGACGAATTCCTATCTCAGCTCGACGAATTTTGTCTCAGTTTATTCAGATCAGTTATATTTTCTCAGAACTCAGTTCGACTAACAACAACGGCTCTATTCTGCCAGATAAGTCAAGGATATTATATTTCCTTTTATTTATTCTCTTATTTGGAAAAGAGGCCGTTGACATATTTTGGAAAAGGACAATTTCATGGAAAAGGAAAAAGATATAAAGCATATCAAATTTTCTGAATCAGTTGCAGTTCCAAGGAAATAATTAATGCATATTATTCTATTCCTATTCAGAGATTTGAATTTTAAATCTATTATCATTCTCTCTAAAGGAAATATGATACCAGAAGAAACATATCTGTAACAGAAGAGAAAATATCAGAGTATCAGTCGAGAGAAAAATATTCATTCAGTCAAAAAGAATGATCATCTTCCTCAAGCAGCACATCTCATTCTCTGAGAACAACATCATCAAGATCAATCTCTCAGATCTCTGCTGCAAGTTACAAATCTTCAAAGAGCAACAATAATTTGAGAAACTTCTGTCTCTCAGATTCATTAGCTAACAAGGAAGATATCTGTTTCAAGAGAAAGCTCCATCCTCAAGCTGTCAACAATTTCAATCAGACAGGGGGAGCTTTACAACATCATTCCACTAGAGTCTTCTCTCAGATTATTGACAGAGAAGAACATCTAACCCTCTTTATCCCATCTTGTACAAGGTTCTAACTCCCTTCAAAAGTTAACTCCTTGGTGGCAGGGCACCTGAACAAAAACCCGTGGTTGGGTTAGAGCACCTGATTAACAGCTCACTTGGTGTGTGGACACCTGATCAAAAACCCCTTGGTGATAGGGCAGCTGATCAAAAACCTAGTGGAATCCTACCAAGTGTGGTAGAAGAGTAGACGTACCCAGGTTTATTGGGGAACTACTATAAAAATCCTCGTGTCCTCTGTGTTGTGTTTATTTTCTGTGCTGTGCTGTGTGTTTTCTTTATTTTATTTTATAACTCACTCTGCAATACACATATAAGTATCACTATTTTAATTCCGCTATAAAATTAAGTGAAAAAGTTTTTAATATTCTATTCACCCCCCCCCCCCTCTAGAGTAAATCTAAGATCTAACCTCACTTTCATATTCAACATTTCTGTGCAGTCCTTAGTGGAGGAGTTTATGCTGATGGATATCTCAATCGGTAGTAGTACCACACCTTCGAGTTTAGAAGTTGAAGAACCTTCTTGGATTACCCTTACAATACTGCATCAGAAGGAAGATCCTGACTTGCAGCATCTCCGGAATAGGAGTGAGAAAGGGGAATTACCAGACTTTTCAATTGATGATAAAGATACTTTGAAGTATCGAGGTAGGTATTGTATTACTGCGTTGGAGGATATTCGAATAAAGATCTGTAGGGAGGCGCATGACTCTAGTGTTTCCTATCATCCTTATTCCACAAAGATGTATAAAGACCTGAAGCAGATTGTTTAGTGGTCAGGTATGAAGAGTGATATATCTAAATACGTTTGTGAATGTTTTACTTGCCAGGACGTTAAGGCAGATCATAAGAGGCCTGGAGGTAAATTGAACCCTTTGGATATTCCAAGCTGGAAGTGGGAGAGTATTTCAATGGACTTCATTACCAGATTACCGAGATCCCCCGGAGGACATGATAAAGTATGGGTCATAGTTGACATATTGACAAAGTGTGCTCACTTTGTGCCTTTTAAGACCAACTATTCTATGGAGAAAATAGCAGAACTTTATTTGTATGAAGTCATCATATTGCATAGTGTGCCCGTGAGCATTGTGTTGGATCGGGATTCCAGGTATATGTCACATTTCTGGTGGAGTTTGCAGGGAGCTTTGGGCACTGACCTTAGATACTCTACCGCTTACCACCCTCAGACCAATGGTCAGATAGAGAGAGTAAATTAAATTTTGGAAGATATGATCAGGTGCTATATTTTAGATCATAGGTGATCTTGGGATAAGCGTCTTGGTCAGATGGAATTTGCTTATAATAGCAGTTATAAGGAGAGTTTGCAAATGGCACCCTTTGAGGCTCTGTATGGGAGGCGTTGCCGAACTCCCTTGTTTTGGTCCGAGATTGGTGAGAGCCCATTGATTGGCCCAGAGGCTTTGGAGGAGATGAATGTCGCCGTGACTCATATCTGCAAGAAGCTTCGCATTGCTCAAGAGCGGTATGAAAAGTATGCAAATCGGAGAAGGGTGGATCTGGAGTTCGTTGTTGGGGACATGGTATTCTTGAAAGTTTCTCCGATGCTGGGCGTTAAGAGATTTCGAAGGAACCACAAGTTGGATCCCCGTTATGTGGGACCTTGCGAGGTTGTTGAGCACATCAGAGCGTCAGCTTATAGACTAGATCTGCCTGCTGCTTTCCCAAATGTTCACGATGTGTTTCACGTGAGCCAATTGAGGAAGTGTTTGCGTAGCGACCGACTTGTTCTTGATTCGGTACCCCAATTGCAGCCCAATCTTTTCTTTCCTGACGAGCCTATCCAAATTTTGGAGACTCAGGAGCGGGTGTTGCAGAAGAAGACGATCCCGATGGTTAAATTCTTTGGAGGAATCAGGGCGTCGAGAGCGCAACTTGGGAGCTGGAGTCTACCATGAGAGAGACTCACCATGATCTCTTCTCCTAGATTTCGGGTAAATCTTCTGTCTGGTAATCTTTGGGTTTTCTCTACTTTCCGTGATCATTGGATTTCAAGTTTCGGGACGAAACTTCCTTTTAGGGGAAGTGACTGTAACGCCCCTGGTTATTCGTTAATTATTTGAGTGCCCGTTGTGGCGTAATTTTGGCATAAGGGCGTTACGTCAACGTGTCTGGATTAGTTTTGAGCCTTAACTTAGTTAATGTATTTAATTTAGGCCGCGCGTGCGAGATTTCGCGATATTTCGAGTTAAGGGGAAAACTCGGGGGTATTTTGAGTAATTATTGAGGTTTCAGCTTCGGGAATTTTAATCTCAAGTTTGGCTCATGGTAAATGAATTCCAACTTCGCCGTTGGATTCGTAGCGCAGATTTTCAGTTTAGGTGCGAATTTCATGACAATCCAAGGTGATTTAGTCGCCCTCGTAGTTTAAATAAGAATGAGCGAATTATTTATTTGACTAAACAAGGAATTAGGGTTTTATATAAATACCAAAATTTCCAAGGAACCCCATTCTTCTTCTTCTCCAAAGAGCCGATCTAGATTTCGTGCGAGAGCAGGAGAGGAATGATGGGAACTTCTTCCGGCCGGTGATTCGGGAGCTGTAATGGACATAATCGTAATCAGAGAGTAGAATCAGAAAGCTCTCGATGAGATCTTCGTTCTAGTGGTAAGAGTTTCCTATTTCTTGGGATTTTTGGAGTCATGATAGTGACCTAACTCCTCTTTATGGCTCGGAAAGTTTTAGGTTTTTGTGCTTGGGTCAGTTCTTACCCGATCCATAGCTTTTTGAGCAGAGAACTTTGAGTTTGGAAGGTTTAAGGCAAGTGGCAGTTTCTCCTTCTCTTTTGTTGATTGAAGTGTTGTTTCCTTGCAGAGTTCTTATTGCAATGTTTAGCTCTTAATTTTGGAGTGTTACTTGTGTTGTTTATTGGGTGTCTACTTTATCACCTAGAGGGGTGGGGGGGGGGGGGGGCGTGAATAGGTTTTTCAAATTATATTATCCCCTTTTAGGTGTTCTTGATTCTTGATTAACAGATATGTAAAGTAAAGAACAAAATACAGAAAAACACGCAATGATCTATATAGGTTCCTCATGACCGGGTGTCTTGAGTAGTCCTCTCTCCCTCTGCTCCTACCCAGCAGTGTGCTAGGCTCAGCAAACGCCGCCAAAAACATCAGGCCCTCAAGCCTTACACCACGGACCCGCAAGTCCCAACAGCCTAGGCCCGCAAGCCTCTACTGCCCCCGAGCCCGAAAGCTCGACACTCAGGCCCTCAAGCCCTACAACACGGACCCGTAAGTCCCAACAGCCTAGGCCCGCAAGCCCCTTCTGCCCCTGAGCCCTCAAGCTCGACAAATCGCACCCGCAAGTGCACTGCCCTGGCCCTCAAACCTCACATCTCTCCATCCCTCGAGCTAGACAAGTTGGCCCGCAAGCCTTACAAGAAAATACAGTAAAGAGACTGTTACTTCTGCCGGATGAAGATCGGCAACTTTAGCCTGTTGAAGATTGGCTCCTTGAGATTGAAGAAGATGCGTTTGAATCAGATCTTGAGCGCACGATTCTTCTTCAAATCTTTTCTTAGCCTTTTGAAGATTGGCACCTTAACAGTCGATGAAGATGTCTGCTTCTTCTTTTACTTTTTTTCTTTTCTTTCTTGCGCCGCTTGTACTGTTCGATTCGCTATATGCGCAAGTTCGTTCTTTTTGATCGATTGCTTTTGTATTAGGGCAACCTCTTATCTATTTTATAAGACTGCGAGGTCCCCAACGGTCTTCTGAAAAAGTGCGTAAAATATCAGACGCTCCTTTCCTTAAGAGCACGCACTGATTAGACAATCAGGCGGTGGCATTAATTGCTGACAACACATCCGCAAGATTTTAATCCTGTCTTGAAGATATTTGCATCATTACAACGACAAGCTATCTCTGACTATGTCGTCGCGATCTTCCTTCTTGCATCATGTCATCGTGATCATATTGTTCTCTCGACGACATGCGTTCTTTACGATGATGTTTGTTCTTTCTCGACGACACGACCACTTTGGTGAAGTCGACGATACTGCGTCTTCTCTGCGTTCGACGAACAACATTCTGCGATCGACAAACTTGCCATCCTTCGTTCGATGATCTATATTCTTCGTTCGACGATCTTGCCGAGTCTCAGCGGTCGACGATCTTCCTTCCGAGTTCGACGATCTTGCTTCTGCGCTTTGACGAACATGCCAAATCTCAGCGGTCATCGATTTTCCTTCTGAGCTCGACGATCTTCCTTCTGCGTTCGAAGAACACGCCAAATCTCAATGGTTGTCGATCTTCCTTCTGAGCTCAACGATCTTCCTTCTGTGTTTGATGAACACGCCAAATATCGGCGGTCGTCGATCTTCCTTCTGGGCTCGATGATCTTCCTTCCGAGTTCACTTTACTCAATATCATGACGACAAGCATACTTTGTCGACGATGTCTCCTATTCTTATCGACGATATTTCTTTAATTTCCTGAGACTTTAAGCTAGACAAGTAATCAAATACAAAGTGAAGTTTTCTTGGCTTGGTGACTTCTTCAAATCAGGAATCATTTGGGCAAGATTCCCAATAATCTCCTCCTATTTGAAGAAGTCAGAATCTCAATTCAAGATGACTTTCACTGGACAATAAATAGTATAATCTTAACTTTGAGCATGTAAGATTGTACTTATCTTTGCTGAACTCCCTGAGTTCATCAAACCAGTGGCTCCCCCTTGATTTGATGTCTCTTCTTTATTGCTCCCCCTACTTCTTTGCTCCCCCTATCTTTGAGGTTTTCTTGAGCAATCTTGTCTTAAGCATTTGATGACTGCTTCTTCTTTCTCCCCCTTTCTGACTTCTGTCCTGGAGCTTCTTTTAAGTAGACAATAGTCCAAGGCTCCCCCTTGATCAGTGAACTCTGGTATGTGATGAGTTTTTCTTAGTCCATATTTGAGCCTGGAGCACTAATTGTCCATTAGCCTTGTGTGCCTTTTTATTGGCTAAATGGACTACCATGGAAGACATATTTAATATCCCTTAGGAACCCAAGGTGACTTGGGTCCTAGGTTCTTGTTAGTATAATAGGAAATCCCTCTACTCACCGCAGCCCTTCTAGGAGGTCTCTCCTTTGCATTAAGCACACTAGGGTTGTGCCAATAGTCGATGGCAAAGTGTCCAACTTTGCCACAGCACCAACATTCATGGATGTTGTACCTTCATTTATGAATAATTTTTGAAGTATGTTCAGTAGAGAAGGCAACATCATTATTTCTATCTCTCTCGGCCAAGAGCTGAATAGCTGCTCTAGTATCATTGTTTCTTCTTGATTTTATCTGTTTGTCAGCAATAGATGTCAGCTTGGTTGCTGACAGGGTGTTGATGACATCATATATGTTCAAGTGAGAATTGATAATACTGGGGTTACTAGTCTGCTTCTTATCTGGAAGAGATTGAGAAAATATTGCACCTTTATCCTTGAGAGTGGGGGCTGGGACACCAAATACAAATGGTCCATGATGGGCCATTTGAATTTCCTCATGGGGAGCCTTTAATGCACTCATCCCCATGACCTTTCTCTTTCCATAGTCAGGAGCATTTTCATGACTAGTGGAGATTCCATTCATCCAGTGACCATGGACACTGTCCTGATCATACCTATTTGAGGGAAGCACTACCTTCTAAAAGGTGGTATGAGGCTCTGCTTTAGTTTTGCCCCTTTCTCCATTCCAGCATCTATTGCCCCTTCATTGTAACACAATCCCCTCCTATTTCAATAGGAGGAGAAGGTGTCAATGATGGGCAGTACAATTTTGGGCTTAGAGAATTGACCCACCAAGCATCTTTCCTTAAGAAGGTCATTCTTAAGTTTCTTGATAAGTTCTTCCCTTCGGCTTCTTCATCATAAAGCTTGTCTATGATTTTGTTGAGCTCATTTGGATCGGTGTACTTGTTGTAGGACATACCCAGTTTCCTATCTGATTCAACCTTAAAAGGTCTGAGAGATTCTAGCTCCCTAGCTTGTTCCTTAACAAGCCTTTTGCTCTTTCTCAGAGCCTCCAATAGATCACCAAACTGCTCTAATAGATCAGTATGATTCTTATTGTTGCAAGATGAGCAGTCTTCTGCATCATCTTCAAAAGATGAACAATCACCTGATGCACTCTTGGTCTTCTTAAATGAAAATGAAGTAGGTAGTAAAGGTGTGTGAGTGGTGCATACCTGATCATGATGTGGTTCATCATGATTTTCTTCATCTGATAGAGCCATCAACCCACAGACTTCCTCATCCTTAGAGTCACAGTCTGTGAGAGTCAAGGGTGCTCTTATTCTTTCTCCTCCTCCAGAGCATTCTTCATCTTCTGATTCACTGTCTGAAGTAGTCAGTGGTGCTCTGATGCATACCTCTTCATGAGAGGTCTCTTCTTCAAAATCTTCCTCTGACCCTTCCATGAGGACTTCTAAGGAATCCCACACGTCCTTTGCTGTAGTGCAATGACTTAGCTTCTGGAATGTTGGCAGATCTACTGCACTAGCTAGAATGTTTCTGGCTTCCTTGTCCATGCTGCTTAGAAGAAACTCATCTTTTATCATAGCTATCGAGGTACGTGGTTCTTCTTAAACAATTAGAAACATTCTGGGATCCATTGTCTCCATGTAAATTCTTGCTCTAACTTTCCAAATGGAAAATTTTTCTCTACAACACATAGCTATTCTTGACTCCATACTAATGATCCTTAGACACCCGCTGGCAGATCTGTTCAAGATGTTAAGCTTTTCTTTGAACAACCTCCCTCTGATGCCACTTGTTGTTTATTGGGTGTCTACTTTATCACCTAGAGGGGGGGGGGGGTGAATAGGTTTTTCAAATTATATTATCCCCTTTTAGGTGTTCTTGATTCTTGATTAACAGATATGTAAAGTAAAGAACAAAACACAGAAAAACACGCAACGATCTATAGAGGTTCCTCAAGACCGGGTGTCTTGAGTAGTCCTCTCTCCCTCTGTGCCTATCCAGCAGTGTGCTAGGCTCGGAAAATGCTGCCAAAAACTTCAGGCCCTCAAGCCTTTCACCACGGACCCGCAAGTCCCAACAGCCTAGGCCTGCAAGCCCCTACTGCCACCGAGCCCGCAATTTCGACACTCAGGCCCTCAATCCCTACAACACGGACCCACAAGTCCCAACAGCCTAGGCCCGCAAGCCCCTACTTCCCTCGAGCCCTCAGGCTTGACAAATCGCACCCGCAAGTGCACTGCCCTGGCCCTCAAGCCTCACAGCTCTCCAGCCCTCAAGCTAGACATGTTGGCCCGCAAGCCTTACAAGAAAATATAGTAAAGAGACTGTTACTTCTGCCGGATGAAGATCGGCAACTTTAGCCTGTTGAAGATTGGGTCCTTGAGATTGAAGAAGATGCTTTTGAATCAGATCTTGATCGCACGATTCTTCTTCAAATCTTTTCTTACCTGATGAAGATTGGCACCTTAACAGTCGATGAAGATGACTGCTTCTTCTTTTTCTTTGTTTCTTTTCTTTCTTGCGCTGCTTGTACTATTCGATTCGCTATATGCACAAGTTTGTTCTTTCTGATCAATTGCTTTTGTATTAGGGCAACCTCTTATCTCTTTTAGAAGACAGTGAAGTCCCCAACGGTCATCTAAAAAAGTGCCTTAAGTGTCAGACGCTCCTTTCCTTAAGAGCACGCGCTGATTAGACAATCAAGCGGCGACATTAATTGCTGAGAACACGTCCGCAAGATTTGAATCCTATCTTGAAGATATTTGCATCGTTACAACGACAAAATATCTCTGACTATGTCGTCGCGATCTTCCTTCTTGCATCATGTCATCGTGATCATATTGTTCTCTCGACGACATAGGGTCTTTACGACGATGTTTGTTCTTTCTCGATGACACGACCACTTTGGTGAAGTCGACGCTACTGCGTCTTCTCTGCGTTCGATGAACAGCATTCTGCGATCGACGAACTTGCCATCCTTCGTTCGACGATATGCATTCTTTGTTCGACGATCTTTCCGAGTCTCAGCGGTCGACGATCTTCCTTCTGAGTTCGACGATCTTGCTTCTGTGCTTCGACGAACACCCCAAATCTCAGCGGTCGTCGATCTTCCTTCTGAGCTCGACGATCTTCCTTCTGCATTCGACAAACATGCCAAATCTCAGATGTCGTCGATCTTCCTTCTGAGCTCAACGATCTTCCTTCTGCGTTCGACGAAAACGCAAAATCTCGGCGGTCGTTGATCTTCCTTCTGAGCTCGACGATCTTCCTTCTGAGTTTGCTTTACTCAATATCATGACGACAAGCATACCTTGTCGACGATGTCTCCTATTCTTCTCAACGATATTTCTTTAATTTCCTGAGACTTTAGGCTAGAGAAGTAATCAAATACAAAGTGAAGTTTTCTTGGCTTGGTGACTTCTTCAAATCAGGAATTATGTGGGCAAGATTCCCAACAACTTGGCTAATTTAACTCATGATTTCTTTTGATCTCACCCTAAATGTCTAAAATTTCCCCTAGAAGAAAATCTATCTGCTGCCTAGAAATGTCTGCCAGCACTCGAAAAAAATTCAAGCATTTCTCAAGAAATCCTCATATCTCTCGAGAAATCCTTGTTTTACTCGAGAGATTCTTGTGTTCATTACTCGAGAAATCTCCTTTGCTTCTCGAGAATTCCTCTTTGTTTCTCAAGAAATCCAGCCATCTCTCGGGAAATCTCCTTTGCTTCTCGAGAAAACTCCTTGATCTCTCGAGAAATCGCCTTTGTCTCTCGAGAAATCCCTGCAGAAAACTCCGTTGTTTCCCGAGAAATCTTCTATGTTTCTCGAGAAATCCCTGAAGACCTTCTTCCTGTTTTCTCGAGAAATGCCTTCTATTTCTCGAGAAATGCCTTCTACTTCTCGAGTGATGCCAGTCCATTTCTAAGTCCTTAAGCTATGCCTCATACTTCTTCTCTCCTTGGAATCTTGTGTCTTCTAAAGTGTACAGGGATGTTGCCAATGTCTGTATTGTGCCCTTGATCATGATTACCTCCTGTCTGAGTTCTTATACCTGCTGTGGTTACGCAAATTTTTGGGTTTTCTTTATCATCATTTTGAGCGGTGTTTTTCTCATTTGTAACCTTGTCCTTAGGATCTTTCTGGCTTTGTTCCCCGGGCTAAGTCTCGTGTGGTAACTAAAATTAATTAATGAGGACTATTGCATTTAGCCTTGCACGACGGCCATCGTAAGGGACATGAACAACAGGCTTGGCTTGTTGTCCCGTGGGCCGTGTTTGGGGGGGTCGGTGGGGATTCTTTTATAGCCTTGCTCGGTGGTCATTCTAAGGGGCATGAACATCAGGCTTGGCCTGTGGCCCAGTGGGCCGTGGTTGGTTGGCAGTGGATAAAGGACCACTACCTGGTTTTGGGCTTTGGGTGGCAGAGGATAAAGGACCGCCCCCATTTAATTGAGCTGATCCGTCTCATTAATAGAATTAGCAAGGTACATGAACTTTGCTTGTATTTAAAAAAATGGTACTTGAGCACTCGGTGCGTTGTTTAGCTCTACGCTTTAGAGCTTCTTTTTTCTGTAAGTTTGGCTTGGGTTGGTACCTCTTATGCCTTATTATTGCCTTATTTCATAGAACTTTTATGTTTTTCTGCCGCTTGTGCTTTCCTTGCTGAGTCCTTCTTTGTTTTATTTGAATGACTCAGGTTCAGAGCCATAGCAATTAGAGGTGTAATTTGGAGACCTTGGGAGTCATAGCTGCTATCTTACCCCGCTGCTGCGAGGTACTGGTAGTTAGTTTTCTTCTTGTGTTCAGACATGCTAGTTGGAGCCAATGGGTTGGTGTCAGGTTTTTGGCACTCATTGCGCCTCTTTTGTTACATTGTAGCTTACTTGCTAGTTATTGCCACTACTTTTCGATCTCGTGTATCTTGCTCTATGGGAATGATTTAAGACTAGGTGCATTATAGTCATAAAAATGATTTTTCTTTCATTCTTATTGCATCTTTTATAGTCCAAATCCTTAAATTTAAGTCACGTACAAGTATCTTCATACCCAATCTAAATCTAGATATGTGCATATCATTTCCTTTATGTCCAGACATCACGTGCATATAGGACCCTAATTGAACTAAACCAAGTATTTTTCCGCTGCAAGTACATATACACTTTCTTCTGTGGACTAGTTGATCCACGAAATGAGGGACACAATTCTTACCCCAAACCTTATAAGTGATTTCAAGTAATGAGTCTTCACGTAAACCTATTTTGTAATGAATAAGAATTAGGTTCCTGCCTTAGCGTCTGCAATTGTCTCCTGCACGACGTGGCATCATGATGCGTATTTTCTCTACTCTGATATTCCTAATTGCTGAAAAAATGCGGGTTGTGACAACCGTGACCAAGGGCTTGTCAACTTAAAGATCACTCCCAGCTGCTGCCGTGTCTAGGTGGAGATTTTGTGCAGAGTTGACCTCAGCCACGCCCGTGTTCCTTAAATCACGATCGTGACCCATCCCGCATGATCTCTGACTCCTGCAGCACCGCCAGTCATGCCCACGTTATATTTAATGAAGCCACCCAAGTACATGGCCGTGACCTCCAAGTCATGGGCGTGTAATTTATGAATTTCGCTGTGCCATCACACAAGCCCCATGGTGCTGTCCCAACTGAGCAGAATAGTAGTTACATGCCCTTGGTCACGGGTGTGATCGAGAGCGTATAACTTGGAATTTTTCCTATAAATTCCAGAGGTCTCCTTGAGTCCAGGGTTTAGAATTTTGGAGAGGGGGAGGTGCTGCTAGAGCTGTTAGTAGTTATTTTCTTGTTTTATTTCATGTATTTACTTTTCATGTTCTCTCTCTTTCTTTTTGTAACACCCTGCCAGTACAAAAAGTATAACAGCAGGTCCGGCCGGGACCCCACGCCATACAAACCACACTAGCTAGGAGTTAAAAGGTGATAACCAGAAAAGTAACAACTAACGAGAGTACAAAACGTAAGCGGAAGCATTAATTAAACCATTCAAATAGACATGTCCACTATCATAGGAATGAATCCAGAAATAAGAGTTACGGCCTTAGGGCCTTACATCAAATCAATGTACAAAACTCTAAAAAGCATACATCGGCACGCAGGCCGGCAATACATGAGAAAACAGGAGAAAGGCTGGCCTTCGAGGGCCAACTCAGCAAAAGGACAGCAAGAGGACCAACGCCCGCTATTTCCCGCTAGGCTCACCTGCACCTGCATAAGAACATTCCACCAAGCGATGGTAAACAAGGCAACGGTCAGCACAGCTGACCAAATTATAACGACCCCACCCCTTTCCCGGGGTGGCGGAGATTCTACCCTGCAAGTAAGCCATACTAGCACAAGTACTAAATCTAAAGAGAGTGCAACTACACAAGGTGAGGTTTCAAGCACAATCAATCTTCTAGGTTGAGCATCAAAAGGAAGGGAACCTAGGTATGCACGTGATGTTGGTTGGGTTCACCCGAAGGTTTCCCACAACCGCCTAAGCACATCGCATGAGGCTAAACATAACATCAAATTCACAACACTCCACCCTAAGGGTCACAACCTTAGGTGGGAAACAAGAGCTTTTGGTCGGTCTAGGTATGACACCTTCCACGACCTCTCCCATGATCACACGGCCTTCATGAGGAAGGGACCTCTCGCCGATCTGCATGGAAACGGGTTCGGTTCAGCTTTGCCCGTGCTCTAATCGTCGCGATCTATCGCACGACGCGGGTACGGCTTCACCTCGGCCCGTAAGGGTTTAGCACTTTCAAGTGCTACACAAAAATATACGCTACGCACCTAACCCCTTCATAAGGATCTAGGCTTCGCGAATTCTCAACAAGGGAGGTACATACGCTCCGCATCAATAACGTGGTGAAGGTTTGCCTTCATCCAAAACTCAAAGCATGGGGCTTTCGTAGGGATCTTCACAAGACGCCTACACTTAACTCCCGCAATACAATAGGTGAGTTCACGGAGTCATTCTCCGGCACGCATTCTAGGTCTAACCTAAATGCAACGTCGCAAATCAAGCATCACCGATTCGGGCTCACGGCCACGAATAGGCTTCACACAAAATGCCTAAATCCGCACGACTACCGGATTTTCTACATGCAATATGCCGGGGACGGACACAATCTACCCGGAGTCCCGAAGGACTTGAGGAAATCCTACACTTCACCCATTTGGTGAAAGAGATACCTCATGCAAGCAAAGAAAGAGGAATAAATGGACAAATACAAGTCCAAAGCTCGGGAGGAAGAATCGTTACCCTAGACGTGTTCCTCTTCGCCATGGATCCGAGATTCTACGCGGAGGGAAAGAACCGCACCGGGCTGCACTCTCCGGATCTGGAAACGGCTCGCGAAACGGAGCTCCGGAGCTCCGTCAATGGCGAAATCTCCTCTTCTTCTTCCTTGCCCCCTTCTTCTTCCTCTAGCCTAGGAGAGAGAAACACCTCAAAATAATGAGGACTAATCTCCTCTCATAAGCCCTAATAGCCTCCAGCATCTAATCCTAGCCATCGGATCAGATCTCAAAAGATTTGGACGGCCCGATCTTCTTCTCCGCTCAAAATCGCGGAACAGAATAAACAGGGCGCACGATCACAGGCGCACGGTCAGTGGTCGTGCGCGACGAGGGCAATGGTCGTGCGCACTATCCGGGATAGAACTCTGAATTCTTGCGAATAAGCGCACGATCGCTGGCGCACGATCACTGGTCGTGCGCGAAGAGGGAAATGGTCGTGCGCACTGTCCGAGACAGAACTCGATTCTCTTCTGAATTAACGCACGATCGCTGGCACACGATCACTGGTCGTGCGCGATGAGGCCACTGATCGTGCGCTAAGAGCAGACAGGGAAAATTCTAGCCTGCTTCACGTGCCGCACTACCACTCCGCCTACTTCGCGGAACTACCAGATTTGGGGTGTTACAACTCCACCCTCCTTAAAAGAATTTCGTCCCGAAATCCAGGAAACAGTAATAGCATAAATTACAGTTATACTTTACCTGAGGGAAATAGCTCGGGATACTCCGCAAGCATCGTTTGCTCTCTCTCCCAAGAGAGCTCCTCTCGGCCGCAGTTATCCCACCGGACTTTTACCATCCGAATGGACTTGTTCCGCAGCTGCTTTACTTCGGTATCTTCGATGCGTAAAGGCTTGACTTTCGTCGACAACCCACTATCGACCGGAACTTTGCCGACCGCAACGATATGAGTAGGCTCTTGCACTGCCTTCCTCAACACTGAAATGTGGAACACGTCGTGCAGACCGCTCAGCTCTGCAGATAGTGCAAGCCGATAAGCCGCATCACCAACACGCTCCACGATCTCGAACGGTCCTAAGTACCTCGGACTGAGCTTTTTCAAGCGTCGAATCCTTGATACCCCTTTGAACGGTTTGATCTTCAAGTAAACCCGGTCACCGACGGCGAACTCTAAGCTCCTATGCTTGGCGTTGAAATACTTTGCTTGCCTATCCTGGGCAACCAATAGCCTTTCGCGTATAGCCCGGATCGTCGACGTTGCTTCTTCAACATCCTTTCGCTTCAATAGCTTAGTATCGCCCGTTTCCGCCCAAGACAACGGCGTACGACACTTCTTACCATAGAGGGCCTCGAAAGGAGCCATCTTTATGCTGGCTTGGTAGCTATTATTGTAGGCGAATTCGATCAAATAGAGGTGATCCTCCCACCTCTTTCCAAAGTCTAGAGCGCACATTCGGAGCATATCCTCCATAGTCCTGTTGGTTCTCTCGGTCTGTCCATCCGTTTGCGGGTGGAAGGCCGTGCTGAACTTCAATTTTGTGCCCAACAGTTCATGGATAAGCCTCCAATCTTTCGATGTGAAACGCCCGTCACGATCGCTGACGATGCTACGAGGGACACCGTGCAGTCTCACGATACTATCCACATAGAGCTTTGCTAGCTTCTCTACGGAATCATCCTTCCGGTTCGGAATGAAGTGTGATACCTTTGTCAAACGGTCCACGATCACCCATATGGCGTCGTTTCCATGTTGCGATCTCGGCAATCCGTGCACGAAATCCATCGAAATATCATCAAACTTCCATTCCGGAATCGGCAAGGACTTCAGAAACCCACCGGGACGTTGACATTCCGCTTTCACCAACGCGCAAGTATGACACTTGGCCACGTAAAGGGCAATGTCTTTCTTCATGCCCGGCCACCAGAACAGTTTCTTCATATCCATAAACATTTTAGTGCTCCCCGGGTGGATCGAGTACTTGGTATGATGAGCCTCGTACATCAATTCCGCCCGTAGAGTACCAACGTTTGGGATGCATAACCTTTCCTGCTTCCACATAAGGTCGTCTTCGAAGGAGAAATCAGCGTTTAACCCTTCAACGGTTTCCGCTTTGTATCGTTTCAAGCTCTCGTCCAACTCCAATGCTTGTCGAACTCGGTCGGCAAGGTCGTAGTGAACTTCCGTCCAGTTCAAGCATGCTGAAGTAGACGTTCTCCTATCAATGCATATGATCTCCATCTCTTCTAGCTCACGGATTAGACGCTCATCGTGCATCAAAATCCAATTTGCTTGCGCGGGAGCCCGACGACTCAACGCGTCTGCAACTACGTTTCCTTTACCGGGAGTATATTTGATATCGAAGGTGTAGTCCCCAAGGAACTCCATCCACCTCCTTTGGCGCATGTTCAACTCCCTTTGGTCTAGTAAGTACTTGAGGCTCTTATGGTCGGTAAAGATATCGATCTTCACGCCATATAGATAGTGCCTCCAAAGTTTGAGGGCAAAAACCACGGCCGCTAGCTCCAAATCATGGACCGGGTAATTCCTCTCGTGAACCTTCAGTTGCCGGGAGCCGTAGGCAATTACCTTCCCGAACTGCACTAGGACACAACCCAAACCACTTCCTGAGGCGTCGCTATATATTTCGTAGCCTTCCGTACCCTGTGGCGAGCATAGAATGGGCGCCGTGGTCAGACGGCTCTTTAGCTCTTCAAAAGCTCGTGCGCACTCGGGCGACCAAACGAACTTATGATCCTTCCTAGTCAGTTTTGTGAGAGGAAGTGCGATCCTCGAGAAGTTTTCCACAAAGCGCCTATAATAGCCGGCAAGTCCTAAGAAACTTCGGACTTCCGCTACGTTTTTCAACAAAGGCCACGCTTGGATCGCTTCTATCTTCGACGGATCAACTGCAATTCCTTCGCCACTAACAACATGACCAAGGAATGCCACTGACGGTAGCCAAAACTCGCACTTGGAGAACTTGGCATATAGCTGACTCCTCCTCAAGGTGCTCAGGACTGCGTGTAGATGCCCTATATGCTCCTCTTCCGACTGAGAGTATACCAAAATGTCGTCGATGAAGACGATCACAAATTGATCTAAATACTCTCGGAATGTCCTATTCATCAAGTCCATGAATACCGACGGTGCGTTGGATAGACCGAACGGCATTACCGTGAACTCAAAGTGCCCAAAGCGGGTACTGAATGCTGTCTTTGGGATGTCGCATTCCCTTATTCGCAGTTGATAATAGCCGGACCTTAGGTCTAGCTTGGAGTAAACCGTCGACCCCATCAGTTGGTCGAATAGATCATCGATTCTAGGAATCGGATATCGGTTTTTCTCGGTCAACTTGTTTAGCTCTCTATAATCGATACATAGACGCAAGCTCCCATCCTTCTTTTTCACAAAGAGGACCGGTGCACTCCAAGGCGAAGAACTTGGACGTACGTAGCCTTGCTCTAGCAGCTCTTGCAATTGGACCTTCAACTCTGCCAATTCCTTTGGCGCTATTCTGTATGGTGAGCGGGCCACAGGTTTGGCACCTGGCACCAACTCGATACAGAAATCAATCTCCCGATGAGGCGGAGCCCCAGGGAGTTCGTTAGGAAACACGTCGGCGTATTCCGCTACAACTGGGACATCACACAACCTGGGCTTTGGCTCCGAAGCCTCCAACAAGGTGAAGAACAACTCGGCGCCTTTTCTCACCGCCTTAACCACCTGGAGAGCAGACATCAGCGTCTTGCTCGCTCCTCGCATACCGGCGAATGTGGTTTCATCGTCGGTGTTCGTTCCCAGAGTGATCTCCTTTGTATTGCAATCTATGCATGCTCGCTGCTCCGAGAGCCAGTCCATGCCGAAGATCACATCGAATTCAGCTAACGGTAGTAACGACGCTTCCAAGTCGAAATCTTGACTTCCGATCCGCACCTTCACACGGCTCTTCCTATCCGCACTCATTCGAGATCCATTGGGTAGCACTACTTCCAATCTATCCTCTACAAAGGTAGATGGCACTCCGATTCGCACCACGAAGTCCTCAGACAGAAAAGAGTGCGATGCACCCGTATCGAATAGAGCTCTCGCCGGATAGTTGAAAATTAGGACGAAACCTAATTGTACACAAATAACACATAGTCGTACAACAGTGAGAATCATATACATAGCTGTAAAAGCTAACTTCTAATTCGTACCTGTGACGACGTCGGTTTGTCGTATAGCTTCTTGTTGGCCAAGCGAATAGACTCTCGGCTGAGTCGGAAAGTGTTGGGAGGCCGAAGACTCTGCCGCTTTACCCTTTTCCGTAGCCCGAGCATAATCCGCCGCTCGGTTTGCCGCCTTTGGGGGACCACTTCGACACACCGCAGCTTTGTGTCCCACCTTCCCGCAGGTGAAACACGTAATAGGAGTCCGCGCGGTCGTGGCTCCCGAAACATTCGAAGAAGCTGGTTCCGCCTGCTTGAACTTCCGCTTGTTCCTTCTGAAGTCCGGCTTGGACTGAGAGGCCGGCGCATGAAACTCGGGTTTCTTTACAACACTCTTTGCTTGTACCCTCTTCATGTCCAACTCCAAAGATCTGGCGGTTTGCACCATCACTTGGAAGCCAAACGTCATAGGGCCTGCAAGGAGCAGCCTCAACTCGTCCCGAAGCCCTTCATAGAATTTATTCGTCTTCGTCTCCTCATCCTCCACCAATGCCCCCGCATAGCGACTCAGTCTGGTAAACTCATGTAAGTAATCGTCAACGGAGCGATCACCTTGAGTTAACCTCAGGAACTGGTTTTGTAACGCAATGCGTTGGGCAGAGGGGATAAACCGCTGGAGGAACGACTTTGAAAACTCAGCCATTGATATTTCAGTAATGTCTCTATCGCCGAACTTGTGCAGTTCCTGCTCTTCCCACCACAGCACAGCCTCTCCGTCAAGAAGGAAAGTGGCTAAGGTGACCATCATGGCTTCGTCCGTCGCCGTCGCCCTCAGAGTTCTTCTAACTCTTGACAACCAGTCTTCTGCCTCCGTTGGGGACTCAGATCCCGAGAAGGTAGGAGGATTAAAGCTCAAGAAGTGCTTTAATTGTTGGTCACGCGCTCGCCCCGCAACTACTTGCGCAACTTGACGCTCCACCCTTGGTGCTAACGCCGGTTCCACTGCAGCTACTGGCACAGGGGCATCAACCCTTGGTGTTACCGCAGGTTCCACTGCAGGTTCAACTACCGGGGCTGCATCAGTAGTAGGCGTAGCAGGCTGTGCAAGCCTTTGCGGTTGAGCATTGATCATCGCGAAGACTGCTTCTGCGACCATTCTGATCATCTCAGCTGAAGGAGTGGTCGCTGGCACCTCAGCCGACCCACTACTTTCAGCGGTGTTACGGGGTTGAGACCGCCCCGCAGCACTTCTAGTCACCTATAATCATGCAAGGCACAATTTAGTGACCCTAAACATATCAAACATCAATCATGGAACGCTCAGGTTCCGCAAACAAGTATGTTTTTTTCATTCCTAAGTGGACATTCTTATTAGTTTTTGTCGTTTTAGGTGAATGCACAGCCCGTGCGCACCACCCCTTAAAAGGAATTCGTCCCGAATTCGCTAAACTACGGATCGACGCCTTAAGTCCGATACCAAATTGTAACACCCTGCCAGTACAAAAAGTATAACAGCAGGTCCGGCCGGGACCCCACGCCATACAAACCACACTAGCTAGGAGTTAAAAGGTGATAACCAGAAAAGTAACAACTAACGAGAGTACAAAACGTAAGCGGAAGCATTAATTAAACCATTCAAATAGACATGTCCACTATCATAGGAATGAATCCAGAAATAAGAGTTACGGCCTTAGGGCCTTACATCAAATCAATGTACAAAACTCTAAAAAGCATACATCGGCACGCAGGCCGGCAATACATGAGAAAACAGGAGAAAGGCTGGCCTTCGAGGGCCAACTCAGCAAAAGGACAGCAAGAGGACCAACGCCCGCTATTTCCCGCTAGGCTCACCTGCACCTGCATAAGAACATTCCACCAAGCGATGGTAAACAAGGCAACGGTCAGCACAGCTGACCAAATTATAACGACCCCACCCCTTTCCCGGGGTGGCGGAGATTCTACCCTGCAAGTAAGCCATACTAGCACAAGTACTAAATCTAAAGAGAGTGCAACTACACAAGGTGAGGTTTCAAGCACAATCAATCTTCTAGGTTGAGCATCAAAAGGAAGGGAACCTAGGTATGCACGTGATGTTGGTTGGGTTCACCCGAAGGTTTCCCACAACCGCCTAAGCACATCGCATGAGGCTAAACATAACATCAAATTCACAACACTCCACCCTAAGGGTCACAACCTTAGGTGGGAAACAGGAGCTTTTGGTCGGTCTAGGTATGACACCTTCCACGACCTCTCCCATGATCACACGGCCTTCATGAGGAAGGGACCTCTCGCCGATCTGCATGGAAACGGGTTCGGTTCAGCTTTGCCCGTGCTCTAATCGTCGCGATCTATCGCACGACGCGGGTACGGCTTCACCTCGGCCCGTAAGGGTTTAGCACTTTCAAGTGCTACACAAAAATATACGCTACGCACCTAACCCCTTCATAAGGATCTAGGCTTCGCGAATTCTCAACAAGGGAGGTACATACGCTCCGCATCAATAACGTGGTGAAGGTTTGCCTTCATCCAAAACTCAAAGCATGGGGCTTTCGTAGGGATCTTCACAAGACGCCTACACTTAACTCCCGCAATACTATAGGTGAGTTCACGGAGTCATTCTCCGGCACGCATTCTAGGTCTAACCTAAATGCAACGTCGCAAATCAAGCATCACCGATTCGGGCTCACGACCACGAATAGGCTTCACACAAAATGCCTAAATCCGCACGACTACCGGATTTTCTACATGCAATATGCCGGGGACGGACACAATCTACCCGGAGTCCCGAAGGACTTGAGGAAATCCAACACTTCACCCATTTGGTGAAAGAGATACCTCATGCAAGCAAAGAAAGAGGAATAAATGGACAAATACAAGTCCAAAGCTCGGGAGGAAGAATCGTTACCCTAGACGTGTTCCTCTTCGCCATGGATCCGAGATTCTACGCGGAGGGAAAGAACCGCACCGGGCTGCACTCTCCGGATCTGGAAACGGCTCGCGAAACGGAGCTCCGGAGCTCCGTCAATGGCGAAATCTCCTCTTCTTCTTCCTTGCCCCCTTCTTCTTCCTCTAGCCTAGGAGAGAGAAACACCTCAAAATAATGAGGACTAATCTCCTCTCATAAGCCCTAATAGCCTCCAGCATCTAATCCTAGCCATCGGATCAGATCTCAAAAGATTTGGACGGCCCGATCTTCTTCTCCGCTCAAAATCGCGGAACAGAATAAACAGGGCGCACGATCACAGGCGCACGGTCAGTGGTCGTGCGCGACGAGGGCAATGGTCGTGCGCACTATCCGGGACAGAACTCTGAATTCTTGCGAATAAGCGCACGATCGCTGGCGCACGATCACTGGTCGTGCGCGAAGAGGGAAATGGTCGTGCGCACTGTCCGAGACAGAACTCGATTCTCTTCTGAATTAACGCACGATCGCTGGCACACGATCACTGGTCGTGCGCGATGAGGCCACTGATCGTGCGCTAAGAGCAGACAGGGAAAATTCTAGCCTGCTTCACGTGCCGCACTACCACTCCGCCTACTTCGCGGAACTACCAGATTTGGGGTGTTACACTTTTTTCAAGTAATGTTTCTAGCATTGTAATCTTCTTTTAATCTTGCAATCACTTTGTTTTCAATAAAAATTAGTTTTGCTTATCCTCACTTCTCTTTCTACTTTAGTTATTTTTTCATGCAATCTTAATTCTCTTTCTTTCTCTCCCCACCATGATTAACTAAACTCTCATAGTGCTCGATCGAGATGATCCGAGTTTGTGATAATCAAGTTATGAACTTCTAGCTCTCATTTTCCATTTACGTAAACACTTTTGATTTACCCTTGATTTTTAATTAGTGAGACCATATTTTCGGTATATGGTTTTCACTTAGGTTTTCATACTTAGCTAACCGAGAGGCTCAAAGTATGAATCGACCACTCAAGGGTAAAGAGAGTTGCACGCATCCCTTGAGAGAGGATGATGTAAATCTCTTAGATTTGAGTCAAATCCAATAGCGGGGTTCACATCGTAAACCAAGTTTTAGGTAATCGATTATAGAATGAGAGTTCAGTCGATTTTTCCCAAACTTAGTTGGGCATTTCCCTCGAGAGAGGCATGTTCAAGCTTCGAGAACCTCCACAGTCAAGTAGTTTACTTAAAAGGAATTAGAATTTTTTTTACCTTCTCTTGATTATTCTCATGCCGAGGTGATTTTAGATTGAGCACTAATCCTTTTAATCATTGTCTATGATTTTTCTTAATTGCAATTTATCTCTTTTTAGTTAAGTAAAACAAACCTAAAAAAATCATTTGATAAGATAATAGTTTTCTCCTTAAAGTAGAAGTAATCAACGCGCCATGAGGAATACAACCTTGGTATTTATAAAATATCCTATACGATAGACGATAAGGTACACTTGCCTTCAACGGATATAGGTTTGTAGAATATCATCATAAAACCCTCACTTTGCTTTTTCCAAACGAACATTTTTCTTCATCAACTTTTTATAAGAATACAAATTCTTGGCAGACATAGTAGGAAAAGTTCTATTATGTAAAATTTCTATACATGATGCAATTCCCAAACAGCAGCTGCAAATCATGGGAGTGTTGTCTCTCAACAAAAGAATTCACTAGGGGAGGTGCCTCCTGAAACTGATTGGTCATAAGTACGACCACAAAGAGAATACATACATGAGGATCATGAGTCAAGTACTATATCACCACTACCTGGTGGTGTGCAGATCCAAAGGAGTGCCCATTCCTCCTGGAAAGAGAATAAATATAGAGATCTTCTCAAAGTGGACCGACAAATATAGAAGCCTGGTTAAGTGCCATCATCTCCTCCTCCATCTCCAACTCCTCAAAACAATGAAGCAGTCATAACAGATACCATAGCTAAACATCCTGCCCAAGAACTGGAGACAGTCATACCAGCTACAACAGTAGAACATCCAACACAGAAATCTTTTCTACAGCAACCACAATCTAACACAATCCCAGAAGACAATCTCATTGTCCTCATTTCTGCTCCTCCAGATCATCCTCAATCAATAACTCCTCCTAACAACATATCAACACCTCTTATTGATACACCCTCTACCTCCCATCCTATACCTTTCTTTGACATTGATCAAGCAATTCTGAGACTTTCGCTGACCTACTACATACTCAATCAAGGAAATTCCATAGAAAGTACACTCAAATGGAAATTGAAATAAGGGAAACAAAAGTATCTCTCTAGTCTATAAGAGCACTGGTAACTTCCTCCAAGGTTACAAAGGCTTTCTTAACCTTACTGACCAGTAAGATTCAGAAGGGGGAGAATGCGGAAGAAAAGGAGGAAGTTCCTGTTCAAAATCAGGAAATGACTGCTCAAGAGGAGGAGATTGCTGCAGATCTAGAGAGACTATCACAAATCTAGGGGGAAAGACCTGCATTAATCCAGGGGGAGGTCCTCATAACTAATGAGCAGATCATAGAAGATGTCACCAAAATTGCTCAAGAAGCTGCCCATATAGTTGAAGATGCTGCATTACTTCAGGGGTAGCTCCACAAAGAGGATGACAAGATTGCTGAAGAGGTGGATGAGCCTCTTGTATTTCCACCAAGAAAAGTGACACCATAGGTCTTCTCCAGAAAAAGAAAAACCTCTCCAAAAGATTAGTGAAAATTAGGTAATCAGAAAATGAACAATTACTGTTATAAGTGCTCAGTGGATATATTTGAGATACAATTATGGTAAACAATCTGATCTATTACAATTGGAAGTTTCTCATATCATTTTAGTCTATGTCTTTATGAAATGATGTCATAGTATACTTGTATGTACTCTGCTTTACTTTTCAATATGATTAAATTCACATAAATTTTTTGTAAAATTTGTTATGATAAATATAGGGAGATTGTTAGGAAAAACAACCTCTGGATTTATCTTACAAATTATGTAAAAGTGATTTTATCATCTAGGATTCATTACCTATGTTGTATAGTGAGGGTAATATTGTCATTAGAGCTCCTAGGATGTCTCACTCACATTAGAGTGTCAAAGACCAGTCAAATGGAGTGTAAAATATAGGTGAGTTAATTCTGCATCGAATGGAAGTCGACATAGCTTCGACTTCAAGTAGAAGTAACTTCGAATAGAAGCAAAAGCAACTCAGACTGGAAGTCGATGTATCAATTGAAGTTGATGCAGAAGACAGATTCAGTCAAAGAAACATTTAAAGTCGATGCAACTTCAAATTATATTCGACGTAGAAGGCAGAACTCAAAGTCTAGATCTTCATCTCGGCGGATACGTCGATAAGTAATTGACGCAGCGTCGATATCAGATTTCAATTTAGAGATGAGGAAGATTTCAAAGCAGCTCATATTATAACTCAGAGGTGCGTCGATAAGAAGGCAAATGTATTCGACGCAACTTCGAATATAGTCACAGATTTAGAATTCTTCCTGGATTCTATCATAAAGTTCATTCATGCCATATATAAGGAAAGTATTTGAATTCTGAAGGGTCGTTCATAGTCAAGAAAAGATTAGTAAATTCCAGAGTTACAAAGAAGATATATTTGGAAGTTATTCAGAAAGGTGTTTGACGGGTTGTCAACAGAAATAATAAGAGCATAATAATACATCATGGATATTCCTATTAGGGAAATAATAGAAGAGGAAAACAATCTATCTTTATTCGACATAAGAATAGTATAGGGAAAGGAATAGAGAATATACACAAGAAGATACATACAAATATTCTAATTTTCTCTCTTGATGACTCTCTATCTCTTTTCATACAACACACAAATAACAGATCTCTGCACAAGCAACAAGGCATCTTCTTCCCCTCTCTCTAACAACAAGAAGCAATCAATTACAAAGAGATCATCTTCATGATCAAAAGCTCTACAATCCTTGCATCTCTTCTTCTCAAGCAAGGATTCATCTACTGGACAGAGATCCACATAAACACTACAGTGCCTGAATCCTCAGTGACTGCTGTAGGAGGATTCAATAAGAAGAATCATTTTCCTTTCTTCTTCTCTACTCTTTTATTTCACTTTTGTAAACTGAGTAAAGAGTCCTTAGAATCCCTCTTCAAAGGATTCCGTGGTTCAAGATCTCCTTATCAAAAGATCTCGATTGTTTCTAAGAGTCTCCTTATCAAAAGACTCAGTCCTTGGTTCTAAGCATCTCCTTTTCAAAATACTCAAATGTTCTAAGAGTCTCCTTATCAAAAGACTCAGGCACTACGATAGTGTGTATTCCTACCAAGGGGGTAGAAGAGTGGATGTACTAAGTTTTTGGGGAACCACTATAGATTTTGTCTCATCTGTGTTGTGATTTTCTGTGATGTCCATTTAATTAATTTCTTTAATCTGTGCTTATTTTATTCTGGATTAGATAGCTGAATGCATAGATATTAGAATTGTTATATTGTTTTGTGCATAATAAATAGAAAAAGTTTAAATCTCTATTCACCCCATCTAGATAATATTTAGAGGACTCACTATGCACTTTCACCTTCCCACTCCCTTATCAGCATACCTTGGTCGAAGGAGACAGTGATCGTGTCGGTGAATATGTTGGCAGGATGCGTCGTCCAAATATAAAAGCATCATGTTGAAATGCTAAACCTCTTAAGGAACATAGCAGCAGTGCAGGCTCCCACAACACCATCCGCAACTGCCAATCTGTCTCCTACACCTCCAAATCAAGCCCCAAAGAACTACCAGGAAGAGGTCTCCAAGCTCTCAGCAGCAGCTAGCAATGCGCACCCTGCCCGTCTGGCCAGGCCCGCTGAAATTGACCCAAAGCATCAGCGCTAGAGAGCGGGTGGCCCCGTGAACATCCCAGGAAGGTTAAACTAAGAAGAGATAAGGGAAATGATAACAGAAGAGTTCAGCCAGGTTGGCCACCAAGCAACGCATGTGTATTGTCCCATGCGCAATGGTTCCCCACTACACCTGAGGTCTTGGCGCATCAAATCACAGGGGATTCCAGTTTCTGAGCTTGGAGTCCTACGACGGGATGAAGGACCCCCTAGAGCACGTGAATCACTTCTCCACCATCCTCCGAATCTACAATGCTCCCGATCAATTACTCTGTCAAGTGTTTCTAGCCACTTTAAGAGGTCAGACGAGAACTTGGTTCCACTCCCTTCAGGGAGGAACCATTAGAAACTTCACCGAACTGACGTAGCAGTTCCTGGACCAGTTCACCGCAAACCACCAAATCGTAAAGGACCCCACACAACTCTCAGGAATATGAAAAAGTGAAAGGGAATCCCTTATAGAGTTCTTCGATCGGTTCATTACCGAGGCACGCCAAATCCCTGGGGTGGACCCCGAGATCCTTCGGGGAGTCTTTCGGGGAGAACTCCAGCCTAGCAGATTCTACTCCGCCCTAATGAGGGAGATAATCCCTAGTTACCCCAATCTTGTGCATAGGGTCAGCGTATAGATTGCGGCCGACGAAGCAATCGAGGCCAATCTTCGGCAGTTTGAAGGAGGAATAAAGAGGAAGAGAGAAGATCCAACCCCAAGGTGATGGGAGGAGCACCAAAACAACGTGCGCCAGCAAGATCACCGTGGGGACCCCCCAACCCTACTAGGAATACAAACCACTCAACACCTCCCGCGCTAATGTGTTCTACATGATACAGAATTACCCAGAACTACGAAAGCCGGGAGAGCTCCCATAAAGCTAGGGTGATCAATCGAAGTATTGCGAGTTCCACTAAGGCACATGACACACCACCGAGGAGTGCCTGAGAGTCAAGGATGAGATCGAGCGCCTCATCCAACAAGGCATCCTTAAGTGGTAAGTATAGTGGTGACCATCTCTAGCTCCCCCTTCATCGCCGTCAATTCTATCGCACAATGCGAGGGGGAACTAAAAGATCAGAATGCACAACTCATAGAAACAATCAACTTTGGGGACAAAGATTTGAAGTGTCTGCTCGTGCCACACCATGATCCACTAGTCATCATCGCAGAGATCAGCTACCCCAGCTTCCGCATCAAGCTGATATTGGTAGACAATGTCAGCTAAGTAAATGTCGTGTTCATGCCCACTCTCTGCAACATGAAGATCCTAAAAGAAAAATTCTAGCAAGCCTGCAAACTAGTCTATGGCTTCAACGGCGGACCTATCACAGTCGAATGAACCATCACTCTCCCAGAAACCCTGGGAGAGTTCCCGAAGTAGGCTACTCATAATATACAATTTGTAGAAGTTGAATCAGAATCGCCTTACAATGCGATTTTTGGTCGACCATTGCAGGAGGCTTTCAGAGCTATCCCTTCCATCCTGCACCTCACAATGAAGTTTGTCACCCCAGATGGGGTCGGAGTTGTCCGTGGGAATAAGGAAGCAGCACACACGGACAATCTATGACAAATGCAACCCCATATGCTGAAACAACCGAATCTGAACTGCACCTCAAAGAAAAGCCAAGAATCGGGCAGGAGTTCCCTGCCCTACCATATTCCGGTTTCATTTAAATTGCTTAAGTTCTTTTATTTGTATTCAAACAATTGCTAAACTCTAGAATGTCACAAGTCTGCACTTGCGCATGTACTACTATTTGTTGCCAGGGCCTTCCCCCCTTGCGCTCCCCAGCGGTTTGAAGCGTCTGCCCTTCACCGTCTCTCCAGGGCCATGCCCAAGTGACCTCCTCACAGTCGGGGATTGAAGGTCTTCCCTTCTCTCCCGTAGTAGGTAATGATATTGCCAAGGATTACCCCACTCACGCTCGCCAGTAGTTCGATGCATCTGCCCTTCACCATCTCTCCGGGGCCACACCCCAGTGAACTTTTCATTACCGCGGCTCAAAGGTCTGCCCTTCATGCCCTGTAATAGGTCACAACGTCGCTACAGCCTTCCCCCCTCATGCTCACTAGCAGTTCGAAGTTGTTGAATCTTTAGGCGCCCTTAGGGGGGGGGGGTGAATAAGGGTTTTTGAAAACTTTTAGGATTTTAAGCAAACCTTTTAATATTTTATATGAAGTAAATTTAATCAAAAGTAAAGAGCAAGAAATCAATTTTATTGAATAAGAAAAGACATGATTATGATTTATAAAATTGATTACAAAAATGGATTTCTATGATGCTAGAAATCAAAGGTGAATATAAAAGACTCTTTGGTTTTCTATACCGACTCTTCTTACTAAGAACCGGTTGGCTTTAGCCGATCTCTCCCCAGATATGGCCTCAAGCCGCTCTAGCCTTTCTATTCCCAGAAAGGCCTTGAGCACCCTCTCGATCTACACCCTAGACCTAGTTGTCAACAACCACGATGAATTCCCCCTAAGCCACACAAGAACCTAGTCGCCAACATTTGTGATGAATTCCCCATAAGTCGCACACGGACCTAGTAGCCAATAACCATGGTGAATTTATGAACCAATCACAAAGATAAAGGTGTTTCAATATAAAAGACAAATATGAAACTCCCTTGAGGTAATCTGAAGGAGACGGCGAAGAATCGCTGAAGGTTGTTGAAGTCGAAGCATACGTTCTACACGTTGAGTTTGAGTTGATCCAAGCCTTCTTTGATTCCTTCTTTCGAAAATGAATGAGAGATCCTTTGTGGTGTGGAAATACGACCCTCACAAATATTTCAGAGTGCTGGAATAAGGCTCCTTGGCATGGATAGTTGAAGAGAATGAATGGCACCATTTTATCTGATAGCAAGCTAACGCCAACATTATGGCTAACACCAGGCATTGACTCTGTATAGAAATAACTTGATGGCTCGGATCATCAAAATAGGAAGGAGATTCTGCATCTTTGGAAACATTCATTTTAGGCAACCTTAACGCTGGCATTGAGGCTAACGTCTAGAGTTAAGCCAAATCATTCCCAAAATGCTCATGCAATCACGATAGCTACCTCCATGTCATTTTCATTTTGGTGGGAATGAAAGTCAACGCCAGCGTTAAGTCCTAACACTTGGCGTTAGACCACATTCTTCTTTTCTCCTCGTGAGCAAGTCCAGACCAACAATACAACATCCTAGTGTCATTTTTGTTCAAACCTGCATGCTAAAAACACAATGGCAAACTAGATCAAGTACAAGTAGGATTTGTTATTCTCAAAACAAATGGATGCAGAAAAATTGTGTTCCAACAGAAGCGTCTTCCCTTCACTGTCTCTCTGGGGCCATGCCCTAGTGACCTCCTCACTACCACGGATAGAAGGTCCACCGTTCTCCCACGTAGTAGGTCACGAACATCACCAGGACCTGCCCTCTCGCGCTTGCCAGTCTTTTGAAGCATCTTCCCTTCATCATCTCTTCAGGGCGATGCCCTAATGACCTCCTCATTGCCATGACTCGAAGGTTTGACCTTTGCCCCTATAGTAGGTTATGACGTTGCTAGGTCCTGCTCCCATTGCGTTCGCCAGCATTTAGAAGCGTCTAACCCTCACCATCTCTTCCGGGACACGCCCCAGTGACCTCCTCAGTACTGTGGATTGAAGGTTTGCCCTTCTCCCCTATAGTAGGTCATGACATCGCTAGGGCCTGCCCCCTCACACTTGCAAGCGGTTCGAAGCATTTGCCCTTCACTGTCTCTCAAGGGTATCCCCTAGTGACCTCCTCACTATCGTGGCTCGAAAGTCTGTCCTTCGCCCCCATAGTAAGTCATAGTGTCGCCAGGGCCTGCCCCGTCCTACTCATTAGTGTTTCAAAGCGTCTGCCCTTCACCATCTCTCTAGGGCCACGCTGAGTGAACTCCTCACTATCGTGACTCAAAGGTATGCCCTTTGCCCCCGCAGTAGGTCAGGAGTCGCCAGGGCCTTCCCCCGTCATGCTCATCAGTAGTTCAAATTGTCTGCCCTTCGCCTGCTCTCTGGGTCCATGCCCTAGTGACCTTCTCACTGCTGCGGATTGAAGATCCACCCTTCTCCTTCGTAGAAGGCCACAACATTGTCAGGGCCTTCCCTCCCCGCACTCGCTAGCAGTTCAAAATGTCTGCCCATCACCCTCTCTTCGGGGCTGCGCCCATATGACTTATTGTTGGAGTCTATGTTCCGCATCTCTTGGTTTGAGAATAACAAATATCGTGTTGTATTTGATCTTGTATTTTGTGTGCTTATAGTGTGCAGGTTGTACCGGTACATGCATAGATTGAATGAGGATAGATGCTGGAGCTTTGTATATATAGCTACCGCAGAGCGGTAACAACTTTTTCTGGCGGTAGAGGGGATAATGATAGATAACTGATGGCAGACGCTTGCGTAGCGAAGAAGTGATGGAAGCTAATGCGACACATTAGGTCTTAATGCGGTGCGGTAGGTGCATGATCCATTGTGGTTTGTAGTTCTCCATGATGTATGGCACATTACTACATGATACGCTAGCGTGGCGCAGTAATACTACCACAGGCAGTAACTTCCAGAGTCTATTTAAAGGATGGGTCTCTCCTTCTATAAATGAACTCTCACATCCATCAAAGCTACAACTTCGATTTTTTTGAGAGAGGCTCGTATCTAGTCATTGAGAGAACTCCCTTGAGCTATCATGAAGATCAAAAGAAGATTTTGAAGGAGAAGGTCTACAATGCATATTCAACACGAAGGGCTTGTGTGTGGAAATCAAGAATGTCGATTTCCACATCGCCTTCGCCTTCAACTTCAGAATATCTTGGGGAGTTTCTCTTACATTATTTCTATATTGTAATCTCTTTGATTTTATCTTTTTGTACTCGATGTGAAGAAATTGTTCAGGGAGAACGTCGGATTTTGGGAAGGATTCTATAGGAAATTTGCCGAAATTATTGGCGACTAGGCCTTGCATAGTTTAGGGAGAATTCGCCGACTTGTGTGTGGCGACTAGGTCTAAGTTAGATCTAGGGGTTGCTAGAGGACTTATCTGCGGTAAGATAGGCTATGGCCAACCAGTCCTTGGGAGAAGGACCGATGAAACATCAAAAAGGGATTTTTATATTCGCCTTGATTTCTAGCATTATAGAGATCAAACAATTTTGTATTCAATTTCTAGAGAAATAAAATCATGTCTCTCTTTGTCTTATTATTTTGATGTAATTTCCAAATTATAAAATATTTTAAATTATATTTTCATCAAAGCATTAATGCAAAATCTATTGTAAGATTTGTTTTGATCATTAACTTGAGGAATTCAACTTCTGTGAACTAGCGTCGGGCGTTAGCACTACACAGGCGGTAGTGGAGAAAAAAATAGAATTACGTTTTCGTTAAAATGTAATCTTAAATATAACCTTACATGAGATATTAAAATATATTTTCCTATTAAATATTCTGAAACCTCGGTCACAAACTCTGATATTTTTAAATAAGATATAAAATCCAAAAAGCCCTTATTCACCCCGTCTCTAAGGGCGCATAAAGATCCAACACGTGGTATCAGAGCGTAGGTTATTCCAATATAGCTTCACAACTGGGAATAATGGCGCTTCATGATCTCGCATCTTCTAGAGGGGATAAGTTTTATGAAAATGAAAAATCATTATCACCACCTTAATTTATGGGTGAAAATTATAATGGGTGGAAAACTCTTATGGAAAAATTTCTTAAATCTTTGGATATTGCATTTTGGAATATTATAATTAAAATGCCCCCAATTATTCTAAATAAAAACGAAATATTTTTAAATGCCAAATCTATGAATAGTCTCTATTATGCGCTAGAACAAAATAATTTTAAACTTATTTATACACATCCTACTGCTTATGAAGTTTGGAAATTTCTTGAGAATTCATATAGTCTTCCTAATACAGATGATGAACAAGAGCAATTCCTTATGGATCAAAGAGAAGAAACTGATGAGGACTCATGCATGGAGAAAGATCTATCTAAGAGAGAAGAATGCAAAGGCACAACATTGCACTCAAATGAGGACAACACATCAAGCGGAAGAGAAGATGGAAACTCAACTATGGAAGAGGAATGCGAAGTAGACATCAAAGGAACCTTGTGTTCAAATCTTTCATTATCCCAAAACAAGGTAAGAAAATCAAAATCTCCTCTTTTCGAAACAAATTCTATTTCTACATATTGTAAGCTTGGATTTGCTAAACGTAAAATTTTAAAGTTTAAAAATGCTAATTCCATATTACATTTAGAAAATAAAACGTTAAAGCAAACCCCAAAGTAGAATCTCATATTAATGTGTCAAATTCTCTTTCATGCTCTTTAGATGAAATTTCTACTCGTTTTGATTTAATGATCTTACAGAATAATTCAAGGATTTTGAAAAAGTGCTTTTAATTTCAAAAGTACACAATGAAAAAGTGATAAATGAAAATAATGTTCTATCTTATAAACTAGATTCTCTAAAATCACTCGTGAAAATTTTTTTCAAATGATTTTAGAAATCTTTTTTCTAGTTTATCTTCAAAATTGCATAAGGCATCTACAAGTGTTTCAAACTTTATAAATCATACACCTAGTAGAATGTTTATTTCTAATCCTCATTTAACATCTCTCAACAAAGATTTAAATGTTTTCAAATTTCCTATAAGTAATACTTTTGAAAATAATTATGGAAATTTGAAGTATAAGAATATTAAACCAAAGTATGAATAGAGGCCCAAATTAAAAAAATAAAACATTAACTTCGTTTGAGAGGGCCTATTCATCACTATCTCCCCATAAATCTACATGTTATATTTGTGTACCCAAAGGAACCACCACACCCGGTCTCCTTTGGATACCTAAATAACTTATTCACTAGGAATCATTGAATTGCATGAAGTAGAAACAATTAAAAATGAAATATCAATACTCTACTCCATGATATTCTTAATTTCCCTTTTTTGTTTGTTTTTGTCTTTTTCTTGAGCTAACACACTATGGTTACTTTATATATCATGGGATATGACTATAACTTAATAAGCCTAAAGTTTAACAAATCAAATTGAATGAAATTGAATAAAAAGTTATATTGTTTTCAAGTGACCTATCTATTCTCTTTCTAGGTTTTATCTCTTTTAAATTCATTGCCTATAAATGTCTTATATTATCAATAGAAATTGAATGCTAAATTTGTTAAGTGACACTATCAAGACTAATGAAATTACTTTCAAAAATGGATTTAAATGGCTATTAGGGGTCTTAGGCTAAAATGTTAAAATGTGCAACTTTTTATTTATTTGTCTATTTTCTTTGCTGCATATGATAGCTCCTATAATATAAAATCATAATCAAGAAAAATTGGAATAAAAAAAACTCAAAAACTGTGTTATAAATAAAAAATTGTAACTTTATTGCTAACGCCAGACGTTATCATTAACGCCGACGATAGCCTATTTTCCTGAAAATTATGATTTCTCTAAATATTATTTTCTAAAAAATTATTTTGCTACTTTAATTATCACTATCTCTGCTTTCAAAAAGGAAAAGTTAATTTATAATTTTGGTTATTTTTGTTTCATTTTAAAAATCAAAATCAAAGAGAAAATTTACAGAACCTTTCAAATTAACCAAAAACATTTTGTCTCGTTATATATATATAGATATGATATTCACCTTACAAGCAGTCACTATCCATAAATTAAAAAAGGATGAATATGATCTACACAAATGCCACCATGATCCATTACAATAAATAAAATCATATTTCATAATTCATGATCGATCTAGAATAATCCTAAATTGAATATCTATGTCATACTTAGTAATTATTAATTATATGACGCCTATGGGTATTATAGTTCCTTATTTTTATATGGTGTTTTGGGTAAGTAATGTGCTTCATTATTTTTGTATGTATCTCATTATATACATAAATGTTTTGGATAAATTTCAAAATTCATAATAAAAAAGATAAAAAAACAATTTAAAAATCATCAAAACATATTAATATTGAAAGAATGCATTATAATAAATCAAAAGTGAATGAATCTAAAATTCACACACACCATAATGATCTATTTATATCCTATGATAAAATTCACTATTATCATATATCATAATTCATGATCTATCAGGAATTATCTTAAATCAACTATTTCTATCAACCTTAGGAATTATGAAATATATGATGGCTATTGGTATTCCAGTTTCATACTGTGTCTGTTGTATTGTGTGTGTATGATGTGCTTCACTCATGTTTGTATGAATCTCATTTATATGATGACCCTAGAATCATCTTTATACCAATATACACCAATCAAATAGTATTGTCACTTCTTTCTAGGTCTATAAATTGAAATACTATTTTTGAATACATGCAACATTATCACTATTAATCTTATGGCGTAACATTACATTAAAACTCATAATTCTAGCATTACCAACTAATAGATATTATTGTCCATGCTAGGTATCTCATATTGTCATAATGAATTAATTTTAAAATAGAAAAATTGAAAGTGAAAAATCATAATAACTATGTTGCTTTAAAATCAACTATTATTAGAAATCAATTTCGCATAAAGGCCATAGTTCATAAATTGTTTCCATAAGATTAAATGCTTAGTATGTCCATGATCATTAACCCACATTATGTGTCTCACAATAGTGAGGGCATTGGATTGTGCATTAGAGACCTAACCTCTAAGTCATGTCTTGTCCTTAACTAGGGAGGGTTCCAGTGGGCCTTGCGAGACACTGGGCGAAAAGAGTGCTAGGTTGAGCATCATCTTTTGTATGCATATGAGATTAACACCCCAACCTACGGCATGTGTGCATCTCCTCAAGCCCATCCATCACTTAGTACAGGGCTAGGGTGTAGACATATAGATAAGGTATCTTGATCTTAAACATACATATATTATATACATTGCATGAATATTATTTCACTCTTTATGATCATTTCAATCATGCATATTTTTATGCTAACATGCTATCTTGTGTTTTTCATACTATATGCTCTTTGGGCCTTCATGATTTTGAAAAGCATAAGTATTTATTTTTGGACTATTTTAACACATTAGGCCAAAAATCATGATCTGCAATTTTTTTAATTAGTATTTAAAACTCTTTGCGGTACTTGGTGTCACTTTTCTTAGAAAATATGAATCAAGAAAAACTAGAACGAAAAATTATCAAAAACTGTGTTTTCTAAACAAAAGAAAATATTCTCTATTGTTAGCGCCACATGATAGTACTAGCGCTGGCGGTAACAAATAAACAAAATATTTCTTTTTCTTTTCCTTTTCTCTGGCATAGAATATCATTTGCTGATAGGCTTATTAAAGATTTCTTTGTTTTCCAGAAAAATATTTAAATTTGAATACTTAAAAATCAAATACAAATTACAAAAAATTTAAAAGAATAAAAATATGTTTTTTCCTTTATGTGTGCTGCTTTGTATTTGTGTAAAACTCCACAAATTCATAAAAACTGATTATTATTCATTTCCATTATCAAGGAGGATTAATTATATCAATTAATGATTAAATAAAAGGTTTAATTTAATTTTCAAGTTTCTTAAAAATATTGTTTTTGTATTTGTCATGTCTTGAAAATCAACTTTTTATGTGCAATGAAATTGATTGTAGAAAACATGTGTAGAAACGTTTAGCACGCCTCTAAGTATGGTAATGTATTATGTTTGATAATGATTTATTCACTCACTTATTTTTGATAATCTACATGTGTTTACAATCTTAAACTTGCATGATTGTGTTGTGTTATAACATAAATAATTAAAATGCATAAATCGATTACCTACACAATATTGAATTGGTTATTACAATTCTTTGTCTTTCATGCACTTATTCTTTAGGAAAATGTTAAAATGTTATGTTTACAAAATAAGTGAATTCGGTGTCCTTAGTCTCTAAACTAAAAAACATATAATTAATGACAAGGAAAACTCCACCAAGCACTACTCACCCTCCTGATAAGTCTTAATGAGCATAGTGAGGTTCAGCACCTTGGAAAGAATTGTAAAGTGTCTTGTAGCAAACAATTTATACACCACTTCTCTTAGTACACCAGATCATAAAAAATGAAATTAAAAGTAAGAAGAATAAATGTGATCCCCCAAGCACTACGTTGCACCCTGATAAGTCTTAATAAACATTATGTGTGCAGAGTACCTTGGTATTTGTACTCTTTATTCATGTGCACTGAAATATTATGGAAGTAATATTATTTGTGTATTTTAATATCGCGTTATCTCATTATATATGTCATGTGTTTTTGATTGATTCACTTGTATGCTTTATCAAAACATTATTTTGAACATCGTTATCCTTCATAAAACTTCTACTCATGAGAATTGGATCCTAATACACATCTACTCAATTCTCTACAAACTTAAGTAAATGCACTAGATGCAAAGCATGACCGCTACAATCTTTAATTTTACTTGAAATGCAAATTAGTTTACATTGTAGTTCTTATCTTTTCTTGATACTTTCAAATCATGCTTGCAATTTTATTTCAAAATAGCATCTCTTGAAACTTTAACTCAAACATTTACTTTTCAAATTAAAAACTCATTATCTTTTATATGCTTTTACCTTCTAAAATGATGTTTATTTTTAAGAGTGCTTATTATATTCTTTCGCTATGATTACTACTTGAGCTCATTCATGACTATTTAAAAAAACAAATGGCATCGTAAAATAAAAATGCTTACTTTATAAATTTCCGCTGTGTTTCTTACTACTATATTCTATCATGCTTATTTTTTTCCAACAAGTAGTATTTAACAAGCTTACTTTTGCATCCTATTTTTATTCTACATAGAACTTATTAATTCTTGTTGCATACACTCACCTAAACCCTCTTTTGAAACTACCAAAAAGGGAGCATAAATTTCATAAATCTAAAATTTAGGGGAGTACATTAAAAATTTCATAGGAAACATTTTTGTATGAGGAGTAATCATATAGTAGGTGCATACTTTATTCTTTGCTCGATCATGACTATCCTTCCAATAAGTTATCCCTAATCAATCTTAATAGATATGCAGTCATCCCTACCCACTTTTGCTAATAACAAAAGGGGGAGAATAAATTGAGAAATTGAGTAAAATAGATATTTAGGGGGAGTAAATTATATGAGACACTTAAGGGGGAGGACCTCATATAGGAAGAGTATGCATTATTGCTTTCAAATCTATCACGCTCTTAACCTGTTATTCATGCATTTCTTATTACCGCACTTATCTATAGACACAAATAGTCTTACACTCACCAATTTCTCATAAAAGTATTTGTTATTATCAAAAAGGGGGAGACTGTTGGAGTCTATATTCCGCATCTCTTGGTTTGAGAATAACCAATACCGTGTTGTATTTGATCTTGTATTTTGTGTGCTTATAGTTGCAGGTTGTACGGGTACACACATATATTGAATGAGGAGACAAGCCGGAGCTCTGTATTTAGAGCTACTGTGGAGCGATAACAACTTTTGCTGGCGGTAGAGGGGACGATGACAGATAACTGATGACAGATGGTTGCGTAATGAAGAAGTGATGGAAGCTAATGCAACACATTAAGTCTTAACGTGACGCGGTAGGTGCACGATCCGTTGCGGTTAGCATGTTCGCCTTGATGTCGGGAACATTACTACATGATACTCTAGTGCAGCGCGGTAATACTACCACAGGTGGCAACTTCCAGAGTCTATTTAAAGGATGGATTTCTCCTTCTATAAATGAGCTCTCACATCCATCAATGCTACAAATCCCATTCTTTTGAGAGAGGCTCGTCTCCAGACATTTAGAGAACTCCCTTGGGCTAACATGAAGATCAAATGAAGATTTTGAAGGAGAATGTCTACAATGCATATTCAACACGAAGGGCGAACACATCAAGAATGCTGATTTCCACATCACCTTCATCTTCACCTTCAGAATTTCTTGGGGGAGTTTCACTTACATTATTTCTATTTTGTAATCTCTTTTATTTTATCTTTTTGTAACAGGCGTGAAGAAATCGTTCGGGGAGAACGTCAAATTTCAGGAAGGATTCCATCAGAAATTCGCCGCAATTGTTGGCAACTAGGCCTTGCAAGGTGTAAGACCCCCCTCCTGGAACACAGAACATGGCCGAGGGGAGTCCTATGCCCAGGATAGCCGTCTTACAGAAGTGCCAGCGCACGAGCTAGCCCCCTTCCACAAGACACCTATCATGCTGGCTGTTCTTAAATATCATTATGCCAAACCATCAATAATAGAAAACAATAGAAGCCATTATTCACAAATAAGTAAAAGTGTCCAAAAGAACAGGCACCTACAAATCTCCTGCAAAATATCAGAGTACAAAAATTTGCCCTAAGGCTACATTTCAAAACACTCGCTCACATCTATCACTGATGGTAGCGAAGGTATCGTACTCTCAGGCCCTATCGCCCCGGCCTGGCTACCCACTTGTGTCGTACGCTGCTGCTCTACCTACCGCTGGGTGCCCTCCTAAAAATAGTGACGTAGCATCGTTAGTCATAAAGACTATGTGGCTTCACATCCTCTCCCCCGGTGACTCTTAGGCACCGGGCGGATTGAAAGAGGAGAACGCTGTAATATAATCAGTATATATACAAGCAGGTGGTATATGATAGTGTAATAAGAGATCATCATATGTATAGGTAAGCAGCAAGAAATACTAGCATGTATAAAAGAATAACATCTAGCAGTATAGTCAGTAACAGGGTATAACAGAGCAGAGTATATAAAGAACTGAATTAAACTTAACTTATAAGGATGCACATACAAGCTTATAAGTTAAGGATCTTGTGCAACAACAAGTAACTCATCATATAAAGGTGCCCATACAAATATATATAATGAGGATCTTTATGCGGTGCAATGCAATGAATGTATGTGTGATGACTAACCCATGATTTACACACGCACTCTAATTTATTATGTCAACATAGACTTGTACATCCTGCTTTTCTAGGGTAGCTAACCACTCAGGCATCTCACATCGTGGCCAGACGGAGACAGTGGAGCAGGCATTACCACTACTAGGTGGGTATACACACTACCAGACCTAGGCCTTACGTACGCCTCAATGCTAAGAACACAACAACGGAGACCCTGCGTACTCTTGCTCGCCAAACTTGCCGAGTCTTATGATGGGTAAGGGGTCTTGAGAAGTAAGAACCAACAGACCATATCCAACAGTTTCTAGATCTATCTGCCACCTGCCGTCAGTGTGACGACGGACTTGTTGGATCTTACGGCGCCCTTAGAGGGGGGGGGGGGGGGGTGAATAAGGGAATAAAATTCTTTTTATAATTTTTAAGATAATTACTAAGTTGTTTTGATTAATAGGAAATAATGATGACAATTTAGTAATAATAATTTTGCAATAATGAAATTTTACGCCAATTGAGAGAAACCAAATAAACACAAATATAATCATGATTGCATTATATAAAAAGGGTGTTTACAAAATTTGATTTCAATATCGCTAGAAATCGGAGGCGTACAAAAGTAAATTTCTTTTCCTTTTCTATACCGACATGTATCCCCACAAACCGGTTGGCTTTAGCCTATCCTTCCCGGATAAAGCCTCAAGCCGCTCTAGCCAATCCTTCCCCGGATATGGCCTCGAGCCCCCCTAGATCTAATCACCTAGAACTAGTCGCCAACACAAGGCGAATTTCCCCCTAAGTCCTACCCTGACCTAGTCGCCAACACAAGGCGAATTAAATACAAAAATACAAATAAAGAAGTGAAGTAAATAACAAGCAAACTCCCTCTTGAGATTTCTGGAGATGAGGATGAAGGATCGTTGAAGCACAAGTGATGCGATATTTCGGCAAGTGCACCGGTCGCGCAAGTAATAAATGTTGGGAATAAGATCCCCGAGTGTCGGTCTCTTGAGGAATGCAGGTTGGGTGAACGAATCGCGTTGTGTGACAATTGTTACACAAGCGGGAACAAACACAAAAAGTGGGGGTTTGATTTGGTTTCCTACTGTTAACAACAATAAAAGAAATGCAGGTCGAAATCACCGCTTCGCAAGGCGAGATGGATGCCGCGGCCGCGATACCGAGATTCGTGAGGCGGATGGACGGTGTGCATGCGAATGAAGTGATCACTAATGCGGAGAGTGAGGGTCGCAAACACCTCTTCGCAAATCATCGTTAGCTCTTGCTAACGGGAATCGAACACGATGAGTGCGTGAGTGAGTGAGTGGAGGCGAGATGCATCACAAGCAAATATTGAAGAACAGAGAATAAACAACCATTGCATTTAAACTAAACATCATGATATTCAAGTTTAAATGATTCAAAGAAGTACAACAAAGGGGGGAGGAAGAAATCAACCAATGGACGAAGACTAGCGGCCGTTCACGGCCGGAATGGTAGTTTGTCAAGCTACCTCCGCACTCGGGCGTACTGTGCTTCCGGCGTTGACAGACTGTCACGACATCTCCACGTGCTTCCGTCGTCTTCTACCTCAGGATTGCTATTCTTGTCACCGGATAGAACTGGAGACGTCTTGCTTGAGTGCTTGCGGATGGCGAAGAATGCTTCCGGACGATGGAGGAATGCTTAGAATGGCCGGAGATAACTTCCCCTTGCGGAGGAGATGAGATGGAGGTGGCTGGAAGTGGAAAATGGCGGCGTACGGACTGTAAATCGCGCTCCCGGAACCGGGTTATCCCTAATTTGCGGATCAGGACATTATATAGGCGCTGGCTAAAATACTGCGCACGGTTATTGGCGCACGACCAGTGGTCGTGTGCGCTGGAGTTCTGTGATCGTGCGCCTGCCTGGGTGGAGCCTGCAATGTAAGAAATTTATTAAATACCATGTTCGCACGACCAGTGGCGCACAACCGGTGGTCGTGCGCACTGGTCGAAATAGAACTCATAAAATTGATGTTAAGTGCGCACGAACAGCGGCGCACGGCCGGTGGTCATGCGCAATATCGTTGGTGGTCGTGCGCACTGTCCAAGACAGAACTCAAAAAATAGGGTTAAGTGTACACGATCAGCGGCGCACGACCAGTGGTCGTGCGCAATAGAAACAGTGATCGTGCGCAGTGTTCCTGTACAGAATTGTACCGTGAACAAAGATTTATCAATACTCAGTTGGTGAATTGTGAAGAAATTGAACGATCGTGCCCGGTGTGAAAGTAACAAGCCACTAAGGAGGGTGTTGCACAAGATCGGGGTTCAGGAATAACTCCGCTGAAATCCATCAACGTCGGGAACCATAAGCTTGCCATGTCACACTCTCTCCACGGCGCTAGCAAACTCATGAGATAAATCAATAGGACTTTAGGATTATTTTGGGGCTTAGGTTGCGGTATGATATTCAAGGACAAACACGAAGGCTACGCAACCAAATTGAGTCAACGGAGCGCTGCACCCAACAAAGCCAAGAACAAAGCTCGTGTGACACACCCGCAGACTTATCATAAAAACTAGGTGTGCACACCGCCTACTTCACAAATACCAACAAATTTTCTATTACACTCGGGAGGATTTCTTTTCAATACAATTTTTTTTTAGAATTTCATTTCAATAACCTAATTTTCTTCTTTTTCTTATCCTCCGGTTGGTTCATAATCAGCAAATAAAAATTATTTTTCCTTCACATCACATAGATTCCAAACATCACATCAATAGAACTAGAGTACAGTTAAACAGCTATTTGGTTGCGAAAGTAGGATGAGCTTCAGGATTTGGTGAAAGGAGGAGGAGCTGAAACAAAGAAGTCGTAGGCGCAAATGTTGGCTTGCAAAGGTGAGCGAATAGGACAGGGAAAGACAAGGCTCAAACTAGCCAAAAGGTGGCCTACATCAAAATTAACTCGAAGAATCGCTCGCACCCATGCTTCAAGAGTCGTTTGGGGCAAGTTCTTAGCCCACGAGAAAGGTAAACCTTCCTCCCGACTCAAGCAACACACAACTAGTGCTCGTATACACACAACACCGGGTTATCACCAATTTCGTTCACATTCACCATTTGAATATAACAAATCTAAAACTACGCAAAAATACTAATCATAAGTTAAACGCATAGAGATAATCTAATTTTACTCAAATTCTACTGTAGCATGCGGATGCGACTAGAACACTACGCGAGTCAACATCGCACTCCCAATAGTAATTCCTAAGCTAACACCCTAATTCACATTCCAAACCAAAATAATTTATTCGGAAACGTAACAATCATGTAAGCGCGCGCTTATGTGGGTGAAGTGGTGTGCAATGAAAATAAACAAAACATTTTAATTGAAATCTTCTAGTGCGGTGCAACTCGTGCGCAAAGTGGATAACAACGCGCTCTCCCCCACACTTAATCTCAACACTACATCACAAAAACTGAAAGCTAGGGGGGAGAAGTGTTACCCAATGCTCAGAATTGAGCATACCAGACGATTGGCGTTAAATTCGTGAGCAATCCACAGCTTCCGCCATCACATAGAACAAAGCACACCTGCAAACGGCACAACTAAAAGCAGCAAAAATAAATAAAAACTGAATTGAAACATGTTAGAAAAACAGAAATCAGCAAATCTGGGTTGTCTCCCAGCAGCGCTTTTATTTTATGTCCTTAAGCTGGACCAAATACCTGTATTATAAGTGTTTAAAGGGTGCAGAAATTAAATAAAAAGTGCATGAAAAAGAGAGTTTCACAAAATAAGAGATAAAAAGAAAATCAGTTGTTGGCGCTTTTATGGTGCCCGTCTCCCGTAGCTTGAAGGCAGGAGGTGAAGGCTTTAGGGCCAACACTGGTGTCACCCAGTGTTCCCCTAACCTCCGCCCTCTTGCCACGGAGAGCGGCAGAGCGCGCATCGCGCAGACGCTTCTCTTGTTTATGTTTAGCGACAGTCGGAGACTGCCAACGTTGAATGTTTTCAGATTCTCCCAACTTAGTAGTGGGTGGCGTCACTTCCGTCGCCGCAGTGACGACCGGATCAGCCCAAGAGATGGAACGCTTAACTAGTTTATTAGATGATTCAATGCAAGAGAATAATGGGATGTCATCCCGAATCAAGTTCAGCTCAATATGTTTAGGACCGCTGTCCTCCTCCCTCTTGAAATCATAGTCTCTCCGAGGATCTACTTTTTCCTCTCCGCTTGACTGGTACTCTTCCTTTTCTCCTTCAGATGATCCATCAGATGATCCATCAGATGATCCATTATCTTTCTTATCCCCTGCACAACTCAATGATTCATCAAAAATAAAAGGAGGGGGGCAAATTGATGTTTCAGTTATAGTCTTGGGGCAAGTGGGCAAAGGTACCTTATTGGGTAGGAGGACACAACCCGCAGAAAAATCAAGGGTGGCACCGCTCTCTTTCAAGAACGGTACAACCAAGATAGGGATGGAGTGATTCTCCCGGGGTCCTAACACTTGAAAATCAGCAACCACCATTGTCCCCTCAACTATAACCTCTACATTTTTAACTTCCCCTTCCGATTGTATGATGGTGCCATTTGCGAGCACAAGAGATTTCCGGTCCTCCGTGTTAATTTCAAGTTGCAATTTATCAACGTCTTGCAAAGCAATGACGTTGCGAGAGGAGCCGGAATCACACAAAGCCTTAGTTTCAATTTTATTAATGGAACAGGAGATTACTAACTCACGCGGCTGACCCACTTCCGCATCGCCAAGACTCTTCCCTTGGTCTATTGGTTTTTTTCAGTGTTACTAGGAAGAGTCCCATGCGACCGCTCGGTGAGCACTTGGGCCAATTGGCCCAGCTGTGTTTCCAAGTTCCGCATGGATGCGGTTTGGTTAACCATGTTTGAGTTAGCCGCTTGCATAAATTTTTCCATCATCTCCTCCAAGTTACTCTTTTTGGGAGCTGGGGGACCTTGGTTATATTCCGGGTGAGGTGGCCTTGTTTGGCTCCCAGAGGCGTAGGCATCATTTTGATGCTGCCCCGGTGCCCATCGTTGGCCAGATGCGTTGGGGTTCCATGAGAAGTTTGTGTGACTTCTCACTCCCGAATGATACGTGTTATTAAACGGCACCCCCTTATGTTGATTACCAATAAAATTAACAGATTCATTTAAAGAAAAGTGCGAGAAGTCACCTGATAAATCATTGCCCGAACATTCATGCGCGTGGTGTCCATTGCCTCCACATCCTTCACACGTAATCACAGCAGCCAGTGCGGATGTAGGCGGAAGTGAGTCGACCACGAAGAGACCACGGGCGCTTCTTGGTGCATTTCTCCCGACAGTCCAAAATGTGCTGTGGGAGGCGGTGTCTCGCAGAATTCGAAAAGCCTCTTCTGGAGTATGGTTCATTAGAGTACCACCCGCAGCAGCATCGATCATTGCCCAGTAGTTGGGCTCGATCGCGAAGTAGAATGTCTCTACCACGTTCCAAGGTTGGAGCTCGTGGCTCGGACAGCGGCGGAGAAGATCATTAAGGCGCTCCCATGCCTCGGCAAGGGTCTCTTGGTCAGCTTGGCGAAAAGTGGCGATCTCTCGCCGCAGGCTCACAATTTTATCAACAGGGTAGAATTTGGCCAGAAACTTGGATGCGAGAGCATCCCAAGTCACAGCGGTCCCAGGAGGAATGGAATGGAGCCACACCTTGGCCTTGTTGCGAAGTGAGAAGGGGAACAGTCGCAGCTTGACTGTATCGTCAGGAATCCCAGTGTAGCGGAAAGTTCCGCAGATATCAGAAAACTCTGCCAGGTGCAGGTGCGGATCTTCATTGGCCATCCCGGAAAACTGAGCATTGTTCCGGATGATGTTCAAGATCGCAGGTTTGATCTCAAACTGATTGTTCATAATGTTGGGACCGAACCCAGGATACACACTCCCAGCTGTCGGAGTGGTATAATCTCTCATCGTTCGGGGTCGAGGCCTGACTACCTCTTGCTCATCTCCAGGATGGTGCTGCTCCACGTTGGGCACTCTTGGTTCAACGTCATCTGGGTCTACATTATCACCCATTGCCGCCTGTACGGCTGCTGCGCGCCTTCGTGCGCGAGCGGTCCGTTCGATCTCGGGATCAAAGGGTACAAGTTCCCCCGCGGCTTATCGCTACATGCACAATCTCAGCCAAAAGAAAACAAAACAAAGAAAATCAAAAACAACTGCTCTTGTAACAGAAGTTCACAACTTAAAACGTTACACGCCTGAACATTCCCCGGCAACGGCACCAAAAACTTGATGCGATATTTCGGCAAGTGCACCGGTCGCGCAAGTAATAAATGTTGGGAATAAGATCCCCGAGTGTCGGTCTCTTGAGGAATGCAGGTTGGGTGAACGAATCGCGTTGTGTGACAATTGTTACACAAGCGGGAACAAACACAAAAAGTGGGGGTTTGATTTGGTTTCCTACTGTTAACAACAATAAAAGAAATGCGGGTCGAAATCACCGCTTCGCAAGGCGAGATGGATGTCGCGGCCGCGATGCCGAGCTTCGTGAGGCGGATGGACGGTGTGCATGCGAATGAAGTGATCACTAATGCAGAGAGTGAGGGTCGCAAACACCTCTTCGCAAATCGCCGTTATCTCTTGCTAACGGGAATCGAACACGATGAATGCGTGAGTGAGTGAGTGGAGGCGAGACGCATCACAAGTAAATACTGAAGAATAGAGAAGAAACAACCATTGCATTTAAACTAAACATCATGATATTCAAGTTTAAATGATTCAAAAAAGTACAACAAAGGGGGGAGGAAGAAATCAACCAATGGACGAAGACTAGCGGCCGTTCACGGCCAGAATGGTAGTTTGTCAAGCTACCTCCGGACTCGGGCGGACTGTGCTTCCGACGTTGATAGACTGTCACGACCTCTCCACGTGCTTCCGTCGTCTTCTACCTCAGGATTGCTATTCTTCTCACCGGATAGAACTGGAGACGGCTTGCTTGAGTGCTTGCGGATGGCGGAGAATGCTTCCGGAGGATGGAGGAATGCTTAGAATGGTCGGAGATAACTTCCCCTTGCGGAGGAGATGAGATGGAGGTGGCTGGAAGTGGAAAACGGCGGCGTACGGACTGTAAATCGCGCTCCCGGAACTGGGTTATCCCTAATTTGCGGATCAGGACATTATATAGGCGCTGGCGAAAATACTGCGCACGGTCATTGGCGCACGACCAGTGGTCGTGCGCGCTGGAGTTCTGTGATCGTGCGCCTGCCTGGGTGGAGCCTACAATGTAAGAAATTTATAAAATACCATGTTCGCACGACCAGTGGCGCACGACCGATGGTCGTGTGCACTATCGTAGGTGGCATGCGCACTGGTCGAAACAGAACTCATGAAATTGCTGTTAAGTGCGCACGAACAGCGGCGCACGGCCGGTGGTCGTGCGCAATATCGTTGGTGGTCGTGCGCACTGTCCGAGACAGAACTCAAAAAATAGGGTTAAGTGCACACGATCAGCGGCGCACGACCAGTGGTCGTGCGTAATAGAAACAGTGATCGTGCGCACTGTTCCTGTACAGAATTGTACCGGGAACACCCGCACGACTCCTGTTCCAGCACAACCATGAATCCAGCCACTGAAAGTGGCACTTAACAAAGCATGAAAACTACTAAAAATGAAGAACATGAAATAACACCAAAAATGGGCCTAGAGGTGCACTTAGCATGGAGTATCAAATATGAGCTGAAATAGGGCTAAAGTGTAGTGGAATGACTCGAAAAGCGGCCCAGATGAGTCCATAAATGTGTATATGATCAGGACTCATCAACAAGCGAGGTTGAAGCAATCGTTCTTCGGATGTAGCGTGATGGCTTCCTTCTCCAGAATTTCTTCTTTGGCTTTGAGTGGGAGATGATGATTTGGCAGAGTAGCAGCACGAGAGTTTGGGCACAAGTAATGTCTCTGGAAGTTCTAACCAAAATGAGAGAGAGTCCAGCATTTTATAGAACTTGGAGCTAGCGCCTGCGGTAGTGGCTAGCGCCTGCGGTAGCGTTCGTCGTGTCGAGCGGTTGCGAAACCGTCGGCGGCGTGACACTATGCACGAACTTGAGATAGCGCCTGCGGTATCGCTAGCGCTGGCGGTAGCGTTAACCGCTGAGACAGAACCGCTGAGACGATCTTGAGCTAGCGCCTGGCGTTAGTGTTAGCGCCTGGCATTAGTGCTATCGCTGGCGGTAGCGCTAGCATTAGCGATAGCGCTGGCGTTAGCGATAGCGCTGGCGTTAGCGCTGCTCCTTTCAAAAGATTATTCCATGCTGCTTTATACCTGTGGAGTATTGCACCTATAGTTCCTTCACACTATAAACACACTACAAGCAATATCAAATATAATATGAGATTTGTTATTCTCAAATAAAGGGATGTGACACACATGTTCAACAATCTCCCCCTTTTGATAATAACAAATCCTCTAAGCAAGAAATCAACAATAGTGTTTATAGGTAAGATTAGCAAGATAAAAGTGCAACTATAGTAAATGATATGCATGATAATGTGCATACTCCCCCTAACTTAATGCTCCCCCTACATAAATGCAATTTATGTGTTACTCCCCCTAAATGATAGATTTCATGAATTAGTCTCCCCTTATTTATCTATAGTTCTCATATCTAGATTTCTTCAATTAATCTCCCCCTTTTGGTATTATCAAAAGAAGGTGGGGTGAGGGTCGTAAGGAGGCATTCTATAGGCTAGTTATAAATCATGATCGAGCTTTTGTAATATATGAAATGATAAAGAGTCTAAGCATAACATATATAAGATATTTCAAATAAAAAGATAAGAGATGTAAGCAAGCGGAAGATTATAATAAACATCTTTTTGTAAGCATGAAAAGCATAAGTAGAAATATGAGTTTTAGTTCAAAATTGAAAGATGTTTTAACCTTTTGAAATCTCAAAGTTTTTCATAAAAATACCAAGCATGAAATGAACATATCAAAGAGATATTATACTACAATGTTACTTAATTTAGAGTTCAAGAGATACCAAAACATTGTAGAGATCATGCTAGGTTATCTAGTGCATTTTTATATAAAGAGTAGTATAGATAAAGCATTAGAATCCAATACTCATGAGAAGAAGTGTTATGAAAGATAATGATGTGCACATAAGTGTATTTTGAGCAATGTTAACAATGGATTTAAATCATCAAAATACAAGACATATGTAAAGTAAAGTGCACAATAAAACACAAGTAAATTACTTTCACACACTTTTAATGCACATAATTTTTAACAAAGTGGTGTAATAACCAAGGTTTGCACAAGTAACTTTACTATTATTTCCAAGGTGCTCAACCTCACAATGCTTATGAAGACTTATCAGGAGGTTCAAGTAGTGCTTGGTGGAGTTATATTTGTCTACATATATATAATTTTTTGTTCATATTTGTGAGACAACATTCTCCGAATACACTTGTTTTGCAAACCCAATTTTTAACTTAACCACTTTTCTAAATTTCATAAGTGCAATTAAAATGTAGTGTAGGCAATAAACTTATGCAAGTTTTAATTCATTGCACAAATACAATACTCAAGCAAGCATTTTTAGATTTAGACACACATGTTGATTACCAAAATAAGTGAGTGAAATATATCATTATCAATCATAAAACATTTACTCATACTTAGAGGCATGCTAAGCTTGGTTCTACACATTTTTCAATACAATTGATGCACTTTAAATAGATATATCAAGCATGATAACCAAAACAATGTTCATAGTAATTTGAAGGAATAAGTTTTAACATTGTAAATAATTCTAAATAGAATTCATACATGCTTGATATTGGCAATAAAGATCATACAGTTTTTTTTTGTTTTATCATTTTTAAATCAATTAAAAAATAGAAAATCACAAAAACATATTTTTGTCATTTTTAAATTTTGAATTTTTGTAGTTGATTTTTCATAATATGAATAAAATACAAATATCAAAAAACATATTTTTATATTTTTGAATTTTGAATTTTTGTAGTTGATTTTGAATAAAACAAAAAACCATAAAACATATTTTTGTATTTTTGAATTTTGATCTTTTATAGTTGATTTTGCATAATTCAAATAAAATAAAAATAAAAAAGACAGAAACACAAAAATGAATTTGCACAAATAAACTAACATATTTTTGTTGATTTTTAGAAAATTTAAAAAACATAAAAATCACACACCCACGCTAGCGCCGGCGCTATCGCTAGCGCTGGAAACTGTACACGATTTTTCAAGAATTTTAAATTTTTGATTTTTGATATTGGTTAGGGGTCTTAAGAGTAGTCTTATGCAGAAGTTTTGTAATTATCAGAGATGTCTTGATTGCTCAAATTGCATAAAACATTAGCGTTTTATATGTTTTTCATCATAAGATGTCTAAGACTCCTAATTCCAACCTTAACATTTGAAACCTTGTATCGGGAAGAGGTTTAGTGAATATATCAGCAAGTTGAGAGTCCATGCCAATGAAACTAATCCTTACATTTTCCTTTTTAATGTGATCCCTTATTAAATGATGATGCACATCTATATGTTTGGATCTAGAGCAGTGTACCGGATTATTTGTGAGATCAATGACACTTTTGTTGTCACATTTTAGTTCAATATTTTTTAGATGAAAACCAAAGTCCTCTAAAGTTTGGCTCATCCATAGTGCTTGTGCACAACAACTTCCTAATGCAATGTATTCGGCCTCCGTGGTGGAGAGTGCAACCGAATTTTGTTTCCTACTAGACCATGCAACTAATGAAGGTCCTAGAAAATGACAAGTACCACTAGTGCTTTTTCTATCAAGTGAACAACCGGCATAATCCGAATCGGAATAGCCATGCAATGTAAATGAATCATTATGCGGGTACCATAATCCTAATCTAGATGACCCAATGAGATATCTAAAAATTCATTTTACCGCTTTTAAATGAGATTCTTTTGGATTGGCTTGAAATCTAGCACATAAGCATACGGCAAACATAATATCGGGTCTAGTTGCACTAAGATAAAGTAGAGATCCCATCATACCTCTATATAATGTTTGATCTATAGAAACTCCTGATTCATCTTTTCCTAATTTTAGTGATGCACTCATTGGTGTAGAAGCATGTTTAAGGTTTTCAAATCCAAAACGTTTAAGCATATCATGGACATATTTAGTTTGACATACAAAGATACCATCAATTCTTTGTGATATTTGAAAACCAAGGAAATAAGAAAGTTCTCCTACAAGACTCATTTCAAACTCATTTTTCATCACTAAAATAACTTCTTTACACATCTCTTCATTAGTAGATCCAAAAATAATATCATGAACATATATTTGTAAAATAATTATATCATCATTATTTTGCTTAATGAAGAGAGCATTATCCGCACTTCCCATAATATAATCGTGCTTTAATAAAAATGATGTAAGTATTTCATACCATGCACGGGGCGCTTGTTTTAAACCATAAAGTGCTTTTTCTAGTTTATAAACATGATTTGGAAATTTTTCATTAATAAAACCGGGGGGTTGTTCAACATAAACTTCTTCTCTTACAAACCCGTTTAGAAAAGCACTTTTCACATCCATTTGAAATAGTTTTATTCTTTTAAAGCTTGCAAATGCTAGAAAAATTCTTATAGACTCCAATCTAGCAACGGGTGCAAAAGATTCATCAAAATCTATCCCCTCGATTTGAGAATATCCTTGTGCTACTAAGCGTGCTTTATTTCTAGATATTCTAGACTCACCATCTAATTTATTTTTAAAAATCCATTTTACACCTACAACCGGTTGATTAGATGGTCTTTCTACTAATTTCCAAACATTATGTTGCTCAAATTGTTCTAATTCTTCATTCATAGCCAAAAACCAAAATTCATCATTTAAAGCGGTAGTAACGGTTTTTGGTTCTATTTCGGAAACAAAACAAATATTTGAAAAAGATTCATGAAGAGAAGAGTGAGTTCTTACCCCGATGGATGGTTCACCAATTATCAATTCCCGTGGATGATCCTTTGTGAATTTTAAGACACTTGGAGGTACATATTCATTTTTCTTGGCCTCCTCTTCTTCTTCTTTGGAAGGTTCTTCATCACCATGCTCCAAAGGAGGTAATAGATCATCCTCTTTACCTGCGGAAAGTCTTTCTATACAAGGAACAAGCTCATTAAATTTCACATTAATTGATTTTTCAACTTTTCTAGTTCTTTTATTAAAAACTCTATAAGCTTTACTAATTGAAGAGTATCCAAGAAATGTTCCTTCATCACATTTTTCATCAAACGTTCCCAAGCTATCTTTTGTATTTAAGATAAAGCATTTATAACCAAAAACTTTGAAGTAAGACACATTAGGCTTCTTTTGAAAATAGAGTTCATATGGTGTGAGATTTAAAGATGGGCGAAGCATGATTCTATTTATAACAAAACATGATGTGTTTACGGTTTCGGCCCAAAAGGACTTAGGTAATTTATATTCACATAACATAGTGCGTGCAAGCTCTTGAAGTGTCCTATTCTTTCTTTCTACAACACCATTTTGTTGTGGTGTGCGTGGTGCGGAGAACTCATGTTTTACGCCTAACATATCACAATAAGATGTAAATTTTTCATTTTCAAATTCTCCTCAATGATCCGAGCGAATGCATTTAATTTTTAAATCACTTTCATTTTGAATACGAGTACATAATTTTGAAAATTCACAAAATGCTTCGGATTTAGACGATAGAAATATTTTTCAACAATATCTAGAAAAATCATCTATTAAAACATATGTATACAATCTACCACCAAGATTTGTGGTGCTAACGGGACCAAAGAGATCCATATGAATTAATTGCAAAGGTCTTGTAGTAGAAATAACATTTTTACTTTTGAAAGAGGATCTAGTAATTTTACCTTTTTGACATGGTGAACAAAGTGAAGGTAAATTTCCATTTAATCTTGGCAATCCTCTAATTAAATCTCTTTTGGCAAGATTTACAATAAGCTTTGTGCTAGCATGTCCTAGCCTTCTATGCCAAAGATCAAGTTCATCATTTTTGGTAATAAAACATTTTAAAGATGATTTTGAAAGATCATGAAATGAAACAATATAAACATTGTGTATTCTTGGTGCAGTTAGTAAAATATTGTTTGTAATAGGATTAGATATTTTGCATAGATTAGTAGAAGATTCAAATAAAACATCTAATCCTTTATCACATAATTGGCTAATTGAAATAAGATTATGTTTTAGCCCTTTTACATAAAGAACATTTGATATAGTGAAGATTCGTTACCAACTGTACCAATTCCCATGATTCCTCCTTTTCCGTTGTCGCCAAAAGTCACAATCCCTCCCTTCTTCCTTTCTAGGCTAAGGAACTTTGATTTATTGCCCGTCATGTGCTTCGAGCATCCTGAATCCAACTACCACACGTCTTCATTGTCCTAAGCCTTCCTGCACATCTAGAAAGAAGATGAGAGTAAAGATCCCGATACCCAAGTGGAACCTCCCATAGAATAAGTGGAAGCCTTAGGTACCCAGATTTGCTTTAAAATATTTTGTTTTATTTTCCTGCAAGAACTAGTTGTATGACCCATCTATAACAGTTTGCACACGAAATAAAGGGGGTTGATGCCCTTTTCTGGTATATTTTCTTGCTGGGAAAATTTTGATTTGCAGAAGGAAAGCATTTAGAAAAAGAAAGTTCAGGTTTCTGGTATGAGGTGCTAGCGCCGACGTTAGTTGCTAGCGACGGGCGGTAGCCCTCTCCTCGATATCCGAGCCTAAACTTTCCAGAACCATGGCACTGGTTCCCTAAAATCATTTCCAGTGATTTTTGGCCTATTCCAAATTTTTTAAAGGCCATGGTGAGATCATGAACTTGTGCTTTAAGTGAAGAATTTTCTTTCACAAGCATGACACACCTATTTTCAAAACCTTTTTTTATTATTTTTGATTTGCAAAAGAGAGGCTTCTAATTTCCTTTCTAATTCCCCCTTCTCTTTTGTAAGAGTTTTGGCATGAGAGAGGGCTTTAGAAAGTGACTGTTCAATGTCTTTTGCCAATATTGTGGAGTGATCACATTCTTGGCAAGAAACCTTTCTCTTTTCTAAAATAATTACCTTTTTAGAAAGCTTTTGATTTTCTTTAATAAGAGATTCATTTTCACGATTTAATAAAATACTATCTTTCATATTTTTATCAAAAGCTTTGCACGTTTCAAGAAATTCATTAAATAATTCATCATAAGTGGGAGGAATTACCTCAGTGTCACTAGGAACACTGGTGTCGTCGTCGCCGTTTTCATGTCCCATGAGGCACATGTTTGATTCCTCATCTTCGCTTGATGAAGACCCGCTTGATTCTTCGGAGGAGGAGGAAGTGGAGTCATCCCATGTCTTTGCCTTTAGCACCTTCCTCTTTTCTTTCCCTTTGTGTCGTTTCTCCTTTTTCTCCTTCAAGAATTTTGGGCATTGGCTCCTTATGTGCCCTATCTTCCTACAATAAAAGCACTCCGGTGGAGGTCTTTCTTCTTCATCGTCGCTCTCCTTTTCCTTCTTTGAGGACGACCCTTTCCATCTTCCATCCTTTTGCCCGGGCGGCAGTTTTTCGCCCGACCGGCCGTTTTTTCGCCCGGGAGGCCTTTTTTTGCCCGGGCACGCGTATTTCGCCCTAGCGCTTGTTTTTCGCCCGGGCGGCCATATTTCGCCCGTGCGCGCGTTTTTTCGGCAGTCATGTTTTGCTCGGGTGGAGGTTTTTTGCTCGCGCGGCGGGTTTTCTCCCGGGAGGCGGATTTTGGCCCGTGCGCGCGTTTTCTCACTTGCGGCCGTTTTTTGTTCGTTCGGCTGTTTTCGCCCGGACGCGCGTTTTTTCGACCAGGCGCGGGTTTTTTGCCCGGGCGCGCGTTTTTCGACCATGCGGCTATTTTTCGCCCTAGCGGCTGTTTTTCGCCTGGACGCGCGTTTTTCACCCGAGCGACTATTGTTCTCCCGGAAGACCGTTTTTGCCCGGGGTGCGCGTCTTTCGCCCGGGCGCGCGTTTTTTGCCCGGCCGCGCATTTTTTGCTCGGGCACGTGTTTTTCGACCGTGCGAGTGTTTTTCTCTATGGCGGCAGTTTTTCGTCCAGATGCGCATTTTTCGCCCGGACGCGCATTTTTCGCCTGGCGGCTATTGTTCTCCCGGACGGCAGTTTTTGCCCAGGGCGCATTTTTTCGCCCGAGCGAGCGTTTTTCACCAAGGCGCCCGTGTTTTGCCCATGTGGCCGTTTTTTGCCTGAGCAACCGTTTTTCGACCTGTCGGCCGTTTTTCACCCAGCCGTCCGTTTTTTGCCCGGGCGGCCGTTTTTCGCCAGAGCGACCATTTTTTGACCGGACACGCTTGTTTGCATGGGCGCGAGTTTTCACAACCATTTTATTTCAATATTTTTATTTAAAAAACCTCTTTCAAATAGTTCTACGGAACAACTTAAATAAAAAAAGCTATATTCGATCATCACTTATGCAAAGACTCTCCAAACAGTCTGCAACTCTCTCATAAGAGTTTTTCTGAAAGCTTTATTCTAAAAGCTCTATTCAATCAGCAGATTTTCCATCCGCTAGAGCTGTCCCAAACAGAGCCTAAGAAGTTCTATACACATACTCCCTATTCTAAAGGAAAACATTTCAAAAATCTAAAAAAATAGAGTTTTGATTGGGCGTTAAGTAGTTAATGATGGGCGTTAGCTCCTTTTGCCATATTGAAATTTTGATTTCTCTACACTATTTCTGGTATATTTTATAATGATTTTTCTCTGTTTCTTTTCTCAGATTTGAAATTATTTTGTTATTAATTTGGTTGTTTCATTCTAAAATACAAATAATTCAAAATAATCAAAAATATGTTTTTTGTTATTTTATTTTTTGCTTTAAATATTTACAAAACTATGGTTTGACAATAAGACTTCACAAGAGCAAACATCTTAGTTATTTTTGTTTCAAATGGTTAAAATTGATTTTGACATACACTTAAAGATTTTCTTCAATGTCTAATTCTAATTTCAAATTTCCTAAACATTGTTTTATTTTGTCATGCCTTTACCTTAATCTGATTATGTGCAATGAAATAGTCTATAAAAAATTGTGTATGATGGTTTAGCATGGCTCTAAGAATGAGTAAAGTTTTATGCTTATCAATTATTCCTACACTCACTATTTTGGTAATCTACTTGTGCTCATAATCTTAGTCTTGCATGATTGTGTAGTGTAATAGTTTTAACACATTAAGTTGTATATCTAAATTACCTACACCATTTTTCAAACAATAAATTTCTTGCACACATAGAAGTATTATTTCAAAATTGCTAATGTTTGCATCAATAAGTGAATTCGGAGACCTTTGGCCCAAACCAAAAAAATATTATTAAAATGAAATAAAAAGCCAAAGATAACTCCACCAAGCACTACTCACCCTCGAGATAAGTTTTAATGAGCATTGTGAGGTTGAGCACCTTGGAAAGAATTGTAAAGTGTCTTGTGCAAACATACTCTTTTTATCACTTCTATTTGTACACTGGATCACTAAAAATAAAAAAATTATAAAAATGCTAATGTGATCCCCAAGCAATATTTCGCTCCCTGATAAGTCTTGTCACAACCCGCATTTTCCCAGGACTTTAATACATATTATCATAGCAAGGGGAAAATACGCATCGTGATGCCACGTCCTGCAGGAGACGACTACAGACGCTCAGGCAAAGCTCCTTACGATAAATTTATAAAAGACATATATGTGATTGAGATAAAAAGAGAATTTACATATTAGCTTAGGACTGCGTCCCTCGGTCCGGTGGATTACTAGTTCACAAGTAGAAAGCTATACATGCGCAGCAGAAAATAGGTTCATTTTTAGCCTACATGAGCATGAAGATCCACATCCCAGAAATGATATGCACATGTCTATGTTTAGTATAGTAAGAAAGTATTTTATACGGTCTTCAAAGTATGTGACAATTATTTAAAATCATGATGTGCAAGAATGACATTTTTTTATACAAATAAAGTAACTAATGCATCCTAGCAAAAAGCTTCCCATAGAGCAAGTAGGTAAACAACCTGAAAGTAGCAGCAAAAAAACTAGCAAGTAAACTAGCACAAGAAAACTAGAGCTATGGGCGTCAACAACTGACACGAGCCCATAGAAAAGAAAGAAAACATCCAAAAGAGGGCAACAACCAAAGAACTGCCCCTTACCTAGAAGTGAGGAAGGGCCTGGCAGGAAAATTGAACGACACCGCTCTAACTCCTGCGGCAGCTAAAGACCTGAACCTGAAACATTCATAAGAAAAGAATGCCTCAGCCCAAAGGGTGCAAGAAAACCAAGATTAGCAGCAATCAGAAATAAAAGATTGCAGAAAGGAGAACTAAGCAGATAAACATCAATCATCTTACAAAAACTCGAGCCAGCTCAAACGAGTGCACTCGTAAGAGGAAAAGCCTGCACCAGAAGGTAATAGCCAAAGCAATCAAAGCCAACCACGTGTACGCCATTGCGGCTCAGGGATGGTGGTTATACATATAATATCATAATACACATATATAAGCCTGTAAATTTACAAGCAATTGAGACTGATCAGCTCGAGGGAAGAGCGTCCCCCAAAAGAAGACACTGCGACGGTGGTATCTTCCACTAATGCCCGCCGCCCAAAAACCATACAGGAGTGCTGCGGCGGTGGCTCTAATCCACCCAAACCAACAGCCCAAAAGAGGCATTGTGGCGGTGACTTTAGCTCACACACTCAACAGACTCACAGACAACACCAGATGCAGGGGTGCATAAACTTATATATATATGTATATGTATATATATAAGTATATAAATAAACCACAGTGCAGTCCACCATAGAACACTTAGAACTTTAGACCACGAAGATCATAGAGATCAAGAACCACTCACCAAAACCATCCCAGAGAATTAGACAACATAGCATACTTAGCTCATAAATCCAACAGACCAAACAGAGGAGTGCCAGACAGGAAAAAAACCGGATTTTCAGATAGTTGCAACCACAACTCAAGACGAGAGAATCAGTAGCACCTGGTTCAGCAATTGATCAATATATCAACATTCAAATTACAACAAGGTCGAAGATTTCAGAAAGTCGACACCTTGCAAAGCTTGGTGTCGGAACAAGACGAGGATAAACTTAACACGGAGGCCCAACACCAGAACAATACTCATCGGTCCACTTGAAAACACTCGATGAGTCCAAACTTGACTCCCAACAAATTTCTCGTAATTGTACGATAAATAAGGCACGACAAGACACCACAATGAACACTAACCAAAAATAGGGCAACTCAAAGAATAGAGCATAGTTTTATCAAAAGTCTCAGCCAAAGGGACTTAAAAGGTTTGATAACATCGCTTAAGATACCTGGAAACACCCGGCGAAAGAACATATAAATATATACGGAATCAATTCAGAATAAGCGATGAAATTGACAGAAAAACTTATCAAAAGTTGACAGGGAAACTTAACAACAGTTGACGGGAAAAGGCTTATATCAAAGTCGACGAGAAGGACTTATATCAAAGTTGACTAGAAGACTTCATGTTAAAGTCGACGGGAAACTTCATAAAAGAAGAAGAAATTGTACGATCTTAGGGCAAGCAAACTTTTCTAAACCTAGGGAAGTCTTATCAGACTACCTGGTAGCATAACTAAATAGGTAAGGAAGCTATCCAGATTCTAAGGGGATGACATCAGGAATCAAGAACCCAGAACACCAATAAGACCCCAAAAGGGAAACATAACTGCCCCTAACCTAAAATCAACAGGTTAGGCAGACAGGGAAGAAGAAAGGACTGAAATGAAGGACTTTCAATCACCCAACAAAATCAAGCCAAGGGAACTACTACTACTTTAAAGACACAACCAACAAGAGAGCCTAACATAACTAAGCTTTAGGAAACAAAGTCATTAAGGAAAAAGACCGCTATTTGCAGCCCACAACCACTAAAAGAGAAGTCTTTACATTCAATCAGCTTGCTAAGATAGTGAGAAGGAAGCATTACACTTCACTGAGAAAGTTAACACAAAAATTTCATGAAAGACTGAGTCGGAGAGGGTTTAAAATACTCAGAAACAAAAGGCAGATTACATAGAAAACCAGGGAAAAGGATTAAAAGAGAAGGTAACAAGCAATAGATGACCTCAACAGCTAGGCTACTAGCGCGAGACTATGAGTGGTTTTGCAAGTTAGCCAACGTTTAAATAATTGCCGAACTTGACAACCGTATTTTATTATACCCAGGGCCGTATAACCAAAGCAATTAAATGCCATATAGCAAGAATAAACTTGAGCTAAGAGTCGATTACGCAATTTGAATTATCGAGGCTTGCAACCCGAAAGCGGCCCACCGATCATATAACAACAATGGAACGTAATATCGAGAATAGGATTAGATATGCCAACCCCCATATAGTTCTAAAAATAGAACTATTTATATTGCTAATAGAAACTACGCATAGCGGTCCCAAACAAAATAATCCAACTGGAACAACATATGGCAGCCCCCAAACAGAACATAATTTTATAACAGCAACCCCCAAACCGATTCTACAAGGTAGCCCCAAACAGAATAATCCAAACCGGAATGATGCAAAGCAGCCCCTAACAAATCCAACTGGAATTATATATATATATAACAGCCCCCGAACAAGAAGAAATATATATAGGAAGTAGCCCCTAAAAATCCAAACTAGGATTATATATATAGCAGCCCCCATTTGAAATCCCGATTAGATGATATATATAGCAGCCCCAATTAGAATATACATAACAGCAGCCCCAATAAGAATGTATAAAACCGCATCCCCCAACTAGACAAATATAAGAAACATCCCCCAATTAAACAAGTATAAGAAACAACCCCCAGTTAAATTATATAGCAGCAGCCCCAAATTAAACAAGTATAAGAGGCAGCCCCCAATTAAACAAGTATAAGAGGCAGCCCCCAATCAAGTTATATAGCAGCAGACCCCTCAACAAGGAGGAAAAAGAAATAATTAAATAAGGCAACCGCATATCAAAAAGTATAACAACAGCCCCCTCCCAAATTAAGAATCAAGTAAAAGATTTGCCAGCATAAATCCATACCAGAAAAGCAATAGAAAAAGGGAGGAAGGGGAGACGAAGAAGAAGGGTTTCCTTGCCTTAACCAAGATCCAAGGCCGCAACACTTCATACTCTGAGGAAATCTTGACGAGAGCTCTCCGATCCCCCGCACCGGCGAGAGCTCCGAACACCTCCGCCACCGGGAAAAGACCCCCGATTAAAACCCTCGCCTGCGGCCCCCCTATTCCTCTCGACTGGAACTGGCGAGAGAAGGAAAAAAAAGGAAAAAATAAAGCAGGAGGATGGCTAGCCCTCGGGGGAAAAGGTGAGGCTGATGTTTTATCGGGAAGGAGAAACCAACCTAAGCTTTCCGTACAGCCACGAAACATGGCATACAGCTAATGCCACTTAAAATAATATGTATCTATATATGTTGTACATATATATGCCTATTTATATATAAATGCTGAAATCTACTGTAAATACATAAGTATATATATAAATATCTAACTTATAAAATTCGTCGGACGACGATGCTTCCGAAATCGTAACGGCCTCATGCATTAGTACCACGCAATGATAAATTATAAGAGAAAACCTGGGGCATTACAAGTCTTAATGAGCATTGTGTGGGCGAAGCATCATGGTAGTTGTACCAATTTATGTGCTTTGAAATTTTATTCTAGATTTGATGTGTGAAAGTAATTATAAGATTACAATCTTAATGTTGTTGTTCTATTTCATTACATATTTCATGTGTTTTGATTATTTCACTTGTATCTTTTCATCAAAACACTTTATGCACACATCATTGTTTTTCATAAAGCTTCTACTCATGAGAATTGGATCCTAATGCAAAATTACAATGCCTGATTTCTACAATGTTTTCTTTACTTAAAATATGTATTGGTTACATTGTAGTTATTATCTTTTTGAATATGTTAAATCATGCTTATCTAATAGTTATGAAAATTTTCCAAGTTAAATGCTCAAATGTGAAGAGTCTAGACATATTGTTGGAATGGTCAAACTATAACAAAAATAGTACTCTTAATTGTTTTGTTTTTGTTTTAAGCATTTCTATTTTAATCATGTATTTCTTTTACTATGGATTATCATGCTTACTTCTAAGGTTTTTCTTCCCTTGACTTTCATTTTAAAAAGCAAGTGGTAGAATTCTTTTGGTAAAACAAAAAAATGGAATGTTGTTCTTTCACGCTTATCATATCTTTTTTCCGCTATGCTACTCTATCCCTCAGCTCGATCATGATTTACATTATGTCTACACAATACTCTAATCATCTCTTAGTTATGCCCCAACTTTTGTCTTCTCTCTTCTAGTTTTGTTTCAACTCCACCCACTTTTGTTAATAACAAAAGGGGGAGAATAAAATGATAAATCCTAATGATTAAAGGAGTAGGATTCACTAGATTAAGAGGGAGCATGAATCTAGTCTATGGTAACATACACCAAGGGGGGGCTCTTATGTAGGGGGAGCAAATTTAAACAATCTATAAGTCTTATTATTGTCTTTATATTATTTCGTGTCATATATCCTTCTAAAAACACACCTCTCTTATATATGAATCTATTTATCTATATTGGATTTGTTATTATCAAAAGGGGGAGATTGTTGGAACATGATTTTCCGCATCCCTTTGATTTGAGAATAACAAATCCTACTTGTATTTGATCTTGTTTGCCATGGTGTTTTTAGCATGCAGGTTTGAACATATATGACACTAGGTTGCTGCATTATTGGTCTGGAACTGCATAAAAGCAGAAATTATGATTGTGGTCTAATGCTAGGCATTAAGACTTAACGCTGACTGTTGACGATCGACGAGATGGCTTGCCGATCGATGAGATGGCTTGCCGATCGATGAGATGGCTTGCCGATCGATGAGATAGCTTTCCACTGAGAAAATGAAAGTGGTTTAATGCCAGGCATTAGGACTTAATGCTGGGCATTGAGTTTCATTCCCACCAAGATGAAAATGGCATAGAGGGAAGCTACCGTGATTGCAAGAGCATTTTGGGAATGATTTGACTCAACGCCAGGCGTTAGACTCAATGCCAGCTTTAAGGTTACCTAAAAGGAATGTTTCCAAAGATGCAGAATCTCCTTCCTGTTTTGAAGATCCGAGCCATAAAAACATTTCTATAATGGGTCAATGCCAGGCGTTAGCCTTAACGCCGGCGTTAACGTCCAGTCCTATAAATATGTGGATTTTGTCTTCTCCATCAACCAATGCTAAGGAGCCCTATTCCAGCACTCCGAATTACTTATGAGGGCTGTATTTCCAGACCACAAAAAATCTCCCACTAAGTTTCAAAAAGGAGGAATCAAAGGAGGCTTGGATCAACACGCTAACTCAACGCGAAGAACGCGTGTATGGACTTCAACGATTCTTCGACGTCTTCTTCAGATTACCTCATAGGGAGTTTTTATATTTTAATTTTGTATTTTATATTTATCTTTGTAATCAGTTCGTAAATTTGCCTCGTGTTGGCGGCTAGGTCTCGGTAGAACTTAGGGAGGAATTTGCCTCGTGTTGGCGACTAGGTCTAGGGAGTAGATCTAGGGGGTGCTTGAGGCCTTTTTGGGGATATAAGGGATAGAGCGTCTTGAGGCCGTATCAAGGGAGAGATCGGCTAAAGCCAACCAGTTCTTAATGAGAAAAGTCGGTATAGAAAATGAAAAAGAGTATTTCATAATGGACTTGATTTCTAGCTTCATAGAAATCAGATTCTGTAATCAATTTTATAAATAATCATCAAGTCTTTTCTTGTTTAATAAAATTGATTTCATTTCTAATTTCTATCTCTTTTGATTTAACTTACTTCTAATAAAATATCTAAAGTTTTTCTATAAATATTTACAGTTTTCTAAAACCCTTATTCACCCCCTCTCTAAGGGCGCCTCAGGATCCAACATATACAAGTTATTTCATTTTCTAGGGTGTGTTACCCATGTTGTATAGAGAGGGTAATTTGGTCATTAGATTTCTTAGGATGTCACAGTCTCATTAGAGTGTCAAAGAACAGTTTAATAAGAGTCAAAAATTTAGTTGAGTTAAGCCTGCGTCGAATAGAAGTCGACGCAACATCGACTTCAAGTCGAAGTAACTTCGAATAGAAGTGACATTTACTCAGACTGAAGACTAATTCGATGCAACGTCGAGATGTACTCGACACAGAATATAGAGTTAGTCAAAGTAGTATTAAAAGTCGACGTAGCATGGACTTATAATCGATGCAGAAGTAAGTGCTCTGTGTTCATGATTTCAACTCGACGGATACGTTGATAACTATTCGATGCAACGTAGATTGCAAAGATCATTTCTAATCAGAGGAGCATTTCGACACAGCTTCTAGTAGAATTCAGAGGGGCGTCCATAAGAAGTCAAATGTATTCAACGCCACTTCGAATACAGATATAATTAGAAATTCTTCTTTTTTCTTTTCTAAAAGTGATCCAGAGCCTATACATGGAATAGTTTGATCTCTAACGGGTCGATTATATCCAAGAATGGAATGAAGGACTACGGAGAATCAATAAAATTAATTCTGGATGATATTCTAAGAGGATTTAATGGGTCATCAAATTAGAAAGTAAATAGAATTATCCCATGGTCTTTCTTATTAGGGATACAACAGAAATTGGAATGAATTTGAAATTCTATTCGACTGAGGAATAAACATACTCAGGAAGATTGAGACAATAAAGATTTAGGAATTCAATCAATCATTTTCTTCCTGTCTGAAGTTTTTTCTTCTTTACTCTTAAAAGTTATAGACAACCAAAAATCTCCATACAGAATACATTAACAGAAAAGGCTTTTTCATCTTCTTCATCTCCTCATCTTGTTCATATTCTTCATCTACAACATAACAAGAACCAAACAGATCATAGAGATTCAGTGGATCAAGCTTAAACAGTCTTTGCAACTCTTCTATTCTTGCAGGGACTCATCTACTGCAATAAAGATCCATCTACTGATCACTAAGTGCCTTGAATCCTCAGTGATTGCTGAAGGAGGATTTATTCTGAAGAAATTGCTTCATTTCATCTTCTCTTTCTCTTACTCGGTCTATTTCATATTACAACTTGAGTAAAGAGTCCTAAGAATCCCTCTACAAAGGATTCAGCTGGTTCTAGATCTCCTTACCAAAAGATCTACTGTGGTTCTAAGAGTCTCCTTGTCAAAAGACTCAGTAGTTGATTCTAAGAGTCTCCTTATCAAAAGACTCAGTAGTTGGTTCTAAGAGTCTCCTTATCAAAAGACTTAGTTGTTATAAGAGTCTCCATATCAAAAGACACATGCACTGATTAGTGTATTCCTACCAAGGTGGTAGAAGAGTGGATGTACCCATAAGTTTTGGGGAACCACTATAGCTCTTGTATTAATGCTATGAATTTTTTGTACTGTCCACTTATATTAATTCTACACGGTTGAGAAACTTGAGGTCCGAAGGTGAAGTAAAATGCGGAAACACTTCACAAAAATTTTCACAAGTATAGTACAACAATGACAATGGGAAGAATGAATAGTGCTATGGTATTAACTATCTCTTCACAATTCGAGGTATACATGGCAAGACATGATTCATAAGAATCATGGAGGAGAGAAGCACAAAACAAAAAATACAAGCTTCTGTGACCCGACACCTTGAGACCGCTAGAACGCACGAACAGACAAGCCAGATGGGTAGCCCCTGAGACCGCACAAACAGAGCACAAGCCGCACCTGTTAGACCGCAACCACAGACCACCCGACCTGCTGCTTTATTCCTCTGCTGAAAACAAACAGTTCGCAATTCTTGATCGCCCAGACCGCACGGTCTCAAGATCACAGAAGAACCCGCGAACTCTGAACAAAGAACTATTACCTGCGATAGACCGCAACTCAAGATTGCATGGCCACTTAAGACCGCCTAATCAATTGAGTCCGCTGCACAGAACAAGAACACCTAAACACAGTCCGCCCGGAGTGGTTTATTCAAAGCTGGAAGAAAGGAGACGAGTTGACCGCGAGCTGCTAGCCGCTAACCTGCGAACACATAAACCGGTCAGACAAAATCTCAGACCGCGCGACCTCAAATTGTGACCGACACAATCAAGCCAACTTTGGTTCTTACAGTTCTCGTTACGAATGACGGGCCCTGCACCCCTATTTATAGGCAGGTAGACGGATTTCGTCACCGCACAAACCGGGATACAATAACCGCCTATCACATCGTGAGCGGTCTCACAAACCAGACTGCCCGAGCTCAGCAATGCTAACAGCTACCTTATTAACCATACAGTTATTCACAAACCGCCCGGTTACCGCGGTCTCCGAAAAGCAGACCGCCCAGTGTTATTACAAAAGTAAGAACTCCTTCAATAACATGACCAACTAGAATAGTCGTCAGACCGCCTGGTCACTGCAAGAAGGCAAACCTACTTGTAGAACTGGCGGACTTGAATAAGTCGCCAGAATAACCCGTGCAAGCCGCCCGGACAGATAACGGTCTCCCAAATTAGACCGCCTCAAAACAAACCGCTGAGACAGAACCGACCAGAGCACGAGCGCAGACCATGCAGACTCTGCAGTCTCCAATCTGTAGACTGCCCAACACAATTCCACTTCCACTTCAAAAATATAACACTCCCCCTTGAAGTGGGAAGTGGAAGTCAACCCAAGCAAACTCCGCAACTAACCAAATGGTCCCTTCGACAGCGGCTTAGTAAATATGTCAGCAACGTTCTCCTTGCTCTGTACATAATCCACAGTCAGAGATCCCTCCAACACCTTCTCACGAATGAAATGGTGATGTATCTCTATGTGCTTCGTACGCGCGTGACAAACTGGATTGTTTACCAGTTTGAGTGCACTCTCATTGTCACCATGTAGTAGAGTAGGACCACGCACCTCCCTATGAATGTCCTCCACAAGCCTCCTAAGCCAGATGGCTTCTTGAGCCGCCAAAGCCAAAGCTGTGGTAGAGACAGACACAAAATCTTGCTTCTTGTTGCACCATGATATAGCTATTGTTGGGAATTTGCCCTCAAATTCCTTTGATTTGAAGAGGGGTCATCTTGCAATGCTAAGTGCATGGTGTATTTGATAAAGCTGTATTTGTGTAAAGATATACAGGCACAGGTGACTCAAGAGGAAGGGCCGATCATGCCCTTAGATCAAGAGAAATCTCTCCTAAGAGATGAAGTTTTGTCTCAGCAGAATTGCTGAGATAGAGAGTCAAATCCGCTAAGACGAGCTCACTGTCTTAGCGGAACCACTGAGACAAGACCAGGAGAAGCTGAGAAGGCATCAAAGCAAGCTGAGCTGCAGATAGGATATTCTGCTGAGACGTGCTCACTGTCTCAGCGGAACAGCTGAGACGAGATCGCTGTCTCTGCGGATCTGCTGAGATGGGAAAGAAGCAACTTCTGAGACGAGGACAGTTGCTGCTGAGAAGAAAAGATACGCTGAGACCAGCACGTTCGTCGACCGCTGAGACTTGGCGTGTTCGTCGATCGCTGAGACTTGGCGTGTTCGTCGACCGTTGAGCCAATGCATGATCATCGAACACAGAGACAAGGCATGATCATTGAACGCAGAGACAAGGAATGATCGTCGAACATAGAGACAAGATAGATCGTCGAACGCAGAGACAAGGCAGATCGTCGAACGCAGAGACAAGGCAGTTCATCGAATGTAGTACAAATGTATTCTGGCGGGTTCTGTCCTTGGCGGAAACTGCAAAAAGACATTGTGGGGTCCACCAATCTCTCCCATACCTGTCAGAAGGACGGCTGAGAGCCGTTGGAGTTCAAACGAGTATAAAAGAGATAAGTTAGGGTTGAATCAATACTTTTGCTAGTTCTCCCGCACGCAAAATTGAAAAGGAACACTGTTCCATTGACGGCATCCGACATCTGTATACTCAAGGATGCAAGGAGAACAAAGATAGCTCTTCTTGATTGACTTCAAGATAGAGCAGTAGATCTCGTTCCTCGTCTGAGGGGAAGATCAAGAAGAACAAGTTGGAGCTGAAGATCGGCTTCAAGGTTCAAGTCTGCAACAGCAGCAGTTAAGAAGTAGAAGAAGAACATGCTTGATTTCTTCTGTCTTCTAGTGACAAAGATTTATCTTTTATCTGTAGGGCTTAACAGCCTGAGTTGTAGGACCATTGGTCTGAGCTGTAGGAACATGAGGGTTCTGAGTTGTAGGGCTTAATAGCCTTAGTTGTTGGGCTGAAGGCCTGAGCAGTAGGTGGAGGATTCCTCTAAGTTGTAGGACCTGGAAGGGGTCTGAGTTGTAGGATCAGGAGCTGATCTGAGTTAGGGCTGCTTAGCCTGAGTTGTAGGGCTGCTGAGCCTGAGTTGTAGGGCTGTTAAGCCTGAGTTGTAGGACCTGCTGAGGTCTGAGCTGTAGGATCAGGGGCTGATCTGAGTTGTTGGGCTGTTTAGCCTGAGGTAGGGTTGGGAAAACCTAAGAGATCCTGAGGGATCTGAGTTGTAATCTCTTGGAGCTGAGTTGGAGGAGTTGGCCCTATCTAACACACTTTTAGAAGAGTGAAGGGGGAAAGTTGACTACCCAAAGACATACTGTCTTTGGGGAACCACTATAAAATCTTATGTGCTTTCTGTGTTTGTTGATTTGCTTAAACTAACTCAGAAAATGGCTAGGGTACTTAGAGGAAAAACTATAAGAAACCTATTCACCCCCCCCCCCCCCCCCCCTCTAGGTGATTTAGACTATAACCTATTAACTTAGAAGTGGTATCAGAGGGAGGTTGGTCATAATGGACTTAACAGTCTGACCAGATCCTAAAAATGTATAGTCAAATCAAAACCCAATGGCCACCTCTGGAGTGCAGAAGGAAATGAGATCCATGAAGTTGCCCATATGCAGCAAAGAGAACTTTGGCATATGGAAGCAAAGGATCAGACTATTTATGGAAGATTCTGATCCTAGGATTTATATTACAGTTATGGAAGGACCTTTCACCTTTCAAACAGCCTCCACTATAGATCCAACTAGAAGGGTGGCCAAACTATTTAAAGACTTGACCAAGGATGAACTTGAGCTGTTCACCATGGACAAGGGCCCAAAACATCATAGTTAATGCTATTGATGATTCTACATTTCAAAACTTGGTACACTGCACTTCTGCCAAGGAAATGTGGGATACATTGGTTGTATATATGGAAGGGACAGCTGAAGTAAGGGATGATAGAAAATCACTCCTTAACCAAGAATTTGAAGCCTTCAGGCAGCTGCCCCAGGAAAGCATATCCATGTGCTATGAGAGGTTCTTCAGAATAGTCAATGAGCTGAGAACCTATGAGAGGGCATTCACCATCTATAAGCTGAATGATAAGTTCCTTAGGTCTCTAACAAGGGACTGGGACACAAAAATCTGTGCCATCAGGGAAGTGGCCAAGCTTGGTGAGACCCCAACTCACACTCTGTTTGGGAAGCTGCTCTCCTATGAGATGCAGCTGTCTGCAAGGAAGGAAGAGGACACCTCTTCAAGGTCTCAAGCAAGGGTGAAATCTGTGGCTCTCAAAGCTGACAGCTCCAAGAGAAGCAAGGGCAGGATGGTGTCTCCTCCAAGGAGAAGTGCTGAACCTGAAGTCAGCACCTCAGGAAGCTCTTCCTCTGATGAAGAGTTTGCTGCCTTTTCAAGGCAGTTCAAGAAGATGATGAAGAGGAAACCATGGAGGAACATGCCCTCCTCATCATCAAACTACAAGAAGAAAAGCAGCAAACTTGAAAGACTGCACCCAAAGGGTGACAGGTATGACTCTAAACCTAGTAAACATTCTTCTAATAATATAATCTGTTATAGTTGCAGCAAGCCTGGACATGTCATAGCTGACTGTCCAGTCAAAAGAAAGGAAAGTGGTGAAAAGAAGCATCATCACCACAAGGATAGGAAGGGAGAAAAATCCCTCCTAGCAAAGAAAGAAAGGAGCTGGAGTGAATCTGATCCTTCAACATCAGATTCAGAGAATGAAGAAGAAGCCTACATTAGGCTGTATGAAGCAGGAGAAGATGAAGATTATCCAACTGCAAAGGTTGGAATCAGGGCCCCTCTTTCACACTCAGATAGTGATGAAGAGGAGGATGAAGAAGACTGTGTTCAGCTAGGCCTTATGGCCTTCACTGATGAGGAAGGAAGTCAGAATATGTCTGAGAATGATCAACTACCAATTCATTCCACTTCTATTTCTGATCATGATGCATGTCAAGAATCTGAAGCATATCCATCACATGATGGAAGTGATTCAGAAGCTGAGATAGATGTCAATCAATTGATTGACAGATATGGTGCCCTCTTGACTGCTCTGAAAAGGAGCAAGAAGCTTGCCAAGAGGCAAGCCCAGGAAATAGCATCCCTTAAGCTGGCTGAAAACATCTGCACTGAATCAACCACCCTTGTGGATCAGATGAGCAGACAGATTTGCCATCTAAAGGGGATAACAATTGTGGACTTGAGCACTATTTCCCTGAAGTACAAGATCATCAAGGATCTAGAGGAGAAGCTTGTGAAGGAAAGAAGCCTTGTGGCTCAACTGTGATACCCATTATTGACTCCTTCTCCTCTCGATCCCACAGAAGAGGACCAGGTATCAATAAGATGGAGACAGGAGAAGGGAGTGGAGAAAAGAGCAGGGGTAAGGTTAAGCCCCATTCCACCTTTCAAAGGGGATTGCTTTCTTCCAACATGTATGACCATGAAATCATTATTAGTCACTGGAGGAATGGAAGCTCTTATAGGAAGGAAAATACTCCATCCTATAATGAAAGAAAGGGAATGGGTTTGAGTGCTGGGAAGGCTCCCTATGAGAAAATTCAAATGGGCCAACCTGGACCATTTGTATTTAGTACCTTAGCCCCCACATTCAAGAATAAGAAGGCATGCCCTTCTAAGGTTGACTCAGCTAAGAATATGACAACTGTCAAATCTGGTGACAAGGCTTATTGCTCAGTGTCAGATGACATCAGATCCTGTATGGATGCCAAGCCATTGAAAGCTGATGCCATCAGGACAAAGAGCACCAAGACTGCACTCAAATTTACCTTCAGTCAAATCATTGCTGAGAGGAATAGGAAGAATGCTGCTGTATCTACTCATGAACATAGGAACTGTGTTGCACAACCCCCAAGAAATGTTTAGAAGAGGAGATACAACATTCATGAATGTTGGTGTTGTGGTAAGGTAGGACATTTTGCCATAGACAGTTGGCACAACCCTAGTGTGCCATGTGCAAAGATGGGCCTTCCTGCAAAGGGAGAAGCCAGAGTAAGGACATTTAATCAGGCTAACAAGAACCTAGGACCCAAAGATTTTGGGGCTCCTAAGGATCACTAATTTCCTTGCAGGATAGTTCAAGTACCAGACTCATCCATAATTGGTACTTGGACAGTGGGTGCCCATGGCACATGACAGACATGAGGTTGACATTATGAAGTCAACATCGAGTAGAGGACTAAATCCTCAAGGTAAGTATGTCTCCTACTTGTTATGAAATTATCATCAAATGCTGTTTCCAATAATGTTAAAGTAGAATGATTAGATTAACCAGCACAATTTGCCTAAGCTATGCTTCAGATTGCATTCTAACAGCTAAGAAATATCTGGGCTCGACGAACTCTGTCTTGAGTTTGACGAACTCAGCCTTGAGTTCGACGAACTCAATCTTATATTAAAGTCTTAGATAAACTTAGTTAAGGCTCGACGAACTCTAGTTTGAGTTCGACGAACTCTGTCCTAGGATGAAATTCTAGGTAAATCTTCTCAGCTGTTCCGCTGAGTCGATTAGGTTAACACTAAGACCTAGTGTATAAATAGCAGACCGTGTTAGATGACTCTTCACATTCTCTTGCACTACTCCAGCTGACGAGACAAAACTTCTACCATTCCGTCCCATCGTTCTTCTCTTCGACCAAATGGCGCCCAAGATTGTGATGGAGTTGCTTGAAGGCTATGAGTTGGTGAGGGACGGCTTTCTCCATGCATCACCAGAGATTCTAGGTGTCATCTCCCTCATTTCTGAAGCCGTCCTAGACTTCTTGCTATCTGAACCCTCTCAGATATTGAAGCATGAAGTGCTGGAGTTCTATACAAATGATAGGCAATCATCATCTAAGGATGGCTTATCGTCTAAAATTTGAGAGATAAGGGTGAAACTGTCCCCTAACAGATTGGAAAAGGTACTGCACCTACCTACAGTGGAAGAAGATGAGATATCTGCATCAGACAAGGAGCAAGCCTTAAGATGGTGTGATTATAGTGATTCCCAGACTTCGTCTCTGAAGAAGAAATTCTTCAACCAAAAAGGGAAGATGTTGTGTCACATAGTGGGAAAAACCCTTCTGTGCAAGCCAGGCTCACATGACACAATCTCACAACCCATGTTTGAGCTGGTTGTAAGGATCATCTTGAAGAAAATGACTTGCTGGGGAAATGTCCTGTACCAAAGGATAAAGCAATGTCTGCAGGCTCCTAACCTAGGAACGATCCTCTCACTCTTCCTGCTGAAGGCTTATCCAGGAGAATTCTCCTCCATCAAGGGTATTAACATCCACTACTTGAAGAGGTTGGATATTAAGACACTGGACAGGTCAACAAGGGTCCTCCCCATGAGCCAACCCTCTATGGTGGCTGAGCTGAAGGAGAAGAAGAAGAAAGTAAAGAAGAGTGAGGAAGGAGGTGCTGAGTCCTCCAAGAAGAATGATGATCCTCAAGATCACATGGAAGATGTGGGAGGAGAAGATGTACCCAGGACAAGTGGGGATGATGAACCCCAGGGAAGAGTTGATTCTACTTCTGAGCCAACTCAGATTGATACTGATCCAACTTTTCCTTCAGCTGAAGATGAACTACTAAACTCACCTATCCATGGTAAATTAGGTTCTCAGTTAGGATTCTCCCCTCTAACAATAGTCTATCCTAGGTGTCTAACAAACCCATCAATCATTTTTCAGGTTCTCCTAGACAGAATTCTCCAAATATGGATGCTCTGAGTGAGGGGGAGCATAGCCCTCTCTTTGGAGATAATGGTGAGGGTGCTAGTGAGGGGGAGCACAGCCCAAATGCTGAAGAGCTTCCAAGATCTGAACCTACAATGGAGAAGACCAGAAATGAAGCAGAGGAGGTAGTGGAGGAAGAAGTGGCCCAGGTAAGGCCAGCAGATAGGCTAGACACATCTGACCTGCTGAACTCAATAAGATCCATCATTGAGGGTCAGATGTTGTCTGTGAAAGAGCTAATTGCAGAAAAAGTTCAAGATGCCAGTGCTCAGATAAGGGATGAGTTGTATGCGACAAGAACTGCATTGACTCGGGAGATCCAGGCTAGTGAGCTAAGGATGGAGTCAAAGGTGGTTGCAGTAAGAACTGAGCTGAACACCCAGATTCTTGATGTCACAAATGCATCTGCCCATATACTTCAGCAAATGACCAGGTGGTTTGAGATGGAAAAGGCACAGTTGCTGCTCAGCACACTGTATTGAAGCAAATTGATGATCATCAAGGGGACTCCACTAAGGACATTACATATGTAAAGAATCATCTTTACAAGAATGAAAATGTATGGGAGAAAGCAGTTGCCAGGATGGTTGAAGTGGCTAACACATCTAGCAGGCATGTCATGTCCCACATTGACAAGGCAAAGGAAAACATTCTGGAGGATGTAGACAGCACTTTTCAAACTCTCTCCTAATCCATAATAGATCAACACTCTGAAATAAAGAAAAAGATATTTGAAGAAGGCAAAAAGGGGGAGGAGAAGGTTGCCAAGCTAAGTGCTAAACTGAAAGGGGCTTACATAAGTTTAAACACCAACATGGAGAATGCCCACCACCTGCTAATCACTAACCAAGAAGCAGCCCACAAGCAAGTGGTGGAAGAGGTTAATAATGCATCATATGTAATTCAAGAAAATCTTCTAACTATGGTTATGAAGGTAAATGATGATCATTGGATCACCAGTCTAAAGGTGTTGCAAGGAACAAGGATTGCCTTAAACCTTCCTATCTTGAATCCAAGCAGACCTGAAGATTTTGACTTCCAAGGTCAATCTGATATAATTCAAGATGAGAGGGAAACAAAGAGGAGAAGGGAAGAGGGAATTCAGACTGCTGAAGAGTATATGGCCCAGAAGAGGATGGAATGATTAGAGGATCCACTCCATGAGGATGACAATCTGGAGTTGGACGCAATTGTTGTCAACACCTGGGTCAGCCATGGTAATCCACTCAAGGACATTGACAATGTCTATTCATCTGCTGAATGGATCAAGCACCTAGAGAGGGAGTCTATAAGGGAAAGGATTCTCAAAGAAACATGGTAAGAAGGGAAACTCCTATAAGGATTCCCACAAGATATCTTCCCAAGCCATTTCTGTACTTCAAAGTGAAGGAAAAGATCAAGGCTGCTGCTGAAGCTAGGAAGAGAAAGTCTGGTGAAGGATAAAGCTCTTCCCAGGGACCATCCAAGAAGTCTCTACTTTGAGAAGCTCCTTAAATTATTCAATGTATAAATATGACTTGAACTGATTATAAATATTTGTATTGAACATTTAATTGAAATGAAATTTCATATTCTGAAAATCATATTGTGTTTGTTACTGTTGGTACATGTATGTTGCTCTAGAATATCTCTATTTTTACCTTCAGTACTCTGTGCTAGATTCTTAATGAAATTAAATGAAATACATCTTTATGTGTTGTTGACGTTAATACCTAATGATAATTCACATAGGTAAGAAACTGTTAATGTCAACAGAAATCTTCTCTATATTTATATGTCATGAAAAACAAATTTGTGTTATGACACATTCTTTGATTAAGTTGCTACTTAGCATTGGCAGGTATTTTGCCCTCTTCAAATAGGGGGAGATTGTTGGGAATTTGCCCTCAAATTCCTTTGATTTGAAGAGGGGTCATCTTGCAATGCTAAGTGCATGGTGTATTTGATAAAGCTGTATTTTTGTAAAGATATACAGGCACAGGTGACTCAAGAGGAAGGGTCGATCATGCCCTTAAATCAGGAGAAATCTCTCCTAAGAGATGAAAATTTGTCTCAGCATAACCGCTGATACGGAGAGTCAAATCCGCTAAGACGATCTCACTATCTCAGCAGAACCGTTGAGACGAGACCAGGAGCAGCTGAGAAGGCATCGAAGCAAGCTGAGCTGCGGATAGGATATTCTGCTGAGACGTGCTCACTGTCTCAGCGGAACAGCTGAGACGAGATCGCTGTCTCAGCGGATCCGCTGAGATGGGAAAGAAGCAACTGCTGAGACGAGGACAGTTGCCGCTGAGAAGAAAAGATACGCTGAGACCAGGCACGTTCGTCGACCGCTGAGACTTGGCATGTTCGTCGACCGCTGAGACTTGGTGTGTTCGTCGACCGCATAGACAAGGCATGATCGTCGAACACAGAGACAAGGCATGATCGTCGTTCGCAGAGACAAGTCATGATCATCGAACACAGAGACAAGGCAGATCGTCGAACGCAGAGACAAGGCAGATCATCGAACGCAGAGACAAGGCAGTTCGTCAAACGCATTTCAAATGTATTCTGGCGGGTTCTGTCCTTGGCGGAAACTGCGAAAAAACATTGTGGGGTCCGCCAATCTCTCCCATACCTGTCAGAAGTACGGCTGAGAGCCGTTGGAGTTCAAACGAGTATAAAAGAGATAAGGTAGGGTTGAATCAAGAATTTTGCTAGTTCTCCTGCACGCAAAATTGAAAAGGAACACTATTCCATTAACGCTATCCGACATCTGAATACTCAAGGATGCAAGGAGAACAAAGATATCTCCTCCTGATTGGCATCAAGATATAGAAGTAGATCTCGTTCCTCATCTGAGGGGAAGATCAAGAAGAACAAGTTGGAGCTGAAGATCGGCTTCAAGGTTCAAGTCTGCAACAGCAGCAGTTAAGAATTAGAAGAAGAACAGGCTTGATTTCTTCTGTCTTCTAGTGACAAAGATTTATCTTTTATCTGTAGGGCTTATCATCCTGAGTTGTAGGACCATTGGTCTAAGCTGTAGGAACCTGAGGGTTCTGGGTTGTATGGCTTAATAGCCTGAGTTGTAGGGCTGAAGGCCTGAGCAGTAAGATGAGGATTCCTCTGAGTTGTAAGACCAGGAAGGGGTCTGAGCTGTAGGATCAGGAGCTGATCTGAGGTAGGGTTGCTGAGCCTGAGTTGTAGGGCTGCTGAGCCTTAGTTGTAGGGGTGTTTAGCCTGAGGTGTAGGACCTGCTTAGGTCTGAGCTGTAGGATCAGGGGCTGATCTGAGTTGTAGGGCTGTTTAGCCTGAGGTAGGGTTGGGAAAACCTGAGAGATCCTGAGGGATCTGAGTTGTAAGCTCTTGGAGCTGAGTTGGAGGAGTTGGCCCTGTCTAACACACTATTAGAAGGGTGAAGGGGGAAAGTGAACTACCCAAAGACACACTGTCTTTGGGGAACCACTATAAATTCTTGTGTGCTTTCTGTGTTTGTTGATTTGCTTAAACTAACTCAGAAAACAACTAGGGTACATAGTGAAAAAATAAAAGAAACCTATTCACCCCCCCCCCCTAGGTGATTTAGACTACAACCAATAAACTTACAGCTGTAAAGCCTGTCATAAAGGCATATCTAGACGTCGATCTCCGATCATCCGAATCCCCTCCATAATAAGCATCCATGTACCCGTGCAAGCAAAAGCCCGAATCTCTCCCGTAGAAGAGACCCAAATCCGAAGTGGATTTGACATACTTCAATATACTCCTAGTAGCCACAAGATGAGGTTTCCGAGGCTCTTCCATATACCGACTCACCCTGCCAACTGCATAAGCAATACCTGGACTTGTGATCGTCAAGTATATCAAGCTTCCGACCAAAGCCCGGAACACCAAAGGATCGGTAAGAACCTTCTGATGAGTCCCTATTATATATATATTTTCGGACTCATTTAGGCTAGTTTTCTTGCTTTTATGCTTCCGTTTTGTTCATATTTCCCTTATTCATGCTTTTTATTGTAGTACATAGTATGCATGTTTTTGTGTGCAATTGCGCACTTTGTTGTTGGGGGTAAGCACTGCGTGCTCCCCATTGTATCTTCTTTATCTCTGTGCTGCTGGTAGTACTTTCCCAGCTTGTGTCTCTTGTATGCAGGTGTCCTGATTGTCCCGTTCTCCCTAAAGTAATTTCTATGCATATCGCACGGTTGTGCGTTTCCTTGACGCACGGTCGGTGGCGGTCGTGCGTTTGTGTCTGGGAAGAAAATGGAGCGTCGGAGTTTACTCGTGCATTTTGACGCACAGGGAGATTCGCCCGTGCGAGAGTAAAATGCACGGTCGACCTGTGTCTTGATGATTTCAGAGCATCGGAATTTACCCGTGCGTTTGAACGCACGGGCGGTGTGGGTCGTGCGTGAGCAAAACGCATGGGCGCTGGCCTTCTTCTCCTGCACACCTGCTGAGCTTAAGTATCACACGGTCCACGCACGGTCGTGCGTTCGACCGTGCGTGACCAAATTTCTAACATTTTCCTATAAAAGCTGCAGATTTGACCTAAAACCAAAGAGAGTTCCGTACGCACTGTATAGCTACGCCGATTTCACCATCACCACCAGGGTTTCGTCCCTTTGGCCTCCTCCTTCATCCTAGAGCTTCAAGGGAGATCTAGCCACCATTTCCTTCAAGCAAGAGGATGTTTGCAACCTCCACCGAATTGTGAGACGAAGAAGACGGGTCCATTGGAGAGTAGTGACAGCTCTCTCTACCCCGGACGCAGTTGCTGACCGAGCTTGGACGCGGACTGACAACCCAGCGATTCCAACCGTGAATCTCTAACGAACCTTCGGATTCGGTCAATTTCTTGGCTTGGTCTTCTCTTATTGAAGTGTATATGTGTAGATCTTTGTATTTTGATGAAGTAGAGCACTTAAACTAGTTTGTATTTATATATATTTCATGTCTATGTGAAATGCTTTGTAGTTTATGTTGCTTCAGGTGCGCCCCATTCCATCCTCCATCCCGCCATCACGTTCGTCGCCACACTAGTAAAGGCATACGACGTGCTTGTCGAAGAGGTGCTTACGACTCTCACTCCATTTGCCTACTCATCCATCCGCCCTTGCGATGCAGTGCGCTCAAGGCCTGATGCAGGTGTCCTGATCGTCCCATATCGCATTTCGTCATTTAATAATGAATTTCATCATTTAATAAGAGAAGAACAAGGCAAGAAATCGACTAAATCTGAAGGCTCGTTGGAGATTCACAGTTGGAATCACTGGGTTGTCAGTCCACGTCCAAGCTCGGTCAGCAACTGCGTCAGGGGTAGAGAGAGCTGTCACTACTCTCCAATGGACCCGTCTTCTTCGTCTCACGATCCGGTGGAGGATGCAAACTTCCTCTTACTTGAAGGAAATGGTGGCTAGATCTCCCTTGAAGCTCTAGGATGAAGGAGGAGGCCAAAGGGACGAAACCCTGGTGGAGATGGCGAAATCGGCATAGTTGTACAATGCGTACGGACTCTCTCGTTTTAGGTCGAATCTGCAGCTTTTATAGGAAAATGTTCGAAATTTGATCACGCACGGTCGACCAAAGCCCTTGCGTCGTATCGCATTTCGTGTCTGCTAATTAGCAGTGCCGAAATAGCGCATCAAGTTTTTGGCGCCGTTGTCGGGGAACACAGCCGTGTGAGTTTTCTGGAGAGGGAGAATCTGAGATTTAAGCCCTTTTCATTTGTAAATTGCATCTTTTATTTTATTTCAGTTCCTCTTATTTTATTTTCCTGTTTTTATTAGGTTGCTTAGTAATTTATTGTTAGGTGTAGTATTTTGCACAATAGTGTTTTCTGTTTGAATCATTTTATCTTCACACCATGTGGTCATCATTTAATATTCGTTGCCGTTTTTGTGGAGATATCTCTCATGCTAGTGATACATGTCCCAAGGGAGATAGTAGCCCTAGCACTCCCAGCCCAGCATATGGAGCACCGACTTCGTCTGGTACTCCATATGGTGCGCGGAAGTATTATGGCTATTCTGCCACGCCTTTACCGTCAACTTCTTTTCGGCTTCAGCACCTGCTGTGCCAAAGAAGCCTGTAAGGCAATGCTTGTTTTGTTAGAGCACAGATCATGCTTTGAAGGATTGTGCTGATTATCTTCGCCAATTGGATGAGGATGACGAGCCGGATATCCGGATCGTCCCGACTCCTACTTCTGGCAGCACACCTTCAACAGCTGGTTATGTGGCTATATTACCTTCATCTTATGAAGGGTATGAGGTGGACACGGTCACGAGATGTGCGGCTGATCTGGGCACTGACATGACCGAGCCCATACCCCTTGTACATCCATTGCCTAGCATAGATTTGATTCTTTGTGAGGAACCAGTGCTTGACTTTTATCCAAGCACTACACCTCCCCCTATTGTGCATACTACTATACTCGTCTCTGACGATATTGTTGAGGATGTGTCGCAGGATGAGGCTGGCGATCTAAGTGTTCCTACTCCTATGGAGGAGGACAACCTTCTAGGTGAAGAGGAGCTTTCCTCAGCACGGGTGGAGGAAGTCCAAATCCTTAGCTTGGCCACTGTCGATCCCGCTGAATCTTGTGGCATTGATGACAATGCCAACATTATTTTACTTTCCCAACCTGATGGGAGTAAGTCCGGGACCACTCCCCCGCCTGATTTTTATTTATGTTCTTCTTCTCTTTTATTTCTTGACCCCCCTTCTACTATATCTGAGCATGTGCAGGTTGAGTCTCCACAGGTACATCAAGAGGACTTGGAACTTCCAGCTTAGGTTAATGATGATAGCATACTCATGTGTGAGGAGGTTGATCCCTCCTCCAATGAGGAAGCTCCACCATTGATCTCTTTCTCCTGGTACCTTCCTGGAGTGACACCTTGCTAGGCAAGGATTTATTTTGTGGTGAGATGAGTGAGGACCAGGCCTCCTCCTCTTCTTACTTCCTATTCCTGCTACCTATGTTCAGCAGGTATCGTTATTTAGGTAGGGGAATAACTGTATTATCGCCGTATCGGTACCCGCTACCGACACGTATATTAGAACAGCTACTTGTTCACTTTTCTTTTCATAGGCCCATTAGCTAGAACTGTACAAAAGCCAAAAAAGTCGTGCTGGGAGGACAATAACCCCAGTAGTTATCTTAATTTTTCTTGTCTTTTAATTTATCCACTGCAAAAACTAGCTTATTTTGTGCTATTTTAGTTTTCGTGTGTGGAGACCACCATTTGCAGGTATTTTCTATTTGTGAAGGCGGTGCTCGTGATTCTTCGTAGAGCTTCACTACAGGCTTCCGGAATGCTTACTTGCTAAGCATTGGGACCCTCGTCCCCTAAAACTTTGTTTTAGAATATCTTAATAAATAGTTTAAGTTTGGGGGAGACCTGTTTGTGTACCCACTCACGTGCACAGTTATTTAGCATGCTAGAAGCTTCTTTATCTAAGAATCATTTTTGTTCATTTTGTCTGCACACTTAGCACCCACTTGAGCGTGTACTTTACCTTTAGCGCGTCACGAGTATAACTCATCCCTTTGTGCATATGAGAAAATGTTTGTGCTAGCTTTTAAATTATGTAGTGGAATAAAATGTTGGCTCCGGTGTTTCTAGTCAAGTACTCATGCAAGTATAGTAATTCATGTAGATTAGATTTCTCCTTATACTATTAGCTTTATGCATTTTTATTAGTATAAATATTGTTTACTATACTCAAATGATGAATCCGGTGTGAATCAAATGGTAGCATAGGGATGTGTGTAGACGTTTGCTAGATTCGTATTGCTCGAGTCGGGAGAAAGGAGAATCTTTCTCGGTGGCTAGAACTTGCCCCAAGCGATTCTCGAAGCATTGACATAAGATAGTTTGAGTGCGTGAGAATGACGTAGGCCATCATTTTGGCCAGGTTCAGCTTTGTGTACCATTCCTATCATTTATTCCTTGCTAGCCCATTTTGTGCCTACCCCTTCATTTGATTCAGCTCCACATATTTTTCAGCAAAGCCTAAAAGCCCAACCTAGTTGCGCAACCAAAACCGAGCTTAAATTTGATTATTATTTTCATGTTGGGGGTGTGACTGTGTTGCTTATTATGTGAAGTTGTGGTTATGTTAATTAGAAAATATGCTGAAAAAAAAGAAAGAAAATAAAAGAAGAATGAAGAAGAAAAAAAAAGAAAAAGAAAAAAAAAGACAGAAAAAGGATTTTAATGAAAAGTCTTTGTATAAATTTATGATTGGGAGTAGGGAGTGCACACACCTATGTTGCAAAAGTCCAAGTCTGGGGGTGTGATGCACTTGTATGCTTATAGATGTGCGGGTATCTTTACTTAAAGCTCATGTTGGGTTAGGTGTGCTTAGCCTCCAGGCTTACCTTTGTTTACCTCATCATAACCCAAGCCCCATTCAAAACCTGAAAGTCCTATTGACTCACGCCTTGAGCCAATCTAGCGTCGTGGAGAGAATGTGACCAGGCAAGCCTATGGTCACCGACACCGATGGATTTCGGTGGAGTTTTTCCGGCACCCCGATCTTTGGCAATGCTCACCTCAGTGTTCAGTTTATGCGTGACCGGATGATTCACCGTAATTCTCATTTTGAGTAAAAGTAAGAATTATTTATGTTTTTAAAATTCATAAACTCTGTGTGTACTTAGAAATCTTCTCTAGTTTTCTTATACGAACATGAGCATACGACTTCGCATGGTATTCCATTTTGTAAATTTTAGTTAGCTATTTCATATTCCCGCTTGCGTAGGAATTGTTCGCTCGGGACGCGCAAACAGGTAAGTCTGGGGGTGTGATGAGTCCCTATTATATATATATTTTCGGACTCATTTAGGCTAGTTTTCTTGCTTTTATGCTTCAGTTTTGTTCATATTTCCCTTATTCATGCTTTTTATTGTAGTACATAGTATGCCTGTTTTTGTGTGCAATTGCGCAATTTGTTGTTGGGGGTAAGCACTGCGTGCTCCCCATTGTATCCTCATTATCTCTGTGCTGCTGGTAGTACTTTCCTAGCTTGTGTCTCTTGTATGCAGGTGTCCTGATCGTCCCGTTCTCACCAAAGTAATTTCTGTGTATATCGCACGGTCGTGCATTTCCTTGACGCACGGTCGGTGGCGGTCGTGCATTTGTGTCTGGGCAGAAAATGGAGCGTCGGGGTTTACTCGTGCGTTTTGACACACGGGAAGATTCTCCCGTGCGAGATTAAAACGCACGGTCGACCTGTGTCTTGATGATTTCAGAGCGTCGGAATTTACCCATGCGTTTGAACGAACGGGCGGTGTGGGTCATGCGTGAGCAAAACGCAAGGGCGCTGGCCTTCTTCTCCTGCACGCCTGCTGAGCTTAAGTATCGCACGGTCCATGCACGATCGTGCGTTCGACCGTGCGTGACCAAATTTCTAACATTTTCCTATAAAAGCTGCAGATTCGACCTAAAACCAAAGAGAGTTCCGTACGCATTGTACAACTGCGCCGATTTCGCCATCTCCACCAGGGTTTCGTCCCTTTGGCCTCCTCATTCATCCTAGAGCTTTAAGGGAGATCTAGCCACCGTTTCCTTCAAGCAAGAGGAAGTTTGCAACCTCCACCAGATCGTGAGACGAAGAAGACGGGTCCATTGGAGAGTAGTGACAGCTCTCTCTACCCCGGACGCAGTTGCTGACCGAGCTTGGACGCGGACTGACAACCCAGCGATTCTAACCGTGAATCTCCAACGAGCCTTCGGATTCGGTCGATTTCTTGCCTTGTTCTTCTCTTATTGAAGTGTATATGTGTAGATCTTTGTATTTTGACGAAGTAGAGCACTTAAACTAGTTTGTATTTATATATATTTCATGTCTATGTGAAATGCTTTGTGGTTTATGTTGCTTGAGGTGCGCCCCATTCCATCCTCCATCCCGCCATCACGTTCGTCGCCGCACTAGCAATTGCTAGTGGTGTGCTTGTCGGAGAGGTGCTTACGACCCTCACTCCGTTTGCCTACTCGTCCATCCACCCTTGCGACGCAGTGCACTCAAAGCCTGCCTAGTCTCCATCCCGCCAAGCGAAGCATTGCATAATGGCATTGCATAGGAGTAGTGTAATATTTTCTCTTTATTTTCCACAAACCAAATCCCCTTCCGCATCCATCCAACGTAAAGGACTTCAATCTCAAGTCCTTCCTCGAACGTTAACTCCACCTTACTGTGTTCCTTGAGAGATTAGATACTCGGGGATTACTCCTCGTTTTATATTACTTGAACGATCGGTACACTGTCGTTTCGTGCCGCAGTCTTACTACCGCCTTTAGCGGTGTGCTAAGATTTGGGCATCACCTTCCCTTCATCTCGCCGAAGATGAACTCCAACCTCTAGTGGAGTAGAGCTGCTCTTCCCCCTTCCATGCCGAATCTCTTCACGATTCGATCCGCATAGCCTTTTTGGGAAACAAGCATCCCGCTCTCTTTCTTGTCCACTTCGAGCACAAGGAAATGGTGGAGCTCACCCAAATCCTTCATCTCAAATCTGATAGATAGCTCAGCACGAAGCCTAGCCACCTCCACTTCAGAATTCCCCATGATGATCATATCGTCCATGTACAACAACACCAAGACCTGAAGCTCCCCCGTCTTCTTTACGAAAAGGCTTGAATTTGAATTAGAAGCAAAGTATCTATAGAACTGGAGGTATTCTGCGATTTTCCTGTACCACGCCCGAGGCGCTTGCTTCAATCCGTAAAGAGCCTTCTTGAGCTTGTAAACATATCTTGGGTGCTCTTCGGAAACATAACCAGGTGGCTGATCCATGAAGATATCCTTGTCAATATCACCATATAAGAAAGCATTCTTCACGTCGAGTTACAAAATCTTCCACCCTTGGCAAGCTGCCAATGCGATCACCACCCAGACCGAACTCATCTTGGCAACGAGGCTAAACGTTTCATCATAATCCTCCCCATACTTCTAAGAGAAACCTCGAGCTACAAGGCGAGCCTTGTACTGCACAATACTTCAATCAACCTTCTTCTTCAATTTGAAAACCCACTTGCAAGTCACCGGAGTAACTCCCTCAACCTTAGGCACCAAGTCCCAAGTCTCATTCTTCCTGAGGGCAGCCATCTCTTCATCCATGGCTACTTCCCACTCCTTGACTCCAACGACATTTTCATAACAAGATGGCTCTATCTCATCCAGGGGACCTGCGAAGAAACATGAGACAAAGCTCACCAAGTTCCCGCCCGTATACCGATCAGGTGGAATTATGGTCCTCTTGGACCTCCTCAGAGCTTGACTCTGAACCACCTCTTCCACTGCAGCTTTTGGACTAGCTATCCTTTCAAGTAAACATGGAGCATCGCTCCCCCTGCTTCCAGAGCCTGAAGCACCTGACCCAGAGCTAGAAATACTATGAGCACCTAGAGAAACAGGTAACTCCACCAGAACTTCCCGAGCAGCTTCCATTGGTCTACCATCTACCCTGCTTCCTTGTAACTCTACAGAAGAGCTACCTTGGTATGACGTCAGCTTGTCAAATACCACATCCCTAGAGACCACATATCTCTGTGTCTCGGGATCCATGCATCTCCACCCTTTCTTCCGGTCATCATAACTGACAAAGACTAGTTTCCTTTCCTTATCATCTAGCTTCGTTCGAAGGGCATCTGGAACATGCACGTAGCAGGTAGAACCAAACACTCGAAAGTGTTCCACACTTGGATTTTCCTTGAACATCAACTCATGAGGGGTCTTCATGTTGATGGGATTGAGAGGCAGCTGGTTGATAACATAGGCCGCACAAGATATTCCCTCTGCCCGGAAGGACTTTGGGATACTCTTGGCATGAAGCCAACATTTGCAAGTCTCCGTCAGGTGACGGATATTCCGCTCTGCAACTCCATTCTGTAGTGGAGTGTGAGCACAAGAAAGCTCCCTTTGGATGGCATGCTTCCTGTAGAAGTTAAATAATTCTATGGAGGTGAACTCCCCTCCATTGTCAGATCTGAACCTCTTGACCCGCAGGTTAAGCCAACCTTCCACCAGCTCCTTGAACTCCACAAACCTGTCGATCACCTCCGACTTCTCCTTCAAAAAATATACCCAGGTATATCTGGTGAAGTCATCAACCAAAATCAGCATATACCTGCTACCTCCAAGACTGGCAGTGTTGGTAGGTCCAAACAGATCACCATGGATACACTAGAATGGTCTTCTACATCTGCTTTGTGATTTGTTAAAAGGAAAGCGCGGAGCCTTACCAAATTGACAACCTGCACAAACGTGACCATCCCCAAAAGAAGACAAGCTAGGCAGACCTTTCACCGGGCCTCTTCTGGCCATATCTTTCAACTTATCCATTCCAACATGCCCAAGTCTTTCATGTCAGATAGCAGCGCTGTCGTTATCCCTCATCTTATCAACATAAGAACTTGTTGAAAGAACAAACAAGTCCTTCACCTGTTTCCCTACATGATTGACCTCAGCTTTCACCGCTGAAACATTTTGGAGACTTGCCATTGGACCGAACAGAACGTGATAGCCAGCAACCACCGCATTGGTCATCGAGAAGAGGTTCTTCTTCATCCCCGAAACATGATAGACACTCTTCAACGTAAGAGTACCTATATCATCGTTCAAATAAACCACACCCTCCTTCTCAACTGCATGAACAGTATCATCAGCCGTAATGATAGCGTCATTACCTGTATATGCCTGCAATGTGGAGAACTTCGACTCATCCCCGGTGAGGTCATGACCACACCCAGAGTCCACTACCCAATCATCCTGATAGTTGATGGAAGTCATATCCCGAACACACATGTCTGTCATGAATGCACCTCCACCACCCCAACTACCTTCAGAATTGGAACCAACCTTTTCCTTCCCTGCAACATGCCCTGGCTGAAGATTGACCTTGCAGTCTCTTTTGAAATGACCAAGCTTGTTGCACCTAAAGCATTTAGGTCCTTCCTACTTCTTTCCATCATGCTTAGGAGCATAGCTCCTCATCTGCTGATATGAAGTATAAAGACCATCATCTCTAGATGTCTTCTTCTTCTTGTCCCATCTCTTCATCTTGCCAGAAAAGAGAACCTCACCTTCTCCCCCATAGAGAGACATCCCAGCCATTTGCTTAGCCAAACATTCCTGTGAAGCAAGTAAGTTCTCCAGCTCCAGCAAAGAAGACTGATTGGACCAGCCTTGAACAGAAGTAACAAAGGCCACATACTCCCTCCACAAGCCCGGATTATGTGCCTCTTCAAGAAGAACGTTGAGATAGACAGATCTCCCTGAGTTGCTTTCGCCAACTTTTTCCCCAAGAACTGTAGCCTAGCTACATTCTTCTTATTGAACAAGCCATCCAAGACTGTCCAAATTTCAGCAGCTGATCCACATCCGATGATGTGATTGATGAGTCTGGTGTATACAGTGATTTCTGGACTCATTTGGGTTTATTTTAGTGTCATTGCACTTCATTTGCTGTTCATATACGCTTATAGTGATAGCATGGCGTTTCTGCGCCTTTTGTGCAATCCTTTCCCCTTTGTGGCATATTTTTCCTATATATTACTGTATGCCTGTGTTATGGATCCGGTGATGTGCACGGATCGGGGTTATTTGTACTTTTCCTGCAGGTCCTGGGGTCGTGTGCACGTTCGGGATGGTGCGGGGTGATTTTTGGCCTAAAAAGCCTCTGATCGTGCGCATTCCTTCACGCATGATCAGGCGCACGATCATTGATCATGCGTTAATTCCCAGCCCAGATCGAGATCGGACCAAAGATATGTTCACGATCACAGGCCTTTCTTCGCGCACGACCACTGGTCGTGCCCCCCTGACCGTGCGATGTTTTCTATTTTTCCTTTGCTACAGGTTGACTGCGCATGATCACAGTCATTCCTTCACGCACGACCATTGGTCGTGCGCCACTGACCGTGCGCAGTACTTATTTTGCTCCCTATTTAAGGCGCTGTTCCGCGATTTTAGGTATTCCAGCGGGTTTTTGGCGCGATTTCTGAGCGCAACTCCGCCGTTCCACCTCTCCAAGGTCCCTCCTTCCATTCCTCCCCTTGGGAAAGCTTCATCCATTGATCCTAAGGTCATTCTAGGGTTCCGGAAGCATTCTCCGCCATCTACGGCCAACATTCCAAGAGGAAGACATCTCCATTGGGTGAAGGAGAAGTGAACCCAGCTCTGAGAAGAAGACGGGCAGCGGTTACAGGTAGTGACAGCCTCTGCATCCCGGAAGCAACCAAGGACTGAGCTCGGAGGAGGCGTGACGACCCCCCATTCCAACCACGATCCGCGGCGAGGCTTCTCATCTCGTGGTTACTTCTACCCCTTCTCTTTTCGTGATTTGTACTCTTAATGGTTGTAATGAACTGAATGAACATCTATTTGTCTATGAATGGAAGTTTATTTATGAACTTGTCTTTACGTTATGCTGTGTTGTGATGCGCTCCGCCCCCGCTCCACTTACACCCACACGTTCCAGCACCCGCTCTAGCAAAAGCTGGAAGCAATAGCGAATAGGTGCCTTCGACCCTCAACACTCACATCTGCACTCACCTCATCCATATGCTCACCGGCCATCCGCTAAGCGAAGCACGACATCGCGGCCTGCACTAAACCCATCCACCAAGCGACGCGGTGATTGCGACCCGCATAGTGTTTAGTTTTCTCATTTCCCGCTCTATAAAATCAACCAAACCCCCTTCTTGTTTTGTTAAACTTAGAACCCCCATAATTAGTTTCCTAACGAGCAAATCGTATTCCCTAACTTGCGGTCCTTTGAGAACGATATTCGGGGAGCTACTCCCTACTTTTATTACTTGACAATGACCGGTGCACTGCCGTCGTACCGCATTTCATGCCCGCTAATTAGCGGTGTGGAAATAGCGTGTCAAGTTTTTGGCGCCGTTGCCGGGGACTGCAAGCGGTTATAATTTGTCTCATGGGGACTGCAAGCGGTATTTTGTTTTTTTTTGATATTTTTCATTTATATAGGTTCCCTTGTCTCGTTAGCCTGTGTGCGATTGTTGGGATACTTATAGTCTTTTATTTTTATCTACATACCTGACATGGCTAACAACTGCTTTGAAATATCTACGGAACTAATCACCTTTGTGTCTCAAGCTGACATATTTTCCGGGACTCCTAGTGAGGATGCATTGTCCCATCTGCAGAATTTTCTTGAAGTGTGCAGTACTTTTCAGCATGCTGAAGGCAATTCGGAAAGGGTCAGGCTTCAGCTATTCGCTTTCTCATTGGCAGGAAAAGCTCGAGTTTGGTATCGGGGGATACAAGCAAACGAAGGTCAATCTTGGAGCAAAGTGGAAGAGGAGTTTCTCGGTAAATTCTATTCACGCCACTATCTTCTGGAAATGCACAATAGACTATTATTGTTTACACAGGGCGAAGATGAAACGCTGATTGACGCATGGGAGAGGTTCAATTTCCTTCAGATGTTCTGGTTTGTGCATAGCCTCACAGAACCGGCACGCCTTCAGATATTCTATTTTGGGGTATCGGCTGGGTATAGACCATACTTCGATATGGCTGCGGGTGGATCTTTATTCAGCAGAACAAGTGCCGACGCGTGGCAAATTGTTGAAAAGGTTGCACGAACCAGAGGGATGTGGTGTGCCCCCGCAAGGTGTGGCGAGACCATGAGCATCACCTCTACAACATGCCCACCGGATGACAGTATCCCACCTGAGCCTTCTGTTGATAAATTTCGTGTTTTTACCGAATGTATCATGGGATGTATAGAGGCCCAAAACTGTGCTTTGCTAAGGCTCCAGTCCATGGTTGTGAGCATCATATCTATTTTATCGGAAATGGTGGTCCACCCAAATGAGACATTGAATGCCATGCAGCTGAGAAGCGGAAGGTTACCTGTGGAACCCATCAGAAGAAATGAGTCTCAAGAAGAGTCGCGAAATCCATCAAGCAAGGATAAGATACTTGCTGACGCCGAGACTCCTCTGCCGCTTCTTAGCCCAACTCCTGCTCAATCATCCACTACCGCCCCATTTCCGCACAGACTGAAGAACACGCAAAAGGAAAAAAAATTCCAGAAGTTTCAAGAGATTATGAAAGGGGTGCAAGTTAATATTCCTCTCCTGGACGTCCTCACCCAGATTCCGATTGACTCAAAATATCTAAAGGATCTTCTCGTTCAGAACAAGTGCCTTGAGACGTCCAAGTCTATATCCACCCCAACTGAGGGTGTCACTTTTGCTGTTGCACATTGGCCGGTTAAACGTAAGGACCCAGGGAATTTCACCATCCCATGCACCATTGGGCATTCGGGATGCTATCAGGCATTATGCGATTCCGGTGCATCAATTAATCTGATGCCTCTTTCAATCTTTCGGGAGCTGGGATCTGGTAACTTGAGGCCCACGAACATCAGCCTACAGTTGGAGGATCGGTCTGTTAAGAAACCTATTGGTGTTGTCGAGGACCTAGCAGTATCGGTCAATGACTTGGTATTCCCTGCTGACTTTGTAATTATGGATATTGCTTCGGATGTTGCTGTCCCTCTTATCTTGCGAAGGCCTTTTCTTGCCACAGCTCACGCTCTTATTGACGCTGAGAAGGGGAGGTTGACTCTCCGTCTAGGTGACGATTTGACTACCTTTGACATGTATAAAGCCATTGGCAGAGATCATCATGCAGACGCTGATGCACTTGAGCTTGTGGAAGATGAACCCGACCTTCGGTCTCCATCTCTTTGGGGCAATGTTGTTGAGGATGCTCCTTGGAATATCAACAGCGACAGCAAGTCTGCTGTGGAATGCACATCTGCGGCATATTTCGATGCCCCTTCTGCTTTGTCCCTCAAACCCCTGCCAGCAAATCTGAAATATTTATTCTTGGGAGATCAGCAAACTCACCCAGTTATTATCTCGGCGCTGCTTCCACTCGAGCATGAGCAACGTTTGGGAGATCTCTTGCGAACGCATAAGGGCGCATTTGGCTGGAACATTACGGATTTAAAAGGTATCAGCCCTGCTGTTTGTATGCACAAAATATTGCTGGAAGAGAGCTTCAAACCGACTGCACAACCTCAGCGGTGACTCAACCCTAGGATGCAGGAAGTTGTCAAGAAAGAGGTGATCAAACTGCTCGATGCCGGAATCATATACCCAATCAGCGACAGCAAGTGGGTGAGTCCAGTGCAGCTTGTCCCAAATAAGGGTGGCATCACCGTTGTTGAAAATGAGCAGTGTGACCTGTTGCCAACTCGGATTGTTACAGGATGGAGAGTGTGCATCGACTATAGGAAACTAAACGATGCAACACGCAAGGATCATTTCCCTCTCCCGTTTATTGATCAGATGATCGAGAGGTTAGCTGGACAGGACTATTACTGTTTTTTGGATGGCTACTCAGGATACAATCAGATTCTCATTGACCCAGAGGACCAAGAGAAAACTACGTTCACTTGCCCGTCCAGCACCTTCGCATTCAAACGAATTCCATCCAGGTTGTGCAATGCCCCTGCCACCTTTCAGCGATGTATGCTTTCTATCTTTCATGATATGGTAGGGGAGTTCCTGGAGGTCTTCATGGATGATTTCACTCTCTTCGGTGCTGATTTTGACTCCTGTTTGAGAAATCTCTCGGCGGTTCTCACGCGCTGTGAAAGTACAAACCTCGTGCTGAACTGGGAGAAGTGTCATTTCATGGTCCGGGAGGGAGTTGTTCTGGGACACAAGATTTCAAATAAGGGCATAGAGGTTGATCAAGCCAAGGTGGACATCATCAAGAAGCTTCCTCCTCCAACATCTGTGAGAGGGATTCGCAGTTTCTTGGGACATGCAGGATTCTATCGACGCTTCATCAAAAATTTCTCCTCTATAGCCAAGCCGTTATCCAATCTCTTGGGGAAGGATGAGAGGTTCAATTTAAATGATGCATGTCTGCATGCATTCAACGTGTTGAAGAACTATTTGACGACCGCTCCGGTGTTGACATCACCGGACTGGTCGCTCCCTTTCGAGCTTATGTGTGACGCCAGTGACATCGCTGTTGGTGCTGTTTTGGGACAAAGAAGGGACAGAATCTTTTACACAATTCACTATGCTAGTCGTACCCTGAATGGAGCTCAGCAGAACTACACAACCACTGAGAAGGAGCTGTTAGCAGTGATTTTCGCTCTTGAGAAATTTCATTCCTACCTCATTCTGTCCAAAGTCATTGTGCACACGGACCACGGTGCTCTAAAGTATCTGAAGCAGAAGAAGGATGGCAAACCAAGGCTCCTCCGTTGGATCCTGATGCTTCAGGAGTATGACCTCGAGATCCGCGACAAGAAGGGAGTTAAGAATGTGATTGCGGATCACTTGTCCAGGCTTGAGTGTGGAGATCTTTTTCAGCTCAGCCCCCCACCAATTTCTGACTCTTTTCCGGACGAGATGTTGTTCACAGTGGGAACGGTCCCGAGCACCTCTCCATGGTTTGCGGATATCGCTAATTTCATGGCGTGCGGTAAACTCCCTCCGAACCTTTCATTTCAGCAAAGAAATAAATTTCTTTCAGATGCGAAGTACTGTTTTTGGGAAGACACGCTGTTATTCCGCACGTGCGCTGATGGGATCGTCCGCCGGTGTATTCCCGAATCGGAGCAAAAGTCTATATTACTCCATTGCCATGATCGTGAAGCAGGTGGCCACATGGGGTCTGCGCGGACAGCACAGAAGGTTCTTCAGTGTGTTTTTTATTGGCCCACCCTCTTCCGTGACTCGTACGTGCGTATGAAGGAATGCAACGAATGTCAAAGGACTGGGAACATCTCAAGGAAGGATGAAATGCCTCTTAATAGCATGTTGGTCTGCGAACCATTTGATGTCTGGGGGATTGATTTCATGGGACCATTCCCAATGTCCCATGGAAAGCTTTATATGATAGTGGCAGTGGACTATGTTTCGAAATGGGTGGAGGCTGAAGCCGTTGCTGCAAATGATGCCCGCACAGTTTTAAAGTTCATCCACAAGAACATCTTCTCCAGATTCGGAGCGCCGCGGACAATCATTAGCGATGGAGGCAGCAACTTCTGTAACAAACTGTTCCTTCAACTATTGAAGAAGTTTGGGGTGCATCATAAAGTCGCTTTAGCCTATCACCCGCAAACGTGCGGACAGGTGGAAGTTTCTAATAGAGAGCTTAAACGGATAATAGAAAAATCAATACACTCTAATAGAAAGGATTGGGCATTGAGGGTGGACGATGCACTTTGGGCATACCGAACAGCTTTCAAGACCCCTATCGGGATGTCCCCATTTCAGCTAGTTTATGGAAAGGCATGTCACTTACCTGTGGAACTAGAACATAAAGCTCTGTGGGCAACCAAATTATTGAACATGGACCTCCATGCCGCAGAAAGCCGACGTCTCGCCCAGTTGAACGAACTTGATGAATTTCGGCAGTTTGCTTATGAAAATGCCCGCATATATAAAGAAAGGACAAAGCAGTGGCATGATAAGCGTATTGCGCAAAAAGAATTCAGAATTGGAGACCGTGTCCTTCTTTACAATTCCCGTCTCCGTCTGTTCCTGGGAAAGCTGAAGTCACGCTGGAGTGGTCCATTCGTGGTTACCGACGTTGCGCCCTTTGGAGCAATCGAAATATCCGGAGAAAAAGGAGAAAAATTCAAGGTGAACGGGCATTGCCTAAAGATCTACGAGGGAAGCACGGCCTTGCCTGACCATCAAGTGGTACATTTAGTTGACTAAACAGCTCTTCTCGACTTGGTGGGTGGGTGTTTAAATTGTTTGGTCGTGTTGTTTTCCTTTTTGGTGATAAGGTAGACGTGATTGTAATCCACATTGTTAAAACTTAATCTGGTCAACTAGAGTATTGTTCCCATGAGGAAACTATTACTTCTGAAGCTTTTCATCTCCGGGCTGTGCTGTGTGACATCTGTGATGTTTTTTTGTGCTTTGTGTTTCATGTTATTTGCTGCGTAGTACTGTCTCTTTAGCTTTTTATTATAAGACTTTTGCTGTCAAACTATAATACAAGTATTTGGTCCACCTTCAAGGACGTTAAACAAAAGGGCTCTTGGGAGACAACCCATTTGGGATCATTTGGTTCCGTTCTTTTTTGTTATTTTCTTTGCCATATTTTTGTTGTGCTGGGATCCTTTTAATCGCAGGTCCGCATGTATTGGAGCACGGCGGGATCACCGCCTTCTGAACAAAACACCATATCTTCTGGTATGCTCATTTCTGAGCATGGGGTAATCTCTCCTCCTAGCCTTCTTAAGCTTATGCCGCTATCAAACATGTTTTTTTTGCTTAGTATAAGTCTGGGGGAGTGAGAGTTATCGTTACTTCGTGCACAAGCACAGTGCACAAGCACAGTGCACAGCATACTAGGATTTACACTGTGTTATATTGTAGCATTGTTCATCTCATGGCACACCACGACACCCACGTGAGCGCACTTAACAGTAGGCGCGCGACGAGTCTAACTAGTCTCGGTTGTGTGAATGGGAAATCACGGTGCTGGGTTAGGATTGCGAGACGAAGTACTTTGTTGAATCCTGTAGTGCTCCTAGTCGAGTGCTCATGTCTCGTAGGAATTCGTGTAGATTCAATTTCTTTTTATGCTTTTAGTTTACATTTTTCTACTAGCGTAAATATTGTTTACTTTACTCAATTTGGTGAATCCGGTGTGAATCAAACGATAGCATAGGAATGTGTGTAGACATTCATTAGTCTCGCGTTGCCCGAGTCGGGAGGAAGGATTATCTTTCTCGGTGGCTAGAACTCGCCCCAAGCGATTCTTGAAACATGGGTATACGGTTGGTCAACTGCGTGAATGTGATATAGGCCATCATTTTGTCCCGGTTGAGCCTTTGCACCTTTCCTATCGATATATCCTCGTTAGCCCAGTTGTGCCTACCCGTTCTTTGATTCAGCCCCACTTGTATCGCACCAAAGCCCAAAAGCCAATCCTAGTCACACACCCAAATCTGAGCTTTAGCTGTTTATTATTCTTGTGAGTTGGGTTGTTGATGTGGTGACATGTTTGTGAAGTTGTGGATATGTTTTATTGTTTATTTGCTGAAAATGATAAGAAAAGAAAAGAAAAAAAATGAAAAAGAGAAAAAGATATGAGTTTGAATGAAAAATTCATTTGTAGAAGTATAAGTTGGGAGTAGGCGGTGCACGCACCCATGTTGTTAATTCCAAGTCCGGGGGTGTAGTGTACCCGCATGTTTGTGTGGTGATGAGGATAGTTTTCGGTGCTAGCTCATTTGGGTTTAGTGTCTGAGCCGTCGCTTTTATCTTTGTTTACCTCACCTAAACCCAAGCCTCATCTCAAACCTAAAGTCCTATTGATTCACGCATTTGAGTCATACCAGTGTCGTGGAGAGAGTGCGAACGGGCAAGCCTAGCGCCACCGACATTGATGGATTTCAATGGAGTTGTCCCGAGTCCCGATCTTTGGCAACGCTCGCCTCAGCGTTCAGTTTACTTTCTTCCTATGTACGACCTTATGATTCACCGTGATTCACTTGTTGAGTAAACGTAATATATAACTATGCTCTTAGAAAATTATAAACTAAAGTGTATAATTAGAAATTTTGTCTACTAGATTTCTATGCACATGCGTATGATACTTCGCATATTACTCCGCCCTTGCAATTTCTAACCCAACTATGTCTTTTCTCGCTCCGCCGGATTTGTTTGCTCGGGACGCGCAAACAGGTAAGTCTGGGGGTGTGATGAGTCTGGTTTATAAAGTGATTTCTGGCCTCATTTGGGTTTATTTTAGTGTCATTGCACTTCATTTGCTGTTCATGTACGCTTATAGTGATAGCATGGCGTTTCTGCGCCTTTTGTGCAATCCTTTCCCCTTTGTGACATATTTTTCCTATATATTACTGTATGCCTATGTTATGGATCCGGGGATGTGCACGGATCGGGGTTATTTGTACTTTTCCTGCAGGTCCTGGGGTCGTGTGCACATTCGGGATGGTGCGGGGTGATTTTTGGCCTAAAAAGCCTCTGATCGTGCGCATTCCTTCGCGCACGATCAGGCGCACGATCTTTGATCGTGCGTTAATTCCCAGACCAGATCGAGATCGGACCAAAGATATGCGCACGATCACAGGCCTTTCTTCGCGCACGACCACTGGTCGTGCCCCCCTGTCCGTGCGATGTTTTCTATTTTTCCTTTGCTACAGGTTGACTGCGCACGATCACAGTCATTCCTTCGCGCACGACCATTGGTCGTGCGCCACTGACCGTGCACAGTACTTATTCTGCTCCCTATTTAAGGCGATGTTCCGCGAATTTAGGTATTCCAGCGGGTTTTTGGCGCGATTTCTGAGCTTGACTCCGCCGTTCCACCTCTCCAAGGTCCCTCCTTCCATTCCTCCCCTTGGGAAAGCTTCATCCATTGATCCTAAGGTCATTCTAGGGTTCCGGAAGCATTCTCCGCCATCTACGGCCAGCATTCCAAGAGGAAGACATCTCCATTGGGTGAAGGAGAAGTGAACCTAGCTCTGAGAAGAAGACGGGCAGCGGTTAGAGGTAGTGATAGCCTCTGCATCCCGGAAGCAACCAAGGACTGAGCTCGGAGGAGGCGTGACGACCCCCCATTCGGACCACGATCCGCGGCGAGGCTTCTCATCTCGTGGTTACTTCTACCCCTTCTCTTTTTGTGATTTGTACTCTTAATGGTTGTAATGAACTGAATGAACATCTATTTCTCTATGAATGGAAGTTTATTTATGAACTTGTCTTTACGTTATGCTGTGTTGTGATGCGCTCCGCCCCCGCTCCACTTACACCCACACGTTCCAGCACCCGCTCTAGCAAAAGCTGGAAGCAATAGCGAAGAGGTGCCTTCGACCCTCAACCCTCACATCTGCACTCACCTCATCCATATGCTCACCGGCCATCCGCTAAGCGAAGCACGGCATCGCGGCCTGCACTAAACCCATCCACCAAGCGACACGGTGATTGCGACCCGCATAGTGTTTAGTTTTCTCATTTCTCGCTCTATAAAATCAACCAAACCCCCTTCTTGTTTTGTTAAACTTAGAACCCCCATAATTAGTTTCCTAACGAGCAAATCGTATTCCCTAACTTGCGGTCCTTTGAGAACGATATTCGGGGATCTACTCCCTACTTTTATTACTTGACAATGACCGGTGCACTGCCGTCGTACCGCATTTCGTGCCCGCTAATTAGCGGTGTGGAAATAGCGTGTCAGTGATCAAACAATTCCAGAATGATAGCTCTCTTGAGAGTGAACTCCGCATTAGCATTCATTCTCCTCCAATCCTTCAAAAGCTCAGCATTCCCTTCAACAGGAATAACATCTTTGTCTTTCTTCTCCTCCTACAACCTCCCACAAATCCTCGCCAAGAAGATAGCTCTCCATGCAAGACTTCCACTTCTTGAAGTTAGTCTGCGTAAGGAGCTTAATACCACGACCTCTAGCATATCCTCCTTCCATTGCTATCCCACTGATGGCTAACCAACTTGAGAAACTCGAGAGAAGTATCAGCAAGCAACCTCAGCAACCTACCTCTGATACCATGTTGAGAAACTTGAGGTCGGAGGTGAAGTAAAATGCGGAAACACTTCACAAAACTTTTCATAAGTGTAGCACAACAATGACAATGGGAAGAACGAATAGTGCTATGGTATTAACTATCTCTTCACAATTCGAGGTACACATGGTGAGACATGATTCATAAGAATCACGGAGGAGAGAAGAACAAAACACAAAATACATGTAGCTGCGACCTGACACCTTGAGACCGCCAGACTGCGCGAACAGACAAGCCAGACGGGTAGCACCTGAGACCGTGTGAACAGAGCACAAGCCGCACCTGTCAGACCGCAACCACAGACCGCCCGACCTGCTGCTTTATTCCTCTACTAACAACAAACATTTCACACTTCTTGATCACCCAGACCGCACGGTCTCAAAATCACAGAAGAACCCGCAATCTCTGAACAAAAAAATGCTACCTGCGATGGATCGCAACTCAAGATCGCCTGGCCACTTAAGACCGCCTGATCAACTCAGCCCGCTGCACAAACCAAGAACACCTAAACACAGTACGCCCATAGTGGTTTATTCAAAGCTGGAAGAAAGGAGACGAGCTGCTAGCCTCTAACCTGCGAACACACAAACCGGTCAGACAAAATCTCAAACCGCTTGACCTCAAATTGAGACCGGCACAATCAAGCCAACTTTGGTTCTTACAGTTCTAGTTATGAATGATGGGCCCTGCACCCCTATTTATAGGCGAGTAGATGGATGTCATCACCGCACAAAATGGGATACAATAATCCCCCATCAGATCGCGAGCGGACTCACAAACCAGACCGCCCGACCTCAGCAATGCTAACATATCCCTTATTAACCATACGGTTATTCACAAACTGCCCGGTTACCGCAGTCTCCAAAAATCAGACCGCCCGGTCTTATTGCAAAAGCAAAGAACTCCTTCAGTAACCAGACTGACTAGAACAGTCGTCAGACCGCCCGGTCACTACAAGAAGGCAGACCTACTTGTACAACTGGATGACTTGAACAAGTCGCCAGAATAACCCGCGCAAGCCGCCCGGACAGATAACGGGCTCCCAGATCAGACCGCCTCAAAACAAACTGCTGAGACAGAAACGACCAGAGCACAAGCGCAGACCGCGCGGTCTCCAATCTGCAGACCGCCCAGCACAATTCCACTTCCACTTCAAAAATTTAACATGCACTCTATGATTACTTTATTTTGGATTGATCAGCTGAATGCATAGGAATTAGAAATATTTTTATTATGTGTGCATTATATTATAGAAAAGTTTTTAAACTCCATTCACAAATTCCCCTCTAGAGAATACTCAGAGGTATCACTGTCCACTTTCACTTATCTATTCAAGGACGGAAGAAGAACATACCCAGCATCTGGCACTCGTATTGGAGAGGCTTCGAGTGTATAAGTTGTATGCAAAATTTAGCAAGTGACAGTTCTGGCTCATGAAAGTAGCCTTTATGGGACAAATCATCAGTGGGGCAGGATTAGTGGTTGATCCGGCAAAGATTTAGGCAGTGCGAGACTGACCTTAGCTCAAGAGGGCTTCTAACTTAAGGAGTTTCCTAGGACTTGCCAATTACTACCGGAAGTTTGTATAGGGGTTCTCCTGAATTTCCCTTCCCCTTACAACACTAACAAACAAGGACACATCGTTCGTATGGACACCGCTTTGTGAGGCTGCCTTTTAGGAACTAAAAGATAGACTCACCTCTGCCCTAATCCCAGCACTTCCATCTAGGAAAGAAGGATTCCAGGTGTACACCGACACATCATATCAGGGCATGGGTGATGTCCTAATGCAGCACAAACATGTGATTGCTTATGCATCCCGACAGTTGAAGAAGCATTTGCAGAATTACCTGGAGCATGATTTGGAGATAGGAGCGGTAATTTTGTGTTATAAATTTGGAGACACTACTTGTACGGGGTTCATTGTGTTATCTTCTCATATCAAAAGAAACTCAAGTATGTGGACACGTATAAGGACCTAAATCTCCGGCAGAGAAGATGGGTGGAATTTCTCTTTGATTACTAGTATACAATGCACTATCACCAAGGGAAGGCAAATATAGTTGATGATGCACTTAGCAGAAGGGCTAGCACATCCAATGCAGAACCACAGTTGATGTCCATCGAGTTGGTGCAGATGCTAGAATACATGCATATCACACTAGTATCTAGGGATGACCCTGAGATCTACAAGGATTATCTAGCCTTGATGAGCATTGTTTGTGATATCTGAGATCAAATCAAGGTTTTTCAGATGCGTGATGCAGAATTAGAAAAAGTTTTCAAGGCATTAGAATCAGGCATCGCTGGGGATTATTCATTGAGAGATGATCTCGTGCACTTTCGGGGCCTAATTTACATACTAGTAGGAGATAATATCTGGGAAGATATCCTGACAGATGCGCATTGTACTAAGTATTCAATGCATTTCGGGATCACCAAAATGACTGCATACCTAAGGAGAACAATGTATTGGACAGGAATGAAGAAGGAAATCCTCAACTTCATGACTCATTACGAAGCATGTCAACTGGTGAAGGCATAATGCAAGAGACCAGGAGGGTTATTGCAGTCGTTACCGGTGCCGGAGTGGAAGTTTGAGGAAATCTCCATGGATTTTGTACACGGGTTACCTCACTCCCGCTCCCGGCACGACCCTCTTTGGGTTATTATGGACAGACTGACAAAAGATGCAAGGTTCATTCTAGTCAGGAAGGGTGCTCCAGTTGGTGTTCTGGTGCGACTATTCGTGGAGAAATTTATCAGATACCATGGAGTACCCAGATCGATCATGTCGGATCGAAATGGTCGGTTTACACCAAGGGAATGGAAGATGGTTCAGGCATATCTGGGTCACAATTGACATTTAGCACCGCTTTTCACCCACATACTGACGGTCAGACAGAACGCACTATCTGGATGATGGGAATTCTGTGGAGATTATGCATCCTAGATGACAAAGATCCATGGGAGAAATTGCTGCCACTCATCAAATTCTCCTACAACAATAGCCAACAGTCTAGCATTGGCATGGCTCCCTACAAACTCTCTACGTCAGGAAGTACAAGACTCCACTTTCATGGATATAGGATGAGGACCTGAAGGCACTGGGGTCAGAATATAGAGAAGAAATGGATGCCTGGATAAGTCTTACATGAGTTCGGATGTTGGAAGTATAGATCATACAGGTTAAATATTACGACGCGCAGCATCGCAAGGTGGAATTCCAGGCAGGAGACAGGGTGTTTCTGAAAATATGTCTGGCACACGGAGTCTCACTGATGGAGAGACTAAAGAAGCTCAGTCCAAGATACACGAGGCCCTATAGGATCCTGGAGAGGATCGGCCCCTTGGCTTATAGACTGGAGCTGCCACCGAAATTGGTGGGATTTCATGATGTTTTTCATGTCTCCTCTCTTAGGAGAGCCCTCCTTAGGCCAGAGCAATAGATCACTACCGTGATAGGTCTGATAGCATAAGATTATATAGTCCATTTGTAGCCAATACGGATCTATGACACAACCGTCTAATTCTTGCGGTGGAAGAAAGTCCAGCTGGTGAAGGTCCATTGTTCGAATCATGGGCGAGAGGAGCACACTTGGGAACCTCTGGACCTGATGCAGCAGCAATACCTGGGACTCTTCGCGTCAGGTAAAAGTTTAATTAGCTTACAAACTTTACAATGGCCTACCTTAGGTAAGAACCCCACGAGCCAAATCTTAATTTTGGGGATGAAATTTTTTCTTTATGTATTGGGATTTGAAACATCCCACAAACCACTAGACCCCTAAGTTGAATTTTTGTCATGCCTATGTTATAACAAAAGGGGAGACTAGCCATAAAGAACCCTAGAAACCTATGAGAGTAGGTGGATTGCACATTGGCTTGCATTTCGCAACTTTAGGACACAGAGCCTAGGATTGACAAAAGGAGCTTCAGTGTGTTAATAAAACCTCACCTTGGCCCTCGTAATCTTTCAAGGAGATAAATAGGTCACTATGGACACTATATGTTCAACCAAATTGGTCATAATGACCAAAGTAAACCTTAACTTAAATTAGGTCAAACCTTCTTAATTGAAGTCAATTGGACTTCATATGGCCAAATTAAAGCCACCACTACAAGGCAAACCCTCCAAGAGGTTAAATTAAACAAGATCCCCATCATTTGGTGAACCAATTGACCCAGTTTGACTAAAGTCAAACCTAGCCCAATCTTGGTCAAAATTACACCTTATGGCTCAATTAGCCAAATTGGGGCCACACCATGGCCCAATACACCTTATTTGATGACTAGGGACCTAAGACCCTCAATGTGGGTTAGCCACATTGGTCAATTTGACCTAGGGTCAACTCAAGTGCACTTAGCCCAAATTGACCCCTTTAGGTCAAGTGAAGCCAAACCATGTTTCAAATGGGCTAAGACCAATGTTTGAAGCCCAATCTGCATCCCATGACTTAATTACCATGCATGCCCTCATAAATTAGGAGGAGATGGCATGCAGAAGAGCAAAATTGGGAAATCCCTAATTATTGAATGAATACAACCATGGTTTGTGGAATGCCATCCACATGTCTTATCATTCCTCCTTCCAACATCCTCTCTCAGCTGCCACAATAATTTCCAGCAGAATTCATACAGAGAGGAGGCCTGTTGGTGGAGAATTGAGGCTCCCATTGGGTGGTCGAGAGGTGCTATGATGGCACACCTAAAATTATACATCCTCAGCTCCATTCGAGCCCCTGACCACCTTCAGTAAGATGCGAGAAGAAGAAGCCCTACCTTTGCTGAAGGAATCAAGCTCTGCTGGAGGTACATTATAAGGAGCTCGCCGGAGAAATCAAAATGGCCCCCAAGAGTAACGGAAGGTCCAACACCCGCAACCAAGTCAGATTCATCTTCCTCTCCTTACGTGCTAGATTCCCCCTTCTTCCATCTTCAAAATTGATGCAGAAATGGTGTGCACCATTTCAGATTTTGTATGTTCCAACCCAAAAAATGAAAACTATGGGAGACCAACTTCGACCATCTTTGGCCAAGTTCTCACCGCCGGTAGATAGCCAAACCTCGGCCGGAGGTGGTGGCTTAGGGGTTTTAGCGGAGATGGCCAGAGCTCGCCAAAAATGGGCAAAAGTTGGGCCAGGAAGAGTTAATCGCGACCATTGGCTAGCTGGGGATGACAAAGGAGGTCTGTTATATCCCGTGCAGATGATAGATGTAGACCATATTATATTTTAATGTTATATTAATTATATCTGCCTGAACTTTAAATAAATTGTAGAAAAATATAGATGCAAAAAAAATAAAAAGTGTCTAACTTGAACGATGAAGCTCTAGGTCTCTACTATTTTTCGAAATTGAGTTCACTCAATTTTGAGCACTATAGCTCCCTGAAATCAATTTCTTGTGGGGGATGTACACTAGGTGTCCTAGTCACTAGGAAATTAATTCAGGGATCCCTACAACTCCAAATGATCTGAAATTTTGGGAATACATGAGTCATGCCCTAATGCACGCCCTGCCCAAAATTGGGAATTTTTAGAAAACATTTTCCTAAATCTTGAGGAAACAATTTAATATTTGTGCATGTGTTAATTAAGTGATTAAATGCCTTCAAAATCCCTCAATATTTTGGAGGGAGAATTGTTTAGCTATATCATGAGCATTAATAAATTTTTAGCTCATTTGGGCTCATGCATGTGAGGGGAATTCACATGCAAAGCCAATGTTCCATGGAAGATTCAATGAGGTATATACACAATGATGTTTTGTGAATTGATGGGTATCCCCTTAGTCAATTCGTATGAAATTCAAAACATGAACGTGATAGCACGAGATATTACATCTCAGGGAAAATCATGAACTTTGTGGTTGAATTCCCTAGGTAATTAGGGTTCACGTGATTTTGTCACATTGTACTTAAATGAGTATTTTATGGTCAAACTTTCTGAAATGCTACAAAACTCTGGGATTCACTTTTGGAGGGTCTAACTACACTATGAAGATTTTATGGGAAGTTTTAGAGATATGATAGCTCACTAAGTAGTAATTAGTTGAGTTACCCTCATTCATTCTATCACACTTTTGTATGAGCATATGAACACTAAATTATATGAAACTGGATATGTATTCTTTAGAGATCATTACTAGCATATGGAATTTATTAAGATATAAATGATGAGTATTTACTGTGGTTGCTTCACAAAGGGAAATTTTATTGTCTTCCTTAATTAATTTTAAGTGTTAGTCAAATTGAGCTGTAAAATTATGAAACTGGGTAGTTAAACTTTTGAGATCATTAGTAGCCTATGGAAATTATATTATATTTATTTGATGAGTATTTACTATGGTTCCCTCACAAGTTGGAAGTTGTTTATCTCTTAGAATAACTAATATTGCTGGTCAAATGAAGTTAAAAAATTATGAAACTTCATCAGCAGACTTCTTAGATCATAATATTGTTCTGATAATTTTGTCACATTTATTCTCTGATGATTCGCATTAGTTCCTTCGTAAAGTGGATTTTTATCATTTACCTTTAGTAATTATTATTGCTTGTCAAATGGGACTAGAAACTTATGAGACTTAGCGAGAGTATTTATTATATCACCATAATGCCCTGATAATTTTGTTGTAATTTTTTCATGAGGATTTACAGTAGCTCCTCCACAAAGTGAAATAATGAGCTTATATGATTTATTTAATTTTGATGATAAAATATTGTTAGAAAAATGCCAAACCACGTGGATGTTCATTTTAGAGTTATACAAAAATCTGGAAAATTTATTTAGAGCATTTGGATGAATAATTATAGTAGACCATTCACAATGTTATGATTAGTACCCTTGAATATTTAATTCATTTTCTGGAATTTTTTTAGGGAGAAAATTATGAATATTTGCTGGACATTGTTTTGGGTCATAATAAAACTCAATAAATTTTATTAGACCATTGGGGCCATGTTAGTTGACACTTCATGTACAAATTGATGGATTCCCCTAAATATTAAGAAGTTTGATTATTGGGCCCAAACATAATCATATTCAAGTAAATAAGATGGAAATTATTAACTTATCATTTGAATAACTTCTTGAACCATATTTGATTGTATCTTAGCTATGAGGACCATGTAGTTCCCTTATCCACTACCCCTGTTTGCCTCAACGTGGTACTTGAGTTGATGTACTCGAACAGAGGGAACTAAAAAGGTATGTACGTACTGAGTCGAGTGGGTTGTTGCATCATTTCATTACACAGCATAACATAACATCATTTGATAAAATAAAACTCATCGTTTAAATTAGTATGGGCTCTTTTATACGAGGAGTTTACCTTAGTGCCAAATCCAGTAACTTATAAGTTTTCTGGACATTCTTATAAGATAGGGTTACTTTCATAGCTGCTTCTTTTATATACACAATTTTTCTAACTTATACTGCTGTGAATGCTATTGTTTGCTTTTTGTTCACTGTTACTATTATTACTGCTTATTCTTGTCTATTGCACTCTTATACATATACATTATCGTAGAACTACTAGAGTATGCCCCTTTTTTATCTATACTTGTGCTATATAAGGCCACTGCAACCTGCTTGTTAATATTACCCTTTGTTAGCTTTCTCTTCATCCTCCCCGCCCGGTGCCTAGGAGTCGCAGGTGGAGGAGATATGGCATAACAATAGGAGCACTAGGAGGTGCAGAACCACATCCAGTGGAAGAAGGATCTTGATAAGGTGGCCCGGCCCGGAGTTAGACTCTCAGTTGCAGCTGGAAGAGCTCCGGTGTGATACCATCTCCTGAATGCAACCTTCCATGTTTTTCTGCAGTAGTGTAAAATTTATATTTGCATGAGAGATATGTAGTGAGGATCGTTGTGTTCTTGGCTTAAGCCCTTTTTGTTTAAGTACTCTTATTTTAGTACATCATTTTATTTATGTATCTCATTTGGACTTTTCTCTTTTATTGTAATGTGATTGTTGTGGACTTGTTTTACATTATTTTGTGGTGAATGGTTGGCATGGATGTATGAATATCCGGCAAGATCAGCATCTAATAGTGGTGACCTTCTCGTATGTTGGCGTCACCACAAGGCGGCAATTCTGGGCGGTAAGACCCGTGAATGTGAGCAAAAAAATGGGGGTCTTACACTATTAGAGAACCCCAAAAATGGCTCATTTAAGGTTAACGGGCACCGATTAAATTTATATCATCCCGGCGACCCTAAGTCCAAGAAAATTGAAACATTTCAACTACCAACTTTTCACAAGAATCGTCACTTAGTCAAGCTATGTGACGGTAAACAAAGCGCTTTTGGGAGGCACCACAATGTTATCTTTATTTTTGTTTTGTTGTTTTTAATATGTTTTTGCAGGTTTTATTCAGGCGACCCTGACTACCAACCAGGGAAGTCCTCTTCTCCCCTCTTTTTCCCTCCTATATTGCACTTTTAATTTTAACATGAATTCATTTAGTATTTTTCTTCTTTCTTTTTTCTTCATCTTCTTGTTACTGCATACTTAGTTTTAAATATTGTGGACAATGTTTAATTTTAAAAATCCAATTTCTTGGAAAGGGAGGTTTGTGATGTCACACCATCATATCTCCTAGTACCGGTGAGAGCCCTTCACAGGGAATACCTCAGGAAATCCAAGAATTAATATATATATATATACTTCTTACTTATTGCTCTTATTATTTTCTAGAAATCTAGTTTGAGGATTAGTTATAAGCATTTATATGTTTTTAATTTAGCTAACATTTTGTTTTATCAGAATTTATTAGATTTAAATTTGAAGTAATTTAGTTTTAAGAAGCATTTTATGTTTTTAATTCGATTAGAGAATTTATTTAGCGCTACTTCACTTTTTAATTTTAAATGGCTTCATTTTGTAGTAAATTGTCTAAACATCCTTGGATTTTTATTATATTTTCTACTAACTTTCAGATCTTAGAAAATTTCATTCGACTAAAAATTTGTTCTCAAAATAGTTTAATTTAAAAACTAGAAGTATTTCTTTATCCATCACCATTTTGTTGGGTATATTGCCCTCAATATTACCTTTATTTGAAGAGGCATCACTCTCAATGCTAAGGACATATTGTATTTACCAGAGCTATACTTCTGTAGGATATACAGGCACAGGTGTCTCAATTGGAAGGGCCAAACATTGCCTTAGATAAGAAGAAATCATCTACAAGGAGATGAAAGATATGTCTCAGCATAACCGCTGAGACGATGGGTCAGAACCGCTGAGACGAGGAGCCGTCTCAGCGGATCCACTGAGAAGGAGACTGGAGCAACCGCTGAGAAGGGAACTGGAGCTGCCGCTGAGACTGGAAGCTGTCTCAACCCAACCGCTGAGACTGAAAGCTGTCTCAGCCCAACCGCTGAGACAGATCCAAATGTGCTGACGGGATCTGCTTTTGGCGCAAATGACAATTGAGAGGGAAAAGCAAGTCAAATCTGACCCATACTGTGTCAGGAGGATCGATATAGCCATTGAAGCCTTCTGGGGGGTATACAAGAAGAAGCTAGGGCACAACAATAAGTACTGTTCGATTGAGAAAGCCTTTGCTGTACGCCGCAATTTAGCATTCACGTTTCAGCCAGTTGAAGTTGTTCTCTGCAGTTGAAGTTAATATTCTAAGGGAGATTAGTTAGCTCATCCTGTACAAACTCAAGAAGGGCAAGTTGATCTTCTGCTTTCCTGAAGGAGAAGTTTAAGGTGATACAAATCTGAAGCTGTTGTTTTTAGATCTGAAGAAAGGATTCAGAAGACCTAAGAGTAAACCTTTTGTCTTTTGTATCTAACTCAAACTCTATTATATCTTTGTAAGGCATTGTTGCCTGAGTGAAAGGCTGTTGAGCCTGTGTGTAAAGCTGTGTTGACAGCTTGAGTGGTAGGACTTCTTGATAGGTCTGAGGTAGGAAATCTGTGGGATTTCTGAGTGGTAGGAGTTACATAACTCTGAGCTGTAGGGCTGTTGTGCCTGAGGTGTAGGGCTATTGAGCCTGAGTGTAGGGCTGTTGAGCCTGAGTGTAGGGCTGCTGTGCCTGAGGTAGGATCACTATTGATCTGAGAAGTTCTGAGGAACTTGTGGTGTAAGCTCAAGGAGCCGAGATTGGAGTTTGTGGCCTTGTCTAACTCACTGTTAGAAAGGTGAAGGGGGAAAGAGGACTACTCAAGACACCCTGTCTTGAGGAATCTCTATACATCCTTGTGTGCTTTCTGTGATCGTGTTTTCTGCAGCTAGAAACATTAGGTTTAAACAAAGAAAATAAGTAAAACATATTCACCCCCTCCCTCTAGGTATTATTGACTACACCTATATAAACTATCAAGTTGTATCAGAGGGAGGTTGATCAAAAAGACTTAACAGTCTGATCAGATCCTATATAGGAGTAGTCAAATCTGAAATCTAATGGCCAACAGTGGAATGAAGAAGGAGTTGGGGTCAATAAAGTTGCCCATATGCTCCAAAGAAAACTTTGGGATATGGAAGCAAAGGGTAAGGCTATTCATGGAAGCCTCGGACCCAAGGATCTTTTTGAATGTCAAAAATGGTCCTTATACCTTTGAGAAAGTCTCCACTATTGACCCTACTAGAAAAGTACTTAAGGTATTTTCTGAGATGACCAATGATGAGATAGCATTGTACACTATGGACAAGAGAGCCCAAAACATAATAGTAAATGCCATTGATGACACTACTTTTCAGAACTTGGTCCACTGCCAAACTGCCAAGGAAATGTGGGACACATTGGTTATTTATATGGAGGGAACAGCTGAAGTGAGGGATGATAGAAAGTCACTCCTCAATCAAGAGTATGAAGCCTTCAGGCAGCTGAGCCAGGAGAATATCTCCATATGCTATGAAAGGTTCTTTAGGATTGTAAATGAACTAAGAACCTATGGAAGGGTGTTCACAGATTATGAACTCAATGATAAGTTCCTTAGATCTCTAACTAGAGAATGGGACACTAAAATTTATGCAATCAGGGAAGGGGCAAGACTTGGAGAAACCCCCACCCATACACTATTTGGGAAACTGCTCTCATATGAGATGCAACTTTTTGCAAGAAAGGAGGAGGACTCTTCCTCTAGGGCTCACACAAGGGAGAGATCTGTTTCTCTCAAAGCTGAAAGCTCTAAGAGGAACAAGGTTAGAGTGCAGTCACCTCCAAGAAAGGCTGCTGAATCTGAGAAATCTGAGAGCAGCAAATCAGACAGCTCCTCTTCTGATGAGGAGTATGCTGCCTTCACAAGGCAGTTCAAGAAGATGATCAAGAGGAAACAATGGAATAACAAACCTTCCTCCTCTTCTCATCCCAAGAAGGATCATTACAGATCTGAGAGGAAACATCCCAAAGGGGACAAGTATGACTCTAAAACTAGTAAACATGTTTCAACTAACATAATTTGTTATTGCTGTAGTAAGCCTGGACATGTCATTGCTGACTGCCCAGTCAAGAGAAAGGAAAGAGGTGACAAGAAGCCTCATCACCAGAAGGAGAGGAAGGGAGAAAAATACTTCCTAGCTAAGAAAGGAAAGAGCTGGAGTGAATCTTCATCTTCAGATTCAGATTCAGATGGTGAGGAGGAAGCTACTTGGGGCTGTTTGCTGATCAGGAAGAAGAAGACTATCCTGCTACCAGGATAGGAATAAGGGCCCCTCTATCACATTCAGATAGTGATGAAGAGGAGGATGAGGTCACTCTTGATGACCATGGGCTGATGGCTATAACTGAAGATGAGGACAGCCACAACAATTCAGTATAGGAGCAGGTATTGATACACTGCATTTCTTCTTCCTCTGATTATGAAACAGGTCCAGAATTTGAATCTCCTCCATCTAAAGTTGGCAGTGAATCAGATTCTGAGGAGGATGTCAATCAATTGATTGATAAGTATGGTGCACTCCTGTAAGCTCTGAAAAGGAGCAAAATGCTAGCCAAGAGGAAAGCTCAAGAAATTGCTTCCCTGAAGCAATCAAAATCTGAGTGCATTGAGCATGCTACCCAGCTAGATCTAATGAGCAAGGAGATTGGCAAGCTAAGGGGAATGTCAATCATCCATGTGGGCACCATAAGCCACAAGAACAAGATCATTAAGGATCTTGAAGAAAAGCTCCTCAAGGAGAGGATGCTAGTGGCTAACTTCTCCAAGCCCAAGACAGTGCTCCCTATTATTGACACCTTCAACTCCCATGACATGAGAGGTGTTGGTTTCAACAAGGAGGCAGCTACTAGCAACACTAAGGGAAAGGTTAAGGACTCAAAAGAATCTAAGACCTCCTTTGTGAAAGTCTTGATGCCCTCAAATAAGTATGGCCAAGAAAGTGTTCATGGTCACTTATTAAATGGAAGATCCAATAACTTGAGCAAGAATGCTCACAGCTATGGATATAGAAAGGAGTTAGGCTTGAGTGCCTTCAAGGCTCTGCATGAGGAAATTCAAATGGACCATCATGGACCTTTTGTTTTTGGAACTTCAGCCCCTTCACTCAAGATAACCAAGGTTGTCAACTCTAAACATTATTCAGCAAAGTCCATGGCTGTTGACTGTCCTGTAATCAAGCCAAAAAGCCCAGTTTCTAGTGCCATCCACACATGTTTAGCTGCCAAGCTAGAGGGTGTTGTTGTCAAACAAAAACTGGCTGCCTTGACTGATTATAGGAAGGTAAAAAGGCAGGCCTTTACTGATAAAACAAAGAAAACAACAGCTGTGTCCTCTACTGAATAGAAATAGGAAGCTTCATCTTCTAGGACTGTTCAGAAGAGGAGATATAATATATATGAGTGTTGGTGCTGTGGCAAAGTGGGACACTTTGCAATTGATTGTTGGCACAACCCCAATGTGCCAAATGCAAGGATTGAACCTCAAGCCAAACCAACCCTTTCTAGGAATATCCCCTATTGTGTTAACATGAACCTAGGACCCAAAGTCAGTTGGGATCCTAAGGTACATTAAATTTTATATTGCAGGTTAGTTCAAGTACCAGTCTCAATCAAATATGGCACTTGGACAGTGGGTGCTCAAGGCACATGACAAGAACTAATGATCTTCTAAAGGATTACCATCCAGTGAAGAATGGACCCAAAGTTATCTTTGGTGGATCTGAAAAGGGAGTCACCAAGGGATATGGTATGATTTCAAATGGGATAGTCTCAATCACAAGGGTAGCTTATGTTGAAGGGTTGCAACACAACCTTGTAAGCATAAGCCAACTACGTGACTTTGGCTATGTCATTGAATTCCACAATGACAAGTGCTTGATCAAAAAGTCTAATGACTTGGAGACCATTCTCTCAGGCACTAGGAGTGGAAATGTTTATTGCTTAGACTTCATTTGCAATTATTCTATCTCTTTTGTGTGTCTTATAGCTAATGAAAGTGAGTCTCTTTATGTCCAATGACACAAGAGACTTGCCCACATTAACTATAAGACAATGTATAGATTATTTTCTAAAAACCATGTTAGAAATAGTCCTAAACTAAAATGTGTTAAAAGTGGTCCCTGTCATGCTTGCCAAATGGGTAAGCAAACTAGGATCACCTTTAAAAGTATTGGCTCCAAGGATACTGAAAGGTGTTTATACCTATTGCACATGGACTTGTTTGGTCCTTTGCCAATTCAGAGCCTAGGTGGGAAGTTGTATACCTTGGTAATTGTAGATGATCATTCAAAGTATACATGGGTATTCTTCATTAAGAAGAAGTCAGATACCTTACATGTCCTTATAAATTATGTCAAGGCTATTCAGAATGATCTACTATGTAATGTGGTCAGGACTAGAACTGACCATGGTACAGAATTTCAATCTGAAGCCATGACAAAAGTTTGTCAAGAATTTGGTATCACCCAAGAGTTCTCCTCCCCAAGGACTCCACAACAAAATTGTGTGGCTGAGAGGAGGAATAGGACCTTGATAGAAGCTGGGAGAACATTGCTTAGTGACTCCTCACTCCCAGAATACTTCTGGGCTGAGGCAGTCAATATAGCCTGTCATGTTCTAAATAGAGCCTCCATCAATAAGGTCCTTGGAAAAACCCCTTATGAGATTCTGAAAGGCAAACAACCTGCAATTTCCTACTCTAGAATCTTTGGTTGCAAATGCTACATTCTAAATAATGGAAAATCTCAATTAACAAAGTTTGCAGAAAAATGCAATGTGGGGGTTCTTGTTGGATATAGCTCACATAGTAGAGCTTATAGAGTTTATAACAAGAAAACCCATGTTGTAGAAGAATCTATGCATGTTGTATTTGATGAGACCAGCCTTCTCTACAAAGAATGGTCTAGTTCTTCTATTGTGACAGGAAATGAAGAAGGGATGCATGAGCTAACTGTCCAAGACAAGCCCAGCAGCAGCAACACACAGACAGCTGCTGCAATTCCTGAAGAAGAAGAGGTACAAGATGAAGTCATAGCTGTACCAATGGAACAAACAAAGCCACCAGAGGACACTCTTCCTGCTGCTGCAAGGCACCCGAGAGATCATCCAAGAGATCTAATAATTGTGGATCATACCCAAGGCATATTGACTAGAAGCAGAGCTCATAATGAAGCACTATTCTTGAGCTTCCTTTCTCAAATGGAGCCCAAGAAGTTTGAAGAGGCCAATCAAGACACCTTCTGGATTGAAGCAATGCAAGAAGAGCTCCTACAATTCAAGAGATGCAAAGTATGGAAGCTGGTGCCAAGACCTCAGGGACACAATGTGATTGGCACTAAATGGGTATACAGGAACAAGCTTGATGAGAATGGTACAATCATCAAGAACAAGGCCAGATTAGTAGCCAAAGGATGCAGGCAAGAGGAAGGTATAGACTTTGATCAAACCTTTGCACCAGTTGCAAGGTTGGAAGTAATTAGGCTATTCCTTGCCTATGCTACCCACAAGGGGTTCAAAGTCTACCAGATGGATGTCAAATCAGCCTTTCTGAATGGAGACTTGAAGGAAGAGGTATATGTTGAACAACCTTCAAGTTTTGTGCATCCAACCCTAACTTCTCATGTTTATCTTCTTAGGAAAGCACTACATGGTCTCAAGCAAGCTCCAAGAGCTTGGTATGAGACTTGTCCAACTTTCTCCTCAAGAACAAGTTCATGAGTGGAAAGATTGATAGCACATTGTTTCTTAGGGAAACAAGGGGAAAGTGTCTCTTAGTCCAAATCTATGTTGATGACATAATCTTTGGGTCTACTGATGACAACCTCTGCAAGAGATTTGCCAATCTAAAGCAGGGGGAGTTTGAAATGAGCAGTATGGGTGAGCTCAAATATTTCCTTGGGCTCCAAGTGAAACAGTCTGATGATGGAATTTTCATCTCCCAGACCAAGTACAATAAGGAGCTCATCAAGAAATTTGGGATGGAATCAGCCTCCACCATGAGAACACCCATGGGGTCCAATGTATCATTAGACAAGGATGAAAAGGGAAAGGCCTTTGATGAGTGATGGCACAAGTCTCACACACCGCTATAGGCAGTAGCTCGACTGCGACACGAAACGGCAGTGAACCGATCGTTCAAGTAATATAAAACGAGGAGTAATCCCCGAGTATCGAATCTCAAAGGAACACAGTAAGGTGGAGTTAGATGTCGAGGAAGGACTTGAGATCGAAGTCCAGCGATAGGTGGAGTGCGGACGAAAGGGATTTGGTTTGTGGAAATAAAATAAAAGCTATCAACTACTCCTATGCAATGCCGCTATGCAATGTTTCGCTTGGCGGAATGGAGACTAGGCAGGCCTTGAACGCGTTGCGTCGCAAGGGCGGATGGATGAGTAGGCTAACGGATCGAACTATGCAGGCCTTGAGCATGCTGCTTCGTTAGGTGGGATGGAATACACGGGCCGCTATGCCACGCTTCGGTAGGCGGATGGGCCAGTAGGCTAACGGAATGAGGGTCGCCGGCACCTCTTCGACAAGCACGCTACTAGCAATTGCTAGTGCGGCACCGGGCACGGTGGTGGAGTGGAAAATGGATGGGGGCGCACCTCATTAACACATATGAACTAAATAATTCCATAAACATGAAATAAACAATAATACACATAGTTCATAGCATTCATCATCTAAATATAGATATTACAAACAACTACAACCACACAAGTAGAAGAAAAAGGCAAGAGATACGACCGAATCCGGAGTCTCGTTGTAGATTCACGGTAGGAATTGTTGGGTTGTCAATCCACATCCTAGCTCGGTCCCAACTGCGTCCGGGGTAGAGGAGGGCTGTCACACCTCCCAATGGACCCGTCTTCTCCAGCGCTTTACCATCCGGCCACGTCTAATGCGAAGAACTCCTTGCTTGGCGATGAAGATGCGTGGAATCTCTTCCTTGAAGCCCTTGTATGATGGAGGAGGCCTAGGGGCGAAAAACCTGCGGAAGGGGCGAAAACGGCGGAGCTGGGAAGAAAAACGGCGAGGATCCGACCTAATTCGCGAGCAGGGCAATTTATAGGCGCTGGAATAAACAGTGCACACGATCGTTGGCGCACGACCAGTGGTCGTGCGCACTATCATCCTGTGATCGTGCGCCTTCCTGGACGGAGCCTGCAAGGGGAAAAGATTATAAAATACAATGTTCGCACGACCAGTGGCGCACGACCAGTGGTCGTGCGCACTATCGTAAATGGTCGTGCGATAAGGGGAGACAGAACTCAGTTTTTAGGGGTTAAGTGTACACGATCAGTGGCGCACGACCAGTGGTCGTGCGCAATAAAACCAGTGATTGTGCGCAGTGTTCCTGTACAGATTTGTACCGAGAACACCTGCACGACTCCTGATCCAGCATACAACACTAATCAAACCACTAAAAGTGACACTTAACCATGCATGAAAACTAATAATGAAGATAAACAAGGAATAACAGCAAAACGGGCCAAGAGGTCCACGTAGCATGGAACAACAAATATGAGCGAAAACATGCCTAAAGTGTAGTGCATAGACTAGAAAATCGGCCCAGATGAGTCCATAAACGTGTATATATTTGGGACTCATCACACCCCCAGACTTACCTGTTTGCGCGTCCCGAGCAAACAAATCCCTCAAGCGGCTGAGAAAAATACACAACTGGCATAGAAATTGTAAAGCGGGGTATCATGCGAAGTCACATGCTCATGCGCGTAGAAATACAGTAGACAAAATTCCTAATTATGCATATTAGTTTATAAATTCCTAGGAGCGTATTTATATATTACATTTACTCAAAAATTGAATCACGGTGAATCATAAGGTCACACATAGGAAGAAAGTAAACTGAACGCTGAGGAGAGCATTGCCAAAGGTCGGGGCTCGGGACAACTCCATTGAAATCCATCAATGTCGGTGACCATAAGCTTGCCCGTTCACACTCTCTCCACGGCACTGGTATGACTCAAATGCGTGAATCAATAGGACTTTAGGTTTTTGATTAGGCTTGGGTTTAGGTGAGGATAAACAAAGATAAAAACGATGGCTCAAGCACTAAACCCAAATAAGCTTATGCAGAAATTCTCCTCATTCACCACACAAATACACGGGTACACCACACCCCCAGACTTAGATTTGACTACATGGGTGTGTGCACCGCCTACTCCCAAACATACATTCATACACAGATTTTTTCAATAAAGCTCATATCTTCTTCTTTTCTTCTCACTTCTCTTCTTTTTCTTATTTTCTTTTTCTTTTCACATATTTTCAGCAATCTAAACAATGATGCATATCCACATTTTCACAAACATAACACTACATCAACAACCCAATCATGAAAGTAATATACTAGAGCTCAAATTTGGGTGTGCGACTAGGATTGGCGTTTAGGCTTTGGTGAGACAACAGTGGGGCTGAATCAAAGAAAGGGTAGGCACAACTGGGCTAACGAGGATAAAGCGATAGGAGTGGGCACAAAGGCTCAACCGGGCCAAAATGATGGCCTATATCACATTCACGCAATTGACTAACCGTATACCCATGCTTCAAGAATCGCTTGGGGCAAGTTCTAGCCACCGAGAAAGATAATCCTTTCTCCCGACTCAGGCAATACGAGGCTAACGAGCATCTACACACATTCCTATGCTACCGTTTGATTCACACCGGATTCACCAATTGAGTAGAGTAAACAATATTTACGCTAATAGAAAAAAATATAAACTACAAGCATAAAAAGAAATTGAATCTACACGATTTTCTAAACGAGACATGAGCACTCGACTAGGAGCACTACTGGAGTCAACATTTTACACCGTCTCATAATCCTAAGCCAGCACAGTGATTTTCCAAATCACACGAAAAGAAATGAGTTCGGCTCAAGACGTGCCAACAGCTAAGTGCACGCTCGAGTGGGTGTAGTGGTGTGCAATGCAATTGAACATAACTAAATAATTGAAATAGAAATACTTCTAGCATGCAATGCAATAGTGCACGTGCGTGGGCACATAGAACTACTCTCCCCCAGACTTAAACTAAACAACCCACATAATATATGACATGAAAATCAAAATAGGGCTAGGGAAAGAGAGTACCCAATGCTCAGAAATGAGCATACCAGAAGATTGGCGTGTAAGTTAAAATGAACCGCGGCATCCGCCATCCAGAAGAAGGATACCTGCAGGGGTCAGCTCCGCAAAAACAAAAGAAAAAAAAGAAAACTGAAATAAAGTGCAATTAACTAAATAAAATTAGAAAAGAAATGAAAATGCAGGAAAAATTAAGATAACTACTGGGGTTATTGTCATCCCAGCATGACTTATTCAAAACTTTATAATATCTAGCTAATGGGAGTATGGAAGGAGAAGTGGACAGGTAACTGGCCAAATATCCATGACGGTAGCGGGTACCTATACGGAGAAAGAACAGTCACGCCTCTACCCGAATATAAATAAAACCTGCCCATCACAGGTAGAGGGAAAAGAAAGTAAGAAGAGGAGGAGGCCTTGTCCTCACTCATCTCACCAAAACTATCCTTGCCCAGCAAGGTATCGTCCACAGGGAGGCAGCAGGAGGCGAAGGCAATGAGTGGAGCTTCCTCTACGGAGGGGGAATAAACCTCCTCACATGAGAGGATGCTCTCATCATTGACTTGAGCAAAAAGCTCCAAGTCCTCCTGAAGTACCTGTGAAGATTCAACCTGCACAGACTCAGATGAAGGAAGGGGATCAAGAAATAAAGAAGACGAAGAACATAAATAAACATCAATCGGGGCAGTGATCCCGGTCTCACTCCCATCAGGTTGGGGAAGAAAAAGAATGTTTGCATTGTCATCAATGCTACAAGATTCGGCAGGATCAACGGTGGCCAGGCTTAGGATTTGGACTTCCTCCACCGGTGCTGAGGAAAACTCCTCTTCACCTAGAAGGTTGTCCTCCTCCGTAGGAGTATGCAAAACACTCAGATCACCCACCTCATCCTGCGACACATCATCAACAATGTCGTCGGAGACGAGTATAGTATGCACAACAGGGGGAGGAGTAGTGCTCGGATAAAAGTCTAGCACCGATTCCTCACAAAGAATCGAATCCACTAGAGGTGGTGGATGCACATGGAGAATAGGCTCAGCAATGTTGGTGCATAGATCAGCCGCACATCCGGTGACCGTATCCATGCTATTCCCTTCAAGATGTGAAGGTGACAAAGACACATAACCGGATGTTGAAGGTGTGCCGCCAGAGTTAGGAGTTGGGACGATCCGGATATCCGGCTCGTCTTCCTCATCCAATTGGCGAAGATACTCGGCACAGTCCTTCAAGACATGATCAGTGCTCCGACAAAACTGGCACTGCCTTGCGGGCTTCTTTGGCACAGCGGGGGCTGAAGCCGAAAAGAAGTAAGACGGTAAAGGCTCAGCAGAGTAGCCATAAGACTTACGCGCACCATATGGAGTATCAGACGAAGTCGGTGCTCCATATGCTGGGCTATAAGAATTATGCCTACTATTCTCCGTAGGGCATTCATCACTAGAGTGGGAGGTAGCTCCACACCAACGGCAACGGAAATTAAGATGTGCCCACATAGTGCGAAGATAATACGATTCAAAATAAAAATGCTATTGTGCAAAATATTACACCTAACAAAAATTACTAAAGCAACCTAATTAATACAGGAAAATGGAATAAAAAGAAATAAAACAAAGAAATGCAATTTACAAATGGAAGGGCTTCTCTCTCAGGTTCTCCCTCTCCAGAAAACTCACACGTCTGTGTTCCCCGGCAACGGCGCCAAAAACTTGATGGCGCAAGTCTCACACACCGCTATAGGCGGTAGCTCGACTGCGACACGAAACGGCAGTGAACCGATCGTTCAAGTAATATAAAACGAGGAGTAATCCCCGAGTATCGAATCTCAAAGGAACACAGTAAGGTGGAGTTTATTATCGAGGAAGGACTTGAGATTGAAGTCCTTTCGAGCGGATGGATGCGGAAATGGGGGATTTGGTTTGCGAATAATAAAATAAAATATTACAACTACTCCTATGCAATGCCGCTATGCAATGCTTCGCTTGGCGGAATGGAGACTATGCAGGCCTTGAGCGCGCTGCTTCGTTAGGCGGGATGGAATACACGGGCCGCTATGCCACGCTTCGGTAGGCGGATGGGCGAGTAGGCTAACGGAATGAGGGTCACCGACACCTCTTCGACAAACACGCCACTAGCAATTGCTAGTGTGGCACACGAACGTGACGGCGGGATGGAGGATAGAATGGGGCGCACCTCAAGTAACATAAACTTACAAAAGTATTCCATATAAACATGAAATATATAGAAATACAAACTAGTTTAAGTGCAACTTCATCTTAATACATAGATCTAACTACATACACACATCAATAAGAGAAGAATAAGGCAAGAAATCGACCGAATCCAAAGTCTCGTTGTAGATTCACGGTTGGAATCGCCGGGTTGTCAATCCGCGTCCAAGCTCGGTCCGCAACTACGTCCGGGGTAGAGAGAGCTGTCACTACTCTCCAATGAGCCCGTCTTCTTCGTGTCACGATCCGGTGGAGGTTGCAAACTTCCTCTTGCTTGATGGAGATGGCGGCTAGATCTCCTCTTTAAGCTTTAGGATGAAGGAGGAGGCCGAGAGGAAGCTCCGGCTCAAGATTGGCATGAAGAACAAGCCCGGAGCACCTCCATATGGTGGGAGGCGATGGATGGGGCGAAAAACCTGCGGAAATGGGCGAAACGGCGGAGCTGGGCGGAAAAACGGCGAGGATCCTGACCTAAATCGCGAGCAGGGCACTTTATAGGCGCTGGAATAAACAGTGCGTACGATCATTGGCGCACGACCAGTGGTCGTGCGCACTATCATCCTGTGATCGTGCGCCTGCCTGGAAGGAGCCTGCAGGGGAAGAAAATTATAAAATACAATGTTCGCACGACCAGTGGCGCATGACCAGTGGTCGTGCGCGTTATCGTAGGTGGTCGTGCGATAAGGGGAGACAGAACTCTGTTTTCAGGGGTTAAGTGCACACGATCAGTGGCGCACGACCAGTGGTCGTGCGCAATAAAACCAGTGATTGTGCGCAGTGTTCCTATACAGATTTGTACCGGGAACACTTGCACGACTCCTGCATCAGCATACAACACTAATCAAACCACTGAAAGTGTCACTTAACCCTGCATGAAAACTAATAATGCAAATAAACAAGAAATAACACCAAAACGGGCCTAAAGGTGCACATAGCATGGAATAACAAATATGAGCGAAAACATGCCTAAAGTGTAGTGCATAGACGAAAAAATCGGCCCAGATGAGTCCATAAATGTGTATATATTTGGGACTCATCACACCCCCAGACTTACCTGTTTGCGCGTCCCGAGCAAACAAATTCCTCAAGCGGCTGAGAAAAAAAATACATGGCTGGCATAGAAATTATAAAGCGGAGTATCATGCGAAGTCGCATGCTCATGCGCGTAGAAATACAGTAGACAAAATTTCTAATTGTACACATTAGTTTATACTTTTCTAGGGGCGTATTTATATATTGCATTTACTCAAAAAGTGAATCACGGTAAATCATAAGGTCGTACATAGGAAGAAAGTAAACTGAACGCTGAGGCGAGCATTGCCAAAGATCGGGGCTCGAGACAACCTCCATTGAAATCCATCAATGTCGGTGACCATAAGCTTGCCCGTTCGCACTCTCTCCACGACACTGGTTTGACTCAAATGTGCGAATCAATAGGACTTAAGGTTTTAGATGAGGCTTGGGTTTAGGTGAGGATAAACAAATATAAACATGAAGGCTTAAAACACAAAAACCTAAATGAGCTAATGCAGAAATTCTCCTCATTCACCACACAAATACACGGGTACACCATTCCCCGGCAACGGCGCCAAAAACTTGCTGGCGCAAGTCTCACACACCGCTATAGGCGGTAGCTCGACTGCGACACGAAACCGCAGTGAACCGATCGTTCAAGTAATATAAAACGAGGAGTAATCCCCGGGTATCGAATCTCAAAGGAACACAGTAAGGTGGAGTTAGATGTCGAGGAAGGACTTGAGATCGAAGTCCAGCGATAGGTGGAGTGCGGACGAAAGGGATTTGGATTGTGGAAATAAAATAAAAGCTATCAACTACTCCTATGCAATGCCGCTATGCAATGCTTCACTTGGCGGAATGGAGACTAGGCAGGCCTTGAACGCGCTGCGTCGCAAGGGCGGATGGACGAGTAGGCTAACGGATCGAACTATTCAGGCCTTGAGCGCGCTGCTTCGTTAGGCGGGATGGAATACACGGGCCGCTATGCCACGCTTCGGTATGCGGATGGGCGAGTAGGCTAACGGAATGAGGGTCGCCGACACCTCTTTGACAAGCACGCCACTAGCAATTGCTAGTGCGGCACCGGGCACGGTGGTGGAGTGGAAAATGGATGGGGGCGCACCTCATTAACACATATGAACTAAATAATTCCATAAACATGAAATAAATAATAATACACATAGTTCATAGCATTCATCATCTAAATATAGATATTACAAACAACTACAACCACACAAGTAGAAGAAAAAGGCAAGAGAGACGACCGAATCCGGAGTCTCGTTGTAGATTCACGGTAGGAATCGTTGGGTTGTCAATCCACGTCCTAGCTCGGTCCCAACTGCGTCCGGGGTAGAGGAGGGCTGTCACACCTCCCAATGGACCCGTCTTCTCCAGCGCTTTACCATCCGACCACGTCTAATGCGAAGAACTCCTTGCTTGGCGATGAAGATGCATGGAATCTCTTCCTTGAAGCCCTTGGATGATGGAGGAGGCCTAGGGGCGAAAAACCTGCGGAAGGGGCGAAAACGGTGGAGCTGGGCGGAAAAAACGGCAAGGATCCGACCTAATTCGCGAGCAGGGCAATTTATAGGCGCTGGAATAAACAGTGCGCACGATCGTTGGCACACGACCAGTGGTCGTGCGCACTATCATCCTGTGATCGTGCGCCTGCCTGGACGGAGCCTGCAAGGGGAAAAGATTATAAAATACAATGTTCGCACGACCAGTGGCGCACGACCAGTGGTCGTGCGCACTATCGTAAATGGTCGTGCGATAAGGGGAGACAGAACTCAGTTTTCAGGGGTTAAGTGTACACGATCAGTGGCGCACGACTAGTGGTCGTGCGCAATAAAACCAGAGATCGTGCGCAGTGTTCCTATACAGATTTGTACCGGGAACACCTGCACGACTCCTGCTCCAGCATACAACACTAATCAAACCACTGAAAGTGACACTTAACCATGCATGAAAACTAATAATGAAGATAAACAAGGAATAACACCAAAACGGGCCTAGAGGTGCACGTAGCATGGAACAACAAATATGAGCGAAAACATGCCTAAAGTGTAGTGCATAGACTAGAAAATCGGCCCAGATGAGTCCATAAATGTGTATATATTTGGGACTCATCAATGAGTCCATGTACAGATGCATCATTGGATCCCTATTATACTGGACTGCTAGTAGGCCAGACATTATGTATTCTACATGTGTTTGTGCTAGGTATAAAGCAAGTCCTAAGGAATCTCACTACACCTCTGTGAAGAGGATTCTGAGATACCTTAAGGGTAGCTTGCATCTTGGTCTTTGGTACCCTAAGAACAATGACTTTGAACTAACAGGCTTTTCAGATGCAGATTTTGCAGGTTGCAAAGAAGACAGGAAGAGTACAAGTGGTACTTGTCAGTTCCTAGGGAAAAGATTGATATCTTGGAGCAGTAAGAAACAAACCAGTGTGGCAATATCCACAGCTGAGTCTGAATACATTGCTGCAGGTAGCTGTTGTGCACAACTCCTTTGGACATAGTATCAATTGGAGGATTACAACCTCAAGGTAAGGGAATCTCCTTTGTATTGTGATTCATCCAGTGCAATATCTATTGCTAAAAATCCTGTCTCTCATAGCAGGACTAAGCACATAGAGATTAGATATCATTTTATTAGAGAACATGTAGAGTGTAAAGACATCTATCTTGAATTTGTCCCTACTGACAAACAAGTAGCTGATATCTTTACAAAGCCACTGGATGAATCTAAATTCAATGCTTTCAAAATTGATCTTTCATGCTTAGTATAGAATAGTCCTAAATGTATGAGTAATAATTGTCACTATTGTTGATTATGAATGGTGAATTATCAAACTTTACATTACTGTACACTACAACTTAGTGACATGACTAGGACCCATCTTAAGCCAAAATATCTACATTAGGTCTAAACCCTATGATCAGCTAAAATGCAGGAGTATGTTCAGCTGAATCAGCTGAGAAAAATCCCAGCTGAACCGCTGAGATGAGGAAACTGTCCCAGCGGCTGTCATTTTACTATCCCAGCGGCCTAGGTCTCCGTCTCAGCTGAACCGCTGAGACGGGGTATGTTCAATATGAAATCTGATAATTAACCCAAAAAAAACTCCTTAACACAATAAGGTAATTAAGTCTAAAAAGCCTAGGGTTATTAAAAAAAACGAAACTAAAATTCTATAAATAGATACACTGTAACCTGAAACACACCACAAAGACAAACCCTTAGCCGTTGAGATGATTCATCTTCTCTCCCATCTCAGCCCCTCGATTTTCTGATTCCATGGCGCCAAAAAGCTCAAAAGATCTCCTGGAGGGCTATGAAATCCTAAGAGATGGATTCTCTCATGCCTCAGAAGAAATAGGACACGTGATTCATCTAACGGAAGCTCAAGGTCTGGAGCACATGCTGTCTGAACCGTGCTGCATTATCAAAACTGAAGTTCTGGAAAGGTTCAACAATGTCAAATTATCTCCTTCCAAAACCATCCTGAAGTCCAAGATAGGAAGTGAGAAGATAAAGATTACAGCTAAAAGGTTGGAGAAGGGGCTGAAATTAACTCCCTACAGTAAAACTGAAGAGGAGTAAATATCTGAAAAGGATAAGTGGACTTCCCTAAAGTGGACAGGATACAGTGATACTAAAACTAGTTGTCTAAGGAGGAAGTTCTTCAATCAACAGGGGAAGCTGTTGTCTGATATAGTGGGCAAAGCTATCCTATGCAAGCCTGGTTCACATGACACTGTCTCACAGTTCATGTTTGAATTAATGACTAGGATAATTCTGTCCAAGAGAACCTCATGGGTAGAAGTTATCTTTCAAAGGATAAAGGAATCTCTACAAGCCCCCAATATGGGAAGAATACTATCTCTGTACCTACAGAATAGTCATTCAGAGACCTTTGCAAACTCAAAGGGGACAAATATCCATTATCTCAAAAGAATGGACATTAAGACTTTGGATAGATTCTCCAGAGTGCTCCCTATGAGCCAGCCATCTGTGGCAAAGGAAAAGAAGAAAGATTCATCTCAGCACAAATCATACTCATCCTCAAAGTCAAATGGGTCTGAAAATGAAGATAGTTATGGGTCTGATCATAGATCTGGCAGCAACCCAATGAACATTGATAATGAAGAGGTCCCCAGGACAAATGAGGAGCCCCAAGGAAGTGTTGTGCCCAATCCTGAGCCAACCAAGATGAATGCTGATCCAGCTGTTCATCAAGCTGAAGATGAATTTCCCCACTCACCTATCCATGGTAAATTAGAATTTCAGTTAGGCCTCTTTTCTCTATCAATAGTATAGTCTAGGTGTCTAATTCATCAATCATTTTTCAGGTGACCTTAGACAAAATTCTCCTCCTAAGGATACCCCAAGTGAGGGGGAGCATAGCCCAGCCTATGAAGGAGAAGGCGGGTATGCTAGTGGTGGGGAACATGAACAGGAATCAATCCCTCCAAATCTACAAGGTACACCAAATGCCCCATCTTAGGGGGAGCAGATCCCTGATGATGGGAGGGCTAATGCTCAAAGTGGAGCTGAAGAGATGTTTGAAAAGGAATTACCCCAGGAGAGGCCAGTTGCAGTTCTGGACACATCTGACCTGATAAACTCAATACAAACAATGATTGAGGGTCAGATGTTGTCTATGAAAGAGATTGTTGCTGAAAAGGTTCATGATGTATCTACCAAGATAAGGAATGAATTGCATACAATGAGAGCTGCATTGTCTCAGGAGATTCAGGCCAGTGAGCAGAGAATGGACTCAAGAGTGGCTGAAGTGAGAACTGAGCTCAATGCCCAGGTTAATGATGTCAAAACTGCATCAGATCAAATCCTTCTGCAGATGACAAGATGGTTTGAAATGGCCAAAAATATTGTTGCTGCCCAGCACATAGTTCTGAAGGATATTGCAGACCATCAAGGGGATTCAACAAAGGACATCACATATGTAAAGAATCATCTTTACAAAAACCAAAATGTCTGGGAGAATGCAGTTACAAGGATGGCACAAGTGGTCAACACATCAAGCAGCCAAGTCAAGTCCCACATTGACAAGGCAAAAGAATATCTTTTGGATGATGTGGACAGCTCCTTACAAACTCTCAATCAATCCATATTGGATCAACACTCTAAAATTGAGAAGAAGATAGTGGAACATAGCAAAGAAGGAGAGGAGAAGATACTCAATCTTCATGCTAAGCTGAAAGGAGCTCACATACAGCTGTATAACAACATGGAGTCCTCCCACAAACTGATACTCTCCAATCAAGAAGAAGCCAGTAAGCAAATGCTGGAAGTGGTCAACAATGCTTCCAGTGCTATTCAAGAAAATATCCTTACCATGGACAGAAAGGTCACTAATAATCAATGAGACTCAAGCTTAAAGGTGCTGCAAGGAACAAGAATTGCTTTGAATCTACCAATCTTGAACCCTAACAGAGTTGAAGACTTTGACTTCCAAAGTCAATCAAATCTGATTACTGATGAGAGAGCAGCAAAGAGGAGAAGGGTAGAGGGTATTCAAACTGCTGAAGAAAACATGGCACAGAAAAGAATGGAAAGATTAGAGGATCCACTCCATGAAGATGACAATCTGGAGTTGGACACAATTGTTGTCAATACCTGGGTGAGCCATGGAAATCCAATGAAGGACATTGACCATGTCTATTCAGCTGCTGAGTGGATCAAACACTAAGAAAGGGAATCTTTAAGGGAAAGGATTCTCAAAAGAAAACATGGTAAGAAGGGAAACTCCTTTAAGAATTCCCTCCAGATATCTTCCCAAGCCATTTCTGTACTTCAAAGTAAAGGAGAAGATCAAGGCAGCTTCTGAAACTAGGAAAAGAAAATCTACAGATGGAGAAAGCTCTTCCAAGGGTCAATCTTAGGAAATCCAGCCTTGACATTTTTTTTGGGATTGAATGTAGAACTATAAGTTGAATTTTTTTTTACTGAACATTTACAATGAAATGAAATTTCATATTCTGATCATAATATTGTGTTTGTTAATATTAATATTTGTACTATGTACTTATTACCTTTAGTATTCAGTACCTTAAATGGCATGTTCAAATTGAAATAGATCAGCTATTACAGAAAATAGCTCTCCAATTGAGGGGGAGTAAATTCCTTGCTCAGGTTGAGGGGAAGTTGGCAAATTTTCAGACTGTATAGGTTAGCCTATAGGTTGATCCAAAGGGATCTATAGATGTTGTCCCTCTATCCATATCAGGTTAAGGATGAAGAAACCAGAAAGGGGGAGATAGGGCCAGTACCAATGCTGGAGAAAGGGGACAAAGGGCCAGTGCAAATGCCTAGGGTGTTAGGTCCTATGCTTCACAGATAATTTCTCTATAAGATCATTTTTTTTTCTGTGATAAGATTTTTATTGTTAATGGACCTTAGCATTGGGGATGTTTTGCCTTCTTCAAATAGGCGGAGATTGTTGGGTATATTGCCCTTAATATTACCTTGATTTGAAGAGGCATCACTCTCAATGCTAAGGACATATTGTATTTAACAAAGCTATAATTGTGTAGGATATACAGGCACAGGTGTCTCAAAAGGAAGGGCCAAACATGGCCTTAGATAAGAAGAAATCATCTACAAGGAGATTAAAGATATGTCTCAGCATAACCGCTGAGACGGGGAGCCGTCTCAGCGGATCCACTGAGAAGGAGACTGGAGCACCCGCTGAGAAGGGGACTGGAGTTGCCGCTGAAACTGGAAGCTGTCTCAGCCCAACCGCTGAGACTGAAAGTTGTCTCAGCCCAACCGCTGAGACAGATCCAAATGTGCTGACGGGATCTGTTTTTGGCGCAAACGACAATTGAGAGGGAAAAGCAAGTCAAATCTGACCCATACTGTGTCAGGAGGATCGATATAGCCGTTGAAGCCTTCTGGGGTTATAAAAGAAGAAGCTAGGGCACAACAACAAGTACTGTTTGATTGAGAAATACTTTGCTGTACGCCGCAATCAAGCATTCACGTTTCAGCCAGTTGAAGTTGTTCTCTGCAGCTGAAGTAAATCTTCTAAGGGAGATTAGTTAACTCTTCCTGTACAAACTCAAGAAGGGCAAGTTGATCTTCTGCTTTGCTGAAGGAGAAGTTCAAGGTGATACAAATCTGAAGCTATTGTTTTCAGATCTGAAGAAAGGATTCAGAAGACCTAATAGTAAACCTTTTGTCTTTTGTATCTAACTCAAACTCTATTATATCTTTGTAAGGCATTGTTGCCTGAGTGAAAGGCTGTTGAGCCTGTGTGTAAAGCTGTGTTGACAGCTTGAGTGGTAGGACTTCTTGATAGGTCTGAGGTAGGAAATCTGTGGGATTTCTGAGTGGTAGGAGTTACATAACTCTGAGTTGTAGGGCTGTTGTGCCTGAGGTGTAGGGCTGTTGAGCCTGAGTGTAGGGCTGTTGAGCCTGAGTGTAGGGCTGTTGTGCCTAAGGTAGGATCACTATTGATCTGAGAAGTTCTGAGGAACTTGTGGTGTAACTCAAGGAGCCGAGATTGGAGTTTGTGGCCTTGTCTAACTCACTGTTAGAGAGGTGAAGGGGGAAAGAGGACTACTCAAGACACCCTGTCTTGAGGAACCTCTATACATCCTTGTGTGCTTTCTGTGATCGTGTTTTTTGCATCTAGAAACATTAGGTTTAAACAAAGGAAATAAGTAAAACCTATTCACCCCCCCCCCCCTCTAGGTATTATTGACTACACCTATATAAACTATCACCTTTGTTTGCAAAAGAAGTAGTAAAAGATCATATGTCATGGGAATAAGAGGATAAAATTTATTATTCCCTAAATATATTCAGCCAAAATCACTTAAAAATATGTCATGAAGTAAGCGGATAAAATTCATTATTTCTAAACATATATACATTTTGGGTTTTTATTTAAAGAGTCGTTTTAAAAGATTATATGACATGGAAAATAAGATGACAAAATTCATCATATTCCTAAACATATAGAAATAAAAATGAAATGGTCAGGTAGGTTTCACCACCTCCAATTCAGGATCTCTTCATTTGTCATTTTGATTGAAACCACCCTTAGCCAATTTTATTGGTTCTAGTCAAAAATCAAATTATTAAGAGAGCAATATTTTTGTTGGTGTCTTTTTCTTTAGTTTTTTTAATGTTAGAGTCTCTTTAATTTCAATATAATTTTGCAAGAAAATTTCTACAATTTGTTTTGCTAAATAGTCATCTTGAGAACTCTTTACCTAAGCATGCTTCTCTTTTTAAATTAATACAATAACTTAGGATATAATTCTTGATTTCTTGAATTTGTTTTTAACTTACTCTTGGTTTAATAAAAATTTAGTTAGTTAGAAATAATACCGATGTCTTGTAAATTATCTCTCATTCTTTTGCTCTAGAATAGCAAAAGCTCAAGTATGGGGGTGTTTGATGAGTAGTTTTTATACTCATCTTTTAGTATAGTTTTAATATAATTTTAATATGAATTTATGAAATTTATATGCATTATCCTAAATAAATTGTTCCTTTTTATATTTATGTACTAACATGAGCTTATTTTCTGTTTTTCAGGTTTTTTGGACAGTTTGAGCAGAAATTGCAAGTACATGCCATAGGTCACAGGCGTGACCAAGGGCGTGACAACCTAAGAAGATGTTCCAAACCTGCTGCCACCATCCTAGGCTCACTCCGAGATAAATCACCTAAGTACACGCCCTAGGTCACGGGCATGACCGAGGGCGTGTCAACTTAAACAACGGTTCCAGCTCAGTCGGTTGTGTATCGAAGCCATGACATGACTTTCGCCAGTTACACGCCCGTGACTCAGAAGTCACGCCCATGTCCAATCGCGTTGCACACGCCTAGCCCATATCACACCCACTATCATGCCCCCTAGATATGTCGCACATGTCGTGCCCGTGTAATTTAAAGGTCTCGGGCGTGTAACCACTTTGACGCCAGATCATGAGCCATCCCGGCAAAAGTCTCCCGCCAACTGCAGGTTTAAGGATTACATGCCCTAGGTCACTAGCATGGCCAAGGGCGTGACGCGCAACATAACGCATTCAATTAATCCAGAACATAGCCCCTCCATGACTTTCTCACTTCCGACCCTTACCATCCCTTGTTCAAGGGTGTGCAACTATCAACTTTCGCCTATTTTGTATCACCTCCCCTGCAATGACTATATAATATAGGTCCAGCCGAGATCCCATAGCATATAATCGCCACACCTTTAGTATTAAAAAGTGATATAGATCTTACCATCTCAAAACTCAGAACCAACACAGCGAGAACATTAAATAAACAACAGATGTTGTCCACATCTACATAAGAGTACAACGGCCTTAAGGCCTTACAAAACTCATACTCAAGACAAAACAAAAAGGGCATAGAAATGTCCAACAGATCATCACATTCCTAAGCTACCTCGGCATGCAAACCGGAACAGGTAAAGACATCATAATCAAACAAGAAATGCATGAAAAGTGCACTTCATGAAGCTTAGGCCTTTCTGGCCGGCGAGCTAGGTCCAGCCTGCGTTCCTTGCCCTGCATCCAAATAACAAAGAACGGTATAACGAGGGTCAGCTTTGGCTGACCAACAATGGTGTAACAACAACCCCTCCTCCCGGCCGTCCTAGCGGGCCCTAGGGAACTACATCACCCTGCAATTCAGCACTTCGTATACAAATGTAATAAACAGTATAAACATAAACACGACAGGCATGAGTGTCACAATCATCATCCACATTTCTAGGTTGAGCAATAAAAGTAAGGGGATCTAGCAATGTAGCATGTATGCAAACCTGGGTTTCACCCAAGGCACCTTATGGCGTGTATGCTTCTAACATAACAACACACATCAACATTTCATAACAAACCAAGGGTACTTATCATTCCCCCCATGGGCGTACAAGCCCAAGGCCAAGAACTCCACTGAGACCTCACCCCTTACATGGCTCATCTTTCCAACGGGGGCATCAACATACTTGTTCTCGCCACAATCATTAAGCCAAAAGCCAAGAACTCCATTGAGACCTCAGCCCTTACATGACTCATCTTGCCAACGGGCGCATCAGCATACTTGTTCTCGTCAGTTAGCCTGAAAGGGGACTTGTCTTACCGGGACATTCTCCCCACATGAATCCAAGCATTCATGGGCTAGCCAGCCGACCACAAAGACAAAGTCATGCCTTCACATACACATAAAAATTACCCTTTCCAAACCAACGTTCATTCTCACAAGAAACATAAGGGCAACACATACGACGTTTTTGCCGTCATCAGATTTCTAGCAAAATCCCTAAAATGCACGTTAAGCAACATCACCGAATCGGACCACCGGTCACGATTTTGGCTTCACACAAAATGCCTAATCCACTAACGGAGTGGATCTCTAGTGCAAAATCATGTCGGGGACGGACTCAATCAACCCGATGGTTCTTCTTGAACCAAGGCGACCCAAACCCCTCTCATTTGAGAGATCCGGTGCCATAAATTTCAGAAAAGAGAAGGTAAAAGCAAAGATGCCATGAACGCATCCTAAAACCTCGAGGAGAGATGTCGTTACCCTAAGAGTTCTCTTCCTTGACATGGATCAGATGAAAGGCATAGATAGAAAGAAGCGCCTTCTAGTCCTCTCCACGGATCTGGTCTCGGATCGGCGATCGAAGCTCCGGTGCTCCAACAATGGCGGATCTAGCCTTCTTCCTCCAAACCCTACCTCTCTTCTAAGCCTCCAAAAGCACAAAGGACTTAATGAAATGAGAATAGAACTTCTCTTCCCTAAAAAGAGCCTTAGGACGCACTTATATAGACCGTAAGATCAAGATCCAAATAGATCGGACATCCAGGAAATGCTACTTACGGAATAGGTTCCGTCAGCTAACGCCGGCATTAGCATTAATGCCTGCGTTAGCTCCCTGACAAAATCCCCTTCGACGAAGTTAACTCAACGACCCGACGGTTCCAAACTCTCTTCTACGAACTCCCTTCGATGAACTCCCTTCGACGAACTCCCTTCGACGAACTCCCTTCGATGAACTCCCTTCGACAAACTCCCTTCGAAGAACTCCCTTCGATGAACTCCCTTCGACGAAAATCCCTTCGATGAACACCATCGCAATAGGTGCTTTACCTGACGGGGCAGCTAACGCCTGCGTTAACACCTAACGCCGGCGCTAGCTCCCAGATACAGAAAATCTGTACTAGCCTTAGGCATTCCAACCTCCGCGCTTAGTGAAACCTGGGGTGTTGCAAATCCACCCCCTTAAAAGAATTTCACCCTCAAAATTTAAAACATTAACGAAAGCACAAATAACACACATACCTGAAACGAACAGTTCCAGAAAGTTTTCTCGCATTGTTTGCTCTCGATCCCACGAGAACTCATCTCGTCCGTAATTATCCTAGCGCACTTTCACCAGCTTGACCTCTTTGTTCCGCAACCGCCGAACTTCAGAATCCTCCACGCAAACGGGTTGAACTATCGTCCTAAGATCTTCGGTTACAGGAACTATCGAAGACTCAACCACATCCTCCGGCTCCACCAATGCTTTCCTCAGCATCGAAACATGAAATACATCATGTAATCCTCTTAGCTCTATGGACAACGCCAACCGATATGTCGCTTCGTCTATGCGCTTTGTAACCTTAAACAGACCCAAATATCTCGGACTCAATTTCTTGAGTCATCGAATTCGCGAAATGCCTTTGAATGGCTTGATCTTCAAGTAGACCATGTCGCCCACCGCAACCTCCATATTTCTGTGGCGTGCATTAAAATACTTTTCCTGCCGATCCTGAGCAACCTTCATTCGATCCTGGATCGTTCACACCAACTCACAAGCGTCTACCACCACTTCTTTTCCTAACAACTGGTGTCTCCCGCCTCTATCGAAGACATCGGCGTTCGACACCGCCTTCCATACAAAGCCTCGAATGGCACCATTTTGATACTCGCCTGGAAACTATTATTGTAGGAAAACTCCACCTTGAAGAGGTGATCTTCCCAACTTTTACCGAAATTGAGAGCACACATTATTAATATGTCCTCCACCATACGATTCGTTCTCTCTGTTTGGCCATCGGTCTGCTGATGGAACGCGGTACTAAACTTCAATTTTGTGCCCAAACTTTGTTGCACTAACCTCCAGTCCTTGCACGTGAATCGTCCATCGCGATCACTAACGATGCTCTTTGGAATTCCGTGCAACCACACAATGTTTCAAATATAAAGCTCCATGAGCTTCTCCATGCTGTCGTCCTTCCGATTTGGAATGAAGTGGGCTACCTTGGTCAGGCGATCCACAATCACCCAAATCGCATCATTACCTTGCCGTGATCGAGGTAAACCATGCACAAAATCCATGGAGATGTCGTTGAATTTCCACTCGGGGATAGGAAGGGGTTTCAAGAATCCACCCGGCCTTTGGCATTCCGCCTTCTCTAAGGCGCACATCTGACACTGGCTTACATACAAAGATCCCGTTTCATCCCACGCCACCAAAAGGATTTCTTCAAATCCAAGTACATCTTTGTACTTCTTGGATGAATGGAGTACTTCGTGAAGTGAGCCTCAAACATCAACTCCTCACGGAGCTTTCCAAAGCGAGGGACAAACACCCTTCTATTTATCTTTAATAGTCCACTGACAATCTCCAACGCACTGCCTTCGCATTACTGAGCTTCCAATGTCAATCGCTGACACTCTACGTCTGCACTGGTTGCCTCTTGAATTCGATCTACTAGATCACACTGCATCTCGATCCAGTTCAGCCGAGCTGCGCTGCGCTCAACCTTAGCAACACACAATGCCAAGAGAGTCAAACTCTCGCACCAGACGCTCGTTATGCGCTTCAATCCAATTTCCTTTCCCAGAGTACTTCCTACTCAAAGCGTCAGCCACCACATTGGCCTTGCCTGGCGTATACTTAATCACTACATCATAGTCCCCAAGGAACTCGACCCACCTACGCTGCCTCATAAAGATCCTTCTGATCTAAATGATACCTCAAGCTTTGGTGGTCCGTGAAGATTTCAACCATCGCACCATACACGTAGTGTCGCCACATCTTCAACGAAAAAATCACTGCCACCAACTCCAAGTCGTGGACAGGGTAATTTCTCTCATGAGGCTTTAGCTGCCTCGACCCATAAGCTATCATGTTGCCATGCTTCACAAGCACGCAACCCAAACCGCACCCTGAAGCGTCGCTAAAAATTTGGAATCCCTCAGTCCCACTAGGAAGACTTAGGATTAGAGCAGACATCAATCTTTCCTTCAAGGTCCCGAACGCATGGACACACTTCGGCATCCACACAAACTTCTGGTCCTTTTGGGTAAGGGTGGTGAGGGGCAAAGCCATCCGCAAAAAGTTCTCAACGAACCTTCTGTAATAACCGACCAGTCCAAGGAAACTCCAGACTTCCGCCACGGTTCTCAGTACAGGCCAATCTCCAATGGCTTCAATCTTCGTAGGATCCACCGCCACCCCATCTCCACTAATCACGTGACCCAAGAATGACACTTTCCCGATCCAGAACTCGCACTTTGAGAACTTCGCATAAAGCTGGTTCACCCTCAATGTCTACAACACTCTTCTCAGATGAGACTCATGCTCCGCCTTTGACTTCGAATACACTAAGATGTCGTCACTGAACACCACCACAAACGAATCCAGGTATTGTCGAAACACTCGGTTCATTAAATCCATGAACACTGAAGGCGCGTTCGTCAAACCGAACGACATCACCGAGAACTCAAAATGACCATATCTCGTCCGAAACGCCATCTTGGGAATATCCTCTTCTCGAATCCTTAACTGAAAGTAACCCGACTTCAAGTCCAACATGGAGTACACCGTCGACCCCACCAGCTGATCGAACAAATCATCGATTCGCGGAATCGGGTACTTATTCTTGATGGTCAACTTATTCAACTCACGATAGTCTATGCACAGCCGCATACTACCATCCTTCTTCTTAATGAATAACACCGGCACACTCCATGGTGAGGAGCTGGGCCTAATGTACCCCTGCTAGAGCAACTCTTACAACTGCGCCTTTAACTCGGCTAGTTTCTTCGGTGCCATCCTAAATGGAGGACGCGACACCGACCTCGCATCCGACACCAACTCAATTGAAAAGTCAATTTACGCTGAGGAGGCGCTCCCAGAAGCTCCTCAGGGAACACATTCTCGAATTCCTCCACCACTGGCACTTCTCCGATTGCCAACTTTGTGGAGTGAGTCTCCAACAAAGCGACAAATGCATCACCACCTTGATTCACCGCATGCACCATTTGCACGGCAGAAATCAGGAAGTAGGCCACTCCGCATAGGCCCTCGAACATGACCTCCGCTCTTCCTTCACTCCTTAAGGTCACCACCTTCAACAGGCAGTCAATACTAGCTCATTACTCTACAAGCCAGTCCATCCCCAGGATGATGTTAAATTCGGCTAGTGGTAGAATTGATGCTACCAACTCGAAATCACACTCGCAAATCCTCAGCACAATGCAAGAACTGCCGCTGAAGGACTAACCTCATCGAAGAGGGGATATAGCGCTTCAGGAAGGCATTCCCAAACTCTTCCATGGATGGGGCACATCCAGGGAAATGACGACCGCCATGATTCACCCACCACAGCTTGGCATCGCCTTCTAACATAAACTCTGCGAACTGGGACTGCTTGTCCTCTGCGGTCTCTGCCGCTTTCAGGAGTTCCTGAATTATCGCCAACCAATCCTCAGCGTCCGTCGGTGTGCCAACTCCTTTGAACTTCGGAGGATGGAAACTCAGATAGTACTTCATCTGATGATCTACTTGCCCAACCGCTCTCTCGGCAAACGGCTTTACCTGCCTTACTCCCACCTCCGATGTCACAGTGACTGGAGTAACAGGAGTCGCAGCCTGCACAACAGGCATCGCAATCTGTGGCATTGCAGCAACTTGAGCCGCCACCATTGCCTCTGCTAGCATACGACAAAAGTCTATCGGGGACACACACATATTCACAAGGGCTGGGGCCATTACACTGCTTGCCGACAGCTCCTCTAGACGCCTTGATGTCCCCGCATCGTCGCCACCGTCCTAGCATAAGGAAGGAAAAACGAATCAAACTCTATTCGCAAGACTCAAACGCAAGGACATTCATGGTCCCAGAAGGTACTCCTATGTGGACAACCTCTTAAAGCGATCCGAATACGCTAAACCTCAAAAAGAATGCTAACCTAGCTCTGATACCAAATTATAACACCTCCCCTACAATGACTATATAATATAGGTCCGGCCGGGACCCCACAGCATATAATCGCCACAGCTTTAGTATTAAAAAGTGATATAGATCAAACCATCTCAAAACTCAGAACCAACACAACGGAAACATTAAATAAACTACAGATGTTGTCCACATCTACATAAGAGTACTACTACCTTAAGGCCTTACAAAACTCATACTGAAGACAAAAAAAAATGGGCATAGAAATGTCCAACATATCATCACATTCCTAAGCTACCTCGGTATGCAAGCCGGAACAGGTAAAGACATCATAATCAAACAAGAAATGCATGAAAAGTGCACATCATGAAGTTTAGGCCTTTCTGGCCGGTGAGCTAGGTCCAGCCTGTGATCCTTGCCCTGCATCCAAATCACAAAGAATGGTATAACGAGGGTCAGCTTTGGCTGACCAACAAAGGTGTAACAACACCCCTCCTCCCGGCTGTCCTAGCGGACCCCGGGGAACTACATCACCCTGCAAGTCAGCACTTCGTATGCAAATGTAATAAATAGTATTAACATAAACAAGACAGACATGAGTGTCACAATCATCATCCACGTTTCTAGGTTGGGCAAAAAACGTAAGGGGATCTAGCAATGGAGCATGTATGCAAACCTGGGTTTCACCCAAGGCACCCTATGGTGTGTATGCTTCTAACATAACAACACACATCAACATTTCATAACAAACCAAGGGTACTTATCATTCACCCTACGGGCATACAAGCCCAAGGCCAAGAACTCCACTGAAACCTCACCACTTACATGGCTCATCTTGCCAACGGGCGCATGATGCACAAATCTAGCACACCGCTATAGGAGGTAGCAAGACTGCTGCATGAAACGACAGTGTACCGATCGTTCAAGTAATATAAAACTAGGAGTGAATCCTCGAGTATCGATCTCGAAGGAACATAGTAAGGTGGAGTTAACTATTGAGGACAGACTTGAGATTGAAGTCCTTATGTCGGATGGATTGGGGGAGAGGGTGATTTGGTTTGTGGAAAATAAAAGAAAATAACTACAACTACTCCTATGCAATGCCACTATGCAATGCTTCGCTTGGCGGGATGGAGACTAGGCAGGCCTTGAGCGCGCTGCTTCGCAAGGGCGGGTGGACGAGTAGGCAAGTAGAATCGAACTGTGCAGGCCTTGAGCACGCTGCTTCATTAGGTGAATGGATTATACGGGCCGCTATGACACGCTTCACTAGGAGGATGGAAGAGTAGGCTTGTAGATGAGGTAGAACGCACTGGCGGAATTGAGGGTTGCAAACACCTCGTCACAAAGGTCAACCAAGATCATAGGCGTATCATTCTATAGTGATTCCACACACCAAGCATAAACAAAAAGAACTCTCATAAAAGCATAATGAAAGCTAATAACAATTAAAATAGGTTTAAGCAAGGTTCATCATCAAAGTATAGGTGACTTCATACCATACAATCTTAAAAGAGGAAAATAAGGGTAGAAATATAAACAACGATCGAGACTATGCCGTAGAAATGGGAGGATGCACTGGGTTGTCAATCCATGTCCTACAATCCATTCATCGGTTGCATCCGAGATCTCTGAAGCTCTCACCACCTCTAGCCCATATTCTCGAGTGTCTACGTTGTCCACGTTAATGCCCTCGTTCTTCCTTGCAATCTGGCTAATATGGAGTGGAGATCACCTTATTTAGAGCTTAGGATGATGGGGAAACACTATGGAGTGATACCCTCCCTTGGAAGAAGAAAAATAGAGCAGTCGCCCCTTCCGGCGGAAGAAATCGCGGAACAAAATGCGCCTCCAAAACCTAATAAATCACAATTTAAATAGAAAAGTTGCAGAATTTTGTTCATGCACGACCAAACGCACGACCGTGCGTAAAAATGCATGACCAAATTCAGAATGCTATTTTGGGCCGCAAATGAACGCGCACGATTGCAGCCAACCATGTGTCAAGAAAACGCACGACCATGCGATTCATTCTGACATGAAATCTGGGTATAATGGATGATATACCCACCTGCACAACATCAAAAAGCAATCACACAGCTGGGAAAACACCTCCAGCAACATCATAATATCATAAAAAGAGTGGGGAGCACAATGTGCTTACCCCCAACAATAAAGCTTGCAATTGCACATCGAAATGGGCCTAAAGTGCACTTAGCATGGAATAAAGTATAGAGAGCAAATATGTGTGATTATGGATCTAATATGTAGTGCATTGAATATAATACCGGCCCAGATGAGTCTAAAAATGTGTATAAAAATGGGACTCATCACACCCCCAGACTTAACTGTTTGCACGTCTCGAGCAAACCAATTCAAGCTAAGGGGAAAAACAAAGTAGTTGGTTAGGAGATTGCGATACGGAGTAAAATGAGAAGTCACATACTCACATGCATAAAAATATAGCAACAAAGATTTCTAAATATACTACATAGTTTATAGATTTCAAAAAGGGAACAGAGTTATAATTCTACTCAAAATAGGAATTGCGGTGAATCGTCTAGTCATGCGCAAGGAGAAAATAGATGGATCGCTGAGATGAGCATTGCCTAAGATTAGGATTCGGGATGACCTCCACTATAATCCATTAGTGTCGGGGACCATTTGATTGCATGTTCACATTCTCTCCACGACACTAGATTGGTTCACTGCATGAGTCGGTAGGACTTTAGGTTTGAATGGGGCTTGGGTCATGGTGAGATACACAAAGGTAAACATAAAGGCTAAACGCACCAAACCCAAATGAGCTAATCATAAAAGTAATCTAGCAAGCAACCACCAAGTGCACGAGTGCACCACACCCCCAGAGTTAAATTTGACAATACGGGTGTCTGCCCGCCTAATCCAAACACAAATCTCAAACAGATTTTCATATAAGCTCTTTTTTCACATTTTATTTCTTTTCCAATTATTTTTTTCTCAGTTTTTTTTCAAATCATTTTCAGCATATTTTCGATAAAAGCACAACCACTACCACAACATTTTCCATATCACACTCCCAAAATAAAAATAAAAATACGCTCTTGCTTGGTATTTAGGTGCATGACTAGGATCGGCATTTTGGCTTTGGCAATAACTAGGTAGAGCTGAATCAAATGACATGGATAGGAACAAGGGGCTAGCAAGGAAAGATGATAGGAGCGAAAGACAGGCTCAACCGGGCCAAAATGAAGGCCTACCTCACCTTCATGAAAATGAACTATCCCATGCCCATGCTTCAAGAATAACTTGGGGCAAGTTCTTAGCCCCCGAGAAAGGCAATCCTTCCTCCGAACTCAAACAATACGAGTCTAACGATTCTCTTCACTCATCCCTACGCTACCATTCGATTCACACTACATTCACCAATTGGAATAGAATAATTAACAATTACACTTAGAGAAATAAAATAAACTAAAAGTATAAAGAGAAATCTACTCTACGCATATTTTTATACAAAAGGGAATACTCGACTAGGAGCACTGCACGAGTCACAACTTACTCCGCTACACAATCCTAAACCAACACCTCAATTTTCCCATTAAGCAGTAAAATAGAATTAAACTCGTAGCATGCTCGTGGGTAAGTGCGCTCTTAAGTGGGTGTAGTGGTGTGCAATGGAGATGAACAATACATATAAAGATGAACTAAAATGTACTTCTAGTATGCAGTGTCATGTGCCTGTGCAGGAAAAGGTAAGATAACTACTGGGTTTATTGTCCTCCCAGCACGACTTATTTAAATTTAAAACAGTTCTAGCTAATGGATCTATGAAAAAGAAAATGCACAGGTAACTGTTCTAATATGCGTGTCAGTAGCGGGTACCGATACGGCTATAGAACAGTCACACCTCTACCTGAATATAAATAATACCTGCTCGTCACAGGTAGAGGGAATAAAACGTAAGAAGAGGAGGAATCCTCACTCAACTCACCAAAACTATCCTTGCCCAGCAAGGTGTCGTCTTCATGGAGGTGGCAGGAGGAAAAGGTAATGAGTGGGGTTTCCACTATGTAGGAGGGGTCAACCTCCTCACATATGAGGTTACGCTCCTCATTGACTTGAGCAAAATGCTCCAAGTCCTCCTGAAGTACCTGTGAATATTCAACCTGCACAGGCTCAGATGAAGAAGGGGGTTCAAGAAATAAAAGAGACGAATGACTTAAATAATCAAAAATCGGGGGAGTGGTCCCGGTTTCACTCCCGACAAGTTCCAAGGATAGATCACTGTCATCATCGCTAGTATCATAGCAAGGGGGGCCAGTGAACTCAAGTGCCTCGGTGGTGAGTTGGACCTCCTCGTCCCATGAGGAAGTGCAAACCTCCTCATTAGAAAGAGTGCCCTCATCATCCCACCAGGGAGCAGCCTCAGGCTCAGAATCATCACCCTGCTCAATTACTTCGACAGGATCATAAAAAATGTGAGTAGAACAATCTTGCAAAGAAACTGGAGGGACAAAAAGATTTGGTTCCTCCGCAAAAAGATCTGCTAATCCCTCGCCGATGGAGAGAATACTTTCCTCATCCCACTCAGGTGCATCCATAAGTTCGAAATCCTCTCCTTGTTGGCCAACAGATGAGTGATCATCATCACTAGGACTGAAGCCATAAACAGGGAGAGAGGAACCGATGCGAGAATTAAGCTCAAGGGGTGAGTAGGCAATTGCCTCCATGGGTAAAGAATGAGTGGTAGGGACAATGTTGACATGAGTGGAGAAGCCGCGGTCAGGATTGAAAAGACTAGGACAGTCCTTCAATTCATGACCCTCTCCTCGACACAACAAGCAAACAAAGTTCCTACACTGCCTAGCATTTAACTCCTTCATTTGGTCTATATAATAAACCATCTTGTCGTAAGTGCTAGGAGAAATATCGCATGATGACATTTTCAATAATTAAAACAGATATAACGAAACTGAAATTCTTTGCAAGGAATTTTACACAAACTAATAAAACTCCTTGGATTAAACTTGCCTAAAACTTTAAAATAGGAGAGCAAGAAATAATAACAAACAATATATAATTAAAAAGCAAACAAAAATAATAAAGCGGCTATACACACTGGAAGAACTACTATCTCTTGTCTCCCTCTCCCGAAAACTCACACGACTATGTTCCCCGGCGACTGCGCCAAAAACTTGATGCGCAAATCTAGCACACCGCTATAGACGGTAGCAAGACTGCGGCACGAAACGGCAATGCACCGATCGTTCAAGTAATATAAAATGAGGAGAGAATCCCCGAGTATCGATCTCGAAGGAACACAGTAAGGTGAAGTTAACTGTTGAGTACAGGCTTGAGATTGAAGTCCTTAAGTCGGATTGATTGCGGGAGAGGGTGATTTGGTTTGTGGAAAATAAAAGAAAACAACTACAACTACTCCTATGCAATGCGGCTATGCAATGGTTTGCTTGGCGGGATGGAGACTAGGCAGACCTTGAGCGCGCTGCTTCGCAAGGGCGGATGGACGAGTAGGCAAGCGGAATTGAACTGTGTAGGCCTTGAGCGCGCTGCTTCGTTAGGTGAATGGATTACATGGGCCGCTATGCCACGCTTCACTAGGAGGATGGAAGAGTAGGCCTGCGGATGAGTTAGATCGCACTGGCGGAATTGAGGGTTGCAAACACCTCATCACAAAGATCAACCAAGATCATAGGCGTATCATTCTATAGTGATTCCACACACCAAGCATAAACAAAAATAACTCTCTAAAAGCATAATGAAAGCTAATAACAATTAAAATAGGTTTAAGCAAGGTTCATCATCAAAGTATAGGTGACTTCATACCATACAACCTTAAAAGAGGAAAATAAGGGTAGGAATACAAACAACGATCGAGACTATGCCGTAGAAATGGGAGGATGCACTGGGTTGTCAATCCATGTCCTACAGTCCATTCATCGGTTGCATCCAGGATCTCTTAAGCTCTCACCACCTCTATACCGTCTTCTCGAGTGTCTACATTGTCCACGTCAATGCCCTCACTCTTCCTTGCAATCCAGCTAATATAGAGTGGAGATCACCTTCTTGAGAGCTTAGGATGATGGGGAAACACTATGGAGTGATACCCTCCCTTGGAAGAAGAAAAACGTAGCGGTCGCCCCTTCCGGCGAAATAAATCGCGGAACAGAATCGGCCTCCAAAACCTAAAAAATTGCATTTTAAATAGAAAAGTTGCAGAATTTTGTTCATGCATGACCAAATGCACGACTGTGCGTAAAAACGCACGACCAAATTTAGAATGCTATTTTGGGCCGCAAATGAACGCGCACGATCGCAGCCGACCGTGCGTCAAGAAAATGCACGACCGTGCGATTCATGCAGGCATGAAATTTGGGCATAATGGATGATCTACCCACCTGTAGAACATCAAAAAGCAATCACACAGTTGGGAAAACACCTCCAGCAACATCATAATATCATAAAAAGAATGGTGAGCACAATGTGCTTACCCCCAACAATAAAGCGTGCAATTGCACATCAAAATGGGCCTAAAAGTGCACTTAGCATGGAATGAAGTATAGAGAGCAAATATGTGTGATTATGGATCTAATATGTAGTGCATTGACTATAATACCGACCCAGATGAGTCCAAAAATGTGTATAAAAATGGGAGTCATCAGCGCATCAGCATACTTGTTCTCGCCACAATCACTAAGCCAAAAGCCAAGAACTCCACTATGACCTCACCCCTTACATGACTCATCTTGCCAACGGGCGCATCAGCATACTTGTTCTCATCAGTTAGCCCAAAAGGGGACTTGTCTTGCCGGGACACTCTCCCCGCATGATTCCAAGCATTCACGGGCTAGCCAGCCGACCACAAAGACAAAGTCACGCCTTCACATACACATAAAAAGTACCCTTTGCAAACCAACGTTCATTCTCACACGAAACATAAGGGCAACACATACGATGTTTTCGCCGTCATCGAATTTCTAGCAAAATCCCTAAAATGCACGTTAAGCAACATCACCAAATCGGACCACCGGTCACGATTTCGGCTTCACCCAAAATGCCTAATCCACTAACGGAGCGGATCTCTGGTGCAAAATCATGTCGGGGATGGACTCAATCAACCCGATGGTTCTTCTTGAACCAAGGCGAACCAAACCCCTCTCATTTGAGAGATCCGGTGCCATAAATTTTAGAAAAGAGAAGGTAAAAGCAAAGATGCCATGCACGCATCCTAAAACCGAGAGGAGATATGTCGTTACCCTAAGAGTTCTCTTCCTCGCCATGGATCGGTTGAAAGGCACGGATAGAAAGAAGCGCCTTGTAGTCCTCTCCACGGATCTGGTCTCGAATTGGCGAACGGAGCTCCGGTGCTCCAACAATGGCGGATCTAGCCTTCTTCTTCCACCAAACCCTACCTCTCTTATAAGCCTCCAAAAGCACAAAGGACTTAATGAAATGAGAATTGAACTTTTCTTCCCTAAAAATAGCCTTAGGACGCACTTATCTAGACTGTAGGATCAAGATCCAAACAGATCGGACGTCCAGGAAATGCTACTTACGGAACAGGTTACGTCAGCTAACGTCGATGTTAGTGCTAACGCCAGTGTTAGCTCCCCGATGAAATCCCCTTCGACGAAGCTAACTCAACGACCCGAGGGTTCCGAACTCTCTTCGACGAACTCCCTTCGATGAACTCCATTCGACGAACACCCTTCGACGAAACTCCCTTCGACAAAACTCCCTTCGACGAACACCATCGCAATAGGTGCTTTACCCGACGGGCCAGCTAACGCCTGCGTTAACACCTAACGCCGACGCTAGCTCCCATATATAGTAAACCTGTACTAGCCTTAGGCATTCCAGCACCCGCGCTCAGCGAAACCTGGGGTGTTACATATTTAAAGCCAGCTCCTCTAGAACTCAAAGGACAAATTTTGCGAGTTTTCTTCTACATTTCTTGTACTGTTTTCCTTCTTTTAGTATTCTTGTACTTCACTTTCTTCTTTGTACTTGTAAGTTTCAATTTCATTAGCTTGTATTTTCCTTTTGCAAAATCAATAAAAAAAGTTCTTTCTTCTCTTATTCTCTTCTTATTTCATCATGTATTCTTTTACTTTTGTTAATTCCTCTATCTCAATGAGTAGCTAAATTCTTATTAGTACTCAATCGAGATCATCCAAGGAATAATATAAGTCATGAATTAATTTAGATTTTTTTCTTTCTCCTCTTTAGAATGCTTAAGATTTATCCTTGATTTTAATGAAATGAGATTATATTTTTGATTTATAATTCTCATTCTTGTTTTCGTACTTTAGTTATCTGAAAGGCTCATAATGCGACCCTCGAGAGAGGATGAAATATAATCCATTCAAGGATTAAGAGAGTTGAATGCAACCCTCAAGAGAGGATGACATAAGTCACCCGAATTGGAGTTAAATTTGATAGATGGGGTCACCACAATAAATTGAGTTTTAGGGGTTTCGATTATAGAACGAAAGTTCGATTGATCAACCTAAACTCAGTTGAACGTATCCTCAAAAGAGGCGCGTTTAGAATTATGGAACCTCCACGGTTGAAGCGTTTTCTTTAAGAGAATAAGAATCTTATTTCTTCTTATTATTTTCATTCCAAGGTGATTCAAAGATCGAGTGCTAGTCTTCTAAACCATTATTTAATCATCGTTTTAATTTACCTTGCTTTTCTTACAAAAACCAACCCAAAGTTCTATTGATAGAATAATAGATATTTTCTTGAAGTAAGAGTATTCAACTCGCCCGAATTTTATACGACCTTGATATTTCAAATATCATATAATATAATCGATAAGTTACGCTTGCCTTTATGAATATAGGATTGGAGAACACCATCATTTCTCTCTTAATTTTATAAATCAAATCTACTTTTCTCCAATCTATCTCATCCTAATTTATCACCAACAAAAGAGAATAAACATCCACTATTGCCGACCTAATAGGTTCTGGAACAAGTCCTAGTCGTTAGGTATAAAGCCCAAGTTAATTAGGCACCCACGATCGTTGATTCGTGAATCTGTGTCAGTCAGTTACTGATCGCGGTTTAGATACCGCCTGCGGTATTTCTCGATGATACAGCTCACGCTGATACATTCATTCAGATTTTTAAGGGTTTTATGATAAATTCTCCACAAAGATGATCGAATTCAATCGAAAAAGCATGCTAGTAAAGAGCCCAAATCATTATAAGGAAATCGCTAATCACCATTCCAAATTATTGAGCACATATGCGTGGTTCCTTATCATCTTGCACTGTCCGTGGAGTTGATTGGTATGCATGACATATTCCATATTTAATATTTTTTAGGAAGGCCATAGTGGAGCCTAGTGTTCTAATTGATCCGACGACCTTGCCGGTGGATGAAAGATTGGCAACCATTGTGCATCTAGTTTGCATATAATAAGCGAAGATCCAAAAGTTGTGAAATAAAGAAGTCAAGCTTGTAACCTATGCATTTTTTATTTTGATCTTTTGAAATTGAATATGAAAATGTAAAAGAGGAAGTGTTAAGCTTTTTATCATTCTGGCGTCGAGCTATTATTCTATAGGCCCCCCTATAGTATCGTCGCCATAGTAGAGTTTCACCACCAAGTTTGGGATGGATTGGTGTGGTTCCTCTACAGATAGTGACTAGAATATTAAACCATGAATGAAGAGTATATAGGAAAATTTAAGGGCGAGATAAGTTCTCTTGGGAAATAGAACAAGCAATGTAAGACGGGTATCTGTATGTTTAGGGATGTCTAATCACCTAGAGGGTAGTGAATATTTGTTAAAGAATTTTTTTGCTATTAGAAATATCCAAGCAAATCAATCACAGAAAAAGCACACACATCACTGATTGCACATATATTTATAGTGTTTCTCTTAGTTGGGTACGTCCACTTTCCCTCTCAACATATACAACAGTATGCTAAACTCGGCCAACTCCTCCAAATACTCAGATCTATAAGATCATTCAACTTAGAGTCCAAGACTCATATAGCTCAGGAATACCTACTAATTCCCTACCTCAGATCTAGTCAAAGGATCCTACATCTCAGAGTGGTACACTCCTACAACTCAGATTTAAGCTTGAATCCTACCTCATGAACTGTGCAAAGTTCCCTACCTCAGATCCTAAACAAAGGATCCTATAGCTCAGGTCTAAAAGACCCTACACTCAGATTTCCTCACAAATCCTATAGAATAATATGTAAAAAAAAAATTCACAAATATATTCTAGACTCAGATAAATTAGCTTGTATTGTTTGAGTCTTCTTGAAGCCTATTGCGGAAATGGCTTCTTCAGAAATCTTCTTGTGATGAGATGTTGAATCTTTTGATTGGCAAGATAACTAAACCTTTCTTCAGAAGAATGAATGATTAGCTTCAATGAATATTTTCTTTTTACTTGAGCTCTGGAATGAAATGCATGTTGATAGTGTGTAACACCCCAAAAATCGTAGTTCAGCGAGGTAGGCGGAGTGGTAGTGCTGCGCTCGGGATAGGCTAAAAAATTCCATAGCAGTTCTCTGCGCACGACCATTTCTCCTCTTCACGCACAACCAGTGATCGTGCGCCAATGATCGAGTGTTAATTCGCAAGGAATCGGAGTTCTGTCTCGGGTAGTGCGCACGACCATTTCTCCTCTTCGCGCACGACCAGTGATCGTGCGCCTGTGATCGTGTGACCTATTTATTCTGCTCCGCGAATTTGAGCGGAGAAGGAGATCGGTCTGTCCAAATCTTTTGGAATCCGATCCAATGGCTAGGATTAGATGTTGGAGGTCTTTAGGGCTGATGAGAGGAGGTTAATCCTCATAATTTCTAAGCCTTTCTCTCTCCAAACCTAGAGAAAGAAGAAGGAGGCAAGGAAGAAGAAGGAGAGATCCCGCCATTGACGGAGCTCTGGAGCTCCATTTCGCGAGCCGTTTCCAGATCTGGAGAGTGCATCCCGGTGCGGTCGTTTCCCTCCGTCTAGAATCTTGGATCCATGGCGAAGTAGAACGCTCCTAGGGTAACGATTCTTCCTCCCGATATTTGGACTTGTCATTTGTCCTCTCCTTCATTTCTCTATGCTTGCATGAGGAATCCCTTTCACCAAATGGGTGAAATGTAGGATTTCCTCAAGTTCTTCGGAAATCCGGGTAGATTGTGTCCGTCCCCGGCATATTGCATGTAGAAAATCCGGTAGTCGTGTGGATTTAGGCATTGTGTGTGAAGCCTATTCGTGGCCGTGAGCCCGAATCGGTGATGCTTGATTTGCGACGTTGCATTTAGGATAGTCCTAGAATGCGTGCCGGAGAATGACTCCGTGAAATCATCTATAGTATTGCGGGATTTAAGTGTAGGCGTCTTGTGAAGTTCCTAACGAAAACCCCATGCTTTGAGATTGGATGAAGGCAAACCTTCACCACGAAATTGATGCGGAGCGTATTGTACCTCCCTTGTTGAGTATTTGTGAAGCCTAGATCCTTGCAAAGGGGTTAGGTGCATAGCTTATAAATTGTGTAGCACTTGAAAGTGCTAAACCCTTACGGGCCGAGGTGAAGCCGTACCCGCGTCGTGCGTTAGATCGCGACGATTAGAACACGGGCAAAGCTAAACCGAACCCGTTTCCATGCAGATCGGTATGAGGCCCCTACCTAATGGAAGCAGTGTGATCATGGGAGAGGTCGTGGAAGGTGATTTACCTAGACCGACCAAAAGCTCTTTTTCCCACCTAAGGCGATGGCCATTACGGTGGAGTGTTTTGTGGAATTGATGTTGTTAGCCTCATGCGGTTGTTTAGGCGGTTGTGGGGAACCTTCGGGTGAACCCAACCAACATCATGTGCATACCTAGGTTCCCTCCTTTTTGATGCTCAACGTAGAAGATTGATTGTGCTTGAAACCTCACCTTGTGTAGTTGCACTTTTTTTATATTAGTACTTGTGCTAGTATGGCTTGCTTGCAGGGTAGAAGCTCCGCCACCCCGGGAAAGGGGTGGGGTCGTTATAATTTGGTCAGCTGTGCTGACCGTTACCTTGTTTGCCACCGCTTGGTGGAATGTTCTTACGCAGGTGCAGGTGAGCCTAGTGGGAAATAGCGGGCGGTGGCCCTTTTGCGAAATTGGCCCTTGAAGGCCAGCCTCCCTTTTCTGCTTTCTCATGTATTGCCGGCCTGCGTGCCGAAGTATGTTCTGAGTTTTGTACATTGGTGAATGTAAGGCCTTAAGGACGTAACTCTATTTTATGGTTTCATTCCTATGATAGTGGACAGTTCTAAATGAAATGTTAAATCATTATGCTTCCGCTAGTGTTTAGTATACTCTGTTGTAGTTCTTTCTGTTTATCACCTTTTAACTCCTAGCTAGTGTGGTTTGTATGGCGTGGGGTCCCGGCCGGACCTACTGTTATACAATTCATACTGGCAGGGTGTACAATTTGGTATCGGACTTAAGGCGTCGATCCGTTGTTTAGCGAATTCGGGACGAATTCCTTTTAAGGGGTGGTGTGCACGGGATGTGCATTCACCTAAAACGACAAAAACTAATAAGAATGTCCACTTAGGAATGGAAAAAAAACATACTTGTTTGCGGAACCTGAGCGTTCCATGATTGTTGTTTGCTATGTTTTCAGTCACTAAATTATGTCTTACACGATTATAGGTGATTAGGAGTGGTGCGGGGCCGTCTCAACCCCGTAACACTGCTTAAAGTAGTGGGTCGGCTGAAGTGCCAGCGACCACTCCTCCTGCTGAGATGATCAGGTTAATCGCGGAAGCTGTCTTCGCGATGATCAATGCTCAACCGCAAAGGCTTGCACAACCTGTTACGCCTAATACAAATGCGGCCCCGGTGATCGAACCTGCAGTGGAACCTGCGATGGAACCGATGGTTGAGACCCCTGTGCCAGTGGCTGCAGTGGAACCTGCGGTGGTGCAAAGGGTGGAGCGTCCTGTAGAGCGTGTAGCCGTTGCGCGAGCGTGTGATCAACAACTGCAACACTTTCTAAGCTTCCACCCTCCAACTTTCTCGGGGACCAGATCCCCAACGGAGGCGGAGTACTAGCTTTCAACTGTTAGAAAAACTCTAAAGGCGACAGCAACAGAAGAATCTATGATGGTCACTTTAGCCACCTTCCTCCTTAACGGAGATGCAGAGCGTTGGTGGGCCGAACAGGAAGTGCACAAGTTTGGAGGCAAAGAGATTACCGAGATCACGATAGCGGAGTTCTCAAAGTTATTTCTTCAAAGGTATATTCCTTCTGCCCAACGCATCGCATTGCAGAACCAGTTTCTGAAGTTAACTGAAGGCTACAGCTCGGTGGATGAGTACTTGCACGAGTTCACTAAACTGGGTTGATATGCGGAGCCTATGATGGAAGATGAAGAGACAAAGACGAACAAGTTCTATGAAGGTCTTCGGGACGAGTTCAGGCTGCTCCTTGCAAGCCCAATGACGTTAGGTTTCCATGTGATGGTCCAAACTTCCAGATCCCTGGAGTTGGACATGAAGAGGGTGCAAGCAAAAGCTGTGGCAAAGAAACCTGAGTTTCATGTGCCGGCCTCTCAGTCCAAGTCAGAGTTCAGAAAGAACAAAAGGAAGTTCAAATCGGCGGAGCAAACTCGCTCAAATGTTTCGGGAGCAACGACTGTGCGGGGTCCTATCACGTGTTTCACCTGCGGGAAGGTGGGACACAAGGCCGCGGTGTGTCAAAGTGGTCCCCCGAAGGCAGAGAACCGAGCGTTGGACTATGCTCGTGCTGCGGAAAAGGGTAAAGCTGCGGAATCTTCGGCTTCCCAGCACATTATTCCGACTCAGCTGAGAGTCTATTCGCTTGGCCAGCAAGAAGCTATATGACAAACTGATGTCGTCACAGGTATGAATTGAAAGTTAGCTTTTACATAGCTAGTTGTGATTATATTGTTGTGCAACTGTATGTTTTATTCATGTGCAATTAGGCTTTGTCCTAATTTTCAACTATCCGACGAGAGCTCTATTTGATACGGGTGCATCGCACTCTTTTTTGTCTGAGGACTTCGTGGTGCGAATCGGAGTGCCGTCTACCTTCGTAGAGGATAGATTGGAAGTAGTTCTACCCAATGGATGTCGCATGAGTGCGGATAGGAAGAGTCGTGTGAAGGTGCGGATCGGAAGTCAGGATTTCGACTTGGAAGCGTCGTTATGACCATTAGCTGAATTCGATGTGATCTTCGGCATGGACTGGCTCTCAGAGCAGCGAGCATGCATAGATTGCAATTCAAAGGAGATCACTCTAGGAAGGAGCACCGATGGAGAAACCACGTTTGACGGTATGCGAGGAGCGAGAAAGACGCTGATGTCTGCTCTCCAAGTGGTTAAGGTGGTGAGAAAAGGCGCTGAGTTGTTCTTCACCTTGTTGGAGGCTTCGGAGCCAAAGCCCAGGTTATGTGATGTCCCAGTTGTAGCGGAGTACGCCGACGTGTTTCCTAACAAACTCCCTGGGGCTCCGCCTTATCGGGAGATTGATTTCTGTGTCGTGTTGGTGCCAGGTGCCAAACATGTGGCCCGCTCACCGTACCGGATAGCGCCAAAGGAATTGGCAGAGCTGAAGGTTCAATTGCAAGAGCTGCTAGAGCAAGGCTACGTACGTCCAAGTTCATCGCCTTGGAGTGCACCAGTCCTCTTTGTGAAAAAGAAGGACGGGAGCTTGCGTCTATGTATTGATTATCGAGAGCTAAACAAGTTGACCGAGAAGAACCGATATCCGATTCAAAGAATCGATGATTTATTCGACCAACTGGTTGGGTCGACGGTATACTCCAAACTGGACCTAAGGTCCGGTTATTTCCAGCTGCGGATAAGGGAATGTGACATTCCAAAGACAACATTCAGTACCCGCTTTGGGCACTATGAGTTCACGGTGATGCCGTTCGGTCTGTCTAATGCACCGTCGGCATTCATGGACTTAATGAACAGAACGTTCCAGGAGTATTTGGATCAATTTGTGATCGTCTTCATCGACGACATTTTGGTATACTCTCAGTCGAAAGAGGAGCATGTAGGGCATCTGCACGCACTTCTGAGCACCTTGAGGAGGAGTCAACTATATGCCAAGTTCTCCAAGTGCGAGTTTTGGCTACCGTCAGAACCATTCCTTGGTCACGTCGTTAGTGGAGATGGAATTGCGGTTGATCCGTCGAAGATAGAAGCGATCCGAGCCTGGCCTTTGTTGAAAAACGTAGCGGAAGTCCGAAGTTTCTTAGGACTTGCCAGGTATTATAGGCGCTTTGTGGAAAACTTCTCGAGGATTGCACTTCCTCTCACTAAACTGACTAGGAAAGATCATAAGTTTGTTTGGTCGCCCGAGTGCGCACGGCTTTTGAAGAGCTGAAGAGCCGTCTGACCACGGCGCCCATTCTATTCTCGCCATGTGGTACGGAAGGCTATGAAATTTATAACGACGCCTCGGGGAGTGGCTTGGGTTGTGCCCTAGTGCAGTTCTGAAAGGTAATTGCCTACGGCTCCCGGCAACTGAAGGTTCATGAGAGGAATTACCCGGTCCATGATTTGGAGCTAGCGGCTGTGGTATTTGCTCTTAAGCTTTGGAGGCATTATTTGTATGGCGTGAAGATCGACATCTTTACCGACCACAAGAGCCTCAAGTACCTACTGGATCAAAGGGAGTTGAATATGCGTCAGAGGAGGTGGATGGAGTTCCTGGGGGACTATACCTTCGACATCAAATATACTCCTGGAAAGGGAAATGTAGTTGCGGACGCGTTGAGTCGTCGGGCTCTCGCTCAAGCAAATTGGATTTTGATGCACGATGAGCGTCTAATCCGCGAACTAGAAGAAATGGAGATCATTTGTGCTGATAGGAGAGCGTCTGCTTCATCATGCTTGAACTGGACGGAGTTTCAATACGACCTTGCCGACCGAGTTCGACAGGCATTGGAGCTGGATGAGAGCATGAAACGCTATAAAGCGGAAACCGTTGATGGGTTAAACGCTAATTTCTCCTTCGAAGATGGCCTTATGTGGAAAGAGGGCAGATTATTCGTCCCAAACATTTGCACTCTACGGGCGGAGTTGATGTACGAGGCTCATCATACCAAGTACTCTATCCACCCGGGGAGTACGAAAATGTACATGGACATGAAGAAACTTTTCTGGTGGCCGGGTATGAAGAAAGACATTGCCCTCTATATGGCCAAGTGTAATACTTGCGCGTTGGTGAAGTCGGAATGTCAACGTCCCGGTGGATTTTTGAAGTCCTTGCCGATTCCGGAGTGGAAGTTTGATGATATCTCGATGGATTTCGTGCACGGATTGCCGAGATCACAACAGAGAAACGACGCCATTTCGGTGATCGTGGACCGATTGACGAAGGTATCGCATTTTATTCCAAACCGGAAGGATGATTCTGTAGAAAAGCTAGCGAAGCTCTATGTTGATAGTATTGTGAGACTACACGGTGTCCCTCGTAGCATCATCAGCAATCGTGACGGGCGTTTCACATCGAAAGATTGGAGGCTTATCCATGAACTGTTTGGCACGAAATTGAAGTTCAGCACGGCCTTCCACCCGCAAACGGATGGACAGACCGAGAGAACCAACATGACTATGGAGGATATGCTCCGAATGTGCGCTCTAGGTTTTGGAAAGAATTGGGAAGATCATCTCTATATGATCGAGTTCGCCTACAATAATAGCTACCAAGCCAGTATACAGATGGCTCCTTTCGAGGCCCTCTATCGTAAGAAGTGTCGCACGCCGTTGTCTTGGGCGGAAACGGGCGATACTAAGCTATTAAAGCGAAAGGATGTTGAGGAAGCAACTTTGACGATCCGAACTGTACGTGAAAGGCTATTGATTGCCCAGGATAGGCAAGCAAAATATTTCAACGCCAAGCATAGGAACCTAGAGTTCGCCGTCGGTGACCGGGTTTACTTGAAGATCAAACCGTTCAAAGGGGTATCAAGGATCCGACGCTTGAAAAAGCTCAGTCCAAGGTACTTAGGACCGTTTGAGATCGTGGAGCGTGTTGGTGATGCGGCTTATCGGCTTGCACTATCTGCAGAGCTGAGCGATATGCACGACGTGTTTCACATTTCAGTTTTGAGTAAGGCAGTGCAAGAGCCTACTCATATCATCGCGGTCGGCAAAGTGCCGGTTGATAGTGGGTTGTCGACGAAAGTCAAGCCTTTACGCATCGAAGATACCGAAGTAAAGCAGTTGCGGAACAAGTCCATTCGAATGGTGAAAGTCCGGTGGGACAATTGCGGCCGAGAGGAGCTCTCTTGGGAGAGAGAGCAAGCGATGCTTGCGGAGTACCCCGAGCTATTTCTCTCAGGTAATTTTTAACTGTAATTCCTGCTTTTACTGTTTTCGAAATTTCGGGACAAAATTCTTTTAAGGGGGGTGGAGTTGTAACACCCCAAAAATCGTAGTTCAGCGAGGTAGGCGGAGTGGTAGTGCTGCGCTCGGGATAGGCTAAAAAATTCCATAGCAGTTCTCTGCGCACGACCATTTCTCCTCTTCGCGCACGACTAGTGATCGTGCGCCAATGATCGAGTGTTAATTCGCAAGGAATCGGAGTTCTGTCTCGGGTAGTGCGCACGACCATTTCTCCTCTTCGCGCACGAGCAGTGATCGTGCGCCTGTGATCGTGCGCCCTGTTTATTCTGCTCCGCGAATTTGAGCGGAGAAGGAGATCGGTCCGTCCAAATCTTTTGGAATCCGATCCAATGGCTAGGATTAGATGCTGGAGGTCTTTAGGGATGATGAGAGGAGGTTAATCCTCATAATTTCTAAGCCTTTCTCTCTCCAAACCTAGAGAAAGAAGGAGGCAAGGAAGATGAAGGAGTGATCCCTCCATTGACGGAGCTTCGGAGCTCCATTTCGCGAGTCGTTTCCAGATCTGGAGAGTGCAGCCCGGTGCGGTCGTTTCCCTCCGTCTAGAATCTCGGATCCATGGCGAAGAAGAACGCTCCTAGGGTAATGATTCTTCCTCCCGATATTTTGACTTGTCATTTGTCCTCTCCTTCATTTCTCTATGCTTGCATGAGGAATCCCTTTCACCAAATGGGTGAAATGTAGGATTTCCTCAAGTTCTTCGGAACACCGGGTAGATTGTGTCCGTCCCCGGCATATTGCATGTAGAAAATCCGATAGTCGTGCGGATTTAGGCATTGTGTGTGAAGCCTATTCGTGGCTGTGAGCCCAAATCGGTGATGCTTGATTTGCGACGTTGCATTTAGGTTAGTCCTAGAATGCGTGCCAGAGAATGACTCCGTGAAATCATCTATAGTATTGCGGGATTTAAGTGTAGGCGTCTTGTGAAGATCCTACCGAAAGCCCCATGCTTTGAGATTGGATGAAGGCAAACCTTCACCATGAAATTGATGCGGAGTGTATTGTACCTCCCTTATTGAGTATTTGTGAAGCCTAGATCCTTGCGAAGGGGTTAGGTGTGTAGCTTATAAATTTTGTAGCACTTGAAAGTGCTAAACCCTTACGGGCCGAGGTGAAGCCGTACCCGCGTCGTGCGTTAGATCGCGACGATTAGAGCACGGGCAAAGCTAAACCGAACCCATTTCCATGCAGATCGGTAAGAGGTCCCTACCTTATGGAAGCCGTGTGATCATGGGAGAGGTCGTGGAAGGTGATTTACCTAGACCGACCAAAATCTCCTTTTACCACCTAAGGCGATGGCCATTACGGTGGAGTGTTTTGTGGAATTGATGTTGTTAGCCTCATGCGGTTGTTTAGGCGGTTGTGGGGAACCTTCGGGTGAACCCAACCAACATCATGTGCATACCTAGGTTCCCTCCTTTTGTTGCTCAACCTAGAAGATTGATTGTGCTTAAAACCTCACCTTGTGTAGTTGCACTTTCTTTATATTAGTGCTTGTGCTAGTATGGCTTGCTTGCAGGGTAGAAGCTCCGCCACCCCGGGAAAGGGGTGGATCGTTATAATTTGGTCAGCTGTGCTTACCGTTACCTTGTTTGCCACCGCTTGGTGGAATGTTCTTACGCAGGTGCAGGTGAGCCTAGTGGGAAATAGCGGGCGGTGGCCCTTTTGCTGAATTGGCCTTTGAAGGCCATCCTCCCTTTTCTGCTTTCTCATGTATTGCCGGCCTGCGTGCCGAAGTATGTTCCGAGTTTTGTACATTGGTGAATGTAAGGCCTTAAGGCCGTAACTCTATTTTATGGTTTCATTCCTATGATAGTGGACAGTTCTAAATGAAATGTTAAATCATTATGCTTCCTCTAGTGTTTAGTATACTCTGTTGTAGTTCTTTCTGTTTATCACCTTTTAACTCCTAGCTAGTGTGGTTTGTATGGCGTGGGGTCCCGGCCGGACCTACTGTTATACAATTCATACTGGCAGGGTGTACAATTTGGTATCGGACTTAAGGCGTCGATCCGTAGTTTAGCGAATTCGGGACGAATTCCTTTTAAGGGGTGGTGTGCACGGGATGTGCATTCACCTAAAACGACAAAAACTAATAAGAATGTCCACTTAGGAATGGAAAAAAACATACTTGTTTGCGGAACCTGAGCGTTCCATGATTGTTGTTTGCTATGTTTTCAGTCACTAAATTGTGTCTTACACGATTATAGGTGACTAGGAGTGGTGCGGGGCCGTCTCAACCCCGTAACACTGCTTAAAGTAGTGGGTCGGCTGAAGTGCCAGCGACCACTCCTCCTGCTGAGATGATCAGGTTAATCGCAGAAGCTGTCTTCGCGATGATCAATGCTCAACCGCAAAGGCTTGCACAACCTGTTACGCCTAATACAAATGCGGCCCCGGTGATCGAACCTGCAGTGGAACCTGCGATGGAACCGAGGGTTGAGACCCCTGTGCCAGTGGCTGCAGTGGAACCTGCGGTGGTGCAAAGGGTGGAGCGTCCTGTAGAGCGTGTAGCCGTTGCGCGAGCGTGTGATCAACAACTGCAACACTTTCTAAGCTTCCACCCTCCAACTTTCTCGGGGACCAGATCCCCAACGGAGGCGGAGTACTGGCTTTCAACTGTTAGAAAAACTCTAAAGGCGACAGCAACAGAAGAATCTATGATGGTCACTTTAACCACCTTCCTCCTTAACGGAGATGCAGAGCGTTGGTGGGCCGAACAGGAAGTGCACAAGTTTGGAGGCAAAGAGATTACCGAGATCACGATAGCGGAGTTCTCAAAGTTATTTCTTCAAAGGTATATTCCTTCTGCCCAACGCATCGCATTGCAGAACCAGTTTCTGAAGTTAACTGAAGGCTACAGCTCGGTGGATGAGAACTTGCACGAGTTCACTAAACTGGGTTGATATGCGGGGCCTATGATGGAAGATGAAGAGACAAAGACGAACAAGTTCTATGAAGTTCTTCGGGACGAGTTCAGGATGCTCCTTGCAAGCCCAATGACGTTAGGTTTCCATGTGATGGTCCAAACTTCCAGATCCCTGGAGTTGGACATGAAGAGGGTGCAAGCAAAAGCTGTGGCAAAGAAACCTGAGTTTCATGTGCCGGCCTCTCAGTCCAAGTCAGAGTTCAGAAAGAACAAAAGGAAGTTCAAATCGGCGGAGCAAACTCGCTCAAATGTTTCGGGAGCAATGACTGTGCGGGGTCCTATCACGTGTTTCACCTGCGGGAAGGTGGGACACAAGGCCGCGGTGTGTCAAAGTGGTCCCCCGAAGGCAGAGAACCGAGCGTTGGACTATGCTCGTGCTGCGGAAAAGGGTAAAGCTGCGGAATCTTCGGCTTCCCAGCACATTATTCCGACTCAGCTGAGAGTCTATTCGCTTGGCCAGCAAGAAGCTATACGACAAACTGATGTCGTCACAGGTATGAATTGAAAGTTAGCTTTTACATAGCTAGTTGTGATTATACTGTTGTGCAACTGTATGTTTTATTCATGTGCAATTAGGCTTTGTCCTAATTTTCAACTATCCGACGAGAGCTCTATTTGATACGGGTGCATCGCACTCTTTTTTGTCTGAGGACTTCGTGGTGCGAATCGGAGTGCCGTCTACCTTCATAGATGATAGATTGGAAGTAGTTCTACCCAATGGATGTCGCATGAGTGCGGATAGGAAGAGTCGTGTGAAGGTGCGGATCGGAAGTCAGGATTTCGACTTGGAAGCGTCGTTATGACCGTTAGCTGAATTCGATGTGATCTTCGGCATGGACTGGCTCTCAGAGCAGCGAGCATGCATAGATTGCAATTCAAAGGAGATCACTCTAGGAAGGAGCACCGATGGAGAAACCACGTTTGACGGTATGCGAGGAGCGAGCAAGACGCTGATGTGCTGCTCTCCAAGTGGTTAAGGTGGTGAGAAAAGGCGCTGAGTTGTTCTTCACCTTGTTGGAGGCTTCGGAGCCAAAGCCCAGGTTATGTGATGTCCCAGTTGTAGCGGAGTACGCCGACGTGTTTCCTAACGAACTCCCTGGGGCTCCGCCTTATCGGGAGATTGATTTCTGTGTCGTGTTGGTGCCAGGTGCCAAACATGTGGCCCGCTCACCGTACCGGATAGCGCCAAAGGAATTGGCAGAGCTGAAGGTTCAATTGCAAGAGCTGCTAGAGCAAGGCTACGTACGTCCAAGTTCATCGCCTTGGAGTGCACCAGTCCTCTTTGTGAAAAAGAAGGACGGGAGCTTGCGTCTATGTATTGATTATCGAGAGCTAAACAAGTTGACCGAGAAGAACCGATATCCGATTCAAAGAATCGATGATTTATTCGACCAACTGGTTGGGTCGACGGTATACTCCAAACTGGACCTAAGGTCCGGTTATTTCCAGCTGCGGATAAGGGAATGTGACATTCCAAAGACAGCATTCAGTACCCGCTTTGGGCACTATGAGTTCACGGTGATGCCGTTCGGTCTGTCTAATGCACCGTCCGCATTCATGGACTTAATGAACAGAACGTTCCAAGAGTATTTGGATCAATTTGTGATCATCTTCATCGACGACATTTTGGTATACTCTCAGTCGAAAGAGGAGCATGTTGAAACCGATTTCTCGGTCTCGAGTGGAGCTCGGGGCCCTCACCGAAATGAGGGGCAGCTAGCCCTTACCGGTCCCTCGGGAGAGGTAAGGTTGATGACTCGAGCCAAGAACGAAGACCCTAGTCTCAGCAAGGAGGTCCCTCCACTAACCCGGAAGATCGTTGAGCGCTTCCCCTCCCAAGCCAAAGCTAAGACTCGGGCACCTTGGAGAGCTAGAGAGCTCAAACCAAAGCGACCTAGGAAGAGAAGAGCTCAAAAATAATGAACCGGTCCTCTTCCAAGGTGCCCTTTGAGGTCTATTTATAGATTTTAGTTTTGTGGCCTGTCAATAACCAAATCCCGCTGTCCATTCTCACTATCCGCACACCGGATTGGTCTGCTAACAGCCAAACTCCGCTGTTCGGAGAGGCTAAACGCAGACCACCGGGGGCCTCTTGGTAAAAATCCCTTCCTGGACTTTTACGGGGCGAGCCAGCCCGCTTCGCGACCTCCCTCGCGAGTGGAGCTCGCGAGCCTCTGGGTCAGCGAATCCCAGAGGTATTATCGACACATTACATGGCTCGCTCGCCTGCACTACCTCGGCGAGTCCCAGGATGACTATCCGCTCTCACTCTAGGCGGGCTCGCCTAGCGAACTCCTTCCTCAACTGGTTGGGCTCGCCAATTGCGACCCGGCCAAGCCCCAAAATGGCTATCCGCACCCCAAAATGGCTAACTGTACCCCAGGTGGGTCTGCTAACAGCCAAGCTCCCTTGTTTGAGGAGGCTAAGGGCAGACCACCGAGGGTAAAATGGTAAATTGACCCTACTGATTCATGGATAAGGGATTGCGAGAACATTACGATCGGAGCTCTCGCCTGCCTTCTCGCGGATCCTGTCCGTGACCCCTCCTCTAGGGGGTAGCGTTGCGAGAACCCCGCTGAAGGAGCTCTCGCGAGCCCTCTCGCGAATACCGCCAGCGGCATCCCCTTTGGAGGGTGGCCTTGCGAGGACCGCGCTAGCCCATTTTGGTGGTCTGCTGAGGTCTCGTCGGCTGGGGGTTAATCTCAGCGAGGTCTGGATCTCGCCACTCCCGTCTCGCTTGATTTCTTTATCCGGCGAATATCGGGGTTGTACACAATCCCCGCTCTTCGCGAGGACTAATGTCTTCGCGAAGAATCGTCCAACCCCTGATATTCGACCGCTCCTGGATGACCTGTCAGGAATCTTTTGTGGGACCCACCATGCAGGTTATAAATATCATCCCGAACCCCCATGGGTGCACGTCGCTTCTTTTCCCTCCTTTCCCGTTCTAGCTGCCGGGAGATGCCGATTTCCGAAGAGGCAGAGGCTCGCCTGAGGGCGATGAGAGCCGGCGGGCTACCTCCCACGACCAGGGTACCCGCCTGGATGAACCGGCAGCCTCCTGCCCAGTCGCCAAAAACCAAGAAGGCGAAGGCGGTTCGCCTCTCTGGAGACGACTCCGTGACGCTGGACTCCTCCCCGGATGATCGCCGCCCCGGGAAGGTATGAGTTGTTCGAATTCACGTCTATAAATTGCTCTTCATTCATTTTCACCCGCAGGATACTTTGCCGAGCGAGATTTGTGAGGAACGTGCTGAGGGGTCTCGGAAAAGCCCTCAGGTGGACATGAATCTCGCAGGAAAAGACATCACTGGTACGATCTGGATCTCGCATGCTGTAATATTTATGTCTAAACATATGATCTCTGTTACTATTTTCTTACAGTCCCGCCTCTGAAGTCCCCGATCCGCCCGTCGTCGCGACCTCCATCTCCGCCGCCTCCAGATAAAATCGTAGAGAAGCCCGGGTTCCAGCTCCTCACGAGCGAGGAGACGGGTGGCCCCGCACCGCCAAAGATTCCCCCGACCAGCAGTACAGCTTATCCTGCCAGACTGGGCAAATCCCTCTACCCCCATTATGGAAACGTGTTTCAGGGCCGTCCTTCGGTTTCTCGCCCCCCTCTAGGTAAGTGTTATGACCTCGCCGACAGTTTACGTGATCTTTCGCTCATTACCTGACCTTTGGAGATCTCGCAGATTCTGCCGAGAACCCGCACACCGATTCTGAACTGGGCGACGACGAAATGTCCCCCCTTCCTGATCAGGTGGAAGATTTCTTAGGGGATCCGCGAGATCCTGAGATGATGAAACGGCGGGCCGCGGAGCTTTTGCGAAAGCACGGGCGAATGTTGATGGATCTCAACATGCAGGCAAGACGGGACAGGGAAGCTGCCGAGGATAGACATGCGGTCCTGATGGAGGAATGTGCGAGGCTTCGTCAAGCGAGACACCGTGATCAGGATGATATCGCCTCGACGCCGGAGGTACACATAGCGAGGATGAGGGACTACGCCTTTCTCACGGATCGGGAGGGTCGTTTGGCGGAGGAATATTATAACTCTAGGGCTCCGCCGAGGTCAGGGTCGCGGGGTGGTGGTCGGTGGAAATGGCTCCCCCACGATTCCCGCTAGTTGTTATGTCATGGATTTAATTGCAATGGATGTCGCTTGTTGTTAGAAAATCTCGCTACTGTGGGTGACTTGCGTAATTGCCATTTATATATATTGGCTTTATTTCTATTGACAATAAGTTGTATCTGTTCTTTATGACTTCTCGCTCGGCTGCTGGCTAGTCTGCTTTATTTCACATTACATTGCTCGTGCGAACCCTCTATTTTTGCCAAAGATATGTCTTGAAAGTGTTGATTACGCTAACCCTGCAGGTATTTATCCCTCGCGGACATGACCCGATGTTTTTTGTTGATATGCGTGCTCGTCGGCGCTTGGACTTCTTCCCGCCTTTTTGCTTTTGCTATAAATAAGCGGTGTTTATCGAGCCAACCACCGCATTTATTCTTGATCCTCTTCTTCTCCTTTTGCAGAGCTCTCGCTATTTCTCGTTCTCGCCTTTTTTCGCTTCTCGCAGGTTCGCAAGATGGGTGGTGATGCGGAATCGGAGGGACGGCGAAGGATTGCGAAGGCCTTCGCCGAGCACGGATTCTTTAACTGCAACCTAACAGACGAGGAGTATTTCAGCGCGGTCGCTGATTACGTCACCCCCCCATTCGAGGCGCGCCGCCCCAGCGAGGATGACACGATCAACGATCCGTTGGTCGACGAGTTGGCCATCCCCATCGCCCACTTTGCGGTTGGTTTGCGCCTTCCATTGTGGCCGGAGGTTCGCCAGGTAATCCTCGCTCTCGCTTACCTCTTACTCATTTTGACACTCTAGTCTCGCTCGCCGCGTGAATTAATCTCGCTCTCTGTCCTTAGGTGCTCAAGCACTACGGCGTAGTTCCTGGTCAGCTCACACCCAACGCCATGGCGGTGATTACTGCCTTCGCTTGCTACCTCCGCGAAGAGCGAATAGAGTTCAGCCTTCCCGTCTTCAGAAAGGCGTTCTCCTTCCGCGCCTACAAGGATGGGACCGCGTATTTCGTGGGTACGGGCCCGAAAGTGGTTGAGACCGTCAACAAGGCCCACTTCTGGGCCCAAAAGTTCGTCATCGTCAGGGGGAACTTCGGCAACGTTCCCTTTTCGCCGGTCCAACATGGCGAGACCACCTATCGGCCCACCGCCCTGGGTGGGCATGAAGCCCTCCTCCATCAATTCCTAAACAAGAAGAACTTCGAAGTCGCCTACCTCCGCCAAAACCTGGACACGTTGCTCCCGGTTCTCGCCGGAGAAGGTATAGATTTTTGCCTAATATGTCCGCCTCAATTCGCAAGTTTGTCATATTAATGCACCTGTTTATAGGCGAGCGAGATCTCCCCCTCCGTCCCCCTTACGCGAGCAACCGGAAACCTGATGCTCTCATGTCCCTCGCTACCATGGGGGCCGAAGCTTGCCGAGGCGAAGCCACCCCGGCCGAGCACCCCTCTCGCAAGAGGCAGGGAGCTTCCGGTGGTCACGGCGCGCCCCCAAAGTCTCCGCCAAAAAAGAGGAGTAAGAAAAGCGCAGCCTCGCTTGCTGCACCGAAAGGTAAGGAGCCTCGCGAGGCTGCCTTTGATGAGTTTGACCTTACTGGTCTCTCGGTGGGCGAGGACGAAGAGCCTGGCCAGGAGCCGACCAGGACCTCGGTCCTCCCTATCCCGGTGAATCATTACAATTTCGGGCTCGGCCAGAGGCGTCGAGACGAGACTGGCGAGCCCCTTGTGACTTGGAAACCAGAGACCAACCGGGTGGACATTTCTTCTATCCTCCCCTCCTGGGTGGAGAAGGAGACCGTCAGTGGCCACGCCTTCGATTTCTCATTCGCTCTCTACGGTCGCGAAGACGCGGGGTCCTACAAGGATGAGACTGCGAGGACTCTCGCCTATGAGAGCGCGAGGTCCCAACTGCGCTCTGCTGAGCTCGCCCACATGACGGGGAGGCGCTGTCTACAGCTTGAGCTTCAGAACGTGGAGCTCGCGAGGGCCTACCAGGGAATCCTTGCCGAGAACACGCAGCTGAAGGAGAAGCTCCTCGCCGCGGAGGGTGGGGTGGTGAGTTATCTATACCTCCAACTTCCTTTTTCTCTTAGCGCCTTCATCTCTCTAACCGGACCTGCTAGCAGGATGTCGAGGACGCCGGGAGGGCCAACGCTCGCATCAAGGATCTGGAGAGCGAGGTGACCGGGTTGAAGGCTTTGAACAGCGACCTTACCCGTGCCGTTGTCCCCCCCTCGCCTCGTCGTGTAAAGGAAGACCGGCGAGCGCGAGACGAAGAAGTCCGCGTGGGGTCGATAGAGTCGGCTCGCTACATTTTCTCGGTGGCGAAGGCGATTGGCCTCTTGGCGGACGACGCAGCTGACATGACCCTGGAAGACATCGTTCCAGAGCTCTTCCTCCCCCTCCCGCCAGTGAAGGACAGCGATGATGAAGAAGGATCCGCAGGCGATTCCTGAGGCTCGCCGACTTTCTCATTTTGTGTTGTAATTTTTGATTGGCGAGGTTGCCAAAAAGTTGTAACCGAACTCTAAAGTGTTGAATATAAATTTTTGCTTTGCTCATCTTGTCTCGCCCCCTCTTTTTTTTTGTATTGTTATTTTCATGTGTTGAATGTCCCGCTATTGTTTATCTCATCCTTCGCTTTCGCGGAGGTCATTCTCGCGCCGCACGCTATTGGGTAGGTGCGCTCCGGACGCTCCGGCTGCTTGGATCTCTCGCCGTTTGCCTTAGGCTTGTTGCGCTTTTGGGTATCTGTCTCGTAGGGTATTTTTTCTCTTGGCGAGAACTCGCCTCTTACCTAGTGCAGGCGACCTTTCTGCCGAGGACTAGATGTTTGGGATCGTATGAGATTGATCCTCGCTACTTGCGTAGTATTATACGCGACCTTTCTTGGCCGAGGACTAGATGTTTGGGATCGTATGAGATTGATCCTCGCTACTTGCGTAGTATTATACGCGACCTTTCTTGGCCGAGCGGGCATGTCCGACGAGCGAGACGGTTTGCCGACAAAAGACGTCAGCCTACCATTTCTCCCGAAACCGCCCGGAACCCCCCGTCTAGATGAGAGCCCGGGAGCGGGATCGATCTGGGGCATTCCAGCTCCAAAGTATCCAACCTTGCCAGCCTCTCCAGAGATCAACCAGAACCCCCCGTCTGGGTGAAAGCCCGGGAGCGGAATCGATCTGGGGCATTCCAGCACCATCGTATCCAAGCTTGCCAGCCTCTCCAGAGATCAACCAGAACCCCCCGTCTAGATGAGAGCCCGGGAGCGGAATCGATCTGGGGCATTCCAGCACCAACATATCCAACCTTGCCAGCCTCTCCAGAGATCAACCAGAACCCCCCGTCTAGATGAGAGCCCGGGAGCGGAATCGATCTGGGGCATTCCAGCACCAACATATCCAACCTTGCCAGCCTCTCCAGAGATCAACCAGAACCCCCCGTTTAGATGAGAGCCCGGGAGCGGAATCGATCTGGGGCATTCCAGCACCAACATATCCAACCTTGCCAGCCTCTCCAGAGATCAACCAGAACCCCCCGTCTAGATGAGAGCCCGGGAGCGGAATCGATCTGGGGCATTCCAGCACCAACATATCCAACCTTGCCAGCCTCTCCAGAGATCAACCAGAACCCCCCGTCTAGATGAGAGCCCGGGAGCGGAATCGATCTGGGGCATTCCAGCACCAACATATCCAACCTTGCCAGCCTCTCCAGAGATCAACCAGAACCCCCCGTCTAGATGAGAGCCCGGGAGCGGAATCGATCTGGGGCATTCCAGCACCAACATATCTAATCTTGGCACAGCAGCAGTCAGAAACACAACGAACGAAAGTAAGATAATGATTGAATGACATAATAAAGTTTTTAAGGGTAGAATCGTTTCAAATCATCCCCACTTCGAGCTCGGTCAAGGGACATCCCTTCCACATCCTGGAGGTGATACCCCCCCGACTTGAGCACCTCGCTTATAATATACGGGCCTTCCCAGTTTGGGTTAAGCTTACCCACTGCGGCCCCTCTTCCGGCCGCATCGACCTTTTTCAGGACTAGGTCCCCTTTCTGGAAGTGCTTGATCCGGATATGTTTGTCAAAATATCGGGCCATCCGCCGCTTGACCTCTTCCTGCCTGATGGTGGCCAAGTCCCGGAGTTCTTCCACCAGGTCCAAGGACAGCCTCTGTTCTGCATTATTACCCTCTAGCCACTCTTCATCCCCTTCGCTCGCAGCGGTCACCCGGGGGGTCTTCACCTCAAACTCTATGGGGAGGACGGCCTCTGACCCGTGAGAGAGCTTGAATGGAGTCTCCCCGGTGGCGGTATTCGGAGTAGTCCTAATGGCCCAGAGGACGGAGGGTAGTTGTTCTACCCAACTTCCTCGTAGGTTTTCCACTTTCTTTTTGAGCAGGTTGACGATTATCTTGTTCGCGGCCTCCACTTGCCCATTGCTCCTTGGGTGGTGGACCGAAGCGAACCTGAGGTCAATGCCGAGCTGGGTGCAAAAGCTAACAAATTCTTCACTTGCAAACTGTGGCCCATTGTCTGTTACTATGGCTAGTGGGAGCCCGTGCCTGCAGATTATTTCCCCCCACACAAAATTCCTTACAACCTGAGAGGTTACCTTAGCTAGCGCCTTCACCTCTACCCACTTGGAGAAGTAGTCAATCATGACTAGCAGGAACTTCCTCTGACCGCTGGCTTGGGGGAAGGGGCCGACCAGGTCTAACCCCCATATGGCGAAAGGCCAGGGAGCCGTGATGGTCCGGAGTCTCTGAGCGGGGAGGAGTTGGAGCGGAGCGTAGAGTTGGCACTTCTGACACTTTCTTGTGAACTCTGCTGCATCCTTGCTGAGAGTGGGCCAGAAATAGCCTTGTCTCAACACCCTCCCTTCCAGGGTCCGACTCCCGGAGTGACTGCCGCATTCCCCGGAGTGGATTTCTTCCAGCACCCTCGGGACCTCCTTCTCGGAGACACAGCGAGCCAGGAGTCCCGAGAGAGTTTTTCTATGTAGCCCCCCTGCATGCAAAGAGTAATATGCAGATTTATACCTGAAGCGCCTCTTGTCCACTTCCTTTCCTGGGAACTGTCCGGAGGATAGGAAGGTGATGAATGGATCCATCCATGAGGCCTGCTGATCCACTTCCATCGACTCTCCCTCTTCGATAGAGGGCCGGAAGAGTTCCGAGGTAGTCCCCCCTGCCCGAGGACCGAACTTGGCTAGGAGGTCCGCCTGGGTGCTCTCCTCCCTCGGCACATGTTTAATCGAGAAGGTGCGGAACTGTCCGATGACCCCCTTAACCTTTTCTAGGTATAGCACGAGGGTTGGGTCCTTTGCCTCGAACTCTCCTTTGATCTGGCACGCTACCACCATGGAATCCGTGGAGACCTCCACGTCCTGCACACCCAGTTCTTGGGCCAATCGAAGGCCCGCTATCACTGCTTCGTACTCCGCCTGGTTGTTGGTAATTGGAAAATGGATGTTCAAGGCTTGCTCAATCCGAGTCCCCTGAGGACTCACTAGGACTATTCCCCCCCCCCCCCCGAAGGAGTGTTTTCCCGACGCTCCGTCCACCAACATCTTCCATGCTTCCGGGGAAGGTGGCTCGTGCTCCTCCACTTCGGCCGCGTAGTCGGCCATGAAGTCTGCCACTACTTGAGCCCTGATGGATGTCCTGGGTACGAAGGTGATATTGAACTCGCTTAATTCCACGGACCACTTTGCCAACCTTCCTGAGTGTTCCACCCCTTCCATGATTTTGCGGAGCGGATGGCCGGTCACCACTTTAATTGAATGGGCTTGAAAGTAAGGCCGGAGCCTCCGGGCCGATACCACCAAGGCGAAGGCTAACTTTTCTAGGATTTGGTATCGGAGTTCCGCCTTCTTCAGCACTCGACTAACATAGTAGATCGGGAACTGTTTCTTCCCCTCCTCTCGGATTAGCACGGAACTTACTGCCTCGGATCCTACCCCTAGGTATAGAGATAGGTCCTCTCCCGGTCTCGGTCCCTGGAGTAGAGGGGTTTTAGTGAGCTGTTCTTTCAGGGCTTGGAAGGCCCTCTCGCACTCCGGGGTCCATTCGAACTTCTTGTTTCCCCGCAGTACTTTGAAAAAAGGTGCACATTTCTCTCCCGCCTTGGAGAGGAATCTACTGAGCCCAGCCAATTTCCCTGTGAGGCTCTGGACCTCCTTCGGGTTCTTCGGCGACTCTAACTCCATTACCGCTTTAACTTTGTCCGGGTTGGGCTCCACTCCCGTAGGGGTGAGCAAATGGCCCAGGAACTTCCCTCGGCTTGCCCCGAAGACACACTTCAAGGGATTGAGCTTCATCTTGTACCGCCGCAGGGTCCCGAATGTCTCTTCGAGGTCTCGGAGGTGGGTCCCGAGGTCTCGGCTCTTAACCATGAGGTCGTCGACATAGACCTCTAAATTTCTTCCTTTCTGTTCGCGGAAGACCCTATCCATCATCCTTTGGTATGTTGCCCCGGCGTTCTTGAGCCCGAAGGGCATCATCTTATAGCAATAACATCCATCCCCCGTGATGAAGGAAACGTCCTTAATGTCCGGGGGATGCATGCGGATTTGATGGTAACCTGAAAAAGCATCTAAGAAGGACATTACAGTAAAACCGACGGCTGAGTCAACCAGCACGTCGATTCTAGGCAAGGGGTAGCAATCTTTCGGGCATGCTTTATTAAGAAGTGAAAAATCGATACACATACGCCACTTACCTCCGCCCTTCTTTACCATAACGACGTTGGAGACCCAGCCTGGATACTGGATCTCCGATACAAATCCGGCCTGCAGGAGTTTGCCCACCTCCTCGCGGATGGGCCCTTCTAGCTTGTCTGCGACGGCTCTCCTCTTCTGGCGGATGGGACGGGCACCGGGGTCGAGGTTGAGGCGATGGCACGCCACATCTGCATCGATCCCGGGCATTTCGGCGGCGCTCCAAGCGAAGACGTCCACGTTCTGTTGCACGCAGGCTAGAATCTCCGCCTGATCTCCTGGGCTGAGTCCTCCGCTGACCCGGACTTTTTCCACCACCCCCAGCCGGGTGACGACCTCGAGCTCCACGACCTCGTCCACGGCCTCCAACCGGGACTGCTCCCCCCAAGCCTTCTCTTCCCCGGCACAAATGGGAGCTTGAGTCTCTTCCTCGGCCTCCTTCCCTATCATCATCAGCCCTTCCGCCCTTTCCTCCTGGGCCTTCTCCTCTTCTTCCTTTCTCTCCGCCCGGGGTATCTCAGCCACCCCTTCCTGGGCATGAACTTCACCTCCCTTCTTCTCTTCAGCCACCGCCAGACCTCCGACTTCGGCTACCTCTTCCATCACCTTGTCCCACTCCTCGGCCTCTCCCATCCAGGAGATGGTGTTGACAGCCGTCACGTAGCACTGTCTTGCCACCTTGGGATCCCCCCTGACCCGCACCTGGACCCCTCCGTCGTTGAACTTGAGGCACTGATGGAAAGTGGAAGGGACGCAACGGAATGCGCTGATGAGTGGCCGTCCGAAGATGGCGCTGTAACTGCTCGGGGCGTCCACTATGACGAAGCGACAGTTCCGAGACTGCCCACCCAGGGTCACATGGAGCCCCACCCCTCCTTCTACTTCCTTCCTCTCCCCCGAAAATCCGAACAGAGGGCCATCCGAGGCCAACACCCTTCTGGGCTCCACCTCCATTTTGTCGAATGCTTTCTTGAAGATGACATTGACCGAACTCCCATTGTCCACTAGGATTCGGGAGACGGTGAAGTTCTCGATCGCCGTCTGGATGACCAGCGCGTCGCAGAACGGGTCTTCGTAGCTCGGCATGTCCTTTTGGGTGAAAATAATTTTTTCGGTCGGGGGTGGAGCGGTGGATGTTGACGCTACGCTCCGGCGGTAGATGGTATGGAGGCTAGCCTTGCGGGTTGCCTCCACCCCTACCCCCCCATGGATCACTCCGATCCCTCCTCTATTCCCCAGATCTGCTCTATCCTCACATCTTTCCTCCTCCTCCTCCCGAGGTTCCACCTCCACGATTCTTAATGGCTGCTGCGGTGGCGGCGCGGGTGCTCGACCCCTCTTCACCTCCAGGAACTCCGGACAGGTGTCCGTGGAGTGGCCTTCCACATCGTGGAAGATGCAGTAGGGCACCGCCGTTTCCTTGGCCTCGGCCTCCGCCACCCTATTTCTCCTTCTCCTAGCGGCCGCCGTTTCCGCTTCTCCTCCCCTCCCTCTTCCTCTCCCCCGGCCAATCGCCATGGCCTGTTGAGGTGGGGGAGGTAGCTGCATCGGGCCTTGCCTCCACCCCAACTGGGGGGGCCTCCACTGACCCTCGAAACGGTTACCCCTTCCTGGGCCGTAACCCCTTCCCTGCCCCTGCATTCCTCCACCTTGCGGCCTCCATCCCCCTTCCGGGGCCCGGGGCTCTTCCCTTCTTCTGACCTCTTGCTGCCTCAACTCCGGCTCACTGAGCTTTGCAAGCCTCTTGGTGAGCTCGGGGTTAGCTTCTTCGCTCGCTACTTCCTCCTCCACCCTCTCCATCAACTCCTCATAGGAGACGGGGGCCTTCCTCTTCAACGCCATCTTGAAGAAACTTTCCTTCAACCCGACCGTGAAAGCGAGTTGAAGTGCAAACCCAGGCACCTCCTGAGTGAGCTGCACTTCCTCTTGGAACCGATCCGCATACTGAGCCAACGTCTCCCGGGACTCCTGCTTCACCGCGAAAAGAGAGTCAGCGTCCTTCTTCCTTCTCTTTGAAGTCGAAAACCTTAACAGAAAACTTCGGCGCAGGTCCTCGAACGCGTAGATAGAGCCTACCGGAAGCGAATGAAACCAGTCCCTGGCCTTCTCCTTGAGAGTGACGGCGAAGAGCCGACACTTGAAGGCATCGGACATCGGCCTAATGGAGACCGAGTCCTCGAAAGACTGCAGATGCTGAACTGGGTCATCTCTGCCATTGTAGTACACTCTATCCCATTCTCCGAATCCCGCCGGAACGGGCGCAGACAACACTAACTCGCAGAAGGGGCTTCCCCCTCCTACCATCTTCTCTCGCTCGGCTCGCGGACCTAGCTCGCTCGCCAAGCTCGGGATCGCACTCGCGAGGGCGACGCTCGCCTGAACCACCCCGGCTGTCGTCGCGTCTTCCTGGCGTGCGCTCGCCTGTGTCGTGCTCGCTGGGGCAGAGCTCGCCGGCACCGAATTCGCCGGCGCGGAGCTCGCTAACACCGGGCTCGCCGGACTGGCGAACAACACTCGCCCTTCCCTGTCATGTCCTGGTTCAATGGCAACTTCTTTTCCAGCCCTTCCTCCTGGTGCCTTCTCGCCGACTGTTGTTGGGGGAGTGGTCGCCTGAGGTGCCGGGGTCGCGAATTCGCTCCGCAGAGCCGTGACCGTGAACCCCAAAGTGTCGAGCACCTCCTTCCTGAAGTCCGCGAACATCCTAGCCATGGCCTCCTGAGGGGTCTCGCCGAACTCCTCGCCCTGCTCTTCATCTCCAGCCATAACTCTTCTCTGGGACTTTCTTGAACCAGCCGCGCTCCACGCTCACCGCACCAAAATGTTGAAACCGATTTCTCGGTCTCGAGTGGAGCTCGGGGCCCTCACCGAAATGAGGGGCAGCTAGCCCTTACCGGTCCCTCGGGAGAGGTAAGGTTGATGACTCGAGCCAAGAACGAAGACCCTAGTCTCAGCGAGGAGGTCCCTCCACTAACCCGGAAGATCGTTGAGCGCTTCCCCTCCCAAGCCAAAGCTAAGACTCGGGCACCTTGGAGAGCTAGAGAGCTCAAACCAAAGCGACCTAGGAAGAGAAGAGCTCAAAAATAATGAACCGGTCCTCTTCCAAGGTGCCCTTTGAGGTCTATTTATAGATTTTAGTTTTGTGGCCTGTCAATAACCAAATCCCGCTGTCCATTCTCACTATCCGCACACCGGATTGGTCTGCTAACAGCCAAACTCCGCTGTTCGGAGAGGCTAAACGCAGACCACCGGGGGCCTCTTGGTAAAAATCCCTTCCTGGACTTTTACGGGGCGAGCCAGCCCGCTTCGCGACCTCCCTCGCGAGTGGAGCTCGCGAGCCTCTGGGTCAGCGAATCCCAGAGGTATTATCGACACATTACATGGCTCGCTCGCCTGCACTACCTCGGCGAGTCCCAGGATGACTATCCGCTCTCACTCTAGGCGGGCTCGCCTAGCGAACTCCTTCCTCAACTGGTTGGGCTCGCCAATTGCGACCCGGCCAAGCCCCAAAATGGCTATCCGCACCCCAAAATGGCTAACTGTACCCCAGGTGGGTCTGCTAACAGCCAAGCTCCGCTGTTTGATGAGGCTAAGGGCAGACCACCGAGGGTAAAATGGTAAATTGACCCTACTGATTCATGGATAAGGGATTGCGAGAACATTACGATCGGAGCTCTCGCCTGCCTTCTCGCGGATCCTGTCCGTGACCCCTCCTCTAGGGGGTAGCGTTGCGAGAACCCCGCTGAAGGAGCTCTCGCGAGCCCTCTCGCGAATACCGCCAGCGGCATCCCCTTTGGAGGGTGGCCTTGCGAGGACCGCGCTAGCCCATTTTGGTGGTCTGCTGAGGTCTCGTCGGCTGGGGGTTAATCTCAGCGAGGTCTGGATCTCGCCACTCCCGTCTCGCTTGATTTCTTTATCCGGCGAATATCGGGGTTGTACAGAGCATGTAGGGCATCTGCACGCACTTCTGAGCACCTTGAGGAGGAGTCAACTATATGCCAAGTTCTCCAAGTGCGAGTTTTGGCTACCGTCAGAACCATTCCTTGGTCACGTCGTTAGTGGAGATGGAATTGTGGTTGATCCGTCGAAGATAGAAGCGATCTGAGCATGGCCTTTGTTGAAAAATGTAGCGGAAGTCCGAAGTTTCTTAGGACTTGCCAGGTATTATAGGCGCTTTGTGGAAAACTTCTCGAGGATTGCACTTCCTCTCACTAAACTGACTAGGAAAGATCATAAGTTTGTTTGGTCGCCCGAGTGCGCACGGCTTTTGAAGAGCTGAAGAGCCGTCTGACCACGGCGCCCATTCTATTCTCGCCATGTGGTATAGAAGGCTATGAAATTTATAACGACGCCTCGGGGAGTGGCTTGGGTTGTGTCCTAGTGCAGTTCTGAAAGGTAATTGCCTACGGCTCCCGGCAACTGAAGGTTCATGAGAGGAATTACCCGGTCCATGATTTGGAGCTAGTGGCTGTGGTATTTGCTCTTAAGCTTTGGAGGCATTATTTGTATGGCGTGAAGATCGACATCTTTACCGACCACAAGAGCCTCAAGTACCTGCTGGATCAAAGGGAGTTGAATATGCGTCAGAGGAGGTGGATGGAGTTCCTGGGGGACTATACCTTCGACATCAAATATACTCCTGGAAAGGGAAATGTAGTTGCGGACGCGTTGAGTCGTCGGGCTCTCGCTCAAGCAAATTGGATTTTGATGCACGATGAGCGTCTAATCCGCGAACTAGAAGAAATGGAGATCATTTGTGTTGATAGGAGAGCGTCTGCTTCATCATGCTTGAACTGGACGGAGGTTCAATACGACCTTGCCGACCGAGTTCGACAGGCATTGGAGCTGGATGAGAGCATGAAACGCTATAAAGCGGAAACCGTTGATGGGTTAAACGCTAATTTCTCCTTCGAAGATGGCCTTATGTGGAAAGAGGGCAGATTATTCGTCCCAAACATTTGCACTCTACGGGCGGAGTTGATGTACGAGGCTCATCATACCAAGTACTCTATCCACCCGGGGAGTACGAAAATGTACATGGACATGAAGAAACTTTTCTGGTGGCCAGGTATGAAGAAAGACATTGCCCTCTATGTGGCCAAGTGTAATACTTGCGCGTTGGTGAAGTCGGAATGTCAACGTCCCGATGGATTTTTGAAGTCCTTGCCGATTCCGGAGTGGAAGTTTGATGATATCTCGATGGATTTCGTGCACGGATTGCCGAGATCACAACAGAGAAACGACGCCATTTCGGTGATCGTGGACCGATTGACGAAGGTATCGCATTTTATTCCAAACCGGAAGGATGATTCTGTAGAAAAGCTAGCGAAGCTCTATGTTGATAGTATTGTGAGACTACACGGTGTCCCTCGTAGCATCATCAACAATCGTGACGGGCGTTTCACATCGAAAGATTGGAGGCTTATCCATGAACTGTTTGGCACGAAATTGAAGTTCAGCACGGCCTTCCACCCGCAAACGGATGGACAGACCGAGAGAACCAACATGACTATGGAGGATATGCTCCGAATGTGCGCTCTAGATTTTGGAAAGAAGTGGGAAGATCATCTCTATATGATCGAGTTCGCCTACAATAATAGCTACCAAGCCAGTATACAGATGGCTCCTTTCGAGGCCCTCTATCGTAAGAAGTGTCGCACGCCGTTGTCTTGGGCGGAAACGGGCGATACTAAGCTATTAAAGCGAAAGGATGTTGAGGAAGCAACTTCGACGATCCGAACTGTACGTGAAAGGCTATTGATTGCCCAGGATAGGCAAGCAAAATATTTCAACGCCAAGCATAGGAACCTAGAGTTCGCCGTCGGTGACCGGGTTTACTTGAAGATCAAACCGTTCAAAGGGGTATCAAGGATCCGACGCTTGAAAAAGCTCAGTCCAAGGTACTTAGGACCGTTTGAGATCGTGGAGCGTGTTGGTGATGCGGCTTATCGGCTTGCACTATCTGCAGAGCTGAGCGGTATGCACGACGTGTTTCACATTTCAGTTTTGAGGAAGGCAGTGCAAGAGCCTACTCATATCATCGCGGTCGGCAAAGTGCCGGTTGATAGTGGGTTGTCGACGAAAGTCAAGCCTTTACGCATCGAAGATACCGAAGTAAAGCAGTTGCGGAACAAGTCCATTCGAATGGTGAAAGTCCGGTGGGACAATTGCGGCCGAGAGGAGCTCTCTTGGGAGAGAGAGCAAGCGATGCTTGCGGAGTACCCCGAGCTATTTCTCTCAGGTAATTTTTAACTGTAATTCCTGCTTTTACTGTTTTCAAAATTTCGGGACAAAATTCTTTTAAGGGGGGTGGAGTTGTAACACCCCAAAAATCGTAGTTCAGCGAGGTAGGCGGAGTGGTAGTGCTGCGCTCGGGATAGGCTAAAAAATTCCATAGCAGTTCTCTGCGCACGACCATTTCTCCTCTTTCGCGCACGACCAGTGATCGTGCGCCAATGATCGAGTGTTAATTCGCAAGGAATCGGAGTTCTGTCTCGGGTAGTGCGCACGACCATTTCTCCTCTTCGCGCACGACCAGTGATCGTGCGCCTGTGATCGTGCGCCCTGTTTATTCTGCTCCGCGAATTTGAGCGGAGAAGGAGATCGGTCCGTCCAAATCTTTTGGAATCCGATCCAATGGCTAGGATTAGATGCTGGAGGTCTTTAGGGATGATGAGAGGAGGTTAATCCTCATAATTTCTAAGCCTTTCTCTCTCCAAACCTAGAGAAAGAAGGAGGTAAGGAAGATGAAGGAGTGATCCCTCCATTGACGGAGCTTCGGAGCACCATTTCGCGAGCCGTTTCCAGATCTGGAGAGTGCAGCCCGGTGCGGTCGTTTCCCTCCGTCTAGAATCTCGGATCCATGGCGAAGAAGAACGCTCCTAGGGTAACGATTCTTCCTCCCGATATTTTGACTTGTCATTTGTCCTCTCCTTCATTTCTCTATGCTTGCATGAGGAATCCCTTTCACCAAATGGGTGAAATGTAGGATTTCCTCAAGTTCTTCGGAACTCCGGGTAGATTGTGTCCGTCCCCGGCATATTGCATTTAGAAAATCCGATAGTCGTGCGGATTTAGGCATTGTGTGTGAAGCCTATTCGTGGCTGTGAGCCCAAATCGGTGATGCTTGATTTGCGACGTTGCATTTAGGTTAGTCCTAGAATGCGTGCCAGAGAATGACTCCGTGAAATCATCTATAGTATTGCGGGATTTAAGTGTAGGCGTCTTGTGAAGATCCTAACGAAAGCCCCATGCTTTGAGATTGGATGAAGGCAAACCTTCACCATGAAATTGATGCGGAGTGTATTGTACCTCCCTTATTGAGTATTTGTGAAGCCTAGATCCTTGCGAAGGGGTTAGGGGTGTAGCTTATAAATTTTGTAGCACTTGAAAGTGCTAAACCCTTACGGGCCGAGGTGAAGCCGTACCCGCGTCGTGCGTTAGATCGCGACGATTAGAGCACGGGCAAAGCTAAACCGAACCCGTTTCCATGCAGATCGGTAAGAGGTCCCTACCTCATGGAAGCCGTGTGATCATGGGAGAGGTCGTGGAAGGTGATTTACCTAGACCGACCAAAATCTCCTTTTACCACCTAAGGCGATGGCCATTACGGTGGAGTGTTTTGTGGAATTGATGTTGTTAGCCTCATGCGGTTGTTTAGGCGGTTGTGGGGAACCTTCGGGTGAACCCAACCAACATCATGTGCATACCTAGGTTCCCTCCTTTTTGTTGCTCAACCTAGAAGGTTGATTGTGCTTAAAACCTCACCTTGTGTAGTTGCACTTTCTTTATATTAGTGCTTGTGCTAGTATGGCTTGCTTGCAGGGTAGAAGCTCCGCCACCCCGGGAAAGGGGTGGATCGTTATAATTTGGTCAGCTGTGCTTACCGTTACCTTGTCTGCCACCGCTTGGTGGAATGTTCTTACGCAGGTGCAGGTGAGCCTAGTGGGAAATAGCGGGCGGTGGCCCTTTTGCTGAATTGGCCTTTGAAGGCCATCCTCCCTTTTCTGCTTTCTCATGTATTGCCGGCCTGCGTGCCGAAGTATGTTCCGAGTTTTGTACATTGGTGAATGTAAGGCCTTAAGGCCGTAACTCTATTTTATGGTTTCATTCCTATGATAGTGGACAATTCTAAATGAAATGTTAAATCATTATGCTTCCTCTAGTGTTTAGTATACTCTGTTGTAGTTCTTTCTGTTTATCACCTTTTAACTCCTAGCTAGTGTGGTTTGTATGGCGTGGGGTCCCGGCCGGACCTACTGTTATACAATTCGTATTGGCAGGGTGTTACATAGTGATGAGCTCTTTCTTCAGAATTATGAAGGAAATGATTGTGAATCTCAAAATTAAGGATTGCTAAAAATCCATCTCCTCCCTTTTATAGGGATATTTAATAATGGTCATTTCCCTGGATGCCTATTATGTCAGAAATCATCTTTCCATAATGCTCAGCTCGGATTGGCCCAATCTGTGGCGGAACTAAATGATGTAACGCCAATATCACACTTTAATTTGAATTCAGGCCTTTCTGGAAATCGACTAGATTTCTGGTCGAATCATCTTGATGTCTAGTCGAATGCAATTCTTTTGGTCGAATTTGAACTATGCATAACTTTAGTTCAAACCTTCTGCACGAATCATCTTGGTGACTTTGGTAATCTATAAGACAATATTTTACTACTTCAGTCTTCTAGCCGAATCTTCTGCACAAATCATCTTGATGACTTTTTGTGGTCTTCAAGATGATGATTAACTGCTTCTGTGTTCTAGTCGAATCTTCTGCACGAATCATTTTAATGACTCTTTAAAGTTTACAAGACGACATTTGACTGCTTGGGTATTCTAGTCGAATCTACTACACAAATCGACTTGATGTCTCTTTATAGTCTTGAAGACAATAATTGATAAATTCTGTCTTCTAGCTGAATCTTCTTCACGAATCTACTTGATGTCTCTTATAGTCTTCATGAGGATATTTGATTATTTCTGCCTTCTAGTTGAATGATAAGCCTATCAGGTCAAATCTGCCTTTATACTTATGAGATGTCGTGTTGGTTCCTCGACGACATTTCACATGACCTCGATGATAAATTCCTTAACCAAATTCTTCCTTAAATGAATTTCTTCCAAATATCTATTAAATTCCTCCAAGACAATATGAGAGCAATTAAGCCATGTCAAGACGATATCGTCTTGGATAGTATATTACTAAGATGATATTTGAAGATTGTCCTTTTTCTTCCACACAAGGCGATATGAGACTAGATGAGAGTAAAGAAGATGATATTATCCTGAAGCTTAAGGTATTTAATTTGATATCAAAGCATTTAATCACTGACATTTAGACTCTCCAAGATGATATTTCTCTTAGCCAATATCTACATTTAGACTCTCAGCATAGATCTTTTGCTTTAGCTCAGTTGTTAGATCTTTATTCCTGATGATAATGAGTTAGTGACAAGTCAAATATAGTCTAGATCATAGGTCGACATGGTGTTTTGCACAATGAGGGATTATAGAGACAAAACTATGTTTGATGACACCAAGTCCAGTCCAATGTTAGGCTTGCACTGTCTAGTACTTGAAAGTAATATTCTAAAGCAAATGTGTCAAATACAAAGTGTATTTAACTTTGACTTGCAGACTTCTTCAGATTATAAACATTATTATAGGTATGGTTCCCAACACTCTCCCCCTATTTGAAGAAGTCAGAACCTCACTCAAAGTTAAACTACACATACAAATATTAAAGAAATGATATAGAGAATAGAGAAAACATTCAAAATATCACATATATAAAAGTCTCAAATATTTGCAAATAGATTAGTAAAAATTACATTTGCCCTTAGCACATCTAAACTTAAAAGACCTTCTTCATCCCTTCATCTTTCTCCATTTGCCTTTGTCTGTCAAAGAAACTTAAAGGTTTAGGAACGTAGGAGTTGGGGATAGGAGGAGCATTATTTGGTAACGTTCCCTCCTTCTGCTATTTCATGTAAAATTTTCTCTGGACTTCAGTATTAATGTGCTTGGTCCATTCATCAATGGGATAGTATTAGTCAATATCTTTTCCAATGCTTCCAAAGTCGTACCATCTTTGTAGAATTATGTTTTTGACTTTGGACTCCTTATTGAGAGGCTAGAATCAATAACTCTAGCTTCCTCTCTTCTTCTCTTGGCAGCAAATTCTTCTTCTGACAGTCTTTGCCTCTTCTGCTGACTAGAACCAGCTTCCACCTGTGTGCTTTCAGAAATATTCAAAGGACTGTTACTATTTGGAGGCTCAATCATTATGGGATTGAGTCCCAGGGAGTGATGAAGTGCATTCACTATCCAAATAGCTTATTCAGCTCCAATCTTCTCCCCCTTTCTGACTTCTCCAAAAATACTTATTTGAATGCCCTTTGAGGAGTCTTTCAGCTTCTCAGATAAAGTCTCATTCGTGAACTCTTGATTGTTCACACATCTGTTCATTATGACCTTATAACTGTCAATAATTTTCTTAGTGATCCAGTCAACTAAACTTTCTAGGACTTGCTCTACTTTTTGATGATATTCCAGGGTCGAATCCATCCTGGTACCTTGAGATTAAAGTGCTTTCAAATTACAATCCTGTAACACCCTACCAGTACAGACAATATAACAATAGGTCCGACCGAGACCCTACGCCATATTAAGCACACTAGCTTGATGTTAAAAGATAATAAACAGAAAATAACTACAACATAGTATAAACAAGCGTAAGCAGAAGCAGTCATTAATATTAATTTCTGAATGTCCACCATCTAAGGGATGACACAATAAAGTTATGGCCTTAAAGCCTTACATTCAACTATGTAAATAGCTTAAGAACATGCATCGGTACACAGGCCAACATCTTAAGGAAAGCAGTATAACAAAGGCTGGCCTTCAAGAGCCAACACAACAAATGGCTTCAGCCCGCTGCTTTCCTCTCGGCTCACCAGAACCTGCACCATCCCCAAATAAGAGATAAATGAGGGTCAGCTATGATCTGACCACAAATTGTGTACCGATCCAACCCCCCCCCCGGCCATTCTAGCTGGCTTAGGGCAAGGCAATGCTAACCTGCAAGCAAGTCGTACATGCAATATGTAATAATATAATGAAATTACATCTACTCTACACAATGTGAGGTTTTAAGCACAATCAATCTTCTAGGTTGAGCATCAAAGAAAAGGGAACCTAGGTATGCACATGATGTTAGTTGTGTTCACTTGGAGGATCCCGGTAACCGCCTAAGCAATTGCATGAGGCTAACATAACATCAATCCATAACAATACAAACATGGGTACTCATAATCACGCATTTCATGCATGCTAGGCATGTCTCCAAAGTACTCTTTCACAAGTACCAACACCACCCGAAGGTATACAACATTAGGTGGGAAAATAGCTTTTGGTCAGTCTAGGTGAACACCTTCCACGACCTCTCCCATGATCGTACGGAGCAGAAGAGGTTGGAACCTCTCACCGATCTGCATGGAAACGGGTTCGGTTCAGCTTAGCTCGTGCTTTAGTCATCGTGATTTTTCACGCAATGCGGGTACGACTTCGCCTCGTATCATACGGGTTAAACACGTGCTACATAAAATATAAGCTACGCACCCAATCCATCCAAGAGGACGTAGGCTTCACAAACATTTCCAACGAATGAGGCACAAGACCACTCTACATCAAAACTCGTGGTGAAGGTTTGTATTCAACCACAACCCAAGCTTGGGGCTTCTGTTAGGCACTCCAGAAGATGCCTAAACCTCAAGTCCAGCAATATGATAACATATATCACAGAGTCATTCTCCAGCATGCATTCTAGGCTTAACCTAAATGCACGTCACAATCAAGCATCACTGATCTGGGCTAAGGACCACGCATTGGCTTCACATAGAATGCCTAAATCCGTACGACTATCAGATTTCTATATGCAATAAATGTCAGAGATGGACACAATCTACCCGGAGTTTTGAAGAACTAAAGGGAGTCCTGCACTTCACTAGTTAGTGAAAGAAACTACCCTATGCAAGCATAGAAAATGCATGAAAGGACCAAAACACATCCGAAGACCGGGAGGAAGGATCATTACCCTTGCCAATCTTTTTGGCGCCATGTATCCGAGATTTCAATCGGATGGAAAGAACCGCACCGAGCTGCTCTCTTGGATCTGGAAATGTCTCGCGATTCAGAGCTTCGGAGCTCCGTTAATGGCAGAAAGAGTCTCCTTCTTCCCGCTTGGCTTTCCACCTTCTCAAGCTTAGAGAGAGAGAGAGAGAGTAAAGGTAATAATGAACCTAAATTTCACTCTCTATTGGTCTTTATGACATTCACACTCATGCCAGCCGTCAAATCAACTTTTCACGCGGATCGGTACAGTTGCGATGAGAATCTGGATGGCATACTTCCTTCAATTTTAAAAGAGGGGAAACAGTCCTCTGTCTGCGTTCGTTGAGGACACTTAATAATTCGTCGAAAGGTTACAGTGTTCGTTGAGATCACTCGACAACATGCCAAACTTGAGCAGTGTCATAGTGTGAACTCGACGAAATGCTGAACTTGAGTAGTGAAGTCGAGTGAACTCGATGACACCCCGAACTTGCTGTTGTGTCGATGAGTGAAATTAACGACACGCCAAATCTACACTGTGTTCGTCTAGATCACTCGATGACACTTGGCAAATAACTTCACTTCTATTCCATTTTCAAAAAGTGGGGTGTTACAACTCCATCCCCCTTAAATGAATTTCATCCCGAAATTACGAAAATAGTTAGGTACAAAAAAAAATTATACCTTAGAGGAATAGCTCGGGGTACTCCACAAGCATGGTTTGCTCCCTTTCCCATGAGAGTTCCTCTCTCCCACAATTGTTCCAATGGACCTTTACTATTCTAATGGATTTGTTTTGTAACTGCCTCACTTCGGTATATTCGATGCGTATGGGCTTGACTTTTATCGCTAGCCCACCATCTATCGACATTTTGTTAACTACAACGATATGTGTAGGCTCTTTCACATCCTTTCTTAACACTAAAATGTGAAATACATCGTGCAGACCACTTAGCTCTGCTGATAGAGCTAGTCGGAAGGCAGCTTCACCAATGTGTTCCAACATCTCAAATGGTCCTCCGTACCTTGGACTTAGCTTTTTCAAGCATCGGATCCTTGATACTCCTTTGAACGGTTTTATCTTCAACTAAACCCAGTCTCCAACGATGAACTCGACATTTTGGTGATTCGTATTATAATACTTCACTTGCCTATCCTGGGAAATTAGCAACCGCTGTTGTATCGCCCGTATTGATGTATTGGTTCATCCACGTCTTTACGCATCAACAACTTTGTGTCGCCCATTTCCGCCCTAGACAAAGGCGTACGACACTTTCTACTATAAAGGGCCTCGAAGGGTGTCATTTTAATACTTGCTTGGTAGCTGTTGTTGTAGGAAAATTCGATCATATAGAGATGGTCCTCCCATCTCTTTCCAAAATCTAAGGCGCACATCCGGAGCATGTCTTCCATCGTCCTATTGGTCCTCTCGATCTACACATCCATTTGTAGGTGGAAGGTCGTGTTAAGCTTTAGCTTGGTACCATATAGTTGGTGAATCAACTTCCAATTGTTTGATGTGAAATGCCCAACTCGATCACTAACGATGCTACGGGGAACTTTGTGTAATCGTACAATATTATCTATGTATAGCTTGGCTAGCTTTTCCACGGAATCGTCCTTCTGGTTCGGAGTGAAGTGCGATACTTTCGTCAAACGATCAATGATCACCCAATTGGCATTGTTTCCATGCTGCGATCTCGGCAATCCGTGCACGAAATCCCTCTAAATATCGTCGAACTTCCATTCCAAAATTGGCAAAGTCTTTAAAAACCCACCAGGTCGTTGACATTTAGCTTTAACCAACGCGCAAGTATGACACTTGGTTACATAGAGAGCAATGTCTTTCTTCATTCCTGGACACCAAAAGAGTTTCTTCATATCCATGTACATCTTTGTGATCCCCGGGTGAATCGAGTACTTGGTAAAGTGAGCCTCGTACATCAATTCTTCCTGAAAATTGGCTACTTTCCATAGGTGAAACATGACATGGGACCCTGTGTAGTAGTTGTTCCCAATATATTAAAGGGAGCTAGTTCCACGAACCTCAACTTCCTCTTATTCCATCTAAACTCCGACTTTGACTGAGAGGTCGGCACATGAAACTCTGACTTCTTTGTATTGAAGCCTTTCGCACGCTGCAACCTTTGCATATCCAATTCTAGAGATCTGGAAGTTTGCACCAGGACATGAAAGCCAAAAGTCATTGGGCCTGCCAGAAGCAGCCTCAACTCATCACGAAGTCCTTCGTAGAACTTATTCGACTTTGTCTCCTCATCTTCCACCAAACATCCCGCATAGTGACTCAGCCTGGTGAACTCATGCATGTAGTCGTCTACCAAATGATCACCTTGAGTTAACCGCAAAATTGGTTTTGCAATGCAATGCGATGGGTAGAGGGGATAAACCTCTGGAGGAATAATTTTGAGAACTCTTCCATCGAGACATCAGTAATCTCTCTACCAGCGAACTTGTGTGCTTCTAGTTCTTCAATCTAAAGCATTGCCTCTCCATTTAGAAGGAAAGTGGCTAAGGTGACCTTCATTGCTTCCTCGGTTGTTGTTGCCCTTAGAGATCTCTTTACTCTTCATAGCCAATCATCTGCCTTTGTTGGGGATTCGTTCCCCGAAAAGGTTAGAGGATGGAAGCTCAAAAAGTGCTTCAGTTGTTGGTCACGGGCTCATCCCATGTCTATAGGATGGACTCGATGTTCCACCCTAGGCTCCACTGCAGGTTCCACTATAACAACTGGCACTGGGGATACATCCGGAGTAGGAGTAGTAGGATGCGCAACATGCCCTGGAAGATTATTGACCATTGCTCGGAGCGAACAATCTGATAATTTCCGTAGAAGGAGTGATCGATGGCACCTCAATGGACGCACAAATTTCAGCAATGTTACGGGGTTGAGACTGCCCCGCACCAATACTAGTCACCTTTAATTGTGAAACACACAATTTAGTGTCCGAAAACATAGCAACAAACTACCATGGAATGCTCAGGTTCCGATAACAAGCATGTTTTTCATTCCTGAGTGGACATTCTTATTAGGTTTTTATCATTTTAGCTGAACGCACATCATGTGCACACCACCCCATAAAAAGGGATACGGCCTCGAAATCGTTAACTACAGATCGATTCCTAAAATTCGATACCAAAATGTAACAACCTACCAGTATAAACAATATAACAATAGGTCCGATCGGGACCTCACGCCATATTGAGCACACTAGCTAGACGTTCAAAGATGATAAACATAAAATAACTACAAGAGAGTATAAACAAGCGTAAGCAGAAGCTGTCATTAATATTACTTTCAGAATGACCACCATCTCAGGAACGACACAATTAAGTTATGGCCTTAAGGCCTTTCATTCAACAATGTAAATAGCTTAACAACATGCATCGGCACGCATGCCGGCAATTCAGGGAAGCAGTAAAACAAAGGCTGGCCTTCAAGGGCAAACACAGCAAATGACTTCAGCCTGCTACTTTTAGCTCGGCTTACCAGCAGCATCACCATCCCCAAATTAGAGGTAAATGAGGGTAAGCTAAGAGCTAGCCACAAACCTCATAACGATCCCCCCCCCGTCCATTCTAGTCGGCACAGGGGCGGGGCACCACTAACCAGCAAACAAGCCGAACATGCAATATGTAATAATATAAGGAAAGTGCATCTACTCTACACAAGGTGAGGTTTCAAGAATAATCAATCCTCTAGGTTGAGCATCAAAGAAAAGGGCACCTAGGTATGCACATGATGTTAGTTGGGTTCACCCGGAGGATCACCGCAACCGCCTAAGCAACCACACAAGGCTAACATAACATCAATCCATAACAATACAAGTGTGGGTACTCATAACCACGCATTTCATGCACACCAGGCATGTCTCCAAAGTACTCTTTCACAAGCACCAACACCACCCTAAGTTATACAACCTTAGGTGGGAAAAGATCTTTTGGCCGGTCTAGGTGAACACCTTCCACGACCTCTCACATGATCGCACGATGCATAAGAAGTTGGGACATATCATCGATCTACATGGAAACAAGTTCGGATCAGCTTTGCTCGTGCTCTAGTCGTCGTGATCTATCACAGGACATGGGTACAGCTTCGCCTCAACCCGTAGGGGTTTAACACATACAAGTGCTACACAAAATATAAGCTACGCACATAATCCTTCCAAGAGGACATAGGCTTCGCAAACATAAGCAATGATGGAGGTGCAAGACCACTCCACTTCAAAACTCGTGGTGAAGGTTTGCATTCAACTACAACCCAAGCATGGGGCTTCCGTTAGGCTCTCTAGAATACGCCTAAAACTCAAGTCCCGCCATACGATGACATATTTCAAGGGGTCATTCTCCGACATGCATTCTAGTCTTAACATAAATGCACATCACAATCAAGCATCACCGATCCGGGCTAACGATAACAGGTAGGCGTCACACAAAATTCCAAAATCTGTACCACTACCAGAATTCTACAAGCAATAAATACTGGGGATGGACACAATCTACCCAGAGTTCCGAAGAACTAAAGGGAGTCCTAGACTTCACTAGTTAGTCAAAGAGACAACCCTATGCAAGCATAAAAAGGCATGAAAGGACCAAAACTCATCCTAAGACTGTGTGAAAGAATCGTTACCCTTGCCGCTCTCTTTGGCACCATGGATCCGAGATTTCAATCTGATGGAAAGAACTACACCAGGCTGCTCTTCGTAGATATGGAAATAGCTCGCAATTCGGAGCTTCGTCAATGGCGGAAAGACTCTTTCTTCCTCTTTGGCTTTCCTCCTACTCTAGCTTGGAGAGAGAAAGAGAGAGTGTAAAGGTAATAATGAACCTAAAGTTCAATATTTATTGTTCTTTAAGGGATTCAAACTCATGCTAGCCGTCGGATTAAATTTTCACGCGGATCGGGACAGCTGCAACGAGAATCTGGATGGCATACTTCCATCAATTTTAAAACAGGGGAAAGGTTGCAGTGTTCGTTGAGATCACTCGACGATATGATAAACTTGAGCGGTGTCATCCAGTGAGCTCGACGACACGTCGAACTTGAGCAGTGTCGTCGAGTGAACTTGACAACACGCCAAACTTGCTACTATGTCATCAAGTGAACTCGACGACACACCGAATCTATGTTGTGTTCATCAAGATCACACAACGACACCTGGCAGATCACTTCTCTTCTATCCCATCTAGAAAAGTGGGGTGTTACAATCCACTGTTGTTCCTACCTTGGTGAACCAACAAGTGATTTGAGCATTGGCATGGTCAATCTCATCCTTCATCCCCTTCATCTGAGCGTAGATATCTTCCTTGAAGTCCTTAAGTCCTTCACCACACTCTCAACATATGATTGATAATGAAGTATTTCTTTTGCTAGTAATTCTTTAATTTGGCATCTTTAGGTTGTGGAGTAGATGTACTTGGCTTGCTCTTTCTCAACCACCTTTCTTTGTAGATCTTGATACATATCATCCATTGCATCGTCATAAAGAATATCAGGGGAGACAAATCTTAGAACAATAACGCCTAGTCCTACTTTCTCAGGAACAACATCATCCATGACTTTCTTAGAAATTTCTAGGTCTGTTTGGACAGCCAACCCATTGAGCGTTGCTTCCTCAACCCCTAGAGCAGGGAGCTCACTTTGAATCTCAACCTCAACTGAAGCACCTTCTTAAGTAGCTTCATGTCTATCATCAACTACAGTTATAGACTCAGTAGGATCAACATTATTTGGAATAATGCCGACAATGTTCCTGATTTGAAGAAGCTCTCACAACATAGATGAACACATTTGTATTTGATGCAAGTGTTTTCTTGTTAACATGATTTCAGGTATATGAAAGGACAAGTTCAAAATACGGCTAGACTTAGTGTCATCAGACATAGACTTTCTGATGTAATCCATCATTGGGCAAGACACCATGTCGACCTATGATCTAGACTAAGTTGAACTTATACTTACTCTCTAGAAATATGTGAACATAGTCTTGAAGCCAACCAAATGAAATGAAGTCCGATAGACAAAGTAAGAAAATCAGATGTCAAAATTCGACTTATCATCTAGTCGAATGACTAGATGGTCTAGCCGATCATGCAAAAGAGTCAAGTCGAATCGGTTAGACATCAATAGAAACAGGCTAAGTTGGAATTAAACTGAATATATAGTCGAACGCCTAGATGGTCTAGACGATCGTACTAAAGAGTGAAGCTGAATTGGGTAGACCTCGATAAAAAGCACGAAGTCACTCTTGGCAACGATTCAACTAAACGAATGTGCATGAGGTTCAAGAAGAATCATGCGGAAGAAGACTGAGAAAGGTCTAAGTACAAAGTCGACCAGAAGTTATGATCATCCAGAAGAATCTAAGTCATTCGTATAGAAGACTTTTATTGAAAAATATGCTAAGTCAAGATTCAACTTAATGATAGATCGATCGTGTACAAGCGACAAAGCCATTCATGCTAATACACTTAGAATACAAAGCGCCTGTGGAGATTCGACAAAATAGAAGAGCGATCATGCTGATAAATCAGGACGATTCGTGTAGATGATAAGTAAATAGTATAATGTTCCTATAGAACATCTACGCGATCGTGAAGACAGGTTAAGATAATTCAACCTAAAGAAGCATAGAGAAAATAAGTCTTCAACAGAATTACGCTATGTAAAAATTTGATTGAATAAGAAGCCGATTCGACCAGATGAGTCTAAATTTACCAGAACAAGCATTGAAGGAAGAATTCGGCTGAATAAGGAGTTTTTGACAAGAAAGGTTGAATTCTGCCAGAAGCATGCTATGAAGATAGAATTCAACCAGAACAGTTAGATTTGACCAAAAAGGCTAAATTCGACCAGAAGGCCACTATAAAGAGCAAATTCTACTAAATAAGGAGGTTTTGACTAGACATGTTGAGTTCAACTAGAAGCAGACTATGAAGAACACATTCAACTGAATGAGATGAAATTTGAGTAGATATTATTGAATTAAAGAAAAAGGACGAATTCAAATTGAAGCATTGATTTGGCATTTTCTCCATTAATGTCGTCGCGGATTGAGTAAGTGAATCACGTCTGATAGGGAAGAAGATCTCAGACTTAATGTCAGTACTAGTATAGACCGTTAGACATTCTTGTCTTATAAAATGTGATGTGATGCTGATGAAAACCTTAATCATTAATCGCCTAATCGAAAAATCAAATAGAAAAGCTTTTCGGCTGCAAAAAGTACTACTCTATTGAAAATCTTAAGGAAGGAGAAGACAGGCAGAAGGAAAATCAGTAATCTTCTCCAAGAAGAAAGGTCGATCGAAGTTGATGTCTCATATCAAGGATCGTTCACCTAGAAGAAGAGTTTTCATCAAGTGCAGAAGATAGTTTTACTATTTCATCCAAGTTCTCTTCAAGAAGACTTTAGTCGAAGCCATTCTTCATCAAGGCTAACAGAAGACTCCAAAACATTCAAGCTTATCATTTTGAGTCTATAGAAAGTTTGTTAAAACTTATTAAAACCATATAATCTATTTGAGATCTGAGTTGTAGGATTCCATTGTGGAATTTGTGTTGTAGGGCCCTGCGTGGTCTGAGTAGGAGACTAGGTCTCTGAGGTGGGAAGCCAGTGAGTTCTTCTGAGTTGTATGATCTTGTGGGATCTGAGGTAGGAGACTTGGTCTCTGAGGTAGGAAGCCAGACTGGGCCTCTAAGGTTTAGGGTTCTTGGGACCTGAGGTAGGAGACGTGGTCTTTGAGTTGTACGATCTACGAATCTGATTTTTGGTGGAGATTGCCGAGTTTAGCACACTGCTATATAGGCGAAGGGGGCAGTGGAGTACCCAAAGACACACTGTCTTGGGGAACCACTATAAATCACTGTGTGTTTGTCGTGTGATCATTCTGTAGATGTGCGATTGATGTGCATAGATTAATAATTCCATGATAAATTAAAAAATTGCCAACATCATCTATTCACCCCCCTAGGTTAAGACCCCCTTGGACTTTCTAGTGGAATCAGAGGCAGGTTGTTCAAAAAGAGCATAATAACTTAAACAAATCTACCCAGGGGTTTCAAGTGCACTGACCAATTCTGCTGGACAAATTAAAGATGAATATCAGAAACTCAGAGAAAATTGCTATCTGGAAGGAAAGGATAAAAATGTACATGGAAGCATGTAATACATGAACCTCCAGCATCAGCAAAAACAAATGTTAGAACAACCTTTATTCAGCCAATATGGGCATAAGTGCAAGATTATTAAATTCAGACAGTGAGTTTGAAGAATAAAACTATCGTGGACTCATGGGAGAAACTAACAATGAAAGACATGTTGACTCATATCTTGCATAGGTATGCATAAGTGCTAGAACATCTCATTCAAGTTATGATTCTAAAGAATGCTCATATTCTGGATCAGATAGTGAAACTGATTATGACAGTGACACTGATCTAACTGCTAAGTTCGATGTCATTCGAAAGGCACTAAAGAGAAGCAACCAATTGCTAAAATCTCAGGTTGAGGAGTTAAAGACTCTCAAGCCTCTTAGATTTGAGCTTGAAAAAAAGAATGAAGAACTCACATTACTTCAAAAGAAGTATGATGTGAAGGCTACATTAGTAAATCAAAAAGAAAGAGCTATCAAAGAACTTGAGGGCAATCTTCACACTAAAAGAAAGCCTGTCGGTAATTTCTCTCGACACAAACTATGTGGCCCATCATTGATAGATTATCAACACTAGATAGGAGTGGTGTAGGATACTCTGAAGAAACTAATAGTGGGAAAGTTTCAACAGATTCAATTATCTTTAAAAAGGTTGAATTGCCAACCAGTCCTTATGATCTAAACGTTTCTCAGGGATCGTCAAGTGTTGGTTCTGTTCGATCGGGTGGCCAACCTTAGAGGTTGGTGGGGTGAATAATATTTTCAATCAAGTAACAAAGATTTAACTAAATTACAGAAGGAATGTGCAATCTGGAGCTAGCGCTGGGCAGTAACTCTACCGCGTGGCGTTAGCTAAGGAAACAGCCTAGTAAATGCAGAATATTGTTTTAGGAATCACACTCCTCCAACCAATACACCACCAGAAAATTCACAGCCTTTTATGTAAGAAAATATAGAAATGTGATATCATTGAATAATTATAACAATGTTTACACGAAGAGACTTAGATCTCCATGACATCGGAGATTGGAGGCGATGAATATAAAAACCTTAGGTTTTCTATACCGACCCTAATCAAAGGATCGGTTGGCTCTCTCCCTTTCCTCCCCGGAAAGGTCATCGATCTGGCTCCGCATCTTCCTCCCAGGAAAAGTCTTAGAGCCCTCTAGATCTCCCAAATCCAGACATCCTCCCAGGACGATTTCCTACGGTATCCTCCCCGGATTCCGACAACCTCCCAGGTCGATTTTCCATCACAGAAAATAAAGAGGAAAAATGAATAACATAGTGGAGAAGAAAGAGATAGAAACTATTGCTCCCTCAAAAATAGTATTCTCCGTAGAGCGGTGAGCAATCAGTGCTTCGAAATATCATTCCTCTTGCACTCTATCAGCAACATATGGTCGTGGTAGACTTTGCTCTTCGGAGATCTTCAAACTCAAATGGGAGGGAGATAGTTCTCTTTTCCTTGCATGGAGATGTTGGTTCTCTACAACAAAGATAGTTGCGGAACCCTAATCACATAAGCATCTCTCTATCATTTTTAGGAAAAGAATCGAGAACTTTTATAGCTGATTCTTTATGTTACCGTCGGCGGTAGAGTTACCGCGTGGAGGTAGCATCTTTATGCATTTTCGCCAGCTGTCCAGCACCAAATCAGGAGGGTGCCGGAAAACATTCTCTTGCTTGTTGGATCTGATGGAGCTCTTAGAGGGGAGGGGGGAGAATAAGGGGTTTACTAATTTTTAAGTAAACTGACAGATTTTAGAGAAAATAGAAACTTTTTGGTTATGTCGCTAAATAGTTAACGTCGGGCGTTATCTCTCAAGAAAATATTTTTGCAGAAATATCCAAAGTGAATTTACTTGTGAAATACAATTCCTGAAAAATCGATATAATAAAAATGAATTTTATATTTCACAAAGGTGATTACAAAGATAGAATTTCAATAATGCCTGAAATTAAAGGCGACAAAGTGAAATTCACTTTATGTTCCATCATCGGTCCTTCTCCCAAGGATCGGTTGGCTATAGCCTATCTTTCCCCAAATAAGGCCTCTAGCCACCCCCTAGATCTACCCTAGACCTAGTCACCATGCACAAGGCAACAAATTTCACCATTCACTACCGTTACAAGAAAATATGAAAAGATAAAGTTAAAATCAGAACAAAAGACTCCATAGATTGAAGACCATTGAAGGAGATATTGAAGACACGTAATGATCATCATCGGAGTTGAAGCGAGCGTCCTTCTTCAAATTTGCCATTAGAAATCTCCTTCTCACTCTCGTTCCTCAATGGTGGTGTTGGGAGTGTTCTCTGAATTCGGGGATGAAATGATCTCTCTGAAGTATATAATAAAGACATTTTTTGATCCACTTTGAACAATGAAATCAGCTCTTTAAATAGACACTAGAGCTAACGTGTGGCCTTAAGAGTTAACGCCAAGATTAGTGATCGTGTATAGCAACCGCTGACATCGTGCAACCATCGAGATCGTGGCAGTTTGTGGACTCAACGTGTGTGTTAAGTGTCAACGCTGGCGTTGTCACTGCCTTCTCGACGCAATATCTTCTCCACATCATTCCCTTCTCGACATCATCCCTCTTCAACTATAGGTTAATGCAGGGCGTTAACTACTTAACGCGGGGCGTTAACTCTCTTTTCAGAGAATCGTCATCATTCACATCCTGTTCATAGGGTTATTTAACTATAGTACCTCCACATTATAAACACAAGCAAGATCAAATACATAATGTGATTTGTTATTTTCAAACTAAGAGATGTGGAACACAAGCTCCAACAATGTCCCCCTTTTGATAATAATAAATCCACTAATATGAAATAAAACATAATTAGAGTAGTGTTTATAGTATATGTTAAGCGTGTTAATCATGCATACTCCCCATATATGGATATCCCCCTACATGAATGCATTTTCTAATGTACCCCACCTGTAACATCCCCCAAATAGCTAGACCCCTAGAGTGGTTTTGTCATGACTAGGTCATGACAAAACCCTAAGAATCTTGAAGAGATCACTTGGCCTTAGGCTTGAAGGGGAAGAGTACCTTGGTCTGCAAATATCAGTTTCTAGTTACCAAGTTAGGGTTGGACTTAAGGGCCCCACATTGACCATTTGACACCACCATAGCATACATAGCCCTTTAGGGGCCCTTAGAGCAATAAGGACCCATTGGGGTCAACCAAAGAGGCCAAATTGACCAAAGTCAATCCTAACCCCAAATTGGTCAAAGTAGCCTAATTAGGGTCAATTGGCCTCCACCATGCCAAATTGACCTTGACCCTACCCTTATAAGGATATTAGGGACCCAATGGACTAAAAACCCCCACCATGGGGCCACCAATTTGGCCAATTTGACCAAAGAGAACTCTAGCCCTGTTTTGGTCAATTTGCCCTATTGTGGGTCAATTGGCCTCCACCTTGCCAAATTGACCATACCTAGACCTTCCTAACCCTTAAGAGAAGCCAATGGGTCACTACCCACCCATTGGGGCTAACCCAAACGGTCAATTTGACAAAAGTCAACATTATGTTATATTTAGGTCAAAATGACTTATTTTGACCTCATCAAGCCCAATTCACTTGGGATAGACCCAATTAAGGTGGTCCACCACCTAATGGGGTTTGGTGCTACAGAATTGGACATTCAATTTTAGGAAATTCGTCCAGGAGAGAGAAAGCCCTAATTTGAAAGAGAGAGAAGGAAGGGGGAGTTAATGGAGAATAAGAGGAAACCTCCCATCTCCTCCAATAATGGCACCATTCATCTCCTCTTGGGGAGAGGAGAAGTTTTCAACCTTCTCCCAACTGGATTGAGCCCCTATTCATCTCCCCCAAGCCAAAACCAAAATTACCTTGATGGCCATTAATGGCATTCATGGTTGTTACCTCCCCCTCTCCCAATCAAGGCCTTTAACATCTTCAAAAGAGTGTGAGGAGTGAAACCCCCAACTATTCTGAAAGTATTGTGCACTCTAGGCACGGATTGACATGGCTCCAAAAGCTCCCCGAGCTCCCATGGTGAACCCAAGATCTACAAGGAATTCTACACCAATTCAGGTTCGATCCCCTTCTCCTCCCCTAGTGTGTAGATCTGAATTCGATTGGACCTTGATTCTAGCCAAAATGGTCTTGCATCGAGCTTCCCAAAAGGTTTATTTCAGAGCTTTTTTTCCCTCCCCTAAAACACTATTCCGGCCACCTCCGGCCGGCAAACCACCGCCAAACGATGGCCACCACCTCAACGGAGGTGGTGGTGGCGGTGGCCGGCCGGGAAGGTGGTCGGATCGCCGATAAGATGGTTTGGGAAAGCTTCAGGAAAGGGAAATAATGGCTGTTGGCTTGATGAGGAAGCCGTAATCTGGAACGTCCAAAATCTGCCAAAAAAATTTATGATATAATAAATGATAATATTTTATGTTAGTTACTTACTTAGAACTATAAGTTTTTGAAACAGAAAAATGGATGCCTTAGAGGGCAAATCTGAAAATGTGTATGAGAGAGACTTTTGTAGACCTGGAAGTCTATTTCATTTTAAAATTTGTTTCAGCCCAAAAGGAGCACCGGAGCTCGCTGTAGAGCCAAAATGGTGGGACTAGTCCCAAGAGTAGGGCAACCACTCTTTCTTGCAAATCTTTTTATTGGTAAATGGTATGGCCCTGATATTTAAAAACTGGGCTAGTTACACCTACCCACACATCATACCCAAAGATGGGAATTTTATGGGAACCGTTTTCTAAGGTTTTTGTAATAATTTCATAAATCATACATTAATTAATTATTGGGACAAATGACCTCTAATGCCCTCCAAATTTTGGTGGGTACTCGTTAGGGTTATTATATGACCTTGGTAAAAATCTCAGACCAATTGGGACTGTTTTGATTGGGTAATTTGTCAATCCAAGTTTGGTCAAACTAGGTCAATATAGGGTATGGTGCTCATTTTGGTGGTATTGTGGTCAAATCTCATCACCATGAGTTGAAACCTTGTCCACTGGTTTACGATCACCTAAAACACCCCCATGAGTGGTTTGGGGTGGTGTGGAGGTTGTGAAGCCCTAGGACCCTAGATTTATCCCTAGGTGTGCATTTAGAACTTTGTGAAGGGCATGTGGTAAAAAGTCCTTGGATGGTCATAGAACTTAGGAGATATGTTTAAGGGGTGTAATTATGCCCTAGGGAATTTTGAGAGAATTATAGGAGAATTTATTACCCCTAACTTAGGGCATAACCCCTTTAGGGAAATTTCTTATAGGAGATAATTATATGCTCAAATGATCTTGGATGATGATGAAACCTTGCTAGTGCCTTTATAATCATATTTTGGACCTCTGGTAATTTTTGTGTAATTTATTAAATGATTTAACTAGTACTTCATTCACAGGGAAACTATTTTATCTTAGGCTTAAGAAAAATAATTGAGGGTCCAATACTCTTTGATAAATTATACAAATATGTGATAGGACATTTCAGGGCACTAGGAAGCTCTGTGAATTTTTATAGAATTTTTTGGAGACTTTTATCAGTAGGCTACTTCACAACTTATCCTAATTGGGTTTTGCTTAAAGAATTCTTTTAAGTGAAAAAATGGTTTTCATAAATTCTACAATTTAGTCAGTAGACTTTTCTGATGAGTACAAAGGTCTGGTAATTTTCGCAAAATTTTGGTGTAAGTATTTTTGGTGGTTCCTTCATAAATCTACAAATTTGGATATAAGTTAAATATTAAAAGTAGTGGACATTTCCTTATTGTAAAATTGTGATATTCAGTATTTATTGTATTTTTGGCATGATAGATTTATCTTGATTTTATGGGTGTCATATCATAAGAATAGACTACACTCAATGTTTAATTTCATACTTGGCCAATGTTGAGAAAATTAAAAATAAATGCCAAATAAATAAGGAAAAATATGATTCTCTCGATATAGTCTTATAATATCATGATAGTCTTCTGGTAAATATGTTGAGTCATTTGGGTGAATATTTGGAGTACTTCTACTTATAAGCTTCATATAGTTAGTTTGGTCTGCGTATAGTAAAACTATGAAACTTAGGTATTTAGTGGCCTACTAGGTGGAAATGATGTGCAGATGGTGCACATAGGTTGGGTAAATAGTTGGAAGTCCACACAAGGAAGTGTATGTGATGAGTGTGTACTTGGTGGGTTAAGGGTAAGGTTGTGCTAGAGATTGACGAAAGATCGTCTTTCCCTTGGTGTGTCATAAAGCACTTAATTCTAACTCAAGTGAAATGGTAAGAGGGAAATTCATAAGTGTAGATACCAATAACTGTAAGTGTCTTGAGAAAGGGAGCCTTGGGGTGTCATCCCATTATGGTTCCTAGTACCGTAGCGAGCCCCTCACAGGGTAAACCTCGGGAAGTCCAAGATTAACCATAAATTGTAGGGTTAAGTTGTATACAAGATTAATTTAGTAATATACTCACTCACACTCCATTGTCATGGTTATGTTAGTTGGTTTGGTTTTACGAGCGGTAGCTTGTGGTTGGAGCAGCGGACTAGTTATTCTGGTGAGCTTGTGACTCAGTAATTCTTGTTGGTACGGACGAGTTGGTCCGGCGAGCCGTTGGCTCGGAAGGTTATGATGACGGGCGGGTTAGCCTGGGGAATTTATGGCTCGTGATATAGTAGAACATGTTTGCATGTGCATGAAGGTGGTGGTTCTTCGGTATTGGACAGTCGTTCATACCGACGTTAATACGTTGACACGGCAAGTGTGGAATTTGCACTTAGCCATAAAAGTCTGGTGGTCCAGCCAGTAAGAGTACGCAGATGCTCCGCGGTTTTGCATTGAGGCGTACGATAAGTCTAGGTTAGGTAGTGTGAATACCAACCTAGAGGTGGGCGAGGCCCAACCCACCGCTTCCGTTTGCCACTACGGGAGTATCCTGGGAGTCTTGCTAGCTCCAAAAAGGGGGAACTAAAGGTATGTGCGCATAAATAACATAACTCTGCATGTCATGACATAAACATTGCATTTCAACCCCTACCCTATCGTATAAGTCGGTTATGGGACTTCTTATACAATAGGCCTTGCTAAACGACCCCTTGGTCTTTAGGTTTGTATGGGCATTCCTATAAATCAATGGTTACTTTTCTATTATATACATGTCTTTACTTACTGCACCTTACTTGTTCTTTACCCTGTTTTACTTACTGCTCTTTACTTGCTCTATACTATGCTTTACTTACTGCTTCAATTATCTATATACATATGTATAGTTGTAGAAACATTCCCTGTAGATTATGCCCTGTCACCTGCTATTGTTTATACCCCTTGATGTCCTCCGCTTCATCCTTCCCGCACGGTGCCTAAGAGTCATCGGGGGAGGGGTGGGGGATTGTCTTAGTCTTTTGACTAACGGTCGGTGGACCTTATCATTTTAGGAGACCACGGAGACGGAGTAGCACCAGAGGCAGGTGCAGATGGAGGCGGGGCAGTCTAGCACAGGAGCACAAGTTTCAGGATTAGTGAGTGACTAGTAGTTAGCTTCCGTGAGTGATCTTGTAGTGAGGACATGATGTACAGGGCATGAGCCCTTTATTATTGTTATCTTTGTATTCAGTTATTATCATGTGGACTAGAACTTATATTTGTTCGTTTATACTTTTCTTCTTTGTGATCGATCTGGCCGGCAGGATCTGCGCTTTGTAGTGGCGACCTTCCCGTGCGAGAGTGTCACCACAAAGCGGCGGTTCTGGGCATAAGACCTTGGTTTTGTAGCGAAAAAATGGGGTCTTACAAAGTGGTATCAAAGCAAACCTCGATCTGAAGAAAAGAAGTCCACAAACCCTGGGCCACCCCGCACGAGTTTAGTTTGAGGACAAACTAAGCAGCGGAAGTAATGGTGTGCCAAAATGGGGAAATCACATGAAAAAGTTCACTTTTAACTGAATCTTTTTAGCCAAATCTCCTTACAAGTGGCAAGTTTTCTTTTGTAGCCTACGGTGAGCCCAGCCACCAACAGGGAATACCTCCGGCTACAAAGATCTCCTTAGATAGTCCTTTAGTCAATAAGTTAGACTCAACTCCTCTAGGACACTTGACTTGCCATGACAATTTATACTATGCCCTAGTCTGAAATAGATCGTAGGTATAATTTTGGTGAAGGTACGAGGATACCCCAAAGATGCTAGAGAAAGAGAGATTGACACATAAGCAGAATGGTAGGGGACTCGTAGATTTAACCCTCGTACCGGTGACATGTTTATATTGAGACAACCACCACGACAAACACCGAGGGTCGGATAAGAATTCATGTTCGGAAGGGACCCGTTTGGGATTAGGTGACATATTGACCCTGATAAGGTTGTCGTAGAAGGTACTTAGAAGAGTCTAAGGTGTGGAGTATACCAATGAGCCTCAAGATAGAACCCCAAGTCTAAGGTTGTGTGCCCTAAGAATTGTTTGCATACTTGGGATGAATATAACATGGTGATATTGAAGATACTCAGCCCAAAATAGATAGTGGCTTATCTTTTGTTTATTGGGGCTTATCTTTTGTTTATTGGGGCTTACCTTTTGTTTATTGGGCAAATTAATGACTGACTTGGGTTTCCCTTAGATTTAATTTAGAAAGTGCTGCGTCGTGAACATAATGATTTTGAAGTTGATCATATTGGATGTTACTCGAGCAAGGATGAGATAGTGTAAAAGTAGGTCTGGAATAATGATCTAAAGTATTACCAGGACAATGGATAAACATCGTTGATCAAACAATAACTTGACCTTAGTTGAATCATTGGAAAGGACGGAAATGTAAAGTCGCCAGGATTAATCACTTAAGGATGTCGATGTCCTAGTCTAGAAGTTTAGGATGGAAATTAGATCTTAGAAGTTGTAGTTATATCCGACAGTTCTTGAGGTTTGGGGCATTCGGAAGTCATTAACTTATGGTTTGTTAAAAATCACACCTTATCATGGTAGAGAATCTTAATTACAATAATAGCCTTATACCTTTGGAGCTTTGATGATAAATAACCAGAGATCTTAGACGATGACTTATCAGATTTAGAATCTAGTGTTTGAGTTTACTATGATAAGAACGATCTAAGTTTATCTTTCTTTAGACCATTCGAAAGTGATCTAGACTAGCATATGTGGAAGTGATAGGAATTTGGTGAAATAAACTGGAAGATATTTTCTTGATGAAATTGACTTGTGAAAAATCTTAGGGTTTCAAAAGATTCTACACGTAAACCTTATGAATCAAACTCCACCTAGAAAGTCATTGGGAGTCATCTTCAAACATTGATACTAGTGTTGGTTGGTAAACATATGATCATAAGATCCATGTGTACACCCCATTAAATCCTGAGGATAATTGGGATGCTTGATGATGCGATCAGTCCCACTAATTGATCTGAATCATTTAAAATCATAAAGTTGAGTTGGTTGATGACTCAGGCGTACTCGTTGGAATAAGAAGCTGATTGTGTAGAGAAGTTTTTATAGAGTCGCAACCTACCCACATAGATGAGAAATATAGTCACCGGAAAATGGTGTATTGCGGAATGTATATTTCCTCGAAATGAAGAAAGACATCGTAAGTTTTGTGATGCACGGTGAAGGCCAAGTGAAAAAGCCTTTGGAGAACTACAACAGTCACTGCCAATGTTAGAGTGGAGTTCGAAGACATAACTATGGATTTCACACACAGGTTACCACTCTGAACACAATCTTATTTGGAACAACGAGTATAGATTAACCAAGGTAGCTAGGGTCACCCTGGACTGGAAGGACGCTCTCGTTGGTGTTTGATGAGATTTATTGAGTAGTTTGTCCGTTATCGTGGTGTGACCAGGACGATCATGTCGGGTCGAGATGAACAGGTTATCTCCAAGAGTGAAGGTCAGTCCAGGCTTATCTCAGCTTTTGGTTGGCGTTCAGCACAACTTTCCACCCTCAGAAATACAGAGGCGCAGAATTCCACCATCTTGGACCCAGGATGAGGATTAAAGGAGACTCGGCTCTGAATTTGTGAAGGAGACAGATACCCAGGTGCGACTGATTTGGGTTAGGATGCTGGAGGCCCAGAGCAGCCAGGTCAGGTATTACGATGTGTGGTATCGTCAAGTAGAGTTTCAGGTTGGAGACCGGGTGTTCCGGAAGATACGTCCGATGCAGGTAGTCTTGCGGGTTCGCAGGAGGAAGAAGCTCAGTCTGAGATAGATGGGGCTCTACATGATCCTAGAGTAGATTAGCCTGTTGGATTATAGACTGGAGTTGCATCCGGAGTTAGTGGGATTGCACGATGTCTTCCATGTCTCCTCCGTACAACCTCGATATTCGTCTAGTGGTGGACGAAGACTAGGGAGTAACCAACAAGCAAAAGTAATGTGATTTAGCGAGCCAGAATGTCAATGGCCGCTCACAGGAATGCGAGCTAACCACCCGCCGACCGCTGGCGAGGGAGAGGAGCGAGCCAGGGCATCGGGGTCCACTTACAGTGAAGTTCTAGGCAAACCAGATCCTTTCCGAGTTTTGACGTTCGACGAACTTGCTTCTCAGTTCGACGAACATCGCACTTCAAATTGGCGAGCCCGCATGAAGACGGGCGAGTGCTCATCGACCGATCATGAGGGTGGTGGGCGAGCCAGATCCTCGAGATCAGCTCCTGAGTTCGGCGAATTCCGTTCTCCGTTCGACGAAAGCTGTCATGAGTTCGACGAATTCCGTTCTCCGTTCGACGAAATCCATTCGACGAATTTGCTTCTCAGTTAGACGAACGTCCTGCTTCAGCTCCAACGGCCGTCTCAGCAACTATCTCTATCCCGCCCAAGCGGACCTGCTGGGACGAGCACTTGTTTCAGCGGGAGAACTCGCAGGAGGAAGCGCAAGACCCGGCATCGGTGGGTATCGCCGGTAGGAGTGCAAGCGGGGTCTTCACAGGCCGCTCGCCCAAAGGGGGTCTTAGATCCAACAGGTGGAAGAGTTGACAAAGAAGGCGAGCCAGAGCTTCAAGGGTCACTCGCAGGAAGGCGCGCGAGGCATATCCCTGCGAGCCCAAGCCTAAAGGTCAGCTCGCAAGAAGGCGGGCGAGTCAGGTAATCGCCGGCTGCTCGCGAGTAGGCAGACGAGCCGGAGTTCTTCCAAGTCTTCAGGTTCGACGAGGTCCGTCCTGCATTCGACGAACGCCGAGCATTTGTTGAGATCGTCAAACTCAGTTCAGCGTTCGATGAATTCCGTTCTTCGTTTGACGAAGCCCGTTCGACGAACTCACCTCTCCGTTCGACGAAACCCGCTCGACGAACTCACCCCTCTCGCGAGTGATGCTCTCATAAACCACTCGTCTATAGACTAAAGAGGTGGAGTTACTCCTTTGCCCCTGGTGGTCTGCAGGTAGCCCCTCCAAACAGTGGAGTTTGGCTGTTCGCAGGCCAAATTGGGATGTGTTTAGTAAAACCAAAAGGCAGAATTTCGCTATTAACAGACCAGGAACAAAAAACTATAAATACACCTTAAAGGGCACCTTGGGAGAGGATTCCGATCTCAGCTCTCTAGCTCTCCAAGGTGCCCAAGTCTCAGCTTTGGCTTGGGAGGGGAAGCGTTTAACGATCTTCCGGGTTTGTGGTGGGACCTCCTCGCTGTGACTAAGGTCTTATTCAGTTTCCAAGTCTCAGGTCTGCTCCTTTCAAGGGACTAGTAAGGGCTAGCTGCCCATGAACTCTTTGAGGGCCCAAGCTTCATTAGAGACCAAGAAATCGGTTTCAACATTTTGGTGCGGTGAGCGTGGAGCGCGGCTGGTCCAGGAAGATTCCGAGAAAGGAACATGGCAGGAGATGAAGGACAAGGCGAGAAGCCCTGCGGGTCGCCTCCGACGGTGGTGCAGAAGATGTTCTCGGACTTCAGGCGAGAAGTCCTCGACACCCTCGGGTTCGCGGTCGCAGCGCTACATAGCGAGTTCGCGACCCCATTGGCTCAAGCGTCCCAACCTACGGCAGCGGTTGGCGAGGGGGCCCCGGGAGGAAGGGCTGGAAAGGAGGTTGCTGGAGGGTCAGTGCCGTACCTGGAGGGGCGAGTGCTATTCTCCAGTCTGGCGACCTCGGTGCAAGCGAGCATGGTACAGGCGAGTGCGGCACAGGCGAGTGCGACACAAGCAGGTGCGGCGTAGGCGGGCGCAGTCCTGGAGGGCGTGGCATCCGTAGGAGTGGCCCCGACGATGGTGGCTCTCGTGGGAGGTGCCCCAGCGAGCTCAAGCCAGGCGAGGGAGCTCCGGGGGGTGAGTGGAGCAAGAGAAGGCAGCAGGTAGGGGAAGTCCCTTCTGCAGTTGGTGCTTTCTTCACCCATTACGAAATGGTTCAGGGAGTGGGATAGGGTCTACTACCATGGTCGGGATGACCCAGTCCAGCATCTACAGTCGTTCGAGGACTCGGTCTCCATCAGGCCGATGTTGGACGCCTTCAAGTGTCGGCTTTTCGCCGTCACCCTGAAGGAGAGAGCTCAGGAGTGGTTCCACCAACTGCCCGTCGGATCGATCTATGCATTCGAGGATTTGCGTAGAAGTTTCTTATTACGGTTTTCAACTTCGAAGAAGAGGAAGAAGGACGCTGAGTCCCTCTTCAAGGTGAAGCAGCGGCCCAAGGAGTCGTTGGCCCATTTTGCAGATCGGTTTCAGGAGGATGTTTTGCTCACCCAGGAGATGCCTGGGTTTTCTCTCCAGCTCGCCTTCATGTTGGGGCTGAAGGAGAGTTTCTTCAAGATGGATTTGAAGAGGAAAGCCCATGTCTCCTACGAGGAGTTGATGGAGAGGGTGGCGGAGTAGGTTAGGAGTGAGGAGGCCAATCCGGAGCTCACCAAGTGGCTAGCAATGCTCACTGAGCCGGAGGTCAGGCAGTAGGAAGTAAGAAGAATGGAAGAGCCCCGGGCCCCGGAGGGGGGATGGAGGCAGTATGGTGGGGGGATGCAAGGTTAGGGAAGAGGCTACGCCCCAGGATGTGGTAACTTCTATGGAGGGAAAGGAAGACCCCAACAGTTAGGATGCAGGCAGGGTCCGAGGCAGATACCTCCCCCGCCTCAGCAGGCTATGACGATCAGACGAGGAAGAGGAGGAGGAGGATGAAGAGGAAGGAGATCAGTAGTGGAAGCAGGAGCGGGGAGGAGAAGAGGAAACAGGGCGGCAGAGGCCGAGAGGGGAGAGGCGGCATTGGTATACTATAACTTCCATGATGAGGAAGGTCACGCAACAGCCACCTACCCCGAATTCTTAGAGACAAAAAGAGCCAGAGTTCTGGTTCCACGGCAGCAGCAACAGGTGAGGATCAAGGAAGTCCTTCCTCGGGAGGATGAGGAGGAGACGTGTGAAGACAGGGTCGATTTGGGGACCCAAAGGGGGATCGGGGTGATCCACGGGGGAGTGGGGGTAGAGGCAACCCGCAAGGCGAGCCTCCATACCATCTACCGTCGGAGTGTGGCTTCGACATCCACGGCTCCACCCCCATCCGAAAAGATTACTTTCTCCCAAAGGGATATGACGGGTCATGAGGACCCCTTCTGCGATGCTTTAGTCATCCAAACTGCCAACGAGAACTTCACGGTGTCCCGAATTCTCGTGGACAACGGGAGCTCGGTCAACGTCATCTTCAAGAAGGCGTTCGACTAAATGAAGGTGGAGGCCAGAAGGGTGTTGGCCTCGGACGGTCTGTTGTTCGGATTCTCCGGGGAGAGGAAGGAGGTAGAAGGGGGTGTGGGACTTCATGTGACCTTGGGGGAGCAGTCCCGGAACATCCGCTTCGTGATAGTGGATGCCCCTAGCAGCTACAGCGCCATCTTCAGACGGCCTCTCATCAGCACATTCCGATGCGTCCCATCCACCTTCCACCAGTGCCTCAAGTTCAGCACCGGAGGAATCCAGGTCCGGGTCCGGGGAGACCCCAAGGTGGCAAGGCAGTGCTACGTGACTGCCGTCAACACCATCTCTTGGATGGGAGAAGCGGAGGTGTGGGACAAGGTGATGGAAGAGGTGGCCGAGGCCGAGGAGGAGGAGAGTGTTGGATCGTGTGACGCCCTTAGAGGGGGGTGAATAAGGGCCTTTTAGAGATTACGAATTTTACTTAATAATTTTTTAAACAGATTTTACTTTTCAAAAAAATTACTTATAAACAATTTTAAACCAATGCAATTTTTGTATTAAAACAAACACAAATTTCTAACATAAAGATTTAAGCAAACAAATTTGCAATTAATGAAAGAAGAATAATTATATTAATCATGAAATTTACATACAATAAAATGATCTTAACAATGCTTAAGATCAATGCACAAATATGATAATATAAATTTCAATAATCTTGATTTTACCAATCCTTCTCCCATGGATCGGAAGGCTATCACTTGTCTCTCCCAAGACCAAGACCAAGCCTATCCTCTAGATCTTCCCAAGATCTAGACGTAGCACACAAGGCCACGATTTCCTACCAAGCCACGCAAGGCTTGGACGCTCCGCACAAGGATGCGATTTTCCCCTAAGCCGCGCAAGGACTTAGACGCCACACGCAAGACGACGATTTCTCTACCAATACAAAGTTGAAAGTAAATGAATGAAAATACAAAGTCAAGTGAAGAACTCCCTAGAAAATTAGATCTCTGAAAGGAGGGTTGAAGCCTTGAGATGATCGTTGATGTAGAAGCGCGCCCGATCTCGTCTTCAATCTCAATCCTTCTTTGCACAAATGGGAGTTGAAGAGGTTTTGGAGCTCTCTGGTTCGTATGCACTCAGGAAGGGACTTGGAATTCTCAATACTTGGAATGCACGAACACAAGGAGTCAATTTATAGAAATTCGCTGTCGCCTGGGCGACATCGACTGTCAGATTTTCCGACAGCGCTAAACTGTCGCCGTAGTGCTGTCGTGCGTGCAGTTGCTGTAACCTCCGAGCTGTCGCCTGGGCGACATCAATGTCGGATTTTTCGACAGCGCAAAACTGCCGCACGTAGTGCTGTCGTGGGGGAAGTTGCTCTAACCTCCGAGCTGTCGCCTGGGCGACATCGATGTCGGATTTCCGACAGTGCAAAACTATCGCTCCTCGTGTTGCTGTGGGGGAAGTTGTTGTAACTTCTCAGCTGTCGCCTGGGCGACATCAGCTGTCGGAAAATTCCGACAGTGAAATTTTCATACACTCAAATTTAGCTCCAGCAGAATTGTGAACATCTCATACCTGTTACCTGCACACCATTAATGAGAAATAGAATCAAATACAAACGGGACTTTGTTATTATCAAACCCGAGGAGTGCGAAACGCATGCTCCAATAATCTCCCCCTTTTGATAATAACAAATCCGTATAAAAAAGAAATCATGTCTATTTAGGTTGTTGATTTTTAACATATGGTGTGTGCACAAAAATAACATGATATATTCCTCTTAAAATAAATAATCTCCCCCTAGATGAATGCTTCTTCTAAATGAATACTCCCCCTAAATTAATGCTTCTCCTAAATGAATACTCCCCCTAAATTAATGCTCCCCCTAAATGTTAAAGTAAGTTGAAATGATGTATTGTTTAGGTGGAATATTTAGGTGTAATAGTTGTTTGATTTCTTGAATATACTTAATTCTCCCCCTTTTGGTATTAGCAAAAGATAATATGAGATAAATGAGTAGTTCTTAAGGGAAGAGATAGGATATAGAAAAAAAAATAAGCTGAAGCACTTGCTGGGAAAATGATTGATGGTCTCGAAGTAATAGGAATATGCCATTGGATTGAATAAACTCATGAAGAGACGGTATAGCCATATGAAGTCATAAAATAAAATAACTTGAACATGATTAAGGTCATTTGAAAGTATCATAGAAAGACACAATAGTGTATAGAAATTTGGAATATTTTCGGTCCAATTCTCATGAGATGAATGTTTATATAACATAATGATGTGTACATGTGATACTTAGATCAAACATATGAAGTTATTTAATGTACATGATCATTGGAATTGAGAACATAATAGAAGCATATAAAGACAACTTTGACCTTGAAGATATAGCACAAGAAGAATAGAATACCATTTTTCTTTTGCACAAGACACTTTACAATTCTTTCCAAGGTGCTTAACCTCACAATGCTCATTAAGACTTATCAGGAGGGTAAGTAGTGCTTGGTGGAGTATCCTTGTCTTTAATTTAAAATATTTTTTTGATCACATATTTTGTGATATCTTAATTTTGAGATATTTATAATGTTTTAATTGACCAAGGATCTCCGAATTCACTTGAATCGCAGAAAATTGTGTATATTTGGTTGTGCTAACAAATCAAGGTTGAAAGTAGTTTTTGTGAAGTGCTATTGTATTATCACATGGTGTGGCATCAATTCATGAGTTGTAGCATTAATAAAGACATATAACTATTGGAAAATATCAAAGGGACCAAAAACTGAAGATTTAAGCAAATCGGGAGCTGTCGGAAATTTCCGACAGTCACTGTCGCCTGGGCGACAGCTAAAAATATAAATACGGCTTTAGACCGAGTCAAACCCTAATGTGCATCATTTCCTGGACTTAAGGATGAGAGGAAGGTGTCGGATTTCGGCGACAACCCTAGATATAAGGTATGGGGTTTTTGATTTTAAAGTTTTGGATTTAAAACCTTTAGAGATTTTTGATATTGGAAAGGAGAGAAGATGAAAAATGTTTTTATTTTTATTTTACCTTTGATTAATGGTGTAGATCTTTGAGGTTTTGTGTATCAAAGGTGTAGATCTAGTGTAAATCAAGTGGATCTTGTTTGGATTTTGTGATTTTTATGTTTAAATGTTGTATGTTTGGGGTGTAAGTGTTTTACATGGTTTAATTTCAAAAATGGAAGATTTTTCTTTTGTAGAAGGTTGAAGAAGATGAATAGTGAGAAGATGTATTTTTGATCTAGAAAATTTTTTTTTAGAAAGACGTTAAATCAAATATGAAATATAGCTTGATTTTGAGTAGATCTGGAAGTGTATTTAAAAAATTTCAAGAAAAGTTCACTGGAGTACTGTCGGAATTTTCTGACAGTCAATGTCGCCTGGGCGACATCGTTCCAGTGCACAGAACATGTTTAATCCATTTTTGTTATGTTATGTTTGCAGAATGGCTTCCAGTTCTAAAGCGCGAAGGAGTACGTCTGAAGATGCGCATAGTTCGTATCAAGTTTACCCTGGAATTGAGAAAACCATAGTTGGAGTAGCGAAATATGTTGAATTTGACTCTCCGAAGCACGATCATATCTATGATCGTCTTGCGAATGCAGGTATAATTTCAGTAATCACAGCAGATTCGTTCTCATCCTTTTTGATTCGAGAATTTTATAATCATTTGGAAGACCCGAGTTACACTAAATTGGATGGGGGAGTGAGATATAGAATCCAGGGTCAACATGTGGAAATAACACATGTTGATCTTAGAGAGGAATTCGGTCTTCTTATGAGTGAAAATATGCCGGATATAGTGGAGAGCTATAGAAAAGATAGAGATTGGACCCTTGTAAACATGAGTTTACATGGGAGTCAAAAGAAGACCCTAACCACTGAAGTTTCGTCACTCACTCCGGATGCATATTTAGTCCAAGATATATTAAGGAACTCAGTTATGTTAAAAAGTGGAGATACACAGAGTATCACGGCACAGTTGACGCTGATTACATACTTTATTATGGAGGAGGAACCTTTTGATGTAGCGGACTTCATACTTTCCTAGATTCGGTATGCTTTTAGATTAAAACATCCAAAATGGGTGAAGGTTCATACTCTGCCAATGGGGGCTTTAATTCAGCGTATACTATATAAGAAGTATGGGTGGATAGTTCAAGATTCGTATTTTGATGATTGTTTTCCTGAGATATATTATACGGGTACTATGAAAGTGAAGAAGACGCATAAAAAGGCCCATCCTGGAATTGAGATTAGAGAGCCTCCAATGCCTAGGGCAGGATCACTACGATAGTCTATAGATGATCTTCGTGATTCACTAGAGGATCACAAGAAGGAAGTGAAGAAGGATCGTAGTAGAATGCAAAAGTATATAAAATTTTTGGTGAAAGGTTTGAAGTTAAAGCCTACCCCGGAAGAAGCGGCCGAATGGCAAATTCCAGATGAAGAACCGCCACGCCAATCGGTGAGGCGAACTCGACGTGGTAAGGCCATAAGACGAGGACCTCCAGAAGACTGTCCAGAGAGCAGCGGGGCTGGTTATGAGGATTCTGAGTAGTTTTTATCAGGGTGCTGCTTCTGATTGATGTCGGAATTTTCCGACATCCATTGTCGCCTGGGCGACAGTGAACTTCTTCAGATTTCGTTTTCTGTTAATGAACTTAAACTTATGTTGAATTCTACTGCTTTATGGAACAATTTTTTATGTAATATTAATGATGTGTGAATTTTTGTTAAGTCATTTCAAATTCTATGGTTTGAATTAAAATTTTAGTTTTTCTTTTTAAAATGTGTAAGTTTTGTGATGATTTTTTTTTAAAAATTTTATATGTTTTTAAGTAGTTATATAGTCATTGTGAAATGTCTAGGATTCCCAATTCTAGCCTAAGCATAGAAAAACGGGAATCCGGTAACGATTTAGTGAAGATATCCGCTAGTTGTGAATCCGTTCCTATGAAATTGATTTTTACATTACCCTTCTTAATATGATCCCTTATAAAATGATGTCGGACATCTATATGCTTAGATCTAGAATGTAATACGGGTTTGTTAGTTAAGTCTATAGCACTTTTATTATCAAACTTTAATTCTACACTACTTTGTTGTATGCCAAAATCTTCTAACGTTTGTGACATCCAAAGAGCTTGGGCACAACAACTACCTAGTGCAATATATTCGGCCTCGGTAGTAGAGAGGGAAACAGAATTCTGTTTCCTACTCGACCATGAAATAAGTGAAGGGCCGATAAAATGACAAGTGCCACTAGTGCTTTTCCTATCTAAAGAACATCCCGCATAATCTGAATCCGAAAAACCATGCAAAATAAAGGAATCATTATGAGGATACCATAATCCTAATTTAGATGTTCCTATAAGATATCTGAAGATGCGTTTCACCGCTTTTAAATGTGACTCTTTAGGATTAGCTTGAAATCTAGCACATAAACAAACGACAAACATAATGTCAGGTCTAGATGCGGTTAAATACAATAAAGATCCTATCATACTTCTATAAAGGGTTTGTTCAATTGAAACACCACTTTCATCTTTTCCTAATTTTAGTGAGGTACTCATAGGAGTGTTTGCATGCTTTAGATTTTCAAATCCAAATCTTTTTAACATATCATGAATATATTTGGTTTGACATATAAAAATACCATCATGTTTTTATGTAATTTGAAAACCTAGAAAATATGAAAGTTCTCCAACCATGCTCATTTCAAATTCATTTTTCATAATTTGAACTATTTCATTACACAACTCTTCATTAGTGGCTCCAAAAATAATATCATCAACATAAATTTGCAAAATAACTAAATCATGATCAAATTGCTTAATGAAGAGTGTAGAATCCGTACTTCCTATTTTATAATTGTGCTTTAATAAATATTGAGTTAATCGATCATACCAAGCACGAGGCGCTTGTTTTAATCCATAAAGCGCTTTATCTAATTTATAAACATAATTTGGATATTTCTCATTTACAAAGCCAGGGGGTTGTTCTACATAAACCTCTTCTTTTATATACCCATTTAAAAATGTGGTTTTGACATCCATTTGATATAATTTAAATCTTTTAAAACAAGCAAATGCAAGAAATATCCTAACCGCTTCTAAACTTGCTACGGGTGCAAAAGTTTCATCAAAATCTACCCCTTCAATTTGTGCATAACCTTTTGCAACTAATTTGGCTTTATTTCTAATAATTCTAGATTCACTATCCAATTTATTTTTGAAAATCCACTTAACTCCAACGACAGGATGATTTTTGGGTCGTTCTACAAGATTTCAAACCTTATTACGTTCAAATTGATTAAGTTCTTCATTCATAGCTAAAAACCAAAATTCATCATTTAAAGCGGTGGAAACATCTTTTGGTTCTATTTCAGAGACAAAACAAAGGTTTGATAATAAAACATGTAACGATGAACGAGTACTAACCCCTTTTTGTGGATCTCCAATGATATGCTCCTTTGGATGATCCTTTGAAAATTTCAATTCACTTGGAGGCACATATTCTTCTCTTTCTTCTTCTTCTCTATCTTCTTCTTCTCTTTCTCCATCTCTTTCTTCTTCTTTTTCTTCTTCTTTTTCTCCAAGTTCTTCATCATCATTCTCCACCGAAGGAAGGGGTTCATCTTCTTTTCCTGTAATTTTCTTTTCTACACATGAAGCAAACTCATCAAACCTAACATGAATAGATTCTTCAACTATTTTTGTTCTTTTGTTAAAAATCCTATAAGCTTTACTAGTTGAAGAATAGCCAATAAAAATACCTTCATCACATTTTTCATCAAATTTTCCTAAGAAATCTTTAGAATTCAAAATAAAACATTTACAGCCCAAAACTTTGAAATAAGAAACATTTGGTTGTTTATTAAAAATTAATTCATAAGGAGTTAATTTTAAAATAGGGCGAAGCATTACTCTATTAATTACATAACATGCCGTACTAACCGCTTCAGCCCAAAAATATTTTGGTAATTTAAATTCAGATAGCATCGTACGGGCTAACTCTTGAAGAGTTCTGTTTTTCCTCACCACTACACCATTTTGCTGTGGTGTGCGTGGAGCGGAAAATTCATGTTTAATTCCTAACTCCGTACAAAAAGAAATAAACTTTTCATTTTCAAATTCTCCTCCATGATCCGATCGTATGCGTTTAATTTTTAACTCAAATTCATTTTGAATATGCAAACATAATTTTGAAAATTCTGAAAATGCATCGGATTTGGAGGTTAGAAATAAAGTCCAACAAAAATGAGAATAATCATCAATCAATACAAATGTGTATTTTCTACCTCCTAAGCTAGAAATTCCAATTGGCCCAAATAAATCCATATGTATTAATTGAAGTGGCCTAGTGGTAGAAATAATGTTTTTACTTTTGAAAGATGATTTTGAAAATTTTCCTTTTTGGCAAGGCACACATAGTGAAGAAGATAAATTTCCATTTAACAATGGTAAACCTTTAATTAATTTAACTTTTGAAAGTTTTGTAATTAACTTGGCACTAGTATGTCCAAGTCGCCTATGCCATAAATCTAATTCATCATTTTTTGATAAAAAACATTTTAAGGTAGAATTTGAAAAATCAAGAAATTTTATCATATATACATTATGACATCTAGGTGCGGTAAAAACAATTTCATTTGTTTTGGAATTAATAATTTTGCACAAATTTGTAGAAGATTCAAATAAAACATTTAAACCCTTATCACATAATTGACTAATAGAAATCAAATTATGCTTTAATCCTTCTACAAATAGAACATTTGAAATTGAAAAATTTTTGTTACCCACAACTCCGATGTCGATGATTTTTCCTTTTCCATTGTCTCCGAATGTAACAACTCCTCCTTTCTTCATTTCCAGGCTAAGGAACTTCTCTTTATTGCCCGTCATGTGTTTTGAACAACCTGAGTCCAAGTACCACACGTCTTCTTTGTCCTTAGCCTGCCAACACACCTAGAAAGAAGAGGTGAGTAAAGATCTGGTTACCCAAGTGGTTCCACCCATAGTATAGGTAGAATCCTTAGGCACCCAGATTTGTTTAATTTTACTTTTTCCTTCCTTCCAGCAAGAGTCCGTAGTGTGGTCAAATCTATTGCATTTGGCACATGTAATGTATTTAGAAGAGTATAACTTTTCTGGACTTTTACTGGATGAGGATGCAGTATTTGACAATTCATTAACTTTAGAATTTCTTAAAGTAGATTTTCAGATCTCTCTCCAAAATCTCATTCTTTTTAGTAAGAATTTTTATAGTAGAATGAGATTTGGAAAGAGATTCTTCAAGTTCTTTAATTCTTCCCATAAAGTGATCAGACTCTTGGCAAGAAATATCTCTTTTTCCAATAGTCTTAATTTCATTTAACAATTTTTTGTTTTCTTTAAGAAAAATTTCATTTTCAGATTTAAGAAGATCATTATCTTTTAAACTTTTTTCAAAAAATTTGTAAGTCTTTAAAAATTCAGAAAATAATTCATCGTAGGTTGGAGGAGTTACCTCAGTGTCGCTTTGGACACTGCATTCGTCATCAGATATGACGCTCTTTCCCTTTAAGCACATGTTGGCCTCCTCTTCTTTACTTGAGTCTGAACTGCTTGCATCCTCAGAAGTAGTATCATCCCATGTTTTCGCCTTCAACACCTTCTTCGACCCTTTGTGCTTCTTTTCTTTAAGTTCTTTCAAGTACTTTGGACACTTGCTTTGGATGTGTCCTAACTTCTTGCAGTGATAGCACTCCGGTGGCGGTCTCTCTTCCTCCTCATCGCCTTCCTTTCCTTTTTTCTTCCTAAAAGTCTCCTTAAAATACTTCTTAAACGAATTCCTCCTCTTTGGATTTTTCATAAATTTTCTAAATTTTCTAACAAATAAAGTTTCCTCATCTTCTTCTTCCTCCTTAGAATCACTAGTTTCTTCCTTCTTAGATCTTAGAGCCAATCCCTTCTTCCTTGGCTCCATATAACTTCATAAGTTTTCAAGTTCCCAATGAGGCTCTCCAATTTTAAGGTCTTAAGATCATGTGACTCAGAAATTGCAGTCACTTTAGGATTGAACTTCGGGGGAAAAGATCTTAAGATTTTCCTTACTAAGTCTCCATTTGAGAATACCTTTCCTAGCACCTTTGAGTAGTTCACGATTTTTGTGAATCGTGTGTACATCGTATCAATCCTTCATCTACCTCCATTTTGAACCTTTCAAATTAATACTCCAGTTGAAATAGCTTTGAATCCTTTACCTGCGAAGTACCTTCATGAGTGATTTCTAACAGATTCCAAATTTCAAATGCAGTATTACAAGCACAAACTCAATTAAATTCAGTGCGATCTAGTGCGCAAAATAAAGCATTCATGGCTTTTGCATTGTTCTTACATTTTAATTTATCATTGTCATCCCACTTGTCTTTGGGCTTATCCATAGTTACATCTCCTACAACATATGTTGAAGAAGTGTAACTAGATTCTACCATATTCCAGACTTCTATATCTAGCGCATTTAGAAAACAACGCATACGTGTTTTCTAATAATTGTAGTCTGTGCCCGTGAATAAAGGTGGTCTACTTATGCCTTGCCCCTCAACGAACGCATGATCGTTGTGCGCCATTACTCCCGGTGGTAAAACCGTTTTGGAGTAACCTACCTCTGATACCACTTGTTGGATCGTGTGACGCCCTTAGAGGGGGGGGGGGGGGGGTGAATAAGGGCCTTTTAGAGATTACGAATTTTACTTAATAATTTTTTAAACAGATTTTACTTTTCAAAAAAATTACTTATAAACAATTTTAAACCAATGCAATTTTTGTATTAAACCAAACACAAATTTCTAAGATAAAGATTTAAGCAAACAAATTTGCAATTAATGAAAGAAGAATAATTATATTAATCATGAAATTTACATACAATAAAATGATCTTAACAATGCTTAAGATCAATGCACAAATATGATAATATAAATTTCAATAATCTTGATTTTACCAATCCTTCTCCCAAGGATCGGAAGGCTATCACTTGTCTCTCCCAAGACCAAGCCCAAGCCTATCCTCTAGATCTTCCCAAGATCTAGACGTAGCACACAAGGCAACGATTTCCTACCAAGCCACGCAAGGACTTGGACGCTCCGCACAAGGAAGCGATTTTCCCCTAAGCCGCGCAAGGACTTAGACTCCACACGCAAGACGACGATTTCTCTACCAATACAAAGTTGAAAGTAAATGAATGAAAATACAAAGTCAAGTGAAGAACTCCCTAGAAAATCAGATCTCTGAAAGGAGGGTTGAATCCTTGAGATGATCGTTGATGTAGAAGCGCGCCCGATCTCGTCTTTAATCTCAATCCTTCTTTGCACAAATGGGAGTTGAAGAGGTTCTGGAGCTCTCTGGTTCGTATGCACTCAGGAAGGGACTTGGAATTCTCAATACTTGGAATGCACGAACACAAGGAGTCAATTTATAGAAATTCGCTGTCGCCTGGGCGACATCGACTGTCGGAATTTCCGACAGCGCTAAACTGCCGCCGTAGTGCTGTCGTGCGTGCAGTTGCTGTAACCTCCGAGCTGTCGCCTGGGCGACATCGATGTCGAATTTTCCAACAGCGCAAAACTGCCGCACGTAGTCCTGTCGTGGGGGCAGTTGCTCTAACCTCCGAGCTGTCGCCTGGGCGACATCGATGTCGGATTTCCGACAGTGCAAAACTGCCGCTCGTCGTGTTGCTGTGGGGGAAGTTGTTGTAACTTCTCTGCCGTCGCCTGGGCGACATCAGTTGTCGGAAAATTCCGACAGTGAAATTTTCATACAAGCAAATTTAGCTCCAGCAGAATTGTGAACATCTCATACCTGCTACCTGCACACCATTAATGAGAAATAGAATCAAATACAAACGGGACTTTGTTATTATCAAACCGGAGGAGTGCGAAACGCATGCTCCAACAGAGAGGTCGGAAGGAAGGACAGATGAAATAGTTCATGCCCGGGAAGGGGTCGTTGAGGGGCCCAGGGAGGAGGAGGGGAAAGAGGGAGAGAAGGAAGAAGAGGCCTCGGGAGAGGGGGTGGAAGAGTTGATGATGGTGGGAGAGGAAGAAGTGGGGGAAGGAGCCAGGGGGCTCGCGTGTGGCGGAGAGGAGAACAATACCTGGGGGGGGAGCAATTGTAATATCCCGTTTCGCGCTAGACCCGTCGGAGACATTTTGACTACCCGGTTTTGGGCTTTCCAGTGCGTGCTCGGATTTGGATTAATTGGGGGAATGGAATGACAGGAAAATATAATAAAATCAGGAAAATAATGAAGTTTGCAGCGTTCGACGAAATTTCTGCCGTTCGTCGATCATAGAATTAGTCGCAGATCGACGAAAATATTGCTGTTGCCGCCGTTCGACGAAATGCTCAGCATTCGTCGATCTTAGAGTTTGTCGTCGTTAGTTCGATGAAAATATTGCTGTCTTGTGCTCGACGAAATTGATTTAGCCTGCATTCGACGAAATTGATTTAGCCTACGTTCGACGAAATTGATTTAGCATGCATTTGACGAAATTGATTTATCCTGCTTTCGACGAAATTGATTTAGCCTGCGTTCGACGAAATTGATTTAGCCTGCATTCGACGAAATTGATTTAGATTGCATTCGACGAAATTGATTTAGCCTGCATTCGACGAAATTGATTTAGCCTGCGTTCGATGAAATTGATTTATCCTGCGTTCGACGAAATTGATTTAGCCTGCGTTTGACGAAATGATTGTTCCCGTTCGGCGAATCTGGGCGTTCTTCTTTCCATCGCCCGATAAAGCTTGAGTGCTTATTTTTTTAGGATAAGAAGTGGAATTAATTCCAATAAGGAGCTGACACCAAAAATTGGAGTTCCAAGGCTTATTAATGCAAACCCTCTAGTCTTTTAACATAAGGGCTGAGCATTTCTCCCAAGGGAAAAATCTTGATCTTCATCTTCTTCTTCCTCTCCTCTTCTTCTTCTTCTTCCTCTCACTTCAGGGAATTAGTTGGGGGAAATCTCTGAAGGAACAAAGCTTGGAGGAAATTTGGAGCTTGGCCGACCACCACCCGACTGCCATGAAGATGAGCTCCAGCCATGGCCATAAAATAAGGTGACTTCCTCCCCTCTCCCTTGGTGCTAGCCTCTTAGATCACAATAGGAGAGATGAAGGCTCAAGAGAGCTTCTCTTGTGAGCTTTAATGGAGTTTCAATAGGAAGACCAAGCCGGAACCTCAAATTTAGGGCATCGTTCGCCGCGAGGTTTTAGGAATCATTTCTTCTCTTCAAGAAGAAGAGATGGGATTTGATTTGGGGCAAACCCATGGTCGTTGAGGGAGAGTGAGGGGAATGACATTTAGGGATTTAACCTAACCCTTGTTTGGGAAAGATGATGAATAGCCCTCTGTTAATTAGAGCTGTTAATTATATATTTGTGTGAATAATGTGATGATAGCCCCCCTGCTAAAGAAGTTTTCAATTTATAATTTTGCACTTGGTTATTAAGGAAATCTGTGCGCAGCTGGGGTCAAGCCAATTTTTAGGCTTCATCCCACTGGAATTAGACTTCGGGCTCAACACGAAATTTGTATCCCTCGGAAGGAGCTTTCCGACAATAGGTTACCCGTTTTCTGAAGTGACCTGTAGCTCCCTAAAGGTCCAGTCGAGTGGACTGTCCAGAAAGCTGGAATGGGTTTAGTGCATGCTGTTTTACTGTCCACATTTCTGCAGTTGACTTCATAGCAGATTTTTGGTAGGACCCACTTAGATCTGGGTTTAGGACTCAACTGGAATGTTGTAGCCCTTGATGTTCGCTTTCCAAATTGGGGTGGATCATAATGTTTGGACATCTGTATCTCCCAGAAATCCTGTTTTAGTAAACATTGCTGGTTTTGTACAAATTTTGATGTTTTATTGGTTTTCTCATAAAATACTCATCGGATGTTTACGAAATTTTGGTAGAGATGAAACTGATGATATTGTGATCACTCCTGTTTAGTTTCAGAATTTTTGGATATATATTTATGATAGTAGGGCTAGTCCCTTCTTATAAATTTATGGTGTCGTAAATAGCTTTGGTAAATATAAATGAGGCTAAAAATTGGTTGAAATATTCAAGGTGATGATTATGTGATATCATAGAAATTTCATAGGTTTTGGTTTGAAATAAGCCTTGATTAAATGTTCTGTTATAAATTAGTTTGAAGAATGAATCATGGTGATGTGTAAGTGAATAAGATTTTGAAGTGTATGCTTATATATATTAACACTCATATCACTTGATAATCTATTGGATGATGTAGATTGGTGATAATCTCCCCATAATGTTGATAGCTTTATTCTTGTCGAAACACATTGTGATTTGTACTTAAGACGATTGAATATTGGTGATATGTTTGGGGCTTACATATTTAGTAAAATATGAATATGATACCGTACGCACAAGTAGTTCTACAGGATCTGGTAGAGTAATTTCCATGATATACACACGCTACTGCATAGAGTCATGATAGCTCGGTATGGGTAGCATTGATTGTTGAAACCGATTTCTCGGCCTCTTGTGGAGCTTGGGGCCCTCGCCGAAATGAGGGGCAGCTAGCCCTTACTGATCCCTCGGAGAAGGTAGACTGAAGACTAGGAAGAAGACTAAGACCTTAGTCATAGCGAGGAGGACCCTCCACTAACCCGGAAGATCGTTGAGCGCTTCCCCTCCCAAGCCAAAGCTGGGACTCGGGCACCTTGGAGAGCTTTGGAAATGCTAACCAAAGAAAACATGAGGAGAGAGAAGTTGAAGTGGACCCCTCTCTAAAGGTGCCCTTAAGGTCCTATTTATAGGTTTTCTGACATGGCCTGCAAATAGCCGGATTTCGCCTTTTGATTTTACTATCTGCACCCCAAGTGGGTCTGCTAACAGCCAAACTCTGCTGTTTGGAGGAGCTAAAGGAAGGCCACCAAGGGTAAACGGATAATTTGGCCTTATCAGCTTATGGGCCAGGAACTGCGAGAACTTGACTGTTGTAGTTCTCGCGGGCCCTCTCGCGAGTCCTGCTCGCGGTGCCTCCCGTAGGGGGTCATCCTGCGAGGACCTCGCCGGCCAATTTTGGCAGTATCTGCCGAGGTCCGGTCTCGTGAGCCTTACTGTGAGACCGCCTCTGGACTTCATCGAACACAGCACATTTCGTTGAACACCCCTTTACAGATCATAGGTCTCTTCCGCCAGCGGCCTGCGAGGTATCGGTTTGCCAACCCTCGCTGGGCTCAGTCCTTTGGAGATCTCTGCTGAGGTCTGGATCTCGCGATTCCATTTGCGAGACCATCCCTTTGGTTTTGGTGAGCTTAGAACACTTCGTCGACTTCGGATGATTTCGCTGAACAGGGGTGCGGTCGACGAAGCTGGGGGAGCTCAACGAACACTGGAGAGTTCATCGAACACATCCGCGAGCACTTGTCTCGCTGACCCTTCTTGCTCTCCCTTCAACAAGACCCCGAGAGGGAAGATTCCCATCCCTATTACCTCCTCCATCCCGTTGCCTTCTTTAAACCGCGTCTCCTTGCCTGGCGAATATCGGGGTTGTGCACAATCCCCGCTCTTTGCGAGGATACTCATACTCGAGAAGAAACATCCAACCCCTGGAATTTGCCAGCTCCTTGATGATCTGTCAGGAATCTTTGGTGGGATCCACCCTGTGGGCTATAAATATCGTCCCGAGTCCCCAGTGGCGTGCGCTGCCACTTCTCTTCCTTTCCCTTTGTCTGACACTGTAGCTTCCTGGAGATGCCTCTTTCCAAAGAAGCCGACGCTCGCCTGAGGGCGGTGAGAGCCGGCGGGCTACCCTCCACGACCAGGGTCCCCGCCTGGATGAATCGGCCGCCCCCTGCTCAGTCGCCGAAAATCAAGAAGGCGGGGGCGGCTCGTCGAACCGGGGATGACTCCGTGCTGTTGGACTCCTCCCCGGACGATCGCCACCACGAGAAGGTACGAGCTACTCCTCTAGTTCACGTCAATAAATTTGCTTGTGATTCATATCTACTTGCAGGATGCTTTGCCGAACGAGAACGCTGGAGAACCCGCTGATGGGTCTCGCAAAAGTCCGCAGGCGGATACGAACCTCGCTGGGAAAAACGTCATCGGTATGATCTTGATCTCGCATGCCAAAATGTTTCTTTTCAACCATCTGACCTTCGTTCCATACTTCTTACAGTCTCTCCCCTGAAGTCCCCGGCCCGCCATGCATCACGGCCTCCATCTACGCCTCCGCCTCCTGACAAAATCATAGATAATCCCGGATTCCAACTATTGACGAGCGAGGAGACCGATGGCTCTGTGCCGCCAAAGATCCTTCCGACCAACAGCGCGGCCTACCCCGCTGACCTAGGTAAATCACTCTACCCCACTACGGCAACATGTTCCAGGTCCGTCCCTCGACTTCTCGCCCCCCGCTTGGTAAGTATTCTGATGACCCCTTGCCCTGTGCGAACTCAAGCGCGCCATCTAACCCCTTCGTAATATCTTGCAGAGAATCCCGAAAATCCGCCTACCGATTCCGAGTTGGGCGACGACGAGATGTCCCCCCTTCCTGACCAGATGGAGGACTTCTTAGGGGATCCGCGAGATCTCGAGATGATGAAACAACGAGCCGCGGAGTTGCTGAGGAAACATGGGTGGTTGCTGATGGACCTCAACATGCAGGCGAGACGGGACAGAGAAGCCGCCGAGGACAGGCACGCAGTCTTGATGGAAGAGTGTGCGAGGCTCCGGCAGGCGAGACAGCGTGACCAGGATGAGAATGCCACGACGCCGGAGGTGCATATAGCTAGGATGAGAGACTACGCATACCTCATGGACATGGAGGGCCGTTTGGCTGAGGATTATTATAACTCTAGGGTACCGCCGCGGTCCGGGTCGCGGGGTGGGGGCAGGTTGAAATGGTTACCCCATGATTCTCGCTAACTGTTGTGTTGTCGCGAACTCTTATTATTTGTAATGGGTGTTGTTGTTGTAGACAACCTCGCCATGGCTCGTAACTCTCATATTTGCCACTTGTATGTTGGCTTTATTTCTTCTGGCAATAAGTATTACTAGATTTTTGTTATTTCTCGCTCGCTGCTAATAAATCTGTTTCATTTTCATGTTGTATTGTGCTCGCAAGGACCCTCTGTTCTCGCTAAATATACCTCGCGTAAATGTTTCTTGTACTAACCCCGCAGGCCTTTCTCGCCCGCGGCCATGATGTGATGTTTTTGCTGCTACCCGCGCCCGCCGGTGCTTGGACTTCTTCCCGCCCTTTTGCTTTGGTTATAAATAGGCGGCCATAACTGGGTCAACCACCACATTTACTGTCAACCTTCTTCCTCCTCCGCTTCAGAGCTCTCGCTCCTTCCCATTCTCGCTTTACTTCCTTTCTCGCAGATTACTAAGATGGGCGGCAACGCTAATGAGTCGGAGGGTCGGCGAAAGATTGCGAAGGCTTTCGCCGAGCACACCTTCTACCACTGCAACCTGACGGACGAGGAATATTTTAGCGTGATCGTTGATTATGTCACCCCCCTTCGATGCACGCCGTCCCAGTGAGAACGACGTGATCAACACCCCAATTGTCGACGAGTTGGCTATCCCCACTGCTCATTTCGCGGTCGGCCTACGTCTCCCCCTGTGGCCGGAAGTTCGTCAGGTAATGGTCATTCTCGCTCGCTTCTTATTCTCTGCATGATGAGTCTCGCTCATTATGTGAACTAATCCCGATCTTCTCGCTGCTCGTCGGGTGCTCAAGCACTATGGTGTTGTTCCGGGCTAGCTCACCCCTAATGCCATGGCGGTGATCACAGCCTTCGCCTGCTATCTTAGCGAGGAACACATCGAGTTCAGCCTCCCGGTCTTTCAGAAGCTGTTCTCGTTCTGTGCCTTCAGGGACGGGACTGCCTACTTCGTGGGCTCGGGTCCTAAGGTTGACGAGACCGTCAACAAAGCCCACTTCTGGGCCTAGAAGTTCCTTCTCGTCAAGGGGAACTTCGGTAATATCCCGATCTCGCCCGTCCAACATGGCAAGACCACCTACCGGCCAGCTGCCCTCGGAGGTCACAATGCCCTTCTCTATCAGTTCTTCTGCAAGAAGAACTTCGAGGTTGTCCATCTCCGCCGCAACCTCGACACGTTGCTTCCAGTGCTCGCCGGGGAAGGTAAAAGATCTCGCTCTATTACTGATTTTTTTCCAGTAACCTCGTACTTATTGAAGCTTCAACCCTTTTCTAGGCGAGCGGGATCTTCCCATCCATCCCCCTACGTGAGCAATTAAAAAACCGACGCTACCCTGGCTCTCGGGACCATGGGGGCGGAGGCTTGCCGAGGCGCCGTCCCTCCAGGTGATCCCTCTTCTCGCAAGAGACCGGGGGCTTCTGGTGGTCATGTCGTTCCCCCGAAATCTCCGCCAAAGAAGAAGAGCAAGAAGAGCGGGGTCTCGCTCGCCTCCTCGAAGGGAAAGGAGCCCCGCGAGGTCTATTTCGACGAGTTCGACCTCACCGGCCTCTCCGCCGGGGGTGAGGACGACGAGCCCTACCAGGAGGCCTCTAGAACCTCCATCCTGCCCATCCTCGTCAACCATTACAACTTCGGCCTCGGCCAGATGCGCCGGGATGAGACCGGCGAGATCCTGGTCAACTAGAAACCGGAGACCAACCGGGTGGACATCTCCACCATACTTCCCTCCTGGGTGGAGAAGGAGACCACTAGAGGTCACGCCTTCGACCTCTCGTTCGCTCTCTATGGGCGCGAGGACGCGGGCTCTTATAAAGACGAGACTGCGAGAACCCTCGCCTTCGAGAGTGCGAAGTCTCAGTTGCGCTCTGTCGAGCTCGCCCATATGACGGTGAGGTGCTGCTTACAGCTGGAGCTTCAGAATGTGGAGCTCGCGAGGGCCTATCAGGGGCTTCTTGCCATGAACACGTAGCTGAAGGAGAAGCTGCTCGCCGACGAGGGCAGTGTGGTGAGTCACCTATACCTCCTCATCCTCCTTTCCTTTGGTCATTTTGCTTCTTTAATTGAACCTACTTGTAGGATGTCTAGGCCGCCGGAAGAGCCGACGCTCGCATCAAGGAATTGGAGGGCGAGGTGGCTGGTCTGAAAGCCCTAAACTGCGATTTCACCCGTGCTGTCGTTCCCCCTTCCCCCCGTTGTCTGAAGGAAGAGCGGCGAGCGCGAGACGAGGACATTCGCCTGGAGTCCACCGAGTCATCTCACTACATCTTCTCGACGATGAAGGCGGCCGGTCTCCTAGCTGCCGATGCGGCTGACATGGTTCTGGAGGATATCATCCTGAAGCTCTTCATCTCACTTCCATCAGTGAAGAGCAGTGATGACGAGGAGGAATTCGCGAGCGACTCACGATGCTTATAGATTTTTGATTTTATTCTGTTTTGTTTTGGGCTGGCGAGATCGCTGCCTTCTGTAATTTAACTGTGAAATGCATGAATGCACATTTTAAGCCTTGTATTATGTTCGCCCTTTCTGCGGTTTTGTCTTTTTTGCTTGCATCTCACTCTCGCTTATCTCGATGTTCATTTTTATGTAAGTTATCCCGCGATGATCGTTCTCGCATCTTGTATTATTGAATAGACAGGCACAAGACCTTTTTGGCTGCTCTGGCCTTTCGTTATTTGCCTTAGGATTATTACCCATTAGGTATGTGTTTTTCTCTAGGTCTCGCGAGGTATTTTTCTTCTCGGCGAGAGCTCGCCTCTTACCCTGTGTCGGCGACCTTTCTGCCGAGCACCGGATACCCCGGAGCGCATAGGATTGATTCTCGTTCCTCGCATACTATTGCGAGAAGTCTCTCTTTGTCGAGCGAGCAAGCCCGCCGAGCGAGAAGGAGTATTCCAGCCTAAAGACTTGTCACCTTGCTATCCTCTCCAGAGATCAACCTGAACCCCCCGTCTAGTGAGAGCCCGGGAGCGAAATCGATCTGGGGCAATCCAGCACCAATACTTGTCACCTTGCCAGCCTCTCCAGAGATCAACCTGAACCCCCCGTCTAGTGAGAGCCCGGGAGCGGAATCGATCTGGGGCATTTCAGCACCAATACTTGTCACCTTGCCAGCCTCTCCAGAGATCAACCTGAACCCCCGTCTAGTGAGAGCCCAGGAGCGGAATCGATCTGGGGCATTCCAGCACCAATACTTGTCACCTCGCCAGCCTCTCCAGAGATCAACCTGAACCCCCCGTCTAGTGAGAGCCCGGGAGCGGAATCGATCTGGGGCGTTCCAGCATAATAACTTGTCACCTCGCTAGCCTCTCCAGATATCAACCTGAACCCCCCGTTTAGTGAGAGTCCGGGAGCGGAATGGATCTGGGGCATTCCAGCACTAATACTTGTCACCTCGCCAGCCTCTCCAGAGATCAACCTGAACCCCCCGTCTAGTGAGATCCCGTGAGAGGAATCGATCTGGGGCATTCCATCATAAAAACTTGTCACCTCGCCAGCCTCTCCAGAGATCAACCTGAACCCCCCGTCTAGTGAGAGCCCGGGAGCGGAATCGATCTGGGGCATTCTAGCACCAATACTTGTCACCTTGCCAGCCTCTCCAGAGATCAACCTGAACCCCCCGTCTAGTGAGAGCTCGGGAGCGGAATCGATCTGGGGCATTCCAGCACCAATACTTGTCACCTTGCTTGCCTTCGCATAGTAGTAATACTAACAAGTGAGGAGGTAAAATATTCAACTAACATCATCATAAAATTTTCAAGGATATAATCGTTTCAAATCATCTCCACTTCTTGCTCGTCCTAGAGGTACCCCTTCCACATCTCGGAGGTGATACTTCCCTGACTTGAGCACTTCACTTACAATGTATGGACCCTCCCAATTAGGGTTGAGCTTACCTACCGCGGCCCCTCTCCCGGCCGCGTCGACCTTCTTCAAGACTAGGTCCCCTTTTTGAAAGTGATTTATTCGGATGTGCTTGTCAAAATATCGGGCCATTCGCCGCTTGATTTCCTCCTGCCTGATGGTGGCCTGGTCTCGGAGTTCCTCCACCAGGTCTAGGGATAGCCTTTGTTATTCATCGTTGTCCACCAGCCACTCTTCATCCCCTTCACCTGCGGCGATCACCCTGGGGGTCTTTACTTCGAACTCAATGGGGAGGAATGCTTCGGACCCATGAGAAATTTTGAACTGGGTCTCCCCGGTGGCGGTGTTAGGGGTAGTCCTCAGGGCCCAGAGAACGGACGGTAGTTGCTCTACCCAATTCCCTCGGAGGTTTTCCATCTTCTTCTTCAGTAAGTTGATGATTACTTTGTTTGCCGCTTCCACCTAGCCGATGCTTCTTGGGTGGTGAACCAATGCGAACCTGAGGTCGATGCCAAGCTGGGTGAAGAAGCTAACGAATTCTTTGCTTGCGAATTGCTGCCCATTGTCCGTCACTATAGCCAGGGGAGGCCGTGCCTGCAAATTATTTCTCCCCATACAAAATTCCTCATGACTTGAGATGTTAGCTTGGCGAGCGCCTTCACTTCTACCCATTTGGAGAAATAATCGATCATGACCAGTAAGAACCTTCTTTGGCCGCTAGCTTGAGGGAAAGGGCCAGGGAGCAGTGATGGTTCGGAGCCTCTGAGCTGGGAGGAGTTGGAGTGGAGCATAGAGCTGGCACTTTGAACACCTCCTTGCGAACTCCGCCGCATCTTTGCTGAGGGTAGGCCAAAAATAGCCTTGCCTCAACACCCTCCCCCCTAGGGTTCGGCTCCCGGAGGGACTGCCACACTCACCGGTGTGGACTTCTTCCAGGACTCTCGGGACCTCCTCCTCGGAGACACAACGAGCCAGGAGCCCCGAGAGCGTCATCCTGTACAGCCCTCCTGCATGAAAAGAGTAATAAGCTGACTTATACCTGAAGCGTCGCCTGTCTATGTCGCCTTCAGGGAACTTCCCTGATGACAAGAAGGAGATGAAGGGATCCATCCACGAGACCCGCTGATCCACCTCCATCAGTTCCCCTTCCTCGATGGAGGGTCGGAAGAGTTCTGAAACCGTCCCTCCTGTTCGAGGACCGAACCTGGCTAGGAGGTCCGCGGGGGTGCTCTCTTCCCTTGGCACATGTTTGATGGAGAAAGTGTGGAATTGCCCGATGACTCCCTTGACCTTCTCCAAGTACCGCAGGAGGGTCGGGTCCTTTGCCTCAAACTCTCCCTTGACTTGGCATGCTACCACCATGGAGTCTGTCGAGACCTCCACATCTTGCACTCCTAGTTCTCGAGCTAACCGCAGGCCCACTATCACCGCCTCGTACTCTACTTGGTTGTTGGTAATCAAAAAATGGATGTTCAAGGCTTGCTCGATCTTTGTCCCTTGGGGACTCACTAGCATGATTCCCCCTCTATAGGAGTGCTTTCCTGAGGCACCATCCACTAACATCCTCCATGCCGCTGGGGGAGGTGGTTCATGTTCCCCCACCTCGGTCGTGTAGTCGGCCATGAAGTCTGCCACCGCTTGGGCCTGGATTGATGTCCTGGGCACGAACGTAATATCGAACTCGCTCATCTCCACGGACCACTTTGCCAGTCTACCCGAGTGCTACACCCCTTCCATGATATTGCGAAGCGGGTGATCTGTCACTACTCTGATGGAGTGTGCCTGAAAGTAGGGCCGAAGCCTCCGAGCCGCCACCACCAATGCGAAAGACAACTTTTCCAAGATTGGGTACCAGAGCTCCACCTTCTTCATCACTCGGCTGACATAGTAGATAGGGAATTGCTTCCTCCCCTCCTCCCGGGTCAGCACTGCACTCACTGCTTCAGACCCTACTTCCAGGTATAGGGATAGGTCTTCTCCCGATCTCGGCCCTTGAAGTAGGGGGGTTTAGGTGAGTTGCTCTTTCAAGGCTCGGAAGGCACCCTCGCACTCCGAAGTCCATTCAAATTTCTTGTTGCCCCTTAGTGCCTTAAAGAAGGGCGCGCATTTCTCTCCCGCCTTTGAGAGGAACCTGCTAAGTCCGGCCAACTTCCCCGCGAGGCTCTGAACCTCCTTCGGGTTTCTTGGTGACCCCAACTCCATTATTGCCTTGACCTTGTCCGGGTTAGGCTCCACCCCCGCTGGGGTGAGCAAGTGACCTAGGAATTTCCCTCGGCTAGCCCCAAAGACACACTTCAGGGGGTTGAGTTTCATCTTATATTTTCGTAGAGTTCCGAATGTCTCCTCGAGGTCTCAGAGGTGGGACCCCAGGTCCCGGCTTTTCACCATGAGATCATCAACATAGACCTCTTAATTTCTTCCTTTCTATTTGCGGAAGACCCTATCCATCATCCTTTGGTACGTGGCACCTGCGTTCTTGAGCCCGAAGGACATCATCTTATAACAGTAACATCCATCCCCCGTGATGAAGGAGACATCTTTGATGTACGGGGGGTGCATGCGAATTTGGTGGTAACCTGAAAAAGCATCTAAGAAAGACATTACAGGAAAACCATCGTCTCGATTCTAGGCAGGGCGTAGCAATCTTTCGGGCATGATTTATTAAGTAGTGAAAAATCGATACACATTCTCCACTTACCTCCTCCTTTCTTCACCATGACCACGTTGGAGACCCAGCCTGGATACTGGATCTCTGATACAAAACCTGCCTGCAGGAGTTTACCCACCTTCTCTCGGATGGGTTCTTCCAACTTGTCCAGTACGTCCCTCCTCTTTTGACGGATGGGGCGGGTGCCGGGGTCGAGGTTGAGACGGTGGCAAGCCACATCCGCATCGATCTCGGGCATCTCCGCTGCGCTCCAAGCGAAGACGTCCACATTCTTCTACACTGAGGCCAGGATCTCGGCCTGCTCCTCCGAACTGAGCTCTCTGCTGACTCGGACCTTTTCCACCTCCCCAAGCCGAGTGGTGACTTCAAGCTCCACTACCTCTTCCACGGCCTCCAGCCTAGATTGCTCTCCCCAAGCATTTTCCTTCTCTCCACCGCAAGCGAGCGCTTGGGCTCCTTCCTCCATCTCTGACTCTCCAACTATCATCAACTCTTCCGCCCCTCCTTACCGGGCACCTTCTCCTTTCCCCTCTTCTTCTCCTCTTTCCGCCTTGGGCCTCTCAGCGACCCCTTCCTGGGCATGAACTTCCTCTCCCTCCATCCTCTCCCCGACCCCATTCTCTCCCCCGGCTTCTGCCGCCCCCTTCATCACTTTATCGAACTCCTCCGCTTCTCCCATCCAGGTGATGGTGTTGACAGCCGTCACATAGCACTGTCTTGCAATCTTGGGGTCTCCCCGGACCCGGACCTGGATTCCTCCCGCGTTGAACTTGAGACACTGGTGGAAAGTGGAAGGGACGCATCTGAACGCACTGATGATAGGCCGTCCGAAGATGGCGCTGTAGCTGCTTGGGGCGTCCACTATCACGAAGCGGCAGTTCCGGGACTGCCCTCCGAGGGTCACATGGAGCCCCACTCCACCCTCTACCTCCTTCCTTTCTCCCGAAAAGCCGAATAGGGGGCCATCCGAGGCCAACACCCTCTTGGACTCAACCTTCATCTCATCAAATGCCTTCTTGAAGACGACCGGAGGCAAAAACGAGGCAAGATTACCGGGGCAAGATAACCGAGGCAAGATAACCGGAGGCAAAAATGAGGGACCAGGCCTAAGAGAGGGAAGATTCCCTTCCCTATTACCTCCTCCATCTCGTTGAATTCTTTAAACCGCGTCTCCTTGCCTGGCGAATATCGGGGTTGTACATTGATGGATCGGTTTGGATTATAAGATATGGTTATTGTGAAATTTTTTCGTAGACCTTTATGGAGTGAGCAGGAAACGTGCAACTTAAAGATTCAAGCCAAACAACCAGAAGCAAATGGAGGCAAACAAGTAATCTTTATTGATAGCATAAACTTCATTACAAGATGAGGTATGCTTGGCGAGACATGATTTCGCCAGCACACAAAACCAAAGAAGAAATTACACAACTTGAAGGAAGATAACTGAGACAGCTCCAGACCGCGCGGTCTCCTTGACGATCTCTGCAAGCTGCCTAAACGCATAACACTACCGGTTACAGAACACCACCTCAGACCGCTGAGTAGACCGCACCCTCCTTACGAACTCCACTGATTCTCCCGAACTCCAGCAACCCACACTGCAAGCCGCAGACTGCCCAAACACTTTCAGAGGAAGAGGTGATCGCTGCAGACTGCACTATCCGCAGAAGCTGCACAAGAAAATTCAATCAGCAGACCGCCCGGTCAATAATATAGACCGCAGGAATTTGGATAAACTCAGCTTACACTTGATGTGTCTAATTTGCTGCTACAGTGGCTCCTATTTATAGGCATGAGGCCTGATCCAGTCACCACCCTAGAGAAAGGATCACCACCCCCAGACCGCGCGACCAGACCGGTCAACTCGCGCGATCAGCAACAATTCTTTCTGCTTCATTTGATGAGCTCGCCGGCTTCCTCCAGACCGCGGGAGATCGCCACTCCCTCAGTCAGATCGCGACTCCACAAGGAGATCGCCAGACCGCCAAGAAGCCGCCCACCACTAGTGTTTTCCCGAGACCGCAAACACTGTCTATTCGCCACAAGACCACGAACACCTGTTTGCATACCAGCCTCCTCCTGAGACCGCGAACAGAGACGCGCGACTAAGAGCCTTAGTCTGCGAATACCACCAGAAAACCCGGACAGCCACCAGACCAGAGTTCTGGAAACCTGGACCAACCTGTGCGGTCACGCCAGACCGGCACAGTCCTGAAGAAGCCAACCCGCCACACAGTCACAGACAAACCGCGCAGCCTGAAGACGCCAACCCGCCACGCGGTCACAGACAGACCGCGCGGCCTCACCTTCAGCCGCCTTGGACAGATACCAGCGGTCATGCCAGGAGACTACGGCTAGGCTAAGACAAACCAGACCGCAGAATAGATCGCCAGGTCGTGCGGTCTCACCAGACCGCCCGACCTCCTCCCAGACCGCCCAGATCCAAAAACTCCACAAACTTCTGATGCGCAAATCTCAGCACACTGCTATAGGTGGTAGTAAGACTGCGGCACGAAATGGCAGTGTACCGATCGTTCAAGTAATATAAAACGAGGAGTAATCCCCGAGTATCGAATCTCTCAAGGAACACAGTAAGGTGGAGTTAACGTTCGAGGAGGGACTTGAGATTGAAGTCCTTTACGTCGGATGGATGCGGAACGGGGGAAATTGGTTGTGGAAAATAAAGAGAAAATGCTATAACTACTCCTATGCAATGCCGCTATGCAATGCTTCGCCTGGCGGGATGGAAAACTACGTAGGCCTTGAGCGCTCTACTTCGAGAGGGCGGATGGACGAGTAGGAAAATGGAATCGAACTGTGCAGGCCTTGAGAGCACTGCATCGTTAGGCGAATGGATTACACGAGCCGCTATGCCACGCTTCGCTACGCGGATGGAAGAGTAGGCATACGGATGAGGGTCGCAAGCACCTCATCGACAAGCACACCACTAACAATTGCTAGTGCGGCACACGAACGTGACGGCGGGATGGAGGATGGAATGGGGCGCTCCTCACTTGCATAAACCACTCATATCAATTTCACATTAAAATGAAATACAAAAATAATATGATAAGATTTAAGCAAACATTGTTCATACACCCAAACATTTCTTAATTTATCAAATGTGAGGCTAAACATCATTGCTCTCAGGTGAAATTCAAGTCTGTTTTAGTTAGAGTGGTTTTTGATGGCCAATCAGTGAAGTAATTGGGAATGGGTTCATTTCTTTTGCGACAAATGAAGAAGCATTGTCTGCTATTTCTGAGTTGAACGGGAAGGTAAGATAAAATATTCATTTGATATTTATTCTCTAATTTCTCTTTAAGAATTTAATTTTAGCGGTGGTATATTATTTGAGTGTTGGCCCAGTGCTTTGATTAGAGACTTGTGATTTATATTAAACACACGATATATATATATGTATATATTTGTATATATATATATCTAAGTCAGGGGCTAAATTATTAGCGCTTTCTCTCTTGTAGGGGTCTTCGGCCTTTAATATGTAGTTCTTTTAAATTAAACCACATGTGAGTGAATTGTGGGGGTTTAACTGTTCTAAAATTGTGTTAGAAACATAGAATCTGACTTATAACCAATTGATTATTGGTGGAGGGGCTTTGGATTTATATTTACATTACACTACCTAAGTTTCTCGATCTAATATTGGATTCTCAAAACCTAATGGCTTTCATTCATCTTGTTCTTCAACTTTTAAGTATTGGTGTATGGTGATATTATATTAGGTATTGATGGGATTAGACAAACTGTGTGAGGAGCTTTTATGAAAAGAAAACCATTTTTATGGATTAAAAAAAAAAAATTTTGGCTTCTAATTAGATAATTTAAGTTGACCTTATTTTGATCATACATCATTTAAGATTAGAATTTTTTTCTAATAATAGCACTTAATATGTAATAATTTTCGTTTCAGTTATTCAATCAACTATCATAATTGTCAAACATTTTTTTAATCAAACAATCATAGCCCTTAACTGCACTTCAGACATATCTGAACATGATTATTAGCTCTACTCTAATTGAACTAACCAATTTTATTATTCCAGGAACTTATGGAAAGACCTCTTGGACTGAAAATTAGCTAGAGAGATGGCAAGGAACCCGGCCAAACAACAGAGGATGATGAAATTCCATCTACAATTGTTTTTGCAATCTCAGCAAACAGTTCACACCCAGTTTCAAAGAGAACCAGATCAATAATGGCTGATAATCACTTAGGTGACCCAGTGTTTGGTGATGGATCTCTTAGAACTTGTATTGATGGACTATAGTTAATTTACATAAACTCATTCCTTGGAAACATAGTTCATAAGTTTACTTGTACTGTAGTTAATTTCATAAAAAGACTATAGTGAAGTTTTGAAATTTGATGGACTACAGTTAGTTCATGTTTATGTATGATATTTCTAGTATGCATCCAATTTTATCTTACAATTATTGTACGCCTCTATTGCTTGGTTTGAAGCTTTCTATTCTAAGTTTTTAATGCCTGTGGACATGGGGGAGAAAGAATTGAATTTCTGCTCTAGTTTTTTAAAAAATAGAAAATTAATTATTAGCCACGGTTACAAACCGTGGCTAATAATTTTAGAAAAATATTAAACTGACTATTAGCCACGGTTCGAAGCCGTGGCTAATAGTCAGATTATTTGCCACGACAAAAAGAAGTGGCAAATAATCCATTCTAACTAAATTAAAGAGCTTTTGCCAGGGTCTAAAACCGTGGCAAAAGGTTGTGTTATTAGGCACGACAAAATATTTTCGTGGCTAATACTATTTGCCACGGCCAATCCGTGGCTAAAACTTTTTCTCCACGCGACCTTTAGCCACGAATTTTTTCCGTGGCTAGACTGTGGCAAAAGATCTTTAGCCACGGTTGCCAGGGCAAATTTCCCTGTCCAAAAATCTTTTTTCTAGTAGTGTTTAGAACAAAAGTGCACTCGATGGATTTGGGAGATCAACCCTCATCCAAATGTTATGAAACTTTGACCACTAACTTGATGTCATATAAAATACCTCCAGAATTGTTTTTGGGTGGTTTAGGGTGGATGTGCCCTAGAACCCTAGTTCAAACCTTAGGGTTGTATATTGAACCTATTGAAGGACACAGAGTTATATGTCCTTGGAAGGGCTTGAAACTTGGCAGGTAGTCTATAGGGTGGTGTTATGGCTTAGATAATTTATCTGGGATTTCTAGGAACATTTATCCTCTCTGAATTAACTAAGAACTAATTAGGGCACTTTCTTATATTAAGAATTTACCTTACCATAATACCTTGGATGTTCATGAAATTTTGGCTGTAAACTTATATGAATGATATCATTCTCTGATAATTTTGTTATGAATTTTGGATTAATATATAGAGTACTTCATTCATAGCCTCAATATTTACCCTAGTTGTAAGAAAATTAATTTATGGGTTTAATACTCACTGAAAAATTATGAAAATTGGTCAGAGGACTTGTTTGGCCAATCACACGATCTATTAATTTTAGAATAATTTTTGGAGTTATTTATATATGGTTTCCATCACAAGGTGACCTTAGACATGTTTATTTATTTAATGGAATTATATGGTCAAATGGATTTATAAAATTATGGAACTCCATCAGTGAACTTTTCTGACTATTTTGGACACCAGCTAATTTTCTTGCAATTGTTGAATGAGAATTTCTAGTAGCTTCTTTGTTAATCATTGATCTTGATTAATTAGTTTATATTTTAATTGGAGGTCAAAACCTCTCTGGAAAATTGTGAAATTCAGGATTGGCTGTTATTTTGCTATTTTCTAGTTGTACAAATTTTAGTGAAGTCATACCATGTCAGAAAACCATACTTGATGTACAAAATCACTGGTTCCCTGATTTTGGAGAAATTATAATAAATACCAAATTGTGTAGAAAAATTATAAACTTCTAGAGATGGTGTTATAATGTCATAACTAACCCCCAATAAAAATCTTGGGTCATTTGGATGATTATTTGGAGTACCTCCTATCATGCACCTCATGTAGCTCATTTGGTCTGTGTATAGTAAAACTGTACAACTTGAGTAACTTGTAGACCATTAGGTGGGAATGGAAGGTAGATGGTGTACTTAATCCAGTTGAGGAGATTTGAGGTCATCAATAAGAGCTTGTATGTTAAGTGTGCCCGATAAGCTAACTTGCAAGGTTGTGTTCGGGATTGACGAAAGATCGCCTTTCCCTTAGAGAGTCAAAAAATACTAAGGGTTAACTCAAGTGAAATGGTAAGAGGGGTATGTTCATGGGTAGTTATCAATAATTGTATGTGTCTTGGAAAGGGCGGTTTGGGCTATCATCTCATCGTACCTCCTAGTACCGCTCCGAGCCCATCACAGGGTAGACCTCGAGAAGTCCAAGATTAACACAAAGCTGTAAGAATAATTTGTAACACAAGATTAACTAAATAATACACTCACTCATATCCTGTTGTTGCGGGTGTTACTTGGTTTGGTCATACGAGCGGTAGGCTCGGTAGTTGTATGCCGGAAGGGTTGGTCTGGAGATCTAGTGGCTCGGAAGGTTATGGTGATGGGCGAGTTAGCCCAGGGAGAATATGGCTCAAAGATAGATGGTAGTCATAATTGCATGTGCATGAAGTTGGTGGGTCTTCGGTATTTATGTTCGTTCACACCGACGTCGATACGCTGACTCGACAAGTGTGGATTTTCACTTTGCCAAGAAAGTCTGGTGGTCCAGCCAGTAAGAATACGCTGGCGCTCCACAGTTTTGCGTTGAGGCGTACGATAGGTCTAGGTTAGGTAGTGAGAATACTGATGAGTCCCATATATATATATATATATATATATATATATATATATATATATATTTGGACTCATTTGGGCTGTTATTCTAGTGTTTGCACCACAGTTTAGGCACATTTTCATTTATATGTACTATTCCATGCTAGGTGCACTATTAAGCCCATTTCGGTGTGCAATTGCATTCCTTGTTGTTGGGGGTAAGCACATTTTGCTCCCCCTTCCCTTCTTTTATGTATTTCTGTGCTGGACGTGTATTTCAAGCTGGTATATCTTGTTTGCAGGTGACCTGATCGTCCCGTTTTCCACCAAAAGTAATTTCTGTGCATATCGCACGGTCGACCTGTATCTTTGTGATTTCAGAGCGTCAGATTTTACTCGTGCGTTTGAACGCACGGGCGGCGTTGGTCGTGCGTGAACAAATCGCACGGGCGGCGCAGCGTCTTCTCCAAGCCATATTTTATCCGTTAATATCGCACGGTCTGCGCACGATCGTGCGTTCGACCGTGCGTGACCATTTTTCAGCTTGTTTGCTATAAAAAGCAGGAATCGAGGCAGTCAACGAGAGGGGGCGATAGAGGACGACCGGGAGCGATTCAGAGAGTGGGAAATCTCTTCCTTCCCGCTGCTCTTGAGGGCTGAAGGCTTCCCCTTCATCTCCTCCACAATCAAGGCCATTTCTAGTGATTTCCACCTCCATCCTTCCATCCGGGAGCACTAGGAAGCTTAATCCACCATTAGCTCAAGCATTCCTCTCCAAGGAGACCAAGGAAGCGCTGAAGATCGTAGGAGCGGTGACAGCCTCCTTCGAGCCAAGCTCACCATCTGAGGGCCGAGTCCGGAGAGAGCCCGACAACCTCTCATTCCGGCCGTGAAACTAAGACGTGACTTCTTATTTGTGGTCCTCTTTAACCTTGAATGCTTATACTTCGTTTTTGTGTTGTATGAATACTTGTTAAGTTAATCTTAAGGATTATTGCTTTCGTTCATATGCACTGATGTTGTGGTGGCATGAATAGCCCCTTTGTTCCTAGTGATTTTCTGAGTTACGTTGTGGGTGAAGCCACTAGAAATTGCTAGTGGGGATGCTTTGAGAAGAGGTGTGTGCGACCCTCAACCGTCATAGTGATTTCCCGTCAACGCGCTTTTCGAAGCACGGCATCGCGGCCGTTGCACCCATCTCGCTGTGCGAAGCGGAGTTTTGACCCGCATCTTTCTTCATTCTGCAATAGCGTAGGAAACCAAATCAACTCCCCCCCCCCGTTGTTACTTATTAATCCTTTTAACTGATTTCCTGTTTAGAGCAAGTCGTACTACCCAACTTGCGGTCCCTTGAGAACGATATTCGGGGAGTCCCTCCCTATTTTATTACTTGAGCGACTGGTGCACTGCCGTCGTATCGCATTTCGTGCCTGCTAATTAGCAGTGCCGAAATAGCGCATCAAGTTTTTGGCGCCGTTGTCGGGGACTGCAAGCGTGTGTGATTTGTTTTTCTTTGGAGATCCGTTTTAAGGCCTTTTTGTTTTTTTTTTTGTTTTTTTGTTTTTTTTTATTATCTGCTTTCGTGTTAAAGAAGTGTATGCATAGAAGAGATCCCGGTGAGTGTGCAGCATTTGACCCTGAGATAGGGCGTACTCTGCGGGAGCGTCTACGTGTTGCTGCCACCATGGATGTTAAAGGAAATCAGGCTAATCCCGGAGTGGGAAATGCACCGGCCGTGGCTCAGGCTGCTGACGAGAATGAAGTGGCTAGGCCACGACCTAGGACTATGAGAGACTACACTACACCCACTGTTGGGAGTGTGTACCCTGGATTTGGCCCAGCTATCACCAACAACAACTTTGAGATAAAGCCGGCCATCCTGAACATGATCCGCAATCAAGCCCAGTTCTCTGGATTAGCAAGTGAAGACCCCCATCTTCACTTAATTGAATTCACAGAAATTTGTGGAACATTTTGTTATGCAGGACTGGCTGACGAGACGGTGAAGCTCAAGCTATTCCCTTTCTCTCTACGTGACAAGACAAAGGCGTGGCTCCACACGATCCCTGCTGGTACAGCTACCACTTGGGACGCCTTGCAAGACAATTTTTTGGCGAAGTTTCACCCTGTTGACAAAGTTGTGAACTTGCGGAGGGAAATAGCAACCTTCCAACAGCTTGATCAGGAGGCTCTCTCAGTAGCTTGGGAGAGGTTCATGAACCTTCTCCGGAAATGCCCCCAGCATGAGCTGCAACCATGGGCCATAGTAGAAAATTTTTATTTTGCTATTGAACCTAACTACATGGCCATGATTGATGTTGCTGCAGGCGGAACTTTGATGAACCACACCCCTGAAGAAGCATTACGGATCGTCCAAGACACTGCCATTCATAGTTCCTTCTGGACTGCTGGAAGAAACGCTCCAAGGAACACTCGCGGTCTTTTTGAGGTGAACACGTCTGGTACACCTGCTGAAAATACCATGCTACTTAAGAGGCCTACCCTCCCTTCTGCCTCAGTGATGATGATCTCATGTCAAGGTTGTGGAAACCCGGGCATCATGCATATGAGTGCCCCACAGGTGAGCAACTTACTGAAGTTTCTTTTGATGAAAGTGTTAATTATATTAATGATCAAACTCAAGGAGCACCGTTCAATAACACTTATAACTCGGGCGTGAGAAGTCATCCGAACTTCTCTTGGAAACAAAACGTTCCAGGCCAACGATGACAAGGAGGCTTGCATCAATACGATGCTCAAGCCTCCGGTAGCCAACCGCGGCCGCCTCAACCGAGTTATTTTCAAGGTGCCCCAACTCTTAAGAAGAGCAACCTTGAAGAAATGATGGAAAGGTTTATGCATGCCGCGAACTCTAACATGGTTAACCAAACCGCGTCCATGCGCAACTTGGAGACGCAATTGGGCCAATTGGCTCAATTGTTAACCGAGCGGTCGCAAGGGACCCTACCTAGCAACACAGAAAAAAATCCTAGAAATCAAGGGAAGAGTCTCACCGACAAGGATGTGGTTGACCCAAATGAATTAGTAATCAATTGTTCTATTAATAATTTCCAAACTGCTGCCTTATGTGACTCCGGATCATCCCGCAACGTCCTTGCATTGCAAGACGTGGCTAAACTGCAACTCGAGATGAACCCGGATGATCGGAAGTCTTTGGTGCTCGCTAATGGGACCATTATTCAGTCGGAGGGAGAAGTGAAGAATGTTGAAATCATGGTTGAGGGGACGGTTGTGGTCGCTGACTTCCAAGTGTTGGGACCCCAGGAGAATAACTCTATCCCCATCTTGGGAGTGTCGTTCTTGAAAGAGAGCGGTGCCACTTTGGATTTTTGCGCTGGGAAAGTTATCATCCCTACTTGCCCCAAAATAGTGACTGAAACATTGCCTTGCTTTTCCCAATGTATTTCTGATAAATCTCTTAGTGATGCAGGAATCAAGGTTGAAATAGTATTGTTGGACGAAAAAAGGAGGAGAAACAATCATGCGGAAAAGAAGAAGAAATAGATTTGAGAAAGGAATGTGACCCGGAAAGGAAGGAAGATCTGGTGTCTGAACCCATTCAGCTGAACTTAACTCGGGACAATGTCCCATTCTTATCTAACAATAAATTTTGTAATAAACTTTTTAAACAGACGGTCTCTTGGGCCGACCCAGTTGCCACTACGGTAACGGGAGTGACGCCACCCACCACTAAGGTGGGAAAATCTGACGACTACCAACGCTGGCGCTCTCCTACCGTGGAGAAACTGAAACTTGAAAGAAGAGAGCGTAGTGCTTGCTCCACTGCTTCCAGTGGCAAGTTGGCAGAGGCTAGGGGAAAATTGGGTAATACCAATTTTGGCCCTAAAGCTTTCACCTCCAGCCTACAAGCCACTGGGGACGTGCACTAAAATAGCGCGTATAGCTGAGTTCCTTTTTCTTATGCTGTGATTTGTGTCTGTGAAACTTTTCTCTAGATTCTCTGCTATTTGAACAATGATTAATACAGGTATTCGGTCCACCTTAAAGGACGTTAAACAAAAGGGCTTCTTGGGAGACAACCCATGGGAACCACCCGGTTCCGTCTATCTTTTTAATCCTTTTGCGTATTGTTATTTCAGTTTTGCTAACATTGTAGGTGAAGCTATGCTCTCGCGTGGAAGGAGATTTATTTTTAATAGAAATTGGGATTACCACACTTCTGGCATGCTCCATTGTGAGCATAGGTCAACTCTTCCCCTCTCTTACTTATGTTTGAATTGCTTATTTTTGATGTTCTCAATTAAGTCTGGGGGAGAGAGCGAGCTGTGCACGTGCACACACGTTGCATGACATGCTAGAATGTGCTGAGTTAGGATTTATATTTTGTTGCATACACTTGCACCTAGTTCACGCGCACTTGATCACGCGTGCTTATTGGGTATCGCTGCGAGGTTTTTTTGCTCATAAGAATTGAATTGTTAGTGTTTGAGTGAGGAGTAGAGAAAAATGTTGACTTGAGTAGTGCTCTAGTCATGTGCTCCCGTCACACCTAGAAATTCAATTAGGGTAGAATAAAATTCAGAGTTGTAATGTAATTATTTCTGTTATAGTAGATGAAATTTATTTTACTTTAGTGGTGAATCCGGTGAATCCAACGGTAGCAATAGGTCGAGTGTAGCAGACTAGTAGTAGCTTATTACTAGGGTCGAAAGGAAGGACAACCTTTCTCGGTGGCTAGAACTTGCACTAGGCGACTCTCGACACGATTGTGTTGAGGTAATCGTCATGAAATGTGATATAGGACATCTCTTGATCCGTTTGTGCTTTTGAAATCCTTACCTACGTAATAACCATTGCAAGCCCATTTGAGCCTACTCTTCCTCCTTGTTGAGCTCCACTAATAATGTAACCAAAGCCATACAGCCGAACTTATGTTCGCACCAACCGTTGAGCTGAAAGAAATTTCTTTCTCGATCGCATTTGGTGTCATCTATGTTGTGTATGGCAGCTTTAATTTAGCTAAAGGAGTCATTTTATTGCGCTTAAAAATGTTCTTTTGCCGAAAAAAAGAAAATAAATAAAAGAAAAGAAAAATAAAAGAGTTGTGCAATAATAATTTTCTCTCGGCAAAATTTTTGTATATTTGGCTCAACGCGCACCTAATGTTCAGTTGAAGTCCGGGGGTGTCGTGTAAGTACTGAAAATGTTGTTTTGGTGATTGTCATTCTCTTGAGTGCGATGGTTGTGTTGAGTGTGATTCCCATCGTCCTTCTACTTACCTAGCCTATACTCAACCTAAGCCCAATAATTGCCTATAAGTCCTATTGATTTTAGATACGAGTCGTCTCTTGCAGTAGAGAGAGTGCGAACGTGCAAGCCTATGGACACTGACTTTGATGGATTTCTTAGGAGATTGTCCCTAGCTTCGATTTGAGTAATACTTTACTCATTAGTCACACTATTTTCCCTTTTTGCGCGACCGAAAGATTCACCAGGATTCACCATCCAAGAAAAGTAAATTCCAAACTACTGTTTTAGAAATAATTAGATATAACCTTGAGTTTAATTCTGTTCTAATGTATTTCTACGCACGAGAGCATGCGACTTCGCATAATTCTCTACCGCTCAAACTCATGCTAACATTCAATTGTTCCGACAGGAGAGCTGAGTAGTTTGCCCGAGACGTGCAAATGCTTAAGTCTGGGGGTGTGATGAGTCCCATATATATATATATATTTTTGGACTCATTTGGGCTGATATTCTAGTGTTTGCACCACAGTTTAGGCACGTTTTCATTTATATGTACTATTCCATGCTAGGTGCACTATTAAGCCCATTTCGGTGGGCAATTGCAGTCCTTGTTGTTGGGGGTAAGCACATTGTGCTCCCCTTCCCTTCTTTTATGTATTTCTGTGCTGGACGTGTATTCCCAGCTGGTATATCTTGTTTGCAGGTGACCTGATTGTCCCGTTTTCCACCCAAAAGTAATTTCTGTGCATATCGCACGGTCGTGCGTTTCCTTGACGCACGGTCTGTGCCGTCGTGTGTTTGTGTCTGGGAAGAAAATGGAGCGTCGGAGTTTACTCGTGCGTTTGAACGCACGGGCCAATTCGCCCGTGCGTGAGTAAAACGCACGGTCGACCTGTATCTTTGTGATTTCAGAGCGTCGGATTGTACCCGTGCGTTTGAATGCACGGGCGGCGTTGGTCGTGCGTGAACAAATCGCACAGGCGGCGCAGCGTCTTCTCCAAGCCATATTTTATCCGTTAATATCGCACGGTCTGCGCACGATAGTGCGTTCGACCGTGCGTGACCATTTTTCTGCATGTTTGCTATAAAAAGCAGGAATCGAGGCAGTCAACGAGAGGGGGGCGATAGTGGACGACCGGGAGCGATTCAGAGAGCGGGAAATCTCTTCCTTCCCGCTACTCTTGAGGGCTGAAGGCTTCCCCTTCATCTCCTCCACCATCAAGGCCATTTCCAGTGATTTCCACCTCCATCCTTCCATCCGGGAGCACTAGGAAGCTTCATCCACCATTAGCTCAAGCATACCTCGCCAAGGAGACCAAGGAAGCGCTAAAGATCGTAGGAGCGGTGACAGCCTCCTTCGAGCCAAGCTCACCATCTGAGGGCCGAGTCCGGAGAGAGCCCGACAACCTCTCATTCCGGCCGTGAAACCAAGACGTGACTTCTTCTTTGTGGTCCTCTCTAACCTTGAATGCTTATACTTTGTTTTTGTGTTGTATGAATACTTGTTAAGTTAATCTTAAGGATTATTGCTTTCGTTCATATGCACTGATGTTGTGGTGGCATGAATAGCCCCTTTGTTCCTAGTGATTTTCTGAGTTACGTTGTGGGTGAAGCCACTAGCAATTGCTAGTGGTGATGTTTTGAGAAGAGGTGTGTGCGACCCTCAACCGTCATAGTGATTTCCCATCCACGCACCTTCCGAAGCACGACATCGCGGCCGTTGCACCCATCTCGCCGTGTGAAGCGGAGTTTTGACCCGCATCTTTCTTCATTCTGCAATAGCGTAGGAAACCAAATCAAACCCCCCCCCCCCCCCCCCCCCCCCCCCCCCCCCCCGTTGTTACTTATTAATCCTTTTAACTGATTTCCTGTTTAGAGCAAGTCGTACTACCCAACTTGTGGTCCTTTGAGAACAATATTCGGGGAGTCCCTCCCTATTTTATTACTTGAGAGACCGGTGCACTGCCGTCGTATCGCATTTCGTGCCTGCTAATTAGCGCATCAAATACCAACCTAGAGGTGGGCGAGGCCCAACCCACCGCTTCTGCTTGCCACTATGGGGGTATCCTGGGAGTCTTGCTAGCTCCAAAGAGGGGGAACTAAAGGTCTCTGCACATAGAGTCGAAGTGTGTGAATTGCACTTGTGTGATCATAACATTACCCATCATAACTCTACATGTCATGGAATAAGCATTGCTTTTCAACCCCTACCCCTATCATATAAATTGGGTTTGGGACTTTTAATACAATAGGTCATGTTAAACGACCCCTAGGTCTATAGGTTTGTATGGGCATTCCTATAAATCAATGGTTACTTTTCTATTTTATACTTGTCTTTACTTGCTTACTTTACTTATTTTTTACCTTGCTCTATTTACTGCTTCATACATATAAACATCTGTGTAGTGATAGATACTCCTGTAGCTCAGACATATCACCTGCTTTGTTTTATACCCCTTGTTGTCCTCCGCTTCATCCTCCCGCTCGGTGCCTAGGGCCACTGGGGGATGGATGGAGGCAAATGAGGCTTAGTCTTTTTGAATAACGGTCGGTGGACCATATCATTTTAGGGGATCAGTTTTGCATTGCTACCTTTTATTTTAGTTATTATCTATGGACATTTATTTTATGATATCTATATAACATGTGATTTGTGGACTTGTCTTCATTTATACTCCTCTTTTCTGTGATCGAGATTGCCGGCAGAATCGACGCTTTGTTGTGGCGACCTTCTCGTGTGTTGGTGTCACCGCAAAGCGGCGGTTCTGGGCATTAAACCCGGTTTGTTGCAAAAAAAGGGGTCTTAGAAAATACCTCATTAAACTCATTCCATGTAATATCATAATACCTGTAACCCGCATAGGTGGTGTCCATGACGAACTTCCACCACCTCTTCGTGGGTGACTCAAGGGCAGAAACAACTAAAGATACAATCTTGTCGACTAGGCAGTGTATCCCAACTAACATCTAGTGGATGGTGTCCAGCCACTCCTCGGTCAGTACTGTAGAATCTGTCCCGGTGAAAGAGGGCGGGAGAGGCCTCGGAAGGCACTCGACCAATTCGACCCGGGATTCGGTTCCTGGGTCAGAGATGGCTGACAGAAAGACTGAAGGATGGCTATCAAAGTCCGCCCAACTCCGACTGCTAAAATGGATTGGGAGCCAGTGGGGGAGGAATGACAGCCTGAATGGGAGGTACTACAGCCCGTGGGGCAGGGTTCGCCGGAGATTACATAAGAAAGCGACATTATGTCCAAAGGTTGGCCAACATAACTCGTCATTAGTGGACAGTTTAGTGTGATTTCCCATATGGGCACACCATTGCTTCTGCAGCTATTTTGTCCTCAAACTTAGTTCGAGCGGGGTGGCCCAGGGTCTATGGACTTCTTTTACTTGGATCGAAAGTTGGCTAAGCTGATACTAGTTTATAAGACCTCTTTTTTGGCTTTTGTTTTCTGGGTCTTATGCCCAGAATTGCTGTCTTACGGTGAAACCTACACACGAGCTAGTCTCCACAACAAGACGTCGATCCTGCCGACAATTCAAACATCCTGGCCAACCATGAATTACAGAGTAATAAAAAGTAAATAATGACTAAGTCCACCAATCACATCATAGATATATATAATCACGAGTAGAGTCCACCGATGAGATAAATGAGTACGGATAAATAAAAGGGTTTAAGCTTAGTATATCATATCATCACTACAAATGCTCGCGGAAGAGAAGCTAAAATCTCTACACACTCACTACTAAGGCTGCTGTGGTAGGTTCTAGCCAGGGTTGGATCACCTCGTCATGCTAATCCCTCCTGATATGCTGGTTCTGTTTCTCCTAGTGCTCCTGTTTGTTATGCCACATTTGGTTATTAGTTAAAAAGACTAAATGATTTCCCCACCCCCTCCCCGGTGACTCTTAGGCACCTGTCGGGAGGATGGATAAAGCAAGGAAATCAGATGGAAAGTAATCAAGTAGGTGATGGTGGCCCTAGCTAGTAGGTAATATAAATAAGTAGGCAAATAAAAATACGGGAGCTTACTTTAAAAATTCTACTATAGTCTACAAGTAAAAAAATGAAGCAGTAGCAAGTAAAAAGAGAGTATAAACTACTAGCATAGAAATAACTTAACTTATATAAATGCCCATACAAATATATAAGTTAAGGGTCATTCTAATATAATAAACCCATCGTATTAAAGAGCCCATACTAGTTTATACGATGGGGTTCTTGTTTTATGTAATGGTGCGTATCCTATGCGGTGCAATGATTATACTATGACTTTACTCACATGCAACCCACACACTCGACTCTCTACGTACAGACCATTTAGTTCCAACTTTTTGGAGGTAGCAAACCTCTTGATCACCTCTCATCGTGGTCAAACAGTGGCAGAGGAGCGGGCGTCTCCTCACATAGGTGGGTATAACACTCTACCAAACCTAGGCCCTAATATATGCCATAACACGTGTCCTCGGTACTCATGAGCTCTTGCGTACTCTTGCTAGATCCATCGAAACTAGACCTTATATAAGGCTAAGTGTTGGGTTATTATGGAATGTGTCATATCGGATGCGCAATAAAACAACCTGGCCCTATGAACACCTACCACTTGTCGAGTCATTGTACTTCCATCGATGTGTCGACTGGGCTAGTACCGAAGACCCACCACATTCTATGCACATGCACTTATGTATCATCTCTATCATCTAAGCCTCTAGCTCGTTAGGCTAACCGGCCACTACTACATATTCACTGAGCCTATTACTCGCGGGACCAACCCGTCCTTCATAAACACTAAGCCTACGGATCTATTGACTGACTTGCCCTTCAACTCTAAGAACTACTATTCGACAAAATATGTTTGTGTACATAGGACTCGTTCACTTTCCATAATCAATCCAATCTTTCATACTCTTTAGTTTAACTTAAGAGTTTAGGGTGAATCTTGGACTTCCCGAGGTCTACACAGTGAAGGGCTCTTAGCGGTACTAGGCGGTATGATGAGATGGCATCACAAACCTCCCTTTATCAAGATATGTACTTTTATTCGTGGCTACCCATTTATTTGATCCCACACTCACTAGTTATTGTAGAATCCAAAGGTGGATTATTATTTATAGGAAGGGGAAGTGTTGACTTTCAATTGAACTTCAACACTACCCTCCTTAGGGACTGTCACAACCCGCATTTTCCCAAGAATATAATACATATTATCAGAGCAAGGGGAAAATACGCGTCGTGATGCCACGCCTGCAGGAGATGACTACAGACGCTCAGGCAACACTCCTTACGATAATTTTATAAAAAACATATATGTGTTTGGATTAAAAGAGAGATTTTTCATTTTAGCTTAAGACCGCGTCCCTCGATCCGGTGGATCATCTAGTCCACAAGTAGAAAACTATACTTACACAGCAGAAAATAGGTTCATTTTAGCCTACATGAGCATGAAGATCAACATCCAAGAAATGATATGCATAAATCTATGTTTAGTACAGTAAGAAAAGAATTTCTATGATCTTCAAAGTATGCGACATTTATTTAAAATCATGATATGCAAGAATGACATTTTTATACTAATAAAGTAACTAGTGCATCCTAGCATAAAGCTTCCTAGAGAGCAAGTAGGTAAACAACCCAAAAGTAACAGCAAAACTACTAGCAAGTAATCTAAAGATACAAGCCATACGGGCGCCAACAACTGACACGAACCCGCAGGAAAGAAAGAAAACAACAAAAAAACTGCCTCTTACCAAGAAGAGAGGAAGGTCCTCGACAGGAGACCCGAACAATGCCGCTCTAACTCCTGCGGCAGCTAACGACCTGAACCTAAGACATTCATAAGAAAAGAATGTCTCAGCCCAAAGGGTGCAAGAAAACCATGATTAGCAGCATCAGAAGTAAAGAGTGCAGAAAGGAAACTAAGCAGATAATCATCAATAATCTTACAACAACTCGAGCCAGCTCAAACGAGTGCACTCGGTAAGAGGAAAAGCCTGCACTATATGGTATTAGCCAAAACAATCAAAGCCCACCATGTGTCCGCCATTGCAGCTCAGAGGTGATGGTCATACATATAATATCATAATACACATATATAAGCATATATGTTTATAAGAACTTGAGACTGATCAGCTTGAGGGAAAATCGTCCCCCAAAAGAAGGCACTGCGACGGTGGTATCTTCCACTAACGTCTGCAGCCCAAAACTGGGTGGTGGTCCTTTATCCACTGCCACCCAAAAACCAAAACCGGGTGGTGGTCCTTTATCCACTGTCACCCAAAACTACCCACCGTGCAAGGCTTAAGACAAAGGTTCTAAATAATTGAATTATGTTTCAATTAAGACACGAGACATAACCTGAGATATCAGCACAATAACACCCTAAGAATAGGGTCACAAAGAAATAAACACTACTCAACGATTCATTTGAAAACACTTGGTGATTCCAAACTTGACTCCCAACGAACTTCCCGTAACAGTACGACGAATAAGGCACGAAACAATACCATAACCGATCACCAATCAATTATAGGACAGCTCAAAGAATAAAGCATAGCTTCATCTAAAAAGTCTCAACGAAAAGACTAAAATGCTTGATAACACCGCTTAAGATACCCGGGAACACCGGGCAAAAAGAACATATAAATATATGAGGAAACAATTCAGAATAAGCGAAGAAATCGACGAGAAAGACTTATATCAAAGTCGACGAGAAAGACTTATATCAAAGTCGACGAGAAAGACTCATATCAAAGTCGACGAGAAACTTCATTAAAGAAGAAGTAATTGTACGATCTTAGGGCGAGCAAACTTTTCTACACCTAGGGAAGTCTTATCAGACTACCTGGTAGCATATCTAAACAGGTATAGAAGCTATCCAGATTCCAAGGGGGATGACCGCAGGAATCAAGAACCCAAAACACCAATCAAGACCCAAAAAGGGAAACACAACATCTACTAACCTAAAATCAACAGGTTAGGCAGACAAGGAAGAAGAAAGGACTGAAATGAAAGACTTCCAATCACCCAGCAACATCGAGCCAAGGGGACTACTACTACTTGAAGGACACAACCAACAAGAGAGCCCAGTACAACTAAGCTTCAAGAAACACAGTCACTAAGGAGAAGGACCGCTATTTACAGCCCACAACCACTAAAAAGAAATCCTTACATTCAATCAGATTGCTAAGACAGTGAAGAGGAAGCATTACCCTTCGCTGAGAAAGTTAACACAAAAATTACATGGAAGACTGAGTCAGAAAGGGTTTAAAATACCCAGAAGAAAAAGGCAGATTACACGAAAATGACCTTTCAGATAGAACCTATCAGAACACAAGGAAGACCACACACAGAACTTCACTTGCAGAAAAAGGAGAAACAATCAAAAGATATATTTATATAAGGAAGATTTGGAGTTCTGAAGAAATATGCAAGCCCAGGGAGGCGAAACGAGCAAATAAATGACCTCAACAGCTAGGCTACTAGTGTGGGGTTAAGAGTGATTTTACAATTTAACCATTATTTAAATATAAATGCTGAACATGACAACCGTATTTTCTTATACCCAGGGCCATATAACCCAAACGATTAGATGCCATATAGCAGAAACAAACTTGAGCTATGCGTCGACTACGCAACTTGAATTATCAAGAGCTACAACTCGAAAGCGGCCCTCCAGACATATGACAATAATTGAACATAATATTGAGAATAGCTTCCTAAAAATGTTTATATACAGCACCTTGAAACCAAAGAAAATATCTTATATAGCCCCACTGAAATTTCAGTTGCATACAACATTCCCCAAAGTCGGAAAGATTTATATATAGCCCAGAAATTGAATATGCTTACAGCAGCCCCCCAAATTAGAATAAAAAAAAAGTCAGCCCTCATCAATATAGTATGAAAACAGCCCCCAATCAACAGGTATTGCAAAAGCAGCCCCCAACAATATAGTATGAAAACAGCCCCCCAATTAACTGGTATTGTAAAAGCAGCCCCCAATATAGAGATTTAAAATTTTAAGCTCCCAATTTATAAAACTTGGCAGCCCATAGGTAAAGAACATAGCAACAACCCTTGATTAGACAAAGAATAAGAAGAAGCCCCAACCAAAAAAGCAAGCATTGCAGCAACCCCCTAAATAATAATAAAAAAGATAATAGGCAGCACCCCTAAATATTTAACCAAGATAAAAGGCAGCATCCCCCAATATTAACCAAGATACAAGGCAGCACCCCTCAATTTAACCAAAATAAAAGGCAGCACCTCAATAAAAAGATGATTATATACCTAGCAGCCCCCTCAACATAAGAAGGAAATATTAATATAGCAGCCCCCAAATAATGGACAAAGGAAAGAGCAGCCCCCAATTAAACAAAGAAGGAAGGTAGAGCGGCCCCAATTGAATAGCATAGCAGTAGCCCCAAATTAACATTCACATAGCAGCAAAGTGATCAAAAATGAGTGAATCTGACCCCAAGGCAGCAACATCCACGGCAACAAAGAAGTAAGCAACTTCCTAAATTCACTTGTATGGCAGCATCAAGATCAAACAAGAAAATTGACAAGATGGTGATATAGCATCAGAAGGAGGAAAAATCAAAACAAAAAAAACAGCAGCCTCCCTCGACAAGGAGCAGCAATAAGGCGAAATGACTAAGCAGCAGCCAAGGTAAAACCAGCATAAGGTGTTGAATCAAGAGCTCTTACTAACAGAGAATAAAGGGGGGGGGGGAGAGGAGGCGGTTTTCTTGCCTTAATAGGACGCCGACGCTACCCGTTGAAGTGAAGCCTACGGCCGGAAGACCTCGCAACCACCGCCGATCCCGATGAGAGCTCTCCGATCCTCTACTCCGACGATGAAGCCAAGCTCCGGCGACCTCCAAAATGCCTCCTCCGACGCCGAACCCTAGCTCGCCCCTCAACCTCGCTCGGCTGCTGGGGTTATCGGGAGAGGAGAAAAGAAAAAAAGCTGAAGGAAAAGGGGGGGGGGGGGGGGGGGTTAGCTAAATATATACATTTATATATAATAAATAAAATATATGTATTATATATAATAAATAAACTTTTATATATATATAAATATATCTTTTATATGTATATATACATATGTAAGAAATTTTATACGTAAAAACTCAAATATACTCATACTCATATATATAACTGCGTATATATGTACGCCTACAAATACCTCCCTATATGAAAACACGATTGCACCAATTTTACTTATACAAAACCATATATACACGAAAATATATATATATCTATATATATTTATACATATACCCACAAGATTAATTATAAGAGAAAACCTGGGGTGTTACAGGGACTAAGTGCAAACTCACTCCTGACCTTGCCCTGAGGTTCCAATTCCAGAAGTTTAACATACTTTTATCTCCTCTACATGAATTTAGTCTTATCAAGCTTTTTACTAAACGCAGCACAAACTTACACTCAAGTATTAACACCCAATTGAAATGTCCTACAATTAACACAATATTCTTCAGTATTAATCCACATATACATGGTGTCTAGGAGGTGATCAGCTGGAGTCCAAATTCGTTAGATTTATGATTGGTTATTCGCAGATCAATATTGATTCTAGCTATAACCGTATGTAAATCATGAAGCATATAGCTATTTCTCAAGTGCAAATGACCTAACACTAAATCCAGAGGCTCTTTATGACATATGACGTAATTTCATGCTGATTTGACCATTTTTGATAATGGGGCCTAATTATATACCATTGCATAATTGATAAGTGATTCCAAATTACACATGATGTATATTTTTCAGATGTCTAAACTATCCACAAAATTTTCTATAGATTCTCTAAGGTCTAAAATGCACTTTTATAGAGATTTATAATTTTCCTTTTCCATTTATTCATAATAAATAGTATTTCATCAATTGGGGCTTTTTTAACATTTATAAAGGATCTATGTAGTTTTTTTTCTAAAAATTACAGCAAACTTTCCAAAGGATATATTTGATCAAAAAGTGTTCTAACAAATTTCTATAATTTTCCAGAAAGATTTATGCACATTATTTAAATTTACTAAAAATAGCAATAAACCATAAATGCACAAGAACTAAATAATTTCATCATCAATAATTCCTAAAAATTCTCCAAAGGTTCTACAGGTTCAAACATGTGCTCTAACAGAGATTTGTAATTTTCTAATATTAATTTCCACCAATATTAAATATTTCTCCAAAATAACAAATTCCAATATTGTGAAGAACTACTGAATATAAAAAACCAATAATTATGATAAATTTTCTAGAGGTGCATAATGTTTTAATAAAAATCTATTCATGGATTTAGAATTTTCCAAGTAATATAGACCACAAATATTCTAATAATACAAAAGTGTGATAAATGAGATTTTAATATTTTCCAAGGTAAATGACTCCCAAAAATTCTACCAAATTTACCAGAGATGTAATATAACCTAAATCATCATGTGATAGAAAATTGGAAATTTCATAAGTTATTTGGTCTCTTTCATTTTATTAATTTAATTGTGTTACATAATCCTAATTAATTAAATACCTCGGATTTTTAACTCCCAAAATCCTAATTTTTCTAGGGAACATTCCTCTCATCATATTACTTGTATGCCCCAAATTTCATGGGCATATATCAAGGGAATATTTAGAAATTCATGAAAACATGAAATATCTCAGCATGCACTAGTCCAAAAGGTCCAAAATTTGGCCAGGGAATTTTCTTGACCTAATCTTCCACCCGTAAAAGATTTTAGTTGATTTGACTTCATTAAACTCTATATCCACCACATGAATGGAAATTGAAAATATTTCTAAAACTATAGAAATTATATCTCCAAATATTCTGATTTTTGGACAGCATGTGAATCCCAAAATATTTCTAGCTCATTTGGTTGAGTCAAAAGATGGGGATACATAGATTTTTGTTCAGGGTTCACTTTATGCACCTTGTACCCAAACAGGTGCCTAGGGAGTTGTGGTGTACCAAATCACTATTAAAAATTTTAGAGGTCCGGAGAGAAGTAAAAAATGTGGAACACTTCAACACAATCCACAAGCATGACAATCAATGACAATGGGAAGACTGAATAGTACTTTGGTATTAACTATCTCTTTACAGCTCGAGACATACATGGCGAGACATGATTCATAAGAATCACAAAGGAGAGAAGCACAAGAAACAAAAATAAGCAGCCAGCGAACTGCCAAGCTGAGTCCGCAAGACCGCTCGAACAGCCAAGCCGCACGGCTAACCCTGAGACCGCAAGAATAGAACCAGGCATGATGACCTCGCACTGACAGACCGTAACCACACACCGCTCGACCTGCTGCTTAATTGAACTGCTGAATGATAACCTGTCCCCACTTCAAGACCGCCTGACCGCAAGGTCGCCTTATCATAGAAGCTTCAGCGAACAGAGAACATAACTGCACAAGATATCGCCAAACCGCAAACTGAGATCGCCTGATCATTGAGGTCGCCTGATTGCCAAGTTTGCCACGAACAACTCAAGAACTAAAATGCAGATTGCCCAGAGGAAGACCGCTGGTGAACTGGTTATTCACAACTGGGAAATTACCAAGGAAGGAGACCGCACCCTGCTGGCCGCGAACCTGCGAACACAACAAAATGGTCAAGACACTTCCAGAGACTGCACGACCTCAATATGAGACCGGCACAAACAATCTGAGTTATAGTTCTTACAGTTCTTATTGTAAAATGATGGGCCCTTCACCCCTATTTATAGGCAAGCTGACGGATGTTGTCACCACCCAAAAAGAGATACACCAACCGCCCATCAAATTGCGAGTGGTCTCTCAAGACAGATGGCTCGAGCTCAACATAGCTATCAGCTTCCTTATTAAACCGCGCTGTTAAAACCAAACCGCCCTGTCTTATAACAAGAGCAAAACACTTCTTCAGTAACCCTGACTGACTAGATCAAGTCGTTAGACCGCCTGGTCACTGCAAGAAGACTAACCATGAACATCTAGACGACGTAGAAAAAGTCGCCAGAATAACTCGCGCAAGCCGCCCGGACACCTGCGGTCTCCCAGAACAGACCGACCAGAACAACAACACAGATCGTGCAGTCTCTGTGGTCTCCTTTCTGCAGACCGCCCAGACCCCTTCCACTTCTACTTCAAAAATTTAACACTCCCCGTAGAAGTCGATCTCCGATCATCTGAATCTCCTCCATAATCAGCATCCATGTATCCATGCAAGTAAAAACCTGAATCTCTCCCATAAAAAAGACCCAAATTCTAGGTGGATTTGACATACTTCAAGATACTCCTAGCCGCCATAAGATGAGGTTTCCGAGGCTCTGCCATAAACCGACTCACTCTGCCAACTGCATAAGCAATATCTGGCCTCGTGATCATCAGGTATATCAAACTTCCGACCAATGCCCGGAACATAAAGGGATCAGAAAGAATCTTCCCTTCATCTCGTCGAAGATGAACTCCAACCTCCAGCAGAGTAAAGCAGCTCTTCCCCCCTTCCATGCTAAATCACTTCACAATTTTATCTGCATAGCCCTTCTGGAAATAAGCATACCGCTCTCCTTCCTCTCCTCTTCGAGTCCAAGGAAATTATGGAGCTCACCCAAGTCCTTGATCTCAAATCTGATAGCTAGCTCAGCACGAAGCCTAGCTACCTCGATCTCAGAATTTCCCGTGACGATCATGTCATCAACATACAACAACACCAAGACCTAAAGCTCCCCCGCCTGCTTTACAAATAAGCTTGAATCTGAATCAGAAGCAAAGTATCCGCAGAACTGGAGGTATTCTGAATCTTGCCATACCACGCCCGAGGCGCCTGCTTCAAGCCATAAAGAGTCTTTTTGAGCTTGCAAACATGTCTTGGGTGTTCTTCGAAAACATAACTAGGTGGATGATCCATGAAGTTATCTTTGTCAATCTCGCCATATAAGAAGGCATTCTTCTCGTCGAGTTGCCAAATCTTCCATCCTTGGCATGCTGCCAATGTGATCACCATCCGAACCAAAGTCATCTTGGCAACAGGGCTGAATGTTTCTTCATAATCCTCCCCATACTTCTGAGAGAAACCTCGAGCTATAAGGAGAGCCTTGTACCGCTCAATGCTACCATCAGCATTCTTCTTCATCTTGAAAACCCACTTGTAAATCACTGGAGTAATACCCTCAACCTTCGACACCAAGTCCTAAGTCTCATTCTTCTTGAGCGTAGCCATCTCTTCATCCATGGCTCCTTCCCACTCCTTGACTCCAATGGCATTTTCAAAACAAGATGGCTCTCTCTCATCCAGGGGACCTGTGAAGTAACATGAGACAAAGCTCAACAAGTTTCCCCATGTATACCGATCTGGTGGAATAATAGTTCTCTTGGACCTCCTCAGAGCTTAAATCTGAACCACCTATTCAACTCTAACTTCTGGACTAGCTCTTTTCTCAGGCATACTTGGAGCTTTGCTCCCCCTGCTTCCAGAACCTGAAACACCTGACCCAGAGCTAGAAGCACCTGGAGCACTTGGAGAAATAGGTAATAGGTATCTCCACCAGAACCTCCCTTGCAGCTTCTCCAAGTCCACCATCTGACCTGCCTTCTTGTAACTCAACAGAGGAGCTACCTTGGTATGACGTCAGCTTGTCAAATACCATATCGCTTGAGACCACATATCTATGTGTCTCAGGATCCATGCATCTCCAGCCCTTCTTCGGGTCATCATAATCGACGAACACTAGATTCCTTACTTTCACATCTAGTTTCGTTCTGAGAGCATCAGGGACATGCACGTAGCAGGTATATTCGAACACTCGAAAGTGTTCCATGCTTCGTTTCTCCTTAAACATCAACTCATGGGAATTCTTCATGTTGATAGGACTGAGAGGCATCTGATTGATGACATTGGCCGCACAAGACATTCCGTTTGCCTAGAAGGACTTTGGGATACTCTTGGCATGAAGCCAACTTTTGCAGGTCTCCGTCAGATGACAAATCCTCCGCTCTGCAACCCCGTTCTATTGTGGAGTTTTAGCACAAGAGAGCTCTCTCCAAATGCCAAGCTTCCTGTAGAAGTTAAAGAACACATTTGAGGTGAACTCCCCTCCGTTGTCGGTTCTGAACTTCTTGATCCGCAGGTTGAGCCGACCTTCCACCAGCTCCTTGAACTCCACAAACCTTTCAAACGCCTCTGATTTCTCCTTTAGAAAATATACCCAAGTATATCTGGTGAAGTCATCAATCAAGATTGGCATATACTTGCTACCTCCAAGACTGGCATTGTTGGTAGGTCCAAACAGATCACCATGTATACACTCCAATGGTGCTTTGCATCTTCTTTGTGATTTTTCAAATGGAAGACGTTGAGCATTACCAAACTGACAACCTGCACAAACGGGACCATCTCCGAAAGATGACAAGCTAAGCAAGCCTCTAACAAGGCCTCTTCCCGCCATAGCTTTCAACTTATCCCTCCCAATATGCCCAAGTCTTTCATGCCAGATGGTCGTGATGCGATTATTTCGACAAGTGCACCGATCGTTCAAGTAATAATGTTGGGAATAAATCCCCGAGTGTCGGTCTCTTGAGGAATGCAGGTTGGGTGTACGAATCAGGTTGTGTAACTAGTGTTACACGAGCGTAAACAAACACACAAAAGGGGTTTTGGTTGGGTTTTCCTACTCTTAACAACAGTAAAAGAAATGCGGTTCGAAAACACCGCTTCGCCAGGCGAGATGGATGCAACGGCCGCGATGCCGTGCTTCGTGAGGCGGATGGAGCGTGCTCTAGTGCGAGAAGAAATGAGGGTCGCAAACACCTCTTCACAAACGCCGTTAGATCTTGCTAACGCGGATCGAACACCTTAAGTGCGTGAGTGAGTGAGTGGATGAGTGGAGGCGAAACGATTCACAAACAAACAATGAAGAAAGAGGGAGAAACATTCATTGCAATCAAACCAAGCATAATACTGTTCAACATCTCAACGATTCAAAGATTACAACAAAAGCAAGAGGAAAGAAATAACCAAAGGATGAAGACTAGCGGCCATTCACGGCCGGAATGGTAGGTTGTCAAGCCACCTCCGGACTCGGGCGGACTATGCTTCCGGTGTAGAGAAACTGTCACGATCTCTCTACGTAGTCCCGTCGTCTTCTACCTCAGGATTCTTCTTCTTCTCACCAGACTAGAACGGGAAAACAGCGGCTTGAGGGCTTGCGGGTGGTGGAGAATGCTCCCGGACGATGGAGGAATGGTCGGAATGGTTGGAGAAGACTTCCCCTTGCATAGGAGATGAAGTGGAGGTGTCCTGGAAGGGAAATCGCCGGCGTACGGACGGCCGATCGTGCTCCCGCAGCTGAATGATTGCCCTAAAAACGGAACAGGCGTATATATAGGCGCTGGAATGAATACCGCGCACCGTCATTGGCGCAAGACCACTGGTCGTGCGCACTGAAATTCTGCGATCGTGCGCGCTGCCTGGGAGGAGCCTGCAATGAAGTAAATTTATAAAATACATGTTCGCACGACCAATGGCGCACGACCATCGGTCGTGCGCACTAGCGTCAGTGGTCGTGCGATAAGCCAAACAGAACTCATGAAATGGGCGTTAAGTGCGCACGAGCAAAAGCGCACGACCAGTGGTCGTGCGTGAAGGAGCCAGTGATCGTGCGCAGTGTTCCTGTACATAATTGTACCGGGAACACCTGCATGACTCCTGTTCCAGCATACGACACCAGTCTGGCCCTGAAGGTGGCACTTAACACAGTATAACAACTTGTAACAAAGATGAACAAGAAAATAACACCGAAACGTGCCAAGACGTGCACCTAGCGGAGAGTGATAATTATGAGCTAAAATGGGGCTAAAGTGCAATGGAATGATTGGAAAAATGGTCCGGATGAGTCCAAATATGTGTATGTGATGAGGACTCATCACACCCCTAGACTTACCTGTTTGCGCGTCCCGAGCAAACAAATCTGGCGGAATGTAAAAATGGTAGTTAACAAAGAAAATTACACGAAGGAGTACAATGCGAAGTAACAAAGGTATGCAAATAGAAATTTAGTAAAGAGAGATTCTAACTATGCTAAATAATTTACGAAAGTACTAGAGCGTAAATAAAGATTCGTCAATACTCAGTTGGTGAATTGTGAAGAATTTGAACGATCATGCCCAGTGTGAAAGTAACAAGCCACTAAGGAGGGTGTTGCACAAGATCGGGGTTCAGGAATAACTCCGCTGAAATCCATCAACGTCGGGAACCATATGCTTCCCTGGTCACACTCTCTCCACGGCGCTAGCAAACTCGCGAGATAAATCAATAGGACTTTTAGGATTAAGATGGGGCTTAGGTTGCGGTATGATAATCAAGGGTAAAACGAAGGCTACGCAACCAACATGAGTCAACGGGGCGCTGCACCAAGCAAAACCACAAACAAAGCTCGTGTGACACACCCCCAGACTTATTATGAAAACTAGGTGTGCACACAGCCTATTCCACAAATACCAACAGATTTTTTTAATACGCTCGGGAGGATAACTTTTCATTACACTTTTTTTTTCAGATTTTCATTTCAATATCATATTTTTCTTTTTCTTAATCTTATCCTCCGGTTGGTTCAAATTCAGCAGATAGAGATTATTTCTCCTTCACAACACAACAATTCCAAACAACACACCAAATCTAGAACATGAGTGCATTTAACATATACTTGGTTGCGATAGTGGAATAAGCTTTAGGCCTTGGTGAATGGAGGAGGAGCTGAACAAAGGGAGTGGTAGGCACAAATGTTGGGTAGCAAAGGTGAGCGAATAGGATATGGAAAGCAAAGGCTCAATCTAGCCAAGAGGTGGCCTATATCATATTTATCTCCACGAATCGCCCGCACCCATGCTTCAAGAGTTGCTTGGGGCAAGTTCTTAGCCCACGAGAAAGGTAAACCTTCCTCCCGACTCGAGCAACACACAACTAGCGCTCGTATACACACAACACCGGGCTATCACCAATTTCAATCACATTCACCACTTGAGTAGAATAAATCTAAAACTACGCATAAATACTAATCATAAATTAAATGCACAGAAATAATCTAATTTTACTCAAATTCTATTGTAGCATGCGGATGCGACTAGAACACTGCTCGAGTCAACATTGCGCTCCCAATAGTAATTCCTAAGCTAACATCCAAATTCACAATCCAAACCAAGATAGTTTGTTCAGCACAAAACAAATAGATAAGCACGCGCTCAAGTGGTGCAGTGGTGTGTAGCATGGAATAATGATGAAAAATTAAAAACAAGCGTCTAGCATGCGGTGCAACCCGTGCGCATTGTGAATAACACGTGCTCTCCCCCAGACTTAATCTAAACAATATATCTCAAAAACTGAAGAGCTAGGGAGGAGAAGTGTTACCCAATGCTCAGAATTGAGCATACCAGACGATTGGCGATTAAGATCAAGAGCGGTACGCAGCATCCGCACCAAAGAACACAACACACCTGCAAGCACATAACTAAAACAGTAAAAACAAATACAGAAACTGAACTAAACATGTTAGACAAAAATAAAATCAGGAAATCTGGGTTGTCTCCCAGCAGCGCTTTTATTTAATGTCCTTAAGCTGGACCAAATACCTGTATTAACATTGTTCAACAAGTGCAGTAATTAAAAGAGAAGTTCACTAACTAAGAAATAAGAAGGAAACCATCAGCTGTCGGCGCTTTTATTGGCCCCGTCTTCCAATGTCAACAACTGACACTCCTTATTTATAATGGCGCCATCATATAACTTCAGTCGATGCCCATTGACCTTAAATTTGTCCCCCTTACTCCCCGATATTTCGATGGCCCCAAAGGGAGATACATCGGTCACAGAGAAAGGACCGCTCCACCTCGATTTCAACTTCCCTGGGAAGAGGCGGAGATGGGAGTTGTAGAGCAGCACTTGATCCCCTATTTTGAACTCCTTGGGGATGATGTGTCGATCATGCCATTTCTTTGTTTTCTCCTTGTAGATGCGAGCGTTTTCATAAGCGAAGTGTCGGAGCTCTTCCAATTCGTTGAGTTAGGAACGACGCACCTCGGCCGCCGCTCCAATGTCCATGTTCAACAGTTTAGTTTCCCATAGTGCTTTATGCTCCAGCTCCACAGGGAGGTGGCATGCCTTGCCATAAACTAATTGAAACGGAGTCATGCCGATGGGTGTTTTGAAAGCGGTCCGGTAAGCCCATAATGCGTCGTCGACCTTTTTAGACCACTCCTTCCTATTTGAATGTATTGATTTCTCAATTATTCACTTGAGCTCGTGGTTAGATACTTCGACCTGTCCACATGTTTGGGGGTGATATGCCAAAGAAATCTTATGATGGACCCCAAACTTTTTCATGAGCTGCACAAACTGCTTATTACAAAAATGACTACCGCCGTTGCTGATAATAGTTCTCGGCGTCCCAAACCTGGAGAAGATATTCTTGTGGATAAAGTGTAGCACTGTGTTGGCATCATTCGTGGCAACCGCCTCGGCTTCCACCCATTTTGAGACATAATCAACTGCCACAATGATGTAATGTTTACCATGGGACATTGGGAAAGGACCCATAAAGTCTATCCCCCAGACATCAAATGGTTCGCAGACCAGCATGTTATTAAGGGGCATCTCGTCACGCCGGGAGATATTTCTGGTTCTTTGGCATTCGTCACACTTGGTGACATAGGCATGCGCGTCCCTGAAGAGGGTTGGCCAAAATAATCCGCATTGCAAGATTTTTCGTGCTGTTCGAACGGCCCCGAAATGCCCGCCCGCTTCTCTGTCATGGCAATGTTGTAGTATAGACTGAAACTCGGCTTCGGGAACGCAACGCCTGATAATCCCGTCACTGCACGTGTGGAATAAGAGCGGGTCTTCCCAAAAATAGTATTTTGAATCCGAGGCGAGCTTCCGTCTTTGCTGAGGAGATAGGTTCGGAGAGAGAGTTTTACAAGCCAAGTAGTTAGCGATATCAGCATACCATGGGGCTGTTGGAGGGGGCGTAGTGATTGCGAATAATTTTTCATCCGGGAAATAATTGTTCATTTCCTCCAAAAAACTGTTGGGGTCATCAACCGTCATGTCGTACTCCAAACGTGAGAGATGATCAGCTATCACGTTCTCCACCCCTTTCTTGTCTTTGATTTCCAGATTGTATTCCTGCAAAAGTAAAATCCAACGAATCAGACGCGATTTGGATTCTTTTTTGCTGAAAAGGTACCTGAGTGCGGCGTGATCTGTGTACACAATTACTTCCGAGAGTACCAAGTATGAATGAAATTTTTCACAAGCGAAGACCACGGCTAGCATTTCTTTCTCCGTGGTGGTATAGTTTGCCTGCGCGCTGTTAAGGGTTCGACTGGCATATGCAATGGTGTGAAAAATCTTGTCTTTCTTTTGACCGAGTACAGCACCTACGGCCACATTACTTGCGTCACACATGACAATAAAGGATAAAGTCCAGTCGGGTGCCACCAAAATTGGAGCCGAGATGAGTTGTCCCCGTAGAGTTTCAAAGGCCTGCATGCATGCTCCGTCGAAGTGGAAGGGGACGTCCTTAACAAGCAACCGAGATAAAGGCTTAGAAATGGATGAAAAATCCTTGATAAACCTTCGATAAAATCCCACATGACCAAGAAAGCTTTGGATACCCTTCACTGAGGTGGGTGGAGGGAGGTTCCTGATAACACTTAACTTCGCCTGATCCACCTCGAGCCCTTTGCAGGAAACTTTATGCCCCAACACAATTCCTTCGCGCACCATAAAGTGGCATTTCTCCCAGTTCAAGACAAGGTTGGTGTCTTCACACCGCTTCAAGGTCTTGGCTAAATTCGCGAGGCAAGTATCAAAGCTGCTCCCAAATAGAGTGAAGTCATCCATGAAAACTTCGAGGAAGTCCCCCACCATGTCAGCGAAAATAGCGAGCATACAGCGTTGGAAAGTTGCGGGGGCATTACACTGTCCGAATGGCATTCTCTTGAACGCAAAGGTACCGGAAGGACATGTAAATGTTGTTTTGTCTTGATCAGATGGGTCTATTAAGATTTGATTATAACCTGAGTACCCATCCAAAAAGCAGTAGTAGTCCTGCCCTGCTAACTTCTCTAGCATCTGATCAATGAAGGGAAGCGGGAAATGATGCTTGCGTGTAGCATCGTTCAGCTTGCGGTAATCGATGCAGACTCTCCACCCGGTGATCATTCGGGTAGGCAGCAGCTCGTTTTTTTAATTGGCCACAATAGTGATCCCTCCTTTTTTTGGTACCACCTGAACTGGGCTGACCCATTTGCTATCGCTGATCGGGTAAATGATGCCAGCGTCTAAGAGCTTTATCACTTCATCCTTCACTACCTCTTGCATTTTCGGGTTCAGCCGCCGTTGGGGCTGTGCTGTGGGTTTGTACTGATCTTCAAGGAGGATCTTGTGCATGCATACCGTGGGGCTGATCCCCTTAATGTCTGCAAGAAAGCGTCCGAAGACCTTATGGTACCTTCTCAGCACGCCCACTAAGGCGGTTTCATTGGCGGCGGAAAGAGCTGCAGAAATAATCACAGGCTGCGTGGCGTTTTCTCCAAGAAAAACGTACTTTAGAGATTCCGGTAGTTGCTTGAGAGCAGGACAAAGGTTTGGATCATCAGAATCGCTAGGTGGCCCTCCGATTGACTGCGAAATAACGGGCTGGTTTGAGTATGCACCGTTATCACCCACGTCCTCGCGCCGCCAACACGTCTCGCTGTCATCCAAACCCACATCAATCTGACCATCGAGTTCTTCATGCGGTTCTGCCGGTTCGCACTCCGTGATTTCAAAGAGTTGCGACGGGTTGTGGACGTTGAAAGATATAGTATCCTCCCCCAATCTGAGGGTGAGCTCCCCCTGCTCCACATTAATGATAGCACGAGCTGTAGCGAGAAAGGGCCGTCCCAAGATAATGGGTACCTTCGTATCAACCTTCATGTCGAGGATGACAAAGTCGGCTGGAAAAGCGAGACCATTTACTACAATTGTGAGGTCCTCGACAATTCCTGACGGTTTCTTGATTGACCGATCAGCTAGCTGTAGCATTACCTGCGTTGGCTTTAAGGTCCCAACACCAAGTTCGCGAAAGATAGAGAGCGGCATCAAGTTGATTGATGCTCCCAAATCATAGAGTGCCTGGCTGAAACGATGATGGCCGATCCTGCAAGGAATCGTAAAGCTGCCCGGATCTTTGCACTTTGTAGGCATATTGGAGATGATGGCGGAGCACTCCTCGGTGAGGTCGATAGTTTTGAGATCCTCCAACAGCTTCCGCTTCGAAATCAAGTCCTTCAAGAACTTAGAGTAGCCCGGCATTTGAGAAATGGCTTCAATCAATGGTATGCTCACCTGCACTCCTTTCATTATTTCCAAGAATTTGCGGAATTGCCTCTCGGATTTCTCGTTTCGCAACCTGTGGGGGAATGGGGGATGGACAACACTTCTCGAGGGTTGTGCCTCGCTCACGGGGTCCGGCTCAATATGAATCTGAGTCTGCTTCTCGGCCGTGTCATCATTGCATTGGTCAGTAGAGCTCACAAGTGGTTCCTGTCGAGGAGGATTGTCAATACTTCTACTGCTTCTCAATCGCATGGTATTCACAGACTCCGGATGCTGACTTGCAAGCCCAGAAACGACATCAGTAAGAGTTCCTATAGTAGAGTGAAGCTGTTGGATCGCGGCTGAATGGTCATTCATTTTATTCAGCACCCCGACCACCAAAGTCGCTAACTGTTCCGGTTGCCCTGACGGCATACGATCCGCTGCTCCGTTGGATGTTACTGCATTAATTTCAGCAGTACTGGGGGAAAGAATGACATGACTCCAGTGCTGACCAGTGTGAACAATATTCGCAACCACTTCTCACGCGTCCTTCCCTGATTTGTTAAACAGGGCCCCTCCAGCTGCTATATCAAATAATAGACGGAATTTGTCCAGCACGCCGAAATAAAAAATCTGAATCAAAAAAACTTCTGATAGGTCTTCGCGGTAGCATCCTCTATGCAGGGATTGGAAGCGCTCCCAAGCATCAACTAATGCCTCCTCCTTTCCCTGTCCGAAGGTTACAAGTTCCCTGTACTTGTCCAGAGCTTGGGTACGGTGTTGAAACTCATGCAGAAATCTCCCTTCAAGCTGCTTCCATGTGATCACCTCTCTTTTCCGGATATCCCAGTACCAACTTTTGGCTTTTTTATGTAAAGAAAATGAAAATGCTAGGATCTTTTGCAGGTCGTTCTCAACTCCACTGAATATACATGTGTAATAGATTTCTAAGAAGTCCTGCACGTGTTGTACCGCATCTTCCTGCTCATCCCCACTGAACTTGCAGTTTCCAGTCATAAACTCAATGATGTCGGAGGAGATCCCGAGGTCTTGATCATTCCTTTGTGCTTGATCCCTTAAATCATTTAAGCTTCCTTGATAGATATGTTCCTGAATGGAGGTCATGCTAGAAATACTTGAAATCCAAAAGGTTAGTGCACGACGGAAAGGACAAAGGTGAAAAGATATGCGTATCTAAAAGAAACAGAGATAACGGAGGTGAACAAAAGAAGTAAAAGGAAGAGAAAAGTTCCTCGTGCAACAATTCTTCACGCAGATGAATTCATAACGACTGCAATTCCCCGGCAACGGCGCCAAAAACTTGATGCGATTATTTCGGCAAGTGCACCGATCGTTCAAGTAATAAAGTTGGGAATAAATCCCCGAGTGTCGGTCTCTTGAGGAATGCAGGTTGGGTGTACGAATCAGGTTGTGTAACTAGTGTTACACGAGCGTAAACAAACACACAAAAGGGGTTTTGGTTGGGTTTTCCTACTCTTAACAACAGTAAAAGAAATGCGGGTCGAAAACACCGCTTCGCTAGGCGAGATGGATGCAACGGCCGCGATGCCGTGCTTCGTGAGGCGGATGGAGCGTGCTCTAGTGCGAGAAGAAATGAGGGTCGCAAACACCTCTTCACAAATGTCGTTAGCTCTTGCTAACGCTGATCGAACACCTTAAGTACGTGAGTGAGTGAGTGGATGAGTGGAGGCGAAACGTTTCACAAACAAACAATGAAGAAAGAGGGAGAAACATTCATTGCAATCAAACCAAGCATAATACTGTTCAACATATCAACGATTCAAAGATTACAACAAAAGCAAGAGGAAAGAAATAACCAAAGGATGAAGACTAGCGGCCGTTCACGGCCGGAATGGTAGGTTGTCAAGCCACCTCCAGACTCGGGCGGACTATGCTTCCGGTGTAGAGAAACTGTCACGATCTCTCTACGTAGTCCCGTCGTCTTCTACCTCAGGATTCTTCTTCTTCTCACCGGACTAGAACGGGAAAACAGCGGCTTGAGGGCTTGCGGGTGGTGGAGAATGCTCCCGGACGATGGAGGAATGGTCGGAATGGTTGGAGAAGACTTCCCCTTGCGTAGGAGATGAAGTGGAGGTGTCCTGGAAGGGAAATCATTGGCGTACGGACGGTCGATCGTGCTCCCGCGGCTGAATGATCGCCCTAAAAATGGAACAGGCGTATATATAGGCGCTGGAATGAATACCGCGCACGGTCATTGGCGCACGACCACTGGTCGTGCGCACTGAAATTCTGCGATCGTGCGCGCTGCCTGGGAGGAGCCTGCAATGAAAAAAATTTATAAAATACATGTTCGCACGACCAATGGCGCACGACCATCGGTCGTGCGCACTAGCGTCAGTGGTCGTGCGATAAGCCAAACAGAACTCATGAAATGGGCGTTAAGTGCGCACGAGCAAAGGCGCACGACCAGTGGTCGTGCGCGAAGGAGCCAGTGATCGTGCGCAGTGTTCCTGTACATAATTGTACCGGGAACACCTGCACGACTCCTGTTCCAGCATACGACACCAGTCTGGCCCTGAAGGTGGCACTTAACACAGCATAACAACTTGTAACAAAGATGAACAAGAAAATAACACCGAAACGGGCCAAGACGTGCACCTAGCGGAGAGTGATAATTATGAGCAAAAATGGGGCTAAAGTGCAATGGAATGATTGGAAAAATGGCCCGGATGAGTCCAAATATGTGTATGTGATGAGGACTCATCAGGTCGCGCTATCATTAGTCCTCATCTTGTCAACATAAGAACTTGTAGACAGTACAAACAAGTCCTTCACCCGTCTTTGAACATGAGTGACCTCAGCCTTCACGGCTGAAACATTTCGAAGAAATTTCACTTCTGTTGGACCAAACAGAACGTGACTGCCAGCATCAACAACATTGGTCACTGAGAAGAGGTTCTTCTTCATTCCCGGCACATGATAAACACTCCTCAAAGTGAGTGGACCTTTATCACTGCCTAAAGAGACAACACCCTCCTTCTCTACAACATGCACAGTATCAATAGATGTAATAATAACATCATTACCTGAGTATGCTCGCAATGAGGAGAACTTCGACACATCTCCGGTGAGGTGATAACCACACCCAGATTCAACTATCCAATCATCTTGATAGTTGATGGAAGCCAATGCCCGAACACAAGTGCCCATCATGAAAGCACCTCCACCACCCCCAACTACCTTCTGCATTAGAACCAGCCTCCTCCTTTCCTGCAGCATGCCTGGCTGAAGATTGACCTTGCAGTCTCTCTTAAAGTGGCCAAGCTTATTGCACCTGTAACACCTCAGCACTTCCTTCTTTTTTCCATCAGACTTAGGAAAATAACTCCTCTCTTGCTGAGATGAAGTAGATGGACCATCTCCAACAGGCAACATCTTCTTCTTGTCCCATCTCTTCTTCTTGCCAAAAAAGAGAACCTCACATTCTCCCCCAGAGACTGACATCCCTGCCATTTGCTTAGCTAAACTCTCTTGCAAAGCAAGTATTATTTCCAGCTCCAGCAACGATGGCTGATTGGCGCAGCCTTGAACAGAAGTAACAAAGGCCATATACTCCCTCCGCAAGCCGCGGATTATGTGCCTCTATAGCTTTGCTTCTGAGATAGGCTCATTCGGGTCCAACACTGATATCTTGGCTCATTGGTTCTTCATCTTCAAGAAGAACATTGAAATGGACAAGTCTCCTTGAGTTGACTTAGCCAACTCATTTTCCAAGAAATATAGCCGAGCTACATTCTCCTTATTGAAAAAGCCATCTAAGGCTGTCCAAATTCTAGCAGTTGATCTACATCCGATGATGTGATCAAATAACACTGGAATGATAGCTCGCTTGAGAGTGAACTCAGCCTTTGCATTTGTTCTGTTCCAAGACATCACGAGCTCAACATTCCCTTCAGCAGGAACAACAGCTTGTCTTGCTTCTCCTCCTACTACATCACATAAATCCTCGCCAAGAAGATAGCTCTCCATGCACGACTTCCACTTTTTAAAGTTAGTCTGCGTAAGGAGCTCAATACCAAGACCTCTAGCATATCCTCCTTCCATTGCAATCCCACTGATTGATAACTGACTTGCAGAAAACCAAGCAGAAGGCAACGCTGATTACTGCTCAGAAACCTACCTCTGATACCATGTTAAAAAAATTATAGGTCAGGAGTGAAGTAAAAAATGCGGAACACTTCAACACAATCCACAAGCATGACAATCAATGACAATGCAACGCTGATTACTGCTCAGAAACCTACCTCTGATACCATGTTAAAAATTTTAGAGGTTAGGAGTGAAGTAAAAAATGAGGAACACTTCAACACAATCCACAAGCGTGACAATCAATGACAATGGAACGACTGAATAGTACTTTGGTATTAACTATATCTTTATAACTCGAGACATACATGGCCAGAGATGATTAATAAGAATCACAAAGGAGAGAAGCACATGACAAAAAAACAAGCAGCCAGCGAACTGCCAAGCAGAGACCGCCAGACCGCTCGAACAGCCAAGCCGCATGGCTAACCTTGAGACCGCGCGAAAAGAACTAGGCTTGATGAGCTCGCACTGCCAGACTCCAACCACAGACCGCTCGACCTGCTGCTTTATTGAACTGCTGAACGATAACTTGTCCGCACTTCGAGACTGCATGACTGCAAGGTCTCCTTGTCATAAAAGCTTCAGCAAACAGAGAATAGAACTGCAAAAGTTATCGCCAAACCACAAACTGAGATTGCATGACCGCTGAGGTCGCCTGATCGCCAAGTTCGCCACGAACAGCTTATGAACTAAACTGCAGAGAACCCAGAGGAAGACCGCTGGCGAACTGGTTTATCACAACTGGGAAATTACCAAGTAAGGAGACCGTACCCTGCTGGCCGCGAACCTGCAAACAAAACAAAATGGTCAAGACACTTCCATAGACCGCCCGACCTCAATATGAGACAGGCACAAACAATTCGAGTTATAGTTCTTACAGTTCTTGTTGTAAAATGATGGGACCTGCACCCCTATTTATAGGCAATGAAGTATCTATTTGCCAACCTAAATCACCTAGAGGGGGTGAATAGGTGATAACTGCGTCTTTGTGGAATTAAAAACTTGATGAAATAGAACGCACAGAAAGCAAATCACAATCACAGATAACACAAGAAATGTATATTGGTTCACCGTTCTTGGGTACTCCACTTGCCTGCCTCGCCAATCTAGCACCACATCTAGACTGACTACTTCACTATAACTCGGATCAAGAATGATCCTACAATCTCGTATTCAACACTCCTACAATCTCAGAGACAAATCTCCTACAAACTCAGAGAGAATCTCTCTCTTACAACTCAGAGAATAACCTCTCTTATAACTCGGAGAAAACTTCTCCTACTATCAAATGTAATAATAGATTTGATACAAAATTATCAAAACATAACCAGATATGAAAGGCTTGAGAGATCTTCTTCCTTCTTGAGATTTGAAAAACTTTGACTTGAAGGCGATGAGGAAGAATGATAAAAACTCAGATCTGACCTTCGTCGTTTCGATTTGATCCAATTGATTCTGTAGAGGAAGGAGCAACGATCAATCGAACCTTTTCTTCCACTGGAGACAAATAGATTTAGAACATCAGATCAATCTCCAACATAGGTGACAGGAGGCGGTACTTTTCTCGTCCTTCTTGGAATGAACAGAGAATTAGGGTTTGATCAGAATGAAAGTTTGATGAGAATCTTAAGAACGGGAGCCTTATATAATCAAAGGCTTAAGAACATCAATTAAGGTAGAATAAACCTTAAACGAAATCAAAAGAGCCGTCAGATAAGACAGAATGAATTAACGTCCCGTCCAAAAGGATTGAAAAAAGATTTCAGGATATGAATAAATTTCTCGAGAACACAAGGACTTTTCGAGAAAAATAGAGGCTTCAGATAAAACAGGATTAAGAACACAAGGAATTAATTTCTCGAGAACAAAGAATTTCTCGAGAAATAAAAGAGCTTCTGAGAAAAATGAATTAAGAACAAAACATTTAATTTCTCGAGAACAAAGTACTTCTCGAGAAATAAATAGGCTTCGACTTCGAGAAGGAATATAGAAGGATTTTACAGGAGAGAAAAACTCCTCGAGAGATATATAATAATCTCCAGAAAAGAAATGGAGAATCAAAACAGCATTGAGTCAATTCGTCGGCCTCAGAAAATTAGTTGAACTGAGCTCAAAGAAATACATCAATTACAACAAAACAGCGATCGACGAAATTTTGTCACTTCGTAGAACGGAGATCGACGAAAGACAAAATTGCTTTATCTTCAGCAAAGATTGAGGTAGACAAAATAAATTCAGTTCATCGAACTGAGATCGACGAACGCGGTCGACGAAAACAACTTCAACTCTGGCAAAACAGTGGTCGATGAAAACTTCTTCTGTTCGTCGAACGGAGATCGACGAACACGATTGACAAAATTACTTTCAACTTAGGCAGTACTAAGATCGACGAAATTGATTCAGTTCGTCGAACTAAGAACGACGAACGCACCAATTTTAGTCGAACACAGAAATCCTAAGAAAAAACTTTCTTCTCTCAGAACAAAAGAGCAGAGTTCAACGAAAATACTTCCGTTCGTCGAACAGAGATCGACGAACGCACCAACTTTCGTTGAACACAGAATTACTTAGAAACTTTTGTTTCTTACTTGAACACAGAACAACAGCACCTTCCTTTAACTCTTCCTTTATGTTTGAATAAGAAGTACATCCCAATAGAGAGATTTCACATGAATCAACACCTTAGTCCATATAATGAGGAATTACATTGCATAGGCCTGTGTTTGATGAACCATTGAAACCTGACATTGGTTTGTACTTAGCCATTTAAAACCTGCAAACACATTACTAGAGAACAACATCAAATACAAACTCAATTCAACTTAGTTCAAGGGGACTTCTTCAAATCAAAGTAATTGTGGATACATTTCCCAACAATCTCCCCATATTTGTAGAAGTCAGAACCCTATAAACTAAGATGAATTGCAACAAAATAAAACCAAAAATCTAAACATCACTGAAGAAAAAATATGAAGGCAAAATGAGCAGCAAAATCAAAAACTATATATGATTAAGATTGTCAAAATGATTTAATGTTCACATAATCAGAATTATCAAAAGATTTGATTAAGCTCTGCCATTTTGCTTCAGGCCTTGTCTCTATTCTTCTATTCTTGTCTTGCAAAATAAGCTTAAGGCTTAGGATAGTACTTTGGAGGAGGGGCTGGAGCTGAAGGATTGTTATAACCATGATTCTTGTAATGAATCCTTCTCTTTGTTAGACTAGTCTCATACTTTCTCCATTCAGTTGAACTATAATAGTCTGAGACTTTCATTCCTCCTTCATCTACAAGCTTGAGTGAGTCAAGAATAATTATTTTTGAAACTGGACTCCACACTTCTGGAACAACTTCAGCAGCAATAGCTTTTCTAGAGCCTGCTGAGCTTGATCCAGGAACTGACCTGCTAGCAGATGGTCCTTCTCCATACTTCCTCTTCCTTGAGCTTGGCACTTGGGACTAAATTTATGATTGCTCTGCAGGCCAAGCCTGGGAATAGTCTGCAGGAGGTACATATGCATGTTGCTCTGTGGGTGTAGGTGAAAACTGAGGTTGTAGAGCAAAATCTAGAAAAATTTCATTATGACTCCACATAACAGACTTTGTAGTATGAGCATTGACCTCTACAATCTGTTTCTGAACACTAGAATTCAATTGTTCTAACTGATTTCCCAAATTCCTTTGCAATTTAGATAATGAGTAATCCAATAAATCTGTCATCTTTTCCTCCCACTTTCTAACTTCTACAATAAGGGTTTTGATAACAGATTCTTTGAACATTCCCATCTCATCAATAATCTTGAAAGAACTTTCTTCAGCCTTAGAAGTCATTGATTCCTGAGTTTTTCTGACTTCAATAACTTCTTCTAGAATTCTTGCTACACCCTGGATGGTGTGATCTATGGCCTTACCAGACTGAATGACAAGCTCTTTGAGCTGATCTGTACTGGCTTTGGATTCATCTAGTTTTCTATTCATTTCTTTTTCAACATCAGTGATTCTAGCATGAATTTTTTTAAATAAATAATCAAACTTATCACTTTGCTTTTTAAGTAACATCTCTATCTTACCAATAAGAGAGTTTCTTCAAACAATGGAGGAATGATAGCAGGTTGGACATCTTCAGGAAGTTCTTCAAGAATCATAGAACTGATAACTTTAGAAGAAGAAACTTTGATCACATCACCTTCTCCACCAACTTGCTCTCCTTGAGCATCCTTGTTTGTGTCCAAAAAAACTCTTTCTCCCACTCAACATGTACTGTGGGAGGAGATAAACCATGGACTAAATTATCATCTGCTTCATTGTAGAAATCAAAATCAGCACCAGACCCTGCCATGTGGTCACTAGGACTATTCTTTTCAAAGGCATCTTGTTGAATTTCACTTACAATTTCTGCAATGGGGGCATCAACAGAATCTGCCTGAACATTTTCAATGCTAACATCTGGAGGAGGAAGAGGTGATTGAACAAACTCATCTTGTATAAGAGGAGTATCTTCCAGATGAGTGTCTGGATCATCTTGTACATTGGGAACTGCTGGATCAGCAGAAACAACTTGATCAGATGGAACTTGTTGCTGAACTGGTGGCTGTGCTGGAGTTGAATTAACAACTTGAGGAGGTGTATCAGAAGTAGGAGCTAGATTTGAAGTCACATTCTGATGTTCAGAATTGAAAGAGGGAAAAGGCTCCCCCTTGGAACTTGCACCTGCTTTTACTGGCTTTGTAATTCTGATGTCCCACCTCTGAATTGTGGAGACATTTATCTTCTTCAGATGATGAATGACTGCACCTTTAGACATGTCAAACACTACTGGGTTCATCTGATTCAAATACAAAGAACGTATCCTTGCATAGTTTGGAGTAAGGAGACTTGCTTTAATCTTTGAAAGAAGAAGAGTGGCCCAGTCATAATTCTTCCCAGTCATAATTGCCATCATCAAATAAAACACATCTTCAAAAACATATCCTAAACTACCTGTCCTGCAGAGAAGGACCTTAGAAACAGTGTCTACCAACAGCTTTCCAACATCATTCATCTTCTATCTTCTAACAGAAGTATATCCCTTTTCTAAACCACAAAATGTCATTGTTCTGTCCCAATCAATATCACCTAGGTCATCTGCAGAATCTATCACTGGAAGCCTTAGATATTTTGTCAAAGATTTGGTGGAAATCTTGATCTTCAGATTATCTACAAAGGAGATTAACATTCTCCCTTCCTTAACAACATTCACATTTAGAAGGAAATCCTCTACCTCTCTGAACAGAATACGATAAGGATGTTCCAAAATAAAAGATAACCCAGCGGCATCTAAGTGATAGAAAAGATTCTGAAAATCGTCTAAAAGATCGATTAGACCTAACCTTTCGAGCTCGCAGTCGACGCCAATCTTAGCTTTAGGACATGGAGCCATTGATTTGAATCTGAGAATCTTGCACTGTGTGGAAGAAATTGTGAGAATAACTGAACTGGAAGCTGGATAACGCGAGAAGAAGATGAACAGTCGAGGGGTTTCGAGAAGAACGAGAAGGGTTTTTCGTGAGCATTAAGTAATTCGTTTTTCTCTATTTATAGTTTTGATTTTATTTTACAACTAATTATGTCTATTTAACATTTAAAATAAAATCTGCGTACCCGCCTTTCAAAATCACGAAAGTAAAAGTTTCTGATTTTTCGAGAAAGATAATCCAATAATCTTGTGCTAATTGAATTCTCGAGAAATCAAGGATTTCAGCAGATTCATCTGTGGCTTATCATTTCTCGAGGGATTACCCATTTCTCGAGAAGTTAATTCTTGACTTCATTCCTGACTTGATTATTAATCCATGTTGAGCATTCCAAGCTCTGTCTTGAAGAAAGAGAACTTGGTCTCATCCAGCGGCTTTGTGAAAATATCTGCAACTTGCTTATCCGTAGGGACATAACATAGATTGATGTCCTCATTCTCCACATGCTCCCGGATGAAATCATATCTCAACTCAATATGATATGTCCGGCTGTGCGAGACTGGATTATTTGCAATTGCTATAGCACTGGACGAGTCGCAAAACATTGGAATTTCTTTGAACTTCAAGTTGTAATCTTCACGTTGATTGTTTATCCAAAGAAGTTTTGCGCAACAACTGCCTGCAGAAATGTATGCTGACTCGGCGGTTGAAATTGCAACACAATTCTGCTTCTTGCTGCTCCAGGAAATAAGTCTTCTTCCGAGAAATTGGCATGTCCCGGAAGTGCTTTTTCTGTCATCTTTACTACCTGCAAAGTCTGCATCTGAAAAACCTATTAGCTCGCTATCATTACTTCTTGGGTACCATAAGCCAAGATTTGGTGTACCCTAAAGATATCTCAAAATTCGCTTTGCAGCAGTGTAGTGGATTCCTTAGAGTTCACCTGATATCTAGCACATACACATGTAGAAAACATTATATCAGGCCTACTAGCAGTAAGATAGAGCAGAGAGCCAATTATGCTTCTGTACTTGGTTTCATCGAAAGGTTTCCCTTTCTCATCCTTGTCCAGAGACATAACTGAGCTCATTGGAGTCCTCATAGAGGTTGCACTCTCCATTCCAAATTTCTTAATCAACTCCTTGGTGAACTTCATCTGTGAGATGAAAATTCCATCTTCAGATTGCTTCACCTGAAGTCCTAAGAAATATTTCATCTCACCCATACTGCTCATTTCAAACTTCCCTTGCATAAGTTTGGAGAACATCTTGCAAAGGTTGTCATCCGTAGAGCCAAAAATAATGTCATCGACATAGATTTTCACTAGCAGAATCTTGCCTTTTACTTCCCTAAGAAATAATGTCTTATCTATCTTTCCTCTTGTGAACTTATTCTCAAGAAGAAAGTTAGACAGCGTCTCATACCAAGCTCGAGGAGCTTGTTTCAAACCATATAAATCTTTTTGTAATAGATAAACATAATCAGGATGTTCAGGATTCACAAAACTTGGAGGTTTTTCCAAGTATACTTCTTCTTTAATATTACCGTTGAGGAATGCTGTCTTGACGTCCATTTGGTATACGGTGAATCCCTTGAATGCAACATAAGCTAGAAACAGCCTGATCGCTTCGAGTCTTGCTATAGGAGCATAAGTCTGATCGAAGTCGATCCCTTCTTCTTGACCGTATCCTTTTGCTACAAGTCTAGCTTTGTTCTTTATTATCGTTTCTTCTTCATCCAACTTATTTCTGTATACCGACTTTGTTCCAATGATAATCTTATCTTTGGGTTTTGGAACAAGTGTCCATACTTTGCAACGCTTGAACTGATTTAGTTCTTCTTCCATTGCTATTATCCAATAGGGGTCTTCATTTACTTCTTGGAATTTCTTTGGTTCAACCTGCTAGAGAAAACTTAAATGCATGTTTTCATTAATAGTACCTCTTCTAGTTCTTATGCCTCCATGAGGATCTCCTATGATTTGATCAAGAGGATGATCCCTCAGATGTCTGAATTCAAGATTCCTCGCATTATTTGGAGCACCAGGAGCTTCTTCTACCACTGGAGTGTCTTCCTCCACTTGGATTTTCTCTTCATCAAGCTGAACTTCCTCTTCAGTTGAGGTTGGGGGAGGGATCTTTACGAAGGTTTGAGCATCTTCTTCAACTGGCTTCTCCAAGCATAAGTCTTGCAGCCTTGAACCTGCATCTTCAACAGAAACACTAGAGGAGCTGCTATGTAGCATACTCGTCTCATCAAATATAACATTAATGGATTCTTATACAACCAGGGTTTTCTTATTAAAAACTCTATAAGCTCTACTTTGGCTACTATAGCCTAAGAAAATACCTTCAAAGCTCTTTTCACTAAACTTGGTTTTGTAATGCTTTCCATTATTAAGTACAAAGCATTTACTGCCAAAGATTCTAAAATAAGAGATGGTTGGTCTCTTGCCTTTTAGTAGTTCATAAGGAGTCTTTTCATGGTTCTTATTTATGAGTACTCTATTTTGCACGTGCAAGCAGTGTTGACGGCTTCAGCCCAGAGGTATTCGGGTAGTGAAGTGTCGCTCAACATTGTTCTGCAAGCCTCAATGAGTGTTCTATTCCTTCTCTCAGCTACCCCATTTTGTTATGGAGTTCGAGGAGAGGAAAACTCATGAAAGATACCAAGGCTTTCACAAAAATCTATCATGGCTCCAGATTCAAATTCTGTGTAATGGTCACTTCTGATTTTGACCACTAAACAATCTAATTCGTTCTGAATTTGCTTGACAAATTTAGTGAAAATATCAAATGTATCTGACTTGTGTTTTAGAAAGAATACCCATGCAAAACGTGAGTAATCATCTACAATAACCAATGTGTAAGACTTTCCTCCTAAACTTGTTGTTTATGGGGTGTCTACTTGATCACCTAGAAGGGGGGGGGGGGTGAATAGGTTTTTCTTTGTATAATATCCCCCTTTAGGTTTTTCTTACTTTCTGGTTAATAGATCTAAGAAATAAAGAACAAACCACAAGAAGCACACAACGATCTATAGAGGTTCCTCAAGACCGGGTGTCTTGAGTAGTCCTCTCTCCCTCTGCGCCTACCCAGCAGTGTGCTAGGCTCGGCAAATGCCGCCAAAAGCTTCAGGCCCTCAAGCCTTACAACACGGACCCGCAAGTCCCAACAGCCTAGGCCCTCAAGCCCCTACTTCCCCCGTGCCCGCAAGCTCGACACTCAGGCCCTCAAGCCCTACCACACGGACCCTCAAGTCCCAACAGCCTAGACCCGCAAGCCCTTACTGCCCCCGAGCCCGCAAGATCGACAAGATGCACCCACAAGTGCACTGCCCTGGCCCTCAAGCCTCACAACTCTCTAGCCCTCAAGCTAGACGGTTTGGACCGCATGCCTTACACGAGAATACAGTAATAAAGTAAACTGTTTCTTCAGCCAGATGAAATCTGGCTACTTAGCCTTGATGAAGATCGGCTTCTTAAGGATGAAGAAGATGCTTCTTGATTTTGAGTTTCAGCTCTGGATCTTCTTCAGCCTCTTTTTCTTTTGCCTGATGTTGAACGGCGACTTCTCAGTCAATAGAGATGACTGATTCTTATGAGAACTCCTGAATCTTGTTCTCTTTCTTCTCCGCTAAAAAAAATCCTGTTCTATTGAAGAGCGGCGGGATTCTTTTTTCACTTTTCATTTTCTTGAACAGTAAGCCCTCTTTCCTAGGGCAACACTGTTCCCTTTTACAGAATGGACCAGCCGTATAATGGTCATATTCACTTTCCTTTCCTATCAGACGCCCATCCATCATAGTCGGCGCTGATTGGACAATCAGGCGGCGGCATTAATTGCTGACAGTGCGTCCGCAAGATTTGAATTCTGTCTTGAAGATATCTGCATCATTACGACGATAAGCTGTCTCTGACTTTGTCGTCGCGATCATCCTTCTGCCACTGATGGAGGTATCTCAACGATACAAGAGATCCTAGCGATTCTATTTATACGACGATCTTCTTTCTCTGACAGTGTTGTCGTGAGCTTCTTTCTTGCATCATGTCGTCATAATCATATGTTCTCTCGACGACATGAGTTTCACATGACGATGTCCTGTGGCTTCTCTGCGTTCGATATCCAATTTCATCAGTCAACCTTAGCATTGTCAGCGACAAGACCTCTTTACGACGATATCTACACTTCTTGACAGTATGCCCACTTTGTTGATGTCGATGATACTTCATCTTCTCAGCGATTGCATTGCTCATCATTACAATGATAAGCATTCTTTGTCGACGACATCACTTGTACTTCTCGACGATATTGCTTTAATTTCCTGAGATAATAAGCTAGAGAGATAATCAAATACAAAGTGAAGTATTCTTGACATGATGACTTCTTCAAATCAAGAATCATGTGGGCAAGATTCCCAACAATCTCCCCCTATTTGAAGAAGTAAGAATCTCAATTCAAGACTACAAACACTTGACAATAACTACTTTAAACTTTAAATAAAGCATATAAACGTGTATCTTTCTACTTAGCTTCCTGAGTACATCAGACATGATGTAGCTCCCCCTTGATGTGATCCCTCTTCTTTTGTGGCTCCCCCTATCTTTCGGGTCTCCTTGAGCACTATTTCTCCCCCTTTCTGACTTCTTGCCTTCTGCTTTTCTAACCAAGGAGTAGCACAAGCTCCCCCTTGATTTGATGTCTCTTCTTTACGGCTCCCTTTCTGACTTCTTTCATGTCTTCCTTGCACCCTGCATAATCTGTTTCTGAATGTCTAGCATAACCTGCATAACCTACAGAACCTGCATCTGATTTCTGACATATACCTATGTATGATATTTTGCTAGCTAAGCACACATTATCAGTTATCAGCAGGCAATAACTAGATATAGTAGTAACTGCAGTTTTATGAATACCGTGCACATTAAGCATGCCACAGTAATATCATGCATATGCCTTATAAGCTGGCACATATAAGTGTTCTAGAATTGTTCATATACAAGACAGGTCATTTAGCTGGATTAAATGTTCTTAAAATGAGCTTAAGAAATAAATGTCTTTCAGTTGTTGATAAGCAGGGCGTCTTTGCTGGAGCTGGCGTTCTTTGCATCTTTCTTCATCTTTCGCCTATAGAAGTTATGTGGCTTTGGAATCTTCTTTCGAGGAGGAGGGGGACCATGGGGAAAGCCATCTTATGTCTTGCTCTTTCTTCCAGATTTTTTATGTGACGATTCCATTCGATGGAGGATTACACTCTCTCATGGTTCTTCTGACCATGTCCAAATGTGATCCACGATTCTGTGATGATCTCTCTTGAACGAGGACTCCATCTACCAGCTTCTGGGTCCTGTTCAACCTCACTTAGCCTTTTCTTCCTGTACTCCTCGCTGGATGTTGTCCTTCTCTTCCTAGTTGTTGCAGATTCATCTGATTCGGTTTTAGAGTCGGAGATGGAGGAGGGTTCAGTGGGTATGTATTCAGAGGGGGTTACTTGAAGCGCTTGCATTACCTGATTACTTACCCATTTCGCTTGATGCGAGCAAGCAACTATGTTTCCTTTGATCTCTTCCCGGATTTCTTCTTCAATTCTCCTTTCCCCGTCTTGGATTACTTCTTTCACTGACTCCTTTAGTTCAAATATCTGTTCAAGAGTTTCTTGATCCCCAACATCAATAAAGTGTCTTAGTTCATAACACGAGCGTCTAGGGTTTGCTCTTGGTTGGTGAGTTTGTCCATGATGTGGTTCGTGGACTCCTCATGTTGAGTTTGCAGTTGAGTGATGTCCTCCTTTACTGACTTTATTTCCTCCTTCATCTCATCCCTGATTTTGTTTACCGCTTTTTCTATAAGGGCTTCCATCCGCTCCCACAGAATCTCGCTTGTTCCTTTTTCGGATGACATTGTTTCTGGGAAGATGATAGATCGGAGAAGAAGAGGTGGTTTGTCGAGGAATGTATTAGGGCAAATGAGCTCCAACTTTGGCATTCACTTTACTTATAGGGGGAATAGGTGAAGGGGCGCACACTCATTGTTGAGTTTATTGAGGCATCAATGTATGCCGCATCTTGCGGCTCTGATTTATCTAATATAATAAGATTTATGTTATTTAGATGCAGTTCCGACGGTAATATTTTGTCGTTTGAAATACGTCTAGGATACACATTCTTCCTAACGCCTCTGCCTAAGGCATTCTTCCGCCCTGCTTGGGTGTTGTCTTTTGGTACCAATCCTGCACTAAGATTATTAGAGTGCTAATTTTGCTGTTCTGCCGAAGGGCCAGAACATCCACCTTGTCCAAGGCCCAGATTTACTTCTGGTGGGCACTTGGACTACCTGTCAAACAAGATTACAATCCCTTAGGAACACAAATGAATTTGGGTCCTTGTATTTTGTTAGAATTAATAGGCATACTGGATTCAATTACTCTAGGGTACATATAATTTTAATGAAGAAAGCGTTTTGCAGGCTTAACATTCGTTACCTTTGGAGTAGCTGGATTGTACCAATAATCGATTGCAAAGTGGCTTTTTTTGCTACAGTTCCAACATTCAAACTTGTTGAATTGCCTTTGCTGACTGACTTTGTGAACTGGGGTTATTTGTGTGTGAACAAATGAATGAAGCAAAGAAGGTGAGCTATGCTGATGGTAGATGTGATTGTCACCATTCATAGTTTCTCTTCTAGATTCACTCTTCTTTATTGATCTCTTCTCTATTCTGAACTTAGCCAGTTAACTTGTGGAGCTCCATTTTTTGAGATTCAGAAGATCGGGTTGCCCAGCCTTCCAGATGGAGAGTGAGTTTACCTTCCTCATGCTAGCCTTCCTCCCATAGGGTCTATCTGATCTATCTTTCTTAAAGCATTCCAGCTCCCTACTTTGAGTGCAGCGCCGACCATCAACCAATGGAGGAGAGGTCTCTGGTTTGAAGGAGCTTGCTACTTGATTTCCTTTAATGAAGGATTTGTTCTCCATTCTTCTGATTTTATTAGCCCTCGTCTTCATTAAACAAGCTTGATTTCTATCTTTCTTTAGGAACATGATCTCTTTGCTGAGGGAGTAGCATGCTTCCCTGCTATCTACCAGCGCCTTCATGGTTGTTCCAAACTTGCACATCAGGTCAAGGTTTGAGTTGGCATTGTAGTCTCTCTTGAGCTGGCAGAAATCTGCGTTCTCTAGAGTCAGCCTTTCAGCATTTTCCGAGAGATCAGAGTTTCTGGCCTGGAGATTTACGATTTCATCAGCTTGCTTCCTGCATATCTCCTTGATCCTTCTGATCTCTTCTAGAAGATCCTCATAAGTTTCTGAAGGACTCATTTCAGAATCTGAATCAGTGTTCGACAGGGGAGCCATTATTCCACTTTGTTCAGGGATGACTTCATTCTGAACTTCTTCATCTGATTCAGATTGGACAGTAAGTCTAAATTGAGGCTCTTCCTCTGTATCTATATTGCTTGACTCACTATCACTCAGGGTCTTGATCTTCCCCTTCTCTGTGACAGTGTCTTTTACTCCTGGTGATCCTCCCATGAGGATTGCCAGTGACTCCCACATTTCCTTGGCTGTAGTGCAGTGAGTAATTTGATGGAAAGTGTGAGTATCAACTGCATCAGCTAGAATGCTTCTTGCTTCTTTATCCAAGCTGGCAAGAAGAGTTTCATCTTTTATCATTGTCATGGAGGGACCTTTTTGAATAATTAAAAACATTCTTGGATCCATCACCTCCATGAATATTCTTGCTCTGACTTTCCAAATGGCAAAGTTCTCTCTGGAGCAGATAGCTATTCTTAACTCCATACTAATGATTCGTAGACACCCACTGGCAGATCTGTTCAAGCTGTTAAGCTTTTCTTTGAACAACCTAGCTCTGATACCACTTGTTGTTTATGGGGTGTCTACTTAATCACCTAGGGGGGGGGGGGTGAATAGGTTTTTCTTTGTATAATATCCCCCTTTAGGTTTTTCTTACTTTCTGGTTAATAGATCTAAGAAATAAAGAAAAACCACAAGAAGCACACAACGATCTATAGAGGTTCCTCAAGACCGGGTGTCTTGAGTAGTCCTCTATCCCTCTGCGCCTACCCAGCAGAGTGCTAGGCTCGGCAAACGCCGCCAAAAGCTTCAGGCCCTCAAGCCTTACAACACGGACCCGCAAGTCCCAACAGCCTAGGCCCTCAAGCCCCTACTGCCCCCGAGCCCGCAAGCTCGACACTCAGGCCCTCAAGCCCTACCACACGGACCCTCAAGTCCCAACAGCCTAGACCCGCAAGCCCTTACTGCCCCCGAGCCCGCAAGCTCGACAAGACGCACCCACATGTGCACTGCCCTGGCCCTCAAGCCTCACAACTCTCTAGCCCTCAAGCTAGACGGTTTGGACCGCATGCCTTACAAGAGAATACAGTAATAAAGTAAACTGTTTCTTCAGCCAGATGAAATCTGGCTACTTAGCCTTGATGAAGATCGGCTTCTTAAGGATGAAGAAGATGCTTCTTGATTTTGAGTTTCAGCTCTGGATCTTCTTCAGCCTCTTCTTCTTTTGCCTGATGTTGAACGGCGACTTCTCAGTCAATAGAGATGACTGATTCTTATGAGAACTCCTAAATCTTGTTCTCTTTCTTCTTCGCTAAAAAAATACAGTTCTATTGAAGAGCGGCGGGATTCTTTTTTCACTTTTCTTTTTCTTGCACAGCAAGCCCCCTTTCTAGGGCAACACTTTCCATTTTATAGAATGGACCAGCCGTATAACGGTCATATTCACTTTCATTTCCTGTCAGACGCCCATCCATCATAGCCGTCGCTGATTGGACAATCAGGCGGTGGTATTAATTGCTGACAGCGCGTCCGCAAGATTTGAATTCTGTCTTGAAGATATCTGCATCTTTACGACGATAAGCTATCTCTGACTTTGTCGTCGCGATCTTCCTTCTGCCACTGATGGAGGTATCTCAACGATACAAGATATCCTGGCGATTCTGTATATACGACGATCTTATTTCTCTGACAGTGTTGTCGTGAGCTTACTTCTTGCATCATGTCGTCGTAATCATATGTTCTCTCGACGACATGAGTTCCACACGATGATGTCCTGTGGCTTCTCTGCATTCGATATCCAATTTCATCAGTCAACCTTAGCATTGTCAGCGACAAGACTTCTTTACGACGATATCTACCCCTCTTGACAGTATGCCCACTTTGTTGATGTCGACGATACTTCATCTTCTCAGTGATTGCTTTGCTTATCATTACAATGATAAGCATTCTTTGTCGACGACATCACTTGTCCATCTCAACGATATTGCTTTAATTTCCTGAGATAATAAGCTAGAGAGATAATCAAATACAAAGTGAAGTATTCTTGACATGATGACTTCTTCAAATCAAGAATCATGTGGGCAAGATTCCCAACAAAACTTCTAATTTGCAAAGGACCAAACATGTCCATATGAAGTAGGTATAAACATCTTGTTGAATCTTTGCCAATAATGCTCTTAAAGGTAGCTCTTGTTTGCTTGCCTTTTACACAAGCATGACAAGGTCTATCTTTAACGCACTTAATATTTGGCGCATCACGCACTAAGTTTTGAGAAAATAATTTGGTTATAGTTTTGAAATTTATATGTGCTAATCTCTTGTGCCATTGGTCAGCAAGAGATGCATTATCTTTTGCTAAAAGACACACTGGTATAGAAGATGATAAACAAAGAAAATTTAAACAAACTATATTTCTACAATGAGTGCCTGATAAAATCGTTTCCGAATTTTCTGCCGACTTTATCAAACACTTATCTTTACGAAAATCAACTACGTATCCTTTAACACAGAGTTGACTTATGCTTATAAGATTATGTTCTAATCCTTCCGCATAAGCCACATCAGAAAAGGATACATTACCATTTGAAATCATAACGTAGCCTTTTGTTATTCCTCTGTCGGATCCACCAAAAACAACTTTTGGACCGTTCACAACTGGAATAAAATCCTGCAATAAACTCCTAGTCCCGGTCATATGCCGAGAATAGCCACTGTCCAAATACCAGATTGGATTTTTGTTGGCCTTTGGACATACCTGCAAAAGCAGATTATTTTGCCTTAGGAGCCCAAACAAATTTGGGTCCTTGGTCCCGTGTTAGTTGAGAACCACGCTGAATGTTAACATTGCGGGTGATCTTTCTTGCAATTTTTATTGTGGTCTGTTAACATAAGTAGAATTGAACAAACAATTTACCTCAAAGTGACCTATTTTGCCGCAACACCAATAGTCAAACTTGTTGTACCTTCTCTTAGTATTCTCCTGCTTAACTTTTGAACGTTAGTTTTGGCAGGAGCATTCCTTCTAGATGAGGATGCCTCATGAGTACAGCACCCACATGGTTGTGCTTTCTCCTTTGGCTTATGTGCAACAGCTTTTACTAATGGTGCTCTCTTAGCACTCGGACCATGAACAAAAGGACCATAATCTTTCAGATTTATCTCTTAATAAGGTGCTTTGAAAGCACTTTCACCGAGGTTTCGAGGATGAGTCCACCCCTTATAGTCCTTAACAGGCGCAAAATTAATTGGTCGTGTCAAGTGACCATAAGTGCTCTCCATATCGTAGACATTTGTAGGAAAGATAACTTTCTTAAATGCCACTTGATCTTGATGGGCTTTCCCTTTCTCTTCGGTGGTAGCTTTCTTTGCATTCTTATCTTTCTTCTTGGCATGGGTGCCCATAGAAGAATTACTAGGACCAGCCACATGACCTAATCCACTGCTAATTGCTTTAGTAGAGAATCTATCAATGATTGGAAGAATAGTTTTAGGTTGAGAAAATTTTTCAACTAGCTTCTTCTAAGAGGCTAGCTGTTCTTCCAGCTTTTTGATACTTTCTTCTCTTAGGACAAGGAGCTCATCTGAGCTTTTGATCTTGTCTTGCAAGACTTGGATTTCCTCTTTGAAAGAAGAAAGTTGTTCAACTTCCTTTATCAGATTAGATTCCACTTCCTTGAGAGGCATGATCTCCTTGGCCTGGGTTTTGACTACCTTTCGACATTTGTCAAAGCTTTTAAGCATGTTAGTATATTGGGTCATGAGTTCTGAGTCATCATCTGAGGGGTAATCCTTTTGCTCAGCCGAGGCATAATCAGAATCAGATAAGATGGTGTGAGAATTTACCTTCCCGATATATGGAGGTTCTTCTTCATCATCAGTCATGGCCATCAGCCCGAAGTAGGCTTCTTCTTCATCACTTAACTTCTCTGAGTCACTGTCGCTTAGAGTTTTGGACTTCTTTGCGACTAGACTTCTTTCAGTCTTCTTTTTCCCGTAGGTGGATTTCTTATCTTCTTTCTTCTTATGAGGGCAATCAGCGATAATGTGCCATGGCTTATTACAGCAACAACAAACAATATCAGAAGAAACATGTTTATTCAGTTTAGTCTTATACCTGTCATGGTTGTTTGAGCCCTTTCTATGATGATCATCATCACGTCAAGAATGTCTATAGTCCGAGGAAGATGACTTATTCTTCATGTGCCTTCTTTTGCTTAGTAACCTCTTGAATTGATGGGAGATTAGAGAAAATTCCCCATCAGACATTTCGGAGCAGAAGGAACTAGCTTCTGATTCTTCTTCATTGTCAGTTTCTTTTTCTCTGATCGGGGACACATCTTTGCTTTTCCTTGAACTTTCAGCCTTCAGTGCCAAGGTCCTTTCCTTGCTTGAGGCCCGATTCACATCCTCTTCAGATTTGCAGATGTTCATTTGCAGTTCATGTGATAGTAGCTTCCCGAACGGATTTTGCGGGTCAAGACTTGGTAGTTTTCCAAACTCCATGATTGCAACTATCTTGCTATCCTAGTCTTTCATTAGGGATCGCAGGAATTTGTCATTTAGCTCACCATTTGTAAAGACCCGGCCATAGTTTCTTAGGCCGTTAACTATTTTGAAGAATCTTTCATATGCATCGGCAATGCACTCCTTCTTACCCTGCTTGAAGGCCTCATACTCTTGGTTGAGTAGAGATCTTCTATCGCCCCTTACCTCTTAGGTACCTTCCATGAGAACAATCAAGGATATCCACATATCTTGAGCAGATTGGCAGTGAATTAAGTTTTGCAACATCGAATCGTCCACTGCACTGGCAATTATGTTCTTCACCTTTTTGTCCAACGCAACGATGGCGATCTCATCCTTGGTTGAGTCCATCATCTTATTAGGCACCCTTATAGTAGGGTTAATTGTAGAGGCAGTCATAGACACTTGAGGGCCTTCTTCCACAACTTGAGAAATTCTCGGATCTGCGGCCTCCATGTAGAATCTCACTCTCTCTTTCCACATGGGGAAATTAGCCTTAGTGAAGATAGGCAACTTCATCGAGGAGGATTCCTTGCATCTTTCCATGATTTGCTAGCAACTAGAATGGATAGATCCTGTTCAAGGTGTTAACCTAGAAACGAACAGCGACCCTCTAATACCACTTTAAGTATCTTGTTGCCAACCTAAATCACCTAGAGGGGGGTGAATAGGTGATAACTGCGTCTTTTGCGGAATTAAAAACTTGATGAAATAGAACGCACAGAAAGCAAATCACAATCACAGATAACAAAAGAAATCTATAGTGGTTCCCCGTTCTTGGGTACTCCACTTGCCGGCCTCGCCAATCTAGCACCATGATGAGTCCCAATTAGATACACTTTTATGGATTCATCTGGGCTAGTTTTCCTGCTTTTGCACTTCAAATTCAGTTCTTAATTTCTTATATTTTACTTGTTCGCACTTTCACTTTAAGTGCTCATTTTGGCCCATTGGTGTGCATTTGCGCACTATTCTGCTGGGAGTAAGCACATGGTGCTCCCCATGTCTTTATTTTGTTGTTATTATATATTTCTGTGTTCTGGTGGTATGTGCCCCAGCTTGTTGGTTTATATTGCAGGTGGGCAGATCTTCATTCTATTGGGTTTGTAACCTGGAGAAATCGCACGGTCGTGCATTTCCTTGACGCACGATTTCTGCGACCTTGCGATTCATACAGTACTTAAAAAGGTGATCTGCCCCGGTTCGTGCATTTTGGTCGCGCACTGTCAGTTTTGATCGTGCGTGTGCAAAATCGCACGAGTTTCCCTCTTTTATCTAAGAATTTATGTCATTTTGCAATTTTCCAGATCGCACGGTCATGCGTTTATACTTCACGCACGATCTGGTTGATCGTGCGCTCTCATTTTTGGCCTAAAATAGCTTTCTGAATTTGGTCGTGCGTTTAAACGCACGGTCGTGTATTTGATCGTGCATGAACAAATTCTGCAACTTTTCTATTTAAACTGCGATTTTTAGGTTTTCTTGACAGATTTCAGTTCCGCGATTTCTTCCGCCGCAAGGGGAGTTCCAGCTCCATTTCTTCACTTCTTCCTCCACCTTTTGCCCAAGGCCACCTCGCATCATCCAAGTGCTTCAAGGAGAGGATTTTACACTCATCTTCATCGCCAAGCTAGGAGTTCTTCGCAATGGACGTGGCCGGATTGTAGCTTACCGTAGAAGACGGGTCCATTGGGAGGAAGTGACCACCCTCCTCTACCCCGGACGATAGCTGGGAACGAGCTAGGACGTGGATTGACAACCCGACGATTCCTACCGTGAATCTGCAGCAAGCCTCCGAATTCGGTTGTATCTCTTGCATTTTTCTCTTCTTAGGTTATTATTGCTTGTAGTGTAATCTTCTATTTATGATGATGTTTGTACTCTGCACTTGATTTAATAGTTATTTCATTGTTATGCAATGTTATTATTTCTGTATGAGTGCTTGAGGTGAGTTCTTGTGGCATTTATGGTGTGAGTGTGTGGTTTGGCAGCACTAGCAATTGCTAGGTGTGAGCTTTGTGACGAGGTGCTTGCGACCCTCATTCCGCCGGTGCGACCCATTCCATCCGCAAGCCTTCTCATCCATCCGCCCTTTCGAAGCAGCGCGTACAAGGCCTGCCTAGTTTCCATCCCGCCTAGCGAAGTAGTGCGCTCAAGGCCTGCATAGGAGTAGTTTAAGTTGTTTTCCTTTATTTTCCACAAACCAAATCACCCCCTTTCGCGTTCCATCCGACCAAAGGACTTCGATCTCAAGTCCTTCCTCGAACGTTAACTCCACCTTACTGTGTTCCTTGAGAGATTCGATACTTGGGGATTTATTTCCTCATATTATTACTTGACAATGACCGGTTCACTGCCGTTTCGTGCCGCAGTCTTGCTACCGCCTATAGCGGTGTGCGAGATTTGCGCATCAAGTTTTTGGCGCCGTTGCCGGGGAACACGGTCGTGTGAGTTTTCTAGAGAGGGAGAATCTGAGAGAGAAGCCCTTCCATTTATTTATTGCATCCTTTTTGTTTTATTTCTTCGTTTTCTGTTTTTCCTGTTTGATATAAGGTTGCTTTAGTAAGTATTGTTAGGTGTAGTATTCTGCACAATAGTTCGTTTTTCTTTCTGAATCATTTTATCTTCACACTAAGTGGGCATCTTTTAATATTCGTTGTCGTTGGTGTGGAGATATCTCTCATGCTAGTGATAGATGTCCAAAGGGAGATAGTTGCCCTAGCACTCAAGGCCCAGTATATGGAGCACCAACTTCGTCTGGTACTCCATATGGTGCGCGTAAGTCCTATGGCTATTCTTCTGCGCCTTTACCGTCATTCTTCTTTTCGGTTTCAGCACCCGCTGTGCCAAAGAAGCCTGTAATGCAGTGCTTGTTTTGTCAGAGCACGGATCATGCTTTGAAGGATTGTGCTGCCTATCTTCGCAAATTGGACGAGGATGACGAGCCGGATACCGGATCATCTCGACTCCTACTTCCGGCAGCACACCTTCAACATCTGGTTATGTGTCTGTGTCACCTTCACATTTTGAAGGGTATGGCGTGGACACAGTCACCGGATTTGTGGCTGATCTGGGCACTGACGAGACTGAGCCCATCTCCCCTGTACATCCATCTCCTAGCGTAGAATTGATTCTTTGTGAGGAACCCGTGCTTGACTTTAATCCAAGCACCATTCCTCCCCCTATTGTGCACACTACTATATTCATCTCTGACGACATTGTTAAGGATGTGTCGCAGGATGAGGCTGGCGATCTATGTGTTATGCCTGCTCTTATGGAGGAGGACAACCTTCTAGGTGAAGAGGAGCTTTCCTCAGCACCGGTGGAGGAAGTCCAAATCTTGGGCATGTCCACTAATGATCCCGCCGAACCTTGTAGCATTGATGACAATGCAAACATTATTTTACTTTCCCATCCTCTTGGGAGTGAGACCGGGACCACTCCCCCGCTTGTTGAATATTTATGTTTTTCTTCTCCTTTATTTCCTGACCCCCCTTCTTCAGTGTCTGAGCCTGTGCAGGTTGATTCTTCACAGGTACCCCAGGAGGACTTGGAGCTTGATGCTCAAGCCAATGATGAGAGCATCCTCTTATGTGAGGAGGTTGATCCCTCCTCCATAGAGGAAGCTCCACTCATTGCCTTTTCCTCCTGCCACCTCCATGAAGACGACACCTTGCTGGGCAAGGATTTATTTTGTGGTGAGACGAGTGAGGACCAGCCTTCCTCCTCTTCATACTTCCAATTTCCTCTACCTGTGTTAAGCAGGTATTATTATTTAGGTAGAGGGGTAACTATTCTATCTTCGTATTGGTACCCGCTACCGACACGCATATTAGAACAATTGCCTGTTCATTTGCTTTTTCATACGCCCATTAGCTAGAACTGTTATGTTTTTTAAATAAGTCGTGCTGGGATGACAATAACCCCAGTAGTTATCTTACTTTTCCTGCATTCTTATTTCTTCTAATCATGTTTAGTTAGCTATAGTTTATTTTAGTTTGTCTTTTTCTTTTGTTTTTGCGGAGCTCACCCCTGCAGGTCCTTCTTCTAGATGGCGTATGCTGTAGCTTTTTCTTGGTTTACACGCGTCTTCTGGTATGCTCACTTGCTAAGCATTGGGTACTCTCCCCCCTAGCTCTTTTCTGAATTTCATAGCTACATATTTTGTGTATTGCCTAGTTTAAGTCTGGGGGAGAGTTGTTTTGTGTGCCCACTCAGGTGCACTATTGCACTGCATGCTAGAAGTGTTTCTATTTCATTTATTAATTATTGATTCATATGCACCGCACACCACTACACTCACTTGAGCGTGCACTTAGCTGTTGACACGCCTTGAGCTGAACTCATTTCTTTTTGTGTGATTTGGAAAATCATTGTGCTGGCGTGGGATTATGAGTCAGAGTAAAATGTCGACTTCTATAGTTCTCCTAGTCGAGTGCTCATGTCTCGCATGGAAACTCATGTAGATTCAATTTCTTTTTATGCTTTTAGATTATATTTTTCTATTATCGTAGATATTGTTTACTTTACTCACAAAATTGGTGAATCTGGTGTGAATCAAACGGTAGCATGGGAATGTGTGTAGACATTCGTTAGCCTCGTATTGCCCGAGTCGGGAGAAAGGATTATCTTTCTCGGTGGCTAAGAACTTGCCCCAAGCGATTCTTGAAGCATGGTTATACTGTTAGTGATTTGTGTGAATGTGATATAGGCCATCATTTTGGCCCGGTTGAGCCTTTGTGCCTATTCCTATCGCTATATTCTCGCTAGCCCAGTTGTGCCTACCCTTTCTTTGATTCTGCCCCACTTTTATTTCACCAAAGCCTAAAAGCTAATCCTAGTCGCACACCCAAATTTGAGCTTTAGTCTGCATATTATTTTCAAGATTGGGGTGTTGAAGTGGTGATCTCTTTTGTGAAAATGTGGATGCGCTTCATTGTTTATTTTGCTGAAAATGGTTTGAAAAGAAAAGAAAAGAAAATAAGAAAAAGAAAGGAAGTGAAAAGAAAAGAAAAAGTGATGAGCTTTATTGAAAAATCTGTATGAATATATGTTTGGGAGTAGGCGGTGCACGCACCCATGTTTTCAGGTTCAAGTCTAGGGGTGTAGTGTACCCGTGTGTATGTGTGGTGTTTGAGGATAATTTCTGCATTAGCTCATTTGGGTTTAGTGCTTGAGCCGTCATTTTTATCATTGTATATCTCGCCTAAACCCATGCCTCATGTAAAACCTAAAGTCCTATTGATTCACACATTTGAGTCAAACCAGTACCGTGGAGAGAGTGCAACCGGGCATGCTTATGGTCACCGAAATTGATGGATTTCAATAAAGTTTGTCCCGAGCCCCGATCTTTGGCAATGCTCGCCTCAACGTTTAGTTTACTTTCTTCCTATGTACGACCTTATGATTCACCGTGATTCACTTTTTGAGTAAATGTAATATATAAATACGCCCCTAGAAAATTATAAACTAATATGTATAATTAGAAATTTTATCTACTGTATTTCTACGCGCATGAGCATGCGACTTCACATGGTACTCCACTTTACAATTTCTATGCCAGCTTATGTTTTTCTTGTCCGCGTAAGAGATGGTTTGCTCGGGATGCGCAAATAGGTAAGTCTGGGGGTGTGATGAGTCCCAATTATATACACTTTTATGGACTCATCTGGGCTAGTTTTCCTGCTTTTGCACTTCAATTTCAGTTCTTAATTGCTTATATTTTACTTGTTCTCACTTTCACTTTAAGTGATCATTTTGGCCCATTGGTGTGCATTTGCGCACTATTCTGCTGGGGGTAAGCACATGGTGCTCCCCATGTCTTTATTTTGTTGTTATTATATATTTCTGTGTGCTGGTGGTATGTGCCCCAGCTTGTTGGTTTATATTGCAGGTGTGCAGATCTTCATTCTATTGGGTTTGTAACCTAGAGAAATCGCACGGTCGTGCGTTTCCTTGACGCACGATTTCTGCGACCGTGCGATTCCTATAGTACTTAAAATGGTGATCTGCCCCGGCTCGTGCATTTTGGTCGCGCACTGTCAGTTTTGATCGTGCTTGTGCAAAATCGCACGAGTTTCCCTCTTTTATCTAAGAATTTATGTCATTTTGCAATTTTCCAGATCGCACGGTCGTGCGTTTATCCTTCACGCACGATCTGGTTGATCGTGCGCTCTCATTTTTAGCCTAAAATAGCTTTCTGAATTTGGTCGTGCGTTTAAACGCACGGTCGTGCGTTTGATCGTGCATGAACAAATTCTGCAACTTTTCTATTTAAACTGTGATTTTTAGGTTTTCTGGACAGATTTCAGTTCCGCGATTTCTTCCACCGCAAGGGGAGTTCCAGCACCGTTTCTTCACTTCTTCCTCCACCTTTTGCCCAAGGCCACCTCGCATCATCCAAGTGCTTCAAGGAGAGGATTTTACACTCATCTTCATCGCCAAGCTAGGAGTTCTTCACAACGGACGTGGCCGGATTGTAGCTTACTGGAGAAGACGGGTCCATTGGGAGGAAGTGACAGCCCTCCTCTACCCCGGACGATAGCTGGGACCGAGCTAGGATGCGGATTGACAACCCGACGATTCCTACCGTGAATCTGCAGCAAGCCTCCAGATTCGGTTGTATCTCTTGCATTTTTCTCTTCTTAGGTTATTATTGCTTGTAGTGTAATCTTCTATTTATGATGATGTTTGTACTCTGCACTTGATTTAATAGTTATTTCATTATTATGCAATGTTATTATTTGTGTATGAGTGCTTGAGGTGAGTTCTTGTGGTATTTATGGTGTGAGTGTGTGGTTTGGCTGCACTAGCAATTGCTAGGTGTGAGCTTTGTGACAAGGTGCTTGCGACCCTCATTCCGTCGGTGCAACCCATTCCATCCGCAAGCCTTCTCGTCCATCCACCCTTTCGAAGCAGCGCGTACAAGGCCTGCCTAGTTTCCACCCCGCCTAGCGAAGCAGTGCGCTCAAGGCCTGCATAGGAGTAGTTTAAGTTGTTTTCCTTTATTTTCCACAAACCAAATCACCCCCTTTCGCGTTCCATCTGACCAAAGGACTTCGATCTCAAGTCCTTCCTCGAACGTTAACTCCACCTTACTGTGTTCCTTGAGAGATTCGATACTTGGGGATTTACTTCCTCATATTATTACTTGACAACGACCGGTTCACTGCCGTTTCGTACCGCAGTCTTGCTACCGCCTATAGCGGTGTGCGGGATTTGCGCATCAAGTTTTTGGCGCCGTTGCCAGGGAACACGGTCGAGTGAGTTTTCTGGAGAGGGAGAATCTGAGAGAGAAGCCCTTCCATTTATTTATTGCATCCTTTTTGTTTTATTTCTTTGTTTTCTATTTTTCCTGTTTGATATTAGGTTGCTTTAGTAAGTATTGTTAGGTGTAGTATTCTGCACAATAGTTCATTTTTCTTTCTGAATCATTTTATCTTCACACTATGTGGGCATCTTCTAATATTCGTTGTCGTTGGTGTGGAGATATCTCTCATGCTAGTGATAGATGTCCAAAGGGAGATAGTAGCCCTAGCACTCAAGGCCAAGTATATGGAGCACCGACTTCGTCTGGTACTCCATATGGTGTGCGTAAGTCCTATGGCTATTCTGCTGCACCTTTACCATCATTCTTCTTTTCTGCTTCAGCACCCGCTGTGCCAAAGAAGCCTGTAAGGCAGTTCTTGTTTTGTCAAAGCACGGATCATGCTTTGAAGGATTGTGCTGCTTATCTTCGCCAATTGGATGAGGATGATGAGCCGGATATCCGGATCGTCTCGACTCCTACTTCCGGCAGCACACCTTCAACATCTGGTTATGTGTTTGTGTCACCTTCACATTTTGAAGGGTATGGCGTGGACACAGTCACCGGATTTGTGGCTGATCTGGGCACTGACGAGACTGAGCCCATCTCCCCTGTACATCCATCTCCTAGCGTAGAATTGATTCTTTGTGAGGAACCCGTGCTTGACTTTTATCCAAGCACCATTCCTCCCCCTGTTGTGCACAGTACTATATTCGTCTCTGAAGACATTGTTAAGGATGTGTCGCAGGATGAGGCTGGCGATCTATGTGTTATGCCTGCTCCTATGGAGGAGGACAACCTTCTAGGTGAAGAGGAGCTTTCCTCAGCACCGGTGGAGGAAGTCTAAATCTTGGGCATGTCCACTGATGATCCCGCCGAACCTTGTAGCATTGATGACAATGCAAACATTATTTTACTTTCCCATCCTCTTGGGAGTGAGACCGGGACCACTCCCCCGCTTGTTGATTTTTTAAGTTTTTCTTCTCCTTTATTTCCTGACCTCCCTTCTTCAGTGTCTGAGCCTGTGCAGGTTGATTCTTCACAGGTAACCCAGGAGGACTTGGAGCTTAATGCTCAAGCCAATGATGAGAGCATCCTCTTTTGTGAGGAGGTTGATCCCTCCTCCGTAGAGGAAGCTCCACTCATTGCCTTTTCCTCCTGCCACCTCCATGAAGACGACACCTTGCTGGGCAAGGATTTATTTTGTGGTGAGACGAGTGAGGACCAGCCTCCTCCTCTTCTTACTTCCTATTTCCTCTACCTGTGTTAAGCAGGTATTATTATTTAGGTAGAGGGGTAACTATTCTATCTTCGTATCGGTACCCGCTACCGACACGCATATTAGAACAATTGCCTTTTCATTTCCTTTTTCATACGCCCATTAGCTAGAACTGTTATGTTTTTTAAATAAGTCGTGCTGGGATGACAATAACCTCAGTAGTTATCTTACTTTTCCTGCATTCTTATTTCTTCTAATCATGTTTAGTTAGCTATAGTTTATTTTAGTTTGTCTTTTTCTTTTGTTTTTGCGGAGCTCACCCCTGTAGGTCCTTCTTCTGGATGGCGGATGCTGTAGCTTTTTCTTGGTTTACACGCGTCTTCTGGTATGCTCACTTGCTGAGCATTGGGTACTCTCTCCCCCTAGCTCTTTTCTGAATTTCATAGCTATATATTTTGTGTATTGCCTAGTTTAAGTCTGGGGGAGAGTTGTTCTGTGTGCCCACTCACGTGCACTATTGCACTGCATGCTAGAAGTATTTCTATTTCATTTATTTAGTGTTGTTTCATATGCACCCCACACCACTACACCCACTTGGCGTGCACATAGCTGTTGACACGTCTTGAGCTGAACTCATTTCTTTTTGTGTGATTTGGAAAATCATTGTGCCGGCGTGGGATTATGTGTCGGAGTAAAATGTCGACTTCTATAGTGCTCCTAGTCGAGTGCTCATGTCTTGCATGGAAACTCATGTAGATTCAATTTATTTTTATGCTTTTAGATTATATTTTCTATTAGCGTAGATATTGTTTACTTTACTCAAAAAATTGGTGAATCCGGTGTGAATCAAACGGTAGCATGGGAATGTGTGTAGACGTTCGTTAGCCTCGTATTGCCCGAGTCGGGAGAAAGGATTATCTTTCTCGGTGGCTAAGAACTTGCCCCAAGCGATTCTTGAAGCATGGGTATACGGTTAGTCATTTGTGTGAATGTGATATAGGCCATCATTTTGGCCCGTTGAGGCTTTGTGCCTATTCCTATCGCTATATTCTCGCTAGCCCAGTTGTGCCTACCCTTTCTTTGATTCAGCTCCACTTTTATTTCACCAAAGCCTAAAAGCCAATCCTAGTCGCACACCCAAATTTGAGCTTTAGTCTGCATATTATTTTCAAGATTGGGGTGTTGAAGTGGTGATTTTTTTTGTGAAAATGTGGATGCGCTTCATTGTTCATTTTGCTGAAAATGGTTTGAAAAGAAAAGAAAAGAAAATAAGAAAAAGAAAGGAAGTGAAAAGAAAAGAAAAAGTGATGAGCTTTATTGAAAAATCTGTATAAATATATGTTTCGGAGTAGGCGGTGCACGCACCCATGTTTTCAGATTCAAGTCTAGGGATGTAGTGTACCCGTGTGTATGTGTGGTGTTTGAGGATATTTTCTGCATTAGCTCATTTGGGTTTAGTGCTTGAGCCGTCATTTTTATCATTGTATATCTCGCCTAAACCCAAGCCTCATCTAAAACCTAAAGTCTTATTGATTCACACATTTGAGTCAAACCAGTACCGTGGAGAGAGTGCAACCGGGCAAGCTTATGGTCACCGACATTGATGGATTTCAATGGAGTTTATCCCGAGCCCCGATCTTTGGCAATGCTCGCCTCAGCGTTCAGTTTACTTTCTTCCTATGTACGACCTTATGATTCACCATGATTCACTTTTTGAGTAAATGTAATATATAAATACGCCCCTAGAAAATTATAAACTAATATGTATAATTAGAAATTTTATCTACTGTATTTCTACGCGCATGAGCATGCGACTTCGCATGGTACTCCACTTTACAATTTCTATGCCAGCTTATGTTTTTATTGTCCGCGTAAGAGATGGTTTGCTCGGGACGCGCAAACAGGTAAGTCTGGGGGTGTGATGAGTCCCAATTATATACAATTTTATGGACTCATCTGGGCTAGTTTTCCTGCTTTTGCACTTCAATTTCAGTTCTTAATTGCTTATATTTTACTTGTTCGCACTTTCACTTTAAGTGCTCATTTTGGACCATTGGTGTGCATTTGCGCACTATTCTGCTGGGGGTAAGCACATGGTGCTCCCCATGTCTTTATTTTGTTGTTATTATATATTTCTGTGTGCTGGTGGTATGTGCCCCAGCTTGATGGTTTATATTGCAGGTTGGCAGATCTTCATTCTATTGAGTTTGTAACCTGGAGAAATCACACGGTCGTGCGTTTCCTTGACGCACGATTTCTGCGACCGTGCGATTCCTACAGTACTTAAAATGGTGATCTGCCCCGGCTCGTGCGTTTTGGTCGCGCACTGTTCCTCCTGCCACCTCCATGAAGACGACACCTTGCTGGGCAAGGATTTATTTTGTGGTGAGACGAGTGAAGACCAGCCTTCCTCCTCTTCTTACTTCATATTTCCTCTACCTGTGTTAAGCAGGTATTATTATTTAGGTAGAGGGGTAACTATTCAATCTTCATATCGGTACCCACTACCGACACACATATTAGAACAGTTGCCTGTTCATTTCCTTTTTCATACGCCCATTAGCTAGAACTGTTATGTTTTTTAAGCAAGTCATGCTGGGATGACAATAACCCAGTAGTTATCTTACTTTTCCTGCATTCTTATTTCTTCTAATCATGTTTAGTTAGCTATAATTTATTTTAGTTTTTCTTTTTCTTTTGTTTTTGGGGAGCTCACCCCTGCAGGTCCTTCTTCTGTATGGTGGATGCTGTAGCTTTTTCTTGGTTTACAAGCGTCTTCTGGTATGCTCACTTGCTGAGCATTGGGTACTCTCTCCCCCTAGCTCTTTTCTGAATTTCATAGCTATATATTTTGTGTATTGCCTAGTTTAAGTCTGGGGGAGAGTTGTTCTGTGTGCCCACTCACGTGCACTAATGCACTGCATGCTAGAAGTATTTCTATTACATTTATTTAGTGTTGATTCATATGCACTGCACACCACTACACCCACTTGAGCGTGCACTTAGCTGTTGACACGTCTTGAGCTGAACTCATTTCTTTTTGTGTGATTTGGAAAATCATTGTGCTGGCGTGGGATTATGAGTCGGAGTAAAATGTCGACTTCTATAGTGCTCCTAGTCGAGTGCTCATGTCTCGCATGAAAACTCATGTAGATTCAATTTCTTTTTATGCTTTTAGATTATATTTTTCTATTAGCGTAGATATTGTTTACTTTACTCAAAAAATTGGTGAATCCGGTGTGAATCAAATGGTAGCATGTGAATGTGTGTAGACGTTCGTTAGCCTCGTATTGCCCGAGTCGGGAGAAAGGATTATCTTTCTCGGTGGCTAAAAACTTGCCCCAAGCGATTCTTGAAGCATGGGTATACGGTTAGTCATTTGTGTGAATGTGGTATAGGCCATCATTTTGGCCCGGTTGAGCTTTTGTGCCTATTCCTATCGCTATATTCTCGCTAGCCCAGTTGTGCCTACCCTTTCTTTGATTCAGCCCCATGATAATGCTAAATCTAGTTAGTTTAATTAGGTTATTTTTAGGTTATTTACTCTTACTTTTTGCTTATTATTGTTTACCTAAATGCAATTTTGGTTCATTTTCCTATTTTTAGTGCTAACTTAAGTTTTCTGAATTTTCAGGTCAAAAATGCAAAATTTCCTAAGTCACGCCCTAGGTCACGCCCATGACCTAGGGCGTGTAAGTTGCTGTTTCCAGTTAAGCTGCTGCCACCATAATTCAGAAGATCTGATCAGACACGCCCAAAGTACACGACCGTGACACACAATCCACGCCCGTGACACGCAAGCCACGCCCGTGACCAGCCCGTGAACAGCTCAGATTCGACCAGCTGACCACCGAATTGGTCACGCCACTGTTACACGGGCGTGCTTCCAGTCACGCCCGTGACTGCCACGTCAGCCAGCCGCCAGCGCCCATGATCGCCGCCAGCGCCCATGACCGGACTAACCACCGAAATGGTCACGCCCTCAGTCACGGGCGTGACCCATCAAATCGCGTCAGAATCGTGCGCCGAACCTGATCCAAGCCGCAGAATTGATTAAACAATGTCACGCCCCTAGTCACGGGCGTGACTGAGGGCGTGACCGAGGCAGAAAAATTTCTATAAATTGAAATGACCTCCAAGCTTTCCCCATTCAGTTTTTGGAGAGAGAACTAGTGCTACTACTCTATTTTCAGTAATTTTCATGTCATTTTATTCTCTTTCTCTCTCTCTCTCTCTCTCTTTTATTTCAATGCATTTCCTTTTCTAGTTTTCATATGAATGTTGTAATGCCTTTGTAATTTCCTTTCATAGTGTATTACTAATGTTTAGTAGGCTTTCCATGCAAATGTAATCTCAGTTGAACTTTTGTTTAATAAAAATTGTATGTTTTTGTTCTCTTAAAATCTTCATCATTTCTCTCTCCTACCCCTCCACCATGAGTAACTAAATCCTCATAGTACTCGATCTTGATGATCTGAGGATGAGTTGATCAAGTTATGATCCTTTAGTCTTCTTTCACTTTCTAAAGTGTTGGGCCTTAAATTTACTCTTAATTAAAATTTAGTGGAGCTATATTATCGATATATAATCCCCACCTTTGCTTTCATTCTTGGCTAGCCGAGAGGCCGATAGTCTGAAGTGAGCACTTAAGAGTAAAGAGAGTTACACACATTTCTCGAGAGAGAATGACGTAAATCTCCTGGATTTGAGTCAAACCCAATAGCGGGGTTCACCACTTAAAGCGAGTTTTAGGTATTCGAATACGGGACGAGAGTTCGATCAGATTTTCCTAAACTCAGTTGGGCATATCTTCGAGAGAAGCATGTTCAAATTATAGGAACCCCCACGGTCAAGCTACCCTTACTTTATTAAGTTTTAAGTTTGCTTTTGAATTTTGATCAACTTAAGCCGAAGTAAGTCAAGATCGAGTGCTATTTCTTAATCATCGTTTAGCCAAAACCTTCCAAAAAATTATTAAGATAAAATAATAGTAATTCGTTTGAGTATAAGTAATCAACGGTTCTCGGATTTTAATACGACACTTGTGTTCCTATACTACAGTTCGATAGGTATACTTGCCTTCTCGGATTGCTAGTTCGGATTTTATTTCGTGCAAGCGGAATTTTAATCACCAAGTTTTTGGCGCCGTTGCCGGGGACTCGCATTTTGTTGATATTTTGAAAGAACGAATCTATTACTTTTATCACCTCTTTTTTCTCTCCTCTTTCTTGAAAAACAAAATTAATTCAAAAAAAAAGAGAGACCTTTTCTTTTTTGAATTTCTCAATCTTATTTTCCCTTCTCTCTTTCTAGTTTATGACCCGAGCGAATCCGTCAGAACTTGTAGACTTGGACCAAGAACTTGAGCGTACTCTTCGGAGAAAATCGCAAGTTCAAGATCCTACATTCCAAGAACTGGCTGAGGATTCGGAGTCGGTTGTTAATATGGGCGAACCTAACCAAAATGAAGTCCCCAACATGGTTGCGGCCCCTGAATGGACTATGTCCCATTATGCAAGGCCTAACCTGGAAGGGACGGAAACTAGTATAGTCCGCCCTGCCATAAATAATAATAATTTCGAACTAAAGCCAAGCATAATTCACATGGTGCAGCAATACGTGTAGTTCGACGGATTACAAGATGAAGATCCGAATGCACATATTGCTAGCTTCCTTGAAATCTGTGACACCTTCAAAATAAATGGTGTTACGGATGATGCAATTAGGCTAAGACTCTTCCCATTTTCTTTAAGAACAAAGGCTAAGCAGTGGTTGTCAACTCTACCTAGAGGTTCTATCACCACTTGGGCCCAGTTAACTGAAAAATTTCTAACTAAGTATTTTCCACCTGCGAAAACTGCTAAGCTTAGAAATGATATTTCTTCTTTTTGCCAAATAGATTCTGAAACGCTATATGATACCTGGGAAATGTATAAAGAATTCTTAAGACATTGCCCTCATCACGCTCTGCCTGTATGGTTACAAGTGCAGACGTTTTATAACGGGCTAAATCAACATACTAAGCAAATGATAGACGCCGCTTCCGGTGGTACCTTAAATAACAAAACCCCGGAAGCCGCTCTTGAACTATTTGAGGATATGTCCATGAACACCTATCAGTGGAATGTGCCAAGATCCCGCCCAAACAAACCTGCAGGTATGTACGAAGTGGATAACGTCTCCCAGCTGGCACTACAAGTGGAAATGCTGAGCAAAAAGATATCTGAAATGAATGCTCCTTCCGCACCTCAGGTTTGGGAATTCGCAAAAGCCACCTCCGAACAAGCTGATTACGTAGGCAATAGAAATGCTTATAATAATTATTCTGCTTCTAATTTTCATGCACCTGGTTTTCAATTACCGAATAATTATAATCCTGCGCTGCGTAATCACCCGAACTTTTCTTGGAGTAATCCTGCAAACACAACTCGCCCGCCTCTACAAAATGAATTTACACCACCTCCACCCCCTGTTAACTTTCAAAAAACTCCATCTTTGGAGGAGATGTTTTCAAAATATATAAGTACGAACGAAGCAACCGTCCGGAACTTAGCCGGATCCGTTAAAAATCTAGAAAACCAAATCGGGCAGCTCGCAAAAATAATATCCAAGCGACCGCCCGGGACTCTTCCCGCTAACACCGAGCCCAACCCGAAAGAGCAAGCGAAAGCTGTAACTCTTCGGAGTGGGAAGCAAGTATCCGGTCCGGTTAGCGAAGAGCCCGAGGCAAGATCCGCCCCTATTTTAAAAACACCACTCACTCAAACAGATTTTATCACTCCACCTCATATTTTCAAAAACAACCCCGCCCCGCCTTATCCTTCTCAACTCAACAAGGAAAAATTAGATGATCAATATCATCGCTTCCTGGAAATGTTTAAGCAAATACACATCAATTTGCCCTTCCATGAAGCGATATCACAAATGCCCAAGTACGCTAAGTACCTGAAGGATCTTCTAACTAATAAGAAAAAGCTAGAAAATCTATCGCACGTAACTTTAAATGCTGAGTGTTCCACCGTCCTAACAAATAAATTACCGAAAAAGGCTAACGATCCGGGTAGTTTTTCTATCCCGTGCCTCTTTGGTGATCTATTTGTAAAGAACGCATTGGCCGACTTAGGAGCAAGCATCAACTTAATGCCATTCTCCTTGTTTAAGAAGTTAGGAGTGGGCACCCTTAGCCCCACATGTATGAGTATACAACTAGCAGATAGGACGATAAAATATCCGCTGGGAATTGTGGAGGACGTGCTCGTAAAAGTAGACAAATTCATCTTCCCGGTGGATTTTGTCATTTTGGACATTGAAGAGGATGTCGAGGTTCCCCTAATCCTTGGTCGTCCCTTCCTTGCCACCTCCCGTGCTATCATTGATGTGAGTAATGGTAAGCTATTCCTCCGAGTTGGAGATGATGAAGTAACCTTTTCCATAACACCCTCTATGAAAAATACCCTAGAAAATGACGATTCGTGTTTTTTCTTAGATGTGTTAAGTGAAGACCCTTCTTTTTGTATTTCTGAAAATGGTTCTTCTTCTTTTTGTTCATCTTCAAACACCTCCACTGAAATATTACAAGAAATGAAAATGGTCATTGCTCCCGCCCCCTCAAATTTTCAAATTAAATCAAAAATTTTTGAAGAAATTACTTTTGAAAAAGAAAAGTCTTTCAAATCTTCATACGAGGAACCTTCCACATTAGAACTTACAGAACTACCCAATCATTTAAAATATGAATTTTTAGAAAAAGACTCTAAGTTACCAGTAATAGTGTCGGCCCATTTAAGTGGATCTGAAAATGCCAAATTACTAAAAGTTTTACAAAAGCACCGCCAAACAATTGCTTGGCAGATTTCTGATATTAAGGGCATAAGTCCATCTTTCTGCATGCACAAAATTCTAATGGAAGATAATTCACATAATTCTATTCAACCTCAACGCCGATTAAACCCAAACATGAAAGAAGTAGTAAAGGGTGAGGTCGTGAAATTATTAGACGCAGGAATTATCTATCCAATTTCAGATAGCAAATGGGTAAGCCCCGTTCAAGTAGTTCCTAAAAAGGGAGGTATCACGGTAGTGCTAAATGATAATAATGACTTAATCCCAACACGGACGGTGACTGGGTGGCGTATGTGTATTGATTATCGCAAATTGAACGACGCCACCCGCAAGGACCATTTCCCCTTGCCATTCATCGATCAAATCTTAGAACGATTATCCGGCCATAGCTTTTATTGTTTTCTCTATGGTCTCTCGGGCTAAACGACGTTTACTTGTCCTTTCGGCACCTTCGCCTACCGAAGAATGTCGTTTGGCTTATGTAATGCGCCGACAACATTTCAACGGTGTATGTTGGCCATTTTCGACAAGTATGTAGAAAGTATTATGGAGGTATTTATGGACGACTTTTTCGTGTTTGGTGATTCCTTCGATTTTTGTTTAGAAAATTTAGAAAAAGTGTTAGAACGGTGTGAGGAGACCAATCTCGCCCTGAACTGGGAAAAATGCCATTTCATGGTACGGGAGGGATTGGTTTTAGGTCATAAGATATCAGCAATTGGAATTGAGGTCGATGAAGCAAAAATAGAAGTGATCGAAAAACTGCCACCGCCAACCAACATTAAGGCCATAAGAAGCTTTCTAGGACATGCCGGTTTTTACCGGCGATTTATAAAAGATTTTTCGAAAATTACCAAACCCCTCACTCATCTTTTAGAAAAAGACACTCCATTTATTTTTGATGATACCTGCTTATCTGCTTTTCAATTAATCAAAAATAAGCTAATAAATGCGCCAATTATGATAGCTCCAATCTGGGACCTTCCATTCGAAATCATGTGCGATGCAAGTAGCTTTGCGGTGGGAGCCGTTTTAGGACAACGTATATCTAAAAACTTCCACCCGATTTTCTACGCAAGTAAAACACTTACATCCGCGCAAGCGAACTATACCACAACGGAGAAAGAATTATTAGCAGTTATTTTTGCATTCGACAAATTTCGACCTTATATTATGCTTTCAAAAATTATTGTTTTTACGGACCACTCGGCCCTCAAATATTTACTTTCTAAACCGGATGCCAAACCACGCTTACTCCGCTGGGTCTTACTCCTCCAGGAGTTCGACTTGGAAATCCAAGATAAAAAGGGGGCTGAGAATTTGGCCGCAGACCATCTTTCACGATTAGATAACCCGTTTATTGAAGATTTAAATGAACAAACTTTTAATGATTATTTTCCCGACGAGAAGTTATTATCAATCAACACTAATCCTTCTCCTTGGTTTGCAAACTTCGCCAATTACTTAGTAGCTCGAGTCCTCCCAAAAGAATTTTCCTATCAGCAAAAGAAGAAATTCTTCTCTGACCTGAAGAATTATTTTTGGGAAGACCCGTATCTGTTTCGAGTTTGTGCAGACCAAGTAGTAAGGAGATGTGTTTCTTTCGAAGAAGGACAAAATATTTTCAAACACTTACACGAAGGACCGACTGGTGGGCACTATCAAGCCAATCGGACCGCTCACAAAGTGCTAAGTGCAGGCTTTTATTGGCCTAGCCTTTTTAAAGATGCCCAATCTTTTGTGAGACGGTGCGATAGCTGCCAACGGGCTGGAAATATCTCAAATAAAAATGAAATGTTGCAAAATTATTTCCTCGAGTGCGAAGTTTTCGACCTTTGGGGAATTGATTTTGTAGGTCCTCTTCCTTCTAGCCATGGTAATAAATACATTTTAGTTGCGGTAGACTACGTGTCTCGATGGGCAGAGGCCCAAGCTCTTCCTACCAATGACTCCCGAGTCGTTATTATTTTCTTAAAAAAATTATTTACTCGATTCGGTACTCCTAGTGCCATTGTTAGCGACAGGGGTTCGTACTTTTGTAACGCACAATTTGCAAAAACACTTTTAAAATATGGCGTTACACATAAGCTTTCAATTGCTTACCACCCCCAAACTAACGGCCAGGTCGAGGTAGTGAATAGAGAAATCAAACGTATTTTAGAAAAAACTGTTTCCACCTCACGTAAGGACTGATCACATAAATTAGATGATGCTCCATGGGCTTACCGAACAGCGTACAAGACCGCCATCGGTTGTACACCGTATCGGTTAGAATATGGGAAATCGTGCCATTTACCGGTCGAATTAGAACATCGTGCTTTCTGGGCCCTTAAATTTTTAAATTTTGATCCCCACTCCACCGCCGATCTTCGAAAATTCCAACTCAACGAACTCGATGAGTGGCGCTCCAATGCGTATGAAAATAATAAATTATATAAGGAACGAACGAAATGCTTTCACGATAAAAATTTAAGGCACCCGAAAACATTTAAACCAGGCGACCAAGTATTACTTTATAATTCTCGTCTACGTTTATTTCCTGGAAAGTTAAAATCTAGATGGTCAGGTCCTTTTAATGTAAAGGAAGCTTATCCGTATGGAACTGTTTTGATATCACACCCAGATAAGGGTGATTTCAAGGTTAATGGGCATCGTCTAAAACTTTATTTTTCTGGTGACAATGTTGACATGGATAGTGAAAAACTTCTTTTGTCTGGACTGTAATATTTTGGATTAACTTTTGAACTATATTCTTTTAGTCAAGCTCAAACGACATTAAATAGAGGGCGCTCTTGGGAGGCAACCCAAGGTTTTTAAAATTTGTTGTTTTAATTTTTCTTTGGCCCTGGGTGGCTCCGATACTCTCAACTTCGCCGATCGCCTGCTTCAACATTGCTGGTTTCAAGAAAAATTCAAGATGATATTTCATGAAGATTCAAAGCGCCAACAAGGGGGAGCGGCATCACACATCCTTTCAAGCCCATAAATCCAGGGAAGTGCCTGTTTCAGTTTTTCAGTTTTAATTTCTTTTCTTAGTTACCCCTTCCTTCACTCTCCTTTTCCATTGAGGACAATGTCTATCGTAAGCTTGGGGGAGAATGTCTTCTTTTCTTTTGTTTTAGTAGTCTAAATTAGAATTTGGTAAAATCAATAGTACCCCTTGCTTTATGTTTTGTTTTTCCCAAAATATTTTATATAGCCTTAGTTAATTTCAAAATTTCTAATCCTACTTTTAATTATGTTTCACAAGTAAATTGTTGACTCATGTAGTGTTCTAATTCTAGGTAGCATGTTAATCTGAAAAGTTTTTTCTAAAATCTTGTACTTTCCTTATCGTTTTCTCTTTTATCTTCTTTACTTTCGTAAAAATTCTTCATCCACTATTTTCCTCTTCATTTTTAGATATATTTTGTAGGGTTAACTTTTGATTTGTGTAGTAAATGTGAATAATCCTAGACGCTTATTATTCTTATTTTCAGGATAAGTTCATTAGTCTTTATTTAATATCTAGGGCTTACTTTTTGAAATCCTTCAAAACTCATGCTTTAAATAAATTTAGAGAGCAATGAAAATGATTTAGGCCATTTTTTTTAAGTTTGAGCCTTCATGCCAACCCTTAAAAAGAAACCCTTTGTTAGCCTCTTTTGAGCCTTTTCCCATGTTTTATTGTCACCTCCACTTATCAAATTTTTCACCAAAGCCAAAATTTCCAAACCTATTTGAATCACACTAACACTTTTGAGTTTTATTTAAATTTCTAAAAGAGTGTGATTGGTTTATTGCATAGAGAGCTTCAAAGAAACGAATTTGCTCAAAAAGGAGATATTTTAAGCATATTTGTATTAGTTATCTTTGCCAAAATTTCAAAATAAAAAAAAATGGCTATTAAAGAGAAAGAAAGAAAATATGCTATATGCTTATAATGAAGGATTGCCTCTTATCATTCATATCAAAATTTTTATAAAACTCATGTTTATGGTTTAGTGTGATTATAGCAATCACTTTTATCTTCGATTTCCATTCCAAATCATATGCCTAAACCAAACATTTCGGTCCTAATAAAGTCCTCTTGATTCATGCTCCTAAATTTGCTTTAGCTAAGTAAAGAAGAAAAGTAGAATAGTTAAGTCTTGGGTATGAATTTAGATCCTTGTTCTTAGAATGATATAATTATAATTTGTCTCTTAGGGTTTAGTAACAATTCAATGCACTATCTCACTTGTTACTTTGCTCAATTTTATTTTAAAACTTTTTAGTTAAAATTTTGGATGATTAATTTTTGTTAGTAAAGGGTATAAAAATTAAGCTTAAATAAAGTACTTATTTTAGGTTTCCTTTTCACAATTCTCCCTACTTGGAATTTCGCAAGGTACTCGTGTTTAGCATAATTAAATCTTTTTGATTAGTCATTTTGTTTTAGTAGCTAAAGCATATTTCTTTGCTTGGGGACAAGCAAAGTGTAAGCTTGGGGGAATTTGATAATGCTAAATCTAGTTAGTTTAATTAGGTTATTTTTAGGTTATTTACTCTTACTTTTTGCTTATTGTTGTTTACCTAAATGCAATTTTGGTTCATTTTCCTATTTTTAGTGCTAACTTAAGTTTTCTGAATTTTCAGGTCAAAAATGCAAAATTTCCTAAGTCACGCCCTAGGTCACGCCCGTGACCTAGGGCGTGTAAGTTGCTATTTCCAGTTAAGCTGCTGCCACCATAATTCAGAAGATCTAATCAGACATGCCCAAAGTACACGGCCGTGACACACAAGCCACGCCCGTGACACGCAAGCCACGCCCGTGACCAGCCCGTGAACAGCTCAGATTCGACCAGCTGACCACCGAATTGGTCACGCCACTGTTACACGGGCGTGCTTCCAGTCACGCCCGTGACTGCCATGTCAGCCAGCCGCCAGCGCCCATGACCGGACTAACCACCGAAATGGTCACGCCCTCAGTCACGGGCGTGACCTAGGGCGTGACCCATCAAATCGCATCAGAATCGTGCGCCGAACCTGATCCAAGACGCAGAATTGATTAAACAATGTCACGCCCCTAGTCACGGGCGTGACTGAGGGCGTGACCGAGGCAGAAAAATTTCTATAAATTGAAATGACCTCCAAGCTTTCCCCATTCAGTTTTTGGAGAGAGAACTAGTGCTACTACTCTATTTTCAGTAATTTTCATGTCATTTTATTCTCTTTCTCTCTCTCTCTCTCTTTTATTTCAATGCATTTCCTTTTCTAGTTTTCATATGAATGTTTTAATGCCTTTGTAATTTCCTTTCATAGTGTATTACTAATGTTTAGTAGGCTTTCCATGCAAATGTAATCTCAGTTGAACTTTTGTTTAATAAAAATTGTATGTTTTTGTTCTCTTAAAATCTTCATCATTTCTCTCTCCTACCCCTCCACCATGATTAACTAAATCCTCATAGTACTCGATCTTGATGATCTGAGGATGAGTTGATCAAGTTATGATCCTTTAGTCTTCTTTCACTTTCTAAAGTGTTGGGCCTTAGATTTACTCTTAATTAAAATTTAGTGGAGCTATATTATCGATATATAATCCCCACCTTTGCTTTCATTCTTGGCTAGCCGAGAGGCCGATAGTCTGAAGTGAGCACTTAAGAGTAAAGAGAGTTACACACATTTCTCGAGAGAGAATGACGTAAATCTCCTGGATTGGAGTCAAACCCAATAGCAGGGTTCACCACTTAAAGCGAGTTTTAGGTATTCGAATACGGGACGAGAGTTCGGTCGGATTTTCCTAAACTCAGATGGGCATATCTTCGAGAGAAGCATGTTCAAACTATAGGAACCCCCACGGTCAAGCTACCCTTACTTTATTAAGTTTTAAGTTTGCTTTTGAATTTTGATCAACTTAAGCCGAAGTAAGTCAAGATCGAGTGCTATTTCTTAATCATCGCTTAGCCGTACTTTTATCCAGCTTTTATTTCAACTTAGCAGACAAAACCTTCTAAAAAATTATTAAGATAAAATAATAGTAATTCGTTTGAGTATAAGTAATCAACGGTTCTAGGATTTTAATACGACACTTGTGTTCCTATACTACAGTTCGATAGGTATACTTGCCTTCTCGGATTGCTAGTTCGGATTTTATTTCGTGCAAGCAGAATTTTAATCACCACCCCACTTTTATTTCACCAAAGCCTAAAAGCCAATTCTAGTCGCACACCCAAATTTGAGTTTTAGTCTGCATATTATTTTCAAGATTGGGGTGTTGAAGTGGTGATTTCTTTTGTGAAAATGTGGATGCGCTTCATTGTTCATTTTGCTGAAAATGGTTTGAAAAGAAAAGAAAAGAAAATAAGAAAAAGAAAGGAAGTGAAAAGAAAAGAAAAGTGATGAGCTTTATTGAAAAATCTGTATGAATATATGTTTGGGAGTAGGCGGTGCACACACCCATGTTTTCAGGTTCAAGTCTAGGGGTGTAGTGTACCCGTGTGTATGTGTGGTGTTTGAGGATAATTTCTGCATTAGCTCATTTGGGTTTAGTGCTTGAGCCGTCATTTTTATCATTGTATATCTCGCCTAAACCCAAGCCTATCTAAAACCTAAAGTCCTATTGATTCACACATTTGAGTCAAACCAGTACCGTGGAGAGAGTGCAACCGGGCAAGCTTATGGTCACCGACATTGATGGATTTCAATGGAGTTTGTCCCGAGCCCCGATCTTTGGCAATGCTCGCCTCAGCGTTCAGTTTACTTTGTTCCTATGTACGACCTTATGATTCACCGTGATTCACTTTTTGAGTAAATGTAATATATAAATACACCCCTAGAAAATAATAAACTAATATGTATAATTAGAAATTTTATCTACTGTATTTCTACGCGCATGAGCATGTGACTTCGCATGGTACTCCACTTTACAATTTCTATGCCAGCTTATGTTTTTCTTGTCCGCGTAAGAGATGGTTTGCTCGGGACGCGCAAATAGGTAAGTCTGGGGGTGTGATGAGTCCCAATTATATACACTTTTATGGACTCATCTGGGCTAGTTTTCCTGCTTTTGCACTTCAATTTCAGTTCTTAATTACTTATATTTTACTTGTTCGCACTTTCACTTTAAGTGCTCATTTTGGCCAATTTGTGTGCATTTGCGCACTATTCTGCTGGGGGTAAGCACATGGTGCTCCCCATGTCTTTATTTTATTGTTATTATATATTTCTGTGTGCTGGTGGTATGTGCCCCAGCTTGTTGGTTTATATTGCAGGTGGGCAGATCTTCATTCTATTGGGTTTGTAACCTGGAGAAATCGCACGGTCGTGCGTTTCCTTGACGCACGATTTCTGCGACCGTGCAATTCCTACAGTACCTAAAATGGTGATCTGCCTCGGCTCGTGCGTTTTGGTCGCGCACTGTCAGTTTTGATCGTGAGTGTGCAAAATCGCACGAGTTTCCCTCTTTTATCTAAGAATTTATGTCATTTTGCAATTTTCCAGATCGCACGGTCATGCGTTTATTCTTCACGCACAATCTAGTTGATCGTGCGCTCTCATTTTTGGCCTAAAACAGCTTTCTGAATTTGGTCGTGCGTTTAAACGCACGGTCGTGCGTTTAAACGCACGGTCGTGCGTTTGATCGTGCATGAACAAATTCTGCAACTTTTCTATTTAAACTGCGATTTTTAGGTTTTATGGACAGATTTCAGTTCCGCGATTTCTTCCGCCGCAAGGGGAGTTCCAGCTCCGTTTCTTCATTTCTTCCTCCACCTTTTGCCCAAGGCCACCTCGCATCATCCAAGTGCTTCAAGGAGAGGATTTTACACTCATCTTCATCGCCAAGCTAGGAGTTCTTCGCAACGGACGTGGCCGGATTGTAGCTTACCGGAGAAGACGGGTCCATTGGGAGGAAGTGACAGCCCTCCTCTACCCCGGACGATAGCTGGGACTGAGCTAGGACGCGGATTGACAACCCGACGATTCCTACCGTGAATCTGTAGCAAGCCTCCGGATTCGGTTGTATCTCTTGCATTTTTCTCTTCTTAGGTTATTATTGCTTGTAGGGTAATCGTCTATTTATGATGATGTTTGTACTCTGCACTTGATTTAATAGTTATTTCATTGTTATGCAATGTTATTATTTGTGTATGAGTGCTTTAGGTGAGTTCTTGTGGTATTTATGGTGTGAGTGTGTGGTTTGGCTGCACTAGCAATTGCTAGGTGTGAGCTTTGTGACGAGGTGCTTGCGACCCTCATTCCTCCGGTGCGACCCATTCCATCCGTAAGCCTTCTCGTCCATCCGCCCTTTCGAAGCAGCGCGTACAAGGCCTGCCTAGTTTCCATCCCGCCTAGCGAAGCAGTGCGCTCAAGGCCTGCATAGGAGTAGTTTAAGTTGTTTTCCTTTATTTTCCACAAACCAAATCACCCCCTTTCGCGTTCGATCCGACCAAAGGACTTCGATCTCAAGTCCTTCCTCGAACGTTAACTCCACCTTACTGTGTTCCTTGAGAGATTCGATACTTGGGGATTTACTTCCTCATATTATTATGTGACAACGATCGGTTCACTACCGTTTCGTGCCGCAGTCTTGCTACCGCCTATAGCGGTGTGCGAGATTTGCGCATCACACCACAGCTAGACTGACTACTTCACTATAACTCGGATCAAGAATGATCCTACAATCTCGGAGTCAACACTCCTACAATCTCAGAGACAAATCTCCTACAAACTCAGAGAGAATCTCTCTCTTACAACTCGGAGAATAACCTCTCCTACAACTCGGAGAAAACTACTCCTACTATCAAATGTAATAATAGATTTGATACAAAATTATCAAAACATAACCAGATCTGAAAGGCTTGAGAGATCTTCTTCCTTCTTGAGATCTGAAAAACTTTGGCTTGAAGGCGATGAGGAAGAACGATAAAAACTCAGATCTGACCTTCTTCGTTTCGATTTGATCAAATAGATTCTGTAGAGGAAGGAGCAACAATCAATCGAACCTTTTCTTCCATTGGAGAGAAATAGATTTAGAACATCAGATCAATCTCCAACATAGGTGACAGGAGGCGGCACTTTTCTCGTCCTTCTTCGAACGAACAGAGAATTAGGGTTTGATCAGAATGAAAGATTGATGAGAATCTTAAGAACGAGAGCCTTATATAATCAAAGGCTTAACGACATCAATTAAGGTAGAATAAACCTTAAACGAAATCATAATAGCCGTCAGATAAGACATAATGAATTAACGTCCTCTCAAAAAGGATTGAAAAAAGATTTCAGGATATGAAAAAACTTCTCGAGAACACAAGGACTTTTTGATAATGCGTTATTTATAGGTATTTTTATACAATATTTTATTAAAAATTAATTTAATTTAATTCAGTTTTTGTTAATTTATCACTAATTTACTTTCTTTTTGTATTTTCAGGCAATTTGGGATGCCAATAACACTTTCAAGCTCATAAGAATAATCAGGAGAATATTTGGAGTACTTCTGCCAAAATCGCAATATACACGCCTGATGCGAGGATTCGGCAAGTGCACCGGTCGCGCAAGTAATAAATTTTGGGAATAGAATTCCCGAGTGTCGGTCTCTTGAGGAACACAGTAAGGTGGGGTTTATTATCGAGGAAGGACTTGAGATCGAAGTCCTGCGGTAGGTGGAATGCGAACGAAAGGGGCTTTGAGGTTTGCAAACAAAAGTAAATACTACGCCTACTCCTATGCAATGCCGCTATGCAATGCTTCGATCGGCGGGATGGAAACTAGGCAGGCCTTGAGCGCGCTGCGTCGAAAGGGCGGATGGACGAGAAGGCTAACGAGAACGAGCTATGCAGGCCTTGAGCGCGCTGCTTCGTTAGGCGAGTGGAATACGGATTGAGGGTCGCAAGCACCTCATTGACAAGCACGCCACTACCAATTGCTAGTGCGGCACCGGACACGGTAGTGGAGCGGAAAATCGATGGGGGTGCACCTCATTAACACAAATGAACAAAATGATTTCATAGACATGAAATTAACAATACTAACATAGTTCATAGCGTTCATCATCAAGATAAAGAGAGTACAAACAAATACAACCACATAAGTAGAAGAAAAAGGCAAGAGATACGACCGAATCCGGAGACTCGTTGTAGATTCATGGTAGGAAGCACCGGGTTGTCAATCCGCGTCCTAGCTCGGTCCCAACTGCGTCCGGGGTAGAGGAGGGCTGTCACACCTCCCAATGGACCCATCTTCTCCAGCGATTTACCATCCGGCCACGTCTAATGCAAAGAACCTCTTCCTTAGCGATGAAGATGAGTGTAGGATCCCTTCCTTTAAGCCCTTGGATGATGGAGGAGGCCTAGGGTGCGAAAACCCTCTGAAAATGGCGAAAACGGCGGACAGAACGGAGCTCCCAGGCGTTATCCCGACCTAATTCGCGATCAGGTCATTATATAGGCGCTGAATTAAACAGCGCGCACGGTCATTGGCGCACGACCAGTGGTCGTGCGCACTAGAATCCTGTGATCGTGCGCCTGTCTGGGTGGAACCTGCAAGACACGAAATTTATAAAATAAAATGTTCGCACGACCAGTGGCGCACGACCGGTGGTCGTGCGCACCATCGTCGGTGGTCGTGCGCAATAGATGAAACAGAACTCATAAAATTACTGTTAAGTGCGCACGAAAAGTGGCGCACGACCGGTGGTCGTGCGCACTGGAGTTGATGGTCGTGCGCACTACAGCAAACAGAACTCGGAAATTAAATGGTAAGTGCGCACGAGCAGTGGCGCACGACCGGTGGTCGTGCGCACTGGCATTGATGGTCGTGCGCACTGCAACAAACAGAACTCATGAAAAAGGTGTTAAGTGCACACGATCAGTGGCGCACGACCAGTGGTCGTGCGCAATAGAACCGGCGATTGTGCGCAGTGCTCCTGTGCAGAATTGCACCGGAAACACTCGCACGACTCCTATTCCAGGCACAACCACAAATCTAGCCACTTAAAGTGGCACTTAACAGCGCATGAAAACTACTAAAGACAATAAGCATAAAATCACACCAAAGTGGGCCTAGAAGTGCACCTAGCATGGATTATCAAATATAAGCTATAACAAGGCTATAGTGCGTTGAATTGACTAAATAACGGCCCGGATGAGTCCATAAATGTGTATATGATCAGGACTCATCACACCCCCAGACTTAACTGTTTGCGCGTCCCGAGCAAACGAATCCGGCAGAGTATGAAAACGATAATTAACATAGAGAATTACACAAGGGAGTACGGTGCGAAGTAACATACGCATGCGAGTAGAGATTCTAGCAGAAGGAGATTCTAACTGTGCTAACTAATTTACATGAGTATTAAAGTGTAAGTAAAGCTTTAGTTATACTCAGTTGGAGAATTATGAAGAATTTGACGATCATGCCCGGTGTGAAAGTGACAAGATACTGAGGCGGGTGTTGCAAAAGATCGGGGCTTAGGAATAACTCCGCTGAAATCCATTAACGCCGTGAACCATACGCTTGCCCGGTCACACTCTCTCCACGGCGCTAGCACTCTCGCAAGTCAAATCAGTAGGGCTTTTAGGATTAAGACGGGGCTTAGGTTACGGTATGATATTCAAAGTTAAACACGATGGCTACGCAACCCAAGTGAGCTAAAGAATGCTGCACCACTCAAGACCAACAAACAATGCTTGTGTGACACACCCCTAGACTCATCATGAAAACCAGGTGTGCACACGGCCTACTTCACAAATACCAACAGATTTTTTTTATTTAGCTCGGAAGGATTTTTTTCAAAATACTCTTTTTTTTTCTTTTAACATCTTTTACTTCTTTTAAATATCCTCCGGTTGGTTCAAAATCAGCAGATAGACTTTATTTTCTCTTCATAACACAAAGACTCCACACACCACACATGTTGAGAATTATGAGCGTAGTTTAAAACAATTTGGTTGCGGGTGTAGGATAGGCTTCAGGCTTTGGTTGATGAAGAGGAGCTGAACAAAGGATTGGTAGGCACAAATTTGGCTTGCAACGGTGAACGAAATGGACATGGAATAACAAAGCTCAAACTAGCCAAAGGGTGGCCTACATCATGTTTAACTCGACGAGTCGCTCTCACCCATGCTTCGAGAGTCGCTTGGGGCAAGTTCTTAGCCCACGAGAAAGGTAAACCTTCCTCCCGACTCGAGCAACACACGACTAGTAATCGCACACACACAACACCGGGTTATCGTCAATTCCATACAAATTCACCACTTGAGTATATTAAATCTAAATTTACGCAGAAATACTAAACATAAATTAGATGCATAAAGAAAATCTAGTTCTACTCAAATTCTACCATAGCATGCGAAGTGACTCGAACACTACATGAGTCAACATCACACTCCAAATAATAATTCCTACGTTAACAATCTATTTCACATTCCGACCAAAATAGTTTAAATGGAACAACGACAAAAAGATAAGCGCGCACTCAAGTGGGTGAAGTGGTGTGTGAAGCATGAAAACAATGATAATGACAAGGATACAAAAGAAACAAACTTCTAGTATGCAGTGCAACTCGTGCACAGTGAATGACAACATACGCTCCCCCAGACTTAGTCTAAACAATACATCTAGAAATTGGAAGCTAAAAGAGGGGAGGAAGTGTTACCCAATGCTCAGCAAGTGAGCATACCAGAAGGTGCGTGGAAATCTGAAGCAAACCCGCCATTCAGAATTTGCAATGAGTACATGCAGGGGTGAGCTCCACAAAAACAAAAGAAAAAGACAAACTAAAATAAACTACAGCTAACTAAACATGATTAGAAGAAATAAAAATGCAGGAAAAGTAAGATAACTACTGGGGTTATTGTCCTCCCAGCACGACTTATTCAAATTGAAAACAGTTCTAGCTAATGGGTCTATGAAAAGAGAAGTGCACAGGTAACTATTCTAATATGTGTGTCGGTAGCGGGTACCGATACCGCAACAGAACAGTCACGCCTCTACCCGAATATAAATAATACCTGCTCGTCACAGGTAGAGGGAATAAAAAATAAGAAGAGGAGGAATCCTCACTCAACTCACCAAAACTATCCTTGCCCAGCAAGGTATCGTCAGCAGCAAGGTGGCAGGAGGAAAAGGCAATGAGTGGAGCTTCCTCTATGGAGGGAGAATAAACCTCCTCGCATGAGAGGATGCTCGCATCATTGACTTGAGCAAACAACTCCAAGTCCTCCTGAAGTACCTGTGAAGATTCAACATGCACAGACTCAGATGAAGGAAGGGGATCAAGAAATAAATAAGGCGAAGAACATAAATCATCGTCAATCGGGGGAGTGATCCCGGTCTCACTCCCATCAGGTTGGGGAAGTAAAATAATGTTAGCATTGTCATCAATGCTACAAGATTCGGCGGGATCAATGGTGGCCAGGCTTAGGATTTGGACTTCCTCCACCGGTGTTGAGGAGAACTCCTCTTCACCTAGAAGGTTGTCCTCCTCCATAGGAATAGGCACAACATTCAGATCACCCACCTCATCCTGCGACACATCATCAACAATGTCGTCAGAGATGAGAGTAGTATGCACAACAGGGGGAAGAATCGAATCCACTAGAGGTGGTGGATGCACATGGAGAATAGGCTCAACAATGTCGGTGCATAAATCAGCCGCACATCCGGTGACCGTATCCAGGCCATACCCTTCAAGATGCTAAGCTGACAAAGACACATACCCGGATGTTGAAGGTGTGCCGCCAGAGTTAGGAGTTGGGACGATCCGGATATCCGGCTCGTCATCCTCGTCCAATTGGCGAAGATACTCGGCACAATCCTTCAAGACATGATCAGTGCTCCGACAAAACTAGCACTGCCTTACGGACTTCTTTGGCGCAGCGGGAGCTGGAGCCGAAAAGAAGTATGACGGTAAAGGCTCAGTAGAGTAGCCATAAGACTTACGCGCACCATATGGAGTACTAGAAGAAGTCGGTGCTCCATATGCTGGGCTATAAGAATTATGCGTACTATTCTCCGTAGGGCATTCATCACTAGAGTGAGAGGTATCTCTACACCAACGGCAACGGATATTAAGATGTGCCCACATAGTGTAAAAATAAAACGATTCTCAATAAAAACGCTACTGCACAATACTACACCTAACAATGACTACTAAAGCAACCTAAAATAAAACAGGAAAATAGAATACGAAGAAATAAAAACAGAGAAATGCAATTTACAAATGGAAGGGCTTCTCCCTCAGGTTCTCCCTCTCCAAAAAACTCACACGACTGTATTCCCCGGCAACGGCGCCAAAAACTTGATGCGAGGATTCGGCAAGTGCACCGGTCGCGCAAGTAATAAATTTTGGGAATAGAATTCCCGAGTGTCATCAAGATAAAGAGAGTACAAACAAATACAACCACATAAGTAGAAGAAAAAGGCAAGAGATACGACCGAATCTGGAGTCTCGTTGTAGATTCACGGTAGGAAGCACCGGGTTGTCAATCCGCGTCCTAGCTCGGTCCCAACTGCGTCCAGGGTAGAGGAGGGCTGTCACACCTCCCAATGGACCCGTCTTCTCCAGCGATTTACCATCCGGCCACGTCTAATGCGAATAACCTCTTCCTTAGTGATGAAGATGAGTGTAGGATCCCTTCCTTTAAGCCCTTGGATGATGGAGGAGGCCTAGGGTGCGAAAACCCTCTGAAAATGGCGAAAACGGCGGACAGAACGGAGCTCCCAGGCGTAATCCTGACCTAATTCGCAATCAGGTCATTATATAGGCGCTGAATTAAACAGCGTGCACGGTCATTGGCGCATGACCAGTGGTCGTGCGCACTAGAATCCTGTGATCGTGCGCCTGTCTGGGTGGAACCTGCAAGACACGAAATTTATAAAATAAAATGTTCGCACGACCAGTGGCGCACGACCGGTGGTCGTGCGCACCATCGTCGGTGGTCGTGCGCAATAGATGAAACAGAACTCATAAAATTACTGTTAAGTGCGCACGAAAAGTGGCGCACGACCGGTGGTCGTGCGCACTGGAGTTGATGGTCGTGCGCACTACAGCAAACAGAACTCGGAAATTAAATGGTAAGTGCGCACGAGCAGTGGCGCACGACCGGTGGTCGTGCGCACTGGCATTGATGGTCGTGCGCACTGCACCAAACAGAACTCATGAAAAAGGTGTTAAGTGCACACGATCAGTGGCGCACGACCAGTGGTCGTGCGCAATAGAACCGGCGATCGTGCGCAGTGTTCCTGTGCAGAATTGCACCGGAAACACTCGCACGACTCCTATTCCAGGCACAACCACAAATCTAGCCACTGAAAGTGGCACTTAACAGCGCATGAAAACTACTAAAGACAATAAGCATAAACTCACACCAAAGTGGGCCTAGAAGTGCACCTAGCATGGATTATCAAATATAAGCTATAACAAGGCTATAGTGCGGTGAATTGACTAAATAACGGCCCGGATGAGTCCATAAATGTGTATATGATCAGGACTCATCAACGCCCTAGGTCACGGGCGTGACCTAGGGCGTGACATCTTGTCACGGCCGTGAACCAGCCCCGCGTATTCCAGTTGAAGAAGTCAGCCGCCACGTCAGATTAAAACTACACGCCCTCTGTCACGGGCGTGACAAAGGGCGTGACCTCAATGTCACGTGCGTGACTCGCCTGGAATACATTCATTTCAGCCAGCAATCATTTCCCGCCGTTTCTAGCTTACACGCCCTCGGTCACGGGCGTGATCGAGGCCGTGACTCTTCTGCAACCGCCAGATTAACTCCAGATTGCGGCGTTTCCCGTCGTTTCCAGACCCGTTCAAGACATGCCCTTGGTCACGGGCGTGACCGAGGCCGTGACCCACCGTGCAATTGATTTTTGGCGGTTTCTCTTCCCCAACGTCCCAGGCTTTCATGACAGCAATTACGCAGCTTATACGCCCTTGGTCACGGGCATGACCAAGGGCGTGACTCCCCGATTTTTCATCTATAAAAGGCAGCAATCTCTAGAAGTCAAGGAGTTCAATTTTGGAGTTTACTTACAGCTTTAGTCTACTATTTTTGTTGTTCTAGCTAATTTTTCTTCAAGTTGTAAGCTTTTATTACTGCAATTTCAATTCAAGTATTCTAGTTTTTAATCATGCATTTTCCCTTTTCTACTTGTGTTTTCATCACTATAATGAGTAGCTAAATTTCCCTTAGCACTTGGTCACGATGAACTTTGGAATGAAATAAAATATGTTGTGAATTTTTCTAATTAGCAAACTCTCGTATTGTTTATCTTTGATTTATCTTTGAATTATTTCGTTTTGATTTCATATGTCCGGAATATGACTTTCAATCTAAGATTTGTTTGCTAGTGATCGAGAGATCCATGCGAACGAGGAGATCACTCAAAGATAAAAAGAGTTGTATGCATTCCTCGAGAGAGGGTGACACAAATCTCCCAGATTGGAGTCAAACCCAATAGTGGGGTTCACCGCTTAAAGCAAGCTTAGGGGTTTCGACTGGCCGAGGGGTCTTAATCGATCAACCTAAGGTTAGGTGGTAGTTCTCTCGAGAGAGGCTCTACCATATTTTGGGAACCTCCACGGTCGAAGTTATTTCACTAAGAGTTGGCGGATTATTCTTTTGTAAAATTCTATTTTATTCCAAAGGGATTCTAGATCAAGTGCTAATCTTTAATCACATTTTTCTTCGTAGTTAATTCTCTCCAAATCGCTTTTTCCAAAACACATCCTATTTTCGATCGATAAAATAATCGCCCTTCTTTGTGAGTAGAAGTACTCAACAAGCCCGGAAAAATACGACACTTGATTTTCTAAAATCCTATACTATAAAGCGATAGGTACGCTTGCCTTTTCGATTTATACTTGGATAACTCTTTAATTTTGCGTAGCGCGAATTTATTCCATCACCTTTCAAGAAAAAAAAGAGGCTTCTGATAAAATAGGATTAGCAACACAAGGAATTAATTTCTTGAGAACAAAGAATTTCTTGAAAAAATAAAAGAGCTTCTAAGAAAAAGGAATTAAGATCAATACAATTAATTTCTCGAGAACAAAATACTTCTCGATAAATAAATAGGCTTCGGCTTCGAGAAGGAATATAAAAGGATTTTATAGGAGAGAAAAACTTCTCGAGAGATAGATAATAATCTCGGGAAAAGAAATGGAGAATCAAAACAACATTGAGTCAATTCGTCGACCTCAGAAGATTAGTCAAACTGAGCTCAAAGAAATACTTCAATTACAACAAAACAGTGATCGACGATATTTTTTGACTTCGTCGAACGGAGATCGATGAAAGATGAAATTGATTTATCTTCAACAAAGATTGAGATCGACAAAATAAATTCAGTTCGTCGAACTGAGATCGACGAAAACAACTTCAACTCTGGCGAAACAGCGGTCGGCGAAAACTTCTTCTATTCATCGAACGGAGATCGACGAACACGATCGACAAAATTGCTTTCAACTTAGGCAGTACTGAGATCGACGAAATTTATTCAGTTCGTCGAACTGAGATCGACGAATGCACCAATTTTAGTCGAACATAGAAATCGTTCGAAAAATCATTCCTCTCAGAACAAAAGAGCAGAGTTGGACGAAAATACTTCCGTTCGTCGAACGGAGATCGACGAATGCACCAACTTTCATCGAACGCAGAATTACTTAGAAAACTTTTGTTTCGTCCTTGAACACAGAACAATAGCACCTTCCTTTAGCTCTTCCTTTGTGTTTGAATAAGAAGTACATCCCAGTAGAGAGATTTCACAAGAATCAACACCTTGGTCCATACAATGAGGAATTATATTGCATAGGCCTGTGTTTGATGACCCATTGAAACCTGACATTGGTTTGTACTTAGCCATTTAAATCCTGCAAACACATTACTAGAGAGCAACATCAAATACAAACTCAATTCAACTTAGTTCAAGGGGACTTCTTCAAATCAAGATAATTGTGGATACAATTCCCAACACGCAAGCTGACGGATGTCGTCACCACCCAAAAAGAGATACACCAACCGCCCATCAGATTGCGAGCGGTCTCTCAAGACAGACCGCCCGATCTTAGCATTGCTATCAGCTTCCTTATTAAACAGCCCGGTCTTATAACAAGAGCAAAACACTACTTCAGTAACCTTGACTGACTAGATCAAGTCGTCAGACCACCTGGTCACTGCAAGAAGACAAACCTTTAACATCTGGCCGATCTAGACCAAGTCGCCAGAACAACCAACGCAAGACGCCCGGACACCTGCGGTCTCCCAAAATAGACCGACCAGAACAACAGCACAGATCGCACGGTCTCTGCGGTCTCCTTTCTGCAGACCGCCCAGACCCCTTCCACTTCTACTTGAAAAATTTACCAATCACATGAAATAAATTTTTATGTGTAGTTAAGACATAGATCTACATTTTTCATATTGAAGACTTTCCCTAGTTCAGGATCTAAAGTACATAAATAATTCCTTAAACCTATTGCATGAAGTGTGACAATAACACACAAATTTGCTAAATGTAATCGAACTCCCATACACCATTATCACATGCAATGTACCAAAATTCAGAGGTCCAAATGACCTCATATTTTTACCAGTGACTGAACATGATCTAATTGTTGGGAATATTGCCCTCAATGTTCCCTAGATTTGAAGAGGCATCACTCACATTGCTAAGGACATATTGTATTTGATACATTCTATTTTGTCTTATGAATAATATAGGGAAATGATATTCCATACACTGGAACAGATTCAAAGATGTGCTGTTTATTCAAGTTGAGAAGGCAGTTCATTGAACTTAGAAGGGAGTTCGTCGAACTCAGAAGGGAGTTCATCAAACTACGAAGGGAGTTTGTCGAACGTAGAGACAGATATAGATAAGCGCTGAGATTTGGCGTGTTCGTCAAACTCAGAAGGTAGTTCGTCGAACGCAGAGACGAGTCAGAAGAAACAGCTGAGACTTGGCGTGTTCGTCGAAACCAGAACACAGTTCGTCAGACTCAGAGTATGGCGAGTTCGTCGAACACAGAGTTGGGCGAGATCGTCGAACATAGAGTTGGGCAAGAACGTCGAACACAGAGTTGGGCAAGATCGTCGAACACAGAGTTGGGCAAAATCGTCGAACCCAGAATGGCGTGTTCATCGAACGCAGATTGCGAGTTCTGCCTGTGGCGCAAGCTGCAGAATGTCTATGTGGGGACCACCAGTCTCTCCCATACTTATCAGAAGGATGGCAAAGAGCCGTTGAAGATCAAGGGGGTACAAAAGAAAGAGTTAGGGCACTTTTGAAGGCGCCAGAAGAGAATGAACATTTAACTATTCCATTGACGGCTGCCGCTCTCGTTTTCTCCTCCCGCTCACTGAACAAGAAGAAGAAAACTGACAGAGAAAGAAAGCTCCTCCACAAGAAGGATCAAGGTGATCTTCCATCCTTCATCTGAAGAGGAAGATCAGTGAGTAGCTGACATCAACATCTCCAACTACAAGGAAGCACCGGGTGTGCAGGAACTATATGGGGCTTCTTCTGCTGTCTGTTGTAGTAAGCTTCAAGAGAAAAGATAGAGATGACAAGAAGACCCATCAATAGAAAGAAAGGAAGGGAGAAAAATCCCTTCTAGCCAAGAAAAGAAAGAGCTGGAGTGAGTCTGAATCTTCATCTTCAGATTCAGATGGAGAAGAGGAAGCCTACATAGGGCTATTTGCTACTCAGGAAGAAGGGGACTATCCTGCTGCCAGGACAGGAATTAGGGCCCCTCTATCACATTCAGATAGTGATGTAGAGGAGGATGATGTCATTCAAGATGACCATGGACTGATGGCTCTAACTGAAGATGAGGACAGCCACAACAATTCAGAACATGAGCAGGTATTAGTTCATTCCATATCTTCTTCTGATTATGACACTGGTCCAGAATTTGAAGCACCTTCATCAATTGGTGGAATTGGTTCAGATGCTGAGGAAGAAGTCAATCAATTGATTGACAAGTATGGTGTTCTTTTAGAAGCTCTGAAAAAGAGCAAGAAGCTTGACAAGAGGCAAGCCCAGGAAATTGCTTCCCTTAAAATGACTAAGAATGACTACACTAAACCTACCTCCCTGGTGGCTCAGATAAGTAGACATATTAATAATTTAAAGGGTTATCAATTGTGCAATTAAGCACTATTTCCCTGAAGAATAAGGTCATCAATGACTTTGAGGAGAAGCTTGTGAAATAGAAGAGCCTGGTGTCTCAATTCTCCAAGCCCAAATCTGTGTTCCCTATTATTGACACCTTCTCCTCTCAAACCAATAGGAGAGGACTAGGATTCAATAATATGGAAGTAGGAGAAGGGAGTGGAGAGAAGAGCAATGGGAGGGCTAAGCCTCAAACCACCTTTCAAAAGGTGTTACTTCCTTCCAACAGGTATGACCATGAAAGCATTTATGGTCACTGGAAGAATGAGAATGTCTATAGGAAGGAAAATACATCTTCCCATAGTGGAAGAAAGGGAATGGGATTGAGTGCCATGAAGGCTCCCCATGAGGAAATTCAATTGGCCTAACCTGGACCTTTTGTATTTAGTACCTCAGCCCCCTCATTCTAGAATAAGGGTGCCAGCTCTTCCAAATCTATTTCAGCAAAGAAAATTGTTGCTGTCCAATATATGGACAAGGCTTGTTGCTCAGTGTCAGATGCAATCAGATCTTGTATGGCTGCCAAGCCAAAGCAGGCTGATGCCATCAGGACAAAGAGCATCAAGACAGCACATAGATTGACATTCAGTCAAATCATTACTGAGAGAAATAGGAAGACTGCAGCTGTCTCCCCTCCTGAACACAGGCAAAGTAATGGTAATTTCTTAGGAAATGTTCAGAAGAGGAGATATAACATTCATGAATGTTGGTGTTGTGGTAAAGTGGGATACTTTGCCGTAGATTGTTGGTACAATCCCAATGTACCTGTAACACCCCAAAGATCGTGGTTCAGCGAGGTAGGCGGAATGGCAGTGTTGCGCTCGGGATAGGCTCAAGATTCCAGATCAGGTCAATGCGCACGACCATTGTCCTCTTCGCGCACGACCAGTGAGCGTGCGCCAATGATCGTGCGTAACCTGCAAAGAATCGGAGTTCTGTCTCGGCTTATGCGCACGACCATTGTCCTCTTCGCGCACGACCAGTGATCGTGCGCCAGCGATCGTGCGTTAATTCAGAAGAAAATCAAGTTCTGTCTCGGACAGTGCGCACGACCATTCCCCTCTTCGCGCACGACCACTGACCGTGCGCCTGTGATCGTGCGCCCTATTTATTCTGTTCCGCAATTTTGAGCGGAGAAGAAGATCGGACCGTCCAAATCTTTTGGAAATTGATCCAACGGCTAGGTTTAGTTGTGGGAGACCTTTAGGGCTGATGAGAGGGGGTTAAACCTCATATTCTCTAAGCCATTCTCTCTCCAAACCCTAGAGAAAGAAGGAGGAGCCAAGGAAGAAGAAGGGAGATTCTGCCATTGACGGAGCTCCGGAGCTCCGTTTCGCGAACCGTTTCCAGATCTGGAGAGTGCAGCCCGGTGCGGTCATTTCCCTCCGTCTAGAATCTCGGATTCATGGCGAAAAAGAACGCTCCTAGGGTAACGATTTCTTCTCCCGTTGTTTGGACTTGTCTTTTGTCCTCTCCTTCGTTTCTCTATGCTTGCATGAGGGATCCCTTTCACCAAATGGGTGAAGTGTAGGATTCCCTCAAGTTCTCCGGAACTCCGGGTCGATTGTGTCCGTCCCCGGCATATTGCATGTAGAAAATCTGGTAGTTGTGCGGATTTAGGCATTTTGTGTGAAGCCTATTCGTGGTCGTGAGCCCGAATCGGTGATGCTTGGATTGCGACGTTGCATTTTGGTTAAGCCTAGAATGCGTGCCGGAGAATGACTCCGTGAAATCATCTATAGTAGTGCGGGATTTAAGTGTAGGCGTCTTGTGAAGATCCTAACGAAAGCCCCATGCTTTGAGATTGGATGAAGGCAAACTTCACCGCGAAATTGATGCGGAGCGTATTATACCTCCCCTTTTTGAGTATTTGTGAAGCCTAGATCCTTGTGAAGGGATTAGGTGCGTAGCTTATATTTGTGTAGCACTTGAAGGTGCTAAACCCTTACGGGCCGAGGCGAAGCCGTACCCGCATCGTGCGACAGATCGCGACGATTAGAGCACGGGCAAAGCTAAACCGAACCCGTTTCCATGCAGTTTGGTAAGAGGTCCCTACCTCATGTAGCCGTGTGATCATGGGAGAGGTCGTGGAAGGTGGTTTACCTAGACTGACCAAAAGCTCTTTTTCCCACATAAGGCGATGGACCTTACGGTGGAGTGTTTGTGGAATTGATGTTGTTAGCCTCATGCGGTTGTTTAGGCGGTTGCGGGGAACCTTCGGGTGAACCCAACCAACATCATGTGCATACCTAGGTTCCCTCCTTTTTGATGCTCAACCTAGAAGATTGAATGTGCTTGAAACCTCACCTTGTGTAGTTGCACTTTCTTTATTTTAGTACTTGTGCTAGTATGGCTTGCTTGCAGGGTAGAATCTCCGCCACCCCGGGAAAGGGGTGGGGTCGTTATAATTTGGTCAGCTGTGCTGACCGTTACCTTGTTTGCCACCGCTTGGTGGAATGTTCTTATGCAGGTGCAGGTGAGCCTAGCGGGAAATAGCGGGCGGTGGCCCCTTTTGCTGAGTTGGCCCTTGAAGGCCAGCCTCCTTTTTATCTTTCTCATGTATTGCCGGCCTGCGTGCCGATGTATGTTTTGGAGTTTTTAGTACATTTGCTAAATGTAAGGCCTTAAGGCCATAACTCTCTTTCTTGGTTTCATTCCTATGATAGTGGACAATTCTAATGGAAATGTTAAATCTTTATGCTTCCGCTAGTGTTTAGAATACTCTGTTGTAGTTTCTTTCTGTTTATCACCTTTTAACTCCTATCTAGTGTGGTTAGTATGGCGTGGGGTCCCGGCCGGACCTACTGTTATATTATTCGTACTGGCAGGGTGTTACAATTTGGTATCGGACTTAAGGCGTCGATCCGTAGTTTAGCGAATTCGGGACGAATTCCTTTTAAGGGGTGGTGTGCACGGGATGTGCATTCACCTAAAACGACAAAAACTAATAAGAATGTCCACTTAGGAATGGGAAAACATACTTGTTTGCGGAACCTGAGCGTTCCATGATTGTTGTTTGCTATGTTTTCAGTCACTAAATTGTGTCTTACACGATTATAGGCGACTAGAAGTGGTGCGGGGCCGTCTCAACCCCGTAACACCGCTGAAAGTAGTGGGTCGGCTGAAGTGCCAGCGACCACTCCTCCTGCTGAGATGATCAGGTTAATCGCAGAAGCTGTCTTCGCGATGATCAATGCTCAACCGCAAAGGCTTGCACAGCCTGCTACGCCTAATACAGATGCGGCCCCGGTGATCGAACCTGCAGTGGAACCTGCGGTGGAACCGAGGGTTGAGGCCCCTGTGCCAGTGGCTGCAGTGGAACCTGCGGCGGTGCAAAGGGTGGAGCGTTCGGTAGAGCATGTAGTTGTTGCGCGAGCACGTGATCAACAGTTGCAACACTATCTAAGCTTCCATCCTCCAACTTTCTCGGGGACCGGATCCCCAACGGAGGCGGAGGACTGGCTGTCAACGGTTAGGAAGATTCTAAGGGCGACAGCAACAGAAGAAGTTATGATGGTCACTTTAGCCACCTTCCTCCTTAACGGAGAGGCAGAGCGTTGGTGGGCTGAACAGGAAGTGCACAAGTTCGGAGGCAGGGAGATTACCGAGATCACGATAGCGGAGTTCTCAAAGTCTTTTCTTCAAAGGTATATTCCTTCTGCCCAACGCATTGCATTGCAGAACCAGTTTCTGAAGTTAACTCAAGGCGACGGCTCAGTGGATGAGTACTTGCACGAGTTCACTAAACTGGGTCATTATGCGGGGCCTATGATGGAAGACGAAGAGACAAAGACAAACAAGTTCTATGAAGGTCTTCGGGACGAGTTGAGGCTGCTCCTTGCAGGCCCAATGACGTTAGGTTTCCAGGTGATGGTCCAAACTGCCAGATCCCTAGAGTTGGATATGAAGAGGGTACAAGCAAAAGCCGTGGCAAAGAAACCTGAGTTTCATGTGCCGGTCTCTCAGTCTAAGTCAGAATTCAGAAAGAACAAAAGGAAGTTCAAACCGGCGGAGCAAACCCGCTCAAATGTTTCGGGAGCAACGACGGTGTAGAGCCCTATCACGTGTTTCACCTGTGGGAAGGTGGGGCACAAGGCCGCAGTGTGTCGAAGTGGTCCCCCGAAGACAGAGAATCGAGCTTTGGACTATGCTCGAGCTGCGGAAAAGGGTAAAGCTGCGGAGTCTTCGGCTTCCCCGCACATTACTCCGACTCAGCCGAGAGTCTACTCGCTTGGCCAGCAAGAAGCCGTACGACAAGCTGATGTTGTCACAGGTATGAATTAAAAATTAGCTTTTACATAGCTATTTGTGATTATACCGTTGTGCAACTGTATGTTTCTTTTTTGTGTGCAATTAGGCTTTGTCCTAATTCTCAACTATCCGGCGAGAGCTCTATTTGATACGGGTGCATCGCACTCTTTTCTGTCTGAGGACTTCGTGGTGCGAATCGAAGTGCCATCTACCTTCGTAGAGGATAGATTAGAAGTAGTGCTACCCAATGGATCTCGCATGTCTGTGGATAGGAAGAGCCGTGTGAAGGTGCGGATCGGAAATCAAGATTTCGATTTGGAAGCATCGTTGTTACCGTTAGCTGAATTCGATGTGATCTTCGGCATGGACTGGCTCTCGGAGCAGCGTGCATGCATAGATTGCAATTCTAAGGAGATCACTCTGGGAAGGAACGCCGATGGAGAAACCACGTTTGCCGGTATGCGAGGAGCGAGCAAGACGCTGATGTCTGCTCTCCAAGTGGTTAAGGCGGTGAGAAAAGGCGTCGAGTTGTTCTTCACCTTGTTGGAGGCTTCGGAGCCAAAGCCCAGGTTATGTGATGTCCCAGTTGTAGCGGAGTACGCCGACGTGTTTCCTAACGAACTCCCTGGGGCTCCGCCTCAGCGAGAGATCGATTTCTGTATCGAGTTGGTGCCAGGTGCCAAACCTGTGGCCCGCTCACCGTACCGGATAGCGCCAAAGGAATTGGCAGAGCTGAAGGTTCAATTGCAAGAGCTGCTAGAGCAAGGCTACGTACGTCCAAGTTCTTCGCCTTGGAGTGCACCGGTCCTCTTTGTGAAAAAGAAGGACGGGAGCTTGCGTCTATGTATCGATTATCGAGAGCTAAACAAGTTGACCGAGAAGAACCGATATCCGATTCCAAGAATCGATGATCTCTTCGACCAGCTGGTTGGGTCGACGGTATACTCCAAACTGGACCTAAGGTCCGGCTATTACCAACTGCGGATTAGGGAATGTGACATTCCAAAGACAGCGTTCAGTACCCGCTTTGGGCACTATGAGTTCACGGTGATGCCGTTCGGTCTGTCTAATGCACCGTCGGTATTCATGGACTTAATGAATAGGACGTTCCGTGAGTATTTGGATCAATTCGTGATCGTCTTTATCGACGACATTTTGGTATACTCTCAATCGGAAGAGGAGCATGTAGGACATCTGCACGCAGTTCTGGGCACCTTGAGGAAGAGTCAGCTATATGCCAAGTTCTCCAAGTGCGAGTTTAGGCTACCGTCAGTAGCATTCCTTGGTCACGTCGTTAGTGGAGATGGAATTGCGGTTGATCCGTCGAAGATAGAAGCGATCCGAGCCTGGCCTTTGTTGAAAAACGTAGCGGAAGTCCGAAGTTTCTTAGGACTTGCCGGCTATTATAGGCGCTTTGTGGAAAACTTCTCGAGGATTGCACTTCCTCTCACTAAATTGACTAGGAAAGATCATAAGTTCGTTTGGTCGCCCGAGTGCGCACGAGCTTTTGAAGAACTGAAGAGCCGTCTGACCACGGCGCCCATTCTATGCTGGCCATGTGGTACGGAAGGCTACGAAATTTACAGCGATGCCTCAGGGAGTGGTTTGGGTTGTGTCCTAGTGCAGTTCGGTAAGGTAATTGCCTACGGCTCCCGGCAGTTGAAGGTTCATGAGAGGAATTACCCGGTCCATGATTTGGAGCTAGCGGCCGTGGTATTTGCTCTTAAGCTTTGGAGGCATTATTTGTATGGCGTGAAGATCGACATCTTTACCGACCACAAGAGCCTCAAGTACTTACTAGATCAAAGGGAGTTGAATATGCGACAGAGGAGGTGGTTGGAGTTCCTTGGGGACTACACCTTCGACATCAAATATACTCCTGGAAAGGGAAATGTAGTTGCGGACGCGTTGAGTCGTCGGGCTCCCGCTCAAGCAAATTGGATTTGATGCACGATGAGCGTCTAATCCGTGAGCTGGAAGAAATGGAGATAATTTGCGTTGATCGAAGAGCGTCTACTTCAGCATGCTTGAACTGGACGGATGTTCAATACCACCTTGCCGACCAAGTTCGACAGGCATTGGAGCTGGATGAGAGCATGAAACGCTACAAAGCGGAAACCGTTGACGGGTTGAACGCTGATTTCTCTTTCGAAGATGGCCTTATGTGGAAGAATAGCAGATTGTGCATCCCAAACGTTGGTACTCTACGGGAGGAATTGATGTACGAGGCTCATCATACCAAGTACTCTATCCACCCGGGGAGCACGAAAATGTACATGGACATGAAGAAACTTTTCTGGTGGCCGGGTATGAAGAAGGACATTGCCCTCTACGTGGCCAAGTGCAACACTTGCGCGTTGGTGAAGGTGGAATGTCAACGTCCCGGTGGATTTTTGAAGTCCTTGCCGATTCTGGAATGGAAGTTTGACGATATTTCGATGGATTTCGTGCACGGATTGCCGAGATCGCAGCATGGAAATGACGCCATCTGGGTGATCGTGGACAGACTGACAAAAGTATCGCATTTTATTCCGAACCAGAAGGATGATTCTGTAGAAAAGCTAGCGAAGCTCTATGTCGATAGTATTGTGCGGCTGCACGGTGTCCCTCGTAGCATCGTCAGCGATCGTGACGGGCGTTTCACATCGAAAGATTGGAGGCTTATCCATGAACTATTGGGCACTAAATTGAAATTCAGCACGACCTTCCACCCGCAAACGGACGGACAGACCGAGAGGACCAACAGGACTATGGAGGATATGCTCCGAATGTGCGCTCTAGATTTTGGAAAGAAGTGGGAAGATCATCTCTATATGATCGAATTCGCCTACAATAATAGCTACCAAGCCAGTGTAAAGATGGCTCCTTTCAAGGCCCTCTATGGTAAGAAGTGTCGTACGCCGTTGTCTTGGGCAGAAATGGGCGATACTAAGCTATTAAAGAGAAAGGATGTTGAGGAAGCAACTTCGACGATCCGAACTATTCGAGAAAGGCTATTGATTGCCCAGGATAGGCAAGCAAAGTATTACAACGCCAAGCATAGGAACCTAGAGTTCGCCGTCGGTGACCGGGTTTACTTGAAGATCAAACCGTTCAAAGGGGTATCAAGGATCCGACGCTTGAAAAAGCTCAGTCCAAGGTACTTAGGACCGTTTGAGATTGTGGAACGTGTTGGTGATGCGGCTTATCAGCTTGCACTATCTGCAGAGCTGAGTGGTCTGCACGACGTGTTTCACAATTCAGTTCTGAGGAAGGCAGTGCAAGAGCCTACTCATATCGTTGCAGTCGACAAAGTGTCGGTGGATAGTGGGTTGTCGACGAAAGTCAAACCCTTACGCATCGAGGATACCGAGGTAAAGCAGTTGCGGAACAAGTCCATTCAGATGGTAAAGGTCCGGTGGGATAATTGCGGCCGAGAGGAGCTAACTTGGGAGAGAGAGCAAGCGATGCTTGCGGAGTACCCCGAGCTATTTCTCTCAGGTAAATTTTCTTTAAAAACTGTAATTTCCTGCTATTACTATTTTCGAAATTTCGGGACGAAATTCTTTTAAGGGGGGTGGAGTTGTAACACCCCAAAGATTGTGGTTCAGCGAGGTAGGCGGAATGGTAGTGTTGCGCTCGGGATAGGCTCAAGATTCCAGATCAGGTCAATGCGCACGACCATTGTCCTCTTCGCGCACGACCAGTGAGCGTGCGCCAATGATCGTGCGTAACCCGCAAAGAATCGGAGTTCTGTCTCGGCTTATGCGCACGACCATTGTCCTCTTCGCGCACGACCAGTGATCGTGCGCCAGCGATCGTGCGTTAATTCAGAAGAAAATCGAGTTCTGTCTCGGACAGTGCGCACGACCATTCCCCTCTTCGCGCACGACCACTGACCGTGCGCCTGTGATCGTGCGCCCTGTTTATTCTGTTCTGCGATTTTGAGCGGAGAAGAAGATCGGACCGTCCAAATCTTTTGGAAATTGATCCAACGGCTAGGTTTAGTTGCGGGAGACCTTTAGGGCTGATGAGAGGGGGTTAAACCTCATACTCTCTAAGCCATTCTCTCTCCAAACCCTAGAGAAAGAAGGAGGAGCCAAGGAAGAAGAAGGGAGATTCCGCCATTGACGGAGCTCCGGAGCTCCATTTCGCGAACTGTTTCCAGATCTGGAGAGTGCAGCCCGGTGCGGTCATTTCCCTCCGTCTAGAATCTCGGATTCATGACGAAAAAGAATGCTCCTAGGGTAACGATTTCTTCTCCCGTTGTTTGGACTTGTCTTTTGTCCTCTCCTTCGTTTCTCTATGCTTGCATGAGGGATCCCTTTCACCAAATGGGTGAAGTGTAGGATTCCCTCAAGTTCTCCGGAACTCCGGGTCGATTGTGTCCGTCCCCGGCATATTGCATGTAGAAAATCCGGTAGTCGTGCGGATTTAGGCATTTTGTGTGAAGCCTATTCGTGGCCGTGAGCCCGAATCGGTGATGCTTGGATTGCGACGTTGCATTTAGGTTAAGCCTAGAATGTGTGCCGGAGAATGACTCCATGAAATCATCTATAGTAGTGCGGGATTTAAGTGTAGGCGTCTTGTGAAGATCCTAACGAAAGCCTCATGCTTTGAGATTGGATGAAGGCAAACCTTCACCGCGAAATTGATGCGGAGCGTATTATACCTCCCCTTTTTGAGTATTTGTGAAGCCTAGATCCTTGTGAAGGGATTAGGTGCGTAGCTTATATTTGTGTAGCACTTGAAGGTGCTAAACCCTTACGGGCCGAGGAGAAGCCGTACCCGCGTCGTGCGACAGATCGCGACGATTAGAGCACGGGCAAAGCTAAACCGAACCTGTTTCCATGCAGATCGGTAAGAGGTCCCTACCTCATGTAGCCGTGTGATCATGGGAGAGGTCGTGGAAGGTGGTTTACCTAGACCGACCAAAAGCTCTTTTTCCCACATAAGGCAATGGCCCTTACGGTGGAGTGTTTGTGGAATTGATGTTGTTAGCCTCATGCGGTTGTTTAGGCGGTTGCGGGGAACCTTCGGGTGAACCCAACCAACATCATGTGCATACCTAGGTTCCCTCCTTTTTGATGCTCAACCTAGAAGATTGAATGTGCTTGAAACCTCACCTTGTGTAGTTGCACTTTCTTTATTTTAGTACTTGTGCTAGTATGGCTTGCTTGCAGGGTAGAATCTCCGCCACCCCGGGAAAGGGGTGGGGTCGTTATAATTTGGTCAGCTGTGCTGACCGTTACCTTGTTTGCCACCGCTTGGTGGAATGTTCTTATGCAGGTGCAGGTGAGCCTAGCGGGAAATAGCGGGCGGTGGCCCCTTTTGCTGAGTTGGCCCTTGAAGGCCAGCCTCCTTTTTAGCTTTCTCATGTATTGCCGGCCTGCGTGCCGATGTATGTTTTGGAGTTTTTAGTACATTTGCTAAATGTAAGGCCTTAAGGCCATAACTCTCTTTCTTGGTTTCATTCCTATGATAGTGGACAATTCTAATGGATATGTTAAATCTTTATGCTTCCGCTAGTGTTTAGTATACTCTGTTGTAGTTTCTTTCTGTTTATCACCTTTTAACTCCTAGCTAGTGTGGTTAGTATGGCGTGGGGTCCCGGCCGGACCTACTGTTATATTATTCGTACTGGCAGGGTGTTACAGTACCTAATGCAAAGAAGAGCCTACCTGCTAGGAGTGCAGCTAGGGTGAGATTCTCTTATCAGACTAACATTCACCTAGGACCTAAAGGTTTTTGGGCTCCTAAGGATAACTAAACTTCTTTTTGCAGGTTAGTTCAAGTACCAGCCTAAACCAAATTTGGTACTTGGACAGTGGGTGCTCAAGGCACATGATAGGAACAAGGAGTCTTCTACAGGACTACAAGCCTGTGAAGAATGGACCCAAAGTTATATTTGGGGGATCTGAAAAAGGAATCACCAAGGGATATAGTATGATATCCAATGACATAGTCTCCATCTCAATGGTAGCTGATCGATGTTGAAGGGTTGCAACACAACCTTGTAAGCATAAGTCAACTGTATGACCTAGGCTATGTCATTGAATTCCACAATGACAAGTTCTTGATTAAAAAGTCTAAGGACTTAGAGACTATTCTCTCAGGCACTAGGAGTGGGAATGTTTATTACTTAGATTTTATTTGTAGTAATTCTCTTACATCTGTTTGTCTTGTAGCTAATGAGAATGAGTCTCTCTGTGTTCAATGGCACTAGAGACTTGCTCATATTAACTACAAGACAATGCGTAGACTTTTCTCTAAAAACCTTGTTAGGAATAGTCCAAATTTAAAATGTATTAAAGATGGTCCCTGTCATGCTTGCCAAATGGGTAAGCAAACAAGGGCCACCTTTAAAAGTATTGGCACCAAAGACACTGAAAGATGTCTTTATATCTTGCATATGGACTTGTTTGGTCCCATGCTAATGCAGAGCTTAGGTGGGAAGTTGTATACTTTGGTGATTGTTGATGATCACTCAAAATATACATGGGTATTCTTCCTAAAGATGAAGTCTGATACTCTAAATATCTTTATAACTCATGTCAAAGCAATTCAGAATGACTTGCAATGTGCTGTGGTCAGAACTAGAACTGACCATGGCACATAATTTAAATCTGATGCAATGACGAGGTTTTGCAAGAATATGGTATCACCCAAGATTTCTCCTCCCCAAGGACTCCACAACAAAATGGTGTGGCTGAGAGGAGGAATAAGACCTTGATAGAAGCTGGTAGAACACTGCTAAGTGACTCCTCACTCCCAGAATACTTCTGGGTTGAGACAGTCAACACTGCTTGTCACGTTCTCAATAGAGCTTCCATCAATAAGGTTTATGGAATAACTCCCTATGAGATTCTGAAAGGCAAACAACCTACAATTTCATATTTTAGAATCTTTGGTTCAAAATGCTACATTTTAAACAATGGAAAATCTCAATTAACAAAGTTTGCAGAGAAATGCAATGTAGGTGTTCTTGTTGGCTATAACTCTCATAGTAGAGCTTATAGAGTGTACAAAAAGAAAACTAATGTTGTAGAGGAGTCTATGCATGTAGTTTTTGATGAGACCAGCCTAATATATAATGGCTGGTCTAGATCTTCTATCTTGACAGGAAATGAACAAGATTTGGAAAGGATGTCAATACATGACACACCAAGCAGCAGTAAATCTCGTACTGATGCAGCAATTCCAGAAGAAGTAGAGGAGCAGGATGCCGAAGAAGCTGCTGACCCAGTGGGAGAAATTCAGCATGTAGAGGAGAGGCTGCCTGTAGCTACAAGACATCTAAGGGATCATCCCTTGGAGAAGATTATTGGGAATATTCAACAAGGTGTGACAACTAGGAGCAGGGCTCACAATGAGGCCTTGTTCCTTAGTTTCCTATCACAGGTAGAGCCTACGAAATTTGAAGAGGCCAACTTGGATCCATTCTGGATTCAGGCAATGTAGGAAGAACTACTGCAATTTTAGACATGCAAAGAATGGAAGTTGGTGCCAAGACCACAGGGACACAACATAATTGGCACCAAATGGATCTTCAGAAATAAGATGGATGAGAATGGAACAATCATCAAAAACAAGGCAAGGCTGGTTGCAAAGGGGTATAGGCAAGAGGAAGGAATAGACTTTGACCAAACCTTTTCCCCAGTTGCAAGGTTGGAGGCCATAATGATATTCCTTGCATATGCATCCCACAAAGGCTTCAAGGTGTACCAGATGGATGTCAAATCAGCATTCCTGAATGGAAATTCTGAAAGAGAAAGTTTATGTTGAGCAGCCATCAGGTTTTGTCCATCCTACTCTCTCATCTCATGTTTATCTACTTAGGAAAGCTCTATATGGTCTTAAGCAAGCCCCCATGGCTTGGTATGAGAAATTGACTAGCTTTCTCATCAAGAACAAGTTCTTGAGGGGAAAGATATATAACACATTGTTTCTTAGGGAAACAAGGGGCAAGTGTCTCTTAGTCAAAATCTATGTTGATGACATAATATTTGGGTCTACTGATGACAACCTCTGCAAGAGATTTGCCAATCTAATGCAAGGGGAGTTTGAGATGAGCAGTATGGTTGAACATAAATATTTCCGTGGGCTCCAAGTGAAATAGTCTGATGATGGAATCTTCATTTCCCAGACAAAGTACACCAAGGAGCTCATCAAGAAATTTGGGATGGAATCGGCCTCCACCATGAGAACACCCATGGGATCTAATGTATCATTAGACAAGGATGAAAATGGGAAGGCCTTTGATGAGTCCATGTACAGGTGTATCATTGGATCCCTGTTGTACTTGACTGCTAGTAGGCCAGACATTATGTATTCAACATGTGTTTGTGCTAGGTATCAGGCTTGTCCTAAGGAATCTCACTACACCTCTGTCAAGAGGATTTTGAGATACCTCAAGGGCAGCCTAAATCTTGGCCTTTGGTACCCTAGGAATAATGACATTGAACTAATAGGCTATTCAGATGCAGATTTTGCAGGGTGCAAAGAAGACAGGAAAAGCACAAGTGGTACTTGTCAATTCCTATGGAGGAGGCTGATCTCTTGGAGCAGCAAAAAGTAAACCAGTGTGGCCATATCCACAGCTGACTCAGAGTACATTGCTGCAGGTAGTTGTTGTGCTCAACCTCTGTGGATCCAATATCAATTTGAGGGTTACAACATAAAGGTTAGACAATCTCCCCTGCTGTGTGACTCATCTAGTTCTATTTCTATTGCCAAAAATCCTGTCTCCCTTAGCAGGACCAAGCACATAGAAATAAGGTACCATTTTATTAGAGAGCATATATAGTATGAAGACATCAAACTTGAATAAGTCCCCACAGACAATCAAGTAGCTGATATCTTCACCAAGCCACTGGGTGAGGCCAAGTTCAATTCTTTCAAAATTGAATTAGGAATGTTGAATTTAGAATGAGTTCATTTATGAATCAATATCCATTGTTAAAATGCTTATGTCCTCATCTGTACAATTCTCACATTATGTACTGTTATGATAAACTGAAATCTGAATTGATCAACTTTACAGTAGGCATAGTCCACATGATAGGGTAGATAATCTCCCCAAAATGTTAAATGTAGAACAATATTATGTAGAATGATCAGCTGAATCAGAAAAATTTGAATCAGCTGAGCTTCAGGTTGCCCTTAATCAGCTGGGAAAATTTTGGGTTCGACGAACTCTTTCCTGGGTTCGATGAACGTCGAGCTTGTGTTCGATGAACTCAACCCTGAGTTCGACGAACTCAACTCTATGATGAGTTCAGATGAACTAAGCCCTGAGTTCGACGAACTCCAGTTTGAGTTCGATGAACTCAGGCATAGAATGTAATTTTATTCACCCTTCAATCATAAGATCAGTAGATATGCTCCAAATGTGTGGTAGCTAGAAAGGGTTGTTCAAAATGAACAAGATCAGGTATTAAATATAATAGTTCTCAAATTGAGGGGGAGCAAGCTCTTTCTCAGGTTGAGGGGGTGATGGCCAATGCTGCCTCCCCTTCTTTAGAGGAAAAATAATTGAAGAAACCAGAAAGGGGGAGATGGCCAATGCTATGACCAAATCTGAGTTAGTCGTCTGATAAAGTTATCAGAGTTAGTTATTATGAATATGGCATATAATCTGAGTTAGAAAGGGGGAGATAACCTATGAGCTAGTCAAAGCTTAAAATAATCTGTCTTGAGGTATCAAAGCATGCTTAAACAATATTAATGATTAAACAATGTTATTTTCTAGAAGCAATGATATCATGAATGCTAGATAGAGTATGTGTCGTGATAGGTTTTTGTTAAGTATGTACCTTAGCATTGGGAATGTTCTGCCTTCTTCAAATAGGGGGAGATTGTTGGGAATATTGCCCTCAATGTTCCCTAGATTTGAAGAGGCATCACTCACAATGCTAAGGACATATTGTATTTGATACATTCTATTTTGTCTTAAGAATTATACAGGGAAATGATATTCCATACACTGGAATAGATTCAAAGATGTGATGTTAAATCAAGCTGAGAAGGCAGTTCGTCGAACTCAGAAGGGAGTCCATCGAATTCAGAAGGGAGTTCGTCGAACTCAGAAGGGAGTTCGTCGAACGCAGAGACAGATAGAAGCAAGCGCTGAGATTTGCCGTGTTCATCGAACTCAGAAGGCAGTTCGTCGAACGCAGAGACGAGTCAGAAGAAACAGCTGAGACTTGGCGTGTTCGTCGAATGCAGAACACAGTTCGTCGAACTAAGAGTATGGCGAGTTCGTCGAACACAGAGTTGGGCAAGATCATCGAACACAGAGTTGGGCAAGATCGTCGAACACATAGTTGGGCAAGATCGTCGAACCTAGAGGGGCGAGTTTGTCGAACGCAGATTGCCAGTTCTGCCCGTGGTGCAAGCTGCAGAATGTCTGTGTGGGGTCCACCAGTCTCTCCCATACATCTCAGAAGGACGGCTGAGAGCCATTGAAGATCAAGGGGGTACAAAAGAAAGAGTTAGGGAAATTTTGAAGGCGCCGGAATAGAACGAACATTTAACTATTCCATTGACGGCTTCCGCTCTCGTTTTTCTCCTCCTGCTCACTGAACAAGTAGAAGAAAACTGATAGAGAAAGAAAGCTCCCCCACAAGAAGGAGCAAGGTGATCTTCCATCCTTCATCTGAAGAGGAAGATCAGTGAGTATCTGACATCATCATCTACAGCTACAAGGAAGCACCAGGTGTGCAGGAACTACAGGGGACTTCTTCTGTTGTCTGTTGTAGTAAGCTTCAACTAAAATTTTACTATAGGGCTTTTGCCTGAGTTTGTAGGGCTGAAGGCCTGAGTTTGTAAGGATGCTTTTGCCTGAGCTGTAGGGCATTATTGCCTGAGCTGTAGGAGGAGGATTCCTTTGAGGTAGGACCTGCTGTGGTCTGAGTTGTAGGAGGTGGATTCCTCTGAGGTAGGGCTTGTTATACTGAGATTGTAGGACCTGCTATTGTTTGAGTTGTAGGATCAGTTGTTGATCTGAGGTAGGGCTGCTGTGCCTGAGGTAGGGTTGGGAAAACCTGAGAGATCCTGAGGGATCTAAGCTGTAAGCTATTTTAGCTAAGATTGGAGGAGTTGGCCCTGTCTAACACACTGTTAGAAGGGTGAAGGGGGAAAGTGGACTACCCATAGACACACTGTCTTGGGGAACCACTATAAATAATTGTGTGCTTTCTGGGTGTGTTTGATTTCTTGCATAGAATAGTTTTAACTATCTAAATAAAACAAGTAAAAATCAAAAGACCTATTCCCCCCCTCTAGGTGAACTAGATCATATACCCATATAATCTTTCACTAATAAACATTCCACCAATGATTTTGGTCAATTTGACCTAGTCTAGCCTAATTAGTTTCAAAGATATGAAAAATCACATTTCTTACAAAAGTATAGAAAAATGATGCCCAAAAATTTTGATATTTAGTAAGGGGTGTGGGTAGGGTATATAATTGCATGGACAAATTATTAGTCCCATGCAATCACCCATGTTAATGATATTCACATTTTAATGACTAGCCCTTCCTTAGGACACAGTTCAGTAAAATGCCTTTTGTGGTGGTTGTAGAGCTCCAAATGGTGGACTTAAAATCCTATGGGAAATAGACACCAAGGGATACAATGTTTGTCTCTGGCCATTTTTCCTAAAACAGCATCTAAGTGGCCTAAAAGCAAGCATGAACATACTGAATAAAGTGTGACAGAAAATTAGAATAAACCTGTCATTACATTAAGCCTGGCGTGCAAATAGCCATCCGACCAAGATCCAACGGCCATCAACCCATCTTTAAGCTCTAGCCAAGGGACGAGATTGAAGGCCAAATTCATCCAAGCTCCACCACCCTAAATATCCAATTAGCAGGCAGCTAGTTGTCATGAAGATGGCTCGGATTTAATCTGTGAGCTCAGAGGGAAGCTTGGGAAGAAGAATTGAGTGTCATTTGGCACTCATTCCATGTTTTCCTCATTTTGGCTTCTTTTGAAATCAGGGCTAACTTAATTTCAGCCATGAGTCTCCTCCCATTTTCAAATATCTGAAATTAATTAGAGGATAGATTTATGGGCTTGGTGATTGGGCCCAAATAATGGGCTAAACCCAATGGATTTGAGGTTTGGACTCACTTGACCTAAAGGGTCAATTTGGGCTAAGTGCACTTAGGTTGACCCTAGGTCAAATTGAAGAATTTGGCTAACCCATATTAATGGTCTTGGGTCTATTGACACCATCCAAGGTGAATTGTGGGTTGATGTTACCAATTTAGGGTCATTTGACCTAATTAGGTCAAATTGGGCAAAGTGGGCCCAATGGTGATTTTGGCCTAATCCATGGGCTTGGTTTGACCCAATGAGTTAATTAGTGACCCTTAGACATCCCTTATGGGTTATGAATGCTCGGGTGAGGTCATATTGGCCATTTGAAAGCTAATTTACCCTAATTAGAGTGGTTTGACCCATTTAGGGTAGGGTTGACTTTGTTCAACATGACCATTTTGATTGAACTCAATGATTTCATTTGGGTCCATTTACCTCCCTTAATGTTTAGGAGAGTTTTAGTGAGGCTAATTTGACAGGTTTGACCCATTTAAGGTTAGGGTTGACTTTGGTCAAAATGGACAATTTGGTTGAACCCAATGGGTCCATAGTCACCAATTGGTATCCTTGAAGGATTATGAGGGTCAAGGTGAGGTTATATTGACATATTGAAGCTCATTTGGTTAACCCTAAGCTAGGTGACCTAAAATTGCTAAATGCAGACCAAGGTGGTTTGATCTTGTCACTTAGACTTCTAAGGCCATTTTGGGTAAACCTAGCCTTATGTCATGAAAGTTGTCAAGATAAAATCCTCTTGGTGGCTTAGTTGTTCTAGGGATGTTACAAGCTAATCCTTGGTGAAGATGACCACCCCAAGACGACCACTGGACAATCTTGTGTTGACACTTCATCCTTTAGGTCATCTTAGGTAAATATGAGTAGCCTAAGCCCTTTGTATTGCACCCTAGACTCAAATGGACCTTAACTTGACTCATTTCATCAATTGGTGAGGCCATGCCATCCATTTGCTCCATATTTGACCATGAATGGTCAAATCCAACCATAAAGAAGTTGACCAAGTTAATTTCTCTATGCCTTGGTCTAATCCAGGATAGATGGACCTTCTCTTGCACCAAGAGATATTCCCTTCCACCTCCCATTGGAAAGACACCGCCATAAGGTGTGTCAGAGAAAAACCGACCTCCACCATTTATTTAAGGGATGCCTCTAATGGCATGACACCCATTTTATTATATATCGAGCCCTAAGACCCTCATTTCTATGATAACCATCTTTGTAACCAAGAACTAATCGATAGGAAGCCTTGGAGATTGCCTCTGATGATTGGAGAGAGAGAAGTTGGATTCAGCCACTACACATGCACCATGCAGTCATGCCTTCGTTCGACGTCAACAAATGCCCCAGAAGTAGCATTCCAAACACTTCTAGTGCGTAGATCTTTTCTGCTAGTTTGTTGAGGCACTCCGGCCACCAGAATGACCTATCCCGACCATTCTTAGTCTCAGTCCACCACAAGAATGGCAGTGCTCCAGACCATATATGGTGCACTATAGAGTTTCATAAGTGATGGTAGAACTCCTAGGTTCCTTCGGTGGCCCTTGGGGCGGCTGCTATCTCTGGAGAAGATGAACTCGAGTGGTTGCGGCCCGAGAATCTGATAATTTGAGCATTCCGGTTAGGTCAATTGAGGCCGACAACCAGACTTCCACCCTGATGACAGCCGCTCTCTGGCGAGCCGAATGGTAGTGTATCCACGGTGTGGGTATCATAGGAATGGCGTGGTTATTTGTTGTAATCCATCGTGCAATCTGAGTCATTGATCCATCAAGGAAGTCAAACTCACGACCATCCATGATGGCGACGACGGCCCTCAACATGAAGATGTTGGTATCGGCGCGCATACGTATGATGGTGCCTCTCCAACCAAAGACCTACATAATGGCGAACGTCATCGCTGTTACGACCATCGTCCGCGACGCAAGATTAATAATTAATTATTATAATTAATTTATTATAATTATTAATTAAAATTTTATCAAGCCTTGTCTTTTATTTTGGATTTATGTCCATGTTTTATTTTAATTTTGGACTGCGTATAGCCATGCTTATGTTTTATTTTAATTTTGGACTGCGTTTAGCCATGTTTGTTGGCTAGCCTATAAAAGGCTATCTTGTATTAGATTTATGGATTATTGAATGAAATAAGAAATTACAAACCTTAATCTTGCTTCCCTCTCTGCTAGCCGCCCCTCCCTATCCTCTCTTGGAAGAGTTCGGCCGCCCATCTCCTTCCTCCTCTACAACTGCCCTCTTACCTTACCTCGTCCTTCAAGGTTTCAGCCTCCACTTCCCTGATGCAGGCTACGCTCTCTAACACGATCACTACGAACAAACACACATTCCCTCTCAACGTTCCAATTTATACGTTCACACAAAAATTATCCGCAGCATACACGTAACGCAATATTTATCAATCCAACGGCTAACGTATGGGTCAGTAACACCCTTAGAGATCGAATATTGGCTATAGGCCAAAATTCTATCTAGCCAAATGGATCCACCCGATCCGGTCGAGCAAGGTTTGTACCAAATGAGATCCACCGAAAATAACGATATCGGAAATGGTAGATCTCTCCCAAGAAAAATAAAACCAGGTTCGCTAAATCCTCACGAACATAAATAAATCAAGATCAACAACAATTTCAATCGAAGAAAATGAGGATAAATCAACGCTATCGAAAGTCACGCCAAAATTAATCCACCACAAGATTATCTAGAGAGAAATCCCAAAAGGGATGAAATTTTCGTTACCCACTCGGAGAGAGATCTCGGAAAAAGAACTACAAAAACTTTGATCGCTCTTCAACGGATCCACCGGAGCCGCTCCGAATGGAGAGAAACTCGTCCGCCTTCTTCGCGTCACGCCGAAACTTGATTCCACGAGATCAACACCTTTGTTTCTTGTCCTTGGCCGAAATTCCAATGGAGGAGAAAGGATGAATGAGGGTGGCTATGGAGATGGCCGATCCAATAGAGAGAAAGAAAAGAGGTGAGGAGAGGAGGTGGCCGGAGGCCAGGAGGAAGGAGACAAGGGGGGCGGCCAAGAGAGAGAGGTGGCCGAAATTTCCAAGGAGGAGGGAGAGATGGAAAAATTAAAGGAAGGAGGAGAGAATAAGGAGAGGAGGAGAAATTCCAAGTTTGGCTTTCTAATTCAAATTTCAAATATAATCATCATTGTTAAAATCCTTCTACATCATGGCCTATTTATAGGCTTACAAATAAAAAAAGGCTACATGCAGCCCAAATTAAAAACAAAACAAAACATTGTCTAAATGCACACCAACATAAAATAAAGTCCAAACAATACAACTAATAATAAAGAAAACATCACAATAATTAATTAATAATTATAGTAGAATAATTATAATTATTAATTAAATATTCATACGTCGCGGGCGGAGGTTGTAGCGGCGATGGCGTTCTTCACAATGGTGCGTCGATGGAGTTCTTCAAAATGGTTGTCGCAGTGATGGCGTACACCATGATTGTTGTCGCGACATCGTCCATCAGAGTCTTCAAATGTAATGTTGCGGCAGCGATCAAAATAATGCGTCGAGTCGGCGTCGTCAAGGAACTGGTTTCAACCATGGTCACAAAAATATGGCGGGGCATCGTCGCCATCAATTCTCCCCCACTCAAAATAATTCATCATCGATGAGTGGACCATCAGCCAACACCTGTCAGACAAAGCAAAGGTCTGCAGAACCCTTGGAAATGTGTTAGGCAAATAAGGAGAAAAAGTTTCATCATCAACATTTGACGTACCACTAATGGAGACCGATGGAGAGAGCGATCCAGTAACAAGCTCACCCCCAAACCCATTAGAAAACTCAGTGGAACCAAACGGGCAAACAGACAATTCAAGCGGTGGAGAAACATAAGGCGTTAAATCCGAAACATTGAAAATAGGGGAAATTCCCCAATCAGTGGGTAACTCCTAAAGATATGCGTTTTCTCCTAATTTCTTTAATATTCGAAATGGACCAGCTCGCCGATTCGCCAACTTTTTTATGGTACCCGAAGGCAACCGTTCAGGGATGAGACGCACCAAGACTAAATCGACAACCTTCAAGTGAGGCACTCTCTTATGTACGTTAGCATGTGATTGATAAGATGCATAATGTGTGGTTAGCGCTTCATTTATGTGCTTATGTAAATGGTGAACATGAGAGGCAAAATCCTGTGCAAATTGACATGATGTATATGATGGGGGTAGCGTAATCAAGTCAAGTGGCATTGGTGCCTTATATCCATGCACGATTACAGGCGGTGCAAAACCGGTAAAATGATTTGGATGATTGTTATCAATGAGTTGGCATGTGAGATAGTCTTTAATTATCTTGTGAATGAGTGCATGTAAACGTGACGAAAAAAATATTTTCTCCACTAACATATTAGTCTTATTACTACCAAGAAAAGATTCACGAACAATCTCCATATTCTCCATCAAACTTAGCGAGGTTTTCAAAATGATTTGCTTGCCATTAAAGTTTATCTCATAAATATTAGCTTTTCCAAAAATTGTCACATTATGATCATAAAACCATGGACGTCCAAGCAATACACGACAAGCGTCCATCAGCATCACACAACACCGCAGACTAGTCATAACAAGTTCGTGTCCAAAATTATAATCTGCTAATCGCGTCAAAGGTTCAGGAGGGAGGGTTGGTGAAATCGCATAAATCGAACCCGGGAGAAAATTTAAGTCGTATTGATTTTCCTGTAATGGTGGCAACCTCAAAACAAGTTCCTCCAGGTTTGCACCATTTAGGTCATCCAAAAGTATCCTTCCCTCGCTAGCTAACTCTTCCAATGCACTAGGTACGCCCTCCAAATCAGAATCATTAGACAATTCTAAAACTAGATCAGAGGGGAGGTCCTCTTCCATATCACTAGGGTAACCAAACTCCTCATCGTCGCTAAGATCTTCCTTAATAATGACATCACCCTCAGCGGTAGGCTCAGTCAAGGGCACAAACTCAGTATTGTCAGAAGATTCAAAAACTATATCAGCAAGTTCGGGAGGAGACATTCCCAATGCATTGTGTGTAAAAATCGTGGGACGACCCTCATTGACTGGAATACTCTCACCCTTCGGTCTCATGGCATCCCTAGCAGTAACATATATCGAGTCTAAAACATAGGGCATAAGATGCTTATTTTCCCTAAAGGTGGAAGTAGGCACACTTTGGATAGTCCTAGCTTTGTGGGGAATGGATCTAGCCTGAGGCATATGGTCACTCCTGTAAGCAGATACGGGTCTAGTGCCATAATTATACTTACTCACGGTTGTGGTGCTATACCCACACGTGGGCTTGGAGTTGTACGCACTCGCGAACTTTGTGCCAGTAGTACGGAGGTAGTCAGGGTCATATTGAGAAGTGAGAAGGCTGCGCATTTGCGGCCAAGCCAATTGATAATAACCCACACGACGCTCTTCATTTAGCCAAAACACCTGGGCTCGACCTACTAACCTCTCCCGAGCTATGACAAGCTTGTGGTGGTCATCCCAATCGTGACAATCAAAATAATATTCCATTCCCTTAAGCCAATCCCGAAAAATTTGTCGATTCCTGATGGTCGCGAAACTTCACTTAATAATATATCTCCAAGGCAAGCGAACCTATCAATTGTAGTAAATAAGATATCCCTATCTTAAGTCGTATTCCTAAGGGTCTTTTCAATTACTTGTACTCACTTCTGTTCAATTATCTACCAAGCGAATCAGGAGTGGTTTTGCTTTTGTAGAAACAAATTTAAACTTAGTTATCTGTTTAATAAAAACGGTAATTTGCGAAAGAAAGATCTGATAATTAAATGATAGCGTTCGGATGTAGAGAACACATATATGAGACAATAGATTCTTGATCCCCCTTCTTCAATCTCTCAAAACCTAGTTAACCGAGAAGATACAGAAATAATTAACTTCTCTCTCGAGCAAGTTAATACTATACTAAGATAAGGTTGAATGATTAGAATTTCTCCTAAATCAAAACTCCTTCACTTTCTTTGAACACGAATAACTTTTATCTTAAAACACGGAAGAATATCGCAATCTATCTCTAAAATTGCAATCTATTCCTATCATTCATATAATGTCTTAACATGCTAAGGATTTATCAATCTCAAACGATGAAATCATACGAGAATTACAATCCCGAAAAATATAATTCTACACAATTAAATTGCATGAACAAATTAACATAAGGTTGAGAGATTAAAAGAAGAGATCATTCAAAACAATTAAAACATCACCATATGGTTCTTACATCCAAACGCTAAAGAGAGATTAGTTCCACATCATCTTCTCTAGACAAAAATGAAACTCAAACACAAAATTAAAATAAAGAAACATACTCAAATCCCCTTTGCTATTCTTCCTTCACAATCTTCAATCTTCAGAAAACTCTAGCCCTTCCAAAACTCCTTCTTCAGCCACCTTTTCTTTCTTTTATAGTTAGTATTGAGAAGAGAAGAAAAATGGACAGACACGGCCTTGCACACGGTCGTGTCAGTGGCCATGTATAATGAGTGGGAACAGTGTATAGCAGTTGTGTAGTCATGGTGCTGGACACGGCCGTGCACACGGCCGTGTGTCTAGCCGTGTTCGTTGATGAGCCTTCCTGTGACACGGCCGTGTGTGAGGCCGTGTGCGAAGCCGTGACTTTCTCTATATTTTTTGTTGTTCAAATTCCCTGGAGACGGCCTTGAACCCAGCCGTGTAGGAGGCCATGTGTAAAGACACGGCCGTGTGCCTGGCCGTGTGTCTAGCCGTGTAGAGACAACTTACCTTAGAATCTTCATTCTTAAACCTGAATACACCTGGATGCAAATGTTTAAGTTAAAACTTCATTTAAGATGAGTAAATAACTACTATGATAAGCCTGAGCATGAAAATAATGAGTTTAGACTATAAATTATGGTGAATTCAAATTGGATTCTCAATTATAATTTGATAACTATGGCCTTATCAAATACCCCTACACTTAAAGTTTTGCTATTCCAGAGCAAAATACATGACTAAAGGTGTAACACCCCAAAAATAGTAGTTCAGCGAAGTAGGCGGAGTGGTAGTGCTGCGCTTGAAGCAGGCTAAATTTTCCCTGTCTGCTCTTAGCGCACGATCAGTGGCCTCTTCGCGCACGACCAGTGATCGTGCGCCAGTGATCGTGTGTTAATTCAGAAGAGAATCGAGTTCTGTCTCCTCTTAGCGCACGACCATTTCCCCTCTTTGCGCACGACCAGTGATCGTGCGCCTGTGATCGTGCGCCCTGTTTATTCTGCTCCGCAATTTTGAGCGGAGAAGCCGATCCGACCGATCAAATTTCTTGGAAATTGATCCAACGGCTGGGATTTGTTGCTGGGGGGTCTTAGGGCTTTGGAGAGGGATTAAACCCTCATAATTCCATAGCCTTTCTCTCTCCAACCCTAGAGAAAGAAGAAGGAGCCAAGGAAGAAGAAGGAAGATCCCGCCATTGACGGAGCTCCGGAGCTCCGTTTCGCGAACCGTTTCTAGATTTGGAGAGTGCAGCCCGGTGCGGTCGTTTTTCTCCGTGTAGAATCTCGAATCCATGGCGAAAAAGAACGCGTCTAGGGTAACGATTCTTCCTCCCGAACTTTGGACTTGTATTTTTCCTTTCATTCCTCTTTCTATGCTTGCATGAGGTATCTCTTTCACCAAATGGGTGAAGTGTTGGATTCCCTCAAGTTCTTCGGAACTCCGGGTAGATTGTGTCCGTCCCCGGCATTATTGCATGTAGAAAATCCGGTAGTCGTGCGGATTTAGGCATTTTGTGTGAAGCCTATTCGTGGCCGTGAGCGCGAATCGGTGATGCTTGATTTGCGACGTTGTATTGAGGTTAGGCCTAGAATGCGTGCCAGAGAATGACTCCATGAAATCATCTATAGTATTGCGGGAATTAAGTGTAGGCGTCTTGTGAAGATCCTAACGAAAGCCCCATGCTTTGAGATTTGGATGAAGGCAAACCTTCACCACGAAATTGATGCGGAGCGTATGTACCTCCCTTGTTGAGTATTCGTGAAGCCTAGATCCTTGTGAAGGGGGTTAGGTGCGTAGTGTATAATTAGTGTAGCACTTGAAAGTGCTAAACCCTTACGGGCCGAGGTGAAGCCGTACCCGCGTCGTGCGATAGATCACGACGATTAGAGCACGGGCAAAGCTAAACCGAACCCGTTTCCATGTAGATCGGTATGAGGTCCCTACCTCATGAGAGCCGTGTGATCATGGGAGAGGTCGTGGAAGGTGTCTTACCTAGTCCGACCAAAAGCTCTATTCCCCACCTAAGGCGATGGCCCTTACGGTGGAGTGTTTTGTGAAATGGATGTTATGTTAGCCTCATGCGATTGCTTAGGCGTTTGTGGGGAACCTTCGGGTGAACCCAACCAACATCATGTGCATACCTAGGTTCCCTTCTCTTGATGCTCAACCTAGAAGATTGATTGTGCTTGAAACCTCACCTTGTGTAGTTGCACTTTCTTTATATTAGTACTTGTGCTAGTATGGCTTGCTTGCAGGGTAGAAGCTCCGCCACCCCGCGAAAGGGGTGGGGTCGTTATAATTTGGTCAGCTGTGTTGACCGTTACTTTGTTTTCCACCGCTTGGTGGAATGTTCTTATGCAGGTGCAGGTGAGCCTAGCGGGAAATAGCGGGCGATGGCCCTTTTGCTGCGTTGGCCCTCGAAGGCCAGCCTTTTTCCTGTTTTTCATGTATTGCCGGCCTGCGTGCCGATGTATGCTTTATGGAGCTTTGTGCATTGGGTAAATGTAAGGCCTTAAGGCCGTAACTCTTTATTCTGGTTTCATTCCTATGATAGTGGACAGTTCTAAATGAAATGGTTTAATTAATGCTTCCGCTTACGTTTTGTACTCTCGTGTAGTTGTTACTTTCTGGTTATCACCTTCTAACTCCTAGCTTGTGTGGTTTGTATGGCGTGGGGTCCCGGCCGGACCTGCTGTTATACTTTTCTTATTGGCAGGGTGTTACAATTTGGTATCGGACTTAAGGCGTCGATCCGTAGTTTAGCGATTTCGGGACGAATTCCTTTTAAGGGGTGGTGCGCACGGGTTGTGCATTTACCTAAAATGATAAAAACTAATAAGAATGTCCACTTAGGAATGAAAAAAACATACTTGTTTTCGGAACCTGAGCATTCCATGATTGATGTTTGATATGTTGTGGGTCACTAAATTGTGCCTTGCATGATTATAGGTGACTAGAAGTGCTGTGGGACAGTCTCGACCCCGTAACACAGCTGAAAGTAGTGGGTCGACTAAAGTGCCAGCGACCACTCCTTCGGCTGAGATCATCAGAATGGTCGCAGAAGCGATCTTCGCGATGATCAATGCTCAACCGCAAAGGCTTGCGCAGCCTACTACGCCTACTACAGATGCGGCCCCGGTGATCGAACCTGCAGTGGAACCTGCGGTGGAACCGAGGGTTGAGGCCCCTGTGCTAGTAGCTGCAGTGGAACCTGCGGTAGCGCCGAGGGTGGAACGTCAAGTTGCGTAAGTAGTTGTGGGGCGAGCGCGTGACCAACAATTAAAGCACTTCCTGAGCTTTAATCCTCCTACCTTCTCGGGATCTGAGTCCCCAACGGAGGCAGAAGACTGATTGTCAAGAGATAGAAGAACTCTGAGGGCGACAGCGACGTACGAAGCCATGATGGTCACCTTAGCCACTTTCCTTCTTGATGGAGAGGCTGTGCTGTGGTGGGAAGAGCAGGAGCTGCATAAGTTCTGCGGTAGAGATATTATCGAAATCATAATGGCTGAGTTTTCAAAGTCGTTCCTCCATAGGTTTATCCCCTCTGCCCAGCGCATTGCGTTACAAAACCAGTTCTTGAGGTTGACACAAGGTGATCGCTCCATTGACGATTACTTGCATGAGTTTACCAGACTGAGTCGCTATGCGGGGTCCTTGGTGGAGGATGAGGAGACAAAGACAAATAAGTTCTATGAAGGGCTTCGGGACGAGTTGAGGCTGCTCCTCGCAGGCCCTATGACGTTTGGCTTCCAAGTGATGGTGCAAACTGCCAGATCTTTGGAGTTGGACATGAAGAGGGTACAAGCAAGGGGTGTTGTAAAGAAACCAGAGTTTCATGCGCCGGCCTCTCAGTCCAAGTCGGTGTTCAGAAGGAACAAAAGGAAGTTCAAACAGGCGGAACCAGCTCCTTCAAATGTTTCGGGAGCCACGACCGCGCGGGGTCCTATTACGTGTTTCACCTGCGGGAAGGTGGGACACAAAGCTACGGTGTGTCGAAGTGGTCCCCCAAAGGCTGGAAATCGAGCGGTGGATTATCCTCGTGCTGTGGAAAAGGGCAAAGCTGCGGAGTCTTCGGCTTCCCAGCACATTCTGACTCAGCCGAGAGTCTATTCGCTTGGCCAACAAGAAGCTTTACGACAAACTGATGTCGTCACAGGTACGAATTAGAAGTTATCTTTTACAACTATATATATAATTCATACTGTTGTACGACTATATGCTTTATTTGTGTACAATTAGGTTTCGTCCTAATTTTCAACTATCCGGCGAGAGCTCTATTTGATACAGGTGCAACGCACTCTTTTCTGTCTGAGGACTTCGTGGTGCGAATCGGAGTGCCGTCTACCTTCGTAGAGGATAGATTGGAAGTAGTGCTACCCAATGGATCTCGAATGAGTGCGGATAGGAAGAGCCGTGTGAAGGTGCGGATCGGAAATCAGGATTTCGATTTGGAAGCATCTTTATTACCGCTAGCCGAATTCGATGTGATCTTTGGCATGGACTGGCTCTCGGAGCAGCGAGCATGCATAGATTGCAATACAAAGGAGATCACTCTGGGAAGGAACACCAAAGGTGAAACCACATTCGTCGGTATGCGAGGAGCGAGCAAGACGCTGATGTCTGCTCTCCAGGTGGTTAAGGCGGTGAGAAAAGGCGCCGAGTTGTTCTTCACCTTGTTGGAGGCTTCGGAGCCAAAGCCCAGGTTATGTGATGTCCCAGTTGTAGTGGAGTACGCCGACGTGTTTCCTAACGAACTCCCTGGGGCTCCGCCTCAGCGAGAGATCGATTTCTGTATCGAGTTGGTGCCAGGTGCCAGACCTGTGGCCCGCTCACCATACCGAATAGCGCCAAAGGAATTGGCAGAGTTGAAGGTCCAATTGCAAGAGCTGCTAGAGCAAGGCTACGTACGTCCAAGCTCATCGCCTTGGAGTGCACTGGTCCTCTTTTTGAAAAAGAAGGACGGGAGCTTGCGTCTATGTATCGATTATCGAGAACTAAACAAGTTGACCGAGAAGAACCGATATCCGATTCCAAGAATCGATGATTTATTCGACCAACTGGTTGGGTCGACAGTTTACTCTAAGCTGGACCTAAGGTCCGGCTATTATCAACTGCGAATAAGGGAATGTGACATTCCAAAAATAGCGTTCAGTACCCGTTTTGGGCACTATGAGTTCACGGTGATGCCGTTCGGTCTGTCTAATACACCGTCGGTATTCATGGACTTAATGAACAGGACGTTCCGAGAGTATTTGGATCAATTTGTGATCGTCTTCATCGACGACATTTTGGTATACTCTCAGTCGGAAGAGGAGCATGTAGGGCATCTGCACGCAGTTCTGAGCACCTTGAGGAGGAGTCAGCTATATGCCAAATTCTCCAAGTGCGAGTTTTGGTTACCGTCAGTAGCATTCCTTGGTCATGTCGTTAGTGGAGAAGGAATTGATGTTGATCCGTCGAAGATAGAAGCGATCCGAGCGTGGCCTTTGTTGAAAAACATAGCGGAAGTCCGAAGTTTCTTAGGACTTGCCGGCTATTATAGGCGCTTTGTGGAAAACTTCTCGAGGATCGCACTTCCTCTCACAAAACTGACTAGGAAGGATCATAAGTTCGTTTGGTCGCCCGAGTGCGCACGAGCTTTTGAAGAGCTGAAGAGCCGACTAACCACGGCGCCCATTCTATGCTCGCCACAAGGTACGGAAGGCTACAAAATTTATAGCAACGCCTCAGGAAGTGGTTTGGGTTGTGTCCTAGTGCAGTTCGGGAAGGTAATTGCCTACGGCTCCCGGCAACTGAAGGTTCATGAGAGGAATTACCCGGTCCATGATTTGGAGCTAGCGGCCGTGGTTTTCGCCCTCAAACTTTGGAGGCACTATCTATATGGCGTGAAGATCGATATCTTTACCAACCACAAGAGCCTCAAGTACTTGCTAGATCAAAGGGAGTTGAATATGCGTCAAAGGAGGTGGATGGAGTTCCTTGGGGACTACACCTTCGACATCAAATATACTCCCAGTAAAGGAAATGTAGTTGCGGACGCGTTGAGTCGCCGGGCTCCCGCACAAGCAAATTGGATTTTGATGCATGATGAGCATCTAATCCGTGAGCTGGAAGAAATGGAGATCATTTGCATTGATAGGAGAATGTCTACTTCAGCATGCTTGAACTGGATGGAGGTTCAATACGACCTTGCCGACCGAGTTCGACAAACATTGGAGCTGGACGAGAGCATGAAACGCTTTAAAGCGGAAACCGTTGAGGGGTTAAACGCTGATTTCTCCTTCGAAGACAACCTTATGTGGAAACAGGAAAGGTTGTGCATCCCAAACGTTGGCACTCTACGGGCGGAATTGATGTACGAGGCTCATCATACCAAGTACTCGATCCACCCGGGGAGCACTAAAATGTATATGGATATGAAGAAACTTTTCTGGTGGCCGGGTATGAAGAAAGACATTGCCCTTTACGTGGCCACGTGTCATACTTGCGCATTGGTGAAAGTGGAATGTCAACGTCCTGGTGGGTTTCTGAAGTCCTTGCAGATTCCGGAATGGAAGTTTGATGATATTTCGATGGATTTCGTGCACGGATTGCCAAGATCGCAACATGGAAACGATGCCATCTGGGTGATCGTGGACCGTTTGACAAAGGTATCACACTTCATTCCGAACCGGAAGGATGATTCTGTAGAAAAGCTAGCGAAGCACTATGTTGATTGTATTGTGAGACTGCACGGTGTCCCTCGTAGCATCGTCAGCGATCGTGACGGGCGTTTCACATCGAAAGATTGGAGGCTTATCCATGAACTGTTGGGCACGAAATTGAAGTTCAGCACGGCCTTCCACCCGCAAACGGATGGATAGACCGAGAGAACCAACAGGACTATGGAGGATATGCTCTGAATGTGCGCTCTAGACTTTGGGAAGAGGTGGGAAGATCATCTCTATATGATCGAGTTCGCCTACAATAATAGCTACCAAGCCAGTTTAAAGATGGCTCCCTTCGAGGCCCTCTATGGTAAGAAGTGTCGTACGCCGTTGTCTTGGGTGGAAACGGGCGATACTAAGCTATTGAAGCGAAAGGATGTTGAAGAAGCAACTTCGACGATCCGAACTATACGTGAAAGGCTATTGATTGCCCAGGATAGGCAAGCAAAATATTTCAACGCCAAGCATAGGAACCTAGAGTTCGCCGTCGGTGATCGGGTTTACTTGAAGATCAAACCGTTCAAAGGGGTATCAAGGATCCGACGCTTGAAAAAGCTCAGTCCAAGGTACTAAGGACCGTTTAAGATCGTGGAACGTGTTGGTGATGCGGCTTATCAGCTTGCACTATCTGCAGAGCTGAGCGGTCTGCACGACGTGTTTCACATTTCAGTGTTGAGGAAGGCAGTGCAAGAGCCTACTCATATCGTTGCGGTCGGCAAATTGCCGGTTGATAGTGGGTTGTCGACGAAAGTCAAGCCCTTACGCATCGAAGATACCGACGTAAAGCAGCTGCGGAACAAGTACATTCGGATGGTAAAAGTCCGGTGGGATAATTGCGGCCGAGAGGAGCTCTCTTGGGAGAGAGAGCAAACGATGCTTGCGGAGTACCCCGAGCTATTTCTCTCAGTTAAAATATAACTGTAATTCATGCTATTACTGTTTTCTGAATTTCGGGACGAAATTCTTTTAAGGGGGTGGAGTTGTAACACCCCAAAAATAGTAGTTCAGCGAAGTAGGTGGAGTGGTAGTGCTGCGCTTGAAGCAGGCTAAATTTTCCCTGTCTGCTCTTAGCGCACGATCAGTGGCCTCTTCGCGCACGACCAGTGATCGTGCGCCAGTGATCGTGCGTTAATTCAGAAGAGAATCGAGTTCTGTCTCCTCTTAGCGCACGACCATTTCCCCTCTTCGCGCACGACCAGTGATCGTGCGCTTGTGATCGTGCGCCCTGTTTATTCTGCTCCGAGATTTTGAGCGGAGAAGCTGATCCGACCGATCAAATTTCTTGGAAATTGATCCAACGGCTGGGATTTGTTGCTGGGGGGTCTTAGGGCTTTGGAGAGGGATTAAACCCTCATAATTCCATAGCCTTTCTCTCTCCAAACCTAGAGAAAGAAGAAGGAGCCAAGGAAGAAGAAGGAAGATCCCGCCATTGACGGAGCTCCGGAGCTCCGTTTCGCGAGCCGTTTCCAGATTTGGAGAGTGTAGCCCGGTGCGGTCGTTTCTCTCCGTGTAGAATCTCAGATCCATGGCGAAAAAGAATGTGTCTAGGGTAAAGATTCTTCCTCCCGAACTTTGGACTTGTATTTTTCCTTTCATTCCTCTTTCTATGCTTGCATGAGGTATCTCTTTCACCAAATGGGTGAAGTGTAGGATTCCCTCAAGTTCTTCGGAACTCCGAGTAGATTGTGTCCGTCCCCGGCATTATTGCATGTACAAAATCCGGTAGTCGTGCGGATTTAGGCATTTTGTGTGAAGCCTATTCGTGGCCGTGAGCCCGAATCGTTGATGCTTGATTTGCGACGTTGCATTTAGGTTAGGCCTAGAATGCGTGCCGGAGAATGACTCCGTGAAATCATCTATAGTATTGCGGGAATTAAGTGTAGGCGTCTTGTGAAGATCCTAACGAAAGCCCCATGCTTTGAGATTTGGATGAAGGCAAACCTTCACCATGAAATTGATGCGGAGCGTATGTACCTCCCTTGTTGAGTATTCGTGAAGCCTAGATCCTTGTGAAGGGGGTTAGGTGCGTAGTGTATAATTAGTGTAGCACTTGAAAGTGCTAAACCCTTACGGGCCGAGGTGAAGCCGTACCCGCGTCGTGCGATAGATCGCGACGATTAGAGCACGGGCAATGCTAAACCGAACCCATTTCCATGCAGATCGGTCTGAGGTCCCTACCTCATGAGAGCCGTGTGATCATGGGAGAGTTCGTGGAAGGTGTCTTACCTAGTCCGACCAAAAGCTCTATTCCCCACCTAAGGTGATGGCCCTTACGGTGGAGTGTTTTGTGAAATGGATGTTATGTTAGCCTCATGCGATTGCTTAGGCGGTTGTGGGGAACCTTCGGGTGAACCCAACCAACATCATGTGCATACCTAGGTTCCCTTCTCTTGATGCTCAACCTAGAAGATTGATTGTGCTTGAAACCTCACCTTGTGTAGTTGCGCTTTCTTTATATTAGTACTTGTGCTAGTATGGCTTGCTTGCAGGGTAGAAGCTCCGCCACCCCGCGAAAGGGGTGGGGTCGTTATAATTTGGTCAGCTGTGCTGACCGTTACTTTGTTTGCCACCGCTTGGTGGAATGTTCTTATGCAGGTGCAGGTGAGCCTAGCGGGAAATAGCGGGCGATGGCCCTTTTGCTGCGTTGGCCCTCGAAGGCCAGCATTTTTCTGTTTTTCATGTATTGCCGGCCTGCGTGCCGATGTATGCTTTATGGAGCTTTGTGCATTGGGTAAATATAAGGCCTTAAGGCTGTAACTCTTTATTCTGGTTTCATTCCTATGATAGTGGACAGTTCTAAATGAAATGGTTTAATTAATGCCTCCGCTTACGTTTTGTACTCTCGTGTAATTGTTACTTTCTGGTTATCACCTTTTAACTCCTAGCTAGTGTGGTTTGTATGGCGTGGGGTCCCGGCCGGACCTGCTGTTTTACTTTTCTTACTGGCAGGGTGTTACAAAAGGACGAGCGCATACATCTCATAACTAGATGTCTAATAAATGAGTTACCCAACTTAACATTATTTTCAAAGATTCAATTAGTGGAAAGAAATTTTTACAACTTAAAACAAAAATTTTACCTTCAAATGTGATCAAACATATTATGAAATGCTCAATATTCTTGTACTTATCTCCAATCAAACCAGAAAAAACACGCATTCAATTTACCATCAATTTCTTAAATAAGATTCTATTAGGTTTCTCATTTTATTACACTCCATAGTTTTGAAATCTATTTTGAATGACATGGGCTTGCTAGTAAACTTCAACTGCAACTCATAAAAAGAAATAATAAGATTAAAGGATCACTAGGACTTTTGAGGAGTTGACTTTGGCCTGGGCTAGGATATGTTAAACAATGATATCAAACGCAATTTCTCATCATATAAGAATACATTTAAACTAGTGAATAAACTCATGATTATGAAAACACATAATGACATTATCCTATTGAAAAATAATAGTGGCTAATCATTTTTTTTCCTTTCTCCTTCTCTTTTTTTTCATTCTATTTTTTTTCTAGATACAAACTTTTGTATGCTCATCATTTTTTTAGAACAAGGAGGGAAAATCAGACTGAGCCATTAAATATAATAAATCTCTCCCACATAGAAGAGATCAATCAAAAGGATATACTCAAATGATGTGATGCAACATATATTAATCATATTCCATTTATTCTAAAAGTTTAACCGTAAACTATGATGATGAGTGCTGAGGTTGTAGATAAGCGAATGTTTTGAGGGTTGTAAATAATATCAAAGACGCTAAGTATGTCAAGGGTGCAATGGTATTTGATAGGAGTGGAATAAGAGATGAAAAGGTTCAAACTAATCAAAGGTGGCCTAGATCATTTCAAATAATCTTATAGTTATGATATATTGAGTTGCATATGAAGTTTATAAAAGCAAGATCCATAATTCAATAGAGTGATATAATTGATAGTTTAATAGAATTTTTGCTTTAAAGAATAAGTGAATTGAAACGTGAATTAAATTTCAGATCAAAGTAATGTATAGAATATAGAAATTTCAAAACAGTATTTTTATCACAATGTGACGTAAAACAACGGAGTTATGCAAATTACAACATCCATAATCGAATAACATAAATTGTAATGCTTTAATTGGGTAACTGATTAAGAGAAATCTAATTAAAGTATTACTTTTTATAGTTAATACGCATGAACCAATTGAAAAGTCTTTGCTCAATATTGAAAGGGTATATATAAAAAGAGAAAAGTAAATGATTTGGAATTTTATATATTGAGAATATAAAGTTCTAACAATGATACCCCCAACTTAAATCATGCAATGTCCTCATTGCTCTAAGCATGAATAGAAAAGAAGTGCATGGGTGCGAATGAAAAATCTCCAAGCAAAAAATGTACACATCCGCGAAGTACCGGCCATCATAAAGTAATAAAGTAGAGCAGTACCATAACAGATCAACATGAATAAAAACAATATAAGATATAGTTCATGAAAATAGTAAACTGAAACAAGTAGATATCCCTGGACTCAGCCCCAAGACACAATCAGAAAGTAGGTGGTGGTGGCGGGTCACGACGACGTCGAGCAGAGGAATGTGGTGGTGGTGGCATGGCTACCTCGAAGTGATCACAGAGCTGGCAAATAGCGGTTTGAGTCCATTGATTGGACTCCTCATACTGCTCCTGCATATCGCGCTGATTGCACAATATTTCCTCCTGATTGTAATCCATATGGGCAAATATATCTGTCATAGCCTCTTGATTATGCTCGATTCTATCCAACCTTCGAGACATATCCATACGAAAGAAAGCATATGAGTTATAAAGATTGTCATATGAGTGATGCTCCTGGGGTGCGTGAGAAGAGGACGCACCAGGATGTGAATATCCTGTATGCGGTGGAACATACTATGGCTCCTCCTCTTCCTCTCTATTCCTCTCCTCCTCAACCTCACCTCCCACCTCATCCTGATGTCTAGCTATATGATAGAATGTTCTGCCAACTCCAGGACGGGCTCGAACTATCCTAAGTGATCGAAGTGAAGCCATGGAAATGGGTATTGTGCGAGCGACCACTTCCATGGGAGGAAGTCCGTCAAAGAGATTCATGCCTTTCAAAAGGAGTGTGATGTATGGTGCGATACAGATAGTCCCGACTCGGCCGTGCTCGGCCTGGTGGCGAATGAAGGTGGCAACAAAATATCCTAAGTGAAGGGGAAAATGCTCCGTCATGCTATAAAGATATATAATATCTTTGGTATTGACAACTCCGGAGCTCTCTCCTCGCCTAGACAGAGTATGAATCAAAAGGTGATGGAGGTAGTGGACGGCGGGGCTGATCAAATAGGAGGCCTTGGAGCTCTTGGCCTCATAAGGCGGACCATCGGCAATGCTACGCCATATGGACTCGGGGTGCACTCCATGGGGTAGGGTGTAGTGAAGATCATGGTATTGCGGACCGTTGAGAAACTCCTCGTCGTAGAGGTGGAGGAATGACGTGAACTCCTGAAGACTGAGCGAGTAAATGTAATGCTGTACCTGAAATGAAATTGTGGCGGTGATAGAAGAGCGATTCGTGCTCCCCGCCATGGTATAGTAATTCATCTCCATGGTGAATGTCGAAAGAAATTCCAACGTGACCTCACGGTAACCGAGTTCATTGATAGAGAAAAAGGCATCCCAACTGCTATGGCCGATGAGGAGTACGACTTCCTCGCTTTAATGAATTTCCTCTAACACGTCCCAATCTATGCAGCGACAATCTTGAAATTTGCGCTTGCGGAGACGTTCAAATCTGGCAAGATGAGCGGGATCTTCAAAATGTAGCATGCCGAATTCAACATGAATGGCGGGAGGACGGGCGGTGGATTGATCGGAGCGGCGTCGAGTTGAGAGCTGACGAGAAGTCGACATGCCGAATGGATGATATTCCCTGTATATAGCAACAGATAGCCATGGGATGGAGAAAAATGGAAGAAATTATAGATTGGAAGCATGAAGATCATCTCAGCAAAGTTCATTTATTTATGTAAAAATTACCTTAAAATGTAGATCGGGGCGAGAGGAGAAGAATGCCGCAAAAATTTTCAAGTTCGGAGCACCGGGGAGGGAGAAATGGCCGGAAAAGGTGGCTGGAAATGGAAGTTGGCGGCTGGTTTGTTACACGGCTGGAAGGGGAGGATGGTGAAGTGGGGGTTTTAATAAAAAAAAAAATATATTAAATAATGTTAAGTCATTTTACATGGCCATAGACACGGCCGTGTGCTTGGCCGTGTTCCGCCATTTTGAACAGTGATCGGGCCCTGGTTGAATGATTAACACGACTTTGAACACGGCCATGTAGCAACCCGTGTTCTAGGAATGCATGCTTTGAAGGTTTGTGAAATGTGAAAAGGGGTTCGCGCAAGCGCAAAACAATCTCGGGTAGATACATGGTGCATACTAGCCAGCAGAATATGACACACGGATAGATATTGTTTGATATATATATATATATATATATAAATACAAAAATATTTTTCTTTTTCTTTTTAAACAGGAACAAGATCACAAACGTGTTTGCAGAACAAGAACAAAAATTACGAAAATAGAAAATGAACAAACCTAACATCCTAAAAACTCTTAGCTAGATGCCATGAAAATTAGTTAGTGTCAAGCCGGAGACTTAACTCCTCCTTGCCTTGACGCTCAAATTCTTCCCCGAAGTAATGTTTTAGTCTATGTACATTGACTTTGAAAAATCCTTTTTCTGGATGAGAGAGTTCAACCGCTCCGTATGGAAATACTTGCTCAACTCTAAATGGGCCTGACCATCTTGATTTCAATTTCCCGGGAAAAAGTTTAAGACGAGAATTGTATAACAAAACATTATCTCCAATTTTGAATGATTTATGATTCTGAAGTTGTCTATCATGGAAAGCTTTTGCTTTCTCTTTGTATATATGAGAATTCTCATATGCGATTGTTCTCCACTCATCTAATTCATTAAGTTGAAATTTTTGCTTCTCTCCTGATAGACCCAAATTAATATTTATAGTCCGAATAGCCCAATATGCTTTATGATCAAGTTCAACTGGTAGGTGACATGCCTTACCATATACTAATCTATACTGTGTAGTGCCTATTGGTGTCTTAAATGCAGTGCGGTAGGCCCATAAAGCGTCATCCAATTGTTTAGCCCATTGTTTCCTATTCCCCTCTATTGATTTTTCTACGATGTGTTTCAACTCTTGTTTGGATACCTCGACTTGCCCACTAGTTTGTGGATGATAAGGAGTGGCTACCTTATGCATAATCCCATATTTAGTTAAAACTTTATTAAACTGAGAATTACAAAAGTGAGTCCCTCGATCACTAATGATAGCACGAGGCGTTCCAAACCGCGAGAACAATTTTCTAAGGAATTCGACAACAACTCTAGCATCATTTGTTGGTAAGGCTTGCGCTTCTACCCATTTGGAAACATAGTCTACGACAACTAAAATGTATTTATTATCGTACGAATTAGGAAATGACCCCATAAAGTCAATTCCCCAAACATCAAATATTTCACATTCTAAAATAAACTTTTGTGGCATTTCATTTGCTTTTGAAATATTACCTGATCTTTGCCAAAAATTACATAAACGAACATACCCTTGGGCATCCCTGAATAGAAGGGGCCATTAAAAACCTGAATCTAGTACTTTCTTTGTGGTACGAATTGGCCCAAAGTGTCCTCCCATAGGTCCTGAATGACAATGCTCTAAGATCTTCCACCCTTCTTCATCTGATACACATCTCTGGATGATTGAATCTGCACAAATGCGAAACAAAAAGGGGTCCTCCCAAAAGTAGTATTTTAGATCAGAAAAGAATCTCTTCTTTTGCTGATGTGAAAGATCTGTTGGAAGGACCTTAGCCACAATATAATTTGCAAAATTTGCAAACCATGGAGTGTTAGAATGAGATTGAGTTTCAAGCATATATAATCGTTCTACGGGAAAACTATCATTTATAGCGGATTCATTTAACACTTCTAAATATGGATTCTCAAGGCGAGAGAGGTGGTCTGCCGCCAAATTTTCGGCTCCCCTCTTATCTTGTATTTCTAAGTCAAATTCATGCAAAAGCAAGATCCAACGGAGCAAAATGGGTTTGGCATCAGCTTTCGAAAGTAAGTAACGTAGAGTGGAATGATCAGTGTAAACAATTACTTTGGACAATGTTAAGTATGAACGGAATTTATCAAATGCTAAAATAACTGCTAATTGTTCTTTTTCAGTTGTTGTATAATTCTCCTGTGGAGCATTCAATGTCTTACTGATATATATTTTTACGGTTTTGAAATTTTAGTGAAGGGTTGAGATTTTCTCCAAAACTATATCTGATAAAGGCAAGTGTACCTTATCGTCTATAGTATAGGATATTAAGAAATACCAAGGTCGTATTCCACGGGGCGCGTTGAATACTTCTACTTTGAGGAAAGTCACTATTATCTTATCTAATGATATTTTGGGGTTTTGGTTCTTAGCTAAAAAAGAGAAATTGCAAGCTAAATTAAGGGTTTAGATGATGATAAAAGAGGCTAGTACTCAATCAAAAGTCACCTTGGAGTGAGAAAAGACAAGTAAAAAGAAATTAAATCTAATTCCGTTTAAATTGAACTACTTGACCGTGGAGGTTCCCGAAGCTCGAACATGCCTCTCTCGAGGTTAATGCCCAACTAAGATTAGGAAAAATCAACCGGACTCTCGTCCTATAATCGATTACCTAAAACTTGCTTTACGAGGTGAACCCCACTATTGGATTTGACTCCAATCCGGGAGATTTACGTCATCCTCTCTCGAGGGGTGCGTGCAACTCTCTTTACCCTTGAGTGATCGATTCATACTTTGAGCCTCTCGGCTAACTAAATATGAAAACTTAAGCGAAAACCATATATCGAAAGTATGGCCTCACTAATTAAAAATCAAGGATAATTCAAGTGTTTATAAAAACGGAAAAAGAAAACTTTAGAAAATCATAACTTGTCTAACAAATCCTCGGATCATTTTGATCGAGTACTAATGAGGATTAGTTAATCATGGTGGAGGGGGAAGAGGAAAAAAAATAAAAATGCATATTAAGAAACTTTAGCTAAGGAGGAGACAAAATAAAGAGAACAAACTATTTTTTATTTAAATGAAAAACTATTACAAGACTTAAGAAAGGAAATTGCAAGCTAGGAAAAACAAGATTACAAGCTTAAACTAGACTATTGCACTAAAGGAAAGCTAATACATTGCATTAGAAAAGGAAGAGAGCATGAAAATAAAGAGACATGAACATGAACATGAAAAAGGAAAACTACTCAAGATTGGCTCCAGCAGCACCTTCCCCACTCCAAAATTCTGAACCCTGGACTCAAGGAGAGCCTCTGAATTTATAGGCAAAATTTTCAAGTTACACGCCCTCGGTCACGGGCGTGTCCAAGGGCGTGTAATCACTGTAACATTGGATCCGGCAGCGGCGTGGGCTTGGCGTGACGGCGGGAGAAAATCGGACATGTCACGGGCGTGACATATGGGTCACGGGCGTGACTTAGGACGGCTTCATTTAATGCGGCATGGGATAGGCAGACCGCGCGGCGGCGTGCTTGGATCACGCGGGAAGGTCACGGGCGTGACTTTGGTTCACGGGCGTGACTTTGGGTCACGGGCGTGACTTTGGTTGACTTCTCAACGGCAACTTCTCGTCTCGACGGCAGCTCCACGCGGCAGATTCTAATATTACACGCCCATGGTCACGGGCGTGACTTTGGGTCACGGGCGTGACCTGGGGCGTGACTGGGTGTGGACTAGCTCAACAGCACGGCATCGACCTGGACTGGTCTACAAGTTACACGCCCTTGGTCACGGGCGTGACCGAGGGCGTGTAATGCAATATTTTCCCAATTTGTCCAAAAATCTGCAAATATTAAAATTAGGCTAAGTTAGAATCAAAATTACAAAAAGAACTACTTATAACCTAAATTTGACATAAAATAGAGAATTCATATTAAATATTTACAAGATTTTCTATTAAAAAGTTATAAAAATACTACTTATCAAATACCCCCATACTTGAGGTTTTGCTATTCCAGAGCAAAAGTGTGAGACATTATTTATAAGACATCCTTAAAAAAAAATTTTAATTTAAAACTAAAATTTCATTTAACCAAAAGTTAAGTTAAGAGTAAATTCAAGGGGGAGTTAAGTCCTAAATTATGATGATGATTTGAAAAGAGGGAAAAATGTTTAGGCAATAACTTCTCAAGAAAATTAAGTAGTTTGACAAGATTGTAGAAATTATAAAACTAAATTAAATTAAAATTATAAGAACTCAATCTTAAAAGAATCTTAAGGAAAAGTAAATTACTAAATATTGCTCTCTCCATAATTTTCAACTAAAACTAGAACAATGATAATTGGCTAAGGGGGATTTCATAAAATTTGGCATAAGAAGAGAAATTTTTGAATGGAGGAAAAGGGATTTATCATGAAATTTCCCTTTTTTTTTCTTTTCTTTTTTTTTTTCTTTTTTTTTTCTCTTCTAATAAAAACCCAAAATGTATATGGTTTAGGAGTAATGAATTTTATCCTCTTACTCCATGCCATATAATCTTTTCAAATATTTTGGGTGCATATGTTTTAGGGAATAATGAATTTTATCCTCTTATTCCCATGACATATGATCTTTTAATACACATTTTTTTTTTTTATGCCATCAAAGGGGGTAGGGTAGGGGAAAAATAAATCTAGCTAGTTTTAAATCATATTGAGAGCAAATTCTAGTAAAATTAAAATTCCTAAGATCTAAGAAGTTAGAAGAAAGTATAATTGAAATCTAAAGAGGTTTAGGAAATTTACTACAAAATGAAGCCATTTAAAAATAAAAAGAGAAGTCATGCTAACAAAATTCTCTAATCAATTTAAAATCATAAGATGATTCTTAAATCAAGATTACCTCAAATTTAAAATTAACAAACTATGATAAGCAAAATTTTAGCCAATTAAAAACTTAAACATGCTTATAAACATTCTCAACTAGATTTCTAAGAAATCACAAAAACAACAAGGAGGGAAATAAGAATTTTTTGAATTTTTGATATTATCTTTTTTTTTGAATTTTTCTCATTAAAAACTATTTACAAAGAAAGGAAACTAGATTTAAAACTTAAAAAAATTTTTTGCAAGTCTTGGACTTCCCAAGGGCTACCCGGTGAAGGGTTCGCAAGGTACTAGGAGGTGTGATGGGATAAAATCCCAAACGTCCCTTTCCAAGATTTAAATTTTTCTGTTTTCTATTTTTTTTTGAGTTTTGGGTTTTACAAGTGCTAAAATAGAAGAAAAACATAAGAAAATATATATATATATATATATTTTTTTGAAAATTTTCTAATTTAACAACTATTTACAAGAATTTACAAAGGGCTATTTACACCCCCATACTTAAAGTTAAACATTGTCCCCAATGTTTAAAAATAAGTATGAAGTAGGAAAAGATAAAAAAAAATGCAAAAACGAAAGAAGAGAAGGAAAAAGGGCTTCCCTGATTTTTTTTGAAGCTTTTGTGGGGAAGCCGCGATTACCTGCAAAAGTTGTTAAAGCAGAAAAGAAGAGACAAGAGAAAATAACAAAAGATAACTTTGGGGTGCCTCCCAAAAGCGCTTTGTTTAAGGTCGCGTAGCTTGACCCACTTGCCGATTATGTTATATGATGAAGAAAAATCGCATCACTCTTGTCATTAGGTACGTCTCCCGGAAGATACAATTTAAGGCGGTGCCCGTTAACTTTGAAGGAGCCTTTTTCCGGGTGGGAAATTAGGATTGTCCCATAGGACCAAACCTCTTTAACAATAAAGGGTCCGGACCATCGGGATTTTAATTTTCCCGGAAAAAGGCGAAGGCGAGAATTATAAAGGAGGACGAGATCGCCCGGCGAAAAAGTTTTCGGAAATTTTATATGTTTATCGTGATAAAACTTTGTTCGCTCCTTATATAATTTATTGCTCTCATACGCATTCGCTCGCCATTCATCTAACTCGTTTATTTGAAACTTCCTTTGTTCACCCGCTAAAGTGGAATCGAGATTTAAAAATTTAAGCGCCCAAAATGCGCGGTGTTCTAATTCGACCGGAAGGTGGCAAGCCTTGCCATAGACCATTCGATATGGTGTACAACCGATAGCGGTCTTGTACGCCGTACGATAGGCCCAAAGCGCGTCATCGAGCTTTATTGCCCAATCCTTCCGATTAATAGAAACCGTTTTCTCTAAAATTCGCTTTAATTCTCGATTAACCACTTCGACTTGGCCGCTCGTTTGTGGGTGATATGCAGTGGATAGTTTGTGCGTGACACCATATTTTGCTAAAGTTTTTGTGAATTGAGTATTGCAAAAATGGGTGCCCCGATCACTCACAATAGCGCGCGGAGTGCCAAATCGAGAAAATAATTTTTTTAAAAAGTTAACGACGACTCGCGCATCGTTGGTGGGGAGAGCTTGCGCTTCCGCCCACCTTGACACGTAGTCGACCGCCACTAGAATATACTTATTTGAAAATGAAGGAGGGAGAGGACCAACGAAATCAATGCCCCAAAGATCGAAAATCTCGCATTCTAAGAAAATATTTTGGGGCATCTCATCCCGGCGAGAGATGTTGCCCGACCGCTGGCAGCTGTCGCAAGTACTCACAAGGGTGTGAGCATCTTTGAAGAGCGTGGGCCAATAAAAGCCTGCCTCCAGCGCCTTCCTCGCGGTTCGGTTCGAATGATAATGACCACCGGATGGTCCCTCGTGACAATGTCGTAAAATTTTAAGACCCTCCTTACTCGAGACGCATCGTCTCACCACTTGGTCTGCGCATACACGGAATAAAAAGGGATCCTCCCAAAAGTAATTCTTTAAATCAGAAAAGAATTTCTTCTTTTTCTGACTCGAGAATTCTTTTGGCAAGACCCGGGCTACTAAATAGTTAGCCAGATCTGCAAACCAGGGGGTAGACGACGTATTAATATCTTCGAGAGCGAGGAGGCGCTCTTCGGGAAATTTATCATCGATGTCAGATTCTATCAAAACTTCCGAGGCGGGGTTTTCTAAACGGGAGAGATGATCGGCCGCCAAGTTTTCGGCTCCTCTTTTGTCCCGGATCTCTAAGTCAAACTCCTGCAAGAGGAGGATCCATCGCAAAAGATGAGGCTTGGCGTCCGATTTGCTTAAAAGATACCTAAGTGCGGAGTGATCTGTGAAGACAATAACTTTTGAGAGGGTGATATATGACCTAAACTTATCGAAGGCAAAAACGATCGCTAGAAGCTCCTTTTCGGTTGTGGTGTAATTCGCTTGTGCCGACGTGAGTGTTTTGCTCGCATAATAAATAGGGTGGAAATACTTACTCACCCGTTGGCCTAAAACGGCACCAACCGCAATGTCACTCGCGTCGCACATGATTTCAAAAGGAAGCGACCAATCCGGCGCGACTAGAATCGGGGAGTTTATAAGTTTCTCTTTGATGAGTTTAAAAGCCAAATGGCATTCATCGCTAAAAATAAACGAGGATTCTTTTTCAAGAAGGTGGGTTAACGGCTTTGTGATTTTTGAAAAATTCTGTATAAAGCGCCGATAAAACACCGCGTGGCCTAGGAAACTACGAATAGCTTTTACGTTTGTTGGAGGGGGAAGTTTTTCAATCACTTCGATCTTGGCCTTATCGACCTCGATCCCCATGCCCGAAATTTTATGACCAAGGACTAGCCCTTCCTTGACCATAAAATGGCATTTCTCCCAATTAAGTGCTAAATTCGTTTCCTCGCATCGCTGCAACACGCGCTCAAGATTTTTTAAACAATTTTTAAATGAATTTCCGAACACGGAAAAGTCGTCCATAAACACTTCCATCACCTCCTCTACTAACTCGTCAAATATTGCCAGCATACATCTTTGGAATGTAGCTGGCGCATTACAAAGACCAAATGGCATCCTTCGATAAGCGAAGGTGCCAAAGGGACAAGTGAAAGTGGTTTTCTCTTGGTCCTCGGGCGAAATCGGTATTTGAAAATATCCCGACAAACCATCGAGAAAACAGTAGTAGGAGTGACCTGAAAGGCGCTCTAAAATTTGATCGATGAATGGTAGGGGGAAGTGATCCTTACGGGTGGCATCATTTAGTTTTCGGTAATCGATGCACATCCGCCAACCCGTAACAGTACGGGTTGGGATCAACTCGTTATTCTCATTAGCTACTACCGTAATGCCACCTTTCTTTGGTACGACTTGTACTGGGCTAACCCAAGTACTATCCGATATCGGGTAGATAATTCCCGCGTCCAATAGTTTGATCACTTCGGCCTTAACGACTTCTTTCATGTTAGGGTTTAGCCGTCGTTGAGGCTGGACCGAATTTCGGGAGTTATCTTCGAGGAAGATTTTATGAGTGCAGAAGGAAGGGTTTATACCCTTTATATCCGAAATTTGCCACGCAATTGCGTGGCGGTGCTTTCTTAAGACAATAGCCAACTCGAAAATTTCTGAGTTGCTAAGTTCGGATGAAACGATGACGGGTAGCTTCGACTCTTTTTCTAAAAATAAATACTTAAGGTGAGGGGGAAGTTGCTTTAGTTCCAAAACGGGTGGCTCTTCATAAGATGTTTTGATTTCTAATTTTTCTAAAAATAGTGGTTCGGGTGGTGTGAAACGAGTGACTTCTTCTTCTTCCAGACAAAAGAGCTCGGCGAACTCGGATTCGTGACTCGAGGTGGAGACTAACTCGGGAGGGGAATCGAATTCCCAACACTCTTCCAGGTAAAAACATGAATCGTCGTTTTCTAATGTGTTCCGCATCGAGGAATTTATGCCGAAAGAAACTTCATCATCTCCAACCCGAAGGAGGAGCTTTCCGTTACTTACGTCAATAATGGCGCGGGAGGTGGCAAGGAAGGGGCGGCCGAGTATGAGGGGTACTTCGGCATCCTCTTCGATGTCAAGAATGACAAAGTCCACCGGGAAGATGAACTTGTCGACCTTGACGAGCACGTCCTCCACTATTCCTACCGGATATTTTAAAGAGCGATCCGCTAATTGAATACTCATTCGAGTGGGGCTTGGATTTCCTAGACCTAGTTTCTTAAATAATGAAAAAGGCATGAGATTGATACTTGCTCCCAGATCCGCTAAAGCGTGTTTTACTAACGAATTGCCAAATAAACACGGGATGGAAAACCGTCCCGGGTCATTCACTTTTGTAGGCAATTTGTTGAGTACAACCGCGGAGCATTCTGCGTTCAAAGAAATATGCGAAATATCTTCTAATTTTTTCTTATTGGAGAGCAACTCCTTAAGATATTTCGCATATTTAGGCATTTGAGAGATAGCCTCGCAGAAGGGTACATTAATGTGGATTTGCTTTAAAATATCTAAAAACTTTTTATTATTCTTTTCGGCGCTCTCGCTTTTAAACTTAGATGGATACGGAACATTAGAAGTAGAAGCGCGCGGAGCTAACGTAGTAGGTAAAATTGAAGATAAAATAGGAGGAAGAGGAGGAGAGGAAGTTACCATGGGTTCGTCCTGCTTAGAAGCCACCTCCTTCCCGCTTCGGAGTGTAATCGCGTTTGCGCTCTCCCTTGGGTTGGGCTCCGTGTTTCCCGGAAGGGCTCCTTGCGGTCGCTCGGAGATTATCTTTGCTAGCTGGCCCACTTGGTTCTCTAAATTTTTGATCGATCCGGTGAGGTTCCGGATGTTCGCTTCAGTTGTAGCAACATATTTTGCAAAAACCTCTTCAAGCGGAGAGGGTTTTTGCTGTTGCGGTGGAAAACCGGGTGGATTAAAATTTTGAGGGGGAGTTAAATTGAGAAGTTGATTTGGAGGTTGATTTAAATTTAAGGGACGCTGAGCATTTCCTTGATTGCTCCATGAGAAGTTCGGATGATTCCTATAACCCGCGTTGTAGGTGTTATTATACGGAGCGGTGTTCGGGTTATAGGAAGGCCGAGGTGGATTTCCCATGTAATCAACTTGCTCTTCAAGTAAAATATTATTAGCCCAAGGAGGAGTGGCGGAGGAAGCAGACATCTCCGCCACTTGCTTTGTTAAGCGCTCAACTTGTAAAGCCAAATTTGCGTTAGCGTCTATTTCAAAAATTCCGGCCGGCTTATTAGGCCGCGCTCGGGGCATGTTCCATTGATACGCATTTGTGGCCATCTCTTCGAAAAGCTCTTGAGCGGCGATCGGGGTTTTGTTATTTAATGTCCCCCCGGCGGCCGCATCAATCATTTGCCTCGTTTGGAGATTTAAGCCATTATAAAATATTTGCACTTGTTGCCAAGTGGCAAGTGCGTGGTGAGGGCATCGACGCAAAAGCTCCTTGAAGCGCTCCCATGTATCATAGAGAGTCTCCGAGTCGATTTGCATGAACGATGCAATATCCGTGCGTAATTTAGCGGTCTTTGAAGGCGGGAAATATTTATTAAGAAATTTTTCCGCCATTTCGGCCCATGTAGTGATGGATCCCCTTGGTAGGGAGACCAGCCACTGCTTGGCCTTAGACCGCAGAGAGAAAGGAAAAAGACGTAATCGAATGGCATCATCGGTGACGCCATTGATCTTAAAAGTGTCGCAAATTTCAAGAAAGTAAGAGATATGTGAATTTGGATCCTCGTCCGGTTGACCATCAAAGGTCACCGATTGTTGCACCATTTGTATGATGCTGGACTTGATCTCAAAATTATTGTTCGCCACCGCGGGGCGAACAATACTCGATTGTGTGCCTTCCAAATTCGGCCGCGCATAATAGGACATGGTCCGTTGCGCGTCCTCATTAGGGTTTGGCTCGTTAAGATTAGGAGGATTAAGATTATGATCCATATTTGCTGCGTTAGTGTCCCCGATTGACTCTTCAGATTCTACTTGATTTCCTTGATCACGAGAACGGCGGTGCCTCAAAAGGGTTCGCTCGATTTCCGGATCAAAAGGAAGAATCGAAGTGCTACCACGGGTCATACACTAAAAAGAGATGGAAAGAAGAAGAAAAAGAGAGAATATTTTTTTGTTCTTTTTAGGCGGATTAAGTTAGTCTTGGACTTCCCAAGATCTACCCGGTGAAGGGTTTGCAAGGTACTAGAGGCTGTGATGGGAATTCAAGCCCAAAGCGTCCTTTCCAAGAATTTTAATTTCACCCTTAAGATTTTCAAAAATAGAAAAACTAAAATAAAAACAACATGATAAGATTAATAGCTATCCTTGTTTCAAAATATCTACGCAAAAGTCCCCGGCAACGGCGCCAAAAACTTGATATATATTTTTACGGTTTTGAAATTTTAGTGAAGGGTTGAGATTTTCTCCAAAACTATATCTGATAAAGGCAAGTGTACCTTATCGTCTATAGTATAGGATATTAAGAAATACCAAGGTCGTATTCCACGGGGCGCGTTGAATACTTCTACTTTGAGGAAAGTCACTATTATCTTATCTAATGATATTTTGGGGTTTTGGTTCTTAGCTAAAAAAGAGAAATTGCAAGCTAAATTAAGGGTTTAGATGATGATAAAAGAGGCTAGTACTCAATCAAAAGTCACCTTGGAGTGAGAAAAGACAAGTAAAAAGAAATTAAATCTAATTCCGTTTAAATTGAACTACTTGACCGTGAAGGTTCCCGAAGCTCGAACATGCCTCTCTCGAGGTTAATGCCCAACTAAGATTAGGAAAAATCAACCGGACTCTCGTCCTATAATCGATTACCTAAAACTTGCTTTACGAGGTGAACCCCACTATTGGATTTGACTCCAATCCGGGAGATTTACGTCATCCTCTCTCGAGGGGTGCGTGCAACTCTCTTTACCCTTGAGTGATCGATTCATACTTTGAGCCTCTCGGCTAACTAAATATGAAAACTTAAGCGAAAACCATATATCGAAAGTGTGGCCTCACTAATTAAAAATCAAGGATAATTCAAGTGTTTATAAAAACGGAAAAAGAAAACTTTAGAAAATCATAACTTGTCTAACTCATCCTCGGATCATTTTGATCGAGTACTAATGAGGATTAGTTAATCATGGTGGAGGGGGAAGAGGAAAAAAAATAAAAATGCATATTAAGAAACTTTAGCTAAGGAGGAGACAAAATAAAGAGAACAAACTATTTTTTATTTAAATGAAAAACTATTACAAGACTTAAGAAAGGAAATTGCAAGCTAGGAAAAACAAGATTACAAGCTTAAACTAGACTATTGCACTAAAGGAAAGCTAATACATTGCATTAGAAAAGGAAGAGAGCATGAAAATAAAGAGACATGAACATGAACATGAAAAAGGAAAACTACTCAAGATTGGCTCCAGCAGCACCTTCCCCACTCCAAAATTCTGAACCCTGGACACAAGGAGAGCCTCTGAATTTATAGGCAAAATTTTCAAGTTACACGCCCTCGGTCACGGGCGTGTCCAAGGGCGTGTAATCACTGTAACATTGGATCCGGCAGCGGCGTGGGCTTGGCGTGACGGCGGGAGAAAATCGGACATGTCACGGGCGTGACATATGGGTCACGGGCGTGACTTAGGACGGCTTCATTTAATGCGGCATGGGCTAGGCAGACCGCGCGGCGGCGTGCTTGGATCACGCGGGAAGGTCACGGGCGTGACTTTGGTTCACGGGCGTGACTTTGGGTCACGGGCGTGACTTTGGTTGACTTCTCAACGGCAACTTCTCGTCTCGACGGCAGCTCCACGCGGCAGATTCTAATATTACACGCCCATGGTCACGGGCGTGACTTTGGGTCACGGGCGTGACCTGGGGCGTGACTGGGTGTGGACTAGCTCAACAGCACGGCATCGACCTGGACTGGTCTACAAGTTACACGCCCTTGGTCACGGGCGTGACCGAGGGCGTGTAATGCAATATTTTCCCAATTTGTCCAAAAATCTGCAAATATTAAAATTAGGCTAAGTTAGAATCAAAATTACAAAAAGAACTACTTATAACCTAAATTTGACATAAAATAGAGAATTCATATTAAATATTTACAAGATTTTCTATTAAAAAGTTATAAAAATACTACTTATCACTTACTAGCATAGTAAATTGCGTGAAAATGTTTGTTTCTTCGTTGTCCTAGTACATCACCAACTGCGAAGCTACTAGCATCACACATTAATTCAAAAGGTTGAGAAAAATCTGGTGCAATCATAATGGGAAAATTAATTAGTTTGTCTTTTAGTATTTCAAAAGATTTTAGGCATTCACCATCAAAAATAAAAGGAGTATCTTTTTTCTAATAATTTTGTTAACGGTTTTGAAATTTTTGAAGTCTTTTATAAATCGTCCGTAAAAACCTGCATGTCCTAAAAAGCTTCGCACTGCCTTAACCATGGCGGGAGGTGGTAAGTGTTCAATAGTTTCAATTTTTGCTCTATACACCTCAATTCCACGACATGTAATCTTATGGCCCAAAACCAAACCTTCTTGTACCATGAAATGACATTTCTCCCAATTAAGTACAAGGTTAGTTTATTCACATCGAGCAAGAACCTTTTTTAGATTTTCTAAACATAAGTCAAAAGAATCCCCAAAAACTGAAAAATCATCCATAAACACTTCCATTATATCTTCAACTAATTCATTAAATATGGCTAGCATGCATCTTTGAAAAGTAGCAGGCGCGTTACATAATTCGAAGGGCATACGTCTGTATGCAAAAGTGCTGAAAGGACAAGTAAAGGTGGTCTTTTCTTGATCCTCTGGGGCTATAGAAATTTGTAAGTAGCCTGACAATCCATCTAGAAAACAATAGTAAGCGTGTCCCGATAAACGCTCTAAAATTTGATATATGAAAGGAAGCGGAAAGTGATCTTTTCGTGTAGCATCATTTAGCTTCCTATAATCTATACAAACTCGCCATCCTGTGACAGTACGTGTAGGAATAAGTTCATTTCGTTCGTTGGCTACTACTGTAAGACCTCCCTTTTTAGGGACTACTTGAATAGGGCTCACCCATGAACTATTAGAAATAGGATAAATCATCCCAGAATCTAGTAATTTCAAAACTTCAGTTTTCACAACCTCTTTCATATTGGGATTGAGTCTACGTTGAGGTTGGATAGATGGTTTATAATTATCTTCCATAAAGATTTTATGAGAACAAAATGAAGGATTAATTCCTTTAATATCAGAGATTGACCATACTATTGCTTTCTTATGCCCTTTTAAAACATAAACCAATTTTGCTTTTTCAAATTCAGATAAATTGCTAGAGACAATAACATGAAAAGTAGAATTAACTCCCAAAAATACATATTCAAGATGATCAGGTAATTTCTTTAATTCCAAAATTAGAGGATCAGTTGTGATTTCTTTTAAATGATCTTTATCGCTTTTTTATAACCTCAAAATCCACTTTTCTAGTTAAAGATTGAGAATCCTCGAGATAAGCTAAGTACTCACAAACATCAGTACGAGTAAAATCCTTTAAATGACAATTAGCAATACAAAGTTCTAAAGGATCACCGCAAAGCAATTCAGAAGGTATTGTTGAAACAACATGATCAATACTATTAATAACATGTATCATCTGCCTCTATTGGTTGTTTCATAGCATTGTTAATTTGAAATGTAACCTCCTCTCCAACTCGTAAGACTAATTTTCCTTTGAAAACATCAATCAAGGATCTAGAAGTTGCTAAGAATGGACGACCAAGAATGAACAGTATTTCAGTATCTTCATCCATATATAATATAACAAAATCCGCAGGGAAAATAAATTTATCAACTTTTATTAAAACACCCTCTAGGACTCCACTTGGATATTTTACCGTTCGATCAGCATGTTGAATACTTATTCTAGTTGGGCGTAGTTTGCCTATTCCTAATCTTAAAAAGAGTTTATAAGGCATGAGATTAATACTTGCTCCTAAATCAGCTAGAGCTCTTTTAACTTGCATATCACCGATTAAACATGGAATTGAAAAACTACCTGGATCCGTTAGCGTTTTAGGTAATTTGTTTTGTAAGATTGCTGAACATTCTTCACCCAACGTGACAGTGGAAAGTTCCTCTAGTTTCTTTTTGTTAGAAAGTAAGTCTTTCAGGAACTTCGCATACTTGGGAATTTGAGACACTGCTTCTGCAAAAGGCAAATTAATATGTAATTGTGTAAATAAGGATAGAAATATACCGTATTGTGCATCCATACGATCCTTGCTCAGCTTTGCCAGATATGGTATCGGGGGTTTGTATTCTTTCAAGGGAGGAAGTGGTTCTAATGGTGATTGAACTGCTTCTGGTGATGAGGTGTTCTCTTCCGATTCTTCAGTAATCGTAAGTGGTTGGTGAAGCGGCTTCCCACTGCGTAAGGTGAATGCCTTTGCATGCTCCCTTGGTTTTGTCTCAGTGTTTCTTGGCAGGGTTCCGAGAGCATGCTCGGAAAAGAGTTTCGCCAATTGCCCAACTTGATTTTCCAAATTTTGGATTGAACTCTCTTGATTTTGAAAAGACGTTTCGGCCGTCTGCATGAACCTTGCTAAGACTTCCTCAACTGGAGGCTCCCGTTGTTCAACTGGTGGTTTTTGTTGTTGATGTTGAAATCCCGATTGCATGGCATTGGGTTGCTTAGGACCTTGTCCTCCCCATGAGAAATTTGGTTGATTTCTCCTTCCTGGAATATAAGTTGCACTATATGGGTTGTTTGCGGGGTTGAATGGGGGTCTATTTGCATTGCCCAAATAATACACTTGTTCATGTTCCATAGAGCCATCGCTTGTCGGGTCCCATTGTATGGTCGTAGGAGGTGCTTGGGCAAGTGAGAGATTGTCCATCTTTTGATGAAGATTATCCACTTGTATCGCCAATGCGGTTACGACATCAATATCATATACCCCGGCGGGTTTGTTTGGTCTTGCTCGAGGTACGCTCCACTGGATGTTATTCATGGCCATCCCTTCTATCAACTCAGTTGCTGCGTCGGGGGTTTTGTTATTCAATGCTCCTCCATCGGCAGAATCTAACAATTGCCTTGTGACTTGATTAAGACCATTGTAAAATGTTTGTATTTGCTATCAGACCGGTATTGCATGATGAGGTAAGCGGCGCAATAGCTCCTTGTAGTGTTCCCAGGTGTCATATAATGTTTCTGTTTCCATTTGGCAGTAGGTGTTGATGTCATTTCGGAGCTTAGCAGACTTTGATGGCGGGAAATACTTCAGTAGAAACTTTTCAACCAATATATCCCAGGTTGTGATTGACCCCCTTGGTAGAGAGTTCAACCATTTCTTTGCTTTATGCCTCAAGGAAAATGGGAACAGTCTCAATCTATTGGCATCATTGGTTGCTCCATTGATCTTAAAAGTGTCACAGATCTCCAAGAAATTCGATATATGCATATTAGGGTCCTCGTCTTGGAGTCCATCAAACTGAACGTACTGCTGAACCATCTGAATAATCCCTGGTTTGAGTTCGAAATTATTTGCTTCTACAGCTGGTCGAGTAATGCTGGATCCAGTTCCAGTTGTATCGGGACATGCATAATCGTCTATGGTTCGTTCCTGATTCGCTTCATCCTGATTATCTGCCATGGTGTTAGATTTGCTTGTATGTAGAACTGATGTCTCCTCCACCGACTGATTATCTGAATTTGCATTGGCTTCCGAATTAGTCGATTGTGATTGACGACGTAATCGTTGTGGTTCCGACTGATATTGCACAAGGGCAGTGTTCCATTTTCTGGTCATAAACTAGAGTACTACAAAAGAAGATCAAGTGAAATAAACAAAAACAAAACAAAATAAAATATATATATATATATAATGTGAATAACACTAATAATAAAGGTAGATTAATAAAATCCAAGTTTCAGAATATCAAAAATTGAATACCCCGGCAACGGCGCCAAAAACTTGATGGTCGCGAAACTTCAGTTGATAATAAATCTCCAAGGCAAGCGAACCTATCAATTGTAATAAATAAGATATCCCTATCTTATGTCGTATTCCCAAGGGTCTTTTCAAGTACTCGTACTCACTTCTCTTCAATTATCTACCAAGCGAATCAAGAGTGGTTTTGCTTTTGTAGAAACAAAATTTAAACTTAGTTATCTGTTTAATAAAAACGGTAATTTACGAGAGAAAGATCTGATAATTAAATGATAGCATTCAGATGTAGAGAACACATATATGAAACAATAGATTCTTGACGCCCCTACTTCAATCTCTTAAAACCTAGTTAATCGAGAAGATAAAATAATAATTAACTTCACTCTCGAGCAAGTTAATACTATACTAAGATAAGGTTGAATGATTAGAATTTCTCCTAAATCAAAACTCCTTCACTTGCTTTGAACACGAATAACTTTTATCTTAAAACAAGGAAGAATATCGCAATCTATCTCTAAAATTGCAATCTATTCCTATCATTCATACAAGGTCTTAACATGCTAAGGATTTCTCAATCTCAAAGGATGAAATCATATGAGAATTACAATTCCGGAAAAATATAATTCTACACAATTAAATTGCATGAACAAATTAACATAAGGTTGAGAGATTAAAAGAAGAGATCATTCAAAATAATTAAAACATCAACATATGATTCTTACATCCAAACGCTAAAGAGAGATTAGTTCCGCATCATCTTCTCTAGACAAAAATGAAATTCAAACACAAAATTAAAGTAAAGAAACATACTCAAATCCCCTTTGATATTCATCCTTCATAATCTTCAATCTTCAGAAAACTCCAGCCCTTCCAAAACTCCTTCTTCAGCCACCTTTTCTTTCTTTTATAGTAAGTGTTGAGAAGAGAAGAAAAATGGACGGACACGGCCTTGCACACAGTCGTGTCAGTGGCCGTGTATAATGAGTGGGAACGGTTGTACATCAGTTGTGTAGTGATATTTAATTTTTTCGGTTTTGAAATTTAGTGAAGGTTTGAGATTTTCTCCAAAACTATTTCCGATAAAGGCAAGTGTACCTTATCGTCTATAGTATAGGATATTAAGAAATATCAAGGTCGTATTCCACGGGGCGCGTTGATTACTTCTACTTTGAGGAAAGTCGCTATTATCTTATCTAACGAAATTTTGGGGTTTTAATTACTTGGCTAGAAAAAAAGAAATTGCAAGCTAAATTTAGAGTTTAGATGATGATAGAAGAAGCTAGTACTCAATCAAAAGTCACCTTGGAGTGAGAAAAGACAAGTGAAAAGAGATTAAATCTAATTCCATTTAAATTGAACTACTTGACCGTGGAGGTTCCCGAAGCTCGAACATGCCTCTCTCGAGGTTAATGCCCAACTAAGTTTAGGAAAAATCAACCGGACTCTCGTCCTATAATCGATTACCTAAAACTTGCTTTACGAAGTGAACCCCGCTATTGGATTTGACTCCAATCTAGGAGATTTACGTCATCCTTTCTCGAGGAGTGCGTGCAACTCTCTTTACCCTTGAGTGATCGATTCATACTTTGAGCCTCTCGGCTAACTAAGTATGAAAACATAAGCGAAAACCATATATCGAAAATATGGCCTCACTAATTAAAAATCAAGGGTAATTCAAGTGTTTATAAAAACGGAAAAAGAAAACTTTAGAAAATCATAACTTGTCTAACTCATCCTCGGATCATTTTGATCGAGTACTAATGAGGATTAGTTAATCATGGTGGAGGGGAAAGAGGAAGAAAAATAAAAATGCATAATAAGAAAATTTAAGTAAGTAAGGAGGAGACAAAATAAAGAGAACAACTAATTTTTATTTAAATGAAAACTATTACAAGTCTTAAGAGAAGAGATTGCAAGCTAGGAAAAACAAGTTACAAGCTTAAACTAAACTATTGCATTGAAAGGAAGCTAGTACATTGCATGAGAAAAGGAAGAGAGCATGAAAGTAAAGTCACATGAACATGAACATGAAAGTGAAAAAATACTCAAGATTGGCTCCAACAGCACCTCCCCCACTCCAAAATTCTGAACCCTGGACTCAAGGAGAACCTCTGAATTTATAGGAAAAAATTTCAGATTACACGCCCTCGGTCACGGACGTGACTACACTATTCACATCAGATCCGACAGCGGAGTGGGCTTGAATTCGGCGCAGCGAAAAGTGACATGTCACAGGCATGACATGTCGGGTCACGGCCGTGACTTTGGACGGCTGGATTAAATGCGGCGTGGGCTGGAATTCGGCGCGGTGGCGAAGCAGAGATCACGTTGGAAAGTCACGGCCGTGACATGTGGGTCACGGGCGTGACTTAGGTTGACTTCTCGATAGCATCTCCACGTCTCGACGGCGGCTCCACGTGGAAGATTCTAAGTTTACACGCCCTTGGTCACGGGCGTGACTTTGGGTCACGGGCGTGACCTGGGACGTGACTTGGTGTGGGCTAGCTCAGACAGTGCGGCATCATTCTGGACTGATCTTTAGGTTACACGCCCTTGATCACGGGCGTGACCGAGGGCGTGACATGCCATTTTTCCCGATTTGTCCCAAAATTCTGCAAATATTGAAATTAAGCTAATTTAGAATCAAAATTACAAAAAGAACTAACTTATAACCTAAAATTGACATAAAAGGAAAAATCATATTAAATAATTACAAAATTTTCTATTAAAAAGTTATAAAAATACTACTTATCAAATACCCCCATAATTGAGGTTTTGCTATTCCAGAGCAAAAGTGTGAGACATAATTTATAAGACATCCTTAAAAAATTTTTAATTTAAAACTAAAATTTCATTTAACCAAAAGTTAAATTAAGAGTAAATTCAAGGGGGAGTTAAGTCCTAAATTATGATGATGATTTGAAAAGAGGGAAAAATGTTTAGGCAAGAACTTCTCAAGAAAATTAAGTAGTTTGACAAAATTGTAGAAATTATATAACTAAATTAAATTAAAATTATAAGAACTCTACCTTAAAAGAAACTTAAGGAAAAGTAAATTACTAAATATTGCTCTCTCCATAATTTTCAACTAAAACTAGAACAATGATAATTGGCTAAGGGGGATTTCATAAAATTTGGCATAAGAAGAGACATTTTTGAATGGAGGAAATGGAATTTATCATGAAATTTCTTTTTTTTTCTTTCTCTCTTTTTTTTTTCTCTTCTAATAAAAACCCAAAATGTATATGGTTTAGGAGTAATGAATTTTATCCTCTTACTCCATGCCATATAATCTTTTCAAATATTTTGGGTGCATATGTTTTAGGGAATAATGAATTTTATCCTCTTATTCCCATGACATATGGTCTTTTAATATATTTTTTTTAATGCCATCAAAGGGGGTAGGGTAGGGGAAAATAAATCTAGCTAGCTTTAAATCATATTGAGAGCAAATTCTAGTAAAATTAAAATTCCTAAGATCTAAGAAGTTAGAAGAAAATATAATTGAAATCTAAAGAGGTTTAGGAAATTTACTACAAAATGAAGCCATTTAAAAATAAAAAGAGAAGTCATGCTAACAAAATTCTCTAATCAATTTAAAATCATAAGATGATTCTTAAATCAAGATTACCTCAAATTTAAAATTAACAAACTATGATAAGCAAAATTATAGCCAATTAAAAACTTAAACATGCTTATAAAATTCTCAACTAGATTTCTAAGAAATCACAAAAACAACAAATAGGAGAGGTATAAGATAAAAGTTTTTTTTTGTGTTTTAAGTTTTTTCATATATATATTTTTTGAATTTTTATATTATCTTTTTTTTTTTGAATTCTTGTCATTAAAAACTATTTACAAAGAAAAGAAACTAGCTTTAAAACTTAACAATTTTTGATAAGTCTTGGACTTCCCAAGGGCTACCCGGTGAAGGGTTCGCAAGGTACTAGGAGGTGTGATGGGATAAAATCCCAAACGTCCCTTTCCAAGATTTAAATTTTTCTGTTTTCTATTTTTTTTTTGAGTTTTTGGTTTTTGCAAGTGCTTAAATAAAGGAAAACATAGAAACAAAATTAAAATTTTCTTTTTGTTCATATTTTTTTTTTGAAAATTTTCTTTTTTAAAACTATTTACAAATATTTACAAAGGGCTATTTACACCCCCATACTTAAAGTTAAACATTGTCCCCAATGTTTAAAAATAAGTATGAAGTAAGAAAAGGTAAAAAGAAATGCAAGGAAAAAGAAAGAAGGAAAAAGAGCTTCCCTGATAAATTTTTTTTTTGAAGCTTTTGTGGGGAAGCCGCGATTACCTACAAAAGATGTAAAAGAAAGAACAAAAACAAGAGAAAATAATAAAAAGATAACCTTGGGGTGCCTCCCAAAAGCGCTTTGTTTAAGGTCGCGTAGCTTGACCCACTTGCCGATCATGTTATATTATGAAGAAATATCGCATCACTCTTGTCATTAGATAAGTCTTCCGGAAGATACAATTTAAGGCGGTGCCCGTTAACTTTGAAGGAACCTTTTTCTGGGTGGGAAATTAGAATTGTCCCATAGGACCAAACCTCTTTAACAATAAAAGGTCCAGACCATCGAGATTTCAGCTTTCCCGGAAAAAGGCGAAGACGAGAATTATAAAGGAGGACGAGATCGCCTGGCGAAAAAGTTTTTGGAAATTTTATATGTTTGTCGTGATAAAACTTTGTTCGCTCCTTATATAATTTGTTACTCTCATACGCATTCGCTCTCCACTCATCCAATTCGTTCATTTGAAATTTTCTTTGTTCGCCCGCTAAAGTAGAATCAAGATTTAAAAATTTAAGCGCCCATAATGCGCGGTGTTCTAATTCAACCAAGAGGAGGCAAGCCTTGCCATAGACCATTCGATATGGTGTACAACCGATAGCGGACTTGTACGCCGTTCGATAGGCCCATAGCGCGTCATCGAGCTTTATTGCCTAATCCTTCCGATTAATAGAAACCGTTTTTTCTAAGATCCGTTTTAATTCTCGATTAACAACTTCAACTTGGCCGCTCGTTTGTGGGTGATATGCAGTGGATAATTTGTGCGTGACACCATATTTTGCTAAATTTTTGTGAATTGAGTATTGCAAAAATGGGTGCCCCGATCACTCACAATAGCGCGCGGAGTGCCAAATCGAGAGAATAATTTTTTTAAAAAGTTAACGACGACTCGCGTATCGTTGGTTGGGAGAGCTTGCGCTTCCGCCCACCTTGACACGTAGTCGACCGCTACTAGAATATACTTATTTGAAAATGAAGGAGGGAGAGGACCAACGAAATCAATGCCCCAAAGATCGAAAATTTTGCATTCTAAGAAAATATTTTGGGGCATCTCATCCCGGCGAGAGATGTTCCCCGACCGCTGGCAGCTGTCGTAAGTACTCACAAGGGTGTGAGCATCTTTGAAGAGCGAGGCCCAATAAAAGCCCGCCTCCAGCGCCTTCCTCGCGGTTCGGTTTGAATGATAATGACCACCGGATGGTCCCTCGTGACAATGTCGTAAAATTTTAAGACCCTCCTCACTCGAGACGCATCGTCTCACCACTTGGTCTGCGCATACACGAAAAAAAGGGGTCCTCCCAAAAGTAATTCTTTAAATCAGAAAAGAATTTCTTCTTTTGCTGACTCGAGAATTCTTTCGGCAGGACCTGGGCTACTAAATTGTTAGCCAGATCTGCAAACCAGGGTGTAGACGATGAATTAATATTTTCGAGAGCGAGGAGGCGCTCTTCGAGAAATTTATCATCGATGTTAGATTCTATCAATACTTCCGAGGCGGGGTTTTCTAGACGAGAAAGATGATCGGCCGCCAAGTTTTTGGCTCCTCTTTTGTCCCGGATCTCTAAGTCAAACTCCTGCAAGAGGAGGATCCATTGCAAAAGACGAGGCTTGGCGTCCGATTTGCTTAAAAGATACCTAAGTGCGGAGTGATCCGTGAAGACGATAACTTTCGAGAGGGTGATGTATGACCTAAACTTATCGAAGGCAAAAACGATCGCTAGAAGGTCTTTTTCTGTAGTGGTGTAATTCGCTTGTGCCGACGTGAGTGTTTTGCTCGCATAATAAATAGGGTGGAAATACTTACTCACCCGTTGGCCTAAAACAGCACCAACCGCAATGTCACTCGCGTCGCACATGATTTCAAAAGGGAGCGACCAATCCGGCGCGACTAGATTCGGGGAGTTTATAAGTTTTTCTTTTATAAGTTTAAAGGCCAAATGGCATTCATCGCTAAAAATAAATGAGGATTCCTTTTCAAGAAGATGGGTTAACGACTTTGTGATTTTGGAAAAATTTTGTATAAAGCGCCGATAGAACCCTGCGTGACCTAGGAAACTACAAATAGCTTTTACGTTTGTTGGAGGGGGGAGCTTTTCAATCACTTCAATCTTGGCCCTATCGACCTCGATCCCCATGCCCGAAATTTTATGACCAAGGACTAATCCTTCCTTGACCATAAAATGGCATTTCTCCCAATTAAGTGCTAAATTCGTTTCCTCGCATCGCTGCAACACACGCTCAAGATTTTTTAAACAATTTTTAAATGAGTTTCCGAATACGGAAAAGTCGTCCATAAACACTTCCATCACCTCCTCTACTAACTCGTCAAATATCGCCAGCATACATCTTTGAAATGTAGCTGGCGCGTTACAAAGACCAAATGGCATCCTTCGATAAGCGAAGGTGCCAAAGGGACAAGTGAAAGTGGTTTTCTCTTGGTCGTCGGGCGAAATTGGGATTTGAAAATATCCCGACAAACCATCGAGAAAACAGTAGTAGGAGTGACCTGAAAGGCGCTCTAAGATTTGATCAATAAACGGTAGAGGGAAGTGATCCTTACGGGTGGCATCATTTAGTTTTCGGTAATCGATGCACATCCGCCAACCCGTAACAGTACGGGTTGGGATCAACTCGTTATTCTCGTTAGCTACTACCGTAACGCCACCTTTCTTCAGTACGACTTGTACTAGGCTAACCCAAATACTATCCGATATCGGGTAGATAATTCCCGCGTCCAATAGTTTGATCACTTCGGCCTTAACGACTTCTTTCATGTTAGGGTTTAGCCGTCGTTGAGGCTGGACCGAATTTCGGGAATTATCTTCGAGAAAGATTTTATGAGTGCAGAAGGAAGGGTTTATACCCTTAATATCCGAAATTTGCCACGCAATTGCATGGCGGTGCTTTCTTAAGACAATAGCTAACTCAGAAATTTCCGAGTTGCTAAGTTCGGATGAAACGATGACGGGTAGCTTCGACTCTTTTTCTAAAAATAAATACTTAAGGTGAGGGGGAAGTTGCTTTAGTTCTTAAATGGGTGGTTCTTCATAAGAAGTTTTGATTTTCAATTTTTCTAAAAATAGTGGTTCGGGTGGTGTGAAACGAGTGACTTCTTCTTCTTCCAGACAAAAGAGTTCAGCGAGCTCGGACTCATGACTCGAGGTGGAGACTAACTCGGGAGATGAATCGAATTCCCAACACTCTTCCAAGTAAAAACACGAATCGTCGTTTTCTAATGTGTTCCGCATCGAGGAATTTATGCCGAAAGAAACTTCATCGTCTCCAACCCGAAGGAGGAGCTTTCCATTACTTACGTCAATAATGGCGCGGGAGGTGGCAAGGAAGGGGCGGCCGAGTATGAGGGGTACTTCGGCATCCTCTTCGATGTCAAGAATGACAAAGTCCACCGGGAAGATGAACTTGTCGACCTTGACGAGCACGTCCTCCACTATTCCTACCGGATATTTTAAAGAGCGATCCGCTAATTGAATACTCATTCGAGTGGGGCTTGGATTTCCTAGTCCTAGTTTCTTAAATAATGAAAAAGGCATGAGATTGATACTTGCTCCCAGATCCGCTAAAGCGTGTTTTACTAACGAATTGCCAAATAAACACGGGATGGAGAACCGTCCCGGGTCATTCACTTTTTTAGGCAATTTGTTGAGTACAACCGCCGAGCATTCTGCGTTCAAAGAAATATGCGAAATATCTTCTAATTTTTTCTTATTGGAGAGCAACTCCTTAAGATATTTCACATATTTAGGCATTTGAGAGATAGCCTCGCAGAATGGTACATTAATGTGAATTTGCTTTAAAATATGTAAAAACTTTTTATAATTCTTTTCGGCGCTCTCGCTTTTAAACTTAGATGGATACGGAATATTTGAAGTAGAAGCGCGCGGAGCTAACGTAGCAGGTAAATTCGAAGATAAAATAGGTGGAGGAGGAGGGGAGGAAGTTACCATGGGTTCGTCCTGTTTTGAAACCACCTCCTTCCCGCTTCGGAGTGTAATCGCATTTGCGCTCTCCCTTGGGTTTGGCTCCGTGTTTCCCGGAAGGGCTCCTTGCTGGCGCTCGGAGATTATCTTTGCTAGCTTGCCCACTAGGGTTCTCCAAATTTTTGATCGATCCGGTGAGGTTCCGGATGTTCGCTTCATTTGTAGCAACATATTTTGCAAAAACCTCTTCAAGCGGAGAGGGCTTTTGCTGTTGCGGTGGAAAACTGGGTGGATTAAAATTTGGAGGGGGAGTTAAATTAAGAAGTTGATTTGGAGGTTGATTTAAATTTAAGGGACGCTGAGCATTTCCTTGATTGCTCCATGAGAAATTCGGATGATTCCTATAACCCGCATTGTAGGTGTTATTATACGGAGCGGTGTTCGGGTTATAGGAAGGCCGAGGCGGATTTCCCATGTAATCAACTTGCTCTTCAAGTAAAACATTATTAGCCCAAGGAGGAGTGGCGGAGGAAGCAGACATCTCCGCCACTTGCTTTGTTAAGCGCAAAACTTGTAAAGCCAAATTTGCGTTAGCGTCTATTTCAAAAATTCCGGCCATCTTATTAGGCCGCGCTCGGGGCATGTTCCATTGGTACGCATTTGTGGCCATCTCTTCGAAAAGCTCTTGAGCGGCGATCGGGGTTTTATTATTTAATGTCCCTCCGGCGGCCGCATCAATCATTTGCCTCGTTTGGAGATTTAAGCCATTATAAAATATTTGCACTTGTTGCCAAGTGGCAAGTGCGTGGTGAGGGCATCGGCGCAAAAGCTCCTTGAAGCGCTCCCATGTGTCATAGAGAGTCTCCGAGTCGATTTGCATGAACGACGCAATATCCGTGCGCAATTTAGCGGTCTTTGAAGGCGGGAAATATTTATTGAGAAATTTTTCCGCCATTTCGGCCCATGTAGTGATGGATCCCCTTGGTAGGAAGCCCAGCCGCTGCTTGGCCTTAGACCGCAAAGAAAAAGGAAAAAGACGTAATCGAATGGCGTCATCGGTGACGCCATAGATCTTAAATGTGTCACAAATTTCAAGAAAGTAAGAAATATGTGAGTTTGGATCCTCGTCCGGTTGACCATCAAAGGTCACCGATTGTTGCACCATTTGTATGATGCTGGACTTGATCTCAAAATTATTGTTCGCCACCGTGGGGCGAATAATACTCGATTGTGTGCCTTCTAAATTCGGTCGCGCATAATAGGACATGGTCCGTTGCGCGTCCTCATTAGGATTTGGCTCGTTAAGATTAGGAGGATTAAGATTATGATCCATGTTCGCTGCGTTAGTGTCCCCGATCGACTCTTCGGATTCTACTTGATTTCCTTGATCACGAGAACGGCGGTGCCTCAAAAGGGTTCGCTCGATTTCTGGATCAAAAGGAAGAATTGAAGTGCTACCACGGGTCATACACTAAAAAGAGAAGGAAGGAAGAAGAAAAAGAGAGATTTTTTTTTTGTTCTTTTAGGCAGATTAAGTTAGTCTTGGACTTCCCAAGATCTACCCGGTGAAGGGTTTGCAAGGTACTAGGAGGTGAGATGGGATGACACCCCAAACGTCCCTTTCCAAGATTTTAATTTCACCCTTAAGATTTTCAAAAATAGAAAAACTAAAATAAAAACAACATGATAAAATTAATAGCTATCCTTGTTTCAAAATATCTACGCAAAAGTCCCCGGCAACGGCGCCAAAAACTTGATATTTAATTTTTTCATTTTTGAAATTTAGTGAACGTTTGAGATTTTCTCCAAAACTATTTCCGATAAAGGCAAGTGTACCTTATCGTCTATAGTATAGGATATTAAGAAATATCAAGGTCGTATTCCACGGGGCGCGTTGATTACTTCTACTTTGAGGAAAGTCGTTATTATCTTATCTAACGAAATTTTGGGGTTTTAATTACTTGGCTAGAAAAAAAGGAATTGCAAGCTAAATTTAGAGTTTAGATGATGATAGAAGAAGCTAGTACTCAATCAAAAGTCACCTTGGAGTGAGAAAAGACAAGTGAAAAGAGATTAAATCTAATTCCGTTTAAATTGAACTACATGACCGTGGAGGTTCCCGAAGCTCGAACATGCCTCTCTCGAGGTTAATGCCCAACTAAGTTTAGGAAAAATCAACCGGACTCTCGTCCTATAATCGATTACCTAAAACTTGCTTTACGAAGTGAACCCCGCTATTGGATTTGACTCCAATCCGGGAGATTTACGTCATCCTCTCTCGAGGAGTGCGTGCAACTCTCTTTACCCTTGAGTGATCGATTCATACTTTGAGCCTCTCGGCTAACTAAGTATGAAAATATAAGTGAAAACCATATATCGAAAATATGGCCTCACTAATTAAAAATCAAGGGTAATTCAAGTGTTTATAAAAACGGAAAAAGAAAACTTTAGAAAATCATAACTTGTCTAACTCATCCTCGGATCATTTTGATCAAGTACTAATGGGGATTAGTTAATCATGGTGGAGGGGAAAGAGGAAGAAAAATAAAAATGCATAATAAGAAAATTTAACTAAGTAAGGAGGAGACAAAATAAAGAGAACAACTAATTTTTATTTAAATGAAAACTATTACAAGTCTTAAGAGAAGAGATTGCAAGCTAGGAAAAACAAGTTACAAGCTTAAACTAAACTATTGCATTGAAAGGAAGCTAGCACATTGCATGAGAAAAGGAAGAGAGCATGAAAGTAAAGTCACATGAACATGAACATGAAAGTGAAAAAAACTCAAGATTGGCTCCAACAGCACCTCCCCCACTCCAAAATTCTGAACCCAAGACTCAAGGAGAACCTCTGAATTTATAGGAAAAAAATTCAGATTACACGCCCTCGGTCACGGGCGTGACCAAGGGCGTGACTGCACTATTCACATCAGATCTGACAGCGGCGTGGGCTTGAATTTGGCGCGGCAAAAAGTGACATGTCACGGGCGTGACATGTCGGGTCACGACCGTGACTTTGGACGGCTGCATTAAATGCGGCATGGGCTGGAATTCGGTGCGGTGGCAAAGCAGAGATCACGATGGAAAGTCATGGCCGTGACATGTGGGTCACGGGCGTGACTTAGGTTGACTTCTCGACATCATCTCCACGTCTCGACGGCGGCTCCACGTGGAAGATTCTAAGTTTACACGCCCTTGGTCACGGGCGTGACTTTGGGTCATGGGCGTGACCTGGGGCGTGACTTGGTGTGGGCTAGCTCAGGCAGCGCGGCATCATTCTGGACTGATCTTTAGGTTACACGCCCTTGGTCACGGGCGTGACCGAGGGTGTGACATGCTATTTTTCTCGATTTGTCCCAAAATTCTGCAAATATTGAAATTAAGCTCATTTAGAATCAAAATTACAAAAAGAACTAACTTATAACCTAAAATTGACATAAAAGGAAAAATCATATTAAATATTTACAAAATTTTCTATTAAAAAGTTATAAAAATACTACTTATCATGTAGTCGTGGTGCTGGACACGGCCGTGCACACATCCGTGTGTCTAGCAGTGTTTGTTGATGAGCCTTCCTGTGACACAGCCGTGTGTGAGGCCGTGTACGAAGCCGTGACTTTCTCTGTCTTTTTTGTTGTTCAAATTCCCTGGACACGGCCTTGAACCCAGCCATGTAGGAGGCCATGTGTAAGGACACGACCGTGTGCCTGGCTGTGTGTCTAGCCGTGTAGTGACAACTTTCCTTAGAATCTTCATTCTTCAACCTGAATACACCTGGATGCATATGTTTAAGTTAAAACTTCATTTAAGATGAGTAAATAACTATTATGATAAGACTGAGCATGAAAATAATGAGTTTAGACAGTAAATTGAGGTGAATTCAAATTGGATTCTCAATTATAATTTGATAACTATGGCCTTATCAATTCCCACAACCATCATAAGTGGGTGCCTGTTTTCTCGTGTGAGGAAGAGTGCATGGACGGTTGGTTTTTCTATGATATGTAGGTAAAGTTGGTGTGTGATTAGCCATAACTTTAGCATACAAATAATATAATCGGGAAACATAAACGTCATGAGCCATACCCGATGATTAGGTGTGTATTCAGACCAGAACAAGTGGACATGCTATGATAGAAAATTTTTGAATCTAACTAGACAGATTTATAAAGAGAATTTTATAAGAAGAAAATTTTTGAAATTCCAGAAAAATTAGAATTTCCAAAAAAATTTGAATTTTAAAAAAATTTAATTTGAAATTCAAAAATTTGAATTTTGAATGTGAAAATCAAAAATTTGAATTTGAATTTTGAATTTCAAAAATTTGAATTTTGATTTTGAATTTCAAAAATTTGAATTTGAATTTCAAAATTTTGAAATTGACATTCCAGAATTTAATTTTTGTTATTGTTATTTTTGCAGAAATATAAAAATTTTATGCTCCTATTCTCAAACCAGAAATTTTAAACAAGTCAAAATTTTATGAAAGATAATTTTATTCCCATTTAATAACTAAGGTAGTTAAAAATATTTTGTGATTTTCTTAGTAAGAAAAATATGGAGATTTTCCAGAATTTGTTTTTAATTGTTTTGCTGAAAAATGAAAGTTTTAGACCGCTATTCGCAGACCGATGAATTTTTTTTTGAAATTTTGATCACGAATTTGGGTGACGATTGAGCGTGCCGGCGATCTAAAAATTTTTAGGATGGTGCCGATTAAGAAATCGACACGAACCTCCCTCTGATACCAAATTGATGCAGTCTACGCTCTCTGACACGATCACTACGAACAAACACGCGTTCCCTCTCAACGTTCCAATTTATACGTTTGCACAAAAATTAACCGCAGCATACACGCAACGCAATATTTACCAATCCGACGGCTAACGTACGGGTCGGCAACACCCTTAGAGATCGAATATTGGCTATAGGCCAAAATTCTATCTAGCCAAATGGATCCACCCGATCCGGTCGAGCAAGTGTTGTACCAAAAGAGATCCACCGAAAATAACGATTTCGGAAATGGTAGATCTCTACCAACAAAAAGAAAACGAGGTTCGCCAAATCCTCACGAACTTAAATAAATCAAGATCAATAATAATTTCAATCGAAGAAAACCAGGATACATCAACGGTATCGAAATTCATGCCAACATTAATCCACCATAAGATTATCTAGAGAGAAATCACAAAAGAGAAGAAATTTTCGTTACCCACTCGGAGAGAGATCTCGGAAAAAGATCTACACAAACTTTGATCGCTCTTCAACGAATCCACCAGATCCGCGCCGAATGGAGAGAAACTCGTCCGCCTTCTTCGCGTCACGTCGAAACTTGATTCCACAAGATCAACACCTTAGTTTCTTGTCCTTGGTCGAAATTCCAATGGAGGAGAAAGGATGAATGAGGGCGGCAATGGAGATGACCGATCCAATAGAGAGAAAGAAAAGAGGTGAGGAGAGGAGGTGGCCGGCGGACAAGAGGAAGGAGATAAGGGGGCGGCCAAGAGAGAGAGGTGGCCGAAATTTCCAAGGAGCAGGGAGAGAGGGAAAAATTAAAGGAAGGAGGAGAGAATAAGGAGAGGAGGAGAAATTTCAAGTTTGGATTTCTAATTCAAATTTCAAATATAATCATCATTGTTTAAATCCTTCTACATCATGGCCTATTTATAGGCTTACAAATAAAAGAGGCTACATGCAACCCAAAGTAAAAACAAAACAAAACATTGTCTAAATGCACACCAATATAAAATAAAGTCCAAACAATACAACTAATAATAAAGAAAACATGACAATAATTAATTAGTAATTATAGTAGAATAATTATAATTATTAATTAAATATTCATGCGTCGTGGGTGGAGGTTGTAGCGGAGATGGCGTTCTTCACAATGGTGCATCGATGGCGTTCTTCATAATGGTTGTCGCAGCGATGGCGTGCACCATGATTGTTGTCATGACATCGTCCATCAGAGTCTTCAAATGTAATATTGCGGCAGCAATCAAAATAATGCGTCGAGTCGGCGTCGTCAAGGAACTGGTCACGACCATGGTCACAAACATATGGCGGGGCATCGTCGCCATCATTCCCCCCTCTTTCTTCCCCTCTCTATTCGGCCATCTCCCTCCTCTCTCTTTCTCATTCTAGTTAGCACAATACTCCACCACCTTTCCTCTCTCTTCCTCAAGTGGTCGGCCAAGATTCAAAAGGTGAACTCTCGTGGAACCATTCTCGGCGTGAGGCGACAAAGGCAGACAAGTTTATCTCCAAACGGCGTAATTCCTGTGGATCCGTTGTAGAACAATTTGGGTGAGTGCATGCTTGAGGATAATCCTATCTCAAGCGGGGTAACAAAATTCCTTCTCGAGAAATTTCCCTCTTGTTTATTTCTTGTGGTGGTAATTGTGGCGCGATCTTCGAATCACTTGATTAATCGTGGTTTCTTCGATCGATTTTTTGCGTTCATCTTAACCTATTTAATTTTCGAAGAGGATTGGCAAATCTCGACTTTTTGTTTGGAGAGATCTACAAATTTTTAATCGTAGTTTTTTTGTGGATCTTTTTTGGTACAACCCTAGCTCGTTCGGACCGGGTGGGTCCTTGTAGTCGGGAAGAATTTTGGCCTATAGACAATTATTCGACCTTTAGCGGGGTGACTACCCGTTCGTTAGCATCTAATTGATAAGTATTGTGTTGCGTGTACGCTGCAGTTACTATTTTGTGCGGACGTAAAAGTTGGAACGTTGAGAGAGAGCGCGTGCTTGTTCATGGCGAATGTGTTGGAGAGTGTAGTCTGCATCAATTTGGTATCAGAGCGAGGTTCGTGCCAATTTCTTAATTGATGCATTCCTAATTTTTTTCTTAGATCGCCGGCACACACAATCGTCGCATCTTTTTGTGTTCAAAATTTCAAAATTTTAATTTCTGGTCTGCGAATAGCGGCCTAAAATTCTTATTTTTCAGCGAAAATAAAAAAAAATTCTGGAAAATCTGCGTACTATTTTCTAAATGAAAATCAAAAAAATATTTTACTTACCCTAGTTATTAGGTGGGAAAAACTTATTATTTTATAAAATTTTCTGGTCAGATTCATCATTGTTCTAAAATTGGATGCGTGCCAGACTAGGCACGGAGTATCCCACATCATCTTCCCAGATGATAGAAAAGCGGGACACGAGACACGGTCCAATAACTATTGATGAGCTCCGTCTGGAGTTTAATGACCAGTTAATGGACATTCGGGAGATGCTTCACGAGATAAGGTTAGCCCAAAAGGGCACCTGAAAATCAGGCAGCCCGCCAAACAGGTAGAAGGGAATGTTAACAATAATAACATTCATGAACCTGCACCTCCTAATCCTGTAGTACGCCAATGTGACGAAGGGAATATTAATCATAATAATAATCCTGAACATGCCCGCGGGCACCGTATGAGTTTGATATTACTAGGGTCGTGCAGATCAAACCACCATCATATGATGGGTTGGGTGACCCCCAAGTTTTCTTGGATTGGGTTATGGAGATAGAGTGCTACTTTCAGTGGCAAAATCTGACTGACGTGGACAAGGTGCGCGTAGCGCGTATGTGATGAGTCCCATTTATATACACATATTTGGACTCATCTGGGCTTATTTTCATGCATATGCACTTCACTTTTAGTCCTTTATTGCTTATATTTCACTTGAACACATTTCTTCACAAAGTGCACTCTTTGATCCCGTTTTGGTGTGCAATTGCGCACTATTCTGCTGGGGGTAAGCACATGATGCTCCCCATGTCTTTATTTTGTTATTATATATTTCTGTGTGCTTGTGGTATGTCCCCCAGCTTGTTGGTTTATATTGCGGGTGGGCAGATCTTCATTCTATGGGAATTGTAACCTGGAGAAATCGCACGATCGTGCGTTTCCTTGACGCACGATTTCAGCGACCGTGTGATTCCTGTAGTACTTATAAATGGTGATCTGCCCCGGCTCATGCATTTTGTTCGCGCACGGTCAGTTTTGATCGTACGTGAGCAAAATCGCACGAGTTTCCCTCTTTTATCTAAGAATTTATGTCATTTTGCAATTTTCCAGATCGCGCGGTCGTGCGTTTATCCTTCACGCACGATCTGGTCAATCGTGCACGTTCATTTGCGGCCCAAAATAGCATTCTGAATTTGGTCGTGCATTTTTACGCACAGTCGTGCGTTTGGTCGTGCATGAACAAAATTCTGCACTTCTCTATTTAAACTGCGGTTTTTAGGTTTTCATGATCCGATTTTGTTTCGCGATTTCTTCCGCCGGAAGGGGCGACTGCTCCGTTTTTGAAGGTTTCTTCCTCCCCCTTTCACCCGAAGCCACCTCGCATCATCTAAGCACTTCAAGGGAGAGATCCTAGCCCTACTCGCATCAACAGAGGAAGGAGTACACAGCTTTTGTGGAGGCCAGATTGTGACACGGAGAAGAAAGGTATATTGGAGGGACGGAGACAGCTCCTCTGGACCCCGGACGCAGTTGAGGACCAAGCTTGGACGCGGATTGACAACCTGACGATTCCTACCGGGAATCCCAACAAGTCTCTGTGTTGGGAAAATGATTTCTCTTAACCCCTAGAAATGAGTAGAATATAAATTCTAAAGATGAAAAATTAGGATAAGTAAATATGCGTCGAATGGTATTCGACGCAACGTCGAAATAAAGTCGACATTTCTATCATAATGAGTCGAAGTAACTCCAAGCAGAATTCGACGTATCCTATGTCGACGTAGCTCTGACTTCTAGTCGACGCATCTTGAGAAGTCGACGCACCTTAGTCGACGTACCTTCCTTATTCACCTCTCGACGTTTAGCCAGGACAAATTCGACGCTTACGTTGAATAGTAATCGACTCACGTCGATTTCTACGTTTAATTCAAAAATCGCCAGATCTCTTTCCTTCTTTTATAGATCTGATTTATATGGAATCAATTTATTCTTTATAGCCGTTCTGAATCATTCTTTTCCTCTAATAGATTCTTAGCTAATTTGATTAAATCCATTATGGACATTATTTGAAATCAGAATGAATTCTTTCCTTCTATAGATATAATAGTTATGGAAATATTTCTATCTTTCTATTTCTCTGTCTGCTAATCAATTATTCTTCTATAGTATTATTTGAATGGACAGAGCTATAAAATAACAAGGAGGTCGGCAGAGAACACTACAAGAAGTGATCCACCATTTTACATTTGAAAAAGAGGAAAAGCTCCCAAGTGAAAAAGAGAGGAAATTGAGAAATAGTCCTGCAGCAACCATCAAGCTTCCATCTTCTCCTGCTTCTGAAGGCACTCTGCTGCAAACTCTGATAGCTCTCACTAAAAGAGAGAAAAGCTACAAATCTTCTTCTCACTATAGAAGAGATTTCATTCACTACTTCTTGTGCTTCCAATCTTCTTGCTAGGAAGAAGATTCCTTCTTGTCTTTATATTGTTTCTCTTTCTCCTTTACATTCATTTCACTCTCAAATACTGTAAAAGAGTTTTTAGAATCTCTCTTCAAAAAATTCAGTTGTACTGGTTCTAAGAGTCTCCTTTTCAAAAGACTCAGTTGGTTCTAAGAGTCTCCTTATCAAAAGACTCAGGGTGGTTCTAAGAGTCTCCTTATCAAAAGACTCAGTGCAAGATAGTGAATTCCTACCAAAGGGGGTAGAAGAGTGGACTACCCAAAGTTTGGTGAACCACTATATTTCCTTGTGTTGTGCTGTGATTTCTTTTCTTGCATTTACTTTCTTTACTTGCTTAATTCTTGTTGGTGTGTGGGAAGCCTTAATCTGTGATCACTACACATATATATATATATATATATATATATATATAATTGCACAAAATATTTTTAATCTCTATTCACCCCCCTCTAGAGAATTCTAGTGAGGTTAACTGTGCACTTTCACTCTGGATGTGGTTGTATTTATAGCTTTTCGTCCTTTCCTCCTTATGATTGTAGTTAGTTTCTCTTATGTTGATGATGTTGCACTCTATATTTGTTGAACTTCATGTTATATATTATGAAATATTTTCATGCTTATGAGTGCTTGAGATGTGCTTTCGTGGTGATTGTGGTGTGAGTGTTCTGTGTGTCGCACTAGCAATTGCTAGTGGCGTGCTTGCTGATGAGGTGCTTGCGAACCTCACTCCGCCGGTGTGACCCACTCCATCCGCAAGCCTTCTCGTCCATCCGCCTAGCGAAGCGTGGCATAGTGGCCCGTGTAATCCATTCTCCCAACATAGCAGCGCGCTCAAGGCCTGCACAGCTCGATTCCGCTTGCCTACTCGTCCATCCTCCCTTTCGAAGTAGCGCGCTCAAGGCCTACATAGTCTCCATCTCGCTTAGTAAAGCATTGCATAGCGGCATTGCATAGGAGTAGTTGTAATATTTTCTCTTTATTTCCACAATCCAAAACCCCCGTTTCCGCATCCATCCGACTTAAAGGACTTCAATTTCAAGTCCTTCTTCGCTAGATAGCTTCACCTTACTGTGTTCCTTCGAGATCGATACTTGGGGATTCACTCCCACATTTTATATTACTTGAACGATCGTACACTGCCGTTTCGTGCCGCAGTCTAGCTACCGCCTATAGCGGTGTGCGAGATTTGCGCATCAAGTTTTTGGCGCCGTTGCCGGGGAACACAGTCGTGTGAGTTTTCTGGAGAGGGAGAATCTGAGAGAGAAGCCCTTCCATTTGTAAATTGCATCCTTCCTTTATTTTATTTCAGTTATTTTTATTCCATTTTCTTGTTTTACTTAGGTTGCTTAGTAAATTATTGTTGGGTGTAGCATTTTGCACAATAGTGTTTTTCTTTTGAATCTTGTTATCTTCACACTATGTGGGCTTCGTTTAATATTCGTTGCCGCTTTTGTGGAGATATATCTCATGCTAGTGATAGATGTCAAAGGGGAGATAGTAACCCTAACACTCATCGCCCAGTACATGGAGCACCGAATTTGTCTGGTACTCCATATGGTGTGCATAAGTCCTACGGCTACTCGTCCTCTCCACACATGCCCTTTTCGCATTCATCTCCGGTTCAATTTGAGCCGAAGAAAAATGCAAAATAATGGTTGTTTTGTCGGAGCATGGATCATGCCTTGAAGGATTGTGCTGCATTCCTTCGCCAAATGGACGAGGATGATGAGTCGAATATCTAGATCGTCCTGACTCCTACTTCTGGCAGCACACCTTCAACATCTGGTTATGTGCCCATTTCACCTTCAAGTTTTGAAGGGGATGATGTGGACATAGTCACCAGATGTGTGGCTGATCTAGGCTCTGACATGGCTGAGCCCATCTCCCCTGCACATATATCACCGTGTATAGATTCGATTCTTTATGAGGAATCAGTGCTTGACTTTTATCCAAGCACTATTCCTCCCCCTATTGTGCATTTTACTACATTTGTCTCTGACGACATTATTGAGGATGTTTCGCAGGATAAGGCAGGTGATTTATGTGTTGTGCCTATTCCTATGGAGGAGGATATTTTCCAAGGTGATGAGGATTTTACCTCAGCACCGGTGGAGGAAGTCCAAATCGTGGAGGAGGTCACTGATGATCCTACTGAGCCCTGCAGCATTGTCGATGATGCCGACAATATCTTATTCCCCCAACCTCTTGGGAGTGAGACCAGGACCACTCCCCCGATTGATGTTCATTTAAGTTTTTCTTCTTTTTTATTTCCTAACCCCCCTTCTTCATCTGAGTCTGTGCAGGTTGAGTCTTCACAGGTACTTTAGGAGGACTTGGAGCATTCTTCTCAAGTAAATGATGAGTGTATCCTCTCATGTGAGGAGGTTGATCCCCCTTCCATAGAGGAAGCCTCATTCATTGCCTTCTCCTCCTGCCGCCTCCCTGAAGACGACACCTTGCTGGGCAAGGATTTAGTTTATGGTGAGATGAGTGAGGACCAACTCTCCTCCTCTTCTTACTTCCTATTCCCGCTACCTGTGTTCAGCAGGTATTTTTATTTAGGTAGGGGAGTAATTGTTCTGTCGCCGTATCGGTACCCGCTACCGACACGCATATTAGAACAGTTACCTGTGCACTTTTCCTTTTATACGCCCATTAGCTAGAACTGTTATGTTTTTAAATAAGTCGTGCTGGGAGGACAATAACCCCAGTAGTTATCTTACTTTTCTTGCAATTTTTATTTAATCTAGTTTAGTTTAGTTAGTGTTTTTCATTTTATTTTTGTATATTTTCTTTTGTTTTTGCGGAGCTCACCCCTGCAGGTCCTTCTTCTAGATGGCGGATGCTGCAACTTTTTCTTGGTTTACACGCCAATCTTCTGGTATGCTCACTTCTGAGCATTGGGTACTCTCTTTCCCTAGACTTCATTTTGAATTTCATGGTTTTATCTTATGTTTGATATTGTAGATTAAGTCTGGGGGAGAGCTGCTTTTTGTTACCCATTGTGCACGCACACGTTGCATTGCATACTAGAAGTAACTTTATCGCATTTATTTAGTATTGTTCATCATTTCCGCACACCACATCACCCACTTGAGCGCGTACTCATCTGTATGCATGCTCTGAGTTTAATTTAATTCTTTTGCATATTTGGGAAAGTCTAGGTGATGGCTTAGGACTATATAGCGGAGTAAAATGTTCATTCCAGTAGTGCTTCTAGTCGATTGCTCGGTTGCATAGAAATTTGTTTAGATTAGACTTCTTTTTATACTTATGGTTTTATATTTTTCTCTTAGTGTAAATGTTGTTTACTTTACTCAAATGGTGAACCCGGTGTGAATCAAACGGTAGCATAGGGATGTGTGTAAGCGATCGTTAGACTCGTATTGCTTGAGTCGGGAGAAAGGAGAATGTTTCTCGGTGGCTAAAACTTGCCCCAAACGATTCTTGAAACATTGGCATAGAATAGTTCTAGTGCCTGGGAATGACGTAGGCCATTCTCTGGCCCGGTTGAGCCTTTGCACCATTCCTAAACACTATCCTTGCTTAGCCCCTTTGTGCCTACCCCTTTCTTTTGATTCAGCTCCACTTTTATCTCACTAAAAGCTTAAAATCCTAACCTAGTCGCACACCCAAATCTGAGCTTTAGTTATAGTTGTATTTACATTTTGGGGGGTGTTGATTGTGGTGTTTATTTTGTGAATTTGTGGATATACTCATTTGAAAAATATGCTGAAAGAATAAAAAAAGACAAGAAAATGAAAGTTAGAAAAAGTTGAAAAAAAGTGAAAAAGAAAAAATGAGTTTTATTGAAAATCGTTTAGAAAAATTTTGTATTAGGAGTAGGCGGTGCACACACCTATGTTGCAAAAGCCCAAGTCTGGTTGTGTGGTGCACTTGTTTATTTATAGTCATGCGGGTAGCTCTACCTTATACTCATGTTGGGTTAGGTGTGCTTAGCCACCATGTTTATCTTTGTTTACCTCACCGTAACCCAAGCCCCATCTCTAACCTAAAGTCCTACCGACTCACGTTATGAACCAATCTAGTGTCGTGGAGAGAATGTGACCCGGCGAGCCTATGGTCACCGACACCGATGGATTTCAGTCTAGTTTGTCTGGCACCCCAATCTTGAGCAATGCTCATCTCAGCGCTTAGTTTACTTTCTCCGTATGCGTGACCGGATGATTCACCGTAGTTCACCATTTTGAGTGTTTGTAATATGCATTTGCTCTTTTAGAAATCTATAAACTGTTTGTGTATAATGAGAAATCTTCTCTATTATCTTTCTTATGCACGTGAGCATGCGACTTCGCATGGTACTCTGTATTGTAATTCTAAGCCATCTACTTTTCTTTCCCCACTTGCTTAGAATTTGTTTGCTCGGGACGCGCAAAAAGGTAAGTCTGGGGGTTTGATGAGTCTCATTTATATACAAATATTTGGACTCATCTGGGCTTATTTTCATGCATATGCACTTCACTTTTAGTACTTTATTGCTTATATTTCACTTGAACACATTTCTTCACAAAGTACACTCTTTGATCCCGTTTTGGTTTGCAATTGCACACTATTCTGCTGGGGGTAAGCACATGATGCTCCCCATGTCTTTATTTTGTTGTTATTATATATTTCTGTGTGCTGGTGGTATGTCCCCGAGCTTGTTTGTTTATATTGCAGGTGGGCAGATCTTCATTCTATGGGAATTGTAACCTGGAGAAATCGCACGGTCGTGCGATTCCTTGACGCACGATTTCAGCGACCGTGCGATTCCTGCAGTACTTATAAATGGTGATCTGCCCCGGCTCGTGCATTTTGTTCGCGCACGGTCAGTTTTGATCGTGCGTGAGTAAAATCGCACGAGTTTCCCTCTTTTATCTAAGAATTTATGTCATTTTGCAATTTTCGAGATCGCACATTCGTGCGTTTATCCTTCACGCACGATCTAGTCGATCGTGCGCATTCATTTGCGGCCCAAAATAGCATTCTGAATTTGGTCGTGCATTTTTATGCACGGTCGTGCGTTTGGTCGTGCATGAACAAAATTCTGCAGCTTCTCTATTTAAACTGCGATTTTTAGGTTTTCATGATCCGATTTTGTTTCGCGATTTCTTCCGCCGGAAGGGGCGACTGCTCCATTTTTGAAGGTTTCTTCCTCCCCCTTTCACCCGAGGCCACCTCGCATCATCCAAGCACTTCAAGGGGGAGATCCTAGCCCTACTATCATCAACGGAGGAAGGAGTACACAGCTTTTGTGGCGGCCAGATCGTGACACGGAGAAGACGGTATATTGGATGGAAGGTGACAGCTCCTCTGGACCCCGAACACAGTTGAGGACCGAGCATGGACGCGGATAGACAACCCGACGATTCCTATCATGAATCCCAACAAGTCTCTGGATGTAGTTGTATTTCTAGCTTTTCCACCTTTCCTCCTTATGATTGTAGTTAGTTTCTCTTATGTTGATGATGTTGCACTTTACATTTGTTGAACTTCATGTTATATATTATGAAATGTTTTCATGCTTATGAGTGCTTGAGGTGTGCTTTCGTGGTGATTGTGGTGTGAGTGTATCATGTGCCGCACTAGCAATTTCTAATAGCGTGCTTGCTGACGAGGTGCTTGCGACCCTCATTCCGCCGGTGTGACCCACTCCATCTGCAAGCCTTCTCGTCCATCCACTTAGCAAAGCGTGGCATAGAGGCCCGTGTAATCCATTCGCCCAACATAGCAGCGCGCTCAAGGCATGCACAACTCGATTCCGCTTGCCTACTCGTCCATCCGCCCTTTCGAAGTAGCGCGCTCAAGGCCTACGTAGTCTCCATCCCGACTAGCGAAGCATTGCATAGCGGCATTGCATAGGAGTAGTTGTAATATTTTCTCTTTATTTCCACAATCCAAAACCCCCGTTTCCGCATCCATCCGACTTAAAGGACTTCAATTTCAAGTCCTTCCTTGAAAGATAGCTTCACCTTACTGTGTTCCTTCGAGATCGATACTTGGGGATTCACTCCCACATTTTATATTACTTGAACGATCGGTAAACTGCCGTTTCTTGCCGCATTCTAGCTACCGCCTATAGCGGTGTGCGAGATTTGCGCATCAGTATGAAACTGTTGGGTAGAGATGTTGAAACCGATTCCTTGGCCTCTTGTGGAGCTCAGGGCCCACACCAAAATGAGGGGCAGCTAGCCCTTACTGATCCCTTAGAGAAGGTGGACTGAAGACTAGGAAAAGGGCTGAGACCTTAGTCACAGCGAGGAGGTCCCTCCTCTAACCCAGAAGATCGTTGAGCGCTTCCCCTCCCATGCCAAAGCTGAGACTCGGGCACCTTGGAGAGCTCTAGAAATGCTAGCCAAGGAGAGCCTGAGGAGAGAGAAGCTGAAGTGAAGTCCTCTCCAAAGGTGCCCTTTAGGTCTTATTTATAGGATTTCTGATCTGGCCTGCAAATAGCAGGATCCCGCCTTTTGATTTTACTATCCGCACCCCAAATGGGTCTGCTAACAACCAAACTCCGCTGTTTGGAGAGGCTAAAGGCAGACCACCAAGGGTAAAAGGTTAATTTGGCCCTATCAACCTATGGGCAAGAAACTGCGAGAACACTACTGCCGAAGCTCTCGCAATGCCTCTCCTAGGCGATCGCCCTGCGAGGACCTCGCTGCACCCCACCCCCTTGACAGTATCTGCCGAGGTCTGTTCTCGCTAGCCTTCCTGCGAGACCACCTCTTGACTTCGTTGAACACAAATCTCATTTTGCTGAACACCGACGAGCTCGACAAATGCTAAATGCTAAACTGTTCGTCGACCGCCGCGACTGGCTATTCGCCGACCACTGAGACGGGGTTGAAGCAAGCCGTTCATCGAACGCAGGGGGCAATTCGTTGAACATAGAATTGAGCTCGTCGAACGCGAAGACCAGATCTCACGAGCCTTTCTACAAGACCCCTGATGAGTCCCAATTATATACATATTTTTGAACTCATTCGGGCCGATTATCTAGTCTTTGCACTACACTTTAGGCATGTTTTCATTCATATTTGATATTCCATGCTATGTGCAATTTCAGGCCCATTTCGGTGTATTTTTATGTTTATCTTACTTATGCTTTATGTTGCAATTTAATTTCTATATTTGAGAATGTGTGGAATGCCCATTTGCGTGGCCCGATGATCTTTCATGTTGATACAGGGGTTGTGCGAGTGTTCCGGGGCGCAAAAACTGCATAGGAACACTGCGCACGAGCACTGGACATTAGTGCGCACGACCACTGGTCGTGCGCCATTGATCGTGCATTAATTCTCACATAAAATGGGCCTGTCCGGCACTGCGCACGACCACTGGATATAGTGCACACGACCACTGGTCGTGCGCCACTGATCGTGCGCTATTTTGCAGTTCAGGATTATGCTACAGGTTCTTCGCGCACTATCACAGGCATTCCTTCACGCACGGTCACTGGTCGTGCGCCACTGACCGTGCGCGCTCAAAATTCTGCTTTCTATAAATACACGTTTTCACGAATCCTTTCGCCCTAACCCATATTTGAGGTCTATTTCAGCGTCGTTTCCTGCTCCAGAGCGCCCATCTCGCCTCTCCATCACCGCCCACCTTCGGGAGGAGCTCCGGCCGCCATTCTCTTGCAAATCTCAAGTCGGAGCATCCTCTAGGCCTCCTCCATTGATCGTGCATCTCCAAAGCTCCATTTCAAGGGATTTCCTATTGCGTATATGAAGTTCTCCGGTGAGATCGTGGCCAGAGAAGATTGACGGAGAAGACGGGTATAATAGAAGAAGGTGACAGCTCTTCCGGACCCCGGACGGCAGTTGGAGCCCGAGTCCAGACAAGGATTGACAACCCTAGATTCCGGCCGTGAACCTCCAATGAGTCTCCGTGCTTTGGTTGTAATCTAAACCCCCTTTATACTGTAGTATCGTTTTCCTTTATAGTTTAGGTGTATGAACAATGTTTGCTTAAACCTTATGATGTTATTTTTGTATTTCATTAATGTAAAATTGATATGAGTGGTTTATGTAAGTGAGGAGCGCCCCATTCCATCCTCCATCCCGCCATCACGTTCGTGTGCCGCACTAGCAATTGCTAGTGGCGTGCTTGTCGACGAGGTGCTTGCGACCCTCATCTGTATGCCTACTCTTCCATCCGCCTAGCGAAGCATGGCATAGCGGCCCGTGTAATCCATTCCGACTCCGCCGGTGCGAACCATTCCATCCGCAAGCCTTCTCGTCCATCCGCCTAGTGAAGCGTGGCATAGCGGCCCATGTAATCCATTTGCCTTACGAAGCACCGCGCTCAAGGCCTGCATAGTTCGATTTCGCTTGCCTACTCGTCCATCCGCCCTTGCGACGCAGCGCGCTCAAGGCCTGCCTAGTTTTCATCCCGCCTAGCGAAGCAGTGCGCTCAAGGCCTGCATAGGAGTAGTTAGAGTTGTTTTCTTTTATTTTCCAAAAGCCAAACCAACTCTCCCGCATTCCATCTGACCTAAAGGACTTCAATCTCAAGTCCTTCCTCGAACGTTAGCTCCACCTTACTGTGTTCCTTTGAGATCGATACTTGGGGATTCATTCCCATTTTATATTACTTGAACGATCGGTACACTGTCGTTTCGTGCCGCAGTCTAGCTACCGCCTATAGCAGTGTGCGAGATTCGCGCATCAAGTTTTTGGCGCCGTTGCCGGGGAGCACAGACGTGTGAGTTTTCTTGAGAGGGAGAGCTGAGAGAGAGAAGTTTCTTCCAGTGTGTATAGCGGCCTTATTATTTTTGTTTGTTTGCTTTTTACTTATTTACTACTTGTTATTATTTCTTTCCCTCTTATTTTAAAGTTTTAGGCAAGTCTAATCCAAGAAGTTTTATTAGTTTGTGTAAATTTTCTTGCAAAGAATTTCAATCTCGTTATATCTGCTTTAATTGTCAAATATGTCATCATGGGACATTTCTCCTAGCACTTACGACATGATGGTCTATTATATAGACCAAATGAATGAGTTAAATTCTAGGCAGTATAGGAACTTTGTTTGCCTGTTGTGTCGAGGAGAGGGTCATGAATTGAAGGACTGTCCAAGTCTTTTCAATCCTGACCGCTGCTCCTCCACTCATGACAACATTGTCCCTATCGCACATTCTTTACCCATGGAGGCAATTGTGCCCTCTACCCCTGAGCTTGTCTCGTGCATGGACTCCTCACTCCCTGTGTATGGCTTCACTCCTAGTGATGATGATCACTCATCTGTTAGCCAACAAGGAGAGGAATGGGAGCTCCTAGATGCACCTGAGTATGATGAGGAAAGTATTCTTTCCATTGGGGAGGCGTTAACGGATCTTTTTGCGGAGGAACCAAATCTTGTTGTTCCTCCAGTCTCTTTGCATGATTTTTCTACACACATTTTTATGATCCTATCGAAGTGAAGGAGTGGGGTGATGCTTCTGACTCGGAGGATGCCCCAAAGTGGGATGAGGATGTCATTTTCCCTAAGGGGAGAATGAATACTTTGATCACGATGATGCACCTTGGTGGGATAAGGAGGATACACTCTTTGATGAGGAGGTTTGCAATTCCTCATGGGACGAGGAGGTCCAACTCACCACCGAGGCCCTTGAGTTCTTGGGTTCCCCTCGCTATGATACTTACGATGATGATAGTGATCTATCCTTGGATCCTGCCAGGAGTGAAACCGGGATCACTCCTCCTTTGTTTGATTCTTTTAGTTCTTCGTCCATTTTATTTCCTAATCAACCTTCTTTTAATGCTGATATTGATAAGTTCATCCTTCCCGCTTCACCGCCTGCTTTAATGTCTGATATTTCATTTATCCCTCTGCAGATGCTTGAATTTATAGACCCATTCTTGGGTAATTTTGAGAGGCAGTCTTGGCAGGGAAAGCAGTTGGCAATGATGAATTCAATCGTCTATTCCACTTCATCATCATTGCCTGCTTTTTCCTTGAAAGACTGGGTGCAGGGAGGAAAGCGTTACTTCATCCATGACCGCAGGTTGGAGGAGAGGAAGAGGATGAAGAAAGACAAAATATGGAGATGGAAAGCTCATGATCCTCTTGACTGCTGCTGTTGGGTCTTCGGACCCATCTCTTTTATTTTTAGTTACTATTTTAAATCAACTTATAGTTGATCATTTTGAGGCATGTAATATTTAGGATTTATTAACTTTTGCTTTTATGCTTGACAATATTATTAACTGCTTAATACAGGTATTAAGTACAGCTTAAGGACGGTAAACAAAAGCGCTGCTGGGAGACAACCCAAGTTTTTGTTGCTAACCCGTTAATAGTTTAGTTTTATATATTTTTGCTTGGAGCCTTTTTTTTTGCCTGCAGGTGTGCGGTAATTTCTTTTGGTGGCGGACTTGGATTCCCTTCGTAGTATTAACGCCAATCTTCTGGTATGCTCAAATCTGAGCATAGGTACCCTCTTCCGCAACATCTCTTTAGTCTCATTGTCATAATTCATGTGATTGTCCAATTCAAGTCTGGGGGGGAGTGTACCGAGTGTTCACTGCACGTGCACTAGTGCTTAGCATGCTAGAAGTATTATATTTTCAGTTTTATGATTTATTTACTTTCTCCGCACACCACTGCACCCACTTTAGCGCGCACTCACTTGTTTGTGTGCTTCCGTTCACGCTTATCTTGGTTTGGAATGTGAAATAGGATGTTAGCTTAGGAATTGCAAATCGGAGTGCGATGTTGACTCTTGTAGTGCTCTAGTCGCATAATCCTTGCTTGCATAGAAATTTGAGTAGAATTAGATTGTCTCTATACTTTTATTTTACAATTAGTGTTCTTGCGTGGTTTTTGATTTATTTTACTCATTTGGTTAATGTAACCAAAATTTGCGGTAGCACGTTGTTGTGTGTAAGCAAGCTCTAGTTGTGTGTTGCTCGAGTCGGAAGGAAGGTTTACCTTTCTCTTGGGCTAAGAACCTGCCCCAAGCGACTCTTGAAGCATGGGCGGGAGCAACTCATTTTGTTAAATGTGATGTAGGCCAGTTTTGGCTAGTTTGATCCTTGTTTTTGATGAGCGAAACCATGCTTGCAAACGATAACGGCAAGTATACCGTATCGAATGTAGTATAGGTTATAAAAACCAAGGTCGTATAAAAATCCGGGCGTGTTGATTACTCTTACTCAAGACGATCTCTATTGTTCTATCAAATGAACTTTTGATTTGATTGTAATAAGAAAAGGAACTCGACTAAAAGATTATAGCTAATAAAAAAAAGAGAGAAGGACAACTAGAAGAAGGGATAAATAAAAACAACAAATTTTATTAATTCATGAAAAAGAGATTACAACTATTGGAAGAGGACTTACAAATGCAAAAAAAAAGTAAAGCTAGATTACTCAAACAAAGGAGGAATAACGCAGAAAATGGAGGCTTGGACTCCAAAAATTCGTCCCCAAACATCTGGAAAAGCTCCCTTTAAATAGCTGAATTTTTGGTGTTACACGCCCTTGGTCACGCCCGTGACCAAGGGCGTGTAAGGGGCGTGATCGAAGCAGCAGCGGAGAGGGCGCCTTCTGGAGTAATTACGAGCATTTCGGCCGTGTCACGCCCTAGGTCACGCCCGTGACCTGGGGCGTGTAATCTTGAAATCTGGCTGCTGGCGGGAAAATATGGCGGGAAGAAGCGCGGGGCGAGTCACGCCCGTGACCTGATGTCACGCCCTTGGTCACGCCCGTGACCTAGGGCGTGTAATTTTAATTGACGTGTCAGTGTGCTCCTGATGCTTGTGGCGGGTCGTGGCCGTGACATTGGGTCACGCCCTTGGTCACGCCCGTGACCTGGGGCGTGTACTTGGCAAAATCTTCACGGAGCGTCCCCAGAGTGACAGAAGCAGGTCTGGAGTATTTCTTAGGTTACACGCCCATGGTCACGCCCGTGACCTGGGGCGTGTAATTTTAACTTTTTGCTCGAAACAGCCCAGAAAACCTGAAAACACAAAATAAACTTAAGTTAGCTTATGAAATAACAATGGAAGGATTTATATGATAAAATTCCATAAAATAACAAAATTTTATATAAAAAACATAATAAACCTAAACTAAAAGATGAGTAAATAAATTACTCATCAAATACCCTCATACTTGCTCATTGCTCGTCCCGAGCAATCCATTTTTCACAAGGGTGAGAAAAATTAATGCAAGATAGAATGTGAAGACTAGAGAGTAAAATGCGAAGTATTATGCTGGCATGTGTAGATATTTTAGTAAAAAGATGTTCTTGGCATAAATGCTAATTTATGAAATACTTCAAAAATGCGTTATAATTATTTATCATTATTTTAAAAATGAGTCGACGGTCAATCAAAAAGTTATGTGAAGGGAAAAAATAGCGTGATTGCTGAGATTTAAATTACTAGATGTAAACGCTCGGGGTGGCCTACAAAGAAATCCATCAGTGTCGACGGCCATAGGCTTGCCCGTTTGCACTTTCTCCACTACACTTCGAACAAAATCGACTCTATGGATCTTTAGGACTTAAATAGGGTACATTTTAAGGCTTGGGTTTAAGGGTGAGGTAACAATGATAAACATGAAGGCGCATTCCACTTAAACAAAATTTTTGAGCTTAAAGAAAATGATTGCCACCATAAAATAATGAAGCTTTACCCCCATACTTGTATTTTTTCAAAGGGTAAACACTCTCATACTCATTTATTTAAATCATGAATCTTCATAATTGGGATCATTCCAAGTATGCATGTAGATACCTAGGCCACATATCATTATGAGATTATTACTTTTTGAGATTTAAACATTTTTTTTTGAATTGATACCCATAATTGTCTTTTTTCATAGAATCGTACCCAAATTTTTTTCATTTTAGCTCAAAATCTCAAAGTGTTTATTTGGTTTTTGGGCTTTTTAGCTTTGGTGCCGAAATGAGGAGGGTGGATCAAATAAAGGTGTAAGGCTCAAATTTGTGTGAACAATGGTGGTAAATCTAGGTTGGGTGCAAAGGCTCAAACTATCCAAAGAAAGGCCTAAATCATTTCTGTAAAGTTAATTTGTCTAAAGTGCAAATGTTTTGAAAATAGCTTGGGGCAAGTTCTAGACATAAAAAAAGGACACCCTTTTGTTCAATTCGAGTAATAGCTTTCTAACAATCTTCTACACACTCACCAAAACTACTTTTGGATAAGACCGGATTCGAATTTAAAAGTAAAATAAATTATTACTACGCAAATTAATAAAACATAATTTTAGATCTATGCGAAGAATTTAATTTTACACCAAAACTACTTAAGACAAGCATACGACTAGGAGCACTACATGAGTCAACAATTTTACTCAAAAGTTTCAAAAACTATTCTAGCACAAAATTATTTTTAGTTCATATGAAAAACAGTCTACTTAGAACTTACAATTTAGCAAGTGAGAGTTTTGATGAATAAAAAGAACATTTTCTAATAGATTTTTTTTGTTCTTGGATTTCCCAAGATCTGCCCGGTGAAGGGTTTGCAAGGTACTAGAGGCTTTGATGGGAATTCAAGCCCAAAGCGTCCTTTCCAAGAAATTTAATTTCAAATTTTTATAAATTTTTTTTTTTGGTTTTTATTTTTCAAGTAAAACTATAAAGAAAGCTATGCTATACCCCCATACTTAAAATTAAACATTGTCCCCAATGTTTAAAACTAAGTATGAAAGATAAAACTAAAAAAAAAATGACATTAAAGAAAAATCAAGATAAATTACTAAGGTGTAAAGAGGGCTTCCCTGAATGGTAGTCGGGGTCGTTGGTCAAACACCTGCAGAGCTAAAATAAACAAGAAAAGAAAGATAAAAATAAAGAGGTTAACATTGGGTTGCCTCCCAAGAGCGCTTTGTTTACCGTCGCGTAGCTTGACTAAGTGGCGTTCTACAAGTTTGTGAGGTTAAGCGTTTCAATTTTGCTGGGCGCTGGGTCGCCAGAATGATATAATTTCAATCGGTGTCCGTTAACCTTCAAAAGGCCTTGATCCGGGTGTTCTATTAGCACGGTCCCATATGGCCAAACCTCTTTTACAACAAAAGGGCCGGACCATCGTGATTTTAATTTGCCCGGAAAAAGTTTTAATCTAGAATTATATAAAAGGACTGAGTCTCCCGGTGAAAAAGATTTTGGAAATTTTATTTTTTTGTCATGGTAAAACTTAGTGCGCTCCTTGTAAAGTTTATTATTTTCATAGGCGTTTGCACGCCATTTGTCTAATTCATTAAGTTGAAATTTTCGTTGATCGGAGGCTAAGTTCAAATCTAAGTTTAAAAATTTTAGCGCCCAGAATGCGCGATGTTCTAATTCCACCGTTAAATGGCACGCTTTTCCATAGACCAATCGGTATGGTGTACATCCGATGACGGTTTTGTATGCTGTCCGATAGGCCCATAATGCGTCGTCTAATTTTAACGACCAGTCCTTCCTATTAACGGAGACAGTTTTTTCTAAAATTCTTTTTAGTTCGCGATTCACCATCTCCACTTGGCCATTTGCTTGTGGGTGGTAGGCGGTAGATAGCTTGTGGGTAACTCCATACTTTGCTAAAATTTTAGCAAGTTGGTTGTTACAGAAATGTGTGCCCCGATCACTAATTAGTGCTCGGGGTGCGCCAAATCATGAAAATAATTTTTTTTAAAAATTTACGACGACTCTCGCGTCTTTAGTGGGGAAAGCTAGTGCTTCCGCCCACCTTGACACGTAATCGACCGCAACAAGAATATATTTATTATTTAAAGAAGAGGGTAAAGGACCTACGAAATCTATTCCCCAAAGATCAAAAATTTCGCATTCTATAAAAATATTTTGGGGCATTTCGTCGCGGTTAGAAATGTTACCTGACCGTTGGCACCGATCACAATTACTCACAAAATGATGAGCGTCTTTGAATAAGGTGGGCCAATAGAAGCCCGCCTCTAGCGCTTTTCTTGCGGTCCGGTTTGCTTGGTAGTGTCCGCCGGCTGGTCCTTCGTGGCAGTGTCGTAATATTTTGACGCCTTCCTCGCCCGAAATACACCTTCTTACCACTTGGTCCGCGCAGATACGAAATAAAAAGGGGTCCTCCCAAAAATAATTTTTCAAATCTGAAAAGAATTTCTTCTTTTGCTGACTTGAAAAATCTTTTGGTAGGACCCGGGCCACTAAATAGTTGGCCAAATCCGCATACCAAGGGGTGGAAGAAGTCGTTACTTTTTCCATGGCGAGGAGGCGCTCTTCAGGGAATTTATCATCTATCTCGGCCTCCACTAGTGCTCCTACTGCCGGATTCTCAAGTCTTGAGAGGTGGTCGGCCGCCAAATTCTCCGCTCCTTTCTTGTCTCGGATCTCCAAATCGAATTCTTGCAAGAGTAGGATCCATCTCAATAGTCGGGGCTTGGCATCCCCTTTATCTAGCAAGTACCGGAGTGCGGAGTGATCTGTAAAAACAATAATTTTTGATAGCGTTATGTACGAATGAAATTTATCAAAAGCAAAAACGATCGCTAGAAGTTCTTTTTCCGTCGTAGTATAATTAGCTTGGGTGGATGTAAGCGTTTTACTTGCGTAATAAATTGGGTGAAAGTATTTATTCACCCTTTGGCCCAAGACCGCACCTACGGCAAAATCGCTTGCATCGCACATGATTTCGAACGGAAGAGACCAATCTGGTGAAATTAAAATAGGCGATTTGATAAGTTCGTTTTTAATTTTTATGAACGCATTAGAACATTCTTCATCAAAGATAAACGTGGTTTCTTTTTCTAAAAGATGTGTTAACGGTTTTGTAATTTTTGAAAAATCTTTAATAACCCGTCTATAGAAACCTGCATGTCCTAAAAAACTCCTAATAGATTTAATATTAGTAGGCGGTGGGAGTTTTTCTATAACTTCGATCTTGGCCCTATCGACCTCAATCCCTTTACTAGAAACCTTATTCCGAGGACTAATCCCTCACGGACCATAAAATGGCACTTCTCCCAGTTGAGTGCCAGATTCGTGTCTTCGCAGCGTTGAAGAACACGGTCAAGATTTTTTAGACAATTTTTAAAGGAATCGCCATAAACTGAAAAATCGTCCATGAAAACTTCCATGACGTCCTCAACTAATTCATTAAAAATTGCCAGCATACATCTTTGAAATGTAGCTGGCGCATTGCAAAGCCCAAACGGCATTCTTCGGTATGCGAAGGTGCCGAACGGACAAGTGAAGGTGGTTTTCTCTTGGTCTTCGGGCGCAATTGGGATTTGGAAATATCCCGAAAGACCATCAAGAAAACAATAGTGCGAGTGACCGGATAAACGTTCTAGAATTTGGTCAATGAAGGGCAACGGAAAATGATCCTTGCGGGTAGCATCATTTAATTTCCTATAATCGATGCATACCCGCCAACCCGTAACAGTACGGGTTGGGATTAACTCGTTATTTTCGTTTTAAACTACTGTGATTCCGCCCTTCTTAGGCACGACTTGCACCGGGCTAACCCAAGTGCTATCAGAAATTGGGTAAATAATTCCCGCGTCTAATAATTTTATAATTTCGGCCTTAACGACGTCCTTCATATTAGGATTCAAGCGTCGTTGAGGCTGAATAGTGCCGCGAGAATTATTTTCAAGATTTATTTTATGCGTGCAGAATGAGGGATTTATACCCTTTATATCAGAGATTTGCCACGCAATTGCGTGACGGTGGTTATTTAAAATTTTAATTAATTCGGAAATTTCCGAATCATTAAGCGCAGAAGAAATAATTACGGGTAATTTTGAATTTTCTTCTAAAAATACATATTTTAGATGATCCGGTAGTTGTTTTAATTCTAGACTCGGCGGCTCTTCATAAGATGTTTTGATTTAAAAAATATTAAATTTTTTTGTTCAAAATTTTCCTGCCGGGTTGTTTCTTCAAGACATAATAAAGTTTGTAACTCCGGATTTTCATAAAAAGGGGAATTTATTTCCGCAAGAGTTGATAAGTCTTCTTCAAAATTTGATTCTAAAATAAAACAAGAATCATCGCTAGTGATTGCATTTCTCATTGATTGATTAACATTGAAAATAACTTCTTCTTCTCCAACTCGCAGGAGAAGTTTTCCGTTACTTACATCTATTATAGCTCGAGCGGTGGCTAGGAAAGGTCGGCCAAGTATTAGGGGTACTTCGACGTCTTCTTCAATATCGAGGATGACAAAGTCTACCGGGAAGATAAACTTATCAACCTTTACTAGCACATCTTCAATGACCCCTATTGGGTATTTAACTGATCGATCCGCTAGTTGGATGCTTATATTAGTTGGGCTTGGGTTTCCCAAACCAAGTTTTTGAAATAACGCAAAAGGCATTAAATTTATACTAGCTCCTAAATCGGCCAAGGCGTGCTTGATTGATAAATTACCAAACATACACGGGATGGAGAACCGTCCCGGGTCGTTCAATTTTTGTGGTAATTTATTTAATAAAGCCGCCGAACACTCTGCGTTTAAAGAAATACGCGAAAAATTTTCTAGTTTCTTTTTATTTGAAAGTAATTCTTTTAAAAATTTTGCGTACTTTGGCATTTGAGCAATTGCTTCGCAGAATGGTACATTTATTTGGATTTGTTTTAAAATTTCAATAAATTTTTTATATTGCTCCTCATTGCGCTCATCTTTTAATTTCGAAGGATAAGGAATAGAGGGATTTTTAAATATGCGCGGAGCTAAAGCAGCAGACGGTAAAGCAGGTGAAGAAATAACTTGCGGGGGAGAGGATGAAAAATTTACCTCGGGCTCGACCAATTTCGAAGAAGTTACCTCCTTTCCGTTGCGAAGTGTGATTGCGTTAGCGCTCTCCCGCGGATTGGGCTCAGTGTTGCCCGGAAGTGTTCCTTGCTGGCGTTCAGAGAACATTTTTGCGAGCTGTCCAATCTGATTTTCTAAATTTTTGACCGACCCGGTGAGATTTCGGATATTGGTCTCATTAGAGGCAATGTACTTTGTGAAGACCTCTTCAAGCGGAGAGGGCTTGTGTGGTGGTGGTGGTGGAGCAAATCCAGGGGGATTTACTTGTGGGGGGCGTTGAGCATTATTGGGGTTGCTCCATGAAAAATTTGGGTGGTTCCTTAAACCCGGATTATAACTATTGTTAAACGGAAGATTATTATTCGGGTTATAAGGAGGGCGATAAGAGTTCCCCATATAATCAACTTGCTCAGGAATAAAATTATTATTAAAATTATTAAAGTTATTATTGTTAGCCCAATTTGTGGCAGAGGAAGCAGTCATCTCCGCCACATAATGTTTTGTGAGCATTTCTACTTGTTGCGCTAAGTTAGGGGTGGCCTCGACTTCAAAAAGTCCGGTCGGCTTATTAGGGCGCGACCGTGGCGCATTCCACTGATAGGCATTCATGGCCATCTCCTCAAAAAGCTCTTGAGCAGCTTCGGGGGTTTTATTATTAAGAGTTCCCCCTGCGGCCGCATCAATCATCTGCCTCGTTTGGAGATTTAAACCATTGTAGAAAGTTTGAATTTGTTGCCACAAAGGAAGGGCATGATGAGGACATCTCCTCAATAATTCCTTGAAGCGCTCCCATGTGTCGTAGAGAGACTCCGAGTCTACTTGCGTAAAAGAGAGAATGTCCGTACGTAATTTGGCGGATTTTGCCGGAGGAAAATATTTTGTTAAAAATTTCTCCGTCATTTCGGCCCATGTAGTGATGGAACCTCTAGGAAGAGATCCCAACCACTGCTTAGCCTTAGTCCGCAAAGAAAAAGGAAATAAGCGTAAACGGATGGCATCATCGGTGACACCATTTATCTTAAATGTATCGCAAATTTCCAAAAAATTAAGTAAATATAAATTAGGATCTTCATCTGGTAAACCATCGAAAACGACGGTTTGTTGTACCATCTGAATGATGCTCGTTTTAATTTCAAAATTATTATTTGCCACAGCCGGGCGAATAATACTAGATTGTGTACCCTCCCAATTAGGTCTCGCATAATAGGACATGGTCCGTAGCGGAGCCTCATTATGGATGGGATCACCCATTATTTCCTCGTTAGTTTCTCCGACCGACTCTTCGCGAATTATAGGCAGATCACTAAATCGGAGACGCCGTCGTAACATGCACTCGATTTCCGGATCAAATCCAAATTCAAAATTAGCTGGAGAGTTGTGTCGGGTCATAAACCAAGAAGAAAAGAAAAGAGAGGAAGAGGTGAGAGAGAAGAACAAAGCAAAAATTTAGATAAATATATTTATTATATATTAAATTTTTTTATAAAATTTTTTTTTTATTAGGGGATTTAAAATTAGTCCTGGACTTCCCAAGATCTACCCGGTGAAGGGCTTGCAAGGTACTAGAGGCTATGATGGGAATTCAAGCCCAAAGCGTCCTTTCCAGGAATATAGTTACACCTTGAATGATAGAAAGAGAAAAAAAAAATAATAATAATAATAAGAGAAGAAAAGAAGCGATAAAACCAATAGATATTATCTTTCGAAATATCAACTCAGATCCCCGGCAACGACGCCAAAAACTTGATGAGCGAAACCATGCTTGCAAACGATAACGGCAAGTATACCGTATCGAATGTAGTATAGGTTATAAAAACCAAGGTCGTATAAAAATCCGGGCGTGTTGATTACTCTTACTCAAGACGATCTCTATTGTTCTATCAAATGAACTTTTGATTTGATTGTAATAAGAAAAGGAACTCGACTAAAAGATTATAGCTAATAAAAAAAAAAGAGAAGGACAACTAGAAGAAGGGATGAATAAAAACAACAAATTTTATTAATTCATGAAAAAGAGATTACAACTATTGGAAGAGGACTTACAAATGCAAAAAAAAAAGTAAAGCTAGATTACTCAAACAAAGGAGGAATAACGCAGAAAATGGAGGCTTGGACTCCAAAAATTCGTCCCCAAACATCTGGAAAAGCTCCCTTTAAATAGCTGAATTTTTGGTGTTACACGCCCTTGGTCACGCCCGTGACCAAGGGCGTGTAAGGGGCATGATCGAAGAAGCAGCGGAGAGGGCGCCTTCTGGAGTAATTACGAGCGTTTCGGCCGTGTCACGCCCTAGGTCACGCCCGTGACCTGGGGCGTGTAATCTTGAAATCTGGCTGCTGGCGGGAAAATATGGCGGGAAGAAGCGCGGGGCGAGTCACGCCCGTGACCTGATGTCACGCCCTTGGTCACGCCCGTGACCTAGGGCGTGTAATTTTAATTGACGTGTCAGCGTGCTCCTGATGCTTGTGGCGGGTCGTGGCCGTGACATTGGGTCACGCCCTTGGTCACGCCCGTGACCTGGGGCGTGTACTTGGCGAAATCTTCACGGAGCGTCCCCAGAGTGGCAGAAGCAGGTCTGGAGTATTTCGTAGGTTACACGCCCATGGTCACGCCCGTGACCTGGGGCGTGTAATTTTAACTTTTTGCTCGAAACAGCCCAGAAAACCTGAAAACACAAAATAAACTTAAGTTAGCTTATGAAATAACAATGGAAGGATTTATATGATAAAATTCCATAAAATAACAAAATTTTATATAAAAAACATAATAAACCTAAACTAAAAGATGAGTAAATAAATTACTCATCAGTTTTCCATGACCTATGCGTTTACCTTTGCAAGCCAAGTTTGTGCCTACCCTTCTTTTGTTTCAGCTCTTCTTTTAAATCACCAAAGCCTGAAGCTTATCATATTATCGCAGCCAAGTAGTGAGTTAATTGAAATTACATTTCATATTTGGATGTGATGTATGGAAATTTTTGTGATGTGAAGAAAAAGTGCATTGTGTGCTGAACATATTGTTGTAAACCAACCGGGGGATAAATGAAAAAAAATGAAGTTAAAAGAAAAAATCTGTAAAGAATAAAAATGACAGGAAATCCCCTTGCGCGTAATAGAAAAATTTAGTTGGTATTTGTTTGGAGTAGGCTGTGTACACACCCATTTTTCAAGCTAAGTCTGGGGGTGTGGTACACTAGCGCTGTTTTGGGCTTATTCAGGGTAAGCATTTCGATGTTGCTCATTTGGGTTGCGTAGCCGTTTCGTTTATCATTGAATATCATACCGTAACCTAAGCCCAATTATAACCCGAAGTCCTATTGATTTAACTTGTGAGTTTGCTAGTGCCGTGGAGAGAGTGTAACCGGGCAAGCTTATGGTTCTCGTCGTTGATGGATTTCAGCGGAGTTATTCCCGAATTCCGGTCTTTAGCAACACCCTCCTGAGTGGCTTGTTTACTTTCACATCGGGCACGACCGCACAAATTCTTCATGATTCACCATCTGAGTACAAATAGATCTCTATTTACGCATGTATACTTTTGTAAATTAATTAGTATAGTTAGAATCTTCTTTTACAGAATTTCTATTTGCATGGGTAAGATACTTCGCATCTGACTCTTTCTTTGCAATTGTCTACGCTAACCACCATTTTCCCTACTCCGCCGGATTTGTTTGCTCGGGACGCGCAAACAGGTAAGTCTGGGGGTGTGATGAATCCCAATTATATACATATTTTTGGACTCATTCAGGCCGATTATCTAGTCTTTGCACTACACTTTAGGCATGTTTTCATTCATATTTGATATTCCATGCTATGTGCACTTTTAGCCCATTTCGGTGTATTTTTATGTTTATCTTACTTATGCTTTATGTTGCAATTTAATTTCTATATTTGAGAATGTGTGGAATGCCCATTTGCGTGGCCCGATGATCTTTCATGTTGATACAGGGGTTGTGCGAGTGTTCCGGGGCACAAAAACTACATAGGAACACTGCGCACGAGCACTGGACATTAGTGCGCACGACCACTGGTCGTGCGCCACTGATCGTGCATTAATTCTCACTTAAAATGGGCCTGTCCGGCACTGCGCACGACCACTGGATATAGTGCGCACGACCACTGGTCGTGCGCTATTTTGCAGTTCAGGATTATGCTACAGGTTCTTCGCGCACTATCACATGCATTCCTTCACGCACGGTCACTGGTCGTGCGCCACTGACCGTGCGCGCTCAAAATTCTGCTTTCTATAAATACTTGTTTTCACGAATCGTTTCGCCCTAACCCATATTTGAGGTCTATTTCAGCGCCGTTTCCTGCTCCAGAGCGCCCATCTCGCATCTCCATCACCGCCCACCTTCGGGAGGAGCTCCGGCCGCCATTCTCTTGCAAATCTCAAGCCGGAGCATCCTCTAGGCCTCCTCCATTGATCGTGCATCTCCAAAGCTCCATTTCAAGGGATATCCTGCTGCGTATATGAAGTTCTCCGGTGAGATCGTGGCCAGAGAAGATTGACGGAGAAGACGGGTATAATAGAAGAAGGTGACAGCTCTTCCGGACCCCGGACGGCAGTTGGAGTCCGAGTCCGGACAAGGATTGACAACCCTAGATTCCGGCCGTGAACCTCCGATGAGTCTCCGTGCTTTGGTTGTAATCTAAACCCCCTTTATACTGTAGTATCGTTTTCATTTATAGTTTAGGTGTATGAACAATGTTTGCTTAAACCTTATCATGTATGAAAAATTGATATGAGTGGTTTATGCAAGTGAGGAGCGCCCCATTCCATCCTCCATCCCGCCATCACGTTCGTGTGCCGCACTAGCAATTGCTAGTGGCGTGCTTGTCGACGAGGTGCTTGCGACCCTCATCCGTATGCCTACTCTTCCATCCGCCTAGCGAAGCGTGGTATAACGGCCCGTGTAATCCATTCCGACTCCGCCGGTGCGAAGCATTCCATCCGCAAGCCTTCTCGTCCATCCGCCTAGTGAAGCGTGGCATAGCGGCCCGTGTAATCCATTCGCCTTACGAAGCAGCGCGCTCAAGGCCTTCATAGTTCGATTTCGCTTGCCTACTCGTCCATCCGCCCTTGCGACGCAGCGCGCTGAAGTCCTGCCTAGTTTTCATCCCGCCTAGCGAAGCAGTGCGCTCAAGGCCTGCATAGGAGTAGTTATAGTTGTTTTCTTTTATTTTCCAAAAGCTAAACCAACTCTCCCGCATTCCATCTGACCTAAAGGACTTCAATCTCAAGTCCTTCCTCGAACGTTAACTCCACCTTACAGTGTTCCTTTGAGATCGATACTTGGGGATTCATTCCCATTTTTTATTACTTGAACGATCGGTACACTGCCGTTTCATGCCGCAGTCTAGCTACCGCCTATAGCGGTGTGCGAGATTCGCGTATCAACCCCCCCTTTCTGCGAGACCTCCCCTCTCTGCGGGATCGCCCCGTGATAGGTGAGCTCGACGAACACATGAGAGTTCATCGAACGTAGAAGGGTTCACCGAACACCCTTCGCAGAACCTGGTATTAGTCTCGCTCGCCTGACCGCGAGCCGTTGGTCAGCACCTTTCTCTCCTGGCCCTCCTGTGAGGACTTTGGTCTGCCTTATTACTTTCTTCATATTATTGATTTCTTAAACCGCGCCTCCTCGTCTGGCGAATATCGGGGTTGTACACAATCCCCGCTCTTCGCGAGGCTATTCTGGCTCGTGAAGAAACATCCAACCCCTGGTATTCGCCAGTCTTTTGATGATCTGTCAGGAATCTTTGGTAGGGCCCACCCTGGGGGCTATAAATATCATCCTGGGCCTCAGTTACGCACACCATCCTTCTCTCTCTTTTCCCTTTCTTCCCTTACTGTAGCTGTTGGGAGATGCCGCCTTCCAAAGAGGTTGGGGCTCGCCTAAAGGATGCCAGGGCTGGCGGATTACCTTTCGCGATGAGGATCCCCGCCTGGATGAACCGGTCGCTTCCCTCTCAGGCGCGGAAGGCAAAAAAGGCGAAAGCGGTTCGCCTAATTGGGGACGACTCCGTACTGCGGGAATCTTCCCCCGATAATCGTTCCCCTGAGAATGTTTGGACCATCTCTTCAACCAAGCCAATAAATTAGCCTCTATGATTCCTTTTTACTCGCAGGAGATTTTGTCGAACAAGGACGTTGGCGAGCTTGAAGGTGGATCTCGCAAAAGTCCGCCAGCGGACACGGATCTCGCTGGCAAAAATGTCGCGGGTATGCCCTTAATCTCGCATATTGACTTCTTCTGTTGACCCTCGGCTCCATATTTCCTGCTTCTTATAGTCTCGCCCCAGAAGACCCCGGCTCGCCAGGATTTGCGGCCGCCGTCTCCGCCCCTTCCCGACAGAACCGTGGATATGCCGGGGTTCAATCTTCTGGGGAGCCGGGACACTAGCGGCTCTCGACCGCCAAAGATTCCGCCGACCAACAGCGCGGCCTATCCTCCTGGCTTAGGAAAATCTCTCTACCCCCACTATGGAAACATCTTCCAGGGCCGCCCTGAGAGTTCTCTCCCCTTTTCGGGTAAGCATTCCGGCGTCCCCATGCCATATGCGAACTTAAACGGGTTATCTAACCTTTCTGTGATATTTTGCAGAGAATTCCGAGAATCCGCCCACCGATTCCGAGTTTGGGGATGAGGAGGTGTCCCCGCTTCCCGACCAAGTGGAAGACTTCTTAGGGGATCCGCGAGATCCTGAGATGTTGAAACGGCGAACTGCAGAGTTGCTTTAGAAACATGGTCGGATGCTGCTGGACCTCAGCCTTCAAGCGAGACGGGATAGAGAAGCCATCGAGGACAGGCATGCTGTCTTGATGGAGGAGTATGCGAGGCTCCGGGCCGCGAGACAACGTGATCACAATGAGACTGTTATGACGCCGGAGGTGCATATTGCGAGGATGAGGGATTACGCCTACCTCATGGACCGGGAGGGCCGTGCGGCCCAGGATTACCATAATTCCTGGGTACCACCGCGGTCCGGGGCGCGTGGTGGCGGTAGATGGAAATGGTTGCCCCACGATTCTCGCTAACTCCTATGTTTCTGTGAACTCTTATTATTTGTTAAGGCTTGTCGCTATGTTGGACAATCTCGTAATTATTTGCAACTTATATTTGTGAGTTCTCGCATAGTAGTAATTATTGATGGCCATCTATTAGTTCTCGCTCGCGATTTACATATCCGCGTCCTTCGCTTGTTATGCTATTCTCGAAACGAGCTGATCTGCTCTCACTAAAAATTATCTCGCGATGGCTTCCCTTCGCCATTTCGTTTGTTCGTGCTGCCTTCGCAAAGAATCTGCTTATGCTAATTTCGCAGGAAATTCTCGCCCACGCGATAATTTTGAAGACTGTTCGCGTTCTCGCGCGCGGTCCTGATGTGATGTTTTGGCTAACCGCACTCTGCGGCGCTTGGGCTTCTTCCCGCCCATTTACTTTGGCTATAAATAGGTTGTCCTTCCTGCGTCAACTACCGCATTTATCATCAACCTTCTTCTTCCACTACTCCGGAGCTCTCGCCCCTCTCCCTTTCTCGTGCTATTCTCTTCCTCGCAGGTCCTCAAGATGGTGGGTGACGTTGCCAAGTCGGATGGTCGGCGGAAGTGCGCTAAAGCTTTCGCCGATCATGAGTTCGCGAAATGTAATCTGACCGAGCAGGAGTACTTGACCTCGCTCGCCGAATACGTTCCCCCTGACTTCACGGCGCGCCGTCCTAGCGAGGATGAGGCGATCAATGCCCCTTTCACCGAGGAGCTAGCCATCCCCACCGCTCACTTAGCGGTTGGCTTGCGCCTCCCGCTATGGCCAGAAATACGCCAGGTACCCATCCTTTTCGCCTACTTCTACATCTTTCCAGATTAAATCTAGCTCGCAACATGCTAATCTCTCTTTGCTTTACTTGCCAGGTGTTCAAGCACTTTGGCGTCGTCCCGGGCTAGCTTACCCCGAACGCCATTGCGGTAATCGTGGTGTTCGCCTGTTATATGCGCAAGGAGCGCATCGACTTCAGCCTTCCTATTTTTTGGAAGCTGTTCTCCTTCCGCGCATATAAAGATGGGACCGCCTACTTGGTGGGCTCGGGTCCCAAGGTCGCCGAGACCGTAAACAAGGCCCACTACTGGGCTTAGAAGTTTCTCATCATCAAAGGGAACTTTGGCAACATCCCTTTCTCGCCCGTCCAGCACAGCGGGACCACCTACCGCCCACTGCTCTCGGCGGCCACGACGCCCCCTATATCATTTCTTCTGCAAGAAGAATTTCAATGTTGTCCATCTTCGCCGCAACCTCGGCTCGCTAGTCCCAGTGCTCGCCGGGGAAGGTAATGATCTCGCCCGTTAACTACCCTCGTTCTCTCCTTTTCCGCGCTAACTGTCGACCCTTCCCCTTTACAGGCGAGCGAGATCTACCCCTCAACCCCCAATATGAGAGCAGCCGAAAGTCTGCCTCCACCTTCGCTCTCGCGACCATGGGAGCGGAGGCTTGTCATGACTCCATCACCCCGGTTGCACCGTCTTATCGCAAGAGGACAGAGTACTCCAGCAGCCGGGGCCCATCCCCAAAATCTCCGCCGAAGAAAATAAGTAAGAAGAGCCAGGGATCGCTCGCCTCCTCTAAGGGAAAGGGGCACTCCGACGCTAACCCTGCCGATATCGATCTCGTTATCCTCTCTGGAGAGAGGGAGGTCGATGAGGAGAGCGATGAGGCTGCGAGGAATGCCGACCCTCCTATTCCAGTTAACCACTGGAATTTTGGCCTCGGCCAGAGGCGCAGGGACGAGACCGGCGAGCGCCTGGTGTGTTGGAAGCCGGAGGTCAACAGAGCTGACGTCTCTACTATCCTCCCCTCCTGGGTGGAGAAGTCGACCGTCAGTGGCCATGCCTTTGACTTCTCCTTCATCCTCTATGGGCGCGAGGATTCCGTGGCCTATAAGGATGAGACCTCGAAGACCATCGCCTATGAGAGCACGAGGTTTCAGCTGCACTCCGTTGAGCTCGCCCACATGACGGGAAGGCGATGCCTGCAACTGGAGCGACATAATATGGAACTCGCGAGGGCTTATCAAGTGCTCCTCGCCGAGAACGTGCGGCTGAAGGAGAAGCCGATCGCCGCAGGGAGTGGTGTGGTGAGTTACCTAGACCTCGTCACCTTCTCCTCCAACCATTTTGCTTCCTTACCTTATCTTTTACTCGCAGGATACCGAAGCTGCCGGAAGGGCTGACGCTCATATCTAAGGCCTAGAGGGCGAGGTGGCCGGGTTGAGAGCTCTTAATCGCGAGCTGTCCCGTGCAGCCGTCCCCCTTCCCCCTGCTGCCTGAAGGAAGAGCGGCGAGCGCGGGATGAGGAAATCCGTGAGGAGTCCATCGAGTCGGATTTTCCAGATGATGAAGGCGGCCGGCGTCCTGTCTGCCGACACGGCCGACCTCACTCTAGAAGACATCGTCCCAGACCTCTTCATTCCACTCCCGCCAGTGAAGAGTAGCGATGACGAGGAGGGGTTCACGAGTGATCCCTGATACTTGTAATTTTTGGCTTTAATTCTTGCTTCGTTTTGGGCTGGCGAGATCGCTGCTTCATATAAATCAAACCGTAAAATGGATATATGCATGTTTTTTGGCCTTGTATTGTGCTCGCTCTTTCAGCTATATTGTTTCTCATGTTGATATCTCGTTCTCGCTTACCTCAATATTCGTCTTCGCGAAGGTTGTTCTCATGCTGTTCATTCTCGCACATTATATTATCGGATAGATGGACATAGGACGTTTTTGGCTGCCCTGGCCTTTCGCCATTTTCCTTAGGATTATAACCCTTTAGGTACGCACTTTCCCCTAGGTCTCGCAAGGTACGTTCCTTCAAGGCGAGAGCTCGCCTCCCACTTTGTGCCGACGACCTCTCCGCCGAGTACTAGGTACCTCGGAGTGTTTAGGGACAGTTCTCGCCACCCCTATACTATCACGCGAAATTTTTCTTCTCGCCGAGCAAAATGGCCCTGGTCAGCGCCGAAGACTTGCCAACCTGAGGCTTACCAACCTGCCCTTATGAAAGACTCATCTCCATGCCAACCTCTCCAGAGATCAACCTGAACCCCCCATCTAGTGAGAGCCCGGTAGAGGAATCGATCTGGGGCATTCCAGCACCAATACTTGTCACCTTGCCAGCCTCTCCAGAGATCAACCTGTACCACCCCCCCCCCCCCCCCCACCCCCCCGTCTAATGAGAGCCCGGGAGCAGAATCGATCTGGGGCATTCCAGCACCAATACTTGTCACCATGCCAGCCTCTCCAGAGATCAACCTGTACCCCCCGTCTAATGAGAGCCCAGGAGCGGAATTGATCTGGGGCATTCCAGCACCAATACTTGTCACCTTGCCAGCCTCTCCAGAGATCAACCTGTACCCCCCGTATAATGAGAGCCCGTGAGTGGAATCGATCTGGGGCATTCCAGCACCAATACTTGTCACCTTGCCAGCCTCTCCAGAGATCAACATGTACCCCCCGTCTAATGAGAGCCCGTGAGCGGAATCGATCTGGGGCATTCCAGCACCAATACTTGTCACCTTGCCAGCCTCTCCAGAGATCAAGATCTGGGGCATTCCAACACTAATACTTGTCACCTTGCCAGCTTCTCCAGAGATCAACATGTACACCCCGTCTAATGAGAGCCCGGGAGAGGAATCGATCTGGAGCATTCCAGCACCAATACTTGTCACCTTGCCAGCCTCTCCAGAGATCAAACTGTACCCCCCGTCTAATGAGAGACCGGGAGCGGAATCGATCTGGGGCATTCCAGCACCAATACTTATCACCTTGCCAGCCTCTCCAGAGATCAACCTGTAACCCCCATCTAATGAGAGCCCGGGAGGGGAATCGATCTGGGGCATTCCAGCACCAATACTTGTCACCTTGCCATCCTCTCCAGAGATCAACTTGTACCCCCCATCTAATGAGATCCCGGGAGCGGAATCGATCTAGGGCATTCCATCACCAATACTTGTCACCTTTATTATCCTCGCATAGCAGTTATATCCATTATACAAAAAAGGTAAGATATTCAACAAACAATACAGTAAAAAACTTTCAAGGGTAGAATCGCTTCAGATCATCTCCACTTCTGGCTCGGCCAAGAGGTACCCCTTCCACATCCCGGAGGTGAACCCCCCCCCCCCCCCCCCCCGACTTGAGCACTTCGCTTACAATTTATGGACCCTCCCAGTTGGGGCTAAGCTTACCCACCGTGGCCCCTCTTCCAGCCGCGTCGACCTTCTTCAGGACCAGATCTCATTTCTGAAATTGCTTTACTCATATGTGCTTTTCAAAATATCGGGCATTCGTCGCTTGATTTCTCCTGCCTGATGGTGGCCAGGTCCCGAAGTTCTTCTACCAGATCCAAGAACATCCTCTGCTCCGCATCGTTAGCCACTAGCCATTCTTAATCTCCATCACCCGCAGCGATCACCCTGGGGGTCTTTACTTCGAACTCTATGGGAAGGATAGCTTCGGAACCATGAGAAAGTTTGAATGGGGTCTCCTCGGTGGCGGTATTCGGAGTGGTCCTCAAGGCCCAAAGGACAGATGGAAGCTGCTCCATCCAGTTCCCCCGGAGGTTCTACACCTTCTTCTTTAGTATGTTGACGATTACCTTGTTTGCCGCCTCCACCTGACCGTTGCTTCTCGGGTGGTGAACCGATGCGAACCTTAGGTCGATGCCGAGTTGGGTGCAGAAGCTAACGAACTCTTCGCTTGCAAATTACGGCCCATTGTCTGTCACTATAGCCAGAGGGAGCCCGTGACTACAAATTATCTCTCCCCACACAAAATTCCTTACCACTTGAGATGTTACCTTGGCTAGGGCCTTCACTTCTACCCATTTGGAGAAGTAGTTGATCATAACTAACAAGAACTTCCTCTGGCCACTGGCTTGTGGGAAAGGGCCAACCAGGTCCATTCCCCATATAGCAAAAGGCTAGGGGGCCGTGATGGTCCGGAGCCTCTGGGCCAGGAGGAGTTGGAGCGGCGCATAGAGCTGACACTTCGAACATCTTCTTGCGAACTCCGCCGCATCTTTGCTGAGAGTAGGCCAGAAGTAGCCTTGCCTCAACACCCTCCCCTCCAGAGTTCGGCTCCCGAAGTGACTTCCACACTCCCCGGAGTGGATTTCTTCTAGGACTCTCGGAACCTCCTCCTCGGAAACACAACGGGCCAGAAATCCCGAGAGTGTCTTTCGATGTAGTCCTCCTGCATGCAAAGAATAATAAGCTGACTTATACCTGAAGCATCGTCTATCTATGTCTTCTTCAGGGAACATCTCTGATGATAGGAAGGTGATGAAGGGATCCATCCACGAGGCCTGCTGATCCACCTCCATCAACTCTCCTTCCTCGATGGTGGGTCTGAAGAGTTCTGAAACCGTTCCTCCTGCTTGGGGACCGAACATGGCTAGGAGGTCCGCGTGTGTGCTCTCCTCTCTTGGCACGTCTTTGATGGAGAAAGTGCGGAATTGCCCGATGACCCCCTTGACCTTCTCCAGGTACCTCTGGAGGGTCGGGTCCTTTGCTTCATACTCTCCCTTGACTTGGTATGCTACCACCATGGAGTCCTTCGAGACCTCCACATTTTGTACTCCCAACTCCCGAGCTAACTGCAGGCCCGCTATCACCGCCTCGTACTCAGCTTGGTTGTTGGTAATCAGGAAGTGGATGTTCAAAGCTTGTTCGATCTTTGTCCCTTGGGGGCTCACCAAGATTATTATCCCTCCATAGGAGTGCTTTCCTGATGCGCCATCCACCAACATCTTCCAGGCCACCGAGGGGGGCGGGGGATTCATGCTCACCCACTTCGGTTGCGTAGTCAGCCATGAAGTCTGCCACCGCTTGGGCCTTGATTGACGTCCTGGGAATGAACATATCAACGAACTCACTCAACTCCACAGACCATTTCACCAACCTTCCCGAGTGCTCCACCCCTTCCATGACTAAGCGAAGCGGGTGATCAGTCACTACCTTGATAGAATGTGCCTGAAAGTAAGGTCGTAGCCTCCGGGCCGCCACTACCAACGCAAAGGCCAATTTTTCCAGAATCGGGTACCGGAGCTCCGCCTTCCTCAGCACTCGGCTGACGTAATAGATGGGGATTTGCCTTCTCCCCTCCTCCCGGATCAATACTGAACTTACTGACTCTGATCCTACCCCCAGGTATAGGGATAGGTCCTATCCAGTCTCGGCCCTTGGAGTAGGGGAGTTTGGGTGAGTTGCTCTTTCAAGGCCTGAAAGGCTCCCTCGCACTTCGGGGTCCATTCGAATTTTTTGTTTCCTCTTAACACCATGAAAAAGGGTGCACACTTGTTTCCCGCCTTAGAGAAGAACTGCTGTGTCCGGCCAGCTTTCCGGGGAAGCTCTGCACCTCCTTCGAATTTCTTGGAGATCCCAATTCCATTATTGCTCTGACCTTATCCGGGATAGGCTCCACCCCCGCCGGAGTGAGCAAGTGACCCAGGAATTTTCCCCTGCTAGCCCAGAAGACACACTTCAGGTGGATGAGCTTCATCTTATACTTCTGCAAGGTCCTAAAGGTCTCTTAAAGGTCTCGGAGGTGGGATTCAAGGTACCGACTCTTTACCATGAGGTCATCGACGTAGACCTCCAAGATTTTCCCCTTCTGTTCTCGAAAGACCCTGTCCATCTTTCTTTGGTACGTGGCACCTGCATTCTTGAGCCCGAAGGGCATCATCTTATAACAATAACACCCATCCCCAGTGATGAAGGAGACATCTTTGATGTCGGGGGGGGGGGGGGGGGGGGGGTTCATGCGAATCTGATGATAACCTGAAAAAGCATCTAAAAAAGACATTACAGGGAAACCGATGGCTGAGTCAACCAGCGCATCGATTCTAGGCAAGGGGTAGCAGTCTTTGTGGCACGATTTATTAAGCAAAGAAAAGTCAATACACATCCTCCACTTACCTCCCCCTTCTTCACCATGACCACATTAGAGACCCAGCCCGGATACTGGATCTCTGATACAAACCCCGCCTGTATGAGCTTACCCACCTCCTCTCAGATGGTTCCTTCCAGCTTGTCCGCTATGGCCCTCCTCTTTTTATGGATGGGGCAGGTGCCAGGATCGAGATTGAGGCGGTGGCAAGCCACATCTGCGTCGATCCCTGGCATCTTCGCGGAACTCCAAGCGAAGACATCCACATTCTCCTGAATGCAGACGAGAATCTGCTTCTGCTCCTCCAAACTGAGCTCCCCGCTGATCCTGACTTTCTCCACCACTCTGGCTCGGGTGGTGACTTCGAGCTCCACAACTTCCTCCACAGCCTCCAGCCGAGATTGTTCTCCCCAGTCTCCCCCTTGCTCCTGTCCTTCTTCCTGTACCTCCATCACCTCTTCCGCCCTTTCTTCCTGGGCTCAACCCTCTACCTCTTCCTTCTCTTCTTCCATCGGCTCCTCCGAACTTTCCTCCAACTCCACCTTCTGGTCTTCTCCTCCAAGTCCTGCCAACTCACCCATCTCCTGGTACCATTTCTCTGCCTCGGCCATCCAGGAGATGGTGTTGACAGCCATCACGTAGCACCGCCTTGCTACCTTCGGATCTCCTCTGATTCAGACCTGGACTCCTCCGTCATTGAACTTAAGGCACTGGTGGAAAGTGGAGGGGACACAGCGGAATGCACTGATGATCAGCCATCCGAAGATGGTGCTATAACTGCTGGGAGCATTCACTGTGACAAAGCGGCAGTTCCTGGACTGACCCCCAAGACCACATGGAGTCCTACTCCCCCTTCTACTTCCATTCTCTCCCCGGAGAATCCAAATAATGGACCATCCGAGGCCAACACACTTCGCGCCTCAACTTCCATCCCATCGAACGCCTTCTTGAAAATAACGTTAACTGAACTTCTGTTATCTACAAGGATTCGGGAAATGGTGAAGTTCTCGATCGCCGTCTAAATGACCAACGCATCGCAGAATGGGTCCTCATAACCCGACATGTCCTTCTGGGTGAAGGAAATCTTCTCTGTCGGGGGAGGGGCTAGGGATGTCGAAGCCACGCTACGATGGTAGATAGTATGGAGGCTCACCTTCCGGGATGCCTCAATCCCTACCCCCCCATAGATCACCCCGATCCCCCCTCGGGTCTCCAAATCGGCTAGGTCCTCGCACCTTTCCTCCTCCTCCTGAGGCTCAACCTCCTCAATCCTCACCGGCTGCTGCTGTCGTGGCGCAGGCACTCGGGCCCTTTTTTCTCCAGGAACTCCGGGCAGGTGGCCGTCGCGTGACCTTCCTCATCATGGAAGTCACAGTATGGCAGCGTCACCTCCCCCGCCTCAGCCTCCGCCATCCTATTCCTTCTTCTCCTTCCCGCTCCTACTTCTTCTCTCGCCTCTTCTCTCCTTCCTCTTCCTCCCCTTCCCGCCTGATTGTCATGGCCTGTTGGGGTGGGGGAGGCATCAGCCTCGGGCCCTGCCTCTATCCCAACTGATGGGGTCTTCCTTGACCCCCATAGAAGTTACCCCTCCCCGAGGCGTAACCCCTTCCCTGGCCTTGCATTCCTCCTCCATGCTTCCTCCACTCCCCCTCCGGGGCCCTGGGCTCCTCCCTTATCCTCACCTCTTGCTGTCTGACCTCTAGCTCACTAAGCTTTGCCAGCCTCTTGGTGAGTTCCAGGTTGTCTTCCTCACTCTCGACTTCCTCCTTCACCCTCTCCATCAGCTCCTCGTAGGAGATGGGGGCCTTCCGCTTTAGAGCCATTTTGAAGAAACATTCCCTCAGCTCGACCATGAAGGCAAGCTGGAGTGCAAACCCAGGCATCTCCTGAGTGAGCAGCACCTCCTCCTAGAACCGGTCCGCGTAGCGAGCCAACGACTCCTTTGGATCCTGCTTCACTTTGAAGAGAGACTATGTGTCCTTCTTCCTCTTCTTTGAAGTTGAGAATCGCAACAAGAAACTTCTGCGCAAATCCTCAAAATCGTAGATCGATCCTGTAGGGAGTTGATGGAACCAGTCCCTGGCCTTCTCATTAAGGGTGACGGCGAATAGCCGACACTTGAAAGCATTTGACATCAGCCTGATAGAGACCAAGTCCTCAAAAGACTGGAGGTGCTGGACACCCTATCCCACTCCCCGAACCCTACCGGGACGGGCGCAGAAAGCACCAGCTCGCAGAAGGGGCTTCCTCCTCCAGCCACCCTTTCTCGCTCCACACGGCCCCCGAGCTCTCTCGGCGGACTTGGGCTCGCGGGGACCGCGCTCATGAGAGCGGCACTCGCCTGAACCACCCCCACAGTCATTGCATCCTCCGGGCGCGTGCTCGCCGGCGCCGCGCTCGCCAGCGCTGTGCTTGCCGGCACAAAGCTCGCCGGGCTGGCGAACAGCACTCGCTCCTCTATGTCTTGCACTGACCCTCTGGCGACTTCCTTTCCGGCCCTTCCCCCCGGGGCATTCTCGCCAACCGCTGCTGGGGGAGGGGTCGCTTGAGGTGCTGGGGTCGCGAACTCACTTCGCAGCGCCACGATCGTGAGTACGAAAGTTTCAAGCACCTCCCTCCTGAAGTCTGCGAACATCCTCGGCGTCACCACCTGGGGTGACCCACTGAACTCCTCGCCTTGCTCTTTGTCTCCTACCATATCTCCTACTTAGAACTTTTTTGGACCAGCCACGCTCCACGCTCACCACACCAAAATGTTGAAACCAATTCCTTGGCCTCTTGTGGAGCTCGGGGCCCTCACCGAAATGAGGTGCAACTAGCCCTTACTGATCCCTCGGTGAATGTGGACTGAAGACTAGGAAAAGGACTGAGACCTTAGTCACAGTGTGGAGGCCCCTCTGCTAACCCAGAAGATCGTTGAGCGCTTCCCCTCCCAAGCCAAAGCTGAGACTTGGGCACCTTGGAGAGCTCTAGAAATGCTAGCCAAGGAGAGCCTGAGGAGAGAGAAGCTGAAGTGAAGTCCTCTCCAAAGGTGCCCTTTAGGTCTTATTTATAGGATTTCTGATCTGGCCTGCAAATAGCAGGATCCCGCCTTTTGATTTTACTATCTGAACCCCAAATTGGTCTGCTAACAGCCAAAATCTGCTGTTAGGAGAGGCTAAAGGCAGAACACCAAGGATAAAAGGGTAATTTGGCCCTATCAACCTATGAGCAATAAACTGCGAGAACACTACTGCCGAAGCTCTCGCGGGCCTTCTCGCGAGTCCTGCTCGCGATGCCTCTCCTAGGCGATCGCCATGCGAGGACCTAGCTTCCCCCCCTTTGACGGTATCTGCCGAGGTCTGTTCTCCCTAGCCTTCCTGCGAGACCACCTCTTGACTTCGTTGAACACAAAACTCATTTTGCTGAACACCGACGAGCTCGCCGAACGCGAAATGTTAAACTATTCGTCGACTGCCGTGACTGTCTGTTCGTCGACCGCTGAGATGGGGTTGAAGCAAGCCGTTCGTCAAATGCAGGGGGCAATTCATCAAACATAGAATTGAGTTCGTCGAACGTGAAGGCCCGGTCTCACAAGCCTTTCTGCAAGACCCCCCCTTTCTGTGAGACCGCCCCTTTCTGCGAGACCGCCCCTCTCTGCGGGACCGCCCCGCGACAGGTGAGCTCGATGAACACAGGAGAGTTTGTCGAACGCATAAGGGTTCGCCGAACACCCTTCGCAGAACCTGGTATTAGTCTCGCTCGCCTGACCGCGAGCCGTTGGTCAGCACCTTTCTCACCTGGCCCTCCTGTGAGGACTTTGTCTGCCTTATTACTTTCTTCATAGTATTGATTTCTTAAACCGCGCCTCCTCGTCTGGCGAATATCGCGGTTGTACAAGAGCGAAGATGTTCTGGTTGAATGAGGAACGACGTATGGGTGCAGTAGATGGTGTACCCCATGTTGGTTGGGCAGGCATGAAGGCCGTATTGACTGATCAATACGTTCCTACATACCCTCAAACGCAAATGTTTGATGAGTTAGCTTCCCTTAGGCAAGGGAATCGTTCGGTCGATGAGTACATGGAACCCCCCCCCCCCCCCCCCTCCGTTAGCTCTAAAACATAAAGGGTAAGTTCCGGTCCACTGACTCGAACTTAGTTGTCATTACCGCTAGGAATACATGAAACCCGTCCGGCGAGGGAGTGCCCGTAGGTAGGATTAGCAAGATGAATGCTACATTCTACACTTGTGGTATTCAGGGACATTACGCTAGTGAATGTCCAACTAAGCCCAAGCCCTTGGCCCTGTTGGATACGTCGACTGATTCCACCGAACTCACGTATGAGGCCGGTGAAGAAACTGAATCGGAAGGAGTGTCGAGCGACTTAGATGATGACGTCAATATGATGGTGATGAGATGTATTTTGGCTACTTCGCGTGCTTCGGATGATTGGAATAGGATGAATATTTTTCGCTAAATTTTAAGAGTGGAGAGAAGTGGTGCAAGTTGATCATTGATAGCGGTAGTTGTATGAACGTGATTTCTGAGAATGCGGTTACCCGGATGATGTTAGCCACTGAGGCACACCCTCATCCCTATAGGTTTCTTGGGTTAATAAGATAACCCTTCCAGCTGCGAAGAATTGTTTGGTACCCCTTACCATCATGGCTTATTCTGAAAAGGTTTGGTGTGACGTCATCCCCATGGATGCCTGTCATGTGTTATTAGGACGACCGTGGCTATATAACCATGATGTTACTCATTTTGGGTGTGCGAACACGTATGAGTTCAAGTTTAATGGAAAGACCATTATCTTGAAACCCACTGCACCTAAGGATCCTTCGGTCGCCTCTAAAGACACAATTGTGCCTGTAGAGAAAAAAACCAGATGCTTGATTGGTAAGAAGGAGTTCGCGCGCCAGACATTTTTGGATGGTGTCCTCTATGTGTTAGTTTGCTTACAAGCAAAGGAGTGTTGAAAATGTTGAAGTGGAAGTTAGAGGGTTTTTGGACCTGGGCGGTCTGGGAGAAGGTCGCGCGGACTGGCGAGGTCGCGCGACCTGGCGGGTTGTCCGGGCGGTCTGGCTGGTATCAGCCTAGCTGCGGTCTCCTGGAATGACTGCTGGTATCTGGTCCAAGGCGGCAAGGTGGAAGCCGCGCGGTCTGCCTCTGACCGCGTGGCGGGTTGTCCTCCTCTAGGCTGTGGTGGTCTGGTGTGACCGCACAGGGTAGTCCAGGTTCTCTGGTAGTATTCGCGGGCTAAGGAAGTTAGTCGCGAGGTCTCAGTGCGCGGTCTCAAGAGGAGGCTGGTATGCGAGCTGGTTGCTGATTCGCGGTCTCAGGAGGAGATCGGCATGCGGACAGGAGTTCGCAATCTGATGGCGGACTGGCTGTGTTCGCGGTCTCGAGCGAACACAGGTGGTGAACAGCTTCGGGAGGTCTGGCGAGCTCTTTGTAGAGTCGCGGTCTGCTGTGAGAGCGGCGGTCTCTCATGGTCGATGTTGAAGTTGGCGAGTTCACCAAAACGAAGCAGGAGCATGTTGCTGATCGCGCGGGTTGTCCGGTCAGGTCGCGCGGTCTGGAGGGTGGTGATCCTATCTCATAGGGTGGTGACTGGATCAGGTCCCGCGCCTATAAATAGGAGCCATTGTAGCAGCATAAAGAGAGACACCAAGTGTAAGCTGAGTCCGGCTTGTTCCTGCGGTCTGTTTTATTCTGACCGTGCTGTCTGCTGATTGAATTCCTTTTGTGCAGCTTCTGCGGATAGTGCGGGCAGCAGCGTTCACCTCTTCCTCTGAAAGTGTTCGGGCGGTCTGCGGCTTGGAGTTGTGGTGCTGGAGTTTGGGAGAATCAGGAGGTTGGAAGAAGTGGGCGGCTTGATCAGCGAGTTGGTGGGGTTCTGTGATCGTCAAGTCGCTGCGGTCTTGCAGTGTGTTGAAGTCGCAGGGAGGTCGCGCGGTCTGGAGCGGTCTCAGTTATCTCCATTTCCTTGTATTTCTTTTTTTGTGTTTGTGCTGGCGAAATCATGTCTCGCCAAGCATGTCTTGCCCTGTAATGAAGTTTTATGCTATCAATAAAGATCACATATTTGCCTGAAGATTGTTTCTGGTTGCTTTGGCTAGTATCTCTTAGTTGCATAATCGATTCCTGCTTGCTCTCACAAGGTCCGAGAAATTTTCACATGGTATCAGAGCCAGGTTGGAGTGGATAGAGCAGGTTGCAACTTAGAGTAGCCATCGCCTTTGTGAAGAAGGAACCAGTGGAAGAGCAATGGAAGGTGGATATTCAAGAGGTCTTGGTATTTAGATGCTTACATCGACTAACTTCAAGAAGTGGAAGTCGTGTATGCAGAGCTATCTTCTGGGTGAGGACCTATGGAAAGTTGTTGGAGGAAATGAGACAGAAGAGCTGAAGGCAACGGAAGCTGGTGATAACGGTCCGGCTGTAAGGGAATGGAGGAAGACCAATGCCAAGGCCGAGTTCACCTTGAAGCGTGCTATTTCACCTGATCTCTTTGATCACATCTTGGGGTGTGGATCGGCTGCAGAGATCTGGAGAGCCCTGGATGGGCTGTTTAACAAGAAGAATGTAGCGAGACTATAGTTCTTGGAGAATGAGCTGGCAAGGTCGGCTCATGGTGATCTATCTATCTCAAACTTCTTTCTGAAGATGAAGAACTTGTGTGCTGAAATTTCAGCACTGGATCCTGATGAGCCTATCTCTGAGGCGAAGCTGAAGAGGCACATCATCCGCGGCTTGCAGAAGGAATATGTTGCCTTTGTAACGTCGGTACAGGGATGGGCAAATCAGCCGTCTCTGTTGGAGCTGGAGAACTTGCTTGCTTCGCAAGAAAGCTTGGCAAGACAGATGGCGGGGTTGTCAGTGACTAGGGGAGATGGCGAAGTGCTCTTCTCGGGGAAGAAGAAGAAGTGGGATAAGAAGAAGAAGACAACCGGAGGCTTTGGGCCTTCAACTTCTGGGCAGCAGGAAAGGGGATATGCTCCCAAGGCTGACGGGAAGAAGAAGGGAGAAGGTCCGAAGTGCTATAAGTGTGGCAAGTTTGGCCACATCAGGAAAGATTGCAGAGTGGTCACTCAAGCAGGGCAAGCTGCGGAGAAGGAGGAAGCTGAGGTCAGACATGTAGATGGAGGATGGGGAGGAGCCTTCTCGGCTTCTGTTGGAGCTTCGGCTCCTTTCAACTATCTGGAGGACTGGATCGTGGACTCGGGGTGTGGTCATCACCTCACCGGAGACGGGACCAAGCTTTCTTCTGCACAGCCCTACACAGGTAACAATGCAATCATTACTGCTGATAATACTGTGCATCCAGTAGAGAAGGTGGGGGTTGTTTCTTTGGGCAGTGATAGAGGGCCACTTACTTTGAAGAGTGTCTATCATGTGCCCGGAATGAAGAAAAACCTCTTCTCCGTGACTAACGCTGTAGACGCTGGGTATCACGTTCTGTTCGGCCCAACAGAAGTGAAGTTTCTACGTAATGTTGAGCCGTGAAGGCCGAGGTCATTCATGTCGGGAGACGGGCAAAGGACTTGTTCGTTTAATCGACAAGTTCCTACGTCGACAAGATGAAGACGAATGATGGTGCCGTTATATGGCATGAGAGGTTGGGGCATGTAGGGATGGACAAACTAAAAGCTATGGCGGTGAGAGGTCTGGTCAAGGGCCTGCCAAGTCTATCTTCCTACGGAGAAGGTCATGTTTGCGCGGGATGTCAGTTCGGCAAGTCTCATCGACTACCGTTTGACAAGTCGCAGACAAGGTGTAGTGTGCCGTTGGAGTGCATCCACGGTGACTTAATGGGACCGACTGCTACCCCAAGCCTCGGAGGCAGCAGGTATATGCTGGTGTTGATCGACGATTACACCAGATATGTCTGGGTTTATTTTCTAAAGGAGAAGGCGGAGGCGTTCGCCAAGTTTGTGGAGTTCAAGGAGCTCGTGGAAGGTCGGCTGGGACTGCGGGTGAAGAAGCTGAGGACTGACAACGGAGGGGAGTTCACCTCTAGTGAGTTCTCTAGTTTCTGCAGGAAGGCGGGCATCCGGAGGGAGCTTACTTGTGCGCATACTCCACAACAGAATGGAGTTGCGGAACGGAAGATCCGTCATCTGATGGAGACCTGCAAGTGTTGGCTGCATGCCAAGAGTATCCCAAAGTCCTTCTGGGCGGAGGGAATGTCTTGTGCTGCTTACGTCATCAACCGGATGCCTCTTAGTCCCATCAACATGTTAACTCCGCATGAGATGATGTTCAAGGAGAAGCCAAGCGTGGCACACCTTAGGGTGTTTGGTTCCACCTGCTACGTGCATGTTCCAGATGCTCTTCGGACGAAGCTAGATGCGAAAGCAAGGAAGCTAGTCTTCGTGGGATACGATGAGCGGAAGAAAGGATGGAAGTGCATGGACCCTGAGACGCGGAGATTTGTTGTATCTCGCGACGTTGTATTTGATGAGGTGACATCTTACAAGGGGTCTTCTGGAGTGGAGCTACCAGAGAGCAGGGTGGAGGAGCCGGAGCAAGCAGTGGAAGATCTTCAGGTGGAGCTACCTGTATCGCCAGGTGGTCCATCTCCTTCTAGTTCCGAGACGGGGGCTTCTGGTTCAGGGAGCAGGGGGAGCAATGCTCCTAGCACGTCTGGAAGGGGATCTAGGGAAGAAGCAGCTGAAGACAATGCGGTTCAGGGGAAGGAGCTGAGGAGGTCGAAGCGATCGATCATTTCCCCTGATCGCTATACAGGAGGAAACGCAGTGAGCTTCGTCTCATGTTTCTTCGCTGGTCCCTTGGATGAGAGGGAGCCGTCGAGCTTTGAGAAGTCCAAAGGCGTGAAGGAGTGGGACGTTGCGATGCAAGAAGAGATGGCAGCTCTCGAGAAGAATGAGACCTGGTCTCTTGTGCCCAAGCCCAAGGGCACCACTCCCGTGACATGCAAGTGGGTCTACAAGCTGAAGAAGAAAGCTGACGGCAGTATCGAGCGGTACAAGGCTCGTCTTGTAGCTTGGGGGTTTTTGCAGCAATACGGTGAAGACGACGATGAGACATTCAGTCCGGTGGCAAAAATGACTTCAGTTCGATTCATCATTGCCTTGGCGGCGTTCAGTGGATGGGAGATCTGGCAGCTCGACGTCAAGAATGCCTTCTTGTACGGCGAGATTGACAAGGACATCTTCATGGCTCAGCCACCAGGTTTCGTGTCTGAAGATTTTCCGGAGCATGTCTGCAAGCTGAAGAAGGCCCTGTATGGGTTGAAGCAAGCGCCGAGGGCGTGGTACGGGAAGATCGCAGAGTATATCTTATTCTGTGGATTTGTTGCTTCAGACTCGGACTCAAGCTTTTTCGTCAAGAAGAGCGGGGAGCTTCAGGTCATCGTGCTGCTGTACGTCGACGATATGATCGTGACGGGGAACTCAAAGGTGGAGGTAGCTAGGCTTCGGGCTGAGCTATCTATCAGGTTTGAGATGAAGGATCTGGGGGAGCTTCACCATTTCCTTGGACTTGAGGTGCAGAGGAAGGAAGGTGGAGTGCTGGTGACCCAGGCCGGGTATGCGGAGCGGATCGTGGATCGATTCGGCATGAAGGAAGGGAAGTGCACCTCCACACCTCTAGAGAAGGCTATGAAGCTTCGAAAGGATGAGGGGAGGATTATGCAAGATCCGTTGGTGTTCCGAGCACTGGTTGGGAGCTTGATCTATCTGACGATCACAAGGCCGGATATTGCATATGCAGTAGGCAGAGTGAGTCGGTATATGGCGGAGCCACGGGTACCTCATCTGCTAGCGGCCAAGAACATTTTGAAGTATGTCAAGGCGACCTCGGACATGGGTCTCCTGTACAGGAGGGATGCGGGCTTCGAGGTGCATGGATATATGGATGCTGATTACGGGGGAGATTCGGATGATCGGAAGTCGACATCTGGATTCGTCTTCATGGTGGGCCCTACGGCTATACCATGGTGCAGCAAGAAGCAGGATTCCGTATCGGTCTCCACCACAGAAGCGGAATACAAGGCTTCGGCCTTGGCAGCTCAGGAAGCCATCTGGCTTAGGAGGTTGGTGGGAGACATCCACAAGGAGGTTCGGGAGCCGACTCTGCTACGCGGTGACAACGAGAGTGCTCTCAAACTGGTAACCAATCCAGTCTGTCACTCGAGGACCAAACATATCGAGATTGAGCACCACTTCATACGGGAGAAGGTGCTGGAGGGATCACTTTCGGTCGGGCATGTGCGGAGTGCGGACAATGTCGCAGACATCTTCACAAAGGCGCTGGCGAAGGGGCCGTTCACACGGCTAAGGGAGTTACTTGGACTGGTTTCAACTTCCCACTTCAAGGGGGAGTGTTGAAAATGTTGAAGTGGAAGTTAGAGGGCTTTTGGACCTGGGCGGTCTAGGAGAAGGTCAGGCGGACTGGCGAGGTCGCGCGACCTGGCGGGTTGTCCGGGCGGTCTGGCTGGTATCAGCCTAGCTGCGGTCTCCTGGAATGATGCTGGTATCTGGTCCAAGGCGGCAAGGTGGAAGCCGCGCGGTCTGCCTCTGACCGCGTGGCGGGTTTTCCTCCTCTAGGCTGTGGCGGTCTGGTGTGACCGCACAGGGTAGTCCAGGTTCTCTGGTAGTATTCGCGGGCTAAGGAAGTTAGTCGCGCGGTCTCAGTGCGCGGTCTCAGGAGGAGGCTGGTATGCGAGCTGGTTGCTGATTCGCGGTCTCAGGAGGAGATCGGCATGCGGACAGGAGTTCGCAACCTGATGGCGGACTGGCTGTGTTCGCGGTCTCGAGCGAACAAAGGTGGTGAACAGCTTCGGGCGGTCTGGCGAGCTCTTTGTAGAGTCGCGGTCTGCTGTGAGAGCGGCGGTCTCTCATGGCCGATGTTGAAGCTGGCGAGTTCACCAAAACGAAGCAGGAGCATGTTGCTGATCGTGCGGGTTGTCCGGTCAGGTCACGCGGTCTGGAGGGTGGTGATCCTATCTCATAGGGTGGTGACTGGATCAGGTCCCGCACCTATAAATAGGAGCCATTGTAGCAACATAAAGAGAGACACCAAGTGTAAGCTGAGTCCGGCTTGTTCCTGCGGTCTGTTTTATTCTGACCGTGCGGTCTGCTGATTGAATTCCTTTTGTGCAGCTTCTGCGGATAGTGCGGGCAGCAGCGTTCACCTCTTCCTCTGAAAGTGTTCGGGCGGTCTGCGGCTTGGAGTTGTGGTGCTGGAGTTTGGGAGAATCAGGAGGTTGGAAGAAGTGGGCGGCTTGATCAGCGAGTTGGTGGGGTTCTGTGATCGTCAAGTCGCTGCGGTCTTGCAGTGTGTTGAAGTCGCAGGGAGGTCGCGCGGTCTGGAGCGGTCTCAGTTATCTGCATTTCCTTGTATTTCTTTTTTGGTGTTTGTGCTGGCGAAATCATGTCTCGCCAAGCATGTCTTGCCCTGTAATAAAGTTTCATGCTATCAATAAAGATCACATATTTGCCTGAAGATTGTTTCTGGTTGCTTTGGCTAGTATCTCTTAGTTGCATAATCGATTCCTGCTTGCTCTCACAAGGTCCGAGAAATTTTCACAAGGAGGACGTGTCTACGTTTGAGAGTTTACCGCCCGCGCTGTGGAATCTGTTGGAAGAGTTTAAGGATGTATAGCCGGATGAGTTACCGCCTATGTTTCTTCCCTTGCGCGGCATACATCATACTATAGATTTCATTCCGGATTCGTCGTTACCCAACGTTCCTCAGTATCAATTAAACCCTTCCGCACACCTAGAGTTACAAACGCAAATTACTGACTTGTTACAAAAGGGGTTCTTCCGTCATAGTAAGAGTCCATGTGCTGTTCCGGAATTGCTTGCTCCTCAGAAATATGACTCTTGGAGGATGTGTGTGGATAGCCGAGCTATAAATATAATTACTATTAAATATCGATTTCCAATATCTCGTTTGGACGATTTGTTGGATATGCTAGACGGAGCCACGATCTTTTCAAAATTGGATCTTAGGGGTGGCTACCACCAGATTCTAATTACAGAGGGTGACAAGTGGAAGACAACCTTTAAATCTAAAGATGGGCTCTACGAGTGGTTAGTGATGTCGTTTGGGCTTTCCAATGCCCCTAGTACATTTTCTAGGATGATGACATATGTCTTCCAACCCTACATGGGAACATTTATTGTGGTATATTTTTATGATATTCTCATTTTTAGTACTTTTTGATGATATTCTCATTTTTAGTACGTCTACCATTGATCACGAGTCTCACTTGAGGACTATCCTAGCAACGTTACGTGCAGAAAAAATTATTTGTCAATATTAAAAAATGTACTTTCTATGTTACGTCCGTAGAGTTCCTTGGCTATATTGTGAGTTCGAAGGCATACATGTAGATCCTAAGAAGATCCAAGCCATCAAGGATTGGCCGAAACCCACCAATGTTCGTGACATTCGGAGCTTCCACGGCTTAGCTATGTTTTATCGCCGATTCATTCGTGACATTAGTTGAATCATGGCACCGATTACGGAGTGCATGAAAAAGGGTGATTTCACTTGGACGAAATCGGCGACTAAGGCTTTCCAAATGATAAAGGATAGGATGTCAGAAGCTCCTCTTTTGCGGTTACCGGACTGTAGTAAGGTTTTTGAATTGTCTTGTGATGCGTCTGGGATCGGTATTGGAGGCGTGTTGAGTCAGGAGGGTCATCCTGTTGGGTACTTTAGTGAGAAACTTGCGGGTCCGAAGTTGAATTATCTAATTATGACTGCGAATTTTACGCCGTTATTCATTGCCTCCAACATTGGCGGCATAATCTTCTCCCTAAGGAGTTTGTTATCCAATCCGATCATGAGCCATTGAGATTTGTCAACTCCCAAAGTAAGGTCACACCGCGATATACTAAATGGGTCTCCTATCTTCAGGAGTACACCTTTATCATAAAACATCTTAAGGGAAATCTAAATCGTGTTGCGGACGCCCTTAGTCGCATTTCTTTATTATTATCCACGTTAGAAGTGAAGGTCATTGGGTTTGAACGCATTATGGACGAATATGTTCATTGCCCATATTTCAAGGATCTCTATCTATCCGCGCAAGGCGACGCACCTACTACAATTTCTACGTATTATATCCCTGACGACTACTTATTTAAGCATGCCAAGATATGTATCCCTCACTAGTCCCTACGCCATTTCATCATTTGGGAATTGCATAGTGGCGGACTAGGTGGTCATTTTGGGCATGACAAGACCATCACGTTAGTAGAGGATACGTTTTATTGGCCGGGCCTTAAGTCAACGGTGCATAAAATTCTGGGGAGTTATCGCACGTGTCAATTAGCTAAGGGCAATAAAACGAACGCGGGACTTTATACCCCTATTCTGATTCCTTCCGTTCCTTGGGATGATATTAGTATGGATTTTATTCTTGGTCTTCCCGTCACGTTTAGGCGTCATGACTCCATTTTGGTGGTCGTCGACCGGTTCTAAAAAATGGCTTATTTTATTGCAAGTAATAAGACCGATGATGGGACGCACGTAGCTAAATTATTCATTAAGGAAGTGGTTGGCCATAGGGTGGCCCTAGGACTATTGTCACTGATCGGGACGTGAAGTTCACTAGTTATTTTTGAAAGACCCTATGGCGGATCATGGGCACCAAGCTCTTGTTTTCCTCGACCTACCATCCACAGACGAATGGGCAAACGAAAGTGGTCAATAGAAGTTTGGGCAGTTTACAACATTGTCTGGTAGGTGACCATAAGGGTACGTGGGATCTCCTCCTTCCCCATGCTCAATTAGCATACAACTTGATGTGATGATTCGGCAAGTGCACCGGTCGCGCAAGTAATAATAATGGGGAAAATCCCCGAGTGTCGGTCTCTTGAGGAACACAGTAAGGTGGAGTTTATTATCGAGGAAGGACTTGAGATTGAAGTCCTTGAATCGGATGGGATGCGGGGGAGTTGGGTTGGCTTTTGGAAAATAAAATAAAAGCTATCAACTACTCCTATGCAATGCCGCTATGCAATGCTTCGCTTGGCGGGATGGAGACTAGGCAGGCCTTGAGCGCGCTGCGTCGAAAGGGTGGATGGACGAGTAGGCAAGCGGAATCGAACTATGCAGGCCTTGAGCGCACTGCTTCGTTAGGCGGGATGGAATACGGGCCGCGATGCCATGCTTCGGTAGGCGGATGGACGAGTAGGCTAACGGAATGAGGGTCGCAAGCACCTCTTCGACAAGCACGCCACTAGCAATTGCTAGTGCGGCACCGGACGTGACGGCGGGATGGAGGATGGAATGGGGCGCACCTCAAGCACACAAATAAACAAAAAGGGTATATCACATAGACATGAAATAACTTTAAATAGCAAGGTCTATAGTGTTCTTCATCAAAATACAAAAGATCTAACTATTACAACAATCAATAAGAGGAGAACAAGGCAAGAAATCGACCGAATCCGAAGGCTCGTTGGAGATTCACGGTTGGAATCGCCGGGTTGTCAATCCGCGTCCAAGCTCGGTCCGCAGCTATGTCCGGGGTAGAGAGAGCTGTCACGACTCTCTAATGAACCCGTCTTCTTCGTGTCACGATCCGGTAGAGGTTGCAAACTTCCTCTTGCTTGATGGCAATGGCGGCTAGGTCTTCCTTTGGAGCTCTTGGATGAAGGAGGAGGCCGAGAGGAAACTCCGGCTCAAGATTGGCGTGAAGAACAAGCCCGGAGCACCTCTAGATGGTGGGCGACGATGGAGGGGCGAAACTGGCGCGGAACAGCGGAGCTGGGAGTGAAAACGGCGGTCGGTCCGACCTAAATCGCGAGCAGGTCGATTTATAGGCGCTGGAATAAACAGTGTGCACGGTCAGTGGCGCACGACCAGTGGTCGTGCGCACTAGAATTCGGTGATCGTGCGCTCTGCCTGGACGGAACCTGCAAAGACAGAAATTATGAAATAACATGTTCGCACGACCAGTGGCGCACGACCGGTGGTCGTGCGCACTATCATAGGTGGTCGTGCGCACTGATTGAAACAGAACTCAAGAAATTGATGATAAGCGCGCACGAACAGTGGCGCACGACCGGTGGTCGTGCGCACTATCATAGATGGTCGTGCGCACTGCACCAAACAGAACTCATAAAAAAGGGTTAAGTGCACACGATCAGTGGCGCACGACCAGTGGTCGTGCGCAATAGAACCGGTGATCGTGCGCAGTGTTCCTGTGCAGAATTGCACCGGAAACACCTGCACGACACCTGTTCCAGCGTACGACACCAGTCTAGCCACTGAAAGTGGGACTTAACATCGCAAGAAAACTAATAACAAAGAAAGATACGAAATAACACCAAAATGGGCCTAGAAGTGCACATAGCAAGTGATAACAAATATAAGCTAAAACAAGGCTAAAGTGCAGTGGAATGACTAGATAAACGGCCCAGATGAGTCCATATATGTGTATATAATCGGGACTCATCAGTGACCATAAGGGTACGTGGGATCTCCTCCTTCCCCATGCTCAATTAGCATACAATAATTCCAAAAATAGGTCTACAGGGTTGTTGGTGATTAAAATTCCGCTTGCACGAAATAAAATCCAAACTAGCAATCCGAGAAGGCAAGTATACCTATCGAATTGTAGTATAGGAACACAAGTGTCGTATTAAAATCCGAGAACCGTTGATTACTTATACTCAAACAAAATACTATTATTTTATCTTAATAATTTTTTGGAAGGTTTTGTCTGCTAAGTTGAAATAAAAGCTGGATAAAAGTACGGCTAAACGATGATTAAGAAATAGCACTCGATCTTGACTTACTTCGGCCTAAGTTGATCAAAATTCAAAAGCAAACTTAAAACTTAATAAAGTAAGGGCAGCTTGACCGTGGGGGTTCCTATAGTTTGAACATGCTTCTCTCGAAGATATGCCCAACTGAGTTTAGGAAAATCCGACCGAACTCTCGTCCCGTATTCGAATACCTAAAACTCGCTTTAAGTGGTGAACCCCGCTATTGGGTTTGACTCCAATCCAGGAGATTTACGTCATTCTCTCTCGAGAAATGTGTGTAACTCTCTTTACTCTTAAGTGCTCACTTCAGACTATCGGCCTCTCGGCTAGCCAAGAATGAAAGCAAAGGTGGGGATTATATATCGATAATATAGCTCCACTAAATTTTAATTAAGAGTAAATCTAAGGCCCAACACTTTAGAAAGTGAAAGAAGACTAAAGGATCATAACTTGATCAACTCATCCTCAGATCATCAAGATCGAGTACTATGAGGATTTAGTTACTCATGGTGGAGGGGTAGGAGAGAGAAATGATGAAGATTTTAAGAGAACAAAAACATACAATTTTTATTAAACAAAAGTTCAACTGAGATTACATTTGCATGGAAAGCCTACTAAGCATTAGTAATACACTATAAAAGGAAATTACAAAGGCATTACAACATTCATATGAAAACTAGAAAAGGAAATGCATTGAAATAAGAGAGAGAAAGAGAATAAAATGACATGAAAATAGAGTAGTAGCACTAGTTCTCTGTCCAAAAACTGAATGGGGAAAGCTTGGAGGTCATTTCAATTTATAGAAATTTTTCTGCCTAGGTCACGCCCTAGGCCACGCCCGTGACTGAGGGCGTGACATTGTTTAATCAATTCTGCGGCTTGGATCAGGTTCGGCGCACGATTCTGACGCGATTTGATGGGTCACGCCCTAGGTCTCGCCCGTGACTGAGGGCGTGACCATTTCGGTGGTTAGTCGGGTCATGGGCGCTGGCGGCTGGCTGACGTGGCAGTCACGGGCGTGACTGGAAGCACGCCCGTGTAACAGTGGCGTGACCAATTCGGTGGTCAGCTTTTCGAATCTGAGCTGTTCACGGGCTGGTTACAGGCGTGGCTTGCGTGTCACGGGCGTGACTTGTGTGTCACGGCCGTGTACTTTGGGCGTGTCTGACCAGATCTTCTGAATTATGTTGGCAGCAGCTTAACTGGAAACAGCAACTTACACGCCCTAGGTCACGGGCGTGACCTAGGGCGTGACTTAGGAAATTTTGCATTTTTGACCTGAAAATTCAGAAAACTTAAGTTAGCACTAAAAATATGAAAATGAACCAAAATTGCATTTAGGTAAACAACAATAAGCAAAAAGTAAGAGTAAATAACCTAAAAAATAACCTAATTAAACTAACTAGATTTAGCATTATCAAATTCCCCCAAGCTTACACTTTGCTTGTCCCCAAGCAAAGAAATATGCTTTTGCTAATAAAACAAAATGACTAATCAAAAAGATGTAATTATGCTAAACACGAGTACCTTGCGAAATTCCAAGTAGGGAGAATAGTGAAAAGGAAACCTAAAATAAGTACTTTATTTAAGATTAATTTTTATACCCTTTACTAACAAAAATTAATCATCCAAAATTTTAACTAAAAAGTTTTAAAATAAAATTGAGCAAAGTAACAAGTGAGATAGTGCATTGAATTGTTACTAAACCCTAAGAGACAAATTATAATTATATCATTCTAAGAACAAGGATCTAAATTCATACCCAAGACTTAACTATTCTACTTTTCTTCTTTACTTAGCTAAAGCAAATTTAGGAGCATGAATCAAGAGGACTTAATTAGGACCGAAATGTTTGGTTTAGGCATATGATTTGGAATGGAAATCGAAGATAAAAGTGATTGCTATAATCACACTAAACCATAAACATGAGTTTTATAAAATTTTTGATATGAATGATAAGAGGCAATCCTTCATTATAAGCATATAGCATATTTTCTTTCTTTCTCTTTCATAGCCATTTTTTTTTATTTTAAAATTTTGGCAAAGATACAAATATGCTTAAAATATCTTCTTTTTGAGCAAATTCTTTTCTTTGAAGCTCTCCATGCAATAAACCAATCACACTCTTTTAGAACTTTAAATAAAACTCAAAGTGTTAGTGTGATTCAAATAGGTTTGGAAATTTTGGCTTTGGTGAAAAATTTGATAAGTGGAGGTGACAATAAAACATGGGAAAAGACTCAAAAGAGGCTAACAAAGGGTTTCTTGTTAAGGGTTGGCATGAAGGCTCAAACTTAAAACAAAAATGGCCTAAATCATTTTCATTGCTCTCTAAATTTATTTAAAGCATGAGTTTTGAAGGATTTCAAAAAGTAAGCCCTAGATATTAAATAAAGACTAATGAACTTATCCTGAAAATAAGAATAATAAGCGTCTAGGATTATTCACATTTACTACACAAATCAAAAGTTAACCTTGCAAAATATATCTAAAAATGAAGAGAAAAATAGTGGATGAAAAATTTTTACGAAAGTAAAGAAGATAAAAGAGAAAACGATAAGGAAAGTACAAGATTTTAGAAAAAACTTTTCAGATTAACATGCTACCTAGAATTAGAACACTACATGAGTCAACAATTTACTTGTGAAACATAATTAAAAGTAGGATTAGAAATTTTGAAATTAACTAAGGCTATATAAAATATTTTGGGAAAAACAAAACATAAAGCAAGGGGTACTATTGATTTTACCAAAATCTAATTTAGACTACTAAAACAAAAAAAAAGAAGGCATTCTCCCCCAAGCTTACGATAGACATTGTCCTCAATGGAAAAGGAGAGTGAAGGAAGGGGTAACTAAGAAAAGAAATTAAAACTGAAAAACTGAAACAGGCACTTCCCTTGATTTATGGGCTTGAAAGGATGTGTGATGCCGCTCCCCCTTGTTGGCACTTTGAATCTTCATGAAATATTATCTTGAATTTTTCTTGAAACCAGTAATGTTGAAGCAGGCGATCGCCGAAGTAGAGAGTATCGGAGCCGCCCAGGGCCAAAGAAAAATTAAAACAACAAATTTTAAAAACCTTGGGTTGCCTCCCAAGAGCGCCCTCTGTTTAATGTCGTTTGAGCTCGACTAAAAGAATATAGTTCAAAAGTTAATCCAAATTATTACAGTCCAGACAAAAGAAGTTTTTCACTGTCCATGTCAACATTGTCACCAGAAAAATAAAGTTTTAGACGATGCCCATTAACCTTGAAATCACCCTTATCTGGGTGTGATATCAAAACAGTTCCATACGGATAAGCTTCCTTTACATTAAAAGGACCTGACCATCTAGATTTTAATTTTCCAGGAAATAAACGTAGACGAGAATTATAAAGTAATACTTGGTCGCCTGGTTTAAATGTTTTCGGGTGCCTTAAATTTTTATCGTGAAAGCATTTCGTTCGTTCCTTATATAATTTATTATTTTCATACGCATTGGAGCGCCACTCATCGAGTTCGTTGAGTTTGAATTTTCGAAGATCGGCGGTGGAGTGGGGATCAAAATTTAAAAATTTAAGGGCCCAGAAAGCACGATGTTCTAATTCGACCGGTAAATGGCACGATTTCCCATATACTAACCGATACGGTGTACAACCGATGGCGGTCTTGTACGCTGTTCGGTAAGCCCATAGAGCATCGTCTAATTTATGTGACCAGTCCTTACGTGAGGTGGAAACAGTTTTTTCTAAAATACGTTTGATTTCTCTATTCACTACCTCGACCTGGCCGTTAGTTTGGGGGTGGTAAGCAGTTGAAAGCTTATGTGTAACGCCATATTTTAAAAGTGTTTTTGCAAATTGTGCGTTACAAAAGTGCGAACCCCTGTCGCTAACGATGGCCCTAGGAGTACCGAATCGAGAAAATAATTTTTTTAAGAAAATAATAACGACTCGGGAGTCATTGGTAGGAAGAGCTTGGGCCTCTGCCCATCGAGACACGTAGTCTACCGCAACTAAAATGTATTTATTACCATGGCTAGAAGGAAGAGGACCTACAAAATCAATTCCCCAAAGGTCAAAAACTTCGCACTCGAGGAAATAATTTTGCAACATTTCATTTTTATTTGAGATATTTCCAGCCCGTTGGCAGCTATCGCACCGTCTCACAAAAGATTGGGCATCTTTAAAAAGGCTAGGCCAATAAAAGCCTGCACTTAGCACTTTGTGAGCGGTCCGATTGGCTTGATAGTGCCCACCAGTCGGTCCTTCGTGTAAGTGTTTGAAAATATTTTGTCCTTCTTCGAAAGAAACACATCTCCTTACTACTTGGTCTGCACAAACTCGAAACAGATACGGGTCTTCCCAAAAATAATTCTTCAGGTCAGAGAAGAATTTCTTCTTTTGCTGATAGGAAAATTCTTTTGGGAGGACTCGAGCTACTAAGTAGTTGGCGAAGTTTGCAAACCAAGGAGAAGGATTAGTGTTGATTGATAATAACTTCTCGTCGGGAAAATAATCATTAAAAGTTTGTTCATTTAAATCTTCAATAAACGGGTTATCTAATCGTGAAAGATGGTCTGCGGCCAAATTCTCAGCCCCCTTTTTATCTTGGATTTCCAAGTCGAACTCCTGGAGGAGTAAGACCCAGCGGAGTAAGCGTGGTTTGGCATCCGGTTTAGAAAGTAAATATTTGAGGGCCGAGTGGTCCGTAAAAACAATAATTTTTGAAAGCGTAATATAAGGTCGAAATTTGTCGAATGCAAAAATAACTGCTAATAATTCTTTCTCCGTTGTGGTATAGTTCGCTTGCGCGGATGTAAGTGTTTTACTTGCGTAGAAAATCGGGTGAAAGTTTTTAGATATACGTTGTCCTAAAACGGCTCCCACCGCAAAGCTACTTGCATCGCACATGATTTCGAATGGAAGGTCCCAGATTGGAGCTATCATAATTTGCGCATTTATTAGCTTATTTTTGATTAATTGAAAAGCAGATAAGCAGGTATCATCAAAAATAAATGGAGTGTCTTTTTCTAAAAGATGAGTGAGGGGTTTGGTAATTTTCGAAAAATCTTTTATAAATCGCCGGTAAAAACCGGCATGTCCTAGAAAGCTTCTTATGGCCTTAATGTTGGTTGGCGGTGGCAGTTTTTCGATCACTTCTATTTTTGCTTCATCGACCTCAATTCCAATTGCTGATATCTTATGACCTAAAACCAATCCCTCCCGTACCATGAAATGGCATTTTTCCCAGTTCAGGGCGAGATTGGTCTCCTCACACCGTTCTAACACTTTTTCTAAATTTTCTAAACAAAAATCGAAGGAATCACCAAACACGAAAAAGTCGTCCATAAATACCTCCATAATACTTTCTACGTACTTGTCGAAAATGGCCAACATACACCGTTGAAATGTTGTCGGCGCATTACATAAGCCAAACGACATTCTTCGGTAGGCGAAGGTGCCGAAAGGACAAGTAAACGTCGTTTAGCCCGAGAGACCATAGAGAAAACAATAAAAGCTATGGCCGGATAATCGTTCTAAGATTTGATCGATGAATGGCAAGGGGAAATGGTCCTTGCGGGTGGCGTCGTTCAATTTGCGATAATCAATACACATACGCCACCCAGTCACCGTCCGTGTTGGGATTAAGTCATTATTATCATTTAGCACTACCGTGATACCTCCCTTTTTAGGAACTACTTGAACGGGGCTTACCCATTTGCTATCTGAAATTGGATAGATAATTCCTGCGTCTAATAATTTCACGACCTCACCCTTTACTACTTCTTTCATGTTTGGGTTTAATCGGCGTTGAGGTTGAATAGAATTATGTGAATTATCTTCCATTAGAATTTTGTGCATGCAGAAAGATGGACTTATGCCCTTAATATCAGAAATCTGCCAAGCAATTGCTTGGCGGTGCTTTTGTAAAACTTTTAGTAATTTGGCATTTTCAGATCCACTAAAATGGGCCGACACTATTACTGGTAACTTAGAGTCTTTTTCTAAAAATTCATATTTTAAATGATTGGGTAGTTCTGTAAGTTCTAATGTGGAAGGTTCCTCGTATGAAGATTTGAAAGACTTTTCTTTTTCAAAAGTAATTTCTTCAAAAATTTTTGATTTAATTTGAAAATTTGAGGGGGCGGGAGCAATGACCATTTTCATTTCTTGTAATATTTCAGTGGAGGTGTTTGAAGATGAACAAAAAGAAGAAGAACCATTTTCAGAAATACAAAAAGAAGGGTCTTCACTTAACACATCTAAGAAAAAACACGAATCGTCATTTTCTAGGGTATTTTTCATAGAGGGTGTTATGGAAAAGGTTACTTCATCATCTCCAACTCGGAGGAATAGCTTACCATTACTCACATCAATGATAGCACGGGAGGTGGCAAGGAAGGGACGACCAAGGATTAGGGGAACCTCGACATCCTCTTCAATGTCCAAAATGACAAAATCCACCGGGAAGATGAATTTGTCTACTTTTACGAGCACGTCCTCCACAATTCCCAGCGGATATTTTATCGTCCTATCTGCTAGTTGTATACTCATACATGTGGGGCTAAGGGTGCCCACTCCTAACTTCTTAAACAAGGAGAATGGCATTAAGTTGATGCTTGCTCCTAAGTCGGCCAATGCGTTCTTTACAAATAGATCACCAAAGAGGCACGGGATAGAAAAACTACCCGGATCGTTAGCACAAACTCGAAACAGATACGGGTCTTCCCAAAAATAATTCTTCAGGTCAGAGAAGAATTTCTTCTTTTGCTGATAGGAAAATTCTTTTGGGAGGACTCGAGCTACTAAGTAGTTGGCGAAGTTTGCAAACCAAGGAGAAGGATTAGTGTTGATTGATAATAACTTCTCGTCGGGAAAATAATCATTAAAAGTTTGTTCATTTAAATCTTCAATAAACGGGTTATCTAATCGTGAAAGATGGTCTGCGGCCAAATTCTCAGCCCCCTTTTTATCTTGGATTTCCAAGTCGAACTCCTGGAGGAGTAAGACCCAGCGGAGTAAGCGTGGTTTGGCATCCGGTTTAGAAAGTAAATATTTGAGGGCCGAGTGGTCCGTAAAAACAATAATTTTTGAAAGCGTAATAAAAGGTCGAAATTTGTCGAATGCAAAAATAACTGCTAATAATTCTTTCTCCGTTGTGGTATAGTTTGCTTGCGCGGATGTAAGTGTTTTACTTGCGTAGAAAATAGGGTGGAAGTTATTAGATATACGTTGTCCTAAAACGGCTCCCACCGCAAAGCTACTTGCATCGCACATGATTTTGAATGGAAGGTCCCAGATTGGAGCTATCATAATTGGTGCATTTATTAGCTTATTTTTGATTAATTGAAAAGCAGATAAGCATGTATCATCAAAAATAAATGGAGTGTCTTTTTCTAAAAGATGAGTGAGTGGTTTGGTAATTTTCGAAAAATCTTTTATAAACTGCCGGTAAAAACCGGCATGTCCTAGAAAGCTTCTTATGGCCTTAACGTTGGTTGGCGGTGGCAGTTTTTCGATCACTTCTATTTTTGCTTCATCGACCTCAATTCCCCTTGCTGATATCTTATGACCTAAAACCAATCCCTCCCGTACCATCAAATGACATTTTTCCTAGTTCAGGGCGAGATTGGTCTCCTCACACCGTTCTAACACTTTTTCTAAATTTTCTAAACAAAAATCGAAGGAATCACCAAACACGGAAAAGTCGTCCATAAATACCTCCATAATACTTTCTACGTACTTGTCGAAAATGGCCAACATACACCGTTGAAATGTTGCCGGCGCATTACATAAGCCAAACGACATTCTTCGATAGGCGAAGGTGCTGAAAGGACAAGTAAACGTCGTTTTCTCCTAGTCCTCGGGCGAGATGGGAATTTGGAAGTAGCCCGAGAGACCATCGAGAAAACAATAAAATCTATGGCCGGATAATCGTTCTATGATTTGATCGATGAATGGCAAGGGGAAATGGTCCTTGCGGGTGGCGTCGTTCAATTTGCGATAATCAATACACATACGCCACCCAGTCACCATCCGTGTTGGGATTAAGTCATTATTATCATTTAACAATACGGTGATACCTCCCTTTTTAGGAACTACTTGAACGGGGCTTACCCATTTGCTATCTGAAATTGGATAGATAATTCTTGCGTCTAATAATTTCACGACCTCACCCTTTACTACTTCTTTCATGTTTGGGTTTAATCGGCGTTGAGGTTGAATAGAATTTTATGAATTATCTTCCATTACAATTTTGTGCATGCAGAAAGATGGACTTATGCCCTTAATATCAGAAATCTGCCAAGCAATTGCTTGGCGGTGTTTTTGTAAAACTTTTAGCAATTTGGCATTTTCAGATCCACTTAAATGGGCCGACACTATTACTGGTAACTTAGAATCTTTTTCTAAAAATTCATATTTTAAATGATTGGGTAGTTCTTTAAGTTCTAAAGTGGGAGGTTCCTCGTATGAAGATTTGAAAGACTTTTCTTTTTCAAAAGTAATTTCTTCAAAAATTTTTGATTTAATTTGAAAATTTGAGGGGGCGGGAGCAATGGCCATTTTCATTTCTTGTAATATTTCAGTGGAGGTGTTTGAAGATGAACAAAAAGAAGAAGAACCATTTTCAGAAATACAAAAAGAAGGGTCTTCACTTAACACATCTAAGAAAAAACACGAATCGTCATTTTCTAGGGTATTTTTCATAGAGGGTGTTATGGAGAAGGTTACTTCATCATCTCCAACTCGGAGGAATAGCTTACCATTACTCACATCAATGATAGCACGGGAGGTGTCAAGGAAGGGGCGGCCAAGGATTAGGGGAACCTCGACATCCTCTTCAATGTCCAAAATGACAAAATCCACCGGGAAGATGAATTTGTCTACTTTTACGAGCACGTCCTCCACAATTCCCAGCGGATATTTTATCGTCTTATCTGCTAGTTGTATACTCATACGTGTGGGGCTAAGGGTGCCCACTCCTAACTTCTTAAACAAGGAGAATGGCATTAAGTTGATGCTTGCTCCTAAGTCGGCCAACTCGTTCTTTACAAATAGATCACCAAAGAGGCACGGGATAGAAAAACTACCCGGATCGTTAGCCTTTTTCGGTAATTTATTTGTTAGGACGGTGGAACACTCAACATTTAAAGTTACGTGCGATAGATTTTCTAGCTTTTTCTTATTAGTTAGAAGATCCTTCAGGTACTTAGCGTACTTGGGCATTTGTGATATCGCTTCATGGAAGGGCAAATTGATGTGTATTTGCTTAAACATTTCCAGGAAGCGATGATATTGATCATCTAATTTTTCCTTGTTGAGTTGAGATGGATAAGGCGGGGCGGGGTTGTTTTTGAAAATATGAGGTGGAGTGATAAAATCTGTTTGAGTGAGTGGTGTTTTTAAAATAGGGGCGGATCTTGCCTCGGGCTCTTCGCTAACCGGACCGGATACTTGCTTCCCACTCCGAAGAGTTACAGCTTTCGCTTGCTCTTTCGGGTTGGGCTCGGTGTTAGCGGGAAGAGTCCCGGGCGGTCGCTCGGATATTATTTTGGCGAGCTGCCCGATTTGGTTTTCTAGATTTTTAACGGATCCAGCTAAGTTCCGGACGGTTGCTTCGTTCGTACTTATATATTTTGAAAACATCTCCTCCAAAGATGGAGGTTTTTGAAAGTTAACAGGGGGTGGAGGTGGTGTAAATTCATTTTGTAGAGGCGGGCGAGTTGTGTTTGCAGGATTACTCCAAGAAAAGTTCGGGTGAATACGCAGCGCAGGATTATAATTATTCGGTAATTGAAAACCAGGTGCATGAAAATTAGAAGCAGAATAATTATTATAAGCATTTCTATTGCCTACGTAATCAGCTTGTTCGGAGGTGGCTTTTGCGAATTCCCAAACCTGAGGTGCGGAAGGAGCATTCATTTCAGATATCTTTTTGCTAAGCATTTCCACTTGTAGTGCCAGCTGGGAGACGTTATCCACTTCGTACATACCTGCAGGTTTGTTTGGGCGGGATCTTGGCACATTCCACTGATAGGTGTTCATGACCATATCCTCAAATAGTTCAAGAGCGGCTTCCGGGGTTTTGTTATTTAAGGTACCACCGGAAGCGGCGTCTATCATTTGCTTAGTATGTTGATTTAACCCATTATAAAACGTCTGCACTTGTAACCATACAGGCAGAGCGTGATGAGGGAAACGTCTTAAGAATTCTTTATACCTTTCCCAGGTATCATATAGCGTTTCAGAATCTATTTGGCAAAAAGAAGAAATATCATTTCTAAGCTTAGCAGTTTTCGCAGGTGGAAAATACTTAGTTAGAAATTTTTCAGTTAACTGGGCCCAAGTGGTGATAGAACCTCTAGGTAGAGTTGACAACCACTGCTTAGCCTTTGTTCTTAAAGAAAATGGGAAGAGTCTTAGCCTAATTGCATCATCCGTAACACCATTTATTTTGAAGGTGTCACAGATTTCAAGGAAGCTTGCAATATGTGCATTCGGATCTTCATCTTGTAATCCGTCGAACTGCACGTATTGCTGCACCATGTGAATTATGCTTGGCTTTAGTTCGAAATTATTATTATTTATGGCAGGGCGGACTATACTAGTTTCCGTCCCTTCCAGGTTAGGCCTTGCATAATGGGACATAGTCCATTCAGGGGCCGCAACCATGTTGGGGACTTCATTTTGGTTAGGTTCGCCCATATTAACAACCGACTCCGAATCCTCAGCCAGTTCTTGGAATGTAGGATCTTGAACTTGCGATTTTCTCTGAAGAGTACGCTCAAGTTCTTGGTCCAAGTCTACAAGTTCTGACGGATTCGCTCGGGTCATAAACTAGAAAGAGAGAAGGGAAAATAAGATTGAGAAATTCGAAAAGGTCTCTCTTTTTTTTTTGAATTAATTTTGTTTTTCAAGAAAGAGGAGAGAAAAAAAGAGGTGATAAAAGTAATAGATTCGTTCTTTCAAAATATCAACAAAATGCGAGTCCCCGGCAACGGCGCCAAAAACTTGGTGATTAAAATTCTGCTTGCAAGAAATAAAATCCGAACTAGCAATCCGAGAAGGCAAGTATACCTATCGAACTGTAGTATAGGAACACAAGTGTCGTATTAAAATCCGAGAACCATTGATTACTTATACTCAAACGAATTACTATTATTTTATCTTAATAATTTTTTGGAAGGTTTTGTCTGCTAAGTTGAAATAAAAGCTGGATAAAAGTATGGCTAAACGATGATTAAGAAATAGCACTCGATCTTGACTTACTTCGGCTTAAGTTGATCAAAATTCAAAAGCAAACTTAAAACTTAATAAAGTAAGGGCAGCTTGATCGTGGGGGTTCCTATAGTTTGAACATGCTTCTCTCGAAGATATGCCCAACTGAGTTTAGGAAAATCCGACCGAACTCTCGTCCCGTATTCGAATACCTAAAACTCGCTTTAAGTGGTGAACCCCGCTATTGGGTTTGACTCCAATCCAGGAGATTTACATCATTCTCTCTCGAGAAATGTGTGTAACTCTCTTTACTCTTAAGTGCTCACTTCAGACTATCGGCCTCTCGGCTAGCCAAGAATGAAAGCAAAGGTGGGGATTATATATCGATAATATAGCTCCACTAAATTTTAATTAAGAGTAAATCTAAGGCCCAACACTTTAGAAAGTGAAAGAAGACTAAAGGATCATAACTTGATCAACTCATCCTCAGATCATCAAGATCGAGTACTATGAGGATTTAGTTACTCATGGTGGAGGGGTAGGAGAGAGAAATGATGAAGATTTTAAGAGAACAAAAACATACAATTTTTATTAAACAAAAGTTCAACTGAGATTACATTTGCATGGAAAGCCTACTAAGCATTAGTAATACACTATAAAAGGAAATTACAAAGGCATTACAACATTCATATGAAAACTAGAAAAGGAAATGCATTGAAATAAGAGAGAGAAAGAGAATAAAATGACATGAAAATAGAGTAGTAGCACTAGTTCTCTCTCCAAAAACTGAATGGGGAAAGCTTGGAGGTCATTTCAATTTATAGAAATTTTTCTGCCTCGGTCACGCCCTAGGTCACGCCCATGACTGAGGGCGTGACATTGTTTAATCAATTCTGCGGCTTGGATCAGGTTCGGCACACGATTCTGACGCGATTTGATGAGTCACGCCCTAGGTCACGCCCGTGACTGAGGGTGTGACCATTTCGGTGGTTAGTCGGGTCATGGGCGCTGGCGGCGATCATGGGCGCTGGCGGCTGGCTAACGTGGCAGTCACGGGCGTGACTGGAAGCACTCCCGTGTAACAGTGGCGTGACCAATTCGGTGGTCAGCTGGTCGAATCTGAGCTGTTCACGGGCTGGTCACGGGCGTGGCTTGCGTGTCACGGGCGTGACTTGTGTGTCACGGCCGTGTACTTTGGGCGTGTCTGACCAGATCTTCTGAATTATGTTGGCAGCAGCTTAACTGGAAACAGCAACTTACACGCCCTAGGTAACGGGCGTGACCTAGGGCGTGACTTAGGAAATTTTGCATTTTTGACCTGAAAATTCAGAAAACTTAAGTTAGCACTAAAAATAGGAAAATGAACCAAAATTGCATTTAGGTAAACAACAATAAGCAAAAAGTAAGAGTAAATAACCTAAAAAATAACCTAATTAAACTAACTAGATTTAGCATTATCAGTTGTCTCCGAATGAGATCGTGCATGGATATAAGGCACCAGTGCTACTTGACTTGATTCTGTTACCTCCATCATATAAGTCAAGTCAATTTGCACAAGACTTTGCCTCTCAAGTTCATAATTTAAATAAGCACATTAAGGATGCGTTAACTACACAATACGCATCTTATCAATCTCATGCTAACGTACATAAGAGAGCGTCTCACTTGAAAGTTGGCGATTTAGTTATGGTGCGTCTCATCCCTGAACGGTTGCCTTCGGGCACCATAAAAAATTTACCAAATTGGCGAGCGGGTCCTTTTCGAATCTTAAAGCGATTAGGCGAAAATGCTTTTCTTTTGGAGTTACCTACTGATTGGGGAATCTCTCCTATTTTCAATGTTTCAGATTTAACGCCATATATTTCTCCACCACATGAATTAACCGACTGTCCGTTTGGTTCCACTACATTTTCTAATGGGTTGGGGGGTGAGCTTGTGCCCAGTTCGCTCTCTTCTTTGGTTCCTACTGGAGGTACATTGAATGTTGATGGCGGAACTTGTTCTCCTTATTTGCCTAATGCTTTTCCAAGGTTCCCCCAAAACACTTTTGTGCCTGACAGGATCCTCAGAGATGAAGTGCTCTCCTCTCCTAGTGGTGACAGTCGCCGCTACTTGATTTATTGGCGTGATCATCCGGCCTCCGATGACTAGTGGATTCCAGAATCGGAGGTGGCTCTTTTGGATGATGCTCTTCTCCGCCTTTACCTTCAGGACAACTCATCGGTGATGAGTACTTTTGAGCGGGGGAGGATTGATGGCGACAATGGCCCTCAATATGAAGATGTTGGTATCAGCGCGCTTATGAATGATGGCGCCTCTCCAACAAAAGACCTACGTCATGACGAACGCCATCGCCGTTACAACCTTCGTTCGCGGCGTAAGATTAATAATTAATAATTATAATTAATTTATTATAATTATTAATTAAATTTTTATCAAGCCTTGTCTTTTATTTTGGACTTTGTTTATGTCCATGTTTTATTTTAATTTTGGTGCTCATATTTTATTTTAATTTTGGATTGCGTATAGCCATGTTTGTTGGCTAGCCTATAAAAGGCTATCTTGTAGTTGATTTATGGATTATTGAATGAAATAAGAAATTACAAACCCTAAACTTGCTTCCCTCTCTCCTAGCCGCCCCTCCCTATCCTCTCTTGGAAGAGTTCGGCTGCCCATTTCCGTCCTCCTCTACATCCGCCCTCTTCCCTAACCTCCTCCCTCAAGGTTTCGGCCTCCACTTCCCCCTCTCTCTTACCCTCTCAATTTGGCCATCTCCCTCCTCTCTCTTTCTCTCTCTAATCGGCACAATACTCCACCACCTTTCCTCTCTCTTCCTCAAGTGGCTGTCCAAGGTTCAAAAGGTGGACTCTCGTGGAACCGTTCTCGGCGTGGGGCGATGAAGACAAACAAGTTTCTCTCCAAGCGGCCTAATTCCGGTGGATCCATTGAAGAATGATTTGGGCGAGTGCATGCTTGAGGATAATCCTATCTCAAGCGGGGTAATGAAATTCCTACTCAAGAGATTTCCCTCTTGTTAATTTCTTATGGTTGTAATTATGGCGTGATCAATTTTTGCGTCCATGTTAATCTATTTAATTTTCAAAGAGGATTGGTGAACCTCAACTTTTTGTTGGGAGAGATTTACCATTTTTGAATCGTAATTTTTTGGTTGATCTCTTTTGATACAACCCTAGCTTGTTCAGAGCGGGTGGGTCCCTTTCGTCGGGGAGAATTTTGGCCAATAGCCAATTATTCGACCTTTAGAGGGATGACTACCCTTTCGTTAGCATCTAATTGATAAGTATTGCGTTGCGTGTATGCTGTGGTTACTTTTTTGTGCGAACTTAAAAGTTGGAACATTGAGAGAGAGCGCGTGCTTGTTCATGGCGAACGTGTCGGAGAGCGTAGTCTACATCAATCCATATCCTTGACAATGATTGTCGTATCACGCAGCGGTTCATAACGGTCTGATCCTCTATGTTGGATGTAAACTTTATGGTATAACTTGATCTGCGCCATTATTTTAATTCTAGATGTGTGATGCACGCTATCTGCAGACCATACATTCGAAATGAAATGAATAAGAAATGTGATATACTATTTAATATGAGCATTCATGTTATTTTGTAAAAATGAAGACCTTCTGGTAATTTTTTGAAAAGGTATTCAACATGGAATTGTAGTGGACACTTGAGATATTTCAAAAATAAGGAAGCACCACTCATGGTGAATTTTGTAGCCCCCAGAATAGTTAATCTAATTTAGGCTTTTTTAAACTTAGGGAAATCATATAATGTGTATATTTCTTTGGTTTTAAATTAGTTTGACTTAAAATTTGGTATAATGGATAACAATATGTATATGAAGCTCTGGTATAAATATAAGAATTTTTTGAGCAATTTTCCTTAATTTTGTGTTAATGTATGGTCATGTGACTTAGTTTAAATAAATGAAATAATTTGTACGTCCACTAGTTATTTTTGTCCCAACTTTTGGTGAGCCCTTTGTCATCAGTTGATGCCATTGTGGTCAATGTTTGGAGTCATTTAAAGTTCAATGCCTCTACTTATCACATAAATATGATTTAAATAAATTTGTTACATTTAACTATAGAAAATGTATATTTTCTGAATATTTCTCAAAATATAAGTATGTAAATGTGGAATTAATTCAGAGCCAATGTAGTCACATTGTATTTATATGTTTAGGATTTGAGGGCATTTGGATGCAATATTTCCCTTGTTCCATAGTATGTCAGTGATACAATATGTGTCACACTCATTCGTTTTGAATAAGTAATATTTCTATTTTACAGTGACATAACTCCTAGTTCTTGGAGTGTATGTTCTTTGAATTTCAAAGAGCATAGTCACTTGTTATGATGTTTACTTAACATGTATGATCTTTGAGAATAATTTTAAAGTATTGGTTTGCTAATAGTAGTACAATTAATCAATAAATGGTCACATGTTTGGCTTGTACATAATATTTCATGTTGATGTTTATGAAGGTACTACTTCATATATTGTGCTGCAAAATGAGTCATTTAAGGTTGTTAAATCCTTTCACTAGTTTTCTATAAATTGTTCATGCTTACAATAATAGCGATGTATAGACTGCTCTAGTATTGTAACATGTTGTAACAGTGTTTATGCATGTGTTGCCATCATAATTATGATGTGAGTATAGTTTTGTGGTGGGTCTTTCTAACTCTTCTGAATAGAGCGCACTGACGGGGAGTAGAAGATTTGACTCTTGAGAGCAGTGGGTATTTAGGGGAGCCTTAGGTACTTTCTAGGTTACTCTTCCTCTGTAAGCTCTACTATCATGATGTTTAGGAGTCTTTCGCAGTATGTGCATATGACTTAGTCATTTTCTACGAATTGGTACAAGCTTACACATTCATGAGTGTCCATGATGAGTTGTGTAACTTTTCTAGAAGTGGTGGTAACCACACAGCTATCATCATTTTTCCACTACGATGAGGCATGTGGGATCACTATCTACTTAATGAATATTTCTAGGAAAATCTCGCATATAGAACTAGGCAATTCTCGCATATATAACAAATAAATCCAATTTTATCATCATTAGGTAACAAATAAAATTGGATTTTGTAGAACTAGCTAAGATTGTACACAAATTTCTCATCTAGGTAATATATCTATCTTAGGTAATAAATCGAATTTTACCATTCTTTTCATTGATTTAGAATTTATATGTTCTAGTCTAGCATGTCACACATTGCTAGGTATCAAAATAGAATAGCTAATTTGATTCACTTCAAAGTCCATAATATTAAATTTAAATAAATCATCATAAACATAATCTTTTCCAATACAAATATTATTCAATGTTGAAACAATTTTTTTTCATTCCAAAATATATTTTATAACATTTTTTCACTAATAACGATCCACTTACTAAATCTTTCCGAACATTTAGAACAAATAATACATCACTTAAAATTAAATGTTAAAAACAATTATTTTTATATACATTCTCTATAAGGATGACAATTTGGATTTGAACATAAGTCAAATTGGCTTGATCATGTCTTAGTCTAATATTAAAGGTGGGTCATGATTCGGGAAATGAATCTATGAGACATGCGAACAAAGAATTTTCGTAAAGAATTGAACCATCGGCTCGGATTTTGGTTAACATTTCATATAGTTGGTGGAGTTGGGGGTTAATGGGTTTAAAGACATCTATTTTAAATTTGTGGAGATTAGAAATGTTTTGGCATTCTATACTCACATTATTAAGGTTATAGCGTGCTACAAATGTGCTCCACAAATTTTTAGAAGTGCGGTATTGAAGAAAAAACATTGTATAAGCAATCTGATAAAACACTTAGTATATAATCCTACAATGATATTTATATACACCGGATCTCTATAAGGAACATACCTAACATATGTTCTTGTACTCTTGGTACTAGAAACATATGGCGATGGAATTGAAGTAGCTACTGTGTTTGCAATTTAATTAGTATTTCTGTTTCTAGATTAATCTAAAGGTGTTCGAAAATAGAGGAAAATAATTCAAGAGTGTTTAACTAATACTCTACTTGCACTTGTCATCAGCGAAAACCAGTTCAATTAAACTTTTCGGGTTTAATCCCCACAGAATTATTCAAATTGCGAGATGTCATAATAATATATGGGCAATTTAGAATAAAATAAAATATATCGCAGCTCACATGAAATAAAGACAATTATTTTTCGTTATTCAAGATTATTATTTATTATTTTTGGATTTCCCAATGAATACTTAATGACGAGTTCTCACTTGTAGTAGGCGGTTTGTGTGATGATAACCCCATACGACCCATTCACAAGAGGCTATGATATGATAAACAAATTCTTTAGATTGTTAGAAATTTTGCTTATGTAATAAAATAATTCCCAATTTTTCTTTAGAAATAAATAATATAAAAAAATTAATAAAAAATTCTTTAACAAAAAATGATTGTTTAGAAAGATAGAATAAAATACTATAAAAAATAAAGTAAGAAATCGAGTCTAGTTAAAGCGTCTGATTACTGCCCCAAAGAAGTTGCATCTGTTGGAGCCTATGTTCCGCATCTCTTGGTTTGAGAGTAACAAATACCGTGTTGTATTTGATCTTGTATTTTATGTATTTATAGTGTGCAGGTTGTACAAGAACTATAGCTACACATCGCTATGGGTACTATGCTGATTAGAGACGATTCATGGAAAGAGAGTTAACGCTCTACTTTAACTCAAAACGCCCCGCTTTAAGAGTTAACGCCGCGCTTTAACTCTTAACGCCCCGCTTTAAGAAGTTAACCCCCGCGTTAAGAAGTTAACACCCCACGTTAACTTAACATCGAGAAGGGATGATGTCGAGAAGGGAATGACGTGGAGAAGATATTGCGTCGAGAAGCCAGTGATAATGCCAGCGTTGACTCTTAGCGCCCGCTTTGAGTCCATAATCTCTGCCATGATCTCGACAGTTACATGATCTCATCCATGACTATACACGATCCCTAATGCTGGCGTTAACTACCTAACGCAATGCGTTAGCTCCCGTGCCTATTTAAAGAGCAGCCCCTCTCATTCTACAATAAGCATTATGTTGTCTCTAAAACCAGAATTTTGATTCTTTTGAAAGAGCCTCGTCTATAACAATTAAGAGATCTCCCTTGGGCTAACATGAAGATCTAAAGAAGATTTTAAAGTAGAAGGTCTACAACGCATATTCTATACGAAGGATGAACGCTTCAAGAACGCCAACGTCTACATCGCCTTCGTCTTCACCTTCGGAATTTCTTGGGGAGTTTCTCTCACCTTACTTTTATCTTGTAATCTTTTACTTTATCCTTTTGCAATTGGTCTGGAGGAATCCTTCGGGGAGAACGTCGAATTCCGTGAAGGATTCCATGAAAAATTCATCGCCTTGTGTGTGGCGACTAGGACTTGCGAGGTTTAGGGGAATTCGCCGCCTTGTGGTTGACGACTAAGTCGAGGTTAGATCTAGGGGTGCCTAGAGGCCTTATCTGGGGTATGAAAGGCTATACCCAACCGGTCCTTGGGAGAAGGTCTGGTGAATCACAAAAAAGGATTTTTCATATTCTCACCTTAATTTCTAGCGTTATAGAAATCAAACATTTGTGAAATCAATTTATTATAAAATAAAATCATGTCTTTTAATGTTCCATTCAATTTATTTTATTTCCTCTTCATGAAAGTTTTAATTTATATTTTCATCAATGCATTAAAACAAACATTTGTGTAATAAATTTCTTATGAAATAAAAACATGTCACTAACGCAGGGCATTAGCACTAGCGCTGGAGTTACTGGAGAAAAATTGAATTCCATCTTATTTACAAAGGAATCATCAATATAATTTTATCTGAGATATTAAAATGTATTTTCTTATAAAATATTATGTAACTTCGGTCGCAAACTCTGATAACTTTAAATAAGATTTAAATTTCATAAAACCCTTATTCACCCCCCTCTAAAGGCGCATAAAGATCCAACATGTGGTATCAGAGCATAGGTTATTCCAATACGGCTTCACAATCGGGAATAATGGCACTTCATGATCTCGCATCTTCTAGAGGGGATAAGTTTTATGAAAATGGAAAATCATTATCACCGCCTTTATTTATGGGTGAAAATTTTAATGTGTGGAAAACTCTTATGGAAAAATTTCTTAAATCTTTGGATATTGAAGTTTGGAATATTATAATTAAAATTCCCCCAATTATTCTAAATAAAAATGAAGTGTTTTAAATGCCAAATCTATGAATAGTCTATATTGTGCACTAGATCAAAATATTTTCAAACTTATTTATATGCTTCCTATTTCTTTTGAAGTTTGGAAATTTCTTGAGAATTCTTATAGTCTTGCCTCCATAGATGATGAACAAGAGTAATTCCTTATAGATCCACGAGAAGAAACCGATGAGGACTCATGCTTGGAGGAAGATCTATCTAAGAGAGAAGAATGCAACGTCACAATATTGGACTCAAAAGATGACAACACATCAAGCAAAAGAGAAGAAGGAAATTCAACTATGGAAGAGGAATGCGAAGAAGATGTCAAAGGAACCTTTTGTTTAAATCTTGCCTTATCACATAGCAATGTAAGAAAATCAAAATCTTCTCTTTTTGTAACAAATTCTATTTAAACATTTCGTGTGCTTAAATTTGCTAAACGTAAAATTTCAAAGTTGAAAAATGCTAATTCCAAATTTCGTTTAGAAAATAAAACTTTAAAAGCAAACGCTAAAGTAGAATCTTATATTGATGTTTCAAATTCCCTTTCATGCTGATTATAATACTTTTAAAGAAGAACTCAAGGTTTTGGAAAAAGTTCTTTTAACTTCAAAAGAGCATAATGAAAAATTGATTAAAGAAAATGATGTTTTAATAGATAAACTAGAATCATTAAAAATGTTTATTAAAAAATTTTTATGTAATAAAAAATCTCTTATTTCTAGTTTATCAAATCATCAAAAGTCCAAAAGCTTAACTTCACATTATAAGAGTAGGTCTATAAGTAAGAGTTGAAATGAAAATCAATAATTAAATAAGAACTTTTTATTTAATGACCATAAACATTCACTCTTTCAGCATTCAATTCTTAAGAAAGACCATCACTTTTATAAACACTCTAAGAATGATTATTCTACAACTCTTTATGATTATCAACATCAATCTATTTTGAAAAACCATAAACATAATTCCCAAACGAATTGTTTTTCAACCAACTATCACGACAAAAAGATGTATAATCATAATATGAATTTGAAAGACAATCAACCAAAGTATGAATGGAGGCCCAAAATTAAAAATGAAACACTAACTCTACTTGTAAGGGCCCATTCATCTCTATCTCACCAAAAGGAACACGATGTATTTGGGTACCCAAAGGAACAATCACACTTGGACCCCATTGGATACCTAAATCTCTCATTGTTTAGTATCCAATCATTTGCATGAAGTAGAAATAAATCAAAATGAAATATACAATACTCTACTTCATGATATGCTTAATGTCTTTTTATTTTATTTTTTTCTTATTTTTGAGCCCACTCATTATGGTCACATAAATATATTATGAAATATGACTTTCACATTTTAATCCTAATGGTTATCAAATCAAATTGAATTAAATTGAATATAAAGTCATAAAGTTTTCAAGTGCTCTATCTTTTCTCTTTTTATATGTTTTATCCTTTCTTAAATCCATTGCCTATAAATGTCTTATTTTATCATTATAAATTGAATGCTAAATTTTTTAGGTGATATTAGTAACACTAATGAAATTACTTTCAAAATGGATTTAAATGGGCTTTAAGGTTCTTAGGCTAAAATTTTAAATGCACAACTTATTGCATATTTATCTAATTTCTTTGCAGCATATGATAACCCCTATATTGAAAAGTCATGATCTAGAAAAATCGGAATTAAAAAAATTACAATAATTATGAATATGAATTCACATACACCACCATGATCTTTTGATATCCAATGCTAAAATTCACTATTATCATATATCAGAATTCATGATCTATTAAGAATTATCTTAAATCAACTAATTCTATCAACCTTAGGAATTATGAAATATATGATGGCTATTGGTATGTAGTTTCATATCTTGTTTTGTGTGCGTGTGATGTGAATCTCTATTGTTTGCATGTATCTTATTATATTTAGACCTTAAAATTAACTTGATATCAACAAGATTAAATCAAATAGAATTGTCACTTCATTCTACGTTTATGAAAATTCAAAACTCTATGTTTTAATACATGCAACTCAATTATATATTTGTCCATCTTTGCATAGCTTTGCACCATGTTGTCCTAACTCATCATACTAGCATCATCACTTACCATAGGTATAAATCAATATCCATGCTAGTTATATCTTGCAATGCTAAAGTAAATTATATTACTAAAATATGAAAATCATAATTTCCTTTGTAGTTATTTGCATGAATAAAAAATTTCTAAGTGTATTTAAAATCAACAATCTTCGATATAATTGTAAATCCAAAACTAATCATGCAATTATACCATAGTTCATATATTTAAGGCGTACACGCTTAGTAAGTCCATAATCATTAAACCTATGACATTTGTCTCACAATAGCGAGGACGTAGGATTGTGTGCATTAGAGACCTAACCTCTAAGTCATGTTTTGTACTTAACCGGGGAGGGTTCCAGTAGGGCCTTGCGAGGCACTGTGGGGAAAGAGTGCTAGCTTGAGCGTCGTCTTTTTTATGCATATGGGATTAACACCCCAACCTATGACATGTGTGCAGCTCCTCATGCTCATCCGTCACTTAGTACGGGGCTAGAGTGTAGTCATGTAGGTAAGGTATCATGATCATATATATACTTATATTATATTCATTGCATGAACACCATCTCACTCATTAAAATTAAATCATGCATATTATTTTTTTTCTATCTTTGCATCATGTGTTTGCATATTTTATTATTTTGAGCTTTAATTATTTTATAAAACACAAGTATTTGAAAAATCATCAAAAACATGCTTAAAAGTCTGAAATTTCAACAGTAAGAAGGCCTCTTTATAATACAACTGAAATAAGAAAAACATTTTTCAAAAAATTAAAATGTGTAGTTCTGTTTTGGCGTTAAGAAATTTACGCCTAGCGTTAGCCCCTTTACTCCAAATTTTTTTTTTGAAAAAAAACTCCTGTATTTTATCATGCATTATTTTAGGTTTATTTCTCTGGCATAGAATATCATTTACCGATAGTCCTTTTAAAGACTTTAATGTTTTCAAAAAAGTATTTGAATTTGAATATTTAAAAACAAATACAAAATTACAAAATAATTTCAAAGAACAAAAATATGTTTTTCTCTTTATGTGTGTTTATTGTTTTGTACTTATATTAAAATTCAAAGAAAATTTAAAAAAAATATTTGTTGTTATTCATTGTCATTGATAAGGATGATTAAATATATCAATTAAAGAGTAAATATAATGTTTAATTTAACTTTCAAGTTTCTTAAAAAACATTGTTTTGTATTTATCATGCCTTGAAAATTATCTTGTTATGTGCAATGAAATTGATAGTAGATAAACATGTGTAGAAATGCTTAGAATGCCTCTAAGTATGAGTATTGTATTATGTTTGATAATGATTTATTCACTCACTTATTTTTGAAAATCTATGTGTTTACAATCTTATACTTGCATGATTGTGTAGTGTAATAACTTAAATAATTAAAATGCATAAATAGACTACCTACAAAACATTGAATTGGATATTACAATTCTTTGTCTTTCATGCACTTATTCTTTAGAGAAATGTCATTTAAAATGCTATGTTTGTAAAACAAGTGAATCGGAGTCCTTAGTCACTAAACTAAAAAGCAAATAATAAATGACAAGGAAAACTCCACCATGAACTGCTCACCCTCTTGATAAGTCTTAATGAGCATTGTGAGGTTGAGCACCTTGGCTAAGAATTGTAATGTGTCTTGTAACAAACAATTTATACACCACTTCTCTTAGTACACGGGATCAAATTATGAAAATAAAGCTAAAAAGTATAAAAGTGATCCTCAAGCACAACTTTGCACCCTGATAAGTTTTAATAAGCATTGTTTGTGCAGAGCACCTTAGTAGTTGTACTATTTATTTATGTGTTTTAAAATATTGTGGAAGTAATATTATTTGTCTATTGTAATGTTGTGTTATTTTATTATATGTGTCATGTGTTTTTGATTGATTCATTTGTATGCTTTATCAAAACAGTATTTTGTACACATCATTATCATTCATAAAACTTCTAGTCATGTGAATTGGATCCTAATGCTCATCTACTCAATTCTCTACAAACTTAAGTAAATGCACTAGATAACAAAGCATGACCGCTACAATGTTTATGTTTACTTGAAATGCAAATTTTATTACATTGTAGTTTTTTGTATCTTTTTTTGATATTTTCAAATCATGCTTGCAATTTTATTTCAAAATCTCAATAAAATAGCATCTCTTGAATCTTTAACTCAAACATCATCTTTTCAAATTTAGAACTCATTATCCTTTATATGATTTTATCTTCTAAAATGATATTTATGTTTAAGAGTGCATAATTTACTCTTCCGCTAAGCTTACTACTTATGCTCTTTCATGATTATTATTTTTTTCAACAAGTGGCATCTTAATATAAGAATGCTTACTTTATCATCTCAACTATGTTGCTTACTACTTTATGTTCCATCATACTTATATTTTTCTCAACAAGTAGTATTTAACAAGCTTTTGATTGAATCCTATTTTTCTTCTCTACATAGATCATATTAATCCTTATTGAATACTCTTACCTAAACCCTCTTTTGATACTTCCAAAAAGGGTGAATAAATTTCATAAATCTAATATTTAGGGGGAGTGCATTATAATAATATCAAACTAAAAAAAGTATCTTTGTAGGGCGAGTAATCATATAGGAGGTGCATACACTATCCTATGCTCGATCATGACAATCCTTCAAAAATTGTTTCCTAATCAATCTTAGTAGACATACACTCATCCCTACCCACTTTTGATAATAACAAAGGGGGAGAAAAAATTGAGAAATCTAGTAAAATAGATATTTAGGGGGAGTAAATTATAAGAGAACACTTATATAGGGGAGACTTCATATAGAAAGAGTATGCATTAACGATTTTATTTCTATCACACTCTTAAGCTGTTATTCATGCATATCTTATTACCGCACTTATCTATAAACACAAATTATCTTAATCTCACTAATTTCTCATACAGGTATTTGTTATTATCAAAAGGAGGAGATGTTGGAGCCTATGTTCTGCATCTCTTGGTTTGAGAATAATAAATACCGTATTGTATTTGATCTCATATTTTTTGTGTTTATAGTGTGTAGGTTGTACAGGAACTATAGCTACACATCCCTATGAGTACTATGCTGATTGGAGACGATTCTCTGGAAAGAGAGTTAACACCCCGCTTTAACTCTTAACGCCCCACTTTAAGAGTTAACGCCCCACTTTAACACTTAACAACCCGCTTTAAGTAGTTAATGCCCCCCGTTAAGAAGTTAACGCCCCAAGTTAAATTATCGCCGAGAAGGCATGATGTCGAGAAGGGAATGATGTGGAGAAGATATTACGTCGAGAAGCTAGTGACAACGCCATCGTTGATTCTTAACGCCCGCATTGAGTCCACAATCTCTGCCATGATCTCGATGGTTACACGATCTCATCCACGACTATACATGATCCCTAACGCTGGCGTTAACTACCTAACGCCCCGCGTTAGATCCCGTGCCTATTTAAAGAGCAGCCCCTCTCATTCTACATCAAGCATTATATTGCCTCTAAAACCAGAATTCTGATTCTTTTGAAAGAGGCTCGTCTACAACAATTAAGAGACCTCCCTTGGGCTAACTTGAAGATCTAAAGAAGATTTTGAAGGAGAAGGTCTACAACGCATATTCTATACGAAGGATGAATGCTTCAAGAACGCCAACGTCTACATCTCTTTCGCCTACACCTTCAGAATTTCTTGGGGAGTTTCTCCTACTTTACTTTTATCTTATAATCATTTACTTTATCCTTTTGTAATTGGTGTTGAGAAATTGTTCAGGGAGGACGTCAGATTCTGTGAAGGATTCCGTGGGAAATTCTCTGCCTAGTATGTGGTGACTAGGCCTTGTGAGGTTTAAGGGGAATTCGCTGCCTTGTGCGTGGTGACTAGGTCGAGGTTAGATCTAGGGGTGTCTAGAGGCCATATCTGGGGTAAGATAGCCTATAACCAACCGGTCCTTTGGAGAAGGACCGTTGAATCGCAAAAAATGATTTTTCATATTCTCGCATTGATTTCTAGAGTTATAGAAATCAAACATTTGTGTAATCAATATATTATGAAATAAAATCATGTCTTTTAATGTTCCATTCAATTGATTTTATTTCCTCTTCAAGAATGTTTAAATTTATATTTTCATCAATGCATTAAAGCAAACATTTGTGTAATAAATTTCTTATGAAATAAAATTATGACTTTTAACGTTTCATTTAATTGATTTTATTTCCTCTTTAAAAATGTTTTAAATTATCTTTGAAGTAAAGCACTAAGGGAAAATATATTATAATATTCTTTTTGTTCATTAACTTATGGAATTTAACTTCTGTCACTAACGCCGGGCGTTAGCACTAGTGCTGGCGTTAGTGGAGAAAAATTAAATTCCATCTTATTTAAAAAGGAATCATCAATATAATCATTTCTGAGATATTAAAATAATTTTTTTATAAAATATTCTGAAACTTCGGTCGCAAACTCTGATAAATTTAAATAAGATTTAAATTCATAAAACCCTTATTCACCCCCTTCTAAGGGCGCCTAAAGATCCAATAACATCACCCTCTAGCAGTGCTTTCAACAGTTGTTCACATCTTCAAGGTACAACACCCTGCTAGATCCAGTAACTCTGATGTGTGCGTACACCAAAAAAGCATAGAGCACCCAAATTTCTACTGAATGAAACAAATGTAGAATAGCTTAATATAGTTAATGTTTATACAAACGTTTGATAACAAAACAAATAATCAATGTATAATATACATATTATGTATATTTTATCGTTAATTTTATAATAATTAAACTTAACTATATCTATATATATGATATAAATTTTAAAATTAAAAATATTTTATATATAATTATATCAACGATTTATATATAAATGTTTTTTTATATATTATATTAATGTTTTAATTTATTAATGTTAAAAAATATACATCTAATAAACATTATTTACATGCAGATTTAATTAAATATTATTAAATATTTAAATACTATTAATCCCCAATGTCGGTCCCAAGCCTGAATGAAAAATGGTGAGTGTTGTGTTAGGAAGACGGCCAGCGTAAAATTTAGTCACCCTTATGAATATGGATCTTTTAAGAAATTGTGCTAAAGCTAGATTGTTCCCTATAAGGAACGTGTCCTATGGTGCGAATGCAACATCTTGGCAAGGACCGCTAAATCTCCAAGACTTGGGTGTAGTGATAAATAGGCAAGAGCCATCGTCGTATGGTCTGATCGGCATCTTATCACGATCCGCTGCACCTCGAAGAGGACTTGGGTGTAGTGTTAAATATGAAAGAGCCCTCACATATTAGGCATCCTAGAAAAGTAGATCGTATAATTTGTGATCGACTTAGGTTTGGATGTTTGAATATAGGTACGTTAAAGAAAAAAGAGATGAAAGTAGTGGATACAATGATTAGGAGAAGGATAAATATGTTATGTCTGCAAGAGACTAAATGGGTGGGTGAGAAAGCTAAATTTCTAGATAATTCTGGTTTTAAATTATGGTACACAGGAAAAACTAAAACAAGCAATGTAGTAGCTATTATTGTAGATAATACATGGAGGGATGGAGTTGTTGGGGTAAGTAGAAAAGGTGATAGAATCTTAGCTCTTAAATTAATCATAGGAAAGGAAACTATTAATGTAATTAGTGGTTATGCGCCATAAGTAGGATTAAGTGAAGCTATTAAAGTAAATTTTTTTGAAGACTTAGATGATATGGTAAGAGAAATCCCACAAAGAGAGAAACTTTACATTTGAGGAGACTTAAATGGGCATGTATGGAAGAATAATAAGGATTATACAAATGTTCATGGAATATTTGAGTATGGAGAAAGAAAAGAATAAAGACGAACCATTTTAGACATTGTCATATCACATGAGCTAATTGTGACAAATACGTTCTACATGATGAGGGAACAATATTTAATTACGTTCAAGAGCGGAAAAAATAAGTCACAAATTAACTATTTTATAACTCGCAAAATGGATAAAAAGATTTGTAAGAATTGCAAAGTCATACAATGAGAGAGTTTGAGAACACAACATAGGCTAGTTGTGTTAAATGTGCAAATTAAATATAGTAACTTTAAGTGAAAGAAAAATTGTTGCGAAAAATTTGATGGTGGAACTTGTATAAGGAAAAATGGGTTGCTTTCAAGACAGCGATTATAGAACAACTAGTTGATAAACTTTATGTTGATACTAGTGTCACATGAGATGTTATCTCTTCGCATTTAAAGATAAGTCGAAAGAACATACTTGGAGACTCAAAGGTCGTGCGCCCCCACAAAAAGAATCTTGGTGGTGGAAAAGGAATGTTCAAGGGAAAGTGAGGGCAAAGAGGGTTAGCAAAAAAAAACATTATATGTTTGCAGGAATGATGAAAATTTGTTAAAGTATAAAGTAGCCAAGAAAGAAGCTAGAAAGCAGTAAGTAAAGCAAGAAGTCATGCTTATGAAGAATTTTACAAACGACCACATACCAAAGATGGAGAACGTGATATATATAAAATTGTTCGAGCTAGAGAGAGGAAGACAAGAGATTTAAGCCACATTAAATGCATAAAACATGAAACAGATACAATTTTGATGGATGATGTGACTATTAAGGAGAGATGGAAAAGATACTTTAATCAACTATACTATTGAAACTGTCAACCAATCTCTAGAAAAGTTCATACCCAAAGGGGGTTGTAGCCTACACTTACTTCTCTCTTATTGGAACACTTGACTATTGATGAAGAAAATGAATAGACCCTAAGCTGCAGCGAAGAGGTCCCGCCATACACCCGAAAGATCTTGGAGAGCTTCCCCTCCTAAACCAATGCTGAACTGGGAAACTTGGAGGGCACAAAGAGCCAACAAAAACTAATCAGAGGAGGAGAAAGCCCAAAAATCCGATCTCCAACAAAGGTGCCTTTATGGGTCTATTTAAATATTTTCTAGTTTGGCCTGCCATGAGCGTAACTCAGCCTTTTGGTTTTGCTAAACACACCCCAAAATGGTCTGCCAATAGCAAAACTCTATTGTTTTGAAGGGTTATTGGCAGTTCCCCAAGGGTATATAAGTAAATTCACCTGCTGGTCCCACTGGGCGAGTGGTCCGTGAAGGCACCACTCGCATAACTTCCCGCACACCCAGTTCTCTAGATCCTACCAGGCGAGTGGTCCATGAAGGTACCACTTGCTGGATCCTCGGTCCTACTAGGCGAGTGGTTCGTGGAGGCACCACTCGCTAGATCGCTGCCCTTCTAGGCGAGTGGGGGTTTCGCCCATCACTCGTTAGGCTGTCTGCGCATCTGATTTCATAAATGGGCAAACGCCCCTCTGATGCGAGTGGTCCTCGAAGTCAACACTCGCTATATCCCTGGGCAAATGCGGACCTGTCTGCTTTGTTCATCCTTTTGACTGTCTTGGGGCTGGGTGCCCACTCGACGAATGTGGGTTTGTACATAATCCCCGCTCTTTTCGAGTGAGTTCTACGCTCGAAAAGAAAAGTCCAACCCCTAGTATTCGGAGAGTGCTTATGGACCTGATGGGAATCTTTTGGCGGACCCTCCACTGTGCTATATTTATATATCTCAGGCCACTGCGCCGGGGATGCCTCATTTTCTTCTCACTAATTTTTCCTCCTTTTCTATCTGAGCTCTCGCAACCTTAATGGCGTCTATGAGGCCATCCCCGAGACCGCTCTCACAAGAGTTGATGGACCTTCTAGCCGCGGCGCAAGAGAAGAACTCCTCAAAGTCCACTAGATATGGGCCCTGGCTCTCCTCAAAGAGGGATCCAACCTTGCCTTATCGGCCGAAGAAGGCCAAGGAGGTTCGGCGGGACCCAAAGGCGATTGCGTCCACGTCGAAGACTCTGTCCCACTCTTGCAATCCTTCTTACAACATGCCCAAGGTAATCTGATCTTTCTCCTCTCCCTACTAGCTCCGGTGCCAAGATACCCTGATGATTTTGACCATTCGTAGGAGACGAGGGATGGCCTCGAGACTAACCCGACGAATACTGACACGCTCCCGCTAGCTGTTAGGGATGTCCCAATGGCTCAGGGGTCCGTCCTTTCTATTACTCTTGGCGGAACCTTTCCTGAGCCTGGTAAGTTGTTTATTACCTTTTTGCATACCTCCTTTTCTTTCGATGTGTTTTCCTTCCCCACTTCCCCGCAGCCACCACTTTTGGAACTATAGGACTATCCTCTATCCCACAAAACTCTCCAGCTCGCAAGATCACAACTCCCCTCTCATCAGAATCAGAGCACTCAGCCGAAAGGGATCTCGGTCACACTTCTGCTGCTGGTGATCTAGCCGCTACCTCTGCTGCCAACCAGGTACCCTCTTGCCCGGGGAAGGGAAAATCATTTCACCCCCCCACCTCGACAGGACGTTCGAAGGGCATCCTACCCCATCTCGCCAGCGCCATGGCAAAGATCACGTACAAGGTTAGTCACTTCACTTGCTTTGAGCCTATCGCTTGCACAACTAAGTAAGACTAGACAACATCTGCTCTCACAGGTTACCGAGAGGCCTCGCCGATGGAACATTACTATGAGGAGGGGGAGGAGATCGTCTCTCCGCCTCCCTCCCCCAGCAATCTTTGGGACTTCCTCGGCGATCTCGCAGATGCTAAGACGATGAAGGAGCGAATGCCAAAAGTTCTCGGCAAACTTATCTAGATGCAGTGAGACTCCTCCGCTTAGTGGGATGAACGTCGGGCAGCCACCGAGCATAGGCTGGGCATCCTCTAGAGGGACTATGCGCACCTCATCGGGGAGATGGAGAGATGGGTAGCCGGGTGCAAGGAGACTTCCCCCAGGAGGCACATCGCGTGGGTGAGGGACCAAATGCGCTTGGTCAATCAAGAACTCACCGCCATCAGTGACGAGGTTGGGGTCTATGGCATTGGATCCTGTACTGAGCCTACCGGCACTCGCCCCCCATATTCTCCTGACCCTAATTTTATTCTGTAATGAATGCCGATATGGACCTTATTTTTTGAACAATCCTTTAATATAGATGTAATATCCATGTTTCTGTTCCGCATGATTTGTTTTATGTTTTGCCTAATGCTGATGTCTCGCATAACATTTTAGTTTTGCCTTGCGCTTTATCCCGCCCCTCCTTCCTTCCTGCGAAGGACACTGCGCGCGAAACTCTCCACCTGTAGGCAAGTGGGAGGTGAAGGAGGGGCCAACTCGAGTCCCTATGCGCCGGGGAAGCGTGCTCACTACCCGTACCCCCGCATGTAGGAAACTTCCTAATTTCCTAATTTTACTATAAATAGCCAGGCCCTACCCACCACATTTATTACTGTTTCATGCCTTCCTACTTCCTCTCCTTATGTCAATCATACATGCACTCGCGCCTCTCTCTAGGCTTTCACGTGACCTAACTTCAACCCCCACCCTTACACGATGGTTGCCGAACCCGATGGTAGGGCCAATTGCGCCCAGCCATTCGCTACCCATGACTTCGCAACCGGCGACCTATCGGAGAACGAGTTCACGCGGCGATCATGATGTATGACCCACTTGGGTTAGTTAAACGCCGACCCAGAAGTCACTACCACGTCAACCTGTTCTCACCTAACATGCTTGTCATCACCCTGGATCACTATGAAGTGGGATTCTGCCTCCCCATCATGCCAGAGCTGCGCCAGATATTCCGCTACTTTGGAGTTGTTCCCATGCAACTCAACCCCAATTCCATAGCCATGCTGGTATCATTCTCCTGCTACCTGCGGGAGGAGAGTACCGAGTAAAGCCTCCCCATCTTCCGCAAACTGTTCAACTTCCAGGCGAAAAGTGGGTTCGCATTCTTCCCTGGACAGCACCTGCTCAAGTTCACCGGTCTCACCAACAAGAACCACGACTGGGTTTGGCACTTCAACTTCGTCACCGGTAACTTCGGCAACACCCTCCTCTCTCCCGTGCTGGAAGAAGAATCGACCAACAAGCCTCCTTCGCTGGGAGGTCATGAGACTAAACTCCACCAATACATTAAGGTGCGTGGCATGGATGTTGTACACCAGTGGAAGGATGTCAACTCGCTCCCCAAGTTCTACCAGGAGATAGTAAGGTTGACTACTTCAGCCCTAGCTCTTGCTTATCTTTCGGTCTACCTTTCTTACTTAGTCAAAAAACATGATGCAGGAGCGCAGGATCTTCCCCTGCATTCGCCGCATGCAAATGTGGAAGCTCCCAACACCTCCCTAGCTATCACGCGAGCTTCCGCCCAAGACTGTCGAAAAGATCTAACCTCCTCCAAGCCCAGCGGACAGAAGTGGAGGCTCAAAACCACTCCTTCCTTATCTCCCTCCAAACGATCCAAATCCTCAGTAGCCGCCAAAGGTAAGACGGTCACCACCGAGGCTCTTGAGGCGGGTGCCCCAAGGGATGGGGCTGTCTGGGCCATGAATGTGTTAGTGGAAGCCTCAATGGGATCGGTGCCAAGAAGGCACCAGAATTTTGGCCTGGGTGAGAAGTTTATCGATGAAGCGGGTGACCCCCTTATTCAGTTGGACTGGAAGGAAAACGAGCCTCGATTTCCACTCTCCCCCATCCTTGATGGAGCAGGACACCACTAGCGGTGAGGCCTACACCCTCTCCTTTGTGCTCTATAGCCAAGAGGATGCCCCGATCTTCGATGTAGAGACCACTCGAGCGCTTGCACAGGAGGCCGCGCGGGCCCAGTTGCGTGCTCTCGAGCTCACGCACATGTCATTGTGTCGCAGCATCACGCTCATGCAAAACCTCAGCGAGGTGGAGAGAACGCGGGCCCTGGCTTCCTCCAAATTTGTGTCCTTGACAAACAAGCTGGAGGCCACCGAAACCCTTCTCGCCAACCGCCCGGGTAGAGTGGTAAGCATAACCCTTCACGGATGCTTGCGCTTTCACTTTGTTTTTTCCCTAACCATACCATTTTTCTTTCTCTTTGGTACCTTGAACGTGGGCCTACTACGCACACGAGTGGTTGGCCTCGAGGGCAAGGTCATGGAGTTGTGGGCCTCGAACCAGTGGCTGTGAGACGTCGCTATCCCATCGCCTCCTGGAGAGAAGAGCAAGTTGCATCATTACGCAAACTACAAGATCGAGGTGATGAGGCAGGAGAAAGATCAAGGGACGGCGAGGCACACGCTGCATGTACTATAGGATTGCCGAGCTCCTAAACAAAGGTGGCGAGAGGCTCACTGCTCGTAGCATGATGCCTTGGCCCTTTACCACCAATGATGTGCTGGAGGACAAAGTCGATCTTCAACTCGAGAGTGGAGCCATCCGTCCTTTGGGCGAAAGCATTGAATCCTCCAGTGAGAAGTTTAGTGACTCCCCCTGAAGATCTCCCGCTCTCCTTTTTCCAGTTCTTTTACACTCTCTTTTAATGTAAAACTTGCTTGGGGCGAGACCCCTTTCATAAGAGGAAACTTTTATAATGAAATGAAAAATACTTATCTTTTTTACGAAGCCTTTTCATTTTATTCTTCGCTGTCTCCATGTTTATCTTCATTCACACCTAGTTCACGCACTTTCATGTCACTTACCCCTAAGCCTGGGTTGTGATCAATGAATTCTTGCTTTAACTGTGTGTAATAAAGCCATTGCTCATCCGCACGCGCCCATACCCTTCTAGAAATTAGGTGGTGACCTAAATGATTCTGTTGGAAGCCCAATCTTGCCGAGAGCGCGCCTGTTTCGAATGATTCCTATGTCTCTTTAGGTAAGTTGGTACCTCGAGTGAACTAACTGGGCGAGTGCCCATCTTGGTGGGCTCCACTCGCGTACCTTTGACTGATATTTCCCTTTCTTGGATTTCCTTCCCGTTTGTTTTCTCATCCCAAATTGCATTCCATGTTTTCTTTAGAATGCCTTCCCACCCCGTCGGCTAGCGGGATCAGCTCGGGCTATATTGTTTACCTTACCTCTTAATGTCCCGCAGCCCTGCCAGCTAGTGAGAGCCTGGTCAGCAGGTCTGTTTGGGTCCATTCATGTTTTGAACCTTTCTCTACCAACTTGCCACCGAGTGAGCCTACGACCCTGCCAGCTAGATGAGAGCATGTTCAGCGGGTTTGCTCATGTCCATTAATTTCTTGAAACTTTTCTTTTTCCTGTCACCGAGTGGGCCTATGACCCTATCAACTAGATGGGAGCCTGGTCAGCAGGTCTGCTCGGGGACATTCATTTTCACATTCTTTCTTTCTTGACCTGCCAGCGACTGAGCTTATATCCCTGCCAGCTAGGTGAGAGCCTGGTCAGCAGGTCTGCTCGGGGCCATTCATTTCATGAAACATTTCTTTTTCCTGCCATCGAGTGATCCTACGACCCTGCCAACTAGATGGGAGCTTGGTCAGCGGGTCTGCTCGGGACCATTCATTTTCATATACTATCTTTCTTGACCAGCCACAGGATGAGCCTATGGACCTGCCAGCTAGGTGATAGCCTCATCAGTGGGTTTGCTCAGGGCTATTCTTTCTCAACGTGCCACCGAGTGAGCCTATAGCCCTGCCAGCTATGTGTAAGCCTGGTCAGCGGGTCTGCTCGAGGCTATTCTTTCTCAACCTACCACCGAGTGAGCCTACGACCCTGTCAGCTAGGTAAGAGCTTGGTCAGCGGGTCTACTTGGGGCAATTAATTTTCACATACATTCTTTCTTGACCTACCACAAAGTGAGCTTATCACCCTGCCAGCTAGATGGGAGCATGGCCAGTGAGTCTACTCGGGGCCATTCACTTTCACATACATTCTTTCTTGACCTACCACCGAGTTAGCCTATGGCCCTGCCAGCTAGGTGATAGCCTAGTCAACGGGTCTGCTTGGGGCTATGCTTTCTCAACCTGCCACTTAGTGAGCCTACAGCCCTGCCAGCTAGTTGGGAGCCTGATCAGCAGGTCTGCTCAGGGATATTCTTTCTCAACCTGCCACCGAGTGAGCCTACGGCCCTACCAGCTAGGTGGGAGCCTGGTTAGCGTGTCTACTCGGGGCTATTCTTTTTCACATACTAAGCATCATCACCTTATAAGTTGACTCCAACCATTCATGAAAGTGAAACAAAGTTCAAAAACAAACCTGAGCAAAATAGATGATCTGCTCGCAAAAAGGGCTCCCCTCCCCCACTTGGCAAGTGGTATGATCTCGCAGAGTCAACTCGCACAACTCAGCACTCGTCGGGCTAGGGAATAGATGTCATCTGGGAAGATCTCGCTCACTCCCTTCTTCCATTGCTTCCATCCCGGGTCGCTTACTTGTAGCATTCCCGCCTATCAGCTGGGATGCGACCACCGGGATCGCAGGTGTCTCGAACTCGCTTTTCGCAGTGAATGCGAGATGCAAGGTCTGTGGGACGTCTCGCTTGAAGTCCTCAAACATCCCCATTGTCACCCCACTTGTTAGTGGTGGAGAGTTGCATGGGTCAGATCTTTCTCCTTCACCTCCAGCTATGAGGCTCAGCTTGAGTTTTTCTTGTATAAGCAATGGTCCATGCTCATCGCACCATAAATAACGAAACTGTAAACCAGTCTCTAGAAGAGTTCAGACCCACAAGGGATTGTAGCCTACACCTACTTCCCCCTTACTGGGGCACTTAACAATTAATGAAGAAAAATGAATAGATCCAAAGTTGTAGCGAGGATGTCCCGCCACACACTCGGAAGATCTTAGAGAGCTTCCCATATCAAACCAATGCTAAATTGGGCACCTTGGAGGGCACAAAGAGGCAACCAAAACTAACCAGAGATGGAGAAAACCCAAAAATCCGATCTCCTCCAAAGGTGCCCTTAAGGGTCTAATTAATGATTTTCTAGTTTGGCCTGCTGATAGCGTAACTCTGCCTTTTGGTTTTGCTAAACGCACCCCAGAATGGTCTGCCAACAGCCAAACTCCACTGATCTGAAGGGCTATTGGCAGTCCCCCAAGTGTATCCAGGTAAATTCACCTCCTGGTCCCACTAGTCGAGTGGTCTGTGAAGGCACTGTTGGATCGGTAGGCGCCCTTAGAGGGGGGGGGGGGAATAAGGGTTTTAAAAATTTGGTGATATTTTGAAAAGCTTTGTAATAATGCAAGACAAAGGCAATAAGAAGTCAAGTAAAGCGATTGAAATAAAGTAGAGACATGCTTTATTAATATCAAAAATGGTTTTACAAAAATTGACTTCTATAACGCTAGAAATCGGTGGCGATGAATAGTAAACTCTTTTTGTTTTCTATCGCGACTCGCATCCCTACGAACCGGTGGCCCTAGCCTATCCTCCCCAGATTCAGCCTCAAGCCGCTCTACCCAACCCTTCCCCGGATGTGGCCTCGAGCACCCCCTAGACCTAGCCTACATCTAGTCGCCAACACGAGGCTAGTTTCCACCTAAGTCCTACCCAGACCTAGTCGCCAACACGAGGCGATTTCACTAACCATTTACAAGAAGAATATGAAATGAAAATAAATCTCTTCTGAAGTCGGAGGCGAAGATCCACTGTAGAATAAGGATTGTAGAAGCAGACTTCGTTTGGATCCGGTGTGATGAGATTCTCCTTCAGAAGTTTGCAGAACTTTGGTAGGACATCAACTTTCGGCCAAGATAGCCTATGGAATTCTAGCACTCTATCTCTCTCTGATATCTCTCTGATGTGTGTCTGGAATGAGAGAAGAGACGTCCTTTTTATAGCCTCAGCGCTAGCGCCTGCGCTAGCGGTACCGCCGACGCTATCCCATATTAGGACACATTCTGCGCGGCAGAATCTTCAATCCGAGGAAACAATTCTCCGTTGCCAACTCTGCTCCTCGCTATCGCCTGCGCTATCGAATATCGCCTGGCGCTATCTTCTTCTATAAGTTCTCCCAGCAATTGCGCTTAAGCAATTCATTTCGTCGATCGAAATTTCGTCGAACGGAGCAAAGAGTTCGTCGAGCAAATTTTCGTCGAACGCCGTTATGAGCATTTCTTCGAGCGCCGCTTACAGTTCATCGAACGCAGTTAGCGCCTGCGTTAGTACTACTGCTAGCTCTAGTAGATGTTTTGGATTTGTTGGCTCAACTTTGGGGGCAAGCTTCTTATGTGATCCCTGAGTCATCTAGACTATGCTATCCTGCACACTTAAACACACAAGATCAAATACACATGGGATTTGTTATTCTTAAACCTAGGAGATGCGGAAGTCCATGTTCCAACAAACTCCCCCTTTTGATAATAACAAATTCATTAATGATAAATCAGAGCATTAATATATAAGCATGAAGAACCATACTTGTGTGTGTGTGAGTGATGACTTAGGATAATTTACGATTTAGCATTTAGGATTGCTCCCCCTAAATACATGCTCCCCCTAAGTGAATGCTCTCCTAATATGTAAGCTATCATCTTAATTAAGCATTATATTTTGATAGCAGAATAATATTTATCATGTTAGTTCTCCCCCTTTTGTTATTAGCAAAAGTGGGTAAGGAGACACCTCTAAAAAGTTGATAAGAAGATAAAAGCATGATCGAGCTTGTAGAGAAGGAAATGATAAGGAATTTTAGAATACTTTTCATTTAAATAGATCAGAGTTTGAGTATTACAATATTTGCATAAATCAGAGTTTGTAGCATAACCAAGGACAAGGTAAATGTAAAGTTGAGGAAGACTTAGAAAAAAATATAAGCAAACATCTTTTGTACGACATGATAATTCAAAAAAAATTATAGGAGTTTAATTTTATAAAGAAGATGTTTTGTAATCATTTTAAAATCAATAATAAATTAACCAAGCATGAAATAATGTCATCAGAAAGATACTACTACAATGTTATGTTAATTCATAATTTCAAAACATACTAAACATTGTAGAAAGCATAATAGGTTATCTAGTGCATTTCATAAATAATGAATAGTATAGAATTAGCATTAGGATCCAATACTCATAAGAAGAAGTGTTATGGAAGATAATGATGTGCACAAAAGTGTATTTTTGAGTAGAGTAAACACATGTTTTAATCAAAAATACAAGTAATATGTAAAGTAAGAGCACAATAAAACACAAATAATTTTACTTCCACAAACTTCAATGCACAAAAAAAATGTACAACTACCAAGGTGCTTTGCACGCACAATGCTCATTAAGACTTATCAGGGTGCAAAGTAGTGCTTGGGGATCACATAGTTTTATTCTTCAAGATTGATTTTTATTGTGATCCGGTGTACTTAAGAATAAGTGGTTTTTATTTTGAAAGAAAGTTATGGTTTGCACAAGATACTTTACTATTCTTTCCAAGGTGCTCAACCTCACAACGCTTATTAAGACTTATCAGGAAGTTCAAGTAGTGCTAGTAATCTTTGTCACTTTATTTTATGATTTTTGTTTTGTACAAAGTTCTCCGAATACACTTGTTTTGCAAACCAATATAATTTATAAAAAAGATAACCACTTTTCTTAACTTTTAAAAGTGCAAATAAAGGAGTGTAGGTAAGATACTTGTGCAATTTTAATTCATTGTACTAATGCATAACATACACAAGCATTCTTAGATTAAACGCATATGTAGACAGTGCCAAAATATGAGTGAATAAAAATCATTATCAAACATAAAACATTTACTCATACTTAGAGGCATGCTAAGCTTAGTTCTACACCATTTTTACAATATAATTGATGCACATATTAATAGATATATCAAAGCATGATGAAAACAATGTTCAAAGTAGTTTGAAAAGATAAATTGCAACATTATAAAAGTTCTAAATAATAGATTAAGTCATGCTTGATTATCACACTAAATTTCATACAGTTTTTTTGTTGGTTTTTGCAATTTATATTTTTGTATTTGATTTTGTACTTAGAAATAGAATTTGAACAAATGACAAAAAAATAATTTTTTCTTGTAATTTTGGCTTTTGTATTTTTGTGTTTCATTTTTGCATAAAACAAAAGAGATTGTAAACAAAAAGGCAAAACATATTTTTGTAATTTGTCTTTTGTTTTTTTGTATTTGATTTTTCAAAAATTAATTAGAATCACAAGTGCAAAAATAAACAGTACATATAGATTAATACATTTTAAGGAATATTTCAAAATTTTAAAAATGTAGAAAAATGAACAAGTACGCTAGCGCCGGTGTTAGCGCTAGCGCGGGAAACAGTGCATGATTTTTTATGATTTTGAAATTTTTGATTGCTGATCTTGATTAAGTGTCCCAATAGTAGTTTCATGCTGAAATCTCAGATTTTTAGGAGATGTTTTCGATGGTCAAAACTTGCAAAAATAGTGTTTTGTGAATGTGTTTTAACACGAAAGATCTAGGACACCTAACTCAAGTCGTAATAATCGAAATCTTGCATCGGGAAGAGGTTTAGTAAATATGTCAGTGAGTTGAGAGTCCGTGCCAATGAAACTTACTTTACATGATCTTTCTTAATGTGTTCCCTAATGAAATGATGATGAACATCGATGTGTTTGGATTTAGAATGGTGTACGGGATTATATGTGAGGTCTATTGTACTTTTGTTGTCACATTTAAGATCAATATTTTTAAGATGAAATCCAAAATCCTCTAGTGTTTGACTCATCCATAATGCTTGTGCACAACAACTACCAAGTGCGATATATTCGGCCTCCGTGGTGGAGAGTGCAACCGAAGATTATTTCCGATTAGACCAAGCTACTAAAGAGGGTCCTAGAAAGTGACAAGTACCGCTAGTTCTTTTTTGATCTAGTGAACACCCAGCGTAGTCCGAATCGGAATAGTCGTGGAGTGTGAATGAATCATTGTGTGGGTACCATAATCCTAATTTAGATGACCCTAATAGATAACGAAAAATACGTTTTACCGCTTTTAAATGAGATTCTTTTGGATTGGCTTGAAAGCGAGCACATAAACATACGACAAACATTATATCTGGTCTAGATGCACTTAAGTAAAGAAGAGATCCTATCATTCCTCTATATAGCGTTTGATCAATTGAAATTCTGGATTCATCTTTTCCTAGTTTTAAAGAAGCACTCATAGGAGTAGAAGCTTGTTTGAGATTTTCAAATCCAAATCGTTTAAGCATATCGTGAACATATTTTGTTTGACAAATAAAGATACCATCTGTTTTTTGTGAGATTTGAAAACCAAGAAAATATGATTGTTCTCCTACAAGACTCATTTCAAATTCATTTTTCATTACTAATACTACTTCATTACACAACTCTTCATTAGTGGGTCCAAAAATGATATCATCAACATATATTTGTAAAATAATTAGATCGTTATTATTATGCTTAATGAAGAGTGTGTTGTCGGCACTTCCCTTAACATAGTCGTGCTTTAACAAAAACTATGTAAGTCGATCATACCATGCACGGCGCGCTTGTTTTAAACCATAAAGTGCTTTTTCTAATTTGTAAACATGATTAGGGAATTTTTCATTTATGAAACCGGGGGGTTGTTCTACATAAACTTCTTCTTTTATAAACACGTTTAAAAATGCACTTTTAACATCCATTTGAAATAATTTTATTCTTTTAAAACTCGCAAATGCCATAAATATTCGTATAGATTCTAAGCGAGCAACGAGTGTAAAAGTTTCTTCAAATCTACCCCCTCGATTTGAGAATAACCTTGAGCAACTAAGCGTGCTTTATTCTTATAATCCTAGATTCACCATCTAATTTATTTTTAAAGATCCATTTTACGCTGATAATTGGATGATTATATGGTCTATCTACAAGTTTCCAAACTTTATTTCTTTCAAATTGTCCTAACTCTTCATTCATATCCAAAAACAAAAATTCTTCATTTAAAGCAGTTGAAACGTTTTTAGGTTCGATTTCGGAAACAAAACAAATATTTGAAAACATTTCATGAAGAGAGGATTGAGTACTTACCCCAGTAGAAGGTTCCCCAATGACTAGCTCTTTTGGATGATTTTTTGAGAAGTTCAACACGCTTGGAGGTACATATTCAACTTCATTTGACTTCTCCTCCTCTTCATTGGACGGTTCCTCTTCGTCGTGCTCCGAAGATGGCAAAGGTTCATCATTTGTACCTGTAGAAAGCATCTCTGCACATGGAATAAACTCGTCAAATTTAACATTAATAGACTCTTCAACCTTACTCGATCTTTCATTAAATATTCTATAGGCTTTACTGGTTGAAGAATATCCAAGAAATATTCCTTCATCACATTTCTCATCAAATTTTCCTAAAGGATCTTTTGTATTAAGAATAAAATATTTACATCCAAATACTTTAAAATATGATACGTTAGGTTTCTTTTGAAAATATAGTTCATACGGTGTGAGATTTAGTGATGGGCAAAGCATAACTCTATTCATTACATAACATGATGTGCTTATGGCTTCGGCCCCAAAAGACTTAGGTAATTTATATTCAGATAACATGGTGCGTGGAGCGGAGAACTCGTGCTTAATACCTAACATTTCACAAAAGGATTTAAAATTTTCATTTTCAAATTCACCTCCATGATCTGAGCGAATGCATTTTATTTTTAGATCTAGTTCATTTTGAATACGAGTGCATAATTTTGAGAATTCACAAAACGCATCAGATTTGGAAGAGAGAAATAAAGTCCAGCAATATCTAGAGAAGTCATCTATTAGAACGAAAGTGTATATTTTACCACCCAGACTTGCGGTGTTAACAGGACCAAAGAGATCCATATGAATTAATTGTAGTGGTTTTGAAGTCGAAATTTCGTTTTTGCTTTTGAAAGATGATTTTGTAAATTTTCCTTTTTGGCATGGAGAACATAGTGAAGATAAATTTCCATTCAACTTAGGCAATCCTTTAATCAATTCCCTTTTTTCTAGTTTTAAAATGAGCTTTACGTCTATGCCATAGTTCTAATTCATCATTTTTTGTTATAAAACATTTTATAGATGATTTGGAAAGATCATGAAACGAAACTATGTAAACATTGTGAATTCTAGGTGCAGTTAGTAACACATCTTTTGTTTTAGGATTAACTATTTTGCAAAGATTAGTGGATGATTCAAATAATACGTCTAATCCTTTATCACATAGTTGGCTTATAGATATTAAGTTATGTTTCAAACCTTTAACATAAAGAACATTTGAGATAAGAAAAGATTCGTTCCCCACAGTACCAAATCTCATGATCCTTCCATTACCGTTATCACCAAACGTTACGATCCCTCCTTTCTTCTTTTCTAGGCTAAGGAATTTTGCTTTGTTTCCCGTCATGTTCTTAGAGCAGCCTGAGTCCAAGTACCACACGTCCTCAGTTTCCTTAGCCTTCCTGCAAATCTAGAGAGAAGATGAGAGTAAAGATCCAGATACCTAAGAGGTACCACCCATAGAGTAAGTGGATTTCTTAGGTTCCCAGATTTGTTTTAATAATCGTTGTTTTATATTCCTGCAAGAGCTAGATGTGTGTCCAAATTTAAGACAATTAGCACACGAAATAAAGGGGGTTGAGACCCTTTTCTGAGTTTCTACGTTGCTCTTGCAAGATGATGTTTGGACGTTAGAAAAAACAGAAGATTTTTTATCAGTTGAGCTACCGCCGGCGTTAGTGGCTAGCGCTGGGCGGTAGGGTTCACTTTTATATCCGAACCCAAATTTTACAGAACCATTACATTGGTTTCCCAAAATCATATCTAGGGATTTTTGACCAATCCCGAATTATTTTATGGCAATATTGAGGTCATGATTTTGTTTTTTAAGAAAAGTATTTTCTTGTACAATCAAAACACATTTATTTTTAAATCCCTTTTTATTATTTTCAATTTGTATAAAAGTTGTGTTTAGTTTTCTCTCTAAGTCCCCCTTTTCTTTTGCAATAGTTTTGTTTTGTGTAAGGGCCTTAGAAAGAGAAACTTCAAGTTCTTTTGTCTTAAATAAAGAGTGCTCTCACTCTTGACATGAAACCTTTCTCTTTTCAAGGGAAATCAATTTTTTTGTGAGCTTATGATTTTCTTTGATAATAACTTCATTTTCACTATTTAATATAATATTATCTTTTGTGAGCTTATGATTTGCAAGTTAAAACAAATTCATCATAGAGTTCTTCGAAAGTAGGAGGAAATACCTTAGTGTCGCTAAGAACACTGGTGTCGTCATTGTTGCTTTTTGCCATTAAGCATAAGTTTGCTTCCTCCTCGCTACTTGATTCAGACTCGTTTGACTCTTCAGAGGAAGAATCATCCCAAGTTGCGGCTTTCAGTACTTTCTTCTTCTCTTTTGCTTTGTGTTGATCTTTTTGCTCCTTTTGATACTTTGGGCACTGGCTCCGAATGTGCCCGGTCTTTCTGCAGTGGTAGCACTCTTATGGTGGTCTTTCTTCTTCATCTTCGCTTCCTTTTTCTTTCCTTGATGAAGAGGAAGATCTCTTTCGTCGAGTATCCTTTTGGAAGATTTTGGGGAGCCAATGTTATGGTTCTGGAAAATTTGGGCTCGGATATCAAAGTGACAGCTAACGCCCGACAGTAGCCAATAACGCCAGCGGTAGCCACTCATATAAAAAATCTTCTGTTTATTCCAAAAAACAAACTTCTTCCAGTGAGAGCAATGTAAAATTTCAGAAAAGTGCCTCAACCCCAATTATATCGTGTGCAAATTGGCATAGGTTTGGACACACGTCTAGCTCTTGCAGAATATTAAAACAAGGATCTCCAATGCAAATATGGGTACCTAAGGCATCCACTTATTCTATGGGTGGTACCTCTTGGGTATCCAGGTATTTTCTCTCATCTTCTTCTAGATTTGCAGGTAGGCTAAGGACAAGGAGGACGTATGGTACTTGGATTCGGGATGCTCCAAGCACATGACGAGCAACAAGTCAAAGTTACTTAGCCTAGAAAAGAAGAAGGGAGAGATCGTTACTTTTGGAGAAAATGGTAAAGGAAGGACCATGGGAGTCGGTACAATGGGTAAAGAATCCTTTCTATTTCTAATGTTCTTTATGTAAAAGGTATAAAACATAACTTAATATCTATTAGTCAATTATGTGATAAAGGATTAGGTGTTTTATTTAAGTCATATACGAAAACACAATCGTTTCATGCATTTTTCTACTATCTAAACATCTCCAAACTTTCTAAAAATTCTTCAAGAAACTAATCTTTGGACACTTAATCAATATCAAAAAACAAAAATTTCACAATCCTAAGGTTTTGCTCACTGCTTACCGCGCTAGCGCTAGCTCAGGCACTAGCTCGACTCTCAGATTTTCTGTGTTTTTAAAATTTTGGAAAATCACTAAAAATATGTTCTTATATATGTACTACTTATTTTTGCATTTCTATCATTGGTTGTTTTTTGAAAAATTAAATAAACAAAAAATTACAAAAGCAAAATTGCAAAAATTATTTTTTTGATTTCTACCCAAATATGCAGAAAATCAACTACAAAATTATAATACAAAAAAAACATACCAAAATTTATTTTTGAACTTAACTTTTTCTATTTAGATGTATTTTGCGAAAGGGAGATTTGGGATGTCACCCTAACCCGTCATAGGGTAGACCTCGGGAAGTCCAAGATCAATTATAAGAGTTCAAATTTTAAAACAAAAATTTCTTTCAAAATATCAAAAAAACTGTATGGAATTTCTTGTTAATATCAAGCATGGTTTAATCTATCATTTAGACCTTCTACAATATTGAAATTCATCTTTTGCAACTACTTTGAACATTGTGTTTATCAAGCTTTGATATATCTAATCATATGCACGTCGATTGTATTGAAAAAGTTTTGTGCAGAATCAAGCTTAGCATGCCTCTAAGTATGAGTAAATGTTTTATGATTGATAATGATCTTTCTTCACTCACTTATTTTGACAAAGTCTAGATGTGCTTTTAATCTAAGAATGCTTGCTTGTGAATGGTAATTTTACAATGAATTACAATTGCACAAGTATCTTACCTACAGTATAATTTTTTGCGCTCTTACAATTTAAGAAAAGTGGTTGTGCTTTCAAAATTACATTGGTTTACAAAACAAGTGTATTTAGAGATCTTTGTACAAAACAAAACAAAATCATGAAATAAATTGACAAAGATAACTCCACCAAGAACTAATTGAACCTCCTGATAAGTCTTAATGAGCATTGTGAGGTTGAGCACCTTGGAAGGAATAGTAAAGTGTCTTGTGCAAACCTTAGTTCTTTGTTTACACCACTTATTCTTAAGTACACCAAATCACAAAAATATTAATATTGAAAAATAAATTGTGTGATCCCCCAAGCACTACTTTGCACCATGATAAGTCTTAATGAGTATTGTGTGTGCAGAGCACCTTGGTTGTTGTACTTTTCTTTATGTGCATTGAAGCGTGTGGTAGTAAAATTATTTGTGTTTTATTGTGCACTTTACTCTCCATATGTCTTGTATTCCTTGATTAAATCATTTGTTTACTTTCTTAAAAATACACTTATGTGCACATCATTATCTTCCATAACACTTCTTCTCATGAGTATTGGATACTAATGTTAATTCTATACTACACCTTATATATAAATGCACTAGATAACCTAGCATGATCTCTACAATATTTGGTATGTCTTGAATTTGTGAATTAAAATAACATTGTAGTAGTCACTTTTTGATATCTTTTCACGCTTGGTTACTTTATTGTAAAACTTTACGATTTTAAAAGAAAAATGATTTACAAAAACATCTTCTTATTTTGGAATTTAACTCTTATTTCTTCTTATGAATCGTCATGATTACAAAAGATGTTTCTTGTATCTCTATAAGTCCTCCACAACATTAACTTATCACTTTTACCTTGCACTTTCATGCTTGTTTTAAGTCCTAAATCTCAATATATTCTTTTTCTTCAACAAGTGGTCGACTTGCATGGTAAAGGTTATTTTAAGTTGTTCTAACATGCACACTTTCTATAAAAACTCTGATATATATCTGTGAAATTATTTTTATGCTAAAAACGCCTTATCATTTCAGTCCTCTAAATGCTCGATCATTCCTTATTTTTTTTATCAAAATCCTCTTTTTCTATATCTTACTTCCTTCACCCACTTTTGCTAATAACAAAAGATGGAGAACTAACGTGATAAATTATAATCGCTATCAAATGGGAAAACTAACATGATTAATGATTAAGAGAGAACCTACATATAAGGGGAGCAATTCTAAATACCAAAATTGACAATTATCCTAAGTCATCACTCACACACACACACAAGTAGGTTTCATCATACTTTACGTATTAATGCTCTAATTTATCATTAATGGATTTGTTATTATCAAAAAGGGGAGTTTGTTGGAACATGGTCTTTCGCATCACCTAGGTTTGAGAATAACAATTCCTATGTGTATTTGATATTGTGTGTTTAAGTGCATAGGAAACAAGGCCATATGACTCAAGGATAACATAAGAAGATTGCTCCCATGTTTGAAGCCAAAATTCCAGCATGACCACTAGCGCCGGCTGTAGCCACTAGCGCAGGCGCTAGCCCGGATTAGAGCAATTCTGAGAGGCAGTTATAGAAAGCGCTTGTGCCGGCGGTAGCGTCTAGCATAGGCGGTAACGCGACACACAAGAGGAATTTCGGCAAGGTTTCCTTGGAATGAAAGATACGCACACGCAGGATATTTCCTTAAACTGGGATAGCGCCGATGGTAGCGATAGCGCATACGCTAGGTCCAAGGCTATAAAAGGACCCCTTGGCTCTGTCTTCTTCATCCACTCACACCCCTAAATTACAGAGCTTCGTGCCACATCATATAGTGGAAGTTTTAGAGAGATACTCCCACAAATCCATGAAGGCTTAAAGAGATCCGTGGAGAAGATTTCAACACACTTCATCATAGTGGCGAAAGATCGTATCGACGACGATCATACTCTACGGTCTTCGTCTACTTCTTCAATAGATCCACATAGAGGGAGTTTTTCATATTGTTGTTGTTTATTTCATCTCTTTACTCTTGTAATCGTGTAGTGAATTTGCCTCGTGTTGGCAACTAAGTTTGGGTTGGACATAGTGCAGAAATTTGCCTCCTGTTGGCAACTAGGTTTAGGGTGTAGATCTATGGGGTGCTCGAGGCCGTATCCGGGGGACGATTGGCTAGAGTAGTGATGGCGTGAATCTCACACACCGCTATAAGCGGTAGCTCGACTGCGACACGAAATGGCAGTGTACCGATCGTTCAAGTAATATAAAATGGGAATGAATCCCCAAGTATCGATCTCAAAGGAACACAGTAAGGTGGAGTTGACTATTGAGGAAGGACTTGAGATTGAAGTCCTTTGGGTCGGATGGATGCGGAAACGGGGATTTTGGATTGTGGAGAATAAAGAGAAAATGCTATGACTACTCCTATGCAATGCCGCTATGCAATGCTTCGCTTGGCGGAATGGAGACTAGGCAGGGCTTGAGCGCGCTGCGTCACAAGGGCGGATGGATGAGTAGGTAAGCGGAGTCGAACTGTGCAGGCCATGAGCGTGCTGCTTCGTTAGGCGGGATGGAGTACGCATACGGATGAGGGTCGCAAGCACCTCTTCGACAAGCACGCCACTAGCAATTGCTAGTGCGGCACCGGACACGGTGGTGGAGTGGAAAATGGATGGCGGCGCACCTCATTCACACATGTGAATAATATGATTCCATAAACATGAAATAAACATTAATAAACAAAATTCATAGTGTCATCATCTAAATATAGAGATTACAAACAAATACAACCACACAAGTAGAAGAAAGAGGCAAGAGATACGACCGAATCCGGAGTCTCGTTGTAGATTCACGGTAGGAATCGTCGGGTTGTCAATCCACGTCCTAGCTCGGTCTCAACTGCGTCCGGGGTAGAGGAGGGCTGTCACACCTCCCAATGGACCCGTCTTCTCCAGCGTTTTACAATCCGGCCACGTCCGATGCGAGGAACTCCTTCCTTGGCGATGAAGATGAGTGTCGAATCTCTTCCTTGAAGACCTTTCATGATGGAGGAGGCCTAGGGGGCGAATACCTGCGGAAATGGGCGGAATGGCGGAGCTGGACGAGAAAAACGGCGAGGATCCTGACCTAAATCGCGAGCAGGGCACTTTATAGGCGCTGGAATAAACAGTGCGCACGATCGTTGGCGCACGACCAGTGGTCGTGCACACTATCATCCTGTGATCGTGCGCCTTCCTGGACGGAGCCTGCAGGGGAAGAAAATTATAAAATACAATGTTTGCACGACCAGTGGCGCACGACCAGTGGTCGTGCGCACTATCGTAAATGGTCGTGCGATAAGGGGAGACAGAACTCAGTTTTCAGGGGTTAAGTGCACACAATCAGTGGCGCACGACCAGTGGTCGTGCGCAATAAAACCAGTGATCGTGCGCAGTGTTCCTGTACAGATTTGTACCGGGAACACCTGCACGACTCCTGCTTCAGCATACAAAACTAATAAAACCACTGAAAGTGACACTTAACCCTGCATGAAAACTAATAATGCAAATTAACAAGAAATAACACCAAAACGGGCCTAAAGGTGCACATAGCATGGAATAACAAATATGAGCGAAAACATGCCTAAAGTGTAGTGCATAGACTAGAAAATCGGCCCAGATGAGTCCATAAATGTGTATATATTTGGGACTCATCACACCCCCAGACTTACCTGTTTGCGCGTCCCGAGCAAACAAATTCCTCAAGCGGCTGAGAAAAAATACATAGCTGGCATAGAAATTGTAAAGCGGAGTATCATGCGAAGTCGCATGCTCATGCGCGTAGAAATACAGTAGACAAAATTTCTAATTGTACATATTAGTTTATACTTTTCTAGGGGCGTATTTATATATTACATTTACTCAAAAAGTGAATCACGGTGAATCATAAGGTCGTACATAGGAAGAAAGTAAACTGAACGCTGAGGCGAGCATTGCCAAAGATCGGGGCTCGAGACAACCTCCATTGAAATCCATCAATGTCGGTGACCATAAGCTTGCCCGTTCGCACTCTCTCCACGGCACTGGTTTGACTCAAATGCGTGAATCAATAGGACTTAAGGTTTTAGATGAGGCTTGGGTTTAGGTGAGGATAAAAATAAAATATAAACATGAAGGCTTAAAACACAAAAACCCAAATGAGCTAATGCAGAAATTCTCCTCATTCACCACACAAATACACGGGTGCACCACACCCCCAGACTTGGATTTGACTACATGGGTGTGTGCACCGCCTACTCCCAAACATACATTCATACACAGATTTTTTCAATAAAGCTCATATCTTCTTCTTTTCTTCTCACTTCTCTTCTTTTTCTTATTTTCTTTTTCTTTTCACAAATTTTCAGCAATCTAAACAATGATGCATATCCACATTTTCACAAACATAACACTACATCAACAACCCAATCATGAAAGTAATATGCTAGAGCTCAAATTTGGGTGTGCGACTAGGATTGGCGTTTAGGCTTTGGTGAGACAACAGTGGGGCTGAATCAAAGAAAGGGTAGGCACAACTGGGCTAACGAGGATAAAGCGATAGGAGTGGGCACAAAGGCTCAACCGGGCCAAAATGATGGCTTATATCACATTCACGCAATTGACTAACCGTATACCCATGCTTCAAGAATCGCTTGGGGCAAGTTCTAGCCACCGAGAAAGATAATCTTTTCTCCCGACTCGGGCAATACGAGGCTAACGAGCATCTACACACATTCCTATGCTACCGTTTGATTCACACCGGATTCACCAATTGAGTAGAGTAAACAATATTTACGCTAATAGAAAAAAATATAAACTAAAAGCATAAAAAGAAATTGAATCTACACGATTTTCTAAACAAGACATGAGCACTCGACTAGGAGCACTACCGGAGTCAACATTTTACTCCGCCTCATAATCCTAAGCCAGCACAGTGATTTTCCAAATCACACGAAAAGAAATGAGTTCGGCTCAAAACGTGCCAACAGCTAAGTGCATGCTCGAGTGGGTGTAGTGGTGTGCAATGCCATTGAACATAACTAAATAATTGAAATAGAAATACTTCTAGCATGCAATGCAATAGTGCACGTGCGTGGGCACACAGAACTACACTCCCCCATACTTAAACTAAACAACCCACATAATATATGACATGAAAATCAAAATAGGTCTAGGGAAAGAGAGTACCCAATGCTCAGAAATGAGCATACCAGAAAATTGGCGTGTAAGCTAAAATGAACCGCGGCATCCGCCATCCAGAAAAGATACCTATTGAAATTGTTGAAGTGAAGTGGAAGGGAGTCCGGCCGGTCTGAAGGCTGGAGACCGCAGAGACCGCGCGGTCTGCGCTGGTGCTCTGGCGGTTTGGTTCTGGCGATCTGGTGAGATCGGCTAGCTTGCTTCTTGGGTTTGGTCGTTGGCAACCTGATGCGGGTTGTTCCCAAGAAGTTCTTCTGTTTGCCTGGCTCCCTTGTTGGGAGACCAGGCGGGTTGTTCATATTTGGCTGTCTACCCGGGCGGTTTATCATGGCGATCTGACGACTTGAGTGAAGTCGGCCAAATGGTTCTTGCTGGCTCCTGATGATCTAAGGAAGGAGCGTTGTTGAGACCGCACGGATTGTGCGCGGTCTCATGTTCGCGCTGCTTGTGCGCGATCTTGTCTGCTGATATGCTTCTTGGTCGGGAGATTGTCCAAGAAGTCTGTTCGCGCGGTCTGTCTTTTGAGACCGTTCGCGATCTGATGGGTGGTGACTGTATCTCGGTTTGTGCGGTGACGACATCCATCCACCCGCCTATAAATAGGGGTGCATGGCCCGTCATTCCTAATGAGAACTGTAAGATCCAGAGCCCGGATTGTTTCTTGCGGTCTCAAGTTTGAGTTTGTGCGACTTGGATGCGAGTTAACCTTTGTTGTGTTCGCAGGTTTGCGGTCTCCTTCCTTGGTGATTTCCGGTGGCTTAAATAAACAGTTCGTCTGCGGTCTGTCAGTGAACTGGGTTATTGTGTTCTTATGTTGTTCGTAGCGAGCTCAGTGATCAGGCGACCTTCAGCGGTTAGGCGGTCTGAGTTGCGGTCTGGCGACAGCTTCAGTTCTTTATTCCAATAAGCTCCAGTTCGTGCGGTCTGAGGTGTGGTCTTGCAGTGCTGGCAATCTGTCCGGTTTCTGTTCGTGCGATCTCAGGGCAAGTCGGGCGAGTTCTGGAGTAGTGCGGCTTGTGCGGTCTGAGCTTGTCTAGCCGCCAGCTTTGCCTTTTTTGGTGTGTTTTGTTCTTCTCGTCTCCGTGATTCTTATGAATCATGTCTCGCCATGTATACCTCGCATTGTAATGCAATTCTGTTTCAATAAAGATTTCTTGTGTTGCTGTTTTGGCATTGTGGTTGTTTGGATATAACTCTTGTTGATACAACTCCTGCTTACTCCTAAACGGTCTTTCAAAAATTTTAACATGGTATCAGAGGTAGGTTTCTGGAGTGGATAAGCAGTGATCAACTAGAGTTGCCATCGTCTTTGTGAAGAAGAGACCACATAGATTGCCATGGAAGGTGGATACGCTAGAGGTCTTGGTATTGAACTCCTCACATCGACTAATTTTAAAAAGTGGAAGTCATGTATGGAGAGTTACTTGCTTGGCGAGGATCTATGGGAGGTTCTTGGCGGAGAAGACACACAAGAAGTGTTTCCAGCAGGAGATAATATGGCAGAGGTGAGACTTTGGAGGAGGACGAATGCTAAGGCAGAGTTCACTCTCAAGAGGGCTATCTCACCGGAGCTGTTTGATCACATCATTGGATGTAAATCTGCTGCTGAGATTTGGACATCCTTGGATGGGTTGTTCATTAAGAAGAATGTAGCGAGGCTACAGTATCTTGAAAATGAGTTGGCGAAGGCCTCTCAAGGTGATCTTTCTGTTTCTACTTTCTTCCTCAAGATGAAGAATCTCACGGCAGAGATTTCTGCATTGGACCCTGATGAGCCAATTTTTGAGGCAAAACTGAAGAGGCATATCATCCGCGGGTTGCGGAAGGAGTATCTTGCTTTTGTAACTTCAGTTCAAGGTTGGGCAAATCAACCGTCGTTGTTGGAGATGGAGAACCTTCTTGCTTCGCAAGAAAGTTTAGCAAGACAGATGGCGGGGGTTTCAATCTCCGGGGGAGAAAGTGATGTGATGTTTTCTGGGAAGAAGAAGAAGAAGAAATGGGAAAAGAAGAAGCCGGGTCATGATGGACCCTCCACTTCAGGTCAGCAAGATAGGGGCTATGCTCCTAAGTCTGATGGAAAGAAGAAAGGAGAGGGACCGAGGTGCTTTAGATGCAATAAGACCGGGCACTTCAAGAAAGATTGCCGGGTGAATCTTCAGTCGGGACATGCAGTGGAGAAGGAGATGCCAAAGTCTGGTGAAGTTGGATGGGGAGGAGCCTTTGCGTCTAATATAACGGCGATGCCCGTTAAGGCCTTGGCTTCCATCAACTATGATGAGGATTGGATTGTTGATTCAGGGTGTGGGCATCACCTCACCGGGGATGGATCAAAGTTCTCTTCTTTGGCGCCTTACTCAGGTAATAATGCTATCATTACGGCTGATAATTCTATTCATCCAGTAGAGCACGAAGGAGTCGTCTCTCTGAGCAGTGATAAGGGTCCACTCACGTTGAGGAGTGTTTATCACGTGCCTGGTATGAAGAAAAATCTCTTCTCTGTGACCAATGCGGTCGATGCCGGTTATCACATTCTGTTTGGCCCAACATAAGTGAAGTTTCTCAAAACTCAACCGGAGATAAAGGGAGATGTTATTCATGTCGGCAAACGGGTGAAGGACTTGTTCATTTTATCGACAAGTACCTATGTTGATAAGATCAGGACCAATGATGGCGCGGCCATCTGGCATGAAAGGTTGGGGCATGTAGGCATGGACAAATTGAAGGCTATGGCGGTAAGGGGCCTTGTCAATGGCTTGCCTAGCTTGTCCTCCTATGGAGACGGTCATGTCTGCGAAGGATGTCAGTTTGGTAAGTCTCATCGACTTCCATTTGACAAATCGCAAACAAGGTGCAAAGTGCCGTTGGAGTGCATCCACGGTGATTTGATGGGACCGACCGCCACCCCAAGCCTTGGAGGCAATAGATATATGTTGGTGTTGATTGACGATTACACCAGCTATGTCTGGGTGTATTTCTTGAAAGAGAAGTCAGAAGCCTTTGCAAATTTTGTGGAGTTCAAGGAGCTGGTGGAAGGTCGTCTAGGCCTGCGGGTGAAGAAATTAAGAACTGACAATGGTGGGGAGTTCACCTCTGGTGAGTTCTCTTGTTTTTGCAGGAAACACGGCGTTCGGAGAGAGCTCACTTGTGCCCATACTCCGCAGCAGAATGGCGTTGCCGAGAGGAAGATCCGTCATCTGACGGAAACTTGCAAATGCTGGCTTCATGCCAAGAGTATCCCAAAGTCCTTCTGGCCAGAGGGAATGTCTTGTGCAGCTTATGTCATCAACAGATTGCCTCTGAGTCCTATCAACATGAAGACCCCTCACGAACTAATGTTCAAGGAGAAGCCGAGCATTGCACACCTTCGGGTGTTTGGATCAACCTGCTATGTGCACATTCCTGATGCTCTTCGGACAAAGCTAGATGTGAAAGCAAGGAAGCTAGTCTTTGTTGGGTATGACGAGAGGAAGAAGGGATGGAGATGCATGGATCCTGAGACACGGAGGTCAATTATTTCTTGGGATGTGGTGTTCGATGAAGTGACTTCTTACAAGGGGAGTTCAGAATTTGAGCTACCAGAGAGCAGGGTTGATGAAGGAGGAAAAGCTGCCGGAAATCTTCAAGTGGAGTTGCCTGTTTCACCAGGAGCTCCAGCTGTGTCTAGCTTAGAGGCGGAAGCTTCAGGTTCTGGAAGCAGGGGGAGCGATGCTCCAAATTCGCCTGGAAGAGGAGCTAGGTCTGAAGAAGCAGCTGAGGAGGTGGTTAGTCAGGGGCAACCTCTTAGGAGGTCGAAGAGGACTATTCAACCACCAGACCGATACACAGGAGGAAACATGGTGAACTTTGTTTCATGTTTCTTTGCTGGTCCCTTTGATGAAAGGGAGCCGTCGAGCTTTGAAAAGGCCAGAGGCGTGAAGGAGTGGGACATTGCTATGTAAGAAGAGATGGCAGCTCTCGAGAAGATTGAGACCTGGTCTCTTGTGCCCAAGCCCAAGGGCACCACTCCTGTCACTTGCAAGTTGGTTTTCAAGCTGAAAAAGAAAGCTGACGGCAGCATCGAGTGGTACAAGGCTCGCCTTGTAGCTCGCGGGTTTTCACAGCAGTACGGAGAAGATTATGATGAGACGTTTAGTCCAGTGGCAAAGATGACTTCGGTTCGATTTGTTATTGCCTTGGCGGCTTCGAGTGGTTGGGAGATTTGGCAACTTGACGTGAAGAATGCCTTCTTATACGGCGAGATTGACAAGGATATCTTCATAATCCAACCGCAAGGCTTCATCTCGAAGGAGTATCCGGACTACGTTTGTAAATTGAAGAAGGCCCTGTATGGGTTGAAGCAAGCGCCTCGGGCGTGGTACGGGAAGATTGCAGAGTATCTCTTATTCTGCGGATTCGTTGCTTCAGACTCTGATTCTAGCTTGTTCATCAAGAAGGAGGGGGTGCTTCGGGTGATTGTGCTGCTGTATGTGGATGACATGATTGTCACCAGAAACTCGAAGGAAGCTGTTGCAAGACTCAGGGCTAAGCTTGCTATCAGATTCGAGATGAAGGATCTGGGGGAGCTTCACAATTTCCTTGGACTCGAGGTGCAGAGGCGGGAGAGCGGAGTGCTCATTTCTCAGGCTGGCTATGCGGAGCGGATTGTTCAGCTATTCGGCATGGAGGAAGGGAAGAGCAGCTCTATACCTCTTGAGCAACATCATAAGCTTCGGAAGGATGAGGGAAGAGTTCTATCTGAACCGTTGGTTTTCCGAGCTCTGGTTGGGAGCTTGATCTATTTGACCATCACGAGGCCTGATATTGCTTATGCAGTTGGCAAAGTGAGTCGGTACATGGCGGAACCACGGAAACCTCATCTCCTGGCGGCAAAAGGCATCTTGAAGTATGTGAAGTCGACCTCTGATTTGGGTCTCCTATATAGGAGAGGGTCAAGCTTGGAGTTGCATGGTTTCATGGATGCTAATTATGGGGGAGACGTGGATCATCGGAGATCAACGTAAGGTTATGTCTTTATGACGGGCCCCACAGCTATTTCTTGGTGCAGCAAGAAGCAAGACTCGGTGTCTGTATCTACCATAGAAGTGGAGTACAAGGCTTCGGCCTTGGCAGCTCAGGAAGTCGTTTGGCTCAGGAGGTTGGTAGAGGACGTTCACCAGGAGGTTCGAGGTCCCACTATGCTACGCGGGGACAATGAGAGTGCTCTCAAGCTGGTTAACAATCCAGTCTGTCACGCGAGGACCAAGCATATAGAGATTGAGCACCATTTCATTCGTGAAAAGCTGTTGAGAGGATCTCTTATGGTCGAGCATGTTCGAAGTGCGGACAATGTCGCTGACATCTTCACAAAGCCCTGGCGAAGGGACCGTTTACACGGTTAAGGGAGTTGCTCGGGCTAGTTTCCACTTCCCACTTCAAGGGGGAGTGTTGAAATTGTTTAAGTGAAGTGGAAGGGAGTCCGGCCGGTCTGAAGGCTGGAGACCGCAGAGACCGCGCGGTCCGCGCTGGTGCTCTGGCGATTTGGTTCTGGCGATCTGGTGAGATCGGCTAGCTTGCTTCTTGGGTTTGGTCGTTGGCAACCTGATGCGGGTTGTTTCCAAGAAGTTCTTCTGTTTGCCTGGCTCCCTTGTTGGGAGACCGGGCGGGTTGTTCATATTTGGCTGTCTACCCGGGCGGTCTATCATGGCGATCTGACGACTTGAGTGAAGTCGGCCAGATGGTTCTTGCTTGCTCCTGATGATCTAAGGAAGGAGCGTTGTTGAGACCGCACGGATTGTGCGCGGTCTCATGTTCGTGCGGCTTGTGCGCGATCTTGTCTGTTGATATGCTTCTTGGTCGGGAGATCGTCCAAGAAGTCTGTTCGCGCGGTCTGTCTTTTGAAACCGTTCGCGATCTGATGGGTGGTGACTATATCCCGGTTTGTGCGGTGACGACATCCATCCACCCGCCTATAAATAGGGGTGCATAGCCCGTCATTCCTAACGAGAACTGTAAGACCCAGAGCCCGGATTATTTCTTGCGGTCTCAAGTTTGAGTTCGCGCGACTTGGATGCGAGTTAACCTTTGTTGTGTTCGCAGGTTTGCGGTCAGCAGGGTGCGGTCTCCTTCCTTGGTGATTTCCGGTGGCTTAAATAAACAGTTCGTCTGCGGTCTGTCAGCGAACTGGGTTATTGTGTTCTTATGCTGTTCGTAGCGAGCTCAGTGATCAGGCGACCTTCAGCGATTAGGCGGTCTGAGTTGCGGTCTGGCGACAGCTTCAGTTCTTTGTTCCAATAAGCTCCAGTTCGTGCGGTCTGAGGTGCGGTCTTGCAGTGCTGGCAATCTGTCCGGTTTCTGTTCGTGCGATCTCAGGGCAAGTCGGGCGAGTTCTGGAGTAGTGCGGCTTGTGCGGTCTGAGCTTGTCTAGCAGCCAGCTTTGCTTTTTTTGGTGTGTTTTGTTCTTCTCGTCTCCGTGATTCTGATGAATCATGTCTCGCCATATATACCTCGCATTGTAAAGCAGTTCTGTTTCAATAAAGATTTCTTGTGTTGCTGTTTTGGCATTGTGGTTGTTTGGCTATAACTCTTGTTGATACAACTCCTGCTTACTCCTAAACGGTCTTTCAAAAATTTTAACAATACCTGCAGGGGATAGCTCCGCAAAAACAAAAGAAAATAGAAAACTGAGATAAAGTGCAATTAACTAAATAAAATTAGAAACGAAATGAAAATGCAAGAAAAATTAAGATAACTACTGGGGTTATTGTCATCCCAGCACGACTTATTCAAAACTTTATAATATCTAGCTAATGGGAGTATGGAAGGAGAAGTGGACAGGTAACTGGCCCATTATCCGTGTCGGTAGCGGGTACCTATACGGAGAAAGAACAGTCACACCTCTACCCGAATATAAATAAAACCTGCCCATCACAGGTAGAGGGAAAAGAAAGTAAGAAGAGGAGGAGGCCTGGTCCTCACTCATCTCACCAAAACTATCCTTGCCCAGCAAGGTATCGTCCACAGGGAGGCAGCAGGAGGCGAAGGCAATGAGTGGAGCTTCCTCTATGGAAGTACCTGTGAAGATTCAACCTGCAGAGACTTAGATGAAGGAAGGGGATCAAGAAATAAAGAAGACGAAGAACATAAATAAACATCAATCAGGGGAGTGATCCCGGTCTCACTCCCATCAGGTTGGGGAAGTAAAAGGATGTTTGCATTGTCATCAATGCTACAAGATTCGGCGGGATCAACGGTGGCCAGGCTTAGGATTTGGACTTCCTCCACCGGTGCTGAGGAAAACTCCTCTTCACCTCGAGGGTTGTCCTCCTCCGTAGGAGTAGGCACAACACTCAGATCACCCACCTCATCCTGCGACACATCATCAACAATGTCGTCGGAGATGAGTATAGTATGCACAATAGGGGGAGGAGTAGTGCTCGGATAAAAGTCAAGCACCGATTCCTCACAAAGAATCGAATCCACTAGAGGTGGTGGATGCACATGGAGAATAGGCTCAGCAATGTTGGTGCATAGATCAGCCGCACATCCGGTGACCGTATCCATGCTATTCCCTTCAAGATGTGAAGGTGACAAAGACACATAACCGGATGTTGAAGGTGTGCCGCCAGAGTTAGGAGTTGGGACGATCCGGATATCCGGCTCGTTATCCTCATCCAATTGGCGAAGATACTCGGCACAGTCCTTCAAGACATGATCAGTGCCCCGACAAAACTGGCACTGCCTTGCGGGCTTCTTTGGCACAGCGGGGGCTGAAGCCGAAAAGAAGTACGACGGTAAAGGCTCAGCAGAGTAGCCATAAGACTTACGCGCACCATATGGAGTATCAGACGAAGTCGGTGCTCCATATGCTGGGCTATAAGAATTATGCCTACTATTCTCCGTAGGGCATTCATCACTAGAGTGGGAGGTAGCTCCACACCAACGGCAACGGAAATTAAGATGTGCCCACATAGTGTGAAGATAATACGATTCAAAATAAATATGTTATTGTGCAAAATACTACACCTAACAAAAATTACTAAAGCAACCTAATTAAAACAGGAAAATGGAATAAAAAGAAATAAAACAAAGAAATGCAATTTACAAATGGAAGGGCTTCTCTCTCAGGTTCTCCCTCTCCAGAAAACTCACACGACTGTGTTCCCCGGCAACGGCGCCAAAAACTTGATGGCGCGAATCTCACACACCGCTATAGGCGGTAGCTCGACTGCGACACGAAACGGCAGTGTACCGATCGTTCAAGTAATATAAAATGGGAATGAATCCCCAAGTATCGATCTCAAAGGAACACAGTAAGGTGGAGTTGACTATTGAGGAAGGACTTGAGATCGAAGTCCTTTGGGTCGGATGGATGCGGAAACGGGGATTTTGGATTGTGGAGAATAAAGAGAAAATGCTATGACTACTCCTATGCAATGCTGCTATGCAATGCTTCGCTTGGCGGAATGGAGACTAGGCAGGCCTTGAGCGCGCTGCGTCCCAAGGGCGGATGGATGAGTAGGTAAGCGGAGTCGAACTGTGCAGGCCTTGAGCGCGCTGCTTCGTTAGGCGGGATGGAGTACGCATATGGATGAGGGTCGCAAGCACCTCTTCGACAAGCACGCCACTAGCAATTGCTAGTGCGGCACCGGACACGGTGGTGGAGTGGAAAATGGATGGCGGCGCACCTCATTCACACATATGAATAATATGATTCCATAAACATGAAATAAACATTAATAAACAAAATTCATAGTGTCATCAACTAAATATAGAGATTACAAACAAATACAACCACACAAGTAGAATAAAGAGGCAAGAGATACGACCGAATTCGGAGTCTCGTTGTAGATTCACGGTAGGAATCGTCGGGTTGTCAATCCACGTCCTAGCTCGGTCTCAACTGCGTCCGGGGTAGAGGAGGGCTGTCACACCTCCCAATGGACCCGTCTTCTCCAGCGTTTTACAATCCGGCCACGTCCGATGCGAGGAACTCCTTCCTTAGCGATGAAGATGAGTGTAGAATCTCTTCCTTGAAGCTCTTGGATGATGGAGGAGGTCTAGGGGGCGAATACCTGCGGAAATGGGCGGAACGGCGGAGCTGGACGAGAAAAATGGCGAGGATCCTGACCTAAATCGCGAGCAGGGCACTTTATAGGCGCTGGAATAAACAGTGCGCACGATCGTTGGCGCACGACCAGTGGTCGTGCGCACTATCATCCTGTGATCGTGCGCCTGCCTGGACGGAGCCTGCAGGGGAAGAAAATTATAAAATACAATGTTCGCACGACCAGTGGCGCACGACCAGTGGTCGTGCGCACTATCGTAAATGGTCGTGCGATAAGGGGAGACAGAACTAAGTTTTCAGGGGTTAAGTGCACACGATCAGTGGCGCAAGACCAGTGGTCGTGCGTAATAAAACCAGTAATCGTGCGCAGTGTTCCTGTACAGATTTGTACCGGGAACACCTGCACGACTCCTGCTTCAACATACAACACTAATCAAACCACTGAAAGTGACACTTAACCCTGCATGAAAACTAATAATGCAAATAAACAAGAAATAACACCAAAACGGGCCTAAAGGTGCACATAGCATGGAATAACAAATATGAGCGAAAACATGCCTAAAGTGTAGTGCATAGACTAGAAAATTGGCCCAGATGAGTCTATAAATGTGTATATATTTGGGACTCATCAAGCAGCTTGAGGTCGTATACGGGTGAGGATAGGCTAAAGCGACCGGTTCGTGGAGATACGAATCATATAGAAAACAAAAGGGATTTGAGTTCTTCGCCTTCGATTTCTAGCGTTATAGAAATCTAGTTTTGTAATCAACTTTATCAATAGTAATCATGTCTATTTTTGTGTAATGAAATTGGTTCTTCATTTCTCTAAAGTATTTATTTATTTCTCTTTCATTATAAAACAATTTAGATATTTATTCAAAATCACTATTTTGATCTACTTAGTTTTCAATCATTTAAAATATAATAAAAAGTTTTAAAACCCTTATTCACCCCCCTCTATGGGCGCCTACAGATCCAACAAATAGGTATTTTAAAAACTTTTGACCCTCTTTTGTTTGTGTCTATCTATGTGAATATCCTAGTGTATGGATTTAGAAATTTAGAACACAACACAGAAAGCACTCAAAGATTTATAGTGGTTCCCTAAGACAGAGTGTCTTGAGTAGTCCACTATCCCTCTGCCGCTATCTAACTATGTGCTAGGGTCGGCAAACTCCGCCTAAACTAAGGCCCTCAAGCCCTACCATCTCAAGTCATCAAGCCCTACAACTCAGGCCTTCAAGACCTACAAACTTAGTCCCTCAAGCCCTACAACTCAGGCCCTCAAGCCCTACAATACTCATGCCCGCAAGCCCTACAAACTAGAGCCCTCAAGCAATATAACTCAGATTTGAAATAGATCCGACAAGTGTAGGCCCGCAAGCCCAACAAAAAAGAATGAGAAAAACTTCTCTAGCCGAATGAAGATTGGCTTCTTGGACTTGAAGAGAATGCTTTTGATCTTTTCATGGACAACACAGATTCTTCTTCAATCCCTTCTTCATTCTCGAATGATACTTATCAGCCGATGTTGCTAGATTGAAACTAGGAGAACTCTTGACAAAGAAGTTTAGTTCCCACGTTCTTATTCCTTCTTTTCGCATCCGCTTATTGTTCTACTAAATCTTGCATGTTTTTGCGTTCCTTGCTTGATGTATAAATTAGGGCAGACACTTATCTCTTGTATAAGACCGAGGAGCCGACTAACGGTCTCCTATAATGTCCTGTGAGTGTCAGAGACCCATTCCTTAATGACACGCACTGATTGGACCATCGGGAGGCGGCATTAAATGCAGACATCACGGTTTGAAATTTCTTGATCTATCTCGATGATATTTGCAACATCTCGACGTTAGAACTTGCCGTTATGCTGATCCATCTTGTACTAGGACAAATCTTCAACTCTTCTTCAATCTTCTTTAGGCAATGATATCTCGACAATACAAGATATCACAACTGCACTTGCACTAACGACGATATAAAGTCATCTTAATAGTATCAACGTAATCTTGTTGTCAACTTGAGGTCTTCTCGACGATTTCGTTGAAACCATTCTATCTTCTCGACGATATTGTTGAAACAATATTGTCTTATCAATGAAATCATTGAAACCATACTGTCATATCGACGATCTCCTCTTGATCATTCTTTCGACATGCAATTCTTCTTCTATAAGCTGTCTTCACGAGTTCTCCCTTAGCCTTCTCGATGACTAGACTACTTTACATCCATGTCATCGACAAAGCCGAGCATTCTTACTTAGATCTTCAGATAGCTTCCTTTCTCATCTCGATGATAAGTTCTCTTTACGACGATGTCATAGACATTGCCGAATACTTTGACTTAACTCTTCTTAGACCTTACAGTGATATCGTCGTGTTATTCCGATTGACACGATGATACTAGACTTGGATCGATTCTTCTTGATCTTACGATAATATCATCGTGTGTATTTTGATTTCACAACAATATCATCGAATTGTTCATGTTATCTCGACGATAACTGACATAAACCTTCTGCTTAACTTTGCGAGTAATCTCGGCAATAATTGACGAGAACCTTCTGTTTAACTCTGCGAGTAATCTCGACGATGTATGCGTGTTTATTCGATGATATGTCCAGTCCTTCTCGATGAATTTAGACATAGTGAGATTGGAGAAGTTTTGGAACATAGTTTTCCGCATCTCCTAGGTTTGAGAATAACAAATCCTATGTGTATTTGATCTTGTGTGTTAAAGTGTGCAGGAAACAAGTCAGTATGACTCAAGGATAGCATATGAAGGTTGCCCCCAAATTTGAAGCCAAAATTCCAAAATTTCCACTAACGCCGGCGGTAGCACCTAGCACAGGCGCTAGCTCTGATTAGCACAATTTGGGTAGCATTTTTAGAAGGCGCTAGCGCCAAACGGTAGCGCGGAGCACAAGAGGCAATGTGGCAGTGTTTCCTTAGAATGAAAGATACGCACGCGCAGAAAAATTCTATACCAGGATAGCGTCGGCGGTAGCGATAGCGCAGGTGCTACCTCCAAGGATATATAAAGGACCACTTAGCTCCGTGTTTCTCATCTTCTTCCACTCCAAAATTCCAAAGCTCCATGCCACATCATATATAGGAAGGTTTAAATAGATACTCCCACAAATCCATGAAGGCTTAAGGAGATCCATGGAGAAGATTTCAACACGCTTCATCATCATGACGAAAGACCGCATCGACTATGATCATACTCTGCGGGTCTTCGTGTATTCCTCAGAGATCCATATAGAGGGAGTTTTTAATATTGTTGTTCTTTTCATTCTTGTAATTGCTTAATAAATTCGCCTCGTGTTGTCGACTAGGTCTGGGTAAGACATAGGGCAGAAATTTGCCTCGTGTTGGTGACTAGGTCTAGGGTGTAGGTCTAGGGGTGCTCAAGGCCATATTCGGGGAAGGGTTGGCTTGAGTGGCTTGAGGCCATATCCGGGGAAGGATAGGCTAAAGCCGCCGATTCGCGGGGATACGAGTTGGGATAGAAAACGAAAAAGTCTTTTTACTATTCGCCTTCGATTTCTAGCGTCATAGAAATCTATTTTTGTAATCAATTTTATTAATAGTAATCATGTCTCTCTTTGTGTAATAAAATTGATTTGTTCTTCATTTCTCTAAATTGTTAATTATCCACTCCATCATTATAAAACAATTTAGATCTTTATTCAAAATCACTATTTTAATCTACTTACTTTTCAAGTTTATGAAAATATAATGAAAGTTTTTTAAAACCTTTATTCACCCCCCCCCCCCCTCTTAGGGTGCCTACCAATCCAACAAGTGGTATCAGACCAATTTTATTCGAAAATGGTCTAACAACCGGGAATAATGGCATCTCATGATCTCGCTTTTACTAATGGGGAAAATTTTTGTTATGATGAAAAATCTCTTACATCACCTTTATTTGAAGGGAGAAATTATAAAGGGTGGAAAATATTAATGGAAAGGTTTATTAAAACTGTAGATATCGAAGCCTGGAATATTGCAATTATAAGACCAGTGGATGAAACAAATAAAAAGGAACATCACCTAATTGCAAAGGCTTTGAATAGTATTTTTTGCGCTTATCTCAAGAAATTTTCAAATTGATATATTGTTTTTCTAGTGCATACAAAGTAAGGAAATTTCTTAAATAATTGTATGATTCTCCATCTACAGGTATGGAACAAACGCAAGAATTGGAGAACATACAAGCTTGCACAAATGTTCAAGAAAGTTCCTCTGATGATGAATCAATGAAGTGCACCCTAAGTGGAAGAGAAGAAGAAATCTTATCTTTGGAAGAGGAGTGCTAAAAAGATGTCAAAGGAACTATTTGTTCAAATCTTGCCTCTTTCGATAACAGTGTAAGCAAATCAAATTCTTCCCTTTTTGTGACAAATTCTATTTACAAATTACATCAACTACAAAGTGCTAAATGTAAAATTAAGAAATTGAAAATCGCAAATGAGAATTTTCACTTAGAAAATAAAGGTTTAAAAGCAAATATTAATGTAGAATCATATTCTAATTCATCTAGCTTTACCCATGTCTCTTTAAAAGAAAATATTACACCTTGTATAGAATTGAATGATTTAAGAGAAAATACAAGGAACTTCTTTTTGTAAAAGAACATAATGAAAAATTGTCTTTAGAAAATTCAACTTTGAAAAGTGATTGTGTTAGATGCCAAAATTATAAAATTGAAATCAAGGAGATGGATGAAACATTTGAGGAATTTAGAAATAATTATCAAACTAATATTGACTCTATTGTTTATACTCTTAAAAATAGCACAATTACTTAAATAAAGCTAGACATAATATTATGATCAAAAATGATGAATTAAAATAAAAAATCAACTTGTTTATGAAAATTATAAATACAAATTCACAATAACAAGCAATATCTAAAAGCAAGTTGAATATGAATATGTATATCTTAACTAATCATAATAATGAGAGTAAGAAACACAAAGTTTTTGTAAATCAAAATCACTATTATTTAAAAATCATGTATCTCCCAAATTAAATTCAATTATGCAAAAATTTCCTTTGAACAATACTTTTGATAATCACAATGGAAATTTGATGCATAAGAATAACAATAAACCAAGATTTGAATGGAGGCCCTAAAATTAAAAATGAAACATTAACTTCACATGAAAGGACCAATTCATAACTATATACCCACAAACCTACATATTATATTTGGGTACCCAAAGGAACCACCACACTTGGTCCGCTTTGGATACCTAAATCTCTTATTCATTAGGTATCACCAAATGCATGAAGTAGAATATTTTCAAAATGAAATATACAAATTTCTACTTCATGATATGCTTTAATTTTTCTTTTTGTTTTCTTATCATGTTATGGTCATCTTACATATTATTGGAAATATGATTTTATCTCTTAAAACTTAATGAGCTTATGAATCAAATTGATCAAAATTCAAAATCATATTTTATTTTGCTGACCTATCTATCTTTCTTATATGCATTGCCTATAAATATCTTACATTATCCATATAAATCAAACTCTAAATTTGTTATGAGATATTTATCTAAATTAATAAAATCATGAACTTCACTTTTTCTCTTTCAAAAATTTTGAGGGATGTCCATAGTTCATAAATCATTCTTAAACCTATTCTTATGAATGAACATCATTTCACATTAAAACCATTTAAATAATGCTTATTTAGATTATTCGAACATGATATCTTGTGTTTTCATTTCTTATCTTTTTCAAGTTATACTATTTTGATAAACACAAGCCTTTAGAAAAGTCAAAATGAAGATATAATAAAATTTATCTCATGCAATGTTTATTTGGTAAAGTCATATACAAAATTGCTAATGTTTCATGCAATTTGCACTATCTAGACATCTCCAAAAATTCTAAAAATTTTGTATGAAACTACTCTTTGGAGACTTAATCAAGATCCAAAAATAGAATTTTCACAATCTTAATAAATTGTGTACTGTTTATCGTGCTAGCGCTAGCGTCGGCGCTAGCTCGCCTATGTGATTTTATGTGATTTTAAAATTCTGAAAAATCACCACAAATATATTATTGTATATATACTACACATTTTTGCATTTATGCCATTAATTGATTTTTGAAAAATAAAAAAAAAATACTAAAAAAGCCAAAATTGCAAAAAAAAATTTATTCTCTTCGATTCTTTGTTTATTTGTTCAATTTCTATTTCTATATGCAAAATCAAATACAAAAATATAAAACAAAGAATTATCAAAAATTATTTTTTGAACTTAACTTTTCTATTTACATTTATCTTGCGAAAGGGAGAATTGGGCTATCATCCCATCACTTCTCCTAGTACCGGGTGAACCCCTCACAGGGTAGACCTCGGGAACTCCAAGATCAATTATAAGAGTTCAAACTTTAAAACAAAATTAATTTTTCATAATATAAAAAAAAATTGTATGAACTTTATTATAAATATCAAGCATTGTTTAATATTTTATTTTTACCTTCTACAATGTTGCAATTCATCTTTTTAAACTACTTTGAACTTTGTTTTGATCATGCTTTGATATATCTAATCATATGTGCATCAATTGTATTGTAAAAGTTGTGTAGAACCAAGCTTAGCTTGCCTCTAAGTATGAGTAAATGTTTTATGGTTGATAATGATACTTAATCAATCACTTAGTCTGGCAAAGTCTACATGTGCTTTTCTTCTAAGAATGCTTCCTTGTGTATTGTAATTGTACAACGAATTAAATTTGCACAAAAATCTTACCTACACTATATTTATTTGCACTCTTAAAAATTTAGAAAAGTGGTTGTGCTTTCAAAATTACATTGGTTTGCAATATAAGTGTATTTGGGGAACTTTGTACAAAAAAATAATAATAATGAAATAAAATAACAAAGATAATTCCACCAAGCACAACTTTAACCTCCTGATAAGTTATAATTGTTGGATCGGTAGACGCCTTAGAGGGGGGGGGTGAATAAGGGTTTAAAAAACTTATATTATATTTTGTAATACTTGAAAAAACTTTGATTATTATACTAGAGAAGATCAAGACAGATCAAGTGAAGTAAAAGTAAAGACATGATTTTATTAACTTGAGAAGCATGATTACAAAACTTGATCTCTTATCGATGCTAGAAATTAAAGCGAATAGAAAGACTCTTTTAATTTTCTATACCGACTCGTATCCCCACGAACCAGTTGGCTTTAGCCGATCCTTTCCCGGATACGGCCTCAAGCCGCTCTAGCCAACCCTTCCCCGGATATGGCCTCGAGCACCCCCTAGACCAACACCCGAGACCTAGTCGCCAACACGAGGCGAATTTCTGCCCTAAGTCCCACCCAGACCTAGTCGCCAACACGAGGCGAATTCTCTAACGGTTACAAAAGATATGAAATAAAATAACAACAACAACATTAAAAACTCCCTCTAAGAAACTTCTGAAATCGGAGATGAACGATCGCTGTAGAATAGGCGAGATTGAAGCGATCCCTCTTCGGATGTAGCGTGACGAAGTCCTCATTCAAAAGCTCTCTAAGCATTTGGTAGGAGTATCTCTCTGAACCTTCCTCTCTATGCTGTGGCACGAAGCTCTAGAATTTTGAATCTCAAGAGGATGAGGAAGACGGAGCCAAGGGGTCCTTTTATAGCCTTGGAGCTAGCACCTATGCTAGTGCTACCGCCGGTGCTATCCCATTTTAGGACATATTCTGCGCGACAGAATCTCCCAAATGAGGAAACATTTCTCCCTTGCCTTTTGTGCTCTGCGCTACCGCCTGCGCTATCGGATACCGCCAGGCGCTATCTCCTTCTATATGTGCTCCCGGAATTGTGCTTAAGTATTCTTTTCGTCGACCGAATTTTCGTCGAACGAAGTTCGTCGAGCGGGCTTCATCATTCGTCGATCAGAAATTCATCGACCGCAAGTTCATCGAACGCAAGATCAATTTCGTCGAACCCAGTGTCCGTTCTCAGCTGTTCCTTAGCGCTAGCACCAGGCGCTAGGTCCTATCGCCGACGCTAGTGGGAGTTTTGGATTTGATGGCTTAAACTTGTGTACAACCTTCTTATGTAATCCTTGAGTCATGTGGACTTTGTTATCCTGCACACTTAAACACACAAGATCAAATACACATTGGTTTTGTTATTCTCAAACCTAGGAGATGCGGAAGACCATGTTCTAACAAACTCCCCCTTTTGATAATAACAAAACCATTAATAATAAATCAGAGCATTAATATATATATAAGCATGATGAACTACTTGTGTGTGTGTGAGAGTGATGACTTAGGATATTTATCGATTTTAGTATTTAGAATTGCTCCCCCTAAATACATGCTCCCCCTAAGTGAATGCTCCCCTAATACGTAATCTATCATCTTAATTAAGCATGTTAGCTTTATATTTTGATAGCAGATTATATTTATCATGTTTGTTCTCCCCCTTTTGTTATTAGCAAAAGCGGGTAAGGAGACACCACTTAAAAGTTGACAATAAGATAAAAGCATGATCGAGCTTGTAGAGAACGAAATGATAAGGAGTTTTAGAATAATTTTCATGGAAATAGATTAGAGTTTGAGTATCACAATATTTTCATAAATCAGAGTTTGTAGCATAAATAAATACAAGGTAAATGTAAAGTTGCGGAAGACTTAGAAAAATACAAGAAAACATCTTTTGTAAGACACGATGATTCAAAAAAAAGATATGTGAGTTAAGTTTCATAAAGAAGATGTTTTTGTAAATCATTGTTTAAGTAAAATCTTTAAATTCAATAGTCAGGTAACCAATCATGAAATAATTTACCAAAAAGAGAGTACTACAATGTTATGTTAATTCACAATTTCAAAACATACGAAACATTGTAGAAAGCATGCTAGGTTATCGAGTGCATTACATAAATAAAGAGTAGTATAGAATTTGCATTAGGATCCAATACTCATAAGAAGAAGTGTTATGGAAGATAATGATGTGCACATAAGTGTATTTTTGAGTAGAGTAAAGAAATGTTTTAATCAAAAATACAAGAAATATGTAAAGTAAGAGCACAATAAAACACAAATAATTTCACTTCCACACATTTCAATGCACAAACAAAAATGTACAACTACCAAGGTGCTTTGCACACACAATGCTCATTAAGACTTAGCAGGGTGCAAAGTAGTGCTCGGGGGATCACATATTTTATTTTTAATGTTGAGACTAGTGATCCGGTGTACTTAAGAATATGTCGTTTTTATTTTGGAAGAAAGATTTGATTTGCACAAGATACTTTACTATTCTTTCCAAGGTGCTCAACCTCACAAGGCTTATTAAGACTTATTAGGAGGTTCAAGTAATGCTTGGTGGAGTTATCTTTGTCACATTAATTTATGATTTTTTTGTTTTGTACAAAGTTCTCCGAATACACTTGTTTTGCAAACCAATATAATTTATGAAAAACATAACCACTTTTCTTAACTTTTAAAGTGCAAATAAAAGTAGTGTAGGTAAGATACTTGTGCAATTTTAATTAATTGTACTATTACAAAACATACACAAGCATTCTTAGATAAAACACATAAGTAGACAATGCCAAAATAAGTGATTGAATAACGATCATTATCAAACATAAAACATTTACTCATACTTAGAGGCTTGCTAGACTTGGTTCTACACAACCTTTTTATTACAATTAGTGCACATATTAATAGATATATCAAAGCATGAAGAAAACAATGTTCAAAGTAGTTTGAAAAGATAAATTGCAACATTGTAGAAGTTCTAAATGATGGGTTAAATCATGCTTGATTTTCTCAATAAAGTCCATACAGTATTTTTGATATTTTTGTGAAATAATTTTAATTTAAAGTTTGAACTCTTATAATTTGATCTTGGACTTCCAGAGGACTACCCTATTAGAGGTTCGCCCGGTACTAGGTGATATGATGGGATGTAGCCCAAATCACCCTTTCGCAAGATACATGTAAATAGAAAAGTTAAGTTCAAATATAATAATTTTTGATACTTATTTTTGGTTTATATTTTTGTATTTGATTTTTGCATATAGGAATAGAAATCAAACAAATAACCAAAGACAAAACAAAATATTTTTTGTTATTTGGCTTTTGTAATTTTGTATTTTAATTTTACAAAAAACAAGTACAGGCAGAATTGCCAAAATGAGTAGTACATATAAAATAATATATTTTTATTGATTTTTCAGAATTTTAAAATTTCAGAAAATCGGATACTTGAGCTAGCGCCGGCGTTAGGTCTTACCGCCTGCGTTAGCTCACAGAGAGTGCTAATTTTGATCATATAGCCTAGATTTTCTTCGATTTTGCATCTGATTTTTCTTAATTATGTTTGTGCAATGTAAGGCCTATCTAATGAAGTGATGAGACGAGAAGAAATCGCAAATAGTTGTGGAAGTTAAAATTTTAGTACATGGGTGTCACATTCATTAAAGCTCCATATTCATTAGACCATAATTCTTGAGTTTTGCACAACATATGAATGAGTGAAATGATCATAAATAAGTGAAATAATATTCATGCAATTTTTCAATTTCTATTTGACATGATTATGATTAAACATACTTGGGATAATTGAAAATGACGCAAATATATTAACTACCTAAGCAAAACTTGCGCACTTTATAAATTTAGCCTAATACCCCTAAAATACCTTTTAAATCCATTATGACACTTATTTAATTTAGTCTTAACAATATCATATGACAAATTTAGTTTTTCAAATTTTATATGACTTTTAGGAAATGGATTTAGAAGGATAAAAAGATAAGTAGATCACTTGAAAAAAATGACATGACTTTTTATTCAACTTAGTTCAATTTGATTTATTTATGAATTTTGGTTTTAATATGTAAAAGTCATATCACAAGTTATATAAAGTGATCATATCATGATGGCTCAAAGAAATAGAAACAAAAAACAAAAAAGAAATTAAGCACATCATGAAGTAGAGAATTGATATTTCATTTTTAATTGATTTCTACTTCATGCAAATGATTGGATACTAATGAATAAGAGATTTAGGTATCCAAAGAGGACCGGGTGTGATGGTTCCTTTGGGTACCAAAATACATCGTGTTTGCTTTTGAGGAGATGGAAGTGAATGAGCCCTTTTGAGTGGAATTTGTGTTTCATATTTAACTTTGGGTCTCCATTCAAATCTTGGTTTAACATTATTTTTAGTTTTCAACTTTCCATAATCATTTACTTGAACATTTGGATCAAAAAGGTTTTTGAATTTATAATTTGAAGGAAATTTGTTTGCATTTAATTTTAGGTTGGGAGAAACATGATTTTGTAAATTATGGTGATTTTGATTTTGATTTACAAATCATTTATGTTCCTTACTCCCAATTTTAATCTTAGGTAAGATGTTCATATTCATATTCAACTTGCTTTTAGATATTTCTTGATATTGTGAATTTGTATTTATAATTTTTATAAGCAAGTTGATTTTTTATTTTAATTCATCATTCTTGATCTTTAGATTATGTCTAGCATTATTATAAGCTATTGTGCTATTTTTAAGAGTAGAAACAATTGAATCAATATGGTTTTGATATTCATTTCTATATTCCTCAAATGTTTCGTCCATCTCTTTGATTTCAATTTTATAACTTTTGCATGTAGCACAATCACTTTTCAATGTTGAATTTTCTAAAGACAATTTTTATTGTGTTCTTTTACAATAAGAAGTTCATTTTCAAGTCCCTTTTATTTTTCTTTTAAATTATTAAATTCTAAACAAGGTGTAATAGTTTCATACAATGAGACATGGGTAGGACTAGATGAATTAGCATTTGATTCTACTTTAACTTTTGCTTTTAAACTTTTATTTCAAAGCGCAAATTTTTATTAGTAATTTTAAATTTCTTGATCTTACGTTTTGCCATTTTTAGTGTATTGAAACTAGAGATAGAAGTTATCACACAAGAGGAAGAATTATACTTTCTTACAGCTCTATTGGAAGAGCCTGAATGTGAGCATGAAGTTCCTTTGTCATCTTTTAGGCCTTCCTCCATCGTAGATGAATTTTCATCTTCTTTTTCTCTTGATGTAGTGCTCTCTTTTTCTAAGTTGATTTCCATGATCTCCATGGTTTTGCTCTCTTCTTGAGTAATGGTGGATGCTTGTATGTCCTTCTCCTCCTGTGTTTGTTCCATACCTCGAGAGGAAGATCATACATTTCTTCAAGAAATTTCCATACTTTGTATGCAATAGGAAAACAATATATTAATTTGAAAACATCATTTGATAGACCACAAAATAAATAGTGTTTGGCTTTTGCATTTAGATGACGTTCCTGTTTATTTGATTCATCTGCTGGTCTTACTATTGCTAGATTCCATGCTTCGATATATAAAGTTTTAATAAACCTTTCCATTAATAATTTCCACCGTTTATAATTTCTTTCTTCGAATAAAGGTGGCGCAAGAGATTTTTCTTCTTCATTAAAATTTTCCCCACCAATAGAAGCGAGATCATGAGACGCCATTATTCCCGGTTGTTAAGCCGATTTGGAATAACCTCGCTCTGATACCACTTGTTGGATCGATAGACGCCCTTAGAGGAGGGGTGAATAAGTGTTTTAAAAGCTTATATTATATTTTGTAATACTTGAAAAAACATTGATTATTAAACTAGAGAAGATCAAGACAAATCAAGTGAAGTAAAAGTAAAGACATGATTTTATTAACTTGAGAAGCATGATTACAAAACTTGATCTCTTATCGAAGCTAGAACTCAAAGCAAATAGAAAGACTGTTTTTTTCTATACCGACTCGTATCCCCACGAACCGGTTAGCTTTAGCCGATCCTTCCCCAGATACGACCTCAAGCCTCTCTAGCCAACCCTTCCCTGGATATGGCCTCGAGCACCCCCTAGACCTATACCCGAGACCTAGTCTCCAACACGGGGCAAATTTCTGCCCTAAGTCCCACCCAGACCTAGTCGCCAACATGAGGCGAATTCTCTAACGGTTACAAAAGATATGAAATAAAATAACAACAACAATATTAAAAACTCCCTCTAAGAAACTTCTGAAATCTGAGTTGAACGATCGTTGTAGAATAAGCGAGATTGAAGCGATCCCTCTTCGGATGTAGCGTGACGAAGTCCTCCATCAGAAGCTCTCTAAGTGTTTGGTGGGAGTATCTCTCTGAACCTTCCTCTCTATAATGTGGCACGATGCTCTGGAATTTTGAATCTCAAAAGGATGAGGAAGACGAAACCAAGGGGTCCTTTTTATAGCCTTGGAGCTAGCGCCTGTGCTAGTGCTACCGCCGGTGCTATCCCATTTTAGGACATATTCTGTGCGGCAGAATCTCCCATCTGAGGAAACATTTCTCCCTTGCCTTCTGTGCTCTGCGCTATCGCCTGCGCTATTGGATACTGCCAGGCGCTATCTCCTTCTATATGTGCTCCCAGAATTGCGCTTAAGTATTCTTGTCGTCGACCGAATTTTCGTCGAACGAAGTTCGTCGAGCGGGCTTCATCATTCGTCGATCAGAAATTCGTCGACCGCAAGTTCGTCGAGAGCAAGATCAATTTCGTTAAACCCAGTATCCGTTCTCAGCTGTTCCTTAGCACTAGCGCCAGGCGCTAGGTCCTATCGCCGGTGCTAGTGGGAGTTTTGGATTTGATGGCTCAAACTTATGGACAACCTTCTTATATAATCCTTGAGTCATGTGGACTTTGTTATCCTGCACACATAAATACACAAGATCAAATACACGTAGGAATTTTTATTCTCAAACCTAGGAGATGCGGAAGACCATGTTCCAATAATAATAAGCGTTGTGTGGTTGAGCACCTTGGAAAGAATAGTAAAGTGTCTTGTGCAAACCTTCATTTTTGTTACACCACTTATTCTTAAGTACACCGGATCACAAAAAAATCAATATTGAAAAATAAAGTGTGTGATCCCCCAAGCACTACTTTGCACCCTGATAAGTCTTCATGAGCATTGTGTGTGCAAAGCACCTTGGTAGTTGTACATTTTTTGTATGTGCATTAAATGGTGTGGAAGTAAAATTATTTGTGTTTTATTGTGCACTTTACACTACATATGCTTGCATTTTTTGATTAAATCATTTGTTTACTCGATTACACTTATGTGCACATCATTATCTTCCATAACACTTCTTCTCATGAGTATTGGATCCAAATGCTAAATTCTATACTACTCTTTATATATAAATGCACTAGATAAAATAGCATGCTCTTTACAGTGTTTTGTATATTTTGAATTTGTGATCTAAAATAACATTGTAGTAATCTCTTTTTGATAACATTATTTCATGCTTTGTAACTTTATTGTCAAAATTAAAAATTTTAAATGAAAAATGATTTACAAAAACATCATTCCACTTGGAATTTAACTCATATATCTTCTTATGAATCATCAGGATTACAAAAAGATGTTTTTTGTATGTCTATAAGTCTTCCGCATCATCACCATATATTTTTTACCTTGCGCATTCATGCTTATATCAAAATCTTAAATCTCAAAATTCTTTTTTCAACAAGTGGTAGATTTGCTGGGTAGAATTTATATTGGTTGTTCTAACACGAATATAATTTATGTTAAGAACTCTGATTCATTAATGGATTTCAAAATAACTATGTGAGCTTTTTTTCATAAATTCAAATAAAAATATAAACCCATAGGCTATGTACTTATCATTAGATTTAAATGCTTAATGTTTCCAATGACTATTATCCCATGATTACAAATCTCACCATAGCGAGGGCGTAGGGTTGTAGACATTAGATAAACTAACCTCTAAGTCATGTCTTGTCCTTAACCGGGGAGGGTTCTAGTGGGGCCTTGCGAGGCACTGGGGGAAAGAGTGCTAGGTTGAGTAGTTTCTAGTGTTTGCATATGGGACTAACACCCCAACCGATGACATGTATGTAGCTCCTCATGACCATCTGTCACTTAGTACGGGGCTAGGGTGTAGGCATATTGTCTAAGTATATTGGTTACTTGGAAATCATTACCTTTTTATGCTAAAACTTCCTTATCATTTCATTTGCTCAAAAAGCTCGATCATGCCTTAACTTGTTTATCAAAAATCCTCTTTTTATGTCTCTTGCTTCCTTACGCACTTTTGCTAATAATAAAAGGGGGAGAACTAACATGATAAATAATAATCGCTAACAAAAGGGAAAACAAACATGATTAATAATTATGATGATAACTTACATATAAGGGGGTCATTCACATATGGGGGCATGTATTTTGGGGGAGCAATTCGATATGCTAAAAATGACAATTATCCTAAGTCATCACTCTCACACACACACACTAGTAGGTTTTATCATTCTTTATATATTAATGCTCTGATTTATCATTAATGGATGTGTTATTATCAAAAGGGGGAGTTTGTTGGAATATGGTCTTCCGCATCTCCTAGGTTTGAGAATAACAAATCCTATGTGTGTTTGATATTGTGTGTTTAAGTGTGCAGGAAACAAGTCCATATGACTCAAGGATAGCATATGAAGGTTGCACCCAAATTTGAATCCAAAATTCCAACTTGTCCACTAGCGTCGGTGGTAGCACCTAGCACAGGCGCTAGCTCTGATTAGCACAATTCTGGTAGCATTTTTAGAAGGCGGTAGTGCTAGTGTATGTGGTTGCGCAGAGCACAAGAGGCAATGCGTCAGAGTTTCCTTGGAATGAAAGATACGCACGGGCATAATAATTCTATACCAGGATAGCGCCGGTGGTAGCGATAGCACAAACGCTAGCTCCAAGGCTATATAAAGGACCCCATAGCTCCCCATTTCTCATCCTCTTACACACTGAAATTCTAGAGCTTCGTGCCACAGCATATACAGGAAGGTTCAAAGAGATACTCCCACAAATCCATGAAGTCTTAAGGAGATCCGTGGAGAAGATTTCAACACTCTTCATCATCGTGACGAAAGACCGCATCGACTATGATCATACTCAGCGGGTCTTATTCTACTTCTTCAGAGATCTACAAAGAGGGAGTTTTTAATATTATTGTTCTTTTCATTCTTGTAATTGCTTAGTAAATTCGCCTCGTGTTGGCCACTAGGTCTAGGTGGGACTTAGGGCAGAAATTCGCCTCGTGTTGGCGACTAGGTCTAGGGTGTAGATCTAGGGGGGCTCGAGGCCATATCCAGGGAAGGGTTGCCTAGAGCGGCTTGAGGCCGTATCCGGGGAAGGATAGGCTAAAGCCACTAGTTTATGGGGATACGAGTCGGGATAAAAAAATAAAAAGTCTTTTTCCTATTTGCCTTCGATTTCTAGCGTCATAGAAATCTATTTTTGTTATCAATTTTATTAATAGTAATCATGTCTATCTTTGTGTAATAAAATTGATTTATTCGTCATTTCTTTAAATTGTTAATTATCCACTCCATCATTATAAAAAAATTTAAATCTTTATTCAAAATCACTATTTTAATCTACTTACTTTTCAAGTTTATGAAAATATAATAAAGTTTTTTAAAACCCTTATTCACCCCCTCTAAGGGCGCGCCTACCGATCCAACATGTGGTATTAGAGCGGTTTTATTCCAAAATGGTCTAACAACTAGGAATAATGACGTCTCATGATCTCGCTTTTACTAATGTGGAAAAATTTTATAATGAAGAAAAATCTCTTGCACCACCTTTATTTGAAGGGAGAAATTATAAAGGTTGGAAAATTTTAATGGAAAGGTTTATTAAAACTTTAGATATCGAAGCCTAGAATATTGTAATTATAAGACCAACGGATGAAATAAATAAAAAGGAACGTCACCTAAATGCAAAGGCTTTGAATAGTATTTTTTGTGCTTTATCTCAAGAAATTTTCAAATTGATATATTGTTTTCCTAGTGCATACAAAGTATGGAAATTTCTTTAATAATTGTATGATTCTCTATCTACAGGTATGGAACAAACGCAAGAATTGGAGAACATATACGCTTGCACAGATGTTCAAGAAAGTCCCTCTCATGATGAATCAATGGAGTGCAAATCAAGTGGAAGAGAAGAAGAAATCTTATCTTTGGATGAGGAGTGCCAAAAAGATGTCAAAAGAACTATTTATTCAAATCTTGCCTCTTCTGATAGCAATGCATGGAAATCAAATTCTTCCCTTTTTGTGACAAATTCCATTTTCGCATTACATCTGCTACAAAGTGCTAAACGTAACATTAAGAAATTGAAAATCGCTAATGAGATATTTCGCTTAGAAAATAAAGGTTTAAAAGCAAAAACTAATGCAGAATCATATTCTAATTCATCTAGTTTTACCCATGACTCTTTAAAAGAAAATATTACACCTTGTATGGAATTGAATGATTTAAAAGAAAAATACAGGAAACTTCTTTTTGTAAAAGAACACAATGAAAAATTGTCTTTAAAAAATTCAACTTTGAAAATTTATTGTGCTAGATGCCAAAATTATAAAATTGAAATTAAGGAGATGGATGAAACATTTGAGGAATTTAGAAATGATTATCAAACTCATATTGACTTTATAGTTTTCACTCTTAAAAATAACACAATTGCTTATAATAAAGCTAGACATAATCTTATGATAAAAAATGATGAATTAAAATAAAAAATCAACTTGCTTATGAAAATTATAAATACAAATTCACAATATCAAGCAATATTTAAAAGCAAGTTGAATATGAATATGAATATCTTAACTAAGCCAAATAATGGGAGTAAGAAACACAAAGTTTTTGTAAATCAAAATCAAAATCACTATTATTTAAAAAATCATGTATCTCCCAAATTAAATTCAAGTATGCAAAAATTTCCGATGAACAATACTTTTGATAATCACAATGAAAATTTGATGCATAAGAATAACAATAAACAAATATTTGAATAGAGGCCCAAAATAAAAAATGAAACATTAACTTCACATGAAAGGACCCATTCATCACTATCTACCCACAAACCTTCACGTTATATTTGGGTAGCCAAAGGAACCACCACACTTGGTCCCCTTTGGATACCTAAATCTCTTATTCATTATGTATTAGCAAATGCATGAAGTAGAAAATTTTCAAAATGAAATATACAAATTTCTACTTCATGATATGCTTTAATTTTTCTTTTTGTTTTCTTATCTTGTTATGGTCATCTTATTTATTATTGGAAATATGATTTTATCTCTTAAAACTTAATGAATTTATGAATCAAATTAATCAAAATTCAAAATCATATTTAATTTTGATGACCTATCTATCTTTCTTATATTCATTGCATATAAATATCTTATATTATCCAGATAAATCAAACTCTAAATTTGAAATGAGATATTTATATAAATTAATAAAATCATGAACTTCACTTTTTCTGATTTAAAAATTTGGAGGGATGTCCATAGTTCATAAATCATTCTTAAACTTATTATTATGCATGAACATCATTTCACATTAAAATCATTTAAATCATGCTTATTTGGATTATTCGAACATGATATCTTGTGTTTTCATTTCCTATCATTTTCAAGTTATATTATTTTGATAAACACAAGCCTCTAGAAAAGTCAAAATGAAGATATAATAAAATATATCTCATGCAATGTTTATTTCGTAAAGTCATATACAAAATAACTAATGTTTCATGCAATTTTCACTATCTAGATATCTCCAAAAATTCTGAAATTTCTACATGAAACTACTCTTCGGAGACTTAATCAAGATCAAAAAGTATAATTTTCAAAATCTTAAAAAATAGTGTACTGTTTATTGCGCTGGCGCTAGCGCCGGCGCTAGCTCGCCTATGTGATTTTATGTAATTTTAAAATTCTAAAAAATCACAACAAATATAATATTTTATATGTACTACTCATTTTTGCATTTATGGCATTAATTGATTTTTGAAAAATTAAAATTAAAAAATACAAAAGCCAAAATTGCATAAAATATTTTATTCTCTTTGATTCTTTGTTTATTTGTTTAATTTCTATTTCTATATGCAAAAATCAAATACAAAAATATAAAACAAAGAATTTTCAAAAAATCTTTTTTGAACTTAACTTTTCTATTTCCATGCATCTTACAAAAGGGAGATTTGGGCTATCATCCCATCACATCTCTTAGTATCGGGCGAACCCCTCACAGGGTAGACCTCAGGAAGTCCAAGATCAATTATAAGAGTTCAAACTTTAAAACAAAATTATTTTTTCAAAATATCAAAAAAAAAATTTGTATGAACTTTATTATAAATATCAAGCATGGTTTAATCAATCATTTAGATCTTCTACAATATTGCAATTCATCTTTTCAAACTACTTTGAATATTATTTTTTATCATGCTTTGATATATCTAATCATATGTGCATTAATTGTATTGTAAAGGTTGTGTAGAACCAAGCTTAGCATGCCTCTAAGTATGAGTAAATGTTTTATGGTTGATAATGATACTTAATCACTCACTTAGTCTGGCAAAGTCTACATGTGCTTTTAATGTAAGAATGCTTTCTTATCTATTGTAATTATACAACGAATTAAATTTGCTCAAGTATCTTACCTACACTACATTTATTTGCACTCTTAAGAATTTAAAAAAGTGGTTGTGCTTTAAAAATTACATTGGTTTGCAAAACAAGTGTATTCAGAGAACTTTGTACAAAAAATAATAATAATCATGAAATAAATTGACAAAGATAACTGCACCAAGCACTACTTAAATCTCCCGATAAGTCATAATAAGCGTTATGAGGTTGAGCACCTTGGAAAGAATATTAAAGTGTCTTGTGCAAACCTTCATTTTTGTTTCACCACTTATTCTTAAGTACACCGGATCACAAAAAAATCAATATTGAAAAATAAAGTGTGTGATCCCCCAAGCACTACTTTGCACCCTGATAAGTCTTCATGAGCATTATGTGTGCAAAACACCTTGGTTGTTGTACATTTTTTGTATGTGCATTAAAGTGTGTAGAAGTAAAATTTTTTGTGTTTTATTGTGCACTTTACACTATATATGTCTTGCATTATTTGATTAAATCACTTGTTTACTCGATTCAAAATACACTTATGTGCACATCATTATCTTCCATAACACTTCTTAACATGAGTATTGGTTACTAATGCTAAATTCTATACTACTCTTTATATATAAATGCACTAAATAGCCTAGCATGCTCTTTATAGTGTTTTATATGTTTTGAATTTGTGAATTAAAATAACATTATAGTAATCTCTTTTTGATAACATTATTTCATGCTTGGTTACTTTATTGTCAAACTTAAAGATTTTAAATGAAAAATGATTTTCAAAAACATCATTCTTTTTGGAATTTAACTCATATATCTTCTTATGAATCATCATGATTATAAAAAGATTTTTCTTGTATTTCTATAAGTCTTCCGCATCATCCCCATATATTTTTTACCTTGTGCTTTCATGCTTATATCAAAGTCTTAAATCTCAAAATTCTTTTTAAACAAGTGGTAAACTTGCTTGGTAGAATTTATATTGGTTGTTCTAACACGAATATCATTTATGTTAAAAACACCGATTCATTAATGGATTTCAAAATAGCTATGTGAGCGTTTTTTCAAAAATTCAAATAAATATATAAACCCAAAGGCTTTGAACTTATCATTAGATTTAAATGCTTAATGTTTCCAATGATTATTATCCCATGATTACATATCTCACCATAGTGAGGGCGTAGGGTTGTAGACATTAGATAACCAAACCTCTAAGTCATGTCTTATCCTTAATCGGGTAGTGTTCCAGTGGGGCCTTGCGAGGCACTGGGGGGAAAGAGTTATAGGTTTAGTAGTTTCTAGTATTTGCATGTGGGACTAACACCCCAACCTACAACATGTATGCATCTCCTCATGACCATCCGTCACATAGTACGAGGATAGGGTGTAGACATATTGTCTGGGTAGATTGGTTACTTGGAAATCATTACCTTTTTATGCTAAAACCTCCTTATCATTTCATTTCCTCTAAAAGCTCGATCATGCCTTATCTTTTTATCAAAAATCCTCTTTTTATGTCTCTTGCTTCCTTACCCACTTTTGCTGATAACAAAAGGGGGAGAACTAACATGATAAATTATAATCACTATCAAAAGAGAAAACCAACATGATTAATAATTAAGATGATAGCTTACATATAAGGGGAGCATTAACATATGGGGAGCATGTATTTTGGGGGAGCAATTCTAAATGCTAAATACGACAATTATCCTAAGTCATCACTCTCACATACACACAAGTAGGTTTTAGCATGCTTTATATATTAATGCTCTGATTTATCATAAATGGAATTGTTATTATCAAAAGGGGGAGTTTGTTGGAACATGGTCTTCTGCATCTCCTAGGTTTGAGAATAACAAATCCTATGTGTATTTGATCTTGTGTGTTTAAGTGTGCAGGAAACAAGTCCATATGACTCAAGGATAGCATATGAAGGTTGCCCCCAAATTTGAAGCCAAAAATCCAACTTGTCCACTAGCGCCGACGATAGCACCTAGCACAGGCGCTAGCTCTGATTAGCGCAATTCTGGGAGCATTTTTAGAAGGCACTAGCGCCAGGCGGTAGCGCTAGCGCAGGTCATAGCGCGGAGCACAAGAGGCAATACAACAGAGTTTCCTTAGAACGAAAGATACACACGCGCAGAATAATTCTATACCAGGATATCGTCGACGGTAGCGATAGCGCAGGTGCTTGATCCAAGGCTATATAAAGGACCCCTTGGCTCCGTCTTTCTCATCCTCTTCCACTCCTAAATTCCAGAGCTTCGTGCAACATCATATAGAGGAAGGTTCAAAGAGATACTCCCACAATTTCATGAAGGCTTAAGGAGATCCATGGAGAAGATTTCAACACGCTTCATCATCGTGATGAAAGACAGCATCGACTATGATCATACTCTGCGGGTCTTCATCTACTTCTTCAGAGATCCACATAGAGGGAGTTTTTAATATTGTTATTCTATTCATTCTTGCAATCGCTTAGTAAATTCACCTCGTGTTGGCGACTAGGTCTAGGGTGTATATCTAGGGGTTGCTCGAGGCCATTTCTGGGGAAGGGTTGGATAGAGTGGCTTGAGGCCGTATCCGAGGAAGGATAGGCTAAAGCCACCGGTTCGTGGGGATACGAGTCGGGATAGAAAACAAAATAAAAACATTTTTACTATTCGCCTTCAATTTCTAGCGTCATAGAAATCTATTTTTGTAATCAATTTTATTACTAGTAATCATGTCTCTCTTTGTGTAATAAAATTGATTTGTTCTTCATTTCTCTAAATTGTTAATTATCCACTCCATCATTCTATAATAATTTAGATCTTTATTCAAAATCACTATTTTAATCTACTTAGTTTTTTAGTTTATGAAAATATAATAAATTTTTTTTAAAACCCTTATTCACCCCCCCCCCCCTCTAAGGGCTCCTACCGATCCAATAAGAAGTACTGGACATATGATTTAATCTCTACAAGTATATGACTAAGTATACCATCAAATACAATTTGTACTTATCATTGATCTGAGCACTTCTTCAAATCAGGAACATTGCTGGCATTGTTCCTAAGAGTAATCAAATTGTGTAAGTTCTTAGGAAAAGTCACTTTGCCTCAATTCTCCTCCATAATGGATTGGGGTCATGTTGACTAGCATCTCTTGTCCCATAAAGTCTGTATGTCGAGATTCCCTTAAGCTTAATTAGAATATCCAAGCAATGCTTTAACTTCGACTTAGATAGTGTACAACCCCGATATTTTCCTAGTGGATGATCAAATAAAAGTAATGCGAGCCGGGTTTTCGGGAGGGATATATGTTAATAGGCAGAAAATAAGAGAAAGAGCAAAATTTACATATGCTCTCTGCGTTCGACGAACGACGCTCTACGTTCAATGAAAATGTTCAATGAACCCGTCTTAGCGGATCCGCTGGGACGAACACTTAGCCGGCTGCTCGCAAGAAGGCAAGCAAGTCAAGAATGTGAGTGGGGCAGGAGTGCGAATGAGGTCTTCACAGGCCATTCGCCCAAAGGAGGCGAACCAAAGCAATCAATGGTCACCCGCGTGAAGGGGCGCGAGTCAAGTTCCCACAAGCTAGAGCATCAAGGTCGACCGGCAAGAAGGCGAGCGAGCTAGGTGCTCTCCGAATGCTCGCAAAGAGGCGAGCGAGCTAGGAACTCGCCGAATGATCGTGAGAAGTAGGAGAGCCGTATTTCTTCCAAAGTCTCCGTGATCGACGAATCTCAGTCGAGGTCGACGAACTAAGCCCGGCGCCCGACGAAGTGCAGGCTACGTTTGACGAATACGCTGATCTTCTATGTCCGACGAAATCATCTCTCTATCCCCATTGGCCTGCCGTTAGCCTATCCAAACAGCGGAGTTCAGTTGTTAGCAGGCCAAACTGGGGTGCGTTTAGTAGAACCGAAAGGCAGAATTCCGCTATTGACAGACCATGAACAAAAAACTATAAATAGACCTTAAAGGGCACCTTGGGAGAGGATTCCAATCTCAGATCCCTGAGTTCCTTCTTCTTCCTTGGTTACTTGGGTTCAGCTCCCAAGCTCCCCCAAGGTGCCCAAGTCTCAGATTTGGCTTGGGAGGGGAAGCGCTCAACGATCTTCCGGGTTTGTGGTGGGACCTCCTCGCTGTGACTAAGGTCTTAGTCATTTTTCTAGTCTTCGGTCTACCTTCTCTGAGGGATCAGTAAGGGCTAGCCACCCCTCATCTCGGTGAGGGCCCCGAGAAACACAAGAGGCCGTGAAATCGGTTTCAACAGATAGGTTAGGTTTTTGCAGTACATTTGACAGGGTCTCTATTATATTTAGTCATCTAAACATACAAGAATATTGTCTTCACCAAATGATACATTATATATCTTGATATTCTTCATTCTCTCATAAAAGTTAAATTTGGGCTAACTTAAATCAACTCTCATTAATTATTATAATTAACCAATGACTATTATGTTTAAACACAAACTTTGCATAAAAGGTTAGTATGAAGTATAACCTATTAATTGATAGCAATAAATTGTTTGAAAATAACTCTAAGTGTCTGTTGGTTTGGACAGAATTAAGATACTGGAATTGGAATTAAAGGTCTAATTCCAAATTTGTTTTTCATTTGTGTGCTTTAATGTGAGAATTAAAATTCAAATAAATTCCATAAAATTCATTTGAACTAAAGCCAATTCTTTTCAATATATATAAGAATTGGATAATTCCAGTCGGGTGCGTTTTTTCGCCCGTGCGAGCATTTTTTGCACAGGCAAGCATTTTTTGCCCGGGCACGCATTTTTTTGCTCAGGCATGGGTATTCACTAGGGCACGAAATTTTAACCGGGCTGCGCACTTCACTCGGGCATGCGCTTTTCGTCCATGCGTACGCTTTTCTCCCAGGCACACGAATTTTGTACGGGCGCACAATGTTCGCTCCAGCATGCATTTTTTCACCCGAACGCGTGTTTTTTTACTCCGGGACGCGCTTTTTTCGCCCGTGCACATTTTTCGCTTGAGCGCGCGCTATTTTGCCCGAGCACGCATTTTTCTCCCAGGTGCGCACTATTTTGCCGGGGCACCTTTTTCGCCCTGTCAAAATTTTTTTGCACGGCAGCGTGTTTTTTCGCATGGGCGCTTGTTCTTTCTCCTGGGCACGCACTTTTCTCCAAAGCACGTACTTTTTCACCTGGATGTGCACTTTTCACTATGGCATGCATTTTTATCTAGGCTTGCGTTTTGTGTTAGGGCATGCATTTTTTTGCACGCATGTGCGTTTTTGTCTGGACAAGCTTTTTTCAACCGAGCGAACATTTTCCCCCCAGGGCGCATTTATTGCCCGGGCGTGCATTTTTCGACAACTATCAATTTTTTACCTTGTCGAAAATGTTAGGTTCATATTGAATGCATTATGTTATAATTAATGGCAATATATGTGAGAGAATGTTAGGTTCATCATAATATATGTTTGTGAATGTTTGATTTTTCATAATATATGTGAGATAATGTTGTTTTTCATCGCCAATGAAAAAACTAATAATTCTTACATTGAATTTTGTCTATCAAATGAACAATAATATTGATTAATTCCACAATAATCTCCAATTTAATTTATTGGGTGAACATTATAATTGTAATTAGACAAATTCAAATTCCTTCTTTGGAATTGATCTCAATTCCAAAATCAAATTTCAATTTCATCCAAATGAACGGGCTCTAAATGATTGATACCTATCAAAATCACCAAAAAAATCAGACTCTACATAACTCGTAACATCTTTGAAAGTGTGAAAAAGTTTGAGAATATTAATGCAAACTACTCTATGAGGTGAATAGATTAGTACTAACTTTTGTCTATTCAATCACAACCACAACACATATCACATATTAAAATCATAAATAAATGAAAAAAAATACCAAACTATAGAGATGAAACATAGGGCAAAAAATTATAGAGGATCCAAATGTTGGGTACTCATCTCATTTACCATGGTAGGAATCCACTACATATACACATGCTTAAGTATTTTGATCAGGAAACACATAGAACCATTGAGTCTTTTACAAGGAGCCTCTCAAAACCACTTAATCATTCTTAGAGTGATTCATGGTACTCTTTGTTTGATTTTTATGGCATCAAATGCATAAAAGACTTCTGAAAACCCATGAAAGATCCAGGTGAAAGACAATTTATAAAAAACAAGCATATACCTGCGACGAAATAAATTTTCGTGAAGAACAAGTTATTTGATAAGTAGTATTTACTTAAATAATCAGTTCTTTTTATAATTGTTTACTAACTTAAGCTTATTTTCTGTTTTTCAGGTTTTTTGGACATTTTGAGCAGAAATTGCAAGTACATACCCTAGGTCACGGGCGTGACCAATGGCATGTCAGCTAAAAAAGTTATTCCAGACCTGCTGCCACAATCCTGGGCTCATGCTAAGAGAAATCTCCAAGTACACGCCCTAGGACACGGACGTGACCAAGGGCATGTCAACTTAATCCGTAGATCTAGCTCAGCCAGTCATGTCCTGAAGCTGTGACGTGACTTTCGACAAGTACATGTGATAGTTTACTTAATAGTAGTCTAACTCACCTAGAGGGGGTGGGGGGGGGGGTGAATAGGTTCCTTTGCTTTTTCTACTTATATTGGAGTATTTTAGATGTTCTAGCAAGTTGAATAAAGAACACAGAAAACACTCAGCTATTTATAGTGGTTCCCCAAGACAGTGTGTCTATGGGTAGTCCACTTTCCCTCTACACCTTTCTAATAGAGTGATAGACAAGGCAAACTCCTCCAAAACTCAGCTCAATGAGCTTACAACACAGATCCCTTAGGATCTCTCAGGTTTTATCCAAAACCCTACCTCAGGCTAGCAGCCCTAACACTCAGAGTTCTCCAACTCTTACAACTCAGAAACTCTCCTGGTTTCCTACCTCATGCCTATCAAGAAGCCCTACCTCAGATCTCCACATAAATCTTACTGCTCAGGCTGGGAGTATAGCCCTACAATCTTAGGCATACAAGCCTACCACTCAGGCACAAAAGCCTTACAACTCAAGCACAAAGGCCCTGCACACTCAGAATAATAAAGTTCCTACAAAGATTTATGGTTATACTTTTTATAACAGAATACAATATAAGTAAACCTTTCAGCTTGTTCTTCTGCTGATGATCACAGCAGATGCTGTCTTGAAGCAAGACTGGATAGTAGCAGCTTCTGTCCTTCCTTCTTCTGATCTTCTTCTTTTATAGATGGAAGAAGATCTTCTTGACCTGCTCAATCAAAACAGCTGGTACAAACTTTCTCTCTTGGATTTGTCTGCCTTTAGCTTGAGAGAGAGATCACTATTCATGAAGAAGATATATATTGTTCTTTAGCTCACAGCAATGTTCTTCTCGATAAAATAGTATTCCTTATTTTGACCTAACATCTTCTTTTATACTCCTTGCAGTCTGCAACGGCTCTAAGACATGCTTATTCACAGCATGGACAAGAATAGAAAACATTTTCTTGCTTTCTAGTCAGTTGCGCCAAAAATAGATCCCAGTAAAGAGACATTCATATTTGAAATTGTCTTAGTGGATGGGCTGAGATAGGCTCCAGTCTCAGCGGTAGAATAGACTTCATCTCAGCGGATCCGCTGGGATAGATAGTCTTCTCTGCAGATTTCCTCTATATGCAGCTTTGCTGAGACAAACTCCTTCTCTGCGGCAATACAACTGCATCTCAGTGGTTCAGCTGAGACCAGACTGTTGTCTTGTAGTTTTGACAGTGAAAACCAGATACGTATTCCAATGTTTGGAATGACTTAAGCATGCATAAACATGATATAGAAAGGGCTTATCAAATACACTATATACTTAGCATTGAGTGTGATGCATATTCAAATCTAAGTAACATTGAGGGGCAATATTCCCAACAATCTCCTCCTATTTGAAGAAGGTAGAACATATCATGAATTATAATGAGATAGTAAAATAAGAAGTCATGACAACATTACAATATTATTGTTATCATATATAGGCAATACACAGCATATAGTGAGCATCAATACACATAACATATTATTTATTAATACACAACAAATATTAAGCTTGACTTTAATTATCCTATAAACACAAGATTTCAAAAACAAACTGAAGGACCATTTGTATTTGAGATAAAATATCAATAATATTACAATTTTCAGTGCACATTTTTATATAATGAAAGGTTAAACACTTGTTCATGATCTTCTCTTCTTTGAAGCATTTGAACTTTCATCTTGATCTTCAGCAGCATCCTCTCCAGCAGCAGCAACAACAACATTCATCTCAGTATTCCTCTTCTTGTTCTCTTGCATATTGAGGTAAAGGAAGGGCTTTGGAATATATCTTGATGCCATCCTCTTGTGGTTGGCTTTGTTCACTAGATTTTCTTTGAATATATTCTCCCTTAACAAATTTCTTTCTAAGTGCCTAATCCATTCTTCTGTTGGATACATTCTATCAATATTTTTGCAAAGCTGTCCATGGTCCAGCCGTTCATTCAAGATTATGTTCTTTGAGTCATCACTCCAATATTCATAGTCTGGATCTATGGCTTGATTAGCTCTATTTTTAGCCATGAATTCATCAGCTAACATTACTCCTTCTCTTTTCCTTTGGCTGCAAGCTTTTTATCCTGTGCAGTCTTTGCTTGAGCAAGAAAATCAAAATCTTCTTGTCTGAAGTTGTCCAGGAGAGGAAGATTTTGAGCAATTCTTGTTCCTTTAAGAACTTTAAGGGCAAGCTCAACATTAGTTTCAGCATTGGTCTCCTCCCCCTTTCTAGCTTCTTCAAATATCTTCTATTCAATACCTTGAGTTGCAGCTGTCATAGAGCTAGATAGGGTTTGAAATGCAATTTTCAATTCTGATTTTAGATCATCTTTCATCATCTCAGCTTCCCCAAGCATAGTGGTTGTTGTGGACCACACATATTCTTCAATATGATTTGAGGCCTTCTCTATCACCTCATCAGTTTTACTGACATAATTCTTTATATAGCTCATGTCTTTCTCTGAAAGTTGAAGACTTTTGTCCATGGTTCTTAAAATGGTGTTCTGAGCTATAATTGATTTTTCTGCCAGATCAAACCATTTTTTCATCTGGCTGTTTAGGTAGGTCGTGTCTTCCTTTATGACCTTGATCTCAGTCATCACCTCATCCTTCACAGGTGAAACTGACATGTCTATATATTCCTTTATTGAAGACATATGAACATCAAGCATTGAATTGATTGAACTTAGGAGAAGTTCAATTGAATGTTGTTGTTCAACAAATAATGCTGGCAGAGGTTGTACATTTATCACTGGTGGTAATGTCTTCTCTTATACTTCTTGATTATCACACTTAATCAGAGTGGATGGCTCATCTATAGGGGTGGATGTGACTGTCTTCTCCCGAGCATGGACCTTTGTAGGCTCCCCCTCAAATTGATCACTGATCTTTTTAGTTGATTTATCAGCATCATCATCATCATCATCATCATCTTAAGGCACCTGGCCTTCATGTCTAGTTGAGAATTCTTGCTCCCCCTCAGATGGAGCATCAATCCTTTCTTGATCATTGGAATCCCAAAAATCTATAGAATCATCGAGGATTAGATTAATTCTTCTTTCAAGGCTAAGGATGATATTATCAATCTTACTTTGTAAATCAGATGAATCGATCTGCTCCTCATTATCTCTTTCTGATGCAGCATTCACATTCTAAGGATTTTCATCAACTGGAATATCTAGAGGATTAGGAGCAGGAGTCTCATTTTCTACATGATGTCCTTTATCTTGAGCATCACCTTCACCTTCTCCATTATTCTCACCTTTATTAGAGGCATCAGTCTTTTCTTTTCCATGAACTTCTTCCTCATGTTGCTCTTGATCTTGACTGCTCTTTGATCCCAGGTCATCAACAACAGGAACATCCTCTACAGGATTTTCTGAGTCTGAATCAGAACAGACAATTCTAGCCTTCTTAGATCCTTTAGTTAACCTCTTTTTCTTATCATTTTCATTAGAGGGTTGATTCATGGGGAGCACCCTTTTGAATCTATAAAAAATTTTGATGTCCATTCTCCCGAGATAATGTATCTTTGATCCTTTTGAGCTTTCAAACTGGTCAGGATAAGTATTTATGAGGTACAATGAGATTAACTTCTCAGGTTAGGAGCTTGGAGACATTCTTTAATCCTTTGAAAGATTACATGAGCCTAAGAAGCTTTTTTCTTAGGGACAATCCTTGTCATCAACTCAAACATGTATTTAGAGATAGTGTCATGGGAACCTGGTTTGTAGAGAATGGCTTTGAATACTATATCACATAGGAGCTTTCCTCTTTGGTTGAAATGTTTCCTCTTTAGTGATCCTATTTTAGCATTACTATATTTATACCACTTTAGTGCTTTCCCTTTGTCTTTTTCAAAAATATCAACTTCTTCATAATGGATGGATGAAGGTAAGTTTAGAGATTTTTCCAATTTCTTTGGGGATATATTTATCCTTTCTCCTCCAATTTTAGACTTTAAAGTAGACATGGAGGAAGATACCTTAACATTGTTGTAAAATTCCAAAACTTCAGTTCTGAGAATCACTAAAGGTCCAGACAGAAAATATTCTATCCCTTGAGCTTCCAGCAGTTGAATCACTTCCATTATTTCTACTGGAGCATGTTGAAATCCATTCCTTATAATTTCGTAGCCTTCCAGGAGATCCTTTGAATTCATTGGCGCCATTTCTTGAGAGAGATGAATCGTTGAGATGGGGGAAAAAGGTCGTCTCAACGGCTCAGTAGGGTTTAGGGGATTATAAATGATTTAATCAACATTGCTCTATTTATAGAGGTTTGGATTAAGATTTCTTTAGAGAGAGGTGTTGATTAAACTTAGTATTTAATTGATTTAATGAACATAGAATTAAACCATTGGGACAAGGTAATGTCAACTGTTGAGATGACTTAGCAGTCTCAGCGGTTCAATTGAGATTCACACAACTATCTCAGCAGTTGATGAGTCCTGATCATATACACTTTTATGGACTCATCTGGGCCATCTATTTAGTCTTTTCACTGCACTTTAGCCCTGTTTTAGCTCATATTGGTCATTCGATGCTAGGTGCACTTATAGGCCCACTTTGGTGTGATTTTATGCTTATTGTCTTTAGTTGTTTTCATGCGCTGTTAAGTGCCACCTTCAGTGGCTAGATTGGTGGTTGTGCTGGAATGGGAGTCGTGCAGGTGTTCCCGGTGCAATTCTGCACAGGAACACTGCGCACGATCACCGGTTCTATTGCGCACTACCACTGGTCGTGCGCCACTGATCGTGTGCACTTAACCCTTTTTCACGAGTTCTGTTTGGTGCAGTGCGCACGACCACCAACGCCAGTGCGCACGACCATCGGTCGTACGCCACTGCTCGTGCGCACTTACCATTTAATTTCCGAGTTCTATTTGCTGTAGTGCGCACGACCATCTACTCCAGTGCGCACGACCACCGGTCGTGCGCCACTGGTCGTGCGAACATGTTATTTCATAATTTTTGTCTTTGCAGGTTCCGTCCAGGCAGAGCGCACGATCATCGAATTCTAGTGCGCACGAACACTGGTCGTGCGCCACTGACCGTGCGCACTGTTTAATTCCAGCGCCTATAAAATCCACTGCTCGCGATTTAGGTCAAACGGACCGCCGTATTCCGCTGTTTTCTGCTCCGGTTCATCCGACTTCGCCCCTCCATCGCCGCCCACCATCTAGAGGTGCTCCGGGCTTGTTCTTCACGCCAATCTTGAGCCGGAGTGTCCTCTCGGCCTCCTCCTTCATCCAAGAGCTCCAAAGGAAGATCTAGCCGCCATCTGCATCGAGCAAGAGGAAGTTTGCAACCTCTACCGGATCGTGACACGAAGAAGACGGGTCCATTGGAGAGTCGTGCCAGGTCTCTCTACCCCGGACGTAGTTGCGGACCGAGCTTAGACGCGGATTGACAACCCGGCGATTCCAACCGTGAATCTACAACGAGCCTTCGGATTCGGTCGATTTCTTGCCTTATTCTTCTCTTATTGATTGTTGTAATAGCTAGATCTATATATTTTGATGAAGTTGCACTTGGACTTGCTTCTATTTATATAGATTTCATGTTTGTGTGAAATGCTTTTGTGGTCTATGTGTTTATGAGGAGCGCCCCATTCCATTTTCCACTCCACCACCGTGTCCGGTGCCGCACTAGCAATTGCTAGTGGCGTGCTTGTCGAAGAGGTGCTTACGACCCTCACTCCGCTAGCCTACTCGTCCATCCGCCTATCGAAGCGTGGCATCGCGGCCCGTATTCCATCCCGCCTAACGAAGCAGTGCGCTCAAGGCCTGCACAGTTCGATTCCGCTTGCCTACTCGTCCATCCGCCCTTTCGACGCAGCGCGCTCAAGGCCTGCCTAGTCTCCATCCCGCCAAGCGAAGCATTGCATAGCGGCATTGCATAGGAGTAGTTGATAGCTTTTATTTTATTTTCCAAAAGCCAACCCAACTCCCTCGCATTCCATCCGATTTAAGGACTTCAATCTCAAGTCCTTCCTCGAAACCTAACTCCACCTTACTGTGTTCCTCAAGAGACCGACACTCGGGGATTTTCCCCATTATTATTACTTGCGCGACCGGTGCACTTGCCGAATCCTCGCAACAAGTTTTTGGCGCCGTTTGTAAACTCGGGGATCTTCACAATTCACCAACTGAGTATTGATAAATCTTTATTTACGCTCTAGTACTTTCGTAAATTAGTTAGCATAGTTAGAATCTCTTTTTACGAAATCTCTATTTGCATGCTTTTGTTACTTCGCATTGTACTCCCTTGCGTAATTTTCTTTGCTAACTACCTTTTTCACACTCCACCGGATTCGTTTGCTCGGGACGCGCAAACAGGTAAGTCTGGGGGTGTGATGAGTCCTGATCATATACACTTTTATGGACTCATCTGGGCCATCTATTTAGTCTTTTCACTGCACTTTAGCCCTTTTTTAGCTCATATTGGTCATTCTATGCTAGGTGCACTTATAGGCCCACTTTGGTGTGATTTTATGCTTATTGTCTTTAGTTGTTTTCATGCGCTGTTAAGTGCCACCTTCAGTGGCTAGATTGGTGGTTGTGCTGGAATGGGAGTCGTGCAGGTGTTCCCGGTGCAATTCTGCACAGGAACACTGCGCACGATCACCGGTTCTATTGCGCACTACCACTGGTCGTGCGCCACTGATCGTGTGCACTTAACCCTTTTTCACGAGTTATGTTTGGTGCAGTGCGCACGACCACCAACGCCAGTGCGCACGACCATCGGTCGTGCGCCACTGCTCGTGCGCACTTACCATTTAATTTCCGTGTTTTGTTTGCTGTAGTGCGCACGACCATCAACTCCAGTGCGCACGACCACCGGTCGTGCGCCACTGGTCGTGCGAACATGTTATTTCATAATTTCTGTCTTTGCAGGTTCCGTCCAGGCAGAGCGCACGATCATCGAATTCTAGTGCGCACGACCACTGGTCGTGCGCCACTGACCGTGCGCACTGTTTAATTCCAGCGCCTATAAAATCCGCTGCTCGCGATTTAGGTGAAACAGACCGCCGTATTCTGCCGTTTTCTGCTCCGGTTCGTCCGACTTCGCCCCTCCATCGCCGCCCACCATCTAGAGGTGCTCCGGGCTTGTTCTTCACGCCAATCTTGAGCCGGAGTGTCCTCTCGGCCTCCTCCTTCATCCAAGAGCTCCAAAGGAAGATCTAGCCGCCATCTCCATCGAGCAAGAGGAAGTTTGCAACCTCTACCGGATCGTGACACGAAGAAGACGGGTCCATTGGAGAGTCGTGACAGCTCTCTCTACCCCGGACGTAGTTGCAGACCGAGCTTGGATGCGGATTGACAACCCGGCGATTCCAACCGTGAATCTACAACGAGCCTTCGGATTCGGTCGATTTCTTGCCTTATTCTTCTCTTATTGATTGTTGTAATAGCTAGATCTATATATTTTGATGAAGTTGCACTTAGACTTGCTTCTATTTATATAGATTTCATGTTTGTGTGAAATGCTTTTGTGGTCTATGTGTTTATGAGGAGCGCCCCATTCCATTTTCCACTCCACCACCGTGTCCGGTGCCGCACTAGCAATTGCTAGTGGCGTGCTTGTCGAAGAGGTGCTTGCGACCCTCACTCCGCTAACCTACTCGTCCATCCGCCTATCGAAGCGTGGCATCGCGGCCCGTATTCCATCCCGCCTAACGAAGCAGTGCGCTCAAGGCCTGCACAGTTCGATTCCGCTTGCCTACTCGTCCATCCGCCCTTTCGACGCAGCGCGCTCAAGGCCTGCCTAGTCTCCATCCCGCCAAGCGAAGCATTGCATAGCGGCATTGCATAGGAGTAGTTGATAGCTTTTATTTTATTTTCCAAAAGCCAACCCAACTCCCTCGCATTCCATCCGATTTAAGGACTTCAATCTCAAGTCCTTCCTCGAAACCTAACTCCACCTTACTGTGTTCCTCAAGAGACCGACACTCGGGGATTTTCCCCATTATTATTACTTGCGCGACCGGTGCACTTGCCGAATCCTCGCAACAGCAGTTCAGATGAAACTTTCTCAGCTGTTTCAACTGACCTCAGTGTCTAACAGTGAACCATTTAAATATGATTTTTTTTTGTTCTAATCATGCTAATAATTGTTTTATATAGCAACATTATCCTAGAAGAGCTTAATAACAGAATCACATATATGATGAACACTATGAAATGTTAATGACTATTCAACATTCTACATTCCTAACTCAATTTTAAATAAGTTAAATTTAGTCTCATCCAATGGCATTGTAAAGATATGAGCAACTTGATTATCAGTGGGGACAAATTTAATCTTCACATTCAACATGCTCTTTAATAAAATGATATCTAATTTCAATATGCTTAGTCCTTCTATGAGAGACAGGATTTTTAGCAATAGAAATTGCACTGGATGAGTCACAATACAATGGAGAGTGACTTACCTTGAGATTGTAGTCCTCTAACTGGTGTTGTATCCATAATATCTGTGCACAGAAGCTCCCTGCAACAATATATTCAGACTCAGCAGTGGATAAGACCACACTAGTCTATTTCTTACTTCTCCATGAAATTAGTCTCCTGCTAGGAATTGACAAGTCCCACTTGTACTCTTCCTATCATCCTTTCAACCTGCAAAATCTGCATCTAAAAACCCATTTAGTTCAAAATCATTTTTTTCTAGGGTACCAAAGGCCAAGATGTTTGCTGCCCTTAAGATATCTCAAGATCTTCTTTCCAGCTGAGTAATGAGATTCCTTAGGGCATGCTTGATACCTAGCACAAACACATGTGGCATATATAATATCTGGTTTACTAGCAGTCGGATATAATAAGAATCCAATAATACATCTGTTCAGGGATTCATCAAGGGGTTTTCCCTTTTCATCCTTGTCTAGGGAAATGTTGGACCCCATGGGAGTTTTCATGGTGGAGGTTGACTCCATCCCAAATTTCATAATAAGCTCCCTTGTGTACTTAGTCTGAGAGATAAAATTCCATTCATCAGACTGTTTCACTTGGAGTCCTAAAAAGTACTTGATCTCTCCCATACTGCTCATATCAAACTCCCCTTGCATAAGGTTGGCAAACCTTTAGCAAAGGTTGTCATTAGTAGACCCAAAAATTATGTCATCCACATAAATTTAAACTAGGAGACACTTGCCCTTTGTTTCCCTAAGAAATAATGTAATATCTATCTTTCCCCTCAAGAATTTGTCCTTGATGAGAAAGCTAGACAAAGTCTCATACTAGGCCCTAGGGGCTTGCTTTGGACCATATAAAGCTTTCTTATGTAAATAAACATGAGAGGTTAGAGTTAGATGAAAAAAACCTTAGGGCTGCTACACATATACCTCTTCCTTCAGATTTCCATTGAGGAAAGCATACATTACATCCATTTGGTAGACCTTGAACCCCTTGTGGGCAGCATAGGCAAGGAGTAACCATATGGCCTCTAACCTTGCAACATGGGCAAAGGTTTGGTCAAAGTCTATGCCTTCTTCTTGCATGTACCCGTTGGATACCAATCTTGCTTTGTTCTTGATGATGACACCATTCTCATCTAACTTGTTCCTATAAATCCACTTGGTGCAAATTATGTTGTGTCCTTGTGGTTTTGGCATCAACTTCCATACCTTTCACCTTTTGAATTGTTGTAGCTCCTCTTGCATAGCTTAAATCCAGAAGGTGTCTTGGTTGGATTCCTCAAACTTTTTGGGCTCAACCTGAGATATGAAGCTCAGGAATAGAGCTTCATTTTGAGCCCTACTTCTGGTGATTACACCTTAGTTCTCATCTTCAATAATTAGGTTCCTTGTATGATCCCTCAGATGCCTAGTTGATGCAGGCAATCTGTCATCATCCTGTTGTACTTCTTTTGTAGTAGTTACTTCTTTAGCAGCCTAATCATCTTCATCTTAAAGTACTTCAATCTTTGAAGTGATTCTGCTAGAGCTGAGTTTGTCTTGAATTGACAACTCTTGCATGTTCTGAACATTTCCTGTCAAATTAGGAGAAATAGACCAACCCTTGTAAAGTAGGCTAGTCTCATCAAACAAAACATGCATAGATTCATCAACTATATGAGTCTTCTTGTTGAATACTCTATAGGCTCTACTATGAGAGCTATATCCAACAAGAATACCAACATTGCATTTTTCTGTAAACTTTGTAAGTTGGCATTTTCCATTATTTAAAATGTAGCATTTGCAACCAAAGATTCTAAAATATGAAATTATTGGTTGTTTGCCTTTCAGAAGTTCATATGGGGTTTTCCCACGGGCCTTATTTATTGATGCTCTATTCAGAACAAAACAAGTTGTATTGACTGCCTCAGCCCAGAATTATTCTGTGAGTGAGGAGTCAGTAAGCAATGTTCTGCCAGCCTCTATCAAGGTCCTATTCCTTCTCTCAGCCACTCCAATTTTTTGTGGAGTTCTGGGAGAGGAGAACTATTGGGTGATACCAAGTTCTTGACAAAACATTATCATTGCACCAGATTGAAACTCTATACCATGGTCAGTTCTGTTTTGACCATAATACATTGTAATTCATTCTGAATTGACTTGACATAGTTTATAAAGATAACTAGATTATCAGATTTCTTCTTAAGGAGGAATACCCAAGTATACTTTGAGTAATCATCAACAATCACAAGAGTATATTGCTTTCCACCTAGGCTCTGAATAGGAAAAGGACCAAACAATTCCATATGCAACAGATATATACATCTTTCAGTGTCTTTGGAGCCAATACTTTTAAAGGTGGCCCTAGTTTGCTTACCCATTTGGCATGCATGACCGGGACCACTTTTAACACATTTTAAATTTGGACTATTCCTAACAAGGTTCTTGGAAAATAATCTATCCATTTTCTTGTAGTTAATGTTGGAAAGTCACTTGTACCATTGAACATAAAGAGACTCACTCTCATTAGCGACAAGACACGCAGGAGATAAATAACTATTGTAAATAATATCTAAGCAATAAGCATTCCCACTCCTAGTGCCTGAGAGAATGACCTCTAAGTGAATTGATTTTTTGATCAAGCACTTGTCATTGTGGAATTCAATGACATAGCCCAAGTCACATAGTTGACTTATGCTAACCAGGTTGTAATGCAACCCTTCAACATAAGGTACCCTTATAATTGAAACTATTTCATTGGTAATCATACCATATCCTTTGGTGACTCCTCTATCAGAACCTCCAAAGATGACTTTTGGTCCATTCTTCATAGGAGTGCAATCCTGCAGAAGACTCCTTGTTCCTGTCATATGCCATGAGCACCCACTATCCAAGTACCATATCTGATTTAGATGGGTACTTGGATTAACCTGCAAGATAGATTCACTTAGCCTTAGGTACCCACTTAACTTTGGGCCCTAGGTACCTGTTAGCACAATTAGGAACACTTCTACCTACAACAGCCTTTGAAGAAAAGCTCTTATTTGTAATAGGCCTATTAAGGTTGTGCCAACAGTCAATGGAAAGTGTCCCACTTTACCACAACACCAACATTCATGGATGTTGTATTTTCTTTTTTGAACATTTCTTGAAGTGGTATAGCATCAGAATGCTTATGTTCAGAGAAGAAGGTAGCAACATTCTTCCTGTCTCTCTCAGCTAGGAGCTGAGTGGATGCCCTCTTATAATTAGTCTTTCTTGATTTTATCTGCTTGACAGCAACAGATGTCATCTTGGAAGTTGACATGGTGTTGATGGCATCAGATATGACCAAGTGAGAGTTTATTATAGGATTGCCACCAGCCTATTTGTTTGCTCAAAGGGATTGGGAAGATGTTGCATCCTTACCCTTGAATGTGGGGGCTAAAGCACCAAATACAAATGGTTCATAATGAACCATTTGAATTTCCTCATGGGGAGCTTTCAAAGAACTCATCCCCATACCATTTCTCCTACCATAGTTAGGAGCGCTCCCCTTACTATAGGAGCTTCCATTCCTCTAGTGACCATACATATTGTCTTGGTCAGACCTGTTAGATGGAAGTAACATCTTTTGAAAGGTGATTTGAGGCTTAGCTTTAGCCTTGCTCTTTCCTTTATTCCCTGCATCTACTACCCCATCATTGAAACCTAATCCCCTCCTATTTGTTTGGGAGGAGAAGGTGTCAATGATGGGTAGTACTTATTTGGTCTTAGAGAATTGAGCCGCTAAGATTTACTCCTTGAGAAACTTCTCATCAAGATCAATGATGATCTTTTTCTTTTGGCTTATGGTGTTCAGTTGGATAATTTTAATTCCCTTCAACTGGCTAATTTCTCTACTCATCTGAGCCAGCTGGCTAGCAGACTCAGTGCATTTAGGCTTTGCCTGCTAAAGGGAAGCAATTTCTATAGCTTGCAACATGACTAGCTTCTTGCTCTTTTTTAGAGCTTCCATGAGGGCACCATAATTCTCAATCAATTGATTGACATCATCCTCTGATTCTGAACCATTTCCATCACTGGTTGAGGATGTTTCAGAAATAGGACCAGTCTAATATTCAGTAGAAGAAATAGGAAGAGTTTATACCAGTTAAGGATCTGTGTCATCTTGACTGTCTCCACCATCAGATATGGCCATTAAGCAACAACATCCACTGACATCCTCATCCTCCTCTGTGTCACTATGATAAAGTGACAGAGGGCCCCTGATGCCCATCCTTGCAGCTGGGTTGATCTCATCCTCAACAGCTACAAACAACCCTTTGTAGGCTTCTTCATCTTCATTAGAATCTGAGGATGAAGATTCAGATTCACTCCAGGTTCTTTCCTTCTTGGCTAGGAAAGACTTTTCACCTTTCCTGCCCTTTTGGTGATGCTTCTTATCACCTTTTTCCTTTCTTTTGACTGGACAGTCAGCTATGACATGTCCCAGTTTACTGCAACAATAGCAGATAATATAACTTGAAATATGTTTAACTGGTTTAGATTCATACCTATCACCCTTTGGGTGTAACCTCTTAGATTTGCTGTGTTCCTTCTTGGGATTTGAAGAGGAGGAAGGTCTGTTCTTCCATTACTTCCTCTTCATCAACTTCTTGAAGTGCCTAGAGAAGGCAGCTAACTCTCCCTATGACAGGGAGCTGTCAGATGAGCTGTGCTCATAAATTTCTAAGTCAGCTTGCCTTCTTGGAGGAGAGGGAACTCTCTCCTTTCTCTTCTTGGATCCCTCAGCTTTGGGAGCCACAAATCTCTCCTTTGCATGAGTCTTGGAAGTGGTTTACTCCTCCTTTCTTACAGATAGTTGCATCTCATATGAGAGCAACATTCCAAATAGTGTGTGGGGAGGTTAAGGCGATGACAGCCCTCAACGCGAAGAATGGAGGATGGCGCATTTATGGGTGACGACGTTTCTCTAACCAAAGATTCACGCCATCGCCGCCGCGGTGACCTATGTGAAGAATGACATTACAACCTTCGCCCAAGGCGCCAACATAAAAATTAATAATTATAATAATTTTATTATAATTATTAATTTAATTTTATCATGCTTTATTTATATTTTCATGTTGTAATTTTAAGTTGGACTGCGTTTAGACAATTCTGTGGCAAGCCTATATAAGGCTAACATGTATTAGTTTTGATGATTATTGAAGATAAAAAAAGCTGAATCCCTAATCTAATCCCTCTCTGATTCTTTCTCTCTTGGCCACCCCCTCTCCGTCTTCCCACGCTCAAGTTCAGCTCCCCCCCCCCCCCCTGGAGTCACCCCGCTCCTTCCCTACCCCTACTCCTCTCCTAGTTCGGCACCCCTCTTTGGAGCCCCCCCCACTCCTTCCCTTCCCCTACTCCTCTCCTTGTTCGACCTCTCCCTTCCATTGGAGCCACCCACCTCTCAGCCTAGCCGCCACCTCCCACTTGTCCACTCACCTTCTCCCACCAAAACCCCATCCAATATTCGGCCTCCCCTCCCATAGTGCAAGAGGTGTTCAATGTGGGAACTGGCAACGACGTGAAGCGAAGATGGCGAACAAACTCCTCATCAATGACGCAACTCTGGTGAAATCGTGGTAGAATGACTGGGCTAGTGTATGCTTGAGGCAAATCCTATCTCAAGCGGGGTAACGAACAACCCACTCGTGTGATTTTCATTCTTAGATAATTTTCTGTGGTGGAATTTTGGGCGTGATCTTCGTATCACTTGGAGTAATCATGTTTTGCTCCGTTCGATTTTGCTTATCTCCTATATCTTTTTTTTTTATTTCGAAGAGGCTTGGCGCGCCTCGACTTTTTGTTGGGAGAGATCCACTTTTTCCGAATCGATATTTTCGGTGGACTCTTTTGGTACAACACAAGCTCGAATGGATCGAGTGGGTCCATTTAGCCTGAGCGAATATTGGCCTATAACCCCTATTCAATCTCTAGCGGGTTGGCTAACCGTCGAGACCTAAAAAATGATAATATTGCGTGCAAGTTTGTTGCGTTTTCTTTAGTGTGTGAAATAATCATGGTACATCGAGAGGGGACGTGATTTAATCCGTAGCGAACGTGTTTGTGGTTGAACCCTACATCAATTTGGTATCAGAGCTAGGTTAGCGTTATTTTCTTAATTGACGCCTCCTAAAAATCTCGTAGTTCGTCGACACTCACAACTATCACACGTTAGCATTTTCAAAATCTCATTAATTTTAAATTATGGTCTGCGTTTAGCGGCCAAAATCTGTCATTTTTTAGGGAAAAAATCCTAAAAAAATATTTACACTCTTCATATTATTTTCTGTTAGAAAATCAAAAAATAATATTTTAATCCTAGTTATTATGCGGAAACAAATTCATCATTTATAAAATTTTCTGGCCAAAAAGATTGTTTTTTGGTCTAATTTGCAAGCGTACGAGACTCAGCACGGAGTATCCTTCGTCCTCCTCCCACATGACGGACGAGCGGGACACGGGTCACGGTCTAACACCGATTGATGAACTCCGTCAAGAGTTTAACGATCAATTGATGGATATTCGGGAGATGTTACACGAGATGAGGTTCGCCCAAATGACACCTCAAAATCTCGCAGCCCGCCAACGTGGCGAGGGCAATGTTCACCATAACAACATCCCGGAGCCGGCCCCTCCGAATCCTGCTGCCCAACCTCGGGACGAAGGGAATAATAATCCCGAACAGGCCCCGAGAGCCCCTTACGGATTTGATATTACTAGGGCCGTCCGGATCAAACCACCCTCATATGATGGGTTGGGTTACCCCCAAGTTTTCTTGGAGTGGGTTATGGAAATTGAGTGCTACTTTCAGTGGCAAAATCTGACTGACATGGATAAGGTGTGAGTGGCTCATATGAAGTTATTAGGTAGAGCCAAGACGTTCTGGCTAAATTAGGAAAGGCGTTTAGGTGTGGGGGAAGGTTTGCCTCCCATCGGGTGGGCGGGCATGAAGGCCCTGTTGACGGATCAGTATGTCCCAGCCTATCATCGCACACAAATGTTTGATGATTTAGCTTCCCTTAGGCAAGGTAATCGATCGGTTGCGGAGTACATGGGACTCATGAAAAACATGATGGTTAGATGGGACGTTAAGGAAATGCTTGAGGTTACCCTCTCTCGGATCCGTAAGGGACTTTGAAAGGAGAGTTTAGTTCTTATTTATATTATTAAAAGGCTCTTGATTAATTTTGTTTTTAAAGTAAATGATATATATATAATATAAGTGAGTTTGCTGATTGCTGTATGAGTAATAAAATCAAACAGTTAGAGTGCAAAGTAATAAATAGCACAAATAAAAAAAATAAAACAAAACAAACAAGCACATCCAAGCAATCACAGATGACACAAGATATATAGTAGTTCCCTTCAACTGGGTACATCTACTCTTCTACCCACTGGTAGGATTCCACTAGGAGTTTTGATCAGGTGCCCTCACACCAAGGTATTTTTGATCAGGTGTCCACACACCAATGGGAGTTTTGATCAGGTTCCCAATTCACCTATAAGCTTTTGATCAGGTTCTTATAAACCAAGCTGCAGGTTTTTGCTAAGGTGGCCTGTCACCGGGAGTAAACTTTTTAAGGGAGTTTTAACCCTTTACAAAATGGGAGGAATAAATAAAGAAAACACAAAACAGATGTTGTTCTTCTCTTTTGCTGAGAAGACACTTGAAGATCCTGATGAGATGTTCAGTTGGATCTTGATGATGATGTTGTTGAAGAGAGCTCCCACTGTCTGATTATGTTTGATGACAGCTTGTGGAGGCTCCTTCTCTTGGTTGCAAATACTCTGTTCTTCTTCTTGCAGTTTTAGATCCTGAGCAAGTAATATTGGTTTGGTGTCTCAGGATATGTATAGAAGATCTGCAAGAAAAGGATTAGCAAAAAGAAGATAATATATATTCTGATCTGTTCTTCTTTTTGCTCTGTTCTTCTTCTTGTTCTCTAATTCCTGTACAGTAATGTTAATATGTTCTGTTCTATCTTCTGTCGAGAGATAATAGCTATATATATTCTGATATATATTATGTGCTGTATATTTATGAGTTTGAATTCTTGCCGACCAGAATGGAATATAATAAATATATCCTTTATTTCCCTGATCCTCGAGAACATAAGTTGTCATCTTTGGTTTCTGCAACGGCTATATTAATTAATATCTGCAATGGCTGTATTAATTAATGCTGCAACGGTTATTTCAGAAAAGCATATATAATAATGTTAGTCGTGCTGTATAAGAGTATAATAATATTGCTGACAATATTTCATCGATCTGTGTTCCACTTTCGTCGAGCTCATCATTTGATTCGTCGACCGCTGTTCTGGTTGGAATTCGTCGACCGCTGTTCATCATTTGTCGATCGCTGTTCAGAATTCGTCGACCACAGCTTCCTTGCTAGTTTGTCGAGCGCTGCTATAATATAAACATTTCGTCGAGCGTCGTCCGACGAATGCTGAGCGCCGTTCGACGTTCATCGAACGCAGCTAATACATTTCTTCTCTTATATTTACCTTATATTAATTTTTCTTATAATATTTTTTCTTATATTATTTTCTCTTATAATATTTTCTCTTATATTATTTTCTCTTATTTTCTTCAGCGTATTATTATATATATTTTTCTTAGTATATAATATTTATATATATTATTTTCAGCCTATTAACTTAATCTGATTTAACCTAGGTTATAAGATATATTATGATATAAACTTAGATACTAAAGGTGGATCCTAACTCAAATCAAACCTAAGGTTCCAACAGACTTAGCCCCGAAATTCAGGGTAAGCTCCTTCGTTATGGCCACACTGACTTGAACACAACTTATAATGCCGCGTTGGACATTGAAAAGCATCTGGACCATAAGTCTAAGTCACGTGCGTTTCAGAAGAGTATGTCCCTCTTAGGACCTCCTCCGTTAGCCATGAAAGATAAAGGTAAGTTTCGATCCACAGACTCGAACTCCATCGTTATTACGGCTAGAAATATGCGTAACCCATCTGGTGATTGAGTGACCGTAGGTCTGATTAGCAAAATGAATGATTCTTGTTTTAGCTGTGGGATTCAAGGGCACTACGCTAGTGAATGCCCCTACTAAGGCCATGCCCTAGCTCTGTTGGATACTGCGGATGACCCCGCGGAGCTCGAATATGAAGTCAGCGATGACTCCGATTTGGAGGGAGTGCTGAGTGATCTTGATGATGACACCAACATGATGGTGATGCATTGTATTTTAGCTACCCCGCGTGCGTTCGAAGATTGGAATAGGACGAATATATTTTCGTTAAACTTTAAAAGCGGAGAGAAGTGGTGCATGTTAATCATCGATAACGGTAGTTGCATGAATGTGATCTCGGAGAATGCGGTGGCCCAGATGAAGTTGACCACTGACCCGCACCCTTACCCATATAAGGTGGCATGGGTTAATAAAACATCCCTTCCGGTTGCGCGACTTTGTTTGGTACCCCTCACCATCAAAACTTATTCGGAAAAGGTTTGGTGTGACGTCATCCCCATGGATGTCTGTCATGTGTTGCTAGTACGCCAGTGGCTATATGACCATGACGTTACCCATTTCGGGCGAGCCAACACTTTCGAGTTCAAGTTTAATGGCAAGAATATTACATTGAAACCTACGCCACCTAAGGACCCTTCCAACGCCTCAAAAGACACAATTGTGCCCGTAGAGAAGAAGACATTAAGTTTGATTGGTAAGAAGGAGTTCGCACGCCAGACATTTTTGGATGGTGTCCTTTATGCCTTAGTTTGCCTACAAGTCAAGGAAGATGTGCCTTCATTTGATAGCTTACCACCCGCACTGCGGAACATGTTAGAGGAATTTAAGGATGTCTACCTGGAAGAGTTACACCCTGCGTTACCCCCTTTGCGAGACATCCAACATGCGATAGATTTCATTTCGGTTTCCTCGTTACCCAACATGCCTCACTATCAGTTAAATCCGTCTGCACATTTGGAGCTACAAACACAAATTTTAGATTTGTTACAAAAGGGATTTATCAACCATAGTAAGAGTCCGTGTGCCGTTCTGGCTTTGCTAGTGCCTAAGAAAGACGGCTCGTGGAGGATGTGCATGGATAGTAGAGCCATAAATAAAATCACAATTAAATACCGGTTTCCCATCCCGCATTTGGACGACTTGTTGGATATGTTAGCCGGAGCCACGATCTTTTATAAATTGTACCTTAGGAGTGGCTACCACCAGATTAGAATCCGGGAGGGTGAAGAGTGGAAGACAGCTTTTAAATCTAAAGAGGGGCTCTATGAGTGGTTAGTGATGCCGTTTGGGTTGTCCAATGCCCCTAGTATATTTTATAGGATGACGACACACGTCTTCCAACCCTATATGGAAAAATTTATTGTGGTGTATTTTGATGATATTCTCATTTTTAGTACGTCTACCCTTGATCATGAATCGCATTTGAGGACTATCCTAGAGACGTTACGTTCGGAAAAATTATTCGTCAATATAAAAAAAATGTACGTTCTATGTTATGTCCGTAGAGTTTCCTGGGTATATAGTGAATTCGGAAGGCATACACGTGGACCCTAAGAAGGTCCAAGCCATTAAAGATTGGCCGGAACCCACCAACATTAGGGATGTTAGGAGCTTCCATAGTTTAGCCACATTTTATCGCTGATTCATTCGCGACTTTAGTAGCATCATGGCACCAATCACAGAGTGCATGAAAAGGGGCGATTTCACTTGGACGAAATCGGCCACTCAAGCATTCCAAACGATTAAAGCTAGAATGTCGGAAGCCCACCTGTTGCGGTTGCCGGACTTTAATAAGGTTTTTGAATTGTCTTGTGACGTGTCGGGGATCGGGAGTGGAGGCATTGTAAGTCAGGTGGGTCATCTTGTTGGGTATTTTAGTGAAAAATTGGCGGGTCCAAAATTGAATTATTCGAATTATGACCGTGAGTTTTATGTCGTGATACGTTGCCTCCAACATTGGCGGCACTATCTTCTCCTGAAGGAGTTTGTCATCCAATTCAATCATGAGGCCTTAAGATTTGTCAACTCCCATATCAAGGTCAGCCCCCGACACGGTAAGTGGGTCTCCTATCTTCAGGAGTACTCCTTTATTATCAAACATCTTAAGGGAACCATTAAACGGGTGGCGGACGCCCTTAGTTGCGTCTCCTTGTTATTGACCACGTTGGATGTCAAGGTCATCGGATTTGAACGCATTAAGGATGAGTATGTCAATTGTCTGGATTTCAAAGAGATATATCTTTCTGCTCAAAGCGATGCGCCCACTACCATTTTCCTGAATTATATTCGTGATGGCTACCTATTTAGGCATGCCAAGCTTTGTATCCCTAGCTCGTCCCTTCGCCATTTCATCGAGTGGGAGTTGCATAGTGGCGGTCTAGGAGGTCATTTTGGGCATGACAAAACCATCACGTTAAAGTAGGACAAGTTTTATTGGTCGGGCCTTAAGTCTACGGTGCATAAGTTTGTGAGTCGTTATCGGATGTGCCAATTGGCTAAGGGGAATAAAACAAACGCGGGGCTTTATACCCCTCTTCCGATTCCTTTCATACCTAGGGAGGATATTAGTATGGATTTTATTCTGTGTCTTCCTGTTACTTGTTGGCACAACGATTCCATTCTGGTGGTCGTTGATCAGTTTTCAAAAATGGCGTATTTTATTACGGGTAATAAGACCGACGATGCATCGCATGTAGCTAAGTTATTTTTCAAGGAAGTCATTGGGCATCGGGGCGTTCCTAAGTCTATAGTAACCGATCGGGATGTGAAGTTTACTAGCTATTTTTGGAGGACCTTATGGCGGATCATGGGCACTAAGCTCTTGTTTTCTTCAGCCTACCATCCAGAGGCGGATGGGCAAACGGAGGTAGTGAATCAAAGTTTGGGTAGTTTACTACGGTGTCTCGTTGGTGACCACAAGGGTCCGTGGCATACAATAATTCTAAAAATAGGTCAACCGGGTATCTCCAAATGAGATCGTGCACAGATAGAAGGCTCCTGTGCCACTTGACTTAGTTCCGTTACCACCATCTTACAAGTCGAGTAAATTTGCACAGGATTTTGCCTCTCTTGATCATGAATTACATAAATATGTTAAGGACACGCTAGCAACTCAATACGCGTCTTATCAATTGCACGCTAACGTACATAGGAGAGCAACCCATTTGAAAGTTGGAGATTTGGTCATGGTGTGTCTCGTCACTGAACGGATGCCTTCGGGAACCATAAAGAAGTTGGCTAATCGGCGAGCGGGCCCGTTTTGAATTTTCAAAAGATTAGGAGATAATGCATATCTTTTGGAGCTACCCACTGATTGGGGAATCTCCCCTATTTTCAATGTGTCGGATTTAACGCCCTATATTTCTCCACCACATGAATTATCTTTCTGCCCTTTTAATTCCACACCATGTTCTAATGGGTTGGGGGGTGAGGTAGTTTTTGGTTCGACCTCTTCCACGGTCCCCGCTGGAGGTACGTCGTTTGATAATGGAATTTGTTCTTCTTATTTGCCTAATGCTTTTCCTAGGTTCCCCCGAACCACCTTTGTGCCTGACAGGATTCTCTGAGACGAAGTGCTCTCCTCTCTCAGTGGTGATTGTCGGTGCTACTTGATTCATTGGCGTGATCGTTTAGCCTCCGATGACTCGTGGCTACCGGAGTCGGAGGTGACTCTGTTGGATGATGCTCTTCTCCGCCGCTACGTTCAAGGTAACTCATCGGTGATGAGTACTTTTGAGCGGGGGAGGATTGATGTCGACGATGGCCCTCAACGCGAAGATATGGAGGATGGCGCATTTATGGGTGATGGCATTTCTCCAACCAAAGATTCACGCCATCGTCGCCGCGGTGACATGTATTAAGAACGACGTTACAACCTTCGCCGAGGCGCCAACATAAAAATTAATAATTATAATAATTTTATTATAATTATTATTTTAATTTTATCATGCTTTATTTATATTTTAATGTTGTAATTTTAAGTTGGACTACGTTTAGACAATTCTGTGGCAAGCCTATATAAGGCTAACATGTATTAGTTTTGATGATTATTGAAGATAAAAAAAAAGCTGAAGCCCTAATCTAATCCCTCTCTGATTCTTTCTCTCTTGGACGCCCACCTCTCCATCTTCCCCCGCTCAAGTTTGGCGCCCGCCCTTGGAGCCACCCCACTCCTTCCCTTCGCCTACTCCTCTCCTAGATCGGCACCCCCCTTTGGAGCCACCCCACTCCTTCCCTTCCCCTACTCCTCTCCTAGTCTGGCCTCTCCCTTCCATTGGAGCCGCCCGCATCTCATCCTAGCCGCCACCTCCCTCTTCTCCACTCACCTTCTCCCACCAAAACCCCATCCAATATTCGGCTTCCCCTCCCATAGTGCAAGAGGTGTTCAACGTGGGAACCGGCAATGGCATGAAGCAAAGACGGAGAACAAACTCCTCACCGATGATGCGACTCTGGTGATACCATGGAAAAACGACCGAGCTAGTGTATGCTTGAGGCCAATCCAATCTCAAGCGTGGTAACGAACAACCCACTCGTGTGATTTTCATTCTTAGATAATTTTTTGTGGTGGAATTTTGGGCGTGATCTTCGTATCACTTGGAGTAATCGTATTTTGCTCCGTTTGATTTTGCATATCTCCAATTTTTTTTATTTCAAAGAGGCTTGGTGCGGCTTGACTTTTTGTTGGGAGAGATCCACCTTTTTTCGAATCGATATTTTCGGTGGACTCTTTTGGTACAACACAAGCTCGAACAGATCGAGTGGGTCCATTTAGCCTGAGCGAATATTGGCCTATAGCCTCTATTCAATCTCTAGCGGGATGGCTAACCATTGAGACGTAAAAATTGATAATATTGCATGCAAGTTTGTTGCGTTTTCTTTAGTGTGTGAAATAATCGTGGTACATCGAAGGGGACGCGATTTAATCCGTAGCAAACGTGTTTGTGGTTGAACCCTGCATTAGGAGAAGTATTAGTAAGATTGGCCCATTCCCTGATGGCACATATTTTTGTGTCCTAATCTCTAGTTAGAGACCATAGGAACTTCTAATTCAGCTCATAATTGTTGAAGACCCTTTCTTAAGTCTTCATCTCTTTAACCACCCTGAAGATTATTTCAAAGCACACAACTTCATACTCCTGATTGAGGAGGGATTTCCAATTACCCCTTACCTATGCAGTACCTTCCATATACCCAATGAGTGTATCCCACATCTCCTTGGCTGTTTCACAGTACACCAAGTTTTGGAATGTGGAATCATCAATTGCACTTACTATGATATTTTGAGCTCTCTTATCCATAGTAGTAAGGGCAATTTCATCCTTGGTCATTTCAGAATATGTCTTGGGCACTTGCCTAGTTGGATCTATAGTGGAGGCCTTTAGGAACGCAAAAGGACCTTCCTTCACTGTGATGTAGATCGTAGGGTCTGAGGCATCCATAAATATCCTCACCCTTTGCTTCCATATGCCAAAGTATTCTTTCCTGCATGCGGGCATCTTCATGGAGCCCATCTCAATCTCATTTCTAGGGGCAGCCATGAAGCAGAAGTAGACAATACCTTTCAGTATCTGGTCTGACTGTTAAGTCCCTTTTGACCAACCTAGCTATGATACCTAGCTATGCAAGTTGAATAAAGTACACAGAAAACACTCAGTTGTTTATAGTGGTTCCCCAAGACAGTGTGTCTATGGGTAGTTCACTTTCCCTCTAATCCTTTCTAATAAATTGTTAGACAAGGCAAACTCCTCCAAAACTCAGCTCAATAAGATTACAACACAGATCCCTTAGGATCTCTAAGGTTTTCTCCAAAACCCTACTTCAGGCTAGTAGGCCTACCATTCACAGTTATCCAACTCCTACAGCTCAGAAACTCTCATGGTTTCCTACCTCAGGCCTATCAAGAAGCCCTACCTCAGATCTCCGCAGAAATCCTACAGCTGAGGCTGGGAGTATAGCCCTATAATCTCAGGCATACAAGCCTATCACTCAGCTACAAAAGTCTTACAGCTCAGGCGCACATGCTCTACACACTCAGAACAATACAGTTCCTACAGAGATTTATGGTTATACTTTTTATAACAGAAGACAATATAAGTAAACCTTTCAGCATGTTCTTCTGTTGATGAACATAGCAGATGTTGTCTTCAAGCAGGACTGGATAGCAGCAGCTTCTATCCTTCATTGTTCTGATCTTCTTCTTTTGTAGATGGAAGAAGATATTCATACCTTGCTGAATCAAATCAGCTGGTACAAACTTTCTCTCTTGGATTTCTCTGCATTCAGCTTGAAGAGAGAGCTCACTATTCAGGAAGAAAATGTTGATTGTTCTTTAGCTCACATCAATGTTCTTCCCGATAAAACAATAGTCCTTCTTTTGACCTAACATCTTCTTTTATACTCCCTACAATCTGCAACGGCTCTAAGACGTGCTTAGTCACAGCATGGACAAGAATAGATAGCATTATCTTATTTTCCAGTCACTTGCGCCAAAAATAGATCCCGCTAGAGAGATATTCATATTTGAAATTGTCTCAGCGGATGGGTTGAAACAGGCTCCAGTCTTAGTGGCAGAATAGACATTATCTCAGCGGATCCGCTGAGATAGATAGTGTAACGCCCCAAATTTTCGTTAATTATTTACGTGGCCGCTGTGGCATAATTTTGGTGTAAGGGAGTTACGTCAGCTCGTCAGGTTTAGTTTTGAGCCTTAGCTTAGTTAAAGGATGTGATTTAGATCGAGCGTATGATATTTCGCTTCGTTTCGAGCTATAGAGAAGATTTTGTGTAGTTAGTAAAATCTTAGGATTGTTCTGTTAGGGTGCGAGTGCAGGTGATTTAGTCGCCCTCTGCGTTCGACGAACTGAGAGTTCTCTTTGTTCAACAAACTGGGAGAACTCTGCGTTCGACGAACTAGAGATGTTGCGTTCGACGAATTGAAGCTAAGTTTGACGAACTCGGGCAGGAGCTACGTTTGATGAACTGGCAATGCTACGTTCGGCGAACTGGCAATACTGCGTTCTACGAACTCGCATTGTAGATGCGTTCGACGAACTGGTAATGCTGTGTTCGACGAACTCGCGTTGTAGCTGCGTTCGACGAACTAGCAATGCTGCGTTCGACAAACTGGCAATGCGGCGTTCGACGAACTCGCGTTGTAGCTGCGTTCGACAAACTATTTCTTGAGTTCGACGAATGTCAAGCTTTCTGTTGGTTTTGTTCTGCGTTCGACAAACTCTTTCTTGAGTTTGATGAACGTCAAGGAGCTGAGTTCGACGAATTCTTGGAGGCTTAATATATATACATTAAGCTTAGGTATTTTCTTCTTTTCATCTCCTTCTATTGTCGAACCAATCCAGCCGCCGAGCGAGAGAGGAGAGAGTGGAGTGTCTTGGAGCTTCCGGTTGGTGATTCGAAGGCCGTAGTGGTCAGAATCGCATTTAGAGGTTAGATTTGGAATGCTCTCTGCGAGATCTTCATTCTAGTGGTAAGTGTTTCCCGTTTCGTGGAATTTTTGGAGGTAGGGTAGTGACCTAACTCCTCCTTTTGATCCGTAAAGTTTGAGGTTGTTGAGTTTGAGTGAGTTCTTAGCCGATCCATAGAGTTTGGAGCGGAGAACGTCAAGCTTTCAAGGTTTAAGGCAAGTGGCTATCCCCTCCTTCTAGTTGTTTGCTTAAAGCACTATTTTTCTTTTTCTGTGGTTTTGTGTTCTTGCTGTGTCTTGGATTTTTCTCGAAAGCTTCTTGTTCAGCCTTTTCTATCTCGAGAAGCTTTTGTTACCTGACTTCCTTTTATTATTTAATTTCTCGAGAAGCTGCTTTACCCCCCCTGCATTTAATTTCTCGTGAAGCTGCCTTACCCCCTGCCTTTAATTTCTCGAGAACTTTTTGTCCTTACCTTTGACTTCTCGAGAACAGTTTATTCCCTGCCTTTAATTTCTTGAGAGCACCATTATTCCCTGCTTTGATTTCTCGAGAACAATTTGTCCCTGCCTTTAATTTCTCAAGGACTATGTTCTTATCCTTTAAATTCTCGAGAAATGCCCTTTACTTCGTAATACTTGAGTTACACCTCTGATTACTTCTATTCTTTGAAACCTCATACCCATTGTGGCTGAATGACTTATGTCTTCTCTTATGAATCGTCTTCTGCAGTGTTTACAATATTTGTGACCTTATCCTTAGGGCATCCTGTGAGTGTTTTCTCGGGCTTCGTCCCATGCCATAATTAAAGGAATTAATAAGTAAGACCATTGTCTTTTTCCTTGCACGGTGGGTCGTGTTTTGGGGGGACAGTGGGGAGTGTTGTAGCCTTGCACGGTGGCCATTTTAATGGTGAACCGCAGGCTTGGCCTGTGGTCCCGTGGGCCGTGTTTGGGCGGTTGGGGATAGAAACCCCACCGGTTTTTTTTGCTTTGGGTGGCAGTGGATAAAGGACCGCCCCCGTTTAATTCGAGCTGATCAGTCACTTTAATAAATTTAACAAGATAAATGAACTTTGCTTGTTCCTCTTTATGGTTTTTGGTGCATTTGGTGTTTTGCTTAGTTCTTTGTTTGGAGCTTCTCTTTCGATAAATATGGCTTGGGTTGGTACCTCTTATGCCTTATTTACGTTTCTGCTTGTTTTGTTCTACTTGTAATCCTTTGCTGAGTCGTTCTTTGTTTTATTGAATGCCTCAGGTTCAGAGCCTTAGCGGCTAGTAGTGTAGCCCGGAGTCTTCGGGGTTTTTTTTGTTGCTATTGTACCCCGCTGCTACGAGGTAGTTGTTTTTAGTTTTCTTCTTGTGTTCAGACATGCTAGTTGGAGCCAATGGGTTAGTGTCATGTTGTTGACGCCCATTGTGCCCTATGATACTTTATAGCTTATTTGTCAGTTTAATGCCACTACTTTTAGATCTTGTGTATCTTGCTCTGGGAATGATTTATGTCTAGGTGCATTATAGTTATAAAATGGCTTTTCTTTCATCCTCATTGCATCCCTTTTAAACTGAAATCCTTATCTTTAAAATCACATAAAGATATTTTCTATACCTATACTACGCCTAGATATGTGCATATCATTTACTTCATGTCCTGTCATCACGTGCATTTAGGACTCTAAGTGAACTAAATCAAGTACATTCCGCTGCAATTACATATATTTTCTCGGTGGACTAGTTGATCCACGAATTGAGAGACACAGCTCTTACCCCAAACCTTAATAAATGATTTCAAATGATGACTTATCATGTAATCATGTTTTGATTAATTAAGTATTAGGTTCACGCCTGAGCGTCTGCATTTGTCTCCTGCATGACCTGGCATCATGACGCGTATTTTCTCTTACGCTGATATTCCTAAATTCAGAGAAAATGCGGGTCGTGACAGTTGGTATCAGAGGGAGGTTGTTCGACAAGTCGGTCGGGCAACAATTTCTTATTTAGTATAGTTGTTTTGGTTTCATTGCATACACACACCGATGTGTCATCAGTACGTCTTGGCCGAAGCATGAACACTACACTCATAGCATGATAGGAAGTATACGTGACATATTATGTAGTATGGGATGCATAATATATATTTGTATATGGATCCACCATAGGTGGCAACATGTGATGGTTATGTAGTATGGGATGCATAACCATCATCGCATGGATGCCCATTAGCACGTTTTCTCTTTCGTTACATGTATTATTATGTAGTATGGGATGCATAATATTTCATGTGTACGCCGCTCATAACATGCATTAAGGCCTTTATTAGAACGCATAACACAACACACATTACATAGCATTACATAAGCATACGTGCTAAGTTAAAGACTTATATGATGACGTGTACACCCATGATTTCAAAATGAACAGAAAATTCATGCATTCATGACCCTTGCATATGAGTCAAGAGGGGTGATGTAGTATTATCCCCAAATTTAGCATAGTATCATGAAAATCCCAGTGCAAGGTGGTAGCAATGGCAAGTATATGTACATGTATGTTCTGAACCAAGCAGTGTAGTCCTAGCGTAAGGTTAAGCTTTTCATTATAGGTTTATGCATTTTAGCAGAGATGGTGTGCAAGCGAGTCGCGACTAGGTCGACTCCTCAGTCGGAGGGTGAGTCATCCGGAGCGCAGAGTGAAGCTTTGATCGAGAGTTTGCGCCAGAGTAATGAGGCTCTGACTAGGCAGATGGTTGCGATGCAATCACAAGATGAGGCGTTGTTGTCTGTCCGTGCTAGGCAGCAACCCGTAGCGCAGGCCCCCCGTAGTAGGACAGACTATACCTACTCCTCCTGCTCCCTTGGTATCCCCAGTAGCGATACCTCCAGAAATGAATTTCATTTCGCACTTTCAAAGGTTAGGTCCTCCATCGTATGACGGACGAGCTGATTTCGTGGCCTTGGATGATTGGCTTATAGCCATGGAAGAGATGTTCTCGTATTCAGGAATCACCGTGGATCAGAAGGTGATGATTTTCGTGTACCAGCTTAAGGGCCTCGCAAAGAGTTGGTGGTTGAGGGAGAAGGAAGACCTTTCCGAAGGATGTTCATGGGAAACCTTCAAAGGAATGTTGTTAAGGAAGTTTTTGCCATCGGTAGAGCAAGTCCGGTTTATGAATGATTTCCTCCATCTGAAGCAGAGACAGCTCTCAGTGAGCGAGTATGAGATTGAGTTTTGCAAGTTGAGCAGGTTTGCTCCAGCACTGGTAGCCTCAGAAGAAGGAAGAGTAAAGAGATTTTTGGGTGGTCTCCGCAGTGATATCCAGCAGCTGGCCAGTGCATACAGGTCGGAGAAGTACGCCAAGGTGGTAGAGGCAGCGCTGAAGGTCGAGGAAATCGATAATGCCAAGAACCGAGGATCAACGATGAAGAAGAGAAAGAGAAAGGCTGGAGACGAAGGAAATTTTGGTGCGCTTGCCTTGGTCTTGAAGAAAGGAGGTGGTGAGGTCTGTAGTTTCTGTTGCTACTCTGGCCATCCGTTTGAAAGGTGTTTCAAGAGGAAAGGAGTCCAGAACCAGTAGCGAGTGCTGGCAATCCAGGGTGCTCCGAAGGGCGAGGTGCTCTGCCAGTTGTGCAAGCAGAAGGGGCACGATGTGGCCCACTGTTGGACCAAAGATAAAGTCTGCTTCCACTGCAAACAGAAGGGGCACATGAAGTTTCAATTCGCGCTAGTTCAACCCCCATTGCCGCCAGTTCCGCTTCGAGCCTTGCCTCCGCCGCAGCATCAGGATAAAGGAAGAGGAAAGCTGAACATGTTAACCCAGGATCAAGCGCAGTCTTCGACCCAAGTGATCGCAGGTTAGACCTTAAGCCAACTGTTTGGTCTTGATTCTTTTTAGTTTCGCTGTATTAGACTAGTTTCTTGTTCATGCTTATAGGGAGATTTAAGGTAAAAAATCGTTGGACGCGTGTTCTGTTCGATTCAGGTGCTACACATTCATTCGTAGCAAGGTCTTTTGTCGAGCGTCACCGTTTGACCCCTGAGCAGGGAAACGATTCGTTCCTCGTTAGGTTCCCTTCTAGTGATTTGGTATCCTCGAACCAGTGCGTCCGAAGTTGCTTCGTTCTCTTAGGAGATTTCTTGGCTGTTGCTGATCTCAAGGTGTTGGACTTAAAAGACTTTGACGTGATATTGGGTATGGACTGGTTGTCCAGTAATGATGCGGTCATCCGATGAAAGGAAAAACATCTGAACTTTGTGATGGACAACGGTCATCCCATAAGAGTTTTTGGGTCTCCGTGTCAGTGTTCCCTGATAATTTCTGCGGTATGTGCTCAGAAACTGTTAATTTCTGGTGGTTTGGCTTACCTTGTTTCTGTAGTAGAAACTATTACTGGTTCGCCGTGTTGTGAGGGTGTTCCAATTGTGCGAGAGTTTCCTGATGTCTTCCTTGTCAGTCTTCCTGGTCTTCCGCCTGGTAGAGATGTGGAGTTCGTTATTGATCTTGAGCCTGGTACTCGTCCTATCGCTAAGGCACCATACCGTATGGCCCAGCGTGAGTTAGAAGAGTTGCGAACTAAGTTAGATGAGCTATTGCAGTGTGGTTTTATTTGGCCAAGTTCTTTGCCCTGGGGTGCTCCAGTTTTTTCGTGAAAAAGAAGGATGGTTCCATGAGGTTGTGCATAGATTATAGAGAATTAAACAAAGTGACCATCAAGAACAGGTATCCATTGCCGAGGATAGATGATTTGTTTGATCAGTTGCGTGGTAGCACAGTGTTTTCGAAGATTGACCTTCGATCAGGCTACCATCAGTTGAGGATCTGTGAGTTGGACATTCCCCGGACTGCCTTTCGTTCCAGTTATGGTCATTTTGAGTTTCTGGTTATGTCTTTTGGTTTGACGAATGCACCCTCTGCATTTATGGACATGATGAACCGCGTGTTCAAGGATTTTCTGGATCATTTTTGTTGTGTTATTCATCGATGAAGTGCTGGTTTATTCTATAAGTGCTGAGGAGCATGCTACGCATTTGCGCTTAGTATTGTCTACTCTTAGAGAGCACAAGTTGTATGCGAAGCTGAGTAAGTGCGAGTTCTGGCTTCCTCAGGTATCCTTTCTGGGTCATGTGGTGAACAAGGATGGAATTACTGTAGACCCCACTAAGATTTCTGCTGTGTTGGATTGGAAGACGCCTTCAACGCCTAAGGAAATAAGGAGTTTCTTAGGGTTGGATGGGTACTACAGGAGATTTGTTCAAGGATTCTCAGTGCTGTCGACACCTTTAACTAAGCTTACCCAGAAGAATACTGCTTTTGTTTGGAGCGATAAGTGCGAAGGAGCCTTTCAGGAATTAAAGAGGTGTTTGTTCAGTGCTCTTGTATTGGCCTTGCCGATCGAAGGAATAGAGTATGCAGTTTTTGTGGATGCATCTCACATTGGACTAGGGTGTGTTTTGATGCAAGAAGGAAAGGTGATTGCTTATGGGTCTAGACAATTGAAAGTTCATGAAAGGAATTACCCTACGCATGACTTAGAATTTGATGCAGTGATTTATGCCTTAAATCTTTGGAGACATCTTCTTTATGGAGTGTCATGGAAGATTTATACAAATCACAAGAGTCTGAAGTATGTCTTTACCCAGAAAGAGCTTAATTTGCACCAGTGTAGATGGTTGGAGTACATGGCAGATTATGAGGTCGATATCCTATATCATCTGGGTAAGGCTAATGTGGTGGTCGATGCCCTGAGCAGAAAGACCACGCATATCTTCAACCTTTCTGTGTAGTCCTTGGTAGAGGAGTTTATGTTGATGGATATCTCAGTCGGTAGTCGTACAACGCCTTCGAGCTTAGAGGCTGAAGAGCCTTATTGGATTACCCTTACGAGATTGCATCAGAAGGAAGACCCTGACTTACAACATCTTCAAAGTAGAACCGAGAAAGGAGAATTACCGGATTTTTCAATCGATGATAAGGATACTTTGAAGTACCGAGGTAGGTATTGTATCCCCGCGTTGGATGATATTCGGGCAAAGATCTGTAATGAAGCGCAAGACTCTAGTGTTTCCTATCATCCTGGTTCCACAAAGATGTACAAAGACCTGAAGCAGATTGTTTGGTGGTCAGGTATGAAGAATGATATAGCCAGATATGTTTCTGAATGTTTAACTTGTCAGCGCGTGAAGGCGGATCATAAGAGGAATGTAGGTAAGCTTAACCCGTTGGATGTTCCAAGCTGGAAGTGGGAGAGTATTTCAATGGACTTCATTACCGGTTTGTCGAGGTCTCCCGGAGGATATGATTCGATGTGGGTCATAGTTGATCGTTTGACAAAGTGTGCTCACTTTGTGCCTTTTAAGATCGGGTATTCGATTTAGAAGATATAAGAACTTTATTTGAGTGAAGTCATCAGATTGCATGGTGTGCCCGTGAGCATTATGTTAGATCAAGATTCCAGGTATATGTCTCGTTTCTGGCGAAGTTTACAAGGAGCTTTGGGCACTGACCTTAGATACTCTACCGCTTACCACCCTCAGAACAATGGTCAGACAGAAAGAGTAATCAAATTTTGGAAGATATGATCAGGTGCTTTATTCTAGATCATGGAGGAGCTTGGGATAAGCGTCTTGGATTGATGGAATTTGCATACAATAATAGTTATAAGGAGAGTTTTCAAGTGACCCCCTTTGAGGCTCTATATGGAAGGCGTTTCCGAACTCCCTTGTTTTGGGCCGAGGTTGGTGAGAGTCCGTTGTTAGGCCCAGATGCTTTGGAAGAGATGAGCGTTGCCATGACTCATATCTGCGAGAAGCTTCGTATCGCTCAGGAGCGGTATGAGAAGTATAACAATCGGAGAATGATGGATCTTGAGTTTGTCGTTGGAGACTTAGTGTTCTTGAAAATTTCTCCGATGCCGGGCGTTAAAAGATTTGGAAGGAACCACAAGTTGGACCCTTGGTATGTGGGACCTTACCAGATTGTTGAGCGCATCGGAGTGTCAGCTTATAGATTGGATTTGCAAGCTTCCTTCCCAAATGTTCACGATGTGTTTCATGTGAGCCAGCTGAGGAAGTGTCTGCGTAGTGATCGGCTTGTTCTTGATTCAGTGCCCATTTTGCAACCCAATCTTTTGTATATTGAAGAGCCTGTCCGAATCTTGGAGACTCAGGAGCGTGTGTTGCGAAGGAAGACGATACCGATGGTTAAGGCTCTTTGGAAGAATCAGGGTTTCGAAAGCGCAACATGGGAGCTGGAGTCTGCCATGAGAGAGACTCATCCTAGCCTCTTCTCTTAAATTTCGGGTAAATCTTCTGTCAGTTAACCTTTGGATGTGATTATGTATCTTTCTTGATCTTTGGATTTCAAATTACGGGACGAGACTTCCTTTTAGGGGGAGTGACTGTAACGCCCCTGATTTTAGTTAATTATTTACGTGGCCGCTGTGACGTAATTTTGGCATAAGGGCATTACGTCAGCTCGTCAGGTTTAGTTTTGAGCCTTAGCTTAGTTAAAGGATGTGATTTAGATCGAGCGTGCAAGATTTCACGTCGTTTTGAGATATAGAGAAGATTTTATGTAGTTAGTAAAATCTTAGGGTTTTTCTGTTAGGGTGCGAGTGCAGTTGATTTAGTCGCCCTCTGCGTTCGACGAACTGAGAGTTCTCTTTGTTCGACGAACTGGGAGAACTCTGCGTTCGATGAACTAGAGATGCTGCATTTGACGAATTAAAGCTAAATTCGACGAACTCGGGTAGGAGCTGCGTTCGACTAACTGGCAATGCTATGTTCGACAAACTGGAAATCGCGTTGTAGCTGTGCTCGACGAACTGGCAATGTTGCGTTCGACGAACTCGCATTGTAGCTGCATTCGACGAACTGGCAATGCTGCGTTCGACGAACTGGCAATGCTTCATTCGACGAACTCGCATTGTAGATGCGTTCGACGAACTCTTTCTTGAGTTCGACGAACGTCAAGGAGCTGAGTTCGACGAATTCCTGGAGGCTTAATATATATACATTAAGCTTAGGTTTTTTCTTCTTTTCATCTACTTCGTTTGTCAAACCAATCCAACCGCTGAGCGAGAGAAGCGAGAGTGGAGTGTCTTGGAGCTTCCGGTTGGCGATTCGAAGGCCGTAGTGGTCGGAATCGCGTTTAGATGTTATATTTGGAATGCTCTCGACGAGATCTTCATTCTAGTGGTAAGTGTTTCCAGTTTCGTGGAATTTTTGGAGGTAGTGTAGTGACCTAACTCCTCCTTTTTATCCGTAATGTTTCAGGTTGTTGAGTTTCAGTGAGTTCTTAGCCGATCCATAGAGTTTGGAGCGGAGAACTTTGAGCTTGCAAGGTTTAAGGCAAGTGGCCATCCCCTCCTTCCAGTTGTATGCTTAAAGAACTGTTTTTCTTTTTCTGTGGTTTTGTGTTCTTGCTGTGTCTTGGATTTTTTCTCGAGAGCTTCTTGTTCAGCCTTTTCTATCTCGAGAAGCTTTTGTTACCTGACTTCCTTTTATTATTTAATTTCTCGAGAAGCTTCTTTACCCCCCTGCATTTAATTTCTCGAGAAGCTGCCTTACCCCCTGCCTTTAATTTCTCGAGAACTGTTTGTCCTTGCCTTTGACTTCTCGAGAACAGTTTATTCCCTGCCTTTAATTTCTCGGGAGCAGCATTATTCCCTGCTTTCATTTCTCGAAAACAATTTGTCCCTGCCTTTAATTTCTCGAGGACTATGTTCTTATCCTTTATATTCTCGAGAAATGCCCTCTACTTCTTAATACTTGAGTTATGCCTCTGATTACTTCTATTCTTTAAAACCTCGTACCCGTTGTGGCTGAATGACTTATGTCTTCTCTTATGAATCGTCTTTTGCAGTGTTTACATTATTTGTGACCCTATCTTTAGGGTATCTTGGTGAGTGTTTTCTCGGGCTTCGTCCCATGCCATAATTAAAGGAATTAATTAATAAGACCATTGCCTTTGTCCTTGCACGGTGGGCCGTGTTTGGGGGGGGGGGGGGGGGGGGGGCAGTGGGGAGTGTTGTAGCCTTGCACGGTGGCCATTTTAATGGTGAACCGCAGGCTTGTCCTATGGTCCCATGGGCCGTGTTTGGGTGGTTGGGGATAGAAACCCCCACCCATTTTTTGTCTTTGGGTGGCAGTGGATAAAGGACCGCCCCCGTTTAATTTGAGCTGATCAGTCTCTTTAATAAATTTAACAAGATAAATGAACTTTGCTTGTTCCTCTTTATGGTTTTTGGTGCATTTGGTGTTTTGCTTAGTTCTTTGTTTGGAGCTTCTCTTTCGGTAAATATAGCTTGGGTTGGTACCCCATATGCCTTTTTTACTTTTCAGCTTGTTTTCTGCCACTTGTAATCCCTTGTTGAGGCGTTCTTTATTTTATTGAATGCCTCAGGTTCAGACTTAGCGGCTAGTAGTGTAGCCCGGAGTCTTCGGGGTTTTTTTATTGCTGAGCAGCGTGGTAGTTGTTTTAAGTTTTCTTCTTGTGTTCAGACATGCTAGTTGGAGTAAATGGGTTAGTGTCATGTTGTTGACGCCCATTGTGCCCTTTGATACTTTATAGCTTACTTGTCAATTTAATGCCACTACTTTTAGATCTTGTGTATCTTGCTCTCTGGGAATGATTTATGTCTAGGTGCATTATAGTTATAAAATGGCTTTTCTTTCATCCTCATTGCATCCCTTTTAAACTGAAATCCTTATCTTTAAAATCGCTTAAAGATATTTTCTATACCTATACTACGCCTAGATATGTGCATATCATTTACTTCATGTCCTGTCATCACGTGCATTTAGGACTCTAAGTGAACTAAATCAAGTACTTTCCGCTGTAATTACATATATTTTCTCGGTGGACTAGTTGATCCATGAACTGAGAGACACAGTTCTTACCCTAAACCTTAATAAATGATTTCAAATGATGACTTATCATGTAATCATGTTTTGATTAATTAAGTATTAGGTTCCCGCCTGAGCGTCTGCAGTTGTCTCCTGCATGACGTGGCATCATGACGCATATTTTCTCTTACTCTGATATTTCTAAATTCGGAGAAAATCCGGGTTGTGACAGATAGTCTTCTCAGCTGATTTCCTCTATATGCAGCTCAGCTGAGACAGACTCCATCTCAGCGGCAATACAGCTGCGTCTCAATGGTTCAGCTGAGACCAGACTATTGTCTCACTGGTTTTGATAGTGAAAACCAGAGACCTATTCCAATGTTTGGAATGACTTAAGCCTGTATAAATATGATATTGATAGGGCTTATATAATACAATATGTATTTAGCATTGAGTGTAATGCATCTTCAAATCTAGGAAACATTGAGGGACAATATTCCCAACAACATGCACGTGACCCAGAGGTAACGCCCGTGTCCGACTGTGTTCCACATTCCCAGCACAGATCATACATGCTATCACGCCCCCCAGGATATGTCGCACTTGTCACGCCCATGTAATTCAAAGGTCACGGGCGTGTACCTCCCTACTTGTTGATCATGCACCATCCCACCAAAAGTCTCCCGCCAATTGCAGTTTTGAAGATTACATGCCCTTGGTCATGGGCGTGATCGAGGGCGTAACGCGCCTTATAACGCCTGCAATTACTCCAGATTGCGCTTCCCCCGCTGCCAATTTAGACACGCCAAGTACACGCCCTTCATCACGGGCATGACTGAGGGCGTGTAATATGAAATTTCTGCATATTTAAAGCCAGCTCCTCCAGATTCAAAGAACATCCTTTTTCCGCCCCTCTTGGGCCGAAACTCCCTTCCTCTGCCCCTTTTGGGTAGAAATGCTTTTCTTCTTTCTTGTATTTTTCCATTATTTTAGTTTAGATTTTTATTACATGCTGTTTTATTTCAAGTAATTTTATTAGATGCTTATTTATTGTACTCCCTTTTTTTGTAATTCAATTTTCTTTTAATGAAATGTCTTTTCCATTCCTTTCATATGTTTATTTTCATGCCAAGTAGATTAATATTTAAATCTTGAAAATTGCGAGCTTCGTATGAAATTATCTTTCTCTTGATTATCTCTCTTTTTGTAACATCTTGTCAGTAAAAACAAAATAATAGTAGGTCCGGCCGGGACCCCACACCATATCGAACACACTAGCTGGACGTTAATAAGATGATAATAGAAAAGAACTACACGAGAGTATCTTAAGCGTAAGCGAAAGCATTAAATACATTACTTTCATAATTGTCCACTATCCTAGGAATGAAACAATAATGAGTTACGACCTTCGTGCCTTATATTCATACAATGTGTTTAACTCAAAACAAACATCGGCACGCGGGCCGACAACATGAGTAAAGCAATAAAAGAGAGGCTGCCCTTCAAGAGACAAAACAGCATATGGCTTCAGCCCGCTACTTTCCACTTGGCTCACCAACACCTACACCAACATCCAATAAGAGGTGAACGAGGGTCAGCTATGAGCTGACCACAAACCACGTAATGATCCCCCCCCCCGACAATCTACCCGGCTCAAGGGCGTGTCACCACTAATCCTGCAAGCAAGCCGTACATGCAACATGTAATCATAAAAAGAAAGTGCAACTACACTACACAGGGTGAGGTTTCATGCACAATCAATCTTCTAGTTTGAGCATCAGAGTAAGGGGAACCTAGGTATGTACATGATGTTGTTGGGTTCACCCGGAGGATTCCCATAATCGTCTAAGCAACCGCATGAGGCTAACACAACATCAATCCACAAACACTTGACCCTAAGCAACACGATCTTAGGTGGGAAAAAGAGCTTTTGTCCGGTCTAGGTAAGCTCCTTCCATGACCTCTCCCATGATCACATGGCGTACAAGAGGTTGGAACCTCTCACCAATCTACATGAAAACGGGTTCATTTCAGATTTTCCCATACTCTAGTCTTCGTGGTCTTAGTTCACGACGCGGGTATAACTTTGCCTCGACCCATAAGGGTTTAACACATTCAAGTGCTACAGAAAACGATGGTTACGCACCTAATCCTCCAGGAGGACTTAGGCGTCGCACACATAATCCAATGAATATGGTACAAGACCGCTCCACTTCAAATCTCGTGGTGAAGGTTTGCACTCAACCACATTCCAAGCATAGGGCTTCCGTTAGGCTCTCCGAAAGACACCTAAATATCAAGTCCAGCAATACGATGCCATTTCTCACGGAGTCATTCTCCAGCATGCATTCTAGGCTTAACCTAAATGCACGCCACAATCAAGCGTCACCGATTCGGGCTAACGACCAAGGGTAGGCTTCACACAAAATGTCTAAATCTGTTCGTCTACCAGATTTCTACGTGCAAATAATGTTGGGGGCAGACATAATCTACCAGAAGTTCTAAAGAACTATAGCAAGTCCTACACTTCACTAATTAATGAATGAGACAACCTTAGTATGCATAGAAAAGAATGAAAGGACCAAACACGTCCTAAGACTGGGAGGAAGGATCGTTACCCTTTCCTTTCTCTTCGGCGCCATGATTCCGAGATTTCAATCAGATGGAAAGAACCGCACTGGGTTGCTCTCCGTAGATCTGGAAATGTCTCACTATTCGGAGCTTCGGAGCTCGGTCAATGGCAGAAGATGCCTTCTTCTTCCTTGAGCTCTCAATTTTCTTACGTTTGGAGAGAGACCGTAAAGGTTGAAATAAACTTAAAGTTATCTCCCAAACCTCTATAAAGGATTTCGAAATCTTGACAGCCGGCGGATCGACATTTCAAGTGGATTTGGACAGCTACAATGATGGATCAGCACTTACAATTTGGTCAAAATCAAAACAGGTAAAGTCATCGCTATGTCTGCATTCGTCGAGTCCTTCCAATAATTCATTAAGACAATAGCTTTCATCGAGGTGTTTTGATGAATTCTTCGAGTCACTTCGACAATTCATCGAGACCACTCAAGATATTTTGACGATTCTTCGAAACCAAACCATAAATAGTGTTCGTCGATACTCGTTGAAAGCATTCGACGATTCATCGAGATCATTCGATGGTTCGTCGAGAGTACTCGGTAACATTCTGTGAATAAGTCCAATTTGTTGAGACCACTCGAGACATTTCGACGAATCCTGAGAGTACTTCTCTTCAGCCCTTATTTGGGAAAAGTGGGCTGTTACAACTCCACCACCCTTAGAAGAATTTCGTCCCGAAATTACGAAAACAGTAAGGTACAAAAATTTAAATTTATACCTGAGGGAAATTGCTCGGGGTACTCCGCAAGCATTGTTTGCTCTCTTTCCCAAGAGAGTTCCTCTTTCTAGCAATTGTTCGAACGGACCTTTACCATTCGGATGGCTCTGTTCCATAATTTCTTCACCTCGGTGTCTTCAATGCATATGGGCTTGACTTTCTCCTCTAGCCCACCATCAATCGACACTTAGTCAACCACAACAATATGACTAGGCTTTTTCACGGCCTTTCTCAACATGGAGATGTGGAATACATTGTGCAGACCGCTTAGCTCTTTAGATAGAGCAAGTAGGTAGGCAACTTCACCAATTCGTTCCAAGATCTCAAACGGTCCTATGTACCTTAGACTAAGCTTTTTCAAGCATCAGATCCTTGATAATCTCTTGAACAGTTTGATCTTCAGGTACACACAATCACCAATGGCAAACTCGACGTTCCAGGAATTTGCATTATAGTACTTTGCATGCCTATCCTATGCAATGAGCAACCGCTCTCGTATTGCCCGAATTCACGTATTCGCTTCATCCACATCTTTGCACTTTAACAACTTCGTATCGCCCGTTTCATCCCAAGCCAACGGCGTACCATACTTCCTACCATAAAGGACTTCGAATGGAGCCATTTTAATACTTGACTAGTAGCTGTTGTTGTAGGCGAACTCAATCATATTGAGATGGTCCTCTCATCTCTTTCCCAAATCCAAGACGCACATCCTGAGCATGTCTTCCAATATCCTATTGGTCCTTCCAGTCCTCCCATCCATTTGCGGGTGGAAGGTCGTGCTAAACTTTAGCTTGGTAACCAATAGATGGTGAATCAGCATCCAGTTGTTTGATGTGAAATACCCATCATGATCACTTATGACGTTACGGGGAACACCGTGCAGTCAAACTATATTATCAACCTATAACTTTGCTAGCTTTTGTACGGAATCATCTTTCCGGTTCGGAATAAAGTGCGATACTTTCATTAAATGATCTACGATCACCCAAATGGCGTCGTTTCCATGTTGTGATCTCAGCAAACCGTGCACGAAATCCATTGAAATATCGTCAAACTTCCATTCCGGAATCGGCAAATACTTCAGAAATCAACCAGGTCTTTGACATTCAGCCTTCACTTGCGCATAAGTATGACACTTTGCCACGTAGAGAGCAATGCATTTCTTCATTCCTGGCCAACAGAAGAGTTTCTTCATATCCATATACATATTTGTGGTTCCCAGGTGAATCGAGTAGTTGGTAAAATGAGCATGTTGATGCCGAAATTGCACCTCCACGTTCGACGCTAAGGAAGTGAGGAAAAACAGGAGACCACGAGCTGTCAGTTACTATTGACTAGGAGAGATCAAACCTCTTAGACCGCTAGCAGCAGTCGAGACCAGACTTTGCCCGTCACGGCGAATGCCACTCTTGTGACAGGCTTTCCCTTGATTCAAGTAAAGTGATTACAGCAGGTTACAGGGCAAGGAAAAGGAGAAGCCGGCTGGACAACAAGTTGCAAGACAGTAAACTCGAGACTGCAGCTCTGAAAAGCGAGCTCCTAGATTTGAGTGTGCGTGTCTTGGGAACGTCTTCCCCTATTTATAGGCTCGGGGGCCTACCCAAACGGGCAGGGATAAAATAACCGCCTGCCCAGATATAGGAGAATCGGGCAGGGGTGACAGGATACAGAAGGGAGAATAAAAGATAAGTCGCGTGGCCTGGCGGCTTGACCTTCGGTTTGTGTAGGACTTGGATTGAGAGACCTTGACTTGAGGAGAATAGCGGCCCGCGCAGTTTGTTATCTGAGGCCACGGCTTTCCTTTTGTACTTGAGCCTTGGTAGTTTTCAATCCTTGGATAGCGGTCTGGCATTTGCAGACCTCCTGGTTTGTTCCGTCTTGGTTGAGATCCCCATATGCTAAGTGTTGATTGCAGTCCAAACGGCTAAACATATCAAACCGCCCGGTTTAGGTGAGGTGCTGCTAAGGTAGCGGTCTTCTGGGTAGACAAAATCCCAACATATTTTAAAATCTCAAGGAGATTTTGAAAATATATGTTCTAGCCGGAGACCGCGCCAGGTTTGTCCTGATATCTATAAGAAGCTCTAAAATCTCTCCACTCTGCACAATTCCTCTAAAACCATGGGGCACTACTCGCCACTTGCGTTTAGGATTTTTCAAGCCGCCAGTCCCTTTATCCTAATGGCTGTTTTGATGTCCAAAAATCTCTGACCGTGAGGATAAAGCGGCTGACCGCATGAAAAAGAAGTTTTGCCGGTCTGAGAAGACCGAGCGGCCTGAAAAGCCAGACTTGGCCATTGCAAAGACCTCTGAAAATCCCAAAGCGGGTAGCTCCAACCCCCCTCCGACTAATCTGCCCTCTCCTTCCGATAAGGCGGGCTCAAGCACTGCCCCGCCGAAGACCGAAGAGCCCACCCCTAATGATAAGGTGGGCTCAAGTAATGTACCACCAAAGACCGGGGAGGCCTCTCCCTTTGATATCATCTACTCCCCTTCCGGGAATCCCCATTTAAAGATAAATGACGGACAGGAAGGGGTGGTTAACTCCCCAAAGCCGGATGGGTTGACCACCCCGTCAGTGGTGGTTATGGAGGACAACTCTAACCAATCTCAACAGGTCGACCCAGAGTCAGCCAAGAAGAGAAAAAGAGTTGAAACAACGACAGAGAGAATAACCAAAAAGGCCAAGAAGTTGAGGGCCCAAAATAAAGTGGCCTCCAGGAGTCCAACCGCGGCCAGCCTCCAGAACAAGCCGCGCAAAAAGGAAGTCGCTGAAGAGCAGGTCACCCCTCCCGACAGGCCGAGCGAGCTACTTTTCAATTTTGTGGCTAACATCTCTGTTAGTGATATACTTAAGGATATGGACACCTTGGAGAGGGAGGACAAGCTGCTTGACACCCCTGTGGTCACAAGTGAAGTCGGCCATCCTGGCAAGAATGTGGTTGTAACAGATGAAACCGCGCCGAGAAAGAGTGCTTTCGAAGAAAGCGGAATGAAATTCATGAAGATTAAGGCCAAGGAGCTGAGGCGGTCTCTGGACAAGCCGCGACCATCATACCCCTTGGCAAAAGGTAAACATGATGCAGGTTATCCTGTCCGCTTCTTTAGAACGCGACCTCAAAAATATGTCTTGATGCTGAATCCACTACCGAGTTATTTCCAATCCGCGGTTCAGACTTCTGCCATGAAACGAATGCAGAATTAACGATTTTGGAGGGAGCAACGTTGAAGAATGGACCCTGAGCAGTCGAGGCGGCCTGTGCATTCAGACATTAATCTTGTAGTATTTTGTGTTGTGTTATTCTCTTTCGACTGTGCTAACCGCGCTCTCTTTATTATAAATAATCCAGATCAAGCTATGAAGACGGGCGATCTGACAGCCAGCCTCCCTCCACTTCCTCTTCTAGCGCCAAGCCTCGTACTGAACTTAAACTCTGGACATGAAGAGCTGACTGACTTCAAGAACCTTCTTGACACCTTGAAAGAGAGGGTAAAGGAGCTTGAAGATCTGGAGGAGGCTGCACAGGCTGCGCTGGAGTCCGAGAAGAATGCGTGGATGGAGAAAGAGAAGGTGTTGATGGAGCAGAACGCCATCCTAACCGCGCGGCTTAACAAAGAGAAGAAGGCGGTATTGAAGCACGAAGACGATTGCAAGTACTATCGACAGAAGTATTTATATTTGACAACGGAAGTCGGCGGAAGCCGGCAACCCGTTAACACTAGTGATAAGAGGCCGCGGATGTCAGGCCGCCCAACTACTGAGGCGACCTCAAATGCACCAACGGTCAAGGCAGCCGATCCCATAATTGAACAGGCCACCGCGGTACCTCCTGCTCGTATGATTCCTGCAGCGCAGGTAGAGCGGGATGTCGCGCGGCTTTATGGTACAATTAACCAGCTTCATCATGGTGTCAGTAATATGTGAAAGTGAGGTTAGATCTTAAAGTCATTCTAGAGGGGGGGGGGGGTGTATAGAGTATTAAAAGTTTTTTCACTTAATTTTATAGCGGAATTAAAAATAGTGATACTTATATGTGTATTGCAGAGTGAGTTATAAAACAAAATAAAGAAACACAGCACAGTACAGGAAAATAAACACAACACAGAGGACACAAGGATCTATAGTAGTTCCCCAATAAACCTGGGTACATCTACTCTTCTACCACCCTTGGTAGGAATCCACTAGGTTTTTTATCAGGTGCCCTATCACCAATAGGTTTTTAATCAGGTGCCCTATCACCACTTGAGCTTTTGATCAGGTGCTCAAGCCAAACTATAGGTTTTTGGTTAGGTGCCCTGCCACCAAGGGGTTAACTTTTGAAGGGAGTTATAACCCTGTGCAAGATGAGATAAAGAGGGTTTAGATGTTCTTCTATATCAATAATCTGAGAGAATACTAGTGGATATTGATGTGGTAAAGCTCCCCCTGTCTGATTGAAATTCTTGACAGTTTGAGGATGGAGCTTTCTCTTCAATGTAGAATATCTTCCTTGATAGCTGATGAATCTGAGAGACCAAGGTTTCTCAGATTGTTTGTTGCTCTTGAAGATCTAGAAACTTGCAGCAGAGACTGAGAGAAGGTGTTGATGTTCTCAGAGAATGAAAGGTGCTGCTTGAAGAAGATGAAGATGATCTGCGAATGCTTTCTTTCTTTCTTTTCTTCATTTTACTTCTCTCGTCTGAGTTCTGATATTTTTCTCCTTTTTCTTTGCTTGCAATAATACTGATACTGTTCTACATCTGTCTTCCTTTTTCTCTTTACAATATATCTCTGATTTGAATTTCAAATCTCTGAATAAGGAATAAACTATTCTGAATTAAATGTTTCCTTCGAACTGCAGACTGATATTTATTTCCTATTCCTTTATAATTAATGTATCATTTTCCCCCAAATGGCTATTTTCTCGGGGAGAGAATGGAAAGGAATTAAATAAAAAGGAAGGATATAATCCTTGACTTATCTGGAAGGAATAGATCCGTTGCTGATAACTTGAGTTCAGAGAATAATATAACTGATCTTCTGAAATAAATCTGCTGAAGAGAATTTTCGTCGATCTAAATAAATTCGTTGAACACAATCTGGAGTTCGTCGATCTCACGCTGGAGGTCGTCGAACTGAAAGATAATCTGCTAAAACTGGCTGGAAGACTTGAGTTCGTCGATCTGAGCATCTTATTACTTATTCTTCGAGCGCAGAGCTGAGTTCGTCGAATGCTGAGACTTGGGAGGTTCGTCGAACGCTGAGACTTAGTCAACCACTGAGACTGAAGTTCATCAACTGCTGAGAATGAACAAACTCATCGACCACTGAGACTTGCCAAGTTCGTCGAACGCATGAGCATACCGTTCGTCGAATGCAGGAAGCATTTTGTCGAACGCTGGATGGAGTTCGTCGAACGCAGAAATTGAACTTTTCCTTAAGTTCTAACAGCCTAAAACCTTGACCCTTTAGACTATACATTGTGGTCAACTTAGTCCTAGTCAACAGATAGTGATCCTAGCCCAAATCAGTAATTGGGTTGTTCCAACAATCTCCTCCTATTTGGGTTAGGACACTATTTGACATAAATTGAATAATAAAACAAACAACAAAACAACAGAGCATATATATCTGATTGATTTTAAATATTTCAGCAGATATAAAATATGATACTCTGAGTTTTGAAATTTTACAATTAAAACAGAAATGATAAAAATAATAACTTTTTGCTTTCTGAATTCTGACATTGCCTTCAGCTTTCTGAATTTGATTATCTGAGTTGTATCTGCTATATCAAACAATATTTCTGAATCTGCATTTGCATCTTTTGCTTTGCTTAGAAATCCTTTCCTTCAACATTTTTCTTTGTTTATCTGAACTGAATCTTGCTTTCTGAAAAATTTTGGAACTTAAGTTGGAGGTGGCTTCACCAAATCAACTTAAACTGGAACTGAAAAGCTTTATAATCTAAATTTGCATTTTTCAGCTTTAGCTTTTGTTGAACTGAACTGTAGCAATAACTGAATCTGCTTTGCTACCAATCTGTCATATCAGAATTATTTCTGAATCAAAACAGCTGTGAGCTTCTTCATCAAGAACTGATTTTTGCTGCTTCATATAGCATCTCCCCTTGAAACTTGAGCTTCTACAAGAAGCATCTCCCCCTATCAAAAAAGGAGTTTCTTCAAAACATCTCCCCCTGCCATAAAGGAGTTTCTTCAAAACATCTCCCCCTGCCTAGTTTCAAGAAGGCCTGAAGCTAGGCCCCTAGAAGAAGGGACAGTTGTATAGGAGGTAGGGAAGGATGCAATCTTTTTGAAGAAAAATTGCTATTGTTCCTGCAAAAGAAAATAGAGATCAAGTGCAAAGGAACTGGAAAGAGAAGAAATTTCTATAGGCATACAGTTAAAATGAAATAAAATATTTCATTATAAGGAAAGATCAGAAATATAGGCTTCATCAAAACTGCGCTCGACGAAATATAAATTTTTGTCAATCTCAGTTCGACGATCTAGATGACTTCGTCTATCTCCGTTCGACGAATGACCAGATTTAGTCGATCTCAGTTCGATGAAGTGATGGGATAAGTAGAAAATTTAATTTTTAATTGATTGAATCTCCATCTATCATTCCTAGCCAATTTATAAAGAAGATATGTTTCTTTTCATCCAAGGGTTTGGTGAAAATATCAGCCCTTTGCAAATCAGTAGAAATGAATTGTAGGCAAATTTTATTTTTATCCACATTATCTCTGATAAAGTGGTGCCTAATTTCTATATGTTTAGTCCTACTATGGAGTACTAGATTTTGTGCTATAGATATTGCACTAGTATTGTCACAAAATATAATTGAATTATTTAAGTTGATACCATAGTCTAGAAGTTGATTTTGTATCCACAAAATCTGTGAGCAGCAACTGCCTGCAGCAATATATTCTGCTTCAGCTGTTGATGTAGACACATATGCTTTATATATATCAAAATTATTTTTAGTAAAATTAGGTGAAATTCTTTGGGGTTAACTTTTAACCTAGCACAAATACTTGTAGCAAATATTATGTCAGGTCTACTAGCTGTTAAGAAAAGTAGTGAGCCCATAATTGCTCTATATACTTTCTGATCAACAGGTTTTCCTGATTCATCATTATCTACAACAGCATTGGAGGGCATGGGTGTTTTCATTGTGGAAGCATCATACATACCAAACCTTTTCACTAATTCCTTAGCATACTTGGATTGTGATATGAATATGCCATTTGGAGTTTTCTTCACTTGAAGACCAAGGAAGTATGATAATTCACCCATACTACTCATTTCAAATTTAGATTGCACTAGGTTAGAAAACCATTTGCATAGATTTGAATCAGTAGAGTCAAATATGATATCATCTACACATATTTGAACTAGTAAAGTTTGATTTTTATGTATCCTGAAAAATAAGGTTTTAACAACAATGCAGCTACAAAAATTGTTCTCCAATCTAAAATTAGCTAAGGTCTCATACCATGCTCTGGGAGCTTGCTTGAGACCATAGAAAGCTTTATTAAGCTTAAATACATAAGAAGAGTGAGTTGGAGAGATAAAACCTGGTGGTTGTTCCACATAGACTTCTTCTATGATATCTCCATTAAGAAAAGCACTCTTCACATCCATATGATATACCTTGAACTTCTTGAATGCAGCAAAGGCATGAAAAATCCTTATAGCTTCAAGCCTAGCAACAGGAGCAAAGGTTTGATCAAAATAATTTCCTTCTTCCTGAGAATATCCTTGGGCTACTAATCTTGCTTTATTTTTGATGATTATACCTTGATCATCTAGCTTGTTCCCGAAGACCCACTTGGTGCCAATGACTGGATGGCCTTTTGGTCTTGGAACCAAATCCCAAACCTTGTTCCTTTCAAATTGGTTGAGCTCCTCTTGCATTGCAAGAATCCATGTTGGATCTTTTTCTGCATCTTTATGGATTGAGGTTCAACTTGTGATAGGAGACAAGTGTGCATCTGATTTTGGTGTAGTTGATGCCTTGTTTGAACACCTGCTGAAATATCTCCAATGATTTGAGATATTGGATGATCTCTAATTATGATGTGATCAACAGTTGGAGTTGGTTCAGCAGTAGTTTCTTCTTGAGGGACTTGTTCAGATGTCACTTGATTTGAGTTGTCAGCAAGATCTAGATTATCCTGTTCTTCACTGTCTTAAATTATTTCATTTGATGGAAGTAGAGAATCTTTATTCTGTAGATCCAATCCATTTAGCTCTTCACATAGAGCTGGTACCTACAAAGTATCTTTGGTAGAGGTGGTGTTCCTCTCCTCAATTAACATGTTAGTTTCATCAAAAGATACATGCATGGACTTTTCTATCTTAAGAGTAGATTTGTTGTAAACTCTCTATGCTTTACTAAAAAGAGAATATCTAAGGAATATACCTTCAGTAGATTTTGCTTCAAATTTCCTGAGATACTTCTTATCATTGTTATGCACATATCATTTACATCCAAATATCTTAAAATAGTTATCCTTAGGCTTTTTATTCTTGAGTAATTCATAGGGAGTTTTACCGTTAAGCTTATGTATCAGGCTTCTGTTCAACACATAATTAGCAGTGTTCACTGCCTCTGCCCAAAACGAGATTGGCAAGTGAGCATCAGCAAGCAATGTAGGTTCTGATTCAATTAAGGTTCTATTTTTCCTTTCAGCTACCCCATTTTGTTGAGGAGTTCTAGTAGTAGAGAAAAATTGCCTGATCCCTTCTTTTCCACAGAATTCTCTCATCAGAAGAGATTAAAACTCAGTGCCATGATCACTTCTGATCAATGCAACTAGAGTAGAGTACTCAATCTTGATGGACCTGAGAAAGTCTGTCAGAACATTGAAGGTGTCAGACTTGATCCTAAGAAAGAACACCCAAGTGAATCTTGAGAAGTCATCTACAATAACTAGAGAGTAATGCTTCCCTCCTAGACTTTGTATTGCAGTGGGTCCAAAAAGATCCAAATGCAGTAAATACAAAATCCTAGGTGAATCACTCTTGGATAAAGATTTAAAACTACTCTTGGTCTGTTTACCTAATTGACAAGCCCTGCAGAGTCCTTCCTTCTTGTATGAACCAGAAGGCAATCTTCTAACAAGATTGTCCTTAGAGAGCTTAGAGATTGTTCTAAGGTTAATGTGTCCAAGACCTTTTTGCCACAATTCATTTGTTTTACTTATAGAATTAAATAAACAAATATCAGAATTGGCAGTGTCAAAATTGACTAAATAAATGTTTCCATGTCTAATATCAGATAACACATTTATGTTTTTATTATTGGTAATAAGACATAAGTAATGGTTAAAGGTTTCCTGATAACCTTCATCACATAACTGGCTTATGCTGATGAGGTTGTGCTTCAGACCCTTGACATAAGCTACCTCTTTGAAGGTGACTGCTCCAACTTTGATTTGTCTATAGCCTTTGGTTTGTCCACAGTTGCAGTCTCCAAAGATCACTTTGGGTCCAAGCTTTTCCTTGTAGTTGATCAGGTTGGCCTTGTTTCCTGTCATGTGCTTTGAACATCCACAATCCAAATACCATTGTTCATTTTTGCTTGGATAACCTTGTACCTGATCAGCATCATTGTCAGACTCTGATTCATATGAGTTGTTTGTTGAGGCATTGATAGCCATCATGTAGAAGCTTCATTCTTCTTCATCATCCTCATCATCACTTGAGATGGATGAAGATGCATTTTCTGACTCACTGCTTGAGTCATAAATAGCCATCAAGCATTGGTCTATTTCCTTTGATTCTTCTTCATCTTCAGAAGAACTGGATGAAGACTCTGAATCAGTTTCACTGCATGATTCTGCTACAAACCCTCTTCCCTTATGATTGTGTTTGTGGTATGATGGCTTGCTACAGTGCATTTTCTCTTCTTTCTCTTTTCTCTTTTATTTATTTTGGTTCTCTGGACACTCTGGTAGAATGTGTCCAAGTTTCCTGCAGCCAAAACAAATAATTTCTATAGAACTTGATTTGCCATACCTTGGCTTTTCTCTTGATCTTGAATCCTTCTTTCTGATGTCCTTCTTATCCATCTTGTAGAACCTTTTGGATAGAAGGCTCATGAACTCCACATCTCTTGGAGCTTTTTCTTCCTCTTCAGTAGCTTGGAAAGCTATGCTTCTCTCCTTCTTGGATGCTGGAGATGAGGCAGATTGTTCAGCTTCTCTAGTTTTGATAAGGTGCTCATAGGATTTAAGTTTTCCTAACAAGCTCTCAGTGGAAATCTCATTAAGGCTTCTGGCTTCCTTGATTGGCTAGATCCTAGAGTCCCATGTGCTGGGGAAGCACATAAGGATCTTATCATTCACTTCTGTGATAGAGATCACTTTGTCTAAAGATTTCAGCTCATTGATTATGAGGCTGAGTCTATTGTACATATCAGCCACTGTCTCAGTTTCTCCTTTCTTGAAGTTTTCATACTGAGAAATAAGATGGGTTCTTCTATATTTTCTTTCATCTGCTGATCCTTCAACCATATTGTTGAGTGACATCCAGATTTCCCTTGCTGAAGTGCATTCCACAACTTTTTGGAAAATGTCATCAGACATTGTTTGTGCCAAAATATTCATTGCCTTGGCATTTTCACTTCTCTGCTTCTTTTGGGCCTCTGTCCACTCAGGTGGTGGAACAGTATTGTTGTTTGTTGGTGCTTCAACACTTGTTGTTGTTGTAGGTGCAGGATGTCCTGTCAAAATAACATTGAAATTTTCTTCGTCAATAGAATTCATGTATAATCTGATCCTTGCCTTCCATAGTGCAAACTTATTTAGATTGCACATAGGAGGTCTTGTGCTTGAATATTCTTTGTTCTGTGCCATGAGTTTTTAAGCAAAAAGAAAACTCTAAAATAAATTTAAGATCTAATTGAACTTTTGATTCAGGTGTTAGCCTGTATACATTCAACCAACCTCTGATACCAATTGAAAGTGAGGTTAGATCTTAAAGTCATTCTAGAGGGGGGGGGGGGGGGGGGGGGTGGGGGTGAATAAAGTATTAAAAAGTTTTTCACTTAATTTTATAGCGGAATTAAAATAGCGATACTTATATGCATATTGCAGAGTGAGTTATAAAACAAAATAAAGAAACACAGCACACAGCATAGTACAAGAAAATAAACACAACACAGAGGGCACAAGGATCTATAGTAGTTCCCCAATAAACCTGGGTACATCTACTCTTCTACCACCCTTGGTATAAATCCACTAGGTTTTTGATCAAGTGCCCTATCACCAATAGTTTTTTGATCAGGTGCCCTATCACCACTTGAGCTTTTGATCAGGTGCTCAAACCAAACTACAGGTTTTTGTTTAGGTGCCCTGCCACCAAGGGGTTAACTTTTGAAGGGAGTTATAACCCTGTTCAAGATGAGATAAAGAGGATTTAGATGTTCTTCTCTGTCAATAATCTGAGAGAAGACTAGTGGATATTGATGTTGTAAAGCTCCCCCTATCTGATTGAAATTTTTGACAGTTTGAGGATGGAGCTTTCTCCTGAATGTAGAATATCTTCCTTGATAGCTGATGAATCTGAGAGACCAAGGTTTCTCAGATTGTTTGTTGCTCTTGAAGATCTAGAAACTTGCAGCAGAGACTAAGAGAAGGTGTTGATGTTCTCAGAGAATGAAAGGTGCTGCTTGAAGAAGATGAAGATGATCTGTGAATGCTTTCTTTCTTTCTTTCTTTTCTTCCTGTTACTTTTCTCTCGACTGAGTTCTGATATTTTTCTCCTTTTTCTTTGCTTGCAATAATACTGATACTGTTCTACTTCTGTCTTCCTTTTTCTCTTTACAATATATTTCTGATTTGAATTTCAAATCTCTGAATAAGGAATAAAATATTCTGAATTGAATGTTTCCTTGGAACTGCAAACTGATATTTAATTCCTATTCCTTTTTAATTAATGTATCCTTTTCTGCCAAACAACTATTTTCTCAGGAAGAGAATGGAATGGAATAAAATAAAAGGGAAGGATATAATCCTTGACTTATCTGGAAGGAATACATCCGTTGCTGATAATATGAGTTCAGAGAATAATATAACTGATCTTCTGAAATAAATCTGCTGAAGAAAATTTTCGTCAATCTGAATAAATTTGTCGAACACAATCTAGAGTTCGTCGATCTCATGCTGGAGGTCGTCGAACTGAAAGATAATCTGCTAAAACTGGCTGGAAGACCTGAGTTCGTCGAACTGCGCATCTTGTTACTTATTCTTCGAGCGTAGAGCTGAGTTCGTCGAACACTGAGACTTGGGAGGTTCGTTGAACGCTGAGACTTAGTCAACCGCTGAGACTGAAGTTCATCAACTGTTGAGACTGAACAAATTTGTCGACTGCTGAGACTTGCCAAGTTCATCGAACGCAGGAGCATGACGTTCGTTGAACGCAGGAAGCATTTCGTCGAACACAGGATGGAGTTCGTCGAATGCAGAAATTGAACTTTTCCTTAAGTTCTAACAGCCTAAAACCTTGACCCTTTAGACAATACATTGGGGTCAACTTAGTCCTAGTCAACAAATAGTGATCCTAGCCCAAATATGTAATAGGGTTGTTCCAACAATATGTATATCCTTCTCCTCCAAAACGGCGACCAAGTCGCTCGTCTTCATCGCGAACACCCTTCACCTAAGCATTGTCAGCCGTGAGAAGCTTTAGTTCGAAGACAATGTTTGTAATATTATTTATTTGGTCCTTGGGATAATATTGACGTTAGATGATTGTTTTGACAATATTCTATTTTTAAATGCATATAGATGTTTATTTAATCCGTGCGGCTTGCGTTGAATGCTTGCGGTCTCTGTTTTTGAATTTCTAGAATATTTCTTGATGTCATTGAACTGCTGTGTAAGCCGTGCAGCTTGTGTTTGTATGCTAGCAACTTTTGTGTCATACAATGTCATGAATATGCAGGTTGTTGGCCGTGCAGCTTGTGTTGTACGCTTGCGGCTTTTCTGTTATATAATATCCTGTGTATGTAAGTTTCTGGCCACACGGCTTAAGATAGTTAGCCGCGACCTGATTTTGCTATTTGCAGGTTATTGGAGTCTATAAGTAGTAGACTTTCGGAGTCATTCTCACAACATTTATGTCACCGGCTAAGAGCAAGTTGAAGCTGTCTGAGAAGATGGTAGCCATCCGAACTGATGTGGCCTCAGCATTTCATTCGGCCGATCATAAAGAATGTCTTTTGACTCAGGCGGAGTTAGACGATTTTGTGGAGAGGCATATGACGGGTAACAACTTACTCGCGCAGCTTCCTCTGCACGATGAGCGAATCAATTCGTCCACCCCCACCCAGATCGCTATCCCCATCGATCATTTTAAAAACGACTTCAAGTTTCCACTCCCGCTTGAAGCCATTACAGTTTTTGATCATTACTGAGTTGTTCCCAGAAAAATCTCGCTGAATTCAATAGATTCAATCTTCAGCTTCGTTTCTTATCTGCGGTCTGAAGGAGTCCGATTCTCCATCGGCCTGTTCAAAAAGTTCTTCTACGTGCAGTCTATTCCAGACACCGGAACAAAGATATTCAGAGGGCATCTTTACTTTGGGTGCAGAGGACTACAGGTCGTCAATCTGGCAAACAAGATCTCGAGCTGGTCGGAGAGGTACTTGATCTTCAAAGGCCAGCTCGGGCTGTTACAGGTCAACCCACAGGTGCGGGATGAGGTGGCCTTTCGCCCAACTAATATTGGAGAAGTCGAGCTGAACATCTTCAAGTTCCTCGAGACCGAGCGTCTTGATGAAAACCACTACATCCCATTGCTTTCAGAGTTGGTGCATATTCTACTTGAAGACAGTAAGTTTCTCACAACCCGCCATGTTTGACCGCGCGACCTATCTCATTAACCCTTTGACCATTTTATAGCCGCTTTAATTGTCCCGAAGAACAAACTGGTTAGCCCGGGCGGCCTGGTCCTGACTCAGAGGGAGAGGCGGCAAAAGAAAAGCAAGCCGCAGACATCTGAAGAGGAGGGTTCAGCTTCCTTTGAGGAGTTCAATCTCCTTCGTTCCTGTGGTAATCTAAAACACCTGCGGGCAAACCCGACCCTACGCTGGCACCCAAATGGTGACTGCGTACAGGTGTCAACCGCGCTCCCGCATTGGGAGAGAAAAAAAGTAAGTCGCCATGCTTTAACTACCGGTGCTGCTATGTATGGCAGGAAAACCCTGAAAAAACTAAAGGAAGTTCCATAGGAGGAGCTCTCAAAACTGGCCGCACAGGCGGGTGCATGGAGCTTTACGGCTAACCACTTTATGGGCCTGTCATACAGACAACTAATATCATCCCATTCTTATTTAGAGAAGAAAAATGCTGAGCAGGCTCAAGAGATCGCGCGGTTAAAAGTAGCCGCATTGGTAAGTTATTACATGATGAACATTTGTGTTGTCTGATTTTCTCAAACCGTGCGGTCTAACCTTTTTCTCATTTTAAAAAATAATATGATATCGATAATCCGGTCTTTCAAGACGAGAACTTTCCCCATGTCTCCAAGGGGATCGATGTTGTAACACCTCCCCTACAATGATCATACAACATGGGTCCGGCCGGGACCCCACAGCATATAACCGCCACAGCATCAGTATTAAAAGATGATATTAACTACCCATTCTCAAAACTCAGACAACACAGCGGAAACAAACATAAAGCACAGAGATTGTCCACACTACATAGGAGTCCAACTGACCTTAAGGCCATACAAAACCACAGTCCAAATCACCAAACATTCAACACAAAAGGACGTCCCAACAAAAGGGGACAGATAGTAGTTTTACCTAAACTACCTCGGCATGCAAGACGGTTACAACAAAATGTAATAATAGAAGTGCATGAAGACAAGGTAAACACTTCATGAGGCTTTAGGCCTTTTTGGCCGGCGCGCTGGTTCCAGCCTGCGAATCTTGCCCTGCAACCAAATCACAAAGAGCGGTAAACGAGGGTCAACTATGGCTGACCACAAACGGTGTAACAACATCCCTCCTCCCGGCCGTCCTAGCGGACCCCGGGGAACTACTTCACCCTGCAAGTCAGCACTTCGTATGCAAATGTACATAAAAGGAAACAGCATAAAAACAAGTATGAGTGTCACATACAGCATCCACGTTTCTATGTTGAGCAGATAATAAAAAGGGCCTACCAATGCAAAATGAATGCAAACCTGGGCTTCACCCAAGGCACCCTAAAGCGTATGAATCTATCACATCATAATACATCAACATCACATCACAAACACAAGGGCACTTATCATTTCCCCGCAAGGGCATCATAACCCAAGGCCAAGAGCTCTCGCTGAGACCCACCTCGCCTGGCTCACCATGCCATCGGGCTTGTCTAACAGCTCAGACGCTCGGGCCGCCAACAGCACACCAAGACCGATACTAAGAATTCTGGCTAACCAAAACGTCCCAAGGCCCTGTACTTACTCTCGGGACAACGTCCACCGATTGCCTCGCCTGGCGACCGTCAACGGACTCATCCGTAGCACAGACATTCTCGTCAGTAAACAATCGAAGGGACTAATCTTGTCGGGACATGATGCGCAAAACTATGCTTGCAAACGATAACGGCAAGTGTACCGTATCGAATGTAGTATAGGTTATTGAAACAAGGTCGTATTAGACTCGGGGCGGTTGAGTACTCTTACTTAAAGAAAATCTCTATTATCTTATCAATTAAAACTTGAGGTTGGTTTGCAAAAAAAGAAAATTAAAATAAGAATTAAGCGAGCGATTAGCACTCGATCTTGAATCACCTTGGAGATAAAAATAAGAATAAAGAATAAAAATGCATTCTCTTAATAAAATAGCTTAGACCCTGGAGATTCCCGATTTATGAACGCACCTCTCTCGAGGATGCGCTCAACTGAGTTTAGGTTGATCAATCGAACTCTCGTTCTAGGATCGAAACCCCTAAAACTCGCCTTATCGAAGTGAATCCCGTTATTGGCTTTTACTCCAATCCGGAAGGGTAACGTCGTCCTCTCTCGAGGATTGCATTCTACTCTTTTTTATTCTTGAAATGATCGATTCAAAATCAAAACCTCTCGATTATTAGATTCCGAAAACAAGATGAGAGTTATATATCGACAATATAATATCAATCCAATAAAAGTTCAAGAGTAAATCAAAAGCATTCTAAAGAAGAGAAAGAGAAGCTAAACCATAAATTATATTCTCCTCAGATCATCTCGGTCGAGTACTAATTGTATTTTAGTTACTCATAGAAATAGAATAATTAAAGAAAAATAGAAGAGTTCATGAAAAAAAGAGAGAATAGATTGAGAGAAGAAAAGAACTATTTTATTAAATTGCTAAAGAAAAATTACAAGACATGAATTGAAAGTTACAACTATTGAATTGAAAACTACAAATGCTAATAAGAAAAAGGACATACAAGAACTACTAAAACACGAAAATAAAACAAGAAATGGAGATTTGAACTCCAAAAATTCGTCCTTGAACATTTGCTGAAGCTGGCTTTTTATAGCTGAAAAAATGAGGTTACACGCCCGTGACCAAGGGCATGTAAGGGGCGTGATCGAAGCAGCAGTGGAGAGGGCGCCTTCTGGAGTAATTGCGATCGTTTCGGCCGTGTCACGCCCTAGGTCACGCCCGTGACCTGGGGCGTGTAATCTTGGAATAGTGCTGCTGGCGGGAAACTTTGGCGGGAAGAAGCGCGGGGCGAGTCACGCCCGTGACCTGATGTCACGCCCGAGCTCACGCCCATGACCAGGGGCGTATAACTTTAAATGACGTGGCAGGCATGCTCTGGATGCTGTGGCGAGTCGCGGCCGTGACACTGGTCACGCCCTTGGTCACGCCCGTGACCTGGGGCGTGTACTTGGCGAATTCTTCACGGATGACTCCCTGGTGGAGGAATTGGGTCTAGAACACATCTTTGACTGTCACGGCCTTGGTCACGCCCGTGACCTTGGGCGTGTACTTTGGATTTTTACTCATAGTGCCCAAAAAACCTGCAAAACATAAAATAAGCTTAAATTAGTTGAAGAGGTTAAAAAGGAACAAATTAAATAAGAAAATACATAAAAATTATATAAATTCAATTTAAAACTATATTAAAATAATACTAAAAGATGAGTACAAAAAGTACTCATCAAACACCCCCATACTTGAGTTTTTGCTATTCCAGAGCAAAAGAGTGAGGAAAGAATTACAAGACATCGATATTATTTCTAATTAACTAAAATTTTATTAAACCATGAATAAATTAAAGGCAAATTTTAGGAATTCAAGAATTAAGTCATAAGTTATGTTGATAATTTAAAAAGAGAAATTTATTTAGCTAACTACTTCTCAAGATAACTATTTAGCAATCAAAATTATATAAATTTTCAAACAAAATTAGATTGAAATTATAGACACTCTAACATAAAAGAAGCTTAAGGAAAAGACACCTACTAAAATACTGCTCTCTCAATAATTTAGTTTAGGACTAGAAACAATGAAATTGGCTAGGGATGGGTTTGAACGAAATGGCAAATGAAGAGTTCTTGAATAGAGGTGATGAATTTTATCCTCTCACCTCATTTGAATATGAAATTGTATATGTTTAGGAAAATAATGAATTTTATCCTCTTATTTTCCATGCCATATAATCTTTTAACAATTCTCAAAAACCCAAAATGTATATGTTTTAGATGTAATGAATTTTATCCTCTTACATCATGACATATAATCTTTTAAATGATTTTGGGTGCATATGTTTTAGGAAATAATGAATTTTATCCTCTTATTTCCATGACATATGATCTTTTTCTACATTTTTTTTTATTTGCCAACAAAGGGTGAGGGGGGAGAAATACTTCTAGTTTATAAATTAAACTATTTTGAGAGCAACTTTTTAGTGTAATGAGATTTCCTAAGATCTTAAAGTTAAAAGTGAATATAACAAAAAAAATCTAAAGATGTTTAGCCAATTTACCACAAAGTGAAGCTATTTAAAATTAAACGGAGAAGTAGTGCTAAATTAACTCTCTAATGGAATTAAAAACATAAAGTGTTTCTTAAAACTAAATTACTTCAAATTTAGATTTAACAAATTCTGATCAAATAAAATAATTAGCTAAATTAAAAATGTAGGAATTCTTATAATCGTACCTCAAACTAAATTTCTAGAACATTAAAAACAACAAGGCTAGGCGTATTTATTATTATTTTATTATTTCTTGGACTTCCCAAGGGCTACCCGGTGAAGGGTTCGCAAGGTACTAGGAGCTGTGATGGGAATTCAAGCCCAAAGCGCCCTTTCCAAGAAATTAGATTTTTATAAGTTATATATATATATATATATTTTTAAATAAAAATACAAGAAAAGCTAAGCTACACCCCCATACTTAAAATTAAACATTATCCCCAATGTTTAAAACTAAGTATGAAGAACACTTGAAAATAAATTTTTGTAAAACTGAAATTAAAGATAAGCAAGGGGTGCCTCCCAAGAGCGCTTTCTTTTTCCTGTCTTTAAGCTAGACGGTTATTGTTAGGAAAAAGGAAATTTAAAAGAGAGGTGGACAGGCTACTCTCTTAATTTGTGTTGAGGCGAATGTGCCGGCGTCAGTCGCCCGACTACTCCTCCGTTTATCTTGTGATTCTCCTTTTGTCCTTGAACTTGAATATGTAAATCCAAATCACCTATACATACCTGAGGTGATTTGAATTTATAAAGATGGGCGGCATATGGATCATCAATTAATTGGGGTAGCAACTGCTCATCTTCAACCTGGAAATTATTAGTATACAGAGAATCACAATTAAACTTGTTAGATAATATTTCACAAGGAGGAGCCGCTTGCGAAAATAAATGATTAAGCTCCGGTTGTTCCTTTTCTATAATAATTATTTCTTTAGAAAAATCTAGTGTATTATCAAGCGGAATTAAATTTTCGGACACTAAATATTCATGAATTTTTGGTTGGATAGAAGAAATTCGCGAGTATTCATGACAAAGAAAATAAAATCCGGGTGAAATAGGGGAAGAAACTTGTACTTCTTCTATTTCATCCGGGGTGCCCATAACTTTAAGAAATTCTTGGTAAAGTAATTTTTCTTCATCTTCGGTAAAAGAAGTTATGGGATTACATGAAACCACATGTTCCTCCATAACAAAATCATCCAAAGGTGGAGAAAAAATACTAGTAGAAATAAAATTTTCCTCTAAAATCTGAGGGGGTAGTATCTATTTGAATCGGCGGACATTCCCCAAAATTAGAGTACGAAGGTTGCGGCGCAAAAGAAGAAGAACAAGAATTCAGATCTAAAGATTTATCTTCATCGCCCCGTAAACTATCCGGGTGACCTTGCCACCAAGAATAATCTACATCGAGGCTAGAAGAAAAATTATTAGAAGCCGAAAAATTATTCTCGTGAAAATTAGAGAAAACACTAGACGAAATAAAATTTTCCTCTAAAATTTGGGGGGAAGTATCTATTTGGATCTGCGAAATTTCCCCCAAATTAGAGAACGAAGACAGCGGTGTATAAGAAGAAAAACAAAAACTCGGATCTAAAGATTTATCTTCGTTGCTCCGGGAACTATCCAGGTGAGCTTGCCATGAGGAATAATCAACTTCGGAGCTAGAAGAACAATTATTAAATGCCGAAAAATTATTCTCATTAAAATTAGAAAAATTATTTTCATCAAAGTTTGAAAAATTATTTTCATTAAAAGATGAAAAATTATGATCGTAGTTATTATCAAAATTATTTGCATAATATTGAGGGTAATTATTTCCATAATAATTATTCTGAGAATATGAATGTAAATAACATTCCTCACTTTGATAAGGCGCACCACAATAATAACAACTAAACAGGCGCCTTCGAGCGGCTTGTAAAAGTTCAATTTGGTTTCGAAGCACAGTAATTTTAACGACCGCTTCTACTAATTTCATGATAAAAAGGAAACAACTTTCACTTAAATAATTTGAATTTTTTAAAAATATTTTAATTAATTTTTTTTTCAAAAAGCGGGTTAAATTAGTCCCGGACTTCCCAAGATCTACCCGGTGAATGGTTTGCAAGGTACTAGAGGCTATGATGAGAATTCAAGCCCAAAGCATCCTTTCCGAGAATTTAGATTACGCTTTTTAAGATTTTTTTTTATATATATAAAAAAATTAAAGAGAAGGGGGAGAAGAAAGAGAACGATAAAATTAATAAATATTTCTTTTTTCGAAATATCAACCGTGTCCCCGGCAACGGCGCCAAAAACTTGATGCTCAAAACTATGCTTGCAAACGATAACGGTAAGTGTACCGTATAGAATGTAGTATAGGTTATTGAAACAAGGTCGTATTAGACTCGGGGCGGTTGAGTACTCTTACTTCAAGAAAATCTCTATTATCTTATCAATTAAAACTTGAGGTTGGTTTGCAAAAAAAGAAAATTAAAATAAGAATTAAAAGAGCGATTAGCACTCGATCTTGAATCACCTTGGAGATAAAAATAAGAATAAAGAATAAAAACGCATTCTCTTAATAAAATAGCTTAGACCGTGGAGATTCCCGAATTATGAACGCACCTCTCTCGAGGATGCGCTCAACTGAGTTTAGGTTGATCAATCGAACTCTCGTTCTAGGATCGAAACCCCTAAAACTCGCCTTATCGAAGTGAATCCCTCTATTGGCTTTTACTCCAATCCGAAAGGGTAACGTCGTCCTCTCTCGAGGATTGCATTCTACTATTTTTTATTCTTGAAATGATCGATTCAAAATCAAAACCTCTCGATTATTAGATTCCGAAAACAAGATGAGAGTTATATATCGACAATATAATCTCAATCTAATAAAAGTTCAAGAGTAAATCAAAAGCATTCTAAAGAAGAGAAAGAGAAGCTAAACCATAAATTATATTCTCCTCAGATCATCTCGGTCGAGTACTAATTGGATTTTAGTTACTCATAGAAATAGAAGAATTAAAGAAAAATAGAAGAGTTCATGAAAAAAAGAGAGAATAGATTGAGAGAAGAAAAGAACTATTTTATTAAATTGCTAAAGAAAAATTACCAGACATGAATTGAAAGTTACAACTATTGAATTGAAAACTACAAATGCTAATAAGAAAAAGGACATACAAGAACTACTAAAACACGAAAATAAAATAAGAAATGGAGATTTGAACTCCAAAAATTTGTCCTTGACCATCTGCTGAAGCTGGCTTTTTATAGCAGAAAAAATGGGGTTACACGCCCTTGGTCACGCCCGTGACCAAGGGCGTGTAAGGGTCGTGATCGAAGCAGCAGCAGAGAGGGCGCCTTCTGGAGTAATTGCGAGCATCACACCCGTGACCTGGGGCGTGTAATCTTGAAATAGTGCTGCTGGTGGGAAACTCTGGCGGGAAGAAGCGCGGGGCGAGTCACGCCCGTGACCTGATGTCACGCCTGAAGTCACGCCCGTGACCTGGGGCGTGTAACTTTAAATGACGTGGCAGGCGTGCTCTGGATGCTGTGGCGAGTCGCAGCCGTGACACTGGGTCACGCCCTTGGTCACGCCCGTGACCTGGGGCGTGTACTTGGCAAATTCTTCACGGAACGCTCCCTGGTGGAGGAATTGGGTCTGTAACACATCTTTGACTGTCACGCCCTTGGTCACGCCCGTGACCTTGGGCGTGTACTTTGGATTTTTACTCAAAGTGCCCAGAAAACCTGCAAAACATAAAATAAGCTTAAATTAGTTGAAGAGGTTAAAAAGGAACAAATTAAATAAGAAAATACATAAAAATTATATAAATTCAATTTAAAACTATATTAAATTAATACTAAAAGATGAGTACAAAAAGTACTCATCAAACACCCCCATACTTGAGTTTTTGCTATTCCAGAGCAAAAGAGTGAGGAAAGAATTACAAGACATCGATATTATTTCTAATTAACTAAAATTTTATTAAACCATGAATAAGTTAAAGGCAAATTTTAGTAATTCAAGAATTAAGTCATAAGTTATGTTGATAATTTTAAAAGAGAAATTTATTTAGCTAACTACTTCTCAAGATAACTATTTAGCAATCAAAATTATAGAAATTTTCAAACAAAATTAGATTGAAATTATAGACACTCTAACATAAATGAAGCTTAAGGAAAAGACACCTACTAAAATACTGCTCTCTCAAGAATTTAGTTTAGGACTAGAAACAATGAAATTGGCTAGGGATGGGTTTGAACGAAATGGCAAATGAAGAGTTCTTGAATAGAGGTGATGAATTTTATCCTCTCACCTCATTTGAATACGAAATTGTATATGTTTAGGAAAATAATGAATTTTATCCTCTTATTTTCCATGCCATATAATCTTTTAACAATTCTCAAAAACCCAAAATGTATATGTTTTAGATGTAATGAATTTTATCCTCTTACATCATGACATATAATCTTTTAAATGATTTTGGGTGCATATGTTTTAGGAAATAATGAATTTTATCCTCTTATTTCCATGACATATGATCTTTTTCTACATTTTTTTTATTTGCCAACAAAGGGTGAGGGGGGAGAAATACTTCTAGTTTATAAATTAAACTATTTTGAGAGTAACTTCTTAGTGGAATGAGATTTCCTAAGATCTTAAAGTTAAAAGTGAATATAACAAAAAAAATCTAAAGATGTTTAGCCAATTTACCACAAAGTGAAGCTATTTAAAATTAAATGGAGAAGTAGTGCTATATTAACTCTCTAATCGAATTAAAAACATAAAGTGTTTCTTAAAACTAAATTACTTCAAATTTAGATTTAACAAATTCTGATCAAATAAAATAATTAGCTAAATTAAAAATGTAGGAATTCTTATAATCGTACCTCAAACTAAATTTCTAGAACATTAAAAACAACAAGGCTAGGCGTATTTATTATTATTTTATTATTTCTTGGACTTCCCAAGGGCTACCCGGTGAAGGGTTCGCAAGGTACTAGGAGCTGTGATGGGAATTCAAGCCCAAAGCGCCCTTTCCAAGAAATTAGATTTTTATAAGTTATATATATATATTTATATATATATTTTTAAATAAAAATACAAGAAAAGCTAAGCTACACCACCATACTTAAAATTAAACATTGTCCCCAATGTTTAAAACTAAGTATGAAGAACACTTGAAAATAAATTTTTGTAAAACTAAAATTAAAGATAAGCAAGGGGTGCCTCCCAAGAGCGCTTTCTTTTTCCCGTCTTTAAGCTAGACGGTTATTGTTAGGAAAAGGGAAATTTAAAAGAGAGGTGGACAGGCAACTCCCTTAATTTGCGCTGAGGCGAATGTGCCGGCGTCAGTCGCCCGGCTACTCCTCCATTTATCTTGTGATTCTCCTTTTGTCCTTGAACTTGAATATGTAAATCCAAATCACCTATACATAACTGAGGTGATTTGAATTTATAAAGATGGGCGGCATATGGATCATCAATTAATTGGGGTAGCAACTGCTCATCTTCAACCTGGAAATTATTAGTATAAAGAGAATCACAATTAAACTTGTTAGATAATATTTCGCAAGGAGGAGCCGCTTGCGAAAATAAATGATTAAGCTCCGGTTATTCCTTTTCTATAATAATTATTTCTTTAGAAAAATCTAGTGTATTATCAAGCGGAATTAAATTTTCGGACACTAAATTTTCGGACACTAAATTATCAACAGGAAGGTTTTTGTATGAACAACCACTATCCGGGTGAGCTTGCCATGAGGAATAATCAACTTCGGAGCTAGAAGAACAATTATTAAATGCCGAAAAATTATTCTCATTAAAATTAGAAAAATTATTTTCATCAAAGTTTGAAAAATTATTTTCATTAAAAGATGAAAAATTATGATCGTAATTATTATCAAAATTATTTGCATAATATTGAGGGTAATTATTTCCATAATAATTATTCTGAGAATATGAATGTAAATAACATTCCTCACTTTGATGAGGTGCACCACAATAATAACAACTAAACTGGTGTCTTCGAGCGGCTTGTAAAAGTTCAATTTGGTTTCGAAGCACAGTAATTTTAACGACCGCTTCTACTAATTTCATGATAAAAAGGAAACAACTTTCACTTAAATAATTGGAATTTTTTAAAAATATTTTAATTAAATTTTTTTTTCAAAAAGCGGGGCAAATTAGTCCCGGACTTCCCAAGATCTACCCGGTGAAGGGTTTGCAAGGTACTAGAGGCTATGATTGGAATTCAAGCCCAAAGCGTCCTTTCCGAGAATTTAGATTACGCTTTTTAAGATTTTTATATATATATATATATATAAATTAAAGAGAAAGGGGAGAAGAAAGAGAACGATAAAATTAATAAATATTTCTTTTTTCGAAATATCAACCGTGTCCCCGGCAACGGCGCCAAAAACTTGATGCGCAAAACTATGCTTGCAAACGATAACGGCAAGTGTATAGTATCGAATGTAGTATAGGTTATCGAAACAAGGTCGTATTAGACTCGGGGCGGTTGAGTACACTTACTTCAAGAAAATCTCTATTATCTTATCAATTAAAACTTGAGGTTGGTTTGCAAAAAAAGAAAATTAAAATAAGAATTAAAAGAGCGATTAGCACTCGATCTTGAATCACCTTGGAGATAAAAATAAGAATAAAGAATAAAAACGCATTCTCTTAATAAAATAGCTTAGACCGTGGAGATTCCCGAATTATGAACGCACCTCTCTCGAGGATGCGCTCAACTGAGTTAAGGTTGATCAATCGAACTCTCGTTCTAGGATCGAAACCCCTAAAACTCGGCTTATCGAAGTGAATTCCGCTATTGGCTTTTACTCCAATCCGAAAGGGTAACGTAGTCCTCTCTCGAGGATTGCATTCTACTCTTTTTTATTCTTGAAATGATCGATTCAAAATCAAAACCTCTCGATTATTAGATTCTGAAAACAAGATGAGAGTTATATATCGACAATATAATCTCAATCCAATAAAAGTTCAAGAGTAAATCAAAAGCATTCTAAAGAAGAGAAAGAGAAGCTAAACCATAAATTATATTCTCCTCAGATCATCTCGGTCGAGTACTAATTGGATTTTAGTTACTCATAGAAATAGAAGAATTAAAGAAAAATAGAAGAGTTCATGAAAAAAAGAGAGAATAGATTGAGAGAAGAAAAGAACTATTTTATTAAATTGCTAAAGAAAAATTAAAAGACATGAATTGAAAGTTACAACTATTGAATTGAAAACTACAAATGCTAATAAGAAAAAGGACATACAAGAACTACTAAAACACGAAAATAAAACAAGAAATGGAGATTTGAACTCCAAAAATTCGTCCTTGAACATCTGCTGAAGCTGGCTTTTTATAGATGAAAAAATGAGGTTACACGCCCTTGGTCACACCCGTGACCAAGGGCGTGTAAGGGGTGTGATCGAAGCAGCAGCGCAGAGGGCTCCTTCTGTAGTAATTGCGAGCCTTTCGGCCGTGTCAGGCCCTAGGTCACGCCCTGACCTGGGGCGTGTAATTTTGAAATAGTGCTGCTGGCGGGAAACTCTGGCGGGAAGAAGCGTGGGGCGAGTCACGCCCATCACCTGATGTCACGCCCGAGGTCACGCCCGTGACCTGGGGCGTGTAACTTTAAATGACGTGGCAGGCGTGCTCTGGATGCTGTGGCGAGTCGCGGCCGTGACACTGGGTCACGCCCTTGGTCACGCCCGTGACCTGGGGCGTGTACTTGGTGAATTCTTGACGGAACGCTCCCTGGTGGAGGAATTGGGTCTGGAACACATCTTTGACTGTCACGCCCTTGGTCACGCCCGTGACCTTGGGCGTGTACTTTGGATTTTTACTCAAAGTGCCTAGAAAACCTGCAAAACATAAAATAAGCTTAAATTAGTTGAAGAGGTTAAAAAGGAACAGATTAAATAAGAAAATACATAAAAATTATATAAATTAAATTTAAAACTATATTAAAATAATACTAAAAGATGAGTACAAAAAGTACTCATCGGGACACTCTCCACACGTGAATCTCAGTCTTCACGGGATAGCCAGCCGACCACAAAGACCAATCGCGCCTTCGCACAACACTAGGCTTCACAAGCCCCATATTCTGCACATTACTTCTCCGCCCTAAACCCAATGTTCGTTACCACACGAAGCTACAAGGGCATCACAACGACGAGTTTGCCGTATTCGGATTTCTAACAAAACCCCTAAAATGTGCGTAAATCAACATCACCGAATCGGACCAACGACCACAAATCCGGCTTCACCAACAATGCCTAATCCGCTAACGGAGCGGATCTCTAGTGCAAATCATGTCGGGGACGGACTCAATCAACCCGATGGTCCCTTTTGAACCAAGGCGACCTGGACCCCTCTCACTCGACGGATCCGGTGCCAAAATGCAGAAATTAAAGGGATGCCATGCACGCATCCTAAAGACCGGGAGGAGAAATGTCATTACCTTTTGAGATCTCCTCCTAGTCATGAGAAGCTTGCAAACTAACGGTGGAGAAGAAGTGCCTCGGCGCCCTCTACGCGTTGCCGGTCTCGGATCGGCGAACGGAGCTCCGAAGCTCCGGCAATGGCAGATTCCCCTTCTTCTTCCTCCTTGCCTCCTCCTCCTTTCTCCAACCTAAGAGAGAGAAAGTCTTGGAAATAATGAGGGCTTAACTCCTCTACCAAGCCTTAAAACCCCCAGCCATCCATCGCAGCCGTTGGATCAAATCCCAACATTTTTGGACGGCCGGATCATCTTCCCCGTCACTTTTTGCGGAGCAGAATAAATAGTGCGCACGAGCAGCGGCGCACGGTCAGTGATCGTGCGCGACCAACATCCCCTGATCGTGCGCACTACACGATCAGCCGACCTTCAACCCTTGTGAATTAACGCACGATCAGGCGCACGACCACTGGTCGTGCGCGAAGGAGGCCAGTGAGCGTGCGCGAAGAACTTGCTATGGAATTTTCATCCTATTCCGAGCGCGATGCTACCACTCTGCCTACCTCGCTGGACTACGTTTTTTGGGGTGTTACAACTCCACCCCCTTAAAAGAATTTCGTCCTCAAAATTTCAGAATTTAAACAGGAAATTCATAAAGCATACCTGGAGCAAAAAGTTCCCGGAAATCCTCCTGCATCGCTTGCTCACGCTCCCAAGAGAATTCGTCTCGCCCGCAGTTGTCCCATCGCACCTTTATAAGTTTGACTTCCTTGTTGCGCAACTGCCAGACTTCTGAATCCTCCACGCAAACCGGATGAACCCTCGTCCTCAAATCCTCCATCACCAGCACCGTCGCCGCTTCGACTACGACGCTCGGCTCCACCAGAGCTTTCCTCAACACAGAGACGTGGAAGACATCATGTAATCCACTCAGCTCTGCGGATAACGCCAAACGATAGGCTGCTTCGCCTATACGTTCCGTGACCTCGAACGGACCCAGATACTGCGGACTCAACTTCTTGAGTCACCGCACCCGCGAAACACCCTTGAACGGCTTGATCTTCAGGTTGACCATGTTGCCCACTGCAAACTCCACATTTCTGTGGCGTGCGTTGAAATACTTCGCTTGTCGATCTTGAGCAACCTTCATGCGCTCCTGAACCGTCCGCACAATCTCGCAAGCATCTTCCACCACTTGCTTCCCCAACAGCTTAGTGTCTCCCACCTCTGCCCAAGACATCGGCGTTCGACACTTCCTTCCTTACAAAGCTTCAGAGGGCGCCATTTTGATACTCGCCTGGAAGCTATTGTTATAGGCAAACTCCACCATGAAGAGGTGGTCTTCCCAACCTTTACCAAAGTCGAGAGCACGCAATCTCAACATGTCCTCCATCGTATGGTTCGTTCGCTCTGTCTGACCATCGGTCTGCGGATGGAACGCGGTACTAAACTTGAGCTTTGTGCCTAAGCTCTTCTGTACTAGCCTCCAGTCCTTCGAAGTGAAACGCCCATCGCGATCACTAACGATGCTCTTCGGAATCCCGTGAAACCGCACAATGTTTCGAACATAGAGCTCCACGAGCTTCTCCACGCCATCGCCCTTCTGATTCGGAATGAAGTGAGCCACCTTGGTCAGGCGATCCACTATCACCCAAATCGCATCGTTACCCTGCTGCGATCGAGGCAAACCATGTACAAAATCCATGGAGATGTCATCGAACTTCCATTCGGGAATAGGGAGAGGCTTCAAGAACCCACCAGGCCTTTGGCACTCAGCCTTCACCAATGCGCAAGTCTGACATCGGCTCACGTACTCGGCTACATCCCGCTTCATCCCAGGCCACCAAAAAGATTTCTTCAAATCTGCGTACATCTTTGTACTTCCTGGATGAACGGAGTACTTCGTAAAGTGAGCTTCAAACATCAACTCCTCGCGATGCTTGCCAAAGCGCGGAACACAGATCATTCCGTCTCTCTTCAGAATTCCACCAACCATCTCCAAAGCCGTGCCTTCGCTTTGCTGAGCCTCCAACACCAACTGTTGGCACTCCTCGTCCGCACTAGTCGCCTCTCAGATTCGATCCGTTATATCACACTGCATTTCAATCCAGTTCAAACGAGCTACGCTAGACTCACCTCTAGCCACACAAGAAATGTCAAGAGACTCCAAGTCTCGAATCAAACGCTCGTTATGCGCCTCCATCCAATTACCTTGCCCGGAGTACTTCCTACTCAAGGCATCCGCCACCACGTTGGCTTTACCCGGCGTATACTGAATCTCCATGTCGTAGTCCCTAAGGAACTCGACCCATCTACGCTGACGCATATTCAAATCCTTCTGGTCCATGAGATACCTCAGGCTCATGTGATCCGTGAAGATCTCCACCTTCGCACCATAAACGTAGTGCCGCCACAATTTTAGCGCAAAAATTACCGCCACCAACTCTAGATCATGGACGGGATAATTCCTCTCATGAGTCTTTAACTGCCTTGACCCATATGCTATCACCTTGCCGTGCTGCACCAGCACGCAACCCAACCTGCAACCTGACGCGTCGCTGAAAATCTGAAATCCTTCCGTCCCACTAGGAAGACTAAGGATTGGAGCAGACATCAACCTTTCCTTCAAATTCTCAAATGCACGGGCACACTCCGGTGTCCATACGAACCTTTGGTCCTTGCGAGTGAGAGTGGTGAGGCGCAACGCCATCCGCGAAAAGTTCTCCACGAACCTTCTGTAATAACCGGCTAGTCCAAGGAAGCTCCGGACTTCCGCCACGGTTCTCAATACAGGCCAATCCCTAATGGCTTCAATCTTCGCTGGATCTACTGCCACCCCATCTCCACTAATTACGTGACCCAAGAAAGCCACCTTCTCGATCCAAAACTCGCATTTTGAGAACTTAGCATAAATTTGATTCTCCCTTAGAGTCTGCAATACCAGCCTCAAGTGAGACTCATGCTCTGCCTCTGTTTTTGAGTACACCAAAATGTCATCAATAAACACCACCACGAATGAATCTAGAAACGGTCGAAAATTCTGGTTCATCAGATCTATGGAGACAGATGGCGCGTTCGTCAGTCCGAACGGCATCACCGAAAACTCGTAATGGCCATACCGAGTCCCAAACGCTGTCTTAGCGATGTCCTCTTCTTGAATCTTCAACTGGTAGTACCCCGACTTCAAGTCTAACTTGGAGTACACCACCGACCCTACTAACTGGTCGAATAAATCATCGATTCGCGGAATCGGATATTTATTCTTAACGGTCAATTTATTCAATTCACGGTAGTCGATACACAACGGCGTAATTCCGTCTTTCTTCTTCACAAACAATACAGGAATGCTCCACGATGAAGAGATGGGCCTAATGTACCCTTGCTCTAACAACTCCTGCAACTGAACCTTTAACTCGGCCAGTTCCTTCGGTTCCATCCTAAACGGAGGACGTGACACCGGCCTCGCACCCGGTACCAACTCGATCGAAAAATCGATCTCACGCTGAGTGGGTGCACCCGGAAGCTCCTCGGGGAATACGTCCTCAAATTCTTCCACCACCGGAACTTCTTCAATGGCCAACTTTGTGGAGTGAGTCTCCAACAAAGCCAAAAATGCCTCGCCTCCTTGGTTTACCGCACGCCTCATTTGTACGGCGGAAATCAGGGAGCAAGCAACTCCGCTTAGGCCTTCGAACTTGACCTCTGCTCTACCTTCTCCTCTCAGGGTTACCACCTTCAACTGGCAATCGATACTAGCTCGTTGCGCGGCAAGCCAGTCCATCCCTAAGATAACGTCGAATTCGGCTAGTGGCAGAATCGCTGCTACCAACACGAAATCATAATCGCCAATTTGCATCACAATGCGTCCCTTCCTCATGGTAGTCATGAAAGACCCATTCGGCATGCGCACACTCAACTCCACTTCTGCCTCTATGGACTCAGCACCAATCTTCCGGATAAAACTTTCTGCAAGAAAAGAGTGTGACGCCCCCGCGTCGAACAACACTCGAGAGGGGTAGCCCGAAACTAGCACGAAACCTAACCATGTGCAAAAATAAACATAAAAGGCCGCAACCTACATTATAGTAACAAACGAAAACTTAAACTTTTCATACTTGTCACCACGTCAGGTTGACATATCGCTTCCTGTTGCCCAAGAATATAGGCTCTAGGCTGCACTGGAGGGAACCGCGAAGCACTCGACTCTGCCGCTTTCCCCTTCTCTGCAACACCGGGACCCGAACGCACCGATTGTTCCTGTCTCGGCTCTGGCTCAGCTCCGCCCTCGGTACAAAACTGACTAATGTGACCCACCTTGCCACACTGGTAACAAGTCAACGGACCTTTGAATCGAAAATCTCCCAAGGGTGCGCCACTTCTCTCCCCAGTCCTATTAGGACGGGGTTTCTTCTTGTATCGGTTTCCCTCAGACTTCCACTGAGATTGGGACTGAGAAGGCTTTCCATCTCCCTACTTTGCCGCAACACCCTTTCGCCGTTGGATTCGCTCCAAGTCGCTCTCCAGTGTGCGAGCGGCTTCGACCAATTCATTGAATCCCGCATTCTTTAAGGCTATGAGTGGTTGCCTTAAATTTTCTCTCAAACCTTGATAGAAGAGATTATCCCTCTCTTCATCATCTGCCATGGTCGTTCCCGCATAACGACCCAAACGAGTGAACTCTTGCAGATATTCATCCACTGTCTTCTCCCGCTGCACCAAATGCAGAAACTGCCGCTGCAGTGCTAACCTTGTCGAAGCCGGAATATAACGCTTTAGGAAAGCGTTCCCGAACTCCTCCATGGACGGAACACGCCTAACAAAATATCGACCGTTATGGTTGACCCACCACAACTTTGCATCGCCCTCTAACATGAAACTCGCAAAGTGAGACTGCCTCTCAGCTGGGGTCTCAGCTGCCTTCAAGAGCTCCTGGATCCTCGAAAGCCAATCCTCGGCATCCGTTGGAGTGCCCACTCCCTTGAATGTCGGAGGGTGGAAACTCAAGAAGTATTTCATGAATCGATCACCCATCGGAATAGCTCTCTCCGCTATTAGCTCTGCTTGCCTCACTTCGACATCCGGTGTAGCCGGCGTAGCCGCCGGAGTAACAGGAGTCGCAACTTGCACCAACGGTGTCGGAACCCGTGGCATCGCTCCAGCTTGGGCCGCTACCATTGCTTCCGCTAGCATGCGACAGAAATTAGCCGGGGACCTGCCCACATTCAAGAGGCCCGGAGCAGTCGCACTGCTTCCTGAAGGCTCCTCTTGCCTCCTCGACGTCCCCGCATCGTCGCCAACATCCTAGCATAAGCGAGGAAAAAGACTTATCAAGCTCTATTCGCAAGACTCAACCGCAGGGATACTCATGATCCCGCACAGTACTCCTATGTGGACAATCTCTTAAGCGATCCAAATACACTAGACCTCGCAAGAATACTCAAACCTGCCTCTGATACCAAATTGTAACACCTCCCCTGCAATGATCATATAACATGGGTCCGGCCGGGACCCCACAGCATATAACCCCCACAGCATCAGTATTAAAAAATGATATTAACTACCCATTCTCAAAACTCAGACAACACAGCGGAAACAAACATAAAGCACAGAGATTGTCCACACTACATAGGAGTCCAACTGGCCTTAAGGCCATACAAAACCACAGTCCAAATCACCAAACATTCAACACAAAAGGACGTCCCAACAAAAGGGGACAGATAGTAGTTTTACCTAAACTACCTCAGCATGCAAGCCGGTTACAACAAAATGTAATAATAGAAGTGCATGAAGACAAGGTAAACACTTCATGAGGCTTTAGGCCTTTTTGGCCGGCGCGCTGGGTCCAGCCTGCGATCCTTGCCCTGCAACCAAATCACAAAGAAAGGGAAACGAGGGTCAGCTATGGCTAACCACAAATGGTGTAACAACATCCCTCCTCCCGGCCGTCCTAGCGGACCCCGGGGAACTACTTCACCCTGCAAGTCAGCACTTCGTATGCAAATGTACATAAAAGGAAACAGCATAAAAATAAGTTTGAGTGTCACATACAACATCCACGTTTCTATGTTGAGCAGATAATAAAAAGGGGCCTACCAATGCAAAATGAATGCAAACCCGGGTTTCACCCAAGGCACCCTAAAGCGTATGAATCTATCACATCATCATACATCATCATCACATCACAAACACAAGGGTACTTATCATTTCCCCACAGGGGAATCATAACCCAAGGCCAAGAGCTCTCGCTGAGACCCACCTCGCCTGGCTCACCATGCCATCGGGCTTGTCTAACAGCTCACACGCTCGGGAGGCCAACAGCACACCAAGACAGATACTAAGAATTCGGGCTAACCAAAATGTCCCAAGGCCCTTGACTTACTCTCTGGACAACGTACACCGATTGCCTCGCCTGGCGACCGTCAACGGACTCATCCGTAGCACAGACATTCTCATCAGTCAACAATCGAAGGGACTAATCTTGCCGGGACACTCTCCACACGTGAATCTCAGTATTCACGGGATAGCCAGCCGACCACAAAGACCAATCGCGCCTTCGCACAACACTAGGCATCACAAGCCCCATATTCCGCACATTACTTCTCCGCCCTAAACCCAACGTTCGTTACCACACGAAGCTACAAGGGCATCACAACGACGAGTTCGCCGTATTCGGATTTCTAACAAAACTCCTAAAATGCGCGTAAATCAACATCACCGAATCGGACCAACGGCCACAAATCTGGCTTCACCCACAATGCCTAATCCGCTAACGGAGCGGATATCTAGTGCAAATCATGTCGGGGATAGACTCAATCAACCCGATGGTCCCTTTTGAACCAAGGCAACCCGGACCCCTCTCACTCGACGGATCCGGTGCCAAAATGCAGAAATTAAAGGGATGCCATGCAGGCATCCTAAAGACTGGGAGGAGAAATGTCGTTACCTTTTGAGATCTCCTCCTAGCCATGAGAAGCTTGCAAACTAACGGTGGAGAAGAAGCGCCTCGACGCCCTCTACGCGTTGCCGGTCTCGGATCGGCGAACGGAGCTCCGAAGCTCCGGCAATGGCAGATTCCCCTTCTTCTTCCTCCTTGCCTCCTCCTCCTTTCTCCAACCTAAGAGAGAGAAAGTCTTGGAAATAATGAGGGTTTAACTCCTCTACCAAGCCTTACAACCCCCCAGCCATCCATCGCAGCCGTTGGATCAAATCCCAACATTTTTGAATGGTCGGATCATCTTCCCCGTCACTTTTCGCGGAGCAGAATAAACAGTGCGCACGAGCAGCGGCGCACGGTCAGTGATCATGCGCGGCCAACATCCCCTGATCGTGCGCACTACACGATCAGCCGACCTTCAACCCTTGTGAATTAACGCACGATCAGGCGCACGACCACTGGTTGTGCGCGAAGGAGGCCAGTGAGCGTGCGCGAAGAACCTGCTATGGAATTTTCAGCCTATTCCGAGCGTGACGCTACCACTCCGCTTACCTCGCTGGACTACGATTTTTGGGGTGTTACAGATTCCGCCTTAAACCGCTTGAGAGACCACGATGGTCTATCCTCGGGCTTCGAGGATTTCAGCTTCTCGGATGTCTACGCATCCCTGAAGAAGAAGCTAGATGACATTACCCGTAGAATGAAGGGTAAAGACAAGGTGGACCCCAGCAGTTAGGAAGAGGAGGATGATGAGGACGAAACCGCTACGGTCAATGATGCCGCTGCGGTCAATGAAGCCGCTGCGGTCAATGAAGCCGCTGTGGTTAGCAAAACTGCTGCAGAGCAAGAGGCCGCTGCTGATGATGAAGCCGCCGCTGATGATGGAGGGAGTTCTACTTCTGAAACCGATAACTCCAAAGGGGAGGCCAATTGGGATGGGAGTCCGAAAGCTTCCGGCTCGAGCAGCGAGTCGACAAGTTCCTCATCGACCAACGGAGATTATTCGCCTAGCGTTGATATCGAAGGTGAAGGAGACTCAAGTTCTCCTATGGCCAAAAGACTCAAGCCGGGCGATTAGTAATTTTTGTGCTTTTTGTAAATTTTCCTTACAAAACCGACGGCTTGATTTTGTTAGTCGATCTGTCTGAATGTTTGTAAATACATTTTGAGAATGAATGAAAAGATATTACCTTTCCCACTGTCTATCTTCGAGACTTACTTTTGAATGTTATATGAACTTTATTCTCTTTTAACTGTAAGTTCCTTTTAATCCGCCTGAATATTAAGTTGCACGGTCAACATTTAATCCACGCGGATAGAAGTTCGAGCTCTTGAGAATTTCAAATGAATGATTACTCGATTATAATCTTTACCCAGAGGTCGACACCGATCATAACTCAAAACTGCCAGTCATAATAAATGAATCCCAATCATGAGTTATGCGGTTTAAATATATCCCGGGCGGCTAGTAATCAGAGTCGAGCAATATTTATCATAATAATCATTGAGATATGCGATCAATTCTCAGCCCGAGCAACCAATAAATTGAATTCTTTTTTCTGAAGTTTGAAACATTCTCACAAGTATAAATAAAAATCAATAAGTTCGCTCGATCAGTATACAGTCCGGGCGACCAATTATGAATAGTTGTGCAATTTTCATCCTAGCAAGAATAACACACGATTGATTCCTTGTGGACAACTTGATTCTAACCGAGTGAATAATATTATGTTATAAACTAATGAATGACCACAAGCTAATAGAATTAATTATAAACTCGTCAAAGAGTACCAGCTCGTAGCAGTGTAATTAGATTAATTATGAACCGATTGTGGAAGCCGATCAGTCCATATTATAATTGACAACCTGCTAGAAATAATGCTTTGTGGCTTCCTGTAATATCCTGCTTTCTAGCTTTTACGGCTAGATTTATTCTAACTGTTTGGTTACCATATTAGGCTTCCATTTTCACATGTTATTCTTATTCAAGCCAATCAGCTTAATGAGTTAGACCGCCCGATTTTAAAGCCATATTTCCTTAAATAGCAGATGAATGCTCGTACCAGTTTTAATACTACTCTCAAATGGTCGTTAAGGACCATAAGAGAAAAAACAATTCTCTGTAGAGAAGTAAATGAATTAATGACTCAGATGACCAAGTGGGCAGGTGCACTTAGGTAGCAAGCATTGCTTTCCTCAAGTGGTCATAAGAGTTGTAGAGATATTGTTAACTCAACTACTCTCTAGCATAGGGTTCCAAGCTAAGTTGATCAATTGGGCAGGTGTGGTTATGCCGCGGGGGCTATACCGACATTTCTTTCCTCAGAGAGATCAACTTAGTTGTGGGTCCCCTATAGGCACCGCTCGAGAGTTCCTTAGGAGTATTCGATGGTCATAGACTAAGATGATCAGTTGGGCAGGTGTGGTTATGCTGCGGGGGCTATACCAACATTGCTTTCCTCAGAAAGATCATCAAAGTTGTAACTATATCCCTTTCGGGGCACGATATAGCTAATGATCACCTTGACCTCCCTTGATGCAGAGGTGGGTTAGATACCGGCCGGGATCCAAAATTATGAAGACCTCCGCATGGGAATTGTCAAGCTTCCACTACACATGTGCGAACACTCCCCGCTACACGTGATCTTCATGGATTTATGCTAATGACTACAATCTGAGGGGGTTCAAGCAGAACTTGGAGATGTCTCCAAGGTCCAGTGAGGGATATAAAAAATGTAAAAAGTCACCAGAAAAAGAAAAGTGTCAGTATAGGGCTTCTCATTGAATATAAAAAAATGCAAGTAATGAAAGAACATTTATGGATAGAATTGTTTAAGATCATCACTGCTTTAGGTACGTGAGATGTTTTCTCCATCACTTGTTTGGAGGTGATAAGCCCCATTCTTCAAACATCCTTGATAATGAATGGCCCGACCCAGTTGGGATTTAGTTTTCCAACAATGCCTGTCCTGGGTGCAACATCTACTTTCTTTAACACAATAACACAAACTGCGTATTATTTAACTCTGACATTCTTGTCAAAGTATTTTTCTATTATTCTTTTAACTTCTTCCTGCCTGATAGTAGCCTCATCTTGAAGCTCTTCAATTAAATCCAGGCTATATTTAATCCCATCATCATTGTAATTTATCCATGCTTTGCTTCCTTGCTTTGCATACTTAACTCTGGGACTGACTACTTCAAATTCTATTGGAACGACTGCCTCTGAACCATGAGACAATCTGAATGGTGTTTCACCTGTGGCCAAAGTTGGTGTAATCCGGATAGTCCAAAGGATGGAAGGGAGTTGATCTGCCCAGTTTCCTTTTTAATTTAAAACCCTCTTCATTAGAAGATATTGGATTTGTGTATTTTCTGCCTCCACCTGGCCGTTACTCCTGGGATGATGTACTGAAGAAATTGAAGTTCAATTCCAACCTGGTCATAGAAGTTGATCATTTCTGAATTGTTGAACTGAGGACCATTGTCGGAAACGATTGCCAAAGGAATTCCATGCCGATAAACGATTTCTCCTCAGATGAAGTTTCAAATAACCTTTGTCGTAGTTTTGGCTAATGCCTTTGCCTCAATCCATTTGCTAAAATAATCGATGATGACGATTATGAAGCGACGTTGGCAGTTGGCCATTGGAAAGGGTTCGATAAGATCCATTCCCCAAACTGCAAATGGCCAAGGTGCTGTTATTGATCTGAGTGTCTGAGCTGGTAGATGTTGAAGTGGAGCAAAATTCTGACACTGAACGCATCGTTTGGCGAATGCTTCGGCATCTTTCCTCATGGTTGGCCAAATGTACCCCTGTCTCAGGAATCTCTTCTCCAAAGTCTACGCCCCAGAATGGCTCCCACATTATCCTGAATGTACCTCTTGGAGTATAACTGAAACTTCTTCTTCCGAAACATATCTTGCCAGAGGAGAAATGTGAGTTTTTCTGTATAAGTCTCCTGCCACCAAGCAATAATAAGCTGTCTTTCTCCTAAATCTCCTCCTATCTTTTATGGATGGGTGGAATTCCCCTTTTGATAAGTATAGCTCATAGGGATCCTTCCAAGAAGGATGCTGATCAATCTGCATTAGTTCTCCTTCTTCTGTTGTCGGATGGAAAAATTCAGAGGTCACTCGCCCTGACGGAAGACCAAACTTTGATAATTCATCTACCTCTTCGTTCTGTGTTCTTGGAATATGTTCAATCATGAACGATTTGAAATTCCCAATTTCTCCTTTTGCCAGCAGCAGATACTTTCTCAATATTGGCTCTCTTATTTCGAAGTTCCCCAATACTTGTGAGGCCATTACAAGGGAATCTGTTTTAACATACACATGTTCTATCCCCAATTCTTTTGCAAGTCTTAGACCGGCCAAGAGTGCTTCATACTCTGCCTGATTGTTTGTGATCGGAAAAAAGAACTTGATGGATTGCTCCAATTTGATACCATTTGGGCTGATTAAGACAACTTCGGCTCCCACGGAGTTTCTACCCGAGGCCCCATATACGTAGATAATCCAGGCCAGAGGAGATCCTTTCATCTGTCTCTTTTGTATCCACCAAGAAATCTGCCAAAACTGGTGCATTGATTGATGTCCTAGGGACATAGGATATTTCATACTCACTCAGCTCTATGACTCATTTGGCTAATCTTCCTGAATGGTCTGGCTTTTCCAATATGCTTCTCAGAGGATGATCTGAGACAACTTGAATTGGATGAGCTTGAAAGTAAGGATGGAGCCTTCGAGATGACATAACCAAATTGTAACACCCCAAAGATCGTAGTTCAGCGAGGTAGGCGGAGTGGTAGTGCTGTGCTCGGGATAGGCTGAAAATTCCACATCAGGTCAATGCGCACGACCATTGTCCTCTTCGCGCACGACCAGTGATCGTGCGCCAATGATCGTGCGTAACCCGCAAGGAATCGGAGTTCTGTCTCGGCTTATCGCACGACCATTCTCCTCTTAGCGCACGACCAGTGATCGTGCCCCTGTGATCGTGCGCGCTGTTTATCTGCTCTGCGATTTTGAGCGGAGGAGACGATCCGGCCGTCCAAATCCTTTGGAATTCGATCCAATGGCTAGGATTAGTTGTTGGAGGGTCTTAGGGCTTGTGAGAGGAGATTAACCCTCATTCTTTTGAGGCTTTTCTCTCTCCAAACCTAGAGGAAGAAGAAGGAGGCAAGGAAGAAGAAGGGGGATTCCGCCATTGACGGAGCTCCGGAGCTCCGTTTCGCGAGCCGTTTCCAGATCTGGAGAGTGCAGCCCGGTGCGGTCATTTCCCTCCGTCTAGAATCTCGGATCCATGGCGAAAAAGAACGCTCCTAGGGTAACGATTCCTTCTCCCGTTGTTTGGACTTGTCTTTTGTCCTCTCCTTCATTTCTCTATGCTTGCATGACGGATCCATTTCACCAAATGGGTGAAGTGTAGGATTCCCTCAAGTTCTTCGAAACTCCGGGTCGATTGTGTCCGTCCCCGGCATATTGCATGTAGAAAATCCGGTAGTCGTGCGGATTTAGGCATTTTGTGTGAAGCCTATTCGTGGCCGTGAGCCCGAATCGGTGATGCTTGGATTGCGACGTTGCATTTAGGTTAAGCCTAGAATGCGTACTGGAGAATGACTCCGTGAAATCGTCTATGGTAGTGCAGGATTTAAGTGTAGGCGTCTTGTGAAGATCCTAACGAAAGCCCTATGCTTTGAGATTGGATGAAGGCAAACCTTCACCACGAAATTGATGCGGAGCGTATTATACCTCCCTTATTTGAGTATTTGTGAAGCCTAGATCCTTGTGAAGGGATTAGGTGCGTAGCTTATATTTGTGTAGCACTTGAAAGTGCTAAACCCTTACGGGCCGAGGCGAAGCCGTACCCGCGTCGTGCGATAGATCGCGACGATTAGAACACGGGCAAAGCTAAACCGAACCCGTTTCCATGCAGATCGGCAAGAGGTCCCTACCTCATGTAAGCCGTGCGATCATGGGAGAGGTCGTGGAAGGTGTTTTACCTAGACCGACCAAAAGCTCTTTTTCCCACCTAAGGCGATGGCCCTTACGGTGGAGTGTTTGTGGAATTGATGTTGTTAGCCTCATGCGGTTGTTTAGGCGGTTGTGGGGAACCTTCGGGTGAACCCAACCAACATCATGTGCATACCTAGGTTCCCTCCTTTTTGATGCTCAACCTAGAAGATTGAATGTGCTTGAAACCTCACCTTGTGTAGTTGCACTTTCTTTATTTTAGTACTTGTGCTAGTATGGCTTTCTTGCAGGGTAGAATCTCCGCCACACCGGGAAAGGGGTGGGGTCATTATAATTTGGTCAGCTGTGCTGACCGTTACTTTGTTTGCCACCGCTTGGTGGAATGTTCTTATGCAGGTGCAGGTGAGCCTAGCGGGAAATAGCGGGCGGTGGCCCCTTTTGCTGAGTTGGCCCTTGAAGGCCAGCCTCCCTTTTTAGCTTTCTCATGTATTGCCGGCCTGCGTGCCGATGTATGTTTTGGAGTTTTTAGTACATTGGTTAAATGTAAGGCCTTAAGGCCATAACTCTATTTCATGGTTTCATTCCTATGATAGTGGACAATTCTAATTGAAATGTTAAATCTTTATGCTTCCGCTAGTGTTTAGTATACTTTGTTGTAATTTCTTTCTGTTTACCACCTTTTAACTCCTAGCTAGTGTGGTTAGTATGGCGTGGGGTCCCAGCCGGACCTACTGTTATATTATTCGTAGTGGCAGGGTGTTACAATTTGGTATCAGACTTAAGGCGTCGATCCGTAGTTTAGCGAATTCGGGACGAATTCCCTTTAAGGGGTGGTGTGCACGGGATGTGCATTCACCTAAAACGACAAAAACTAATAAGAATGTCCACTTAGGAATTGGAAAACATACTTGTTTGCGGAACCTGAGCATTCCATGATTGTTGTTTGCTATGTTTTCAGTCACTAAATTGTGTCTTACACGATTATAGGCGACTAGAAGTGGTGCGGCGCCGTCTCAACCCCGTAACACTACTGAAAGTAGTGGGTCGGCTGAAGTGCCAGCGACCACTCCTCCTGCTGAGATGATCAGGTTAATCGCAGAAGCTGTCTTCGCGATGAACAATGCTCAACCGCAAAGGCTTGCACAGCCTGCTACGCCTAATACAGATGCGGCCCCGGTGATCGAACCTACAGTGGAACCTGCGGTGGAACCGAGGGTTGAGACCCCTGTACCAGTGGCTGCAGTGGAACCTGCGGTGGTGCAAATGGTGGAGCGTCCTGTAGAGCGTGTAGTTGTTGCGCGAGCGCGTGATCAACAGCTGCAACACTTTCTAAGCTTCCACCCTCCAACTTTCTCGGGGACCGGATCCCCAACGGAGGCGGAGGACTGGCTGTCAACGGTTAGGAAGATTCTAAGGGCGACAGCAACAGAAGAAGTTATGATGGTCACTTTAGCCACCTTCCTCCTTTACGAAGAGGCAGAGCGTTGGTGGGCTGAACAGGAAGTGCACAAGTTCGGAGGCAGGGAGATTACCGAGATCACGATAGCGGAGTTCTCAAAGTCTTTTCTTCAAAGGTATATTCCTTCTGCCCAACGCATTGCGTTGCAGAACCAGTTTCTGAAGTTAACTCAAGGCGACAGCTCATTGGATGAGTACTTGCACGAGTTCACTAAACTGGGTCGTTATGCGGGGCCTATGATGGAATACGAAGAGACAAAGACGAACAAGTTCTATGAAGGTCTTCGGGACGAGTTGAGGCTGCTCCTTGCAGGCCCTATGACGTTAGGTTTCCAGGTGATGGTCCAAAGTGCCAGATCCCTAGAGTTGGACATGAAGAGGGTACAAGCAAAAGCTGTGGCAAAGAAACCTGAGTTTCATGTGCCGGTCTCTCAGTCCAAGTCAGAGTTCAGAAAGAACAAAAGGAAGTTCAAACCGGCGGAGCAAACCCGCTCAAATGTTTCGGGAGCAACGACTGTGCGGAGTCCTATCACGTGTTTCACCTGCGGGAATGTGGGACACAAGGCCGCAGTGTGTCGAAGTGGTCCCCCGAAGGCAGAAAATCGAGCATTGGACTATGCTCGAGCTGCGGAAAAGGGTAAAGCTGCAGAGTCTTCAGCTTCCCAGCACATTACTCCGACTCAGCCGAGAGTCTACTCGCTTGGCCAGCAAGAAGCCATACGACAAGCTGATGTTTTCACAGGTATGAATTAAAAATTAGCTTTTTCATAGCTATTTGTGATTATACTATTGTGCAACTGTATGTTTTATTCGTGTGCAATTAGGCTTTGTCCTAATTTTCAACTATCCGGCGAGAGCTCTATTTGATACGGGTGCATCGCACTCTTTTCTGTCTGAGGACTTCGTGGTGCGAATCGGAGTGCCATCTACCTTCGTAGAGGATAGATTAGAAGTAGTGCTACCCAATGGATCTTGCATGTCTGCGGATAGGAAGAGCCAGGTGAAGGTGCGGATCGGAAATCAGGATTTCGATTTGGAAGCATCGTTATTACCGTTTGCTGAATTCGATGTGATCTTCGGCATGGACTGGCTCTCAGAGCAGCGTTCATGCATAGATTGCAATTCTAAGGAGATCACTCTGGGAAGGAACACCGATGGAGAAACCACGTTTGCCGGTATGCGAGGTGCGAGCAAGACGCTGATGTCTGCTCTCCAAGTGGTTAAGGCAGTGAGAAAAGGCGCCGAGTTGTTCTTCACCTTGTTGGAGACTTCGGATCCAAAGCCCAGGTTATGTGATGTCCCAGTCGTAGCGGAGTACGCCGACGTGTCTCCTAATGAACTCCCTGGGGCCCCGCCTCATCGGGAGATTGATTTCTGTATCGAGTTGGTGCCAGGTGCCAAACCTGTGGCCCTCTCACCGTACCGGATAGCGCCGAAGGAATTGGCAGAGCTGAAGGTCCAATTGCAAGAGCTGCTAGAGCAAGGCTACGTACGTCCAAGTTCCTCGCCTTGGAGTGCACCGGTCCTCTTTGTGAAAAAGAAGGATGGGAGCTTGCGTCTATGTATCGATTATCGAGAGCTAAACAAGTTGACCGAGAAGAACCGATATCCGATTTCAAGAATCGATGATCTATTCGACCAGCTGGTTGGGTCGACGGTATACTCCAAACTGGACCTAAGGTCCGGCTATTACCAACTGCGGATAAGGGAATGTGACATTCCAAAGACAGCGTTTAGTACCCGCTTTGGGCACTATGAGTTCACGGTGATGCCGTTCGGTCTGTCTAATGCACCGTCGATATTCATGGACTTAATGAATAGGACGTTCCGTGAGTATTTGGATCAATTTGTGATCGTCTTTATCGATGACATTTTGGTATACTCTCAATCGGAAGAGGAGCATGTAGGGCATCTGCACGCCGTTCTGAGCACCTTGAGGAGGAGTCAGCTATATTCCAAGTTCTCCAAGTGCGAGTTTTGGCTACCGTCAGTAGCATTCCTTGGTCACGTCGTTAGTGGAGATGGAATTGCGGTTGATCCGTCGAAGATAGAAGCGATCAGAGCCTGGCCTTTGTTGAAAAAACGTAGCGGAAGTCCGAAGTTTCTTAGGACTTGCCGGCTATTATAGGCGCCTTGTGGAAAACTTCTCGAGGATTGCACTTCCTCTCACTAAATTGACTAGGAAAGATCATAAGTTCGTTTGGTCGCCCGAGTGCGCACGAGCTTTTGAAGAGCTGAAGAGCCGAAGAGCCGTCTGACCACGGCGCCCATTCTATGCTCGCCATGTGGTACGGAAGTCTACGAAATTTATAGCGACGCCTCAGGGAGTGGTTTGGGATGTGTCCTAGTGCAGTTCGGTAAGGTAATTGCCTACGGCTCCCGGCAGTTGAAGGTTCATGAGAGGAATTACCCGGTCCATGATTTGGAGCTAGCGGCCGTGGTATTTGCCCTTAAGCTTTGGAGGCATTATTTGTATGGCGTGAAGATCGACATCTTTACCGACCATAAGAGCCTCAAGTACTTGCTGGATCAAAGGGAGTTGAATATGCGTCAAAGGAGGTGGTTGGAGTTCCTTGGGGACTACACCTTCGCAATCAAATATACTCCTGGAAAGGGAAATGTAGTTGCGGACGCGTTGAGTCGTCGGGCTCCCGCTCAAGCAAATTGGATTTTGATGCACGATGAGCGTCTAATCCGTGAGCTGGAATAAATGGAGATCATTTGCGTTGATCGAAGAGCGTCTACATCAGCATGCTTGAACTGGACGGAGGTTCAATACCACCTTGCCGACTGAGTTCGACAGGCATTGGAGCTGGATGAGAGCATGAAACCTTTAAAGCGGAAACCGTTGACGGGTTAAACGCTGATTTCTCCTTCGAAGATGGCCTTATGTGGAAGAATGGCAGATTGTGCGTCCCAAACGTTGGTACTCTACGGGCGGAGTTGATGTACGAGGCTCATCATACCAAGTACTCTATCCACCCGGGGAGCACGAAAATGTACATGGACATGAAGAAACTTTTCTGGTGGCCCGGTATGAAGAAAGACATTGCCCTCTACGTGGCCAAGTGTAACACTTGCGCGTTGGTGAAGGAGGAATGTCAGCGTCCCGGTGGATTTTTGAAGTCCTTGCCGATTCCGGAATGGAAGTTTGACGATATTTCGATGGATTTCGTGCACGGATTGCCGAGATCGTAGCATGGAAACGACGCCATCTGGGTGATCGTGGACAGACTGACAAAAGTATCACATTTTATTCCGAACCGGAAGGATGATTCTGTAGAAAAGCTAGCGAAGCTCTATGTCGATAGTATTGTGCGGCTGCACGGTGTCCCTCGTAGCATCGTCAGCGATCGTGACGGGCGATTCACATCGAAAGATTGGAGGCTTATCCATGAACTGTTGGGCACTAATTTGAAATTCAGCACGGCCTTCCACCCACAAACGGATGGACAGACCGAGAGGACCAACAGGACTATGGAGGATATGCTCCGAATGTGCGCTCTAGATTTTGGAAAGAAGTGGGAAGATCATCTCTATATGATCGAATTCGCCTACAATAATAGCTACCAAGCCAGTATAAAGATGGCTCCCTTCGAGGCCCTCTATGGTAAGAAGTGTCGTACGCCGTTGTCTTGGGCGGAAACGGGCGATACTAAGCTATTAAAGCGAAAGGATGTTGAGGAAGCAACTTCGACGATCCGAACTATTCGTGAAAGGCTATTGATTGCCCAGGATAGGCAAGCAAAATATTACAACGCCAAGCATAGGAACCTAGAGTTCGCCGTCGGTGACCGGGTTTACTTGAAGATCAAACCGTTCAAAGGGGTATCAAGGATCCGACGCTTGAAAAAGCTCAGTCCAAGGTACTTAGGACCGTTTGAGATTGTGGAACGTATTGGTGATGCGGCTTATCGGCTTGCACTATCTGCAGAGATGAGCGGTATGCACGATGTGTTTCACATTTCAGTTCTGAGGAAGGCAGTGCAAGAGCCTACTCATATCGTTGCGGTTGGCAAAGTGCCGGTTGATAGTGGGTTGTCGACGAAAGTCAAGCCCTTACGCATCGAGGATTCCGAGGTAAAGCAGTTGAGGAACAAGTCCATTCGAATGGTAAAAGTCCGGTGGGATAATTGCGGCCGAGAGGAGCTATCTTGGGAGAGAGAGCAAGCGATGCTTGCGGAGTACCCTGAGCTATTTCTCTCAGGTAAATTTTTCTTTAAAAACTGTAAATTCCTGCTATTACTGTTTTCGAAATTTCCGGACGAAATTCTTTTAAGGAGGGTGGAGTTGTTGATATAAAAATTCGGTGGTTTTTAAATTAAGCGAAGGTTAAAGATTTTTTTCCAAACCATATCCGATAAAGGCAAGCGTACCTTATCGTCTATAGTATAGGATATTAAGAAATATCAAGGTCGTATTCCACGGGGCGCGTTGATTACTTCTACTTTGAGGAAAGTCACCATTATCTTATCTAACAATATTTTTGAGTTTTAATTACTTAGCTAGAAGAAAGGAAAATGCAAACTAATTGAAGGGTTGTGATGAAGGTAAAAGAAGCTAGCACTCAATCAAAAGTCACCTTGGAGTGAGAATAGACAAGTAAAAGGAAATTAAATCTAATTCCGTTTAAATTGAACTACTTGACCGTGGAGGTTCCCGAAGCTCGAACATGCCTCTCTCGAGGTTAATGCCCAACTAAGATTAGGAAAAATCAACCGGACTCTCGTCCTATAATCGATTACCTAAAACTTGCTTTACGAGGTGAACCCCACTATTGGATTTGACTCCAATCCGGGAGATTTACGTCATCCTCTCTCGAGGGGTGCGTGCAACTCTCTTTACCCTTGAGTGATCGATTCATACTTTGAGCCTCTCGGCTAACTAAATATGAAAACTTAAGCGAAAACCATATATCGAAAATATGGCCTCACCAATTAAAAATTAAGGGTAATTCAAGTGTTTATAAAAACGAAAAAAGAAAACTTTAGAAGATCATAACTTGTCTAACTCATCCTCGGATCATTTTGATCGAGTACTAATGAGGATTAGTTAATCATGGTGGAGGGGGAAGAGAAAGAAAGATAAAAATGCATATTAAGAAAATTTAACTAAGTAAGGAGGAGACAAAAAGAAAGAGAACAAACTATTTTTATTTAAATGAAAACTATTACAAGACTTAAGAGAGGAAATTGCAAGCTAGGAAGAACAAGATTACAAGCTTAAACTAAACTACTGCATTGAAGGAAAAATAATACATTGCATTAGAAAAGGACGAGAGCATGAAAGTAAAGAGACATGAACATGAACATGAAAAGAGAAAAATACTCAAGAATGGCTCTAGCAGCACCTCCCCCACTCCAAAATTCTGAACCCTGGACTCAAGGAGAGCCTCTGTATTTATAGGCGAAATTTTCAAGTTACACGCCCTCGGTCACGGGCGTGACCAAGGGCGTGTAATCACTGTAACATTGGATCCGGCAGCGGCGTGGGCTTGGCGTGACGGCGGGAGAAAATCGGACATGTCACGGGCGTGACATATGGGTCACGGGCGTGACTCAGCATGGCTTCTTTTAATGCGGCATGGGCTAGGCAGACGGCGCGGCGGCGTGCTTGGATCACGCGGGAAGGTCACGGGCGTGACTTTGGGTCACGGGCGTGACTTTTGTTGACTTCTCAACGACAACTTCTCGTCTCGACGGCAGCTCCACGTGGCAGATTCTAATATTACACGCCCATGGTCACGGGCGTGACTTTGGGTCACGGGCGTGACCTGGGGCGTGACTGGGTGTGGACTAGCTCAATCAGCACGGCATCGACCTGGACTGGTCTTCAAGTTACACGCCCTTGGTCACGGGCGTGACCGAGGGCGTGTAATGCAATATTTTCCCAATTTGTCCAAAAATCTGCAAATATTAAAATTAGGCTAAGTTAGAATCAAAATTACAAAAAGAACTACTTATAACCTAAAATTGACATAAAAAGGAAAAATCATATTAAATAATTACAAAAATTTCTATTAAAAACTTATATAAAAACTACTTTATCAAATACCCCCATACTTGAGGTTTTGCTATTCCAGAGCAAAAGTGTAAGACATAATATATAAGACATCCATAGGATTTTTAATTTCAAACTAAAATTTTACTAAACCAAAAGTTAAGTTAAGAATAAATTCTAGGAGGAGTTAAGTTCTAAATTATGATGATGATTTGAAAAGAAAGAAAGTTGTTTAAGCAAGGACTTCTCAAGACAATTAATTAGCTTACCAAAATTGTAGAAATCATAAAACAAAATTAAATTAGAATTATAAGAACTCTATTTCAAAAGATACTTAAGGAAAAGAAACTTACTAAATATTGCTCTCTCCATAACTTAAGTTAATCCTAGATCAAAGATATTGGCTAAGGGGAGGGGGTTTACAAAGCTTGGCATAAGAAGAGATCTTTGATTTGAGGTGATGAATTTTATCCTCTCACCTCAATATATGTTTTTCTTTTTGTATATGTTTAGGAGTAATGAATTTATTCTTTTTTTTTTACTCCATGCCATATTATTTTTTTTTTAAATTCTCTTCTAATAAAAATCCCAAAATGTATATGTTTAGGAGTAATGAATTTTATCCTCTTACTCCATGCCATATAATATTTTAAATGATTTTGGGTGCATATGTTTAGGGAATAATGAATTTTATCCTCTTATTCCCATGACATATGATCTTTTACACACTTTTTTTTATATGCCATCAAAAGGGTAGGGTAGAAAAAATTCTAGTTTATAAATTAAATTATGTTGAGAGCAAATTCTAGTAAAATTAAATTTCCTAAGATCTAAAGAGGTAGAAGAAAATATAATTGAAATCTAAAGTGGTTTAGCAAATTTACTACAAAATGAAGTCATCTAAAGATAAAAAGAGAAGTCATGCTAACAAAGATTCTCTAATCAAACTCAACTCATAAGATGGTTCTTAAAACAAGATTACCTAAAATTTAAAATTAACAAACTATGATAAACAAAATTTTAGCCAATTAAAAAAAACTAAAGATGCTTATAAACATTCTTAACTAGATTTCTAAGAAATCACAAAACAACAAGTAGGAGGGGTATAAGAATTTTTGGAATTTTTGATATTATCTTTTTTTTGAATTTTTGATATTATCTTTTTTTGAATTTTTGAATTTTTCTTATTTACAAACTATTTACAAAGAAAGGAAACTAGCTTTAAAACTAACGATTTTTGTTAAGTCTTGGACTTCCCAAGGGCTACCCAGTGAAGGGTTCGCAAGGTACTAGGAGGTGTGATGGGATAAAATCCCAAACGTCCCTTTCCAAGATTTAAGTTTTCGATTTTTTTTATAATTTTGTTTTTGTTTTTTTTGCTTGAGTTTTTGGTTTTACAAGTGCTTAAATAAAAGAAAACATAGGAAAGAAATAAAAAAGAAATTTTTTGTTTTTGAAAATTTTCTTTTAAAACTATTTACAAATATTTACAAAGGACTATTTACACCCCCATACTTAAAGTTAAACATTGTCCCCAATGTTTAAAAGTAAGTATGAAGTAAGAAAAGAAATGCAAGGAAAAAGAAAGAAAAGAAGGATAAAGAGCTTCCCTGAATTTTTTTTTGAAGCTTTTGTGGGGAAGCCGCGATTACCTACAAAAGATATTAAAGAAGAAACAAGACAAAGAAAAACAAGAGAAACAATAATACAAAGATAACTTTGGGGTGCCTCCCAAAAGCGCTTTGTTTAAGGTCGCGTAGCTTGACCCACTTGCCGATCATAGTATATGATGAAGAAATATTGCATCACTCTTTTCATTAGGTAAGTCTCCCGGAAGATACAATTTAAGGCGGTGCCCGTTAACTTTGAAAGAACCTTTTTCCGGGTGGGAAATTAGGATTGTCCCATAGGACCAAACCTCTTTAACAATAAAGGGTCCGGACCATCGGGATTTTAATTTTCCCGGAAAAAGGCGAAGGCGAGAATTATAAAGGAGGACGAGATCGCCCGGCGAAAAAGTTTTCGGAAATTTTATATGTTTATCGTGATAAAACTTTGTTCGCTCCTTATATAATTTATTACTCTCATATGCATTCGCTCGCCATTCATCTAGCTCGTTCATTTGAAACTTCCTTTGTTCGCCCGCTAAAGTGGAATCGAGATTTAAAAATTTAAGCGCCCAAAATGCGCGGTGTTCTAATTCGACCGGAAGGTGGCAAGCCTTGCCATAGACCATTCGATATGGTGTACAACCGATAGCGGTCTTGTACGCCGTACGATAGGCCCATAGCGCGTCATCGAGCTTTATTGCCCAATCCTTCCGATTAATAGAAACCGTTTTTTCTAAAATTCGCTTTAATTCTCGATTAACCACTTCGACTTGGCCGCTCGTTTGTGGGTGATATGCAGTGGATAGTTTGTGCGTGACACCATATTTTGTTAAGGTTTTTGTGAATTGAGTATTGCAAAAATGGGTGCCCCGATCACTCACAATAGCGCGCGGAGTGCCAAATCGAGAGAATAATTTTTTTAAAAAGTTAACGACGACGTAGTCGACTGCCACTAGAATATACTTATTTGAAAACGAAGGAGGGAGAGGACCAACAAAGTCAATGCCCCAAAGATCGAAAATTTTGCATTCTAAGAAAATGTTTTGGGGCATCTCATCTCGGCAGGAGATGTTCCCCGACCGCTGGCAACTGTCGCAAGTACTCACAAGGGTGTGAGCATCTTTGAAGAGCGTGGGCCAATAAAAGCCCGCCTCCAGCGCCTTCCTCGCGGTTCGGTTCGAATGATAATGACCACCGGATGGTCCCTCATGACAATGTCGTAAAATTTTAAGACCCTCCTCACTCGAGACGCATCGTCTCACCACTTGGTCTGCGCATACACGGAATAAAAAGGGGTCCTCCCAAAAGTAATTCTTTAAATCAGAAAAGAATTTCTTCTTTTTCTGACTCGAGAATTCTTTTGGCAAGACCCGGGCTACTAAATAGTTAGCCAGATCTGCAAACCAGGGGGTAGACGACGAATTAATATTTTCGAGAGCGAGGAGGCGCTCTTCGGGAAATTTATCATCGATGTCAGATTCTATCAAAACTTCCGAGGCGGGGTTTTCTAAACGGGAGAGATGATCGGCCGCCAAGTTTTCGGCCACCCTTTTGTCCCGGATCTCTAAGTCAAACTCCTGCAAGAGGAGGATCCATCGCAAAAGATGAGGCTTGGCGTCCGATTTGCTTAAAAGATACCTAAGTGCGGAGTGATCCGTGAAGACAATAACTTTTGAGAGGGTGATATATGACCTAAACTTATCGAAGGCAAAAACGATCGCTAGAAGCTCCTTTTCGGTTGTGGTGTAATTTGCTTGTGCCGACGTGAGTGTTTTGCTCGCATAATAAATAGGGTGGAAATACTTACTCACCCGTTGGCCTAAAACGGCACCAACCGCAATGTCACTCGCGTCGCACATGATTTCAAAAGGGAGCGACCAATCCGGCGCGACTAGAATCGGGGAGTTTATAAGTTTCTCTTTGATGAGTTTAAAAGCCAAATGGCATTCATCGCTAAAAATAAACGAGGATTCTTTTTCAAGAAGGTGGGTTAACGGCTTTGTGATTTTTGAAAAATTCTGTATAAAGCGCCGATAAAACCCCGCGTGGCCTAGGAAACTACGAATAGCTTTTACGTTTGTTGGAGGGGGATGTTTTTCAATCACTTCGATCTTGGCCTTATCGACCTCGATCCCCATGCCCGAAATTTTATGGCCAAGGACTAATCCTTCCATGACCATAAAATGACATTTTTCCCAATTAAGTGCTAAATTCGTTTCCTCGCATCGCTGCAACACGCGCTCAAGATTTTTTAAACAATTTTTAAATGAATTTCTGAACACGGAAAAGTCGTCCATAAACACTTCCATCACCTCCTCTACTAACTCATCAAATATCGCCAGCATACATCTTTGAAATGTAGCTGGCGCATTACAAAGACCAAATGGCATCCTTCGATAAGCGAAGGTGCCAAAGGGACAAGTGAAAGTGGTTTTTTCTTGGTCGTCGGGCGAAATCGGGATTTGAAAATATCCCGACAAACCATCGAGAAAACAGTAGTAGGAGTGACCTGAAAGGCGCTCTAAAATTTGATCGATGAATGGTAGAGGGAAGTGATCCTTACGGGTGGCATCATTTAGTTTTCGGTAATCGATGCACATCCGCCAACCCGTAACAGTACGGGTTGGGATCAACTCGTTATTCTCATTAGCTACTACCGTAATGCCACCTTTCTTTGGTACGACTTGTACTGGGCTAACCCAAGTACTATCCGATATCGGGTAGATAATTCCCGCGTCCAATAGTTTGATCACTTCGGCCTTAACGACTTCTTTCATGTTAGGGTTTAGCCGTCGTTGAGGCTGGACCGAATTTCGGGAATTATCTTCGAGAAAGATTTTATGAGTGCAAAAGGAAGGGTTTATACCCTTTATATCCGAAATTTGCCACGCAATTGCGTGGCGGTGCTTTCTTAAGACAATAGCCAACTCGGAAATTTCCGAGTTGCTAAGTTCGGATGAAACGATGACGGGTAGCTTCGACTCTTTTTCTAAAAATAAATACTTAAGGTGAGGGGGAAGTTGCTTTAGTTCTAAAACGGGTGGCTCTTCATAAGATGTTTTGATTTTTAATTTTTCTAAAAATAGTGGTTCGGGTGGTGTGAAACGAGTGACTTCTTCTTCTTCCAGACAAAAGAGCTCGGCGAACTCGGACTCGTGACTCGAGGTGGAGACTAACTCGGGAGGGGAATCGAATTCCCAACACTCTTCCAGGTAAAAACACGAATCGTCGTTTTCTAATGTGTTCCGCATCGAGGAATTTATGCCGAAAGAAACTTCATCGTCTCCAACCCGTAGGAGGAGCTTTCCGATACAGAATATTAGATGTAGAGACGCGCGGAGCTATCGTAGCAGGTAAATTCGAAGATAAAATAGGAGAAGGAGGAGGTGGAGGGGAAGTTACCTTGGGTTCGTCCTGTTTAGAAACCACCTCCTTCCCGCTTCGGAGTGTAATCGCGTTTGCGCTCTCCCTTGGGTTTGGCTCCGTGTTTCCCGGAAGGGCTCCTTGCTGGCGCTCGGAGATTATCTTTGCTAGCTGGCCCACTTGGTTCTCCAAATTTTTGATCGATCCGGTGAGGTTCCGGATGTTCGCTTAATTTGTAGCAACATATTTTGCAAAAATCTCTTCAAGCGGAGAGGGGTTTTGCTGTTGCGGTGGAAAACCGGGTGGATTAAAATTTGGAGGGGGAGTTAAATTGAGAAGTTGATTTGGAGGTTGATTCAAATTTAAGGGACGCTGAGCATTTCCTTGATTGCTCCATGAGAAATTCGGATGATTCCTATAACCCGCATTGTAGGTGTTATTATACGGAGCGGTGTTCGGGTTATAGGAAGGCCGAGGCGGATTTCCCATGTAATCAACTTGCTCTTCAATTAAAGCATTATTAGCCCAAGGAGGAGTGGCGGAGGAAGCAGACATCTCCGCCACTTGCTTTGTTAAGCGCTCAACTTGTAAAGCCAAATTTGAAGTAGCGTCTATTTCAAAAAGTCCGGCCGGCTTGCTAGGCCGAGCTCGGGGCAAATTCCATTGAAACACATTAGTGGCCATTTCCTCAAAAAGCTCTTGAGCGGCCTCCGGGGTTTTCTTATTTAAAGAGCCCCCAGCGGCCGCATCAATCATTTGCCTAGTTTGGAAATTTAAGCCGTTATAAAAGATTTGCACTTGTTGCCAAGTTGGCAGTGCGTGGTGAGGGCATCTACGCAAAATCTTCTTGAAGCGCTCCCATGTATCATAGAGAGTCTCCGAGTCAATTTGCATAAATGACGCAATATACGTGCGCATTTTAGCGGTTTTTGAAGGCGGAAAATACTTTGTAAGAAATTTTCCAGCCATATCGGCCCATGTAGTGATGGAGTCCCTAGGAAGGGAGCCCAACCACTGCTTAGCCTTACCCCGCAAAGAAAAAGGAAAAGACGTAATCGAATGGCGTCATCGGTGACGCCATTGATTTTGAACGTGTCGCAAATTTCGAGAAAATAAGAAATATGATAGTTTGGATCCTTGTCCGGGTGACCATCGAAGGTCACCGATTGTTGCACCATTTGTATAGTGCTGGACTTGATCTCAAAGTTATTGTTTGCCACCGGGGGGCGAACAATACTTGATTGTGTGCCGTCCAGATTCGGCTGCGCATAATAGGACATGGTCTGTTGCACAGCCTCATTAGGATTTGGCAGATTTGGCAGATTTGGCGGATTAGGGTCACCCATATTTGCTGTGTTAGTGTCCCCGATCGACTCTTCGAATTCTACTTGATTTTCCTGATTATGAGAACGGCGGCGCCTCGAAAGGGTTCGCTCAATCTCTGGATCAAAAGGAAGATTCGAAGAACTACCTCGGGTCATACACTGGAAAAAAAAGAAAAAGGAATAAAAGGGAAAAAGAAGAAGAAAAGAGCTACGAGAGAAAAGAGAATTTAGTAAAAACAATAATGAAAGCAAAAAGAGGAGAATGATTAATTATAAATATAATATATATATAATAATTTTTTTTTTTTTTTTAAATTTCTTCTTCTTCCTTTTTTTTATTCTTTTAGGTGGATTAAGTTAGTCTTGGACTTCCCGAGATCTGCCCTATGAAGGGATTGCAAGGTACTAGGAGGTGAGATGGGATGACACCCCAAACGTCCCTTTCCAAGATTTTAATTTCACCTTAAGATTTTCAAAAATAGAAAAACTAAAATAAAAACATGATAAAATTAATAGCTATCCTCGTTTCAAAATATCTACGCAAAAGTCCCCGGCAACGGCGCCAAAAACTTGATATAAAAATTCGGTGGTTTTTAAATTAAGCGAAGGTTAAAGATTTTTTTCCAAACCATATCCGATAAAAGCAAGCGTACCTTATCGTCTATAGTATAGGATATTAAGAAATATCAAGGTCGTATTCCACGGGGCGCGTTGATTACTTCTACTTTGAGGAAAGTCACCATTATCTTATCTAACAATATTTTTGAGTTTTAATTACTTAGCTAGAAGAAAGGAAAATGCAAACTAATTGAAGGGTTGTGATGAAGATAAAAGAAGCTAGCACTCAATCAAAAGTCACCTTGGAGTGAGAATAGACAAGTAAAAGGAAATTAAATCTAATTCCGTTTAAATTGAAATACTTGACCGTGGAGGTTCCCGAAGCTCGAACATGCCTCTCTCAAGGTTAATGCCCAACTAAGATTAGGAAAAATCAACCGGACTCTCGTCCTATAATCGATTACCTAAAACTTGCTTTACGAGGTGAACCCCACTATTGGATTTGACTCCAATCCGGGAGATTTACGTCATCCTCTCTCGAGGGGTGCGTGCAACTCTCTTTACCCTTGAGTGATCGATTCATACTTTGAGCCTCTCGGCTAACTAAATATGAAAACTTAAGCGAAAACCATATATCGAAAATATGGCCTCACCAATTAAAAATCAAGGGTAATTCAAGTGTTTATAAAAACGAAAAAAGAAAACTTTAGAAGATCATAACTTGTCTAACTCATCCTCGGATCATTTTGATCGAGTACTAATGAGGATTAGTTAATCATGGTGGAGGGGGAAGAGAAAGAAAGATAAAAATGCATATTAAGAAAATTTAACTAAGTAAGGAGGAGACAAAAAGAAAGAGAACAAACTATTTTTATTTAAATGAAAACTATTACAAGACTTAAGAGAGGAAATTGCAAGCTAGGAAGAACAAGATTACAACCTTAAACTAAACTATTGCATTGAAGGAAAAATAATACATTGCATTAGAAAAGGAAGAGAGCATGAAAGTAAAGAGACATGAACATGAACATGAAAAGAGAAAAATACTCAAGAATGGCTCTAGCAGCACCTCCCCCACTCCAAAATTCTGAACCCTGGACTCAAGGAGAGCCTCTGTATTTATAGGCGAAATTTTCAAGTTACACGCCCTCGGTCACCGGCGTGACCAAGGGCGTGTAATCACTGTAACATTGGATCCGGCAGCGGCGTGGGCTTGGCGTGACGGCGAGAGAAAATCGGACATGTCACGGGCGTGACATATGGGTCACGGGCGTGACTCAGGATGGCTTCATTTAATGCGGCATGGGCTAGGCAGACGGCTCGGCGGCGTGCTTGGATCACGCGGGAAGGTCACGGGCGTGACTTTGGGTCACGGGCGTGACTTTTGTTGACTTCTCAACGGCAACTTCTCGTCTCGACGGCAGCTCCACGTGGCAGATTCTAATATTACACGCCCATGGTCACGGGTGTGACTTTGGGTCACGGGCGTGACCTGGGGCGTGACTGGGTGTGGACTAGCTCAATCAGCACGGCATCGACCTGGACTGGTCTTCAAGTTACACGCCCTTGGTCACGGGCGTGGCCGAGGGCGTGTAATGCAATATTTTCCAAATTTGTCCAAAAATCTGCAAATATTAAAATTAGGCTAAGTTAGAATCAAAATTACAAAAAGAACTACTTATAACCTAAAATTGACATAAAAAGGAAAAATCATATTAAATAATTACAAAAATTTCTATTAAAAACTTATATAAAAACTACTTTATCAGTTGTAACACCCCAAAGATCGTAGTTCAGCGAGGTAGGCGGAGTGGTAGTGTTGTGCTCGGGATAGGCTGAAAATTCCACATCAGGTCAATGCGCACGACCATTATCCTCTTCGCGCACGACCAGTGATCGTGCGCCAATGATCGTGCGTAACCCGCAAGGAATCGGAGTTCTGTCTCGGCTTATCGCACGACCATTCTCCTCTTAGCGCACTGATGAGTCCCAATTATATACATATTTTCGGACTCATTTGGGCCGATTTTCTAGTCTTTGCACTACACTTTAGGCATGTTTTCATGCATATTTGACATTCCATGTTATGTGCACTTCTAGGCCCGTTTCGGTGTATTTTCATGTCTATCTTACTCATGCTTTATGTTGCAATTTAATTTCTATATTTGAGAATGTGTGGAATGCCCATTTCAGTGGCCCAATGATCTTTCATGTTGACACGGGGGTTGTGCGAGTGTTCCGGGGCGCAAAAACTGCACAGGAACACTGCGCACGACCACTGGACATAGTGCGCACGACCACTGGTCGTGCGCTAGTGATCGTGCATTAATTCCCACCTAAAAAGTGGCCTGACTGGCTTATCGCACGACCACTGGACATAGTGCGCACGACCACTGGTCGTGCGCCGCTGATCGTGGACATTGAAAACCTGCACCTGTCTATAAATAGCTGCTCCGCAAAAACAGCCGTAACTTCTTCGTTTCTAGGTCTTTTTGAGCGCCGTTTTTTGCGTTTTTTCGTTCTAAGCCTCCTCTATTCATCTAGGGACTTCAAGGAAGAGATTGGATCTTACTTTCATCATAAATGACGGTTTATAGAGCATTTGGACAGCGACGGGTCGTGACACGAAGAAGACGGGCCATTGGGAGGAAGTGACAGCCCTCGTTTACCCCGGACGCAGTTGAGGACCGAGCTTGGACACGGATTGACAACCCAGCGATTCCAACCGTGAATCCAAGCAAGGCTTCAGAGTCGGTCGAATCTCTTACTCTTTATTCTCTTGAAATGATGTTTGTTTGCTAAACTCTCTATTTTTTGGATGAAGAGCTTGATAAATCCATATATGTAACTTTTATTTCATGTTTATGAAATTACTTTTGATTTATTCAAGTGTATGAGGTGCGCTATTGTCATTCATCTTCCATCCTCCATTACCCTCCATTCCATTCCGCTTAACTTCTCTTCCTCTACGTGAGCCTACTCTTCCATTCGCCAAGCTAAGCGGTGCTAACGGCCCGTGTAATCCACTTCATTTCCGCTAGTGCGAACCACCTCATCCGCTTGCCTACTCGCCCATCCGCCTACCGAAGCAGTGCATCACGGCCTGCATAGTTTCCATCCGCCCGGCGAAGCAGCGCATAGCGACCTGCATAGGAGTAGTGATTTAGTTGTTTTATTTTGTTTTCCGCAAATCAAACCAACCCTAGCCTTTCGCATCCATCCGACTTAAGGACTTCAATCTCAAGTCCTCCTCAATAGTCAACTCCACCTTACTGTGTTCCTTTGAGATCGATACTCGGGGATTTACTCCTCGTTTTATATTACTTGAACGATCGGTACACTGTCGTTTCGTGCCGCAGTCGTGCTACCGCCTATAGCGGTGTGCGAGATTTGCGCCATCAAGTTTTTGGCGCCGTTGCCGGGGAGCACAGTCGTGTGAGTTTTCTGGAGAGGGAGAACCTGAGAGAGAAGTCCTTCCATTTGTAAATTGCATTTCTTTGTTTTATTTCTTTTTTATTCCATTTTCCTGTTTTAATTAGGTTGCTTTAGTAATTTTTGTTAGGTGTAGTATTTTGCACAATAACATTTTTATTTTTGAATCATTTTATCTTCGCACTATGTGGGCACATCTTAATTTCCGTTGCCGTTGGTGTGGAGCTACCTCCCACTCTAGTGATGAATGCCCTATGGAGAATAGTAGGCATAATTCTTATAGCCCAGCATATGGAGCACCGACTTCGTCTGATACTCCATATGGTGCACGTAAGTCTTATGGCTACTCTGCTGAGCCTTTACCGTCTTACTTCTTTTCGGCTTCAGCCCCCGCTGTGCCAAAGAAGCCCGCAAGGCAGTGCCGGTTTTGTCGGAGCATTGATCATGTCTTGAAGGACTGTGCCGAGTATCTTCACCAATTGGACGAGGATGACGAGCCGGATATCCGGATCGTCCCAACTCCTAACTCTGGCGGCACACCTTCAACATCCGGTTATGTGTCTTTGTCACCTTCACATCTTGAAGGGTATGGCATGGACACGGTCACCGGATGTGCGGCTGATCTGGGCACCGACATTGCTGAGCCTATTCTCTCAGTGCATCCACCACCCCTAGTGGATTCGATTCTTTGTGGGGAATCGGTGCTCGACTTTTAACCGAGCACTATTCCTCCCCCTGTTGTGCATACTACTTTCGTCTCTGACGACATTGTTGAGGATGTGTCGCGGGATGAGGCTGGCGATTTATGTGTTATGTCTGCCCCTATGGAGGAGGACAACCTACTAGGTGAAGAGGAGCTTTCCTCAACACCGGTGGAGGAAGTCCAAACCTTGGGCATGGCCACTGTCGATCCCGCTGAACCTTGCGGCATTGATGACAATGCCAACATTATTTTACTTCCCCATCCTGCTGGGAGTAAGACCGGGACCACTCCCCAAATTTCTGATTATTTTTGTCCTTCTTCTCTTTTATTTCTTGATCCCCTTTCTCTATCTGAGCCTGTGCAGGTTGAGTCTTCACAGGTACCTCAGGAGGACTTGGAGCATGATGCTCAAGTCAATGATGAGTGTATCCTCATATGTGAGGATGTTGATCCCCCCTTCGTAGAGGAAGCTCCACTCATTTCCTTCTCCTCCTGCTGCCTCCCTGGAGATGATACCTTGCTGGGCAAGGATAGTTTTGGTGAGTTGAGTGAGTATTCCTCCTCTTCTTATTTTTTATTCCCTCTACCTGTGACGAGCAGGTATTATTTATATTCGGGTAGAGGCGTGACTGTTCTGTTGCCGTATCGGTACCCGCTACCGACACGCATATTAGAACAGTTACGTGTGCACTTCTCTTTTCATAGACCCATTAGCTAGAACTGTTTTCAATTTGAATAAGTCGTGCTGGGAGGACAATAACCCCAGTAGTTATCTTACTTTTCCTGCATTTTTTATTTCTTCTAATCATGTTTAGTTAGCTGTAGTTTATTTTAGTTTGTCTTTTTCTTTTGTTTTTGTGGAGCTCACCCCTGCAGGTACTCATTGCAAATTCTGAATGGCGGGTTTGCTTCAGATTTCCACGCACCTTCTGGTATGCTCACTTGCTGAGCATTGGGTAACTTCTTCCCTAGCTTTCGATTTTGATTTTCACTGTCATATCATTATGTTGTATTGTTTAGATTAAATCTGGGGGAGAGCCGTTATATGTTACCCACTGCACGTGCACATCTCATTTGCATACTAGAAGTATTTTAATTTCAGTTATTTAGTATTGTTCATCTTCACTGTACACCACTGCACCCACTTTAGCGCGCACTCGCTTGTTTGTATGCTTCCGTATATTCAATTCTTGGATGTGATGTAGGAAGTGCTGTATTAGCCAAAATAATTGCAAGATGGAGTGGAATGTTGACTCTTGTAGTGCTCTAGTTGAATACTCGTGTTGGCATAGGGATTTGAGTAGACTTAGTTTTTGTTTATGCTTCTAATTTATAATTTGTAGATTTGTATAGATTTTAATTTATTTTACTCAAAATGGTGAATGTGGTTGAATCTTGCGGTAGCGTGGTATTGTTTGTAGGCGAATGTGAGGTTCATGTTGCTCGAGTCGGGAGGAAGGATTATCTTTCTCGGGGGTTAAGAACTTGCCCCAAGCGACTCTCGAAGCATGGGTGCGAATTACTTGCAAGTTGAGCGTGACATAGGCCATCTATTTGGCAAGCTTGAGCTTTGTTCTACCACTCCTATACACTAATCGTTGCTAGCCTATTTTGTGCCTACCCGATCTTTTGATTCAGCCCCACCATACTTCACCAAGGCCTAAAAGCTAATCCTATTATCGCAACCAAAAATTAAGCTAAGAGAATTTATGAATTGTAATTTTTCAATGCGGTGCGGTGATGCGTAACTTCAGTGTTGATGTGGAAGTTTAAAAAAAAATGTCTTCGTGCTGTGAATTGTGCTAATTAATTTGGGGATAAAAAGAAAAGAAAAAGAAAAAGAAAAAGAAAAAAATATATATATATTTATCCCTAGCGCTTTAATTGAAGCATATTTTGGTATTGATTGTTGTAGGCCGTGTGCACACCCGGTTTCAAAGTCATGTCTGGGGGTGTGTTACACGTGTATTATTGGGGCTGCTATGATTTAGCACTTTTGTGTGCTCATTTGGGTTGCGATTAGCCTTCACGTTTATCTTTGCATTCCAAACCGTAACCCAAGCCTCATGTATACCTAAAGTCCTATCGATTCGTCTTGTGAGTTCACTAGCGCCGTGGAGAGAGTGTGACCGGGCGAGCATATGGTTCTCGACGTTGATGGATTTCAACGGAGATAATTCCGAGTACCGGTCTTGGGTAACATTCACCTGCGCGTCTAGATTACTTTCGTACTACGCGAGACCACGAGATTCACCAACATTCCATTTTTGAGTAAAAATAATTCCTTTTTACGCATTTACACTTTTATAAAGTAGCTAGCATATGTAAAAACTTCTTCTAATGAACTTCTATGCACACTAGTAGGAAACTTCGCATTCTATTCCATGTTTGCAATTTTTTTGGTTAGCTATGCTTTTCCTACTCCGCCGGATATGTTTGCTCGGGATGCGCAAACAGGTAAGTCTGGGGGTGTGATGAGTCCCAATTATATACATATTTTTGGACTCATTTGGGCCGATTTTCTAGTCTTTGCACTACACTTTAGGCATGTTTTCATGCATATTTGACATTCCATGTTATGTACACTTCTAGGCCCGTTTCGGTGTATTTTCATGTCTATCTTACTCATGCTTTATGTTGCAATTTAATTTCTATATTTGAGAATGTGTGGAATGCCCATTTCAGTGGCCCGATGATCTTTCATGTTGACACGGGGGGTTGTGCGAGTGTTCCGGGGCGCAAAAACTGCACAGGAACACTGCGCACGACCACTAGACATAGTGCGCACGACCACTGGTCGTGCGCTAGTGATCGTGCATTAATTCCCACCTAAAAAGTGGCCTGACTGGCTTATCGCACGCCACTGGACATAGTGCGCACGACCACTGGTCCTGCGCCACTGATCGTGCATATTGAAAACCTGCACCTGTCTATAAATAGCTGCTCCGCGAAAACAGTCGTAACTTCTTCGTTTCTAGGTCTTTTGGAGCGCCGTTTTTTGCGTTTTTTCGTTCTAAGCCTCCTCTATTCATCTAGGGACTTCAAGGAAGAGATTGGATCTTACTTTCATCATCAAGGAAGGTTTAAAGAGCATTTGTACATCGCCGGGTCGTGACACGAAGAAGACGGGCCATTGGGAGGAAGTGACAGCCCTCCTTTACCCCGGACGCAGTTGAGGACCGAGCTTGGATGCGGATTGACAACCCAGCGATTCCAACCGTGAATCCCAGCAAGGCTTCGGAGTCAGTCGAATCTCTTACTCTTTATTCTTTTGAAATGATGTTTGTATGCTAAACTCTCTATTTTTTGGATGAAGAGCTTGATAAATCCATATATGTAACTTTTATTTCATGTTTATGAAATTACTTTTGATTTATTCAAGTGTATGAGGTGCGCTATTGTCATTCATCTTCCATCCTCCATTACCCTCCATTCCATTCCGCTTAACTTCTCTTCCACTACGTGAGCCTACTCTTCCATTCGCCAAGCTAAGCGGTGCTAACGGCCCGTGTAATCCACTTCATTTCCGCTAGTGCGAACCACCTCATCCGCTTGCCTACTCGCCCATCCGCCTACCGAAGTAGTGCATCGTGGCCTGCATAGTTTCCATCCGCCCGGCGAAGCAGCGCATAGCGGCCTGCATAGGAGTAGTGATTTAGTTGTTTTATTTTGTTTTCCGCAAATCAAACCAACCCTAGCCTTTCGCATCCATCCGACTTAAGGACTTCAATCTCAAGTCCTCCTCAATAGTCAACTCCACCTTACTGTGTTCCTTTGAGATCGATACTCGGGGATTTACTCCTCGTTTTATATTACTTGAACGATCGGTACACTGTCGTTTCGTGCCGCAGTCGAGCTACCGCCTATAGCGGAGTGCGAGATTTGCGCCATCACGCACGACCAGTGATCGTGCGCCTGTGATCGTGCGGGCTGTTTATCTGCTCCGCGATTTTGAGCGGAGGAGACGATCCGGCCGTCCAAATCCTTTGGAATTCGATCCAATGGCTAGGATTTGTTGCTGGAGGGTCTTAGGGCTTGTGAGATGAGATTAACCCTCATTCTTTTGAGGCTTTTCTCTCTCCAAACCTAGAGGAAGAAGAAGGAGGCAAGGAAGAAGAAGGGGGATTCCGCCATTGACGGAGCTCCGGAGCTCCGTTTCGCGAGCCGTTTCCAGATCTGGAGAGTGCAGCCCGGTGCGGTCATTTCCCTCCGTCTAGAATCTCGGATCCATGGCGAAAAAGAACGCTCCTAGGGTAACGATTCCTTCTCCCGTTGTTTGGACTTGTCTTTTGTCCTCTCCTTCATTTCTCTATGCTTGCATGAGGGATCCCTTTCACCAAATGGGTGAAGTGTAAGATTCCCTCAAGTTCATCGGAACTCCGGGTCGATTGTGTCCATCCCCGGCATATTGCATGTAGAAAATCCGGTAGTCGTGCGGATTTAGGCATTTTGTGTGAAGCCTATTTGTGGCCGTGAGCCCGAATCGGTGATGCTTGGATTGCGACGTTGCATTTAGGTTAAGCCTAGAATGCGTACCGGAGAATGACTCTGTGAAATCGTCTATGGTAGTGCGGGATTTAAGTGTAGGCGTCTTGTGAAGATCCTAACGAAAGCCCCATGCTTTGAGATTGGATGAAGGCAAACCTTCACCATGAAATTGATGCGGAGCGTATTATACCTCCCTTATTTGAGTATTTGTGAAGCCTAGATCCTTGTGAATGGATTAGGTGCGTAGCTTATATTTGTGTAGCACTTGAAAGTGCTAAACCCTTACGGGCCGAGGCGAAGCCGTACCCGCGTCGTGTGATAGATCGCGACGATTAGAGCACGGGCAAAGCTAAACCGAACCCGTTTCCATGCAGATCGGCAAGAGGTCCCTACCTCATGTAAGCCGTGCGATCATGGGTGAGGTCGTGGAAGGTGTTTTACCTAGAACGACCAAAAGCTCTTTTTCCCACCTAAGGCGATGGCCCTTACGGTGGAGTGTTTGTGGAATTGATGTTGTTAGCCTCATGCGGTTGTTTAGGCGGTTGTGGGGAACCTTCGGGTGAACCCAACCAACATCATGTGCATACCTAGGTTCCCTCCTTTTTGATGCTCAACCTAGAAGATTGAATGTGCTTGCAACCTCACCTTGTGTAGTTGCACTTTCTTTATTTTAGTACTTGTGCTAGTATGGCTTGTGATGAGCGAAACCATGCTTGCAAACGATAACGGCAAGTATACCGTATCGAATGTAGTATAGGTTATAAAAACCAAGGTCGTATAAAAATCCGGGCGTGTTGATTACTCTTACTCAAGACGATCTCTATTGTTCTATCAAATGAACTTTTGATTTGATTGTAATAAGAAAAGGAACTCGACTAAAAGATTATAGCTAATAAAAAAAAGAGAGAAGGACAACTAGAAGAAGGGATGAATAAAAACAACAAATTTTATTAATTCATGAAAAAGAGATTACAACTATTGGAAGAGGACTTACAAATGCAAAAAAAAGTAAAGCTAGATTACTCAAACAAAGGAGGAATAACGCAGAAAATGGAGGCTTGGACTCCAAAAATTCGTCCCCAAACATCTGGAAAAGCTCCCTTTAAATAGCTGAATTTTTGGTGTTACACGCCCTTGGTCACGCCCGTGACCAAGGGCGTGTAAGGGGCGTGATCGAAGCAGCAGCGGAGAGGGCGCCTTCTGGAGTAATTACGAGCGTTTCGGCCGTGTCACGCCCTAGGTCACGCCCGTGACCTGGGGCGTGTAATCTTGAAATCTGGCTGCTGGCGGGAAAATATGGCGGGAAGAAGCGCGGGGCGAGTCACGCCCATGACCTGATGTCACGCCCTTGGTCACGCCCGTGACCTAGGGCGTGTAATTTTAATTGACGTGTCACCGTGCTCCTGATGCTTATGGCGGGTCGTGGCCGTGACATTGGGTCACGCCCTTGGTCACGCCCGTGACCTGGGGCGTGTACTTGGCGAAATCTTCACGGAGCGTCCCCAGAGTGGCAGAAGCAGGTCTGGAGTATTTCGTAGGTTACACGCCCATGGTCACGCCCGTGACCTGGGGCGTGTAATTTTAACTTTTTGCTCGAAACAGCCCAGAAAACCTGAAAACACAAAATAAACTTAAGTTAGCTTATGAAATAACAATGGAAGGATTTATATGATAAAATTCCATAAAATAACAAAATTTAATATAAAAAACATAATGAACCTAAACTAAAAGATGAGTAAATAAATTACTCATCAAATACCCTCATACTTGCTCATTGCTCGTCCCGAGCAATCCATTTTTCACAAGGGTGAGAAAAATTAATGCAAGATAGAATGTGAAGACTAGAGAGTAAAATGCGAAGTATTATGCTGGCATGTGTAGATATTTTAGTAAAAAGATGTTCTTGGCATAAATGCTAATTTATGAAATACTTCAAAAATGCGTTATAATTATTTATCATTATTTTAAAAATGAGTCGACGGTCAATCAAAAAGTTATGTGAAGGGAAAAAATAGCGTGATTGCTGAGATTTAAATTACTAGATGTAAACGTTCGGGGTGGCCTCCAAAGAAATCCATCAATGTCGACGGCCATAGGCTTGCCCGTTTGCACTTTCTCCACTACACTTCGAACAAAATCGACTCTATGGATCTTTAGGACTTAAATAGGGTACATTTTAAGGCTTGGGTTTAAGGGTGAGGTAACAATGATAAACATGAAGGCGCATTCCACTTAAACAAAATTTTTGAGCTAAAAGAAAATGATTGCCACCATAAAATAATGAAGCTTTACCCCCATACTTGTATTTTTTCAAAGGGGAAACACTCTCTTACTCATTTATTTAAATCATGAATCTTCATAATTGGGATCATTCCAAGTATGCATGTACATACCTAGGCCACATATCATTATGAGATTATTACTTTTTGAGATTTAAACATTTTTTTTTTTGAATTGATACCCATAATTGTCTTTTTTCATAGAATCGTACCCAAAATTTTTTCATTTTAGCTCAAAATCTCAAAGTGTTTATTTGGGTTTTGGGCTTTTTAGCTTTGGTGCCGAAATGAGGAGGGTGGATCAAATAAAGGTGTAAGGCTCAAATTTGTGTGAACAATGGTGGTAAATCTAGGTTGGGTGCAAAGGCTCAAACTATCCAAAGAAATGCCTAAATCATTTCTGTAAAGTTAATTTGTCTAAAGTGCAAATGTTTTGAAAATAGCTTGGGGCAAGTTCTAGACATCGAGAAAGGACACCCTTTTGTTCAATTCGAGTAATAGCTTTCTAACAATCTTCTACACACTCACCAAAACTATTTTTGGATAAGACCGGATTCGAATTTAAAAGTAAAATAAATTATTACTACGCAAATTAATAAAACATAATTTTAGATCTATGCCAAGAATTTAATTTTACACCAAAACTACTTAAGACAAGCATAAGACTAGGAGCACTACATGAGTCAACAATTTTACTCAAAAGTTTCAAAAACTATTCTAGCACAAAATTATTTTTAGTTCATATGAAAAACAGTCTACTTAGAACTTACAATTTAGCAAGCGAGAGTTTTGATGAATAAAAAGAACATTTTCTAATAGATTTTTTTGTTCTTGGATTTCCCAAGATCTGCCCGGTGAAGGGTTTGCAAGGTACTAGAGGCTATGATGGGAATTCAAGCCCAAAGCGTCCTTTCCAAGAAATTTAATTTCAAATTTTTATAATTTTTTTTTTTTGGTTTTTATTTTTCAAGTAAAACTATAAAGAAAGCTATGCTATACCCCCATACTTAAAATTAAACATTGTCCCCAATGTTTAAAACTAAGTATGAAAGATAAAACTAAAAAAAAATAACATTAAAGAAAAATCAAGATAAATTACTAAGGTGTAAAGAGGGCTTCCCTGAATGGTAGTCGGGGTCGCTGGTCAAACACCTGCAGAGTTAAAATAAACAAGAAAAGAAAGATAAAAATAAAGAGGTTAACATTGGGTTGCCTCCCAAGAGCGCTTTGTTTACCGTCGCGTAGCTTGACTAAGTGGCGTTCTACAAGTTTGTGAGGTTAAGCGTTTCAATTTTGCTGGGCGCTGGGTCGCCAGAATGATATAATTTCAATCGGTGTCCGTTAACCTTCAAAAGGCCTTGATCCGGGTGTTCTATTAGCACGGTCCCATATGGCCAAACCTCTTTTACAACAAAAGGGCCGGACCATCGGGATTTTAATCTGCCCGGAAAAAGTTTTAATCTAGAATTATATACAAGGACTGAGTCTCCCGGTGAAAAAGATTTTGGAAATTTTATTTTTTTGTCATGGTAAAAATTAGTGCGCTCCTTGTAAAGTTTATTATTTTCATAGGCGTTTGCACGCCATTCGTCTAATTCATTAAGTTGAAATTTTCGTTGATCGGAGGCTAAGTTCAAATCTAAGTTTAAAAATTTTAGCGCCCAGAATGCGCGATGTTCTAATTCCACCGGTAAATGGCACGCTTTTCCATAGACCAATCGGTATGGTGTACATCCGATGGCGGTTTTGTACGCTGTCCGATAGGCCCATAGTGCGTCGTCTAATTTTAACGACCAGTCCTTCCTATTAACGGAGACAGTTTTTTCTAAAATTCTTTTTAGTTCGCGATTCACCACCTCCACTTGGCCATTTGCTTGTGGGTGGTAGGCGGTAGATAGCTTGTGGGTAACTCCATACTTTGCTAAAATTTTAGCAAGTTGGTTGTTACAGAAATGTGTGCCCCGATCACTAATTAGTGCTCGGGGTGTGCCAAATCGTGAAAATAATTTTTTTTTTAAATTTACGATGACTCTCGCGTCGTTAGTGGGGAAAGCTTGTGCTTCCGCCCACCTTGACACGTAATCGACCGCAACAAGAATATATTTATTATTTAAAGAAGAGGGTAAAGGACCTACGAAATCTATTCCCCAAAGATCAAAAATTTCGCAATCTATAAAAATATTTTGGGGCATTTCGTCGCGGTTAGAAATGTTACCTGACCGTTGGCACCGATCACAATTACTCACAAAATGATGAGCGTCTTTGAATAAGGTGGGCCAATAGAAGCCCGCCTCTAGCGCTTTTCTTGCGGTCCGGTTTGCTTGGTAGTGTCCGCCGGCTGGTCCTTCGTGGCAGTGTCGTAATATTTTGACGCCTTCCTCGCCCGAAATACACCTTCTTACCACTTGGTCCGCGCAGACACGAAATAAAAAGGGGTCCTCCCAAAAATAATTTTTCAAATCTGAAAAGAATTTCTTCTTTTGCTGACTTGAAAAATCTTTTGGTAGGACCCGGGCCACTAAATAGTTGGCCAAATCCGCATACCAAGGGGTGGAACAAGTCGTTACTTTTTCCATGGCGAGGAGGCGCTCTTCAGGGAATTTATCATCTATCTCGGCCTCCACTAGTGCTCCTACTGCCGGATTCTCAAGTCTTGAGAGGTGGTCGGCCGCCAAATTCTCCGCTCCTTTCTTGTCTCGGATCTCCAAATCGAATTCTTGCAAGAGTAGGATCCATCTCAATAGTCGGGGCTTGGCATCCCCTTTATCTAGCAAGTACCGGAGTGTGGAGTGATCTGTAAAAACAATAATTTTTGATAGCGTTATGTACGAATGAAATTTATCAAAAGCAAAAACGATCACTAGAAGTTCTTTTTCCATCGTAGTATAATTAGCTTGGGTGGATGTAAGCGTTTTGCTTGCGTAATAAATTGGGTGAAAGTATTTATTCACCCTTTGGCCCAAGACCGCACCTACGGCAAAATCGCTTGCATCGCACATGATTTCGAACGGAAGAGACCAATCTGGTGAAATTAAAATAGGCGATTTGATAAGTTCGTTTTTAATTTTTATGAACGCCTTAGAACATTCTTCATCAAAGATAAACGTGGTTTCTTTTTCTAAAAGATGTGTTAACGGTTTTGTAATTTTTGAAAAATCTTTAATAAACCGTCTATAGAAACCTGCTTGTCCTAAAAAACTCCTAATAGATTTAATATTAGTAGGCGGTGGGAGTTTTTCTATAACTTCGATCTTGGCCCTATCGACCTCAATCCCTTTACTAGAAACCTTATGTCCGAGGACTAATCCCTTACGGACCATAAAATGGCACTTCTCCCAGTTGAGTGCCAGATTCGTGTCTTCGCAGCGTTGAAGAACACGGTCAAGATTTTTTAGACAATTTTTAAAGGAATCGCCATAAACTGAAAAATCATCCATGAAAACTTCCATGACGTCCTCAACTAATTCATTAAAAATTGCCAGCATACATCTTTGAAATGTAGCCGGCGCATTGCAAAGCCCAAACGGAATTCTTCGGTATGCGAAGGTGCCGAACGGACAAGTGAAGGTGGTTTTCTCTTGGTCTTCGGGCGCAATTGGGATTTGGAAATATCCCGAAAGACCATCAAGAAAACAATAGTGCGAGTGACCGGATAAACGTTTTAGAATTTGGTCTATGAAGGGCAACGGAAAATGATCCTTGCGGGTAGCATCATTTAATTTCCTATAATCGATGCATACCCGCCAACCCGTAACAGTACGGGTTGGGATTAACTCGTTATTTTCGTTTTCAACTACTGTGATTCCGCCCTTCTTAGGCACGACTTGCACCGGGCTAACCCAAGTGCTATCAGAAATTGGGTAAATAATTCCCGCGTCTAATAATTTTATAATTTCGGCCTTAACGACGTCCTTCATATTAGGATTCAAGCGTCGTTGAGGCTGAATAGTGCCACGAGAATTATTTTCAAGATTTATTTTATGCGTGCAGAATGAGGGATTTATACCCTTTATATCAGAGATTTGCCACGCAATTGCGTGACGGTGGTTATTTAAAATTTTAATTAATTCAGAAATTTCCGAATCATTAAGCGCAGAAGAAATAATTACGGGTAATTTTGAATTTTCTTCTAAAAATACATATTTTAGATGATCCGGTAGTTGTTTTAATTCTAGACTCGGCGACTCTTCATAAGATGTTTTGATTTTAAAAATATTTAAATTTTTTTGTTCAAAATTTTCCTGCCGGGTTGTTTCTTCAAGACATAATAAAGTTTGTAACTCCGGATTTTCATAAAAAGGGGAATTTATTTCCGCAAGAGTTGATAAGTCTTCTTCAAAATTTGATTCTAAAATAAAACAAGAATCATCGCTAGTGATTGCATTTCTCATTGATTGATTAACATTGAAAATAACTTCTTCTTCTCCAACTCGCAGGAGAAGTTTTCCGTTACTTACATCTATTATAGCTCGAGCGGTGGCTAGGAAAGGTCGGCGAAGTATTAGGGGTACTTCGACGTCTTCTTCAATATCGAGGATGACAAAGTCTACCGGGAAGATAAACTTATCAACCTTTACTAGAACATCTTCAATGACCCCTATTGGGTATTTAACTGATCGATCCGCTAGTTGGATGCTTATATTAGTTGGGCTTGGGTTTCCCAAACCAAGTTTTTGAAATAACGCAAAAGGCATTAAATTTATACTAGCTCCTAAATCGGCCAAGGTGTGCTTGATTGATAAATTACCAAACATACACGGGATGGAGAACCGTCCCGGGTCGTTCAATTTTTGTGGTAATTTATTTAATAAAGCCGCCGAACACTCTGCGTTTAAAGAAATACGCGAAAAATTTTCTAGTTTCTTTTATTTGAAAGTAATTCTTTTAAAAATTTTGCGTACTTTGGCATTTGAGCAATTGCTTCGCAGAATGGTACATTTATTTGGATTTATTTTAAAATTTCAATAAATTTTTTATATTGCTCCTCATTGCGCTCATCTTTTAATTTCGAAGGATAAGGAATAGAGGGATTTTTAAATATGCGCGGAGCTAAAGCAGCAGACGGTAAAGCAGGTGAAGAAATAACTTGCGGGGGAGAGGATGAAAAATTTACCTCGGGCTCGACCAATTTCGAAGAAGTTACCTCCTTTCCGTTGCGGAGTGTGATCGCGTTAGCGCTCTCCCCGCGGATTGGGCTCAGTGTTGCCCGGAAGTGTTCCTTGCTGGCGTTAAGAGAACATTTTTGCGAGCTGTCCAATCTGATTTTCTAAATTTTTGACCGACCCGGTGAGATTTCGGATATTGGTCTCATTGGAGGCAATGTACTTTGTGAAGACCTCTTCAAGCGGAGAGGGCTTGTGTGGTGGTGGTGGTGGAGCAAATCCGGGGGGATTTACTTGTGGGGGGCGTTGAGCATTATTGGGGTTGCTCCATGAAAAATTTGGGTGGTTCCTTAAACCCGGATTATAACTATTGTTAAACGGAAGATTATTATTCGGGTTATAAGGAGGGCAATAAGAGTTCCCCATATAATCAACTTGCTCAGGAATAAAATTATTATTAAAATTATTAAAGTTATTATTATAAGCCCAATTTGTGGCAGAGGAAGCAGTCATCTCCGCCACATAATGTTTTGTGAGCATTTCTACTTGTTGCGCTAAGTTAGGGGTGGCCTCGACTTCAAAAAGTCCGGTCGGCTTATTAGGGCGCGACCGTGGCGCATTACACTGATAGGCATTCATGGCCATCTCCTCAAAAAGCTCTTGAGCAACTTCAGGGGTTTTATTATTAAGAGTTCCCCCTGCGGCCGCATCAATCATCTGCCTCGTTTGGAGATTTAAACCATTGTAGAAAGTTTGAATTTGTTGCCACAAAGGAAGGGCATGATGAGGACATCTCCGCAATAATTCCTTGAAGCGCTCCCATGTGTCGTAGAGAGACTCCGAGTCTACTTGCGTAAAAGAGAGAATGTCCGTACGTAATTTGGCGGATTTTGCCGGAGGAAAATATTTTGTTAAAAATTTCTCCGTCATTTCGGCCCATGTAGTGATGGAACCTCTAGGAAGAGATCCCAACCACTGCTTAGCCTTAGTCCGCAAAGAAAAAGGAAATAAGCGTAAACGGATGGCATCATCGGTGACACCATTTATCTTAAATGTATCGCAAATTTCCAAAAAATTAAGTAAATGTAAATTAGGATCTTCATCTGGTAAACCATCGAAAACGACGGTTTGTTGTACCATCTGAATGATGCTCGTTTTAATTTCAAAATTATTATTTGCCACAGCCGGGCGAATAATCCTAGATTGTGTACCCTCCCAATTCGGTCTCGCATAATAGGACATGGTCCGTAGCGGAGCCTCATTATGGATGGGATCACCCATTATTTCCTCGTTAGTTTCTCCGACCGACTCTTCGCGAATTATAGGCAGATCACTAAATCGGAGACGCCGTCGTAACGTGCGCTCGATTTCCGGATCAAATCCAAATTCAAAATTAGCTGGAGAGTTGTGTCGGGTCATAAACCAAGAAGAAAAGAAAAGAGAGGAAGAGGTGAGAGAGAAGAACAAAGCAAAAATTTAGATAAATATATTTATTATATATTAAATTTTTTTATAAAATTTTTTTTTTATTAGGTGATTTAAAATTAGTCCTGGACTTCCCAAGATCTACCCGGTGAAGGGCTTGCAAGGTACTAGAGGCTATGATGGGAATTCAAGCCCAAAGCGTCCTTTCCAGGAATATAGTTACACTTTGAATGATAGAAAGAGAAAAAAAATAATAATAATAATAAGAGAAGAAAAGAAGCAATAAAACCAATAGATATTCTCTTTCGAAATATCAACTCAGATCCCCGGCAACGGCGCCAAAAACTTGATGAGCGAAACCATGCTTGCAAACGATAACGGCAAGTATACCGTATCGAATGTAGTATAGGTTATAAAAACCAAGGTCGTATAAAAATCCGGGCGTGTTGATTACTCTTACTCAAGACGATCTCTATTGTTCTATCAAATGAACTTTTGATTTGATTGTAATAAGAAAAGGAACTCGACTATTAGATTATAGCTAATAAAAAAAAGAGAGAAGGACAACTAGAAGAAGGGATGAATAAAAACAACAAATTTTATTAATTCATGAAAAAGAGATTACAACTATTGGAAGAGGACTTACAAATGCAAAAAAAAGTAAAGCTAGATTACTCAAACAAAGGAGGAATAACTCAGAAAATGGAGGCTTGGACTCCAAAAATTCGTCCCCAAACATCTGGAAAAGCTCCCTTTAAATAGCTGAATTTTTGGTGTTACACGCCCTTGGTCACGCCCGTGACCAAGGGCGTGTAAGGGGCGTGATCGAAGCAGCAGTGGAGAGGGCGCCTTCTGGAGTAATTACGAGCATTTCGGCCGTGTCACGCCCTAGGTCACGCCCGTGACCTGGGGCGTGTAATCTTGAAATCTGGCTGCTGGCGGGAAAATATGGCGGGAAGAAGCGCGGGGCGAGTCACGCCCGTGACCTGATGTCACGCCCTTGGTCACGCCCGTGACCTAGGGCGTGTAATTTTAATTGATGTGTCAGCGTGCTCCTGATGCTTGTGGCGGGTCGTGGCCGTGACATTGGGTCACGCCCTTGGTCACGCCCGTTACCTGGGGCGTGTACTTGGCGAAATCTTCACGGAGCGTCCCCAGAGTGGCAGAAGCAAGTCTGGAGTATTTCGTAGGTTACACGCCCATGGTCACGCCCGTGACCTGGGGCGTGTAATTTTAACTTTTTGCTCGAAACAGCCCAGAAAACCTGAAAACAAAATTTTATATAAAAAACATAATAAACCTAAACTAAAAGATGAGTAAATAAATTACTCATCAGCTTGCTTGCAGGGTAGAATCTCAGCCACCCCGGGAAAGGGGTGGGGTCGTTATAATTTGGTCAGTTGTGCTGACCGTTACTTTGTTTGCCACCGCTTGGTGGAATGTTCTTATGCAGGTGCAGGTGAGCCTAGCGGGAAATAGCGGGCGGTGGCCCCTTTTGCTGAGTTGGCTCTTGAAGGCCAGTCTCCCTTTTTAGCTTTCTCATGTATTGCCGGCCTGCGTGCCGATGTATGTTTTGGAGTTTTTAGTACATTAGTTAAATGTAAGGCCTTAAGGCCATAACTCTATTTCATGGTTTCATTCCTACGATAGTGGACAATTCTAATTGAAATGTTAAATCTTTATGCTTCCGCTAGTGTTTAGTATATTCTGTTGTAATTTCTTTCTGTTTATCACCTTTTAACTCCTAGCTAGTGTGGTTAGTATGGCGTGGGGTCCCGGCCGGACCTACTGTTATATTATTCATACTGGCAGGGTGTTACACAAATCTAGAGCTAGGTTTTGTAGAATTGAATATTTGGTTTCAGTATCCTTGAGAATGTGGCTGACATAATAGATTGGGAATTTCGTCTTCTTCTCCTCCCAGACAAGGACGGAGCTTACTGCATCTGCTCCAACCCCTAAATATAAGAACAATATTTCCCCTTCGCGAGGTCTTTGGAGCAGAGGGGTTGACATTTGCTGTATTTTCAATTGTTCGAAAGCATTGTTGCATTCTTCATTCCATTCAAATTTACACCCTCCTCGGAGTGTTTTAAAGAATGGAGCGCTTTTATCTCCCGACTTGGTGATGAATCGGCTCAGGCCTGCTAGCCTTCCTCCCAACTGCTGAACTTCTTTCGGACTACGAGGAGGGGCCATATCAAGAATAGCCTTCACATTATCAAGATTCGGTGCAAGGCCATCCGAGGTGAGAAGATGTCTGAGTAACTTTCCTTTATTTGCCCCAAATATGCATTTCAACGGGTTCAATTTTAACTTGAACCTCCGTAGAGTTGCGAACGTCTCTACGAGGTTTTTCATGTGTATTGAGAAGGTTTTTCTATTTACGAGGAGATAATCGACATAGACTTTGAGATTCCTCCCCTTTTGTCATTTAAAAACTGTATCCATCATCCTTTGGTACGTAGCACCCGCATTTTAAGGCCGAAAGGCATCACGAGGTAACAATATCACCCATCGTTCGTAATGAAAGACGTATGTGGGATGTCAGGATTATGCATTTTAATTTGGTGGTATCCAAAAAATGCTTCTAGAATGCTCGTGAAATTATACCCAACCACGAAATCTACTATAACATCTATCCGAGGCAAAGGGTAGCAATCTTTAGGGCATGCTTTATTGAGCTTTGTAAAATCTACACACATACGCCACTTCCCACCGTCCCCCCCCCCCCCCCCCCCCCCCCCCAATTTTTTCACCATTACAACATTGGACATCCAGGTGGGGTATTGGATTTCAGAAATAAAATTTGTCTTAAGAAGCTTGGCAACTTCTTCTCTAATTAGCACCGCCAGCTTAGTTGCCACCTCCCTTTTCTTCTGCTGGATTGGCTTGAAATCCATGGTGACATTGAGATGGTGGCAAGCGACATCCAGATCCAATCTGGGCATATCTTCCGCCGACCAGGCGAAGACGTCCAAATTATCCAAGAGATAAGAGATCCGCTGAACTTTTTCATCTTCAGACAGCTCCACATTAACGATTAGTTTCTTCTCTTCCCCTTCAGCAATGGGGACCTCTTGGGTTACCTGGGAAGGTTCCATGTGAGCCCCTTCTCTTTTTTGTTTTCCTCAGCCACTTCCGGAAGCTTGGCCACTTCGAGGATTTCAACTAGAAACTCAGGAAGTGGAATGCCAGTGATCATGTTGACAGTTTTTACGTAGCATTCCCGAGCTACTTTTGGATCACTATGGATCCGGTACTACCTTCCTTCAGTTGCAAACTTGAGATCCAAGTGGAAGGTTGACACCACTTGTCACAACCCGCATTTTCTCAGGAATTAAGAATATCAGAGGAAGAGAAAATACGCGTCATGATGCCACGTCATGCAGGAGACAACTGCAGACGCTCAGGCGGGAATCTATTACTTGATAGTTGAAAACATGATTGCATGATAACCATTATTTGAAATCATATATTAGGGTTTAGAGTTGGAACTGTGTCTCTAAGTTCGTGGATCAACTAGTCCACAGAGAAAATTATATATGTAACTGCAGCGGAAAAACACTTGATTTAGTTCATTTAAGGTCCTATATGCACGTGAAGGCAGGACATAAAGTTGATGATATGCACTTAACTAGGCGTAGTATAAGTATAGAAAATATCTTTAGGTGACTTTAAAACTAAGGGTTTTAGTTAAAAATGATGAGATGAAGATGAATGAAAAGCCATTTTATCACTATAATGCACCTAGTCATAAATCATTCCCAGAGAGTAAGGTATCTGATCTAAAAACAGTGGCATAAACTGGTAAGTAAACTATAAAGTATCAAAGAGGCATAATGGGCGTCAACAAGCTGACACTAACCCATTGGCCCAAACTAGCATGTCTGAACACAAGGAGAAGCAAACAACAACAACAACTACTACTACCTCGCAGCAGCGGGGTGAACAGCAGCTAAAAACTCCCGAAGACTTCGGGATACTCCACTAACCGCTACGGCTCTGAACCTGAGGCATTCAATAAACAAGAACGCCTCAGCAAGGGAATTGCAAGTGGAAAGAAATAAGGAAAAGACGAGCAATAAAGGCATACGGGGTACCAACCCAAGCCTGATTCACTGAAAAAGAAGCTCGGAAACAAGGAGCTAAGCAAAGCACCAAGTGCAACCAAATATCATAAGTAGGAGCAAGTATAAATTAATTATCTTGTAAATTTTCATACATGAGACTGATCAGCTCAAATAAACGGGTGCGGTTTCTTACCTCCGCAACCCAAGCCCAAAACCAGGTGGGGGTACTTCTAGACCCAACTACCCAAACACGGCCCACAGGAACACAGGCAACGCCTGCTGATCACGTCCTTGAAATGGCCACCGTGCAAAGCTAAAAGCATATATTCATTTTAATTAAATCATTAAGACACGGGACAAAGCCCGAGAAATAATCAACAGGGATACCCTAAGAGATAGGGTCAATGCAAGGCACACACCGATCAAGATGAATCACAAGCGAAACCAAAGATTTGCAAGATCACAGCAGGTTTAGAATTTTGATAGGAGGTAAACATGATCAAAGACGCAATGCAGTTATTAGCAACATCACCGCATACTGCTAACATCACAAATACTAAGAAGAGACACCCTAAGGATAGGGTCACCATGAGACAACTGCTGATCAAACGATTCATAAGGGGAAACTCGGAGTCATTGAACCAAAAAGGCAAAGGGGTTCAAGCTCGAGGGATTCACGATCAAGGACACCCAAGAGACTTGGGCAAAACTCCTTGTACCCTTGTAAAAGGCACAAGGTTTCAAGAAGGAGGAGAAGTAATCAGAGGCATAACTCATGACGAATCATAAGAGTAAACTCAAACATTATCAGACCACCACGAGTAAAAGAATTCAAGAAAAAGGGATTCAAGATCGGGAGCACCGAAGGGATACTGGCAACATCCTTGTGCGCTTGAGAGGACACAAGATTTAAACATGAGAATCGCAACGAAATCACATGCGCTCCTGGCGGGGTTCCAAGGGGCCGCGCCCCTGGCGGGGTCTTAGGGGCAGAGCCCCTAACGGGGTCCAAGGGGCAGCGCCCCTGGCGGTGAGAGCTCAAGGATTTCTCGAGAGGAGCATTTCTCGAGAGGAAGGCAGTTTCTCGAGAGATGGGGGGAATGTCTCGAGAGCTCAAGGATTTCACGAGAGGAGCATTTCTCGAGAGGAAGGCAGTTTCTCGAGAGATGGGGGGAATGTCTCGAGAGCTCAAGGATTTCTCGAGAGGAGCATTTCTCGAGAGGAAGGCAGTTTCTCGAGAGATGGGGGGAATGTCTCGAGAGCTCAAGGATTTCTCGAGAGGAGCATTTCTCGAGAGGAAGGCAGTTTCTCGAGAGATGAGAATGATTTCTCGAGAGATAGGCAATTTCTCGAGACATCTGAAATTAGCAAGAAGAAAGAAAATGGGAGTTTACCCAGCTCACGGTTTCCTCCAGGGAAAAACTATCCGATGCTTAGCGAGGCAGAACAATCAAGAATGCTTACTACCAAACCAACACTCCAAGATTTAAGTTAAACCGTGCGACATGAAATCGACACAAGCAAAGCAATACTTCAAGAAACGAAAGGGAAGGAGGAGGAAGCCACTTGCCTTAATCCTCGCAAACTCGAAGATCTCCGCTCCGAAAGCTATGGATCGGCTAGGGAAACACACGAGCACAGATTCCTGAAACTTTTTGGATCAAAAGGAGGGGTTAGGTCACCACCAACGCTCCCAAAACTCCACGAAACGAGAAAGGCTTACCGCTAGAACGAAGATCTCGCCGAGAGCTTTCCAAATCTTCAAACCAAACTCGATTCCGACCACTACAGCTCTAGAAATCGCCGGTTGAAGGCTCCACGAAGCTCCGCTCTCGCCCTAACCTTCGGCGGCTGATTTTGATCGAGGAAGGAGATGAATAGGGAAGGGAAGGATTTTAGGTTTATATATAAACCTAATTTATTATTTAAATAATTAATTAATCCTCCAAATTACTTAAAACTGCGAGGGCGACCAAAACACCTCAGATTTCTACAAAATTCGCACCCTAACTAAAACACGGCGCTATGAATCCAACGGCGAAGTCAGAATTCAATTCCGACAAGCCAAACTCCGGATGAAGCCTCCTGAAGCTAAAATCTTGATAATTACTCCAAACCTTCACTTTAACTCGAAACGACGCAAAATCTCGCACGCTCGATCTGAATCACGAGCTCCAACTAAGCTAAGGCTCGAAACACTACCAAAAGAGCTGACGTAACGCCCTTACGCCAAAATTACGTCACAACGGGTACGTAAAATAATTGACGAAAATCAGGGGCGTTACACCACTGCTCGATAAGAGTTCAAAATAGGCCTTCTGAAGATGGCACAGTAACTGTTCGGGGCATCCACCACCACAAAGTTAATCAACTTTCTAATGCCTTCCAATGATACAAGAAGTTTCACGCAGCCCTCCACTTCCTTCTTCTCTCCCGAGAAGCCGTAGAGGTGCCCTTCAGTGAAATGCAGAGGCTTTCCAGTCTTTAGGGCTTTAAAGGTCGGGCGAAAGAGGAGATTGTATGAACTATCTGTGTCGATCAGAATCTCATGCACCGCATAATTTTCAATAATTGCTTTGATTACCATGACGTCATCGAAGGGATTTGCATTTGGGGGAAGGTCCTCTTGGCCGAAAGTAATGACCGATCTTTCCAGAGCAGAAGTAGAGGTGAATGCCATTTCCTGCTTAAAGACCCTTACAACACTTGATTTTCGGGAGGATTCGGGCCCAGCTCCCCCATGAAGGCAGTAGATGTCACCGAGGGGTCCCACGTCATTTACTTCTATGCATTCTGTAGCAGGATGGATGTCCCCATAACAACTGGAATCCTCTACATCAGTGCATTCCCAGGTGACTTCGACCATTTCTTTCCCTTTTACAGCTGGTTGTTCAGTAGGCACTTCTTTCTGAACCAGGCCTCAGAGCTTTCCCTCTCCCAAGAGCCTTTCTATCAACAAGTGGAGGGCCCGTCAATTTTTGGTCAGATGCCCACCCTCTTTGTGGTACTCAAAGAAGAGGTTCGGATTGCGATTTCTGATTTCTGACCTCAAAGGAGCAGGTTTCTTGAAGTTAGGCCTCTTATGCAGAATCTGGACTACCTCATCCATGGTGACGTTGAGAGGAGTAAATGATTCTTGCAAATATTCATACTGAACGGTCGAAGCTACTGGAGGTGGCGGCGCTATGTATTGTGGCAGATACACCGGCATTATTTGTTGAACGGTCATGGATGGAGCGGGTACGGCGGCCAATGGCGGTTTCTGATCTTGAAACTGTTGATGGCCAAAAGATGGTTGTTTGTTCCTAAAATTTCTCCCCCTCTGAGCACGTGGTTCGAAATCAGGTCGAGGTGGATGGTGGTATGGTTGTTGATGACCGGAAGAAGAATTGGGCAGATCCTAGTCATTGAGCAGCTTTGCGACATAGCCTGGGTTACTTTTTTCACCTCTGATAAACATATTAGCCAAGCTTATCATCTCCTGGTAAGTTTTCGGTTCTTTGTTGTGGGATTCAAACTATAGTGGCCCTTCCCTTAGGCCATGAATCAGAGCAAACTTATACAGTTCCGGATCCACATTCTGAATTTCCATGATCTCTTTTTGGAAACGGTCAACAAAATGAGCTCATGTCTCGTCTTCAGGTTGCCTTATTTTGAAGAGAGCCGCCATGCCACTTTTCCTTTTCTTTGAGGTAGAGAATCGAAGCAGGAATTCCCTACGCAGTTCTGCGAAGCAACCGATGGATCGAGGGTGCAACTCATAGAACCATTACATTGCTTATCCATCAAAGGATGTTACAAGGAGTTGTCATTTGGTGGCATTAGTGAGGGTTCTTAAGGCAATGGCTGACTCGAATGCCTGAAGGTGGATGGTTGGATCAGCTTCCCCATTGTATGCCGGCAAACGCGATTCTCTAAAGTTATTTGGAGCTGTCTATCCTCAAACTTCATCCACAAATGGAGAAGTCTCCTCGACGTCTTCATAAAGAAGAGGGACGGAGTAACAAGCCGTCAAAGCTGCGGCTAGTCGCGGACAGGCCGACTGATAAGGAAGACGGGCTATAGCTTCTCGAGGATAGGCCATCGGATAAGAGAGGAGGGCCACATGAGAGGTTGCCCTCTGATAATTGAGAACCCGCGCCTGCATGTTCTGGCCAGATTCTTGATAGAATGTTTGTCGTGCCATGAAACCTTCTTGAGGCGGTTGGAAATTGGCGACTTGAGGTAAAGTGTACGGAGGAGGGGGAGGAACCGGAGTGGCTATTTGGATAGACGCGCATTGCTGAGGAACTAGCCGCTTGGTTAGCATAGCTAGGGCCTGACTGATCGCCTCTAGTCATTGATCAGTCGCCTTCTGAGCCCACTCGGCTACCTGCTTAGACTGCTCCAATGCCTCCCACAGGGAATCATCACTGTGGTCGGAGCGGTCTCTTGGGACAAACTGGCGGTCTAACATGTTGTCAAGGAGTTCACCAAAAACTCGCAATATGAAGGTCGCATGTTTCTATTGATGCCGAAATTGCACCTCCACGTTTGACGCTAACGAAGAGAGGAAAAAGAGGAGGCCGCAAGCTGTCGGTTACTATTGACTAGGAGAAATCAAACCGCTTAGACCGCTAGAGCGGTCGAGACCAGACTTCGCCCGTCATGGAGAATGCCAATCTTATGATGGGCTTTCCCTTGATTCAGGTAAAGTGATTACAGCAGGTTACATGGCAAGGAAAAGGAGAAGTCGGCCCGAGAACAAGTCACAAGACAGTAAACTCGAGACCGCATCTCTGACAAGGGAGCTCCTGGATTTTGAGTGTGCATTTCTTGGGAATGTCGCCCCCTATTTATAGGCTCGGGGGCCTGCCCAAACGGGCAGGAATAACATAACTGCCTACCCAGATACAGGAGAATCGGGCAGGGGTGATGGGATACAGAAGGGAGAATAAAAGATAAGTCACGTGGCCTGGTGGCTTGACCTTCAGTTTGTGTAGAATTTGGATTGAGAGACCTTGACTTGAGAAGAATAGCGGCCCGCGTGGTTTGTTATCTGAGGCCAAGGCTTGCCTTCTGGACTTGAGCCTTGGTAGTCTTCAATACATGGATAGCGGTCTGGCATTTGCAGACCGCCCAGTTTGTTCCGTCTGGGTTGAGAGCCCCATATGTTAAGTGTTGATTGTCGACTGAACGACTAAACATATCAAACTGCCGGGTCTAGGAGAGGTGCTGCTTAGGTAGCGGTCTTCTGGGTAAACAGAGCCTCATACATTAATTCTTCTCGTAGATTGGCAACTTTTGGGACACACAATCTAGCATCTTTCCATAGAAGACCATCGTAGAAAAAGAATTCAGCGTTAGACCCATCCACAGTCTCTGCTTTGTAATGTTTCATGCTTTCATCTAGCTCCAAAGCTTGCCGAACTCGGTCGGCAAGGTTGTACTTTTACAACCCAGTGTTCACGGACTCATGGAGGCATCAAGCACAGGTAAGTTAGGGAGTACTCGCAGACTCGCGGCGAGTACCTAGCAATGGTAGGGCGAGGCGAGCCAAGGATCCCGCTCGCGAGTGGCGAGAGGCAATAACATGAGTGTTACTGAGGAGCGCTCTGAGGTGCATTTAGCCAGGGTGAGTTAGATGAGATCTCGAAGCGTTGGTCTTGCGTGGCGAGTGGAGGTTCGCCTCCACTCGCAAGAGGAGCGCTCGCGATCCCAGCTCGTAGAGAGGCTTGCTAGTGGCACCTGCTCGCAGAGAGGCTTGCGAGTGGCACCTTCATGGGCCACTCGCCCAGCAAGGGATGCAGGTGAATTTACACTTACACCCCTGCTAGGCTGATAATAGACCTCCAGAACAGCGGAGTTTGGTTGTTGGCAGACCAGTTTGGGGTGCGTATAGTAAAACCAAAAGGCAAAATCCCACTATTAGTAGACCAGTTCAAAAAAGGCTATAAATAGACCCTTTGGGGAACCTTGAGAGAGCATTCTAGATCTTTGCTTCTCCTTAAGTCTTCTTTAGTTAGCTCCTCAAGCTCTCCAAGGTGCCCGACTCCATCTTTGGCTTGGGAGGGGGAAGTGCTCAAATATCTCCTGGGTGTGTGGTGGGACCTCCACGCTGCTGCCAAGGGTCATGCCTTATGTTCTAAGACTTTGGTCAGGTTCTTTCGCGGGATTAGTAAGTGCTCGCTGCCCCCTTCTCGGGGGTCCGAACTCCTTTTTGGACCGAAATACCGGTTCCAACATTTTTGGTGCGGTGAGTGTGGAAAGTAGCGAGCTCAAGAAATCCCCGTGGAGGTAACATGGTCTAAGGGGGTGAGCAGGAGGGCGACATCGGCGGTTCGCCACCATCCGGCCTGCTAGTGATAGCGGAGATGATAATGGATCATCACAAAGAGATGCTCGAGACCATCAATCTCGCCTTCGTCGCGACGCGGGGGGAGTTCGCGGGTCCAACACCTCAGTTCGTCCAGCCATCAGGGGTTGGCGAGAATGCCCCGGCGCAGAGAGATGGAAAGGAAGTGGCCGGAGAGGCGCCAGGGAGAGATATCGCGGGGCAAGAGCTTTTTCCGAGTCCAGCGAGTGCTGCCCCGGCGAGTGCTGTTCTGACGAGCGTTGTGCCGGCGAGCACTATTTTGGCGAGTGCGGGTCCAGTCAGGGAGCTCGTGGGGCAAGTCGAGCAGGCGAGAATGACGACTGGAGGAAGCCCATTCTGCGAGTTGGTGCTCTCGACACCACTCCCAGAGGGGTTTAGAGAGACGGATATGATGTACTACACCGGCAAGGATGACCCTGTCTCGCACTTACAGTGGCTCGAAGAAATGGTCTCCCTCAGACCCCTGTCGGACGCTTTCAATTGCCAACTTTTCGCAACCATGTTAAAGGAGAAGGCGAGGGACTGGTTTCACCAGCTCCCGAGAGGATCGATCTATGCCTTCGAGGACTTGCGCCTCAGCTTCTTGCTCCACTTCTCGACCTCGAAGAAGAGAAAGAATGACCCTGAGGTGCTTAGCAGAGGTAAGGGGAGTCGTTGGCCCACTATGTGGACCAGTTTCAAGAGGAGGTCCTCCTCATTTAGGAGGTGCCGGGCTTCACCCTCAAGCTTGCCATCATGGTGGGACTGCGGTAGGGATTCTTCAAAATGAGCCTGAAGAAGAAGGCCCCTTGTCCTTCGAGGAGCAGATGGAAAGGGCGGAGGTGGAGATCGAGAGCGAGGCAGCTAATCCGGAGTTCACAAAGAGGCAACCAACAGGAAGTCTAGAGAAGGGAAGAGTTGAGGGCCCCGGAGTTGGGGTGGAGGCAGTAGGGAGGAGGTAACTTCCATGTAGGTCAGGGAAGGCCCCATCAACTTGGGTGGTGGCAGGGTCTGAGGCCACTTCCTACCCCTCCTCAGCATGTTATGGCGATCGGACAAGGAGTAATAGGAAGAGGAGTAGGAGCAGGAGCGGGAGTAGGAGTGAGGAGGAGGAATCGTGGCACGGAGGCCGAGAGAAGGGAGGTGGCGTTGCCATATTTTGACTTACACCATATGGAAGGTCATGCAACGCCAACTTGTCCGGAGATCCTGGAGATAAGAGGAGCCAAAGTGCCACCACAGTGGGAGCAGCGGCCGGTGAGGATTGAGGAGGTCCTGCCCCGAGAGGAGGACGAAGAGAGGTGCAAAGACCGGGTCGATATGGGGACCCGGGGAGGGATCAGAGTGATCCATGTGGGTCTGGGGATTGAGGCTACCCAAAAGGAAAGCCTCCATGTCATGTACCATCGAAGCGTGGCTTTGATATCTCAAGCCCCACCCCCAGCAGAGAAGATCACCTTCATGCAGTTGGATATGCCAGGTCATGATGACCCGTTCTGCGATGCGCTGGTTATCCAGGCAGCCATCGAGAACTTCACCATCTCCCAGATCCTCGTGGACAACCGGAGCTCAGTCAATATCATTTTCAAAAAGGCATTTGATGAGATGAAGGTGGAGGCACGGAGGATGCTGGCCTCGCATGGCCCATTGTTCGGCTTCTCGAGAGAGAGGAAGGAGGTGGAAGGAGGAGTGGGGCTCCATGTCGTTCTAGGGGGTCAGTCCCTTAACTGCCGGTTCGTCATCATGGACGCGCAAAGAATCTACAGCGGCATCTTCGGGCGACCCCTCATCAGCACATTCTGATGCGCCCCATCCACCTTCCATCAATGCCTCAAGTTCAGTGTAGGAGGGATCCAGGTCCGGGTGAGGGGTGACCCCAAGGTAGCACATAAATGCTACGTCCCCGTGGTCAACACTACCTGGCATGCCGAGGAGGAAGAGATGGACATCGAGATGGAGAATGATGGGAGGAAAGGAAGAGAAGGGGAGGCCCCAACAGGAGGGGCATAAGAGTTGATGGAAGTCCGGGGAGAGGACATGGAGGAAGGAGAGGCCGAAGTGCCTACTCATGGTGAGAGGAAGGAGGACGATCAAGGGGAGCAGTCCTGGCTGGAGGCTGTGGATGAGGTCGTGGAGCTTGAGGTCACTTCCCGGGCGGGAGTGATAGAGAAATTAAAGATCAGCGGGGAGCTCGGCCCCGAGGAGCAAAAGAAGATCCTGGACTGCGTCCAGGAAAATGTGGATGTCTTCGCATGGAGCGCGTCGCACATGCTTGGGATCAATGCAGATGTGGCCTTCCACCGCCTCAACCTCGACCCTGGCACCCATCCCATCTTTCAAAAGAAGAGGTCCACCACGGATAAGCTGGAAGGACCCATCCAGGAGGAAGGGAGCAAGATCCTCAAGGCAGACTTTGTATCGGAGATCCAGTACCCAGGATGGGTCTCCAACGTGGTAATGGTAAAAAAGGGAGACGGTAAGTGGAGGATGTGTGTGGATTTTTCTTTATTAAATAAATCATTCCACAAGGATTGTCACCCCTTGCCTCGAATCGACGTGCTGGTTGACTCAGCCGTTGGTTTTTCCCTAATGAGTTTTCTAGATGCTTTCTCAGGTTACCATCAGATCTGCATGCACCCTCCCTACTTCTAAGATGTCTCTTTCAACACAAGGGATGGGTGCTACTGCAACAAGATGATTCCCTGTGGGCTAAAAAAATGCAGGGGCAACATATCAACAGATGATGGACAGGGTCTTCTGAGAACAGAAGGGGAGGAACTTTGAAGTACACGTAGACGACCTCATGATCAAGAGTAGGAACCTCGAATCCCACCTCTGGGACCTCGAAGAGACTTTCGGGACCTTGCGGAAGTTCAAGATGAAGCTCAACCCCCAGAAGTGTGTCTTCGGGGCGAGCCGAGGAAAATTCTTAGGCCACCTGCTCACCCCTGCCGGGGTGGAGCCTAAGCCTGACAAAGTTAGAGCAATCCTGGAGCTGGGATCTACGAGGAATGCGAAGGAGGTCCAACGCCTCACCGAGAAGCTAGCATGGCTAAGTAGATTACTCTCCAGGGAAGTAGAGAAGTGTGTTTCCTTCTTCAAAGTGCTATGGGTGAACCAGAAGTTCGAGTGGACCCAGGAGTGTGAGGAAGCCTTTCAAGAATTAAATATGCAGCTGACCCAGACCCCTTTACTCCAGGGGCCGTGGAAGGGAGAGGACCTATCCCTTTACTTGGGGGTAGGGTCAGAAGCGGTGAGCTCCGTGTTGGTATGGGAAGAAGGGAAGAAACAACTCCCGATCTGCTATGTCAGCCGAGTCTTGAGGAAGGCCGATCTTAGATATCCCATTTTAGAGAAGTTGTCGTTCGCTCTCGTGGTATCAGCTCGGAAGCTTTGACCCTATTTCCAGGCTCACTGCATCAAGGTGTTAACCGACCACCCCCTTCGCAGCGTCATGGAGGGAGTGGAACACTCGGGAAGGCTGGCCAAGTGGTCGGTGGAGTTAAGCGAATTTAACATCTCTTTCGTGCCCCGATTCTCAATAAAGGCACATGCAGTGGCAGACTACTTGGATAATTATTTGATCGAGTTAGAAGACACCGAGCCACCCTACTTGGTAGCTTGGAAGAAGTTGGTTGATGGAGCATCAGGGAGGCATTCCTTTGGGGGGGGGGGGGGGGGGGGGGGAGTCGTCTTAGTAAGCCCACAGGGAATAAGGATAGAACAGGCCATCGACATACGCTTCCCTATCACCAACAACCAGGCCGAGTACGAGGCAGTGATAGCAGGCCTGCGGCTGACCCGGGAGTTAAGAGTGCAAGATGTGGAGGTCTCGATGGACTCCATGGTGGTGGCATGTAAGGTCAAGCAGAAGTTTGAGGCAAAGGAGCCCACCCTCCAGCGATACCTGCAAAAGGTCAAGGGGATCATCGGGCAATTCTGCACCTTCTCCATTCAGCACGTGCCAAGGGAGGAGAGCACCCCGGCCGACCTCCTGGCCAAGTTCGGTCCTCGTGCAGGAGGGACGGTGTCAGAACTTTTTGGTCCCTCCATTGAGGAGGGAGAACTGATGGAGGTAGATCGACGGGCGTCGTGGAGGGATCCTATCATCACCTTCCAAACATCAGGGAAGTTCTCAGAAGGGGATGTGGACAAACGACGACTCAGGTACAAATCGGCAAATTACTCCTTAAATGCAGGTGAACTATATCAAAAGACCCTTTCGGGACTCTTAGCTAGCTGTGTCTCGGAGGAGGAGGTCCTGAGAATCCTGGAAGAGATCCACTCGGGGGAGTGCGGCAGCCACTCAGGGAGCTGAGCCCTGGATGGAAGAGGGTTGAGGCAAGGCTACTTCTGGCCTACCCTCAACAAGGATGCGATGGAATTTGCCAAGAAGTGCTCCATGTGCCAGCTGTTTGGTACCCTCTAGCTCCTGCCAGCTCAGAGGCTCCGAACTATCATGGCTCCATGGCCCTTCGCAATATGGGGATTGGATTTGGTGGGTCCCTTTCCCTAATCAAGCATTTAAAGGAAGTTCATGCTGGTGATGATCGACTATTTCTCCAAGTGGCTCGAGGTGAAAGCGCTGGACAAGGTAACCTCCCAGGTGGTAAGAAATTTCATATGGGGGAAATAATTTGCAGGTATGGGCTCCCACTAGCCATAGTCACGGACAATGGGCTGCAGTTTGCCAACGACGAGTTTGTCATCTTTTCTACCCAGCTTGGCATAGATCTTCGGTTCGCGTCCGTCCACCACCCAAGGAGAAATGGCAAGTGGAGGTGGAGAACAAATAATTGTGAATTTGTTAAAAAAGAAGATCGAGAATCTGAGGGGCAACTGGGTTGAACAGCTGGCCTCTGTCCCTGGGCCTTGAGAACCACCCCCAACACGGCCACAAGGGAAACTCTATTCAAGCTATCTCCCTGGTCTGAGGTCATTCTCCCTATAGAGTTCGAGGTAATCTCACCTAAGGTGGTGGCCGCAAGGGAAGGAAATGAAAGATGGCTAGTGGAGAATGAAGGAGAGCAAAAGGTATCCTTGGACTTGGTGGAAGAGCTTCGGGACCTAGCCACCATCCGGCAGGAGGAGGTCAAGCGGCGGATGGCTCGACATTTTGACAAACGCATCCGAGTTAAATAGTTCGAGAAAGGGGATCTAGTCCTGAAAAAGGTCGATGCGGCCGGGAGTGGAGCTGCGGTGGGAAAGCTCGACCCCAACTGGGAGGGGCCTTATATTGTAAAGGAAGTGCTCAAGTTGGGAGGGTACCACCTCCAGGATGTAGAGGGGGCACCCCTCGGCCGAGCTCGGAGTGGAGATGATCTAAAGAGTTTCTATCCTTAAAACTTTTCATGATGATTTATTATATGATTGACTTCTTGTGTTCTGATTTCAATGCCTATTCTAACCATGTGCCCTTGTAGGTTTGAGCTGGAGTGCCCCAAATCGCTTCCACTGTCAGGCTCTCATAGATGGTGTGTTAGGTTGATCTCTAGAGAGGCTTGCTGAGGAAATAATCGAGCTGGAGTGCCCCAGATCGATTTCGCTGTCGGGCTCTCATAGATGTTGGGTCAGCTTGATCTCTAGAGAGGCTGGCTGAGGAAAGTTTTGAGCTATAATGCCCCAGATCGATTCCACTACCGGGCTCTCATAGACGGTGGGTCAGGTTGATCTCTAAAGAGGCTGGCTGAGGAAAGTTTTGAGCTGGAATGCCCCAGATTGATTATAATATAGGGATCTTATAGACTGTGGGTTAGGTTAATCTCTGGATAGCCTGACTGAGGAAAGTTTTGAGCTGGAATGCCCTAGATCAATTCCGCTACTAGGCTCTCATAGACGGTGTGTCAGGTTGATCTCTAGAGAGGCTGGTTGAGGAAAGTTTTGAGCTGGAGTGCCCCAGATCGATTCTGCTGTTGGGCTCTCATAGACGGTGGGTCAGGTTGATCTCTTGAGAGGCTAGCTGAGGAAAGTTTTGAGCTGGAATGCCCCGGATCAATTCTGCTGTCAGGCTCTCATAGACGGTGGGTCAGTATGATCTCTAGAGAGGCTGGCTGAGGAAACTTTTGAGCTCGAATGCCCCAGATCGATTCCACTATCGGGCTCACATAGATGGTGGGTCAGGTTGATCTCTGGAGAGGCTGGCTGAGGAAAGTTTTGAGCTCGAATGTCCCAGATTGATTCCACTGCCAGGCTCTCATAGACGGTGGGTCAGGTTGATCTCTAGAGAGGCTGGCTGAGGAAAGTTTGAGCTGGAATGCCACAGATCGATTCCGCTGTCGGGCTCTCATAGACGGTGGGTCAGGTTGATCTCTGGAGAGGCTGGCTGAGGAAATAATTGAGCTGGAGACCCCTAGATCGATTCTGCTGTCGGGCTCTCATAGACGGTAGGCCAGGTTGATCTCTGGAGAGGCTGGATAAGGTAAAGTTAGTATCAGACCCATGGCAACGAGCTCTCACAAAAATGTCACGGTCAGGCACTCACCCAGCTGACAGGACAGCAGGCTCACCCGGTGGCAGGAAGTTAATGCAAAAAGAAGAAGGGGAAAAATCTCAAATGTCAAGTATGAGAGTGGCCCCAGTAGGGAGACACTCTCTCGGAAGGGCACTCGCTCGGCAGCGATGCGAGTGTCCCCAGCAGAGGAGGTTCTCGGCAAGGTTGCACTCTCGGTGGAATTGTTGGAGCCACCTACGTCTTAAGAAATCGGCAAAAGCACAGTACTCGCGAATGGGCGAGTGAGGGGGTGTGAGTGTAAGCCGGAAGTTGAGGCAATCACATCGCTATTGGATGCGCAAGTGATGGTGTGCGAGTAAGAACATGTAGTTATCAGGTGCCTATCGATTGGCGAGAATGGGAGTGCGCGAACGTAAAAGCAAGAAACAATGCTACCTGAATGGGCATTCATTTCGGCGAAGGGCTCGCTGGCGAGATCCTGGTTTGGTGCAAATACAAAAAAGGAAAAATTTGTATAAGACCCACGAATGGGGGGGGGGGGGTGAGTGAGCGTGTTTTCGATCGATTCGCAGACGCGCATGGGGGCGTGCCAGAATGCGAAGGCATATCTGTGCAAATAGGTACGCATGACTCACTAGGTGCTTGAGCAATGCCCGAGTGCGCGCGTGGTGCGAGTCATCGAGGCGCGAGCACGTGCTTGAGAAAAGAGCGAGTGCGCGCATGGTGCGAATCATCGAAGCACAGGCGAGATCCTCACAGCCAGGATCCCGGTGTCTCGCAGCGACTCCTCCTCCGCGCGCTTCAAGTTCCTCAAGGTTTGGGGAGAGCGAGGAGCGTGTGGATGGGAGGACCGGGGGAGATCCTGGTTGCGAGCCTTCAAAACAACGACCTCCTTCTCCAGCTCCGTCTTGCGAGCAAGGAGCTGGTCAGCAGTCTCAGGGTCCTGCAAGAAGCAAATGTGTTAAAAAGGAAAATGGCAAAATGAAACTAGCGAGTTCTCGACAGATTTACCATCCCACCCTTGAGGCTCTCGAGGAGGCCGTCATAGACGACCTACTTTTCTTTAAGGTCGGAGAGCTCCTTCTGCATCTCTTACAGCTCCTGCTTCAGGTCTTCGAAGTTCCTCTCAGTCATGAGGTAGCGGCGACATGCCATATGGTCGAGCTCCAGCCCGCGAAGCTGGCATTGCGCGCACTCATAGGCGAGTGCTCTGGAGGAGAGGGTGTGAAATTATGCGGCATCCTCCCGCCCGTAGAGGCTGAAGGACACGACGAATGCCTCTCCTTCAATGGACTCCCGCTCCACCCAGGAGGGGTTGAGAGTGGAGATTGAGACCCAGTTGGAGTTTAAGTCCCATTCCAACACGGGCTTGCCGACCGCGTCCTAGTTCTTGGTGCCAAGGCAGGAGTTGCGATGGCCCGCTGGTGTGGGAGCGGTTGGCGCGCGGACAGTCTCCCCAGGGGCCTCCCCGACACCTTAGACGGTGAGAGAGTCCACTGGGGGATTGGCTCCTGATGAGCTTTCAGTGAGCCCCTATCCCTTGACGGGGGCGTAGGGATGCTTTTTCTTCTTCGGCGGCGGAGTCTTTAGTCACGGCTTGCAATGGCGAGTGCGGGCTGGTTCTTGGAGGCGGAGGAGGTGTTGGGGGCCTCGCACAGGCATCGGCAGCGGCGGAAGAGAGCCTGAGGCCCTGGTTGATGTGCGTCGTCAGCGCATAAGGGGGTGGAGCGGAAGGTCTCGCTCCCCTGCGAATGATAAACGAAGGTAAGTTAGAAAGAGAAGGAAAGAGGTTCAAGCGAGACGGAAAGGGATCACGTTTCAAACCTGCTTTGGGCGGCACGGGGGGCAGCGAGTCCACGTTCCTTCGGAGGTAGCCGACCTCGAAGGTGGTGAACATGTACTTGAAGAGGTCGTTCTCAGGGTTGTCAATCTTGGGGGGGGGGGGGGGGGGGGGGGGGTGGGTTGACTCGCCCCGCTGAAAGGGCGAGAAAGGGACGTTGCCGAAGGGCCCCTTGACGAATACGAACTTCTACGCCCAGTAGTGGATTTTGTTCACCGCATCGTGAACTTTGGCATGCTGGCTCGCAAAGAATATCGTGCCGTCCTTATTCGCGCGGAAGGAGAACAGCTTGCGGAAGACCGGCAAGCTGAACTCGATGCTCTCCACGCGTAGGTAGCACGTGAGCCCCACCATGACAGCGAAGGAGTTAGGGGTCAACTGGCCAGGGATGACGCCAAAGTACTTCAACAACTGAAAATTTGTGAGAAACAGTTTGAAGGACATCCTAATCTAAAGCGAGAAAGGAATACTAGGAGAAGGGTAGCGAGCGAGTTACCTGGCTGATCTCTGGCCATAGGGGGAGTCGTAGGCCCACGTAGAAATGGTCCGCGGAGATGGCGAGCTCGTCCGAATGGAGGTCGTTGATGGCCTCAGTCTTCGCCGGATGGCGAGCAGTGAATGGAGGCGTGATGTAGTTGGCCACCACCGAGTGATACTCGCTCTCAGTCAACGAGCAGGTAATGAAGGAGTGGTCGCAGAAGGTAAAGCCGCACTTGGCTCGACCCTCAGTTTCACCGTCACCACCCATATCTGTGAAAATAAAGAAGATTGTGAAAGAGAGAAGGCGAGGGCTAGTGAGAAAGAGAGAGGGCAAGAAGGTTAAATGAAGTGGTTGATTATTTATTGCGGGCTTATTTATAAGAAACTCAAGGCAGAGGGGAAGAATCGTGGCGTCTGGGGGTGCGGATAGCCGAATCCCGTTGTTACCCGCCTCGATACTCAAGCCCGCCTGCCCGTAGGTATCTCACCGCAAGGCAACAGGGAAGGATTGCAGTTAGGAAAGGCGAATCCCCGACAAGCCGCGAGAACGAGGGATTGGACAGGATGGGTTAGCGAACAAGATAAAGGCAGCGATAAAAAGCGAGGAGTAATTAAAGAAAAATCCCGCTATTTCTCCGGAAGCATTCAAAGTAATATCATTATTGTTTACCGGGCATCACAGGAAAAGAAAGCAACAAACAGGTTTCCACGAGTTCGCCTAGTGAGTGCGAGGGGGGTCAATAGCGGATCAACCGTCATCGACCTTGACCTCACTCACCCGAGCTCAGCGGTACGCACGGATAGTGATACGCACGGACCACACGGAGCTCGTGCTGTAGCAGCCGGATTTGATCCTCCGCCCGCGTGAGGTGCACCTCGGGAGAGGTGGCCTCGTGGCTGACATCTATCTGCAGCTCTGCGAGTACCCAGGCAGACTCTTCCTTAATCGCTGTAAAGCGCTCCTCATGGGCTGCTCTATCCTCGCGCACCCGGTTGTGCAGATCTTGCAACATGTATGCTTGCTTCTCGAGCACATCAGTGACCCGCCGCTTCATCGCTTTAGGGTCCCGTGGGTCCCATGGAACTCAACAATTTTATTCGGCGTGGGCATGGGTGACAACTCCTCCTCCCCAACCTCCTGCTCGGTGGATGACTCCGGGACACCTACGAGAAAAGATTCAGTAAGCAGTGCGAGAGGTATTTTATCACTTTATAAAGCTAACCAACCTGACAGGGCCACGACCGCTTTACCGGGTCGCTGGAGAGAGGAGCTCAGTTTCCCCTAAAAGGCTTCCGAGTACTTTATCATGAAGGATTTCCCAGGATGGGAACATGGGAGAGTTTGCTCGCATCCCGGATGTTGGCGGGAGGTGATCTACCGGGGCCTCGATGGTCCAGCGTGTTGAACCCAGGGATGAGGACTGTCCCATCCGGAGGAGTCTGTGAGCATGGGGGAGGCTGCGAGCCCGGGGGATACTGCGAGCCCACAGGAGGCGGCGAATCCGGTGGGGGTGGAGAATCTGGAGGGGGTGGCGAGCCAAGCGGGGTGGTGCGCCTCACAAAAGTAGCGAGGAGGTTATCTGTAAAAGGCAAAAATGCTAAGCAGGTTAACTCACAAGAAAAGATGATGTTAGAGTCTTACTCGGTCGTGCGAGGTGGACAGGTCGAGAACCTCCATGTCGGCAGCCGAGGAGTTGTTTCCGCCGAGGGAGGGGAGGCGAGTACCTTCCAGGCTCTCACTCGCCTGGATTACCGCCAGAGATTCCTCCTAAAGATCAAAAGTTCAGAACAGAAATAGGAGAGGAAAGGCATGTGGATCCAAATACCTCACGGCGAGTGTGGGATCATCCAGCATGTCCCAACGGGAGGACTGCATCGTCCCGAAGCGTCGTCCCACCGCTTGTGCTCACTTCAGAATGGGGGGAGGCAGAGTCTGTCGAGCGCCACAAGGGCGAGCCGCTTGGTGACCGATTGACCCCTAGCGCAGGACACCACCAAGCGAGCTTGCGCTTCTTCAGAGAGAGGCATTTTCAATAAAGGCAGTTGCGAGTAGCAAAGTGAAGGAAGGAAGGAAAGGGTCCCTCATTTCCCAGGGATGTTTGTATTTATAGCACCGAGGGTGGGACCCACAAAAGATTCGTGATAGCTCATCCTTGTCCGGCGAACACCAAGGGTTGGATGTTTCTTCACGAGCTTAGCATAATCTTGTGAAGAGCGGGGATTGTGTACAACCCAGTGTTCACGGACTCACGAAGGCATCAAGCACAAGTAAGTCAGAAAGTACTCGAAGACTCGCGGCGAGTTCCAATTCACGGTAGGGCGAGGCGAGCCGGGGAGGCAATCCTGGGATCCTACTCGCGAGTGGCGAGAGGTGATATCATGAGTGTTTCTGAGGACCACTCTGAGGTGCATTTAGCCAGGGCGTGTCAGATGAGATCTCGAAGCATTGGTCTGGCATGGCGAGTGGAGGTTCGCCTCCACTAACAAGAGGAGCTCTCACGAGCCCAGCTCGCAGAGAGGCTTGCAAGTGGCGCCTTCATGGGACACTCTCCCAACAAGGGATGCAAGTGAATTTACCCTAATACCCCTGGTGGGCTGCCAATAGCCCTCCATAATAGCAAAGTTTGGCTGTTGGCAGACCAGTTTGGGGTGCGTATAGTTAAACCAAAAGGCGGAATCCCGCTATTAGCAGATCAGTTCAAAAAAGGCTATAAATAGACCCTTTGGGGCACCTTGAGCGAGCATTCTAGATCTTTGCTTCTCCTTTAGTCTTCATTGGTTAGCTCCTCCAGCTCTCCAAGGTGCCCGGCTCTAGCTTTGGATTGGGAGGAGAAGCGCTCAAAGATCTTCTTGGTGTGTGGTGGGACCTCCACGCAGCTGCCAAGGGTCGTGCCTTTTGTTCTAAGACTTCGGTCAGGTTATTCCGCGGGATTAGTACGTGCTCGCTGCCCCCCTTCTCGGGGGTACGAACTCCTTGTTGGACCGAAATACCAGTTCCAATAGTTCTGAACCTCTGTCCAGTTCAAGCATGCTGAATTAGATGGTATCCTATTGACACATGTGATCCCCATTGATTCTAGATCACGGATTAGATGCTCATCATGCATCAAAATCCAATTTGCTTGCGCAGGAGCCCGATGACTCAACATGTATACAACAACGTTTCCCTTCCCGAGAGTGTAAAGTATGTCGGAGGTGTAGTCCCCGAGGAACTCCATCGACCTCCTCTGTTGCATATTCAACTCCTTTTGATCCAACAGGTACTTGAGGCTCTTGTAGTCCGTACAGATGACAATCTTCACGCTGTATAAGTAATGCCACCAAAGCTTAAGAGAGAATACCACGACCTCTAACTCCAAGTCATGGACCAGGTAGTTCCTCTCATGTACCTTCAATTGTCAGGAGCCATAGGAAATTACCTTCCCAAATTGCACTAAGACACAACCCAAGCCACTCCTTGAGGAATCACTATATATTCCATAACCTTCCATTCCACATGGCGCCAGCATACTATGGGAACCGTGGTCAAATGGCTCTTAAGCTCCTCAAAAGCTCGTGCGCACTCGGGCGACGAAATGAACTTCTGATCTTTCCGAGTCAGCTTTGTGAGAGGAAGTGCAATCCTTGAGAAGTTCTCCATGAAGTGCCTATAGTAGCCAGCAAGTCCTAAGAAACTCTGGACATCCCCCACATTTTTCAACACAGGCCATTCTCGGATAGTTACGATCTTCGACGGATCGACCGCGATTTCTTCACCACTAACATTGAAAGTGTATAGTGTGCCTCTGAGTATTCTCTAGAGGGGGGGGGGGGGGGATAGAGTTTTAAAATTCCTATTTTCATTTGGAATCCGCATTTGAGGATGAGTGTTCTTTGCTTTTAGAATTGATCTCTTTAACGGTAGACGATCCGGATCTGGCGAACCTCACCCCATCGGACGAATTGCCGCCAGATTCGCCCTTCGAGCCCTTCAATTCCAGAAGCTCAAAAATCACCACTTCTTACGAAGAACCCCCGATCCTGGAGCTCAAACAACTCCCCGACCATTTAAAGTATGCTTTTCTCGCACCAAATTCAAAACTTCCCATTATCATTTCTTCCACTTGAACCAATTCGGAAACTTCCGAATTGGTTGAAGTTCTATCTAAGCATCGCCGCGCAATTGCATAGCAGATTTCAGATATTAGGGGATAAACCCCTCTTTTTGTACGCACAAAATATTTTTAGAGGATAATTCTCGCAAAACTCTCCAGCCTCAGCGACGTCTTAACCCGAACATGCGGGACATCGTTAAGGCTGAAGTAATTAAACTCCTAGATGTGGGGATTATCTATCAAATATCAGATAATACGTGGGTTAGTCCCGTACTTGTCGTGCCAAAAAAGGGCAGTTTAACGGTAGTGACCAATCAAAACAACGAATTAATCCCAACTCGTACTGTTACGGGTTGGAGGGTGTGCATCGACTACTGAAAGTTAGATGATGCCAGTCGGAAGGACCACTTTCCGTTGACTTTTATCGATCAGATTCTGGAGCGACTTTCGGGTCATCCATATTATTGGTTTCTCGACGGTCTTTTGGGAATTTTCCAAATTCCAATCTCCCCCGAAGACCAGGAGAAAATGACTTTCACGTGCCCTTTCGGCACCTTCGCATACCGAAGGATGCCTTTCGTCCTCTGCAATGTTCCAGCTACATTCCAAAGATGTATGCTGACGATCTTTGGAGAGCTCGTAGAGGACATAATGGAAGTCTTTATGGATGACTTCTCCGTATTTGGCAGCTCCTTTTCCAACTGCTTATATATTCTAGATCGAGTCCTCCAATGATGCGAAGACATGAACCTAGTTTTAAATTGGGAGAAGTGTAATTTTATGGTCCGGGAAGGTTTAGTTCTAGTACACAAGATTTCCGCTAAAGGGATGGAGGTAGACAAGGCTAAGGTCGAAATCATCGAAAAACTCCCCGCTCCTTCAAATATAAAATCAATTAGGAGTTTTCTTGGCCACGCGGATTTTTACAGGCAGTTTATTAAAAAAATTTCCAAAATAACAAAACCGCTAACCCACCTCGTGGAGAAGGAATCTCCTTTTATTTTTGATTCCGACTTCATAGAGGCATTTAATATTATTAAAGAAAAACTTATCAATGCTCCAATTCTGGTGGCGCCAGATTGGTCCCTTCCGTTTGAGATTATGTGCGATGCAAGCGATATCGCGGTGGGAGCCGTACTTGGCCAACGTGTTAATAATTATTTTCATCCCATCTAATACGCATCTCAAACGCTCACAGCCGCACATGCTAATTACACTACGACGGAAAAGGAACTTCTCGCCGTCGTCTTTTCAATCGATAAGTTTAGGCCCTACGTAACACTTTCAAAAATTATCGTTTTTACCGACCACTCTGCCCTAAAATATTTATTATCAAAAGTAGACGCAAAGCCCAGCTTGCTTCGTAGGATCCTCCTTTTACAGGAGTTCGACTTAGAGATCCGGGACAAGAGGGGGGCTGAAAATTTAGCGGCCGACCACCTCTCTCATTTAGACCGCCCCGTCGCGGAAGCGCTCGTCAAACTAGAAATAGACAATAGATTTCCCGAGGAGCGCCTCCTTACTATTTTTAATTTAAATAAAACTTCTCCCCCACCTTGGTTCGCGGATTGCGCCAACTATTAAGTTGCGTGGGTCCTTCCAAAACACTTTTCAAAACAGCAAAAGAAGAAATTCTTTTCTGATTTGAAAAATTACTTTTGGGAAGACCCCTTTCTCTTTCGCATCTGCGCGGACCAAGTGGTACGGAGATATGTTTCAAGCGAGGAGTGTGCGCAAATTCTGCGACACTGCCACGAAGGGCCGGCCGGGGGGCATTATCAAGGCAACCGGACCACGCTGAAAGCGCATGAGGCGGGCTTTTATTGGCCCACTCTTTTTAAAGATGCTCACAATTATGTGAGCACGTGCGATAGCTGTCAGCGGTCGGGTAACATCTCTCGTCGTGATGAGATGCCCCAAAATTGTATTTAGAATGCGAAATCTTCGATTTATGGGGCATAGACTTCGTAGGCCCCTACCTCCCTCTTATACTAATCGCTATATTTTAGTGGCGGTCGACTACGTATCTATGTGGGTGGAAGCGCAAGCTCTCCCCACTAACGATGCGAGAGTCGTCGTCAAATTTCTAAAAAAATTATTTTCTCGCTTCAGTACGCCCCGCGCAATAGTAAGTGATAGGGGTACGCACTTTTGCAACGCCCAGTTTGCAAAAACATTATCTAAATATGACGTTACGCACAAGCTCGCCAGCGCCTATCACCCCCAAACTAGCGGCCAAGTAGAGGTAGTTAATCGAGAGATTAAGTGTATATTAGAAAAACCATTTCGACGAATAGGAAAGATTGGTCTTTAAAACTCGACGACGCGCTGTGGGCGTATCATACGACGTACAAGACCGCCAACGATTGTACGTCCTATCGATTAGTCTACGGCAAGGCGTGCCATTTGCCCGTAGAGTTAGAGCACCGTGCATTTTGGGCTTTAAAACTTTTAAACCTCGATCCGAACTTAGCGGGCGAATCTAAAAAATTCCAATTAAACGAGCTTGATGAATGACGTGCAAATGCTTATGAGAGTAATAAATTTTATAAAGAGCGTTCTAAGTTCAATCACGATCGAAAAATTAAACTTCCAAAAACATTTGCGCCAGGCGATCTTGTCCTTATTTTTAATTCACGCCTTCACCTTTTTCCGGGTAAGCTAAAATCCAGGTGGTCCGGTCCCTTTGAAGTCAAAGAAGTCTGGCCATATGGCACCGTTCTTATTTTCCACCCCGAAAAAGGCGAGTTTAAAGTCAACGGTCATCATTTTAAACTTTACTTGGCGGGCGATCCGATGGACGGTAAACTCGAATCTTTACCCCTCCCCAACATCTAAAAGGCGCTAAAGTAGCCAAGTTACGCGACGGTAAACAAAGCGCTCGTGGGAGGCACCCCATATTTATCTAATATTTTTACCTTTTTTTTGTCTACTTTATTTTTGCAGGGTCTTCTTGCATTTTCTCGTCTTTAATTTTTTACAAACTGCATTTTCTTTTTTTTTACTTCTTCATACTTAAATTACAACATTGGGGACAATGTTAGGTTTTAAGTATGGGTGTCTCTTTTTCCAAAAAAAAATCTAAAAACCACAAAAATAAAAAAAAATTATTTCATACTTTGTAAATATTTAGAAAAATAAAAAAGAAATTCTAAAAACCACAAAAAAAAATTATTTCATACTTTGTAAATATTTACAAAAATCCACAAAAATTCTAAAAATAAAAAAAAGAATATTTCATACTTTGTAAATATTTTGAAAAAAAAATAAATTTTTTTTCCAAAAACCCCAAAATCCAAAAAAAAAATGATAAAATCCTAAAAATATAATAAAAACCCTACTTAGCATTGTATTTTTCGAAATTAGTTTGAGTTTATTTATAAACATTTTTCATTATTTTTTATTTGCCAAAACCCTTATTCGTATCATGGTTTGTAAGATTTAGATTCATGGAATTTTAGTTGTAAATAATATATTGTGTTTTTAATTTAATTTGAGAACAAATTTTTTAGCACTACTTCATGTTTCCCCTAAATAGCTTCTTGTTGTATTATTTTGGCAGACCTTCTTTAGACTTTAATTATTCCTACTCCAAACTTGTGAAACTTTAGGAATGTTTTACACCTACTAAAACTTACTCTCAAAAATTTTCTTAATTTAGAAAATCTAGAAATTTCAAAACCCCTTACCTATTATTTAAATTTCCTTGGTAATTTCATTTAAAAGATCTTATGTCAATGGGAATAAGATTTTATTCCGTAAACATAGGCACCCAATTAATTAAAGGAAAAGATCTTATGTCAATGGGAACAAGATTTCGTTCCGTAAACATAGGCATTGGGTATTTTTGAAGGGAAAAAAATAATATGGGAATAACATTTCGTTCCCCTATCCAAAAAACAAATATTAAGTGGGGTGAGAAGATAAAATTAAACACCCCCAAATCAAAAGTCTCTTCTCCTACCATGCTCCCCTACCCCCAGGCAATCAAATTGAAAACTAGATATAAATAAAAAAAATTGAGAGAGCATAATTAGTAAGTTTTAATTATTCTCAAAAATTTCTTAAAAAAGTTAAAGTTCTTATAATTCTATTCTAATCATGGTGCTAATTATTACAATTATTTAGGTCGCTTCTTAGCTAACTTTAGAAGTCTTGTTGGCTAAATATTTTTCGCTCTTTTTAAATCTTTTTCACAATATAGGACTTACCTCTTTAAATCTCCTAAATTTATTTCAAGCTTACTTTTCGATTAAATAATTTTTTGGTAAATTATAAGTTCTATTAGTGTCTTATAAGTATATCTTACTTTTGCTCTGGAATAGCAAAAGCTTAAGTAAGAGGGTATTTGATGAATAATAAATTATGCATATTTTTAGTATAGTTTTTAGCATAATTTTGGGTAATATTGTATATATTTCATATAAATTATTGAACAAATAATTTGTTTTAGCTAATTTTTATATTTTTATATCTATTTGTAAATAGGAACTATTTAAGTATGTAAATATATATATATATATATATATATATATATACGAGTGACAGTGCACGGGGGGCCCCCCGTGCGGGCAACATTTGTCGTGGTGGCGACATTTGTCGTGGATGGTGACATTTGTCGTGGGGGCGACATTTGTCGTGGAGGGTGACATTTGTCGTGATGGACGACATTTGTCGTGGGGGCGACATTTGTCGTGGAGGGCGACATTTGTCGTGGATTGCGTCATTTGTCGTGGGTGGCGACACTTGTCATTGAGGGGCGACATTTGTCGTGGGGGTGACATTTGTCGTGGGTGGCGACATTTGTCGTGGGGGCGACATTTGTCGTGGAGGGCGACATTTGTCGTGATGGACGACATTTGTCGTGGGGGCGATATTTGTCGTGGAGGGCGACATTTGTCCTGATGGACGACATTTGTCGTGGGTGGCGACATTTGTCATTGAGGGGCGACATTTGTCGTGAGGGTGACATTTGTCGTGAGGGCGACATTTTTTATGGGGGGCGACATTTGTCGTAGGGAGCGACATTTGTCGTGTGGGGAGAGACATTTGTCGTGGGGGAGACATTTGTCGTGGGAGGCGACATTTTTCCTTTGGATGCGACAAATGTCGTGGGTGGCAACAAATATTGTTGGAAGCAATGTTTTGTCATAGGACGCAACATTTATCATGGGAGGTGACATTTGTACCCCGACCGTGACAGTACCTCGACCACAACAGTCGCTACGCCCGTTTCGATGCGTTGCTGCGGGCTTCGCCCGTAACCAAGCGGGCTTTGCCCGCTTGGCATTCAAGCAGGCTGCGCCCGCATCTGTCATGGGCGGTGTCATTTGTCATGGGCGGTGATATTAGTCATGGGTGCGACATTCGTCGTGGGGCCGACATTCGTTGTGGGGACGACATTCGTCGATGGGGCGACATTCGTTGTGCGGGCGACATTCATCGTGGGGGCGACCATCATCATGGGGGCGACCTTCGTCGTGGGGGCGATATTCGTCGTGGGGGCGACATTTGTACTGTGAGCGACATTTATCGTGGGGAAGACATTTATTAGATTTAGAAGATATTTATTTATTTTGTTAAAAGAAAGGATGCCAGGAATTATCGAAAGAAACATAGTAATAACATAGGGAATTGTTTTATCGCAGCAAGATCTTTATAATACCATAATATTAGATATAGGGAATTATTTAATCGTAGCAAAGCTGATATTAGTCCGTTTGACGAACGGGAGACCGCGTTCGTCGAACGGGGCTCCGTTCGACGAACGGGAGCCCGTGTTCATCGAACGGGGCTCCGTTCGACGAACGGGAGCCCGCGTTCGTCGAACAGGGCTCTGTTCGACGAACGGGAGCCCACGTAGTCTGAATGCGGTGATAAATTTTATAAATGTTAAATCTTGAATCTACTCACCACCTAATGTATTAGTCTTTCAATAATTTGATCAAAAATCTCCAATTGTGGCTTCATGTTAAGGAGCTATAAAACAAATACCATAAAGGAACCCAATTAATCATCAGTATTAAACATTCATCACAATAAATTTTGGCATGTGAGTGCAAACTCTTATAAAATTACATTGAGTGGCCAAAGTTCATTGAGTGGCCTTTAGAGATCCTGTTTCCACCAAAGATGAATCAAATAAACCAATAAATCGCATGGCAAGGATATCAATCTTAAAGTTTCTCAATCTGGAAGCATATTTGCATGGCAAGGATATCAATATATAGATCACCTGGAAGCATATTTGCAATGATATTAATAACAAAAACTTGCATTTGTTCATGACATCACCTAACTAAAGCCTGATCCATATTTACAGATCATCTGGAAGCATATTTGCACTTGATGAACATTCATCAATCATTCTGATGCATGCATTCATGACAAAATGTATTCCACTATAGTCTGAATGTGGTGATGTCATGAATGCATGCAGTGATCTATAATCATGAATGCGGTTCTGATGCCAACATCGTTCATATATCTAATCCATCCAAAACCTGGTTCTAGAAAATGATAAATAAAAATCAAATGGCAGATTATTGACTTTGTAAGATAGAGAACTATATAATTTTATCAATAAATATCGCAGTATCCGGCCAAGTTGTTCGATTAAAAAAATTATGAAAGTGTTTTGTGACAATTGGTAAGACCCTACATTGCAAATAGCAAGCAATATCTTTCAAATTGTATATCATATAAAGCAATGCAAATAGAATGGAGGACATCATATTCTCTCAATAAGGGACTGAAACTGGCATATTATGACAATAACCACAAAAGAAATTCCTGGTAATGCAAAAGAGGGATAATAAGGAGTAGATTTCATTAAATGAAAATATAACTAAAACAAAAATGAATCTAATTATACTCATGAATTCATGCTATAGTGGAATACATTTTGTCATTTCTGTACATGATGCATACATTTATGTATACATTTCACTGCATGCATTCATGACATCACCTAACTATAGTCATTTTACTCATTTCAGTTTCATCTCTAAAATGCATTCCAGCTATGAGTGCATGCAATCATGCACTCAGGCTGACGTTCCAAGTCAGAGAGTGGACAATGCAAGAGGATGTATGTTAATAGAAATGCTAATTGTTTACATATATACCTTATGAAGAGCCGTGGTCGATGCTAGGACGCCGGGGGCAGCTTTCAATATGTAGCCCTCTTCCAAGCAGTTGAGATAAAATCAAAAAAATGAAACCAAAAGCTGAAATTAGTTGATTGAGGGTTGAGAGCAGACATTTGTTTGTTGTGAACTTGGAGGTAGAAAATTGTATGTGGCTGATTCAGCTGAAAGCTGTGAGAGTTGAAATCAAAATGTCTGTGAAGATGATTTTATTGACTGGAAGAGTGTTGCAACTTCAAAAAACATAGCATATTAATTTCTATATTTCCAAGCGAATTTCATAATGGACATGGAAAGTTGATAAATAAACATATGCATGAACAAAGTCATTTCATAATTAGATGCATGAACAAAGTCATTTCATAATTAGATGCATGAACAAAGTCATTTCATTATTAGATTTATAATCACTCTAATCGAAGCCCCAAACTCCTCTCTAAGACATTTGTAATTTAAGCCCCAAACTATAATCTAACATGAACGCCCATGATCCTTTTCACCACGGATCATCTTGCAACATGCTTCTTTAAAGAAAAATAGAAGGTTTAGTCAGTAATAAGATATTGTTGGAAAGAATATGCAGTAGTTCCACCAAAAAAAATATAGTAAAATGTATTTGTCGTGCAAAACTCCAATCCTCCTCAAATAAGTAAATTCTTTGAGTATATCTTCTCAATTTTAATATATCACGCAATTAAAATGTATGCTTGAAAATAATAAAAACCTTGCACAATAAACATGAATCTTTGTGCACAATGTCCGGCCGACGATCGACTCCAATTCTCTGAAGATGTAGATTGCATCACAGCAAGATTTTCTTTCCCATTTTGTAATCCATGATAATGTTTGGTAGAGCGCCGCAATCAAAAGTACCTCATTCTCAAATGTGTTTTCAATTGAAGTTGAAGTGTGCTTTTTAGAGCTATAGTAAAATCCCATGCTGGGATTTTTTTTGTGAAAACATCAATTAAAAAACCAAATTAGCTCACAATTAGAGAGAAAATTGAACATCAATTGAAAAATAAGGAGCATCTAAAGAACCAAATTAGCTCACAATTAAGCAAAAAATTCAAATCAATTAAAAAAGCATAATTTACACATTAACAATGATTACAGAGGATTTCTGAATGGTTTAATGAGGATAAAGCAACATAGATACCACCATGTACTTTCTGAATAATAAAGCATAGCAATAATTTATCTTAGGAAATAGAAACCATGAGTTATGAATGCATGATTACTTACAATGGTGCGTGGAGGGGTAGGTAGTACACTGAAGGCCCTTTTCTATTTCATTAACCAGGTTCTAGCTGCAAGTGAACTCAATAAGGGGAAGGTGTGCATAAGCGAAGGGAGAAGAAAATGGCAAGGTGTTGCATACCTGGGTGGAGTCGATGAGGTGGGAATCGAGCAAATTAAGGATGACCTGGAGAAAATATTCAGAGAAATACAGAGAAATTTATCAGAGAAGGACAATATGCTTGATTTCGAGAGGAGCATTTTAGTAATGCTTGAGCAGAAGAGGATTTCAGTAATGGTTGAGGAAGACATTACCTGAATGAGAGAAGGTGTAGACCTCGATTGAAGGTGATGGCTGAAAACTCAGCTAACATGCGATGCCCTAGCTGAAGAACTTTGTTGGAGCAGAAGAGGAGTTCAATAATGGTTGATTCAGAGAAGAGGAGGAAGACAGTGTAAGCAATAGAGTGGGAAGAAGAAATGAGAACCAAAAGAAAAGGAAAGTTACCTAGATAGCACCTGTGCATCACCGTCTGGAGCGCGGAGGAAGGAGTTCGGTGCTGTTGAGATCGGTCGAGGAAGTAGGAATCGCGAAGATGCGTCTCCGTCTGGATCAAGGTAGAACCGATGGAGCGAGGTAGAAGTGATGTAGCCGTCGAGAAGGTGATCCAGCAAGAAGCTGAGGCATTGCTGTTCCGTCGAGGAGATGGGGCCGGTTTGAAGAGGTTGCGTGGCTGAGAATGGCGAGCGGGAAGTCTAGGAACGACGAAGAAGAAGGGATCGGGAGAAGAGCGAGGGTTTCACGGGGCAGAGGCGTGGCTATCATAGGGTTAGAAATAGGGTTAGAAGAGCGCGAAAATAAGCTACGCGAGCGGGAGGATTTCAAAATAAAGCGACGGAGAAGAGATCCGACGGTGTGATGCTTCATTTGAAGGGCGTGGATTAAAAGTAAGTCTCACATAGTTACCTGTATTTCTTAGCCATGATATATCTTTATAAATTAGTATAGATAAAGTATTTAAATATATATATAAATAATTATTGAATATAATTAAGTTAGTTATTAAAAAGTGTATTAATATAAAAATTTTGTGAATGTATATACATATAATAATATAGTAGTATAATATAATAATAACATAGTAATAATAATGTATATATTATAAATATAATGAAATATATATGTATATATAATATAATAAACATAATTTATATAAATCTGCAGGCGTTCGACGAAAGGCGCCCTGCGTTCGACGAAAGGCGCCCTGCGTTCGACGAATCTTCCCCGCCCTGCGTTCAACGAATCCTTTCCGCGGCATTCGACGAACTCTCCCCGAGCGGCGTTCGATGAACACTCCCCATGCTGCGTTCGACGAACCCCGTGCTGCGTTCGACGAACTCTCCCCGAGCGGCGTTCGACGAATCCCTCTCTGCTTCGTTCGACGAACTCTCCATTGCGTTCGACGAAATCTCCGCTGCGTTCGACGAACTCCCCGGAGTGTTTGATGAACTCTTCGCTGAGATTAGCCTGCCCGCTGAGACCAGACCAGTGCTCAAGTCAGCTTGCCACTCTCTCTGCGTTCGATGAACTCTCTCTGCATTCGACGATTCCCTCTCAGTCCAGGCATTCGACGAATCTCAATCCACCCCGCCAGCTTCCAGCTACTATTCGCACCCTAACCCGCCAGCTCTCCTTCCAGCAAGCTTGTCCAACACACTCTCCTTCTAGAACCTCCAGCTGCTTCCCACTAAATCCATAAATATCCTTCTTTTTACTAATTGCAGCCCACCTTCTTGTCTATAAATAAGGGGGCACCTCCCTTGTTTTAAAGGTTCATAAAAATTAGAACCTAAGTAAGAGTTTTTGAGTTTTTCTTGAGTGTTCTAGTGAGTTTTATTTTGTGAGTGTTTGTGATTCTTTTTATGTATTTCCTTGCTCTTGTTTGAGCTTCTCAAGTTTAGACTTTCTTTAAAAAGTTGTAATATGAATATATATTTATAAGAAAGTTTTCTTTTCTACTTGTTCTTGCTATTCTTGTTGTTCTTCTTATTTTTCTTGTTCTTCTTTTCTTATTGTTGTGTGTGTGAGTGTATGAGTGTAAATTTTATTTCTTTTTTTTTTATTTAGTTTTTCATTTATTGTAAGTGTGTGTGTGTGTAGGTGGATAAATTTTGTTTTTATTTTTATTAACTTAGATTTTAATTTAGCGTAGTTTTTATTATTGTCCTGCATTTATTTCCCCTCTACCCGTTCCGGTAGAGATTGCTTTTATTTCCCGTCTACCTGTTTGGGTAGAACTTGCACAGCATTTATTTCCCCTCTACCCGTTCGGGTAGAGATTGCTTTTATTTCCCGTCTACTCGTTTGGGTAGAACTTGCACCGCATTTATTTCCCCTCTACCCGTTTCGGTAGAACTCGCTCACGCATTTACTTCTCCTCTACCCGTTCGGGTAGAGATTGCAATTTATGTCCTTTAATTTCTGTCATTTCTATTCCATAGAGTGCATATGTTTTTAATTTAGTGTGCACCTATTTTTCCTTATAATTGTTTCTTTGTTTTCGCTAACACACGTAGTCGCTTAATTATCATCGTCATCGCTCTTTTAACTTTATAAAATTAATCACTCGTTTCATTGATAAAATAATAACGTTCTTAAAAAGTAAAAATAATCAACAAGATCCAGAAAAATACGACCTTGATATTGTCTATAAAATATGCTATACAATACGCGATAAGGTGCGCTTGCCTTCGTCGAAAGATTAGTTTGGATAAACAAATTCAAAAACTTGCAAAACTCTCTCCTTTTTTATTTACATATTTAGAGAATTCGGCGTCGTAGCCGGGGCTTAATCGTCGATATTTCGAAAGAAGAAAATACTGTTACTTCTATTCCTCGAAATAGGATAACGATTAGTTTCTCGAAGTCGGAGTACTCGCGAAACTCCTCGAAAACGCCCGCCTAATTCTAATCACATCACGAAAAGGTTTTGCAAAGCTTTTAAATTTTAAACCATCAAGTATCTATGTTATTACTTGATATCCAATATCATGAACTATGAGACTTAGTCAGCCAACCAATATTATATTCTTGATGTATCATTATTGTCCAGTTCTATAATGATACCATAACTAAGGACAATTTAGGAATAATATTCAAATTAAACATAGGATTACATATTCAAGTCATGCTGTTGAAGCATGGAAAATCCCGGCTCCAAATATTCCGATCAAGACAACCCAAGGTTACTGATTCGTCGATCCAACTCTACGGATCGAAGGGCAAGGGAAAAAGTGACTAAGAGAACTCGAAAAGGATCCTCGGTGCTACGGTGGTGAAGTCCCACCATGTAGCCAAAAGTTTAGAAGAAACTTCCCCTCCAAAACAAAAATGGTCTAGCAGGGTACGTTCTAACAACCGGGAATAATGGCGCACTATGAACTCGGTTTCCATTAGGGGCAAGGAATAAGTAGACCTCCACTTTTCACCGGAATAAACTATAACTACAAGAGAACGCAAATGCGTTACTTTCTAATTAATTTAGATTTAGACATCTGGGCTAGTGTTGAAACCCCGTATACTACTCCTACTTATGTTTTTGGAGAAGTAAACATGGAAAATCCATTAGATAGATCGGATGATGGGGATAAAAATAAATGTAAAATAATGCTGAAGCAATGAATGCCTTATTTTGTGCATTATATATGACTGAATTTAATCGAGTTTGTGCTTGCAAAACTGCTTATGACGTTGGGAATTTACTAGAAATAATGCACGAGGGTACTTTACAAGTTAAGGACTCAAAACTATTCCAACTGGAATTGGAGATTGAAAGATTCAAAATGGATCCAGACGAGGATGTTGACTCGATGTACACACATTTCACCAAGATCGTAAACGCCTCAAAGATTCTTGGAAAAACCTTCTCAAACCGTGACTTGGTGAGGAAGATCCTTCGATCTCTCCCTCCGAAGTTCAATCCATAGGTGACGACTATTTTTGAATCGCATGATCTAATATGGCTCCAGATTGAGAGCCTCATTGGGAATCTCAAAACCCATGAGGTAGAACTGAAAATCCAAGATGAAGAATACAAAAAAGAGCCAAAGAAGAAAGCCTTGGCACTAAAGTCAAGGATATTTGATGACGACAAGAAAGAGGACGAGGAGAGTCTCTTTGTGAAAAATTTCACAAAGTTCATGAAGAATCCAGAAAGGAGGAACACCTTCCGTAAGTATTTCCGAAAAGGCTCATCTTCCAAAAGAGAGAAGAAGGAGAACTCATGCGACGACGATGATAAGCGACCTCCTCCCGAGTGCTTCCACTGCAGGAAGATCGGGCACATAAGAAGTCAATGCCCAAAGTACTTAAAAGAACAAAAAGAAAAGTGGCATAACGGAAGAGAAAAGAAGAAGGTTCTGAAGGCTGCAACGTGGGATGACTCTTCATCTGAAAGTTCAAACAAGTCAACTTCAAGTGATAGTGATGAGGCAAATCTTTGCCTCATGGTGAGAAGCCATGAATCAACGGACGACGATTGCAGTGTCCAAAGCGACACTGAGGTAACCATTACTACTTATGATAATCTTTATATTGAGTACATGAAAACATGCAAATTTTTTAGTAAGAGTCTAAAAGATCTTGATCTTCTTAAACCTGAAAATAAAATTCTTTTAAAACAAAATCTAAAATTAAATAAGGAAATAAAAGCTTTAGGAAAAGAGATAGGGTCTTGCCAAAAAAATGATCATAACTTAGCAAGGACAAAAGAACAAGAAAATGATATTTCTAAGGCTCTCTCCAATATCGAATCTCTCACAAAACAAAAGGTAGACTTAGAAAGAAGTTTAAAAATCTCTCTTTCTCAAATAGAAAATGAAAAGAAAAATTTCACAAATAAGTGTGGAAATTTTTTAAGTGAAAACTTCGCCTTAAAAGCCCGAATCAATGATATTAATATGGCAATAAACAAATTCAGGGTTGGCCAAAAATTGATGGACAGGATTTTGGGAAACCAGTGCCATGGTTCTGCAAAGTTTGGGTTGGGGTATGGTTCGGAAAGCTACCGACCAGCTCTAGAAGTTGGGTGCGCTCTAGAACATGGTGCGCTCTGGGACTTGGGCGCTCTGGAAGTTGGGTGCGCTCTGAAACTTGGCGCGCTTTGGGACTTAGCATGCTGTGGAACTTGGGCGCGTAAGTTACTAGATGGCCTTTGGAATGCTTGAAGGAGGACAATGATCTTCATCTGTCTTTGATGTGCTTGAAGATTCCTTCAAGCATGACTTTGAAGAGGAGGGAGACCATCAAGAGAGCTCTCTCTCTTGAACTTAGGTGGAAGGAGGAGGAGAATAAGGTGGAGAAAATAGAAGCCTTGGGGTTCAATTTTTAGGCCCCAGAGGTGGTTACGGTGGTTATGCGGATAATCGCAGGCCGTAACCACCATAATAACTAAAAGCATGCCAATTCTATAAGAATTATGATGCACATTAATTAGATATTTCTCTAAGCGCAAACCAATGTAGATCCGGATATTTTCACCTGCCGACTATGGATGGTTTCACTGACGGTTTTGTGGGTGGTTGCCTACTAATCGGAAGGTGGAGAATGCAATAGGACGATCAGATGGAGGCGGACATTGGCCAGCAAGGAGACCAAACGATGAGGAGAGATGGCCGATCGATGAGGAGGGGAGGACGGCCAGAAGGGAGACCGACCCAGAGTGTCCAGCCGGGAAGAAGCCTGACCCCGAGTGTTGGGAATTGTTGGGAACAGTGCCCAGCAGTGTTCCTTATTTGAAGAAGTGCTCAGTTCAATGATAAGTACAAGGTGTATTTAATGTCATATCTAGTTCATGCTTGTAGAGATCAGGCAATATGTCCAGTAATTCAATAACTTGCCTAAGTACAATATCATCGAAAAAGACTGGACATATCGTCGACAAGTGTATGCATGTCGTTGAAATGATATGCAGAGCAAAGCAGAGTGATCATATCCGCTATCGTCGAGACAACATGCATATGATAATATCATTGTGACAGCAACACTACACCAACTCACAATGATATCAGAAAGCCGAGATGAGGAAGAAGACTCAAGCACAAACACAAGACAAGATGCCGGCGATATTGTCGAAAAGAAGCCTTGACGTCGATAGGGCTAAGTCAGAACGAATATCATCGTAAAGAAGCAGTGACGTCGATAAGGCTAAGGAAGAACAAATATCATCATAAAAGAGGCATGTCGTCGATAAGGCTGAACAAGACAGGTATCGTCGTAAAGAAGCCATGTCATTGAAAAGGCTAAGTAAGACTTATGTCAATGATATCGTAGTAAAGAAGCCTTGACGTCAAGAAGACTAAAAAGGTCATATGAAGACAGAAAGTTGCTAAAGAATGGTCTATCGACATAATATTTATTATGTCATCGACAAGATAAGGTGGTCACAACGATATCAAGCAATCAAGAAGATTATGTCGACATCAGTTAGATGACTTCAGGTCGTCTTAAGTGCAAGTGCAGAAGGGATGTCCCGTGTCATCGAGATATCTCTATCTGAAGAAGAGAGAAGGAGATTTGAAGATCTGTCCAAGTCCAAGATAACGACAAGTCCTGTCATCGAGATATTGTCCATGTCATCGTATCCATGAAAACATCATCGAGATAGATTCAAGAATGCTAGATGCACTGTCAGCATTTAATGACGCCGCCTGATTGTCCAATCAGCGCGTGCTCTTGAGGTATGGGCATTTGTCAGTAAAGGACATCATAAATGACCGTTATGCGGCTCCTCCGTCCTATAAAAGGGAACAATGATGCCCTAAAGAAATGAGAGAACAAAGAAATGAAAAAGTATCCCGCTGAGCAATACTACAAGTTGCAGAGAAGAATCAAGAATAAGAAGAGGAGAACAAAAACGCTCATCTAGTGTTCTCCAAGTAGCATTCAAGCTACATTGACTGATAAGATTCATTCAAATCAAGAAGCCAGTCAACATCAGGCAAAAGAAAAAGGTTTGAAGAAGATCTGTGCTACCAACGCGTACATCTGAAGCATCTTCTTCAAGACAAGAAGCCGATCTCCATCAGGCAGAAGAATTTATATTGTATTTATTTCTTATAAAGGCTTGCGGGCCAAAACTGTAAGATCTATTTTCAGATCTAAGTGTCAAGCTTGAGGGCTTGAAATATATGAGGCTTGAGGGCTAGGGTAGAGGACTTGCGGGTCCAAACGGGTCGAGCTTGCAGGCTCGGGTGCAGTGAAGGGGCTTGCGTGCCTAGGCTGCAGGGCTTGAGGGCCTGAGTGTCGAGCTTGCAGGCTCAGGTGCAGTGAAGGGGCTTGCGGGCCTAGGTTGTGGGGACTTGCGGGACCGTGTTGTAGGGCTTGCGGGCCGGAAACATTGGCGGAGTTTGCCGAGCCTAGCACACTGCTAGGCAGGCGCAGAGGGAAAGAGGACTACTAAAGACACCCTGTCTTGAGGAACCACTATAAGTCTTTGTGTGTTTTCTGTGTTGTTCCTTTCAATCTCTAAATCTATTAACCAGAAAACAAGAACACCAAAAGGGGAATAAAACAATTTGAAAAACCTATTCACCCCCCCCCCCCTCTAGGTGATAAGTCAACACCCAATAACTAACAGGAATATTGCCCTCAATGTTCCCTTGATTTGAAGAAGCATCACTCACAATGCTAAGTACATATTGTATTTGATAAACCCTATTTTGCATCAGGAATATGCAGGGTTAAGACATTCCAAGCATTGGAATAAGGTCAGGGGTTTGCTGTCAAAATAGCTGAGAAGAACTCACTGTCTCAGCAGAACCGCTGAGACGAGGCCAGACGCCGCTGAGAAGGAGTCTGCCTCAACTGAGCTGCAGATAGACCAAATCCGCTTAGAAGACTATCCGTCTCAGTTGATCCGCTGAGACCAAGACAGCTATACTGCTGAGACGGAAGTTTGTCTCAGCCCAACCGCTGAGACAGATTCAAATCAGAAAGACGACCCTGGGGGGACTTACTTTAGGCGCAAACAACTGTAAAGGGAAGACAAAGTTTTCTAACCTCTTACAAAGTGTCAGGGCCCCTTCCTAAGAGCCGTTGAAGACAAATGAAGTATACAAGAACAAGTTAGGGGACTTTCAGAACCACCTATTGTTGTGCTGAAAAGAAGTGAGCCATTATCACTGTTCCATTGACGGCTTTCAAGATTTCTGTCCATATGCTAACTGAACCAGCTTAAAGAAAAAGGAGAGAAGATAGCTCTTCTATCCAGAAGAGCAAGAAAATCTTTACTCCTTTACTGAAGAGAAGGATCAGAAAGAAGCAAGGATGGAAGACTTCATTCAACCCAGCTTCAAAGTAGCACCAGCTATGCAGGAACAACAGAGGACTACATACTACTGTTGTTAACTATTGTAAGCTAAACATTTACTCATTGTAGGAATTGTGGAGTTCTGAGCTTGTAAGGAACATTTCCTAAGTTTGTAGGTTTGTTGAACCTGAGCTATAAGGCACTTTGCCTGAGTTTGGTAGGGCTGTTGAGCCTGAGCTGTAAGGAATTTTGCCTGAGAAGGAGGGCTTCTTGATATTCCTGAGGTAGGAGATAAAGAAGATCTCTGAGCTGTAGGAGTGGGAGCACTCTGAGTTAGTAGGATAGTTAGGCCTGAGGTAGGGCTTGGAGCAAGCCTGAGAGATCCTGAGGGGTCTGTGGTGTAAGATCTATGAGCTGAGATTGGTGGAGTTTGCCTTGTATAGCACACTTTTAGAAAGGTGTAGAGGGAAAGTGGACTACCCATAGACACACTATCTTGGGGAATCACTATAAACAACTGTGTGTTTTCTGTGTGTTCTTGAGCTTTTATTTACTACTCCTTAACTACTAGAAATAATTAAGTAAAACTCAAAGAGACCTATTCACCCCCCCCCCCCCCCCCCCTCTAGGTGAATTAGACTACATACCTATAAACTCTCATGTGGTGTCAGAGAGAGGTTGGTCAAAAAGAACATAAGAGTCTGACCATATCCTACATAGGTGTAGTCAAATCTGAATCCAATGGCTACCAATGGAGTTCAGAAGGAGATGGGGTCAATGAAGCTGCCAATATGCAAAAAGGAGACCTTTGGCATTTGGAAGCAAAGGGTTAGGCTTTTCATGGAGGCCTCAGACCCTAGGATTTTTATCACTGCCCAAGAGTGTCCCTTTGTTGTCACAAAGCCCTCCACTATTGATCCTACTAGATAGGCAGCCAAGTCATACACTGAAATGATAAGGGATAAGATTGCATTGGCAAAAGAGCTCAAAATATTATAGACAATGCAATTGATGATTGCACTTTCCAAAACTTGGTACACTGTGAGACTGCCAAGGACATGTGGGAGACACTAATATTGTACATGGAAGGGACTGAGGAAGTGAGGGATGATAGAAAATCCCTCCTTAATCAGGTGTATGAAGCCTTCAGGCAACAAAGCCTGGAATGCATAGTTGATTTCTATGAAAGATTCTTCAGGATAGTGAATGAGTTGAGGACCTATGAAAGGACCTTCACTCACTATGAGCTAAATGACAAATTCCTAAGATCTCTAACAAGAGATTGGAATACCAAGATCTGTGCCATCAGGGAGGTAGAAAGCTGGGTGAGACTCCTCCCCATAGACTATTTGGAAAGTTGCTCTCCTATGAGATACATCTATCTGCTAGGAAGGAGGAGGACACTTCCTCCAGGCCTCATGCAAGGGAGAGGACTGTGACCCTCAAGGCTAAGGGATCCAAGAAGAGCAAGGCAAGGATGCCTACACCTCCAAGAAGGGCCGTTGGGTCAGAAAATTCAGAGCCCAGCTCATCAGATAGCAGTTCTTCTGATGAGGAGTTTGATGCCTTCTCAAGGCATTTTAAGAAGATGATGTGGAGGAAGCAGTGGAAGAATAAGCCTTCCTCTTCCTCACATCCCAGGAATGATCTCAACAGATCAGACAAGCAACACCCCAAAGTGGACAGGTATGATTCTAAACATGTTAAACATGTTTCAAATAATGTGATTTGTTACTACTGCAGCAAGCCTGGACATGTCATTGCTGACTGTCCAGTCAAGAGGAAGTAGAAGGGTGATAACAAATCTCATCACCAAAAGGGAAGGAAGGGTGAAAAATCCTTCCTAGCTAACAAGGAGAAGATCTATAGTGAATTTGAGTCATCATCCTCAGATTCAGATGAAAAAGAAAAAGCCTATATTGGGTTGTTTATAGCTGGAGAAGATGAGGACATTCCTGCTGCAATGGTGGGCATCAGGGCCTCTCTATCACACTCTGACAGTGACATAGAGGAGGATGAAGAAGCTAGAGAACATCATGGCTTGATGGCCATAACTGATGATGATGAAAATAGTCAGGCCAATCCTGACAAGGTATCAATCCCTCTCAATCCTTTTTCTGATTATGAATCAATGCCAGACTCTGAAGCATGCTCATCAATTGATGAAAATGATTCAGAATCTGAAGTGGATGTCAATCAATTGATTGACAAGTATGATACTTTATTGGATGCTCCGAAAAAGAGCAAGAAGCTGGCCAAGAGGCAAGCTCAAGAAATTGCTTCCCTTAAGATGGTTAAGCAAGATTGCACTAAGTCACCCAACATGGTGGCTCAGATGAGTAGAGATATAGGCCAACTAAACAGGATAACAATTGTCCAATTGATCACCATTTCCCAAAAGAATAAGGTCATCGAAGACCTTGAGGAGAAGCTTCTCAAAGAGAAGAGCTTAGTGGCTCAATTCTCCAAGCCCAAATCAGTGCTACCAATCATTGACACCTTTTCTCCTCAAACTAATAGGAGAGGGCTATGGTTCAATAAAATGGAAGTGGGTGAAAGGAGTGGAGAAAACAGCAAGGCTAAGACTAAGCCTCATACCACCTTTCAAAAGGTATTACATCCCTCCAACAGGTATGACCATGACATCATGTATGGTCATTGGAAGAATGGGATGAAGGAAGACACTCCTTCCCATATTTGGAAGAAAGGGCATGTGGATGAATGCTATTAAGGCTCCCCATGAAGAAATCCAAATGGCCCATTCTGGACCATTTGTCTTTGGTAATTCAGCTCTTCATTCAAGAAGAAGGAAGCAAGCTCTTCGATGTCCATTCGAGCAAAGCACTTGGCTGCTGTCAAACCTGAAGACAGGCCTAACAGCTCAGTGTTTGATGCCATCAAATCTTACCTAGCTTCTAAGCCAAGGCAAGTTGATGTCATTAAGACAAAGACTGCTAAGAATAACCACAGGTTAACCTTCAGCTAGATCATTGCTGAAAGGAACAAGAAGAATGTTGTTGTCTCCCCTCCTGAACACAGGCATATTACTACTCCTTCCACCTTAAGGAATGTTCAGAAGAGAAGCTACAACATTCATGAATGTTGGTGTTGTGGTAAGGTGGGACACCTTGCCATAGATTGTTGGCACAATCCCAATGTGCCAAGTGCAATGAAGAGCTTTCCTGCAAAGGTTGCAGCAGGTGTGAAGTCATCCTTTTATGTTAACAAAAGCCTAGGACCCAAAATTACTTAGGCTCCTAAGGGTAAATAAATTCCTTCTTTTAGGTTAGTTCAAGTACCAGCCATGAGCAAATATAGTACATGGACAGTGGGTGCTCAAGGCACATGATAGGTACCAAGAGTCTTTTACAGTGATACAATGCTGTGAAGAATGGACCTAAGGTCATCTGTGGTAGATCAGAAAAAGGAAACACTAGAGGATATGGTATGATTTCAAATGGCCTAGTCCCCATCATAAGTGTGGCTTATGTTGAAGGTGCAACACAACTTTGTAAGTATAAGTCAACTATGAGAATTAGGCTATGTCATTAAATTCCACAATGATAAGTGCTTGATCAAAAAGACACATGACTTAGAGATCATTCTCTCAGGCACTAGGAGTGGGAATGTTTATTGCTTAGATTTTATTTGCAATTTTTCTTTATCTCATGTGTGTCTTATGGCTAATGAATGTGAGTCTCTTTGTGTTCAATGACACAAGAGACTTGCTCACATTAACTACAAGACAATGCATAGACTGTTTTCTAAAAACTTAGTTAGAAATAGTCCTAATTTGAAATGTGTTAAAAGTGTTCCATGTCATGAATGCCTAATGGTCAAGCAAACAAGGGCCACCTTTAAAAGACTTGGTTCCAAATACAGATGTATTTATCTATTGCACATGGATTTGTTTGGTCCTTTGCCAATTCAGAGCCTAGGTGGGACGTTGTATACCTTGGTTATTGTTGATGATCATTCAAAGTATACATGGGTATTCTTCCTTTAGAAGAAATCTGATACTTTATATGTCTTTAAAAACTACGTTAAGGCAATCCAGAATGAACTCCAATGTACTGTGGTCAAGACTAGAACTGGCCATGGTACAGAATTTCAATCTGGGGCAATGACAAGGTTTTGTCAAGAATTTGGTATCACCCAAGAATTCTCCTCCCCAAGGACTCTATGGCAAAATGGTGTGCCTAAGAGGTGGAATATGACCTTGATAGAGGCTTGGAGAACATTGCATAGTGAGTCCTCACTACCAGAATATTTTTGGGCTGAGGCAGTCAATACTGCATGTTATGTTCTCAATAGAGCATCTATCAATAAGGCCCCGGGAATAACCCCCTATGAGATTCTGAAAGGCAAACAACCAACTATTTCATACTTTAGAATCTTTGGTTGCAAATGCTATAATTTAAATAATGGTAAATCTCAATTAACTAAGTTTGCTGAAAAATGCAATGTAGGGGATAGCTCATATAGCAATGCTTATAGAGTATTCAATAAGAAATCTCATATTGTAGAAGAATCTATGCATGTAGTTTTTGATGAGACCAGCCTGCTCTATAAGGGCTGGTCTAGCTCTCTTGTTTTGACAGGTAATGAACAACAAATACAAGATATGTCTCTCCAAGACATACCCAACATAAGCAAGGTCAATTCAGAGGTAGCAATCCCTGAAGTTGATGATCAGCAAGCTGCTGAAGATGATGCTGTTCAAGAAGAAGAGCTACAGATAGCTGACAGGTTGCCTGCAGCAAACAGGCACCTAAGGGATCATCCAAGAAACCAAATAATTGGAGATATTAACCCAGGGGTGGTTATCAAAAGCAGGGCTCACAATGAAGCCCTATTCTTGAACTTTCTATCACAAATGGAGCCCAAGAAATTTGAAGAGGAAAATTAAGACACCTTCTGGATTCAAGCAATGCAAGAAGAGCTGCTTCAGTTCAAGAGGTGCAAAGTATGGAAATTGGTGCCAAAGCCTCAAGGATACAACATCATTGGCACCAAGTGGATCTACAGGAACAGGCTTGATGAGAATGGCACCATCATCAAGAACAAAGGCAGACTAGTGGCAAAGGGGTACAAGCAAGAAGAAGGTATTGACTTTGATCAAACCTTTGCCCAGTTGCAAGGTTAGAAGTAATAAGGTTATTCCTTTCCTATGCTGCCCATAAGGGGTTTAAAGTGTACCAGATGGATGTCAACATTCCTGAATGGCAATCTAAAGGAAGAGGTATATGTGGAACAGCCCCCAGGTTTTGTTCACCCTACCCTCTCCTCTCATGTTTATTTGCTTTGGAAAGATCTATATGGTCTAAAGAAAGCCCACAGGGCTTGGTATGAGACTTCTCTAGCTTTCTCATCAAGAACAAGTTATTGAAGGGAAAGATAGATAACACATTGTTTCTTAGGGAAATAAAGGGCAACTGTCTTCTAGTCCAAATTTATGTTGATGACATAATCTTTTGGTCTATAGATGACAATCTTTGCAAAAGGTTTGCCAACCTTATGCAGGGGGTGTTTGAGATGAGCAGTATGGGAGAGCTCAAGTACTTCTTAGGCCTCCAAAAAAATAGTGTGATGAGTGGATTTTCATCTCACAGACAAAGTACACTAGGGATCTTATTAAGAAGTTTGGGATGGAATCAGCTTCCACCATGAAAATTCCATGGGGTCCAACATTTCCCTGGACAAGGATGAAAAGGGTAAGCCCTTTGATGAATCCATGTACAGGTGCATAATTGGGTCCCTATTGTATCTAACTGCCAGTAGACCAGACATTGTGTATGCTACATGTGTTTGTGCTAGTCACCAAGCATGCCCTAAGGAATCTCATTACTCTGTTGCAAAGAGGATTTTGAGATACTTAAGGGCAGCCAACATCTTGGCCTTTGGTACTCTAAGAATAATGATTTAGAACTAATTGACTTTTCAGTGCAGACGTTGCAGGTTGAAAGGAAGATAGGAAAAGCACAAGTGGAACTTGTCAATTCCTAGGAAGAAGGCTGATCTCATGAAGCAGCAAGAAGCATACCAGTGTGGCAATATCCACAGCTGAATCTGAGTACATTGCTGAATGAAGTTGTTGTGCACAACTATTATGGATACAACATCAGTTAGAGGATTATAGCCTCAAGGTAAGTAATTCTCCCCTATATTGTGACTCATCCAGAGCTATCTCTATAGCTATGAATCCTGTCTCACATAGTAGGACTAAGCATATAGAGATAAGGTATCATTTCATAAGAGAGCACGTAGAAAGTAAAGATGTATGCCTTGAATTTGTCACAACTGACAAACAAGTTGCTGACATCTTTACAAAGTCATTGGATGATAAAAAGTTTAATGCTTTTAAAATTGAGCTTGGCATGTTAAATTTAGAATAAATCTTAAACTGTCAATTATCTAACTTGCTCATTTTGTTATTCTTAGCTTTATTTAGTGAAACATGTAAACATATTTAACAAGCTTTGATAGGAAAAGTTTCTATCTAAATGATTAGTAGCATGTTTAGGTATTGAAAATGTCCAATAAAATAATTCACTAATAGGCATTGGAATCAGCTGAAACAGCTGAGAAGGTTTTAGCTGAACTGCTGAGATAGCTAAGAAGGTCTCAGCTAATCCGCTGAGACGACTAGAACTGTCTCAGCAGTTGGCAATACTTTGCCCAGTGGATAATCCCTCCGTCTCAGCCGCTATGACGGGTTGGCTAAATGAAATCATGCCGAAATTGACTCGTCACCACTGTTAAATCAATCAAATTGATTAATCAAATCAACACATATACTTATGGCAAATCTAAACCTAAATCAAGCCCCTATAAATATCAAAATGTTGAATAATTTATTACACTTTCCATTAACCTAGCCGATGAGACGAACTCTTCTACCTCCCGTCTCAGCGACCTATCCTTCAAAAGAAACGGTGCCAAAAATGGCAAAAGATCTGCATGATGGATATGATATAGTTAGAAATGGATATCAACATGCTCCTATAGAGATAAGAGAAGTGATTCAACTTATTTCTGACTAATGACTGGAGAATATGTTATCTGAGCCAACACTGATTCTCAGAACAGAAGTTATGGAATTCTTCTCCTGTGCCAAGATGTCCTCATCAAACTCTTCAATCAAGGGAAGGATAGGGAGTAACAAGATAAAAATCTCTCCTAAGAAAATGGAAAAGGCTCTTCAGATGACCTCTTGCAGTGAAGAAGCAGAAGAAGCAATTTCTGAAAATAACAAAGACCAAGCTCTGTAATGGTGTGAATATAGTGATACCAAAATTGGCTCACTAAAGAGGAAGTTCTTTAATCAGAGAGGCAAACTACTCTCTGATATAGTTGGAAAAGCAAAACTGTGTAAGACAGGATCACATGACACCATATCCAAACACATGTTTGAGTTGATGTCAAGAGTTATTCTGAAGAAGAGGATATCTTGGTTTGGGGTGATCTTTCAAAGGATAAGGGGATGTCTACAGGCCCCTAATCTAGGCAGAATTATCTCCCTCTACTTTTTAAACACCTATCCAGAAAAGTTTGACAAGTCAAAAGGAACAAACCTCCATTACTTGAAGAGAATGGACATAAAGACGTTGGACAGATTCTCAAGGGTCCTCCCCATGAGCCAACCATCAGAGCCCAAGGAGAAAAGGAAGACCTTTGTTAAAGGACTGAGGAAATCAAGAATAGTATGCTCTGATACTGAGTTAGAGGTAGAAGGTCATGTCCCAGCTATGGACAATCAGGAACCAGCCAGCAGTACTCCAAAGGATCAAGAATGAGAACATAACACTAAAGGTCATGTAGACCATTCTGCTGAGAAAGAGCATGGTAAGGAAAAAGATGCTGCTACTGAGGAAGAGCATCAAAAGGATGAAGATACTGTTGTTGTTAGTGATAAGGGAATGTCAGTAGAACAACAAGAAGATCACTCTCCTTGTGATTCATCCAATCCTGCTACTTGCCGATAAAGGTGTGAAGATCATACTCTCCTCCTCAGAAGATAATGAGGATGATATGAAGACACTATTGTTGCTGATCTTCAGGGTAAGATTGACTTATTTATATTCAATCTACAACAAAGAATTAAACTAATCCCTCCTGAACCAGCAGACTTCTGGGGAGATGATAAGGACAATGAAGATCCTTCATCTGAGGGGGAGCAGCACAAGCAATCTCCTAACAAGGAAATTGAAGATGCTCCAAGTGAGGGGGAGCAAGAATGAATTGCTAAAGAGGAAAGAAAAAGGCTGCAGATTCTCAAGTTGCTGCACATCCTAGTGATCCAGCTGAGGGGGAGCAAATCCCTGCTCAGGCTGAGGGGGAGCTCAATATTGTAACTGATGTCCCCTCCACATCAGCAATAACCTATAAAAAGCTGCTCAGCTCCATCAATACAATAATTAAAAATCAGATGCTTTCAGTAAAGAATTACATTGACAGTTCAATCCTGTCTGTAAAGGAAGAAATCATGACTGAAGTGAAAGAAATTAAGGAAGAAACTGCCTTCCTTAATAAGCAAATGACAAAATGATTTGACCTGGCAGAAAAGTCAGTTGTGGCTCAGAGTACAATCCTGTGGTCAATGGACAAACAACTTTAGATGTTTGAGCAAGATATGTTGTATGTAAAGAACTATGTAAGCAAAACAGATGAGGTTATAGAAAAATCCTCCAATCATATAGAAGAGTATGTCTGGAATACTGCCATCACAATGATTAGTGAGGCAGAGAAAATGAAGGACGAGATGAAGTCTGATTTGAAAAATGCTTTCCAGACCATCTCAGGTTCTGTAGCAGCTGCCTCTCAGTCCCTAGAAGCTAAAATAGTTGAATAAGCCAGAAAGGGGGAGGTGGCCAATGCTGAGACCAATTTTGAATTGGCTCTCCAAGTGCTACAAGGAACCATAATTGCCCTAAATCTGCCCCTGCTGGATAATTACAGGAAAGTGTTAAAAAATTTGAGGTTCGGAGTTGAAGTAAAATGCGGAACACTTCACAAACTTTCCACAAGTGTAGCAACACAATGATAATGGGAAGAATGAATAGTGCTTTGGCATTAACTATCTCTTTACAATTCGAGGTATACACGGCGAGACATGTTTCATAAGAATCATGGAGGAGAGAAGCACAAAACACAAAACTACATGTTGTCGGCGACTTGACAAACTGAGATCGCCAGACCGCGCGAACAGACAAGCCGTGCGGTTAACTCACGAGACCACGTGAACAGAGTAGACCGCACCTGTTAGACCGCAACTACATACTGCTCGACTTACTGCTTTATTCAACTGCTGCGAACACTCGCCAAAGAAATTACTTCCTGCTGCAGACCGCACTCAAGACCGCCTGGTCTCTTAAGACCGCCTGATCAACTGAGTCCGCTGCACAGTCCAGGAACACCTAAACATAGTCCACCCAGACAGACCGTTGTCGGACTGGTTTATTCAAAGCTAGAAGAAGGGAGAATGCTGACGGTAACTACTAGCCGTAACCTGCGAACAAACTAACCAGTCAGACAAAACTCAGATCGCACGACCTCAGAAAGAGAAAGGAACAATCAAGCCAACTTTGGATCTTACAGTTCTTTTTGTTCAAATGACGGGCCCTGCACCCCTATTTATAGGCAAGAGGACGAATGTCGTCACCACCGAAGGAGGGATACAATAACCGCCTCAACCCGCATGAGGTCGGGCAAAGCAGACCGCCCGAGCCCAGCAAAGCTAATAACTCCCTTATTAGACCATACAGTTTCATACAAACTGCCCGGTAACCGCGGTCTCCCAAAATAGGCCACCCAGTCTTTATTGCAAAAAGCAAAACACTTCTTCAGTAACTGATGAGTAGTATTTATGTGTATTTTAATTATAGTATTTAGGTAAGTTTTAAAATAATTTTGTAAATATTATTTATATTTTAGTTTAAAATCACTTCTTTTATAATTTCTGTTCTAAATGTAGTTTTAATTTTTTTTTTGCATAATTTTGGGAAAATTTGGAGAAAATCAAAAGTCACGCCCCAGGTCACGCCCGTGACCCCAAGTCACGCCCATGACCAAGGACGTATAAGCATAGAATCCTCCCAGTGGGCTGCCGTCGAGACGTGGAGATGGATTGATGGAGTTGACCCAAGTCACGCCCTCAGTCACTCCCGTGAACAAGGGTGTGTGACCTAAAGATTTGCGTTCGACGAAAGTTCTCTGCCCCTGCGTTCGACGAAATAGGAGCTGCGTTCGACGAAAGCTCTCTGCCCCCGCGTTCGACGAAATAGGAGTTGCGTTCGACGAAAGCTCTCTGCCCCTGCGTTCGATGAAATAGGAGCTGCGTTCGACGAAAGCTCTCTGCCCCTGCGTTCGACGAAATTGGAGCTGCGTTCGACGAAATCTCTCTGACCCTGCATTCGACGAAGCCTGAGCTGAGTTTGACGAACACGCTCTGCCGCGCAAAATTCTAGCCCACGCTACATTAATTGAAGCTGCCCAGGTACATGCCCGTGACCCGAAATGTCACGCCCGTGACTTTCCCGCGTGATCCCTGCACGCCGCCGAGCCGCAATTCTTGCCCATGCTGCATTTAATGAAGCCGTCCAAAGTCACGCCCGTGACCCAAGTTACACGGGCGTGTAATGTCAGATTTTCTCCCGCCGTCACGCAAAGTCCACGCCACTGTCAGATCCAATGTCAGCAATGTTTACACGCCCTAGGTCACGCCCGTGACCGAGGGCGTGTAACTTGAATTTTTTACCTATAAATTCAGAGGCTCTCCTTGAGTCCAGGGTTCTGAATTTTGGAGTGGGGGAGGTGCTGCTAGAGCTGTTAGTGATGTATTTCAATGCTTGTTCATGTCTCTTTTAAGCTTTAATGGTCTCTTTTCCTTATCATGCAATGTACTAGGTTTTTTTCTTTCAATGCAATAGTTTAGTAAGCTTGTAATCTTTTTCTTCCTAGACTTGTACTCCCTTTTTAAACTTGTAATAGTTTTGGTTTTCAATAAAATTAATTTTGCTCTCTTTCATGTTCTCTTTCTCTTTAGCAATTTCTCTTTCATGCAATGGTAATTTTTCTTTCCTTTCATGCAATCTTTTCATTTAGCTTGCAAATTATCTCTTTTTAGCTAAGTAATCAAAACCTCCAAAAAATCATTAGATAAGATAATAGTGACTTTCCTCGAAGCAGAAGTAATCAACGCGCCCCGTGGAATATGACCTTGGTATTTCTAATATCCTATACTATAGACGATAAGGTACACTTGCCTTAATCGGATATAGTTTTGGAGAAAATCTTCAAACCTTCACTTAATTTCAAAACAAGAAATTTTTATATCAAGTTTTTGGCGCCGTTGCCGGGGACTTCGCGTAGATATTTTGAAAAGAGGATAGCTATTAATTTTATCATGCATCTTTTTATTTTATTTTGTTTTTTCTAAATTTCAAAAAGAAAAAAAATTGTTTTTCCTCTTCCTTTCTTCTATTTTTATTGTATGACCCGAGGTTGCGCTTCAATTATTCCTTTTGAACTAGAGATCGAGCGAACCTTTTTGAGGCACCGCCGTTCTTGGGATTAGGAAAATCAAGTAGAATTCGAAGAGTCGATCGGGGACACTAACACAGCGAATATGGATCATAATCTTAATCCTCCTAATCTTAACGAGCCAAATCCTAATGAGGACGCACAACGAACCATGCCCTATTATGCGCGGCCGAATTTGGAAGGCACACAGTCGAGTATTGTTCTCCCCACGGTGGCGAACAATAATTTTGAGATCAAGTCCAGCATCATACAAATGGTGCAATAATCGGTGACCTTCGATGGTCAACCGGACGAGGATCCAAATTCGCATATTTCTTACTTTCTTGAAATTTGCGACACTTTTAAGATCAATGGCGTCACCGATGACGCCAATCGATTATGTCTTTTTCCTTTTTCTTTGCGGTCTAAGGCCAAGCAGTGGCTGGGCTCCCTACCTAGGGGGTCCATCACTACATGGGACGAAATGGCGGAAAAATTTCTCAATAAATATTTCCCGCCTTCAAAGACCGCTAAATTACGCACGGATATTGCATCGTTCATGCAAATCGACTCGGAGACTCTCTATGACACATGGGAGTGCTTCAAGGAGCTTTTGCGTCGATGCCCTCACCACGCACTTGCCACTTGGCAACATGTGCAAATTTTTTATAATGGCTTAAATCTCTCAACGAGAGAAATGATTGATGCGGCCGCCGGGGGGACATTAAATAACAAAACCCCGAGCGCCGCTCAAGAGCTTTTTGAAGAGATGGCCATGAATGCGTATGGAACATGCCCCGAGCGCGGCCTAACAAGCCAGCCAGAATTTTTGAAATCGACGCAAACGCAAATTTGGCTTTACAAGTTGAGCGCTTAACAAAGCAAGTGGCGGAGATGTCTGCTTCCTCCGCCACTCCTCCTTGGGATAATAACATTTTAATTGAAGAACATGTTGACTACATGGGAAATCCGCCTCGGCCTTCCTATAACCCCAACACCGCTCCATATAACAACACATACAATGCGGGTTATAGGAATCATCCGAATTTCTCGTGGAGCAACCAAGGAAATGCTCATCGTCCTATGAATTTAAATCAACATCCCCCTAATCAACTTCTTAACTTAACTCCGCCTCTAAATTTAATTTTTCAAAATTTTAATCCACCCAGTTTTCCACCGCAATAGCAAAAACTCTCTCCGCTTGAAGAGGTTTTTGCAAAATATGTTGCTACAAATGAAACGAACATCCGGAACCTTACCGGATCGATCAAAAATTTAGGGAATCAAGTGGGCCAGCTCGCAAAGATGACTTTTGAGCGTTAACAAGGAGCACTATCGGGGAATACATAGCAAAATCCAAAGGAGAGCGCGCACGCGATTACACTCCGAAGCGGGAAGGAGGTGGTTTCAAAACAGGACGAACCCAATGTAATTTCCTCTCCTCCTCCTCCTACTTTTAATTTATCTTCGAATTTGCCCGCTACGTTAGCTCTGCACGCTTCTCTTTCAGCTCTGCACACTTCTATTTTAAATCCGCGCTCTCCTACTTCTAATATTCCGTATCCATCTAAATTTAAAAATGAGTGCGCCGAAAAAAATTATAAGAAATTTTTAGATGTTTTAAAACAAATCCATATTAATGTACCTTTCTGCGAGGCTATCTCTCAAATGCCTAAATATGCGAAAAAGTTAGAAGATATTTCGCAAATTTCTTTAAACGCAGAATGCTCCGCGGTTGTACTCAACAAATTGCCTAAAAAAGCAAATGACCCGGGACGGTTTTCCATCCCATGTCTATTTGGCAATTCGTTAGTAAAACACACCTTAGCGGATCTTGGAGCAATCATCAACCTTATGCCATTTTCATTGTTCAAAAAGCTAGGTCTAGGAAATCCTAGCCCCACTCGAAAGAGTATTCAATTAGCGGATCGTTCTTTAAAATATCCGGTAGGAATAGTGGAGGACGTGCTCGTCAAGGTTGACAAATTCATCTTCCCGGTGGATTTTGTCATTCTTGACATCGAAGAGGATGCCGAAGTACCCCTCATACTCGGCCGCCCCTTCCTTGCCACCTCCCACGCTATTATAGACGTAAGTAACGAAAAGCTCCTCCTACGGGTTGGAGATGATGAAGTTACTTTCAGCATAAATTCCTCGATGCGGAACACATTAGAAAACGACGATTCGTGTTTTACTTGGAAGCGTGTTGTGAGTTCGAATCATCCCTCGAGTTAGTTTCATCCGCAAGTAGTGATTCTGAGCCCGTAGAGCTCTTTTATGTTGAAGAAGAAGTTTCTCACCCCACACCACCCGAACCGTTATTTCTAGAAAAATTGAAAATTAAAACTTCTTATGAAGAACCACCCGAATTAGAGTTAAAACAACTCCCCCATCACCTCCAATATTTGTTTTTAGAAAAAGAGTCTAAGCTACCCGTCATTGCTTCATCCGATCTTAGCAACTCAGAAATTTCTGAGTTGACTACAGTCTTAAGAAAGCACCGCCACGCAATTGCGTGGCAAATATCAGATATTAACGGTATAAACCCTTCTTTCTGCACTCATAAAATCTTTCTCGAAGATAATTCCCGCAACTCAGTCCAGCCTCAACGACGACTAAACCTGCACATGAAAGAAGTCATTAAGGCCGAAGTTATTATACTTCTGGACGCGGGAATCATCTACCCAATATCGGACAGTACTTGGGTTAGCCCGGTACAAGTCGTGCCGAAGAAAGGTGGCGTCACGGTAGTTGCGAATGAAAATAACGAATTGATCCACCCTTGTACTGTTACTGGTTGGCGTATGTGCATCTAATATCGAAAACTAAACGATGCCACCCGTAAGGATCACTTTCCTCTATCTTTTATCAATCAAATTTTAGAGCGCCTCTCAGGTCACACCTACTACTCTTTTCTCGATGATTTGTCGGGATATTTCCAAATCCCGATTTCGCCCGACGACCAAGAGAAAACCACTTTCACTTGTCCCTTTGGCACCTTCGCTTATCGAAGGATGTCATTCGGTCTTTGTAACGTGCCAGCTACATTCCAAAGATGTATGCTGGCAATATTTGACGAGTTAGTAGAGGAGGTGATGGAAGTGTTTATGGACGACTTCTCCGTGTACGGAAACTCATTTAAAAACTATTTAAAAAATCTCGAGCGCGTGTTCCAGCGATGTGAGGAAACAAATTTAGCGCTTAATTGGGAGAAATGCCATTTTATGGTCAAAGAAGGATTAATCCTTGGCCATAAAATTTCGGGCAAGGTGATCGAGGTCGATAGGTGATGGACAAAACTATGCTTGCAAACGATAACGGCAAGTGTACCGTATCGAATGTAGTATAGGTTATTGAAACAAGGTCGTATTAGACTCAGGGCGGTTGAATACTCTTACTTCGGAAAATCTCTATTATTTTATCGAATAGAATTTGTGGTTGGTTGGTTGCGAAAAAAAAGAAATAGCTTATTTAAATTAATGAAAAAGTTAGTACTCAACCTTGAATCACCTTGGAAAAATAAATAAATAAAGAAATAAAACTTCTAATCCTCTTTAAAAGAAATGCTTGACCGTGGAGGTTCCTGATTTATGAACGTACCTCTCTCGAGGATACGCCTAACTGAGTTTAGGTTGATCAATCGAACTCTCGTTCTAGAATTGAAACCCCTAAAGCTCGCTTTATCAAAGTGAACCCCTCTATTGGATATAACTCCAATCCGGGAGATTTATGCCGTCCTCTCTCGAGGAGTGCATTCAAATCTCTTTATCCTTAAAGTGATCGATTCGAACTCAAAACCTCTCGATTATTTGACTACGAAAACAAGAATGAGATTATATATCGATAATATAATCTCAATCAATATAAATTCAAGGATAAATCTTAAGCGATCTAAATAAGAGAAAAAGAAGTTCTAAACTGAATTATGAATTATATTTTCCTTGGATCATCTCGACCGAGTACTAATGAAATTTAGCAACTCATGGAGATGGAGGAATTGAAGAAATACAAGAAGTGCATAATGAAGATTGAGAGTAGAATAAGAGTAAAAGTGCTATTTTATTAATCGAAAGGGAAATTACAACTAGGAAACAAGAAATTACAAACCTGAAATGAAAGTGCAAGCTAAGAAAGAAGATTACAAGCTTAAGAATAACAAAAGCAGTACAAGAAAATAAACTTAGAACTCCCAAAATTCGTCCCTAAACATCTGGAAAAGCTCCCTTTAAATAGCTGAATTTTTGGTGTTACACGCCCTTGGTCACGCCCGTGACCAAGGGCGTGTAAGGGGCGTGATCGAAGCGGCAGCGGAGAGGGCGCCTTCTGGAGTAATTGCGAGCGTTTCGGCCATGTCACGCCCTAGGTCACGCCCGTGACCTGGGGCATGTAATCTTGAAATCTGGCTGGTTGCGGGAAACTCTGGCGGGAGGAAGCACGGGGCGAGTCATGCCCGTGACCTGATGTCACGCCCTTGGTCACGCCCGTGACCTGGGGCGTGTAATTTTAACTGACGTGGCAGCGTGCTCCTGATGCTTGTGGCGGGTCGTGGCCGTGACATTGGGTCACGCCCTTGGTCACGCCCGTGACCTGGGGCGTGGACTTGGCGAAAACTTCACGGAGCGTCCCTGGAGTGGCAGAAGCAGGTCTGGATAATTTCGTAGGTTACACGCCCATGGTCACGTCCGTGACCTGGGGCGTGTAATTTTAACTTTTTGCTCGAAACAGCCCAGAAAACCTGAAAAGACAAAATAAACTTAAGTTAGCTTATGAAATAACAATGGAAGGATTTATATGATAAAATTCCTAAAAATAACATAATTTTATATGAAAAACATAATAAACCTAAACTAAAAGATGAGTAAATAAATTACTCATCAAATACCCCCATACTTGCTCATTGCTCGTCCCGAGTAATCCATTTTTCACAAGGGTGAGAAAAATTAATGCAAGATAGAATGTGAAGACTAGAGAGTAAAATGCGAAGTATTATGCTGGCATATGTGGATATTTTAGTAAAAAGATGTTCTTGGCATAAATGCTAATTTATGAAATACTTCAAAAATGCGTTATAATTATTTATCATTACTTTAAAAATGAGTCGACGGTCAATCAAAAAGTTATGTGAAGGGAGAAAATAGCGTGATTGCTGAGATTTAAATTACTAGATGTAAGTGTTCGGGGTGGCCTCGAAAGAAATCCGTCAATGTCGACGGCCATAGGCTTGCCCGTTTGCACTTTCTCCACTACACTTTGAACTAAATTGACTCTATGGATCTTTAGGGCTTAAATAGGGTACATTTTAAGGCTTGGGTTTAAGGGTGAGGTAACAATGATAAACATGAAGGCGCATTCCTCTTAAACAAAATTTTTGAGCTAAAAGAAAATGATTGCCACCACAAAGTAATGAAGCTTTACCCCCATACTCGCATTTTTTCAAAGGGGAAACACTCTCATACTCTTTTATTTAAATCATGAATCTTCATAATTGGGATCATTCCAAGTATGCATGTACATACCTAGGCCGCATATCATTATGAGATTATTGCTTTTTAAGATTTAAACTTTTTTTTTTGAATTGAAACCCATAATATTTTCATAGAATCGTACCCAATTTTTTTTTTTTTCAATTTAGCTCAAAATTTCAAAGTGTTCATTTGGGTTTTGGGCTTTTTAGCTTTGGTGCCGAAATGATGAGGGTGGATCAAATAAAGGTGTAAGGCTCAAATTTGTGTGAACAATGGTGGTATATCTAGGTTGGGTGCAAAGGCTCAAACTATCCAAAGAAAGGCCTAAATCATTTCTGTAAAGTTAATTTGTCTAAATCGCACATGTTTCGAAAATAGCTTGGGGCAAGTTCTAGACATCGAGAAAGGATACCCTTTTGTTCAATTCGAGTAATAGCTTTCTAACAATCTTCTACACACTCACCTAAACTACTTTTGGATAAGACCAGATTCGAATTTAAAAGTAAAATAAATTATTACTACGCAAATTATTAAAACATAATTTTAGATCTATGCCAAGAATTTAATTTTACACCAAAACTACTCAAAGACAAGCATATGACTAGGAGCACTTCATGATTCAACAATTTTACTCTAAAGTTTCAAAAACTATTCTAGCACAAAATTATTTTTAGTCTATATGAAAAACAGTCTACTTAGAATTTACAATTTAGCAAGTGGGAGTTTTGATGAATAAAAAGAACATTTTCTAAAAGATTTTTTTTTTGTTCTTGGACTTCCCACATCTGCCCGGTGAAGGGTTTGCAAGGTACTAGAGGCTATGATGGGAATTCAAGCCCAAAGCGTCCTTTCCAAGAAATTTAATTGCATTTTTATAAAAAAAATTTTTTTTTGGTTATATTTTTATTTTTCAAGCAAAACTATAAAGAAAGTTATGCTACACCCCCATACTTAAAATTAAACATTGTCCCCAATGTTTAAAACTAAGTATGAAAGATAAAACAAAAAAAATGTCAATAAAGAAAAATCAAGAGAAATTACTAAAGTGTAAAGACGGCTTCCCTGAATGGTAGTCGGGGTTGCCGGTCGAACACCTGCAGAGTTAAATTAGAAAAAACAAACAAGAAAAGAAAGACAAAAATAAAGAGGTTAACATTGGGTTGCCTCCCAAGAGCGCTTTGTTTACGGTCGCGTAGCTTGACTAAGTGGTAATTATAAAGATTTTGGAAGTGAATGGTTTCGATGTTTCCGGGCACTGGGTCGTCGGGGTGATATAATTTTAGGCGTTGTCCGTTGACTTTGAAAGAGCCTTTTTCCGGGTGCTCTATTAGCACCGTTCTGTATGGCCAAACTTCTTTAACTATGAAGGGACCGGACCATCGTGATTTTAATTTACCCGGAAAAAGCCTAAGTCTTGAATTAAATAATAGGACTCTCCTGGTAAAAAAGTTTTTGGATATATGATTTTTTTATCATGATAAAATTTTGTGCGCTCCTTATAAATCTTATTATTTTCATAGGCGTTTGCGCGCCACTCGTCTAATTCATTTAATTGTAGTTTTCTGTGCTCGGAGGCTAAGTTTAAATCCAAATTTAAAAATTTTAGCGCCCAAAAGGCGCGATGTTCTAATTCCACCGGTAGATGACAAGATTTTCCATAGACTAATCGGTACGGTGTACATCCGATGGCGGTTTTGTACGCTGTCCGATATGCCCATAGAGCGTCGTCTAATTTTACCGACCAATCCTTCCTATTAACGGACACAGTTTTTTCTAAAATTCTTTTAAGTTCACGGTTCACCACCTCCACTTGGCCATTTGCTTGTGGGTGATAGACGGTAGATAGCTTGTGGGTAACTCCATACTTTGCTAAAATTTTAGCAAGTTGGTTGTTACAAAAATGTGTGCCCCGATCACTAATTAGTGCTCGGGGTGTGCCAAATTGTGAAAATATTTTTTTTTTAAAAAATTTACGACGACTCTCGCGTCGTTAGTGGGAAAAGCTTCTGCTTCCGCCCACCTAGACACGTAATCGACCGCAACAAGGATATATTTATTATTAAAAGAGGAGGGTAAAGGACCTACGAAATCTATGCCCCAAAGATCAAAAATTTCGCATTCTAAAAAAATATTTTGGGGCATTTCGTCCTGGTTAGAAATGTTACCTGACCGTTGGCACCGATCACAATTACTCACAAAATTGTGAGCATCTTTGAATAAGGTGGGCCAATAAAAGCCCGACTCTAGCACCTTTCTTGCGGTCCGGTTTGCTTGATAATGGCCACCGGTTGGCCCTTCGTGGCAGTGCCGCAGAATTTGGGCGCCTTCCTCGCCCGAAATACACCTTCTTACCACTTGGTCCGCGCAGACACGAAATAAAAAGGGATCCTCCCAAAAATAATTTTTCAGATCTGAAAAGAATTTCTTCTTTTGTTGACTTGAAAAATCTTTTGGTAGGACCCGGGCCACTAAATAGTTGGCCAAATCCGCGTACCAAGGGGTGGAAGAAGTCGTTACCTTTTCGATGGCAAGGAGGCGCTCTTCAGGGAATTTGTCGTTAATTTCGGTTTCCACTAGTGTTCCTGCAGCTGGATTCTCCAACCGTGAGAGGTGGTCGGCCGCAACATTCTCCGCTCCCCTTTTGTCTTGGATCTCCAAATCGAATTCTTGTAGTAGGAGGATCCACCTTAGCAGACGAGGCTTTGCATCTCCTTTTTGTAGTAAATACCGGAGAGCGGAGTGATCTGTAAAAACAATAGCTTTTGAAAGCGTTAAATATGATCGAAATTTATCAAACGCAAAAATTATAGCCAAAAATTCTTTCTCCGTTGTTGTATAATTTGCTTGTGCGGATGTTAGCGTTTTGCTTGCGTAATAGATTGGGTGAAAATGTTTATTCACCCGTTGGCCTAAAACTGCACCTACAGCAAAATCGCTAGCGTCGCACATGATTTCAAACGGAAGAGACCATATTGGCGCGATTAAAATTGGGGATTTGATTAGTTCATTTTTGATTTTATTAAATGCTTTTAAACATTCCTCATCAAAATTAAACGCGGGTTCTTTTTCTAGGAGATGAGTTAGCGGTTTCGTAATTTTTGAGAAATCTTTTATAAACCGCATATAAAAACCCGCATGTCCTAAAAAACTTCTAATAGATTTTATATTGGTAGGAGGGGGAAGTTTTTCTATGACCTCGATCTTGGCCCTATCGACCTCGATCCCCTTACTAGAAACTTTATGTCTGAGGACTAACCCCTCTCGGACCATAAAGTGGCACTTCTCCCAGTTGAGTGCCAAATTCGTGTCTTCGCAGCGTTGAAGAACACGATCAAGATTATTTAGACAATTAGTGAAAGAATCGCCAAAAACAGAAAAATCATCCATGAATACTTCCATGATGTCTTCGATAAGTTCATTAAAAATTGCCAACATACATCTTTGGAATGTAGCCGGCGCGTTGCAAAGTCCAAACGGCATTCTTCGATATGCGAAGGTGCCGAACGGACAAGTGAATGTGGTTTTCTCTTGGCCTTCGGGCGCAATTGGGATTTGAAAATATCCCAAAAGACCATCGAGAAAATAGTAGTGTGAGTGACCAGATAAGCGTTCTAAAATTTGGTCAATAATGGGTAACGGAAAGTGATCTTTGCGGGTAGCATCATTTAATTTTCTATAATTGATGCATACTCGCCAACCCGTAACAGTACGGGTCGGAATCAACTCATTATTTTCGTTGGTGATTACCGTTATTCCTCCAAGTGCTATCAGAGATTGGGTAAATAATTCCCGCATCTAATAATTTTATTATTTCGGCCTTAACGACGTCCTTCATATTTGGATTAAGCCGTCGTTGAGGCTGAATAGTACTGCGAGAATTATTTTCTAAATTAATTTTGTGTGTGCAAAAAGAGGGGTTAATCCCCTTGATGTCAGAAATTTGCCATGCAATTGCATGGCGGTGATTATTTAATATTTTTATTAATTCGGAAATTTCCGAATCGTTAAGCGCGGAAGATATTATTACGGGCAGTTTTGAATTTTTTTCTAAAAATATATATTTTAAATATTTCGGCAATTGTTTTAGTTCTAAACTCGGTGGCTCCTCGTAAGATGTTTTTATTTTAGAAATATTTAGGTTTACTTCTTCAAATTTGGTTGGCCGAGTTTTTTCTTCTAAACAAAATAATTTTGCAATTTCCGGATTTTCAAATAAAAGCGAAATTATTTCAGAAAACGACGTTATTTCCTCTTCAAAATTTTTATCTAGGGTAAAACAAGAGTCGTCATTTGGAAATGCATTTCTCATCGATTGATTTATATTAAAAATAACTTCTTCCTCCCCAACTCGTAGGAGAAGGTTTCCGTTACTTACGTCAATTATAGCCCGAGCGGTGGCTAGGAAGGGTCGGCCGAGTATGAGTAGTACTTCGGCGTCCTCTTCGATATCGAGGATGACAAAGTCTATCGGAAAGATAAACTTGTCAACCCTCACTAGCACATCCTCAATGATCCCGATTGGATACTTTACGGACCGATCCGCTAGTTGGATGCTTATATTGGTTGGGCTTGGGGTGCCCAAACCAAGCTTCTTAAATAAGGAGAACGACATAAGATTTATGCTCGCCCCTAGATCGGCCAAGGCGTTTTTAATTAATAAATTTCCGAACAAACACGGGATGGAAAACCGTCCCGGATCATTTAATTTTTCCGGTAATTTATTAAGAACTATCGCCGAACATTCTGCATTAAGAGAAATACGCGAAATATCTTCAAGTTTCTTTTTATTTGATAATAAATCCTTGAGATATTTCGCGTATTTAGGCATTTGAGAGAGTGCCTCACAAAATGGTACATTAATTTGTATTTGTTTTAAAATATTGATAAATTTTTTATACTGCTTCTCGTTGCGCTCATTTTGTAATTTAGAAGGATACGGAATAGAAGGCGTTTGAATAATGCGCGGAGCTAAATCAGAAGAATTTAAATGCGGAGTTGGAGTTGAAACGTTTACCTTAGGCTCGGCCAAATTTGAACTTTTTACCTCCTTTCCGCTGCGGAGGGTTATAGCGTTGGCGCTCTCCCGTGGATTGGGCTCAGTATTGCCCGGTAGAGCTCCCTGCTGGCGTTCGGAGAACATCTTGGCGAGTTGTCCAATCTGATTTTCTAGGCTTTTAATAGATCCGGAAAGGTTCCGGATATTGGCATCAGTAGAAGCGACGTATTTGGTGAAGACTTCTTCAAGTGAAGGGGCCTTTGGTGGTTGTGGTGGAGCGAATCCAGGAGGATTCACTTGTGGGGGGCGTTGAGCATTATTGGGGTTGCTCCATGAAAAATTCGGGTGGTTCCTTAAACCCGGATTATAATTATTAGGAAGATTATTATTATTTGGGTTATAAGGAGGACGATAGGAGTTCCCCATATAATCAACTTGTTCTTGATTATAATAATTATTATTATTATTATAATAACTATTATTATTATGATTATTAGCCCCGTTAATGGCGGAGGAAGCAGACATCTCTGCCATTTGCTTAGTAAGTCATTCTACTTGATGTGATAAATTCGGGGTGGCCTCGACTTCAAAGAGTCCGGTCGGTTTGTTAGGACGCGACCGTGGCGCATTCCACTGATAAGCATTCATGGCCATCTCCTCAAAAAGCTCTTGAGCAGCTTCGGGGGTTTTGTTATTAAGCGTCCCCCCCCCCCCCCCCCCCCCCCCGCGGCTGCATCAATCATCTGCCTTGTTTGGAGATTCAAACCATTGTAGAATGTCTGAACTTGTTGCCATACGGGCAAGGCATGGTGAGGACATCTCCGCAAAAGTTCCTTGAAGCGCTCCCATGTGTCGTAGAGAGACTCCGATTCTATTTGCATAAATGAGAGAATGTCCATACGTAATTTAGCGGACTTTGCCGGAGGAAAATATTTCGTTAAGAATTTCTCCGTCATCTCGGCCCATGTAGTGATGGAACCTCTAGGAAGAGATCCCAACCACTGCTTGGCCTTAGTCCGCAAAGAAAATGGAAATAAACGCAAACGAATGGCGTCATCCGTGACGCCATTAATTTTAAACGTGTCGCAAATTTCCAAAAAATTCAATAAATGTAAATTTGGATCTTCATCTGGTAACCCGTCAAAGATGACGGTTTGCTGTACCATTTGAATGATGCTAGTTTTGATTTCAAAATTATTATTTGCCACCGCCGGGCGAATAATACTTGATTGTGTTCCCTCCCAATTTGACATAGTCCGTAGCGGAGCCTCATTATGGTCCGGGTCACCCATTATATCTTCGTTAGTTTCTCCGACTGACTCTTCTCGAATTACTGGTAAATCACTAAATCGGAGACGTCGCAGCAAGGTGCGCTCGATTTCCGGATCAAAACCAAATTCAAAATCAATTGAAGAGTTTCCTCGGGTCATAAACCAAAACAAAAGAAAAGAAGCGGGAAAAGAAAAAGGGAATTAAAATTAGTCCTGGACTTCCCAAGATCTACCCGGTGAAGGGTTTGCAAGGTACTAGAGGCTATGATGGGAATTCAAACCCAAAGCGTCCTTTCCAGGAATATAGTTGCACCTTAAAATTAAGAAAAAGAAAGAAAAAAAAATAAAATTAATAGATATTTCGGTTTTCGAAATATCAACCGTCTCCCCGGCAACGGCGCCAAAAACTTGATGGACAAAACTATGCTTGCAAACGATAACGACAAGTGTACCGTATCGAATGTAGTATAGGTTATTGAAACAAGGTCGTATTAGACTCGGGGCGGTTGAATACTCTTACTTCGGAAAATCTCTATTATTTTATCGAATAGAATTTGTGGTTGGTTGGTTGCGAAAAAAAAAGAAATAGCTTATTTAAATTAATGAAAAAGTTAGTACTCAACCTTGAATCACCTTGGAAAAATAAATAAATAAAAAATAAAACTTCTAATCCTCTTTAAAAGAAATGCTTGACCGTGGAGGTTCCTGATTTATGAACATACCTCTCTCGAGGATACGCCTAACTGAGTTTAGGTTGATCAATCGAACTCTCGTTCTAGAATTGAAACCCCTAAAGCTCGCTTTATCGAAGTGAACCCCTCTATTGGATATAACTCCAATCCCGGAGATTTATGCCGTCCTCTCTCGAGGAGTGCATTCAAATCTCTTTATCCTTAAAGTGATCGATTCGAACTCAAAACCTCTCGATTATTTGACTACGAAAACAAGAATGAGATTATATATCGATAATATAATCTCAATCAATATAAATTCAAGGATAAATCTTAAGCGATCTAAATAAGAGAAAAAGAAGTTCTAAACTGAATTATGAATTATATTTTCCTTGGATCATCTCGGCCGAGTACTAATGAAATTTAGCTACTCATGGAGATGGAGGAATTGATGAAATACAAGAAGTGCATAATGAAGATTGAGAGTAGAATAAGAGTAAAAGTGCTATTTTATTAATCGAAAGGGAAATTACAACTAGGAAACAAGAAATTACAAACCTGAAATGAAAGTGCAAGCTAAGAAAGAAGATTACAAGCTTAAGAATAACAAAAGCAGTACAAGAAAATAAACTTAGAACTCCCAAAATTTGTCCCTAAACATCTGGAAAAGCTCCCTTTAAATAGCTGAATTTTTGGTGTTACACGCCCTTGGTCATGCCCGTGACCAAGGGCGTGTAAGGGGCGTGATCGAAGCGGCAGCGGAGAGGGCGCCTTCTGGAGTAATTGTGAGCATTTCGGCCGTGTCATGCCCTAGGTCACGCCCGTGACCTGGGGCGTGTAATCTTGAAATTTGGCTGCTGGCGGGAAACTCTGGCAGGAGGAAGCGTGGGGCGAGTCACGCCCGTGACCTGATGTCACGCCCTTGGTCACGCCCGTGAACTGGGGCGTGTAATTTTAACTGACGTGGCAGCGTGCTCCTGATGCTTGTGACGGGTCGTGGCCGTGACATTGGGTCACGCCCTTGGTAACGCCCGTGACCTGGGGCGTGTACTTGGCGAAAACTTCACAGAGCGTCCCTGGAGTGGCAGAAGCAGGTCTGGAGTATTTCGTAGGTTACACGCCCATGGTCACGCCCGTGACCTGGGGCGTGTAATTTTAACTTTTTGCTCGAAACATCCCAGAAAACCTGAAAACACAAAATAAACTTAAGTTAGCTTATGAAATAACAATGGAAGGATTTATATGATAAAATTCCTAAAAATAACATAATTTTATATGAAAAACATAATAAACCTAAACTAAAAGATGAGTAAATTAATTACTCATCAATAGGGCCAAGATCGAAGTAATTGAAAAGCTCCCCCCTCTAATAAACGTAAAAGCTATTAGAAGTTTCCTAGGCCACGCAGGGTTTTATCAGCGGTTTATACAAAATTTTTCAAAAATCACAAATCCGTTAACCCATCTTCTCGGAAAAGAATCCTCCTTTATTTTTAACAATGAATGTCATTTGGCCTTTAAACTTATTAAAGAGAAACTTATAAAATCCTCGATTCTAATCGCCCTAGATTGGTCGCTCGCTTTTGAAATCATGTGCGACGCGAGTGATATTTCGTTTGGTGCCATTTTAGGCCAACGGGTGAGTAAGTATTTCCACCCGATTTATTATGCGACCAAAACAATCACGTCGGCACAAGCAAACTACACCACTATCGAGAAGGAACTTGTAGCAATCATTTTCGCTTTGGATAAGTTTAGGTCGTATATCACGCTTTCCAAAGTTATCGTCTTCACAGATCACTCTGCGCTTAGGTATCTCTTAAGTAAATCAGATGCCAAGCGTCATCTTTTCGGATGGATCCTCCTCTTGCAGGAGTTTGATTTAGAGATCCGGGATAAAAGGGGAGCCAAAAACTTGGCGGTCGATCATCTTTCTCGATTAGAAAATCCCTCCTCAGAAGCATTAATAGAAGCTGACATTAACGATAAATTTCACGAAGTGCGCCTCCTTGCTCTCAAAAATATTAATTCATCTTCTACCCTCTGGTTTGCGGATCTGGCTAACTATTTAGTTGCCCAGGTCCTGCCAAAAGAATTCTCGAGTCAGCAAAAGAAGAAATTCTTTTCTAATTTAAAGAATTATTTTTGGGAGGACCCCTTTTTATTCCGTGTTTGCGCAGACCAGGTGGTGAGAAGATGCGTCTCAAGTGAGGAAGGCATTAAAAATTTACGTCATTGTCACGAGGGACCAACCGGTGGTCATTATCAAGCAAATCGAACCGCGAGGAAGGCGCTGGAGGCAGACTTTTATTGACCCACGCTCTTCAAAGATGCTCACACCCTTGTGAGTGTTAGCGACACCTGCCAGCGGTCGGGGAACATCTCCCACTGGGATGAGATGCCCCAAAATATTTTCATAGAATGTGAAATTTTCGATCTTTGGGGTATTGATTTTGTTGGTCCTTTCCCTCCCTCATATTCAAACAAATATATTCTCGTTGCGGTCGACTACGTGTCGAGGTGGGCGGAAGCGCAAGCTCTCCCCACCAATGATGCGCGAGTTGTCGTTAATTTCTTAAAAAAATTATTTTCTCCACGCCGCGCGCTATTGTGAGTGATCGGGGCACCCATTTTTGCAATAGTCAATTTACAAAAATCTTAGCAAAATATGGTGTCACGCACAAATTATCCACTGCATATCACCCACAAACGAGCGGCCAAGTCGAAGTTGTTAATCGAGAATTAAAATGGATTTTAGAAAAAACTGTTTCGATTAATCGGAAGGATTGGGCAAAAAAGCTCGATGACGCGCTATGGGCCTATCGAACGGCATACAAGACCGCTATCGGTTGTACACCGTATCGAATGGTTTATGGCAAGGCTTGCCACCTTCCGGTCGAACTAGAACACCGCGCATTTTGGGCGCTTAAATTTTTAAATCTCGATTCCACTTTAGCGGCGAACAAAGAAAATTTCAAATGAACGAATTAGATGAATGGCGAGCGAATGCGTATGAGAGCAATAAATTATATAAGGAGCGAACAAAGTTTTATCACGATAAACACATAAAATTTCTGAAAACTTTCGCCGGACGACCTCGTCCTCCTTTATAATTCTCGCCTTCTCCTTTTTCCGGGAAAACTAAAATCCCGATGGACCGGACCCTTTATTGTTAAAGAGGTTTGGTGCTATGCTACAATCCTAATTTCCCACCCGGAAAAAGGTACCTTCAAAGTAAATGGGCACAGCCTTAAGTTATATCTTCCGGGAGAGTTAGCTAACGAAAAGAGTGATTCGATTTTATTTCAACCTATAATATGATCGGCAAGTGGGTCAAGCTACGCGACCTTAAACAAAGCGCTTTTGTGAGGCACCCCAAAGTTATCTTTTTATTGTTTTCTTTTTTTAACATGTTTTGTAGGTAACCAACGCTTCCCCCGCATCTTCATAACCAGGGAAGCCCTCTTAACCTCTCCTTCGTTTCTATTATTATTTTTGTTTTGTCATGCATTTTTTTCCTTTTACTTCATACTTAGTTTTAAACATTGGGGACAATGTTTAACTTTAAGTTTGGGGGTGTAAGTAGTTCTTTGTAAATAGTTGTTAAATTAGAAAATTTTCAAAAAAAAATTATTTTCTTATGTTTTCTTCTATTTTAGCACTTGTAAAACCCAAAAACTAAAAAAATAATAATTTTGAAAATCGAAAAATTTAAATCTTGGAATGGGACGTTTGGGACCTCACCCCATCTCACCTCCTAGTACCGTGAGAACCCTTCACGGGGTATACCTCGGGAAGTCCAAGAATTAACAAAAAATTTAAGCTTTTTAGTATATGTTTTTATTGTCTATTTCTTATCAAAAAAAAAAGATAATATCAAAAGTCAAAAATATGAAAAACTTAAAATACAAAATAATATAAAAATCTTATACCTCTCCCATTTGTTGTTTTTGTGAGTTCTTAGAAATCTAGTTGAGGATGTTTATAAGCATGTTTAGGTTTTTAATTAGCTAAAATTTTGCTTATCATAGTTTGTTAATTTTAAATTTAAGGTAATTTTGCTTTAAGAATCATCTTATGATTTTAACTTGATTAGAGAATTTTTTTTAGCATGACTTCTCTTTTTATTTCTAAATGGCTTCATTTTGTAGTGAATTTGCTAAACCTCTTTAGATTTCAATTATATTTTCTTCTAACTTTTTAGATCTTAGGAAATTTAATTTTACTAGAATTTGCTCTCAATATAATTTAAAGCTAGCTATATTTAATTTCCTTCCCTACCCCCCTTTGTTGGCATAAGAAAAAAGAAGTTTAAAAGATCATATGTCCTGGGAATAAGAGGATAAAATTCATTATTCCCTAAACATATGCACCCAAAATCATTTACAAGATTATATGGCATGGAGTAAGAGGATAAAATTCATTACTCCTAAACATATACATTTTGGGTTTTTATTAGAAGAGAAAAAAAAAAGAAAAAAATATTCATGATGAGGATAAATTCCATTACCTCCATTCAAAATTTTCTCTTATTTTGCAAAATTTTATGAAATCCCCCTTAGCCAATTATCATTGTTCTAGATTTAGTTTAAGATTATGGAGAGAGCAATATTTAGTAAGTTACTTTTCCTTAAGTTTCTTTTAAGATAGAGTTCTTATAATTTTAATTTAATCTCATTTTATAATTTCTACAATATTGTTAAACCAATTAATTTTCTTGAGAAGTCTTTGCCTAAACATTTTCCGCTCTTTTCAAATCATCATCATAATTTAGGACTTAACTCCTCCTTGAATTTACTCTTAACTTAACTTTTGGTTTAAATGAAATTTTAGTTTAAAATTAAAAATTTTAAGAATGTCTTATAAATTAGGCTCACACTTTTGCTCTGGAATAGCAAAACCTCAAGTATGGAGGTATTTGATGAGTAGTATTTATGTGTATTTTAATTATAGTATTTATGTAAGTTTTAATATAATTTTGTAAATATTATTTATATTTTAGTTTAAAATCACTTCTTTTATAATTTCTGTTCTAAATGTAGTTTTAATTTTATTTTTGCAGAATTTTGGGAAAATTTGGAGAAAATTTGGAGAAAATCAAAAGTCACGGCCCAGGTCACGCCCGTGACCCCAAGTCACGCCTGTGACCAAGGGCGTGTAAGCATAGAATCCTCCTAGTGGCCTGCCATCGAGATGTGGAGATGCATTGATGGAGTTGACCCAAGTCACGCCCTCAGTCACGCCCGTGACCAAGGGCTTGTGACCTAAAGATTTGCGTTCGATGAAAGTTCTCTGCCACTGAGTTTGACGAAATAGGAGCTGCATTCGACGAAAGCTCTCTGCCCCTGCGTTCGACGAAATAGGAGCTGCGTTCAACGAAATCTCTCTGCCCCTGCGTTTCGACGAAATAGGAGCCGCGTTCGACGAAAGCTCTCTGCCCCTGCGTTCGATGAAATTGGAGCTGCGTTCGACGAAATCTCTCTGCCCCTGCGTTCGACGAAGCCTGAGCTGAGTTCGATAATCGCACTCTGCCGCGCCGAATTCAGCCCACGCTGCATTAATTGAAGCCGCCCAGGTACACGCCCGTGACCCGAAATGTCACGCCCGTGACTTTCCCGCGTGATCCCTGCACGCCTCCGAGCCGCAATTCTAGCCCATGCTACATTTAATGAAGCCGTCCAAAGTCACGCACGTGACCCAAGTTACACGAGCGTGTAATGTCAGATTTTCTTCCACCATCACGCAAAGTCCACGCCACTGTCAGATCCAATGTCATCAATGTTTACACGCCCTAGGTCACGCCCGTGACCGAGGGCGTGTAACTTGAATTTTTTGCCTTTAAATTCATAGGCTCTCCTTGAGTCCAGGGTTCAGAATTTTGGAGTGGGGGAGGTGCTGCTAGAGCTGTTAGTGAAGTTTTTCAATGTTTGTTCATGTCTCTTTTAAGCTTTCATGTTCTCTTTTCCTTATCATGCAATGTACTAGTTTTTTTTCTTTCAGTGCAATAGTTTAGTAAGCTTGTAATCTTTTCTTCATAGACTTGTACTCCCTTTTTAAACTTGTAATAGTTTTGGTTTTCAATAAAATTAATTTTGCTCTCTTTCATGTTCTCCTTCTCTTTAGCAATTTCTCTTTCATGCAATGGTACTTTTTCTTTCCTTTCATGCAATGTTTAATCTTTTCATTTAGCTTGCAAATTGTCTATTTTTAGCTAAGTAATCAAAACCTCCAAAAAATCATTAGATAAGATAATAGTCACTTTCCTCGAAGTAGAAGTAATCAACGCGCCCCGTGGAATACGACCTTGGTATTTCTAATATCCTATTCTATAGACGATAAGGTACAATTGCTTAATCGGATATAGTTTTGGAGAAAATATTCAAACCTTCACTTAATTTCAAAACAAGAAATTTTATATCAGTTACCCATACCGACTAGAACAAGTCGTCAGACCGCCCGGTCACTGCAAGAAGGTAGACCTACTTGAACATCTGGCCAACTTGAACAAGTCTCCAGAACAACCCACGCAATCTGCCTGGACACATTGGGGTCTCCCAGATCAGACCTCCCAGAACAAATTGCATGAGACAAACCGACCAGAACACCAGTGCAGACCGCGCGGTCTCTGCAGCCTCCAATCTGCAGATCGCCCAACACCTTTCCCATTCCACTACAAAATATTAACACTCCCCCTTGAAGTGGGAAGTGGAAGTCATCCCAAACAAACTCCGCAACTGACCAAATGGTCCCTTCGACAACGGCTTAGTAAATATGTCAGCAACATTATCCTTGCTCTGCAGATGCTCCACAGTCAGAGATCCCTCCAACACCTTCTCACGATTGAAATGGTGATGAATCCCTATGTGCTTCGTATGCGCGTGACAAACTGGATTGTTCACCAGTTTGAGAGCACTCTCATTGTCACCACATAGTAGAGTAGGACCTCGTACCTCCCTATGAATGTCCTCCACAAGCCTCCTAAGTTAGATGGCTTCCTGAGCTGCCAAATCCGAAGCTTTGTACTCCGCTTCTGTGGTAGAGACAGACACATAATCATGCTTCTTGTTGCACCATGATATAGATGTAGAGCCTGTCATAAAGACATCCAAATGTCGATCTCCGATCATCCAAATCTCCTCCATAATCAAGATCCATTACCCGTGCAAGCAAAAGTCCGAATCATTCCCGTAGAAGAGGCCCAAATTCGAGGTGGATTTGACATACTTCAAGATACTCCTAGCCTCCACAAGATGAGGTTTCCGAGGCTCTGCCATAAACTGGCTCACCCTGCCAACTGCATAAGCAATATCTGGCCTCGTGATCATCAAGTATATCAAACTTCCAACCAAATCCCGGAACACCAATGGATCGGTAAGAACATTCCCTTCATCTCATCGAAGATAAACTCCAACCTCCAGTGGAGTAGAGCTGCTCTTCCCCCCTTCCATGCCGAACCTCTTCACGATTTGATGTGCATAGCCTTTTTGGGAAACAAGCATACCGCTCTCATTCCTCTCCACTTCGAGCCCAAGGAAATGGTGGAGCTCACCCAAATCCTTCATCTCAAATCTGATAGCTAGCTCAGCACGAAGCCTAGCTACCTCCACTTCAGAATTCCCGGTGACCATCATATTGTCATCGTACAGCAGCACCTAGACCTGAAGCTCCCTCGTCTTCTTTACAAATAAGCTTGAATTTGAATCAGAAGCAAAATATCTGTAGAACGGGAGGTGTTCTGTGATCATCCCGTACCACGCCCGAGGCGCTTGCTTCAAGCTATAAAGAGCCTTCTTGAGCTTGCAAACATATCTTGGGTGCTCTTCGGATACAAAACCAGGTGGCTGATCCTTGAAGATATCATTGTCAATCTCGTTGTATAAGAAAGCATTCTTCACATCAAGTTGCCAAATTTTCCACCCTTAGCAAGCTGCCAATGCAATCACCACCCGAACTGAAGTCATCTTAGCAATGGGGCTGAATGCTTTTTCATAATCTTCCCCATTCTTCTAAAAGAAACCTCGAGCTACAAGGTGAGCCTTGTACCGATCAATACTTCCATCAGCCTTCTTCTTCAATTTGAAAACCCACTTGCAAGTCACTGGGGTAATACCCTCAACCTTAGGCGCCATGTCCCAAGTCTCATTTTTCCTGAGGGAAGCCATCTCTTCATCCATGGCTCCTTCCCACTCCTTGACTCCAACGACATTTTCATAACAAGATGGCTCTCTCTCATCCAGGGGACCTGCAAAGAAACATGAGACAAAGCTCGCCAAGTTTCCGCCTGTATATCGAGCTGGTGGAATAATGGTCCTCTTGTACCTCCTCAGAGCTTGACTCTGAACCACCTCTTCAATTGCAATATCTGGACTAGCTCTCCTTTCAGGTAAACATGGAGCATCGCTCCCCCTACTTACAGAACCTGAAGAACCTGACCCAGAGCTAGAGATACCTGGAGCACCTGGAGAAACAGGCAACTCCACCAGAAATTCTCTTGCAGCTTCCTCTGGTCCACCATCTACCCTGCTTCCTTGTAACTCTATAGAAGAGCTAGCTTGGTATGACGTCAGCTTGTCAAATACCACATCCCTAGAGACCACATATCTATGTGTCTCGGGATCCATACATCTCCACCCTTTCTTCCGGTCATCATAACCAACGAAGACTAGTTTCTTTGCTTTTGCATCTAGCTTCGTTCGAAGGGTATCCGGAATATGCACGTAGCAGGTAGTACCAGAACTCGAAAGTGTTCCATGCTTGGCTTCTACTTGAACATCAACTCATGAGGGGTCTTCATGTTGATGGGACTGAGAGGCATCTGGTTGATGACATAGGATGCACAAGGCATTCCATATGCCCAGAAGGACTTTGGGATACTCTTGGCATGAAGCCAACATTTGCAGGCCTCCATCAAATGACGGATCTTTCGCTCTGCAACTCCATTCTGTTGTGGAGTGTGAGCACAAGAAAGCTCTCTCTGGATGCCATGCTTCCTACACATGTTTAAGAATGCCTTGGAGGTGAACTCCCCTCCGTTGTTTGTTCTGCACCTCTTGACCCGCAGGTTGAGCCGACCTTCCACCAGCTCCTTGAACTCCACAAACCTCTTGAATGCCTCTAACTTCTCCTTCAAAAATTATACCCAAGTATATCTGGTGAAGTCATTGATGAGTCCAGATCATATACACTTTTATGGACTCATCTGGGCCATTTAGTTAGTCATTTCACTGCACTTTAGCCCTGTTATTGTTTATATTTGATATTCCATGCTAGGTGCACCTTTAGGCCCATTTTGGTGTGTTTTCATGTTTATCTTCATTAGTAGTTTTCATGCACTGTTAGGTGCCACTTTCAGTAGCTGGATTCGTGGTTGTACGCTGGAATAGGAGTCGTGCAAGTGTTCCCGGTGCAATTCTGCACAGGAACACTGCGCACGATCACTGGTTCTATTGCACACGACCACTGGTCGTGCGCCACTGATCGTGTGCACTTAGCCCTTTTTATGAGTTCTGTTTGGTGTAGTGCGTACGACCACCAACGCTAGTGCGCACGACCACCGGTCGTGCGCCACTGTTCGTGCGCACTCATCATTAAATTTCTGAGTTCTGTTTGGTCTAATGCGCACGACCACCGACGATAGTGCGCACGACCACCGGTCGTGCGCCACTGGTCGTGCGAACATGTTATTTTATAATTTCTGTCTTTGCAGGTTCCGTCCAGGCAGAGCGCACGATCACCGAATGCTTGTGCGCACGACCACTGGTCGTGCGCCAATGACCGTGCGCACTGTTTAATTCCAGCGCCTATAAATTCCCTGCTCGCGATTTTAGGTTGACCGCTCGCTTCCAGCCGCCGTTTTCCGCCCGATTCCGCCCGATTTCGCCCCTCCACCGTCGCCCACCATATAGAGGTGCTCCGGGCTTGCTCTTCACGCCTATCTTGAGCCGGAGTTTCCTCTCGGCCTCCTCCTTCATCCAAGAGCTCCAAAGGAAGACCTAGCCGCTCTCTCCATCGAGCAAGAGGAAGTTGGCAACCTCCACCGGATCGTGACACGAAGAAGACGGGTCCATTGGAGAGTCGTGACAGCTCTCTCTCTACCCCGGACGTAGTTGCGGACCGAGCTTGGACGCGGATTGACAACCCGGCGATTCCAACCGTGAATCTTCAACGAGCCTTCGGATTTGGTCGATTTCTTGCCTTGTTCTCCTTTTATTGATGTATTTGCAACTAGATCTAACATTATGATGAAGTGTATTTTGATTAAATAGCATTTTTACTTGATTATGTCTATATGATTGAGTATTTTTGTTTATATTATTGAGGTGCGCCTTGTGGTGTGGTTTGTTGGTTGCGTTGTGCCGCCCTAACAATTGTTAGTGGTGTGCTTGTTGAAGAGGTGCTTGCGACCCTCATTCCGCTAGCCTACTCGCCCATCCGCCTACCGAAGCGTGGCATCGCGGCCCGTGTACTCCATCCCGCCTAACGAAGCAGCGCGCTCAAGGCCTGCATAGTTCGATCCGCTTGCCTACTCGTCCATCCGCCCTTACGAAGTAGCGCGTTCAAGGCCTACGTAGTCTTCCATTCCGCCAAGCGAAGCATTGCATAGCGGCATTGCATAGGAGTAGTTGTAGTGTTTTCTTTTATTTTCCAAAAGCCAACCCAACTCTCACGCAATCCATTCGACCTAAAGGACTTCGATCTCAAGTCCTTCCTCGACATTTAACTCCACCTTACTGTGTTCCTCAAGAGACCGACACTCGGGGATTTATTCCCAATTTTTATTACTTGAACGATCGGTACACTGCCGTTTCGTGTCGCAGTCGAGCTACCGCCTATAGCGGTGTGTAAGATTTGCGCCATCAAGTTTTTGGCGCCGTTGCCGGGGAACACAGTCGTGTGAGTTTTCTGGAGAGGGAGAACCTGAGAGAAAAGCCCTTCCATTTGTAAATTGCATTTTCTGTTATTTTATTTCTGTTCTTTTTATTCCATTTTCTTGTTTTATAGTAGGTTGCTTTAGTAAATTTTTGTTAGGTGTAGTATTTCACACAATAGTGTTTGTCTTTTTGAATCGTTTTATCTTCACACTATGTGGGCACATCTAAATTTCCGTTGCCGTTGGTGTGGAGCTACTTCCCACTCTAGTGTTGAATGCCCTACGGAGAATAGTAGGCATAATTCCTCTCGCCCAGCATATAGAGCATCGACTCCGTCTGATACTCCATATGGTGCGCGTAAGTCTTATGGCTACTCTGCTGAGCCATTACCGTCATACTTCTTTTCGGCTCCAGCCCCCGCTGTGCCAAAGAAGCCTGCTAGGCAGTGCCAGTTTTGTCGGAGCACAGATCACGCCCTGAAGGATTGTGCTGCTTTTCATCGCCAATTGGATGAGGATGACGAGCCGGATATTCGGATCGTCCCAACTCCTAGCTCTGGCGGCACACCTTCAACATCCGGCTATGTATCTTTGTCACCTTCACATTTTGAAGGGTATGGCATGGATACGGTCACCGGATGTGTGGCTGATCTATGCACCGACATTGCTGAGCCAATTCTCCATGTGCCTCCACCACTTCTAGTGGATTCAATTCTTTTCCCTATTGTGCATACTACACTCGTCTCTGACGACATTGTTGATGATGTGTCGCAGGAGGAGGCGGTTGATCTGAGTGTTGTGCCTATTCCTATGGAGGAGGACAACCTTCTAGGTGAAGAGGAATTTTCCTCAGCACCGGTGGAGGAAGTCCAAATCCTAAGCCTGGCCACCGTTGATCCCGCCGAATCTTGTAGCATTGATGACAATGCAAACATTATTTTACTTCCCCAACCTAATGGGAGTGAGACCGGGACCACTCCCCCGATTTTTGATTATTTATGTCATTCTTCTCTTTTATTTCCTGACCCCCCTTCGTCATCTGAGCCTGTGCAGGTTGAGTCTTCACAGGTACATCAGGAGGACTTGGAGCATGATGCTCAAGTCAATGATGTGAGCATCCTCTCATGTGAGGAGGTTTATTCCCCCTCCGTAGAGGAAGCTCCACTCATTGCCTTTTCCTCCAGCTGCCTCCCTGTTGACGACGCCTTGCTAGGCAAGGATATTTTTGGTGAGTTGAGTGAGGACCAGGCCTCCTCCTCTTCTTACTTTCTCTACCCTCTACCTGTGAGGAGCAGGTATCTATATCTCGGTAGAGGGGTGACTGTTCTATCTCCGTATCGGTACCCGCTACCGACACGCATATTAGGCCAGTCACCTGTCCACTTCTCCTTCCATAGGCCCATTAGCTAGAATCGTTAAGATTTTGAATAAGTCGTGCTGGGATGACAATAACCCCAGTAGTTATCTTCCTTTTCTGCATTTTTTATTTTTATCTAATCATGTTTAGTTAGTAGTATTTTCTTTTCAGTTTTCTATTTTCTTCTGTTTTTGCGGAGCTGACCCCCTGCAGGTATCTCTTCTGGATGACGGACGCTGCAGCTTAGTCCAGGTTTACACGCCAATCTTCTGGTGTGCTCATTTCTGAGCACTGGGTACCCTCTTTCCCTAGCATTATTCTGAATTTCATAGCTGCATTTTGCGCATATTGTTTAGTTTAAGTCTGGGGGGGAGTGTACCGAGTGTTCACTACACGTGTACACGTTTTTGCATATCAGAAGTGTATTTTTATTATTGCATACACCACATCACCCACTTGAGCGCGTACTCATCTGTTTGTCTGCTCTGTTGTGAATTTAATTCTTCTGCTTATTTGGGAAAATCTAGGTGATGGTCTAGAATTATGTAGCAGAGTAAAATGTTGACTCTAGTAGTGCTCCTAGTCGAGTGCTCGGTTGCATAGAATTTTGTGTAGAGTAGATTTCTTTTTATGCTATGGTTTTATATTTTTCTTATTAGTGTAAATGTTGTCTACTCTACTCAAATGGTGAATCCGATGGAATCAAACGGTAGCATAGGGATGTGTGTACACGATCGTTAGATTCGTATTGCTTGAGTCGGGAGAAAGGAGAATCTTTCTCGGTGGCTAGAACTTGCCCCAAGCGATTCTTGAAGCATGGGTATACGGTTAGTCAATTGCGTGAATGTGATATAGGCCATCATCTTGGCCCGGTTGAGCTTTGTGCCATTCCTATCATCATATCCTCGTTAGCCCAGTTGTGCCTACCCGTTCTTTGATTCAGCCCCACTTTTATTTCACCAAAGCCCAAAAGCCAATCCTAGTCGCACACCAAAATCTGAGCTTTCGCTTTTTATTATTTTCATAAGTTGGGGTGTTGATGTGGTAATATGTTTGTGAAGATGTGGATGTGTCCTTTTGTTTATTTGCTGGAAATGATAAGAAAAGAAAAAAAAAAAAAAAAAAATTTTTTTGAAAAATGAGAAAAAGAAAAGAAATTAAAAAGAAAGGAAAGAGAAGGAGTGTTTAATCGAAAATTTTTTATGTATAGATTTATGTTTGGGAGTAGGCGGTGCACACACCCATGTAGTAAAATCCAAGTCTGGGGGTGTGATGTACCCGCGTGTTTGTGTGGTGAATGAGGAGAATTTCTACTTTAGCTCATTTAGGTTTAGTGTTTGAGCCGTCGTTTTTATCTTTGTTTATCCTCACCTAAACCCAAGCCCCATTTAAAACCTAAAGTCCTATTGATTCACGCAATTGAGTCAAACCAGTGCCGTGGAGAGAATGTGACCGGGCAAGCTTATGGTCACCGACACTGATGGATTTCAGTGGAGTTTTTCCCGCATCCCGATCTTGGGCAATGCTCGTCTCAGCGCTTAGTTTACTTTCTCGGTATGCATGACTGAATGATTCACCGTTGTTCACCATTTTGAGTAGTTGTAATATGCTTTTACTCTTTTAGAAATTTATAAACTGTTTGTATAATCAGTAGTCTTTTCTACTAATTCTCTTATGCACGTGAGCATGCGACTTCGTATGGTACTTTGTAGTGTAATCTTAAGCCATCTACTTTTCTTTCCCCGTTCGCGCAGAATTTGTTTGCTCGGGACGCACAAACAGTTAAGTCTGGGGGTGTGATGAGTCCAGATCATATACACTTTTATGGACTCATCTGGGCCATTTAGTTAGTCATTTCACTGCACTTTAGCCCTGTTATTGTTTATATTTGATATTCCATGCTAGGTGCACCTTTAGGCCCATTTTGGTGTGTTTTCATGTTTATCTTCATTAGTAGTTTTCATGCACTGTTAGGTGCCACTTTCAGTAGCTGGATTCGTGGTTGTACGCTGGAATAGGAGTCGTGCAAGTGTTCCCGGTGCAATTCTGCACAGGAACACTGCGCACGATCACTGGTTCTATTGCGCACGACCACTGGTCGTGCGCCACTGATCGTGTGCACTTAGCCCTTTTTATGAGTTCTGTTTGGTGTAGTGCGCACGACCACCAACGCTAGTGCGCACTCATCATTAAATTTCTGAGTTCTGTTTGGTCTAATGCGCACGACCACCGACGATAGTGCGCACGACCACCGGTCGTGCGCCACTGGTCGTGCGAACATGTTATTTTATAATTTCTGTCTTTGCAGGTTCCGTCCAGGCAGAGCGCACGATCACCGAATGCTTGTGCGCACGACCACTGGTCGTGCGCCAATGACCGTGCGCACTGTTTAATTCCAGCGCCTATAAATTCCCTGCTCGCGATTTTAGGTTGACCGCTCGCTTCCAGCCGCCGTTTTCCGCCCGATTCCGCCCGATTTCGCCCCTCCACCGTCGCCCACCATATAGAGGTGCTCCGGGCTTGCTCTTCACGCCTATCTTGAGCCGGAGTTTCCTCTCGGCCTCCTCCTTCATCCAAGAGCTCCAAAGGAAGACCTAGCCGCTCTCTCCATCGAGCAAGAGGAAGTTGGCAACCTCCACCGGATCGTGACACGAAGAAGACGGGTCCATTGGAGAGTCGTGACAGCTCTCTCTCTACCCCGGACGTAGTTGCGGACCGAGCTTGGACGCGGATTGACAACCCGGCGATTCCAACCGTGAATCTTCAACGAGCCTTCGGATTCGGTCGATTTCTTGCCTTGTTCTCCTTTTATTGATGTATTTGCAACTAGATCTAACATTATGATGAAGTGTATTTTGATTAAATAGCATTTTTACTTGATTATGTCTATATGATTGAGTATTTTTGTTTATATTATTGAGGTGCGCCTTGTGGTGTGGTTTGTTGGTTGCGTTGTGCCGCCCTAACAATTGTTAGTGGTGTGCTTGTTGAAGAGGTGCTTGCGACCCTCATTCCGCTAGCCTACTCGCCCATCCGCCTACCGAAGCGTGGCATCGCGGCCCGTGTACTCCATCCCGCCTAACGAAGCAGCGCGCTCAAGGCCTGCATAGTTCGATCCGCTTGCCTACTCGTCCATCCGCCCTTACGAAGTAGCGCGTTCAAGGCCTACGTAGTCTTCCATTCCGCCAAGCGAAGCATTGCATAGCGGCATTGCATAGGAGTAGTTGTAGTGTTTTCTTTTATTTTCCAAAAGCCAACCCAACTCTCACGCAATCCATTCGACCTAAAGGACTTCGATCTCAAGTCCTTCCTCGACATTTAACTCCACCTTACTGTGTTCCTCAAGAGACCGACACTCGGGGATTTATTCCCAATTTTTATTACTTGAACGATCGGTACACTGCCGTTTCGTGTCGCAGTCGAGCTACCGCCTATATCGGTGTGTGAGATTTGCGCCATCAGTCATCAACCAAAATCAGCATATACCTGCTACCTCCAAGACTGGCAGTGTTGGTAGGTCCAAACAGATCACCATGTATACACTCCAATGATGCTTTGCATCTGCTTTGTGATTTGGCAAATAGAAGACGTTGAGCCTTACCAAACTAAAAACTGGCACAAACGTGATCATCCCCGAAGATGACAAGCTAGGAAAACCTTTCACAAGACCTCTTCCCGCCATAGCCTTCAACTTATCCATCCCAACATGCCCAAGTCTTTCATGCCAGATAGCGGCGCTGTCGTTATCCCTCATCTTATCAACATAGGAACTTGTTGAAAGAACAAACAAGTCCTTCACCCATCTCCCTACATGAGTGACCTCATCTTTCACGACTGAAACATTTCGGAGAAATTTCACTTATGTTGGACCGAACAGAACGTGATATCCAGCATCCACAACATTAGTCACTTAGAAGAGGTTCTTCTTCATCCCCGGAACATGATAGACACTCTTCAATGTAAGAGTACCTCTATCATCGTTCAAGGAAACCACACCCTCCTTCTCTACTACATGTATAGTATCATCAGTTGTAATGATAGCGTCATTACCTATATATGCTCACAATGAGGAGAACTTCGACTCATCCCCAGTGAGGTGATGACCACCCCCAGAGTCCACTATCCAATCATCCTGATAGTTGATTGAAGACAATGCCCGAACACAAGTGCCCATCATGAATGCACATCCACCACCCCACCTACCTTTAGAATTGGAACCAGCCTCCTCCTTTCTTGCAGAATGCCCTGACTGAATATTAACTTGGCAATCTCTCTTGAAGTGACCAAGCTTGTTGCACCCGAAGCATCTAGATCCTTCCTTCTTCTTCCCATCACTCTTAGGAGCATAGCTCCTCTCCTGCTTATATGAAGTAGACAGACCATCATCTCTCGATGTCTTCTTCTTCTTATCCCATCTCTTCTTCTTGCCAGAGAAGAGAACCTTACCTTCTCCCCCAGAGACTGACATCCCTGCCATTTGCTTAGCCAAACTCTCATGCTAAGCAAGTATGTTCTCCAGCTCCACCAATGATGGCTGATTGGCCCAGCCTTGAACAAAAGTAACAAAGGCAACATACTCCCTCTGCAAACCACGAATTATGTGCCTCCTCAGCTTAGCTTCGGAGATTGGCTCATCCGGGTCCAATGTCGATATCTCGGCGCAAAGGTTCTTCATCTTCAAGAAGAACGTTGAGATAGACAAATCTCCCTGAGTAGCTTTCGCCAACTCATTCTCTAAGAACTGTAGCCTAGCTACATTCTTATAATTGAACAAGCCATCCAAGGCTGTCCAAATTTCTGCAGCTGATCTACATCCGATGATGTGATCAAACAGCTCCGGAATGATAGCTCGCTTGAGAGTGAACTCAGCCTTCGCATTTGTTCTCTTCCAAGCCTTCACGAGCTCAGCATTCCCTTCAGCGGGAATAACATCTTGTCTTGCTTCTCCTCCTACTACCTCCCACAAATCCTCGCAAAGAAGATAGCTCTCCATGCAAGACTTCCACTTCTTAAAGTTAGTCTGCGTAAGGAGCTCAATACCAAGACCTTTAGCATATCCTCCTTCCATTGCTATCCCACTGATTGCTAACCACTTTGAGGAACCTGAGAGAAGTAACAACAACTACTACTCAACAACCTACCTCTGATACCATGTTAAAAAATTTGAGGTCCGGAGTTAAAGTAAAATGCGGAACACTTCACAAACTTTCCACAAGTGTAGCAACACAATGACAATGGGAAGACCGAATAGTGCTTTGGCATTAACTATCTCTTTAAAATTTGAGGTATTCATGGCGTGGCATGATTCATAAGAATCACAGAGGAGAGAAGCACAAAACACAAAAAATACAAGTTGTCGGCGACTTGACAAGCTGAGATCGCCAGACCGCGCGAACAGACAAGCCATGCGGTTAACTCCTGAGACCACATGAATAGAGCAGACCGCACCTATCATCCCGCAACCACAGACCGCTCGACCTGCTGCTTTATTCAGCTGCTGTGAACACTTGACAAAGAAACTACTTCCTATTGCAGACCACACTCAAGACCGCCTGGTCTCTGAAGACCGCCTCATCAAATGAGTCCGCTGCACAGTCCAAGAACACCTAAATATAGTCTGCCCAGACAGACCGCTGCCAGACAGGTTTATTAAAAGCTGGAAGAAGGGAGAATGCTGACGGTAACTGCTAGCCGCAACCTACAAACAAACAAACAAACCAGTCAGACAAAACTCAGACTGCTTGACCTCAGAAAGAGACCGGCACAATCAAGCCAACTTTGGATCTTATAGTTCTTTTTGTTCAAATGATGGGCCCTGCACCCCTATTTATAGGCAAGAGGACGTATATCGTCTCCGCTGAAGGAGGGATACAATAACCACCTATCAACCTGCATGCGGTCTGGCAAAGCAGACTGCCCGAGCCCAGTAAAGCCAACAACTCCCTTATTAGACCATACAGTTTGATAAACCCACCCGGTAACCGCGGTCTGCCAAAACAGACCGCCCAGTCTTTATTGCAAAAAGCAAAACACTTCTTCAGTAACCTAGACCGACTAGAACAAGTCATCAGACCGCCCGATCACTGCAAGAAGGCAGACCTACTTGAACATTTGGCCGACTTGAACAAGTCGCTAGAACAACCTGTGCAAGCCGCCTGGACACATTGCGGTCTCTCAGATCAGACCTCCCAGAACAGATCGCCCGAAACAAACCGACCAGAACACCAGCGCAGACTGCGCGGTGTCTACGACCTCCAATCGGCTGACCGCCCAGCACCTTTCCACTTCCACTTCAAAAATTTAACACTCCACCTTGAAGTGGGAAGTGGAAGTCAGCCCATGCAAACTCCGCAACCGACCTAATGGTCCCTTTGACAGTGGCTTTGTAAATATGTCAGCAACCTTATCCTTGCTCTACACATGCTCCACAGTCAGAGATCGCTCCAACACCTTCTCACAAATGAAATGTTGATGAATCTCTATATGCTTCGTACGCGCGTGACAAACTGGATTGTTCACCAGTTTGAGAGCACTCTCATTGTCACCACGTAGTAGAGTAGGACCTTGCTCCTCCCTATGAATGTCCTCCGCATGCCTCCTAAGCCAGATGGCTTCCTGAGCTGCCAAAGCTGAAGCATTGTGCTCCGCTTCTTTGGTAGAGACAGACACAGAATCCTGCTTCTTGCTGCACCATGATATAGCTGTATAGCCTGTCATAAAGACATGTCCAGACGTCGATCTTCGATCATGCAAATCTCCTCCATAATCAGCATCCATGTACCCGTGCAAGCAAAAGCTTGAATCTCTCTCGTAGAAGAGACCAAAATCTGAGGTGGATTTGACATACTTCAAGATACTCCTAGCCGCCACAAGATGAGGTTTCCAAGGCTCTTCCATAAACTGACTCATGCTGCCAAGTACATAAGCAATATCTAGCCTCGTGATCGTCAAGTATATCGGACTTCCAACCAAAGACCGGAACACCAAAGGATTGGTAAGAACCTTCCCTTCATCTCGTCGAAGATGAACTCCAACATCAAGTGGAGTAGAGCTGCTCTTCCCCCCTTCCATGTCGAACCTCTTCACGATTTGATCCGCATAGTCTTTTTGGGAAACAAGCATACCGCTCTCATTCCTCTCCACTTTGAGCCTAAGGAATTGGTGGAGCTCACCCAAATCCTTCATCTTAAATTTGATAGCTAGCTCAGCACGAAGCCTAGCTACCTCCACTTCAGAATTCCCGGTGACGATCATATCATCAATGCACAGCAGCACCAAGACCTGAAGCTCCCCCATCTTCTTTACGAATAATCTTGAATCTGAATCAGAAGCAAAATATCTGATGAACTGGAGGTTTTCTGCGATCTTCCCGTACCACGCCCGAGGCGCTTGCTTCAAGCCGTAAAGAGCATTCTTGAGCTTGCAAACATATCTTGGGTGCTCTTCAGATACATAACCAGGTGGCTGATCCATGAAGATATTCTTGTCAATCTCTCCGTATAAGAAAGCATTCTTCATGTCAAGTTGCCAAATTTTCCACCCTTGGCAAGCTGCCAATGCGATCACCACCCGAACCAAAGTCATCTTGGCAATGGGGCTGAATGTTTCTTCATAATCTTCCCCATACATCTGAGAGAAACCTCGAGCTACAAGGCGAGCCTTGTACTGCTCAATACTTCCATCAGCCTTCTTCTTCAATTTGAAAACCCACTTCCAAGTCACCAGGGTAATACCCTCAACCTTAAGCACTAAGTCCCAAGTCTCATTTTTCCTGAGGGAAGCCATTTCTTCATCCATGGATCCTTCCCACTCCTTGACTCCAAGGACATTTTCATAACAAGATGGCTCTCTCTTATCCAGGGGACCTGCGAAGAAACATGAGACAAAGCTCACCAAGTTTCCGCCCGTATACCGATCTGGTGGAATAATGGTCCTCTTGGACCTCCTCAGAGCTTGACTCTGAACCACCTCTTCAACTGCAGTTTCTGGACTAGCTCTCCTTTCAGGTAAACATGGAGCATCTCTCCCCCTGCTTCTAGAACCTGAAGCACCTAACCCAGAGCTAGAGATACCCGGAGCACCTAGAGAAACAAGCAACTCCACTGGAACTTCTCTTTCAACTTCCTCTGGTCCACCATCTACCCTGCTTCCTTGTAACTCTATAGAAGAGCTACCTTGGTATGATGTCAGCTCATCAAATACCACATCCCTAGAGACCACATATCTCTATGTCTCGGGATCCATACGTCTCCACCCTTTATTCTGGTCATTATAACCGACGAAGACTAGTTTCCTTGCCTTTGCATCTAGCTTCGTTCGAAGGGCATCCATAATATGCACGTAGCAGGTAGAACCAAACACTCTAAAGTGTTCCACACTTGGATTCTCCTTGAACATCAACTCATGAGGGGTCTTCATGTTGATGGGACTGAGAGGCATCCGGTTAATGACATAGGCCACACAAGACATTCCCTCTGCCTAGAAGGACTTTAGGATACTCTTGGCATGATGCCAAATTTGCAGGTCTCCGTCAAATGACAGATCTTCCACTCTGTGTAACACCCCAAAGATCGTGGTTCAGCGAGGTAGGCGGAATGGTAGTGTTGCGCTCGGGATAAGCTCAAAATTCCAGATCAGGTCAATGCGCACGACCATTGTCCTCTTCGCGCACGACCAGTGATCGTGCGCCAATGATCGTGCGTAACCCGCAAAGATTCGGAGTTCTGTCTCGGCTTATGCGCACGACCATTGTCCTCATCGCGCACGACCGGTGATCGTGCGCCAGCGACCGTGCGCTAATTCAGAAGAATATCGAGTTCTGTCTTGGACAGTGCGCACGACCATTTCCCTCTTCGCGCACGACCACTGACCGTGCGCCTGTGATCGTGCGCCCTGTTTATTCTGTTCCGCGATTTTGAGCGGAGAAGAGATCGGACCGTCCAAATCTTTTGGAAATTGATCCAACGGCTAGGTTTAGTTGCGGGAGACCATTAGGGCTGATGAGAGGGGGTTAAACCTCATATTCTCTAAGCCATTCTCTCTCCAAACCCTAGAGAAAGAAGGAGGAGCCAAGGAAGAAGAAGGGAGATTCCGCCATTGACGGAGCTCCGGAGCTCCGTTTCGCGAGCCATTTCCAGATCAGGAGAGTGCAGCCCGGTGCGGTCGTTTCCCTCCGTCTATAATCTCGGATCCATGGCGAAAAAGAATGCTCCTAGGGTAACGATTTCTTCTCCCGTTGTTTGGACTTGTCTTTTGTCCTCTCCTTCATTTCTCTATGCTTGCATGAGGACTTTCACCAAATGGGTGAAGTGTAGGATTTCCTCAAGTTCTTCGGAACTCCGGGTCGATTGTGTCCGTCCCCGGCATATTGCATGTATAAAATCCGGTAGTCGTGCGGATTTAGGCATTGTGTGTGAAGCCTATTCGTGGCCGTGAGCCCGAATCGGTGATGCTTGATTTGCGACGTTGCATTTAGGTTAAGCCTAGAATGCGTGCCGGAGAATGACTCTGTGATATATGCGATAGTATTGCGGGATTTAAGCGTAGGCATCTTGTGAAGATCCTAACGGAAGCCCCATGCTTTGCGAGTGGTTGAATGCAAACCTTCACCACTAGAATTGTTGAGGAGTGGTCTTGTACCTCCTTTTTGGTTACGTATAAAGCCCTAACGATCCCTCATGCCCTCCGGCCGAAAAGCGGAGTCGGGTCTTGAGTCGTTACAAAGTAAACTTTTAAGGCTTGGGTGTTGTAACTTATGTTTTGTGTAGTACTAGCGAGTGCTAAACCCTTACGGGCCGAGGTGATGTCATACCCGCATCGTGTGTTCAATCGATGACAAGAGAACGGGAATTGGCTGAACTGAACCCGTTTCCAGGCGCGGCGGTAGGGGGATTTATCTCTTGTAAACCCGAACGACCTTGGGAGAGGTTGGGAAGGGCGTCTTGCCTAGACCGACCAAAAGCTCTTTTCTATCTAGAGTTTCCGGACTCATGATGGTTTTGGTGCTCGGGAAGAAGTACCTTTGGTGCATGCCTTGTGAGCATGGAGCGTGCGGTTGTGTGTACCCACGTTTGTGATGAATTGATGTTGTTAGCCTCATGCGGTTGTTTAGGCGGTTGTGGGAACCTTCGGGTGAACCCAACCAACATCATGTGCATACCTAGGTTCCTTTCTTTTGATGCTCAACCTAGAAGATTGATTGTGCTTGAAACCTCACCTTGTGTAGTTGCACTTTCTTTATATTAGTACTTGTGCTAGTATGGCTTGCTTGCAGGGTAGAATCTCCGCCACCCCGGGAAAGGGGTGGGGTCGTTATAATTTGGTCAGCTGTGCTGACCGTTACTTTGTTTGCCGCCGCTTGGTGGAATGTCTTATGCAGGTGCAGGTGAGCCTAGCGGGAAATAGCGGGCGGTGGCCCTTTTTGCTGAGTTGGCCCTTGAAGGCCAGCCTCCCTTTTTAGCTTTTTCATGTATGGCCGGCCTGCGTGCCGATGTATGCTTATGGAGTTTTGTGCATTGGATGAATGTAAGGCCTTAAGGCCGTAACTCTTATTCTGGATACATTCCTATGATAGTGGACAGTTCTTTTTGAATGGTTTATTTAATGCTTCCGTTTACGTTTTGTACTCTCGTTTAGTTGTTACTTTTCTGGTTATCACCTTTTAACTCCTAGCTAGTGTGGTTTGTATGGCGTGGGGTCCCGGCCAGACCTGCTGTTATACTCTTCGTACTGGTAGGGTGTTACAATTTGGTATCGGACTTAAGGCGTCGATCCGTAGTTTAGCGAATTCGGGACGAATTCCTTCTAAGGGGTGGTGTGCACGGGATGTGCATTCACCTAAAACGACAAAAACTAATAAGAATGTCCACTTAGGAATGAAAAAACATACTTGTTTGCGGAACCTGAGCGTTCCATGATTGTTGTTTTGCTATGCTTTCAGTCACTAAATTGTCTCTTACACGATTATAGGTGACTAGGAGTGGTGCGGGGCCGTCTCAACCCCGTAACACTGCTGAAAGTAGTGGGTCGTCTGAGGTGACAGCGACCACTCCTTCGGCTGAGATGATCAAGTTAGTCGCTGAAGCGGTCTTCACGATGATCAACACTCAGTCTGGGCAGCTTGCACAGCCTACTACTCCGACTCTGGATGTGGCCCCTGTAACTGTTGTTGTAGTGGAACCTGCGGTAGAACTGAGGGTGGAACGTCGAGTTGCGCAAGTAGTAGTGGGGCGAGCGCGTGACCAGCAATTAAAGTACTTTCTGAGCCTCAACCCTCCATCCTTCGAGGGGACGGAATCCCATGGGAGAGCTGCTGAGTGGTTGTCAGAAATAAAGAGGACTTTAATGTCAATGCTTATAAGCAAAGATATGTTGGTAACCTTAACCACCTTCCTACTTATAAGAGAAGCAAGACTTTGGTGGGAAGGAGAGTTGTTGCACAAGTTTGGTGGGAGACAACTTTCCGAAATCTCTTGGGAAAACTTCCATGGGTCTTTCCTTCTAAAGTTTCTACCCCTAACTGAGATTCCTGAACTACAAGATCAGTGTTCACACCTAGAGCAGGGTGAACACTCAGTGGATGAGTACCTGATTGAGTTCATCAGTCGGAATCGTTATGAGAGGTCTATGTGGGAAGATGAGGAAACCAAGGTCAACAAGTTCTACAATGGTCTACGAGATGACCTAAGACTAATGCTTGTGGGTCCAAAGTTACTCGGCTTCAACGTCTTAGTGAAAACAGCTAAATCTCTGGAAACGGATATGAAGAGTATGCAGCGCGCGAAAGACTTCAATGTAAGGAAGTCAGAGTTTCATGCGCCGGTCTCTCAGTCCAAGTCCGAGTTCAGAAGAAACAAGAGAAAGTTCAACTCTGTGGAAGTTAAGACTGCACGGTGTTCCTTAATTTGTTTCACTTGTGGAAAGGTGGGACACAAAGCCGCGGTGTGTCGAAGTGGTCCCCCAAAAGCAAAAAGCGGAGAAGTGGACTATGCTCGTGCGATGGGTTCAGCTCCTATGGAGAAAGGCAAAGCGGTGGAGTCTTCGATTCCCCAATATTCTCTAACCCAGCCGAGAGTCTACTCTTATGGCCAGCAAGAGGTCATTCAGCAATGCGATGTTGCCACAGGTATGGATGATCATCTCCAAATATGATTTATACCCCGTGTGCGGTTAAAGATAGAAATATGTCCACTGTATCTGTTGACAACAAAACTTTATGTCTTGTATTTGTGTGCAATTAGGCCTTGTCCTAATTATCGACTATTCGATGAGAGATCTGTTGGTGTGGGAGTATCGCTCTCCTATTTATCTAAGGACTTCGTGTTATGAATCGAATTGTCATTTACCTTAGTCAAGGATAGATTGGAGGTAATGCTGCCTAATAGATCTCGAGTGAGCGCGAATAGGAGAAGCTGTGAAAAGGCGTGAAGATGTTCTTCACCTTGTTGAAGGATTCAGGGCCTAAGACCAGTTTTGTGTTGTCCTAGTAGTAGCGGACCAAGCTGACCGAGAGGAACAGTTATCCGATTCCGAGAATCGACGACTTACTTGACCAACAGGTTGGGTCGACGGTATACTCTATGCTTGATTTAAGGTCCGGCTACTATCAGCTTAGTATTAGGGAATGTGATGTTCCAAAGTCAGCGTTCAGTACCTGTTTTGGGCACTATGAGTTCACGGTGATGCCGTTCGGTCTGTCTAATGCACCGTCGGTATTCATGGACTTAATGAATATGGCATTCCGTGAGTATTTGGATCAATTTGTGATCGTCTTCATCGACGACATTTTGGTATACTCTCAATCGGAAGAGGAGCATGTAGGGCATCTGCACGCAGTTCTGAGCACCTTGAGGAAGAGTCAGCTATATGCCAAGTTCTCCAAGTGCGAGTTTTGGCTACCGTCAGTAGCGTTCCTTGGTCACGTCGTTAGTGGAGATGGAATTGCGGTTGATCCGTCGAAGATAGAAGCGATCCGAGCCTGGCCTTTGTTGAAAAACGTAGCGGAAGTCCGAAGTTTCTTAGGACTTGCCGGCTATTATAGACGCTTTGTGGAAAACTTCTCGAGGATTGCACTTCCTCTCACTAAATTGACTAGGAAAGATCATAAGTTCGTTTGGTCGCCCGAGTGCGCACGAGCTTTTGAAGAGCTGAAGAGCCGTCTGACCACGGCGCCCATTCTATGCTCGCCATGTGGTACGGAAGGCTACGAAATTTATAGCGACGCCTCAGGGAGTGGTTTGGGTTGTGTCCTAGTGCAGTTCGGTAAGGTAATTGCCTACGGCTCCCGGCAGTTGAAGGTTCATGAGAGGAATTACCCGGTCCATGATTTGGATCTAGCGGCCGTGGTATTTGCTCTTAAGCTTTGGAGGCATTATTCGTATGGAGTGAAGATCGACATCTTTACCGACCACAAGAGCCTCAAATACTTGCTAGATCAAAGGGAGTTGAATATGCGACAGAGGAGGTGGTTGGAGTTCCTTGGGGACTACACCTTCGACATCAAATATACTCCTGGAAAGGGAAATGTGGTTGCGGACGCGTTGAGTCGTCGGGCTCCCGCTCAAGCAAATTGGATTTTGATGCACGATGAACGTCTAATCCGTGAGCTGGAAGAAATGGAGATCATTTGCGTTGATCGAAGAGCGTCTACTTCAGCATGCTTGAACTGGACGGAGGTTCAATACCACCTTGCCGACCGAGTTCGACAGGCATTGGAGCTGGATGAGAGCATGAAACGCTACAAAGCGGAAACCGTTGACGGGTTAAACGCTGATTTCTCTTTCGAAGATGGCCTTATGTGGAAGAATGGCAGATTGTGCGTCCCAAACGTTGGTACTCTACGGGCGGAGTTGATGTACGAGGCTCATCATACCAAGTACTCTATCCACCCGGGGAGCACGAAAATGTTCATGGACATGAAGAAACTTTTCTGGTGGCCGGGTATGAAGAAGGACATTGCCCTCTACGTGGCCAAGTGCAACACCTGCGCGTTGGTGAAGGTGGAATGTCAACGTCCCGGTGGATTTTTGAAGTCCTTGCCGATTCCGGAATGGAAGTTTGACGATATTTCGATGGATTTCGTGCACGGATTGCCGAGATCGCAGCATGGAAACGACGCCACCTGGGTGATCATGGACAGACTGACAAAAGTATCACATTTTATTCCGAACCGGAAGGATGATTCTGTAGAAAAGCTAGCGAAGCTCTATGTCGATAGTATTGTGCGGCTACACGGTGTCCCTCGTAGCATCGTCAGCGATCGTGACGGGCGTTTCACATCGAAAGATTGGAGGCTTATCCATGAACTGTTGGGCACTAAATTGAAATTTAGCACGGCCTTCCACCCGCAAACGGATGGACAGACCGAGAGGACCAACAGGACTATGGAGGATATGCTCTGAATGTGCGCTCTAGATTTTGGAAAGAAGTGGGAAGATCATCTCTATATGATCGAATTCGCCTACAATAATAGCTACCAAGCCAGTATAAAGATGGCTCCTTTCGAGGCCCTCTATGGTAAGAAGTGTCGTACGCCGTTGTCTTGGGCAGAAACGGGCGATACTAAGCTATTAAAGCGAAAGGATGTTGAGGAAGCAACTTCGACGATCCGAACTATTCGAGAAAGGCTATTGATTGCCCAGGATAGGCAAGCAAAATATTACAACGCCAAGCATAGGAACCTAGAGTTCGCCGTCGGTGACCGGGTTTACTTGAAGATCAAACCGTTCAAAGGGGTACCAAGGATCCGACGCTTGAAAAAGCTCAGTCCAAGGTACTTAGGACCGTTTGAGATTGTGGAACGTGTTGGTGATGCGGCTTATCGGCTTGCACTATCTGCAGAGCTGAGCGGTCTGCACGACGTGTTTCATATTTCAGTTCTGAGGAAGGCAGTGCAAGAGCCTACTCATATCGTTGCGGTTGGCAAAGTGTCGGTGGATAGTGGGTTGTCGACGAAATTCAAACCCTTACGCATCGAGGACACTGAGGTAAAGCAGTTGCGGAACAAGTCCATTCGGATGGTAAAGGTCCGGTGGGATAATTGCGGCCGAGAGGAGCTAACTTGGGAGAGAGAGCAAGCGATGCTTGCGGAGTACCCCGAGCTATTTCTCTCAGGTAAATTTTCTTTAAAAACTGTAAATTCCTGCTATTACTGTTTTCGAAATTTCGGGACGAAATTCTTTTAAGGGGGGTGGAGTTGTAACACCCCAAAGATCGTGGTTCAGCGAGGTAGGCGGAATGGTAGTGTTGCGCTCGGGATAAGCTCAAAATTCCAGATCAGGTCAATGTGCACGACCATTGTCCTCTTCGCGCACGACCAGTGATCGTGCGCCAATGATCGTGCGTAACCCGCAAAGATTCGGAGTTCTGTCTCGGCTTATGTGCACGACCATTGTCCTCATCGCGCACGACCGGTGATCATGCGCCAGCGACCGTGCGTTAATTCAGAAGAATATCGAGTTCTATCTTGGACAGTGCGCACGACCATTTCACTCTTCGCGCACGACCACTGACCGTGCGCCTGTGATCGTGCGCCCTGTTTATTCTGTTCCGCGATTTTGAGCGGATAAGAAGATCGGACCGTCCAAATCTTTTGGAAATTGATCCAACGGCTAGGTTTAGTTGCGGGAGACCATTAGGGCTGATGAGAGGGGGTTAAACCTCATATTCTCTAAGCCATTCTCTCTCCAAACCCTAGAGAAAGAAGGAGGAGCCAAGGAAGAAGAAGGGAGATTCCACCATTGACGGAGCTCCGGAGCTCCGTTTCGCGAGCCGTTTCCAGATCTGGAGAGTGCAGCCCGGTGCGGTCGTTTCCCTCCGTCTATAATCTCGGATCCATGGCGAAAAAGAATGCTCCTAGGGTAACGATTTCTTCTCCCGTTGTTTGGACTTGTCTTTTGTCCTCTCCTTCATTTCTCTATGCTTGCATGAGGAGTCCCTTTCACCAAATGGGTGAAGTGTAGGATTTCCTCAAGTTCTTCGGAACTCCGGGTCGATTGTGTCCGTCCCCGACATATTGCATGTAGAAAATCCGGTAGTCGTGCGGATTTAGGCATTGTGTGTGAAGCCTATTCGTGGCCGTGAGCCCGAATCGGTGATGCTTGATTTGCGACGTTGCATTTAGGTTAAGCCTAGAATGCGTGCCGGAGAATGACTCTGTGATTTATGCGATAGTATTGCGGAATTTAAGCGTAGGCATCTTGTGAAGATCCTAACGGAAGCCCCTGCTTTGCGAGTGGTTGAATGCAAACCTTCACCACTAGAATTGTTGAGGAGTGGTCTTGTACCTCCTTTTTGGTTACGTATAAAGCCCTAACGATCCCTCATGCCCTCCGGCCGAAAGGCGGAGTCGGGTCTTGAGTCGTTACAAAGTAAACTTTTAAGGCTTGGTTGTTGTAACTTATGTTTTGTGTAGCACTAGCGAGTGCTAAACCCTTACGGGCCGAGGTGATGTCATACCCGCATCGTGTGTTCAATCGATGACAAGAGCACGGGAATTGGCTGAACTGAACCCGTTTCCAGGCGCGGCGGTAGGGGGATTTATCTCTTGTAAACCCGAACGACCTTGGGAGAGGTTGGGAAGGGCGTCTTGCCTAGACCGACCAAAAGCTCTTTTCTATCTAGATTTTCCGGACTCATGATGGTTTTGGTGCTCGGGAAGAAGTACCTTTGGTGCATGCCTTGTGAGCATGGAGCGTGCGGTTGTGTGTACCCACGTTTGTGATGAATTGATGTTGTTAGCCTCATGCGGTTGTTTAGGCGGTTGTGGGAACCTTCGGGTGAACCCAACCAACATCATGTGCATACCTAGGTTCCTTTCTTTTGATGCTCAACCTAGAAGATTGATTGTGCTTGAAACCTCACCTTGTGTAGTTGCACTTTCTTTATATTAGTACTTGTGCTAGTATGGCTTGCTTGCAGGGTAGAATTTCCGCCACCCCGGGAAAGGGGTGGGGTCGTTATAATTTGGTCAGCTGTGCTGACCGTTACTTTGTTTGCCGCCGCTTGGTGGAATGTCTTATGCAGGTGCAGGTGAGCCTAGCGGGAAATAGCGGGCGGTGGCCCTTTTTGCTGAGTTGGCCCTTGAAGGCCAGCCTCCCTTTTTAGCTTTTTCATGTATGGCCGGCCTGCGTGCCGATGTATGCTTATGGAGTTTTGTGCATTGGATGAATGTAAGGCCTTGAGGCCGTAACTCTTATTCTGGATACATTCCTATGATAGTGGACAGTTCTTTTTGAATGGTTTATTTAATGCTTCCGTTTACGTTTTGTACTCTCGTTTAGTTGTTACTTTTCTGGTTATCACCTTTTAACTCCTAGCTAGTGTGGTTTGTATGGCGTGGGGTCCCGGCCGGACCTGCTGTTATACTCTTCGTACTGGCAGGGTGTTACACTCTGCAACTCCATTCTATTGTGGAGTGTGAGCACAATAAAGCTCTCTCTGGATGCCCTGCTTCCTGCAAAAGTTAAAGAACGCCTTGGAGGTGAACTCCCCTTCATTGTCTGTTCTAAACCTCTTGTTGGACATGTGTGTCACATCCCTTTATTTGAGAATAACAAATCCCATATTGTATTTGATCTTGCTTGTCGTGTGTTTATAGTGTGCAGGAACTATAGGTGCAATACTCCACAGGTAGCTAGCAGCTTCAAATCAAATTCTCTGAAGGAGAGCTACCGCCAGCGCTAGCGCTACCTCCTGGTGCTAGCTCGAGTTTGTGCACAGCTTCTACACGATTGCTACAGCAGGCGCTAGGAGCTACCGCAGGCGCTAGCGAGAAGTTCTATAAATTGGAGCTTTCTTTCTCATTTTCGACATGCATCGCAGAGAGATTGCGTGTGCCACAATTCTATTACTGTTATGCTACCGAAGATGGATCTCCCACAAAAAGCTTAAGAAGAATTCTGGAGGAGGACTACATCACGCTACATCCGAAGGATGATCGCTTTGAACTCGCTCATACTACAACGATCCTTCATCTCCGACTTCAGAAGATCTCATATAGGGAGTTTTTATTATTGTTATCATTATTTTCATTCCATATATTTTTGTAACTGTTTAGAAAATTCTCCTTGTGTTGGCGACTAGGTCCTTACGCGGCTTAGGGGAATTCATCGCGTGTGTTGGCGACTAGGTCTAGGAGATTAGATCTAGGAGTGCTCGAGGCCATATCCGGGGAAGGATTGGCTAGAGCGGCTTGAGGCCATATCCAGGGAAGGATAGGCTAAAGCCAACCGGTTCGTTGGGATACGAGTCGGTATAGAAAAGGAAAAATCATTTTCATTTGTACGCCTTCGAATTCTAGTGATATTGAAATCAAATTTATGTAAACACCTTTTTATATAAATACAATCATGTATCTATTTGTGTTTACTTGATTTCTCTCCTTTGGCATAATATCTAATATAATGGTTACTAAGTTTTCAATTCTAATTACTTTATCTAAATTGTTTATTTCAATCTCTTTCATCATAAAACAATTTAGTGCTTGCTTCTAAACTTGGATATTATGATATTCTCATAATTTAGCTAAATTGTTATTTTCCTTTTCCTATTATAAACAATTTTAGTAATTTTCATAAAAATACATACAAAAAATTATTCCCTTATTCACCCCCCTCTGAGGGCGCCTATCGATCCAACAAGTGGTATTAGAGCGAGGTTATTCCAAACTGTTTAAAACAGGGAATAATGGTGTCTCATGATCTCGCTTCTACTAATGGGAAAAACTTTTATATAAATGAAAAATCTTTAACACCACCTTTATTTGATGGCAAAAATTATAATGGGTGGAAAACTCTTATGGAATTTTTTTTAAAATCTTTGGATATTGAATTTTGGAATATTACAATTAAAATGCCCCCAAGTATTCTTAATAAAAATGAAATGTTTTTAAATGCCAAATCAATGAATAGTCTATATTGTGCATTAGATCAAAATATTTTCAAACTTATTTATACACTTCCTACTGCTTATGAAGTTTGAAAATTTCTAGAGAATTCTTATAGTCTTCCTTCCACAGATGATGAACAAGAGCATTTCCCTATTAATCCAAGAGAAGAAACCGATGAGGACTCATGGTTGAAGGAAGATCTATCTAAGAGAGAAGAATACAATGTCACAATATTGGACTCAAATAATGGCAACACATCAAGCAAAAGAGAAGACAGAAATTCAACTATGGAAAAGGAATGCGAAGATGTCAAAGGAACCCTTGGTTCAAATCTTGCCTCATCTTATAGCAATGTAAGAAAATTAAAAACTTCTCTTTTTATAACAAATTCTATTTCTACATCTCGTATGTTTAAAATTGCTAAACGTAAAATTTTAAAGTTGAAAATTACTAATTCCAAATTACGTTTAAAAAATAAATCTTTAAAAGCAAACGATAAAGTTGAATCAAATATTGATGTGTTAAATTCTCTTTCATGCTCTTTAATTAAAATTCTCTTTCAAATATTGAATATATTTTGTTAGGCTCGTGCTCTTAATCTTATCCACGCTCGCATCTTCATGTTTTGTCATGCTCGCGCTCGCCCTTTTCTTGTATGCGGTGATTATAAGGTTCACCCTTTCATCGTACTTTCATTTAGTCTCTCTATCTTACCTCGTGCATATTCAATAAGATGCTCGCATAGCTTCTCCCGCTTACGAGTTTCGTTAGATGGGCCCATTGTTTATTCTCACGTAAAGCGCGATCCGGTTCACGCCTCTGGCTCGCCCAACGGGGCCCTTGCGAGCGGTATTGGCATTATCATGCCTCGTGCGTCCGCCCCCTGTGTGCGGTCAGCATTGCATGTTAACCGCCGCGCCGGTGTACCTCCCCAACTCGCTAGTCTCATGCATTACTTATGAATTATCCAGATGCTTTTTTGCGAGCTAGGGTCAGACCTGACAAACCTTGAAGTCACCATACTCAGCCATCTCGCCGTTGCCCTTGGACTTGGCGCTTTTCACCAATTGCTATCTTTCATTTCTCTAAAGCGAGTCCCAGGGCTCGCCTTATCCAGGCCTTGCAAGATTTGGCGAACCGAGCCCAAAAAATTTGAATAACTTACTTACTTGCCAGCCTCTCCAGACCTCAACCTGACACACCTTCTATGAGAGCCCGACAGCGGAATAGATCTAGGGCACTCCAGCACCAAAACTTTTCACCTTTCCAGCCTCTCCAGAGATCAACATGACCTACCATCTATGAGAGCCCAATTGCGGAATCGATCTGGGGCACTCCAGCACCAAAACTTTCCACCTTGCCAGCCTCTCCAGAGATCAACCTGTCCCACCATTTATGAGAGCCCGACATCAGAATCGATTTGGCGCACTCCAGCACCAAAACTTTCCACCTTGCTAGACTCTCTAGAGATTAACCTGACCCACCGTCAATGAGATACCCAGCAGCGGAATCGATCTAGGGCACTTCACCACCAACACTTTCCACCCTGCCAGCCTCTCCAGATATTAACCTGTCCCACTGTATATGAGAGCCCGGCAGCGGAATCGATCTGGGGCACTCCAACACCAAAACTAGGGGACTCCTGCTTAGAAAAAACTTTCAAACCAATATATTGAGATTAGAACAAGTAACAAGTCAATAACAAAAACTTCAAGGATAGAATTATTTCAGGTCATCCTCGCTCCTAGCCAGGCCGAGGAGTACCCCATTCATATCTCGGAGGTGGTACCCTCCTTACTTAAGCGTCTTGTCTGTAATATACGGTCCCTCCCAGTTGGGATTGAGCTTTCCTACTGCAGCTCCTCTCCCGGCCGCATCAACCTTCTTCAGCATCAGGTCTCGTTTCTCGAACTTTTTTACTCGTATATGCTTGTTGAAGTACCGAGCCATCCGCCGCTTGACCTCTTCTTACCGGACGGTGGATAAGTCCCAGAGCTCCTCCACCAGGTCCAGAGATAGCCATTGCTCTTCCCCATTTTCCACTAGCCATCATTCATCCCCCTCGCCCGCAGTGACCACCCTTGGGGACTTTACTTCGAACTCCACTGGGAGAACGGCTTCGGACCCGTGGGAAAGCCTGAATGGAGTCTCTCCCGTGGCCATGTTCGGAGTGGTCCTCAAGGCCCAGAGGACCGAGGGCAACTGCTTTACCCAGTTCCCCCTGAGGTTCTCACCTTCTTCTTTAGCAAGTTAATGATAATTTTGTTTGCCGCCTCCACCTGACCATTTCACCTCGGGTGGTGGATGGACGCAAACGAAAGGTCTATGCCGAGCTGGGTGCAGAAGCCGACGAACTTGCCACTGGTAAACTGCGGCCCGTTATCTGCAACTATGGCTAGCGGGAGCCCATGTCTGCATATTATCTCACCCCAAATGAAATTTCTAACTACTTAAGACATTACCTTGGCCAGGGCCTTCACCTCCAACCACTTGGAGAATTAATCAATAATCACCAACAAGAATTTTCTTTGGCCACTCGCTTGCAGGAAAGGGCCTACTAGGTCCAAGCCCCACATAGCAAAGGGCCAGGGTGCAATGATGGAACGAAGCCTTTGGGCTCGCAGGAGTTGGAGAGGAGCGAACAACTGCACTTTGAACATCTCCTTGCGAACTCTGTCGTATCCTTGCTGAGGGTAGGCCAAAAGTAGCCCTACCTCAACACTCTCCCCTCCAAGGTTCGGCTCCCAAAGTGGCTACCACACTCCCCCGAGTGAATTTCCTCCAGGACCCTTGGGATCTCCTCCTCTGACACACAACGGGCTAGGAGTCCTAAGAGTGTTTTTCTGTACAGTCCTCCTACATGCAAGGAATAATATGCCGATTTATACCTGATGCACCTCTTATACACATCCCCTTTGGGGAAATTTCCCGATGCCAGGATGGTGATGAATGGATCCATCCATGATGCCCGCTGGTCCACCTCCATCAGCTCACCCTCCTCGATGAATGGTCCAAAGAGGCCCGACACCATCCCCCCTGCCGTGGGACTGAACTTGGACAGGAGGTCCTCCGTGGCACTCTCCTCCCTTGGCACGTGATGCATTGAGAAGGTCCGAAACTTCCCTATGAGCCCCTTGACCTTTTCCAGGTATCGCTGAAGAGTCGACTCCTTCACCGCGAACTCCCCCTAACCTGACAAGCCACCACCATGGAGTCTGTCGAGACCTCCACATCCTGCACTCCCAATTCCCGGGCCAACCGCAGGCCCGCTACTACCGCCTCATACTCCGCCTGGTTGGTGGTGAGAGGAAAATGAATATTGATTGCCTGCCCGATCCTCGTCCCATGGGGGTTACCAAAACCACCCCTCCCCCGAAGGAATGCTTTCCATGGGCCCGGTCCAACAACATCCTCCAGGCCACCGAGCTGAGTAGCTCGGACCCTTCCACCTCGGTCACATAGTCCGCCAAAAAGTTCACCACCGCTTGGGCTTTTATCAACAACCTGGGCACATATGAAATATCAAATTCACTTAGCTCTACCGACCACTTAGCCAACCTTCCTGAGTGCTCTACCCCTTCCATGATGTTATTAAGGGGGGTGGTCGGTCACAACCCTGAACAAATCCGCTTGGAAATAAGGTCGGAGCTTCTGGGCCGACACCACCAAGGCGAAGGCCAACTTCTCTAGGATGGGGTACCGAAGCTCCGTCTTCCTTAGTACTCAGTTAACATAGTAGATTGGGAGCTGCCTTCTTCCCTCTTCCCAGACCAGCACTGAACTCACTACCTCGGGTCCTACCCCCAAGTGTAGGGACAAGTCTTCTCCTTGTCTTGGCACTTGCAGCAAGGGAGTTTGGGTCAATTGTACTTTCAGCGCTTGAAAAGCCGTCTCACACTCAGAGGTCCATTCAAACTTTTGATTCTGCCACAACACCTTGAAGAAGGGTGCACACTTCTCTCCCGCCCTGGAGAGGAACCTACTAAGCCCGGCTAACTTCCCCGTTAGCCGCTGAACATCCTTCGCGTTCCTTGGGGACCCCAACTCCATGATGGCCTTAACAGTGTCTGGATTGGGCTCCACCCCGCTTGGGTGAGCAAGTGGCTAAGGAACTTTCCCTGGCTTGCCCAAAAGACACACTGCTGGGGGTTGAGCTTCATCTTAAATTTCCTCAACGTCCCGAAGATTTCTTGAAGGTCATGGAGGTGATACCCAAGGTCCTGACTTTTCACCATGAGGTCATCCACGTAGACCTCCATGTTTCTACCCTTTTGTTCCCGAAAGACCCGGACCATCATCCGTTGGTATGTGGCCCCTGTGTTCTTGAGCCTAAAGGGCATCATTTTATAACAATAGTACCCATCCCCCATGATGAAAGAAACATCCTTGACGTCGGGGGGGGGGGGGGGGGGGGGGGGGGTGCTTGCGGATTTGATGATAACCTAAAAAAGCATCTAAAAAGACATCACAAAAAAACTGACGGCTGAATCAACCAGCACATCGATTCGAGGCAAAGGGTAGCAATCATTGCGGCATGATTTATTAGGCAAAGAAAAATCAACACACATCCTCCACTTACCTCCCCCCTTCTTCACCATAACCACATTGGAGTCCCAGCCTAGGTACTGAATCTCCGATACAAACCCTGCTTAGACGTGCTTGCCCATCTCCTCTCGGATGAGTCCTTCCATCTTGTCAACTATGGCCCTCTTCTTCTATCGGATAGGTCGGGTGCCAGGATCAAGGTTGAGGCGGTGGAAAGCCACGTCTGCATCAATCTCGGGCATCTCTTTTGCGCACCAAGCGATGACATCCACGTTATCTTGCACACAGGCCAGGATTTGCTTCTGTTCCTCTGGGCTGAGCTCGTCGCTGATCTTGACTTTTTCCACCACTCTCGCTCGGGTGGTGACTTTGAGCTCCATGACCTCATCCACGGCCTCCAGCCGCGACTGCTCCCCCCAATCACCCTCTTTCTCCTTTCCCTGAGCCATCACTTCAGCCTCCTCCTCCTTCCTCTCATCCCGTACCTCCATCAATTCTTCCACCCCTTCCTACTGGGCTTATTCTTCCTCCTCTTCCCTCTCCTTATCCTCTTCAAGCCCCGACGGCTCCCCTATATCCCGATCCCACTCTTCCACCTCGGCCATCTAGGAGATGGTGTTCACGGCGATCACATAGCACTGTCGGGCTACCTTCGGATCTCCCCTTATCCAATCTTGGACTCCTCCCGCCCTAAACTTGAGGCATTGGTAGAAAGTGGAGGGGATGCAGCGGAATGCACTGATGAGTGGACGTCCAAAGATGGCATTATAGCTACTGGGGGCGTCTATAATAACAAAGCGGCAATTCCTGGACTGCCCCCCCAAGACCACTCCCCCTTCTACCTCCTTCCTCTGACCGAAAAACCTAAATAATGGGGCATCCGAGGCCAGCACCCTCCTGTTCTCCACCTTCATGTCATCAAATGCCTTCTTAATGATGACGTTGACCGAGCTCCCATTATCCACATGGATCTGGGAGACCGTGAAGTTCTCTATAACACCCTGCCAGTACGAATAATATAACAGTAGGTCCGGCCGGGACCCCACGCCATACTAACCACACTAGCTAGGAGTTAAAAGGTGATAAACAGAAAGAAACTACAACAGAGTATACTAAACGCTAGCGGAAGCATAAAGATTTAACATTTCCATTAGAATTGTCCACTATCATAGGAATGAAACCAAGAAAGAGAGTTATGGCCTTAAGGCCTTACATTTAGCAAATGTACCAAAAACTCCAAAACATACATCGGCACGCAGGCCGGCAATACATGAGAAAGCTAAAAAGGAGGCTGGCCTTCAAGGGCCAACTCAGCAAAAGGGGCAACCGCCCGCTATTTCCCGCTAGGCTCACCTGCACCTGTATAAGAACATTCCACCAAGCGGTGGAAAACAAGGTAACGGTCAGCACAGCTGACCAAATTATAACGACCCCACCCCTTTCCCGGGGTGGCGGAGATTCTACCCTGCAAGCAAGCCATACTAGCACAAGTACTAAAATAAAGAAAGTGCAACTACACAAGGTGAGGTTTCAAGCACATTCAATCTTCTAGGTTGAGCATCAAAAAGGAGGGAACCTAGGTATGCACATGATGTTGGTTGGGTTCACCTGAAGGTTCCCCGCAACCGCCTAAACAACCGCATGAGGCTAACAACATCAATTCCACAAACACTCCACCGTAAGGGCCATCACCTTATGTGGGAAAAAGAGCTTTTGGTCGGTCTAGGTAAACCACCTTCCACGACCTCTCCCATGATCACACGGCTACATGAGGTAGGGACCTCTTACCGATCTGCATGGAAACGGGTTCGGTTTAGCTTTGCCCGTGCTCTAATCGTCGCGATCTGTCGCACGACGCGGGTACGGCTTTGCCTCGGCCCGTAAGGGTTTAGCACCTTCAAGTGCTACACAAATATAAGCTACGCACCTAATCCCTTCACAAGGATCTAGGCTTCACAAATACTCAAAAAGGGGAGGTATAATACGCTCCGCATCAATTTCGCGGTGAAGGTTTGCCTTCATCCAATCTCAAAGCATGGGGCTTTCGTTAGGATCTTCACAAGACGCCTACACTTAAATCCCGCACTACTATAGAAGATTTCACGGAGTCATTCTACGGCACGCATTCTAGGCTTAACCTAAATGCAACGTCGCAATCCAAGCATCACCGATTCGGGCTCACGGCCACGAATAGGCTTCACACAAAATGCCTAAATCCGCACGACTACCGGATTTTCTACATGAAATATGCCGGGGACGGACACAATCGACCCGGAGTTCCGGAGAACTTGAGAGAATCCTACACTTCACCCATTTGGTGAAAGGGATCCCTCATGCAAGCATAGAGAAACGAAGGAGAGGACAAAAGACAAGTCCAAACAACGGGAGAAGAAATCGTTACCCTAGCAGCGTTCTTTTTCGCCATGGATCCGAGATTCTAGACAGAGGGAAATGACCGCACCGGGCTGCACTCTCCAGATCTGGAAACGGTTCGTGAAACGGAGCTCCGGAGCTCCGTCAATGGCGGGATCTACCTTCTTCTTCCTTGGCTCCTCCTTCTTTCTCTAGGGTTTGGAGAGAGAATGGCTTAGAGAATATGAGGTTTAACCCCCTCTCATCAGCCCTAATGGTCTCCCGCAACTAAACCTAGCCGTTGGATCAATTTCCAAAAGATTTGGACGGTCCGATCTTCTTCTCCGCTCAAAATCGCGGAACAGAATAAACAGGGCGCACGATCACAGGCGCACGGTCAGTGGTCGTGCGCGCAGAGGGAAATGGTCGTGCGCACCGTCCAAGACAGAACTCGATATTCTTCTGAATTAACGCACGGTCGCTGGCGCACGATTACCGGTCGTGCGCGATGAGGACAATGGTCGTGCACATAAGCCGACACAGAACTCCGAATCTTTGCGGGTTACGCACGATCATTGGCGCACGATCACTGGTCGTGCGCGAAGAGGACAATGGTCGTGCGCATTGACCTGATTTGGAATTTTGAGCTTATCCTGAGCGCAACACTACCATTCCGCCTACCTCGCTGAACCGCGATCTTTGGGGTGTTACAACTCCACCCCCCTTAAAAGAATTTCATCCCGAAATTTCGAAAACAGTAATAGCAGGAATTTACAGTTTTTAAAGAAAATTTACCTGAGAGAAATAGCTCGGGGTACTCCGCAAGCATCGCTTGCTCCCTCTCCCAAGTTAGCTCCTCTCGGCCGCAATAATCCAACCGGACCTTTACCATCCGAATGGACTTGTTCCGCAACTGCTTTACCTCGGTATCCTCGATGCGTAAGGGTTTGACTTTCGTCGACAACCCACTATCCACCGACACTTTGCCAACCGCAACGATATGAGTAGGCTCTTGCACTGCCTTCCTCAGAACTGAAATGTGAAACGCGTCGTGCAAACCGCTCAGCTCTGCAGATAGTGCAAGCCGATAAGCCGCATCACCAACACGTTCCACAATCTCAAACGGTCCTAAGTACCTTGGACTGAGCTTTTTCAAGCGTCGGATCCTTGATACCCCTTTGAACGGTTTGATCTTCAAGTAAACCCGGTCACCGACGGCGAACTCTAGGTTCCTATGCTTGGCGTTGTAATATTTTGCTTGCCTATCCTGGGCAATCAATAGCCTTTCTCGAATAGTTCGGATCGTCGAAGTTGCTTCCTCAACATCCTTTCGCTTTAATAGCTTAGTATCGCCCGTTTCTGCCCAAGACAACGGCGTACGACACTTCTTACCATAGAGGGCCTCGAAGGGGGCCATCTTTATACTGGCTTGGTAGCTATTATTGTAGGCGAATTCGATCATATAGAGATGATCTTCCCACTTCTTTCCAAAATCAAGAGCGCACATTCGGAGCATATCCTCCATAGTCCTGTTGGTCCTCTCGGTCCGTCCATCTGTTTGCGGGTGGAAGGCCGTGCTAAATTTCAATTTAGTGCCCAACAGTTCATGGATAAGCCTCCAATCTTTCGATGCGAAATGCCCGTCACGATCGCTGACGATGCTACGAGGGACACCGTGCAGCCGCACAATACTATCGACATAGAGCTTCGCTAGCTTCTCTACAGAATCATCCTTCCGGTTCGGAATAAAATGCGATACTTTTGTCAGTCTGTCCACGATCACCCAGATGGCGTCGTTTCCATGCTACGATCTCGGCAATCCGTGCACGAAATCCATCGAAATATCGTCAAACTTCCATTCCGGAATCGGCAAGGACTTCAAAACTCCACCGGGACATTGACATTCCACCTTCACCAACGCGCAGGTGTTGCACTTGGCCACGTAGAGGGCAATGTCCTTCTTCATACCCGGCCACCAGAAAAGTTTCTTCATGTCCATGAACATTTTCGTACTCCCCGGGTGGATAGAGTACTTGGTATGATGAGCCTCGTACATCAATTCCTCCCGTAGAGTACCAACGTTTGGGACGCACAATCTGCCATTCTTCCACATAAGGCCATCTTCGAAAGAGAAATCAGCGTTTAACCCGTCAACGGTTTCCGCTTTGTAGCGTTTCATGCTCTCATCCAGCTCCAATGCCTGTCGAACTCGGTCGGCAAGGTGGTATTGAACCTCCGTCCAGATCAAGCATGCTGAAGTAGACGCTCTTCGATCAACGCAAATGATCTCCATTTCCTCCAGCTCACGAATTAGACGCTCATCGTGCATCAAAATCCAATTTGCTTGAGCGGGAGCCCGACGACTCAACGCGTCAGCAACCACATTTCCCTTTCCAGGAGTATATTTGATGTCGAAGGTGTAGTCCCCAAGGAACTCCAACCACCTCCTCTGTCGCATATTCAACTCCCTTTGATCTAGCAAGTACTTGAGGCTCTTGTGGTCGGTAAAGATGTCGATCTTCACGCCATACAAATAATGCCTCCAAAGCTTAAAAGCAAATACCACGGCCGCTAGCTCCAAATCATGGACCGGGTAATTCCTCTCATGAACCTTCAACTGCCGGGAGCCGTAGGCAATTACCTTACCGAACTGCACTAGGACACAACCCAAACCACTCCCTGAGGTGTCGCTGTAAATTTCGTAGCCTTCCGTACCACAAGGCGAGCATAGAATGGGTGCTATGGTCAGACGGCTCTTCAGTTCTTCAAAAGCTCGTGCGCACTCGGGCGACCAAACGAACTTATGATCTTTCCTAGTCAATTTAGTGAGAGGAAGTGCAATCCTCGAGAAGTTTTCCACAAAGCGCCTATAATAGCCGGCAAGTCCTAAGAAACTTCGGACTTCCGCTACGTTTTTCAACAAAGGCCAGGCTCGGATCGCTTCTATCTTCGACGGATCAACCGCAATTACATCTCCACTAACGACGTGACCAAGGAATGCTACTGACGGTAGCCAAAACTCGCACTTGGAGAACTTGGCATATAGCTGACTCTTCCTCAAGGTGCCCAGAACTGCGTGCAGATGCCCTACATGCTCCTCTTCCGATTGAGAGTATACTAAAATGTCGTCGATGAAGACGATCACAAATTGATCCAAATACTCACGGAATGTCCTATTCATTAAGTCCATGAATACCGACGGTGCATTAGACAGACCGAACGGCATCACCGTGAACTCATAGTGCCCAAAGCGGGTACTGAACGCTGTCTTTGGAATGTCACATTCCCTAATTCGCAGTTGGTAATAGCCGGACCTTAGGTCCAGTTTGGAGTATACCGTCGACCCAACCAGCTGGTCGAATAGATCGTCGATTCTTGGAATCGGATATAGGTTCTTCTCGGTCAACTTGTTTAGCTCTCGATAATCGATACATAGACGCAAGCTCCCGTCCTTCTTTTTCACAAAGAGGACCGGTGCACTCCAAGGCGAAGAACTTGGACGTACGTAGCCTTGCTCTAGCAGCTCTTGCAATTGAACCTTCAGCTCAGCCAATTCCTTTGGCGCTATCCGGTACGGTGAGCGGGCCACAGGTTTGGCACCTGGCACCAACTCGATACAGAAATCGATCTCTCGCTGAGGCGGAGCCCCAGGGAGTTCGTTAGGAAACACGTCAGCGTACTCCGCTACAACTGGGACATCACATAACCTGGGCTTTAGCTCCGAAGACTCCAACAAGGTGAAGAACAACTCGGCGCCTTTTCTCACCGCCTTAACCACTTGGAGAGCAGACATCAGCGTCTTGCTCGCTCCTCGCATACCGGCAAACGTGGTTTCTCCATCGGCGTTCCTTCCCAGAGTGATCTCCTTAGAATTGCAATCTATGCATGCACGCTGCTCCGAGAGCCAGTCCATGCCGAAGATCACATCGAATTCAGCTAACGGTAATAACGATGCTTCCAAATCGAAATCTTGATTTCCGATCCGCACCTTCACACGGCTCTTCCTATCCGCAGACATGCGAGATCCATTGGGTAGCACTACTTCTAATCTATCCTCTACGAAGGTATATGGCACTCCGATTCACACCACGAAGTCCTCAGACAGAAAAGAGTGCGATGCACCCGTATCAAATAGAGCTCTCGCCGGATAGTTGAGAATTAGGACAAAGCCTAATTGCACACAAAAAAGAAACATACAGTTGCACAACGGTATAATCACAAATAGCTATGTAAAAGCTAATTTTTAATTCATACCTGTGACAACATCAGCTTGTCGTATGGCTTCTTGCTGGCCAAGCGAGTAGACTCTCGGCTGAGTCGGAGTAATGTGCTGGGAAGCCGAAGACTCCGCAGCTTTACCCTTTTCTGCAGCTCGAGCATAGTCCAAAGCTCGATTCTCTGTCTTCGGGGGACCACTTCGACACACTGCGGCCTTGTGTCCCACCTTCCCGCAGGTGAAACCCGTGATAGGGCTCCGCACCGTCGTTGCTCCTGAAACATTTGAGCGGGTTTGCTCCGCCGGTTTGAACTTCCTTTTGTTCTTTCTGAATTCTGACTTAGACTGAGAGACCGGCACATGAAACTCAGGTTTCTTTGCCACGGCTTTTGCTTGTACCCTCTTCATGTCCAACTCTAGGGATCTGGCAGTTTGGACCATCACCTGGAAACCTAACGTCATTGGGCCTGCAAGGAGCAGCCTCAACTCATCCCGAAGGCCTTCATAGAACTTGTTCGTCTTTGTCTCTTCGTCTTCCATCATAGGCCCCGCATAACGACCCAGTTTAGTGAACTTGTGCAAGTACTCATCCACTGAGCTGTCGCCTTGAGTTAACTTCAGAAACTGGTTCTGCAACGCAATGCGTTGGGCAGAAGGAATATACCTTTGAAGAAAAGACTTTGAGAACTCCGCTATCGTGATCTCGGTAATCTCCCTGCCTCCGAACTTGTGCACTTCCTGTTCAGCCCACCAATGCTCTGCCTTTCCGTTAAGGAGGAAGGTGGCTAAAGTGACCATCATAACTTCTTCTGTTGCTGTCGCCCTTAGAATCTTCCTAACCGTTGACAGCCAGTCCTCCGCCTCCGTTGGGGATCCGGTCCCCGAGAAAGTTGGAGGATGGAAGCTTAGAAAGTGTTGCAGCTGTTGATCACGTGCTCGCGCAACAACTACATGCTCTACCGGATGCTCCACCCTTTGCACCACCGCAGGTTCCACTGCAGCCACTGGCACAGGGGCCTCAACCCTCAGTTCCACCGCAGGTTCCACTGCAGGTTCGATCACCGGGGCCGCATCTGTATTAGGCGTAGCAGGCTGTGCAAGCCTTTGCGGTTGAGCATTGATCATCGCGAAGACAGCTTCTGCGATTAACCTGATCATCTCAGCAGGAGGAGTGGTCGCTGGCACTTCAGCCGACCCACTACTTTCAGCGGTGTTATGGGGTTGAGACGGCCCCGCACCACTTCTAGTCGCCTATAATCGTATAAGACACAATTTAGTGACTGAAAACATAGCAAACAACAATCATGGAACGCTCAGGTTCCGCAAACAAGTATGTTTTCCCATTCCTAAGTGGACATTCTTATTAGTTTTTGTCGTTTTAGGTGAATGCACATCCCGTGCACACCACCCCTTAAAAGGAATTCGTCCCGAATTCGCTAAACTACGGATCGACGCCTTAAGTCCGATACCAAATTGTAACACCCTGCCAGTACGAATAATATAACAGTAGGTCCGGCCGGGACCCCACGCCATACTAACCACACTAGCTAGGAGTTAAAAGGTGATAAACAGAAAGAAACTATAATAGAGTATACTAAACGCTAGCGGAAGCATAAAGATTTAACATTTCCATTAGAATTGTCTACTATCATAGGAATGAAACCAAGAAAGAGAGTTATCGCCTTAAGGCCTTACATTTAGCAAATGTACCAAAAACTCCAAAACATACATCGGCACGCAGGCCGGCAATACATGAGAAAGCTAAAAAGGAGGCTGGCCTTCATGGGCCAACTCAGCAAAAGGGGCCACCGCCCGCTATTTCCCGCTAGGCTCACCTGCACCTGTATAAGAACATTCCACCAAGCGGTGGCAAACAAAGTAACGGTCAGCACAGCTGACCAAATTATAACGACCCCACCCCTTTCCCGGGGTGGCGGAGATTCTACCCTGCAAGCAAGCCATACTAGCACAAGTACTAAAATAAAGAAAGTGCAACTACACAAGGTGAGGTTTCAAGCACATTCAATCTTCTAGGTTGAGCATCAAAAAGGAGGGAACCTAGGTATGCACATGATGTTGGTTGGGTTCACCCGAAGGTTCCCCGCAACCGCCTAAACAACCGCATGAGGCTAACAACATCAATTCCATAAACACTCCACCGTAAGGGCCATCGCCTTATGTGGGAAAAAGAGCTTTTGGTCGGTCTAGGTAAACCACCTTCCACGACCTCTCCCATGATCACACGGCTACATGAGGTAGGGACCTCTTACCGATCTGCATGGAAACGGGTTCGGTTTAGCTTTGCCCGTGCTCAAATCGTCGCGATCTGTCGCACGACGCGGGTACGGCTTCGCCTCGGCCCGTAAGGGTTTAGCACCTTCAAGTGCTACACAAATATAAGCTACGCACCTAATCCCTTCACAAGGATCTAGGCTTCACAAATACTCAAAAAGGGGAGGTATAATACGCTCCGCATCAATTTCGCGGTGAAGGTTTGCCTTCATCCAATCTCAAAGCATGGGGCTTTCGTTAGGATCTTCACAAGACGCCTACACTTAAATCCCGCACGACTATAGATGATTTCACGGAGTCATTCTCCGGCACGCATTCTAGGCTTAACCATAATGCAACGTCGCAATCCAAGCATCACCGATTCGGGCTCACGGCCACGAATAGGCTTCACACAAAATGCCTAAATCCGCATGACTACCGGATTTTCTACATGCAATATGCCGGGGATGGACACAATCGACCCGGAGTTCCGGAGAACTTGAGGGAATCCTACACTTCACCCATTTGGTGAAAGGGATCCCTCATGCAAGCATAGAGAAACGAAGGAGAGGACAAAAGACAAGTCCAAACAACGGGAGAAGAAATAGTTACCCTAGGAGCGTTCTTTTTCGCCATAGATCCGAGATTCTACACAGAGAGAAACGACCGCACCGGGCTGCACTCTCCAAATCTGGAAACTGCTCGCAAAACGGAGCTCCGGAGCTCCGTCAATGGCGGGATCTACCTTCTTCTTCCTTGGCTCCTCCTTCTTTCTCTAGGGTTTGGAGAGAGAATGGCTTAGAGAATATGAGGTTTAACCCCCTCTCATCAGCCCTAATGGTCTCCCGCAACTAAACCTAGCCGTTGGATCAATTTCCAAAAGATTTGGACGGTCCGATCTTCTTCTCCGCTCAAAATTGCGGAACAGAATAAACAGGGCGCACGATCACAGGCGCACTGTCAGTGGTCGTGCGCGAAGAGGGAAATGGTCGAGCGCACTGTCCAAGACAGAACTCGATATTCTTCTGAATTAACGCACGGTCGCTGGCACACGATTACCGGTCGTGCGCGATGAGGACAATGGTCGTGCGCATAAGCCGAGACAGAACTCTGAATCTTTGCGGGTTACGCACGATCATTGGCGCACGATCACTGGTCATGCGCGATGAGGACAATGGTCGTGCGCATTGAGCTGATCTGGAATTTTGAGCTTATCCCGAGCGCAACACTACCATTCCGCCTACCTCGCTGAAATGCGATCTTTGGGGTGTTACATTCTCGATCGCTATCAGAATGACAAGCGCATCGCAGAAAGGGTCTTCATGACCTGGCATGTCCTTCTGAGTGAATGAGATCTTCTCTGCTGGGTGTGGGACTAGTGATGCAGCACGCCCAGGGCCGACCCACCCTAGCTCGGCCAGAAGGAACACGTTCCAGTCGCACTGCCGGGCTGCAGCCTAAGCACCCCAACCCATCTCCGGCCCCACCACAGAGCCGTTAGGTTGTTGAGGCCAGGGCTCGATCCCCCGACCTCCTTGATAAAGAGTCTTCAGGAAGACTCTCATCACCAACTGAGCTGCAGATCAGTTGGTGATGAGAGTCTGCCTGAAGACTCTTTATCAAGGAGGTCGGGGGATCGAGCCCTGGCCTCAACAACGTAACGGCTCTGTGGTGGGGCCGGAGATGGGTTGGGGTGCTTGGGCTGCAGCCCGGCAGTGCGACTGGAACGTGTTCCTTCTGGCCGAGCTAGGGTGGGTCGGCCCTGGGCGTGCTGCATCAGCTAGGGACATCGAAGTCATGCTCCGATGATAGATAGTATGGAGGCTCGCCTTCCGGGTCGCCTCAATCCCAACCCCCCTTATGGATCGCCCTGATCCCCCTCGGGTCCCCACATCGACTCGGTCTTCGCACCTCTCATCCTCCTTTTCCTGAGACAAGACCTCCTCGATACTCACCACCCGCTGCTCCCGCGGTGATGGCGCTCTGGCTTCCTTCATCTGTAGGAACTCTGGGCAAGTGGCCGTTCCATGACCTTCCTCCCCGTGGAATTCACAATAGGGCAACGCCGCCCCCCTCCTCTCGACCTCTCCCTCCCTATTCCTCCTCAAAGGAGCGGCTCCTCCAGCTCCAGCTCCAGCTCCTCTTCCCCTGCCTGGTCTCCCTCGACTGACAGCCATCGCCTGCTGAGGTGGGTGGGGATTAGGTGGGCTTGGGCCCTGACTCCACCCTAGCTGGTGGGGTCTTCCTTGGCCTCCTTGGAAGTTTCTCCCTCCCTTGTGGAAACCCCTTTCCGGGCCCTGCATTCATCTTTCTTGCTGCCTCCACCACACCTTCGGGGCCCTCGCCTCCTCTCTTCTCCTTGGCTCCAGATGTTTGACCTCCAGCTCGCTCAGCCGTGCCAACCTCTTTGTGAAATCGGGGTTTGCTGCCTCCCCTTCTATCTCCTCTACCACTCTCTCCATCAGCTCCTCAAAAGACAAAGGAGCCCTCCTCTTGAGGTCCATCTTGAAGAACCCCTCTCGCACCCCCACAATGAAGGCGAGCTGGAGAGTGTACTCTGGCACCTCTTGGATGAGGAGGACCTCCTCCTGGAACCGATCTAGATAATGAGCTAGCAACTCCCCCGGCCTCTGCATGATGCTGAAGAGGGCCTCGGGGTCCTTCTTCCTCTTCTTCGAGGTTAAGAAGTGTAGCAGGAAGCCGCGACGCAGATCGTCGAAAGCATATATCGACCCAGAGGTCAACTGGTGGAACCAGTCCCTCGATTTCTCCTTCAGGGTGGTGGCGAAGAGTCGGCACTTGAAAGCGTCTGACATAGGCCTAATGGAGACCATGTATTCGAACCACTACAGGTGCTGAGTGGGGTTATCCTTGTCGGTATACTGAGTCATGGTAGGCTCGCTGAACCTCTCGAGGAGAGGTTCCGAGAGCACCAACTCGTAGAAGGGACTCCACCCCTTCGCACTCCTAACATGCGCCACTCACCCCGCGAGCTCCCTGGGCGAACCAGATCCTCCTGATCTTGCACTCACCGAGGGACCGTTTGGTGGGATCCCACCGGATGGGATCTCTCCTCCTGGGATGGTACTCGCTCGAACACCACCCGCACTCGCCATGCTAGTGAATAGTTCCTGCCCAACTAGATCTCGCTCCGGCACCTGAGACACCGCCTCCTTCCCTGGCCTCTGCCTCGGGGCATGCTTGCCTACTCAAGTTGGAGGGGCCACTTGGGGCACACTGGAATGCCCCGAGCAGATCTCTCTTGAGGTCGGCTAGCATCTCCATCGTTGTTGGCGCATCGGGTGGCGGCGAGCCGCCGACGTCCTCCTCGTGCTCGTGATCTCCTGCCATCTCTTCCTCAGAGCTTTCTTTAACTGGCTGCACTCCGCGCTTATCGCACCAAAAATGTTGAAACCAGGACCTGACTTCTTTGTGGAGCTCGGGCCCTCAAGGATGAGGGGCAGCTAGCACTTACTGATTCCTTGGAAGGAACTGACCGGAGACTCGGAACTAAACGCAGATCCTTAGGTGCAGAGAGGAGGTCCCACCACACACCCGGAAGATCTTTGAGTGCTTCCCCTCCCAAGACAAAGCTGTGACTAGGCACCTTGGAGAGCCTGAGAGGTAAACCAAGATAACCTAGGGAGGAAGAAGCTCAGAGAACTGAGATTGGAATCCTCTCCCTAGGTGCCCTTCAAGGTCTATATATAAGTTTTTCAAGTTCGGTCTACTAATAGCAGGGTTTCGCCTTACTCTTTTACTATACGCAGCCCAAAATTGTCTGTCCACTGCCAAACTTCGCTATTTGGAGGGGCTAACTGCAGACCACTAGGGGTTTTTAGGTAAAAACAATCATGAACCCTTCCTATGCGAGCCACCCGCAAGGGCCTCTCTCGCAAACCGAGAGACTCGGCTCGCTCGCCTCCATGCGAATAACCGATGAGGGCCTGGCCCGCTCGCCCCCCTGCGAGCAACCGGCGAGATCCCAGCTCGCCCGGCACCCTGGCCCGCTCGCGTTCTTACTCCTTTCTCCTGACGGTTCCTTTGTCTCCGCTCATCCCCTGGCAGACACCGGGGTTATACAATTTGCATTTCAAGTAAGACTAAACATTATAGCGGCCATGCTTTGTCATCTAGTGCATTTACATACATTTGCAGAGAATTGAGTAGATGTGCATTAGGATCCAATTCTCATGAGTAGAAGTTTAAAGAAAGATAATGATATGTACAAAATAGTGTTTTGATAAAGCATACAAGTGAATTAATCAAAACACATGACATATATAATGAAATAAGACAACATTAGAATACACAAATAATATTACTTCCACAATATTTCAATGCACATGAATAATGAGTACAATAACTAAGGTGCTCTGCACACACAATGCTTATTAAGACTTATCAAGGTGCAAATTAGAGCTTGGGGAATCACATTTATTCTTCTTACTTTTTAATTTCATTTTTGTGATCCAGTGTTCTAAGAGAAGCGGTGTATAAAGTCTTTGCTATAAGATACTTTATAATTCTTAACCAAGGTTCTCAACCTCACAAAGCTCATTTAGACATATCAGGAGGGTGAGTAGTACATGGTGGAGTTTTCCTTGTCATTTATTAATTGCCTTTTAGTTTAGTAACTAAAGACTCCAAATTCACTTGTTTTGCAAACATATCATTTAAATTTTAAACCACATTTCTCTAAAGAATAAGTGCATGAAGGATAAAGAATTGGAATAACCAATTCAATGTTGTGTAGGTAATCTATTTATGCATTTTAATTATTTATGTTATTACACTACACAATCATACAAGTATAAGGTTATAAACATCTGTTGGTTATCAAAAATAAGTGATTGAATCATTATTAAGCAGAATACATTACTCATACTTAGAGGCATGCTAATCGTTCCTACACATGTTTTCTACAATCAATTTTATTGCACATAACAAGATAATTTTCAAAGCATGACAAATATAATATAATGTTTTTAAGAAACTTGAAAATTAACTTAAACATTGTATTTAATTTTTAATTGATATAATTAATCATCCTTGACAATGGTAATGAATAACAATCAGTTTTTATAATTTTTAATATTTTTATTAAAATACAAAACAATACACACATAAAGAAACAAATAGAAAAAGCATATTTTTGTTCTTTGAAATTGTTTTATAATTTTGTATTTCATTTTTAAAAAAATTTAAAATAAATATTTTTCTGGAAAAGCATAGAAGTATATTAAGAGCACTATAGTACACTGATCTTCTATGCCAGAGAAAAGTAAAAGAAGAAAAACAATCAATTTTATGCTAACGTCAGCGCTAGTAACAAATGTGTGGCGCAAGCAACAAAGATGTGTTATTTTGCTTCAAAATATATAGTTTTCGATAGTTTTTTGTTCTAATGTTTCTAGATTCATGTTTTCTAAGATAGGGGACACCAAATACCTTAAGGAGTTTTGAAGGATACCAAAGAAAATTGCGAATTTTAGATTTTTAGACTAAGGTGGCAAAGGTAACTTATTTTTCAGAAATCATGAAGGCTAATATATATATATATATTATATATATTATGCAAAACACAAGATAACATGTTTGAACAAATATGCATGATATGAGTAATCATAAAGTGTAACATAATGTTCCTGGAATGGAAATGATATAAGTATGTCCTAAGATTAGAACTACCCTGACTATGTGTCTACACCCAAGCCCCGTACTACGTAACAGATGGGCATGAGGAGTTACACATATGCCATAAGTTGGGGTGTTAATCCCATATGCACGGATAAGAGAATACTCAACCATGCACTCTTTCCACCAGTGCCTCACAAGGACCCACTAGAACCCTCCCCGATTAAGGACAAGACATGAATTAGAGGTTGGATCTTCTAATGCATACAATACTACGCCCCAACTATTATGAGACATGTAATCAGGGGTAAACGATCATGGAAATCCTAAGCGTTTAAGTATAAGAACAAATTTTAAACTATGGGTTTGATTGATTCTGAGAATTATAGTAGATTTTACAACCACATAGTTAGCATGAGTTTCAAATTTCGAAATTTCTACTTTTAACATGACATTACAAATGATATCCCTATCAAAGATACTTAATTGAGTATGTACTAAGGGGTGATGCTAGGACAATTAGTTTGGATGAAATGTTATACCATAAGATTAATCGGCAAAAATGTTGCATGTATTTAAAAATAGAATTTCAATCTATAGACCTTAGAATGAAGTGATACGTCTATTTGATTTGTTCTTATGGTACAAAGTTGATTCCATCGTCTAAGTAAAATGAGATACATGCAAACAAGAGTGAAGCACATCACATACACATAATACACCAAACAAAGTAAGAAACTATTATTCCAATTACCATCATATCATTTATAATTCTAAGTGTGATAGAAATATGCAATTTAGGATTAATTAATGATGACTAATGATGTATGATTAGAGTGAAGTTAAGCATAAGATATCAATTTAATCATAATAGATCATAGTGGTGTATGTGAAGTTCATATTTATCCTTTTTAATTTATTATAATGAAATTTTTATATATGAATATGTTTTGGTGATTTCTGAATTTTTTATAAATTTTATTTTTTATTTTGATTTTTAGAAATTAGCCAAAAACATGTAAAAAATATATGAAAGTAGAAACCAAAGATGCATAACATAGTAAAATAATTTTTAGATATTTCAATTTTAGAATAACTCAAAATTCTAAAGAAAATAGGTTATCGCCAGCGGTAAGTCTTATCGTCGAGCGTTACCAACAAAGATTGGTTCTTTCAAAAATTAAACATGGTTTTTCTGATTTGTCAATTCAGATTTTTCTTGATTATGATTATTCATTATATGAGATATCATATGCAGCAAAGAAATAAGAGAAGTAGTCAAAAAGTTGCACATTCACTATTTTAGCCTAAGACCCCTTAATGAAACAATGAAATCCCTTTTTGAGTAATAAGTTAAAAAATGATATAATTAGTCATGTTAATGCAAATTAAGATTTTTAGTACTCATTTTTAATAACATTATAGGCAATGGATTTTATAAGTATAGAAACAAAAAACAAGTTAGGCCACTTGAAAATGATATGACATTTTATTCAATTTGATTCATTAAAGAATTTAGGCTTGATGTGTGTAAGTCATATCGTAAACAATGACCATGATATGTGTTGGCTCAAATAAAATAAAAAGTTGTTTTTGATTTTTATGTTTTTAGCATATTGTGAAGTAGAACTTTTATTTAAAATTTTCATTTAGATTTCTTCTACTTCAGATATTTGATTGGATGCTAATGAATAATAGATTTAGATATCCAAAGAGAAACGGGTGTGACAGTTCCTTTGGGTACCCAAATATAGCGTGTTGTCTTATGGGGAGACCAAGATGAATGAGACCTTTCAAGTGATGTGAGTGTTTCATCTTTTACTTTGGGCCTTCATTCATAATATTCTATAAAATTGTTTTTCAAAATAAGTTGATACGTGTTAGAAAAGTGATTCTTAGGATATTTATAAGAGTGGTGGTCTTTCTTAAGAATTAAATGTTCATAGAGTGAGTAGCAATATGCATTAGATGATTGATTCTTAATTACATGTTGTTATTCAATTCCACTCTTTTTCTTAGCCATACTCATATAATGTGATGTTAAACTTTTGAAGCATTGATTTTTTTAATAAACTAGAAATAAGATATTCTTTGTCACTTTCAAATTTTTGTACAAATAATTTTATTGATTCCAGTTAACGAATTAAAATACTAATTTTATTAATCAATTTTTTGTTACGCTCTTTTACGGCAAAATGGTCTTTTTCAAAACCTTGTATTTTTCTTTTAATTCATTGCAATCAATACATGGTGAGGAAATCTTAAGTAAAGAGCAAGAGTGAGAATCATCAAGCAAATCAAATTTTGTTTCTACATTAGATTTATCTTTTATTTTCTAACCATAATTTTGAATTAACTTTTTTTTAAGTTCTTTATTTTACGTTTAGCAATTTCTAGCATATGTAATGTAGCAATGGAACTAGAAACAAGAAAGGAATTTGATTTACTTACAATGCTTTCAGATGAGGCAAGATTTGAACTTGAAGTTCCTTTGACATCTTCTTTGCATTCCTCTTCCATAGATGAGTTTCAATCTTCCTTTCCCATTGATGTGTTGACTTATTCCATTCACTTTTATGTGAACTCCATACACAGAGAAAGGGAATCATAAGTATTTTCAAGAAAATTCCAAACTTTATAAGCGGTAGGAAATAAATAAATGAGTTTAAAAATATTTTGATCTAGTGCATAAAATAAACTATTTATTGATTTAACATTTAAAACCATCTCATTTCTATTTAGAATACTTCAGGGCTTTTTAGAAGTAATATTCCAAATGTCAATGTCCAAAGATTTTAGAAATTTCTCCATTAAGATTTTCCACCCTTTATAATTTTCACCTATAAATAAAGGCGGTGATAATAATTTTCATCTATATAAAAAATATCCCCTCTATTGGTTGCGAGATCGCGAAGGGCCATTATTCCCGGTTGTGAAGCCGTTTTGGAATAACTATCTCTGATAGCACTTGTTGGATCTTTATATTCCCTTAGAGGCGGGGGGGGGGGGGGGGGGGTGTTGAATAAGGGTTTTATGAAATTTAATACTAAATAGAACAATTGTTGTTAATGAAAGTATTTTCGGAATAATTTATAGAATAATATTTTTTAATATTGCAGAAAAGATTATATTGAAGATTACTTTTAAAATAGATAGGATATCAATCTTTCTTCACTACCGACAGCGGTAGAAACTACCGCTCGGCGCTAGAAATAGAAATTGAATCCAAGTGTTTCTTTCTTATGAAAATGAACCTTCTAATATATATTGGGTTAAAGCTTTTTGAGAATGCTATTCAAAACATTTTAGTGCATAGAAATAAAATGTAGATAATTAGACAAAGAGAAACATTGTTTTATTTCTTTAGACATTGAAAACAAAATGTTTGATTTCAATGATGCTTGAAATCAAGGAGAATAGAAAATTGATTTTCATTTTCTATAGCGACCCTTCTCCAAAGACCTGTTGGTTCTAGCCTATCTCTCTCCAAATAAGGCCTCGAATCGCCCCTAGATCTAACCTAAACCTAGTCATGAGAACTCGAGGCAAATTCCCCCTAAGTCTCGCAAGGCTTAGTCACCAACCACCAGATGAATTTCTCTACCGACAATAAAGAGAAATACAAGATTTCATAAAAGAAGAACTCCCCTTTAAATAGAACCCTTGATGGAGATGTTGTTTCTCTTGCAAAGGTTCCATGTTTATGGCTTTTTAGTCTTCCTCTTCAATGTTCTTTAAATCCTTGGATGTCCACAATTGATTAGAATTTGTTGTAGCGAGAACACTCCATGTGTATGTTGAGAGAAAGCTTCTTGATCGCCATTTTGATAGCTTTCAATCCTATTGCATGAATAACATTTTGATCTCCTCTGAATAACTCTCTCTTTAGATGAGTTAGAAACACCCCTCACTTTTCTCTAGATAGCTAGGGCTTTCAGCCCTAAAATTTTTTGTCAAAAATCATCAAAGGAAACTAATTTTTTGGCTATTTTAAATAGAGGTTGATGTGCAGGAAACTACCACCAACGATAGTTTATATAGCGAGGCGGTAGCACACAGTCATCAATTTCCTTCCTTATATTCTCTTCAATTTCGTGGATTTGGCTATTATCTTTATAAATAAATTATTCCCCACAAAAATATGATATATTCTTGTCTTTGAAATTGGATGCTCCTTTTGGTTACTCAATCAAATCATGATTGATTGGGGTTTCCTAATGCTACCGCTTGGTGATAGAGTTAATGCGCCACGGTATGTACTTGCTAATTATGGCTTTTCTCCCGCCATTCTATGCATTCAAGTGATTTTGGCCAGCTGTCCTATTATATTCTGGCACTATCGCAAGAGGTAGATGTTACAACATTGTGGTAGCCTATTATTATGAGCTACGACCTCCGGTTTGTCTCCTTGTTCCATATATGTTATTGCCGAAAATGGACCTCCATGATCAACACTAGGAAATGAGGGAAAAAGGAGGTTGCGAGTTATCAGTTACAATTGATTTTGAGAGTATAGATCACGAAGCCCGATGGCAACGGTCGAATCAAGACTTCACCCATCACGACAAATGCCACTCCTGTGACGGGCTTTTCCTTTGATTCAAGAAGATCGGTAACAGCGAGTTATAGGGAAAGCATTATAGAAGGCGACCAGGTAACAAGACGCAAAGCACAAAACTCGAGACAGTAGCTCTTACAAGGGACCTCATAGATACGAGTCCTTATGCCTCGGGAATGCCACCACCCCTATTTATAGGATCGGGGGCCTACCAAAACGTGCAGGGCTAAAATAACCGCCTGCCCAGATACAGGAGAATTAGGCAGGGGGTGACGGGTATAGTAGAAGAAATAAAAGGGAATCCGCGCAGCCTGGTAGCTTGAATCCTGGGCTATGCTGAGCTTGGACTGGAACAAATCACGACATGAGATGAGAGGCAGCCCGTGGGGCCTGTGATCTGAAATCGTGACTTGCTTTCTGGACTTGAGACCTGATTGATATTACTCCCTGATGGCGCTCTATTCTAACTAGTCTGACCGGCTTGTTCCTGAAGGGTCCGAAGACCTGTTTACAAACAATCAATGATGGAACTAGATGGCTAGGCTTGACAAGCAATTCGATCTAAGAATGTTACTACATTGATATCGGTCTTCTGGGTAAACAATATATGTTTGTACCTGTACGACCTGCACATTATAAACACACAAAAAATAAGATCAAATACCTCACGGTATTTGTTATTCTCAAACAAAGAGATGCGGAATGCATGTTCCAACACCCAACACTTCTTGGTCTTCTGATGGAGATATGTCCCTAAGCTCCAAGCAGTTCAAGAAGATGCTCAAGAAGAGGAGGGAATGGAAGAATAGACTTTCCTCATCCTCCATCTCAAGAAGGTTAAAGTACCACAATGACTAACCAAGGAAAGCTCCAATGAGGAAATGTATAACTCTAAACATAACAAATAATTTTCTTCTAATGTTGTGTTATGGATATAGTAAGGGAGGGAACATTATAGATGAATGACCCTCAAGAATAAAAGGGAATGAGAAGGAGGAGGAAAGGAAATCACTCAGAGGTAAGAAGAAGGAAAGAAGCTTTATAGCTAAGAAATTTATGACTCTGAGTGATAGCAGTAACAGCTCATCAGACTCTGAAGAAGAAGCCTATATTGGGCTATTCATTATGACTGATGACTGGGAAGAGGATAAATATCATGCTGCCAAAGTGGGGATAAGGGCACCCTCACACTCTTAAATAGTGAGTCTGAAGAAGAAGATCATTATGGGCTTGAGTGCTTATTTGATGATAAAGATCAGGATGACTCACATCCGGCTCAGGTATGCCTCCCTTCTATATTTTTATTAACTGAGTCAGGTAGGAAGGCCCAGGGTGCATCAAATGCTAACTCATCATTTGAAGAGGTGAATTCTGATGGAGAATCAAATGATTGCTCATCATGCAAAAAGGAGAATCATTCTGATCTATTGGATAAGTTTAGTACTTTCTTGACTGCTCTCAAGAAGAGCAAAAAGCTGGTCAAATCTCAGGCTGAGAAGATAGGGATCCTAGAGCGATTCAGATCTCAAGTAGATGAGAAGACCAAGGAGATCACTAGGATGTCCGATGAGCTTATGGTACTTCAAAATTAGTATGAAACTCAGAGTAGAGCAGTCAAATTTTGAAGGCCAAGCTCCTTGCTGAAAGGAAGCTTGTGGCAAGTTTCACATAGCCAAAGACCATGCTCCCAATTATAGACAGCTTTTCTTATCCATATATAGGAGGGATTGGATAAAATAAGGAGAAGATGGAAAACTCCAAAGATAAAACCATCTTTCAGAAAGACATATTGCCTTCCAATGCATATGACAATGACCTAATCAATGGATTCCTATCCAATGTATGCTCCATTAGTGGAACAAAGACACAGATATCAGGAAGGAGATAAAACATTGGACAAGCCTTCAAGGCGCCTCATAAGGAGATCCAAAGAAATGATCATGGATCATATGTATTTGGCTTGACAGCACCAACAGCTAAAGGAAAGGAAAAGACACTTCCTCAAAAGCCTACTCCTTAGGTGAAAGATGTGATTGTGCAACCCATCTTCCACCATGCACATAGTCACAAGATCCATCCAGGAAATTCTAACAATGTAGCAGTCTGCTCCTTTGATCACTAGCACCCTCACTTCATTCACAAGGTGACACAGAGGAGGAGGTTCAATAAATTTGAATGCTGATGCTGTGGCAAAATTGGCCACTTTGTCTTAGACTGTTGGTTCAACCCAATAGTGCTAAGGGCAAAGATTGTGATACTTACTAGTATTCTGGTTTTGGAGAAACCAGTATTTATGACTAAAAATGATCTAGGGCCCAGAAAAATCTAGGTTCCTAAGAAAAGATAATCGTGTTTTGCAGGTATGTCCAAATAACACCCAAACGCTAAAATGGTATTTGGACAATATATAGTCTAGGGAGAGATTTAAGTCGAAGCCAGGCCGATAATGTGGAAGTCTTTTTGAATGTGAAGCTGCTCAGAAGTCTTAAAGCTTATTGGAACAAAAAAGACTTCTTGCTAAAAAGAAGTAATCCCTGGTTGTCCATCAATATCATAAAATCAGACGGTCAAGATATAAATGAAAAGGTATGCGCCTGTTGGCTTCCCCAAATCTTTATCTATAAATAAAGTCGAATGTTAGATTAGCTCAAGCTTTCATCATTCCTAATCACTCCCACTGAAAATCTTCACAAACCCTCCCTCGCTCTCTGAAGAATCCGTCATAAATGGTGCCAAAGAAGTCAGTAAAAGCATTCAATTTCAGATGTGAACTTGTAAGGGGAGGATTTGAGAATGCTAAAGCAGATATAAAAGAGGTCATAACTCAGTTCACGAATATGGGATTAGAGATTGTCATCTCAGAATCTACCAAAAATTTTGATCGAGAAGTCATGGAGTTTTTTCCAAAACGCAAAAATCTCCTCGACTGGAAAGGTAGTCCAATCACATGTTACTGGAAATAAGGCTAACATCACTGCACGTGGTCTAGAAAATACTCGTAAACTTTTGGGAGTCCCGAAAGGAGAAGAAGAAGTGGAAGTAAGTCCCAGTGACAATGAAGATGCTCTAAAGTGGTGTGGGTACACTGGGTCACTCATCGGATCCTTATACAAAATAAAATGTTAATCTCAGGTAGACTGATGGTAGACATTTTTGGAAAAGTTCTAATTTGTAAGCCAGGATCTCACGACAGAATCTCTAAGGAAATGTTTGAACTGATGGCAAGGATTATTCTAAATAAAGGACTCCATGGGGGTAGTGATATTTAAAAGAGTGAAGAATGCACTGAGAAGCCCAAACTTTGGGAGAATTCATTCTTTCTTCCTATGTAACTCCGCAGAGGAATTAGATTTACAGCAGTCCTTGGGATCTATAATTCATTACAGTAAGACATTTTACATGAAGGCTGTGGCTAAGTGGGCAGGCCTTCCCAAAGGCTGGAGAAAAATTGAAGGCTAGCAGTTCTAAAGTGACCATGGGAAACCAAGAAGAAGAAGAATCATCAAGAGAAATAGAAGAAGCGAGGGAATTAAGAAACTTAGGAATTCCTGATGCAACTGAGGGGGAGAACATTCAAGATCAAGATCAAGGTAATGCTCCAGTTGAGGGGGAGAGTCACATTAACCTCTCAGCCCATGAAATGTTCAGGAGTTGGGAAGGAATGGCTTCAGTTGAGGGGGAGCATTCTACTGAACTGGCTTCCCTAAAGATTGAGAAAGACACCACTGAAGGTTTGTCTATTAAAGAGAACTTGAATCTCTCTGGACTAGTAGAAACAATCACTAAGAGGATTGTGGAAGAAATTACCAAAGAGAATTCTTGAAGAGAACTGTTTTTGTAGAATGCTCAAACATAAAATCATGTTGAGACAGTAATAGAAGATAGCAATGCAGTTAAAGAGATAGCAGAAAACCACCAAGATGACATTCCAAACTCAAATACAGTTGGTCAAGAAATTCCAACAAGCTCTATTATTGGACAGATAAAAATTTTGCTAGATGATCAAAGAAGGAACGTCGAAAACCATGTGTCAAATGCCATTAAGGAGGTAAGAGTTGATCTAATGTCATACATCAACCTCTTGAATGACAATATGGATCATGTTAAATCACAAATCAGTAGATGGTTTATAAAAGCGATGATTCCCATTTATATACACTTTAATGGACTCGTCTGGGTTAGTTTTCACTCTCATGTGCATCATTTTTGAGCTATTCTTGCTTCTATTTCACTTATGCTCATTCATGAGCACTTGCGTGCTTTGTGCTCCTTTTAAGCCTGTTTGGGTGTGTGTTTGCGCTCCATGATATTGGGGGTAAGCACATGGTGCTCCCCAATCCTCTTTCTCTGTCTGATTGGTACTGGAGGTGTATTCCCAGCTGGATTGTTGTTCTTACAGGTAGTTGGATCACCCTATTTTACCCCAGAAATCATGTTTATGTATATCGCACGGTCGTGCGTTTTCTTGACGCACGGACGGCTGCGGTCATGCGCCTTCCTCTGGGTAGAAAACCGGTGATCTGAATTTGGTTGTGCGTTTGTACGCACGGGCGGCTTCCCGTGCGCGAAGGAAACACATGATCGCCTGTTTCATCTGTTTTTCAGCCAATCTGAATTTGTTCGTGCGTTTTTGCGCACTGGAGGATTCGCCTGTGCGTGAGTAAATCGCACGGGCGGTGCTGCTTCTCCCTCAAGCCAATTTATTCGTTAAATAATAGATGGGCAACGCACGATCGTGCGTTCTCCCTTGCGTGACTAAATTTATGACTTTTCAGTATTTAACGTAGGAAATCCGCTGGAAGAAGGGACCCCCCCCCCCCCCCCACGGGAAAAGCTTGAGAGCCCGCCATTTTCGCCTAGTTTGTTCGATCCACCACCATTCGACTTAGGAGGAGCTCTGCCAACCATAGTCTTGCAAATCTTCCGTTGAATCTCCCTCCTTGGCCTCCACAATCATTCTTGAGCTCAAGAACACCATAAACGGAGAGCTTCCGCTGCATTCAAGGTGTCGAACAAGAGTTACCTCAAGCTAGAACCCAAAGAAGATGGGTAATAATAGAGGAAGGTGACAGCTGCTGTGGACCCCAGACGCAACTGAAGACTGAGCACGGACGAGGCTTGACAACCCTACGATTCCGGCCGAGAATCTTCAGCATAGTCTTCGAGCTTCGGTTTCCTCTTTTCCCCTTCGCTTTGCTTCAGAGCGTTCCTTGTGTGTGTTTATTATTGCGGATGATCATCCTAAACATTGTGCTTTAGTTAATATGATTTCATGCTTTTGAGATCTTTTGTGGTTTATGAGATTTGAGGAGCGACGTAGTCCGCAATCAACTCCACCGCTTTGTAGTGCTCCGCACTAGCAATTGCTAGATGCGTGTTCCGCGATGAGGTGCCTACGACCCTCATCCGCTAGCCTTCTCGTCCACCCGCTCACCAAAGCACAGCATCGCGGCCGTTGCATCCATCCCGCCTTGCGAAGCGGAGTTTTGACCCGCATTTCTCTTATTTCTGCAATAGCTTAGGACACCAATCACAACCCCTTGTTTTTATATTCTTTTACTCGTCGTAACAATCGCCTCACTCTATTTTCTTGTCACCACAACCTGCATTCCCTGAGAAATCGATATCTGGGGAGTTGCCTCCTAACTATTACTTGCACGCGACCGGTGCACTTGCCATAATCACATCAAGTTTTTGGCGCCGTTGCCGGGGAATGCAGGCGTGATGAAATTCTGGTTGTGAATCGATTATTTTCGATTGAGTCTTTTATTCTTTTTTATTTAGTCTTTATCATGCTATTTTCCTCTTCTGTATCATGTGGGCGCATTTGAATATCTGATGTCGATGGTGTGGGGACACATCCCACGCTAGTGATAGGTGTCCCAAAGAGTATGGTGTTGTTCAGAAACCGTACGGGGCCCATAAATCTTTTGGCTACTCTACTGTGCCTCCGTCGTCGCACTCTTATGCGGCTACCGCACCTTTGGTGTTGGTGATGGCGCGACCCCGCCGCCACTTTCTGATGACGACCCGGTTGCCGAAGCACAACACTACAAGGACTTGAGGCGCCGTGACGATGCTAACGAAAACTGGAGTTACAACCTCCGCCCGCGGCGAACAAAACCCGCTTGAAGACTTCTATTTATTTTAGATCATTTATTTCATATTTGCGGATATAAAATTATTTCATATCTTGGAAATAATTTTATATTCATTTTGCACTTGTTTATTTTTCATTTCCTAATTTTGAACAATGGTGTGCGTTTAGCCGTTTTGATGGTGGATTAATTCGCCATCATGATTTGATGTATTTTGTAAACTCCTATTTAAAGGAGGCTTGATGAGAGTAAAGTAGACTTTTGAAGACAAAAACCTAATCTCCTCCTTTGTGAGAGTTTCGGCCAAGAGGAGAGCCTCCTTGCCGCCCCCCCCCCCCCTTATGGTGTGATACCATCCATTGCAATCCTCCATCCTCTTCAGTGCGACTACGTCGAGACTTCCGCGGAGCGACTCCAAGGAAGAAAGGGTGCTACTCCCTTCGGTGCGAAGCCGTTGGAACCGTGGAGAGAGAGATTCTCCCACATCTATCTTGAGTGCATGCATGTTCTTGGTTGGGTAACCCCTCCCCTTTCTAGTGATTCTTCTACGTTTATTTTGTGGAGGTTTTGTCGAATCATTTTATCCATGATCTTAATATTCTCGCTTGCAAAAATCTGAAATATAAGTGTTGTTATTGAACCTCTTGTTGTCCGGATCGGGGAGATCCGTTGCGGGAGCGAAACTTGGCCTAGCCTTGGTTTGCCCTCCAAGATTGGCGCCCTTGGCGTTAATAAGAGTGTTAATCTCAACTAAAGCTTTATCGCCGCTTGAATGTTCACCGCCACTCCGAAATATTGCCGCTTCATTTTGAACGAATCGATTGATGGAATAGATGCTTGTGTAGGTGCGGTGAGTTGTGTGCTTGTTGGAGTGGTAGGTCTTGTCTAAGGATGTGGTATCGAGTCCGGTTGTGAATCTTCTTGTTTTATCTTGTTATTCGGATTTGGGAGCCCACCCGACCTCTTTATTTGCCGCTCTTGGTCGGAGTACTCTTGGAACAAGATCTTTGAGAGCAAGCACGACCTATTTCAGTTCGCTTTTGGTCGGAGCCCCCTCCTTCTTATTTTATGTTGAATGTTGTTTTCGTTTCCGTTAGCGTAGCGAGCACGTAGTCACGGTAGCCCTACATCAGTCGGTGAACCCGGTAAAGTAGTGTTTATTTTGCAAAAGTAGAGAGCATGCATTGAAGGACTGTGCTGATTTTCTTCACCAATTGGCAGATGACGATGAGCCGGATATCCGGATCGACACATCTTCGAATTCTGCGAGCACAGCTCCTTCCTCTTATTATGTGTCACTTCCACCTTCACTTCTTGAAGGCTCTGGAATCGAAACGTGCATCAGTGTCCCTCATGTCACAACACGCATTTTCCCAAGAATTTAATACATATTATGAGAGCAAGGGGAAAATACGCGTCGTGATGCCACGTCCTGTAGGGGACGAATACAGACGCTCAGGCAAACCCTCCTTACGATAAATTTATAAAAGACATATATATGTTTGAGATAAAAAGAAAATTTACATTTTTAGTTTAGGACCGCGTCCCTTGGTCTGGTGGAGCACTACTCCACAAGTAGAAAGCTATACATACGCAGCGAAAAATAGGTTCATTTTTAGCCTACATGAGCATTTAGATCCACATCCCAGAAATGATATGCACATGTCTATGTTTAGTATAGTAAGAAAGGATTTTCTACGATCTTCAAAGTATATGACAATTAATAAAAATCATAATATGCAAAAATGACATTTTTATACCAATAAAGTAACTAATGGATCCTAGCATAAAGCTTCCCATAGAGCAAGTAGGTAAACAACCTGAAAGTAACATCAAAACAACTAGCAAGTAAACTAGCACAAGAAAACTAGAGCAACGGGCATCAACAACTGACACGAGCCCATAAAAAAGAAAGAAAACATCCAAAAGAGGGCAACAACTAAAGAACTGCCCCTTACCTAGAAGAGAGAAAGGGCCTCGATAGGAAAACTGAACGACACAGCTCTAACTCCTGCGGCAGCTAAAGACCTGAACCTGAGACATTCATAAGAAAAGAATGCCTCAGCCCAAAGGGTGCAAGAAAACCAAGATTAGCAGCAATCAGAAATAAAAGACTGCAGAAAGGAGAACTAAGCAGATAAACATCAATCATCTTACAACAACTCGAGCCAGCTCAAATGAGTGCACTCAGTAAGAGGAAAAGCCTGCACCAGAAGGTAATAGCCAAAGCAATCAAAGCCAACCACGTGTCCGCCATTGCGGCTCAGAGGTGGTGGTTATACATATAATATCATAATACACATATATAAGCATAAATATTTATAAAAACTTGAGACTGATCAGCTCAAATTAAATAGGTGGCGGTCTTTTATCCTCTGCCAACCCAAAAAGCCAAAACCGGGTGGTGGTACTCTATCTACTGCCACCCGAAAAGGCAAAACTGGGTGGTGGTACTCTATCCACTGCCACCCAAAAAGCCAAAATCGGGTGGTGGTCCTTTATCCACTGCCACCCAAAAAGCCAAAACCGGGTGGTGGTCCTTTATCCACTGCCACCCAAAAAGCCAAAACCGGGTGGTGGTCCTTTATCCACTGCCACCCAAAAATCCAAAACCGGGTGGTGGTCCTTTATCCACTGCCACCCCAAAACTACCCACCGCACAAGGCTTAAGGCAAAGGTTCTAAATAATTAAATTAAGTTTCAATTAAGATACGGGACGTAACCCGAGATATCAGCACCATAACACCCTAAGAATAGGGTCACAAAGAAATGAACACTACTCAACGATTCATTTGAAAACACTTGGTGAGTCCAAACTTGACTCCGAATGAACTTCCCGTATCAGTACGATGAATAAGGCACGATAAGCCACCATAATGAACACTAACAAAAAACAGGGCAACTCAAAGAATAGAGCATAGCTTTATCAAAGGTCTCAGCCAAAGGGACTTAAAAGGTTTGATAACATCACTTAAGATACCTGGGAACACCCGGAAAAAGAACATATAAATATATGAGGAAACAATTCAGAATAAGCGAAGAAATCGACTAAAAAGACTTACATCAAAGTCGACGAGAAAGACTTATATCAAGTCGACGGGAAACTTCATAAAAGAAGAAGAAATTGTACTATCTTAGGGCGAGCATACTTTTCTAAATCTAGGGAAGTCTTATCAGACTACCTGGTAGCATAGATAAACAGGTAAGGAAGCTATCCAGATTCCAAGGGGATGACATCAGGAATCAAGAACCCAGAACACTAATAAGACCCCCAAAAAGGGAAACACAACAGCCACTAACCTAAAATCAACAGGTTAGGCAGATAAGGAAGAAGAAAGGACTGAAATGAAGGACTTCCAATCACCCAGTAACATCCAGCTAAGGGGACTACTACTACATGAAGGACACAACCCACAAGAGAGCCCAGTATAACTAAGCTTCAAGAAACACAGTCATTAAGGAGAAGGACTACTATTTGCAGCCAACGACCACTAAAAAGAAATCTGTACATTCAACCAGATTGCTAAGACAGTGAAGAGGAGGCATTACCCTTCACTGAGAATGTTAACACAAAATTTATATGGAAGACTGAGTCGGAAAGGGCTTAAAATACTCAGAAGTAAAAGGCAGATTACAAAGAAAACCAGGGAGTTATCAAACCGAGCGAACTTCTAAGCAAGTCTATGGTATAAACTGGAATCAACAAGCACAAGAAGAAACTCGAGCTTTGAGTCGACTACGCAACTTGAATTATCGAGGCCTGCAACCTAAAGCCGACCCACAATTAATATGACAACAACTAAACAAATCACGAGACTAGCTTCCTAAAATGGCTTATATAAACATCAACCTAACATTCATAAGAAAGATCATATATACATGGCAGCCCCCACATATAAAGGTTTTAGAAACTCCCAACTAATCAAAACATAGCAGCCCCCATATAAAGGTTTTAAATCTCCCTACTGATCAAATCATAGCAGCCCCCATATAAAAAATATTTTAAAACTCCCATCTGATTGAAGCATTGCAGCCCCAGAATTTAAAAGTTTAAAACTCATAATTTGTCAAACATAGTAGTCTAAATTAAAGACCCCAACTGATCGAGCATAGCAGCCCAAACTTAAAACCCCAACTGATTGAGCAAAGCAGCCCAAAAGAAATTAACACTCCCAACTGGTTTAAAGCATAGCAGCCATCCACAAATGGAACCCGGAATTTTGCTAACCAAGACAGGGCAAGCTGCCATGAAGATACTGCAGAAAACATTGCAAACAACCAAGAGGAAATGCCATAAATAGTCCTAAAATTTTGCCAACTAAACTAGAGAATCAAGCCCTAATGATCCAAAACCTTTGTCAACGAAATTTCAGGAGTTCAGCCACTTGAAGAACCAAAATAATACCAATCAAGAACAGAATTTAGAAAAAAAGAGATGGAGGGGAGGAGAAAGAAAAGCCTTTTTGACTTGAATCGATCGACGACCCGCTGGATCGCGGCAAGATCGACGAAGGCCGACCGAAAAGGCTGCCCCAGCGACGAAAGTAAGGCCCGACAACCACCCAAGACCCCCCCCCCCCCCCCCGACGGCCAAGCCCTCCGACCTCCGGCGACAGCGACGAAACCCTAGCTCACACTCCTAAAAAGCTCCAAGCTTGCACGGGGAAAGGGGAGGAATGAAAAGAAATGAAAAAAAAACTGCCGCTCCCCCAAAAACTCTCTGCATATATATATATATATATATATATATATATATATATATATATAGAGTTATGCTCTTATAAAACTTTTACACCATTATTTATATATAATTTATGTATATACGTATAGATATAAGCTCCCTTTTTTCTTCCTTTATATAACCTGTACACCATATAATGTATATGGTTTTGTATAAATAAGACTTTTATATCTATGTATATATATATGTGTGTTTATATACCCCTATACACAAGTGTATATATATATAATGGTATAAATGTAGCACCCTACACAAAACCCTTCCCCTATAAAATTACAAGCATGCATGCCCAAGGGAATACATGTATTCGTATACATTTATAATAGCAAGCTTATATATAAATTTTTTTACGCACGCTTATAATTACATATGTATACATATATACGTATTTATATATACATTTACATTCATATATCCGCATTTACGCCCCCATCTAAAAAAATAACTCGCCGGACGATGACGATGACGTTTCCAAAATGGTAATGCCCTCTCGCAATAACACTACGCTACGATATCATTAATATTTAAACTATCAATATTACCATAACCCTACTTAGAAGACTATAAGGAAATTCTGGGGCGTTACAACCACCCCTCCTAACAAAAAGTTTCGCCCCAAAACTTTGCAACAACAATACCAAGAATTTTACCACTATCATCCCTCACATACCCGCTTAGATTAATTTTAAGAGAAAACCTGGGGCGTTACAGTCACCCCACCAAGAAGGAAGTTTCGTCCCAAAACTTAGAACCGAAACTTAGAAAACATTGAATGAAAAGAGCAAAGGGAGAGGTAAGCCCACACTCGCTAGATAGAAATGCTAACCGAAGAGGGCTAGGAAAACAGATGCTGGTAAGATTACCCAAAAGGAAAAGGACATTACCAAGAACTCGAATTGTCCGAGCCGAGAACAGAAAGTAGATCGCGGAACATCTGACTCGCGGATCCCCAACTAAAGGAAGCCTAAACGAAGATCAGCCTTCGAAAACACCGAACTACCATGCAACTGGTCATGCAAAACATCAATCTGAGGCAACGACTATCTGCTCTTGACGGTCACCTGATCAGTTCTCGATAATTGACACCCAATCTCACCGAACTAACTTTCTTATTTACGAACAAGACGAGAGCACTCCAATGCAAGGAACTAGGCCAGGAAAAAGCCACGCCGCAACAACTCATCTAATTGAGTGCGCAACTCTCGCAACACATGCGGGGCCAAAGGTTACGGTGCCGTAGCAATAGGATGGGTACCCGGCTCATGGTCAGAAACGAACTCCTCAACTCTCACAGGCAGAAAAACTAGGGGGATTAACTGGGAAGACATCAGGAAACTCCCACGCCATAGGAAAAACCTCGATCCACGACAAACTGATAACAATTTCTAGCATAGGAACGAGGTAAGCAAACCCACCTGGAACTAAAAGGTTATGAGCACATGCCGCGGAAAGAATCGGAGGAAAAACTTAGCGCGAAAAGCCAACACACTCAAGGAAAGACCGATGTCCAGCTAAAGGACCAAATGCTTTACCTTGCGCGCACCCAAAGACTCGCACTCTAACCAGGGAGTCAACTCCGACGCACTACGCTCTGTAGTCATCGACTGCAACTATGAACAAACACCTCACTACACCTAGCTTAAGACAGAATAGCTAGGAACTAGAATTTCCTAACTCGATATAGATCAGAAAAGTGTAGATACTTGATCCTGTTGTTACCTTGCCCTGGGAATTCATGAAATGACGTTATGCTTAACTTAGGATGATATACCATCATCCTATCAAATTATGTGCATATAATATAAATGCATGAAAGCTAAAAAATTATTTCAAATCATGTGTGTATGAGTGTCATCATATATGTCTTTAACTTGGCACGTGTGCTAATGTTATATTATAATGTGCATGCAGTGCTATGCAATCTAAAAAGGCCTTAATGCATGCTATGAGCGGCGTACACATGCGATCTTATGCATCCCATACTACATATTATCGCATGTAATGAAAAAAAAGAAAAACAAGCTAATGGACACGCATGCGACCTACGTTATGCATCCCATACTACATAACAGTTGTATGTTGTCACCTATGAGGATCCATATACAAACACATATTATGAATCCCATACTATATAATATGCCCCGTATACTTCTTATCATGCTATGAGTGTAGTGTTCATGCTTCATCCAAGACATACTAATGACCCTTTGGTGTGTGTATGAAATGAATAACGATTCTCACCAGGCGGATAACCGTGCCAATCTGAATATCCCAGCAACCCGGCTAACCTCCCTCTGATACCAACTGTCACAACCTGCATTTTCCCAAGAATTTAATACATATTATCAGAGCAAGGGGAAAATACGCGTCGTGATGCCACGTCCTGCAGGGGACGACTACAGACGCTCAGGCAAACCCTCCTTACGATAAATTTATAAAATACATATATATATGTTTGAGATAAAAGAAAAATTACATTTTTAGCTTAGGACCGCGTCCCTCGGTCCGGTGGATCACTACTCCAGAAGTAGAAAGCTATACATACGCAGCGGAAAATAGGTTCATTTTTAGCCTACATGAGCATGAAAATCCACATCCCAGAAATGATATGCACATGTCTATGTTTAGTATAGTAAGAAAGGATTTTCTATGATCTTCAAAGTATGTGATAATTAATAAAAATCATGATATGCAAAAATGACATTTTTATACCAATAAAGTAACTAATGCATCCTAGCATAAAGCTTCCCAGAGAGCAAGTAGGTAAACAACCTGAAAGTAACAGCAAAACAACTAGCAAGTATACTAGCACAAGAAAACTAGAGCTATGGGCGTCAACAACTGACACGTGCCCATAGAAAAGAAAGAAAACATCCAAAAGAGGGCAACCACTAAAGAACTGCCCCTTACCTAGAAGAGAGGAAGGGCCTCGACAGGAAAACTGAATGACACCGCTCTAACTCCTGCGGCAGCTAAAGACCTGAACCTGAGACATTCATAAGAAAAGAATGCCTCAGCCCAAAGGGTGCAAGAAAACCAAGATTAGCAGCAATCAAAAATAAAAGATTGCAGAGAGGAGAACTAAGCAGATAAACATCAATCATCTTACAACAACTCGAGCCAGCTCAAATGAGTGCACTCGGTAAGAGGAAAAGCCTGCACCAGAAGGTAATAGCCAAAGCAATCAAAGCCAACCACGTGTCCGCCATTGCGGCACAGAGGTGGTGGTTATACATATAATATCATAATACACATATATAAGCATATATGTTTATAATAACCTGAGACTGATCAGCTCAAATTAAACAGGTGGCGGTCCTTTATCCTCTGCCAACCCAAAAAGCCAAAAACGGGTGGTGGTACTCTATCCACTGCCACCCGAAAAGCCAAAACAGGGTGGTGGTACTCTATCCACTGCCACCCAAAAATCCAAAACCGGGTCGTGGTCCTTTATCCACTGCCACCCAAAAATCCAAAACCGGGTGGTGGTCCTTTATCCACTGCCACCCAAAAAGACCAAACCGGGTGGTGGTCCTTTATCCACTGCCACCCAAAAAGCCAAACCCGGGTGGTGGTCCTTTATCCACTGCCACCCAAAAACTACCCACCGCACAAGGCTTAAGGCAAAGGTTCTAAATAATTAAATTAAGTTTCAATGAAGACACGGGACGTAACCTGAGATATCAACACCATAACACCCTCAGAATAGGGTCACAAAGAAATGAACACTACTCAATGATTCATTTGAAAACACTTGGTGAGTCCAAACTTGACTCCCAACGAACTTCCCGTAATAGTACGATGAATAAGGCACGACAAGCCACCACAATGAACACTAACCAAAAACAGGGCAACTCAAAGAATTAAGCATAGCTTTATCAAAGGTCTCAGCCAAAGGGACTTAAAAGGTTTGATAACATCCCTTAAGATACTCGGGAACAACCGGCAAAAGAACATATAAATATATGAGGAAACAATTCAGAATAAGCGAAGAAATTGACTAGAAAGACTTACATCAAAGTCGACGAGAAAGACTTATATCAAGTCGACGGGAAACTTCATAAAAGAAGAAGAAATTGTATGATCTTAGGGCGAGCAAACTTTTCTAAACCTAGGGAAGTCTTATCAGACTACCTGGTAGCATAACTAAACAGGTAAGTAAGCTATCCAGATTCCAAGGGGATGACATCAGGAATCAAGAACCCAAACCACCAATACGACCCCCAAAAAGGGAAACACAACAACCACTCACCTAAAATCAATAGGTTAGGCAGACAAGGAAGAAGAAAGGACTGAAATGGAGGACTTCCAATCAGCCAGTAACATCCATCCAAGGGGACTACTACAACATGAAGGACACAACCCACAAGAGAGCCCAGTATAACTAAGCTTCAAGAAACACAGTCAATAAGGAGAAGGACTGCTATTTGCAGCCCATGACTGTTGGATCGGTCGGCGCCCTTAGAGGGGGGGTGAATAAGGGTTTTCAAAAACTTTAGATTATATTTGAAAAACTTTGAATTATTGCAAGATTAAAGACATGAAGATAAGTTAAGTAGAACAAAAGAGGGACAAGCTTTATTAATGATAAATAAGTTTTACAAAACTTTATCTCGATGACGCTAGCGATCGGAGGCGAATAATAAAAAGGCTCTTTTTGTTTTCTATCCTGACTCGCTTCCCCACAAACCAGTGGCCCTATCCTTATCCTCCCCGGATTCGGCCTCAAGCCGCTCTAGCCAATCCTTCCCCGGATGTGGCCTCAAGCACCCCCTAGAACTAGCCCAGATCTAGTCGCCAACACGAGGCGAATTTCAGCCCTAAGTCTACCCCAGACCTAGTCGCCAACACGAGGCGATTTCACTACCGTTTACAATGAAGAAACAGAAATAAAATAACAAAACCTCCCTTAAGATGAACTTCTGAAGTAGGAGTCGAAAATCCACTGTAGAATCAGCGTTTGTTGAAGCGGACTTTGTCTGGATTTGGCGTGATGGAATTCTCCTTCAGAAATTGGCAGAGCTTCGCTGGGACCTCAAATTTCGGCTAAGACAAGCCTCTAGAATTCTAGTACCCTCTCTCTGAGGTGTATGCAATGGGTGTCTTCGAAAACAAGAGGAGAGGGGGTCCTTTTATAGCACAAGCGCTACCGCCAGCGCTAGCGCTACCCCCGGCGCTAGCCCGGATTAGGAAACAATTTGCGCGGCAGGATCTCCCATCCACGGAAATGTTTTGCTCTATGCCTTTTGTGCTCCATGCTACCGTTGGCGCTAGTATCTACCGCCGGCACTATCCCCGATTAAGAAACTTCTTGTGCGGCAGGATCTTCAATCCGCGGCAACCTTGCTTTTATTCCTTCTGTGTGCATCGCTACCGCCGATGTTATCCGCTACCGCCAGGCGTTAGCGCCTTCTATAACAACTCCTGGAATTGCGTTATTCATCGCTAGCACCTGGCGCTAGGTGCTACCGCCGGCGCTAGTGAGCCTCTTCGAATTCTGGCTTTAATTTTGGGGGCAGTCATCATGAGTACTCCTTGAGTCATATGGACTATGTTAGCCTGCACACTTGAACACACAAGATCAAATACACATAGGATTTGTTATTCTCAAACCTAGGAGTTGCGGAAGACCATGTTCCAACAAACTCCCCCTTTTGATAATAACAAATCCATTAATGATAAATCAAAGCATTAATAAATAAGCATGATGAAACTCTACTTATGTGTGTGTGAGAGTGATGACTTAGGATAGTTATTGATTTTAGCATTTAGACTTGCTCCCCCTAAATACATGCTCCCCCTAAGTGAGTGCACCCCTAATATAGCGGGTTATATTTATCATGTTAGTTCTCCCCCTTTGTTATTAGCAAAAGAGGGTAGGGAAACAAAGCACCAAAGAATTTGTAAACAGAAGAGAAGGCATGATCGAGCTTTTTTAAGTAAATGATAAGGAGTTTTAGAATTGTTTTTCATTTAAATAGATCAGAGTTATGAGCATTACAAAATTTTCAGAGTTTGTAGCATAAAAGATTTTTATGTTTGAAGTAACCCATAAAAAGTGTTCCAAGTAAATCTATCACTTAATGAAAGATAGGAATTTTGAAGAATAAGTGATGATGCAAAGAATACAAGATATTAAGTAATCATAAAAACGCAAGGTAAAACACTTATATGGTTAAGATGCGGAAGACTTATAGCAATACAAAAACATCAAATAGTAATGATATTTCAAAAAATATGAGTTAAAGTTCACAAAAGATGATGTTTTTGTAAATCATTTTGCAGTTAGAACTTTAAATTTGATAATAACCAAGCATGAAATAATGTTTATCAAAAAGAAATTACTACAATGTTACTTTAATTCATAATTCCAAAAACATAGAAAACATTGTAGAACACATGCTATGTTATCTAGTATATTTCATAAATAAAAAGTAATATAGAATTAGCATTAGGATCCAATACTCATGAGAAGAAGTGTTATGGAGGATAATGATGTGCACATAAGTGTATTTTTGAGGAATGTAAACAAATGTTTTGATCAAAAATACAAGATATATGTAAAGTACGAGCACAAAAAAACACAAATAAGATTACTTCCACACACTTTAATGCACAATAAAAAAGTACAACTACCAAGGTGCTCTGCACACACAATGCTCATCAAGACTTATCAGGGTGCAAAGTAGTGCTTGGGTGATCACATATTTTATTTTGAATTTTGAGACTAGTGATCCGGTGTACTTAAGAGTAAGTGGTTTTTCTTATTTTTGAAAGAAAGATTTGATTTGCACAAGACACTTTACTATTCTTTCCAAGGTGCTCAACCTCATAATGCTCATTAAGGCTTATCAGGAGGTTCAAGTAGTGCTTGGTGGAGTTATCTTTGTCATTTATTTTATAATTTTGTTTTGTACAAAGTTCTCCGAATACACTTGTTTTGCAAATCAATAGAATTTATGAAAAACATAACCACTTTTCTTAATTTTTAAGAGTGCAAAAGAAGGAGTGTAGGTAAGATACTTGTGCAATTTTAATTTATTTGTACTAATACAAAACATACATGAGCAATCTTAGATTAAATACATATGTAGACAATGCCAAAAAAAGTGAGTGAATAAAGATCATTATCGAACATAAAGCATTTCTCATACTTAGAGGCATGCTAAGCTTGATCCTACACAACTTTTAAACTATAATTGATGCACATTTGAATAGATATATCAAAGCATGAAGAAAGACAATGTCCAAAGTAGTTTGAAAAGATAAATTGTAACATTGTAGAATTTCGAAATAATAGATTATATCATGCTTGAAAAAATCATACAGTTTTTTTTGTTTGTTTTAAAGTTTTATATTTTTGTATTTGATTTTAGCAAAGAAAAGCATATTTGTGTAATTTTTACTTTTGTAAATTTTATATTTGATTTTTGCATAAAGATGAAATTTAAACAAAAGAAACAACACAAGCGAAAAAAGAAAAAGCATATTTTTTGTAATTTGGTTTTTGTAGTTTTGTATTTGATTTTTCAAAAAATAAAGAAACACAGAAGTGCAAAAACTAAGTAGAAAATATAGATTTATATATTTTAAGGGATTTTTAGAAATTTAAAAAATACAGAAAAAAGAACATGGACGCTAGCGCATGCGGTAGTGCTAGCGCGGGAGACAGTAAGTAATTTTTGAAGATTTTGAAAATTTTGATTGTTGATTTTGATTAGGTGTCCCAATAGTAGTTTCATGCTGAAAGTGCAGATTTTTAGGAGATGTTTTTGATGGTTAAAAGTGAAGAAGCTTGTATTTGTGAGCATGTTTTAACTTATAAGATCTAGCACACCTAACTCATGTCGTAATAAACGAAATCGTGCATCGGGAAGAGGTTTAGTGAATATGTCAGCGAGTTGAGAGTCTGTCCCAAGGAAGCTTACTTTTACATTTTCTTTCTTAATGTGATCCCTAATGAAATGATGACGAACGTCGATGTGTTTGGATCTAGAATGGTGTACAGGATTATATGTGAGGTCTATTGCACTTTTGTTTTCACATTTAAGATCTATGTTTTTGAGATGAGATCCAAAATCCTCTAGTGTTTGGCTCATCCATAACGCTTGTGCACAACAACTACCAAGCGCGATATATTCGGCCTCCGTGTTGGAGAGTGCAAGCGAAGATTATTTTCTACTAGACCATGCAACTAAAGAGGGTCCTAAAAAGTGACACGTACCGCTAGTGATCTTTCTATCTAGTGAGCACCCGGCGTAGTCCGAATCGGAATAGCCGTGGAGTGTGAAAGAGTCATTATGTGGGTACCATAATCCTAGTTTAGATCACCCTATTAGATAACGAAAAATACGTTTTACCGCTTTTAAATGAGATTCTTTTGGATCGGCTTGAAAGCGAGCACACAAACATACGACAAACATTATATCTGGTCTAGATGCACTTAAATAAAGAAGAGAACCTATCATTCCTCTATATAGCGTTTGATCAGTAGAAATTCCAGATTCATCTTTTCCTAGTTTTAAAGAAGCACTCATAGGAGTAGAAGCTAGTTTAAGATTTTCAAATCCAAATCGTTTAAGCATATCGTGAACATATTTTGATTGACACAGAAAAATACCATCAGTTCTTTGTGAAATTTGAAAACCAAGAAAATATGATAGTTCTCCTACAAGACTCATTTCAAATTCATTTTTCATTATTAAGACTACTTCATTACACAACTCTTCATTAGTGGCTTCAAAAATGATGTCGTCAACATATATTTGTAGAATAATTAATTCGTTATTTTTATGCTTAATGAAGAGTGTGTTGTCTGCACTTCCCATAACATAACCGTGCTCTAACAAAAATGATGTAAGACAATCATACCAGGCACGGGGCACTTGTTTTAAACCATAAAGCGCTTTTTCTAATTTGTAAACATGATTTGGAAATTTTTCATTTATGAAACCGGGGGGTTGTTCTACATAAACTTCTTCTTTAATAAACCCGTTTAAAAAGGTGCTTTTAACATCCATTTGAAATAATTTTATTCTTTTAAAACTCGCAAACGCCAAAAATATTCGTATAGATTCTATGCGAGCTACGGGTGCAAAAGTTTCTTCAAAATCTACCCCCTCGATTTGTGAATAGCCTTGAGCAACTAAGCATGCTTTATTTCTTACAATCCTAGATTCACCATCTAGCTTATTTTTAAAAATCCATTTTACGCCAATAATTGGATGATTAGATGGTCTTTCTACTAAATTCCAAACTTTATTTCTTTCAAATTGTCCTAACTCTTCATTCATTGTCAAGAACCAAAATTCGTCATTTAAAGCGGTGGAAACGTTTTTAGGTTCAATTTCAGACACAAAGCAAATATTTGAAAATGTTTCATGAAGAGAGGACCAAGTTCTTACCCCAGTAAAAGGTTCCCCAATGACTATCTCCTTTGGATGATTTTTGGAGAAGTTTAGAATGCTTGGAGGTACATATTCATCTTCTTTGGACTTCTCCTCCTCTTCTTTGGACGGTTCTTCTTCGTCGTGCTCCAAGGATGGTAAAGGTTCATCATCGGTACCTGTAGGGAGCTTCTCTGCACAAGGAACAAGCTCATCAAATCTGACATTAATTGACTCTTCAACCTTACTTGATTTTTTATTAAATATTCTATATGCTTTACTAGTTGAAGAATAACCAAGAAATATTCCTTCATCGCATTTTTCGTCAAATTTTCCTAAAGAATCTTTGGTATTAAGAATGAAGCATTTACATCCAAATACTTTAAAATATGATACGTTAGGTTTCTTTTGATAGTAGAGTTCATATGGTGTGAGAGTTAATGATGGGCGAAGCATAACTCTATTCATTACATAGCATGCAGTGCTTACGGCTTCTGCCCAAAAATACTTAGGTAATTTATATTCAGATAGCATGGTGCGTGCAAGTTCTTGTATTGTCCTATTTTTTCATTCTACAACACTGTTTTGTTGAGGTGTGCGTGGAGCAGAGAACTCATGCTTAATACCTAACATGTCACAAAAAGATTTAAAATTTTCATTTTCAAATTCACCTCCATAATCTGAGCGAATGCATTTTATTTTTAAATCTAATTCATTTTGAATGCGAGTACATAATTTTGAAAATTCGCAAAACGCATCAGATTTGGAGGAGAAAAATAAAGTCCAACAATATCTAGAATAGTCATCTATGAGAACATAAGTGTATAATCTACCACCAAGACTTGCAGTGTTAACGGGACCAAAAAGATCCATATGAATTAATTGCAGAGGTTTTGATGTAGAAATTTCGTTTTTGCTTTTAAAAGATGACTTAGTAAATTTACCTTTTTGGCAAGGAGAGCATAATGAAGATAAATTTCCATTTAACTTAGGCAATCCTCTAATCAATTCTCTTTTTGCTAGTTTTAAGATGAGCTTTGTACTAGCGTGGCCTAAGCGTCTATGCCATAATTCTAATTCATCATTTTTTGTTATAAAACATTTTATAGAAGATTTAGAAAGATCATGAAATGAAACTATGTAAACATTATGAATTCTAGGTGCAGTTAATTACACATCTTTTGTTTTAGGATTAACGATCTTGAAAAGGTTAGTGGAAGATTCAAAAAGTACGTCTAAACCTTTATCACACAGTTGACTTATAGATATTAGGTTATGTTTTAATCCTTTCACATAAAGCACATTTGATATAAGAAAAGATGCGTTACCCACTGTACCAACTCCCATGATCCTTCCTTTACCGTTATCGCTAAACGTCACTATTCCTCCTTTCTTCTTTTCTAGGCTAAGGAATTTTGCTTTATTGCCCGTCATGTGTTTGGAGCAGCCTGAGTCCAAATACCACACGTCTTCTGTTTCCTTAGCCTTCCTGCAAATCTAGAAAGAGGATGAGAGTAAAGACCCAGATACCCTAGAGGTACCACCCATAGAGTAAGTGGATTTCTTAGGTACCCAGATTTGTTTTAATGATCGTTGATTTATTATATTCCTGCAAGAGCCAGACGTGTGTCCAAATTTAAGACAATTAGCACACAAAATAAAGGGGGTTGAGACCCTTTTCTGAGTTTCTACTTTGCCCTTGCTGGATGATGTTTGTACATTAGAAAAACCAGAAGAATTTTTAACATTAGAGCTACCGCCGACGTTAGTAGCTAGCGTCGGGCGGTAGTGTTCACTTTTATATCCGAGTCCGATTTTTCCAGACCCAAAGCATTGATTACCCAGAAGCATATCCAGGGATTTTTGACCAATCCCGAATTTGGTTATGGCTAAATTTTGATTTTGATTTTGTTTTTAAGAGATGTATTTTCTTGAACAATCATAACGCATTTGTTTTCAAATCCTTTTTTGTTCTTTTCAATTTGTAATATAGAAGTTTTCAATTTTCTCTCTAAGTCCCCTTTTTCTTTTGCAATGATTTTGTTTTGTGAAAGGGCATTAGAGAGAGAAACTTCATGTTCTTTTATCATAAATAAAGAGTGCTCACATTCTTGACATGAAACTTTTCTTTTTTCAAGAGAGACTAATTTTTTTGTGAGCTTACGATTTTCTTTTATAATATATTCATTTTCAAGATTTAATAAAAACAAATTTATCATAAAGTTCTTCAAAGGTAGGAGGAGATACCTCAGTGTCGCTAAGAATACTGGTGTCTTCATCGTCGCTTTTGTCCATTAAGCACAAGTTTGCTTCCTCCTCGCTACTTGACTCAGAACCGTTTGACTCTTCAGAGGAAGAGACATCCCAAGTAGCGGCCTTCAGCACTTTCTTCTTTTCTTTTGCTTTCTTTTGTTCTTTGCGTTCCTTTTGGTATTTTGGGCACTGGCTCCGAATGTGCCCGGTTTTTCTGCAGTGATAGCATTCTGGAGGCGGCCTTTCTTCTTCATCATCGCTTCCTTTTTCTTTCTTCGATGAAGAGGAGGATCCCTTTCGTCGATTATCTTTTTGGAAGAATTTTTGGAATGTGTTGCTTCTTTCCGGATTTCTGATGAACTCCTTGAAATTCTTCACCAGGAGTCCTTCTTCACCATCGTCCTCTTCGATGCATTCCTTCTTTGATGTCAGCGCCAACGCCTTTTTCTTCGGCTCCTTGTTGTATTCGTCATGTTGAATTTGTAGTTCTACCTCATGGGTTTTGAGATTCCCAATGAGATTCTCGATCTGGAGCGTTCTTAAGATATGCGACTCTGAGATGGCCGTCACCTTCGGATTGAACCTTGGAGGTAAGGAGCGAAGAATTTTCCTCACCAAGTCCCCATCGGAGTAGGTCTTTCCAAGCGCCTTTGATGCATTGACAATCTTTGTGAAGCGAGTGTACATCGAGTTGATGTCCTCTTCCGTGTCCATCCTGAATTTTTCGTATTCAGATTCCAGTTGAAATAGCTTGGTATCTTTCACCTGCGATGTACCTTCGTGAGTAACTTCCAATTGATTCCAAATATCATAAGCAGTTGTGCATGCAGAAATTCTATTAAACTCAGTCCTATTTAAAGCGCAATATAAAGCGTTCATTGCTTTAGCATTATTTTTACACCTTAGTTTATCATTGTCATCCCATTTATCTTTAGGTTTTGCTAATGTCGCCTCTCCTACTACAGTTGTAGGCAGAGAGTACCGTACTTCTACCATGTTCCATACTTCTACATCCATGGTCATAAGAAAACACATCATTCAATTTTTCTAGTAGTTAAAATCTGACCCAGTAAAGAGAGGTGGTCGACTAACCCCTTGACCCTCAGGAAAAGCGAGATCGTGAGACGCCATTGTTCCCGGTTGTTAAGCCAATTGGAAAAAAAAACCGCTCTGATACCACTTGTTGGATCGGTCGGCGCCCCTAGAGGGGGGGGGGGTGAATAAGGGTTTTCAAAAACTTTAGATTATATTTGAAAAACTTTGAATTATTGCAAGATTAAAGACATGAAGATAAGTTAAGTAGAACAAAAGAGAGACAAGCTTTATTAATGATAAATAAGTTTTACAAAACTTGATCTCGATGACGCTAAAGATCGGAGGCGAATAATAAAAAGGCTCTTTTTGTTTTCAATCCCGACTCGCTTCACCCCCGAACCGGTGGCCCTAGCCTTATCCTCCCCGGATTCGGCCTCAAGCCGCTCTAGCCAATCCTTCCCCGGATGTGGCCTCGAGCACCCCTAGAACTAGCCCAGATCTAGTCGCCAACACGAGGTGAATTACAGCCCTAAGTCTACCCCAGACCTAGTCGCCAACACGAGGCGATTTCACTACCGTTTACAATGAAGAAACAGAAATAAAATAACAAAACCTCCCTTAAGATGATCTTCTGAAGTAGGAGTCGAAAATCCGTTGTAGAATCAGTGTTTGTTGAAGAGGACTTCATCTGGATTCGGCATGATGGAATTCTCCTTCAGAAATTGGCAGAGCTTCGCTGGGACCTCAAATTTCGGCTAAGACAAGCCTCTAGAATTCTAGTACTCTCTCTCTGAGGTGTATGCAATGGGTGTCTTCGAAAACAAGAGGAGAGGGGGTCCTTTTATAGCCCAAGCGCTACTGCCGGCGCTAGCCCAGATTAGGAAACAATTTGCGCGGCAGGATCTCCCATCCGCGACAACGTTTTGCTCTATGCCTTTTGTGCGCCATGCTACCGCCAGCGCTAGTAGCTACCACCGGCGCTATCCCCGATTAAGAAACTTCTTGCGCGGCAGGATCTTCAATCCGCGACAACCTTGCTTTTATTCCTTCTGTGTGCATCGCTACCGCCGGCGTTATCCACTATCGCCAGGCGTTAGCGCCTTCTATAACAGCTCCTGGAATTGTGCTATTCATCGTTAGCGCCCGGCGCTAGGTGCTACCGCCGGTGCTAGTGAGCCTCTTCGAATTCTGGCTTTAATTTTGGGGGTAGTCATCATGAGTACTCCTTGAGTCATATGGACTATGTTAGCCTGCACACTTGAACACACAAGATCAAATACACATAGGATTTGTTATTCTCAAACCTAGGAGATGCGGAAGACCATGTTCCAACAATTACCACTAAAAAGAAATCTTTACATTCAACCAGATTGCTAAGACAGTGAAGAGGCGGCATTACCCTTCACTGAGAAAGTTAACACAAAATTTATATGGAAGACTGAGTCGGAAAGGGCTTAACATACTCAGAAGTAAAAGGCAGATTATTGATGCACAAATCTCGCACACAGCTTGTTTGTCCGGAAAGCCCGCGACCTCCTCTTGCTGGTCAAATTTTTCGGTCTCAGCGATCTCAGTTTCGGTGACCGCCCAGATCGCCAGCTGCCTCCTCAACTGGAATTTTCTAAGTGCCGAGCGGTCAGAGAAGTATGAGACCGCCAACTTAAGCAGTCTGATCGTTTTTCTTTTCTTTGTTATTTGTTTTCCATTTCCCTACCCTGGCTCTCCTGTATCCCGGGCAGCCCGTAGTTTTCAGTTCTGCCTGTTTGGGCAGCCCCCTCGTCTATAAATAGAGGGGTAGGGGTACCAGAAAAAGGACTTTTTGCTCCGAGGCTCCAGCTTACAACCTGTGTAAGCGGTCTCATTTTTTCGTGATCGCCTTTTTGTGATCGTTTTTCCCTCTCTTCCAGCATCTTCTGTCTTAGTAACCTGCACTTCGCAGTTTTCTCTCTTCCCCTCGCCTAGTGTGAATTTTGGAGGTACCATTTTTGGCACCAACAGAACGAACACGCGACCTTCAGATTTCGAAGTGTCAGGTGAAATCCATAGACTTTCAAGATGGCTGATCGTCGTAGAGGTCGTCCCCTGCGATCTCCCAGCGTTCCCCCTTCCGATCACAACCCGTTAGATGCGCTTGAGCGCCGCTTCGAGCTTCGTGTTGAACAAGCTCTCCGTGAGGCCGCCCAAGCTAGGCAGGACGCCACCTCTGTTCAGCAGGAGATCGCGCGGTCGCAGCAGGAGGCCGCTCGAGATCGGCAAGAAGTCGTTCGGGCTCAGCAGGAGTCTGCGAAGCAGATTGAGGCTATGAACCAGGTTCTAGCCGCGATCTCCCAGAAGATCCTTCCCCAATCCTCTCAGGTCACCACTCCAGACCGCATGGCAGGCAGTCACCCGAGCGATCACCCCATTTTCCATCCCGCAGCTCCTCAGCGATCTCAGCATGAGGAGTTCGCCGCCCATCATAATTCCTTTCGAGCCGCAGCCCGGGGGCGTCCGGCTCAAACCCTGAATTTTGAAGAAGGGTTTGCTTACCCTCAAGATCCTCCTGCCTCTTTTCTTCCTCCTCCAGGACCTTCTATTTTTGGGGAGCCTTCCCCCTTTACTGATGAGATTCATCGGGATCCAATTCCTCATGGATTCAGAGAACCTCGCCTTCCAGTGTATACAGGAGAAACCGACCTAATGTGTCATCTTCAAGCCTTCGAATCTGTTGTTGCCCTCAGGACCATTTCAGATGGGGTAAGGTGCAAGCTGATGGTCACCTCCTTTGATGGGTCGGCCATGGAATGGTTTTATAAGCTGCCTTGTCAGTCTATCTCGAGCTTTGCTGCCCTGAGGCAAGAGCTCCTTCTAAGATTTGCCACTGTGAAGAAAAAGAAGAGTGGTCCTGCGACCCTCTTCAAGATTAAGCAAGGCGACAACGAAACTGCGGCGCATTTCGTTGACCACTTTCAGAAAGAGATCTTGGGAGTTAGGGATATGGATCCCGAGCTCTATATGGTGGCTTTGATCAGTGGTCTGCAGGAGGGTCCTCTGAAGTTCAAAGTCACAACCAAGGAGCCTAGCTCCTATCAGGAGCTGATCAGCATTGCCAATCGCTACATAGAAGGGGAGATCAACAACCCCACCTATGTGAGCAATTTGACAAACAGGGCCACTCAGAAAGGCTCTGCAGGATTTTATCCGGCTCCGTCCTCTAAGCCCCGACAAGAGCTCCCACCTCCGGCTCCGAGAGGTAAGAATTACCGCAATAACCGCTTCAATCGAGGTAACCATTCTTTCCCACCTCAAGGTTCATTTCTTCAAACCCCCGCTACTCCTGCTCCGCAAGTCACCCCCATCCACCAGATCCAGTATGCTCGACCTCCTCTTCTACCCATTCCTTCACTTTACAATGAATCCCAAGAGTCCTTCACGGACTTTGGCATTTCTATGAGTGAAGTGCTTCAAGTCCTTCAGAAGCAGCCCTTTTTCAAGAGGCCAGCTCCGCTGAATTCTGACCCGAAAACCAGAAACCCAACTCTCTTTTGTGAATACCACAGAGATAGGGGTCATTTGACAGAGGATTGTAGAGCTCTCCGCCTATTCTTAGAGAAGCTTCTGAAGGAGAGTAAGCTTCGAGATCTCATCCAGAAGAATGATTCTTCCAAAGCCTCAACCTCCAAGGCTAAGGAAGTAGCGGAAGTCCATTGGGAATGCGAAGAAGTGGACGATATTGGCCATCTCGGCAATATCGGCTTTCCCAATGAATGTGTGGATGTTGATGACGAAGGCGCCTTGGGCAATCTCTTCTGCATCCACGGAGGTGCAGGTCCGGAATCTTCAAGGAAGGCGAGTCTGAAAAGGGTTTATCAATCAGAGGTTGCTGCACCTCTTCATCCCTGGTCCGGGGAATAGTCACTTTCGGTGACGAAGACCTTCCTCAGACCGCGAATCCTTTTGACGACGCGGTCGTCATCAAAGCTGTAATTGAAAATTATACAGTAGAGAAGATTCTGATTGACACGGGAAGTTCAGTCAATGTGCTCTTCAAACCCGCCTTCGAGGCGTTGAAGACAGGTAAAACCCTCCTTTCAACTGAAGGCCCCCTCTATGGTTTTTCAGGAGAGAAGAAAGAAGTATAAGGGCTCGTCACTCTTTCTATGGTTCTGGGAGGGATAGTGAAGCTGGTCAAATTTATAGTCGTTGATGCTCCCAGTAGCTACAACGCCATCTTTGGAAGACCCTTCTTGAATGCATATCAGGCCATTATCTCCACCTATCATCAGGCGGTGAAGTTCACCTTGAACGGCAAACAACACCGAATCAGGAGCGACCCAAGGAAAGCTAGGGAATGCTACGTAAAGACGGTCAACACAATTGTATCCTCTCCTCCCCAAGAAATCATGATGGCTGAATCAATCGAGGCTCCTGAACAAGTCCAAGCTGCAAAGGAAGTTGAGGAGGATATAAGAGATGGAGTTCGCTTGGAACCTGCCCAAGCAACTCAAGAGGTCCGGATCAACGAGGAAGATGAGAGCAAGAGCCTCTCCATCAACGCTGAGTTATCCGAAGCTGACAAGAGTCAGCTCATCTCTTGCCTTCTGCAAAATCTAGATATCTTCTCTTGGTCGGCAGATGACATGCCCAGAGTGGACCCGGATGTTGCTTGCCATCATCTCAATCTTGTACCAAACTTCATCCCGATCCAGCAGAAGAAGAGGTCTGTTGCAACTACTCTAGCACAGCCTATCCGTGAAGAGGTAAAGAAGCTCCTGAAGGCAAAGTTTGTCCAACCAATCCAATACCCAGAATGGGTGGAAAGTGGAGGATGTGTGTCGATTTTACCAAACTCAATAAAGCTTTCCCCAAGATTGCTACCCCTTGCCTCGGATAGATTCTTTAGTAGATTCTGCGGTAGGTTATTCTTTTATGAGTTTTTTAGATGCTTTTTCAGGTTACCACCAAATCAGAATGCATAAACCAGATATACCTCATACTTCATTTATCACAAATGATGGTTGCTTCTGTTATCTCGTAATGCCTTTCGGGCTAAAGAATGCTGGAGCAACCTATCAGAAAATGATGGATACAGTGTTCAGAAGTCAAAAAGGAAGAAACCTTGAGGTATACGTTGATGACCTCTTGGTAAAAAGTAAACTATTCTCTTCTCATCTTAGAAACCTCTCGGAAACCTTTGCAACCCTTCGAACTTTTAATATGAGGTTGAATCCGTTGAAGTGTGTTTTCGGTGCAAGTAAAGAAAAATTCCTGGGTCACCTCCTTACTCCAGAAGGGCTGGAACCCAATCCTGACAAAGTGAAAGCTATTCTGGAAATGCCACCTCCCAAGTCCCCAAAAGAAATTCAGCAGCTGGGAGGGAGGATGGCAGGATTAAGTCGCTTTATCTCCCGTTCAGGAGATAAGAGTGCACCTTTCTTTAAAACCCTCCGGGGAGGGAGTAGGTTCGAGTGGACAAAGGAATGTGATGATGCTTTCACTCAGCTGAAAGAAGCAATTGACATCAACTCCTTTGCTCCAAAGCCCGCGAGAGGGAGAAAATCTATTTCTGTATATGGGAGTCGGAGCCGATGCCATAAGCTCTGTTCTGGTTTGAGAGGAGAAAAAGAAGCAATTTCCAGTCTATTACGTGAGTCGAATCCTGAAGAATGCAAAGACTCGTTATCCTATTCTCGAAAAGTTAGCTTTAATGCTTATAACTTCAGCAAGAAGATTAAGACCATATTTTCAAGCTCACTCGATTTTAGTCGTTACTGATCTTCCATTAAAGAGTGTCTTGGAGAAGCCAGAGCATTCAGGCAGGTTGGCAAAGTGGGCAATAGAGCTCAGTGAGTTTGACATATCCTATGTTCCAAGGATGGCAATCAAAGCTCAAGTCTTAGCGGACTTCATGGTGGATGCCAAAGAAGTTGAGTCGCAGAAGGGGGTCGGAGTGCCCCTTGCTTGGAAAATCTTCGTGGATGGAGCCTCAGGGAAAAATTCTTCCGGAGCAGGAGTTGTCTTAATCAACCCAAATGGAGTAAGGCTAGATCAAGCGCTGAAGTTCTATTTTCAAGTAACAAACAATCAGGCGGAATATGAGGCTTTGTTAGCTGGTCTTAAGTTTGCCAGAGAGCTGGGGATTGATGATGTAAAAGTCTTCACAGATTCTTTAGTGATGGCTTCTCAAGTAAATGGGACTTTTGAAACTAGAGATAGTATTTTAAAGCAGTATCTAACTCTGGTAAAAATTGAGGTGGGGAAGTTCAAAAGCTTTGCTATCAATCATATTCCAAGAGGTGAGAACGTGGAAGCAGACGAGTTGGCAAAATTTGGACTTCTCTCAGGAGGAACAACTTCGGAGTTGTTTCGCCCGGCGATTGAAGATGGAGAGGTCATGGAGATTGATCAACATCTGTCTTGGATGGATCCGTTTGTTCTATATCTTTCAACTGGGGAGCTCCATTCATCAATAAAGGATAGGAAAAGGTTTAAACGAAAAACGGCTAACTATTATCTTGTTGCAGGAGTGCTTTATAGAAGAACTTTCCTTTCACCGTTAGCACGGTGTGTTTCGGAGGAGGAGATTCCAGCGATCCTTCAGGAGGTTCATTCTGGAGAATGTGGAAGTCACTCTGGAGCTAGAACTTTGGAAAAAAGAATTCTAAGGCAAGGCTATTTTTGGCCTCAAATGAGGAAAGATGCGGAAAAATTTGCTAAGAAATGTGTGAAGTGCCAGAAGTTTGCTCCTCTCCAGAATCAACCAGCTCAACAACTCAAGTCGATAGCGACCCCATGGCCATTTGCAGTTTGGGGAATGGATTTGATTGGGCCTTTCCCTATGGCAAGTGGGCAACGTCGATATATTATAGTCATGATTGACTATTTCAGCAAATGGATAGAGGCAAAAGCACTGGCCAAAATTATGACTAAAGCCGTGAAAAATTTTATCTGGGGAGAAATAGTATGTCGGCACGGAATCCCAATGGCAATCATCACGGATAACGGCTCCCAGTTCAACAATTCAATTCTTATTAATTTCTGTAAGCAAATTGGCGCTGAGCTACGTTTCGCTTTTGTGCATCATCCAAGAAGCAATGGGCAGGTAGAGGCCGCCAACAAACTCATCATAAATCTCTTGAAAAAGAAGGTAGAAAATGTCAGGGGAAACTGGGCAGAACAACTACCTTCCGTCTTATGGGCCTTGAGGACAACTCCAAGTTCTGTTACTGGGGAGACTCCATTCAAATTATCACACGGTTCCGAAGCCCTCATTCCGGTGGAATTTGAAGTAAAAAGCCCAAGGGTATTATTGGCACAACAGAATCGAATTGATTGGATGGAAGAAAATGATGAGGAGTTGAAATGTAGCCTTGATTTAGTTGAGGAGTTGAGAGATACGGCGATCATCAGACAAGAAGAGGTGAAAAGAAGAATGGCGAGGCTATTCAATAAAAATGTAAGAACCAAAGAATTCGCTGTTGGGGATCTAGTCTTAAAAAAAGTAGATACAGCAGCAAGAGCCGGTTCAGTTGGAAAGCTTAACCCAAATTGGGCGGGACCGTTCATGGTGAAGAGTGTGCTTAAAAATGGTGCTTACCATCTCCAAACTTATGAAGGAGAAGAATTACCTCATTCATGGAGCGGAGATGATCTCAAGCTCTTCTTTTCCTAAAAAGTTAGTATCTGATTCATTCATTCTTTTTCTCACTTTTCTTTTCTCAAACATCACGCAGGTATTGTTAAAACTTTCGCAATACAAGTGGTGGACGATAAGTTTATTAAAAAAAAAGAGAGAGGTTGATTGTTTTTTGAAAAGCCAAAAACCTGTCAAATGAGACATCGACGGATCCTAATATCTTCCCCCTCGACTTGTTAGCTCGACGTGTAATTCTGCCAGGACCACAGATGTCGGGGAGATTTCGAATCTGTGTAGCAGTAGCTCGCCAAGCTCGAGCGGTGGAAGTTTAGGATACCGGGTCCTTGCTGACATCTGGCACACCTCAGCATATCAAGAAGGTCTAGGTGGCTGGCTCAGCTCTGTCATGCATTAAGAAGGACATTGTTACGATCTTAATGATCTTTCAGGGAAAGCAATGTCGGTGTAGCCTCAGCGGCATGACCACACCTGCCCTACCGATCATTTTGGTCTGTAACTTTCGAATACTCGTTGAAGCGTGGTTAGGTAAAAAAGGTTGGAAACATCTATGACCGCCACCTGAATCTCGAAGTAGAATCAATCAGGGAAAGCAATGTCGGTATAGCCTTATCGGCATAACCACACCTATCCTACAGATCATTTAGAAATTCTCCTTCTCTCCTCTTCCCACTTCCCATTTCTACAAAGTCCCATTTATCTCCTAATATTGAGATCGAGCGGTCAGAGGATTTATGAGACCGCATTTCTCCTCTCTTCAAAGGGTGACCTACATTATTCATGATTAATAGCTTGAATCTTCTCCAGGAGCTGGGTGAAAGTGATCGACAATATTAATTTTTGAAGGAAGTCGGAATCGGCCTTGGTTCGCTGTGATCGCCAGGACTTGGGAAGAAGTGATCGTCGAGCAGGACTCTCCAAAGATGATTGAAATTACAACTCAGGAATCCTTTGTTGATAGAAATCGGTCTGATCATAATGAGATCGCAATCTGGATGTCTCTTACTATTCAAAACTATATGAGAATGCTCTTAATCCTTCATTTCCATCAAGTAATCATTGGGTTTTCTTCAAAATAGCGGTCTGAGTACATTGAGATCGCCAGACTGATATTCAAGAAGATTTTTTATCAAGTTGATATAAGTGTTTTAATTTTCTAACAAGCGGTCTGATTATGCTGAGATCGCAGAGTTGTCATTTTTATGCAAGGTTCAGGATTTCTGTCAAGTTTTCAAACATCAACATGAACTAGAGATCGACGAAATCTAAAAGCGGTGAGATCGAGTGCTAAATCTATTTTAAGAAGAACGTAATCGCGTACGAAAGAAGCTGTAGAGGAAACAGTTAAGATTAAATTATTTAGAAACCACAGGAGACCTCCGGTTTGTCTCCTCCAAAATTTGGTTGTTTGAGATTGTCGGTCGGGTCCCCCATTTCTTCAGTGGTATTCTTTTCAGCGATCTCCAGAAAGGATGGAATTGACAATCGTCATCCCAAGAAAAGGCTAAGGATAAAACTACAAGGCATCAAGAGTATTCTTCCCAAGGCTACGAGCGATCAGAAAGAAGTAAGACCGCACTCCGTCCAGTCAATAATATTTAAAGATCACAATCTGGTATAATGAAGATCGCTAGCGACGACCGCTACGAAGAGAGTACTGTAAGATGTTTTCTTTTCTAGTACTCAGATTTTCATAAAATAGTACTGACAATTGGAGGATCGCAATTTATACTTATAAAGTAATTATTCAAAATTTTTTATAAAGATCGATAAAATTTAAATGTATTAAAATCGAATACCAATTTCACCTTAAAGTGAAGAGACCGCATAAGGTATAAACAACATAGAAGAAGTATAAAAATAGAAATTGGATCGCAAGAGGCAAGAAAGTCAATATTATCCTTCATGTTCATTCAAAATATTTAGGTACATCAGACTGGCCGGTCTTCAAAAAAAATAAGAATTACATTTTATCTACTCATTTTTTCGATCTCTTGGGAGACCGCTCATCTGAAGAGGAGGACGAGCCAGCCTCACCAGAAGATTCTTCCGAGCCCTATCCTGGAACTTTCGACCCAGAGCTTGAGGCCGCTCCTGAGCTCGTATCCTGGCCTTCCACATATTGGCTGCCACTCAGCTGGTCTCCATCTTCGATCACGACGTCTTCCTCGTCATCAGCGGACTCTTCAGTAGTCAAAGATTGTTCAGCAATTCTTCTTGCCGCCTGAGGGAAAAGAGCAGCAAAGGTTGTATCTTTGTACTCCTCAGAAAGACCGGCTCGATTTCGGAGCTCCGTGATTACTTGCTCGGCAGTCTCCCTAACATGGTGCGCCATTGCTCTCTTAAAATCAGGATTATGGATGTCGTAGGCCATTTCCTTCGCCCGCTGAAGAAAAGAGATGATCAGATCGCGCGGTCTAAACGAGTTCAGGAAAAACATTTAGTAAAGAGATATAATACCAGCAGATCTTCATTTTCCTTCAAGACGCTTCGGAGAGTTCGCCCCATATGATGCTGAAGAGTGGCATTCCGAAGGGCCGTTTGAGCACAGATATCTGGAAGCAGGTCGGTCTCGATATCAAAAATCTCGGCCGTATTTTTCTTTCCGTATAAGGCCGCGGTCACAGAAGTATCATGGTGGGTTAGTTTCCCGCTCCAGAGGGGGAGATCGGAAGAAACTCTCACGGTCTTTCCTTTGGCGCCCCATTTGAGTAAAGGTTTGCCTTTTAAATCTTTCTGATGACGCATATAGCCATGCAGAGGAAATGGCTCCGCAGCAGTCTTAGAAGAATTACCGGTCTCAACGGTCTGAAATTTTTCTTCTCTCTTCAATCTTCTTTCCCTTTGGGTAAGTACTTCTTCAGCAGGTGCTACCGGGTCCTTCGTCGGAACCGCAAGGGATGCTGAAAATGGAAAGTTAGAAAAGTAAAGTAAAAAATGTAGGAAATGCTGGGAGATCGCTGGAAGCAACTCACTTTCCTCAGGAACAATCTCAGCGATCTCGGGCCAGATCGCCAGATAATGAGTGAGATCCAGGCGCTTTCCAGCCAGAAACGTCAGAATCTTTAACTCTTCCTCTGAGATCGATTTGCTCTTCTGAAAGATCTTGTCAGGTCGCGGAGAAGGGCGACTCTTGAGACCGCCAAGATCGCCTTCGAACACAAGGAACCTCTCTGTCCAGAAGGGAACCTTGTTTGGAAGATTGAGAACTTTGAATCCTTCAGTGGAGAAGTATATTAACCCTTTGAATTCCTCTTTCTTTTGACCTTCTTTCAGGACCTTAGCAGTGAAGGACGCACGGAAGAGCGCCATCGTGAATTTTATCTTCTCCGATCTCAGGTAGTTTATAAAAACACTAATAAGACCGATCGAGTTCGGCGGCAGCTGGGCGAGCACCAGCCCGTAATACTCCATGATCTCCAAAAACTCCCAAGGGAGAGGAATCCTCAACCCACACTCAAAGTGATCAATAGGGATGATGAACTTCTTCTCCTCCCCGAAACTGAGCCCTTCGGTCTCAGTTGGCGGTCTCACGACAATTTGAGTCTGGATCATGTGCTTCTTCAAGAACTCAACATATTCTTCTTTTGAAAGGTAGCAAGGTTTGTGATCGGATCTGAGGAAAATTGAGGAAGCAGTGGCTCGAGCGGACACCATTCTTGGAGATCGCTGTGATCGGTGCTTAGGGCGCATACAAAAAATATAAAATAAAATCCAAAAGGGCAGCTATTTATAGTGAGCGAATGATGATTTCGTCATCATTACTTTTTCTCGAAGACCGCCCAGTGAAATCTCTCGGATCGCCAAAACCTGTAAAGAAGCCAATGAGGTACTGGCATCTTTTCGACCTCAAAAAAGAGAGACCGCAACATTTCAGATCACAGTACAAACAGGCAATACAAAATAGCAAAAGCATCACAGCAGAATAGGAGATCGCAGGCAAAATGAATTAAAAACGTATTATACAACAATTGTTCATCATATTACAAAATCATATGAAAGCGGAACGTCAAATGTTTATTTCGAATGAGGCCTCTTTCTTCCTACAAAGGCCGCGATGTCTTTGATGAGTCCTGATCATATACACTTTTATGGACTCATCTGGGCCGTTATTTAGTCATTTCACCGCACTTTAGCCCTGTTATAGTTCATATTGATCAGTCTATGCTAGGTGCACCTCTAGGCCCATTCTGGTGTAATTTCGCATCTATCTTTGTTAATAGTTTTCTTGCGATGTTAAGTCCCACTTTCAGTGGCTATATTCGTGGTTGTGCTGGATTAGGAGTCGTGCAGGTGTTCCCGGTGCAATTCTGCACAGGAACACTGCGCACGATCACCGGTTCTATTGCGCACGACCACTGGTCGTGCGCCACTGATCCTGTGCACTTAACCCTTTTTCATGAGTTCTGTTTGGTGCAGTGCGCACGACCATCTACGATAGTGCGCACGACCACCGGTCGTGCGCCACTGTTCGTGCGCACTTATCATCAATTTTATGAGTTCTGTTTCGTCTAGTGCGCACGACCACCTACGATAGTGCGCACGACCACTGGTCGTGCGCCACTGGTCGTGCGAACATGTTATTTTATAATTTCTGTCTTTGCAGGCTCCGTCCAGGCAGAGCGCACGATCACAGGATTCTAGTGCGCACGACCACTGGTCGTGCGCCAATGACCGTGCGCACTATTTAATTCCAGCGCCTATAAATTCCGCTGCTCGCGATTTAGGTCAGATCGCTCGTTGTTTTCCGCCGTTTCTGCTCCAGTTTCGTCCGACTTCGCCCCTCCACCGCCGCCCACCATCTGGAGGTGCTCCGGGCTTGTTCTTCACGCCAATCTTGAGCCGGAGTTTCCTCTCGGCCTCCTCCTTCATCCAAGAGCTTCAAAAAGAGATCTAGCTGCCATCTACATCGAGCAAGAGGAAGTTTGCAACCTCTACCGGATCGTGACACGAAGAAGACGGGTCCATTGGAGAGTCGTGACAGCTCTCTCTACCCCGGACGTAGTTGCGGACCGAGCTTGGACGCGGATTGACAACCCGGCGATTCCAACCGCGAATCTACAACGAGACTTCGGATTCGGTCGATTTCTTGCCTTATTCTTCTCTTTTTGATGTATTTGTAGCTAGATCTAATCATGATGATGAAGTGGCACTTGAATTAGCTATATTTACATATATATTTCATGTCTATGTGATTGTGTAATTAATCTATTTGAGTTGCTTGAGGTGCGCCGCCGTCCATTTCCATTCCGCCGTCACGTTCGTGTGCCGCACTAGCAATTGCTAGTGGCGTGCTTATCGAAGAGGTGCTTGCGACCCTCACTCCGCTAGCCTACTCGTCCATCCGCCTACCGAAGCATGGCATCGCGGCCCGTATTCCATCCCGCCTAACGAAGCAGTGCGCTCAAGGCCTGCATAGTTCGATTCCGCTTGCCTACTCGTCCATCCGCCCTTTCGACGCAGCGCGCTCAAGGCCTGCCTAGTCTCCATCCCGCCAAGCGAAGAATTGCATAGCGGCATTGCATAGGAGTAGTTGATAGCTTTTATTTTATTTTCCAAAAGCCAACCCTACTCCCCCGCATCCCATCCGATTTAAGGACTTCAATCTCAAGTCCTTCCTCGATAATAAACTCCACCTTACTGTGTTCCTCAAGAGACCGACACTCGGGGATTTTCCCCATTATTATTACTTGCGCGACCGGTGCACTTGCTGAATCATCGCATCAAGTTTTTGGCGCCGTTGCCGAGGAACACAGACGTGTGAGTTTTCTGGAGAGGGAGAGTCTGAGAGAGAAGCCCTTCCATTTGTAAATTGCATCTCTTATTTTATTTCTGTTCTTTTTATTCCTTTTTCTTGTTTTATAGTAGGTTGCTTTAGTAAATTTTGGTTAGGTGTAGTATTTCGCACAATAGTGTTCTTCTTTTTGAATCGTTTTATCTTCACACTATGTGGGCACATCTCAATTTCCGTTGCCGTTGGTGTGGAGCTACCTCCCACTCTAGTGATGAATGCCCTACGGAGAATAGTAGGCATAATTCTTATAGCCCAGCATATGGAGCATCGACTTCGTCTGGTACTCCATATGGTGCGCGTAAGTCTTATGGCTACTCTGCTGAGCCTTTACCGTCATACTTCTTTTCGGCTTCAGCACCCGCTGTGCCATAGAAGCCCGCAAGGCAGTGCTGGTTTTGTCGGAGCACTGATCATGTCCTGAAGGACTGTGCCGAGTATCTTCGCCAATTGGACGAGGATGACGAGCCGGATATCCGGATCGTCCCAACTCCTAACTCTGGCGGCACACCTTCAACATCCGGTTATGTTTCTTTGTCACCTTCACATCTTGAAGGGTATGACATGGATACGGTCACCGGATGTGTGGCTGATCTGGGCCCCGACATTGCTGAGCCCATTCTCCCAGTACATCCACCATCTTTAGTGGATTCGATTCTTCGTGAGGAATCAGTGCTCGATTTTTATCCGAGCACTACTCCTCCCCCTGTTGTGCATACTATACTCGTCTCCGACGACATTGTTGATGATGTGTCGCAGGATGAGGTGGTTGATCTTAGTATTGTGCTTACTCCTATGGAGGAGGACAACTTTCTAGGTGAAGAGGAATTCTCCTCAGCACCTGTGGAGGAAGTCCAAATCTTAGGCATGGCCACTGTTGATCCCGCTGAACCTTGCGGCATTGATGACAATGCCAACACTATTTTACTTCCCCAACCTGATGGGAGTGAGACCGGGACCACTCCCCCGATTTGTGATTATTTATGTTCTTCATCTTGTTTATTTCTCGATCCCCCCTCTTCACCCGAGCCTGTGCAGGTTGAATCTTCACAGGTACTTCAGGAGGACTTGGAGCTTTGTGCTCAAGTCAATGATGAGTGTGTCCTTTTATGCGAGGAGGTTGATCCCTCCTCCATTAAGGAAGCCTCATTCATTGCCTTCTCCTCCTGCGGACCTGCTGTGGACGATACCTTGCTGGGCAAGGATAGTTTTGGTGAGATGAGTCAGGACTAGGCCTCCTCCTCTTCTTACTTTCTGTTCCCTCTACCTGTGAGGAGCAGGTATTTATATTTAGGTAGAGGGGTGACTGCTCTGTCTCCGTATCGGTACCTGCTACCGATGCGCATATTAGAACAGTTACCTGTGCATCTTCTTTTTCATAGGCCTATAAGCTAGAACTGTATAAAATCCGAATAAGTCGTGCTGGGATGACAATAACCCCAGTAGTTATCTTACTTTTCATGCATTTTATTTTATTCAATCCTATTTAATTAGCTGTAGTATTGTAGTTTATCTTTTTCTATTTCTTTTGTTTTGCGGAGCTGACCCCTGCAGGTACTTCTTCTGGATGGCGGATGCTGCAGCTTAGTCTTGGTTTAAACGCCAATCTTCTGGTATGCTCACTTGCTGAGCATTGGGTACCCTCTTTCCCTAGCCTATGCTGATTTTCATGTCATATATTATGCGGATTGTTTAGTTTAAGTCTGTGGGAGAGTAGTTTTGTTTACCCGCTCACGTGCACTATTGCACTGCATGCTAGAAGATTTCATTTAAAATGTTTTGTTTATTTTCATTGCACACCACATCACCCACTTGAGCGCGTACTCATCTGTTTGCCTGCTCTGTTGTGAATTAAATCTTCTGCTTATTTGGGAAAGTCTAGGTGATGGCTTAGGACTATGTAGCAGAGTAAAATGTTGACTCTAGTAGTGCTGCTAGTCGAGTGCTCGGTTGCATAGAAATTTGTGTAGAGTAGACTTCTCTTTATACTTATGGTTTTATATTTTTCTTATTAGTGTAAATGTTGTTTACTCTACTCAAATGGTGAATTCGGTGGAATCAAACGGTAGCATAGGGATGTGTGTAAACGATCGCTAGATTCGTATTGCTTGAGTCCGGAGAAAGGAGAATCTTTCTCGGTGGCTAGAACTTGCCCCAAGCGATTCTTGAAGCATGGGTATACGGTTAGTCAATTGCGTGAATGTGATATAGGCCATCATTTTGGCCCGGTTGAGCCTTTGTGCCTATCCCTACCGCTATATCCTCGCTAGCCCAGTTGTGCCTACCCGTTCTTTGATTCAGCCCCACTTTTATTTCACCAATGCCCAAAAGCCAATCCTAGTCGCACACCCAAAATCTGAGCTTTAGCTTTTTATTATTTTCATAAGTTGGGCTGTTGATGTGGTAATATGTTTGTGAAGATGTGGATGTGTCCTTTTGTTTATTTGCTGAAAATGATAAGAAAAGAAAAAAAATGAGAAAAAGAAAAGAAGTTAAAAAAAAGGAAAGAGAAGGAGTGTTTAATTGAAAATCTTTATGTATAGCTTTATGTTTGGGAGTAGGCGGTGCACGCACCCATGCTGTTAAGTCCAAGTCTGGGGGTGTTGTGTACCCGCGTGTTTGTGTGGTGAATGAGGATAGTTTCCTGCATTAGCTCATTTGGGTTTAGTGCTTGAGTCGTCGTTTTTATCTTTGTTTATCCTCACCTAAACCCAAGCCTCATTTAAAACCTAAAGTCCTATTGATTCACGCATTTGAGTCAAACCAGTGCCGTGGAGAGAATGTGACCGGGCAAGCTTATGGTCACCGACACTGATGGATTTCAGTGGAGTTTTTCCCGCATCCCGATCTTGAGTAATGCTCGTCTCAGTTCTTAGTTTACTTTCTCCGTATGCATGACCGAATGATTCACCGTAGTTCACCATTTTGAGTGGTTGTAATATGCTTTTACTCTTTTAGAAATATATAAACTGTTTTTATAATCAGAAATCTTTTCTACTATTTTTCTTATGCACGTGAGCATGCGACTTCGCATGGTACTCTGTAGTGTAATCATTAAGCCATCTACTGTTCTTTCCTAGTTCGCTTAGAATTTGTTTGCTCGGGACGCGCAAACAGTTAAGTCTGGGGGTGTGATGAGTCCTAATCATATACACTTTTATGGACTCATCTGGGCCATTATTTAGTCATTTCACCGCACTTTAGCCCTGTTATATTTCATATTGATCAGTCTATGCTAGGTGCACCTCTAGGCCCATTCTGGTGTAATTTCGCATCTATCTTTGTTAATAGTTTTCTTGTGATGTTAAGTCCCACTTTCAGTGGCTAGATTCGTGGTTGTGCTGGATTAGGAGTTGTGCAGGTGTTCTCGGTGCAATTCTGCACAGGAACACTGCGCACGATCACCGGTTCTATTGCGCACGACCACTGGTCGTGCGCCACTGATCGTGTGCACTTAACCCTTTTTCATGAGTTCTGTTTGGTGCAGTGCGCACGACCATCTACGATAGTGCGCACGACCACCGGTCGTGCGCCACTGTTCGTGCGCACTTATCATCAATTTTATGAGTTCTGTTTCGGCTAGTGCGCATGACCACCTACGATAGTGCGCACGACCACTGGTCATGCGAACATGTTATTTTATAATTTCTGTCTTTGCAGGCTCCGTCCAGGCAGAGCGCACGATCACAGGATTCTAGTGCGCACGACCACTGGTCGTGCGCCACTGACCGTGCGCACTGTTTAATTCCAGCACCTATAAATTCTGCTGATCGCAATTTAGGTCAGATCGCTCGCTGTTTTCTGCCGTTTCTGCTCCAGTTTCGTCCGACTTCGACCCTCCACCGCCGCCCACCATCTGGAGGTGCTCCGGGCTTGTTCTTCACGCCAATCTTGAGCCGGAGTTTCCTCTCGGCCTCCTCCTTAATCCAAGAGCTTCAAAGAGAGATCTAGCTGCCATCTCCATCGAGCAAGAGGAAGTTTGCAACCTCTACCGCATCGTGACACGAAGAAGACGGGTCCATTGGAGAGTCGTGACAACTCTCTCTACCCCGGACGTAGTTGCGGACCGAGCTTGGACGCGGATTGACAACCCGGCGATTCCAACCGTGAATCTACAACGAGACTTCGGATTCGGTCGATTTCTTGCCTTATTCTTCTCTTTTTGATGTATTTGTAGCTAGATCTAATCATGATGATGAAGTGTCACTTGAATTAGCTATATTTACATATATATTTCATGTCTATGTGATTGTGTAATTTATCTATTTGAGTTGCTTGAGGTGCGTCGCCGTCCATTTCCATTCCGCCGTCACGTTCGTGTGCCGCACTAGCAATTGCTAGTGGCGTGCTTATCGAAGAGGTGCTTGCGACCCTCACTCCGCTAGCCTACTCGTCCATCCGCCTACCGAAGCATGGCATCACGGCCCGTATTCCATCCCGCCTAACGAAGCAGTGCGCTCAAGGCCTGCATAGTTCGATTCCTCTTGCCTACTCGTCCATCCGCCCTTTTGACGCAGCGCGCTCAAGGCCTGCCTAGTCTCCATCCCGCCAAGCGAAGCATTGCATAGCGGCATTGCATAGGAGTAGTTGATAGCTTTTATTTTATTTTCCAAAAGCCAACCCAACTCCCCCGCATCCCATCCGATTTAAGGACTTCAATCTCAAGTCCTTCCTCGATAATAAACTCCACCTTACTGTGTTCCTCAAGAGACCGACACTCGGGGATTTTCCCCATTATTATTACTTGCGCGACCGGTGCACTTGCCGAATCATCGCATCAGTCTTGCATCTCATTAATAGAGCTGAAGGCCGAAGCAAGACCCTGGTTCGCGTTCATCGCAGCCCGGTGAATCCTTGACATTTCTTTATCAACTATTTCCATGGGGACAACCATGAACTCGGAGCTCGGTCTCATATCCTGGTGATCGCCAGATGGTCCCGGTCTCATCGACATTCTCGCAGTACCGCCCCTTAGCGCAGCAACCTCAGCAGACAAAGCGGTAGATTTTCCCTTGTAATATTCAACGTCTTTCTCAGATCGACGGAGTGCTTGAGTAAGCTCGCCAATCTTGAGACCGCTCGCCTCTTCCGCTTTTCGGTGTGACTGGATCAGCTCGCCGGCTGGGTCATAAGCTGCACGGAGCTTCTCTTCAAGGCCGCGGATCTGGTCATGATAGGCGCGTTCCCGAACCAGCATAGATCGAACATCCTCAAACATAGGATTGAGGTTATTGGCAAGTTGATCGGAGATCGCAACCCTCCGCGCCGGAAGTTCCCCCTCTTCCATCTCAAGAATGTTTTCATCTACGAACAAAAGAGCAAAGGTTAGTTCAGTTTTCAAAAACTCAGAATAACAAGGTTCGCAAAGAAAGGATACTTGGAAAGGAATCAAGACCGCAGTCATGCAGCATATTTTCAATATTAATTGTGACCGTTGGTTCTGCGGTCAGTACGAGGCGGTCTGACCCCCTCAAGCGTTCGAGGTTCATTCTTTCCAACTCTCTCTTTTGCGACTTCTCTCCTTCTTTTCTTCTCCTCTTTAACTCCGCATTACTAACAAGAATATCGTCAGTTTCAATGATAACGACCTCATGTTTTCGTTCTGGAGAATCAGGTCGAATCGTTCAAAGAGGAAGATTTTCTAACGATCTGGCCATGATCAACGCCTTACCAGTTCGCAGAGCGGAAACCGCATTCGCGCGGCGTTCTTCTGCTCGGTTTAGTTCCGCCTCTTGAGCAGCAGAAAGGGTTGGAAGACCGTTCGATAGTGCAGCCTTTTCCTTGGCAATCTGCCGGTTCTTTTCTTCTGCCTCCAGTTCGGAAGCCATTCTCTTTTGTTCCTCGACGGCCGACAGGGCCGCCTTCTTCTCTTCTTTCTTTTTCTTCGCAGCGGCCTGGGCTGCCTTCCTCTCTTCGTCTTCTTTCTTTTTCTTTGCAGCGGCTTGGGCTGCCTCCTTTTCTTCTTCTTCTTTCCTTGCAGCGGTCTGGGATGCCATCCTCTCTTCTTCCTTTTTCCTCGCTGCAACCTGAGCCGCCTTCTCTTCTTCCATCCTCTTCTTCTCCTCCTGTTCGGCGGCGATCCTACCTGCTTCCGCCTCTTTTCTTTCCCTCTCTTCTCGATCCCTCCTTTTCCTATCTTCTCTCAGCTTCGCTTTAGCAGCGGCGATCTCCTTTTCTTTTTCCAAAATCTCTCTTTCAGCAGTGGCTGCTCTAAGACTTTCCGCCTCAAAAGGGTCAAGCACCTGTAAGGAAGAACAAGAAAAATCATTAGAAGAATCTCCTTCAAGGTAGGCGATCAGTTCAGGATCGGCCTCCCATGAAAAAGCTGAGATCTCTGAAAAAGAAAGGAGATCGGCCGCGTCATTTACCTCCAAAGGAGCATTCTCAGGATCCTTGAGGTCGCCACCCTCGGATTGAGCGATCGTCTTAGAGGCGGTCACCTCTTTGACATCGTCATTTTTCGGTTTCTTAGCACTCTGAGCAGAAGGATTTGAATTTTTTCTTTTACTCGCTTCGGAAGAATCCAGAGAATTGCCTAACTGTTGCATAATTTTTTCAGCTTCAGCCTTTTTCTCCCGCAGCCCAGCCAGGATAGCCTCTGTGGAAGCGGTCTCATTATGTTGAACGGTGGTCAGACCGAGCGCCTCCACAGTTTTCTAGTAATTAAAAGAAATGGAAAAATCAGGAAGGATCAGTTCAGGACCTGAAGAACTAGATGATAAAACAGCGGCAACGCGATATAGTGAAACCTCATTTTCGGAAAGAACAGTGATTTTCTCCGGAGAAGGTCGCGCGGTCTCCTTGGACGTGCCCGCCTCCGGTGAAGTCTTAGCAACTTTCACAACCTTTTTCGAAATAGCGGTTTCCTCTTCTTCTTCTTTTCAGAAGAGTCCTTTCCCGGAGAGTCGAACGCAGACAACAATGTTGACATTATCGAGCTCGACTTATCTACTTTTTTAAGACCGCTTGCAAGGTAAGTGATGAGTACTTTTTGTACTCATCTTTTAGTATTATTTTAATATATTTTAAATTGAATTTATATAATTTATATGTATTTTCTTATTTAATCTGTTCCTTTTTAATTTCTTCAACTAATTTAAGCTTATTTTATGTTTTGCAGGTTTTCTGGGCACTTTGAGCAAAAATATCAAGTACACGCCCAAGGTCACGGGCGTGACCAAGGGCGTGTCAGCCTAAGATGTGTTCCAGACCTGCTGCCGCTACTTCAGGCACATTCCGTGAAGATTCGCCAAGTACACGCCCCAGGTCACGGGCGTGACCAAGGGCGTGACATCCAAGTCACGGTCGGGACCACGCCACCAGCATCCAGATTGAGCCGCCGCATCATTTAAAGTTACATGCCCTCAGTCACGGGCGTGACCGAGGGCGTGACCTCCAGTCACGGGCATGACTCGCCCCGCGCTTCTTCCCGCCAGAGTTTCCCGCCACCAGCACAATTTCAAGATTACACGCCCCAGGTCACGGCGTGACCTAGGGCGTGACGCGTCCGAAACGCCTGCATTGAAGCCAGAACGCGCCCTCTCCGCACCAACATCGATCACGCTCCTTACACGCCCTTGGTCACGGGCGTGACCAAGGGCGTGTAACCTCACCTTTTCAGCTATATAAAGGGAGCTTCTCCAGATCTTAAGGGACAAATTTTGGGAGTTCAATTCTCCTTTTCTTGTTTATTTTCATGTTTTAGTAGTCTTATAGTTGTTCTTTTGTCTCAATAGTTGTAATTTTCAATTCATAGTTTGTACTTCCCTTGATCTCAATTAATAAATTAGTGTTATGTCTCTCTTTTTCTTCTCCCTTCTTCATGTATTCTTTTATTTCTTTAATTCCTCCATCTCTATGAGTACTTAATTTTATTAGCACTCGGTCGAGATGATCCAAGGAATAATATTGGTTTTGAAGCAAATTAGAATTTCTCTTTCTCTTTTCTAAACCACTTAAGATTTATCCTTGATTTTAATGAAATGAGATTATTTTCTTGTTCCTGTTTTCGTTCTTTAGTAAGCCAAACCAGCTCGTAAGACGAACCGAACCTTCAAGGATAAAGAGAGTTGCATGCACCCCTCGAGAGAGGGCGACATAAATCTCCTGGATTGGAGTCAAATCCAATAGAGGGGTTCACTTCGTTAAAGCAAGTTTAGGGGTTTCAATTATAGAACGAGAGTTCGGTTGATCAACCTAATCTTAGTTGGGCGTATCCTCGAGAGAGGTACGTTTATAATTCGGGAACCTCCACGGTCAAAGTTATTTTATTTAGAGAATGCGATTTTGTTTCTTCTATTCTTATTCCGCGGTGATTCAAGGATCGAGTGCTAGTCGTTCTTTTATTTCCCTTTTGCAAAATCACTCTCAATTTCTAATTGATAAGATAATAGAGATTTTCTTGAAGTAAGAGTACTCAACCGCCCCGAGTCTAATACGACCTTAGTTTTTATAACCTATACTACATTTGATACGGTACACTTGCCGTTATCGTTTGCAAGCATAGTTTTGCGCATCAAGTTTTTGGCGCCGTTGCTGGGGACACGGTTGATATTTCGAAAAAAGAAATATTTATTAATTTTATCGTTCTCTTTCTTCTCCCCGTTCTCTTAAAATTTTTTTTTTATATATAAAAAAAAAAAAAATCTTAAAAAGCGCAATCTAAATTCTCGGAAAGGACGCTTTGGGCTTGAATTCCCATCATAGCCTCTAGTACCTTGCAAACCCTTCACCGGGTAGATCTTGGGAAGTCCGGGACTAATTTAACCCGCTTTTTCAAACAAATATATATAATAAAAATATTTTTAAAAAAATTCCATTCATTTGAGTAAAGGTTGTTATTTTTTTATTTCTTATTATGAGAGAATCTGAATTGGCTGTTAAGGTTGCCGAGCTTCGAAACAAACTTTATCTCTTACAAGTCGCGCGAGAACGCCAATTTAGTTGTCATTATTGTGGTGCGCCTCATCAAAGTGAGAAATGTTATTTACATTCTTATTATCAAAATAATTATTATGAAAATAATTTTCCTCAATATTATGCAAATAATTTTGATAATAATTACGATCATAATTTTTCCCATTTTAATGAGAATAAATTTTCAAACCTTGATGAAAATAATTTTTCTAATTATAATGAAAACAAATTTTTGGCATTTAATAATTGTTCTTCTAGTTCCGAAGTTGATTATTCTTGGTGGCAAGCTCACCCGGATAATTCTCGGAGCGACGAAGATAAATCTTTAGACACAAATTTTTGTTTTTCTTCTTCTACACTGCAGTCTTCGTTCTCTAATTTGGGGGAAAATTCGCAGATCCAAATAGATAATTCCCCCCAAAATTTAGAGAAAAATAATTTTTCTAATTTTCACGAGGATAATTTTTCGCCCTCTAAAAATTTGTCTTCTAGCCCCGAAGTAGATTATTCTTGGTGGCAAGGTCACCCAGATAGTTTACGGGGCGATGAAGATAAATCTTTAGAACCGAATTCTTGTTCTTCTTCTTTTGCGCCGCAACCTTCGTACTCTAATTTTGGGGAATGTCCGCCGATTCAAATAGATAATACCCCCCAAATTTTAGAGGAAAATTTTATTTCTACAAGTATTTTTTCTCCACCTTTGGATGATTTAGTTATGGAGGAACATGTGGTTTCATGTAATCCCATAACTTCTTTTACCGAAGATGAAGAAAAATTACTTTACCATGAATTTCTTAAAGATATGGGCACCCCGGATGAAATAGAAGAAGAACAAGTTTCTTCCCCTACTTCACCCGGATTTTATTGTCATGAATATTCGCAAATTTCTTCTATCCAACCAAAAATTCATGAAAATTTAGTGTCCGAAAATTTTATTTCGCTTGGTAGCGCCCTAGATTTTCCTAATGAAAATTTTATTTTGGAAAAGGAACAACCGGAGCTTATTATTCTCGTAAGCGCTTCCTCCTTGCGAAACATTTTCTGAATCGCTTAGTTCTGATTCTTTTGATACTAATAAATTTCTTATAGATGGTGAGCCGTTGCAACCAAACGTCTTCAGAGATCCATTTGCCGCTCATTTTCAGCTCTCCAAATTACCTAAGGTTTGTTTAGGTAATTTGGATTCACAATTTCAAGCTCACCGACAACAAAAGAATCAAGACTACAGCGGAGGAGTAGCCGGGCGACTGACGCCGGCACATTCACCCACGCGTGAATTAGGGGAGTTGCCTGTCCACTTCTCTTTTTATTTTCCGTTTTCCTAACAATAATCGTCTAGCTTAAAGATGGGAAAAAGAAAGCGCTCTTGGGAGGCACCCCTTGCTTATCTTTAATTTAATGTATTTTTCTTTAAAAAAAAAAAATTAATTTTTCAAGTGTTCTTCATACTTAGTTTTAAACATTGGGGACAATGTTTAATTTTAAGTATGGGGGTGTATCTTAGCTTTTCTTGTATTTTTATTTGAAAAAAAAAATATATATATATATATATATAACTTATAAAAATCTAATTTCTTAGAAAGGGCGCTTTGGGCTTGAATTCCCATCACAGCTCCTAGTACCTTGCAAACCCTTCACCGGGTAGCCCTTGGGAAGTCCAAGAAATAATAAAATAATTATAAATACGCCTAGCCTTGTTGTTTTTAATGTTCGAGAAATTTAGTTTGAGGTACGATTGTAAGAATTCCTACATTTTTAATTTAGCTAATTATTTTATTTGATCAGAATTTGTTAAATCTAAATTTAAAGTAATTTAGTTTTAAGAAACACTTTATGTTTTTAATTCGATTAGAGAGTTAATTTAGCACTACTTCTCCGTTTTATTTTAAATAGCTTCACTTTGTGGTAAATTGGCTAAACATCTTTAAATTTTTTTTGTTATATTCACTTTTAACTTTATGATCTTAGGAAATCTCATTCCACTAAAAGTTGCTCTCAAAATAGTTTAATTTATAAACTAGAAGTATTTCTCCCCCCTCACCCTTTGTTGGCAAATAAAAAAAAAGTAGAAAAAGATCATATGTCATGGAAATAAGAGGATAAAATTCATTATTTCCTAAAACATATGCACCCAAAATCATTTAAAAGATTATATGTCATGATGTAAGAGGATAAAATTCATTACATCTAAAACATATACATTTTGGGTTTTTGATTGAAGAGAATTGTTAAAAGATTATATGGCATGGAAAATAAGAGGATAAAATTCATTATTTTCCTAAACATATACAATTTCGTATTCAATTGAGGCGAGAGGGTAAAATTCAACACCTCTATTCAAGAACTCTTCATTTGCCATTTCGTTCAAACCCATCCCTAGCCAATTTCATTGTTTCTAGTCCTAAACTAAATTATTAAGAGAGCAGTATTTTAGTAGGTGTCTTTTCCTTAAGCTTCTTTTATGTTAGAGTGTCTATAATTTCAATCTAATTTTGTTTGAAAATTTCTATAATTTTGATTGCTAAATAGTTATCTTGAGAAGTAGTTAGCTAAACAAATTTCTCTTTTTAAATTATCAACATAACTTATGACTTAATTCTTGAATTCCTAAAATTTGCCTTTAACTTATTCATGTTTTAATAAAATTTTAGTTAATTAGAAATAATATCGATGTATTGTAATTCTTTCCTCACTCTTTTGCTCTGGAATAGCAAAAACTCAAGTATAGGGGTGTTTGATGAGTACTTTTTGTACTCATCTTTTAGTATTATTTTAATATATTTTAAATTGAATTTATATAATTTATATGTATTTTCTTATTTAATCTGTTACTTTTTAATTTCTTCAACTAATTTAAGCTTATTTTATGTTTTGCAGGTTTTCTGGGCACTTTGAGCAAAAATATCAAGTACACGCCCAAGGTCACGGGCGTGACCAAGGGCGTGTCAGCCTAAGATGTGTTCCAGACCTGCTGCCGCTACTTCGGGCCCATTCCGTGAAGATTCGCCAAGTATACGCCCCAGGTCACGGGCGTGACCAAGGGTGTGACATCCAAGTCACGGTCGGGACCACGCCACCAGCATCCAGATCAAGCCGCCGCGTCATTTAAAGTTACACGCCCTCAGTCACGGGCGTGACCGAGGGCGTGACCTCCAGTCATGGGCGTGACTCTCCCCGCGCTTCTTCCCGCCAGAGTTTCCCGCCAGCAGCACTATTTCAAGATTACACGCCCCAGGTCACGGGCGTGACGTAGGGCGTGACGCATCCGAAACGCCTGCATTGAAGCCAGAACGCACCGTCTCCGCACCAACATCGATCACGCTCCTTACACGCCCTTGGTCACGGGCGTGACCTAGGGCGTGTAACCTCACCTTTTCAGCTATATGAAGGGAGCTTCTCCAGATCTTAAGGGACGAATTTTGGGAGTTCAATTCTCCTTTTCTTGTTTATTTTCATGTTTTAGTAGTCTTATAGTTGTTCTTTTGTCTCAATAGTTGTAATTTTCAATTCATAGTTTGTACTTCCCTTGATCTCAATTAATAAATTAGTGTTATGTCTCTCTTTTTCTTCTCCCTTCTTCATGTATTCTTTTATTTCTTTAATTCCTCCATCTCTATGAGTACTTAATTTTATTAGCACTCGGTCGAGATGATCCAAGGAATAATATTGGTTTTGAAGCAATTTAGAATCGCTCTTTCTCTTTTCTAAGCCACTTAAGATTTATCCTTGATTTTAATGAAATGAGATTATTTTCTCGTTCCTGTTTTCATTCTTTAGTTAGCCAAACCAGCTCGTAAGATGAACCGAACCTTCAAGGATAAAGAGAGTTGCATGCACCCCTCGAGAGAGGGCGACATAAATCTCTCGGATTGGAGTCAAATCCAATAGAGGGGTTCACTTCGTTAAAGCAAGTTTAGGGGTTTCAATTATAGAACGAGAGTTCGGTTGATCAACCTAATCTTAGTTGGGCGTATCCTCGAGAGAGGTACGCTTATAATTCGGGAACCTCCACGGTCAAAGTTATTTTATTTAGAGAATGCGATTTTGTTTCTTCTATTCTTATTCCGCGGTGATTCAAGGATCGAGTGCTAGTTGTTCTTGTATTTCCCTTTTGCAAAATCACTCTCAATTTCTAATTGATAAGATAATAGAGATTTTCTTGAAGTAAGAGTACTCAACCGCCCCGAGTCTAATACGACCTTGGTTTTTATAACCTATACTAGATTCGATACGGTACACTTGCCGTTATCGTTTGCAAGCATAGTTTTGCGCATCAGTAAGCTCGTTTACTTTTTCAGAAAATTATGATTTCACAGACCATCGGAGGGGTATTTATAGCCCGGGGAGCATTAATGGCGATCGCGGTCTCAGCGGTCAAAGCTTACATTTTCGAAGTTCCAGGTGCAACTTAAAAATGTGCGGGGATTATGTTTGTCCGGAAAGCCCGCGACCTCCTCTTGCTGGTCAAATTTTTCGGTCTCCGCGGTCTCAGTTTCGGTGACCTCCCAGATCGCCAGCTTCCTCCTCGACTGGAATTTTCTAATTGCCGAGCGGTCAGAGAAGTATGAGACAGCCAGCTTAAGCGGTCTGATCGTTTTTCTTTTCTTTGTTATTTGTTTTCCATTTCCCTGCCCTGGCTCTCCTGTATCCCGGGCAGCCCGTAGTTTTCAATTCTGCCCGTTTGGGCAGCCCCCTCGTCTATAAATAGAGGGGTAGGGGTACCAGAAAAAGGACTTTTTGCTCCGAGGCTCCAACTTACAACCTGTGTAAGCGGTCTCATTTTTTCGTGATCGCCTTTTTGTGATCGTTTTTCCCTCTCTTCCAGCATCTTCTGTCTTAGTAACCTGCACTTCGCAGTTTTCTCTCTTCCCCTCGCCTAGTGTGAATTTTGGAGGTACCATTTTTGGCACCAACACCGAACACCGCTATAGGCGGTACCTCGACTGCGGCATGAAACGGCAGTGTACCGATCGTTCAAGTAATATAAAATGGGAATGAATCCCCAAGTATCGATCTCGGAAGGAACACAGTAAGGTGGGGTTGACTAATGAGGAGGACTTGAGATTGAAATCCTTAAGGTCGGATGGATTGTGGGAGGCTTGGATTGGATTGCGGAAAACAAAATAAAATAGCTATGACTACTCCTATGCAGGCCTTGAGCGCACTGCTTCGCCAAGCGGGATGGAAGGCTACACGGGCCGCAATGCACCGAATCGCTAGGCGGATGGACGAGTAGGCTAGCGGATGGGGTGGAGAGAGCGGCGGAATGAGGGTCGCAAGCACCTCTTCGCAAAGCACACCACAAACAATTGTTAGGGCGGCACAACACAACAAACAATCCACACCACAGGGCACACCTCAAGTGAAAATATAACAAGATTACTCAATCACATATACTTGATTTCATACTAATGTTAACAAATAAAAGTATACTTCATCAAACATATAAGAAATCCAACTAAACTATCAACTACAAGAGGAGGTGAGTGTGCGAAATCGACCGACTCTGAAGTCTTGTTGAGGATTCACGGAAGGAATTGTCAGGTTGTCAATCCGCGTCCAAGCTCGGTCCTCAACTGCGTCCGGGGTAGAGAAGGCTGTCACTACCTTCCAGTGAACCCGTCTTCTTCGTGTCACGAACCGGAGGAATGATCACAAGCTGCTCCAATCTTGAAGAAGAAGGCTAGGTTGACTCCCTTCTTGAAGCTCTTGGATGAAGGAGATGGCCGAGAGGAAGCTCCGGCGAAGATTTGGCGTTGAAAGCTTTCCCGGAGATCCTCCCTAAGGTGGGCGGCGCTGGAGGAGTCGGAACCCCCCGAAATAGGCGAGAAAATGGCGGTCTGGCAGTGATCCTCGACCTATAATCGCGTCTTTCTATTTATAGACGGAGCAGATATAAACAACGCGCACGGTCAACGGCGCTCGACCAATGGTCGTGCGCGAAGAAATGCCTCTGATCGTGCGCGAAGAACCTGTAGCATAGCCAGATCTACACAAAATCGCACGGTCAGTGGCGCACGACCAGTGGTCTTGCGCGAAGAAGGCCAATGATCGTGCGCTGTCGCTCAATCAGGGCTCAATCAGGGACGGGAATTAACGCACGACCAATGGTCGTGCGCCTGGTCGTGCGAGAAGAAAAATGCACGACCAGTGGCTTTTTCGACCGAAAATCCCCCAGAACCCATGCCGAGTGTCGCACAACCCTTGGACCTACATGAAAATATAATAGACCACAGAAATACATGAAATCACACCAAGATGGGCATAAATGTGCACTAAGCAATGAAATGGGCAACGTGATCAAATAGAATTGAATATAGGCCTAAAGTGAAGTGCATGTGCATGAAAACTAGCCCAGATGAGTCCGGAATTCACTATATAAACTGGACTCATCACACCCCCAGACTTACCTATTTGCACGTCCCGAGCAAACACATCCTAAGCAGGCGGGGAAAAATAAATAGCTAGCTTAAAATTACATCGAGGAGTACCATGCGAAGTCGCATGCTCAAGTGCATAGAGAAATAGTAGATATGGTTTCTAATTATTCACATAGTTTATATATTTCTAATGGAGTAAATAAATATTACTACTACTGATCATAAAGGTGAATCACGGTGAGTCAATCGGTCACGCATACAGAGAAAGTAAAATACACGCTGAGATGAGCATTGCCCAAGCTGGGGTTTGGGACAAACTCCACCGAAATCCATCGGTGTCGGAGACCATACGCTCGCCCGGTCACATTCTCGCCACAGCACTAGATTAGTTCAGAGCGTGAGTCGGTAGGACTTCAGGTTTTTCATGGGGCTTGGGTTACGGTGAGGTAAACAATGATAAACAGGACGGCTTAAAGCACCTAACCCAAATGAGCTTAAACAATAACTCTATCCCCGCAGCAACAAAAACACGCGGATGCACCACACCCCCAGACTTGGATTTGAACGCATGGGTATGTGCACCGCCTACTCCAAAATACATATCTCAAAGAGATTTTCAATTAAACTCCTTCTCATTTTTTTTCTTTTTTTTTCATTTCTTTTTCTAATTATATATTTTTTTTAAATTCAGTAAATGTTCAAGGGAGTACAACCACATCTCCAAGTTTAACATTACCACAGCAACATTCCAAAATACAAATTTGAAAACAGCTAAAGCTCAGCCTTGGGTATGTGACTAGGATCGGCTTTTTGGTTTTGGGTGGAATAAAATGTGGGGCTGAATCAAAGGGATGGGGTAGACACAAATGGGCTAACGAGGATAAGATATCAGGATTGGCACAAAAGCTCAACCTGGCCAAAATGATGGCCTACGTCATTCTTGCGCAACAGAATTATCCAATGCCAATGTTTCAAGAATCGCTTGGGGCGAGTTCTTAGTCACCGAGAAAGGTTATCCTTCCTCCCGGCACAAGCAATACACGTCTAGCGATAATTTACACACACCCATATACTACCTTTTGATTCCAACCAGATTCACCATTTGAGTAGAGCAAACATTATTTACACTAATAGAAATGTATAAGGCTAACAGTATAAAAAGGAATCTAATCTACACAAATCTCCATGCTCACAAAAGCATTAGACTAGGAACACCGGAGTCAACATATTACTTCACTATATAATTTAAAGGCCAGCACAATGATTTGCCCGAACCTTACTCACGAAGTGAGTTTAACTTGCGGCACGCAAACAGCTAAGCATACGCTCAAGTGGGTGCAAGTGGTGTGTGTTGCAATAATCTGAACAAAATTAATCAATAAAAGCTTCGAGTATGCATATGCAGTGTGCACGCGAGCGGGTAAACACAACTACTCTCCCCTGAACTTAAACTATGCATTAAGATATTCTAAAACAAAGTTAGGGGAAGAGGGTACCCAATGCTCAACAAGTGAGCATACCAGAAGACGCGTATGACCAAGCCGCACCTCCGCCATACGAAGAATCACGACCACTGCCTTCCATAGGAATGTCCTGCAGGGGTAAGCTCCGCAAAAACAAAAAGAAAATAGAAAAGCTAAAACTGAATTGAAATTTAACTAACTATTCTACTTAACGAAAAATACAATGCAAGAAAATTAAGATAAGTACTGGGGTTATTGTCTTCCCAGCACGACTTATTTGGCATTTGTACAGTTCTAGCTTATAGGCCTATGTAATAAAAAGTGCACAGGTAACTATTCCATTATCCGTTTCGGTGGCCGGTACCGATATGGCGATAAAACAGTTACCCCTCTACCTGTATAATAATACCTGCGCAGCACAGGTAGAGGAAATAGGAAATAAGAAGAGGAGGAAGCCTGGTCCTCACTCATCTTACCACAAAATAAATCCTTGCCTAGCAAGGTATCATCTTCAGGGCGACAGCAGGAGGAAAAGGAAATGAATGAGGCTTCCTCTATGGAGGGGGGGTCAACCTCCTCACATGAGAGGATACACTCATCATTGATGCACAAATCTCGCATACCGCTATAGGCGGTAGCTCGAATGCGGCATGAAACGGCAGTGTACCGATCGTTCAAGTAATATAAAATGGGAATGAATCCCCAAGTATCGATCTCGGAAGGAACACAGTAAGGTGGGGTTGACTAATGAGGAGGACTTGAGATTGAAATCCTTAAGGTCAGATGGATTGCGGGAGGCTTGGTTTGGATTGCGGAAAACAAAATAAAATAGCTACGACTACTCCTATGCAGGCCTTGAGCGCACTGCTTCGCCATGCGGTATGGAAGGCTACACGGGCCGCAATGCACCGAATCGCTAGGCGGATGGACGAGTAGGCTAGCGGATGGGGTGGAGAGAGCGGCGGAATGAGGGTCGCAAGCACCTCTTCGCAAAGCACACCACTAATAATTGTTAGGGCGGCACAACACAACAAACAATCCACACCACAGGGCACACCTCAAGTGAAAATATAATAAGATTACTCAATCACATAGACATGATTTCATACTAATGTTAACAAATAAAAGTATACTTCATCAATCATATAAGAAATCCAACTAAACTATCAACTACAAGAGGAGGTGAGTGTGCGAAATCGACCGACTCCGAAGTCTTGTTGAGGATTCACGGAAGGAATCGTCGGGTTGTCAATCCGCGTCCAAGCTAGGTCCTCAACTGCGTCCGAGGTGGAGAAGGCTGTTACTACCTTCCAGTGGACCCGTCTTCTTCGTGTCACGAACCGGAGGAATGATCACAAGCTGCTCCAATCTTGAAGAAGAAGGCTAGGTTGACTCCCTTCTTGAAGCTCTTGGATGAAGGAGATGGCCGAGAGGAAGCTCCGGCGAAGATTTTGCGTTGAAAGCTTGCCCGGAGATCCTCCCTAAGGTGGGCGGCGCTGGAGGAGTCGGAACCCCCCGAAATAGGCGGAAAACGACGGTCTGGCAGTGATCCTCGACCTAAAATCGCGTCTTTCTATTTATTGACGGAGCAAAAATAAACAACGCGCACGGTCAACGACGCACGACCAATGGTCGTGCGCGAAGAAATGCCTCTGATCGTGCACGAAGAACCTGTAGCATAGCCAGATCTGCACAAAATCGCACGGTTCTGTGGCGCACGACCAGTGGTCGTGCGCGAAGAAGGCCAATGATCGTGCGCTGTCGCTCAATCAGGGCTCAATCAGGGACGGGAATTAACGCACGACCAATGGTCGTGCGCCTGGTCGTGCGAGAAGGAAAACGCATGACCAGTGGCTTTTTCGACCGAAAATCCCCCAGAACCCATCCCGTGTGTCGCACAACCCTTGGACCTGCATGAAAATATACTAGACCACAGAAATACATGAAATCACACCAAGATGGGCATAAATGTGCACTAAGCAATGAAATGGGCAACGTGATCAAATAGAATTGAATATAGGCCTAAAGTGAAGTGCATATGCATGAAAACTAGCGCAGATGAGTCCGGAATTCGCTATATAAACTGGACTCATCAATTACACAGAAAACCAGGGAGTTTTGGACAGAAATTCTGGACAAAAAGGCTAGAAAATTATAGAACTACACCGAGCGAACTTCTAAGAAAGTCTATGGTACAAACTGGAATCAAAAGGCACAAGAATAAACTCGAGCTTTGAGTCGACTACGCAACTTGAATTATCGAGGCCTGCAACCTAAAGCCGACCCACAATTAATATGATAACAACTAAACAAATCACGAGACAAGCTTCCTAAAATGGCTTATATAAACATCAACCTAACACCCATAAGAAAGATCATATATACATAGCAGCCCCCACATATAAAGGTTTTAGAAACTCCCAACCAATCAAAACATAGCAGCCCACATATAAAGGTTTTAAAACTCCCTATTGATCAAATCATTACAGCCCCCATATACAAAAATGTATAACTCCCATCTGATTGAAGCATAGCAGCCCCAGAATTTAAAAGTTTAAAACTCCCAATTTGTAAAACATAGTGGTCCAAATTAAAGACCCCAACTGATTGAGCATAGTAGCCCAAACTAAAAACCCCAACTGATTGAGCAAAGCAGCCCAAAAGAAATTAACACTCCCAACTGGTTTAAAGCATAGCAGCCATCCACAAATGGATCCCAAAATTTCGCTAACCAAGACAGGGCAAGCTGTCATGAAGATACTGCAAAAAACATTGCTAACAACCAAGAGGAAATGCCATAAACAGTCCTAAAATTTTGCCAACTAAAGTAGAGAATCAAGCCCTAATGATCCAAAACCTTGGTCGACGAAATTTCAGGAGTTCAGCCACTTGAAGAACCAAAATAATACCAATCAAGAACAGAAAACAGAAAAAAAAGAGATGGAGGGGAGGAGAAATAAAAGCCTTCTTGCCTTGAATCGATCGACGACCCGCCGGATCACGGCAAGATCGACGAAGGCCGACCGAAAAGGCTGCCCCGACGACGAAAGTAAGGCCCGACAACCACCCAAGACCCCTCCGATGGCCAAGCCCTCCGACCTCCGGCGATAGCGACAAAACCCTAGCTCACACTCCTAAAAAGCTCCAGGCTTGCACGGGAAAATGGGAGGAATGAAAAGAAATGAAAAAAAAACTACCGCTCCCCCAAAAACACTCTGCATATATATATATATATATATATATATATATATATATATATATATATATATATATAGTTATGCTCTTATAAAACTTTTGCACCAATATTTATATATAATTTATGTATATACGTATATATATAAGCTCGCTTTTTTTCATCCTTTATATAACCTGTACACCATATAATGTATATGGTTTTGTATAAATAAGACTTTTATATATATGTATATATATATGTGTTTATATACCCCTATACACAAGTATATATATATAATGGTATAAATGTAGCACCCTACACAAAACCCTTCCCCTATAAAATTACAAGCATGCATGCCCAAGGGAATACATGTATTCGTATACATTTATAATAGCATGTTTATATATAAATTTTTTTACGCACGCTTATTATTATATATGTATACATATATATCTATTTATATACACATTTACATTCATATATCCGCATTTACGCCCCCATCTAAAAAAATAACTCGCCGGATGACGACGACGATGACGTTTCTGAAATGGTAACGCCCTCTTGCTATAACACTACGCTACGATAGCTTTAGTATTTAAACTATCAATATTACCATAACCCTACTTAGAAGACTATAAGGAAATTCTGGGGCATTACACCTCATGACTCTGTTTCTGATGTGACCCCCAATACCTCTTCGGTTCATGTACCACTTTGCGTGGATTTGTGCCCTTGTGTGGAGTGTGAACCCGAACTATTAAGAAGCACGTCGTCTCCCACTACACACAAAACTACATCTATTTCTGATATTATCATTGGGGTCAATTTGCAGGATGTTGCAGACCTGCGCAGTGTTGTGCCCACTCTCATGGAGGAGGACAGTCTCAATTGTGCTGAAGCAACCATTTCGGTCCAGTGGGAGGAGGTCCAAGTTATAGAGGAGGCCATTGCGTGCACTGTTGAGTCTAGTGAAATTTTCGATGATATCATCAGTTTGTCATTGCCGCACCCTATGGGGGATGAAGCCGGGATTATCCCCTCAGATGAGATTTCTTTTAGTTTTTCCTCCAATTTATTTCCTGATCACCTTTATTTATGTACAAGGATGCAGGATGCCCCTCCTCTGGTTGATCAGACCTTATGCATGGAGGAGCCGAAAGCCTGGCGGGATGAGGAAGGTACAGTGAAGGAACATCTTATTTCCTCATCAACGTTGGTGATTCCCCTTGAGGATTGGCTACAAGGGGGCAAGCAGTTTTTCTTTGAAGACATAATACTGGAGGAGAAGAAGAGAGAGAAAAATGAGGAGATTTGGAGTTGGAGGCTGAGCATCCTACTTAATTTCCACCCCTACTACCAGGTCCCCGGATCTTTTTCTTTCATCAGTTGTTACTACTTCAAATCAGCTTATAGCTGATTTGTTTTGAGCTTGTAATAATAATATGGATTTATTAGCTTTTGCTTGTTCCTAGACTTTATGAACTTTGCTTAATACAGGTATTTGGTCCACCTTAAGGATGGTACACAAAAGGGCTTCTTGGGAGACAACCCATGGGGGAACCATTTGGTTCTGAACTTTCGTTCAGATTTTTTGTTATTATATTTTGTTATTTGCTTTATGCTAACATCGTAGGTTTAAGCTCTCGCTTGGGGGATGAGGAAGGAGAAAATTAAAGAAGGAATTGCCGCACTTCTGGCATGCTCATTCGTGAGCATAGGTCCACTCTACCCCCATTTTCCTTATTCATGAATCTTTTATTTTATATAACTTTAATCAAGTCTGGGGAGAGATCGAGCTATGCACATGCATGCACTTTGCATAGCATGTTAGAATGTTATAAGTTATGATTTTCAATTTTGTTGCACACATTGCATACATTTGCACCTAGTTCATGCGTACTTGATAGCACGCGCTTATTGGGTATTGCTGCGAGGTTCCCCACTTGTAAGAATCAGATTATTAGTGTAGGAGTGAGGGGTGGAGAAAAATGTTGACTCAAGTAGCACTATAATCGAGTGCTCCCGTCACGCCTAGACATTCAATTAGAGTAGAATAAAATTCAATGTTATAATTTAATTACTTTTATTATAGTAGTTGCAATTTATTTAACTCTAGTGGCGAACCCGGTGAATCCAACGGTAGCATAGGGTCGTGTGTAGCAGTATTAGTAGTATCTTATTACTTGGGTCAGAAGGAAGGATAACCTTTCTCGGTGGCTAGAACTTGCACTAGGCAACTCTTGAAACGATTGCGTTGAATAACTTGTTATAAAGCGTGATGTAGGCCGTTTCTTGATCCATTTGTGCTTTTGAAATCCTAACCAATGTAATCACCCTTGCAAGCCCACTTGAGCCTACCTATCCTTCTTGTTTAGCTCCACTTAAATTTCACCAAAGCCATACGACCAAACATATATTCGCACCAACAAATGAGTTTGAAAGAAATTTATATATCTATCACGTTTAGTGTTATCTCTGTTGTGTATGGTAGTTTTGAGAAAGCTAAAGGAGAAGTTTATAAAGTGCTTACAAAAGATATATATATGTCGAGAGGAGAAAAAAAATTATGCAAAAAGAACTTTCAAATACAATCTCTGGATAAAACAATGTATGGTCGGCTTCTCACACACCTAGTGTCCAGTTGAAGTCTGGGGGTGTTGTGTGGTTCTTGAATTTGTTGTATTATGCAATTTATTCTATGTTTTAGAATTTCAATTCATAATTTAGAATTTCTATTTGCAGCAATTGTAATTCTACTTCCTTAGTTATAAAAATGTCTTTCTTTTCAATAATGTTTAGCTAAATTTATAGCATTTGATCAGATGAATTCTTAAGCTTTTCTTATTTTGTAATCTCTCATTTTCGTAGCTTTAGTTTAAGAATTATTATGATCCACTTTTGATTTTTCTCGATTGATCTCATATTGCTGGTATATGAATATCAATTCTTGATCCATTTTCTAGTTGATCGAGAGATCTGTGAATTTATGTAGATCATTAATTAGTGGAAAGAGTTGCATGCATTCCTCGAGAGAGGGTGACACAAATCTTCCGGATTGGAGTCAAATCCAATAGTGGGGCTCACCGTATAAAGCAAGCTTAAGGGTTTCGACTGGCCGAGAGGTCTTAATCGATCAACCTAAGGTTAGGTGGTAGTTCTCTCGAGAGAGGCTCTACCATATTTTGGGAACCTCCACGGTCGAAATATTCTATCGCTTTTGGTTATGAATTTAGATTTTCCAATTTATTTAACTCAAGAAGGATTTCCGATCAAATGCTCTTTTCTTCCTTTTCTATTTTATTCTTCTAAAAATCTTCTTAAATCTAGATAAAATAAAATTAATTTGCGTGAGTAGAAGTAATCAACAGACCCGTGGAATACGACCCTTGATATTTATTTATAAATATCCTATGCTATGAACGATAGGTGCTCTTGCCTATAGTTCGTAGAATTTGGAGAATAATTTATATCCTAAATTTTACGTATCAAGTTTTTGGCGCCGTTGCCGGGGAAATTTTTGTTGATATTTTGAAAGCGTAAATTTTATTACTTTTACCATTCTTTTTCTCCTCCCCATATCACTTTTTACTTTTTCTCTTAATATTCCATTTTATTAAGTAACGGTTGTATATTTTTGCTTTCTAAAAAAATGATGTTATCGTAATTGGCCGCAAAAGTTGCCGAGCTTCAAAATAAAGTCATTCTTTTGGAAGCCGCACGAATGCGCCAAATTATTTGTCCTTTTTGTGGGGGTCATCATTCTAGTGAGGAATGTTATTTTTCATATCAAAATAGTTTTTCTAATGAAAATCAAAATAAATTTTCAAATGAAAATCAATATAATTTTTCTAATGAAAATCAAAATAAATTTTCTAATGAAAATCAAATTATTTTTTATAATGAAAATTAAAATTTTTTTTGTATGAAAATAATTTTTCATTCAATAATGCTTTAAGTGACTTTACTTCTTGCACTGATGTTGATTATTCATGGTGGCAAGGTCACCCAGATAGTTTTCAGTGCGAATAAGGAAATTCCTTCAATCATGATTTGCATTCCTCGCCTTTTCCACAAATTTGTTCATCTTCGATCTAATCTTGATAATTTTTCGAATTTTAATTCTCCCACTTTAAATGCTTATTCTCAAGATCAAGAAGAACAATTGGACCAAGAATTTAGCAAAGTAATGGAGACACCGGGCGAATTAGACAACAAAATTTTTTCTTCTTCTCCTTTGCCCGCCCTTTCTTCTCTTTCTCATGAAATTAGAATTAATGAAGAAATTGTGTCTCATGAATTTTCTCCACTTGGTATTGATTTTTCTGATAATACTTTTAGTTTTGAAAATAAACAACCGGTCCTTAATCATGAATTTTCACAAGACACTCCTCCTTGTGAAAACTTTTCTGACTCGCTTAATCTTGATTCTTTTTATTTTAATGATTTTCATATAGAGGATGAGCCGTTGCAATCACATATTTTCACTGATCCATTTTGCCGCTCATCTCCAGCAATCCAAATTACCTACAGTATGTATAGGTAATTTGGATTCACACATTCGAGCTAACGGACAATAAAAGAGTCAAGAGTATAGTAGGGGAGTCACCGGGCAATAGATTTCGGCATGCTCACCTGAGCGTGAATTAAGGGAGTTGTCTGTGTACCTTTATTTCTCTTTTCCTTTTTCCTAACAATAACCGTCTTGCTTAAAGAGAGGAAAAAGAAAGCGCTCTTGGGAGGCACCGCTTGCTTATTATTATTATTTTTTTGCAAATTTTCTTTTCTTTATCTATTTGTCTTTTCTTTTCAAGTTTTTCCCCTCTTCATCCTTGCTTATAAACATTGAGGACATTGTTTATTTTTAAGTATGGGGGTGTATTCTCCTATATTCAGTTTTGATTAAAAATCCAAAAAAATATTAGAATTTTTTTTTCAAAACTCATAAAAACATTGATCTTCTTTCTTTATTTTCAATTTTTTTATAAAAAATGTACAAAATTCAAAAAAAAATGTTTTCATTTAAAATTTTAGGTCTGTGTGTTATTTTCTTTTTATGCAAACTAAAAATACCAAAAAAATTATAAATTTAAAAATTTAATTTCTTGCGAAAGGGCCGTGTGGGTTTTCATCCCACAAAACCGTCTAGTACCTTGCGAGCCCATCATTGGGTAGCCCTTAGGAAGTCCAAGAATATTAAAAAAAACATTTTGTTTTAATATAAAAAAATCCAAAAAATCTAATAATATAAATATTGTAACATTAAATTTTCTCCAAACTTTATTTTTGCAAAATTAATTTTAATTATGAGTTGTTTTTAAGGCGTTTTTAAAGAGTTTTCTTTTTATGAATTTTTAAATCTTATATTTCTCTTCAAAATAGTTAGATTTAATATTTACATGAATTTGATTTAATGAATTCTTCATTATCTTGATTTGTTTAGAATATTTCTTAGTTTTACTTTCTCTATTTAAAATATCATAATTCAATTTTGTAGTAATTGTGTTAAATATCTTTAGATTTTACTTATATTAACTTGAACTCATAGTTTCTTATAAATTGCTCAATTTGTTTTCAATGCTCTTAAAATGTATCGTTGGAATTTTTTTAGCCTTTAAACCCTTCCCCTTCCCCTACCTTTTTGTTTAACCAAATTATTGGCAATTAAAAAAATTATTCAAAGATCATATGTCATGGAATGAGAGGATAAAATTCATCATTCCTAAACATATACACCCAAATTTTTAAAAGATTATATGGCATGGAAATGAGAGGATAAAATTCATCACTCCTAAACATATACATTTGGGATATTAAAAAAGAAGACATTTTAAAAAAATGGAAATGAGAGGATAAAATTCATCATTTCATATTTCAAAGTAACTTCTTCAATGCCAATTTTGCTCCATCTAGCCAACATTATTTGCTTATCCAAGATATTTTTGAGAGAGCATAGTTAATATTTTGTAGTTTTCTAAGAAGTTTCTCATGATTGTAAAGTTTTTATAATTTTAATCTTGGATTATTTTACTTAATTCAATGCAATTTTGTATATGAAGATTTAGTTAGAGAATTTTGTAACTGATATTTATGCTACTCATTTCAATATATGAATTACAAAATATTTCTAATAAATTTGAATTTTAATTTCTTAACTTAATTTGATATGAGTCTTATAAAATTTGGAATGCACAATTGGAAGTAAAACTTTTTGAAATTTCCTATTAATTCTTCTCATGCTTATAAATTAGTTTTGCTCTAGAATAGCAAAAGCTAAAGTATGTGGGTATTTGATAGTATATTATTTATAGTTATTTTTATATAATATTTTAGTAGTAATTAATTAGTTTTTATATAATTTTAGTTTAATATATGAATAATTCACTTTGTTTTGTGGTTTCAGGTAATCTGGGGCTGCTAATAACAAATTCAAGCTCACAGCCATTTTCAGGGGAAAGAATGGAACAAGTCTGCAAAAATCTTCAGTACACGCTCTCGGTCACGGCCATGACCAAGGGCGTGACTTCAAGTCACACCCATGACTAAACCCAGCTATCTTCCAGCTGCCTGATCATGTCGCCAACCCAATCTAGAATTAGACGCCCTCGGTCACGGCCAAGACCAAGGGCGTGACCTTAAGTCACGGCCATGACTCAACCCAGCCATCTTCCAGCTGCCAGAACACGCCGCCACATCATTTACAGCCTAGATGCCCCAGGTCACGGGCATGACTCCATGTCACGGCCATGACCTAGGGGGTGACCCTTCACGCAACTGCTAGAATAACTCCAAATCGCATCATTTCCAGACTCGGTCAAGTCACGCCCTCTGTCACGGGCGTTACTCGATGTCACGACCATGACCTAGGGGGTGACCTTTCGCGCAACTGCCAGAATAACTCCAGATCACGCCGTTTCCCGCCGTTTCTGACTCGGTCAAGTCACGCCCTAGGTCACGGGGGTGACCGAGGCTGTGACCCATCGATTTGATTAATTTTGTCGATTTCTCTTCCCCAAGGTTCCTGGGCTTTCAAGACGCAGTTACGCAGCTTACACGCCCTTGGTCATGGGCGTGACCAAGGGCGTGAGTCACCAATTTTCTGCCTATAAAAGCCAGCTGCTGCCAAAGTGATGGGAATCCGGTCCTTGCTTCGATTGGGTCAATTTTAGAGTAGTTTTTCTGCATTTCTTTAGTGTAATTTTATTTATGCAATTATTCTATGTTTTACAATTTCAATTCATAATTTAGAATTTCTATTTCCAGCAATTGTAATTCTACTTCCTTAGTTATAAAAATGTCTTTCTTTTTAATTATGTTTAGCTAAATTTATAGAATTTGATCAGATGAATTCTTAAGCTTTTCTTATTTTGTAATCTCTCATTTTCGTAGCTTTAGTTTAAGAATTATTACGATCCACTTTTGATTTTTCTTGATTGATCTCATATTGCCGGTATATGAATATCAATTCTTGATCCATTTTCTAATTGATCGAGAGATCCGTGAATTTGTGTAGATCATTAATTAGTGGATAGAGTTGCATGCATTCCTCGAGAGAGGGTGACACAAATTTCTGGATTGGAGTCAAATCCAATAGTGGGGCTCACCGTATAAAGCAAGCTTAGGGGTTTCGACTGGTCGAGAGGTCTTAATTGATCAACCTAAGGTTAGGTTGTAGTTCTCTCGAGAGAGGCTCTACCATATTTTGGCAACCTCCACGGTCGAATTATTCTATCGCTTTTGGTTATGAATTTAGATTTTACAATTTATTTAACTCAAGAAGGATTTCCGATCAAATGCTCTTTTCTTCCTTTTCTCTTTTATTCTTCTAAAAATCTTCTTAAATCTAGATAAAATAAAATTAATTTGCGTGAGTAGAAGTAAACAACAGACCCGTGGAATACGACACTTAATATTTATTTATAAATATCCTATGCTATGAACGATAGGTGTTGTTGCCTATAGTTCGTAGAATTTGGAGAATAATTTATATCCTAAATTTTACGTATCAAGTTTTTGGCGCCATTGCCGGGGAAATTTTTGTTGATATTTTGAAAGCATAAATTTTATTACTTTTATCATTCTTTTTCTCCTCCCCATATCTCTTTTTAATTTTTCTTTTATTATTCCATTTTATTAGGTAACGGTTGTCTATTTTTCTTTCTAAAAAAATGATGTTATCGCAATTGACCGCAAAAGTTGTCGAGCTTCAAAATAACGTCATTCTTTTGGAAGCCGCACGAATGCGCCAAAATAAAATCATTACTTTTTCTGGTGAGGAATGCTATTTTTCAAATAAAAATAGTTTTTCTAATGAAAATCAAAATAAATTTTCTAATGAAAATCAATATAATTTTTCTAATGAAAATCAAAATAATTTTTCTAATGAAAATCAAATTACTTTTTATAATGAAAATTATAATTTTTTTTGTATGAAAATAATTTTTCTTTCAATAATGCTTTAAGTGACTTTACTTCTTGCACTGATGTTGATTATTCATGGTGGCAAGGTCACCCGGATAGTTTTCAGTGCAAAGAAGGAAATTCCTTCAATCATGATTTGCATTCCTCGCCTTTTCCACAAATTTGTTCTTCTTCTAATCATGAGAATTTTTCGAATTTTAACTCTCCCACTTAAAATGCTTATTCTCAAGATCAAGAAGAATAATTGTACCAAGAATTTTGCAAAGTCATGGAGACACCGGGCGAATTAGACAACAAAAATTTTCTTCTTCTCCTTTGCCCGCCCTTTCTTCCCTTTCTCATGAAATTAGAATTAATGAACAAATTGTGTCTCATGAATTTTCTCCACTTGGTATTGATTTTTCTGATAATACTTTTACTTTTGAAAATAAACAACCGGTCCTTAATCATGAATTTTCACAAGACACTCCTCCTTGTGAAAACTTTTCTGACTCGCTTAATCTTGATTCTTTTTATTGTAATGATTTTCATATAGAGGATGAGCCATTGTAATCACACATTTTCACTGATCCATTTGCCGCTCATCTCCAGCAATCCAAATTACCTACGGTATGTATTTTGTAATCTCTTATTTTCGTAGCTTTAGTTTAAGAATTATTACGATCCACTTTTGATTTTTCTCGATTGATCTCATATTGCCGGTATATGAATATCAATTCTTGATCCATTTTCTAGTTGATCGAGAGATCCGTGAATTTATGTAGATCATTAATTAGGGGAAAGAGTTGCATGCATTCCTCGAGAGAGGGTGACACAAATCTTCCGGATTGGAGTCAAATCCAATAGTGGGGCTCACCGTATAAAGCAAGCTAAGGGGTTTTGACTGGCCGAGAGGTCATAATCGATCAACCTAAGGTTAGGTGGTAGTTCTCTCGAGAGAGGCTCTACCATATTTTGGGAACCTCCACGGTCGAATTATTCTATCGCTTTTGGTTATGAATTTAGATTTTACAATTTATTTAACTCAAGAAGGAATTCCGATCAAATGCTCTTTTCTTCCTTTTCTCTTTTATTCTTCTAAAAATCTTCTTAAATCTAGATAAAATAAAATTAATTTACGTGAGTAGAAGTAATCAACAGACCCGTGGAATACGACACTTGATATTTATTTATAAATATCCTATGCTATGAACGATAGGTGCTCTTGCCTATAGTTCTTAGAATTTGGAGAATAATTTATATCCTAAATTTTACGTATTAAGTTTTTGGCGCCGTTGCCGGGGAAATTTTTGTTGATATTTTTAAAGCGTAAATTTTATTACTTTTATCATTCTTTTTCTCCTCCCCATATCTCTTTTTAATTTTTCTTTTAATATTCCATTTTATTAGGTAACGGTTGTCTATTTTTCTTTCTAAAAAAATGATGTTATCGCAATTGACCGCAAAAGTTGTCGAGCTTCAAAATAAAGTCATTCTTTTGGAAGCCGCACGAATGCGCTAAAATAAAGTCATTACTTTTTCTTGTGAGGAATGTTATTTTTCATATAAAAATAGTTTTTGTAATGAAAATCAAAATAAATCTTCTAATGAAATTAAATATAATTTTTCTAATGAAAATCAAAATAATTTTTCTAATGAAAATCAAATTACTTTTTATAATGAAAATTATAATTTTTTTTTGTATGAAAATAATTTTTCTTTCAATAATGCTTTAAGTGACTTTACTTCTTGCACTGATGTTGATTATTCATGGTGGCATGGTCACCCGGATAGTTTTCAGTGTGAAGAAGGAAATTCCTTCAATCATGATTTGCATTCCTCGCCTTTTCCACAAATTTGTTCTTCTTCTAATCATGAGAATTTTTCGAATTTTAACTCTCCCACTTAAAATGCTTATTCTCAAGATCAAGAAGAACAATTGTACCAAGAATTTTGCAAAGTCATGGAGACACCGAGTGAATTAGACAACAAAAATTTTTCTTCTTCTCCTTTGCCCGCCCTTTCTTCCCTTTCTCATGAAATTAGAATTAATGACGAAATTATGTCTCATGAATTTTCTCCACTTGGTATCGATTTTTCTGATAATACTTTTACTTTTGAAAATAAACAACCGGTCCTTAATCATGAATTTTCACAAGACACTCCTCCTTGTGAAAACTTTTCTAACTCGCTTAATCTTGATTCTTTTTATTGTAACGATTTTCATATAGAGGATGAGCCATTGCAATCACACATTTTCACTGATACATTTGCCGCTCATCTTCAGCAATCCAAATTACCTACGGTATGTATAGGTTGGGAGTCACCCCTTGCTTATTATTATTTTTTTTGCAATTTTTCTTTTCTTTATCTATCTGTCTTTTCTTTTCAAGTTTTTCCCCTCTTCATCCTTGCTTATAAACACTGAGGACATTGTTTATTTTTAAGTATGGGGGTGTATTCTCCTATATTCAGTTTTTATTAAAAATCCAAAAAAATATTAGAAAATCTTTTTCAAAACTCATAAAAACATTGATCTTCTTTCATTATTTTCAATTTTGTTATAAAAATTTTGCAAAATTCAAAAAAGATGTTTTCATTTAAAATTTTAGGTCTTTGTGTGTTATTTTCTTTTTATGTAAATTAAAAATAACAAAATAATTATAAAATTAAAAATTTAATTTCTTGTGAAAGGGCCGTGTGGGTTTTAATCCCACAAAACCGCCTAGTACCTTGCGAGCCCATCATTGGGTACCCCTTGGGATGTCCAAGAATATAAAAAAAACTTTTTGTTTTAATATAAAAAAATCCAAAAAAAATCTAATAATATAAATATTGTAACATTAAATTTCCTCCAAACTTTATTTTTGCAAAATTAATTTTAATTATGAGTTGTTTTTAAGGCGTTTTTAAAGAGTTTTCTTTTTATGAATTTTTAAATCTTATATTTCTCTTCAAAATATGTTAGATTTAATATTTACATGAATTTGATTTAATGAATTCTTCATTATCTTGATTTGTTTAGAATATTTCTTAGTTTTACTTTCTCTCTTTAAAATATCATAATTCAATTTTGTAGTAATTGTGTTAAATATCTTTAGATTTTACTTATATTAACTTGAACTCCTAGTTTCTTATAAATTGCTCAATTTATTTTCTATGCTCTTAAAATGTATCGTTGGAATTTGTTTAGCCTTTAAACCCTTCCCCTTCCCCTACCTTTTTGTTTAACCAAATTATTGGCAATTAAATTTTTTTTTTAAAAGATCATATGTCATGGAATGAGAGGGTAAAATTCATCATTCCTAAACATATGCACCCAAATTTTTAAAAGAATATATGGCATGGAGATGAGAGGATAAAATTCATCACTCCTAAACATATACATTTGGGATATTAAAAAAGAAGAAGAAATTTTTAAAAAATGGAAATGAGAGGATAAAATTCATCTTTTCATATTTTCAAAGTAACTTCTCCAATGCCAATTTTGCTCCATCTAGCCAACTTTATTTGCTTATCCAAGATATTTTTGAGAGAGCATAGTTAATATTTTATAGTTTTCTAAGAAGTTTCTCATGATTGTAAAGTTCCTATAATTTTAATCTTGGATTATTTTACTTAATTCAATGCAATTTTGTATATGAAGATTTAGTTAGAGAATTTTGTAACTGATATTTATGCTACTCATTTCAATATATGAATTACCAATTATTTCTAATAAATCTGAATTTTAATTTCTTAACTTAATTTGTTATGAGTCTTATAAAATTTGGAATACACAATTGGAAGTAAATCTTTTTGGAATTTCCTATTAATTCTTCTCATGCTCATAAATTAGTTTTGCTCTGGAATAGCAAAAGCTAAAGTATGTGGGTATTTGATAGTACATTATTTATAGTTATTTTTATATAATATTTTAGTAGTAATTAATTAGTTTTTATATAATTTTAGTTTAATATATGACTAATTCACTTTGTTTTGTGTTTTCAGGTAATCTGGGGCTGCTAATAACAAATTCAAGCTAACATCCATTTTCAGAGGAAAGAATGGAACAAGTCTGCAAAAATCTTCAGTACACGCCCTCGGTCACGGCCATGACTAAGGGCGTGACTTCAATTTATGGCCATGACTCAACCCAGCTATCTTCCAGCTACCTGATCATGCCGACAGCCTAATTTAGAATTACACCCTCGGTCACGGCCATGACCAAGGGCGTAACCTCAAGTCACGGCCATGACTCAACCCAGCCATCTTCCAGCTGCCAGAACATGCCGCCACATCATTTCCAGCCTACACGCCCCAGGTCACGGGCAAGACTCCATGTCACGGCCATGACCTAAGGGGTGACCCTTCGCGAAACTGCCAGAATAACTCCAGATCGCGCCGTTTCCAGACTCGGTCAAGTCACGCCCTCTGTCACGGGCGTGACTCCATGTCACGGCCATGACCTAGGGGGTGACCCTTCGCGCAACTGCTAGAATAACTCCAGATCACGCCGTTTCCTGCCGTTTCCAGACTCGGTCAAGTCACGCCCTAGGTCACGGGGGTGACCGAGGTCGTGACCCGTCGAGTTGATCAATTTCGGTGGTTTCTCTTCCCCAACGTTCCGGGGCTTTCAAGATGCAGTTACGCAGCTTACACGCCCTTGGTCAAGGGCGTGACCAAGGGCGCGAATCGCCAATTTTCTGCCTATAAAAGCCAGCTGCTGCCAAAGTGATGGGAATCCAGTCCTTGCTTCGATTGGGTCAATTTTAGAGTAGTTTTTCTGCATTTCTTTAGTGTAATTTTATTTATGCAATTTATTCTATGTTTTACAATTTCAATTCAGAATTTAGAATTTCTATTTCCAGCAATTGTAATTCTACTTCCTTAGTTATAAAAATGTCTTTCTTTTCAATTATATTTAGCTAAATTTATAGCATGTGATCAGATGAATTCTTAAGCTTTTCTTAATTTGTAATCTCTCATTTTCGTAGCTTTAGTTTAAGAATTATTACGATCCACTTTTGATTTTTCTCGATTGATCTCATATTGCCGGTATATGAATATCAATTCTTGATCCATTTTCTAGTTGATCGAGAGATCCGTGAATTTGTGTAGATCATTAATTAGTGGAAAGAGTTGCATGCATTCCTCGAGAGAGGGTGACACAAATCTTCCAGATTGGAGTCAAATCCAATAGTGGGGCTCACCGTATAAAGCAAGCTTAGGGGTTTCTACTGGCTGAGAGGTCTTAAACGACCAACCTAAGGTTAGGTGGTAGTTCTCTCAAGAGAGGCTCTACCATATTTTGGGAACCTCCATGGTCGAATTATTCTATCGCTTTTGGTTGTGAATTTAGATTTTACAATTTATTTAACTCAAGAAGGATTTTCGATCAAAGGCTCTTTTCTTCCTTTTCTCTTTTATTCTTCTAAAAAACTTCTTAAATCTAGATAAAATAGAATTAATTTGCGTGAGTAGAAGTAATCAACAGACCCGTGGAATACGACACTTGATATTTATTTATAAATATCCTATGCTATGAACGATATGTGCTCTTGCCTATAGTTTGTAGAATTTGGAGAATAATTTATATCCTAAATTGTACGTATCAAGTTTTTGGCGCCTTTCCGGGGAAATTTTTGTTGATATTTTGAAAGCATAAATTTTATAACTTTTATTATTCTTTTTCTCCTCCCCATATCTCTTTTTTACTTTTTCTTGTAAAATTCCATTTTATTAGGTAATGGTTGTCTATTTTTCTTTCTAAAAAAATGATGTTATGCAATTGACTGCAAAAGTTGTCGAACTTCGAAATAAATTCATTCTTTTGGAAGCCGCTCGAATGGGCCAAATTATTTGTCCTTTTTGTGGGGGTCATCATTCTAGTGAGGAATGCTATTTTTCATATCAAAATAGTTTTTCTAATGAAAATCAAAATAAATTTTCTAATGAAAATCAATATAATTTTTCAAATGAAAATCAAAATAATTTTTCTAATGAAAATCAATTTACTTTTTATAATGAAAATTATAATTTTTTTTGTATGAAAATAATTTTTCTTTCAATGATGCTTTATGTGACTTTACTTCTTGCACTGATGTTGATTATTCATGGTGGCAAGGTCACCCGGATAGTTTTCAGTGCGAAGAAGGAAATTCCTTCAATCATGATTTGCATTCCTCGCCTTTTCCACAAATTTGTTCTTCTTCTAATCATGAGAATTTTTCGAATTTTAATTCTCCCACTTTAAATTGTTATTCTCAAGATCAAGAAGAACAATTGTACCAAGAATTTTGCAAAGTCATGGAGAGACCGGGCGAATTAGACAACAAAAATTTTTCTACTTCTCCTTTGCCCGCCCTTTCTTCTCTTTCTCATGAAATTAGAATTAATGAAGAAATTGTGTCTCATGAATTTTCTCCACATGATATTGATTTTTCTGATAATACTTTTACTTTTGAAAATAAACAACCGGTCCTTAATCATGAATTTTACAAGACACTCCTCCTTGTGAATACTTTTCTGACTCGCTTAATCTTGATTCTTTTTATTGTAACGATTTTCATATAGAGGATGAGCCGTTGCAATCACACATTTTCACTGATCCATTTGCCGCTCATCTCCAGCAATCCAAATTACCTACGGTATGTATAGGTAATTTGGATTCACACATTCGAGCTAACGGACAACAAAAGAGTCAAGAGTATAGCGGAGGAGTCGCCGGGCAACAGATTTCGGCATGCTCACTTGAGCGTGAATTAAGGGAGTTGTCTGTGTACCTTTATTTTTCTTTTCCTTTTTCCTAACAATAACCGTCTAGCTTAAAGACGGGAAAAAGAAAGCGCTCTTGGGAGGCACCCCTTGCTTAGTATTATTTTTTTTTATTTTTTCTTTTCTTTATGTATATGTCTTTTCTTTTCAAGTTTTTCCCCTCTTCATCCTTGCTTATAAACATTGAGGACATTGTTTATTTTTAAGTATAAGGGTGTATTCTCCTATATTCAGTTTTATTAAAAATCCAAAAAAATAATAGAAAATCTTTTTCAAAACTCATAAAAACATTGATCTTCTTCATTTAAAATTTTAGGTCTTTGTGTGTTATTTTCTTTTTATGCAAATTAAAAATACAAAAAAAATTATAAAATTAAAAATTTAATTTCTTGCGAAAGGGCCGTGTGGGTTTTCATCCCACAAAACCGCCTAGTACCTTGCAAGCCCGTCATTTGGTAGCCCTTGGGAAGTCCAAGAATATTAAAAAAAACATTTTGTTTTAATATAAAAAATCCAAAAAAATCTAATAATAAATATTGTAACATTAAATTTTCTCCAAACTTTATTTTTGCAAAATTAATTTCAATTATGAGTTGTTTTTATGGCGTTTTTAAAGATTTTTCTTTTTATGAATTTTTAAATCTTATATTTCTCTTCAAAATATGTTAGATTTAATATTTACATGAATTTGATTTAATGAATTCTTCATTATCTTGATTTGTTTAGAATATTTCTTAGTTTTACTTTCTCTCTTTAAAATATCATAATTCAATTTTGTAGTAATTGTGTTAAATATCTTTAGATTTTACTTATATTAACTTGAACTCATAGTTTCTTATAAATTGCTCAATTTGTTCTCTATGCTCTTAAAATATATCGTTGGAATTTGTTTAGCCTGTAAACCCTTCCCCTTGCCCTACCTTTTTGTTTAACCAAATTATTGGCAATTAAAAAAATTTATTAAAAGATCATATGTCATGGAATGAGAGGATAAAATTCATCATTCCTAAAGATATGCACCCAAATTTTTAAAAGATTATATGGCATGGAGATGAGGGGATAAAATTCATCACTCCTAAACATATACATTTGGGATATTAAAAAAGAAGAAGAAATTTTTAAGGAATGGAAATGAGAGAATAAAATTCATCATTTCATATTTTCAAAGTAACTTCTTCAATGCCAATTTTGCTCCATCTAGCCAACTTTATTTGCTTATCCAAGATATTTTTGAGAGAGCATGGTTAATATTTTGTAGTTTTCTAAGAAGTTTCTCATGATTGTAAAGTTTCTAAAATTTTAATCTTGGATTATTTTACTTAATTCAATGCAATTTTGTATATGAAGATTTAGTTAGAGAATTTTGTAACTGATATTTATGATACTCATTTCAATATATGAATTACAAATTATTTCTAATAAATCTGAATTTTAATTTCTTAACTTAATTTGATATAAGTCTTATAAAATTTGGAATACACAATTGGAAGTAAATCTTTTTGGTATTTCCTATTAATTCTTCTCATGCTTATAAATTAGTTTTGCTCTGGAATAGCAAAAGCTAAAGTATGTGGGTATTTGATAGTACATTATTTATAGTTATTTTTATATAATATTTTAGTAGTAATTAATTAGTTTTTATATAATTTTAGTTTAATATATGACTAATTCACTCTGTTTTGTGTTTTTAGGTATTCTGGGGCTGCTAATAACAAATTCAAGCTCACAGCCATTTTCAGGGGAAAGAATTGAACAAGTCTGCAAAAATCTTCAGTACAGGCCCTCGGTCATGGCCATGACTAAGGGCGTGACTTCAAGTCACGGCCATGACTCAACACAGCTATATTCCAGCTGCCTGATCATGCCGCCAGCCCAATTTACAATTACACGCCCTCGATCACGGCCATGACCAAGGGTGTGACCTCAAGTCACGACCATGACTCAACCCAGTCATCTTCCAGCTACCAGAACACGCCGCCACATCATTTCCAGCCTACACGCCCCAGGTCACGGGCAAGACTCCATGTCACGACCATGACCTAGGGGGTGACCCTTCGCGCAACTGCCAGAATAACTCCAGATCACGCCGTTTCCAGACTCGGTCAAGTCACGCACTCTATCACGGGCGTGACTCCATGTCACGGCCATGACCTATGGGGTGACCCTTTGCGCAACTGCCAGAATAACTCCAGATCGCGCTGTTTTCCACTGTTTCCAGACTCGGTCAAGTCACGCCCTAGGTCACGGGGGTGACCGAGGCCGTGACCCATCGAGTTGATCAATTTCGGCGATTCCTCTTCCCCAACGTTCCCGGGCTTTCAAGACGCAGTTACGCAGCTTACATGCCCTTGGTCATGGGCGTGACCAAGGGCGTGAATCACCAATATTTTGCCTATAAAAGCCAGCTGCTGCCAAAGTGATGGGAATCCAGTCCTTGCTTCGATTGGGTCAATTTTAGAGTAGTTTTTCTGCATTTCTTTAGTGTAATTTTATTTATGCAATTTAATCTATGTTTTACAATTTCAATTCATAATTTAGAATTTCTATTTCCAACAATTGTAATTCTACTTCCTTAGTTATAAAAATGTCTTTCTTTTCGATTATGTTTATCTAAATTTATAGCATTTGATCAAATGAATTCTTAAGCTTTTCTTATTTTGTATTCTCTTATTTTTGTAGCTTTAGTTTAAGAATTATTACGATCCACATTTGATTTTTCTCGATTGATCTCATATTGTCGGTATATGAATATCAATTCTTGATCCATTTTCTAGTTGATCGAGAGATCCGTGAATTTGTGTAGATCATTAATTAGTGGAAAGAGTTGCATGCATTCCTCGAGAGAGGGTGACACAAATCTTCCGGATTGGAGTCAAATCCAATAGTGGGGCTCACCGTATAAAGCAAGCTTAGGGGTTTCTACTGGCCGAGAGGTCTTAATCGATCAACCTAAGGTTAGGTGGTAGTTCTCTCGAGAGAGGCTCTACCATATTTTGGGAACCTCCACGGTCGAATTATTCTATCGCTTTTGGTTATGAATTTAGGTTTTACAATTTATTTAACTCAAGAAGGATTTTCGATCAAAGGCTCTTTTCTTCCTTTTCTCTTTTATTCTTCTAAAAATCTTCTTAAATCTAGATAAAATAAAATTAATTTACGTGAGTAGAAGTAATCAACAGACCCGTGGAATACGACACTTGATATTTATTTATAAATATCCTATGCTATGAATGATAGGTGCTCTTGCCTATAGTTCTTAGAATTTGGAGAATAATTTATATCCTAAATTTTACGTATTAAGTTTTTGGCGCCGTTGCCGGGGAAATTTTTGTTGATATTTTGAAAGCGAAAATTTTATTACTTTTATCATTCTTTTTCTCCTCCCCATGTCTCTTTTTACTTTTTCTTTTAAAATTCCATTTTATTAGGTAACGGTTGTATATTTTTCTTTCTAAAAAAATGATGTTATCGCAATTGACCGCAAAAGTTGTCGAGCATCAAAATAAAGTCATTCTTTTGGAAGCCGCACGAATGCGCCAAATAATTTGTCCTTTTTGTGGGGTCATCATTCTAGTGAGGAATGCTATTTTTCATATCAAAATAGTTTTTCTAATGAAAATCAAAATAAATTTTCTTATAAAAATCAATATAATTTTTCTAATGAAAATCAAATTACTTTTTATAATGAAAATTATAAATTTTTTTTGTATGAAAATAATTTTTCTTTCAATAATGCTTTAAGTGACTTTACTTCTTGCACTGATGTTGATTATTCATGGTGGCAAGGTCACCCGGATAGTTTTCAGTGCGAAGAAGGAAATTACTTCAATCATGATTTGCATTCCTCGCCTTTTCCACAAATTTGTTCTTCTTCTAATCTTGAGAAGTTTTCGAATTTAATTCTCCCACTTTAAATGCTTATTCTCAAGATCAAGAAGAACAATTGTACCAAGAATTTTGCAAAGTCATGGAGACACCGGGCGAATTAGATATGAAAATTTTTTCTTCTTCTCCTTCGCACGCCCTTTCTTCTCTTTCTCATGAAATTAGAATTCATGAAGAAATTGTGTCTCATGAATTTTCTCCACTTGGTATTGATTTTTTTGATAATACTTTTACTTTTGAAAATAAACAACCGGTCCTTAATCATGAATTTTCACAAGACACACCTCCTTGTGGAAACTTTTCTGACTCGCTTAATCTTGATTCTTTTTATTCTAACAATTATCATATAGAGGATGAGCCGTTGCAATCCCACATTTTCACTGATCCATTTGCCGCTCATCTCTAGCAATCCAAATTACCTACGGTCTATATAGGTAATTTAGATTCACACTTTCGAGCTAACGGACAACAAAAGAGACAAGAGTATAGCGGAGGAGTCGCCGGGCAACAGATTTCAGCATTCTCACCTGAGCGTGAATTAAGGGAGTTGCTTGTGTACCTTTATTTTTCTTTTCCTTTTTCCTAACAATAACCGTCTAGCTTAAAGACGGCAAAAAGAAAGCGCTCTTGGGAGGCACCCCGTGCTTATTATTATTTTTTTTGCAATTTTTCATTTCTTTATCTGTCTTTTCTTTTCAAGTTTTTCCCTCTTCATCCTTGCTTATAAACATTGAGGACATTGTTTATTTGTAAGTATGGGGGTGTATTCTCCTATATTCAGTTTTCATTAAAAATCCAAAAAAATATTTGAAAATCTTTTTCAAAACTCATAAAAACATTGATCTTCTTTCTTTATTTTCAATTTTGTTATAAAAAATTTACAAAATTCAAAAAAATGTTTTCATTTAACATTTTAGGTCTTTGTGTGTTATTTTCTTTTTATGCAAATTAAAAATACCAAAAAAGTTATAAAATTAAAAATTTAATTTCTTGCGAAAGGGCCGTGTGGGTTTTCATCCCACAAAACCGCCTACTACCTTGCGAGCCCGTCATTGGGAAGCCCTTGGGAAGTCCAAGAATATTAAGAAAAACATTTTGTTTTAATATAAAAAAAATCCAAAAAAATCTAATAATATAAATATTGTAACATTAAATTTTCTCCAAATTTCATTTTTGCAAAATTAATTTTAATTATGAGTTTGTTTTTTAGGCGTTTTTAAAGAGTTCTCTTTTTATGAATTTTTAAATCTTATATTTCTCTTCAAAATATGTTAGATTTAATGTTTAGATGAATTTGAATTAATGAATTTTTCATTATCTTGATTTGTTTAGAATATTTCTTAGTTTTACTTTCTCTCTTTAAAATATCATAATTCAATTTTGTAGTAATTGTGTTGAATATCTTTAGATTTTTCTTATATTAACTTGAACTCATAGTTTCTTATAGATTGCTCAATTTGTTTTCTATGCTCTTAAAATGTATCGTTAGAATTTGTTTAGCCTTTAAACCCTTCCCCTTCCCCTACCTTTTTGTTTAACCAAATTATTGACAATTAAAAAAAATTATTAAAAGATCATATGTCATGGAATGAGAGGATAAAATTCATCATTCCTAAACATATGCACCCAAATTTTTAAAAGATTATATGGCAAGGAGATGAGAGGATAAAGTTCATCACTCCTAAAGATATACATTTGGGATATTAAAAAAGAAGAAGAAATTTTTAAAAAATAGAAATGAGAGGATAAAATTCATCATTTCCTATTTTCAAAGTAACTTCTTCAATGCCAATTTTGCTCCATCTAGTCAAGTTTATTTGCTTATTCAAGATATTTTTGAGAGAGCATAGTTAGTATTTTGTAGTTTTCTAAGAAGTTTCTCATGATTGTAATGTTTCTATAATTTTAATCTTGGATTATTTTACTTAATTCAATGCAATTTTGTATATGAAGATTTAGAGAATTTTGTAACTGATATTTATGCTACTCATTTCAATATATGAATTACAAATTATTTCTAATAAATCTGAATTTTAATTTCTTAACTTAATTTGATATGAGTCTTATAAAATTTGGAATACATAATTGGAAGTAAATCTTTTTGGAATTTCCTATTAATTCTTCTCATGCTTATAAATTAGTTTTGCTCTGGAATAGCAAAAGCCTAAGTATGGGGGTATTTGATAGTACATTATTTATAGTTATTTTTATGTAATATTTAAGTAGTAATTAATTAGTTTTTATATAATTTTAGTTTAATATATACCTAATTCACTTTGTTTTGTGTTTTCCGGTAATCTGGGGCTGCTAATAAAAATTCAAGCTCACAGCCATTTTCAGGTGAAAGAATGGAACAAGTCTTCAGTACACGCCCTCGGTCAGGGCCATGACCAATGGCATGACTTTAAGTCACGGCCATGACTCAACCCAGCCATCTTCCAGCTTCCTGATCATGCCGCCATCCCAATTTAGAATTACACGCCCTCGGTCACGGCCATGACCAACGGCGTGACCTCAAGTCAAAGCCATGACTCAACCCAGCCATCTTCCGGCTGCCAGAACACGCCGCCACATCATTTCCAGCCTACACGCCCCAGGTCTTGGGCATGACTCCATGTCACGTCCATTACCTAGGGGGTAACCCTTCGTGCAACTGCCAGAATAACTCCAGTCGCGCCGTTTCCAGACTCGGTCAAGTCACGCCCTCTGTCAAGGGCGTGACTCCATGTCACGGCCATGACCTATGGGGTGACCCTTCCCGCAACTGCCAGAATAACTCCAGATCACGTCGTTTCCCGTAGTTTCTAGATTTGGTCAAGTCACACCCTAGGTCATGGGGGTGACCGAGGCCGTGACCCGTCGAGATGATCAATTTTGGCGGCTTCTCTTCCCCAACTGCCAAGATGCAAAATGAATGGAGGGACGCAGCCGTAATTGCAAGAGCACTTTGGGAATGAATTGACTCAACGCCCGGCGTTAGAGTCAACGCCAGCGTTAAGGTTGCCTAAAATGAAAGTTTCCAAAGTTTCAGAATCTCCTTCCAATTTTGAAGATCCGAGCCATCAAATTATTTCTATACTGAGTCAATGCTCGGCATTAACTCTTAACGCTGGCCTTAGCTTCCAGTCCAATAATAAGATAGATTTCATCTTCTCCAACTACAGATTGTAGAGAGCCATATTCCAGCACTTCAGAAACTTTGTGAGGGCCGTATTTCCAGACCAACACATCTCCCACTCATATTTCAAAAGGAGGAATCGAAGGAGGCTTGGATCAACACGCATATCAACATGAAGAATGCACGCTTGGACTTCAATAATCTTTAGTGATTCTTCGGCGTCTCCTTCAGATTACCTCATAGGGAGTTTCATATTTGTCTTTTGTATTTGTCTTTTATTTTTATCTTTGTAATCGGTTTGTGAATTCACCTCGTGTTGGCGACTAGGTCTGGGTAGGACTTAGGGTGTAATTCGACTCGTGTTGGCGACTAGGTCTAGGGAATAGATCTAGGTGTTGCTCGAGGCCTTTTTGGGGATAGGAAGGTTAGAGAGGCTTGAGGCCGTATATGGGGAGATATCGGCTAAAGCCAACCGGTTCGTGGGGATACGAGTCTGTATAGAAAATGAAAAGAATATTTCATATTTTGCCTTCGATTTCTAGCGTCATAGAAATCTGATTTTGTAATCAATTTTATAAATGATCATCATGTCTTTTCTTGTTTAACAAAATTGATTTCATTTCTAATTTCATTATCTCTTTACTTTTGATTTAACTTCTACCAAAATATCAAAAGTTTTCTATTAAAGTTTAAAGTTTTTAAACCCTTATTCACCCCCCCCCACTCTAAGGGTGCCTCAATATCCAACAAGTGGTATCAGAGCCAGGTTATTCCAAATCGGCTTAACAACTGGGAATAATGGCGTCTCTTGATCATGATCTCGCTTCAACTAGTGGGGAAAATTTTAATATTAATGAAAAAGTATTATCACCACCTTTATTTATGGGCAAAAATTATAAAGGGTGAAAAATATTAATGAAAATTTTTCTTAAAGCTTTAGATGAAAAAGTTTGGAATATTACTATTGAAAAGTCACCTAGCGTACTAACTAGAAACGAAATTGTTTTAAATGCAAAATCTATAAATTGTTTATTTTGTGCATTAGATCAAAATATTTTCAAACTTATTTATAATTTACCTATCGCTTATGAGATTTGGAATTTTCTTGAAAGATATTATGAATCTCCTTCTGTCGGTATGGAACAAACACAAGAATTGGAGAGCATACAAGCTTGCACAAATATCCAAGAAAGCTACTCAAATGATGGAGACATAGAATGCTCATCAAGCGGAAAGGATGATGGAAACTCTTGTTTGGAAGATGAAGATGAAGAAGACAAAGGAACAATATGTTCAAATCTTGCCTCATCCACAAGCGCTGTAAGGAAATCAAAATCTCTTATTGTATGTAATTCTATTTCTACATTACAATTGCTTCAAGCTACAAAGCGAAAAATTAAGAAATTGAAAAATGCTAATTGCAAATTGCACTTAGAAAATAAAGGTTTAAAAGCAAAAGTTAATGAAGAATCAAATTTTGAGTTATCTCGGTCTACCCATGGCTCCTTAGTTGAAAACATTACACCTTGTGTAGAATATATTTAATTAAAAGAAAAACACAAGAAACTTGAAAATGAGTTTATTTTTGTAAAAGAACAAAATGAAAGATTATGTTTAGAAATTTCATCTTTGAAAAATGATTGTGCTAAGTGTAAAGACTATAAAATTGAAATTAAAGAGATGGATGAAACATTTGATGAATATAGGAATAACTATCAAAATCATATTGATTCAATTGTTTCCACTCTTAAAAATAGCACAATCGCTTATAATAAAACTAGACATAATTTAAAAATTAAGAATAATGAATTAAAAACTAAAATCAACTTGCTTAAGGAAATCATAAAGAAAAATTCTCAAAACATACATTCTCAATATAATGCAAAATCCAAAAGCAAGTTGAATATGATCTCTCAAAAGTTGAATAAGTTAAACAATGGAAATAAAAAACTTCAAAAGATTGAAAATGAAATTCCAAAATACAATCATCATTATCATTTACAACATCAATCTTCTCCCAACATAAAATTAAATGTTCACAAATTTCCTATGAAAAATATATTCAATAATCATTACAATTATAAGCTTAAAGATAAAGATAATCACAATGGAAATTTGATACATAAAAATAATATTAAACCCAGGTTTGAATGGAGACCCAAAGTTAAAGATGAAACACAAACTCCACTCAAAAGGGCTCATTCATTTCCATCTCCCCAAAAGCAAACACGATGTATTTGGGTACCCAAAGGAACCATCCCACTTGGTCCCCTTTGGATACCTAACTCTCTTATTCATTAGGTATCATACAAATACATGAAGTAGAAATAATTAAATATGAAATATCATTACTCTACTTCATGATATCCTAAAACTTCTCCTTGTTAGTTTATTTTCTTTTTGTTGAACCAACATGGTATGATTACTTTACATAACTTGTCACATGACTTTCTCATATTAAGCTAAAGTTCATTAATAAAATAAATTAAATAAAAAGTCATATTATTTTTCAAGTGATCTACTAATCCTTTTTGCATTCATTCCTCTAAATCCACTACCTTTAAATGTCTTATATCATTATTATAAATTAAATGCTAATTGCTTATATGATATTATCAAGATTAATAAAATAATTGTCAAAAAAGGAATTAAAGGTAAATTATGGGGTCTTTGGCTAAATATATAAAATGCACAAGTGGTTGATTACTTATTTAATATCCTTATGTTAGTTGATAGACCCTAATATGTTTAATCTCAATCATGAAAAATCGGATTTGAAAAATTGCTAAAATCATATATTTTTAAACAAAAACCAAAATTAAATTTACAAAAATATGCGAGATTTTGACGCAAACATCAAATGATCATAACTTTTGATCCGCTTGTCCGATTTTTGCGTATAATAAGTTTTCAGAATGCGGATGAGGAGATCTATGCAATGGCAAACGAGCTTTGCTCGTTTGAGTTCATTTCGACCATCAAAACTGCCAAAATTCAACTCTGTTTAGAAGTTATCTCAGTTTTTCCTTTTTTGACAATTTTTTTAAAGGATTGTGCATCACATGCTCCTAAGTACCATTCCAATGACCTTAGAATCAACCTTATACTTATTGAAAATATCTCACAAGATTAAATCACATCATTCTAGGTCTATGAATAGTTAGGTTGAAGCTCCATGTTGAATATATGCAAATCTATCATATGCGTGTAATCTTCACAAAACATTGAAATACTTATGTGATAAATCATGAGTACCTAAATCTAGGTTTATGAAAATTTATTTTTTTAATAAATCATGAGTACCTAAATCTAAAAGTGATAAAATTAATGCTCATGCAAAATCAAAAGATTGTATTGCTTTCAACATATATTTTGTGATCATGATTAGTATATGAATCTCTTATGTTTTGCATGTATTTCATTTATATGTCTAAAATTGAAATAGTATTGTTGATTACATGCAACATTAACTCTATCAATCTTATGGCATAACATTGCATCAAACTCATCATTCTAGAATTATCAACTAATAAATATTATTATTCATGCTAGCTATCAAAAAATGACAATATGAATTCATCTTAAAGTACAAGTAAAAGTTAAAATTCATAATGACTATGTTGCTTTAAAATATAATAAGAAATCAATCTCTCATAAAAAGTCATAGTTTACAAATTGAGTACATAGTACAAAATGCTTAGGATGCCCATGATCATTCACCCACATTATGTGTCTCACAATAGCGAGATTGTAGGATTATATGCATTAGATGACCTAACCTCTAAGTCATGTCTTGTCCTTAACCAGAGCGGGTTCTAGTGAGGTCTTGCGAGGCACTGGGGGAAAGAGTGCTAGGTTGAGCGTTCTCTAGTGTGTGCATTTGGGATTAACACCCCAACCTACGGCATGTGTGTAGCTCCTCACATCCATCCGTCACTTAGTACGGGGCTATTGTGTAGGCATATAGTTAGGGTATTATAATCTAGGACATTCCTATTTCGTATATTTTGCATGCAATCTTTATGCTTATATTATTCATGCATTCTTGTTTTGCTCGAACATACTCATGCATTCTTATTTTGATCGAACTGGCTTATCTCGTGTTTTGCATATTTTATCATTTTTGAGCTTTAATGATCTTGTAAAACACAAGTATTTGAAAACCAAATAAAAATATAAAAACCTTATTTGAACAAATAAAACAAGCTTAATGAGTCCTCTAATGATCTCCAAAATGTCTGAAATTTATACACTTAGAAGGCCTTTCTATAATAACTCCAAATCAAAGAAAAGTGTTTTTTAAAATGGATGAAATCATCTACTGTCTCGGCATTAAGTAGTAAACGCCAGGCGTTAACCTCTAAAGCCAGCGTTAGACATTAATGCCTGGCATTAGCTTTCTGTGCAAAATTTCCAATATCATAATGCTGGATAGTATGGGATCTCTATATCTCTTAGTTCAGTCTTAATGCAATCTGATTTACATTATTTGAATTAACATTCTTAAAAATAATTTTACAACCTTTTTATGAAAAAGTATTCAAGGATTTTAGGCCTTCAAATCATCTCCAAATTCTCTGACATTTTTACTCTAAGAAGGTCTATCTACATACGACCTAGTTCAAAGGAAAAATTTTCAAAAATCTCAAAAAATAGAGTTCTGTTTGGGCGTTAAGTACTTAACGCCAGGCGTTAGCTCCTTTTTACCAAATGGAAATTCTATTTTCTCTATACTATTTATGGTACTTTTATAATGGTTTTTCTTTGTTTCTTTTCTATGTTTTTGGAATTGTTTTATTATTAATTTGGTTGTTTTATTTCAAAATACAAAAAAAAATTTAAATAATTCAAAAATGTCAAAAATATGTTTTGTTATCTGTTTTTCTTTAAATCTTTACAAAATTATGGTTTGACTATAAGACTTCACAAGAGCATACATCTTAGTCATTTTGTTTCAAATGGTCAAAATTGATTAGGCATACACATTAAGATTCTCTTCAATGTCTAATTTTAATTTCAAATTTTCAAAACATTGTTTTTGTCATGCCTTGACCTTAATCTGATTATGTGCAATGAAATAGTCTATAGATAATTGTGTATGATTGCCTAGCATGCCTCTAAGTATGAGTAATGCTTTATCTTAATCAATGAATTATACACTCACTATTTTGGCAATCTACATGTGATCATAATCTTAATCTTGCATGATTGTGTAGTGTAATAGTTTTAATATATTAAGTTGTATGTTTAAATTATATACACCGTCTTTCAAAAATAAATTTCATGCACAATATGGAAGTGTTATTTCAATAATAATAATGTTTGCAACAACAAGTGAATTCGAAGACCTTCGGCACAAAATAAAAATCTGAAATAAAAAGCCAAAGATAACTCAACCAAGCACTACTCACCCTCCTGATAAGTCTTAATGAGCATTGTGAGGTTGAGCAACTTGGAAAGAATTGTAAAGTGTCTTGTGCAAACATATCTCTTTTTTATCACTTCAATTTGTACACCGGATCACTAAAAATAAAAATCAATAAAATTGCTTATGTGATCCCCCAAGCAATACTTCGCTCCCTGATAAGTCTTAATGAGCATTGTGTGGGTGAAGCACCTTGGTAGTTGTACTCCTATTATGTGCTTTGAAATTTTATTCTAACATTGATGTGTGAAAGTAATTATAAGATTGCAATCTTAATATTGTTGTTACTATTTCATTACATATGTCTTGTGTTTTGATTATTTCACTTGTATATTTTTATCAAAACACCTTATGCACGCATCATTGTTTTTCATAAAGCTTCTACTCGTGAGAATTGGATCCTAATGCAAAATTACATAATTCTCTAAAACCTTAAGTAAAAGCACTAGATTGCAATGCATGATTTCTACAATGTTTTCATTACTTGAAATATGAATTAGTTACATTGTAGCTATTATCTTTTTGAATATGTTGATTCATGCTTGCCTATTTGTGATGAAATTTTTCAAATTTAAAATGCTCAAATGTGAAGAGTCTAGATATATTGTTGAAATAGTCAAACTATTACAAAAATATTAATCTTAATAACTTTGTTTTATCTTTCCGCATTCCTATTTGATCATGTATCCTTATACCATGTGTTCTCATGCTTATTTTTACATTTTGTTTTCACTTGTGCTTTGTCAAACAAAATTGCATCTCTCTTAATAAGTAGTATCACTCTTAAAATAAATTTAAAAAGCAAGTGATTACATTCCTTTGGTATAATCTTTGAATGATGTTCTTTCACACTTATCATATATTTTTTGTGCTGTGCTACTCTCTCCCTTAGCTCGATCATGACTTACTTTATGTTTACACAAAACTCTTAATCCTCTCTTAGTTATGTCCCAACTTTTGTCTTCTTTATTCTAGTTTTGTTTCACTCCACCCTCTTTGCTAATAACAAAAGCCGGAGAATAAAATGATAAATCATAATGATTAACGGAATAGGATTCACTAGATTAAGGGGGAGCATGAATCTAGTCAATGGGTGCATACACTAAGGGGTAACACATAAGTAGGGGGAGCACAATTTTAAATGACCTATAACTCTTGTTATTATCTCTATGATTGCTTAGTGTCATATATCCTTCTAAAAACACATATCTTATGTATGAATATGATTTATCTCTATTGGATTTGTTATTATCAAAAGGGGGAGATTGTTGGAACATGGTTTTCCGCATCCTTTTTATTTGAGAATAACAAATCCTACTTGTATTTGATCTTGTTTGCCATTGTTTTTTTAGCATGCAGGCTTGAAAAAATATGACACTAGGTTGCTGCTATTGGTCTCGACTTGTTCTCATGCTGAAAAGAAAGGAAGAGAGCTAACACCCGACGTTAATGCTTAACACCGGCGTTAACTTTTGTTCCCGCCAAGATGCAAAATGAATGGAGGGAAGCTGTCGTGATTGCAGGAGCAATTTAGGAATGATTTGACTCAACACCCGACGTTAATTCTTAACGCCGGCATTAGCTTTTGTTCCCTCCAAGATGCAAAATGAATGGAGGGAAGCATCCATAATTGCAGGAGCACTTTGGGAATGATTTGACTCAACGCCTGGCGTTAGAGTCAACACCAGCATTAAGGTTGCCTAAAATGAAAGTTTCCAAAGTTGAAGAATGATGTAGGAAAGGGTGTTTGGGTTCACTCACTCGTGCGCGATCGATTTGATTACTCCCAACGCTTCCTAATCTCACACAAGCATAAACGAATGCAGCCAACTCGCGGAATGATTTTTATTCACATTATTTATCACGCACGGGAAGCCACACCGCGAGGGAACGGAAGGAGGCTATGGGCCAACTTCGCTCCCGGCTAAAAGGATCCACACGATCCGGTCGAGCGGTTGTTGTTGTCTACCAAAGAGAGATCCTCCGAAAAGGTAAAGATTTCGGAAACGGAAAATCTCCCCCAACAAGAACAAAAGAGGATCGCCACTCCTCGTCGAATTAAAATGAAATCCAAGATCGAAATACAAATCCAAAATAAAGAAACTCTGCGAGAAAATCAACGATTCAAAGATCACGTCACAGATCTAGCCACCACAGAACTATCTAAGAAAGAAATCACACGAGTGGAGAGTTTGTTACCTCCTCGGAATTCAAAGATCCGATAAGTAGGAATCCTAAAGATTGTTCGTCCGCGGAGACCACCGGAGATGAGTCACTTGATGTAGAGCACGTTCGCCTTCGCCACTTCCACCACGATCAAGCCCTTTGAGCCAAATCCGAGCCAAGAGATCTCCTTCCACAAACCCTTGGGGCTGGCCGAAATTCTTTAAGAGAGTGAGGGAGAAGGTTGGCCTTGGTAGGGAGAAGTGGAGAGAAGGAGTGAGGAAGGGAGAAAGAGCCGAGAGGAGGGGAGGAGGTGGCGGTCGGCGACTAGAAGAGGAAGGGTAGGGGCGGCCTACCTTGGACGAACGTGAGAAAGAGAGGGGAAGGGAGAGGGGCGGCCACACAAGAGAGAAAGAGGGAGAGATTTAAGAGGGATTTAGGGTTCTCCAATTTCATTCATCAAAAACTAAACATAAAATAAAACATCAAGGCCTTTTATAGGCTACACCACTCCATCACCACCATTCATCCAACCCAAAATTAAGATGGCTAATTGCAGTCCATTAAAATAAAACAAAAAGCTGAAATTCAAAGTCCCAAATTAAAAGCAATGCTGAAAATAAAAATGCGTAAATAAAAATATATAATTATAAATATTATCCCAAGAGTTGGAAAATAATTTATAATCATATATTTGCATGTATCCCAAGAAGTGGAGATGCCGATGCAACATCGACGATGGTTGTCGCGGCAACGTCCGAATCCTCAAGTTGGCGGCGGCGCCCATCACAATCATCAAACTCCAAGTGGCGGATAGCTTCCGCGTCATCAGCAACGTCCTCATCCCCCACAAAGTGTGGATCCATGTGGGGGTGTTCATCAACAGGGAGATGGAGAAGGACTGAGAGGAATGGGTGGCCTCCATCAATCCTCCCCCACTTGAAAGGACTCATCACCGATGAGTCAGCATCATGGAGAACTGGAAGGATTGCAACCTTAGAATTCCTGTCAAGCACAGAGTTGGTCTTTGGGACCTTGAAAGCAGCATTAGATAACGAAGGAGAATATGCTAAAACATCAACGGACAACATACCTCCAGTGATAACCTTAGGAGAAAACAATCTACTACCCTGCTCACCTCTCAACCCAATAGAATGATTAGTAGATAGTAACGGAAGGGGGAGACAGTTTAAGTGGTGGTAGAAAGCATGACGTAAAATTTGAAACATCAAAAATAGGGGGCAAACCCCGCTGAGCAGAAACCTTCATATGAAAAGTACTCTTTCCTAAATTTAGTGAAATTCAAAAAGATTTAGCATTCAGACTCATGATGTCCTCTAAAGCGCCGGAAGGCCACCGTTCAGGGTTAGACATACCATAGCTAAATCTCCCATTTTAAGATGGGATGCTCTCTTTTGCGCGCTACACATAACGTGATAAGACCAAAATGGGTCGGCTAATGTAATATTCTAATACTTGGGTTTGTTAGGAAAATTTGGATCAATCACCAAGTTATTGATTAAATTTAAGGTCTTGTCCTCCATAGGAATGATGGTCTCACTAAATTGAATTGAAGGGTCCTTAGGTGGTAAAGGTTTTAAAATAATAATTTCGCCCTCAAATTTAAGTTCAGAAATGTTAGCACTCCTTAATTGAGTGACGTCGTGTTCATAAAGCAATGGGCGACCCCGTATAATATGGCAAGAAACCCTAGGAAGGAACTCAAACCCAAACCACTCAACAAACTCTGAAGTGATTACGGGCTCCACACCATACTTCCAATCCGGGGTTGAAGTAGTAGTGGCCCAAGTAACCTTGAATGGATCAAAGTGCAAAGGGGAAGCTAACGCCATCCGGGTGTCCACAAGCGCAGAAACTATGTCCAAACAACTACCCCTACCAAGTATCGGCCTGGACCTCTTATCTTCCCCATTAAACGCCAAAGAAAAATTACTACCCTTAGTCCCGTCATCGAAAACATGTGGAGCAAATAAGACTCATCCCTTCACCATAACTACCGCGCCATGCTCATCAATAACTCTAAACTCACCTTCAGATTTCTCGTCAACCTCCTGAATGATCTTGGGGTGTTCAACTGAAGGCATCATAAGGCTAAAGGGATCACGTAATGGTTGACTAATCGGGATAACCTCAGTCTCACATACTAAGCTAAGCGTGGTTGTTTCGGCGGGGACAATATTGTCCTTAGGAAGGCTTGGACTAACAGGGTCAGCCTTAGCTTTAACGATTAAGCTTAATGTGTTCGTTTCGGAGGGGCTAATATAGTCTATAGGCCGATTTTGACTAACCGTGACAACATCAGTCTTAACTATTACACTTAATGTTTTCTGTTCCTCAGGACTAGTTGTGCCCATGGGCTGATTTGGGTTTACAGGCTCAATATCCTCTTTCGTTACCAAACTTAGCAGTGTCGACGCGGTCGATCTACTAGTGTCCTTAGAGGGGATCGTAGGCCTTTTAGGCGGGGTGGCCTTCAGAATGATAAGCTGACCATTATGCTGGAATTCTAACGTGTTGTCATGGTCATCGTGGATGACCACATGGTCAGAAAGACATGTGCGTCCTAGCAATACATGACAATCCTTCATAGGAAGGACATCACACCAAACGTGCTCAGAATAGACTTTGATGGCGAGGGGTACCAAACATCGCCTAGACACTAAAACAGTGCTCTCGTCAGAACACACAAGCTGATAGGGATGGGGGTGCGGCTTGGTGGTCAAACACATCCTCGTGATAGCATTTTCAGAAACGACATTCATGCGGCAAATGCTGTCGACAACTAATTTGCACCACTTCTCACCGTGCTTAAATTTTTTCGAAAATCTTCTTGTTATGTCACGGTCAAACCTAAACACTCTTGCAACGGTGTCCCACCCTTTATCTAACGCTCGAGGTTCAGTGTAATAACTTTTATTAGTGCGGTGTGGCACTCCATCACGAGGAATAGTGGTTAGAGTTCGGGGGGTCTCTCTAGTCATCACGAGGAATAGTGGATCGAAAATTTTGAATTTTGAATGTGAATTTCAAAATTTTGAATTTTGAATTTCAAAAATTTGAAATTTGAATTTTGAATTTCAAAACTTTGAATTTTGAATTTGAATTTTGAATTTCAAAATTTTGAATTTTGAATTTGAATTTTGAATTTTAAAATTTTGAATTTTGAATTTGAATTGTGAATTTCAAAATTTTGAATTTTGAATTTGAATTTCAAAAATTTGAATTTGACATTCCAGAATATAAAATATATTTTTTTTCCTGTAGAAAATAGTACGCAGATTTGCAAAATTTTTTGTTTTTTAAATTTTGCTGAAAAATAAAAATTTTAAGGCCACTATTCGCAGACTAGAAATTTAGATCAAACCAAAATTTTACGAAAGATAATTTTATTCCCGCCTAATAACTAGGGTAAGTAAAATATTTTTTTTGATTTTCTTACAAAAAATAATAAGTAGAATTACCAGAATTTGTTTTTTTGAATTTCGCAAAAAAATGAGAATTTTAGGCCGCTATTCGCAGACCGACAAAATTTTATTTTTTTAAATTTTGAGCGCAAAATCGTGTGAAGATTGTGAGTGCCGGAGTTCTAAGAAAACCTAAGGAATGCGTCAATTAAGAAATTGACACAAACCTAGCTCTGATACCAAATTGATGTAGGAAAGGGTGTTTGGGTTCACTCACTCGTGCGTGATCGATTTGATTACTCCCAACGCTTCCTAATCTCACACAAGCGTGAACGAACGCAGCCGACTCGCAAAATGATTTGTATTCACGTTATTTATCACGCACGGGCAGCCACACCGTGAGGGAATGGAAGGAGGCTATGGGCCAACTTCGCTCCCGGCTAAAAGGATCCACATGATCCGGTCGAGCGGTTGTTGTTGTCTACCAAAGAGAGATCCTCCGAAAAGGTAAAGATTTCGGAAACGGAAAATCTCCCCCAACAAGAACAAAAGGGGATCGCCACTCCTCGTCGAATTAAAATGAAATTCAAGATCGAAATACAAATCCAAAATAAAGAAAATCCGCGAGAAAATCAACGATTCAAAGATCACGTCACAGATCTAGCCACCACAAAACTATCTAAGTAAGAAATCACATGAGTGGAGAGTTCGTTACCCCCTCAGAATTCGAAGATCCGATATGTAGGAATCCGAAAGATTGTTCGTCCTCGGAGACCACCAGAGATGAGTCACTTGATGTAGAGCACGTTCGCCTTCGCCACTTCCACCACGATCCAGCCCTTTGAGCAAAATCCGAGCCAAGAGATCTCCTTCCACAAACCCTTGGGGGCTGGCCGAAATTCTTCAAGAGAGTGAGGGAGATGGTTGGCCTTGGTAGGGAGAAGTTAAGAGAAGGAGTGAGGAAGGGAGAAGGAGCCGAGAGGAGGGGAGGAGGTGGCGGCCGGTGACTAGAAGAGGAAGGGTAGGGGCGGCCTACCTTGGCCGAATGTGAGAAAGAGAGGGGAAGGGAGAGGGGAGGCCACACAAGAGAGAAAGAGGGAGAGATTTAAGAGGGATTTCGGGTTCTCCAATTTCATTCATCAAAAACTAAACATAAAATAAAACAACAATGCCTTTTATAGGCTACACCACTCCATCACCACCATTCATCCAACCCAAAATTAAGATGGCTAATTGCAGTCCATCAAAATAAAACAAAAAACTGAAATTCAAAGTCCCAAATTAAAAGTAATGTTGAAAATAAAAATGCGTAAATAAAAATATATAATTTTAAATATTATCCCAAGAGTTGGAAAATATTTTATAATCATATATTTGCATGTATCCCAAGAAGTGGAGATGCCGACGCGACGTCGACGGTGGTTATCGCGGCAACGTCTGAATCCTCAAGTTGGCGGCAGCGCCCATCACAATCATCAAACTCCAAGTGGCGGACAGCTTTCGCATCATCAGCAACGTCCTCATCCCCCACAAAGTGTGGATCCATGTGGGGGTCTTCATCAACAGGGAGATGGAGAAGGACTGAGAGGAATGGGTGGCCTCCATCACAAAATATCATTCCTATTTTGAAGATCCGAGCCATCAAGTTATTTCTATACTGAGTCAATGCTCGACGTTAACTCTTAACGCCGACGTTAGCTTCCAGTCCTATAAAAAGGTGGATTTTGTCTTCTCCAACTACAGATTGTAGAGAGCCATATTCCAGCACTTCAGAAACTTTGTGAGGGCCGTATTTCCAGACCAACACATCTGCCACTCATATTTCAAAAGGAAGAATTGAAGGAGGCTTGGATCAACACGCTAACTTAATGCGAAGAACGCACTATTGGACTTCAACGATCTTCAGTTATTCTTCGGTGTCTCCTTCAGATTACCTCATAGGGAGTTTCATATTTGTCTTTTGTATTTGTCTTTTATTTTTATCTTTATAATTGGTTCGTGAATTCGCCTCGTGTTGGCGACTAGGTCTGGGTAGGACATACTGAGTAATTCGCCTCGTGTTGGCGACTAGGTCTAGGTAGTAAATCTAGGGGGTGCTCGAGGCCATTTTGGGGATAGGAAGGCTAGAGCGGCTTGAGGTCGTATTTGGGGAGAGATTGGCTAAAGCCAACCGGTTCGTGGGGATACGAGTCAGTATAGAAAATGAAAAGAATATTTCATATTTCTCCTTTGATTTCTAGCGTCATAGAAATCAGATTTTGTAATCAATTTTATAAATAATAATCATGTCTTTTCTTATTTAATAAAATTGATTTCATTTCTAATTTCATTATCTCTTTACTTTTGATTTAACTTACTTCTACCAAAATATCAAAAGTTTTCTATTAAAGTTTAAAGTTTTAAAACCCTTATTCACCCCCCTCTAAGGGCGCCTCAAGATCCATCAATCGCAACCTTCCGGCAGAATGATCAGGAGACCCTCGCAGAAGCTTGGGAAAGATTCGTGGACCTTCCGCGGAAATGTCCCCATCATGAACTTCCACCATGGAATTTGGTGGAGAACTTTTATTTTGTAATTGAGCCCAACTATAGGGTTATGATTGATGCTGCTGCCTGTGGAACCCTTCTGAATCACACTCCTGAAGAAGCACTGTAGATTCTGCAAGACACCATATCTCACAGCTCATTCTGGACTGTAGGACGAAACACCCCAAGGAACGCGAGAGGACTGTTTGATGTACGCCCATCTGGAGCACCAGCTGAGAGCATCACATTACTGAAGAAGCCTGCTTCATCATCCGCTCTAGTGATGGCAATTTCTTGTCTCGGGTGTGGGAGCCCCAGACATAATGCATATGAATGTCCCTCAGGTGAAATCTCTTCTGAACTCTCTAATCTCAATCTAAAAGAGAGTGTTAATTTTGTCCAAATTCAAAACCGTACTGCACCTTTCTCTAACACGTATAATCCGGGTGTGAGAAATCACCCCGATTTTTCTTGGAATCAAAACACTGCAGGCCAACGATGGCAACCGGGTCAGCATCAATTTGATGCTCAAGCGTCCGAAAGCCAACCGAGGTCACCTCACCCGGGTTATAACCAAGGTGCTGCGATGCAAAGGAAGAGCACATTAGAAGAGATGATGGAAAAGTTTGTAGATATGGCCCAAACAAATATGGCCAACCAATCGGCCTCGATGAGAAACTTGGAAATGCAAATGGGCCAATTGGCTCAAGTGCTTTCCGAGCGTACCCAAGGTTCTCTTCCTAGCACAATGGAGAAGAATCCCCGTGAGAAAGGAAAGATCATAACCGAGACGGATGAAGGGCAAGAGGGCGAGTTAATTGTGAATTGTCAAATTAACGGCATTGAAACCACCGCTCTGTACTGTAGGAGCCTATGTTCCGCATCTCTTTGTTTGAGAATAACAAATACCATGTTGTATTTGATCTTTTATTTTGTGTGTTTATAGTATGCAAGTTGTACAGGAATTATAGCTACACATCCCTATGAATAGTTTGATGATTGGAAATGACTATCTGGAAAGATAGTTAATGCTCGCGTTAGTAGTTAACGCCCAGCGTTATCAACCGCTGAGAAGAAAACTACTGAGACGAAACCGCTGAGACGAAACCGCTGAAACAAAACCGCTGAGAAGAAATCCGCTGAGAAGAAATTAGTTGAGAAGGCAGAGAAAATGCCAGGCGTTAGTACTTAACGTCGGCGCTAGCCGTTTGACGAACTTGGAGTTCCGTTCGACAAATTTTCCAGCGTTCGACGAAAATTTTGTTCGACGAAAATTTCGTTCGACGAAATATGAAGGCCGCTCGACGAATTTGCGCTCGACAAGCTGCGTTCGACGAATGAGAATATCCGTTCGACGAACTGAGTCTGCGTTCAACGAATTTGAAGCTCCGTTCGACGAAAGTGTTTCCGTTCGACAAAATTGTTCCGTTCAACGAAAGGTTGTTCTATCACGTTCCTGGCAGTTTTGCATGATCCTGATGGTGGCAGTTTTTCTGTTCGACGAAGGGTGTGATCGACGAAGGCGAGTTCAACGAAATCAGTTCCGTTCGACGAAATTGGTTCTGTCACGCTCTCAACTTTAAAGTACAGCCCCTCTCATTCCAAATTGACAAGAGATGATTCCAGAATTCTGATACTTTGGAGAGAGGTTCATGTGCAGCAAATTAAGAGATCTCCCTTGGGCTAACATGAAGATCTAAAGAAGATATTGAAGGAGAAGGTCTACATCGCATATTCCATACGAAGGACGATCGTTTCAAGAACGCCAACATCTACATCGACGTCGTCTTCACCTTCAGAATTTCTTGTGGAGTTTCTCTTTACTTATCTTGTAATATTTTATTTTTCCTTTTATAATTTGTGTGGAGAAATCGATCGGTGAGAACGTCGGATTCCGGGAAGGATTCCATGGGTAATTTTGCCTTGTGTTGGCGACTAGGTCCTTGTGAGGCTTAGGGGGTAATTCGCCGCCTTGTGCATGGCGACTAGGTCGAGGGTAGATCTAGGGGTGGCTAGAGGCCTCATCTGGGGATAGATATGCTTTAGACAACCGGTCCTTGGGAGAAGGACCGGTGAAACATCAAAAGTGTTTTTTTATATTTTCGCCTTGATTTCAAGCGCTATACAAATTAAACATTTGTGCATTCAATTTATAATGAAATAAAATCATGTCTCTTAATGTTCTATTCAATTGATTTTATTTCCTCTTTGAGAATGTTTTAAATTCTATTTCCATCAAAGTATTAAATTTAACATTTGTATAATTATCTTTGAAATACAATAATAATTTTCATTATCTCTGATGTTCTGGAATTGCATTTCATTTAAGATTTCATAAGTAAAATCAGTGTGGCAATCTTTTTGATCTGAAGAATATTCTCTGGAGAGCTAACGCCCAGCGTTAAGACTTAACGCCAGGCGTTAGCAACAGTTAACAAAAAGTTTGCTTCAATTATTTAAAAAGGAATCTTCAATATAATCTTATCTGGAATATTTAAATATATTTTCTTATAAAATATTTTGAAACCTCGGTTGCAAAATCTGATAAACTTAATTAATATTTAAATTCCATAAAACCCATATTCACCCCCCCCCCCTCTAAGTGCGCCGTAAGATCCAACATGTGGTATCAGAGGGAGGTTATTCCAATACGGCTTCACATCCGGGAATAATGGCGCTTCATGATCTCGCATCTTCTAGAGGGGATAATTTTTATGAAAATGAAAAATCATTATGTCCACCATTGTTTATGGGTGAAAATTATAATGGGGGGAAAACACTTATGGAAATATTTCTTAAAACTTTGGATATTGAAGTTTGGAATATTATAATTAAAATGCCCCCAAGTAGTTTAAGTAAGAATGAAATGTTTTTAAATGCCAAATCTATGAATAGTCTATATTGTGCTCTAGATCAAAATATTTATACGCTTCCTACTACTTTTGAAGTTTGGAAATTTCTTGAGAATACTTATAGTCTTCCTTCCACAGATGATGAACAAGAGGAATTCCTTATGGATCCAAGAGAAGAAATCGACGAGGACTCATTCTTGGAGGAAGATCAATCTAAGAGAGAAACAATATTGAACTCAATTGATGGAAAAACATCAAGCAAAAGAGTAGACGGAAACTATAGCAAGGTAGGAAAATCTAAATCTTCTCTTTTAGTAACTAATTCTATTTCTTCATTTCGTGTGCTTAAATTTGCTAAACGTAAAATTTCAAATTTGAAACATGCTAATTCCAAATTACGTTTAGAAAATAAAACTTTAAAAGCAAACACTAAAGTAGAATCTTGTATTGATGTTTCAAATTCTCTTTCATGCTCTTTAATTGGAAATGCTAAACCTTATTTTGATTATAATACTTTTAAAGAAGAACTCAAGGTTTTGGAAAAAGGTCTTTTAACTTCAAAAGTGCATAATGAAAAATTGATAAAAGAAAATGATAATTTAAGAGATAAGCTAGAATCATTAAAAATGTTTATTCAAAATTATTAATATAATAAAAAATCTTTTATTTCTAGTTTATCAAATTGTCAAAAGTCTAAAAGCATAACTTCATATTATAAGAGTATGTCTATAAGAAAGAGTGGAAATGAAAATCATCAAAATTAGAATCAATCATTTAAAATTTATTGTAACCCACTCTTTCAACAATCACTTCTAAAGAAAGACAATCACTCTTATAAACTCTCAAAGAATCAATTTAATAACATTCATTATGATTATTAACATCAATGTATTTTGAAAAGTAATTTGAATAAACATAAATCCCAAATGAATTATCTTTCAAACAACTATCATTCCAAAAAGATGTCAAATATTCATAATATGAATTTAAAAGAAAAACAACCAAAGTATGAATGGAGGCCCAAAATTAAAAATGAAACACTAACTCCACTTGTAAAGGCCCATTCATCATTTTCTCTCCAAAAGCCAACACGATGTATTTGGGTACCCAAAGGAACCATCACACTTGGTCCCCTTTGGATACGTAAATCTCTCATTCACTAGGAATCATCGTATTGCATGAAGTAGAAATAAATTAAAAATGAAATATCATTACTCTACTTCATAATATGCTTAATTGCTTTTTCTTTTGTTTATTTTCTTATTTTTGAGCCAACATGCTAAGGTCACTTAGATATATTATGAAATTTGACTTTTACAATTTAAGCGTAATGTTTATCAAATCAAAATTGAATTAAATTAAACATAAAGTAATATTTTTTGTGATCGATCTTTCCTTTTTCTTATGTTTCATCCTTTTTAAATCCATTGCGTATAAATGTCTTATATTATCATTATAAATTGAATTCTAAATTTGCTAAATGATATTATCAAGACTAATACAATTACTTTCAAAATTGGGTTTGAATGGACTTTAGGGGTCTTAGGCTAAAATATTAAATGCGCAACTAATTGCATATTTATCTATTTTTCGTTGCTGCATATAATAGCCCCTATATTGAAAATCATAATTGAGTAAAATTAGAATCAAATAATATAAAAAACAATGTGTTTTAAATCAAATATAGTAACTCCGTTGCTAACGCCAGGCGTTATCACTAATGCTGGCGATATCATATTTTCCTAAAAATTCTGATTTCTCTATGTATTATTTTCTGAAAAATTATTTTTCTGTGTTAAGTATCATTGTCTTCTACTTTCAGATAACAAAAACAATTTTGTTTGTCTCTTTAAAAGGATGAATATAAACTATACACACACCACCATTACCTATTAATATCATATGCTAAAGTAAATTATATCATTAAATGGATTTAAAATCAACAATTTTCGATAAAATTGTAAATCCAAAACTAATCATGCAATTATAACTCAGTTAATATGTTTAAGGCTTACACGCTTAGTATGTCCATAATCAATAAACCTATGACATGTATCTCACAATAGCGAGGGCATAGGATTGTGTGCATTAGAGACCTAACCTTTAAGTCATGTCTTGTCCTTAACCGGGGAGGGTTCCAGTGGGTCCTTAAGAGGCACTGGGGGGAAAGAGTGCTAGGTTGAGCGTCATCTTTTATATGCATATGGGATTAACACCACAACCTACGGCATGCGTGCAGCTCCTCATGCCCATCCGTCACTTAGTATGGGGCTAGAGTGTAGTCATGTTGTTGAGGTATCTTGATCTTAGATATACTTATATTATATTCATTGCATGAACATTATCTCACTCTTTATACATAAATCATGCATATTTGTTTTTGTTCTAATATTACATCTTGTGTTTGCATATTTTATTATTTTGAGCTTTAATGATTTTACAAAACACAAGTACTTGAAAAATCACCAAAACATGCTAAAAGAGCCTTCAAATCTAATCAATATACTCTGAAATTTCAACTGAAGGAAGGCCTCTTTATAATACAAATGAATTTTGAAAAACATTTTTCAAAAATTCAAGAAATGCAGTTCTGTTTTGGCGTTAAGAAGTTAACGCCTGGCGTTAGCTCCTTTGCTCCAAAGTATATTTTTTTTGTTTTGAATTATTTCTGGTATTATTTTAATATATTGTGTGTGTTTTATTTCTCTGTTTGTAAAAAGTTTTCTATCTTTTTATTCCCTTTAAAACAAAATTTTATTTCTTTTAAAAATATATATATATGTATTTTCTCATACATTATTTTTGTTTATTTCTCTGGCATAGAACATCATTTACTGAAAGGGCTATTAAAGACTTCTATGATTTCCAGAGAATATATTAAAAAAACAAATACAAAATTACAAAACAATTTCAAAGAACAAAAAATATGTTTTCTTTATGTGTGTTTATTGTTTTGTGTAAATATAAAAAATTCAAAAATTTATAAAAACTGATTGATATTCATTGTCATTGTCAAGGATGATTAATTATATCAATTAAAGATTAAATACAATGTTTAATTTAACTTTCAAGTTTCTTCAAAGACATTGTTTTGTATTTATCATGTCTTGAATATTATCTTGTTATGTGCAATGAAATTGATTGTAGATAAACATGTGTAGAAACGCTTAGCATGCCTCTAAGTATGAGTAATGTATTATGTTTGATAATGATTCATTCACTCACTTATTTTTGATAACCTACATGTGTTTACAATCTTATTCTTACATGATTGTGTAGTGTAATAACATAAATAATTAAAATGCTTAAATAGATTACCTACACAACATTGAATTGGTTATTACAATTCTTTGTCTTTCATGCACATATTCTTTAGAGAAATGTGGTTTAACAAAAATGCTATGTTTGCACATCAAGTGAATTCGGAGTCCTTAGTCACTAAACTAAAAAGCAAATAATAAATGACAAGGAAAACACCACCAAGCACTACTCACCCTCCTAATAAGTCTTAATGAGCATTGTGAGGTTGAGCACCTTGGCTAAGAATTATAAAGTGTCTTGTAGCAAACAATTTATACACCACTTCTCTTAGTACACCGGATCATAAAAAATTGAAAATAAATCTAAAAAGTATAAAAGTGATCCCCCAAGCACTACTTTGCACCCTGATAAGTCTTAATAAGCATTATGTGTGCAGAGCACCTTGGTAGTTGTACTATTTATTCATGTGCATTGAAATAGCGTGGAAGTAATATTATTTGTGTATTTTAATGTTGTGTTATTTCATTATATATGTCATGTGTTTTTGATTGATTCACTTTTATACTTTATCAAAACACTACTTTGTACACATCATTATCTTTCATTAAACTTCTACTCATGAGAATTGGATCCTAATGCTCATCTACTCAAATCTCTAAAAACTTAAGTAAATTCACTAGATAACAAAGCATGATCGCTACAATGTTTATGTTTACTTGAAATGCAATTTTTATTACATTGTAGTTTGTGTATCTTCTCTTGATATTATGAAATCATGCTTGCAATATTATCTTAATGGAATAGTATCTCTTCAATCTTTAACTCAAACATCAACTTTTCAAATTTAAAACTCATTATCCTTTGTATGATTTTATCTTCGAAAAATGATGTTTATGTTTAAGAGTGCTTATTATATTTGTCTGCTAAGTTTACCACTTATGCTCATTCATGTCTATTATTTTTAACACCATGGTTTCAACAAGTGGTATGTTAAAATAAGAATTCTTACTTTATCATTTCTGTTATGTTGCTTACTACTTTATGTTACACCATGCTTATTTTTTTTACAAGTAGTATTTAACAAACTTTTGATTGCATCTTATTTTTTCTTCTCGACATAAAATATATTACTCCTTATTATAGATACTCCCCCTAAATATAAAATTTAGGGGGAGTGCATTATAATAATATTAAAGTAATCATATAGGAGGTGCATACACTATCATATGCTCGATCATGAAAATCCTTCAATAAGTGGTTCCTTACCTATCTTAAAAGATATACACTCATCCCTACCCACTTTTGTTAATAACAAAGGGGGAGAAGAAATTGAGAAATCTAGTAAAATAGATATTTAGGGGGAGTAAATTATAAGAGAATACTTATGTAGGGAGAGGACTTCATATAGAAAGAGTATGCATTATCGCTATCAAATCTATCTTGCTTTTAACCTGTTATTCATGCATATCTTATTACCCACTTATCTATAAACACAAATGGTTTTAAGTTCACTAATTTCTCATACAGGCATTTGTTATTATCAAAGGGGGAGATTGTTGGAGCCTATGTTCCGCATCTCTTGGTTTGAGAATAACAAATACCGTGTTGTATTTGATCTTGTATTTTGTGTGTTTATAGTATGCAGGTTGTACAAAAATTATAGCTACACATCTCTATGAATAGTTTGCTGATTGGAAATGACTATCTGGAAAGATAGCTAACGCTCGCATTAGTAGTTAATGCCCAGCGTTATCAACCGCTGAGAAGAAAACCGCTGAGACGAAAACACTAAGATGAAACCGCTGAGACGAAACCGCTGAGAAGAAATCCGCTGAGAAGAAATCCATTGAGAAGGCAGAGAGAAGGCAGAGACAATGCCAGGCGTTAGTACTTAACGTCGGCGTTAGTTCTTTGACAAACTTGGAGTTCCGTTCGACGAATTTGCCTGCGTTCGACAAAAATTCTGTTCGACGAAAATTCCGTTCGATGAAATGTGAAGGCCGCTCGACGAATTTGCACTCGACAAGCTGCGTTCGACGAACGAGAATCTCTGTTCGACGAACAGAGTCTGTGTTTGATGAATTTGAAGCTCCGTTCGACGAAAGTGTTTCCATTCGATGAAATTGTTCCGTTAAACGAAAGGTTGTTCTGTCACGTTCCTTGCGGTTTGCACGATCCTGATGGTGGCAGTTTTTTCGTTCGACGAAGGGTGCGATCGACGAAGGAGAGTTCGACGAAATCATTTTCGTTCGACGAAATTGATTCTGTCACGCTCCTGACTTTATGCACGATGTCAGCAACTGTCATACACGATTCACTAACGCCGAGCGTTAGCCTTAACGACGTGTTAGCTTCCGAGGCAATTTAAAGTACAACCCCTCTCATTCCAAATTGACAAGAGATGATTCCAGAATTCTGATACTTTGGAGAGGGGTTCATGTGTAGCAAATTAAGAGATCTCCCTTGGGCTGACATGAAGATCTAAAGAAGATTTTGAAGGAGAAGGTCTACAACGCATATTCCATACGAAGGACGATCATTTCAAGAACGCCAACATTTACATCGACTTCGTCTTCACCTTCAGAATTTCTTGGGGAGTTTCTCTTTACTTATCTTGTAATCTTTTATTTTTCCTTTTGTAATTTGTGTGGAGAAAACGTTCGGTGAAAACGTCAGATTCCGGGAAGGATTCCGTGGGTAAATTTACCTTGTGTTGGCGACTAGATCCTTGTGAGGCTTATGGGGTAATTCGCCGCCTTGTGCGTGGAGACTAGGTCGAGGGTAGATCTAGGGGGTGGCTAGAGGCCTCATCTGGGGATATATAGGCAATAGCCAACCGATCCTTGGGAGAAGGATCGGTGAAACATCAAAAAGTGTTTTTACATATTTTCGCCTTGATTTCTAGCGTTATAGAAATTAAACATTTGTGTATTCAATTTATTATGAAATAAAATCATGTCTCTTAATGTTCTATTCAATTGATTTTATTTCCTCTTTGAGAATGTTTTACATTCTATTTCCATCAAAGTATTAAATTTAACATTTGTATATTTATCTTTGAAATACATTAATAATTCTCATTATTCCTGGTGTTCTGGAATTATATTTCATTTAAGATTTCATAAGTAAAATCATTGTGGCAATCTTTTTGATCTGAAGAATATTCTCTGGAGAGCTAACGCCCAGCGTTAAGACTTAACGCCAGGCGTTAGCAACAGTTAACAAAAAGTTTGCTTCAATTATTTAAAAAGGAATCTTCAATATAATCTTATCTGGAATATTTAAATATATTTTCTTATAAAATATTCTGAAACTTCAGTTGCAAAATCTGATAAACTTAATTAAGATTTAAATTCCATAAAACCCTTATTCACCCCACCCCTCTAAGGGCACCGTAAGATCCAACATGTACGACACTGGATCATCGCGCAACGTGCTTGCATTGCAAGACATTGAAAATCTAAATTTAAAAATCAATTACGATGATCAGAAGTCACTTACCCTAGCTAATGGAGTGGTGGTGGAGACGGAAGGAGAAGTTAGAGACGTCGAGGTAATCATAGATGCAACTTCAGTTATGACAAACTTCCAAGTCTTGTGCCCCATGGAAAATAACTCCAATCCTATTCTGGGTGCCCCATTCTTGAAGGAGAGTGGTGCCAACATTCACATCCCTAATGGGCGTGTAACCTTGTCACCCATGGTGACACACCACACTCGCCCATCTATGACAACTAGCGACATCATATTATTACCTATTATTACTAATAAATCTGCTAATGAGTTGAGTTTAGATGTGGAAAAGCAAGGTGAAGAAGTGAATGCTGAGGAAAAGGAGGAGGAATAGAAGATGGTAAAGAAGGAGCTGAGAAGTGAAGAAGAAACTGAGAACAAGAGCGGCGAGGGGACGAAGTCTGAAGTCACCATAGCCGGCATGGCTAAAAACATTTTGATTAACGACATAAAAGCTAAAGATAAATGTAAACAATTAAAATAGGTTAGTTGGGCAGATCTATCACCCTTAAGGGGTGGGGAAATGATGCCCTTTACTGCTCCAAAGCTGCAGAACAATGCATTTGATCGAGTTCCTATTGCTCGATGGTGCTCTCCCACTGTAGAGAGATTAAAGCAGGTCAGATTATTGCATGCAGAGCGCTTTCCAGCCCTCCGGCACGAGAAGGAAGAGGTTAGGTGCAGGGTGGAGAAATCCCCCTTGAGCCCTAAAGCCTTCACCTCCTTCCCATCATGTGTGGTTGGGGAGAATCATCACAAATCAGCCTACAACTGAGTCGTGATGAAGTCTCTGGGGTTTATGTTTCCGCAGCTTTTGTTATGCTTAATTTTATCTCTTTGTCTTTGTTTGTGTGTTTATTTTTATGATATTCTGGACAATTGCTAAGAATTATACTTGAACTCTATTGCTACACTGCTTAATATAGGTATTTGCTCCACCTTAAGGACGGTAAACAAAAATGATTATGGGAGACGACCCAATTTTGCTGTTTTTGCTTTTGTTTCTGCATGGGTGGAGATGTTGTTTTGCAGGTATGGCGACCCCGATGGTGGACACATTGAAGCTGAATTCAAGATTAACGCCAATCTTCTGGTATGCTCATTTCTGAGCATGGGGTAACCTCTCCTCCCAAATACTTTTCATGAATCTAACATTATAATCCGTGATGATTAGATTTAAGTCTGGGGAGAGTAGTTATCGTTACTCACTTGCATGTGCACATAAGCACATCATACTAGAAGTTAAAATATTATTGTTGTTTATTTTCATTCTCATAGCACACCACAACACCCACTAGAGAGCGCACTTAACCCTAGGAGCATAATGAGTCTAGTTCATTTCTTGTGTAGGATTGGGAAATTGTTGTGCTGGCTCAGGGTTGTAAGACAGAGTAAAATGTTGACTCCCGTTGTGCTCTAGTCGAGTACTCGCATCTTGCATAGATTTGTGTGTAGAATAAATTTTTCTTTATGCTCATAGTTTTGTAATTTTTCTATTTGCGTAATAATCATTTATTCTACTCAAAAGTGGTGAATCCAGTGTGAATCCGATGGTAGCGTAGGAATGTGTGTAGACGATTGTTAGGTTTGTATTGCTCGAGTCGGGTGGAAGAATTATCTTTCTCGGTGGCTAAGAACTTGCCCAAGGCGACTCTTGAAGCATTGGTACAAGTTAGTTCAGTGCGTGAGCGGGATGTAGTCCATCAGTTTGGCCAGGTTGAGCTTTTGTACCGTACCTAACGTCTGATCCTCGCTAACCCCTTTGTGCCTACCCCGTCTTTTGATTCAGCTCCACCTTTGTTTCACTTTAGATTAAAAGTCGATCCTAGTCGCACACCCAAATCTGAGCTTTAGTCTTGTTTTATTTTCATTATTGGGGTATTGTTGTAGTGATTTTTTTATAGTGGAAATTTTGGTTGTTGTTAATAAAAAAAATTGCTGAAAAAGAAAAGAAAGAATAATAAGAATGAAAAAGAAAAAAAAAGAGAAAAGATTGTTATGAAAAAGTTAAATTGAAAATTTGTGAATGTTTTGTGTTGAGAGTAGGCGGTGCGCACACCCATGTTGCAAAGTTCAAGTCTGGGGATGTGGTGCACCCGCATGTTTATTGTGTTGCGTGGATAGTTTATTTCTGTGCTTGCTCATTTGGGTTTAGGTGCTTTAAGCCTTCAAGTTTATCTTTGTACACCCTACCTTAACCCAATTAAGCCTCATTTTAACCTAAAGTCCTACTGATTTGCGCGTTGAACCAAACTGGTGTCATAGAGAGAGTGCGACCGGGTGAGCTTTGTTGGATCGGTCGGCGCCCTTAGAGGGGGGGTGAATAAGGGTTTTCAAAAACTTTATATTTTATTTAGAAAACTTTGGAATATTGCAATAAGAAGACAAGTAAAACAAAAAAGAGAGACAAGCTTTATTGATATTAAATCAGTATTACAAAACTTGATCTCAATGTCGCTAGAGATCGGAGGCGAATAATAAAAGCTCTTTTCGTTTTCTATCCCGACTTGCTTCCCCACGAACCGGTGACCCTAGCCTCCTCCTTCCCGGATTCAGCCTCAAGCCGCTCTAGCCAATCCTTCCCCTGATGTGGCCTCAAGTACCCCCTAGACCTAACCTAGATCTAGTCGCCAACACGAGGCGATTTCACTACCATTTACAAAGAAAGACAAATAAAATAATAAAAACTTCCCTTAAGATGAACTTCTGAATATGGAGGCGAAGATCCACTGTAGAATCAGTGTTTTTCGAAGCGGACTTCGTTTGGCTTCGGCGTGATGGAATCCTCCTTTAGAAGTTGGCAGAGCTTCGCCGGGACCTCAAACTTCGGCCAAGATAGGCCTCTGGAATTCTAGTACTCTCTCTCTCTGAGGTGTATGCAATTAGTGTACGAAAACAAGAGGAGAGGGGGTCCTTTTATAGCCCAAGCGCTACCGCCGGCGCTAGCTCTACCGCCGGCGCTAGCCCGGATTAAGAAACAATTTACGCGGCAGAATCTTCCATCCGCGGTAACCTATTGCTCCATGCCTCTTGTGCTCCATGCTACCGCCAGCGCTAGTAGCTACCGCCGGCGCTATCCCTGATTAAGAAACTTCTTGCGCGGTAGGATCTCTAATCCGCGGCAACGAGGCTTTCATTCCTTCTGTGTTCACCGATACCGCCGGCGTTATCCACTACCGCCAGGCGTTAGCGCCTTCCATAATAGCTCCCGGAAACGCGCTCATCAACGCTAGCGCCCGGCACTAGTTGCTACCCGCCGGCGCTAGTGAGCCTCTTCGAATTTTGGCCTCTATTTTGGGGGCAGTCATCATGTGTACTCCTTGAGTCATGTGGACCTAGTAAACCTGCACACTTTAACACACAAGATCAAATACACATAGGATTTGTTATTCTCATACCTAGGATATGCGGAAGACCATGTTCCAACAAACTCCCCCTTTTGATAATAACAAATCCATTAATGATAAATCAAAGCATTAATAGATAAGCATGATGAAACTATACTTGTGTGTGTGAGAGTGATGACTTAGGATAATTATTGATTCTAGCATGTTAGACTTGCTCCCCCTAAATACATGCTCCCCCTAAGTGAATGCTCCCCTAATATATATGCTATCAACTTAATCAATCATGTTGGGTTTGTATTTTGATAGCGGATTATATATTTATCATGTTAGTTCTCCCCCTTTTGCATTTTATCATGTTAGTTCTCCCCCTTTGTTATTAGCAAAAGTGGGTAAGGAGACAAAGCACTAAAAATGTGTAAATAAAAGATAAGGCATGATCGTGTTTTTAGGTAAATGATAAGGAGATTAGAATTGTATTTTATTGAAATAGATCAGAGTTATTACAAAATTTCAGATTTTTTAGCATAAAAGATTTTTATGTTTGAAGTAACCAATAAAAATTGTTTCCAAGGAAATCTATCACTTAATGAAAGATAGGAATTTTTAAGAATAAGTGATGATGCAAATAATACAAGATATGAAATAAGCATGAAAGCGCAAGGTAAAAAACACTTATATGGTTAAGATGCGGAAGACTTATAGCAAATAGTAATGATAATCCAAAAAAATATGAGGTAAAGATCACACAAAATGATGTTTTTGGAAATCATTGTGCAGTTTTAAATTTTAGAATAACCAAGCATGAAATAATGTTTATCAAAAAGAGATGACCACAATGTTACTTTAATTCTTAAGTTCAAAAACATACAAAAACATTGTAGAACACATGCTAGGTTATCTAGTGCATTTCAGAAAGAAAAAGTAATATAGAATTAGCATTAGGATCCAATACTCATGAGAAGAAGAGTTATCGAAGATAATGATGTGCTCATAAGTGTAAATTTGAGGAGAGTAAACAAATGTTTTAATCAAAAAATACAACTAATATGTAAAGTAAGAAGCACAATAAAACACAAATAAGATTACTTCTACACACTTTAATGCACAAAAAAACGTACAACTACCAAGGTGCTTTGCACACACAATGCTCATCAAGACTTATCAGGGTGCAAAGTAGTGCTTGGGGGATCACATATTTTATTTTGAATTTTGAGACTTGTGATCCGGTGTACTTAAGAGAAAGTGGTTTTTCTTATTTTTGAAAGAAAGAGTTGATTTGCACAAGATACTTTATTATTCTTTCCAAGGTGCTCAACCTCACAATGCTCATTAAGACTTATCAGGAGGTTCAAGTAGTGCTTGGTGGAGTTATCTTTGTCATTTATTTTATAATTTTGTTTTGTACAAAGTTCTCCGAATACACTTGTTTTGCAAATCAATAGATTTTATGAGAAAAAATATAACAACTTTTCTTAATGTTTAAGAGTGCAAAAGAAGGAGTGTAGGTAAGATACTTGTGCAATTTTAATTTATTTGTACTAATACAAAACATACACAAGCATTCTTAGATTAAATGCATATGTAGACAATGCCAAAAAAAAAGGTGAGTGAATAAATATCATTATCAACCATAAAGCATTTCTCATACTTAGAGGCATGCTAAGCTTGATCCTACACAACTTTTAAACTATAATTGATGAACATTCGAATAGATATATCAAAGCATGAAGAAAGACAATGTCCAAAGTAGTTTGAAGAGAAAAATTGTAACATTGTAGAATTTCTAAATAGTAGATTAAATCATGCTTGATTTTACAAGAAAAAATCATAGAGTTTCTTTTGATAGTTTTAAAGTTTTATATTTTTGTATTTGGTTTTAGCAAATAAAAGCAGATTTTTGTAATTTTTGCTTTTGTAATTTTTTTTTTATTTTTGTAAAAAGATGAACTTTAAACAAAGTAAACAACAAAAGCAAACAAAGGAAAAAAAATTTTTTTTTTTTGTAATTTGTTTTTCTACTTTTGTATTTGATTTTTCAAAAAGAAAAGAAAAACAGATGTGCAAAAACTAAATAGTACATATAGATCAAAATATTTTTAGGATTTTTTTAGAAATTTTAAGAACACAGAAATTCGAACCTCGACACTAGCGCCGGCGCTAGCGCTAGCGCGGGAAACAGTAAGTGTTTTTTTAGGGTTTTGAAAATTTTGATGTTGTAAGTTGATTAGGTGTCCCAATAGTAGTTCTATGCTGAATTTGCAGAATTTTTGGAAATGTTTTTGATGGTTAAAGATGAAGATAATTGCATTAGTAGGCATGTTTTAACTTGAAAGATCTAGGACACCTAATTCAAGTCGTAAAAAATGAAATCGTGCATCGGGAAGAGGTTTAGTGAATATGTCAGCGAGTTGAGAGTCTGCCCAATGAAGCTTACTTTTATGTTTTCTTTTTTAATGTGATCCCTAATGAAATGATGACGAACGTCGATGTGTTTGGATCTAGAATGGTGTACAGGATTATATGTGAGGTCTATTGCACTTTTGTTGTCACATTTAAGATCTATGTTTTTGAGATGAAATCCAAAGTCCTCTAGTATTTGGCTCATCCATAATGCTTGTGCACAACAACTACCAAGTGCGATATATTCGGCCTCCGTGGTGGAGAGTGCAACCGAAGATTGTTTTCTACTAGACCAGGCAACTAAAGAGGGTCCTAAAAAATGACACGTACCGCTAATGCTTTTTCTATCTAGTGAACACCTAGCGTAGTCCGAATTGGAATAGTCATGGAGTGTGAAAGAGTCATTATGTGGGTACCATAATCCTAATTTAGATGACCCAATTAGATAACGAAAAATATGTTTTACCACTTTTAAATGAGATTCATTTGGATCGGCTTGAAAGCGAGCACATAAACATACGACAAACATAATATCTGGTCTAGATGCACTTAAATAAAGAAGAGAACCTATCATTCCTCTATATAGTGTTTGATCAATAGAAATTCCAGATTCATCTTTTCCTAGTTTTAAGGAAGCACTCATAGGAGTAGAGGCTTGTTTAAGATTTTCAAATCCAAATCGTTTAAGCATATCGTGAACATATTTTGATTGACAAATAAAAATACCATCAGTTCTTTGTGAAATTTGAAAACCAAGAAAATATGATAGTTCTCCTACAAGACTCATTTCAAATTCATTTTTCATTATTAAGACTACTTCATTACACAACTCTTCATTAGTGGCTCCAAAAATGATGTCATCAACATATATTTGTAGAATAATTAATTCATTATTTTTACGCTTAATGAAGAGTGTGTTGTCTGCACTTCCCATAACATAACCGTGCTCTAACAAAAATGATGTAAGACGATCATACGAGGCACGGGGCGCTTGTTTTAAACCATAAAGCGCTTTTTCTAATTTGTAAACATGATTTGGAAATCTTTCATTTATGAAAATGGGGGGTTGTTCTACATAAACTTCTTCTTTAATGAACCCGTTTAAAAAAGCACTTTTAACATCCATTTGAAATAATTTTATTCTTTTAAAACTCGCAAATGCCAAAAATATTCGTATAGATTCTAAGCGAGCTACGGGTGCAAAAGTTTCTTCAAAATCTACCCCCTCGATTTGTGAATAGCCTTGAGCAACTAAGCGTGTTTTATTTCTTACAATCCTAGATTCACCATCTAGCTTATTTTTAAAAATCCATTTTACGCCAATAATTGGATGATTAGATGGTCTTTCTACTAAATTCCAAACTTTATTTCTTTCAAATTGTCCTAACTCTTCATTCATTGCCAAAAACCAAAATTCGTCATTTAAAGCGGTGGAAACGTTTTTAGGTTCAATTTCAGACACAAAGCAAATACTTGAAAATGTTTCATGAAGAGAGGACCGAGTTCTTACCCCAGTAGAATGTTCCCCAATGACTAGCTCCTTTGGATGATTTTTGGAGAAGTTTAGAATGCTTGGAGGTACATATTCATCTTCTTTTGGCTTCTCCTCCTATTCTTTGGACGGTTCTTCTTCGTCGTGCTCCAAGGATGGCAAAGGTTCATCATCGGTACCTGTAGGGAGCTTTTCTGCACATGGAACAAACTCATCAAATCTGACATTAATTGACTCTTCAACCTTGCTTGATCTTTTATTAAATATTCTATATGCTTTACTAGTTGAAGAATAACCAAGAAATATTCCTTCATCGCATTTTTCGTCAAATTTTCCTAAAGAATCTTTTGTATTAAGAATGAAGCATTTACATCCAAATACTCTAAAATACGATACGTGAGGTTTCTTTTGATAGTAGAGTTCATATGGTGTGAGAGTTAATGATGGGCGAAGCATAACTCTATTCATTACATAGCATGCAGTGCTTACAACTTCTGCCCAAAAATACTTAGGTAATTTATATTCAGATAGCATTGTGCGTACAAGTTCTTGTATTGTCCTATTATTCCGTTCTACAACACCGTTTTGTTGAGGTGTGCGTGGAGCAGAGAACTCATGCTTTATACCTAACATGTCACAAAAAGATTTAAAATTTTCATTTTCAAATTCACCTCCATGATCTGAGCGAATGCATTTTATTTTTAAATCTAATTCATTTTGAATGCGAGTACATAATTTTGAAAATTCGCAAAACGCATCAGATTTGGAGGAGAGAAATAAAGTCCAACAATATCTAGAATAGTCATCTATGAGAACATAAGTGTATAATCTACCACAAAGACTCGCAGTGTTAACGGGACCAAAAAGATCCATATGAATTAATTGCAGAGGTTTTGATGTAGAAATTTCATTTTTGCTTTTAAAAGATGACTTAGTAAATTTGCCTTTTTGGCATGGAGGGCATAATGAAGATAAATTTCCATTTAACTTAGGCAATCCTCTAATCAATTCTCTTATTGCTAGTTTTAAGATGAGCTTTGTACTAGCGTGGCCTAAGCGTCTATGCCATAATTCTAATTCATCATTTTTCGTTATTGTTGAAACCAGTTTCTCGGTCTCTCGTAGAGCTCAGGGCCCTCACCGAGATGAGGGGCAGCTAGTCCTTACTAATACCTCGAGGAGGGTAGGCGGAAGATTAGGAAACTGACTAAGACCTTGGTCACAGCGAGGAGGTCCCTCCACTAACCCGGAAGATCGTTGAGCGCTTCCCCTCCCAAGCCAAAGCTGAGACTCGGGCACTTGGAGAGCTCTGGAAATGCTAACCAAAGGAAGCCTAAGGAGAGGGAAGCTGAAGTGAGATCCTCTCCAAAGGTGCCCTTGAGGTCTTATTTATAGATTTTCTGATTTGGCCTGCAAATAGCAGGATTCCGCCTCTTGATTTTACTATCCGCACCTCAAATGGGTATGCTAACAGCCAAACTCCGCTATTTGGAGAGGCTAAAGGCAGAGCACCAAGGGTGACAGGGTAATTTGGCTGATCCCGATGACTCTGGAAGGGATCTGACTCGCTCGTCTTCTCGCGACCCATCGGTGAGTTCTTGACCCGCTCGCCTCCTTGCGAGCACTCGGCGGGTTCTTGACTCGCTCGCCTCCTTGCGAGCACTCGGCGGGTTCTTGACTCGCTCGCTTCCTAGCGAGCACTTGGCGAGTTCTTGACTCACCGGCCCCTCTGGCTCGCTCGCCTTATGTTGCCCATCCTCTAGGCGAATATCGGGGTTGTACACAATCCCCGCTCTTCGCGAGGCTTTTTAGGCTCGCGAAGAATCATCCAACCCTTGATATTCGTCGGCCCCTTGGTGACGTGGCGAGAATCTTTCGGTGGGTCCCATGCCCACCACTATAAATACCACTCTCCTTGGCCGTCATTCGAACTTTTCATTTTTCACTGGCTTTTCTTACTCGCCGCGGGCCCCAACGCGATGTCGAAAAAGGACGAGATGCTGGCCCGCCTAAAGGCTTCGCAGGCGGCCCAGAAGGGGAAGACCGCTGTCATCGCCTCCTGGAATTCTCCGTGATGCTCTCCGCCTCCCCCGTCCCTAAGGACGGCAAAGGCCGTCCGGCGCCCGGCTGGTGGGGGTGGGCCTTCCTCTTCGCTGCACTCTCCGGATGACGAGCGCGCCTCTCAGGTATTACCGCCCAGTTGCTTATTTGGTGCTCTTCCTTTTCGTGCTTATTTATCATATTCGCAGAATGATCCTCCGGGCGAGAGCGAATCGGGAAGGCCGAACACGGAGATCTATCTCTCCTCTACGGGTGGGGGTGACGTTCTTCTTGCGGATACGAGGGCCGTTGATAGACAGGAATCGCCTTCGCAATGAGGTGAGCGAACTACCTCGTTTTCCCTTACGTTCCTTGACTCGCTAAGTCGTACTTACTTTTCATGCAGCGTCTTCCCTTGCGGCACCAGAGGATCAAGTTCCTCCTCCAGCGACTCGCCCCTCATGCCGAATCAAAATATCTCCACTCCTAGATTCGGCGTCCTGGGTCAGAGGAGCCCAGGAGGGACGTTGATTGCCGAGCCTAGACTTGGCTTTAGACCCGCGCTCGCCCCTGGTCTGGGTAAGGCCCTCACCGCTGCCTTTATTGAGGCATTCCGGGGTCAGCCGGGCACCTCCCGCCAGCGGCCCAGTACTCCAATTCCTCCACTAGGTTAGACTGTTGTCACTGAGTGTTGCTCTTCACTTTGTCGCTGATTCCTGCTTCGCAGGTAACCCGACGACCCCTCTCTCCGAGTCAGAGTCTGGAGCGCTGGAGATGTCTCCACCCCCTTCGCCGAGCCAGGTTGCTGACTTTTTGGGGTATCCCAGCGATCCGGAGCGAATGAAGAGGCGGGTCACGGAGATATTTCAGAAGCATACCATCCTGCTAAGGGATCTACACGAGCAGAATCGGCTAGACCGGCTCGCCAATGAAGAAAGGTTCGCCGCGATGGAGGACGCGAACGCGCGCGTTCTCGCTGAGATACGACCGACCGATCAGGGCGACGCGACCTCCCCCGGGGTGTATATTGCTCGCATCGATGACTACATGCGGCTTACGAGCCAGGCGAACCGGTCACTCCGCGAGTATCACTACCCGCGAGTCCCCCCTCGCTCCGGTGTCCGGGGTCACGGTCGCTGGAAGTGGTTGCGATATTGAGGATCTTCGTATTGCTTTTTTATTGTTTTTCTTTCCCCCTCCTCTTCGTTAGGAGGGGTCGCGAACAATCTTTATGAGTCTGTAATAACAGTACTTTGACTCGCTTGCGAGCCTCTTATTTTTTTGCTTTTTATCTCGTTCTTTTTCTCTGCTTGGTTTGCTATCGTGTGAATTACATCTCTATTATTCGCACTCGCGCACCTCCCTTGCTTTTTCCCTTTATGATTCATTGTTTTTAGTGTTAGCTCGCCAATGGGGAAAAGCTTTTAACAGGTTGTTGACTCGCTGGGAGCGGATTGGACCCCTGGAGGCGGGAGAGTACCGCGCGGATCCGCTATCCACAGATAACGACGCTTCAGCTTCTTCCCGCTTTCCTTATTCCTATAAATAACCGTTTTTCTTTTCAACCACCGCATTTACTGTTTCCTCCTCGCGCTCTTTCTCCTTCTGTTTCTCTCGCAGATTTTAGCTCGTCTTTGCGACCTTTGTGACTCGGCGGATCATACACTATGGTTGGCGAGGCGGAAACAGAGGGGCGAGCCAAGTGCGCCAAGGCCTTCCTCGACGGCATTTTCTAGTACGCCAACCTCACGAAGGAGGAATATCGGGCCGCCGCTGACCAGTTCATCCACTCCGATTTCGTGGCTCGCTGCCCTACCGATAGGGATTCCCTCAGCGACCCGCACCCGGACGAGCTCGCAATTCCTGTCACCCATTTCGAAAATGGGTTTCGACTCCCTCTCTGGCCGGAAGTGCGCCAGGTATTATTTCCTTCTCATCCCTGGCTTTCCTGAATTGCTTTGCGAACGGCGCTTAAAGTTTGTCGACTTTTCCAGGTGCTAAAGTACTTCGACGTCTTGCCGAGCCAGCTAACGCTGAACGCGATCGTCGTGGTGGTCGCGTTCGCCAGTTACCTCAGGGCGGAGAGGATCGAGTTCAGCCTGCTCGTCTTCCGCAAGATCTTCTCATTACACGCGAACATGGACGGAACGGCTCACTTTGCGAGCCAGCATGTTACCGTCTGCAAGACGGTGAACAAAACTCATTACTGGACGCAGAAGTTCATCTTAGTGAAGGGTCCCTTCGGCAACATCTCTTACACCCCTATCCAGCGAGATGAGGCTGCCTACCGCCCTCCGATCTCGCTAGGTGGTTGCGACGCGGCACTGTACCAGTTCCTCAAAGGAAAAAACTTCGAAGTCGCCTTCCTCCGAGAGCGAGTGGACCTCCTGCAACCCGTCCCTCCGGGAGAAGGTTTGACTCGAACTCGTCAACTTTCTTAATCCTCTTTCTTTTAATCGTCTAACGCTCCTCGTTATCTTTGTAGGAGAACGCGATCTTCCACTCAATCCGCCTCATGCGCCTCCCTCTTCTCTTTCTCCCGGCTCGCTCGCGCGCGTGCCCGCTGAGGCCTGCCGCGACATCCCGAGCTCTTCATCGAGAAAGAAGCGTCCTCCCCCCCAACGCCGGCCTACTTCGCAGGGGGAGGGGAAGAAGGCCCGGAAGACTCCCTCTGCTGCCAAGGCGGAGGAGGTCGTGGACCTGTCTGACCCTGACCTCTCCTCTCCTTCTGTGGATCAGGAGCTCGCCAAAGAGGGGGGCGAGCCAGGGAAGACTGTTGCCCGGCCCAAGCCGTCGAGCCATACTAATTTCGGGCTCGGCATGAAGCTGGTGGACGCGGTCGGTGAGCCGGTGCTCGCGTGGGACCCTGACCAGAATAAGATCGCCTGCTCCCCTCTTGGGTAGAGGATGGTAAGGCCGGGGGCGAGGCGTTCGCGCTCGCCTTTGGTCTCTATGGTCGCGAGGACGCCTCCCTTTTTCGATCCTTCATGCCGAGGGGGGGTCGTGTACGAGGCGATGTGAGCCCAGTTCCGGGCGATGGAGCTAACTCACATGGTGGGTCGTCGGTACCTCACGGCGGATAGGGAGATCAAGGAGCTCAAAGTCGAGCTTCAGAAGTCCGCGGATGAAGTCACGGAGCTTAAGGGGAAAGAGGCCTTGTCAGAGGGCCTCCTCGCCAGCCTTCAAGGCGGGCTGGTAAGTGTTGCTCGGTGGAAGTCTCTTCCAGTTTGGCTTCGTTCTCCTCTCGCTAACCCGCCTCTTGCAGGATGCCGAGTCCGTCAGTCAGCTCCACGCGCGGATTGCTGACTTGGAGTTGGAGAACACTTGTATCAAGGCCCAGGTCCACGACCTGGCCTCGGTAGTGCTACCTCCCCCTCCTCTGCGAGCTGGGACTCGCGGTCAGTCGCTGAAAGAGAAGGAAGCCGACCGCAAGAGGTCAATGGAGATCGCGGAGCTTGTCCTTGACATTCTCAAGGGAGCGGGCATGATCATCCCCGATGTCATGGAGTTCACCGCGGAGCAAGTCGTTCCCGACTTGTTCGCTCCCATCTCCAAGGTGGAGGGTCGAGAGAGCGATTGAAGAGCTGCCCGGCGAGCCGCCTTGATTTTTCTTCTTGTTAATGATGTAAAAGTTTTCCTTTCTTTTTGTTTCCGGCGAGACCGCCGCCGAATTGTAATCTTTTGTGAGGAATGAAAGGGAACGTTTCATCAATCTTTTTCTGTGTTATGTTTTGTTCATGGTTCGCACGCAATCTTTTCCGTTGTGCCTGTGAGGCCCCTATCTTTTTATGTTCGTGTATGTGGATCTTCATTTAGCGCTCGCGCTAGCCCCTATTTTGTTGGCGGCCTTTCCTCGTTGTGATATATCTGGGTCGCTCTCGCCTACCTCATTCGCACTTACCACTGGCGAGTCCCCGCGGATATCCGCGGTTCGTCGCGAGGACAGACTCCTCCCGGGTTATTTTCCTTATTCGCTTCGATACCTTTTGCAAGTGACCTTGCGAGCCATCGACTCCATTACCCTGTCGCGAATGATCCTCGTGCATGAGCGGACCTCTGGTCTCTCCTTGCCCGGGTCTTGGGGTCGCTCGTGAGCTAGAATCCCCTGGCATGAGTATCTTGTCTTACCTGTCCAACCCACGTACGACTTTGCCGGCTTCTCCAGAGATCAACCTGAACCCCCCGTCAAGTGAGAGCCCGGGAGCGGAATCGATCCGGGGCATTCTAGCACCAATATTTGTCACCATGCCAGCCTCTCTAGAGATCAACCTGAACCCCCCGTCTAGTGAGAGCCCGGGAGCGGAATCGATCTGGGGCATTCCAGCACCAACACTTGTTACCTCGCCAGCCTCTCCAGAGATCAAACTGAACCCCCCGTCTAGTGAGAGCCCGGGAGCGGAATCGATCTGGGGCATTCCAGCACCAACACTTGTTACCTTGCTAGCCTCTCCAGAGATCAACCTGAACCCCCCGTCTAGTGAGAGCCCGAGAGCGGAATCGATCTGGGGCATTCCAGCACCAACACTTGTTACCTTGCCAGCCTCTCCAGAGATCAACCTGAACCCCCCGTCTAGTGAGAGCCCGAGAGCGGAATCGATCTGGGGCATTCCAGCACCAACACTTGTTACCTTGCCAGCCTCTCTAGAGATCAACCTGAACCCCCCGTCTAGTGAGAGCCCGGGAGCGGAATCGATCTGGGGCATTCCAGCACCAACACTTGTTACCTTGCCAGCCTCTCCAGAGATCAACCTGAACCCCACGTCTAGTGAGAGCCCGGGAGCAGAATTGATCTGGGGCATTCCAGCACCAACACTTGTTACCTTGCCAGCCTCTCCAGAGATCAACCTGAACCACCCGTCTAGTGAGAGCCCAGGAGCGGAATCGATCTGGGGCATTCCAACACCAACACTTGTTACCTTGCCAGCCTCTCCAGAGATCAACCTGAACCCCCCGTCTAGTGAGAGCCCGGGAGCGGAATCGATCTGGGGCATTCCAGCACCAACACTTGTTACCTTGCCAGCCTCTCCAGAGATCAACCTGAACCCCCCCCCCCCCCCCCCCCCCCGTCTATTGAGAGCCTGAGAGCGGAATCGATCTGGGGCATTCCAGCACCAACACTTGTTACCTTGCCAGCCTCTCCAGAGATCAACCTGAACCCTCCGTCTAGTGAGAGCTCGGGAGCGGAATCGATCTGGGGCATTCCAGCACCAACACTTGTTACCTTGCCAGCCTCTCCAGAGATCAACCTGAACCACCCGTCTAGTGAGAGCCCGGGAGCGGAATCGATCTGGGGCATTCCAGCACCAACACTTGTTACCTTGCCAGCCTCTCCAAAGATCAACCTGAACCCCCCGTCTAGTGAGAGCCCAGGAGCGGAATCGATCTGGGGCATTCCAGCACCATCATACCCAACCTTTGTCACATCGGCATGACAGTAGTAATAAGCGTCATAGGAAAGGAGTAAGACGTTAATTAAACAACATAATAAAGCACTCAAGGGTAAAACCTTTTCAAATCATCCCCACTTCGGGCTCGGTCGAGGGGTACCCCTTCCACATTCTGGAGATGATACCCTCCCGACTTGAGCACCCTGCTTACAATATATGGACCCTCCCAGTTGGGGTTAAGCTTACCCACCATGGCCCCTCTGCCGGCCGCATCGACCTTCTTCAGGACTAGATCTCCTATCTGAAAGTGTTTTATCCGGATATGTTTGTCAAAATATCGGGCCATCCGCCGCGTGACCTCTTCCTGCCTGATGGTGGCCAAGTCCCGGAGTTCTTCCAGCAGGTCCAAGGACAGCCTCTGCTTTGCATTGTTACCTTCTAGCCACTCTTCATCCCCCTCGCTCGCAGCGATCACCCGGGGGGTCTTTACCTCAAACTCTATGGGGAGAACGGCCTCGGACCCGTTAGAGAGCTTGAATGGAGTCTCCCCGGTGGCGGTATTCAGAGTAGTCCTCATGGCCCAGAGGACGGAGGGTAGCTGTTCCACCCAGTTTCCCCGAAGGTTCTCCACTTTCTTTTTTAATAGGTTAACGATTATTTTGTTCGCCGCCTCCACCTGCCCATTGCTCCTCGGGTGGTGGACCGATGCGAACCTGAGGTCAATGCCGAGCTGAGCGCAGAAGCCAACAAACTCTTCACTAGCAAATTGCGGCCCATTGTCCGTCACTATAGCTAGAGGGAGTCTGTGCCTTCAAATTATCTCCCCCCACACAAAATTCCTTACAACCTGAGAGGTTACCTTAGCAAGTGCTTTCACCTCTACCCACTTGGAGAAGTAGTCGATCATGACCAGTAGGAACTTCCTCTGGCCGCTGGCTTGGGGAAAGGGACCGACCAGGTCCAGCCCCCATATGGCGAAGGGCCAGGGAGCCGTGATGGTCCGGAGTCTTTGAGCTGGGAGGAGCTGGAGCGGAGCATAGAGCTGGCATTTGGGACACTTTCTTGCGAGCTCTGCCGCATCCTTGCTGAGAGTGGGCCAGAAGTAGCCTTGCCTCAATACCCTCCCTTCCAGGGTTCGACTCCCGGAGTGACTGCCGCACTCCCCGGAGTGGACTTCTTCCAGCACTCTCAGGACCTCCTCCTCGGAGACACAACGGGCCAGGAGTCCCGAGAGGGTCTTTCTATATAGCCCCCCTGCATGCAAGGAGTAATAGGCTGACTTATACCTGAAGCGCCTCTTGTACACTTCCTCTCCAGGGAACTGCCCGGAGGATAGGAAGGTGATGATTGGATCCATCCACGAGGCTTGTTGATCCACCTCCATCAATTCTCCTTCCTCGATGGAGGGCCGGAAGAGTTCCGAAGTCGTCCCTCCCGCTCGGGGACCAAACTTGGCTAGGAGGTCCGCCTGGGTGCTCTCCTCCCTCGGCACGTGCTTGATGGAGAAGGTGCGGAACTGCCCGATGACCCCCTTAACCTTTTCCAGGTATAGTAAGAGGGTCGGGCCTTTGCTTCAAATTCCCCCTTGATCTGGCATGCTACCACCATGGAGTCCGTGGAGACCTCCACGTCCTGCACACCCAGTTCCCGGGCCAGCCGAAGGCCCGCTATCACTGCTTCGTACTCAGCCTGGTTATTGGTAATTGGGAAAAGGATGATTAAGGCTTGCTCAATCCGAGTCCCCTGAGGACTTACCAGGACTATTCCCCCTCCATAGGAGTATTTTCCTGACGCTCCGTCCACCAACATCTTCCATTCCTATGGGGGAGGTGGCTCGTGCTCCCCCACTTCAGAAATTTGGTCACGCAAGGTCGAACGCATGGCCGTGCGTGAACCATGCGATATTAATCAAAAGGAAATGTTAGGAAGACGACCCAGAGCGCCCATTCATTTTACTCACGCACGGTTGAAGCCGATTGTGCGTAAAAACGCACGACCAAATTCAGAATACTACTTTGGGCCATAGATGAGAGTGCACGACCTCATCCGACCATGCGTCAAGAAAACGCACGACCGTGCGATCCATGCAGACATCAAATCTGGGCAAAATGGATGTTCTACCCACCTGCACAGCACCAAACAGCATTCACACAGCTGGGAATACCCTTCCAACTCAATCCAAATACAGAAAAAGGGTTGGGGAGCATCATGTGCTAACCCCCAACAAACAAAGCGCGCAATTGCACACCAAAATGGGCATAAATGTGCAATTCATGAAGAAATGTGATTTAAAGAAATATGAGTGAATGCATGATGAAAGTGAAGTGTATGTGCGTGAAAACAAGCCCAGATGAGTCTGAAAAACCCTATATAAACTGGACTCATCAGCATCTTGGCATGTGGTGAGGTTTTTCTTAGTCCAGAGTTGAGCCTGGAGCACTTATTGTCCATTAGCCTTGTTTGCTTTTTATTGTCTAAATGACCTTCCCTGCAAAACAGATTTAATATCCCTTAGGAGCCCAAGGTGACTTGGGTCCTAGGTTCTTGTTAGTATAATTTGGAATTCTTCTAGTCACCCCAGCCCTTCCAGGAGGTCTCTCCTTTGCACTAGGCACACTAGGGTTGTGCCAACAGTCAATGTCAAAGGGTCCCACTTTACCGCAACACAAACATTCATGGATGTTGTACCTTCTTTTCTGAACAATTTTTGAAGTGGGTGGAGAATCACAAGGCTTATGTTCAGTAGAGAAGGCAACAACATTCTTCCTATCTCTCTCAGCCAAGAGCTGACTAGCTGCTCTAGTATAATTATTTCTTCTTGACTTTATCTGTTGGTCAGCAACAGATGTCAGCTTGGTAGCTGACATGGTGTTGATGGCATCAGATATGATCAAGTGAGAGTTGAATATACTGGTGCTACCAGCCTGCTTTTTATCTGGAAGAGATTGGGAAGGTGTTGCTCCTTTACCTTTGAGTGTGGGGGCTGAGGCACCAAACACAAATGGTCCATGATGGGCCATTTGGATTTCCTCATGGGGAGCCTTCAATGCACTCAACCCCATGCCTTTTCTCCTCCCATAGTTAGGAGCATTTCCCAAGCTATTGGAGCTTTCATTCATCCAGTGACCATAGACACTGTCTTGGTCATACTTGTTAGAGGGAAGTACTACCTTCTGAAAGGTGGTATGAAGCTCAGCTTCAGTTTTCCCCTTTTCTCCGTTCCCAACACCTATTGCCCTTTCCTTGAAACCCAATCCCCTCTTATTTGCATAGGAGGAGAAGGTGTCAATGATGGGCAGTATAGTTTTGGGCTTAGAGAATTGAGCCACTAAGCTTCACCTTAAGAAGATCATTCTCAAGTTTCCTGATGAGTTCTTCTCTTTGGTTTCTTTCATCAAGAAGCTTGACTATGATCTTTTTGAGCTCACAGGAATTGGTGCCCCCATTATGGGACATACCCATTTCCTCATTCATCTCAGCCTTAATGGGTCTGAGTGATTCTAGCTCCTTAGCTTGCTTCGTAACAAGCCTCTTGCACTTTCTCAGAGCAGCCAAGAGATCACCAAACTATTCTATTAGATCAGCATGGTTATTATTGTTGCATGATGAGCAGTCTTCTGCATCATTTTCAGAGAATGAGCAATCATCTGATGCACTTTTGGTCTTCTTAATTGAAGCAGGTAGTAAAGATGTGTGAGTGATGCATACCTTAACATGATGTGATTCATCATGATTTTCTTCATCTGATAGAGCCATCAATCCAAAGACTTCCTCATCCTCAGAGTCACAGTCTGTGAGAGTCAAAGGTGCTCTGATGCATACTTCCTTTGACCCTTCCATGAGGACTCCTAGGGAGTCCCACATGTCCTTTGTTGTTGAGAAATGAGTCAGCTTCTGGAGTGTTGGTACATCTACTGCACCTGCTAGAATACTTTTGGCTTCTTTGTCTAAGCTGGCTAGAAGTATCTCATCTTCTATCATAGTCATGGGGGTATATGGTCCTTATTGAACAATTTAAAATATTCTGGGATCCATTGCCTCCTTGTATATTTTAGCTCTTACTTTCCAAAGGGAAAGTTCTCTCTAGAACAGATAGATATGCTTGATTCCATAGCTATGATGAATGGACACCCACGGGCAGATCTGTTCAAGCTGTTATGCTTTTCTTTGAACAACCTGACATTGATACCACTTGTTAGTTATTGGGTGTCAACTTATCACCTAGAGGGGGGGGGGGGGGGGGGGGGTAAATAGGTTTCTCAAATAATTTTATCCCCTTTAGGTGTTCTTGTTTTCTGGTTAATAGATCTATAGATTAGTAAAGCACAGCACAGAAAACACACAAGAACTTATAGAGGTTCCTCAAGACAGGGTGTCTTGAGTAGTCCTCTTTCCCTCTGTGCCTACCTAGCATTATGTTAGGCTCGGCAAACTCCGCCAATGTCTCTGCCCCGCAAGCCTTACACCTCAGACCCGCAAGTACCTGTAGCCTAGGCTCGCAAGCCCCTCCACTGCACCCTAGCCCGCAAGCTCGAGACGTTTGGACCCGCAAGTCCCTGCAGCCTAGGCCCGCAAGCCACTTCACTGCACCCGAGCCCGCAAGCTCGACACGTTCGGACCCGCAAGTCCCTGCAGCCTAGGCCTGCAAGCCCCTTCACTGCACCCATGCCCGCAAGCTCGAAACTCAGCCCCTCAAGCCCTTTACAGCATAGACCCACAAGTCTTGCGTACAGCCTAGGCCCACAAGCCCCTTCACTGCACCCGAGCCCGCAAGCTCTACACATTCCGACCCGCAAGTCCTCTGCCCTAGCCCTCAAGTCTCACAGATCTCAAGACCTCAATCTTGACACTCTGATCTGTAAACAGATCTTACACGTTCTTGGCCCGCAAGCCTTACAAGAGATTACGTTAATGAAACCTGTTTCTTCTTCCTGATGGAGATCGACTTTTTATCTTGAAGAAGATGCTTCTGATTTTGAATCTGATCGACACAAATCTTCTTCAAGCTTTCTTTCTCTTGCCTGATGTTGACTGGCTATCTTTCTTGAATGATTCTTAGCAGTCGATGAGACTTGACTGCAACTTGAAGAACACAGTATGATCGTTTTGTTCTTCCCTTCTTTCTTTCTTCACCGATGCTTGTACTGTAGTATTGCTAGGCGGGATTCTTTTTCGTTTTTCTCTCCCCCTTTATTCTAGGGCATCACCGTTCCCTTTTATAGGATGGATGAGCTACTTAACGGTCACATATGATGTCCTTTACTGTCAGACGCCCATCCCTCAAGAGCATGCGCTGATTGGACAATCAGGCGGCGGCATTAAATGCTGACAGCACGTCTGGCAATATTTGAATCTGTCTCGATGATATTTCCATTATTACGACGACATGAATAATATCTCGATGACAGGACATTGTCGATGCTTTGAACTAGTCTCTTCTTCAACTCTTCATCAGATAGTGATATCTTCGACGATACTGGACATCTCTTCTGTACTCGAGCTTATGATGACACGAAGTCATCCAACTGATGTTGTCGCGATCTTCTTGTCTGCTTGATATCGCTGTAACAACGTTATCTTGTCGACGACATAAGCGATATCATATCGAGAGACCATAATTTACCAACTGCTTGTCTTCAGCAGACCTTCTTCAGTCTTCTCGACGTCACGCCTTCATTACAACGATGTCCATCGCCATCAGTCACACTTAGCCTTTCCGATGACAAGGCTTCTTGTCGACCACATCTTAGAGTCTTCTTCTTCATCTTCAACTTTATGATATCGTCGTGTAGATGTCACAACGATATCACCATTATGCCTTGCTCTGCGTGTTGTTGACGATATGCCTGCAGTTGTCGACTATATGTTTGATCCTTTTCGACGACACAGACAAAGTCATCCTTCTTTGCTTTACTCATCATCTAAATGATATGCCTATACTTGTAGATGATCTGTCCAGCCTTTTTCGACGATATTATACTTAGGCAGGTTATTGAAGTACTGGACATATTGTCTCATCTCTGCAAGCATGAACTAGATAAGACATTAATACAACTTGCACTTATCATTGAGTTGAGCATTTCTTCAAATCAGGAACATTGCTGGGCACTGTTCCCAACACCGAGGCCTTGGTGAACTCCCTTCATAAGTTGGATGCTCTTCGGGATGATTGGATGGGGGTCTCTGCTAGCGATATCCTTTTCCAGTTCTACCCCTCCCCTGCACGTCCCATCTCGTCCCCTTCCGGCGGCCACTATTCCCCCTAAATGCCAGAGTTACTAGGAACCTCCTCTCTATTTTTGTTTTTTATAAGCAATGACTACTTTGTATTTTCATTCATGTACTAGCTATTAAGGGCAAGGCGCTTGCCTATGTAATCTATGTTATTACTGAACATGCAACCATTCAGTGAACCTTCTAGCTTTTTCAACTCCTCACTATTCAAGTAAGACAATTGTCTGGTTTGAGATCTTTTCCTGCGACGGAAAGAGCTTAGTATCTTGCCATACCTTAAACCAATCTATCAGATCAACAAGAGGCGGAGAAACGGTCCCCCTCAGGGGATTAGCTTACTTGTAGGCAGAGAAATTGAACACCTTCTCAAGCTACTTATCAAGTAGCGAGTCGACTCGATAAGCCTCCCCTCTGACAGCATGACTGAGCCTGGTGAATGGTCTCTAGTCGGGGATCTTATCAATTGGAGGTGGAAGTACCCGTCTGCATCCTAGGTGCTTACCTTCACCTGGAGGCAGGGGAACGCAACACCCTCCCAATCCAGCTACAGAGTAGCGAGTCAACCCGATGAACCACCCATCTGTCGGCATGACTGAGCCCGGAGAATGGTCTCTAGTCTGGGATCTTACCGATTGGAGGCAGAAGTACCCATCTGCATCCTAGGTGCCTTGCTTACCTGGAGGCATTGGAACTCAACGCCCTCCCAATCCATCTACCGAGTAGAGAGTCGACCCGATGAGCCTCCCATCTGCCAGCATGACTGAGCCTGGAGAATGGTCTCTTGTCGGGGATCTTACTGATTGGGGGGGGGGGGGGGGGGGGGGGGGGAAGTACCCGTCCGCATCCTAGGTGCTTACCTTCACCTAGAGGCAGAGGAACTCAACACCCTCCCAATCCAGCTACCGAGTAGCGAGTCGACCCGATGAGCCTCCTATCTGCCGGCATGACTGAGCCCAGAGAATGGTCTGAAAGTGCACAGTTAACCTCAATAGAATTCTCTAGAGGGGGGGTGAATAGAGATTAAAAATATTTTGTGCAAAGTTAATGTATATATATATGTGTATGATCACAGATTAGAGCTTCCCACACACCAACAAGAATTAAACAAATGAAGTAAATGCAAGAAAAGAAATCACAGCACAGCACAAGAAAATATAGTGGTTCCCCAAACTTTGGGTAGTCCACTCTTCTACCCCCTTGGTAGGAATTCACTATCTTGCACTGAGTCTTTTGATAAGGAGACTCTTAGAACCACCCTGAGTCTGTTGACAAGGAGACTCTTAGAACCACCCTGAGTCTTTTGAAAAGGAGACTCTTAGAACCAGTACACTGAATTTTTTGAAGAGAGATTCTAAAAACTCTTTTACAATATTTAAGTAAGAATAAGAAAGAAGAAAGAAATAAGAACAAGAATGAATCTTCTTCCTAGCAAGAAGATTGGAAGCACAAGAAGTGAATTAAATCTTTCTTCTATAGAGAGAAGATGTAACGCCCCTGATTTTCGTTAATTATTTTACGTACCCTCTATGACGTAATTTTGGCGTAAGGGTGTTATGTCAGCTCGTCTGGTAGTGTTTCAAGTTTTAGCTTAGTTAAAGCTTGTGATTTAGGTCAAGCGTGCGAGATTTCGCGTCGTTTCGAGTTAAAGTGAAGATTTTGAGTGGATGTCAAGATTTTAGCTTCGGAAGGCTTTATCTGGAGTTTGGCTCGTCGGAATGGAATTCTGACTTCGCCGTTGGATTCGTAGCACCGTTTTTCAGCTAGGGTGCGAATTTCATAGAAATCCGAGGTGTTTTGGTCGCCCTCGCAGTTTAAGTAAATTGGGGAATTAATTAATTATTTAAATAATAAATTTAGGTTTATATATAAGCCTAAAGCCTTCCCCTTTCCCTATTCATCCTCTTCCTCGATCAAAAGTAGCCGCCGAGGGTTAGGGCGAGAGCGGAGCTTCGTGGAGCCTTCAACCGGCGATTCCTAGGGCTGTAGTGGTCGGAATCGAGTTTGGTTTGAAGATTTGGAAAGCTCTCGGCGAGATCTTCGTTCTAGCGGTAAGCCTTTCTCGTTTCGTGGAGTTTTGGGAGCTTTGGTGGTGACCTAACCCCTCCTTTTGATCCAAAAAGTTTCAGGAATCTGTTCTCGTGTGTTTCCCTAGCCGATCCATAGCTTTCGGAGCAGAGATCTTTGAGTTTGCGAGGTTTAAGGCAAGTGGCTTCCTCCTCCTTCCCTTTCGTTTCTTGAAGTATTGTTTTGCTTGTGTCGATTTCATGTCGCACGGTTTAACTTAAGTCTTGGAGTGTTGGTTTGGTAGTAAGCATTCTTGATTGTTCTTCCTCGCTAAGCATCGGATAGTTTTTCCCTGGAGAAAACCGTGAACTGGATAAACTCCCATTTTCTTTCTTCTTGCTAATTCCAGATGTCTCGAGAAATTGCCTATCTCTCGAGAAATCATTCTCATCTCTCGAGAAACTGCCTTCCTCTCGAGAAATGCTCCTCTCGAGAAATCCTTGAGCTCTCGAGACATTCTCTCATCTCTCGACCACCGCCAGGGGCGCTGCCCCTTGGACCCCGTTAGGGGCTCTGCCCCTAAGACCCCGCCAGGGGCGCGGCCCCTTGGAACCCCGCCAGGTGCGTATGTGATTTCGTTGCGATTTCCATGTTTTAATCTTTTGTCCTCTCTAGTGCACCAAGATGATTGTCAGTGTCCCTTCGGTGCTCCTGATCTTTGAACCCTCTTGTTGTATTCTTTTACTCGTTGTGGTCTGTTAACATTTGAGTTACTCTTATGATTCATATTAATCGAGGTGTACTCTGCCTTGACCCTATTTTCTTAGGGCCTTCCAGTGATTATCCTTTCGGGCTGCGTCCCGTGTTTAAATAAAATTTAAGTAATAAGAACTACTGTCTTTAGCCCTTCACAGTAGTTGTGTTTGGGGGACAGTGGGGGAAACGTTATAGCCTTACACGATAGTCGTGTTTGGGTGGTTGGGTCTAGTGGTACCCCCACCTGCTTTTGGGCTTGGGGTAGCGGAGGTAGTTAACCGCTCCCGTATAATTCGAGCTGATCAGTCTCTATAATTGATAAAACTAAATAAATGAACGTGTTGTTTCTCTTTTGATATTTAGTGCACTTAATGCTTGTTGGTTCTTTGTTCAGAGCTCTCTTTCGGTAAATTTGGCTTGGGTTGGTACCCCTTATACCTTGCTTGTTTTTCTGCTAGTTTTCTGCCACTTGTAATTCCTTGCTGAGGCGTTCTTTATTTTATTGAATGCCTCAGGTTCGGAGCCGTAACGGCTAGTGGTGTAGCCTGAAGTTCAGAGTTTTGGTAGCTGTTCACCCCGCTGCTGCGAGGTAGTTGTTGTAGTCAGCTTTCTTCTTGTTCAGACATACTAGTTTAGGCCAATGGGTTAGTGTCAATTTGTTGGCGCCCATTGTGCCTCTTTTGGTACTTTATAGCTTATTTGCCAGTTTTATGCCACTACTTTATGATCTGATACATCTTAATCTCTGGGGATGATTTATGTCTAGGTGCATTATAGTTATAAAATGACTTTCTTCATCTCCATATCACATCATTTTAACTGCAAAACCCTTATATTTAAAGTGACCTAAAGGTATTTTCTACACTTATACTACGCCTAGACATGAGCATATCATTTACCTTATGCCCTGTCATCACGTGCATATAGGACCTTAAAATGAGTCAAATCAAGTATTTTCCGCTGCAAATATAATATATTTTTCTTGGTGGACTAGTTGATCCACGAACTGAGAGACACAGTTCTTCCCCTAAAACTCTAATAAATGGTTCCCAAATGATAAATTTCCATGTGATCATGTTTTGAATTAATAAGTAAGAGGTTTCCGCCTGAGCGTCTGCAGTTGTCTCCTGCATGACGTGGCATCATGACGCGTATTTTCTCTTACTCTGATATTCTTAAATTCGGAGAAAATGCGGGTTGTGACAGAAGAAGATTTGTAGCTTTTCTCTCTTTGTGAGAGCTATCAATACTTGCAGCAGAATGACTTCAGAAGCAGGAGAAGAATAAGTGCTTGAATATTGCTGCAGAACAATTTCTCAATTTTCTCTCTATACTTGGGAGCTCTTCCTCTTTTTCAAATGTAAAATGGTGAATCACTTGTTCTTCTTTTTGCCGACCTCCTCTTTATTTATAGCTCTGTTAATTCAAAATAATACTATAGGAGGATAATCAATTAGCAGTCAGAGAAATAGAAAGATGAAAATGTTTCCATAATATTTATTTCTATAGAAGGAAAGAACTAATTCTGATTTCAAATAATGTCCAAATAAGTTTTATCAAATTAGCCAAGAATCAGATATAAGGAAAGAATGATTCAGAACGGCTATATAATATTGACATTTATTCCATACAAATCAGATCTACTGAAAGAAGGAAAGAGATCTGGCGCATATTTAAATCTGTCATATAAATCGACGTGCGTCGATTACCACTCGACGTAAACGTCGAGTTCTTCTTGGCTGGACGTCGAGAGGAGAAAAAGGAAGGTGTGTCGACTAAGGTGTGTCGACTTCTCCATATGCGTCGACTAGAAATCAGAGTAGCGTCGACAACACATACGTCAAAATCTTCCTAAAGTTACTTCGACTCAATCTAAAGGAAACGTCGACTTCATTTCGACGTTGCGTCGAATAGTATTCGACGCATATTTACTTAACCTTGTTTTTCTTTCTTAGAATTCATATTCAACTTATTTCTAGGGGTTAAGAGAAATCATTTCCCCAACAATCTCCCCCTATTTGTCTTAACCCTACTTTAGAGAGAAATTATATTAGCATAAAATCAACCCAGCACAGCATTTGTATAGAAAAGAAATATGTCACTCATTCAAAAGTGAAATTTGGAAGATCATATAAACAAATTTTCATAATCATATAAACAGATTTCATGTTCATACCAAGTAGTATTCAACTATAGGGTAAGATATATCAGCATTGTTTTCAAATATTACTCAGGCGGGGTAGGAGGGGTTTTTCTCTTTCTCTTGAATACTACTGTTTTAGGAGAGGAGGGTTTCTCTTTCTTAAGGAAGTTCACCTAGCTCCCCCTGAGCAGATTGCTCCCACTGGGATGGAACTTCCTTTAATCGTTCTACTTCTTCTATTTCTCTATCATATCCAGCTCCAGTTGCATCTAGCTGTCCTTTTTCATTTCCAGCTTTATTCATATCAGTATCAAGCTCCCCCTGATTTGTAGTTTCTTTATCTTTCTTCCCAACTGCTATATCTTCCTTTTCAGTTTCTTCTCTACTTGCCTCCCCTTGTAATAGTACTACTTGACTAGCAGCCTCTCTTGCTATATGATGTACCTCTATAGTTTGTTCATCATTGTGTAGCTCAGGTACTATCTCATTCCCAAGGATTTTGTCAGATTTTGAAGAAGGAGGGGACTTGTGAGAGAGAGATTTAGGATTGGAGGGCTGCTCTTCATCTAGATTCTCCCCCTTCTTGACCTTCTTGGCCAGGGAGGTTAAGAAAGACCTTGTCACTCTAGAGGAAGAGAGAGAGGTCTTTAGGCCTTGCACAGAGGCACTGACCCCATCTATTTGGGTGTGCACGTGAAGGATGGAGGAATGAATTTGGGAGCAATGCTCATCCAGCATCACCTGGAATTTTTCAGCTGCTGATTTGATGCACTGAGTGATGAGAGCCTCAGTGGATGAAGATGTTTCATGGTGTGAAAGGTGAGGAGGTGATGGAGGACGAAGAGGTGACAGAGGAGGAGAGAAGTGAGTGGATTCTTGAGGTAAGGGTGATAATGAAGGTAGAGAAGATGGGAAATTTGGAGGAGGAAGAGAAGGAGAAACATCTGTTTGAGCAGGTGTTTGAGAAGAGGTAGGTAGAGTTGGAGTTGTGAGGGTAGTAGAGAGTATTTGAGTGGATGATGGTGGTAGAGAAGGGTTGTCTCTTTGAGGAGGAGGAGGAGGAGAAAGAGGAGAAGGAGTTCTTTCAGGGATGGAACCAGGCTTAGGGATTTGCCTGGTCCACTTAGAAAAGAGAGCAATTGACATCCTCTTCCCTGGAGGAATGAGGATTCCTTTTGACCTACATAGGTCAGGGAAGGAGTGGAAGAGTACTTGGCTCATGATTCTCATGTAGGCATTTTCCTTGTGAGAGTATTTGGAAGCTATCATCCTGAGAAGGCAGCTGGCCCAGTCCACCTTTTTCTTCAATACAATGGCCCCCATGATGTTCAGCTGCTGTTTGGGCACTGCATCATGGGCTGAAGTCTTGCATAGTAGTATCTTCCCTACTATATCTGCCAGCAATCTATACTCATCAGAAAAGTCTATCTTTTTCAGATGGATTGGCCTATCTTTTGAGAAATTCATGGTGGTGAGCAAGTGCTTGATTTCATCAGGTGTGAGTTCAATGGATTCATCACCTAATAGGGAAATAATTAAGACTTGTTTAGTCATTCTTTTTAGAGGCTCTTTTTCTTTCCTTATTTTATTTAAACAAAGATGATATTAGGATATACCTGATGGTAGATCAAAGGTGGCCCTAATATGTTCTGCTGAGATTGAGACTGGTGTCTCATATAGTGTTCCCTGGATTTCTCCTTGTTCAGATATCTGAACATGAGTTATTAGCTCTGTGAGCTCTGATTCCAGGAGCTTGCACCTAGTGGAGATGAGCTTGTCCAGTCCTGCTTCAGTAAAGAGAGAAATGATGCTCTTGTAGTTTTCTGTGGCTGCTTGGAAGGACTCAAGGTCAATGTCGAAGCCTGAATTGTTCTTTGGAGCCATTTTTGGTTAATGAAAGAGAGAGGAAGAAGTCGGCTGGTCTGAGGAGCAAGAAGGATGAAAGATGCAGAGTACTGAAGGCTTCCAACTGAAGAGACTATTTAAGTCAGGTGAAGCGTCGAAATTGGGCTCAAGTCGAGGCTTATTCGGTACTTCCGTGGATGTGACCGAAAATATTTTGGTATTGCCGCTCGTTTTCATTAAGTCGACGTTACGTCGAGTGGAATTCTACGTGAGCGTCGATATAGTCTGATTTGGGATGATAGGATTTCCTATCGACGTATGCGTCGAGTGAAGTCAACGCATGCGTCGATTTTACTTATTGAGTTGAGTTATCGACGGTGCGTTGATTAGAGATCGACGTGACTTTTAATTTTCCTGAAGAATTCTAGGTGTTTATCTCTACCTAGTTCTAAGTTAGCCTTGGACTAATTTTTACAGATAGTTTGATTGGTTGTACCAGCATTGTTTGGCAAGGTGGCCACTTTTGTTACATATATGGCACTTGATTATCTTATTATTATGATAATTTGAGTTTAGAGAAGAATAAAAGGGTTGATCAGGATAGAAAGTTTTATTTTGGTTAGGATAGAAATTTTGGTTAAAATGGGAATTTTGGTTACCATGTTTAGGGTAGAAATCATGATAGAGGTGTTGATTAGGATAGAAATCATGATTGGGATGAATGGGTCCTGAATATGGGTTAGGATGAAAGGCTTTTGGAGGAAAGGTATTTAAGTTGCTCTGAACTTTTGTGCGTTGATATCTATTCGACGCATGTTGATAGTTGCGTCGATTTATATTCGGCGCATTCCTTAGATTGCGTTGATCTGGTATCGACGCATGGAGGAAGTTGCATCGATTGGATGTCGACGTATCATTATTCAAGCGTCGAGTAGAGGTCGAGGCATCTAAGAGGGTACGTCGAGTAGAAGTCGACGCATTATCATTCATGCGTCGATATGAAGTCGACGCGACTGTGTCTTCATAAATTTTCATTTTATCTTTTTCTGTTTTTACTCCTTTGTATGTTGTTTCTTTTGGTTTAGTTGTTTCTTCAGATGAAGTTTGTGAGTCATCAGCTGAATAATATGATGTTTCATCAAATTCCTTTATTTCCTTGAAGAAGTGTTCTTTCTTATGTTGTGATTCTTTTTCTTGGTTTGCTGATTGGATGGGTTTAGTGAATTTTACAGGGCTCATCCATGCAGGCTTGTTGGATGGAATTAGGCTGATTGATGGATCAGCCCTTAGCCCAAGATTTTTTTGTCTTATTGTTTGTTTTTCAGTAAATTTCTTTAAGAGTTTGGCTTCTCATTTTTATTGATTCTTCAAAGGCCTTTGCCAGAGAAACCTTATCCTTAAGGAACTGATTTTCTATTCTAGCCCTTTCTATTTCCTTCTCTCTTATGTTAGCCCTTAATACATGATCTATTGAGCTTATATCCTTTTTATTTCTTTGGTTCTTGACCATATGAATTTGTTCTTTTAGGTCATTGATTTCTTGTTTAGCTTTTAATTGATCTAGACACATTCCCATAAAATCATTTCTGAATTTATCACTTTGAAAATCTATTTCATCAAAGATGCTTACCTCATCCTTATCCTCAGATTCCTCTATGAGAATAAGGCTATCTTCTTTTTCATCTTCAGAAGATATGCTTTCTTCTGATCCTGTCTCACTCCAAGATTTAGCACCATCATTATTCTTGGGGCCTTCAAAGGCCATCAAGCATAGGTCTTCTTGCCTAGATTCTTCATTGTCACTCTCAGAGGTTGAACTGTCCTCAGAGTCTGTTTCACTCCAGGCTTCTGCAATAAAGCCTCTTTCTTTCTTCTTCCCCTTTTTCTTGAGATCCTTTCTTTTCAGATCTTTCTTTGTTTCAGCATTCTCTGGACATTCTGGGGCAATATGTCCAGGTTTCCTGCGAGAATAGCAAATAATTTCTTTAGTGGGAGTTTTGTCATACCTTGGTTTTGACTCCCTACTTTTTGATCCATCTGTCTTGACCCATTTCTTAAATCTTCTGGCTAGGAAACTGAATAGTTCTTCTTCAGTGACAGGAGTCCTTTCTTTTGTTGCCTTTAAAGCTATGTTCCTGTCTTTTGAGGAGATTAGAGTGTTTTCTCTTCTTTTCTTCTCTTCTCTAGTTTTCAGCAGTTGCTCATAAGATTTGAGTTTTCCTAAGAGAGCATCTGTAGAGATTTCCTTTTGTCCTCTTGTGTCTCTTATTGCCCATATTCTTGAGTCCCATGAACTGGGGAGACTCACTAGTAATTTGTCATTAATCTCAGTGAGGGAGATCTCTCTATCCAAGTTTTCCAATTGGTTGATGATTAAACTGAATCTGTCATACATCTCAGAGATACTCTCTTCATTCTTCTTTTGGAAGTTCTCATATTGGGAGATCAATAGGGCTTTCTTATCTTTCTTTTCATCAGCACTTCCTTCCACCATCTTTGTAAGAGCATCCCAAATTTCTTTGGATGATTCACGATCAACAACCCTTTGAAAGATGTCATCTGAGAGAGTTGAGACAAGTATGTTCATGGCCTTTAGATCATATGTTCTAGCCTTCTTCTCATCTTCTGTCCACTCAGATCTTGGAACAAGTGTTTGTGTGACATTGCCACTTGCATCCTTTCTATAAGGCTTTGGGGGACCTGTCACAGTAATATTAAACAAGTCAGCATCAATGGAGTTCATATAAATTCTGATTCTTGTTTTCCAAACTGCAAACTTTTCAAGATTGCACATTGGTGGTCTGGTGGAAGCATAATCTTTTATTTGTGCCATGTGAAAATTGATTGTTAGAAAAGTATATATATAAATAATAGGTAGGATCTTTTTGATCAAGGAGTTAACCTTTTTAGATCAACCTCGCTTTGATACCAATTGAAAGTGCACAGTTAACCTCAATAGAATTCTCTAGAGGGGGGGGGGGGGGGTGAATAGAGATTAAAAATATTTTGTGCAAAGTTAATATATATATATGTGTATGATCACAGATTAGAGCTTCCCACACACCAACAAGAATTAAATAAATGAAGTAAATGCAAGAAAAGAAATCACAGCACAACACAAGAAAATATAGTGGTTCCCCAAACTTTGGGTAGTCCACTCTTCTACCCCCTTTGTAGGAATTCACTATCTTGCACTGAGTCTTTTGATAAGGAGACTCTTAGAACCACCCTGAGTCTTTTGACAAGGAGACTCTTAGAACCACCCTGAGTCTTTTGACAAGGAGACTCTTAAAACCAGTACACTGAATTTTTTGAAGAGAGATTCTAAAAACTCTTTTACAATATTTAAGTAAGAATAAGAAAGAAGAAAGAAATAAGAACAAGAATGAATCTTCTTCCTAGCAAGAAGATTGGAAGCACAAGAAGTGAATTAAATCTTTCTTCTATAGAGAGAAGAAGATTTGTAGCTTTTCTCTCTTTGTGAGAGCTATCAGAACTTGCAGCAGAATGACTTCAGAAGCAGGAGAAGAAGAAGTGCTTGAATATTGCTGCAGAACAATTTCTCAATTTTCTCTCTATACTTGGGAGCTCTTCCTCTTTTTCAAATGTAAAATGGTGAATCACTTGTTCTTCTTTTTGCCGACCTCCTCTTTATTTATAGCTCTTTTAATTCAAAATAATACTATAGGAGGATAATCAATTAGCAGTCAGAGAAATAGAATGATGAAAATGTTTCCATAATATTTATTTCTGTAGAAGGAAAGAACTAATTCTGATTTCAAATAATGTCCAAATAAGTTTAATCAAATTAGCCAAGAATCAGATATAAGGAAAGAATGATTCAGAACGGCTATAAAATATTGACATTTATTCCTTACAAATCAGATGTACTGAAAGAAGGAAAGAGATCTGGCGCATATTTAAATCTGTCATATAAATCGACGTGCGTCGATTACCACTCGACGTAAACGTCGAGTTCTTCTTGGCTGGACGTTGAGAGGAGAAAAAGGAAGGTGCGTCGACTAAGGTGCGTCGACTTCTCCATATGCGTCGACTAGAAATCAGAGTAGGGTCGAAAACATATACGTCGAAATCTTCCTAAAGTTACTTCGACTCAATCTGAAGGAAACGTCGACTTCATTTCGACGTTGCGTCGAATAGTATTCGACGCATATTTACTTAACCTTGTTTTTCTTTCTTAGAATTCATATTCAACTTATTTCTAGGGGTTAAGAGAAATCATTTCCCCAACATGGTCTCTAGTCAGGGATCTTACCGATTAGAGGCGGAAGTACCCATCCGCGTCCTAGGTGCCTTGCATATCTGGAGGCAGTGGAACTCAACGCCCTCCCAATCCAGCTATCGAGTAGCGAGTCAGCCCGATAAGCCTCCCATCTGCCAGCATGACTGAGCCCGGAGAATGGTCTCTAGTCAGGGATCTTACCGATTGGAGGCGGAAGTACTCGTCTGCATCCTAGGTGCTTACCTTCACCTAGAGGCAGAGGAACTCAACACCCTCCCAATCCAATTGGAGGCGGAAGTACCCATCCGCATCCTAGGTGTCTTGCTTACCTGGAGGCAGTGGAACTCAATGCCTTCCCAATCTAATTGGAGGCGGAAGTACCCACCCGCGTCCTATGGGCTTAGCTTACCTGGAAGCAGAGGAACTCAACACCCTCCCAATCCAGCTACTGAGTAGCTAGTCGACCCAATGAGCCTCCCATCTGCCCGTAAGACTGGGCCCTGAGAATGGTCTCTAGTCGGGGATCTTATCAATTGGCGTTACCTGTAAAAAGAAACCGTTTTCATTCATAGTGAAGGCAATACAAGTTCATTACATCGCGCCTCCTTGCACTTACTTGGCCACATACTCCCCAGCCTTCTCCTTCATCACCTCTTCCATCTCTTCTGCCTTCTTCACCCACTCGACCGCATTGACTGCTGTGATGTAGCACTGGCGCGTGATGCGAGGATTCGGCAAGTGAACCGGTCGCGCAAGTAATAAATTTTGGGAATAGAATTCCCGAGTGTCGGTCTCTTGAGGAACACAGTAAGGTGGAGTTTATTATCGAGGAAGGACTTGAGATCGAAGTTCTGCGGTAGATGGAATGCGAACGAAAGGGGCTTTGAGGTTTGCAAACAAAAGTAAATACTACGCCTACTCCTATGCAATGCCGCTATGCAATGCTTCGATCGGCGGGATGGAAACTAGGCAGGCCTTGAGCGCGCTGCGTCGAAAGGGCGGATGGACGAGAAGGCTAACGGGAACGAGCTATGCAGGCCTTGAGCGCGCTGCTTTGTTAGGCGAGTGGAATACGGACCGCGATGCCACGCTTCGGTGGCCGAATGGGCGAGTAGGCTTACGGATTGAGGGTCGCAAGCACCTCATCGACAAGCACGCCACTAGCAATCGCTAGTGCGGCACCGGACATGGTGGTGGAGCGGAAAATTGATGGGGGCGCACCTCATTAACACAAATGAACAAATTGATTTCATAAACATGAAATAAACAATACTAAACATGATTCATAGTGTTCATCATCAAGATAAAGAGAATACAACAAATATAACCACACAAGTAGAAGAAAAAGGCAAGAAATACGATTGAATCCGGAGTCTCGTTGTAGATTCACGGTAGGAAGCACCGGGTTGTCAATCCGCGTCCTAGCTCGGTCCCAACTGCGTCCGGGGTAGAGGAGGGCTGTCACACCTCCCAATGGACCCGTCTTCTCCAGCGATTTACCATCCGGTCACGTCTAGTGCGAAGAACTTCTTCCTTAGCGATCAAAATGAGTGTAGAATCTCTTCTTTCAAGCCCTTGGATGATGGAGGAGGCCTAGGGGGTGAAAAACCTCTGGAAATGGCGAAAATGGCGGACTGAACGGAGTCCAAATGCGTGATCCCGACCTAATTCGCGATCAGGTCATTATATAGGCGCTGAATTAAACAGTGCGCACGGTCATTGGCGCACGACCAGTGGTCGTGCGCACTGGAATTCTGCGATCGTGCGCACTGCCGGGGAGGAACCTGCAAGATACGAAATTATAAAATAAAATGTTCGCACGACCAGTGGCGCACGACCGGTGGTCGTGCGCACTATCATCGGTGGTCGTGCGCACTGGAGCAAACAGAACTCAAGAAAAAGGCGTTAAGTGCACACGATCAGTGGCGCACGACCAGTGGTCGTGCGCAATAGAACCGGCGATCGTGCGCAGTGTTCCTGTGCAGAATTGCACCGGGAACACTTGCACGACTCCTATTCCAGCACAACCACAGATCTAGCCACTGAAAGTGGCACTTGACAGCACATGAATACTACTAATGACAATAAGCACGAAAATCACACCAAAGTGGGCCTAGATGTGCACCTAGCATGGATTATCAAATATAAGCTATAACAAGGCTAAAGTGCGGAGAAATGACTAAATAACGGCCCGGATGAGTCCATAAATGTGTATATGATCAGGACTCATCACACCCCCAGACTTAACTGTTTGCGCGTCCCGAGCAAACGAATCCGGCAGAGCGTGAAAACGATAATTAACATAGAGAATTACACAAAGGAGTACGGTGCGAAGTAACATACGCATGCAAGTAGAGAATTTAGTAGAAGGAGATTCTAACTATGCTAACTAATTTACAAGAGTATTAAAGAGTAATTAAAGATTTAGATGTACTCAATTGGTGAGTTATGAAGAATTTGACGATCATGCCCGGTATGAAAGTGACGAGACACTGAGGCGGGTGTTGCAAAAGATCGGGGCTTAGGAATAACTCCGCTGAAATCCATCAACGTCGTGAACCATACGCTTGCCCGGTCACACTCTCTCCACGGCGCTAGCAAACTTGCAAATCAAATCAGTAGGGCTTATAGGATTATAACGGGGTTTAGGTTACGGTATGATATTCAAAGTTAAACACGGCGGCTACGCAACCCAAGTGAGCTAACGGAACGCTGCACCACGCAAGACCAACAACTATGCTCGTGTGACACACCCCCAGACTTATCATGAAAACCAGGTGTGCACACGGCCTACTTCACAAATACCAACAGATTTTCTATTTAGCTCGGAAGGATTTTTTTCAAAATACTCTTTTTTTTTTCTTTTAACATCTTTTACTTCTTTTATGTATCCTCCGGTTGGTTCAAAATCAGCAAATAGACTTTATTTTCCTTTCATGGCACAATGATTCCACACACCACACAAGTTGAGACTTATAAGCGCAGTCAAAAACAATTTGGTTGCGGGTAGGATAGGCTTCAGGCTTTGGTGGATGAAGAGGAGCTGAACAAAGGATTGGTAGGCACAAATTTGGCTTGCAACGGCAAATGAAATGGACATGGAATAACAAAGCTCAAACTAGCCAAAGGGTGGCCTACATCATGTTTAACTCGACAAGTCGCTCTCACCCATGCTTCGAGAGTCGCTTGGGGCAAGTTCTTAGCCCACGAGAAAGGTAAACCTTCCTCCCGACTCGAGCAACACACGACTAGTAATCGCACACACAACACCGGGTTATCGTCAATTTCATGCGAATTCACCACTTGAGTATATTAAATCTAGATTTACGCAGAAATACTAAACATAAATTAGATGCATAGAGAAAATCTAGTTCTACTCAAATTCTACCATAACATGCGAAGTGACTAGAACACTACATGAGTCAACATCGCACTCCAAATAATAATTCCTACGTTAACAACCTATTTCATATTCCAACCAAGATAGTTTACAACGGAACAACAACAAAAAGATAAGCGCGCACTCAAGTGGGTGAAATGGTGTGTGAAAAATGAAAAACAATGATAATGCTAGGATAAATAAGAATCAACCTTCTAGTATGTGGTGCAACTCGTGCACAGTGGATAACAACAACCGCTCCCCCAGACTTAAGCTAAACAATATATCTAGAAATTTGAAGCTAAAAGAGGGGAGGAAGCGTTACCCCATGCTCAGAAATGAGCATACCAGACGATTGGCGTTTACGATCAAGACTAGTCCGCAGCATCCGCCATCACAAGGAACAAAGGCCACCTGAAAGTGACACACTAGAACAACAAAAATAGTAAAAACTGAACTAAACATGTGAGAGCACTAAAAATTAAGAAATCTGGGTTATCACCCATGGGAGGGAACCTGTTCCTGCAATTAATATTAAGCACTCGCACACAAAATAAGGGAACAGAATAAGCTGGATACATAAAACTATGCCCAGAAGAGCATCCACAAGCAAAATGTCATTATTACAGTTAACAAAAGAGAAGGAGTTCGAACGACTCAACAAAAGACCTAAAAAGCAACAAGAGAAAACAGACAACAAGACTTAGAATAGCTCGCATGCAGGGAGAAAGATCACTCGTCGTCGCTGTCGCTATCTACAACCACAACGGACGGCGACCGTCTGGAAGATGATGCGGCCCGACCCGGAGGTGGGGGAATATTTAACCCTCCCCGCAATGCTTGCTGATAAACGAAATCCGTCAGCCAATACTGGTTCGCTTCCAGATCGGAGAGGCGCCGATCGAAACTTGGCACCTCCGGCGCTCTAGAAGACTGCCCTCCTCCTTGGCTCTCCGCTCCTGCTGAAATGAATGCCTTCGCGGCTGCAGAAGGGCTACCTCGCGGTGAGTATTTGGCGGCTCAGCCGGCTCTCCGTGCTCCTCGTCGCCTTGCCTCTCCCTAGGCGCATCTCCCGGCATCACGACCACAAAGCGTCTACTACTCTTCTTCCCCACGACCCGTAATAGATGGAAACTCACCATGGTGGCCCGAGTGATGAAGGAGGGCGCAGTCACCTGCACCATCGGAGGCAGATGACTCCAAACCCCCAGGCTTTTGGCAATGCGGGTAATATAGTAGGCACCACCAATGGCACCTGTGAGACCGTAAGTGGCCTCGTGGTGGAAGAAGAAAGCTAGCATGTAGCCAAGATGCAAAGGCTGCCGAAATTCCATACTATAAAGGGAGATCAGATCTTGCCACCCCACCACGTTCTGACTAAGGGCACGGGCGACAAGAGAGTGGCTAAGGACGTGCTGCAGGAAACGGAGAGCAGGCGCGACGATCCAGGTAGATTTGCTTTTCCTGGCAACATATTCTTCATCACGACCCGTGAGAGCACACCACGCAGCACGCGCGGTGACGCCATCAGGGAAGGAGACATCCAAATCCAGAAAAGGGATCGCCGCAGCCTCGGCTTCAGTGTAAAATCCAGCATGCACCGCCAGCTCAGACAAGGATAGAGTGAAGACCTTGCCCAAAATGCGGAAAGAGCACTTTCCCGGACGTTGACCGGAGGGCAACACATCCCACTCAAACGTAGCAAGGAACTCCAAGGTAAGCTCCCGGTAGCCGAGGTCATTGCACTCGAACACCCCACTCCAATGATCGAAATAATAGCGTTGGCGGACGGCCTCCCCCAACTCCCCATTGTCGCCGATAGAGTTCAACTCGTTCCAATCCACGAGACGCTGTGATAGGAATGGCTTCTCCTTAAGAGAATTGAATCGCCGCGTGTGCGAATCCTTGGAAAAAGTAGCCATCCTTGCGAGGATCTGAGCAGGAGAGGCGGAAGAGCGGCCGGAGCGTTGGTAGACCTTTTGGCGATCTCTGGAGCTCATGGTGGTAGGAGGGCAAGGGGAAAGAGGAGAATAGGAAATGGGCTCACCGGAAGGAAGGCGGGCGCACGATCGGCAGCAACCCAGCGGAGACGGCGCACGGACGACAAAAAACGAAAGCCCTAGATCGTGCGTGAAAGGCTCGGGCTGACGGGCATTTTATAAAAATCTGGGCCGATCGCACGACCAGTGGTCGTGCGCGATAAGTAGTGCGCACGATCAGTGATCGTGCGCCTTAGGAATTTTCCAGCGGCCAAAATTTTAGTAGAATGTCCATCCACCGTGCAGTTTACGCACAAACAGGAATCAGCACCAGCAGCGAGGTATTCACAGCCTTAACAAAACTTAACTAAACTAGACAAAATAAAATTTCAGGAAAAAGAAAGATAACTACTGGGGTTACTGTCATCCCAGCACGACTTATTTGAAAACATAAAGGTCCTAGCTAATGGGCCTATGGAAGAGAAAATGCACAGGTAACTGTTCCAATATCCGTTTCGGTTGCGGGTACCGATGCGGTGATAGAACAGTCACCCCGCTACCTAAATAAAGATACCTGCTCCCCACAGGTAGAGGGTAGAGAATGTAAGAAAAGGAGGAGGCCTGGTCCTTACTCATCTCACGAAACACATCCTTGCCTAGCAAGGTATCGTCAACAGCAAGGTGGCAGGGGGAAAAGGCAATGAGTGGAGCTTCCTCAAAGGAGGGGGAATAAACCTCCTCACATGAGAGGATACTCTTATCATTGACTTGAGCAAAAAGATCCAAGTCCTCCTGATGTACCTGTGAAGAGTCAACCTGCACAGGCTCAGATGAAGAAAGGGGGTCAGGAAATAAAAGAGAAGAATGACATAAATAATCAATCATCAGGGGAGTGATCCCGGTCTCACTCCCAGCAGGATCCAAGGATAGATCACTATCATCATCGTAAGTATCATGGCGAGGGGAACCCAAGAACTCAAGGGCCTCGGTGGTGAGTTGGACCTCCTCGTCCCATGAGGAAGTGCAAACCTCCTCATCAGAAGGAGTATCCTCCTCAACCCACCTCGGGCATCCTCCGAGTCCGAAGCATCACCCCGCTCCTTTACTTTGATAGGATCATAAAGAATGTGCGTAGAAAAATCGTGCAAAGAAACTGGAAAAACACAAAGATTTGGTTCCTCCGTAAAAAGATCTGCTAAAGCCTCCCCGATGGAAAGAATACTTTCCTCATCATGCTCAGGTGCATCTAGGAGCTCCCATTCCTCTCCTTGTTGGCTAATAGATGAGTGATCATCATCACTAGGAGTGAAGCCATACACAGGGAGTGAGGAATCCATGCACAAAACAGGCTCAGGGATAGAGGGCACAATTGCCTCCATGGGTAAAGAAGGAGTGATAGGGACAATGTCGCCCTGAGTGGAGGAGCGGCGGTCAGGCTTGAAAAGACTAGGACAGTCCTTCAATTCATGACCATCTCCTCGACACAATAAGCAAACAATGTTCCTACACTGCCCAGCATTCAACTCATTCATTTGGTCTAAATAATAAACCATCTTATCATTAAAGCTAGGCGAAATACCCCATGACGACATTTTCAATAATTAAAGCAGATAAAATGAAGCAGGAATTCTTTGCAAGGAAAATCCACACAACTAATAAAGCTCCTTAGATTTAAACTTGCCTAAAACTTTAAAATAGGGAAAGACGAAATAAAGGCAAAACAAAGAAAAAATAGAAATGCGGCTAAACACAAAGAAAGAACAACTATCTCTCGTCTCCCTCTCAAGAAAACTCACACGACTGTGTTCCCCGGCAACGGCGCCAAAAACTTGATGCGAGGATTCGGCAAGTGCACCGGTCGCGCAAGTAATAAATTTTGGGAATAGAATTCCCGAGTGTCGGTCTCTTGAGGAACACAGTAAGGTGGAGTTTATTATCGAGGAAGGACTTGAGATCGAAGTCCTGCGGTAGATGGAATGCGAACGAAAGGGGCTTTGAGGTTTGCAAACAAAAGTAAATACTACGCCTACTCCTATGCAATGCCGCTATGCAATGCTTCGATCGGCGGGATGGAAACTAGGCAGGCCTTGAGCGCGCTGCGTCGAAAGGGCGGATGGACGAGAAGGCTAACGGGAACGAGCTATGCAGGCCTTGAGCGCGCTGCTTTGTTAGGCGAGTGGAATACGGGCCGCGATGCCACGCTTCGGTGGCCGAATGGGCGAGTAGGCTTACGGATTGAGGGTCGCAAGCACCTCATCGACAAGCACGCCACTAGCAATCGCTAGTGCGGCACCGGACATGGTGGTGGAGCGGAAAATTGATGGGGGCGCACCTCATTAACACAAATGAACAAATTGATTTCATAAACATGAAATAAATAATACTAAACATAATTCATAGTGTTCATCATCAAGATAAAGAGAATACAACAAATATAACCACACAAGTAGAAGAAAAAGGCAAGAAATACGACCGAATCCGGAGTCTCGTTGTAGATTCACGGTAGGAAGCACCGGGTTGTCAATCCGCGTCCTAGCTCGGTCCCAACTGCGTCCGGGGTAGAGGAGGGCTGTCACACCTCCCAATGGACCCGTCTTCTCCAGCGATTTACCATCCGGTCACGTCTAGTGCGAAGAACTTCTTCCTTAGCGATCAAAATGAGTGTAGAATCTCTTCTTTCAAGCCCTTGGATGATGGAGGAGGCCTAGGGGGTGAAAAACCTCTGGAAATGGCGAAAACGGCGGACTGAACGGAGTCCAAATGCGTGATCCCGACCTAATTCGCGATCAGGTCATTATATAGGCGCTGAATTAAACAGTGCGCACGGTCATTGGCGCACGACCAGTGGTCGTGCGCACTGGAATTCTGCGATCGTGCGCACTGCCGGGGAGGAACCTGCAAGATACGAAATTATAAAATAAAATGTTCGCACGACCAGTGGCGCACGACCGGTGGTCGTGCGCACTATCATCGGTGGTCGTGCGCACTGGAGCAAATAGAACTCAAGAAAAAGGCGTTAAGTGCACATGATCAGTGGCGCACGACCAGTGGTCGTGCGCAATAGAACTGGCGATCGTGCGCAGTGTTCCTGTGCAGAATTGCACCGGGAACACTTGCACGACTCCTATTCCAGCACAACCACAGATCTAGCCACTGAAAGTGGCACTTGACAGCACATGAATACTACTAATGACAATAAGCACGAAAATCACACCAAAGTGGGCCTAGATGTGCACCTAGCATGGATTATCAAATATAAGCTATAACAAGGCTAAAGTGCGGAGAAATGACTAAATAACGGCCCGGATGAGTCCATAAATGTGTATATGATCAGGACTCATCAGCGCGCCTCCCTGGGATCTCCCCTACCCCATACCTAGACTCCTCTAGTGTTGTATTTCAAACACTAGTTGTATGAGGATGGCACGCAGTGGTATGCGCTGATGAGGTGACGCCTGAAGATGGCGTTGTAACTACTCGGTGCATCCACGATGACAAACTGGTAGTTTTTGGACGTGCCCCCCAAAGTGACGAGGAGTTCGACTCCCCCTTCCACTTCCTTCCTTTCTCCGGAGAACCCAAAGAGTGGCCCGTCTGACGCCAACACCTGCTTCAACTCAAGCTTCATATTGTCGAAAGACTTCTTGAACACCATGTTCATCGAGCTCCCGTTGTCAACCAGGATTCAAGAGACCGTTAAGTTTATTATTGCTGCCTTGATGACGAGTGCGTCGCATAAGGGATCTTCATGGGCCGGAATATCTTGGGTCGATAAGGTGACCTTTTCGCCAGGGGGTGGGGATCGGGAGGTCAAAGCGACGCTTCCACGGTATATGGTATGGAGGCTCCCCTTTCTGGTGGCCTCTATACCCTCTCCTCCGTGGATCACCCTGATCCCACGCAGGGCCCCAGGTCGATCCTTTCTTCACACGGGTCCTCCTCCTCTTTCCTTTTCCCTTCTCCCCTACCCCTTGGACCCTCCAAGAAGATCTGCTTCCCCCTGCTGGGGATTTCCCTCCTTCTCGCATCTCGAGGAATTCTGGGAAGGCCACGGTTGCGTGGCCTTCCTGTTGGTGGAAGTCACAATACGGTAGCTTCAATCCCTTTGCCTCCTTTTCCCAGAGGCCCCTCTTCTTTCCTACCTTCTTTCGGCTGATCGCCATGGCCTGCCGGGGTTGGGCTTGCAGCGGCCTTGCGTCATTCTGCCAGCCCGCCGGGTTGAACCATCCTTGCCTCCCCTGGTAGCTTCCCCCTCCATGGTAGTGACCTCTTCCATGGCCTTGAGAGGGTCCCCCAGGCGGCCTCCAGGCTGGTCAGGTGGCTGACGGTTGAGACCTCCAGCCTTGCTACGACCCAGCGGGGGGTCCCTGGTGTCCCTGACTCCTCACTTCCTCTTTCCTTCTACCTCCCTGCTCCTTCCTCTCCTCCTTCTTCTTTTCTTCCGCGCCCTTGGCCAACCTTGTCATGAACTCCTGATTTTTGGCTTCGCACTCGATCTCCCGGGCAGGGCACTCCATCAGCTCTTCGAAAGACACCAGGGGGTCCTGAGTCAAACTCATCCTGAACAGCCCTTGCTGTAACCCGAGGGTGAAGGCCAGTTGTAGGGTGTACCCAGGCACCTCGATGACTAGGAGGACTTCTTCAGGAACCTATCCACGTAACTTCCCAATGTCTCCCCTGACCTTTGTCGAATCAAGAACAGCGCTTCCGCCCCCTTCCTCCTCTTTTTTGAAGTGGAGAACCTTAGCAAGAAACTCTGATGCAGGTCCTCGAAGCCGTAGATGGTTCCCATTGGGAGCTGGTGGAACCACTCCCTCGCCTTCCCCCTGAACGTGATGGCGAAGAGTCTGCATTTGAATGCATCCGACATCTGTCTGATCGAGGCCATGTCTTCGAACCACTGGAGGTGCTGAATTGGGTCGTCCTTCCCCGCGTAGTAAGACATGCCAGGCTCGTTGAACCCATCGGGAATGGGAGCCGAGATGATCAGCTCGCGGAAGGGACTTCCCCATCCTCCCTGGCGAGTTGAAGGCATTCTCTCCACTTCCCCACTGGGGTAGCTTATCCCGGGAGAGCCGTTGAAAAGCACTCTCGCTTAGAGACCCGAACCATCCCCTGTGGCTGGCTCCTTCCCTTGCCGATGTGCTTGCTCCGCCTCCATTGGAGAGGGCGAGGCTAGCACGGGTGCGGGTGGTGTCGCGCACACTGTGTGAGGGGGGAATGCGACCCGCAAGAGTTCCAAGATTGACTTCCTGAACTCATCAAAATAACTCTTCTTCATGTACTCACTGGTAGGGGCGAGTTCCCCATCTCATCGCTTCCAGCCATGAGACTTGCTCAGGGATTTCCAAACTAGCTTCTTCCACGCTCACCGCACTAGAATGTTGAAACCAGAGAACTGGTCTCGATGTTTGAAAGGGAGATGCAGCTAACCCTTACTTGACCGGAGCTAGAACCCTTGACCAGTCGCTAAGAACCGAAAGACCTTCCCTTGAAGAACACCAAAGTCCGCAAACGGACCCCTTAAGCTACAGTGTGGAGGTTGATGGCGCAAATCTCGCACACTGCTATAGGCGGTAGCTCGACTGCGGCAAGAAACGGCAGTGTACCGATCGTTCAAGTAATATAAAACGAGGAGTAAATCCCCGAGTATCGATCTCGGAAGGAACACAGTAAGGTGGAGTTGACTATTGAGGAGGACTTGAGATTGAAGTCATTAAGGTCGGATGGATTGCGGGAGGCTTGGTTTGGATTGCGGAAAACAAAATAAAATATCTATAACTACTTCTATGCAGGCCTTGAGCGCACTGCTTCGCCAGGCGGGATGGAAGACTACACGAGACGCAATGCACTGAATCGCTAGGCGGATGGACGAGCAGGCTAGCAGATGGAGTGGAGAGAGCGGCGGAATGAGGGTCGCAAGCACCTCTTCGCAAAGCACACCACTAACAATTGTTAGGGCGGCACAACACAACAAACAATCCACACCACAAGGCACACCTCAAATGAAAATATAACAAGATTACTCAATCACATAGACATGATTTCATACTAATGTTAACAAATAAAAGTATACTTCATCAAACATATAAGAAATCCAACTAAACTAATAACTACAAGAGGAGGTGGGTGTGCGAAATCGACCGACTCTGAAGTCTTGTTGAGGATTCACGGAAGGAATCGCCGGGTTGTCAATCCGCGTCCAAACTCGGTCCTCAACTGCGTCTGGGGTAGAGAAGGTTGTCACTACCATCCAGTGGACCCGTCTTCTTCGTGTCACGAACCGGAGGAATGATCACACAAGCTGCTCAGATCTTGAAGTAGAAGGCTAGGTTGACTCCTTTCTTGAAGCTCTTGGATGAAGGAGATGGCCGAGAGGAAGCTCCGGCGAAGATTTGGCGTTGAAAGCTTGCCCGGAGATCCTCCCTAAGGTGGGCGGTGAAGAAGGAGGTGAAACCCTACAGAAAATGTGGAAAACGGTGGAGCTGGGCGGAGTCGGATGGTCGATCCCGACCTAAAATCGCGCATGTCTATTTATAGACAGAGCAGAATTAAACAACGCGCACGATCAGGCGCACGACCAATGGTCGTGCGCGAAGGAATGCCTCTGATCATGCGCGAAGAACCTGTAGCTCGATCCAAATCTGCACAAAAGCGCACGGTCAGCGGCGCACGACCAGTGGTCGTGCGCGAAGATGGCCAATGATCATGTACGGTCGCTCGATCAGGGAAGGGAATTAACGCACGACCAGTGGTCGTGCGCCTGGTCATGCGAGAAGGAAAATGCACGATCATAGGCTTTTTTGACCGAAAATTCCCCAAGAACCATCCCGAGTGTCGCACAACCCTTGGACCTGCATGAAAATATATTAGACCACAGAAATACATGAAATCACACCAAGATGGGGCATAAATGTGCACTAAGCAATGAAATGGGCAAGGTGATCAAATAGAATTGAAAATAGGCCTAAAGTGAAGTGCAAGTGCATGAAAACTAGCCCAGATGAGTCCGGAAATCACTATATAAACTGGACCCATCAGAGGTCCCACCACACACCCGGAAGCTCACAAGGAACTTCCCCTCCCAAGCCAATGCTGAGCTTGGGCACCTTGGAGGGCACTAAGGACCACCTCACCGTCAACCTTCACTGATCGGGGGAGGGGGTAGTGCTTGCTCACAAGACACACACGAGCTGAGGGGTGGAGACCAACCCTTCCCAAGGTGCCCAATGGGTCTATTTATAGACTTACCAAAATTGGGCTGCGGATAGCCAAAAATCTGTTATCTGCAGCTCAACCACGAACCTGGATGATCAAAACAAGAGGTAGGGGGTGAGTGGACGACGAGACATCCACTCCCCCCCTTGCTGGGGGTCGAACGAGTGGTCGAGGACCACCGCCCTGACTGGGCGAGTAGACCTCACGGTCCACTCCACCCTTTGGGTGAGTGGACTCTTGGTCCAATCGCTCAACTGCATGGGGCGATCCATGCCCTTGGGCGAGTGGACCCGTGGTCCACTCGCCCCCCCCCCCCCCCCCCCCCCCCCCCCCCCCCCCCCCCCCCCCACTCGGGCAAGTGGACCAATGGTCCACTCGCCCGGATCCTTGGGCGAGTGGACCAAGTGTCCACTCGCCCGAGGACTTGGGCGAGTGTACCCAAGGTCCACTCATCCAAGGAGGTCTGCTTTTCCCCCCTAGGCCTTCTCTTTCTGGTCTTGGCGATCTCTAACAGTTCGGTCCCCTGCGCCCCCTATCTGGACTAGGCCACGTCGGCTCAGAAAATATGAGGGTTGTACAAATATCGTTGTAAGAATAAGAAGATTCAACCAAGTCACAGTATCGTCATGTTAATAGCTATCACATGACGATATCACTGAGAAGTCTAGAATTATGAAGATCTTCAGAAAACATGAGTTAAGTAATTCAGTAAAGGACCCTTGTTGTCGAGAAGACTAAGAGTTCGTAAAGTCAGTTTGAAGAAGAAGTGTTCTTTATTGTCTGGATGATCCTGACGATATCAATGACAGGTCAGGATGATCTCAATGATATAGACGAGAAGACCTCGAGTCATCAATAAGTTCACGATGATATCGTTGAGATGACTGTTGAATTTTGAAGAGTAAGTGGAGGTCGGGCGGTCTGGGCATTAAACCGGGCGGTCTGGAAAATCACGGAGGTCGAGCGGTCTGTTAAGGAGACCGCACGGGTTGTCTTCCTGCATTGGGCTGGCGTCTAGCCAGTGGTAGATGGCCTTGGTTCTTCAACCATCTAGGGTCAGCTATTTGGTTGTAACCGGGCGGTTAGCACCCGCGGTTACTTCTAGATGTTGTGTTCTGGCCGGTTAATTGCTCGCGGGCTGGTACGTGTCTACTAGTATTGCTAGAGTTTTTGCGAGTAGTTTGAGCGGCTTGTTCTTAAGTCGGCGATCTGTTCTGCAGAGTTAACTCAGCAAGCCGCACGAGTTGTTTTCTACCCGCTGTTTTTGGTGGGCGGTTATCCTATCGCGTAGGTGGTTATCGCACTCCTCACATCTACTATAAATAGGACCCCCTGGCTCGTCATATATAACTTGAACAGTAAGTGAGAGCTCACGAGTTTGTGGTGCAGATAGAATTTCTATTCGCACGGTTTGAAACTTCCCTTTGCTATGTTCACAGGTTGTGCAGCTTGCTTGTGGTTCTGATTTGATCAGAGGAGACCGCTGCGGATAAGCCGGTAGCAGTCAGCGGTAGGTAGTAGCAAGGGGTCGAGGTTAGCGACAAGGTGGTTTCTCTTCAGCTCGTTTCCAATTTTCAATAAGGTTCAGACCGCGGCGGTTAGGCTGTTTGCCTTTGCCGGTCTGTAACTTCTATTCAGTTCTTCAACAACTTGTTCGCAGTTAGGAGCGGCCAAGTGACTGCGGTCAAGCAGCCTTGCTTGGGCAAACAGAGTGAGCATTGGAATAACAGGTAGTCCACATGTTGAGTTGCGATTTGGCGACTTGGCAGTTTGCGCGGACAGCCTTTGTTAGCCGGGCGGTTTGGCGGGTTCATGTTGTAACCGCCAGCTTCTTGTAGTTGGTTTTCTTCTCTCCCCATCATTGTGTGTACTGATAAATCATGTCTTGCAATGTATGTCTTGAAATGTACAAAAGATAGTTGATACAATATTTCTCTTATTCCTTTATTGTCTCTGGTTTCTGGTGTTTGGTATGGTTGAGAGTGTTCCTACGACCTTGTTCTTGTTTTCCGCTTATTAGAAATTTTCAACATGGTATCAGAGAGGACAGAGGTTTAAGCAGTAATTCAACCACAGTTATCTTTCTTGGATTTCTGGAAGAACAGTTATCAGTGGTATAGCAATGGAAGGAGGAATAACAAGAGGTCTTGGTATTGAGCTCCTGACGCAGACTAACTTTAAGAAGTGGAAGGCTTGGATGGAGAGCTATCTTTTGGGCGAGGACCTCTGGGAGGTTTTTGGTGGAGAAGAAACTCAAGAAGTGGTTGCTGCTAGTGAGAATGCTCATCTGGTGAGAGCTTGGAGGAGAACTAATGCTAAGGCAGAGTTTACTCTCAAGCGGGCTATCTCATCGGAGTTGTTTGATCACATCGTTGGATGTTGATCAGCTGCTGAGATTTGAACAGCCTTGGATGGCTTGTTCAATAAGAAGAATGTATCTCGACTACAGTTCTTAGAAAATGAGTTGGCTAAGGCCACTCAAAGTGACTTGTCCATATCAACGTTCTTCCTGAAGATGAAGAACCTCTGTGTAGAGATTTCAGCTTTGGACCCGGATGAGCCTATCTCAGAAGCTAAGATGAAGAGGCACATAATCCGCGGCTTGCAGAGGGAGTATGTGGCCTTTGTTACTTCTGTTCAAGGTGGGGCCAATCAGCCATCGTTGGAGGAGCTGGAAAACTTGCTTGCTTCGCAAGAGAGTTTGGCTATGCAGATGGAGGGGATGCCTGTCTCTGGGGCAGAAAGTGAGGTCTTATACTCAGGGAAGAAGAAGCATTTAGACAAGAAGAAGAAGTCATCTGGAGATGATTGTCCATCTACTTCATATATGTAGGAGAGGAGCAATGATCTAAGCGTGATGGGAAGAAGAAGGAAGGACCTAGATGCTTCAGGTGCAATAAGCTTGGTCATTTTAAGAAGGACTGCAGGGTCAATCTTCAGCCAGGGCATGCTGCAGGAAAGGAGAAGGTTGGTTCAATTGCTAGTGGTAGTTGGGGTGATGTAGCCTTTATGACGGGCACTTGTGTTCGGGCTATGGCTTCTATCATCTATCAGGATGATTGGATAGTGGATTCTGGGTGTGGTCATCAGCTCACTGGGGATGAGTCCAAGTTCTCTTCTTTGAAGACATACACAGGTAATGATGCAATCATTATTGCTGATGATACTATACATGCAGTAGAGAAAGAGTGTATAGTTTATTTGAACGGAGATAGAGGTCCTCTTACGTTGAAGAGTGTTTATCATGTTCCGGGGATGAAGAAAAAACTCTTCTCGGTGACCAATGCTTTTGATGCTGGCTATCATGTTCTGTTTGGTCCAACAGAAGTGAACTTTCTTCGAAATGTGTAAACGGTGAAGGCTGAAGTCACTCATGTTGGTAGAAGGGTGAAGGACTTGTTTGTGTTATCTACAAGTTCGTATGTTGATGATAAGAGGACTAATGATAGCGCTGTTATCTGGCATGAAAGACTTGGGCATGTTGGGATGGATAAGCTGAAGGCTGTGGCGGGAAGAGTCCTTGGGAGAGGCTTACCTAGTCTTTCATCTTTCGGTGAAGGTCATGTTTATGCAGGCTGTCAATATGGTAAGGCTCATCGCCTTCCATTTGACAAGTCACAAAGCAGATGCAAGGCACCATTGGAATGTATTCATAGTGATCTGTTTGGACCTACCGCAACAGCCGGTCTTGGAGGCAGTATGTATATGCTGGTCTTGATTGATGATTTCACTAGATATACATGGGTATATTTTCTGAAGGAGAAGTCGGAAGCGTTCGGGAAGTTTGTGGAGTTCAAGGAGCTCGTGGAGTGTTAGCTTAATCTGTGGATCAAGAAGTTCAGAACAGACAATGGAGGGGAGTTTACCTCCAATGCGTTCTTCAACTTCTGCAGGAAGCATGGCATCCGGAGAGAGCTCTCTTGTGATCACACTCCATAACAGAACAGAGTTGCAGAGTGGAAGATCCGTCATCTGACGGCGACCTACAAATGTTGGCTTCATGCCAAGAGTATTCCAAAGTCCTTCTGGGCAGAGAGAATGTCTTGTGCAACTTATGTCATCAATCAGATGCCATTAAGTCCCATCAACATGAAGACCCCACATGAGTTGATGTTCAAGATAATGCCTACGGTGGAACACCTTCGAGTGTTCGGATCTACCTGCTTTGTGCATGTTCCTAATGCCCTCAAAACAAAGCTAGATACGAAATCAAGGAAGCTAGTCTTCGTCGGGTAAGATGACCAGAAGAAGGGTTGGAGATGCCTGGATCCAGAGACACAGAAAGCTGTGGTCTCAAGTGATGTGGTATTTGATGAGTTGACATCATACCAGGGTAGCTCTTCTGTTGAGCTACAAGAAAGCAGGGTAGATGGTGGACCAGGAGAAGCTGCAAGGGAAGTTCTGGTGGAGTTGCCTGTTTCTCCAGGTACTCCTATTGCTTCTAGCTCTAGGTTAGGTGCTTCAGGTTCTGCAAGCAGGGGGAGCGATGCTCCAAGTGCACCTGGGAAAAGAACTAGTCCAGAAGTTGCGGTGGAAGAGGTAGATTAGAGTAAAGCTCTGAGGAGGTCCAAAAGGACTATTATTCCACCAGCTCGGTATACAGGGGAAAACCAAGTGAGCTTTGTCTCATGTTTCTTTGCTGGTCCCCTGGATGAGCGAGAGCTGTCATGCTTTGAAGACGTTGCTGGAGTCAAGGAGTGGGAAGATGCCATGGATGAGGAGATGGCTTCCCTCAAGAAGAATGAGACCTGGGACTTTGTGACCAAGGTTGATGGCATTACTCATGTGATATGCAAGTGGGTTTATAAGCTGAAGAAGAAAGCTGATGGGAGTGTCGAGCGGTTCAAGGCTCACCTTATAGCTCGAGGGTTCTCTCATCTGTATGAAGAAGACTATGAAGAGACGTTCAGTCCGGTAGCCAAGATAACTTTGGTACGAGTGGTGATTGCATTGACAGCTTGCCAAGGGTGGATGATTTGGCAACTCGACGTACAAAATGCTTTCTTGTACGGTGAGATTGACAAGGATATCTTCATGGTTAATCCACCGGGATATGTATCGGAAGTTCATCCAGGACACGTCTGCAAGCTCAAGAGGGCTCTTTACGGGCTGAAGCAAGCGCCTCGGGCGTGGTATGGGAAGAAAGAAGAATATCTCCAGCTCTGTGGATACTTTGTTCAGATTCAGACTTGAGTCTGATCGTAAAGAAGGTCGGGGAGCTGTAAGTCTTAGTGATGTTTTACGTGGAGGATATGATCGTCACGGGGAACTCGGAGGTTGAGATAGCTAGGCTGCAAGCTGAACTAGATATCAGATTTGAGATGAAGGATATGGGGGGGCTTCACCATTTCCTTGGACTCGAGGTGGATAGGAAAGAGAGCGGTGTGCTCGTTTAACAGAAAGGTTATGTGGAGCGGATCGTTAAGCGATTTGGCTTGCGGGATGGGAAAAGCAGCTCTACTCCACTAGATGTTTGTCTAAAACTTTGGCAGGATGAGGGGAGGATTCTTCCTGATTCATTGGTGTTCCGGGAACTTATTCGGAGCTTGATATATTTGACGATTACCAGGCCGGATATTACCTATGCAGTTGGAAGGGTAAGTCGATATATGGCGGAATAATGAAAACCTAGTCTGGTAGCGGCAAGAAGTATTCTGAAGTACGTGAAGTCGACCTCAGACATGGGTCTCCTTTTCGGGAGAGACACAAGTTTTTTTGCATGGATACAAGGATGCTGATTATGGGGGAGATTCAGACGATCGGAAGTCGACATCTGGTTATGTTTTCTTATTCGGATCAGTGGCTATTTTATGGTGCATCAAGAAGCGGGTTTCAGAGTCCATCTCTACAACTGAAGCGGAGTACAAGGCTTCATCTTTGGCTACTCAGGAATCCATCTGGCTTAGGAGATTGGTGGAGGATGTCCATAAAGAGGTGCAAGGTCCTACTATGCTACGTGGTGACAATGAGAGTTCTCTCAAACTGGTTAATAATCTAGTTTGTCACGCTAGGACCAAGCACATTGAGATCGAGCATCATTTCATTCGGGAGAAGGTGCTTGACGGATCTCTGATGGTTGAGCATGTGCGGAGCGAGGACAATGTCGCTGACATCTTCATGAAGCCGTTTGCGAAGGGACTATTTACTCGGCTACGAGGAATGCTTGGGCTGACTTCCACCTCCCACTTCAAGGGGGAGTGTTGAATTTTGAAATGTAAGTGGAGGTCGGGTGGTCTGGGCATCAGACCGGGCAGTCTGGCAAACCGTGGAGGTTAAGCGGTCTGTAAGGAGACCGCGCAGGTTGTCTTGCCACATTAGACTGGCGGCTAGTAAGTGGCAGATGGCCTTGGTTCTTCAACTATCTAGGGTCAGCTATCTGGTTGTAACCGGGCGGTTAGCACTCGCGGTTACTTCTAGATGTTGTGTTCTGGCCGGTTAATTTCTCCCGGGCTGGCAGGTGTATGCTGGTATTGCTGGAGTTTTGCGAGTAGTCTGTGCTGCTTGTTCTTAAGTCGGTGATCTGTTCTGCAGAGTTAACTCAGCAAGCCGCAGGAGTTGTTTTCTACCCGATGTTGTAGGTGGGCAGTTATCCTATCGCATAGGAGGTGACCGCACTCCTCACCTCTACTATTAATAGGACCCCCCTGGCTGGTCATATATAACTTGAATAGTATGTGAGAGCACGAGAGTTTGTGGTGCGGATAGAATTTTTGTTCGCGCGGTTTGAAACTTGCATTTGCTGTCTTCGTAGGTTGTGCGGCTTGCTTGTCATTAAGATTTGATCAGAGGAGACCGCAGTGGATAAGCCGGTAGCAGTCAGCGGCGGGTAGCAGCAGGAGGTCACGGTTAGCAACAAGGTGGTTTCTTTTCAGCTTGTTTCCAGTTTTTAATAAGGTTCAGACCGCGGTGGTTAGGCGGTTTGACTTTGCCGGTCTGTTACTTCTGTTCAGTTCTTCAGCAGCTTGTTCGCGCTTAGGAGCAGCCAAGTAACTGCAGTTAGGCGGCCTTTCTTGAGCAAACAGAGTGATCATTGCAATAATGGGTAGTCTGTGTGTTAAGTTGCGGTTTGGCGACTTGGCAATTTGCACGGACTGCCTTTGTGAGCTGGGCGGTTTGCCGGGTTCATATTATAACCGCCATCTTCTTGTAGTTGGTTTTCTTCTCTCCTTATCATTGTGTGTACTGATAAATCATGTCTCGAAATGTATGTCTCGAAATGTACAAAAGATAGTTGATACAAGATTTCTCTTGTTCCTTCATTGCCTCTGGTTTTTGGTGTTTGGTATGGTTGAGAGTGTTCCTGCGACCTTCTTCTCGTTTTCCGCTTATTAGAAATTTTCAACAATGACATCATATCGCCGTGAGTGCAAGTGTAGCTATGATATCTTATATCGTTGAGATATCCTTCTTATAAGATGATTTAAGAAGAGTTGAAGAATTATCTAAGTTCAAGATGGATCGGCGTGACAGCCAACTTTGTCGTCGAGATGTTGCTAATATCACCGAGACAGAACAAGACATTTTGAAATGCGCTGGCTGTATTTAATGTCACCGCGTGATGGTCCAATCAGCGCATGCCGTTAAGGAATGAGCCTCTAACACTTAAAGGACATCTGAGTAGACTGTGAGATGGCCCCTCAGTCTTTTAAAAGGAATAAGTGTCTGCCTTAATTTCAACAAGAGAATATTGAGAACGTTCGACTCAATCGAATAGTAACAGCGGCTGAGAAAAGAAGGAGCAAATACCTGAGAACAAATTTTTTGATCTTCATTCTCCAAGAATCAGTCAAGCAACATCGACTAAAAAGTGTGTTCCGGATTGAAGAAAGGATCGAAGAGAAGCCGTTGTTGTGCAAGAAAAGATCGGCATTGCTTTCTCTTCAAGTACAGAAGTTGTCATCATTAGGCTTCAGAAAAATACATCAGTATTCTCCTTACTGTGTGTTAAGTTCTCAATCTTGTATTTCATTCTTTCTCTGTAGGACTTTTATAAGTTTGAGTTATAGGGCTTGAGGGCCTAAGTTATAGGGCTTGAGGGCCTAAGTTATAGGGCTTGAGGGCCTAAGTTGTAGGGCTTGAGGGCCTGAGTAGCATGAAATTTAAAAGTTTTTGTTGTAGGGCTTGAGCGCCTGAGTTGTAGGCCTTGAGGACCTGAGTTATAGGGCTTGAGGGCCTGAGTTGTTGGGTTCCTAGAACCTGCAGTAGGATCCTAGAAGGATTTGAGTTGTAGGGCTAGCAGTGTCTGAGCTGTAAGATCTTAGGAGTAGATTTGAGATTTAGTGGAAATAGCAGACTCTAGCACACTGCTAGATATGCGCAGAGGGACAGTGGACTACTCAATACACAATGTCTTGAGGAACCACTATACATTTGGTGTTATTGTGTGTTGTGACCTGTGATTGCTTGTTGTGTGGTGGTTGGTTTTCATTGTTTTTCTGTATAATATTTCAAAACAGCCATATCATCTACTCTCCCCCCTCTAGGAGATAGGTCCATATATAATAAAATGTGCGATAACTTTTGCTGGTATGCGTGGATCGAGCAAGATGTTGATATTTGTTATCCAAGTAGTAAAGGCAGTTCGGAATGGTGCGGAGTTATGCTTCGTGCTAGTGGAGGCACCAAATACTAAACCCAGTTTTAGTGATGTGCCTATCATATCGGAGTATCCAGACGTGTTTCCAGAATATCTCCCTAGAGCGCCACCTCAACAAGAGATCGACTTCACAATAGAGTGGGTTTCATGTGCCAAGCCTGTGTCACACTCTCTATACCATATAACGTCAAAAGAGATGGCGGAACTAAAAGTTCAGTTGTAGGAGTTACTGGTGCAAGGCAATATATGCCCAAGTTCATCCCCATTTGGTGCACCGATCCTTTTTGTGAAGAGGAAGGACGGAAGCTTGCGTTTGTGTATTGATTACCGTGAACTGAACAAGCTGGCAGAAAAGAACAAGTATCCAATTCCGAGGATCGATGACGTGTTTGATCAGTTGGTTGGATCAACCGTCTCTTTGAAACTAGATTTGAAGTTCGGGTACTATCAGTTGAGAATTCAGGAATGCAACATTCCCAAGACGGTGTTTAGTGCCCGTTACGGGCACTATGAGCTCACAGTAATTCTGTTTGCTTGATGAATGCGCCATCGGTGCTCATGGATCTGATGAACAGAGTGTTCTGAGAGTGTCTTGAATGGTTTGTGATAGTCTTTACAGACGATATACTGGTATACTCTCAGTCTGAAGAAAAACATGTGATTCATTTGCGTATAGTTCTTGATACCCTGAAAAAGAATCAGTTGTACGCCAAATTCTCAAAGTGTGAGTTTTGGGTGACCTCTGTGGCATTTCTTGGTCATATTGTTAGTGGTGAATGTATTGCAGTGGATCCGGTGAAGATTGTTGCCATATGGGAGTGGCCTATGCTGACAACGGTGGCAGAAATCAGGAGTTTCCTTGGACTTGCCGGCTACTATAGGCGCTTTATGGAGAACTTTTCGTGGATAGCTCTTCCTCTCACAACTATGACAAGGAAGGGTCAGAAGTTCATTTGGTCACCGGCGTGCGTGCGAGCTTTTGAAGAGTTAAAGATTCATCTGACCACGGTGCCAATATTTTGTTCGCCATGTGGTACGAAAGGCTACGAGGTATACAACGACTTGTCAGGGAGTGGCTTAGGCTGCGTTTTTCTTCAGAATGGTCAGGTTATTGCTTATGGCTCTCGCCAGCTAAAAGTGCATGAGAGGAACAAATCCGGTCCATGGATTGGATTTAGCGGCCGTAATATTCTATCTCAAATTGCGGTGGTATTACTCATATGGCGTGAATATTAATAACTTTATGGACCTTAAGTGCTTGAAGTATCTTTTAGAACAGAAGGACTTAAACATGTGACAAAGGAGGTGGATGGAGTTCCTTGGGGACTATACCTTCACGATACATTACACTCCCAAGAAGGGAAATATGGTTGCGGATGCTTTAAGTCGGAGGGCTTCTGCGCAAGCCATCTAGATTCAGATGCATGTTGTGCATCTAATCAGCTACATGGAGGCCTTGGAGATTTCCTGTGTGGATAGGTACTCTATCTCGAAATCACGCTTAAACTGGACGGAGGTGCAATATGATCTCGCAGAAAGAATTATACATGCCCTAGAGCTTGATTCAAGCAGAAGCGCTATGTGGTGGAGACTGTGGATGGGTCTACTGCCGAGTTTGTGTTTGACGATGGTCTTTTGTGGAAAGACAGTCGGTGTGCATCTTGAATGTTGGTAAACTGAGGGATGAGTTTATGTACGAAGCACACTTCATGAAGTACTCAATTCACCCAGAGAGCACAAAAAGGTACTAGGACATGAAAAAGCTGTTTTGGTGGCCAGGTTTGAAGAAGGACATAGCCCTTTACATGGCAAAATGCAAGACTTGCGCGTATGTGAAAGCGGAATGTCAGAAACCTGGTGGGTTCCCGAAGTCGTTTCCTGAAGTCGTTACCTGTTCTAGAGTGAAATTTTGATGATATTTCTATGGATTTCATGCATGGTTTGCCGAGATCGCATCACAGGAACAATGTCATTTGGGTGATCGTGGACTATTTAACAAAGGTATCCCATTTTATTCCAAACTGGAGGGATGATTCAGCAGAGAAATTGGCAAAGCTATACGTTGATAGTATAGTACTATTACACGTTGTGCCCCGTGGCATCGTTAGTGACCGAGATCGGTGCTTCACATCGGAAGATAGGAGGCTAATCCACCAAGTATTGCGCCAAACTAAAGTTTAGCACTGCCTTTCTTGCCCAAACAGATGGGCAGACTGAACGGACCAATAGGACAATGGAGGATATAGTCCACATGTGCGCCTTGGATTTCGGTAAAAACTGGGAAGATAATCTGTTTATGATTGTGTTCGCTTGCAATAACAACTATCAAACTAGTATTAAAATGGCACCCTTTGAGGCCCTTTATGGTAGAAAGTGTCGTACCCCCTTAGCTTGGGCGGAGACGGGTGAGACTAAGCTCTTTAAGCGAAAGGAAGTCGAAGATGCTACTTCGACTATTCGAACAATCTGAGAGAGGTTGTTGATTGCGTCGGATAGGCAAGCGAAGTACTACAACACCAAGCACAAAAATGTCGAGTTCACTGTGGGCGACTGGGTTTATCTCAAAATCAAACCGTTCAAGGGTGTATTAAGGATTCGACGCTTGAAAAATCTGAGTCTGAGGTACCTTGGACCATTTGAGATAGTGGAGCGTGTTGTTGAAGCTGACTATCGGCTCGCTCTTTCGACAGAGTTTAGCGGTTTGCATGATGTGTTTCATATCTCCATGTTGAGGAAGGCTGTGCAAGAGCGTACTCAAGTGCTTGTGGCTAATCAAGTGTAAGTCGATGATGAGCTAAAGACGAAGGTCAAACCTATTCGCATCAGGGACACTGATGTCAAGCAATTGCGGAATTAATTGATCTGAATGGTCAAAGTCCGCTGGAACAATTGCGGTCTTCAGGTGCTTACATGGGAGCGAGAGCAAACCATGCTTAAGGAGTCCCCTGAGCTATTCCGTTAAGGTATAAAGTTTGTTTTTGTATCTTTACAGTCTTTTATTATATCTGAAATTTTAGGATGAAATTTCTTTAAGGGGAGGTGGTTTGTAACAGTCCATGTTTCCCCATGACTGGAAGAAAAGAAATCTGGTAGCAGGAGTTAGCGCCAGGCGGTAGTTCAAATCCAAGTCTTCAACTCGACGAATAGGTCAATAAGAACTCGACGCAACGTCAACATCTGAGTTCAGTCATAGCTAAGAAGGAATTTGAAGCTGCTTCTATAAGAAATCAGAGGTGCGTCGATATGAAGGATAGTGAACTCGACGCAGCGTTGAATACAAACATAAATGGAAGGTTTTCTACTATCTTTTCTGATGCTTTTCCAGATGATCTATAATGCTGAAATCTATTCTCTAACGGCTCATTTATTGTCAAGAATGGAATGAAGTATTTCAGAGATACAACAAAGACATTCTTGAAAGTTATTCAAATTAGACTTGATGGGTCGGGAACAGAAATAGAAGGAAACATGTATTGTCCAATGGACATTTCATTTAAGGTGAGACCAGAAGAAGAAAGAAATTCAAACACTAATGGTCAGAGAATATATATGCTGAGGAAGAAAGATAACAACAACGAACTTAGTGATTCTTCTTCTTCTTCTTTAAAATCCTGAAGTTTTCTCTCCGAACAAGAAAAGGAGAACAGTAACCTCTATGTACAGATATATAAGGCTGCTGCTTCTTGTTCTTAATCTAACAGTAGCAAGAAAACATGATTATAGAGATTAACATGATCACAAGCATCTAACCATTGCATTCTCCTCTATCATAAGAAAAGGTTCATCATATACAGATCCTGGAGAGCACCAAAATACAACATCTAGTGTGATAGTTGTTATAGAATTCATACAACAGAATCCTAGTCTTCTTCTTCCTTCTTACCTCTCTGTTATTATTCAGTAACTGCAAAAGAGTCCTAAGAATCCCTCTCCAATGGATTCAGTTGGCTTTAAGAGTCTACTTATCAAAAGACTCAGTGGTTCTAAGAGTCTCCTTATCAAAAGACTCAGTGATTCTAAGAGTCTCCTTATCAAAAAACTCAGTGGTTCTAAGAGTCTCCATGTCAAAAGACTCAGTGGTGGTTCTGAGAGTCTCCTTATCAAAAAACTCATGCACATTTAGTTTAATCCTACCAAGGTGGTAGAAGAGTGGACTACCCACATTTTGGGGAACCACTATAAAATTTCTGTGTCTTTTCTGTGTTGCTTTCTTATGCCATCCCTTTACTATATAAAGTTTTCTTATTTCTGTGATTATATTATTATGTGATTAGTATTGCTGAATGCATAGTTGTTAGAGTAGTTTTTATTGTGTGTGCATAATTAGGGTAAAAGGTTTTAAAACTCTTATCACCTCCCCCCCCCCCCTCTAGAGAATACTCAGAGGCACACTTTGCACTTTCTATCTACACCAGTGTGTTTTTTGGCAAAAGATAGTGCATCTCTATATGATCAGTGACACAAGAGATTAGCACAAATAAATTTTAAAACTATAAATATGTTATTTTCTCAGAACTTAGTGTGTGATGTACCCGATGTTAAGTGTGTTAAGGAGAGACCTTGGCATGCATGCCCGATGGGTAAGTAGACTAGGGATACCTTTAAAAACATTATTGGCAAAGATTCTTCCAGATACTTATATATGCTTCATTTGGACTTATTTGGTCCCTTGTCAATTCATAGTTTTGGAGGTAAATATTACACCTTGGTTTTTGTTGATGATTACTCAAGTTTTACATGGGTATTCTTTCTAAAGCACAAGTCAGACACCTTTGATATTTTCAGCACCTTTGTTAGGCAGATCCAGAATGAACTCAACTGCTCTGTGTTCAAAATCAGAAGTGACCAAGGAACAAAATTCAAATCTGGCTCCATGACAAAGTTCTTTGAAAGTCTTCATATCTTTCATGAGTTTTCCTTTTCTCGTACTCCACAGCAAAATGTAGTTGCCGAGAGAAAGAACAGAACACTCATTGAGGCTTGCAAAATAATGTTGAGTGATTCTTCACTACCAGAATACTTCTGGGCTGAAGCTGTCAACATTGCCTGCCACGTGCAAAACAGAGCACTAATCAACACGAATCATCGTAAGACACCTTATGAACTTCTAAAGGGCAGGAAACCAACTGTGTCTTATTTTAAAATCTCTGGCAGCAAGTGCTTTGTACATAAAAATGGGAAATATTACAAAATTAAGTTTAGTGAAAAATGTTTTGAAGGTATTTTTGTAGGATATAGTAGCCATAGTAAGTTTACAACCCCGTTATTCACCAAGAGGTGAGCGGAGACCAAGGGGTAAACAAGCGAGAAGAATAGGAAGGAGGGAGAGTCAAAATCTCATCGGCCGCTCGCAGGAAGGAGGGAGAGTTGGGCCCTCGCGGGCCACTCGCAGGAAGGCGGGCGAGCCGAGTCCTGATGGTCGCTCGTAGAAGGGAGAGCGAGCCAGGCTCTCACGGTTCGTGAGAGGGAAACCCGACGAGAGGAGCCCTTGTGGGTGGCTCGCCCAGTAAGGGTCCAGGGGTGATTTTACCTAGAAGCCCTTGGTGGTCTGCAGTTAGCTTCTCCAAACAGCGGAGTTTGGCTGTTGGCAGACCATTTTGGACTGCGCATAATAAGTGTAAGGAGGATCCCGCTATTAGCAGGCCATAAGTAAAAAACTATATATAGACCTTGAAGGGCACATTTGGAGAGGATCCAATCTCAGTATTCTGAGCTTCCTTCTCCCTATGTTATCTTGGCTTAGCTCTCAGGCTCTCCAAGGTGCCCAGTCTTAGCTTTGGCTTGGGAAGGGAAGCGCTCTACGATCTTCCGGGTGTGTGGTGGGACCTCCTCGCTACAACAAAAGGTCTGTGTCTAGTTCCATGTCTTCGGTCTGTTCCTTCTGAGGAATCATTAAGTGCTAGCTGACCCTCATCTTTGGGGGCCCGAACTCCACAAGAGACCAAGTTCTGGTTTCAACATTTTTGGTGAGGTCAGTGTGGAGTGCAGGTAGTACAACAAAGTTCCAAGGAAGAGACATTGTGGGAGAAGACGAGCGAGAGGCAGACTTCGGCGGTTCGCCGCCAACCAATGCGCCAACGATGGTAGAGATGATGACAGACCTGAAGAGGGACCTGCTTGGGGATTTCCAGTGCGCTCTTGCCATGGCACTTCGGGGTCTCGCAACCACGACGCCCCAGGGGTCCCCTCCAGCTGGAGTTGGCGAGGACGCCCCAGGGCAGAGGGCAGGAAAGGAGGTGGCGTCCCAGGTGGTGGAGAGGGACATCACAGGGCTGGAACTTTTCCCCAGCCCGGTGAGGGCGAGCGGGGTCTTGGACAGCGCTGTCCTGGGAGGAGGGATCCTAGCCAGTGGGGTCCCAGCGAGTGGCCCATCGGCTAGTGCGAGACCGGTAGGAGCCGGGTCGCCTGGTGAGCTCGCGGGGCGAGTGGAGCAGGTCAAGTGCGTGAAGGGGGGAAGCCCATTCTGTGAGTTGGTGCTTTAGGCACCATTCCCTAAGGGGTTTAGTGAGCCGGCCATGACGTTGTATACCGGCAAGGATGACTCCACTAAGCACCTGCAGTGGTTCGAAGACATGGTCTCTATCAGATCTATGTCGGACGCCTTCAAGTGCCGACACTTCGCCACCACCCTGAAGGAAAAAGCAAGGTACTGGTTCCACCAGTTGCCCTCGGGGTCAATCTACGCTTCCGAGGACCTACATCGCGGATTCCTGCTGCACTTCTTGACCTCAAAGAAGAGGAAGAAGGACCCCGATGCGCTCTTCAGCATCAAGAAGAAGTCGGGGGAGTCGCTAGCCCACTATGTGGATCGGTTCCAGGAGGAGGTCCTCCTCATCCAGGAGGTGTCGGGGTTCACCCATCAGCTTGCCTTCATAGTGGGGTTGCGTGAGGGGTTATTTAAGATGGACCTCAAGAGTAGGGCTCCTTTGTCCTTTGAGGAGTTGATGGAATGGGTGGCAGAGGAGATCGAGTGTGAGGCAGCTAATCCTGAGCTCACGAAGAGGCTAGCAAAGCTCAGTGAGCCAGAAGTCAAGCAGCCAGAGGTCCGATGAATGGAGGAGCCGAGGGACCCGAAGTTAGTGTGGAGGCACTAGGGAGGAGACAAATTCCATGGGGGTCAGGTAAGACCTCATCAGCTCGAATGGAGGCAGTATCCAAGGCCCTTGACTCCCCAGCCCCAGCAGGCAATGGAGATCGGGCGAGGAAGAGCAGGGAGAGGAAGAGGAGCGGGAGCCGGAAGATCCTGGTTCAGGAGGAGGATTAGAGGGGCGGAGGCCGAGGGAAGGGGGGTGGCATTGCCCTATTGTGACTTCCACTAGGAGGAAGGTCACGCGACTGCCGCCTACCCGGAGTTCTTAGAGATGAGGGGGGACAGAGCGCGCGACATAGTGGGAGCAGTGTCCGGTGAGGATTGAGGAGGTCCTGCCTCATGAGGAAGAGGATGAATGGTGTGAGGATAGGGTTGACGTGGGAACCTGAGGAGGGATTAGAGTGATCAATGGGTGGGGGGTAGGGATCAAGGCGACCCGGAAGGCAATCCTCCATACCATCTACCATCGGTGCGTGGCTTCGACATCCCAAGCCCCACCCCTAGCAGAAAAGATCACGTTCACCCAGAAGGATATGTCGGGCCATGAGGACCCATTCTGCGATGCGCTGGTTATCCAGACAGCCATCGAGAACTTCACCGTCTCCCGGATTCGCGTGGATAATGGGAGCTCAGTAAACGTCATCTTCAAGAAGGCATTCGATTAGATGAAGGTGGAGGCCAGGAGGGTGTTGGACTCGGGTGGCCCATTGTTTGGGTTCTCGGGGACAGAAAGGAGGTAAAAGGGGGAGTGGGACACCAGGTGGTCTTGGGAGGGAAGTTCCGGAACTGCCGCTTTGTTATAGTGGACGCCCTCAATAGCTACAGTGCCATCTTCGGACGGCCCCTTATCAGCGCATTTCGGTGCGTCCCCTCCACTTTCCATCAATGCATCAAGCTCAATGAAGGAGGAGTTCAGGTCTGAATAAGGGGTGATCTGAAGGTGGCAAGGAAGTGCTACATCACCGCGGTCAACACCACTTGGCAAGCAGAGGCGGAAGAGATGGAGAGAGAGATGGAGAGGCAGGACATGGTAGAAGGTATACCCCTCACCCAGGCTCGGAGCAGTGTAAACTTAAAAATTTTCTATCCTTGAACTATTGTACATGATAGCTTGTTATAAGTTGATGTTGTTCCTTTTTATTACATGTCCATACAATGTGTTCGAATGCTGGAGTGCCCCAGATCGATTCCACTGTCGGGCTCTCATAGACAGTGGGTCAGGTTGATATCTGGAAAGGCTGGCAAGGTGGCAAGTGTTTGGTGCAGGAGTGCCCCAAATCAATTTCGCTATGAGGCTCTCCTAGACGGTGGGTCAGGTTGATCTTTGGAGAGTCTGGCAAGGTAGCAAGTGTTTGGTGTTGGAGTGCCTGATAGTTTATAAGGATGTAGTCTTCATCACCTAGAGGGCGGGGGGGGGGGGGGGTGAATAGGTCTCTTTTATTTTATGCTTTATCCTAACTGTTTTCTTTGTTAGTAATAGTAGTAAATCAAACACAAAGAAAACACAAAAGCATTTATAGAGGTTCCTCAAGACAGGGTGTCTTGAGTAATCCTCTTTCCCGCTTCACCTTTCTAACAATGAGTTAGACAAGGCTAACACCTCCAATCTCAACTCCTAGTGCTTACAACACAGATCCCTCAAGATCTCTCAGGCATTCCCAAACCCTACCTCAGGCTCAACAACCCTACCTCAAGCACAACTGCCCTATAAGCTCAAACCAATCAAGAAGTCCTACCTCAGATCTCCACAGAGATCCTACACTTAAGCTGAACTCTCAGTTCTACACTCAGGCCCAACAACCCTACTTCCTCAGGAAGAATGCCCTACAAACTCAGAACAAGTAATGTTCTTACAGAATATAATAAGAGATGATTACAACCGAAGCAAGAATAGATTTCACCTTGGTCTTCTGTTGCTGAATAACTGCTATAGAAAACATGAAACAGGGATGAGTCCAAAGGCCTCAACTCTGATTCTTTCTGATCCTTTTCTTCTTTAGATGATGAATGGGGATCAACTTGTTTTATCTTGAGTCAATCAAGAAGAACACTCTTTTCTCTCCTTGCAGCTTCAGGAAGAAGGAAGAGAAAATCTTTCTGGTATGCCATCAATGGAACAATAGATTATCTTCTTCAGTGAGTGAGGGAGCTTTTACAAAGCCCTAAATGATTCTTGTATACTCCTCCAGTCTTCAACGGCTATTAGGTGTCCTCCTGACACAACATAAATGTGATTGGAACATCTTATCTTGCTTTACAAAATGTTGCGCCAAAAGCAAACCCGCCCGAACATTTGAATCTGTCTCATCGGTTGGGCTGAGACAGCTTCCTGTCTCAACGGCTACTCATGTCCGTTTCAGCGGATCCACTGGGACAGACAGTTGTCTCAGCGATTTTCTCTATCCGCAGCTCAACTGGCCCAGACACCTTCTCAGGGACTTCTGGCCATGTCTCAGCGGGTCAACTGAGACAGTGAACTCGTCTCAACCATTTTGGAAGTAAACCTCTGAACTTGTTCTATATCTTGGGAATGACCTAACCCTACATAGACATGATGTAAAATAGGGTTTATCAAATAGAACTTGTACTTAGCATTGAGTGATGCTTCGTTAAATCAAGGGAACATTGAGGATAATATTCCCAACAATCTCCCCCTATTTGAAGAAGGCAGAACACCCTCAATGCTAAGGTACATATCAAAATAATTATTTATCATGTAATTTCACTACATGGCATTCATCATAACATACACATGTAAACATTATTATGGCATCAAAGATAATATCATAACAGATAATATTCATGAGATGCATAGTCACAATAGTGGTTATCAACCCAATAGTATGATTATATAATGTTGTCAATGCATCACAGATTAATTTACACAGTGACACAGAGTAAAATTTAAGCTATGGCTCAGATTAGCTTACAAACATAAAGTAATCATTTCACCAATTCATTCATTTGCATTCCATATTAAGTAATGAGACATTGTTCAATATACATTTAGAAATTCATAACACTTAGAGACATTCATTTAAATTTTTCTTTTCTTAGAAGAAGTTGAGCACTCAGCAATGTCAGCAGCAACTTCTTTTCCTTTTTCAGCATTGACTTCAGCAGCAACAACTTTGTTCCCTACAATAGTGGTGGCAGTGTCCTTCTCTGCATTTGTTGCTTCAATTTCAGCTATCTTCCTCTTATTTTCTTGCCTTTTGAAATATAGGAATGTCTTAGGAATATACTTTGAAGCATCCTTCTTGGGTTGTCCTTCCTTACCATATTGGCTTTGAATACCCTATCTCTTTTAGTGTTTCTTTCTAAGTGCTTTATCCACTCTTCAGATGGATAGACCTTATCAATATCTTTGCAGATTTGACCATTCTTAGCCAGGTATTTAATATTATACTTTTGGAGTCTTCACTCTAATACTCAAAATCTGGATCCTTAGTTTGTTCATCCCTCTGCTTGGCCATGAGCTCTTCAGCAAGCATTGTGTGTTATCTTTCTCTTCTCTTTGCTAGTCTTGCATTCTGGGCAATTTCTTCCTATTTAGAGAAGTCCCAATCCTCTGCTCTTTGCCTATCCAGGAGGGGAAGGTTCAAGGCAAGCCGAGTTCCTTGCAGAACCTCGAGGGCTAGCTCAGAATTTGTTACAACATTGTTCTCCTCCCCCTTTCAGGCTTCTTCAAATATTCTTTGAATTATCTCCTGCTGAGCAGCAGTTAATGTGCCAGAGATTGTTTGGAAAATGTTATCCATATCATCTTTTAGCTCATCCTTATTCCTCTCAATGTCAGCCTTGAGCTAATCATTGTTTCTATCAGCCTGACCTAGGGTGTGTAACTTTAAAACTGGCTGTCGGCGGGAAACTTCGGCGGGAAGGAGCGCGGGATGAGTCACGCCCGTGACTAGATGTCACGCCCTCGGTCACACGCATGACTAAATATCACGCCCTCGGTCAAGCCCGTGACCGTGGGCGTGTTATTTTAATTGATGTGGCATTGCGCTTTTGCTGCTGGTGGCGGGTCGCAGACATGAAATTGGGCCACGCACTTGGTCACGCCCGTGACCTGGGGCATGTACTTGGCAAATCTTCATGGAATTCGTCCGGGGTGGCGGAATCGGGTCTGGAACACATCTAGGCTGTCACGCCCATTGGTCACGCTCATGACCTTGGGCGTCTACTTGACAATTTTGCTCAAAGTGCCCAGAAAACTTGAAAAATACAGAAAAAGCTTAAGTTAGTTCATGAAATTAAAAATGGAAAGATTTATATGATATAATTCATATAATTTATATAAATTCATATTAAAACTATATTAGAACTACACTAAAGGATGAGTATAAAAACTACTCATCACAGCCTTACCATTCAACTGCAGAGTAGTGGAGTTCACATATTCTTAGATATGATTTGAGGATTTTTCAATCACCTCATCTGTCTTGCTGACATAATTTTTGACATATGACATATCCTGTTCAAAGAGTTTGAGGTGGTTGTCCATTGCTCTAAGAATAGTATTTTGAGAGACCACTGATTTCTCTGCCAGATCAAACCACTTGGTCATTTGTTTGTTCAGGATGGCAGTGTCTTCCTTGATTTCCTTGACCTCAGCCATAACTTAAGATTTTACTTTGAGGATGGAGTGATCAATGTATGCTTTAACTGTAGAAATTGACTGGTCTACATAGTCTTTCATAGAGGTTAGATGAGTCCCTAACATAATCTGAATAACATTTAGAATGCTCTCATTGGAATGTGAGGAAGTAGAGGTTGAGGCTTGCTGATCAGTAATAATTGGGTCTGAGAGCCTTTTTGGACTTGGAGGAGGGACCATTTGAGGTATAATTTGCACTTTAGCTGCAGGCATCGCCTGATCTGGATGTATGTTGTCCCTTTGGTCAGGATCATTATCCTCATAATCAAAATCAGCATCAACATTATCTGGTTCCTCCCCCTCAAATAGAGCATCTTGATCAGATGATTCCAGGAAAGCTGGGACAAGTATGTGGAGTTAGATCTAGTGACTTAGCAATAGTAAAGATGGGTACTAATTCTTACCAAGGACATCATCTTTACCAGCTGATGGCTTTGTCAGCTTCTCCCCCTCAGATGGGGCATCAGATTTTCCTTATGGTGGTAAATCCCAAAGAACTGGGGAGTCATCAATGTTAAGAGAAATTCTTCTTTCAAGATCTAGTATGATTGTATCAATCTTACTTTGTAAGTCCTTAGTAGAAGGAACTTTGTACTTATCAGTCTTGTCTCCTACACTCTTATTTTTGTCACTGGTAATATCCATGGAAGATGGTTCTTATTGATGCTCCCCCTCAGATGGAGCATCCATTTGGCCTTGAGGAGCTGTGGTCCATATTATTTAAGAGTCATTAGAGATTAACAAGTAGATTGGTTATGATTAGATAACATTATTAGTAATGTTGAGTTTAAGAATTAATTACCATGTGTGCTATCTATTTCCAAGAACTGTGGATGGACAGGGTCAGCATGCATGTCATCCAGTTGAGCATCCTTGTCAGGAATACTAGGTGATCCAATATCAACATCATCATCTTCATTCTAATCTGAGTGGTCTGACACAGAGCTTGTTATGATCAATCTTGTCTTCTTTGTTGATTTAGCTTTCTTTTTCCCTTTCTCATTTGCCTCAGTGGGCTGGCTCATGGGGAGCACCCTGGTGAACCTCTCTAATGTCTTTATATCCATCCTTTTCAGGTAATGGATATTGGATCCTTTTAATCACTTAAAATTCTCAGGATAGGTCTGGATCAGATATAAGGATAGAATTCTTCCCATATTTGGTACTTGCAGACATTCCTTAAGTCTCTGAAATATGACTTCTCACCAGGAAGTTCTCTTGGTCAGAATGATCTTTGTCATAATGTCAAACATGGATTGATAGATGGTATCATGAGACCCAGGATTGCAGAGAAGTGCTTTGCCCACTATATCTGACAATAGTTTGCCTCTTTGATTGAATAATTTTCTTTTTGCTGAGCCAATCTTGGCATCACTATACTCAGTCCATTTCAAAGCTTTCTTTTTGTCCTTGTCAGAAATATCTTCCTCCTCATCCTGACTGCATGAGGGAATGTGGAATGCTTGTGCAATTCTCGCTTAGGAGATTTTCACTCTATCTCCTCCTATTTTGGACTTCAATGAGGTATTGGAGGAGGACAATTTGGCATTATTGAACCATTCCAAAATTTCAGTTCTGAGAATGACTGTAGGTTCAGAGAGAGTATACTCCAACCCTTGAGCTTCTAGGAGTTGAATCACTCCTTTTATATCTTCTGGAGCATGGGCAAATTCATTTCTCACTATCTCACACCCCTCCAGAAGATCCTCTGAACTCTTGGGTGTCGTTGATGCTGTAGAAGAATGCGCTGGGATGGAAGAGAATATGATTCATCTCGGCGGCTGGGAGGGAAAGGTTGTGTAGCTTTCATTAATTGACAATTGTCTATATATATGGCTTGTATCTATGTTTTGATTAGCCCTAATAATTAGAGTTAAATGAACTTATAGTTGTAAGGATAATTAGGTCTATTGGGGTTGCATTTAGACAAATTATAATGGGACCAGTGCGTCTCAGCGAAACTGCTGAGACGAAAACCTGAACCATTGGGATAGAGCATTGTCAATCGCTAGGATAGTTTAGCAGTCTCAGCGGATCAGCTGAGATTTTTCCCAGCTGTCTCAGCGGCTCAGCTGAAACAATCATTTCTGTTTTAGCTGACCTACTATCTAAACATTAATCCTTTTGAGATCTGATTGTGTTATGACTTAACTATGTCACTAGGAGTGTTGATGTGACAACATTTGGAACCCTAACATAACATCCATAAGATCATAGATGATTGAAAAAAGGAACTATTAAATATTTAACATTCCTAGTTCAATCTTGAAAGCATTAAATTTGGCCTCATCCAATGGCTTTGTAAAAATATCAGCAACTTGGTTGTCAGTGGGGACAAATTCAAGGCAGATGTCTTTACATTCAACATGTTCTCTTATAAAATGATATCTTATCTCTATGTGCTTAGTCCTGCTATGAGATACAAGATTCTTAGTAATAGAGATAACACTGGATGAGTCACAATAAAGAGGAGACTCACTTACCTTGAGCTTGTAGTCCTCTAACTGATGTTGTATCCATAATTGTTATTCACAACAGCTTCCTATAGCAATGTATTCAAACTCAGCAGTAGATATTGCCACACTTGTCTGCTTTTTGCTACTCCAAGATATCAACTTCCTTCCTAGGAATTGACAAGTGTCACTTGTGCTTTTCCTGTCTTCTTTGCATCCTGCAAAATCTGCATCTGAAAATCTAGTTAGTTCAAAGTAATTGTTCTTAGGGTACCAAAGGCCAAGATGTAGGCTGCCTTTAAGGTATCTCAAGATACTCTTTGCAGCTGAATAGTGAGATTCCTTAGGGCATGCCTGGCACCTAGCACAAGCACATGTAGCATACATAAGGTCTGGTCTACTAGCAGTTAGATATAATAGGGTTCCAATAATGCACCGATACATGGATTCATGAAAGGCCTTGCCCTTCTCATCCTTGTCCAGGGAAATGTTGGACCCCATGGGAGTTTTCATTGTGGAAGCTGATTCCATCCCAAATTTCATGATAAGATCCCTAGTGTACTTGGTCTGAGAGATAAATATCCCATCATCAGACTGTTTCACTTCGAGGCCTAAGAAGTACTTGAGCTCTCCTATACTGCTCATCTCAAACTCCCCCTACATAAGTGTGGCAAACCTTTTGCAGAGATTGTCATCAGTAGACCCAAATATTATGTCATCAACATAAATTTGGACTATGAGACACTTGCCCCTTGCTTCCCTAAGAAACAATGTACTATCTATCTTTCCCCTCAAGAACTTGTTCTTGATGAGAATGATAGACAAGGTCTCATACCAAGCCCTAGGGGTTTGCTTTAGACCATATAGAGATTTTCTAAGTAAATACACATGGGAAGAGAGGGTTGGATGCACAAAATATGATGGCTGTTCAACATATACCTCTTCCTTCAAGTCACCATTAAGGAAGGCTGATTTGACATTGATGCGCTATTTCGGCACTGCTAATTACCAGGCACGAAATGCGATACGACGACAGTGCACCGGTCGCTCAAGTAATAAAATAGGGAGAAACTCCCCGAATATCGTTCTCAAAGGACCGCAAGTTGGGTAGTACGATTTGCTCAAACCAGGAAATCAGTTAAAAGGGTTATTAAGTAACAACGGGAGGTTTGGTTTGGGATGCTATGCTATTGCAGAATAAAGAAAGATGCGGGTCAAAACTCTGCTTCGCAAGGCGATATGGATGCAGCGGCCGCGATGCCGTGCTTCGGAAGGCGCGTGGACGGAATGTAACTATGATAGTTGAGGGTCGCACACACCTCTTCTCTAAACATCACTACTAGCAATTGCTAGTGGCTTCACACACAACGAATCTCAGAAATCACTAAGAAAAAGGGCTATTCATGCCATCACAACAACATTTCATAGGAACACAAGCAATAATCCTTAAGATTAACTTAACAAACGTTCATAAAACAACAACAAAGAAGTTCAAGCATCAAAGGTTAGAGAGGACCACAAAGAAGAAGTCACGTCATGGGTTCACGGTCGGAATGAGAGGTTGTCGGGCTCTCTCCGGACTCGGCCCTCAGATGGTGAGTTTGGCTCGAAGGAGGCTGTCACCGCTCCTACGATCTTCAGCGCTTCTCAAATCTCTCGGTGTGGAATGCTTGAGCTAATGGTGGAGAAATCTTCCTAGTGCTCCTGGATGGAAGGATGGAGGTGGAAATCACCGGAAATGGCCTCTATGGTGGTGGAGATGAAGGGGAAGCCTTCAGCCACAAGAGCAGTGGGAAGGAAGTGATTTCCCGCTCTCTGAATCGCTCCAGTCCGCCTCCAATCGCTCTCTCCGTTGAATGCCTTGATTCCTGATTTTTATAGCAAACAGGCTGAAAAATGGTTACGCACGGTCGAAGCACGACCGTGCGCAGACCATGCGATATTAACGGATAAAATATGGCTTGGGTAAGAAGCTGCCGCCCGTGCGATTTGATCACGCATGACCAATACCGCCCGTGCGTTCAAACGCACGGGTAAACTCCGACGTTTTGAAATCACAAAGACACAGGTCGACCGTGCGTTTTACTCACGCACGGGCGAATCCGCCCGTGCGTCAAAATGCACGAGTAAACTCTGACGCTCCATTTTTTGCCCAGACACAAATGCACGACCGCAACCGACCGTGCGTCAAGGAAACGCACGACCGTGCGATATGCACAGAAATTACTTCTGGGGAAAACGGGACGATCAGGTCACCTGCATACAAGATATAACAGCTGGGAATACACGTCCAGCATCAGAAAAACATAAAAGAAGGGAAGGGGAGCACCATGTGCTTACCCCCAACAACAAGGAATGCAATTGCACACCGAAATGAGCTTAATAGTGCACCTAACATGGAATAATACATATGAATGAAAACATGCCTAAAATGTGGTGCAAAGACTAGAATATCAGCCCAAATGAGTCCAAATATATATATATATATATGGGACTCATCACACCCCCAGACTTAACCATTTGTACGTCTCGGGCAAACTACTCAGCTTTCCTGTCGGAACAATTGAATGTTAGCATGAGTTTGAGCGGTAGAGAACAATGCGAAGTCACATGCACTCGCGCATAGAAATGCACGCGCTCAAGTGGGTGCAGTGGTGTGTAGCATGGAATAATGATGAAAAATTAAAAGCAAGCGTCTAGCATGCGGTGCAACCCGTGCGCATTGTGAATAACACGTGCTCTCCCCCAGAATTAATCTAAACAATATATCTCAAAAACTGAAGAGCTAGGGAGGAGAAGTGTTACCCAATGCTCAGAATTGAGCATACCAGACGATTGGCGATCAAGATCAAGAGCGGTACGCAGCATCCGCACCAAAGAACACAACACACCTGCAAGCACAAAACTAAAACAGCAAAAACAAATACAGAAACTGAACTAAACATGTTAGACAAAAATAAAATCAGGAAATCTGGGTTGTCTCCCAGCAGCGCTTTTATTTAATGTCCTTAAGCTGGACCAAATACCTGTATTAACATTGTTCAACAAGTGCAGTAATTAAAAGAGAGGTTCACAGAAGCAGTATCAAAATTAGGAAAAACACGAATCAGCTATAGGCGCTCTTATGGTGCGCGTCTCCAATAGCTCGTAGGCGGGAGGTGAAGGCTTTAGGGCCAACACTGGTGTCACCTAGTGTTCCCCTAACCTCCGCCCTCTTGCTACGGAGAGTGGCAGCGCGAGCGTCGTGCAGAAGTTTCTCCTGTTTAAGCTTAGTGACTGTCGGGGACTGCCAACGTTGAAAGTTTTCAGAATTTTCCACCTTGGTGGTGGGTGGCGTCACTTCCGGCGTTGCGGTGACAACCGGATCGGCCCAAGAGACGGAGCGCTTAAATTGTTTATTACAAGAATTAAAACAGGAAGATAATGGGACGACGTCCCGGGCTAAATTCAAGTCAACATCTTTCGAAGTGCAATCTTCCTCCGTCTCGGAGTCGAATTCTCGCCGAAAATCTACTTCTTCTTCCTCACTGGACAGATACTTCTCTTTTTCTCCTTCCATTGCTCCTTTATCCTCTTCATTTCATGCACAACTCAGAGATTCATCAAGAATAAAGAGAGGGGGAGGAGTGGATGTTTCAGTTACAGCTTTGGGGAACGTGGGCTGCGGCACCTCATTGGGTAAAATGACGCACCCCGCAGTGAAATCAAGGGTGGCACCACTCTCTTTCAAGAACGGCACACCCAAGATAGGAATAGAGCGATTTTCCTGGGGTCCCAACACCTGAAAATCAGCAACCACGACCGTCCCCTCAACTGTCACTTCTACATTTATCACTTCCCCCTCAGATTGTATAACAGTCCCATTAGCAAGCACAAGGGATTTTCGATCCTCCGTGTTCATCTCAAGTTGCAATTTGGCAACGTCTCGCAACGCAATGACGTTGCGGGAAGAGCCAGAATCGCATAAAGCTTTAGTTTCGACATTATTGATGGAACAAGAAATCACTAACTCACTTGAATCAGCCTCTACCACATCGCTGAGACTCTTCCCTTGATCTATTGGGTTCTTTTCAGTGTTGCTAGGAAGGGTCCCATGCGACCGCTCGGTTAGCACTTGGGCCAGTTGGCCCAGCTGCGTTTCCAAGTTTCGCATGGATGCGGTTTGGTTCGCCATATTTGAGGCAGTCGCTTGCATGAACTTTTCCATTATTTCCTCCAGATTACTCTTTTTTTGGGTTGGGGGGCCTTGGCTATAATCCGGGTGGAATGGCCTCGGTTGGATCCCGGAGGCGTAAGCATCATTTTGATGCTGCCCCGGTGCCCATCGTTGGCCAGGCGCATTTGGGTTCCACGAGAAGTTCGGGTGACTTCTCGCTCCCGGATGATAAGCATTATTAAAAGGTGCCCCCTTAGGCTGATTTCCTACAAAATTAACAGATTCATTCAAGGTTAAGTGCGCGAAGTCACCTGATACATTGTTGCTTGAGCATTCAAATGCGTGGTGGCCCCCGCCTCCACATCCTTCGCACGTAATGACAGCAGCCGGCGCGGATGTAGGATGAAGTGAGTCGACCATAAAGAGACCACGACCGCTTTTTGGAGCATTTCTCCCGGCAGTCCAGAATGTGCTGTGGGAGGCGGTGTCGCGCAGAATCCGAAGGGCCTCCTCTAGAGTGTGATTCATCAAAGTACCACCCGCAGCAGCATCGATCATTGCCCTGTAGTTAGGCTCGATCGCAAAGTAAAACGTCTCAACCACACCCCAAGGTTGGAGCTCGTGGTTTGGACAACGGCGGAGAAGATCGTTAAGACGCTCCCACGCCTCAGCAAGAGTCTCTTGATCAAGTTGGCGAAAGGTGGCGATCTCCCGCCGCAAGCTCACGATTTTATCGACTGGATGGAACTTGGCCAAAAACTTGGAAGCAAGAGCATCCCAGGTCGCAGCAGTCCCGGGTGGAATGGAGTGGAGCCACACCTTGGCTTTGTCACGGAGTGAGAAGGGGAACAGTCTAAGCTTGACCGTGTCGTCAGCAATCCCAGCGTAGCGGAAGGTTCCGCAAATATCAGAAAACTCTGCCAGATGCAGATGCGGATCCTCCCTGGCCATCCCAGAGAACTGAGCGTTGTTCCGGATAATGTTCAAGATTGTTGGCTTTATCTCGAACTGATTGTTCATTATATTGGGCCCGAACCCAGGATACACACTCCCAACAGTTGGAGTGGTGTAGTCTATCATTGTGCGGGGCCGAGGCCTTGCCGCCTCCTGCTCATCTCCAGGCTGGTGTTGCCCCACGCCGGGCACTCCCTGATCAGCATAATTTTGATCTATGTGGTCACCCATTGCTGCCTGTGCGGCTGCTGCGCGCCTATGTGCGCGAGCGGTCCGTTCAATCTCAGGATCAAAGGGCACGAGTTCCCCTGCAGCTTGTCTCTGCATGCACTATAAAGAAACAAAAAGAAAACAAAGAAAATTAGAAACAACTGCTCATGTAGCGAAAGTCACAACACAAAACGTTACACGCCTGCACTCCCCAGCAACGGCGCCAAAAACTTGATGCAAATATTTCGGCAAGTGCACCGATCGTTCAAGTAATAAAGTTGGGAAAAAATCCCCGAGTGTCGGTCTCTTGAGGAATGCAGGTTGTGTGTACGAATCAGGTTGTGTGACTAGTGTTACACGAGCATAAACAAACACACAAAAGGGGTTTTGGTTGGGTTTTCCTACTCTTAACAACAGTAAAAGAAATGCGGGTCGAAAACACCGCTTCGCCAGGCGAGATGGATGCAACGGCCGCGATGCCGTGCTTCGTGAGGCGGATGGATCGTGCTCTAGTGCGAGAAGAAATGAGGGTCGCAAACACCTCTTCACAAACTCCGTTAGCTCTTGCTAACGCGGATCGAACACCTTAAGTGCGTGAGTGGGTGAGTGGATGAGTGGAGGCGAAACGATTCACAAACAAACAATGAAGAAAGAGGGAGAAACATTCATTGCAATCAAACCAAGCATAATACTGTTCAACATCTCAACGATTCAAAGATTACAACGAAAGCAAGAGGAAAGAAATAACCAAAGGATGAAGACTAGCGGCCGTTCACGGCCGGAATGGTAGGTTGTCAAGCCACCTCCGGACTCTGGCGGACTATGCTTCCGGTGTAGAGAAACTGTCACGATCTCTCTACGTAGTCCCGTCGTCTTCTACCTCCGGATTCTTCTTCTTCTCACCGGACTAGAACGGGAAAACAGCGGCTTGAGGGCTTGCGGGTGGTGGAGAATGCTCCCGGACGATGGAGGAATGGTCGGAATGGTTGGAGAAGACTTCCCCTTGCGTAGGAGATGAAGTGGAGGTGTCCTGGAAGGGAAATCGCCGGCGTACGGACGGCAAATCGCGCTCCCGCGGCTGAATGAATGCCCTAAAAACGGAACAGGCGTATATATAGGCGCTGGAATGAATACCACGCACGGTCATTGGCGCACGACCACTGGTCGTGCGCACTGAAATTCTGCGATCGTGCGCGCTGCCTGGGAGGAGCCTGCAATAAAATAAATTTATAAAATACATGTTCGCACGACCAATGGCGCACGACCAGCGGTCATGCGCACTAGCGTCAGTGGTCGTGCGATAAGCCAAACAGAACTCATGAAATGGGCGTTAAGTGCGCACGAGCAAAGGCGCACGACCAGTGGTCGTGCGCGAAGGAACCAGTGATCGTGCGCAGTGTTCCTATACAGAATTGTACCGGGAACACCTGCACGACTCCTGTTCCAGCATACGACACCAGTCTGGCCACTGAAGGTGGCACTTAACACAGCATGAAAACTAGTAACGAAGGTAAACAAGAGATAACACCAAAATGGGCCAAAAGTGCATCTAGCATAGAATGATCAATATGAACTATAACAGGGCTAAAGTGCGGTGAAATGACTAAATAAACGGCCCAGATGAGTCCATAAAAGTGTATATGATCAGGACTCATCACACGCTCGGTTAGCACTTGAGCCAGTTGTCCCACTTGCGTCTCCAAGTTACGCATAGACGCGGTTTGGTTCACAATATTAGCGTTGGCGACTTCCATAAACCTCTCCATCAACTCTTCCAGATTACTTTTCTTAGGGACCGGGGCACCTTGATTATAACCCGGCTGAGGCGGGCTTGGTTGACTTCCGGATGCTTGAGCATCATTTTTGATGCTGGCCTGGTTGCCATCGTTGGCCTGCAGCATTTTGGTTCCATGAAAAATTGGGGTGATTTCTCACACCCGGATTATAAGCATTTCCGTAGGGTGCCCCCCTAGCTTGATTTCCAACGAAATTTAGAGACTCATTTAAACTAAGCTGAGAGAATTCACCTGATTGTCCGCTACCTGGGCACTCGTATGAGTGGTGACCACCACCTCCACATCCTTCACATGTAATGTTAGACGCGGGCGCAGCAGCGGGAGGTAGTGAATCCACCACGAATAGTCCCCGTGCGCTTCTAGGCGCATTTCTCCCCGCAGTCCAGAAAGTGTTGTGGGACGCGGTGTCCTACTGAATTCTAAGAGCTTCCTCAGGCATGTGGTTCATAAAGGTTCCTCCTGTAGCAGCGTCAATCATCGCCCGATGGTTGGGCTCGATGGCGAAGTAGAAGGTCTCCACAATGTTCCACGGCTAGAGCTCGTGATTTGGGAATTTGCGCAGGAGGTCACAAAGACGCTCCCAAGCTTCTGCGAGGGTTTCCTGCTCAGCTTGCCGGAAGGTGGCGATCTCACGCCGAAGGCTCACAATCTTGTCCTCCAGGTGGAATTTGGCGAGAAACTTGGACGCGAGCACATCACACGTTGCAGCAGTTCCTGGAGGGATAGAATGGAGCCACACCTTTGCTTTGTCACGCAATAAGAATGGAAACAGTCTCAACTTGACTGTTTCGTCAGTGACTCCAGCATACCGGAAGGTATCGCAAATGTCGTCGAACTCAGCCAAGTGAAGATGTGGGTCTTCACTGGGCATCCCAGAGAACTGCGCGTTGTTACGGATGATGTTCAGGATGGCGGGCTTGATTTCGAATAGATTGTTCATGATGTTAGGCCCAAAACCAGGATACACACTCCCAACTGTAGGAGTGGTGTAGTCTCTCATGGTCCTAGGTCTCGGCCTGACCACTTCATTTTCGTCAGCTACCTGACCCACGACCGATGCATTTCCCTCTCCCGGATTAGCCTGATTTCCATTAACATCCATGGTGGCAGCAGCACGGAGATGTGCCCGCGGGGTACGCTCTCTTTCAGGGTCAAATGCTGCGCACTCACCAGGATCTCTTCTATGCATACACCGTTATTCAACACAAAACAAAACAAAATAATCAAAAAAAACAAAAAGACCTTAAAACGGATCTCCAAAGAAAAACAAATCGTACACGCTTGCAGTCCCCGGCAACGGCGCCAAAAACTTGATGCGCTATTTCGGCACTGCTAATTAGCAGGCACGAAATGCGATACGACGACAGTGCACCGGTCGCTCAAGTAATAAAATAGGGAGAAACTCCTCGAATATCGTTCTCAAAGGACCGCAAGTTGGGTAGTACGATTTGCTCAAACCAGGAAATCAGTTAAAAGTGTTATTAAGTAACAACGGGAGGTTTGGTTTGGGATCCTATGCTATTGCATTATAAAGAAAGATGCGGGTCAAAACTCCGCTTCGCAAGGCAAGATGGATGCAGCGGCCGCGATGCCGTGCTTCGGAAGGCGCGTGGAAGGAATGTAACTATGACAGTTGAGGGTCGCACACACCTCTTCTCTAAACATCACCACTAGCAATTGCTAGTGGCTTCACACACAACGAATCTCAGAAATCACTAGGAAAAAGGGATATTCATGCCATCACAACAACATTGCATATGAACACAAGCAATAATCCTTAAGATTAACTTAACAAACGTTCATAAAACAACAACAAAGAAGTTGAAGCATCAAAGGTTAGAGAGGACCACAAAGAAGAAGTCATGTCTTGGGTTCACGGCTAGAATGAGAGGTTGTCGGGCTCTCTCCGGACTCAGCCCTCAGATGATGAGCTTGGCTCAAAGGAGGCTGTCACCGATCCTACGATCTTCAGCGCTTCTCTGATCTCTCGGCGTGGAATGCTTGAGCTAATGGTGGAGAAAGCTTCCTAGTGCTCCCGGATGGAAGGATGGAGGTGGAAATCACAGGAAATGGCCTGTATGGTGGTGGAGATGAAGGGGTAGCCTTCAGCCCTCAAGAGCAGTGGGAAGGAAGTGATTTCCCACTCGCTGAATCGCTCCAGTCTGCCTCCAATCGCTCTCCCCGTTAACTGCCTCGATTCCTGCTTTTTATAGCAAACAGGCTGAAAAATGGTCACGCACGGTCGAACGCACGACTGTGCGCAGGCCGTGCGATATTAACGGATAAAATATGGCTTGGGGAAGAAGCTGCGCCGCCCGTGCGATTTGATCACGCACGACTAATACCGCTCGTGCGTTCAAACGCACGGGTAAACTCCGATGCTCTGAAATCACAAAGACACAGGTCGACCGTGCGTTTTACTCACGCACGGGCGAATCCGCCCGTGCGTCAAAATGCACGAGTAAACTCCGACGCTCCATTTTCTGCCCAGACACAAACGCACGACCGCAACCGACCGTGCGTCAAGGAAACGCACGACCGTGCGATATGCACAGAAATTACTTCTGGGGAAAACGGGACGATCAGGTCACCTGCATACAAGATATAACAGCTAGGAATACACGTCCAGCATCAGAAAAACATAAAAGAAGGGAAGGGGAGCACCATGTGCTTACCCCCAACAACAAGGAATGCAATTGCACACCGAAATAAGCTTAATAGTGCACCTAGCATTGAATAATACATATGAATGAAAACGTGCCTAAAATGTGGTGCAAAGACTAGAATATCAGCCCAAATGAGTCCAAATATATATATATATATAAATGGGACTCATCAGACATCCATTTGATGTACTTTCAACCCCTTGCTAACAGCATAGGCAAGGAATAACCTAATTACTTCTAACCATGCAATACGGGCAAAGGTTTGATCAAAGTCTATTCCATCTTCTTGTCTGTAGCCCTTGGCTACCAATCTAGCCTTATTTTTGATGATTACTCCATTTTCATCCAGCTTGTTCCTGTAAATCCATTTGGTGCCAATACTGTAGTGTCCTTGAGGTTTTGGCACCAGCTTCCATACCTTGCATATTTTGAATTTATGAAGCTCTTCTTGCATTGTTTGAATCCAAAAAGTGTCTTGGTTGGCTTCTTCAAACTTCTTGGGCTCCATTTGTGATAAGAAGCTCAAGAATAGGGCCTCATTATGACCCTATTTCTGGTTAGTACACCTTGGTTCTGATCTCTAATGATTTGTTCTCTTGGATGATCCCATAGGTGTCTTATAACTGCAGGCAATCTGTCCTCAATAGGTAGTATTTCTTCTACTGGTTCAGTTGTATCATCAGCACACTCCACCTCTTCATCTTCTGGAATTGCAGCATCTGTATATGCTTTGCTACTGCTGGGTATGTATTGCACAGACATCTTTTACATGTCCTTTTCATTTCCTATCAAAATAGAAGTACTAGACCAACCCTTATAGATTAGGCTGGTCTCATCAAATAGCACATGCATAGACTCTTCTACAACATGAGTTTTCTTGTTATAAACGCTATTAGCTCTACTATGTGAGCTATAACCAACAAGAACCCCCACATTGCTTTTCTCTGCAAACTTTATTAACTGAGACTTTCCATTATTTAAGATGTAACATTTTGAACCAAAGATTCTAAAGTATGAGATTGTTGGTTGTTTGCCTTTTAGAATCTCATAGGGGGTAATTCCATGAACCTTAATGATGGAAGCCCTATTGAGAACATAACATGCAGTAATGACAACCTCAGCCCAGAAGTATTCTGGGAGTGAGGAGTCACTAAGGAATGTTCTCCCAGCTTCTATCAATGTTCTATTCATCCTCTCAGCCGCAACATTTTGTTTGTCCTTGGGGAGGAGAACTCTTGGGTGATACCAAATTCTTGACAAAACCTTGTCATGGCTTCAGATTGAAATTCTGTGCCATGGTCAGTCCTAGTCTTGACCACAGAACATTGCAAGTCATTCTGAGTTTCCTTGGCATAGTTTATAAAGATATTTAAACTATTTGACTTCTTCTTAAGGAAGAATACCCATGTATATTTGAGTGATCATCAACAATCACCAAAGTATACAACTTCCCACCTAGGCTATGAATTGGCAAAGGACCAAACAAGTCCATGTGCAATAGATATAGACATCTTTCAGTGTCTTTGGAGCCAATACTTTTAAAGGTGGCCCTTGTTTTCTTACCCATTTGGCAAGCATGACAGGGATCACTTTTAATACATTTTAAGTTTGGACTATTCCTAACAAGGTTTTTAGAGAATAGTCTATACATTGTCTTGTAGTTAATGTGGGCAAGTCTCTTGTGTTGGAACATGGTCTTCGGCATCTCCTAGGTTTGAGAATAACAAATCCTATGTGTATTTGATCTTGTGTGCTTAAGTGTGCAGGAAACAAGTCCATATGACTCAAGGATAACATAAGAAGGTTGCCCACAAAATTGAGCCAATAATTCCAACATGCCTACAAGCGCCGGCGGTAGCACCTAGTTTCCAGCGCTAGCAATGTTTAGCGCAATTCCGGGAACATATTTAGAAGGCGCTAGCGCCAGGTGGTAGCGGATAGCGTAGGCGGTAGTGCGGAGCACAGAAGGTAAGATGGAAATGTTTCCTCGTATTGAAGATTCTCCCACACAGAATATGTCCTAATATGGGATAGCGCCGGTGGTAGCGGTAGCACAGGCACTAGCACTAAGGCTATAAATTCGACCCCTCTTCTCTCATTTTGGACATCCATTAGAGAGAGAGGTTGAGTGCTAGAATTCCAGAGCCTTACTCTGCCGAAAAGAGATCTCCCACCAAAGTTCCGTGAATTTATGAAGGAGGATTTCTTCACGCTTGATCTGGCAGAAGATCGCTTCTTCAACGCTTATTCTATAGCGGATCTTCGTCTCCAACTTCAGAAGTTCTTCAAGAGGGAGTTTTTATTATTTTCGTTTCATATCTATTGTAAATCGTTTAGTGAATTCGCCTCATTTTGGCGAATAGGTCTGGGAAGGGCTTAGTGAGAAATTCGCCTCGTGTTGACGACTAGATCTAGGTTTGGTCTAGGGGGTGATCAAGGCCATATCCGGGGTAGGATTGGCTAGAGCGGCTTGAGGCCGAATCTGGGGAAGGATGGGCTAGGGCCACCGGTTCATGGGGATACGAGTCGGGATAGAAAACAAGAAGGTTTTTATTATTATTCGTCACCGATTTCTAGCGTTATAGAAATCAAATTTTGTAAACCCATATTTCATATTAATAAAACATGACTCTACTTTATTTCACTTAGATTGTTTGATTTCTCATCATCTTAATCTCTTATTATTTCAAGATACTCAAAATATAAGAAAAAGTCTTAAAAGCCTTATTCACCCCCCCCCCCCCCTCTAAGGGCGCCTACCAATACAACAAGTTGTATCAGAGGGGTTTTATTCCAATCGGTCTAACAAACAAGAATAAATGGCGTCTCATGATCTCGCTTTTTCGGAGGGTCAGGGTGTTAGTCGACCACCTCTTTTTTCTGGGTCAGATTTCAACAACTGGAAAAATCGGATGATGTGTTTTCTTATGACCATGGATGTGGAAGTATGGAACATGGTAGAAATTCGGTAGTCTCCTCCTATAATTTTAGTGGGAGAGGCTACGTTAATTAAACCTAAGGATAAATGGGATGATAACGATAAACTAAGGTGCAAAAATAATGTTAAGGCGATGAACGCTTTATATTGCGCTTTAAATAGAACTGAGTTTAATAAAATTTCTGCATGTGTAACTGCTTATGATATTTGGAATCAATTGGAAGTTACACATGAAGGTACAATGTAGGTAAGAGATGCAAAGCTATTCCAACTGGAGTCGGAATATGAAAAATTTAGGATGGATACCAAAGAGGACATCAACTCAATGTACACATGCTTCACTAAGATCGTCAACGCTTCAAAAGCACTTGGAAAGATCTACTAAGATGGGGACTTGGTCAGAAAAATTCTTTGCTCTCTACCTCCAAGGTTCAATCCAAAGGTGACGGCCATCTCGGAGTCGCACAATCGATGAACCCTCCAGTTCGAGAAACTTATTGGGAATCTCAAAACCCATGAGGTAGAACATCATATTCAACACGATGAATACAACACAGAGCTAAAGAAAAAGGCGTTGGCACTAAAATCAAAGAAGGAGAGCATCAAATATGATGATGAAGATGAAGAAGGTCTCCTGGTGACGAACATCAGGAAGTTCATTAGAAATCCGGAGAGAAGGAACACCTTCCGGAAATACATCCAAAAGGATGCTCAACGAAAAGGATCTTCCTCTTCATCAAAGAGACTAAAAGGAAGTGCAGATGAAGAAGAAAGACCACTGCCGGAGTGCTATCACTACAAAAAGACCGGACACATTCGGAGCCAGTGCCCGAAGTATCAAAAGGAGCAAAAAGAACGATACAAAACGAAGGAGAAAAAGAAAGTATTGAAAGCTGCAACCTGGGATGATTCTTCCTCTAAAGAATCAAGCGGATCTGAGTCAAGCAATGAGGAGGAAGCAATCTTATGTTTAATGGCAAAAAACAATGATGACGACACCAGTGTTTTTAGTGACACTGAGGTAACTCCTCCCACCTTTGAAGAACTTTGTGATGAATTTGTTCTAACTTGCAAAGCCTATGTTAAAAGCATAGAAGATAATATTATTATGAATCGTGAAAAATGAATCTATCGTCAAAGAGAATCGTAATCTTATGAAAAAATTAAATTCTTTTGAAAATAGAAAGGTCTCTTGCCAAGAACGTGATCATTCCTTATGGAAGGCAAAAGACATTGAAGTTTCTCTTTCTACGGCCCTCTCATAATTCAAAACTCTTACGAGAGAAAAGGGGGACTTAGAGAGAAAACTAAAAAACTCACTCCTACAAATTGAAAATAATAAAGAAGGCTTTGAAAATAAATGTGTTATGATTGTACATGAAAATACATCTCTTAAAAAACAAAATCATGACCTCAATATGGCCATAAAAATATTAGGGATAGGTCAAAAATCCCAGGATATGCTTTTGGGAAACCAATGTTATGTTTCTGGAACGTTTGGGCTCAGATATCAAAGTGAGCCTTACCGCCCGGCGCTAGCCACTAACGCCGGCGGTAGCTCAACAATTAAAAAATCTCCTGTTTTGCTAAAGTTCAAACATCATCCAGCAAGAGCAATGTAGAAATTCAGAAAAGGGTCTCAACCCCCTATATTTCATGTGCAAATTGTCTTAAGTTTGAACACACGTCTAGCTCTTGCAGGAATATAAGACAACGATCTTTAAAACAAATCTGGGTACCTAAGAAATCCACTTACTCTATGGGTGGTACCTCTTGGGTATCCAGATCTTTACTCTCATCTTCTTTCTAGATTTGTAGGAACGCTAAGGAAATGAAGGACGTGTGGTACTTGCTCGCAGGCTTCTCCAAGCATATGACGGGCAACAAAGCAAAGTTCCTTAGCCTAGAAAAGAAGAAAGGAGGGATCATAACGTTTGGAGATAACGGTAAAGGAAGGATCATGGGAGTAGGTACAGTGGGTAGCGAATCCTTTCTTATCTCAAATGTTCTTTATGTAAAAGGATTAATACATAACTTAATATCTATAAGCCAATTGTGTGATAAAGGATTAGATGTATTATTTGAATCATCCCCTAATCTTTGCAAAATATTTAATCCTAACACAAAAGATGTTTAACTAACTGCACCTAGAATTCACAATGTTTATATAGTTTCATTTCTTGATCTTTTCAAATCATCTATAAAATATTTTATAACAAAAAATGACGAGTTAGAACTATGGCATAGATGTTTAGGTCATGCTAGTACAATACTCGTTTTAAAACTAGCCAAAAAGAAATTGATTAGAGGATTACTTAAATTGAATGGAAATTTATCTTCACTATGTTCTCCATGACAAAAAGGAAAATTTACAAAATCATATTTTAAAAACAAAAACAAAATTTCTACTACAAAACCTTTGCAATTAATTCATATGGATCTCTTTGGTCCCGTTAGGACCGCAAGCCTTGGTGGTAGAATATATACTTTCGTTCTAATAGATGACTTCTCTATATATTGTTAGACTTTATTTCTCTCTTCCAAATCTGATGCATTTTCCGAATTTTCAAAATTATGTACTCGTATTCAAAATAAACTAGATTTAAAAATAAAGTGCATTCGCTCAGATCATGGAGGAGAATTTGAAAATGAAAATTTTAAATCTTTTTGTGAAATGTTAGGTATTAAGCATTAGTTCTCCACTCCACGCACACCTCAACAAAACGGTGTTGTAGAAAGAAAGAATAGGACAAACCAAGAACTAGCATGTAACACCCCAAAGATCACGGTTCAGCGAGGTAGGCGGAATGGTAGTGTTGCGCTCGGGATAAGCTCAAAATTCCAGATCAGGTCAATGCGCACGACCATTGTCCTCTTCGCGCACGACCAGTGATCGTGCGCCAATGATCGTGCGTAACCCGCAAAGATTCGGAGTTCTGTCTCGGCTTATGCGCACGACCATTGTCCTCATCGCGCACGACCGGTGATCGTGCGCCAGCGACCGTGCGTTAATTCAGAAGAATATCGAGTTCTGTCTTGGACAGTGCGCACGACCATTTCCCTCTTCGCGCACGACCACTTACCGTGCGCCTGTGATCGTGCGCCCTGTTTATTCTGTTCCGCAATTTTGAGCGGAGAAGAAGATCGGACCGTCCAAATCTTTTGGAAATTGATCCAACGGCTAGGTTTAGTTGCGGGAGACCATTAGGGCTGATGAGAGGGGGTTAAACCTCATATTCTCTAAGCCATTCTCTCTCCAAACCCTAGAGAAAGAAGGAGGAGCCAAGGAAGAAGAAGGTAGATCCCGTCATTGATGGAGCTCCGTTTCGCGAGCCGTTTCCAGATTTGGAGAGTGCAGCCCGGTGCGGTCGTTTCTCTCCGTGTAGAATCTCGGATCTATGGCGAAAAAGAACGCTCCTAGGGTAACGATTTCTTCTCCCGTTGTTTGGACTTGTCTTTTGTCCTCTCCTTCGTTTCTCTATGCTTGCATGAGGGATCCCTTTCACCAAATGGGTGAAGTGTAGGATTCCCTCAAGTTCTCTGGAACTCCGGGTCGATTGTGTCCATCCCCGGCATATTGCATGTAGAAAATCCGGTAGTCGTGCGGATTTAGGCATTTTGTGTGAATCCTATTCGTGGCCGTGAGCCCGAATCGGTGATGCTTGGATTGCGACGTTGCATTTAGGTTAAGCCTAGAATGCGTGCCGGAGAATGACTCCGTGAAATCATTTATAGTAGTGCGGGATTTAAGTGTAGGCGTCTTGTGAAGATCCTAACGAAAGCCCCATGCTTTGAGATTGGATGAAGGCAAACCTTCACCGCGAAATTGATGCGGAGCGTATTATACCTCCCCTTTTTGAGTATTTGTGAAGCCTAGATCCTTGTGAAGGGATTAGGTGCGTAGCTTATATTTGTGTAGCACTTGAAGGTGCTAAACCCTTACGGGCCGAGGCGAAGCCGTACCCGCGTCATGCGACAGATCGCGACGATTAGAGCACGGGCAAAGCTAAACCGAACCCGTTTCCATGCAGATCGGTAAGAGATCCCTACCTCATGTAGCCGTGTGATCATGGGAGAGGTCGTGGAAGGTGGTTTACCTAGACCGACCAAAAGCTCTTTTTCCCACATAAGGCGATGGCCCTTACGGTGGAGTGTTTGTGGAATTGATGTTGTTAGCCTCATGCGGTTGTTTAGGCGGTTGCGGGGAACCTTCGGGTGAACCCAACCAACATCATGTGCATACCTAGGTTCCCTCCTTTTTGATGCTCAACCTAGAAGATTGAATGTGCTTGAAACCTCACCTTGTGTAGTTGCACTTTCTTTATTTTAGTACTTGTGCTAGTATGGCTTGCTTGCAGGGTAGAATCTCCGCCACCCCGGGAAAGGGGTGGGGTCGTTATAATTTGGTCAGCTGTGCTGACCGTTACCTTGTTTGCCACCGCTTGGTGGAATGTTCTTATACAGGTGCAGGTGAGCCTAGCGGGAAATAGCGGGCGGTGGCCCCTTTTGCTGAGTTGGCCCTTGAAGGCCAGCCTCCTTTTTAGCTTTCTCATGTATTGCCGGCCTGCGTGCCGATGTATGTTTTGGAGTTTTTGGTACATTTGCTAAATGTAAGGCCTTAAGGCCATAACTCTCTTTCTTGGTTTCATTCCTATGATAGTGGACAATTCTAATGGAAATGTTAAATCTTTAAGCTTTCGCTAGCGTTTAGTATACTCTATTGTAGTTTCTTTCTGTTTATCACCTTTTAACTCCTAGCTAGTGTGGTTAGTATGGCGTGGGGTCCCGGTCGGACCTACTGTTATATTATTCGTACTGGCAGGGTGTTACATAGCACATACTATGCTATCTGAATATAAATTACCTAAGTCCTTAGGGCCGAAGCTGTAAGCACATCATGTTATGTAATGAATAGAGTCATGCTTCGTCCATCTTTAAATCTCACACCATATGAACTATATTATCAAAAGAAACCTAACGTATCATATTTTAAAGTATTTGGTTGTAAATGTTTTATTTTAAATACGAAAGATTCTTTAGGAATATTTGATGAAAAATGTGATGAAGGAATATTTCTTGGATACTCTTCAACTAGTAAAGCCTATAGAATATTTAATAAAAGAACGAGTAAGGTTGAAGAGTCTATTAATATAAATTTGATGAATTTATTCCTTATGTAGAAAGACTTCCTACAGGTACAAATGATGAACCTTTGCCATCTGTGGAGCACGACAAAGAGGAACCTTCCAAAGAAGAGGAGGAGAAGGCCAAGGAAGATGAATATGTGCCCCCAAGCATCTTAAGCTTCTCAAAAAATCATCCTAAGGACCTAGTCATTGGGGAACCATCTATTTGGGTAAGAACTCGATCTTCTCTTCAAGAAACATTTTCAAATATTTGCTTTGTTTCCGAAATTGAAGCTAAAAATGTTTCAACTGCTTTAAATGACGAATTTTGGTTTTTGGCTATGAATGAAGAGTTAGATCAATTTGAAAGAAATAAAGTGTGGAACCTAGTAGAATGTCCATCTAATCATCCCGTTGTTGGTGTAAAATTGATTTTCAAAAATAAATTAGATGGTGAATCTAGGATTACAAGAAATAAACCTCGCATAGTCGCTCAAGGTTTTTGTTAAATCGAGGGGGTAGATTTTGAAGAAACTTTTGCACCCGTTGATCGCTTAGAATCTATACGAATATTTTTGGCATTTACGAGTTTTAAAAGGATAAAATTATTTCAAATGGATGTTAAAAGTGCTTTCATAAACGGGTTTATAAATGAAGAAGTTTACGTAGAACAACCCCCGGGTTTCATAAACGAAAAATTTCCAAATCATGTTTATAAATTAGAAAAAGCGCTTTATGGTTTAAAGCAAGCGCCCCGTGCATGGTATGATAGAATTACATTGTTTTTGTTAAAGCACGGTTATGTCATGGGAAGTGCTGACAACACACTCATCATTAATCATAATAATAACGATTTAATTATCTTACAAATATATGTTGATGATATCATTTTTGGAGCCAACAATGAAGAGTTGTGTAATGAAGTAGTCTTAGTAATGAAAAAAAGAATTTGAAATGAGTCTTGTAGGGGAACTCTCTTATTTTCTTGGTTTTCAAATTTCACAACGAAATGATGGTATCTTTATTTGCCAAACAAAATATATTCACGATATGCTGAAACGATTTGGATTTGAAAACCTTAAACAAGCTTCTACTCATCTGAGTGCTTATTTAAAACTCGTAAAAGGTGAATCTAGAATTTTCATTGATCAAACTTTATATAGATAAATGATAGGATCTCTTCTTTACTTAAGTGCATTTAGACCAGATATAATGTTTGTCGTATGTTTATGTGCCCGCTTTCAAGCCAATCCAAATGAATCTCATTTAAAAGCGGTAAAATGTATTTTTCATTATCTATTAGGGTCATCTAAATTAGGATTGTGGTACCCACACAATGATTCATTTACACTTCACTTCTATTCCGATTTGGATTACGCCGGATGTTCACTAGATCAAAAAAGCACTTGCGGTACTTGTCACTTTTTAGGACCCTCATTAGTTGCATGGTCTAGTTGGAAACAAGCTTCGATTGCACTCTCCACCATGGAGGTTGAATACATCGCACTTGGTAGTTGTTGTGCACAAGCGTTATGGATGAGCCAAACTCTAAAAGATTTTGGTTTTCATCTCAAAAACATTGATCTTAAATGTGACAACAAAAGTGCCATAGATCTTATAAATAATCCCGTACACCACTCCAGATCCAAAGACATTGATGTTTTCCATCATTTCGTTAGGGATCATATTAAGAAAGAGCACGTAAACGTAAATTTCATTGGTACGGACTCCCAACTTGCTGACATTTTCACTAAACCTCTCCCCGATGCAAGATTTCGATTATTACGACTTGAATTAGGTGTCCTAGATCTTTTGGGTTAAAACGCATTTTTAAAACGCAATAGTTTTATGCAATTTTTACATATCTAGACATCTTCAAATCCTATGAAATTTTTGCATAAAACTAAACTTTGGACACTTAAACAATATCAAAAATTAAAATTTTCAAAATCCTAAAAAATCGTGTACTATTTCCTGCACTAGTGCTAGCGCCGATGCTAGCGCACATGTCTATTTTTCTGTATTTTTTAAAATTTTAAAAAATTCCTAAAAATATGCTTTATTATATGTACTATTTATTTTTGCATTTCTATTTTGAATTGATTTTTGAAAAATTAAACAAAAATTATAAAAGCCAAATAACAAAAAAAATATTTCTCATGCTTTTTTCTTTGTTCATTTGTTTAATTTCTATTTCTAAATGCAAAAAACAAATACAAAAATATAAAACATAAAAATTATCAAAAAAACTATATGGACTTTATTCTGAAAATCAAGCATGATTTAATCTATCATTTAGACATTCTTCAATGTTGAAATTTATTTTTTCAAACTACTTTGAACATTGTTCTTATCATGCTTTGATATATCTCTTACTATGTTCATCAATTATATTGTAAAAGTAATGTAGAACCAAGCTTAGCAAGCCTCTAAGTATGAGTAAATGTTTTAAGATTGATAATGATATTTCTTCATTCACTTTTTGGCTAAGTCTACATGTGTTTTTTAATCTAAGAATGCTTGTTAGTGTATTGTAATTATACAATATATTAAATTTGCACAAGTATCTTATCTATACTACTTTTATTTGCACTATTAAATATCAAGAAAAGTGGTTGTGCTTTCAAAATTAAATTGGTTTGCAAAACAAGTGTAATCGGAGAACTTTGCACAAAACAGAAATCATGAAATAAATTGACAAAGTTAACTCCAAGCACTACTTGAACCTCCTGATAAGTCTTAATAAGCCTTGTAATGTTGAGCACCTTGGAAAGATTATTAAAGTGTCTTGTGCAAACCTTTCATTTTTTTCACACCACTTATTCTTAAGTACACCGGATCAAAAAATTTGATATTGAAAAATAAAATTGTGTGATCCCCCAAGCACTACTTTGCACTCTGATAAGTCTTAATAAGCATTGTGTGTGCAAAGCACCTTGGTAGTTGTACTTTTTTGTGAATAAAAAGTGTGTGGAAGTAAACTTATTTGTGTTTTATTGTGCACTTTACTCTACACATGTCTTGTATTTTTGATTAAAACATTTGTTTACTCTCTTCAAAATACACTTATGTGCACATCATTATCTTCCATAACACTTCTTCACATGAGTATTGGATCCTAATGCTAATTCTATAATACTCTTTATATATAACTGCACTAGATAACCTAGCATGCTTTCTACAATGTTTGGTATGTTATGCATTTGTGAATTCTAATAACCTTGTAGTAGTTCTTTTTGATATTCTTCTTTCATGCTTGATTACTTTCTGGTAATCTTTAAGGATTTTAAAAGAAAAATGATTTACAAAAACATCTTATTTGTCTTCTTAAGAATCGTCATGTTTACAAAAATATGTTTCTTGTATTTGTATAAGTCTTCTGCAACATTATGTTTACCTTGTGTTCTTTTCATGCTTATCTCAAGTCTTCCAACTCCAAATTCTTTTTTCAACCAAATGGTAGACTTGCAAGGTAAATGTTATATTATTCCTTTTAAAGCTAAAAACTCTGATTTATTTCTATGAACTTATGCTAAAAACTCTGATTTATTTCTATGAAAATTATCCTAAAACTCCTTATCATTTCCTTCTCTCTAAAAGCTCGATCATGTCTTTATCTCATTACCAAAAAAATTTATGTATCTTGCTTCCTTACTCACTTTTGCTAATAACAAAAGGGGGAGAACTAACACGATAAATAAAATCCGCTATCAAAATGGAAAACTAACCGTTTAGTGAATTTAGGGGGAGCAAATCTAAATACTAAAATCGATAATTATCCTAAGTCATCACTCTCACACACAAACAAGTAGGTTTCATCATGCTTATATATTAAAGCTCTAATTTATCATTAATGGATTTGTTATTATCAAAAGGAGGAGATTGTTGGAACATGGTCTTCCGCATCTCCTAGGTTTGCGAATAACAAATCCTACATGTATTTGATCTTGTGTGCTTAAGTGTGTAGGAAGCAAGTCCATATGACTCAAGGATAACATAAGAAGGTTGCCCCCAAAATTGAGCCAATAATTCCGACATGCCCACTAGCGCCGGCGGTAGCACCTAGCGCTCGGCGCTAGGGATGTTTAGCGCAATTCTGGGAACACATTTAGAAGGCGCTAGCGCCAGGCGGTAGCGGATAGCGCAGGAGGTAGCAGATACCGTAGGCGGTAGCGCGGAGCACAGAAGGCAAGATGGAAATGTTTCCTCGGATTGAAGATTCTCCGGCAGAGAATATGTCCTAATATGGGATAGCGCCGGCAGTAGCAGTAGCGCAGGCGCTAGCTTTAAGGCTATAAATTGGACTCCTCTTCCCTCATTTTGGACATCTATTAGAGAGAGAGGTTGAGTGCTAGAATTCCAGAGCCTTACTCTTCCGAAAAGAGATCTCCCGCCAAAGATCCGTGAATTTCTGATGGAGGATTTCTTCATGCCGAATCCGTCCGAAGATCGCTTCTTCAATGCTTATTGTACAAAAGATCTTCATCTCCAACTTCAGAAGTTCTTCAAGAGGGAGTTTTTATTATTGTCGTTTCATATTTTTTGTAAACCGTTTAGTGAATTCGCCTCGTTTTAGCGACTAGGTCTGAGAAGGGTTTAGGGAGAAATTCACCTCATGTTGGCGACTAGATCTAGGTTTGGTCAGGGGGTTCTCAAGGCCATGTCCGGGGTAGGATTGGCTATAGCGGCTTGAGGCCGAATCTGGGGAAGGATAGGCTGGGGCCACTGGTTCGTGGGGATACGAGTCGGGATAGAAAATAAAAAAGGTTTTAATTATTATTCGCCACTGATTTGTAGTGTTATAGAAATCAAATTTTGTAAACCTATATATCATATTAATAAAACATTTCTCTACTTTATTTCACTTAGTTTGTTTGATTTCTCACCATTTTAATCTCTTATTATCTTAAGATATTCAAAATATAAGAAAAAGTCTTAAAACCCTTATTCCCCCCTAAGGGCGCCTACCGATCCAACATCTTGTGCCATTGAACATAAAGAGACTCACTTTTATTGGCCACAAGACATACAGATGATAGAGAATTATTGCATATTAAATCTAAACAATAAACATTCCCACTCCTAGTGCCTGAGAGAATTGTCTCTGAGTCATTAGACTTTTTGATCAAGCACTTGTCATTGTTGAATTCAATGACATAGCCCAAACCATATAGTTGACTTATGCTAACTAGGTTGTGTTGCAACCCTTCAACATAAGATACCCTTGTAATTGAAACTATGCCATTGAAGATCATACCACGTCCTTTGGTGATTCCCCTTTCAGATCCACCAAAGATGACTTTAGGTCTATTCTTCATAGTTGTGTAGTCCTGTAGAAGACTCCTGGTACCTGTCATGTGCCATGAGCACCCACCGTCCTAGTACCATATTTGTTTAAGACTAGTACTTGAACTCACCTACAAGAAGGATTTTAGTTACCCTAAGGAGCCCAAATAATTTTGGGTCCTAGGTCCTTGTTAGCATGATAAGCTGATCTCACACCTGCTGCACCCTTTGTAGGAAGGCTCTTCTTTACACTTGGCACATTGGGATTGTTCCAACAGTCTATGGCAAAGTGTCACACCTTACCACAATACCAACATTCATGAATATTGTATCTCCTCTTCTGAACATATCTTGAGGAGTGTGCATCAATATGCTTGTGTTCAGGAGGGGAGACAACAACATTTTTCTTATTTCTTTCAACAATGATCTGGCTGAATGTTAACCTGTGAAAGATTCACTCCAGCTCTTTCCTTTCTTTGCTAGGAAGGATGTTTCCCCTTCTTATCCTTTTGCTGATGATGTTTCTTATCACCCTATTCCTTTCACTTGACTGGACAGTCAGCAATGACATGTCCAGGCTTACTGCATCAATAGCATATGATGTTATTAGAAACATGTTTACAAGGTTTAGATTCACACCTGTCACTCTTGGAGTTCTATTTTTCAGATCTACCATGGTCATTCTTGGAATGTGAGGATGAGGAAGGCTTGTTCTTCCACTGATTCCTCCTCATCATCTTCTTGAACTGCCTTGAGAAGGCAGCAAACTCCTTATTAGATGAAGAGCTGTCTGAGGTGCTGTTCTCAGATTTCTCAGATTCAGCAGTCCTCCTTAGAGGAGACACCATCCTGGCCTTGCTTTTCTTGGAGCTTTCAGCTTTGAGAGCAACATATCTCTCCCTTGCATGAGCCCTTGTGGATGTGTCCTCTTCCTTCCTTGCAGACAACTGCATCTTATAAGAGAGCAGCTTCTCAAACAGTGTATGGGTGGGAGTTTCACCAAGCTTGGCCACTTCCCTGATGGGACATATCTTTGTGTCCCAGTCTCAAGTTAGAGATCTTAAGAACTTGTCATTAAGCTCATAGTCACTAAACACCCTTTCATAGGTTCTTAATTCATTGACTATCCTAAAGAACTTTTCATAGTACATAGAAATGCTTTCCTGGATCAGCTGCCTGAAAGATTCATATTCTTGGTTGAAGAGTGATTTTCTATCATCTCTCATGTCAACTGTCCCTTCCATATACACCTCTAGTGTATCCCACATTTCCTTGGCTGTTGTGTAGTGCACCAAGTTCTGAAAGGTGGAGTCATCAATGGCATTGACAATGATGTTTTGGGCTCTTTTATCCATAGTGAATAATGCCAAATCATCCTTGGTCATGTCATTTGACCACTCTCCTAGTTGGATCTATGGTGGTGGCAGTTTGAAATGTGAAAGGCCCTTGCTTTACAGTGATGTAGATCCTGGGTCTGATTCTTTCATAAACAACATAACCCTTTGCTTCCATATGCCAAAGTTTTCTTTGTTGCATATGGGCAACTTCATAGATCTCATCTCCTTCTGCAATCCAGTGGAGGCCATTAGATTCAGATATGAATACTCCTTTATAGGACCTGTTCAAACAGTTATCTCTTTGTTGACCAACCTACATCTTATACCACTTGATAGTTTATAAGGATGTAGTCTTAATCACCTAGAGGGGGGCGGGGGGTGAATAGGTCTCTTTTATTTTATGCTTTATCCTAGCTGTTTTCTTTGTTAGTAATAGTAGTAAATCAAACACACAGAAAACACACAAGCATTTATAGAGGTTCCTTAAGACAGGGTGTCTTGAGTAGTCCTCTATCCCCCTTCACCTTTCTAACAATGAGTTAGACAAGGCCAACACCTCCAATCTCAGCTCCTAGAGCTTACAAAAAAGATCCCTCGGGATTTATCAGGTTTTTCCAAACCCTACCTCAGGCTCAACAGCCCTACCTCAGGCACAGCTGCCCTAAAAGCTCAGACCTATTAAGAAGTCCTACCTCAGATCTCCACAGAGATCCTACACTCAAGCTGAACGCTCAGCTCTACACTCAGGCCCAACAGCCCTACTTCCTCAGGCAAAATGCCCTACAAACTCAGAACAAGCAATGTTCCTACAAAATATAATATGAGATGATTACAACAGAAGCAAGAATATATATCAAGAACTGGTCTTCTGTTGCTGAACAACTACTGTAGTAGTCTTGAAACAGGGATGAGTCCAAAGGCCTCAACTCTGATTCTTTCTGATCCTTTTCTTCTTTAGAGGATGGATGGAGATCAACTTATTTTATATTGAGTCAATCAAGAAGAACACTATTTTCTCTCCTTGCAGCTTCAGGAAGCAGGAAGAGAAAAACTTTCTGGGCTGCCGTCAATGGAATAGTAGATTATCTTCTTCATTGAGTGAGGGAGCTTTTACAAAGCCCTAAATGATTCTTTTATACTCCTCCAGTCTTCAACGTCTATTAGGTGTCCTCCTGACACAACATGGAGGTGATTGGAACATCCTATCTTGCTTTGCAGCGTGTTGCGACAAAATCAAACCCGCTAGAACATTTGAATCTGTCTCAGCGGTTGGGCTGAGACAGCTTCCTGTCTTAATGGCTACTCCTGTCTCGTCTCAGTGGATCTGCTGGGACAGACAGTTGTCTCAGCAGTTGTTGTAACAACCCTATTACTGATTTTGGCTAGGATCACTATTTGTTGACTAGGACAATATTGACCCCAATCTATAGTCTAAGGGTCAAGGTTTTAGGCTGTCTGAGTTAGCTAGAACTTAGGAAAAACTCTAGGATGATGAACACCATCCTGCGTTCGACGAACGTCATGCTCTAGTTCAACGAACTTGCCAAGTCTCTGCGTTCGACAAACTTCATTCTTCGTTCGACGAAATCCATTCTCAGCTCGACGAACTCAGTTCTCCAGCCAGTCCAGCAGTTTATCTTTTAGCTCGACGAACTCTAGTTTGAGATCGACGAACTCAGCTTTGTGGTCGACGAATAAGTAACAAGATGTTCAGTTTGACGAAAGTGCTTCTCAGATCAACGAACTCAGTTCTTCCATCTAGATTCAGCAGATTTTCTCTCAGCTCGACGAACTCTAGATTCAGTTCGACGAACTCAACATTCAGTTCGACGAACTCAGCTCTCAGATCGACGAATTTTCTCCTCAGCTCAAAATTTCAGAAGGATCAGTTATATTGTTCTCTGAACTCAGATCGACTAATCAGCAACGAATCTATTCATTTATTTGGACTTATTCATCTATCAGATAAGTCAATATTTGATCTTTCCTTTTATTATTTCCTTTCCATTCTCTTCTCCTGAGAAAGTAGCCATTGACACATTTTGGAAAAGGACACTTTCATGGAAAAGGAAAAAGGATTAAATAATATTGCTGAATCAGATTGCAGTTCCAAGAATATCGTTTCAGAATATTTTATTCCTTAATTAAAAGATTTGATTTTCAAATCAGTCAAATACTATCTAAGGAAAAAAGATGAAAAACATTTACAGCATGACAGCATGCAGATAGAAAGAATAGAGAAGAAAACAGTCGAAAAAAAGAGATATACAGAAAGTCAGAAAGCTTTTCTGATCTTCATCTTCTACAGCAGCACTCTCAATTTCTGAGAACATCAACATTACTCTCTCAGTTTTCAGCTGCAAGTTTCTATTCTTCAAAGAGCAACAACAATCTGAGAAACTTTTGTCTCTCAGATTCATGAGCTATCAAGGAAGATCATTTACATTCAAGAGGAAGCTCCATCCATTATCTGTCAAGAAATTATATCAGACAGGGGGAGCTTCACAACAACAAATCCACTAGTCTTCTCTCAGCTTGTTGACAGAGAAGAACTTCATAAACCCTCTTTATCCCATCTTGTACTGGGTTCTAACTCCCTTCAAAAGTTAACCCTTTGGTGGCAGGGCACCTGATCAAAAACCTTTGGTTGGTTTGAGCACCTGATCAAAAGCTCAGTGGTGCTTGGGCACCTGATCAAAAATCCATTGGTGTTTGGGCACCTGATCAAAAACCCATTGGTGATGGGGCACCTGATCATAAACCTAGTGGATTCCTACCAAGGGTGGTAGAAGAATAGATGTACCCAGTTTGATTGGGGAACTACTATTGATCCTTGTGTCTTCTGTGTTTTTGTTTATTTTCTGTACTGTGCTGTGCTGTGATTTTGTTTTGTTTTTACACTCACTCTATTATACATATATATATATCAGTATTTTAATTCTGCTATAAAAATAAGTTAAAAACTTTTAATACTCTATTCACGCCCTCTAGATTAAATCTAATATCTAACCTCACTCTCAATATATATCAGAGGACTTTCAATTGGTATCAGAGGTTAGTTGATTCTTTATAGGCTAACACCTGAATCAAAAGATCAATTAGATCTTAATTTTCTTCTAGTGTTTTCTTTTTCTAAAAACTCATGGCACAGAACAAAGAATACTCAACCACAAGACCTCCTATGTGCAATCTCAATAAGTTTGCATTATGGAAGGCAAGGATCAGATTATACATGAATTCTATTGACGATGATATTTTCCATGTTGTTTTGACAGGACCTCCTACTCCTACAGCAACCATCAAAAATGTTGTTCCGCCTCCTGAGTGGACAGATGCTCAAAAGAAACAAAGAAATGCAGATGCCAAAGCATTGAACATATTGGCACAAACAATATCTGATGACATATTTCAAAAGGTTGTGGAATGCACCTCAGCCAGGGATATTTGTATTTCCCTCAACAACATGGTTGAAGGTTCTGCAGAAGAGTCAGAGTCTTCATCCAGCTCATCTGAAGATGAAAATGAATAAAATGACAAGGATCAATGCTTGATGGCTATTTATGACTCATGCAATGATTCAAATCATGCATCATCATCCAGCTCTAGTAATGATGAAGATGATGAAGATGAAGTAGATGAAAGAAATTTCTGCATGATGGTTATCAATGCCTCAGGAAACAATTCTGAAGAATCAGAATCTGACACTGACTGTGATCAAGTAATATCTAACTTTGATTTTAATTCAAATGATTATAAAAATGATTTTAAAACTCTTTGTTCAGATTTAATTAAATCTGAGAAGGAGATAATCTCTCTCAGAAGTAAGTTGGTTGAAATGAATGAACTGGCTGAAGATAATACAAATCTTAAGAAAGAATTGGTTGTCTCCATAGAGCATATTGTTCTCATTGAGAACAAATTATCTGAGGCTAAGAAGTTTAAATAATCCCTTAATGGGAGAAGTATCAAACTGATGGACATCACAAGCATAGTGAATGCCAGACTTAATGGCAAACTAGGCTTGGGTGCATCATCAAGTGAACCACAACTTCTTAAGAAGAACATTCTATCTACTCCAGTAAAATTCATTTCTACCAAGGGCAAAGAGGCAGTAGAAGTAGATAAAAATATCCCATGCAAGGCTGTTAAGAATAAAGGAATTCAACAGAATTCGTCAAACGGAGCTCGACGAAATCACTTCATTTCGTCGAACGGAGATCGACGAAAGATGAACACAGAATTTCAGTATAGTTATTCATCGAACGGCGCTCGACGAAATTACTTCAATTCGTCGAACGGCGATCGACGAACTCTGAAGGCAGGCCTTCCGTATAGTTATTATTCGAAGGGAGCTCGACGATATCATGTCAATTCGTCGAACGACGATCGACGAACTCACCAGAATTCGACGAACAGAAAATATACTGAATTTCAACAGAATTCTTATTCTCAATATACTAAGAATCCTTTTACTGAGTGGATAATTCCTCCAAGGAAATATCATCCACAAGGCTATAAGGATCATCATGAGATGTCTTTCATTTCAGATTTTTGTGGAAATACAAAAGGACCCAAGGTAGTCTGGATCAAGAACAACTAGTTTATTTTCGGCTGTGCAGGTACAAGGCTATCCAAACATAAAAGAACAATGGTATTTGGATAGTGGGTGCTCCAAGCACATGACAGGAAATAAGGCCAACTAAAGCAATTACAAGGCAAAGCTTGGACCCAAAGTAATTTTTAGAGACTCCAACTGTGGACAAACCAAAGGATATGGACAAATCAAAGTTGGAGCAGTTACCTTCAAAGAGGTAGCATATGTCAAGGGTCTCAAGCATAACCTCATTAGCATAAGCCAGTTATGTGATGAAGGTTATCAGGTAACTTTTAACCATTCCTTATGTTTTATTACCAATAATAAAAACATTAATGTGTTATCTGGTATTAGACATGGAAATATTTATTTAGTCAATTTTGACTCTGCCAATTCAGATATTTGTTTATTCAATTCAATAAGTAAAACAAATGAATTATGCCATAAAAGGCTAGGACATATTAACCTTAGAACTATATCTAAGCTTTCTAACGACAATCTTGTTAGAGGACTGTCTTCTGGTTCATACAAGAAGGAAGGACTCTGCAAGGCTTGTCAACTAGGAAAGCAAACCAAGAGTAGTTTTAAATCTTTATCCAAGAGTGATTCACCTAGGATTCTATACTTACTGCATTTGGATCTCTTTGGACCCACTGGAATACAGAGTCTAGGAGGGAAGCATTACACTTTAGTTATTGTTGATGACTTCTCAAGATTCACTTGGGTGTTCTTTCTTAGGAACAAGTCTGACACCTTCAGTATTCCGACAGACTTTCTCAGGTCCATCAAGATTGAGTACTTTACTCTAGTTGCATTGATCAGAATTGATCATGGGACTGAGTTTGAATCTCTTCTGATGGGAGAATTCTGTGGAAAATAAGGGATCAGGCAATGTTTCTCTGCTACTAGAACTCCTCAACAAAATGGGGTAGCTAAAAGGAAAAAATAGAACACTGATTGAATCAACAACTACATTGCTTACTGATGCTCACTTGCCAATCTCTTTTTGGGCAGAGGTAGTGAACACAACAAATTATGTTTTGAACAGGAGTTTGATTCATAAACACAAGGGTAAAACACCCTATGAATTACTTAAGAATAAAAAGTCTAAGGTTAACTATTTTAAGATATTTGAATGTAAATGCTATATGCATAACAATGATAAGAAATATCTAAGGAAATTTGAAGCAAAAGATGCTGAAGGTATATTCCTTGGATACTCACTTTCTAGTAAAGTATATAGAGTTTACAAAAAATCAACTCTTAAGATAGAAGAGTCCATGCATGTATCTTTTGATGAAACTAACATGTTAAATGAGGAGAGGAACACCACCTCTACCAAAGATACTTTGCAGGTACCAGCTCTATGTGAAGAGCTCAATGGATTAGATCTACAGAGTAAAGATTCTCTAATTCAATCAAATGAAATTATTGAAGACAGTGAAGAAGAGGATAATCCAGATTTTGCAGATAAGTCAAATCAAGTGACAGTTGATCATATCCCTCAAGAGTAAACTCTTGCTGAACCATCTCCAATTGTTGATCACATCACAGTTAGAGATCATCCAATATCCCAAGTCATTGGAGATATTTCAGCAGGTGTTCAAACAAGGCTTCAACTACACCAAAATCAGATGCATACTTGTTTCCTATCACAAGTTGAATCTCAATCCATAAATGATGCAGAACAATATCCAAACAGGATTCTTACAATGCAAGAGGAACTCAACCAATTTAAAAGGAACAAGGTTTGGGATTTGGTTCCAAGACCAAAGAGCCATCCAGTTATTGGCACCAAATGGGTCTTCAGGAACAAGCTAGATGATCAAGGCATAATAATCAGAAATAAAGCAAGATTGGTAGCCCAAGGATACTCTCAGGAAGAAGGAATTGATTATGATCAAATCTTTTCTCCTGTTGCTAGACTTGAAGCTATAAGGATATTTCTTGCCTTTGCTGCATTCAAGAAGCTCAAAGTATATCAGATGGATGTGAAGAGTGCTTTTATGAATGGAGATATCAAAGAAGAAGTCTATGTGGAACAATGACCAGGTTTTATCTCTCTAACTCACTCTTCTTATGTATTTAAGCTTAATAAAGCTCTTTATGGTCTCAAGCAAGCTCCTAGAGCATGGTATGAGACCTTAGCTAATTTTCTTTTGGAGAACAAATTCTGTAGAGGCAATGTTGATAAAACCTTATTTTTTAGGATACATAAAAATCAAACATTACTAGTTCAAATCTATGTAGATGATATCATTTTGGCTCTACTGATTCAAATCTATGCAAAAGGTTTTCTGGCCTAATGTAATCTAAATTTGAAATGAGTAGTATGGGTGAGTTATCTTACTTCCTTGGTCTTCAAGTGAAGCAAATTCCAAATGACATATTCATATCACAATCTAAGTATGCTAAGGAATTAGTGAAAAGATTTGGTATGTCTGATGCTTCCACTATGAAAACACCCATGACCTCCAATGCTATTGTAGACAATGATGAATCAGGGAAACCTGTTAATCAGAAAGTATATAGAGCAATTATTGGCTCACTACTTTACTTAACAGCTAGTAGACCAGACATAATGTTTGGTACATGTATTTGTGTTAGGTTCCAAGTTAACGCCAAAAATCTCATCTTATTTTACTAAAAAGAATTTTGAGATATATAAAGGGTTGTCCAAATCTAGGACTCTGCTATCCAACTGCATCAGAATTTGAATTAACTGGATTCTCAGATTCTGATTATGCTAGATGCAGAGTAGACATGAAAAGCACATCAGGAACTTGCCAGTTCCTTGGTGATAGGCTAGTGTCTTGGTTTTGTAAGAAACAGACATTTGTGTCTGCATCAACAGCTGAAGCAGAATATATTGCTGCACGGAGTTGCTGCTTACAGATACTATGGATACAAAATCAACTTCTAGACTATGGTATCAATTTAAATAAGTCAATTATATTTTGTGACAACACTAGTGCAATATCTATAGCACAAAATCCAGTACTCCATAGTAGGACTAAACACATAGAGATTAGGCACCACTTTATCAGAGATAATGTGGATAAAAATAAAATTTGGCTACAATTTATTCCTACTGACTTACAAAGATCTGATATTTTCACCAAACCATTGGATGAAAAGAAGAATTTTTTTCTTTATAAATCAGCTAGGAATGCTAGATGGAGATTCAATCAATTAAAAAAAATATATCTTTTATTTATCCCTCAATGTTCCCTTGTTTTTAAGTAAGATCAGTAGGTTTGCTGTCAAAACCGCTGAGACTAGCTCTCAGTCTCAGTTGAACGGCTGAGACAAGGCCTAGGGCCGCTGAGAAGTTGACTGGAGGACATCTAATAGCCGTCAGAGATTGACGAACTCTAGTCATTCGTCGAACGGAGATCGACGAAGCCTACTTCAGAGATCGATGAATTCATCTAGATCGTCGAACTGAGATCGACGAAAATTTATTTTTCGTCAAACGCAGTTTGATGAAGCCTATGACTCTGATCTCTTTCCTTATAATCAAACTTTTATTTCATTTTGACTTTGTGCCTACAGAAATTCCTTCTCCTTCTAGTTACCTTGCAGTTGATCTCTCTTTTTCTTTTGCAGGAACAACGGCAATCATTCTTCTAAAATTGCATCCTTCCCTACCTCCTCTTCAAATGTCCCTTCTTCTAGGGGCCTAGCTTCACGTCTCCCTGAAATTAGGAAGGGGGAGAAGTTTTATGAAGAAGCTCTAGTTTCAGGGGGAGATGCTTTATGAAGAAGCTCCTTTTGATGCAGTGAATGATGATTCAGTGATGATTCATACTGTTTTAGATATGGTTTTGATAGAAGCAGTTTCAATCATTGATGATTCAGTGATGAGATGATATGGTTTTGATGGAGTGAATGATGATTCAGTTATGGTGTTTGATATAGCAGATACAGTTTTTGATAAAGAAGATCAATAAAGAAGATCAACAAAGCAGATTCAGTTGCCACAACTCAGATAAACAAAGCCAAAAATTGAAGGCAAGGATTTTTCTCAGTTTTCTACATGGTCATAATTCAGAAAGCAAGTTTTTGAAAGTGTAAAGTTGAAAGTGTAACGTTTTCTAAACCTACAGTACTATATTTCTTATCTGCTGAAATATAATTTATTTCTGTCAGATATATATGCTCTATGTTTGTTTGTTTTAATTTTGTCAAATAGTGTCCTAACCCAAATAGGGGGAGATTGTTGGAATAACCCTATTACTGATTTGGTCTAGGATCACTATCTGTTGACTAGGACTATGTTGACCCCAATGTATAGTCTAAGGGTCAAGGTTTTAGGTTGTCTGAGTTAGCTAGAACTTAGGAAAAACTCTAAGTCTCTGCATTCGATGAACTCCATCCTGCGTTCGACGAACTCCAACCTGCGTTTGACGAACGTCATGCTCTAGTTCGACGAACTTGCCAAGTCTCTGCGTTCGACGAACTTCATTCTGTGTTCAACGAAATCCATTCTCAGCTCGACGAACTCAGTTCTCCAGCCAGTCCAGCAGTTTATCATTCAGTTCGATGAACTCCAGTTTGAGATCGACGAACTCAGCTCTGTGGTCGACGAATAAGTAACAAGATGTTCAGTTCAACGAAAGTGCTTCTCAGATCGACGAACTCAGTTCTTTTAGCCAGATTCAGCAGATTTTCTCTCAACTCGACGAACTCCAGATTCAGTTCGACGAACTCAACATTCAGTTCGATGAACTCAGCTCTCAAATCGACGAATTTTCTCCTCAGCTCAAAATTTCAGAAAGATCACTTATATTATTCTCTGAACTCAGATCGACTAATCAGCAACGGATCTATTCATTTATTTGGACTTATTCATCTATCAAATAAGTCAATATTTGATCTTTCCTTTTATTATTTCCTTTCCATTCTATTCTCTCGAGAAAGTAGCCGTTGACACATTTTGGAAAAGGACACTTTCATGGAAAAGGAAAAAGGATTAAAGAATATTGCTGAATCAGATTGCAGTTCCAAGAATATCTTTTCAAAATATTTTATTCCTTAATTAAAAGATTTGATTTTCAAATCAGTCAGATACTCTCTAAGGAAAAAGGACGAAAAAGATTTACAGCATGACAACATGCAGATAAAAATAATAGAGAAAAAAACAGTCAAAAAATAGATATACTGAAAGTAAGAAAGCTTTTCTGAACTTCATCTTCTACAGCAGCACTCTCAATTTCTGAGAACATCAACATTACTCTCTCTGTTTTCAGCTGCAAGTTTCTAATCTTCAAAGAGCAACAACAATCTGAGAAACTTTTGTCTCTCAGATTAATCAGCTATCAAGGAAGATCATTTATATTCAAGAGGAAGCTCCATCCATTATTTATCAAGAAATTCTATCAGACAGGGGGAGCTTCACAACAACAAATCCACTAGTCTTCTCCCAGCTTGTTGACAGAGAAGAACTTCATAAACCCTCTTTATCCCATCTTGTAAAGGGTTCTAACTCTCTTCAAAAGTTAACCCTTTGTTGGCAGGGCACCGATAAAAAACCTATGGTTGGTTTGAGGACCTGATCAAAAGCTCAGTGGTGTTTAGGCACCTGATCAAAAATCCATTGGTGTTTGGGCACCTGATCAAAAACTTATTGGTGATAGGGCACCTGATCAAAAACCTAGTGGATTCCTACCAAGGGTGGTAGAAGAGTAGATGTACCCTGTTTGATTCTGGAACTACTATAGATCCTTGTGTCTTCTGTGTTTTTGTTTATTTTATGTACTGTGCTGTGCTGTGATTTTGTTTTGTTTTTACACTCACTCTGTTATACATATATATATATATATATCAGTATTTTAATTCCGCTATAAAAATAAGTTAAAACAATTAATACTCTATTCACCCCCTCCCCCCCCCCCCCCCCACTCTAGAGTAAATCTAGGATCTAACCTCACTTTCAATATATATCAGAGGACTTTCAGCAGTTTTCTCTATCCGCAGCTCAACTGGCCCAGACACCTTCTCAGCGGCTCCTGTCTATGTCTCAGCGGTTCAGCTGAGACAGTGAACTCGTCTCAATGATTTTGGCAGTAAACCTCTGAACTTATACCATATCTTGGGAATGACCTAACCCTGCATAGACATGATGTTAAATAGGGTTTATCAAATACAACTCGTACTTAACCTTGAGTGTGATGCTTCCTTAAATCAAGGGAACATTGAAGGTAATATTCCCAACAGTGCCCCAGATCAATTCCGCTGTCGGGCTCTCATAGACGATGGGTTAGGTTGATCTCTGGAGAGGCTGGCAAGGTGGCAAGTGTTTGGTGCTGGAGTGCCCCAGATTGATTCCGCTACCGGGCTCTCATAGACGGTGGGTCAGGTTAATCTCTAGAGAGGCTGGCAAGGTGGCAAGTGTTTGGTGCTGGAGTGCCCCAGATCGATTCCGCTGCCGGGCTCTCATAGACGGTGGGTAAGGTTGATCTTTGGAGAGGCTGGCATGGTGGCAAGTGTTTGGTGCTGTAGTGCCCCAAATCGATTCCACTGTCGGGCTCTCATAAACGGTGGGTCAGGTTGATCTCTGGAGAGGCTGGCAAGGTGGCAAGTGATTGGTTCTTGAGTGCCCCAGATCGATTCCGCTATCGGGCTCTCATTAGACAGTGGGTCAGGTTGATCTCTGGAGAGGCTGGCAAGGAAGCAAGTGTTTTGTGATGGAATGCCCTGGGTGATTCCGCTGTCGGGCTCTCACTAGCTGGTGGGTCAGGTTGATCTCGCGGAGAGGCTAGCAAAGAGATGGTTTGTGTTGATGGACTCGGTTCGCAAAACTTGCCGTGGGAGATTTGGACTGGGCGAGCCCCGGGGATCACTTGCGCGGAGACAAGAAGCAAAATCGGATGAAAAATATCTAAATCCAATGGTTATAGCGAGATGGCTGAATACGGTGGCAACCAAGATCGTCAGGTCGGATCCTGGCTCACGAGTGGTAGCGGAGTCTCTGAGCATCAGTAATGCCGACTCTGCTCGGGAAGATGCATGGTGGGCGAGCCAGAGGTGCGGAGCGACATGCATTTTGCCCAGCGCGTAGGAAATAAAATAGTATATGATAGCTATGTGAGGGAAACAACGCGAACGCCTTATTTGGTATGTGCGGGTGTACATTGGCGAAACAAAATGAAGTCCAATAAAACTGTGACAACCGCATTCATTACAAAGTAAAAAAGGGAGAACGCGAGCAAGGTTCAATGCATTATCACAAGCATGATTAAGCGTATTGGCGCGAGCGGGACAAAATGAAAAAATTAAAGATAGTAAAAGATTTCTTGTTTCATTCTAGAAAAAGTTCATTACAAGTAGTGGCGAAATCGCCAGTCAAAATGAAGATATACATTAAAAAATAAAAAAGCTGATCAAGGAAGATCGCCGGATAGGTCCTCCTCGCTCCAGCGACCTTTGGGCTTTGGAATTGGTGCAAATTAGTCTGGGATGACGTCCTCAGCGGTATGCTCCATCGCATCAGGGAGAAGCAGGCTTTCCCCCTTGAGGGTATCGAAGATGAGGTTGGCAGCCACCATTGAGTTCTTGCGAGTAGCCTCCTCCTCATCGCGCGTTCGATTGCGATCCCCAGCTCGCGGAGGGGGCAGGGGGAGCATATCCCAGGTCAGCTCGCGGACTTGCGCTTTCAGGAATGTGTTCTCCGTCTCTAGGTCGGCGTTCCGCGCGAGGAGCTTGCTCGCTGCCTCGGCATCCTGCAAAAGAATAAGATAAGACAAATGGAGACATGTAGTGAGCGAGATAGAAAATCTTTCACTTACCATCCCTCCTTGGAGGCTGATGAGGAGACCCTCAGATAGGCCTCTTTCCCTTTGAGGTGCGCGACCTCATCCGAGGACTCCTGGAGCTCGCGCCTGAGCTCCCCAAAATCTCTTTCCGCAGTAAGGTACCGCCGACCCACCATGTGAGTGAGCTCCATAGCCTGGAATTGGGCTCGCATGGCCTCGTAGATGAGCAGCATGGACCTTAGGGTGCCAAAGTTAGCGTCATCCTCGCGGCCATATAGCTCGAAGGCGAGGGTGAACGCCTCACCCCTAACCTTGTCACTCTCAACCCAGGAGGGGAGGAGCGAAGAACACGAGATCCTATTGTGATCAGGGTCCCATGCTAGCAGCGGCTCGCCGGTCGCGTCCGTGAGCTTTGATGAGTCCCAAATATATACACATTTATGGACTCAACTGGGCCGATTTTCTCGTCTATGCACTACACTTTAGGCATGTTTTCGCTCATATTTGTTATTCCATTCTATGTGCACCTTTAGGCCCGTTTTGGTGTTATTTCTTGTTTATTTGCATTATTTGTTTTCATGCAGGGTTAAGTGTCACTTTCAGTGGTTTGATTAGTGTTGTATGCTGATGCAGGAGTCGTGTAGGTGTTCCCAGTACAAATCTGTACAGGAACACTGCGCACGATCACTGGTTTTATTGCGCACGACCATTGGTCGTGCGCCACTGATCGTGTGCACTTAACCCCTGAAAACTGAGTTCTGTCTCCCCTTATCGCACGACCACCTACGATAACGCGCACGACCACTGGTCGTGCGCCACTGGTCGTGCGAACATTGTATTTTATAATTTTCTTCCCCTGCAGGCTCCGTCCAGGCAGGCGCACGATCACAGGATGATAGTGCGCACGACTACTGGTCGTGCGCCAACGATCGTGCGCACTGTTTATTCCAGCGCCTATAAAGTGCCCTGCTCGCGATTTAGGTCACGACGCTCGCCGTTTTTCCGCCCAGCTCCGCCGTTCCGCCCATTTCCGCAGGTTTTCGCCCCCTAGGCCTCCTCCATCATCTAAGGGCTTCAAGGAAGAGATTCTACACTCATCTTCATCGCCAAGGAAGGAGTTCCTCGCATCGGACGTGGCCGGATTGTAAAACCCTGGAGAATACGGGTCCATTGGGAGGTGTGACAGCCCTCCTCTACCCCGGACGCAGTTGAGACCGAGCTAGGACGTGGATTGACAACCCGACGATTCCTACCGTGAATCTACAACGAGACTCCGGATTCGGTCGTATCTCTTGCCTCTTTCTTCTACTTGTGTGGTTGTATTTGTTTGTAATCTCTATATTTAGATGATGACACTATGAATCTTGTTTATTAATGTTTATTTCATGTTTATGGAATCATATTATTCATATGTGTGAATGAAGTGCGCCGCCATCCATTTTCCACTCCACCACCGTGTCCGGTGCCGCACTAGCAATTGCTAGTGGCATGCTTGTCGAAGAGGTGTCGGCGACCCTCATTCCGTTAGCCTACTCGCCCATCCGCCTACCGAAGCGTGGCATAGCGGCCCGTGTATTCCACTCTCCCTTCGAAGCAGCGCGCTCAAGGCCTGCATAGTTCGATCCGTTAGCCTACTCGTCCATCCGCCCTTGCGACGCAACGTGTTCAAGGCCTGCCTAGTCTCCATTCCGCCAAGCGAAGCATTGCATAGCGGCATTGCATTGGAGTAGTTGTAATATTTTATTTTATTGTTCGCAAACCAAATCCCCCATTTCCGCATCCATCCGCTCGAAAGGACTTCAATCTCAAGTCCTTCCTCGATAATAAACTCCACCTTACTGTGTTCCTTGAGAGATTCGATACTCGGGGATTACTCCTCATTTTATATTACTTGAACGATCGGTACACTGCCGTTTCGTGTCGCAGTCGAGCTACCGCCTATAGCGGTGTGTGAGATTTGCGCCATCAAGTTTTTGGCGCCGTTGTCGGGGAACACAGACGTGTGAGTTTTCTGGAGAGGGAGAACCTGAGAGAGAAGCCCTTCCATTTGTAAATTGCATTTCTTTGTTTTATTTCTTTTTATTCCATTTTCCTGTGTTAATTAGGTTGCTTTAGTAATTTTTGTTAGGTGTAGTATTTTGCACAATAGCATTTTTATTTTGAATCGTATTATCTTCGCACTATGTGGGCACATCTTAATTTCCGTTGCCGTTGGTGTGGAGCTACCTCCCACTCTAGTGATGAATGCCCTACGGAGAATAGTAGGCATAGTTCTTATAGCCCAGCATATGGAGCACCGACTTCGTCTGATACTCCATACGGTGCGCGTAAGTCTAATGGCTACTCTGCTAAGCCTTTACCGTCGTACTTCTTTTCGGCTTCAGCCCCCACTGTGCCAAAGAAGCCCGCAAGGCAGTGCCAGTTTTGTCGGAGCACTGATCATGTCTTGGACGAGGATGACGAGCCGGATATCCGGATCATCCCAACTCCTAACTCTGGCGGCACACCTTCAACATCCGGCTATGTATCTTTGTCACCTTCACATCTTGAAGGGAATGGCATGGACACGCTCACCGGATGTGCGGTTGATCTATGCGCCGACATTGCTGAGCCTATTCTCCATGTGCATCCACCAACCCTAGTGGATTCGATTCTTTGTGAGGAATCGGTGCTCGACTTTTATCCGAGCACTACTCCTCCCCCTGTTGTGCATACTATACTCATCTCCGACGACATTGTTGAGGATATGTCGCAGGATGAGGCTGGCGATCTATGTGTTGTGCCTATTCCTATGAAGGAGGACAACCTTCTAGGTGAAGAGGAGTTTTCCTCAACACCGGTGGAGGAAGTCCAAATCTTGGGCATGGCCACTGTCGGTCCCGCCGAATCTTGTAGCATTGATGACAATGCAAACACTATTTTACTTCCCCAACCTGATGGGAGTGAGACCGGGACCACTCCCCCGATTTCTGATTATTTTTGTCCTTCTTCTCTTTTATTTCTTGACCCCCCTTCTTCACCCAAGCCTGTGCAGGTTGAATCTTCACAGGTACTTCAGGAGGACTTGGATCTTTGTGCTCCAGTCAATGATGAGTGTGTCCTTTTATGCGAGGAGGTTGATTCCTCCTCCATTAAGGAAGCCTCATTCGTTGCCTTCTCCCCCTGCGGACCTGCTGTGGACGATACCTTGTTGGGCAAGGATAGTTTTGGTGGGATGAGTGAGGACCAGGCCTCCTCCTCTTCTTACTTTCTTTTCCCTCTACCTGTGAGGAGCAGGTATTATTATTATTTAGGTAGAGGGGTGACTGATATAGATTTCTTGGTTTTGAAATTTAGTGAAGATTTGAGATTTTCTCCAAGACTATATCCGATAAAGGCAAGTGTACCTTATCGTCTATAGTATAGGATATTTAGGAATATCAAGGTCGTATTCCACGGGGCGCGTTGATTACTTCTACTTCAAGGAAAATCACCATTATCTTATCGACGAAAATTGAGGTGGTTTGTTTTCGCTTAACTAAAATTAAAACTAAATTCAAACTAAATGAAAAGCATGAACATTGCATGAAAAGAAAGAGAAATTGACATTGCATAAAAAGAGAACATTACTAAGGAGAGAAAATTTAACCTTGCATGAAAAGGAAGAAATTACTTAAGGAGAAAAAGAACATGAAAGAGAAAACTAATTTTATTGAAAATCAAAGAACTATTACAAGCCTTAATTTAAGAGTGCAAGGCTAAGGAAAATGAAAGTTGCAAGCTTAAGAAAACTAGTACACGAAAGTTACATTACAACATTGCATGAAAAGGGAAGGAGGAGAACATGAAAGCCTTAAGAAACATGAACATTAACTTGAAAAACTCACTCTCAGCTCTAACAGTACCTCCCCATCTCCAAATTTCTGAACTCTGGACTCAAGGAGAAGCTCTGAATTTATAGGAAAAAAATTCAGATTACACGCCCTCGGTCACGGGCGTGACCAAGGGCGTGACTGCACTATTCACATCAGATCCGACAGCGGTGTGGGCTCGAATTCGGCGCGGCGAAAAGTGACATGTCACGGGCGTGACATGTCGGGTCACGGTCGTGACTTTGGACGGCTGCATTAAATGCGGCGTGGGCTGGAATTTGGCACGGTGGTGAAGCAGAGATCAAGCGGCCAAGTCACGGCCATGACATGTGGGTCACGGGCGTGACTTAGGTTGACTTCTCGACAGCATCTCCACGTCTCGATGGTGGCTCCACGTGGAAGATTCTAAGTTTACACGCCCTTGGTCACGGGCGTGACTTTGGGTCACGGGCGTGACCTGGGGCGTGACTTGGTGTGGGCTAGCTCAGACAGCGCGACATCATTCTGGACTGATCTTTAGGTTACACTCCCTTGGTCACGGGCGTGACCGAGGGCGTGACATGCCATTTTTCCCGATTTGTCCCAAAATTCTGCAAATATTGAAATTAAGCTAAGTTAGAATCAAAATTACAAAAAGAACTACTTATAACCTAAAATTGTCATAAAAAGGAAAAAACATATTAAATATTTACAAAATTTTCTATTAAAAAGTTATAAAAATACTACTTATCAAATACCCCATACTTGAGGTTTTGCTATTCCAGAGCAAAAGTGTGAGACATAATTTATAAGACATCCTTAAAAAATTTTTAATTTAAAACTAAAATTTCATTTAACCAAAAGTTAAATTAAGAGTAAATTCAAGGGGGAGTTAAGTCCTAAATTATGATGATGATTTGAAAAGAGGGAAAATGTTTAGGCAAGAACTTCTCAAGAAAATTAAGTAGTTTGACAAAATTGTAGAAATTATAAAACTAAATTAAATTAAAATTATAAGAACTCTACCTTAAAAGAAACTTAAGGAAAAGTAAATTACTAAATATTGCTCTCTCCATAATTTCCAACTAAAACTAGAACAATGATAATTGGCTAAGGCGGATTTCATAAAATTTGGCATAAGAAGAGACATTTTTTAATGGAGGAAATGGAATTTATCATGAAATTTCCCTTTTTTTTTCTTTCTCTCTTTTTTTTTTCTCTTCTAATAAAGACCCAAAATGTATATGGTTTAGGAGTAATGAATTTTATCCTCTTACTCCATGCCATATAATCTTTTCAAATATTTTGGGTGCATATGTTTTAGGGAATAATGAATTTTATCCTCTTATTCCCATGACATATGATCTTTTAATACATTTTTTTTATGCCATCAAAGGGGGTAGGGTAGGGGAAAATAAATCTAGCTAGCTTTAAATCATATTGAGAGCAAATTCTAGTAAAATTAAAATTCCTAAGATCTAAGAAGTTAGAAGAAAATATAATTGAAATCTAAAGAGGTTTAGGAAATTTACTACAAAATGAAGCCATTTAAAAATAAAAAGAGAAGTCATGCTAACAAAATTCTCTAATCAATTTAAAATCATAAGATGATTCTTAAATCAAGATTACCTCAAATTTAAAATTAACAAACTATGATAAGCAAAATTTTAGCCAATTAAAAACTTAAACATGCTTATAAACATTCTCAGCTAGATTTCTAAGAAATCACAAAAACAACAAGAAGGAGGGATATAAGATTTTTTTTGAATTTTTGATATTATCTTTTTTTTTTTAATTTTTGATATTATCTTTTTTTTTTGAATTTTTGACATTAAAAACTATTTACAAAGAAAGGAAACTAGCTTTAAAACTTAACAATTTTTTCAAGTCTTGGACTTCCCAAGGGCTACCCGGTGAAGGGTTCGCAAGGTACTAGGAGGTGTGATGGGATGAAATCCCAAACGTCCCTTTCCAAGATTTAAATTTTCGATTTTCTAAATTTTTTGAGTTTTTGGATTTTACAAGTGCTTAAATAAAGGAAATCATAGAAACAAAATTAAAATTTTCTTTTTGTTGTTTTTTTTTTTTTTTTGAAAATTTTCTTTTTAAAACTATTTACAAATATTTCCAAAGGGCTATTTACACCCCCATACTTAAAGTTAAACATTGTCCCCAATGTTTAAAAATAAGTATGAAGTAAGAAAAGGTAAAAAGAAATGCAAAAACGAAAGAAGAGAAGGAAAAAGGGCTTCCCTGATTTTTTTGAAGCTTTTGTGGGGAAGCCGCGATTACCTGCAAAAGTTGTTAAAGAAGAAAAGAAAAGACAAGAGAAAATAACAAAAGATAACATTGGGGTGCCTCCCAACAGCGCTTTGTTTAAGGTCGCGTAGCTTGACCCACTTGCCGATCATATTATAGGTTGAAATACAATCGAATCACTCTTTTCATTAGTTAACTCTCCCGGAAGATATAATTTAAGGCGGTGGCCGTTTACTTTGAAGGTACCTTTTTCCGGGTGGGAAATTAAAATTGTCTCATAGGACCAAACCTCTTTAACAATAAAGGGTCCAGACCATCGGGATTTTAGTTTTCCCGGAAAAAGGCGAAGGCGGGAATTATAAAGGAGGACGAGATCGCCCGGCGAAAAAGTTTTTGGAAATTTTATATGCTTATCGTGATAAAACTTCGTTCGCTCCTTATATAATTTATTGCTCTCATACGCATTCGCTCGCCACTCATCTAATTCGTTCATTTGGAATTTTCTTTGTTCTCCCGCTAGAGTGGAATCGAGGTTTAAAAATTTAAGCGCCCAAAATGCGCGGTGTTCTAATTCGACCGGAAGGTGGCAAGACTTGCCATAAACCATTCGATACGTTGTACAACCAATAGCGGTCTTGTATGCCGTTCGATAGGCCCATAGCGCGTCATCGAGCTTTATTGCCCAATCCTTCCGATTGATAGAAACTGTTTTTTCTAAAATCCGTTTTAATTCTCGATTAACAACTTCGACTTGGCCGCTCATTTGTGGGTGATATGCGGTGGATAATTTGTGTGTGACACCATATTTTGCTAAGATTTTTGTGAATTGAGTATTGCAAAAATGGGTGCCCCGATCACTCACAATAGCGCGCGGCGTGCCAAATCGAGAAAATAATTTTTTTAAGAAATTAACGACGACTCGCGCATCATTGGTGGGGAGAGCTTGCGCTTCCTCCCACCTTGATACGTAGTCGACCGCCACTAGAATATATTTATTTGAAAAAGATGGAGGGAGAGGACCAACAAAATCGATACCCCAAAGGTCGAAAATTTCGCATTCTAAGAAAATGTTTTGGGGCATCTCATCCCGGCGAGAGATGTTCCCCGACCGCTGGCAGCTGTCGCAGGTACTCACAAGGGTGTGAGCATCTTTGAAGAGCGAGGGCCAATAAAAGCCCGCCTCCAGCGCCTTCCTTGCGGTTCGGTTTGAATGATAATGACCTCCGGTGGGTCCCTCATGACAATGATGTAAAATTTTAAGGCCTTCCTCACTCGAGACGCATCGTCTTACTACCTGGTCTGCGCATACACGGAATAAAAAGGGGTCCTCCCAAAAGTAATTCTTTAAATCAGAAAAGAATTTCTTCTTTTGCTGACTCGAGAATTCTTTTGGCAGGACCCGGGCTACTAACTAAATAGTTAGCCAGATCTGCAAACCAGGGGGTAGACGATGAATTAATATTTTCGAGAGTAAGGAGGCGCTCTTCGGGAAATTTATCATTAATGTCAGATTCTATTATTACGTCAGAGGCGGGGTTTTCTAAACGGGAGAGGTGATCGGCCGCCAAGTTTTCGGCTCCCCTTTTCTCCCGGATCTCTAAGTCGAACTCCTGCAGGAGGAGGATCCATCGCAAAAGACGAGGCTTGACGTCCGATTTGCTTAAAAGATACCTAAGTGCGGAGTGATCCGTGAAGACGATAACTTTCGAGAGGGTGATGTATGACCTAAACTTATCGAAGGCAAAAACGATCGCTAGAAGCTCTTTTTCGGTAGTGGTGTAATTCGCTTGTGCCGACGTGAGTGTTTTGCTAGCATAATAAATAGGGTGGAAATACTTACTCACTCGTTGGCCTAAAACGGCACCAACCGCAATGTCACTCGCGTCGCACATGATTTCAAAAGGGAGCGACCAATCCGGCGCGACTAGAATCGGGGAGTTTATAAGTTTTTCTTTGATAAGTTTAAAGGCCAAATGGCATTCATCGCTAAAAATAAATGAGGATTCCTTTTCAAGAAGATGGGTTAACGGCTTTGTGATTTTGGAAAAATTTTGTATAAAGCGCTGATAGAACCCTGCGTGGCCTAGGAAACTCCTAATAGCTTTTACGTTTGTGGGAGGGGGAAGTTTTTCAATTACTTCAATCTTGGCCCTATCGACCTCGATCCCCTTGCCCGAAATTTTATGGCCAAGGACTAGTCCTTTCTTGACCATAAAATGGCATTTCTCCCAATTAAGCGCTAAATTCGTTTCCTCACATCGCTGCAACACGCGCTCGAGATTTTTTAAACAGTTTTCAAATGAACTCCCGTACACGGAAAAATCGTCCATGAATACTTCCATCACCTCCTCCACTAACTCTTCAAAAATTGCCAGCATACATCTTTGGAATGTAGCTGGCGCGTTACAAAGACCAAATGGCATCCTTCGATAAGCGAAGGTGCCAAAGGGACAAGTGAAAGTGGTTTTCTCTTGGTCGTCGGGCGAAATCGGAATTTGGAAGTATCCCGACAAACCATCTAGAAAACAGTAGTAGGAGTGACCTGAAAGGCGCTCTAAGATTTGATCAATAAACGGTAGAGGGAAGTGATCCTTACGGGTGGCATCATTTAGTTTTCGGTAATCGATGCACATCCGCCAACCCGTGACAGTACGGGTTGGGATCAACTCGTTATTCTCGTTAGCTACTACCGTAACGCCACCTTTCTTCGGTACGACTTGTACTGGGCTAACCCAAGTACTATCCGATATCGGGTAGATAATTCCCGCGTCCAATAGTTTGATCACTTTGGCCTTAACGACTTCTTTCATGTTAGGGTTTAGTCGTCGTTGAGGCTGGACTGAATTTCGGGAATTATCTTCGAGAAATATTTTATGAGTGCAGAAAGATGGGTTTACACCCTTAATGTCCGATAATTGCCACGCAATTGCGTGGCGGTGCTTTCTTAAAACTATAGTCAACTCAGAAATTTCTGAGTCGCTAAGATCGGATGAAATGATGACGGGTAGCTTAGACTCTTTTTCCAAAAACAAGTATTTAAGGTGAGGGGGGAGTTGTTTCAACTCCAATACGGGTGGTTCTTCATAAGAAGTCTTGATTTTTAATTTTTCTAAAAATAATGGTTCGGGTGGTGTGGGGTGAGACACTTCTTTTTCATCACAAAAGAGCTCTACGGGCTCGGAATCACTACTCGCCGATGAAACTAACTCGAGGGATGAATCGAACTCACAACACTCTTCTAAGTAAAAACATGAATCGTCATTTTCTAGCGTGTTCCGCATCGAGGAATTTATGCCGAAAGTAACTTTATCATCTCCAACCCGTAGGAGGAGCTTTCCGTTACTTACGTTGATAATAGCGCGGGAGGTGGCAAGGAAGGGGCGGCCGAGTATGAGGGGTACTTCGGCATCCTCTTCGATGTCAAGAATGACAAAATCCACCGGGAAGATGAATTTGTCAACCTTGACGAGCACGTCCTCCACTATTCCTATCGGATATTTTAAAGAATCATCCGCTAATTGGATACTCATTCGAGTGGGCCTTGGATTTTCTAGACCTAGCTTTTTGAACAAAGAAAACGGCATAAGGTTGATGCTTGCTCCAAGATCCACTAAGGCGTGTTTTACTAACGAATTGCCAAAAAGACATGGGATGGAAAACCGTCCCGGGTCATTTGCTTTTTTCGGCAATTTGTTGAGTACAACTGCGGAGCATTCTGCGTTTAAAGAAATATGCGAAATATCTTCTAACTTTTTCTTATTGGAGAGCAACTCCTTAAGATATTTCGCATATTTAGGCATTTGTGAGATAGCCTCGCAGAAAGATACATTAATATGGATTTGTTTTAAAACATCTAAAAACTTTTTATAATTTTTTTCGGCACTTTCATTTTTAAATTTCGATGGATACGGAATATTAGAAGTAGGAGCGCGCGGATTTAAAATAGAAGTGTGCGGAGCTATCGTAGCGGGCAAATTCGAAGATGAATTAAAAGTAGGAGGAGGAGAGGAAATTACCTTGGGTTCGTCCTGTTTTTGAACCACCTCCTTCCCGCTTCGGAGTGTAATCGCGTGCGCGCTCTCCTTTGGATTTTGCTCGGTGTTCCCCGGTAGTGCTCCTTGTTGACGCTCAGAAATCATCTTTGCGAGCTGGCCCACTTGATTCTCTAAATTTTTGATCGATCCGGTAAGGTTTCGGATGTTCGTTTCATTTGTAGCAACATATTTTGCAAAAACCTCTTCAATCGGAGAGAGTTTTTGTTGTTGCGGTGGAAAATCGGGTGGATTATAATTTTGAGAAATCAAATTTGGAGGCGGAGTTAAGTTAAGAAGTTGATTAGGGGGAGGTTGATTTAAATTCATAGGACGCTGAGCATTTCCTTGGTTTCTCCATGAGAAATTCGGATGATTCCTATAACCCGCATTGTAGGTGTTATTATACGGAGCGGTGTTCGGGTTATAGGAAGGCCGAGGTGTATTTCCCATGTAGTCAACTTGTTCTTCAATTAAAACGTTATTAGCCCAAGGAGGAGTGGCGGAGGAAGCAGACATCTCCGCCACTTGCTTTGTTAAGCGCTCAACTTGTAAAGCTAAATTTGCGTTTGCGTCTATTTCAAAAATTCCGGCCGGCTTGATAGGCCGTGCTCGGGGCATGTTCCATTGGTACGCATTTGTGGCCATCTCTTCGAAAAGCTCTTGAGCGGCGATCGGGGTTTTATTATTTAATGTCCCCCCGGCGGCCGCATCAATCATTTGCCTCGTTTGGAGATTTAAGCCATTATAAAATATTTGCACTTGTTGCCAAGTGGCAAGTGCGTGCTGAGGGCATCGACGCAAAAGCTCCTTGAAGTGCTCCCATGTGTCATAGAGAGTCTCCGAGTCGATTTGCATGAACGATGCAATATCCGTCCGCAATTTAGCGGTCTTTGAAGGCGGGAAATATTTATTAAGAAATTTTTCCGCCATTTCGGCCCATGTAGTGATGGATCCCCTAGGTAGGGAGCCCAGCCACTGCTTGGCCTTAGACCGCAAAGAAAAAGGAAAAAGACGTAATCGAATGGCGTCATCGGTGACGCCATTGATCTTAAAAGTGTCGCAAATTTCAAGAAAGTAAGAGATATGTGAATTTGGATCCTCGTCCGGTTGACCATCAAAGGTCACCGATTGTTGCACCATTTGTATGATGCTGGACTTGATCTCAAAATTATTGTTCGCCACTGTGGGGCGAACAATACTTGATTGTGTGCCTTCCAAATTCGGCCGCGCATAATAGGACATGGTCCGTTGCGCGTCCTCATTAGGATTTGGCTCGTTAAGATTAGGAGGATTAAGATTATGATCCATATTTGCTGCGTTAGTGTCCCCGATCGACTCTTCGGATTCTAATTGATTTCCCTGATCACGAGAACGGCGGTGCCTCAAAAGGGTTCGCTCGATCTCCGGATCAAAAGGAGGAATCGAAGTGCTACCTCGGGTCATACACTAAAAAGAGAAGAAAGGAAGAAGAAAAACTAAAAAAAAATTTTCTTTTTGAAAATTAGAAAAAGCAAAGTAAAATAAAAAAAAGCATGATAAAATTAATAGCTATCATCTTTTCAAAATATCTACGCAAAGTCCCCGGCAACGGCGCCAAAAACTTGATATAGATTTCTTGGTTTTGAAATTTAGTGAAGATTTGAGATTTTCTCCAAGACTATATCCGATAAAGGCAAGTGTACCTTATCGTCAATAGTATAGGATATTTAGGAATATCAAGGTCGTATTCCACGGGGCGCGTTGATTACTTCTACTTCGAGGAAAATCACCATTATGCTATCGACGAAAATTGAGGTGGTTTGTTTTCGCTTAACTAAAATTAAAACTAAATTCAAACTAAATGAAAAGCTTGAACATTGCATGAAAAGAAAGAGAAATTGGCATTGCATAAAAAGAGAACATTACTAAGGAGAGAAAAATTTAACCTTGCATGAAAAGGAAGAAATTACTTAAGGAGAAAAAGAACATGAAAGAGAAAACTAATTTTATTGAAAATCAAAGAACTATTACAAGCCTTAATTTAAGAGTGCAAGGCTAAGGAAAATGAAAGTTGCAAGCTTAAGAAAACTAGTACACGAAAGTTACATTACAACATTGCATGAAAAGGGAAGGAGGAGAACATGAAAGCCTTAAGAAACATGAACATTAACTTGAAAAACTCACTCTCAGCTCTAACAGCACCTCCCCATCTCCAAATTTATGAACCCTGGACTCAAGGAGAACCTCTGAATTTATAGGAAAAAAATTCAGATTACACGCCCTCGGTCACGGGCGTGACCAAGGGCGTGACTGCACTATTCACATCAGATCCGACAGCGACGTGGGCTCGAATTCGGCGCGGCGAAAAGTGACATGTCACGGGCGTGACATGTCGGGTCACGGCCGTGACTTTGGACGGCTGCATTAAATGCGGCGTGGGCTGGAATTCGGCGCGGTGGCGAAGCAGAGATCAAGCGGCCAAGTCACGGCCGTGACATGTGGGTCACGGGCGTGACTTAGGTTGACTTCTCGACAGCATCTCCACGTCTCGACGGTGGCTCCACGTGGAAAATTCTAAGTTTACACGCCCTTGGTCACGGGCGTGACTATGGGTCACGGGCGTGACCTGGGGCGTGACTTGGTGTGGGCTAGCTCAGACAGCGCGTAATCATTCTGGACTGATCTTTAGGTTACACGCCCTTGGTCACGGGCGTGACCGAGGGCGTGACATGCCATTTTTCCCGATTTGTCCCAAAATTCTGCAAATATTGAAATTAAGCTAAGTTAGAATCAAAATTACAAAAAGAACTACTTATAACCTAAAATTGTCATAAAAAGGAAAAAACATATTAAATATTTACAAAATTTTCTATTTAAAAGTTATAAAAATACTACTTATCAGTGACTGCCTTATCTCCGTATCGGTACCAGCTACCGAAACGCTTATTGGAGCAGTTACCTGTGCATTTTCTATTTCATAGGCCCATTAGCTAGATATTATAAAGTTTTGAATAAGTCGTGCTGGGATGACAATAACCCCAGTATTTATCTTACTTTCCATGCATTTTATTTTATTCAATCTAGTTTAGTTAGCTGTAGTTTATTGTAGTCTATCTTTTTCTTTTTCTTTTGTTTTGTGGAGCTGACCCCTGTAGGTATCCTTCTTTTGGATGGCGGATGCAGTAGCTTCATTTTAGCTTACACGCCAATCTTCTGGTATGCTCATTTCTGAGCATTGGGTACTCTCTTTCCCTAGCCCTATTTTGATTTTCATGTCATATATTATGTGGGTTGTTTAGTTTAAGTCTGGGGGAGAGTAGTTCTGTGTGCCCACGCACGTGCACTATTGCATTGCACACCACTACACTCACTCGAGCGTGCACTTAGCTGTTGGCACATCTTGAGCCGAACTCATTTCTTTTCGTGTGATTTGGAAAATCACTGTGCTAGCTTAGGATTATGAGGCAGAGTAAAATGTTGACTCCGGTAGTGCTCCTAGTCGAGTGCTCATGTCACGTTTAGAAAATCGTGTAGATTCAATTTCTTTTTATGCTTTTAGTTTATATTTTTTTCTATTAGCGTAAATATTGTTTACTCTACTCAATTGGTGAATCTGGTGTGAATCAAACGGTAGCATAGGAATGTGTGTAGATGCTCGTTAGCCTCGTATTGCCCGAGTCGGGAGAAAGGATTGTCTTTCTCGGTGGCTAGAACTTGCCCCAAGCGATTCTTGAAGCATGGGTATACGGTTAGTCAATTGCGTGAATGTGATATAGGCCATCATTTTGGCCCGGTTGAGCCTTTGTGCCCACTACTATCGCTTTATCCTCGTTAGCCCAGTTGTGCCTACCCTTTCTTTGATTCAGCCCCACTGTTGTCTCACCAAAGCCTAAACGCCAATCCTAGTCGCACACCCAAATTTGAGCTCTAGTATATTACTTTCATGATTGGGTTGTTGATGTAGTGTTATGTTTGTGAAAATGTGGATATGCATCATTGTTTAGATTGCTGAAAATTTGTGAAAAGAAAAAGAAAATAAGAAAAAGAAGAGAAGTGAGAAGAAAAGAAGAAGATATGAGCTTTATTGAAAAAATCTGTGTATGAATGTATGTTTGGGAGTAGGCGGTGCACACACCCATGTAGTCAAATCCAAGTCTGGGGGTGTGGTGTACCCATGTATTTGTGTGGTGAATGAGGAGAATTTCTGCATTAGCTCATTTGGGTTTTTGTGTTTTAAGCCTTCATGTTTATATTTGTTTATCCTCACCTAAACCCAAGCCTCATCTAAAACCTTAAGTCTTATTGATTCACGCATTTGAGTCAAACCAGTGCCGTGGAGAGAGTGCGAACGGGCAAGATTATGGTCACCGACATTGATGGATTTCAATGGAGTTGTCTCGAGCCCCGATCTTTGGCAATGCTCGCCTCAGCGTTCAGTTTACTTTCTTCCTATGTACGACCTTATGATTCACCGTGATTCACTTTTTGAGTAAATGTAATATATAAATACGCCCCTAGAAAAGTATAAACTAATATGTACAATTAGAAATTTTGTCTACTGTATTTCTACGCGCATGAGCATGCGACTTCGCATGATACTCCGCTTTATAATTTATATGCCAGCTATGTATTTTTTTTCTCAATCGCTTGAGGAATTTGTTTGCTCGGGACGCGCAAACAGGTAAGTCTGGGGGTGTGATGAGTCCCAAATATATACACATTTATGGACTCATCTGGGCCGATTTTCTCGTCTATGCACTACACTTTAGGCATATTTTCGCTCATATTTGTTATTCCATGCTATGTGCACCTTTAGGCCCGTTTTGGTGTTATTTCTTGTTTATTTGCATTATTTGTTTTCATGCAGGGTTAAGTGTCACTTTCAGTGGTTTGATTAGTGTTGTATGCTGATGCAGGAGTCGTGCAGGTTGTTCCCGGTACAAATCTGTGCAGGAACACTGCGCACGATCACTGGTTTTATTGCGCACGACCACTGGTCGTGCGCCACTGATCGTGTGCACTTAACCCCTGAAAACTGAGTTCTGTCTCCCCTTATCGCACGACCACCTACGATAACGCACACGACCACTGGTCGTGCACCACTGGTCGTGCGAACATTGTATTTTATAATTTTCTTCCCCTGCAGGCTCCGTCCAGGCAGGCGCACGATCACAGGATGATAGTGCGCACGACCACTGGTCGTGCGCCAACGATCGTGCGCACTGTTTATTCCAGCGCCTATAAAGTGCCCTCTCGCGATTTAGGTCACGACGCTCGCCGTTTTTTTCGCCCAGCTCCGCCGTTCCGCCCATTTCCACAGGTTTTTGCCCCCTAGGCCTCCTCCATCATCCAAGGGCTTCAAGGAAGAGATTCTACACTCATCTTCATCGCCAAGGAAGGAGTTCCTCGCATCGGACGTGGCCGGATTATAAAACGCTGGAGAAGACGGGTCCATTGGGAGGTGTGACAGCCCTCCTCTACCCCGGACGCAGTTGGGACTGAGCTAGGACGTGGATTGACAACCCGACGATTCCTACCGTGAATCTACAACGAGACTCCGGATTCGGTCGTATCTCTTGCCTCTTTCTTCTACTTGTGTGGTTCTATTTGTTTGTAATCTCTATATTTAGATGATGACACTATGAATCTTGTTTATTAATGTTTATTTCATGTTTATGGAATCATATTATTCATATGTGTGAATGTGGTGCGCCTCCATCCATTTTCCACTCCACCACCGTGTCCGGTGCCGCACTAGCAATTGCTAGGGGCGTGCTTGTCGAAGAGGTGTCGGCGACCCTCATTCCGTTAGCCTACTCTCCCATCCGCCTACCGAAGCGTGGCATAGCGGCCCGTGTATTCCACTCTCCCTTCGAAGCAGCGCGCTCAAGGCTTGCATAGTTCGATCCGTTAGCCTACTCGTCCATCCGCCCTTGCGACGCAGAGCGTTCAAGGCCTGCCTAGTCTCCATTCCGCCAAGCGAAGCATTGCATAGCGGCATTGCATAGGAGTAGTTGTAATATTTTATTTTATTGTTCGCAAACCAAATCCCCCATTTCCGCATCCATCCGCTCGAAAGGACTTCAATCTCAAGTCCTTCCTTGATAATAAACTCCACCTTACTGTGTTCCTTGAGAGACTCGATACTCGGGGATTACTCCTCATTTTATATTACTTGAACGATCGGTACACTGCCGTTTCGTGTCACAGTCGAGCTACCGCCTATAGCGGTGTGTGAGATTTGCGCCATCAAGCTTCGCACCAAGTCCAACGTTTTTATGGCCCATGGGCTTGGGCTCGCTCGCTGCCTCCCCAACCTCGCGGCTCCCCCCCCCCCCCCCCCCCCCCACAGCCTTCTGGCTCACGGGCGGGAGGAGTGAGGTTTTTGTCTAAGACAGATCCACTATAACCCCTTTTTCGCTGGGCTCGGCGGGGGCTTTCTTTGTCTTCTTTTTCGTCGAGGCCGCCGGGACGACCTGGCTCGCAGGGAGAGGCTGCTTCTTCCCAGAAGACGAGCCGGTTTGATCTCGACAAGCTTCGGTAGCTGCGGTAGCGAGCGAGCTGGACGCGAGGGTGGTGGCCCTCGCATGCGGGGGGTGGAGGGGAAGTTCCCGCTATCCTACAAAATCAATAACTAGGGGAATTAGTCACCAAAAGTAAAAAATAAACCGGAGGGTTTGCGAGTGTGAGACAAACCTTCTCCCTGGAGCACTGGGAGCAGCGAATTCACTTTTTGTCGGAGGTACGCGGCCTCGAAGTTCTTTCCCGGGAGGTACTGGAAGAGCTTCTCGTCGCCCCCCCCCCCCCCCGAACAAGGCAGGGGGGCGGTAAGTCGCCTCATCTCGCTGGAGGGGTGGGGAAGGAAATGTTACCAAAGGCTCCTTTGACGAGGACAAACTTCTGATGCCAATAGTGGCTTTTGTTTAATGCCTTACACACAATGATGTGTTGGCTCGCAAAGTGAGTCATTCTGTCCTTGTAGGCGCGGAAGGAGAAGACCTTATGGAAGACGAGCAGGCTGAACTCTATCTTTTCTTCGTGCAAGTAGCTGGCGAACGCGACCACCACGCCGATCGCATTCAGAGTCAACTGGCTTGGCAAGATTCCGTAATACTTGAGCACCTGAAATTACCAAGAGAAGTTTAGCACCCTTTTTGCGATCGTGGGTAAGAAGTGAAAAGTTTGAATAGGTACCTGGCAAACTTCCGGCCAGAAGGAGAGTCACAACCCATTCTCGAAGTGAGCAATGGGGATGGCGATCTCGTTAGGCGAGAGCTCGTTGATGGCAATGGTATTCATCGGGCGGCGAGCTACAAACATCGAGGGAATGTATCTGTCCACCGTGGTGAGGAACTCCTCATCGGTGAGCGAGGTGCATAAGAGGGATGGTCGCGGTAGGCCCCAGTGCACTTGGCTCACCCCTCAGTTTCTCCATTAGCAACCATGGTTTTAGTAGCAGTGCGCCAGAGGAAGTGCGAGAGCGAGCCGAGAACTGCGAGAAAGCCTGGAAGAGAGGGAGAAGGTTAAACAGTTAATGCGGTGGCTGAAAAGTAAAAGCTGTCGGCTATTTATAGGAATGGAAAGAGCAGGTAGATTTTGAAGGGCCAGGGGGTGCAAATAGCTGATCCACGCGGTGACTGTTCAAAATGTTGAAGTGTGAAGTTGGCGGTCTGGGAGGTGTTCGCGTGGTCTGGTCTAACCATGCGATCTTGCGGTCTCCTCTGCGGTCTGACCTATTCGGTCTAGTCGCAGTCTATTCGGCCTGACCGCCATTCTCTCTGTCCAAGGCTGCCGAGGTGAGGCCTTGCGGTCTGGTTTGTATGACCGTATGGCAAGCTGTTATTCAGTCTTGTGAGGCCGCGCGGTCTGGTTCGTGTGACCGCGTGGCGAGCTATTTTCTGTACTGTGCGGGTTAAGCCGTTGACCGCACATGGTTGGTTCGGGTATCTGGCAGTCCGGTCTAGTGACTGCCCGGGTTCTTGTTGGTGCGCGCTGACTAAGGTTCTCTTAGTCACGCGGTCTCCTTCTTTGTGTTCACGGTCTCTGGAGGAGGTCTCGTATATGCGAACACTGGTGGTGGGCGTCATGACCATGCGGGTTGTCATGATCGCGCGGCTTCTTGGAGGAGTGGCGATCTCCTGGTCAGGATTGAAGTCAGCGAGCTCACTAGGTGCAGAGCGATCTTTGACCATGCGGGTAAACCGATCTTGGTCATGCGGTCAGGGCGGTGACTCTATCTCATAGGGTGGTGACTGGATCTGGTCCCACGCCTATAAATAGGTGTCACTGTAGCAGCAAAATCAATCGCACCAAGTGTAAGCTGAGCTCGTTCCTAGAACTTGCGGTCTCTTTTTTTTGTGACCGCCCGGTTTGCTGATTGAATTTCCTTTGTGCAGCTTCTTCGGATTGTAAGGACAGTAGCGGTCACCTCTTCTTCTAAGGTGTCCGAGCAGTCTTGCAGCTTGCAGTGCGGGTTGCTAGAGTTCGGGAGAATCAGTGGAGTTCGGGAAGTCGCGGAGCTTCAGTGGTGTTGTTCAAGTCACCGGCAGACTGTTCGTGCTGTCTCCCTTTCTAGTCGCGCAAACATCCAGACCGCACGGTTTGGCGGCTTCTGTGTTCAGACCGCCAGTTATCTTTCTTCAGCATTGTATTTTTCTTTTTGGTTTTTGTACCAGCGAAATCATGTCTCGCCATGTATACCTCACTCTGTAATGAAGATTTCTGCTGTTATCAATAAAGATTTCCTTCTTTCATGTGCTTCTGGTTGTTGGCTATAACTTTAAGTTGTACGATTCCTGCTCACTCCTAGATCTACAGACAATTTCACATGGTATCAAAGCGAGGTTGGAGTGGATAGAGTAGTGAACAACTCAAAGTTGTCATCGCCTTTGTGAAGAAGGAATCAGTGGTAGAGCCATGGAAGCAGGTTTTGCAATAGGTCTTGGAATTGAGATGCTCACATCAACTAACTTCAAGAAGTGGAAGTCGTGCATGCAGAGTTATCTTCTGGGCGCGGACCTTTGGGAGGTTGTTGGAGGAGATAGTACGGAGGAAGTTGTCCCAGTTGGGGATAATGGTCATGAGGTGAGGAATTGGAGGAGGATTAATGCGAAAGCAGAGTTCACTCTAAAAGGGAAATATCACCTGACCTATTCGATCATATCTTAGGGTGTGGATCAGCTGCCGAGATCTGGAGAGCCCTGGATGGGCTGTTTAACAAGAAGAATGTAGCGAGGCTACAGTTCCTAGAAAATGAGATGGCTAGGTCGGCTCAGGGAGATTTGTCTATCTCTATGTTCTTCCTGAAGATGAAGAACCTGTGCGCTGAGATTTCTGCACTGGATCCTGATGAGCCAATTTCTGAGGCGAAGCTAAAGAGACACATCATTTGCGGCTTGTGAAAGGAGTATGTGGCCTTTGTGACGTCGGTGCAGGGTTGGGAAAATCAGCCATCTCTGCTAGAGCTGGAGAATCTGCTTTCGTCGCAGGAGAGCCTAGCAAGGCAGATGGCGGGGGTGTCAGTGTCTGGGGGAGAAGGTGAGGTGCTCTTCACAGGGAAGAAGAAGAGATGTGATAAGAATAAGAAGACCGCTGGAGGCAATTGGCCTTCAACTTCTGGACAGCAGGAGAGGGGCTATGCTCCCAAGGCTGAAGGGAAGAAGAAGGGAGAAGGACCCAAATGCTTTAGGTGCGGGAAGCTTGGTCACATCTGGAAGGATTGCCGGGTGAATCTTCAGCCAGGGCATGCTGCTGCAGGGAAGGAGGAAACTGAGGCCAGGCAAAATGATGGAGGATGGGGAGGAGCCTTCTCAGCTTCTGTCGGAGCTGTGGCTCCTATCAACTATCAGGAGGACTGGATCGTGGACTCGGGGTGTGGTCATCACCTCACCGGGGACGATTCGAAGCTTTCTTCAGCGCAGCCTTACTCAGGTAATGATGCCATCATAACTGCTGATAATACTGTGCATACTGTCGAGAAGGTGGGGGTTGTTTCCTTGGGAAGTGATAGGGGGCCACTAACGTTGAAGAGTGTCTATCATGTGCCGGAATGAGGAAAAACCTCTTATCAGTGACCAACGCTATAGATGTTGGGTATCACGTTCTGTTCGGTCCAACAGAAGTAAGGTTTCTACGAAACGTTGAGGCGATAAAGGCCGATGTCGTTCATGTCGGGAGAAGGGCAAAAGACTTGTCTGTTTTATCGACAAGTTCATATGTTGACAAGATGAGGACAAATGATAATGCCGTTATATGGCACGAGAGGTTGGGGCATGTAGGGATGGATAAGCTGAAGGCTATGGTGCTAAAAGGTCTAGTCAAGGACCTACCTAGTCTATCTTCCTACGGTGACAGTCATGTCTGCGCGTTATGTCAGTTCGGCAAGTCTCATCGAATGCTGTTTGATAAGTCGCAGAAAAGGAGTAGTGTGCCATTGGAGTGTATCCACGGTGATTTGATGGGACCGACTGCTACCCCAAGCCTTGTAGGCAGTAGGTATATGCTGGTGTTGATCGATGATTACACCAAATATGTCTGGGTTTATTTCCTGAAGGAGAAGGCGGAAGTGTTTGCCAAGTTTGTGGAGTTCAAGTAGCTAGTGGAGGGCCGGCAAGGCGTGCGGATAAAGAAGCTGAGAACTGATAACTGGGGGAGTTCACCTCTGGTGAGTTCTCTAGTTTTTGCAGGAAGGCGGGCATCCGGAGAGATCTTACTTGGCGCATACTCCACAACAAAACAGAGTTGCAGAGCGAAAGATCCATCATCTGATGGAGACCTGCAAGTGTTGGCTGCATGCCAAGAGTATCCCAAGGTCCTTCTGGGCGGAGGGAATGTCTTGTGCTGCCTACGTCATCAACAGGATGCCTCTCAGTCCCATCAACATGTTGACCCCACATGAAATGATGTTCAAGGAAAAGCCAAGCGTGGCACACCGTCGGGCGTTTGGTTCCACCTGTTATGTGCATGTTCCAGATGCGCTTCGGACGAAGCTAGATGCAAAAGCAAGAAAGCTAGTCTTCATGGGATATGATGATCGGAAGAAGGGCTGGAAGTGCATGGACCCAGAGACGCGGAGATTTTTTGTATCTCGCGATGTCGTGTTTGACGAGGTGACATCGTACTAGGGATGTTTTGGTGTTGTATTACCATAAGCAGGGTGGAGGAGCAGGAGAGAGCTGTGGAAAATCTTCAGGTGGAGCTGCCTTTGTCACCAGGTGGTCCATCCATTTCTAGTTCTAAGACGGAGGCTTCTGGATCAGGAAGCAGGGGGAGCGATGCTCCTAGTACGTCTGGAAGGGGAGCTAGGGAAGAAGTAGCTGAGGATAATGCGAGTCAGGGGAAGGTGTTGAGGAGATCGAAGCGAACGATCATTGCTCCTGATCATTATACAGGAGGAAACATGGTGAGCTTTCTCTCATGTTTCTTTGCTGGCCCCCTTGATGAGCTGGAGCCGTCGAGCTTTGAGAAGGCGAAAGGCGTGAAGCAGTGGGACATAGCTATGGAAGAAGAGATGGCAGCTCTTGAGAAAAATGAGACGTGGTCTCTGGTGCCCAGGCCCAAGGGAATTACTGATGAGTCCTGATCATATACACTTTTATGGACTCATCTAGGCCTTTATTAAGTCTTTTCACCGCACTTTAGCCTTGTTATAGTTTATATTTGATATTTCATGCTAGGTGCACTTCTAGGCCCATTTTGGTGTGATTTCATGCTTTTCTTCATTAGTAGTTTTCATGCTCCGTTAGGTGCCACTTTCAGTGGCTAGATTCGTGGTTGTGCTGGAATAGGAGTTGTGCAGGTATTCCCGGTGCAATTCTGCACAGGAACACTGCGCACGATCACCGGTTCTATTGCGCACGACCACTGGTCGTGCGCCACTGATCGTGTGCACTTAACCCTTTTTTCATGAGTTCTGTTTGGTGCAGTGCGCACGAGCATCTACGCTAGTGCGCACGACCACCGGTCGTGCGCCACTGTGCGTGCACACTTAGCATTAATTTTCTGAGTTCTATTTCGACCAGTGCGCACGACCACCGACGATAGTGCGCACTACCACCGGTCGTGCGCCACTGGTCGTGCGAACATTATATTTTATAAATTGCTTTTCTTGCAGGTTCTGTCCAGTCAGGCACACGATCACAGGATTCTAGTGCGCACGACCATCGGTCGTGCGCACTGATCGTGCGCACTGTTTATTCCAGCGCCTATAAATTGCCCTGCTCGCGATTTTAGGTGGGATCCCCGATTTTCTTCCGCCGTTTTCTCGCTCCAGGGCTCCAATTTCGCCCCTCCACCGCCGCCCACCATCTGGAGGTGCTCCGGGCTTGTTCTTCATGCCAATCTTGAGCCGGAGTTTCCTCTCGGCCTCCTCCTTCATCCAAGAGCTTCAAAGAGAGATCTAGTCGCCATCTCCATCGAGTAAGAGGAAGTTTGCAACCTCTACCGGATCGTGACACGAAGAAGACGGGTCCATTGGAGAGTCGTGACAGCTCTCTCTACCCCGTACGTAGTTGCGGACCGAGCTTGGACGAGGATTGACAACCCGGCGATTCCAACCGTGAATTTACAACGAGACTTCGGATTCGGTCGATTTCTTGCCTTATTCTTCTCTTTTTGATGTATATGTAGCTAGATCTAATCATGATGATGAAGTGGCACTTGAATTAGTTATATTTACATATATATTTCATGTCTATGTGATTGTGTAATTTATCTATTTGAGTTGCTTGAGGTGCGCCGCCGTCCATTTCCATTCCGCCGTCACGTTCGTGTGCCGCACTAGCAATTGCTAGTGGCGTGCTTGTCGAAGAGGTGCTTGTGACCCTCACTCCGCTAGCCTACTCGTCCATCCTCCTACCGAAGCGTGGCATCGCGGCCCGTATTCCATCCCGCCTAACGAAGCAGTGCGCTCAAGGCCTGCACAGTTCGATTCCGCTTGCCTACTCGTCCATCCGCCCTTTCGACGCAGCGCGCTCAAGGCCTGCCTAGTCTCCATCCCGCCAAGCGAAGCATTGCATAGCGGCATTGCATAGGAGTAGTTGATAGCTTTTATTTTATTTTCCAAAAGCCAACCCAACTCTCCCGCATTCCATCTGATTTAAGGACTTCAATCTCAAGTCCTTCCTCGAAACCTAACTCCACCTTACTGTGTTCGTCAAGAGACCGACACTCGGGGATTTTCCCCATTATTATTACTTGCGCGACCGGTGCACTTGCCGAATCATTGCATCAAGTTTTTGGCGTCGTTGCCGGGGAACACAGACGTGTGAGTTTTCTTGAGAGGGAGAGATGAGAGAGAGAAGTTTCTTCCAGTGTTTATAGCCGCCTTTTTATTTTTGTTTACTTTTTAAATTTATATTGTTTGTTATTATTTCTTCTCTCCTATTTTAAAGTTTTAAGCAAGTTTAATCCAAGGAGTTTTATTAGTTTGTGTAGATTTCCTTGCAAAGAATTTCAGCCTCTTTATATGTGCTTTTATTATTGAAAATGTCTTCATGGGATATTTCTCCTGGCACTTACGACATGATGGACTATTATTTAGACCAAATGAATGAATTAAATGCTAGGCAGTGTAGGAACGTTGTTTGCTTGTTGTGTCGAGGAGAGGGTCATGAATTGAAGGACTGTCCTAGTCTTTTCAATCCTGACCGCCGCTCCTCCACTCATGACAACATTGTCCCTATCACTCATTCTTTACCCATGGAGGCAATTGTGCCCTCTACCCCCGGGCTTGTCTCGTGCATGGACTCCTCACTCCCTGTGTATGGCTTCACTCCCAGTGATGATGATCACTCATCTGTTGGGCAACAAGGAGAGGAATGGGAGCTCTTAGATGCACCTGAGCATGATGAGGAAAGTATTCTTTCCATCGGGGAGGCTTTAGCAGATCTTTTTACGGAAGAACCAAATCTTTGTGTTTTTCCAGTTTCTTTGCACGATTTTTCTACAAACATTCTTTATGATCCTACCAAAGTAAAGGAGCGGGGTGATGCTTCGGACTCGGAGGATGCTCCAAGGTGGGTTGAGGAGGATACTCCTTCTGATGAGGAGGTTTGCACTTCCTCATGGAACGAGGAGGTCCAACTCACCACCGAGGCCCTTGAGTTCTTGGGTTCCCCTCGCCATGATACTTACGATGATGATAGCGATCTATCCTTGGATCCTGCTGGGATTGAGACCGGGACCACTCCCCCGATTTCTGATTATTTTTGTCCTTCTTCTCTTTTATTTCTTGACCCCCCTTCTTCACCCGAGCCTGTGCAGGTTGAATCTTTACAGGTACCTCAGGAGGACTTGGAGCATGATGCTCAAGTTAATGATGAGAGCATCCTCTTATGTGAGGAGGTTGATTCCCCCTCCGTAGAGGAAGCTCCACTCATTTCCTTCTCCTCCTGCTGCCTCCCTGGAGATGATACCTTGCTGGGCAAGGATAGTTTTGGTGAGTTGAGTGAGGATTCCTCCTCTTCTTATTTTTTATTCCCTCTACCTATGACGAGCAGGTATTATTTATATTCGGGTAGAGGCGTGACTATTTCGTTGCCGTATCGGTACCCGCTACCGACACGCATATTAGAACAGTTACCTGTGCACTTCTCTTTTCATAGACCCATTAGCTAGAACTGTTTTCAATTTGAATAAGTCGTGCTGGGAGGACAATAACCCCAGTAGTTATCTTACTTTTCCTGTATTTTTTTATTTCTTCTAATCATGTTTAGTTAGCTGTAGTTTATTTTAGTTTGTCTTTTTCTTTTGTTTTTGTGGAGCTCACCCCTGCAGGTACTCAGTGCAAATTCTGAATGGCGGGTTTGCTTCAGATTTCCACGCACCTTCTGGTATGCTCACTTGCTGAGCATTGGGTAACTTCTTCCCTAGCTTTCGATTTTGATTTTCACTGTCATATCATTATGTTGTATTGTTTAGATTAAGTCTGGGGGAGAGCCGTTATATGTTACCCACTGCACGTGCACATCTCATTTGCATACTATAAGTATTTTAATTTCAGTTATTTAGTATTGTTCATCTTCACTGTACACCACTGCACCCACTTTAGCGCGCACTCGCTTGTTTGTATGCTTCCGTATATTCAATTCTTGGATGTGATGTAGGAAGTGCTGTATTAGCCAAAATAATTGCAAGATGGAGTGGAATGTTGACTCTTGTAGTGCTCTAGTTGAATACTCGTGTTTGCATAGGGATTTGAGTAGAATTAGTTTTTGTTTATGCTTCTAATTTATAATTTGTAGATTTGCGTAGATTTTAATTTATTTTACTCAAAATGGTGAATGTGGTTGAATCTCGCGGTAGCGTGGTATTGTGTGTAGGCGAATGTGAGGTTCGTGTTGCTCGAGTCGGGAGGAAGGATTACCTTTCTCGGGGGTTAAGAACTTGCCCCAAGCGACTCTCGAAGCATGGGTGCGAATGACTTGCAAGTTGAGCGTGACATAGGCCATCTATTTGGCAAGCTTGAGCTTTGTTCTACCACTCCTATACACTAACCGTTGCTAGCCTATTTTGTGCCTACCCGATCTTTTGATTCAGCCCCACCATACTTCACCAAGGCCTAAAAGCTAATCCTATTATCGCAACCAAAAATTAAGCTAAGAGCATTTATGAATTGTAATTTTTCAATGCGGTGCGGTGATGCGTAACTTCAGTGTTGATGTGGAAGTTTTAAAAAAAAATGTCTTCGTGCTGAGAATTGTGCTAATTAATTTGGGGATAAAAAGAAAAGAAAAAGAAAAAGAAAAAGAAATATATATATATATATATATATATATATATATTTATCCCTAGCGCTTTAATTGAAGCATATTTTGGTATTGATTGTTGTAGGCCGTGTGCACACCCGGTTTCAAAGTCATGTCTGGGGGTGTGTTACACCTGTATTATTGGGGCTGCTATGATTTAGCACTTTTGTGTGCTCAATTGGGTTGCGATTAGCCTTCACGTTTATCTTTGCATTCCAAACCGTAACCCAAGCCTCATGTATACCTAAAGTCCTATCGATTCGTCTTGTGAGTTCACTAGCGCCGTGGAGAGAGTGTGACCGGGCGAGCATATGGTTCTCGACGTTGATGGATTTCAACGGAGATAATTCCGAGTTCCGGTCTTGGGTAACATTCACCTGCGCGTCTAGCTTACTTTCGTACTACGCGAGACCACGAGATTCACCAACATTCCATTTTTGAGTAAAAATAAATTCCTTTTTATGCATTTACACTTTTATAAAGTAGCTAGCATATGTAAAAACTTCTTCTAATGAACTTCTATGCACACTAGTAGGAAACTTCGCATTCTATTCCATGTTTGCAATTTTTTGGTTAGCTATGTTTTTCCTACTCCGCCGGATATGTTTGCTCGGGACGCGCAAACAGTTAAGTCTGGGGATGTGATGAGTCCTGTTCATATACACTTTTATGGACTCATCTAGGCCTTTATTCAGTCTTTTCACTGCACTTTAGCCTTGTTATATTTTATATTTGATATTCCATGCTAGGTGCACTTCTAGGCCCATTTTGGTGTGATTTCATGCTTTTCTTCATTAGTAGTTTTCATGCTCCGTTAGGTGCCACTTTCAGTGGCTAGATTCGTGGTTGTGCTGGAATAGGAGTCGTGCAGGTGTTCCCGGTGCAATTCTGCACAGGAACACTGCGCACGATCACCGGTTCTATTGTGCACGACCACTGGTCGTGCGCCACTGATCGTGTGCACTTAACCCTTTTTTCATGAGCTCTGTTTGGTGCAGTGCGCACGAGCATCTACGCTAGTGCGCACGACCACCGGTCGTGCGCCACTGTACATGCGCACTTAGCATTAATTTTCTGAGTTCTGTTTCGACCAGTGCGCACGACCACCGACGATAGTGCGCACGACCACCGGTCGTGCGCCACTGGTCGTGCGAACATTATATTTTATAAATTGCTTTTCTTGCAGGTTCTGTCCAGTCAGGCACACGATCACAGGATTCTAGTGCGCACGACCACCGGTCGTGCGCCACTGATCGTGCGCACTGTTTATTCCAGCGCCTATAAATTGCCCTGCTCGCGATTTTAGGTGGGATCCCCGATTTTCTTCCGTCGTTTTCTCGCTCCAGGGCTCCGATTTCGCCCCTCCACCGCCGCCCACCATCTGGAGGTGCTCCGGGCTTGTTCTTCACGCCAATATTGAGCCGGAGTTTCCTCTCGGCCTCCTCCTTCATCCAAGAGCTTCAAAGAGAGATCTAGTCGCCATCTCCATCGAGTAAGAGGAAGTTTGCAACCTCTACCGGATCGTGACACGAAGAAGACGGGTCCATTGGAGAGTCGTGACAGCTCTCTCTACCCCGTACGTAGTTGCGGACCGAGCTTGGACGAGGATTGACAACCCGGCGATTCCAACCGTGAATTTACAACGAGACTTCGGATTCGGTCGATTTCTTGCCTTATTCTTCTCTTTTTGATGTATATGTAGCTAGATCTAATCATGATGATGAAGTGGCACTTGAATTAGTTATATTTACATATATATTTCATGTCTATGTGATTGTGTAATTTATCTATTTGAGTTGCTTGAGGTGCGCCGCCGTCCATTTCCATTCCGCCGTCACGTTCGTGTGCCGCACTAGCAATTGCTAGTGGCGTGCTTGTCGAAGAGGTGCTTGTGACCCTCACTCCGCTAGCCTACTCGTCCATCCTCCTACCGAAGCGTGGCATCGCGGCCCGTATTCCATCCCGCCTAACGAAGCAGTGCGCTCAAGGCCTGCACAGTTCGATTCCGCTTGCCTACTCGTCCATCCGCCCTTTCGACGCAGCGCGCTCAAGGCCTGCCTAGTCTCCATCCCGCCAAGCGAAGCATTGCATAACGGCATTGCATAGGAGTAGTTGATAGCTTTTATTTTATTTTCCAAAAGCCAACCCAACTCCCCCGCATTCCATCCGATTTAAGGACTTCAATCTCAAGTCCTTCCTCGAAACCTAACTCCACCTTACTGTGTTCGTCAAGAGACCGACACTCGGGGATTTTCCCCATTATTATTACTTGCGCGACCGGTGCACTTGCCGAATCATCGCATCAAGTTTTTGGCGTCGTTGCCGGGGAACACAGACGTGTGAGTTTTCTTGAGAGGGAGAGATGAGAGAGAGAAGTTTCTTCCAGTGTTTATAGCCGCCTTTTTATTTTTGTTTACTTTTTAAATTTATATTGTTTGTTATTATTTCTTCTCTCCTATTTTAAAGTTTTAAGCAAGTTTAATCCAAGGAGTTTTATTAGTTTGTGTAGATTTCCTTGCAAAGAATTTCAGCCTCTTTATATCTGCTTTTATTATTGAAAATGTCTTCATGGGATATTTCTCCTGGCACTTACGACATGATGGACTATTATTTAGACCAAATGAATGAATTAAATGCTAGGCAGTGTAGGAACGTTGTTTGCTTGTTGTGTCGAGGAGAGGGTCATGAATTGAAGGACTGTCCTAGTCTTTTCAATCCTGACCGCCGCTCCTCCACTCATGACAACATTGTCCCTATCACTCATTCTTTACCCATGGAGGCAATTGTGCCCTCTACCCCCGGGCTTGTCTCGTGCATGGACTCCTCACTCCCTGTGTATGGCTTCACTCCCAGTGATGATGATCACTCATCTGTTGGGCAACAAGGAGAGGAATGGGAGCTCTTAGATGCACCTGAGCATGATGAGGAAAGTATTCTTTCCATCGGGGAGGCTTTAGCAGATCTTTTTACGGAAGAACCAAATCTTTGTGTTTTTCCAGTTTCTTTGCACGATTTTTCTACAAACATTCTTTATGATCCTACCAAAGTAAAGGAGCGGGGTGATGCTTCGGACTCGGAGGATGCTCCAAGGTGGGTTGAGGAGGATACTCCTTCTGATGAGGAGGTTTGCACTTCCTCATGGAACGAGGAGGTCCAACTCACCACCGAGGCCCTTGAGTTCTTGGGTTCCCCTCGCCATGATACTTACGATGATGATAGCGATCTATCCTTGGATCCTGCTGGGATTGAGACCGGGACCACTCCCCCGATTTCTGATTATTTTTGTCCTTCTTCTCTTTTATTTCTTGACCCCCCTTCTTCACCCGAGCCTGTGCAGGTTGAATCTTTACAGGTACCTCAGGAGGACTTGGAGCATGATGCTCAAGTTAATGATGAGAGCATCCTCTTATGTGAGGAGGTTGATTCCCCCTCCGTAGAGGAAGCTCCACTCATTTCCTTCTCCTCCTGCTGCCTCCCTGGAGATGATACCTTGCTGGGCAAGGATAGTTTTGGTGAGTTGAGTGAGGATTCCTCCTCTTCTTATTTTTTATTCCCTCTACCTGTGACGAGCAGGTATTATTTATATTCGGGTAGAGGCGTGACTATTTCGTTGCCGTATCGGTACCCGCTACCGACACGCATATTAGAACAGTTACCTGTGCACTTCTCTTTTCATAGACCCATTAGCTAGAACTGTTTTCAATTTGAATAAGTCGTGCTGGGAGGACAATAACCCCAGTAGTTATCTTACTTTTCCTGTATTTTTTTATTTCTTCTAATCATGTTTAGTTAGCTGTAGTTTATTTTAGTTTGTCTTTTTCTTTTGTTTTTGTGGAGCTCACCCCTGCAGGTACTCAGTGCAAATTCTGAATGGCGGGTTTGCTTCAGATTTCCACGCACCTTCTGGTATGCTCACTTGCTGAGCATTGGGTAACTTCTTCCCTAGCTTTCGATTTTGATTTTCACTGTCATATCATTATGTTGTATTGTTTAGATTAAGTCTGGGGGAGAGCCGTTATATGTTACCCACTGCACGTGCACATCTCATTTGCATACTATAAGTATTTTAATTTCAGTTATTTAGTATTGTTCATCTTCACTGTACACCACTGCACCCACTTTAGCGCGCACTCGCTTGTTTGTATGCTTCCGTATATTCAATTCTTGGATGTGATGTAGGAAGTGTTGTATTAGCCAAAATAATTGCAAGATGGAGTGGAATGTTGACTCTTGTAGTGCTCTAGTTGAATACTCGTGTTTGCATAGGGATTTGAGTAGAATTAGTTTTTGTTTATGCTTCTAATTTATAATTTGTAGATTTGCGTAGATTTTAATTTATTTTACTCAAAATGGTGAATGTGGTTGAATCTCGCGGTAGCGTGGTATTGTGTGTAGGCGAATGTGAGGTTCGTGTTGCTCGAGTCGGGAGGAAGGATTACCTTTCTCGGGGGTTAAGAACTTGCCCCAAGCGACTCTCGAAGCATGGGTGCGAATGACTTGCAAGTTGAGCGTGACATAGGCCATCTATTTGGCAAGCTTGAGCTTTGTTCTACCACTCCTATACACTAACCGTTGCTAGCCTATTTTGTGCCTACCCGATCTTTTGATTCAGCCCCACCATACTTCACCAAGGCCTAAAAGCTAATCCTATTATCGCAACCAAAAATTAAGCTAAGAGCATTTATGAATTGTAATTTTTCAATGCGGTGCGGTGATGCGTAACTTCAGTGTTGATGTGGAAGTTTTAAAAAAAAATGTCTTCGTGCTGAGAATTGTGCTAATTAATTTGGGGATAAAAAGAAAAGAAAAAGAAAAAGAAAAAGAAATATATATATATATATATATATATATATATATATTTATCCCTAGCGCTTTAATTGAAGCATATTTTGGTATTGATTGTTGTAGGCCGTGTGCACACCCGGTTTCAAAGTCATGTCTGGGGGTGTGTTACACGTGTATTATTGGGGCTGCTATGATTTAGCACTTTTGTGTGCTCAATTGGGTTGCGATTAGCCTTCACGTTTATCTTTGCATTCCAAACCGTAACCCAAGCCTCATGTATACCTAAAGTCCTATCGATTCGTCTTGTGAGTTCACTAGCGCCGTGGAGAGAGTGTGACCGGGCGAGCATATGGTTCTCGACGTTGATGGATTTCAACGGAGATAATTCCGAGTTCCGGTCTTGGGTAACATTCACCTGCGCGTCTAGCTTACTTTCGTACTACGCGAGACCACGAGATTCACCAACATTCCATTTTTGAGAAAAAATAAATTCCTTTTTACGCATTTACACTTTTATAAAGTAGCTAGCATATGTAAAAACTTCTTCTAATGAACTTCTATGCACACTAGTAGGAAACTTCGCATTCTATTCCATGTTTGCAATTTTTTGGTTAGCTATGTTTTTCCTACTCCGCCGGATATGTTTGCTTGGGACGCGCAAACAGTTAAGTCTGGGGATGTGATGAGTCCTGTTCATATACACTTTTATGGACTCATCTAGGCCTTTATTCAGTCTTTTCACTGCACTTTAGCCTTGTTATATTTTATATTTGATATTCCATGCTAGGTGCACTTCTAGGCCCATTTTGGTGTGATTTCATGCTTTTCTTCATTAGTAGTTTTCATGCTCCGTTAGGTGCCACTTTCAGTGGCTAGATTCGTGGTTGTGCTGGAATAGGAGTCGTGCAGGTGTTCCCGATGCAATTCTGCACAGGAACACTGCGCACGATCACCGGTTCTATTGTGCACGACCACTGGTCGTGCGCCACTGATCGTGTGCACTTAACCCTTTTTTCATGAGCTCTGTTTGGTGCAGTGCGCACGAGCATCTACGCTAGTGCGCACGACCACCGGTCGTGCGCCACTGTACGTGCGCACTTAGCATTAATTTTCTGAGTTCTGTTTCGACCAGTGCGCACGACCACCGACGATAGTGCGCACGACCACCGGTCGTGCGCCACTGGTCGTGCGAACATTATATTTTATAAATTGCTTTTCTTGCAGGTTCTGTCCAGTCAGGCACACGATCACAGGATTCTAGTGCGCACGACCACCGGTCGTGCGCCACTGATCGTGCGCACTGTTTATTCCAGCGCCTATAAATTGCCCTGCTCGCGATTTTAGGTGGGATCCCCGATTTTCTTCCGTCGTTTTCTCGCTCCAGGGCTCTGATTTCGCCCCTCCACCGCCGCCCACCATCTGGAGGTGCTCCGGGCTTGTTCTTCACGCCAATATTGAGCCGGAGTTTCCTCTCGGCCTCCTCCTTCATCCAAGAGCTTCAAAGAGAGATCTAGCCTCCATCTCCATCGAGCAAGAGGAAGTTTGCAACCTCTACCGGATCGTGACACGAAGAAGACGGGTCCATTGGAGAGTCGTGACAGCTCTCTCTACCCCGGACGTAGTTGCGGACCGAGCTTGTACGCGGATTGACAACCCGGCGATTCCAACCGTGAATCTACAATGAGACTTCGGATTCAGTCGATTTCTTGCCTTATTCTTCTCTTTTTGATGTATATGTAGCTAGATCTAATCATGATGATGAAGTGGCACTTGAATTAGTTATATTTACATATATATTTCATGTCTATGTGATTGTGTAATTTATCTATTTGAGTTGCTTGAGGTGCGCCGCCGTCCATTTCCATTCCGCCGTCACGTTCGTGTGCCGCACTAGCAATTGCTAGTGGCGTGCTTGTCGAAGAGGTGCTTGCGACCCTCACTCCACTAGCCTACTCGTCCATCCGCCTACCGAAGCGTGGCATCGCGGCCCGTATTCCATCCCGCCTAACGAAGCAGTGCGCTCAAGGCCTGCACAGTTCGATTCCGCTTGCCTACTCGTCCATCCGCCCTTTCGACGCAGCGCGCTCAAGGCCTGCCTAGTCTCCATCCCGCCAAGCGAAGCATTGCATAGCGGCATTGCATAGGAGTAGTTGATAGCTTTTATTTTATTTTCCAAAAGCCCACCCAACTCCCCCGCATTCCATCCGATTTAAGGACTTCAATCTCAAGTCCTTCCTCGAAACCTAACTCCACCTTACTGTGTTCCTCAAGAGACCGACACTCGGGGATTTTCCCCATTATTATTACTTGCGCGACCGGTGCACTTGCCGAATCATCGCATCAATTACCCCTGTGACATGCAATTGGGTCTATAAGCTCAAGAAGAAAGCAGACGACAGTATCGAGCGATACAAGGCTCGTCTTATGGCTCGTGGATTCTCGCAGCAATACGGTGAAGATTATGAAGAGACATTTAGTCTGGTGGCGAAGATGACTTCAGTTCAATTCGTTATTTCCTTGGCGGCATTTTGGGGGTGGGAGATTTGGTAACTCGACGTAAAGAATGCTTTCTTGTACGGCGAGATTGACAAGGATATCTTCATGATCCAGCCGCCATGCTTCGTATCTGAAGATTTTCCAGACTATGTCTGTAAGCTGAAGAAGGCCCTGTATGGGTTGAAGCAAGCGCCGAGGGCGTGGTACGGGAAGATTGCAGAATATCTTCTATTTTGTGGATTTCGGTGCTTCAGACTCTGACTCAAGCTTGTTTGTCAAGAAGAACAGGGAGCTTCAAGTCATCGTGCTGCTTTATGTCGACGATATGATCATGACGGAGAATTCAAAGGAAGAGTTAGCAAAGCATCGGGCTGAGATATCTATCAGATTTGAGATGAAGGACTTGGGTGAACTCCACCATTTCCTTGGACTCGAAGTGCAGAGGAAGGAAAGTGGAGTGCTGGTGTCCCAAGCTGGATATGCGGAGCGAATTATGGAGCGATTCGGCATGAAGGAAGGGAAATGCATTTCTACACCTCTGGAGAAGGACACGAATCTTCGGAAGGATGAGGGGAGGATTATGGAAGATTCGATTGTGTTCCGAGCTCTGGTTGGGAGCTTGATTTATCAGACGATCAATAGGCCGGATATTGCGTATGCAGTTGGCAAGGTGAGTCGTTATATGGCGGAACCACGGATGCCTCATCTGCTAGCGGCCAAGAATATTTTGAAGTATGTCAAGGCGACTTCGGATATGGGTCTCCTATACAGGAGGGATGCGGGCTTCGAGGTGCATGGGTACATGGATGATGATTACGGGGGAGATTCGGATGATCGGAAGTCAACGTCTGGATTCGTCTTCATGGCGGGCCCTACGGCTATATCATGGTGCAGCAAGAAACAGGATTTCGTGTCTGCCTCTACCACGGAAGAGGAAGACAAGGCTTCGTCCTTGGCAGCTCAAGAAGCCATCTGGCTTAGGAGGTTGGTGGGAGACGTCCATAAAGAGGTTCGGGGTCCGACTCGGCTCCGCGGCGACAATGATAGTGCTCTCAAACTGGTTACTAATCCAGTGTGTCACGCAAGGACCAAACATATCGTGATAGAGCATCATTTCATTCGTGAGAAGGTGCTGGAGGGGTCTCTTTCGGTCGAGCATGTTCATAGTATGGACAACGTTGCTAACATATTCACAAAGGCGCTGGCGAAGGGGCCGTTAACTCGGCTGAGGAGTTTACATGGGTTGTTTTCAACTTCCCACTTCAAGGGGGAGTGTTGAAAATGTTGAAGTGTGAAGTTGGCGTTCTGGGAGGTGTTCGCACGGTCAGGTCTAACCGCGCGATCTTGCGGTCTCCTCTGAGGTCTGACCTATCGGTCTAGCCGCAGTCTATTCGGCCTGATCGTCGTTCTCTCTTTCCAAGGCTGCCGGGGTGAGGTCGTGCGGTCTGGTTCGTATGAACGCATGGCGAGCTGTTATTCAGTCTGGTGAGGCCGCGCGGTTTGGTTCTTGTGACCGCGTGGTGAGCTGTTTTCTGTACAATGCGGGTTAAGCTGTTGACCGCACAGGGTTGTTGTTCGGGTATCCGGCAGTCCGGTCTTGTGACTGTCCGGGTTCTTGTTGGTGCGCGCCGACTAAGGTTCTCTTAGTCGCGCGGTCTCCTTCTTTGTGTTCGCAGTCTCTAGAGGAGGTCTCATATATACGAACACTGGTGGTGGGCGTCATGACCATGCGGGTTGTCATGATCGCGCGGCTTCTTGGATGAGTGGCGATCTCCTGGTCAGGATTGAAGTCGGCGAGCTCACTAGGCGCTAAGCGATCTTCTGACCGCGCGGGTAGACCGATCTTGGTCGTGTGGTCGGGGAGGTGACTCTATCTCATAGGGTGGTGACTGGATCTGGTCCCACGCCTATAAATAGGTGTCACTATAGCAGCAAAATTGTTTGGAACAGTGCCCTGCAATGTTCCTGATTTGAAGAAGTGCTCAGCTCAATGATAAATGCAAGTTGTATTTGACATACCATCTAGTTCATGCTTGCAGGAATCGACAATATGTCATGTACTTTAGTTATTTTACTAAGCACTATATCGTCGAGAAGAACAGGCGATATCGTCGACAAAGCGTGCTTGTCGTCGTAATGACGGGCAGAGCAGCAGTCGCTGAGAAGAAAAGTATTCGTCGACCGTTGAGACATGGCGAGATCGTCGAACGAAGAATGCCGATCGTCGAACGCTGAGACATGGCGAGATAGTTGAATGAAGAATGCCGATCGTCGATCGCTGAGACATGGTGAGTTCTTCGATCGCAGAATGATGTTCGTCGAACGTAGAGAAGAAACAGGACATTGTCGTGTGGAACTCATGTCGTCGAGAGAACATATGATTACGACGACATGATGCAAGAAGGAAGCTCACGACGACACTGTCAGAGAAAGAAGATCGTCGTATATACAGAATCACCAGGATATCTTGTATCGTCAAGATACCATCATCAGAGGCAGAAGGAAAATCACGACGACAAAGTTAGAGATAGCTTGTCGTCGTAATGATGCAAATATCTTCAAGACAGAATTCAAATCTTGCGGACATGATGTTAGCAATTAATGCCGCCGCCTGATTGTCCAATCAGCGCGTGCTCTTATGGAATGGGCATCTGACATTAAAGGACATCAGATGTTACCGTTATGCGGCTCATCTGTCCTATAAAAGGGAACAATGTTGGCATAGAAGGAGAAGCTTGTTGTGCAAGAAAAAGAACGTGAAAAAGAATCCCCCCGCTCTTCAATATAACAGTATTTTTTAGCAGAGAAGAAAGAGAACAAGATTCAAGAGTTCTCATAAGAACCAGTCATCTCCATTGACTGAGAAGTCGCCGTTCAACATCAGGCAAAAGAAGAAGAGGCTGAAGAAGATCCAGAGCTGAAACTCAAAATCAAGAAGCATCTTCTTCATCCTTAAAGAAGCCGATCTTCATCAAGGCTAAGTTGCCAGATATCATCTGGCTGAAGAAACGGTTTATTTTATTACTATATTCCCCTGTAAAGGCTTGCGGGCCTATTTGTCTAGCTTGAGGGCTGGAGAGCTATGAGGCTTGAGGGACAGGGCAGTGGACTTGCGGGTCCGACACCGTCTAACTTGCGGGCTGGAGAGCTGAGAGGCTTGAGGGCCAAGGCAGTGCACTTGCGGGTGCGATTTGTCGAGCTTGCGGGCTCGGGGGCAGTAGGGGCTTGCGGTCCTAGGCTGCTGGGACTTGCGGGTCCGTATTGTAGGGCTTGAGGGCCTGAGTGTCGAGCTTGCGGGCTCGGGGGCAGTAGGGGCTTGCAGGCCTAGGCTGTTGGGACTTGCGGGTCCATGTTGTAAGGCTTGAGGGCCTGAAGTTTTTGGTGGCGTTTGCGGAGCCTAGCACACTGCTGGGTAGGCACATAGGGAGAGAGGACTACTGATGCGCGTCGGCAAGTGCACCGGTCGCTGTCAAGTAATAATTGTGGAGAATAAATTCCCCGGATGTCGGTCTCTTGAGGAATGCAGGATGGGTGAACGAATCGCGCAGTGATTATTGTTACACAAGCGTTTCACAAACACAAAGAGGGGTTTTTGGTTGGTTTTCCTAATTTTAACAACAACAACAGAGATGCGGGTCGAGAACACCGCTTCGCAAAGTGAGGTGGATGCAACGGCTGCGATGTCGTGCTTCGTGAGGCGGATGAAGTGAACTCAAGTGCGAAAGGGTGAGGGTCGCAAACACCTCTTCACAACTGTCGTTAGCTCTTGCTAACACGGAGCAAACTCCTTGCGTGCGTGTGCGAGTGAGTGAGTGAGAACGGAATGAATCATGAGCAAACCATGGAGAAAAACAAAGAAATATTCATTTTCATCAAAGTAAATATTACAATATTCATCTAGTACATGGTTCAAAGAGTGCAATGAAGGGAAAGAAGAAAGAAATAACCGGCGGTGAAGACTAGCGGCCGTTCACGGCCGGAATGGTAGGTTGTCGGGCTACCTCCGGACTCGGACGGGCAATGCTTCCGGCGTAGAGAGCTGTCACAATCTCCCTACGTGCTCCGTCGTCTTCGACTCAAGGTCTCTTCTTCTTCTCACCGGGCGGAAAGCGAAAATGGTTGCTTGGAGGCTTGCGGACGATGGAGAACACTCACGGACGATGGAGGAAGGCTTGGAATGGATGGAGGAGGCTTCCCCTTGGGTTGAAGATGAAGTAGGGGCGTTCCAGGGCGGTGGTCGGCGGCGTACGGAACAGGAACCTCGCTCCCGGAATGATCGATCCGCCCTAAAATCGCAACAGGCGTTTAAATAGGCGCTGGATTGAATACTGCGCACGATCATTGGCGCACGACCAGTGGTCGTGCGCACTGGAATTCTGCGATCGTGCGCACTGCCTGGACAGAACCTGCAAGAGACGAAATTATAAAATACAATGTTCGCACGACCAGTGGCGCACGACTGGTGGTCGTGCGCACTGGAGTTGATGGTCGTGCGCACTACAGCAAACAGAACTCAGAAATTTAATGGTCAATGCGCACGAGCAGTGGCGCATGACCGATGGTCGTGCGCACTGGAGTCGATGGTCGTGCGCACTGCACCAGACAGAACTCGTGAAAAAGGGTTAAGTGCGCACGATTAGTGGCGCACGACCGGTGGTCGTGCGCACTAGAACAAGTGATCGTGCGCAGTGTTCCTGTGCAGAATTGCACCGGAAACACTTGCACGCCTCCTATTCCAGCACAAACACAGATCTAGCCACTGAAAGTGGCACTTAACAACATATGAATACTACTAAAGATAATACACACGAAAACACACCAAAGTGGGCCTAAATGTGCACCTAGCATGGGTTATCAAATATAGACTATAATAAGGCTAAAGTGCGTGATATTGACAAAATAACGGCCCGGATGAGTCCATAAATGTATATATGATCAGGACTCATCAACTACTTAAGACACCCGGTCTTGAGGAACCTCTATAAATTGTAGTGTGTTTTCTGTGTTGCGCTTTCTATTTCATACATCTACTTATCAGAAACAAAGAACACCCAAAGAGGGGATACATAATTTGAAAAACCTATTCACCCCCCCCCCCCCCCCTCTAGGTGTTCAAGTAGACACCCCAACAAACAACAAGTGGTATCAAAGCGAGGTTATTCAAAGAAAAGCCTAGCAGCTTGAACAGATCTGCCAATGGGTGTCCAAGTAGTATAGTTATGGAGTCAAGAATAGTTATGTGCTCTCGAGAAAACTTTTCCCTTTGGAAAGTTAGAGCAAGAATTTACATGGAGGCAATGGATCCCAGAATGTTTCTAATTGTTCAAGAAGAACCATGTACCTCAATAGCTATGATAAAAGATGAGGTTCTTCTAAGCAGCATGAACAAGGAAGCCAGAAACATTCTAGCTGGTGCAGTAGATCTGCCAACACTCCAGAAGCTAAGTCATTGCACTACAGCAAAGGACATGTGGGATTCCTTAGAAGTCCTCATGGAAGGGTCAGAGGAAGATATTGAAAAAGAAACCTCTCATGAAGAGGTATGTATCAGAGTACCACTAATCACTTCAGACAGTGAATCAGAAGATGAAGAATGCCCTGGAGAAGGAGAAAGAATAAGATCACCCTTGAATCTCACGGTCTGTGACTCTGAGGATGAGGAAGTCTGTGGGTTGATGGCTCTATCAGATGAAGAAAATCATGATGAACCACATCATGATTAGGTATGCACCACTCACACACCTTTACTACCTGCTTCATTTTCATTTAAGAAGACCAAGAGTGCATCAGGTGATTGTTCATCATCTAAAGATGATGCAGAAGACTGCATATCTTGCAACAATAAGAATCATACTGATCTATTAGAGCAGTTTGGTGATCTCTTGGAGGCTCTCAGAAAGAGCAAAAGGCTTGTTAAGGAACAAGCTAGGGAGATAAAATCTCTCAGATCTTTTAAGGTTGAATCGGATAGGAAACTGGGTATGTCCTACAGCAAGTACACCGATCCAAATGAGCTCAACAAAATCTTAGACAAGCTTTATGATGAAAGAAGCCGAAGGGAAGAACTTATCAAGAAACTTAAGAATGACCTTCTTAAGGAAAGATGCTTGGTGGCTCAATTCTCTAAGCCCAAAACTGTACTACCCATCATTGACACCTTCTCCTCCTATGGAAATAGGAGGGGATTGGGTTACAATGAAGGGGGAATATATGATGGGAATGGAGAAAGGGGCAAAACTAAAGCAGAGCCTCATACCACCTTTCATAAGGTAGTGCTTCCCTCAATTAGGTATGATCAGGACAGTGTCCATGGTCACTGGATGAATGGAATCTCCACTAGTCATGAAAATTCTCCTGACAATGGAAAAAGAAAGGGCATGGGGATGAGTGCATTAAAGGCTCCCCATGAGGAAATTCAAATGGCCCATCATGGACCATTTGTATTTGGTGTCCCAGCCCCCACTCTCAAGGATAAAGGTGCAACATTTTCTCAATCTTTTCCAGATAAAGAACAGACTAGTAGCCCCGGTATGATCAATTCTCACATGAACATATCTGATGCCATCAACACCCTGTCAGGTACCAAGCTGACACATGTTGCTGACAAACTGATAAAATCAAGAAGAAACAATGATACTAGAGCAGCTAGTCAGCTCTTGGCTGAGAAAGATAGGAAGAATGTTGCTGCCTTCTCTACTAAACATACTTCAAAAATTGCTCAGAAAAGAAGGTACAACATCGATGAATGTTGGTGCTGTTGCAAAGTGGGAGACTTTGCCATTGACTGTTGGCACAACCCTAGTGTGCCTGGTGCAAAGGAGAGACCTCTTATAAGGAGTGAGGTGAGTAGAAGAATTTCCTTTTATGCTAACAAGAACCTAGGACCCAGGTCACCTTGGGTTCCTAAGGATTATTAAATCTTTCTTGCAGGATAGTCCATTTAGCCAACAAAGGGCAAATAAGGCTAATGGATAATAAGTGGTCCAGGCTCAACTCTGGACTAAGAAAAACTCACCACATACCAAGGTGCACTGATCAAGAGGGAGCTAATAGTAAAGATAAGTGGACATTTCATCGAGGGGGAGCCACTAGCTAAAGAAGACTTAATGGCTAAGGTGAAGGTAACCATGTTAATGTTTAACAAATAACCCCGTCTTTATCTAAGTTCGTAAAAGTAACTTTCGAAAATCATCAGCAGACTCTTAAATAGACCTAAGCCTAATCACTTCAGCTAAACTCGAGTTAGTCAGACATTTAACAAAATGACACTTCAACGTCCACACTATAAATAAGGTCAAATGTCCCAAAGTTAAAACACTCTCTACATTAGCCCTAAAAAGTCGTCGTGTTCCCCACGCCATCTAAGAGTGAACGAGTCGACTGAGATGAAATCCTCCGAAATCAAAAATATGGCGCCAAAGAAGGAAGATCTTCTATTCAAAGGATGTAAAGTGGTGAGGAATGGATTCTCAGAAGGCTCAAAAGAAATCCAGGGCACCATTAAGCTGCTCGAAACCATCGGCCTGGAATACACCCTCTCTGAGCCCACAGTAATATTAAGAAGAGAAGTGCTGAAGTTCTACTCAAATGCCAAGGGTGGCTCCAAGGGAACTTCTGTGCAAAGCGAAATTAAAGGGATAAAGATTAAGGTGAATCCCAAAAGATTGAACAGGGCTCTTCAGTTGCCAACCATTGCCAAGGGGGAGGAAGACGAAACGATTATTAAGGAAGAACTCGTCAAGGCTCTGGCTTTGCTGCGGCCACTCGAGCAAAACCTATGGATCCTTGGAAAGGAAAAGCTTAAATCAACAAGGAAAGTTGTTGGCAGACATTGTGGGAAAAGCCCTCCTCTGCAAGGTAGCGTCATATGATAGGATATCCAAGCCTATGTTCGAATTAATGGCAAGGATAATCCTTAGTAAAAAGACCAACTGTGGTCAGCACATCTGTAAGAGGATACAAGAAAGCTTTCAAGCTCCAAATCTTGGAAGAATTCTATCATTATACCTTCTGCAAACCTACCCAGAAAGCTTCAACAAATGCTATGGAGTCAAAATACATCACATGAAAAGAATGGACATCAAAATCCTTGCAAGATGGGAGAAAACTCTGACTAAGCCTCCCACGAAGACAAAAACTGCGGAAGATGCAAAGAGGAAGGGAGAAAGCTCATCTGAAGAGAGTAAGTCAGGGAATAGCTCTCCTCCATCTGTCTCAGAGGCAGCTGCAGAAACAAGGAATGTCGCCCTCCAGGCCTCTGATCTAAGTAAAGGATTCAGGATTTCTGCAGGCACAGATCTAAGAAGTGCTGAAACTGAGGGGGAGAAAAACAATGAGATCTCTTCTCAAGTAGAAACAGTGATCCAAAAGATCATAGGGGCTGAGGATGCTGAACATTTTGAGTCTGCAATGCAAGAGGACAATCAAGAAATCCCTGCTGATGGAACTAGCAGTGATCAGCATGGTCCTGAAAAGGTGAGTATGCCAAGCCACTCACCAATAGGAAAATCTCTATCTCCAATACTCTAAGGGGATGAAGAAGAGGATCAAGAGGGATCATCTACAGAGAATAGACAAGAAGAGCCCTCCCTTCTATCTCAAATAAAGATGCTCCTGGAAGTGCAAAGGATAAAACTAGAAAGACATGTCTCCTCTGCCATCAATGATCTAAGAAAGGAACTGTCTGCTGAAACAGCAAACCTAAGAAATGATGTGAAAATCCTACAAGATTACAATACCCGCTCTCACAAAGCTCTAATTAACCTAGGGATCAATCAGGCATCGATTATCGACAGCTTAGAAAAGGCCTATGTTGCATCAACCAAGAGAATGGCTGAACACAAAACTGACATCAAAGAAAGTCTAGATCAACAAAATAAAGATTTAGATAGTCATCTGCTGGAAACCAAGAATCACTTGGAAGCTGGAATTCACATGCTCAAAAACAAGATATTGTCCTCTGAAGAGAACCTCCAAAAAGGGATATATGAAGAAATCAAAAAGGGGGAGAGATCAATGATAAAGGCCAGTTGTGATCATGCCATCTGGACCTCGAACACAATCAGGGAAGCAATGAATCTTCCTTCCCTTTGTTATGACGAGACTACCGTAGGTCCCTGTACAGAGATTTCTAAAACTAATAAGGATAAAGAAATAATTGAGACTGAAGAAATTAGAAAGAGAAAGTTCAGGGACGAGATAGAGAAAAAGGAGCAGGAAGTTGGTAACAAGAAAGCAAAGAGAGCTGCTGATACGAATGCACCAGATATATAGATAGGTTAAATATAGAAATGTCAAAACTCTTCTGAACATTCGACACTAATTATAAATGAAGAAATATTTGTCAAAATTCTGTGTTTACTTAATTTTGCTGAAATGTCATCATTACGAGCTTATCTGCTTAAATGTTAATATCTGTTATGAGAATGGCAGTTATTTATAGATAGGTTATGACTTCATCAAATAGGGGGAGATTGTTGGGAACAGTGCCCTGCAATGTTCCTGATTTGAAGAAGTGCTCAGCTCAATGATAAATGCAAGTTATATTTGACATACCATCTAGTTCATGCTTGCAAGAATTGACAATATGTCATATACTTTAGTTATTTTACTAAGCACCATATCGTCGAGAAGAATAGGCGATATCATCGACAAAGCGTGCTTGTCGTCGTAATGACGGGCAGAGCAGCAGCCGTTGAGAAGCAAAGTATTCGTCGACCACTGAGACATGGCGAGATCGTCGAACTAAGAATGCCGATCGTTGAACGCTAAGACATGGCGAGATCGTCGAACGAAGAATGCCGATCGTCGAACGCTGAGACATGGCGAGTTCGTCGATTGTATAATGTTGTTCGTCGAACGCATAGAAGACACAGGACATCGTCGTGTGGAACTCATGCCGTCGAGAGAACATATGATTACGACAACATGATGCAAGAAGGAAGCTCATGACGACACTGTTAGAGAAAGAAGATCCTCGTATATACAAAATCGCCAGGATATCTTGTATCGTCGAGATACCACCATCAGAGGGAGAAAGAAGATCGCGATGAAAAAATCAGAGACAGGTTGTCGTCGTAATGATGCAAATATCTTCAAGACGGAATTCAAATCTTGCAGACATGATGTCAGCAATTAATGCCGCCGCCTGATTGTCCAATCAGCGCCTGCACTTATGGAATGGGCGTCTGACATTAAAGGACATCAGATGTTACCGTTATGGGGCTTATCTGCCCTATAAAAGGGAACATTGTTGCCCTAGAAGGAGAAGCTTGCTGTGCAAGAAAAAGAATGTGAAAAAGAATCCCGCCGCTCTTCAATATAACAATATTTTTCAGCGGAGAAGAAAGAGAACAAGATTCAAGAGTTCTCATAAGAATCAGTCATCTCCATTGACTGAGAAGTCGCCGTTCAACATCAGGCAAAAGAAGAAGAGGTTGAAGAAGATCCAGTGCTGAAGCTCAAAATCAAGAAGCATCTTCTTCATCCTTAAAGAAGACGATCTTCATCAAGGCTAAGTTGTCAGATTTCATCTGGCTGAAGAAACAGTTTATATTATTACTGTATTCTCCTGTAAAGGCTTGCGGGCCTATTTGTCTAGCTTGAGGGCTGGAGAGCTGTGAGGCTTGAGGGCCAGGGCAGTGGACTTGCGGGTCCGAAACCATCTAGCTTACGGTCTGGAGAGCTGTGAGGCATGAGGGCCAGGGCAGTGCACTTGCGGGTGTGATTTGTCGAGCTTGCGAGCTCGGGGGTACTAGGGGCTTGCGGGCCTAGGCTGTTGGGACTTGCGGGTCCATATTGTAGGGCTTGAGGGGCTGAGTGTCGAGCTTGCGGGTTCGTGGGCAGTATGGGCTTGCGGGCCTAGGATGTTGGGACTTGCGGGTCCGTGTTGTAAGGCTTGAGGGCCTGAAGTTTTTGGCGGCGTTTGCCGAGCCTAGCACACTGCTGGGTTGGTGCAGAGGGAGAGAGGACTAATCAAGACACCCGGTCTTGAGGAACCTCTATAGATCGTAGTTTGTTTTCTGTGTTGCGCTTTCTATTTCATACATCTACTAATCAGAAACAAAGAACACATAAAGAGGGGATATCATAATTTGAAAAACCTATTCACCCCCCCTCTAGGTGATCAAGTAGACACCCCAATAAACAACAAAAATCAATCGCACCAAGTGTAAGCTGAGCTCGTGCCTAGAACTTGCAGTCTCTTTTTTTTGTGACCGCCCGGTTAGCTGATTGAATTTCCTTTGTGCAGCTTCTACGGATTATGCGGACAACAACGGTCACCTCTTCTTCTAATGTGTCTGGGCGGTCTTGCGGCTTGCAGTGCGGATTGCTGGAGTTCGGGAGAATCAGTTGAGTTCGGGAGGTTGCGGAGCTTCAGTGGTGTTGTTCAAGTCGTCGGTAGACTATTTGCGCGGTCTCCCTTTCTAGTCGCGCGAACATCCAGACCGTGCGGTTTGGCGGCTTCTGTGTTCAGACTGCCAGTTATCTTTCTTCAGCATTGTATTTTTCTTTTTGGTTTGTGTACTGGCGAAATCATGTCTCGCCATGTATACCTCGCTCTGTAATAAAGATTTCTGCTGTTATCAATAAAGATTGCCTTGTTTCATGTGCTTCTGGTTGTTGGCTATAACTTTAAGTTGTATGATTCCTGCTCACTCCTAGATCTACGGAAAATTTCACTGTGACGCTTCGGCTTCTTGGACCTTATCCGCTCCGGATTGGCTTGCGTACTAGAGACACCCTCTAACTCGCAATAGGCGGGCCAAGATGCAGGGAAAGAAATAAGAATAGCGAAGGCGAGGCAGCAGTTTGTGAGCCCAGTTTAAAGCGAGGCAGGCATATCAAATAAAAAATAAGCAACGTGCGAGCATAGTTAACGTGAATATAGAAATAATGAAGTGTGAAAACAAAAGCTCGCGGGCGAGCAAAAATGTCCATATTACATATTCGCAAATTTTTCAAGACCCCTAGAGGGAATAGTAGGGGGCGAGCGAGGAAAAAAATAGCATTGTTCAATAATTAATCCACTTCCATCGGCCGCGGCCTCGCACTCCAGAACGCGGTGGTACTTTCGGGTAGTGGTACTCGCGAACTGACTGGACCTCACGCTGCATCAAGCTCATCTGATCTTCAATTCACGCGAGGTGCACCCCAGGTGAGGTGACTTCACCGTGAGAGACCTATCGCATCTTGGCAACGAGGCGCGCATTCTCGTCCTCCATCGCGGCGAACCTTTCTTCATAGGCAGCTCGGTCCACCCAATTCTGGCGTACAGCTCTCGCAGCATGAGGCCATACTTATCGAACAGCTCGGTGACCCACCTTTTCATTTTCTCCGGGTCGCTGGGGTCACCCAGGAAGTCTACGACCTGGCCTGACGAGGGCAGTGGTGACAGCTCCTCCTCTCCTTGCTCTGACTCGGTGGGCGGGTTCTTAGGAACACCTGTGGAAAGAAATTAGCAATACGAGGTAGGAAAGAGGCAATCGGCAGAAATTACCCAACCTAGCAAAATTAGGACAATACGGGTTCGCTGGCGAGAGGAGCTTGGCTGACTCTTGAAGGATTCAGTGAAGGCAGGGGTGATGGATTTCCCCAGGCCAGGGCGGTGCGTCGTATCGTCCGCGAGTTGAGGGTCGGCAAGAAGCGACCTGCCCGGGCTCCGTTGGCTTAGAACACCGAACCCCCGAGTGAGGATGGTCGGGTTAGGTGGGGCAGGTGAGCCCGCCTGGGTAGATGTTCGCCTCTCCGGGGTCGGGAGAGGGGACACTGCACAAAAGGTAATGCGGGTTCAGCAATCAAAGAAATACCAAAAATAATGAGGCAAATAACTCACTCGATCGTGAGGATGGGGCTCGCAGGTCGATGGCCCTCAAATCCGGGGGGGAGGTCAGTCCTTCCAGGGGACGCGAGGCGAGACCCCATTGGTGATTGCCCAAGGAGATTTTTCCTAGAAGGATGGTTCTGCGAGCAATGAAACAAAATCAGATAAGTAGATCTTGGATTATCGAACCTTTGACAACGAGACTTGCGAGGCGAGCTTGTGGTGGGGGGAAGGAGACAGAGGTGATGACCAATCCTCGTCGGACAGTCTTCGCCTTTTTGATCTGAAGTGGAGGCGGAGTAGGTTGCAGAGAAATCCATTGGGCGAGCTCGGCAGCTTTGGCTCTCTGGATCACCTGCGAAGTCTTGAGGCGAGCCAGTATCTCTTTTATTTGGACATCTTGATTGATATACCGACGAGCAGCGAAGGAGAAAAGAGGGAGAAAAAGTTCATGCACCGGCCAGAAAGATTGGTATTTATTGCATTGGGCATTGGGCCCACCAAAAGATTCTCACCACGTCATCAAGGGGCCGACAAACAACCGGGGTTGGATGTTTCTTCTCGAGCCTAGGGTATCCTCGCGAAGAGCGGGGATTGTGTACAACCCCAGTATTCGCCAAGAGGTGAGCGGAGACCAAGGGGTCAACAAGCGAGAAGAATAGGAAGGAGGGCGAGCCGAGCTCTTGCCGGCCGCTCGCAGGAGGGTATGGGAGTCGGGCCCTCGCGGGCCGCTTGCAGGAAGGCTGGTGAGCCGGGTCCCGATGGTCGCTCGCAGGAGGGGGAGTGAGCTAGGCTCTCGCGGTTCGCGAGAGGGAAACCCGGCGAGAGGAGCCCTTGTTGGTGGCTCACCTAGTAAGGGACCAGGGGTGATTTTACCTAGAAGCCCTTGGTGGTCTGCAGTTAGCTTCTCCAAACAGCGGAGTTTGGATGTTGGCAGACCATTTTAGACTGAGCATAATAAAAGTGTAGGGGGGAATCCCGCTATTAGCAGACCATTAGTAAAAACCTATACATAGAACTTGAAGGGCACCTTTGGAGAGGATCCAATCTCAGTATTCTGAGCTTCCTTCTCCCTAGGTTATCTTGGCTTAGCTCTCAGGCTCTCCAAGGTGCCCAGTCACAACTTTGGCTTGGGAGGGGAAGCGCTCTAAGATCTTTCGGGTGTGTGGTGGGACCTCCTCGCTGTGACCAAGGTTCTTTGTATAGTTCCAAGTCTTCGGTCTGTTCCTTCTGAGGAATCAGTAAGTGCTAGCTGCCCCTCATCTTTGTGGGCCCGAACTCCACAAGAGACCAAGTTCTGGTTTCAACAATGAGGCATATTGGATTTTCAATAAGAAAACTCTGGTTGTAGAAGAATAATTAAATGTTATATTTGATTAGACGAGCATGCTCCATAGCATCCCGTCTGGTAACTTTGTAGAAGATGCAGGTGCTCAGCTAAAATAGTTAAGATTAGAATAAGCAGTCAAAGAAGATGTTCTAATCTCCATCAACAAAAACTTTCCAAATTTGATGGAAGAAGAAGAAGAGCACCAAAATGAAGAAGGTGCACTAGAAGTAGAAGAACCTCCTGGTGGCACAGAGGCCGCAAGAAATCCAGTGACTAGGCACTCAAAATATCACCCAATTAATCAGATCATTGGAAATCCTCGTGATGGAGTAAGAAAAAGAAGAGGTACAACTAACGAAGTATTACACTTAAGTTTTGTTTCACAGATTGAGCCAAAGAAATTTGAAGAGGCAAACCAAGAAGCATCATGGATCATCGCTATGGAAGAAGAGCTCAATCAATTTAAAAGGTGCAAAGTTTGGAAGCTAGTACCAAGGCCCAAAGGTCAAAATGTGATAGGGACGAAATGGATCTTCATAAACAAGCGGGACGAAAATGGAGTAATCACCAAGAACAAGGCCACGCTTGTGGCTAAAGGTTACCAATAAGAAAAAGAGATCGACTTCGATCAAACATTTTCTCTAGTGGCCATACTCGAAGCGATCAGGTTATTCCTAGCATATGCTACTCACAAAGGGTTTAAAGTCAATCAAATGGACGTAAAGTCCATCTTCCTTAATGGTAATTTAAAGGAAGAAGTATACGTGGAATAACCCCTAGGTTTTATTGATTCAACTTTCCCTGACTATGTTTACTTTCTACGCAAAGATTTATATGGTCTGAAGCAGGTGCCCTGAGCCTGGTATGAGACGCTCTCTAGCTTTCTTTTTGAGAACAAGTTCTCAAGAGGAAAGATAGATATGACATTATTTCTTATGGAAGTAAAATGCAAGATTCTGCTAGTGCAAATCTATGTCGATGATATTATATTGGGATCTACAGATGATCACCTTTGCAAAAAGTTCTCTAACTTGATGCAAGGGAAGTTTGAAATGAGCAATATGGGTGAGCTGAAGTACTTCTTAGTACTTCAGGTGAAACAATTTGAAGATGGAATTTTCATCTCGCAGAGGAAGTTCACCAAGGAGTTAATTAAGAAATTCGGAATGGAGAATGCAACCTCTATGAGGACTCCAATGGGTACAACTATGATTCTAGACAAGGATGAGAAAGGGAAACCTTTTGATGAAACCAAGTACAAAAGCATAATTGGATCCTTGCTCTACCTCGCTGCCAGTGGACCAGACATAATGTTTTCAACGTGTTTATGTGCTAGATTTCAGGTGAACTCTAAGGAATCTCATTATACCGCTGCAAAGAGGATTTTGAGATACCTTAAAGGCACACTGAATCTTAGTTTATGGTACACAAGAAGTCATGACTTTGAACTAATTAGATTTTCAGATGTTGATTTCTCAGGAAGCAGGAACGATAGGAAAAGCAATTCCAGGACTTGTCAATTCCTTGGAAGGAGGCTTATTTCTTGGAGCAGTAAGAAGTAGAATTGTGTAGTAATCTCAACTGCTGAATCAGAATACATCTCCGCAGGCAGTTGCTATGCACAACTTTTGTGGATCAGGAATCAACTAGAAGATTATAATTTGAGGCTGAAGGAGATTCCAATGTCTTGCAACTAGTCCAGTGCCATAGCAATTGCTAATAATCCAGTCTCTCACAACCAGACAAAGCACATCGAGATACGCTATCACTTCATCCGAGAACAGGTGGAGCACAAGGACATTAATCTCAGCTATGTTTCGACGGATAAGCAAGTTGTAGATATTTTCACGAAGCCACTGGTTGAGGCCATGTTCATTTTCTTCAAAATGGACTTGGTATGCTCAACAAGGAATCATGAAAAGTTCAGGAAATTTGCCCAAGTACATAAATTTTGACTCCTCAAGAACTTAAGGAAGCTAATTGGAGTTACTCGTGTCATTTCGATGAATTCATCTAGTCTTCTCCTATTATTTCGACGAATTAAGCAAGTCTCTCGAGTCATTACGACGAATCAACTTATATAGTCGAATCATTTCGATGAATTAGACAAGTCTCTTGAGTCATTTCGACGAATCAACTTATTTAGTCGAATCATTCGATGAATTAGCCGAGTATTTCCAATTCTTTTCGATGAATTTTCGACAGTCAGCAATTCTTTCTAATTATTATATTGGATCTCAAGAATCACTTTTCAATCAGGTACGAGCCTCTATTTCTTCAAAAATTTAGTACTATATAAATAGCATAAAGGCTTCACCATAACAAATGACATTTCATCGAGACCTTTGGGAAGTTCAATCGACGAATTCTCTCTCCCTCCCGACGATTTGTCTTCTCCACCTCCAATGGCGGGCAGAAGTTCAGGGAATTGCAAGTCGAGGGAGAGCTTATTCGCACAGGTTTCGCAGGTGCTTCCGATGAATTCTGAAATGTCATTCTAATGCTTGAAGTCATCGGCCTATCGTTTCTTCTGGAACATCAGTGTCGTGTGCTGGAAAGAGAGGTCTTGGAGTTCTATAAAAAAAAGCTAAATTGCGTCGTGAAGGTACTATAATCAAGAGTAAAGTTAGAAATTCTATGGTTCGATTGAAGCCCAGTCTTCTCAACATATATTTGCGCCTACCCGTGACTGAAAAAGAAGTTCTTGACGATTTGGATTACAATAAAGCTCTCTCCTTCTGTGGCTTAGCAAGAAGTTCCACCTCAATTCTATGAAAAAGAATGAATGGTGAAGGCAAGTTACTAGAAGATATCATTAGAAAGGTTCTACTATGCAAAATAGGCTCTCATGATTATATTTCAAGTGAAATGTTCAAGATGTTGACAGTTGTTATATGCAGAAGGAAAATTGATTCGGGACTAGTATTGTTTGAAAGAATCAAAGCAAGTTTGATGTCACCTAATTTTTGGAGAATTCTCACCCTATGTTTGAATCAGCTTGACATGAATCAGTTTGATATGTCCTATGGCATGCTAATACATCATCTTAAGAAGATTGACTCTTCAATATTCAGTAGGTGGGAGAGGAGAATCCCAAGTCAAGATGCTAGGAGAGATGATGAAGATGAGGAAGAAATGGAAAATGAGGAAACAAATCAGCCTTCACCTCATGATACCCCGAGAAATTCTAATGCAGTCATTGAGGGGGAGAATCTTCATGTGCAAATTTGTGAAGATCAACAAAATCTTTCCGGAGCTCAGCTCCTAGTACCTCATGTTATCTACACTCTAGTGCATGATGATCAGGAAGATGTTTTTGATGAGAATGAAGTGGCAGATGAAATCCCCAATGCTCAAGTCTCTGGTGAGAATGGATCCACGTTCGGTGGAGTCCTAGTGATTTAGAAGGTTTTTGTGGATAAAGAAAGTGCTGCAGAGGCTGTGGGGGAGAAATTAGTTCACTCTCCTCAGGAAGACCTCCTTATTGCCTTGGCCCCTAAGGTTGTAAGAGAAGATGAAGTATTATCTACTGAGGTTGTCAGTGAAACTGAAAATTCACCTCCTACTCAGGATCACCCATCTCAAGGGGGAGGTCATTCTAGTCCCTTCTGTTCAAATGTTGGTGAAATCTATAGAGGCTATGCTCATCCTGCAGAAAGAGCACTTTGAATTCTCTATGAAGCAATTGTTTGAAAAAGTCATGGAAGTAGAGACTGATTTGAATAATGGTCTAGCTGAAATGAAACATACCATGGGAAACTTCAAGATAGAGATAGATGAGTGGTTGAATCAAGGTGGAAAAGATGTGAATCTTACCATGCAGGGTATTCAACATGTGTATGACAGGGTTGCTCATCTTTTAACTGAATGATTTTATGATGCACTCTCATGATTCAAGCATGCATTATATTGATGATCAAATGTCTAGGTATGGATCTAATATTACCTCTTCCCAAACTGAAGAAGTCAGAAAGGGGGAGATAAAGTTTTAGGCCAAAATGGAAGAGCTAAGCTGTGAATTGAGAAGCAAAATACATGAGGCAAACGTTTTCAATTATCAAAATTTCAAGTGACTTCATGAAGAGTTAATAGGGCCAGTGCCAGTTCCTCTTCAGTTTGAAAATGTTGATGGCTCAAGGCAACCTCAGGCAGAACCTTATGCTCCTCCATCTTAGTATGGCAGTGATTTGTTTGATTCAAATATGGAAGTTCCTCTCCAAAGAAAAGAAAATATGGATAAGGTCCTTCTGCTCACAGATCAGATCCTTGTGAGAGAAGAGAAGCTGCTATAGAAATAAGAGGAGTTGGTGAAGAAAGAAGAGAAATTGCTGAAGTATGGAATCTTATCTCAAAAGGGATCATCTTGGAAACATACAATTTGATCAACATTTCAAACGAGTTGCCACAGAATCATTATAGTCAGGAAGAACTGAATAAACATGAAGCTGTCAAGTTAAAAAGAAAGATACATTTCAGAAAGTATGGCCACAACAATCCTGATGCACCTCCTGCTCCTCCCAAGTACTATCCAAAACCAAATGCTTACTTTGACAGGCAGTTGGAATATAGCAAGAGGCAGAAGGATAAATCATCTCAGTGAAATGTTGTGTGAATTATGAATGCTTTATGAACATTTATATAGACATTAATATTTTCATGATCTAGTCTTTAATTTTAAATTCACTATATCATTTCTCTGCATCTGTGATTATTGCTATTTGTTGTGCAATTCAACTTAGTACATAGGGTTCTAACTTCTTCAAATAAGGGGGAGATTGTTGGGTATTGTATCCACAATAACCTTGATTTGAAGAAGTCCCCCTTGAACTAAGATGTATTGAAATTGTATTTGATGCTGGATTTTAGTTATGTTATTGCAGGACTTTAATTGCTAATTACAAACCAATGTCAGCTTACAATGGGTCATAGAACACAGGACTGTGCAATGTAATTCCTCATTGTGTAGGACATTGTTGGGAATATTGCCCTCAATATTACCTTGATTTGAAGAGGCATCACTCTCAATACTAAGGCCATATTGTATTTAACAAAGCTATACTTGTGTAGGATATACAGGCACAGGTGACTCAAAAGGAAGGGCCAAACATGGCCTTAGATAAGAAGAAATCATCTACAAGGAGACGAAGATCTGTCTCAGCATAACCATTGAGACGATGAGTAAGAACCGCTGAGATGAGGAGCCGTCTCAGCGGATCCACTGAGAAGGAGACTGGAGCAACCGCTGAGAAGGGGACTGGAGCTGCCGCTGAGACTGGAAGCTGTCTCAGCCCAACCGCTGAGACTGGATGCTATCTCAGCCCAACCGCTGAGACAGATCCAAATGTGTTGACGGGATCTTCTTTTGGCGCAAATGACATTTGAGAAGGAAAAGCAAGTCCAATCTGCCCCATACTGTGTCAGGAGGATCGATATAGCCGTTGAAGCCTTCTGGAGGTATAAAAGAACAAGCTAGGGCACAACAACAAGCACTGTTCTATTGAGAAGCCTTTGCTGTACGCCGCAATCGAGCATTCACGTTTCAGCCAGTTGAAGTCATTCTATGCAGCTGAAGTTAATCTTCTAAGGGTGATTAGTTAGCTCTTCCTGTACAAACTCAAGAAGGGCAGGTTGATCTTCTGCTCTGCTGAAGGAGAAGATCAAGGTGGTACAAATCTGAAGAAAGGATTCAGAAGACCTAAGAGTAAACCTTTTGTCTTTTGTATCTAGCTCAAACTCTATTATATCTTTGTAAGGCATTGTTGCCTGAGTAAAAGGCTATTGAGCCTGTGTGTAAAGCTGTGTTGACAGGTTGAGTGGTAGGACTTCTTGATAGGTCTGAGGTAGGAAATCTGTGGGATTTCTGAGTAGTAGGAGTTCATAACTCTGAGCTATAGGGTTGCTGTGCCTGAGGTGTAGGGCTGTTATGCCTGAGGTGTAGGGATGTTGAGCCTGAGGTGTAGGGCTGTTGAGCCTGAGGTGTTGGGCTACTGAGTCTGAGGTGTAGGGATGCTGAGCCTGAGTGTAGGGCTGCTGTGCCTGAGGTAGGATCACTCTTGATCTGAGAAGTTCTGAGGAACTTGTGGTGTAAGCTCAAGGAGCCGAGATTGGAGTTTGTGGCCTTGTCTAACTCACTATTAGAAAGGTGAAGGGGGAAAGAGGACTACTCAAGACACCCTGTCTTGAGGAACCTCTATACATCCTTGTGTGCTTTATGTGATTGTGTTTTCTGCAGATAGAAACATTAGGTTTAAACAAAGAAAATAAGTAAAACCTATTCACCCCCTCCCCCGCCCCCTCTAGGTATTATTGACTACACCTATATAAACTATCAAACATAGTGTTGACTCATGTGTAATCTCTCTATTGGGGTGTACTTCATTTCCAAGTGCAAGGGGAAAATCAAGAAGTAGCTATTTATTGGTCTCTGGATTTAAAAGAATGATCGAAGCAAAATTCATCGAGTACTCATGTGAAGACTCATTTTATTCATTGAGATCTCACGTGAGCACTCGACCGATTCGTCGAGTCTACCTGAGTGAATTTAGAAAGTATGAGTCTTGTTTCCAGTTTATGGCAAAGTAAAATTTGTTGAGTGATCTAGTGAGTTCTCGTGAACACTCAACGAATTCGTCGAGTACTCTCGAGAAGTCTCGTGATCTCTGAAGTAACATTCTATTCTATATCAAATCAAAGCCAAGTTTATTTCGTCGAATAGTTAAGGATAATTTGTCGAGTAATTTTGAGATATCACGTGAACACTCGACGAATGTGGACTTAACAGCATTTTCTTTTTGAAATGTTGACAGCTTTCCTTTAGGGCACCTGCCATGTACATTACACGTGGAGCTCTACCCTGAAGTCTTATTCTAGCTGTTTGAAGAGGAATCTCTATATATAGTTAAGGGTTGATTTTGATAAACCCTAATCATGAACAGAAATAGAAAATTGCATTCTACTCTGTTCGCATATTCTCGTTCTCACAAAAGAAGTTCTCGTCGCCGACAAATCAATTTTGCGATTCCTCTCAAAGTAAAGTCTCGACTAGATCACTGATTTTAGACTCCCCAAGTTTCCTCAAGATCTAGTTGATTCTCAAGTTCAGATCAAGTTCTTTCAAGATCAGTCATTCTTCTTCTTCAACCACTTGAAGTTCAAGTCTCTCTCTCAAGCAAGGAAGGAAGAAGAATTGTTTCTTTTAGATCTAAAGTTGAAATCTCTTTGAGATTTCAAGAAGATTGTTTTCAATCTATAGTTTGTAAAGAAATCATTTTTACATATCTTGTAGGAAGTTTCACTTTCGAGTTTTGAAGATCCTTGTTTAGAGGATCGAGTGTAGGAGAGGTTGTTCTCTGAGTTTTTGTAGGAGGCGTTGTCTCCGAGCTTGTAGGAGTTGAAGACTCCGAGTTGTAAGATTTGTTGAAATCTAAGATCGGTGAAGTAACCGAGTCTAGCCTGAAGTGTTATATAGGCGAGGCAGGAAAGTGGATGTACCTATTTTGGGGAACCACTATATATTTGTGTCTTTGCTGTGCTTTCTCTTATTCTGTGTGCATATTTATTAAATACTTTTATTCTGATAAAAGCCGCATGTCTCATCTATTTACCCCCTCTAGGTGATTTAGGTAGACAACAAGATACTTACAATCGCTCTACCCTACAAAAATTTGTTGACGGGAAATGTAACGCCCCTGATTTTTTCGGTAATTATTTAATCCGGTGATGGCGTGTTTATGACGTTAGGGCGTTACTTTTAACGTCGAGTTAGCGGCGCGTTGCCGTTTGCACGTCTTCAAGCCCGGTTGGGTCGAATCGACCAATTTTTTGAGACGACCCGGAATCGGAAATTTTTACGTTAGGAAATTAGATTATTTAATTTTAGACTTGCCTGTCAAGTTTCGTCGCGATCCGAGCCATTTGGAGGCTCGGCGCATTTTAGAAGTTTTGTATGTATTTAAAGTTCGCCGTAAATTCCGCCATTTATATCTCGAGAACGGCACGTCGGATTTTGATTCCAACTTCGTCGTTGGATTCGTAGTGCCGCCGTTCACCTTAGGCGAAATTTTCGTTGGATTCAGCGTCCGTTTAATTTTTGGTGATAAAATAATAATAATAATATTATTATTATTATAATAATTATCATATATGTATATATATGTACATTTGGCTAGCATCGTTCGACTGATCAGAAGCATCGTTCGACGAGCAGCTTATATATACATATATATATATATATATTAATATATATGTGTATTTATATATAAAGCCACGTTCGACGTTTATAGAAAAAAATTAGCATTCGCCGACCCCCTTATTTCCAGCAGCATTCGCCGACCCCCTTATTTCCAGCAGCATTCGTCGACCCTCTTCAGCATGCCGTTTGACGAACCCCCTTTTTATGCATGCATCGTTCGACGAATGAGGTGATATTATTATTATTATTATTATTATAAAGTTTATATATATACATATGCATATTTATGCAAGCGCCGTTCGACAAATCTTCTCCGCTCGACACTCTCCGTTCGACAAATCTTTCCGTTCGTCATTAGCCCCTTCTATTAATAATAATATTATTATTATTATTATTATTAATCCATCTATTACTATTAATAATAATAATGATATTATTATTATTATTATTATTATTAAAATTATGTTATGTTGCCTAAAGGAGAGTAAACCCAGCCCTCTTCTTCTTCCTCATTCTGTCTGGACCAGAGAGAAAAAACGAGCGACGGGACTAGCGAATTCTTGAATCTTCCGGACGCCGCCGACGGAGCTCCGGTGGTCGAAATCGCGAGCCGAGCATAGATTCGGAAAGCTCTCGACGAGAGCTTCGTCCTCGTGGTAATTTCCTTCCGTTTCGTGAAACTTTTTCATTAGGTTTTTCGGCCCTAACCTTCGTATTAGCCATTTTTCTGTAGATCTTGCCTCGTCGTGCCTCCTTTTGGGCCGATCTACGACGAGGAGTTTTTCGGAGAACGATTCCGGTGATTTGAAGGCAAGTGGTGTTCTTGCTCCTTCTCTTTGCCAAAACCCCCTTTATTTTTGTTCTCGCCTTTGCTTCCAGTAATTGATTTTATGCTAAATTTTATCATCTGCCTTACTTTTACTCATTTTTTTACTCAATATAATCTTGCTCATCTTGTTAACCAAGAAAATGTTGTCTTATGTTCTGATGGGCCTCGCCCCTTTTCCTTGAAATTGCATGAAAATATGAATTCTGTTGGAGGCCGTACGCGGTGTGGTTTTTGCCCCCGGTGCGGTGCTCTTTTAAGCTTTTGATTGGGAGGCCATACGCGGTGTGGTTTTTGCCCCCGGTACGATGCTCTTCTTTTGGATAAGCTGATCAGTCTCTATAATTCTGAACAAGAGCAACATAAATAATAATGTGAATGTTGATGATTCTTGTTGATGGCGAGTTTTGACCTTGCCTGTTTTCACACCCTCGTTTGGTGGGTGTTTTTCTGTTGAATATCAGTTACTTCTGTTGTTTCCCTTTTTCCTGTTGATTATCATATTTCCTTTTTTTTTCTGATGATTATTTATGGCTAGTGTTGTCGTCACTAACCCTTGCAGCTTCTGTTTCCCTCCGGTCTCACGGAGGTTTGCTTACTTTCTTGTTTTCTGCACCACTTGTAACTTGCTTCTGAGGTGTTCTTTCTTTGAATGCCTCAGGTTCTGGACAGTAGCAGGTGTTAGTGCAGAGCTGCTTTAGCTGCCGCCTTCTGACCCTCTTGAGGTATGATATTTCTGTGGACTTGTCGGCCCATGGGTTCGTGTCAGGTGTTGGCGCCCGTGGTGCCGTTTGGATAGACTTTTGTTTCACAACTGCTGTTACTTGTTGTTTACTTCGAACACTTGTTCTGGAATGATTAGATGCGGGTTGGCTTTATAGCTCCTTGCTTAGATATGCTAAGGTAATTGTAGCATTGCATATCATGTTTTGAAATGGTAATCTCACTACTTTTTGCGCGTGATAAATCTACTTTTATATAAAGTAAATACACACATTCGATCTTGCATGGTGCACCTCACTAGGTCTTCATGTTCACTTAGGCCACTAAGTAATTAAATCAAGTATTTTCCGCTGCGTAAAACTATATTTTAAGAGCGTGGACTAGTTGATCCACCAAGCCGAGGGACGCGGCTTATTAATTTCCCGCATAAATTTACTTGAATCTCTTTGAGTTAATAATAATATCGCTTGAACTGTGAAGGAGGATGAATTGCCTTAACGTCAGTAGACGTCCCCTACGTGACGTGGCATCGCAACGCGTAGCTTTCCCTACTCTGATAGCATTTTAAATGTTGGGAAAATGCGGGTTGTGACAGTTGGTATCAGAGGGAGGTTCTGTGAAAAAGGTAGTTGGGTGGTTTGGCGTGTGAGCCAAACGACCGCTATCCTAAGCAGAACCTCATAAGATCATTTCATTATATACACACACCGATATGTCATCAGTATGTCTTGACCGAAGCATAGTCACTACACTCATAGCATGATAAGAAGTATACGGGGCATATTATGTAGTATGGGATGCATAATATGTGTTTGTATATGGATCCACCATAGGTGGCAACATGTGACGGTTATGTAGTATGGGATGCATAACCACCATTACATGGATGCCCATTAGCACGTTTTCTTTTTTCGTTACATGTAATGTTATGTAGTATGGGATGCATAACATTACATGTGTACGCCGCTCATAACATGCATTAAGGCCTCTTTCTAGAATGCATAACACTGCATACATTCGTATCATCGCATAAGCACGCGTGCCAAGTTAAAGACATACCAGATGACATATGTACACACATGATTTGAAAAGAAATTTAAATGTTCATGCACTCATGTCATAGCACAAGTGTCAATAGGATGATGGTGCATCATCTTAAGTTTAGTCATTGCATCATTTCATGAAATTCCAGAACAAGGTAACAGTATGCAGGTTGTTTTCTTTCCTGTTCTGAATTGATCCGTGAATTTTTCCGAGTCTATTTGGCTTAAGTTTTTTTGGGTCTGTTTCTGATTGAATGTCCATCCTTCTTGTAGACATGTCTCGTAAGAGAGTGACACGATCGACTCCCTTGCCTGAGGGAGAGTCTTCTGGTGGTCAGAGTGAGTCCGTGATCGAAAGCCTGCGACAGAGCAATGAGGCATTGACGAGACAGTTGGTCGCGATGCAGGCTCAGATTCAGTCTTTGGTGTCTGCTGCCTCGGTGCAACAGCCTGCTGTGCAAGAATCGGTGGTGAGCCCAGCCGTTCCTGCTCCCCTGGTGCCTCCAGTGGCATTGCCACCGGAGATGAACTTCATTTCGCACTTTCAGCGTTTGGGACCTCCTACCTATGATGGTAGGGCAGACTTCATGGCCCTGGATGATTGGGTGATCAGCATGGAGGAGATGTTCTCCTATTCGGGCATCTCTGAGGCTTCAAAGGTGATGGTGGCTGCATATAAGCTGAAGGGTTTGGCAAAAGGTTGGTGGATTAGGGAGAAGGAAGGTCTCGCCGAGAGATGCTCGTGGGAGACGTTTAAGGGGTTATTGCTTAAGAAGTTCCTCCCTTCGGTTGAGCGCGACCGATTGATGAACAACTTTCTGCATCTGAAGCAGAGGCAGCTCACCGTCAGTGAATATGAGATCGAGTTCAGCAAGTTGAGTAGATTCGCCCCCGAGTTGGTGGCCTCGGAGGAAGGAAGAGTGAAGAGGTTTTTGGGTGGTCTCACTGGTCACGTCCAGCAGTGGGCTAGCGCCTATGGGTCAAAGACTTATGCTGAAGCGGTGGAGGCCGCATTGAAGGCCGAGTCGATTGAAAAGACAAAGAGTCATGGGCAGCAGGCAAAGAGTGATAAGAGAAAATTGGATGATCGGGAGAATGTTAAGGCATCCCATTCGGACTCAAAGAAGAAGGGTGTGGTGCACTGTAGCTTCTGTGGCAAGCGGGGCCACCCGTTCGAAAGGTGTTTCAAGAGGCTCGAGGCGCTGGAGCCGTTAAAGGTTAGTGCGATTCAGGACGCGCCCAAGGCGGTCCCAGTGTGCTCATTCTGCTCTAAGCCCGGGCATGAGGCGGCCCGGTGTTACAAGAAGGCTGGTTGTTGTTTCCTGTGTGGGCAAAAAGGGCATCGTAGGGCCGACTGCCCAAACTCTCAGACCGTGACATCAGCGGTTCCCCTGCAGACCTTACCATCGCCCCCGCAGTTTGTGGGCAAGATTAAAGGCAAGCTTAATGTGCTGACTAGAGAGGAAGCTCAAACCTCAGCGCACGTGATATCTGGTTAGTTTCTTTCCTCCAAACTCGTTCTTTTTTTTTCTTCTAAATTTAGCTTACTAGTTGTCTAGTGACGCACGCTTATTTAGGTGAATTCAAGGTGAAGAATAAATGGGCGCGCGTCCTGTTTGATTCGGGAGCGTCTCAGTCTTTCATTGCTAGGAGTTTTGTTGGTAGGCACCGATGGTCTATTGACCGATTGGATGATGCCGTGTCCGTTAAGTTTCCGTCTGGAGATCAGGTTACGTCAGATCGGTGTATCCGGGAGTGCCCCATTTCTTTGGGTGGTGTCCAGGTTCTGGCAGATTTGAAGATGCTAGATTTGGCAGATTTCGACGTGATTCTCAGGATGGACTGGTTGTCCAAGTATGATGTCGTGATCAAGTGCAAGGAGAAGCGGCTAGATTTCAAGTTGGGTGACGGACGTCCATTGAGCGTTTATGGTTTACCTCGGGAGAGTTCTCCGATTATTTCTGCGGTACGTGCCCGTCGAGCTTTAGCCTCTGGTTGTTTGGGTTTTCTGGTTTCTATCTGCGCTGTGGATGCTTCTCGTGTGGAGCCAACCGTGGAGGGTATCCCGGTGGTGCGAGAGTTTCCCGATGTTTTTCCGGACAAGCTTTCCGCTCTTCCTCCCGAAAGAGAGGTGGAGTTTTCCATAGACCTCGAACCAGGCACCCGGCCCATTGCCAAGGCACCATACCGCATGGCGCCTCGTGAGTTAGAAGAATTGCGTGTTCAGCTGGATGAACTTCTGGAGTGTGGTTTCATCAGACCGAGCACTTCTCCATGGGCTGCTCCTGTTCTTTGTGTGAAGAAGAAGGACGGTTCCATGAGGTTGTGTATTGATTATCGAGAGTTGAATAAGGTGACGATCAAGAATAGATATCCGTTGCCGCGGATTGATGATTTGTTCGACCAGCTGCGTGGGTGCACCAAATTCTCGAAGATTGATCTTCGTTCAGGCTACCACCAGCTGAGGGTTCGTGAGTCAGACATTCCTCTGACGGCTTTTAGATCCCGGTACGGGCATTTCGAGTTCCTCGTGTTGTCCTTTGGGTTGACCAACGCGTCTTCTGCGTTCATGGATCTGATGAACCGAGTATTCAAGGACTTTCTTGACCGTTTTGTGGTCGTCTTCGTCGACGACGTTCTCATCTATTCTCGCAGTGATGAGGAGCATGCCTATCATTTGCGTCAGGTTCTGTCTGTCTTGAGAGAGCATAAGTTGTATGCTAAGCTGAGCAAGTGCGAGTTTTGGCTGCCTCAGGTGTCCTTCTTAGGACATGTGGTGAGCAAGGATGGAATCTCCGTTGATCCCGCCAAGATTTCAGCGGTGATGGATTGGAAGAGACCTTCTACTCCAAAGGAGATCAGAAGTTTCTTGGGTTTGGCCGGTTATTATAGGAGATTTGTGGAGGGTTTCTCCACATTGTCCGCTCCGATGACCCGGCTTATGCAGAAGAATGCCGCCTTCATTTGGAGTGATAAGTGTGAGGAGGCTTTCCAAGAGCTGAAGAGAAGGTTGTGTTCTGCCCCAATTCTAATTCTGCCTATCGAGGGAGTGGAGTTTGCGGTGTATGTTGATGCTTCCCACATCGGACTTGGATGCGTTCTGATGCAAGAGGGAAAGGTGATCGCTTATGGATCTAGGCAATTGAAGGTTCATGAGAAAAATTACCCTACTCATGATTTGGAGTTTGCGGCGGTGATCTATGCCTTGAAGCTGTGGAGACACTTACTATATGGCGCTGTGTGCAAGATTTATACCGATCATAAAAGTTTGAAGTATGTATTCACACAAAAGGAGCTGAATTTGCGCCAACGCCGGTGGTTGGAATATGTTGCTGATTATGAAGTGGATATCCTTTATCATCCCGGTAAGGCCAATGTGGTGGCCGATGCGTTGAGTAGGAAGACGGCTCAGATCTTCAATTTATCTGTTCAAGCCTTAGTTGAGGAGTTTCTTTTGATGGATATTTCGGCGGTGAGCCGTGGAGAGCGCACTCGTTTGGAGGCAGAAGAGCCTTCGTGGATCACCCTCACAAGGTTACATCAGAAAGAAGACCCAGATCTTCAGCATCTCCGAGGAAGGACCGAGAAAGGAGAATTATCTGATTTCTCCATCGATGAGCTTGGCACCCTCTTGTATAGAGGTAGATTCTGTATTCCGGCGGTGGGAGATATTTGAGTTATGATTTGCAGGGAGGCTCACGGATCTAGTGTGGCCTACCACCCGGGTTCCACCAAGATGTATAGAGATCTGAAGCAAATTGTGTGGTGGTCGGGCATGAAGAATGACATCGCCAAATTTGTATCGGAGTGCTTCACGTGCAAGCGGGTGAAGGCCGATCATGGCAGGCCGGGAGGAAAACTGACCCCTTTGGAGATCCCCATGTGGAAATGGGAAAGTATATCGATGGACCTTATTACCGGTTTGCCGAGGTCCCCTCGTGGACATGATTCAGTCTGGGTTATAGTTGATCGATTGACGAAGTGTGCACATTTCGTCCCCTTCAAAGTCGGCTATTCTATGAAGAAGATAGCAGAGTTATATTTGGATGAGGTCATTCGTTTGCATGGAGTGCCAGTGAGTATCGTGTCAGATCGAGACTCCAGGTTTACGTCGCGATTCTGGCAGAGCTTACAAGGAGCCTTGGGCACCGACCTCAGGTTTTCGACCGCATACTATCCGCAGACTAATGGTCAAACGGAGCGAGTTAATCAGATCGTGGAAGACATGATCAGGTGCTACATTTTGGAGCATGGTGGAGCTTGGGACGAACGCCTCAGACTTATGGAATTTGCATACAATAATAGCTTTCAAGAAAGTTTGCAGATAGCCCATTTTGAAGCACTGTATGGGAGGCACTGCAGAACTCCCTTGTTTTGGGCCGAAGTCGGTGAGAGACCGTTGCTAGGTCCGGAAGCTTTGATGGAGATGGAATAGGCGGTGACTAATATTCGGGAGAAGCTCCGCGTTGCTCAGGAGCGGTATGAGAAGTATGCCAATCGAAGAAGGGCAGATCTGGAGTTTGCGGTTGGGGACAGTGTTTTCCTGAAGGTATCTCCGATGCCGGGCGTTAAAAGATTTGGGAAGAACCACAAGTTGGATCCCAGATATGTTGGGCCATTTCAGATCATTGAGCGCATCGGAGTGTCTGCTTATAGTTTGGAATTACCGGCTACCTTCCCTGGCGTACATGATGTGTTTCATGTGAGTCAGTTAAGGAAGTGTGTCCGCAGCAATCGTCAAGTCCTCGATTCGGTGCCTCATATTCAGCCCAATTTGACTTATGTTGAGGAGCCTGTTCGCATTTTAGAGACCCAAGAACGGGTGTTGCGGAGAAAATCTATTCCCATGATGAAAGTTCTTTGGCGGAATCATGACGTCGAGAGCGCAACATGGGAGCTGGAGTCAGCAATGCGAGAGTCTCATCCTCACCTTTTCAATTAATTAGTTTAGGTAGATCTGCTCTCCTGCACCAGTTATCTTTTCATTTTATTTGCTCAGATGGATTTTCTTTCCTGTACCTTTATTTTGTCCAAATTGTTGTTCCTGCACCTTTATCTTTCATCTAACTAGCCCAGGTCAAAATTCCCTTTCCTGTACCAATTATTTATCTATCTTAAATTTTCTCTCCTGTACCATTTATCAACCTTAATGTTGTTTTCTGCCCTTATGTCAAGTTTCGGGACGAAACTTTCTTTTAGGGGGAGTGGCTGTAACGCCCCTGATTTTTTCGGTAATTATTTAATTCGGTGATGGCGTGTTTATGACGTTAGGGCGTTACTTTTAACGTCGAGTTAGCGGCGCGTCGCCGTTTGCACGTCTTCAAGCCCGGTTGGGTCGAATCGACCAATTTTTTGAGACGACCCGGAATCGGAAATTTTTACGTTAGGAAATTAGATTATTTAATTTTAGACTTGCCTGTCAAGTTTCGTCGCGATCCGAGCCATTTGGAGGCTCGGCGCATTTTAGAAGTTTTGTATGTATTTAAAGTTTGCCGTAAATTCCGCCATTTATATCTCGAGAACGGCACGTCGGATTTTGATTCCAACTTCGCCGTTGGATTCGTAGCGCCGCCGTTCACCTTAGGCGAAATTTTCGTTGGATTCAGCGTCCGTTTAATTTTTGGTGATAAAATAATAATAATAATAATATTATTATTATAATAATTATCATATATGTATATATATGTACATTTGGCTAGCATCGTTCGACTGATCAGAAGCATCGTTCGACGAGCAGCTTATATATACATATATATATTAATATATATGTGTATTTATATATAAAGCCACGTTCGACGTTTATAGAAAAAAATTAGCATTCGCCGACCCCCTTATTTCCAGCAGCATGCGTCGACCCCCTTCAGCATGCCGTTTGACGAACCCCCTTTTTATGCATGCATCGTTCGACGAATGAGGTGATATTATTATTATTATTATTATAAAGTTTATATATATACATATGCATATTTATGCAAGCGCCGTTCGACAAATCTTCTCCGCTCGACAAACTCTCCGTTCGACAAATCTTTCTGTTCGTCTTTAGCCCCTTCTAATAATAATAATAATAATAATAATATTATTATTATTATTATTAATCCATCTATTACTATTAATAATAATAATGATATTATTATTATTATTATTATTAAAATTATGTTATGTTGCCTAAAGGAGAGTAAACCCAGCCCTCTTCTTCTTCCTCATTCTGTCTGGACCAGAGAGAAAAAACGAGCGACGGGAGGGGCGAATTCTTGAATCTTCCGGACGCCGCCGACGGAGCTCCGGTGGTCGAAATCGCGAGCCGAGCATAGATTTGGAAAGCTCTCGACGAGAGCTTCGTCCTCGTGGTAATTTCCTTCCGTTTCGTGAAACTTTTTCGTTAGGTTTTTCGGCCCTAACCTTCGTATTGGCCATTTTTCTGTAGATCTCGCCTCGTCGTGCCTCCCTTTGGGCCGATCTACGACGAGGAGTTGTTCGGAGAACGATTCCGGTGATTTGAAGGCAAGTGGTGTTCGTGCTCCTTCTCTTTGCCAAAACCCCCTTTATTTTTGTTCTCGCCTTTGCTTCCAGTAATTGATTTTATGCTAAATTTTATCATCTGCCTTACTTTTACTCATTTTTTTACTCAATATAATCTTGCTCATCTTGTTAACCAAGAAAATGTTGTCTTATGTTCTGATGGGCCTCGCCCCTTTTCCTTGAAATTGCATGAAAATATGAATTCTGTTGGAGGCCGTACGCGGTGTGATTTTTGCCCCCGGTGCGGTGCTCTTTTAAGCTTTTGATTGGGAGGTCGTACGCGGTGTGGTTTTTGCCCCCGGTGCGGTGCTCTTCTTTTGGATGAGCTGACCAGTCTCTATAATTCTGAACAAGAGCAACATAAATAATAATGTGAATGTTGATGATTCTTGTTGATGGCGAGTTTTGACCTTGCCTGTTTTCACACCCTCGTTTGGTGGGTGTTTTTCTGCTGAATATCAGTTACTTCTGCTGTTTCCCTTTTTCCTGTTGATTATCATATTTCCTTTTTTTTCTGATGATTATTTATGGCTAGTGTTGTCGTCACTAACCCTTGCAGCTTCTGTTTCCCTCCGGTCTCACAGAGGTTTGCTTACTTTCTTGTTTTATGCACCACTTGTAACTTGCTTCTGAGGTGTTCTTTCTTTGAATGCCTCAGGTTCTGGACAGTAGCAGGTGTTAGTGCAGAGCTGCTTTAGCTGCCGCCTTCTGACCCTCTTGAGGTAGGATATTTCTGTGGACTTGTCGGCCCATGGGTTTGTGTCAGGTGTTGGCGCCCGTGGTGCCGTTTGGATAGACTTTTGTTTCACAACTGCTGTTACTTGTTGTTTACTTCGAACACTTGTTCTGGAATGATTAGATGCGGGTTGGCTTTATAGCTCCTTGCTTAGATATGCTAAGGTAATTGTAGCATTGCATATCATGTTTTGAAATGGTAATCTCACTACTTTTTGCGCGTGATAAATCTACTTTTATATAAAGTAAATACACACATTCGATCTTGCATGGTGCACCTCACTTGGTCTTCATGTTCACTTAGGCCACTAAGTAATTAAATCAAGTATTTTTCCGCTGCGTAAAACTATATTTTAAGAGCGTGGACTAGTTGATCCACCAAGCCGAGGGACGCGGCTTATTAATTTCCTGCATAAATTTTACTTGAATCTTTTTGAGTTAATAATAATATCGCTTGAACTGTAAAGGAGGATGAATTGCTTAACGTCAGTAGACGTCCCCTACGTGACGTGGCATCGCAACGCGTAGCTTTTCCTACTCTGATAGCATTTTAAATGTTGGGAAAATGCGGGTTGTGACAGGAAACCCAGTCCCCGCCCGATCATAGAAGGTGGGGGGAGGCCCTCTTTGTCTGTAGGCCCCGAGCTCACTACTCAATGTAGGGGAATGTTGGGTATTGTAGCCACAATAACCTTGATTTGAAGAAGTATCCCTCAAACTAAGGTGAATTGATATTGTATTTAATATAGCTTTTTAGTCATGTGTTTGCAGATTCTAAATGGCTAAGTACAAACCAATGTCAGGTTTCAATGAGTCATAAAACACAGGCCTTTGCAATGTAATTCCTCATTGTATAGACCAATGTGTTGACTCATGTGAAATCTCTCTATTGGGGTGTACTTATTAATTATTCAAATACAAAGGAGAAGCTAATAGGAAGATGTTGATGTTCTTAAGATTTGGAAGAAATTTTATCTCTATGTGTTTTCGTCGAGTAACAATCATTTCCGTCGAATGATAAATATCTTTCGTCGAGTAATGTTATTCTACTCGTGAATCTAAATTGTATTTCTTCCCGTCTAACCTTAAGACTCTAAGTATTTTCGTCAAAAAAGTTTTCGTCGAAGGAGATTTCGTCGAAGAACTTTTCGTCGAAGAAGAATTCGTCGAAGACAAATTCGTCACGTAATTTCCTTTATCCGATGAATTGGTTCAGCGCGGTTTCTATTTCAAAATCGCAGACGACTTTCCTTCAGGGTTTCCGCCATGTACAGTACAACTGGAAGGTTTTCCCTAATTTGTGTTCATAGCCGTTGGAGAAGAATTCTATAAGTACCTAAGGGTTATTTCGAAAAACCCTAATCACTAATCGTGAATCAGAACTTCAATCTCTCATAATTTCTGTCGGCCGCCTCTCTCATTCTCGCACGACTTTCTAGCTGCCGACCAGTAATATTTTGCGATTCTTCTCCTGAAGTTAGAGTCAACAAGATCAACTGAATCAGATTCTATCAATCAACATCTTTCAACTCTGAAGTTTTAGATATAGTTTTCAAAGTCTGCAGATATCTTCTTCCTCTGCTCTCAATCGACTGAAGGACTTTCTCAAGGAAGAAGATATCTCCCTTTCAGATATGAAGAAAAGAACTCTCCCTAGAGTTTCTAAGTTAGATTGCTTGTCAATCTTATTTGTTTTGTAAAAACTCCTTGATATACTTTTGTAGGAGTTTGCCTCCGAGTTATTTTGTAGATCTTTGTATGGGGATCGAGTTGTAGGAGAAGTTAGTTCTCCGAGTTTATGTAGGAGTAGTTTGCTCCGAGTTGTAGGAGTTGAGAATCCGAGTTATAAGATTTGGAAAAATCTGAGATTGGTGAAGTAACCAAATCTAGCCTTAGAGTGCTAGATAGGCGAGGCGGGAAAGTGGACTACCCACATCGGGGAATCACTATAAAATCCTTGTGTGTTGTGCTGTGCTCGGTTTCTGTGTGTTTATTTGTTTAAATTTTTATTTCCGTCTAAAACCATAGAATCCACCTATTCACCCCCTCTAGGTGATTTAGGTTGCAACTAGATACTTTCAGGGGATAGCTTTTATCTTACTGAAGGTCGTTGCTCTACCCTTCAGAGATTTGTTTTATGGGACACACTGAATAAATGAGATCAGAAAATAGTTGCAGCAATTCATTATTGTTACGTGAGTGAGTTTGGGCTCAAAACTTATGCTCTTAATGGAAGAAATGAAAAAGAAAAGTAGTTCACCGATAGAAGTGATGCATGTTCTGTGCATTCAGGATGCATAGGAGAATCATTTCGTTTGATGCCCCCAGTTTGCGCATGTCAGGCTTTACAATCGCAGTGACAACAAAAAATCCTTCCCACATAGGAGAGAGCTTATCTATTTGCGAGCCTGCATGCTAGATTATTGTTTAGCAAATGTAAAATTACATGTGCGACCATCCCAGAGATATCCTCAGGGCTTCGTGCGAAAGTATCTTTGTTTGTACAGAGGTAATTTGTGTATTCTTTCCGCGTATCAAAGGTGTTGATGTGGAGGGATGTACTCTGCCCACGCCGAGCCTGCCCCAGATAACAGGATTGCACTGTCTCTTAATCCCTTATGTTGATCATCATCCCGCAGGGAGTGGGAATCTTCATTTACATAGTAAGTGCGGAAGCGTCATCAAGGAATGCATCCAGCAGGGGGCGTCTGAATATGATATTGTATGCTGAGTCGGCATGTATGATGACAAATTGCATGTCATATGTCACTTGCACGAGAAGCTCCCCTAGTGTTATGGGAAGGATGGTGCTTCAGAGAATTGGCACAGGGGGCGTCCGTGATACGGCTGCTACTTGCTGCCAATTTGATGCCTCCACTGCTGAGCCTGGGCTGAAGAAGAGTTGACATGAACAAAACATTGACAACCACATTGTCATCGACAAATATCCATCTTATCTCAATGGGAGGTTCCCCGATGGCAACACTGATGAGCAGAGAGCCTAGGCGAGGAGCATACATTCCCAAGGGGTCTAACTCGCCTACAGTGAGGCGATGTCAATGAGTATCCTTTTCCTCCATTTGCTTCCTTGGGAGGGCTTATACCGCCGGGCTCAGATTCTTCCGTATTGGAATCTTTGTAGCCAACTTGCCCTGACGCCCTCTCACTGATGTGAAGACTGCCTATCGACAAACAAGGGCACTGCTGTCGAGCCTGATGCATTGTTCTGCGAGGATTTTTCCAGGCCTTCTTGCTGGAATATTCGCTCGATCACTTCTCTAAACTTCAAACACTCGTCGGTTCTATGCCCAAATTTTTGATGGTACCAGCAGTTTTGTTATTGTTCTCCCCACCTGACTTATGACCCGTGGGCCCTTTTATGTCTTCTCCACTCTGATATGAAGAATACCGTCATTGGGGGCAGGGCAAAGGCGCAAAATGTTAAAGTAGAGAACAACATCAGAGAGCAAGACTTTTGTGTGGAAATTTTGGAAAGAGAAAAAACCACTGGGTCAGGACCAACTATAACATAGTCCACTAGTAGTAGTCGAGTACAAGAATCAAATTTTCATAGGGTGACATGCTACCACTTGTTTACAAAATGTTTCCAAGTGTATGGTGTTTGGACGATGCGGAGCGCGCACTGGAGCAAAGTGTGTGGGAGCATTTTGGAGTGGAGCGCGTAGGCACGCACTGTAGCAGGCTTGATGACAGAGCGAGCATGCAGGAAGCGCGTGGTGAGCTGGAGCATTGGCATTGAGCTGAGTTTTTGTGCATAGGAGTTGGAATTAGGTTTGAAACTTCTCGTCGTAAAATGTTAGATCTCCCTCTACTACTTTCTATGCCCCTTCAATGAAGGCTTAACCCCTTTTTTATAGTTTTTTGGGGGGTCAGGGGGGGGGGGGAAGTGGGGGTGGGGGTGGGCACAAGTAGTTGTGCTCTCCTAGTAGTTGCGCTCTCCTGGTTCGAAAATTGTGTTGTGCGGATTGTTAACAAAATGTACACTCTCCTCAACATTTGAATTGGAAAGGTCAGAAGCAAGCGCACCTGCTGGGCACTCATAAGAATGGTGCCCCAGATTTCTGCACCCTTGGCATGCTATGGCCATTACCGGAGCCAAAGAAGAGGCGGGCCTCTTCAACAATGTTATGCTCTCATATGGTAACAGCACTGCCACAGCTGGTGAACCAGAAGCGCTTACTTCAAATAATCCTCTTGTATTCCTCAGATTGTTCCTTCCTGCAGTCTAGAATGAGCTATGAGTACCGGTGTCCTGCAGGATCCGCAATGCTTCATCAGCGGTGTGGTTAAAAAGAGTTCCACCAACAGAAACATCAATCATGGCCCTATTGTTGGGCTCTATTGCAAAGTAAAAATATTCCACTAGGTTCCAGGGTTGCAACTTTTGATTAGGACACTTCCGGAGGAGTTCCATAAATCTTTCCCAAGCTTCTGCAAGGGTCTCATGATCGTGTTGCCTGAAGGTTGCAATCTCTCACCTCATGTTCACGGTTTTGTCCACTGGTGGAACTTTGCTAGGAATTTGGAGGAAAGCAGCTCCCATATGGTTGTTGTGCCCGGTGGAATAGTGTGAAGCCATGTCTTAGCTTTATCACAGAGGGAGAATGGGAATAATCTTAATTTCACAGTGTCGTCAGCTATGCAGGCATACCGGAATGTCCCGCAGATTTCTGAGAACTCTGCCAAGTGAAGATGGGGATCTTCACTTGCCAACCCAGAGAACTAGGCATTGTTGCAGATGATGTTTAAGATTGCTAGCTTGATCTCGAACTGGTTGTTTGTGATAGCCAGGCCAAAACCAGGATACACACTCCCAATAGTAGGAGTGGTGTAATCACGCATGGTTCTAGGTCTTGTCCAGGCCACCTCATTTTCATCCCCAGCCTGACCAACAACAGGCACCGGTTCACCCCCAGGGTTAACCCCAATATTTCTACTAAGATCCATGATGACAGCAGCACGGTGGAGCGCACACACCGTTCTCTCTATCTCTGGGTCTTATTCTACTAGATCACCAGGGCCTTGCCCCTGCATAATCTTACACAACAAAAAAGGAAATAAAAAACAACAAAAACCTTTATAAAAGGTTCCTGGAAGAAAAACTCATACAACGCTTGCACTCCCCGACAACGGCGCCAAAAACATCACACGCTTACGGCAAATGTACCCCATACAAGTAATAAAAGTTTGGAGAGACTCACCGAATATCATTCTCAAAGGACTGCAAGTTGGGTTGTATGATTTTCTCATTAGGGAAATCAATTATAAAGATTTCTATGGTCTTAAAAGGGGGTTTTGATTTGTTTTGGAAGACGAAATAAAAGAAAGCTAAATTAACTATGCGGGTAGCAATCACCGCATCGCTTGGTGGATGGAAGAGTAGGCTTGTTAATGAACGAGAAGGCTTGCGGATGGGTGATTCATAACCGGCGGATTGAGGGTCGTAAGCACCTCGTCACTAAGCATGCAACTAGTAATTGCTAGTGCAGCACATAACTTAGTGATGGAGTTGATGGTGGAATGGGGCACTCCTCAACTCACATAAACCTCAATAGATTTCACAAACATGAAATTACATTAATACTAACAAAGGGTTTATGATCATCATTCTTAACACAAATACATCCACAAGAAATAACTGCAGCAAAACAAAGTTGAAAGAATAAACCCAAGCTCGAAGACTCGCTGAAGATTTAGGGCCGGAATCGTATGGTTGTCACGCCTCCTCTGAGCTCGGTCTTCAGTTAACATCCGATGTTCAGAGGAGCTGTCACCTTCCTCCACTTTACCCATATTCTTCGTGAAATAGCTCAAGCTAGCTCACGCCGGAGAACCCTTGTATGCAGCATAAATGATCCTGGAATTGAGCTTTTGAGCTCGAGGATGATGGAGGAGGCTGAGGAGGAAGCTTTAGCATTGGATTTGAAAGAAAACAATGGCTAGAGCTTCTCCTATATTGGGCGGTGGTGGAGCGACAAAAATGGAGTGGAAATGGCGGGCTCGGTCTACGATCCCCGAAAAGGGGGAATCCTGCGGCTTTCATAGAAAAAAAGGGGGAATCCTGCGATCCCCGATAAAAATGCACGACCGTGCATCGACCGTGCATTATTAATTAAAAAGACAGCCCAGGAAGATGACCTAGAGTGCCTGTGCATTTTACTCACGCACGGTCGAATCCGACCGTGCGTAAAAACTAACGCACGGGCAAATTCCGAAAGCTAGAATTTCATCTCACCATAGAATCCCGTGCGATTTTACTCACGCACGAGCAAACTGTCTGTGCGTGAACAAATAGCACGAGCGGGGACAGAACATCGTTTTGAACCACAGATGAGAGTGCATGGTCAGAGCGATCATGTATCAAGGAAATGCACGACCGTGCGATTCATGCAGACATGAAATCTAGGCAAAATTGTATGAACCATCCACCAGCACAACAATTAACACATGAGTCACGCAGCTGGAAATACCCCTCCAGCTCAATCCAAATACAAAAAAGGTTGGGGAGCACCATGTGCTTACCCCCAATGACATGGAGCGCAAATGCACACCAAAATGGGCTTAAATAGTGCACGAAGCATGAAAGTGAATACAAGTGAAATACAAGAGATTATAGCTTGAAAATGAAGTGCACGCAAGTGAAAACTAGCCCGAATGAGTCCATAAAATAGTGTAAATATCAGTCACTCGCATCGTTGGTGGGAAGGGTTTGTGCTTCCACTGACCTTGATAAGTAATCGACCGCAATAAGAATATATTTATTATTAAAAGAAGAAGGTAGCAGACCTATGAAATCTAATCCCCATAAATCAAAAAATTCACATTCTAAAGATAGGTTTTGGGGCATTTCATCCCGGTTAGAAATATTTTCTGATCTTTGGCAGCTATCGCATTTACTCACAAAAGTGTGAGCGTCTTTGAATAATGTGGGCCAATAGAAGCCCGCCTCTAGCACCTTCCCAGCGGACTGGTTTTCTTAGCAATGTCCTCTGGTTGGTCCTTCGTGGCAGTGCCGCCGAATTTTCACACCTTCCTAGCCCAAAATACACGTTCTTATCACTTGGTCCGCGCAGACACAAAATAAAAAGAGTTCTTCCCAAAAATAATTTTTCAAGTCTAAAAAGAATTTCTTCTTTTGTTGACTTGAAAAATCTTTTTGAAGGACCCGTCCCACTAAATAATTGGCAAGATCTGCTTACCAAGGGGGTGGAATAAGACATTACCTTATTGATGGTGAGGAGAAGCTCTTCAAGGAATTTGTCATTTATTTCGGCCTCCACTAATGCTCCTGCAACCGAATTCTCCAACCGTAAGAGGTGGTCGGCCGCTACATTCTCCGCTCCCTTCTTGTCTAGAAACTCCAAATAAAATTCTTGTAGGAGGAGAATCCATCTTAGAAGTTGGGGTATTGCATCCCCATTATTTAGTAAATACCGGAGAGCGAAGTGATCTGTAAAAACAATAACTTTTGAAAGCGTTATATATGATCAAAATTTATCAAACGCAAAAATTATTGTCAAAATTCTTTTTCCGTTGTGGTTAAATTAGATTGCGCGGATCATAGCGTTTTACTTGCGTAATAAATCAAATGAAAATATGTATTCACCTGTTGGCCTAAAATAACCCCTACAGCAAAATCGCTCGCATCATATATAATTTCAAACAATAAAGACCAATTTGGCTCTATTAAAATTGGCGAGTTAGTTCATTTTTAACATTGGTTTGAGGGAGATGTTTTTCTATGACTTCGATCTTGTCCCTATCAACCTCGATCCCTTACTTAAACCTTTTGTCCGAAGACTAATCCCTCTTGGACCACAAAGTGGCACTTCTCCCAGTTGAGTGCCAAATTTGTGTCTTCGCAGCGTTGAAGAACACGATCAAGATTATTTAAACAACTATCAAAAGAATTGCCAAAGAGTGAAAAATCATCCATAAATACCCCCATCACATCTTCCACAAGCTCGTTAAAATTTGTCAGCATACATCTTTGAAATTTAACCGGCGCATTGCAAAGATAAAACGACATCCTCTGGTAGGCGAAGGTGCTGAAGGGACAAGTAAAAGTGGTTTTCTCTTGGTCTTCTGGTGCGATTGGGATTGAAAAAAATATCCTGAAAGACCATCGAGAAAATAATAGTGGAAGTGACCGAAGAGACGTTCTAAAATTTGGTCGATGAAGAGTAACAAAAAGTTAATTCATGCGGGTGGCATCATTTATTTTTCTATAATCGATAAACATCCGCCAACCCGTAATAGTACGGGTTGGGAATAATTCATTATTTTCATTTAGAACTACTGTTATCCCTCCCTTATTAGGAACGACTTGCACTGGGCTAACCCAAGTGCTATCCAAAATTGGGTAGATAATACCCGCACATAATAATTTAATAATTTCATCCTTGACAACGTCCTTCATATTGGGGTTGAGGCGTCATTGAGATTGCATGACGTTGCGGGAATTAACCTCTAGAATAATTTTATGCGTGCAAAATGAGGGGTTAATCCCCTTAATATCCGAAATTTGCCATGAAATTGCATGGCGATGATTATTAAAAATTTTAATTAATTCAGAAATTTCCTAATCGTCAAGCGCAGAAGAAATAATCACGGACAATTTTTAATTTTCTTCTAAAAATATATCTTTTAAATGATCCGGGAGTTGTTTTAATTCTAGACTCGGCCACTCTTCATAAAATGTTTTAATTTTAAAATTATTTAAATTTATTTGTTCAAAATTTAACTGTCGAGTCATTTCTTTTAATCAAAATAGGGTTTCTAACTCCGGATTTTCAAAAAGAGGAGAAATTATTTCAGCAAAAGACTACAATTCTTCTTCAAAATTTGAATCTAGAGTAAAATAAGAATCGTATTTAGGAAGCGCATTTCCCATTGATTGGTTAACACTGAAATTTAATTCTTCATCCCCAACTTGAAGGAGATGATTTCTGTTACTCACGTCTATAATATCTCGAGCGGTGGCTAGGAAGGGTTGGCCGAGTATGAGAGGTACTTCGGCGTCCTCTTCAATATCGAGGATGACAACGTGTAAGACCCCATTTTTTTTTCTTTTGAAAACGTTTTATGCACAGAACCGCCGCTTTGAGGTGACACCCTCACTTTGAAGGTCGCCACTACAAAATGCCGATCCTGCCGGCCATGTCAATCACCAAAGAAGAAAAGCAACATATTTGACAAACTAGAAGTCAAGTCCACATCACATTAATATAACATCTGAATAAAGAGGTCCACATAAAGTAACTGAATAAAAGGTGATAATAATAAAAAGGGCTCTTGCACGATACAATAACCTTCTGAGCCACCGGCTCGCTGGACCAACCCGTCCGTGCCTACAACCACTGAGATTACCGCTCGTAAAACCAAACCAACAAACTACCCGTAACAAAGGGGTGTGTGTGAGTGTATTATTAAGTTAATATTGCACAACATCTTACTCCTATAATTTAGGGTTAATCTTGGACTTCCCGAGGTCAACCCTGTGAGGGGCTCGCAGCGGTACTAGGAGGTATGATGGGATGATAGCCCAAACCTCCATTTTCAAGACACTTAATGTTATTTGTATCTACACATAAGAATACCCCTCTTATTATAACACTTGGGTTAACCCTAATTATTTTATGACCCTCTAAGGGGAAAGACGATCTTTCGTCGATCCCGAGCACAATCTTTCCCCTTAGTTTATCGGGCACACACAACACATAGAATCCTTTTGGTAATCTCACATCTTCTCAACAAGACTAGGTACACAATCTACCTTCCATTCCTGCCTACTAGTCTTCAATTTACCCAAGTTTTATAGTTTTACTATACGCAGACCAACTGAGCTATATGAGTTGCATGGGAGGAGGTATTCCAAATAATCATCTGAATGACCTAAGATTATTATTGGGAGTCTACCATGATATCATAAGACTAAATCCAGAAGGTCATAATTTTCCTTATTTATTTGGGCTTTATTATAATTTACCCAACATTGGCCAAGTATGAAATTAAACATGAAGCATAAGATCCTTTTATGATATGGCCTCCACAAATTTATGGAAAATCTATGGTGTCAAAATAATAGCAAATACCTAATATCACAATTTTACAGTAAGTTATTTCCCTCTAATTATAATATTAAGTAATTATCCAATATTGGAAGTTAAAGAAGGAACCACCACAAATACTTGTCCAAAAATTATAGTAAATTTACCAGACCTCTATAATGTTTAGAAAAATTTACTGACTGAGTTTCATAATTTAACAAAACAATTTAGTCACATGAATAAATACTTCAAGTAAATCCAAACTAGGGAACATTGTGAAGTAACCTACTGATAAATAATTCCAAAATTTATACAAAAATTCACAGAGCTTTCTAATGCCCTAAAATATCCTATCACCAAGTTTCACAATTTTCCAAAGAATATTTGGCCCTAAATTATTTATCATAATCTTAAGACAAATAGATGATTTGTGAATGGAGACTGGAGTACTAATTAAATCAATTCAAAAATTACGCAAAAAACTACTAGAAGTCTATATCATGGTTTTATGTAATCTACCAAACTTTCATCAACATCCAATATAATTTGAGCATGTAAATTTCTCTTATAGGAAAGTTCCCTAAAAAAGTTATAACCTAAATAAGAGGGGACAAGTGCTCCTAAAATCCTCATAAAATTACTTAGGGCATATTTACACCCCTATGAAATTATTTACCAAGTTCTATAACCATTCAAGGACATATGACCATATGTCCTTCACAAGGCTCAAAGTGCAACCCTAGTGTTAGAACTAGGGTCTTAGGGCATATCAACTCTAAACCACCCCAAACCACTCATAGGGGTGTTTTATGTGATTCTAAACCAGTGACAAAAGTTTCATCACTTTTGGATTAGGGTTGACCCCTTAATTCCATCATGTGCACTTTTGACCTAGTTTGATCAAACTTGGGTTAACTAATTACCCAACCAATTCATTCCCAAATGGGATGAAATTTTTACCAGTTTCATATCATGACACTAAGGACCACGCACCAAAATTTGGAGGGGATTGCATGTAATTGGACCCTATAATTAATTAATATATGGATTATTAAATTTTTACAAAAACTTTAGAAAAATTTTCTCCAAAAATTCACATTTTTGGATATGCTAAGGGGGTAGGTTTAAACAGACTATGTTTCAAATTTCAAGTCAATATCATTATCCAGTCAAATGTTATTCAAGAAATGGTGGCTGTCCTACCCTAAGGACCAGTCCCACCAAAATGTCCCTATAGGGAGCTACAATGCTCCTTTTGGGCTGAAATCAATTTTAACATAGAGTAGACTCCAAGGGCTACAACTTTGTTGTTGGCCACTTTTCATCATGGGGCAGTAAGTATTTTTAATAATTAAATTAAAACACTGCTTAACATGTGATAGTTTAATACCATTCATTTCATTCACATAAAATGGTTCTACACGAATCTTGGCGTAGCTTTGGACGATATCCGTTTATCTTCAAGCTTGAGCCGACGGTCCCGATTTCCCGTGCCTGGGCCTCCTTCCACCTTGTTTTCTCGGCCGCCTGAGCGCCGCTCCGGCCAGCCAATGCCACCACCACCTCCGTTGAGGTGGTGGTCGGCGATTAGAGGTGGTTGGCCGGCCGGAGGTGGCCGGAACTAGGTGATCTAGCGAGGGAAAACGGGCTCGAATGTAGCCCTTTCGGTAGATTGATTCGAGCCCGATTTGTCTTGAATCAAGCCCCGAATTAGATTGGGATATAGCACTAGGTGAGGGAGGGAGGATCGGACCTGATTTGTGGCCATTTGCCTAGCCGATCGACGGTTCACCATGGGAGCTTAGGTGGATTTTGGAGTATGCCGATCAAAGCCTCCACTGCACGATTCTTTCTGGAAGAAGTGGGTTTTCACTCCTCTCACTCTTCTGAAGGTGTTAAAGGCCTCAATTGGAGGCAAGAGGGGGTTTTCAGTTGGTGGCCATTAATGTCCATTGATGAAGTATTTCAGTTTCATTGAGGGGAGATGAATTGGGCATCAAACAGGTCGGGAGAGGGCTGGAAACTCCTACTCTCCCCAAGGGGAGATGAAAGAGGCCATTAATGGGGAAGATTGGAGGTTTCTTCTTCCTCCCAATTAACTCCCCCCTTTCTCCCTCTCTTTCAAATTGGGCTTTCTCTCTCCTAGCCAAATTTCTTGAAATTTAATGACCATTTCAGTAATTCTCAACCCCATTAGCTAGTGGACCACTTACATTGGGTCTTTACCAAGTGGATTGGGCATGATTAGGTCAAAATAGGTCATTTTGACCTAAATTTAGGGTGGAGTTGACTTTGGTCAATTTGACCATTTGAGTTGGACCCAATGGGTGGTTAGTAACCCATTGGCCTTTCCTAAGGGTTAGGAAGGTCTAGGTAGGGTCAATTTGGAAAGGTAGAGGCCAATTGACCCACAATGGGGCAATTTGACCAAAACAGGGCTAGAGTTGACTTGGGTAAAATTGGCCAAATTGGTGGCCCCATTATGGGGCTTTTTGATCCATTGGGTCCCTAATATGCTTATAAGGGTAGGGGCAAGATCAATTTGACATGGTGGAGGTCAATTGACCCTAATTAGGCTACCTTGACCATTTTACGGTTAATGATGACTTTGGTCAACTTGACCACTTTGATTGACCCCAATGGGTACTTAGTGCTCTAAGGGGACACAAAAGGGTTAGGTATGTTATGGTGGGGTCAAAGGTTCAAGGTGAGGCCCTTAATTCCAACCCTATGCTTGGTAACTAAAAATTGCTATTTGCAGACCATTGTGGTTTCCTTCTTCTTGCCTAAGGCTAAGTGGTCTCTTCAAGCTTCCTAGTGTTTTGTCATGACCTAGTCATGACAAAATAAACCTAGGGGTCTAGTTTTTGGGGGATGTTACAAATCCCAATAAATAAAAAAATATTTTCGTCCCCGAAATTCAGGCTAGGCCTGCGGGGCTTCAACCGTGAATGCTTGACTGTAACATGCCTTAAGAATGGAAGTTATTCCCGACTCGAAGAGCACCGGCTATCTATACTACATCAGTTCTAGTGGCTCCCTGATTAGATTCTCCAGTCCATGATTACTCCAGAGGACATTTACCTACGGAACCTTCTTGCGCTGCAAGACTCGCACCGTCGTATCGTCTATACTAACCGGCTCCACATAAACTGATTAGTCAGATTTTATTGGCCTATCAGTAATAGAAATCTGCTGCTCTGACCATAGTAAAGCTCTCCTAAAGGAGGAGACATGGAAGACATTGCGCAATCCCGCTACCTCCGGCGACAGCTCTAGTCTATAAGCCAACGGGATGATCCACTCCAAGATCATGTAGAGCCCCATTTATCTTAGACGGAGCTTCTTCCGCCCGTGCACCCGCGAGACTCCATGCATCAGACGTATCTTCAGGAACACTCGGTCTCCAAACTGGAAATCTACTGCACGATGCCGCACATCGTAATACTTTTCCTTTCTATCCTGAGCTTCCAGCATCCTAACTCGAATCAGTCGCACCTGGGCATCTGTGTCCTTCACAAATTAAGAGTCGAGTGTCTTTAAATCCTCATCCTAGGTCCAAGATGGTGGAATTCTGCGCCTCCGTCCCTCTGAGGGTCGAAAGGTGTAGTAAACGTCAACCGAGAGCCCAGATAATCCTGGACTGATCTTCACTTCTTTGACGTAAACCGTCAATCCTAATTCGACACGATCATCCTGGGTGCACCACGATAATGGACAAACATCTCATCAAATCCATTCAAACCCCCATGGGAGTATCCTTCCGGCCCGGGGTGACCCTAGCTACCTTGGTCAATCTATCCTCGATGTTCCAAGTACACTTGTGCCCGGAGTGGGGATGTGGTAACCTGTGTATGAAATCCATAATTATATCTTCGAGCTTCCACTCTAACACTGGCAGTGACTGTGGTAGTCCCCAAAGACACTTGCACTTGGCCCTCACAAGTCGACAGACCTCACTATGCATCACAAAACCTATGTCATCTATGTTTATTTTGGGGAAATACATGCTCCGAAATACACCATTTCATTTGTATGGGTAGACAACGCCTCTATAAATTTGTCCCTACACATTCAGATTCTTATTCCTTCACGTACGTCTGAGTAATCAATCAACTCAACTCTACAACTTATCCAGTTCTTACCATTGATGGAACTGACCAGATCGCCAGGCGTCTTAATTATCCTCAAAATTTAAGGGGGTGTACTCGTAAACTCTTATGAGTATATATTAACCAATCATTATTATTGTAGTTAAAATTTCTACCATGACAGGGCGTGATTTTTAACAAATCATACGTTAATCATTTCTGAAAGCCCCAAACCACAGGAACTTTCGGTTGTAACTATAACTTGTAAGATCTAGTTTTCTTCCTCAACTTCTAGAAATGGACATCAGCATCCTTAAGTGATTAAACATGGCGACTTTACATTCCTAATGCTTCAACTAAGGTCAAGTTGTTGTTCGATCTACGATGTCCTTTCATTGTCCTGGTAATACTACGAATCATTATTCAAAACATGCTTTTACAGAATCCCATCGTCTCCCAAGAAACATTGAATAAGATTGACTTCAAAATCATTAAGTTCATGACGCAACACTTTCTAAACTATGTCTAAGGGAAACCCAAGTCAGTCAATAATTTGCCCAATAAACAAAAGGTAAGCCCCAATAAACAAAAGATAAGGCACTGTCTATTTTGGTCTAAGTATCTTCGGTGTCACTATGTTATATTCATCCTAGGTATGGAAACAATCCTTAGGGAATACAACTTTAGACTTGGGATTCTATCTTGAGACTTGTTGATATACTCCATACTTTAGACACTTCAAGGTACCCGTTACGACAACCTTATCAGTGTCAACATATGACACAATCCCAATTGGGTATCTTCTGAACTTCAATTCTTACCTGATGGTGCTTGTCTCTATATAAACATGTCACTAGTATGAGGGTTAGATCTATGAGTCCCCTACCAATCTTTTTATGTGTCAATCTCTTTCTCTAACCTCTTTGGGGTATCCTCGTACCTTCACCAAAATTATACATATGGTCTATTTCAGACCTGGGCGTGGTATAAATTATCATGGTAAGTCATGTGTCCTAGTGGGGTTGAGTCTAACTCATTGACTAATGGACTATCTAAAGAGATCTTTGTAGCCGGAGGTATTCCCTGATGGGGCAGGGTTCACCGCAGGCTAAAAAAGAAAACTTATCACTCGTAAGGAGATTTGGCTAACAAAAAATTCAGTTAAAAGTGGACTTTTTCATGTGATTTCACCATATGGGCACACCATTGCTTCCGCTGTTTAGTTTGTCCTCAAACTAAACTCGCGCGAGGTGGCCCAGGGTTTGTGGACTTCTTTTCTTCGGATCGAGGTTTACTCTGATACCAGTTTGTAAGACCCCATTTGTTTCTTTTGAAAACCCGGGTCTTATGCCCAGAACCGCCGCTTTGAGGTGACACCCTCACTCGGAAGGTCGCCACTACAAAACACCGATCCTACCGGCCATATCGATCACCACAGAAAAAAGTAACATATTTGACAAACTAGAAGTCAAGTCCACTTTACATGAATATAACATCTGAATTATGAAGTCCACATAAAGTAACTGAATAAAAGGTGACAACAATAAAAAGGGCTCCTGCCCGATACAATAACCTTCAGAGCCACCGGCTCATCGGACCAACCCTTCCGTGCCTACAACCACTGAGCCTACGTCTCGTAAAACTAAACCAACAAACTACCCATAAAATGGGGTGTGGGTGAGTGTATTATTAAGTTAATCTTGCACAACATCTTACTCCTATAATTTAGGGTTAATCTTGGACTTCCCGAGGTCTACCCTGTGAGAGGCTCGCAGCGGTACTAGGAGGTAAGATGGGATGATAGCCCAAACCTCCCTTTCTCAAGACACTTAATGTTATTGATAAGATAACCATAAGAACACCCCTCTTATTATTACACTTGGGTTAGCCCTAATTATTTTATGACCCTCTAAGGGGAAAGACGATCTTTCGTCGATCCCGAGCACAATCTTGCACTTAGTTTATCAGGCACACACAACACATAGACTCCTATTGGTAACCTCACATCTTCTCAACCAGACTAGGTACACCATCTACCTTCCATTCCCACCGACTGGTCTTCAATTTACCCAAGTTTTACCGTTTTACTATACGCAAACTAAATGAGCTATATGAGTTGCATGGGAGGAGGTATTCCAAATATTCATATAAATGACCTAAGATTATTATTGGGAGTCTATCATGATATTATAAGACTAAATCCAGAAGGTCATAATTTTCCTTATTTATTTGGCCTTTATTATAATTTACCCAACATTAGCCAAGTATGAAATTGAACATGAAACATAAGATCCTCTTTTGATATGGACTCCACAAATTTATGGAAAATCTATGGTGTCAAAATAACAGCAAATATCTAATATCACAATTTTACAGTAAGTTATTGGACTCTAATTATAATATTAAGTAATTATCCAATATTGGAAGTTAAAGAAGGAACCACCACAAATACTTGTCCAAAAATTATAGTAAATTTACCAGACCTCTATAAAGATCAAAAAAGTTTACTGACAGAGTTTTATAATTTAACAAAACAATTTAGTCACATGAATAAATACTTCAAGTAAATCCAAACTAGGGAACTTTGTGAAGTAACCTACTGATAAATAATTCCAAAATTTTTACAAAAATTCACAGAGCTTTCTAATGCCCTAAAATATCCTATCACCAAGTTTCACAATTTTCCAAAGAATATTTGGCCCTCATTTATTCTTCATAATCTTAAGATAAATAGATGACTTGTGAATGGAGTACTAATTAAATCAATTCAAAAATTACACAAAAACTACCAGAGGTCTATATCATGGTTTTATGTAATCTACCAAACTTTCATCAACATCCAAGATAATTTGAGCATGTAAATTTCTCTTATAAGAAAGTTCTCTAAAAAGGTTATAACCTAAATCAGAGGGGACAAGTGTTCCTAAAATCCTCATAAAATTACCGAGGGCATATTTACACCCTATGAACTTATTTACCAAGTACCATAACCATTCAAGGACATATGACTCTATGTCCTTCACAAGGCTCAAAGTGCAACCGTAGGGTTAGAACTAGGGTCTTAGGGCATATCCACTTTAAACCACCCCAAACAACTCATGGGGATGTTTTATGTGATTCTAAACCAGTGACCAAAGTTTCATCACTTTTGGATTAGGGTTGACCCCTTAATTCAATCATGTGCACTTTTGACCTAATTTGACCTAGTTTGATCAAACATGAGTTAATGAATTACCCAACCAACTCAATCCCAAATGGGATGAAATTTTTACCAGTGTCGTATCATGACACTAAGGACCAGACACCAAAATTTGGAGGGGATTGGATGTCATTGGACCCTATAATTAATTAATATATGAATTATTAAATTTTTACAAAAACCATTAGAAAATTGTTCTCCAAAAATTCCCATTTTTGTATATGCTAAGTGTGTAGGATAAACAACCTTTGTTTCAAATTTCAAGTCAATATCATTATCCAGTCAAATGTTATTCAAGAAATAGTGGTTGTCCTACCCTAAGGACCAGTCCCACCAAAATGTCCCTACAGGGAGCTACAGTACTCCTTTTGGGCTGAAATCAATTTTAACATGAAGTAGACTCCAAGGGCTACAACTTTTGTGTTTTCTAGTTTTCATCAGGGGGGAGTAAGTATTTTTTATAATTAATTTAAAACACTGCATAACATTTGACATTTTAATACCATTCATTTCATTCACATAAAATGATTCTGCACGAATCTTGGCGCAGCTTTAGATGGCATCCATTCATCTTCAAGCTTGAGCCGACATTCCCGATTTCCTGCTCCTGGCCAACCTTCCACCTTGTTTTCCCAGCCACCCGAACGCTGCCCGGCCAGCAATTGCCACCACCACCTCCGTTGAGGTGGTGGCTGGCGATTCAAAGCGGTTGGTCGGCCAGAGGTGGCTGAAACTAGGTGATCTAGCATGGGGAAAAGGGATCAAAATGAGCCCTTTAAGAAGCTTTATTCGAGCTCGATTTGGCTTGAATCAAGCACCAAATTAGATGGGGATCTAGCACTAGGGGAGGGAGGGAGGATCAGACCTGAATTGTGGCCATTTGCCTAGCCGATATATGGTTCACAATGGGAGCTTGGGGGGATTTTGGAGTCATGCCGATCCAAGCCTCCACTACACGATACTTTCTGGAAGAAGGGGGGTTTCACTCCACTCACTCTTCTGAATGTGTTAAAGGCCTTAATTGGAGGCAAGAGGGGGGTTTCACTTGGTGGCCATTAATGGCCATTGATGAAGAATTTTGATTTCATTGAGGGGAGATGAATTGGGCATCAAACAGGCTGGGAGAGGGATGGAAACACCTCCTCTCCCCACGGGGAGATGAATGAGTCCATTAATGGGGAAGATTGGAGGTTTCTTCTTCCTCCCCATTAACTCCCCCTTTCTCTCTCTCTCTCTTTCAAATTGGACTTTCTCTCTCCTGGACGAATTTATTGAAATTGAATGACCATTTCAGTAATTCTCAACCCCTATAGCTAGTGGACCACTTAAATTGGGTCTAGCCCAGCTTGATTGGGCTTGATTAGGTCAAAATAGGTCAATTTTGACCTAAATTTAGGGTGGAGTTGACTTTGGTCAAGTTGACCATTTGGCTTGGACCCAATGGGTGGTTAGTGACCCATTTGGCCCTCCTAAGGGTTAGGAATGCCTAGGTAGGGTCAATTTGGAATTGTGGAGTCCAATTGACCTACAATAGGGTCATTTGACCAAAAGAGGGCTAGAGTTGACTTTGGTCAAATTGCCCAAATTGGTGGCCCCATGATGGGGCTTTTTGATCCATTGGGTCCCAAATATCCTTATAAGGGTAGGGGAAAGGTCAATTTGGCATGGTGGAGCTCAATTGACCCTAATTAGGCTACCTTGACCATTTTAGGGTTAATGTTGACTTTGGTCAACTTGACCACTTTGGTTGACCCCAATGGGTTCTTAGTGCTCTAAGGGGACCCCTAAAGGGTTAGGTATGCTATGGTGGGGTCAAAGGGTCAAGGTGAGGCCCTTAAGTCCAACCCTATGCTTGTTAACTAGAAATTGCTATTTGTAGACCATTGTGGTTTCCTTCTTCTTGCCTAAGGCCAAGTGGTCTCTTCAAGCTTCCTAGGGTTTTGTCATGACCTAGTAATGAAAAAATCAACCTAGGGGTCTAGTTGTTTGGGGGATGTTACACAAAGCCTACCGGGAAGATAAACTTATCAACCTTCACTAGCACATCTTCTACGACCCAAATTTGGTACTTAACTAACCGATCTGTTAGTTGGATGCTCATATTAGTTGGGAATGGTGTGCCCAAACCAAGCTTTTTAAATAAAAAGAATGAAATCAAATTTATAATAGCTCCTAAATCGTCTAAGGCATGCTTAATTAGTAAATTGCCGAACAAACATGGGATGGAAACTGTCCCGGATTATTTTATTTTTTCGGCAATTTATTTACAACAATCGCCGAACATTCTGTGTTAAGAGAAACGCGTGAAATATCTTCAAGTTTCTTTTTATTTGACAGTAAATTGTTGAAATATTTTGTTTATTTAGGCGTTTGAGAGAGTGCTTCGTAGAGTGGAACGTTTATTTGAATTTGTTTTAAAATAACAAATGAATTTTTTATATTGCTTCTCATTGCGCTCGTTTCAAATTTTGGAAGGGTAAGGAATAGAAGGAGCTTGAATATTGCGCGGAGCTAAATCAAAAGAAATAAAATACGGAGGTGAGGTTGAAATGGTTACCTCGGGCTCTACCAATTTTGAAGATTTTACCTCCTTTCTGCTACGAAGGGTTATTGCGTTGGAGCTCTCCCGTGGATTGGGCTCAATATTGCCCAACAGAGTTCCTTGCTGGCGTTCAGAGAACATTTTGGCGAGCTGTCCAATTTGATTTTCCAAATTTTTAATTGATCTAGTGAGATTCTGGATATTGGACTCATTGTATTCAACATATTTAGAGAAGATCTCTTCTATTGCAGAGGGCTTCAGGGGTGGTGGGGAAATCCAGGTGGAATCATATTAGGCGGGCGTTGTGCATTATTTTGGTTTCTCCATGAGAAATTTGGATGATTCCCTAAACTTGGATTGTATGCGTTGTTAAATGGAATATTTCATGGGTAGAAGGAAGGAAGGACGATAAGAATTTTCCATGTAGTCCAAATGCTCTTCAATTAAAATATTATTATTAGTATTATTCGCCCAATTAGTTGTGGAGGAGGAAGCCGACATCTCCACCACTTGCTTAGTTAGATTTTATACTTGTAACGCTAAACTAGAGGTGGCCTCGACTTCATAAAGTGCGGTCGGCTTGTTAGGGTGCGTCTGTGGCACATTCCACAAGTATTCATGTCCATTTCCTCAAAAAGCAATGGAGTGGCGTCTGGAGTTTTATTATTTCAAGTACGTCAGGCGGTCGCGTCAATCATTTGCCTCGTTTGAAAATTCAAAACATTGTAGAAAATTTGAACTTATTACCAATTAGGAAGCGCATGGTGAGGGCATCTCCGCAAAATATCCTTGAAGCGCTCCCATGTATCGTAGAAAGTCTCCGAGTCGATTTGTAGAAATGACACAATATCTGTGCGCAATTTAGCGGTTTTGGCTGGAGGAAAATATTTTGTTAAACAATTCTCTACCATTTCGACCATGTAGTGATGGATAATCTAGGAAGAGAGCCCAACCACTGCTTAGCCTTTGACCACAAAGAAAAAGGGAATAATCTCAATCGAATTGCATCATCAGTAACGCTATTTATTTTAAACATACCGCATATTTCAAGAAAGTTTGAAAGATGAGAATCAGATCTTGGTCTGACAGACCATCAGAGGTTATCGATTGTTGCACCATTTGGATGATGCTATACTTGATCTCAAAAATATTATTTGTAATATAGGGCATACGATACTTGATTGAGACCCTTATATGTTCATCTATGTATAATAGGACATGGTCTGTTGTTGGGCCTCTTTCGGATTAGGCTTAACCATAATTTCTATGTTAGTGTCTCCGATAGAGTTTTCGAGAATAATTGGTAATTCCTGATAATGAAATTTGAGGCTTCGTCGTAAGGTGCGCTCAATTTCTGGATCGAAATAAAAAACAGGATTATTTGAAGAATTTCCTCGGGTCATACACCGAAAAGAGAACAAGAAAATATTAAAAAAAAAGAAGAAAAGAAGGGAATATGAAAATTACAATTTAATTTTAAATATATATATATATATATATTTTATTTGATTTATTAGGTAAATTTAGATTAGTCTTTGAGTTCCCAAGGTCTACCCGGTGAAGGCTCGCACTCGTACTAGGAGATATACTGGGGTGACATCCTAAACCTCCCTTTCCAAGATTATTGTTGCACCTAAAAAAATTAAAATGAAGAAAAGAAACGATAAAGTTAGTAGATATTTCTTTTTTCAAAATCACACAATTTCCCGGCAACGGCGCAAAGAACTTGATGTGTAAAATCATGATTGGTGAAATAGATTTGATTTAGAAAATCAAGATGAAAGATATGAATATGATGTTCTCCAATCCTATATTAATAAAGGTCGGCGTACTTTAGTGAATATAGTATTGGTTTTTTGAAATATCAAGGTCTTATAATATCTGGGCGAGTTGAATACTTGCTTTAAGAAAATCTCTATTATTCTATCAAAGAAAGTATACAGAAGTATATAAAAGAAAAGAAATTGTCGATTTTAATATACACTTGACTTCCTTACAACATACTGAATCTGATAAAGAAAAGAAAGTTAGAGCACAAGCAGAAAATCTTCATCACTTGGCTGAGAAGACATGAAAGAATCTTCCTCCTGTATAAGAAGTGCAGCTATCAACTAAGGAGAAGATTCAAAAGAAAGGCTCAGTAATCCACAAGATCATTGTGCTTAAATCTGCAAGAAAAAGAAGTGGACCTGTTGATGCGATTAATTCGGCAAGTGCACCGGTCGCGCAAGTAATAAATGTTGGGAATAGGATCCCCGAGTGCCGGTCTCTTGAGGAATGCAGGTTGGGTGAACGAATTGCGTTTTGTGACAATTGTTACACAAGCGGGAACAAACACAGAAAGTGGGGTTTTGATTTGGTTTCCTACTGTTAACAACAATAAAAGAAATGCGGGTCGAAATCACCGCTTCACAAGGTGAGATGGATGCAACGGCTGCGATACCGAGCTTCGTGAGGCGGATGGACGGTGCGCATGCGAATGAAGTGATCACTAGTGCGGAGAGTGAGGGTCGCAAACACCTCTTCGCAAATCGCCGTTAGCTCTTGCTAACGCGAATCGAACACGATGCGTGCGTGAGTGAGTGAGTGGAGGCGAAATGATTCACAAGCAAAAATTGATGAATAGGGAAGAAACAACCATTGCATTTAAGCTAAACATCAAGATATTCAAGTCTAAATGATTCAAAGAAATACATCAAAAAGGGGAAGAAGAAGACAACCAATGGACGAAGAATAGCGGCCGTTCACGGCCGGAATGGTAGTTTGTCAAGCTACCTCCGGACTCGGGCGGACTGTGCTTCCGGCGATGAGAGACTGTCACGACCTCTCCACGTGCTTCCGTCGTCTTCTACCTCAGGATTGCTATCCTTCTCACCGGACAGAAATGGAGACAGCTTGCTTGAGTGCTTGCGGATGGCGGAGAATGCTTCCGAACGATGGAGGAATGCTTAGAATGGCCGGAGACAACTTCCCCTCGCGGATAAGATGAGGTGGAGGTGGCTGGAAGTGGAAAACGGCGGCGTACGGACTGGAAATCGCGCTCCCGGAACCGGGTTATCCCTAATTTGCGGATCAGGACATTATATAGGTGCTGGCGAAAATACTGCGCACGGTCATTGGCGCACGACCAGTGGTCGTGCGCGCTGGAGTTCTTTGATCGTGCGCCTGCCTAGGTGGAGCCTGCAATGTAAGAAATTTATAAAATACCATGTTAGCACGACCTGTGGCGCACGACCGGTGGTCGTGCGCACTATCGTACGTGGTCGTGCGCACTGGTCGAAACAGAACTAAAAAAATTGATGTTAAGTGCGCACGAAAAGCGGCGCACGACTGGTGGTCGTGCGCAATATCGTTGGTGGTCGTGCGCACTGTCCGAGACAGAACTCAAAAAATAGGGTTAAGTGCACACGATCAGCGGCGCACGAACAGTGGTCGTGCGCAATAGAAACAGTGATCGTGCGCAGTGTTCCTGTACAGAATTGTACCGGGAACACCCGTACGACTCCTGTTCCAACACAACCACGAATCCAGCCACTGAAAGTGGCACTTAACAATCCATGAAAACTACTAAAAATGAAGAACATGAAATAACACCAAAAATGGGCCTAGAGGTGCACTTAGCATGGAGTGTCAAATATGAGTGAAAACATGTCTAAAGTGAAGTGCATAGACTAGAAAATCGGCCCAGATGAGTCAATAAATGTGTATATATTTGGGACTCATCACACCCCCAGATTTAACTGTTTGCGCGTCCCGAGCAAACCATCTCTCGCAGACAGGAAAAACATAAGCTGGGGAAGAAATTATCAAGCGGAGTACCATGCGAAGTCGCATGCTCATGTGCGTAGAAATATAGTAGATAAAATTTCTAATTATACATATTAGTTTATAATTTTCTAGGAGCGTAGATATATATTACGTTTACTCAAAAAGTGAATCACGGTGAATCATAAGGTCGTACATAGGAAGAAAGTAATCTGAACGCTGAGGCGAGCATTGCCAAAGATCGGGGCTCGGGACAACTCCATTGAAATCCATCAATGTCGGTGACCATAAGCTTGCCCGTTCGCACACTCTCCACGGCACTGGTATGACTCAAATGCGTGAATCAATAGGACTTTAGGTTTGATATGAGGCTTGGGTTTAGGTGCGGTAAACAAAGATAAACGCGACGGCTCAGACACTAAACCCAAATGAGCTAGCACAGAAAACTATCCTCATCACCACACAAACATGCGGGTACACTACACCCCTAGACTTGGACTTAACAACCTGGGTGCGTGCACCGCCTACTCCCAAACTTATACTTATACAAATGAATTTTTCATTCAAACTCATATCTTTTTCTTTTCTTCTCACTTCTTTTCTCTTTCTCATTAGCTCTTTTCTTTTCTTATCATTTTCAGCAAATAAACAATAAAACACAACCACAACTTCACAAACATATCACCACATCAACAACCCAACTCATGAAAATACTAAACAGCTAAAGCTCAGATTTGGGTGTGCGACTAGGATTGGCTTTTGGGCTTTGGTGCGATAAAAGCAAGGCTGAATCAAAGAACGGGTAGGCACAACTAGGATAACGAGGATATATCGATAGGAAAGGGTGTAAAGGCTCAACCGGGCCAAAATGATGGCCTATATCACATTCACGCAATTGACTAACCGTATACCCATGCTTCAAGAATCGCTTGGGGCAAGTTCAAGCCACCGGGAAAGATAATCCTTCCCCCCGACTCGGGCAATACGAGACTAACGAACGTCTACACACATTCCTATGCTACCGTTTGATTCACGCCGGATTCACCAAATTTTGGAGTAAAGTAAACAATATTTACACTAGTAGAAAAATATAAACTAAAAGCATAAAAAGAAATTGAATCTACACGAATTCCTACGAGACATGAGCACTCGACTAGGAGCACTACAGGAGTCAACATTTTACTCCGCCTCATAATCCTAAGCCAGCACAATGATTTTCCAAATCACACAAAAAGACAAATTCAACTCGCAATGTGCCAACGGCTAAGCGCGCTCAAGTGGGTGCTGTGGTGTGCAATGAAAATAAACAAAACATTTTAAATGAAATCTTCTAGCATGTGGTTGCAACTCGTGCGCAAAGTGGATAACAACGTGCTCTCCCCCAGACTTAATCTCAACATCACATCACAAAAACTGAAAGTTAGGGGGGAGAAGTGTTACCCAATGCTCAGAATTGAGCATACCAGACGATTGGCGTTAAATTCGTGAGCAATCCGCAGCTTCCGCCATCACACAGAAGAAAGCACACCTGCAAACGGCACAACTAAAAGCAGCAAAAATATATAAAAACTAAATTGAAACATGTTAGAAAAACAGAAATCAGCAAATCAGGGTTGTCTCCCAGCAGCGCTTTTATTTTATGTCCTTAAGCTGGACGAAATACCTGTATTATAATTGTTTAAAGGGTGTAGAAATTAAATAAAAAGTGCATGAAAAAGAGAGTTTCACAAAATAAGAGATAAAAAGAAAATCAGCCGTAGGCGCTTTTATGGTGCCCGTCTCCCGTAGCTTGAAGGCAGGAGGTGAAGGATTTAGGGCCAACACTGGTGTCACCCAGTGTTCCCCTAACCTCCGCCCTCTTGCCAAGGAGAGCGGCAGAGCGCGCATCGCGCAGACGCTTCTCTTGTTTAAGTTTAGCGATAGTCGGAGACTGCCAACATTGAATGTTTTCAGATTCTCCCAACTTAGTAGTGGGTGGCGTCACTTCCGTCGCCGCAGTGACGACCGGATCAGCCCAAGAGATGGAACGCTTAACTAGTTTATTACATGATTCAATGCAAGAGAATAATGGGATGTCATCCCGAATCAAGTTCAGCTCAATATGTTTAGGACCGCTGTCCTCCTCCCTCTTGAAATCATAGTCTCTCCGAGGATCTACGTTTTCCTCTCCGCTTGACTGGTACTCTTCCTTTTCTCCTTCAGATGATCCATCAGATGATCCATTATCTTTCTTATCCTCTGCACAACTCAATGATTCATCAAAAATAAAAGGAGGGGGGCAAATGGATGTTTCAGTTATAGTCTTTGGGCAATTGGGCAAAGGTACCTTATTGGGTAGGAGGACACAACCCGCAGAAAAATCAAGGGTGGAACCGCTCTCTTTCAAGAACGGTACACCCAAGATAGGGATGGAGTGATTCTCCCGGGGTCCTAACACTTGAAAATCAGCAACCACCATTGTCCCCTCAACTATAACCTCTACATTTTTAACTTCCCCTTCCGATTGTATGATGTTGCCATTTGCGAGCACAAGATATTTCCGGCCCTCCGTGTTAATTTCAAGTTGCAATTTATCAACGTCTTGCAAAGCAATGACGTTGCGGGAGGAGCCGGAATCACACAAAGCCTTAGTTTCAATTTTATTAATGGAACAGGAGATTACTAACTCACGCGGCTGACCCACTTCCGCATCGCCAAGACACTTCCCTTGGTCTATTGGGTTTTTTTCGGTGTTACTAGGAAGAGTCCCATGCGACCGCTCGGTGAGCACTTGGGCCAATTGGCCCAGCTGTGTTTCCAAGTTCCGCATGGATGCGGTTTGGTTAACCATGTTTGAGTTAGCCGCTTGCATAAATTTTTCCATCATCTCCTCCAAGTTACTCTTTTTGGGAGCTGGGGGACCTTGGTTATATTCCGGGTGAGGTGGCCTTGTTTGGCTCCCGGAGGCGTAGGCATCATTTTGATGCTGCCCCGATGCCCATCGTTGGCCAGATGCGTTGGGGTTCCATGAGAAGTTTGGGTGACTTCTCACTCCCGGATGATATGTGTTATTAAACTGCACCCCCTTAGGTTGATTACCAACAAAATTAACAGATTCAATTAAAGAAAGGTGTGAGAAGTCACCTGATAGATCATTGCCCGAGCATTCATATGCGTGGTGTCCGCCGCCTCCACATCATCCACACGTAATAACAGCAGCCGGTGCGGATGTAGGCGGAAACGAGTCGACCACAAGAGACCATGGGCTCTTCTTGGTGCATTTCTCCCGGCAGTCCAAAATGTGTTGTGGGAGGCGGTGTCTCGTAGAATTCGAAGAGCCTCTTCTGGAGTATGGTTCATTAGAGTACCACCCGCAGCAGCATCGATCATTGCCTGGTAGTTGGGCTCGATCGCGAAGTAGAATGTCTCTACCACGTTCCAAGGTTGGAGCTCGTGGCTCGGACAGCGGCGGAGAAGATCATTAAGGCGCTCCCACGCCTCGGCAAGGGTCTCTTGGTCAGCTTGGCGAAAAGTGGCGATCTCCCGCCGCAGGCTCACAATTTTATCAACAGGGTGGAATTTGGCCAGAAACTTGGATGCGAGAGCATCCCAAGTCGCAGCGGTCCCAGGAGGAATGGAATGGAGCCACACCTTGGCCTTGTCGCGAAGTGAGAAGGGGAACAGTCGCAGCTTGACTGTATCGTCGGGAATCCCAGCGTAGCGGAAAGTTCCGCAGATATCAGAAAACTCTGCCAGGTGCAGGTGCGGATCTTCACTGGCCATCCCGGAAAACTGAGCATTGTTCCGGATGATGTTCAAGATCGCAGGTTTGATCTCAAACTGATTGTTCATAATGTTGGGACCGAACCCAGGATACACACTCCCAGCTGTCGGAGTGGTATAATCTCTCATCGTTTGGGGACGAGGCCTGACTACCTCTTGCTCATCTCCAGGATGGTGCTGCTCCACGTTGGGCACTCTTGGTTCAACGTCATCTGGGTCTACATTATCACCCATTGCCGCCTGTACGGCTGCTGCGCGCCTTCGTGCGCGAGCGGTCCGTTCGATCTCGGGATCAAAGGGTACAAGTTCCCCTGCGGCTTGTCTCTGCATGCACAATCTCAACCAAAAGAAAACAAAACAAAGAAAATCAAAAACAACTACTCTTGTAACAGAAGTTCACAACTTAAAACGTTACACGCCTGAACATTCCCCGGCAACGGCGCCAAAAACTTGATGCGATTAATTCGGCAAGTGCACCGGTCGCGCAAGTAATAAATGTTGGGAATAGGATCCCCGAGTGTCGGTCTATTGAGGAATGCAGGTTGGGTGAACGAATTGCATTGTGTGACAATTGTTACACAAGCGGGAACAAACACAGAAAGTGGGGTTTTGATTTGGTTTCCTACTGTTAACAACAATAAAAGAAATGCGGGTCGAAATCACCGCTTCACAAGGTGAGATGGATGCAACGGCCGCGATGCCGAGCTTCGTGAGGCGGATGGACGGTGCGCATGCAAATGAAGTGATCACTAGTGCGGAGAGTGAGGGTCGCAAACACCTCTTCACAAATCGCCGTTAGCTCTTGCTAACACGAATCGAACACGATGCGTGCGTGAGTGAGTGAGTGGAGGCGAAACGATTCACAAGCAAAAGTTGATGAATAGAGAAGAAACAACCATTGCATTTAAGCTAAACATCAAGATATTCAAGTTTAAATGATTCAAAGAAATACATCAAAAAGGGGAAGAAGAAGACAACCAATGGACGAAGACTAACGGTCGTTCACGGCCTGAATGGTAGTTTGTCAAGCTACCTCCAGACTCGGGCGGACTGTGCTTCCGGCTTTGAGAGACTGTCACGACCTCTCCACGTGCTTCCGTCGTCTTCTACCTCAGGATTGGTATCCTTCTCACTGGACAGAAATGGAGACACCTTGCTTGAGTGCTTGCGGATGGCGGAGAATGCTTCCGGACGATGGAGGAATGATTAGAATGGCCGGAGACAACTTCCCCTCGCGGAGAAGATGAGGTGGAGGTGGCTGGAAGTGGAAAACGGCGGCGTACGGACTGAAAATCGCGCTCCCGGAACCGGGTTATCCCTAATTTGCGGATCAGGACATTATATAGGCGCTGGCGAAAATACTGCGCACGGTCATTGGCGCACGACCAGTGGTCGTGCGCGCTGGAGTTCTGTGATCGTGCGCCTGCCTGGGTGGAGCCTGCAATGTAAGAAATTTATAAAATACCATGTTCGCACGACCAGTGGCGCACGACCGGTGGTCGTGCGCACTATCGTAGGTGGTCGTGCGCACTGTTCGAAACAGAACTCAAAAAATTGATGTTAAGTGCGCACGAACAGCGGCGTACAACCGGTGGTCGTGCGCAATATCGTTGGTGGTCGTGCGCACTGTCCGAGACAGAACTCAAAAAATAGGGTTAAGTGCACACGATCAGCGGCGCACGACCAGTGGTCGTGCGCAATAGAAACAGCGATCGTGCGCAGTGTACCTGTACAGAATTGTACCGGGAACACCCGCACGACTCCTGTTCCAGCACAACCACGAAACCAGCCACTGAAAGTGGCACTTAACAATCCATGAAAACTACTAAAAATGAAGAACATGAAATAACACCAAAAATGGGCCTAGATGTGCACTTAGCATGGAGTGTCAAATATGAGTGAAAACATGTCTAAAGTGAAGTGCATAGACTAGAAAATCGGCCAAGATGAGTCCATAAATGTGTATATATTTGGGACTCATCACCTGTTATATCAAAGCTTTCAACGTGAAGTCTTTTCTTCTACCACATCAAACATTTCTGTATTTCTCTGTAGGGTTCTGTGTGAACCTGAGATTGGTAGGGTTCTTTGTGAGCCTGAGTTTTGGTAAGATCTTGGGATAGATCTGAGTGCCTGGCAGGACTTGCAAAGACTGAGAAATTTGTGGTAAGGTTTGTATAACCTGAGTGTAATATCTTCTGTGTGAAGGGCTAATGTAGGATCCTTTGTGATCTTAATTGTAAGATCTGTTGTATATTGGAAAAGATCTGAGCATTGGAGAACTTGCCTAGTCTAGCACACTGTTAGATAGGTGGGAGGGATAGTGGACTACCTCTAGACACATTGTCTTGTAGGGAACAACTATAAATCTTGTGTTCTTTCTGTGTTGCTTTTGTGTTGTGATAAACAAACTTTAAAGTAGAAAAGAATATTGAAAACACCTAATCCCCCCCTTTAGGTATAGATTATTGATACCCCATATCTTTCAATTGGTATCAGAGCAAGGTTTAGTTCAAAGCCTTAACATCTTAGAACAAGATCTACAAGTTTTTGATTAGGTTGTGATCTTTCAATGGCCTGCGAGCATCATCAAGAGATGAGATCAATGAGGCTGCCCATCTGCACCAAAGTGAACTTTGTCATATGGAAGCAAAGAGTCAAGCTTGTGATGCAAGCACATCAGAATCTGATGACATTGCTAAAGAACCAGTACTCCTCACCAAGCAGTTCAAAAGGAAGATGCCTAGAAGAAGAAGAGACGGCCATAGGACATCCTCCTCAAACTCCAGAAGATCTGGTCAACATGATAAGTCCAAATCCTCAAAGGAGGAAAGGTATGGCTCTAAACTCAATGGATTTGATTTGGCTAACTTAGTTTGTTGTCACTGCAAGAAGACAGGTCACATGATTGTTGAATGCCCCTCCAAGAATAAAGAATCTAAGAAGAGTGATGATTGAAGAAGTCCAAGGGACAAAAAGGAATCTGAGAAAGGATTCATAGCTAAGAAAATCATAACACTTAGTGATTCAGATTCAGATTCATCATAAGCTAAGGAGGAAGCTCTCAATGGCTTCATGAACATAACTGAAGAAATCCAGGATGACAATACTTCTCCTGGGATGGTAGTTATTAGAGCCCCCTTAACTGTCTCTGATTCTGAATCAATGACAGATTCTATGCATGAGAGTAAATGTGGATCTGCTTGAAATAGCATACCCTCAAGATCCCCACATGAGGTTGAATCTGAGCTAGTGTAGCATAATGAAGCCTTGTGGATTGCTTTGAAAAGAAGCAAAAAGCTTCTTAGAGCTCAATCGAAGTAGTTAGCATCCCTGAAATCTGCCCAATCTGAGCTCCAAGAGAGAGCTGAAAAGTTGACTGCTATGAGCAAATAAATGGACAAACCCAAGGATGTCACAAAGCTTAAAAATGCTGAGTTGGGTCAGAAGAACAAGGTTATAAAGGAACTTGAGGAAATGTTATTAGCTGAGAAGAAAATTGTTGTCAACTTCTCAATGCCCAAGATTGTCCTTCATATTATTGATAAATTCACTACACCATTCAGAGGTTGTGTATGATTTGGCATAGAGACGGTGAAGGGCAAGGCATCTGAGGCCCAACCCACTTTCAAGGAGAAGCTGCTGGCATCAAATTTCTCTGACAAGGAATCTTTACAAGGTCATCTGACCAATGTCTGCTCTACTAGAAGCAGTAAACCCTACCACACACAAAGGAGAGCAGGCTTTGGGCCAAGTGTTTTTAAAGTCCCCCTTAAAGAGACTCAAGTGAACTATCCAGGTCCTCATGTCCATGGATTTGCAGCATCGACTCTCAAAAGTAAGGAAAAATGAGTCCCCAATAAGAGTGTTCCAAAAGTGGTGAACCAAAAAGTGGTGAGACCAGCTCAACTACATACTCACCATTGTGAGGTTCATCCAAGGCCTGTTAGGTCAGCAATCTTCACTCCTGCCCACCAACACTTCCAGATGGTGAGGCATAAGAGAAGATACAACATATATGAGTGCTGGTGCTGTGGAAAGATGTTGGGTATTGTGTCCACAATCACCTTGATTTGAAGATGTCCCCTAGTAAACTAAAATGAATTGTATGTGTATTTGATGACTTTTGTTTAGATGTATTATGACAGGTAGTAATGCTAAGTGCACACCAAAGTCAGGTTGCAATGGATCACCAAACACAGTTCTAGACAATGTAATCCTTCATTGTATAGAACAATGTGTTGGTCCATGTGTAATCTCTCTTTTGGAGTACACTTCATTTTCTCATAACTGAAGGTGTTCAAGGTTGAGGTGTGGAGCAGGCTTTCAGAAGAAAAGAAAATTTCTGCTGAGTCAATTCGTCGAGATAACTCGGGTCCTTCCGACGAATCCCGACGAATCCTGACAGAAGACTTTTTGGCTGAGTTATGCAGAATTTTCTGAAGCCAAGTCCATTCGTCGAGATGACTCGGATCATTCCGACGAATCCCGACGAATGCTGACAGAGGTCATTTTGGCTGGGTTGTGAAGAAGTTTCTGAAGCCAAGTCCATTCGTCGAGATGACTCGGGTCATTCCGACGAATCCCGATGAATGCTGACAGAGGTCAATCCTGTCTAGGTTCTGAAGAAAACTCTCAGCTAAGTCAATTCGTCGGATGCTCTCGTGTTCTCCCGACGAATCCCGACGAATGACGGTCAGACGGATTTCAATTTCTCGTTTCGTTTTTGAAATTTAGGGTTAGCCGACATGAACAGTACACGTGTCGCATCTCCCTTCATTGTCGCAAGAGCCGTTGAAGTCCTCCCTATATATAGATCATTATTTTAGGGCAAAATGATGATCTAAAGAATCGATCTAAGACTTTCTTCAGCCGCCAGTTCAGAAAAGAAAAAGCAAAAAAATCTATCTTCTCTTTCTCTTTTGCTGAACAAGTATTCTGAGATTGAACTCTCTCTGCTCAAGAATCTTTCTCTATTTGTGATTAGAGAGTTCTCAGAAGAAGGCCTTTGATCTCTTTGCTGCTCTCCTTATTGAAGATTTTCTCAAGCAAGTCAAAGGGCCTATTCAGATCTGGTTAGCCTAGTCTTCTCTCTTCCACTTCTCTCTAGTGCCAAGCTTTCCTTCAAGGTTGAGAAGAAGACTCAGTTTTCAAGATCTGAAGTTAATCTCTTTAGAGGTTAAGAAGAAGTATTTTGTTTCCATTTCTCTTCTTTTGTAGGAGTTTTTCACTCCGAGATTATTTGTAGGAGTTGTTTACTCCGAGGTGTAGGAGTTGTTATACTCCGAGTTGTAGGAGTTGTTATACTCCGAGTTGTAGGAGTTTTGACTCCGAGGTGTAAGATTTGTTATAATCTGAGATTGGTGAAGTAGCCGAGTCTAGCCTCGTAGTGCTAGATAGGCGAGGCGGGAAAGAGGACTACCCACATCGGGGAACCTCTATAAAATCCTTGTGTCTGTGCTGTGGTTGTTTGTTTGCTTTTCTGTGTTTATTTTTTTAATTCCGCTTAAAGACATAGAATCCACCTATTCACCCCCCTCTAGGTGATTTAGGCCGCAACTAGATACTTTCAATTGGTATCAGAGCCAGGTTGTTCGCTATAAGGCTAACACCTTGAACAAGATCTCCTCATCTAGTTGCTAAAGCAAACATGTCTGGCATGGATAAGACCAAGGATTCCGTCAATCTTCCAGTCTGCACTAAAGAGAATTTTCCTATGTGGAAGGAGAGAGTCAGATTCTTCATGGAGGCTGCTGATCCAAGAATATTTCAGATTGTAGAAGAAGGTCCTCATGTTCCTATGAAACCATCTTCCATAAACTCTACAATTATGGTCGCCAAGAAGATGCTGGAACTCACAAAGGATGAGATTGCACTGGTCTCTCTGGACAAGAAAGCAAAAAATATCATAGCAGGTGCAGTTGATGATTCAATGTTGCAAAATCTGCTTCACTGCAAATCTGCTAAAGAGATGTGGGACTCACTAGTCGTTCTGATGGAAGGGACCGAAGAAGTAAGGGATGACCGAAGATCGTTGCTGAACCAAGAATATGAAGCATTCAAGCAAGATCCAAGAGACTCCATTTCTGACACCTACGAGAAGTTCTTCAAGATCGTAAATGGTCTTAGAAACTATGATAGAGAATTCACGACTGGTGAACTAAATGACAAATTTCTGAGATCCCTGACGAAAGAATGGGATACAAAGGTCATAGCCATCAGAGAATTTGGAAAGCTCGGAACCACGGAGCCCCAAATGTTGTTTGGTAAGCTCCTGTCTCATGAGTTGAAGCTGAATTCCCGCAAAGCTGAAGAAGAGGGGGTCAGAGCCTCTGGAAGGGAGAAGTCCTCTGCCCTAAAAGCTGAAAGCTCAAGAAAGTGCAAAGCTCTCCCACCTGTAAGGAGACCATCTTCTGATGAGGATGAGTCTGATGCCAGCCCATCAGGTTCAGAGATGTCTGATGGAGAATTTTCTCTTCTCTCCAAACAATTCAAAAGACTTCTGAATAAAAGAAAGCAGAAGAGAGGGCAATCCACTACATTCGATCACAGAAGATCAAAACGTGATGGTGATCATCACAAAAAGGACTACAACAATGAAAGGTATAAATCTAAACCGAACAAATTTGTTTCTGCTGACATTATTTGTTATTGCTGCAATAAGCCAGGGCATGTAATAGCCGAGTGCCCGTATAAAAAGAAAGAAGGATCAAGTAAGGAAGAAAAGAGATCATTTAAAGGAAGGAAGAAAGAAAAGAGTCTCCTCGCCAAAAAGGCCAAGACTCTGAGCGACAGCGACTCTGATGCGTCAAGCTCAGATGAAGAAGCCTACTTTGGGCTTATGGCTCATCTAGATGAAGAAGTAGGCGACTCCTCTTATAAGGGGAAGGTAAACTCTCATACCCCTCTATCTGCTTCTGAAGATGAGACTGCATCCGTAGCAAATGAAGGCTACTCCTCGGAGGAGGACTCTAAGTTAATAACTTAGTATGAAGCCCTTGTGAAAGGATTTGACAAGTGCCGCAAGGTTGTCAAATCCAAGTCAAAAGAAATTGAATCTCTCAAGACAGTGGAATTAGCCTTGAGGGAGGAAGTTGAACAATTAACTCCCCTCAAAGATGAAATCCAACTCTTGAAAGACGAACTGAAAAGCTCCACTGAGTTGTTAAAATTAAAGGAGAAAACCATAAGTGAACTAGAAAATAAGTTGAAGGCGGAAAGGAAGCTCGTAGAAAGCTTCTCCAAGCCTAAGACTATTCTTCCATTCATTGATACGTTTTCTGCTCCTGCGAAGGGTAGTGGAATTGGTCATAAGGCTGAAAGTAGTAAGGCTGCTGAGAAGAGAGCTGTGAAGGGAAAGGGAACTGCTAATCAAAGTCAACCTTCATTTAGGAAGGTCATTTTTCCATCAAATCCGTTTGACTTTGATTCATCCTACGGTCATTTTGCTAGGCCAACACATGTTGAACCTAGTAATAGATATCAAGGATGGAGCTTTCCCCGAAACTTTGACAACTCTCCCTTCAAAGCTCCTCATGAAGAAATAACCCTCAAAGATCATGGCCCATTTGTTCACGGATCAGCTCACAAGAAAGCACCGAAAATTAGAACGATTGCACCCAAACCTGTTGAGAAGAAGTTGGAGCCATGTGTGTGCTGTCACCATGAGGCTCCCACTTCTAAGAAGACTTCCTCTATGAAAGTCACTCCTGTTGCACCTCCCGTTCAAAAGGCAAAACAGGAGACAAAGAGAAGGTACAATCGATTCGATTGTTGGTGTTGTGGCAAGATTGGTCACTTTGCCATAGACTGTTGGTTTAATCCGAGAAATGTCTCGACTCCACGGATTAACAATGCAAGAATGACCTCTCGCAATGTTAACATTCCAAGTGGTGGTCATCTAACAAAAAGCCAAGGACCCAAATCGGTTTGGGTTCCTAAGGGCAATTGATTATTGATTGCAGGTATGTCCAAAGGCCAATTCAAATCCAATATGGTACTTGGACAGTGGATGTTCACGACACATGACCGGAACGAGAAGTTTGTTACAAGAGTATACCCCCGTGAAAGATGGTCCAAAAGTTATTTTTGGCGGATCTGATCGGGGAATCACAAAAGGCTACGGTATGATCACTAATGGTACAGTCTCTTTCACAGATGTGGCTTATGTTAAAGGATTACAACATAATCTCATTAGCATAAGTCAACTTTGTGACAAAGGCTATATGGTAGAATTCTACAAGGACAAGTGCTTGATAAAGTCGTCTGATACGTCAGAAACTATTTTAACAGGCACTCGGAGTAGAAATATCTTTTGTTTAAATTTTCTTTGTTTAGACTCTTCTACACCAGTGTGTCTTTTAGCAAAAGATAGTGCATCTCTCTGTGACCAGTGGCACAAGAGACTAGCACATATTAATTTCAAAACAATAAGTATGTTATTCTCTCACAACTTAGTTCGTGATGCTCCAGATGTCAAGTGCATTAAAAAGAGACCTTGTCATGCCTGCCAAATGGGTAAGCAGACTCGGGCTACCTTTAAGAGCATTATTGGCAAAGATTCTACCAGATGCTTATATCTGCTCCATATGGACTTGTTTGGTCCCATGCAAATCCGAAGTTTAGGAGGCAAGTCTTATACGCTGGTTATTGTTGATGATTACTCACGCTTTGCTTGGGTTTTCTTTCTGAAACACAAGTCAGACACCTTTGACTCGTTCACCACATTCGTCAAGCAAATTCAGAATGAACTGGAATGTTCTGTGGTCAAAATCAGAAGTGACCATGGTACAGAATTCAAGTCTGGGGCTATGACCGAATTTTGTGAAAGCCTAGGTATCTTTCATGAGTTTTCCTCTCCTCGTACTCCACAACAAAATGGAGTAGCTGAGAGAAAGAATAGAACACTCATAGAGGCTTGCAGAACAATGTTGAGTGACTCTTCTCTCCCAGAATACTTCTGGGCTGAAGGCATCAACACTGCCTGCCACGTGCAAAACAGAGCACTAATCAACAAGAACCATCATAAGACTCCTTATGAACTCCTGAAGGGCAAGAAGCCAACCTTGTCTTATTTTAGAATCTTTGGCAGTAAATGCTTCGTGCTTAATAACGGGAAATATTACAAAACTAAGTTTAGTGAAAAATGTTTTGAAGGTATTTTCGTAGGATATAGTAGCCATAGTAAGGCATATAGGATTTTCAACAAGAAAACCCTGGTTGTAGAAGAAACTTTTAATGTTATATTTGATGAAACTAGTATGCTTCAAAGCAGTTCTTCTAGTGTTTTTGTTGAAGATGCAGATGCAAGGTTCAAGGACATAAACTTGGAAGAAGCTGTAAAGGAAGATGCTCCAAAGTCTATTGAAGTCAACATTCCATCCGCACATGAGGAAGATGAACCTCAAGAAGATGAAGATGTACCGGAAGTGCAGGAACCCCGTGGAAATCCAAATGCTGGAATGATCCGACACTTAAGGGACCATCCTGCAGAGCAAATTATTGGAGATACCCATGTTGGTGTAAGAACAAGAAGAGGTACAACTAACGAAGTTTTACATTTAAGTTTTCTTTCACAGATTGAGCCAAAGAAGTTTGAAGAAGCAAACTCCGATCCCTCTTGGATCCTTTCTATGCAAGAGGAGCTCAACCAATTCAAAAGATGTAAAGTTTGGAAGTTGGTACCTAGACCCAAAGGACAGAATGTGATTGGAACCAAATGGATTTTCCGGAACAAGCTTGATGAAAAGGGCATCATCACCAAGAACAAATCAAGACTGGTTGCTCAAGGATACAGGCAAGAAGAAGGGATTGACTTTGATCAGACCTTCGCACCCGTAGCAAGACTTGAAGCCATCAGATTATTTCTGGCCTATGCTGCATATAAGGGTTTTAAGGTTTTTTCAGATGGACGTAAAGTCCGCTTTTCTGAATGGAGACCTTAAAGAGGAAGTGTATGTAGCTCAGCCTCCAGGTTTTGTCGATCCTAACTTTCCTGATCATGTATTTTATTTACAAAAAGCCTTGTATGGTCTTAAACAGGCACCCCGAGCCTGGTATGAGACATTGTCTAAGTTTCTTCTTGAGAACAAATTTACAAGAGGAACAATAGACAAGACATTGTTTCTTAGGGAAGTTAAAGGCGAGATTTTGCTGGTGCAAATCTATGTCGACGACATTATCTTTGGCTCTACTGATGACAAACTTTGCAAAAAGTTCTCTAACTTGATGCAAGGTAAGTTTGAAATGAGCAGTATGGGAGAGCTGAAATATTTCTTAGGACTCCAGGTGAACCAATCTGAAGATGGAATCTTCATCTCTCAGACGAAGTTCACTAAAGAGCTTCTTAAGAAATTTGGTATGGAGAGTGCAACCTCAATGAGGACTCCAATGGGCTCAAGTATGTCTCTGGACAAGGATGAGAAAGGGAAACCTTTTGATGAAACCAAGTACAGAAGCATAATTGGATCCTTGCTCTATCTCACTGCTACTAGACCTGATATAATGTTCTCAACATGTGTGTGTGCCAGGTATCAAGTGAACTGCAAGGAATCTCATTATGCCGCTGCAAAGAGGATATTGAGATACCTTAAGGGTACACCAAATCTCGGCTTATGGTACCCAAGAAGCAATGATTTTGAACTAATTGGATTTTCAGACGCTGATTTTGCAGGTAGCAAAGATGATAGAAAGAGCACTTCGGGAACTTGCCAGTTCTTGGGAAAAAGGCTCGTTTCCTGGAGTAGCAAGAAGCAAAATTGCGTTGCAATCTCAACTGCTGAATCGGAGTATATCTCTGCAGGCAGTTGCTGCGCACAACTTTTGTGGATGAAAAATCAGCTTGAGGACTATAATGTAAAGCTCTCAGAAATCCCCATGTTCTGTGACTCCTCAAGTGCTATTGCCATAGCAAATAATCCCGTCTCTCACAGCAGAACGAAGCATATTGAGCTTCGCTATCACTTCATCCGAGAACATGTCGAAAGTAAGGACATAAATTTGTTATATGTTAATACTGACAAACAAATTGCAGATATTTTTACGAAGCCTCTGGACGAAACCAAATTCAATTTCTTCAAAATGGAACTTGGAATGCTCAATAAGGAATCTTGAAGTCGGGACTGTTGAAATTTCACGAAATTGCACGAGACTTCACGTTTTAAACTCAGAAAATTTCATGACTTTTCACGGGTGTTCACGGGACAGTTTTTTTTGGGATATTTATTCCTCTCAAAATTCCTCTTCCGTGGCATAAATTCTCTACAGGTGCGCGCTCTACTTAAAATTTTATATATATATATATATATATATATAAATTAAAAGAAAACATCACGATTTCACGGAAGGATTCGTCTTCTCAAATTCCTCTTCCGTGAAACCCTCCCGACCGTTCGTCTTCTCCGTCGCGATTCCCCTGTTTCTCTTCCTCGACGTCGACGACATCAATGGCGCCCAAAGCTTCCGGTGGCTTGAACTCAGGGGGAGAGTTGGTGAGAGGCGCCTTCCGCTCTGCTTCTGATGAGTTTCGAAATGTCATCATGATGCTTGATGTCGCCGGGCTAAGTTTCATCTTGGAAGAGCCGACCAAAGTCCTGGAACAGGATGTTCTAGAGTTTTATCAAAATGCTAAAATCTCTGGTCAAGGCAAGAAGATCAAAAGCTCTATTTGATCGTGCAAGGTAATTTTAAAGGCTAGAGGTCTCAATCGATCATTGAAGATGCCAGATGTCGAATCTGAAGAGCTGTCTGTTGAAGATACTTTCAGAGCCAGAAGATTTTGTGGTATTCTTGATCAGAGCGCCAAAATCAGAAGAAAATTCATGAATGAAGAAGGTAAGCTTCTGTGTGATATTATTGGCAAAGTTTTTTTATGCAAGGTAGGTTCTCACGACTACATATCTGAAGAGGATTTCAAAATTCACACCGCTATAATTTGTCGAAAAAATCTCAATTTTGGAGAAGTCCTCTTTGAGAAGATTAAAGAAAGTTTTCTTGCTCCTAATTTTGGAAGGATTCTCAGTCTGCTTCTGCATAGTGGTAATCCAGTTTTCTTCAATACTGGAAGAGGTACCCCCATCCACCACACTAAGAAAATCAATTCCTCCATTTTCACCAAATGGGAAAGGGTAATTCCCAAAGGATTAGGGAATGCTGCTGTAAGGGCTCCTTTGAGTGATGATGAGGCCCCTCTCCCTGATGTACTTAGGTCCACTGAAGCAGGGCAATCCTCCAGGGGGAGTGGACTGGATCCAGCTCCTGCACAGGACAGAGATGCACATGTTGAGGGGGAGTTTCCAACCCCAAGAGACATTGGTGCATGCAGTGGTGCTGCAGATGTTGCTCCTCCTAGTGTTGCTGATCTTGTCTTGGAGGATCAAGAGGTTGCTGCTGTGGTTGTTGAGGCTCCTCAGCTGGAAGATTCAAGGAGATCACCTGCCATGGTTGATTCTCAGTCTGAAGATCATGAAATATTGCCAGACACTCCTCCTGAGCAATCTGTTTCTGGGGAGCAGGGCAGCCTTGGTGCCATGCTGAGGTTGGCTAAGGAGATGTCTCTTCTTGAAGGGGAGAAAGACCAGGAAGATCCCTTCATGGCTGAATCTGTTCCTTCTGAGGTCCTTCCTCCTCTGCTGCTTTTGCCTCCTCCAGAGATTGTTGTGGCTAGGAGCACCTCTCCAAGAGCAACTGTGCTTGACAGCTTAGCACAGTCCTCAAGTTTTGTAGCTGAAAAGCTTTCTCTTGAAGAGGGTGAGACTGGTGATAGCTCTCACTCTTCTTTGCTGAAGTCCATTGCTGGGATGCTACAGGGTCAGACTGATCACTTTGATTAATCTATCAAGCAAGTGTATAAGAAGATTGACTCCGTTGATAGTTCTTTGAGGCAAGACATGGCTGAGATCAAGCATGATATGGGCAGATTCAAGACTGATCAAGAAGCCTGGATGCTATCTGCTGGGAAAGCTTTGGATCACACAAATAAGGCTGTTGGGCATGCTCTCCAAAATCTGCATCAGGTCAGTGAAGATGTGTTGCACCTGACTTCTGCTATTTCTTCTCTCAGCTCTGCTCATGATCAAGGAATTTCATACTTGGATGATCAAGTTGAAAATCAGCTGAAAAGGTTATATACCCTCCTACATGAAGATGTCATAAAGGGGGAGGAAAGTGTGGTCTCCAGGTTAGAAGGCTCTGCAAGCAAATTGGATGAGTTGAATGAAAATGTAACTTCTCAAATGCAAGATCTCAAGGAAAACATCTTACAGAATGTCAAGGATGTAAATTGGTATACTCATGAAGCCCAAAGCTGGCTGTTCAAGCAAGTGGCTGAAATGCTGGGGTTTGCTGTTGTTGACAAAGGGTCAAGTGTTCCCTCCTCAAGTGCTCCAGGTCCTAGGGCTCCTAGTTTCTCTCCACATTCTGCTGAGGACTCTGTGTTTGCTGATGAAGTCTTCCCGGCTTCATCTTATCAGGATATGTGGGATGATCCAGCTCTTGTTCAAGATCCTGACAGCCCCCATTTTGCTGATCCCTCTGAGAAGTCTTTAAAAAGGAAGCTTTTTGATGATAAGCCTCCTGCTAAGAAGTCTAATCCATTTAAGAAGGTCAGAGAGTTCTATGATAGGCCTCCTCCTAGAAACTTCCAAGAAAGCTGGAGCCCTATCTCCAAAAGTATTATTCTCTCTACTTTTGATAAAGTCAGCAATCAGAATGAAAAGGTCAGTGACTTCTACAGCTCAAAAGAATGGAGCAAGTTTGAGAAAAGAACAACTGAAAGAAGAATTCACTTCAAGAATGGTGGATCTAAAGAGTCTGCTCCTGACAAATACTGGCCTAAGCCAAAGGCATTTTTTGAAAGAATGGATTCAGAACTGAAGAAGAAAACTGAGGCAGTGGACAGAATGGCTGCAAAGATGAAAGGCAAAGGTCATGAATAAGCTGGGCTTTTCTGGAATCATGATGTTTTCTTTGCTTATATATATATACACTTTTCTTAAACATTTAGTCCTATCTGCTCTTCATTATATATATTACTGCCTGGGTTCTGCCTTCTTATTTAATATTCTTTCTGTGCAATTCAAGTTAGTGCCTAGGGTTATGACATCTTCAAATAGGGGGAGATTGTTGGGTATTGTGTCCACAATCACCTTGATTTGAAGATGTCCCCTAGTAAACTAAAATGAATTGTATGTGTATTTGATGACTTTTGTTTAGATGTGTTATGACAGGTAGTAATGCTAAGTGCACACCAAAGTCAGGTTGCAATGGATCACCAAACACAGTTCTAGACAATGTAATCCTTCATTGTATAGAACAATGTGTTGGTCCATGTGTAATCTCTCTTTTGGAGTACACTTCATTTTCTCATAACTGAAGGTGTTCAAGGTTGAGGTGTGGAGCAGGCTTTCAGAAGAAAAGAAAATTTCTGCTGAGTCAATTCGTCGAGATAACTCGGGTCCTTCCGACGAATCCCGACGAATCCTGACAGAAGACTTTTTGGCTGAGTTATGCAGAATTTTCTGAAGCCAAGTCCATTCGTCGAGATGACTCGGATCATTCCGACGAATCCCCACGAATGCTGACAGAGGTCATTTTGGCTGGGTTGTGAAGAAGTTTCTGAAGCCAAGTCCATTCGTCGAGATGACTCGGGTCATTCCGACGAATCCCGACGAATGCTGACAGAGGTCAATCCTGTCTAGGTTCTGAAGAAAACTCTCAGCTAAGTCAATTTGTCGGATGCTCTCGTGTTCTCCCGACGAATCCCAACGAATGACGGTCAGACGGATTTCAATTTCTCGTTTCGTTTTTGAAATTTAGGGTTAGCCGACATGAACAGTACACGTGTCGCATCTCCCTTCATTGTCGCAAGAGCCGTTGAAGTCCTCCCTATATATAGATCATTATTTTAGGGCAAAATGATGATCTAAAGAATCGATCTAAGACTTTCTTCAGCCGCCAGTTCAGAAAAGAAAAAGCAAAAAAATCTATCTTCTCTTTCTCTTTTGCTGAACAAGTATTCTGAGATTGAACTCTCTCTGCTCAAGAATCTTTCTCTATTTGTGATTAGAGAGTTCTCAGAAGAAGGCCTTTGATCTCTTTGCTGCTCTCCTTATTGAAGATTTTCTCAAGCAAGTCAAAGGGCCTATTCAGATCTGGTTAGCCTAGTCTTCTCTCTTCCACTTCTCTCTAGTGCCAAGCTTTCCTTCAAGGTTGAGAAGAAGACTCAGTTTTCAAGATCTGAAGTTAATCTCTTTAGAGGTTAAGAAGAAGTATTTTGTTTCCATTTCTCTTCTTTTGTAGGAGTTTTTCACTCCGAGATTATTTGTAGGAGTTGTTTACTCCGAGGTGTAGGAGTTGTTATACTCCGAGTTGTAGGAGTTGTTATACTCCGAGTTGTAGGAGTTTTGACTCCGAGGTGTAAGATTTGTTATAATCTGAGATTGGTGAAGTAGCCGAGTCTAGCCTCGTAGTGCTAGATAGGCGAGGCGGGAAAGAGGACTACCCACATCGGGGAACCTCTATAAAATCCTTGTGTCTGTGCTGTGGTTGTTTGTTTGCTTTTCTGTGTTTATTTTTTTAATTCCGCTTAAAGACATAGAATCCACCTATTCACCCCCCTCTAGGTGATTTAGGCCGCAACTAGATACTTTCAAAAGATTGGTCATTTTGCCCTGGAATGCTGGTTCAATCCAACAGTGCCTAATGCAAGAAGAGTGCATACAACTCAGAGGTGTAATATTTCAAGTTATTCCCCTAACATAAACCTAGGACCCAAATCCAAGTAATCCTTTTTGCAGGTATGTCCAAATGCCAACCCTTTTGGTATTTGGACAATAATTGCTCCAGGCAATAGGCTGGAAAATATAAGTATTCAAGAAAACTCAATCCAAAGAGAATAGACCAATAATGATACTTGGGGTTTCAAACAAACTGATGTCATTAAAATCCTAGCACACCTCCCACAAGAAGCTCAACCATCTCTTGCTTATATTGAGGGGAAGCTTCTAAGAGAAGATACAACTGTGGTGGAAAATGATCTAGCTCTTCAAAATGAGATGAAGAAGAATTTGAGCAGCCCTCTCAAATCCCTGCAACATTGGAGGGGGAGTCCACTGATCCACTCACTGTGTAGACCTTACTTCCAAGGATAGAATATGGGCACCATGTTCCAACCATCATAGTCCCTACTTTCCCATCACCATGCTTGAGAAGTAGGCAAGTCAGAAAAAGCAAAAGACATCATGTTTCCACTAAAAACAAGAAGCCAAAAATGAAGAGAACGAAGTAAAGAATAATCAAAACTTTGAAAAATGGAGCCCTTGCTCAAGAAAATATCAAACTGGTATTTCTATATCAGAGATGTGAAGGAGAAGATCTAAGTAGCACTATCCCCAAGAATCCTTCAAGAAGTGCTGATAAACTTCTCAAGTTGGACAAGTATCAGATGAGTATTTGAACGACATAGCTAGATGAATTATCAGTGATACAAAACGAAAAGTCTCGATGACAAAATCTGCATCTTGACGATATTGGTGGGGTCTGGACGACATGGCTGAAGTAATTTCGACGACACTATCAACGACAAAAATACACATCGTCGAAATACAACACAGATACTTAATGCAATATAGGACCATTAATCAGAGCCGTCTGATGGATTTTTAATTTATTAACCAGGACAAAAAGGTACGCGCCTCTTCATCTACTTCTACTATAAATAGAGTGAATGCTTAGGACAAAAATTACAATTTCATTTGCCTAAGTCATTTCCTCGACAAACCTCTGTTCCATCTCCGACAATCGCTAGATTCTCGATATTATGCTTCAATGGCTCCCAAGAAGGAAGAAACCACAGTCATCTCAGGCTGTGAGCTTCTGAGAGGAGGATTCAACTCCTGTTTCGAAGAGATTAGGTCAGTAATCATATTGGTGGAATTGACTGGGTTGGAATATCTTCTATGCGACCTTGTGCTCTCATGAACATTGAGCTCCAGGAAATCTTTGATGGAGCTAGAATCAATAGTTCAGGGACCATCCTAAAGTCTGCAGTGGCCAGAAAGAAAATCAAAATGTCCGCCAAGAGCTTAGGAAAAGCTTTTAGGATTCCAAGACTGGAGAAAGAAGTTGAAGAGGAAGATTTGACTGTTGAAGATCTATCTGTTGGATATGCCTAGTTTGGGCACAACGACAAGACCTATGGGTCCATTAAAAAGGCAGAATTCAATCAGAAGGGAAAGCTCCTTATAGACATTGTAGGGAAAGTACTGATGTGCAAGCCAGGTTCCCATGATAGGATTTCCAAAGAAATGTTTGAGGCAATGTGCAGGATCATTGTTTCAAAGAAGACAGACTGGAGAGAGTTCTTATTCCAAAGGATCAAGAACACCATGAAGACCCCATTCATTTGGAAGAATCCTATCTATCTTCCTCCTGAATAGCCTTGGGGATGTGGTGAAGAGAAACATAGGAGCAACTCTACTCTATTCAAAGAGGCTAGATTCAAAAATGTTGAATGGATGGGAGAGAGTTATTTCCAAAATCCCTAAGATTACCCAAGCTGCAACTAAAGAAAATAAAAATAAAGCTGTGATAGTTGATGACTCAGAGGAGGTAGGGTCCTCTAGCAGTTATGAGGAAGAAGGAGCTCCATCTCTACCAAACCCTTCTTTGATAGAGGGGGAGGTAGCTCAAAATCAAATGATCCCAGAAGATATTAGTGAACCTGCTAACACAGAGGTAATTTAAGAATGAAGAAGCCCCATTCTGGGTAGTGGTCCAGTTGAGGAGGAGTTCCTGTTTGGAAGCTCAGCCCAAAACACTAAGAGAGTTGAGGGGGAGACCCATCTCGGGTGCTCTACCCTGGAGGATCAAGCTAATGGATTTGCAACTGACAAAGCAGTCCAGGAGAAGGATGCTCTAGAGTTTGAAAATGAAGACAATGTGTTAGAGAAGGATGGAAGTTCTGATCCCCAGACTGGGCTTGACTTAGTTCTGATCAAAGGCGAGCAAGTGCTAGTAGAAGAAGATGATCAGATGCAAGTAAACTATCCTGACCTTCTGCCTCAAGATAGTGCTCCTGAAGCTTCTCCAGAAGAAAATGAAGCTCCTGAGGTGAATGTAGTTTGACCATCTACTGATCACACAGGCTCCCTATTCCGTATGATCTCAGCCTTGCTGACTGTTCAAAGGGAAAACATAGAAAGGTGCATTCTACAGACTGTAGATGGCCTAAGACATGAAATGAAGGCTGAGCTGCAAAATGTGAAGGATGATATACATCATCTCAACACTCAACAAACTCATTTCTTTCATTTAGTAGCTCCAGCCATGGAACATAATGGTGAGGATGTCAACAAGGTTGGACATCAGTCTCATCAACTCATCCAAAATCAAGGCATTATGAAAAGGAATACTGAGCAAGCTCTTCTATAAATAGCGGGGGTTCATGAATTCAGATAGAGATCAAATTCTGAATAGAATGGAAGTGAATACTCAGAACTTAGATTAACATCTATTAGAGGTCAAAAATACCTTGGATGAGGCTGAACAACATCTACGTGAGAGGAAATATTTAGTACAACTAGCTCTTAATGATCACATAGTTGAAGAATTCCTAAAGGGGGAGAAGGCAGTAAAAAAATACTGGCTCAAATCAAGCCATATGGACTGTCAATCAAATTAAACAAGCTTTACAGAAGCATTCCTCAGCCTTTGAGTTAGCAGAACCATCTGAGAGCACTGCATCCGAGATTTATGGCATAGATGTTGGAGAATCTTCCAGCTCCAGAAAAAGGAAAATGGTTCAGAGCAGGAGGTACAGGCAAAAGAGGCTTGGGGAAATTGAGCAGGATCCACAGTCATACAAGTGGAGTCCTAACTCTAGGACACTGATCTCATAAGCCTGGATGGAGTTTGGATACCCTCAGGATGGGACAGAAAGAGTCTACTATTCTACTGATGGGAATCTGCACTTAACTCAAATGGAGAAAAGGAGAAATCATAAACTAGCCTTCCCTCATGGTCCTCCTCCTTCTCCAGAGAAGATTACAAAACCAATCAGCCTCTATGAAAGGCAGAGGAGAAAAGGAAAGGGAAGCAGCAGCAGGACATGAAGATCATAGAATGTGTTGTCTAAAACATGACATGGTCAAATGACTGAAATATTTTTGTTTTAAAACATTCTCTATTTAAATCATATTGATAGATGAATCATATAATACTTGTTGACTATCTTCAAATTGTGATTTTATTTATCCTTTGACATTTATCATTGAAGTGAGTTATGAATTCTTCAAATAGGGTGAGATTGTTGGGAACTGTGCAGAACAATGTTCATTTTTTTAAGAAGTGCTCAGATCAATGATAAATGCACTATGTATTTGATGGTATATTTTATTCATGACTGCAGAAGATAAACCATATGTCAAGTAATTCTCTAAGTCTAAAATCATCAAGGACTGGATATATCGTTGAGATAATATACATATCATTGAAAAGCATCAAAGCTACATCACTAGTATCAAGACTATAAAAGTAATAAAAAATCACTAAGTAAAATTTTGTCTCAAGACTCAGCAGATGAATTGTTGAGAAAGGTATCATATCGTCGAGTCAGTTTTGACGATATCGTCTTGAAGAAAACTTATCGTTGATAAATCTAAGTTCAAATGTCTCGACGATATTGCCTTGAAGAAAACAAATAGTCTTGAAGGTTGAAGAAAGTTGATCGTTGATAAAGCAAAGTTCATAGGTCTCGACGATATCGTCTTGAAGAAGAGGTGTAGTATTGAAGATTAATAACCTAACTCATTAAGTCATGAAGAAAGGTTCATGAAGACAAACATCAGTTTGAAGACCTTACATCATTTAGAAGATCAAGACGATATCGTCTTGAAGAAAGACTGTCAGCTTGAAGAATAAGTCTAATTCATATGAAAAGAAATATCTCGATGATCTCGTCGAGAAGAAGTAATATCGTTGAGATATCTCCCGTCTTAAAGAAAACATATTGCCTTGAAGATTGAAGATATATTGTATATAAGGAAACATCTCAACGATATCGTTTAGAAGAAGCAATCTCATTGAGATATCAAGTAAAGTATTATAGAATAAAGTATGTCGACGATATCGTCGTGAAGAATATCTGTTATTTACATTGATCAAGACGATATCAGCTTGAAGGAATCTTATTGTCTTGACATTTGCAGAACTGCATTTAATGCGTCGATTTTCTTGGAAATTGATATTCAGGGAATGTGCACAGCACCTATCTTGTTCACCAATCGAGGAGTAATAATTAATATATTCTATACATAATATAGCCGTTGCATAGTAATTAATGAAGAAAATTATTATTTCTATATTCTGCAAGTTCCAAGAACGGCAAGACATTTATGTTAATTTATTCTGTCGTTTCTTTCAAATATTCTATCAGGCAGTTTATGGAAGAATTATGTAAGGGCTTTTATGTAAAGTTACAGAAGTATATACAAGAAAAGAAATTGTCGATTTGATATACACATGACTTCCTTACAACATACTGAATCTGATAAAGAAAAGAAAGTTAGAGCACAAGCAGAAAATCTTCATCACTTGGCTGAGAAGACATGAAAGAATCTTCCTCCTGTATAAGAAGTGCATCTATCAACTAAGGAGATGATTCAAAAGAAAGGCTCAGTAATCCGCAAGATCATTGTGCTTAAATCTGCAAGAAAAAGAAGGGACCTGTTATATCAAAGATTTCAACGTGAAGTCTTTTCTTCTACCACATCAAACATTTCTGTATTTCTCTGTAGGGTTCTGTGTGAACCTGAGATTGGTAGGGTTCTGTGTGAGCCTGAGTTTTGGTATGATCTTGGTACAGATCTATGTGCCAGGTAGGACTTGTAAAGTCTGAGAAATTTGTGGTAAGGTTTGTATAACCTCAGTGTAAGCTATTCTGTGTGATGGGTTGAGGTAGGATCCTTTGTGATCTGATTTGTAAGATCTGCTGTATAGTGGAAAAAATCTGAGCTTTGGAGAAGTTACCTAGTCTAGCACACTGCTACATAGGTGGGAGGGACAGTGGAGTACCTCTAGACACAATGTCTTGTAGGGAACCAATATAAATCTTGTGTGCTATCTATGTTGTTTTCGTGTTGTGATAGATAAACTTTAAAGTAGCAAAGAATATTGAAAACACCTAATCACCCCCTCTAACTGTAGATTATTGACAACCCATATCTTTCAATTGGTATCATAGTGAGGTTTATTTCAAAGGCTTAACAACTTAGAACAAGATCTACAAGTTTTTGATTGGGTTATTGTCTTTCAATGGCCTGTGAGCATCATCAAGAGATGAGATCAATGAGGTTTCCCATCTGTACCCAAAAGAACTTTGCCATATGGAAGCAAAGAGTCAAGTTGTTCTTGGAAGCATCAGACCCTAGATTATTCATGATTGTTGAAGATGGACCCTATGTCCCCATGACTGGTTCAATGACTCTAACAACTCCTTCAATCCCTAAAACATAGTCACAGTTTACCAAGGAAGATGTAGATCTGATAACTATGGATAAGAGAGCAAAACACATACTTGAAAATGCAATTGATGATTCTACATCTCAAAACATATGTCATTGCAAAACAACAAAAGAAATGTGGGATTCCTTGGAGGTCAACATGGAGGGAACTGAAAAAAAAAAATTCAAAGGGGAACACCAGAGAAAGGCCCATGGCTCTTTAGGGTGAAAGCTTGAGGAGTACCAAGGACAAGATTCCTATATATAGTTCAGAATATCTCTGAAGACAATGAAGATTCTGATGCAAGCACATCAGAATCTGATGACATTGCTAAAGAACTATTACTCATCACCAAGCAGTTCAAAAGGAAGATGCCTAGACGAAGAAGAGATAGCCAAAGGACATCCTCCTCAAACTCTAGAAGATCTTGTCAACATGATAAGTCCAAATCCTTAAAGGAGGAAAGGTATGGCTCTAAACTCAATGAATTTGATTTGGCTAACTTATTTTGTTGTCACTGCAAGAAGACAGGTCACATGATTGTTGACTGCCCCTCCAAGAAGAAAGAATCTAAGAAGAGTGATGATTGACGAAGTCCAAGGGGAAAAAAGGAATCTGAGAAAGGATTCATAGCTAAGAAAATCAGAACACTTAGTGAATCACATTCAAATTCATCATAAGCTAAGGAGGAAGCTCTCATTGGCTTCATGGCCATTACTGAAGAAATTCAGGATGACACCACTTCTCTTGGGAAGGTATTTATTAGAGCCCCTCATCTATCTCTGATTCTGAATCAATGACAGATTCTATGCATGAGAGTAAGTGTGGATCTGCTTGCAATAACATACCCTCAAGATCCCCACATGAGGTTGAATCTGAGATAATATAGCATAATGAAGCCTTGTGGATTGCTTTGAAAAGAAGCAAAAAGCTTCATTGAGCTCAATCTAAAGAGTTAGCATCCCTGAAATCTGCCCAATCTGAGCTCCAAGAGACAGCTGAAAAGCTGACTGCTATGAGCAGATAAAATGACAAACTCAAGGATGTCACAAAGCTTAAAAATGCTGAGTCTGGTCAGAAGAACAAGGTTATCAACGACCTTGTAGAAATGTTATTAGATGAGAAGAAAATTGTTGCCATCTTCTCAATGCCCAAGACTGACCTTCCCATTATTGATAAATTCTCTGCACCGTTCAGAGGTGGTGCAAGATTTGGCAATGATACAGTCAAGGGAAAGGCATATGAGGCCCAACCCTCTTTTAAGGAGAAGCTGCTGGCATCAAATATCTCTGACCAGGAATCTTCACATGGTCATCTGACCAATGCCTGCTCTACTAGAAGCAATAAACCCTAAAACACACATAAGAGAGCAGGCTTTGGGCCAAGTGTTTTTACAGCACCCCTTGAAGAGACTCATGTGAACTATCCAGGTCCTCATGCCCATGGATCTGCATCATCAAGTCTCAAAAGTAAGGGAATGGAAGTCCCCACTAAGCCTGTTCCCAAAGTGGTGAACCAAAAAGTGGTGAAACAATCTCAACTACATACTCACCATTGTGAGGTTCATCCAAGGCCTGTTAGGTCATCTATCTTCACTCCTGCCCACCAACACTTCTAGATGGTGAGGCACAAGAGAAGATACAACAGGTATGAGTGCTGGTGCTATGGAAAGATTGGTCATTTTCCCTGGAGTGTTCGTTCAATCCAACAGTGCCTAATGCAAGAAGAGTGCAGACCACTCAGAGGTGTAATATTTCAGGTTATTTTCCTTACATAAACCTAGGACCCAGACCCAATTGGGTGCCTAAGGATAAGTAATCCTTTTTGCAGGTATGTCCAAATGCCAACCCTTTTGGTATTTGGTCAATAATTATTCTAGGCACAAGGCTGGAATAAATAAGTATTCAAGAAAACTCAATCCAAAGTGAATAGACCAATATTTATACTTGGGGTTTCAAACAAACTGAAGCCACTAACATCCCAGCACACCTCCCACAAGAAGCTTAACCCTCTCTAGCTTATATTGAGGGGGAGCTTCTAAGAGAAGATACAACTGTGATGGAAAATGATCCAGCTCTTAAAAATGAGATGAAGAAGAATTTGAGCAGCCCTCTCAAATCCCTCCAACAATGGAGGGGGAGTCCACTGCTCCACTCACTATTCAGACCTCACTTCCAAGAATAGAAGATTAGCACCATGTTCCAACCATCATAATCCCTACTCTCTCATCACCATGCTTGAGAAGTAGGCAAGTCAGAAAAAGCAAAAGACATCATGTTGCCACTGATGAACAAGAAGCCAAAAATGAAGAAAATGAAGTAAAGAAGAATCCAAACCTTGAAAAATGGAGCCCTTGCTCAAGAAATTATCAAACTGGTATTTCTATATAAGATATGCGAAGATCTACGTAGCAATATCCCCAAGAATCCTTCAAGAAGTGCTGATAAACTTCTCAAGTTGGCAAGTATCATATAAGTATTTCAATGACATAGATGAATTCTCAGCGATACAAAACAAACAGTCTGGATGACAAAATCTACATCTCGACTGTTGGTGCCAAAAATGGTACCAACTCCACACTCGCTCGAGCTGAAGGATGGGGGGTGAAACTGTTGGGTGGCCGGTTACTTTGAGCTGGAGGAAAGACTATTTTATTGATATAAAGCTTGAGTTACAGCTGAGGTTACAACAAGAAAGAATGAAAGAAACAACATAAAACATGAAGAAAAAGGGGCCTGAAGGGAGATCGGAGAGGTCTCAGCGGTCACTCAAAGTTGAGACCGCTCAAACCACTGGCTGGGACTGGAAGCTCTCCAAAAGTCCAGAAACTGGTACCCCTACCCCTCTATTTATAGACGTAGGGGTCTGCCCGAACGGGCAGATCTGGAAGTAACGGGCTGCCCGGAACTGCTGAGATCATCCGGTTGTACTGAGATCGTCTGCTGAGACCGCTGAGATCGTCCGGTTGTGCTGAGATCGTCCGGTTGTGCTGAGATCGTCTGCTGAGACCGCTGAGATCGTCCGATTGTGCTGAGATCTTCTGCTGAGACCGCTGTGATCGTCTGGACTAAACCTGCTTACCTGAACAGACCACATAAAACAGAGTCAGCATAGGACTAAGATCCTCCGGAGTGAGATCGCCCGGGAGGGGCGATCTCCCTCTGCGAGGTCGCCCGGAAGGGGCGACCTTCCCTGCTGCGAGATCGCCCGGGAGGGGCGATCTCCCTGCGAGATCGCCCAGGAGGGGCGATCTCTCCTCTGCGAGATCGCCCGGGAGGGGCGATCTCCCTCTGCGAGGTCGCCCGGAAGGGGCGACCTTCCCTGCTGCGAGATCGCCCGGGAGGGGCGATCTCCCTGCGAGATCGCTTAGGAGGGGCGATCTCTCCTCTGCGAGATCGCCCGGGAGGGGCGATCTCTCCTCTGCGAGATCGCCCGGGAGGGGCGATCTCCCTCTGCGAGGTCGCCCGGAAGGGGCGACCTTCCCTGCTGCGAGATCGCCCGGGAGGGGCGATCTCCCTGCGAGATCGCCCAGGAGGGGTGATCTCTCCTCTGCGAGATCGCCCGGGAGGGGCGATCTCCCTCTGCGAGGTCGCCCGGAAGGGGAGACCTTCCCTGCTGCGAGATCGCCCGGGAGGGGCGATCTCCCTGCGAGATCGCCCAGGATGGGCAATCTCTCCTCTGCGAGATCGCCCGGGAGGGGCGATCTCCCTCTGCGAGGTCGCCCGGAAGGGGCGACCTTCCCTGCTGCGAGATCGCCCGGGAGGGGCGATCTCCCTGCGAGATCGTCCAGGAGGGGCGATCTCTCCTCTGCGAGATCGCCCGGGAGGGGCGATCTCCCTCTGCGAGGTCGCCCGGAAGGGGCGACCTCCCCTTTGCGAGACCGCCTGGGCTCGACGAGATCACCCCCCGGAGGAGCGAGATCGGCCCGGATCTCCGAAAATACCGCAATACCTGAAAAGGTTAGCTCGGAGGGGATCGCCGATTTCTGGGTAAAACATCGACGATATTGGTGGAGTCTCGACAACATGGCTGAAGTAATTTTGACGACACTATCGACGATAAAAATACACATCGTCGAAATACAACACAGATACTTAATGCAATATTGGATTGTAAATCAGAGCCATCTGATGGATTTTTAATCTATTAACCAGGACACAAAGGTACGCACATATTGATCTACTTCTACTATAAATAGAGTGAATGCTTAGGACAAAAAATACGCTTTCATTTGGCCTAAGTCATTTCCATGATAAACCTCCATTCCATCTCTGACAATCGCTCGATTCTCAAATTTCTGCTTCAATGGCTCCCAAGAAGTAAGAAACCGAAGTCATCTCCAGCTGTGAGCTTCTGAGAGAAGGATTCAACTCCTGTTCTGAAGTGATTAGGTTAGTAATTGTATTGGTGGAATCGGCAGGGTTGTAATATCTGCTCTGCGAACCCTGTGTTCTCATGAACATTGAGCTCCATGAATTCTTTCATGTAGATAGAATCAATAGTTCAGGGACCATGCTAAAGTCTTCAGTGGCCGGAAATAAAATCAAAATGTCCGCCAAGAGCTTAGGAAAAGCTTTGAGGATTCCAAGACTGGGAAAGAAGTTGAATAGGATGATCTGACTGTTGAAGATCTATCTGTTGGATATGCCTGGTGTGGGCACATCGGCAAGACCTATGGGTTCATTAAAAAGGCAGAATTTAACCAGAAGGGAAAATTCCTTGTAGTCATTGTAGGGAAAGTACTGTTGTGCAAGCCTGGTTCCCATGATAGAATTTCCAAATAAATGTTTAAGGAAATGTGCAGGATCATTGTTTCAAAGAAGACAGACTGGAGAATGATTTTATTCCAAAGAATCAAGAACACCCTGAAGACCCCTTCATTGGAAAGAATCCTATCTATCTTCCTCCTGAATACCCTTGGGGATGTGGTGAAGAGAAACATAGGAGCACCTCTACACTGTTCAAAGAGGCTAGATTCAAAAATGCTGGATAGAAGGGAGTGAGTTATTTCCAAAATCCCTAAGATTACCCAAGCTGCGACAAAAGAAAAGAAAAAGAAAGCTGTGATAGTTGATGACTCAGAGGAGGTAGGGTCATCTAGCAGTTATGAGGTTGAAGGAGCCCCAACTCTACCAAACCCTGCTTTGACAGAGTGGGAGGTAGCTCTAAATCAAATGATCCTAGAAGATATAAGTGTACCTACAAACACAGAGGTAATTGAAGAAAGTAGAAGCCCCATTCTGGGCAATGGTCCAATTGAGGTGGAGTTCCTGTTTGGAAGCTCATCCCAAAACACTGAGAGAGTTGAGGGGGAGACCCATCTGTGGTGCTCTACCCTAGAGGATCAAGCTGAAGGAACTGCAACTGAGAAAGTAGTCCAGAAGAAGGAAGCTCTAGAGAAGGAAAATGAAGAGAATGTGATAGATAATGATGGAAGACCTAATCCCCAGACTGGGCTTGACCTAGTTCTGATCAAAGGCAAGCAAGTGTTGGTAGAAGAAGATGTGTAGATGTAGGTAAACTCTCCTGATCTTTTGGCTCAAGATAGTGCTCCTGAAGGTTCTCTAGAAGAAAATGAAGCTCCTGTGGCGAATGTAGCTAGACCATCTACTGATCACTATGGCTCCCAGTTCCATATGATCTCAGCCTTGTTGATTGTACAAAGGGAAAAGATAGAAAGGTTCATTCTACAGACTGTAGATGACCTAAGGCAAGAAATGAAGGCTGAGCTACAAACTTTGAAGTATGATATATATGTTGGGTTTTCTACAACCATACATCATATGTAGGCGCAGCGGAAATAAAGAGAACAACTCAAAAGAGTTTGGATCGGACCATGAACATTGAATCAAGAAGTTAATCAAAACTACTAGGTATGAAAATTACCTTTGCGGGATTGGATCAAATCCAACCTAGATGCTCCAAGATAAATCCGAAATCTGCTTTGAGTTCTTCAAGGATCGAAATAGATCGATCCCTCTACAGAAGTCCACACAAGCGATGAAGAACCCTAGCTCCTTGTCGCACAAGAACTAGGTCGGAGAAGGAAGCTCCCAACGTCCTCACAGACTGCTAGGTCCGATCCAAAGGAGGCGGCGACCGGCGACGGCGACTAGCGGCGGTGGAACGTCGATCGGCGGACAGAACGAGAACAGCCGGAACACTTCCGTCGTTTCTCTCTCGCGAAAAGGATCGAACCAAAAAAACATCTTTAACGAAGCCCTAATCACGACCTTTTATACGCAAGGCATAAAATCAACTATCCGCAGACCAGAGGGAAAAAACAGAAAATCTATCCAGATTTACATTCGCCTAATTTGACTAATGATATTCGCCGAATTCAACTAATGACATTCGCCGAATTCGACTAATCATTCGGCTATATAAATTCGGCGAAACCATTTCGTCAAACTGACCGGATTCGGCTAAACCCTTTAGTCGAATCTGTAATAAATTCGATTAATCATATTAGCCGAATTTCATTAGTCGAATCAACATAATTCGGTTAATCACATTAGCCGAATTTGACATAATTCGGTTAAACCCTTTAGCCGAATTTGTCATGAATGAATCCATTCGTTTAAACCCTTTAAACGATTTCCCGTTGAGACATTCTCAACTTAATTCCAAGCAGTCACAGGATTGGTCCTCCACTCATATCCAATATGAGTAAGGCCAACACAATCATTTCTCCAATTTCTCCAAACGCTTTTATGTGCGACCCTATAGGCTCATATTGCGTTGGCAGTAAGACTAACTGTTGATTGCTTTGAGATCACCTCAGAAACTCCAACAATATATCATCTCAACACTCGACAAACTCATTTATTTCATTTAGCAGCTCCAGCCATGGAACATATTGGTGACGAGATCAACAAGGTTGGACATCAGTCCCATCAGCTCATCCAAAATTGAGGCATTATGACAAGGAATAATGAGCAAGCTCTTCGACAAATAGCGGGTTTCATGAATTCAGATAGAGATCAAATTCTGAACAGAATGGAAGTGAATACTCAAAACTTAGATGAACATCTGCTAGAGGTAAGAGATACCTTGGATGAGGCTGAACAACATCTACATGAGAGGAAAATTTTAGTACAAGTAGCTCTTGATGATCACTAAGCTGAAGAAGTCGTAAAGGGGGAGAAGGTAGTGAAAAATGCTGGCTCAAATCAAGCCATATGGACTGTCAATCAAGTTAAACAAGCTTTACAGCAGCCTTCCTCAGCCTTTGAGTTAGCAGAACCATCTGAGAGCACTGCATCCGAGATTTATGGCATAAAAGTTAGATAATCTTCCAGCTCCAGAAAAAGGAAAAGGGTTCAGAGCAGTAGGTACATGCAGAAGAAGCTTGTGAAAATTGAGCAGGATCCTCAGTCATGCAAGTGGAGTCCAAACTCTAGGACCCTAATCTTAGAAGCCTGGATGGAGTTTGGATACCCTCAGGATGGGTAAGAAATAGCTTTCTATTCTACTGATTGGAATCTGCACTTAACTCAAATGGAGAAAAGGAGAAATCATAAACTAGCATTCCCTCATGGTCCTCCTCCTTCTCCAAAGAAGATTCCAAAACCAATCAGCATCTATGAAATGCAGAGGAGAAAAGGAATGGGAAGCAGCAGTAGGACATGAAAATCAAAGAATGTGTGGTCTAAAACATGACATGGGCAAATGACTGAAATATCTCTGTTTTAAAAACATTCTCTATTTAAATCATGTTGATAGATGAATCATATAATACTTGTTGACTGTCCTCAAATTATGATTTTATTTATCCTTTGACATTAATCATTGAAGTGTGTTATGACTTCTTCAAATAGGGGGAGATTGTTGGGAACTGTGCTAAGCAATGTTCCTGATTTGAAGAAGTGCTCAAATCAATGATAAATGCATTATGTATTTGATGGTATATTTTATTCACGACTGCAAAAGATAAACCATATGTCAAGTAATTATCTAAGTCTAAAATCATCAAGGACTGGATATATCGTTGAGATAATATCCATATCATTGAAAAGCATCAAAGCTACATCATTAGTATCAAGACATAAAGGTAATAAAAACACTATGTAAAATATCGTCTCAAGACTCAGCAGATGAATTGTTGAGAAAGGTATCATATCGTCGAGTCAGTTTCAACGATATCGTCTTGAATAAAACCTATCGTTGATAAAGCTAAGTTCAGATGTCTCGACGATATCGTCTCGAAGAAAACATATAGTCTTGATGGTTGAAGAAAGTTTATTGTTGATAAAGCTAAGTTTATAGGTCTCGACGATATCGTCTTGAAGAAGAGGTATAGTCTTGAAGATTAATAACATGACTCATTAAGTCATGAAGAAAGGTTAATGAAGACAAATATCGGTTTGAAGACCTTACATCGTCTAGAAGATCTAGACGATATCGTCTTGAAGAAAGACTGTCATCCTGAAAAATAGGTCTAAGTCATATGAAAAGAAAAATCTCGATGATTTCTTCAAGAAGAAGTAATATTGTTGAGATATCATGTGTGTCGTCGATACCGTCTTACAAAACATATTTCCTTGAAGATTAAAGACATTGTATATATGGAAATATCTCGACGAGATCATCTAGAAGAAGCAATCTCGTAGAGATATCAAGTAAAGTATTATAGATGAAAGTATGTCGACGATATCATCGTGAAGAATATCTGTCATTTACATTGATCAAGAGGATATCGGCTTGAAGGAATCTTATCGTCTTAACAGTTGCAGAACTACATTTAATGCGCCGATTTTATTGGAAATTGATATTCAGGGAATGTGCAAGCCTCCTATCTTGCGCACCAATAGAGGAGTAATCATTAATATATTCTATACAGAATATAGTCATTCCACAGTAATTAATGAAGAATATTATTATTTTTATATTCTGCAAGTTCCAAGAACGGCAAGGCTGTTGGGAACTGTGCCAGCAATTTTCCTGATTAGAAGAAGTGCTCAGATCAATGATAAAGGCATTATGTATTTGATGATATAGCTTATTCATGACTGCAGAAGATAATTCATGTATCAGGAAATTTTTTGTCTAAAATTGTCTAGGACTGGACATATCGTTGAGAAAGCATCAAAGCTACATCACTAGTGTATAGACGATAAAACTAATGAAAATTAATGAAGTAAAATATCGTCTCAAGGCTCAGTAGAAGAATCATGGAGAAAAGTATCATATTGTCGAAATAGTTTCGATGATATCTTCTTGATGAAGACACATCATCTTGAAGGTTGTAGAAAGCTTGTCGTAGATAAAGCTAAGTTCAGATGACGATGATATCGTCTTAAAGTATGCTTGTCGTGGAGAAAGCTAAGTTCAAATATCGACGACATTGTCTTGAAGAAAGATTATCGCAGATAAAGCTAAGATATCTCTATGATATCGTCTTGAAGAAGAAGTTCAACCTTGAAGTCTAAGTGCCTTGACTCAATAAATCCTGAAGGAAGAGTCATGAAGAACAAACAACAGTTTGATGACTTTATGTCGTCTAGAAGATCAAGAAGAAATTGTCTTGAAGTAAGACAATCAGCCTAAAGAATAAGTCTAAGTCAACATCTCGACGATGTTGTTTAGAAGATCAAGATGATATCATCCTGAACAAAGACAATCAGCTTGAAGAACAAATCTAAGTTTTATTCAAGCAATATCTCCACGATATCGTCAAGAAGAAGTAATATCATTGAGACATTACATTAAGCCTTGAAGAAGGATGTATGTCGACATAATGAAAGCATACTACTTCAAAGATAGAAGAGATATTGCATATAAGGAAGTATCTCGACGATATCGTCTTGAAGAAGCAATCTCAATGAGATAATAAGCCAAGTACTGAAGTAGAAAGTATATCAAAGACATCGTCATAGAGAATATCTATTGAATAAAAATGATATCGTCTTGAAGGAACAATATCGTCTTGACAGTTGCAGAGCAGCATTTAATGTGCCGACTCTCTTGGAAATTTATATTGTTGGGTATTCATTAATAACACATCATATGTGCAAAGCTGAAAGAAACAAACAAGAACAACCCAAAAGAGTCTCGGATCTTGCGACTTTATGAATCAAGAAATAAATAAAGCAACACATTGCAATATACATGAGAGGGATTGAGTTAAAACTCAACCAAGGTGCTCGGAAATGTGATCCAGAAGCTAGCGGAAGAGTTCCTAGCACAGAAAGTTTATCCGTGCCTCAATAGCAGTCCACACGAGCGAAGGAGAACCCCAAACTTCTTGTCCAACATGATCTGGGTCGGAGAAGGAGTGTCCTCAATGTCTCCCACAGATTGCTAGATCCGAGCAAGGGAGAGGCGGCGACGACAGACTGGATCTCGCGGAAACCTAACGGAACAGTTCCGTCTCTATCTCCAAAAAAGGGATATGTCATTGAAAACATTATAGCTGCACTATTTATATCCAGGGCATAAAATGAGATATTTGCAGACCTCAGTCTTTAATAGGTGTATTCATTTAGCATCGGCGTGATCACTAAATATCGTCGAGACAATATAGACGATATCGTCGTGATAACATATATCATCGAGACAATCTCGACGACATTGTCTTGATGTCATACATCGTCTTGAAGACATACATCGTCTTGAAGACATATATCGTTGAGACAATCTCGACGATATCATCTTGACGACCTATATCGTGTTGAATACATATATCGTCTTGAATACATATATCGTGTTGAAGACATATATCGTTGAGATGATCTCTACGATATCGTCTTGTCGACCTATATCATCCAGACGATCTCGACGATATTGCCTTGAAGACCAACATATTGACTTGACAATCAAGACGACATTATGCAACACTTAGCCAATTTGACCTAACTGCAGTGAGTCATAGGATTGGTCCATCACTCATATCCAATATGAGTAAGCCCAACACAATCCTTCCTCCAACTTCTCCAAACACTCTTGTGTTTGACCCCATAGGCTCATATCGCATTGGCAGTGAGACTAACTGGTTGATTTCTTTGAGATCACTCTGGAAATGCCAACAGATATCTAGGGAAGAAGCACGCCGCCCATCTTGCGCACCAAAAAAGGCATAATAAATAATATTCTATGTACATAATATAGCCGTTGCACAGTGTTTAAGGAAGAATTTTATTACTTCTATATTCTGCAATTTCGAAGAATGGCAAGGCATTTATTATAATCAATTCATCCGTCCCTTCAAAATATTCTTTCTGGAAATTTATGGAAGTTTACTGAAGGGGCTTTTGTGTAAAGTTACAGAAGAATATAAAAGGGGGAAATTATCGATTTTAAAGTGAGTTCCTTTGCACTGCATACAAAACTCTGATCAAGAAAAAGAAAAGTAGAAGAACTAAAAGAAAAACTTCATCATTTCGTTGAGAAGACAAGGAATATTCTTTCTCCTATACTAGAAGTGCATCTACCATCAAAGAGGAGATTCAGAGAAAAGCTCAGTAATCCACAAGATCACAGAGCTTACATTTATAAGAAGAAGAAGTCCGTTATCTCAAAGGCATATCATCTTGAATACTTTTCTTCTACAACTGCAAACATACTTATTACTTTGTAAGGCTCTTTATGAGTATGAGCTGGTTGAATCTAGTGATAGATCTAAGTTGGAAGGGTTCTTGGTGAACCTGAGTTTTGGTAGGATCTTGTTGAAGATATGAGTTTGTAGGACTTGTAAAATCTGAGCTTTATAGGGTTCTGTGTGAACCTGAGTTGTAAGATCTGATTATAGTGAAAAGATCTAAGTTGGAGAAGTTGCTTAGTTTAGCACAATGCTAGATAGGTGGGAGGGACAGTGGACTACCTCTAGACACATTGTCTAGTTGGGAACCACTATAAATCATTGTGTGCTTTCTGTGTTGTTTTTGTGTTGTGATAGAAAAATCTAAAGTAGCTAAGAAATCAGAAAACACCTAATCACCCCCCTCTAGTTGTAGATCATTGACAACCAATATCTTTCAATTGGTATCAGAGGTAGGTTTAGTTCAAAAGCTTAACAGCTTAGAACAAGATCTTCAGTTCTTGATTGGGTTGTGATCTTTCATTGACCTGTGAGCATCATCAAGAGATGAGATCAATGAGGCTGCCTATCTGCACCAAAGAGAACTTTGCCATATGGAAGTTAAGAATCAAGTTATTCATGGAAGCAACTGATCCCAGCTTATTCATAGTTGTTGAAGAGTGAGCTTATGTCCCTAACATCTTCTCATAGTTCACCTATGAAGATTAGGATCTAATAACTGTCGATAAGAGAGCAAAACACATACTTAGGAATGCACAAGATGATTCTACTTCTCAATACTTATGTCATTGCAAAATAGCAAAAGATATATGGGATTCCCTGGAGATCTACATGAAGGAAACTGAAGAAGAAAATTCAAAGGGCTTCACCAGTGAAAGGGTCATGACTCTTGATGGAGAAAGCTTGAGGAGTACCAAAGACAATATTATGATAATTCAGAATAGCTCTGAGAACACAGAAGCCTTTGATGCAAGCTCATCAAAATCTAATGACATTGTTAAAGAGTCAGTACTCCTTACCAAGCAGCTCAAAAGATAGATGCCCAAAAGAAGAAAAGACATCCAAAAGACATCCTCCTCAAACCCCAAAAAATCTAGTCAATATGACCAGTATAAATCTTCAAAGGAGGAAAGGTATAACTCTAAACTCAGTGAATCTGATTTAACTAACTTAGTGTGTTGTCACTACAAGAGGACATGTCACATGATTGATGATTGCCCCTCTAAGAAGAAAGAATCCAAGAAGAGTGATGATAGATGAAGTCCAAAGGACAAGAGGGAATCTGAGAAAGAACACACTGCTAAGAAAATCAGAACACTCAGTGATTCAGACTCAGATTCATCAGAAGATAAGGAGGAAGTTCTTATTAGCCTTATGGCCATAACTGTAGAAATACAGGATGGTTGCACCGCTCCTGGGAAGGTACTCATTAGAGCCACCTTATCTATCTCTGATTCTGAATCAATGACAGTTTCTGTGCATGAGAGTGAGTGTGGATTTGTTTGCATTAACATATCCTCAATATCTCCACATGAGGTTGAATCTGACCTAGTACAGCATAATGAAGCCATGTGGCTTGCCTTGAAAAGATGCAAGAAGCTCCTTAGAGATCCATCTAAGGAGTTAGCATCCCTGAAATCTATTCAATCTGAGCTCCAAGAGACAGCTGAGAAGCCAGTTATTATGCGCAAAGAAATGGACAAATTCAAGGATGTCACAAAGCTCCAAAATGCTGAGTTGGGTAAGAAGAACAAGGTCATTAAGGACCTTGAGGAAATGTTATTGGCTGAGAAGAAAATTGTTGCCAGTTTCTCAATGCCCAAGACTGTCCTTCCCATCATTGACCAATTCTCTGCACCATTCAGAGGTGGTGTAAGATTTGGTAAGGAGACAGTCAAGGGCAAGACATTTGAAGCCCAACCTTCTTAAAAAGAGAAGCTGCTGGCATCAAATCTCTCTAACCAGGAATCTTCACATGATAATCTGACCAAGGCTTGCTTTATCAGAAGTAGTAACCCCCCCCCCCCAACACATAAAAGAGCAAGCTTTGGGCCAAGTGTTTCTCAAACACTCCTTGAAGAGACCCAAGTAAAGATTACAGGTTCTCATGTCCATGGGTCTATAGCATCAACACTCAAAAGAAAGGGAAAGGTAGCCAAGCCTATTCCTAAGGTGGTGAACCAAAATGTGGTGAGATCAGCACAATTTCATACTCACCATCATGAGGTTCACCCAAGGCCTGTTAGGTCAGCTATCCCCCCCCCCCCCCCCCCCCCCCCCCCCCCCCCCCCCCCCCCCCGCCGCCCCCAAAAAAAAAAAAATTCCAGGTGGAAAGGGATAAGATAATTTACAATAGGTATGAGTGTTGGTGTTGTGGAAAGATTGGTCATTTTGCTCTGGACTGCTAGTTCAATCCAACAGTGCCTAATGCAAGAAGAGTGAAGACCACTCATAAGTGTAGTATTTCAGGTTGTTTCCCTAACATGAACCTAGGACGCAAATCAAATTGGGTACTTAAGGATAAGTAATCATTTTTGCAGGTATGTCTAAATGCCAACCCTTTTGATAATTAGACAATGATTGCTCTAGGCACAAGGCTGGAGTGAATAATTCAAGAAAATTCAATTCAAGAGAATAACTAATAATGATCTTGTAAGTTTCAAATAAACAGATTCCACTTAAATATCAACACACTTCCCAAAAAAATTCATTCCTCTCTTACTTCTACTAAGGGGGAGCCATCTAAGAGAAGATACAACTAATGGAAAATAATCTAACTCTTCAACATGAAGTACATTGGAAAAATCTCTCAAATTCCTGCAATAATGGAGGGGGAGTACATAGTTTCACTCACAATGAAGACCTCAGATCAATTATAGAAGATGAATAGAAAGTTCAATTATCATAGTCCCTACTCTCTCATCTCCATGATTGAGAAGTAGGCGAGGTAGAAAGCAAAAGACATCATGTTACCTTTGAAGAACAAAATGCCAAGATGAAGTAAATGAATGAAGTAAAGGGAAAACCAAACCTTGAAGAATGGAGCCGTGCCCATGTAAACATCAAATTGATATTCTACATAAGAGATGTGAAGGAGAAAATATAAGTAGCACTATTTCCAAGAATGTCTCAAGGAGTGCTCAAGTTAGACAAATATCAGAAGAGTTTTTCAACGACATAGATGAATTCTCAGCGATACAAGAGGAGCAGTCTCGATGACAAACTCTGCGTCTCGACGATATATGTAAAGTCTCGACGACAACACTGAAGTGATTTCGACGACAATATCACGACCAAGATGCACATCATCGAAATACAGCACATACACTTAATACTGTATTGGATCCATAATCTAAGACGTCTGATGGATTTTTAATCTAATAACTAAGACAAAAGGTATGCGCCTCTTTCTCTACTCCTAATATAAATAGAGTAAATGCTTAGGTCAAAAATTACGCTTTCATTTGCCCTAATTTATTTCCGCAACAAACCTCTGTTCTATATCTGACAATCATTGCTCTCGACATTCTACATCAATGGCTCAAAAGAAAGAAGAATCCTCAGTCATCTTCGGATGCGAACTCATGAGGGGAGGATTCAGTTCTTGCTTCGAAGAAATCAAATTAGTAATCGTGTTGATAGAATTAGTAGGGCTGGAGTATCTGCTCTGTGAATCTGGTACCCTCTTGAACAAAGAAGTCCATTAATTCTTTGATGGAGCTAGAATAAATAGCTCAAAGGTAATTCTAAGGTCTATTGTTGTCGGAGAGAAGATCAAAGTAACTGCCAAGAGCTTAGGAAAATCTCTGAGGATTCCATGGCTAGGGAAAGAGGTCGAAGAGGAAGACTTGACCACAGAGGATCTATCTGCTGGATATGCTTGGTGTGGGCATAGTGGCAAGACCTATGGGTCTATTAAGAAGACTGAATTCAATCAGAAGGGAAAGCTCCTTGTAGATATTGTAGGGAAAGTACTGATGAGCAAGCCAGATTCCCACGATAGGATTTCAAAAGAAATGTTTGAAACAATGTGCAGGAACATTGTTTCAAAGAAGACGGACTGAAGAAAATTATTATTCCAGAGAATCAAGAGCACCCTGAAAACTCCATCATATGGAAGAATCTTATCCATCCTCCTACTGAATATTCTTAGGGATATTGTGAAGAAAAGCTTTGGAGCACCTCTGCACTACTCAAAGAAGTTGGATTCAAAAATGCTGGAGAGATGGGAGAGAGTCATTCCCAAAACCCCCAAGGATGCCCAAACTGCGCCTAAAGGAAAGAAAAGAAAATAGTGATAGTTGATGACTCAGACAAGGAAGGGTCATCTAGTAATTCTGGAAGAGGAAAATCATCACCAATTCCAAACCCAAACCTATCAAAGGTTTCTGAAGATGAAGGAGCCCCAAGTCTACCAATCCCTACTTTAATAGAGGGGGAAGTAGATCCAAATCAGATGATCACAGAGGACATGGGTGAACCTGCTCACACAGAGGTTTCTGAAGAAAGAAGAAGCCCCATTATGAGTAATGATCCTATTGAGGGGGAGTTCCTAGAGGGAAACTCAGTCCAAGATACTGAGAGAGTTGAGTGGGAGACCCACCTGGGGTGCTCCACCCTGGAGAATCAAGATGAAGAAGGTGCACCAGAAAAGGAAATTCAAGAGAAGAATATCTCAGAGAAGGACAAATAAGACAATGTACCATAGAAGGATGAAAGGTCTGATCCCCAGACTGGGCTTGACCTAGTTCTGTTCAAAGGCAAGCAGGTGTTGGCAGAAGAAGATGAGCAGATGAAGATAAACTCTCCTGTCTTCCTATCTCAATATAGTGGTTCTGAAGGTCCTCTAGAAAAAGATACAGCTATTGATGTGAATACAGCTGGACCATCCACTGATCACTCATGTTCCATGTTTCATATTATCTCAGCTTTGCTGAACATTCAAAGGGAAAAGATAGAAAAGTCCATTCTACAGACTGTAGATGACTTGAGGAAAGAAATATATGCTGAGTTGCAGGCGGTAATGAATGATATGCATCATATCAACACTCAACACGCCCACTTCTTTCACTTATTGGTGATTAAAATTCCGCTTGCACGAAATAAAATCCGAACTAGCAATCCGAGAAGGCAAGTATACCTATCGAACTGTAGTATAGGAACACAAGTGTCGTATTAAAATCCGAGAACCGTTGATTACTTATACTCAAACGAATTACTATTATTTTATCTTAATAATTTTTTGGATGGTTTTATCTGCTAAGTTGAAATAAAAGCTGGATAAAAGTACGGCTAAACGATGATTAAGAAATAGCACTCGATCTTGACTTACTTCGGCCTAAGTTGATCAAAATTCAAAAGCAAACTTAAAACTTAGTAAAGTAAGGGCAGCTTGACCGTGGGGGTTCCTATAGTTTGAACATGCTTCTCTCGAAGATATGCCCAACTGAGTTTAGGAAAATCTGACCGAACTCTCGTCCCGTATTCGAATACCTAAAACTCGCTTTAAGTGGTGAACCCCGCTATTGGGTTTGACTCCAATCCAGGAGATTTACGTCATTCTCTCTCGAGAAATGTGTGTAACTCTCTTTACTCTTAAGTGCTCACTTCAGACTATCGGCCTCTCGGCTAGCCAAGAATGAAAGCAAAGGTGGGGATTATATATCGATAATATAGCTCCACTAAATTTTAATTAAGAGTAAATCTAAGGCCCAACACTTTAGAAAGTGAAAGAAGACTAAAGGATCATAACTTGATCAACTCATCCTCAGATCATCAAGATCGAGTACTATGAGGATTTAGTTACTCATGGTAGAGGGGTAGGAGAGAGAAATGATGAAGATTTTAAGAGAACAAAAACATACCATTTTTATTAAACAAAAGTTCAACTGAGATTACAATTGCATGGAAATCCTACTAAGCATTAGTAATACACTATAAAAGGAAATTACAAAGGCATTACAACATTCATATGAAAACTAGAAAAGGAAATGCATTGAAATAATAGAGAGAGAGAGAGAGAAAGAGAATAAAATGACATGAAAAACACTGAAAATAGAGTAGTAGCACTAGTTCTCTCTCCAAAAACTGAATGGGGAAAGCTTGGAGGTCATTTCAATTCATAGAAATTTTTCTGCCTCGGTCACGCCCTCAGTCACGCCCGTGACTAGGGGCGTGACATTGTTTAATCAATTCTGCGGCTTGGATCAGGTTCGGCGCACGATTCTGACGCGATTTGATGGGTCACGCCCTAGGTCACGCCCGTGACTGAGGGCGTGACCATTTCGGTGGTTAGTCGGGTCATGGGCGCTGGCGGCGATCATGGGCGCTGGTGGCTGGCTGACGTGGCAGTCACGGGCGTGACTGGAAGCACGCCCGTGTAACAGTGGCGTGACCAATTCGGTGGTCAGCTGGTCGAATCTGAGCTGTTCACGGGCTGGTCACGGGCGTGGCTTGTGTGTCACGGGCGTGACTTGTGTGTCACGGCCGTGTACTTTGGGCATGTCTGACCAGATCTTCTGAATTATGTTGGCAGCAGCTTAACTGGAAACAGCAACTTACACGCCCTAGGTCACGGGCGTGACCTAGGGCGTGACTTAGGAAATTTTGCATTTTTGACCTGAAAATTCAGAAAACTTAAGTTAGCACTAAAAATAGGAAAAAGAACCAAAATTGCATTTAGGTAAACAACAATAAGCAAAAAGTAAGAGTAAATAACCTAAAAAATAACCTAATTAAACTAACTAGATTTAGCATTATCACTTATCTGCACCCACCATAAAATATGTTGGACAGGAAATCAACAAAGTTGGACATCAGACTCACCATCTCTTATAAAACTAAGGCACTATGCAAAGGAATACAGAAAGAGCATTTCAACAGATAGCAGGATTCATGAATAAAGACAGAGATCAAATTCTACAGAGATTGAATAAAAATACAGAGAACTTAGATGAACATCTGTTAGAAGTGAGAAATAACCTGGATGAGGCTGAATATCATATACATGAAAGAATGAATCTAGTACAAGTTACTATTGATGACCATATAGCTGAATAAATGTCCTAAAGGGGGAGAGAGCAATGATAAATGATGGCTCCAATAAATCTATGTGGACAGTCAATTAGGTCAAGCAAGCCTTACAAAAACCTCTCCAGCTTTTGAGTATGCAGAACCTTCTGAAAGCACTACATCAGAGGTCTATGCCATAGAAGTTGGAGATTCTCCTAGCTCCAGAAAGAGAAAAAGGACTCAGAGAAAGAGATACAGACAGAAGAGGCTTAGAGAAATTGAGAAGGATACACAATCATGCAAGTGGAGTCCTACCGCTAGAAATATGATCTCAGAAGCCTGTATGGAAAGTGGATACCCTCAGGATGGGTTAGAGAGAATATATTATTCTACTGATTGGAATCTTCATTCAATTCAAATTGATAAAGGAGAAACCACAAACTGGCATTTCCTCAAGGTCCTCCTTCTCTAAAGAAGATCCCAAAACCTATTAGTTTTTTATGAAAGGCAAAAGAGAAAAGGGAAAGGAAGCACCAGCAGGATCTGAAGACCGTAGAATGCTTTATCTAAAAATGACTTGGGCAAATGAATGTGTTATATTTTTGTTCTAAGGACCTTCTCTATTTTTATCATGCTGGATGAATCATATAATATTCTCTGAATATCTTCAAATTATGATTTTATTTGTACCTTGACATTTAACATTGAAGTGACTTATGACTTCTTCAAATAGGGGGAGATTGTTGGGAACTGTGCCAGCAATGTTCCTAATTTGAAGAAGTGTTCAGATCAATTATAAATGCATTATGTATTTGATGATATTGCTTATTCATGACTGCAGAAGATAATTCATATATCAGGAAATTTTAAAAGTCTAAAATAATCTAGGACTAGACATATTGTTGAGAAAGCATCAAAGATACATCACTAGTGTATAGACGATAAAAGTAATGAAAATTAACGAAGTAAAATATCATCTCAAGGCTCAGCAGAAAAATCATGGAGAAAAGTATCATATCGTCGATATAGTTCCGACGATATCGTCTTGCTGAAGACACATCGTCTTGAAGGTTGTAGAAAGCTTGTCATAGATAAAGCTAAGTTCAGATAACGATGACATCGTCTTGAAGTAAGCTTGTCGTGGAGAAAGCGAAGTTCAAATATCGGCGACATTGTCTTAAAGAAAGCTTATCGCTGATAAAGCTAAGATGTCTCTACGATATCCACTTGAAGAAGAAGTTCAACCTTGAAGGCTAAGTAAAATGACTCATTAAGTCATGAAGGAAGAGTCATGAAGAACAAACAATAGTTTGATGACTTCATGTCGTCTAGAAGATCAAGATGACATTATCTTGAAGTAAGACAGTCACCCTAAAGAATAAGTCTAAGTCAACATCTCGACGATGTCGTCTAGAAGATCAAGACGATATCATCCTGAACAAAGACAGTCAGCTTGAAGAACAAATTTAAGTCTTATTCAAGCAATATCTCAACGATATCGTCAAGAAGAAGTAATATCGTTGAGACATTACATAAATCCTTGAAGAAGGATGTATGTCGACTTAATGAGAGCATACTACTTCAAAGATAGAAGACATGTTGCATATAAGGAAGTATCTCGGTGATATCGTCAAGAAGAAGCAATCTCAATGAGATAACAAGCCAATTATTGAAGTAGAAAATATATCGACGACATCGTCGTGAAGAATATCTGTTGAATCAAGACGATATCATCTTAAAGGAACAATATCGTCTTGACAGTTGCAGAGCAGCATTTAATGCGCCGGCTCTCTTGGAAATTGATATCTAGGGAAGATGTACGTCGTCCATCTTACGCACCAATCAAGGAATAATAAATAATATTCTCTGTATAGAATATAGCCGTTGCACAGTGTTTAAGGAAGAATTGTATTACTTCTATATTCTGCAATTTCTAAAAGTGGCAAGGCATTTATTATAATCAATTCAGCCGGCCCTTCAAAATATTCTTTTAGGCAATTTATGGAAGTTTACTAAAGGGGATTTTATGCAAAGTTAAAGAAGAATATAAAAGGGGGAAATTGTCGATTTCAAAGGAGTTCCTTTGCACTGCATACACAACTCGGATCAAGAAAAAGAAAAGATGAAGAACTAGAAAAAATCTTCATCACTTCGTTGAGAAGACAAGGAAGAATCTTTCTCCTATACTAGAAGTGCATCTACCATCAAAGGAGGAGATTCAGAAGAAAAGCTAAGTAATCCACAAGATCACAGAGCTTAAATTTATAAGAAGAAGAAGTCTGCTATCTCAAAGGCATATCATCTTGAAGACTTATCTTCTACAACAGCAAACATACTTATTACTTTGTAGGGCTCTTTGTGAGTCTGAGCTGGTAGGATCTAGTGATTGTTGAATTTTTGAAGTATAAGTGGAAGGTCGGGCGGTCTGATTATGGTGACCGCAGAGCTCGGGCGGTCTGCTGGAGCTCGGTTCTGGCGAACAGATTCAGTTAGCAAGATATGTTGAGTATTCGTATAGGCCGTGCGGTCTGCCTTTGGAGAACACAGAGTCCGTGCGATTTGCGTGTGCTTAGTATTGTCGATCTAATTTGGTTTGCTATTTGTGCCCAAGTATTCCCGTTATGGTTGAGACCGGGTGGTCTGGTACTTGAGTTCACTTCGGCGATCTATATGAGCTCACTCTGGCGGTCTGTTCTTGGATTGGTTAGATGTTCATATGGTTCTTGTTGGGAATCATGCCCTCATGATTCCTGATTTGGAGAAGTCACCAATTCAAGAGAACTTCACTATGTAATTTATTATCTTCTTAGCTTTATCATCTCAGTAGAAGACAAGTTCACAGAATGTCGAACTGACAAATATCGTCGAAAAGAATCCTTGACGTCGATAAGGCTAAGTCAGAATGAATGTCGTTGAAAAGGAAAATGGAAGGTCAGTGTCGAAGATATCGTTGAAAGAAGTTGTGTCGTCGATAAGACTGAACAAGACAAGTATCATTGTAAAGAAATCTTGTCGATGTAAAGGCTAAGTAAGACTGACGACAACTACATCGTAGAAAAGAAGATGTTACGTCGAGAACACGAAAGATGCAGTTCTGAAGATGGGCAGTTACTGAGGAATTCACTGCCGACATGATATCAATTGTGTCGTCAACAAGATAAAGTTGCTACAGCGATATCGAGCAGACAAGAAGATCACACCGACATCAGTTAGATGACTTCATGCCGTCTTAAGCTCAAGTTGATGCAGAATGTCGGGGCCCCGACTGCACCCTGTGGCATCACACCAACTAGCGGACCATGGCCAAGCACGCCTGCCAGAAGGACTGCAGTCAAGGCACCCCAACCCATCTCGGTGCCTATTCTTAGCGCGGCGGGTTGTTGCAGGTCAGTTGGTGATAAGGCCTGTTAGGAGGGGTTCTTATCAAGGATGTCTAGGGATTGAGCCCCAGCCTCAACAACCCACCGCGCTGAGAACAGGCACGGAGATGGGTTGGGGTGCCTGGACTGCAGTCCTTCTGGCAGGCATGCTTGGTCGTGGTCCGCTAGATGGTGTGATGCCACGGGGTGCAGTCAGGGCCCCGATGTTCTGCATCACGAGTGCAGAAGAGATGTTCAGCATCGTCGAGATACTGTACTTGTCGTCATAATACTGGAAATATCGTCGAGACAATTTGAAAAATTGACAGACGCGCTGTCAGCAATTAATGTCGCTACCTGATTGTCCAATCAGTGCGTGCTCTTATGGTGTGGTCATTTGTCATAATATGACATCATAGGAGTCTGTTAAAGCGACATCTCAGTCCTATAAAATGGAACAGTGGTTGCCCTAAACAATCTCTCAAATCCTGGAACTTAAGAGAATCCTGCTAAGCAATTTTGAATAGAACGGTATAGGCGGAGTTAAGAAAAAACTAGAACAGAGAACAAGTTGATCATCATCCCTTGTTCTCAAGAGACTCAGTGTAGCTTCATTGACTGATAAGAAGAGTTCCAGGTAGAAGAAAGCTTGAAGAAGATTTGCACTGACAAGTTCCAAATCAAAAGAATCCTCTTCAAGTCATGAAGCCAATCCCCACCAGGCAGAAGAACTTGCTGTAAATATTTCGTTGTAAGGCTTGTAGGCCAAATCTGTGAGATCTGTGTGTCAAGCTTGAGGGCTTGAGATCTGTGAGGCCTGAGGGCTAGGGCAGAGGAACATGCGGTTCCAAAAGTGTTGAGCTTGCGGGCTCGGGTGCAGTGAAGGGGCTTGCAAGCCTAGGTTGCAGGCAAGACTTGTGGGTCTGTGCTGTGAAGGGCTTGAGGGCCTGAGTATCGAGCTTGCAGGCTAGGTTGCAGTGAAGGGGCTTGCAGGCCTAGGCTGCAAGCAAGGCTTGCGGGTCTGTGCTGTGAAAGGCTTGAGGGCCTGAGTGTCGAGCTTGCGGGCTCAGGTGCAGTGAATGGGCTTGCGGGGCTAGGCTGCAGGGACTTGCGGGTCCGAGTTGTAAGGCTTGTGGGCTGGAAAAATTGGCGGAGTTTTGCCGAGCCTAGCACACTGCTGGGTACGCTCTGAGGGACAGAGGACTACTCAAGACACCCGGTCTTGAGGAACCTCTATACATCTTGTGTTGTGTTTGTGTGCTGTGATTTTATGTGATTCTGTGCTATGCCGACCTTAAACTGATAGCTTTCAAAACATTTTAAAACAGCTATAATCACCTAACCCCCCCCCCCCCCCCCCCCCCCCCCCCGCTTTGGTGATTTTTCTATAACCAACAATTGGTATCAAAGCGAGGTTGATCAAGAAAGTGTCTTAACCGTCAGATCTAGATCGTAGAACAATCCAATATGGCTGTAGGTGATCAGCATCGAGAAATGAGAGCCATGAAACTCCCATTCCGCACTAAGGAGATCTTTCCTATCTGGAATGAAAGAAGTATACAGACACGACCAAGGATGAGCTGACCTTGGCAAGTCTGGATATTAGGGCACATAATGTAATCATAAGTGCAATTGATGACTCAACCCTCCAGAATCGCATTCACTGCAAGACAACCAAGGAGATGTGGGACTCTCTGATTGTCTACATGGAGGGCACTGAAGAGGTAAGGGATGATAGAAAATCCCTCCTCAATCAGGAGTTTGAAGCCTTCAAGCAAGGCAAGATTGAAACCATCTCAAGGTGTTATGAGAGGTTTTTCAAAATAGTGAATGGACTGAAAAATTATGGCAGAGACTTCACAAACTCTGACCTAAATGATAAATTCCTTAGATCTCTCTCTAAGGAATGGGATATAAAGATCTGTGCCATCAAAGAGATAGGTCAGCTGGGCATCTTGGAGAACAAGAATCTGTATGGGAAGCTTCTATCCCATGAACTTCAGCTCAATACCAGGAAAGCTGAAGAGGAGAGCGCAAAAGGGAGCTCTAGAGAAAGATCTGTGGCTCTCAAGGCTGAGAGCACCAGGAGATCCAAGGACAAGACTCTTGCTTATCTGAATAGATCAGAAAGCAGTGAAGAGTCTGATGCCAGCACATCAGACTCTATTGATACTGACAAAGAGATGGTCCTTCTCTCTAAACTGTTCAAGAAGCTGATAACCAGAAGAAGAAGAGACAACTACAGACCCACCTTCTCAAGCTCAAAAAGATCTGATCAGCATGACAGGTCTAAATCCTCAAGGGAGGACATGTATAAATCAAAACCTGGTAAATTTGATTTTGCTAACACTATTTGCTACTCCTGTAATAAGACAGGTCACATAGCTGCTGATTGCTCTTCTAAGAGAAGGGAGTCAAGGAATTATGAAGATAAGAGAAGGTCAAGAGACAAGAAGAAACCTGAAAGAGGCTTTATGGCAAAGAAAATCAGAACTCTAAGTGATTCTGATTCAAGCTCCTCAGATACTGAGGAAGAAGCACTGATTGGCCTAATGGCCATAAATGAAGACAACCAGGATGACATCTCTCCTAGGAAGGTACCTATCAAAGCCCATCTGTCTGTCTCTGATTCTGAATCAGTAATAGACTCTTTGCATGATAATGAGAGTGTGTCTGCAGCCAACAACACGACCTCAATATCTCAATATGTTGTTGAATCTGACCTAATAAAGTAGTATAAAATTTTGTGGAAAGCTTTCAAGAACTGCAAGAAACTCCTCAAAGTCGATACCAAGGAGTTAGATTCCTTGAAGATTGTCTAGTCGGAGCTCAAAAAAATAGCTGAAAAGCTGGCTGCCATGAGCAAAGAAGTGGACAGATTCAAGGAAGCCACAAGGCTTAAGAATGCTGAATTAGGTCAGAAGAACAAGGTTATTAAGGACCTTGAGGAGATGCTGCTGGCTGAGAAGAAACATGCTGCAAGCTTCTCTATGCCCAAGACAGTTTTACCCATCATTGATACCTTCTCTAGATCATTCAGAGCTAGTATAGGATTCAATCAGGAAACTGTCAAGGACAAAGGTTCTGAAGCGCAATCTTCTTTTAAGAAGGTACTAGCATCAGGTTCTTCTGGTCATGGACCTACAGCAACATCACTGAAAAGTAAGGGAAAGGCTGCTTCCACAAAGTTGTTCCCGAGAAGGTGAACCAACAAGTTATGAAACCTACTTCACCGAACTCTCACACCTATAAGGTTCACCCAAGACCTGTTAGGTCAATTATCTTCCCTCCTGCTCACCAACACTCTCATCCTACTCAAATGGTGAGGCAGAAGAAAAGATATAAGTTTTGGTAGGATCTTGTTAAACATCTAAGTTTGTAGGACTTATAAAGTCTGAGCTTTGTAGGGCTCTGTGTGAACCTTAGTTGTAAGATCTGATTATAGTGAAACGATCTAAGTTGGAGAAGTTGCCTAGTCTAGTACACTACTAGATAGGTGGGAGGGACAGTGGACTACCTCTATATTATTGTGTGCTTTCTGTGTTGATTTTGTGCTATGATAGATAAAATCTAAAGTAGCTAAGAAATCAGAAAACACCTAATCACCCCCCCCCCCTCAAGGTGTAGATCATTGACAACCCATATCTTTCAAAGGCATTTATGTTAATTTATTATGTGGTTTCTTTCAAATATTCTACCAGGCAGTTTATGGAAGAATTCTGTAAGAGCTTTGATGCAAAGTTACAAAAGTATATAAAAGAAAAGAAATTGTCGATTTGAATATACACTTGACATCGTTACAACATACTGAATCTGATAAAGAAAAGAAAGGAAGAGCACAAGGAGGAAATCTTCATCACTTGGCTGAGAAGACTAGAAAGAATCTTCCTCATGTACAAGAAGTGCATCTATCAACAAAGGAGAAGATTCAAAAGAAAGTCTCAGTAATCCATAAGATCATTGTGCTTACATCTGCAAGAAGAAGAAGAAGACATGTTATTTCAAAGCATTCATCTTGAAGTCTTTTCTTCTACCACATCAAACATTTTTGTATTACTATGTAGTGTTTTGTGTGAGCCTGAGATTGGTAGGGTTCTGTGTGAGCCTGAGTTTTGGTAAGATCTTGGTACAGATCTGAGTGCTTGGTAGGACTTGTATAGTCGGAGAAATTTGTGGTAAGGTTTGTATAACCTCAGTGTAAGCTCTTCTGTGTGAAGGGTTGAGGTAGGATCCTTTGTGATCTGAGTTATAAGATTTGATGTACAGTGGAAAAGATCTGAGCTTTGGAGAAGTTGCCTAGGCTAGCACACTGCTAGATAGGTGAGAGGGACAATGGACTACCTCTAGAGACATTGTCTTGTTGGGAACCACTATTAATCTTGTTTGCATTCTTTGTTGCTTTTGTGTTGTGATAGATAAACTTTAAAGAATAAGGAATATTGAAAGCATCTAATCACCCCCCCCCTCTAGGTGTAGATTATTGACAACCCATATGTTTCAGGTTCAACGGAGTTTAGGTTGATCAACCGAACATTCATTTTATGATCGAAACCCCTAAAACTCATATTATCGTGGTGAACCACTCTATTGGATTTGACTCCAATCCGGGAGATTTATGTTATCCTATCTCGTTGGTTGCATGCAGTTCTCTTTATCCATGAATGATCGATTCGCATTATGAGCCTTTCGGCCAATTAAAGTATGAAAACAAGAACGAGAATAATATATCGAAAATATAATCTCATTTCATTAAAATCAAGGATAAATCGTAAGCATTTTAAAGTAGAGAAAAAGAAAATTTAAATTAATTCATGACTTATATCATTCCTTGGATCATCTCGATCGAGTAATAATAAGAATTTAGCTACTCATTGAGATGGAGGAATCAACAAAAGTAGAAGAATTCATGATTAAATAAGAAGGGAGCAAGGAGATAAAATAACAAATTTTATTATTTTAGTAAAAGAGAATTACATGCTATTGAATTGAAACTTACAAGTGCATGAAAGAAAGCTAAGTACAAGAACTTAGAAATAGGAAAATAGTACAAGAAATGCAGAATAGAACTCCCAAAATTTATCCCTTAAGTCCTGGAGGAACTGCCTTTAAATAGGCAAAAGTTGAAGGTTACACGCCCTCGGTCACGCCCGTGACCGAGGGCATGTAAGAGCAGGAAGTTAAACGGCTGCGGAGAGGCCACATTCTATAGTAATTGTAGGCGTTACGTTGCACGTTATGCCCTCAATCACGCTCGTGACCTAGGGCGTGTAATCTTTAAACTGTAGTTTGGCGGGAGACTTTGGCGGGATGGCGCATGGTCTGGCGGCAAAGAGGCTACATGCCCGTGGCCTTTGAATTACGTAGGTGTGACATGTGCGAAATATCCTCGGGGTGTGATAGTGGGTGTTATCTTGGCACGGCGTGCGCAGCGCGACCGGACACAGACGTAACTTCTGAGTCACGGGTGTGTACTTGGCGAAAGTCACATCATGGTTTAGATACACGGTCGGACGAGCTGGTGCAGTGTTTTAAGTTGACTCTCCCTCGGCCACGCCCGTGAAATAGAGCACGTACTTGGCGATTTCTCTCGGAATGAGCCCATTATGGTAGCAGCAGGTCTGGAACACCTTTTAGGTTGTCACTCCCTTGGTCACGCCCTTAACATAGGGCGTGTCTAGAAATCCCGAAAAACATAAAAATAAGCTCAAGTTAGTGCATAAATATAAAAAAGAACAATTTATTTAGGACAATACATATAAATTTCATAATTTCATATTAATGTTATACTAAAATTATACTAAAAGATCAGTATAAAAACTACTCATCAGTGACTATGCATACATATCCATGCTTACTATTCCATTCGTTGTTATTCTTTCAGGTGAGCTTAACTGCAGAAAACCCAAAGTTCCAAAGAGCAGCACTCTGGCTTTCCAAGAAGTCAATGGAGGTCACGCTTGATCTCTTGAAGGAGTAAGGAGTGCTAAAGGATAAGTTCACAAATATTGCCTACGCGGCTCTCTTTAAGGATCATACGAACGCTGAAGTCCCTGACTCAAAAGAAGAGGTCGTTGGGAAAGGCGCGGACAACATGGAGTAGGTCATTGATCCTGAGGCGGAGGAAGGAGAGGAGCGGTCTACACGATCAAAGAGTCCATCGATCGGATATTGTCACTCTTTGGGGTCTCGTAGAAAGAAAACAAAGTATGCCAAAGGAAAATATATAGTTGTGGTGTCAGAGTAGGAACCTGAGGAATGGTTGTATCTTTATTTTTTGAGTGACCACATAAATATTTTTTATTAACTGCGATGTCATTATATTGTATTTTTTGAAAAGTAACGATAACTCTTGGTTTTTGTACTGTGATTTTCCTGTGCTTTCCTGCAAATACACATAGATTATACATGTAATTGTATTTAATAATTTACTGCTTACCTTTGTTGTCTGAGTCGTGCAATCACCTAAATATAAATGATCCCTTCAGTTGGGTATTATGCCCTCAATGCTTCTAGATTTGAAGAAGGAACACAAGTACAGATAAGTCAAGTTGTTTATAATGATATGTTTAAGTTCATGTGTGATAGATGCATCAAAGCTACATCAATAGTATCAAGACTATAAAAGTAATGAAAATTCACTTAGTAAAACATCGTCTCAAGACTTAGCAGATAAATCGTTGAGAAAGAAAACATATCGTCGAGACAGTTTTGATGATATCATCTTGAATAAAGCTTATCGTTGAGAAAGCTAAGTTCAGATGTCTCGACGATTTCGTCTTGAACAAGATGTATAGTCTTGAAGGTTGAAGACATATCGTCTAAATAACTCATTAAGTCCTGAAGAAAGGATCATGTAGACAACATTGGCTTGAAGACTTTATATTGTCTAGAATATCAAGACGATATCGTCTTGAAGAAAGATTATCAACTTGTTCGACGAAGATTATACATCTTGTTCGACGATTTCGTCTTGAACAAGATGTATAGTCTTGAAGGTTGAAGACATATCGTCTAAATAACTCATTAAGTCCTGAAGAAAGGATCATGTAGACAACATTGGCTTGAAGACTTTATATCGTCTAGAATATCAAGACGATATCGTCTAGAATATCAAGACGATATCGTCTTGAAGAAAGATTATCAACATGAAGAATAAGCTTAAGTCATATAAAAAGAAACATCTCGACGATATCATCTAGAAGAAGCAATATCGTCGAGATATCAGTAAAGTATTGAAGAAAGAAGTTTGTCGACGATATAGTCGATATGATTACACATTATTGAGATGATCAAGAAGATATCGTTTAGAAGAAATTTATCGTCGTAATAGATGTTGAGGTTCATTTAATGCGCCGAATTTCTCGGAAATTGAAATGCAGGGAATGTGCACACCGCTCATCTTGTGCATTAATCAAGGAGTAATAAATGATATATTCTCTACAGAATATAGCCGTTGCACAATATTTAATGAAGAATATTATTACTTCCATATTCCTGCAAGTTCCAAGAACGACAAGTCAATTATGATAAAATATTATGCCAATTCTTTCAAACTGGCAAATTGGTTATGGAATAATAAATAAGGGCCTTTATGTAAAATTGCAGAGCAATATAAAAGAGACACTTTTTGATTACAAAAACACTTGTTGCATAGTATTTTCTTTCACGATTATTCTTATGCATACTAACACAAAAGAGAGAAAAGAATCAACAAGAAGAATACTTCATTGCTGTGATGTGAAGGTCGAGAGAAGATTCTATAGAAAGGTTTAGTGATACACAAGATCTCTGGGCTTACAGTTGCAAGAAGAAGAAGAAGTCTGATCAGTCAAAAATTTCATCTTAAAGCCTTCTCTTCTACAACAGCAATCTCATATGTACTATTCTGTAGGGTTCTTTGTGAGACTAAGCTTGAAGGATCTTATAGCAGACCTAAGTTGGTAGGGTTCTGTGTGAGCCTGAGTTTGTAGGGTTCTTTGTGAGCCTGAATTTGGTAGGATCTTGGTGAAGATCTGAGTTATTATAAGACTTGTATAGCCTGAGTTTGGTAGGGTTCTTTATGAGCCTGAGTTGTAAGATCTGCTTATTGAGAAGAGATCTGAGAAGTTGCCTAGTCTAGCTCATTACTAGATAGGTGGGAGGGACAGTGGACTACCTCTAGACACAATGTCTTGTAGGGAACTACTATAAATCTTGTGTGTTTTTTTTTTGCTTCTGTGATGTGATAGATAGATTTTAAGGAACAAATAACTTTGAAAACACCTAATCATCCCCCTCTAGGTGTAGTTTAATCAAACCCATCTCTTTTAATTGTTATCAAAGCAATTGGTATCAGAGCAAGGTTTAGTTCAAAGGATTAACAGCTTAGAACAAGATCTATAAGTTTAGTGGGTTGTGATAAATCAATGGCTTATGAGCATCATAAGGAAATGAGCTCAATGAAGCTGCCCATCTGCACCAAAGAGAACTTTGCTATCTAGAACTAGAGAATGAAGTTGTACATGGAAGCTTCAGACCCTAGAGTCTATTTGGTAGTTGAAGAGGGACCCTATGTTCCCATGAATATCCCTGTGGACCCAACATCAGCACCTACCCCTAAAACCTTATCCCAGTTCAACAAGAATGAAGTAGTCTAGGTCACCATGGACAAAAGGGCTAAGAACATCATTGTAAATGTAATTGATGATCAACATTTCAGAATTTGATTCATTGCAAAACAACAAAGGAAATTTGGGATTCCTTGGTTGTATACATGGAAAGAACTGAAGAGGTCATGGATGACAGAAAATCCCTTCTGATTCAGGAATATGAATCCTTTAGGCAAGACAGGAAGGACGGCATAGTTGCCTGCTATGAAAAGTTTTTCAGGATTGTCAATGGGTTCAGAACCTATGAAAGAGAGTTCACCAATTATGAGATAAATGACAAATTTTTTAGATCTCTAAACAAAGAATGCGAGATGAAGTTAGTTGTGTGCCATAAGGGAAGTTGGCAATTTGAAAGCAATGGAGCCTCGACAGCTATATGGCAAGCTCCTATCAAATGAGCCGGAGCTGAATACTAGAGAGGCTGAAGAGGAAAAATCCAAGGCTTACAATAGAGAAAAGGCAGTGGCCTTTAAAGCTGAAGCTTCCAAAAAGCACAAGACAGTGGAGCCTATCTATTTCTTAGAGGAAGAGACCTCAAGCAACTCAAGCTCAGAACTCTCTGATAAAGATCTGTCACTATTCACCAAGCAGTTTAAGAAACTGCTGAGAAAGAGAAGAAGAGGGAACATATGATATGAAGCTTCACCATCTAGTTACAGGAGAGAAGACAAGTCTGGGAGGAAACACAGATCAAAAAGGTATGACTCCAAATTTAGCAAACATATTTTTTCTAACATTGTTTGTTACAGCTGCAAAAAGCCTGGACAAGTCATTGTTGAATGTCCATTCAAGAGACAAGAGAAGAGTGATGAAGGAAATCAATCAAATAGCAGGAATTCAGAGAAAATCTTTGTGGCAAAGAAAGTGAAAACACTAAGTGACAGTGACACTGGATGCTCCTCATCAGAATCAGATAGCCATATAGCAGCTATGGCCTTCTCAGATGAAGATTGTTGTGATGAAATTCATCACAAACATGTAATTCCTAAAGCCTCTCCTAACATATCTGACACAGATTCAGATGCTAGATCCTCTTCAATGGTAATAGAAGTTGACACTGATTATTTTGAGAAATTTGGTGCCCTGCTTGATGCTCTTAAGAAAGCAAAACCTCTATGTAAAGCACAAGCAACAAAGATCATCTCCTTGAGTGGCAAGAGAGATGAATTGCATGAGAAAGTAACTGAGTTAGCTCAAGATAAGATCAAAGTATCAATCTCTCCACTGAGCACTAGAACTTTGACTAAAGTTATTAAGGATAAGAACATTAGAATCAAAGAGCTAGAGGATGAGCTATTAGAGGAAAGATGAATTGTGACTAGTTATTCCAAGCCACAAACTATTCTTCCTTTGATAGATAGCTTTTAACAAACAAATAAGAAAGGCTTGGTCTACTCTCAAAGTGAAAACAGTGGGAAATCTACTCAAGGAAAGACAGTCTTTAGAAAAGTGATCATAACCACAAATTCATATGATCACAGTAGCATCTATGGATGCAAAGAGAGCAAGGAGACAGAAAGTGGTCATAAGCTTCCTTCCACTTGGCTCAGTAAAAGACAAACCTTCATTAGGAAGAGTGCACTATCTGCACCCCAAAAGAATCCTCCTATGAAGGCTTTCAGAAACACTCATGCTGTGTAAAGTTCCTCAGTATAAAAAAAGGGAAGGTTAACTGACAAGCAACAACTTAACCAAATCAGACCAAGCTCCTCAAGAAAATCAAGATACAATAGATTTGAATGTTGGTGTTGTGGTAAAGTAATGCATTTTGCCTTAGATTGTTGGTTTAATCCAACTATCCAGAATTCTCCCCACATGAGAATTAGTAAGAAAGTAGTTAATCTTCCATTTTGTTCCCTTCCCAACAAGCACCTAGGACCCAAGAAAGCATGGGTTCCTAAGGAAGTGTAGTTATTTTGCAGGTATGTACAAAATCCTCCAAGACTCCTGTGTGGTATTTGGACAGTGGGTCTTCCAGGCACATGAGTGGAACTAGAAGACTCTTGAAGGAGCTTACACCTGTAGAAGATAGACACAAAGTCAAATTTGGAGGAACTGACAGAGGTGCAGTTAAAGGCTATGGTTAGATTGTTAATGGTAGAATCACTATCACAAAGGTAGCTTATGTTGAAGGGTTACAACATAAAGTCATTAGCATAAGTCAACTATGTGACTTGGGAAATACTGTTGCCTTCCATAAGGATGAGTGCCTCATCAAGGATTCTCAAAATTCTGAATCTATTTTAACAGGCACTAGGAGTGGCAATATATATTGCTTGAATTTCATTTGCACTAGAAAATATGAACATGTATGTCTTGTGGCAAATGATGGAATGTCTGCTTGTGTAAAGTGGTACAAGAGATTAGCCCACATTAATTACAAGTCTCTTAAGAAATTAATGACTGAAAATTTGGTAAGGGATGCTCCTAAGTTGAATTTTTAGAGATGAGTCCTTGTCATGCATGCCAAATGGGCAAGCAAACAAGAACCTCATTCAAAAGCATACAGGACAAACAATCAACTAGGTGCATATACCTCATGCTCATGGATTTATTTGGTCCTATCGTAGTGCACAGCTTAGGAGGTATGGCTTATACATTAGATATTGTTAGATGATCACTCTAGGTTTTCCTGGGTGTTCTTTTTAAAATACAAGTCTGATACCCTAAGTACATTCAAGAATTTTGTCAAAAAAAATCAGAATGAAATAAACAGCTCTATGGTCCAAATCAGAAGTGACCATGGAACTAAATTTCAGTCTGCGTCAATGATTAAATTCTGTGAAGAAGGTATCCTACAAGAGTTTTCTTCTCCCAGAACTCGCCAAAATAATGGGATGGCTGAGAGGAATAATAAATCACTTATTGAAGCTAGCAGCACCATGCTAACTGACTCCTCACTTCCTGAATAACTGTGGGCTGAGGCAGTCAATACTGAAGGTCATGTACAAAATAGAGCACTCATCAATAAGAACCATAATAAGACTCCTTATGAGCTGATTATGGGTACGAAGCCAACACTAGCTTACTTCAAAATCTTTGGAAGTAAATGTTATGTGCTGAAAAATAATAAGCATTACATTACCAAGTTCAATGCAAAGTGCTAAGAAGGTATCTTTGTAGGATATAGCAAAACTAGCAAAGCATATAGAGTCTTCAATAAGAATGCTCTTACAAATGAGGAATCTATACATATTGTTTTTAATGAGAGCATCATGCTGCATAATCCTTCTTCTAGTTCATCAAGTGCAGAAATTGAAGCAAGATTAGAGAATCTCAAAATCAGAGAAGAAGAAATAATTGAGAAGAATGAGCCTTCCACACTAGAATCTATTCCAGAAATAGTAGAAGAGACTTCTGAAGAACCAAATATCCAAAATGAAAACCATGAAGCAGGAGCTGAAGAAGTTACTGAAATAGGAGAACCATCAAGAGTGCTGCCTACAACTATGAGACATCGTAGAAGTCATCCAACAAATCAGATAATTAGTGTGCTTAATCAAGGAGTTAGAACTAGAAGAAATGCTCTAAGTGAGAACTTACACCTCAGTTTTCTATCACAACTGGAGCCAAAGAAATTTGATGAGGCCAACCAAGATCAATTTTGGATTTTGGCCATGCAAGAAGAGCTAAATCAATTCAAGAGATGCAAAGTTTTGAAGCTTGTTCCAAAGCCACAAATGCATAATGTCATTGGAACAATGTGGGTCTACATAAATAAAATGGATGAAGCTGGAGTGATTGTCAAGAATAAAGCAAGATTGGTGGCCCAAGGCTATAGACAAGTGGAAGAGATAGACTTTGATCAGACATTTGCTCCTATAGCTAGACTAGAGGCAATCAGACTCTTCCAAGCATATGCTACATACAAGGGATTCAAAGTCTTTCATATGGGCGTAAAATCAGCATTTTTAAATGGAGATTTGAAAGAAGAAGTCTATGTAGCTCAACAACCAGGTTTTATCTCTCCTACCCTTCCTGACCATGTTTATTTTCTAAAGAAAGCCTTGTATGGCTTGAAGCAAGCTCCAAGGGCTTGGTATAAGAGACTGTCTATATTTTCTCCTTGAAAATGAGTTCTCAAGGAGGAAAATAGATAAGACTCTTTTCTGGAGAGAATTGAAGGGACAGATCTTATTGGTTCAAATATATGTTGATGACATCATATTTGGATCAACAGATGGGAGGCTTTGCAAGAAGTTTTCTAAACTCATGCAATTTGAGAAAGGAATTTTCATTTTTCAGACCAAATTTACCCTAAACATCATAAAGAAATTTGGAATGGAGAACTCTACCCCTATGTGAACTCCTATGGGTACAAATATGTCTCTAAACAAGGATGAAAAGGGGAAACCCTATAATGATTCCATGTATAGAAGCATAATTGGCTCATTTCTCTACCTTTCTGCTAGTAGGCCAGACATCATGTTTACCACATGTGTCTGTGCAAGGTATCAAGTTAACCCCAAAGAATCTTATTGCTCAGCTGTGAAAAGAATTTTGAGATATCTGAAGGGTACTCCAAATCTAGGGCTCTGGTATCCTAAGTTAGATGACATTGAGTTTTGTGGTTATTCTGATGCAGACTTTGCTTGGTGCAAAGAGGACAGCAAAAGTACTTTAGGAATATGTCAATTCTTGGGGAGAAGGTTGTGTCCTGGAGTAGCAAAAAGCAAAATAGCATTGATATCTCCACAGCTGGATCAAAATATATTTCTGCAGGTAGTGGTTATGCACAACTTCTTTGGATTCAACACCAATTAGAGGATCACAATCTGCAGATTAAAAGAACACCTCTCTTTTGTGATTCCTCAAGTGTCATTTCAATTGCTAAGAATCCTGTGGCACATAGTAGAACAAAGCATATTGAAATTAGATATCATTTTATTATGGAGCATGTAGAAAAGGAGGACATCTATCTCGAGTATGTCAATATAGAAAGGCATATAGCTAATATTTTTACTAAGCCCCTTGATGAGTCAAAGTTCAATCAATTCAAAACAGAATTTGGGATGTTAAGTTCTTAAATTGGGCATGTTGAATTCCTTATTTCCTGAATCAAAAGATGTGAAATTTTTTGATAATGGGATGGATATCACTCAAGGTCCACCTTAAAGTAGTCTGACAACTGTAGTTTTGAAGACAGGAAAACCAGAAAGCTTGAATAAGGCATAACTGTAAGTCATCTAGAGGAAAATAGTCTACACAAAGAATATTGTCTTGATGGTTAAGACGACATTTAATGGAGTCTCGACGAAAAAATCCAAGTCTCCACGATATTAATGGAGTCTCGACGACAAAGTTGCAATGATTTCGACGACAAAGATAAAGAAATCTCGATGACACTCTCGACGACAAAACTCAATCAGACCGACAAAATGACATCACACGACACGACAACGTCATTATTGCGCCGCTATTCCGGGATTCTTAAAATGATATGGGAGGATTTAAAAAGGTACGCGCCTCTTTTCCTTCCTAATGAATAACTGTATATATTAGACATTGTGTAAGCATAGAAATTACGGACACGCACAAAACCTTAGAATTCCTCTTTCATCTTCTTCCTTCCGATTACTCTCTGCTAAAGAAATGGCGCCGAAAAAGAATGAAGAGAAAATTACAACTGGTGGAGAACTTTTTAAGGATGGTTTTGAAAATGTTGAATCGGATTTGGACATGGTAATAACACTTCTATATGCTTCTGAGTTAGAGTACATCTTAACTGAGCCAACTCGTCTCTACAACTCTGTCAACTCTGTGTTTTATGAAAACTCTGACTTGAGTAAAACTGAAAGATCTATTCACACCATTGTGGTTGGACAACATCTTAAAGTAACTATAGTAAGTTTATCCAAATCCCTAAACTCACTGACTTTGATAAGGATAAAGAATAAGGAGAAGTCACTGAGGCTGATATTTCTGAAGGACTGAGATGGTGTGGTTTTGCAAACAAACCTTATGGAAGCTTACAAAGAATGCTTATGAACAGGCAAGGAAAATTACTCACAGACATAATTGGGAAAGTGCTATTGTGTAAAACAGGCTCTCATGATAGTGTATCCAAAGGGATGTTTGAAGTAATGGTCAGAGTGATCCTGAACAAGAGGACTGACTAGGGGAACATTGTGTTTGAAAAGATTAAAGAACAAACAAGATCTCCAAACCTTGGTAGAATCTTATCTCTGTATCTCAAAATTGCATCCCTCATCACCTCAAAGATTCAGAATCTACCCATCTCAACTATCTCAAAAAGATATATGTAAAGATAGTGTTGGGAATCTTGCCCTCATGATTCCTGAATTGGAGAAGTCACCAATTCAAGAGAACTTCACTATGTATTTAATTATCTTCTTAGCTTTTTCGTCTCAGTAGAAGACAAGTTCATAGAATGTCGAATGAACCAATATCGTCGAAAAGAAGCCTTGGCGTCGATAGGGCTAAGCTAGAATGAATATCGTCGAAAAGAAGCCTTGACATCGATAAGGCTAAGGAAGAACAGATATCGTCGTAAAAGAGGAATGTCGTCGGTAAGGCTGAACAATACATGTATCATCGTAAAGAAGTTGTGTCATTGAAAAGGCTAAAGTAAGACTGATGTCAATGATATCGTTGTAAAGAAGGATTGACGTCGAAAAGACTAGGGAAGATCGAACAAATACGGGCAATTGCTGAAGAATTGATTGTCAACGTAATATCGACTATGTCGTCGATAAGATAAGGTTGTCACAACGATATCAAGCAATCAAGAAGATTACGTCGACATCAGTTAGATGACTTCATGTTGTCTTAAAGTGCAAGTACAGAAGGGATGTCCCGTGTCGTCGAGTTATCTCTATCTGAAGAAGAAGGAAGGAGACTTGAAGATCTGTCCAAGTCCAAGACAATGACAAGTCCAATCGTCGAGATATTGTCCATGTCATCGTAACCATGCAAACATCGTCGAGATAGATTCAAAAATGTCAGATGCGATGTCAGCATCTAATGTCGCTGACTGATTTACGAATTAGCGCATGCTCTTAAGGTATGAGCATCTGTCAAAGAAGGACATCATAGGTGACCGTTAAGCGGCTTCTCAGTCCTATAAAAGGGAACAGTGAATGCCCTAAAGATCTCTCGAATACTGGAACTCAAAGAATCTAGCTCAACATTTCTCAATAGAACAAAAAAAGCGGCGAAAAGTAAAAAAAACAAGAACTGAGAACAAGTTAATCTTCATCCTTTGTTCAAAAAGAATCAGTCTAGCTTCATCGACTGATAAGGAGAGTTACAGATAGAAGGAAATCTTGAACAAGACCTGTGTTGTCCAGATTTTAATCAGAGGCATCTTCATCAAGACAAGAAGCCAATCTCCATTAGGCAGAAAAGTATATATAGGTATATCTTTCATTGTAAGGCTTGCGGGACAAAACTGTAAGATCTATTTTTCAGATCTAAGTGTCAAGCTTGAGGGTTTGAGATCTGTGAGGCTTGAGGGCTAGGTAAGAGGACTTGCGACTCCAAACGTGTCGAGCTTGCGGGCTAGGGTGCAGTGAAGGGGCTTGCGGGCCTAGGTTGCAGGGTCTTGCGAGTCCAAGAGGTAAGACTTGCGGGTCTGTGTTGTGTAGGGCTTTAGGGCCTGAGTGTCGAGCTTGCAGGCTCGGGTGTAGTGAAGGGGCTTGTGGGCCTAGGCTGCAGGGACTTGCGGGTCCGGGTTGTAAGGCATGTGGGTCGGAGACATTGGCGGAGTTTGCCGAGCCTATCACACTGCTAGGTAGGCGCAGAGGGAAAGAGGACTACTCAAGACACCCTGTATTGAGGAACCTCTATCCATCTTGTGTTGTGTACTGAGACATTCTGTGTGATCGTTCTTTGCTGTGCTAAATTATATAAATCTCAGACAAGAATATTTAAAAATAGCCAAAATCACCTAACCCCCCCCCCCCCCCCCCCCCCAGGTGATCGTTGTATAACCAACAAGTGGTATCAAAGCGAGGTTGATCAAGAAAGCGACTTAACCATCAGATCAAGATCTTAGAACAACTCAATATGGCTAGATGTGATCAGCATCAAGAGATGAGAGCCATGAAACTCCCAATCTGCACAAAGGAGAACTTTCCTATCTGGAAGGAAAGAGTATGGTTGTTCATGGAGGCAGCTGATCCAAGAGTCTATATAACTGTTCAAGAGGGCCCTTCATTCCCATGACAGCATCCACTATTGATCCAACTAAGATGGTGGAAAAGAAGTATACAGACATGACCAAGGATGAGCTGGGCTTAGCAAGCCTAGATAATAGGGCACATAATGTTATCGTAAGTGCCATTGACGACTCAACCCTCCAGAATCTCATTCACTGCAAGTCAGCCAATGAGATGTGGGACTCCCTGATTGTCTATATGGAGGGTACTGAAGAGGTGAGGGGTGATAGGAAATCCCTCCTCAATCAGGAGTATGAAGCCTTCAAGCAAGGCAAGAATGAAACCATCTCTAGCTGTTTTGAGAGGTTTGTAAAGATAGTGAATGGGATAAAAAATAATGGCAGAGACTTCACAAACTCTAACCTAAATGATAAGTTCCTTAGACCCCTCTCTAAGGAATGGGATATTAAGATTTGTGCCATCAGAGTGATGGCTCAGCTGGGCATCTTGGAGCCCAAGAACCTATATGGGAAGCTGCTGTCCCATGAACTTCAGCTCAACACCAGGAAAGCAGAATAGGAAAGCTCAAAGGGGAGCTCCAGAGAAAGATTTGTGGCTCTCAAGGCTGAGAGCACAAGGAGTTCCAAGGACAAGACTCCTGCATATCAGAACAGATCAGAGAGCAGTGAAGAATCTGATGTCAGCACATCATATTCTAATGATACAGACAGGGAGATGGTTCTCCTCTCTAAACAGTTCAAGAAGCTGATTACTAGAAGGAGAAGAGACAACTACAGACCCACCTCCTCAACCTCAAGAAGATCTGATCAATATGATAGGTATGAATCCTCAAGAGAGGACAGGTATAAATCAAAACATGGTAAATTTGATTTTGCTAACACTATTTTCTACTCATGTAATAAGACAGGTCATATAGATGTTGATTGCTCTTCCAAGAAAAGGGAATCAAAGAATTATGAAGATAAGAGAAGATCAAGGGACAAGAAGAAACCTGAAAAAGGGTTTATATCAAAGAAAATCAGAACTCCAAGTGATTCTGATTCAAGTTCCCCGGACACTAAGGAAGAGGCTCAGATTGGCCTAATGGCCATAAAGGAATACGACCAGGATGATATCTCTCCTGGAAAGGTATTCATCAAAGCTCATCTGTTTGCATCTGATTCTGAATCAGTAGCAGACTCCTTGCATGATAATGAGAGTGTGTCTACTGCCAACAGCTCGACCTCAAGGTCCCAATATGAAATTGAATCTGACCTGATAAAGTAGTATAGAGCTTTATGGAAAGCTTTCAAGAATAGTAATAAACTCCTCAAAATCCAGACTAAGGAGTTAGATTCCTTGATGTATGTCCAGTCCGAGCTCAAGGAAACAGCCGAAAAGCTGGCTGCCATAATCAAAGAAGTGGACAGATTTAAGGAATTCACAAGTCTTAAGAATGCTAAATTAGGTCAGAAGAACAAGGTCATTAAGGACCTTGAGTAGATGTTGATGGCTATGAAGAAACTTGCTGCAAGCTTCTCTATGCCCAAGATAGTCTTGCCCATTACTGATACCTTCTCTGGATCATTCAGAGCTGGTATAGGATTCAATCAGGAGACTTTCAAGGACAAAGGTTCTAAAGTTCAATCTTCTCTTAAGAAGGTGCCAGTATCAGGTCCTTCTGCCCATGGACCTACATCAACAACACTGAAGAGTAAGGGAAAGGCTGCTTCCGCAAAGCCTGTTCCTAAGAAGGTAAACCAACAGGACCCAATGAAAAGAGAGTGTAGAACCCTCAGTGGTGTGGCATTCCATTTTATCTTCCTAACAGGAACCAAGGACCCAATCCAAATTGGGTACCTAAGGGTAATTAACTTTTCTTGTAGGTATGTCCAAATGCCAACCAGTCTCCAATCTGGTATTTGGACAGTGGTTGTTCCAGACATATGACTGGAGTCAGGAAGTATCTAAGAAGTTTCACCCCCGTGGATAATGGACCAATAGTAATTTTTGGAGGTTCAGAGAAGGGGGTGACTAAAGGTTATGGTAATATTTCTAATGGCTAAGTTACCATCACAAAGGTAGCTTATGTTGAGGGATTGAAACATAATCTCATAAGCATAAGCCAGCTTTGTGATCTAGGTTTTGTTATCATCTTCCACAAGGATAAGTGTTTGATTAAGAAATCCTTAGATTCTAAGGCTACCTTAACTGGCACTAGGAGTGGTAATAATTACTGCTTAAATTTCTTTAATGAAAATTCTTCCATGCCTGTATGTCTTGTGGCTAATGACAAAGAGGTTATATGTGTACAATGGCACAAGAGACTTGCACACATTAACTATAAGACCATAAGCAAGCTTTTCTTACAGGACCTAGTTAGAAAATGGACCTAATATTAAGTGCATCAAGGAAGGTCCCTGTCAAGCTTGCCAACTTGGGAAGCAGAGAAGGACCTGCTTTAAAAGCATTTCTGACAAGAATTCATCGAGGTGCTTATTTCTATTGCACATGGATTTGTTTGTTCCTATGTCAGTTCTCAGTTTAGGAGGGAATGCTTACACCATTGTAATAGTTGATGAATACTCAAGGTTCACTTGGGTGTTCTTCCTTAAAAGGAAGTCAGATATCTTACATCAATACCCAAGCAGTGGAAGAATCTATACATGTTATATTTAATGAGACTAACCTTATACATAAAGGTTGGTCTAGTTCTCTAGTGAATGCAGGTACAACAGAGAAAATGGAGAAATTATCTATTGAAGACAAGGCTGAGACCTCAACCAAAGATAACAACCATTCAGCAACTGTGGAAATTGAAGAAGAGGTTGCAGAAGGCTCAGAAGCAGTAGAAGAAATGCAACCTGAAGAACCTGCCACAGCATAAGTCCCCAGAATACAGCCAGTTGCCTTGAGACAAATGAGAGATCATCCTCAAGAGCAAATAACAGGAGATGTCAACCAAGGAGTGCTGACAAGGAGTAGAGCTGTAAATGAAGCATTATACCTGAGTTTTCTTTCTCAAATTGAACCCATGAAATTTGAGGAAGCAAATCATGATCCATTATGGATTGCAGCAATGCAGCAGGAGTTGAACCAATTTAAGAGATGCAATGTTTGGAAGCTGGTTCCAAGACCCCAAAGACAGAATATTATAGGAACTAAGTGGGTCTACAGAAATAAACTAGATGAAAATGGAATCATCGCTAAGAATAAAGCAAGGCTAGTGGCAAAGGGCTACAGACAGGAAGAGGGGATTGACTTTGATCAGACCTTTGCCCTTGTAGCTAGACTGGAAGCCATCAGACTATTCTTAGCCTATACTACCTATCAAGGATTCAAAGTTTATCAGCTGGATGTGAAGTCAGCCTTTCTAAATGATGACCTCAAAGAAGAAGTGTATGTAGATCAGCCTTCAGGTTTTGTTGATTCAACTTATCCTGACTATGTGCATTTTCTTAAGAAAGCCCTATATTGCTTAAAGTAGGCACCAAGAGCCTGGTATGAGACTCTGTCAAGCTTTATCATTGAGAATAAATTCTCAAGGGGAAAGATTGATACGACTTTGTTCCTAAGGGAAGTTAAAGGGAAGATTTTGCTAGTGCAGATCTATGTAGATGACATTATCTTTGGCTCTACAGACAACAATCTCTGCCAAATGTTTGCCAGCTTGATGCAGGGAAAGTTTGAGATGAGAAGCATATGTGAGCTCAAATACTTCCTAGGTCTCCAAGTGAAACAATCTGAAGATGGTATATTCATCTCTCAGACCAAGTTCACTAGAGAGCTAGTCAAGAAATTTGGATTGGAGAGTACTTCCTCTATGAAGACTCCAATGGGAACCAATGTGTCTCTGGACAAGGATGAGAAGGGAATACCCTTTGATGAAACCAAATACAGATGCATGATTTGATCTTTGTTATACCTAACTGCGAGTAGGCCTGACATAATGTTTGTCACATGTGTCTGTGCTAGATATCAGGTGAACCCTTAGGAATCTCATCATGTCTCTGTAAAGAGAATCCTAATATACCTAAAGGGCACATCAAATCTTGGCCTATGGTACCATAGGAACAATGGGTGTGAACTGACAGGTTACTCAGATGCAGATTATGCAAGATGCAAAGAAGACGGGAAAAGTACCCGAGGGATATGCCAATTTCTTGGAGGAAGATTGAACTCTTGGAGCAGTAAGAAGCAGACAAGTGTAGCAATCTCCACAGCAGAATTAGAATATATTTTTGCTGGGAGGTGTTGTGCTCAACTGCTATGAATTCAACATCAACTTGAAGACTACAATCTAAAGATGACCAAAACACCCCTGTTTTGTGACTCTTCCAGTGCAATCTAAATTGCTAAGAACCCTGTCTCACACAGCAGGACTAAGCACATTGAGATCAGGTATCACTTCATCAAGCAGCATGTGGAGAATGAAGATATCATCCTTGAGTTTGTTCTCACAGACAAACATGTGGCTGATATATTCACAAAGCCCCTATATGAAGCTAAGTATAACTTCTTCAAATTCCAATTGGGGATGTTAAACTTAGAGTAATTTTTAACCTACTGATCACTAATCTCCCTACATACGATAGTAAGAAGAACTTGCAGGACAAGTGCTGAAACAATCTGGTAATAAAAGCCTACGAAATGCCAAAGTCAGACAAAATATTGAACAATGGTCACGACGACACAAACTATTGTCTCAACGACATAAACCTCTCTCACGACGACAACAGAATGATCCAGTCCCGCCAACACGGGAACAAGCTAGACCGCTGGCACCCTCCCGGCCCAGGCCCGCCAACATGGGAGCCAGCTGACACCGGAAGGGTTCAGCCTAACCACATGGTTTGCAGACCATGCACCCCAACCCCTCTTTGTCCCACCATAGGGCACAGTGGGTTGTTGGAGACCGCAGTCCCCCTTTGATGAGAATTGAGCCAATTAAGCGGCAGCACTTGGACTTCCCAGGAGGTCACCCATCCCAGAATTGCTCCAGCCCGAGGATGCTTAACTATGGAGTAATTTCACTTCTCATAACCAATTGAGTTGCAACTCAATTGGTGATGAGAAGTGAAAGTACTCCATAGTTAAGCGTGCTCGGGCTGGAGCAATTCTGGGATGGGTTACCTCCTGGGAAGTCCACGCGCTGCCGCTTTGTTGGATCGGTAAGCGCCCTTAGAGGGGGGGGGGGGGGTGAATAAGGGTTTTAAAATTTATATTATATTTTGAAAAGCTTTGAAGTAATGCGTGATTAAGACGATGAGAAATCAAGTAAAATAATTGAAATAAAGTAGAGACATGTTTTATTAATATGAAATAAGGTTTTACAAATGTTGATTTCTATAACGCTAGAAATCGGTGGCGAATAATAATAAACCCTTTTTGTTTTCTATCCCGACTCGCATCCCCACGAACCGGTGGCCCTAGCCTATCCTTCCCGGATTCGGCCTCAAGCCACTCTAGCCAACCCTTCCACGGATATGGACTCGAGCACCCCCTAGACCTAACCTAAATCTAGTCGCCAACACGAGGCAAATTTCCTCCCTAAGTCCTACCCAGACCTAGTCGCCAACACGAGGTGAATTCTCTAACCGTTTACAAGAAATATGAAATGAAAATAATTAAAAACTCCCTCTTAAAGAACTTCTGAAGTTGGAGACGAAGATCCGCTGTAGAATAAGCATTGTAGAAGCGGACTTCATTTGGATCCGGCATGAATAGATTCTCCTTCAGAAGTTTGCAGAACTTTGGTAGGACAACAACTTTCAGTCAAGGCAGCCTATGGAATTCTAGCACTCAATCTCTCTCTCTGATGTCTGTGTGAAACGAGAGAAGAGGGGTCCCATTAATAGCCTTAGCGCTAGCGCCTGCGCTAGTGCTACCGCCGACGCTATCCCATTTTAGGACATATTCTGCACGGCAGGATCTTCAATCCGAGGAAACATTTCTCTCTTGCCTTCTGTGCTCCGCGCTACCGCCTTCGCTATCGACTACCGCCAGGCGCTATCTCCTTCTATATGTGCTCCCAAAATTGCGCAGATCATCGCTAGCGCCGGGCGCTAGGTACTACGGCCGACGCTAGTGGGAGTGTTGGATTTGATGGCTCAAATTTGGGGGCAACCTTCTTATGTAATCCTTGAGTCATATGGACTTTGTTTTCCTGCACACTTAAACACACAAGATCAAATACACATAGGATTTGTTATTCTCAAACCTAGGAGATGCGGAAGACCATGTTCCAACAAACTCCCCCTTTTGATAATAACAAATCCATTAATGATAAATCAGAGCATTAGTATATAAGCATGATGAAACATACTTGTGTGTGTGTGAGAGAGTGATGACTTAGGTTAATTATCAATTTTAGCATTTAGAATTGCTCCCCCTAAATACATGCCCCCCTAAGAGAATGCTCCCCTAATATGTAAGCTATCATCTTTAATGAATCAAGTTAGTGTTTCATCTTGATAACGAATTTTATTTATCATGGAAGATCTCCCCCTTTTGTTATTAGCAAAAGTGGGTAAGGAAGCAAAACACAGAAAAGTTTTGATTAGAAGATAAAGGAATGATCGAGCTTTTAGAGAGAATGAAATGATAAGAAGTTTTAGAATAATTTTGATTGAAATAGATCAGAGTTTTAGTATTACAATATTTTCATAGAAATTAATCAGAGTTTTTAGCATACAAAATATTCTTATTTAAAGCAACCAATATAAAGTTTACCAAGCAAGTCTACCATTTGTTGAAAAAGAATTTTGGTATTTAAGACTTTGATATGAGCATGAAAGCGCAAGGTAAAAAAATTATATGGTTATGATGCGGAAGACTTATCGAAATACAAGAAACATCTTATTGTAATCAATGATGATCCATAAAAGATATATGAGTTCAATTTCATGAAGAGGATGTTTTTTGTAAATCATTGTTCAATTAAAATCTTGAAGTTTAACAATAAAGTAACCAAGCATGAAATAATATTAGCAAAAAGAGATTTCTACAATGTTATTTTAATTCACAATTTCAAAACATACCAAACATTGTAGAAAGCATGCTAGGTTATCTAGTGCATTTCATAAATAAAGAGTAGTATAGAATTTGCATTAGGATCCAATACTCATGTGAAGAAGTGTTACGGAAGATAACGATGTGCAAATAAGTGTATTTTTGAGTAGAGTAAACAAATGTTTTAATCAAAAATACAAGAAATATGTAAAGTAAGAGCACAAAAAAACACAAATAATTTTACTTCCATACACTTCAATGCACAAACAAAATGTACAACTACCAAGGTGCTTTGCACACACAATGCTCATCAAGACTTATCAGGGTGCAAAGTAGCGCTTGGGGGATCACATATTTTTATTTTAAAATTGAAACTAGTGATCCGGTGTACTTAAGAGTAAGTGGTTTTTATTTTGAAAGAAAGATATGGTTTGCACAAGATACTTTACTATTCTTTCCAAGGTGCTCAACCTCACAACGCTTATTAAGACTTATCAGGAGGTTCAAGTAGTGCTTGGTGGAGTTATCTTTGTAACATTATTTTATGATTTTTGTTTTGTACAAAGTTCTCCGAATACACTTGTTTTGCAAACCAATATAATTTATGAAAAACATAACCACTTTTCATAACTTTTAAAGTGCAAATAAAGGTAGTGTAGGTAAAATACTTGTGCAATTTTAATTCATTGTACTAATACAAAACATACACAAGCATTCTTATATTAAACACATATGTAGACAATGCCAAAATAAGTGAGTGAATAAAGATCATTATCAAACATAAAACATTTACTCAAACTTAGAGACATGCTAAGCGTAGTTCTACACAACTTTTACAATATAATTGATGCACATATTAATAGATATATCAAAGCATGATGAAAACAATGTTCAAAGTAGTTTGAAAAGATAAATTGCAACATTATAGAAGTTCTAAATAATAGATTAAATCATGCTTGATTTTCACAGGAAAGTCCATACAGTTTTTTGATAGTTTTAATGTTTTATATTTTTGTATTGGTTTTTTTGCATAAAAAACAGACTTTAAACAAATGACAAAAACAAAAAGACAACATATTTTTTTGTAATTTGGCTTTTGTATTTTTGTATTTGATTTTTCAAAAATGAAATAAAATCAGAAGTACAAAAATAAATAGTACATAAAAATTAATATATTTTTAAGAATATTTCAAAATTTTAAAATTACAGAAAAACAATTAAGTGCGCTAGCACCGGCATTGGCGCTAGCGCGGGAAACAGTACACAATTTTTGATGATGTTGAAATTTTTGAATGTTGATCTTGATTAAGTGTCCACATAATAGTTTCATGCAGAAATTTCAGAATGTTAGGAGATGTTTTAGATGGTTAAAAATTGTGTTTTAACTCGAAAGATCTAGGACACCTAACTCAAGTCGTAATAATCGAAATCTTGCATCGGGAAGAGGTTTAGTAAATATGTCAGTAAGTTGAGAGTCCGTGCCAATGAAATTTACTTTTACATGCTCTTTCTTAATGTGATCCCTAATGAAATGATGACGAACATCGATGTGTTTGGATTTAGAGTGGTGTACGGGATTATATGTGAGGTCTATTGCACTTTTGTTGTCACATTTAAGATCAATGTTTTTGAGATGAAATCCAAAATCCTCTAGAGTTTGGGTCATCCATAACGCTTGTTCATAATAACTACCAAGTGCGATGTATTCGGCCTCCGTGGTGGAGAGTGTAACCGAAGATTGTTTCCTACTAGACCAAGCAACTAATGAGGTTCATAAAAAGTGACAAGTACCGCTAGTGCTTTTTCGATCTAGTGAACAACCGGCGTAATCTGAATTGGAATAGCCGTGGAGTGTGAATGAATCATTGTGTGGGTACCATAATCCTAATTTAAATGACCCTAATAGATAATGAAAAATACGTTTTACCGCTTTTAAATGACATTCTTTTGGATTGGCGTGAAAGCGAGCACATAAACATACGGCAAATATTATATCTGGCCTAGATGCACTTAAGTAAAGAAGAGATCCTATCATTCCTCTATATAATGTTTGACCAATGGAAATTCCAGATTCATCTTTTCCTAGTTTTAAAGAAGCACTCATAGGAGCAGAAGCTTGTTTAAGATTTTCAAATCCAAATCATTTAAGCATATCGTGAACATATTTTGTTTGGCAAATAAAAATACCATCAGTTCATTGTGAGATTTGAAAACCATGAAAATATGATAGTTCTCCTACAAGACTCATTTCAAATTCATTTTTCATTACTAAGACTACTTCATTACACAACTCTTCATTAGTGTCTCCAAAAATGATATCATCAACATATATTTGTAAAATAATTAGATCGTTATTATTATACTTAATGAAGAGTGTGTTGTCGACACTTCCCATAACATAACCGACAAAAATGATGTAAGTCTATCATACCATACACGGGGTGCTTGTTTTAAACCAGAAAGCGCTTTTTCTAATTTGTAAACATGATTAGGAAATTTTTCATTTATAAAACCGTTGGGTTATTCTACATAAACTTCATCTTTTATAAACCCGTTTAAAAAGGCACTTTTAACATCCATTTGAAATAATTTTATTCTTTTAAAACTCGCAAATGCCAAAAATATTCGTATAGATTCTAAGCGAGCAACTGGTGCAAAAGTTTCTTCAAAATCTACCCCCTCGATTTGAGAATAACCTTGAGCAACTAAGCATGTTTTATTTCTTATAATCCTAGATTCACCATCTAATTTATTTTTAAAGATCCATTTTACGCCAATAACTGGATGATTAGATGGTCTATCCACTAGATTCCAAACTTTATTTCTTTCAAATTGATCTAACTCTTCATTCGTAGCCAAAAACAAAAATTTGTCATTTAAAGCGGTGGAAACGTTTTTAGGTTTGATTTTGGAAACAAAGCAAATATTTGAAAACGTTTCATGAAGAGAAGATCGAGTTCTTACCCCAGTAGAAGGTTCCCCAATGACTAGTTCTTTTAGATGATTTTTTGAGAAGTTCAAAGCGCTTGGACGTATATATTCATCTTCCTTGGACTTCTCCTCCTCTTCTTTGGAAGGTTCCTCTTGGTCGTGCTCCAAAGATGGCAAAGGTTCATCATTTGTACATGTAGGAAGCATTTCTGCACACGGAATAAATTCATCAAATTTAACATTAATAGACTCTTCAAGCTTGCTCGACCTTTTGTTAAATATTCTATAGGCTTTACTGGTTGAAGAATATCCAAGAAATATTCCTTCATCACATTTTTCATCAAATTTTCCTAAAGAATCTTTTGTATTAAGAATAAAACATTTACAACCAAATACTTTAAAATATGATATGTTAGGTTTCTTTTGATAATGTAATTCATATGGTGTGAGATTTAGTGATGGGCGAAGCATGACTCTATTCATTACATAGCATGATGTGCTTACGGCTTTGGCCCCAAAAGACTTAGGTAATTTGTATTCAGATAACATGGTGCGTGCTAGTTCTTTGATTGTCCTATTTTCCTTTTCTACAACACCGTTTTGTTAAGGTGTGCGTGGAGCGTAGAACTCAAGCTTAATTTGTAACATTTCACAAAAAGATTTAAAATTTTCATTTTCAAATTCACCACCATGATCTGAGCAAATGCATTTTATTTTTAAATCTAGTTCATTTTGAATACTAGTACATAATTTTGAGAATTTGCAAAACGCATCAGATTTGGAAGAGAGAAATAAAGTCCAACAATATCTTGAGAAATCATCAATTAGAACGAAAGTATATATTCTACCACCAAGACTTGCGGTGTTAATGGGACCAAAGAGATCCATATGAATTAATTGCAATGGTTTTGAAGTAGAAATTTTGTTTTTGCTTTTAAAAAATGATTTTGTAAATTTTCCTTTTTGGCATGGAGAACATAGTGAAGATAAATTTCCATTCAATTTAGGCAATCCTCTAATCAATTCCCTTTTTGCTAGTTTTAAAATGTGCTTTGTACTAGCGTGACCTAAACGTCTATGCCATAGTTCTAATTCATCATTTTTGGTTATAAAACATTTTATAGATGATTTGGAAAGATCATGAAACGAAAATATGTAAACATTGTGAATTCTAGGTGCATATAGTAACACATCGTTTGTTTTAGGATTAAATATTTTGCAAAGATTAGTGGATGATTCAAATAATACATCTAATCCTTTATCACATAGTTGACTTATAGATATTAAGAGATAAGAAAGGATTCGTTACCCACTGTGACTACTCCCATGATCCTTCCTTTACCGTTATCACCAAATGCTACGATCCCTCTTTTTTTCTTTTCTAGGCTAAGGAATTTTGCATTGTTGCCCATCATGTGCTTGGAGAAGCCAGAGTCCAAGTACCTCACGTCCTCCGTTTCCTTAGCCTTCCTGCAAATCTAGTGAGAAGATGAGAGTAAAGATCCAGATACCCAAGAGGTAACACCCATAGAGTAAGTGGATTTCTTAGGTACCCAGATTTGTTTTAACGATCATTGTTTTATATTCCTGCAAGAGCTAGACGTGTGTCCAAACTTAAGACAATTTGCACACGAAATAAAGGGGGTAGAGACCCTTTTTTGAATTTCTACATTGCTCTTGCTGGATGATGTTTGAACATTAGAAAAAACATGAGATTTTTTAACTGTTGAGCTAGCGCCGGTGTTAGTGTCTAGCGCCGGGCGGTAGGGCTCACTTTGATATCCGACCCCAAATTTTCCAGAACCATAACATTAGTTTCCCAAAATCATATCCAAGGATTTTTGACCAATCCTAATTTTGTATGGCTATATTGAGGTCTTGATTTTGTTTTTTAAGAAATGTATTTTCTTGTACAATCATAACACATTTATTTTCAAAGCCCTTTTTGTTATTTTCAATTTGTAAAAGAGAGGTTATTAGTTTTCTCTCTAAGTCCCCTTTTTCTTTTGCAATAGTTTTGCTTTGTGAGAGGGCCTTAGAAAGAGAAACTTCAAGTTCTTTTGCCTTAAATAAAGAGTGCTCACACTCTTGGCATGAAACCTTTCTCTTTTCAAGGGAAATCATTTTTTTTGTGAGCTTATGATTTTCTTTGATAATAAATTCATTTTCACGATTTAATATAATATTATCTTTTATACTTTGATCATAGGATTTGCAAGTTAGAACAAATTCATCATAGAGTTCTTCGAAGGTAGGAGGAGTTACCTCAGTGTCGTTAAGAACACTGGTGTCGTCATCATTGCTTTTTGCCATTAAGCATAAGTTTGCTTCCTCCTCGCTACTTGACTCAGACTCGTTTGACTCTTCAGAGGAAGAATCATCCCAAGTTATGGCTTTCAATACTTTCTTTTTCTCTTTTGCTTTGTATTGTTCTTTTTGCTTCTTTTGATACTTTGGGCACTGGCTCCGAATGTGCCCGGTCTTTCTGCAGTGGTAGCACTCCGGTGGTGGTCTTTCTTCTTCATCTTCGCTTCCTATTCCTTTCCTTGATGAAGAGGAAGATCCCTTTCGTCGAGCATCCTTTTGGAAGTATTTTCGGAATGTGTTCCTTCTTTCCGAATTCCTGATGAGCTTCCTGAAGTTCTTCACCAGGAGACCTTCTTCATCTTCATCATCATCTTCGATGCTCTCCTTCTTTGATTTTAGTGCTAGCGCCTTTTTCTTTGGCTCTTTGTTGTATTCATCGTGTTGAATCTGGAGTTCTACCTCATGGGTTTTGAGATTCCCAATAAGGTTCTTGATCTGGAGCATTCTTAAGTTGTGCGACTCCGAGATGGCTGTCACTTTTGGATTGAACCTTGGAGGTAAAGAGCGAAGAATTTTCCTCACCAAGTCCCCGTCTGAGTAGATCTTTCCAAGTGCCTTTGAAGCGTTGACGATCTTGGTGAAGCGAGTGTACATCGAGTTGATGTCCTCTTCGGTATCCATCCTGAATTTTTCATATTCAGATTCTAGTTGGAATAGCTTTGCATCTTTCACTTGCGATGTACCTTCATGAGTAACTTCCAATTGATTCCAAATATCATAAGCAGTTATGCATGCAGAAATTCTATTAAACTCAGTCCTATTTAAGGCGCAATATAAAGCGTTCATTGCTTTAGCATTATTTTTACAACTTAGTTTATCGTTATCATCCCATTTATCTTTAGGTTTTAGTAATGTCGCCTCTACCACTACAGTTGTAGGAGGAGAGTACCAAACTTCCACCATGTTCCATACTTCTACATCCATGGTCATAAGAAAACACATCATTCGATTTTTCTAATAGTTGAAATCTGACCAAGAAAAGAGAGGTGGTCGACTAACTCCTTGACCCTCCGGAAAAGCGAGATCATGAGACGCCATTATTCCCGGTTGTTAAGCCGATTGGAATAACCTACCTCTGATACCACTTGTTTGATCGGTAAGCGCCCTTAGAGGGGGGTGAATAAGGGTTTTAAAATTTATATTATATTTTGAAAAGCTTTGAAGTAATGCGTGATTAAGACGATGAGAAATCAAGTAAAATAATTGAAATAAAGTAGAGACATGTTTTATTAATATGAAATAAGGTTTTACAAAAGTTGATTTCTATAACGCTAGAAATCTGTGGAGAATAATAATAAACTCTTTTTGTTTTCTATCCCGACTCGCATCCCCACGAACCGGTGGCCCTAGCCTATCCTTCCCAGATTCGACCTCAAGCCGCTCTAGCCAACCCTTCCCCGGATATGGCTTCGAGCACCCCCTAGACCTAACCTAGATCTAGTCGCCAACACGAGGCGAATTTCCGCCCTAAGTCCTACCCAGACCTAGTCGCCAACACGAGGAAAATTCTCTAACTGTTTACAAGAAATATGAAATGAAAATAATTAAAAACTCCCTCTTAAATAACTTCTGAAGTTGGAGACGAAGATCCACTATAGAATAAGCGTTGTAGAAGCGGACTTCATTTGGATCCGGCGTGCATAGATTCTCCTTCAGAAGTTTGCAAAACTTTGGTAGGACATCAACTTTTGGCCTAGGCATCCTCTGGAATTCTAGCACTCAATCTCTCTCTCTGATGTCTGTGTGAAATGAGAGAAGAGGGGTCCTACTTATAGCCTTAGCGCTAGCGCATGCGCTAGTGCTACCGCCGGCTCTATCCCATTTTAGGACATATTATGCGCGGCAGGATCTTCAATCAGAGGAAACATTTCTCTCTTACCTTTTGTGCTTCGCGCTACCGCCTACGCTATCGGCTACCGCCAGGCGCTATTGATGCGCAAAACTATGCTCGCAAACGACAACGACAAGTGTACCGCATCGAAAGTAGTATAGGTTTATAAAAACCAAGATCGTATTAGACTCGAGGTGGTTGAGTAATTCTACTTTGAAAATCGTTATTATCTTATCAAATACAAATTGAGTTGTGGTTGCGAATAGTAAAAACTAGAAGAAATGCTAACGGAATTAAATTGATGGTTTAAAACTAGTACCCAATCTTTGAGCTACCTCGGATATAGAGAAAATCGAAATGAGAATAGATTACAATTCTCTTGTTGAAGAGGCTTTGACCGTGGAGGTTCCCAAAGCATGAACACCCCTCTTTCGAGGTTTAAGTTCAACTAAGCTTAGGTGTATCGACCGAACTTTCATTCTCAAATCGCATCGCCTAAGACTTGCCTTAGGTTTTGAACCTCCCTATTGAATTTTACTTCAATCCGGAAGAGTTACGTCGTCCTCTCTCGAGGGTTGCGTTCTACTCCTTTTACCGATGGGTGATCGATTCGCCTTACGAGCCTCTCAGCCAACTAAAGAGTGAAAACCATTATGAAAACTATATAAAAGATATAGCCTTAATGAGTTGGCCAACGGTAAATGGTACGTGTTCAACAATTAGAGAAAAATAAATCTAAAAATCATAACAAAACTTATCTCATCCTCGGATCATCGCGACCGAGCACTATAGAAATTAGTCACTCATGGAGATGGAGAAGTCATTATTATAAAAATGCGACATGATGTAAAAGAGAGAACAAAGAGGACAAACAACACATTTTTAAACTAGAATATTATTGTTAGCAGAAATAGAGATGAACTTTTATTCCTAGTGGAGAAAGAAATTACAAGAAATAAAAATACAAGCTTTAACGATTAAGACAATTATAATTCGAAAGGAGAAAGACGTACAAGATTACAATCGAACAACGAAAATATCGACCAAAAATAACAACTTTCCGGGACGAAATACTGGACTGCTTTTCTCGCCGGTCGAATCATTGATTTTCTCTAATCTGAACATTTCTAAAATTTTGGGCCTGCCTGTCTCTCCCCCATGAGCCTTATTTATAAGTGCAACCCAATAAAGCCGCCATTAATGTGAAGGCGCAAAACCCAAATGAGGCCGGCTAGCTCGATGGAGGAATGGAGTTCGGATTGCTGACGTGGAGGAGGAAATAAATTTCGGTTTTACTGCTCATGCAGCTGGCGTAATCAACGGTGGTGAAACATCAAGTGCCACATCAGCAGGTTGGAGGCGGCATATGCTCTGGGCAAAACGGCAGCGGCGTGCATGGATAGCTGGAGGCTGACGTGGAGATGGAGGTAGCTTCATGCAGAGGTGGTGGCCGAGCTCCATGAATGGTTGAGAGATGGCCGAGTGGTTGCATGGAGGAGCATCAGGAGAGCTGCTGGAGCTGTTTGGAGGTGGTGGTCGGAGCATTGCATGGAGATTGCCGGAGGTGCACGACGGTGGACGGGTTGCTGCTGTGTGGTGGTTGGCTGAGCTTAGGCGGAGGAGGTCGGCTTGAAGAGCGAAAGTGGTTGGCGGTGGTGCTACTGCATGCAAGTGAATATATATATATATATGTAAACATATACATATATAATCGTATTTATATATAAACATATATATATATTTATATATATATATATATATATATATTTATATAAATATATATATATAAACATATACATATGTATGTATACGTAGATATGTATATATATAGATATGTATGACAACTTGCGAGCCTTAGACCCGACAGCGGGACTTCGCACATAAATTCCCCCCAGGCCCGCCGAATCCGTACAAAGATATAGAAAATATTTATTAGTAATTGATGAATAGAAAATATTGCATATTTTTAATATAATTTCTAGCCTAATTTAGGTATTTTTGTACATGCAATATGTAAATTATTGAAATAATAGCTTGTTTTATCTTGTTTGTAAATATATGTAAATATATGTAAATATTATAAGTATAAATAAATATTGATATATTTTTAATACATATATATTTATGTATATATATAATAATGATAGTAATAATAATAGTATATATATAATAATAATAGTATGTATATAATAAATAATAATAATAAGTATACACATATAATAATAAATAATAGTATATAAAGTATAAATAATAATAATATATAACTATATATAAAAATATTCCTCAGAATTCCTCCCGTTCGACTAGAATTTTAGTGGATCTCCATAAGATTTAGTCTAACAAAAATTTAGTGGATCTCCGAAAATTAGTCGAAAATTTCGTTCGAATAAAATTTCGTTCGAATAAAAATATTAAATATAATATATATAAATATATATATAATATTGGCATATATATTTCTTCCCCAGTTCGGCTTTCGTCGAACTCAATCCTGTCCGACTTTCGTCGATCTCTCCCTCTCCTAGATCGACGATCTCTAAATTAAAAATATATATTATATCAACGTATTATATAGTGTCTGCAGGTGTTCGACGAATTCCGGCCAGCTCTTCCTTCCAGCAAGCTGTACTGCCACCTCTCTCCTTCTAGAATCTGCCAGCTGCTACCCGCACCCCATAGTGTTCAAGTCAATCTTGCCAACTTCAGTCAAACAGCCAGCTGCTGTTTTCTTTTTCATTTTTTTGCTAAATGCAGCCCCTCTCTTTTGCCTATAAATAGAAGGGGTTGGCTGTTGTTTTTAGGGTTCACAATTTCTGATTAATTTTGGGATTTGTGTTCCACTTTTGTCCTTTTTTTGTAATATTTGTAAATTTCTCTCTTTGTTTTCCACTGTCTCCTCTCTAGGGTTTACAATTTCTAATCCTTTTTAGGATTGTGTTCCACCTTTGTTTATGTTTTTATTTTCTCTCCTTAGTTTCCCTTTGTCTCTCTCTTTGCTATGTAATGTTTATTTTTGCTTAATAAAATAAGTTTTTGTTCATCAAGTTCTTACTCTTGTTCATCTAAGTGTTCTTCATGTTGTTCTTTTTTTCTTTTATTTTGTTTTTCCTTTTTTTTGTAATCTTTTTCGTGTCATGTTTTTTTTCCTTTTTTATTTTTGTAAGTGTGTGTGTGTGTGTATGAGAGTAGTTTTACTTATTTGTATTTTTCTTTTAATTTTAGTTGATTTCATATAGTGTGTGTGTGTATGAGTATAGATTTTGTTTTCTTTAACTTAGATTTCATTTCAAGCAAGGGTGTGTGTGTGTGTAGGTGGATAAATTTTGCGCCTTTTTTGTAATAGCTTAGCTTTCATTTCTGTCACGCATTTATTTCCCGTCTACCCATTTGGGTAGAACTTGCTCACGCATTTACTTCCCCTCTACCCGTTCGGGTAGAGATTGCATTCCTTTAATTTCTGTCATTTAATTTCAGTCATTTAAATTCCCGTATAGTGCGTGAGTTTTTCATTGAGTGCGTCCTTTTTCTTTTTATCGCTTTTCTTGGTTTTTGCTAAACGCACACCAAGCCCGCGATTGTTATCATTTTTGTTTTCGAATTAATGCACTTATCATCTTCTTTAATATCCGATAAAACAATAGTCGTAGCTCGAAGTAACAATACTCGACGGGACCCAGGACTAAATACGACCTTTATATGATTTTTCTAAATCGTATATACTACACGCGATAGGTGCGCTTGCCTCCTACGTCGTCGTTTATTTTCTTATCAAGTTTTTGGCGCTGTTGCCGGGGAACATTTCATCGATATTGCGAAAAAAGTATACACTATTGATTTTATCATCTTTAAAAAATTCAAAAAAATTAAAAAACCCCAAAAAAACCCAAAAATATATGTTTTCTCTTTTTCTTAAGCTTTAATTTGTATATAAATGTGCATATAAGAAAACTCAAAAAATGATAGGATTTCTATTTGTTTTTCATTAAGTTTTTTTTAAATGCATATTTGAAAACATATTATTTCAAATTTCAAAGTGAAAAAAAAAATAATGAAAGACTTTAAAACCAAAATCAAAATGAATTCTAGGAATTTTAAGATAGGACAATAGATCGTTTTCTCGAAGTAGGATTACTCGACAGACCCGAAAGGGGATTTTTGTCGATATTTTGAAAAGAGGAAACCCCATTGCTTTTACCTTATTATTTCTACGTTTTCTTCTTTGCTTTTCATTTTAAAGATTTTCTTTATTAATTTTGTTTTTTTCTTATGTTTTAATATAAATTTGAATATGCGTATTTCAAAAATGATGAAAATACATTTAGAAAACTCCAAAAAAAAATATATGTGGTTTTACTTTATATATATATTTCATTCTTTTTGTGATATAAAAAAATAATCATAAATGTTCTTTTCACTTTGTCTTTCTCTTTCTTGTTCTTATTATTTTTGTTCTTTTTTTTAGTATCATTATGTATATAAATGTACATATAAGAAAAATCCAAAAAAATTAATATAATATTGTATCTTTCTTTTTGTAAATACCTTTTTCCCTTTCTTTCTTTCTTATTTTTATTTTTAGGTTTTATATATGTAAATTATATATGTAAATATTTGGCTAAATTTTGAAAAATAAAAAAAAAATGATGATGGAAAAACTAAAAAAAATCCCACAAAAAATAATTAATTAAGTATTTTTGGCTTTCTTATTTTTTCTTTTTTTCATCTTTCCTTTTTTCTTGCTTTTCTTTTTGTTAAGTGTTTATATATATTTTTATCATATTAAAAATCCAAAAAATGATGAAAATATTAATTTGAAAAATCCAAAAAAATATATGCTTTTTTTCTTTCTTTGTTTTTTATCTTTCTTAAGTTTTATTACTTATTAAGTTTTATTTTGTATATAAATATGCATAACAAAAAAAATGATTTGATTTCTATTTTATTTTCATTAAGATTATATATGCATATTTAAACAAAACAAAATAATACTCTAATTAAAATGATAAAATAATGGAAAATTTTGAAACATAAATCAAAAAGAATTTTTGGAATTTTTGAGATAGAATAATAGGTAGTTTTCTCGAAGTAGGATTACTCGACAGACCCGAAAGGGGATTTTTGTCGATATTTTGAAAAGGGGAAACCCTATTACTTTTATCCTTTCATTTCACTTCTTCTTCTTTTTTTTATTTTAAAGTTTCTCTTTATTTTTCTTATTTTTATAAAGTATAAAGGTTTTTATATATATGCATATTTTAATAATGATGAAAATATGTGTTAGAAAGATCTCCAAAAAATATATATATAGTTTGTTTTATGTATATATGTTTTATTATTTTTATAACTAAGAAAAATTGGAAAAACAAATAAAAAAAACTTATATATATATGCATATGATTTTATCATTTTTATCACCCCCCCCCCCCCCCCCCCCCTCATGTACATAAACCTTTATTATTATGTTTTAACATCTTTTGCAGGTAATTATTCCGGTTATCCCGTCTCCAAAATAGGGGTGTGCTTTTTCCCCCTGCTTTTTTCCCCCTTGTATTTTCTTTTTCCTCCTTTTCATGCTTTTGTACATATATAGAATTGTTCCTCATACTTACTTCAACATTGGGGACAATGTTGATTTTAAGTATGGGGTTATGGTATGATGTTTTCACCTCTTGTAATTATTGTCCCCCATTTTTACTTAGAAAAAACCAAAAAATGACAAAATAAATAAAATAACAAAATTTTTTATGACATAATAAATTATGTTGCAACATCTTTGTCCCTCTTATAAATGTTTATAAATTATGTTGCAACATCTTTGCAACATCTTTGTCCCTCTTACATAAAATTCAAAAAATCCAAAAATATCATTAATTAACTTAAAAAAAAAAAAATTTATGTTTATGTCCCTCTTATAAATGTGTATAAATTATGTTGCAACGTCTTTGCAACATCTTTGTCCCTCTTGCATAAAATTCAAAAAAATCCAAAAAAATCATTAATTAACTTAGAAAAAACACAAAAAAAAAAATTTATGTTTATGTCTTTTATTTGTATATAAATAAACCTTATTTATATAAATAAATCAAAATAAAAAAAAATGATGAAAAATAATGATCAAAATAAAATTTCGTTCGAATAAAAATATTAAATATAATATATATATAAATATATATATAATATTGGCATATATATTTCTTCCCCAGTTCGGCTTTCGTCGAACTCAATCCCGTCCGACTTTCGTCGATCTCTCCCTCTCCTAGATCGACGATCTCTAAATTAAATATATATATATATATATTATATCAACGTATTATATAGTGTCTGCAGGTGTTCGACGAATTCCGGCCAGCTCTTCCTTCCAGCAAGCTGTACTGCCACCTCTCTCCTTCTAGAATCTGCCAGCTGCTACCCGCACCCCATAGTGTTCAAGTCAATCTTGCCAACTTCAGTCAAACAGCCAGCTGCTGTTTTCTTTTTCATTTTTTTGCTAAATGCAGCCCCTCTCTTTTGCCTATAAATAGAAGGGGTTGGCTGTTGTTTTTAGGGTTCACAATTTCTGATTAATTTTGGGATTTGTGTTCCACTTTTGTCCTTTTTTTGTAATATTTGTAAATTTCTCTCTTTGTTTTCCACTGTCTCCTCTCTAGGGTTTACAATTTCTAATCCTTTTTAGGATTGTGTTCCACCTTTGTTTATGTTTTTATTTTCTCTCCTTAGTTTCCCTTTGTCTCTCTCTTTGCTATGTAATGTTTATTTTTGCTTAATAAAATAAGTTTTTGTTCATCAAGTTCTTACTCTTGTTCATCTAAGTGTTCTTCATGTTGTTCTTTTTTTCTTTTATTTTGTTTTTCCTTTTTTTTGTAATCTTTTTCGTGTCATGTTTTTTTTCCTTTTTTATTTTTGTAAGTGTGTGTGTGTGTGTATGAGAGTAGTTTTACTTATTTGTATTTTTCTTTTAATTTTAGTTGATTTCATATAGTGTGTGTGTGTGTGTGTATGAGTATAGATTTTGTTTTCTTTAACTTAGATTTCATTTCAAGCAAGGGTGTGTGTGTGTAGGTGGATAAATTTTGCGCCTTTTTTGTAATAGCTTAGCTTTCATTTCTGTCACGCATTTATTTCCCGTCTACCCATTTGGGTAGAACTTGCTCACGCATTTACTTCCCCTCTACCCGTTCGGGTAGAGATTGCATTCCTTTAATTTCTGTCATTTAATTTCAGTCATTTAAATTTCCGTAGAGTGCGTGAGTTTTTCATTTAGTGCGTCCTTTTTCTTTTTATCGCTTTTCTTGGTTTTTGCTAAACGCACACCAAGCCCGCGATTGTTATCATTTTTGTTTTCGAATTAATGCACTTATCATCTTCTTTAATATCCGATAAAACAATAGTCGTAGCTCGAAGTAACAATACTCGACGGGACCCAGGACTAAATACGACCTTGATATGATTTTTCTAAATCGTATATACTACACGCGATAGGTGCGCTTGCCTCCTACGTCGTCGTTTATTTTCTTATCAGTTATAGTGCACCATATTATTATTATTTTACAAAAATTTATAAAGACAACGAAAAAAATGCGATAATTTATGTAAATATCTAATAAGAAATTAGCCTAAAACGATGACTAAAATGACAGTCATCAAACACCTCCATACTTACTCGTTGCTCGTCCCGAGCAAACTATTCTTCATAAGAGTAGGAAAAACTAATGCTAGATAGAATCTTGAAAGCTAGAGAGTAAAATGCGAAGTTTTATTCCGGCATGCGTAGATATTTTAGTAGAAAGACGTTCTTGGCATAAATACTAATTTATGAAATAATTCAAAATGCGTTTTAATTATTTATTATCACTTTTAAAATGAGTCGACGGTCAATCTCAAAGTTATGTAAAGGGAGAAAATAGCGTGATCGCTGAGATTTAAATTACTAGATGTTAACGCTCGGGGTGGCCTCCAAAGAAATCCATCAATGTCGATGGCCATAGGCTTGCCTGTTTGCACCTTCTCCACTGTACTTCATACTAAATCAACTATATGGATCTTTAGGACTTAAATAGGTTGTAATTTAAGGCTTGGGTTTAAGGGAGAGGTAAACAATGATAAACATGAAGGTGTATTCCACTTAAACAATGAGTTTTGAGCTAAAGGAGAACAATGACTACCACAAAATAAAGAGGCTTTACCCCCATACTCACATTTTGCTAAGGGAAACACTGCCTTTCTCCTTTATTTATACCACTATTCTTCATAATTGGGATCATTCCAAGTATGCATGTGCATACCCAGGCCGCATATCATTATGAGATTTTTGCTTTTTGATATAAAAATATTTCTTTTGAATTGACACCCATGATTTTTTAAAAAATTGTCTCTTCACCGTATCATCTAAAATTTTTCAACAATTTAGCTCAAAATTGAAGTGTACATGGGTTTGGCTTTTTTAGTTTTGGTGGCGAAATGGTGAGGGTTTATAAAAAAAAGGGTAAAAAGGCTCAAATTTGTGTTAACAACGGTAGTAATTTTAGGATTGGATGCAATAGCTCAAACTGTCCCAAGAAAGGCCTAAGTCATTTCCATAAGGTTAATTATTCTTAAAGTGCAAATTCTTTGAAGATAGCTAAATGCAAGTTCTAGACATCGAGAAAGGACACCCTTCTGGTCGATTTGAGTAATAGCTTTCTAACAATCTTCTACAAACTCACCAAAACTACTTTTAGATAATCACCGGATTCGAATTAGAAGTAAAATAAATTATTTCTACGCAAATTAACAAATCATAATTTTAGATCTATGCCAAGAATTTAATTCTACACCAATACTACTCAATAACATGCATTTGACTAGAAGCACTGCATGAGTCAACAATTTTACTCAAAAGTTTCAAAAAAAACTATTCTTGCACAAAAAAATTCTTAACCCATATGAAAAATAAATCTACTTTAGAACTTACAATTTAGCAAGCTAGGACGTTTTGATAAACTAAAAAGGAACATTTCCTAATATATATTTTTTAGTTCTTGGACTTCCCAAGGTCAACCCGGTGAAGGGCTCGCAAGGTACTAGAGGCTGTGATGGGAATTCAAGCCCAAAGCGTCCTTTCCAAGAAATTTGATTTTTATTAAATTAAATATATATTTTTTTTTCAGAAACAAAAATTCCCACAAAATGCTATGCTACACCCCCATACTTAAAAGTAAACATTGTCCCCAATGTTTAAAACTAAGTATGAAGATAAAAAAAAAACTAAAATGACAATAAAGAAGAAAAAAAATGACTAAAGGGTGAAGAGGGCTTCCCTGGTTGGTAGACGGGGTGCCGGACAAACACCTGCATCATTAAAGTCAACAACAAACAAGAAAAGAAATAACAAAAATAAAAAGGATAACGTTGGGGTGCCTCCCAAAGCGCTTTGTTTACCGTCGCGTAGCTTGACTAAGTGATGTTTTTTTAAAAAAAAAATTGGTAGGTTAAGCGATTCTATTTTTCCAGATGAGGGGTCGCCGGAGTGATATAATTTCAAACGGTGTCCATTAACCTTGAATGAGCCATTTTCCGGGTGCTCAATTAGTACGGCCCCATATGGCCAAACCTATTTTACATCAAAGGGGCCGGACCATCGAGACTTCAATTTTCCCGGAAAAAGCCTAAGTCTAGAATTAAAAAGAAGGACAAGATCAACCGGCAAAAATGATTTTGGATTTTTAATGTTTCTATCATGATAAAACTTAGTTCTCTCCTTATAGAATTTGTTATTTTCATAGGCATTAGCACGCCATTCATCAAGCTCATTTAATTGCATTTTTCGTTGGTCGGAAACTAAGTTTAAATCTAAATTTATAAATTTAAGCGCCCAATATGCGCGATGCTCTAGTTCCACCGGTAAATGACATGCCTTTCCGTAAACTAACCGGTACGGTGTGCAACCGATGGCGGTCTTGTACGCCGTCCGATAAGCCCATAAGGCGTCATCTAATTTTAGAGACCAATCCTTTCTATTAATATTCACCGTTTTTTCTAAAATTCTTTTTAATTCACGGTTTACCACCTCCACTTGGCCATTTGCCCGTGGGTGATAGGCGGTGGATATTTTGTGCATGACGCCATACTTGGCTAAAATTTTAGCAAGTTGGTCATTTCAAAAATGAGTGCCCCTATAACTAATCAGTGCACGTGGTGTGCCAAATCTAGAAAATAATTTTTTTTAAAAATTTACGACGACTCTTGCGTCGTTCGTGGGGAATGCTTGCGCTTCCGCCCACCTTGACACGTAGTCGGCCGCAACAAGGATATATTTATTATTGTGAGAAGATGGTAGTGGACCTACGAAATCTAAACCCCATAAATCAAAAATTCCACATTCTAAGAATATATTTTGGGGCATTTCATCCCGGTTAGAAATATTACCTGACCGTTGGCACCGATCACAATTACTCACAAAATTGTGAGCATCTTTGAATAAGGTGGGCCAATAGAAGCCCGCCTCTAGTACTTTCCTTGCGGTCCGGTTCGCTTGATAGTGACCACCGGTTGGCCCTTCGTGGCAGTGCCACAAAATTTGGACGCCTTCCTCGCCCGAAATACACCTTCTTACCACTTGGTCCGCGCAGACACGAAATAAAAAGGGGTCCTCCCAAAAATAATTTTTCAAGCCCGAAAAAAATTTCATCTTTTGCTGACTTGAAAAATCTTTTGGTAGGACCCGGGCCACTAAATAGTTGGCCAAATCCCCGTACCAAGGGGTGGAAGAAGTCGCTACCTTTTCGATGGCGAGGAGGCGCTCTTCAGGGAATTTGTCGTCGATTTCGGCCTCCACTAGCGCTCCTATAGCCGGATTCTCTAATCGTGAAAGGTGGTCAGCCGCAACATTCTCCGCTCCCCTTTTGTCCTGGATCTCCAAATCGAATTCTTGTAGTAGGAGGATCCACCTTAGCAGTCGAGGCTTTGCATCTCCTTTTTGTAGTAAATACCGGAGAGCTGAATGATCTGTAAAAACAATAACTTTTGAAAGCGTTAGATATGATCGAAATTTATCAAACGCAAAAACAATCGCCAAAAGTTCTTTTTCCGTCGTTGTATAATTAGCTTGGGCGGATGTGAGTGTTTTGCTTGCGTAATAAATTGGGTGAAAATATTTGTTCACCCGTTGGACTAAAACAGCCCCTAAAGCAAAATCACTCGCATCGCACATTATTTCGAACGGTAGAGACCAATTCGGAGCGATTAAAATTGGCGAGTTTATTATTTCCTTTTTTATTTTTTCAAAAGCTTTCAAACATTGATCGTCAAAAAATAAACGCGGATTCTTTTTCTAAGAGATGAGATAAAGGTTTTGTAATTTTAGAAAAATCTCGAATGAATCGCCTATAGAATCCCGCGTGTCCTAGAAAACTCCTAATGGATTTAATATTGGTGGGTGGAGGAAGTTTCTCTATGACTTCGATCTTGGCCCGGTCGACCTCGATCCCCTTACTAGAAACTTTATGTCCGAGGACCAACCCTTCTCCGTAAAGTGACACTTCTCCCAGTTGAGAGCCAAATTCATGTCTTCGCAGCGTTGAAGAACACGATCAAGATTATTAAGACAATTTTTAAAAGAATCGCCGAAAACTGAAAAATCGTCCATAAAAACTTCCATGACGTCCTCTACTAATTCGTTAAAAATTGCCAACATACATCTTTGAAATGTAGCCATCACGTTGCAAAGACCAAACGACATCCTCCGATAAGCGAAGGTGTCGAAAGGACAAGTGAACATGGTTTTCTCTTGGTCTTCGGGCGCAATTGGGATTTGAAAGTATCCCGAAAGACCATCAAGAAAACAATAGTGTGAGTGACCGGATAGACGTTCTAAGATTTGGTCAATGAAGGGTAACGGAAAGTGATCCTTACCGGTAGCATCATTTAATTTTCTATAATCGATGCATACCCGCCAACCCGTAACAGTACGGGTAGGAATCAACTCATTATTTTCTTTTGCGACTACCGTTATTCCACCCTTCTTAGGCACGACTTGCACCGGGCTAACCCAAGTGCTATCAGAAATTGGGTAAATAATCTCGGCGTCTAATAATTTTATTATTTCAGCCTTAATGACATCCTTCATATTGGGATTAAGGCGTCGTTGAGGTTGAATAGTGTCGCGAGAATTATTTTCTAAATTTATTTTATGCGTGCAAAATGAGGGGTTAATCCCTTTGATATCTGAAATTTGCCATGCAATTGCATGGCGGTGATTATTCAAAATTTTAATTAATTCGGAAATTTTCGAATCGTTAAGCGCGGAAGATATGATTGCAGGCAATTTTGACTCTTTTTCTAAAAATATATATTTTAAATGTTCCGGTAATTGTTTTAATTCTAAACTCGGCGGCTCCTCGTAAGATGTTTTTACTTTGAAATTATTCAGTTTTATTTCTTCAAATTTAAACGGCCGAGTTATTTCTTTTAAAAAAAATAATTTTTCAATATCCGAATTTTCAAACAAAGGAGAGATAATTTCAGAAAACGACGTTATTTCCTCTTCTAGATTTGTTTCTAAGGTAAAACAAGAGTCGTCGTTAGAAAAAGAGTTTTTCATAGAAGAGTCAATACTAAAAGTAACTTCTTCATCCCCTACTCGTAGGAGAAGCTTTCCGTTACTTACATCAATTATTTCCCTAGAGGTGGCAAGGAAGGGACGACCGAGTATAAGGGGCACTTCGGTGTCTTCCTCAATGTCTAGAATGACAAAGTCTACCGGGAAGATAAACTTGTCAACTTTAACTAAAACATCCTCTACGACCCCCATTGGGTATTTTATTGACCTATCTGCTAGTTGGATGCTCATTTTAGTTGGGGTTGGGGTGCCCAACCCAAGCTTTTTGAATAGAGAAAATGGCATCAAATTTATACTAGCCCCTAAATCGGCTAAAACATGCTTAATTAGATAATTGCCGAAAAGACACGGGATTGAGAATCATCCAGGATCATTTAATTTTCCGGTAGTTTGTTTAAAACAACAGCCGAGCACTCCGCGTTTAAAGATACGCATGAAATATTTTCAAGTTTCTTTTTATTAGTTAACAAATCTTTTAAATATTTTGCGTACTTAGGCATTTGAGAAAGTGCCTCGCAAAAAGGAATATTAATTTGAATTTGTTTGAAAATATCAATGAATTTTTTATAATGCTCCTCATTGCGCTCGTTAATAAACTTAGAAGGATAAGGGACTGTAGGATTACTAAAATTGCGCGGAGCTAAAACAGATGAAGGTGGAGGAGAAGAAGAAATAACTTGCGGAGATGAAGTTGAAACGTTTACCTCGGGTCCAGCCAAATTTGTAGAAGTTACCTCCTTTCCATCGCGGAGGGTTATTTCATTAGCTCTCTCCCTTGGATTGGGCTCAGTATTGCCCGGTAGAGCTCCTTGCTGGCGTTCAGAGAACATCTTGGCGAGTTGTCCAATCTGATTTTCTAAGTTTTTAATGGATCTGGATAGGTTCCGGATGTTGGAATCATTGGAGGCAACGTATTTGGTGAAGACCTCTTCAAATGAAGATGGCTTGTGTGGTGGTGGCGGAGCGAATCCGGGAGGATTCACTTGTGACGGACGCTGAGCATTATTGGGGTTGCTCCATGAAAAATTTGGGTGGTTCCTTAAACCCGGATTATAACAATTATTTAACGGAAGATTATTATTCGGGATATAAGGAGGACGATAGGAGTTCCCCAAATAATCTACTTGCTCTTGAATAAAATTATTATAATTATTATTATTATTATTATAATTATTAGCCCCATTAGTGGCGGAGGAAGCAGACATCTTCGCCATTTGCTTAGTAAGCCATTCTACTTGATGTGCTAAATTCGGGGTGGCCTCGACTTCAAAGAGTCTGGTCGGCTTGTTAGGACGCGACCGTGGCGCATTCCACTGATAAGCATTCATGGCCATCTCCTCAAAAAGCTCTTGAGCGGCCTCGAGGGTTTTGTTATTCAGAGTTCCCCCAGCTGCCGCATCAATCATTTACCTTGTTTGGTGATTCAAACCATTGTAGAATGAACTTGTTGCCATAAAGGAAGGCCAAGGTGAGGACATCTCCGCAACAATTCCTTGAAGCGCTCTCATGTATCATAGAGAGACTCCGATTCTATTTGCGTGAAGGAGAGAATATCCGTACGTAATTTAGCGGATTTTGCCGGAGGAAAATATTTCGTTAAAAATTTCTCCACCATTTCGGCCCATGTAGTGATGGAACCTCTAGGAAGAGTTCCCAACCACTGCTTGGCCTTAGTTCGCAAAGAAAAAGGAAATAAACGCAAACGAATGGCGTCATCAGTGACGCCATTAATTTTAAATGTATCGCAAATTTCCAAAAAATTAAATAAATGCAGATTAGGATCTTCATCCGGTAGGCCATCGAAAACGACGGATTGCTGAACATACTGAATGATACTCGTTTTAATTTCAAAATTATTATTCGCCAATGTCGGGCGAATAATGCTAGATTATGTTCCCTCCCAATTCGGCTTCGCATAATAGGACATAGTCCGTAGTGGAGCCTCAATATGGTCGGAGTCATCCATTATATCTTCGTTAGTCTCTCCGACTGACTCTTCGCGAATTATTGGTAGATAACTAAATCGGAGACGTCGCCGCAAGGTGCACTCGATTTCTGAATCAAAACCAAATTCAAAATTAATTGAAGAGTTTCCTCGGGTCATAAACCAAAAGAATAGAAAAGAAGCGGAAAAAGAAAAAGGGAAAAAAGATTCTAGATAAATATATTTATATTTATTTATTAGATTTTTTTTTTATTTTTTTATTAGGTGATTTAAAATTAGTCCTGGACTTCCCAAGATCTACCCGGTGAAGGGTTTGCAATGTACTAGAGGCTGTGATGGGAATTCAATCCCAAAGCATCCTTTCCAGGAATTTAGATTACGCCTTTTAAGATTTTTAAAAAAAATTTTTAAAAAAAGAAAGGGGTGAGAAGAAAGAGAACGATAAAATTAATAACTATTTCTTTTTCAAATTATCGACCAAGGTCCCCGGCAACGACGCCAAAAACTTGATGCGCAAAACTATGCTCGCAAATGACAACGGCAAGTGTACCGCGTCGAAAGTAGTATAGGTTTATAAAAATCAAGGTCGTATTAGACTCGGGGTGGTTGAGTAATTCTACTTTGAAAATCGTTATTATCTTATCAAATACAAATTGAGTTGTGGTTGCGAATAGTAAAAACTAGAAGAAATGCTAACAGAATTAAATTGATGGTTTAAAACTAGTACCCGATCTTTGAGTCATCTCGGATATAGAGAAAATCGAAATGAGAATAGATTACAATTCTCTTGTTGGAGAGGCTTTGACCGTGGAGGTTCCCAAAGCATGAACACCCCTCTTTCGAGGTTTAGGATCAACTAAGCTTAGGTGTATCGACCGAACATTCGTTCTCAAATCGCATCGCCTAAGACTTGCCTTAGGTTGTGAACCTCGCTATTGAATTTTACTTTAATCCGGAAGAGTTACGTCGTCCTTTCTCGAGGGTTGCGTTCTACTCCTTTTACCGATGGGTGATCGATTCGCCTTACGAGCCTCTCAGCCAACTAAAGAGCAAAAACCATTATGAAAACTATATAAAAGATATAGCCTCAATGAGTTGACCAACGGTAAATCGTACGCGTTCAACAATTAGAGAAAAATAAATCTAAAAATCATAACAAAACTTATCTCATCCTCGGATCATCGCGACCGAGCACTATAGAAATTAGTAGCTCATGGAGATGGAGAAGTCATTATTATAAAAATGCGACATGACGAAAAAGAGCGAAAAAAGAGGACAAACAATAAATTTTTAAACTAGAATATTATTATTAGCAGAAATAGAGATGAACTTTTATTCCTAGTGGAGAAAGAAATTACAAGAAATAAAAATACAAGCTTTAACGATTAAGACAATTATAATTCGAAAGGAGAAAGACGTACAAGATTACAATCGAACAATGAAAATATCGACCGAAAATAACAACTTTCCGGGATGAAATACTGGACTGCTTTTCTCGCCGGTCGAATCATTGATTTTCTCTAATCTGAACTTCTCAAAAATTTCGTGCCTGCCTGTCCCTCCCCCATGAGCCTTATTTTTAAGTGCAACCCAATAAAGCCACCATTAATGTGAAGGCGCAAAACTCGAATGAGGCCGGCTAGCTGGATGGAGGAATGGAGTTCGGGTTGCTGACGTGGAGGAGGAAATAAATTTCGGTTTTACTGCTCATGCAGCTGGCGTAATCAACGGTGGTGATACGACAAGTGCCACATCAGCAGGTTGGAGGCGGCATATGCTCTGGGCGAAACGGAAGCGACGTGCATGGATAGCTGGAGGCTGACGTGGAGATGGTGGTAGCTTCATGCATAGGTGGTGGCCGAGCTCCATGAATGGTGGAGAGATGGCCGAGTGGTTGCATGGAGGAGCATCAGGAGAGCTGCTGGAGCTGTTTGGAGGTGGTGGCCGTAGCATTGCATGGAGATGGCCAGAGGTGCACGACGGTGGACGGGCTGCTGCTGTGTGGTGGCTGGCTGAGCTTAGGCGGAGGAGGTCGGCTGGAGGAGCAGAAGTGGTTGGCGGTGGTGCTGCTGCATGCAAGTGAATATATATATATATAAATATATGTAAACTTATACATATATAATCGTATTTATATATAAACATATATATATAAACATATATATATATAATCATATATAAATAAATAAATATATATATATTTATAAACATATACATATGTATATATACGTAGATATGTATATATACATAGATATGTATGACAACTTGCGAGCCTTAGACCTGACAGCGGGACTTCGCACATAAATTTCCCCCAGGCCTGCCGAATCATATTATTATTATTTTACGAAAATTTATAAAGACAACGAACAAAATGCGATAATTTATGTAAATATCTAATAAGAAATTAGCCTAAAACGATGACTAAAATGACAGTCATCAGCTATCTCCTTCTATATGTGCTCCCAGAATTGCACAGATCATCGCTAGCGCCGGGCGCTAGGTACTACCGTCGGTGCTAGTGGGAGTGTTGATTTGATGGCTCAAATTTGGGGGCAACCTTCTTATGTAATCCTTGAGTCATATGGACTTTGTTTTCCTGCATACTTAAACACACAAGATCAAATACACATATGATTTGTTATTCTCAAACTTAGGAGATGCGAAAGACCATGTTCCAACACGCTTAACTGGCTCAATTCTCATCAAAGGGGGACTGCGGTATCCAACAACCCACTGTGCCCTGTGGTGGGACAGAGAGGGGTTGGGGTGCATGGTCTGCAGACCATCTGGTTAGGCTGAACCCTTCCGGTGCCAGCTGGGTCCCATGTTGGCGGGCCTGGGCTGTGAGGGTGCCGGCGGTCCAGGTGGGTCCCGTGTTGGCGGGCCCGGATCGTTACACCACCACACACTAGGAAGATCTTTGAGTGCTTCCCCTCCCTAGCCAAAGCTGAGACTGGGCACGTTGGAGAGCCTGAGAGCTAAGCCAAGATAACCAAGGGAGGAAGAAGCTCAGAATGCTGAGGTTGGAATCCCTTCCCAAGGTTCCCTTCAAAGTCTATTTATAGTTTTTTAAGTCCGGTCTGCTAATAGCGGGATTCTGCTTTACTTTTTTACTATACGCAGCTCAGAATGGTCTGCCAACAGCCAAACTCCGCTGTTTGGAGTGGCTAACTACAGACCACCAAGGGTTTGTAGGTAAAATTGCTCATGGACCCTTCCTGGGCGAGCCACCCACTGGAGACTCTCACGCGAGCCACATGGCTCAGTTCGCTCGCCGACCAACGAGTGACCGACCAGGTCTCTAGCCCGCTCGCCCCTCTGCGAGTGACGATGGGAGCCTTGCTAGCCTGGTACTCAGGTTCGCTAGCCTTTGTACTTCCTATTGCCTATCGGTTCCTCCGCCACTGTTCCTCCCCTGGCGGACACCGAGGTTGTACAAAATCCCCGCTCTTCATGATGCTATTATAGGCTCGCGAAGAAACATTCAACCCCTGGTGTTCGCCGACCCTTTGGTGACATTGTAAGAATCTTTTGGTGGGATCCATGCCCACCGCTATAAATACCCTTCCTTTCGACCGGTGCATGAACTTTTTCTTCTCTCCTTACTCCTTTCCCCTCTCACCACTGTTTCTTGTGAGATGTCTAAGAAGGAGGAGATACTTGCCCGCCTCAGGGCCTCGCAAACCTCCCAGAAGGCTAAAGCTGCCGAGCTCGCCCCTGGATCTCTCCACAACCTGCCCTGCCCCCGCCTCAGGTTAAGAGGGCTAAGACCATCTGACGGTCGTTCAGGGAGGATGAGTCATCTCCGCTGTCTCCCTCTCCCCGCCACGAGCTCGCCTCGCAGGTTCTGCTTAAGAAGGATTTGATATTTCCAAAAATATTTGCTTAACTCTATTTTCTTGCTCGCAGGACCCTCCCCCGGAGAAGAACCTTATCAGGCCATCTCCAACGGGGTCTCGCCCCCGTCCCCCAGGACGATTGATCCCTCCCCTGATGTGAGGACCACTGACCTGCGAGACTCACCCTCGCCCCCTGGTAAGTCATTCATCTTATCTTCTCTCACTTGTCCTTGATAGCCGACCCGCTTGATTCCTTTTCGCAGGATCTCATCCTCCGACCCCGGAGCGGCAAGTCCCCACTCCGGTGGGCACGCCCCGCCCACCGAACCAGAACATCATCACCCTGGGGTTCGGCATTCTGGCCAACGGAGCCCAGGCGGCTCGCTTCTCACCGTGCCCCAGGTCGTATGAAAGACGTCACATCGCCCCAGCTTAGGGAAATCTCTTACGCCGGCCTTCACCGAATCTTTCAAGGGCCAGCCGAGTTCTTCTCGCTCGCGACCCCGTTGTAACACCCTCCCTGTTACATAGCATATAACAGTAGGTACGGTCGGGACCCCACGCCATATGAAATGAATAGAAGAGCGCGTTACTAAAATTAGTGTCTAAACAGTTACAAATATAACTATCTCAGCATCAGAGTCACAACGGCAGCATAATTAGAATTTCATTTAAAACCAGTTTATAACAAGTCCACAGTACTATTAGGAATGAAATACAACAAGAGTTATTTACATGAGTTTGTTTACATCATCTAAGTGGCTTCCAAACATCGGCACGCAGGCCGGCCACACATGAACAAAAGTAAACAAAAGCGTTGGCCTTCAAGGGCCAGTACAGCACAGCAGCAGGGGCTTCAACCCGCTATCTCCTGCTAGTCTCACCGGGACCTGTATAAGCAAATCCACCAATTGGTGGGAAAACAAGCAACCGGTCAGCTTTAGCTGACCAAGATTTATAACGACCCCGCCCCACACTCGGGGCGGCGGTGCTCCTTCCCTGCAAGTAAGAGTCAGCAGCATATATATATCCGCAAACAACACCAACGTAGGCAAACCAAGCCACCCGCTTCGTGCTCTCAAGGCACACTTTGGCATACTGCCTAAGTTATGCCCTTACGTTAAGTCCTATTTCAACTTAGACAAGCAAATTGAGCTAGCCCATAAACGAAGTTACGACACTCTTCCATAGCCCGGTGCAACGAGGGGCGACCTCTACACCACCACTATAGGGGGTTTGGTTCAGCTAGGCCAGTGCTCATTCATCGCGATATATGCGATATGAGTAAGCTTCACCCAATACCCATTTCTTAAAGCTGGGGTTTGCAAGTTCCACAGCTTTGCCTACTACACATCCAATTTCCAGGACTTTAGGAAGCACGGAAGCACACACATTGTGCTGGGCGCTATCGCCGGCGCTAACTCTAGCGCCCGGCGCTAGCGACAGAACTTAGTTCTGCCCGGCACTGGTAACAGAAATCTGTACTGCCACCTCTGGGAAACCACCTCCAGATAACAACACTGGTAGCTCACCTGGAGCTACTGCCGGCGCTAACGCTAGCGCCCGACGCTAGTGACAGAACTCAGTTCTGCCACCAAATTTCGGGTACAGCCTGGGAAACACCTCCAGGTCCTATTTTCTGTACAACAACAGTCACATGACCCGAATCACAGCACGTACACGGAATTGTTTCCGGCACTTTACACGCACTAATCATCACCAATCCGGCTCGACCTGTCCGGATGGGCTTCACACAGCATGCCTATGTCCGTAATACCGTTTCAGACTCTATATGCAATTTGTGGGGAAATCACTTCAACCCACCGGAATAGTCGATCTACTAATTAGTAGAAGTATTCCAAAACACATGCAAATCAAAGGACGTACATGTCCAAGGATTAGGGAGGAGATTCGTTACCCTTGTAGGCCGTTTTGGTGCCATAGAATTGAGAGGGAGATAGCTGGAATCCGCGGTGACACACGCACGCAGACGCTTCTTCACTAACTTCCCTCCTGGCACGATGAAAGCTCGAATCCAATGGCTCTCCTTCCTTTCTCCCAGCTCTTTGCCCTCAGGACTTCAAAGGATTTCATAGAAAAATGGCTGAAAAGTCGGGATTGAGGTTATTTAAGATTTAGCGCTACCGCCGGCGCTAGTGGCTAGCGCCTGGCGCTAGCCCTGAGTCGGTACTGGTAAGAGCTGCTACCGCCGGTGCTATCGCTAGCGCCTGGCGCTATCGACAGCTCGACGTCTCGACGCCTCGACGCCTCGACGTCTCAACGGGTGCGCTACCGCCGGCGCTAACACTAGCGCCTGGCGCTAGCGCCCTTAATTTAACTCATGCTCATTTTTGGTATTTTGGGTGCACATGCTATTTGGGGTCTTACAATTCTTCCCCCCTTAAAAGAATTTCGTCCCGAAATTCTAACAGTGCAAATAATCACAAAAATACGAAATATGATTTGTACCTCAACGGAAAAGCTCGGGAAACTCCTCACGCATGGTTTGCTCGTGCTCCCATGTAAGCTCCTCACGACCGCAGTTGTTCCAGCGAACTTTGACCATCTTGATCAATTTATTCCGCAGTTGTTTGCCCTCAGTGTCTTCGATGCTAATAGGTATGACCTTTGTCTTCAACCCATCATCGACCGGCACCTGAGTAGCCACAAGCACTTGGCTAGGCTCTGGTACAGCTTTCCTCAATACTGATATGTGGAACACATCGTACAGACTACTCAACTCTGTCGAAAGAGCTAGTCGATAGGCAGCTTCGCCAACACGTTCTAGTATCTCAAACGGTCCAAGGTACCTTGGACTCAGCTTTTTCAAGCGCCGAATCCGGGACACTCCCGTGAAAGGTTTGATTTTGAGATAAACCCAGTCGCCCACGGCGAACTCGACGTTTCTGTGCTTGGCATTGTAGTATTTCTCCTGCCTATCTTGCGCAATTAACAATCTCTCACGGATTGTTTGAATAGCAGAATTTGCCTCTTCAACTTCCTTTCGCTTAAACAGCTTCATTTCACCTGTCTCCGCCCAAGATAAGGGAGTGCGGCAAGCTCTACCATAGAGGGCCTCGAAGGGTGCCATCTTTATACTTGCCTGATAGCTGTTATTGTAAGCGAATTCGATCATGAAAAGATGATCTTCCCACTTTTTACCGAAGTCTAGGACGCACATTCGGAGCATATCCTCCAGAGTTCTGTTCATACGTTTAGTCTGTCCATCCATCTGAGGGTGGAAGGCAGTGCTAAACTTCAGCTTTGTACCTAACAACTGGTGGATTAGCCTCCAATATTTCGAAGTGAAGCACCCATCTCGGTCACTGACGATGCTACAGGGCACACCGTGCAATCGTATAATGCTATCAACATAAAGTTTTGCTAACTTTTCAACTGAATCATCCTTCCGGTTTGGAATAAAGTGGGCTACCTTTGTCAAGCGATCCACGATCACCCATACGGCATCATTCCCACTCTGTGATCTCGGCAAACCGTGCACGAAATCCATCGAAATGTCATCAAATTTCCATTCCGGTATAGGCAACGACTTCAGGAAACCTCCAGGTTTCTGACATTCCGCCTTCACCAGTGCGCAAGTTTTGCATTTTGCCACGTACAAGGCAATGTCTTTCTTTAATCCTGGCCACCAAAACAGCTTTTTCATGTCCTGGTACATTTTTGTGCTCCCTGGGTGAATTGAGTATTTGGTAAAATGCGCTTCGTACATCAATTCCTCCCGCAACTTACCCACATTTGGGACGCACAACCGACCATCTTTCCACATCAGACCATCGTCCATCACAAACTCTGCAGTAGTCCCATCCCCAGACTCTGCCAAATAGCGTTGCATGCTTGAATCAAGCTCCAGGGCCTGTCGTATTCTGTCCGCGAGGTCATACTGCACCTCCGTCCAGTTTAAGCACGCATTCGCACTAGAACTCCTCTCTACACAGGAGATCTCCAAGGCTTCCAAGTCCCTGATCAGACGTGGATCATACATCTGAATCCAGTTGGCCTGGGAAAAAGCCCTCCTGCTCAATGCATATGCGACGACATTCCCCTATCCGGGAGTATAATGTATATCAAACGTGTAGTCCCCCAGGAACTCCATCCACCTTCGTTGTCGCATATTGAGCTCTTTCTGCGTTAACAGATACTTAAGGCTCTTATGGTTCGTAAAGATGTCAACCTTCACACCATATAAGTAGTGCTGCCACAGCTTTAGAGCGAAAATCACGGCCTCCAATTCCAAGTCGTGGACCGGATAATTCCGCTCATGCACTTTCAACTGACGAGAGCCATAAGCTTTTACTTGACCATGCTGAAGAAGTGCGCAGCCTAAGCCGCTCCCTGACGCATCACTGTAAATTTCATAACCCTCTGCACCAGATGGCAAACACAAAATTGGTGTTGTGGTCAGACGCCTCTTTAATTCCTCAAAAGCCTGTGCACACTCCGGTGACCAAATGAACTTCTGATCCTTCCTCGTCAAGGTGGTGAGAGGTAGAGCGATCCGCGAAAAGTTCTCCATGAAGCGCCGATGGTAGCCGGCAAGTCCAAGGAAGCTCCTAACTTCCGCTACTGTCGCCAAAACGGGCCACTTATGGATTGCATCAATCTTTGCCGGATCTACTGTGATACCCTCGCCACTAATAACATGACCAAGGAACGCCAGTGAGGCTAGCCAGAACTCGCACTTAGAGAATTTGGCATATAGTTGACTACGTCGCAGGATTTCCAAAACTTCACGCAAATGAATCGCGCGTTCTTCTTCAGACTGAGAGTACACCAAGATATCGTCAATGAAGACAATGACAAACCGATCAAGGCACTCTCGAAAGGTCCTATTCATCAGATCCATAAATACTGACGGTGCATTCATCAATCCAAACGGCATCACTGTAAACTCGTAGTGTCCGTAGCGAGTACTGAATGCTGTCTTAGGGATATCACAATCCCAAATTCGTAACTGGTAATAGCCGGACTTGAGATCCAACTTTGAATATACCGTCGACCCAACTAGCTGATCGAATAAGTCATCGATTCGAGGAATCAGATACTTATTCTTCTCGGTCAGCTTGTTCAATTCTCGGTAGTCAATGCATAGACGCAGGCTTCCGTCCTTCTTCTTCACAAAAAGGACCGGAGCACCCCAAGGGGAGGTACTTGGACGTATATAACCCTGCTCTAGCAACTCCTGTAATTGAACTTTCAATTCCGCCATCTCCTTTGGCGCAATTCGGTATAGAGAGCGTGAAACAGGTTTGGCACCTGGCACCAGCTCTATAGTGAAGTCAATCTCTCGCTGAGGTGGCGCCCCAGGAAGATCTTTCGGAAACACATCTGGATACTCTGAAATCACAGGAACATCACTCAAATTGGGTTGAGGGCCCCCACTAGCACAACACATAACTCTGCGCCTTGCCGAACCGCCTTGACCACTTGGACAGCAGACATCAGTGTCTTGCTCGATCCATGCAAACCAGCAAATGTAGTCGCACGTTCGGTATTTCGCCCCAGTGTGACATCCTTAGAAGTGCAATCAATGTAGGCCTGCTGCGCTGACAGCCAGTCCATACCAAAGATTACATCGAATTCCGAAAGCGGGAGTATCAGTGCTTCCAAATCAAAGTCTTGACTCCCTATTCGTACCTTTAATACACAACCTCGATCCGCGCCCATCGAACACACATTGGGTAGCATCACATCTAATCGTTCCTGTCTAAACGACGAAGGCACTCTAAGTTGCTGTATGAAGGCCTCCGATATAAAGGAATGTGAAGCACCCGTGTCAAATAGTGCTCTTGCCGGATAGTTAAAGATCAGGACAAAGCCTAGGACATCAATGGTTACCAAGCAATGTATAAGGTATGAAGTATAAAAAGCAACAAAAGCTATATAATATCGCATACCTGTCACTACATCGTTTTGTTTGATGGCCTCCTGTTAGCCAAGGTTGTAAACTCTAGGCTGGGTTGGAGCAGCGTGGTATGCGGTTGACTCTGCCACCTTCCCTTTCTCTGCCGCATAGGCCGCAACTAGCTTCTTCCAACTACGACAGTCACGTGTTATATGTCCCGGCTTGCAGCAGTTGTAACAGATGATTGGGCCTCGCCCAGTCACTCCCGATGCTGAAGATTGAGCTGACCCAGACGGTCGCGCTCCTTTCTTCCATTTGCCTTGCCCCGACTTTGCCGAGCTCGATACTTTGAACTCTGGCTTGACTACTGCTAGCTCCTTTCTATTGTGGGACCGTTTCATGCCTTTCTCTAAAGAACGAGCTGAGTTGACCAGGGTCATAAACCCTTGCATCATTGGCCCCATCAGAAGAAACCGCAACTCCTCTCGCAAGCCTTCGTAAAACCGATTTGTCTTACGCGCTTCATCCGCAAATGTCACGCCTGCATAACGACCCAACCGTGTAAACTCATGCAGATAATCATCGATAGTACGATCACCCTGAGTCAGACGGTTGAACTGATTTTCCATTTCTATCTGTTGGGCTTGTGGAAGATATCGCTCCAAGAACAGTTTGGAAAACTCATCAAAAGAGATATCGGTCAGCTGTCTTCCCGCCAGCTGATGTATCTCCAACTCATCCCACCACAGCTGCGCCTCCCCATCTAGTAGGAAGGTTGCCAAAGTCACTTTTTGTCCTTCCTCCGTGTCTGTTTCCTTCAAGGTTTTGCGCACCTTTGAAAGCCAATCTTTTGCTTGTGTCGGGGTTCCTGCCCCCGTGAACGTGGGAGGGTGGAAACTCAAAAAGTATTGAAGCTGTTGATCTGGAGCTCTTCGTGCCCTCAACGACACTGGCCTTTCCACCGCAGGTTCAGCTGCTGGAGCCTGCACTGGAGGTTCAGCTGCTGGAGCCTGCACTGGAGCCACTCCAGGGGTAGGAGGATGTCTAAGGACATGCCCTCCTGGCTGCGCAGTGAACATTGCAAATACTGCCTCAGCAATCATCCTTACTGTTTTAGCTGAAGGAGGAGTCGGCACCGGAGTTGGTGCACTGCTTGCAGTCGAACGAGGGGGTCGAGAAGGCCCCGCTCCACTCCCAGTCGCCTATATATGTACCCAAAACATAATTAGCAACTACGAGATAGCATAACGCAATAAAGGGACACAGAAGTTCCATCTGAATGCTACACATATACATGTAATTCATTCCTAAAGTGGACAAAACTGGTTATTTATATGAGTTAAAAGGCGACGCACACACGTGCTCACCACCCCTTAAAAGAATTCGACCACGAATTCAAACGGAAAGGGAACGAGACCCGTAGCTGATACCAATTTGTAACACCCTCCCTGTTACATAGCATATAACAGTAGGTCCGGCCGGGACCCCACGCCATATGAAATGAACAGAAGAGCGCGTTACTAAAATTAGTGTCTAAACAGTTACAAATATAACTATCTCAGCATCAGAGTCACAACGGAAGCATAATTAGAATTTCATTTAAAACCAGTTTATAACAAGTCCACAGTACTACTAGGAATGAAATACAACAAGAGTTATTTACATGAGTTTGTTTACATCATCTAAGTGGCTTCCAAACATCGGCACGCAGGCCGGCCACACATGAACAAAAGTAAACAAAAGCTTTGGCCTTCAAGGGCCAGCACAACACAGCAGCAGGGGCTTCAGCCCGCTATCTCCCACTAGTCTCACCGGGACCTGTATAAGCAAATCCACCAATTGGTGGGAAAACAAGCAACCGGTCAGCTTTAGCTGACCAAGATTTATAACGACCCCGCCACACACTCGGGGCGACGGTGCTCCTTCCCTGCAAGTAAGAGTCAGCAACATATATATATCCGCAAACAACCCCAACGGAGGCAAACCAAGCCACCCGCTTCGTACTCTCAAGGCACACTTTGGCATACTCCCTGAGTTACGCCCTTACGCTAAGTCCTATTTCAACTTAGACAAGCAAATTGAGCTAGCCCGTAAACGAAGTTACGACACTCTTCCATAGCCCGGTGCAACGAGGGGCGACCTCTACACCACCACTATGGGGGGTTTGGTTCAGCTAGGCCCGTGCTCAATCATCGCGATATATGTGATACGAGTAAGCTTCACCCAATACCCATTTCTTAAAGCTGGGGTTTGCAAGTTCCACAGCTTTGCCTGCTACACATCCAATTTCCAGGACTTTAGGTAGCACGAAAGCACACACATTGTGCTGTGCGCTATCGCCGGCGCTAACGCTGGCGCTAACGCTGGCGCCAGGCGCTAGCAACAGAACTTCGTTCTGCCCGGCACTGGTAACAGAAATCTGTACTGCCACCTCTGGGAAACCACCTCCAGATAACAACACTGGTATCTTGCCTGGAGCTACCGCCGGCGCTAACGCTAGCGCCCAGTGCTAGTGACAGAACTCAGTTCTGCCACCAAATTTCGGGTACAGCCTGGGAAACACCTCCAGGTCCTATTTTCTGTACAACAACAGTTCCATGACCCGAATCACACCACGTACACAGAATTGTTTCCGGCACTTTACACGCACCAATCATCACCAATCCGGCTCGACCTGTTCGGATGGGCTTCACACAGCATGCCTATGTCCGTAATACCGTTTCAGACTCTATATGCAATTTGTGGGGAAATCACTTCAACCCACCGGAATAGCCGATCTACTAATTAGCAGAAGTATTCCAAAATGCATGCAAATAAAAGGACGTACATGTCAAAGGATTAGGGAGGATATTCGTTACCCTTGTAGGCCGTTTTGGTGCCATAGAATTGAGAGGGAGATAGCTGGAATCCGCGGTGACACACGCACGCAGACGCTTCTTCACTAACCTCCCTCCTGGCACGATGAAAGCTCGAAACCAACGGCTCTCCTTCCTTTCTCCCAGCTCTCTGCCCTCAGGACTTCAAAGGATTTCAGAGAAAAATGGCTGAAAAGTCGGGATTGAGGTTATTTAAGATTTAGCGCTACCGCCGGCGCTAGTGGCTAGCGCCTAGCGCTAGCCCTGAGTCGGTACCGCTAAGAGCTGCTACCGTCGGCGCTATCGACAGCTCGACGTCTCGATGCCTCGACGCCTCAACGTCTCAATGGGTGCGCTACCGTCGGCGCTAGCACTAGCGCCTGGCGCTAGCGCCCTTAATTCAGCTCATGCTCATTTTTGGTATTTTGGGTGCACATGCTATTTGGGGTCTTACACCCGTAACATTCTCATCTCGCCAGATTAGATGATTTATGCTGCTTATCTCTCTCGCTGCCTCTTATGCTAACTTTGTTTTGATCGAAGGTGTTCCTCCGACCCCGCCTACCGACTCAGAGAACTGGGAGGTGGAGATGTCGCCCCCTCCCTCGCCGAGTCAGGTCGCGGATTTCCCGGGGGACCCCGGCGACCAGGAACATATGAAGAAGCGAGTCGCTGAGATAATCCAGAAACACACCATGATGCTGCGAGAGCAATATGATCATGACAAGCTAAATCGGGCCGCTTTCGAGGAGAGGTTTGCCACCATGGAGGATTTGAACGCCTGCGTCCCCGCGGAAGTGCAGCATGTCACTCGCGGCGAGGTCACCTCTCCCAGGGTGCACCTCGCGTGAATCGAGGACTACATGCGGTTGATGTAGCGCGAGGTTCAGTCGGTCCGCGAGTACCACTATCCGAGAATTCCGCCGCGCTCTGGTGTGCGAGGTCGCGGCCGCTGGAAATGGCATAATTACTGACTAGTTATACTACATAGTCATTTGTTTCGTTTCTCTTGCTACCATTTCCCCCCGCCTCTGGGGTTCTGAACAATTAGTAATATTGTAATAAGGATATTCCTGCTCGCTCGCGAGCTTTCTTTCTTGCTTCGTATATTTTTTTATCGCTACACTCTTAATGCACGCGTCTTGCTTGTTTTTTCCTGAGTATGTCTGGCTCGTGAGTCATCGCCTCGCCCTTTGCGGCCTCTGCTTTTCCTTTTTGCAGTTTCGGCTCGCCGGCGGCGAACCAGCAAATCTCGCCAGGACACCAACCCGCTTGGAGTGGATAAGACCCCAGGGTGTAGAAAAATCACCGTGCGATTCCGCTATCCGCACCCCGCCCCCCCCCCCCCCCCCCCCCCCCCCCCCCCCGGCGCTTCGTATTCTTCCTGCCCGTTTCATTTCTATAAATAGTCGCTATTTTTCACTTTCTAACTACCGCATTAACTGTTCTCCAGCTTCTATTCTCTTCTAGACCCTCTCACTAACTCCAGCTCGCACTCGCTCAGTCGCTCCTTTCCTGGCTTGCAAACATTACAACCATGGTTGTCGAGGGTGAATCAAAAGGGCGAGCCAGGTGTGTTGGGGATTTCCGCGATCACACCTTCTTCGGTGCCTCGCTAACCGACAATGAGAGCCTCACCGTCGTGGACAACTACATCCCTTTGGGGTACACCGCTCGCCTCCCGCCGAGCACCGCCACCCTCAACGACCCATCCACTGATGAGCTCGCCATCCCCATTGCTCATTTTGAGAATGGGTTGCGACTCCCCCTCTGGCCCGAAGTGCGCCAGGTAACTTACTTGACGCTTACAAAGCTCGCTCGCCTCGCTGAGAGCACGCTAACCCTCTCTTGATGGATTTTTTAGATACTCAAATACTATGGCATTTTGCTGAGTCAGCTGACGTCGAACGCAATCTCCGTGATGGTCGCGTTCGCCTGCTATTTGCAGGAGGAGAAGATCGAGTTCAGCCTGCTCGTCTTCCGTAAGGTCTTCTACTTCCGCGCCTACAAGGATGGGACGACCCACTTTTCGAGCCAACATGTCACCATCTGCGAGACGGTGAACAAAGCCCACTACTGACACCAAAAGTTCGTCCTGGTGAAAGGTCCGTTTGGCAACATCCCATTCTCCCCCCTCCAAAGGGATGATGCGACCTACCGTCCTCCTGCCTCACTCAGCGGCGATGATGCAAGGCTCTACCAATACCTGGATGTAAAGAACATCGAGTTCGTCTACCTCTGGCAAAAGGTGGACTCGCTGCTGCTGGTCCCGCAAGGAGAAGGTTTTGCTCGCACTCGCAAACCCTTACATTTATTTTTTTCCATTCCATCCGCTAACTTTTTTCTTTCCTTTGCAGGGGAGCGGGATCTTCCCATCCACCCCCTTAAGCGAGGAGCGTCACCCTCTCCTCCAGCACTCTCGCCATCACGGCTCGTCTTTGGGCAAGAAGTGGTCATTGCCTGCGAGCCAGCTCACCGCGAAGCCTCCCGCCAAGAAGAAGAACAAGGACTCCCATCCAAAGCAAAGGGGAAGGAAGTCGTGGACCTGAGCGAGTCTGAGACTCCGCTCGCTACCTCCACGAGTCCAAAAACCACCCAGGAAGGTGGCAAGCCATAGGATGCCCCTGGCGGGCCTAAGCCTATCAGCCACAAAAACTTCGGCTTGGGCGGCAAATTCCCTGACGCCCTCGACGAGCTGGTGCTCGCATGGGATCCTGACCTCAACAGGATCTCTTGCTCGTCACTCCTCCCCTCCTGGGTTGAGAGCGATAGGGTGGGGGCGATGAGTTTTCCCTCGCTTTTGGGCTTTATGGGCGCGAGGATGCCGCCAACTTCGCCGCCCTGCGGTCCCGCATGCTCACCAATGAATCCATGCGAGCTCATTTCCGTTCCCTAGATCTGTCCCATATGATGGCTCGGCGGTACCTCACCGTGGAAAGGGAATCTAAAGAGCTCCAGCACGAGCTCAAGGTGGCTACCGATGAGATCGCGAGCCTCAAAGGGAGGGAGGCCTTCTCGGAAGGTCTCCTCGCCAGCCTTCAGGGCGGAATGGTAAGTTCTCGACTCAACTTCCATCTTGCTTGCTACAGGTACTTTCCCTAACTCTTATTTTTCTTCTTTAGGATGTCGAGACAGCGAACCAGCTGCTCTCACAGAACGCTGACCTGTTAGCAGAGGTCGCGCTCCTCAAAGCGCACGTCCACGAGCTGACCAGAGCTGTGCTTCCTCCAACCCCACCGCGAGCTGGTACTTGCCATATGTCTCGAGGCAAACAAGAGGCAACCCGCAAGAATTCCATGGGTGTAGCCGCTCTCGTCTTCGAGACCCTTAAAGGAGCTGTTCTACTTTCCCCGAATGCCCTGGAGCTCGGCATCGAGGACGTCGTCCCGGACCTATTCTCGCCGATCTCGGAGCCTGACGACAGTGCGAGCGAGGAAGAGCCGTTCAGTAGCCCGCATTAGCTTTTTTAATTTTCTATGTAAAATTTTTGTTTTTACCCGGCGAGTTCGTCGTTATGCTGTAACACTTTTGAGAAAAGAAAACGTCAAATAATTTTCTATCTTATGATTGTCTTTCTATCTTGCTTGCATAAATGCATTTTTCTATGCTCGCGCAAACATGTTTGTGATATGCTTGTGCTCTTACTTTTATCCGCGCTCGTACCTTTCAAAATTGTTGTTCATGCTCGCATTCACACCCTTCATAGTGTTTTCCTTTGGTCTCGCCACCTTACCTCGCGCCTACCTTAGAGGGTGCTCGTGTGGCCTCTTCCGGCCTCTAGCTCGCCCAGCTAGACTCTCGCGTAAGATCAACATTACCTTGCCTTGCTCACCTGCCCACTTTGAGCGACCAGCATTGCTCGTTATCCGCCGCGCCGGCAGACCTCCCTGTTGGAACATGGTTTTCTGCATCCCTTTGATTTGAGAATAACAAATCCTACTTGTATTTGATCTTGTTTGCCATTATGTTTTTAGCATGCAGGTTTGAACAGATATGACACCAGGTTGCTGCAATATTGGTCGTATACTATCAACAAGCAGAAAGATTGAAAGATGTCTAATGCCAGGTGTTAGGTCTTAATGCTGGGTGTTAGCGATCGACAGGATGGTCTGTCGATCGACGGGATGGGATGCTGATCGACGGGATGGTTTGCCGACTGAATAAAAAGAGAAAGAAACTCAACGCCAGGCGTTAGTACTTAACGCCGGAGTTAATGATCGACGATTATGGCAAGGGGGAATGCAACCGTGATTGAAGGAGAAATTCAGGAATGATCTGATTCAACGCCCAGCATTAACTCTTAACGTCGGTGTTAACTTTTGTTCCCGCCAAGATGCAAAATGAATGGAGGGAAGCTGCCGTGATTGTTGGAGCATTATTGGAATGATTTGACTCAACGCCCGACGTTAGAGTCAACGCCAACGTTAAGGTTGCCTAAAATGAAAGTTTCCAAAGATGCAGAATCTCCTTCCTATTTTGAAGATCTGAGCCATCTAGTTATTTCTATTCTGAGTCAACGCCCGACGTTAACTCTTAACACTGGCGTTAGCTTCCAGTCCTATAAAAAGGTGGAGTTTGTCTTCTCCAACTACTTGTTGATCAGAGCCCTATTCCAGCACTTCAAAAACTCTGAGAGGGCCGTATTTCCAGACCAACACTTCTCCCACTCAATTTCAAAAGGAGGAATCGAAGGAGGCTTGGATCAACATGCTAACTGCATGCGAAGAACGCAAGCTTGGACTTCAACGATCTTCAGAGATTCTTCGGCGTTTCTTTCAGATTAACTCATAGGGAGTTTCATATTTGTCTTTTGTATTTGTTTTTTATTTTTATCTTTGTAATCGGTTCAGAAATTCGCCTCGTGTTGGCGACTAGGTCTGGGTAGGACTTAGGGAGTAATTCACCTCGTGTTGGCGACTAGGTTTAGGGAGTAGATCTAGGGGGTGCTCGAGGCCTTTCTGGGGATAGGAAGGCTAGAATGGCTTGAGGCTGTATCTAGGGAGAGATCGGCTTAAGCCAAACGGTTCATGGGGATACGAGTCGGTATAAAAAACAAAAAGAATATTTCATATTTCGCCTCGATTTCTAGCATCATAGAAATCAGATTTTTTAATCAATTTTATAAATGATAATCATGTCTTTTCTTGTTTAATAAAATTGATTTCATTTCTAATTTCATTATCTCTTTACTTTTGATTTAACTTACTTCTACCAAAATATCAACTGTTTTCTATTAAGGTTTAAATTCTTTAAAACCCTTATTCACCCCATCCCCCTCTAAGGGCGCCTCAAGATCCAACAAGTGGTATCAGAGCTAGGTTATTCCAAATTGGCTTAACAACCGGGAATAATCACGTCTCTTGATCATGATCTCACTTCTACTAGTGGGGAAAATTTTAATATAAATGAAAAAGTATTATCACCACCTTTATTTATGGGCAAAAAATATAAAGGGTGGAAAATATTAATGAATATTTTTCTTAAAACCTTAGATGAAAAAATTTGGAATATTACTATTGAAAAGCCACCTAGCGTACTAACCAGAAATGAAATTGTTTTAAATGCAAAATATATAAATAGTTTATTTTGTGCGTTAGATCAAAATATTTTCAAACTTATTTATAATTTACCTACCGCTTATGAGATTTGGAATTTTCTTGAAAAAACTTATGATTCTCCTTCTGTAGGTATGGAACTAACACAAGAATTGGAGAACATACAAGCTTGCACAAATATTCAAAAAAACTACTCAAATGATGGATCCATAGAATGATCATCAAGCGGAAAGGATGATGGAAACTCTTGTTTGGAAGAGGAAGACGAAGAAGACAAAGGAATAATATGTTCAAATATTCCATCATCCAAAAGCAAAGTAAGGAAATCAAATTCTCTCATTGTTTGCAATTCTATTTTTACATTACAATTGCTACAAATTACTAAGCGCAATATTAAGAAATTGAAATTTGCTAATTGCAAATTGCGCTTAGAAAATAAAGGTTTAAAAGCAAAAGTTAATGAAGAATCAAATTTTGAGTTATCTAGGTCTACCCATGGCTCCTTAGTTGAAAACATTACACCTTGTGTAGAATATAATGAATTAAAAGAAAAAAACAAGAAACATGAAAATGAGTTTATTTTTGAAAAAGAACAAAATGAAAGATTATGTTTAGAAAATTCATCATTGAAAACTGATTGTGCTAAGTGTAAAGACTATAAAATTAAAATTAAAGAGATGGATGAAACATTTGAGGAATATAGAAATAACTATTAAAATCATATTGATTCAATTGTTTCCACTCTTAAAAATAGCACAATTGCGTATAATAAAGCTAGACATAATCTTAAGATCAAGAATGATGAATTAAAAACAAAAATCAATTTGCTTATGAAAATTATGAATAAAAATTCACAATACATCAATTCACAATATCAAGTAATATATAAAAACAAGTTGAATATGAATTTCTTGACTAAACTCAAAAATGGGAGTAAGGAACACAAAGTATTTGTAAATCAAAATCTCAATCACTATTATTTACAAAATCATTCTTCTCCTAACTTAAAAATAGAAGTGCGAAAATTTCTTATGATAAATATTTTCAATCATCATTACAATTATACTCTTCAAAATAAAGACAATCATAATGGAAATTTGATGCATAAAAATAATATTAAACCAAGGTTTGAATGGAGACCCAAAGTTAAAGATGAAACACAAACTCCACTCAATAGGGCATAGTCATTTCCATCTCCCTAAAAGCAAACACGATGTATTTGCATACCCAAAGGAACCATCCCACTTGGTCCCCTTTGGATACCTAAATCTCTTATTCATTAGGTATCATACAAATGCATGAAGTAGAAATAATTAAATATGAAATATCATTACTATACTTCATGATATGCTAAACCTTCTCCTTGTTTGTTTATTTTCTGTTTGTTGAACCAACATGGTATGATTACTTTACATAACTTGTGATATGACTTTCTCATATTAAGCCAAAGTTCATTAATAAAACAAATCGAATAAAATTGAATAAAAAGTCATATCATTTTTCAAGTGATCTACTAATCCTTTTTTGTTTTTCATCCCTCTAAATCCATTAGCTATAAAAGTCTCCTATCATCATAAATCAAACTCTAAATGTGTCATATGATATTATTATGACAAATGAAATAATTGTCGAAATGGATTTAAAAGGTATTTTTAGGAGTCTTAGGCTAAGCTTACGAAATGCGTAAGTTTTGCTTATGTATTTAATATATTTGGGTCATTGTGATAACCCCTAATATGTTTAGTCATAACCATGAAAAATAGGAATTAAAAATTGCAAAAATTGTATGTTTTTAACCAAAAACTAATATTAAATTTACAAAAACATGCGAGATTTTGACGCAAACTTCAAACGATCAAAACTTTTGATCCGCTTTTCCGATTTTCGCCCATAATAATTTTTCGAAACGTGGAAGAGAAGATCTATGCAATGGCAAACCAGCTTTGCTTGTTTGAGTTCATTTGGACCCTCAAAATTGGCAAAATTCAACTCAGTTTAGAAGTTATATCAGTTTTTCTTTTTCGGCAATTTTTTTTTTGTGCCTACAGATTTTATGTCACAGGCCCCTGTGTCCACTTCCAACAAATCATATGCTTGAAATCTTTACATAAGCTTGCACCTTACTACCAAAAAATTTTCATTCTAGCATCATCACTTACTATAAGAAGAAAAACCAAAGAGAAAATTTATAAAACCTTTCAAAAATAACCAAAAAAATTGTTTCTCATTGAATTCATTTTTCACCTTACAATCTTTCTCTTTAATATTTTGAAAAGGTTGAATATGAATTGTTTTATATATTTCACTTACAATAATTAATTATGAATATCAAAATTTCTATGTGATAAAATTAATGATCATAATTATATTATGTATTATCAAAAGATCTTTTAATTCAAACATTACACATAACTACAAAAGATCCTTTTCGTTCTATCATATAATTGGTGATCATGATAATTACATGAATAAATTATGTATTGTGGTTGCATGTATCTTACTATATCTAAACCTTAGAATCACCTTGATATCAATAACGTCAAATCAAATCATCACTTAATTCTAGGTCTACAAATTGAATTTCTATCAATTTAAAAGACAAGCATTATTCTTATGGTATAATATGAACTCATCATACTAGCATTATCAACTAATAAAGATTATCAGTCATGCTAGTTATCAAATAATGCCATAATGAATCCATCTTACAGTAGAAAAATTAAAAGATAAAATAGCGAGGGCGTAGGATTGTATGCATTAGAAGACCTAACCTCTAAGTCATGTCTTGCCCTTAACTGGGGAGGGTTCCAATGGGGCCTTGCGAGGCACTGGGGGGAAAGAGTGCTAGGTTGAGCGTTCTATAGTGTGTGCATATGGTATTATCACCCCATCCTACAACATGTGTGCAGCTCCTCATGCCCATCCGTCACTTAGTACGGGGCTAGCGTATAGACACATAGTTAGGGAATTATAATCTAGGACATACCTATATCATATGTTTTGCATGCACTATTTATGGTTATATTATTCATGCATTCTTGTTTTGATCGAACATGCTTATGTTGTGTTTTGCAATTTTATCATTTTTGAGCTCTAACGATCTTGTAAAACACAAATATATGAAAACCAAATAAAAATATAAAAAATCATTTTTGAACAAATAAAACATGCTTAAATAGCCTTCTAATCATTTCCAACTTCTCTGAAATTTCTACACTAGAAGGTCTATATACATACTACCTATTCCACAGAATTTTTTTTGTAAATCTCAAAAAAAAAAAAGAGTACTGTTTGGGCGTTAACTAGTTAACGCCATGCGTTAGCCTTTTTGACCAAATTGCAATTTTGCTTTCTCTAGCATATTTCTGGTATTAGTCAATTGATTTTTCTCAATTTATTTTGTCTGATTTCAAATTATTTTGTTGTTAATTTTGTTATTTTATTCCAAAATACAAAAAATTCAAATAATTCAAAATGATCAAAAATATGTTTTTGTTATTTGTTTTGAGTTAACTCTTTATAAAATTATGGTTTGACTATAAAGCTTCACAAGAGAAAACATCTTTGTTATTTTGTTTCCAATGGTCAAAATTCATTTTGGCATACTCACAAGGATTTTTTTTAATGTCTAATTTTAATTACAAATTTTCTAAACATTGCTTTTGTCATGCCTTGACCTTAATCTTATTATGTGCAATGAAATAGTCTATAGATAATTGTGTATGATTGCCTAGCATGCCTCTAAGTATGAGTAATGCTTTATGTTAATCAATGATTCATACACTCACTATTTTGGTAATCTATATGTGCTCATAATTTTAGTCTTACATGATTGTGTAGTGTAATAGTTTTAACACATTAAGCTATATGTCTAAATTAGTTACGCCATCTTTTAAAATTAAATTTCTTGCACACATAGAAGTGTTATTTCAAAATTATAAATGTTTGCAACAACAAGTGAATTCGGAGACTTTTGGCCCCAATAAAAAAATCAATTAATAATATGCCAAAGATAACTCCACCAAGCACTACTCACCCTCCTGATAAGTCTTAATGAGCATTGTGAGGTTAAGCACCTTGGAAAGAATTGTAAAGTGTCTTGTGCAAACATACTCCTTTTTATCACTTCTACTTGTACATCGGATCACTAAAATAAAATTTTTATACAAATACTTATGTGATCCCCCAAGCAATACTTCGCTCCCTGATAAGCCTTACTGAGCATTGTGTGTGTGAAGCACCTTGGTAGTTGTAATCCTTTTATGTGCATTGAAATTTTATTCTAAAATTAATGTGTGAAAGTAATTATAAGATTACAATCTTAATATTGTTGTTACTATTTCATTACATATGTCATGTGTTTTGATTATTTTACTTGTATACTTTTATTAAAACGCTTTATGCACACATCATTAATTTTCATAAAGTTTCTACTAATGAGAATTGGATCCTAATGCAAAATTACAAAATTCTCTACAAACTTAAGTAAAAGCACTAGATTGCAATGCATGATTTCTACAATGTTTTCTTTAATTGAAATACAAATAGGTTATATTGCTGTTATTATCTTTCTGAATATGTTGATTCATGCTTGCCTATTTGTTATGAAAATTCTTCAAAGTTAAAATGCTCAAATGTGAAGAATCTAGATATATTGTTGAAATTGTCAAACTGTAACAAAAATACCACTCTTAATTATTTTGTATTTGTTTTTCCGCATTTCACTTTTGGTCATGTATTTCGTTTACCATGGTTTATCATGCTCACTTCTTGGTCTTTCTTCACTTGTGCTTGTCAAACAATATTGCATCTCTTTCAACAAGTAATATTCATCTTTAAAAATTAATTTGCAAAGCAAGTGATTACATTCCTTTGGTATAATCTTTGAATGATGTTCTTTCACGCTTATCATATATCTTTCCGCTGTGTTACTCTCTTCCTCAGCTCGATCATGACTTACTTTATGTTTACACAAAACTCTTAATCCTCTCTTAGTTATGTCCCAACTTTTTCTTCTTTATTCCAGTTTTGTTTCACTACACCCTCTTTTGCTAATAACAAAAGGGGGAGAATAAAATGATAAATCACAAGAAGTAGGATTCACTAGATTAAGAGGGAGCATGAATCTAGTCTATGGGTGCATACACTAAGGGGGAGCACTTTAGTAGGGGAGCACAATGTTAAATGAACTATAACTCTTATTATTATCTCTATGATTGGTTGTGTCATATATCCTTCTAAAAACACATATCTTATCTATGAATATGATTTATCTCTTTTGGATTTGTTATTATCAAAATGGGGAGATTGTTGGAACATGGTTTTCTGCATCCCGTTGAATTGAGAATAACAAATACTACTTGTATTTGATCTTGTTTGCCATTGTGTTTTTGTCATGCAGGTTTGAATAGATATGACACCAGGTTGCTGCAATATTGGTCGGGTACTATCCACAAGCAGAAAGATTGAAAGATGTCTAACGCCAGGCGTTAGGTCTTAACGCTGGGCGTTAATGATCGACGGGATGGTCTGCCGATCGACGGGATGGCTTGCCGACTGAATAAAAAGAGAAAGAAACTCAACGTTTGGCATTAGTACTTAACGCCTACGTTAACGATCGACGATTATGGCATGGAGGAATGCAGCCGTGATTGAAGGAGACATTTAGGAATGATTTGACTCAACGCCCGACGTTAACTCTTAATGCCAGCGTTAACTTTTGTTCCGGCCAACATGCAAAATGAATGGAGGGAAGCTGTCATGATTGTTGGAGCATTTTTGGAATGATTTGACTCAATGCCCGACGTTAGAGTCAACGCCAACATTAAGGTTGCCTAAAATGAATGTTTCCAAAGATGCATAATCTCCTTCCTGTTTTAAAGATCCGAGCCATCAAGTTATTTCTATACTGAGTCAACGCCGGGCGTTAAATCTTAACGCCGACGTTAGCTTCCAGTCCTATAAAAAGGTGACTTTCGTCTTCTCCAACTACTAATTGATCAGAGCCCTATTCCAGCACTTCAGAAACTCTGAGAGGGTCGTATTTCCAGACCAACACTTCTCCCACTCAATTTCAAAAGGTGGAATCGAAGGAGGCTTGGATCAACACGCTAACTCAACGCGAAGAATGCACGCTTGGACTTCAACGATCTTCAGCAATTCTTCGACGTCTCCTTCAAATTACCTCATAAGGAGTTTCATATTTGTCTTTTGTATTTGTCTTTTATTTTTATCTTTGTAATCGGTTCGGAAATTCGCCTCGTGTTGGCGACTAGGTCTGGGTAGGACTTAGGGAGTTATTCGCCTCGTGTTGGCGACTAGTTCTAGGGAGTAGTTCTAGGGGGTGCCCAAGGCCTTTCTGGGGATAGAAAGGCTAAAGCGGCTTGAGGCCGTATATGGGGAGAGACCGGCTAAAGCCAACCAGTTCGTGGGGATACGAGTTAGTATAGAAAATGAAAAGAATAGTTCATATTTCGCCTTCGATTTCTAGCGTCATAGAAATCAGATTTTGTAATCAATATTATAAATGATAATCATGTATTTTCTTGTTTAATAAAATTGATTTCATTTCTATTTTCTTTATCTCTTTACTTTTGATTTAACTTACTTCTACCAAAATATCAAAAGTTTTCTATTAAAGTTTAAAGTCTTTAAAACCCTTATTCACCCCACCCCCCCTCTAAGGGCGCCTCAAGATCCAACACTCCCAACTCGCTGGTTTTAGGCAATGCATAGGGATCCTCCAGGTGTCTTTTGTGAGCTAGGACCCGACCCGATGAGCCGTGGGACCACCGTATCCAACTTTCTTGCGGTTACCCTTGGACTTGGTGTCTTACATCAATGACGGCTTTGTATTCCTCGCGAACGAGCCTAGGGCTCGCCCTATCATGGTCCTGAGAGGTTTGGCGAACTGAACCCCTTAAGGTGAATAACTCACTTGCCCGTCTCTCTAGAGATCAACCCGTCCCACCGTCTATGGGAGCCCGGCAGCGGAATCGATCTGTGGCACTCCAGTACCAAAAACTTTTCACCTTTCCAGCCTCTCCAGAGATCAACCTGTCCCACTGTCTATGAGAGCCCGACAGTAGAATCGATATGGGGCACTCCAGCACCAAAAACATTTCACCTTGCCAGCCTCTCCAGAGATCAACCTGTCCCAACATCTTTGAGAGACCGGCAGCGGAATCGATCTGGGGCACTCTAGCACCAAAAACCTTTCTCCTTGCTAGCCTCTCTAGAGATCAACCTGTCGCACCGTCTATGAGAGCCCGGCAGTGGAATCGATCTGGGGCACTCCAGCACCAAAAACCTTTCACCTTGCCAGCCTCTCCAAAGATCAACCTGTCCCACCGTCTATGAGAGCCCGATAGCGGAATTGATCTCGAGCACTCCAGCACCAAAAACCATTCACCTTGCCAGCCCTTCCATAAATCAACCTGTCCCACCGTCTATGAGAGCCCGACAGCGGAATCGATCTGGTGCACTCCAGCACCAAAACCCTTTTACCTTGCCAGCCTCTCCAGAGATCAACCTGTCCCACCGTCTATGAGAGGCCGACAGCGGAATCGATCTGGGCACTCCAGCACCAAAAACCTTACACCTTGCCAGCCTCTCCAGAGATCAACCTGTCCCACAATCTATGTGAGCCCGGCGGCGGAATCGATCTGGGGCACTCTGGCACCAAAAACCTTTCACCTTGATAGCCTCTCCAGAGATCAACCTGTCCCACCGTCTATGAGAGATTGGCAGCAGAATCGAGCTGGGGCACTCCAGCACCAAAAAACATAGGAACTCCTGCCTAGAAAAAACTTCCAAACCAATATATTGAGAATAGAAGACTAACAAGTTAATTACAAAAACCATCTAAGGATAGAATCGTTTCAGGTCATCCCCACTCTTGGCCAGGCTGAGGAGTACCCCATCACATCCGGGAGGTGGTACCCTCCTGAATTGAGTGCCTTGTCTATAATATATGGCCCCTCCTAATTAGAATTGAGCTTTCCTACTGCGGCTCCCCTCCCAGCCGCGTCAACCTTCTTCAGCACCAGGTCTCCTTTCTCAAACTATTTTACTCGGATGTGCTTGTCGAAGTACCGAGCCATCCGCCGTTTGACCTCTTCTTACCGGACAGTGGCTATGTCACGGAGTTCTCCCACTAGGTCCAGCGATATCCTTTCTCTTCCCCATTTTCCACTAGCCATTCTTCATCCCCCTCGCACGCGGAGACCACCCTGGGAGACTTCACCTCAAACTCCATTGGGAGAACAGCCTCGGACCCGTGGGAAAGCTTGAATGGAGTCTCTGCCGTAGCCATGTTCGGAGTGGTCCTCAGGGCCCAGAGGACCAAGGGTAACTGCTCTACCCAGTTCTCCCTGAGGTTCTCGACCTTCTTCTTCAGCAAGTTCATGATAATTTTTTTTCCTCCACCTGCCCATTACTCCTCGGATGGTGGACTGACGCAGACCGGAGCTCTATGCCAAGATGGGTGCAGAATATGACGAATTCATCGTTGGCATACTGCGGCCCATTGTCTGTAACTATGGCTAGCGGGAGCCCGTGCCTGCATATTATCTCACCTCATATGAAATTTCTAACTACTTGGGATGTTACCATGGCCAGTGCCTTTACCTCCAGCCACTTGGAGAAGTAATCAATCATCACCAACAAGAACTTTATCTGACTCCTTGCCTGGGGGAAGGGACTAACCAGGTCTAGCCCCCATATCGCGAAGGGCCACGGAGCCTCTAAGCTGGCAGAAGTTGGACCGGGCGAACAATTGGCACTTTGAGCACTTCCTTGCGAACTCCGCCGCATCCTTGCTGAGGATAGGCCAAAAATAACCTTGCCTTAGTACTTTCCCCTCCAGGGTTCGGCTTTCGGATTGACTGCCACATTCCCCCGAGTGGATTTCCTGCAGGACCCTTGGAACCTCCTTCTCTGCGACACAACGGGCTAGTAGTCCCACGAGGGTTTTCCTGTATAACCCTCCTGCATGTAATGAATAATAAGCCCATTTATACCTAAAGCGCCGTTTATCAACATCCCCTTTAGGGAACTTTCCCGATGTCATGAAGGTGATGAAGGGATCCACCCATGACTCCCGTTGATCCACCTCTATTAGCTCACCCTCCTCGATAGATGGCCGGAAGTGGTCCGACACCATCCCCCCAGCCCTGGGACCGAACTTGGCCAGGAGGTCCGCCGCGGCACTCTCCTCCCTTGGCACGTGATGGATTGAAAAGGTCCAGAACTGCCCTATGAGCCCCTTGACCTTTTCCAGGTATCGCTGAAGAGTCGATTCCTTCACTTTGAACTCCCCCTAACCTGACAAGCAACCACCATGGAGTCCGTCTAGATCTCCACATCTTGTACTCCCAATTCCCGGGCCAGCCGTAGGCCCTCCACTACTGCGTCGTACTCCTTCTGGTTGTTGGTGAGGGGAAAATGAATGTGAATTGCCTGCTCTATCCTCGTCCATTGGGGGCTTACCAAAACCACCCTCCCCCAAAGGAATGCTTTCCCGAGGCCACGTCCACTATCATCCTCCAAGCCACCAAGCTGGGTAGCTCAGATTCTTCCACTTCGATCACATAATATTCCAAGAAGTCTGCCACCGCTTGGGCCTTTATTGACAGTCTGGGCACATATGCAATACCAAATTCAATCAACTCTACTGACCACTTCGCCAATCTTCCCGAGTGTTCCACCCCTTCCATGATGTTGCGAAGGGGGTGGTCGGTCACAACATTGATCAAATGCGCTTGGAAATAGGGCCAGAGCTTCCTGGCCGACACTACCAAGGTGAAGGCCAACTTCTGCAAGATGGGGTACCGAAGCTCTGCCTTCCTTAGGACTCGGCTAACGTAGTAAATTGGGAGTTGCCTTCTTCCTTCTTACTGAACCAGCTCTGAACATACTGCCTCGGGTCCTACCCCCAAGTACAGGGACAAGTCCTCTTCTTGCCTAGGCCCTTATAGCAAGGGAGCTTGGGTCAATTGCTCTTTCAGCGTTTGGAAAGCCCTCTCGCACTCGGGGCTCCACTCAAACTTTTGGTTCCCCCACAGCACCTTGTAGAAGGGTTCACACTTCTCTCCTACCCTGGAGAAAAACCTGCTGAGCTCGGCTAACTTCCCCGTTAGTCGATGAACCTCCTTCGAGTTCCTTGGAGACCCCAACTCCATGATGGCTCTGACCTTGTCTGGATTGGGCTCCACCCCCGCCGGGGTGAGCAAGTGACCTAGGAACTTCCATCGGCTAGCCTCGAAGACACACTTCTGGGGATTGAGTTTCATTTTATACTTCCGCAAAGTCCTGAAAGTCTCTTCGAGGTCCCAGGGGTGGGATCCCAGGTAACGGCTTTTGATCATGAGATCTTCTACATAGACCTCCAGGTTTCTTCCTTTCTGTTCTCGGAAGACCCTATCCATCATTCGTTGGTATGTTGCCCCTGCATTTTTTAGCCCAAAGGGCATCATTTTATAGTAGTAGCACCCATCCCCGGTGATGAAGGAGACATCCTTGATGTTGGGGGGGGGGGGGGCATGTGGATCTGATGATAACCTAAAAAGCATCTAAAAAGACATTACAGGGAAACCGACGGCTGAATCAACCAGCGCATCAATTCTAGGCAAGAGGTGGCAATCCTTGGAGGCAAGATTTATTAAGCAAGAAAAAATCGATACACATCCTCCACTTAACTCCTCACTTTTTCACCATAACCACGTTGGAGACCCAGCCTGGGTACTGGATCTCCGATACAAAACCTGCCTGGACGAGATTACCCACCTCCTCTCGGATGGGCCCTTCCAGCTTGTCTGCTATGGCCCTCTTATTTTGACGGATGGGGTGGGTGCCGGGCTCGAGGTTTATGCGGTGGCAAGCCACATCAGCATCAATCCTGGGCATCTCGGCTGCGCTCTAGGCGAAGACATCCACGTTCTCCTGCACACAGGCCAGGATATGATTCTGCTCCTCTTGGTCGAGCTCTCCGCTGATCTTGACTTTCTCCACCACCCCCACCAGGGTGGTGACCTCGAGCTCCACAATCTCATCCATGGCCTCCAGCCGGGACTGCTCCCCCCACCCTCCTTCTTCCTTCTCGCCCTGGGCCAGCACCACGGCCTCTTCCTCCTTCCTCTCTTCCCAAAACTCCATTAACTCTTCTGCCCCTTCCTCCTGGGCTTCTCCTTCCCCCTCTTCTTTTCCCTTCTCCTATTTAAGACTCGCTGGCTCCTGCATCTTCCAATCCAATTCCTCCACCTCGACCATCCAGGAGATGGTGTTCACGACAGTCAAATAGCATTGACGGGCCACCTTTGGATCTCCCCTTATCTGAACTTGGACTCCTCCATCGTTGAACTTAAGGAACTGGTGGAGGGTGGAGGGGACACAACGGAACGTGCTGATAAGTGGTCATCAGAAGATGGCACTATAGCTGCTGGGGGCATCCACTATGACAAAATGACAATTCCTAGACTGCCTCCCATGACCACATGGAGTCCACTCCCCCTTCTACCTCCTTCCTCTCACTGGAGAACCCAAATAGTGGGATGTCCGAGGCCAACACCCTCCTGCTCTCCACCTTCATATCATCGAACTCCTTCTTAAAGATGACGTTGAAGGAGCTCCTGTTATCCACAAGGATCTGGGAGACGGTGAAGTTCTCGATCGCTGTCTGAATGACTAGCGCATCGCAGAAAGGGTCCTCATGACCCGACATGTCCTTTTGAGTAAACGAGATCTTATCTGTCGAGGGCGAGGCTAGGGATGTCGAAGCCACACAATGACGGTAGATGGTATGAAGGCTTGCCTTCCGGGTCGCCTCAATCCCTACCCCCCACCCCCCACCAATGGATCGCCCCGATCCCCCCTCGGGTCCTTACATTGACCCGGTCTTCACACCTCTCGTCTTCGTCATCCTGAGATAGGACCTCCTCAATCCTCACCGCCCGCTGCTCTTGTGGTGTCGGTGCTCTGGCTTCCTTCATCTCCAAGAACTCAGGGCAGGTGGTTGTTGCGTGACCTTCCTCCCCGTGGAAGTCACAAAAGGGCAACGCCGCCCCCTTCTCTCGACCTCTCCCGCCCTGTTCCTCCTTCTAGGAGAGACCCCTCCAGCTCCGGCTCCCCTTTCCCTGCCTGGTCTTCCCAGAACGACCGCCATTTCTTGCTGAGGCGGGTGGGGGTGACGTGGTCTCGGGCCCTGCCTCCACCCTAGTTGATGGGGACTTCCTTGTCCTCCTTGGAAGTTGCCCCCTCCCTGGTGGAAACCCCTTCCTGGACCCTGCACCCCTCCTCCTTGCTGCGTCAACCCCAACTCAAGGACCCTCGCCTCCTCTCTTCTCCTTGGCTCTGGATGCTTGACCTCCGGCTCCCTCAACCGTGCCAACCTTTTTGTGAACTCGGGGTTTGCTGCCCCCCCCCCCCCCCCTCTATCTCTTCCGCCGCTCTCTCCATCAGCTCCTCAAAAGAAAAGGGAGCCCTCCTCTTGAGGTGAATCTTGAAGAACCCCTCTTGCAATCCCACTATGAATGCGAGCTGGAGAGTGTACCTTGGCACCTCCTGAATGAGGAGGATCTCCTCCTGGAATCGATCCACGTAATGGGCTAGTGACTCCCCTAGCCTCTGCTTGATGCTGAAGTGTGCCTCAGGGTCCTTCTTTCTCTTCTTCGAGGTTGAGAAACGCAGCAGGAAGCCGCGGTGCAAGTCCTCGAAAGCATATATTGACCCGGAGGGCAACTGGTGGAACCAGTCCCTCGCTTTCTCCTTCAGAGTGGTGGCGAAGAGTCGGCACTTGAAAGCGTCCGACATAGGTCAGATAGAGACCATGTACTCGAACCACTGTAGGTGCTGAGTGGGGTCATCCTTGCCGGTATACTGAGTCATTGCCGGCTCGCTGAACCCCTTGGGGAGAGGTGCAGAGAGCACCAACTCACAGAAAGGACTCCCCCCTTTGCACCCCTGACCTGCTCCACTCGCTCCGCGAGCTCTCTGGTCGAACCGGCTCCCCCCGGTCTCGCACTCGCTGAGGGGCCACTCGCTAGGATCCTACTGGCCGGGAACCCTCCTCCCTGGATGGCACTCGCTTGTACCACACCCGCACTCGTTGGGCTGGGAAAGAGCTCTCGCCCCGCTAGATCTCGCTCCGTCTCCTGGGACGCCGCCTCCTTCCCCGGCCTATGCCCCAGGGTGTGCTCACCCACTCCAGCTGGAGGGGCCACTTGGGGCGCAGGGGTTGCGAACCCGCCAAGGGCGATGGCGAGGGTGCACTAGAAGGCCCCACGCAGATCTCTCTTCAGGTCGGCCAGCATCTCCACCATTTCTGGGGCGCGGGGCGGCGACGAGCCACCAAAGTCCTACACTCGCTCGTTGTCTCCTGTCATCTCTTCCTTGGGACTTTCTTGAGCTAGCTGCACTACACGCTCACCGCACAAAAAATGTTGAAACCAGGACTTGGTTTCTTTGTGGACCTCAGGCCCTCAAGGATGAGGGGCGGCTAGCACTTATTGATTCCTCAGAAGGAATCGACCGGAGACTCGGAACTAAGCACAGACGAAAGGTCGCAGCGAGGAGGTCCCACCATACACACGGAACATCTTTGAGCGCTTCCGCTCCCTATCTAAAGCTGAGACTGGGCACCTTGGTGAGTCTAAGAGCTTAGCGAAGATAACCAAGGGAGGAAGAAGCTCAGAATGTTGAGGTTGGAATCCCTTTACAAGGTGCCCTTCAAGGTCTATTTATAGTTTTTTAAGTCCGGTCTGCTAATAGCGGGATTCCGCATTACTTTTTTACTATACGCAGCCTGGAATGGTTTGCCAACAGCCAAACTCCACTGGTTGGAGGGGCTAACTGCAGACCACCAAGGGTTTTTAGGTAAAATTGCTCATGGACCCTTCCTGGGCGAGCCATCCACTGGAGACTCTCTCGCGAGCCGCATGGCTCAGTTCGCTCGCCGACCTGCGAGTGACCGACAAGGTCTCTAGCCCGCTCGCCCCTCTGTGAGCAACGACGGGTGCCTGGCTCGCCTGGTACTCATGTTTGCTAGCCTTCGTACTTCATTTTGCCTGCCGGTCCCTCCGCCATTGTTCCTCCCCTAGCGGACATCAGGGTTGTACAAAGGAGGCCTTTGTTTGCTTCCCCATTTGGCAAGCATGGCAAGGGCCTTCTTGTGCATAATTCCACTTGGGACAATCTCTAACTAGGTTTTATGATATGAGCTTATTGATTGATTTCTAATTTATATGGGCTAGTCTCATGTGCCAGGATACAAAGAGATGCCCTACTACTTGTTATTAAACAGATAGAAGAATGTAAGCTAGAGCATAGGAAGTTAAGAAAATACACATTTCCACTCCTAGTACCAGTAAGAATAACTTCACAGTTTTCAGTATTCTTAATGTGGCACTTATCCTTGTGGAAAATAACTACATAGTCAAGATCACACAGTTGTTTTATGATTATCAGATTGTATTGCAATCCTTCCACAAAAGCTACCCTTGAGATGGTAACTTTGCCATTAGTGACTTTACCATAACCTTTTGTTTGCCCTCTGTTAGATCCCCCAAATATCACTTTAGGACCATCTTCTACATGAGTGAATTCTTCCAAAAGGCTTCCTGTTTCAGTCATGTGCATGGAACATCGACTGTCAAAATATCAGATTGGAGTTTAATTGGTCTTTGGACATACCAGCAAAGATAAACTAATTCTTCTTAGGTACCCAAAACTGGTTAGGTCCTAGATTTTTGTTAGTCATGAAGAACACACTAGATCTACCTGCTCCAGGATGTGCATAATGGATCTTAACAAAATGATTTGTTAGCTTAGCATTGGTTGCCCTTGAAACTGTTGGGTTGAACCAACAATCAATTGCAAAGTGACCAATCTTGCCACATCACCAACATTCAAATCGGTTATATGTCCTTTTCTTGCTTTCAGAAGCAACATGATTCCTTTGTGTGTGAGCATAAGGATATTTAAGGAAGACTGAATTGCACTGCATATGATTGTGGTGTTGGTTATTCCCACATACAGCCTTGCTTCTGATGTTAGTCTTCCTTAAAGATGTCTTCGCCTTCTAAGATACAAGGGATTCATATTTCCTCTTGATGATCTCTTCATGAATTTTCTTTGATCCATTAGGAACATCCTTGACTCCACTTGTAGAACACTCATTCTTGAGGTGTCCATAAATGGATTCCTGATCATACTTGTTGGAGGGTGATATTACCTTTCTAATGTTGTTCTTCTTCTCCACAGGTTTTTGTTGAGCAGGTGTTTGAGGAAGAAATTTGGGAGGCTCTCATTAAGATGTTAGAAGGAAGTGCTAATGAAAGAAAAGATAGGAAGGCTCTATTGATCTCTCAATATGAGAACTTCAAAAAGAAGAATGAAGAAAGCATCTCTGAGATGTATGACAGATTCAGTCTGATCATCAATCAACTAAGGGACTTAGATAGAGAAATCTCTCTCACTTAGATCAATGACAAATTGCTGATGAGTCTCCCAAGTTCATGGGACTGAAGGATATGGGCAATAAGAGACATAAGAGGACAAAGGGAAATTTCAACAGTTGCTCTCTTAGGAAAACTCAGATCCTATGAGCAACTGCTAAAAACCAGAGAAGAGAAGAAGGGAAGAGAAAACACTCCAACTTCTTCAAAAGACAGGAACATTGCATTAAAAGCAACAGAAGAAGGAAGCTCTGTCACTGAAGATGAACTATTCAGTTTCCTGGCCAGAAAATTCAAGAAATGGGTCAGGACAGATGGATCAAGAAGGAGAGAGTCAAAACCAAGGTATGACAAAACTCCTACTAAAGAAATTATTTGTTACTCTTGCAGGAAACCTGGACATATTGCCCCAGAATGTCCAGAAAATGCTGAGACAAAGAAAGATCTGAAAAAGAAAGATCTCAAGAAAAATGGGAAGAAGAAAGAAAGAGGCTTTATTGCAGAAGCCTGGAGTGAGACAGACTCTGAGGACAGCTCCTCTTCTAAGAGTGACAATGAAGAGCCCAAGCAAGAAGACCTATGCTTAATGGCATTTGAAGGCTCAAAGAAAGATGATGGTACCAACTCATGGAGTGAGACAGGGTCAGAAGAAAGCATATCTTCTGAAGATGAAAGAGAATATAACCTTATTCTCATAGAGGAATCTGAGGATACGGATGAGGTAAACATTTTTGATGAAATAGATTTTCAAAGTGATAATTTCAGAAATGATTTTATGGGAATGTGTCTAGATCAACTAAAAGCTACACAAGAAATTAATGATCTAAAAGAACAAATTAATATGGCTAAAAACCAGAGAAATAGAGAGGTTAAATGCTCTAAAAATTATGAAGTAAGGGCTAACATCATAGAAAAGGAAGTAGAAAGGGCTAGAATAGAAAACCAGCTCCTTAAGGATAAGGTATCCCAGGCAAAAGCTTTTGAAGAATCAATAAAGATGAAAAGCCAAACTCTCGAGGAAATCACTGAACAACAAATAAGGAGACATAAAAATCTTGGTCTAGGGGCTGATCCCTCAATCAGCCAAATTCCATCCAACAAACCTGCTTGGATGATCCCTGTAAAATTCACAAAACCCATCAAATCAAACCAAGAAAAAGACTCACTAAATAAGGAAGAAGACTCCCTCAAGGAAATAAAACAATTTGATGAAACATCATATTATTCAGCTGATGACTCTCAAACCTCATCTGAGGAAGGAACTAAGCCAAAAGAAACAATAAATAAAAGAGTAAAATCAGAAAAAGGGAAGAAGAAAATTTATGAAGATACAGTTGCATCGACTTCATATCGACGCATGAGTGATAGTGCGTCGAATTCTACTCGACGCAATTTCTCGGATGCCTCGACCTCAACTCGACGCTTGAATAAAAGTACGTCGACATCAAATCGACGCAACTTTGTTCATGCATCGATACCAGATCAACGCAATCTGAAGAAAGCGCCGAATATAAATCGACGCAACTATCAACATACGTCGAATAGATATCGACGCATAAGAACTCAGAGCAACGTAAATGCCTATCCTCCAAAAACCTTCCATCTTAACCCCTATTCAGGACCCATTCATCCTAATCATGATTTCTATCCTAACCAACACCTCTATCCTAACAAAACTTTCTATCCTAACCAAAATTCCCATCTAAATCAAACTTTCTATCCTAATCAACACTTCTATCCCTCTCTAAATTCAAATTCTCACAATACTAAGATAATCAAGTGCTACATATGTAACAAAACTGGCCACCTTGCCAAACAATGTTGGCACAATCAATCAAACTATATGTGAAAATTAGTCCAAGACTAACTTAGAAACCTTTAGGATTAGGAAGGAATAAAAAGAAATAAACACCTAGAATTTTTCAGGAAAATTAAAAGTCACGTCGACTTCTAATCGACGCACCGTCGACGACTCAACTCAATAAGTGAAATCGACACATGCGTCGATAACAATCGACGCATACGTCGATACGAAACCCTAGCATCTTAACGCGGGCTGTATCGACGCTAACGTCGAATTCCACTTGACGTAACGTCGATTCCATGAAGACGAGCGACAATACTAAAATATTTTCGGTCACATCCACTGAAGTACTGAATAAGCCTCGAATTGTGTCGCATTTCGACGTTTCACCTGACTTAAAAAGACTCTTCAGTTAGAAAACTTCACTACTCTGCATCCTTCATCCTTCTTGCTCCTCAGTCCAGCCAATTTCTTCCTCTCTCTCACTGACCTAAAATGGCTCCCAAGACCAATTCTGGTTTCGACATTGACCTTGCATCTTTCCAAGCTGCCGCAGAAAACTACAAGAGCATCATTGCTCCGTTCGCTGAAGCTGGACTAGATAAGCTCATCTCGACAAGATGCAAGATCCTGGAAACAGAGCTCACAGAGCTGATGACTCATGTTCAGATATCTAAACAAGGAGAAATCCAAGGAACAATCCATGAGACACCTGTCTCAATATCTGCAGAACACATTAGGACAACCTTTGATCTTCCATCAGGTATACCCTAATATTATCTTTGTTCAAAGCAAATAGGGAAAGAAAATCAGCTTCTAAAGAATAAATAAGTCTTCATCACTCCCTTATTAGGTGATGAATCTATAGACCTCACACCTGATGAAATCAAGCATCTGCTAACCATCATGAAGTTTTCAAAGGATAAACCAATCCATCTAAAGAAAATAGACTTTTCTGAGGAGTACAGACTGCTAGCAGATATAGTAGGAAAAATCCTGCTATGCAAGACCTCAGCCCATGATGCAGTGCCCAAGCAGCAACTGAATATCATGTGGGCCCTGGTGCTGAAGAAGAAGGTGGACTGGGCCACATGCTTGCTCAAAATGATAGGCTCTAAATACTCACACAATGAAAATGCATATATGAGGATTATGAGTCAAGTACTCTTCCACTCCTTCCCTGACCTATGTATGTCAAAAGGAATCCCTATTCCTCCGGGGAAAAGGATGTCAATAGCTCTATTCTCCAAATGGACCAGGCAAATCCCTAAGCCTGGTTCCACTCCTGAAAAGACTCCATCTCCTCCTAACTCTCCTGTTCATCCATCTCCTCCTCCCTCTCCTCAAAGAGACAATCCCTCTCTACCACCATCATCTACTCCACTAGTCTCTACCACTCTCACAACTCCTACTCTACCTACCTCTTCTCAAACACCTGCTCAAACAGCAGTTTCTCCATCTCTTCCTCATCCCCTCCACCTCATTTATCACTCATACCTCATGTATCAACTAACTTCTCTCCAGCTTCATCACCACCTCCACCACTCTCTCCTCATCACCAACCACAACATGAACCATCTGCATCCATTGAAGCTCTCCTCACTCAGTGCATTGCATCAGCAGCTCAAACATTCCAAGCAATGCTGGATGAGCACTGCTCCCAGATTCATTCCTCCATCCTTCACATGCACACCCAAATAGATGGGGTCAGTGCCTCTGTGCAAAGTCTAAAGACATCTCTCTCTTCCTCTAGAGTAACCAGGTCTTTCTTAACCTCCTTGGCCAAGAAGGTCAAGAAGGGGGAGAAGCTAGATGAAGAGCAGCCCTCCACTTCTAAATCTCTCTCCCACAAGTCACCTCCTACCTCCAAAACTAATAATCCTGCATTGCTCAAGACAATTGGAAATGAGATAGTACCTGAGCTACACATTGAAGAACAAACAATAGAGGTACTCAATATAGCAAGAGAGGATGCAAGTCAAGTGGTACTATTACAAGGGGAGGCAAGCAGGATAGAAAATGAAGCTGAAAAGGAAGATGTGGCAGATGGTGAGAAAGATAAAGATAAAGATGCTGAAACTTAGGGGGAGCTAGGTACTGTGATAAGTGAAATAGGAGCTCAGGGGCCAGGTAATGCTATGACTGAAGCTGGAAATGAAAAAGAAACATAAGAGGCAGAAGTAGAAGCAACCAAGGAAGTTCCATCCCAGGGGGAGCAAACCTCTTTGACTCAGGGGGTGCAAATTGTTGAGACTCAGGGGGAGCTAAGGGAATCAACTGCTACTGAGAAGGAGCAACCCACAAAAGTCTTTTGTAGAAAAAGGAAAACTCCTCCTACCCCTCCTGAGTGATATGTTGAAACAATGATAATATACTATATGCTTTCTTATAATAATTTCTCTTCTGATTGTTTAATATATTTCTTATCTATATCAATGATGTGCTGTGCTAATTATATGCTAATACAATTTCTCTCTAAATAGGGTTAAGACAAATAGGGGGAGATTGTTGGGAAAATGATTTCTCTTAACCCTTGAAAATAAGTTGAATATGAATTCTAAGAAAGAAAAATCAAGGTTAAGTAAATATGCGTCGAATAGCATTCGACGCAACGTCGAAGTGGTTTCGACGTTCCTTTCAGAATGAGTCGAAGTAACTTTAAGAAGAATTCGACGTATCCTATGTCGACGTAGCTCTGACTTCCAGTCGACGCATCTTGAGAAGTCGACGCACCTTAGTCGACGCACCTTCCTTATTCTTCTCTCGACGTCCAGCCAGGACGAATTCGACGCTTACGTCGAATAGTAATCGACGCACGTCGATTTCTATGTCTAATTCAAAAATCGCCAGATCTCTTTCCTTCTTTCATAGACCTGATTTATATGGAATCAATTTATTCTTTATAGCCGTTCTGAATCATTCTTTTCCTCTAATAGATTCTTGGCTAATTTGATTAAAACCATTATGGACATTATTTGAAATCAGAATGAATTCTTTCCTTCTATTGATATAATTATTATGGAAATATTTCTATCTTTCTATTTCTCTGTCTACTAATCAATTATCTTCCTATAGTATTATTTGAATGGACAGAGCTATAAAATAACAAGGAGGTCGGCAGAGAACAGAAGAGAAGTGCTCCACCATTTTACATTTGAAAAAGAGGAAAAGCTCCCAAGAGAAAAAAGAGAGAGAATTGAGAAATAGTGCTGCAGCAAAGATCAAGCTTCCATCTTCTTCTACTTCTGAAGCCACTCTGCTGCATACTCTGATAGCTCTCACAAAAGAGAGAAAAGGCCTACAATCTCCTTCTCATTATAGAAGAGAGATTTCATTCACTACTTCTTGTGCTTCCAATCTTCTTGCTAGGAAGAAGATTCTTTCTTGTCTTTTTATTATCTCTCTTTCTTCTTTACCTTTATTTCACTTTCAAATACTGTAAAAGAGTTTTTAGAATCTCTCTTCAAAAAATTCAGTTTTACTGGTTCTAAGAGTCTCCTTTTCAAAAGACTCAGTTGGTTCTAATAGTCTCCTTATCAAAAGACTCAGGGTGGTTCTAAGAGTCTCCTTATCAAAAGACTCAGTGCAAGATAGTGAATTTCCTACCAAGGGGGTAGAAGAGTGGACTACCCAACGTTTGGGGAACCACTATATTTCCTTGTGTTGTGCTGTGATTTCTTTTCTTGCATTTACTTTCTTTACTTACTTAATTCTTATTGGTGTGTGGGAAGCCTTAATCTGTGATCACCACATATAAATATATATATAATTGCACAAAATATTTTAAATCTCTATTCACCCCCCCCCTAGAGAATTCTAGTGAGGTTAACTGTGCACTTTCAGGTTTTCCTGATTATACTTTCTTAAGGTATCCTAGGCCTCTTCTATGAATGGAGCAGAAGCCGTCAATCAAGGGAAGAATAGTCTTGGGTTTGGAGAAACTGGCTACAAGCTTTCTTTCAATATGAAGTTTGTCTTCCAAATCCTTGATTTTCTTATCCCTAGATATCAGGGCACTAGACTAATCTCTACTTTTCTTTAGAGATTCAACTTCTCTTGTTAGGACTTTGCACAGCTCTTTGCTGTCTATTAAAGCCTTTAGAGTTTTCCCAAACTTGCTTATTAGCTCAAGAGAGCTTGCATTGTAGTCCTTCTTGAGTTGGCAGAATCCTGCATTCTCTTGAGTTAGCCTTTCAGCTTTCTCAGAGATGTCAAAGTTTCTTGTTTGGAGAGATGAGATCTCTTTAGCTTTCTCTTTGCAAAGCTTCTTGCTTCTCTTTAGGGCTTAAATCAATTCTCCATATTGATCTAATAAGTCCCCTTCAGATTCATCTTTTGAGGAAAGATTTGCCTCAGAATCAGTATCTGAAACACATAATGGGGCTTTGAATTGTACCTGTGTAGAGAGAGAAATCTCTAGCTCTTCCTCTTCACTTATGGCCATGGCTTCCATATATTCTTCTTTTTCAATTAAGGAGGAGGAGATGCTCTCATCATCACTCAGGATCTTACACTTCTTAGCTAAGAAGCACTTTTCCCTGTTCTTTTCCCAGAAAGACTTTTTATCTTCATGTTTTCTGCTCTCTCTTCTTTTGGGGGGACATTCAGCTATCATGTGTCCAGCTTTCCTGCATCCATAACAAATAGTTTCAATAGAAGAGTGTTTGTGATGTTTGGAATCATATATACCTGTCCCCTTTTTCTTTGTGGGGATTGTGGTTTCTTCTTGAGTTTGAGGAAGATAGATGTTTTCCTTTTTCTTTCCTCCTTTTTCTGAGTATCTTTATGAAGTTCTTGGAGAATAGAGTGAGCTTCCCATCAGACAGTCTTGTGCTGGTGGAGCTTGTTTTAGATTCTTCAGATTCAGATTCTTTGTTCTTTTTGGAGTTTTCAACCTTGAGAGCTACTAATTTTTCTTTGTGATTTGGCCTGCTGCCATCTTCTTCAGCTTTCCTGGTGTTTAATTGGAACACATAAGAGAGAAGTTTCCCAAATAAATTTTGGGGTTCCATGTTGCTCAAATTTCCTGCTTCTTTTATGGCACATATTTTAGTGTCCCATTCTTTGGGAAGGGATCTCAAGAATTTTTCATTTAGCTCATAATTTTAGAACATCCTTCCATAGGTTCTCACACCATTCATAATTCTTTAAAAAATTTCATAGTGCTGGGAGATAGAATCCCTCTTATCCTGCCTGAATGCCTCGTATTCTTGATTTTGGAGGGACTTCCTATCATCCAGGACTTCAGCAGTTCCTTCTATGTAGACTACAAGAGAGTCCTACATTTCTTTGGCAATTTTGCAATGACCTAGATTCTAGAATATAGAATCATCAATAGCACTTACCAAAATGTTCTTGGCCCTCTTGTCCATGGTGGCAAGTACTATTTCATCCTTACTCATGTCAGCATATTTCTTGGGAACAACAACTTCAGTGCATGAGGATCGGGTGCTCATTGGAATGAATGGACCATCTTCAATATATATGAAGATCCTTGGATCAGATGCTTCCATGTAGAGTTTCACCCTTTCATTTCATATAGCAAAGTTCTCCTTTCTGCATATGGGAAATTTCAAAGAACTGAATTCTTTATAATTCTCTCCAGTCATGGTGTGCATATTGATCAATCCTTAATAAATCTTGTTCCTTAGCTGTAAAGATATGTAGAACAGAACCTAGCTTTGATACCAATTGTTATTTTAAGGGAATGACTAAGATCACACTTAGGGGGGTGAGTGGTGTGATTGGTGATTTATGATATCTTTTCGAAAATAAAAGCACAGAGCAAACAATCACAGCAAAACACACAGAATACATAAGAATTTATAGTGGTTCCCCAAGAATTAGGCAAATCCACTTTCCACCTTCACCAATCTAGCAATGTGCTATACTAAGCAATCTCCTCCAAAACTAAGTACTCAATCAGAGTTCCTACCTCAGTTTTTCTAGTACAAGAATTACACTCAGATCTACAAATATGTCCTACCTCATATCATAAAGATCCTACACTCAGATAACAAAGATCCTACACTCAGATCACAAAGATCCTACCTCAGATTCTCACAGGAATCCTACACTCCGATCACAAGGATCTTATAACACTGTTTGTAGAATTACAGTTTTATAATGATTGACTCAATAAAGATTGAGATTCAGATCTTGAGTCTTCAGTTGAAGTCTATCAGTAGGCTTCTTTTTCTTTGATAGATGGTAGAGTATAGCTTTGAAGAATAAATCTGGATCAAGGGAATGAGCAGCAGCAGTAATCCTCTCTAAGTGGATAAGCAGTTGAATGTTTCTTTAGAATCTGAATCATCAATAGCACTCTTGAGAATTGAGAATAATCTTGCTCTTGATGACAGAGTGACTTAGGATTCTTTGCTGTCGAATTTGTATTCTTCAGTTCATTACCTTCAACAGAAGGACATTCTCTCCTTTTATAATATTGTAAACATAGAAAAGGAAGTGGAAAAGATTGGGGAATGTGATAATTATCACTAGATTTAAATCTTCAAATTTGATCAATAAAAGGAAATATACAAATTTGGCTCAAATTAGGATATTCCACATATGGTAATAAAGATCAGAAAGGAATCCATAATTATGACAGATATTCCAGTATTAATAATGGATTATTATATTCCATAATCAATTCTCCAACAAATTTAATCTATTCAAGACTTCCATAGATGTATCATCGAAATGCGCCTTGATTTGCGTGAAAATATTGGAGAAATAATAATGAACGTGCTATATAAAGCACTTAGTGTAATTCTGAATAAGTTGATGTCTGTCCCGTTGATATGGAGATCATCGCGTCGATCGACATTGATCTAGTCGATTCTGTTGGAACATGGTCTTCAGCATCTCCTAGGTTTGAGAATAACAAATCCTATGTGCAATTTGATCTTGTGTCTTTAAGTGTGCAGGAAACAAAGCCATACGACTCAAGGATAACATAAGAATGTTGCCCCCAAGATTGAATCCAAGATTCCAGCATGCCCACTAGTGCTGGCGCTAACCACTAGCACAGGCGCTAACCCTAGCGCCAACCGGTAGCACTAGCGTAGGATCTAGCCCTAATTAGGCAACTTCGGGAGGCAGTTATAGAAGGCGCTAGCGCCGGCGGTAGTGGCTAGCGCAGGCAGTAGCGCGACGCACAAGAGGAATTTCAGAAAGGTTTCCTTGGAATGAAGATACACACACGCAGGATATTTCCTAAACTGGGATAGCACATGTGCTAGCTCCAAGGCTATAAAAAGGACCCCTTGGCTCCATATTCTTCATCCTCTCCTACCGCTAAATTCCAGAGCTTCGTGCCACATCATATAGAGGAAAGTTTAGAGAGATACTTGATAATCCTATATTTATAGTTATTTTCATATAATATTTTATTAATAATTAATTTAATTTAATTTAGTTTTAGTTAATTTTTCACTAATTTATCTTCTTTTTGTATTTTCAGGTAATATGGGCTGCCAATAGCAATTTCAAGCTCATAGGAATAATCAGAAGATTATTTGGAGCATTTCGGCCGAAATCGCAAAGTACACGCCCTCGGTCACGGGCGTGACCTAGGGCGTGACGTTTTGTCACGGCCGTGATCCAGCCCCGCGCATTCCAGTTGAAAAAGCCGTCCGCCACGTCAGTTTAAAATTACACGCCCTCCGTCACGGGCGTGACAGAGGGCGTGACCTAGAGTGTCACGGGCGTGACACGCCCGGAATGCGTTCAATTCAGCCTGCAATCAATTCCCGCCGTTTCTAGCTTACACGCCCTTGGTCACGGGCGTGACCAAGGCCGTGACTCTTCTGCAACCGCCAGAATAACTCCTGTTCGCGGCGTTTCCCGCCGTTTCCTGGCCCGTTCAAGACACGCCCTCGGTCACGGGCGTGACCGAGGCCGTGACCCGCCATGCAATTGATTTCTGCCGGTTTCTCTTCCCCAACGTCCCGGGCTTTCATGACAGCAATTACGCAGCTTACACGCCCTTGGTCACGGGCGTGACCAAGGGCGTGACTCCCCGATTTTTCAGCTATAAAAGGCAGCAATCTCAGAAGTTTGGGGGTTCGATTTTGGAGTTTACTTACAGCTTTAGTCTACTATTATCGTTGTTCTAGCTAGTTTTTCTTCAAGTTGAAAGCTTTTATTATTGCAATTTCATTTCAAGTATTCTAGTTTTTTTTTAAAATCATGTATTTCTCTCTTATCATATGTGTTTCCTCCATCATGATGAGTAGCTAAATTTCCTTTAGCACTTGGTCATGATGAACTTTGGAATGAAATAAAATATGTTTTGAATTTTTCTAATTAGCAAACTCTCGTATTGTTTATCTTCGATTTATCTTTGAATTATTTCGTTTTGATTTCATATGTCCGGAATATGACTTTCAATCTAAGATTCGTTTGCTAGTGATCGAGAGATCCATGCGAACGAGGAGATCACTCAAAGATAAAAAGAGTTGTATGCATTCCTCGAGAGAGGGTGACGCAAATCTTCCGGATTGGAGTCAAATCCAATAGTGGGGTTCACCGCTTAAAGCAAGCTTAGGGGGTTTCGACTGGCCGAGGGGTCTTAATCGATCAACCTAAGGTTAGGTGGTAGTTCTCTCGAGAGAGGCTCTACCATATTTTGGGAACCTCCACGGTCGAATATATTTCAATAAGAGTTTGCGGTTTCATCTTTTATAAAATTAAATTTTTTTCCAAAGGGATTCAAGACCAAGTGCTAATCCTTTTAATCATAATCTTTCTTCGTAGTTAATTTTCTCCAAATCGTTTTTCCAAAACAAACCCAACTTTTGATCGATAAAATAATAGCTCTTCTTTGTGAGTAGAAGTACTCAACAAGCCCGGAAAAATACGACACTTGATTTTCTAAATCCTATACTATAAAGCGATAGGTACACTTGCCTTATCGAATTATACGTGGATAATATTTTAATTTTGCGCAGCGCGAATTTATCTCATCAAGTTTTTGGCGCCGTTGCCGGGGACTATTGTTGATATTTTGAAAGCTTAGTTCTATTAATTTTATCATTTTTTTTCTCTCTTTTCTACGTTTTTCTGTTTGGTGTATGACCCGAAGGAATCCGTCCGATCTTCTTGAATTGGATCCGGAAATCGAGCAAACCATTCGGCGACGCTTAAGATTTCAAGGACCAAATTCTCAAGATCCGATCGAGGAGTCCGTAGGTGTCACTTCTCCTTCTTCTTCTTCTTCTACTTCTTCCTCCTCTTCCACTTCTTCTAATATGGGTGATCCAAATCCGGATGAGGTCGCGCAACGGACTATGTCCTATTATGCCCGGCCTAATCTGGAGGATACCACTTCTTGTATTGTTCGACCTGCTATAGCGAACAATAATTTTGAATTAAAGCCAAGCATCATTCAAATGGTACAACAATATGTACAATTTGATGGGCTTCAAGATGAGGATCCCAACGCGCATATTTTTAGTTTTCTAGAAATATGCGATACTTTCAAAATTAACGGGGTATCCGATGACGCAATAAGGCTTCGTCTTTTTCCTTTCTCTTTGCGCAACAAGGCTAAGCAGTGGCTCAGTTCTCTTCCAAGAGGATCTATCACCACATGGGCCCAAATGACGGAACAATTTCTCACAAAATATTTTCCGCCCGCTAAATCAGCTCAATTGCGTAAGGATATCATTTCTTTCTCCCAAGTTGAATCGGAAACGCTTTATGATACTTGGGAGCGGTTTAAGGAATATTTGCGCCGATGCCCCCATCATGCAATCCCCGATTGGTTGCAAATTCAGACATTTTATAACGGCCTCAATTCTCAAACGCGTCAAATGATTGATGCCGCCGCCGGTGGTACCTTGAATAACAAAACACCGGCAGGCGCGCAAGAGCTTTTAGAGAGTATGGCAATGAATACGTATCAATGGAGTACACCTCGGTCGCGCTCCAATAAACCGGCCGGGCTGTATGAAATTGATTCATTTACTAATTTATCTCTACAGGTTGAACTACTTAGCAAGAAACTAGAAGGGATGACTGCTCCCTCTTCTACACCTACTTGGGAGCCTAATCAAAATGCGGCGGAGCATGTGGATTACATGGGTAATCCGAACCGGCCGCCCTTCAATCCGGGGAACAATCAATACGGCAACACATACCACCCAGGTTGGAGGAACCACCCCAATTTATCATGGGGTAATCAAGGTAACACGGGTAATGCCCCCTTTGCTTCTCCAAATTCATCTCTTCCACCGCAAGCCCCTAAACCGCCTTCTCTCGAGGAGGTGGTTAATAAATATATTTCTAAAAATGATGTGGATGTCCGCAATTTACAAGGGTCGTTGCGGAATTTGGAGAATCAAGTGGGGCAACTTTTAAAAATGGTCACCGATCAGCCGAAAAGAACACCGCCGACAACTTCAAATGCCTTGGCGGTGACCTTTGCGGATGATTCGGACACCGATCTTGAAGAGGAAATTTCACCTACCCCATCATCTCTTCCTCTTCCAGAATTTCAACCCCGTCTTCCTTACCCCGCTCGTTTGATCGAGCGGGCTAATAATATTAATTCTAATTTTAATATTTCATGCACTATAGGATCTACTCATTTTTCAAACGCTTTCGCCGATCTGGGCGCTAGTGTTAATATTATTCCCTATAGTTTATCCCAAAAATTACAGTTAGGAGAACCCACCCCCACCGACATCAAATTACAATTGGCTGATCGCTCCGTGAAGACACCCATAGGGGTGATTCATGATGGCAACCCATGTTCTTATTTTATCTTTATCTTTATTTCTCTTCTGTTTTAAAAATTCTAAGTATTTTTATTCGTGTTTTAAAAAAAATAACAAAAAAATATATAAAAAAACATATAAAGATAAAAAATAAAAAAAAATAAAAAACAACAAAAAAAATAAAACAAAGAAAAAAAAAACAAATAAAAAAAAAACAACAAAAAAATTGTTATTCTATTTTGAGGTTTTTGCAGGTTTGGAGGAGATTTGCGTGATAACAGGTCACTCGCACATACGCATGAAACTCGCTCTCCAAGTCGGTACTTTCTTTTTAGTATTTCTCTTTTTATTTTTATTACCTTGCTTTTGTTTTTTTTATTTTTTGTTTTCTTTTCAAAAAAAAGATAAAAAAAAGATTCCAAAACCAAAAAAAAAAAAAATGTTTCTGAAAAAAAGTCTTGGTCACGGCCTCAGTCACGGCCGTGACTAGGGCGTGGCGCGTCATGCTTCGTTTTCCTGGCGAGTCTCTCGACGAGCTGCCTCCCATTCCGCCTTCCGCAAAAGTCACGGGCGTGACCATCCTTGGTCACGGGCGTGACATTGGCGGAAGAACATTTTCACCCATCACGGCACTCCCGGACTCAACATGACATGTCACGCCCGTGACAACTCAAGTCACGCCCGTGACATTTGAAGGTCACGGCCGTGACTCATCCCGCTGGCACATCACCTCCACCGCACCAGGTCAAAGATTCTCTTTGACTGTCACGCCCGTGACAGTCAAGTCACGCCCATGGTCACGGGCGTGACCCTGAGCGCTGACACCTCGGGAACCGATTTTTGACCGGCGAGCATTGGATTCCCTGCTCTCTTTGATTTCGCCAGTTACACGCCCTTGGTCACGGGCGTGACCGAGGGCGTGACTTGACAAAATTCCACTTTTTGACCGGTCAAGCATAGGATTCCTCCCTCACGCCAGATATCACGTGTCGCCTCTTACACGCCCTAGGTCACGGGCGTGACCGAGGGCGTGACACCTAAATTTTCACCTATTTAAAGGCCACTTTCCCCTCTCTTTTCTCCACACCTTGTCCACCATCTCTCCCTTCTTTTCTCTCATCTTTGGCCGATTACTTCATTTCTTCCTTCCAAATGGCCGGCCGCCGCCGCAATCACGCCATTGGCGGATCCTCCTCTTCACTCCCCGATGAAACTTTTGATGCGGAGGCTATGCTCAATTTTTCCCATCCCACTCATCAAGACCGAAGTACCCGCCTCCGTGGGAAAGAATTTGGAGTTTTCCGCGTCATCGATTGGAACGTTCTCACCACCCTCGGGCAGGCGAACGCGGTGCGAGATCTACTCACTACTCCGGGGTGGGCTCCTTTCTTCTCCATTTCGGAGCCGACGTACTACGAGCTGACGGTGGAGTTTTTCTCTTCGTTTGATTTCCACTGGGCCGGGGCCGACAACGTGCTTGAATTCCGAATGGGCGGGCTTTCACAAACTCTTCCTTTGCGTCAGTTCAACGTTCTCATGGGCTTCTGCGACGAGGCCTTCACTCTTACGGAGGCCTACACCGCTCTCCCCCTTGATTTCCCTCGTGAGTATAACCTTCCCGGATTTTAGGCGGAAATCAGTAACGACCCCAATCCATATTCGCCTAAAAAATCCAAGGGTAGTCATCTCCTCTCCCCCGCCTTACGCTATCTCCACTACCTCCTCACTTTCACACTTTCCGCTCGCGGTGATAGCCATGGAGTGGTGACCCGCGCGGACCTGTTATATTTATATAGCATGCACGAACGAGTCCCCCTCAATCTTGGTTCGGCGCTAGCGATGTTTTTCCGGCATCAGGCCGAAAATCGGAGGCTTAGTGCGCTACATGGAGGCTCGTTTGTTACATTTTTGGCCAAGCGTTTGGGGCTCTGGGATACACTTCCTCCCATGTCTCCACTCCAAACGCCCGCGCCTATCACTTTCCAAAACCTCCGAGCCCTTGGTTTGATGCGTAGGCGTGGCCGCGAGTACGAGGCCGTTCCTGGCGAAGTGGGTGGCGACCCGATCGATCTTGATTTCGAAGCTGATTCCGGTGGCGTTGCTCCAGCTCCGCAGTTTCCACAGCCGCCACAGCAGCATTTTCCCCCTGCGCCCGACTCATCCACTTATTTCGATCAGCAGTTTGGGCGGATCCACACTTGTTTGGATCAGATTCACACAGAGCAGCTGTCCATGCGCACTCATTTTGACGCACGTTTTGATACCCTCGAGCAGCGCCATGCTTCCTCTATGGAGCATCTGCAGCGGGAATTTGCTGATTTGCGTGCTTATTATCAGCAGGAGGACGACGACGATGATGTTTGAGATTTTTATTTTTGGTCGTCTGTATCTTTTATTTTCTGTCCTGCACTTTTGTATTTGTTTTATTTCTCTTTTATTCCTGCCAAAATATTAAAAATATAAAAAAAATGTTTTGCTTCATGTTTTTCTTCAGGATGGCTTGGGTATTGATTTGCTCTTCATCAGGGAAGTTTTCTCTTCTTTACTCGTACTTATTTCTAAAACATTGGGGACACTGTTTTTTCTTAAGTATGGGGGAGGGTATTTCACGTCGGTTGTATTGCAAAGCAACACCCAAAAGTTTTTATCAAAAAAAATATATATATAAAAAAATATCTACAAAATTACAAAATTTAAAAAAAAACTTTTGTAACAAAAAAAAAAAAAAAAAAGAAGCAAAAAAATAAATAAATAAAAAAAAAATACAAAATTAAAAAATCTACAAAAAAAAATATATATATATATATATATAGTTTTATCAATATTTCTATATTTACTTGTTTGCAAAGTTCTTAGTAGATTTACTTTTACATAGTGTTGTAGAAAATTTTATATACTTCATTAGATTTTGAATTTTGGAGTAAAATTGTTGACTCGTGCAGTGTTCTAGTTACGCGCACGCGTTAGTAGGATCTCATGTCGAATTAACTATTCAGCATAAAATTAGATTTATGTTTTTCTAATTGCGTAGAATATTTTTGTTTTACTTTTAATTTGAAACCGGTAAAATCCAAAAATACTTTAAGTGAGTATGTAGAAGTTTACTGGAGAAATATTACCCAATTTGAACGGAAGGGTATTCTTTCTCGATGTCTAGAACTTGCCTCTAGCGACTCTCAAGACATTTGCATAAGTTAGATTCATGAGCATGAAAATGATTTAGGCCACCTCTTGATTCGTTTGAGCCTTTGCATTCCAAGCCATAAAATCTTAACCGTTGCTAGCCATTTTGTTCTTTTTACCGTTTCTTTTGTAAGCCCCACTCATTTTCACCAAAGCCAAATAGCCTACCTATGATGCACGCTTGAAATTTAGAGCTTTATTTGTTGCTAGCTTGTGTATCTTATTTGTGAAAATGGTGATTTTAATTTTTGTATCATTTTGCTGCAAAAGAAGAAAAAAAAAGAAAAAAAATAATGAAAAAAATAAATATATAAAAAAAAAATATGAGAAAAATATTGAGGAAAAAATTTGCAGCGTGCATTTTTGACCCCTACCTTTATATTTCAAAATTATTTGGGGTGTAAAAATTAATTAGCATACAAGTTTTTGCAAAGCTCTTATTTTTGTTTTAAGTGTGCCTTAACCCTTCACGTTTATCTTTTGATTTCCGCACCTTGAACCTAAGCCACATTTCAACCTAATTAAGTCCTATTGATTCGTGCTTATGAGTTAAACTAGTGCCGTGGCGAGAGTGTGAAAGGGCAAGCCTATGGCCATCGTCATTGATGGATTTCTTTGGAGGCTATCCCGAACTTTGATTTTGTGTAATATTGATCTTAGTAAACACGCTACCCGCTCCTTAAATATCATTTTAGGATTTACCGGATTTTTCAATTAAAAAGTAAAAACAATATGTTATAACGCATTCTTGAAAATTATAAGCTAATCTTTATGCTGAATATGTTTTTCTACTAGGATTTCTACACGCTTAGGCGCAAGACTTCGCATTTTTACTCCTTAGGTTCAAAATTCTTTTCTAGTATTTAAATTTTTCTACTCCTATGGAAAGTTGTTTGCTCGGGACTAGCAAACGAATAAGTATGGGGGTATTTGATAATCCTATATTTATAGTTATTTTCATATAATATTTTATTAATAATTAATTTAATTTAATTTAGTTTTAGTTAATTTTTCACTAATTTATCTTCTTTTTGTATTTTCAGGTAATATGGGCTGCCAATAGCAATTTCAAGCTCATAGGAATAATCAGAAGATTATTTGGAGCATTTCGGCCGAAATCGCAAAGTACACGCCCTCGGTCACGGGCGTGACCTAGGGCGTGACGTTTTGTCACGGCCGTGATCCAGCCCCGCGCATTCCAGTTGAAAAAGCCGTCCGCCACGTCAGTTTAAAATTACACGCCCTCCGTCACGGGCGTGACAGAGGGCGTGACCTAGAGTGTCACGGGCGTGACACGCCCGGAATGCGTTCAATTCAGCCTGCAATCAATTCCCGCCGTTTCTAGCTTACACGCCCTTGGTCACGGGCGTGACCAAGGCCGTGACTCTTCTGCAACCGCCAGAATAACTCCTGTTCGCGGCGTTTCCCGCCGTTTCCTGGCCCGTTCAAGACACGCCCTCGGTCACGGGCGTGACCGAGGCCGTGACCCGCCATGCAATTGATTTCTGCCGGTTTCTCTTCCCCAACGTCCCGGGCTTTCATGACAGCAATTACGCAGCTTACACGCCCTTGGTCACGGGCGTGACCAAGGGCGTGACTCCCCGATTTTTCAGCTATAAAAGGCAGCAATCTCCAGAAGTTTGGGGGTTCGATTTTGGAGTTTACTTACAGCTTTAGTCTACTATTATCGTTGTTCTAGCTAGTTTTTCTTCAAGTTGAAAGCTTTTATTATTGCAATTTCATTTCAAGTATTCTAGTTTTTTTTTAAAATCATGTATTTCTCTCTTATCATATGTGTTTCCTCCATCATGATGAGTAGCTAAATTTCCTTTAGCACTTGGTCATGATGAACTTTGGAATGTAATAAAATATGTTTTGAATTTTTCTAATTAGCAAACTCTCGTATTGTTTATCTTCGATTTATCTTTGAATTATTTCGTTTTGATTTCATATGTCCGGAATATGACTTTCAATCTAAGATTCGTTTGCTAGTGATCGAGAGATCCATGCGAACGAGGAGATCACTCAAAGATAAAAAGAGTTGTATGCATTCCTCGAGAGAGGGTGACGCAAATCTTCCGGATTGGAGTCAAATCCAATAGTGGGGTTCACCGCTTAAAGCAAGCTTAGGGGGTTTCGACTGGCCGAGGGGTCTTAATCGATCAACCTAAGGTTAGGTGGTAGTTCTCTCAAGAGAGGCTCTACCATATTTTGGGAACCTCCACGGTCGAATATATTTCAATAAGAGTTTGCGGTTTCATCTTTTATAAAATTAAATTTTTTTCCAAAGGGATTCAAGACCAAGTGCTAATCCTTTTAATCATAATCTTTCTTCGTAGTTAATTTTCTCCAAATCGTTTTTCCAAAACAAACCCAACTTTTGATCGATAAAATAATAGCTCTTCTTTGTGAGTAGAAGTACTCAACAAGCCCGGAAAAATACGACACTTGATTTTCTAAATCCTATACTATAAAGCGATAGGTACACTTGCCTTATCGAATTATACGTGGATAATATTTTAATTTTGCGCAGCGCGAATTTATCTCATCAATACTCCCAAAAATCCATGATGTCATAAGGAGATCTGTGGAGAAGATTTCAACATGCTTTATCATCGTGATGAATGACCGCATCAACAATAATCATACTCTACGGGACTTTGTCTACTTCTTTAATAGATCCACATAGGGTGTTTTTATATTGTTGTTTCATTTCTTTACTCTTTCGTACTCGTGCAGTAAATTTGCCTCGTGTTAGCGACTAGGTCTGGGTAGGACTTAGGGAAGAAATTTGCCTCGTGTTGGCGACTAGGTCTAGGTTGTAGATCTAGTGGGTGCTCGCGGCCATATCCGTGGAAGGATTAGCTAGAGCGGCTTGAGGCTGTATCCGGGAAAGGATAGGCTAAAGCCAGCGATTCATGGGGATACGAGTCGGGATAGGAAACAAAAAAGTCTTTTTACAATTCGCCTTCCATTTCTAGCGTTATAAGAAGTCAAGTTTTGTAATCTTACATTTCATATTAATAGAATCATGTCTCTATTTTATTTCACTTGATTTGTTTGATTTGCACTACTTTGAAATCTAATTATTTCAAGCATTTCAAAATATAACATAAGTTTTTAAAACCCTTATTCACCCCCCCCCCCTAAGGGGCGCCTACAGATCCAACGAGTGGTATCAGAGCTAGGTTTATTCCAAATGGTCTAACAACCAGGAATAATGGCGTCTCATGATCTCGCTTCTACTAGTGGGGAAATTTTTTATGATGAAGAAAAATTTCTTGCACCACCTTTTTTAGAAGGGAGAAATTATATAGGGTGGAAATTTTAAATGGAAAAGTTTATTAAAAATTTAGATATTGAAGCGTGGAATATAGCAATAGTAAGACCATCAGATGAAAAAAATAAAAAAGAATGTCACCTAAATGCAAAGGCTTTGAATAGTATTTTTGTGCTTTATCTCAAGATATTTTCAAATTGATATTTTGTTTTTCTAGTGCATACAAAGTATGGAAATTTCTTGAAGAAATGTATGATCTTCCTCTCACAGGTATGGAACAAACGCAAGAAGTGGAGAACATACAAGCTTGCACAAATGGTCAAAAAGGCACCACTCATGATGGATCAATAAAGTGCACATCAAGTGGAGAAGAAATCTTATCTTTGGAAATGGAGTGCCAAAAAGATGTCAAAGAAACTACATGTTTAAATCTTGCCTCTTCCGATAGCACTATAAGGAAATCAAATTCACTTATTATTTGCAATTCTATTTCTACTTTACAATTGCTACAAATTACAAAGCGCAAAATTAAGAAATTAAAAAATGGTAATTGCAAATTACGCTTAGAAAATAAATGTTTAATAGCAGAAATTAATGTGAAATCAAATTCTAATTTATCTAGTTTTACACATGTCTCTTTAATTGAAAATATTACACCTTGTATAGAATTTAATGATTTAAAAGAAAAATACAAGGAACTGGAAAAGGAACTTCTTTTTGTAAAAGAACATAATGAAAAATTGTCTTTAGAAAATTCAACTTTGAAAAGTAATTGTGCTAAATGCCAAAGTTATAAAATTTAAATCAAGAAGATGGATGATACATTTGAGGAATTTAGAAAAAACTATCAAACTCATATTGACTCTATTGTTTCCACTCTTAAAAATAGCACAATAGCTTATAATAAAGCTAGGCATAATTTTATGATCAAAAATGATGAATTAAGTTCAAAAATCAACTTGCTTATGAAAATTATGAATAAAAATTCACAACACACAAATTTACAATATCAAGCAATATCCAAAAGCAAGTTGAATATGTATATGAATATGAATATCTCAACTAAGCCTAATAATGGGATTAAGAAACACAAAGTATTTGTAAATCAAAATCAAAATCACCATTATTAACAAAATCATGTTTCTCCCAACTTAAAATTAAAATTACACAAATTTCCTATGAACGATGCTTTCAATAATCATTACACTCATAATCTTCAAGATAGAGATAATCACATTGGAAATTTGATACATAAGAATAACATTAAACCAAGGTATGAGTGGAGACCCAAAAATAAAAATGAAACATTAACCTCACTTGAAAGGGTTCATTCGTACTCATCTCCCCAAAAATCATCTCATTATATTTGGGTACCCAAAGGAACTACCACAATTTGTCCCCTTTGGATACCTAAAACTCTAATTCATTAGGTATCATGAAATGCATGAAGTAGAATCTTTTCAAAATGAAATATACAAATTTCTACTTCATGATATGCTTCAAAGTCTTCTTTATTTTTCTTTTTTGTTTAAAGCTATCATGTCATAGTCATCTAATATATTATTGAAAATATGATTTTATCTCTTAAAGCTTAATATGTTTTTAAATCAAATTGATCAAAATTCAAAGTCATATTTTATTTTGATGATCTATCTATCTTTCTTAAATTCTTTGCCTATAAATATCTTATATTATACATATAAATTTAATTCTAAATTTGTTATGTGATATTTATCTAGATTAATGAAATCATGAACTTCAATTTTTCTCTTTCGGGAAAATTTTGAGTCTATAAATTTTTATTGGTAGCAACCAATAACACTTAAATATCTTGAGAAAGGGAGATTTGGGATGTCACCCCATCACATCTCCTAGTACCAGTGCAAACCCTTCATAGGGTAGACCTCGGGAAGTCCAAGATCCACTTTAAATTGCAAAGTCCAACTAAATTCTAGCAAAGTTCAAATTAATTATAGACTCTTGCATACTCTTGAAATGACCGAAAAAGAAAACTATCATTATCTTGTACTTCCAGAAAATTATATATATTCAAAATTCATAATTAAAAAGAAAATCACAGAAGACATATTGAAAGAATTAATTATCATAACTCAAAAGAATGAATATTGAATTCACACACGCCATCATTATTGTGTGATATCCTATGCTAAAATTCTCTATAATCATATATCATAATTCATGGTTTATCAAGAATTATCTTAAATCAGCTACTTCAATCATACTTAGGAATTATGATTTATATGTTTGCTATTGGTATTATAACTTCATAACATGGTAGGTGTTTTATGTGTGAAATGTGATTCACTATTTTTGCATTTATCTTACTATATCTAAACCTTAAGATCACCTTGATAACAATAACATCAAATCAAATCATCACTTATTTCTAGGTCTACAAATTGGATCTCTATCAAATTTAAGAAACATGCATTATTCTTATGGCATAATATTAACTAACCATACTAACATTTTCACCTAATAAATATTATTAGTTATCATGCTAATCTCATGCATTGTTAGTTATCATATGTTTGCAAAGATATAAAAATAGAAAATTTGGAGCTTAGAATTCATGATAACTATGAGGTTTTATATTATCTTTCCAAAATTCAAACAAACTCATAGTTTATTAATCATTATTACACCTAATCGTTTTATATGCCCATGATCATATACCAATATTGTATGTCTCACAATAGAGGGGGTGTAGGATTGGATGCATTAGAGACCTAACCTCTAAGTCATGTCTTGTCCTTAATCGGGGAGGGTTCCAGTGGGGCCTTGCGAGGCACTAGGGGGAAAGAGTGCTAGGTTGAGAGTTCTCTAGTGTATGCATATAGGATTAACACCCCAACCTACGACATGTGTGCAGCTCCTCATGCCCATCCGTTACTTAGTACAGGGCTAGGGTGTAGACATACAGTATGGGTATTTTTTAGGGCGTACCTATTTTTATGCATTAACATTATTTTTTAATTACTAAAATCATGCATATTTGATTTGTTCAATAATGTCTTCTTGTGTTTATATTTCCTATCTTTTTCAGTTTACATTATTTTGATAAACACAAGCCTTAGAAAAATCAAAATGAAGACATAAGAAAATATATTTTCTATGATGTTTAGCCATATAAGAAAACACTAACGTTTCATGCAATTTGCACAATCTAGACATTTCCAAAACTTCTAAAATTTCTGCATGAAACTAATCTTTGGACACTTCATCAAAATCAAACAAACAAAATTTTCAAAATCTTAATATTTTGCTCACTGTCCGCGCTAGAACTTGCGCCGACGCTAGCTCAAGTGTCTAATTTTCTGTGTTAATAAAATTTTAAAAAATCAATAAAAATATGTTCTTTTATATGTACTACATATTTTTATCTTTATGTCATTGTGTGGTGTTTAAAAAATCAAATAAAAAATTCCAAAATGCAAAAAATATGTCTTTGCATTTTATTTTTTTTGTTTGCAAGGTTTTATTAAAATAACAAAGATTTCTATGTTTCATTACTTTGGATAAAATGACAAGCATGTTCTCTTAGATTTGGCTAAAAATGATTAATTTAAAATCTCAAGTTTTCTAAACATTGTTTTGGCTTATCATGCTTAGATTTTAATCTTGTTATGTGCAATGAAAAAGTCTATAGTGAATTGTGTAGGATTGTATTTGAATGCCTCTAAGTTTGAGTAATGTGTTATGATTGATAATGATCTCTTTACACTCACAATTTTGGTAGACTGCATGTGCCTATAATTCTTAACACTATATGATTATGTAGTGTAGAAGCTTATAATATTAAGATATCTCTCTCTATTACCTACACATTATTCAAAACTTTGTTGAACATATAGAAGTGAAATTACAAAATTATAAGTGTTTGCAAAAATAAGTGAATTCGGAGAACATTGTCTTGCTCAAAAAAATCAATAATAAAATGACAAAGATAACTCCACCAAGCACTACTAGAATCTCCTGATAAGTCTTCATAAGCATTGTGAGGTTGAGCACATTGGAAAGAATTGTAAAGTGTCTTGTGCAAACTACTTTAATAAACTTCAATTAGGTACACCGGATCACAAAAATACTCTTATTGAAAATAAAATATGTGATCCCTCAAGCACTACTTCGCTCCCTGATAAGTCTTAATGAGCATTGTGTGGGTGAAGCACCTTGGTTGTTGTACTTTTTATGTGCTTTATATCAAATCTAGAATTAATGTGTAGAAGTAGTTAAAAAGATTGCATTCTTAATAATATTTCTACTTCACTATATAAGTCATGTGTTTTGGATTATATCACTTATATAATTTTATCAAAACACTTTTTATACACATCATTATCTCTCATAACGCTTCTACTCATGAGAATTGGACTCTAATGCTTCCTTACATAAATTCTCTACAAAACTTTAGTAAATAACTAAATTGCAATGCATAATCTCGACAATGTTTTCATAAATTTGAATTGCAAATTAATAACATTGTAGTTACTATCTTCTAGAATATGTGCAATCATGCTTGCCTTAGTTGTTTTTGAAAAATAGAACTCCTTGCATATTGTCATGAAAACTGTATTGAATATCTTACTTGCTTATGAAAAATTATTTCTTAAAAATATTATCTTACACTTAGATGCTTATATAAGATTGGTTTTATCCAAATAACATCACCTTTACTACATAACATCTCTTATTTCTATAATGATCTTTGAACTTCCAAAAAGATGTTTTTCTTTGGATAAGCAATTGTATAGCCTTTCTGCTTATGCTATAACTCTTAAAATTTAGAACATCAATACATCTTCTGATGTTTGGACTTAAACTCATATTTACTCTTATGATTTTCATGCTCACCAAAAGATGTTTCTTGTATTTCTATAAGTCTTCCGCAATATTACCTAAGAACTTTTACCTTGCGCTTTCATGCTTATTTCAAGTCCTACCATCACTTGAATCTCAAAATTCTTTTTCTTCAACAAATGGTAGAACTGCTTGGTAAAGGTTATTTTAAGCTGTTCTAACATGCATACTTTCTATAAAAACTCTGATCTTATGGTAAAATCTCTGATCCTTTTGAAGATCTTTGTATGCTAAAAAATCCTTATCATTTCATTTCCTCTATATGCTCGATCATGCCTTATCTTTTATAGAAAAACATCTTTCTATGTCTCTTGCTACCTTAACCCTCTTTTGCTAATAACAAAAGGGGGTGAACTAACATGATAAATAAAAACGTTATCAAATGGGAAAACTAACATGGTTAATGATTAAGAAGGTAGCCTACATATAAGGGGAGCATTCATATAGGGGGAGCATGCATTTAAGGGAAGCAATTCTAAATATCAAAATCGACATTTATCTTAAATCATCTCTCTCACACACAAAAGTAGGATTCACCATGCTTTATGTATTAATTCTCTGATTTATCATTAATAAATTTGTTATTATCAAAAGGGGGAGTTTGTCGGAAGATGGTCTTCTGCATCTCCTAGGTTTGAGAATAACAAATCCTATGTGTATTTGATCTTGTGTATTTAATTGTGTAGAAAACAAAGCCATATGACTCAAGTATAACATAAGATGGTTTCCCCCAAGATTGAAGAAAAAATTCCAGCATGCCCACTAGCGCCGGCGCTAACCACTAGCGTAGGCGCTAGCCCTAGAGCCAGGCACTAGAACTAGCATAGGCGCTAGAACTAGCGCAGGCACAAGCCCTGATTAGGCAACTTTAGGAGGCAGTTACAGATGGCGCTAGCGCCGACAGTAGCGACTAGCATAGACGGTAGCACGATGCACAAGAGGAATTTCAGAATGGTTTCCTTGGAATGAAGAAACACACACGCAAGATATTTCCAAAACTAGGATAGCGCTGGTGGTAGCGATAGCGCAAGCGCTAGCTCCAAGGCTATAAAAGGACCTCTTGGCTCCGTATTCTTCACCACTCCTACCCCTAAATTCTAGAGCTTCATGCCACATCATATATAGGAAAGTGTAGAGAGATACTCCCACAAATCCATGAAGGCTTAAGGAGATCCGTGGAGAAGATTTCAACATGCTTCATCATCGTGCTGAAAGACTGCATCGACTACGATCATACTCCACGGGACTTCGTCTACTTCTTTAATAGATCCACATAGGGAGTTTTTATATTTTTGTTTCATTTCTTTACTCTTTCGTACTCGTGTAGTAAATTCGCCTCGTGTTGGCGACTAGGTCTGGGTAGGACATATGGAAGATATTCTCCCTATGTTAGTTACTAGGTCTAGGGTGTAGATCTAGGGGGTGCTCGAGGCCATATCCGGGGAAGGATTGGCTAGAGCAGCTTGAGTCCATATCCGAGGAAGGATAGGCTAAAACCACTGGTTTCTGGGGATACGAGTCGGGGTAGAAAACAAAAAAGTCATTTTTACTATTAGCCTTTGATTTTTAGCTTTATAAGAAGTCATGTTTTGTAATCCTACATTTCATATTAATAGAATCATGTCTCTATTTTATTTCACTTGATTTGTTTGATTTGCACTATTTTGATCTCCTATTATTTCAAGCATTTAAAATATAACATAAGTTTTTAAAACCCTTATTCACCCCCCCCCTATAAGCGCACCTATAGATCCAACAGATTCATTGTTAAGTCAACTTGCAGAATCGATGGTCTGTCCCATCGATTTTGCCTTGTAAGAAAGTAGTTAAGGTTGGAAAAGATAGTCTGTCTAGTCGATTAAATCTACGGATTTATCTTCCCGTCGATATTTTAAGTTTGATCGATAGACCGTCCCGTCGATTTTTACTTATCAATATTCTATCTTTCTCTGCATTCTGAATTCAGTAAATCTCCTTAATTTTTCTAAGTAGTGTCTTCAAGATAGATGTCAATATGTCTTCAATTTTATACTTGAGGTTATATGGCATAACTAAATACTTGGTATGAGTGACCCTAAGCAATATTCATAACATTAATCAATCATAGATTGTAAGTACCTGACTCAAGCATAATCAAGGATTCATTAAAAATAATATGTTTATTCTTATGTTAATGTTCTTTTTCAAATCAGGAATCTTGGGGATCAAATTCCCAACAATCTCCCTTTATTTGAAGAAGTCAGAACCTCGCATAATAATAACATTTATAAATAAAATAATGAGCAAATTGATAAAAGATGAGCAATCAGATAGATATTAAATGCTAGAGTTCATAGTCTTAAATTAAAGTTATAACAGTAATCACAAGATCCACACATAATTCTCCCAGATTTAATCACCCTCTCCAGTAGCTTTCTTTTTCTTCCTTGTGAAGTTGATCCCTGGCTTTGGAATGTACCTTGGAGGAGCTGGACCCTTAGACTTATTTTTCCAATGAAGCCTTCTTTTGATCTCTTGATCTTCATGCTTCTTCAATTCTGCTGATCTATAGACTCTTTCAATATGTAGTCCTTTGCTTCAAAATCTCTCCAGGTGGAGAGGATGATTTCCTTGGAGACAGGGCTCCATTCTTCATATCTTGGCATTTTCCTGATCTCCTCTCTCCTTCTTTGCCTAGCTTGCTAGTCCTCTTCTGTGCTGACTGCTTTTCTCTTTGGTGACTGAGATGGGCTAGCTTTCATTCTTGGAGGAGGACTGTTATAATATTGCTTAGGGACAATATAGATTTCATCATCATCATACTGAGGTTCATAGTTTATACTTGGTAGATTCATGGCAGCCCTTGCTTCATTTGATACCCATATTGCTTGATCTGCTCCAGATTTCCTGAGGTTTTCCTCCTCCTTTCTGACTTCTTTAGATAGGTGGGAGCATATTTCAGATGTGCTGTCAGAGAATTTCCTATGGAGATAGTTTACTCCATCTGAGATATGATTCTTATTTTCCATGAGATTTGTATCAAATTGCTGATTCTCTTCAACAATTGTGTCTAGAAGAACTCTTATGCTGTATATGATGAGATTTTTAGAATCTTAAAAAGCATTTTTCATATTTTCAGAGGTGACATCTTGATTTCTTATGACATCATCCATTTTCCTATTTGCATCTTGAAACTAATTGTCTATGTAATCTACTGCACTTTCTTCTTTGTCAAACAATTTGTAGGACTGTATGTTCATATGATCCACATCCTTCTACAAATCTGAGTAGTGCTTCTTCATTTCTGTTCTTAGGGATTTAACAGATTTATCTACATATGCTTCTATATGTTTTCTTTGGATCTCAAGTAGTAGTTGAATATGATATATGAGGGATATGGAAGATGATTCATGGATGTTACTGGATGGGATGGGTGGTGCTTAGATAGTTGGAGGAGTGTTTGGTTGAAATGCCCCAAAATCAACATCCTCATATATATTATCTGGAGTGTCTTCCTTGGATGGATTGGAGGGGGATGGCTCTCTTGCAACAAATTTGCCATTGTATAGAACTATTTCTAGCCATATGATGGCATAGCCCATCTCATCCATTTGAGGAGGTGCTTGTTCAGGACTTTTTGCTGGGAGGACTTGGGCAGAGTCCTTTAGTTGGGACTCCCCATCACATTCATCATTTTCTGGTGATTTAACTCTTTCTGTTTCTGCTATGGATTCAGTTTTCTCAGTTTTGATGGTCTTCACTGGATTAGTTATCCCTGCTTCCTCAGGGTAAGCTTGCTCTAATTCAACAATAATGGTATCTATCCTGAGGTGTGCCTCTGAGGGCATTTCATCACCTTTTTTCAGATCAGCAGGAGGGGAGGGAATTGTCACAGTGTGTTCACTAGACTCGCCTAAGACTTTAGTAGCTTCTTGTACTGTTGTGGATAGGATTGGGTCTGTGGTAGAGAATAATGGTGCTGCAGACTCGCCCTCAAGAGAATGGGGGACTTGAAGAAAAGCTTTTTTTCTTTCTTTTTCTTGATGGGGGTTGCTTCTTTGCTCCTTCCTGGAAGAGGAACATGTTGATCCTATCTTCTGATTATGTTCAAATCAATCCTCTTTAGATAATGAATTGGCATCCCTAAGTTGGGATCCATTTCTGAAGGTAAGCAGATAGAGAAAGAAAGAGATATTATCCTGCCAAAGTTTAGACTAACCAAGCTTTGCACTATTTTCTTAAACAAGACTTTGCTTCAGTTTGTTTTCTTAACTAGGATAATTCTTGTCATAAGAGAGAACATATCATTTGAAATTCTATCAAATGATCTTAGCTAGCAGATTAAATGTTTTCCAACAATGTCAATCTACAACTTTCCTTGTTTGTTCACTTTCATTCTGTGTTGAGACCTCTTTGTCTCCTCTGTATGCATATTCAGAGAATTCCAGGGAAAATTTTCTATCTTCGTCAGTTATTGTCTCTTCAACTTCCTCTTCTTCCAGCCGTGGAAGATGGAGATGTCTACTAAGGCTGCTGGCAGAGATTCTGTTTCCTCTAATGCCTATACTGCTCGTTATTCTAGAACCACTGTTGTTTAACTTGGCATTCTGATAAAATTCCAGCACTTCTCTTTTGAAGATGAGATAAGGTTCTTAGAGTGCGAAATCCAAACCTGATGCTGCTATAAGCCATTTAATATTCTGGATTTCCTCACTAGCAGAGTCGAAGTTGTTCCTTACTAATTCGCTGTCGATGTTCACTGAACCTTTGTTGGTGGGGTCGAATTTTGGCACCATTGGAGAAGATGAAGAGCATGCTATCAACGAGAGGGAGGGATGGTGTGTTGTATGCAACTTGTGATTAAAGTATGTACATATATACGAGCAGTCGTGCACGGGGGTCCCCGTGCGCGGGGGGGGGGGGGGGGCATTGGTCGAAGGGGCGACATTAGTCGTGGGGGCAACATTGGGCGTGAGGGCATCATTGGCCGTCAGGGCGACATTGGTCGTCGGGGAGCGACATTGGTCAGAGCATGGCATTGGTCAGGATGCGGCATTGGTTGGGGGGGGGGGGGCGACATTGATCGGGGCGGCGACATTGGTCAGGCGGTGACATTGGTCGGGCGGCGACATTGGTCGGGCGGTGATATTGGTCGGGCGGCGACATTGGTCGGGGCGGCGACATTGGTCGGGGAGGTGATATTGGTCGGGGTGGCGACATTGTTCATGGGCGGCGACATTGTTCGGGGGGGGGGGGCGACATTGGTCATCGGGGTGACATTGGTCGTCGTGGCAGCATTGGTCGGGGGCGACATTTGTCGGGGCGGCGACATTGGTCGAAGGGGGGACAATGGTCAGGGCGGCGACATAGGTTGTGCGGCGACAATGGTCGGGGGAGATAGGTGTAATGAATGTGTAGCAATCCAAGTTTATTGATAGTATTAGCTGAATGTTAAAAAAATACTCAAATCAAAAGTAGAAATATTAGCTGAAGCGCTATATTGGTTAGAGACTCTTTTAACTAAGAGTTATTTCCAGTGATTTTTCTGGCAGAGTACAAAGGGTACTGATATCATATGCATAAAAGTATATATGTAGAAAAGATTAGGTGAATAGGTAAATTTCTTCATCATAAAAGATCAGTGATTCAAATACAAAAAACATTCTAAACCTAGCAGAAATCAGGAAAATAATATAAGGTAGAAAGTCTAAACAATAGAATAATAGTGAGTAAATGATTGTGTTAGTAGCAGAACTTAGGAAAATGATTGTGCGAGTAGCAGAAATCAGGTAGAAAGAAAGTTCATAGGAAAATTTACAATCATTTACAAAAAAATTCTAAACAATTATTTAAGTCCAGAAAAATTATTCTAAACAATAGTGAGTAAATGATATTACTCATTATGATTGTGTGAATAATTGCATTCTAAACATAGTAGTTCTCCTGAATCAGGAAAATTAGAATGATATTACTCATTTACAGTAAATTGTAAATGATTGTATCAGTAATAACATGCTAAACATAGCAGAAATCAAAAATCATAGGAAAATTTTAGTTTCTAAACAATTATTTAAGTCCATGAAAATTATTCTAAACAATAGTGAGTAAATGATATTACTCACTATAATTGTGTGAGTAGTAGCATTCTAAACATAGCAAAATAAAATGAACCCTAAGCTGAAAGAAGATGAACCCTAAGATAGAGGTAGATGGACTAAGTGAAATAGAAGCGGGTAGAATTCAAAGGCTTAAGTCCATAACAAAAAAAAATTCAAATGCTTTGTTGGCCAACTCAGAACCCAACACTTTATGCCTCTCTGATACCAATCAGATTTCTAATCAGATTTAAATTGAGTTGATTGCTGTGAAGAATAAGAAATCTAAATCAGATTGTGGTGAAGAGTAAAATCTCAATTGCATCTCTCACTATTTTACACATGAAAAAAAGATGCATTTATCATATAATGACATGGCTGACGCACTTTTGCATCACATGACTAATTAACTTTACAAATAATTACGAAGTGTGGTTTTTAAATTGCTGCATTCATACAGTTAGAATGATTAATTTAGAGAATTAAACAAAAGGAAAGAGAAACAGAAAAACATACAGTTGAAGAAAGAGAATAAAAAAACATAGAGTTGCAGTCATAGTTGTGCTTCTCACTATCGCACTAACACATTTAGAATTGTGTTTTTCACAAACATTTAAAAATGTGTTCATCAGTAACATATTTTTTCTCACCAACACATATTTTAGAAACTTAAAAAACTATCCGGAGTTTAGAAACTGACAAAATTATCCGGAGTTATTCACTGCTTTCATCCAATTAGAAACACATATTTTTGAAATTTCGAAAGACAGAGCTTCTAAGTGCAGAATGAGTATATAAAAGCTTTACAAAAAAATTAACAGAGTTTCTACGTGCTTGTATCACTTTCACTCATTTTAACAAAGCTTCTATGTGCTTGTATCATAAATTTTTTTGTAAAGCTAAAATTTTAATAGAGTTTCTCACTTTTAGAATCTAACAGAGCTTCTAAGTGCAAAATGAAGCTTAAACCATGCAGTTTATGGATAATATTTTAACAATGTTTCCAGAAAGATGATTATGGAGCACACAAACAACGCACCTTGCTTCAGCTCGCATCAACTTTGGAGCTTTCCAGAATATCTCTACTGCACAAAAACATGAAGGAAGGTGTTGAGGATACCATAAAATTTTTTGAAAGGCTGAAATTTTAATAATGTTTCTCAATTTTAGAATCTAACAGAGCTTCTAAGTGCAGAATGAAGCTTAAAACATTCAGTTTATGGATGATATTTTAACAGAGTTTTCAGAAAGATGATTATGGAGCACACAGACAACGCACCTTCCTTCAGCTCGCAGCAACGGTGGAGCTTTCCGGAATCTCTCTACTGCACAGAAACCTGAAGGAAGGTGTTGAAGAGGAGCACTCGAGGATAACCTGAAATAGGGAGAGTGGGAGACTGTAAAGAAATAGTAGCTGAGTGATGCATTTCGTCGAACAGCTTCTCGGTATCCTCCTCCAGCCATTAGTTTGCCTTCATCGGCCATTTGTCAGCCGGGTATTGTAGAGGATAAAATCCATCGGCCATTTGTTTGCCTTCATCTTCTCCCACAGGTCTAGAGCGTCCCTCCACCATCTCGCTCTTTCGTAGATCTTAATCATGGTTATATGCGGCTTCTTGTCCGACGGCAGTTCCCCGCAAGCCCGGTTTTCCCGGCCCTGCCCAGCGCGTCCAGTAGAGTATTGTAGACCAGCACATTAGAGCAACTCCAACTGATCGAGATTTCTAGAAAATGTCGATTAGTTGTGCTCCAACCGTTCTCCAAAAGCACCTACATTTATGCCTATTCCCTCCATTTTCTCTCTCTCTCTCCTCTAAATTTAGAGGAGAAGGGGGAGAAAATGCCTGCCCTCTATTTTTTTTTTCTTTTTATTATAAATGTTTAATTTCTTATTTTATACTAACTTCTATATTCATTATAACATCCATAATCACTAATATAATTTTTCAAATATAGCATATAATATATCATTAAAATCGTCTTGTTGAGCACTACAAAATGAGACTAATATTGAATACCTTCTAATTATTATTTATCATATTATTATTATAATATTATATATAATATAAGAAATAAGTTGATAAAAAAATAATTTATCATTATAATTATATATATATATGGGTATATAAAAATAATTATATACATAATAACTATACCTATATAAATATATATGTATATATATATATCTATTGCCCGTAATCGTCAACATATTTTTTCAAATATGACATATAATATATCAATAAATTCGTTTTTTAGAGCCTACAAAACGTGACTAATATTTAGTGTGTTTTGTTTTGCAATCAAATTTAAAATAAAAAAAAACTTAAAAAACTTAATAGTATATAATACAATAATAATAATAAATTATAAATATAAATATTATATATATATATTTATATATTTATACATATAAATACATAAATATAATTTACATATAATTATATACATATCATATAAATATAATATACATATAATATACCTATAATATTTATATTTATATCATGTTCTCTAAATATAGAGAACATGGCTGGAGTTGCTCTAACCATGTTCTCTATATTTAGAGAACATAGTACAATGGGGATCTCTAAATATAGAGATCCCCATTGGAGTTGCTCTTAAGGCTTCACACTGAGGGTCTTCACATCTCTAAGCACAAACTGAATCCTGGCGTAGTCCCAGGCCTCGCCAAACATCTTAGCGAGGACGGAGAAGGCGACAGGGTCCGGCGTCCAGTATACACACTACTTTTGATGGTGGCTCTGTCGAGGGGAGGTAGGGTACTGCTTTCCCTGTGCACCAATCGAGGAAGCCGGGAGGAGGACCTTGTGTGTAGGAGGAGCTTTGCAGGCCCGCCGAAAGGAGAAGTAAGGCAAATAATATAATGTTTAGCTTTTCAACTGGTGCGGGAGCTGGATAAAAGAAATTTAATTTTAAGCTTTATTTGATGTCCGAAAAAACAAATGCAATTAGATTACCGAAAAATCCATGTAATTTTGTAGAGATCAGAAGAATTTTGGGGGTATTTTCAGCATCCAAATGTTACACAATATCCACTTTACTCTTCCCCTATATAATAATGATATATATATATATTCTTAAGCCCTATTTTAAACCCTTGATTTAATTTAAGTAAGGTAGCTCAAGAGGCGTGTACCTAATTTAATGTTATTGCCTAATTTAAAGAGCCAATTTAATTTATGATCAGAGAAGGAAATCCTCTTGAAAATATCTGATTTCAATAGGCACCAAGTCAAGTCGATTAGACCTTGTTCCCGTCGATTGTCTCTTTAAAGACAGATTTTGGTCCTGCATTCTTAAGTGGAATGTTAGAGCATCATATGTGAATGCCAAAAGTTTGACCTTCACATGATATTAGAGATTAATATAAATTCAACATGCCAAGTTAAATTTTAAATTGAGTAAATTTCATTTCATCAAGGGGCTTTGTAAAGATGTCTACCACTTGTCTATAAGTTGGGACACATTCTAGGCAAATGTCTTCTTTTTCAACATGCTCCCTGATGAAATGGTACTTGATTTTAATGTGTTTTGTTCTGCTGTGAGAGACTGTATTCTTTGCTATAGATATAACACTTGAGGAATCACAATAGAGTGGTGTCTTCTTGTGGTGAACTTCAAAGTCTTTCTATTGATGTTGTATCCAAAGAAGTTGAGCACAACAGCTTCCAGCAGAGATATATTCTGATTCTGCAGTAGAGATAGCAACACTAGTTTGCTTTTTGCTACTCCATGAGATTAATCTTTTGCCTAGAAATTGACATATCCTAGAAGTGCTTTTTCTGTCTTCCTTGTAACCTGCAAAGTCTGCATCTAAAAATCCTATTAGCTCAAAATCACTGCATCTAGTGTACCATAGACCAAGATTAGGTGTGCCCTTTAGATATCTCAGAATCCTTTTAGCAGAGGTATAATGTGATTCCTTGGGGTTCACGTGATATATGGCACAAACACATATAGGAAATATTATGTTTGGTCTACTGGCAGTAAGATTGAGTAGGGAGCCAATGATGCATATGTACATGGTCTCATCAAAAGGTTTCCCTTTCTTATCCTTGTCCAGTGACACATTTGTCCCCAATTAGAGTCCTCATTGAAGTTGAACTCTCCATGCCAAATTTCTTATTGAGCTTTTTGTAAACTTGGTTTGAGAAATGAAGATTCCTTCCTCAGATTGTTTAACCTGGAGACCCAAAAAGTACTTTAGCTCTCCCATACTACTCATTTTAAACTTCCATTGCATAAGGTTAGAAAACCTTTTACAAAGATTGTCATTTGTAGATCCAAATATGATGTCATCAACAAAGATTTGAACTAATAATATCTTGCCTTTGATTTTCCTAAGAAACAGTGTTTTATCTATCTTTCCTCTTGATAATTTATTTTCAAGTAGAAAGGTAGATAAGGTCTCATAACAAGCTCTAGGTGCTTGTTTTAGACCATAAAGTGCTTTCTTATGAGAATAAACATGACCAGGATGAGTTGAGTTGATAAAACCTGGAGGCTGCTCTACATAAACTTCTTCTTTCAAATCACCATTGAGAAAGGCTGATTTTACATCCATCAGGTAGACTTTAAATCCTTTGCGGGTTGTATAAGGAAAAAGAGTCTGATTGCTTATGGCCTTGTAATAGGTGCAAAGGTTTGATCATAATCAATTCCATCTTCCTATTTATATCCTTTTGCAACCAATCTGGCCTTGTTTTTTATAATAACCCCTTGCTCGTCTAGTTTGTTTCTGAACACCGACTTGGTTCCAATTATGTTATGACCATGTGGTTTTGGAACTAGTTTCCAGACCTTGCATCTCTTGAATTGATTTAATTCCTCTTGCATGGCCAAAATCCAGAATAGATCTTTGTTGGCATCCTCAATTTTTTCTAGTTCTTCTTGTGAGAGAAAGCTCAGGAATAATGCTTCATTCATTGAGCTGCTTTTAGTTTGTATTCCATGATAAATGTTGCCTATAATTTGATCAGGTGTATGATTTCTTTGAAACATAAAGGCAGTTGTCAATCTTCTGTTATCTGCAGGGATCTCTTTAACTGGGGGTGCTGCCTCTTGCACTTCAGTTGGTTGAGTGTCTTCATGTGTAGAATTATCAGCTTGATTTTATACTTCACCTATATCTATTCCCACTGAATATGAGGAGGGGGGTTCCTTTTCCTCTTCTAATATTGATTTCTTCAATTCTTTGAGTTTGGAGCTAGAGCTTGTGACCGAAATTCTAGAAGGTTCTTCAAGTATCATGTTAGATTCATCAAATACTACATTAATGGATTCATCCATAGTTTTGGAATGAATTATATATATCCTATAAGTTCTGATATGATGGCTATATCCAATAAAGATGCCTTTAAAGAATTTCTCATCAAATTTTGTTAAGTGATGCTTCCCATCGGTTAGGACATAGCATTTGCTTCCAAAACTCATGAAGTAAATCAAGGTTGGCTTCCTTCATTTCAAGAGTTCATAGGGAGTCTTGTTGTGAGTTCGGTTGATTAGAGCTCTATTTTTCCCATGACAAGTTGTATTGACTGCCTCAACCCAGAAATATTCTGGTAGTGTGTAGTCACTCAACGTAGATCTGATTACCTCAATGAGTGTTCTATTCTTTCTCTCAGCAACTCCATTTTGTCGCGGAGTTGTTGGAGAGGAAAACTCTTGTGAGATACCTGGATATTCACAAATCTTTGTCATTGCTCCAGACTGAAATTCTATTCTATGATCACTTCTGATTTTGGCCACTAAATAGTTAAGTTCATTCTGAATTAGTTCGACAAATGTAGTGAAGATTTCTAGGGTATATGACTTATGTTTAAGGAAGAACACCCATGCAAACCTAGAGTAATCATCTACAATCACAAATGTATAAGACTTGCCCCCTAAACTTTAAATTTATATAGGGCCAAACAAGTCCATGTGCAACATGTATAAACATCTAGTGAATCCTTCAATCCAATTGACTTGTTGGAGGCCTTTGTTTGCATCCCCATTTGCCAAGCATGGAAAAGGCCTTCTTGTGCACAATTCCACTTGGGAGCATCTCTAACTAAGTTTTATGATATGAGCTTATTGATAGATTTGTAACTTATATGGGCTAGTCTCGTGTGCCATTGGATACAAAGATATTGTAAGACCCCTTTTGTTTCTCTTTCAAAAACATGGGTCTTATGCCCAGAACCACCGCTTTGCGGTGGCACATCACACGGAAAGGTCGCCACTACAAAATGCCGATTCTGCCGGCCATATCGATCACAAAAGAAGTAAGTATATATAAACTTATAGAAGTTCAAATCCACATCACATAGAAAATAATCTCATCATAAAGAGATGTTCACATGACATAACTGAATATAAGATAGAAGTAGAAGGGCTCTTGCCCAGTACATCAATTCCTCACTATAATTTCACTCGTGGAAGCATAAACTACTAAAGTTAATAAGACACTCACGGATCCTGTCATCGGTGCTCCCGTGCTAGACTGCCCCGCTCCATCTGCATTGGTCGAAGGGGCGACATTAGTCGTGGGGGCAACATTGGGCGTGAGGGCATCATTGGCTGTCAGGGCGACATTGGTCGTCGGGGAGCGACATTGGTCAGAGCATGGCATTGGTCAGGATGCGGCATTGGTTGGGGGGGGGGGCGACATTGATCGGGGCGGCGACATTGGTCAGGCGGTGACATTGGTCGGGCGGCGACATTGGTCGGGCGGTGATATTGGTCGGGCGGCGACATTGGTCGGGGCGGCGACATTGGTCGGGGAGGCGATATTGGTCGGGGTGGCGACATTGTTCATGGGCGGCGACATTGTTCGGGGGGGGGGGGGGGGGCGACATTGGTCATCGGGGTGACATTGGTCGTCGTGGCAGCATTGGTCGGGGGCGACATTTGTCGGGGCGGCGACATTGGTCGAAGGGGGGACAATGGTCAGGGCGGCGACATAGGTTGTGCGGCGACAATGGTCGGGGGAGATAGGTGTAATGAATGTGTAGCAATCCAAGTTTATTGATAGTATTAGCTGAATGTTAAAAAAATACTCAAATCAAAAGTAGAAATATTAGCTGAAGCGCTATATTGGTTAGAGACTCTTTTAACTAAGAGTTATTTCCAGTGATTTTTCTGGCAGAGTACAAAGGGTACTGATATCATATGCATAAAAGTATATATGTAGAAAAGATTAGGTGAATAGGTAAATTTCTTCATCATAAAAGATCAGTGATTCAAATACAAAAAACATTCTAAACCTAGCAGAAATCAGGAAAATAATATAAGGTAGAAAGTCTAAACAATAGAATAATAGTGAGTAAATGATTGTGTTAGTAGCAGAACTTAGGAAAATGATTGTGCGAGTAGCAGAAATCAGGTAGAAAGAAAGTTCATAGGAAAATTTACAATCATTTACAAAAAAATTCTAAACAATTATTTAAGTACAGAAAAATTATTCTAAACAATAGTGAGTAAATGATATTACTCATTATGATTGTGTGAATAATTGCATTCTAAACATAGTAGTTCTCCTGAATCAGGAAAATTAGAATGATATTACTCATTTACAGTAAATTGTAAATGATTGTATCAGTAATAACATGCTAAACATAGCAGAAATCAAAAATCATAGGAAAATTTTAGTTTCTAAACAATTATTTAAGTCCATGAAAATTATTCTAAACAATAGTGAGTAAATGATATTACTCACTATAATTGTGTGAGTAGTAGCATTCTAAACATAGCAAAATAAAATGAACCCTAAGCTGAAAGAAGATGAACCCTAAGATAGAGGTAGATGGACTAAGTGAAATAGAAGCGGGTAGAATTCAGAGGCTTAAGTCCATAACAAAAAAAATTCAAATGCTTTGTTGGCCAACTCAGAACCCAACACTTTATGCCTCTCTGATACCAATCAGATTTCTAATCAGATTTAAATTGAGTTGATTGCTGTGAAGAATAAGAAATCTAAATCAGATTGTGGTGAAGAGTAAAATCTCAATTGCATCTCTCACTATTTTACACATGAAAAATTGATGCATTTATCATATAATGACATTGCTGACGCAGTTTTGCATCACATGACTAATTAACTTTACAAATAATTACGAAGTGCGGTTTTTAAATTGCTGCATTCATACAGTTAGAATGATTAATTTAGAGAATTAAACAAAAGGAAAGAGAAACAGAAAAACATACAGTTGAAGAAAGAGAATAAAAAAACATAGAGTTGCAGTCATAGTTGTGCTTCTCACTATCGCACTAACACATTTAGAATTGTGTTTTTCACAAACATTTAAAAATGTGTTCATCAGTAACATATTTTTTCTCACCAACACATATTTTAGAAACTTAAAAAACTATCCGGAGTTTAGAAACTGACAAAATTATCCGGAGTTATTCACTGCTTTCATCCAATTAGAAAAACATATTTTTGAAATTTCGAAAGACAGAGCTTCTAAGTGCAGAATGAGTATATAAAAGCTTTACAAAAAAATTAACAGAGTTTCTACGTGCTTGTATCACTTTCACTCATTTTAACAAAGCTTCTATGTGCTTGTATCATAAATTTTTTTGTAAAGCTAAAATTTTAATAGAGTTTCTCACTTTTAGAATCTAACAGAGCTTCTAAGTGCAAAATGAAGCTTAAACCATGCAGTTTATGGATAATATTTTAACAATGTTTCCAGAAAGATGATTATGGAGCACACAAACAACGCACCTTGCTTCAGCTCGCATCAACTTTGGAGCTTTCCAGAATATCTCTACTGCACAAAAACCTGAATGAAGGTGTTGAGGATACCATAAAATTTTTTTAAAGGCTGAAATTTTAATAATGTTTCTCAATTTTAGAATCTAACAGAGCTTCTAAGTGCAGAATGAAGCTTAAAACATTCAGTTTATGGATGATATTTTAACAGAGTTTTCAGAAAGATGATTATGGAGCACACAGACAACGCACCTTCCTTCAGCTCGCAGCAACGGTGGAGCTTTCCGGAATCTCTCTACTGCACAGAAACCTGAAGGAAGGTGTTGAAGAGGAGCACTCAAGGATAACCTGAAATAGGGAGAGTGGGAGACTGTAAAGAAATAGTAGCTGAGTGCTGCATTTCGTCGAACAGCTTCTCGGTATCCTCCTCCAGCCATTAGTTTGCCTTCATCGGCCATTTGTCAGCCGGGTATTGTAGAGGATAAAATCCATCGGCCATTTGTTTGCCTTCATCTTCTCCCACAGGTCCAGAGCGTCCCTCCACCATCTCGCTCTTTCGTAGATCTTAATCATGGTTATATGCGGCTTCTTGTCCGACGGCAGTTCCCCGCAAGCCCGGTTTTCCCGGCCCTGCCCAGCGCATCCAGTAGAGTATTGTAGACCAGCACATTAGAGCAACTCCAACTGATCGGGATTTCTAGAAAATGTCGATTAGTTGTGTTCCAACCGTTCTCCAAAAGCACCTACATTTATGCCTATTCCCTCCATTTTCTCTCTCTCTCTCCTCTAAATTTAGAGGAGAAGGGGGAGAAAATGCCTGCCCTCTATTTTTTTTTTTCTTTTTATTATAAATGTTTAATTTCTTATTTTATATTAACTTCTATATTCATTATAACATCCATAATCACTAATATAATTTTTCAAATATAGCATATAATATATCATTAAAATCGTCTTGTTGAGCACTACAAAATGAGACTAATATTGAATACCTTCTAATTATTATTTATCATATTATTATTATAATATTATATATAATATAAGAAATAAGTTGATAAGAAAATAATTTATCATTATAATTATATATATATATGGGAATATAAAAATAATTATATACATAATAACTATACCTATATAAATATATATGTATATATATATATATATATCTATTGCCCGTAATCGTCAACATATTTTTTCAAATATGACATATAATATATCAATAAATTCGTTTTTTAGAGCCTACAAAACGTGAGTAATATTTAGTGTGTTTTGTTTTGCAATCAAATTTAAAATAAAAAAAAACTTAAAAAACTTAATAGTATATAATACAATAATAATAATAAATTATAAATATAAATATTATATATATATATATTTATATATTTATACATATAAATACATAAATATAATTTGCATATAAATATATACATATCATATAAATATAATATACATATAATATACCTATAATATTTATATTTATATCATGTTCTCTAAATATAGAGAACATGGTTGGAGTTGCTCTAACCATGTTCTCTATATTTAGAGAACATAGTACAATGGGGATCTCTAAATATAGAGATCCCCATTGGAGTTGCTCTTAAGGCTTCACACTGAGGGTCTTCACATCTCTAAGCACAAACTGAATCCTGGCGTAGTCCCGGGCCTCGCCAAACATCTTAGCGAGGACGGAGAAGGCGACAGGGTCCGGCGTCCAGTATACACACTACTTTTGATGGTGGCTCTGTCGAGGGGAGGTAGGGTACTGCTTTCCCTGTGCACCAATCGAGGAAGCCGGGAGGAGGACCTTGTGTGTAGGAGGAGCTTTGCAGGCCCGCCGAAAGGAGAAGTAAGGCAAATAATATAATGTTTAGCTTTTCAACTGGTGCGGGAGCTGGATAAAAGAAATTTAATTTTAAGCTTTATTTGATGTCCGAAAAAACAAATGCAATTAGATTACCGAAAAATCCATGTAATTTTGTAGAGATCAGAAGAATTTTGGGGGTATTTTCAGCATCCAAATGTTACACAATATCCACTTTACTCTTCCCCTATATAATAATGATATATATATATATTCTTAAGCCCTATTTTAAACCCTAGATTTAATTTAAGTAAGGTAGCTCAAGAGGCGTGTACCTAATTTAATGTTATTGCCTAATTTAAAGAGCCAATTTAATTTATGATCAGAGAAGGAAATCCTCTTGAAAATATCTGATTTCAATAGGCACCAAGTCAAGTCGATTAGACCTTGTTCCCGTCGATTGTCTCTTTAAAGACAGATTTTGGTCCTGCATTCTTAAGTGGAATGTTAGAGCATCATATGTGAATGCCAAAAGTTTGACCTTCACATGATATTAGAGATTAATATAAATTCAACATGCCAAGTTAAATTTTAAATTGAGTAAATTTCATTTCATCAAGGGGCTTTGTAAAGATGTCTACCACTTGTCTATAAGTTGGGACAAATTCTAGGCAAATGTCTTCTTTTTCAACATGCTCCCTGATGAAATGGTACTTGATTTTAATGTGTTTTGTTCTGCTGTGAGAGACTGGATTCTTTGCTATAGATATAACACTTGAGGAATCACAATAGAGTGGTGTCTTCTTGTGGTGAACTTCAAAGTCTTTCTATTGATGTTGTATCCAAAGAAGTTGAGCACAACAGCTTCCAGCAGAGATATATTCTGATTCTGCAGTAGAGATAGCAACACTAGTTTGCTTTTTGCTACTCCATGAGATTAATCTTTTGCCTAGAAATTGACATATCCTAGAAGTGCTTTTTCTGTCTTCCTTGTAACCTGCAAAGTCTGCATCTAAAAATCCTATTAGCTCAAAATCACTGCATCTAGTGTACCATAGACCAAGATTAGGTGTGCCCTTTAGATATCTCAGAATCCTTTTAGCAGAGGTATAATGCGATTCCTTGGGGTTCACGTGATATATGGCACAAACACATATAGGAAATATTATGTTTGGTCTACTGGCAGTAAGATTGAGTAGGGAGCCAATGATGCATATGTACATGGTCTCATCAAAAGGTTTCCCTTTCTCATCCTTGTCCAGTGACACATTTGTCCCCAATTAGAGTCCTCATTGAAGTTGAACTCTCCATGCCAAATTTCTTATTGAGCTTTTTGTAAACTTGGTTTGAGAAATGAAGATTCTTTCCTCAGATTGTTTAACCTGGAGACCCAAAAAGTACTTTAGCTCTCTCATACTACTCATTTTAAACTTCCATTGCATAAGGTTAGAAAACCTTTTACAAAGATTGTCATTTGTAGATCCAAATATGATGTCATCAACAAAGATTTGAACCAATAATATCTTGCCTTTGATTTTCCTAAGAAACAGTGTTTTATCTATCTTTCCTCTTGATAATTTATTTTCAAGTAGAAAGGTAGATAAGGTCTCATAACAAGCTCTAGGTGCTTGTTTTAGACCATAAAGTGCTTTCTTATGAGAATAAACATGACCAGGATGAGTTGAGTTGATAAAACCTGGAGGCTGCTCTACATAAACTTCTTCTTTCAAATCACCATTGAGAAAGGCTGATTTTACATCCATCAGGTAGACTTTAAATCCTTTGCGGGTTGTATAAGGAAAAAGAGTCTGATTGCTTATGGCCTTGCAATAGGTGCAAAGGTTTGATCATAATCAATTCCATCTTCCTATTTATATCCTTTTGCAACCAATCTGGCCTTGTTTTTTATAATGACCCCTTGCTCGTCTAGTTTGTTTCTGAACACCGACTTGGTTCCAATTATGTTATGACCATGTGGTTTTGGAACTAGTTTCCAGACCTTGCATCTCTTGAATTGATTTAATTCCTCTTGCATGGCCAAAATCCAGAATAGATCTTTGTTGGCATCCTCAATTTTTTCTAGTTCTTCTTGTGAGAGGAAGCTCAGGAATAATGCTTCATTCATTGAGCTGCTTTTAGTTTGTATTCCATGATAAATGTTGCCTATAATTTGATCAGGTGTATGATTTCTTTGAAACATAAAGGCAGTTGTCAATCTTCTGTTATCTGCAGGGATCTCTTTAACTAGGGGTGCTGCCTCTTGCACTTCAGTTGGTTGAGTGTCTTCATGTGTAGAATTATCAGCTTGATTTTATACTTCACCTATATCTATTCCCACTGAATATGAGGAGGGGGGTTCCTTTTCCTCTTCTAATATTGATTTCTTCAATTCTTTGAGTTTGGAGCTAGAGCTTGTGACCGAAATTCTAGAAGGTTCTTCAAGTATCATGTTAGATTCATCAAATACTACATTAATGGATTCATCCATAGTTTTGGAATGAATTATATATATCCTATAAGTTCTGATATGATGGCTATATCCAATAAAGATGCCTTTAAAGAATTTCTCATCAAATTTTGTTAAGTGATGCTTCCCATCGGTTAGGACATAGCATTTGCTTCCAAAAATCATGAAGTAAATCAAGGTTGGCTTCCTTCATTTCAAGAGTTCATAGGGAGTCTTGTTGTGAGTTCGGTTGATTAGAGCTCTATTTTTCCCATGACAAGTTGTATTGACTGCCTCAACCCAGAAATATTCTGGTAGTGTGTAGTCACTCAACGTAGATCTGATTACCTCAATGAGTGTTCTATTCTTTCTCTCAGCAACTCCATTTTGTCGCGGAGTTGTTGGAGAGGAAAACTCTTGTGAGATACCTGGATATTCACAAATCTTTGTCATTGCTCCAGACTGAAATTCTATTCTATGATCACTTCTGATTTTGGCCACTAAATAGTTAAGTTCATTCTGAATTAGTTCGACAAATGTAGTGAAGATTTCTAGGGTATATGACTTATGTTTAAGGAAGAACACCCATGCAAACCTAGAGTAATCATCTACAATCACAAATGTATAAGACTTGCCCCCTAAACTTTAAATTTATATAGGGCCAAACAAGTCCATGTGCAACATGTATAAACATCTAGTGAATCCTTCAATCCAATTGACTTGTTGGAGGCCTTTGTTTGCATCCCCATTTGCCAAGCATGGAAAAGGCCTTCTTGTGCACAATTCCACTTGGGAGCATCTCTAACTAAGTTTTATGATATGAGCTTATTGATAGATTTGTAACTTATATGGGCTAGTCTCGTGTGCCATTGGATACAAAGATATTGTAAGACCCCTTTTGTTTCTCTTTCAAAAACATGGGTCTTATGCCCAGAACCACCGCTTTGCGGTGGCACATCACTCGGAAAGGTCGCCACTACAAAATGCCGATTCTGCCGGCCATATCGATCACAAAAGAAGTAAGTATATATAAACTTATAGAAGTTCAAATCCACATCACATAGAAAATAATCTCATCATAAAGAGATGTTCACATGACATAACTGAATATAAGATAGAAGTAGAAGGGCTCTTGCCCAGTACATCAATTCCTCACTATAATTTCACTCGTGGAAGCATAAACTACTAAAGCTAATAAGACACTCACGGATCCTGTCATCGGTGCTCCCGTGCTAGACTGCCCCGCTCCATCTGCACCGGCCTCTGGTGCTGCAGCATCTCCTCGGTCCCTTAAAATGATAAGGTCCATCGACCGTTAGTCAAAAGACTAAGCCACTCCCCCACCCCTCCTCCGGTGACTCCTAGGCACCGTGCAGGAAGGATGAAGCGGAGGACATCAAGGGGTAAAATCAAGAGTAGGTGACAATGAGTCTAACTACAGAAGGGTCTATCAGTAAGCAATATATAGTACAACGAGTAAAGGAGCAAGATGTAAAACAGTAGCAAGTAAGTAGTAGTAATAGGTAAAGCAATAGCAAAGAAAGGCACTAAGGAAAGCAGTAATAAGAACAAGTAACCTTAATTTATAGGAATGCCCACATAACCTATAGACCAAGGGGTCGTTTAGCAGGACCTATCGTATAAAAATTCCCATAACCAATTTATACGATAGGGGTAGGGGTTCAAATGCAATGTTTATGCTATGTCATGCAAGGTATGCAGTTTAATGTTATGTTCATACAAGTGTAACTCACACACTATGACTCTATGCGCACAGACCTTTAGTTCCCCCTTTTTGGAGCTAGCAAAACTCCCAGGATACTTCCGTAGTGGCAAACAAAAGCTGTGGATTGGTCCTCACACACCTCTAGGTTGGTATCTGCACTACCTAACCTAGACCTATCGTACGCTTCAACGCTAAGAACACAACATCGGAGCTCCTACGTACTCTTACTGGCTAGTACACCAGACTTTTCTTTGGTAAAGTGTTAACCACACTTACCGAGCCAAAGTATCGACGTCGGTATGACGACCATCAACACTAATGACTCACCTCCTTTATGCACATACAATATGTTACCATTTATCTCTGAGCCCTATGCTCCTCGGACTAACCTGTCCAACACAATAACCTTCCGAGCCACCGGCTCGCCGGACTAACCCGTCCGTGCTAACAACCACCGAGCCTACCGCTCGTAAGATCAAACCTAACTAGCCTTCTTAACCATGGAGTGTGGGTGTGTGCATTATTAAGTTAATCTTGCACCGCCATTTATTCCTACACTTTAGGGTTAACCATGGATTTCCCGAGGACTACCCTGTGAGGGGCTCGCTATTGTACTAGGATATATAATGGGATGACACCCCGAAGCTCCCTTTCCAAGGAACTTAATGTTATTAGTGACTACCCATAAGTATATCCTTCTTATCATTAAACTTGGATTACCCTACATATGTTATGACCTTCCAAGGGGAAAGACGATCTTTCGTCGGTCCCGAACACGACCTTACCCCTTAGCTTATCGGGTACACACAACATATAGACCCCTAATGGTGACCTCGCATACTCTCTAACAGACTTGGTACACCATGCATCTACCTTCCATTCCCACCTAATGATCCATAAATTACTCAAGTTTTATGGTTTTACTATACGCAGAACAAATGAGTTATATGAGTGACATAAGGGTAGGTACCCCAAATATTCATCCAACAGACTCAAGATTATTACTGGGAGTCTATCATGATATTCTAAGACTAAATCTAGAGGATCATATTTTTTCTTATTAAATTGGCCTTTATTATAATTTTCCTCAACATTGACATAGTATTAAATTGAACATGAAGTATAAAATCCTCTTATGATATGGCCTCCACAACCTTATGGAAAATCTATGAACTCAAAATACCAGTGAATACATAACATCACAATTTTGCAGTAAGGGGTTATCCTCTAATTATAATATTAAATAATTACCCAAAATTAGAATTTAAAGAAGGAACCACCAAAAATACTAGTCCAAAAATTATGGGAAAATTATCAGACCTTTATATTATTCAGAATAGTCTACTGGCCAAATTTTAGAAATTATAAAAACGAATTAGTCACATAAATAAATATTCCAAGTAAACCCAAACTAGGGAAAATTGTGAAGGAACCTACTGATAAATAATTCCAAAAATTATACAAAAATTCACAGAGCCCTTTAATGCCCTAAAATGTCCTACCACCAAGTTTCATAATTTTCTAGAGGATATTTGACCCTCATTTATTTAACATATTTCTAAGACAAAATAGATGACTTGTGAATGAAGTGCTTGTTGAAACCGATTTCTCGGTCTCGAGTGGAGCTCGGGGCCCTCACCGAAATGAGGGGCAGCTAGCCCTTACCGGTCCCTCGGGAGAGGTAAGGTTGATGACTCGAGCCAAGAACGAAGACCCTAGTCTCAGCGAGGAGGTCCCTCCACTAACCCGGAAGATCGTTGAGCGCTTCCCCTCCCAAGCCAAAGCTAAGACTCGGGCACCTTGGAGAGCTAGAGAGCTCAAACCAAAGCGACCTAGGAAGAGAAGAGCTCAAAAATAATGAACCGGTCTTCTTCCAAGGTGCCCTTTGAGGTCTATTTATAGATTTTAGTTTTGTGGCCTGTCAATAACCAAATCCCGCTGTCCATTCTCACTATCCGCACACCGGATTGGTCTGCTAACAGCCAAACTCCGCTGTTCGGAGAGGCTAAACGCAGACCACCGGGGGCCTCTTGGTAAAAATCCCTTCCTGGACTTTTACGGGGCGAGCCAGCCCGCTTCGCGACCTCCCTCGCGAGTGGAGCTCGCGAGCCTCTAGGTCAGCGAATCCCAGAGGTATTATCGACACATTACATGGCTCGCTCGCCTGCACTACCTCGGCGAGTCCCAGGATGACTATCCGCTCTCACTCTAGGCGGGCTCGCCTAGCGAACTCCTTCCTCAACTGGTTGGGCTCGCCAATTGCGACCCGGCCAAGCCCCAAAATGGCTATCCGCACCCCAAAATGGCTAACTGTACCCCAGGTGGGTCTGCTAACAGCCAAGCTCCGCTGTTTGAGGAGGCTAAGGGCAGACCACCGAGGGTAAAATGGTAAATTGACCCTACTGATTCATGGATAAGGGATTGCGAGAACATTACGATCGGAGCTCTCGCCTGCCTTCTCGCGGATCCTGTCCGTGACCCCTCCTCTAGGGGGTAGCGTTGCGAGAACCCCGCTGAAGGAGCTCTCGCGAGCCCTCTCGCGAATACCGCCAGCGGCATCCCCTTTGGAGGGTGGCCTTGCGAGGACCGCGCTAGCCCATTTTGGTGGTCTGCTGAGGTCTCGTCGGCTGGGGGTTAATCTCAGCGAGGTCTGGATCTCGCCACTCCCGTCTCGCTTGATTTCTTTATCCGGCGAATATCGGGGTTGTACACAATCCCCGCTCTTCGCGAGGACTAATGTCTTCGCGAAGAATCGTCCAACCCCTGATATTCGACCGCTCCTGGATGACCTGTCAGGAATCTTTTGTGGGACCCACCATGCAGGTTATAAATATCATCCCGAACCCCCATGGGTGCACGTCGCTTCTTTTCCCTCCTTTCCCGTTCTAGCTGCCGGGAGATGCCGATTTCCGAAGAGGCAGAGGCTCGCCTGAGGGCGATGAGAGCCGGCGGGCTACCTCCCACGACCAGGGTACCCGCCTGGATGAACCGGCAGCCTCCTGCCCAGTCGCCAAAAACCAAGAAGGCGAAGGCGGTTCGCCTCTCTGGAGACGACTCCGTGACGCTGGACTCCTCCCCGGATGATCGCCGCCCCGGGAAGGTATGAGTTGTTCGAATTCACGTCTATAAATTGCTCTTCATTCATTTTCACCCGCAGGATACTTTGCCGAGCGAGATTTGTGAGGAACGTGCTGAGGGGTCTCGGAAAAGCCCTCAGGTGGACATGAATCTCGCAGGAAAAGACATCACTGGTACGATCTGGATCTCGCATGCTGTAATATTTATGTCTAAACATATGATCTCTGTTACTATTTTCTTACAGTCCCGCCTCTGAAGTCCCCGATCCGCCCGTCGTCGCGACCTCCATCTCCGCCGCCTCCAGATAAAATCGTAGAGAAGCCCGGGTTCCAGCTCCTCACGAGCGAGGAGACGGGTGGCCCCGCACCGCCAAAGATTCCCCCGACCAACAGTACAGCTTATCCTGCCGGACTGGGCAAATCCCTCTACCCCCATTATGGAAACGTATTTCAGGGCCGTCCTTCGGGTTCTCGCCCCCCTCTAGGTAAGTGTTATGACCTCGCCGACAGTTTACGTGATCTTTCGCTCATTACCTGACCTTTGGAGATCTCGCAGATTCTGCCGAGAACCCGCACACCGATTCTGAACTGGGCGACGACGAAATGTCCCCCCTTCCTGATCAGGTGGAAGATTTCTTAGGGGATCCGCGAGATCCTGAGATGATGAAACGGCGGGCCGCGGAGCTTTTGCGAAAGCACGGGCGAATGTTGATGGATCTCAACATGCAGGCAAGACGGGACAGGGAAGCTGCCGAGGATAGACATGCGGTCCTGATGGAGGAATGTGCGAGGCTTCGTCAAGCGAGACACCGTGATCAGGATGAGATCGCCTCGACGCCGGAGGTACACATAGCGAGGATGAGGGACTACGCCTTTCTCACGGATCGGGAGGGTCGTTTGGCGGAGGAATATTATAACTCTAGGGCTCCGCCGAGGTCAGGGTCGCGGGGTGGTGGTCGGTGGAAATGGCTCCCCCACGATTCCCGCTAGTTGTTATGTCATGGATTTAATTGCAATGGATGTCGCTTGTTGTTAGAATATCTCGCTACTGTGGGTGACTTGCGTAATTGCCATTTATATATATTGGCTTTATTTCTATTGACAATAAGTTGTATCTGTTCTTTATGACTTCTCGCTCGGCTGCTGGCTAGTCTGCTTTATTTCACATTACATTGCTCGTGCGAACCCTCTATTTTTGCCAAAGATATGTCTTGAAAGTGTTGATTACGCTAACCCTGCAGGTATTTATCCCTCGCGGACATGACCCGATGTTTTTTGTTGATATGCGTGCTCGCCGGCGCTTGGACTTCTTCCCGCCTTTTTGCTTTTGCTATAAATAAGCGGTGTTTATCGAGCCAACCACCGCATTTATTCTTGATCCTCTTCTTCTCCTTTTGCAGAGCTCTCGCTATTTCTCGTTCTCGCCTTTTTTTCGCTTCTCGCAGGTTCGCAAGATGGGTGGTGATGCGGAATCGGAGGGACGGCGAAGGATTGCGAAGGCCTTCGCCGAGCACGGATTCTTTAACTGCAACCTAACAGACGAGGAGTATTTCAGCGCGGTCGCTGATTACGTCACCCCCCCATTCGAGGCGCGCCGCCCCAGCGAGGATGACACGATCAACGATCCGTTGGTCGACGAGTTGGCCATCCCCATCGCCCACTTTGCGGTTGGTTTGCGCCTTCCATTGTGGCCGGAGGTTCGCCAGGTAATCCTCGCTCTCGCTTACCTCTTACTCATTTTGACACTCTAGTCTCGCTCGCCGCGTGAATTAATCTCGCTCTCTGTCCTTAGGTGCTCAAGCACTACGGCGTAGTTCCTGGTCAGCTCACACCCAACGCCATGGCGGTGATTACTGCCTTCGCTTGCTACCTCCGCGAAGAGCGAATAGAGTTCAGCCTTCCCGTCTTCAGAAAGGCGTTCTCCTTCCGCGCCTACAAGGATGGGACCGCGTATTTCGTGGGTACGGGCCCGAAAGTGGTTGAGACCGTCAACAAGGCCCACTTCTGGGCCCAAAAGTTCGTCATCGTCAGGGGGAACTTCGGCAACGTTCCCTTTTCGCCGGTCCAACATGGCGAGACCACCTATCGGCCCACCGCCCTGGGCGGGCATGAAGCCCTCCTCCATCAATTCCTAAACAAGAAGAACTTCGAAGTCGCCTACCTCCGCCAAAACATGGACACGTTGCTCCCGGTTCTCGCCGGAGAAGGTATAGATTTTTGCCTAATATGTCCGCCTCAATTCGCAAGTTTGTCATATTAATGCACCTGTTTATAGGCGAGCGAGATCTCCCCCTCCGTCCCCCTTACGCGAGCAACCGGAAACCTGATGCTCTCATGTCCCTCGCTACCATGGGGGCCGAAGCTTGCTGAGGCGAAGCCACCCCGGCCGAGCACCCCTCTCGCAAGAGGCAGGGAGCTTCCGGTGGTCACGGCGCGCCCCCAAAGTCTCCGCCAAAAAAGAGGAGTAAGAAAAGCGCAGCCTCGCTTGCTGCACCGAAAGGTAAGGAGCCTCGCGAGGCTGCCTTTGATGAGTTTGACCTTACTGGTCTCTCGGTGGGCGAGGACGAAGAGCCTGGCCAGGAGCCGACCAGGACCTCGGTCCTCCCTATCCCGGTGAATCATTACAATTTCGGGCTCGGCCAGAGGCGTCGAGACGAGACTGGCGAGCCCCTTGTGACTTGGAAACCAGAAACCAACCGGGTGGACATTTCTTCTATCCTCCCCTCCTGGGTGGAGAAGGAGACCGTCAGTGGCCACGCCTTCGATTTCTCATTCGCTCTCTACGGTCGCGAAGACGCGGGGTCCTACAAGGATGAGACTGCGAGGACTCTCGCCTATGAGAGCGCGAGGTCCCAACTGCGCTCTGCTGAGCTCGCCCACATGACGGGGAGGCGCTGTCTACAGCTTGAGCTTCAGAACGTGGAGCTCGCGAGGGCCTACCAGGGAATCCTTGCCGAGAACACGCAGCTGAAGGAGAAGCTCCTCGCCGCGGAGGGTGGGGTGGTGAGTTATCTATACCTCCAACTTCCTTTTTCTCTTAGCCCCTTCATCTCTCTAACCGGACCTGTTAGCAGGATGTCGAGGACGCCGGGAGGGCCAACGCTCGCATCAAGGATCTGGAGAGCGAGGTGACCGGGTTGAAGGCTTTGAACAGCGACCTTACCCGTGCCGTTGTCCCCCCCTCGCCTCGTCGTGTAAAGGAAGACCGGCGAGCGCGAGACGAAGAAGTCCGCGTGGGGTCGATAGAGTCGGCTCGCTACATTTTCTCGGTGGCGAAGGCGATTGGCCTCTTGGCGGACGACGCAGCTGACATGACCCTGGAAGACATGCTTCCAGAGCTCTTCCTCCCCCTCCCGCCAGTGAAGGACAGCGATGATGAAGAAGGATCCGCAGGCGATTCCTGAGGCTCGCCGACTTTCTCATTTTGTGTTGTAATTTTTGATTGGCGAGGTTGCCAAAAAGTTGTAACCGAACTCTAAAGTGTTGAATATAAATTTTTGCTTTGCTCATCTTGTCTCGCCCCCTCTTTTTTTTTTGTATTGTTATTTTCATGTGTTGAATGTCCCGCTATTGTTTATCTCATCCTTCGCTTTCGCGGAGGTCATTCTCGCGACGCTATTGGGTAGGTGCGCTCCGGACGCTCCGGCTGCTTGGATCTCTCGCCGTTTGCCTTAGGCTTGTTGCGCTTTTGGGTATCTGTCTCGTAGGGTATTTTTTCTCTTGGCGAGAACTCGCCTCTTACCTAGTGCAGGCGACCTTTCTGCCGAGGACTAGATGTTTGGGATCGTATGAGATTGATCCTCGCTATTTGCGTAGTATTATACGCGACCTTTCTTGGCCGAGCGAGCATGTCCGACGAGCGAGACGGTTTGCCGACAAAAGACATCAGCCTACCATTTCTCCCGAAACCGCCCGGAACCCCCCGTCTAGATGAGAGCCCGGGAGCGGGATCGATCTGGGGCATTCCAGCTCCAAAGTATCCAACCTTGCCAGCCTCTCCAGAGATCAACCAGAACCCCCCGTCTGGGTGAAAGCCCGGGAGCGGAATCGATCTGGGGCATTCCAGCACCATCGTATCCAAGCTTGCCAGCCTCTCCAGAGATCATCCAGAACCCCCCGTCTAGATGAGAGCCCGGGAGCGGAATCGATCTGGGGCATTCCAGCACCAACATATCCAACCTTGCCAGCCTCTCCAGAGATCAACCAGAACCCCCCGTCTAGATGAGAGCCCGGGAGCGGAATCGATCTGGGGCATTCCAGCACCAACATATCCAACCTTGCCAGCCTCTCCAGAGATCAACCAGAACCCCCCGTCTAGATGAGAGCCCGGGAGCGGAATCGATCTGGGGCATTCCAGCACCAACATATCCAACCTTGCCAGCCTCTCCAGAGATCAACCAGAACCCCCCGTCTAGATGAGAGCCCGGGAGCGGAATCGATCTGGGGCATTCCAGCACCAACATATCCAACCTTGCCAGCCTCTCCAGAGATCAACCAGAACCCCCCGTCTAGATGAGAGCCCGGGAGCGGAATCGATCTGGGGCATTCCAGCACCAACATATCCAACCTTGCCAGCCTCTCCAGAGATCAACCAGAACCCCCCGTCTAGATGAGAGCCCGGGAGCGGAATCGATCTGGGGCATTCCAGCACCAACATATCCAACCTTGCCAGCCTCTCCAGAGATCAACCAGAACCCCCCGTCTAGATGAGAGCCCGGGAGCGGAATCGATCTAGGGCATTCCAGCACCAACATATCCAACCTTGCCAGCCTCTCCAGAGATCAACCAGAACCCCCCGTCTAGATGAGAGCCCGGGAGCGGAATCGATCTGGGGCATTCCAGCACCAACATATCCAACCTTGCCAGCCTCTCCAGAGATCAACCAGAACCCCCCGTCTAGATGAGAGCCCGGGAGCGGAATCGATCTGGGGCATTCCAGCACCAACATATCTAATCTTGGCACAGCAGCAGTCAGAAACACAACGAACGAAAGTAAGATAATGATTGAATGACATAATAAAGTTTTTAAGGGTAGAATCGTTTCAAATCATCCCCACTTCGAGCTCGGTCAAGGGACATCCCTTCCACATCCTGGAGGTGATACCCCCCCCCGACTTGAGCACCTCGCTTATAATATACGGGCCTTCCCAGTTTGGGTTAAGCTTACCCACTGCGGCCCCTCTTCCGGCCGCATCGACCTTTTTCAGGACTAGGTCCCCTTTCTGGAAGTGCTTGATCCGGATATGTTTGTCAAAATATCGGGCCATCCGCCGCTTGACCTCTTCCTGCCTGATGGTGGCCAAGTCCCGGAGTTCTTCCACCAGGTCCAAGGACAGCCTCTGTTCTGCATTATTACCCTCTAGCCACTCTTCATCCCCTTCGCTCGCAGCGGTCACCCGGGGGGTCTTCACCTCAAACTCTATGGGGAGGACGGCCTCTGACCCGTGAGAGAGCTTGAATGGAGTCTCCCCGGTGGCGGTATTCGGAGTAGTCCTAATGGCCCAGAGGACGGAGGGTAGTTGTTCTACCCAACTTCCTCGTAGGTTTTCCACTTTCTTTTTGAGCAGGTTGACGATTATCTTGTTCGCGGCCTCCACTTGCCCATTGCTCCTTGGGTGGTGGACCGAAGCGAACCTGAGGTCAATGCCGAGCTGGGTGCAAAAGCTAACAAATTCTTCACTTGCAAACTGTGGCCCATTGTCTGTTACTATGGCTAGTGGGAGCCCGTGCCTGCAGATTATTTCCCCCCACACAAAATTCCTTACAACCTGAGAGGTTACCTTAGCTAGCGCCTTCACCTCTACCCACTTGGAGAAGTAGTCAATCATGACTAGCAGGAACTTCCTCTGACCGCTGGCTTGGGGGAAGGGGCCGACCAGGTCTAACCCCCATATGGCGAAAGGCCAGGGAGCCGTGATGGTCCGGAGTCTCTGAGCGGGGAGGAGTTGGAGCGGAGCGTAGAGTTGGCACTTCTGACACTTTCTTGTGAACTCTGCTGCATCCTTGCTGAGAGTGGGCCAGAAATAGCCTTGTCTCAACACCCTCCCTTCCAGGGTCCGACTCCCGGAGTGACTGCCGCATTCCCCGGAGTGGATTTCTTCCAGCACCCTCGGGACCTCCTTCTCGGAGACACAGCGAGCCAGGAGTCCCGAGAGAGTTTTTCTATGTAGCCCCCCTGCATGCAAAGAGTAATATGCAGATTTATACCTGAAGCGCCTCTTGTCCACTTCCTTTCCTGGGAACTGTCCGGAGGATAGGAAGGTGATGAATGGATCCATCCATGAGGCCTGCTGATCCACTTCCATCGACTCTCCCTCTTCGATAGAGGGCCGGAAGAGTTCCGAGGTAGTCCCCCCTGCCCGAGGACCGAACTTGGCTAGGAGGTCCGCCTGGGTGCTCTCCTCCCTCGGCACATGTTTAATCGAGAAGGTGCGGAACTGTCCGATGACCCCCTTAACCTTTTCCAGGTATAGCACGAGGGTTGGGTCCTTTGCCTCGAACTCTCCTTTGATCTGGCACGCTACCACCATGGAATCCGTGGAGACCTCCACGTCCTGCACACCCAGTTCTTGGGCCAATCGAAGGCCCGCTATCACTGCTTCGTACTCCGCCTGGTTGTTGGTAATTGGAAAATGGATGTTCAAGGCTTGCTCAATCTGAGTCCCCTGAGGACTCACTAGGACTATTCCCCCCCCCCCCCCCCCCCCCCCCCCCGAAGGAGTGTTTTCCCGACGCTCCGTCCACCAACATCTTCCATGCTTCCGGGGAAGGTGGCTCGTGCTCCTCCACTTCGGCCGCGTAGTCGGCCATGAAGTCTGCCACTGCTTGAGCCCTGATGGATGTCCTGGGTACGAAGGTGATATTGAACTCGCTTAATTCCACGGACCACTTTGCCAACCTTCCTGAGTGTTCCACCCCTTCCATGATTTTGCGGAGCGGATGGTCGGTCACCACTTTAATTGAATGGGCTTGAAAGTAAGGCCGGAGCCTCCGGGCCGATACCACCAAGGCGAAGGCTAACTTTTCTAGGATTTGGTATCGGAGTTCCGCCTTCTTCAGCACTCGACTAACATAGTAGATCGGGAACTGTTTCTTCCCCTCCTCTCGGATTAGCACGGAACTTACTGCCTCGGATCCTACCCCTAGGTATAGAGATAGGTCCTCTCCCGGTCTCGGTCCCTGGAGTAGAGGGGTTTTAGTGAGCTGTTCTTTCAGGGCTTGGAAGGCCCTCTCGCACTCCGGGGTCCATTCGAACTTCTTGTTTCCCCGCAGTACTTTGAAAAAAGGTGCACATTTCTCTCCCGCCTTGGAGAGGAATCTACTGAGCCCAGCCAATTTCCCTGTGAGGCTCTGGACCTCCTTCGGGTTCTTCGGCGACTCTAACTCCATTACCGCTTTAACTTTGTCCGGGTTGGGCTCCACTCCCGTGGGGGTGAGCAAATGGCCCAGGAACTTCCCTCGGCTTGCCCCGAAGACACACTTCAAGGGATTGAGCTTCATCTTGTACCGCCGCAGGGTCCCGAATGTCTCTTCGAGGTCTCGGAGGTGGGTCCCGAGGTCTCGGCTCTTAACCATGAGGTCGTCGACATAGACCTCTAAATTTCTTCCTTTCTGTTCGCGGAAGACCCTATCCATCATCCTTTGGTATGTTGCCCCGGCGTTCTTGAGCCCGAAGGGCATCATCTTATAGCAATAACATCCATCCCCCGTGATGAAGGAAACGTCCTTAATGTCCGGGGGATGCATGCGGATTTGATGGTAACCTGAAAAAGCATCTAAGAAGGACATTACAGTAAAACCGACGGCTGAGTCAACCAGCGCGTCGATTCTAGGCAAGGGGTAGCAATCTTTCGGGCATGCTTTATTAAGAAGTGAAAAATCGATACACATACGCCACTTACCTCCGCCCTTCTTTACCATAACGACGTTGGAGACCCAGCCTGGATACTGGATCTCCGATACAAATCCGGCCTGCAGGAGTTTGCCCACCTCCTCGCGGATGGGCCCTTCTAGCTTGTCTGCGACGGCTCTCCTCTTCTGGCGGATGGGACGGGCTCCGGGGTCGAGGTTGAGGCGATGGCACGCCACATCTGCATCGATCCCGGGCATTTCGGCGGCGCTCCAAGCGAAGACGTCCACGTTCTGTTGCACGCAGGCTAGAATCTCCGCCTGATCTCCTGGGCTGAGTCCTCCGCTGACCCGGACTTTTTCCACCACCCCCAGCCGGGTGACGACCTCGAGCTCCACGACCTCGTCCACGGCCTCCAACCGGGACTGCTCCCCCCAAGCCTTCTCTTCCCCGGCACAAGTGGGAGCTTGAGTCTCTTCCTCGGCCTCCTTCCCTATCATCATCAGCCCTTCCGCCCTTTCCTCCTGGGCCTTCTCCTCTTCTTCCTTTCTCTCCGCCCGGGGTATCTCAGCCACCCCTTCCTGGGCATGAACTTCACCTCCCTTCTTCTCTTCAGCCACCTCCAGACCTCCGACTTCGGCTACCTCTTCCATCACCTTGTCCCACTCCTCGGCCTCTCCCATCCAGGAGATGGTGTTGACAGCCGTCACGTAGCACTGTCTTGCCACCTTGGGATCCCCCCTGACCCGCACCTGGACCCCTCCGTCGTTGAACTTGAGGCACTGATGGAAAGTGGAAGGGACGCAACGGAATGCGCTGATGAGTGGCCGTCCGAAGATGGCGCTGTAACTGCTCGGGGCGTCCACTATGACGAAGCGACAGTTCCGAGACTGCCCACCCAGGGTCACATGGAGCCCCACCCCTCCTTCTACTTCCTTCCTCTCCCCCGAAAATCCGAACAGAGGGCCATCCGAGGCCAACACCCTTCTGGGCTCCACCTCCATTTTGTCGAATGCTTTCTTGAAGATGACATTGACCGAACTCCCATTGTCCACTAGGATTCGGGAGACGGTGAAGTTCTCGATCGCCGTCTGGATGACCAGCGCGTCGCAGAACGGGTCTTCGTAGCTCGGCATGTCCTTTTGGGTGAAAATAATTTTTTCGGTCGGGGGTGGAGCGGTGGATGTTGACGCTACGCTCCGGCGGTAGATGGTATGGAGGCTAGCCTTGCGGGTTGCCTCCACCCCTACCCCCCCATGGATCACTCCGATCCCTCCTCTATTCCCCAGATCTGCTCTATCCTCACATCTTTCCTCCTCCTCCTCCCGAGGTTCCACCTCCACGATTCTTAATGGCTGCTGCGGTGGCGGCGCGGGTGCTCGACCCCTCTTCACCTCCAGGAACTCCGGACAGGTGTCCGTGGAGTGGCCTTCCACATCGTGGAAGATGCAGTAGGGCACCGCCGTTTCCCTGGCCTCGGCCTCCGCCACCCTATTTCTCCTTCTCCTAGCGGCCGCCGTTTCCGCTTCTCCTCCCCTCCCTCTTCCTCTCCCCCGGCCAATCGCCATGGCCTGTTGAGGTGGGGGAGGTAGCTGCATCGGGCCTTGCCTCCACCCCAACTGGGGGGGCCTCCACTGACCCTCGAAACGGTTACCCCTTCCTGGGCCGTAACCCCTTCCCTGCCCCTGCATTCCTCCACCTTGCGGCCTCCATCCCCCTTCCGGGGCCCGGGGCTCTTCCCTTCTTCTGACCTCTTGCTGCCTCAACTCCGGCTCACTGAGCTTTGCAAGCCTCTTGGTGAGCTCGGGGTTAGCTTCTTCGCTCGCTACTTCCTCCGCCACCCTCTCCATCAACTCCTCATAGGAGACGGGGGCCTTCCTCTTCAACGCCATCTTGAAGAAACTTTCCTTCAACCCGACCGTGAAAGCGAGTTGAAGTGCAAACCCAGGCACCTCCTGAGTGAGCTGCACTTCCTCTTGGAACCGATCCGCATACTGAGCCAACGTCTCCCGGGACTCCTGCTTCACCGCGAAAAGAGAGTCAGCGTCCTTCTTCCTCCTCTTTGAAGTCGAAAACCTTAACAGAAAACTTCGGCGCAGGTCCTCGAACGCGTAGATAGAGCCTGCCGGAAGCGAATGAAACCAGTCCCTGGCCTTCTCCTTGAGAGTGACGGCGAAGAGCCGACACTTGAAGGCATCGGACATCGGCCTAATGGAGACCGAGTCCTCGAAAGACTGCAGATGCTGAACTGGGTCATCTCTGCCATTGTAGTACACTCTATCCCATTCTCCGAATCCCGCCGGAACGGGCGCAGACAACACTAACTCGCAGAAGGGGCTTCCCCCTCCTACCATCTTCTCTCGCTCGGCTCGCGGACCCAGCTCGCTCGCCAAGCTCGGGATCGCACTCGCGAGGGCGACGCTCGCCTGAATCACCCCGGCTGTCATCGCGTTTTCCTGGCGTGCGCTCGCCTGTGTCGTGCTCGCTGGGGCAGAGCTCGCCGGCACCGAATTCGCCGGCGCGGAGCTCGCTAACACCGGGCTCGCCGGACTGGCGAACAACACTCGCCCTTCCCTGTCATGTCCTGGTTCAATGGCAACTTCTTTTCCAGCCCTTCCTCCTGGTGCCTTCTCGCCGACTGTTGTTGGGGGAGTGGTCGCCTGAGGTGCCGGGGTCGCGAATTCGCTCCGCAGAGCCGTGACCGTGAACCCCAAAGTGTCGAGCACCTCCTTCCTGAAGTCCGCGAACATCCTAGCCATGGCCTCCTGAGGGGTCTCGCCGAACTCCTCGCCCTGCTCTTCATCTCCAGCCATAACTCTTCTCTGGGACTTTCTTGAACCAGCCGCGCTCCACGCTCACCGCACCAAAATGTTGAAACCGATTTCTCGGTCTCGAGTGGAGCTCGGGGCCCTCACCGAAATGAGGGGCAGCTAGCCCTTACCGGTCCCTCGGGAGAGGTAAGGTTGATGACTCGAGCCAAGAACGAAGACCCTAGTCTCAGCGAGGAGGTCCCTCCACTAACCCGGAAGATCGTTGAGCGCTTCCCCTCCCAAGCCAAAGCTAAGACTCGGGCACCATGGAGAGCTAGAGAGCTCAAACCAAAGCGACCTAGGAAGAGAAGAGCTCAAAAATAATGAACCGGTCTTCTTCCAAGGTGCCCTTTGAGGTCTATTTATAGATTTTAGTTTTGTGGTCTGTCAATAACCAAATCCCGCTGCCCATTCTCACTATCCGCACACCGGATTGGTCTGCTAACAGCCAAACTCCGCTGTTCGGAGAGGCTAAACGCAGACCACCGGGGGCCTCTTGGTAAAAATCCCTTCCTGGACTTTTACGGGGCGAGCCAGCCCGCTTCGCGACCTCCCTCGCGAGTGGAGCTCGCGAGCCTCTGGGTCAGCGAATCCCAGAGGTATTATCGACACATTACATGGCTCGCTCGCCTGCACTACCTCGGCGAGTCCCAGGATGACTATCCGCTCTCACTCTAGGCGGGCTCGCCTAGCGAACTCCTTCCTCAACTTGTTGGGCTCGCCAATTGCGACCCGGCCAAGCCCCAAAATGGCTATCCGCACCCCAAAATGGCTAACTGTACCCCAGGTGGGTCTGCTAACAGCCAAGCTCCGCTGTTTGAGGAGGCTAAGGGCAGACCACCGAGGGTAAAATGGTAAATTGACCCTACTGATTCATGGATAAGGGATTGCGAGAACATTACGATCGGAGCTCTCGCCTGCCTTCTCGCGGATCCTGTCCGTGACCCCTCCTCTAGGGGGTAGCGTTGCGAGAACCCCGCTGAAGGAGCTCTCGCGAGCCCTCTCGCGAATACCACCAGCGGCATCCCCTTTGGAGGGTGGCCTTGCGAGGACCGCGCTAGCCCATTTTGGTGGTCTGCTGAGGTCTCGTCGGCTGGGGGTTAATCTCAGCGAGGTCTGGATCTCGCCACTCCCGTCTCGCTTGATTTCTTTATCCGGCGAATATCGGGGTTGTACAGTGCTAATTAAATTAATTCAATAATTTCACAAAAATTACCAGAGCTCTATTACAGGATTATGAGGGTACCACCAAACTTTCATCAACATCCAAGATCATTTTAGCATGTTAATTTCTCTTATAAAAAGGTTCCCTAAAAAGGTTATAACCCAAATCATAGGGGATAAGTGTTCCTAAAGTTCTCATAAAATTTCCTAGGGAATATTTACACCCTATGAACTTATCTACCAAGTCTCATGACCATCCAAGGACATATGCCCCTATGTCCGTCACAAGGCTTAAAGTGCAACCCAAAGGTTAGAACTAGAGTCCTAGAGCATATCCACCACACATCACCCCAAATTACTCATGGTGGTGTTTTATGTGATCCTAAACCAGTGGACAAAGTTTCACACCAATTTGATGAGATTTGACCACCTAATTCCATCATGTGCACTTTTGACCTAGTTTGACCAAACTTGGGTTAACAAATTACCAAACAAAATCAGTCCCAATTGTGCTGAAATTTTTACCAGGGTCATATAATAGCCCTAAAGAGCACCCACAAAAATTTGGAGGGGATTGGAGGTCATTAAACCCTTTAATTAAATAATATATGAATTAATAATTATTAAAAAAACCTTAGAAAAATGCTCTCTAAAAATTCCCATCTTTGGATATATTAAGGGTGCAGGTACAAATAGCCTATGTTTCAATTTTCAAGTCAATATCATTTCCCAATCAAACGTTATTCAAGAAATAGTAGTTGTCATACCGTAGGGACCAGTCCCACCAAAATGGCTCTACAGGGAGCTACAGTACTCCTTTTGGGCTGAAATAAATTTTACAATAAATTTCACACCAAGGGTTACAACTTTGATGTTGACCACTTTTTCATCAGAGGGGCCTAGTTATTTTTAATAAATTAATCTAGGTACTGCAAATAGCGTGACAGAAATGCAATATTAATATAACATATACATTTGATCTTAGCCCAGATCATGGCGCAAATCTGATGGCTCCTGTTCGTCTTCTACCTCCAGCCAAGGTCTGAGATTGCCCGGGTTGGGCCAAATTCCACTCTATTTCCCCGGCCACCTGAGCGCCGCCCCGACCGGCCAATGCCACCACCAACTCCATTGATGTGGTGGCCGACGGTTAGGGGTGGTTGGCCGGGACGGAGAGATTTAACAGGGGAAAGAGGGCTCGAAATGAGACCTTTCGGGACCTTGATTCGAGCCAAATTTGGCTCGAATCAAGCCCCAAACCAGATGAGGATCTAGCACGAGGGGAGGAGAGGAGGATCATACCTGATTTGTGGCCTGAGGTTGCATATTTCGGCGGGTTGCCATGGCCGGAGCTTGAGATTTTGGTGCCATGTCGATTTGCACTTGGATAGCTCGGTTTCTTCAGCAAAGTGGGGGGGGGGGGGGGGGGGGGGGTTCGCTCCTCTTTGACCTTTGAAGGTGTTAAAGACCTCAATTGGAGGCAAGAGGGGGGTTTCACATGGTGGTCATTAATGGCCTTGATGGAGGATTTCTGTTTCATATGGGGGAGGTGAATTGGGAATCAATGTGTCCGGGAGAAGGCTGGAAACTTCTCTCCCCAAGAGGAGATGAATGGTGCCATCAATGTGGGAGATTGAAGGTTCCTTCTTCCTCCCCATTAATCCCCCTCTTTCTCTCTCTTTCAAATTGGGGCTTTCTCTCACCTAGCCGAATTTCCTGAAATTGAATGGTCAACTCAGTAGCACCCAATCCCATTAGGTGGTTGACCACCTTAATTGAGTCTAGCCCAAGTGGATTTGGCTTGATTAGGTCAAAATTGGTCATTTTGACCTAAATTTGAGGTAGAGTTGATTTGGTTAATTTGACCATATGGCTTGACCCCAATGGGTTTCTAGTCACCTATTGGCCTCCCTTAAGGGTTAGGAAGGTCTAGGTTGGGTCAATTTGACAAGGTGAGGGTCAATTGACCCGTAATAGGCCACTTTGACCAAAATGGGGCTAGAGTTGACTTTGGTAATTGGCTTAATTGGAGGCCCCATAATGGGGATTTTTGGTCCATTGGGTCCCTAGAATCCTTATAAGGGTAGGGGCAAGGTCAATTTTGCATGGTGGAGGCAATTGGCCTTAATTAAGCTACTTTGACCAATTTAGGGTTAGAGTTGACTTTGGTCAATTTGGCCTCTTTGGCTGACCCCAATGCGTCCCTGGTGCTCTAAGGGGACCCCTAATGGGTTAGGGATGTTATGGTGGGGTCAAGGAATCAAGGTGAGGCCCTAAATCCAACCCTAGGCTTGATATCTGAAAATTGCTATTTGGAGACCACTTGGGTTTTATCCTTCTTATCTAAGTTCACATGATCTTAAGCTCTTCCTATGGTTTTGTCATGACCTAGTCATGACAAAACTAGCTTGGGGGTCTAGTTTTTTGGGGGATATTACAAATCCCAATATGTAAAAATAAAAAATTCATCCTTGAAATTCATGTTAGGCCTGTGGGGTTCCTATAGCATGTGATTAAATGTAACATCCCAAACAGAAATAAAGTTATACCTGTTGTAAAGAGCTCCAGATAATTTTGCTGCATCAAGTCCAGTGGATCCCATGTGTGCTCCTCTTATCCATGATTCTGCCATAGGACGTTGACCAACGGAACATTTTTCCGCCACAGGACTCACATCTCTGTGTCGTCTATCCGGACTGACTCCAAGTTAACTGACCGGTCAGTAGCTATCGGCCCCTCTATAATTGATATCTACTGCTCTGGCCATAGTAGAGCCCTCCTGAGTGAGGAGACATGGAAGACGTCGTTCAATCACGCTAACTCCGGCAGTAGCTCCAGTTTGTAAGCCAAGGTGCCGATCCGCTCCAGGATCCTATATGGCCCCATATATCTCGGACTGAGCTTCTTCCGCCCGCGTACCCGTGAGACTCCATGCATCGAACATATCTTCAAGAAAACCCAATCTCCCACATGGAACTCTACCATACGATGTCACACATCTTAATACTTGGCCTACATGCTCTAGGCCTCCAGAATCCTTTCTCAAATCAACCTCACCTGAGCCTCAGTGTCCTCCACGAACTCTGATCCAAGCACCTTGGGATCCCCATCCTGGATCCAAGAAAATGGGGTCCTGCACCTTCATCCGTATAATGCCTCATAGGGTGTCATGCCTGTGCTAGCCTGGTGGCAATTATTGTACAAGAACTCGACCAATGGAAACAGTCTCTCCCACGGTTCCCCGCGGTCCAGAATGCATAGACATAGAAGATCCTCCAATGTCCGGTTGGTACGCTCCGTCAGCCCGTCTGTCTGGGGGTGGAATGCAGTGCTAAATGTTAGTCGTGTGCCCAATTAAGCTTGCACCGCTCTCCACTCTCTCGATGTAAATCATCCGTCCCGATCTGACACAATCGTCCTAGGCACGCCTTGGTACCGAAAAAACAGCTCCACGAACCTTTGTACCAAATCACTGTCCTTTCTGATCGGAATGAATCGGGCCACCTTCGTTAATCTGTCGATGATCACCCATATCAAGTCATTCCCAGCATGTGATCAGGGAAGACCGTGTATAAAGTCCATTGCAATGTCGTCGAATTTCAACTCCGGCACCGGGAGTGGCTGCAATAATCCGGCGGGTTCTTGCATTCCGCCTTCACGAGCAGGCAGGACTCGCATTGGGTCACAAAATTGGTGATATCCCTCTTCATGCCCAGCCAATACATGGTACTCTTCAAGGTCACCATCATCTTGGTGATACCTGGGTGCACTGAATACCTACTGCAGTGAGCCTCTGTCATGATATCCTCCCGAATTCGGCCCCCTGCAGGTATATATACTCGGCCTCTAAATCTCAACAGGCCGTCTTTCAACGAATAGTCTCCGGCTGAGCCTGCCTCCAAGGCTCTGAATATCGGCTCTAGCTTGACATCCTACCTCTGTCTATCCCTAATGCAGTCTCGGATGTCATATGTGGTACTCATCACCTCTAGGTACTCCTCGTAAAGCTCTGGATCATCCTCAGATACTAAGGAGATCTGCATGTCCTCAAACATCTGTGCAAGCTCCATGGCCATCAACTGGGGCTCTGCTCCTGATGTGGTAGCTCTCCTGCTCAGTGCGTCAGCCACCACATTCTCCTTCCATGGGTGGTAATGCATGGTGTACTGGTAGTCGAACAATAACTCCACCCAACGTCTCTGTCAAATGTTCAGCTCCTTCTGCGTATCTACGTACTTCCAATTCTTGTGTTCTGAAAATATGTAGCAGTGGGCGCCAACCGCTCCCATCTCCAAGTCGTACACCGGGTAATTCCACTCATGGTTCTTCAGTTGGCGGGAAGCGTGTGCTATCATGTGCCCGTTCTGCATCATAACGCCACCCATGCCATGGTATGACGCATCCGTGTACACCTGGAATCCTTCCTTTCCCGATGGAAGGGCAAGGATGGGGGCCGTCGTAGGCCGACCCTTCAGCTCCTGGAAAGCCGCCTCGCACTGTGGCGTCCAAATGAATGCAGTATACTTCTTCGTCAGGGATGTGAGCGGGAGGGCTATCTGGGAAAACCCATATACGAACTTCCGGTAATAACCGACAAGTCCCAAGAAGGTCCGCACGTCGGTGGCCGTCTTCAGTGGTGTCCATTACCGTACTGCCTGGATCTTTGCTGGATCTACTGCTAGACCAGCTCCACTGATAATATGACCTAGGAAGGCCACCTCCTTCAGCCAAAACTAACACTTGATGAACTTCACATACATGGGGTGTTCCCTAAGCTTCTCCAATGTTAGTGCAAAATGACGTGCATGCTCCTCCCCCATCCTCGAATAGATCAGGATGTCGTCGATGAACACGATGACAAAGATGTCGATATATGGCTCGAACACCCGATTCATCAGGCTCATAAATGTTGATGGTGCATTCGTGAGCCCGAATGACATCACAGTGAACTCATATAGTCTGTATCGGCTGGTGAAAGACGTCTTCGGGATGTCCTCCTCCTAAATTCATAGCTGGTAATACCCTGAACTCAAATCCAGCTACGAGAAGTAGTGGGCTCCCTCTAGCTGGTCAAATAGCTCGTCTATCCTCTGCAAAGGGTACGTGTTCCGCACCATCATCCTGTTCAGGGCTCTATAATCAATGCAGAGTCTGAGCGACCCATCCTTCTTCTCCATGAATAACACTGGAGCTCCCCAAGGCGAGGAACTCGGTCTGACGAACCCATCTTCCACCTGCTCCTGCGGATGGCTCCGAAACACTGCTAGCTCCTTCGGGGCCATCCGATAAGGAGCTCTAGATACCGGCTTATCCCCTGGCACCAATTGGATCTAAAAATCCTTCTCACGTTGCGGTGGAAGCCCCGACAACTTCTCCGGGTATACGTCGGCAAAATCCGGTACTACTAGGAATCTAGCCACAGAATCCTTCGCCTTAATCGCCTCGAACAACACCTAGTATACCTCATCTCGCTGTAGGTGGGCCTTGACGGCCTTAACAGACTATAATAAGAGGCGATAGGGGGTATGATACCTTCGACTACCACTTCCATGTCCTTGTGCTTCAGAACAATCCTTCTCGTCGAGCAATCAATCCTTTCCTTGTTCCCGTGAAGCCAGTTCATGCCCAGGATCAGGTCAAAGTCTTTCATCTTCAAGAGCGTCGCCGGTGCTTGAAACAGCTTCCCTTCGATCTCTATGTTCATGTTGCACTTTGCATTCGTTAATATCTCCGATCCGTCTGGGAACTGCACCCTCCTGTGGATGCCCTCAAAGTGCTGGACTTGGTCCAGATCGTCCACGAATTCTTTCGAGATGAACGAGTGTGAGACACCCGTATCAAATAAAGTGTATGCGGGCTTGCTGCAGATGAGTACGATACTTGGGTGGTTTTTTTGTTTGTTTGGTTCAATGCTAAGGTAAAACTACAGTTTACTAAGTGCTAATGAACATCTATACTACTTTAAAAAGATTTATAGTGGTTAGAAAAATATGTTAACTATATGAGATCTACTTTGCATCCAGGCTGTTGAATATCCTCATCGCCGTCCAATTTACAAAACCCCTCACAACGTCTACTTTATTTTGAAATCTCAGTCTACTTTTTTTGAAATCTCACTCTACTTTATTTCAAATCCTTTCACATCCCAACACATCCCGATTCCTGTCGCCGTCTACATCATTTTTGCGCTCTTGCTCCCCTCTGTCTCCCGCGCGCTCTCCACCGGACACGCCTCTCTCTTCGCCGACGCCGACGCCACCAATTCTGACCACAAGGTATACCGCGATGGCATCTGACCACTGCGGGAACTCCATCGCTGAAGACCGCAGGCATGCCTCTTCTCGCTTCGAATCTTCTCGCTTGCACGGATTATCCGCTAAGTTGCTGCGCTCTTCCCTACTCTGCTTGCACGGCATGGCTCTTCCCTACTCTGCTTATCTCTTTCTCAGGAACTCATCTTCTTCCTTACAGGACCCATAACTCAGACCTCTTTCTTTCCTTTGCTAAGGACCTAAGATCTCTGCTTATCTCCACCGGACACGCGTCTCTCTTGCTTAGAGTTAATTTCTGCTTATCTCCACTGGACCGATCCCACACAGAGCAGCTCCACATCTATGGCCTCAAAAGCATGCTCGCGATTTCCTCTTTTCCTTCTCCCTCACACACGCTGCTACATCTCCGCCTCCTAGGGCATCACTACGATCAAACCAGCTCGATACAAGAGTTCGCTTCTTCAACTCCCTCCATCAGATCGACGGCTGACATTGACATTTTTGCAGGTATTTATATTGACTGAGCTCTTCATTTGATCTTCATCATTTGATCTTCATTTGTTCTTCATTTGCTTGCAGGTATTATCAGTTTACAGATCTTCTCCTGCCATCTTCAACTAATATTTGACAGCTAATTTACAGATCTTCCTTCTTCTCCTGCCATCTTCAACCAATGTAAGATTTAGGGACTATTTTCATTGATATGTCATTGTTAGTAGATTGTCATTACTGAGATATTTCTATTACAGTTATTTCTATTGTATTACATATCTTTTACTACTGATTCTATTTCTATCTACATACATTTCTATTAGTAGATTTAGGGGTTGTTTTAATTAGTATATGACATTGCTTTCCTAAACTAGAATGTTACTTTGATCATTTCGGTGATCAGTTATCTTGCTACTTTGATTATTTCAGTGATCAGATTTTGTTTATGCTCTAACTTTTCATCATTTTTTTCAAGATTCTCTAAATATGTCTTCATTTTCAAACCAGCTTTGTAGCTACTGATGTTATTGTTCTAGAAATGGCGGCATATGGTTGTATGGAGCAGTTGCAGCTTGAAACCGAGCTCTGTAGCTGCTAAATTAGTTTTCTTTCTGTAGCTTGGGGTTGTGCTCAACTCATGATTGTCTATTTAAATCTCATTTCTCCATTTATTATGTGGTGTAATTTTTGTATGATAATGGAATATCTGCCAATATCAGTGAGGGACGCATCGTCGTATTTCTTCATTCACCACACACAACTAATATTGTTAGAAATTCATCGTCTTTAACACTGGAGTTATTTTATTCTAGGAGCATTAGTGAGCTCCAGCAATGCATTTTTACTGTATGTAGGAGGAAATTAAAATCTCAGAATGTGTATGGATTGAACCTGGCATGCCAAATTTTTTATAAAGATAGTGACTTATATTCCTATTCTCTAACCTTAAGCAAATCTGGGTCCAACACCCTAAATGGAATAGTGAGTATTGACATCAGAGATTGTTCTAAAAATTCATTTACATGGCTAATGACAATGCCACCAAACCTGATATGACTCATATTCAGCAAGACATTAATGCACTTTCTCAAACTTTCCAACTCTAATTTCAATATTTAAAAAACTTTAGGTTACAACTATACTTGAGGTCTCATTGGCGAAGCAACTACAGCCTGATGCCATTAGATACTTTTCCCAATCATAATTAATCTCAGTTCTTAAATAATATGTCAACTCTTAAATAATGGTCGATGTGCACCTCTCTTTTCTTTCTACAAGTCAAACCAGATAATTACGAGCACACGTTTATGCATGGTTTTATTCAAGCTATCATTGTCGTTTCATGGAGTACTTGAAATATACACTAATGTAAAGTTATGAATTTCGGTTGTTTTTCGAACATGATGATACTATATATATTATGTAGTTTTCAAATTAATTTACTTTTTCTCCATTTTGAGTTGTTTTAATTATTTCATTGATTTTGAGTTGTTTTAATTATTCCATTGATTTTGGTAATATAATCTGTAGTTTATTCATAGGTTATTCTTACTTATAGGTGAAATTGATAACCAAAATATAACATTGTATTCTAGGTTATTCTTGCTATATACATTATCTATTAATGCAATGATGTTTATTAAGTTTCACCTTCACAAGCTCACATCGTATTCTATTAATGATGTTTATTCTATTTGCTCCATTATTTCTCCATTTATTTGCTTCTTATTTCATTGAAAGTTAACTTTCATAATGGTTTTGTTCTTAATAATTTGCTACTTTGACTCCTGAAACTGGCATCAACTCTGGAAAATAATCATTTGATGGTTTTTAGTTCTCCTCCTGTACCTTTATGATGTTTGCTCTATGCTAAGTACACTCTTTTCCATACTCTTACCCATTGTATTACTTTAGCCGACCGATAATTAGCGATGCCAACGAGAACAGAACAAGTTGCACGTACAGCAAGAAGGCGTGAACTACGTTATCTTCATGACATACACCGACGTGGACTTCAACAAATAGATGCAAATGTACAAAATTGATCTACTTCCGTCGGGTTGCCCCCTGGAACATATCGCCGAAGAGGAAGTCCACCGATATATCCATCAATTCAAGATAGGCGCGATGCTACATATGCCCGAAGAAGGGAACTAGCCCGATCTCAATGAACTACTGATACATCGTTTCAAGGTCAGCTAAAATCTGCCTTAACATTCATGTGGCCGCATCCTTTATATTCAGATGCAAACATTTACATCCTTACCAATTAGGCACACATGAAGCACATGACACACATGACGAGCCAACCAACCCAGCACTTAACAGGGAAGATTTAAACAACGTGATTGCAACCATGTATGCTAACACATTTATTCAACTGTCGTACGTATTGCCTACCATTGGAGCACCTTCAAGAACGCCAGGCTCAACTCCAATCATGGGGCGTCGTTAACGCCAGTTGCACCAAATAGTGAAGGTTTGCCATTATACTAACTACACTACTCAATCAACTTCTTTTATGCTTTCTAATTCCTCAGACTTCTATGATTTCACATGAAGTTCCGACCATGACTGAAGATGGACGTAGCGCTAATGCTGCCACCGGATTTCGGCATGCAACATCTCGTCGAAGAGGAAGGCCTCCGATATATGCATCAATTCAGGACCGACGCGAGGCAAATAACGCCAGAAGAAGGGAAATCCGCCAAAATCAACGTGTGGTGGAAAATGCGACCATGCCAAACTCAAACTCTATCAGCGTAACATCAACAAGGAATCATGTAACAAATGTTGCAAGTCTAACGTCCTCTATAATGGATCATCATGCATACTACACCTGCGAGACACAACTCTTACATAGTAATTATATCCCTATACTTATAGGTACTGTGATGACTCAATCATCAAGGACTCAGAAAAGCGCTCCTAATTACAAAAGAAACCGTTCTGCAATTCCGCCAGGTGCTACACCTCACTCAATTGAACTACACATTTTGACTACCATCACTTTCATATTACATACCGTCACAACCATCTTCATTATCTTATACAAATGTTCACAACTAATAGTTTCATTGAGAAGTCACGTCAATCAACGTCGTGCAACGCAAGCACATGATCAAACCCAACATCAACGGAGAAGCGCACTTCTTCAACAATATAGAACTGATGCGCTCTCTGCACAAATCCCCACGACATTTGAAATCCAAAATGTCAATACCGTAGCACCAACAATTAACCATGTTGTCAAAATGCCATCGACAGAACATCCATCACCTGTCTATGATATGTGCTAATGTCACAATGCTACTTACAACAGTATTCTTCAACCACTCATCTCTCTTTCTTACTAAACAGGCAATGATCCTACTCAAAGATCCACTGCTCATTTATGTGCAAAAAATTGTTACCCAGCACGTAATGTGCCTGCGGTTACGCTATCTCCCCCGACTGTTTGCCCACATTGCAAGGCTAAACTCTTCCATAAGGAAAATACTATTTTATGCTGCAAGGTAGGAAGGGTAAATCTTCCTGATATTCCGCCACCTCTTGCACTGCTAGAACTTTTCACATCGCAAACAACAGAAGCACTCAATTTTAGACAAAATAAACGCGCGTACAACCATGTTTTCTCCTTCACATTTATGGGAGTAACACTTGATGAAAGTATGCCAGCATTTAATCAGGGGATTTACTCTTTCAGAGCACATGGTTTAATCTATCATAGGATTGGCTCTCTCCTCCCAGCATACGGCACTCGACCGCATTTCTTACAATTATTCATTTATGACACTGAGCACGAGGTGTAATATAGGTTACATGAAAGTCCAGGACTGACAATCCAGACGATCGAGAAGATCTCCGCGATACTTGATGCTGTAAATCCTTTTGTACAAACTTTAAGGAAGCTTGCAAATTGCCCAAACATACAACAATATAGATTACTGATTAGAGAGAGACCATCTAATGACCGCCAATATTCGCTTCCAACTGCTTCACAAGTTGCAGCAATATTAGTCGGCGCAGATGACTTCTTGGAAGCAAATGATAGAGGCATTGTCGTTGAAACAACTACTGGTGCGCTCCTAACGCTAAAGGAATACTCTGACTTCTACGATCCTCTACAATATCCATTGCTCCTACCACACAGGTCATATGGCTGGATTGGCGACGAGACTATACCTCAAGCAAATCGAATAAGTTGTTGCGACTATTATTCATACTTACTACAGGTATTGCACAATTTGACGTTCCCCTATATGCCAAACAATTTATCATAATGTCTAATGATTTAGTCTTCTTACTGTCAGACCCGAGGAAATACACCTACCATGCTTCTTCTTGCAGGGCGTTTACTGCAACAGTACATCGTCGACATGTACATAAAAATAGAGACACAAAAACTTCGCTGGATTAGGTTGCACCAAAGCGATATTCACGCCGAGCAATATCAGGGCTTACAAGACTTCTAAAATAGTGGTTAAAATGATGCAGGCGCCTTCAGTTACATATACATAATAACTATTAGGCATCGTTCAAGTTTATGATTATGTTTTAAAAAAATACAAACATTGTCTCAATGCAGGTAACGTGGGCCGTAGAACAGTATTGCATTCTTTTTTTATTGGGTGTCCAAGAGATATGTACCAGCGTTACCAAGACGCCATGGCGGTTGTGCGTAATTTTGGAAAGCCAGATATCTTTCTAACAATGACATGCAATCCATCTTGGTCTGAGATTACCAATGAGCTTTTCCCTGGACAAACGCCTCAAGATCGCCCAGATTTGATATCTAAAATATTTCATGCAAGGCTAGAAAGTTTAAAAGAAGACATCTTCCATAAAGGCGTACTAGGTCGAGTTGTTGCCCATGTCCACGTCATCAAATTTCAAAAGCGGGGTCTTCCCCACGCACATATGTATTTTATGTTTAATGAACATGATAAGTTAACTTCTCCAGATGACTACGACAGCATCGTCAGAGCCGAGATACCGAATCAGTCCGAAGAACCAAAGTTCTACAATGCGGTGCTCAAGCATATAATACACGGACCATGTGGCCATTTAAGACAAAACGCGCAATGCATGAGCAATAATGTATGTAAAAAGGGCTTCCCAAAACAATTCTCTGAATGCACTACTCATGGCCTTGATTCTTACCCACTTTACCGTCGAAGGGATGATAACAGATCAATTCCACTTAGGGGAAATGTAGATTTGGTTGTTGATAATGGGTGGGTGGTTCCTTACAACCCCTGACTCCTGGTAAAGTAAGACTGTCACGTTAATGTAGAAATTTGCAGTAGCATTAAGAGTATCAAATATCTATATAAATATGTATATAAGGGCCCAGATTGGGTTGCCCTCGAGGTTCGTCCTGGTCCAAACTACGACGAGGTCAATAAATACCTAGACGGTCGTTGGATCTGCCCACCGGAGGCTTCATGGAAACTTTTTAAATTTCATATGTACCAAACTTATCCATCTGTAGTGCGATTACAAATACATCTCCCAAATCAGCATGAAGTTCGATTTCGAAATAATCAGTCTGTTTCTGTTGTTCTAGCTAATGAACGAAATTCACGAACAATGTTAACTGAGTTCTTCAGAATATACAGAGATGGACTGGAATATGTACAACATTTGTATGTGGACTTCGCAAAACACTACAGGTAGCTCACACAATCAAAAAAATGGATAAGAAGACAACGAAATCAAATTGTCGTCGGTTGACTTTACGCTGTATCACCAACTAAAGGAGCGCACTTCTATCTACGTCTTCTACTTAACCACATCCCAAAACCAACATCATTTGATTATCTTCGCACTATACAAGGGTTTCATTGCGCAACTTTCAAGGAAGCTACTGAGCGTTTGGGACTTCTTAAGGAAGACAACAACATCCGAGAATGCCTAGCGGAAGCAAGGAATTTCAAAATGCCTTCAGCACTGAGATGGTTATTCGCGACAATACTATTGTACTGTGTGCCCATAGGTGTTAGAACTATGTGGGACAAAAATTGCGCAGCTCTGTTCGAAGATTACGGAAGCTCAAGCACTTCAAATACTACATTTATAACTAACTGATTGTTGTGTGAGTTAAACAACATCTTCGAACAATATAATAAGAGAACAAAATATTTTGAGTTACCACGGCTCGGCGAGGGCTTCCAGTTCTCCGTGGACTTGCCAGGATTAATTGAGAATGACCTATCAATTCCAATATCAGCTGTGGATTTAAATTCGCCCGCACTACTAAACCATGGACAAGTAATGGCGTACAACACTATCACTACTTACATAAGGCAAGGAAATAGGGCAGTTTTTTTCATTGACGGACCAGGTGGAACAGGAAAAATGTTTCTTTATCGATGTATGCTCGCTACCCTCCGTAACGAGGGTCGTATTGTTATCGCAACCGCAACTTCCGGAATAGCTGCAAATTTTCTTCCGGGTGGAAACACCGCTCACTCTAAATTTAAAATTCTAATTAAATTAGACAATACGAAAATGTGCGGTTTTAGTAAACAATCTGACATGCGCAAATTGGTCGAGTTTGCTTCTGTAATAATTTGGGATTAAGTGCCTATGGCAAATAGGAAGACTTTTGAAATCCTTGATCGTACATTGCGTGATGTGTTAAAAATAGACAAACCATTTAGTGACAAGGTAATTATATTGGGAGGTGATTTTTGACATGTTATGCCTATTGTTGTTAATGGGTCTCAGAGTGAACTAATTCGGGCAAGCATCATCTAGTCTTATCTATGGCAAGACGTAAAGTTACTAAAATTATCAGATAATATGAGGGCTCGCGATGACATCCAATACGCCGAATTCTTACTTAGGGTTGGAGATGGTGAGGAGCACACGCTGTACAATGACATGATTCAGATTATTGATTCTATTTTTATGCCTTGGGAAGGCAATCATTCAATCGATAGATTGATAAACTTTGTTTTCCCAGATATGCAAGATTACGATGTCAATACTTTTGATGGTGAATATATGGAGGCAAGGGCCCTAATTACTCCGCTGAATGAAGACGTCGCCAAACTGAACGAAAAATGCCTCCATTTGTTCCCGGGGGATATTACAACTTATTACTCATTTGACTTAGTCTCCGATGACAACCACAATTTATACCTCCCAGAATTTTTAAACTCTATTGATCTTGGTAATCTCCTACTGCACAAGCTTGCAATAAAGCGTGGATGTCCAATTATGCTACTCCGAAATATAGATCCAAAAATTGGATTATGCAATGGCACAAGGATGCTGTGTCGTAGATTTGGGAGAAATGTCATCGAGGCTAATATATTGGTGGGACAATTCAAGGTACACAGAGTATTCATTCCACGCATACCGCTTAAGAGTACTGAAGATTACAAGATGCTGTTTGAATTGACGAGAAAGCAATTTTTGATCAGACTAAGCTTCACCTTAACAATTAACAAGTCTCAAGGATAGACAATTGGAAATGTTGGGATCTATCTTCCTAATCACGTATTCGGTCATGGCCAGCTTTACGTTGCACTATCAAGGGGTGTTTCAGCTCAATGCATAAGAATTTTAGTAAAGAATTACACAGTAGATGGTCATGTGGGCGTACACACAAATAACATTGTGTTTAAAGAAATATATGCTCGGATTGCATCAATGAATTCAAGCAATTCACTGTGATATTAGCCACCCTTCCACAACTCACTACAATTGTATGTTTACCAAACTACATTTTTATTGTATTACAGTTATTTCTATTGCATCACAAATAGAGTCTATCTATAAGCATTTCTATTACAGTATGCATTCCTTTGCACAGTGTTCACAACCAAATTTTTTGTTTTATTTCAATTACACATTTAAATTATGAACAAGTATTAATCATGTAGTTAAACTTTATGCGCTACTTCATTATAGAGGTGATTTTCACTTATAAATTATGATTTTCAGCACGACGGGATTTAATGTGCTATCTACGCACTTCATGTGGAAGAGATTTTCACATATAATTACTGTTATATATTTGGTTTTTTAATATAGTTATTGTCCTCTATGACTTCGCACACTATCGTGGTGCATGTCAAGACTTGAGATTTATTGGACATTATTGTTATTATATAAACATCAAATTATGCTAGACTATCTGCATGAACTGGGATTCAAATTAGTTATATGCATATATTGAATTAGTGCTCCCGTAACAATTTGTACTCAATTATCATGCTATTGCTTCATTCTTTTAGGATTGAATTTTGTTCTGTACCTTAATTCATTAAGTTGCATGATTATTTACGTCTTATATTTGATTTTTGGTGTGTTTATAATGATTTATGTTTTTTATTTGTTGTGTAAGGAACTTCAACTTTTAAATGGCTGGAAATAGCTATGATTTTTATTTGTTTTAATTTTCTTAAATAATTTGTTGTGTAGTCATAAGGAACTACAAGTCCAGGGAACAATGAAAGTAGCAGGTATGGGACAATTAGATTTTATGTTGTTATGGATGATTCATTGCAAAGTATAAATATTGTTATTTTTTTACTTTCTACTCCCCTATACTGAATCGAACCCAAATGGACTAAGGCTTCGTTTGGCGCGGTGGTGGCGGTCGTGAATGCGGTGGTCATGAACTGTCATTCGTGAACGCCCGACCTCACCTAAAAAATTTCACGCATTTTATGCACAAAATTAGTTTATTTTCTTGGTAGCGGTCATAACCTTTGTCATGCCAAACATACATTATATGATAATTGTGTTTTGGTCCAACCTCACCGGAGCAAATAAGCCGTGCCAAAAGAAGCCTAACTCTCTTTATTTTTTAAGGCATGATATTTATAAGTCCCTGAGATAGAGATAAAGTGGTTAGGGTGCACTTATTTTTGTGCCAACTTTCCATGTTCTTGATTTCAACTCTACATAATTTGTTTATGATAATTTCATTTAGGTACTACTGCAATCGCCCCTTTCTCCCCTCTCAATTTAACGTTGTTCTGCATAGGAAAGAATGACTGATGAAGAAGATAGAACAGATGTGTGCTAATCTATGATTGGTTTTTTAGTTCTCTTGGCCGTTTCTTAAGTTTTCAATAATTGTTCAGAAATCTGTAGAAATCAAAACACAATTAGTATTTATTTACTGGTCATTCGTGAATTACTTGGTTATGGATGTTGTATGGACTATATTTATATCTTGCATATGATGCGCCATTTCAGCACTGCTTATTAGCAAGCACGAAATGCGATACGACGGCAGTGCACCGGTCGCTCAAGTAATAAAATAGGGAGGAACTCCCCGAATATCGTTCTCAAAGGACCACAAGTTTAGTATGATTTGCTCAAACCGGAAATTAGTTAAAAGGATAACAAAGTAACAAATGGGGGTTGTGATTTGGGTTCCTACGCTATTGCAAAATGAAGAGAAATGCGGGTCGAAAAGCACCGCTTCGCAAGGTGTGGGTGAGTGCAGCGGCCGCGATGCCGCGCTTCGGTGAGCGGGTGGAGTGGCCACAGTGCGAGGATTTGTGAGGGTCGTATTCACCTCTTCGCTAACATCACCACTAGCAATCGCTAGGTGGCTTCACACACAAACAACCTAGGCTATCACAACAACAAAAAGGGCTATTCTTGCCACCACATCATCATTGCACAGGAAAACAAGCAAGAATACATAATATTAACCTAACAAGCGTTCATACAAAAACACAAGGAAAGTACAAGCATCAAGGGTTAGAGAGGACCACAAAGAAGATGTCACCGCGTCTTGGGTTCTCGGCCGGGATGAGAGGTTGTCGGGCTCTCTCCGGGCTCGGCCCTCAGATGGTGTGCTAACTCGAAGGAGGCTGTCACCGCTCCAACGATCTTCAGCGCTTATATGGTCTCCTCGGCGAGGAATGCTTGAGCTAGTGGCGGAGAAAGCTTGCAAATGCTCCCGGATGGAGGAATGATGAAGGAGATCGCCGGAGAAGGTCTCCTCTTATCTCCTACAGTGGAAGGGGTGAAAATGGCGGGTTTCCAGGCTTTTCCCGCGAGGGGGATCGAGCACTCCGTCTTCTCCTCGATGGCAACAGCAATTCCTGCTTTAAATACTAAACAGGCAGAATTTTGGTCACGCACGGTCGAACGCACGACCGTGCATTGCCCGTGCGTTAATTAAAGATAAATGTTGGCGTGAAGATGAAGCTGCGCCGCCCGTGCGATTTACTCACGCACGGGCAAATCCGCCCGTGCGTCAAAACGCACGGGTAATTTCAGAAACGGCTAAAACAAGGAGACACAGGAGACCGTGCGTTTTACTCACGCACGGGCGATTCTGCCCTTGCGTCAAAACGCACGAGTAAATTCAGATTGATCATTTTCTGCCCAGATCAGAGCACACGACCGCAACAACCCGTGTGTCAAGGAAAACGCACGACCGTGCATTTCACACAGTCATGAATTCTGGGAGAAAATTGGATACAAGATAATCCGGCCACCTGCATACAAGATAAAATAGTTGGGAATACACCTCCAGCACCAGATAAACATAGAGAAATGGAAGGGGAGCACCATGTGCTTACCCCCAATAACAAGGAGCGCAAATGCACAACGAAACGGGCCTAAGAGTGCACCTAGCAAGGAATAACCAATATGAATGAAAACATGCCTAAAGTGTAGTGCATAGACTAGATAATCGGCCCAGATGAGTCCATAAATGTGTATATAAATGAGACTCATCACACCCCCAGACTTAACCATTTGCACATCTCAGGCAAACAATTGGATGTTAGCGTGAGTTTGAGCGGTAGAGACCTATGCGAAGTCTCATGCGCACGTGCATAGAAATACATTAGAACAGAATTAAATTCAAGATTATATCTAACTATTTCTAGAACAGTAGTTCAAAATTTACTTTACTTGGATGGTGAATCCCGATGAATCTTTCAGTCGCGCAAAAGGGAAAATTGCGTGACTAATGAGTAGAGTATTACTCGAATCGAAGCTCGGGACAAACTCCTAAGAATTCCATCAAAGTCGGTGTCCATAGGCTTGCACGTTCGCACTCTCTCTACTGCATGAGACGACTCGTATCTAAAATCAATAGGACTTATGGGTTAGGATTGGGCTTAGGTTGAGTTAAGGCTAGGTAAGTAGAAGGACGATGGGAATCGCATTCAACACAATCTGAGCACTAAAAAAAAATTACAATCACCAATACAATATTTTCAAGAATTACACAACACCCCCAGACTTCAACTGAACCCTAGGTGCGTGCTAAGCCAAATATAAATTGAATTTGTCGAGAGAATATTATTTTTGCACAACTTTTTTTTTCTTTTCTTTTCTCTTTTCGACAAAATAACTTTTACATGCTCAATAAAACAGCTCCTTTAGCTAATTCAAATCTGCCATGCACAACAAAGATGACACCAAATGCGATCGAAAAAGAAATTTCTTTCAGCTCAATGGTTGGTGCGAAAATAGGTTCGGCCGTATGGCTTTGGTGAAATTTTAGTGGAGCTAAACAAGGAGGAAAGGTAGGCTCAAGTGGGCTTGCAACGGTGATTACGTAGGTAAGGATTTCAAAAGCACAAACGGATCAATAAATGGCCTAATCACATTTTATAACTGGTACTTTCAACGCAATCATTTGAAGAGTCGCATAGTGCAAGTTCTAGCCACCGAGAAAGGTTGTCCTTCCTTCCAACCCTAGTAATAAGCTACTACTAGTCTAGCTACACTCGACCTTATGCTACCGTTGGATTCACCGGATTCACCGCTAAAGTAAAATAAATTGCAGCTACTATAATAGAAATGATTAAATTATAACTCTGAATTTTATTCTAGTCTAATTGAATTTCTAGGCGTGACGGGAGCACTTGACTAGAGCACTACTCGAGTCAACATTTTTCTCTACTCCTCACTCATACGCTAACAATCCAATTCTTACGAGCGGGGAACCTCACAGCGATACCCAAAAAGCACGCGTGATCAAGTGCGCGTGAACTAGGTGCAAGTGTATGCAATATGTGCAACAAAATACAAATCCTAACTCAGCACACTCTAACATGTCATGCAAAGTGTGTGCACGTGCACCGATCACTCTCTCCCCCTGACTTGATAAAAACCAACTAGAATAAACAATTCAAAAATAAGTAGGAAAGGTGTAGAGTTGACCTATGCACATAGAAGAGCATGCCAGAAGTGCGGTATTTCCAACATTAAATTTTTCACTTTCCTCGTCCTCCACGCGAGAGCTTCCACCTATGATGTTAGCAAAAAGGCAATAACAAAACATTAAAGGAATTAAAAGGCAAACGGAACCAGGTGGTCCCCATGGGTTGTCTCCCAAGAAGCCCTTTTGTTTAACATCCTTAAAGGTGGACCAAATACCTGTATTAAGCATTGTTCACAGACAAATAGTTCTCACAAAGTTTTTAGGAATTTGCTCAGAATATCCCAGAAATACAACATATAACCATAGGCAAAGAGATAAAAATTAAGCAAGATTATACAAATCACGTATTCGAATACAACATAGAGACAAAAGAGAAAATCACCCTAACACATTTGACTCCGCTAGATACAATTTTTTACAGTCCTTCAAAACTGTGCCGCCCTCATAGATTTTTAAGCGATGACCATTCACCTTGAACGTCCCTTCTTTTTCTCCAGAAATTTCAATTGCGCCGAACGGAGAAACACTAGTCACAGTGAACGGGCCACTCCACCGTGACTTCAGCTTTCCAGGGAATAAGCGCAGACGAGAATTGTAGAGGAGAACACTATCTCCCGGATTGAATTATTTTGGCCTAATATGCCTATCATGCCACTGCTTTGTCTTTTCTTTATATATGAGAGAGTTCTCGTAGGCAAAATGTCGCAATTCTTCAAGTTCATTCAACTAAGAAAGACGTCGTTTCCCCGTTGCTGCGATGTCCATGTTTAGGAACTTGGTTGCCCACAAGGCTTTGTGTTCTAATTCCACTGGTAGGTGGCATGCCTTTCCAAAAACAAGCTGGAAGAGTGTCATTCCTAAAGGGGTTTTGAAGGCAGTACGGTAGGCCCACAAGGCATCATCCACTTTCGTCGCCCAATCCTTTCTGTTCGAGTGGATCGATTTTTCTATTATTCTTTTGAGTTCTCTATTCAAAACTTCCACTTGTCCACACGTTTGCGGGTGGTAAGCTAAAGAGTCTTTATGATGCATGCCAAATTTTTTTAGTAATTTCAAAAATAGTTGGTTGCAAAAATGACTACCACCATCACTTATGATTGTCCGCGGAGCTCCGAATCTAGAAAAGATATTTGTATGAATAAATTTCAAGACTATACGGGCATCATTAGCAGCAACAGCCTCCGCCTCCACCCACTTTGAAACGTAATCCACTGCCACTATTATATAATGTTTTCCGTGAGACATTGGGAATGGACCCATGAAATCGATTCCCCAAACGTCGAACGGTTCACAAACTAACATATTATTAAGAGGCATCTCCTCTTTCCGTGAAATGTTGCCAGTTATCTGGCATTCATTGCATTTTGAGACGTACGTGTGAGCATCCTTGAATAGTGTGGGCCAAAATAATCCACTTTGCAGCACCTTGTGTGCTGTCCTAACAGCTTCCACGTGTCCTCCAGCCTCCCTATCATGGCAATGATCAAGAACAGATCTGTACTCAGATTCTGGGACGCAACGTCTGATTATACCATCGCTACAAGTACGAAACAACAATGGATCTTCCCAGAAATAGTACTTTAAGTCCGAAAAAAGCTTGTTCCTCTGCTGAGGCGTAAGATTGGGCGAGAAAGTTTTACATGCAAGATAGTGTGCAATATCGGCGTACCATGGGGTTATTGACGGATGCGTAGTGATGGCGAATAGCTTCTAGTCTGGAAAATAATCAGTCATTTCCTCCTCTTTGTTGTTGGAAGCATCAGCCGTCACGTCGTTCTCCAGCCGCGATAAGTGATCTGCGATTAAATTCTCTACCCCCTTCTTATCTTTGATTTCCAAATCATACTCTTGCAGTAGTAGGATCCAGCGGATTAAACGCGGCTTGGCCTCCTTCTTGCTGAATAGGTACCTCAGTGCGGCATGATCTGTGTACACTATTACTTCGGAAAGCACCAAGTAGGAGTGAAATTTCTCGAAGGCGAAGATCACGGCTAGCATTTCTTTCTCAGTGGTGGTGTAGTTCGCTTGAGCGTTATTTAGAGTCCGACTGGCATATGCAATTGTGTGAAAGTGTTGGGATCATTGCTCACAATGTCTTAGATTTGGAGAAGTCCAGTCCTAAGTCAAAGATATATCTCAGAATGTACTTGATATACTCTCTAGAATCAATGTGCAGGAGATCAGGTCAGGCAAAATGCTCATGGAATCCATCCAAGTTCACAAGCGTCGAGACATCATACATCGCTCGACGCCTGTGACCCAGAAGTGTTGACTCAGGTCCATTGCTCAAATAGACAAGGTCGCCGCTGAAGTTCTGAGACCAAGTTAGGAAGGGCCGAGCCAAGTTATATCACTCGACGCCATGGAAAGAGAAGTGTCGACTAAACTTCAGTTAGCTCAGTGCAAACAAGAAGAATCGAGATATGAAGGATTAGTTAAGAAGCGTCGAGCCCCTGTATGTTGCTCGCCTTCTTCAGATAAAAAGCGTCGACTAAGTGATGATTGCTCAACGCCTAAGAAGGAGGAGTCGAGAGCTTCAGTCTAAGGAGTAAGCGTCGAGTGTCTACATATCGCTCGACGCCTAATGGAAAAAGCATCGACAGAGATGCTCAGTGCTCAACGCCTCTTCTATAAATACTCTGAACTGAGGAATATCTTCTATAGCTAGCCGAGCCTTTATTTCTTCAGAAGACATTGAAGATCGTTGAAGACTTAACGTCATGCTGACGTGGAGGAGCGTAACAGACGTTGCAGATGGCAGGCTATAAATAGAAGGCATGACCTATGGGTTAAGTTGTTAAGTTGATTGTTCCTATCTTTCAAAATCCATTATCGTCTCCATCACTTTGAGGGAAAGTCTGAGAAAGAATCTGAAGAAGTCATCTTCTCTTTCAGAACCAATCTGACTTGAAGATTTCATTCAGCAATCTGGTGCTGATACATCTTTCTGAAAGTAGAATATCAAGAAGGAAGAATCTATTTTCCTAAGAAGAAGAACAGCCATCGCAGCCTGTCGAATCAAGAAGATCATCTGCTGCTGCTGTTCTATTGAAGTTTTCTGTCTGATCATTCAGGCAGTTCAAGAAGACTCAACAATCAGAAGAATCTGAGTCTAAGTATTTGTTATTCCCTTAATAAATTCCTGTAGGATCTGAGTTGTCAAATCTGAGTGTAGGATCTGTCAAGGATCTGAGTTGTAAGATCAGGTTGATGCCGCACCACTTCCCCCACATGTGGATGACTTGGAGATGTTACAACACAAGGACTTTCGGCGCCCGGAAGTCAACATTATAACCTCCGCCCGCGTCGCGCAAAGGATGCCTAAAGCCTTTTTTATTATCTTGCTTTAGTTTTATATTTATTTCCGTCGTTTTAAAATTGTAATATTTTAATTCCGGCATGTTTCTTATTTTGGGTGTGCTAATAGACATTTTATGTGGTGTGCATTTAACCATCCGGGTTGATGAGATTTCATCTCAATTTTGGATGGTTGGATGGTGTTTGTAAACTCCTATTTAAAGGAGCCTTTTGATGAGAAATGGAGGATAGAATTTGAACCCTAAAAACTCCGCCCTTAGGAGGAATTTCGGCCAAGGCCTTCTCCAAGCCGCCGCCCCCCCTTGTCTCCCCTCTCTTCTCCACTTTCGGCCTCCCCCCTTCTTGGGTGTTTTCGGCGTGGTTTCTTGGTGCGACTCCAAGGAAGAAGGAAGGCAGCCCCTCGGTGTGACTCCGAAGGATCCATACGGTGCGACACCGGTGGAAAGCGTGGAGAGAGTGATTTTCCCACAGTTATCAAGTGTGCTTTCATTTTCTGGGTTGGGTAATCTTTAAAATCTCAAAGAGCTTCTTTCTTTAGTTTGTGGAGGAAGAACCATCGTGTTCTCCGCGATTTTGAATATCGGTCGTTGGTATTTTTTTCTGAACTTGAGATCGCGCTCCCGCGTTCTTCGTGTCCGGACCGCGTGGGTCTCGTTTGCTTGAACGGATCTTGGCCTATAGCCTTGGTTTTGTTCTCTAAAAGAGTAGCAATCTTTGTGTTGATTTGGGAACTATGTCGACTCTCTTTTGACCGCTGTTTTAGAGTCGATCGTTCTTCTTTTCTTTGTTTGATATTGTGATGCGAATGACAACATATGTGAGCGATAGAATGCTTGTGTAAGTGCGGTAGTTTATCGTGTGATCGAGGCGAGTTGGAGTGAAATCCGTGTAGATCTCCTTTAGGAGACGCCGCTGCATCAATTTGGTATCAGATCTAGGTTGTGTTGAGTTCTATCTCGGCACCATCCTATCCCTAGATTTGCCGGCGCGTTCGTTGTTCGGTCAAAAATCTGAAATTTTTCGGATTGGTCTTCATTTAGTAAAAAAAAAAAAAAAAATTCAAAACTTATCAAAAAAATCTGATTTTTTTTTCTGTAGCTTCCTGAGTTCATTTCCAGCAACTTTAAAACTACAAATCTTTCATTTTGCTCTCGTTAGGTCCGTCAAAAAAATTCATCTTCATTCTAGTTGTTTAAACTTGCATGTGCACGAGACTAGGCACGGAGTACACCGTAGAGTTACCGTCCACCTCTAGGATGGCAGCGAACGATCAAGTAGATCCTAACACGGAGGCTATAGAAGAGCTACGTGGTGAGATTACGGAGATTAGGACCATGTTAACCCAGATTCTGCTGAATCAAAGGGGAACACCACCCCCACCGGCTAATGATGAGTTGCCCAATCCGCAACAACGGGTTCATGATTCGTATTCGGATGAAGGCTATCCTCGAGCCCCTCCTCGTGGATGTCATCCGGATCGTGGCACTGACATCACTAGAGCCATTAAGATCGACGCCCCCACTTACGATGGTTTGGGAGACCCCCAAGTTTTCCTTACTTTGGTAGTGGATATTGAATGTTATTTTGAATGGCACCATCTTACGGATCCCTAAAAGGTCTAGGTCGCCAGGATGAAGCTAACGGGTCGAGCGAAAACGTATTGCCTGAATGAAGAACGTAGGCTAGGAGCCGGGCAGGGAGTCCCACCCATTGGATGGCCTGTGATGAAGAACTTACTCACTGACCAATACGTCCCCGTCTACCACCGAACCCAAATGTTCGATGAGCTAGCCACCCTTCGGCAAGGCTCAAACTCGGTGGCTGAGTATATGGGCGAGCTGAAAGACCGTATGGTGCGTTGTGATCTTCGAGAGATCCCTGAGGTTACGCTATCGCGATTTCGTAAGGGGCTCCACCCTGACATTCAGAGGAAGCTATTGAGATATGGCCACACAGATCTGAATATGACATTCAATGCCGCTCTTGACATTGAAAAGCATCTGGCTTCGAAGGCCCACTCTCGTTACTCCCGTACGAAGAGCTTGACCACATTTGGAGCATCTTCATCTACCACCCACGATAAAGGAAAACCTAAGACCGCCGAGTCTAGATCGGTAGTGATTACTGCGAGGAACTCTAGGAATCCCACGAGTGAGCGTATCCCCATAGGAAAGGTTAGCAAGGCTAACACCACATGTTATGCTTGCGGGGTTCAGGGTCACTACGCCTTTGAGTGTCCTACAAAAACCCGAGCCATAGCCCTGTTGGATGCGGAGACCGACCCCGCCGATCTGATTTATGAGGCTACTGAGGAGGATGACCCTGAGGGAGTCCCGAGTGATTTGGAGGACGAACGCTACCTAGGAGTGATGCGATGTATCTTGACCACCCCTCGTCCTTTAGATGATTGGAAGAGGACGAACATATTTTCCCTGATTTTTAGGAGTGGTTAGAAGTTATGTAAGCTGATTATCGATAGTGGAAGTTGTGTAAACGTCGTTTCTGAGAACGCCGTCACACGTATGACCTTGACCGCGGAGCCACACCGGACCCCGTATCAAGTAGCTTGGATTAACAAGATCACTGTTCCAGTTACCAAGCGATGTCTAGTTCCCCTCTCGATTAAATCATACACGGATGAGATATGGTGTGACGTATTACCGATGGATGCTTGCCACGTGTTATTAGGCCGCCCTTGGCTCTATGACCGTGATGTGACACATTATGGCCGGGCCAACTCCTATGAGTTTAAATTTAAGTGTAAGACCATTACTTTGAGCCCGACCGTTCCGAAGGAACCAGTTGCGTTACCTAAGGACACCATTGTTCCGGTTGAGAGGAAGACGTTGAGTCTAGTAGGCAGGACGGAGTTTGTGAGGGACGCATTTTTAGATGGAGTGATGTATGCGTTAGTTCTTATGAGTACGAAGACTGATTCGAGCACGTTAGATGGGTTTCCTAGAGAGTTGCGGGCCTTGCTAGATGAGTATAGGGATGTTTACCCCGACGAGCTTCCGTCGTCGTTACCCCCACTTAGGGATATACAACATGCTATTGATCTTATCCCTGGGTCATCCCTAACCAATCAGCCCCACTATAGACTCCCTCCCGATGCCCACAAGGAGTTACAAGTCCAGATAGAGGACTTGCTGAAGAAGGGTTTCATTCGGACTAGTTTGAGCCCATGCGCTGTTCCAGCCCTTCTTGCCCCCAAGAAGGATGGTTCGTGGAGGATGTGTGTTGATAGCCGTGCTATCAACAAAATCACCATCAAGTATAGATTTCCAATCCCACGGTTAGATGATCTCCTCGATGTCCTAGCGGGTGCCACCATCTTTTCCAAGCTAGATTTGCGGAGTGGTTACCACCAGATCAGGATCCGTGAGGGAGATGAGTGGAAGACAGCGTTTAAGTCCAAGGATGGACTGTATGAGTGGCTAGTGATGCCTTTTGGGTTATCCAACGCCCCAAGCACGTTCTCCAGGATGATGACTCATGTCTTCCAGCCTTATATGGGGAAGTTCGTGGTTGTCTACTTTGACGACATCCTTATCTATAGTACCACCCCCGCCGATCACATCTCACACCTGCGGATAGTTCTTTCCACCCTTCGGAAGGAAACTCTTTATCTGAACCTTAAGAAGTGCACTTTTCGAGTCTCTGAGGTAGAATTCTTAGGTTATATTGTTGGGTCCGGAGGTATACGAGTAGACCCCGGGAAGGTCCAGGTAATTAAGGGTTGGCCAGAGCCGACTAATATTCGAGAGGTGCGCAGTTTCCATGGGCTAGCTACATTTTATCGTCATTTTATACGAGACTTTAGTAGCATCATGATACCTATTACCGATTGTATGAAAAAGGGAGAGTTTGCGTGGTCGAAGTCTGCTACTTTTGCCTTCCGTAGGATCAAGCAACTCATGACCGAAGCACCGGTGTTACGTCTCCCTGACTTCACCAAGGTCTTTGAGGTTACTTGTGATGCGTCTGGGTTAGGGATAGGAGGAGTCCTAAGTCAAGAGGGCCACCCTATCAGTTATTTTAGTGAGAAGTTGGCAGGCGCAAAGCTCAATTATTCAAACTATGACCGAGAGTTCTACGCGATTGTGAGGTGTTTGCATCATTGGAGACACTATCTTCTGTCCAAGGAATTTGTGCTCCTTTCTGACCATGATGCTTTGAGATTCATAAACGGTAGTCATAAGATCAGCCCACGGCACGCGAAGTGGGTTGCATTCCTTCAAGAATACACGTTTAACATTAAACACCTTAAGGGTTCGGAGAATCGAGTCGTCGATGCGCTTAGCCGCCTGACCCTCTTTCTGTCTACCATGAAAGTGCATGTTATTGGGTTCGAGCGCATTAAGGATGAGTACGCCGCGTGTCCGGATTTCCAGAATTGTACCTATCCGCACAGGACAACTCCCCCACCACTATCTCGGCCTTCACTATTAGAGACGGTTACCTCTTTCGGCACGGGAAACTATGCATTCCGCAATCTTCCCTACGACTACACATTATTTGGGAGTTGCATGGTGGCGGGTTGAGTGGTCACTTCGGGCGTGACAAGACTATTGTGCTCGTGGAAGAGAAATTTTATTGGCCAAAACTTAAGGTCATGGTCGGACGTGTAGTGAGCAGTTGCCGAACGTGTCAAGTCTCCAAAGGTTCTAAGACCAATGTTGGCTTGTATACACCGTTACCTATTCCATCTAAACCTTGGGAAGACGTGAGCATGGATTTCGTTCTAGGCCTTCCCCCCACGTTTCACCGACACGACTCTATATTCGTTGTTGTAGATAGGTTCTCCAAGATGGCATACTTTATCCCTTGTAGCAAGACCAACGATGCATCTCATATTGCCAAGCTGTATTTTCAAAATGTCGTTAGCCATCGTGGGGTGCCTAACACTATTGTGTCGGATAGGGACGTGAAATTTACAAGTTATTTTTGGAAGACGTTATGGATCCTAATGGGCACTAAATTGCTATTCTCTGCCGCCTACCACCCACAAACGGATGGGCAAACAGAGGTGGTCAATAGAAGCTTGGGAAATCTTCTTAGGTGCCTTGTGGGTGACCATAAAGGCACATGGGACTTACTTCTTCCCCACGCTCAGTTGGCTTATAATAATTCCAAGAACCGATCCACGGGTATGTCTCCCAACGAGGTTGTTCACGGGTATAATGCTCCAGTGCCCCTTGACTTGGTCCCACTACCACCGTCGTATAAGGCCAGTCAATTTGCACAATCTTTTGCCCAACACATTCATGATCTACATGCACATATTCGGGCAACCTTGACCTCTCAATATGATGCCTATCAAACACATGCAAACCAAAATAGGAGAGCGTCAAATTTTAAAGTCGGCGACCAAGTTTTAGTCCGCTTAGTTCCCGAACGAATGCCATCTGGCACCGTTAAGAAATTAGCACCGAGGCGAGCCGACCCGTTCCGGATTTTGAAGAAAGTAGGAGAGAATGCTTTTGTTTTGGATTTGCCTTCTGATTGGGGTGTCTCACCCATTTTCAATGTTTCGGATTTGACGATGTTTGTTCCGCCTCCACAAGAGTTGTATTCTATGTCGTCTTCTCCTTCCACAAATGATTCTAATGGGTTGGGGAGTGGTAGGACGGATGATCTCTCTTCCATGCTTTCCACAGGTATACCGCCGGATGGTGAGTCACATCTTATTCCTAATGCTGACATGTTTCCAAGGTTTCCCAAAACCTTTTCTAACCCTGATAGGATATTGGACATGGAGCCCGTTACTACTACTGTTGGTGATACTCGCCGCTTCCTCATTCGATGGCGGGATCGTCCACCTTCCGATGACTCTTGGGTGCTTGAGTCCGAGCTTCAAAGACTAGATGCCGCTCTGCTCCACCGTTTCCTCTTGGACCACGCATCGGTGATACGTGAAGTTGAGGGGGGGAGGATTGATGCCGCACCACTTCCCCCACATGTGGATGACTTGGAGATGTTACAACACAAGGACTTTCGGCGCCCCGGAAGTCAACATTATAACCTCCGCCCGCGTCGCGCAAAGGATTCCTAAAGCCTTTTTTATTATCTTGCTTTAGTTTTATATTTATTTCCGTCGTTTTAAAATTGTAATATTTTAATTCCGGCATGTTTCTTATTTTGGGTGTGCTAATAGACATTTTATGTGGTGTGCATTTAACCATCCGGGTTGATGAGATTTCATCTCAATTTTGGATGGTTGGATGGTGTTTGTAAACTCCTATTTAAAGGAGCCTTTTGATGAGAAATGGAGGATAGAATTTGAACCCTAAAAACTCCCCCCTTAGGAGGAATTTTGGCCAAGGCCTTCTCCAAGCCGCCGCCCCCCTTGTCTCCCCTCTCTTCTCCACTTTCAGCCTCCCCCCTTCTTGGGTGTTTCCGGCGTGGTTTCTTGGTGCGACTCCAAGGAAGAAGGAAGGCAGCCCCTCGGTGTGACTCCGAAGGATCCATACGGTGCGACGCCGGTGGAAAGCGTGGAGAGAGTGATTCTCCCACAGTTATCAAGTGTGCTTTCATTTTCTGGGTTGGGTAATCTCTAAAATCTCAAAGAGCTTCTTTCTTTAGTTTGTGGAGGAAGAACCATCGTGTTCTCCGCGATTTTGAATATCGGTCATTGTTATTTTTTTCTGAACTTGAGATCGCTCTCCCGCGTTCTTCGTGTCCGGACCGTGTGGGTCTCGTTTGCTTGAACGGATCTTGGCCTATAGCCTTGGTTTTGTTCTCTAAAAGAGTAGCAATCTTTGTGTTGATTTGGGAACTATGTCGACTCTCTTTTGACCGCTGTTTTAGAGTCGATCATTCTTCTTTTCTTTGTTTGATATTGTGATGCGAATGGCAACATATGTGAGCGATAGAATGCTTGTGTAAGTGCGGTAGTTTATCGTGTGATCGAGGCGAGTTAGAGTGAAATCCGTGTAGATCTCCTTTAGGAGACGCCGCTGCATCACAGGTGTGATCTGAGTTGTAGGATTCAGGGGTGAATCTGAGCTGTAGGCCTAGTTATAAAGGCTGAGGTAGGAACTGTGAGATCTGAGTTTGTAAGATCTGTGAGATCTGAGACTGTAAGATCTGTTGTGATCTGAGCTGTAAGACCTGTTTGTGGTCTGAGATCTGGAGGAGCTATAAACCCTATCTAGCACACTGCTAGAAGGGGAGAAGGGGGAAAGTGGATTACCCAAGATAAGAGGAACCACTATAAAAATCTGTGTCTTTTCTGTGTGTGTTCTTATTCTTGAAAGCTCTGATCAGTTTTATTTTGGTTATAATCAAGAACTGCAATAGTTTTTAAAATAACCTATTCACCCCCCCTCTAGGTGATCAGCTACCCTTAATTAAAGTCTTTCAAGTGGTATCAGAGGAAGGTTGTTCAAGAAAGGGTAGATTTCTAAAGTCGTGATGGCTAATACAGAAGGAAGCAAAGAATTCACATCTATGAAGCTTCCAATTTGCAGAAAAGAAAATTTTGGGATTTGGAAAGAAAGGGTCAGACTTTTCATGGAAGCATCTGATCCTAGGATTTACATAACTGTTCTAGAGGGACCTTTTGTTCCTATGAAAGTTTCATTTACAGATGGAAGTATAAAGACTCCTAAAACCTATTCAGAGATGACCAAAGATGAAGTGATTCTGGCCCCCATGGATAAGAGAGCCCAGAACATCATTGTTAGTGCTATTGAGGATTCAACTTTCCAAAACTTAGTCCATTGCAAAACTGCCAAAGAAATGTGGGAATCTCTCATTGTCTATATGGAAGGGACTGAAGAAATCAGAGATGACAGGAAGTCACTTCTAAATCAGCAATATGAAGCCTTCAGACAAGACAAGAAAGATTCAATAGCAGTCTGCTATGAAAAATTCTTCAAAATTGTAAATGGTCTAAAAACTTATGAAAGAACTTTCACAGATTATGAGCTGAATGATAAATTCTTAAGATCACTGAACAAAGAATGGGATATCAAGATCTGTGCAATCAGAGAAATGGGAAATCTGGGAAACATTCAGCCACAGAATTTATATGGGAAACTATTGTCCCATGAACTTCATCTGAATACCAGAAAAGCTGAGGAAGGACACAGTAGGGAAAATCCTATTACTCTGAAAGCAGAAAGCTCCAAGAAAAGCAAAGAAAGAATGTCATTATCCCTCAGGATTCCATCTGAATCAGAAGAATCAGAAACCATTAGTTCTAATTCTGAAATATCAGATGGTGAATTGGCACTCTTTACCAAACAGCTAAAACGAATGTTGAGAAGAAAACAACACTGGAAAACTAGACCCTCTCAGTTATCTAGATCTAAGAAGCACTCAAATTCATCAGAGGGATTCAAACAAGACTCCAAGAAGGACAAGTACAACTCTAAACACAATAAAATTAATTCAGAAGAAATTGTGTGTTTTGGTTGAAGGAAATCAGGACACATGATTGTTGATCGTCCTTCAAAGAGAAAGAACAACAAGAAACCTGATGAAAGAAGGCACACATCTGAAAAGAGACATGAGAAGAGTCTAATAGCCAAGAAGGGCAAAGTCACTCTTAGTGATAGTGAATCTCAGTCATCAGACTCAGATAGTGAGGAGGCACTCATAGCTCTAATGGCTGCCAATGAAAATGAAGACAGTCTAAATCATAGATCTATGATAAGAGCCCCACTATCAAGAACTGATAGTGAAGAGAATGAGGAAGAAAATGCAGGACTCATGTCATTGAGTGATCAAGAAGATCAGGAGACAACTACTTATATAAAGGTACTTGATAAAACCCCTCTATCTGATTCTGATTCTGAACCTGAAATAGATTCATTTTCTTCTGATGAAAATGATTCACAATCTAAACTTCATGTAGATGAAATTATTGAGAAATATCAATTACTTCTTAAAGCACTTAAGAAGAGCAAAAGGCATAATAAAAGATTACAAAAAGAAATATCTGATTTAAAGTAAACTGATTCTCAAATCTCTGAGACAGCTGAGAGGCTGAATCAGACAAGCAAAGAACTTAACAAACTAAAAGTCATGTCTATTATTCACATACAAACTTTATGCACTAAGGAGAAGTTAATAAAATAACTTGAAGCAAAACTCCTAGCAGAAAGAAAACTTGTAACAAAGTTCTCAAAACCACAAACTATTCTTCCTATAATAGACACATTTTCTGCACAAAATACAGATATGGCATAGGATATGATAGGAATGCAGATAATAACCCTAAAAGTAATGACAAGGCACCTATGCAACCTTTAAAATTCAACAAAGTCATGTCTATCACAAATAAGCATGATCAAAAAGGTGTGCATAAGTTTTATAAGGGTGAATGTTCTAATAACAAAGATGTTTCAATTCAACCAAGTAACAATAATGCCAAATCACTATGCAAAGAAAAAGTATTAACTCATCATGACTCCTTTATATTTAAAGCAAACACAAAATCCAAATGAAAGGAACTATGACCTGAAGTAAAAACCACTGCTGTTAAGAAAACAGAACCAGTAAAAGTTACTAAAACAACCTACATAGCTCCTTTGAAAAAGGAAATTAAGCAAAAATATGAGTCAATATAAAGAAGTAAGAAGACCTCCAAGGAGATATAACAGATATGAATGCTGGTGCTGTGGAAGGGTTGGACATTTTGCTCTTGACTGTTGGTTCAATCCAACTGTTCCAAGATTCAACTCTGGGAGACCAGTACTCAGACCTATGGCAACTCTCACAGCACCAAGGATTATTCAACAACTGAATGTTCCAGCTCATACTAACAAGGTTCTAGGACCCAACTTGGTGTGGGCTCCTAAGAAAAGGTAATTTCTTTTTTTAGGGTTGTCCAAAGACCAATCAACTTCCTATCTGGTACTTGGAAAGTGTGTGCTCTATGCACATGACAGGAACAAAAAGTCTGCTGAATGATTACACTCCTGTGAGGAATGGACCAAAGGTTATCTTTAGAGGGTCTGAAAAAGGTAAAACTAAAGGTTATGGTAATATCACAAATGGAATTGTCACCATCACCAAAGTTGCTCATGTTGATGGATTGCAACACAATCTCATCAACATAAGTCAATTGTGTGATATTGGGTATGACATTTCATTTCATAAGGATGAGTGCCTGATTAAGAAAGAGAATGAGATAATTCTCTCAGGCACTAGGAGTGGCAACATTTACTGTCTAAACTTTATATGTTCAGATCAAGTTAATTCCATATGCTTAGTAGCAGAAAATAAAGTTTCTAGTAGTGTTCTATGGCATAAAAGGTTAGCTCACATAAACTATAAGACTATAAATAAACTTATTTCAAAAGATCTAGTGAGAGCTGGGCCTAAGTGGAAGTGTATGCAGGAGGGTCCTTGCCATGCTTGTCAATTGGGTAAGCGGACCATGTCTTCCTTCAAACCAATTGGTGAGAAGGATTCCATTAGATGTATATACCTACTTCACATGGATCTATTTGGACCAATGTCAATCCATAGTTTAGGAGGAAAGTCATACACCTTTGTAATAGTTGATGATTATTCCAGATACACTTGGGTATTCTTCCTTAAACATAAGTCAGACACTTTAGAAATATTTACCAGTTTTGTTAGGCAAATCACCAATGAAATAGGAAATTCTGTAGCCAAAATTAGAAGTGATCATGAGACTGAATTTCAGTCAGGTGCAATGACCAAATTCTGTGAGAATCTAGGCATTTCTCAAGAGTTCTCATCTCCTAGAACTCCCCAACAAAATGGGGTTGCTAAGAGAAGAAATAGAACCCTTATTGAAGCTAGCAGGAGTATGTTGAGTGATTCTTCTCTTCCTGAGTACTTCTGGGCTGAAGCTGTAAACACAGCATGCCATGTGCAGAGTAGGGCTCTTATAAACAAAAGACTGGATAAGATCCCATATGAGTTATTGAAAGGTAGAAAACCCACTTTAGCCTATTTTAAAATATTTGGTAGTAAATGCTTTGTATTAAATAATGGAAAGCACCATCTCACTAAATTTGCTGAAAAAGCACATGAGGCAATTTTTGTTGGGTATAGCTCTCAAAGTAGAGCCTATAGAATTTTCAACAAAAAGTCTAATAGGATAGAAGAATTTATACATGTTGTATTTGATGAAACCAGCCTTATTTATAAGGATCTGGGAAGTTTATCTAGTTGTGCAGGTTCTACACAGAAATTGAAGGAGATGAATATCAATGAACAGCACAACGAGGATAATGGAGAATCTAATGAGACTATAATTGTAACGAGAGAGGATGAATCTCTAGCAGAAGACAATTATGAAGAACCTATTGCTGTTAAAGAACCACCTCATCCAGAACCTCTAGAAGAACCTACTCAAACAGATGCACCAGAATCACAAAGGGAAAATGAAAGGTGGAGGAATGCAACCAAACATCTGAAGGATCAACCAAAAGAACAGATCATAGGAAATCCAAATGATGGTGTGCAAACCAGAAGAGGAAACTCAATACATGAGGCTTTGCATCACAACTTTCTATCCAAAATAGAACCTAAGAGGTTTGATGAAGCCAATAAGGACACTTCATGGATATCGGCTATGCAAGAAGAGCTAAATCAATTTGAAAGGTGAAAAGTCTGGATATTGGTTCCAAGACCAGAAAAACACAAAGTCATAAGGACCAAATGGGTATTCAGGAATAAGCTGGATGAAAATGGTGTGATCATCAAAAACAAAGCTAGGTTGGTTGCCCAAGGATATAGACAGGAGGAAGGCATAGATTTTGATCAAGTGTTTGCTCCTGTATCAAGATTGGAGGCAATCAGATTATTCCTGGCTTTTGCAGCACACACTGGATTTATAGTCTATCAAATGGATGTAAAGTCAGCATTCCTTAATGGAACATATTGGAGGAAGTATATGTTGAACAACCCCTAGGTTTTATTGACTCTACTCATCCAAATCATGTTTATCTATTATTAAAAGCATTGTATGGTCTGAAATAGGCACCTAGAGCCTGTTATGAGACATTATCTAGATTTCTTATTGAGAACAAATTCTCAAGAGGAAAGATAGACAAGACATTGTTTCTTAGGATAGTTAAAGGTCACATTATTTTAGTACAAATATATGTAGATGATATAATATTTGGCTCTACTGATAATAACCTTTGCAAAAGGTTTGCAAACCTTATGCAAGGGAAATTTGAAATGAGCAGCATGAGTGAGCTTAAATACTTTTTAGGTCTCCAAGTGAAACAGTTTGATGAAGGAATCTTGTACAGAGGCATCAAATATGAGATTATCAGACCAAGTACACAAGTACACAAAAGAGATTATCAAGAAGTTTGGAATGGAAAATTCCACTATCATGAAAACACCAATGACAGCAAATATGTCACTGGACAAGGATGAAAAAGGGAAACCCATTGATGAAATCTTGTACAGAGGCATCATTGGTTCATTGCTCTACCTAACTGCTAGCAGGCCAGACATTATGTTCTCAACATGTGTGTGTGCTAGATATCAAGTGAACCCTAAAGAATCTCACTACACTACTGTAGAAAGAATCCTGAGATATCTAAAGGGCACTCTTAATCTTGGCCTTTGGTATCCTAGAAGCAATGACTTTGAACTAATTGTCTTTTCAGATGCTGATTTGCAGGATATAAAGAGGACAGAAAAAGTACATCAGGTACATGCCAATTTCTTGGCAAAAGATTAATATTTTGGAGTAGCAGGAAACAGACCAATGTGGCTATTTCTACAGCAGAATCTGAGTACATCTCAGTTGGAAACTGTTGTGCTCGGCTACTATGGATTCAACACCAACTCCAAGACTATAAAGTTCAGCTAAGTAAATCTCCTCTATTTTGTGATTCAACTAGTGCTATTGCTATAGCTAATAATTGTCACAACCCGTATTTTCCCGACATAAATTATAATATCAGAGTAAAGGGGGAAAACACGCATCGTGATGCCACGTCCAGTAGGGGACAACTACGGACGCTCAGGCGAGCAATCAAACGAACTTTTTCACGAGAAAAGATGTGAATTAATAAAAGAATTATCTTTTAAGATTGTTTTTGTTACATTAGGAAGCCGTGTCCCCCGGCCCTGCGGTTTACCTAGCCGCACCTTATAAAAGACAAGCATTCGCAACGGAAGAAAATAAGTTCACTTTATCCCCTAACGGCGCTGAAGACTAGAGACGTCTCTAGGGCGATCGTCGGTCTAAATTTAGTATATAATAAGGAGTTATTAGTTTTATTTAAGTTTACGATTTGCAAATATGTGATACTTAATAGTAGATGCAACAAACAGTTAAAAGATCAACTATTTATAATGCTAAAAGAAACTGCTATAATATACATCAAAATAAGCTTTTCCCAGAGGGTATAATCACAAAATAACTAAGTAGCAGTAAAGGAAGTTAGCAGCAACATCAGCAAGTAACTAAGCAAAACCCACACGGGCGTCAACAACTGACACGAACCCGCAGGGATAACAGTCCACACTCCAGAAGGAAACTACAACAAAAGAAACTGAATCCTTACCCACTGGAGGGGGAAGGCCTCGACGACGATCAGAGCGACCCTGCTCAACTCTGGCGGCAGCTACCAACCTGAACCTGAGGCATCCATAAGAAAAGAATGCCTCAGCCCAAAGGGTGCAAGAAAACAGCATGGGTGTAAGAAAAGATAAGGCAGGGTAACAAGTAGCGTACACAGACTGAAACGAGCATATAGTACATATATATATACACATACATTCATATATATAACTATATATATATATGCTTATATAAGGGTTCAGTAATAGAAGTTTAAGAAGATCCCGCATATAACCAGCCCGAGAAGCGAGAACATGACTAAACTTGGCATATAATGCAAACACGGACAGGTGGTGGCGGACCCAAAACAATGTCACTATCCACTCACATAAAGGGGACAGTCACCCCAACTAAATAAAGGCGCCGTGGTGGTGGTCTCATCGCCCCACCAACCACTATTAACATAACTATGATGGAGGACCCCATTGTTCCCTATACCCATCATTCCAGTGCAAACAAGTCCATCAATATATATCCAAGTAAATGTGCAGGATTAGCCAAGTAAACATGTTCAGGAACAAAATCAACCAGAATAAACCATCTAGGATCAGCCCGGGATCGGAACAAAGCTAAGCATATAGCAGCTAGCATATAAAAGAGGGATAGAATGATTCACCCAACCATAGCAGCTAGCATATAATAAAACAGGGCCAATTAAGTGTGCCAAGGAGTTAGCAAATAGAACTACCATAATATTGACCATTTCTAGCTACTTGTAATCGAAGCGCGCAGAATTAATTTGCAAGTAATGAAACCCATCAAGAGTGGTGCAAGGCAGCCCAAAAGAAAAGAACATAGCATCAGCCCTTGCTTAGACAAGGATAAGGTGCAGCCCCCCAGGATGAAAAGCAAATGATTTTCGATAGCTCCAGATGCAGCCGCCCCAAAACAATCCAACTGGAGCTAAGTGCAGCTGCCCCAAAGAGGGCAAATTGTATAACATAAAGCAGCAGCCCCTCTTTTTAAGAGAAACAAGGAAAGGAGCCGCCAAACAAAAGCACACCAGCACCCCCAATTCAACATGGAAAGGAGCCCCCCAAATAAAAGGTTTTAAAAACTCCCAACTGATAATTGCATAGCAGCCTAAATGAAATTAATACTCCCAACTGGTTTAAAACATAACAGCACCCCCAATTGAAATGGTAGGTCCAGCCCGAGCACAACCCTAACAGCAGGGGTAAAGTAAAACCCCACAAATAAACTAAAACCATATATTCAACAGTACAGGTATGGTAGCAAGGATAGCATAGCAAGTATAGCATAAAACCCCCAATTAACAAGTCCAACAAAACTCAAGCATAGCAGCAGGTTTACGGCAGTAGGAAGGAAACAAAAAGAAAACCCCAAATTAACAGGTATATGGCAGCAGGGGGGGGGAGAAAACCCCAATTTTTACGATACCAACAGAGCTCAAGCATAGCAGCACATATATGACAGCAGGGGGAAAGAAGAAAACCCCAAATTTACTTCAATATAGCCCACAATAGCAGCTCCCATAAGTTAAACAGAAGGAGAAAGCTGGGTAAGAAGGCAGTAGAAGAAGGAGAAGGGGGAGATTGAAGAACTTTTCTTGCCTTGATTCACCCGACGACCCGCCGGTGCGCGGCAAGCTTGACGAGGCCGAAAGACAACCAAGCCCCGACGACAAGAACAAGGTCCGGCAACCTCCAAGACTCCTCTGGAGGCCAGCACCTCCGGCACCCGGCGACTCCGGAGGAAGCCCTAGGTCGCCCTTACCTCACTCTCGGAAAAGCTTGAGACATCGGGGGAGGGGAAAGGAGAACAAATGAAAACCTCCAGAACTCATATCGCATATATTTATATATATATATATATATCAATACCAATGTATACTAAATTTTATACATATTTGTATATTACATATGAGTACGAGTATAAACCCTTATATATATAACCTTCACCTATATATTAATATATACATATACATATATATATATAAAAGCCTTATGCATGCTAAATTTTACCCAAATTTATGATTATTGTATATGTGTATGTATGTATGTATAAATCTTTGTATATCCCCCTTGGACATGCAATTATATAATGTATACGTGTATATATATACCTTCATGCAAACCTCATTACATATACGTACACATAATTATGCATATACCTAGCTACATGAACACATGATTGAATGGGTTTGCCTATACAAGTATAAGTCTACCTATATGCAAACTTAAATATGTATGTTTGCATACACCTGCCCGTATGAACCTTATACACGTGCATATAAATATAAGTCTGCATATCTGACTCACCATAGAATTAAATCGCGGGACGACGACGACGACGCTGCCGAAACGGTAACGCCCTCCGCACTAACGCCACGGAACGACAACTTTCATATTTAAACTATCGATGATACCATAGCCCTACTTAGAAGACTATAAGGAAATTCTGGGGCGTTACAATCACCCCTCCTAACAAAAAGTTTCGCCCCGAAACTTTGCAACAACAATATCAAACAAGGAAAAGCGCAAGAGGCGAAGACTCACCGGGGAAACTAGCCGAAAAGATGAGGATAGGACTCCTTCACCAAAGGGATAGACTTTCTTCGCAACTCCCGCACTTGCTTCCAAAATACAAACAAGCTGGTCTACATAGGACAGACTTGGTTGCAACACTGGCACAGAATCTAGAACAAGGCGAGAGCACTCCAGGGCAAGGAACTAGGCCAGGAAAAAGCCACACTGCAACCACGCTTCTATCTGAGTGCGCAACTCTCGCAACACACGCGGGGCCAAAGGGTACGGTGCCTTAGCAATAGGACAAGTACCCGGCTCAAGGTCAGAAACATACTCCTCAACTCTGACAGGTAGAAAACCAGGGAGACTAACGACGAAGACATCAGCGAGACCTCGCACCACAGGGAAGTAAATCCTCGATACACAACAAACTACTACCGGTTTCTAACATAGAAACAAGGTAAGCAATGCCATAGAAAACTAAAGGCTCCTGGCACACACCGCAGAAATAATGGGGGAAAACATAATAACAAATGGTTTTAACCATAACTCAAGACGAGAGAATCAGGGAACACCGGATTCAGCAATTAATCAATATATCAATATTCAACTTACAACAAGGTCAAAGATTTCAGAAAGACGACACCATGCAAGGCTTGGTGTCGGAATAAGACGAAGGTAAACTTAACACACAAGGACAAACACCAGAGCCACACTCAAAGGTCAAAAGAAAACACTTGGTGAGTCTTAACTTGACTCCCAACGAACTTCTCGTAACAGTACGATGAATAAGGTACGACAAGACACCACAAATGAACACTGGCCAATTACAAGGCAACTCAAAAATAGAGCATAGCTTAGTTTGACGGTCAAGGAAGGTCTCATGATCAACACAGGGAGATGAACTAAACATTCGCTATAAGAGAGCAAAGCTGCCGGTCACTGGAGCAGGTAAAGGACCCAAAATCGAAATTCGTCCACTTATCCTCCAAATTAAACAATTGCTAGCCCCGCTAGGTCACCGAGAACTAGGAGAAATCTCCAGGAAATTTAGCCCACCGCAATAAACAACTTAGCCAACCAAAGTAAGAAATGCAGGATCTGGAAATTTGCCGAGCAAGACCACTTGTGCTTAACTAAATTAAATAAGCCCAGCAGAAAACAATTAGCCGACAAGCTCAACCTTCCCCACGAAAACGGAATCTCTAACGTTTGCACCTTAAGTATAAAGCCATGTAATAATATTTGTTCACTTATCTAGAGAGCGAAGCGGCAAATGGTTTGAAGCAGTTATAAAGCTCGAAACTGAAATAAATCTACATAACCTCCGAGTTTAACGATTTACAACTTTGCCAAAAAGAAAATTCGGGAAGAACAAAAGAGATTCCTAGGAAATTTAGCACCTAACTCTCAAGCCCGTCAGGAATTAGGAAACAAACGTTCCGGGGAATCCAAGACCTAATGCTTCCCAACCCCACTAGAGATTACAAAATAGATTTCCAGAAAGATTAGCCCGCCCAACCACCAAAACCTTTAGCTAGAGAAAAGCGCAAAGTTTGCATCCATCCCAATCTTCTGCTACCAAAATAAGCAAGATTAGCCAAGCGCAAAGGCAGAACTAACCAAGTGATCCAACCATATAACCATCCGGAGCTAGCTAAACACAAACCCAGAGCATGGCCAAGATGACCCAAAATAGGACGATAGCTGAAACTAGGACCACTGCTAGCACACCCCACAATAGATGTTAACAAAAATTTGAAGAAAACTACTAGCATAAACCACATAACTATCAACGGAAACTTGGAGGAAGCTGCTAACATGATCCAACATAAATGTTAACAGGTAGTTGGGGAGTCCTTCTGGCAAGATTTAGCATAAAGCAGCCTAATGTTTCAGCATATTAGGCACACCAACAAATTTCAGATAAGGAAATTTCTAACGAAATTTCCTAATTAGACTTCACGATCCCCATGCCCGAACAACCCATCAAATTTGAAAAAACTCCTTTGAGCCGAAAGTATCAAGTCAAATTCGATAAATAGATTTCTATATATATCCTGGAACTAAGCCTAAAAAAAAACTGAGAGTTCACAACTTTGAAAGCTTCGCCGAATTTCTGTTTCCACAAACATAAGTGCTGAACAGACTGAAGATTTTTGGGAAATAGGAGAATGAGAGAAATCAAAATAAAATTGAAATAATCAGGTTTTACCGCACCTGGAATAGCTATATCTAAGATAATATGAATCTAGTTATGCTGCCATTAAGGGAAGCCTAAACCAGAAATAGAAATTCTAATTTTGGATACACCCAAAAAAAACCCCCATAGCAAAACAACAATTACCCAATCAGATCGCACACATAGCAGCCCCAAAACAGCATACTAACAGGAGTCAGCACAGCAGCCCGACTAACGACATACGTGCACGGGTTTCACTTGGGAATGTTGATGTGCTTGATGAGAAGCTTTTCGGAAAAAGAGACTTTCATACACTGGTTGTATTATGAGGCTATAAGTAAGGAATCTTGATATTATTTTCCTTCACAACAACGGTTTCCTACACATCTGAACATAGAGATCTAGAAAAAGATTTTACCAACACGCAATAGATCCAGGAAATTCTAGCATAAGAACCATGAATTTATTAGCATATAACCAAACAAGAACCGAGCATCAAAGGGGGCTGCTCACCCCGCAATCGCAAGCAATATCAGTTGAGCAGAAGAAAAGAGGAGAGGGGGAAAAAGAGGAGAAGAGTTTCCTTGCCTCGCTGAAAACCCTAACCCGGCGACGAAGAACATGCCGCAAGCAAAATCGAAACGAAACAGACACTGCCATCAAACTCCGCCAAGGCCTGGGCACAGACCACTAACCTAACTGAGGAAGTCTGACGCGGGAAGCCAACCACGCTCCTGGGCTGGCCATCATCCATCAGGAAATCCAGATGCTTATCCCTGCACTGGATCACGGCGTCATAACGGGCTAGCCAATCCATGCCCAAGATCACGTCAAAATCCTCCAAGTCGATCACCTTCAGATCTGCATGCCCCAAAAATCCACCAACACAATCGGACATTGTCTCACGCACAGATCTGACACCACTGACTCTCCGGACCGGTACTTGACACAAAAAGGATTACCAACTCGCTCCAAAGCCCAGCGATGCCGATCAACAAACCTCTTGACCACGAAAGAGTGAGTGGCACCAGAGTCAAAAAGAACATGCGCCGAACAATCTCGAACCTTAAACTCGCCTAACAAATCATTATAGTCAAACGACATAACAAAGATAGAACGCTGCTATAGCGACTAAATTACCACAGAAAGATTGGACTACAACGAAAACGAGGAAGAACCTGATACAAACTGCCTGTTAAGATTGAACTCAAACCTCTAGGAAGGGAAGACATACAAATACTTGCTTTTGCTACTGCTTTTTCTCTGGGAAAAGTAAATACATAATATCACGCTATACTCAGGATGATGTGCCATCCTTTAGCTCTCGTGCACCTCTCCCGTATGCATATAAACTTAAAATCTTACTTTTTTTAAAACCATGCGTGTACATGTGTCATCGTGTAGATCTCTGGCTTGGCACGTGTGCTTATGCAATGTTATGCTATGCATGCAGTGCTATGCAAACTAAGAAAAGGCCTTAATGCATGCTATGAGCGGCGTACACATGCGATCTTATGCATCCCATACTACATATTATCGCATGAAATGAAAAAGAAAATCTAATGGACACGCATGCGACCTACGTTATGCATCCCATACTACATAACAGTCGCATGTTGTCACCTATGAGGATCCATATACAAACACATATTATGCATTCCATACTACATAATATGCCCCGTATACTTCTTTCATGCTTATGAGTGTAGTGTTCGTGCTTCAGCCGAGATCTACCGATGACCCATCGGTGAGTGTATGCAATGATTAACAATCCTCACTGGACGGTTAACCGGGCCAACCAGAACATTTCCAGCAACCCGGCTAACCACCCTCTGATACCAACTGTCACAACCCGTATTTTCCCGACATAAATTATAATATCAGAGTAAAGGGGGAAAACACGCATCGTGATGCCACGTCCAGTAGGGGACAACTACGGACGCTTAGGCGAGCAATCAAACGAACTTTTTCACGAGAAAAGATGTGAATTAATAAAAGAATTATCTTTTAAGATTGTTTTTGTTAGATTAGGAAGCCGTGTCCCTCGGCCCTGCGGTTTACCTAGCCGCACCTTATAAAAGACAAGCATTCGCAACGGAAGAAAATAAGTTCACTTTATCCCCTAACGGCGCTGAAGACTAGAGACGTCTCTAGGGCGATCGCCGGTCTAAATTTAGTATATAATAAGGAGTTATTAGTTTTATTTAAGTTTACGATTTGCAAATATGTGATACTTAATAGTAGATGCAACAAACAGTTAAAAGATCAACTATTTATAATGCTAAAAGAAACTGCTATAATATACATCAAAATAAGCTTTTCCCAGAGGGTATAATCACAAAATAACTAAGTAGCAGTAAAGGAAGTTAGCAGCAGCATCAGCAAGTAACTAAGCAAAACCCACACGGGCGTCAACAACTGACACGAACCCGCAGGGAGAACAGTCCACACTCCAGAAGGAAACTACAACAAAAGAAACTGAATCCTTACCCACTGGAGGGGGAAGGCCTCGACGACGATCAGAGCGACCCTGCTCAACTCTGGCGGCAGCTACCAACCTGAACCTGAGGCATCCATAAGAAAAGAATGCCTCAGCCCAAAGGGTGCAAGAAAACAGCATGGGTGTAAGAAAAGATAAGGCAGGGTAACAAGTAGCGTACACAGACTGAAACGAGCATATAGTACATATATATATACACATACATTCATATATATAACTATATATATATATATGCTTATATAAGGGTTCAGTAATAGAAGTTTAAGAAGATCCCGCATATAACCAGCCCGAGAAGCGAGAACATGACTAAACTTGGCATATAATGCAAACACGGACAGGTGGTGGTGGACCCAAAACAATGTCACTATCCACTCACATAAAGGGGACATTCACCCAAACTAAATAAAGGCGCCGTGGTGGTGGTCTCATCGCCCCACCAACCACTATTAACATAACTATGATGGAGGACCCCATTGTTCCCTATACCCATCATTCCAGTGCAAACAAGTCCATCAATATATATCCAAGTAAATGTGCAGGATTAGCCAAGTAAACATGTTCAGGAACAAAATCAACCAGAATAAACCATCTAGGATCAGCCCGGGATCGGAACAAAGCTAAGCATATAGCAGCTAGCATATAAAAGAGGGATAGAATGATTCACCCAACCATAGCAGCTAGCATATAATAAAACAGGGCCAATTAAGTGTGCCAAGGAGTTAGCAAATAGAACTACCATAATATTGACCATTTCTAGCTACTTGTAATCGAAGCGCGCAGAATTAATTTGCAAGTAATGAAACCCATCAAGAGTGGTGCAAGGCAGCCCAAAAGAAAAGAACATAGCATCAGCCCTTGCTTAGACAAGGATAAGGTGCAGCCCCCCAGGATGAAAAGCAAATGATTTTCGATAGCTCCAGATGCAGCCGCCCCAAAACAATCCAACTGGAGCTAAGTGCAGCTGCCCCAAAGAGGGCAAATTGTATAACATAAAGCAGCAGCCCCTCTTTTTAAGAGAAACAAGGAAAGGAGCCCCCAAACAAAAGCACACCAGCACCCCCAATTCAACATGGAAAGGAGCCCCCCAAATAAAAGGTTTTAAAAACTCCCAACTCATAATTGCATAGCAGCCTAAATGAAATTAATACTCCCAACTGGTTTAAAACATAACAGCACCCCCAATTGAAATGGTAGGTCCAGCCCGAGCACAACCCTAACAGCAGGGGTAAAGTAAAACCCCACAAATAAACTAAAACCATATATTCAACAGCACAGGTATGGTAGCAAGGATAGCATAGCAAGTATAGCATAAAACCCCCAATTAACAAGTCCAACAAAACTCAAGCATAGCAGCAGGTTTACGGCAGTAGGAAGGAAACAAAAAGAAAACCCCAAATTAACAGGTATATGGCAGCAGGGGGGGGGGAGAAAACCCCAAATTTTACGATACCAACAGAGCTCAAGCATAGCAGCACATATATGGAAACAGGGGGAAAGAAGAAAACCCCAAATTTACTTCAATATAGCCCACAATAGCAGCTCCCATAAGTTAAACAGAAGGAGAAAGCTGGGTAAGAAGGCAGTGGAAGAAGGAGAAGGGGGAGATTGAAGAAGTTTTCTTGCCTTGATTCACCCGACGACCCTCCGGTGCGCGGCAAGCTTGACGAGGCCGAAAGACAACCAAGCCCCGACGACAAGAACAAGGTCCGACAACCTCCAAGACTCCTCTGGAGGCCAGCACCTCCGGCACCCGGCGACTCCGGAGGAAGCCCTAGGTCGCCCTTACCTCAATCTCGGAAAAGCTTGAGACATCGGGGGAGGGGAAAGGAGAACAAATGAAAACCTCCAGAACTCATATCGCATATATTTATATATATATATCAATACCAATGTATACTAAATTTTATACATATTTGTATATTACATATGTGTACGAGTATAAACCCTTATATATATAACCTTCACCTATATATTTATATATACATATACATATATATATATATATATATATATATATATATAAAAGCCTTATGCATGCTAAATTTTACCCAAATTTATGATTATTGTATATGTGTATGTATGTATGTATAAATCTTTGTATATCCCCCTTAGACATGCAATTATATAATGTATACGTGTATATATATACCTTCATGCAAACCTCATTACATATATGTACACATAATTATGCATATACCTACCTACATGAACACATGATTGAATGGGTTTGCCTATACAAGTATAAGTCTACCTATATGCAAACTTAAATATGTATGTTTGCATACACCTGCCCGTATGAACCTTATACACGTGCATATAAATATAAGTCTGCATATCTGACTCACCCTAGAATTAAATCGCGGGACGACGACGACGACGCAGCCGAAACGGTAACGCCCTCCGCACTAACGCCACGGAACGGCAACTTTCATATTTAAACTATCGATGATACCATAGCCCTACTTAGAAGACTATAAGGAAATTCTGGGGCGTTACAATAATCCTGTATCACATAGCAGAACTAAGCACATAGAAATAAGATACCATTTCATTAGAGAACATGTAGAAAATGGTGATATTTCAATTGAATATGTCCCCACTGATAAACAAGTTGCTGACATATTTACTAAACCCTTGGATGAAACAAAATTCAATAACTTTAAAATTGAATTAGGTATGCTAAAAATGGATTAAAGTTGTATTGGATTAAGTAAATGAAAATAATGTTTGTGTCCTAAAAAGTAAGTAAAGAAGATACCTGGCGTCAACAGAAACCACCTGGCGTCGAAAGAAGATACCTGGCGTCGACAGAAACCACCTGGCGTCGAGAGAAGATACCTGGCGTCGAGACGATATTTGGTGTCGAGAAGATACCTGGCGTCGACTGAAGATAAATGGCGTCGAGCTATCTCAACGCTTGTGCGAACATAGCTAGGCCTTCTGGACAGGGTCAATTTAAACCATTAGATCAATCTTGTCAAACAAGTTCGGCGCGCGACTATTCATCTTCTTGAATTAGAACTTCTATAAATAGGGAAGACACTTCGTTAGTGCATAGCCCTAGTTCTCTCAGTTCGAAATTAGTTGCCCTAGAAAATCTCTCAATCAATTCCTTCTCTCTTCGATCATAAAAAACAATGCCTCCCAAAAGCAGCAATTATCTTAATGAAGGAAGCGAGCTTGTTCGAAATGGATTCCAATCTGCTCCAGAAGAAATCAAATCAACCATTGAGCTAATCTACAAGGCTGGATTAGAATTCGTACTATCTGAATCGTCCCTTATCTGGAAAAGAGAGGTATTAGAACTTTATTCCAATATAGTAATAGACTCCGTCAATTCAAAGCTTAAGACCAGTGTGAATGGTAAGAAGATTAAGATCACTCCATCCAGACTCGCTAAGGCACTAGAACTGCCTAGGTTAAAGAGAAGTGAAGAAGAAGAAGAAGTGACCTCAGAACAGATTAAATTAGCACAAATCTGGTGCAGAATTGAAACATCTCGAGAAATCACAGGAAGTATTCTTAGAAAAGGAATGAACTCAAAAGGAAAATTGCTATCAGACGTGATAGGAAAGGGGCTATTGTGTAAGACTGGATCTCATGATAAAATATCCAGAAAAATGTTTATTTTACTAACAAGGATTATTCATTCTTTGAGAACAGATTGGGGGAGAGTGATATTTGACAGGATAATTGAATGTATCCAAGTACCCAACATGGGTAGGATACTATCTTTGTATTTAATAAAAGTCATTCCTGATTCCTTGAATAACAAACTTGGATTCAAGATAAACCATATGAAGAAAATGGATATTAGACTGATAGAGAGATGGGACAGAGTCTTATCAAATTTTCCACCAGCAGATCTTTCTCCCAAGCAAAAGAAAGCCAAGAAGCAAAAGAAGAAGAAGGTTTCTTCAAGTTCATCAAGCTCATCTTCTTCCAATAGAAAAACTAGATCTTCTCCAATTCATGATCCAAACCTTACATCTTCTGAAGAAGAAGAGGGGAACAATCAAAGGGACAGTTCTCCTGACTCTCCAAAGGATGAGAATGAGAAAGAAAAGAATGAGAGTGAGAAAGGAGAAGAAGAAAGAGGAAGTCATTATGCATCCCCTGTTAGACTTGAAGGGATTTTTCAAAATGAGAGAGAGGCTCAGGATGAGATCCCTGCTCAGGAGAAAATTGATCTGATCAATGCAGAGATTGAGGGGGAGCCTCAAGATGGAATTCCAGCTGAAGACAATGCACCATTTGAGGGGGAGTCTCAGGCTGACATCCCTGCTAAAGTAAATTCTGTAGCTGATGCTATGGATGTAGAAGGAGAGCCTGAAGCAACAAAGGAACCTATTGAAAAGGTAATCAAGGTAGAATCCTCTAGCTCCCATATGAGCCAAAGAAATGACTCTTTCATGAGAGAAGAAAGCAGTAGAGGTGGTGAAATGGAAAAGGAAATCAATGTGTATCTTAGTCCTATTCTACCTCAACTGGAGGTGTTGCTAAATAATCAAAGAAGATTATTAGAACAATATATTGAGGAGAATAATACAAAAATGAAAAATGAAGTAGATTTCCAATTGAAATTGGTTAGATTTGAAGTCAATCATCAGATATCTGCAGTGAGAAAGGAGATGGTAAAGTTCTTTAAGAGAGATGGTGCTTCAGTAGATTATACAACTGAACAACTTGATGTAATCAAAGAAACATCAAAGGTTCTTAAAGAGTCACAAGCTGGAATTACAAAGACAGTGGATGATGTTCAGACAAACCAAGGAATACTAAGTAATACCATGCAAGTTCTGTATAAGGAACAGGTTGCACAGGTCCTGACAGGTACAAATAAGATTGAAGCTAGACTGCAACAGCAGAATACTGATATTCTGGCCAAAATTAATGAGTGCTCCACAGTTATGAAAGATCAAGCAAAATTGCATGCAGACACCATATATTATCATCTCTTTAAGGTAAAGAAAACCATTGAGAGTGGAATTAATCACTTGGAAGGACAAGTCAGATTTCAGAAGAATGTGATAAGAGATCATATAGTTGAAGAAGTCCTAAAGGGGGAGAGGTCAATGATTCAAGCTAGTTCTGAACATGCTGTGTGGACTTCAAACTCTATAAGAGAAATTCTTCGATATCCTCCCATAGACTATAAGAATGATCAAGTTTCTGAGACAAGACCAGCTTCTCTTACTCAGTTTCAAAAGCAAATTGCTAAAATGTATAGTCCTAAAGATAAGAACAAAAGAGAGCACTTTACTAGTGAGCAAGTTGAATCAAGTACAAGAATGTTCAGAGAAGAGGTTCAATCAAGGGTTGATTTTGAACATTGGTCTCCCTCTTCCAGAGAATTGATTCTGTCAGCTTGGGAAGCTGTGAAAGGTAACCCAGAGGAAAGAGGAAAGTGGTATTCTGAAGCTGAATGGTTAAAGCATAGGGATCAAGAGGAACTGAAGATCAAATTCAAGGCTGACAAAATGGCTGGGAAGATTCAGGCTGGTGATATGGAGCCGATCAGATACTTTCCAAAACCATTTGGTTATTTCAAGAGAAGAAAGGAAGTTGCTGAAGCACTTTCCAAAAGAGCCAAAAGAGGAATTGAATTTAAGGATCCTGAGCAGCTTTAGAAATTTTAATTGTTACTAAGTATTTTCAGAAGAATATAATTGATATATTTTTGAACAATCTTGTTGAGTTCCCAATGCTAATTATTTTTCATGATCATATATATATATATGCCTGTAATGTGATTCTTTCTCTCTTCATGACACGTCTTATTCTGAATTGCTTATGTTTTTGTGCTTATGTGAGAAATCATGTCTGAGATAATTTCTGTGGATAGAATGTTTTGGCAATCTAATTTTATAATGTATTACACTCTTTATTTTGATTACCTGTATAGAAATTAGAAAACATTGATTATCTTTGAAAAGAGAGATATATCATTGACTGAGATTATGACTTCTTCAAATAGGGGGAGATTGTTGGGATCATTGCTAATAATGTCTTAGATTTGGAGAAGTCCACTCCTAAGTCAAAGATATATCTCAGAATGTATTTGATATACTCTCTAGAATCAATGTGCAGGAGATCAGGTCAGGAAAAATGCTTATGGAATCCATCCAAGTTCACAAGCGTCGAGACATCATACATCGCTCGACGCATGTGACCCAGAAGTGTTGACTCATGTCCATTGCTCAAATAGATAAGGTCGCCGCTGAAGTTCTGAGACCAAGTTAGGAAGCGTCGAGCCAAGTTATATCACTCGACGCCATTGAAAGATAAGTGTCGACTAAACTTCAGTCAGCTCAGCGCAAACAAGAAGAGTCGAGATATGAAGGATTAGTTAAGAAGCGTCGAGCCCCTGTATGTTGCTCGACTTCTTCAGATAAAAAACGTCGACTAAGTGATGATTTCTCAACGCCTAAGAAGGAGGAGTCGAGAGCTTCAGTCTAAGGAGTAAGCGTCGAGTGTCTACATATCGCTCGACGCCTAATGGAAAAAGCGTCGACAGAGATGCTCAGTGCTTAACGCCTTTTCTATAAATACTCTGAACTGAGGAATATCTTCTACAGCTAGTTGAGCCTTTATTTCTTCAGAAGACAATGAAGACCGTTGCAGACTTAACGTCATGCTGACGTGGAGGAGCGTAACAGACGTTGCAGACGGCAGGCTATAAATAGAAGGCATGACCTATGGGTTAAGTAGTTAAGTTGATTGTTCCTATCTTTCAAAAGTCATTATCGTATCCATCACTTTGAGGGAAAGTCTGAGAAAGAATCTGAAGAAGTCATCTTCTCTTTCAGAACCCATCTGACTTGAAGATTTCATTCAGCAAACTGGTGCTGATACATCTTTCTGAAAGTAGAAGATCAAGAAGGAAGAATCTGTCTTCCTAAGAAGAAGAACAGCCATCACAGCCTGTCGAATCAAGAAGATCATCTGCTGCTGCTGTTCTATTGAAGTTTTTTGTCTGATCATTCAGGCAGTTCAAGAAGACTCAACAATCTGAAGAATCTGAGTCTAAGTATTTGTTATTCTCTTTATAAATTCCTATAGGATCTGAGTTGTCAAATCTGAGTGTAGGATCTGTTAAGGATCTGAGTTGTAAGATCAGGTGTGATCTAAGTTGTAGGATTCAGGGGTGAATCTGAGCTGTAGGCCTAGTTATAAAGGCTGAGGTAGGATCTGTGTGATCTGAGTTTGTAAGATCTGTGAGATCTGAGACTGTAAGATCTGTTGTGATCTGAGCTGTAAGAACTGTTTGTGGTCTGAGATCTGGAGGATTTATAAACCTTATCTAGCACACTGCTAGAAGGGGAGAAGGGGAGAAGGGGGAAAGTGGATTACCCAAGATAAGGGGAACCACTATTAAAATCTGTGTGTCTTTTCTGTGTGTGTTCTTATTCTTGAAAGCTCTGATCAGTTTTATTTTGGTTATAATAAAGAACTGCAATAGTTTTTAAAATAACCTATTCACCCCCCCCCTAGGTGATCAGCTACCCTTAATTAAAGTCTTTCAGAAAGTTTTTGTCTTTCTTTTGACCAAGCACTGCACCCACGGCTACATCACTAGCATCGCACATGATCACAAAAGGTAAACTCCAGTCAGGTGCCACCACGATCGGAGCAGAGATAAGTTGCCCCCGTAGGGTTTCAAACGCTTGCATACAAGCTTTATCGAAATAGAATGGGACATCTTTGCCAAGTAAGTGAGAAAGAGGTTTTGAGATGGATGAGAAATCCTTAATAAATCTCTGATAAAATCCCACGTGTTCGAGAAAGCTGCGGATACCCTTCACAGAAGACGGCGGAGGAAGATTCTTGATGACACTAACCTTCGCCTGATCCACCTGAAGCCCTTGGCGGGATACCTTATTCCCCAACACGATTCCATCGCGCACCATAAAATGGCATTTTTCCCAATTTAAGATGAGGTTGGTGTCCTCACACCGCTTCAAGGTCTTATCTTGGTTGGCAAGGCACGAATCGAAGCTACTGCCGAATAAAGTGAAATCATCCATGAAGACTTCGAGAAAATCTCCCACCATGTCAGCGAAGATTGCAAGCGTGCATCGCTGAAAAGTTGCAAGAACATTGCAAAGTCCGAATGGCATTCGCTTGAACGTGAAGGTACCGGAAGGGCAGGTGAATGTCGTCTTGTCCTGATCAGCAGGGTCGATTAGGATTTGATTGTACCCAGAGTACCCATCCAGAAAACAGTAGTAGTCTTTCCCTGCCAACTTTTCCAACATCTGATCAATGAAAGGGAGTGGAAAATGGTCCTTGCGCGTAGCATCATTTAGTTTGCAGTAATCGATGCAGACCCTCCATCCGGTGATCACACGGGTAGGTAGTAACTCATTTTTCTCGTTGAGGACAACGGTAATCCCCCCTTCTTTGGCACAACCTTAACTGTGCTGACCCACTTGCTGTCGCTAATTTGATAGATAATGCCTGCATCCAAAAGCTTATCACTTCTGCCTTCAGTACCTCTTGCATCTTCGGGTTCAGCCGCCTTTGGGGTTGAACCGATGGCTTGTACTGATCTTCAAGAAGGATCTTATGCATGCAGACGGTGGGGCTAATTCCTTTAATATCGGCAAGGGAACGTCCGAAGACTTTTTGGTATCTTCTTAGCAACCTCACCAATGTAGCTTCATCGTCCACAGACAGAGTTGCAGAAATAATCATCGGATGCGTGGTATTTTCCCCCAGGAAGACATATTTCAGAGAGTTTGGTAATTGTTTGAGAGCCGGAGAGGTGTTTGAAATCGATGGCACAATAATTGATTCTCTGATCGGATGCAGATCCTCAGACTTGTCCGAGGATGAACCTCCATTGCCCACAAGGCTTTCTTGCTGCCAAAAAGTCTCACAATCCCCCGGGCTCACATCAAACTAACTATCCAATTATTCGGTTGGCTCTGCTAGTTCGCCGTCTGTGATCTCAAACAGTTGCGCCGGATTGTGAACATTAAAAGATATGACGTCCTGCCCCAATCTGAGAGTGAGCTCTCCCTGCTGCACATTAATGATGGCATGTGCTGTCACGAGAAAGGGGCGCCCCAAGATAATAGGGACTCTAGCATCGGCTTTCATGTCAAGGATGATGAAATCAGCTGGAAAGGCCAGGTCATTTACCACTATGGTAAGGTCTTCCACAATCCCGGTAGGTTTCTTGATTGTTCTGTCGGTTAGCTGCAGCATCACTTGTGTCGACTTCAAAATCCCCGTACCTAGCTCTTTAAAGATGGAGAAAGGCATTAGATTGATGGAGGCTCCTAGATCACAAAGTGCCTGACCGAATCGGTGGTGACCGATTCTGCAAGGGATAGTAAAGCTGCCAGGGTCCTTTCGCTTTGTAGGGACGTCGGTGATGAGGGCGGAGCACTCCTCAGTGAGATCAATGGTTTTGAGGTCCTCCATGTCCTTTCGCTTTGAAATCAGCTTTTTCAAGAATTTTGAGTAACCCGGTATCTGGGAGATGGCCTCAATCAGTGGTATGCTAACTTGTACTCCCTTCATCATGTCCAGGAATCTGCGAAATTGCTTCTCTGACTTCTCATTCATTTTGTGCAGCATATCGCCCACGAGAGTAACGAACCGCTATGTTTGATCTGAAGGAAGGCATTCCTCTGCACCATTAAGTGTTATTGCGTTAACTTCGCTAGTGCTCGGAGGATGAGTAGTGTGGCCCTAATACTGGCTGGTCTGCACTATATTCACAACTATTTCCCAGGCATCCTTCCCCGACTTATTAAACAGGGCGCCTCCAGCTGCGACATCAAAAAGCAAACGGAACCTGTCCATTATGCCAAAATAGAAAATCTGAATTAAAAAGTCTTCTGATAAATCCTCACGGTAACAGTCCTGTGTAAGGATTGAAAATGCTCCCATGCGTCAACTAATGTCTCGTGCTTTCTCTGACCGAAGGCAATAAGATCCTTATGCCTATTCATACCTCGCATGCGATGTTGAAAATCAAACAGGAACTTCCCTTCAAATTGCTTCCAAGAAGTTATCTCAGTCTTTCGGGTATCCCTGTACCATCTTTTAGCTTTATCATGCAGAGAGAATGAAAATGCCAGAATCTTTTGTTGGTCGTTTTCAAATCCATTGAATATACACGTGTAATAGACTTCTAAGAATCCCTGCACGTGATGTACTGCATCTTCATGTGTATCCCCGCTGAATTTGCAATTCTCAGATATAAACTCAATAATATCAGTGGAGATCTCAGACGCAAGATTATTTATTCGTTCCTGACCTCTAAGATCGTTTAAACTTCCCTGATAAATATGTTGCTGGATAGAAGTCATGATAGACTTGCTTGCAAGACAATGGATTTGCGCACAACAATAAAAACAAAAATACCTTAAAACGAATTTCCAAAGAAAAACAAATCATACACACTTGCAGTCCGCGACAACGGCGCCAAAAACTTGATGCACCATTTTAGCACTGCTAATTAGCAAGCATGAAATGTGATACGACGGCAGTGCACCGGTCGCTCAAGTAATAAAATAGGGAGGAACTCCCCGAATATCGTTCTCAAAGGACTGCAAGTTGGGTAGTATGATTTGCTCAAACCGGAAATTAGTTAAAAGGATAACTAAGTAACAAAGGGGGGTTGTGATTTGGGTTCCTACGCTATTGCAGAATGAAGAGAAATGCGGGTCGAAAAGCACCGCTTCGCAAGGTGTGGGTGAGTGCAGCAGCCGCGATGCCGCGCTTCAGTGAGCGGGTGGAGTGGCCACAGTGCGAGGATTTGTGAGGGTTGTATTCACCTCTTCGCTAACATCACCACTAGCTATCGCTAGGTGGCTTCACACACAAACAACCTAGGCTATCACAACAACAAAAAGGGCTATTCTTGCCACCACATCATCATTGTACATGAACACAAGCAAGAATACATAATATTAACCTAAAAAGCGTTCATACAACAACACAAGGAAAGTACAAGCATCAAGGGTTAGAGAGGACCACAAAGAAGATGTCACCGCGTCTTGGGTTCTCGGCCGGAATGAGAGGTTGTCGGGCTCTCTCTGGGCTCGGCCCTCAGATGGTGTTTTAACTCGAAGGAGGCTGTCACCGCTCCAACGATCTTCAGCGCTTCTATGGTCTCCTCGGCGAGGAATGCTTGAGCTAGTGGCGGAGAAAGCTTGCAAATGCTTCCAGATGGAGGAATGATGAAGCAGATCGCTGGAGAAGGTCTCCCCTTGTCTCATACGGTGGAAGGGGTGAAAATGGCAGGATTCTAGGCTTTTCCCGCGAGGGGGATCGAGCTCACCGTCTTCTCCTCGATGGCAGCAGCAATTCCTGCTTTAAATACTAAACAGGCAGAATTTTGGTCGAACGCACGACCGTGCGTTGCCCGTGCGTTAATTAAAGATAAAAGTTGGCGTGAAGATGGAGCTGCGCCGCCCATGCGATTTACTCACGCACGGGCAAATCCGCCCGTGCGTCAAAACGCACGGGTAAATTCAGAAACGACTAAAACAAGGGGACACAGGAGACCGCGCGTTTTACTCACGCACAGGCGATTCCGCCCGTGCGTCAAAACGCACGAGTAAATTCAGATCGATCATTTTCTGCCCAGATCAGAGCACACGACCGCAACAGCCCGTGCGTCAAAGAAAATGCACGACCGTGCGTTTCACACAGTCATGAATTCTGGGAGAAAACTGGATACAAGATAATCCGGCCACCTGCATACAAGATAAAATAGCTGGGAATACACCTCCAGCACCAGATAAACATAGAGAAATGGAAGGGGAGCACCATGTGCTTACCCCCAAAAACAAGGAGTGCAAATGCACACCGAAACGGGCCTAAGAGTGCACCTAGCAAGGAATAACCAATATGAATGAAAACATGACTAAAGTGTAGTGTATAGACTAGATAATCGGCCCAGATGAGTCCATAAATGTGTATATAAATAGGACTCATCAGTATACTATTTTCAGTAGTTGTTTAATATTTGTGTTTATTCATGAATTAACTCATTCAGTCTTCATCTTTTACAGAAGCAAAAAAACCAAAGTTAATCCTTTAGATGATGAATATGATGGGCTTCAGCATTGATCATGTTAAGACTCACCTGCAAATAATTAAAAGAAAGCGTCAGCATTGATATTTGATTTTGAACGTTATGTATTATCAAATTATAATTTTTATTTAAATCTTCTCCATGAAAAGAAGAGCTGAAATCTTTTGAACCATATATCTGTAAATACTTTATATTTTTCATGAACAGATATGAGCATCTTGCATTGCTTTTTATTGTAGGATCGTCTAACTTGATTTGAAACACCATTTTTTGACAAGGAGTGCTCCTCATTTTTATGGGCACTACTTTATATTATAGGATCGTTTAACTTTATAGTTTTTATGGGCACTGTTTTTTAATTCCAGCATCTATGCTCAATTATATTTCACATGGTTTGATCAGTCAATCCCATTGATTGTTCTCCATTTTAGTTTGGATAAGGACAAATATATAAATAAAAAGGAATTATAGAGCTTAAGTGGTGCTTTCTTTTTTATAATTTGTTGTTAGTTAATATGAATCCATGTAGCCCATGTACATGAAACCTAAAGTTCAGGATGTTTCCATGACTAATTTGCTCATTGCGGGTTTATCTCATTGCAGACTTATCACTGTTCGAAGCTCCATTAGGTGTTCCACCGGCCTCAATTTTTGGAGGCTTTCAGCACCGCTCATTCACTATTCAAAGCTATTATAATCAATTTTGTTTAATTATTTCACTGTAGGGATACACATGTATATTATTTTTGTGGTATTTACAATGTTTTGTTAGATGATATTATTCTTCTCTGTATTTTTTCTTCGATAATACAACCCAAGAAGCATATATTTCTAATGATTAAAATGGTTCAACATGAAGCATACAGTTGTATTCTGCTGGTGTATATCAATCCAACTGGTGTTTGATGCAAACTGTATTCTACTAAATGAAATGAGACAGGATTCACTAGAGAAGACCAATATTTATATGGTTTGATGCTTATAAATTTGTCCAAGAACAATAAGAAGAAAATAACTCAAAATTACAAGTTTTATGTGTACAAAACCGATTGATGCATGTTCATCAAGTGCAAAACTTCATTTCCCCAGTTTTGCTTCAAAATTATAAGTTCCCTGGTAGACTATTTTCTTTTATGATGTTGAATCCAGCGTGTATGTAGAATGCATGGTAATTCCTAGAACCTTCTCCCATTTGATTAGAATATTTTGGAATTTTGGAATTTTGTTTCCTGTAGAATGCATATGTTTACGTCCGAAGATATTTTTTTATGTTTTGATTATAATACTGACCTATTCAGAAATGGTGGGTATGCATGATTCTTAAATTGAAACATCTACCTTTATGGATAACTGCTATGTATCGATAATTCTATAGCCTTTTTACAAATTTTCTAAGATTATTTGAAGAAGGCATTGGAGCATATGAGTTACATTCTCAGTACTTCAAATTTTATCACATAGTAGATAAGCATTGATACACTTCATGGGTGCTTCTATTGCGCATTTCTACAAATCATCTTAGGGGAAAACATCCCTGTCTTTTCCAAACTTTACGAATGTGCGTTTTAGAAAAAATGCAGAGTGTGCCCATTTCGGGTTTTTTCTGTAAACTAATAATCTATTTAACACTTGGATATTGTTTGTTTTGATTATCACTCTATTAACAAATGTTGCCGGCCAAGGCAATTATCGCCGCCCACAACAAATGTCGTCTCCCACGACAATTGTCTTCTTCAACGACAAATGTCGTCGCCCATGACAAATGTCGCCTCCCACGACAAATGTCGCTGCCCTCGACAAATGTAGCCACTAACGACCATTGTCTCCCCCACGACAAATTTTGCCGCCCACGACCAATGTCGCCGCCCATGACCAATGTCCTCACCCACGACCAATGTCGCCTACCACGACCAATGTCATCACCCTCGACGAATGTCGCCGCCCATGACCAATGTTGCCACCCACGACAAATATCCCCGCCCACGACCAATGTCCCTGCCCATAACAAATGTCCCCGCCCACGACAAATATCGCCACCACGACAAATGTCACCCCCATGACAAATGTCGCCCCCCACGACAATTATCGCCCCCCACGACCAATGTCGCCCGCACGGGGGGCCCCACGTGCACTGCCCTCGCTTAATATTGCCGCCCACGCCGTTGCACTCACATAGGGCCGAAGGCCCATGCCGTTTCACTCGTAAATCAAAAAACATTAAAAGTACCTATAATGACCCTTGCGGGATCTTGGGGCTGATCTAGGTCCAGAGCGTACATCTGGTCCCTGTTCTGTCTCCGGTCTCCGCCTTGAAATCCATGGCCTCGACCACGTACTCGGCCCCCAAAATGCTGAGCCGGTGGGGCAGCCTGTGGTGCTGGTGGTGCATTCCTCTGAGGGCAATTCCTCCGGATGTGGCCAGTCTGGTGGCAGTGGCAGCACTCAGGTGGGGGAGGTGGACCGCCTCCTCCTATCCTCGACATCTCCCGCATCTGCAGAGGATGCGGAGCCAACACTACCTACTCCGTCAACTTCTGCCTCTCCTCGTGGCGGAGTCAGTCCTCTGCTCTTCTCTCCCCAATGTAACAAACCTTCTGTTGGTCTCTCCTACCACTCCTTCCATGGTCCTATGTCGGCCTCTTCCTCTCTCGAACAAGGTGTTGGTAGGCTTCCAGCTTCTTGGCCATATCCAAGATCTTGGTCATGCTTCCATCAGGGATTATGAGGAGGGCCTGCTGATGGCGCAAATCTCACACACCGCTATAGGCGGTAGCTCGACTGCGACACGAAACGGCAGTGTACCGATCGTTCAAGTAATATAAAACGAGGAGTAATCCCCGAGTATCGAATCTCTCAAGGAACACAGTAAGGTGGAGTTAGGTTTCGAGGAAGGACTTGAGATTGAAGTCCTAAAATCGGATGGGATGCGGGGGAGTTGGGTTGGCTTTTGGAAAATAACATAAAAGCTATCAGCTACTCCTATGCAATGCCGCTATGCAAAGCTTCGCTCGGCGGGATGGAAGACTACGTAGGCCTTGAACGCGCTACTTCGTAAGGGCGGATGGACGAGTAGGCAAGCGGATCGAACTATGCAGGCCTTGAGCGCGCTGCTTCGTTAGGCGGGATGGAGTACACGGGCCGCGATGCCACGCTTCGGTAGGCGGATGGACGAGTAGGCTAACGGAATGAGGGTCACAAGCACCTCTTCGACAAGCACGCCACTAGCAATTGCTAGTGCGGCACCGGACACGATAGTGGGATGGAAAATGGATGGTGGCGCTCCTCAAGCACACAAATAACAAATATTTCACAATCACATGAAATATATGGAAATACAAACTAGTTCAAGTGCAACTTCATCAAAATATACAAGATCTAGCTATTACAACAATCAATAAAAGGAGAACAAGGCAAGAAATCGACCGAATCCGAAGGCTCGTTGAAGATTCACGGTTGGAATCGCCGGGTTGTCAATCCGCGTCCAAGCTCGGTCCACAACTACGTCCGGGGTAGAGAGAGCTGTCACTACTCTCCAATGGACCCGTCTTCTTCGTGTCACGATCCGGTAGAGGTTGCAAACTTCCTCTTGCTTGACGGTAATGGCGGCTAGGTCTTCCTTTGGAGCTCTTGGATGAAGGAGGAGGCCGAGAGGAAACTCCGGCGAAGATTTGGCGTTGAAAGCTTGCCCGGAGATCCTCCCTAAGGTGGGCGACGATGGAGGGGCGAAGTCGGACCAAACCAGGCGGAAAACGGCGGAAGAAAGCGGGGGATCCGACCTAAATCGCGAGCAGCGGATTTTATAGGCGCTGGAATTAAACAGTGCGCACGGTCAGTGGCGCACGACCAGTGGTCGTGCGCACTAGAATCCTGTGATCGTGCGCTCTGCCTGGACGGAACCTGCAAAGACAGAAATTATAAAATAAAATGTTCGCACGACCAGTGGCGCACGACCGGTGGTCGTGCGCACTAGCGTCAGTGGTCGTGCGCAATAGATGAAACAGAACTCAGAAATTTAATGGTCAATGCGCACGAGCAGTGGCGCACGACCGGTGGTCGTGCGCACTGGCATTGGTGGTCGTGCGCACTGCACCAAACAGAACTCGTGAAAAAGGCGTTAAGTGCACACGATCAGTGGCGCACGACCAGTGGTCGTGCGCAATAGAACCAGTGATCGTGCGCAGTGTTCCTGTGCAGAATTGCACCGGAAACACCTGCACGACTCCTGTTCTAGCGTACAACCACAAATCCAGCCACTAAAAGTGGCACCTAACAGTGCATGAAAACTACTAATGAAAATAAACATGAAATCACACCAAAATGGGCCAAAAGGTGCACCTAGCATGGATTAACAAATATGAACTAAAACAGGGCTAAAGTGCAGTGAAATGACTAACTAAACGGCCCAGATGAGTCCATAAAAGTGTATATGATCAGGACTCATCACACCCCCAGACTTAACTGTTTGCGCGTCCCGAGCAAACAAATTCTAAGCGAACTAGGAAAGAAAAGTAGATGGCTTAAGATCACAATACAGAGTACCATGCGAAGTCGCATGCTCACGAGCATAAGAAACATAGTAGAAAAGATTTCTAGTTATACAAATAGTCTATATATTTCTAAAAGAGTAAAAGCATATTACAACTACTCAATTGGTGAACAACGGTGAATCATTCGGTCATGCATACGGAGAAAATAAACTAAGCGCTGAGACGAGCATTGCTCAAGATCGGGATGCGGGAAAAACTCCACTGAAATCCATCAGTGTCGATGACCATAGGCTTGCCCGGTCACATTCTCTCCACGGCACTGGTTTGACTCAAATGCGTGAATCAATAGGACTTTAGGTTTTAAATGAGGCTTGGGTTTAGGTGAGGAAAAACAAAGATAAAAACGACGGCTAAAACACTAAACCCAAATGAGCTAATGCAGAAACTCTCCTCATTCACCACACAAACACGCGGGTACATCACACCCCCAGACTTGGATTTTACTACATGGGTGTGTGCACCGCCTACTCCCAAACATACATTTATACACAGATTTTTCATTAAAGCTCATATCTTCTTTTTTTTTTCTTCTTTTCACTTCTTTTCTTTCTCTCAATTTCTCCTGTTCTTTTCTTATCATTTTCAGCATCTAATCAATAAAACACATCCACATCATCACAAACATATCACCAAATCAACAACCCAACTCATGAAAGTAATAAACAGCTAAAGCTCAGATTTGGGTGTGCGACTAGGATTGGCATTTGGGCTTTGGTGACATAAAAGTGGGGCTGAATCAAAGAACGGGTAGGCGCAACTGGGCTAGCGAGGATATAGCGGTAGGGATAGGCACAAAGGCTCAACCGGGCCAAAATGATGGCCTATATCACATTCACACAATTGACTAACCGTATACCCATGCTTCAAGAATCGCTTGGGGCAAGTTCTAGCCACCGAGAAAGATTCTCCTTTCTCCCGACTCAAGCAATACGAATCTAGCGATCGTCTACACACATCCCTATGCTACCGTTTGATTCCACCGAATTCACCATTTGAGTAGAGTAAACAACATTTACACTAATAGAGAAAAATATAAGACCATAGTATAAAAAGAAATCTAATCTACACGAATTTCTATGCAACTGAGCACTCGACTAGGAGCACTACTAGAGTCAACATTTTACTCTGCTACATAATCCTAAACCATCACCTAGACTTTCCCACATAAGCAGAAGAATTAAATTCACAACAGAGCCAGCAAACAGATGAGTGCGCGCTTGAGTGGGTGCTGTGGTGTGCAATGAAAATGAACAAATAATATAATTGAAAATAAAATACTTCTGGCATGCTATGTATGAGTGCACGTGAGTGGGTGAACAAAACTACTCTCCCCCAGACTTAAACTAAACAATCCGCATAATATATGACATGAAAATCAGAAAAGGCTAGGGGAAGAGAGTACCCAATGCCCAGCAAGTGAGCATACCAGAAGATTGGCGTTTAAACCACGACTAAGCTGCAGCATCCGCCATCCAGAAATGAAACCTGCACGGGGTCAGCTCCGCAAAACAAAAGAAACAGAAAAAGGTAAACTACAATACTACAGCTAACTAAACAGGATTGAATAAAATAAAATGCATGAAAAGTAAGATAACTACTGGGGTTATTGTCATCCCAGCACGACTTATTTAAATATATAAAAGTTCTAGCTAATGGGTTTATGGAAAGAAAAGTGCACAGGTAACTGTTCTAATATGCGCATCGGTAGCGGGTACCGATACGGAGACAGAACAGTCACCCCTCTACCTAAATAATAATACCTGCTAAACACAAGTAGAGGGAAAAGAAAGTAAGAAGAGGAGGAGGCCTGGTCCTCACTCATCTCACCAAAACTATCCTTGCACAACAAGGTATCGTCCACAGCAGGTCCGCAGGAGGAGAAGGCAATGAGTGAGGCTTCCTCTATGGAGGAAGGATCAATCTCCTCACATGAAAGGATACACTCATCATTGACTTGAGCACAAAGCTCCAAGTCCTCCTGGGGCACCTGTACGGACTCAACCTGCACAGGCTCGAATGAAGAAGGGGGATCAAGAACTAAAGAAGACGAAGGACATAAATAAACATCAATCGGGGGAGTGGTCCCGGTCTCACTCCCATCAGGTTGGGGAAGTAAAATAATGTTTGCATTGTCATCAATGCTACAAGATTCGGCGGGATCAACAGTGGCCAAGCTAGAGATTTGGGCTTCCTCCACCGGTGCTGAGGAAAACTCCTCCTCACCTAGAAGGTTGTCCTCCTCCATAGGAATAGGCACAATGCTCAGATCAACCGCCTCCTCCTGCGACACATCATCAACAATGTCGTCAGAGACGAGTGTAGTATGCACAATAGGGAGAGGAATAGTGCTCGGATAAAAGTCGAGCACCGATTCCTCACAAAGAATCGAATCCACTAGAGGTGGTGGATGCACTGGGAGAATGGGCTCAGCAATATCGGTGCCCAGATCAGCCACACATCTGGTGACTGTGTCAACGCCATACCCTTCAAGATGTGAAGGGGGCAAAGACACAAAACCGGATGTTGAAGGTGTGCCGCCAGAGTTAGGAGTTGGGACGATCCGGATATCCGCCTCATCATCCTCATCCAATTGGCGACGAAAAGCAGCACAATCCTTCAGGGCATGATCTGTGCTCCGACAAAACTGGCACTGCCTAGCGGGCTTCTTTGGCACAGCGGGGGCTGGAGCCGAAAAGAAGTATGACGGTAAAGGCTCAGCAGAGTAGCCATAAGACTTACGCGCACCATATGGAGTACCAGACGATGTCGGTGCTCCATATGCTGGGCTATAAGAATTATGCCTACTATTCTCCGTAGGGCATTCATCACTAGAGTGGGAGGTAGCTCCACACCAACGGCAACGGAAATTGAGATGTGCCCACATAGTGCGAAGATAAAACGATTCAAAATAAAAATGCTATTGTGCAAATACTAAACCAAATAGAAATTACTAAAGCAACCTGATATAAAACAAGAAAAAGGAATAAAAAGAACAGAAATAAAATAAGAGATGCAATTTACAAATGGAAGAGCTTCTCTCTCAGACTCTCCCTCTCCAGAAAACTCACACGTCTGTGTTCCCCGGCAACGGCGCCAAAAACTTGATGGCGCAAATCTCACACACCGCTATAGGCGGTAGCTCGACTGCGACACGAAACGGCAGTGTACCGATCGTTCAAGTAATATAAAACGAGGAGTAATCCCCGAGTATCGAATCTCTCAAGGAACACAGTAAGGTGGAGTTAGGTTTCGAGGAAGGACTTGAGATTGAAGTCCTAAAATCGGATGGGATGCGGGGGAGTTGGGTTGGCTTTTGGAAAATAACATAAAAGCTATCAGCTACTCCTATGCAATGCCGCTATGCAAAGCTTCGCTCGGCGGGATGGAAGACTACGTAGGCCTTGAACGCGCTACTTCGTAAGGGCGGATGGACGAGTAGGCAAGCGGATCGAACTATGCAGGCCTTGAGCGCGCTGCTTCGTTAGGCGGGATGGAGTACACGGGCCGCGATGCCACGCTTCGGTAGGCGGATGGACGAGTAGGCTAACGGAATGAGGGTCACAAGCACCTCTTCGACAAGCACGCCACTAGCAATTGCTAGTGCGGCACCGGACACGATAGTGGGATGGAAAATGGATGGTGGCGCTCCTCAAGCACACAAATAACAAATATTTCACAATCACATGAAATATATGGAAATACAAACTAGTTCAAGTGCAACTTCATCAAAATATACAAGATCTAGCTATTACAACAATCAATAAAAGGAGAACAAGGCAAGAAATCGACCGAATCCGAAGGCTCGTTGAAGATTCACGGTTGGAATCGCCGGGTTGTCAATCCGCGTCCAAGCTCGGTCCACAACTACGTCCGGGGTAGAGAGAGCTGTCACTACTCTCCAATGGACCCGTCTTCTTCGTGTCACGATCCGGTAGAGGTTGCAAACTTCCTATTGCTTGACGGTAATGGCGGCTAGGTCTTCCTTTGGAGCTCTTGGATGAAGGAGGAGGCCGAGAGGAAACTCCGGCGAAGATTTGGCGTTGAAAGCTTGCCCGGAGATCCTCCCTAAGGTGGGCGACGATGGAGGGGCGAAGTCGGACCAAACCAGGCGGAAAACGGCGGAAGAAAGCGGGGGATCCGACCTAAATCGCGAGCAGTGGATTTTATAGGCGCTGGAATTAAACAGTGCGCACGGTCAGTGGCGCACGACCAGTGGTCGTGCGCACTAGAATCCTGTGATCGTGCGCTCTGCCTGGACGGAACCTGCAAAGACAGAAATTATAAAATAAAATGTTCGCACGACCAGTGGCGCACGACCGGTGGTCGTGCGCAATAGATGAAACAGAACTCAGAAATTTAATGGTCAATGCGCACGAGCAGTGGCGCACGACCGGTGGTCGTGCGCACTGGCATTGGTGGTCGTGCGCACTGCACCAAACAGAACTCGTGAAAAAGGCGTTAAGTGCACACGATCAGTGGCGCACGACCAGTGGTCGTGCGCAATAGAACCAGTGATCGTGCGCAGTGTTCCTGTGCAGAATTGCACCGGAAACACCTGCACGACTCCTGTTCTAGCGTACAACCACAAATCCAGCCACTAAAAGTGGCACCTAACAGTGCATGAAAACTACTAATTAAAATAAACATGAAATCACACCAAAATGGGCCAAAAGGTGCACCTAGCATGGATTAACAAATATGAACTAAAACAGGGCTAAAGTGCAGTGAAATGACTAACTAAACGGCCCAGATGAGTCCATAAAAGTGTATATGATCAGGACTCATCACCTGCCTCAGCTTGTCACGGAGGCCCTTGTATAATCTCTTTGCGTAGCCTGTATCATCCAACTGATAGGAGTCCGCAAACCGGGCTAGGTGTGTGAACTCCCGGTGATACTCCACCACTGTCTTGCTACCCTGGCTCAACTGTAGGAACCTGTCTTCTAGCTCATCCCTTGTTGACTGCGGCACGCAGTGCTCCAGTAGTGCCATCTTAAACTCATCCCATGAGATGTCAGCCGCCTCCAGTCTAGCATAAGTGGTGTCTAATAGTGACTTCCACCACCTCTTCGCATGAGATTCCAGACATGAAACCATTAGGGGTACTGCAATGTCCGTCGGGCACTGTATCCCTGCCAGCATCTCATACATGATGTCCACCCACTCCTCAGTCCGCACAACTTTCTCCGTCCTGAGGTATGATGGAGGGGAAAGACCTCAGAAGGCACTCATCCAGTTGGCTCTGGGGTTTTGCTGAGGAGCTAGTGCCTATTATTCCCTGAATGCCTCCAGTATGGCAGTCAATGTCTGCCCCATCTCCGTTTGCTGAAATGGAGTAGGATCCGTTGGTGGTGGGATGAAATTTGGAGTCGGAGGCACTCCATGCTGTGGGGTAGGGTTCGTCGCGGGCTATAAGAGAAAATTGACACTCGTAAGAGGGTTTGCCTAAAAATTCAGTTAAAAGTGGACTTTTCATTTGATTTCCCCATATGGGCACACCATTTCTTCCGCTGCTTAGTTTGTCCTCAAACTAAACTCGCGCAGGGTGGTTCAGGGTTTGTGGACTTCTTTCTTTGGATCGAGGTTTCCTCTGATACCATTTTGTAAGACCCCATTTTTTTCTCTTTCAAAAACCTGGGTCTTATGCCCAGAACCGCCGCTTTGCGGTGGCACCATCACTCGGAAAGGTCGCCACTACAAAACACCGATTTATGATATCTTTTCAAAAATAAAAGCCCAGAGCAAACAATCACAATAAAGCACACAGAAGACACAAGAATTTATAGTGGTTCCCCAAGAATTGGGTACATCCACTTTCCCCCTTCACCTATCTAGCAATGTGCTAGACTAGGCAATCTCCTCCAAAACTCAGAACTCTCAGTCTTTCTAGTACAAGACATACACTCGGATCTAGAAATAGATCCTACCTCAGATCACAAAGATCTTACACTCAGATCACAAAGATCCTACACTCAGATCAAAATGATCCTACCTCAGATTCTCACTGGAATCCTACACTCAGATCACAAGGATCTGACAACACTTTTATAGAATTACAGTTTTACAATGATTGTCTCAGTAAAGATTGAGATTCAGATCTTGAGTCTTCAATAAAAGTCTATCAGTAGGCTTCTTCTTCCTTGATAGATGGTAGAGTATAGCTTGGAAGAATAAATCGGGATCAAGTGAATGAGCAACAGTAATCCTTTCTAACTCGATAAGTAGTTGAAAGTTTCTTCGTAATCTGAATCATCAATAGAACTCTTGAGAATTGTAAAAGATCTTGCTCTTAATGGCAGAGTGAGTTAGGATTCTTGCTGTCAAATTTATATTCTTCAGTTCATTAGCTTCAACAGAAGGACATTCTCTCCGTTTTTAATATTGTAAACATAGAAAAGGAAGTGGAGAATATTAGGGAATGTGATAATTATCACTAGATTTGAATTTTCAAATTTGATCAATAAAAGGAAATATACAAATTTGGCTCAAATTGGGATATTCCACATATGTTAATAAAGATCAGAAAGGAATCCATAATTCTGACATATATTCCAGTATTAATAATGGATTATTTCATTCCATAATCAATTCTGCAATGGATTTAATCTATTATAGAATTCCATAGATGTATCATTGAAATGCACCTTGATTTGCGTGAACATATTGGAGAAATAATAATGAAATGTGATGTTTAAAGCAGTTAGAGTAATTCTGAATAATTTGAAGCCTTTGTTGGAACATGCTTTCCGCATCTCTTGGTTTGACAATAACAAATCCTATTGTATTTGATCACACTTGTTTTGTATTTATAGTATGCAGGATTCAGTGCTTTCAAATCTCCATGGAAATCTATTTGGTTGTTGCTACTGCGTAGCGTCAATACTACCACTGGCGCTAGTACGCGTTCGACAAATTGGATGCTGCATTCGACGAACTGGCGCTCGACGAAATGAAACCTGCGTTAGACGAACTGCATGCTCTACCACGACGCTCGACGAAATGCATACTTTACCACGACGCGCTAGAACTACCACTGGCGGTAGCGATCGATGAAATGGAGGTCGATGAAATGAAGGCGGCGTTCGACAAAGATGCACCCGACGAAGTGGTCTACCGCGGTGCGTTACAACTACCACTGGCGCTAGTATTCGATCGACAAAATGGAGGATGTGCTCGACGAAATGCTTATCACTGCGTTCGACGAATTGGCGATCGACGAATGTTGATTCCTGTTCGACGAAAATTTGGTCGACGAAATATGAGTCCAGCTCGATGAAAATGCGCCAGACAAAAAGAGATGTGCTCTACCGCTGGCGCTAGTATAAATGGAAACAATTGCAAGAAGGAAACAGTGGAGAAAAAGTAATGTCGACGGGTCGCTATGTTTGGCATGTACTATCGTGGCGCGTTAGGTCTAACGCCCAGCGATAGCTTTTTGGAAACATCCCGTCTGTAGTTGATTGAGGAGCAGATTTGGAAGAAGATTGTGGCTGAAGGAAGGAAATCTCGTTAACGCGGGGCGTTAGCAGTACCGCGGTGCGCTAGTGTTTGGCGCTCAGAATGTTGCCTTAACTACCATGATCTGTGTGCTTCATTGCCTTATGTGGATACCGCGGGGTGGTAGTACTACCGCAGGCGGTAGTGGCTGAATCTATAAAAAGACGCGCGCCTCCTCCGTTGTTGCTTGCTGTTACAGAATGATTTGAAGCCATATTTTCAGAGCACTCGTGAGAGCCTTCCCAAGCAGGCCAAAGAACTCCATCAATGTTCGTGAACGCAAAGAACTTGAAGACCAATACGATCGCATCTACATCAAGTTCTACATTTTAGGGAGTCTTTAGTTTGAGTTTTGTTTTACATTCAAATTGTAACCTTTATATCTTATGTTTGGTAGAGGAACTCGCCACATGGCGACTAGGGCCTTGCGGGGACTAGGGGGAATTCGCCACACGGTGACTAGGTCTAGGTAAAACATAGGGAGGAATTCGCCACACGGCGACTAGGTCTAGGGAGTAGATCTAGGGGGTGCTCGAGGCCTTTTCTAGGGATAGGAAGGCTAGAGCAGCTTGAGGCCGTATCTGGGGAGAGATTGGCTAAACCCAACTGGTTCATGGGGATATGAGTTGGTATAGAAAACAAAAAGGGTTTTCATATTATTCGCTTTGATTTCTAGCGTCATTGAAATCAGATTTTGTAATCAATTATTATAAATGATAATCATGTTTTTTCGTGTTTAATAAAATTGATTTCATTTCTAATTTCATTATTTCATTATTTTTTGTTTTAACTGCAACCAAAATATCAAATTTTTTCTGTTAAAGTTTAAAGTTTTTAAAACCCTTATTCACCCCCACTCTAAGGGCGCATACAGATCCAACAGTCTTATCCCGTTGATATGGAGATCATCCCATCGATTGACATTGATCCATTCGATTCTTTGTCCAGTCGACTTGCAGAATCGATGGTCTGTCCCATCGATTTTGCCTTGTGAGAAAGTAGTTAAGGTTGATATAGATAGTCTGTCTAGTCAATTAATTCTGTTGACTTATCTTGTCATCGATATTTTAAGTTCGATCGACAGACCGTCCCGTCGATTTTCACTTATCAATATTCTAACTTTCTCTACATTCTGAATTCATCAAATCTCCTTGATTTTTCCAAGTATTGTCTTCAAGATAGATGTCAGTATGCCTTCAATTTTATACTTGAGGTTATAAGGCATAAGTAAATGTTTGGTCTAAGTGACCCTAAGTAGTATTCATAAATTTAATCAATCATAGATTGTAAGTACCTGTCTCAAGCATAATCAAGGATTCATCAAAAACACTAAGTTTATTATTATGTTAATGTTCTTCTTCAAATTAGGAATCTTCTGGATCAAATTCCCAACAATAATTATACGGTGATAGTATGAATTAATGTTTGACTTTTTACTCTGCTCATTAATTATACTTTATTCATGGTTTTATGCCTTATATGTTTTAATTTGGCTGTGTTGATTTTCAACCACCCTGCAAGAGCTCTATCTGATATGGGTGCTTCACATTCCTTCCTATCAGAGAAATTTATTTTGGTGATTGGTGTGCCGAATATATTTGTGGCGGATATGTTGGGTATGAGATGAGCACAAAAAGGAAAAGTTGAGTGAAATTATGAATTGGAGATAAAGACATTGATTTGGAGGCGTCTTTGCTACCGCTCTCCGAATTTGATGTGATATTCGACATGTATTGGCTCTTGAGGCAAAGTGCATATATAGATTATAAATTAAAAGAAGTTACTTTGAGTAGAAGAACCAAAGGCGAGACTCGATTCACTATCATGCGAGGTTTGAGCAAGACGTTGATGTTCTCTCTCGAGATACTGAAGGACATTTGGAAAGGTGCGAAGTTGTATTTCACTCTTCTAGAGACATCAATGGGCAATCCAAGCTTATGCGACGTGTTAGTAGTAGCAGAGTACATATATGTACTTCCTGATGAACTCCCTGGTGTTCTCCCTCAGTGAAAGATAAACTTCTATATTGAGCTAGTGTCTGGTGCCAAATCTGTGTCACATTATCCGTATAGGATGGTGCGAAAGGAGATGGATGAGTTGAAAGTTCGACTACAAGAGTTGCTAAAGCAATGCTACGTTTGCCTGAGTTCTTCACCTTTGGCTGCGACAATATTGTTTGTGAAAATGGAAGAAGGTAGCTTGCGGCTATGCATAGACTATAGAGAGTTGAAGAAGTTGGCGAAAAAGAACAAGTATCCAATTTATAGAATTAATGATTTGTTTGACCGGTTGGTTGGTTCTATCATATATTCCAAGTTGGACATAAAGTGCCGATTATTTTCAGTTGTGGATATGGGAGGGTGACATCCTGAAGATGACGGTCAACACACATGACGTGCATTATGAGTTTATGGTAATGCCTTTTAGACTCACGAATGCATCTTCAGTGTTTATGGATTTTATGAACATGATGTTCCGAGAATACTAGGATTACTTTGTCATTATGTTCATCGACGACATCCTGGTCTATTCTCATTTGGAAGAGGAGCATGCTTATCACTTGCATATGGTGTTGAGTATTCTAAGGAGGCACCAACTATATGATATATTATTAAAGTGCGAGTTTTGGTTGACTTCAATGATAATTCCTTGGCCATGTTATGAGCGGTGAGGGAATTGTGGTGGGTCCATTGAAGATGTAGCATTTTTGATTGGCCTGAGCCGAGGATTGTGGTAGAAGTTTGAATTTTCTTAGGACATGCTGACTTCTATAGGCGCTTCATGGAGAACTTCTCGTGGATCGTACATCCTCTTACTACCTGATAAGGAAAGGTCATAAGTTCATTTGGATGTCGGAGTGTGCCCAAGTTTTTGATAAATGAAAGAGTCGATCGATATTGTCACAGAAGGGTTTCAAATCTTTAATGACGCATCAGGCAGTGGTTTGGGATGTGTGCTATGCCTATTTGGAAAGGTGATAATATATAGATTGTGCCATTTGAAAGTGTATGAGATGAACTACCGGACACATGAATTGGAGTTAGCGGTTGTGGTGTTCGCTCTTAAGCAGTGGAGACACTATTTATATGGTGTGAAGATTTATCTCTTCACAGACCATAAAAGTTTGAAATACCTCTTGAATCAGAATGAGCTGAATATGCAACAACAAAGGTGGACGGAGTTCTTGGGAGGTTATTATTTTGATATCACTACACTCTAGGGAAGGCGAATGTTGTCTTCGATGCATTGAGTCGACGGGCTCCAGATTAAGTAAGCTGGATTTTGGCTCATGATGATCTTCTAGCTCGTGAACTGGAAGCTGATAATAAATATTTTATAAATTTATTTATCATAGTTTTGGTTCTTTTTAATAATTTATTAGTATTTTTATTTAATTATAAGTCTAATTTACTTTATTTTGTGTTTTCAGGGCTTTGGAGAGGTCCTGGAGAAGTTTTTACATTTTGGTTTATGAATAGTAAAAATTCAGAAATTTGTTTTGTGAATAGTAAATTTCAGAAAATTTTAAATTATACATCTTAGGTAATGCACGTGGCCAAAGGGAGTGTAATAAAGTCATGGGTGTGACCCAAGGGCCTGTAAACTCCAGAAACTGCAAAAAGACCGTGTTGATTGCTGAATTTTCAAATGGTCACAACTTTCAATCCATGAAGAGTTACGAGACGTGAGACCACATTTGGGATGAGAAAGATGTCATCTACAATCTAGAAAAAAAATTTCAAGAACACGCACTGAAACACGGGCGTGACCATAGGGCGTGTGACACATTTTTATGATGAAATTTTGCAATTTTGATTGCAGAATTTCAAATGGTCATAACTTTCAATCCCTGAAGAGTTATGGGTCATGCCACCCCATTTTGGGATGAGAACGATGCCATCTATAATATTGGATTAGTTTAAATGTTTTTCACTAGACATGCCCTAGGTCACGGGCGTGACCTAGGGCGTGACCCGTCGAGAAATCACAAAAAATAGCAAATTTGGCCCGTTTCATGCCAGTTTCTTCTCGCACTAGACATTCCCTATGAAACAGGCGTGATCTAGGGTGTGACCAATGAATTATTACAGATTTTGGTAATTTTTCTCCCAATGTTCACGTGGTTTTTAAGAAGGTAGTTATTACTAGACACACCCTAGGACACGGGGGTGACCACGACCGTGACATTCCAATTTTTCAGCTATAAAAGACAGTTGCTGCCAAAGAATTATTCATCCAGTCCATGCTTTGATTGGATTATTTCTAGCTTAGGTTTACTACATTTTTAATGTAATTTCCTTTATGCAATTTACTTTATGTTTTGCACTTTACAATTCTTAGTATATAATTTTATTTCTTGCAATTGTAATTTTTTTCCTATTTATAAAATGGTTCTTTCTTTTTAACATGTCTAGCTAATCTTTTAGCATTTGATCGAATGATTTCATTTGCAAAATAATTATTTAATTTCTTTTTATATCTTTTGATTTAGAAAGCTCGATTCACCTTTGATTTCCAATTAATTGATTTCATCTTGCTAGTATATGATAGTCAATTTAGATCCATATTATAGTTGATCGAGAGATCCGTGAATACGAGAAGATCAATCATCGGTGAAAGGAGTTGCATGCACTCCTTGAGAGAGGATGACATAAATCTTTCGAATTTGAGTCAAATCCAATAGTGGGGTTCACATTGTAAAGCAAGCTTAGGGGTTTCGACTGGCCGAGGGGACTTAATCAATCAACCTAAGGTTAGTTGGTAGTATTCCTCGAGAGAGGTGTTATCATGATTTGAGAACCTCCACGGTCGAGTTATTTTCAATCATCACTTATGAATTATAGATTTATTAATTATTTCACTTAATATTGTTTCTCGACCAAATGTTTTCTTTCTGTAATTATTTTATTTCAAAAACTCCATTTTATCTTTCCGATAAAATAATAATAATAATTTGCATGAGTAGAAGTACTCAACAGCCCCGTGGAATACAACACATTATATTTTCTTATAAAATATCATATACTATGGATGATAGGTAATCTTTCCTATAGTTCATAGAATTTGGAAAAAAAATATATTTCAAATTTTACGTATCAAGTTTTTGGCGTCGTTGCTAGGGATCCCTTTTGTTGATATTTTGATAGTGAAAATTTTATTAATTTTATCATTCTTTTTCCCCAACACCTAAATTCTTCTTTTCATTTTTTTAATTTCATTCTATTAAGTAACATTTGTGTTATTTTATTAAACATGTTATCTCATTTGGCTGCTAAAGTTGCCGAGCTTACAAATAAACATAATATTTTGGAAGTCGCAAGAAAGCAAAATATTTCTTGTAATTTTTGTGGTCATAATAATCATCCTAGCGAGGAATGTTATTATTTTTATTCTCAAAATTTTTATCATCAAAATTCTTCTTCTATAGGATATAATTCTTATGCAATTTTTTCTTACTCAAATACTAATTATTCGTGGTGGCATCATCACCTGAATAGTTTACAGTGTGATGAAGAAAATTCATTTGATCATGATTTTCCATCCTCCACCTTTAGCTCACAAAACTCTTCTTCTAATTTTGGGACTTCTACGGATTTTCTATTTCCAAATTTTAATAGTTATTCTCAAGATCAAGAAATGCTTTTATACCAAGAATTTAAATACGCCATGGTGACAACAAACGAAATAGAAAATGAAATTTTTCTTCTTCTACTTTGCCCGAATTCACTCCTATTTTTCATGAATTTTCACCCTCACCAAATATTAACTTTGAAAATGAAATACATGAATATATTGTGTCCCTTGAATTTAGTTGACTTGGTATTTCCAATACATTTTCGGATAACAATTTTGTTTTTGAAAAGGAACAACCGGTGCTTAATCGTGCATTTTCACAAGAAACTCCTCATTAAAATGTTTCTAACTCGCTTAATCTTGATTCTTTTTATTCAAACATTTTCAATGTAGATGATGAGCCGTTGCAACCAAATGTGTTCATAGATACATTTACCGCTCATATCCAGCAATCCAAATTACCTTATGTATGTATAGGTAATTTGGATTCACTATTTTAAGCCTACTGCCAACAAAAGAATCACGACAATAGCGGAGGAGTCGCAGGGCAACTGATTTTGGCATATCCACCTCAACATTAATTAAGGGAGTTGCCTCTGCATTTTTAATTTAAATTTCCTTTTAGCGAACCCTTAACGTGTAACTTAAAGACGTTAAACAAAGCGCTCTTGGGAGGCACCCCTTGCTTATCTTTATTTTCTTGCCCTTTTCATTTTTATGCATTTTCTTTACAGGTCTTCATCTTTATGCTTAGTTTATAAACATTGGGGACAATGTTTATTTTGAAGTATGGGGGTGTGTTCTCTTATATTTTGTTTAATTAAACAAATCTACAAAAAATATAAAACTTTGAAAAAATCATAAAAAAATATTTTATTTGCCAATTTTTTGTCTTTGGAATTTTATAGCCTTTAAGCCCTACCCTTCCCTTACCTTTTATTTAACCCATTGATTGTCAATATATACAAAAATATAAAAGATCATATGTTATGGAATGAGTGGATAAAATTCATCATTCCTAAACATATGCACCCAAAGTTTTTAAAAGATTATATGTCATGGACATGAGAGAATAAAATTCATCACTCCTAAACATTTAAATTTGGAAGGTTTTAAAAAAGAAAAAAAATCTTAAGAAAATATATGTTATGGAAATAAGAGGATAAAATTCATCATTTCTTAAACATATACAAATATTTTCTTCTTTGCCAATTCTAACCCCTTTTAGCCAATATCAATTCATAACAAAGATATTTATGAGAGAGCTTAGTAAATATTTTGAGATATTAGAAATTATTTCTAATGAACTAAAGTTTTTATAATTTTAATCTTAGATTATTTTGCTTAATTCAATACATTTTTGTTTCTTAAAATTTAATTAGAGAAGTTTGAAACTAATAATTAGTCTGCTCAAATCAATTTGTGAATCATGACTTATTTCTTATGAAACTAAATTTTATTTCAAAACTTATTTTTGAATGAGTCATATATTATTTAAAGTGCATAATTAGAAGTAAAACTTTTTTGAAATGTTCTATGAATTCTTTACATACTTATGAATTAGTTTTGCTCTGGAATAGCAAAAGCGCCAATATGAGGGTATTTGATAATACATATTTTTTATATTTATTATCAATGTTTAGGTTTTTTTTTAATTATTTATTAATATTTTTATTTAATTTTAAGTCTCATTTACCTTGTTTTGTGTTTTCAGGGCTTTGGAGAGGTCCTATAGAAGTTTGTACATTTTGGTCTACGAATAGTAAAATTCAGAATTTTGGTCTGCGAATAGTAAATTTTCGAATTTTTAAAATTGCACTCCTTAGGTTACACCCATGACAAAAGGGCGTGTAATAAAGTCATAGGAGTGACCCAAGGGACTGTACAATCCAGAAATTGCAAAAAGATCGTGTTAATTGCTGAATTTTCAAATGACCATAACTTTCAATCCAAGAAGAGTTACGAGACGTGCCACCCCATTTTGAGATGAGAACAACGTCATCTACCAACTGGAAAAGTTTCTCAAGAACACACCCAAAAACACGGGCATGACCATTGGGTCACGAGCGTGATCATAGGGCGTGTAACACACTTTTATGATGAAATTTTGCAATTTTGATTGCAGAATTTTAAATGACCATAACTTTCAATACAGGAAGAATTACATGATGTGCCACCCCATTTCAGGATGAGAACGACATCATCTAAAATCTGGGAATAATTTGAAAGTTTTTCACTAGACACTCCCTAAGTCATGGGGGTGACCTAGGGCGTGACCCATCTTGAAACCACAGAAAACAGTCAGTTTGGCACGTTTCATGCCCGTTTTTCTCGCACTAGACACACCCTACGACACGGGCATGACCAATGAATTATAAAAGTTTTTGGCAGTTTTTCTCCTAACGTTCATGGGGTTTTTAAGAAGGTAGTTATTCTTAGACATACCCTTGGACCCGGGAGTGAACACGATTGTGACTTCCTAATTTTTTAGCTAAAAAGCCAGTTGCTGCCAAAGAATTATTCATTCAGTCCATGATTCGATTGGATCATTTCTAGCTTAGGCTTACTGCATTTTCAATGTAATTTCCTTTATGCAATTTACTTTATGTCTTGCACTTTACAATTCATAGTATAGAATTTTATTTCTTAGAATTGTAATTTCTTTTCCTATTAATAAAATGGTTTTTCCTTTTTTACATGTCTAGTTAATCTTTTAGCATTTGATCGGATGATTTCATTAGCAAAATAATTATTTAATTTCTTTTTCATAGCTTTTGATTTAGAAAGCTCGATTCACCTCTGATTTCTAATTTATTGATTTCATATTGCTAGTATATGATAGTCAATTTAGATCTGTATTCTATTTGATCGAGAGATCCGTTAATACGAGAAGATCATTCATCAATGAAAGGAGTTGCATACACCCCTGAAGAGAGGATGACATAAATCTTCTGAATTTGAGTCAAATCCAAGAGTGGGGTTCACATCGTAAAGCAAGCTTAGGGTTTTCGACTGGTCGAGGGGTCTGATCAACCTAAGGTTAGTTGGTAGCATTCCTTGAGAGAGGTGCTATCATGATTTGGGAACCTCCATGGTCGAGTTATTTTCAATCATCGCTTATGAATTGTAGATTTACTTATTATTTTACTTAAGATTGATTCTCGACCAAATGTTTTCTTTCTTTAATTATTTCATTTCAAAAACTCCATTTTGTCTTTTCGATAAAATAATAATAATTTGCATAAGTAGAATTATTTCACTTCAACAACCCTGTGTAATACGACACTTGATATTTTCTTATAAAATATCATATTCTATGAATGATACGTAATCTTGCCTATAGTTCATAGAATTTGGAGAAAAAAATATTTCAAATTTTACATATCAAGTTTTTGGCGCTGTTGTCGGGCATCTCTTTTGTTGATATTTTGATAGCGAAAATTTTATTAATTTTATCATTCTTTTTCCCCAACCCCTAAATTCTCTTTTTCATTTTTTTAATTTCATTCTATTAAGTAATAGTTCTTTTATTTTATTAAACATGTTATCTCATTTGGCTGCTAAACTTGTCGACCTTACAAACAAACTTAATTTTTTGGAAGTCACAAGAAAGCAAAATATTTCTTGTAATTTTTGTGGTCATAATAATCATCATAGCGAGGAGTGTTCTTATTTTTATTCTCAAAATTTTTATCATCAAAATTATTCTTCTATACGATATAATTTTTATGCAATTCTTTCTTGCTCAGATAATAATTATTCATGGTGACAAGATCACCCGAATAGTTTACGGTGTGATGATGAAAATTCATTTGATCGTGATTTTCCTTCCTCCACTTTTAGCTCACAAAACTCTTCTTATAATCTTGGGACTTCTACGGATTTTCTTTTTCCAAATTTTAATAATTATTCCCAAGATCAAGAAACACTTTTATACCAAGAATTTAAACGCACCATGGAGACACCAGACGAAATAGAAAATGAAATTTTTCTTCTTCTACTTCGCCCGAATTCACTCCTATTTTTCATGAATTTCACAACCACCAAATATTAACTTTGAAAATGAAATACATGAATATATTGTGTCCCGTGAATTTAGTTCACTTGGTATTTCCAATACATTTTTGGATAAAAATATTGTTTTTGAAAAGGAACAATCAGTGCTTAATCTTGTATTTTCACAAGAAACTCATCCTTGTTAAAATTTTTCTGACTCGCTTTATCTTGATTCTTTTTATTCTAACATTTTCAATGTAAATGATGAGTCATTGCAACCAAATGTCTTCACCGATCCATTTTTCGCTCATCTACAACAACCCAAATTACCTCTTGTATGTATAGTTAATTTTGATTCACTATTCCAAGCCTACTGCCAAAAAAAGAATCACGACTATAGCGGAAGAGTCTCTGGGCAACATATTTTGACATATCCACCTCAACGTGAATTAAGGGAGTTGCCTATGCATTTTTAGTTTAAACGTCCTTTTATCTAACCCTTAACGTCTAGCTCAAAGACATTAAACAAAGTGCTTTTGGGAGACACCCATGTTTTATGTTTATTTTCTTTCCCTTTTTTATGCATTTTTCTTTACATGTCTTCATCTTCATGCTGAGTTTATAAACATTGGGGATAATATTTATTTTTAGGTATAGAGGTGTGTTCTCTTATATTATGTTTAATTAAACAAATATATTAAAAATAATACAACTTTGAAAAAATCATTTAAAAAAAATTATTTGCCAATTTTTAGTCATTGGAATTTTATTGCATTTAACCCCCACCCTTCCCTTACCTTTTATTTAACTTATTAATTGTCAATATATTAAAAATATAAAAGATCATATGTCATGGAATGAGAGGATAAAATTTATCAATCAAAAACATATGCACCCAAAGTTTTTAAAAGATTATATGTCATGGAGATGAGAGGATAAAATTCATAACTCCTAGACATTTACACTTGGGAAATTTAAAAAAGAAAAAAAATCTTAAAAAGAATATATGCCATGGAAATGAGAGGATAAAATTCATCATTTCCTAAACGTGTACAAATATTTTCGTCTTGCCAATTCTAACCCCTTTTTGCCAATATCAATTCATAACTAGGATATTTATGAGAGAGCTTAGTAAATATTTTGAGATATTCTAAAATATTTCTAATGTATTAAAGTTTTAATAATTTTAATCTTAGATTATTTTGCTTAATTCAATATAGTCTTGTTTGGGAAAATTTAATTAGAGAATTCTAAAACTAATATTTACTCAACTCAAATCAATTTGTGAATCATGTCTTATTTCTTATGAAACTAAATTTTATTTCAAAACTTATTTTGAATGAGTCATGTATTATTCAAAGTGCATAATTGGGAGTAACCCTTTTTTGAAATGTCCTATGAATTCTTTTCATACTTATGAATTAGTTTTGCTCTGGAATAGCTAAAGCGCAAGTATGGGGGTAGTTGATAATACATATTTTATATATTTATTTATCATAGTTTAGGTTTTCTTTTTAATAACTTATTAGTATTTTTATTTAATTCTAAGTCTAATTTACATTTTTGTGTGTTTTCAGGGCTTTGGAGAGGTCCTGAAGATGTTTGTACATTTTGTTCTGCGAATAGTAAAATTCAAAATTTTGGTCTGCGAATAGTAAATTTTAGAATTTTTAAAATTACACGCCCAAGGTAACACCCGTGACCAAAGGGCGTGTAATAAAGTCATGTGCATGACCCAAGGGTCTGTACACTCCAGAAATGCAAAAAGACTGCTGATTGCTAAATTTTCAAATGACCATAACTTTCAATCCATGAAGAGTTATGGGATGTGCCACACCATTTAGGTACGAGAACAATGTCATATACAATATGGAAAAGTTTCTCAAGAACACGCTATAAAACGCAGGTTTGACCATTGGGTCACAGGCGTGACAATATGGCATGTAAAACACTTTTATGATGAAATTTTGCAATTTTGCTTGCAGAATTTCAAAATGTCATAATTTTCAATCCAGGAAAAGTTACGTGATGTGCCACAACATTTTGTGATGAGAATGATGTCATATACAATTTGGGAATAGTTTGACAGTTTTTAACTAGACACACCCTAGGTCACGGGCATGACCTAGGGTGTGACAAGTCTAGAAATTATAGAGAACAACCAATTTTGCCCGTTTCACGCCCTTTTCTTCTCGCACTAGACACGCCCTAGGACACGGGCATGATCTAGGGGGTGACCAATGAATTATGACAGATTTTGGCAATTTTTCTCCCAACATTCCTGGGTTTTGTAAGAAGTTAGTTATTCGTAGACATGCCCTTGGACACGGGCGTGACCACGACGACCGTGACTTCCCAATTTTTCAGCTATAAAAGCCAGTTGCTGCCAAAGAATTTATCATCAAGTACTTTCTTTGATTGGATCATTTCAAACTTAGGTTTACTGCATTTTTAGTGTAATTTCCTTTAAGCAATTTACTTTATGTCCTGCACTTTACAATTCCTAGTATAGAATTTTATTTCTTGCAATTGTAATTTCTTTTCCTATTTATAAAATTGTTCATTCTTTTTTAACATGTCTATTTAATATTTTAGCATTTGATTGGATGATTTATTTTGCAAAATAATTATTTAATTTATTTTTCATAGCTTTTCATTTAGAAAGCTCAATTCATCTTTGTTTTTTAATTTATTGATTTCATATTGTTAGTATATGAAAGTCAATTTAGATTTGTATTCTAATTGATCGAGAGATCTATGAATACGAGAAGATCATTCATTGGTGAAAGGAGTTGCATGCACCCCTTGAGAGAGGATGACATAAATCTTCTAAATTGAAGTCAAATCCAATAGATGGGTTCACATCGTAAATCAAGCTTAGGTGTTTCGACTTGCCGAGGGGTCTTAATCGATCGACTTAAGGTTAGTTGGTAGTATTCCACGAGAGAGGCGTGTTGAAACCAGTTACCCGGTTTCAGCGTTCGAAAGGGGGTTGCGACTAACCCTTACTTGACTTAAGCCTAGACCCTTGACCGGTTACTAGGAACTAGGAGACATGACCTTGATGACAACCAGAGTCTAGAGACAGACCCCTTAAGCTTCAGCGCGGAGGTCCCACCGCACACCCGGAAGCCCACTCGGAACTTCCCCTCCCAAGCCAATGCTGAGCCTGGGCACTTTGGAGGGCACTAAGAACCACCTCACTGTCAGCTGATGGATGACAAGGGAGAGGGGGTGCTTGCTCACAAGTCACACGCAAGGGGGGGGGGGGGGTGGGGTAGTGACCAACCCTTCCCAAGGTGCCTATGGCGGTCTATTTATAGACTTTCCCAAAAATGGACTCCGGATAGCCAAAATTGGACTGCGGATAGCCAAAATCCTGCTACCCGTAGTCCGACCATGACCGTGAACACCCAATGCAGGAGGAGATCCTACCTGCCCCTCCCGAGGGTGCCGGGCGAGTGGGAAAGTCCTTCCCACTCGCCCAAAGGGGGTGATGAGTCGGAAGGTCCCTCCCACTCGCCCTCAAGGGAGGCCGGCGAGTGGGAGGGCCTCTCCCACTCGCCTGGCGAGTGGGAGGGCCCCTCCCACTAGCCCTCAAGGGAGGATGGCGAGTGGGAGGGATTCTCCCACTCGCCTGGCGAGTGGGAGGGCCCCTCCCACTCGCCCTCAAGGGAGGCCGGCGAGTGGGAGGGCCTCTCCCACTCGCCTGGCGAGTGGGAGGGCCCCTCCCACTCGCCCAACTTAGGGCCGGCGAGTGGGAGGGCCCCTCCCACTCATCCGAAGAGAGCCGGCGAGTGGGAGGTCTCCTCCCACTCGACCAAAGAGGGCCGGTAGAGTGGGAGGGTTCCTCCCACTCGCCCAAAGTGAGCTGGGGAGCGGGTGCTCCCTCCGCTTCCCTTGCCGCCTCTTTTTTCCTTGATCGGTTTCGACTATTTCTGCGCGGTCATTTTGCTCGTTTCGGCCACCTTCACTGTCTCGGCCTCATCCGGGTCGGGTCACACCGACTCAAAAAATATGAGAGTTGTACACAATCCCCGCTCTTTTCGAGGTTGCCTCAAGCTTGGAAAGAAAGTCCAACCCACCTATTTTATGAGTAGGTGGGACCTCAGGGGGATCCACGAAGGGCCGTACAAACGGGATACTCCTGTCGAGCTTTTCAGCAGAACCTGACTTGAGGCGGGAGGCAAACTTTTCTCCACTGAACACCCCTCCTGTGAGCCGAGCTCAACAGGAGGTGGAGAAATCTCAACACCTTTAGGTCGAGCTAAACTCGACCGAACGTGGAGGGAGACTCGACATCTCTAGTTGAACTCGACATGAGGTGAGGAACGTACCTTTCTCCACTAAACACCCCTCCTGTGAGTCGAGCTCAACAGGAGGTGGAGAAAGCTCAACACCTTTAGGTCAAGCCAAACTTGACCTGGGGTGGAGGGACCTCAACATCTCTAGTCGAGCCGAACTCGACCTGAGATGGAGGGAACTCAACATCTCTAGCCGAGACGAACTCGACCTGAGATGGAGGGGACTCAACATGTCTAGTCGAGCCGAACTCGACCTGAGATGGAGGGGGCTCAACATCTCTGGTCGAGTCGAACTCCACCTTAGATGGAGGAAACTCAACATCTCTGGTCGAGCCGAACTCGACCTGAGATGGAGGGGGCTCCACATATCTGGTCGAGTCGAACTCAACCTGAGATGGAGGAAACTCAACATCTCTGGTCGAGCCGAACTCGACCAGAGATGGAGGGGACTCAACATCTCTAGCCGAGTCAAACTCAACCTGAGATGGAGGAAACTCAACATCTCTTGTCGAGCCGAACTCAACCTGAGATGGAGGAAATTCAACATCTCTTGTCGAGCCGAACTCAACCTGAGATGGAGGAAACTCAACATCTCTGGTCGAGCCGAACTCGACCTGAGATGGAGGGGGCTCAACATCTCTAGTCGAGTCGAACTCAACCTGAGATGGAGGAAACTCAACATCTCTTATCGAGTCGAACTCAACCTGAGATGGAGGGGGCTCCACATCTCTGGTCGAGTTGAACTCAACCTGAGATGGAGGAAACTCCACATCTTTAGTCGAGTCGAACTCAACCTGAGATGGAGGCAGCTCAACAAGAGCCCGCGCGCCGGTTTCTCTTCTCGCTTGCTGAAACCCAAAGACAGCTAGGGGAGAAAGGAAGAGAAAGAGGCGAACCTTCGAGGGCAGCGACGTCTGCCCCACCTTGCCCTGTTGAAGTCGAGAGTACTCGGAGGAAGATTGTGACGTCAATGGCCAAAGCCCTGGTGGGCCGCCTTTATGAGGCGGATGCTCTTCGAGACAGCTGGAGGGGGGACTCTGCCGACGACATCCTGCACGAGTTCTTCCCTTCTCCCGGGTGACTTAACTCATCCCCTTGCGACGGTGGTTATTCCTCCTGAATATTATGGTTGTCAGGGGCCCCTCCTCTCTTGCGGTTTCTTATAGGAATCATGTATCTCTTTCATGTGCTATTTTCTTCATCCTGCATATATCAGTAAGGGTGAAGCAACAGTTTATGTAATATATGTCGCTGCCGAACCAGCTATTGTTCTAATGAATCTCTTAGCTGGTTCTCCCTTACTTCGCTTCTCTACCGCTAAGGGACTCGATACCCTCTTGAGCCGATCCACGTCCTAGGTGCTTTGCTTACCTGGAGACGGGGGAACTCAATGCCCTCCCGATCCAATTAGAGGCGGAAGTACCCACCCGCATCCTAGGTGCCTCGCTTACCTTAGAGACGGGGGAACTCAACGAACTCCCAATCCAATTAGAGGCGGAAGTACCCACCCGCATCCTAGGTGGCTTGCTTACCTGGAGACGGGGGAACTCAACGCCCTCCCAATCCAATTGGATGCGGAAGTACCCACCCGCGTCGTAGGTGCCCTGCTTACCTGGAGACATGGGAACTCAACGCCCTCCCAATCCAATTGGAGGAGGAAGTACCCACCCGCATCCTAGGTGCCCTGCTTACCTAGAGACGGGGGAACTCAACGCCCTCCCAATCCAATTGGAGGCGGAAGTACCCACCCGCGTCCTAGGTGCCCTGCTTACCTGGAGACGGGGGAACTCAACGCCCTCCCAATCCAATTGGAGGAGGAAGTACCCACCTGCGTCCTAGGTGCCCTGCTTACCTGGAGATGGGGGAACTCAACGCCCTCCCAATCCAATTGGAGGCGGAAGTACCCACCCGCATCCTCGGTGCCTTGCTTACCTGGAGACGGGGGAACTCAACGCCCTCCCAATCCAATTGGAGGTGGAAGTACCCACCCGCATCCTAGGTGCCCTGCTTACCTGGAGACGGGGGAACTCAACGCCCTCCCAATCCAATTGGAGGCGAAAGTACCCACCCGCGTCCTCGGTGCCATGCTTACCTAGAGACGGGGGAACTCAACGCCCTCCCAGTCCAATTGGAGGCGGAAGTACCCACCAGCGTCCTAGGTGCCCTGCTTACCTGGAGATGGGGGAACTCAATGCCCTCCCAATCCAATTGGAGGAGGAAGTACCCACCTGCGTCCTAGGTTCCCTGCTTACCTGGAGATGGGGGAACTCAACGCCCTCCCAATCCAATTGGAGGCGGAAGTACCCACCCGCGTCCTAGGTGCCCTGCAAACCCAGAGACGGGGGAACTCAACGCCCTCCCAATCAGTTGTTGGGCCGAGAGTCGACCTAACAAGCCCCCCATCTGCCAGCATGACCGAGCCCGACAGAGGGTCTCTAGTCAGGGATCTTGGATCGGGACATTACCCCAGAACCCTTTTTCATTCCTAGTTCGTCTATTACAACTTCGTTACATTACGCCCCTCCCGGGCACTTCATTACACCTCGCCCTTCCTAGGCACTTCCTTACATCTCGCCCTTCCCGGGCACTTCATTACATCTCGCCCTTCCTGGGCACTTCATTACATCTTGCCCTTCCTGGGCAATTCATTACATCTCGCCATTCACGGGCACTTCATTACATCTCGCCCTTCTTGGGCACTTCACTCGGCCGCATGCTCCTTCGCCATCTTCTTCATCACTCTCTCCATCTCCTCAACTTCTTCTTGGTCCTTCCAGGTAAAGTTATCCCCCCTTTGCCAGGGTTCTTGTTCCTTCTCTTTCCTCCAAGGGCTCTGGGCAGGTGGCTGTCGCGTGATCTTTTTGCTGATGGTAGTCACAGTATGGCAATACCTGCAACCTTGCTTCCTTCCCTGCATGACCCCTCTTCTTATTTCCCCTTTTTCGGCCAATCGCCATGGCCTGCATGAGCTGGGGTTGCAACGGCTTTTGGTTTAATTGCCACCCTGCGGGGTTGAAACATCTTTGCCTCCCCTGGAAGTTCCCTCCCCCTTGGAAGTGGCCTCCTCCCTGGCCCCGAGAGGGTCCTCCTGGCGGCCTCCAAGTTGGATGGGTGGCCGGCGGTTGAGACCTCCAACCTTTCTCCTGCCCAACGGGGGGTCCCTGGTGTCCCTGACTCTTCATCTCATCCTTCCTTCTTCCTCTATGCTCATTCCTCCTCTTCTTTGAAATAGAGAACCTTAACAAAAAACCTCAGCGCAGGTCCTCGAAGCTGTAGATGGTACCCACCGGGAGCTGACAGAACCAATCCCTTGCCTTTCCCTTGATCGTGACGGCGAAGAGCCTGCACTTGAAGGCATCTGACATCTGCTTGATCGAGGTCATGTCTTCGAACCTCTTAAGATGATGGAGAGGATCACCATTCCCTTCATAATAGGACATGGCAGGCTCGCGGAACCCATCCGGAACGGGGGCTGACAGGATCAGCTCGCAGAAAGGACTTCGCCATCCCCATTGGTTGGACGGAGGCGTTCCTGTCGAGCACGCGCCGCGAGTGGAGGGTGCGACCTGCAGGAGCTCCAGGATCCATTTGCTGAACTCATTGAAGTCACTCTTCTTTACATACTCATAAGTAGGAGGTGTGTCCCTCAACTCATCGTTTCCATCCATGAGGCTTGGCTCAGAGCTTTCCGAACTAGCCGCTTCCACGCTCACCACACCAGAATGTTGAAACAAGTTACCTGGTTTCAGTGTTCGAAAGGGGGTTGCGACTAACCCTTACTTGACCTAAGCCTAGACCCTTGACCGGTTACTAGGAACTAGGAGACTTGACCTTGATGAAAACCAGAGTCTAGAGACAGACGCCTTAAGCTTCAGCGTGAAGGTCCCACCGCACACCCGGAAGCCCACTCGGAACTTCCCCTCCCAAGCCAATGCTGAGCCTGGGCACCTTGGAGGGCACTAAGAACCACCTCACTGTCAGCTGAAGGATGACAAGGGAGGGGGGTGCTTGCTCACAAGTCACACGCAAGGGGGGGGGGGGGGGGGGGGGGTACTGACCAACCCTTCCCAAGGTGCCCATGGGGGTCTATTTATAGACTTTCCCAAAATTGGACTGCGGATAGACAAAATTGGACTGCGGATAGCCAAAATCCTGCTACCCGTAGTCCGACCATGACCGTGAACAGCCAACACAGGAGGAGATCCTACCTGCCCCTCCCGAGGGTGCCGGGCGAGTGGGAAAGTCCCTCCCACTCGCCCAAAGGGGGCGACGAGTGGGAAGGTCCCTCCCACTCGCCCTCAAGGGAGGCCGGCGAGTGGGAGGGCCTCTCCCACTCGCCTGGCGAGTGGGAGGGCCCCTCCCACTCGCCCTCAAGGGAGGCCGGCGAGTGGGGGGGCCTCTCCCACTCGCTTGGCGAGTGGAGGGCCCCTCCCACTCGCCCAACATAGTGCCGGCGAGTGGGAGGGCCCCTCCCACTCGCGCGAAGAGATCCGGCGAGTGGGAGGTCTCCTCCCACTCGCCCAAAGAGGGCCGAGCGAGTGGGAGGGTTCCTCCCACTCGCCCAAAGTGAGCCGGGGGAGCGGGTGCTCCCTCCGCTTCCCTCGCCGCCTCTTTTTACCTTGATCTGTTTCGACCATTTCTGCGCGGTCATTTTGCTCGTTTCGGCCACCTTCACTGTCTCGGCCTCATCCGGGTCGGGTCACACCGACTCGGAAAATATGAGAGTTGTACAAGGCGCTTTCATGATTTGGGAATCTCTGTGGTCGAGATATTTTCAATCATCGCTTATGAATTGTAGATTTACTAATTATTTTACTTAAGATTGATTCTCGACCAAATGTTTTCTTTCTTTAATTATTTCATTTCAAAAAATAATAATAATTTGCGTGAATAGAAGTACTCAACAGCCCCTTGGAATACGACACTTGATATTTTCTTATAAAATTATTTATCTTATGAACGATAGGTAATCTTGCCTATAGTTCGTAGAATTTGGAGAAAATAATATATTTAAAATTTATGATCAGAAGCCTTAGAGTTCACTTGCGTAGATAAATGTGTGGCGTCAACTGCATGTTTGAACTGGACGGAGGTCCATTATGACATTGAGGACCGGGTCCGGAAAGATTTGGTGCTCAACAAGAGCATGCAACTTCATGTGGTGGAGACTGTAGATGGTTCGAACGCCAAGTTTTCATACGAAGATGGAATTCTACGGAAGGATGGTCGTCTATGCATTCCAAACTTTGGTAAACTTTGGGATTAATTGATGTATAAAACACATTTTACTAAGTACCCGATTGATCGAGGGAGTACCAAAATGTACATGAACAAGGAAAAATTATTTTGGTGGCCAGACATGAAGAATGACATTGCGTTGTTTGTGGTGAAACATTAAACTTGTTCTTTGGTGAAGGTTAAATTCTAGAGGCATGTTGGATTTTTGAAGTCTCAATATATACCGAAGTGGAAACTTGATGATATTTTGATGGACATTGTACATGGGTTACCAAGGTCGCAGCATGGCCACAACACCATTTCAGTGATGGTTGATCGTTTGATGAATGTAACACACTTTATTCCAAACCAAAATGATGATTCAATAGAGAAACTTGTTGATTTGAATATCAAAATCATGTTTCAGTTGCAGGGTTTTCCTTGTAGCATTATTAGAGACTGAGATAAGCATTTCACCTCCACCAATTGGGGCATGTTCACCGTCTGTTGGGCATAAAACTAAAGTTCAGTGCCGTCTTTCATCTGCACATGAATGAGCAGACTAAGAGTATGAAAAGAACAAAGGAAGATATGTTAAGAACATGTGTCTTATCTTTGAAAAGAGGTGGGAAGATCATCTCTTTATGATTGAGTTCACATAAAAAGATAACTAGTAAGCGAATATTTAGAGGAAACCATTTGAGGCCTTCTATAGAAGAAAGTGTCGTATGTCGTTAGCCTGGGTGTAGATGGGGAACATGAAACTATTGAATCACAAAGATATGGATGAGGCGAATACTACAGTTTGAACCATTCGTGAAAGGTTATTAGTTGCCAAAGTTAGGCAAGCCAAGTATTATAATGAGAAACATATAAATGTGGAGTTCACCATGGGCGACTGAGTTTATTTGAAAATCAAATCATTCAATGGAGTATCTAGGATTCGACGACTAAAGAAGTTGAGTCCAAGATACTTGAGACCATTTGAGGTGATAAAGCGTATTTGCGATATTGCTTACCACCATCCGCTATAAATAGAACTCAGTGGGTTGCATGATGTTTTCACATATCTGTACTAAGAAAGGCTGTGCGAGAACCTATGTAAATTATTGAGACTGGCTGTGTATAAGTGGAGATCGGATTGACAACTAACGCAATGCATGTTCGTATTGAGGAATCAGAAATCCTTCAGTTGTGAAATAAGAAAATAAAGATGTTAAAAGTCCACTGGAACAACTATGGTCACGATGAGTTCTCTTAGAAGCAGGAGCAAACAATACTTGAGTACTGTCCTAAGTTATTTCCCACATGTATGATGTGTTATTTCGGTTTTCCTAGTTTATAAAATTTCGGGATGAAATTTCATTAACGAGGGGATAATTGTAACACCAAATTTTTGTAACATCCCCTTTCCTTCTAGACCCCTAGGGTGAATTATGTCATGACAAGTGACCTAGGGCAATAAAATGACCATAGAAGCCTAGGTGACTAGGTGAAATCACCAAAACCACCCTTGACCTAGCCAGGTAACCTAACCCTAGCTTGACCAAAATAGGCTCCAATGTGCCAAGATGACCCCACCAAAACATTCCTAACCACTCAAGGAGTCCATTAGGTCAATAAGGAATCATTGGGGTCACCTAATTTGGTCATTTTGACCAAAGTCAACTCTAACTCAAACTAGGTCAACTTGCCTTAAATTGGCTCAATTAGACTTCAAGTGACCAAATTGACTTCACCAATACTCTCCAAATTACTATGGGAAACCATTAGGTCAATAAAAATCAAGAGGGCTCAATCAATTTCATGAAATTGGCAAAAGTCAACTTTGGGCCAACATAGCCCAATTCCACTCTAAGTGATCCAATTGGACTTCAATTGATCTAATTGACCTCACCATTATCCTCCTAACCCTGAGGATGACTCAATTGATCATGAGACAGCCCATGAGGTCAACCAATTCACCCAATTTGACCAAACTCAAACTTGTGTCAACATTTGGTCAAATCAACACTAAATGGGTAAATTAGACTAATCATGGGCTCCAGCATGACCCAATCAACATTGGATGGTGCCATAGGACCCATGACAATCACATGGGGGTAGCCATAACATCAATTTGACCAAGTCAACTCAATAGTCAACTCTTCGCCAAATTAGCCTAAATATGAAAATCCAATGGGTTAACCCATTTGCAATGGGCTAAAAGCCTCCTAACCAAGCCCATTCTGGATCCCATGAGCACAATTACACTCAATACCCTCAGAAATTGACATGCAATGGGGTAATTTTGGGTTTTGCCTAACTGGAGAAGAAGACAAGAGGGAAATTGGTGATGAAGGAGACATGACACTCCATTCTCCCTCCCAAAGCACTTCTCTGAGCTCCTCATGAAGCTGACAACCCATTTCAGCAGGAAATTTGGCCAGGTGGAGGTGAGAGGGGCTGAATCAAGCATGGCCAAAATTGTTCCATAATGGCACCCTTAGTTAAAGCCTTCCCCACCATCAACTTGTTGGAACATGTTTTTCCGCATCCCTTTGATTTGAGAATAATAAATCCTACTTGTATTTGATCTTATTTGCCATTGTGTTTTTAACATGTAGGTTTGAACAGATATGACACCACGTTGCTGCAATATTGGTCGGGTACTATCCACAAGCAGAAAGATTGAAAGATGTCTAACGCCAGGCGTTAGGTCTTAATGCTGGGCGTTAGCTATCGACGAGTTGGTCTGCCGATCAACGGGATGGGATGCCGATCGACGGGATGGCTTGCCGACTGAATAAAAAGAGAAAGAAACTCAACGCAAGGTGTTAGTACTTAATGCCGGCATTAACGATCGATGATTATGGCAAGGAGGAATGCAACTGTGATTGAAGGAGCAATTTAGAAATGATTTGACTCAACGCTTGGCGTTAACTCTTAACGCCGACATTAACTTTTGTTCCCTCCAAGATGCAAAATGAATGGAGGGAAGATGCCATGATTGCTGGAGCATTTTGGGAATGATTTGACTCAACGCCTGGCCTTAGAGTCAACGCCAGCGTTAAGGTTGCCTAAAATGAAAGTTTCCAAAGATGCAGAATCTCCTTGCTGTTTTGAAGATCTGAGCCATCAAGTTATTTCTATACTAAGTCAATGCCCGACGTTAACCCTAAATGTCGGCGTTAGCTTCCAGTCCTATAAAAGGTGGATTTTGTCTTCTCCAACTACTGATTGATTAGAGCCCAATTCCAGCACTTCAGAAACTTTGAGAAGGCCGTATTTCTAGACCAACACATCTCCCACTAATATTTCAAAAGGAGGAATCGAAGGAGGCTTGGATCAACACGCTAACTCAACGAGAAGAACGCATGCTTGGACTTCAACGATCTTCAGCAATTCTTCAGCGTCTCCTTCAGATTACCTTACAGGGAGTTTCATATTTGTCTTTTATTTTATCTTTGTAATCGGTTCGGAAACTCGCCTCATGTTGGCGACTAGGTCTGGGTAGGACTTAGGGAGTAATTCGCCTCGTGTTGGCGACTAGGTCTAGGGAGTAGATCTAGGGGGTGCTCGAGGCCTTTCTGGGGATAGGAAGGCTAGAGCGTCTTGAGGCCGTATCTGGGGAGAGATCGGCTAAAGCCAACCGGTTCGTGGGGATACGAGTCGGTATAGAAAACGAAAAGAATATTTCATATTTCACCTTCAATTTCTAGCGTCATAGAAATCAGATTTTGTAATCAATTTTATAAATGATAATCATGTCTTTTCTTGTTTAATAAAATTGATTTCATTTCTAATTTCATTATCTATTTACTTTTGATTTAACTTACTTCTACCAAAATATCAAAAGTTTTCTATTAAAGTTTAAAAAATTTAAAACCTTTATTCACCTTCCTTTAACCAAATAAAAATATAAAAACTATTTTTGAACAAATAAAACAGTGTACTGTCTCAGCGTTAACTAGTTAACGCCAGGCGTTAGCCTTTTTTCCCAGATTGAAATTCTGCTTTCTCTACATTATTTCAGATATTTTTCTAATGATTTTTCTCTGTTTATTTTCTCAGATTTGAAATTATTTTGTTATTAATTTGGTTATTTTATTCCAAAATACAAAAAAACTAAATAATTCAAAATGCTCAAAAATATGCTTTTGTTTTTTATTTTGCTTTAAAAATTTACAAAATTATTGTTTGACTATAAGACTTCACAAGAGCAAACATCTTAGTCATTTTTGTTTCAAATGGTCAAAATTGATTTTATGCATACACTTAATGATTGACTTCAATGTCTAATTTTTATTTCATATTTCCTAAACATTGTTTTATTTTGTCATGCCTTGACCTTAATCTGATTATGTGCAATGAAATAGTCTATAGAAAATTGTGTATGATTGCCTAACATGCCTCTAAGTGTGAGAAATGTTGTATGCTAATCAATGATTCATACACTCACTACTTTGATAATCTACATGTGCTCATAATCTTAGTCTTGCATGAATGTGTAGGGTAATCATTTTATCACATTAAGTTATATGTCTAAATTACCTACACCATCTTTCAAAAATAAATTTCATGCACAACATAGAAGTGTTATTTCAATAATATTAATGTTTGCAACAACAAGTGAATTCAGAGACCTTTTGGCCCAAAATAAAAATCTGAAATAAAAAGCCAAATATAACTCCACCAAGCACCACTCACCCTCCTGATAAATCTTAATGAGCATTGTGAGGTTGAGCACCTTGGAAAGAATTACAAAGTATCTTATGCAAACATACTCTTTTTTATCACTTCTATTTGTACACCGGATCACTAAAATAAATTTTTTATAAAATGCTTATGTGATCCCCCAAGCAATACTTCGCTCCCTGATAAGTCTTAATGAACATTGTGTGGGTGAAGCAACTTGGTAGTTGTACTCCTTTTATGTTCTTTGAAATTTTATTCTAACATTGATTTGTGAAAGTAATTATAAGATTGCAATCTTAATATTGTTGTTACTATTTCATTACATATGTCATGTGTTTTGATTATTTCACTTGTATTACTTTTATCAAAACACTTTATGCACACATCATTGATTTTCATAAAGCTTCTACTCATGAGAATTGGATCCTAATGCAAAATTACACAATTCTCTACAAACTTAAGTAAAAGCACTAGATTGCAATGCATGATTTCTACAATGTTTTCTTTAATTGAAATACGAATTGGTTACATTGTAGTTATTATCTTTCTGAATATGTAGATTCAAGCTTGCCTATTTGTTATGAAAATTCTTCAAAGTTAAAATGCTCAAATGTGAAGAATCTAGATATATTGTTGAAATTGTCAAACTATAACAAAAATACCACTCTTAATTATTTTGTCTTTGTTTTTTCGCATTTATCTTTTGGTCATGTATTTCGTTTACCATGGTTTATCATGCTCACTTCTTGGTCATTCTTCACTTGTGCTTGTCAAACAATATTGCATCTCTTTCAACAAGTAATATTCTTCTTTAAAAATTAATTTGCTAAGCAAGTGATTACATTCCTTTGGTATAATGTTTGAATGATGTTCTTTCGCGCTTATCATATATCTTTCCACTGTGCTACTCTCTTTCTTAGCTCGATTATGACTTACCTTATGTTTACACAAAACTCTTAATCGTCTCTTAGTTATGTCCAAACTTTTTCTTCTTTATTCTAGTTTTGTTTCACTCCACCCTCTTTTGCTAATAACAAAAGGGGGAGGATAAAATGATAAATCACAAGGAGTAGGATTCACTAGATTAAAGGGGAGCATGAATCTAGTCTATGGGTGCATACACTAAGGGGGAGCACTTTAGTAGGGGGAGCACAATGTTATATGAACTATAATTTTTATTATTATCTCTATGATTGCTTGTGTCATATATCCTTCTAAAAACACATATCTTATCTGTGAATATGATTTATCTCTTTTGGATTTGTTATTATCAAAAGGAGGAGACTGTTGGAACATGGTTTTCCGCATCCCTTTGATTTGAGAATAACAAATCCTACTTGTATTTGATCTTGTTTGCCATTGTGTTTTTAGCATGCAGGTTTGAACAGATATGACACCAGGTTGCTGCAATATTGGTCGGATACTATCCACAAGTAGAAAGATTGAAAGATGTCTAACACCAGGCGTTAGGTCTTAACATTGGGCGTTAGTGATCGACAGAATGGTATGCCGATCGATGAGATGGGATGCTGATCGACGGGATAGCATGCCGACTGAATAAAAAGAGAAAGAAACTCAATGCCAGGCGTTAGTACTTAACGCCGACGTTAACGATTGATGATTATGGAAAGGAGGAATGCAACCGTGATTGAAGTAGCAATTTAAGAATGATTTGACTCAACGCCTCGCGTTAACTCTTAACGCCGGCGTTAACTTTTATTCCCTCCAAGATGCAAAATGAATGGAGGGAAGCTGCCGTGATTGCTGGAGCATTTTGGGAATGATTTGACTCAACGCCTGGCATTAGAGTCAACGCTAGTGTTAAGGTTACCTAAAATGAAAGTTTCCGAAGATGTAGAATCTCCTTCCTGTTTTGAAGATCCGAGCCATCAAGTTATTTCTATACTGAGTCAATGCCCGACGTTAACTCTTAACGCCGGCGTTAGCTTCCAGTCCTATAAAAAGGTGGATTTCATCTTCTCCAACTACTAATAGATTAGAGACCTATTCCAGCACTTCAGAAACTTTGAGAGGGCCGTATTTCTAGACCAACACATCTCCCACTCATATTTCAAAAGGAGGAATCAAAGGAGGCTTGGATCAACATGCTAACTCAATGAGAAGAATGCATGCTCAGACTTCAACGATCTTCAGCGATTCTTCGGCGTCTCCTTCATATTTTTTTTCGGCGTCTCTTTCAGATTACCTCATAGGGAGTTTTATATTTGTCTTTTATTTTTATCTTTGTAATCGGTTGGGAAATTCGCCTCGTGTTGGCAACTAGGTCTGGGTAGGACTTAGGGAGTAATTCGCCTCGTGTTGGCAACTAGGTCTAGGGAGTAGATCTAGGGGGTGCTCGAGGCCTTTTTGGGGATAGGAAGGCTAGAGCGGCTTGAGGCCGTATCTGGGGAGAGATCGGCGAAAGCCAACCGGTTCGTGGGGATATGAGGCGGTATAGAACACGAAAATAATATTTCATATTTTGCCTTCGATTTTTAGCGTCATAGAAATCAGATTTTGTAATCAATTTTATAAATGATAATCATGTCTTTTCTTGTTTAATAAAAATGATTTCATTTCTAATTTCATTATCTCTTTACTTTTGATTTAACTTACTTCTACCAAAATATCAAAAGTTTTCTATTAAAGTTTAAAGTTTTTAAGACCCTTATTCACCCCCCCTATAAGGGCGCCTCAAGATCCAACACAACTGACCCCTCTATTAGCTTAAGAATGCTGAGAGGAGAAGAAGCCCTATATTGGTGAAGAGAATCATGCTCTGGATGGGGAGATCATCAAGGTCCTCCAATGGAGGTGGTCAGCCATGACACATAGAGAAGCAAGCTTCAAAAGAACTCTATACAAGGTAGAATCTCCACTTCTCCCTCTATGCTCGATGTTCCCCTTTCATTTAGATTGAGATCTACATCAAGTGAGCTAGATCTAGGATTTTCAAATCTGAGTTTTGCTCACATTTTCCCCCACCCCAAGGCCATTTCCTGTAACTAATCTGACCGGCAACCACCTCTAAACGTCGGCCACCACCTCAATGGAGGGGGTGGTGCTGGTGGCCAGCCATGGGGGGAAGTGGGTGGCCGTAATTTGGAGATTCAATTCCTCCCAGCTGCATTAAAACACAATCATCTGCTGGTGGAGGAAGAAAACCAGCAGCCACCTGATTTGCTTCAAGTTGAGTGCATGCATGATGAGTTTAGGCTAAAGATTGAGTTTAATAAACATTTAAATTGTCAAAGATTTTCCTGTACCTTCAAGATTAAAATTAGGCCACTTAGAGGCTATTTTCGAAAGGTGACCAGAGACAAATAATGTAGCACTTGGTGTATAATTTTCATTGAAATTTGAATCACCAGATTTGGTGACATACAACTCCCTGTAGGATCATTTTCCTAAGTTGAGTCCTTATGGAGGGACAGTCATTTAAATGTGAATATCTTTCACATGGATGACTTCATGAGCCTAATATTTTGGTCATGCTAGTATATACCCTAGACACACCCCTGTCCAAAAATTAAAATTTTTGGACAACATTTTTCTATATTTTTGTGAAAAAATTTGATTTTCCATATCTTTGAAATTAATGAGGCTATACTAGGTAAAATTGACCCAAATCTTGGGTGGTATGTTTATTAGATTATGGTAAGTCATTGGTAAAAATATTAGGTCATTTGGACCTCTATACGTATATTCCACTTGCATGTGATAGTGGTGTATGGGAGTTGGTGTGCATTTAGCATATTTGTGTGTTATTATCACGCTTCATGCAATAGGTTCAAGTAATTATTTAATTAACATATTGCCTTAACTAGGGAATGTCTTCAACATGAAAAATGTATATCTATGTCTTAACTACACATAGGAATTTGTTTCAGGTGATTTGGTGCACCACAACTCCCTGGGCACTTATTTTGGTGTAGGGTGTATAAAGTGAACCATAGACACAAATCTTTGTGCCCCCATCTTTAAGCTCAACAAAATGAGCTGGAAATTTTAACATGCATGTAATATTGTGGGATTCACATGTTGTCCAAAACTTAGAATTTTTGGAGACATAATTTCTATAGTTTAAGAAATAATTTAAATATCCATGCATGTGATGGATCTAGGGTTTAATGAAGCCAAATCCACTCTAATCTTTTACGGATGGAAGATTAGGTCAAGAGAAGTCCCTGGCCATAATCTTGGACTATTTAAACTAGTACATGGTGAGAAATCTCACTTGCAAGTTTGGTAAATGATAGGGAATGGTGGCATGTTGCAAATTTCAAGCTTCTATGAATTTCTTAATATTCCCTTGAGGTATGCCCATTAAATTTGAGGCATGCAATTAATATGAATAAAGGAATCATCCCTATAAAAATTATGATTTTTTGGAGTTAAAAATCCTAGGTTTTTAATTAATTATGATTATGTCACACAATTAAATTATTGAACTAAAAAAGACCAATTGACTCAGAAAAATTCTAACTCTCGGTCACATGATGATTCAGGTTATAATACATCTCTGGAAAATTTGTTAAAAATTTTGGGAGTCATTTACCTTGAAAAATATCAAAATATTTTTTGTCACACTTTTTATTATTAGAATATTTGTGGTCTATATTACTTGGAAAATTCTGAATCCCTGGATAGACTCTTATTAGAACAATATGTACATCTAGAAGATTTATCATAATTATTGGTTGTTGATATTCAATAGTTCTTTATAATATTGAAATTTGTTATTTTGGAGAAATATTTATTATTGGTGGACATTAATATTAGAAAAATATAAATCTATGTTAGAGCACATGTTAGAACATGTAGAACATCTAGAGAATTTTTAGAAATTTATTGATGATGAAATTAGTTAGTACCAGTACATTTATGGTTTATTGCTATTTTTAGTAAATTTAATTTATGTGCATACATTTATTTGAAAAAGTATGAAAATTGGTTAAAACACTTCTTGGACCAAATATATCCTATGGAAATTTTTCTGTAATTTTTAGAAGATGAAACCACATAGATCTTTTGTAAATGTTGAAAAGCCCCAATTGATGAAATGTTATTTATTATGATTAAATGGAAATGAAGAATTGTAAGTCTTTGTAAAAGTGTATTTTATACCTTAGAGAATATCTAGAAAATTTTGTGGATAGTTCAGACATAAGAAAATTATGCTTCATGTGTAATTTGGAATTCACTTTATCAATTATGCACTGATAAACAATTAGGCCTCATTACCAGAAATGATCATATCAGAATGAAATTACTTCATATGTCATATAGAACCTCTGGATTTAATGTTAGGTCATTTGGACATGGGAAATGGCTATGTACTTCATGATTGACATAGGGTTATAACTAAAATCATGATTGGTCTGCGTTTAGTAAAAATCTTGATAAGGCTAAAGTCATGAAGAAGACATTATGATGAACCAAGGAAATGATAGAAGTATGTTAAACTTCTAGAATTGGAACCTTAGGGCAAGGTTAGGAGTGAGTTTGCACTTAATCCCCAAGGGCGGGTAGTGTTGAAGTTCAATTGAAAGTCAACATTTTCCCTCCCTATAAGTTATAATTCCCCTTAGGATTCTATAGTAACTAGAGAGTGTGGGATAGAATAAATGGGTAGACACCAATAAAAGTAAATATCTTTAAAAAGGGATGTTTGGGATGTCATCCCAACACACCTCCTAGTACCGTTGCGAGCCCTTCACCGGGTAGACCTCGGGAAGTCCCAGTTTCACCCTAAATTGCTAAGTATAACAAAATCACAAGATAAAGATTAATATAATTAAGTATATAATGGAAAAAGATGGGCAACACACTATAGGTTGCTGGAACATGCAATCCACATCTCTTGGTTTGAGAATAACAAATCCTATTGTATTTGATTATATTGCCATGAGTTTATAGTGTGTAGGAACTCTACTTTCAAGCCTCTATAACTATGAGAAAGAAAGACGAAGAATTCCCTACCCAGTCAATGCTCTGGTGCTAGCATGATGCGCTAACGCTACCGCTGGCGGTAGCATATGCATGCAGATTTCGAAACTTCATCGAAAAGGAAACATTCATCGAGAAAGGAAGGTCATCGAGACTTAATATGACAACTCTTACCGCGGAGCATTAAGGCTAACACCCGACGGTAACTTCTGGAAGTCACGTTATCACGGTGCTGATTGAGGAGCATAAAAAGAAGGAGATCTGACAGCTAGGAATGATATATACTAACACGGTGCATTAGCCATACCGCGGTGCGGTAGAAGGGGAAAGAAATTCTGGAGCCAGAAGGTTAACAAAAATGGCTCGATCCGCATGCCAGATTGTTGCTTAAAGAGGGTACCGCCTGGCAGTAACACTGCAACTGGCGCTCAGATCCAAGCCTATTCAAAGAGCGGTCCGCCTCCATTTTGATTAGCCAATTTGACAAGATATTAAAACCATAACGCATGTATTTGTGTGAAGACTCCTCTTTGCAAGCCAAGAGAACTACGTCAACGTTAATGAATGCTAAGTACTTGAAGAAAGATCAATCACGCTGACTTCATCTTCAAGTCCATCCTTTGAGGGATTTTCTTTGATGTTTTAATTTTTTTATTTGTAACCATTATATTTTTATCGGTAGAGAAATTTGCCATTTTGTTAGTGACTAGTGCCTTGCAAGGAATATGGAGAATTCACTTTGTGGGTGTGGAGACTAGGTCTAGGGTTAGATCTAGGGTAAGGCTCGAGGCCTCATCTGGGGAGAGATAGGCTAGAGCCAACCGGTCCTTGGGAGAAGGGTCAGCATAGAAAACCAAAAAGATTTTTACGCATTCGCCTCAATCTCAGGCGTCATTGGGATAAGTTTTTGTAATGTTTTTCAAGCAATAATATTATCTGTATTTCTCTAATATTTTCTTGCAATTTCAGATCGTTGATATCGAAACGAAAAAGGGGTTATCTATCACTAACGCTGTGTGGTAATGCTACCACGGGCGGTAGCAACAATGTTCACTTCTGTCATGCCAAATACATCCCACTTTCATAAAAAGCCTACTGCAATATTTAAACTGAGATATTTTTTATAAACACTATCAACCTATTTGAATAAAATCAATTATGTTCAAAAGTTCTTAAAACCCTTATTCACCCCCTCCCCCACCTCTAGGGTGCCTACAGATCCAACAAGTGGTATTAGAGCTAGGTTATTCCAAAATGGCTTCACAATCAAGAATAATGGCGCTTCATGTCCTCGCATCCAATAGAGTGGATGATTGTCTACTAAATGAAAAATCTTTAGCACCACCTTTATTTATGGTCAAAATTTTTAAAATATGGAAAATATTAATGGAAAATTTTCTTAAGTCTTTAGATGAAAAAGTTTGGAGTATTACTATTGAAAAACCATCAAGCGTATTAAATAGAAACGAAATGGGTTTAAATGCGAATTCTATAAATAGTCTATTTTGTGCACTTGATCAAAATATTTTTAAACTTATTTATACTTTACCTATTGCTTATGAGATTTGGAACCTTCTTGAAAGACCTTATGATCTCCTTCTATAGGAATGGAACAATCGCAAGAACCGGAGAATTTGCAAAGTTACATATGTATTCAAGAAAACTCCTCTCTTGATGAATCCATGGAAAACACAGCAAGCGGAAGGGAAGATGACAAATCATTAATGGAAGAGGTAGATGATAATGTCCAAGGAACTTCATGTTCAAATATAGCCTCACCCAAAAGCGCTGTAAGGAAATCAAATTCCATTCATGTTTGTAATTCTATTTCTACATTACAATTGCTGCATAATTGCAAATTGCGTTTAGAAAATAAAAGTTTAAAAGCAAAAGTTAATGTAGAATCAAATTGTGATGTATCGAGTTTTCCCAATGACTCTTTAACTAAAAATTTTACACCCTGTATAGAATTTAATGAACTAAATGAAAAATGCAAGAAACCTGAAATGGAGCTTTGTTTTGTAAAAGAACATAATGAATTTTTTTTAGAAAATTCATCTTCGAAAAGTAATTGTGCTATGTGTAAAAATTATAAAATTGAAATTAAAGAGATGGATGAGATGTTTGAAGAATTAAGAAATTATTATTAAACTCATATTGATTCTATTGTCACCACTCCTAAGAATAGCATAATTGCTTACAACAGAGCTAGACATAATCTCAAAATTAAGAATAATGAATTAGAAACTAAAGACAACCTACTTAAGGAAATTAAAAAGAAAAATTCTCAAAATATACATTCAGAATATGAAGTAAAATCTAAAAGTAAGTTGAAAATAAATATCTTGACTAAGCCAAATATTGAGAGTAAGAAACACAAAGTATTTGTAAATCAAAATCATGATCACTATCATTTACAAATTCATTTTTATCTTGACTTAATCTTAAATTTGCACAAATTTCCTATGAAAATTACTTTCAACTATAATTCTCAAGATAAATATAATCGCAATGGAAACTTGATGCATACAAACAATGTTAAACCAAAGTATGAATGGAGGCCCAATATTAAAAATAAAACACTAATTCCACTTGAATGGGCCCACTCATACTCATCTCCACATAAGACATCACGATATATTTGGGTACCCAAAGAAACCATTACTCATGGTCAGCTTTGGATACATAAAACTCTCATTCACTAAATGCATAAATGTGTGAAGTAGAAATAAACTAAATAAACTATTCAAAATCTACTTCGCGTTACACAAAATAAAAACTAGAAATATTTTCTTTTGCATTTTGTTTATGACAAAAAGCTTATATAATAACTCTCTCATAAAAAAATTCTAAAAATTATCATCATTCATAATGATATAACAAAGTGTGAATTAAACAAAATTTTAGTCTAATCAAACATCATACTAGAAACATACCACTAAAGATATATAAGCATGACAATGCACTTAAGTCATAAAACATAATTTCTACAGGATAAACAACATTCAGCAAAGTCACTAGCACTAACGCAAATGGTAGTATCTACCGCTTGGCGATAGTAACAGAAAATTCAAAACCTGTATTATTACACACTGAAAAATAAAAATAGTTCACTCATCATTACCCACAATGTTGTTTTCTCCTCTGTCCTTTTCTCGTCGAGTATGATGAACTGATCATCGGGTCTGATCCTCCTCAGGATTGTCCCAATTTGCATCCTCAGTCGGTGAAGGAGTAAGCTTGAGACCCTTCATTATGAACCGCATCATCTTTAACCAACCGGTCACCTTCTTCTTCTCTTCGACTATCTAGACTCCTTGCTCCTCTACCTTGTCACAAAGATCTCGATGTATCTCTTGAACTAAAGTCCCCCATTGGATCAGACGTTGTAGTGTTAGTGGCCTAGGTTGTGTTGGAAGATGTTTGGAGAGAGTAGAAAATACTGCAGGCTGACAATCAAGAGGGTAATATTCACTATTGATTGCCAGATATTTGCTATACAAAATCCTTTGAATAATCCCTCCTAATGGAAGGGTATTTAGCCTCTGCCGTTTGGATTCTTCCACTTAAAAGTATACCCCATCATCAATAAAAGAAGATCGGCCACATCAAACAGAATTTTCCCTAATATATGGTAAGTTACCACACTAAGTTGGGTTGTGATCATCCGTGTATCACCAACCTTGTACATTATAGTATGTCGGAGAATCTCCTGGATAATATAAGCATCAGGTGTCAGAGTAGTGATCGTAGTAATCAGGTTCCTAACATCGTCTTGACCATGCCAAACATTATTTATTGGAGTCCAATCTCGTAGTGTACTAAATCTCTCCACTATATCGAATCTCGTGTCACACTCCACCAGGTCAAATTCCTCCTATAAATCCTCATGCAAAATCTCCACCTCATGGCGTTAGATATAAGATCGCACTCCACCATAGAGTCCAGTGCGATCTCGATCTTCCAATCTATTATAAAACTCAATGACCAGTACAAAGGAGAAGCAATCATCAATACTTATAAAACCCCCGAGTCAGCCATTAAAGAATATATGGCGGAATTTTGGGCTATGTATATCCCAAAGAACATTCCCACACCAATGGTCGCATCCTCCACTCCCAGATACACTTCATGAACAAGTCTGTCCTTGTATACATAAGTTTGACGAGTACGAGAACTGGAGGAAGCCATAATCTATAAACACAACAAACAATGGAGTAGAAAATCATTAAAAAAATCTAAATCTGGCACAACCGCAGCGTGATAGAAACCTACCCCTAGCGGTAGAGGACAAAAACCCTATTCTTCTTCCTCCTCCAAATCATCTCATATAAACTAAAAAAAGCATAAAAAATTGCATAAAAAGGATCTAACATATCCTAACACTTTAACTAAGAAAATCAAACATTAACGCCAAGATCTAAATTTGTTTTTCAAAAACTCATCAAACAAACCATTTAATACATTCTTCCATGAAATCTCCTTAAAAATCTCAAAACCCAACTTAAATCTCAACTCAAATCCCTAAAATATGGAAGAAAAATGAAAACAGGCTTACCTCTAACTATCACTCGGCGAAAGCTGCTCTCCTATCCAAAGAAAACCTAGCCCTAATTAAAAATAGAATGATCCATGGGTTTTATATTTATGAGAATTATCACGGAGCGGTAGGTCCTACCACTGGAGGTAGTATAAACTTTATGGCCAATATCACATCCTTGAGAGTAAAACTCTTGGTTGAGTCTATGCTTTTCTCAGACTATTTGCTATATAACATATGTCTCATACATGCACCAAATTGATGTAAGAAACAAGTTTAAAGATGTCTTTACCAAACTTGCAAAATCCACCATTTTTTTTGTATACTTGTCTAATTTCTTACCTCCATTACATAGCCCTTACTCTAAACAAACATAATCAGACGAAAAAAAATAAAAAAATATACATATTTCTGGAAAACTCTACTTTTGTTACTATCGCGCGGCGTTAGGTTGTTTTCGCTGGTAGTAGTACAAAATCCTATGTTTTATTAACAATTTTTCAAATTATGCATTTTTGTTTAATTTTTTATTACTCTTTAAATAATTAAAACAAAAAATGTAAAACTAATCAAAATCGATCAAAAACAAGTTTTTTAGCATTTAAAAAACAATACTAAATTTCAAAACAAATTTCAAAAAACAAAATATGCTTTTCTTATTGTTACTTTATGAGTGTTTACTATTTTGTATTTTTATTAAAAAATTAAAAAATATAAAAACTTATTACTAATCATTGAAATGCTCCAAGGATGACTAGGCTTATCTTTTTAATATTAAAATAAAAATGTTAAATTCTAATTTCAAGTACCTTAAAACATTGTTTTGTGTCATGCCTTGAACATTATCTTGTAAAGTGCAATGAAATTGATTATAGGAATTATGTGTAGAATTGATTAACATGCCTCTAAGTATGAGTAATGTTTAATATTTGATAATAATTTACTCACTCACCTCTTTGATAATCTACATATGAATTTAATCTTGCTCTTATATGATTGTGTACTGTAACAACTTAACATTATTAGATGTGTGATTAGTTTACCTACACCTCACAAAAATTTGTTTTCATGCACACTTTTTTTTGAAGAAGTATGGTTTTTAATCCAAAAAACTCTTATGTTTGGAAAAACACATGAATTCGGAGAACTTTTTCATAAACTAAAATTCAAATGAATACATGACAAAGTTAAATCCACCAAGCACTACTCACCCTCCTGATAAGTCTTAATGAGCAGTGTGAGGTTAAGCACCTTGGAGAGAATTGTAAAGTGTCTTGTGCAAACTATTTTTATACACTACTTCTTCTTGTACACTGGATCACAAAGAAAAGATAAACTATATGTGATCCCCAAGCACTACTTGGCACCCTGATAAGTCTTAATGAGCATTGTGTGTGTAGAGCACCATGGGAGTTGTAGTACTTTTATGAGTATTGAAATAAAATATAGCTATATGGGTGGATGTAATTCTAAAAATGCATTTCAATAATGCTGTGTTTATTCCATTATACATGTCATGTGATTTGATTAAATCATTTGTATACTCATATCAAAAACACTACTTGTACACATAATTATCTCTTATAAAACTTCTACTCATGAGTATTGGACCTTAAAGCATATTTACATGTCTTTTCTACAAGTTTAATAAATGCACTAGATAACTTTGCATGCTTTCTACAATGTACAAGTATACTTTAATTGTGAATTTAGAACATTGGAGTTTCCTATCTTGTCTTGATAAATTTAAATCATGCTTGAATTATTTTAAATATCACAAGCACATCTTGGATTTCAAATTCAAAACATCTTATTTGAAAACCTAACACTCTTATTTATTATGCTTGCAAACTTCTAAAAGGATGTTTATTTTAAAAGTATTTGATCTTATCTTACATTACACCTTGTATGCACACTCTTGCTTATTTACTCTTTAAACAAGTGATATTGTATTTTGATAACAAATGATATTTTGATCTTGGACTTAAATTGCTAAAACATCTATTTTCCACTAACACAAAACTCTTACTCATTTACTACGCTTCAAACTCCCATAAAGATGTTTATTTATCTTGAATCATGCTTTCCACTATCGTTTCTACTTGTACGCTCGATCAGGAATATTTTTCTTACCCAACAAGTAATATTGGCTCCATATCTATTGATACTCATTCTTACTCCGAACATCCTACAAAAGGAGGAAAATATCTAAGTAATTTAAACTACATCCTTGACTCATTCACCATGTAGTATCACTAAGTCATAAATCATTGTCATGCTCTATCCCTTCTCTCCACCGTCTTTTGACAATAACAAAAGGGGGGGGAATAACTTTGAAAGAAATTCGCACGTAAGGGGAGCAAAATATATAGGATGCTTTAATTTAGGGGGAGCACTCATATAGGGGGAGCATCTATATAGGGCGAGCATATTCATACTATCACGCCTATCCTTTGCTATAATCACACTTCTTAATGTTAAATGCTTTCTTTCTAAAGAGGATTTGTTATTATCAAAAGTGGGAGTTTGTTGGAACATGCTTTCCACATCTCTTGGTTTGATAATAACATCCCATTGTATTTGATTATTCTTGCCGTGTTTATAGTGTGCACAAACTTCTACTTTCAAGCCTCTATGACTACAAGAAAGAAAGGTGAAGTATTCCCAACCAGCTCAAAGCTCTAGAACTAGCGCTGTGTGCTAACGCTAGCACTGGCGATAGCGTGTGCAGGTTTGGAAACTTTGTCCAAAAGGAAACATTCATCGAGAAAGGAAGGTCGTCGAGACTGAATATGGCAATTCTTACCACAGAGCATTAAGGCTAACGCCTAGCGGTAACTTATGGAAGTCCCGCGATCACAATGTTGATTGAGGAGCAGAAAAGAATGAGATCTAATGGCCGGGAATGATATATACTAACACTGAGCGTTAACATTATCGCGACATGGTAGGAGGGGAAACCAATTATGGAGCCAAAAGGTTCCAAAAAATGGCTCGATCCGCGTGCTAGATTATTGCCTAAAGAGGCTACCGCTCGACGGTAGCACTACCACTGGTGATAGGATCTGAGCCTATTTAAACAGCGATTTGCATCCATTTTGATTAGCCATGTTGAGAAGATATTGAAGCCACAACTCCTGTATTCGTGAGAAGCCTCCTCCTTGCAAGCCAAGAGAACTCCGTCAACATTCGTGAACGCTAAGGACAAGAAGAATAATCAATCACACTAACTTCATGTTCAAGTCCATCCTTTGAGGGAGTTTCTTTTATATTTTAGTTTTTTTATTTGTAACCTTTATATTTTTATTGGTAGAGAAATTCGCCGCGTGGTTGGCGACTAGGGCCTTATGAGGACTAGGGAGAATTCACCTTGTGGGTGTGGTGACTATGTCTAGGGTTAGATCTAGGGGCGGCTCGAGGCCTCATCTGGTGAGAGATAGTCTAGAGACAACCGGTCCTTGGGAGAAGGGTCGGTATAGAAAATCAAAAAGATTATTACGCATTCACCTCAATCTCAAGAGTCATCGGGATAAGTTTTGTAATGTTTTTCAAGCAATAATATTATTTTTATTTCTATAATATTGTCTTGCAATTTCTGATCATTGAAATCTAAACGAAAAAGGTGTTATCTGTCATTAACGCCGCGAGGTAACGCTACCGTAGGCGGTAGCAACAGAGTTCACTTCTGTCATGCCAAATATAGCCCAATTTCATAAAAAGCTTACTGCAGTATTTAAACTGAGAATTTATTTTTGAACACTATCAACCTATTTGAATAAAATCAATTAAGTTCAAAAGTTCTTAAGACCCTTATTCACCCCCCCACCTTTAAGGGCGCCTATAGATCCAACATAGGTATGGATGAATATGTGTATGTAAGATGGGTTAGTCCTGCGAGCTGGAGGCTCAGTATGGTTACGATATAGAAGGACTGGTCAGTCCTTGGAGCTGTAGGCTCGGTGTTTTGGAAGGACGGGTTGTTCATATGACCAATAGGCTCGGTGAATATGTAACTGAGGACTGGTTTATCCTGCGAGATTTAGGCTCGGATGATAGAGATGTTGCATAAGTGCATGTGCATAGTTATGGCAGGTCTTCGGTACTAGCCTAGTCGACAAACCGACATAAGTATGATGACTCGGCAAGTCGTAGGTGTTTAAAGGGCCAGGTTGTTTTACTGCACGACTAAAATGTCACATTCCCTAATAACCCTACACAGCCTATAAAAGGCATGGTTCTGATGGATCTAGCAAGAGTACATAGGAGCACATGAGTACCGAGGACAGGTGTCATAGCGTATGTTAGGGCCTAGGCATGGTAGTGTGTTATACCCATCTATGTGAGTAGACGCCCGCTCCTCTGACACCATTTGACAACGACAGGAGGTGCCCGAGAGGTTATCTACCTCCAAAAAGTGGGAACTAAAGTATATGTACACATATAGATGAGTGTGTGAGTTGCAAGTGTGTGAATTCATAATATAAGCATTGTATTGCATAACATACTAATCATTACATACAATAAAACACTCATCGTATAAATTAGTATGAGCTCTTTTATACGATGAGTTCATTATATACCCAATCCCTTAACTTATAAGTTTGTATGGGCATTCAAATAACTTAACGTTACCTTTTCTGTGATGGTAGTTAGCCGCACTTCATTTACATATATTACTGCTTGTATTATTACTCTTTACTTTCATCTCTTATATAGTGGAATTATTAGTATTTACTTATACTTGCTAGTAGAACTTTTAGTAGCTACACCTTACCTTACTTGTATAATATTATGTGAGTGAGAGCATTTTCACCTATTTGTCACTCTGCTTGGATGTCCCTTTTATTTCCATCCTCCCACCCGGTGCGTAGGATTCATAGGGCCTGGGGTGGATGAATTTACTTAGTCTTTATGACTAACGGCCGGATGTGGCATAACAACCAGGAACGCATGGAGCTGAGTAGAAGCAGGACACGATGATGGAGCTGAGAATCCACTACAACACACCGCGATGCTACCATCGATAGGTGTGAGTGACTAGGGATTAAGTTACTTCTGTGAGAGGCCTTTTGTAGTGAGGATTCCATTGTACCGGGCATAAGCCCTTTCATTTACCAGTACTCTATTATTATTATGTATCTCATTTTGTGGACAGCTCTTCGGTTCTGTTATATACAATGTGTGATGTGGACTTGGAATCTTTTTATACTTCTTATCTCTTTGGATTGTGGTTGTCCTGGATGAATGTTAATCTACCCGGCAGGATCATTGTTAGGTAGTGGTGACCATCCCGTGAGTTGGTGTCACCGCAAGGCGGCAGTTTTGGGAGGTAAGACCTGTGTAAGAAAGCAAAAAAAGGGGGTCTTACAAACTGGTATCAACTTAGCCGACTTTTGATCCAAAGTAAAACAATTCCACAAACCCTGGGCCACCCTGCTTGAGCTTAGTTTGCGAACAAATTAACAGCGGAAGCAATGGTGTGCCCATACGGGAAATCACACAAATTTGTCCACTTAACAATGAGATTAGGCCAACCTGACTAGCACACCATATTGGTTTGACTTAGTAAGACATTTTGTAAGGTATTCAAGTCCGACATCGACCTCGGGCATATTTTAGCCAAGTAGTAGGATACCCCAAAGTGACTAAATGAAAGTATGTGTAATCGTTGAAGGCATACTCTCTGATATCCCCACATCACTACCCAAGTGATATTATCACGCACATTGAAAGTGCACAATGTAACCTCTGAGTATTCTCTAGAACGGGGGGGGGGGGGTGAATAGAGATTAAAACATTCATACAAAATGTGCAAACACAATACAAAACTTCTAATAACTATGCTATCAAAAAAACCAACACAGAATAAATTAATCACAGATTACAGAAATAGTAAAGGGGACAACACAAAAAAAGCAAGACACAAGAGAGATAAGTTTTATAGTGGTTCCCCAAAATGTGGGTACTCCACTCTTATACCACCTTGGTAGGAATGCACTATCAAGTACCTGAACCTTTTGATAAGGAGACAATTAGAATCACTCACTGAGTCTTTTGATATGGAGACTATTAGAACCACTAACTGTGTCTTTTGATAAGGTGACTCTTCGAACCAATAACTAAGTCTTTTGATAAGGAGACTCTTAGAACCAACTACTAAGACTTTTGATAAGGAGACTCTTAGAACCACTGAATCCTTTGGAGAGGGATTTTAAGGACTCTTTTACAGTTATAGAATAAGACAGGAAAGAAAGAAGAAGATGTAGAAGTTGTAGTTTCATCTGTTGGTGTTCTTCAGGATCTATTTTGAATGAACCCTTGCTTAAGGTGGAGAATAATGCAAGGGTTATAATCTTGTTATCCTGATTATCTCTCTGTACACTTGATGGCTTCATGTTGTAGATTATGAAGAAGAAGAAACAGAGCCTTTGTATATTCCTATACAGAGATATTCTCCTTGTTCTTTTTGAGAGAGAGAGCTTGAGGAAGAAGATGATTGAATGGCTTGGATTCTTGTGTTATCTTTCTTCCACTGTAATCTTTATTCACTGTCGAATAGTATTTAAAATTATTTCCTCTTCTGTTCTGTACCTAGAAGGAATATCCATGGGATAATAAAGATTTCTTACTATTTCTGTTTATGACCTGTTAATCTAATTTGAATAACTTCCAAGAATATCTTTGTTGTCTCTCTGGAGTACTTCATTCCATTCTTGGTAATATATAAACCGTTACAATTTGAATTATGTCCTTGGATACCTTCTGGAAAAGCATCAGAAAAGGCAGTAGAAAATATTCTATTTCTGTTTTTATTCAACGTAGCGTCGACTTTATCTTCCTTCTAATCGATGCACCTTTGAGTTTTAATAGATGCTGCTTCGAATTCCTTCTCAGCATTGAATAAACTTAGATATTGACATTCCATCTAATCCTTATCGACGTATCCATCGAGTTAAATACATGGACATTGAACTTCATCGTCTGCATCGAATTCAAGTCGAAGTTGCGTCGAATTCTAATATTGCTTTGACAAGCTCTGTCTTCTGCGTCGAGTATGTAACACCCCATCCGTTCAGAAGCATATAGCAGAAGGTCCGGCCGGGGCCCCACGCCATATACTACAAAACAAACGGAAACGTCACTTAATTGAATATGCAATGACACTATACCACAAAGCCTAACTCAGAGCATTCTATGCGGAAGTAAAAGAGAGAGACAGAATTATAAACCACAAGACCCGAGCTCGGGTATGTCCACTTCTATTAACTTGGAATAAAATGTTTTACAACACACAAAAGAGGCACGATGGCCTTACAGTTTACCAACATCGGCGCGCAGGCCGGCCATACATGAAAACAGAAGAAAGGACAAAAGGCCTTCAAGGGCCGCAACAGCGCAGGGGCTTCAGCCCGCCAAGGTCCCGCTCGGTCCAGCTCCTGTACAACGAGCCCACCAAAGACGGTGGCAAAACAGGGCAACGGTCAGCTAAAGCTGACCAAGTTATAACGACCCCACCCCTTCGAGGGGGTCGCAGTTCTAAACGTCCCTGCAAAATAGTCTCAACAGCATATATATATAAGAGTGCGACTAGACGAGCCCACAACATTTCATACATATGCAACAACACAAATGTGGGAATGGCCTCCACGTCTCGTGCACTCAGGCACTCTTTGGTGTACTACGCCTTCCACCACCATCCACTCTTGATGGCTTTGCCCTTCGAGGCTAAAGTCGGCGGCCCGAATACCAGGGCTCCCCCGTGCATTAATTGTGAATATAACGTAGTCCGAAGACTATGTCCCATTGCCTCCCGACATGCTGTCCGAGGCTTACTAATCAGGTGCTGCAATGGTGCGGTTTCAGGTTTGCCAATGCCCGTTGTTCACAGCTCTCGTTGTACAACACGAAAAGCGGGTATGGCGTCCCTTCATCCCAGGTATTCTCAATTAGCCGGCTCCATGGGCCGCTAAGTCATCCACCAGGACACCCCCACAGGTCGGGTACACCGGCCTCAGGTCCCCTCAACAGGTGGGCACAACAACATCACCAGAACTCAGTCTGGGAAGATGTCGCCCTGGCGACATTCACTGTCGCCAGCGACAGTGCACAAAACCCTAATTTGGCTTCTAGCTGTGGGTGCTTCCCGGGGCACACCCCCAGGCGTTGCTGCACATGCAGTAGCACTCCTACTGCCTCAGAACACCCAAATTCACCAGAACCCAATTCTGGGGAGCTGTCGTCCAGGCGACAGTCACTATCGCGCCAGCGACAGCTGGACAGAACTCTATTTCTGCCTTTTAACTTCGGGTGCTCCCCGGGGCACACCCCCGGGCGTTGCTGCGCATTCAGTAGCACCCTCTAGCCCTACGAGGCAAGTATAACAATACGGGGTTTTTTCCCGGCACGCACAATACCTAAAAAGTATCACCAATCCGGACGAACCATCTCGGATGGCTTCACACAGCGCGCTTACGTCCATCTCACGCGTGGACTCTACATGAATGCAAGCTTTGACGGGGATAGCACAAATCGATCCATCGGAGGCCACGACCTCACCCTTTTGCGTAGGTGCCTCAACGATGCATGGGAAAGGACTAGAACATGTCCAAATGGGGTTAGAAGAGTTCGTTACCCTTAAACGCCGCTTCGAGCCCATGGCTTGACGTTCCACACGGATGGAAAGGAGCGCCTTGCCCTCCTCTACGCGTAGCCACCAACTTTGAAGGGATCGGATGAGTGTAGCTCCTCCAAACCCAAGCTCCAAGCTAGGGTTTACTATTTCTCCTTCTTCTCCAAGCTCTTCTCTCTCTCTCTTAAGAACCCTTAAGGAAAATAATGAAGAAGAAGAGGATTTCGGCCTTCTATGCTGCCACCGAGCCTCCAAAGCCAAAACCAGCCCCCAAAGTCAAAGTGCAATCAATGCCCTTGATTTCGGCCACAAAGTCCAACTTTGAGCTGTCGCCGGGCGACAGCCACTATCGCCTGGGCGACAGCATTATGAACCGACTTTGACCAGCCAGCGACACTGTTGCATGACCCCAGTGACCTTTTCGCCAGCGATAGCCGCCACCCGACAACGCTATCGCCGGGCGACAACCACTGTCGCATGGGCGACAACGTTAAGAACTCCAATAATTTACCTTCCTGATTTGGGGTCTTACAACCCTCCCCTCCTTATATAAATTTCGTCCCGAAATTTTATAAAAACACATATATACATATATCAAAAAAATGTCTTTACACAAAGGGGAAAAAGAGATAAACGTCACCGAAACAACTCGGGGAACTCCTCCATCATGGTCTGCTCATGCTCCCATGAGAGCTCCTCGCGACCGCAGTTGTCCCAACGGACCTTTACCATACGGATTGCCCTGTTCCGCAACTGACGCACCTCAGCATCCTCGATGCTAATGGGCCTCACCGCCGTCTTAAGCCCACTATCCACGGGCACCTGATCCGCCGCGACCACCTGCGTAGGCTCCTGCACTGCCTTCCGCAACACGGAGATGTGGAATACATCGTGTAGCCCGCTCAGTTCCTCCGATGGCGCAAGCCTATAAGCCGCCTCGCCGACACGCTCGATGATCAAAAAGGTCCAAGGTATCTCCGACTCAGCTTTTTCAATCGCCGAATCCTGGACACGCCCTTGAATGGCCTGATCTTCAAGTAAACCCAATCGCCAACGGCGAACTGGACGTCGCGGTGCTTCGCATTATAGTACTTCGCCTGCCTATCCTGCGCAACCAAAAGCCTCTCCCGGATCAAATGCACCGTCGAAGTCGCCTCTTCGACGTCTTTCCTCTTGAAGAGCTTTGTCTCGCCCGTTTCCGCCCAAGCTAAGGTAGTGCGACACTTCCTGCCATAGAGGGCCTCGAAAGGTGCCATCTGAATACTCGCCTGATAGCTATTGTTGTACGCGAACTCAACAAGAAAGAGGTGATCTTCCCACCCCTTGCCAAAATCCAGGACGCACATCCGGAGCATGTCTTCCATCATCCTGTTGGTACGCTTAGTTTGGCCATCCGTCTGAGGATGAAAGGCCGTGCTAAACTGCAGCTTCGTACCCAAAAGACGGTTGACTAGCCTCCAGTCGCTCGAAGTAAAGCGTCCATCACGATCACTGACGATGCTACGGGGCACACCGTGCAGTCACACTATAGTATCAACATACAACTTCGCCAAATTTTCCACCGAGTCATCCCTCCGGTTGGGGATAAAGTGCGCCACCTTTGTCAGCCGGTCTACAACTACCCAGATGGCATCATTCCCGCACTGCTATCTCGGCAGCCCATGCACGAAATCCATGGAAATGTCATCAAACTTCCACTCCGGAATAGGCAATGACTGCAAAAAGCCACCGGGCTTCTGACATTCCGCCTTCACTAGCGCACAAGTGTGGCACTTGGCCACGTAGTGAGCGATGTCCCTCTTCATACCCGGCCACCAGAAAAGGACCTTCATGTCCTTATACATCTTCGTGCTCCCCGGATGAACTGAATACCTGGTATGATGCGCCTCGTACATCAACTCATCGCGCAGCTCACCCACCTTGGGGATGCACAAATGGTCACCACTCCACAGCAACCCGTCTCGAACCTGAAACTGGGCATCCGGCCCACCACCAGCATCCTCCGCATAGCGCTTTAAACTCGGATCGAGTTCAAAAGCCCGGCGGACTCTATCTCTGAGGTCGTACTGCACCTCAGTCCAACTCAAACAGGCACCGACACTGCTCCTCTTCTCTACGCAAGAAATACCCAAGGCCTCCAGGTCACGTATCAGGTGCTCATCATGCATCTGAATCCAGTTGGCCTGTGCTGGAGCCCTACGACTGAGTGCATCCGCAACAACATTCCCCTTCCCGGGAGTGTAGTGGATCTCGAAGGTGAAGTCCCCCAGGAACTCCATCCACCTCTGCTGCCGCATATTCAGCCCTTTCTGCGTCAGAAGGTACTTCAGGCTCTTATGGTCCGTGAAGATATTGATCTTCAAGCCATACACATAATGCCACCATAGCTTCAGGGCAAATATCACGGCCGCCAACTCCAAGTCGTGGACCGGATAATTCCCCTCGTGCACCTTCAGCTGGCGAGAGCCATACGCTATAACCTTGCCATGCTGCTGCAGAACGCAACTAAGGCCGCTCCCAGAAGCGTCGGTGTAGATCTCGTAGCCCTCCGTGCCGCAAGGCAAACATAAGATCAGAGCCGTCGTAAGCCGCCGCTTCAACTCCTCAAAAGCCTGCGCACACGCGGGCGTCCAAATGAACTCCTGCATCTTCCGTGTCAGCGTCGTAAGAGGAAGCGCGATCCGCGAGAAGTTCTCCACGAAGCGCCTGTAATAACCGGCCAGCCCGAGAAAGCTACGGACCTCCGCTATAGTAGAAAGGACATGCCACTCCCTGATGGCCGCAACCTTCACCAGATCTACCACCACACCCCGAACCACTAACCACATGGCCCAAGAACGCCACGGAAGGAAGCCAGAACTCGCACTTTGAGAACTTGGCATACAACTGGTTCCTCCTCAGAACCTCCAAAACTACTCGCAGGTGATCACTGTGCTCCTCCTCGGACTGAGAGTAGACTAGTATGTCATCCAGGAAGACGACCACAAACCGGTCGAGGTACTCTCGGAAAGTCCGGTGCATCAAGTCCATAAACACCGAAGGCGCATTAGACAACCCAAACAGCATCACGGTGAACTCATACTGCCCGTACCTCGTACTGAAGGCAGTTTTCGGGATATCGCACTCCCTGATCCGCACCTGATAATAGCCGGACTTCAAGTCCAGCTTCGAGTATACTGTCAAACCAACGAGCTGGTCGAACAAATCATCTATCCTCGGAAGAGGATACTTGTTCTTCTCCGTCAGCTTGTTCAGCTGCCGATAGTCGATGCAAAGCCGCATGCTACCGTCCTTCTTTTTGACAAAGAGGACCGGTGCACTCCAAGGTGAGGAACTCGGACACACGTAGCCCTGCTCAAGCAGCTCCTGCAACTGCAGCTTCAACTCTGCCAACTCTTTCGGAGCCATACGATACGGCGAGCGGGCCACAGGCTTAGCGCCTGGCACCAACTCAATCATGAAATCTATCTCCCGCTGCGGTGGAGAACCGGGGAGCTCGCTCGGGAACACATCGGGGAACTCTGCTACTACCGGAACATTCGCTAGGCTGGGCCTCAGCGTTGAAGCCTCCACAAGAGCAAAGAATAACTCTGCTCCCTGTCGCATTGCCTTGGACACCTGGAGAGCAGACATCAGCGTCTTGCTCGATCCACGCATGCCCGCAAAGACCGTCTCCCGATCGGCACCCTGCCCAAACCTCACCTCCTTGGTCGTGCAATCGATACACGCACGCTGTTCCGACAGCCAGTCCATACCGAAGATAACATCGAACTCAACCAGGGGGAGTAACGATGCCTTCAGGTCATACTCCCGACTACCAACTAGAACCTTTACGCAGCAACTCCTCTCCACACACATCGAATATCCATTCGGCAGTAGGACCTCCAGTCCATCTGCAGAAGCAATCGACGGCGCACCAATACGTTGGACGAAGTCCGACGATAAGAAGGAGTGCGAAGCTCCAGTATCGAAAAGCGCTCTCGCATGGACGCCTAAAACATTTATATAGCCTACGCCGCCAAGCAAGGTTAGCATGAATATTAAAACAGGTGTATAAAATAGTAAAGACTGTATCTTAAATTGTACCTGTCACGACGTCCTTGGCTTTGATAGCCTCCTGCTGATCGAGACTAAAAACTCTGGGCTGCGGGGGAGCCATACGGGAAGCAGTGGACTCAGCTGCCTTCCCCTTCTCAGAATAAGCTGGCCCCGCCTTCTTCTCTGGCCTTGGAAGCCCACTTCGGCAATCCCGAGAGAAATGGCCAGGCTTGCCACAAGTGAAACAAATAAGAGGGCCACGTCCAGATGACGCGCCCGAAGCAGAGGGAGCTGGCCCAGATACTCGAGCCTTCTTCCAGCGACTCAACCTCCGCAACTTCGTCGCACTCGGCGCTTTGCCCTCCGGCACTGACTCGACCACAACCGCCTTGCCCTTTTCCCTGAGCATGTCCTGCTCAAGGGCTCGGGCTGAACCAACGAGGGTCGTGAAACCCTGCGTCAATGGCCCTGTCAGAAGATGCCGCAACTCAGTACGCAAACCTCCATAAAACCTGTTCACCCTTCTATCCTCATCATCGAAAGAAGTCCCAGCATAGCGCTTGAGGCGGGTGAACTCATGCAAGTAGTCATCAACCAGTCTACCACCCTGTGTTAGAGCCAATAACTGGTTCTCCATCGCGATCTGCTGCGACTGAGGCACATACCTTGCGAGGAAGATTCTCGAGAACTCTTCCATCGTCACATCAACCAGTCGCCTTCCCGCGAACTGGCGCCTCTCAACCTCATCCCACCACCGCCTAGCTTCCTTTTCTAGCAAGAAAGAAGCAAAGGTCACCTTCTGCGCTTCCTCCGACTGTGTCGCTGTCAGAATTCGCTTCACATGCGACAACCAGTCTTCGGCCTCAGCTGGGGATTCAACCCCGGTAAACGGAGGAGGTCAAAATCCCAGAAAGTGCTTCAGCTGTTGCTCAGGAGCACGCCTCACTGGGACTTGCTCCACTCTTAGTGGCTTAGGGGCCACCTCTTGCACTGGCGGTTGGCCTTGCCTTTCAGGCTGGCCATTCAATGCAGCTAGAACAGCTTCAATAACTAGCCGAACCAACTCAGCAGACGAAGCTATAGGGGCCTCAGCAGACCCACGACTCTCATGCACATCACGGGGATGCGACGGTCCCGCTGCACTTCGAGTGCCCTACACAAGTGCAACACACAGTTAGGCGACAGCACAGTCGCAACTAACAACAAAAGGAACGCTCAGGTTCCAAAATCATGCAATTATTGTTGGTTTGTTGTTACATTTTATTCCTAAGTGGACATTTTTGGGTTTATTTTACGTCTCAACGATAGCGCACACACGTGCTCACCACCCCTTAAAAGAATTAGCCCACGAATTCCTTAGAAGGATACGGAACCCTAGAAGCTGATACCAATTTGTAACACCCCCATCCGTTCAGAAGCATATAGCAGAAGGTCCGGCCGGGGCCCCACGCCATATACTACAAAAGAAACGGAAACGTCACTTAATTGAATATGCAACGACACTATACCACGAAGCCTAACTCAGAGCATTCTATGCGGAAGTAAAAGAGAGAGACAGAATTATAAACCACAAGACCCGAACTCGGGTATGTCCACTTCTATTAACTTGAAATAAAATGTTTTACAACACACAAAAGAGGCACGACGGCCTTACAGTTTACCAACATCAGCGCGCAGGCCGGCCATACATGAAAACAGAAGAAAGGACAAAAGGCCTTCAAGGGCCGCAGCAGCGCAGGGGCTTCAGCCCGCCAAGGTCCCGCTCGGTCCAGCTCCTATACAACAAGCCCACCAAAGACGGTGGAAAAACAGGGCAACGGTGAGCTAAAGCTGACCAAGTTATAACGACCCCACCCCTTCGAGGGGGTGGCAGTTCTAAACGTCCCTGCAAAATAGTCTCAACAGCATATATATATAAGAGTGCGACTAGACGAGCCCACAACATTTCATACATATGCAACAACACAAACGTGGGAATGGCCTCCACGTCTCGTGCACTCAGGCACTTTTTGGTGTACTACGCCTTCCACCGCCATCCACTCTTGATGGCTTTGCCCTTCGAGGCTAAAGTCGGCGGCCCGAATACCAGGGCTCCCCCGTGCTTTAATTGTGAACATAACGTAGTCCGAAGACTCTGTCCCATTGCCTCCCGACATGCTGTCCGAAGCTTACTAATCAGGTGCTGCAATGGTGCGGTTTCAGGTTTGCCAATGCCCGTTGTTCACAGCTCTCGTTGTACAACACGAAAAGCGGGTATGGCATCCCTTCAGCCCAGGTATTCTCAATTAGCCGGCTCCACGGGCCGCTAAGTCATCCACCAGGACACCCCCACAGGTCGGGTACACTGGCCTCAGGTCCCCTCAACAGGTGGGCACAACAACATCACCAGAACTCAGTCTGGGAAGCTGTCGCCCTGGCGACATTCACTGTCGCCAGCGACAGTGCACAAAACCCTAATTTGGCTTCTAGCTGTGGGTGCTTCCCTGGGCACACCCCCAGGCGTTAATGCACATGCAGTAGCACTCCCACTGCCTCAGAGCACCCAAATTCACCAGAACCCAATTCTGGGGAGCTGTCGCCCAGGCGACAGTCACTGTCGCGCCAGCGACAGCTCGACAGAACTCCATTTCTGCCTTTTAACTTCGGGTGCTCCCCGGGGCACACTCCCGAGCGTTGCTGCGCATGCAGTAGCACCCTCTAGCCCTACGAGGCAAGTATAACAACACGGGGTTTTTCCCCGGCACGCACAATACCTAAAAAGTATCACCAATCCGGATGAACCGTCTCGGATGGCTTCACACAGCGCGCCTATGTCCATCTCACGCGTGGACTCTACATGAATGCAAGCTTTGATGGGGATAGCACAAATCGATCTGTCGGAGGCCACGACCTCACCCTTTTGGGTAGGTGCCTCAACGATGCATGGGAAAGGACTAGAACATGTCCCAATGGGGTTAGAAGAGTTCGTTACCCTTAAACGCCGCTTCGAGCCCATGGCTTGACGTTCCACATGGATGGAAAGGAGCGCCTTGCCCTCCTCTACGCGTAGCCACCAACTTTGAAGGGATCGGATGAGTGTAGCTCCTCCAAACCCAAGCTCCAAGCTAGGGTTTACTATTTCTCCTTCTTCTCCAAGCTCTTCTCTCTCTCTCTCTTAAGAACCCTTAAGGAAAATAATAAAGAAGAAGAGGATTTCGGCCTTCTATGCTGCCACCGAGCCTCCCAAGACAAAACCAGCCCCCAAAGTCAAAGTGCAATCAATGCCCTTGATTTCGGCCACAAAGTCCAACTTTGAGCTGTCGCCGGGCGACAGCCACTATCGCCTGGGCGACAGCGTTATGAACTGACTTTGACCAGCCAGCGACACTGTTGCATGACCCCAGTCACCTTGTCGCCAGCGATAGCCTCCACCCGACAACGCTATCGCCGGGCGACAGCCACTGTCGCCTGGGCGACAACATTAAGAACTCCAGAAATTTACCTTCCTGATTTGGGGTCTTACAGAGTATATCTCGATGTTGCGTCGACTTCAACTGTACTTTGGCTTCATTCTGAGTTACTTCTACATATATTCGAAGTTGCTTCAACGTTTAGTCGAAGTTGCGCCGACTTCTATTCGATGCAATTTTAACTCAACTGAATTTAGTGCTTAATTTGGACTGGTCTTGACACTCTTGTGTGAGTGTGATATTCTAGGACATCTAATGACTAAATTACCCTTTCTATACAACATGGGTAATACATCCTAGCTTATGAAATCACTTGTAGATAATTTGTAAGATAAATCACAAGGGTGTTTGTCCCAACAATCCCCCTATTTATCTTAACAAAATTTACAAATAATTTAAGTTATTTCAAACATGCTTTTAAATAAAAATAGACTACAAACAAAAATATAAAGACACAAAATGACATCATTGTATAGCAGCATGGACTATTATGATAAACTTCCAATTTGATCAGACTGTCTTCCATCACCATATCCTCAAATATGTTTACTAAGATGTTATCATAGAGACTGTACATTAGCTTGTTACCTGTATTATACTATTCCCTAGGAGGAATTTTTCTCTTCCTTGAGAGAAACAATTGTGTTACTTTTCTTGGTGCAAACACCAGAGGCTCATCCTCCTCTTCAGCATTCTTGTTGGCATCTTGATGAGTGTCATCTTCTTTGGGAGGCTCCCCCTGAGTTTGTGCTTTCATTTTAGCATTCTGGGCAGCCTCCTTAACAATCTTTGAGACTTCTCCTAAGAGCTTACCATCTTCTAAGGGCTTGCCCTGGTTTGATGCAGACATCTGCCCCTGGGTTCTTGCATGAAGCTCCATCTGAACTATTCATGTCTGGAATAGTGTGATTCTATTGGGGTCATCAGAGACTTCCTTTTCTGGATCAAGAATTTCAGCAATCTTGTCCTACTCCTGGCCACTCTCCTTTTCTTGGTTAGTCACTTCCTCCTCATGGATGTTCTCCCCACTTTTGAACCTTACTCATAAGGGAGGTTAAGAAAGAATTTGTTACCATTGAGGAGGACACAAGGGTTTTGAGTGCCAGAAGAGACTCCTTTGATTCTTGAAGCTCAGTTTCAATATGAGAATACTTTCTATTGAATTTTTTGGCTTGAGTCAATAATAGATCAGCAAAACTACCAGTGGCCAGCCCCACTATTTTAGAAATTATATGATATCATTGAATGGTTGTATAGGATGGGAATAAGCAGTAAATGTGTCAACTAGATGTATTTTTATTGGATCGGCATGGATATCTGTGAGATTGTGTATGATAGGGGAATGTCTTTGATTATCTTCATGGATGTCTAAGAGATTTTCAACAGATAGGGTAATAGATTGTTATTGTTGTTGTGGCATGAGAGTTTGAGGTGTAGACACTGGTGTTGTATCAGGTAGAGTGAATTGGGATTCTTGAGCAAGAACATTATTTCTGTCATCTGGTATAACATTCTCAAGATCCTTAGAAGCTTTTGCTGGAGGTGGAGATGGAGGAGGAGAGGTTGGAGCTTGACCAGGCTTCAGAATCTGCCTGGTCCACTTGGAGAATATGGCTATATTCATTCTTTTTCTAGGAGGAATATGAATTCCTTTTGACTTGCACGCCATTGGATAATGGTGGAACAATACTTGGCTCATTATTCTCATGTAGGCATTCCCCTTATATGAGTACTTGTGGGCAATCAACTTCAGAAGGCATCTCCTCAAATTTATTTTCCTATTAAGTACTAGGATTCCCATAATCTGCAGCTGCTGCTTGGGGATATCATCATGTGCTGAGATTTTGCAGAACAGTACTTTCCCCATAATGTCTTCCACGAACCTATATTCTTCAGACACATCATTCTTCTGCAGATTGATGGACTTCTCCTTACTGAATTTCATTATTTGTAATGCACTGGTTGACTCTTCCACTGTAAGTACATCTGAATCATTACCAGCTGGTAGATCAAAAGTTTGACATAACATCTCTTCTATGATGAGGATATCATTCCCATAAATTTTTCATGGAGTTATCCATCATCTCCAATGTGAATATTATATTTATGCTCAGTTAACTCGACATCATAGATCTTGCAGCTTGTTGAAATCAGCTTTGTCAACCCAGCAATTTGGAAGACCCCGAGAATGGCCTTGAAATTTTTAGATGCCGCATTGAAGGATTCGATATCCACATTAAATCTAGAGTTGATTTTATAGGGTGCCATTGAATCTTACCTGCAAAGAAAACAAGAGTGAAGGAGAGAGAGATGCGAGAGCAAGAACACGAGCGAACATGAAAGCAAGAAAGCACGAGAGCAAGTGAGAGAAAATTTGAAAGCGTAATAACTTCAACGTCTAAGTTGCTTAAAAGAAGATGATTCGCCACAACTTAGGGTTGTATTCGAAGTAACGTCGACTAGGTTTAATATTCAGCACGCCAAAACATGTCGAAACAGCTTCTAGAAGCAAAACTACGCAGGCTTGACAAGTCGGTGTTGCGTCAATTTGTGATCAAAATGACTTTGATTTGGTACAACAACTATTAAATTGTTGCATGCATCGATATGAATTCAACGCTGTGTCGAATGCTATTCGAATAATCTATTCCAAGTGGCTCTCGAAGCTGGCGTCGAGTAGAACTCGATGATGGGCGGAAATCTATTCGACGCAACTCTGGATATACAGTGGTATTTTTTTTAGAAAATTTCTATTATTTTTCCCAGCAAGTGTTTATTAAAATTAGCATTTATAGGATTATATAGGTGTGAATTAGAATGCAACATCAAGAGTTGTTAGATAAAGATTCACTTATTTTGATTAGTTTAGGTTCCATGCTGAGATGTCAGTTTTTCCCCTTTCCCTACATTGTCTCTAAGGAAGGGACTCTTAGCTTTCCTGCACATGTAGCTCAAACATTAGAGGGTAACAGGTTACCTTATGCCCTTTGCTTTTTTCCATTATAAGGTGATATGAAAGAATAGTGAAAGAGCATAGTGTGTCTTTGAGATACTCTAGAGGGGGTGAATAGAGTTTTAAAACCTTTTACCCTAAGTATGCACACACACAATAAAGTTCTCTAACAACTATACATTTAGCAATACCAACTCAGAATAAAATAATCACAGCAAATAGAAAACAGTAATCAGTACGGGTACTGCACAAAAAATCAAACACAAAAGACACAGAAATTTTATAGTGGTTCCCCAAAATGTGGGTTGTACAATCCTGAATTCATCGAGCGAACCCCCGGTGTACAACCCCGTATTCGCCGAGTGTTTTTCCAAGACCCAGGAGTCCTTTAGAACATTGTGTGGTAATATAGTCAATGACAGGAAGAGTAGGGGCAGAGGGGGGCGAGCAGGGAGGGGGTCCAGCCCCCTGGCTCGCCCCAGAACCCTTAGAGGGCGAGCCGGGAGGGGGTCCAGCCCCCTGGCTCGCCCCAGACTCTTAGGGGGCGAGCCGGGAGGGGGCCCAGCCCCCTGGCTCTCCCCAGACCCTTAGGGGGCGAGCCGGGAGGGGGCCCAGCCCCTGGCTCGCCCCAGACCCTTAGGGGGCGAGCCGGGAGGGGGCCCAGCCCCATGGCTCGCCCCAGAGCCCTTGGGGGGCAAGCCGGGAGTGGGGCCAGCCCACTGGCTCGCCCCAGACCCTTAGGGGGCGAGCCAGGAGGGGGCCCAGCCCCCTGGCTGGCCCCAGACCCTTAGGGGGTGAGCTGGGAGGGGGCCCAGCCCCCTGGCTCGCCCCAGAGCCCTTGGGTGGTGAGCCGGGAGGGGGCCCAGCCCCCTGGCTCGCCCCAGACCCTTAGGGGGCGAGCCGGGAGGGGGCCCAGCCCCCTGGCTCGCCCTAGAGCCCTTGGGGGGCATGCCGGGAGTGGGGGCAGCCCCCTGGCTCGCCCCAGACCCTTAGGGGGCGAGCCGGGAGGGGGCCCAGCCCCCTGGCTCGCCCCAGACCCTTAGGGGGCGAGACGGGAGGGGGCCCAGCCCCTGGCTCACCTCAGAGCCCTTGGGGGGCGAGCCGGGAGCGGGGGCAGCCCACTAGCTCGCCCCAGACCCTTAGGCGGCGAGCCGGGAGGGGGCCCAGCCCCCTGGCTCGCCCCAGAGACCTTAGGGGGCGAGCCGGGAGGGGGGCCAGCCCCCTGGCTCGCCCTAGAGCCCTTGGGGGGCGAGCAGGGAGGGGGGCCAGCCCTCTGGCTCGCCCCAGCTCTGAAGTAAGAGGCGGTCTGCGTTTAGCATCTCAGAACAGCGAGACTTGGCTATCCGCAGCCACTTCCGGGGGTATGTTTGTATTTTCAGGGATGGGTTTTTGGTTATTTGCAGCCCAATTCTAGAAATCCTATAAATAGGACCAAGGGGGCACCATTTGGGCGCAGGTTCATTCTAGGCTAGCTCTCTCCCTCTCTCTCCCTCCCCAAGTCTCTCTAGGGGGTGAGGAGAGCCTCCAGTGGTACCCAAGCTTAGTAGTGGCTTGGGAGGGGAAGTTCCTAAGGGGCTTCCAGGTATGTGGCGGGACCTCCCCACTAAGCCCTTGGTCCAATCCATAGTTCCTCAACCTTCAACCTAGAGTTCTCCCGTGGGAGGAGTAAGGGTTGGTTGCCCCTCATCTCGGTGAGGGCCCCGAACTCCACAGAGACCGAGAAATCGGTTTCAACATTATGGTGCGGTGAGCGTGGAGTGTGACCGATTCAAGAAATTCTCAAGATGAGCTCCATGGATGGAGGTGGAGGAAGATCCAACCCAAGTCACTCGCAACCCCCGGCGGTTGGGGTGACGTTGGAGATGTTCGAAGATTTCAGGCAAGAGGTCTTGCAGACCTTCCAGGTTGCTTTCGCCATGATAGTCGGAGGCAGAAGAAGAGATGGTCCAGAGGTCCCCCCCGGGCAGATGGACGAGGGAACTCTCGGCCAACAGTCCAGGAAAGAGGTGTCGGTGGGGGGGGGGGGGGGGAGTGGGGAGGTGCCATACCCCCACTCGCCCACCTTCAAGGGGGCGAGATCAGGAGGGAGGTGCCCTCCCAGCTCGCCCTGCCCCTTCAAGGGGGCGAGCTCAGGAGGGAGGCGCCCTCCCAGCTCGCCCCGCCCCTTCAAGGGGGCGAGCTCAGGAGGGAGGCGCCCTCCCAGCTCGCCCCGCCCCTTCAAGGGGGTGAGCTCAGGAGGGAGGCGCCCTCCCAGCTCGCCCCGCCCCTTCTAGGGGTGAGCCCAGGAGGGAGGCGCCCTCCCAGCTCGCCCCGCCCCTTCTAGTCCTGCCCCAAAGGGTGGCGAGCGGGGAGGCATCCGGCCCCCGCTCACCCCACTCCAAAAGGAGTCGAGTGAATGTTAGTGGGCGAGACCACCTCGGCTGGCAGCTACCCAATATCCCGTTGAGCGCAAAGGTCAGTAATTCGACTCCGCAAGGGCAAGGAAGGAAGGGCTTTCCGAGGAGAAGAGCCAACCGATCGAGATGGAGGCAGGAATCGAGCACACCCTCTCTGACACCTCAGCAAGCCACGAAAATTGGTTGGGGAAGAAGGAGGGGGCCAGGAAAACAGAAAGAAGAGGGAAAGGAAGAGATATGGTTGAGTTACCTTACTGCGACTTTCACGATGAGGAGGGTCACGCGACATCCGCCTGCCCTGAGTTATTAAAAATGAAGGAAGCAAGGGATCCAGGGCAACAACAACAACTACCAGAAGAAGTCGAGGAAGACCAGGCCTAGGAGTAGGAGACTCAGTTCGGTTTTCACACCTAAGTTTTCTTTTCTATCCCTAAGATCATGTAATGCAATGTTTTGTTTCCATGCCTAATTTCCTCACATGTATTAGGATGTTTAAGAAAATGAAAGATTTCCACAAAAAATACTCCCCCCCACCGATGCTGGCCCGCTGATCAGGCTCTCACCTAGATGGCAGGGCCGGGAACCGCTCGGGGCAGAAAGGAAAAAATTATCCACCTCTAGTTGAGTCGGGCTCCTAGATTGTGTCGACTCTTCTCCACCTCTAGTTGAGACGGGATCCTAGATTGTGTCGACCTTGTACTCCCCCCCCGATGTTGGCCCGCTGACCAGGCTCTCACCTAGCTGGCAGGGCCGGGAACCACTCGGGGCAGGAAGGAAAAAATTATCCACCTCTAGTTGAGTTGGGCTCCTAGATTGTGTCGACTCTTCTCCACCTCTAGTTGAGCCGGGCTCCTAACCAAGCTCTCACCTAGCTGGCAGGGCCGGGAACCGCTCAGGGCAGGAAGGAAAAAATATCCACCTCTAGTTGAGCCGGTCTCCTAGATTGTGTTGACTCTTATCCACCTCTAGTTGAGCCAGGCTCCTAGATTGTGTCGACTCTTCTCCACCTCTAGTTTAGCTCGACTCCTAGATTGTGTCGACTCTTCTCCACCTTTAGTTGAGCCGGGCTCCTAAATTGTGTCGACTCTTCTCCACCTCTAATGGAGCTCGGCTCCAAGATTGTGTCTTCTATTCTCCACCTCTAGTTGAGCCGGGCTCCTAGATTGTGTCGACTCTTCTCCACCTCTAGTTGGGCCGGGCTCCTAGATTCCGTCGACTCTTCTCCACCTCTACTTGAGCCGGGATCCTAGATTGTGTCGACTCTTCTCCACCTCTAGTGGAGCTCGACTCCTAGATTGTGTCGACCTTGTACTCCCCCTCCCCCCCGATGCTGGTCCGCTGACCAGACTCTCATCTAGCTAGCAGGGCCGGGAACTGCTCGGGGCAGGAAGGAAAATATTATCCACCTCTAGTTGAGCCAGGCTCCTAGATTGTGTCGAATCTTCTCCACCTCTAGTTGAGTCGGGCTCCTAGATTATGTCGACCTTGTACTCCCCCCCGATGCTGGCCCGCTGACCAGGCTATCACCTAGCTGGCAGGGCCGGGAACCGCTCGGGGCAGGAAGGAAAAAATTTCCACCTCTAGTTGAGCCGGGCTCCTAGATTGTGTCGACTCTTATCCACCTCTAGTTGAGCTGGGCTCCTAGATTGTGTCGACTCTTCTCCACCTCTAGTTGAGCTCGGCTCCTAGATTGTGTCGACTCTTCTCCACCTCTAGTTGAGCCGGGCTCCTAGATTGTGTCGACTCTTCTCCACCTCTAGTTGAGCTCGGCTCCTAGATTGTGTCGACTCTTCTCCACCTCTAGTTGAGCTCGGCTCCTAGATTGTGTCGACTCTTCTCCACCTCTAGTTGAGCCGGCTCCTAGATTATGTCGACTCTTCTAAACCTCTAGTTGAGTCGGGCTCCAAGATTGTGTCGACTCTTCTCCACCTCTAGTTGAGCCGGGCTTCTAGATTGTGTCGACTCTTCTCCACCTTTAGTTGAGCTCGGCTCCTAGATTGTGTCGACCTTGTACTCCCCCCACCCCCCGATGCTGGCCCGCTGACCAGGCTCTCACCTGCCAGGAACCGCTCGGGGCAGGAAGGAAACATGCTCCACCTCCAGTTGAGCTCGCTCGTCTAGCGAATGGCCTGGAGGGTGTCGACTCTTATCCACCTCTAGTTGAGCTCAGCTCCTAGAGTGTGTCGACTTTGGCCCCGAGCAGAGACCGCTGACCGGGCCTGTTGATGTCGGCAGGACTGGAGTCTCACTCGGCAAGGCAGGTGATTCAGGTTGGTTAAGGTCCCGGGATGGCTCCGCTAGCCGGGCTCTCACTAGCCGGTAGGGCTGGAGGACCTCTCGAGGAGGCTTTATGTTTTCTCTCAAAGTAGCTCCGTTAGCCGGATTACCAACGACGCTCGTCAAATATATAGGGTTGGACGTTTCTTTCCGAGCGCGTACCTCGCTCGAAAAGAGCAGGGATTGTGTACAACCCTGAATTCACCGAGCGAACCCCCGGTATATAACCCTGTATTCGCCGAGTGTTTTTCCGAGACCCAAGAGTCCTTTAGAACATTGTGTGGTAACATAGTCCATGGAAGGAAGAGTAGGGGCAGAGGGGGGCGAGCAGGGTGGGGGGCCAGCCCACTAGCTCACGGCAAAACCCTTAGGGGGCGAGCCGGGAGGGGGCCCAGCCCCCTGGCTCGCTCCAGACCGTTAGGGGGCGAGCCGGGAGGGGGCCCAGCCCCCTGGCTCGCCCCAGACCCTTAGGGGGCGAGCCGGGAGGGGGCCCAGCCCCCTGGCTCACCCCAGACCCTTAGGGGGCGAGCCGGGAGGGGGCCCAACCCCATGGCTCGCACCAGATACCTTGGGGGGCGAGCCGAGAGTGGGGCTAGCCCCCTGGCTCGCCCCAGACCCTTAGGTGGCGAGCTGGGAGGGGGCCCAGCCCCCTGGATCGCCGCAGACCCTTAGGGGGCGAGCCGGGAGGGGGCCCAGCCCCCTGGCTCGCCCCAGAGCCCTTGGGGGGCAAGCCGAGAGTTGGGGCAGCCCCCTGGCTCGCCCCAGACCCTTAGGGGGCGAGCCGGGAGGGGGCCCAGCCCCTTGGCTCGCCCCAGACCCTTAGGGGAAGAGCCAGGAGGGGGCCCAGCCCCCTGGCTCGCCCTAGAGCCCTTGGGGGGCTAGACGGGAGTGGGGGCAGCACCCTGGCTCTCCCCAGACCGTTACGTGACGAGCCGAGAGGGGCCCAACCCCTGGCTCTCCCCAGACCCTTAGGTGGCGATCCGGGAGGGGGCCCAGCCCCCTGGCTCACCTCAGAGCCCTTGGGGGGCGAGCCGGGAGTGGGGGCAGCCCCCTGGCTTGCCCCAGACCATTAGGGGGAGAGCCGGGAGGGGGACCAGCCCCCTGGCTCAACCCAGAGCCCTTAGGTGGCGAGCCGGGAGGGGGGCTAGCCCCCTGGCTCTCCCCAGAGCCCTTTGGGGGTGAGCCGGGAGGGGGGCCAGCCACCTGGCTTGCCCCAGAGCCCTTAGGGGGCGAGCAGCGAGGGGTCCAGCCCCCTGGCTCGCCCCAGCTACGAAGTAGGAGGCGGTCTGCGTTTAGCGTCTCAGAACAGCGGGACTTGGCTATCCGCAGCCACTTCCGGGGGTATGTTTGTATTTTCAGGGACCGATTTTTGGTTATTTGCAGCCCAAATCCAGAAATCCTATAAATAGGACCAAGGGGGCACCATTTGGGGGCAGGTTCATTCTAGGCTAGCTCTCTCCCTCTCTCTCTCTCCCTCCCCAAGTCTCTCTAGGGGATGAGGAGAGCCTCCAGTGGTGCCCAAGCTTAGTAGTGGCTTGGGAGGGGAAGTTCCTAAGGGGCTTCCGGGTATGTGACGGAACCTCCCCACTAACCCTTTGTCCAGTCCATAGTTCCTCAAACTTCAACCTAGAGCTCTCCCTTGGGAGGAGTAAGGGTTGGTCGCCCCTCATCTCGGTGAGGGCCCCGAACTCCACAAAGACCGAGAAATCAGTTTCAACATGGGTAGTCCACTTTCTACCACCTTTGAAGATTGCACTATATGTTCCTGAGTCTTTTGATAAGGTGACTCTCAGAACTAACACTGATTCCTTTGAAAAGGAGACTCTTAGAACCATTAAGTCTTTTGATAAGGAGACTCTTAGAACCACAATATCTTTTGATAAGGAGAAGTATTAGAACCAACTGAGTCTTTTGATAAGGAGGCTCTTTGAACCAACTAAATCCTTTGAAGAAGGATTCTTAGGACTCTTTATTAGTTACAATATGAGAGCAGAGGAAAGAAGAAGAAGAAGAATTTGATTTTGCTGTATATATCCTTCAGCAGTTGTGTGCTTTTGATCTTCTTCAGGATCTGTATAGGATAAACCCTTGCTTATGATAGTGATGAATGCATTGGTTAAGAGCTTTTGATACTTGTGATCATTGTACATTTATTTTGCTTGCTACTATAAGATGAGATGAAGAAGCAGCAGCAACAACCTTGTATTTCTATACAGAGAGGTTCTTCTCTTTTTGTCTTGGAGAGCTTGAGGAAGAAGAAGTATAAAGAATGATAAGATTGGTTGCATTTTTCTTCCTTCTACTAAATACTTATTCTTTGTCGAATACTGTTTGATTTCTTTCCACTTCTGTTCTGTCCTTTTAAGGAATATCCGTTGGACATTTAGTATTTCCTTTTATTTATGTTTCCCAACCCGTCTATCTGATTTGAATAACTTCCAAGAATGTTTTTGTTTTACCTATGAAATACTCTATTCCATTCTTGGCAATAATTGAGCCGTTGTAATTAAAATTTCATCTTTGTAATAATTTGGAGAAGGATCAGAAAGGACAACAGAAAACATATTATTTCTGTCTGTATTCGACGTTGTGTCAACTTTATTATTTTTCATATCTACGCACCTTTGAGTTCTTATAAAAGCAGCTTCGAATTACTTCTTAGCTCTGGCTAAACTCAGATATCGACATTGTGTCGAGTACTTATCGATGTATCCGTCGAGTTGAAAACTTGGACTTGAAATTTATCTTTAGCATCGAATTGAAGTCGAAGTTACGTCGACTTCTAAGATGGCTTTTATAGTCTCTTCCGTCTGCGTTGAGTTCATTTCGATGTTGCTTTGACTTCACTTGATCCTTTGACAAGTAGTCTGAGTTACTTCTACTTTCAGTCAGATTTGCGCCGACTTTTAGTCGAAGTTGCGTCGACTTCTATTTGATGCAAGTTTTAACTCAACTGAATTTGTGCTTCTTTTAGACCCGGTCTTGACATTCTAAGTGAATGTGATATCCTAGGACATTTAATGACCAGATAACCCTCTCTATACAATATGTGTAATACAACCTAGATGATAAAAACACTTTAAAATAATTTGTTACATAAATCACAAGGGTTTTCCCAATAATCTCCCCTATTTATCTTTAACAAATTTTACACATAATATATGTGATTTCAAACATACAGTTAAATAAAACCACAATACAAACACATATACAATAGAAAAAAAAACATCATTGCACATATGCATAAATCAACATGACAAATTTGCAATTGATAATATTATCTTTCATAGATATATCTCCAAGTATTGCTACTGAGATGATATAATAGAAATTGTTCATCTACAAAATACCTGTACTGATTCTATTCATGTGGAGGAGTTTTCCTCTTTCTTGAGAAGACCAGTGGTATCACCTTTCTTAGGGCAAGCACCAGAGGCCCATCCTCCTCTTCATCTATCTTGTTTGCTCCTTGGTGAGTGTCATCTTCATTGAGAGGCTCCCCATGAGTTTGTGCTTCCTTTCAGCTAACTGGGCAGCCTCCTTTGTAATCAATGACACTTCATCTAAAAGTTGATCATCTTCTAAGAACTCCCCCTATATTATTGCAGAGATTTCTGCCAAAGGCTCATCCAAAGGATTTTCAAGAGGCTCCCCTGGATATGTGCATCTGGATGTGAGGCATCATGGACATCTGTTATTGCTGTTTGAAATACCGTAAGCTTATTTGGAATATTATGATCAGAAACTTCAGCCATCTTATCCTTCTCTTGACCCTCCTTTTCTTGATCAAGAATTTCCTCCTCATGGAAATTCTCTCCCTTCTGAACCTTACTAACCAGGAAGGAGGACATAAATGTTTTGAGAGCTAGGAGAGACTCTTTTGATTCCTGTAATTCACTCTCCATCTGGAAGTACTTCCTGATGAACTTTCTGCCTTGAGTCAGCAATAGATCAGCAAATGTTTGAGTAGCCAATCCTACTGCTTTTGAAATTATTTGTTCAATATCAAGAGAAGGAGTATAATGAGAGGTAGAAGCAGGAGGTATGTCAAGAGGAGGTGTGGATAGGATAACTGGAGGGACTGTTGTGGAATCATCATTGAATTCTGGGAAATTTTGGTGGATTAGTGATAGTGATTGATTATCTTCTGGATTAATGAGAGATTGTGGTAGGGGAGTAAACTGGTTATCTAGAGTATTTTCAGCAGAAATGTTGATGGATGGTTATTGTTGTGGTTGGAGAGAAATCTGAGGTATAGGTTCTAGAGCTGGAGTAAATGGAATGGACTAGAGGTTTTGATCAGTGTTTTCTTGTGGAATTGGAGAAGAGGGAGGAGAGGAGGAGCTTGACCAGGATTCAGAATCTGCCTGGTCTACTTTGAAAAAATCTCAATGTTTATTCTCTTATCGGAAGGAATGGTCACTACCTTTGACTTGCACACCATTGGATAATGGTGGAAGATAACCTGACTCATAATTCTCATATAGGCATTTTCTTTATAAGCATATTTATGTCCTATTAACTTCCTGAGGCATTTCCCCCAATTTATCTTCTTATTGAGAACTAGGACATTCATGATCTGCACCTGCTGCTTTGGAATGGCATTATGTGCTGATATCTTGCATAATACCACCTTTCCCACAATATTTTCCAGAAATCGATATTCTTCAGAGAGATCAATCTTCTTCATACTTATGGCCTTCTCCTTTCTGATCTGCATTATCTGTAGGGCATGTATTTTCTCTTCCCCTGTTATTCATCATAGTGAACACCAGCTGGTAGATCATATGTTTGAGTCAACATTTCCTATGTAATGTTAATGTCATTTTCACATATTCTTCCATTGATGGAGCCATTATCTCCTATGGGGAAGTTTTCCTTTAGCTCTATAAACTCAACATCAAGTATCTTGCACCTTGTTGAGATCAGTTTTCTCAATCTAGCAGTGTGGAACAAGCCGAGAATGGCTTTGAAACTCTCAACAACAGCAATGAATGATTACACATCGACACCAAAACCCAAATCACCATAGGTGGAGCCGTCTTATCTAAAGTACCCGCAAACACAAGAGAAAAGAGAGATAGAGAGGGAGGGAGAAGAATGCAAGAGAGCTGGAGAGAAGGAAAGCACGAGAGCAAGAAGGAGAGAATTCGAAAGCGTAATTAATTTGATGCTTATGTTGCTTAAAAGAAGATGATTCGTCACAACAAAGGGTTGTATTCGAAGCACCGCCGATAAAGATATATTCAGCTCACCAAAATGTGTCGTTACAGCTTCTAGATGTGAAACTGCGTGCGCTTATCATGTCGAGGTTGCGTCGATTAGAACTCGATGCACCTTCAAATTTGTAGAGCAACTATTAAATCTACGTATGCATATATATGAAATCGACGTTGCGTCGAATGCTATTCGAATTATCTGATTTAGATGGCTCTCGAAGCTAGCGTTGAGTAGAATTTGACGGTACGTCGAATTCTTTTCGTCGCAACTATGAATATATAGTTCAATTTTCTTAGAAAATTCTTGTTGTTTTCCCCAGCAATGTTTTTTACTAAACAATATTATTTATAATATTATTTTTATGAACTATAAAATCAACAAAGGATTTTAGATTAGAGATTACTCCCTTTGCATATATGTAGTTTCTTTTCCCTTCACTTTCTCTGAGTGGAAGAACCATACACCATCCTTCACAAGTAACTTAAACATTAAAAGGTACTCAGGTTACCTTGGGCCCTTTGCTTTTACCATTATAAGGAGATATGAAAGAATAGAATGGTCTTTCATGGTACCCTTTTGGATCGCAGAGGATTAGTTTACCAAACCTTTGCTTATTATCCACGTATTGAAAATGTGCGTAGAATGAATCTATATATAGTAGATCTGCAGAAGGTCTAATTATTCTACTTTTGACTTTAGCTTTTTGATTTAGATTTATAGGTTTGTCTGGATTATTTTTGTTAACAATTTTCTATTTACTATTAGAATTTGTAGTCTGAAATGTAGAAATTTTATATGGATTATCATTGTTCTGATCTTCAAAGGCTACACTATTATCATTTATTTGATAGTCACTAGGTCTACCAAATCTAACTGGCTTTTTCTAGGCAGGTCTACTAAGGACTTCTATACTAGTGGATGGATCTGCTCCTAGACCTATGTGCTTAAATCTCATGGAGAGATTTTGTGTAATGTCTTTGAGTTGCTTACTCCTCTCATTGAGTGAGACTTCTTATAATTATGTGTTTTCATTGGTTAGATTGGTGACTATTATTTCCTTCTTACAAATTTGATTACTTAAATCATAATTTCTAGAATACAAATATTCATTCTTAGAGTCCTCGAGTTCTTCCCTATATGCTTCTATTTCTTATTGCACCTTAAGGTAGTCATTACAGAATTCTTTAAGACAAATTTTAAAATCTTCTCAATTAAAGTCCAAGTTTTCAAAAAGACTTACCTGATCTCCTTCATCATCTAAAGAGAACTCCATTTCCATCAGGCAGGCTGCTTTAACAGTAGTTTCATCATCACTCTCTGATGAAGAGGAGCTTGAATAAGACTTTGTATTACTCCAGGTTTCAGCAATCAAACCCATTCCCTTCTTCTTGTCCTTTTTCTTGAAGGACTTTTTATTGAGCTCCTTTTTGCTAATGCTCCTGTCTTGTTGCTCTTCAGGGCATTCAGGAGCTATATTCCCTAGTTTCTTACAAGAAAAGCAGATCACTTCCTACTTTGGAGTTTTATCAAATCAGGGTTTTGACCTCCACTCTTTTCTTGTTAGTCTTCTGTCTTGACCCACATCCTGAACCTTCTTGCTAACTGACTGAACATCTCATCTTCTGGAGTAGAAGGCTCTCCTTCATCAGACTTCAAGGTAAGACTCCTTTGAATAGGAGTTGGAACTATCTCCTAAGTCTCTGTCTCAGCCTTGCTCTTCAGTAGAAACTCATAAGATTTGAGCTTTCCCTGCAAAGCATCTGGAGAGATCTCTCTATGGCATATGGACTATCGAATTGCCCAGATCGTTGAGTCTGATTATCTTGGGAAGCACATGAAAAGCTTATCATTTATTTCAGTCAGATAGATCTCCTTATCCAGACCTTTCAATTCATTTATTATGGTGTTGAATCTGTCATGCATTTCAGTGACACTCTCCTCAGCTTTCTTTTGAAAGTTATCATACTGGATATGAGAAAGTACTTTTTGTCCTTCCTTTCATCAGATCATGCTTCTATCAATCTGGAGAGAGATTCCCAGATCTCTTTTGTTGATTAGCAGTCAGCTACTTTCTAGAAGATGTCATCAGACATTGTAGACACTAAAATGTTCATTGCTTTAGTATCACATGCCTTCTGCTTGTTTTCGGCATATGTCCATTCATTTATAAGCACATATTGCTGAGTGACATATCCACTGGCATCTTGTCTGACTAGAGTTGGGGGACCTAAAATGATAACATTAAAGATGTCTTCATCAATGGAGTTCATATATAACTTTATTCTAGCCTTCTAGAGTGTAAATTTATTGAGATTACACACTGGTGGTCTTGTTGATGCATAGTCCTTAGAACTCATTTTTTTTGAAAATAGTTTTAATATAAAAAATGTGAGAGGTGATCTTTTGAACAAGTTGTTAGCCTTTTTTATGATAAACCTCTCTCTGATACCAATTGAAAGTGTACAGTGTGCCTCTGAGTATTTTCTAGTAGGGGGTGAATAGAGTTTTAAAACCTTTCACCATAAGTATGTACACACAATAAACTACTCTAACAACTATGCATTTAGCAATACCAACTCAGAATAAAATAATCACATCAAACAGAAAATAGTAATAAGTACGGGGACAACACAGAAAATCAAACACAAAAGATAAGGAAATTTTATAGTGGTTCCCAAAAATGTGGGTAGTCCACTCTTCTACCACCTTGGTAGGATTGCACTATATGAGCCTAAGTCTTTTGATAAGGAAACTCTCAGAACCAGCACTGAGCCTTTTGACAAGGAGACTCTTAGAACCACTAAGGGTCTGTTTGGGAGAGCTATTGAGGATTGAAAAGTTGCTGCTTGAACAGTGATATTTAAACAGAGCTTTTTTAGAAGTTGTTTTGAAAAGTTGCAGGCTGTTTGGAGTGTCTGTGTATAAGCGCCGATGGAACAAATCTCTTTCAAATAAAACTATTTGGTAGAATAACTTTTTGAGAGTTGTTTTTTTCTAAACAAAAATACTGAATTATTTAGAGTAAACGTATTGGAACCTTAGTTTTGATTTGAGTTAGGATCCACCTTTAGTGGTTTATATCATAACATATCTTACAACATAGATTAAATCCTATTAGAAAAAGAAAGCTGAAAATAGATAAATATTTAATAGGCAGAAAATAAAAGAAGAATTAAATTTACATATATTCTCTGCGTTCGACGAACGACGATCTGTGTTCGACGAATGGCGCTCTGCGGTCAACGAATGGCGTGCATTCTGCGCTAGATGAAGTCCAGCGGTTCACCACTCGACAATCCCGTCTCAGCGGTTCAGCACTCGACGATCCCGTCTCAGCAGCTTAGAGGTCGACGAACAGATTATCTCAGTGGTCGACGAACTCGTCTCAGCGGTCAAAGAATTTTTCTAAGTGCAGAACTCAACTAATTATCTCAGCGGTCGACGAACAGACCCTAGCTCAGTGGTCGACGAAATCCTGCGTTCGACGAACAGCTCAATACTTTAGCGGTCAACGAAATCATCCAAGCTCAGCGGTCGACGAATCCTTCCGTTCGATGAACTCAAGTCTGCGTTCGACGAATATTCAGCAGAAGTTCAGAACAGTGAATTTAATGATCAGGTCGACGAATCAAATGATGAGCTCGACGAACTTGAACCTCATCTTGACGAATTTCTTCAGTATTATTTTATATCATTAAATATTATATATATATTGTCAGATTTATTTAAAGCAATATTTTATTTGTTTCTATTTACATATTTCTATATATATATGTTGGATCAATTGGTGCCCTTAGAGGGGGGGGGGGGGGGGTGAATAAGGGAATAAAAGGTCTTTTTATAATTTTATACGATTTACTAAATTGTTTAAAGTAAAATTAGAATGAAATAACAATTTAGCTAAATTAAGAGAATATCAAAATAACCAAGTTTAGAAACAAGTACTAAATTTTTTTATGATGAAAGAGTTGAACTAAACAATTTAGATAAAGTAATTAGAATTGAAAACTTAGTAACCAATATTTTAGAGATAACACCAAAGGAGAGAAATCAAGTAAACACAAGTAGAGACATGATTGTATTTATATAAAAAGTGTTTACATAAATTTGATTTCAATATCGCTAGAAATCGGATGCGTACAAAAGTAAATATCTTTTCCTTTTCAATACCGACTTGTATCCCCACAAATCGGTTGGCTTTAGCATATCCTTCCCCGGATAAGGACTCAAGCCGCTCTAGCCAATCCTTCCCCGGATATGGACTCGAGCCCCTCTAGATCTAATCACCTAGAATTTGTCGCCAACACAAGGCGAATTACTCCCTAAGTCCTACCCAGACCTAGTCGCCAACACAAGGCGAATTCTCTAAACGGTTACAAAGAAAGTATGTAATGAAAAATAAAGATAACAATAATAAAACACCCTATATGAAATTTCTGAAGATGAGGATGAAGGATCGCTAAAGCATAAGCAAGATCGAAGCGATCATCCTTCGGATGTAGCGTGACGTTGTCCTCCTCCAGAATTCTCCTTAAGATTTTAGTGGGAGATCCATCTTCGGCAGCATAACAACAATGGAATTGTGGCGCTTGCAACCTCTCTGGGATGGATAGCCAAAACGAGAAAGAACCCATCAATTTATAGATCTTGAAGATAGCGCCTGCATTATATCCTAGCACCTGCGGTAGAATTCGTGTGGAGCAGTTGTGAAACTGTCGGCGGCGTGGCGCTATATACGAACTTGAGATAACGCCAGGTGGTAGAGCTAGCGCTGGCGGTAGCGGTTGCAAAACTGTCGGCGGCGTGGCAGAACAAACTTTCGTCGAACGGAATTTGTCGAACAAAATTTTCGTCGAACGGAGCTTCAAGTTTGTCGAACCCAGTTGTCGAGCACAAATTCGTCGAGCGCAGCCAAAATCGTCGAACGAAGCTCCTCATTCTCAGTTGTTGAGCACAAATTCGTCGAACGCAATAATATTTGTCGAATGGAGCGCCTCGTTCGTCGAATAGAGCTTCCTTCAGATTTTATCGAACGCAGCTTCCAGTTGGTCGAACGGAACTTGAGCTAGCGCCTGGCGGTAGCTCTAACGCTGGGGGTAGTGCATTCTTCTAGTTGTTTGAATTCAGATGCTTTCTACCTATGCGGTATTGCACCTATAGTTCCTGCACACTATAAACACACGACAAGCAAGATCAAATACAATTTGGGATTTGTTATTCTCAAACAAAGGGATGTGACACACATGTCCAACAATCTCCCCCTTTTGATAATACCAAATCCTCTTAGCAAGAAATCAACAATAGTGTTTATAGTATATGATAAGCAAGATGATAATGCAACTATAGTATATGATAAGCATGGTGATATGCATACTCCCCCTATCTTAATGCTCTCCTTACATAAATGCAATTTATGTTTTACTCCCCCTAAATGATAGATTACATGAATTATTCTCCCCTTAATCTTCTATATTTCTCCTATATAGATTTCTTCAATTAATCTCCCCCGTTTGATATTATCAAAAGAAGATAGTGTGAGGGTAGTAAGGAGGCATTCTTTATGCTAGTTTTAAATCATGATCGAGCTTTTGTAATATATGAAATGATAAAGAGTTTAAGCATAGTATATATAAGAGATTTCAAATAAAAAGATAAGAGTTGTAAGCAAGCTGAAGATTATAAGAAACATCTTCTTGTAAGCATGAAAACCATAAGTAAAAATATGAGTTTTAGTTCAAAATTGAAAGATGTTTTAACCCTTTTGAAATCTCATAGTTTTTCATAAAGATACCAATCATGAAATGAACATATCAAAGAATGATTATACTACAATGTTACTTAATTTTAAGTTCAAGAGATACTAAAATGTTGTAGAGATCATGCTAGGTTATCTAGTGCATTTTTTATATAGAGAGTAGTATAGATAAAGCATTAGAATCCAATACTCATGAGAAGAAGTGTTATGAAAGATAATGATGTGCACATAAGTGTATTATGGGAAATGTTACCAATTGATTTAAATCACAAAATACAAGACATGTTTAGAGTAAAGTGCACAATAAAACACAAGTATATTACTTTCACACACTTTAATGCGCACTATTTTTATAAAAAGTGGTGTATTAATCAAGGGTTGCACAAGATACATTACTATTCTTTCCAAGGTGCTCAACCTCACAATGCTTATGAAGACTTATCAAGATATTCAAGTAGTGCTTGGTGGAGTTATAGTTGTCTACATATATAATTTTTTTGTTTACATTTGTGAGACAACATTCTACGAATACACTTGTTTTGCAAACCCAATTTTTAAACTTAACCACTTTTCTAAATTTCTTAAGTGCAATTCAAATGTAGTGTAGGCAATAAACTTATGCATGTTTTAATTCATTGTACAATTACAACACACAAGCAACCATTTTAGATTTAAACACACATGTTGATTACCAAAATAAGTGAGTGAAATGTATCATTATCAATCATAAAACATTTACTCATACTTAGAGGCATGCTAAGCTTGGTTCTACACATATTTTTCAATACAATTGATACACTTTAAATAGATATATCAAAGCATGATAAACAAAACAATGTTCATAGTAATTTGAAGGAATAAATTTTAACATTGTAAATAAGTCTAAGTAATAGAGTTCATACATGCTTGATATTGGCAATAAAGATCATACAGTTTTTTTTTGTTTTATCATTTTTAAATCAATTAAAAAACAGAAAATCACAAAACGTATTTTTGTAATTTTTGAAATTTGAATTTTTGTAGTAGATTTTTCATAATATGAATAAAACACAAATAACAAAAAACATATTTTTATATTTTTGAATTTTAAACTTTTGTAGTTGATTTTTCATAATATGAATAAAACACAAATAACAAAAACAAATTTTTGTATTTTTGAATTTTGAATTTTTGTAGTTGATTTTTGTATAATATAAATAAAACAAAAATAACAAATGTCCAAAATACAAATCAAAGTAGTACATATAAACTAACATATTTTTATAGATTTTTAGAGATTTTAAAACACTGAAAAATCAGACACTCACGCTAGCGTCGGCGCTACTGATAGCGCGGCAAACAGTACGTGATTTTTTGAGAATTTTAAAATTTTGATTTTTGATTTTGATTAGGTGTCCTAAGAGTAGTCTTATGCAGAAATTTTGTAATTTTTGGAGATATCTTGATTGCTCAAATTTGCATAAAACTATAGCTTTTTTCAAATACATGTGTTTTACAAAAATATTTAAGCTCAAAAAGATAAATTATGCAAACACAAGAGGACATTTTTTATTAAACAACCCAAAATATGCATGATTTAAGTGATAAGTAAATAAAATGATCATGTGAAGAGTAATATAAGTATGTCCTAAGATTAAAGACTACCCCGACTAAAGGTCTACACCCTAGCCCCGTACTAAGTGACGGATTGGCATGAGGAGCTGCACACATGTTGTAGGTTGGGGTGTTAATCCCATATGCACACACTAGAGAACGCTCAACCTAGCACTCTGTCCCTCTAGTGCCTCGCAAGGCCCCACTGGAACCCTCCCCGGTTAAGGACAAGACATGACTTAGAGGTTAGGTCTTTAATGCATACAACCCTACGCCCCCGCTATTGTGAGATATGAAGTCATAGGTGAATAATCTTTGGACAACCTATGCTTTTAAACTATGGGTTGATATATAAACTATGGGTTTTGTTTAATATGATGAGTTATATATTGTCGCATAGTTTTTCTACTATTATGAGATGACGATATGAAATAACTAGCACAATTACTAATATTCAATAAGTGACAATATAATGCTAGTATGATGAGTTTTGGGTTTAATGTCATGTCATAAGATTAATATTGCATGTATTCCAAAATAGAGTTTCAAATTACAGATCTAGGATAAAGTGATGATTTAGTTTGATTTATTCTTTCATTACAAAGTTGATTCTAGAGTCTACAAATATGAGAGATACATGCAATCACTAGCAAAGTAAATCAATACATCAAATAATGTAAATGAAACATTATTCATATTTTTATCATAAGATTCATAATTCCTAGGAGATAAACATTATAGTTTTGAGATATGTCTTGATAAAACATGAATTATGATTTATGATTATAGAGAATTTTGCATAGAATATATGTTAGATAATCATGATGAATGTGAATTCTATTCCTTCTAAACTTATGACAAAATGATTTGGTGATTTTCTATTGAATAAGCATGTTTGATTTGTAAGTCTAGAAAAAAAATTGATGATCATCTAATCATATAAAAGACAAAGATCACATATATAAAGTTTTGAAATTTATAAGATTGCTTTCAATAATTGAATTTATTGATCTTTGGTTTTGCATGATAATATATGATTCATGATACAATATTCATATATATTCTAATGATTAATCCATAAACTATGTGTTTGTTGGAATTTTAGTATTCTATTGATGATTTCAAATCACATAGTTATCATGAAATTTGAATAACATTGTAAGTGTTATACCTAGCATAAATATATAAGAATAGACCAAAAAGTGATGCTAGGATGATGATTTTGAATGCAATGTTATTACATAGGATAAATGGAGATAATGTGGCATGTAATATGAGAAGTTTTCAAATTAATTTTCTTTAGACCTAGAATGAAATGATTAATCTTTTGATTTGATCTTAATGATACAAGATGATTCTAAGGTCTAAATTACCTGCAAACATTGGTGACACACAACACACACATAATATCTAAATTAATATATGAAACAATTATACTAAGGATAGCATGTGATGAAAATCCATAAACACAGAAATTTCCAAATCAAGCAAACTACGATAGCTTTTAAAACGGAGTTGAAATTGGGCAAGTTGACAGCACCAAACGAACTCGAATGGGCAAGCCTAGTTCGTCGTTGGATGGAGATTTATGTCCTCTTTCCGAAAATATATTAAGCGCGAAAATCAGACGAGTGGATCAAAAGATATGGATGTTTGAAGTTTTGATCATAAACTCGCATTTTTGAAAGATTAAACATGCATTTAGATGAATTTATGTTTTCAATTTTTCTAGAAAATATTCTTCATTATAAGGGCTATCATATGCAACAAACAAAAATAGAAATGAATCAAAAATGTTGCACATTTTAATTTTTAGTTTAATCCCTTTAATAAACCATTTAAATCCAATCTTTAAAATAGTTTCAATAGTCTTGATAATAATTTCAAGATTCAATTTCTAATGATAATTCAAGACAATTAAGGGTAAAGGATTTAAAAGGATAAAGAACAATCAAAGATGAAAGATAGATCACTTTGAAAAATATATGACTTAATGTTCAATTTTAATTCAAATTTGATTTGATAAACATTATGCTTAATATATGATAGTCATATTTCATGATATACAAAGTGATCATAGCATGTTTGTTCAATAAAAAAGAGACAATAAGCATATCATAAAGTAGAGTAGTGATATTTCATTTTTATTTGTTTCTACTTCATGCAAATGAATAGGATACTAATGAATAAGAGATTTCGGTATCAAAAGTGGACCAAGTGGGATGGTTCCTTTGGGTACCCAAATATGACATGATGATTTTTTAGGAGATAAGGATAAATGGGCCTTTTCAATTAAAGTTGATGTGTCATTTTTCTTTAAGGGTCTCCATTCATACCTTGGTTGTTTATCTTTTAAATTCATATTATGATTATGTGACATCTTTATATGATTATATATGTTTGAAAAATAATTCATTTGAGATTTATGTTTATTCAAATTATTTTTCAAAATAGATTGATGTTGATAATCATAATGAACTTTATTATATGGATTCTTTGAAAGTTTATAAGAGTGGTTGTCTTTCTTTAGAAGTGATTGTTGAAAGAGTAGGTTACAAATATGTTTTGAAAGATTGATTCTTATCTTGATGATTTTCATTTTCACTCTTTCTTATAGACATACTCTTATAATATGAAGGATAATATTTTGTAGTTTGATTTTCATGAAAAGGAGTTTTTAAATTTGAGTGATGATTGAAAATATATTGAGACTTATAGTAGTGACTCTTAAGAATTTTGTGAGGGTCATAATTCTTTTTGAAACTAAACTCCTTTTGAGTTGATGTATGAAAATGATCCTTTTTAGAAATGATTTTGTAAGTTAATTTATCCTTTTTATTCAAAATCTTATGATGAAATTCATTACGTGACATTTGAAATTTTTCAACAAAAGATTTTAATTGTCTTAACTTACAAGTTAAAGTATCATTTTCAATTATCAATTTTTCATTATGTTTTTTAGAAACTAAGAGCCCTTTTTCAATTTCCTTGAATTTTTCTTTTAATATATTGCAATTCAAACAAGGAGTAGGAATTTTAACTAAAGAGCAAGGGAAAGTATTTAACACATCAATATTTGATTTTACATTATCGTTTGCTTTTAAAGATTTATTTTCTAAACGTAATTTGGAATTAGCAATTTTTAACTTTAAAATTTTACGTTTAGCAATTTTAAGCAAACGAGAAGTAGAAATAGAATTTGTTACAAAAAAAGAAGTTTTTGATTTTCTTACATTGCTATGGGATGAGGCAAGATTTGAACCAAGGGTTCCATTGACATCTTCTTTGCATTCCTCTTCCATAGTTGATTTTCCGTCTTCTCTTTTGATTGATGTGTTGCCAACAAATGAGTCCAATATTATGACATTGTATTCCTCTTCCTCCAAGCATGAGTCCTCATCGATTTCTTCTCTTGGATCCACAAGGAATTGCTCTTGTTCATCATCTGTGGAAGAAAGACTATAAGTATTCTCAAGAAATTTCCAAACTTCATAAGTAGTAGGAAGTGTATAAATAAGTTTGAAAATATTTTGATCTAATGCACAATAAAGACTATTCATAGATTTGGCATTTAAAAACATTTCATTTTTATTTAAAATACTTGGGGGCATTTTAATTGTAATATTCCATACTTCAATATCCAAAGATTTAAGAAATTTTCCCATAAGAAATTTCCACCCATTATAATTTTTGCCTTCAAATAAAGGTGGTGCCAAAGATTTTTCATTTATAAGAAAATTTCCCCCACTAGTAGAAGCGAGATCATGAGACGCCATTATTCCTGGTTTTTAAACTGTTTGGAATAACCTAGCTCTGATACCACTTGTTGGATCGATTAGCGCCCTTAGAGGGGGGGGGGGGGTGTGAATAAGGGAATAAAAGTTATTGTTATAATTTTATACGATTTACTAAATTGTTTATTGTAAAATTAAAATGAAATAACAATTTAACTAAATTAAGAAAATATCAAAATAACCAAGTTTAGAAACAAGTACTAAATTGTCTTATGATGAAAGAGTTGAACTAAACAATTTAGATAAAGTAATTAGAATCGAAAACTTAGTAACCAATATTTTAGAGATAACGCCAAAGGAGAGAAATCAAGTAAACACAAGTAGAGACATGATTGTATTTATATAAAAAGTGTTTACATAAATTTGATTTCAATATCGCTAGAAATCGGAGGCGTACAAAAGTAAATATCTTTTCTTTTTCTATACCGACTTGTATCCCCTAAAACCGGTTGGCTTTAGCCTATCCTTCCCCAGATAAGGCCTCAAGCCGCTCTAGCCAATCCTTCCCCGGATATGGCCTCGAGCCCCCATAGATCTAATCACCTAGAACTAGTCACCAACACAAGGCGAATTACTCCCTAAGTCCTACCCAGACCTAGTCGCCAACACAAGGCGAATTCTCTAAATAGTTACAAAGAAAGTATGGAATGAAAAATAAAGATAACAATAATAAAACTCCCTATATGAGATTTCTGAAGATGAGGATGAAGGATCGCTGAAGCATAAGTAAGGTCAAAGCGATCGTCCTTTGGATGTAGCATGATGTTGTCCTCCTCCAGAACTCTCCTTAAGCTTTTAGTGGGAGATCCATCTTCGGCAGCATAACAGCAATAGAATTGTGGCACTTGCAACCTCTCTGGGATGGATAGCCAAAACGAGAAAGAGCCCATCAATTTATAGATCTTGAACATAGCGTCTGCGTTATCTCCCAGCGCCTGCGGTATCGTTTGTGTGGAGCAGTTGCGAAACTATCAGAGGCGTAGCGCTGTGCATGAACTTGAGATAACGCCAGGCTGTAGCACTAGCGGTGGCGGTAGCGGTTGTGAAACTGTCGGCGGCGTGGCAGAACAAACTTTTGTCGAACGGAATTTATCGAACGGAATTTTCGTCGAACAGAGCTTCAAGTTCGTCGAACCTAGTTGTCGAGCACAAATTCGTCGAGCGCAGCCAAATTCGTCGAATGAAGCTCCTCGTTCATCGAACGTAGCTTGTTGAGCACAAATTCGTCGAACTCAGGAATATTCATCGAACGGAGCTCCTCGTTCATCAAACAGAGCTTCCTTCAGATTTCGTCGAACGAAGCTTCCAGTTTGTCGAACAGAACCTGAGCTTGCGCCTGGAGGTAGCTCTAATGCTGGCGGTAGTGTATTCTTCCAGATGTTTGAATTCAGCTACTTTCTACCTGTGGAGTATTGCACCTATAGTTCCTGCACACTATAAACATACGACAAGCAAGATCAAATACAATTTGGGATTTGTTATTCTCAAACAAAGGGATGTGACACACATGTCCAACAATACATTGCTGATTTAACCTTACAGTGTGCAAGTATTAAATGATATAGCCGTTGGCAGCAAAGCATTAAATAGTGTAGCCGTTGTAGCAAGCTAAAGAAGGAATTTGTCTGCTCGAGGATTTGGGAAATGAAAGAGATAATATATCCTTCCTCTTTGGTCGGCAAGGATTCAAAATAGCCGAAAGATTTCAGATTAAATATATTCAGAGGAAGATCAAAAAAACAAGCAACAACAGATTAATATATATCAGAACATATACAGCTGTTTTCTCTCTCTATATATATACAGAATATATCAATATTGCTGTACAGATTTTATATAGACAGAACATATACATATCATATTGTTGTACAGGAAAAAGAGAAGAAGAAGAAGAAGAGAAAAAGAAGAACAGGAGCAAAAAGAAGCAGATCAAATATATTATATCTTCTTTTTGCTAAACCTCTTTCTTGCATATCTTCTATACAAACCTGAGACACCAAATCAATATCATTTGCTCAGGAATCAAAACTGCAAGAAGAAGAACAGAGTATTTGAATCAAGAGAAGGAGCTCAATCCACAAGGCTGTCATCTAAACTAAATCAGTCAGGGGGATCTTTCTTCAACATCATCATCATCAAGTGTCTTCTCATCAAAGAGAAGAACAACATAACCTTTTTTCTATTTTCTTTTATTCCTCCCATCTTGTAAAGGGTTAAAACTACCTTCAAAAGTTTACTCTTGGCGACAGGCCACCTTAGCAAAAACCTGCATCTTGGTTTATAAGCACCTGATCAAAAGCTTATAGGTTAATTGGGCACCAGATCAAACCTTCGTTGGTGTGTCGACACCTGAACATAAACACCTTGGTGTGAGGTCACCATATCAACAACCTCCAGTGGATTCCTACCAGTGGGTAGAAGAGTAGATGTACCCAGTTGAGGGGAACTACTATATATTCTGTGTCATCTGGATGTGCCTTGCATGTTTGCTTGTTTTTGGTTTTATTTTTTACTTGTTGTGCTGTGTTTATTTATATGCACTCTCACTTTTTGTATTTATTACTCATACAGCAATCAGCAAACACATATATATTTATATATATCATTTACTTTGAAGCAAACTTAATCAAGAGCCTTTAACATATATACATAAGAACTAAACTCCACTTTCAATTGGTATCAGAGGAGGTTGATTTTTCCCACAGGCTAACACCTGAAATCACAAAGATCACATAGTTCTTATTTTAAAAAAAAAAACATTTTTCCAAATGGCACTAGCAAAGTTTTTAATTTCAGATCCACCTTTATGTAATTTGGATAGATTTGATTTATGGTAAGTTAGAATCATATTATATATGAATGCAATAAATGAAGAAATTTTTAATTCCATTTTGACAGGAATTCCATCTTCAATCTCTTCATCAGATGATCAAGAAAAGTTGAAAAGTGTTGATGCCATGGCCATGAACATATTGGCTAAATCAATGTCCAAAGACATTCTTCAAATAGTGGCTGATTGCACTTCGGCAAAGAGCATCTGGAACTCCCTCTCAAGGATGGTAAATGAATCCATTCCAACTTCTTCTACTAACATCATTTTTGTCGCAGAACCATCTTCAACTCTAAGTGAAGAAGAAGAAGAAGAAGAACAAAAATCCAGAGCTTTCTGTATGATGGCAATATATGGCTCAAACTATATCTCAGATGCAGAATCTCAATCAGAAAAGGTAAAAGAGGTAACTTCAATTCCTATTTCTACCTCTGATACATTCAAATCTGTTTTCAATTCATTATGTATAGATTTAATAATTGCTGAAAATTATAAATCTGAAAATCAAAAATCTGATTTTAAAATAACATATACAAATTTAATATTTGAGAAGGAAGTTAAAAAGAAGTTAACAAAAATAAATATTTCAACTCCTGAATATAATAAACTTCAAGAGAACTTTAAAATATCAACAGAACACATTATCCGTTTAAAAATTAAGTTAGTTAAGGCTAAAAAATTTAAACAATCTTTTAATGAAAAAGCAAAACTTTATGTTCAGCAAAATCAGTTTAATTTTTCAAACTTGTATTTCAATGAAATAAAAAGGCCAACATATCTATCTATAAGGCAATTTTATTTTAAACGCTTTAATATTTTTCAAATCAAATTTTAATTAAAACAACAGTTTTATGATTCTTTTTGAATTTTCTATCTTAAAAACAAGTCAGATAGACTTCACTTTCTTACAGATTTTTCTCCTAAATTCATGTTGAGCATTATACTCAAATTGCATAGATCATAAATGATCAAAGCACTAAGTGTGAGTCTCTTCTGATTGAGGGGATTATATAGTCTTTTTTAAAATTCTTAGAATCTAATAACAGCCAGCAACTCATTTTATTAAATTCCTATTTAAATCAAGATTTAGGAAATCTGAAATTGCTTAAATGAATTTTATAAGAAATAAATAATCTCTAACCCTTAAGCTGTAAAAACTTTTTATGCTTAGGAATCCTAAACCAAATAGGGGGAGATTGTTAGAACCTACTCTTAATTTGGATTAGGATCCCAACACAAATAGGGGGAGATTGTTGGAACCTTAGTTTTGATTTGAGTTAGGTTCCACCTTTAGTGTCTAAGTTTATATCATAACATATCTTACAACTTAGATTAAATCCTATTAAGAAAGAAAGCTGAAAATAGATATATATTTAATAGGCAGAAAATAAGAGAAGAATTAAATTTACATATATTCTCTGCGTTCGACAAACAGCGATCTGCGTTCGACGAATGATGCTCTGCGGTCAATGAATGGCGTGCATTCTGCGCTCGACGAAATCCAGCGGTTATGCGCTCGATGATCCCGTCTCAGCGGTTCAGCGCTCGACGATCCCATCTCAGCGGTTCAAAGGTCGACGAACAGATTATCTCAACGGTCGATGAACTCATCTCAGCGGTCAAAGAATTTGTCTAAGTGCAGCGCTCAACTAATTATCTCAGCGGTCGACGAATAGACCCCAGCTCAGCGGTCGACAAAATCCTGCGTTCGACGAACGACCATCTGCGTTTGATGAATAGCTCAATACTTCAGTGGTCGACGAAATCATCCAAGCTCAGTGGTCGACGAATCCTTCCGTTCGACAAACTCAAGTCTGCGTTCGACGAATATTCAGCAGAAGTTCAGAATAGTGAATTTAATGATCAGGTCGACAAATCAAATGATGAGCTCGACGAACTTGAACCTCAGCTCGACGAATTTCTTCAGTATTATTTTATATCATTAAATATTATATATATGCTGTCAGATTTCTATATATATATTGTTGATTTAACCTTACAGCGTGCAAACATTAAATGATATAGTCGTTGGCAGCAAAGCATTAAATACTGTAGCCGTTGCAGCAAGATAAAGAAGGAATTTGTCTGCTCGAGGATCTGGGAAATGAATGAGATAATATATCCTTCCTCTTTGGTCGGCAAGGATTCAAAACAGCCAAAAGCTTTCAAATTAAATATATTCAAGGGAAGATCAAAAGAACAAGCAGCAGCAGATTAATATATATCAGAACAAATACAATTGTTTTCTCTCTATATATATAAAGAATATATCAATATTGTTGTACAGATTTTAGATAGACAGAACATATACATATCATATTGTTGTACAGGAAAAAGAGAAGAAGAAGAAGAAGAACAGAAAAAGAAGAACAGGAGCAAAAAGAAGCAGATCAAATATATTATATCTTCTTTTTGCTAAACCTCTTTCGTGCATATCTTCTATACAAACCTGAGACACCAAATCAATATCATTTGCTCAGGAATCAAAACTGCAAGAAGAAGAACAGAGTATTTGAATCAAGAGAAGGAGCTCCATCCATAAGGTTGTCATCTAAACTAAATCAGAGAGGGGGAGCTTTCTTCAACATCATCATCATCAAGTGTCTTCTCAGCAAAGAGAAGAACAACATAACATTTTTCTGTTTTCTTTTATTCCTCCCATCTTGTAAAGGGTTAAAACTCCCTTCAAAAGTTTACTCCTGGTGACAGGCCACCTTAGCAAAAACCTGCATCTTGGTTTATAAGCACCTGATCAAAAGCTTATAGGTGAATTGGGCACCTGATCAAACCTCCATTGGTGTGTGGACACCTGAACAAAAACACCTTGCTGTAAGGGAACCTTATCAACAACCTCCAGTGGATTCCTACCAATGGGTAGAAGAGTAGATGTACCCAGTTGAGGGGAACTACTATATATTCTGTGTCATCTGGATGTGCCTTTCTTGTTTGCTTATTTTTGGTTTTATTTTTTACTTGCTGTGCTGTGTTTATTTATATGGACTCTCACTGTTTGTATTTATTACTCATACAACAATCTGCAAACACATATATATTTATATATATATCATTTACTTTGAATCAAACTTAATCAAGAGCCTTTAACATATTTATATAAGAACTAAGCTCCACTTTCAAAAAGCCATGGTCTTGAATCGTCATTCTTGAACGTCCGACCTCATCTAAAAAAATCCATGCATTGTATAATATAGAACAAATACTACACGGGATGTCCTTTATTGTCAAATGTTATTGTCCAATGTTCATAAATAATATATGTGTTCAAGTTATATTTACAAGGTTGAAAGGATTGGGATGGCTGAATCAATATTTCTAACCATTCATGTTGCATATCAATTAGGAAAATGATTTCCAGTACAAATCACAATGCTACTGCAGTTTATTATTGGCAGAAATTGATGCTTGCAGGTCATTTTTGTTGGAGCATGGTTTTCCGCATCCCTTTGATTTGAGAATAACATATCCTGCTTGTATTTAATCGTGATTTCCATTGTGTTTTTAACATGCAGGCTTGAACAGATATAATACTAGGATGCTTCATTGTTGGTCTGGATATGCCCACAAGCTGAAATGAGGAAAGTGATCTAACGTCAGGCGTTAGGACTTAACGCCGGCATTGACACTCGACAATATGGCATGCCTCTGAGATGATCGACGATATGGCTTGCCGTAGAGTAAATGAAAGTGGTCTAATGCCAGGCGTTAGGTCTTAACGATGGACATTGACCCTCTTTCCCATCATGATGATTATGGAAAGAAGGGAAGCAGCCGTGATTGCAGGAGCTCTTTAGGAATGATCTAATGTAATGCCAGCGTTAGCCTCAACGCCAGCGTTAGGGTTGCCTAAAATGAATGTTTCCTAAAGTGCAGAATCTCCTTCTTATTTTGAAGATCCGAGCCATAAGAACAATTTTATACTGGGTCAATGCCAGGCGTTAGCCTTATGCCGTCGTTTGCGTCCATTCAGATAAATAGGTGGATTTTGTCTTCTCCAACTACTGATCTAATAATGCCCTATTCCAGCACTTCAGAAACTCTGTGAGGGCCGAAATTTCCAGATCACATCTCCCACTCAAATTTCTAAAGGAAGAATCAAAGGTGGCTTGGATCAACACACTAACTCAACGCGAAGAACGCACACTTGGACTTCAATGATCATTAGTGATTCTTCGTCATCTCCTTCAGATTACCTCATAGGGTGTTTTTATATTTGTCTTTTATGTTTATCTTTGTAATCGGTTTGTGAATTCGCCTCGTGTTGGCGACTAGGTCTGGGTAGGACTTAGGGAGGAATTATCCTCATGTTGGTGACTAGGTCTAGGTAGTAGATCTAGGGGGTGCTCGAGGCCTTTCTGGGGATAGAAAGGCTAGAGCCGCTTGAGACCGCATTTGGGGAGAGATCGGTTAAGGCCAACCGGTTCTTAGTGAGAAGAGTCGGTATATAAAATGAAAAGAGTATTTCATATTTCGCCTTCAATTTCTAGCATCACATAAATCAGATTTTGTAATCAATTTTATAAATGATAATCATGTCTTTTCTTGTTTAATAAAATTGATTTCATTTCTAATTTCTATCTCCTTACTTTTGATTTAACTTACTTCTAATAAAATATCTAAAGTTTTCTATAAAAGATTAAAGTTTTTTAAAACCCTTATTCACCCCCCTCTAAGGGCGCCTCAAGATCCAACAAGTGGTATCAGAGATAGGTTATTCCAATACGGTCTAACAACTAGGAATAATGGCGTCTCTTGATCATGATCTCGCTTCTGCTAGTGGGGAAAATTTTAATAAAAATGAAAAATTATTATCACCACCTTTATTTATGGTCAAAACTTATAAAGGGTGGAAAATATTAATGAAGAATTTTCTTACAGCTTTAGATGAAGAAGTTTGGAATATTACTATTGAAAAGCCACCTAGCGTACTAACTAGAGACTAAATTTTTTTAAATGTAAAATCAATAAATAGTATATTTTGTGCGTTAGATCAAAATATTTTCAAACTTATTTATAATTTACCTACCGCATATGAAATTTGAAATTTTCATAAAAGAACTTATGATTCTCCTTCTGTAGGTATGGAACAAACACATGACTTGGAGAACATACATGCTTGCACAGATGTTCAAGAAAGCTCCTCTCATGATGGATCAATGGAGTGCACATCAAGAGGAAGAGAAGAAGAAATATTATATTTGGAAGAGGAGTGCCAAAAAGATGTCAAAGGAACAATTTGTTCAAATCTTGCCTCTTTCGATAGCAATGTAAGGAAATCAAAGTCTTCTCTTTTTGTGACAAATTCCATTTACACATTACATATGCTACAAATTGCTAAACGTAAAATGAAGAAATTGAAAATTGCTAATAAGAAATTACGTTTAGAAAGTAGAAGGTTAAAATCTAATGTTAATGTAAAATCAAATTTTGAATTACCTAGTTCTCAATCTTGCTCTCAAATTGAAATCACAAAGCCTTGTTTTAATTGTAATAATATTAAAGAAAAATTCAAGGATTTTGAAAAAGAACTTTTAATTGCAAAAGAACATAATGAAAAACTATCCTTAGAAAATTCATCTTTGAAAGGTGATTGTGCTACATGCCAAATTTATAAAATTGAAATCAAGGAGATGGATGAAACATTTGAGGAATTTATAAATAACTATCAAACTCATATTGACTCTATTGTTTCCACTCTTAAGAATAGCACAATCGCTTATCATAAGGCTAGACATAATCTCAAAATTAAGAATAATGAATTAGAAACTAAAATCAACTTGCTTAAGGAAATCATAAAGAAAAATGCTCAAAACATACATTCACAATCTCAAGAAAAATTCAAAAGCAAGTTGAATATGAATTTTCTTAATTTGACTAAGCCAAACAAAAGAAATGAAAAACATCAAAAGATTGTAAATGAAATTACAAAACATTATCATCAACATCATTTACAATATCAATCTTCTCCTAACATAAAACTAAATGCAAACAAATTTCCTTTACATAATAAATTCAAAAGTCATTTTTATCCAAAAACTCAAGTAAATGACTATAGAAATTTGAAAAATAAAAATAATATTTTTTCCAAGGTATGAATGGAGACACATACTTAAGAATGACGCATTAATGTCAAATGAAAGGGTCCACTCATCCTTGTCTCCCCAAAAGCCAACTCGATGTATTTGGGTACCCAAAGGAACCATCCCTCTTGGTCCTCTTTGGATACCTAAATCTCTTATTCATCTGGTATCATCAAATGCATGAAGTAGAATCTTTTCAAAATAGAATATACAAATTTCTACTTCATGATATGCTTTAATGCCTTTTTTTGTTTTTCTTGTTTTTCCTATTTTTAAGCTTTCATGTCATGGTCATCTTATATATTATTGGAAATATGACTTTATCTCTTAAAATTTAATAAGTTTATAAATAAAATTGATCCAAATTCAAAGTCAAAATTTTTTTTGATGACCTATCTATCTTCCCTAATTCATTGCCTATAAATATCTTATATTATCCATATAAATCGAATTCAAAATCTGCTTTGAGATATTTATCTAGATTTATGAAATCATGAACTTCACTTTTTCTCTTTCGGAAATTTTGAGTCTATAAATTTTAAATAGTTTTGGGTAGCAACCAATAACACTTAAATATCTTAAGAAAGGGAGATTTAGGATGTCACCCCATCATATTTCCTAGTACCGGTGCGAACCCCTCATAGGGTAGACCTCTAGAAGACCAAGATCCACTCTAAATTACTAAGTCCAACCAAAGTCTAGCAAAGATCAAATTGATTATAGACCCATGCGTACTCTTGTAATTACCAAAAAAACTACCATTATCTTGCACTTTCAGAAAATTAATATAGGCCTTTGGTAACTTTTTCTAAAAATTAATAAAATATGCGTGATTTCGACCCAAACTTCAAACGATCATAACTTTTGATCCGCTTGTCAGAAATTCGCCCACAATAGCTTTTCAGAATGAGGTTGAGAAGCTCTATGCAATGACAAACCATCTTTTCTTGTTTGAGTTACTTTCGACCCTCAAAATTGCCAAAATGCAACTCTGTTTAGAAGTTATCTTTCTTTTTGTTTCAGCAATTTTTGTGTCTACGGATTTTATGTCACAGGCTCCTGTGTCCCCTACCAACAAATTATATGCCTGTAATCTTTACATAACATTGCACCTTTTTATCAAAACTTTTCATCTAGCATCATCACTTACTATAAGTAGAAATCAATGACTATGCTAGTTATACCATGGGATGTTATGTTAAAGAAAAGTAAAAAAATGAAATTTGAAAGTCAGGAAAATTATATATGTCTCTTAGTGAATATTCATATATTCAAAGAGAAAATTTATGAAAACTTTTCAAAATAACCAAAATAGTTTCTCACTATATTTAGATTTCACCTCACATTCTTTCTCTAAAATATTTTGAAAAAAGGATGAATATGAATTGTTTTACAATCTTCACCTACATAATAATGAATAACTAATTATGAGTACCTAAATTTCTATAAGATAAAATTAATGATCATGCAAAATCAAAAGATCTTTTAAATTCAAACATTAAATATAACTACAAAAGATCTTATTGCTTTCAACATATAGTTTGTGACCATGATTAGTATATAAATCTATTATGTTTTGCATGCACTCTTTATGATTATACTCTTCATGCAGTCTTGGGTTTTGCATATTTTAAACTCATCATGCACTCTTTATGATTATACTCTTCATGTTCTCTTTATGATTATGCTCTTTATGATTGAACATCCTTCTCTTGTGTTTTGCATAATTTATCATTTTTGAGCTATAATGATATTGTAAAACACAAATATTTGAAAACCAAATAAAAATATAAAAACTTTTTTTAACAAATAAAATAGGCTTAATGAGCCTTCTAATCATCTCCGAATTCTCTGAAATTTCTACACTAAGAAGGTCTATATACATACTCCCTATTTCAAAGAATTTTTTTTTTCAAAAATCTCAAAAATAGTGTACTGTTTGGGCGTCAAGAAGTTAACGCCTAGCGTTAGCTTCTTTGGCAAATTGTAATTCTGATTTTTCTGCAAATATTATGGTATTTTTATCATGCATTTTCTCTATTTGTTTTCTCAGATTTGGATTTGTTTGTTTTCTTCCAAAATACAAATAATTCAAATAATTCAAAATGATCAAAAATATGTTTTTTTGTTATTTGTTTTGCTTTAAATAATTTACAAAATTATGGCTTGACTACAAGAGCCAACATCTTAGTTATTTTGTTTCAAATGGTCAGAATTGATTATGCATACACTTAAAGATTGTCTTCAATATCTAATTTTAATTTCAAATTTCTTAAACATTGTTTTTATCTTGTTATGCTTTGACATTAATCTGATTATGTGCAATGAAATAGTCTATAGAAAATTGTGTATGATTGCCTATCGTGTCTCTATGTATGAGTAATGTTTTATGCTAATCAACGATTCATAAACTCACTATTTTGGTAATCTACATGTGCTCATAATCTTAGTTTTGCATGGTTGGTTGAGTAGTGTAATAGTTTTTAACATATTAAGTTGTATGTCAAAAATACCTACACCATCTTTCAAATAATAAATTTCTTGCACACATAGAAGTGTTGTTTCAATATTGGTAATGTTTGCAACAACAAGTGAATTCAGAGACCATTGGCCCAAACATAAAAAATATAATGAAATAATATGCCAAAGTTAACTCCACCAAGCACTACTCACCCTCCTGACAAGTCTTAATGATCATTGTGAGGTTGAGCACCTTGGAATGAATTGTAAAGTGTCTTGTGCAAACACATTCTTTATTTTCACTTCTATTTGTACACCAGATCACTAAAAATAAAAAATACTAAAATTGCTTATGTGATCCCCCAAACAATACTTCGCTCCCTGATAAGTTTTAATGAGCATTATGTGGGCGAAGCACCTTGGTAGTTGTACTCCTTTATATGCTTTGAAATTTTATTCTAAATTTTTTGTGTGAAAGTAATTATAAGATTACAATTTTAATATTGTTATTACTATTTCATTACATATGTCATGTGTTTTGATTATTTCACTTGTATACTTTTATCAAAACCCCTCATGCACACATCATTGTTTTTCATAAAGCTTCTACTCATGAGAATTGGATCCTAATGCAAAATTACATAATTCTCTAAAAACATTAGTAAAAGCACTAGATTGCAATGCATGATTTCTACAATGTTTTTTTTACTAGTAATATGAATTGGTTACATTGTATCTATTATCTATTTGAATATTTTAAATCCTATTTGTCTATTAGTTATGAAAATTTTCAAAGTTAAATGTTCAAATGTGAAGAGTCTAGACATATTGTTGGAATGGTCAAACTATTACAAAAATGTTAATCTTAGTTATTTTGGTTTGTTTTTCCGCATTCCTAATTTGATCATGTGTATTTTACCATGCTTTCTCATTATTATATTTATGGTTTTTCTTCATTTGTGCTTGTCAAAATATATTGCATTTCTTCCAACAAGTTTCTTAAAAAATTTCACTTTGAAAAGCAAGTGGTAGAATTCCTTTGGTAAAACAAAAAAAAAGAATGTTGTTCGTTCACGCTTATCATATCTTTTTCCGTTGTGCTACTCTCTCCCTCAGCTCGATCATGATTTACTTTATGTCTACACAAAAATCTCAATCCTCTCTTAGTTATGTCCCAACTTTTTGCTTCTCCATTCTAGTTTTGTTTCGCTCCACCCTCTTTTACTAACAACAAAAGGGGGAGAATAAAGGGATAAATCATAAAAATTATAGGAGTAGGATTCACTAGATTAAGGGCAAACATGAATCTAGTCTATGGGAGCATACACTAAGGGGGAGCACTTATATAGGGGGATCATAATTTAAACAACCTATACTTCTTTTTATTGTCTCAATATTGCTTAATGTCATATATCCTTCTTAAAACACATCTATCTTATATATGAATTTGATTTATCTCTATTGGATTGTTATTATCAAAAGGGGGAGATTGTTGGAACATTGTTTTCCACGTCCCTTTGATTTGAGAATAATAAATCCTGCTTGTAATTGATCGTGGTTGCCATTGTGTTTTTAGCATGCATGCATGAACATATATGACACTAGGATGCTTTATTATTGGTCTAGATATGCCCACAAGCAGATATGAGGAAAGTGATTGATGCGTGTCGGCAAGTGCACCGGTCGCTGTCAAGTAATAAATGTGGAGAGTGGCCTCCCCGAATGTCGGTCTCTTGAGGAATGCAGGTTGGGTGAACGAGACGCGTAGCGTGACTCTTGTTACACGAACGAAACACACATGAAAAAGGGGGTTTTTGGTTGGTTTGTCCTAATCTTAACAACAGTAAAAGAGATGCGGGTCGAAAGCACCGCTTCGCAAGGTGAGATGGATGCAACGGCCGCGATGCCGTGCTTCGTGAGGCGGATGGAGTGTGTTCTAGCGCGAAAGGGTGAGGGTCATAAACACCTCTTCACAACCGTCGTTAGCTCTTGCTAACACGAAACAAACACCTTGCATGTGCGTGCGAGTGAGTGAGTGGAAATGGAGTGAATCACAACCGAACCATGAAGAACAACAAGGAAACATTCATTTCAACAAACAACATCACAATATTCGAGTTTACAAAGCATAACGAGTACAATGAAAGAGAGAAGAAAGGGATAACCGATAGTGAAGACTAGCGGCCGTTCACGGCCGGAATGGTAGGTTGTCGGGATACCTCCGGGCTCGGGCGGACTATGCTTCCAGCGTAGAGAGCTGTCACAATCTCCCTACGTAGCTCCGTCGTCTTCGACTTCAGGTTTCTTCTTCTTCTCACCGGGCGGAATGAGAGAATGGTTGCTTGGAGGATTGCGGACGATGGAGAACACTCACGGACAATGGAGGAGGTCTTGGAATGGATGGAGGAGGCTTCCCCTTGCGTAGGAGATGAAGTGGAGGCGTCCCAAGGTGGTGGTCGGCGGCGTACGGAACAGGAACTCTGCTCCCGGCGGCTTGATAATGCCCTAAAATCGGAACAGGCGTTTATATAGGCGCTGAATTAAACACTGCGCACGGTCATTGGCGCACGACCAGTGGTCGTGCGCACTAGAATCCTGTGATCGTGCGCCTGTCTGGGTGGAACCTGCAAGACACGAAATTTATAAAATAAAATGTTCGCACGACCAGTGGCGCACGACCGGTGGTCGTGCGCACCATCGTCGGTGGTCGTGCGCAATAGATGAAACAGAACTCATAAAATTACTGTTAAGTGCGCACGAGCAGTGGCGCACGACCGGTGGTCGTGCGCACTGGAGTTGATGGTCGTGCGCACTACAGCAAACAGAACTCGGAAATTAAATGGTAAGTGCGCACGAGCAGTGGCGCACGACCGGTGGTCGTGCGCACTGGCATTGATGGTCGTGCGCACTGGCATTGATGGTCGTGCGCACTGCACCAAACAGAACTCATGAAAAAGGTGTTAAGTGCACACGATTAGTGGCGCACGACCAGTGGTCGTGCGCAATAGAACCGGCGATCGTGCGCAGTGTTCCTGTGCAGAATTGCACCGGGAACACTCGCACGACTCCTATTCCAGGCACAACCACAAATCTAGCCATTGAAAGTGGCACTTAACAGTGCATGAAAACTACTAAAGACAATAAGCATAAAATCACACCAAAGTGGGCCTAGAAGTGCACCTAGCATGGATTATCAAATATAAGCTATAAAAAGGCTATAGTGTGGTGAATTGACTAAATAACGGCCCGGATGAGTCCATAAATGTGTATATGATCAGGACTCATCACACCCCCAGACTAAACTGTTTGCGCGTCCCGAGCAAACGAATCCGGCAGAGTATGAAAACAATAATTAACATAGAGAATTATACAAGGGAGTACGGTGCGAAGTAACATACGCATGCGAGTAGAGATTCTAGCAGAAGGAGATTCTAACTGTGCTAACTAATTTACATGAGTATTAAAGTGTAAGTAAAGATTTAGTTATACTCAGTTGGAGAATTATGAAGAATTTGACGATCATGCCCGGTGTGAAAGTGACAAGATACTGAGGCGGGTGTTGCAAAAGATCGGGGCTTAGGAATAACTCCGCTGAAATCCATCAACATCGTGAACCATACGCTTGCCCGGTCACACTCTCTCCACGGCGCTAGCACTCTCGCAAGTCAAATCAGTAGGGATTTTAGGATTAAGACGGGGCTTAGGTTACGGTATGATATTCAAAGTTAAACACGATGGCTACGCAACCCAAGTGAGCTAAAGAACGCTGCACCACTCAAGACCAACAAACAATGCTTGTGTGACACACCCCCAGACTCATCATGAAAACCAGGTGTGCACACAGCCTACTTCACAAATACCAACAGATTTTTTTATTTAGCTCGGAAGGATTTTTTCAAAATACTCTTTTTTTTTCTTTTAACATCTTTTACTTCTTTTAAATATCCTCCGGTTGGTTCAAAATCAGCAGATAGACTTTATTTTCTCTTCATAACACAAAGATTCCACACACCACACAAGTTGAGAATTATGAGCGTAGTTTAAAACAATTTGGTTGCGGGTGTAGGATAGGCTTCAGGCTTTGGTTGATGAAGAGGAGCTGAACAAAGGATTGGTAGGCACAAATTTGGCTTGCAACGGTGAACGAAATGGACATGGAATAACAAAGCTCAAACTAGCCAAAGGGTGGCCTACATCATGTTTAACTCGACGAGTCGCTCTCACCCATGCTTCGAGAGTCGCTTGGGTCAAGTTCTTAGCCCACGAGAAAGGTAAACCTTCCTCCCGACTCGAGCAACACACGACTAGTAATCGCACACAGACAACACCGGGTTATCGTCAATTCCATACAAATTCACCACTTGAGTATATTAAATCTAAATTTACGCAGAAATACTAAACATAAATTAGATGCATAAAGAAAATCTAGTTCTAATCAAATTCTACCATAGCATGCGAAGTGACTAGAACACTACATGAGTCAACATCGCACTCCAAATAATAATTCCTACGTTAACAATCTATTTCACATTCCGACCAAAATAGTTTAAACGGAACAACGACAAAAAGATAAGCACGCACTCAAGTGGGTGAAGTGGTGTGTGAAGCATGAAAACAATGATAATGACTGGAATAAATAAGAAACAACCTTCTAGTATGCAGTGCAACTCGTGCACAGTGGGTGACAACATACGCTCCCCCAGACTTAAGCTAAACAATATATCTAGAAATTTGAAGCAAAAAGCGGGGAGGAAGTGTTACCCAATGCTCAGAATTGAGCATACCAGACGATCGGCGTTTATGATCAAGAATAGTCCGCAGCATCCGCACCATCAAACACAAAACCTGCAAGCACAAACTCAAAACAACAAATATGCAAAAGCTAAACTAAAAGAAGTTAGATAAAAAACTACAAAATCAGGAAATCTGGGCTGTCTCCCAGTAGCGCTTTTATTTAACGTCCTTAAGCTGGACCAAATACCTGTATTAGCATTGTCTATAAAGTGCAAGAATTCAAAGAGGATAGAGTTTCACAGAAATAAGAGACAAGAAGGGAAAATCAGCTGCCGGTGCTTGTATGATGTCCATCTCCCAATGTCAACAACTGACACTCCTTGTTTATAGTGGCGCCATCGTATAACTTCAGCCGATGTCCATTGACCTTAAACTTGTCCCCCTTATCTCCAGATATTTCTATGGCACCGAAGGGGGAGACATCGGTCACGGAGAAAGGACCACTCCACCTCGATTTTAACTTCCCTGGGAAAAGGCGGAGACGGGAGTTGTAGAGCAGCACTTGGTCCCCAATTTTGAGCTCCTTAGGAATGATATGCCGATCATGCCATTTCTTCGTTTTCTCCTTATAGATACGAGCGTTTTCATAAGCGAAATGACGGAGCTCCTCTAACTCATTGAGTTGGGAACGCCGCACCTCGGCCGCGGCTCCAATGTCCATGTTCAACAGTTTGGTTGCCCATAATGCTTTATGCTCCAGCTCTACAGGGAGGTGGCATGCCTTGCCATAGACTAATTGAAACGGAGTCATGCCGATGGGTGTTTTGAACGCAGTCCGGTAAGCCCATAATGCGTCGTCGACCTTTTTAGCCCACTCCTTCCTATTTGAATGTATTGATTTCTCAATTATTCGCTTGAGCTCGCGGTTGGAGACTTCGACTTGCCCGCATGTTTGGGGGTGGTATGCCAACGAAATTTTATGATGGACCCCAAACTTTTTCATGAGCTGCACAAACTGCTTATTGTAAAAATGACTACCGCCGTCGCTGATGATAGTTCTCGGCGTCCCAAACCTGGAGAAGATGTTCTTGTGGATAAAGTGTAGCGCTGTGTTGGCATCATTCGTGGCAACCGCCTCAGCTTCCACCCATTTTGAGACATAATCAACTGCCACAATAATGTAATGCTTACCATGAGACATTGGGAAAGGACCCATGAAGTCTATTCCCCAGACATCAAAGGGTTCGCAGACCAGCATGTTATTAAGGGGCATCTCATCACGCCGGGAAATATTTCCGGTCCTTTGGCATTCGTCGCACTTGGTGACAAAGGCATGGGCGTCCCGGAAGAGGGTCGGCCAAAACAATCCACATTGCGGGATTTTTCGTGCCGTTCGAACGGCCCCGAAGTGCCCACCAGTTTCTCTGTCATGGCAGTGTTGTAATATAGACTGAAACTCAGCTTCCGGGATGCAGCGCCTAATAATCCCGTCACTGCATGTGTGGAATAAAAGCAGATCTTCCCAAAAATAGTATTTTGAGTCAGAGGCAAGCTTCCGTCTTTGCTGAGGGGATAGATTCGGGGAGAACGTTTTACAAGCTAAGTAATTAGCAATATCTGCGTACCAAGGTGCAGTTGGGGAGGACGTAGTGATTGCGAATAACTTTTCATCCGGGAAATAGTCGTCCGTTTCCTCCACAATGCTGTTGGGAGTGTCGTACTCCAAACGCGAGAGATGATCAGCAATCACGTTCTCCACCCCTTTCTTGTCTTTGATTTCCAGATTGTATTCCTGCAAAAGTAAAATCCAACGAATTAGACGCGATTTGGATTCTTTCTTACTGAAAAGATACCTGAGAGCAGCGTGGTCCGTGTACACGATCACTTCGGACAGTAGGTAAAGTCCAGTCGGGTGCCACCAAAATTGGGGCAGAGATGAGTTGTCCCCGTAAAGTTTCGAAGGCTTGCATGCATGCTTCGTCGAAGTGGAAGGGGACGTCCTTAACCAGTAGGCGAGATAAAGGCTTTGAAATGGAGGAAAAGTCCTTGATGAACCTTCGATAGAAGCCCACATGACCAAGAAAACTTCGAATGCCTTTCACTGACATGGGTGGAGGGAGGTTTCTGATGACACTTACTTTCGCTTGATCCACTTCGAGCCCTTTGCAGGAAACTTTATGCCCCAATACAATTCCTTCGCGCACCATAAAGTGGCATTTCTCCCAGTTCAAGACAAGATTGGTGTCTTCACACCGCTTCAAGGTCTTGGCCAAATTCGCGAGGCAAATTCCAAAGCTACTGCCAAATAGAGTAAAATCATCCATGAAAACTTCGAGGAAGTCCCCCACCATGTCAGCAAAAATGGCGAGCATACAACGTTGGAAGGTTGCGGGGGCATTACACAGTCCAAATGGCATTCTTTTGAACGCGAAGGTACCGGAGGGACATGTGAATGTTGTCTTGTCTTGATCAGATGGGTCAATTAAAATCTGATTGTACCCTGAGTACCCATCCAAGAAACAGTAGTAATCCTGCCCCGCTAACTTTTCTAGCATCTGATCAATGAAGGGGAGCGGAAAATGGTCCTTGCGCGTCGCATCGTTCAGCTTGCGGTAGTCGATGCAGACTCTCCACCCGGTGATCATTCGGGTCGGTAGCAGTTCATTCTTTTCATTGGTAACGACAGTAATCCCTCCCTTCTTTGGTACCACCTGGACTGGACTGACCCATTTGCTATCGCTGATTGGGTAAATGATGCCAACGTCTAAAAGCTTTATCACTTCAGCCTTCACTACCTCTTGCATTTTCGGGTTCAGCCGCCTTTGGGGCTGTGCTGTCGGTTTGTACTGATCTTCAAGGAGGATCTTATGCATGCAGACCGTGGGGCTGATTCCCTTAATGTCAGCAAGAGAACGTCCGAAGACCTTGTGGTACTTTCTCAGCACGCCCACTAATGCAGTTTCGTTGGCGGCGGGCAGGGTTGCGGAAATAATCACCGGATGCGTGTTTTTTTCTCCAAGAAAAACGTACTTTAGAGAATCCGGAAGTTGTTTGAGAGCCGGACAAGGGTTTGGATTAGCAGAATCGTTGGAGGGCTTTCCGATTGAATGTGACAAATCGGGCTGGTTTGAGTGTGCACCCCCTTCTTCCTCATCTTCGTGCTGCCAACACACCTCGCGGTCATCCAACTCCACATCGTTCTGACCATCGAATTCTTCAAGCGCCTCTGCTGGTTCACACTCCGTAATTTCAAAGAGTTGCGACGGGCTGTGGACGTTGAAAGATATAGCATCCTCCCCTAGTCTTAGTGTGAGCTCCCCCTGCTCCACATTAATAATAGCACGAGCAGTAGCAAGAAAGGGCCGCCCCAAGATAATGGGTACATTTGTATCAACCTTCATGTCGAGAATGATAAAGTCAGCTGGAAAAGCGAGACCGTTTACAACTATTGTGAGGTCCTCGATGATTCCCGACGGTTTCTTGATCGACCGATCAGCTAGCTGTAGCATTACCTGCGTTGGCTTCAAGATCCCAGCACCAAGTTCACGAAAGATAGAGAGCGGCATCAAGTTGATTGATGCCCCAAATCACAGAGTGCCTGGCTGAAACGGTGATGGCCAATCCTGCAAGGAATCGTAAAGCTGCCCGGATCCTTGCACTTTGTGGGCAAATTGGAAATGATGGCGGAGCACTCCTCAGTGAGTTCGATAGTTTTGAGACCCTCCAACTGCTTCCGCTTCGAGATCAAATCTTTCAAAAACTTGGAGTAGCCCGACATTTGAGAGATAGCTTCAATCAGCGGTATGCTCACTTGCACTCCTTTCATTATTTCCAAGAATCTGCGGAATTGCTTCTCGGATTTCTCGTTTCGCAGCCTGTGGGGGAATGGGGGGTGAACAACACTTTTCGAGGTCTGTGCCTCGCTCACGGGATGCGGCTCAATATGAGTCTGAGTCAGCTTATCGGGAGTGTCTTCATTATGCTTGTCAGTGGAACACGCAAGTGGTTCCTGTCGAGAAGGATTGTCTACACTTCTCCCACTTCTCAATCGCATGGTGTTCACTGACTCAGGATGCTGACTTGCAAGCCCAGAAATGACATCGGACAGAGTCCCTATAGTGGAGCGAAGCTGTTGGATTGCGGCTGATTGGTCATTCATTTTGTTCAATACCCTGACCACCAAAGTTGCTAACTGTTCTGGTTGCTCTGGCGGCATAAAATCCGCTGCTCCTTTGAATGTCACGGCATTGACTGCAACAGTACCTGGGGAGCGAATGACATGACTCCAGTGCTGACTGGCGTGAACAATATTCACGACCACTTCCCACGCGTACTTCCCCGATTTATTAAACAGGACCCCTCCAGCTGCCATATCAAATAGAAGACGGAATTTATCCAACACTCTGAAATAAAAAATCTGAATTAAGAAGGCTTCTGAGAGATCTTCAGGGTAGCATCCCCTATGCAGGGATTGGAAACGCTCCCAAGCATCAACTAACGTCTCCTCCTTCCCCTGTCCAAAGGTTACGAGTTCCCTGTACTTGTCCAAGGCTTGGGTACGATGTTGAAACTCTTGCAAAAATCTCCCTTCGAGTTGTTTCCATGTGATCACCTCTCTTTTCCGGATATCCCAATACCAGCTTTTGGCTTTTTTATGCAAGGAGAATGAAAATGCCAGAATCTTTTGCAGGTCATTTTCAACTCCACTGAATACACATGTGTAATAGATTTCTAAAAAGTCCTGCATGTGTTGCACCGCATCTTCATGCTCATCCCCGCTGAACTTGCAGTTCCCAGACATGTACTCAATGACGTCGGAGGAGATCCCGAAGTCATGATTGTTCCTTTCTGCTTGATCCCTTAAATCATTTAAGCTTCCCTGATAGATGCATTCTTGAATGGAAGTCATGCTGCAAATACTTGCAAACCAAACGATTAGCGAACGATGGAAGAGGCGAAAGTAATCAGAAGTACGTATCGAAAAGAAACGGAGATACCAGAGGTGAACAAAAGAGGTGAAAGAAAAGAAAATTCTCGTGCAACAAATCTTCACGCAGACGAATTCATCACGTCTGCATTCCCCGGCAACGGCGCCAAAAACTTGATGCGTGTCGGCAAGTGCACCGGTCGCTGTCAAGTAATAAATGTGGAGAGTGGCCTCCCCGAATGTCGGTCTCTTGAGGAATGCAGGTTGGGTGAACGGGACGCGTAGCGTGACTCTTGTTACACGAACGAAACACACATGAAAAAGGGGGTTTTTGGTTGGTTTGTCCTAATCTTAACAACAGTAAAAGAGATGCGGGTCGAAAGCACCGCTTCACAAGGTGAGATGGATGCAACGGCCGCGATGCCATGCTTCGTGAGGCGGATGGAGTGTGTTCTAGCGCGAAAGGGTGAGGGTCATAAACACCTCTTCACAACCGTCGTTAGCTCTTGCTAACACGGAACAAACACCTTGCGTGCGCGTGCGAGTGAGTGAGTGGAAATGGAGTGAATCACAACCGAACCATGAAGAACAACAAGGAAACATTCATTTCAACAAACAACATCACAATATTCGAGTTTACAAAGCATAACGAGTATAATGAAAGAGAGAAGAAAGGGATAACCGATAGTGAAGACTAGCGGCCGTTCACGGCCGGAATGGTAGGTTGTCGGGATACCTCCGGGCTCGGGCGGACTATGCTTCCGGCGTAGAGAGCTGTCACAATCTCCCTACGTAGCTCCGTCGTCTTCGACTTCAGGTTTCTTCTTCTTCTCACCGGGCGGAATGAGAGAATGGTTGCTTGGAGGCTTGCGGACGATGGAGAACACTCACGGACAATGGAGGAGGTCTTGGAATGGATGGAGGAGGCTTCCCCTTGCGTAGGAGATGAAGTGGAGGCGTCCCAAGGTGGTGGTCGGCGGCGTACGGAACAGGAACTCCGCTCCCGGCGGCTTGATAATGCCCTAAAATCGGAACAGGCGTTTATATAGGCGCTGAATTAAACACTGCGCACGGTCATTGGCGCACGACCAGTGGTCGTGCGCACTAGAATCCTGTGATCGTGCGCCTGTCTGGGTGGAACCTGCAAGACACGAAATTTATAAAATAAAATGTTCGCACGAACAGTGGCGCACGACCGGTGGTCGTGCGCACCATCGTCGGTGGTCGTGCGCAATAGATGAAACAGAACTCATAAAATTACTGTTAAGTGCGCACGAGCAGTGGCGCACGACCGGTGGTCGTGCGCACTGGAGTTGATGGTCGTGCGCACTACAGCAAACAGAACTCGGAAATTAAATGGTAAGTGCGCACAAGCAGTGGCGCACTACCGGTGGTCATGCGCACTGGCATTGATGGTCGTGCGCACTGCACCAAACAAAACTCATGAAAAAGGTGTTAAGTGCACACGATCAGTGGCGCACGACCAGTGGTCGTGCGCAATAGAACCGGCGATCGAGCGCAGTGTCCCTGTGCAGAATTGCACCGGGAACACTCGCACGACTCCTATTCCAGGCACAACCACAAATCTAGCCACTGAAAGTGGCACTTAACAGCGCATGAAAACTACTAAAGACAATAAGCATAAAATCACACCAAAGTGGGCCTAGAAGTGCACCTAGCATGGATTATCAAATATAAGCTATAACAAGGCTATAGTGCGGTGAATTGACTAAATAACGGCCCGGATGAGTCCATAAATGTGTATATGATCAGGACTCATCAGTGATCTAACGCTAGGCGTTAGGAATTAATGCCGGCATTGACATACGACGATATGGCGTGCCGCTGAGATGATCGATGATATGGCTTGCCGCTGACATAATGAAAGTTGTCTAACGCCAGGCGTTAAGTCTTCATGCTGGGTGTTGACCCTCGTTCCCTTCATGATGATTATGGCAAGAAGGGAAGCAGTCTTAATTGCAGAAGATATTTAGGAATGATCTAACCTAACGTCAGCATTAGCTTCAATGCCAGCATTAGGGCTGCCTAAAATGAATGTTTCATATAGTGCAGATTCTCCTTCTTGTTTTGAAGATCCGAGTCATCAAAAAAATTATATACTAGGTCAACGCCAGGCGTTAGCCTTAATGCTGACGTTAGCGTCCATTCCTATAAATAGGAGGATTTCATCTTCTCCAACTACTGATCTAGTAGTGCCCTATTCCAGCAATTCAGAAACTCTGTGAGGGCTGAAATTTCTAGACCACATCTCCCACTCAAATTTTTAAAGGAGGAATCAAAGGAGTCTTGTATCAACACGCTAACTCAACGCGAAGAACGCACATTTGTACTTCAATGATCTTTAGTGATTCTTCATCGTCTCCTTCAGATTACCTCATAGGGAGTTTTTATATTTGACTTTTATGTTTATCTTTGTAATCAACTCGTGAATTTGCCTCGTGTTGGTGACTAGGTCTTGGTAGGACTTAAGGAGGAATTTGACTCATGTTCACCACTACGTCTAGGAAGTAGATCTAGCAAGTGCTCGAGGCCTTTCTAGGGATAGAAAGGCTAGAGCGGCTTGAGGCCGTATCTGGGGAGAGATCGACTAAAGCCAAATAGTTCTTAGTGTGAAGAGTCGGTATATAAAATGAAAAAAGTATATCATATTTCGCCTTCAATTTCTAGCGTCATAGAAATCAGACCTTTTAATCAATTTTATAAATGATAATCATGTCTTTTCTTGTTTAATAAAATTGCCTTCATTTCTAATTTCTATCTCTTTACTTTTGATTTAACTTACTTCTAATAAAATATCTAAATTTTTCTATAAGAGATTAAAGTTTTCTAAAACCCTTATTCACCCCCCCCCCTCTAAGGGCGCCTGAAGATCCAACAATTTTTTGAAGAAAAATTAATTTTGTGTAGAAACCATTAAAACCTGTACAAATAGCTATCCGTTCAAATTTTTTTGGAAAACATTGATGCTTGTAGTTTAATTTTTGCAAAAAAATTAATGTTAATGTCAAGCAGCTAGGGTCAAACATTGCGATTAGGGAGAGGGATTCCATATGGGATTAGGAAGAGGGATTCTATATGGGATCGGGGGAGCTATTTCACATATGAGAAAGGAGAAACGCGCGGATGGAGATGTCGAAGCTGGTCCGAGCCCAATGTTTAAGATGTCTCAGATCAGCTGTTTTAAGATAAGAGCTTTTTGAGGAGTTGGGCTTAGAGAGTTATCCCAAATAATTAAAAAAAAGCTCTGACTATTGGAATATAACTTTTCGATCTGCCAGAGCTGTCCCAAACAGAGCCTTAAGTCATTTGATAAAGAGACTCTTAGAACCACTATGTCTTTTGATAAGAAGACTCTTAGAAATAACTGATGCTTTTGATAAGGAGACTCTTAGAACCAACTGAATTCTTTGAAGAGGGATTCTTAGGACCCTTTGTTAGTTACAATATGAGAACAAAGGAAAGAAGAAGAAGAAGAATTTGATTCTGCTGTATATATCCTTCAACATTTGTGAACTTTTGATCTTCTTTAGGATATGTATAAGATGAACCATTGCTTATGATAGTGATGAATGCAAGAGTTATGAGGTTTTGATCCTTGTGATCTCTGTACACTTGTTTTGCTTGTTGTTATATGATGAGAAGAAGAAGAAGCAACAACAACCTTGTATTTCTGTACTAAGAAGTTCTTCTCTTTTTTTATTGGAGAGCTTGAGGAAGAAGAAGAATACAAAATGAAAATATTGGTTGCAGTTTTCTTCCTTCTTCTGAATACCTATTCTTTGTCGATTAATGTTTGATTTCTTTCCACTTATATTATGTCCTTTTAAGGAATATCCATTAGACATTTAGTATTTCCTTCTATTTATGTTTCCCGACCTATCTATCTGATTTGAATAAATTCTAAGAATTTTTTGTTGTACCTCTGAAATACTCCATTCCATTCTTGGCAATAATCGAGCCATTATAATTCAAATTTCATCTTTGAATGACTTTGGAGAAGGATCAGAAAAGATAGCAAAAAACATATTATTTTGGTTTATATTCTACGCTGCGTCGACTTCATTATTCTTGATATCGACGCACCTCTGAGTTCTTATAGAAGCAGCTTCGAAATCCTTGTTAGCTTAGGCTGAACTCAGATGTCGACGTTGCGTCGAGTACTTACCAACATATTAGTCGAGTTGAAGACTTGGACTTGAACTTTATCTTCTGCGTCGTATTGAAGTCAAAGTTACGTCGACTTCTAAGTTGGATTTGATAGGCTCTTTCTTCTGCATCGAGTTCATTTTGACGTTGCGTAGACTTCACTTGATCCTTTGATAAGCAGTCTGAGTTACTTCAACTTTCAGTCAGAGTTGTGTCGACTTCTAGTCGAATGTGTGTCGATTTCTATTCAACGCAAGTTTTTACTCAACTGAATTTGTGTTTATTTCAGACCTGTTCTTGACACTCTAAGTGAATGTGCTATGCCAGCACATCTAATGACCAGATTACTGATATAGAAAACTTAGGATTTATTTAAGCGAAGGATTAAAGATGTTTTCCAAAACTATGTTCGATGAAGGCAAGTGTACCTTATCGTCTATAGTATAGGATATTTAGAAATACCAAGTTCGTATTCCACAGGGGGCGTTGATTACTCATACTTCGAGGAAAATCATTATTATCTTATATAATAGATTTTTGAGGTTTTGATTTACTTAGCTAAAAGTGAAAATTTGTAAACTAAAAGAAGGGTTTAAACGATGGTAAAAAGATTAGTGCTCAATCAAAAGTCACATTGGAGTTAGAATAATCAAGTGAAAGAAAAGTAAATCTAATTCTGTTTAATTAAACTACTTGACTGTGGAGGTTCCCAAACATGAACATGCCCCTCTCGAGGTTATTGCCCAACTAAGTTTAGGAAGAATCAACTGAACTCTCGTCCTATAATTTATTAACTAAAATTTGTTTTACGCTGTGAACCCCACTATTGGATTTGACTCCAATCCGAGAGATTTACGTCATCCTCTCTCGAAGGGTGTGTGCAACTCTCTTTACCCTTGAGTGATTGATTCATACTTTGAGCCTCTCGGCTAACTAAGTATGAAAACCTAAGCGAAAACCATACATCGAAAATATGATCTCACTAATTTAAAATCGAGGGTAATTCAAGTGTTTACAAAAACAGAAAAAGAGAGCTTAGAAAGTCATAACTTGATTATCTCATCCTCGGATCATTTTGATCGAGCAATAATGAGAATTGGTTAATCATGGTGGAGGGCAAAGAGAAAGAAAAGTAAAATTGCATGAAGGAAAAATTACTAAATAGATAGAGAGAATGAAGAAAAATTAACTAATTTTTTTTGAAATGAAAAACTATTGCAAGCCTTAAACAAGATTACAAGGGTAGAAATGTAAGGATTACAAGCTCAAGAAACTATTGCATTAAAAGAAAACTAGAACATTGCATGAACGGGAAGAAAGAGAGAGAACATGTAAGTGAAAAACTTGAAAAAGCATGAAAAAGCTCACTAACAGCTCTAGCAGCACCTCCCCCTCTCCAAAATTCTGAACCCTGGACTCAAGGAGAACCTTTGAATTAATAGAAAATAATTTCAAGTTACACGCTCTCGGTCATAGGCGTGACCAAGGGCGTGTAACTACTGTTCAGCTTAGTTCCGACAGCAGTGTGGGTCTTGCGTGACGGCACGGCGAAAAATGACATGTCACGCCCGTGACATTTGGGTCACGGGCGTGACCTTGGACGGCTTCATTAAATCCAGCGTGGGTTTGATTTCGGCGCGGCGGTGTGTAGGGATCATGCGAGAAAGTCATGGCCGTGACATCTGGTTCACGGGCGTGACTTAGGTTGACTTCTCGACTTCATCTCCACGTCTCGACAGCAGCTTGCTGGGAAAATTCTATGTTCACATGCCCTTGGACACGGACGTGACCGAGGGCGTGACTTGTGAATTTCACAAATTTCTCCCAAAATTCTGCAAAAATTGAAGTTATGCTAAGTTAGAATCAAAGTTACAAAAGAACTACTTATAACCTAAAAATTGACATGAAAAAGAAAAATTAATATTAAATAATTACAAAAATTTCGATTAAAAAGTTATATAAAAACTACTGATCAAATAACCCCCATACTCGAGGTTTTGTTATTCCATAGCAAAAGTATGAGACATAATTTATAAGACATCCATAAAATTTTTTAAATTATAAGCTAAAATTTCATTTAAACTAAATGTTAAGTTAAGAATAAATTCCAAGAGAAGTTAAGTCCTAAATTATGATGATGATTTGAAAAGTGGAGTGTTTAGGCATTGACTTGTCAAGATAATTAATTAGCTTACAAAATTGTAGAAATTATAAAATTAGATTAAATTAAAATTACAAGAACTCTATCTTAATAGAAATTTAAGGAAAAGTAACTTACTAAATATTGCTCTCTCCATAATATAAGCTAAATCTAGATCAATGATAATTAGCTAAAAGGGATTTCACAAAATTTGGCTTAAGAAGAGATTTTTGAATGGAGGCGATGAATTTTATCCTCTCACCTCTATTTTTTCTAATTTTTTGTATATGTTTAGGAGTAATGAATTTTATCCACTTACTTCATGCCATATAATCTTTTAAAATCTCTTCTAATAAAAACCAAAATGTATATGTTTAGGAGTAATGAATTTTATCCTCTTACTCCATGCCATATAATCTTTTAAATAATTTTGGGTGCATATGTTTAGGGAATAATGAATTTTATCCTCTTATTCCCATGACATATGATCTTTTGAAATTCTTTTTTTCATGCGAACAAAAGGGAAGGAAAATGTGTCTAGCTTATAAAAAGAGAAGTCATGCTAAACAAAATTCTCTATTCAAGTTAAAATCATAAGGTGATTATTAAAACAAGATTACCTAAAATTTATAATTAACAAACTATGATAAACAAAAGTTTAGCCAATTAAAAACCTAAAAATACTTATAAACATTCTCAACTAGATTTCTAAGAAATCACAGAAACAACAAGTAGGAGGGGTATAAGAATTTTTTGTTTTTTTGTTCTAAGTTTTTCATATTTTTTTGAATTTTTTATATTATATTTTTTGTTTGAATTTTTGATAATAAAAGAAAGGAAACTACTTTTAAACCTAACCATTTTTGTTAAATCTTGGACTTCCCAAGGTATACCCCGTGAAGGGTTCTCAATGGTACGAGGAGGTGTGATGGGATGGTAGCCCAAACGTCCCTTTCCAAGATTTAAATTTTTGATTTTCTAATTTTTATTTTGAGTTTTTCAGTTTTACAAGTGCTTAAATAAAAGAAAACATATGAAATTTTTTTATTTGAAGATTTTCTAAATTTTAAATTTTTTTTTTGAAGATTTTCAAAATTATGAACTATATTTAAAAAAAAACTATTTACACCCACATACTTACAGTTAAAAACATTGTCCCCAACGTTTAAAACTAAGTATAAAGTAAAAAGAAAAAGAGAAAGTAAATAAATTGCAAGACAAAACAAAAAGAAAAGCAAGAAAAAAAAAATAGAAGGAAGAATGAAAAAGAGCTTCCCTGATTTTGAGGATGCGGGGGGGGGGGGGGGGGGGGGGGGGGGAGCGACGACTACCTACAAAACATGTTAAAGAAGAAACAAAAACAATAATTAAAAGATAACTATGGGGTGCCTCCCAAACGCGCTTTGTTTAAGGTCACTTAGCTTGACCCAATTGGCGCTCAAGAAATTGGCCGAAGAATAATAGAATCACTCTTTTCGTTCGAAAGATCTCCACGAAGATATATTCTAAGGCGGTGCCCATTTACTTTGAAGGAACCTTTTTTTGGGCGGGAAATTAGAATTGCCCCATAGGACCAAACTTCTTTAACAATAAAGGGTCCGGACCATCCAGATTTTAGCATTCCCAGAAAAAGGCGAAGACGAGAATTATAATGGAGGAGGAGATTGCTCGGCGAAAAAGTGTTAGGAAATTTTATATGCTTATCATGAAAAAACTTTGTTCGCTCCTTGTATAATTTATTAATTTCATATGCATTCGCACGCCACTCGTCTAATTCGTTCATTTGGAATTTTCTTTGCTCGGCCGCTAACGTAGAATCGAGGTTTACAAAATTAGGCGCCAAAAATGTATGGTGTTCTAATTTGACCGGAAGGTGGCAAGCCTTGCCATAAACCATTCAATACGGTGTACAACCGATAACGGTTTTATACGCCGTTCGATAGGCCCATAACGCATCATCGAGCTTAAGTGCCCAATCCTTCCGATTAATATAAACAATTTGTTCTAAAATCCGTTATAATTCTCGATTTACGACTTCGACTTAGCCGCTCATTTGTGGGTGATAAGCAGTGGATAGTTTGTGCGTGACACCATATTTTTCTAAAAAATTTGTGAATTGCCTATTGCAAAAATGGGTGCCCCGATCACTAACTATGGCGCACGACATTCCAAATTGAGAAAATATTTTTTTAAGAAGCTAATGACGACTCACACATCGTTGGTGGGTAGAGCTTGCATTTCCTCCCACCTTAACACGTAATCGCTCGCAACTAGAATATACTTGTTTGAAAAAGAGGGAGTGACAGGACCAACGAAATCAATACCCCAATGATCGAAAATTTCGCATTCTAAGAAATTATTTTGGGGCATCTAATCCCGGCGGGAGATGTTCCCCGACGGTTGGCAGTTGTCGCAAGTACTCACAAGGATGTGAGCATCTTTAAAGAGCCTGGACCAATAAAAGCCCGCCTCCAGCGCCTTCCTCGTGGTTGGTTCACTTGGTAATGACCATCGGTTGGTCCCTCGTGACAATGCCATAAAATATTTAGACCTTCCTCACTCGAGATGCACCTTCTCACTACCTGGTTTGTGCAAACATGGAATAAAAAGGGATCCTCCCAAAAATAATTCTTTAAATTAGAAAAGAATTTCTTCTTTCACTGACTCAAAAATTCTTTTGGTAGGACCCGGGCTACTAGATAGATATCCAAATCCACAAACCTGGGGTTGGAAGATATATTTAAATTTTTGAGAGACAGGAGGCACTCTTCAGGGAATTTATCATTAATGTTGGCCTCTATTAATGCTTCTGAAGTGCTATTTTCTAATCGGGAAAGATGATCGGACGCCTTGTTTTTGGCTCCCCTTTTGTCCCAGATCTCTAAATCAATCTCCTGCAAGAGGAGGATCCATCGCAAAAGATGAGGCTTAGCGTCCGATTTACTTAAAAGATATCTAAGAGCAGAGTGATCTGTGAAGACGATAACTTTCGAGAGAGTGATGTATGACCTAAACTTATCAAAAGCAAAAAACAATGCCTAGAAGCTCCTTCTCGGTAGTGGTGTAGTTCGCTTGTGGCGACGTGAGTGTCTTGCTCGCATAATAAATTGGGTTGAAATACTTACTCACCCGTTGACCTAATACGGCGCCTACCACAATATCACTCGCGTCACACATAATTTTGAAGGGTAGCGACCAATCCGGCGCAACTAGAGTCGGAGAATTTATAAGCTTTTCTTTTATAAGTTTAATGTCCAAATGGCATTCGTTGTTAAAAAGGAAGGAAGATTCTTTCTTGAGAAGATGGGTTAACGACTTCGTGATTTTGGAAAAACTTTATATAAAGCGCCGATAAAACTCTGCGTGTCCTAGGAAACTTGTAATAGCTTTTACATTCGTTGGAGGGGGGAGTTTTTCGATTACTTCGATCTTGGCACTATCGACCTCGATCCCTCTACCCAAGATTTTTTGGCCGAGGACTAATCCTTCTTTGACCATACAAAGACATTTCTCCTAATTAAGAGCTAAATTTGTTTCCTCACAACGTTGTAGCATGCACTCGAGATTTTTTAAATAATTTTGAAAAGAGTTTCCGAAAACGAAAAAGTCATCCATGAAAACCTCCATCACTTCCTCTACTAACTCATCGAATATCACCATCATACATCTTTGTAATGTAGCGGGTGCATTACAAATACCAAATGGCATCCTTCGATAAGCCAAGGTGCCAAAGGGATAAGTGAATGTTATTTTCTCTTGGTCGTCGGGCAAAATAGGGATTTGAAAATATCCCGACAAACCATCGAGAAAACAATAGTAGGCGTGCCCTAAAAGTCGCACTAAAATTTGATCGATAAAAGGTAACTGGAAGTGATCCTTACGGGTTGCATCATTTAGTTTTTGATAATCGATGAACATCCGCCAACCAGTAACAGTACGAGTTGGGATCAATTCATTATTTTCATTCGCTACTACCGTTACGCCGCCATTCTTCGGCACGACTTGTACTTGGCTAACCCAAGTACTATCCGATATCGGGTAGATGATTCCCGCATCTAGAAGTTTGATAACTCTAGCCTTAATGACTTATTTCATATTCGAGTTTAGTCATCGTTGAGGCAGGACCGCGTTGCGGGAATTATCTTCGAGGAAGATTTTGTGAGTGCAGATGGAAGGGTTAATACCCTTGATATACGATATTTGCCATGCAATTGCGTGGTGGTGCTTGCTTAAGACTATAGTCAATTTCGAAATTTCTGAATCGCTAAGTACAGATGAAATGATAACGGGTAGCTTAGATTCTTTTTCTAAAAATAGATATTTTAGGTGAGGAGGGAGTTGTTTCAATTCTAAAACGGGTGGCACTTCCTAAGAAGTTTTGATTTTTAATTTTCTAAAAATAGTGGTTTGGGTGGTGTGGAGGGAGAGACTTCTTCTTCTAAATAAAAGATCTCGGCGAGCTCAGAATAGTGACTTGATGTGGAGACTAACTCGGGAAGTGAATAAAAATCATTCTCAAAACATTCTTCTAAATAGAAGCATGAATCGTCTTTCTCTAAGGTGTTTCGCATCGAGGGATTTATACTAAAAGTAACTTCATCGTCTCCAACCCGAAGGAGGAGCTTTCCGTTACTTACGTCGACAATTGCATGGGAGGTGCAAGGAAGGGGTGGTCGAGTGGGGTACTTCGGCATCCTATTCGATGTCAAGAATGACAAAGTCCACCGGGAAGATAAACTTGTCAACCTTAACGAGCACATCCTCCACTATCCCTACCGGATATGTTAATGAACAAACCGCTAATTGAAAACTCATTTGAGTGGGGCTCGGATTTCCTAGACCTAACTTTTTGAATAACGAAAAAGGCATGAGATTGATGCTCGCTCCATGATCCGCGAAGACGTGTTTTAATAATGAATTGCCAAATAGACACGGGATGGAGAACCATCCTGGGTCATTTGCTTTTTGAGGCAATTTGTTGAGTATAACCGCGGAGCATTCTGCGTTTAAGGAAATATGCGAAATATCTTTTAATTTGTTCTTATTGGAGGTCAACTCCTTAAGATATTTCGCATACTTCGGCATTTGAGAGATTGCCTCGCAGAGGGGTACATTAATATGAATTTGTTTTAAAATCTCTATTTTTTTTTTGTAATTTTTCTCGGCGCACTCGCTCCTAAGCTTAGATGGATACAAAATATTAGAACTAGAAGCATGAGGAGCTAGCATAGTGGGCAAATTCAAAGATAAAAGGGGAGTAGGAGGAGGAGAAGAAGTTACCTTGGGTTCGTCCTTTTTTGAAACCACCTAATTCCCACTTCGGAGTGTAATCACGTTCGCGCACTCCCTTGGACTTGGCTCCGTATTTCCCGGTAGTGCTCCTTGCTGATGCTCGGAGAACATCTTTGCGAGCTGGCCCACTTGATTCTCCAAATTTTTGATCGATCCGGTAAGGTTTTGGATGTTCGTATCATTTGTAGCAACATACTTTGCAAAGACCTCTTCAAGCGGAGAGGGCTTTTGCTGTTGCGGTTGAAAACTGAGCAGATTAAAATTTGGAGTGGGAGTTAAGTTAAGAAGTTGATTAGGAGGTTGATTCAAATTTAATGGACATTGAGCATTTCCTTGGTCGCTCCATGAGAAATTCGGGTGGTTCCTATAACCCACATTGTAAGTGTTGTTGTACGGAGGGGAGTTCGGGTTATAGGAAGGCCAAGGCGGATTTCCCATATAGTTAACCTGCTCTTCAATTAAAACATTATTAGCCCAAGGAGGAGTGGCGGAGGAAGCAAACATCTCCTCCACTTGCTTTGTTAAGTGCTCAACTTGTAAAGCTAAATTTGCATTTCTGTCTATTTCAAAAATTCCGGCTGGCTTGCTAGGCTTAGCTCGGGGCATATTCCATTGGTATGCATTCATGGCCATTTCCTCAAAAAGCTCTTGAGTGGCCTTCATGGTTTTCCTATTTAATGTACCCCTGGTGGCGGCACCAATCATTTGCATAATTTTGAAATTCAAGCCATTATAAAAGATTTGCACTTGTTGACAAGTGGGAAGTGCGTGGTGAGGGAATCTAAGCAAAATCTCCTTGAAGTGCTCCCATGTATCATAGAGAGTCTCAGAGTTGATTTGCATAAATGACGCAATATCTATTCGCATTTTGGCGGTCTTTGCAGGCGGGAAATATTTAGTGAGAAATTTTTCCGCCATATCGGCCCATGTAGTGATGGACACCCTAGGAAGTGAGCCCAACCACTGCTTGGCCCTAGACCGCAAAGGAAATAGAAAAAAACATAATCAAATGGCGTCATCGGTGATGCCATTGATTTTAAACGTGTCACAAATTTTGAGAAAATTAGAAATATGATAATTTGGATCTTCGTCAGGCTGTCCATCGAAGGTCACTGATAGATGCACCATTTGTATGATGCTAGACTTGATGTCAAAGTTATTGTTTGCCACCGCGGGGCAAACAATATTTGAATGTGTGCCTTACAAATTTGGTCGCGCATAATAGGACAAGGTCCATTGCACGACCTCATTAGGATTGGGCGTGTTAGTATTATGAGGTTTAAGATTAGGATCCATATTTGCTGTGTTAGTGTCCCTCGTCGACTCTTCGAACAATAATTGTATTTCCTGATCACGAGAATGGCGACACCGCGAAAGGGTTCGCTCGATCTCTGGATCAAGAGGAATATTTGAAGTGCTACCTCGGGTCATACACTAAAAAGAAAAAAGGGAAAGAATAAAGATTAAAAGAGAAAAGAGAGACAAATAAAACTGAAAATAAAGAAAGAGGAAAACTTGATTATTATATTTTTTTTCTTTTAGGCGGATTAAGTTAGTCTTGGATTTCCTGAGGTATGCCCCGTGAGGAGTTCTCATCGGTACTAGGAGGTGCGTTGGGATGATAGCCCAAATGTCCCTTTCCAAGATTTAAATTACACCCTTAAGATTTTCGAAATTAGAAAAAGCAAAATAAAATAACAAGAAACATGATAAAATTAATAGCTATCCTCTTTTCAAAATGTCAACGCAAAGTCCCGGGCAATGGCACCAAAAACTTGATATAGAAAATTTAGTATTTGTTTAAGCGAAGGATTAAAGATGTTTTCCAAAACTTTGTTCGATGAAGGCAATTGTACCTTATCATCTATAGTATTGGATAATTAGAAATACCAAGGTCGTATTCCACGGGGCGCGTTGATTACTTCTACTTCCAGGAAAATCACTATTATCTTATCTAATAGATATTTGAGGTTTTGTTTTACTTAGCTAAAAGTGAAAAGTTGCTAACTAAAAGAAGGGTTTAAACGATGGTAAAAACATTAGTGCTCAATCAAAAGTCACCTTGGAGTGTGAAAGTGCAATGTGTGCCTCTAAGAATACTCTAGAGGGGGGGGGGGGGGGGGGGGGGGGGGGTGAATAGAGATTTAAAAATATTTCTATCCTATTTGTGCCAATATAATAAAACACTAAGTGTTTATGCTTCAACAAATCCCACACAGAATAAAACTAATGTGCTGAAATATGAAACAGAAAAATAGTGAAATAAATCTAAACTATATGGGACAGCACAGAAAATAAACAACCAGAAGACACAAAGATTTTGTAGAGGTTCCCCCAAAATGTGGGTAGTCCTCTCTTCTACCACCTGGTAGGAATGCACCAACTGTGCCTGAGTCTTTTGATAAGGAGACTCACAGAACCACTGATCTTTTGATAAGGAGATCATGAACCACCAGATCTTTTGATAAGGAGATCTTGAACCACCAGATCTTTTGATAAGGAGATCTTGAACCACTGAATCATTTAGAAAAGGGATTCTTAAAACTCTTTTACATGTGAGAATGAGAAGGAGAAAGAAGAAGGGTGAGGAGGAAGAATTCTGTTCTCAGAATTCTTATGAATCCCTGTCTCAAGAAACAACTTCTATTTTCTTCTACTTGATCTACTAGTGATAAACTCATGCTTATGATTGTGTTGGTTTGCAGGAGCTATGATTGTCGGAACTTTTCTCTTCTTTCTGATCAAACTTTGGCTGTTATATGATTGTGATGATGAGCAACCTTCAGTTGTTCTGCAGAAAGTGATGGAGAGCAGTTGTTCTTTCATCTCTGTTTGTTTCTTTATTAGGTTTCCTGAGGAGGAAGAAGAAGAGGGAGCCCTAATTGAAAACTCTTAGCCGGTTGTGATGAATGCTCTAATTTTTTCTTTCCTTTCTTTCTTTTTATTGTCCCTGTTCAATTTGAATTTGTTTTCTTTTTATGGTAAGTCCTGAAAAAAGGTATTTTTGTCTGGAAAATTACTCCTTTCCTTCCTTCTTAAATTCCCGACCCATCCACCAACAATAAGCTTTTTTCCAAGAAAGTTTTTCTCTGTCCTCTGATAATTCTTCATTCTATTTGGGGTATGGAGCCATTGGGGAACGGTCTTGAGTGAGGTGGTCCATGAGAGATGGTCCAAAATGATAGTTGAAAAGGTTTCCTTTTCAGACTGTATTCGACGTAGCGTTGAGTTCTCTTCCTCTCTTATCAACGCACCTTCGAGTTCTTATAGGAGCAACTTCAAATTCATCCTCGCTTTGATTGAACTCTGCTAGTCGATGTGGCGTTGATATCTTATCGACATAACCGTCAAGTTGAGGGCATGTCTCTAAACTTCAGTATCTGTGTCGAGATGAATTCAACTTTGCGTCGACTTTAGATGGCTTCAACTGATACTTCCTTCTGCGTTGAGTTGAAGTAGATGTTGCTTCGACTTCTCAAGGTGCTTCAATAAGTCCATGGCCTCTACGTCGATATCTACTCAACGTAACATCGACTTGATCTACTTCAACAGAAGGGGTAAGTTGCTTGGACTTCTAGTCAGAGTAGCGTCGACAATAACTTAATGTTGCGTCGATTTCTATTCGACGCAAATGTTAACTTTGCCCAAATTGTGCTTCTCTTGATTTGGTCTTGACACCCTAAGTTGAGTGTGACATCGTAAGACATCTAATGACCAGATTACCCTTAATATACAATGAGTTATACAACCTAAGATATAAATTCAGTTGTTAGATGATTTGTTAAGTTAAATCAAAGGGGTTTTTCCCAACAATCTCCCCCTATTTATCTTAGCAAATTTTATAGTTTGAATAAAGTGATTTTTAGCATTTTTTTGCATAAAACAAAATACATATAGGACATCATAGATATAAGAAAATGACAGATTGAAATCACAAGCCATTTCATTCAATTGTCATGAAATAAATAAATCGCCATAGCTGTTTTTCATGAAGTGTAGGACTTTGCAAAGTACCTTAGCCTCATTGCTCCTTGTCAGGAGTTTTTCTTTTCCTTGAAAACATGTTTACCTTCCTTAGGGCAATGTTCAGAAGCTCATCATCTTCTGTAGTAACATCTTTGAGAAGAAGATCCCCCTGAGAATGTGCATTTTCTTCAGCCTGTTGTGCAGCTTCTTGAGCAATCTGGGCAACCTCATCCAGAATTTCATTCTGAGGCTCCCCCTGAACTAATGTTGTACTTATATCTGCCATCTCTGTATCCAAATTCCTTTGCACATCTAGAGCAGGATCCTCCTAAACATCTAGAAGCTCCCCCTGACTTGTTGCTTCTGTTTGCTCTTCATTCAGCTTTTCTGGGAGCTCCCCCTGAAGACAGGTGTTGGAAGAAGTGGTTTAGATGTTTGACTTGGAGTAGGTGGTGGAAGAAATGCTTTGGTTGTTTGACTTGGAGCATGTGGTGGAGGTGAAGGCTAAGTTGGTGGTGAGAAACATTCTGGGGCAGGATCAGATGAAGCAATGTCTTGATCAACCACCTTGAAAGGAGAAGGTGTTGTAGTAGAATCTTCAGATGACACCCTGAATGAAAGAGCATCAGGAATGGGTGTCTAAGGGATTGACATGGTATTCTTCCAGAGACAAGAGGTAGAGTTGGTCATCTGAAAATAAAGAGCTCTCCCCCTGAGTTGAGGACTCCCCCTCCATTGAAGGTAGGATTCTTGGAGGTGATGAATCCCCTTGAATGGCTACATCTGGAAGCTGTAACTTAGATGAAATAGCTGGGTCTCCTTCAGAGATGAGGGAGAGAGGGATTGATGTTGTGTAGACAGAGTCCTAAGGAGGTTGCTGCCTGCTAGGACGATTCTCCCCCTGCTTTATATAATTGAAAATGGATATAAATCCAGCAGCAGGAACAGTTGCCGATCTCACTTCCCCATCAAAGACCTTGATATCAGAGGTAAGGTCTTGCAACCTTCTATGTTGGCGGCATAATTTGCGATTACAATTTGTGGATAAGTCAAGATAAAGTGAGCAGAACATGAATAATACTATCTCGAGGACTAGCTTGACTGCCTCAATAATATCTTCCTGATTCGACGGAGATGCCATTGAAATGCAGCGAGAACCTGCACTGAAACAAAGATAAGATACGAAGAGAAGGAAGAAGGAAGAGAGCAGGAGGGAGGGAATTTGAATAGCATAATAGAATCAAATGCCAAAAGTTGCCTTGAGTAGATTGTTGGAAATTGCATTCACAATTACCTTGATTTGTGAGAAGTCACCCTTAAACTAAGATTGAATTGCTTTTGTATTTGATATGCTTTTCTAGTATTGTCTTGCAGATTATCATGGCTAAGTGTAAGCCAATGTCAGGTCACAATGGGTCTGCAAACACGGTTTCATAAAATGTAATCCCTCATTATATGAAACATGGTGATGACTCATGTGTGATCTCACTATTGGGGTACACTTCTTTTTCAAGACTATTGAAGACTTTGGAGTGCGGCTGCTGCATGTGTTCAAGAGAAGAAAAGAAATTTTTGTGAAAAAAATTTTTTCCTAAGGATATGTCTCGAGAGATCAGACATGTCTCGAGAGATCGTGTTTGTCTCGAGAGATCTTAAGTCTGAAATTTTTGTAATGTCTCGAGAGATCATTTAGTTCTCGAGACATCTCTTTCCCGCTTTCTTCGTTTCATGTCTCGAGAGATCCCTTATGTCTCGAGAGATCCCTCATGTCTCGAGACATCTGTCCGAAATTTTCTAATTTCGTTTTTCTCTGTTCTGACGGATCGTGATCGCCCCTCTTCGTTTCTAACGGCTATTTTGAGTACGTTTAAGACCGATTTAACCCTAAATTGATCCTCTCTATATAGGATTGATCTTGGGTTATTTAAAAGTTCCTTTTCCTAATCGTTCATGACCTAATCTCTCTCCCGATCAAAAAGGACGTGAAAAGCGCCGCTCGCCGTCGCCTACGATTGGAGATCGTTCTTCTCATTGGAGTTGGCGATTTCTATCAAGAAGGGTTCGATTGATCCATACTCAGGTTCTACAATCTCTATTGGATCGTTTCGGATTGCCAAAGACAGATTTGAAGGATCGCTGTTCTTCCTCATCGTTCTCAAAAGCCATTCAAGAAGAAGGAAGAAAATGCCTCTGTTATTCAGATCTGGTTTAGTATTGTTCAAACCCTTTTCAATCTATTGTAGGAGTTGTTATCTCCGAGTTGTAGGAGTTGTTCTCCGAGTTGTAGGAGAGGTTGTTCTCCGAGTTGTAGGAGAAGTTTTCTCCGAGTTGTAAGAGAGGTTCTCTCTGAGTTTGTAGGAGTTTGACTCCGAGACTGTAGGATCGTTCTTGATCCGAGATTTAGTGAGTAGTCAAGTCTAGCTGTGGTGCTAGATTGGTGAGGCCGGCAGTGGAGTACCCAAGTACGGGGAACCACTATAAATTCCTGGTGTTATCTGTGGCTGTGATTAATTTTGTGTGCTGTGCTTTACGTTTAATTTTTAATTCCGCAAAAGACGTAGAGATCACCTATTCACCCCCCTCTAGGTGATTTAGGTAGGCAACTAGATACTTCAATTGGTATCAGAGGGTCGTTGTTCGTTGCTAGGTTAACACCTTGAACAGGATCCATCCTTCTAGTTGCTAGCAAGCCATGGATAGAGTCAAGGAATCCTCTCTGAAATTGCCCATCTGCACTAAGGCCAACTTTCCTATGTGGAAGGAAAGAGTCCGTTTTTATATGGAAGCTGCAGATCCCAGAATCTTCCAAGTTGTGGAAGAAGGTCCCCATGTGCCAATGACTGCTTCGTCAACAAATCCTACTATTCAGATACCTAAGAAAATGATGGATTTGACTAAGGATGAGATAGCTCTTGTTGCTCTTGACAAGAAGGCTAAAAACATAATTGCAAGTGCAGTGGACGATTCCATGTTGCAAAACTTAATTCACTGCAAATCAGCCAAAGAGATGTGGACATCCTTAATTGTTCTAATGGAAGGTACTGACGAGGTAAGAGAAGATAGAAGGTCTCTACTTAATCAAGAGTACGAGGCGTTTAAGCAGAATAAGAAGGAGTGCATTGCTGATGCGTACGAAAGATTCTTCAAGATAGTCAATGGTTTGAGGAACTACGACAGGGAGTTCACAAACGGTGAACTAAATGACAAATTCTTGCGTTCCCTAACGAAAGACTGGGATAGCAAAATTGTTTCCATAAGAGAGTTTGGAAAACTGCCAAGTCTAGAACCTCAAAATCTGTTCGGGAAGCTGTTGTCTCATGAATTACAAATGAACATCCGAAAGTCTGAAGAAGATGTAAATCGAGCTTCAAGCAAAGAAAGAACCTTAGCTTTGAAGGCAGAGAATTCAAAGAAGAGCAAAGCAGTGATACCGATCAGAGAAAAGGAATCTGATATTGAAGAAGAATCGGAAGCCAGCTCCTCCTGTTCCGAACTGTCTGATGGGGAGTTCTCTTTAATCTCCCGTCAGTTTAAGAAACTGCTGAACAAGCGGAGGCACATGAACAACAAGCCATCTTCCTCGGATCATAAATATTCTCGTCGTGATGGCGAATATCACAGGAAGGGCTCAAGCAATAATGACAGGTATAAATCCAAACAGAACAAACACATTTCTTCTGACATTATTTGCTATTGTTGTAATAAGCCAGGGCACATGATTGCTGAGTGTCCCTATAAGAAGAAAGAAGGTGGAAGAAAAGAAGACAAGAAATCCACTCATGGAAAGAAGAAATCAGATAGAAGCTTCGTCGCTAAGAAAGCCAAAACTCTGAGCGACAATGACTCCGATGAGTCGAGTGATGAAGAAGAAGCTTACTTCGGACTGATGGCTATGTCTGATGATGAAGAAGCACCCCCGTACACCGGAAAGGTAAATGATCACACTATCCTATCTGATTCTGATTATGCTTCGGCTGAACAAAAGGATAACCTCTCAGACGATGAATCTGAGCTCATGTCTCAATATACCAAAATGCTCCAAAGCTTTGACAAGTGCCGAAAGGTTGTCAAAACTCAGGGTAAGGAGATCATGGCTCTCAAGGAGGTGGAATCTAACTTGAGAAAAGAAGTTGAAGAACTTTCTTCTCTCAAAGAGGAAGTCCAAGCCTTGAAAGACAAGATCAAAAGCTCGGAAGAGACTCTTACCTTGAGAGATAATTCGATAAAAGTCTTGGAGGAACAGCTTGCGGCTGAGAAGAAGTTGGTTGAAGCATTCTCTCAACCTAAAACTGTTCTGCCAATTATTGGTACTTTTACCACTAAGGCAAAAGGAAGCGGTATAGGACATGAAGCTGGTACTAGCAATTCTTCAAAAAATACAATTTCTAAGAAGAATGGTCTGGTTGCTAAGAAAGCTACTACCAAGAAAAAGGGAAAGCTCATCAAGAGCCTGTAGCATTCAAGAAAGTCATATTCCCTACGAATGCTTATGATATGGAGAGTTCCTATGGTCATTTCACACGACCAATTCCTTTTTCACCTGTGAATGATCATAAGGAATGGGCTCCTCCCCGAAACTTTGGTGATAGTGCTTTTCAAGCACCCTATCAAGAGATTAATCGGAAAGGGTACGGTCCATTTGTTCATGGTCCGAGTGCTAAGAAAGCACCAAAAGTGAATACTGTTGCACCAAAGCCGAAGGGGACAGTACCACCTTGTGTGTGTTGCCCCCATGAGGCATCCTCATCTAAAAGGGCTGCTCCTGCAAGAGCTAACGTTCAAAAAGTTAAGCAGGAGAGTGTAAAGAGAAGGTACAACAGATTCGACTGTTGGTGCTGCGGTAAAATTGGTCACTTTGCCGTTGATTGTTGGTTTAATACAACGTATACTAGGAGACCACAAGTGAACGTTGCAAGGCAGACCACTCGCAATGTTAACATTTATCGTGGTGCTCAACTGACACGGGACCAAGGACCCAAATCTGTTTGGGCTCCTAAGGCGAAATGATTTATTTTTTGCAGGTATGTCCAAAGGCCAATAAAAATCCAATCTGGTACTTGGACAGTGGATGCTCTCGGCATATGACCGGGACAAGAAGCCTTTTGCAAAACTACATTCCAGTTGCGAACGGTCCAAAAGTTATTTTTGGCGGTTCAGACAGAGGAATAACTAAAGGCTATGGTATGATTTCTAATGGAAATGTATCTTTTTCCGATGTAGCTTATGTGGAAGGATTACAACATAATCTGATAAGCATAAGTCAACTTTGTGATAAAGGATACATTGTTGATTTTCATAAAGATAAGTGTTTGATAAAGTCGGCTGAAAATCATGAAACGATTTTATCAGGCATTCGCTGTAGAAACATATTTTGTTTAAATTTTCTTTGTATATCATCTTCTACACCAGTATGTCTTTTGGCAAAAGATAGTGCATCTCTTGTTGACCAATGGCACAAGAGATTAGCACATATAAATTTCAAAACTATTAATAAATTATTTTCTCAAAACTTAGTGCGAGATGCACCAGATGTTAAGTGCATTAAAGATAGACCTTGTCATGCATGTGTAAAAGGCAAGCAAACAAGAGCTACCTTTAAGAGCATCATTGGCAAAGATTCAACCAGGTGTCTATACTTACTCCATATGGATTTGTTTGGTCCTTTGCAAATTAGAAGTTTAGGAGGAAAATCTTACACATTGGTTATTGTAGATGATTTCTCTCGTTTTGCCTGGGTATTCTTTCTGAAACATAAGTCAGATACCTTTGACACTTTCACTAGTTTTGTCAGGCAAGTCCAGAATGAATTTAACTGTTCGGTGGTCAAAATCAGAAGTGACCATGGTACAGAATTTGAATCTGGAGCCATGACAGGATTCTGTGAAAGCCTCGGTATCTTTCATGAGTTTTCCTCTCCTCGAACTCCACAACAAAATGGAGTAGCTGAGAGAAAGAATAGAACACTTATTGAGGCTTGCAGAACCATGTTGAGTGACTCTTCACTACCTGAATATTTCTGGGCTGAAGCTGTCAATACTGCATGCCATGTGCAAAACAGAGCACTCATAAACAAAAACCATGAAAAGACTCCTTATGAACTTCTAAAAGGCAAGAAACCGACCATTTCTTATTTTCGAATCTTTGGTAGTAAATGCTTTGTGCTAAACAATGGAAAGCATTACAAAACTAAGTTTAGTGAAAAGAGTTTTGAAGGCATTTTCGTAGGCTATAGTAGCCATAGTAAAGTTTATCGTATTTTTAATAAGAAAACCCTGGTGGTAGAAGAATCTATTAATGTTGTATTTGATGAGACGAGCATGCTTCAAAGCAGCTCCTCTAGCATTTCTTCTGTAGACACAGGTTCAAAGCTGCAGGACTTAAGCTTGGATCAGCCAGTTGAAGAAAATTCTCAACACTTCATCAAGATTCCCCCAATAACAATCTATGAAGAAGATCATCCTGATGAAGAGCCACTCCAAGTGGAGGAAGATACTCCAACAGCAGAAGAAACTCCTATTGGTCCAATTCATGCAAGGAACCTCGGGCTACGACACATGAGGGATCATCCAGTTGATCAAATCATAGGAGATCCTCATGAAGGAATAAGAACAAGACGAGGTATCATTAACGAAAATATGCATTTAAGTTTTCTTTCGCAGGTCGAACCAAAGAAATTCCAAGAGGCAAATGAAGATCCATCCTGGATAATCGCTATGGAAGAAGAATTGACTCAGCCATTGGTTTCTCTGTAATGTCTTTTCTAGATGCTTTTTCAGGTTATCACCAAATTCGCATACACCCTCCCGACATCAAAGATGTCTCCTTCATCACGGGGGATGGATGATATTGTTATAAGATGATGCCTTTTGGGCTCAAGAATGCAAGGGCTACATACCAACGGATGATGGACAGGGTCTTCTGAGAGCAAAAGGGAAGGAACCTGGAGGTCTATGTTGATGACCTCATGGTAAAGAGTCGGGACCTCAAGTCCCACCTCCAAGATCTTGAAGAGACTTTTGGGACTTTGCGGAAGTACAAGATTAAGCTCAACCCCCTAAAGTGTGTCTTCGGGGCTAGTCGGGAAAGTTCCTAGGCCATTTGCTCACCCCGATAGGGGTGAGCCTAACCCCGATAAGGTTAAAGCAATCCTGGAATTGGGGTCGCCAAGAAATGCGAAGGAAGTTCAACGCCTCACGGGAAAATTGGCCGGGCTCAGCAGGTTCCTCTCCAAGGCGGCTGAGAAGTGTGCCCCCTTCTTCAAGGTGTTGCGGGGAGACAAGAAATTCGAATGGACCTCAGAATGTGTGGAAGCTTTCCAAGCTTTGAAAGGGCAACTCACCCAGACCCCACTACTCCAGGGGCCAAGGAAAGGGGAGGACCTATCCCTATACTTAGGGGTAGGATCGGAGGAGGTAAGTTCGGTGTTAGTCCAGGAAGAAGGAAGAAGGCAGTTCCCCATCTACTACGTCAGCCGAGTGCTGAGGAAGGCGGAGCTCCGATACCCAATTCTGGAGAAGTTGGCGTTCACCTTGGTGGTATCGGCCCGGAAGCTCAGGACATACTTCCAAGCACACTCAATCAAAGTGGTGACCGACCACCCGCTTCGCAAAGTTATGGAGGTGGTGGAGCATTCGGGAAGGCTAGCCAAATGGTCTGTGGAACTAAGTGAGTTTGATATCGCGTTTGTGCCTAGGACATCAATCAAAGCACAAGCAGTGGCGGACTTCATGGTGAATTACGTAACTGAAGTAGGGGAACATGAATCACATTCCCCGGTCGCTTGGAAGATGTTAGTGGATGGTGCGTCAGGGAAGCACTCCTATGGAGGAGGAATCATCCTTTTAAGCCCCCAAGGAACAAAGATTGAGCAGGCCCTGATCATCCATTTCCCCATTACCAACAACCAAGCCGAGTACGATGCACTGATAGCGGGCCTAAGGCTGGCAAGGGAGCTAGGAGTGAATGACGTGGTGGTCTCAACAGACTCCATGGTGGTGGCGTGACAAATAAGGGGAGAATTTGAAGCAAGGGAGCCGACCCTCCAACACTACCTAGAGAAGGCCAAGGGGATCATCGGCCAATTTCGCACTTTTTCCATCACACATGTGCTAAGGAAGGAGAGCACCCCGGCGGACCAATTAGCCAAGTTTGGTCCTCGGGTAGGGGGAACAGTGTCGGAACTCTTCCGACCTTCCATTGAAGAAGGGGAGCTGATGGGGGTTGATCAACGAGCATCATGGATGTATCCCTTCATCACCTTCCTAATGTCAGGAAAGTTCACCGAAGGAGACATTGAAAAACGGCGGTTCAGGTACAAATCTGCATATTACTCCTTACATGCAGGGTCGCTATACCAAAAAACACTCTCGGGGCTCCTGGCTCATTGCGTGTCTGAGGAGGAGGTCCCGAGGGTCCTTGAAGAAATCCACTCGGGGGAGTGTGGCAGTCACTCCGGGAGGTGGACTTTGGAAGGGAGAGTGCCGAGGTAAGGCTACTTCTGACCTACCCTCAGCAAGGATACAGCAGAATTTGCGAGGAAATGTTCAAAGTGCCAACTCTATGCTCCACTCCAACTCCTCCCAGCTCAAAGGCTCCGGACCATCACAGCTCTGTGGCCCTTCTCTATATGGGGATTGGATTTGGTGAGACCTTTCCCCCAGGAAAGTGGCCAAAGGAAGTTCCTACTGGTGATGATAGATTACTTTTCCAAATGGGTCGAGGTGAAGGCGCTGGCCAAGGTAACAACCCAGATAGTGAGAAAGTTCGTTTGGGGTGAAATCATTTGCAGGCATGGGCTCCCCCTAGCCATCGTGACGGATAACGGACCCCAGTTCGCCAGCGAGGAATTTGTTAGTTTTTGCACCCAACTTGGCATAGACCTCAGGTTCGCGTCGATCCACCACCCAAGGAGCAACGACCAGGTGGAGGCGGCGAACAAGATAATTGTCAACCTACAAAAGAAGAAGGTAGAGAATCTCAGAGGCAATTGGGTGGAGCAGCTACCTTCGGTCCTATGGGCTTTGAGAACCAATCTGAGCACGGCCACTGGGGAGACCCCTTTCAAACTATCCCACGGGTTCGAGGCCGTTCTCCCGATAGAGTTCGAAGTCAAAACCCCCATGGTGATCACCGCGCGCGAAGGAGATGGAGAATGGTTATTAGAGAATGATGCAGAGCAAAGGTTGTCCCTTGACCTGGTAGAAGAGATCTGAGACCTCGCTACTGTCCGACATGAAGAAGTCAAGAGGCGGATGGCCAGGTACTTCGACCAGCACATCAGGATAAAGCACTTTGAAAAGGGAAATTTAGTACTAAAGAAGGTTGACGCGGCCGGAAGAGGAGCCGCGGTCGGTAAGCTAGAGCCCAATTGGGAGGGGCCTTACATTGTAAGTGAAGTGCTCAAGTCAGGAGAGTACCACCTCCAGGATGTGGAAGGGGTATCTCTCGGCCGAGCCAGGAGTGGGGATGATTTGAAGAGGTTTTATCCTTAGAAATTTTTTCTAACTGACTTTTGAATATTCCCTACTCAATACATGAATTTTGGAGTAATTCTTTGGCGGGTTTCAAGTGGTTTGGTGCTGGAATGCCCCAGATCAATTCCGCTGCCGGGCTCTCATAGACGGTGGGTCAGGTTGATCTTTGGAGAGGCTGGCAATGTTTCAAGTGGTTTGGTGCTGGAATGGCCCAGATCGATTCCGCTGGCGGGATCTCATAGACGGTGGGACAGGTTGATCTCTGGAGAGGCTGGCAATGTTTCAAGTGGTTTGGTGATAGAATTCTCCAGATCGATTCAGCTGCCGGGCTCTCATAGACGGTGGGTCAGGTTGATCTCTGGAGAGGCTGGCAATGTTTCAAATGGTTTGGTGCTGAAATGCCCCAGATCGATTCCGCTGTCGGGCTCTCATAGACGGTGGGTCAGGTTGATCTCTGGAGAGGCTAGCAATGTTTCAAATGGTTTGGTGCTAGAATGCCCCAGATTGATTCCGCTGCCGGGCACTCATAGACGGTGGGTCAGGTTGATCTCTGGAAAGGCTGGCAATGTTTCAAATGGTTTGGTGCTGGAATGCCCGAGATCGATTCCGGTGCCGGGCTCTCATAGACGGTGGGTCAGGGTTGATCTCTGGAGAGGCTGGCAATGTTTCAAATGGTTTGGTGCTGGAATGCCGCAGATCGATTCCGTTGTCGGGCTCTCATAGAGGGTGGGTCAGGTCGATCTCTGGAGAGGCTGGCAATGTTTCAAGTGGTTTGGTGCTGGAATGCCCCAGATCGATTTCGCTGTCGGGCTCTCATAGACGGTGGGTCAGGTTGATCTCTGGAGAGGCTGTCAATGTTTCAAGTGGTTTGGTGTTGGAATGCCCCAGATTGAATCCACTGCCGGGCTCTCATAGACGGTGGGTCAGGTTGATCTCTGGATAGGCTGACAATGTTTCAAATGGTTTGGTGCTGGAATGCCCCAGATCGATTCCGGTGCTGGGCTCTCATAGACGGTGGGTCAGGTTGATCTCTGGAGAGGCTGGCAATGTTTCAAATGGTTTGGTGCTGGAATGCCCCAGATCGATTCCGCTGTCGGGCTCTCATAGACGGTGGGTCAGGTCGATCTCTGGAGAGGCTGGCAATGTTTCAAGTGGTTTGGTGCTGGAATGCCCCAGATCGATTTCGCTGTTGGGCTCTCATAGACGGTGGGTCAGGTTGATCTCTGGAGAGGCTGGCAATGTTTCAAGTTGTTTGGTGTTGGAATGCCCCAGATCGATTCCACTGTCGGGCTCTCATAGACGGTGGGTCAGGTTGATCTCTTGATAGGCTGGCAATGTTTCAAGTGGTTTGGTGCTGGAATGCCTCAAATCGATTCTGCTGCCAGGCTCTCATAGACGGTGGGTCAGGTTGATCTCTGGATAGGCTGGCAATGTTTCAAGTGGTTTGGTGCTGGAATGCCCGAGATCGATTCCGCTGTCGGGCTCTCATAGACAGTGGGTCAGGTTGATATCTGGAGAGGCTGGCAATGTTTCAAGTGGTTTGGTGTTGGAATGCCCCAGATCGATTCCGCTGTTGGGATCTCATAGACAGTGGATCAGGTTGATCTCTGGAGAGGCTGGCAATGTTTCAAGTGGTTTGGTGCTGGAATACCCCAGGTCGGTTCTGCTGCCGGGCTCTCATAGACGGTGGGTCAGGTTGATCTCTGGGGAGGCAGGCAAATAGGTTACTCATAGTATGAGACTTGGCTCGCAAGCAACTTCAAGGCCGGGCGAGGTGAGACCAGGGGCCCGCTCGCATAAGAGAATAGATCATGGTAGAGCGACTGAGCCAGCTGTTCGCAAAGTCACTTATGAATCTTGGTGGAGCAAGTAAGGGCGGCGAACCAGAAAGGGCCCGTCATCGCGGTGGTTCATGGATAACGATGATAGCTCTCAAAAGGCGAGTGCGAGCGAGGCAGGCTAATGCTAGCCCCGCTTGCAAGGTTCCCCGACAGGGTACATCCCGAGCAAGGATAATTTTCTACAACCTGAGTCTTATCGTCGCCGCGGAAGAGAATGAGGCGAGATCCACCTAGGTACAACGCGGCGATGGGAGAATTGTCAATTAAGTAGATGCAGACGCGAGCATCAAACGAAAGTTCTAAGGGTGCGAGCGTAAGAAAATCAGAATCGCGCGAGCACGAATGAAAGAGCGCATGCGAATAAGAAATAAGGCAATAACATCGGAAAGATAGATAGAATGTTTCTTTTTCATTTCTCACAAAAGGTTACAGTCCAACGGCGAGCTCACCGGCCAAAAGAAATTTTTTACATTATAAACAGTGAAAAAGTTGAGGCGGCTCGTCGGGTAGCTCTTTAATCACTCTCGCGATCCTCTACCTCAGAGGTTGGCGCGAACAAGTCGGGGACGACTTCTTCTGCAGTGAACTCCATGGCGTCGGGAACGATCATGCCCGCCCCTTTAAGGGTATCGAGGACTAGTTCTGCGATCTCCATCGACCTTTTGCTGTCGGCTTCCTTTTTGCCTCGCGACTGGCCGCGAGCTCCAACTCGCGGAGGAGGGGGGAAGCACCGCTAGGGTCAGATCGCTAACCTGGGCCTTGAGGCAAGTATTCTCCGTTTCCATGTCAGCAATCCTCGCGTGAAGCTGGCTGACGGACTCGGCATCCTGCGAAAAGCGGGTTAGCAAAGGAAAAGCTAAGCGAGATAAGAAAAGACTTTTGCAAAGCATTGCACAGTCCTCCATGAAGGCTGGCATGGAGGCCATCAGACAAGGCCTCCTTCGCTTTAAGTTCCGTGACCTCATCCGCGGACTTCTGGAGCTCAACGTTGAGCTCCCTGATCTCCCTGTCCGCGGTGAAGTATCAGCGGCCCACCATGTGGGTAAGCTCCGTTGCTCGGAACTGGGCTAGCATGGCTTCATATACGAGCCCCTTCTGCGTAAAGTCCCGAAAGAGGGAGGCGTCCTCGCGACCGTAGAGCCCAAAGGCGAGGGCGAACGCCTCACCTCCAACCTTGTCGTCCTCCACCCAGGAAGGGAGTAGAGAGGAGTAGATGACCTTGTTCTGCTCGGGGTCCCACGCGAGCACCGGCTCGCCAACTGCGTCCGCAAGCTTCATGCCGAGCCCGGAGGTCGTGTGGCTCATCGGCTTGGGCTTGGTAGTCGCCTCCTCCGGCTCGCCACCCCCTTTGGCGGGCTCCTGATTCGCTGTAGGAGAAGAGGGGAGGTCAGGTTCGGATAGGTCCACGTCCTCCTTCGCCTTGGGGGCAGAGGGGGCTTTCTTGGTCTTCTTCGCCACCCCCTGCGAGGCGGGCCGACATGGAGGAAGGGACTGCTTCTTTCCCGACGAAGAGCTCGGGACATCGCTGAAGGCCTCGCCGGCCATGCTCGCGAGCGGGCCAGAGGTGAGGGAGGAAGGAGGCGCGTGCAGAGGGTTGAGTGGAAGTTCAAGCTCTCGTGCAAAGATAACTATGAGCGTTAGCTAATCGAAGGAATGGGGAGTGGGGAGATTAACGAGCGCGAGTCAGACCTTCTCCTTGGGGGACAGGCAGCAACAGGTCCACCCGCTCTTGGAGGAAGGCGACCTCAAAGTTCTTTCCTTTGAGGTACTGGTACAAGCTCGCGTCATAACCCCCGAGCGAGGCCAGAGGGCGATAAGCAGCCTCGTCTCACTGGGTGGGGGTGTAAGAGATATTGCCGAAAGGGCCCTTCACCAGGACAAACTTCTGCATCCAGTAGTGGGACTTGTTCACCGTCTCGCAGATGGTGACATGCTGGCTCGCGAAATGAGCCGTCCCGTCCTTGTACGCGCGAAACGAGAACACCTTGCGGAAGTCAAGCAGGCTGAACTCGATCTTCTCCGCCCTAAGTTAACTGGCGAACGCGACCACAACGACGATCGCATTCGGCGTCAGCTGGTTCGGCAGAAGGCCGAAGTATTTGAGCACCTAGAAAAGTCGACAGGAGTTAGAGCGTCATTCGCAAAGCGAGTCAGGAATATAAGGGTCAAGAAATAAACATACTTGGCGCACTTCCGACCAAAGAGGGAGTCCCAACCCATTCTCGAAGTGAGCAATGGGGATAGTGAGCTCGTCGGGGTGCGGGTCGCTGATGGTGTCTCGCTCAGTAGGGAAGCGAGCCACGAACCTGGAGTGGATGTACTGATCGACAGTGGCGAGGTATTCCTCCGTTGTGAGGTTGGCGCAGAAGAAAAGGCCCTTAAGGAAGGCTCCAGGGCACTTGGCCCGCCCCTCCGCCTCCGCATTGCCGACCAGGGTGTTTTGAAGCTGTGAATCACAAAAGTGGCGAGAGCAAGCTAAGTTTGCGAGAGAGTTAGAAAGAGGAGGAGCGCGAAGGAAGAATAGTAAATGCAGTGGTTGAAAAGAAAAAAGATCGACTATTTATAGAAATAAAAAAGGCGGGAAGAAGACGAAGTACCGGTGTCTGTGGGTAGCGGATTCGCGCGGTATTCTTCCACCTCCAGGGGTCCTATTCACTCCCGGCGAGTCAACACCTTGCCAAACTTCCTCCCGTTAATCGTCGGCGAGCTAGCGCTAGACAATGAAATAAAGCAAAATGCGAGGGCAGGACGCGAGTGCGAGTAATAGAAGCATAAAAGTAACCAATGAATGAGAGAGCCAGGCATAATGAAAGAGAAGATTATAAACATGGAAAATAAGGGCTCGCAAGCAAGTCAAAGTATCATTATTACAGACTTTTGAAAATTGTTCACGATCCCTCCCTACGAAGGGGAGGGGGAAGAAAAATAATAAAATGCAAACTGCGAGGAAAGGATTCTTAATATCGCAACCATTTCCAGCGACCGCGACCCCGTACACCAAAGCGATGAGGGACTCGTGGGTAATGATACTCGCGAAGCGATTGGCTCGCTTGGTTCGTCAACCACATGTAATCTTCAATCCGAGCAATGTAAACCCCGGGGGAGGTCGCGTCGCCATGATCGGTCGGCCGCACCTCAGCGAGGATGCGCGTGTTCGCATCCTCCATCGCGGCAAACCTTTCCTCATTTGTGAGCTGGTCCAACCTATTTTGTTCGTGTAGATCCCGCTGCAAGGCGTTATGCTTCTGGAATATCTCGGTGACCCGCCTCATCATGCGCGCCGGATCACTGGGGTCCCCCAGAAAATCTGCGACCTGACTCGACGAGGGGGGTGGAGACATCTCCAACGCTCCAGAATCCGACTCATTGAGCGGGGTCATGGAATCACCTGCGAAGTAGAAATCAGCAAGAAGGCGGAAAATGACACTCTATAGCGACGGTCTAACCTAGTGGAGGAATTTGAGTACTGGGCCGCTGACGAGAGGTGCATGGCTGGCCTCGGAATGCTTCAACGAAGGCAGGGGTAAAGGCCTTACCTAGACCAGGAGTGAGCGCGGGCCTAGAAGTGAGCCCGGGCTCGACAATCAACGTCCCTCCAAGGCTCCTTTGTCCCAGAATGCCGAATCCAGGAGTGATGATGGTCCGGTTCGGCGAGGTAGGCGGGTCCGCGGGAGGAGAACTTGCTCTTCCAGGGCCGCGAGAGGGGACACTGCACAAGGAGTAGGTGTGATTTGGCAAGTCAACAGATATGAAGGAAGACAAGGTAAGTCACTCACCTCGTTGCGAAGGTAAGTCCCGTAGGTCGAGGGCCCTCGCATCTACGAGTGGAGTATCAGCCCTGCCGGTGGAAGGGACGTGGGTCTCAGGGATTGTTCTCCCCAAGGTATTCTCACTCAGGGAAACGTTCTGCGAGTAGGATCAGTAAGGTCAAAAGAAGAAGACATTAATTCAGTGAACTTGACGGTAGTTCCTGGAAGGAGAGCAAGTCATGGGGGGAGTGCGGTGAAAGAGAGGACCCACCTTCGCCGTTCGGGCGCCGAACGCCCTTTGCCATTATGAGGGGGGGGGGTGGAGGCGGAGAGCGCCGCGGAGAATCCCAGGAGGCGATGGCGGCAGCTTTCCCCTTCTGGGCCGCTTGCGAGGCCTTCAGGCGAGCCAACATTTCTTCTTTTTTAGACATCGCGTTGGGGCTCGCGGCGAGTAAGAAAAGGGAGAGAAGAATAAAAAAGTCCGAATGCCGGCTGGGAAGGGTGGTATTTATAGTAGTGGGCATGGGGCCCACCGAAAGATTCTCGCCATGTCACCAGGGGATCGGCGAATACCAGGGGTTGGACGGTTCTTAGCGAGCTTAAAAAGCCTCGCGAAGAGCGGGGATTGTGTACAACCCGATATTCGCCTAGAGGTGAACGAAGACTGAGGAATAACCAACAAGCAAAAGTAATGTGGAAGGCGAGCCAGAATCTCAATGGCCGCTCACAGGAAGGCAAGCTAGCCACCCGCCGACCGCTGGCGAGGGAGAAGAGCGAGCCAAGGCGCCGCGGTCCGCTTACAATGATGTTCTAGGCAAACCAGATCCTTTCCAAGTTTTGACGTTCGACGAACTTGCTTCTCAGTTCGACGAACATCACGCTTCAGATTGGCGAGCCCGCATGAAGGCGGGCGAGCCGAGCGCTCGCCGACCGATCATGAGGAAGGTGGGCGAGCCAGATCCTCGCGGTTTGCTCCTGAGTTCGACGAAAGCTATCCTGGGTTCGACGAATTCTGTTCTCCAATCGACGAAAACCGTCCTGGGTTCGACGAATTTCGTTCTCCGTTCGACGTTCTCCGTTCGACGAATTTGCTTTTCAGTTCGACGAATGTCATGCTTTAGCCTCGACAAGTGTCTCTCAGCGGCTATCTCTGTCCCGTCCCAGCGGACCCGCTGGGACAAGCAATTGTCTCAGCAGATCTCAGCCCTATTTCAGTGGGAAAACTCACAGGAGGAAGCGCAAGAACCGACATTAGTGGGTATCGCTGGTAGGAGTGCGAGTGGGGTCTTCACAGGCCGCTCGGCCAAAGGGGGTTTTTGATCCAATAGGTGGAAGATGTGACAAAGAAGGAGAGCCAGAGCTTCAAGGGTCACTCGCAGGAAGGCGCGAGAGTCATATCCCTGCGAGTCCAAGCCTCAAAGTTAGCTCACAAGAAGGCGGGCGAGTCGGGTAATCGCCGGCTGCTCGCGTGTAGGCAGACGAGCTGGATTTCATCCAAGTCTTCGGGTTCGACGAGGTCCGTCCTACATTCGTCGAACGCCGAGCATTTGTTGAGATCGTCGAACTCAGTTCAGCATTCGATGAATTCCGTTCTCCGTTCGACGAAGGCCGTTCGACGAACTCACCTCTCCGTTCCACGAAACCCGTTCGATGAATTCACCTCTCTCGTGAGTGATGCTCTCATAAACCACTCATCCATAGACTAAAGAGGTGGAGTTACTCCTCTGCCCCTGGTGGTCTGCAGGTAGCCCCTCCAAACAGCAGAGTTTGGCTGTTAGCAGGCCAAAATGGGGTGCGTTTATTAAAACCAAAAGGCGGAACTCCGCTATTGACAGACCAAGAACAAAAAACTATAAATAGACCTTAAAGGGCACCTTGGGAGAGGATTCCAATCTCAGTTCTCCGAGCTTCTTCTTCTTCCTTGGTTTCTTTGGTTCAGCTCTCTAACTCTCCAAGGTGCCCAAGTCTCAGCTTTGGCTTCGGAGGGGAAGCGCTCAACGATCATCCGGGTTTGTGGTGGGACCTCCTCACTGTGACTAAGGTCTTAGTCAATTTCCATGTCTCAGGTCTGCTCCTTTCAAGGGACTAGTAAGGGCTAGCTGCCCCTCAACTTGTTAAGGGCCCGAGCTTCACAAGAAACCGAGAAATCGGTTTCAACACTAATAAAGATATTCTTTTTCTTCTAAATAATTCACCTCTTAGATCATAATTGATTGAGTATAAAGAATCTTTCTTAAGGACTTCTAGTTCTGATTTGATCATTTCAAGTTCCTTTTGATTGTTAATGTAATCTTGGCAAAAATCCTTGAAGCATTCTTTAAAATCTTTAGATGAAAAGTCAAAGTATTCAAAGATGCTTACCACAGTTTTATCTGTGGAATTTTCTAGAGCCATTAAGTAGGCTTCTTCTAGGCCACCATCTTCATCATCATCAGACGAGGAGGAGCTTGATTCAGGTTCAGAATCACTCCAGGTCTCAGCTATGAATCCTTTCCCTCCTTTCTTATCCTTCCTTAGGAAGGATTTCTTCTTGTGCTCCTTCCTCTGCTTGTTTTTTTTGTTCTTTTCTTCCTCAGGACATTCAGTAGAAATATATCCTGGCTTTCTTCAAGAGAAACATATAATATCCTATTTAGGAGTTTTATCATACCTTGGCTTGCTTGAGCTCTTCTCTCTCCTTCTAAATCCTCTGTTTTGACCCACTTTTCGAATCTCTTAGCCAAGAGATTAAATATTTCTTCTTCAGTGGTGGAGAACTCTGCTTCTGCATTCTTTAATGCAAGAGTCCTCTCTTTAGGAGTTGGTATCCTTTCTTGGGCTTCTGACTCAGCCCTGCTTTTCAGTAGAATCTCCTAGGACTTGATCTTTCCTAGGAGAGCATAGTTGATATCTCTCTGAGGCATCTAGAATCTCTAATAGCCCAGATTCTAGAGTCCCATGTGCTTGGGAAGTACATTAAGAGCTTGTCATTAATTTCTATCAGAGAGATTCCCTTGTCAAGCCCTCTCAGTTCATTTATGATGAGGCTGTGTCTGTCATACATTTCTGTAATGCTTTCATCAGCCTTTTTCTTGAAATTCTCATATTGAGATATGAGAAGAGCCTTTTTGTCTTTTCTCTCATCAGATCATCCTTCAACTAGTCTAGAGAGAGATCCGAAATCTCTTTTGTAGAGTTGCAATCAGCAACTTTCTGGAATATGTCATCGGATATAGTTGAGACCAGTATGTTCTTGGCCTTGGCATCACATGCCTTGACCTTATTCTCATCATCAGTCAATTCTGCTCTTAGGACTGAAGTTTGTATGACCTTTCCACTAGTGTTTTTCCTTATTGAAGCTGGGGGACCTTTGAGGATGACATTGAAAATTTCCTCATCAATAGAAATCATATACAGTTTTATTCTGAACTTCGAGAGTGTAAAATTATTCAGATTACACACTGGAGGTCTTGTTGAGGCATAATCCTTAGAACTCATTTTTCATTATGAAATATATCTGTACTAAAGAAAATAAGAGTAGGAGGTCTTTTTGATCAAGGTGTTAACCTTTTAATGATCAACCTAGCTCTGATACCAATTGAAAGTGCACTGTGTGCCTCTGAGAATACTCTAGAGGGGGGTGAATAGAGATTTAAAAATATTTCTATCCTATTTGTGCAAATACAATAAAACACTAAGTGTTTATGCTTCAACAAATCCCACACAAAATAAAACTAAAGTGCTAAAATATTAAATAGAAAAACAGTGAAATCAATCTAAACAAAATGGGACATCACAGAAAATAAACAACTAGAAGACACAAAGATTTTATATAGGTTCCCCAAAATATGGGTAGTCCTCTCTTCTACCACCTGGTAGGAATGCACCAACTATGCCTGAGTCTTTTGACAAGGAGACTCTCAGAACCACTGATCTTTTGATAAGGAGATCATGAACCACCAGATCTTTTGATAAGGAGATCTTGAACCACCAAATCTTTTGATAAGGAGATCTTGAACCACTGAATCCTTTGAATGAGGGACTCTTAAAACTCTTTTACATGTGAGAATGAGAAGGATAAAGAAGAAGGAAGAGGAGGAAGAATTCTATTCTCAGAATTCTTATGAAGCCCTGTCTCAAGAAATAGCTTCTATTTTCTTCTACTTGATCTGTTAGTGATAAACTCCTGCTTTTGATTGTGTTGGTTTGCAGGAGCTATGATTGTCAAATCTTGTTAGAACCTTAGTTTTGATTTGAGTTAGGATCCACATTTAATGTCTAAGTTTATATCATAACATATTGTATAACTTAGATTAAATATCATTAAGAAAGAAGGCTGAAAAGAGATATATATTAATAGGCAGAAAATAAGAGAGAGAATAAAGCTTACATAAGTTCTCTGCGTTCGACGAACGTCCATCTACGTTCGATGAACGACGTCCTGCGCTCGACGAAGATGTTCATTCTGCGCTCGATGAAATCCAGCGGTTCAGCGTTCGACGATCCCGTCTCAGCGGTTCAGCGTTCGACGATCCCATCTCAGCGGTTCAGCGGTCGATGAACAGATTATCTCAGCGGTCGACGAACCTGTCTCAGCGGTCGAAGAATTTGTCTAAATGCAGCACTCAACTAGTTATCTCAGCGGTCGACGAACAGACCCCACCTTCAGATCGAAGAAAGTTCTCACAGATCAACAAAATTAATTATTCTAGCAAGATTCTTTTGAGGTCGACGAAGTAAATGATGTGCTCGACGAAAATCTTGAGCTCGATGAATCTGTGATCGACGAATTTTGTTCAGATCGAAGAGTTGATATTTAAGTTCAGAAAGTTTCAGAAGATTATATTTCTTTCATTCTCTGAACTCAGATCGACGACAGTAACGGCTCTTTCCATCAGATCAAGTAAGGAAAATATATTTCCTTTATTATTCCAAGTTTATAGTCGTTGACATTTCCTCGGAAAAGGACATATTCATGGAAAAGGAAAGAGTTAAACGACGCATCAGATTTATGTTTCCAAAATATCTCTTAAGATATATTTATTCCTTAATATAAGAGATCTGTAATTAATGTCTGTCAGAGATTTTCAAAAGAAAAGGAAAGAGGATATAGCAGATTAATATACAGTTTTCACGACAGATCATATACATAACATCTTTTTGCTGTACAGAACATACAGAGAAAAAGAAAGACAGAAATATATAGGAAGAATAGAAGAACAAAAAAACACACAAATCTTCATCTTCTTCCTCCTGCAGCAGCACATTTTCTGAGAAAATCTTCAACACCTCCTTTCAGTCATTTGCTGCAAAGAATCAGATCAAGAAAGAAGAAAAGATTCAGGAAGGGAAGAGAAAGAAGAACAGACTTCCATCTTCAATCTCTTCATATGATGATCAAGTAAGGCTGAAAAGTGCTAATGCCATGGCCATGAACATATTGGTTAAATCAATGTACAAAGACATTCTTCTCAAAGTGGCTGATTGCACTTCAGCAAAGAGCATCTGGAACTCCCTCCCAAGGATGGTAAATGAATCCAGCTTTACTTCTTCCACTACTGTTTGTTTGATGTAGAACCATCATTCAGTCTAACTGAAGAGGAAGAAGAAGAAGAACAACAAAAACCCAGAAATTTCTATATGATGGCAATATATGGTTCATATTACATATCAGAATCTGAATCTGAATCTGAATCAGAAAAGGTAACTGAGGTAACTTCTATTCCTAATTTTACCTCCGATACATTTAAATCTGTTTTCAACTCACCATGTACAGGTTTAATAAATTCTGAAAATAAAATCAGAAAAGAGTTAACAAAAATAACTAATTTGATTTATGAATATAACAAACCTAAAGAAAACTTTAAAATATCAGCAGAACAAAACATTTGTTTAAAAAATAAGCTCATTAAGGCTGAAAACTTTAAACAAACATTTAAAGAAAAAGAAAAATTTTATGTTCAGCAACATCAAAATAAACTTTCAAATTTGTATTTTAATGAAATAAAAAGGCCAAAATATTTAATTATAAAAATTTTCTTTTAAAATTTTTTATAACTAAATAAGCAGTAATATGATTCTTTTGAATTTTCTATCTCAAAAACAAAGTCAGATAGACTTCACATTCTTCCAGATTTTCTCCAAAATTAGTTTGAGCATTCTATTCAAATAGCATAGATCAGAAATGATCAGAGCTATGAGTGTGAGTCTCTTCTGACTTAGGGGATTCTATAAAAAGAAGCCATCAGGCATTGTCTTTTTGATTTTAAAATTCTTATAATTTAATAATAGCTAGCAATTCATTTCATTAAAATTCCTATTTAAATCAAAATCTAGGAAATCTGAAATTGCATAAATGTATTTTATAAGAAGAAAATAATCTCTGACCCTAATGCTTCAAAAGACTTTTTATGTTTAGGTATCCTAAACCAAATAGGGGGAGATTGTCAGAACCTAGTCATTATTTGGATTCGGATCCCAACTCAAATAGAGGGAGATTGTTGGAACCTTAGTTTTGATTTGAGTTAGGATCCACATTTAATGTCTAAGTTTATATCATAACATATTGTATAACTTAGATTAAATATCATTAAGAAAGAAGGCTGAAAAGAGATATATATTAATAGGCTGAAAATAAGAGAAAGAATAAAATTTACATAAGTTCTCTACGTTCGACGAACGTCCATCTGCGTTTGACGAACAGCGTCCTGCGCTTGACGAAGATGTTCATTCTACGCTCGACGAAATCCAGCGGTTCAGCGTTCGACGATCCCGTCTCAGCGGTTCAGCGTTCGATGATCCCGTCTCAGCGGTTCAGCGGTCGACGAACAGATTATCTCAGCAGTCGACGAACCCATCTCAGCGGTCGAAGAATTTATCTAAATGCAGCGCTCAACTAATTATCTCAACGGTCGACGAACAGACCCCAGCTCAGCGATCGACTAAATCCTGCGTTCGACGAACGGCCATCTGCGTTCGACGAACAGCTCAATACTTCAGTGGTCGACGAAATCATCCAAGCTCAGCGGTCGAAGAATCCTTCCGTTCGACAAACTCAAGTATGCGTTCGATGAATATTCAGCAGAAGTTCAGAACAGTGAATTTAATGATCAGGTCGACGAATCAAATGATGAGCTCGACGAACTTGAACCTCAGCTCGACGAAATATCTTCAGTACTATATTTCTTATTCTAATATGCTATCAGACTTTATTAAAACAATATTTATTTTTTCTATTTATATATTTCTATATATATATTGTTGATTTAACATTACAACGTGCAAGTATTAAATGATATAGCCGTTGGCAGAAGCAATAAATGTTGTAGCCGTTGCAGCAAGCTAAAGAAGGCAATTTTTCTGCTCGAGGATCTAGGAAATGAAAGAGATAATATATCCTTCCTTTCTGGTCGGCAAGGATTCAAATCAGCCGAACTGCTCTCCAGATTAAATATACAGAGCAGAGAAGAGAAAAAGAATATAGCAGGAAGAAACAGACAGAACATATTACATTTTCTGTACAGAGAAAAGAGAAGAAGAAGAAGAAGAAGAAGAGAAAAAGAAGAACATGAGCAAAAAGAAGAAGCAGATTCAAATATTATATTATCTTCTTTTTGCTAAAACTCTTTCTTGCAGATCTTCTATACAACCTGAGACACCAAATCAATATCATTTGCTCAGGGATCAAAATTGCACGAAGAAGAACAGAGGATTTTGAATCTAGAGAAGGAGCTCCATTCACAAGTTGTCATCTAAACTAAATCAGACAGGGGGAGCTCTCTTCAACATCATCAAGATCCAACTGAACATCTCATCAGGATCTTCAAATGTCTTCTCAGCAAATAGAAGAACAACAAACCTTTTTATTTTGTTTATTTCTCCCATCTTGTAAAGGGTTATAACTCCCTTCAAAAGTTAACTCCCGGTGACAGGCCACCTTAGCAAAAACCTGCATCTTGGTTTATAAGCACCTGATCAAAAGCTTATAGGTGATTTGTGCACCTGATCAAATCTCCATTGGTGTGTGGACACCTGAACAAAAACACCTTGGTGTGAGGGCACCTTATCAACAACCTCCAGTGTATTCCTACGAGTGAGTAGAAGAGTAGATGTACCCAGTTGAGGGGAACTACTATATATTCTTGTGTCATCTGGATGTGTGCCTTGTTGTTTGTTTTATTTCTGTTTTATATGTTGTATTGTTATGCACTCTTAGTGTTTGATTTAATTACTCATACAACACTCATCAGCACACTCATATATATATATCATTTACTTTGAAAGTAAAACTTAAACAAGATCCTTTAAGATAATTAAGAACTAAAACTCTCCTTTCAAATCTTTTCTCTTCTTTCTGATGAAACTTTGGCTGCTATATGACTGTGATGATGAGCAGCCTTCAGTTGTTTTGTAATAAGAGATGGAGAGCAGTTGCTCTTTCTTCTTGGTTTGTTTCTCTATTAGGTTTCCTGAGGAGGAAGAAGAAGAGGGAGCCCTAATTGAAAAATCTTAGCCGATTCTGATGAATGCTCTGATTTTCTCTTTCCTTTCTTCCCTTTTATTGTCCTTGTTCAATTTGAATTTGTTTTCTTTTTTTGGTTAGTCCTGAAAAGGTATTTTTTTATAGACAATTACTCCATTCCTTCCTTATTTAATTCCTGACCCATCCACCAACAATAAGCTTGTTTCCAAGAAAGCTTTTCTCTGTCCTCTGTTAATTCATCATTCTATTTGAGGCAATTATGTATCCATTGGGGAACAGTCTTGAGTGAGGTGGGCCATAACAGAGGGTCCAAAATGATAGCTGAAAATGTTTCCTTTTCATACTGTATTTGACGTAGTATCGAGTTCTCTTCCTCTCTTATCGACGCACCTTCGAGTTCTTGTAGGAGCTGCTTCGAATTCATCCTTACTCTGATTGAACACTGCTTGTCAATGTGGCGTTGATATATTATCGACGTAACCGTCGAGTTGAGGGCATTGCTCTGAACTTCATTATCTGTGTCGAGATGAAGTCGACGTTGCATTGGCTTTAGATGGCTTCAACTGATACTTCCTTCTGCGTTGAGTTGAAGTAACGCTGCTTCGACTTCTCAAGGTGCTTCGACAAGTCCATGGCCTCTACGTCGATTTCTACTCGATGTAACGTCATCTTGATCTAATTTGACAGAAGGGGTGAGTTGCTTGGACTTCTAGTTAGAGTAGCATCGATGATAACTCAATGTTGCATCGATTTCTATTCGACGCAAATGTTAACTTTGCCCAAATTGAGCTTCTCTTGATTTGGTCTTGACACCCTAAGTTGAGTGTGACATCCTAAGACATCTAATGACCAGATTACCCTTAATATACAATGGGTAATACAAACTAAGAGATACAATCACTTTTTAGATGATTTGTTAAGTTAAATCAAAGGGGTTTTTCCCAACAGAGTGAGAATAATCAAGTGAAAGAAAAATAAATCTAATTCAGTTTAATTAAACTACTTGAACGTGGAGGTTCCCGAAGCATGAACATGCCCCTCTCGAGGTTAATGCCCAACTAAGTTTAGGAAGAATCAACCGAACTCTCATCCAATAATTGATTACCTAAAACTTGCTTTACGCTATGAACCCCACAATTGGATTTGACTCCAATCCGGGAGATTTACGTCATCCTCTCCCGAGGGGTGCGCGCAACTCTCTTTACCCTTGAGTGATCGATTCATACTTTGAGCCTCTCGGCTAACTAAGTATGAAAACCTAAGCGAAAACCATACATCAAAAATATGGTCTCACTAATTAAAAATAAAGGGTAATTCAAGTGCTTACAAAATCGGAGAAAGAGAGCTTAGAAAGTCATAACTTGATTATCTCATCCTCGGATCATTTTGATCGAGCACTAATGAGAATTAGTTAATCATGGTGGAGGGGAAAGAGAAAGAAAAGTAAAATTGCATGATGGAAAAATTACTAAATAAAAAGAGAGAAAGAAGAAAAACTAAACTAATTTTTATTGAAATGAAAAACTATTACAAGCCTTAAATAAGATTACAATTCTAGAAATATAAGGATTACAAGCTTAGGAAATTATTGCAATAAAAGAAAACTAGAACATTGCATGAAAGGGAAGAAAGAGAATGAACATGTAAGGGAAAAACTTGAAAAAGCATGAAAAAGTTCACTAACAGCCCTAGCAGCACCTCCCCCTTTCCAAACTTCTGAACCCTGGACTCAAGGAGAACCTCTGAATTTATAGAAAAAACTTTCAAGTTACATGCCCTCGGTCATGGGCGTGAGCAAGGCCATGTAACCACTGTCTAGCTCAGTTCCGACAACGGCATCTCCATGTCTCGCCCGTGACATTTGGGTCATGGGCGTGACGTTGGACGACTTCATTAAATGCAGCGTGGGTTTGATTTCGGCGCGGCGGTGTGCAGGGATCATGCGGGAAAGTCACGACCATGACATCTGGGTCACGGGCTTGACTTAGGTTGACTTCTCGATGACATCTCCATGTCTCGACGACAGCTTACTGGGAAGATTCTAAGTTTACACACCCTTGGTCACGGGCGTGACCAAGGGTGTGACTTGCTGTGGACTATCTCAATCAGCGTGTCATCAATTCTGGTTTGATCTTAAGTTACACGCCCAAGGTAATGGGCGTGACTTGTAAATTTCACCAATTTATCCCAAAATTATGCAAAAATTGAAATTAAGCTAAGTTAGAATCAAAATTACCAAAGAACTACTTATAACCTAAAAATTGACATGGAAAAGAAAAATTCATATTAAATAATTACAAAAAATTTAATTAAAAAGTTATATAAATATTAATTATCAATTACCCTCTCTGTACAATATGGGTAACACAACCTAGATGATGAAATCACTATAAAATAATTTGTTAAATAAAAAATAAGGGTTTTCCCAATAAATATAATGGTCTTTCATGATATCCTTTTGGATGGCAAAGAAAAGGTTTATTAAACCTAGATTTATTACCTTGGTACTGGAAATGAGCATAGAATGTGTCTAAATGTAATAAGTCTGTGGATTGTCTAATAATTTTACTTTTGACCTTAGCCTTGTGATTGAAATTCATTGTTTCTCTGAATTGTTTTTCCCTAGAGTTCTCTTCTCACTATTAGGATGTACTTTATTAAATACTGTGAGTTTTCAGGGTTATTGTTTTCTAGAGTTTCAATTAATGGTCTGGCCTCAGTTATTTGAAAATCACTAGGTAAAACAAAGGTGACAGGATTTTTCCAGGTAGGTCTACTAGGTATATCTGAGCTGGTAAATGGATCTGCTCCTAAACCAAGGTGCTTAAATCTCATAAAGAGATTTTGTGTAATGTCCTTAAGCTTTTGACTCCTCCCATTGAGTGAGTCTTCAAAGGCTTTTGCCTTTGTAAGCTCTGCTTTTAGTGTTGAGTTTTCATTGGTTAGATTAGTTATTAATGTTTGCTTTTTATAAATTTGATTTCTCAAATCATAATTCACTGAATATAAATCATCTTTCTTAAAGTCTTCTATCTCTTCTCTAATTGTTTCTATTTATTTTTGAACTTTAAGGTAATCATTACTAAATTCCTTAAAATAATTTTTAAATTCTACTGAATCAAAATCAAAGTCATCAAAAAGACTTACCTGATCTTCTTTATCACCAGAGTAGGCCACGAAGGCCATGAGCCAGGCAGCTTCAGCAGTAGTTTCTTCATCACTCTCTGATGAAGAGGAGCTTGATTGAGATTATGTGTCACTTCAGGTTTCAGCAATGAAACCCTTTCCCTTCTTCTTGTCCTTTTTCTTGAAGGACTTTTTCTTTTCATGCTCCTTGTTATTGTTGCTCATGTCCCTTTGCTCTTTAAGATATTCAGAAGCTAAGTGTCCTGGTTTTTTGCAGGCAAACAATATCACTTCCAACTTTGGAGTATTATCAAATATTGGCTTGCCAGAGCTCCATTCAAGGAAGGGGTTGCTCCGGGTAGTCCAGAGAAAAGAAGGACGTACCACTTGGAACAAATTCAGCTAGGGCGGGTCAACGCACTCAACATCGATAATTTCGATCTGCGGGATGAAACCAAAACTTAATTAAGAGTCCTACAAAATTTACATCCTCGATTTTAATAAGTGACCATTTTATGGATTCAAGAAGCTCAATTAATCTTGACACAAATGGTATATTGATGATGATGTGTTGAAATTAGAAGATTCAATATTGCAAAAGTAGGTCTCCAAAGATAAATCTAGATTTTAGTTGCAAATATGAGTGTCGACCTCGTATGAATATTGATTGTTAGATAGGTGAGTTATAAATTTGACGCATAAACAAGGTTGAATTTATTAACTATTATAGACGTAGACTTAATGACGTACTGACTAGGTCAGAAATGGTGTACGAGTGAAGATATGAAAGCACAACCTATATGGAATGCACGGCGAAATCTTTCTAGATCTCTCAAATTTGAAGTATGTAGATACCGGAAGGATCTGAACCTCAGGTAGAGGCGGGTGGCTGGAATTTTATTTTTTGAGCGATTAAGGCTACCACTGCACTATCACTCTAGGAGGGACTATCGCTCTTGAGCAAGTTCTCGTATAACAAGAATCACCAGAAGAGCATTGGAATGACTCCATATAAGGCATTATATGGGTGGAGGTGCAAGTCACTGTTATCTTGGATCTAGGATGAGGATCCGAAGGCACTAGGATCGGACTGTTTCAAAGACATAGAGGTTCAGATAACAGTTGATACGTGAGCGAATGCTGAAAGGCCAGAGCAAATAGGCCAGGTATTACGATGTATGGCATCATAAGGTGAAGTTCTAGGGGGAGACAGAGTTCTTCTGAAGATACATTTGGTGCATGGATCCTCACAGGTTAGGAGATAGAAGAAGCTCAGTCCTAGATATATATGGGGCCCTATATGATCCTGGAGTCGATTGTCCCCTTGGCTTATATGCTGGAGCTGCCACGGGAGTTAGCGAACCTGTACGGCGTATTTCCTGTCTCTTCACTTTGGAGAGCCCTACTTTATCCTTAGCAACATATTTCTTTCACATCGGGGCCATTAGCAATCGATCGATTAGTTTATTTAAAGCCAAATTTAAATCATCAATACAGATGTCTGAGTTTTACGGTGGAAGAAGGCTCCATTAGTCAAGGACCCATGGTCCCAAACAGGGGAAGGGGGAGTACACATGGAAGTCATTGGACCTCAAGAAGCAACACAACCTAGGACTCTTTGCATCAAGTGCAACCCAACTCGCCTGAAGATTTACATCTATTTATGTAAGTAAGAACCCCGTAGACCCAAACTTAATTTCAGGGACGAAATTGTTTCTTTTTTTATTGGGATTTGTAACATCCCCTTTTCTTCTAGACCCATGATGAGTAGTTTTTATACTCTTCATTTAGTATAGTTTTAATAAATTATTAATATATATTTGTAAAATTTATATCTATTATCCTAAATAAATTGTTCTTTTTCATATCTATGTACTAACTTAAGCATAATTTCTAATTTTCAAGTTTTCTAAACATTTTGAGCAGAAATTACAAGTACACGCCAAAGGTCACAGGCATGACCAAGGGCGTGACAACCTCTTATGTTGTTCCAGATCTGCTGCCACCATCCTGGGCTCAATTCGAGAAGATTCACCAAGTACAAGCCCTCAGTCACGGGCGTGACTGAGGGCGTATCAAATTTAACCATGGTTCCAGCTCAGTCTGGCATGACCCGAAGCCATGATGTGAATTTCTCCAAGTACATGCCCTTGACTTACAAGTCATGCCCGTGTGCGCTCGCGCTGCACACGCCTAGCCCCAATCATGCCTGCTATCATGTACCGAGGATATTTTGCCATGTACACGCCCGAGTAAATCAAATGTCAAAGGCATGTAACTTCTTTGCCGCCAGAATCATGCGCCATCCCGCCAATGGTCTCCCGCCAAACTGCAGTTTAAAGATTACATGCCCTAGGTCACAGGCATGACCGAGGGCGTGACATGCCTTGTAATGCCTGAAATTAATCTAGAAGGCGTCTCTCCATCAACCGTTTCATAAATGCCCCTTACACGCCCAGGGTCACGGGCGTGACCGTGGGCGTGTAACCTTCAACTTTTGCAAATTTAAAGGCAGCTCCTCCAGAACTGAAGGGACGAATTTTGGGAGTTCTTTTCTACATTTCTTGTACTATTTTTCTATTTATAGTATTCTTGTACTTCACTTTTTTCTTTGCACTTGTCAGTTTCAATTCCATAGCTTGTAATTTTCTTTTGCAACATCAATAAAACTAGTTATTTCTTCTATATACTCTCTTCTTATTTTATCATGAATACTTCTACATTTGTTGCTTCCTTTATCTTAATGAGTAGCTAAATTCGTATTAGTACTCAATCGAGATGATCCAAGGAATAATATATGTCATGAATTAATTTAGATTTTCTTTTTCTCTCCTTTAGAATGCTTAAGATTTATCCTTGATTTTAATGAAATGAGATTATATTTTTGATATATAATTCTCGTTCTTATTTTCGTACTTTAGTTAGCCGAATAGATCATAAGGCGAATCGATTATTCATGGATAAAGAGAGTTGTATGCAACCCTCGAGAAAGGATGACATAAATCTCCCAGATTGGAGTCAAATCTAATAGAGGGGTTTACCATGATAAAGCGAGTTTTTGGTGTTTCGATTATAGAATGAGAGTTTGGTTGATCAAACTAAACTCAGTTGAACGTATCCTCGACAAAGGTGTGCTCAGAATTTGGAAACCTACACGGTCAAAGCATCTTCTTTAAGAGAATTAGAATCTTATTTCTTCTTGTTATTTTTATTCCATGGTAACTCAAAGATCGAGTGCTAATCTTTTAAACTATCATTTTTATCATCGTTGTAATTTACTTTGCTTTTCTTGCAAACCAACCCAAAGTTTTATTGATAGAATAATAGAGCTTTCCTTGAAGTAAGAGTATTAAACTCACCCAGATTTGTATACGACCTTGATATTTCAATATCCTATACTATATTCGATAAGGTACGCTTGCCTTTATCAATATAAGATTGAAGAACATCATCATCTTTCTCTTGATTTTCATATCTCCAATCGGCTAAAATTTTACGCATATCAAGTTTTTAGCGCTGTTGCCATGGATTTGATTTGATATTTTGAAAAAAGAAATATCTATTAATTTTATCATTTCTTTTCTTCATTTTAAATTTTTTTATGGTGTAACAATATTCTTGGAAAGGGAAGTTTGGGATGTCACCCCAACATATCTCTTAGTACCACTTCGAGCCCTTCATTGGGTAGACCTTGGGTAGTCCAAGACTAATCTTAAATCGCCAAATAAATTATAAAATATATATATATATATATATTTAAACAAATATATATAATAAAGTTTTAGTTTTCATATTCCCTTCTTTTCTTCTTGGTATTTAAATTTTTAATATTTTTAGCCTTTTTATTGTATTACCCGAGGAAATTATTCGAAAAAACCTGATTTTCATTTCGATTCGTAAATTGAGTGCACCTTATGGCAACGCCTCTGATTTCGTGATCAAGAATCACCAATTATTCGTGAAGAATCTATCGGAGACAACAACTTTAAAATTATGGGTGAGCCAAATCCAAAAGAGGCCCCGCAACGGGCCATGTCCTATTATGCGCAGCCGAACCTGGAAGGGACACAATCAAGTATTGTGCGCTCTACAGTAACCTTTGATGGTTTGCCAGTCGAAAATCCAAATTCTCATCTTTTTAACTTTCTTGAAATATGCGATACATTTAAAATAAATGGCGTTACTGATGACGCCATTCGATTGTGTATATTTCCTTTCTCTTTGCATTCAATGGCCATGAAGTGGTTGGGCTCTCTTCCTATAGGATCCATCACTACATGGGCCGATATGGAGGAGAAATTCATAACAAAATATTTTCCTCCGGCCAAAATCGCTAAATTACGCACTGATATTGCATCATTTCTGCAAATCGACTTGGAGACTCTCTACGACACATGGAAGCTCTTCAAGGAGATTTTGTGGAAATGCCCTCACCAAGTGCTTGCTAATTGGCAACTGAAAGATTAGCTTTGATCTATAATACACCTAGAGGGGGTGATTAGGTTTTTTTGATGTTATTTACTACTTTAAAATTTAGCTAGCACAGCGCATAAACAACACAGAAAAACACATTGGCTTTATAGTGGTTTCATACAAGACAATGTGTCTAGAGGTAGCCCACTGTCCCTCCCACTATCTAATAATGAGCTAGACTAGGCAACTTCTCCCAGTTCTCAAATCTCTTCTCAATAAGCAGATCTAACAACATGGGCTCACAAAGAACCCTACCAACAACTCAGATAAGTTATAAGATCCTACTAGCTCAGGATCACAAAGAACCCTATAGAACTCAGGCTCATACAGAACCTTACCAACTCAGATCTGTTACAAGATCCTACAAGCTCAGGCTCACAAAGAACCCTACAGAACTCAGGCTCACAAAGAACCCTACCAACTCAGATCTGTTACAAGATCCTACAAGCTCAGGCTCATAAAGAACCCTACTGGATAATACAGATGAATTTGCTATTATAGAACCGAAGGCTTCAAGATAACAACTTTGATTGAGCAGACTTCTTCTTCTTCTTGCATATGAAAGCCCAGAGATCTTGTGAATCACTGAACCTTTCTATTGAATCTTCTTCTAAGATGATAGATGCACTTCTTGTATAGGAAGAAGATTCTTTCTTGACTTCTCAGCAAAGTGATGAAGATTTTCTGCTTGAGCTCTTCTTTTCTTCTTTTCTTTTCTTGATTAGAATCAGTTTTCGTGTAAGAGAGAAAGTCAAGTCTTGTTTTTGAATTCGACAGTCAAGTCTTGTTTTTGAATTCAAAAGTCTTTCTATTTATATTCTTCTGTTGTTTTGCATAAAAGCCCGTATTGATTATTCCATAATCAATTTGCCAGTTTGAAAATGTTGACAGAATTGGCATAATATTTTATCATAAATGTCTTATCGTTCTTGTAACTTACAGAATATGGAAGTTATAATATTATTCATTAATTACTGTGCAACGACTATATTCTGTAGAGAATATATCATTTATTACTCCTTCATTAAAGCACAAGATAAGTGGCGTGCACATTCTGAGGTGCTCCACGTGGCCCGCAATCCCCCCCCCCCCCCCCTCGGGGGGGGGGGGGCGCAACTTGATCTTTATATCAACGGAAAGGTGCTACGGGTCAAGTGAAGGAATGCTGGACCCAACAATCCCCCCCCCCCCCCCCCCCCCCCCCCAGCGTCCAGCACGACCCGCAAGCTCAGAGGTGCTCCACATGGCCCGTAAGCTCAGAGGTGGCTTGACACATGGCTGCGGCCGCCTGACTCCCCAGGACCCACACAGCTAGAGAGAATTTCAGGAATTATCAGTGCCCCCCCCGTCTCGAACCCGCAACCTCCTCTTATACCAATTAAAAGTGGAGGTCAGATCTTAAGTTACTCTAGAGGGGGGTGAATAGAGTATTAAAACTTTTTGTTTAGTTTTATAGCGGAATTTAAAATACTGTGTAAGTATATCTGTAATCAGTGAGAGTTAAAGATAAAGACAGAAATAGTAAAAGGCACACAGCACAAACACACAGAAATAATCAAGCACGGAAGACAAAAGGAGCTATAGTAGTTCCCCAATAAATCTAGGTACGTCTACTCTTTTACCACCCTTGGTAGGAATCCACTAGGAGGGTGATAAGGTGCCCAGGCACCAAGGGGTTTTTGATAAGGTGTCCACACACCAATAAGCTTTTGATAAGGTGCTTAAAAACCACACAAGGATTTTTTGATAAGGTGTCTTGCCACCACTGGGTAAACTTTTAAAGGGAGTATTAACCCTGTACAAGATGAGATAAAAGGTTTAGAATGTTCTTCTCTGTCAATGATCTGAGAGAAGACAAATGGTGTTGAAGCAGAAAGCTCCCCCCGTCTGATGAGAGTTGATGACATCTTTGTTGACAGAGCTTTCTCAAACAGAAGTCTTTGTAGCAGATTATCTGGAAGAAATTAATCTTCAGATTGTTGTTGCTCTTTGAAAGACTTTATCTTGCAGCAGAACTGAGAGATTGAATCTTGTTCTCAGAATGAAGAGGATGCTACCTTGATGAGGAAGAATGCTGGAAAGAATAGTATATTTTCTTCTTCTTCCTCTTAAACTTCTTATGTTCTCCTTGTTCTGTGATCACAGAGAGACTTAGAGATGGTGAAGTTTTTCTATGTTTTTCTATTTGAAAATCGACTCTCTCAGTTGATAATATTTCTTCTCTGATAGCTTGTCTATATTCAAATTCAAATCTTCTGTCATTTAAGGTATGTCTTTTTCTGACTTAAATCCTTCTTGGAACCAGGTAGCCACCCAAAACGATTTTGGCAGGTCCTTTCAATTCCTTTTGTCGAGAAAGATGCCTTGGCATTAAATGTCAACGGCTATTCTTATTCTTGGAATAGAAATAATATAAGGATATAATAAATAAGAAAGATATCCTTACATGGCTGACTGAATACGTCCAAGGAGAAATAAATATATCCGTTATTCTGTCGATTTGTGTTCAGAGAACTGATGTCCAACTGAGAATATCATTCTGACCTTTAGAAAGGAATTTGTCGAGCGATGGCTAGAATTCGTCGAGCGTGGCTAGAATTCGTCGAGCGCCACTGGCCATTTGTCAAGCGCTGGCTAGAATTCGCCGAGCGCTGGCTAGAATTCGTTGAGCGCCGCTGGCCATTTGTCAAGCGCTGGCTAGAATTCGTCGAGCGCCGCTGGCTATTTGTCAAGCGCTGGCTAGAATTCGTCGAGCGCTACTGGCCATTTGTTGATCTTGAATTTTCCTAAGTTCTGACTACTCTAATCAGCCTAAAACTTGACCCTAGGACTATACAATGGGGTCAATGCAGATCCTAATCAACATATAGTGATCCTAGCCCAAATCAGTAATAGGGTTGTTCCAACACATTCCCTGAATTTCAATTTCCGGGAAAGTCGGCGCATTAAATGTACCTCAGCACCTATCACGACGATAAATTTCTTCTAGCTGATATCATCTTGATCATCTCAACGATATGTAATCTTCATGACGGTATCATCGACATACTTCTTTCTTCAGGACTTAATTTGATATCTCAACGATATTGCTTCTTCTAGACTATATCATCGAGATATTTCTTTCTATATGACTTAGACTTATTCTTCAAGTCGATAATATTTCTTCAAGAGTATATCGTAATTATCTTCTAGACGATATAAAATCTTCAAGCCGATGTCGTCTACATAATCTTACACATGATATGATTTCTTCTAACTTCAAGATGATATGTCTTTTTCAAGAATTATACTTATTATCTCAACGATGCTGCTTCTTCTAGACAATATCGTCGAGACATCTGAACTTAGCTTTCTCAACGATAAAGTTGCTTCAAGACGATATCATCGCGACTGTCTCGATGATATGTTTCCTTTCTCAATGATTTTTCTGTTAAGACTTGAGAGGATATTTTTCTTAGTGAATTTTCATTACTTTTATAGTCTTCATACTAGTTAAGAAGCTTTGAAGCATTTCAATGATATATGTATCATCACAACGATATGTACAATCCTTCTTAACGATTTTGTACTTAGAGAATTAGTGGACATAATTTATCACCTGAAGTCATGAATAAAATATTCCATCAAATACATAGTGCATTATTAATTGATCTGTGCACTTCTTCAATTAGGAATATTGCTGGGCACTGTTCCCAACAATATCCCCCTATTTGAAGAAGTCATAACTCACTTCAATGATAAATGCTAAATGATAAATAGAATCAAAATTTGAAGATACTTGGGCAAATGTAACATGATTCATCTATCAACATTATATAAATAGAGATAATGTTTTAAAATAAAATATTTCATAGTCATTTGCCAAAATCATTTTCAGACAACACATTCATTGATCTTCAAGTCTTGCTGTTACTTCCCTTTCCTTTTCTTCTCCGACTTTCATAGAAGTTTATTAGCTTTGGAATCTTCTTTAGAGAAGGAGGAGGATCATGAGGGAATGCTAGCTTATAATTTCTCCTTTTCTCCATTTGATTTAGATGAAGATTCCAGTCAGCAGAATAGTAAACTCTTTCTGACCCATCTTGAGGGTATCCAAACTCCTTCCAAGCTTCTGAGATCAGGGTCCTAGAGTTAGGAATCCACTTGCCTGACTGCGGATCCTACCCAATTTCCCTTAGCCTTTTCTGCATGTACATTTCGATCTGAACCAACTTCCTTTTCCTTGAACTTGAAGATTCTCTAATTTCAATACCATACTCTTCTGAGGCAGTGCGCTCAGATGGTTTTGCTAACTCATAATATGAGGGAGGCATCTGTAAAGCTTGCTTGACTTAATTTATAGTCCAGTTGACTTGGTTTGAGCCAACATGTATCATTGTCTTCTCCCCCTTTAGGACTTTTTCAGTAATGTGATCATCCAGGGTTGTTTGAACCAAAGAAACTCTTTCAGCCAGATGCTAGTCAAACTCATCCAAATTGTTTCTTACTTCTAGCAGATGATCATCTAGGGTCTTAGTATAAACATTCATTCTGTTCAAAATTTGATCTCTATGTGAATTCATAAAAGCTGCTATTTGTTGGAAAGCTCTCTCATTATTCCTTGACAAAGTACCTTGGTTTTGAATGATTTTATGAGAATGATGCCCAACCTGGTTGATCTCCTCACCAACATGTTCCATGGCTGGAGATGCTAAGTGAAGGAATTGAGTGTGCTGAGTGTTGAGATGATGCATATCATCCTTCACATTTTGCAGCCCATCCCTCATTTCTTGCCTTAGTAGATCCATAGTCTACAGAATGAACCTTTCAATCTTAATTCTCCCTTTGAACATTTAACAAAGCTGAGATCAAATGGAATAGAGAGTCTGATTGTGTAGAAGATGGTCTAGCAATATCCACTTATGAAGCAGCATTCTCCTCTGGAGGACTTGTAGGAGAACTGTCCTGACCCAGAAGATCACGAGAGTCTACCTGCATCTGCTCTTCTTCTTCCACCAGCACTTGGTTGCCTTTGAACAGGACTAGGTCAAGCCCAGTCTGGGGTTCAACACTTCTAGCCTTCTCTGGCACTTGGCCTACACATTCCTTCTCTGGCACTTGGCCTGCACATACCTTTTCTGGGGCATCCATCTCCTGGACTTCCTTTTAAGCAGGAATCTCAACCTTCTCATCATCAAGATCTTCACCTTGACCTTCTAGGATAGTGCACCCCAGATGGGGCTCCACCTCAACCCTATCAATATCTTGGGTTTAGCACCCATGTAGGGACTCCCTCTCAACTCTCTCAGTGTCTTGGGCTGAGCTTCAACCAGGAACTCCCCCTCAACTAGATCATTCCCCAGAATTGGGCTTCTCCTTTCCTCATCATCCTTGGAAAGATTTGAGTCTGAAACTGATGGGGCTTCCTCTTCTGAACTCCTTGATGATCCTTCCTCCTCTGAGTCATCAACTGTTACAACATTCTTTTTTCCTTTCTTTTATAGCTGCTTGGGCATCCTTAGGAGTTTTGGAGATACCTCTATCCCATCTATCAAACATTTTTGAATCCAACCTCTTTAAATAGTGTATAGGTACTCCCATTTTTCTTTTCAAAACATCCCCTAGTGAATTCAGAAAAAAGAGAGATAAGACGCTTCGAATATTGGGGGTTTTCAAGGTTTTCATTATCCTTTGAAACATGAACTCTCTCCAGTCTGTCCTCTTTGAAGCAATGACTCTGCACAAAACCTCAAACATTTCTTTATAAATACTGTCATGGGAACCAAGATTGCACAGTAACACCTTCCCAATAATGTCAGTAAGAAGTTTTCCCTTTTGGTTGAATAATGCTCTCTTTATGGACCCATAGGTCTTGCCACTATGCCCACACAAGGTATATCCTGCAGACAGGTCTTCAACTGTTAGACCTTCTTATTCCACCTCTTTCTCCATCCTTGGTATTCTCAAGGCTTTTCCTAAGCTGTTGGCAGACATCTTGATCTTCTTTCCAGCCACAACTGTCTTTAAGATGGTCCGTGAATGATTGATTCTTGCTCCTTCACAGAATTCCAGGAGCACCTTGTTCATGCGAACATAGGGTTCATAGAGCAGATATTCCAGCCCTGCCGACTCCATCAGTCAAATTACTTACATAATCACTTCTGAGCAGGAGTTGAATCCTCCTCTCTGAAGCTCACAATTAGAGATGTCTAAAGATTCTTCCTTCTTGGGAGCCACTAAAGCAGAACGTCGAGAACGAGCGATTGTCAAAGACCGAAAAGAGGTTTGTCGAGGAAATGACTTAGGGCAAATGAAAGTGTAATTGTTTTACTAATCATTCATTCTATTTATAGCAGAGGTAGATGAAGAGGTGCAAACCTTTTTGTCCTAATTAATAGATTAAGAGTCCATTGGACGGCTCTGATTAAAGATCCAATATTGCATTGAGTATCTGTGTCGTCGAGATTACTTCATCCTTGTCATCGAAATGAACTCAGGTTTGTCGTCGAGAATCCAGTAATAGTTTCGAGACTTATATTTTGTCGTCGAGACATTTCATTTTGTATTGCAGAGAAGTCATCTATGTCGTTGACACACCCATCCGATATTTTGACTAACTTGAGAAGATTATCAGCACCTCTTGAGAGATTCATCTAGGATGTGCCTCTTAGACTTCCTCCTTCAAATTTCTTATTTAGAGATACTGATTTGACATATTTCTTATTTAGAGATACTGATTTGACATTTCACTTGATAGGCTTGGAATCCTCTATAGGTTATACAGACTAAGAATATTCTGTTTAATTCCCACTTTGTAATAAGAATAAAGGGTCTGGCCAAACTTAATGCCCTTCTTTTGTCTATACCCCTTTTTCAGTTTTTGAGTTGATTAAGTTCCCCCCGTATTGCTTGATTGACAACTCCTTATAATTTGCCCTTGAGGATGATACCTGACTTATCTTGGAGCAGCATGAAATCTTCTGGGAATGACTTTTGTCTTTCATTTATGATTCAACCCTCTCTAATGAGCTTGTCTTTTAGTCACCCCTATTTGAACCTCCATATATTATTGTTGGTCCATTCTCCACTAGGGTGAAATTTCTCAAATACCTCTTTACTCCAGTCATGTGCCTGGAGCAACCACCATCCAAATACCAAATGGTTTAGCATTTGGACATACCTACAAGAAGGATTACTTACCCTTAGGATCCCATTCTTTCTTGGGTCCTAGGTGCTTGTTAGAAAATGATTTGAATTGGAGATCAACATCTTTCTTACTAATTCTCATGTGAGGAGAATTCTGGACAGTGGGATTAAACCAACATTCTAAGGCAAAATGTCATATCTTACCACAGCACCAACATTTAAATATATTGTATCTAGATTTTCTTGCTGTGCTTGGTCTTACTGGGTTGAGCTGTTGTTTGGCAGCTAACCCTCCCTTCTTGGAAGCTGATGAATTTTCCCCAACATGATAGTTTTTGAAAGCCTTCACAGGAGGATTCTTTTGGGTGCAGATAGTGCACTCTTCCCAAGAAAGTTTGTCGTTTGCTAAGCCAAGTAGAAATGAGCTTAAGACCACTCTCTGTCTCCTTTCTCTCTTTGCATCCATAGATGCTACTGTGATCATATGAGTCTGTGGGTATGATCGCTTTTCTAAAGAGTATTTTTCCTTGAGCAAAATTTCTCACTGTCTTCACTTTGAGAGTAGCCCAAACCTTTCTTATTTGTTTGTGAAAAGCTATCAATCAAATGAAGAATAGTTTATGGCTTTGAATAACTAGCCACAATTATCTTTTCCTCTAAGAGCTTATCCTCTAGATCTTTGATTCTAATATTCTTATGCTTAATTACTTCAGTTAAAGTGTTAGTTCTCAGTGGAGAAATTGATAATTTGGTCTTATCTAGAGCTAGCTTGGTTACTTTCTCAAGCAGTTCATCTCTCTTGTCACACAAGGAGATGACCTATGCTGCTTGTGCCTTACAGAGAGCTTTTGCTTTCTTAAGAGCTTTAAGAAGGGCACCATGTTTCTCAATATAATCAGTGTCATCTTCTCTTACTGCTGTAGTGGAGCTAGCATCTGAATCTGTGTCATATATGGTAGGAGAGGCTTTAGGAATTACCTGGTTGTGATGGGATTCATCACAACTTCCTTCATCTGAGAAGGTCATTGCTTCTAAGTGGTTGTCAAATTCTGATGATGATGACTCAGTGTCACTGTCACTAAGCGTTCTGGATTCTTAGCTACAAAGCTCTTCTCCATCTTCCTGCTCGTTGAGTGCTTCCTTTCTTCAATCTTTTCCATTCTCCTGAGTGGACACTCAGCTATGCTGTGTTCAGGCTTCTTGTAGGTATAACAAATAACATAAAAAAATATGTTTATTAGGATTAGAATAATACCTTTCTGATTTGTGTCTGCTTCCAAATTTATCTTCTCTCCTCGAGCTAGAGGGAGAAGCTTCATGTCTTATATTTCCTCTTCTTCTACTTCTTAACAGTTTTTTGAATTGCTTTGTAAATAAGGAGAGTTCTCCATCAGAAAGATCAGAACTGGAATTGTTGATGATCTCTTCATTTGAGAGGAAAGCAAGTTCCACAGCCTTGTGCTTTCTTGAAGTTTCAGCTTTATAGGCCACTGCCCTTGCTCTGCTGGAGACTGTGAAAGTCACCTCTTCCACTTTCTGGTATTCAACTGCAACTCATTTTTGGAGTTTCTGAGATGATCTCAATGCAATCAATAGTTAGTCTTGCTGCCAACGCAATATGAGCCTATAGGGTCGCACATAAAAGCATTTGGAGAAGTTGGAGAAAGGATTGTGTTGGCCTTACTCATATTGGATATGAGTGGAGGACCAATCCTGTGACTGCTTGGCACTAACTTGAGAATGTCTCAACGGGAAATCGTTTAAATTGTTTAAACGAATGGATTTATGCTAGACAAATTCGGGTAAAGGGTTAAACCGAACTGTGTCAAATTCGGCTAAAGGGTTTAACCAAATTATGTTGATTCGACTAATGGAATTTGGCTATATCGATTCGGCTAATGTGATTAACCGAATTCGACTAAAGGGTTTAGCCGAAATATATCAGTTCGACGAAATGGTTTCGACGAAATGATATAACCGAATTTATATAGTCGAATCGGCTATAGCATATAGACGAATTCGTCGAAATGGTTTCGTCGAATTCGGTTATAGTGATTAGTCGAATTAGGTTTATTTGATTAGTCGAATTCGGCGAATGTAAATCTGGACATATATTCTGATTTTCCCTCTGGTCTGCGGATAGCCTTTCCTATACCTTGCGTTTATAAAGGCATGCGATTAGGTCTTCGAGACACACGGTTTTAGACTTAGTCTTGTTTGCGATTTAGAAGAACTGCCGACCGGAACTATTCCGCGCGAGGGCACATTCTTCCCGTCCGCCGATCGTGTTCCATTGCCGCTGGTCGCCGCCTCACCTGGATCGGATCTAGCAGTCCGTGGGGACGTTGAGAGCATCCTTCTCTGACCTAGTTCTTGTGCGACAAGAAGCTAGGGTTCTCCATCGTTCATGTGGATCGCTGTAGAGGAGCCGATGTATTTTGTTTCTTAGAACTCAGATTTCGGATTTCTCTTTGGAGCACCTTGGTTGAGTGTTGACTAAATCCCGCAAAGGTACTTTGTATTTCGATTTGCTTATTCTCTTGAATCATGAAAACCGCAAGATCCGTTAGCTTCTTTTGGGTTGTTCTTGTTATTTCCGCTGCGCATATGTGATATGTAATCCCGTTCGAGGTGTATAGAAAACCCAACAGTGGTATCAGAGCTAGGTTGCGGTCAAGTGCGTGTAAATTGGGACATTTAGAAGCGTTCTAAAAGCCCTAATTTCTTCTTGGAATATCACATTTGATGTGATTTTGTGTGGTTTCTGCTGGTGGGATTTGAAAATTTTGGTCGGGGCTCTGCCAGGGGCGCTGCCCCTTGGACCCCGTTAGTGGCTCTGCCCCTAAGACCCCGCCAGGGGTTCTGCCCCTAAGACCCCGCCAGGGGCGCGGCCCCTTGGAACCCCGCCAGGAACGCATGTGATTGCGTTGCGATTTTCATGTTTCAGAGGTTGTTTCTCCTCTGTAGTAACCGTCCCTCAAAATGGTTTGTGAAACCAAATGTTTAGATTATTGAATCTGACATGAGAGACAAGCTTGTCTACTGCACTTGTGGAGTTGTTGTTCCTAAGTCCAATGCATGTAAATCTGGAGATTTAAAAGTTTTCTAAATGCTCAAATTTAGCCCTGTTTTGCCAAAGTGTTGATAGACTGTTTTTGTGCACATCTGGGATGTATCTGGAATGTGAATGTTGTATTTTATTTTCTGATTGTGCACTGTGATTAAATGTTAATCATGATTAAAATGTTAATCACTTAAAATAAAAATCCCTTATCTAATATTAAGTATTCGGATGCCTTCCGATGGATGACACTCTTCCTGCCTCGATCGATGAAGTGTGGGCTTGCCAAAGCAAGGTGCATTAATCTATCTTGGTAAGGGTGCGAGCGGATAATTGTGATATCCCACTGTCGACATCGGGTCTAACTTAACTAGGTGACCTCAAAGGTTGAGTGCCTAGAGGCATAGGGTTGGCATGCACCATATGATGGATGCGAATAAGGAGTTATTCACCAGCCATACAAGAGTTGCATGAGTATGCAATTGGCAAGCGTTGTCTACCTAAATAACCGCATTATGAGAGGAACGCCAAAGCGGACTCGTGGTGTTGGTGAAATACGGATCTTTTCCACTAAGAGAGTAGCTCGCATGGACTCTCCGAATCGATATCAAGGGTTGTTGATTTGATTAAAATAGTTGGAGCTCTTTAATAAAAGTCCTTATTAAAATATATATATAATGTATTTTGAAATATAGTACTAAAATTTTACTTTGCAAAATTCCTTGTAGAATATCCATGGCAAGTGGATCTCACTCCGCCTTGTCCCTGAGAGCGATCCTTGAGAAGGATAATCTAAATGGGACAAATTTCCTTGACTGGTATAGAAACCTGAGAATTGTTCTCAGGCAAGAGCGCAAGCTCTATGTCTTGGAAGAAGATCCCCCCGAAGAGCCAGCCTCTAATGCACCACGTGCAGATAAAGATACTTATAAGAAGTATGGAGATGACTCCATGGATGTTGAATGCCTTATGCTCGTGACTATGAACTCTGAGCTTCAGAAGCAACATGAGAACATGAGTTGTTATGAGATGGATGAGCACCTGACGAAAATGTTTCAAGGGCAAGCTCGCCAAGAGAGGTTCGATATATCCAGGGCGTTATTTCAGTGTAAGTGTAACACCCTGCCAGTACAAAAAGTATAACAGCAGGTCCGGCCGGGACCCCACGCCATACAAACCACACTAGCTAGGAGTTAAAAGGTGATAACCAGAAAAGTAACAACTAACGAGAGTACAAAACGTAAGCGGAAGCATTTATTTAAACCATTCAAATAGACATGTCCACTATCATTGGAATGAATCCAGAAATGAGAGTTACGGCCTTAGGGCCTTACATCAAATCAATGTACAAAACTCCAACAAAACATACATCGGCACGCAGGCCGGCAAAACATGAGAAAGCAGGAAAAAGGCTGGCCTTCGAGGGCCAACACAGCAAAGGGGCCAACGCCCGCTACTTCCCGCTAGGCTCACCTGCACCTGCATAAGAACATTCCACCAAGCGGTGGCAAACAAAGTAACGGTCAGCACAGCTGACCAAATTATAACGACCCCACCCCTTTCCCGGGGTGGCGGAGATTCTACCCTGCAAGTAAGCCATACTAGCACAAGTACTAAACTAAAGAAAGTGCAACTACACGAGGTGAGGTTTCAAGCACAATCAATCTTCTAGGTTGAGCATCAAAAAGAAGGGAACCTAGGTATGCACATGATGTTGGTTGGGTTCACCCGAAGGTTTCCCACAACCGCCTAAGCAAATCGCATGAGGCTAAACATAACATCAAATTCACAACACTCCACCCTAAGGGTCACAACCTTAGGTGGGAAACAAGAGCTTTTGGTCGGTCTAGGTATGACACCTTCCACGACCTCTCCCATGATCACACGGCCTTCATGAGGAAGGGACCTCTCGCCGATCTGCATGGAAACGGGTTCGGTTCAGCTTTGCCCGTGCTCTAATCGTCGCGATCTATCGCACGACGCGGGTACGGCTTCACCTCGGCCCGTAAGGGTTTAGCACTTTCAAGTGCTCCTCAAAAATATACGCTACGCACCTAACCCCTTCATAAGGATCTAGGCTTCGCGAATTCTCAACAAGGGAGGTACATACGCTCCGCATCAATAACGTGGTGAAGGTTTGCCTTCATCCAAAACTCAACGCATGGGGCTTTCGTAGGGATCTTCACAAGACGCCTACACTTAACCCCCGCAATACTATAGGTGAGTTCACGGAGTCATTCTCCGGCACGCATTCTAGGTCTAACCTAAATGCAACGTCGCAAATCAAGCATCACCGATTCGGGCTCACGGCCACGAATAGGCTTCACACAAAATGCCTAAATCCGCACGACTACCGGATTTTCTACATGCAATATGCCGGGGACGGACACAATCTACCCGGAGTCCCGAAGGACTTGAGGAAATCCTACACTTCACCCATTTGGTGAAAGAGATACCTCATGCAAGCAAAGAAAGAGGAATAAATGGACAAATACAAGTCCAAAGTTCGGGAGGAAGAATCGTTACCCTAGACGTGTTCCTCTTCGCCATGGATCCGAGATTCTACGCGGAGGGAAAGAACCGCACCGGGCTGCACTCTCCGGATCTGGAAACGGCTCGCGAAACGGAGCTCCGGAGCTCCGTCAATGGCGGGATCTTCCTTCTTCTTCCTTGCCTCCTTCTTCTTCCTCTAGCCTAGGAGAGAGAAACACCTCAAAATAATGAGGATTAATCTCCTCTCATAAGCCCTAATAGCCTCCAGCATCTAATCCTGGCCATCGGATCAGATCTCAAAAGATTTGGACGGCCCGATCTTCTTCTCCGCTCAAAATCGCGGAACAGAATAAACAGGGCGCACGATCACAGGCGCACGGTCAGTGGTCGTGCGCGACGAGGGCAATGGTCGTGCGCACTATCCGGGACAGAACTCTGAATTCTTGCGAATAAGCGCACGATCGCTGGCGCACGATCACTGGTCGTGCGCGAAGAGGGAAATGGTCGTGCGCACTGTCCGAGACAGAACTCGATTCTCTTCTGAATTAACGCACGATCGCTGGCACACGATCACTGGTCGTGCGCGAAGAGGGAAATGGTCGTGCGCACTGTCCGAGACAGAACTCGATTCTCTTCTGAATTAACGCACGATCGCTGGCACACGATCACTGGTCGTGCGCGATGAGGCCACTGATCGTGCGCTAAGAGCAGACAGGGAAAATTCTAGCCTGCTTCACGTGCCGCACTACCACTCCGCCTACTTCGCGGAACTACCAGAATTGGGGTGTTACAACTCCACCCTTCTTAAAAGAATTTCGTCCCGAAATCCAGGAAACAGTAATAGCATAAATTACCGTTATACTTTACCTGAGGGAAATAGCTCGGGATACTCCGCAAGCATCGTTTGCTCTCTCTCCCAAGAGAGCTCCTCTCGGCCGCAGTTATCCCACCGGACTTTTACCATCCGAATGGACTTGTTCCGCAGCTGCTTTACTTCGGTATCTTCGATGCGTAAAGGCTTGACTTTCGTCGACAACCCACTATCGACCGGAACTTTGCCGACCGCAACGATATGAGTAGGCTCTTGCACTGCCTTCCTCAACACTGAAATGTGGAACACGTCGTGCAGACCGCTCAGCTCTGCAGATAGCGCAAGCCGATAAGCCGCATCACCAACACGCTCCACGATCTCGAACGGTCCTAAGTACCTCGGACTGAGCTTTTTCAAGCGTCGAATCCTTGATACCCCTTTGAACGGTTTGATCTTCAAGTAAACCCGGTCACCGACGGCGAACTCTAAGTTCCTATGCTTGGCGTTGAAATACTTTGCTTGCCTATCCTGGGCAACCAATAGCCTTTCGCGTATAGTCCGGATCGTCGACGTTGCTTCTTCAACATCCTTTCGCTTCAATAGCTTAGTATCGCCCGTTTCCGCCCAAGACAACGGCGTACGACACTTCTTACCATAGAGGGCCTCGAAAGGAGCCATCTTTATGCTGGCTTGGTAGCTATTATTGTAGGCGAATTCGATCATAAAGAGGTGATCCTCCCACCTCTTTCCAAAGTCTAGAGCGCACATTCGGAGCATATCCTCCATAGTCCTGTTGGTTCTCTCGGTCTGTCCATCCGTTTGCGGGTGGAAGGCCGTGCTGAACTTCAATTTTGTGCCCAACAGTTCATGGATAAGCCTCCAATCTTTCGATGTGAAACGCCCGTCACGATCACTGACGATGCTCCGAGGGACACCGTGCAGTCTCACGATACTATCCACATAGAGCTTTGCTAGCTTCTCTACGGAATCATCCTTCCGGTTCGGAATGAAGTGTGATACCTTTGTCAAACGGTCCACGATCACCCATATGGCGTCGTTTCCATGTTGCGATCTCGGCAATCCGTGCACGAAATCCATCGAAATATCATCAAACTTCCATTCCGGAATCGGCAAGGACTTCAGAAACCCACCGGGACGTTGACATTCCGCTTTCACCAACGCGCAAGTATGACACTTGGCCACGTAAAGGGCAATGTCCTTCTTCATGCCCGGCCACCAGAACAGTTTCTTCATATCCATAAACATTTTAGTGCTCCCCGGGTGGATCGAGTACTTGGTATGATGAGCCTCGTACATCAATTCCGCCCGTAGAGTACCAACGTTTGGGATGCATAATCTTTCCTGCTTCCACATAAGGTCGTCTTCGAAGGAGAAATCAGCGTTTAACCCTTCAACGGTTTCCGCTTTGTATCGTTTCAAGCTCTCGTCCAACTCCAATGCTTGTCGAACTCGGTCGGCAAGGTCGTAGTGAACTTCCGTCCAGTTCAAGCATGCTGAAGTAGACGTTCTCCTATCAATGCATATGATCTCCATATCTTCTAGCTCACGGATTAGACGCTCATCGTGCATCAAAATCCAATTTGCTCGTGCGGGAGCCCGACGACTCAACGCGTCTGCAACTACGTTTCCTTTACCAGGAGTATATTTGATATCGAAGGTGTAGTCCCCAAGGAACTCCATCCACCTCCTTTGGCGCATGTTCAACTCCCTTTGATCTAGTAAGTACTTGAGGCTCTTATGGTCGGTAAAGATATCGATCTTCACGCCATATAGATAGTGCCTCCAAAGCTTGAGGGCAAAAACCACGGCCGCTAGCTCCAAATCATGGACCGGGTAATTCCTCTCGTGAACCTTCAGTTGCCGGGAGCCGTAGGCAATTACCTTCCCGAACTGCACTAGGACACATCCCAAACCACTTCCTGAGGCGTCGCTATATATTTCGTAGCCTTCCATACCTTGTGGCGAGCATAGAATGGGCGCCGTGGTCAGACGGCTCTTTAGCTCTTCAAAAGCTCGTGCGCACTCGGGCGACCAAACGAACTTATTATCCTTTCTAGTCAGTTTTGTGAGAGGAAGTGCGATCCTCGAGAAGTTTTCCACAAAGCGCCTATAATAGCCGGCAAGTCCTAAGAAACTTCGGACTTCCGCTACGTTTTTCAACAAAGGCCACGCTTGGATCGCTTCTATCTTCGACGGATCAACTGCAATTCCTTCGCCACTAACAACATGACCAAGGAATGCCACTGACGGTAGCCAAAACTCGCACTTGGAGAACTTGGCATATAGCTGACTCCTCCTCAAGGTGCTCAGGACTGCGTGCAGATGCCCTACATGCTCCTCTTCCGACTGAGAGTATACCAAAATGTCGTCGATGAAGACGATCACAAATTGATCTAAATACTCACGGAATGTCCTATTCATCAAGTCCATGAATACCGACGGTGCGTTGGATAGACCGAACGGCATTACCGTGAACTCAAAGTGCCCAAAGCGGGTACTGAACGCTGTCTTTGGGATGTCGCATTCCCTTATTCGCAGTTGATAGTAGCCGGACCTTAGGTCTAGCTTGGAGTAAACCGTCGACCCCATCAGTTGGTCGAAAAGATCATCGATTCTAGGAATCGGATATCGGTTTTTCTCGGTCAACTTGTTTAGCTCTCTATAATCAATACATAGACGCAAGCTCCCATCCTTCTTTTTCACAAAGAGGACCGGTGCACTCCAAGGCGAAGAACTTGGACGTACGTAGCCTTGCTCTAGCAGCTCTTGCAATTGGACCTTCAACTCTGCCAATTCCTTTGGCGCTATTCTGTATGGTGAGCGGGCCACAGGTTTGGCACCTGGCACCAACTCGATACAGAAATCAATCTCCCGATGAGGCGGAGCCCCAGGGAGTTCGTTAGGAAACACGTCGGCGTATTCCGCTACAACTGGGACATCACACAACCTGGGCTTTGGCTCCGAAGCCTCCAACAAGGTGAAGAACAACTCGGCGCCTTTTCTCACCGCCTTAACCACCTGGAGAGCAGACATCAGCGTCTTGCTCGCTCCTCGCATACCGGCGAATGTGGTTTCATCGTCGGTGTTCGTTCCCAGAGTGATCTCCTTTGTATTGCAATCTATGCATGCTCGCTGCTCCGAGAGCCAGTCCATGCCGAAGATCACATCGAATTCAGCTAACGGTAGTAACGACGCTTCCAAGTCGAAATCTCGACTTCCGATCCGCACCTTCACACGGCTCTTCCTATCCGCACTCATTCGAGATCCATTGGGTAGCACTACTTCCAATCTATCCTCTACAAAGGTAGACGGCACTCCGATTCGCACCACGAAGTCCTCAGACAGAAAAGAGTGCGATGCACCCGTATCGAATAGAGCTCTCGCCGGATAGTTGAAAATTAGGACGAAACCTAATTGTACACAAATAACACATATAGTCGTACCACAGTAAGAATCATAACATAGCTGTAAAAGCTAACTTCTAATTCGTACCTGTGACGACATCGGGTTGTCGTATAGCTTCTTGTTGGCCAAGCGAATAGACTCTCGGCTGAGTCGGAATGTGCTGGGAGGCCGAAGACTCTGCCGCTTTGCCCTTTTCCGCAGCCCGAGCATAATCCACCGCTCGATTTGCCGCCTTTGGGGGACCACTTCGACACACCGCAGCTTTGTGTCCCACCTTCCCGCAGGTGAAACACGTAATAGGAGTCCGCGCGGTCGTGGCTCCCGAAACATTCGAAGAAGCTTGTTCCGCCTGCTTGAACTTCCGCTTGTTCCTTCTGAAGTCCGGCTTGGACTGAGAGGCCGGCGCATGAAACTCGGGTTTCTTTACAACACTCTTTGCTTGTACCCTCTTCATGTCCAACTCCAAAGATCTGGCGGTTTGCACCATCACTTGGAAGCCAAACGTCATAGGGCCTGCAAGGAGCAGCCTCAACTCGTCCCGAAGCCCTTCATAGAATTTATTCGTCTTCGTCTCCTCATCCTCCACCAATGCCCCCGCATAGCGACTCAGTCTGGTAAACTCATGTAAGTAATCGTCAACGGAGCGATCACCTTGAGTTAACCTCAGGAACTGGTTTTGTAACGCAATGCGTTGGGCAGAGGGGATAAACCGCTGGAGGAACGACTTTGAAAACTCAGCCATTGATATTTCAGTAATGTCTCTATCGCCGAATTTGTGCAGTTCCTGCTCTTCCCACCACAGCACAGCCTCTCCGTCAAGAAGGAAAGTGGCTAAGGTGACCATCATGGCTTCGTCCGTCGCCGTCGCCCTCAGAGTTCTTCTAACTCTTGACAACCAGTCTTCTGCCTCCGTTGGGGACTCAGATCCCGAGAAGGTAGGAGGATTAAAGCTCAAGAAGTGCTTTAATTGTTGGTCACGCGCTCGCCCCGCAACTACTTGCGCAACTTGACGCTCCACCCTCGGTGCTAACGCCGGTTCCACTGCAGCTACTGGCACAGGGGCATCAACCCTTGGTGCTACCGCAGGTTCCACTGCAGGTTCAACTACCGGGGCTGCATCAGTAGTAGGCGTAGCAGGCTGTGCAAGCCTTTGCGGTTGAGCATTGATCATCGCGAAGACTGCTTCTGCGACCATTCTGATCATCTCAGCCGAAGGAGTGGTCGCTGGCACCTCAGCCGACCCACTACTTTCAGCGGTGTTACGGGGTTGAGACCGCCCCGCAGCACTTCTAGTCACCTATAATCATGCAAGGCACAATTTAGTGACCCTAAACATATCAAACATCAATCATGGAACGCTCAGGTTCCGCAAACAAGTATGTTTTTTCATTCCTAAGTGGACATTCTTATTAGTTTTTGTCGTTTTAAGTGAATGCACAGCCCGTGCGCACCACCCCTTAAAAGGAATTCGTCCCGAATTCGCTAAACTACGGATCGACGCCTTAAGTCCGATACCAAATTGTAACACCCTGCCAGTACAAAAAGTATAACAGCAGGTCCGGCCGGGACCCCACGCCATACAAACCACACTAGCTAGGAGTTAAAAGGTGATAACCAGAAAAGTAACAACTAACGAGAGTACAAAACGTAAGCGGAAGCATTTATTTAAACCATTCAAATAGACATGTCCACTATCATTGGAATGAATCCAGAAATGAGAGTTACGGCCTTAGGGCCTTACATCAAATCAATGTACAAAACTCCAACAAAACATACATCGGCACGCAGGCCGGCAAAACATGAGAAAGCAGGAAAAAGGCTGGCCTTCGAGGGCCAACACAGCAAAGGGGCCAACGCCCGCTACTTCCCGCTAGGCTCACCTGCACCTGCATAAGAACATTCCACCAAGCGGTGGCAAACAAAGTAACGGTCAGCACAGCTGACCAAATTATAACGACCCCACCCCTTTCCCGGGGTGGCGGAGATTCTACCCTGCAAGTAAGCCATACTAGCACAAGTACTAAACTAAAGAAAGTGCAACTACACGAGGTGAGGTTTCAAGCACAATCAATCTTCTAGGTTGAGCATCAAAAAGAAGGGAACCTAGGTATGCACATGATGTTGGTTGGGTTCACCCGAAGGTTTCCCACAACCGCCTAAGCAAATCGCATGAGGCTAAACATAACATCAAATTCACAACACTCCACCCTAAGGGTCACAACCTTAGGTGGGAAACAAGAGCTTTTGGTCGGTCTAGGTATGACACCTTCCACGACCTCTCCCATGATCACACGGCCTTCATGAGGAAGGGACCTCTCGCCGATCTGCATGGAAACGGGTTCGGTTCAGCTTTGCCCGTGCTCTAATCGTCGCGATCTATCGCACGACGCGGGTACGGCTTCACCTCGGCCCGTAAGGGTTTAGCACTTTCAAGTGCTCCTCAAAAATATACGCTACGCACCTAACCCCTTCATAAGGATCTAGGCTTCGCGAATTCTCAACAAGGGAGGTACATACGCTCCGCATCAATAACGTGGTGAAGGTTTGCCTTCATCCAAAACTCAACGCATGGGGCTTTCGTAGGGATCTTCACAAGACGCCTACACTTAACCCCCGCAATACTATAGGTGAGTTCACGGAGTCATTCTCCGGCACGCATTCTAGGTCTAACCTAAATGCAACGTCGCAAATCAAGCATCACCGATTCGGGCTCACGGCCACGAATAGGCTTCACACAAAATGCCTAAATCCGCACGACTACCGGATTTTCTACATGCAATATGCCGGGGACGGACACAATCTACCCGGAGTCCCGAAGGACTTGAGGAAATCCTACACTTCACCCATTTGGTGAAAGAGATACCTCATGCAAGCAAAGAAAGAGGAATAAATGGACAAATACAAGTCCAAAGTTCGGGAGGAAGAATCGTTACCCTAGACGTGTTCCTCTTCGCCATGGATCCGAGATTCTACGCGGAGGGAAAGAACCGCACCGGGCTGCACTCTCCGGATCTGGAAACGGCTCGCGAAACGGAGCTCCGGAGCTCCGTCAATGGCGGGATCTTCCTTCTTCTTCCTTGCCTCCTTCTTCTTCCTCTAGCCTAGGAGAGAGAAACACCTCAAAATAATGAGGATTAATCTCCTCTCATAAGCCCTAATAGCCTCCAGCATCTAATCCTGGCCATCGGATCAGATCTCAAAAGATTTGGACGGCCCGATCTTCTTCTCCGCTCAAAATCGCGGAACAGAATAAACAGGGCGCACGATCACAGGCGCACGGTCAGTGGTCGTGCGCGACGAGGGCAATGGTCGTGCGCACTATCCGGGACAGAACTCTGAATTCTTGCGAATAAGCGCACGATCGCTGGCGCACGATCACTGGTCGTGCGCGAAGAGGGAAATGGTCGTGCGCACTGTCCGAGACAGAACTCGATTCTCTTCTGAATTAACGCACGATCGCTGGCACACGATCACTGGTCGTGCGCGAAGAGGGAAATGGTCGTGCGCACTGTCCGAGACAGAACTCGATTCTCTTCTGAATTAACGCACGATCGCTGGCACACGATCACTGGTCGTGCGCGATGAGGCCACTGATCGTGCGCTAAGAGCAGACAGGGAAAATTCTAGCCTGCTTCACGTGCCGCACTACCACTCCGCCTACTTCGCGGAACTACCAGAATTGGGGTGTTACAGTAAGATGGGAGCTCGAGACCCAGTAGGAACTCACGTACTCAAGATGATTGGGTATATAGAGAGCCTTGAAAGACTGGGGTTTCCTTTGAGCCAAGAGTTGGCCACTGATCTGATCCTGCAATCGTTGCCGGACAGTTGCGAGCAGTTTGTCTTAAATTACAATATGAATGAAATTGACAAGACACTGCCCGAGCTCCTTGGCATGTTAAGAAATGCCTAGATCAACATGAAGAAGACCAAGCCTGCTAGCCCCATACTGATGGTGCATAAAGGCAAGGGCAAGGTCAAGGGAACCAAGAAGACTAAGGTAGGACCTAAGTCACATCTTGATCCCAAGTTTTCAGCACTTAAAAAGAAAGGATTGGCTAAGTAAGGGAAGTGCCACCAATGTGGTAAGGCAGGGCACTGGAGGAGGAACTATCCTCAGTATCTAGAAGATCTGCAGAAGAAGAAGGGAAGTATGACTTCCACTTCAGGTATTTTCGTTATAGAAATAAACCTTTCTGCTCCTTCATCCTAGGTATTGGATACCGGATGTGGTTCTCACATTTGTATAAATGTGCAGGAACTGACAAGGAGAAGAATGCTGGGTAAAGGAGAGGTAGACCTGCGCATTGGAAATGGAGCAAGAGTTGCTGCCGTTGCCGTAGGATTGTATCGTCTTTCTTTGCCCACAGGGCTTGTAATAGAACTAGATAATTGTTATTATGTTCCCGCCATAACTAGAAACATTATTTCTATTTCATGTTTGGACATGATTGGTTTTTCTTTCGTAATTAAGAACAATTGTTGTTCTATTTATAAGAATGATGTTTGTTATGGCGTTGCCCAAATGTTTAATGGTTTATATGTTTTGAACTTAGACCATCCGATATAACATCGAAAATACTAAAAGACTAAAAACAAATGATTCGAATCCTACGTACCTTTGGCATTGTCGTTTAGGCCATATAAACGAGAAACGCATATCCAAGCTCCATAAAGATGGACTACTGGACTCATTTAATTATGAATCATTTGAGAGATGCGAGTCATGTTTGTTGGGCAAGATGACGAAAGCTCCTTTCACTAGTTGTAATGAGAGGGCTAATGATTTTTGGGTATAATACATAGTGATGGATGCAGACCCATGAGTTCTATGGCTAGAGGTGGGTTCTACTACTTCGTTACATTTACTGATGATTTTAGTAGATACGGATACGTGTTTCTTATGAAGAACAAATCCGAGACCTTTGAAAAGTTCAATGTGTTTAAAAATGAAGTGGAGAACCAACTGGGAAAAAGGATAAAAGCACTCCAATCTGATCGAGGTGGCGAATATCTGAGTCATGAGTTTCGTGATCATCTGAAAGAGTGTGGTATTGTATCACATCTCACTCCGCCCGGAACACCGCTGCATAATGGTGTTTTTGAGAGGAGGAATCGTACCTTGTTAGACATGGTGCGATCGATGATGAGTCATGCAGATTTGCCCGTTTCCTTTTGGGGTTTTGCTTTAGAGACTGCTACTTTCACACTAAATCGAGTTCCAACAAAAACGGTTCTAAAGACACCATATGAGATATGGACTAGGAAGCGTCCTAGTATGTCGTTCATCAAGATTTGGGGCTGTGAGGCATACGTGCGACGTCAAATGCCTGACAAGCTGGAACCCAAATCAGATAAATGTTATCTCATGGGGTATCCTAAGGAAACCAAAGGATACTACTTCTACTTACCGTCTGAGTGCAAAGTGTTTGTCGCAAGGACTGGTGTCTTTTTGTAGAAAGAGTTCTTATCCAGAAAGACTGCAAAGGTAGAACTTGAAGAAGTTCAAGAGCCACAAACAATGAACGAACCAGAATTGGAACCTGAGCGAGGACTACAAGAAGTTGTAGCTGGAGAGCCTGCTCAAGAAACACAAGTCCTACATAGATCTGGTAGACCAAGATTTGAGCCTGAGATATATGGATTTCTCGTGTCTCAAATAAGTAGTGTGTTGCTTATGGATCATGATGATGAGCCTGCAGCCTACCAAGAGGCTATGAATGGACCCGACTCCGAGAAGTGGCTTGAGGCCATGAAATCTGAAATGGACTCCATGTATGCAAACCAAATTTGGACATTGGTGGAACCACCTGAAGGGGTATGACCCAAAGGGTGCAAGTGGGTCTTCAAGAAGAAGACCGACATGGATGGGAATGTACAGGCATTCAAAGGCCGGCTGGTGGCTAAAGCTTTCAGGCAAATTCATGGTGTTTACTATGATGAGACCTTTTCCCCTGTGGCCATGGTCAAGTCCATCAGAATTCTACTTGCTATTGCTGCGTATTATGATGACGAGATCTGGCAAATGGATGTCAAAACGGCTTTCCTTAATGGAAACCTCCTTGAGGAAGTGTATATGACACAACCCGAGGGTTTTGTATCTCCAGATGAAGCCACTAAAATATGCAAGTTGAATCGATCCATTTATGGATTGAAACAAGCTTCTCGAAGTTGGAATCTGCATTTTGATGAGGAGATCAAAGAGTTTGGTTTCATCAAGAACGAAGATGAGCCTTGTGTTTACAAGAAGATTAGTGGGAGCATTGTGGTCTTCCTGATATTGTATGTAGATGACATACTGTTGATCGGGAATGACATTCCGACCCTGCAAGTTGTTAAGAACAACCTAGGGAAGTGCTTTTCTATGAAAGACTTGGGCGAAGCGACTTATATACTTGGTATTAAGATCTATAGAGATAGATCGAAGAAGTTGCTGGGTTTGACCCAAAGTACATACATTGACAAGGTGTTGAAACTGTTTAACATGCTTGAGTCCAAGAAAGGATTCTTACCCATGTCACATGGTGTAAGTCTCTCTAAGGACCAGTGTCCAAAATCTTTGGAAGATAAGGACCGCATGAAGTTGATTCCATATGCTTCGGCAATTGGATCAATCATGTATGCAATGTTATGTACTCGACCCGATGTCTCATATGCTTTAAGCATGACTAGCAGGTATCAGTCTGATCCGGGTGATGGTCACTAGATCGCAGTCAAGAATATCCTAAAGTACTTGAGAAGGACTAAGGATATATTCTTGGTGTTTGGTGGAGAGGAAGAGCTCGTTGTAAAGGGTTACACGGATGCAAGCTTCCAGACTGACAGAGATGACTCAAAGTCACAGTCAGGTTTTGTGTTTTGCCTTAATGGAGGAGCTGTAAGCTGGAAGAGTTCCAAGCAAGAGACAGTTGCTGATTCTACGACTGAGGCCGAGTATATCGCTGCAGCGAATGCGGCGAAGGAGGCTGTGTGGATTAGGAAATTCATCAGCGAGCTTGATGTAGTTCCTAGCATTGTTGATCCCATAGTTCTCTACTATGACAACAACGGTGCAATTGCACAAGCTAAGGAACCTAGATCTCATCAGCGCTCCAAGCACATACTTCGGCGCATCCATCTTATTCGAGAGATTCTATCGACGAGATGTGAGCATATGCAGAGTACCGACTAAAGAAAATATAGCGGATCCACTGACAAAGCCTCTTGCGCAAAAGAAGCATGATGGTCATGTTAGATCAATGGGTATTAGATACCTGAATGATTATCTTTAGTGGGAGCCTTGTGGATTGCATATTTGTTGGTTGTTTGTTCATTGGATGAATTGTAAAATGTACTATGTATTTCATTTTATATTTATGGCAAGTTATTTAATTATGTCATTTATATCTGTCTGATAAGATTAATTAGCATAATAAATGCCCTTAGCGTTTTTGCTTCTATAGGAATTCAAGTACGTGACTTGAATGTGAGAGCATGTGTTTATAAGAAGCTTCATTTTTAAATGGTCCCTGTTCGAGGTATCATCCTAGAAATTTAGGGCGAGGATGAGACCATAAGACTAGCATGTGCGTTGACTGATGACCGGTTCTCACAGGTCATGATATTGTTATATCAAGTCATCACATGGGTACTTGTTAAGAACAAGTTGTACCGGATAGACCCCCCGTGAGACTACTTTGTGGATTGTTATATGAACGTGTCACAAGTAGGTCTCAAGTGACAATGGTGTTTGTGGTCCTTTGACCTGAAGTCATAGCATTCATCAGGTGAGGAAGAGCGTACTTTGATGCCATCTAAAGTCTTCTCTTGAGAAAGGTTGATGATAAGGGTGGTTGTTGGGTATGTTACGAATCATTTGGATATTTGTGTGTGAGCAGAAATGGGATTTGTCCTCCTGTATGACAGGAGTTACATCCATGGTCCCCTTGATGGAATGAGACTGAGAAATGCATGGCCATGCTTGGTAGAGTCAATATGTGATATTGAGCTCACCAATTTTCAGACAGTCTATTCTGGATCAAGAAACTGGGATTGAACAATTATGAGGGTGACACGGTCCATGCCTCTAGTTCTATCCGGATGTAAAGGACAAAGGGACATGACAACACTGATACATTGGTCATGATAGGCTTATATGAGTTATGAACTCTTATTGCTTGGGTAGCAATGATGTATTGCTAGATGCCGCTCATTATTTGTGAGACTTTTGTTGATACTTTGTGATCAAGTGGGAGACTATTGGAGTTTCTGAGATGATCTCAAAGCAATCAACAGTTAGTCTTGCTGCCAATGCAATATGAGCCTATAGGGTCGCACATAAAAGCGTTTGGAGAAGTTGGAGAAAGGATTGTGTTGGCCTTACTCATATTGGATATGATTGGAGGACAAATCCTGTGACTGCTTGGCACTAACTTGAGAATGTCTCAACAGGAAATCGTTTAAATGGTTTAAACGAATGGATTTATGCTAGACAAATTCGGGTAAAGGGTTTAACTGAACTGTGTCAAATTCGGCTAAAGGGTTTAACCGAATTATGTTGATTCGACTAATGGAATTCGGCTATATCGATTCGGCTAATGTGATTAACCAAATTCGACTAAAGGGTTTAGCCGAAATATATCAGTTCGACGAAATGGTTTCGACGAAATGATATAACCGAATTTATATAGTCGAATCGGCTATAGCATATAGACGAATTTGTCGAAATGGTTTCGCCGAATTTGGTTATAGTGATTAGTCAAAATCGGTTAATTTGATTAGTCGAATTCGGCGAATGTAAATCTGGACATATATTCTGATTTTCCCTCTGGTCTGCGGATAGCCTTTCCTATACCTTGCGTATATAAAGGCATGCGATTAGGTCTTCGAGACACATGGTTTTAAACTTAGTCTTTTTCGCGATTTAGAAGAACTACCGACCGGAAGTGTTCCGCGCGAGGGCACGTTTTTCCCATCCTCCGATCGTGTTCCGTGTCCGCCGGTCGCCGCCTCCCCTGGATCGGATCTAGCAGTCCATGGGGACGTTGAGAGCATCCTTCTCCGACCTAGTTCTTGTGCGACCAGAAGCTAGGGTTCTCCATCATTCGTGTTGATCGCTGCAGAGGAGCCGGTACATTTCGGTTCTTAGAACTCAGATTGCGGATTTCTCTTTGGAGCACCTTGGTTGAGTGTTGACTCAATCCCGCAAAGGTACTTTGTATTTCGATTTGCTTATTCTCTTGAATCATGAAAACCGCAAGATCCGTTAGCTTCTTTTGGGTTGTTCTTGTTATTTCTGCTGCGCATTTGTGATATGTAATCCCGTTCGAGGGGTATAGAAGACCCAACACTCATATGATAAGAGTTTACCATATAGCTGCTGAGGCTCCATTTTTACCAGATTGCCAACTTCTTTGATGGCACACAGCTTCATATCCCATTCTTTGTTTAGAGATCTCAAGAACTTATCCATTAGCTCATAATTTGTATACTCTCTTTCATAAGTTCTTAGCCCATTAACAATTCTGAAGAACTTTTCATAGCATGTGGCTAGGTTGTCCTTCTTACCTTGCCTGAATGATTTAAACCCCTAATTTAGAAGGGATTTTCTGTAATCCCTAACTTCTTCTATTCCCTCCATGTATACAACTAAGGACTCACACATTTCCTTTGCTGTTTTGCAATGGATCAGATTTTGAAATGTAGAGTAATCTATACTTTGCTCTCTTGTCCATAGTGACCAAGGCAACTTCATCCTTGGTGAACTGAGACAAGGTCTTAGGAACAGGGGCTATTGTAGGATCCATGGGAATGGTCATGGGAACATAGGGTCCCTCTTCTACATCCAAATTCACACTAGGATCTGATGCTTCCATGTACAAACTAATCCTTTGCTTCCATATGGGAAAATTCTATTTGGTGCAGATAGGCAGCTTCACTGAACTCATCTCCTTATGATATTCACCAACCATTTGATTTATCACCACCCACTAAATTTGTAGATCTTGTTCTAAGCTGTTTCCTTTGAACTCAACCTAGCTCTGATACCAATTGAAAGATTAGGGTTGATCTATAATACACCTAGAGGGGGGTGATTAGCTGTTTTTGATGTTATTTACTACTTTAAAATCTAGCTAGCACAGCACATAAACAATACAGAAAAACACACCAGATTTATAGTGATTCCCTACAAGACAATGTGTCTAGAGGTAGTCCAATGTCCCTCCTACCTATCTAGCAATGAGCAAGACAATTCAACTTCTCCCACTTCTCAGATCTTTTCTCAATAAGCAGATTTAACAACTTGGGCTCACAAAGAACCCTACCAACAACTCAGATCTGTTACATGATCCTACAAAGCTCAGGCTCACAAAGAACCCTACAGAACTCAGGCTCACACAGAACCCTACCAACTCAGATCTGTTACAAGATCCTACAAGCTCAGGCTCACAAAGAACCCAATAGAACTCAGGCTCACACAGAACCCTACCAACTCAGATCTGTTACAAGATCCTACAAACTCGGGCTCACAAAGAACCCTACTGGATAATACATATGAGTTTGATGTTGTAGAAGAGAAGGCTTCAATATAACAGCTTTGATTGAGCAGACTTCTTCATCTTCTTGCAGATGAAAGCCCAGAGATCTTTTGAATCACTGAACCTTTCTATTGACTCTTTTTATTAGATGATAATTTCACTTCTTATACAGGAAGAAGATTCTTTCTTGTCTTCTCAGCAAAGTGATGAAGATTTTTTGCTTCAGCTCTTCTTTTCCTCTTTTCTTTTCTTGAACAGAATCAGTATGAAAGTGGAGGTTAGATCTTAAATTAAGTCTAGAGGGGGGGGGGGGGGGGGGGGGGGTGAATAGAGTTTAAACCTTTTTCCCTTAGTTTTATTTGCGGAATTAAAAATAGTGTTATATATATGTGTAAGCAGAGCGATTATTAAAAACAGAATAAATAAAATCACACAACACAGAGAAATAAACAATCACAGAGGACACAAGGAGCTATAGTAGTTCCCTAATAAATCTGGGTACGTCTACTCTTCTACCACCCTTGGTAGGTGATACGTTTTTTAATTGGTTTGTTTCTCTCTTTTCTTTGTTAGAAAGAGAGAAAGAAAAGGAAAAGCTCTTTCTTCCTTTTCGATTCAACCTTGGGCGGACGTTTTCGAAGAGCCCCGCGAGTAATCCTACTTCGAGGAATTATCCGTTATCCTATCGAAGGATAGAAGTAACGGACTCTTTCTCTTTCGAAATATCGAGGATTCCTCCTCGGCCGCGTCCTTTGAAGGCAGAATGAAAAGAAAAATAAAGCTACTTTACTTTTAAAATTTAAATTGAAAGCTTTTTGAAAATATTGTTGCAACAATTTTTTAAGTAGTTGCAACAATTCTTTAAGAGCGTTTTAAAACTTCTTTTACCTTGAGCTAGTTGCAACAACCAAAGAGGCGTTGCAACAATTTTTTAGTGTTTTTAAAAGAGTTTTAAAGAGTGCTTTAGAGAGAAAGCTTTTGGGTTTATGTAATTATCCGGACTAAAATCAATAAAGGCAAGTGGACCTTATCGATAGTAGTATAGGATATTTCTTTTGAAATATCAAGGTCGTATTTTTCCAAGGTCGTATCGATTATTTCTACTTGTTAGGAACGCGCTATTATCTTATCGAGAAGAGTTTGAAGATTTTTATGATTTTATAGAAAAGTTAGTGACGAAAACGATAACTATCGCGGGCTTGGTGTGCGTTTAGCAAAAACCAAGAAAAGCGATGAAAAGAAAAAGAACGAAAACGTTAATTTGAAAAGTAGTTTTGCTTAGAAATTTTTAGGGTTTTATGAAACTATAATGATAACTACGGGGATAATTAGCGATTGAGCGGGGCGCGTGATTAAGCAAAAAGCAAATATATAAAAGATAAAAGACGCACTAATTGAAAACTCACGCACTCGACGGAATTAAAATTAAAGCGGTAAATTGCAGAAATTGAAGAAATGCGATCCCTACCCAAATAGGTAGAGGGGAAATAAATGCGTGAGCAAGTCCTATCCAAACGGATAGGCGGGAAATAAATGCGTGACAGAAATGGAAACTATTCGGTTACAAAAAAGGCGCAAAATTTATTCACCTACACACACGCACTCTACTTGAAATTGAAATCTAAGTTAAAAGAAAATAAAATCTATGCTCATAAACACACACACTCTTCTTTAATGAAATCTAATTAAGAATAAAACAAAACTAATCTCATACACTCACACACACAACAATAATGAAAACTAAGTTAAAAGAAAAGAAAAGCTATACTCATACACTCACCCACACTAACAACAAAACAAAACTAAAATAAATACAAATTACTCTCATACACACACACACACTTACAAAAAGAGACAAAGAAAGTGAAAACAACAAAATAAAACAAAACAAAACAATTTAATTAACCACCTACACTCACACACACTAATAACAAAACATCTAAAAATTATAACAAAACTAAAAACAAGATAATTACTCTCATACACTCACACACACAAATTAAAAAGATGAAAACTAATTAAAATTACTAAATTACTAAATTACAAAAAACTAAAAATAAAAAGAAAAAGAAAAAGAGAACACACACACACTTCCAACAAAACAAAGAGAGAGAGAGTGACAAAACAAGCCAACAATTTCATTTCCATAATAAAAAGATTACAAAAAACAAGAGAGAAAAAGAGCACAAAATTACAAAAACATAAAAACTAGTTGGATCAAAACCTTAAGAATAAGCTCTCAAAATTTTGAACCCACACTACAACAGCCCACCCCCTCTATTTATAGAGGAATTGGGGTGTGCAATTAGTAAAAAAGGGGGCAGCTGGCTGCACATTGAGAGGAGCAAAATTGGAATTGAGTTGAGGGGGGTGCGGTTAGCATGGCTGGAGGCATGCTGGCAGGTTGACCTGGAGGGGCGCGGGCAGCAGGGCAGGGGCGCGGGCAGGGGCGGTTTTAATCCGGCAAAAAGGGTGCGCTCGCCCGGATTCGAACCCAGGGCGGTTGCGGGGTCAACCTAGTCCGGAACCAATGAGCCAAGTGGCTCAATCTACAAAGAGCAGGGGTATATTATATATATATTGGTCAGCACAGATATTTTTATTTTAAATTTAATTTACATAGTTATTTATATATTTATATTATATATTATGTTATTCTTTATTATATATATATATATGTTATTATTATATATTATATACTATTATTATTTTACTATTATTATTTATATATATACACATATAAATATATAATACACATATATTTATACACATACATATATTATACATATATATTTATACGATATTATTATTATTAAGTTAATAGCTTATACTACTATATTATTATATACATATACATATTACTATTATTCTATCATGCATATTATTCTTACATCATTTATATATTATTATTATTTTTCATTCATATTTACATATAAATATATGCTTATTTATTATACTTATTATACTTATTATTTACATACATATAACTATATTATTTATATTATATATATATTATATATATATTTATTATATATTTCTTATACAATAATATATCAAAATTTTATTCTTTTATATATATAATTACTTATTTTTACAAAAGAAAAAAAGAAGTGATAATTTCAATGAATTAAATTCAATATGTACAAAAATACCCAAAATTAAGCTAGAAATGATACTAAAAATATGCGTAATTTGTTATTCATCAGTAGGAATCCACTAGGATTTTTGATCAGGTGCCCTCACACCAAGGGATTTTTGATAAGGTGTCCACACACCAATGTGAGTTTGATCAGGTGCCCAAATCACCGATAAGCTTTTGATAAGCTGCTTAAAAACCACACAAGGATTTTTTGATAAGGTGTCTTGCCTCCAGTGGGTTACACTTTTGAAGGGAGTATTAACCCTGTACAGAATGGGATAAAGAGGGGTTTATATGTTCTTCTCTGTCAAGATGTATAGAGAATACTCTAGTGGATTTGATGTTGAAGAATGGCTCCTCTGTCTGATTGAAGATGTTTGACAGTTGAATGGCTGGAGCTTTCTCTTTGAAGAAATAATCTTCCTGTAGCTGATAAATCAGAGAAACAAGAATGCTTCTAAGATTGTTTGTTGCTCTTTGAAGATTTGCCTTTGCAACAGAGATCTGTGAAAGTGATGTTGATGAAGGTGATTTTGTTAGAGCTTTTCCTTGAAAGAATTGATCTTCCCGTAGCAGATAAATCTGAAAGGCAAGAGTGCTTCTCAGGTTGTTGTTTCTCTTTTGAAGATCTGGACTTGCAACTAATAATTCTTTCTTTTCTGATTCTTTGTTTACAGCAAATGACTTAGAGGAGGTGTTGAAGATGTTCTCAGAAAATATGTGCTGCTGGAGGAGGAAGAAGATGAAGATCTGATTAGCTGTTATCCTTCTTGTTCTTCCTGTCTCCTTTTTTTTTCTCTCTGTATTCTGTACAGCAATTTGAAAAATATGTTCTGTATATGTGTTCTGTATTATTGTTGTCGTGAAAGCTGTATCATTATTCTGTAATATCTTCTTTCCTTTTCTTTTTCAAATCTCTGACTAACATTAAATGCTGATTCCTTAAATTAAGGAATATAACACACTGAGAGTTATTTTGAAAACATAAAACAGCTGCACCATTTAATTCTTTCCTTTTCCATAAATATGTCCTTTTTCGAGGAAATGGCAACGGCTATAACTTAAATAATAAAGAAAATATATTTTCCTTACTTGATCTGATGGAAAGAGCCGTTACTGTCGTCGATCTGAAATCAGAGAATGAATTAAGTATAATCCTTCTGAAATTTCTGATCTTAAATAAGAACTCTTTGATCTAAACAAACTTCGTCGAACGCAGATTCGTCGACCTCAAGATTTTCGTCGAGCACAACATTTACTTCGTCGATCTCAAAGGAATCTTGCTGGAATAATTAATTTTGTTGATCTGTGAGAACTTTCATCGATCTGAATGTATTCGTCGATCGCAGACTTGAGTTCGTCGAACAGAAGTATTCGTCGACCGCTGAGCCTGGATAAATTCATCGACCGCGGAGCTTGAGAAAAAGCATCGAGCGCTGAGCCGGGTTTTGTTCGTCGACCGCTGAACCAATCTATTCGTCGACCTCTGAACCATTGAGACGGGATCGTTGACCACTGAGACGGGATCATCGACCGCTGAGACGAGCTTGAAGCACGCCGTTCGTCGAACGCAGAATGTATTTAGTCGAGCGCTGCACTTAGACAAATTCTTCGACCGCTGAGAGCTGAGCATTTCGTCGAATGCAGATAGCCATTCGTCGAACGCAGAATATAAGCCTTTTCGTCAAGCGCAGAGAGCTTGCCATTCTTCGAACGCAGAGAGCTTGTCGTTCATCGAACGCAGAGAACTTGCCGTTCGTCGAACGCAGCTAGCCATTCGTCGAACTTAGTATGGAGTTCGTCGAACACAGAATCTGAATGAATTCTTTATTTCTAACATCTAAAACTCTTGACCCATAATCTATACATTGGGGTCAACTTTGATCCTAGTCAAGATATAGTGATCCTAGCCCAAATCAGAAATAGGGTTGTTCCAACAATCTCCCCCTATTTATGTTAGGACACTATTTGACAATAATTGAAAATAAACAAATACTAAAATAGCAAAAACAATAGAGCATGAATATATCTGATATATTTTGAATATAATATCAGATATAAAATGAATAGTACTCTGAGTTTTTAGAATTACATTTTAATGAAAATAAAACTGATAGAAATACAATCAGCACCTTTGATTTCTCTGAATTCTGCTTTCTGAAATCTGAAAATTGATATTGTCTGATCTGTATTATTCTGAATTCTGATCTGAATATTTAACTGATTTTTGAATTTCTGATAGGCTGAGCTGTAGCAATATCTGATACTGAATTTGCTATAATAGAATTCTTCTCCTGAACTTCTGAATTTTTCTATAATACTGTAGATCTGCATCTTAACTTCTGAATTTTTCTGAAACATAAATTTGCAATCAGCAAACTGCTGTAAGCTTTATCAAGCTTCTTCATACAGCTACTCCCGCTGAAAGTGTGTCCCCCTGAGATCTGGAGGTTCTTCAGCTTTCTCCCTTGCTTAGTTCATAGAACAACTCCCCCTGAGCAAAATAGTGCATCAAATGGAGCTTGTTCTTACAAACTTCTCCCCCTGCCTAGTTTCAGGAAAGGCCTGAAGCTAGGGCCCTTGAAGAAGGGACATTTGATGGAGGTAGGGAGGGATGCAAGATTTATATTGATGTTGTTCCTGCACAATAAAGTAGATATCAAGTGCAAAGGGGAACTAGAAAGAGAAACAATTCTGTAGGCATTTATATAATAAAAAAACACTTAGTTTGATATGATAAGGAATGAGGGGTAAATAAAAAACTTAATTTTTCTCATATTGAATCTCCATCTATCATTCCCAACTGATTTATAAAGAAAATATGTTTCTTTTCATCCAAGGGCTTGGTGAAAATGTTAGCTCTTTGCAAATTAGTAGAGATGAATTGTAGGCAAATTTTATTTTTATCCACATTATCCCTAAAGAAGTGGTGCCTAATCTCTATGTGTTTAGTCCTACTATGGAGAACTGGATTTTGTGCTATAGATATTGCACTAGTATTGTCACAAGATATAATTGAATTACTTAAGTTGACACCAAAGTCTAGGAGCTGATTTTGTATCCACAATATCTGTGAGAAGCAACTGCCTGCAGCTATATATCCAGCTTTAACTGTTGATGTAGACACAAATGTTTGTTTCTTACAAAACCAAGACACAAGCTTATCACCAAGAAATTGGCAAGTTCCTATTGTGCTTTTCCTGTCTACTCTGCATCCAGCATAATCTGAATCTGAGAATCCAGTTAATTCAAATTCAGATGCTGTTGGATACCGAAGTCCTAGATTAGGGCAACCCTTTATATATCTCAAAATCCTTTTTAGTAAAATTAGATGAGATTATTTGGGGTTAACTTGGAACCTAGCACAAATATAAGTAGAAAACATTGTATCTGGCCTACTTGCTATTAAATAAAGTAATGAGCCAACCATTGCTCTATATACCTTCTGATCAACAGGTTTCCCTGATTCATCAGTATTAACAACAACATTAGAGGGCATGGGTGTTTTCATGGTGGAAGAATCAGACATACCAAATCTTTTCATTAATTCCTTAGCATACTTAGATTGGGATATGAAGATTCCATTTGGTGTTTGCTTCACTTGAAGACCAAGGAAGTATGATTACTCACCCATAGTACTCATTTCAAATTTAGATTGCATCAGATTAGAAAATCTTTTGCACAAATTTGAATCAGTAGAGCCAAAGATAATATCATCTACATATATTTGAACTAGTAAAGTTTGATTTTTATGTATCCTAAAAAATAAAGTTTTATCTACTATGCCTCTACAGAATTTATTCTCTAAAGGAAAACTAGCTAAAGTCTCATACCATGCTCTGGGAGCTTGTTTAAGACCATAGAGAGCTTTCTTAAGCTTAAATACATAAGAGGAATGAGTTGGAGAGATGAAACCTGGTGGTTGTTCCACATAGACTTCTTCTTTGATTTCTCCATTCAAAAATGCACTCTTTACATCCATTTGATAAACCTTGAATTTCTTGTATGCAGCAAATGCAAGGAAAATTCTGATTGCTTCAAACCTTGCAACTGGTGCAAAAGTTTGATCATAATCTATTCCTTCTTCTTGTGAGTATCCTTGAGCTACTAGTCTAGCTTTGTTTCTCACAATGTTGCCATCAGCATCTAGCTTATTCCTGTAGACCCACTTAGTTCCAATAACTGGATAATTCTTTGGTCTAGGAACCAATTCCCAAACTTTGTTTGTCTCAAACTGATTGAGCTCCTCTTGCATAGCAATGATCCAGTTGGGATCTTGTTCTGCATCTTATAGGGATTGAGGTTCAATCTGAGAGAGAAAATAAGTATGCATCATATTCTGATTTACTTGATTTCTTGTTTGCACACCTGCTGAAATATCACCAATAATTTAAGTTATTGGTTGATCTCTAACTGTGGTGTGATCAACAGTTGGAGTGGGTTCATCAATGATTTCCACTTGGGGAATTTGTTCAGCTGCTATATCCTGTGGAGGATGATTTGCTGTTATCTGATTTGAATTGTCAGCAAAATCTGGGTGATTTTCTTCTTCACTTTCTTCAGCATTCTACTGTACAGGATTTAGAAATCCTTCTTTATGCAGAGCTAATCGATCTAGCTGCTCACATCGTGTAGGTACCTGCAGATTTTCTATGGTAGAAGAATTCTTCTCCTTGTAAAACATATTAGTTTCATCAAAGGAAACATGCATAAATTCTTCTATTTTAAGAGAAGGTTTATTATAAATCCTATAAGCTTTGCTGATTAGTGAATAACCTAAGAAAATTCCTTCATCAGATTTTGGTTCAAATTTTCTAAGATATTTCTTATCATTATTGTGAACAAAACATTTACAACCAAATGTTCTAAAATAGCTAACTTTAGTTTTCTTCCCTTTAAGTAACACACAAGGAGTCTTACCCTTATGTTTGTGTATCAAACTTCTATTCAGCACATAGTTTGCTGTGCTAACAGCCTCTGCCCAAAAAGATAGGGGCAAATTAGCATCTACAAGCAATGTTCTTGCTGATTCAATTAGAGTTCTATTTTTCCTTTCAACTACCCCATTTTGTTGAGGAGTTCTAGGAGCTGAGAAGCAATGCCTGATACCTTCCTTCTCACATAATTCTTGCATAAGAAGAGACTCAAACTCAGTGCCATGATCACTTCTGATCAATGCAATATGAGTAGAGTACTCAATCTTTATGCTCTTAAGAAAGTCTGTAAGAACTTTAAAGTTATCTGACTTTTCTCTCAAAAAGAACACCCAAGTGAATCTAGAGAAGTCATCTACAATAACTAGAGTGTAAGACTTCCCCCCTAAACTCTTTGTTTCTATAGGTCCAAAAAGGTCCAGATGTAGCAAATATATGATTCTAGGTGAATCACTTTTAGATAATGATTTAAAACTATTTTTAGTTTGCTTGCCTAGATGACATGCCCTACAAAGACATTCTTTCTTGTATGAATCTAAGGGTAAACCTCTAACAAGATTGTCCTTAGATAATTTAGCAATGGTCCTAAGGTTTACATGTCCTAATCTCTTATGCCATAGTTCACTAGGTTTGCTTAATTTATTAAATAAACAAATTTCTGATGTAGATGAATTGAAATTTACTAAATATATATTACCTTGCCTAATACCTGACAAAACAATAACATTATCAGAAGATTTAATAAGGCATTTCAATTTATTAAAGGTTACCTGATATCCTTCATCACATAATTGATTTATGCTGATTAGGTTGTGCTTTAGTCCTTTGACAAGAGCTACCTCTTTGAAGGTGACTTCTCCCACCTTGACTTTTCCATAGCCTTTGGTCTGTCCACAGTTGGAGTCTCCAAATATAACTTTTGCTCCAAGCTTTGCCTTGTAGTTGTTCAGGTTGGCCTTGTTTCCTGTCATATGTTTTGAACAACCACTGTCCAAATACCATTTTTCATTTATTCTTGGACAGCTGTATACCTGCAAAAACAAGAAAACAATATATTTGTTCCTGACCCAGATTACCTTGGGTCTTTTTGTATTTCCACAAAAATCTAAAATAAAAGACATTTCAGGTTGGTCCTTATAACCTTGTGGATGATATCTCCTTGGAGGTATTATCCACTCAGTGAAAGGATTCCTAGAATGTGAAGAATGAGAATTGTTCAGATTTGCTGTATAGTTTCTGTTCGACGAACTGGGCTGAGTTCGTCGAGCGCCGTTTGACGAATGACTGATATTTCGTTGAGCGCCGTTCATATAATTACTATATAGAAAATCTGTCTTCAGAGTTCCTCGAGCTCCGTTCGACGAAGTGGATATATTTCGTCGAGCTCCGTTCGACGAATTCTGCTGAATTCTGCTATTTTCGACATTCTTACTTAAAATGTTCTTATTTACTCCTACAACCTCTTTGCTCTTAGCAGAGATGAATTTTATAGGTGTAGAGAGTATGTTCTTCTTCATCAGATGTGGCTCACTTAATGAAGCACCCAAGCCTAGTTTGCTATTAAGACTAGCATTTACTGTGCTTGTAATGTCCATCAGTTTGATGCTTCTCCCATTGAGGGATTCTTCAAACTTTGTGGCTTCAGACAACTTGCTCTCAATGAGAACAATATATTCCCTGGAGGCAGCCAAATCTTTCTTAAGATTTACATTTTCTTCACTTATATTATCCATTTCAGCTAGCTTAAGTCTGAGTGAGATTATTTCTTTCCCATATTTAATTAAGTCTGAGCAAAGGACTTTGAATTCAGCTTTGAATTCAACTGAAGTAAAATCAAAGGTAGATATTACCTGATCTGCATCAGTTTCTGCTTCTGATTCTGATCCTTCTTCATCAGAATTGTTGGCTGAGGCATTGATTGCCATCATGTAGAAGTTCTTCTCTTCTTCATTGTCTTCATCATCACTGGATGAAGAAGCATTTCCTGACTCACTGTCTGAGTCATAAATGGCCATCAGACATTGGTCATTTTCTTTTGTTTCTTCTTCATCATCTGATGAGCTGGATGATGATTCTGATTCGGTTTCACTCCAAGATTCTGCTACAAATCCTCTTCCCTTCTTCTTGTGTTTGTGGGAGGAAGACTTGCTGGAGTTTCTTTTCTCTTCTTTGTCCTTTTTCTTTTCTTTCTTCTGGTTTTCTGGACAGTCTGGTGCAATGTGTCTTAGTTTCCTGCAACCAAAACATATAATTTCTTTAGAATTGTTTTTGTTATACCTTGGCTTTTCATAGCTTCTGGATGACTTTTTCCTGAAATCTTTTCTTGCCATCTTGTAGAATCTTTTGGCAAACAGACTCATCAACTCCTCATTGTCAGGAGTCTTTCCTTCTTCTTCTGTAGCTTTGAAAGCAATGTTCCTGTCCTTCTTTGTTGAAAAGGAGGTGCTCACTTGTTAAGCTTCCCTTGTCTTGATGAGTTGTTCATAGGATTTGAGCTTTCCTAGCAGTGTCTCAGTAGTTATCTCATTAAGGCTTCTGGCTTCCTTGATAGGCCAGATCCTAGAATCCCAAGTGCTGGGGAAGCATATTAGGATTTTGTCATTGATCTCAGTTAATGAGATTTCCTTGTCTAGTGTTCTGAGTTCACTTATGATTACACTTAATCTAGTGTACATATCAGCAACTGATTCTTCTTCACCCTTCTTAAAGTTCTCATATAGAGAGATCAAGTGAGATCTTCTGTCCTTTCTTTCATCAGCAGAGACTGCAACCATATTGTTGAGAGAGGTCCATATCTCTCTAGCTGAGGTGCAATCCACCACTTTCTGAAAGATGTCATCAGACATTGTTTGAGCCAGAATATTCATGGCTTTTGCATCAGCACTTCTTTGCTTTTTCTGTGCTTCAGCCTATTCAGGAGGTGGGACAGCAGTGTTGTTTGTTGCTGTATCAGTACTTGTTGATGCTGGAGGCCCTATCAAAATCACATTAAAAATTTCTTCATCAATTGAGTTCATATATAACCTAATCCTTGCTTTCCACGGTGCAAACTTACTGAGATTGCACATAGGAGGTCTTGTGCTTGAATACTCTTTGTTTTGTGCCATGAGTTTTTAAACAAAAATAAATGAAATAAAAACTCTAAAATAATTTAAGATCTAATTGATCTTTGTGATCCAGGTGTTAGCCTGTAAATAAGATCAACAGCCCTCTGATACAAATTGAAAGTGGAGGTTAGATCTAAAATTAACTCTAGAGGGGGGGGGGGTGAATAGAGTTTAAAACTTTATCCCTTAGTTTTATTTGCGGAATTAAAAATAATGTTATATATATGTGTAAGCAGAGTGATTAATAAAAACAGAATAAATAAAATCACACAGCACAGAACAGAGAAATAAACAATCACAGAGGACACAAGGAGCTATAGTAGTTCACCAATAAATCTGTGTACGTCTACTCTTCTACCACCCGTGGTAGGAATCCACTAGAATTTTTGATCAGGTTCCCTCACACCAAGGGATTTTTGATAAGGTGTCCACACACCAATGGGAGTTTGATCAAGTGCCCAAATCACCGATAAGCTTTTGATAAGGTGATTAAAAACCACACAAGGATTTTTTTGATAAAGTGTCTTGCCACCAGTGGGTTACACTTTTGAAGGGAGTATTAACCCTGTACAGAATGGGATAGAGAGGGGTTTAGATGTTCTTCTCTGTCAAGATGTATAGAGAAGACTCTAGTAGATTTGATGTTGAAGAAAGGCTCCTCTTTCTGATTGAAGATGTTTGACAGTTGAATGGCTGGAGCTTTCTCTTTGAAGAAATAATCTTCCTGTAGCTGATAAATCAGAGAAACAAGAATGCTTCTAAGATTGTTTGTTGCTCTTTGAAGAGTTGTATTTGCAGCAGAGATCTGTGAAAGTGATGTTGATGAAGTTGATTTTGCCGGAGCTTTTCTTTGAAAGGATTGATCTTCCTGTAGCAGATAAATCTGAAAGGCAAGAGTGCTTCTCAGGTTGTTGTTGCTCTTTTGTAGATCTGGACTTGCAGCTAATAATTCTTTCTTTTCTGATTCTTTGTTTACAGCATATGACTGAGAGGAGGTGTTGAAGATGTTCTCAGAAATTATGTGCTACTGGAGGAGGAAGAAGATGAAGATCTGATTAGCTGTTATCCTTCTTGTTCTTCCTGTCTCCTTTTCTTTTTTTTTTCTCTGTGTATTCTGTACAGCAGTTTGAAAAATATGTTCTGTATTGTTGTTGTTGTGAAAGCTGTATCATTATTATGTAATATCTTCTTTCCTTTTCTTTTTCAAATCTCTGACTGACATTAAATGCTGATTCCTTAAATTAAGGAATATAACACGCTGAGAGTTATTTTGAAAACATAAAACAGCTGCGCCATTTTATTCTTTCCTTTTCCATAAATATGTCCTTTTTCGAGGAAATGTCAACGACTATAACTTAAATAATAAAGGAAATATATTTTCCTTACTTGATCTGATGGAATGAGCCGTTACTGTCGTCGATCTGAGATCAGAGAATGAAATAAGTATAATCCTTCTGAAATTTCTGATCTTAAATAAGAATTCTTTGATCTAAACAAAATTCATCAAACGCAAATTCGTCGACCTCAAGATTTTCGTCGAGCACAACATTTACTTCGTCGACCTCAAAGGAATCTTGCTGGAATAATTAATTTTGTTGATCTGTGAGAACTTTTGTCGATCTGAATGTATTCATCGAACGCAGACTTGAGTTCGTCAAATGAAAGTATTCGTCGACCGCTGAGCCTGGATAAATTCGTCGACCGCTGAGCTTGAGTAAAAGCATCGAGCGCTGAGTCCGGTTCTATTCGTCGACCGTTGAACCAATCTGTTCATCGACCTCTGAACCACTGAGACGGGATCATCGACTGCTGAGACGGGATCTTCGACTGCTGAGACGAGCTTGAAGCACGTCGTTCGTCGAACGCAGAATGTATTTAGTCGAGCGCTGCACTTAGACAAATTCTTCGACTGCTGAGAGCTGAGCTGTTCGTCGAACGCAGATAGCCGTTCGGCGAACGCATAATATAAGCCTTTTCGTCGAGCGCAGAGAGCTTGCTATTCTTTGAACGTAGAGAGCTTGCCGTTCGTCGAACGCAGAGAGCTTGCCGTTCATCGAACATAACTAGCCGTTCGTCGAATGCAGTATGGAGTTCGTCGAACGCAGAATCTGAATGAATTCTCTAGTTCTAACAGCCAAAACTCTTGACCCATAAACTATACATTGGGGTCAACTTTGATCCTAGTCAACATATAGTGATCCTAGCCCAAATCAGAAATAGGGTTGTTCCAACACAGTATTTATGTAAGAGAGACAGTCAAGTCTTCTTTTTGAATTCCAAAGTCTTTCTATTTATATTCCTCTACAGTTTTGCATAAAGGTCCTTATTGATTATTCCATAATCAATTTACTAGTTTGAAAATGTTGACAGAATTGGCATAATTGAAAAGTCATTCTTGGAACTTGCAGAATATGGAAGTAATAATATTCTTCCCTAATTACTATGTAACGACTATATTCTGTAAAGAATTTATTATTTATTACTCCTTAATTAATGCATAAGATAAACGGTGTGCACACTCCCTACATTTCAATTTCCGAAAAAGTCGGCGCATTAAATGCACCTCACCATCTGTCATGATGATAAATTTCTTCTAGCTGATATCGTCTTGATCATCTCATTCACGACCATATCGTCAACATACATCTTTCTTCAGGACTTAATTTTATATCTCAACGATATTGCTTCTTCTAGATGATATCGTCGAGATATTTCTTTCTAAATTACTTAGACTTATTCTTCAAGTCGATAATATTTCTTCAAGATGATATCGTCTTGATCTTCTAGATGATATAAAATCGTCAAGACAATGTCGTTTACATAATCTTCCACATGATATGATTTCTTCTAACTTCAAGACGATAGTTCTTTTTCAAGACTTATACTTGTTATCTCAATGATACTGCTTCTTCTAGACGATATCGTCGAGACATCTGAACTTAGCTTTCTCAACAATAATGTTTCTTCAAGATTATATCATCAAGACTATCTCGACAATATGTTTCCTTTCTATACGATTTATCTGCTAAGTCTTTAGATGATATTTTGCTTAGTGAATTTTAATTACTTTTATAGTCTTGATACAAGTGATGGAGCTTTGATGCATTTCAATGATATGTGTATCATCTCAACGATATGTCTAGTCCTTCTTGATGATTTTGGACTTAGAGAATTACTTGACAAATTATTTATCCTCTGCTGTTATGAATAAAATATACCAAAAATACATAGTGCATTTTTCATTGATCTGAGCACTTCTTCAAATCAAGAACATTGCTGGGTACTATTCCCAACAGCAATAAGTCTAGATTTTCTATAATGGTTTGAATTTCCAAATAAGGCAAAAGATTGATGCAGCCTCCGTAGGTACTTTAAATAATAAAACCCCGGAATCCGCTCAAGAGCTTTTCGTGGAAATGACCATGAACGCTTACCAGTGGAATGTTCCACGAACGTGCCCTAACAAGCCTGTCGGACTCTATGATGTCGAGGCCACCTCTAGTTTAGCGTTATAAGTAGAAAGGTTAACTAAGCTAGTGACGAAGATTTCTGCTTCCTCTGCCACCACTAATTGGGTGAATAATAATAATATTTTAATTGAAGAACATGTGGACTACATAGGAAATTCATATCGTCCTTCCTTCAACCAGCAAAATATTTCGTTTAACAACGCATACAATCTAGGTTTAAGGTATCATCCTAATTTCTCATGGAGCAACCAAAATAATGCTCAGCGCCCACCAAATATAAATCCACCAGGATTTCTGCCAGCACCCCCGAAGCCATGTGCAATTGAAGAGGACTTCACTAAATATGTTGCCTCCAATGAGTCCAATATCCAGAATCTCACCGGATCAATTAAAAATTTGGAAAATCAAATTGGAGAGCTCGCCAAATGTTCTCCGAACGCTAGCATGGAGCTCTACCGGGAAATACTGAGCCCAATTGACGGGAGAGCACCAAGAAAATAACCCTTCATAGTAGAAAGGAGTTAAAATCTTCAAAATTGGTTGAGCCCGAGGTAAACATTGTTTGAACATGGTCTTCCGCATCTCCTAGGTTTGAGAATAACAAATCCTATGTGTATTTGATCTGATGTGTTTATGTGTGCAGGAAACAAAGCCATATTACTCAACGATAACATAAGAAAGTTACCCCCAAGTTTGAAGCCAAAATTCCAGCAAGGTCACTAGCTCCGGCGGTAGCCACTAGCGCAAGTGCTAGCTCTGATTAGAGCAATTTCAGGAGCTATTTTAGAAGCCGATAGATGCTAGCGTAGGCGCTATCTCGATGCACACGAGGAATGTTGGGAGGGTTTCCATGTAATGAAGATACACATATGCATAATATTGCCTAAATAGGGATAGTGTCGGCGGTAGCGATAGCACGGGCGCTAGCTCCAAAGCTATAAAAAGGAGCCCACTTCTCTCGTTTTCAACACACATCCTTGAGAGAGTTTTAGTGCCAAATTTTCAGAGCCTTATACTGCAAAGATTTGATCTCCCACTGATAAGTAGTATTTTAATAACTTTTTAATAGAAAATTTTGTAAATATTTAATATGAATTTTCCTTTTTATGTCAAATTTAGGTTATAAGTAGTTCTTTTTGTAATTTTGATTCTAACTTAGCTTAATTTCAATATTTGCAGAATTTTGGGACAAATCGGGAAAAATGGCATGTCACGCCCTCGATCACGCCCGTGACCAAGGGCGTGTAACCTGAAGATCAGTCCAGAATCGATGCCACGCTGTTTGAACCAGTCCACACCAAGTCACGCCCCAGGTCATGCCTGTGACCCAAAGTCACGCCCGTGACCGGGGGCGTGAAATCTTAGAATCTTCCACGTAGAGCCGCCGTCGAGACGTGGAGCTGCAGTCGAGAAGTCAACTTGAGTCACGCCCGTGACCCACATGTCACGGCCGTGACTTGCCCGCGTGATCTCTGCTTCGCCGCCGCGCCGAATTCCAGCCCACGCCGCATTTAATGCAGCCATCCAAAGTCACGGCCGTGACCCGACATGTCACGCCCATGACATGTCACTTTTCGCCGCGCCATCCAGAAAGCCCATGCCGCTGTCGGATCCGATGTGAATAGTGCAGTCACGCCCTTGGTCATGCCCGTGACCGAGGGCGTGTAATCTGAAATTTTTTCCTATAAATTCAGAGGTTCTCCTTGAGTCCAGGGTTCAAAAATTTGGAGATGGGGAGGTGCTGTTAGAGCTGAGAGTGAGTTTTTCAAGTTGATGTTCATGTTTCTTAAGGCTTTCATGTTCTCTTCCCTTTCAAATTCATGCAATGTTTTAATGTAATTTTCATGCACTAGTTTTCTCAAGTTTGTAATCTTTATTTTCCTTAGCCTTGCACTCTTAAATTAAGGCTTGTAATAGTTCTTTGATTTTCAATAAAATTAGTTTTCTCTTTCATGTTCTCTTTCTCCTTAAGTAATTTCTTCCTTTTCATGCAATGTCAATCTTTCTCTCCTTAATTATATCTTTTTTTTTCAATGTCAATTTCTCTTTCTTTTCATGCAACGTTTAATCCTTTCATTTAGCTTGCAATTAGTTTTAATTTTAGTTAAGCAAAAACAAACCAATCAAATTTTCGTCGATAAGATAATGACGATTTTCCTCGAAGTAGAAGTAATCAACGCGCCCCGTGGAATACGACCTTGATATTCCTAAATATCTGATACTATAGACGATAAGGTACACTTGCCTTTATCGGATATAGTTTTGGAGAAAATCTCAAATCTTCACTAAATTTCAAAACCGAAAAATCTATATCAAGTTTTTGGCGCCGTTGCCGGGGACTTTGCGTGGATATTTTGAAAAGATGATAGCTATTAATTTTATCATGCTTCTTTTTATTTTATTTTGCTTTTTCTAAATTTCAAAAAGAAAAAAAATTAGTTTTTCTTCTTCCTTTCTTCTCTTTTTAGTGTATGACCCGAGGTAGCACTTCGATTCTTCCTTTTGATCCGGAGATCGAGCAAACCCTTTTGAGGAACCGCCGTTCTCGTGATCAGGGAAATCAAATAGAATCCGAAGAGTCGATCGGGGACACTAACACATCGAATATGAATCATAATCTTAATCCTCCTAATCTTAACGAGCCAAATCCTGATGAGGACGCGCAACGGACCATGTCCTATTATGCGCGGCCGAATTTGGAAGGCACACAATCGAGTATTGTTCGCCCCATGGTGGCGAACAATAATTTTGAGATCAAGTCCAGCATCATACAAATGGTGCAACAATCTGTGACCTTTGATGGTCAACCGGACGAGGATCCTAATTCGCATATCTCCTACTTTCTTGAAATTTGTGACACTTTTAAGATCAATGGCATCACCGATGATGCCATTCGATTACGTCTTTTTCCTTTTTCTTTGCGGTTTAAGGCCAAGCAGTGGCGGGGCTCCCTACCTAGGGGATCCATCACTACATGGGCCGAAATGGCGGAAAAATTTCTTAATAAATATTTCCCGCCTTCAAAGACCGCTAAATTGCGCACGGATATTGCATCGTTCATGCAAATCGACTCGGAGACTCTCTATGACACATGGGAGCGCTTCAAGGAGCTTTTGCGCCGATTCCCTCACCACGCACTTGCCACTTGGCAACAAGTGCAAATATTTTATAATGGCTTAAATCTCCAAACGAGACAAATGATTGATGCGGCCGTCGGGGGGACATTAAATAACAAAACCCCGATCGCCGCTCAAGAGCTTTTCGAAGAGATGGCCACAAATGCGTACCAATGGAACATGCCCCGATCACGGCCTAATAAGCCGGCTGGAATTTTTGAAATAGACGCAAACGCAAATTTGGCTTTACAAGTTGAGCGCTTAACAAAGCAAGTGGCGGAGATGTCTGCTTCCTCCGCCACTCCTCCTTGGGCTAATAACGTTTTAATTAAAGAACATGTTGACTACATGGGAAATCCACCTCGGACTTCCTATAACCTGAACACCGCTCCGTATAATAACACCTATAATGCGGGTTATAGGAATCATCCGAATTTCTCATGGAGCAACCAAGGAAATGCTCAGCGTCCTATGAATTTAAATCAACATCCCCCTAATCAACTTCTTAACTTAACTCCGCCTCCAAATTTGATTTCTCAAAATTATAATCCACCCGGTTTTCCACCGCAACAGCAAAAACTCTCTCCGATTGAAGAGGTTTTTGCAATATATGTTGCTACAAATGAAACGAACATCCGGAACCTTACCAGATCGATCAAAAATTTAGAGAATCAAGTGGGCCAACTCGCAAAGATGATTTCTGAGCATCAACAAGGAGCACTACCGGGGAACACCGAGCAAAATCCAAAGGAGAACGCGCACGCGATTACACTCCGAAGGGGAAGGCGGTGGTTAAAAAACAGGACGAACCCAAGGTAATTTCCTCTCCTCCTCCTCCTACTTTTAATTCATCTTCGAATTTTCCCGCTACAATAGCTCCGCACACTTCTATTTTAAATCCGTGCGCTCCTACTTCTAATATTCCGTATCCATCGAAATTTAAAAATGAAAGCGCCGAAAAAATTATAAAAAGTTTTTAGATGTTTTAAAACAAATCCATATTAATGTACCTTTCTGCAAGGCTATCTCACAAATGCCTAAATATGCAAAATATCTTAAGGAGTTGCTCTCCAATAAGAAAAAGTTAGAAGATATTTCACATATTTCTTTAAACGCAGAATGCTCCGCGGTTGTACTCAACAAATTGCCGAAAAAAGCAAATGACCCGGGACTGTTTTCCATCCCATGTCTATTTGGCAATTCGTTAGTAAAACACGCCTTAGCGGATCTTGGAGCAAGCATCAACCTTATGCCATTTTCTTTGTTCAAAAAGCTAGGTCTAGGAAATCCAAGGCCCACTCGAATAAGTATCCAATTAGCGGATCGATCTTTAAAATATCCGATAGGAATAGTGGAGGACGTGCTCGTCAAGGTTGACAAATTCATCTTCCCGGTGGATTTTGTCATTCTTGACATTGAAGAGGATGCCGAAGTACCCCTCATACTCGGCCACCCCTTCCTTGCCACCTCCCGCGCTATTATCAACGTAAGTAACAGAAAGCTCCTCCTACGGGTTGGAGACGATGAAGTTACTTTCGGCATAAATTCCTCGATGCGGAACACGCTAGAAAACGACGATTCGTGTTTTTACTTGGAAGAGTGTTGTGAGTTCGATTCATCCCTCGAGTTAGTTTCATTGGCGAGTAGTGATTCCGATCCCTTAGAGCTCTTTTGTGATGAAGAAGAAGTTGCTCACCCCACACCACCCGAACCAATATTTTTAGAAAAATTAAAAATCAAGACTTCTTACGAAGAACCACCCGTATTGGAGTTGAAACAACTCCCCCCTCACCTTAAATACTTGTTTTTGGAAAAAGAGTCTAAGCTACCCGTCATCATTTCATCCGATCTTAGCAACTCAGAAATTTCTGAGTTGACTACAGTCTTAAGAAAGCACCGCCACGTAATTGCGTGGCAATTATCGAACATTAAGGGTATAAACCCATCTTTCTGCACTCATAAAATATTTCTCAAAGATAATTCCCGAAATTCATTCCAGCCTCAACGACGGCTAAACCCTAACATGAAAGAAGTCGTTAAGACCGAAGTTATAAAACTTCTGGACGCGGGAATCATCTACCCGATATCGGACAGTACTTGGGTTAGCCCTGTACAAGTCGTGCCAAAGAAAGGTGGTGTCACGGTAGTTGAGAACGAAAATAACGAATTGATCAAAACCCGTACTGTTACGGGTTGGCGGATGTGCATCGACTATCGGAAATTAAATGATGCCACCCGTAAGGATCACTTCCCTCTACCATTTATCGACCAAATTTTAAAACGCCTTTCGGGTCACTCCTACTACTGTTTTCTCAATGGTTTGTCGGGATACTTCCAAATTCCGATTTCGCCCGACGACCAAGAGAAAACCACTTTCACTTGTCCCTTTGTCACCTTCGCTTATCGAAGGATGCCATTCGGTCTTTGTAACGCGCCAGCTACATTCCAAAGATGTATGCTGGCAATTTTTGACGAGTTAGTGGAGGAGGTGATGAAAGTATTTATGGACGATTTTTCCGTGTACGGGAGTTCATTTGAAAACTGTTTAAAAAATCTCGAGCGCGTGTTGCAGCGATGTGAGGAAACGAATTTAGCGCTTAATTGGGAAAAATGCCATTTTATGGTCAAGGAAGGACTAGTCCTTGACCATAAAATTTCGGGCAAGGGGATCGAGGTCGATAGGGCCAAGATTGAAGTAATTGAAAAACTCCCCCCTCCCACAAATGTAAAAGCTATTAGGAGTTTCCTAGGCCACGCGGGGTTCTATCGCCGCTTTATACAAAATTTTTCAAAAATTACAAAGCCGTTAACCCATCTTCTCGAGAAAGATTCATCTTTTCTTTTTAGCGATGAATGTCATTTAGCTTTTCAACTTATCAAAGAGAAACTTATAAACTCCCCGATTCTAGTCGCCCCAGATTGGTCTCTCCCTTTTGAAATCATTTGCGACGCGAGTGATATTGCGGTTGGTGCCGTTTTAGGCCAACGGGTGAGTTAATATTTTCACCCGATCTATTATGCGAGCAAAACACTCACGTCGGCTCAAGCAAATTACACCACGACCGAGAAGGAACTTCTAGCAATAGTTTTCGCCTTCGATAAGTTTAGGTCGTATATCACCCTCTCGAAAGTCATCGTCTTCACGGATCACTCCGCACTTAGATATCTTTTAAGCAAATCGGACGCCAAGCCTCGTCTTTTGCGATGGATCCTCCTCTTGCAGGAGTTTGACTTAGAGATCCGGGACAAAAGGGGAGCCGAAAACTTGGCGGCTGATCATCTCTCCCGTTTAGAAAACCCCGCCTCGGACGTATTAATAGAATCTGACATTAATGATAAATTTCCCGAAGAGCGCCTCCTTGCTCTCGAAAATATAAATTCATCGTCTACCACCTGGTTTGCAGATCTGGCTAACTATTTGGTAGCCCGGGTCCTGCCAAAAGAATTCTCGAGTCAGCAAAAGAAGAAATTCTTTTCTGATTTAAAGAATTACTTTTGGGAGGACCCCTTTTTATTCCGTGTATGCGCAGACCAGGTAGTAAGACGATGCGTCTCGAGTGAGGAAGGCCTTAAAATTTTACGTCATTTTCATGAGGGACCCACCGGAGGTCATTATCATTCAAACCGAACCGCGAGGAAGGCGCTGGAGGCGGGCTTTTATTGGCCCTCGCTCTTAAAAGATGCTCACACCCTTGTGAGTACTTGCGACAGCTTTCAGCGGTCGGGGAACATCTCTCGCCGGGATGAGATGCCCCAAAACATTTTCTTAGAATGCGAAATTTTTGACCTTTGGGGTATCGATTTTGTTGGTCCTCTCCCTCCATCTTTTTCAAATAAATATATTCTAGTGGCGGTCGACTACGTATCAAGGTGGGCGGAAGCGCAAGCTCTCCCCACCAACGATGCGCGAGTCGTCGTTAATTTCTTAAAAAAATTATTTTCTCGATTTGGCACGCCGCGCGCTATTGTGAGTGATCGGGGCACCCATTTTTGCAATACTCAATTTACAAAATTTTTAGCGAAATATGGTGTCACTCACAAATTATCCACCACATATCACCCACAAACGAGCGGCCAAGTCGAAGTTGTTAATCGAGAATTAAAACGGATTTTAGAAAAAACAGTTTCTATCAATCGGAAGGATTAGGCAATAAAGCTCGATGACGCGCTATGGGCCTATCGAACGGCGTACAAGACCGCTATCGTTTGTACACCGTATCAAATGGTTTATGGCAAGGCTTGCCACCTTCCGGTCGAATTAGAACACCGCGCATTTTGGGCGCTTAAATTTTTAAACCTCGATTCCACTCTAGCGGGAGAACAAAGAAAATTCCAAATGAACGAATTAGATGAGTGGAGAGCGAATGCATTTGAGAGCAATAAATTATATAAGGAGCGAACGAAGTTTTATCACGATAAGCATATAAAATTTCCAAAAACTTTTTCGCCGGGCGATCTCGTCCTCCTTTATAATTCCCGCCTTCGCCTTTTTCCGGGAAAACTAAAATCCCGATGGTCCGGACACTTTATTGTTAAAGAGGTTTGGTCCTGTGGGACAATTTTAATTTCCCACCCAGAAAAAGGTACCTTCAAAGTAAACGGCCACCGCCTTAAATTATATCTTCCGGGAGAGTTAACTAATGAAAAGAGTGATTCGATTGTATTTCAACCTATAATATGATCGGCAAGTGGGTCAAGCTACGCGACCTTAAACAAAGCGCTTTGGGAGGCACCCTAAAGTTATCTTTTGTTATTTTCTCTTGTCTTTTCTTTTCTTCTTTAACAACTTTTGCAGGTAATCGCGGCTTCCCCACAAAAGCTTCAAAAAAATAATCAGGGAAGCCCTTTTTCCTTCTCTTCTTTCGTTTTTGCATTTCTTTTTACCTTTTCTTACTTCATACTTATTTTTAAACATTGGGGACAATGTTTAACTTTAAGTATGGGGGTGTAAATAGCCCTTTGTAAATATTTGTAAATAGTTTTAAAAAGAAAATTTTCAAAAAAAAAATGAAAAGAAAAAACAAACAACAAAAAGAAAATTATAATTTTGTTTCTATGTTTTCCTTTATTTAAGCACTTGTAAAATCCAAAAACTCAAAAGAAAAAAATTAGAAAATCGAAAATTTAAATCTTGGAAAGGGTCGTTTGGGATTTCATCCCATCACACCTCCTAGTACCTTGCGAACCCTTCACCCGGTAGCCCTTGGGAAGTCCAAGACTTAACAAAAATTGTTAAGTTTTAAAGCTAGTTTCCTTTCATTGTAAATAGTTTTTAATGAGAAAAATTCAAAAAAAAAAAGATAATATCAAAAATTCAAAAAAAGATAATATCAAAAATTTCAAAAATTCTTATATCCCTCCTTCTTGTTGTTTTTGTGATTTCTTAAATTTCTTAGAAATCTAGTTGAGAATGTTTATAAGCATGTTTAAGTTTTTAATTGGCTAAAATTTTGCTTATCATAGTTTGTTAATTTTAAATTTGAGGTAATCTTGATTTAAGAATCATCTTATGATTTTAAATTGATTAGAGAATTTTGTTAGCATGACTTCTCTTTTTATTTTTAAATGGCTTCATTTTGTAGTGAATTTCCTAAGCCTCTTTAGATTTCAATTATATTTTCTTCTAACTTTTTAGATCTTAGGAAATTTAATGTTACTAGAATTTGCTCTCAATATAATTTAAAGCTAGCTAGATTTATTTCCCATCCTTACCCCCTTTGTGGCATAAGAAAAAATGAACTTTAAAATATCATATGTCATGGGAATAAGAGGATAAAATTCATTATTCCCTAAAACATATGCACCCAAAATATTTGAAAAGATTATATGGCATGGAGTAAGAGGATAAAATTTATTACTCCTAAACCATATACATTTTGGGTTTTTATTAGAAGAGAAAAAAAAGGAAATTTCATGATAAATTCCATTTCCCCCATTCAAAAATTTCTCTTCTTATGCCAAATTTTATGAAATCCCCATTAGCCAATTATAATTGTTCTAGTTTTAGTTGAAAATTATGGAGAGAGCAATACTTAGTAATTTACTTTTCCTTAAGATTCTTTTAAGATAGAGTTCTTATAATTTTAATTTAATTTAGTTTTATAATTTCTATAATTTTGTCAAACTAAATTTTCTTGAGAAGTTCTTGCCTAAACATTTTTCCCTCTTTTCAAATCATCATCATAATTTAGGACTTAACTCCCCCTTGAATTTACTCTTAACTTAACTTTTGGTTAAATGAAATTTTAGTTTTAAATTAAATTTTTTTTAAGGATGTCTTATAAATTATGTCTCACACTTTTGCTCTGGAATAGCAAAACCTCAAGTATGGGGGTATTTGATAAGTAGTATTTTTATAACTTTTTAATAGAAAATTTTGTAAATATTTAATATGAATTTTCCTTTTTATGTCAAATTTAGGTTATAAGTAGTTGTTTTTATAATTTTGATTCTAACTTAGCTTAATTTCAATATTTGCAGAATTTTGGGACAAATCAGGAAAAATGGCATGTCACGCCCTCGGTCACGCCCGTGACCAAGGGCGTGTAACCTGAAGATCAGTCCTGAATCGATGCCACGCTGTTTGAACCAGTCCACACCAAGTCACGCCCCAGGTCACGCCCGTGACCCAAAGTCACGCCCGTGACTAGGGACGTGTAATCTTAGAATCTTCCACGTAGAGCCGCCGTCGAGAAGTGGAGCTGCAGTCGAGAAGTCAACTTGAGTCACGCCCGTGACCCACATGTCACGGCCGTGACTTGCCCGCGTGATCTCTGCTTCGCCACCGCGCCGAATTCCAACCCACGCCGTATTTAATGCAGCCGTCCAAAGTCACGGCCGTGACCCGACATGTCACGCCCATGACATGTCACTTTTTGCCGCGCCGTCCAGAAAGCCCACGCCGCTGTCGGATCCGATGTGAATAGTGCAGTCACGCCCTTGGTCACCCCCGTGACCGAGGGCGTGTAATCTGAAATTTTTTCCTATAAATTCAGAGTTTCTCCTTGAGTCCAGGGTTCAGAAATTTGGAGATGGGGAGGTGCTGTTAGAGCTGAGAGTGAGTTTTTCAAGTTGATGTTCATGTTTCTTAAGGCTTTCATGTTCTCTTCCCTTTCAAATTCATGCAATGTTTTAAGGTAATTTTCATGCACTAGTTTTCTCAAGTTTGTAATCTTTATTTTCCTTAGCCTTGCACTCTTAAATTAAGGCTTGTAATAGTTCTTTGATTTTCAATAAAATTAGTTTTCTCTTTCATGTTCTCTTTCTCCTTAAGTAATTTCTTCCTTTTCATGCAATGTCAATCTTTCTCTCCTTAATTATATCTTTTTTTTGCAATGTCAATTTCTCTTTCTTTTCATGCAACGTTTAATCCTTTCATTTATCTTGCAATTAGTTTTAATTTTAGTTAAGCAAAAACAATCCAATCAAATTTTCGTCGATAAGATAATCGCGATTTTCCTCGAAGTAGAAGTAATCAACGCGCCCTGTGGAATACGACCTTGGTATTACTAAATATCCTATACTATAGACGATAAGGTACACTTGCCTTTATCGGATATAGTTTTGGAGAAAATCTCAAATCTTCACTAAATTTCAAAACCGAAAAATCTATATCAACCACCTAATGTTCTGTGAGTTTCTTTAGGAGGAATTCTTCACGCCGCATCCGACTGACGATCACATCAACCATGCTTATTCTACAGCGTTCTTTCATCTCCAACTTTTGAAGTTCTTCTAGAGGGAGTTTTAATATTATTGTTGTTATTTTCATTCTTGTAATCATTTAGTAAATTCACCTCGTGTTGGTGACTAGGTTTGGGTAGGACTTAGGGAGGAATTTGCCTCGTGTTGGCGAGTAGATCTAGGTTTAGTCTAGGGGTAATCAAGGTTATATCCGGGGAAGGATTGGCTTGAGCGGCTTGAGACCATATCCGAGGAAGGATAGGCTAAAGCTAGCGGTTCGTGGGGATACGAGTCGAGATAGAAAACAAAAAAGTCTTCTTACTATCCTCCTTTGATTTCTAGCATTATAAAAAGTCAAGTTTTGAAATCCTACATTTCATATTAATAAAATCATGTCTCCATTTTATTTCACTTAATTTGTTTGATTTCTCTCTATTTTTATCACTTAGCTTTTAAGTATTTCAAAATAAAACATAAGTTTTTAAAACCCATATTCACCCTCCGGCTAAGGGCTCCTACAGATCCAACAAGTGGAATCAAAGGGGTTTATTCTTAAAGGTCTAACAACCAGGAATAAATGGCGTCTTATGGTCTCGCTTTTTCGGAGGGTTAAGGTGTTAGTAGACCACATCTTTTTACTGGGTCAGATTTCAACTACTAGAAATCAAGGATGATGTGTTTTCTTATGACCATGGATATAGAAGTATGGAACATGGTGAAGGTTCGGTACTCCCCTCCTACAATTGTCGTAGGAGAGGTTACGATAGAAAAACCAAAGGCTAAATGGTATGATAGCGATAAATTTAAATGCAAAAATAATATAAAGGCAATGAACGCTTTATATTGTGCTTTAAATCGAACTGAATTTAATCGAATTTCTGCATGTATAACTGCTTATGATTTTTGGAACCAATTAAAGTTACTCATGAAGGTACATCGCAGGTGAAAGATGCAAAGTTATTCCAACTGGAATTGGAATATGAAATATTCAGGATGGATGCTGAATAAGTCATTAACTCATTGTACACACGCTTCACCAAGATCATCAACGCTTCTAAAGCACTTGGAAAGATGTACTTCGACGACAACTTGGTCAGAAAAATTCTTTGCTCTCTACCTCTGAGGTTCAATACAAAGGTGACGGCCATCTCAAAGTCACACAACCTAAGAACGCTCCAGATCGAGAATCTCATTGGGAATCTCAAAAACCATGAGGTAGAACTCCAGATTCAACACGATGAATACAACAAGGAGCCAAATAAAAAGGCATTGACACTGAAATCAAAGAAGGAGAGAAACGATGATGATGATGATGAAGGTCTACTGGAAAAGAATTTCAGAAAATTTATTAGAAATCTAGAAAGATGGAACACCTTCCGAAAATACTTCCAGAAGGATGCTCGGCGAAAAGGGTCTTCCTCTTCATCAAAGAAAGAAAAGGAAAGTGAAGACGAAGAAGAAAGACCACCACCGGAGTGCTATCACTGCAGGAAGACCGGGCACATTCAGAGACAATGCCCGAAGTATCTAAAGGAGCAAAAAGAAAAATGATACAAAGGGAAGGAGAAAAAGAAGGTGCTGAAAGCTGCAACATGGGATGATTCTTCCTCTGAAGAATCAAGAGGATCTTTGTTAAGCAGCGAGGATGAAGCAAACTTATGCTTGATGGCAAAAGACAACGAAGATGACACTAGTGTTCTTAGTAACACTGAGGTAACTCCTCCCACCTTCGAAGAACTTTATGATGAATTTGTTTTAACCTGCAAAGCTTATGATAAAAGTGTAGAAGAAAATATTATTTTAAATCGTGAAAATGAATCTCTCATCAAAGAATCATATGCTTACTACAAAATTAATTTCCTTTGAAAAGAGAAATGTTCTATGCCAAGAGTTTGAGCACTCCTTATGTAATGCAAAATATCTTGAAGTTTCTCTTTCTATGGCCCTCTTTCAAATCAAAACTCTTATAAGTGAAAAGGGGACTTAGAGAGAAAACTAAAAACCTCTCTCTTACAAATTGAAAATAGCAAAAAGGGTTTTGAAAATAAATATGTCATGCTAGTAAAAGAAAATTCATCTCTTCACAACCAAACTCATGACCTCAATATGGCCATCAAAAATTTTGGAATTGGTCAAAAATCCCTGGACATGATTTTGGCGAACCAATGTTATGATTCTGGAAAACTTGGGCTCGGATATCAAAGTGACAGCTACCGCCCAACGCTAGCCACTAACGTCGGTGGTAGCCCATCATATAAAAAATCTTCTATTTTTTCTAAAAATCAAACATCATCCAGTTAGAGCATTGTAGAATTTTAGAAAATGGTCTCAACCCCCTTTGTTTTGGGTGCAACTGTCATAGGTTTGGACACACGTCTAGCTCTTGCTGAAAAATAAAATAGGGATTCATTAAAGCAATTCTGGGTACCTAAGGCTTCCACTTATTCTACGGGTGATACCTCTTGGGCAACAAAGCAAAGTTCCTAAGCCTAGAAAAGAAGAAGGGAGGGATCGTAACCTTTGGTTATAATGGTAAAGGAAGGATCATGGGAGTCGGTACAGTGGGTAATGAATCATTTACTATCTCTAATGTCCTTTAAGTAAAAGGATTAAAACATAACTGCACCTAGAATTGACAACGTATATATAGTTTCCTTTCATAATCTTTCCAAATCATCTATAAAATGTTTTATAACTAAAAATGACGAGTTAGAATATATGGCATAGACGTTTAGGTCACACTAGTACAAAGCTCATTTTAAAAGTAGCCAAAAGGGAATTGATTAGAGGATTGCCTAGATTAAATGGAAATGTATCTTCACTATGTCCTCCATGTCAAAAAGGAAAATTTACAAATTCTTCTTTTAAAAGCAAAAATGAAATTTCAACTACAAGACCTTTGCAATTAATTCATATAGATCTCTTTGGCCCCGTTAGCACCGCAAGTCTTGGTGGCAAATCTGATGCATTTTGCGAATTTTCAAAATTATGTACTCGTATTCAAAATGAACTAGATTTAAAAATAAAATGCATTCACTCAGATCATGGAGGAGAATTTGAAAATGAAAAATTTAATTCTTTTTGTGAAATGTTACGTATTAAGCACGAGTTCTCTGCCTCACACACCTCAACAAAATAGTGTTGTAGAAAGAAAGAATAGGACAATTCAAGAACTAGCACGTACTATACTATCTGAATATAAATTACCTAAGTCTTTTTGGGTCGAAGCCGTAAGCACATCATGTTATGTAATAAATAGAGTCATGCTTCATCCATCTTTAAATCTCACACTGTATGAACAATATTATCAAAAGAAACCTAAGATATCATATCTTAAAGTCTTTGTGTATAAATGTTTTATTCTCAATACAAAAGATGCCTTGGGCAAGTTTGATGAAAAATGTGATGAAGGAATATTTCTTGGCTACTCTTCAACTAGTAAAGCTTATAGAATAATTAATAAAAGAATGAGTAAGATTGAAGAGTCTATTAATGTAAAATTTGATGAATTTATTTATTGTGTAGAAAAACTTCCTACAGTCATAAATGATGAACCCTTGCCAACTTTGGAGCACGACGAAGAGGAACCTTCCAAAGAAGAGGAGGAGGCCAAGAAAGATGAATATGTGCCTCCAAGCTTCTTAAACTTCTCAAAAAATCTTCCAAAGGAGCTAGTTATTGGGGAACCATCTATTGGGGTAAGAACTCGATCTTCTCTTCATGAAACTTTTACAAATATTTTCTTTAGTTCCGAAATAGAACCAAAAAATGTTTCAACCGCTTTAAATGACGAATTTTGATTTTTGTCTATGAATGAAGAGTTAGATCAATTTGAAAGAAATAAATTTTGGAATCTAGTAGAACGGCCATCAAATCATCCCGTTGTTGGCATAAAATGGATTTTTAAAAATAAATTAGATGGTGAATATAGAATTATAAGAAATAAAGCTCGCTTAGTCGCTCAAGGCTTTTCTAAAATCGAGGGAGTAGATTTTGAAGAAACTTTTGCACCCATTGCTCGCTTAGAATATATACGACTTTTTGGTATTTGCATGTTTTAAAAGAATAAAATTATTTTAAATGGATGTTAAAAGTGCCTTTTTAAACGGGTTTATAAAAGAATAAGTTTTTGTAGAACAACCCCCCGGTTTTATAAATGAAAAATTTCCTAATCATGTTTATAAATTTGAAAAAGCGCTTTATGGTTTAAAATAAGCACCCCTTGCATGGTATGAAAGAATTACATTGTTTTTGTTAAAGCACGGTTATGTCATGGGAAGTGCCGACAACGCACTCTTCATTAAGCATAATAATAACGATTTAATTATCTTACAAATATATGTTGATGATTTAATTTTTGGAGGCACTAATGAAGAGTTGTGTAATGAAGTAGTCTAAGTAATGAAAAATGAATTTGAAATGAGCCTTGTAGGAGAACTTTCTTATTTTCTTGGTTTTCAAATTTCACAACGAAATAATGGTATTTTTATTTGCCAAACAAAATATGTTCATGATATGCTTAAGCGATTTGGATTTCAAAATCTTAAACAAGCTTCTACACCTATGAGTGCTTCTTTAAAACTAGGAAAAAAATGAATCTGGAATTTCTATCGATCAAACTTTCTAGAGAAGTATGATTGGATCTCTTCTTTACTTAAGTGCATCTAGAGTAGATATAATGTTTGTCGTATGTTTATGTGCTCGCTTTCAAGCCAATCCAAAAGAATCTCATTTCAAAGCGGTAAAACATATTTTTTAGATATCTATTAGGGTCATCTAAATTAGGATTATGGTACCCACACAATGATTCATTTACACTTCACGGCTATTCTGATTCAGATTACGTCGGATGTTCACTAGATCGAAAAAGCACTAGCGGCACTTGTAACTTTTTAGGACCCTCATTAGTTGTATGGTCTAGTGTGAAACAATCTTTGGTTGCACTCTCGACAACGGAGGCCGAATACATTGCTCTTGGGGGTTGTTGTGCACAAGACTTATGGAAGAGCCAAAATCTAGAGGATTTTTGTTTTCATCTTAAAAATATTCATCTCAAATGTGACAACAAAAGTGCCATAGATCTTACAAATAATCCCGTACACCACTATAGATCCAAAAACATAGATGTTAACCATCACTTCATTATGGATCATGTTAAGAAAGAACATGTAAAAGTAAGTTTCATTTGTATGGACTCCCAACTTGCTGAAATATTCACTAAACCTCTTCCCGATGCAAGATTTCTATTACTACGACTTGAATTATGTGTCCTAGATCTTTCGGGTTAAGTCACATTCATAAACACAATCGTTTTATGCAATTTTTTCCTATTTAAACATCTTCAAATCTTCTTAAATTTTTGCATGGAACTAATCCTTGGACAATTAATCAATATCAAAAATTAGATTTTTCAAAATCCTAAAATTTAGTGTACTATTTGCTGCGCTAGGGCTAGCACTATCGCACCTATCTGATTTTCTATATTTCTCAATTTTTTGAAAAATCCCTAAAAATGTGCTCTATTATATGTACTACTTATTTTTGTATTTATGACTTTAATTGATCTTTGACAAATTAAAATACAAAATTTCAAAAGCCAAATTACAAAAAATATTTGTTTCTCTTCCTTTCTTTGTTTAATTTCTATTTCAATATGTAAAAACAAAATACAAAAATATAAAATATCAAAAATTATTTTTTGAACTTAACTTTTCTATTTACATCTATCTTGCGAAAGGGAGATATAGGATGTCACCCCATCACATTTCCTAGTACTGGTGCGAACCCCTCATATGGTTGACCTCAGGAAGTCCAAGATCAATTTTATGATTTCAAACTTTAAATCAAAATTATTTTTCAAAATATAAAAAAAAATTGTATGGATTTAATTGTGAAAATCTAGCATGGTTTAATCTATCATTTAGACCTTCTACAATGTTTCAATTCATCTTTTCAACCTACTTTGAACATTGTTTTTATCATGCTTTGATATATCTAATCACATGTGCATAAATTGTAATGAAAAGGTTGTGTAGAACCATGTTTAGCATGCCTCTAAGTATGAGTAAATGTTTTATGATTGATAATGATATTTATTCACTCACTTATTTTGGCAAAGTCTACATATGCTTTTAATCTAAGAATGCTTGCTTGTGTATTGTAATTGTACAATGAATTAAAATTGCACAAGTATTTTACCTACACTACATTGATTTGCACTCTTAATAATTAGGAAAAATGGTTGTGCTTTCAAAATTACATTGGTTTGCAAAATAAGTGTATTCAGAGATCTTTGTTCAATACAAAAAATCATGAAATAAATTATCAAAGATAACTCCACCAAGCACTACTTGAACCTCCTGATAAGTCTTAATGAGCATTGTAATGTTGAGCACCTTGGAAAGAATAGTAAAGTGTCTTGTGCAAACCTTAGTTTTTTTTCACCACTTATTCTTAAGTATATCGGATCACAAAAATATCAATATTGAATAATAAAGTGTGTGATCCCTCAAGCACTACTTTGCACCCTGATATGTCTTAATCAGCATTGTTTGTGCAGAGCACCTTAGTAGTTGTACATTTTTTCATTATGCATTGAAGTGTGTGGAAGTAAAATTATTTGTGTTTTATTGTGCACTTTACTCTACATATGTCATGTATTCTTGATTAAATCATTTGTTTACTCTCTTAAAAATACACTTATGTGCACATCATTATATTCCATAACACTTCTTCTCATGAGTATTGGATCCTAACGCTAATTCTATACAACTCTTTATATATATATGCACTAGATAACCTAGCATGCTCTCTACAATGTTTGGTAAGTCTTGAATTTGTGATTTAAAATAACATTATAGTAGTCTCTTTTTGATATCTTTTCTTCATTCTTGATTACTTTGTTGTAAACCTTAAAGATGTTAAAAGAACAATGACTTACAAAAACATCATCTCATTTTGGACTTTAACTCATATTTCTTCTTATGAATCATCATGATTACAAAAAGATGTTTCTTGTATTTCAATAAGTCTTCCGCATATTACCATATAATTTTTACCTTGCGCTTTCATGTTTATTTAAAGTATTTTCTTTTGTATCATCACTTGAATCTCAAAATTCCTTTCCTTCAACAAGTGGTAGACTTACTTGGTAAAATTTATATTGGTTGTTCTAAATATGAATATTATTTTTATACTAAAAACTCTGATTTATTTCTATACAAAAATTTATGCTAAAAACTCCATATCATTTCATTATCTCTAAAAGGCTCGCTCATGCCTTATCTTTTTTTATCAAAAGCCTCTTTCTATGTCTATTGCTTCCTTAGCCAACTTTTGCCAATAACAAAAGGGAAAGAACTAACATGATAAATAAAAATGCTATCAAATGAGAAAACTAACAAGGTTAATGATTAAGAAGATAGCCTACATATAAGGGGAGCATTCACATAGGGGGAGCATGCATTTCTGGGGAGCAATTCTAAATACCCAAAATGACAATTATCCTAAGTCATCACTAACACACACACACAAGTAAGTTTCATCATGTTTTATGTATTAATGCTCTGATTTATCATTAATGGATTTATTATTATCAAAAGGGGGAGTTTGTTGGAACATGGTCTTCCGCATCTCCTAGGTTTGAGAATAATAAATCCTATGTGTATTTGATCTAGTGTGTTTAAGTCTGCAAGAAACAAATCCATATGACTCATGGTTAACATAAGAAGGTTGCCTCCAAGTTTGAAGCCAAAATTCTAGCAATGTCACTAGCGTCGGCGCTAGCTCTGATTAGAGCAATTTCAGGAGTTGTTTTAGAAGGCGCTAGCGCTAGGCGGTAGTGGCTAGAGCAACCGCTATCTCGACACACATGAGGAATGTTGGGAGGGTTTCCTTGGAATGAAGATATGCACACGCAGATTATTTCCTAAATAGGGATAATGTCGGTGGTAGCGATAGCGCAGGCGCTAGCTCCAAGGCTATGAAAAGGAGCCATACTCTCTCATTTTCAACACACATCCTTGAGAGAGTTCTAGTGCCAAATTTCCAGAGCAATATACTGCCAAGAGTTGATCTCCCACCCAAAGTTCTGTGAGTTTCTGATGGAGGATTTCTTCATGCCGCATTTGACAGATGTTCGCTTCAACAAAGCTTATTCTACAGCGGTCTTTCGTCTCCAACTTCAGAAGATTTTCAAGAGGGAGTTTTAATATTGTTGTTGTTATTTTCATTCTTGTAATCGTTTAGTAAATTCGCCTCATGTTGGCTACTAGGTCTAGGTAGAACTTAGGGAGGAATTCTCCTCGTGTTGGCGACAAGATCTAGGTTGGGTCTAGGGGTGCTTGAGGCCATATCTGTGGAAGAATTGGCTAAAGAGGCTTGAGGCCGTATCCGGGGAAGGATAGGCTAAAGCCACCGGTTCATGGGGATACGAGTCTGGATAGAAAACGAAAAAGTCATTTTACTATTCGCCGTCGATTTTTAGCTTTATAAGAAGTCAAGTTTTGTAATCCAACATTTCATATTAATAAAATCATGTCTCTATTTTATTTCACTTAATTGTTTGATTTCTCTCTATTTTAATCGCTTAGCTTTTCAAGTATTTGAAAATATAACATAAGTTTGTAAACCCTTATTCACCCCCCCTCTAAGGGCGCCTACAGATCCAACAGACATTTCAACCCCACCTCCGCATTTTATTTCTTCTAATTTAGCTCTACGCAATATTCAAGAATCTTCTATTCCTTATCCTTCAAAAATTCAAAACGAGCCCAATGAGGAGCAATATAAAAAATTTATTAATATTTTAAAATAAATTCAAATAAACGTTCCATTCTACGAGGCACTCTCTTACATGCCTAAATACGTGAAATATCTCAAAGATTTGCTGTTAAATAATAAGAAACTTGAAGATATTTTGTGTGTTTCTCTTAACGCAGAATGCTCAGCGATTATTTTAAATAAATTGCTGAAAAAATTAAATGATCTGTGGCGGTTTTTCATCCCATGTTTGTTCGGAAATTTATTAATTAAGCATGCCAAGGCCGACTTAGGAGCTAGTATAAATTTGATGCCATTCTCTTTATTTAAAAAGCTTGGTTTGGGCACCCCAACCCCAACTAATATGAGCATCCAACTAGCAGATTGGTAAGTTAAGTACCTAATAGGGGTCGTAGAGGATGTGTTAGTGAAGGTTGATAATTTTATCTTCTTGATAGAATTTGTCATCCTTGATATTGAAGAGGATGCCGAAGTACCCCTCATATTCGGCTGATCCTTCCTAGCCATCGTGCGTGCAATAATAAACGTAAGTAACTGAAAACATCTCCTTTGAGTTGGGGACGAAGAAGATATTTTTAGTGAAAATCAATCTATGAGAAATGTGCTTCCTAACGACAATTCTTATTTTACTTTAGAGTCAAATTTTGAAGAAGAATTGTCATCTTTTTCTAAAATAATTTCTTCTTTTTTGGAAGATCCAGAGTTAGAGACTCTGTTTTGTCCTGAATATATAACTCTGCCATTTAATTTTGAACAAATAAATTTAAATAATTTTAGAAGGCATTATGATGAGTCAAGGGGATGATAAAAGTATGTCAAACTCTTGGAATTGGAACCTTAGGGCAAGGTTAGGAATGAGTGAGTTTGTACTTAGTCCCCAAGGAGGGTAGTGTTGAAGTTCAATTGAAAGTCAACACTTCCCCTTCCTATAAATTATAATCCACCTTTGGATTCTATAGTAACTAGAGAGTGTGGGATCGTATATATGGGTAGACACCAATAACATTAAATATCTTGAGAAAGAGAGGTTTGGTATGTCATCCCAACAAACCTCATAGTACCATTGTAAGCCCTTCACCTGGTAGACCTCGGGAAGTCCAAGATTCACCCTAAACACTTAAGTTAAACTAAAGAGTATGAAAGATTTGATTGATTAGGGAAAGAGAACGAGTCATATGTACACACACAATTTTAATGAATAGTAGTTCTTGGAGTTGAAGGGCAAATCAATCCTTGGAGCTGTAGGCTTAGTGTTCATGAAGGCCAGGCTGGTCCTGTGAGTAATAGACTCGGTGAATAAGTAGAAGTTGTCGGTTAGTCCGATGAGCTGGAGGCTCGAATGAATGAGATGATACATAAGTGCATGTGCATAGGATGTGGTGGGTATTCAGTACTATCTCAGTCGACACACCAATAAAAGTACGATGACTCGGTAAGTGGTAGGTGTTCAGAGGGCCAGGATTATTTTACTGCTCGACCGGAAGGACACTTTCCCTAATAACCCTACACTTAGTCTTATAAAAGGTCTGGTTCTGATGGATCCAATAAGAGTACACTGGAGCTCATGAGTACCGAGGATAGGTGTCATAGCGTATGTTAGGGACTAGGTTTGGTAGTGTGTTATACTCACCTAGGGTGAGGAGACTGTCGCTCCTCTGCCACTGTTTGACCAAAACGTGAGGTGCGCGAGAGGTTATCTACCACCAAAAAGTGGGAATTAAAAGTTATGTACGTAGAGAGTTGAGTGTGTGAGTTGCATGTGTGTGAAGTCATAGCATAATCATTGCACCGCATAGCATACACACCAATGCATACAACAAGACCCCCGTCGTATAAACTAGTATGAGCTCTTCTAACACTTCTTCGAGAAGGCTTTAGCATCCCTTTCGGATGGTCGGCCAAAAGTAGCATTGCCTTAAGATTGTCTGCTCTAAAGTGTGAGTACCTGAATGACTTTAGCACTCCATTGATTGGATCTCCTTCAAGACTCGAGGCACTTTGGTTTCTGATACAAATCTAGCCAAGGGGCCTGAGATGTTTTTACGGTATAACTCCCCCTCATGCAGTAGATAATAGATTGTCTTGTACTTGAATTTTCTTTTATCTTCTATTTCCGCTAGGAGCTAGCCGATAGCTAGGAATGAATCCAACCAAGAAGCCAGTCACTCAATCTCCATCATCTCCCCCTCTTCGATGGAAGGTCGCAACAACTCTGTGATTGTTCCTCCAGCCCTCGGGCCATATTTTGCCAATCAATCTATCGCTGAGTTCTCTTCTTTTACGCATGCTGGATAAATAAAGATTGGATTCCTCATATCAACCCATTAACTTTCACCAGATACCACTGCAAGATGGCATATCTGATTTTAAACTCCCCATAGTTCTGTGATGTGACCACCATCAAATCGGTGAAGGCTGTAAGATCCTAGATACCTAACTCCTTGGCTAGGCGCAACCCTACCACTATAGCCTCATACTCGACATAATTATTTATGATGGGGAAGAGGATGTTAGTTTTAGGATGTTGTCTAATAACCTACAGGTGTGTAGTGAATGGGTATTTCAAAATCTTTTGTGCCTCTTTCTTTCTATGAAGGTTCTATTTTAAGGATTTAGAAAATAAAAAAACATCACAGAAAATACTCAGAGATTTATAGTGGTTCCCCTAGACAAAGTGTCTAGAGTACTCCACTATCCCTCTACGCCTATCTAGAAGTTTGCTAGAGTCGGCAACCTCCACCAAAACTCAGGCCCTCAAGCCATACAGCTCAGGACCTCAAGTGCTACAAACACAGGCCCTCAAGCCCTGCAAACTCAGGTCCTCAAGTCCTACAAACTCAGGCCCTAAAGCCCTACAACTCATATAAGACCCCCCTCCCCCTTATTAGGAGGGTTACCTGGGTCTTATGCCCCGAACCACCACCTTATGGAAGACACCAACTCACGGGTTAGTCACCACCGCAAGACGTTGATTCTGCCGGCAAGTACGATCATTCAACCTTTAGGCCAATTTGAGAATAGAAATAATACAAAACTGAACAAGTACACAATGACAGATCTCAAAAATGAAGCAATAGTCTAAGCAAGAGCACAAAAATAGGGTGAAGGTTTATGCCTGATACATATCCAAAATGAAAGTAATGAAACAATCGCACTCTCTCACTACATCTCCAAGTGGAAGCTAAACAAACTATAATCCTCGAGCACCTGTCTCATGGTAGAAGCAGTGCACGACATCTGCTCCTCAGGTCCTGCCACTTCGTCTGGCTAGTCGTGCTGGTGCTCTAGCTCCTCAGGCTCCTACAGTCAAAACCGACCATTAGTCATAAAGACTATGCCATTTTGTCATCCCCTCCCCTCATGACTCCTAAGTATCGTGTGGGAGGATGAAGCGGAGGACTATAAGGGATACAACAAAAGCAGATGGTATGGAACAAAGCTAGTAGTTATATAAAGTAAAGCATGCATATCTCCAAGGAAGGAGTATGTATGAGCTGTAAGTAAGGCAGTAAATAAGATAATGCGGCACAAGTAAAGTAAAATAGTGTTGGAACATGGTCTTCCGCATCTCCTAGGTTTGAGCATAACAAATCTGATGTGTATTTGATCTTGTGTGTTTAAGTGTGCAGGAAAACAAGTCCACATGACTCAAGGATAACATAAGAATGTTACGCCCAAATTTGAAGCCAAAATTCCAACATGCCCGCTAGAGCCTGCGCTAGTGCTAGCGCTAGCTCTGATTTGACAAAATTTTGGAAATAGTTATGGAAGGTGCTAGCGCCAGGTGATAGCAGCTAACGCAGGCAGTAGCAGCTAGTGCAGGCGGTATCGGCTAGTGCAGGCGGTAGCACTAAGCTTAAGAGGAAGGCGACCGACTTGCTTAAAATGAAGGATTCTCACGCGGAGAATATTACCTAATCTAGGATAGCGTCTGCGGTAGCAATAGCGCAGGCGCTAGCTCCAAGTCTATAAAAAGGACCCCTTAGATACGTCTTCTTCATCCTCTCCCACTCCAAAATTCTAGAGCTTCGTGCCACTTCATATAGAGGAAGGATTAGAGAGATACTCCCACAAATCCATGAAGGCTTAAGGAGATCCGTGGAGAAGATTTCAACATGCGTCATCATCATGACGAAAGACCGCATCGACTATGATCATACTCTGCGGGTCTTCGTCTACTTCTCCAAGAGATCCACATAGAGGGAGTTTTTAATATTATTATTCTTTTTATTCTTGTAATCGCTTAGTAAATTCGCATCGTGTTGGCAACTAGGTCTGGGTAGGACATAGGGCAGAAATTCACCTCGTGTTGGCAACTAGGCCTAGGGTGTAGATATAGGGGGTGCTCGAGGCCATATCTGGGGAAGCATTGGCTAGAGCAGCTTGAGGTCGTATCTGGGGAAGGATCGGCTAAAACCAACCAGTTCGTGGGGATACGAGTCGGTATAGAAAACAAGAAGGGTCTTTCATATTTCGCCTTGATTTCTAGCGTCATTGTAATCGAATTTTGTAATCAATTTTATTAATAATAATCATGTCTCTCTTTGTGTAATAAAATTGATTTGATCTTCATTTCTCTAAATTGTTTATTATCCTCTCTTTCATTATAAAATAATTTAGATCTTTATTCAAAATCACTATTTTGATCTCTTATTATTTCAAGTATTCCAAAATATAAGAAAAGATTTAAAACCCTTATTCACCCCCTCTAATGGTGCCTACCGATCCAACAAGTGGTATCATAGCGGTTTTATTCCAAATGGCTTAACATCCGGGAATAATGGTGTCGCATGATCTCGCTTCTACTAGTGGGGTAAATTTTTATGAAGAAGAAAAATCACTTAAACCACCATTACTTGAAGGAAGAAATTATAATGGATGGAAAATAGTAATGGAAAATTTTCAAAAAGCTTTAGATGAAAAAGTTTGGAATATTACTATTAAAAAGCCACCTAGCGTATTAAATAAAAACGAAATGGTTTAAAATGCAAAATCTATGAATAGTCTATTTTGTGCGTTAGATCAAAATATTTCCAAACTTTCACTTTTCCTACTGAATACGAGATGTGGAATTTTCTTGAGATAACTTATGATTCTCCATCTACAGGCATAAAAAAACGCAAGAATTGGAGAACATAAAAGCTTGCAAAGATGTTCAAGAAAGCTCCTCTCATGATGAATCAATGGAGAGCACATCAAGTGGAAAAGAAGAAATCGTGTCTTTGGAAGACGAATGCCAAAAAGATAAAGATAACAAAGGAACTCTATGGTCAAATCTCATCACGTCCAAAAGTGCTGTAAGGAAATCAAATTCCATTTTTTGCAATTCTATTTCTGCATTACAATTGCTACAAACTTCTAAGTGTAAAATTAAGAAATAAAAAATTTAAATTCAAAATTACATTTAGAAAATAAAAACATAAAAGCTAAAATTAATGTAGAAACAAAGATTGATGTGTTTGATTATTCTCCACCTTACACTTTAATTGAAAATATTAAACCGTGTTTTGATTGTAATAATATTAAAGAAAAATTCAAGGATTTTGAAAAAGAACTATTAATTATAAGAGAACAAAATGAAAAATTATCTTTGGAAAATTCATCTTAGAAAAGTGATTGTGCTACATGCAAAAGTTATAAAATTGAAATCAAATAGATGGACGAAACATTTGAGGAATTTAGAAATGACTATCAAAATAATATTGACTTTATTGTTTCTACTCTTAAAAATAGCACAATAGCTTATAATAAAGCTAAGCATAATCTAAAGATCAAGAATGATGAATTAAAATCAAAAATCAACTTGCTTATGAAAATTATAAATACAAAATCACAATATCAAACTATATCTAAAAACAAGTTGAATATGAATATGAACATCTTAACTAAGTTTAATAATGGGAGTAAGGAACATGAAGGATTTGTAAATCAAAATCAAAATCACAATTATTTACAAAATCATGTTTCTCCCAACTTAAAAATAAAACTACACAAATTTCCTATAAACGATACTTTCAATTATAATTTTAAAAATAAAGATAATCACAATAGAAATTTGATTCATAAGAATAATAATAAACCAAGATTTGAATGGAGGCCCAAAATTAAAACTGAAACATTAACTTCACATGAAAGGACCTATTCATCAATATCTACCCACACACATACACATTATATTTGGGTACCCAAAAGAACCACCAGACTTGGTCCCCTTTGGATACCTAAATCTCTTATTTATTAGGTATCACCAAATGCATGAAGTAGAATATTTTCAAAAATGAAATATACAAATTTTCTACTTCATGATATGCTTTAATGTCCTTTTTTGTTTGTTTTCCTATTTTTTAAGCTATCATGTTATGGTCATCTTATATATTATTGAAAATATGATCTTATTTCTTAAAACTTAATGAGTTTATAAATCAAATTGATCAAAATTCAAAATCATAGTTAATTTTTATGACCTATCTATTTTTCTTATATTCATTGCCTATAAATATCTTATATTATCCATATGAATCAAGCTCTAAATTTATTATGAGACATTTATCTAAATTAATAAAATCATGAACTTTACTTTTTATCTTTCAAATTGTTTGAGAGATGTCCATAGTTCATAAATCATTCTTAAACCTATTTTTATGCATGAACATCACTTTACATTAAAATCATTTAAATCATGCTTATTTGGTTTTTTTTTAACATGATATCTTATGCTTACATTTCCTATCATCTTCAACATACATTATATTGATAAATATAAGCATTAGAAAAATCAAAATGAAGAAATATGAAAATATATATCATGGCATGGTCATCTATTATAATATTTGAAATATGACTTTGTCTCCTAAAGCTTAAATAAAGTTTGCAAATCAAATTAAATCAAAAGTAAAAGTCAAGTTTTCATTTATAAATGACCAATCTATTATCACTAAAATCATGCATATCTATTTTGTTCAATCATGTCTTCTTTGTTTGCATATCATATAATATTGAGCTTAAATGGTTGTGCAAAACTCAAAAATTAAGGTTTAATGAATATGAAAGTTTAATGAATATGGAGCCCATGTTCTAAAATTTTAACTTCCGCAACTTTTTGAGATTTCTTCTCGTCTCTTCACTTCATTAGACAGGTCTTACATTGCACAAACATAATTAAGCAAAATCAGAAGTAAAATCGAAGAAAATCTAGGCTATATGATTAAAATAAGCACTCTCTAGGCGCTAATGCAGGCGCTAGGACCTAACGTCGGCGCTAGCTCAAGTGTCCTATTTTATGTAATTTTAAAATTCTAAAAAATCACTAAAATATATTACCTTATATGGACTACTAAATTTTGCATCTATGCATATAATTGATTTTTTAAAAATTAAAATAAAAATTTACAAATGCCAAATTACAAAAAATATTTTTCTTACTTCCTTTCTTTTGTTATTTGTTTGATTTCTATTTCTATATGCAAAAATAAAAAATATAAAACAAAAAGAAGTATAAAAAATTATCTTTTGAACTTAACTTTTCTATCTAAATGTATCTTGCGAAAGGGAGATTTGGGCTATCATCCCATCACATCTCCTAGTACCGGGCGAACCCCTCATAGGGTAGACCTCGGGAAGTCCAAGATCAATTTTAAGAATTCAAACTTTAAATCAAAATTTTTAAAAAAATTAATATCAAAAATACTGTATGGACTTTATTGAGAAACTCAAGCATGATTTAATCCATCATCCAGGCCTTCAACAATGTTACAATTCATTCCTTCAAAGTACTTTGAACATTGTTTTTATCATGCTTTGATATATCTACTTATTTATGCATCAAATTGTATTGTAAAAGTTGTGTAGAACTAAGCGTAGCATGCTTCTAAGTATGAGTAAATGCTTTATGGTTGATAATGATACTAATTCACTCACTTATTTTGGCAAAAGTCTACATATGCTTTTAATCAAAGAATACTTGCTTGTGTATTGTGATTGTACAACGAATTAAATTTGCACAAGTATCTTACCTACACTAAATTTATTTGCACTATTAACTATTAAGAAAAGTGGTTGTACTTTCAAAATTTAATTGGTTTGCAAAGCAAGTGTATTCGGAGAACTTTGTACAAAAAAATAATAATCATGAAATAAATTGACAAAGATAACTCCACTAAGCACTACTTGAACCACCTGATAAGTCTTAATAAGCATTGTGAGGTTGAGCACCTTGGAAAGAATAGTAAAGTGTCTTGTGCAAACCTTTATTTTTACACCACTTATTCTTAAGTACACCGGATCACTAAAAATCAATATTGAAAAATAAAGTATGTGATCCCCAAGCACTACTTTGCACCCTGATAAGTCTTAATGAGCTTTGTGTGTGCAAAGCACCTTGGTAGTTGTACATTTTCTTTGTGCATTGAAGTGTGTCGAAGTGAAATTTTTTGTGTTTTATTGTGCACTTTACTCTACATATGTATTAAATCATTTGTTTGATCTATTCAAAATACACTTATGTGCACATCATTATATTCCATAACACTTCTTATCATGAATATTGGATCCTAATGCTAAATTATATACTACTCTTTATATATAAATGCACTAGATAACCTAGCATGCTCTCTACAATGTTTTGTATATTAAGAATTTTTGAATTAAAATAACATTGGAGTAATCGTCTTTTTTTATAACATTATTTCATAGCTTGGTTACTTTATTGTCAAACTTACAGATTTTAAATACAAATTGATTTACAAAAACATCTTCCTTTTTGGAAATTAACTCATATATATTCTTCTGAATAGACATAATTACAAAAAGATGTTTCAAGTATTTCTATAATCTTCCGCATCATCACCATATATTATTACCTTGCGCTTTCATGCCTATATTAAAGTCTGAAATCTCAAAATTCCTTTTTTCAACAAGTAGTAGACTTGCTTGGTAGAATTTATATTGGTTACTCTTAACATGCATATTATTTTTATGCTAAAATCTCTGATTTAATAATGGATTTCAAAATAGTAATGTGATTTTTTCAAAAAATCAAACAAAAATATAAACCCATTGGCTATGAAATTATAATTAGATTAAAAATGCTTAAATGCTTCCAATATTTATTATCCATGATTACATATCTCACCATAGCGGGGCATAGGGTTGTATACATTAGATAACCTAACCTCTAAGTCATGTCTTTTCCTTAACTGTTGAGAGTTCTAGTGGGGCCTTGTGAGGCACTGGGGGGAAAGAGTGCTAGGTTGAGTTTTGTCTCATGTTTGCATATGGGACTAACACCCAGACCTACGACATGTATGCAGCTCCTCATGACCATCCGTCACTTAGTACGGGGCTAGGATGTAGACATATTGTCTGGGTTGATTGGTTACTTGGAAATCATTATTATTTTTGCTTAAAACTCTTATATAATGGGAAGAACTAACATGATAATATTGAGTACTTGGAAAATGTTATTTTGTTCATCTTTATGCTAAAGACTCTGATCTATTTCTATGAAAATACTTATGCTAAAAACTCTAATGTATTTCTATAAAAATTATTATAAAACTCCTAATCATTTCCTTTTCTCTCAAAAGCTCGATCATGCCGTATTTTATTATCAAAACTTTTATGTGTTTTGCTTCTTTACCCACTTTTGCTAATAACAAAAGGGGGAGAACTAACATGATAAATATAATCCGCTATCAAAATGGAAAACTAACATGATTAATTAAGATGATAGCTTACATATAAGGGGACCATTCACTTAGGGTGTGCATGTATTTAGGGGGAGCAATTCTAAATACTAAAATCGATAATTAATGTAAGTCATCACTCTCACACACACACACACATAAGTAAGTTTCATGATGCTTATATATTAATGCTCTGATTTATCATTAAAGGATTTGTTATTATCAAAAGGGGGAGTTTGTTGGAACATGGTCTTTCGCATCTCCTAGGTTTGAGAATAACAAATCCTATGTGTATTTGATCTTGTGTGTTTAAGCGTGCAGGAAAACAAGTCCACACGACTAAAGGATAACATAAGAATGTTGCGCCAAAATTTGAAGCCAAAATTCCAACATGCCCGCTAGAGCCGGCGCTAGCGCTAGCGCTAGCTCTAATTTGAGAAAATTCCGAAAATAGTCATGGAAGGTGCTACCATTAGGCGATAGTAGCTAACGCAGGCAGTAGTATCTAGCGCAGGAGGTATCGGATAGCACATGCGGTAGCACAAATCTCAAGAGGAAGGCGGTCGGCTTGCTTAAAATGAAGGATTCTCATGCAGAGAATATTGCTTAATCTAGGATAGCACCGGTGGTAGCGATAGTGCAGGCCCTAGCTCCAAGGCTATAAAAAGGACCCCTTGGATCTGTCTTCTTCATCCTTTCCTACTCCCAAATTCCAGAGCTTCATGCCACTTCATATAGAGGAAGGTTTAGATAGATACTCCCACAAATCCATGAAGGCTTAAGGAGATCCGTGGAGACGATTTCAACACACGTCATCATCGTGATGAAAGATCGCATCGACTACGATCATACTCTACGGGTCTTCATCTACTTCTCCAAGAGATCCACAACGAGGGAGTTTTAAATATTATTGTTCTTTTCATTCTTGTAATCGCTTAGTAAATTTGCCTCGTGTTGGCGACTAGGTCTGGGTAGGACATAGGGCAGTAATTTGCCTCGTGTTGGCGACTAGGTCTAGGGTGTAGATCTAGGGGGTGCTCGAGGCCATATCTGGGGAAGGATTGGCTAGAGCAGCTTGAGGTCAAATCTGGGGAAGGATCGGCTAAAGCCAACCGGTTCGTGGGGATGCGAGTCGGTATAGAAAACAAAAAGGGTCTTTCATATTTCACCTTGATTTCTAGCATCATTGAAATCGAATTTTGTAATCAATTTTATTAATAATAATCATGTCTCTCTTTGTGTAATAAAATTGATTTGATCTTCATTTCTCTAAATTGTTTATTATCCTCTCTTTCATTATAAAACAATTTATATCTTTATTCAAAATCACTATTTTGATCTCTTATTAATTCAAGTATTCCAAAATATAAGAAAAAGTTTTAAAAACCTTATTCACCCCCCCTCTAATGGCGCCTACAGATCCAACAAATAGTACAACTATACTACCATCACATAAGTACCTTAACTTATATGAATGCCCATACAAACTTATAAGTTAAGATTTCCAGAATTATAATTTATCATATAAAAGTGCCCATACTAATTTATATGATAAGGATATACAATTGGTGTCCTAATGTTTATGTAGGTTATGATATGCATGCTATGATATGATTCATACAAGTTCAACTCACCCACGCGACTCTGTGATCACAGACCATTTGTTCCCAATTTTTGGAGTTAGCTACACTCGCTGGTACCACCGTTGTAGCTACTGCAGCAGTGGAGCGGGTTCCTCCACTTCCTAAGCTAGTATATACACTACCAGGCCTAGACCCTTTGGACACCTCTGTACACATCCTATGTGCACTCTAGATTCTTGCGTACTCTTTTCTAGAATCCACCAATCTTTAAGGTCGGGTGTGCATTTTTGGGGATTGTCCTCCAGACCGCAGCATAAATAACCTACTGGCCCTTCAAACCCTCACACTCGCCTAAGTCAATGTACTATCTTCAGTGTGACGACTAGTCCAGTATCGAAGACCAGCACCTAAATGTTTCTATGCACATGCAATATATCACTACCCGAGCCTCCAGCTCACAGGACTAAACCAGTCCTACATCGTTCCAGCCCTTAACTCAGGATGAGGTTTACCATATTTCTTGTTTACCTAATTAGGCTACTCTTGTCTATTTATTATTATACTTAGGAGTTTGAGGTGAATCCTGGACTTCCCGAGGTCTACCCGGTGAAGGGCTCGCAGTGGTATTAGGGAATATGATGGGATGAAGCCCAAATCCCCCTTCTAGGAAAATTACTTTTATTGGCGACTACCCCTTTCTATGGACCCACTCTCATTATTACACTTACTACTTAGATGTCTTATGATACTTATTCTAAGTCTACCTTTAGGTAAACGTTCTTTTGAATGATGCTCAACTCATAAGATCTCTAATACTCTGTGTGTTGTGTAAATCTTATATATTTGTCAAATTGTTCTCAAACCCACACTTATGATTTACCATGAACATTATAACATGTCGACTGAGTATCATGATTTTTCTAAGGTGATAAATGCCCTTTCATACCTTTAGTTAAGGTGTGACATAATTCTGAATTATTTCTTATACTATAGTACGAATGTTCTCCGAAAAATTCATAACTTCTAGGGATGATATGAATGATATATTACTCATATGTTCCAAATTTAATTACATTTCTAAGTGATCTTGCTGGTCTAATCACTATGTCATTCTTCTACTATTTGCAGACCAAATGGAATTGAACTAGTTTTGGTCCCTATGATTCAACCTTCTCCAAATCATATCTAACTGAGCTGAATTTCATACCACATGTTCTTAATAACCAAATTATGAAATGACCAGAGTTTTCTTACAATTTAATTAATTTGACCTCCATTAAAAATTCATTAATCATTGGGCATATATCAATTTCTAAAGGAAGTACCATGTAGGTAATTTAAATTGTCCTAATAAAATATATGACAAAATAACATGATTCCCATAGTTTCAAAATTTTCCAGAGAACTTACAATCATAATTTCTTCATAAAATAAAAGGGGTAAATATGTAAGTATATACAACAAGTACTAATTTAATTCATCCAAAAATTCTAAGAAAATTACCATAGTATTGTAATGACCAAAAAACATCCTGAACATAATTTTCCAGACACTTTAAAACACCAATATTTCATAAATTCAAATGTGTGACAAATTGAATATTTGAAATTTTCCCATGTGTAAGACTTTCAACAATTCTACTAAAATTTCCAGAGGTTTAGAACTGGATTTCAAATGTCCGTCCTGAGATTCAGAATTTTCTAACTCTTTTTCTATATTAAAATTTCAAGAATATGACAAGCCATAATTTTGATAATAATCAAGGAAATAATCTCTGAAAATTTCTACAAAAATTTTCAGAGGTTCTAAATAATATTCCAAGTGATTTCTCAGAGTTTCACAATTTTCCAAAATATTTTAACCACAAACATTTCATTAATACATAAAGGAGACATATTTTAAATGAATCAATTAATTAGGATTTTTATTCCCAAAAATCCTAATTTTCATTGAAGTAATGTATTATGTCATAACAAAGGTGTGGCCAAAATACCAGAGGCCAATATAAGGCCAAATGTGACAAATACACAAATTCCCCTTTTTGGCTATGTGCACACCATAATACATACCATGCAAAGACATACAAGTGCAAGTGGAATAACCCAACATAGAGTGGTCCAATTACACTCAAATTTTAACCAGGGTCAAATAATGGCCTAATAAGCATGCCACCCAAATTTGAGGTAATTTTGAGTTGTTCAACTCCTTAAATCTCATTAATTTGATAAATTAAATAATGAACTTTCCATGGAGAAATGTTCTCTTAAAAATCTATTTTTTGGGTACAAGATATTACTATGGCACATACATACATGGGCCAAATTGCAGCTCCACTGGATTTACCGTCTAAAAGATATTCACAATCTAATCTCTTCCCTACACTAGGACCAGTCCCACCGAAATTGGTGCTAAGGGTGCTACTCTACTATAAATTATATGATTAAAGTTCCTAATTAATGTAGACACTCAGATCTACCACTTTTGTCTATGGTCACTTTTCATGAAAAGGCCTCTACTGGTTTCAATTTTCTGGATCAAAGATTCATATTTATGTGATAGAAATCACATTTTAATTAAATGAACAAAATGGACGACCCTGATTATCTCTTCCTCCTCCAACCAAAGGACTAGATCTGTCCGACCTGGAGGAGTTCTTGTTGGACATGTGTGTCACATCCCTTTGTTTGAGAATAACAAATCCCATATTGTATTTGATCTTGCTTTTCGTGTGTTTATATTGTGCAGGAACTATAGGTGCAATACTCCACAGGTAGAAAGCAGCTTGGAATCAAAATTTCTGAATGGAGTACTACCGCCAGTGCTAGCCAATACCATAGGCGTTAGTGCTACCGCCTGGCGCTATCTCCAGCTCATGCCACAACGCCACGCCACGATGGTTTTTTAACTACCTCTACATGACCGCTACCGCAGGCAATAGGAGCTACCGCAGGCGCTATCTCCAAGCTCTATAAATTGAATCTTTCTCTCTCATTTTGGCATCACATCCCAGAGTGAATTCCTGTGCCAAGATTTAAGAGTTGTTACTCTGCCGAAGATGGATCTTCCACAAAAAGCTTAAGGAGAATTCTAGAGGACTACGTCACGCTACATCTGAAGGATGATCTCTTTGACCTCGCTCAAACTACAACGATCCTTCATCTCCAACTTCAGAAGATCTCATATAGGGAGTTTTTATTATTATTATCATTATTTTCATTTCATACATTTTATAATCGTATAGAGAATTTGCCTTGTGTTGGCGACTAGGTCCTTGCGCGGCTTAGGGGCAATTTTCTGCATGTGTTTGCGACTAGGTCTAGGTGATTAGATCTAGGGGGTGCTCGAGGCCATATCCGGGGAAGGATTGGCTAAAGCCACCGGTTCGTAGAGATAAGAGTCAGTATAGGAAAGGAAAAATTATTTATATTTGTACGCCTCCGAAATCTAACGATATTGAAATCAAATTTATGTAAACACTCTTTAATATAATACATTCATATTTCTATTTGTGTTTACTTGATTTCTTTCATTTGGCATAAATTCTAAAATTGCAAATTACATTATTTTTCTTCCTTCAACTAAATTGTTATATCACTCTCGTTTATTTTATAACAGTTTAGTAAATTGCTAAATATATAAAAAGAATTTTTATTCACTTATTCACCCCCCCTCCCACCTCTAAGGGTGCCTATCGATCCAACAAGTGGTATCAGAGAAAGGTTATTCCAAATCGGTTTAAAAACTAGGAATAATGGCGTCTCATGATCTTGCTTCTACTAGTGGGAAAAAACTTTTATATAAACGAAAATCTTTAGCACCACCTTTATTTGAAGGCAAAAAATATAAAGGGTGGAAAATATTAATGAATTTTTTTTTACTCATATGATATCAAAATTTGGAATACGACAATAATAAGACCAGCGGATGAATCAAATAAATAGGAATGTCATTTAAATGCGAAGGCTATGAATACTTTATTTTGCGCTTGATAGTTTATTAGGACATAGTCTTGATCACCTAGTGGGTGGGGGGGGGGGGGGGGGGGGGGGGGGTGAATTGGTCTCCTTTATTTTAAGCTTATGCCTAACTGATTTCAGAGATTATGTAAGTTATAAATCAAGCACACAGAAAACACACAAGCATTTATAAAAGTTCCTCAAGACAGGGTGTCTTGAGTAGTCCTCTTTCCCCCTTCAGCTTTCTAACAATGAGTTAGACAAGGCTGACTCCTCAAACCTCAGGTCCAAGAGCGTACAACTCTGATCCCTCAAGATCTCGCAGGTTTTCTCCAAACTTTACCTCAGACTCAACATCCCTACCTCAGGAACAACAACCCTACCAACTCAAACCTATTAAGAAGTCCTACCTCAGATCTCCATTGAGATCCTACCCTCAAGTTGAACTTTCAGCTCTACACTCAGGCCCAACAACCCTACTCCCTCAGGCAAAATGCCCTACAAGCTCAGAACAAATATGTTCCTACAGATGTTATAAATGATGCTTACAACAGAAGACGAAATAGATAAATCTTTCAATCCTTTGGTCTTCTGTTGCTGATTAACTGCAGGTGCACTATTAAGATAAGGAAGTGTTCAGTTACCTCAATGCTGCCCCTTTCTGATCCATCTTTTATGTAGATGAATAAGGATCAACTTGATCTTCTTGATTCACTCAAGAAGAACAAACTTTCTCTCCTTGCAGCTTCAGGAAGCAGGAAGAGAGATCTTTTGGACAGCCGTCAATGGAACAGTAGTTGTCAATTGTTTTTCCAAAAAGCATGATTCTTCAAAGCCCTAAGTTGATCTTTTATACTCCTTCATTCTTCAACGGCTATCAGATGGCCTCTAACCTAGTATGGAGGTGATTGGAAAGCCTTAACTTGCTTTACTGCAACTTGAACCAAAAGCAAAACCCGCCAGCACATATGAATCTATCTCAGCTGTTGGTCTGTGACAGCTCCCTGTCTCAGGGACTAATTCTGTCTCCGTCTCTCTGGATCTGCTGAGACAGATAGTTGTCTCAGCGGTTTTCCTCTATCTATAGCTCAGCAGACCCAGACTCCTTCTCAGCGACTCCTGGCCTTGTCTCAGCGATTCAGCTGAGACTGAGAACTCATCTCAGCGGTTTTAATAGTAAACCACTGAACTTATTCCACATCTTAGAATAATCAAACCCTGCATAGTCATGAGGTAAAATTGGGTTTATCAAATACAAATTGTACTTAACATTGAGTGTGATGCCTCTTCAAATGAAGGGAACATTGAGGGCAATATTTCCAACAATCTCCCCCTAGTTGAAGAAGGCAGAACACCCCCAATGCTAAGGTGCATAACAAATAAATACTTATCATGAAACTTCACTACATAGCATTCATCATAACATGAGTGTTAACATTATTATGGCATTACAGATAATGTCATAACAAATAATATTCATGACAAGCATAATACCAACATAGTTTATAAAGCCAATAATGTGATTAAGTAATTATGTCAAGGAATCACAGATTATTATAAGCAATAGCACAAAATAATATTAAGCTTTGACAGATATTAACTTACAACATAAAGTAATAGATTCAACAACTCATTCATTTTCATTTCAGATAAAGTGTTGAGACATTGTTCAAGTTACATTTTGATATAAAACTTAGATACATTCATTTAGGTTTTTCTCTTTTTAGAAGATGTTGAGCGTTCAGCATAGTCAGCAACAATTTCTTTCCCATTTTCTGAAGCCTCTATTACAGCATTTGCTGCTTCTAATTCAGCTATCTTCTTCCTATTTTCTTGCTTTATGAAGTACATATATGGCTTTGGAATGTACCTTGATGGCATCCTTCTTGGATTATCCTTTCTTACCAGATTTTCTTTAAATATTTTATCCCTTTTTGTGTTTCTTTCTAAATGTTTTGTCCATTCTTCAGAGGGATAGATTTTATCAATGTCTTTGCAGACCTATCCATGGCTTATCCATGCATTTAGAATTATTCTCTTGGAGTATTCACTCCAGTATGCAAAATCTGGATCTTTGGTCTGTTCATCCCTCTGCTTAGCCATAAACTCTTCAGCTAGGATTGTGTTGGATCGTGAGGCGCCCTTAAATGGGGGTGAATAAGGGTTTTTAAAACTTTATTATTTAATTTAAAATTTTGTGGTTTTTCTTTACTTAACTTGAATCTAAATTAAAGAGGAATAAATCAATTAAAAACAAACTAGTAAGAACATGATTTTCATTATAATTTATGATTACAAAACTATGATTAATATAGCGCTAGAAATCGTAGGCAAAATATGAAATATTCGTTTTGTTTTCTATACTAACTCTTCTCACCAAGTACCGGTTGGCTTTAGCCTATCTTTCCCAGATCCGGCCTCAAGCCGCTCTAGCCTTTCTATCCCTAGAAAAGGCCTCGGGCACTCCCTAGATCTACTTCCTAGACCTAGTTGCCAACACGAGGTGAATTGCCACCTAATTCTTACCTAGACCTAGTCGCCAACACGAGGCGAATTTACTTCCAAGAAAATAATAAAAGGTTACAAATAAATATTTGAACACAAAACTAAAACTCCCTATGAAGATTTCTGGAGATGGAGAAGGCCGCTGAAAGTTCTTGAAGTCGAAGCGCGCATTCTTCGCGTTGATGAATCGTTGATCCGATTCTCCTTGAATTCTTTGCTCGAATGTGTGTGGGAGATGAAGGTCTAGAAAAAACGGCCATGATTGAGTTTCTGGAGTGTTGGAGTAATGCTCTAATCAATCATTGCTTGGAGAAGAAGAAATCATCCAATTTATAGAGCTTGAGCTAACGTCGGCGTTAAGTCCTAACGTCGGGCGTTGACCATGTATAGTAATGTTTTGATGGCTCAGATCTTCAGAAGAGGAAGGAGATTCTGCACTTTAGGAATTGTTTATTTAGGCAACCCTAAAGCTGGCGTTGATGCTAACGCTGGCGTTAGGTCAGATCATTCCTAAAGTGCTTCATCTATCACGGCTACATTCCTCCTTGCCATAATCAGTGATTGTTAACGCCAGCGTTAAGTCCTAACGCCTGCCGATAAACTTTTTTCAGTCGGCAAGCAATCCCGTCGATCGGCAGACCATCTGGCGATCGCTAACGCCCAGCGTTATGTCCTAATGCCTGGTGTTAGACATCTTTCAATCTTTCTGCTTGTGGATAGTCCCAGACCAATATTGCAACAACTTGGTGTCATATCTGTTCAAACCTGCATGCTAAAAGCACAATGGAAAACAAGATCAAATACAAGTATGATTTGTTATTCTCAAATCAAAGGGATGCGGAAAACCATGTTCCAGCAATCTCCCCTTTTGATAATAACAAGTCCAATAGAGATAAATCATATTCATATATAAGATATGTGTTTTTAGAAGGATATATGACACTAAGCAATCATAGAGATAATAATAAGACATATTGTTCATTGAACATTGTGCTCCCCCTACTTAAGTGCTCCCCCTTGGTGTATGCACCCATAGACTAGATTCATGCTCCCCCATAATCTAGTGAATCCTACTCCTTGTGATTTATCATTTTATTCTCCCCCTTTTGTTATTAGCAAAAGTGGGTGGAGTGTAATAAAAAGAGAGGGCAAAAAGTAGAACGTAACTAAGATAAGAAGTAAGAGTTTTGTTTTAACAGAAGGTTAGTCATGATCGAGCTAAGGGAGAGAGTGGCACAGCAGAAAAAATATATGATCAGCGTGAAAGAACAATATTCGCTGATTTTACCAAAAGAATTCTTCCACTTGCTTTTCAAATTAAACTTTATGTAGAATATTACTTATTGAAAGAAAATGCAATATTGTTTGACAAGTACAAGTGAAAGACAAATGAGAACACATAGTAAAAAACACATAGTCAGATAGGAATACGGAAAGATAAAACTAAGTTATTAAGATTTATATTTTTTTTAATAGTTTGACCATTTCAACAATATATCTAAACTCTGAACATTGAAAATTTTCATAACAAATAGGCAAGCATGAATCAACATATTCAAGAAGATCATAACTACAATGTAACCAATTAGTATTTCAAGTAAAGAAAACATTATATAAATCATGCATTGCAATCTAGTGCTTTTACTAAAGTTTGTAGAGAATTATATAATTTTGCATTTGGATCCAATTCTCATGAGTAGAAGCTTTATGAAAAACAATGATGTGTGCATAAGGTGTTTTGATAAAAGTATACAAGTGAAATAATCAAAACACATGACATATGTAATGAAATAGTAACAACAATATTAAGATTGCAATCATATAATTACTTTCACACATCAATGTTAGAATAAAATTTCAAAGCACATAAAAGGATTACAACTACAAAGGTGCTTCACCCACACAATGCTCATTAATCTTATCCGGGAGCGAAGTATTACTTGGGGGATCACATAAGCATTTTTATAAAAATTTTATTTTAGTGATTCGGTGTACAAATAGAAGTGATAAAAAGAATATGTTTGCACAAGACACTTTACAATTCTTTCCAAGGTGCACAACCTCACAATGCTCATTAAGGCTTATCAGGAGGGTGAGTAGTGCTTGGTGGATTTATCTTTGGCATTTTATTTCAGATTTGTATTTTGGGCCAAAGGTCTCCGAATTCACTTGTTGTTGCAAACATTAATATTATTGAAATAACACTTCTATGTGTGCAAGAAATTTATTTTTAAAAGTCGGTGTAGGTAAATTAGATATACAACTTAATGTGTTAAAACAATTACACTACACAATCATGCAAGACTATGATTATGAGCACATGTAGATTACAAAAATAGTGAGTGTATAAATCATTTATTAACATAAAGCATTACTCATACTTAGAGGCATGCTAGGCAATCATACACAATTATCTATAGACTATTTCATTACACATAATCAGATTAAGGTTAAGGCATGATAAAAACAATGTTTAGAAAATTTGAAATAAAAATTAGACATTGAAGACAATCTTTAAGTGTATGTAAAAATCAAATTTGACCATTAGAAACAAAAAATGACTAAGATGTTTGCTCTTGTGAAGTTTTGTAGTCAAATCATAATTTTTTTTTAAATTGTTATTTTAAAAGCAACAAAAATAACAAAAACATATTTTTGATCATTTTGAATTATTTATAATTTTTTTGTATTTTGTAGAAAAATGAATAAGTTGGGAAAAATAATTTGAAATCAGACAAAATGAACTGAGAAACAAATAGTAGAAAAATACCAAAAATATACTAGTGAAAGCAGAGTTTTGATATGAAAAAAAAAAGCTAACGTTGAAACAGTACTCGCTTTTTTGAGATTTTTGCAAAACATTCTTTTGAATAGGGAGTATGTACATAGACCTTCTTAGGGTAGAATTTTCAGAGAAAGTTGAAATGTTTAGAAGGCATATTTAAGCATATTTTGGTGATTTTAAAATATTTTCAACATGTATATTTGAATTTTTGATTTTGCTGTAAATGAAGGGGATAAATATGGTGTAGTAATATATATAATGGTACACAGATAGATAAGCAGCAAAGATATTTGCAATTATGTAAGAAAAGAGGCTAACGCTTGGCGTTAGAGTCAATGCCCGCGTTGAGTCTGCTTTATATAAAAAGCCCTTAATCCGAATTCTATTCTTTTCTCACCATTTCAGCCCTTTCCTCTCCAGTTTTCGCCGACAGCCCTCTTCAGATTAGTTGATGTTTTTCTTTTTATATTTAGTGATTAAGTCATTTTTATACCCCTAAATTGAAGTCCTTTTAAGTATTGAAGTGTTTTGTTATGGTATATGATGGATCTAGGATTTTGGGATCAAGGGTTTCAGGTTTTTTGAGTTGTAGAATAGGGTTTCTTGAGATTTATTTCAAAGATGAGTATTTGCTTTACCTTTTTAGTTGTTATGAGTTTTATTGATGTTTTTCGAGTTATTCCTTCCTTTTTACGAAATTTTTGAGTTATACGTGTTACTAAAGGTTGGTATTGTGTACTGGAAGTAATAGGACATTTTTAGGGCAAGCGCCTGGCGTCAGCTGTAATGCGTGGCGTTGAATCAAAAATGTTCTTTTGCTGAATTTATTTTTGGCGTCCTATTTGCAGGTTATGACTTCTTCCAGTGGACATGGAGTCCATTCCAGAAAGTCATCAGCCCATCCACCACAAGAGTCTTATCAATCTTATGTGGGGATTGAAAAGGCGACTGTTGGAGTAGGCATGGTGTTGCAAATAGACCTCCCGCGTCATGCTCATATTCAGAACCTCCTAACAACATCAGGAGTGCTATCAATGATTACTGATGACTATTTTTCAACAGATTTTGTTTGGGAGTTTAATAGCAATTTGGTTGATCCTACAGAAACAGAACTATATCGAGGTGTGATGTCTCTGATTCAGTTTGAGATTGTCCAGATTACACATGAAGACTTACAGAATCATTTTGGGTTAATAGATAGTGGGAATCATCTGGATGTGGTGGAGAAGTACAGGTCAGAGCGAGACTGGACACATGTGAATTCTATTTTGCATGGGAAGGAGACAAGTGAGCAGATTATAGATGTTTATTCACTTAGGAAAGAAGCATTCATAATTCAAGATATTTTGCAACACACTGTAATGTTGAAGTCCGGAGATACAAAGAAGATCACTGCACAGCTGAGTATAGTGAGATTATGCAGGAAGAAAGTTTTGATGTGGCAGATCTCATACTTTCTTAGATTCATTATACTTTTAAGTTGAAGGATCCAAGGAGGTCTCGTCTCAAGACACTTCCCTTAGGAGGAATCATACAGAGCGTGGTGATGGAGAAATATGCGTATATAGTTAGACCAACTATATTAATGATCTTGTCCCATAGTTGTATTCCACTTGTACCATTTGAGTTCCTAGGTCATGAGATATACCATCATCTTCACAACCACCTCTACGACAAGGAGTATCATTGCATGGGACACAACAGGAGCATCAGGAGTCGTTTGAGGAATTCAAAGAGAATGCGACACGAAGAATGTCACAGATCGAGAAAATGATGCGATATATGATTAAGGCCCTTAAGTTAAAACTATCACCAGCAGAGGAGAGGGATTGGTACATTCCCGTGGAGGATCCTCCAAGCCACTCAACTCACCATACTTGAAGGTCAAGAGATCGAGGAAGTACAATTACTGAGGGGACAGATTCTATTAGTGAGAGTAGAGAGTTTTAGAGTGCTTTCTATTATGCAGTAGTTCGTTTGTAGTATTTGGACAAATTAGACTAACACCTGGCGTTAAGTTTTGCACCCAGCGTTATTTGATATCATGTTTTTATCTATTTTGTGAACTATTTATGTGTTGTGTTATCATTTTCATTTAGGCTTTCATAGTTATAATTTTGATACCCAAAAAAATTACTTAATCTTTGGTGGATTTTGTAATGTGAGACTCCCTATAATACTTCATAGACATTGGATTAGAATACTTGATTACAAGGAAGTAATAGTATGACACTCTAGTCTTAAAGTTGTACAAGGAATTGTAATTACAAGCATTGGTATGACATTTTATTTTATGATCTCTGTATTTGTAAAAAAATGACAGAAATATGTAGTATATATAAACTAACGTATTTTAGTAATTTTTAAATGTTTAAAAAAAGAACACAGAATATTGGACATTCGAGTTAACGCTGGCATTAGGTCTTAGCTCCTGCGTTAGCTCACAGAGAGTGCATATTTTACTCGTATAGCTTAGATTTTCTTCGATTTCACTTCCGATTTTGCTCAATTATGTTTGTGCAATGTAAGACCTGTCTAATGAAGTGGAAAAATGTGAAGAAATCGCAAAAAGATACGAAAGTTAAAATTTTAGATTATGGGCTCCAACAACAACCTTAATTCTTGAGTTTTGCACAATCATTTAATACTATAGGATATGCTAAAAATTGATTAAACAAGACAAAATATGCATGATTTTTGTGATAGTAGATTGGTCATTTATAAATGAAAACTTGACTTTTACTTTTAATTTAATTTAATTTGTAAACTTCATTTAGGCTTTAGGGGACAAAGTCAAATTTCAAATATTATATTAGAAGACCATGGCATGATGGATTAAAAAAATTTAAAGCATATCATGAAGTAGAAATTTGTTTATTCTATTTTGAAAAGGATTCTACTTCATGCATTTGATGATACCTAATTAATTTGAGATTTAGGTATCAAAAGAGGACCAAGTGGGATGGTTCCTATGGGTACCTAAATACATCGTGTATGCTTTTGGGAAGGCAAGGATGGGTAGATCCATTCATTTGAAGTTAATGTTTTATTTTTAAGTTTCGGCCCCCATTCAAATCTTGGTTTAATGTCATTCTTATGCATCAAATTTTCAATGTGATTAACTTGAATATTTTAATAAGAATGATTTTTGAGTTTATTAATTAAAGGAAATTTGTTTGCATTTAATTTTAAATTTGGAGAGGATTGACAATGTGACTTATAGCATTTTGGAATTTCATTAAAAATATTTTGATGTTTATCATTTCCTATGTTTGGCTTAATCAACTTAGGAAGGTTCATATTTAAAATGTTTTTGAATTTTTCTTGGAATTGTGAATGTATGTTTTGAGAACTATTCTTTAGGATTTCCTCAAGCAAGTTAATTTTGGTTTTTAATTCATTATTTTCAATTTTGAGATTATGTCTAGCTTTATTATAAGCAATTGTGCTATTTTTAAGAGTGGTGATAATAGATTCAATATGAGTTTGATAGTCATTTCTGAATTCCTCAAATGTTTCATCCATCTCTTTAATTTCAATTTTATAGTTTCTACAACTAGCACAATTACTTTTTAGAGAGGAGTTTTCTGAACATAATTTTTCATTTTGTTCTTTTACAAAAGTAAGCTCTTTTTCAAGTTCCTACTAATTATCTTTTAATTAATTATATGAGTTACAAGGTGAAGCAATTTTAACCAAAGAGCAAGAGTGAGAACTAGGTAATTCCAAATTTGATTTTACATTAACATTAGCTTTTAACCTTTTATTTTTTAAATGTAATTTCTTATTAGCAATTTTCAATTTCTTCATTTTACGTTTAGCAATTTGTAGCAGATGTAATGTGAAAATGGAATTTGTTACAAAAGAAGACGACTTTGATTTCCTTACCTTGCTATCGGTGGGGGAAAAAATTGAACATAAAGTTCCTTGGTCTTCTCTTTGGCACTCCTCTTCTACAGATAATATTTCCTCTTCAATTTCTCTTGATGTGCACTCCGCTGATTCATCATGAGAGGAGTTTCCTTGGACATTCGTGCAAGCTTGAATGTTTTCCAAGTCTTGTATTTGTTCCACACCTGTGAGAGAAAAATCATACATTTCTTCAAGAAATTTCCATACTTTGTATGCATTAGAAAAACAATATATTGATTAGAAAATTTCTTGAGATAAGGCATAGAAAATACTATTTAAGTCCTTTGCACTTAAGTGACGTTCATTGTTATTCGTTTCAACCGTGGGTCTTACTATTGCAATATTCCATGCTTAGATATTTAGTTTTTTTAATAAATTTTTCCATTAAAAATTTCCTTCCTTTATAATTTCTTCCTTCGAATAAAGGTGGTGCAAGTGATTTTTCTTCCTCATAAAAGTTTTCCCTGCTAGTAGATGCGAGATCATGAGACGCCATTATTCCCGGTTGTTAGACCATTTTGGAATAATCGAGCTCTGATACCACTTGTTGGATCATGAGGCGCCCTTAGAGGGGGGGGGATAAGGTTTTTAAAACTTTATTATTTAATATAAAAACTTTTGCGGTTTTTCTTTAACTTAACCTTAATCTAAATTAAAGAGGAATAAATTAATTAAAAACAAACTAGTAAGAACATGATTTTCATTATAATCTATGATTACAAAACTGTGATTTCTATAGCGCTAGAAATCATAGGCGAAATATGAAATATTCTTTTTTTTTTCTATACCGACTCTTCTCAGCAAGAACTGGTTGGCTTTAGCCGATCTTTCCCAGATCCGGCCTCAAGCCGCTCTAGCCTTTCTATCACCAGAAAAGGCCTCGAGCACCCCATAGATCTACTTCCTAGACTTAGTAGCCAACACGAGGCAAATTGCCCCCTAAGTCCTACCTAGTCCTAATCGCCAACACGAGGCAAATTTACTTCCAAGAAAATAATAAAAGGTTACAAATAAATATTTGAACACAAAACTAAAACTCCCTATGAAGAATTCTAGAGATGGAGAAGGCCGCTGAAAGTTCTTGAAGTTGAAGAGCGTGTTCTTCGCATTGATGAAGCGTTGATCCAGTTCTCCTTGAATTCTTTGCTCGAATGTGTGCGGGAGATGAAGGTCTGGAAAATACTGCCCTGATTGAGTTTCTGGAGTGTTGGAGTAAGGCTCTAATCAGTCAGTGCTTGGAGAAGATGAAATCATCCAATCTATAGAGCTTGAGCTAACGCCGACGTTAAGTCCTAACGCCGGGCGTTGACCATGTATAGTAATGTTTTGATGGCTCGGATCTTTAGAAGAGGAAGGAGATTCTGCACTTTAGGAATTGTTTATTTTAGGCAACCCTAACGCTAGCGTTGATGCTAACACTGACGTTAGGTCATATCCTTCCTAAAGTGCTTCTTTAATCACAGCTACATTCCTCCTTGCAATAATCATCGATCGTTAACGCCAACGTTAAGTCCTAACGCCTGACATTAAATTTTTTTCAGTCGGCAAGTCATCCTGTCGATCGGCACGCCTTCCCATGGATTGACAGACCATCCTGTCGATCGCTAATACCCAGCATTAAGTTCTAATGCCTGGCGTTAGACATCTTTCAATCTTTCTGCTTGTGGATAGTCCCAGACCAATATTGCAGCAACCTCGTGTCATATCTGTTCAAACCTGCATGCTAAAAACACAATGGCAAACAAGATCAAATACAACTAGGATTTGTTATTCTCAAATCTAAGGGATGCGGAAAACCATGTTCCAACATATTGTGTGTTCTCTCTCTCTTATCTTTCCCAGTCTTACATTCTGAGCAATTTCTTCTTGTTTTGAGAAATCCCAATCTTCTGCTCTTTGCCTGTCCAGGAGGGGAAGGTTTTCGGCTAGCCTTGTTCCTTGTAGAACCTTGAGGGCTAGCTCATAGTTTGTGATAACATTGTTATCCTCCACCTTTTTGGCATCTTCAAATATATTCTGATTTATGTCCCGTTGAGCAGCAGCTATTGAGCCAGAAATAGGTTGGAAAACATTTTCAATGTCAGCCTTCATCTCATCCTTGTTCATGTTAGCCTCACCATTCAGTTACATAGCAGTGGAGTACACATATTCTTCTATATTATTTGTTGTATCTTTTAGTACCCTACCTGCTTTACTTAAATAATCCTTAACATATCTTATGTCAGACTCAGCCATTTTGAGATCATTGTTCATGTATTTGAATATTTCTGATTGAGAGTTTACAGTCTTGTCTTCCATGACAAACCACTTGGTCATTTTCTTATTTAGATAGATAGTTTCTTCTTTGATGGGTTTTAGTTCAGCTATTACTTCAGAGTTCATAGTGGAAATAGATTGATCTATATATTCTTTCACTGTAGAGGCTGACCCGTCTACATAATCCTTCGTAGATGTTAGATGAGTATCTAACATTATTTGAATGGCACTGAGAATACTCTCACTGGACTGTGATGAAGTGGAGGTTGAAGCTTGCTGTTCGATGACTAAGGGTTATTTATCCTGAATAGCAATTGCTGGAAGCTCCCCCTCAGCTGGATGATCCTCTTCTTCAACAAATATTGCTATTTGATTAATGTGGTCAGGGTGGACTCCATCACCACCATCATCAGCAGCATCATCCTCATCATTATCAGCAGATTTGTCTTGATCTGAAGACTCCAAGAAATCTAGTACATCATCTTTACCAACTGAAGAAGCATCAGGTTGTCTGTGACCTGGTGAATCCCAGAGAGCTGGTTCATTATCAGGATTAAGTTGAATTCTTCTTTCAAGATTTAAGATGAATGTGTCAATCTTACTTTGCATATCCTCGGGAGAAGGCACATTGTCCTCATCAATCATGTTTGAGACTGCTTCACTTTCATTGTTGACATTAGCAACATCCATTGCAAATGGTTCTTGTGGTTGCTCCTCCTCAGATGGGGCATTCATTTGGCCTTAAGTGTCTGAAGTTTATATTAGTGAGGAGTCATTAGTGATTAACTAATAGACTGGTTAAGATTACATGGCATTATTAGTAATGTGAGGTTGAAGGATTAATTACCATTGGTGCTTTTTTCTCCATGACGGTTTGATGGACAGTATCAGCAGGCACATTTTGTGCATCTGCAGCATCTGAACATCCATTGTGTTAGGACCATCATGTCTATCTATAAAGTGATTTGCTTGATTGAAAACAAGGTACCTTTATCTGAGGTAGCATCCTCATGTTTGTCTGTCATGGCTTCCTTCTCTAGACAGTTATGAGATCCATGATCAGCATCAACATCCTTATTCTTATCAGAGTGGTCTGACTCTGAACTTGAAAGAATCATTTTTGGCTTTTGAGTTGCCTTTGATTTCCTTTTCTCCTTCTCTTTTGTCTTAGAGGGATGGCTCATGGGGAGCACCCTTGTGAACCTATCTAAAGTCTTTATGTCCATCCTCTTCAGGTAATGGAGATTTGGCCCTTTGGAGCTCTCAAACTTCTCTGGATAAGTTTGGATCAGATAAAGGGATAGAATTCTACCCATATTTGGTGCTTGCAGAAATTCCTTAATTCTTTGAAATATGACTTCTCCCCAGGAAGTTTTCTTATTCTGGATGCTTCTAGTCATAAGGTCAAACATGTATTAAGAAATTGAGTCATGAGACCCAGGTTTACAAAGAATTGCTTTTCCCACAATGTCTGACAGAAGGTTGACTTTCTGATTGAAGACTTTTCTTTTCAGTGATACTTTGTTGGCATCACTGTATTCAGACCACTTCTGAGCCTTTTTCTTATCCTTTTTAGAGATGTCTTCCTCCTCATCCTGACTGCATGAGGGAATTTATAAGGCTTTCTCTATCTTTGCTGAGGTTAATTTCACTCTTTCTCCTCCTATCGTGGATTTTAATTTTGACTTGGAAGGAGACAGCTTGATATTACTGAACCATTCCAGAACTTCAGTTCTGAGAATGACAGTTGGTTCAGATAGGAGATACTCCAGACCTGGGCATCCAGGAGTTGAATCACTCCCTTTATCTCTTCTGGAGCATGGGCAAATCCATTCCTGACGATTTCATAGCCCTCCAGAAGATCCTTTGAGCTCTTTGGCGCCATTGATTCTATAGGAGGATACACTGAGACGGAAGGGAATTCGATTCGTCTCGGCGGCTTGAGAGGAAGGGTTTTGTAGCTCTCTTTAATTAACCATGGTCTATTTATGTAGCCTTGATTTAGGTTTTGATTACCCCTAATGATTAAAGTTTATGGTGAGTTTATTATTTTAATGGGATTTAGGTCATTTGAGGTTTTAGCCATCTTCTTGTCTATAGCCCTTGGCTACTAATCAAGCCTTGTTCTTGATGATGATTCCATTTTCATCCAACTTGTTTCTGTATATCCATTTGGTGCCAATGATGTTGTGTCCTTGAGGTTTTGGCACCAACTTCCATACTGTGTATCTCTTGAATTGAAGAAGCTCTTCTTGCATGGCTTGAATCCAGAATGTATCTTTATTTGACACTTCAAACTTCTTGGGCTCCATTTGTGACAGGAACCTCAGGAATAGAGCTTCATTGTGAGCCCTTCTTCTAGTTAGTATTCCTTGGTTCTGGTCTCCAATAATTTGTTCTCTTGGATGATCCCTTAAGTGTCGAGTTGCTGCAGGCAACCTGTCCTATATTTGCTATATTTCATCTATTGTTTTAGCAGTATCTTCAGCAGCCTGCACCACTTCATCTTCAGGAATGACAACATCTGTATAGAATTTTGCTACTGCTAGATATGTCTTGTACAGACATCTTTTCCATAACCTTTTCACTTCCCGTCAAAACAGAAGAACTAGACCAACCCTTATAGATTAGGCTGGTCTCATCAAACACCACATGAATAGACTCTTCTACAACATGACTTTTCTTGTTATAAACTCTATAAGCTCTGCTATGTGAGCTATAGCCAATAAGAACCCCCACATTGCATTTTTCTGCAAGCTTTGTTAATTGAGATTTTCCATTGTTTAAAATTTAGCATTTCTAACCAAAGATTCTAAATCATGAAATTGTTGGTTGTTTGCCTTTCCGAATCTCATAGGGGGTAATTCCATAAACCTTATTGATGGAAGCTCTATTGAGAACATAACAAGCAGTATTGACTGCCTCAGCCTAGAAATATTGTGGGAGTGAGGAGTCACTAAGCAATGTTCTCCCAGCTTCTATCAAGGTTCTATTCTCAACCACACAATTTTGTTATGGAGTCCTTGGGGAAGAGAAATCTTGGGTGATACCCAATTCTTGACAAAACCTTGTCATGGATACATATTGAAATTGTGTTTCATGGCTAGTCCTGGCCACAGTACATTGTAAGTCATTCTGAATTACCTTGACAAGGTTTATAAAGACATCTAAAGTTTCAGATTTCTTCTTAAAGAAGAATACTCATGTGTATTTTGACTGATCATCAACAATCACCAATGTATACAACTTCCCACCTAGGCTCTGAATTGGCAAAGGACCAAACAAGTCCATGTGGATTAGATATAGACATCTTTCAGTGTCTTTGGAGCCAATGCTTTTAAAGGCGGCCCTTGTTTGCTTACCCATTTGGCAAGCATGACAGGGACTACATTTAATAAATTTCAAGTTTGGACTATTCCTAATAATGTTTTTAGAGAATAGTCTATACATTGTCTTGTAGTTGATGTGGGCAAGTCTCTTGTGCCATTGAACACAAAGAGAATCACCTTCATTAGCCCCAAGACATACAGATGATAGAGTTTTATTGCATTTAAAATCTAAACAATAAACATTCCCACTCCTAGTGCCTGAGAGAATGGTCTCTAAGTCCTTAGACTTTTTGATCAAGCACTTATCATTGTGGAATTCAATGACATAACCTAAGTCACATAGTTGACATATGCTGACAAGGTTGTTTTGAAACCCTTCAACATAAGCTACCCTTGTGATTGAAACTATGCCATTGGAGATCATACCATATCCCTTGGTGATTCCCTTTTCAGATCAACCAAAAATAACTGTAGGTCTATTCTTCACAACTGTGTAGTCCTGTTGAAGTCTTCTGGTACCTATCATGTGCCTTGATCACCCACTGTCCAAGTACCATATTTGTTTAAGAGTGGTACTTAAACTAACCTGCAAGAAGGAATCTAATTACCCTTAGGAGACCAAAATTTTTTGGGTCCTAGGTTCTTGTTAACATGATAAAATGATGTCACACCTACTGCACCCTTTGCTGGAAGGCTCTTCTTTTCACTTGGCACATTGGGATTGTGCAAACAGTCTATGGCATAGTGTCCCACCTTACCACAGTACCAACATTCATTGATGTTGTATCTCCTCTTCTGAACATGTCTTGAGGAATGAGCATTAATATGCATGTGGTCAAGAGGGGAGAAAGCAGCAAATTTCTTGTTCCTTTCAGCAATGATCTGGCTGAATGTTAATCTGTGGACAGTCTTTGCAACCTTTGTCTTAATGGCATCAACTTGCTTTGGCTTGGAAGCTAGGCAAGATGGGATGGCATCAAACACTGAGCAGCAAGGCTTGCCTACAGGTTTGATAGCAGTCATGTTCTTTGCTGGAATGAAATTGGAAGAGCTTGCTTCCTTGCTCTTGAATGATGGTGCTGAAGTACCAAATACAAATGGTCCAGGTTGAGCCATTTAAAATTCTTCATGGGGATTCTTCATAGCACTAATCCCCATGCCCTTTCTTCCACTATGGGAAGGAGTGTTTCCCTTCCTATAGGAGCTCCAATTCTTCCAATGACCATACAAACTGTCATGGTCATACCTGTTAGAGGGAAGCAACACCTTTTGAAAGGTGGTATGATGCTTAGTGTAATGCCCCTGATTTTCGTTAATTATTTATGTGGCCGCTGTGACATAATTTTGGCATTTGGGCGTTACGTCAGTTCGTCAGGTTTAGTTTTGGGCATTAGCTTAGTTAATGTATGTAATTTAGATTGAGCGTGTGAGATTTTGCGTCGTTTCAAGTTGTAGAGAAGATTTTGAGTAACTATTAAGATTTTAGCTTCGGGAATTTCAATCTCAAGTTTGGCTCATCAGAATTGAATTCTGACTTCGCCGTTGGATTTGTAGCGATGAATTTCAGTTTAGGTGCGATCTTCGTAGAAGTCCGAGGTGATTTAGTCACCGTCGTAGTTTAAATTGTATAGGAGATTATTTATGTAATTATTGCATTCATTATAATTCCCTGGCTCTGTATTCGGCGATCTAAAGAGGAGCTGCGTTCGACGAACGGCAGAGGGGCTGCATTCGACGAACGACAGAGGGGCTGCGTTCGACGAACGGCGGAGGGGCTGCGTTCGACGAATGGAAGATAGGTTCCATTCGATGAATGGTAGGGGAGCTGCGTTTGACGAACGGCAGGGGAGCTGTGTTTGACGAACGGCAGGGGAGCTGCGTTCGATGAATGGCAGAGGAGCTGCGTTCGACGAACGGCTGGCTGAGTTCGACGAACTCCTGGAGGCTTAATATATATATATTAAGCTTAGGTTTTATCTTCTTTTCATCTTCTTCCTTTGTCGAACCAAACCAGCCGTTGAGCGAGAGAGGTGAGAGCGGAGTGTTGTGGAGCTTCCGACCGGCGATTCGAGGGATGTAGTAGTCGGAATCGTGTTTGGAGAGTGGATTTGGAAAGATCTCGGCAAGATCTTCATTCTAGTGGTAAGGTTTTCCCGTTTCGTGGAATTTTTGGAGTTATGGTAGTGACCTAACTCCTTTTTTCGGTCCGAAAAGTTTCAGGATTTCATGCTTAGGTGAGTTCTTGGCCGATCCATAGCTTTTGGAGCGGAGGTCTTCGAGTTTAGCAAGGTTTAAGGCAAGTGGCTATCCCCTCCTTTTAGTTGTTTTCTTAAAGCACTGTTTTTCTATGGTTTTGTGTTCTTGCTGTGTCTTGGCTTATTTCTCGAAAGCTTCTTGTTCAGTCTTTAATTTCTTGAGAAATCCCAGACCCTGCTTTTAATCTCTCGAGAAATCCTTGATCCCTGCCTCCTAATTTCTCGAGAAATCATAGTCCCTGCTGGGGATTTCTCGAGAAATGTTTGTCCCTGCTCTTGGATCTCTCTAGAACCTTTTGTTCTTTGTCCTCGACTTCTCTAGAAACCCCTTGTATATTTCCCTTGGGTTCCCGAGAAATGCCCTCTACTTCTTAGTACTTGAGTTATGCCTCCGATTACTTCTCCTCTTCGAAATCTCGTACCCGTTGTGGTTAAATAACTTATTTCTTCTCTTATGAATCTTCTTATGCAGTGTTTACTCCATTTGTCACCCTATCCTTAGGGTATCCTTGTGATAGTTTTTCTCAGGCTTCGTCCCGTGCCTAATTAAAGAAATTAATTAATAAGAACCATTGTCTTTAGCCTTGCACGGTAGTCATGTTTGGGGGACAGTGGGGATTTGTTGTAGCCTTGCACAGTGGCCATTTTAGTGGTGAACCGCAAGCTTGGTATGTGGTCCCGTGGGCCGTGTTTGGGTGGTTGGGGATAGAAACCCCCACCCTATTTTGGGCTTTGGGTGGCCGAGGTAAGTAACCGCACCCGTTTAATTTGAGCTGATCAGTCTCTTTAAATAATTTTACAAGATAATTGAACCATGCTTGTTCCTCTATAAGATATTGGTGCACTAGGTGCTTTGCTTAGTTCTTTGTTTGGAGCTTCTCTTTCGGTAAATCTGGCTTGGGTTGGTACCCCTTATGCTTTAATTACTTTTCTGCTTGTTTTATGCCACTTGTAATTCCCTTGCTGAGGCGTTCTTTGTTTTATTGAATGCCTCAGGTTCAGAGCCTTAGCTGCTATTGGTGTAGCCCAGAGTCTTCGGGAGTTTTAGTTGTTGTTTTACCCCGCTGCTGCGAGGTAGTTGTGGTTTGTTTTCTTCTTGTGTTCAGACATGCTAGTTTGGAGCCAACGGGTTAGTGTCAGGTTGTTGACGCCCGTTGTGCCCTTTTGATACTTTATAGTTTACTTGCCAGTTAATTGCTACAACTTTTTTTAGATCTTGTGTATCTTGCTCTTTGGGAATGATTTATGTCTAGGCGCATTATAGTTATAAAATGGCTTTTCTTTCATCTTCATTGCATTCTTTGTAACTGAAATCCTTATCTTTAAAGCCGCCTAAAGATATTTTCTGCACTTATACTACGGCTAGATATGTGCATATCATTTACTTTATATCCTGTCATCACGTGCATTTAGGACCTTAGGTGAACTAAATCAAGTATTTTCCGCTGCAATATATATACATTTTCTCGTTGGACTAGTTGATCCACGAACTGAGAGACACAGTTCTTACCCCAAACCCTAATAAATGATTTCAAATGACGACCAATCATGTAAACATGTTTTGATTAAATAAGCAGTAGGTTCCCGCCTCAGCGTCTATAGTTATCTCCTGCATGACGTGGCATCATGACGCGTACTTTCTCTTACTCTGATATTCCTAAATTCGGAGAAAATGCGGGTTGTGATAGTTGGTATCAGAGGGAGGTTGTTCGATAAGTCGGTCAGGCAACAAATTCTGATATTGTAGTTGTTTTGGTTTCATTGCATGCACACACTGATGTGTCATCAGTACGTCTTGGCTGAAGCATGAACACTACACTCATAGCATGATAAGAAGTATACGGGGCATATTATGTAGTATGGGATGCATAATATGTGTCTGTATATGGATCCACCATAGGTGGCAACATGTAACGGTTATGTAGTATGGGATGCATAACCATCATCACATGGATGCCCATTGGCACATTTTCTTTTTCGTTACATGCAATATTATGTATTATGGGATGCATAATATTTCATGTGTACGTTGCTCATAACATGCATTAAGGCCTTTATTAGAATTCATAGCACAATATACATTACATAGCATTGCATAAGCACACGTGCAAAGCTAAAGACTTATATGATGACACACATACACCCATGATTTCAAAATGAACAGAAAATTCATGCATTCATGACCCTTGCACATGAGTCAAGAGGGGTTATGTAGTATCATCCCCAAATTTAGCATAGCATCATGAAAATCCCAGAGCAAGGTGGTAGCAATGGAAAGTATCTGTACATGTATGTTCTGAACCAAGCAATGTAGTTCTAGTGTAAGGTTAAGTTTTAATTATAGGTTTATGCGTATTAGCAGAGATGGCGCGCAAGCGAGTCGCGACTAGGTCGACTCCTCAGTCGGAGGGCGAGTCATCAGGAGCGCAGAGTGAAGCTTTGATCGAGAGTCTGCGCCAGAGCAATGAGGCTCTGACTAGGCAGATGGTTGCGATGCAATCGCAAGTTGAGGCGTTATTGTCTGCCGGTGCAAGGAAGTAACCCACAGTGCAGGACCCCGTGGTTGGACAGACAGTACCTACTCCTCCTGCTCCCTTAGTACCTCCAGTAGCGATACCTCTGGAAATGAATTTCATTTCGCACTTTCAAAGGTTGGGTCCTCCATCGTATGACGGTCGAGCCTACTCTGTGGCCTTAGACGATTGGCTTATAGCCATGGAAGAGTTGTTCTCGTATTCAAGAATCATTGTGGATCAGAAGGTGATGGTCACTGCGTACCAGCTTAAGGGTCTCGCAAAGAGTTGGTGGTTGAGGGAGAAGGAAGACCTTTTCGAAGGATGTTCGTGGGAAACCTTCAAGGGAATGTTGTTAAAAAGTTTCTGTCGTCGTTAGAGCAAGACCGATTGATGAATGATTTCCTGCATCTAATGCAGAGGCAGCTCTCGGTGAGCGAGTATGAAATAGAGTTTTGCAAGTTGAGCAGGTTTGCTCCGGCCTTGGTAGCCTCGGAAGAAGGAAGAGTGAAGAGTTTTTTGGGTGATCTCCGCAGTGACATCCAGCAGCTGGCCAGCGCGTACAGGTCGGAGAAGTACGTCGAGGTAGTTGAGGCAGCACTAAAAGTGGAGGCAATCGATAATGCCAAGAACCGAGGATCAATGATGAAGAAGGGAAAGAGAAAGGCTGGAGAAGAAGGAGATTCTGGTGCGTCTACCCCAGTCTTGAAGAAAGGAGGTGGCGAGGTCTGCAGTTTCTGTGGCCGCCCTGGCCATCCAGTTGAGAAGTGTTTTAAGAGGAAAGGAGTTCAGAAGCAGCAGCGAGTGCTAGAAATCCAGGGTGCTCCGAAGGGTGAGGTTCTCTGCCAGTTGTGCAAGCAGAAGGGGCACGATGTGGCCCAGTGTTGGACCAAGGATAAAGTCTGCTTCCAGTGCGGACAGAAAGGGCACATGAAGTTTCAATACCCGCGAGTTCAAGCCCCATTGCAGCAAGTTCCGCTTCGAACCTTGTCGATGCCGCGGTATCAGGATAAAGGAAGAGGAAAGCTGAACGTGATAACCCAGGAGCAAGCGCAGTCTTCGACCCAAGTGATCGCAGGTTAGACCTTAAGCCAACTGTTAAGCTTTGATTCCTTTTTCACTGTATTAGACTAGTTTCTTTTCCGCGCTTATAGGGAGATTTAAGGTAAAGAATCATTGGGCAAGTGTTCTGTTCGATTCTGGTGCTACCCATTCGTTCGTAGCAAGGGCTTTCGTCGAGCGTCACCGTTTGACCCCTGAGCTGGGCAACGATTTGTTCCTCGTTAAGTTCCCTTCTAGTGATTTGGTATCCTCGAACCAGTGCATCCTAAGTTGCCCCGTTCACTTAGGAGATTTCTTGGCTGTTGTTGATCTTAAGGTGTTGGAATTAGAAGACTTTGACGTGATATTGGGTATGGACTGGTTGTCCAGTTATGATGTGGTCATCTGATGCAAGGAAAAGCGTCTGGACTTTGTGATGGACAACGGTCATCCCATGAGCATTTTGGGGTCTCCGTGCCAGTGTTCCCCGATAATTTCTGCAGTATGTGCTCAGAAACTATTAATTTCTGGTTGTTTGGCTTACCTTGTTTCTGTAGTAGAAACTGTTACTGGTTCGCCGTGTATTGAGGGTGTTCCGGTGGTGCGAGAGTTTCCCAATTTCTTCCCTCTCAGTCTTCTTGGTCTTCCGCCTAATAGAGATGTGGAGTTCATTATTGAACTTGAGCCTGCTACTCATCCTATCGCTAAGGCACAGTACCGTATGCCCCGCGCGAGTTAGAAGAGTTGCTTACTCAGTTAGATGAGTTGTTGCGGTGTAGGTTCATTAGGCCAAGTTCCTCGCCCTGGGGTGCTCCAATGTTGTTTGTGAAAAAGAAGGACGGTTCCATGAGGTTGTCCATAGATTATAGAGAGTTAAACAAAGTGACCATCAAGAACAAGTATCCGTTGCCGAGGATAGATGATCTGTTTGATCAGTTGCGTGGTAGCACGGTGTTTTTGAAGATTGACCTTCGATCAGGCTACCATCGGTTGAGGATCCATGAGTCGGACGTTCCCCGGACTGCCTTTCGTTCCCGTTATGGCCATTTTGAGTTTCTGGTTATATATTTTGGATTGACGAATGCACCCTCTGCATTTATGGACATGATGAACTGCGTGTTCAAGGATTTTCTGGATCATTTTGTTGTAGTATTCATCGATGAGGTGTTGGTTTATTCCAGAAGTACTAAGGAGCATGCTACGCATTTGCGCTTAGTATTGTCTACTCTTAGAGAGCACAAGCTGTATGCGAAGCTGATTAAGTGTGAGTTCTGGCTTTCTCAGGTATCCTTTCTGGGTCATGTGGTGAACAAGGATGGAATTACTATACACCCCGCTATGATTTCTGTTGTGTTGGATTGGAAGACGCCTAAGGAGATAAAGAGTTAATTAGGGTTGGCTGGGTACTACAAGAGATTTGTTCAAGGATTCTCAGTGTTGTCGGCACCTTTAACTAAGCTTACCTAGAAAAATACCGCTTTTGTTTGGAGCGATAAGTGCGAAGAAGCCTTTCGGGAATTAAAGAGGCGTTTGTGCAGTGCTCCTGTGTTGGCCTTGCCAATCGAAGGAATAGAGTATGCAGTTTATGTGGATGCATCTCACATTGGACTAGGGTGTGTTTTGGTGCAAGAAGGAAAAGTGATTTCCTATGGGTCTAGACAATTAAAAGTTCATGAAAAGAATTACCCTACGCATGACTTTGAATTTGCTGCAGTGATTTATGCTTTAATGCTTTGTAGACATCTGTTATATGGAGTGTCATGCAAGATTTTCACGGATCACCAGAGTCTGAAGTATGTCTTTACCCAGAAAGAGCTGAATTTGCGCCTGTGTAGATGGTTGGAGTATATTGCGGATTATGAGGTTGATATCCTATATCATACATGTATGGCTAATATGGTGGCCGATGCCCTGAGTAGAAAGACCGCACATATCTTCAACCTTTTCTATGCAATCCTTGGTAAAGGAGTTTATGTTGATGGATATCTCGGTCGGTAGTTGTACCACACCTTCGAATCTTTAAGCTGAAGAGCCTTCTTGGATTACCCATACGAGATTGCATCAGAAGGAAGATCCTGACTTGCAGCATCTTCGAAGCAGGACTGAGAAAGGGGAATTGCCAAATTTTTTGATCGATGATAAAGATACTCTGAAGTACCGAGGTAGGTATTGTATCCCCGTGTTGGATGATATTCGGGCAATGATCTGTAGTGACGCGCTTGACTCTAGTGTTTCCAATCATCCTGGTTCCATGAAAATGTACAAAGACCTGAAACAGATCTTTTGGTGGTCAGGTATGAAGAATGATATAGCAAAGTATGTTTCTGAATGTTTAACTTGTCAGCGCGTGAAGGCGGATCATAAGAGGCCTGGAGGTAAGTTGAACCCGTTGGATGTTCCAAGATGGAAGTGGGAGAGTATTTCAATGGACTTCATTACCGGTTTGCCGAGGTCTCCCGGAGGACATGATTCTGTGTGGGTTATAGTTGACAGATTGACAAAGTGTGCTCACTTTATGCCTTTTAGGACCGGCTATTCTATGGAGAAAATAGCAGAGCTCTATTTGGATGAAGTCATCAGATTGCATGGTGTGCCCGTGAGCATTGTGTCAGAACAAGATTCAAGGTATAAGTCTCGCTTCTGGAGGAGTTTGCAAGGAGCTTTGGGCACTGACCTTAGATACTCTACCGCTTACCATCCTCAGACCAATGGTCAAATAGAGAGAGTGAATCAAATTTTGGAGTATATGATAAGGTGCTATATTCTAGATCATGGTGGAGCTTGGGATAAGCGTCTTGGATTGATGGAATTTGCCTACAATAATAGTTATCAGGAGAGTTTGCAAATGGAACCCTTTAAGGCTCTATATGGGAGGCATTGCCAAATTCCCTTGTTTTGGGCCGAGGTTGGTGAGAGCCCGTTGTTAGGCCCAGAGGTTTTGGAAGAGATGAGCATTGTCGTGACTCATATCTGCGAGAAGCTTCGTATCGCTAAGGAGCGGTATGAGTAGTATGCCAATCGGAGAAGCGTGGATCTTAAGTTTGCCGTCGGAGACTTGGTGTTCTTGAAAGTTTCTCCGATGCCGGGCGTTAAGAGATTTGGAAGGAACCACAAGTTGGATCCCTGGTATATGGGACCTTTCCAGATAGTTGAGCGCATCGGAGTGTCAGCTTACAGATTGGATTTGCCTGCTTCCTTCACCAATGTTCACGATGTGTTTCATGTTAGCCAGCTGAGGAAGTGTCTGCGTAGTGATCGGCTTGTTCTTGATTCAGTGCCCGTATTGCAGCCCAATCTTTCGTATGTTGAATAGCCTGTCCGAATCTTGGAAATTTAGGAGAGTGTGTTGCGAAGGAAGACGATCCCGATGGTTAAGGTTCTTTGGAAGAATCAAGGTGTCAAAAGCGCAACATGGGAGCTGGAGTCTGCCATGAGAGGGACTCATCCTCGCCTCTTCTCTTAGATTTCGGGTAACTCTTCTGTCAGGTAACCTTTGGATTTGATTCTGTATCTTTCTTGAACATTGGATTTCAAGTTTCGGGACGAAACTTCTTTTTAGGGGGAGTGACTGTAACGCCCCTGATTTTCGTTAATTATTTACGTGGCCGCTGTGACGTAATATTGGCGTTTGGGCGTTACGTCAGCTCGTCAGGATTAATTTTGGGCCTTAGCGTAGTTAAAGTATGTAATTTAGATCGAGCATGCGAGATTTCACGTCGTTTCGAGTTGTAGAGAAGATTTTGAGTAACTATTGAGATTTTATTTTCAGGAATTTCAATCTCATGTTTGGCTCGTCTGAATTGAATTCTGACTTCGCCGTTGGATTCGTAGCGCCGAATTTCAGTTTAGGTGCGATTTTCGTAGAAGTCTGAGGTGATTTAGTCATCATCGTAGTTTAAATAGTATGGGAGATTATTTATGTAATTATTGCATTCATTATAATTCCCTGGCTCTGTGTTCGGCGATCTGAAGAGGAATTGGGCCGAAGAACGGCAGGGGAGTTGGGTTAGATGAACGACAGAGGGGCTGCATTCGACAAACGGTAGAGGGGATGCGTTCGACGAACGACAGAGGGGCTGCATTCGACGAACGACAGGGGAGCTGCGTCCGACGAACGGCAGGGGAGCTGCGTTCGACAAATGGCAGAGGAGCTGTGTTCGACGAACGACAGAGGAGCTGCATTCGATGAACGTCTGGCTGACTTTGACGAACTCCTGGAGGCTTAATATATATATATATATTAAGCTTAGGTTTTATCTTCTTTTCATCTTCTTCGTTTGTCGAACCAAACCAGCCGCCGAGCGTGAGAGGCGAGAGCGGAGTGTTGTGGAGCTTCCGGCCGGCGATTCGAGGGATGTAGTAGTCGTAATCATGTTTGGAGAGTGGATTTGGAAAGCTCTCGGCAAGATCTTCGTTCTAGTGGTAAGCTTTTCCCGTTTCGTGGAATTATTCGAGTTATGGTAGTGACCTAACTCCTCTTTTCGATCCGAAAAGTTTCAGGATTTCGTGCTTGGGTGTGTTCTTGGCTGATCCATAGCTTTTGGAACGGAGGTCTTCGAGTTTAGCAAGGTTTAAGGCAAGTGGCAATCCCCTCCTTCTAGTTGTTTTCTTAAAGCACTGTTTTTCTATGGTGATGTGTTCTTGCTGTGTCTTGGCTTGTTTCTCGAAAGCTTCTTGTTCAGCCTTTAATTTCTAAAGAAATCCCAGACCCTGCTTTTAATCTCTCGAGAAATCCTTGATCCCTGCCTCCTAATTTCTCGAGAAATCATAGTCCCTGCTGGGGATTTCCCGAGAAATGTTTGTCCCTGCCCTTGGATCTCTCTAGAACCTCTTGTTCTCTGTCCTTGACTTCTCTAGAAACCCCTTGTATATTGCCCTTGGGTTCCCGAGAAATACCCTCTACTTCTTAGTACTTTAGTTATGCCTCCGATAACTTCTCCTCTTCGATATCTCGTACCCGTTGTGGTTAAATAACTTATGTCTTCTCTTATAAATCGTCTTATGCAGTGTTTACTCCATTTGTGACCCTATCCTTAGGGTATCCTGGTGATTGTTTTTCTCGGGCTTCGTCCCGTTCCTAATTAAATAAATTAATTAATAAGAACCATTGTCTTTAGCCTTGCATGGTAGTCGTGTTTGGGGGACAGTGGGGATTTGTTGTAGCCTTGAATGGTGGCCATTTTAGTGGTGAACCGCAGGCTTGGCATGTGGTCCTGTGGGCCATGTTTGGGTGGTTGGGCATAGAAACCCCACCCGATTTGGGGCTTTGGGTGGCGGAGGTAAGTAACCACTCCCGTTTAATTTGAGCTGATCAGTCTCATTAAAAAATTTTACAAGATAATTGAACCATGCTTGTTCCTCTATAAGATATTGGTACACTCGGTGCTTTGCTTAGTTCTTTGTTTGGAGCTTCTCTTTAGGTAAACCTGGCTTGGGTTGGTACCCCTTATGCTTTATTTATTTTCTGCTTGTTTTCTGCCACTTCTAATTCCCTTGTTGAGGCATTCTTTGTTTTATTGAATGCCTCAGGTTCAGATCCTTAGCTGCTAGTGGTGTAGCCCGGAGTTTTCGGGAGTTTTAGTTGTTGTTTTACCCCACTGCTGCGGGTAGTTGTGTTTAGTTTTCTTCTTGTGTTCAAACATGCTAGTTTGGAGCCAACGGGTTAGTGTCAGGTTGTTGACGCTCGTTGTGCCCTTTTGATACTTTATAGTTTACTTTCCAGTTAATTGCTACTACATTTTTAGATCTTGTGTTTCTTGCTCTCTGGGAATAATTTATGTCTAGGCGCATTATAGTTATAAAATCGCTTTTCTTCATCTTCATTGCATTTTTTGTAACTGAAATCCTTATCTTTAAAGCCGCCTAAATATATTTTCTGTACTTATACTACACCTAGATATGTGCGTATCATTTACTTTGTCTTGTAATCACGTGCATTTAGGACCTTAAGTGAACTAAATCAAGTATTTTCCCATGTAATATATATATACATTTTCTCGGTGGGCTAGTTGATCCACGAACTGAGAGTCACAGTTCTTACCCCAAACTTTAATTAATTATTTCAAATGATGACCAATCATGTAAACATGTTTTGATTAAATAAGCAGTAGGTTCCTTCCTGAGCGTCTGTCGTTGTCTCCTGCATGATGTGGCATCATGACGCGTATTTTCTCTTACTCTGATATTCCTAAATTCAGAGAAAATGCGGGTTGTGACACTTAGCCTTATCCTTTCTCATTTCTCCACTCCCTTCTCCCATTTCCATTTTATTGAACCCTAGTCCTCTTCTATTGGTATGATAGGAAAAGGTGTCAATAATAGGAAGCACTAATTTGGGCTTGGAGAATTGAGCCACTAGGCTCTTTTCTTTGAGAAGCCTCTCCTCAAGGTCCTTGATGACCTTGTTCTTTTGGGATATGGTGCCCAATTGAACAACTGTTATTCACATTAGATGGCTTATCTCTCTACACATCTGAGCCACCAGGGTAGGTGACTCAGTGCACTCTTTCTCAGCCAACTTAAGGGAAGCTATTTCTTAGGCTTGCCTCTTCGCCAACATCTTGCTCTTTTTCAGAGCATTCAAGAGAGCACCATACCTATCAATCAATTGATTGACATCTTCCTCAGATTCTGAATCACTTCCACCATTAGATGAAGGTGTTTCAGATTCTTTGCTTGTCTCATATTCAGAAGAAGAAATGCAATAAATAAGTACCTGTTCACTGTCAAAGTTGTTCTGAATTTCTTCCTCATCAGTTATGGCCATCAGGCCTAGCTGATCTTTGTCCTCTTCATCCTCCTCAATGTCACTATCTGAATGTAACAGAGGGGCCCTGATTCCAATTTTGGCAACAGGAAAATCTTCATCCTCTTCTGCTGCATACAGCTCAATGTAGGCTTCCTCTTCTTCATTTGAATCTGAAGTTGAGGATCCAGATTCACTCTAACTTTTTCCTTTCTTTGCTAAGAAGGATTTTTCACCTTTCCTTTCCTTTTGGTGATAATGTTTCTTATCACCTTTCTCCTTTATCTTGACTGGACAGACAGCAATGACATGTTCAGGCTTGCTGCAACAATAACATATGATATTATTTGAAACATGATTAATAAGTTTAGATTCATACATGTCACCCATGGTGTGCTATTTTTCAGATATGTTGTGGTCCTTATTGGAATGTGAGGAGGAGGAGGGCTTGTTCCTCCACTGCTTCCTCCTTATTGTCTTCTTGAACTGCCTTGAGAAGGAAGCAAACTCCTCATAAGATGAAGAGATGTCTGAAGTGCTGTTCTCAGACTTCTGAGATTCAGCAACACTTCATGGAGGAGACAGCAATCTGGCTTTGCTCTTCTTGGAGCTGTCAGCTTTGAGTGCAACAGCTCACTCCCTTGCAAGAGCCCTGGTGGAATTTTCCTCTTCCTTCCTTGCAGACAGCTGCATCTCATGAGAGAGCAGCTTCCAAAATAGTGTATGGTTAGGAGTTTCACCCAGCTTGGACACTTCCCTGATGGCACATATCTTTGTGTCCTAGTCTCTAGTTAAAGATTTTAGGAACTTGTCATTTAGTTCATAGTCATTGAATATCCTTTGATAGGTTCTTAGTTCATTAACTATCCTGAAGAACCTTTCATAATAGATAGATATGCTTTCCTAGCCCAACTGTCTGAAGGCTTCATATTCTTGATTGAGGAGAGATTTCTTATCATCCCTCACTTCAGCTGTCCCTTCCATATACACTACTAATGTATCCCACATCTCCTTAGCTGTTGTACAGTAAACCAAGTTCTGAAAGGTGGAGTCATCAATTGCATTTACAATTCTGAGCTCTTTTATCCATTGTGAATAGTGCAAGTTCATCCTTGGTCAAGTCATTAAAATCATTGGCCACTCTCCTAGTTGGATCTATGGTGGAGGTTGTTTGAAAAGTGAAAGGGCCCTACTTCAAAGTGATATAGATCCTAGGGTCTGATGCTTCCATGAATAACCTTACCATTTGCTTCCATATGCCAAAGTTTTCTTTGTTGCATTTGGGCAACTTCATAGTCCCCATCTCCTTCTACAATCCAGTGGAGGCCATTGGATTCAGATGTGACTACTCCTTTGTAGGATCTAGTCATACAGTTATGTCCTTTTTGACCAACCTCCCTCTTATACCACTTAATAGTTTATTAGAATGTAGTCTTGATCACCTATAGGGGGGTGGGGTGAATAGGTCTCTTTTATTTTAAGCTTATGCCTAACTGATTTCAGAGATTATGTTAGTTATAAATCAAGCACACAGAAAACACACAAGCATTTATAGAGGTTCCTCAAGACAGGGTGTCTTGAGTAGTCCTCTTTCCCCCTTCAACTTTCTAACAATGAGTTAGACAAGTCCAACTCCTCCAACCTCAAATCCAAGAGCTTACAACTCAGATCCCTCAGGATCTCTCAGGTTTTCTACAAACCCTACCTCAGGCTCAACATCCTTACCTCAGGCACATCAGCCCTACCAACTCAGAACTATCAAGAAGTCCTACCTCAGATCTCCACTGAGATCCTAACCTCAAGTTGAACTTTTAGCTATACACTCAGGCCCAACAGCCCTACTCCCTCAGTCAAAATGCCCTACAAGCTCAGAACTAATATGTTCCCACAGATGTTATAAATGATGCTTACAACAGAAGATGAAATAGATAAATCTTTCAATCCTTTGGTCTTCTGTTACTGATTAACTGCAGGTGCAGTCTTGAGGCAAGAAAGAGTTCAGTTGCCTCATTGCTGCCCCTTTTTGATCCTTCTTTTTTGTAGATGAATAAGGATCAACTTGCTCTTCTTGATTCACTCTAGAAGAACAAACTTTCTCTTCTTGCAGCTTCAAGAAGCAGGAAGAGAGATCTTTTGGACAACCGTCAATGTAACAGTAGTTGTCAATAGTTTTTCCAAAAAGCATGCTTCTTCAAAGCCCTAAGTTGCTCTTTTATACTCCTTCAGTCTTCAACGGCTATCAGATGGCCTCTGATATAGTATGGAGGTGATTGGAACACCTTATCTTGCTTTACTTCAACTTGTGCCAAAAGCAAAACCCGCCAGCACATTTGAATTTGTCTCAGCAGTTGGTCTAAGATAGCTCCCTGTCTCAGGGCTACTTCTATCTCCGTCTCAGCGGATCCGCTGAGACAGAATGTTGTCTCAGCGGTTTTCCTCTATCTCTCAGCAGACCCATACTCCATCTCAGTGGCTCCTGGCCTTGTCTCAGCGGTTCAGCTGACGCTGAGAACTCGTCTCAGCGGTTTTAGTAGTAAACCACTGAACTTATTCCACATCTTAGAATAATCAAACCCTGCATAGTCATGAGGTAAAATGGGGTTTATCAAATACAAATTGTACTTAGCATTGAGTGTGATGCCTCTTCAAATCAAGGGATCATTGAGGGCAATATTCCCAATAGTGCTCTATCTAAAGATATTTCCAAATTTATTTATTGTTTTACTAATGCTTACAAAGTTTGGAAATTTCTTGACGAAATGTTTGATTTTTTGTGTATAGGTTTGGAGCATGCACAACAATTGGAAAACATTCAAATTAGCACAAGCATTCAAGAAAGAATCTCTCAGGATGAAACCATGGAGTGCACATCAAGTGGAATAGAAGAAGAAATCTTATCTTTGGAAGAGGAGTGCCAAAAAGATGTTAAAGAAACTTTATGTTCAAATCTTTCCTCTTCTGATAGCAATGTAAGTAAATCAAATTCTTCTCTCCTTGTAACAAATTTTATTCCCACATTACATATGCTACAAATTGCTAAACGTAAAATTAAGAAATTAAAAATTATAAATGATAAATAATGTTTAGAAAAAGGTTAAAAGCTAATGTTAATGTAGAATCTAATTATGATGTGGTTTCTCCATCTTGTTCTTTTATTAAAATTTCAAAGCCTTGTTTTGATTGCAATCTATTAAAAAAAATTCAAGGATATTGAAAAAGGGCTCTTAGTTTCTAAAGAGCATAATGAAAATTTGATAATTGAAAATGATGTTTTAACTTGTAAGTTAAGACAATTAAAATCTTTTGTTGAAAAAGTTCTAATTTCCAGTAATGACTTTCATCATAAGATTTTGAAGAACAAAGTTAAGCTAACTTACAAAAATCATTTCTAAAAAGGACCCTTTTCACACATCAACTCAAAAGGTGTTTAGTTTGAAAAGGAATTATGATCCTCACAAAATTCTTAACAGTCACTATTATAAGTCTCAATATATTTTCAATCATGACTCAAATTTAAAAACTCCTATTCATGAAAATCAAACTATAAAATATTTTCCTTCACATTATAAGAGTATGTCTATAAGAAAGAATGGAAATGAAAATCATCAAAATAAGAACCAATCATTTAACACATATTGTAACCCACTCTATCAACAATCACTTCTAAAGAAAGACTATCACTCTTATAAACTTTCAAGGAATCCATATAATAAAATTCATTTTGATTATCAACATCAATCTATTTTGAAAAATAATTTGAATAAACATAAATCCCCAATGAATTATTTTTCAAACAAATATCATCATATAAAGATGTCACATAATCATTATATGGATTTGAGTGATAAACAACCAAGGTATGAATGGAGACTTATAAAGAAAATTGACACATCAACTTTATTTGAAAGGGCTCATTCATCCTTGTCTCCCCAAAAATCATTATGCTATATTTGGGTACCCAAAGGAACCATTACACATGGTCAACTTTGGATACCTAAATCACTTATCAATTAGCATCTTTTAAATGCATGGAGTAGAAACTAATAAAAAATATATTTAATGTTACTTCATGATATGCTTAATGTTCTTTTTATTTTCTTTTCTTTAAGCTAACATGCCTTGGTAACCTTATAAATATTTGAATTATGACTTTATCATTTAAAGCTTTATAACGTATAAATCAAATTGAATAAAAAGTCATCTATTTTTAAAAAGTGACCGACCTCATCTTTTTAGTTTTTATCCTTTTAAATCCTTTACCAATAAATGTCTTGAATTATCATTATAATTTGATTATTGAAATTATTATCAAGACAAATGAAATTATTTTAAAGAATGGATTTAAATGGTTTATTAAAGGGCTTGGGCTAAAAATTAAAAAGCACAACATTTTGAGTGTTTTCTATTTTGTTTGTTTCATATGATAGCCCTTATAATGAAGAATATTATCAAGTAAAATCGAAAGCAAAAAATCCATCAAAAATGCGAGTTTTCGATCAAAACTTCAAACAACCATATCTTTTGATCTACTAGTTCGATCTTCTCATTTAATATGTTTTCGGAAAGAGCACAGAAATCTCCATCCAACGACGAACTAGGCTTGCCCGCTCGAGTTTGTTTGGTGCTGTCAAATTGCCCAAATTCAACTTCGTTTAAAAGTATCGGCAATTTCTGTGTCTATGGATTTTTCATCACATGCTATACTTACTATAATTATTTCATATATTGATTTAAGAATTATGTGTGTGATGTGTGTCACCATTGTTTGCATGTATTTAGACCTTATAATCATCTTGTATCATTAAGTTCAAATCAAAATTTTAATCATTTCATTCTCATTCTAAAGAAAATAAATTTGAAATCTTCTCATATTACATGCAACATTATCTCCATTAATCCTATATAATAACATTGCATTCAAACTCATCATCCTAGCATCACTTCTTAGTTTATGCTTAAATTTATATGCTAGGTATAACATCTACAATGTTATTCAAATTTCATGATAACTATGTGATTTGAAATTATAATAGAATACTAAAATTCCAACAAACACATTGTTTATGGATTAATCATTAGAATATATATGAATATTGTATCATGAATCATATATTATCATGTAAAACCAAAGATCAATAAATTCAATTATTGAATGTAATTTTATTAAAAATTTCAAAGTTTTATATATGTGATCTTTGTCTTTGATATGATTGCATGATCATCATTTTCTAGACTTATAAATCAAACTTACTCATTCAAAAGAAAATCACCAAATCATATTGCCATATGTCTAGCAGGAATATTATTCACATACATCATGATGATCTAACATATATTCTATCCAAAATTCTATATAATCATAAATCATAATTCATGTTCTATCAAGAAATATCTCAAATCAAAAATGTCTGTAACCTAGGAATCATGAATCTTATGATAAAAATATGAATTATGTTTTCTGTACATTATTTGATGTATTGATATGCTTTGTTATTGATTGCGTGTATCTCACATATATGTAGATTCTAGAATCAACTTTGTAATAATAAGAATAAATCAAACTAAATCATTACATTATTCCAGATCTATAATTTGAAACTCTATTTTGGAATACATGCAATATTAATGTTAATCTTATGACGTGACATTAAACCCAAAACTCATCATATTAGCATTATCACTTATTGAATATTAGTAATTGTGCTAGTTATCTCATATCGTCATCTCATAAAAGTAGAAAAACTATGTGGCTTTATATTTTTCTATAATTCTTCAGTTTAAACAAAAACCATAGTTTATAAATCAACCCATAGTTTAAAAAGCATAGGTTGTCCAAAGATTATTCACCTATGACTTCATATATCACAATAGCTATGGCGTAGGATTCTATGCATTAGAGACCTAACCTCTAAGTCATGTCTTGTCCTTAACCGGGGAGGGTTCCAGTAGGGCCTTGCGAGGCACTGGGGGGAAAGAGTGCTAGGTTGAGCGTTCTCTAGTCTGTGCATATGGCATTAACACCCCAACCAACGACATGTGTGCAACTCCTCATGCTCATCGGTCACTTAGTACGGGGCTAGGGTGTTGACATTTAGTTCGGGTTGTTTTTAATCTTAGGACATAATTATATTACTCACTTTATGAACATTTACTTATCACTTAAATCATGCATATTTTGGGTTGTTCAAAAATGTCCTCTTGTCTTTGCATAATTTATCTTTTTGTGCTTAAATGATTATGTAAAACACGATTATTTGGAAAAGCCAAAGTTTCACAATTATGTGTTTTGCTTCCTTACCCACTTTTGCTAATAACAAAAGGGGGAGAACTAACATGATAAATATAATCCACTATCAAAATAAAAAACCAACATGATTAATTACGATGATAGCTTACATATTAGGGGAGCATTCACTTAGGGGGAGCATGTATTTAGGGGGAGCAATTCTAAATACTAAAATCAATATTTATCCTAAGTCATCACTCTCACACACACACAAGTAGTTTATCATGCTTATATATATTAATGCTCCGATTTATCATTAGTGGATTTGTTATTATCAAAAGGGGGAGTTTGTTGGAACATTGTCTTCCGCATCTCCTAGGTTTGAGAATAACAAATCCTATGTGTATTTGATCTTGTGTGTTTAAGTGTGCAGGAAACAAAGTCCATATGACTAAAGGATAACATAAGAAAGTTGCCCCCAAAATTGAGCCAATAAATCCAACATGCCCATTAGCATCGATAGTAGCATCTAGCGCCCGACGCTAGTGATGATTAGCGCAATCCCGGGAGCACATTTAGAAGGCGCTAACACCAGATGGTAGCGGATAGCGCATGCGGTAGCGCAAAGCATAAGAGGCAAGACGGAAATGTTTCCTCAGATTGAAGATTCTCCCACGCAGAATATGTCCTAATATAGGATAGTGTCAGTGGCAGCGGTAGCACAGGCGCTAGCGCTAAGGCTATAAATAGGACCCCTCTTCTCTCATTTCAAACAACTATTAGAGAAAGAGGTTGAGTGCTAGATTTCCAGAGCCTGATTTGGCCGAAAGTTGATCTCCCACCAAAGCTCTGCGAATTTCTGAAGGAGGAATTCTTCACACCGAATCCAAATGACGTCCGCTTCAACAACGCTTATTCTATAGCGGATCTTCGTCTCCAACTTCAGAAGTTCTTCAAGAAGGAGTTTTTATTATTATCATTTCATATCTTTTGTAAACCGTTAGAGAATTCGCCTCGTGGTGGCGACTAGGTCTGGGTAGGACTTATGGCAGAAATTTTCCTCATGTTGGCAACTAGATCTAGGTTAGGTCTAGGGGGTGCTCAAGGCCATATCCGGGGTTGGATTGGCTAGAGCGGCTTGAGGCTGAATCCGTGGAAGGATAGGCTAGGGCCACCAGTTCGTGGGGATGCGAGTCGGGATAGAAAACAAAAGGAGTTTATTATTATTCGCCACCGATTTCTAGCGTTATAGAAATCAATTTTTATAAACCCATATTTCAAAATAATAAACATGTCTCTATTTTATTTTACTTAGTTTGTTTGATTTCTCACCATCTTAATCTCTTATTATTTTCAAGGTATTCAAAATATAAGAAAAAGTTTTAAAACCCTCAATCACCCCCCCCTCTAAGGGTGCCTACCGATCCAACAAGTGGTATCGGAGCGAGGTTATTCCATCGGCTTAACAACTGGGAATAATGGCGTCTCATGTTCTCACTTTTTCGGAGGATCAGGGTGTTAGTCGAAAACCTCTTGTTTCTGGGTCAGATTTCAACTACTGGAAAAATCAGATGATGTGTTTTCTTATGACCATGGATGTGGAAGTATGGAACATGATAGAAGTTCAGTACTCTACTCCGACACTCCGACAATTGTAGTGGGACACGCGACGTTACTAAAACCTAAGGATAAATGGGATGATAACGATAAACTAAGGTGCAAAAATAATGCTAAGCGATGATCGCTTTATATTGCGCTTTAAATAGAACTGAGTTTAATAGAATTTTTGCATGTGTAACTGCTTATGATATTGGGAATCAATTTGAAGTTACTCATGAAGGTACATCGTAGGTAAAATATGCAAAGCTATTCCAACTGGAGTCTGAATATGAAAAATTCATGATGGATACTGAGGAGGACATCAACTCGATGTAAACACGATTAACCAAGATTATCAATGCTTTAAAAGCACTTAGAAAGATCTACTCGGACGGGGACTTGGTCAAAAAAATTCTTTGCTCTCTACCTCCAAGGTTTAATCCAAAGGTGATGGCCATCTCAGAGTCGCACAACCTGAGAATGCTCTAGATCGAGAACTTATTTGGAATCTAAAAACCCATGAGGTAGAACTACAGATTCAACACGATGAATACAACAAAGAGCCAAAGAAAAAGGCGCTGGAACTAAAATCAAAGAAGGAGAGCATCGAAGATGATGATGAAGATGAATAAGGTCTCGGAGAGAAGGAACACCTTCCGGAAATACTTCCAAAAGGATGCTCGAAGAAAAGGATCTTCCTCTTCATCAAAGAAAGAAAAAGTAAGTGAAGACAAAAAAGAAAGACCACCACCGGAGTGCTACCACTGCAGAAATACCGGGCACATTCAGAGACAGTGCCCGAAGTATCAAAAAGAGTAAAAAGAATGATACAAAGCGAAGGAGAAAAAGAAAGTATTGAAAGCCACAACTTGGGATGATTCTTCCTCTGAAAAATCAAGCGGATCTGAGTCAAGCAGCAAGGAGAAAGTAAACTTATGCTTAATGTCAAAAAGCAACGATGACGACAACAGTGTTCTTAGCGACACTGAGGTAACTCCTCCTACCTTCGAAGAACTCTATGATGAATTTGTTCAAACTTGCAAATCATATGATAAAAGTATAGAAGATAATATTATTTTAAATCGTGAAAATGAATCTATCATCAAAGAAAATCATAAGCTTACTAAAAAATTAATTTCCCTTGAAAAGAGAAAGGCTTCATGTCAAGACTGTGAGCACTCCTTTTGTAAGGCAAAAGAACTTGAAATTTCTCTTTCTAAGTCCCTCTCACAAATCAAAACTATTGCAAAAGAAAAGGGGGACTTATAGAGAAAACTAAAAACCACTCTCTTACAAATTGAAAATAACAAAAAGGGCTTTGAAAATAAATGTGTTTTGATTGTATAAGAAAATATATCTCTTAAAAAACAAAATCATGTCCTCAATATGGCCATAAAAAAAATTGGAATAGGTCAAAAATCCATGGATATGATTTTGGGAAACCAATGTTATGGTTCTGGAAAGTTTGGTCTCGGATATCAATGTGAGCCCTACCGCCCGGAGCTAGCCACTAACGTCGGCGGTTGCTCAATAGTTAAAAATCTCCTGTTTTTTCTGAAGTTCAAACATCATCCAACAAGAGCAATATTGAATTTTAAAAAAGGGTCTCAACCCCCTGTATTTCATGTGCAAATTGTCTTAAGTTTGGACACACGTCTAGCTCTTGTTGAAATATAAAACAACGATCTTAAAAATAAATCTGGGTACCTAAGAAATCCACTTACTCTATGGGTGGTACCTCATGGGTATCCAGATCTTTACTCTCATCTTCTATCTAGATTTGCAGGAAGCCTAAGGAAATGGAGGATGTGTGGTACTTAGACTCAGGCTGCTCCAAGCATATGATGGGGAACAAAGCAAAGTTCCTTAGCCTAGAAATGAAGAAAGGAGGGATCATAACATTTGGAGATAACGGTAAAGTAAGGATCATGGGAGTAGGTACAGTGGGTAACGAATCCTTTCTCATCTCAAATGTTATTTATGTTAAAGGATTAAAACATAACTTAATATCTATTAGTCAATTGCGTGATAAAGGATTAGATGTATTATTTGAATCCTCCACTAATCTTTGCAAAATATTTAATCCTAACACAAAAGATGTTTTACAAACTGCACGTAGAATTCACAACATTTATATAGTTTCATTTCATGATCTTTCCAAATCATCTATAAAATGTTTTATAACTAAAAATGACGAGTTAGAACTATGGCATAGACGTTTAGGTCACGCTAGTACAAAGCTCATTTTAAAACTAGCCAAAAAGGAATTGATTAGAGGATTGCCTAAATTGAATGGAAATTTGTCTTCACTATGTTCACCATGCCAAAAAGGAAAATTTACAAAATTGTCTTTTAAAAGCAAAAAATGAAATCTCTACCTCAAAACCATTGCAATTAATTCATAAGGATCTCTTTGGTCCCATTAGCACCGCAAGTCTTGGTGGTAGAATATATACTTTCGTTCTAATAGATGATTTCTCTAGATATTGTTGGACTTTATTTCTCTCTTCCAAAACTAATGCATTTTGCAAATTCTCAAAATTATATACTCGTATTCAAAATGAACTAGATTTAAAAATAAAATGCATTCGCTCAGATCATGGAGTTGAATTTGAAAATGAAAATTTTAAATCTTTTTGTGCAATGTTAGGTATTAAGCATGAGTTCTCCGCTCTACGCACACCTCAACAAAACGGTGTTGTAGAAAGATAGAATAGGACAATCCAAGAACTAGCACATACTATGCTATCTGAATATAAATTACCTAAGTCCTTTTGGGCTGAAGCCGTAAACACATCATGTTATGTAATGAATAGAGTCATGTTTCGTCCATCTTTAAATCTCACACCATATGAACTATATTATCAAACGAAACCTAACGTATCATATTTTAAAGTATTTGGTTGTAAATGTTTAATTCTAAATACAAAAGATTCTTTAGGAAAATTTGATGAAAAATGTGATGAAGGAATATTTCTTGGATATTCTTCAACTAACAAAGTCTATAGAATATTTAACAAAAGAACGAGTAAGGTTGAAGAGTCTACTAATGTAAAATTTGGTGAATTTATTCCTTATGTAGAAAGACTTTCTACAGGTTCAAATGATGAACCCTTGCCATATTTGGAGCACGACGAAGAGATCTCTTCCAAAGAAGAGGAGGAGAAGGGCAAGTAAGATGAATATGTGCCCCCAAGCATCTTGAACTTCTCAAAAAATAATCCAAAGGAGCTAGTCATTGGGGAACCATCTATTGGGTGTAAGAACTCAATCTTCTCTACATGAAACGTTTTCAAATATTTGCTTCATTTCCGAAATTGAACATAAATACGTTTCAACCGCTTTAAATGATGAATTTTGGTTTTTGGCTACGAATGAAGAGTTAGATCAATTTGAAAGAAATAAAGTTTGGAACCTAGTATAATGTCCCTCTAATCATCCTGTTGTTGGTGTAAAATGGATCTTTAAAAATAAATTAGATGGTGAATCTAGGATTATAAGAAATAAAGCTCGCATAGTCGCTCAAGGTTTTTCTCAAATCGAGGGGGTAGATTTTGAAGAAACATTTGCACCCGTTTCTCGCTTAGAATCTATACGAATATTTTTGGCATTTGCGAGTTTTAAAAAGATAAAATTATTTCAAATGGATGTTAAAAGTGCTTTCTTAAACCGGTTTATAAAAGAAGAAGTTTACGTAGAACAACCCCCCCCCCCCCCCCCCCCCCCCCCGGTTTTATAAATGAAAAATTTCCAAATCATGTTTATAAATTAGAAAAAGCGCTTTATGATTTAAAGCAAGCGCCCTGTGCATGGTATGATAGACTTACATTGTTTTTATTAAAGCACGATTATGCCATGGGAAGTGCCGACAACACACTCTTCATTAAGCATAATAATAATGATTTAATTATCCTACAAATATATGTTGATGATATCATTTTTGGAGCCACTAATGAAGAGTTAAGTAATGAAGTAGTCTTAGTAATGAAAAATGAATTTGAAATGAGTATTGTAGGGGAACTCTCTTATTTTCTTGATTTTCAAATTTCACAATGAAATGATGGTATCTTTATTGCCAAACAAAATATGTTCACGATATGCTTAAATAATTTTGGATTTGAAAACCTTAAACAAGCTTCTACTCCTATGAGTGCTTCTTTAAAAATAAGAAAGGATGAATCTGGAATATCCATTGATCCAACTTTATATAGAGGAATGATAGGATCTATTCTTTACTTAAGTGCATCTAGACCAGATATAATGTTTGTTGTATGTCTATGTGCTCGCTTTCAAGCCAATCCAAAAGAATCTCATTTAAAGGAGGTAAAATGTATTTTTCGTTATGTATTAGGGTCATCTAAATTAGGATTATGGTTCCCACACAATGATTCATTTACACTTCATGGCTATACCAATTCGTATTACCCTGGTTGTTCACTAGATCAAAAAAGCACTAGCGGTACTTATCACTTCTTAGGACCCTCATTAGGTTCATGGTCTAGTAGGAAACAATCTTCAGTTGCACTCTCCATCACGGAGGCCGAATACATAGCACTTGGTAGTTGTTGTTCACAAGAATTATGGATGAGCCAAACTCTAGAGGATTTTGGTTTTCATCTCAAAAACATTGACCTTATATGTGACAACAAAAGTGCCATAGACCTTACAAATAATCCCGTACACCACTCTAGATCCAAACACATAGATGTTCGCCATCATTTCATTAGGGATCATATTAAGAAAGAGCATGTAAAAGTAAGTTTCATTGGTATGGACTCCCAACTTGAATTAGGTTTCCTAGATCTTTCGGGTTAAAACACATTCTTAAACGCAATTGTTTTATGCAATTTTTCCATATCTAAACATCTTCAAATCCTCTAAAATTTCTGCATAAAACTACATTTTGGACACTTAACCAAAATCAAAAATTAAATTTTTTAGAATCCTACAAAATCATGTACTATTTCCGGCGCTAGCGCTAGCGCCAGCACAAGTGCACCTGTCTGTTTTTATGTATTTTTAAAATTTTATAAAATACCTAAAATTATGCTCTATTATATGCACTACATAATTTTGCAGTTCTGTTTAGAATTGATTTTTATAAAAGTTAAAACAAAAAAATTTACAAAAGCCAAATTACAAAAATATATTTTTCTCTTGCTTTTTCTTTGTTTATTTGTTTAAGTTCTACTACTAAATACAAAAATCAAATACAAAAATATAAAACATACAAATTATAAAAAAAACTGTATGGACTTGTTGTGAAAATCAAGCACGAGTTAATCTATAATTTAGAACCTCTACAATGTTACAATTTATCTTGTCAAACTACTTTGAACATTGTTCTTATCATGCTTTGATATATATTAATATGTGCATCAATTATAGTGTAAAAGTAGTGTAGAACCAAGCTTAACATGCCTCTAAGTATGAGTAAAAGTTTTATGGTTGATAATGATATTTCTTCACTCACTTTTTGGCTAAGTCTACATGTGTTTTTTGATCTAAAGATGCTTGCTAGTGTATTGTAATTGTACAATAAATTAAATTTGCAAAAGTAGCTTACCTACACTACATTAATTTGCACTATTAAATATAAATAAAAGTGGTTGTTCTTTTAAAATTTAATTGGTTTGCAAAGCAAGTGTAATCAGAGAACTTTATACAAAACAAAAATCATGAAATAAATTGACAAAGTTAACTCCACCAAGCACTACTTGAACTTCCTGATAAGTCTTAATAAGCATTATGAGGTTGAGCACCTTGGAAAGATTATTAAAGTGTCTTTTGCAAACTTTTCATTTATTACACCACTTATTCTTAAGTACACCGGATCAAAAACAAAATCGATATTGAAAAATAAAATTGTGTGATCCCCCAAGCACTACTTTGCTTCCTGATAAGTCTTAATGAGCATTGTGTAAGCACCTTAGTAGTTGTACATTTTTTGTGTGCATAAAAAGTGTGTGTAAGTAATCTTATTTGTGTTTTATTGTGCACTTTACTCTACATTTGTCTTGTATTTTTGATTATAACATTTGTTTACTCTTTTCAAAATACACTTATGTGCACATCATTTTCTTCAATAACACTTCTTCTCATGAGTATTAGATTCTAATGCTAATTCTATAATACTTTTTATATCTAAATGCACTAGATAACCTAGCATGCTCTCTATAATGTTTGGTTATGTTTTGAATTTATGAATTGGAATAACATTATAGTAGTCTCATTTTTTAATACATCTCTTTCATGCTTGATAATCTTTAAAGATTTTCAAAGAATAATGATTTACAAAACCATCTTTTTCATTTTTGGACCTTCACTCATATTTCTTTTTATGAATCATCATGTCTTGCACAAAGATGTTTGTTGTATTTATATAAGTCTTCCGCAACATTACGTTTACCTTGTGTTCTTTTCAAGCTTATCTCAAGTTTTCCAACTCAAATTTTTTTCCAAATAGTAGACTTGCATGGTAAATGTTATATTATTCCTTTTTAAAGCTATAAACTCTGATTTATTTCTATGAACATACCTATGCTAAAAACACTGATTTATTTCTATGAAAATTATTCTAAAACTCCTTATTATTTCCTTCTCTCTCAAAGCTCGATCATGCCTTTATCTTATTATCAAAACTTTTCTGTGTTTTGCTTCCTTACCCACTTTTGCTAATAACAAAAGGGGGAGAACTACCATGATAAATAAAATCCGCTACCAAAATGGAAAACTAAAATGATAAATTAAAATGATAGCTGACATATTAGTGGAGCATTCACTTAGATGGAGCATGTATTTAGGCGGAGCAATTCTAAATACTAAAATCGATAAATATCCTACGTCATCACTCTCACACACACACAAGTAGGTTTCATCATGATTATATATTAATGCTCTGATTTATCATTAATGGATTTGTTATTATCAAAAGGGGGAGTTTGTTGGAACATGGTCTTCCACATCTCCTAGGTTTGAGAATAACAAATCTTATGTGTATTTGATCTTGTGTGTTTAAGTGTGTAGGAAACAAAGTCCATATGACTCAATGATAACATAAGAAGGTTGCCCCCAAAATTGAGTCAATAAATCCAACATGCCCACTAGCGCCGGCAGTAGCACCTAGCGCCCAATGCTAGCGATGATTAGCGCAATCTCGGGAGCACATTTAGAAAGTACTAGCGTAAGGCGGTAGAGGATAGCGCAGGCGGTAGCATGGAGCACAAGAGGCAAGATGGAAATTTTTCCTCGGATTGAATATTATCCCACGCAGAATATGTCCTAATATGGGATAGCGCCAACAATAGCGGTAGCACAGGCGCTAGTGCTAAGGCTATAAATAGGACCCCTCTTCTCTCGTTTCAAACAACCATTAGAGAGAGAGGTTGAGTGATAGAATTCCAGAGCCTGATTTGGCCGAAAGTTGATCTCCCACCAAAGCTCTGCGAATTTCTGAAAGAGGACTTCTTCACGCTGAATCCAAATGAAGTCCGCTTCAACAACGCTTATTCTACAGCGGATCATCATCTCGAACTTCAAAAGTTCTTCAAGAGGGAGTTTTTATTATTATCATTTCATATCTTTTGTAAACCTTTAGAGAATTTGCCTCATGTTGGCGACTAGGTCTGGGTAGGACTTAGGGCAAAAATTTGCCTCATGTTGGCGACTATATCTAGGTTAGGTCTAGGGGGTGCTCCAGGCCATATCCGGGGTTGGATTGGCTAGAGCGGCTTGAGGCCGAATCCGGGGAAGGATAGGCTAAGGCCACCGGTTCGTGGGGTTGCGAGTCGGGATAGAAAACAAAAAGAGTTTATTATTATTCGCAACCGATTTCTAGCATTATAGAAATCAATTTTTGTAAACCCATATTTCATATTAATAAACATGTCTCTATTTTATTTTATTTAGATTGTTTGATTTCTCACCATCTTAATCTCTTATTATTTTCAAGGTATTCAAAATATAAGAAAAAGTTTTAAAACCCTTATTCACCCCCCCCCCCCCCCCCCCTCTAAGGGCGCCTACCGATCCAACATAGAATTCACATACATCATGATGATCTAACATATATTCTATGCAAAATTCTCTAAAATCCTAAATCATAATTCATGTTCTATAAAGAAATATCTCAAATCAATAATGTCTATCACCTAAAAATTATGAATCTTATGATAAAAATATGAATAATCTTTTCTTTACATTATTTGGTGTATTGATATGCTTTGTTATTGATTGCATGTATCTCACATATATATAGACTCTAGAATCAACTTTGTAATAATAAGAATAAATCAAACTAAATCATCACTTTATTCTAGATCTATAATTTGAAACTCTATTTTGGAATACATGCAATATTAATGTTAATCTTATGACGTGACATTAAACCCAAAACTCATCATACTAGCATTATTTGAATATTAGTACTTGTGCTAGTTATCTCATATCGTCATCTCACAAAAGTAGAAAAACTATGCGACTTTATATTTTTCTTCTATAATTCTTCACATTAAGCAAAAAACATAGTTTAAAAAGCAACCCATAGTTTAAAAGCATAGTTTGTCCAAGGATTATTCACCTTTGACTTCATATCTCATAATGGAGGGTCGTAGGGTTGTATGCATTAGAGACATAACCTCTAAGTCATGTCTTGTCCTTAACCGGGGAGGGTTCTAATGGGGCCTTGTGAGGCACTGGGGGAAGAGTGCTAGGTTGAGCTTTCTCTAGTGTGTGCATATAGGATTAACAACCTAACCTATGACATGTGTGCAGCTCCTCATGCCCATCAGTCACTTAGTATGGGGCTAGGGTGTTGACATTTAGTCCAGGTAGTTTGTAATCTTAGGACATACTTATACTACTCATTGCATGAACATTTATTTTTACTTATCACTTAAATCATGCTTATTTGGGTTGTTCAAAAATGACCTATTATGTTTGCATAATTTATCTTTTTGTGCTTAAATGATTTTGTAAAACACAAGTATTTGAAAAAGCCAAAGTTTCATGCAAATTTGATCCACCTAGAGATCTCCAAAAACCTTGCACATAATTAGGAGTCTTAGACATCTTAGGATGAGTTATTTGAAAAATGATAAAGTTTTATGCAATTTGAGCAATCAAGACATGTACAAAAATTACCAAATTTTTGCATAGGACTACTCTTAAGAATCTTAATAAATATCAAAATAAAGAATTTTAAAATTCTCAATATTTCACTCACTTTTTCACGCACTAGTGCTAGCGTGAGTCTTCGATTTTCTATTTTTTAAAATTTGTAAAAATCTATAAAAATATGTTAGTTTATATGTACTACTTAGTTTTGTATTTCTGACTTTTGTTATTTTTGTTTTATTAGTTTTATGGAAAATCAACTAAAAATTTTCATAATTCAAAAATACAAAAATATGTTTTTGTTTTTTCTTTCATTAAAAATTTCGAAACAACAAAAAAACTTTATGATCCTTATTGCTAATATCAAGCATGTATGAATTCAATTATTTAGAATTATTTACAATGTTAAAATTTATTCCTTCAAATTACTATGAACATTGTTTTGCTTATCATGCTTTGATATATCTAATTAAGTGCATCAATTGTATTGAAAAATATGTGTAGAACCAAGTTTAGCATGCCTATAAGTATGAGTAAATGTTTTGTGATTGAAAATGATACTTTTTCACTCACTTATTTTGGTAATCTACATGTGTGTTTAAATCTAAAAATGCTTGCTTGTGTATTGTAATTGTACAATGAATTACAACTTGCATAAGTTTATTACCTACACTACATTCTAATTGCACTTATGAAATTAAGAAAAGTGGTTGAGTTTAAGAAATTATGTAAGGTTTGCAAACAAGTGTATTCGGAGAATTTTGTCTCACAAAAGTGAACAAAAATAAAAATAGACAAATATAACTCCACCAAGCACTACTTGAACCTCCTGATAAGTCTTCATAAACATTGTGAGGTTGAGCACCTTAGAAAGAATAGTAAAGTGTCTTGTGCAAACCTTGGTTATTACACCACTTTTTTTAAAAAATTATGTGCATTAAAGTGTGTGAAAGTTAATATACTTGTGTTTTATTGTGCACTTTACTCTACAAATGTCTTGTATTTTGTGATTTAAATCATTTGTTAACATTGCTCAAAATACACTTATGTGCACATCATTATCTTTCATAACACTTCTCTCATGATTATTGGATTCTAATGCTTTATTTATACTACTCTTTCTATAAGAAATGCACTAGATAACCTATCATGATCTCTACAATATTTGGTATCTCCTAAACTTGAAATTATGTAACATTGTAGTATATTCTCTTTTTGATATATTCATGTCATGCTTGGTAACTTTATGAGATTTCATAAAGGTTAAAACATCTTTACATTTTGAACTTAAACTCTTATTTATTCTTATGATTTTTTCTTTCTTAAAAAAAGATGTTCCTTATAATCGTTCGCTTGTTAAAAACTCTTATTTATTTATTTGAAATCTCTTATATACTATGCTTACACTTTTTATCATTTCATATATTACAAAAGCTCGATCAGGATTTATAATTCCTAAAGAATGCCTCCTTACTTCCCTTACCCCACCTTCTTTTGATAATACCAAAAGGGGGAGATTAATATATTGAAGAAATCTATAGGAGAAATCTAGAAGATTAAGGGGAGAATAATTCATGTAATCTATCATTTAAGGGAGTAAAACATAAATTGCATTTATGTAGGGGGAGCATTAAGATAGGGGGTGTATGCACTATTCTCATGCTTATCATATATTATAGTTGCACAATTATCTCGCTTATCATATAATATAAACACCGTTGTTGATTTCTTGCTAAGAGGATTTATTATTATCAAAGGGGGAGATTGTTGGACATGTGTGTCACATCCCTTTGTTCGGGAATAACAAATTCCATATTGTATTTGATCTTGCTTTTCATGTGTTTATAGTGGGGGGGCGGGGGAACTATAAGTGCAATACTCCACAGGTAGAAAGTAGCTTGGAATCAAAATTTTTGAATGAAGTACTACCACCAGTGTTAGCCTATACCGTAGGCATTAGAGTTATCGCAGGTGCTAGCGCTGCCACCTCGCACTAGCTCCAGCTCGTGCCACAACGCCACGCCACGACGTTTTTTTAATTGTCTCTACACGACCGCTACCGTAGGTGCTAGGAGCTACCACAGGTGCTATCTTAAAGCTCTATAAATTGAATCTTGCTCTCTCGTTTTGGCATCACATCCCATAGAGAATTCCTGTGCAAAATTTCAAGAGTTGTTACTCTGCCGAAGGTGGATCTCCCATAAAAAGCTTAAGGAGAATTCTGGAGGAGGACTATGTCACGCTACATCCGAAGGATGATCTCTTCGACCTCTCTCATACTACAGCGATCCTTCATATCCAACATCAGAAGATATCATATAAGGAGTTTTTATTATTGTAATCATTATTTTTATTTCATACATTTTGTAACCGTATAGAGAATTCACCTTGTGTTGGCGACTAGTTCCTTGCACGGCTTGGGGGGAATTCACTACGTGTGTTGGCGACTAGGTCTAGGTGATTAGATCTGGGGGTGCTCGAGATCATATCCGGGGAAGGAATGGCTAGAGCGACTTGAGGCCATATCCGGGGAAGGATTGGCTAAAGTCACCTGTTCGTGGGGATATGAGTCGGTATAGAAAATGAAAAATTATTTACATTTGTACGCCTCCGATTTCTAGCGATATTGAAATCAAATTTATGTAAACACTCTTTAATATAATACATTCATGTTTCTATTTGTGTTTACTTGATGTCTTTCATTTGGCATAAATTCTAAAATTGCAAATTACATTATTTTTCCTCTTTCAACTAAATTGTTATTTCACTCTCGTTTACTTTAAAACAATTTAGTAAATTGCTAAATATATAAAAAGAATTTTATTCCCTTATAAACCACCCTACCCCCCTCTAAGGGCGTCTATCGATCCAACAGTTCTAATCTTCTATTTCCGACCATCTAGTGGCCACCACTTTCGGCCACATCCACCATCTCCATTCAGGTGGCGGCCAATGATCGGCGGTGACACAACCACCATAGGTGGCTTTTCCGGTGATCCCGAGCTAGAAGAAAAGTTCGGGAATTCTCCCTCTTTCAAACATGGTATCGGGCTCAATTGAGCCTGATTTCTCTCCTAGATGGATCTTGATGCTAGCATAGAGGGAGAGGAGGAGAAACAGACCTCTATGGGGGGCTTGTGAAGCAAAAGGGAGTTCAATTTGGCATGAGGGTGGGCTCTAACCATGCCAGCCATTAAGGCATGGTTCAGACAACCATTGTTTGCTCCTCCCTACTTCCATTTGTCCCTCTTCCAGCACCAATTTGGCTAGGAATTAACTGAGGAGTTCAGTTAGGGGCTAGGGAAGAGGAGGGGGGGGGGGGGGGGCAGTGGCCTCTAATCCACAAATCCTCCTTGTCCCATATGCAATTTGGGGGAAATGTACAAATTGCCCCCTTGCATGTCATCTCTCTCCCATGAAAGAGGGCATGGGGGTAATTGGGCATGTGGGCTACTGGTTGGACTTTGTTTGAGGCTATAACCCATTGGGAATTCACTTGGGCTTTTAATTTCCTCCTTTAGGCCTAATGTTGATCATGGTTTACTTTGGGGTTGACTTGGTCAAATTGGTGAGGTGACTGCCCCCATGTGATGGTCATATGTCCTATGACATTACACTATGCTCATTTCGCCATGGTGAAGCTCCAATTTGGCAAATTTAGCCAATTTGTGTGATTTTGACCAAATTGGGGAAAGTTTGACTTTGGTCAATTGGGTCCCGTATGATGTTCTAAGATTAAGGGTGGGGTCAATTTAATGTTTTGGGGGTTCAATTGAACCTATTGGGGAAGGATTGGCTTATGTTGACTTAACTTTGACTTTTGTTAATTTGGCCAAATTGGTTGACCAACTTATGGGGCTTTTGATCAATTTGGTCTCCTTTAGAGTTAGGGACATCGTGGTGGGGTCAATTTACAATTGTGAGTTTAATTTGGGCTGATTTGACCTAAGTTGACCTGTATTCTTTAGTGGACCACATGTGAGTTCACCCAACTCAATGTATCCTATGGTCACTCCCTAGCCCAAACTCACTTCACTTACCACATGCCCTACCCAAATTGAAGTTAAGGGGTCTAGTAAGAAATGGGATGTTATAAATCCCAATAAACAAAAATATAATTTCATCCCCGATATTTAAGTTCGGGTTACGGGGTTCTTTACACAAGGTAAATAAGTAAATCTTATAGGAGGTTTAGGTTGTACCTTAAGTGAAGAGTCTAGGGTACTACTACTGTATAAGATCCATAAGCTCCCATGTGTGTTCCTCCGGTCCATGGTTGGACCACAGCACCTTGAACAAGGAGTCTTTCTTCTTCCGCAGGACTCAGACTGTTGTATCGTCAACCCAGACTGGCTCCAAACATACTTATCTATCAGACTCTACCGGGCTTGAGGTGGAAGTGAAGTTCTGCTCTGGCCTATGTAGAGCTCTCTGTAGTGAAGATACATGAAAGACATAATGCAAGTTTGCCAACTCTAATGGCATCTCCAACCTGTAAGCCAAGGGGCCGATCCGCTCCAGGAACATATAGGGCCTCATAAATTGCGGGTTGAGCTTCTTGGGTCCTCGCACCCGTGAGACACCATGCACCAGATGTATCTTTAAATAATCCCTGCCTCCCACTTGGAACTCTACCTTCTGATGCCTCGCATCATATTACTTGGCCTGCCAATTATGAGCCTCCAGCATCCTGTCCCTGATCATCCTAACAAGAGCATCCGTGTCCTCAATGTACTCTGATTTGAGTGCCTTCTGATCCTCGTCCTGGACCCAAGAAAGTAGTGTCCGGCATTTCCTACCATATAAAGCCACATACGATGCCATCATAATTGTCGTCTTATGGTTGTTGTTATATGAAAACTCGATCAAAGGCAACAACCTCTCACAAAGCTTTTCCATATCGAAGATGCACAGGCGTAGCAGATCCTCCATAGTTTGGTTGGTCGCTCTGTCTGCCCATCGGTTTGTTGATTGAAAGCAGTGTTGAATGTAAACTGAGATCCTGAGTATGCCTCCACCGCTCTCCATTCCCTAGAAGTGAACTGACCGTCGCGATCCGAGATAATCGTCTTGGGTACGCCGTGGTACCTGACAAACTGTTCCACAAATAACCTTACTAGAACTGCAACTGGAGCATCCTTTATGACCGGTATGAGTCTTGCCACCTTGGTTAATCTGTCCACTATCACCCAAATAGAATCATGCACGGAGTGGGAGCGAGGCAATCCATGTACAAAATCCATTGTTATTCCTCGAACTTCCACTCCGGTACTGGTAATGGTTGTAGAAGTCCTCCTGGGCTCTTACATTCCGCCTTCACTCGCTAACAAATCTCGTAGTGTGAGACAAAATATATGATCTCTCTTCATTCCGGGCCAATACATGTCCCTCCACAGGTCTGTCATCATCTTGGAGATCCCGGGGTGCACTGAGTACTGTGTGCAGTGTGTCTCTCTAAGTATTTCTTCCCGGATCCCACCTCCTGCAGGTATATAGATACAGGCCTGGAAATGAATGAGGTCATCACACAGCGAATAATCCTCTGACTTTCCCCCTTCAAGGGATCTGAATATTGGCTCCAAGGTTGAATCATGCCTCTGATGTGTCCTTATGCAATCTTGTATATCACAGGTGATGCTCAGAGAGGGTAAGTACTCCTTGTAGACCTCAGGTTTTTCCTTGGAAACCAAGGTGATGTGCATATCCTCTAGCATCATTACCAACTCCATGGCCATCATCGGGGGCTCTCGTACAGAAGTGTCGGCCCTCCTTCTCAAGGCATCTGTTATGGTGTTTGCCTCCCAAGGATGATAGTGCATGGCATAATCGTAGTCGCATAAGAACTTTAGCCACCTCCGCTGGTGTAGGTTCAGATCCTTCTGGGTATCGATGTATGAGGTTCTTGTGATCAGAGAAGATCTCACAATGAACCCCATACAGATAGTGCCTCCAGATCTTCAAAGCGAAGACTACTTCCCCGAGCTCTAAGTCATGTACTGGGTAGTTCTGCTCGTGCTTCTTCAGCTACCTCGAAGCATACACGATCACATAGCCATGTTGCATGAGAACTGCACCCATCCCTCTGTAAGACGAGTCAGTGTAGATCTGAAATCCTTCCTTCCCAGATGGAAGAACAAGGATAAGGGATGAGGTGATTCGGTCCTTCAACTCCTGGAATGCTGCCTCTCACCTCTCTGTCCAAATAAAAGCAGCATCCTTCTTTGTCAAGGACGTGAGGGGGAGTGCAATCTTCGAGAACCCGTCCACGAACTTGTAAAAATATCCTGCTAATCCCAAGAAGTCGCGGACATCTGAGACCGACTTCGGTTGTGTCCAATCTCTCACTGCTTGCACCTTGGCCGGGTCCACTGCCAACCTGCCCGCGGTGATGGTGTGTCCTACGAATGCTACCTCTTGTAGCTAGAATTAACACTTTGAGAACATTGCATACATCTGGTGTTGCCATAGCTTGCCCAAGACTACAGCCAAAAGATGGGTGTGCTCCTCCTTCGTCCTAGAGTAGATCAGTATATCATCAATGAATACTATGACAGATCTATCCAGGTAGGACTCGAATACACGGTTCATCAAGCTCATGAATGTTGAGGGGGCATTCGTGAGCCCGAAGGGCATCACCGTGAACTCATATAATACATAACGAGAACTGAAGGATGTCTTTGGAATGCCCTCCTCTTGAATTCAAAACTGATTGTATCCGGATCTCAAATCGAGTTTGGGGAACCGGAAGACTCCCTACAGCTGGTCAAATAACTCAATGATCATTGGTAACAGATAAGTGTTCTGCACCGTCAGCCGGTTCAGCTCTCGATAATCGATGGAGAGTCGCAGCGACACATCCTTCTTCTTTACAAAAAATATTGGTGCTCTGATGGAACCGACGGCCCCCCACTAGTTGATGCGGGTGCCAACGAACTGACAGATGAAGACCCTCCATTACAAGTTAAAGATTTCTGGCACAGATACAACTTCCGCCCGCGGCCCAACTCATTCAAGTGATGTGCATCTAAATCTGTCGGACTACATATAGCCTTATATTTCTATGTTTATTGTATTTTATTACTGATGGACTGCGTATAGACATTATGCTTATAATCCCTATTTAAGGTTCTTTATGATGAGAAGACAAAACACTTGAAAAGGAAAAAAGGATACCTAATCTGAGTTTTCGGCTAGTCCCATTTCTCCTGAGCGGCGAGCGACTCACCCACCTCCCTCTCCCAGCACGGTGCAACTCCAGCGGCCTCTCTCCCCTCCCTGCTCGTGGTGCGACTCCACCCTCTCCCTGTGCGAAGGTCGACCACAGCCACCCTGGTCCCCTACTCTAGGATGCCATCCGCCAGCATCAAGTCCCGAGGACCGAGCTCCTCCAAACGCCGCCCGCACGGTGTGACTTGATGAGTCTGGTTTATACAGTGATTTCTGGCCTCATTTGGGTTTATTTTAGTGTCATTGCACTTCATTTGCTGTTCATATACGCTTATAGTGATAACATGGCGTTTCTGCGCCTTTTGTGCAATACTTTCCCCTTTGTGGCATATTCTTCCTATATTTTACTGTATGCCTGTGTTATGGATCCGGTGATGTGCACGGATCGGGGTTATTTGTACTTTTCCTGCAGGTCCTGGGGTCGTGTGCACGTTCTGGATGGTGCGGGGTGATTTTTGGCCTAAAAAGCCTCTAATCGTGCGCATTCCTTCGCGCACGATCAGGCGCACGATCATTGATCGTGCGTTAATTCCCAGCCCAGATCGAGATCGGACCAAAGATATGCGCACGATCACAGGTCTTTCTTCGCGCACGACCACTGGTCGTGCGCCCCTGACCATGCGATGTTTTCTATTTTTCCTTTGCTACAGGTTGACTGCGCACGATCACAGTCATTCCTTCGCGCACGACCATTAGTCGTGTGCCACTGACCATGCGCAGTACTTATTCTGCTCCCTATTTAAGGCGCTGTTCCGCGATTTTAGGTATTCCAGCGGGTTTTTGGCACGATTTCTGAGCGCGACTCCGCCGTTCCACCTCTCCAAGGTCCCTCCTTCCATTCTTCCCCTTGGGAAAGCTTCATCCATTGATCCTAAGGTCATTCTAGGGATCTGGAAGCATTCTCCGCCATCTACGGCCAGCATTCCAAGAGGAAGACATCTCCATTGGGTGAAGGAGAAGTGAACCCAGCTCTGAGAAGAAGACGGGCAACGGTTAGAGGTAGTGACAGCCTCTGCATCCCGGAAGCAACCAAGGACTGAGCTCGGAGGAGGCGTGATGACCCCCCATTCTGACCACGATCCGCGGCGAGGCTTCTCATCTCATGGTTACTTCTACCCCTTCTCTTTTTGTGATTTGTACTCTTAATGGTTGTAATGAACTGAATGAACATCTATTTGTCTATGAATGGAAGTTAATTTATGAACTTGTCTTTACGTTATGCTGTGTTTTGATGCGCTCCGCCCCCGCTCCGCTTACACCCACACATTTCAGCACCCGCTCTAGCAAAAGCTGGAAGCGATAGCGAAGAGGTGCCTTCGACCCTCAACCCTCACATCTGCACTCACCTCATCCATATGCTCACCGGCCATCCGCTAAGCGAAGCACGACATCGCGGCCTGCACTAAACCCATCCACCAAGCGACGCGGTGATTGCGACTCGCATAGTGTTTAGTTTTCTCATTTCCCGCTCTATAAAATCAACCAAACCCCCTTCTTGTTTTGTTAAACTTAAAACCCCCATAATTAGTTTCCTAACGAGCAAATCGTATTCCCTAACTTGCGGTCCTTTGAGAACGATATTCATGGAGCTACTCCCTACTTTTATTACTTGACAACGACCGGTGCACTGCCGTCGTACCTCATTTCGTGCCCGCTAATTAGCGGTGTGGAAATAGCGTGTCAAGTTTTTGGCGTCGTTGCCGGGGACTGCAAGCGGTTATAATTTGTCTCATGGGAAATTAGTTTAAGGGTATTTTGTTTATTTTGATATTTTTCATTTATGTAGGTTCCCTTGTCTCGTTAGCCTGTGTGCGATTGTTGGGATACTTATAGTCTTTTATTTTTATCTACATACCTGACATGGCTAACAACTGCTTTGAAATATCTACAGAACTAATCACCTTTGTGTCTCAAGCTGACATATTTTCCGGGACTCCTAGTGAGGATGCATTGTCCCATCTGCAGAATTTTCTTGAAGTGTGCAGTACTTTTCAGCACGCTGAAGGCAATTCGGAAAGGGTCAGGCTTCAGCTGTTCGCTTTCTCATTGGCAGGAAAAGCTCGAGTTTGGTATCGGGAGATACAAGCAAACGAAGGTCAATCTTGGAGCACAGTGGAAGAGGAGTTTCTCGGTAAATTCTATTCACGCCACTATCTTCTGGAAATGCACAATAGACTGTTATTGTTTACACAGGGCAAAGACGAAACGCTGATTGACACATGGGAGAGGTTCAATTTCCTTCAGAAGTTCTGGTTTGTGCATAGCCTCACAGAATCGGCACGCCTTCAGATATTCTATTTTGGGGTATCGGTTGGGTATAGACCATACTTCGATATGGCTGCAGGTGGATCTTTATTCAGCAGAACAAGTGCCAACGCGTGGCAAATTGTTGAAAAGGTTGCACGAACCAGTGGGATGTGGTGTTCCCCCGCAAGGTGTGGCGAGACCATGAGCATCACCTCTACAACATGCCCACCGGATGACAGTATCCCACCTGAGCCTTCTGTTGTAAATTTTGTGTTTTTACCGAATGTATCCTGGGATGTATAGAGGCCCAAAATTGTGCTTTGCTAAGGCTTCAGTCCATGGTTGTGAGCATCATATCTATGGTATCAGAAATGGTGGTCCACCCAAATGAGACATTGAATGTCATGCAGCTGAGAAGCGGAAGGTTACCTGTGGAACCCATCAGAAGAAATGAGTCTCAAGAAGAGTCGCGAAATCCATCAAGCAAGGATAAGATACTTGCTGACGCCGAGACTCTTCTGCCACTTCTTAGCCCAGCTCCTGCTCAATCATCCACTACCGCCCCATTTCCGCACAGACTGAAGAACACGCAAAAGGAAAAAAAATTCCAGAAGTTTCAAGAGATTATGAAAGGGGTGCAAGTTAATATTCCTCTCCTGGACATCCTCACCCAGATTCCGAGTTACCCAAAATATCTAAAGGATATTCTCATTCAGAACAAGAGCCTTGAGACGTCCAAGTCTATATCCACCCCAACTGAGGGTGTCACTTTTGCTGTTGCACATTGGCCGGTTAAACGTAAGGACCCAGGGAATTTCACCATCCCATGCACCATTGGGCATTCGGGCTGCTATCAGGCATTATGCGATTCCGGTGCTTCAATTAATCTGATGCCTCTTTCAATCTTCCGGGAGCTGGGATCTGGTAACTTGAGGCCCACGAACATCAGCCTACAGTTGGCGGATCGGTCTGTTAAGAAACCTATTGGTGTTGTCGAGGACCTAGCAGTATCGGTCAATGACTTGGTATTCCCTGCTGACTTTGTAATTATGGATATTGCTTCGGATATTGCTGTCCCTCTTATCTTGGGAAGGTTATTTCTTGCCACAGCTCACGCTCTTATTGACGCTGAGAAGGGGAGGTTGACTCTCCGTCTAGGTGACGATTTGACTACCTTTGACATGTATAAAGCCATTGGCAGAGATCATCATGCAGACGCTGATGCACTTGAGCTTGTGGAAGATGAACCCGACCTTCTGTCTCCATCTCTTTGGGGCAATGTTGTTGAGGATGCTCCTTGGAATATCAACAGCGACAGTAAGTCTGCTGTGGAATGCACATCTGCGGCATATTTCGATGCCCCTCCAGCTTTGTCCCTCAAACCCCTGCCAGCAAATCTGAAATATTTATTCTTGGGAGATCAGAAAACTCACCAAGTTATTATCTCGGCGCTGCTTCCACTCGAGCATGAGCAACGTTTGGGAGATCTCTTGCGAACGCAAAAGTGCGCATTCGGCTGGAACATTGATTTAAAAGGTATCAGCCCTGCTGTTTGTATGCACAAAATATTGCTGGAAGAGAGCTTCAAACCGACTGCACAACCTCAGCGGCGACTCAACCCTAGGATGCAGGAAGTTGTCAAGAAAGAGGTGATCAAACTGCTCGATGCCGGAATCATATACCCAATCAGCGACAGCAAGTGGGTGAGTCCAGTGCAGCTTGTCCCAAAAAAGGGTGGCATCACCGTTGTTGAAAATGAGCAGTGTGACCTGTTGCCAACTCGGATTGTTATAGGATGGAGAGTGTGCATCGACTATAGAAAACTAAACGACGCAACACGCAAGGATCATTTCCCTCTCCCGTTTATTGATCAGATGATCGAGAGGTTAGCTGGACAGGACTATTACTGTTTTTTGGATGGCTACTCAGGATACAATCAGATTCTCATTGACCCAGAGGACCAAGAGAAAACTACGTTCACTTGCCCGTCCGGCACCTTCGCATTCAAACGAATGCCATTCGGGTTGTGCAATGCCCCTGCCACCTTTCAGCGATGTATGCTTTCTATCTTTCATGATATGGTAGGGGAGTTCCTGGAGGTCTTTATGGATGATTTCACTCTCTTCGGTGCTGATTTTGACTCCTGTTTGAGAAATCTCTCGGCGGTTCTCACGCGCTGCGAAAGTACAAACCTCATGCTGAACTGGGAGAGTGACATTTCATGGTCCGGGAGGGAGTTGTTCTGGGACACAAGATTTCAAATAAGGGCATAGAGGTTGATCAAGCCAAGGTGGACATCATCAAGAAGCTTCCGCCTCCAACATCTGTGAGAGGGATTCGCAGTTTCTTGGGACATGCAGGATTCTATCGACGCTTCATCAAAAATTTCTCCTCTATAGCCAAGCCGTTATCCAATCTCTTGGGGAAGGACGAGAGGTTCGATTTCAATGATGCATGTCTGCATGCATTCAACGTGTTGAAGAACTGTTTGACGACCGCTCCGGTGTTGACATCACCGGACTGGTCGCACCCTTTTGAGCTTATGTGTGATGCCAGTGACATCGCTGTTGGTGCTGTTTTGGGACAAAGAAGGGACAAAATCTTTTACACAATTCACTATGCTAGTCGTACCCTGAATGGAGCTCAGCAGAACTACACAACCACTGAGAAGGAGCTGTTAGCAGTGATTTTCGCTCTTGAGAAATTTCATTCCTACCTCATTCTGTCCAAAGTCATTGTGCACACGGACCACGCTGCTCTAAAGTATCTGAAGCAAAAGAAGGATGCCAAACCAAGGCTCCTCCGTTGGATCCTGATGCTTCAGGAGTATGACCTCGAGATCCGCGACAAGAAGGGAGTTGAGAATGTGATTGCGGATCACTTCTCCAGGCTTGAGTGTGGAGATCTTTCTCAGCTCAGTCCCCCACCAATTTCTGACTCTTTTCCGGACGAGATGCTGTTCACAGTGTGAACGGTCCCGAGCAACTCTCCATGGTTTGCGGATATCGCTAATTTCCTGGCGTGCGGTAAACTCCCTCCGAACCTTTCATTTCAGCAAAGAAAGAAATTTCTTTCAGATGCGAAGTACTATTTTTGGGAAGACCCGTTGTTATTCCGCACGTGCGCTGATGGGATCGTCCACCGGTGTATTCCCGAATCGGAGCAAAAGTCTATATTACTCCATTGCCATGATCGTGAAGCAGGTGGCCACATGGGGTCTGCGCGGACAGCACAGAAGGTTCTTCAGTGTGGTTTTTAATGGCCCACCCTCTTCCGTGACTCGTATGTGCACGTGAAGGAAAGCAACGAATGTCAAAGGACTGGGAACATCTCAAGGAAGGATGAAATGCCTCTCAATAGCATGTTGGTCTGCGAACCATTTGATGTCTGGGGGATTGATTTCATGGGACCATTCCCAATGTCCCATGGAAAGCTTTATATGATAGTGGCAGTGGACTATGTTTTGAAATGGGTAGAGGCTGAAGCCGTTGCTGCAAATGATGCCCGCACAGTTTTAAAGTTCATCCACAAGAACATTTTCTCCAGATTCGGAGCGCCGCGGACAATCATTAGCGATGGAGGCAGCCACTTCTGTAACAAACTGTTCCTTCAACTATTGAAGAAGTTTGGGGTGCATCATAAAGTCGCTTTAGCCTATCACCCGCAAACGTGCGGACAGGTGGAAGTTTCTAATAGAGAGCTTAAACGGATAATAGAAAAATCAATATACTCTAATAGAAAGGATTGGGCATTGAGGGTGGACGATGCACTTTGGGCATACCGAACAGCTTTCAAGACCCCTATCGAGATGTCCCCATTTCAGCTAGTTTATGGAAAGGCATGTCAGTTACCTATGGAACTAGAACATAAAGCTCTATGGGCAACCAAATTACTGAACATGGACCTCCATGTCGCAGAAAGCCGACGTCTCGCCCAGTTGAATGAACTTGATGAATTTCGGCATTTTGCTTATGAAAATGCCCGCATATATATAGAAAGGACAAAGCAGTGGCATGATAAGCGTATTGCGCAAAAATAATTCAGAATTGGAGACTGTGTCCTTCTTTACAATTCCCGTCTCCGTCTGTTCCCGGGAAAGCTGAAGTCTCGCTGGAGTGGTCCATTCGTGGTTACCAACGTTGCGCCCTTCGGAGCAATCGAAATATCCAGAGAAAAAGGAGAAAAATTCAAGATGAACGGGCATCGCCTAAAGATCTACGAGGGAAGCACGACCTTGCCTGACCATCAAGTGGTACATTTAGTTGACTAAACAGCTCTTATCTACTTGGTGGGTGTGTGTTTAAATTGTTTGGTCGTGTTGTTTTCCTTTTTGGTGAAAAGGTAGACGTGATTGTAATCCACATTGTTAAAACTTAATCTGGTCAACTAGAGTATTATTCCCATGAGGAAACTATTACTTCTGAAGCTTTTCATCTCCGGGCTGTGCTGTGTGCCATCTGTGATGTTTTTTTGTGCTTTGTGTTTCATGTTATTTGCTGCGTAGTACTGTCTCTTTAGCTTTTTATTATAAGACTTTTGCTGTCAAACTATAATACAGGTATTTGGTCCACCTTCAAGGACGTTAAACAAAAGTGCTCTTGGGAGACAACCCATTTGGGATCATTTGGTTTCGTTCTTTTTTGTTATTTTCTTTGCTATATTTTTGTTGTGCTGGGATCCTTTTAATCGCAGGTCCGCATCTATTGGAGCACGGCGGGATCACCGCCTTCTGAACAAAACGCCATATCTTCTGGTATGCTCATTTCTGAGCATGGGGTAATCTCTCCTCCTAGCCTTCTTATGCTTATGCCGCTATCGAACATGTTTTTTTTGCTTAGTATAAGTCTGGGGGAGTGAGAGTTATCGTTACTTCGTGCACAAGCACAGTGCACAGCATACTAGGATTTACACTGTGTTATATTGTAGCATTGTTCATCTCATGGCACACCACGACACCCACGTGAGCGCACTTAAATGTAGGCGCGCGACGAGTCTAATTAGTCTCGGTTGTGTGAATGGAAAATCACGGTGCTTGGTTAGGATTGCAAGACGAAGTTCTTTGTTGACTCCTGTAGTGCTCCTAGTCGAGTGCTCATGTCTCGTAGGCATTCGTGTAGATTCAATTTCTTTTTATGCTTTTAGTTTACATTTTTCTACTAGCGTAAATATTGTTTACTTTACTCAATTTGGTGAATCCGGTGTGAATCAAACGGTAGCATAGGAATATGTGTAAACGTTCATTAGTCTCGTGTTGCCCGAGTCGGGAGGAAGGTTTATCTTTCTCGGTGGCTAGAACTCGCCCCAAGCGATTCTTGAAACATGGGTATACAGTTGGTCAGCTGCGTGAATGTGATATAGGCCATCATTTTGGCCCGGTTGAGCCTTTGCACCCTTTCCTATCGATATATCCTCGTTAGCCCAGTTGTGCCTACCAGTTCTTTGATTCAGCCCCACTTGTATCGCACCAAAGCCCAAAAGCCAATCCTAGTCACACACCCAAATCTGAGCTTTAGCTGTTTATTATTCTTGTGAGTTGGGTTGTTGATGTGGTGACATGTTTGTGAAGTTGTGGATATGTTTTATTGTTTATTTGTTGAAAATGATAAGAAAAGAAAAAAAAATGATGAGAAAGAGAAAAAGATATGAGTTTGAATGAAAAATTCATTTGTAGAAGTATAAGTTGGGAGTAGGCGGTGCACGCACCCATGTTGTTAATTCCAAGTCCGGGGGTGTAGTGTACCCGCATGTTTATGTGGTGATGAGGATAGTTTTCGGTGCTTGCTCATTTGGGTTTAGTGTCTGAGCCGTCGCTTTTATCTTTGTTTACCTCACCTAAACCCAAGCCTCATCTCAAACCTAAAGTCCTATTGATTCACGCATTTGAGTCATACCAGTGCCGTGGAGAGAGTGCGAACGGGCAAGCCTATGGCCACCGACATTGATGGATTTCAATGGAGTTGTCCCGAGTCCCGATCTTTGGCAACGCTCGCCTCAGCGTTCAGTTTACTTTCTTCCTATGTACGACCTTATGATTCACCGTGATTCACTTGTTGAGTAAACGTAATATATAACTACGCTCTTAGAAAATTATAAACTAATATGTATAATTAGAAATTTTGTCTACTAGATTTCTATGCACATGCGTATGAGACTTCGCATATTACTCCGCCCTTGCAATTTCTAACCCAACTATATCTTTTCTCGCTCCGCCGGATTTGTTTGCTCGGGATGCGCAAACAGGTAAGTCTGGGGGTGTGATGAATCTGGTTTATACAGTGATTTCTGGCCTCATTTGGGTTTATTTTAGTGTCATTGCACTTCATTTGCTGTTCATATACGCTTATAGTGATAGCATGGCGTTTCTGTGCCTTTTGTGCAATCCTTTCCCCTTTGTGGCATATTCTTCCTATATTTTACTGTATGCCTGTGTTATGGATTCGGTGATGTGCACGGATCGGGGTTATTTGTACTTTACCTGCAGGTCCTGGGGTCGTGTGCACGTTCGGGATGGTGCGGGGTGATTTTTGGCGTAAAAAGCCTCTGATCGTGCGCATTCCTTCGCGCACGATCAGGCGCACGATCATTGATCGTGCGTTAATTCCCAGCCCAGATCGAGATCGGACCAAGGATATGCGCACGATCACAGGCCTTTCTTCGCGCACGACCACTGGTCGTGCGCCCCTGACCGTGCGATGTTTTCTATTTTTCCTTTGCTATAGGTTGACTGCGCACGATCACAGTCATTCCTTCGCGCATGACCATTGGTCGTGCGCCACTGACCGTGCGCAGTACTTATTCTGCTCCCTATTTAAGGCACTGTTCCGCGATTTTAGGTATTCCAGCGGGTTTTTGGCGCGATTTCTGAGCGCGACTCCGCCGTTCCACCTCTCCAAGGTCCCTCCTTCCATTCCTACCCTTGAGAAAGCTTCATCCATTGATCCTAAGTTCATTCTAGGGTTCCGAAAGCATTCTCCGCCATCTACGGCCAGCATTCCAAGAGGAAGACATCTCCATTGGGTGAAGGAGAAGTGAACCCAGCTCTGAGAAGAAGACGGGCAGCGGTTAGAGGTAGTGACAGCCTTTGCATCACGGAAGCAACCAAGGACTGAGCTCGGAGGAGGCGTGACGACCCCCCATTCCGACCACGATCCGCGGCGAGGCTTCTCATCTCGTGGTTACTTCTACCCCTTCTCTTTTTTTGATTTGTACTCTTAATGGTTGTAATGAACTGAATGAACATCTATTTGTCTATGAATGGAAGTTTATTTATGAACTTGTCTTTACGTTATGCTGTGTTATGATGTGCTCTGCCCCCGCTCCACTTACACCCACACGTTCCAGCACCCGCTCTAGCAAAAGTTGGAAGCGATAGCGAAGAGGTGCCTTCGACCCTCAACCCTCACATCTGCACTCACCTCATCCATATGCTCACCGGCCATCCGCTAAGCGAAGCACGACATCGCGGCCTGCACTAAACCCATCCACCAAGCGACGCGATGATTGCGACACGCATAGTGTTTAGTTTTCTCATTTCCCGCTCTATAAAATCAACCAACCCCCCTTCTTGTTTTGTTAAACTTAGAACCCCCATAATTAGTTTCCTAACGAGCAAATCGTATTCCCTAACTTGCGGTCCTTTGAGAACGATATTTGGGGAGCTACTCCCTACTTTTATTACTTGACAACGACCGGTGCACTGCCGTCGTATCGCATTTCGTGCCCGCTAATTAGCGGTGTGGAAATAGCGTGTCATGACTCTGCCGACCCGAGCCTCTTCCATCGACCAGAGCACGCCCAAGCCTCATTCAGTGTGCCCTCGGTAGGCCAGTACAGTGATTCACCTCTGGGTTCTTCTTTGAGTGTGGGTAACGATCTCTTCCTCAATTCGTGTGATTCCTCTTGCTTGCATATTTATTGTGGAAAAAATGGCGGCATTAGATCAGAAATTGTTGATTGATTCGTGGTACTATCAGGTGATTTTTTTGTTGTTGATTTCCTTGGATTCTTGCAACTGAAAGGTTTGGTAAACCTTAGTTTTCTTTTTGTTTGAAGAGACCATCCCCTTTCGAATCATCCCTTTGGGTGGATCTTTTTGACACAACAACACTCCTTTAGATCGTGTAGGTCCCTTTGCTTGATCAGGCATTGGCTCATAGCCCTTGTACGATCTCTAGGGGTTTGGCAAACCTTTTGTGTTGTTGTGTGAATGATATCATCGCAAATAGGTGGCTGTGTTTTCGTTTGTGTGTACATGAATTAGGCGTGAGAGAGAGGCTTATGAGGCTTCGGCCATCTCGGTCTCATTATTTGGGTTGCCTGCATCAATTTGGTATCAAAGCTAGGTTGGACAATTTCTTAACTTGTCCCCGGTCCGCACTATTTCACTTTAGGTTTCACTTGCGTAGAAATTTATTTTCCTATAAAACTACAAACAAACAGGAAAAAAATATTTGTTAACACATCGCATGCCCATTAGATCCGGTTACGAGTACCACACCAACTTCGTTCACGAGTATCACACCTCTTCATCGAGCATGGACGAAGAGCGACAACCGATTCACAATCCCACTCTGGTCGATGAACTCCGCTTGGAGATGACTCAACAATTGGGAGAACTCTGGGAGATGATGGCCCAACTCTTGGCCAACCAGACCCTTTCACCACCTAGAGGTTATAGGCGACCCAATCGTTTCCACCACCACGAGGAGGACATCCACGATGACTTGACTCCACGTGATAGGCCGTAATATCGTTGCCCTTAACGAGACGTCGACCACATCCACGCCATTAAAATTAACGCCCCCTCCTACGACGGCTTATGGGAACCCCAACTTTTCTTGAACTGGGTGTTAGACATGGAGTGCTACATCGAGTGGCACCACTTAACGGACCCACATAAGGTTCAAGTTGCTAGGATGAAATTAACGGGAAGGGCCTAAGTATTTTGGCTAAATGAAGAGCGTCGTTTTGGACCTGAGGATGGTGTTCCACCAGTCTGTTGGCACATTATGAAAAATTGTTTAAAAGACCAGTACGTTCCCGCCTATGATCAAACCCAAATGTTCGATGAGATAGCCACCCTTCGTCAAGGAGATAGGTCTGTGGCCGATTACATGGGAGACCTTAAGGATAATATGGTCCAATGTGAGGTCTAAGAGATGCCGGAGGTTACACTCTCTAGGTTCCGTAAGAGCCTTAGCTATGACATCCAATGGAAGCTCCTAAGCTATGGTGACACTGACTTAAAAAACACTTTTAATGCCGCTTTAGACATCGAAAGACATTTGTCCACTAAGTACAAGGGTAAAAACACTACCTTTAAGGGCAAAACTTGTTGGAGCTTGTGTTCCACTTCTATTAGTTTGAGAAATAACAAATCACACTATGTATTTGATCTTGCTTGTGTTTATAATGTGCATGTACTATATTTATATAACCCTATGAACAGGATGCTGATTGATGATGATTCTCTAAAAAAGAGAGCTAATGCCCCGCGTTAGTAGTTAACGCCCCCGCGTTAAATTTCATCAAGAAGGATCCGTCGAGATGAAATGTCTTCGAGAATGAATCCATCGAGAAGCTAGAGACAACGCCAGCGTTGACTCTTAACGCCCGCGTTGAGTCACGATCTGCCACGATCCTGACAGTTCGCACGATCTCAGCAACTAACATACATGATGCTTAACGCCGACGTTAACTCTTAACGTCGGGCGTTAGCTCCCGTGTCTATTTAAAGACCTGATTTCATTTGCTCAAGTGACATGCATTCAAGCCTTCATTCCAGAGATCTGAGAGAGCATTTCATTCCGAATTCAGAGAGAACTCCCAACACCACCATTGAGAAACAAGAGTGAGAAGGAGATTTTCAATGGTGCAATTTGAAGAAGGACGCTCGCTTCAAATCCGATGATGATCATACAGTGTCTTCAACATCTCCTTCAACGCTCTTCAATATAGTGAGTCTTTTGTTCTGATTTTATCTTTATCTTTTCATATTTTCTTGTAACGGTAGTGAATTCGCCGCCTTGCGTGTGGCGCATTGCGAGGTTTAGGGGGAAATTCGCCGCAGTTATTGGCGACTAGGTCTAGGGTAGATCTAGGGGGTGGCTAGAGGCCATATCTAGTGATTGATAGGCTATAGCCAATCGGTCCTTGGGAGATGGACCGGTAAAGGAACAAAAAAAGTTATTTTTACCTTGTCGCCTTTATTTCAAGCGTTATTGAAATTATATGTTTTGTAATCATATCTTTGAAATAAACAATATTCATTTTATTATCTCTAATTGTCTGAAAGTTTACTTCATTTAAGATTGTGCAAGTAAATTCACTTTGAATATTTCTGCAAAAATATTTTCTGGAGAGATAACGCCCGACGTTAGCTAGTCAACGCCAGGCGTTAGCTACAGATCCAAAAAAGTTTTTCTGTTTTTATAAAATCTGTCAGTTTACCTTAAAAATAGTAAACCCCTTATTCACCCCCCCCCCCCCCCCTCTAAGGGCCTCATCGGATCCAACACTTGGTATCAGAGCAAGGTTATTCCAAAACGGTTTCACAACCAGGAATAATGGCGCATCATGATCATGCTTTCATTGAGGGTCAAGGAATTAGTAGACCTCCACTCTCTACCTCCAAAGTTCAATCCAAAGGTGACAGCTATCTTGGAGTCGCACGATTTAAAGAAACTCCAAATTGAGAGCCTCATTGGGAACCTCAAGACCCATGAGGTTGAACTCAAGATTCAACAACCAGAGTACAACTTGGAGCCAAAGAAGAAGGCCTTACCATTGAAGTCAAAGAAGGAGGTTGAAGAAGAAAATGATGAAGAGGACGAGGAGAGCCTCTTTGTGAAGAAGTTCAAAGGGTTCATGAAGAATCTGGAAAGGAGAAACACCTTTCGGAAATACTTCATCAAGAAGGGATCTTCATCGAAAAAAGGAAGAGGTAGCGACGAGGACGATGATGAGCGACCACCACCGGAGTGCTATCATTGTAGAAAGACCAGACACATCCGGAGCCATTGCCCGAAATATCTGAAAGAGCGTAAAGAAAAGCGGCACATGGGAAAAGAGAAGAAGAAGGCCCTAAAAGCGGTTATATGGGATGACTCCTCCTCCGAGGATTCAAGCAGCTCTTCCACTAGCGATGAAGAAGAGTCAAATATGTGTCTTATGGGAAAAAGTAACAAGACATCTGAGGATGAAATTAGTGTCCAAAGCGATATTGAGGTAACTCTCCATACTACTTATGATGATTTATATATTTAATATTTACGTGCAAATTTTTTGATAAAAGTTTTATAGATATTGATCTTCTAAATTCTGAAAATAAATTTTTATTAAAAGAAAACAAAAAATTATCAAAACAATTAGGGAAAGAAAAGGTATCTTGCCAAGAGTGCAATCAATCCTTGGCAAGAGTGAAAGAACTTGAAGAAGCTCTTTTTAAATCCCAATCTAATATTGAAATTCTTACTAAGGAGAAGGGGGATTTAAAAAAAACTTTAAATACCTCTCATTCTCAAATAGAGGGATGAAAGAAGAGTTTTGTGAATCGGTGCGTTATGTTGGTAACGGAAAACACAGCTCTCGAAGCTCGTATTCATGATTTAAATATAGCTATTAAGAAGTTTAGAGTTAGGAAAAGATCTCTAGACATGACCTTGGCCAACCAATGCCATGGAACAGCCAAATATGGCCTTGGATATGGCTCTGGAAGCTATCTCCAGTCGTTAACACCTAACGCCGACGTTAGCTATAATTCTAGAAACACTAATTCTGTTAATAATAAATTCAAAAATTCAAATGTTACCTCATTTTCCAGCAAGAACTTATCCAAAACTTCAAAAAGGGTCTCATCCCCTTTTATATCGTGTGTCAAATGTCATTTATTTGGACACACCTCAAACTCTTGTAAGAAAAAGGGCGGTAGTACTATAAAGCAAATTTGGGTGCCTAAGGTTTCCACCTATTCTATGGGAGGAACCTCTTGGGTATCCGAATCTTTACTCTCAACTCCTTTTTAGGTATGTTGGCAGGCTAAAGACTAAACGAACGTGTGGTATTTGGACTCGGGATGCTCCAAACACAAGACGGGAAACAAAGCAAAGTTCCTTAGCCTTGAGATGAAGAAAGGAGGGATGGTGACATTTGGTGACAACGGAAAAGGAAGGATCATGGGCATCGACACAGTGGGTAACGATTCTTTTTCAATCTCAAATGTCTTATTTGTAGATGGCTTAAATCATAATTTAATTTCAATTAGTCAATTATGTGATATAGGCTTAACTGTATTATTTGAATCATCTACAAATCTTTGCAAAATTATAAATTCTAAAACAAATGATGTCGTACTCACCGTACCTAGGATGCATGAAGAATTAGAACTTTGGCATAGGCGGTCACTCTAGCACTAAGCTTATTTTGAAATTATCAAAAGATAATTTAATTAAAGGTTTACCTATGCTTAATGGTAATTTATCTTCTCTTTGTACACCTTGCCAAAAAGGAAAGTTTTCAAAAAATTCTTTTAAAAGCAAAAATGTAATTTCTACTACTAGACAACTTCAATTAATTCATATGGATTTATTTAGACCGGTAAGCACTTCAAGTCTAGGAGGTAGAAAATATACTTTTGTAATAATTGATGATTACTCTAGATTTTATTGGACTATATTTCTATCTTCCAAATTCGATGCATTTCTTGAATTTACTAAACTATGCATTCGTATTCAAAATGAACTTGATTTAAAAATTAAATGCATACGTTCGAATCATGGAGGTGAATTTGAAAATGATAAATTTTCTTCTTTTGTGATGATTTAGGAATTAAACCTGAATTTTCCGCTCCTCGCACCCTACACAAAATGGTGTAGTGGACTGGAAAAATTGAACCCTTTAAGAGCTAGCACGCACTATGCATTGTGAATATGGGTTGCCTAAATCTTTTTGGGCCGAAGCGGTTAATACTTCTTGTTATATCATTAATCGTGTCATGCTTTGTCGCATTTTAAAATTGACACCTTATGAGCTTTACTTTAAAAGAAAACCTAATGTATCTTATTTTCATGTCTTTGGTTGTAAGTGTTTTATTTTAAATACTAGCAATACACTAGGAAAATTTGATGAAAAATGTGATGAGGGAATTTTCATTGGGTACTCTTCAACTAGTAAGGCTTATAGAATTTATAATAAACGAACTAAAATAGTTGAAGAGTCTATACATGTAAGGTTTGATGAGTTTGTTCCTTGTGTAGATACTAATCATATAGGAAACAAAGACGAACCCCTTTCCCCTTTGGAGCATGAGGATGATGAATAGCTTGGAGAAAAAGATGAAGAAAAAGAGGAGAAAGAAGATGAAATAGTAGAATATGTTCCTACAAGCGTGTTGCAGTTTACTAAGGCTCATCCAAAGGAGCTTGTGATAGGAGAACCATCAAAAGGGGTAAGTACTCGTTCTTCTTTACATGAGTCTTTTTCAAACCTTTGTTTTGTATCCGAAATAGAACCAAAAATTTTTTCAATCGCTTTAAATGATGAATTTTGGTTTTTAGCTATGAATGATGAACTAAATCAATTGGAACGAAATAAGGTTTGGAATTTAGTAGAGAGGCCATCTAATCATCCAGTTATAGGAGTAAAATGGATTTTCAAAAACAAACTAGATGGTGACTCTAACATTACAAGGAATAAAGCTAGACTAGTTGCACAAGGGTATTCACAAATCGAAGGGGTAGATTTTGATGAAATTTTGGACCCGTTGCTCGCCTAGAATCAATTAGAATATTTCTTGCATTTGCAAGTTTTATAAGATTTAAATAATTTCAAATGGATGTTAAAAGTGCATTTTTAAACGGGATTATAAAAGAAGAAGTTTATGTAGAACAACCCCCCCCCCCCCCCCCCCCCCCCCCCCCCCCGCCCGTTTTGTCAGTGAAAAATTTCCAAACCATGTGTATAAGTTAGAGAAAGCACTTTATGGATTGAATTAAGCGCTACGTGCTTGGTATGATAGATTGACATTATTTTTGATAAAGCATGGTTATAAAATGGGAAGTGCGGATAATACACTCTTCATTAAGCATGTAGATAATGATTTGATTATATTGCAAATTTATGTTGATGATATCATTTTTGGAGCCATTAATGAAGAGTTATGTAATGAAGTAATTTTACTGATGAAAAATGAATTTGAAATGAGCTTGGTAGGAGAACTCACTTATTTTTTAGGATTTCAAATCTCACAAAAACAAGATGGTATATTTATTTGTCAAACTAAATATGCTCACAATATTCTTAACAGATTTGGATTTGAAAACCTAAAACAAGTTAATACACCAATGAGTGCATCATTAAAATAAGGAAAAGATGTAGCCGGTATTTCTATTGATCAAACATTATATAGAGGAATGATAGACTCATTGCTTTATTTAAGCGCATCTAGACCAGATATTATGTTTTCCGTATGTTTATGTGCTATATTTCAAGCTAACCCAAAAGAGTCACATTTGAAAGTGGTTAAACGTATTTTTAGATATCTAATCGGAACATCTAGATTGGGCTAATGGTATCCTCATAATGATTGTTTTATTTTACATGTTTTTTCTGATTCGGACTATGCGGGATGTTCATTAGATCGTAAGAGCACTAGTGGCACGTGTCATTTTATAGGCCCTTCACTCATATCATGGTCGAGTATGAAACAGAATTCTATTGCCCTCTCCACCACTAAGGCCGAATATATCGCACTAGGTAGTTGTTGTGCACAAGCCTTGTGGATGACCCAAATGTTAGAAGACTTTGGTGTTCATCTAAATAACATAGAATTAAAGTGTGATAACAAGAGCGCTTTAGATCTCACAAACAATCCCATACATCACTCTAGATCCAAACATATAGATGTCCGACATCATTTCATTAGAGATCATATTAAGAAGGAACATGTTAAAATTAGCTTTATAGGGACTGAATCACAACTTGCCGACATTTTTACCAAACCTTTACCCGATGCACGTTTTCACATTCTTAGGTTAGAATTAGGTATCTTAGAAATGTCACTATTATCCTTATAAAAAGCTATCAAAATAATCTTATGTACTTTGTTATATTTGTTTGCTTTTTTAAAAGAAAATTCAAAGATTAATAAAAATGTAAAAACTATAGACAAATCACCAAAAACACGCTAAAAGAGCCTTCATATCAACTTCATAATGTCTGAAATTTCAACTGTAAGAAGGCCTATTTATATTACAAATGAATCATGAAAAAGATTTTTCAAAAAGTCTAAAATTGGAGGTCTGTCTCGGCGTTGAGAAGCTAACGCCTGGCGTTAGCCTTTATGCTCAAATGTTTTTTTCTTTTCTGTTTAAATTGAAAAATTATTGGTATTATTTTATTGCAGTATTTTGTTTTAAAAAAAATTTTAAATTTTTTTTTCTATTTTTTGTTGATTATTTACTTCTAAAAATTAAAAACAAAAAAATTATTATATGCTTAAATGTTTAATTCAAGGATGATTATATATTACTTAAGGATTTTTTACAATGTTTAATTTAAACCTTCAAGTTTCTTAAAAATAGTGTTTTGATTTTATCATGCGTTGAATATCATCTTAAAATGTTCAAAATTTTGATAATAGATTATGTGTGTAGAAACGTTTTTACATATCTCTAGGTATAAGTAAAGTTTTTATCTTTGAAAATGATTTTCTCACTTACACCTTTTCGTTAATATATGTGTGTTTTAAATATTATTGCATAATTGTGTAGTATAAGAACTTATTTTGAATCTCATAAATAATTTACCTACACAACATTGAATTCTTTCTTGAATTCTTTGTTTTTTTTCATGCACTTTTGATTAGAGAAATGTGGTATATAAAATAAAATTTTTATGTTTGCAAAAACAAGTGAATTCAGAGTCCTTAGTCACTAAACTAAAAAGCAAATAATGAATGACAAGGTTAACTCCACCATGCACTACTCACCCTCCTGATAAGACTTAATGAGCATTGTGAGGTTGAGCACCTTGGAAAGAATTGCAAAGTGTCTTGTGCAAACAAAATTTTCGCCACTTCTCTTTATAAATAAAAATAAAAAATATATGTGCATTGAAATTTATGGAAGTAAAGTTGTTTATGTTCAATTGAAGTTATGTTCTTACATTACATGGTTTCATGTGGTTTGATTTATACACTTGTATACTTTATCAAAACACACTTATTAACACATCATTATCATTTATAATACTTCCACTCATGAGAATTGGACTTAAAACATATCTTTCCTACAATCATGAGTAATTGCACTAGATAGCAAAGTATAATCTTTACAATGTTTGTGCAATCTTGAAATGCAAATTACTTTACATTGTAAACATATCTTTCCTTGATATTTTATAATCTTGCTTGCTACTTTAATATTACAAATTTCAAATGTACTAGCAACTTGTGTATCTAAATTCAAAACATCTACTTATTTGATTTAGACGCTTATTATATTTTGTTCTTACAAATTCTTAAAGTTGTTCAATATTGTTTTCGCTGTGTTCACTATTTTTCAAAAAGTTGCATTTATTTCTACATGGTGCACAAAGCAAAATTGATACTACTCATCCCTACCTCCTTTTGATTATAATAAAAGGGGGAGATTCAATTAAAGAAATAAATTAGAGAAATCTATGATTTAGGGAGAGTAAATTAGGAAATGCACACATGTAGGGGGAGTATCCACATAGGGGGAGTATGTATGTTTATCACGCTTAACATATACTATAAACACTACTTTAATTATATTTTATTTCTTATTAGTGGATTTGTTATTATCAAAATGGGGAGATTATTGGAGCTTGTGTTCCACTTCTCTTAGTTTGAGATATAACAAATCACATAATGTATTTGATCTTGAGTGTGTTTATAGTGTGCAGGTACTATAGTTATATAACCCTATGAACATGATGCTGATTGATGACGATTGTCTGAAAAGAGATCTAACATCCCGCATTAGTAGTTAACGCCCCGCGTTAACTTTCGTCAAGAAGGATCCTTCGAGATGAAATGTCGTCAAGAAGGAATCCGTCGAGAAGCCAGAGACAACGCCAGCGTTGAATCTTAACGCCCGCGTTGAGTCACGATCTGACACAATCCCGATGATTCGCATGATCTCAGCAACTACCATACACGATGCTTAATGCTGGCGTTAACTCTTAACGCTGGGCATTAGCTGTCGTGTCTATTTAAAGACCTGATTTAGTTTGCTAAAGTGACATGCATTCAAGCCTTCATTCCAGAGATCTGAGAGAGCATTTCATTCCATTTAGGGTGAACTCCCTGTTGAAAATGTTGAAGTGGAAGTTTGTGAAGTTGGCGGTCTGGGGGAGGGAGACCACGCGGTCTGGTCTGATCGCTCGGTCTCGCAGTCTCCTCTGGCGGTCTGGCCTTTCTGGTCTAGCCGCGGGCTTCTCGGTGTGACTGCCGTTCTTCTGTCCAAGGTTGCTGAGGTGTGGCCAAGCGGTCTGGTCGTGTGACCGCGTGGCAGAGCAGGTTTCTGCCTGGTAAGGGTGGCGCGCGGTCTGGTGCTTGTGACCGCGTGGTGCGGGCAGCCCGGTCTGGAGGCTGGCTGGGTTCTTTGTGGTGCACGCGGACTAAAGTCTTCTTAGTCGCGCGGTCTCCGGTTTGTGTTCGCATGGCTGGTCTTTTGGCGATCAGCTAGTATATACGGTCACAGGTGTTTGATCGACTTGGCGGGCGGTGCCCTAGTTGGTCTGGTGTGTTCACAGTCTCTGTAGGAGATCGGGTGGCGAACACAGGTGGTGAGCAACATGACCGGGCGTGTTGTCAAGATCGCGTGAATTCTGTTGAAGTCGGCGAGCTCATTAAGCAGGAGGATCTTTTGCTGGTTGCGCGGGTTGACCGGTCTGGTCGCGCGGTCAAGTGGCGGTGACTGGATAAGGTCGCCTGCCAATAAATAGGAGTCACTGTAGTAGCAAAATCATCGCACCAAGTGTAAGCTGAGCTCGCGTCCTATTCTTGCGGTCTATTTTTAGTGACCGGTCGGTTAGCTGATCGAACTTGTTTTGTGCAGCTTCTGCGGATTGTGCGGGTAGCAGCGGTCTCCTCCTCTTCTGAAGGTGTTCGGGCGGTCTCGCGGCTTGCAGTGCGGGTTACTAGAGTTCGGGAGGATCAGTGGAGTTCGGGAGTTCGCGAGGTTCTCAGTTGGTGTTACTCAAGGTGCAGGAAGGCAATTCGGGCGGTCTTGTTTTCTAGCCGGGCAGACTGTCAGGTCGAGCGATCAGGCGGTCTCAGTTATTCAGACCGCTGGTTTTCCTTTCAACTGCTTTTCTCTTCTATTTTTGTGTACAAGAGAAATCATGTCTCTCCATGTATAACTCGCCCTGTAATGAAGAACTTTTCTTGATCAATAAAGATTGTGTTTGTTTCATGTGCTTCTGGTTGATTGGCTTGAACTTTTAGTTATACAATTCCTGCTCACTCCTAGATCTACGAAAATTTTCACATGGTATCAGAGCTAGGTTGGAGTAGATAGAGCAGTGAATAACTACAGGTTGCCATCGCCTTTGTGAAGAAGGAACCAGTGGTAGAGCCATGGAAGCAAGGGGTCTTGGAATTGAGATGCTTACATCAACTAACTTTAAGAAGTGGAAGTGGTGTATGCAAAGTTATCTTCTGGGTGAGGACCTCTGGGAGGTGGTTGGAGGAGAGAGCATGAAGGAAGTTATCCAGATTGGGGACAATGGTCACGAGGTGAGGAACTGGAGGCGGATTAATGCCAAAGCGGAGTTCGCCCTGAAGAGGGCAATATCACCTGACCTGTTTGATCACATCTTGGGGTGTGGATCAGCTGCAGAGATCTGGAGAGACCTGGATGGGCTATTTAACAAGAAAAATGTGGCAAGACTTCAATTTCTGGAGAATGAGCTGGCCAGATCGGCTCAAGGTGATCTTTCTATCTCTACGTTCTTCTTGAACTTGAAGAATTTGTGCGCTGAGATTTCAGCGCTGGATCCTGATGAGCCCATTTCTGAGGCGAAGCTGAAGAGGCACATCATCCGTGGCTTGTGGAAGAAATATGTTGCCTTTGTGACGTCGGTGCAGGGTTGGGCAAATCAACCGTCTCTGCTGGAGCTAGAAAATCTGCTTGCTTCGCAGGAGAGTCTGGCAAGGCAGATGGCGGGGGTGTGAGTGTCTGGGGGAGATGGCGAAGTTCTCTTCACGGGAAAGAAGAAGAAGTGGGATAACAAGAATACCGCTGGAGGAGGCAATGCGCTTTCAACTTCTGGACAACAGGAGAGGGGCTATGCTCCTAAGGCTGAAGGGAAGAAGAAGGGATAAGGTCCCAAGTGGTTCAGGTGCGGAAAGGTCGGTCACATCAGGAAAGATTGCCGGGTGAATCTTCAGCCGGGGCATGCTGCTGCAGGAAAGGAGGAAGCTGAGGCCAGACAGACTGATGGAGGATGGGGAGGAGCCTTCTCGGCTTCTGTTGGAGCTATGGCTCCTATCAACTATCAGGAGGACTGGATCGTGGACTCGGTGTGTGGTCATCACCTCACCGGGGATGAGTCGAAGCTTTCTTCAGCTCAGCCGTACTCAGGTAATGATGCCATTATTACTGTTGATAATACCGTGCATGTTGTCGAGAAGGTGGGGGTTGTTTCCTTGGGCAGTGATAGAGGGCTGCTTATGTTGAAGAGTGTCTATCATGTGCCTGGTATGAGGAAAAACCTCTTCTCCATGACCAACGCTGTAGACGCAGGGTATCACGTTCTGTTCTGCCCAACATAAGTGAGGTTTCTTCGGAATGTTGAAGCAGTGAAGGCGGAGGTCGTTCATGTGGGGAGGAGATCTAAAGACTTGTTCATTTTATCGACAAGTTCTTATGTTGACAAGATGCGGATGAATGATAGTGCTGTCATATGGCACGAGAGGTTGGGGCATTTAGGGATGGACAAGCTGAAAGATATGGCGGTGAAAGGTCTGGTCAAGGGCCTGCCTAGTCTATCTTCCTACGAAGACGGTCATGTGTGCGCGGGATGTCAGTTCGGCAAGTCTCATCGACTACCATTTGACAAGTCACAGACAAGTTGTAGTGCGCCATTGGAGTGTATCCACAGTGACTTGATGGGACCGACTGCTACCCCAAGCCTCGAAGGCAGCAGATATATGCTGGTGCTGATCAATGATTACACCAGATATGTCTGGGTATATTTCTTGAAGGAGAAGGCGGAGGCGTTTGCCAAGTTCATGGAGTTCATGGAGCTTGTGGAGGGTCGGCTTGGCCTGCGGGTTAAGAAGCTGAGGACAGACAACGGAGGGGAGTTCACCTCTAGTGAGTTCTCTACTTTTTGCAGGAAGGCAAGCATCCGGAGGGAGCTTACATGTGCGCATACTCCACAGCAAAACGGAGTTGCAGAGCAGAAGATCCGTCATCTGACGGAGACTTGCAAGTGTTGGCTGCATGCCAAGAGTATCCTAAAGACCTTCTGGGCGGAGGGAATGTCTTGTGTTGCCTACGTCATCAACAGGATGCATCTTAGTCCCATCAATATGAAGACCCTGCATGAATTGATGTTCAAGGAAAAGCCATGCGTGGCGCACCTTCGGGTGTTTGGTTCCACCTACTATGTGCACGTTCCAGATGCGCTTCGAACGAAGCTAGACACGAAAGCAAGGAAGCTAGTCTTCGTGGGTTATGATGATCGGAAGAATGGCTGGAAGTGCATGGACCCGGAGATGAGGAGATTTGTTGTATCTCGCGATGTCATGTTCGACGAGGTGACGTCTTACAAGGGAAGTTCTGGTGGAGCTACCAGAAAGCAGGGTGGAGGAGCCGGAGAAAGTTGTGGAAAATCTTCAAGTGGAGCTGCCTGTGTCACCAGGTGGTCCATCAATATCTAGTTCTGAGGTGGAGGCTTCTGGATCAGGAAGTAGGGGGAGAGATTCTCCGAGTACGTCTGGAAGGGGAGCTAGAGAAGAAGCAGTTGAAGATACTGCGAGTCAGGGGAAGGCATTACGGAGATCAAAGCGAACCATCATTGCCCCTGATCGCTATACAGGAGGAAACATGGTGAGCTTTGTCTCGTGTTTCTTTGCTGGTCCCTTGGATGAGAGGGAGCCGTCGAGCTTTGAAAAGGCCAAAGGCATGGAACAGTGGGATTCAGCTATGCAGGAAGAGATGTGTGCTCTTGAAAAGAATGAGACTTGGTCTCTGGTTCCCAAGCCCAAGGGTATCACCCCTGTGATATGCAAGTGGGTCTACAAGCTTAAGAAGAAGGCTGACAGCAGTATCGAGTGATATAAGGCTCGCCTTGTGGCTCGGGGATTCTCGCAGCAATACGGTGAGGACTATAAAGAGACATTCAGTCCGGTGGCAAAAATGACTTCAGTTCGGGTTGTGATTGCCTTGGCGGCATGTTGGTGGTGGGAGATTTGGCAGCTCGACGTAAAGAATGTGTTCTTGTACGGCGAGATTGACCAGGACATCTTCATGGTCCAGCCGCCAGGCTTTGTATCTGAAAATTTTCCGGACTATGTTTGCAAGTTGAAGAAGGCCATGTATGGGTTGAAGCAAGCGCCGAGGGCGTGGTATGGAAAGATTGCAGAATATCTCTTATTTTGTGGGTTTGTGCTTCAGACTCAGACTCAAGCTTGTTCGTCAAGAAGAGCGGGAGCTTCAATTCATCGTGCTGCTTTACGTTGACGACATGATCGTGATGGGGAATTCGAAGGAGGAAGTAGCAAGGCTTCGGGCTGAGCTATCTATCAGGTTTGAGATGAACGACTTAGGTGAGCTTCACCATTTCCTTGGACTCGAAGTGCAGAGGAAGGAAAGTGGAGTGCTGGTGTCCCAGGCTGGATATGCAGAGCGAATCGTGGAGCGGTTCGGCATGAAGGAAGGGAAGTGCATTTCCACACCTCTAGAGAACGCCATGAAACTTTGCAACGATGAGGGGAGGATTATGGAAGATTCGCTGGTGTTCCGGGCTCTGGTTGGGAGCTTGATCTATCTGACGATTACCAGGCCGGATATTGCGTATGCAGTTGGCAGGGTGAGCCATTATATGGCGGAACCACGGATGCCTCATCTTCTAGCGGCCAAGAATATAATGAAGTATGTCAGGGCGACTTCAGATATGGGTCTTCTTTACAGAAGGGATGCAGGCTTCGAGGTGCATGGGTACATGGATGCCGATTACAGGGGAGATTCAGATGATCGGAAGTCGACGTCTGGATACGTCTTTATGGCGGGCCCCACAGCTATATCATGGTGCAGTAAGAATCAAGATTCCGTATCGGTCTCAACCACGGAAGCGAAATACAAGGCTTCGGCCTTGGCAGCTCAAGAATCCATCTGTCTTAGGAGATTGGTAGGAGACGTCCATAAGGAGGTTCGGGGTCCGACTCTGCTCCGCGGCGACAATGAGAGTGCTCTCAAACTGGTTAGTAATCCAGTTTGTCACGCGAGAACCAAGCATATCGAGATCGATCATCATTTCATTCATGAGAAGGTGCTGGAGGGGTCTCTTTCGGTCGAGCATGTTTGGAGTTAGGACAACATTGCTGACATCTTCACAAAGGCACTAGCGAAGGGGCCGTTCACTCGGCTAAGGAGTTTACTTGGGCTGTTTTCAACTTCCCACTTCAAGGGGGAGTGTTGAAATTGTTGAAGTGGAAGTTTGTAAAGTTGGCGGTCTGGGGGGGAGACTACGCGGTATGGTCTGACCGCTCGGTCTTGCGGTCTCCTATGGAGGTCTGACCTTTCTGGTCTAGCCGCGGGCTTCTAGGCGTGACCACCGTTCTTCTGTCCAAGGGTGCCGAGGTGTGGTCGCGCGGTCTGGTCGTGTGACTGCGTGGTGGAGCAGGTTTCTGCCTGGTAAGGGCGGCGCGCGGTCTGGTGCTTGTGACCGCGTGGTGTGGGTAGACCGGTCTGGAGGCTGTCCGGGTTCTTTATGGTGCACGCGGACTAAAGTCTTCTTAGTCGCGCGGTCTCCGGTTTGTGTTTGCATGGCTGGTCTTTCGGCGATCAGTTGGTATATGCGGTCACAGGTGTTTGATCGACTTGGCGAGCTGTACCCTAGTCGGTCTGAGGTGTTCGCGGTCTCTGGAGGAGATCGGGTGGCGAACACAGGTGATGAGCGACATGACCGGGCGTGTTGACATGATCGCGCGGCTACTGTTGAAGTCGGCGAGCTCACTAAGAAGGAGGATCTTTTGCTGGTTGCGCGGGTTGACCGGTCTGGTCGCGTGGTCAAGTGTCGTTGACTCTATCTCGTAGGGCGGTGACTAGATCAGGTCGCGTGCCTATAAATAGAAGTCACTGTAGCAGCAAAATCATCGCACCAAGTGTAAGCTGAGCTCACGTCCTGTTCTCGCGGTCTGTTTTTTGTGCCCAGCTGGTTAGCTGATCGAACTTATTTTGTGCAGCTTCTGCGGATTGTGCGGGTAGCAGCGGTCAACTCCTCTTTTGAAGGTGTTTGGGCGGTCTCGCGGCTTGCAGTGCGGGTTGCTGGAGTTTGGGAGGATCAGTGGAGTTCGGGAGTTCGCAAGGTTCTCAGTTTGTGTTGTTTAAGGCGCAGGCAGGCAGTTCAGGCCATCTTGTTTGCTAGTGCGGCACACGAACGTTACGGCGGGATGGAGGATGGAATGGGGCGCTCCTCAAATCACATAAACCACAGACATATGGAAAATTACACTAATAATATTTAGGGTTTATGGACATCATTCATATAAAAACATACAAACACACACATCAAATAGAATCAGCAAAAATAACAAGGAGGAGGTAAGATTACAACCGAGGCACGAAGACTCGTTGGAGATTCACGGCCGGAATCTAGGGTTGTCAATCCTCGTCCGGGCTCGATCTTCAACTGCCGTCCGGGGTAGAAGAGGGTTGTCACTACCTCCCAATGGACCCGTCTTCTTCGTCAATAGCCTTCAGCCACGGTCTTGCTGGAGAACTCCAAGGATATAGTGCAAAATCCGTTGAAATGGAGCTTGGAAGCTTCTGAATGATGGAGGAGGCTGAGAGGATGCTCCGGCTCGAGATTGGCATGAAGAATATGCCCGGAGCTCCTCCTGAAGGTGGGCGGCGATGGACGGCGAAAAGGGAACGGAACTGGAGCTCTGGGAGCGGGAAAAAAGATCGATCTAGAATAGGGCGAGACCTGCGGCTTAAATAAAAATTCTGTCAGAAAATGGTCACGCACGGTCGAACGCACGACCGTGCGCATATCGTGCGTTATTAAATGATAAAATGTTACTGGGGGAAGACGCTGCGCCGCCTGTGCGTTTTGCTCACGCACGATCAACAACGCCCGCGCGTTCAAACGCACGGGTAAAATCCGACGCTCAGAAATCAAGAATACACAGGTCGACCGTGCGTTTTACTCAGGCACGGGCGAATCCGCCCGTGCGTTCAAACGCACGAGTAAACTCCGACGCTCCATTTTCAGCCCAGACACAAACGCACGACCGCAACTGACCGTGCGTCAAGGAAACGCACGACCATGCGATATGCACAGACATGAATTCTGGGGAAAATGGGACGATCAGGTCACTTGCAAACAAGATATACCAGCTGGGAATACACGTCCAGCACAGAAAAACATAGAAGAAGGGAAGGGGAGCACCATGTGCTTACCCGCAACAACAAGGAGCGCAATTGCACACCGGAATGGGCTTAAAAGTGCACCTAGCATGGAATAGTGCAAATGAATGAAAACGTGCCTAAAATTTGGTGCATAGACTAGAAATACGGCCCAGATGAGTCCATAAATGTATATATAAATGGGACTCATCACACCCCCAGACTTACCTGTTTGCGCATCCCGAGCAAACAAATCCCTCAAGCGGATAAGAAAAATATAAGCTGACATAGAAATTGTAAAGCGGAGTACCATGCGAAGTCGCATGCTCATGCGCGTAGAAATACAGTAGATAAAATTTCTAATTATACATGTTAGTTTATAATTTTCTAGGGGCATATTAATACATTACATTTACTCAAAAAGTGAATCACGGTGAATCATAAGGTCGTACATAGGAAGAAAGTAAACTAAACGCTGAGGCGAGCATTGCCAAAGATCGGGGCTCGGGACAAACTCCGTTGAAATCCATCAATGTCGGTGACCATAAGCTTGCCCGGTTGCACACTCTCCACGGTACTGGTTTGACTCAAATGTGTTAATCAATAGGACTTTAGGTTTTAGATGAGGCTTGGGTTAAGGCGAGATATACAATGATAAAAATGACAGCTCAAGCACTAAACCCAAATGAGCTAATGCAGAAATTATCCTCAAACACCACGCATACACACGGGTACACTACACCCCCAGACTTGAACCTGAAAACATGGGTGCGTGCACCGCCTACTCCCAAACATATATTTATACAGATTTTTCAATAAAGCTCATAACTTTTTCTTTTCTTTTCACTTCCTTTCTTTTTCTTATTTTCTTTTCTTTTCTTTTCAAACCATTTTCAGCAAAATGAACAATGAAGCGCATCCACATTTTCACAAAAGAAATCACCACTTCAACACCCCAATCTTGAAAATAATATGCAGACTAAAGCTCAAATTTGGGTGTGCGACTAGGATTGGATTTTAGGCTTTGGTGAAATAAAAGTGGGGCTAAATCAAAGAAAGGGTAGGCACAACTGGGCTAGCGAGAATATAGCGATAGGAATAGGCACAAAGGCTCAACCGGGCCAAAATGATGGCTTATATCACATTCGCACAAATGACTAACCGTATACCCATGCTTCAAGAATCGCTTGGGGCAAGTTATTAGCCACCGAGAAAGATAATCCTTTCTCCCGACTCGGGCAATACGAGGCTAACGAACGTCTACACACATTCCCATGCTACCGTTTGATTCACACCGAATTCACCAATTTTTTGAGTAAAGTAAACAATATCTACGCTAACAGAAAAATATAATCTAAAAGCATAAAAAGAAATTGAATCTACATGAGTTTCCATGCGAGACATGAGCACTCAACTCGGAGCACTATAGAAGTCGACATTTTACTCCGACTCACAATCCCACGCCAGCACAATGATTTTCCAAATCACACAAAAAGAAATGAGTTCAGCTCAAGCGTGTCAACAGCTAACTGCACGCTCAAGTGGGTGTAGTGGTGTGCAGTGCATATGAATCAACACTAAATAAATGAAATAGAAATACTTCTAGCATGCAGTGCAATAGTGCACGTGAGTGGGCACACAGAACAACTCTCCCCCAGACTTAAACTAGGCAATACACAAAATATATAGCTATGAAATTCAAAAAAGAGCTAGGGGGAGAGAGTACCCAATGCTCAGCAAGTGAGCATACCAGAAGACGCGAGTAAACCAAGAAAAAGCCGCAGCATCTGCCATACAGAAGAAGGACCTGCAGGGGTGAGCTCCGCAAAAACAAAAGAAAAAGACAAACTAAAAGAAACTACATCTCACAAAACATGATTAGAAGAAATAAAAATGCAGGAAAAGTAAGATAACTACTGGGGTTATTGTCCTCCCAGCACGACTTATTCAAATTGAAAACAGTTCTAGCTAATGGGTCTATGAAAAGAAAAGTGCACAGGTAACTGTTCTAATATGCGTGTCAGTAGCGGGTACCGATACGGCAACAGAACAGTCACGCCTCTACCCAAATATAAATAATACCTACTCGTCACAGGTAGAGGGAATAAAAAGTAAGAAGAGGAGGAATCCTCACTCATCTCACCAAAACTATCCTTGCCCAGCAAGGTATCATCTCCAGGGAGGCAGCAGGGGGAGAAGGCAATGAGTGGGGCTTCCTCTGTGGAGGAAGGATCAACCTCCTCACACAAGAGGATGCACTCATCATTGACTTGAGCAGAATGCTCCAAGTCCTCCTGAAGTACCTGTGAAGACTCAACCTGCACAGGCTTAGATTGAGAAAGGGGATTAAGAAATAAAAAAGAAGAAGAACATGAATAAAAATCAATCGGGGGAGTGATCTCGGTCTCACTCCCAGCAGGATCCAAGCACAGATCACTGTCGGTATCATATGAGTGGTAACGACGGGAACCCAGGAGCTCGGGGTCCTCGGTGGTGAGCTGGATGTCCAAATCCAAGAAGTAAGTAAATACCTCCTCCTCGGAAAGAGAATCCTCCTCATCCCACTGCGGTGCGTCATCATGTTCAAAGGTATCACACTCCCCATCAGAGAGAATGAAATCCTCGTCCCACTTTGGCGCAACCTCAGGCGCCGAATAAACCACCCGCACGACATCATCAGCCGACTCACTAAAGATAGGAGTTGATGAATTTTGCAAGGAATGCGGAGGAACCGGACTGCTCTCATGATCAGAAAATAAATGAGCAGTTGCCTCTGCGAAAATATCCACATTTGCCTCCCCGCAGGAAGAACCAGAATTTGCACACCATACTGGTGCATCCATGAGTTCCCAATCCTCTCCCTGTTGACCATCGAATGAGTGCACATCGTCACTCAAGGGAAGCTCATAAAAGGGGATTGAGGGACCCATGAAAGAGCTGTACGTGGCGAGAGATTCCTCGGTAATCTCCAAGGGCAAAGATCGAGCAAGATGTGCGATGTCAGTGTAGGGGCCAGACAACACTCTGGTGGGCCTGTCCGCAGTAGTCTCCCGTAAACGGGGGGATGTTGCGTACACATCCTCAGAGGGGGAAGGATCGCACAGACGAGGGCAATCCTTCACCATATGGCCTAAACCTTGACATAGCAAGCACCTAATACAATGCTCAGCACTTAAAGCAGTCATGGCGTCGATGTATCGACGCAAAGTGTCATAAAGGCGACACTCGGCTTCAGAATACATCACAGAAATATGTGGATTAAACAAAAATCAACAATTCCTTGCAAAATAAAACTACACGCAACCAGAATTAAATGAACACCTGCTACAGAAAAGCCGAAACTAGATAAAGGAAGAAATGAAATAGAAATATCAAATTTTAACATTAAAATAAATAAAAGAAATGGTATAAACAAAGGGAAAAGGGCTTCTATCTTACAGCTCTCCCTCTCCAGAAAACTCACACACCTGTGTTCCCCAACAACGGCGCCAAAAACTTGATGCGCAAATCATAGCACACAGCTATAGGCGGTAGTAGGATTGCGGCTCGAAACGGCAGTGTACCGATCATTCAAGTAATATAAAACGAGGAGTAATCCCCGAGTATCGAATCTCGAAGGAACACAGTAAGGTGGAGTTTACTTTTAAGGAAGGACTTGAGATTGAAGTCCTTTAGTCGGATGGGTGCGGAAGTTGGTGATTTGGTTTGTGGAAAAGGAAGAAAAACAACTATAACTACTCCTATGCAATACCGCTATGCAATGCTTCGCTTGGCGGGATGGAGACTAGGCAGGCCTTGAGTGCACTGCGTCGCAAGGGCGGATGGACGAGTAGGCAAGCGGAATCGAACTGTGCAGGCCTTGAGCGCGCTGCTTCGTTAGGCGAATGGATTACACGGGCCGCTATGCCATGCTTCGCTAGGCGGATGGAAGAGTAGGCTTATGGATGGAATGGTTCGCACCGGCGGAGTCAGAATGGATTACACGGGCCGCTATGCCACGCTTCGCTAGGCGGATGGAAGAGTAGGCATACAGATGAGGGTCGCAAGCACCTCGTCGACAAGCACGCCACTAGCAATTGCTAGTGCGGCACACGAACGTGACGGCGGGATGGAGGATGGAATGGGGCGCTCCTCAAATCACATAAACCACAAACATATGGAAAATTACACTAATAATATTTAGGGTTTATGGACATCATTCATATAAAAACATACAAACACACACATCAAATAGAATCAGCAAAAATAATAAGGAGGAGGTAAGATTACAACCGAAGAACGAAGACTCGTCGGAGATTCACGGCCGGAATCTAGGGTTGTCAATCCTCGTCCGGGCTCGGTCTTCAAGTGCCGTCCGGGGTAGAAGAGGGCTGTCACTACCTCCCAATGGACCCGTCTTCTTCGTCAATAGCCTTCAGCCACGATCTTGCCGGAGAACTCCAAGGATATAGTGCAAAATCCATTGAAATGGAGCTTGGAAGCTTCTGAATGATGGAGGAGGCCGAGAGGATGCTCCGGCTCGAGATTGGCGTGAAGAATATGCTCGGAGCTCCTCCCGAAGGTGGGCGGTGATGGACGGCGAAAAGGGCGCGGAACTGGAGCTCTGGGAGCGGGAAAAAAGATCGATCTAGAATAGGGCGAGACCTGCGGCTTAAATAGAAATTCTGTCAGAAAATGGTCACGCACGGTCGAACGCACGACCGTGCGCATATCGTGCATTATTAAATGATAAAACGTGACTGGGGGAAGGCGCTGCGCCGCCCGTGCATTTTGCTCACGCACGATCAACACCGCCTGTGCGTTCAAACGCACGGGTAAAATCCGCCGCTCAGAAATCAAGAATACACAGGTCGACCGTGCGTTTTACTCACGCACGGGCGAATCCGCCCGTGCGTTCAAATGCATGAGTAAACTCCGACGCTCCATTTTTAGCCCAGACACAAACGCACGACCGCAACCGACCGTGCGTCAAGGAAACGCACGACCGTGCGATATGCACAGACATGAATTCTGGGGAAAATGGGACGATTAGGTCACCTGCAAACAAGATATACCAGCTGGGAATACACGTCCAACACAGAAAAACATAGAAGAAGGGAAGGGGAGCACCATGTGCTTACCCCCAACAACAAGGAGCGCAATTGCACACCGGAATGGGCTTAAAAGTGCACCTAGCATGGAATAGTACAAATGAATGAAAACGTGCCTAAAATGTGGTGCATAGACTAGAAATACGGCCCAGATGAGTCCATAAATGTATATATAAATGGGACTCATCAACCGTGGCTTGCCTCTCCAGGACTTAAGCCCTGGCAATCTTCAGTGGCTGAGAGCGGTCTTACTCTTGGAGACCGCGCGGCTTGATTCGTTTGCCGGTCTGATCGGTTAATGTCTCAAACTGCCTGGTCTATAGAAGATGCTGTCTAGGTAGCGGTCTTATGGATAAAGATGATCCCCGCACATTTTCAATTTTCGCAGAAATTTCGAAAAATTTTATTCTAGCCGGAGAACGCATACACCCTCTTTTGAATGCTATAAAATGTTCTGGAAGCTTCTTCTTCTGCATAATTCTTTTCCAAAAATGGGTTTCTATTTGCCGCTCGCGGTTAAAGTTTTTCGACTTATAGGTCCTCCGGTTAAAATGTCTAACATATTGCTTGATCTTTAAAACCGCGTGAAGAGTAAGCACCGCGAAGGCAAAACCCGTCCAAAAAAGAAGAAGAAGAAGAAGAAGAACTCGGAGTTCGACGAGGTTTAGTTAACCACTGTGGTAGCTTCCGCCGGGAAGTCGGCCGACTTGGCTCTGACGCCAATCAACAAAACCAAATCGGCAAAAGATGAGGAGGGTTGTTCCAAACCGCCACCAGCTGATCTACCTGCCCCTTCCAAGCCGCCACCAGTTGATCTACCTGCCCCTTCTAATATGGCGGGCTCTGATGGTACCTATTTGGAGACCGCGCGGAACAAATCCTTCGATTTGGGGATCACTACTTCTGGTGTGGTCCATTTGAATATTGAGAATTTAGAGGGGGTCATAGATTCCCCCAAGCCGAGCGAACAGCAAGATCCTATTATAATTATCTAAATTGAGGACGATCCTATCCGAACCTCTCAAGTCAACCAGGAAGCGACCAGGAAGAGGAAGAAGGCAGAGACGACGGCTGTGAGGATCATGAGGAAGGCCAAGAGGCTGAAAGCCAAGAATAAGGATGCTTCTAGGAAACCGGGTGCGGGTAACCTCCAGCACAGGGCAAGCGAGAAGGAAGTTTCTGAAGGTCTGGCGACGCCTTTGTGTAAATCGGACGAACTTCAGGCAAACTCCGCGAACAGTTTGACAGTAAGTGAGATTATTAAAGACTTTGATACTCTGGGGAAGCAGGATAAGCTGCTTAATTTCCCCAAGCATTCCGAAGGAGCGGACTCAGAGGAGGAGGCTAGATTGAAAGAGGCCGATCCGGCTTTGGAGGATCCTGTAAAGACTGGGATGCAGATTATGAAGGCCAAGGAAGAGAAGATTATGGAATCTCTGCCCAAGCCGCCTCCGGTCAACCCTCTCATCAAAGGTAAAGGAGCTGCCACTTATCACCATGTTCGCTTTTTTAAACCGCGGTCTCAAAAAGATGACTAATTATTGAATCCCCCTGGCGAGCTTTTTCCCTTCCGCAATCCAAACTTCTGTTGCTAGGCGAACTCAAAATGAGAGGTTGTGGAAAGAAAAGCGCCGAAGAATGGATCCTGAGCTAATGAAGCGGCCTATAAATCAGAGCATAAAGCTCGCTTCTGCGGCTTGTAAGCGAGGAGATGTCGGAGCGAACGACCTTTATTTGAATCTAATGTTAATTTGCATACTCTTGATCATTCTAACCGGTTCTTATTACTGCAGATGATTCTGAACATGCCGCGAAGCCGGGAGACTTGGTGGCTAGCCTGCCACCCTTGCCTCAATTTGTGCCAAGTTCTTCATTGAACATGAGCCTTGGCAGGGAGAAAGAATTAGCCGACTTCCAGAGCAATCTTGATATGTTGAGGGAGCATGTGAAGAAACTTCAAGAGCAGGAAGAGGCCGCCCGAGCTGAGAGTGCAGCTATGCGGGCTGAAAACGCTACTATGTTGGCTGCGCTGGAAGCTGAAAATGCTACTATGTGGGCTACGCTGGAAGTTGAAAAGAAGGCCAGGCTGGAGAAGGAGAAGGAGTTGCAGGAGCAAATATTGTTCTGTCCGCGCGGCTCGATAAAGGAAGGATGGAAATCTGGCGCCTCGAAGATGACTGCAAATACTACAGAGAGAAATATCTGTAGCTGACAAGGGAAGTCTGCGGAAGCTGGCGACCCGCTAATGATGATGGACAGCAAGGGTCAAACCGCCAGACCGCTTGGGAGACCTCAAATCCCCCAGCGGTTAGGGTGGCTGAACTCGTTGGTAATACAAGTGAGGCCGCTCCGGCCTTTCCTGCTCGTGTTATCCCAGCTGCGCGAGTAGAGCGAGATGCCGAGCGGCTTCATAGTTCTATCATCATCCTCCATCATAACATGAACCAAATGTATGGTACGGTCCTTCATATCACAGATCAAGTCGCGCGATTGCATCAGGAAGATGCCCCTCCGGACAATCATCGCCAGTAAAGGGCGGCTTGCATTTAGAACTTTTCATGTTTGTAATAATATTTTTATTCGGTCCTTTGGACAACTTTTTGATTGCTGGCTGATTGTTTTGATGAAATTGCTATTTGTTAATTCATTTAATGCTTGTGAAGTCCGAATTGCTCTGGAACCCGTGCAGTTTGTTGTTGGATGTTTTCTGACTTGAGACTTTTTCTGATCTCTGATCTGTTCTATACATCGTGCGGCTTGTCTTTTATGTTTGGGTTATTATTTGTAACTTGTTGCTTGTGATATAACTTGTGTTATGTAAGGAGTTTGTCGCGCGGTTAGAATAAATAGCCGCCACTTTTTCTTTCGTATTACTTCGAATGCTTGGAGTGGATAGATGTTGACCGCGCTGTTAGATTTTTAACCGTGATTTGACTTTGCTAAATGTAGATAATTATCCCTATAAGTAGGAATGCTTCTAAAGACTCAATCCACGAGAGCTAAAGATGCGGTCTATGACTAAGTCGCGGCGAGCTGAGAAGATGTCTGCTACGTGAGCTAATGCGGCCTTGGCTTTCCATTCCACTGATCATGATGAGTGTCGTCTGACAAAAGCCGAACTAGATGAGTTCGTCGAGAAACACATGGCAGGGAGTCCCCTACTAGCACGGCTTCCACTCCGTGATGAGCGGATAAACTCTTCCACTCCCAACCAGATAGCCATCCCGATCGACCATTTTGACAGCGTCTTCAAGTTCCCATTACCCAATGAAGTCGCTCAGATTTTTGAGCATTATGGAGTTGTGCCCTGACAACTTTCCCCCAACTCGATTGCGGCCATTTTCAGCTTCGTTTCCTACTTGCGATCTGAAAGGGTCAGCTTTTCGATGAAATTATTCAAAAAGATCTTCTCTGTCCGGGCGATTGCAGATGAGGATTTGAAGTTCAGGGGCCACTTATATTTTGGTTGTAGGGGGTTGAAGATGGTCAACCTTGCGAACAAGGTTGCAAATTGGTCCGAGAGATACCTGATGTTCGAAGGCCAACTTGGCTTGTTGAATCCTAACCCGTAGGTGCCGTCAGAGAAGGTTTTTAAGATGATCGCGGTTAACAAGGTTGAGCAGGAAACCTATTCGCTTCTTAAAACTGAGGGACTTAACGTAGGTCACTATGTCCAACTGCTCTCCGAGTTGGAACATATCCGACCAGAAGACAGTAAGTCTCTTTCAACCCGCTTTCTGCTCTGATATTGATCGCACGACCTTTCATTCTGATATTTTTACTTCTATTCTGCAGCTGAATCCATCGTCCCTAAGAACAAGCTGGTTAGCCCAGCCTGCTTGATTCTGACCCAGAGGGAAAGGAGGCAGAAGTTGGGAAAAAACAAGTCGCTGGTGTCAGGCAACGAATAATCGGCCTCTTCCGGCGATTATTCTTCCCTTTGCGCCCTTTGCATTGTGAAGAATTTAAAAGGTCGCCCGACCTTGAGTTGGCACCCAGGAGGAGACTGCGTCCGAGTCTCCGGCCAATCAATAGACATTATCAAGATATTAATTAGATCGTGCGGCCAGCACAAAATGTGGCCAATCAATAAACTGAATGGATAAATTACATTATGTTGTTGTGACTTCAGCTTTTTTAGAGCGACTTGATTTAGCCGAGCGGACATCCCTCGTGATGCTTAGCAACTTATATAAACAATTTTTATAGCTTTTACTACCTCAAGTCGTGCGGTTAGCTGAAGTTCTCAATCTAAATCGGACTGACCATATGATACCATGCTGAGATACTATATTGAATTCCACAGAGTACATAAATAACCCGATCGGTCAAGAGTTTTTATTAACAGCCTGTTTATCGCCTCGCGGCTTAACCTGTGATGACCTATTTTCTAGCTTGGAAGCTATATATCTTTCTAGCCGTTCGGCTAAACAAGCCTTAATCACCTGTTGTTTATACAAGTCGGTTGGTTTGAAACATCAAACCCCTCGGTCTCAATATTTTCCCATTTTCAAGCCAAGTGGGCCAATGTTTCTACTTGTTTGATACCACTTTCTTCGAATGGCTGAAGATTATATAAGAGATAATTTCCTATAAAGAAAAAGGAAGTACAGACTTTGATGACCAAGTGGACAGGTGCGCCTAGCGGCAAGCAATACTTTCCTCAAATGGTCATCGAAACTGTAAACGACTCAACTGCTATCATGCCTAGGGTTACAAGTTGAGTTGATCAATTGGGCAGGTGGGCCTTGGTGGTGACCATTGCTTTCCTCAGAGAGATCAACTCAGTTGTGGGTCCCGTTTAGCCACCGCTTGAGAGTACCTAAGAGTGTTCACTAGTCACAGACTAAGATGATCAGTTGGGCAGGTGGGCCTAGGAGGCGATCATTAATTTCCTCAGAAAGATCCTCAAAGCTGAAACCATATCCCTTTCGGGGCACAGCAGAGCTAACAGTCACCTGGACCTCCCTTGATGCAGAGGTGTGTTAGATGCTGGCCGAGATCCAATGTTCTGAAGACCACCGCACGGGAATTGGCAAGCTTCCACTGCACGTGTGCGAAATCTCCCCGCTACATGTGGTCATCATGGTATTAAGCTAATGACTACAATCCGAGGGGGAGCAAGCGGAACTTGGTGATGTCTCTGCGGTCTAGTGAGTTTGATAATGAGTAATGAAAACAAACAAGTCACTAGACAAGGAAAAGTGTCAGTATGATGTTCCTCCATTTAATCGATCATGAAAAAATAAATGAAAGAGAAACAATTTTTAAGGATAGAACCGTTTCAGGTCATCGCCGCTCCAAGTACGCAGAATGTCTTCTCCATTATTTGTTTGAAGATGATAAGCTCCACTTTTGAGTACCTCCTTGATGATGAATGGAGCTGCCCAATTCGGATTTAGCTTTACCAAAGAACCTGACTTGGCTGAAGCAAACACTTTTTCAACACGAGGTCTCCCACCATGAATTGCGTGACTCTAACGTTTTTATCAAAATACAGTGCCATCCTCCTTTTCACATCCTCTTGTCTAATTACTGCTTCATCCTGGGGTTCTTCAATAAAGTCCAAACTGTACTTTATTCCTTCATCATTAGCCTCTATCCATGCTTCGCCACCCAGATGTGCGTACATTACCCTGGGACGAACCACCTCAAACTCTATTGGAACAACTGCCTCTGAACCATGAGATAGTTTGAACGGAGTTTCCCCCATGGCCGAAGATGGTGTGGTGCGTAGAGTCCAAAGAATGGACGGAAGTTGTTCAGCCCAGTTTCCTTTATGATTGAGAATTCTTTTCATCAGAAGATATTGAATTTGTTTATTAGCAGCCTCCACTTGCCCATTACTTCTGGGATGATGAACAGATAAGAATCGAAGATCAATCCCAACTTGGTCACGAAAATTGATCATTTCTGAATTGTTGAATTGCGGGCCGTTATCAGTGATAATTGCTAACGGAATTCCGTGTCGGCAAACGATCTCCCCCCAGATGATATTCCTGATGATTTGTATAGTACTTTTGGCAATGCTTTTGCCTCAATCCATTTGCTGAAATAATCTATCATCACAATTATGAAGTGACGTTGACCGCTAGCAGTGGAAAGGAATGAGATCCATCCCCCAAACCGCAAACGGCCATGGTGCGGTTATTGATCTGAGTGTTTCGGCTGGACGGAGCTGAAGTGGAGCAAATTTCTAGCACTGGACGCATCGCTTAGCAAAAGCTTCTGGGTCTATTCTCATTGTCGGCCAAAAGTATCCCTGTCTCAGGAATCTTTTCTCTAATGTCTTTGCACCGGAATGACTTCCGCATTCCCCTGAGTGAACTTCCTGGAGTATGGTGGGAACCTCTTCTTCTGAAACACATCTTGCTAAAGGACAGATGAATGTTTTTCTGTAAATAATTCCTTCTATAAAATAATAATGGGCCACTTTTCTTTTGAATCTTCTCTTATCTTTGACCGATGGATGATATTCCCCTTTGGACAAGAATAACTCGAACAGATCCTTCCAAGAAGGCTGCTGATCAATCTGCATTACCTCCCCTTCTTCTATTGCCGGATGAAACAACTCTGATGTTACTCCCCCTGATGGGAGTCCAAACTTTGACAGCTCATCCGCTTCCTTATTCTGGGATCTTGGGATATGTTCGATAATAAATGATTTGAATTTTCCAATCGCCTCTTTACGAGTACTAAATACTTCTTTAGTATCGGTTCCCTAGTTTCAAAGTTTCCCAGCACTTGTGAAGCCATTACTAGAGAATCTGTCTTTATGTGCACATATTTTATGCCCAATTCGTTCGCCAGCCTCAACCCAGCCAAGAGTGCTTCATATTCTGCTTGATTATTCATAATCGGAAAGAAGAATTCGATAGTTTGTTCCAGCTTGATGCATTCGGGTTGATTAAGACAACTCCTGCTCCCGCAGAGTTTCTGCCTGAAGCCCCATCCACATATATTATCCAGGATAATGGAGATCTTTTTGCTATTTCTGGTCTAATTTCTGTAGTATCAACTAGGAAATCCGCAAATGTCTGTGCCTTGATTGCTGTTCTTGGGATGTAAGATATTTCAAATTCTCTCAACTCGATTGCCCATTTAGCCAACCTTCCCGAATGATCTGGCTTTTCCAATATACTCCTCAAAGGATGATCTGTGACTACTTAAATAGGATGAGCCTGAAAATAGGGGCGAAGTCTGCGAGATGACATGACTAAATCTAAAGCTAGCTTTTCCAAGACCGAATACCTAGTTTACGCATCTTTTAGGATATGGCTAACATAGTAGATAGGAAACTGCTTCTTCTTTTCCTCCCGAATGAGGACGGAGCTTACCGCGTCCGGACCGACCCCTAAATATAAGAAAAATGTCTCCCTTTCTTGAGGACTCTGGAGCAAAGGAGTTGACGTCAGCTGTTTCTTTATATGTTCGAAAGCATTGTCGCATTCTTCGTTCCACTCAAATTTAGACCCTCATCGAAGTATTTTAAAGAACGGAGACTTAGAGATAAATCGACTTAGGCCTGCCAACCTTCCTCCTAATTGTTGAACTTCCTTCGGTGTGCGAGGAGTCATATCGAGGATAGCCTTCACCTTATTGGGATTTGGTGCAAGGCCATCAGGGGTGAGAAGATGTCCAAGAAATTTCCCTTTATTCGCTCCAAAGACGCATTTTAACGGATTCAACTTCAATTTGAACCTTCGTAGAGTAGCAAACGTCTCTACAAGGTCTTCCAAGTGTGTAGAAAAGTTTTACTTTTTAACAGGAGGTCATCGACATATACTTCGAGATTCTTCCCTTTTTGTTGTTTAAAGACAGTGTCCATCATTCTCGGGTATGTGGCGCCCGCGTTCTTGAGACCAAAACGCATTACTAAATAGCTATAACACCCAACATTTGTTATGATGGACGTATGGGGGATATTGGGTTTATGCATTTTAATTTGATGGTAACCAAAGAAAGCATCAAGAAAGCTCATAAAATAGTATCCAACTGCGAAATCAACTAATATATCTATCCGAGGCAAGGGATAATAATCTTTGGGACACGATTTATTAAGTTTTGTGAAATCCACACACATGTGTCATTTCCCCCTGGCTTTTTTACCATTACAACGTTTGACATCCAGGTGGGGTACCAGATTTCAGAAATAAAACCTACTCTAAGAAGTTTTGCAACTTCTTCTCTGATAGGAACCGCCAGCTTGGTTTCCACTTCTCTTTTCTTTTGCTGAACTATCTTGAATTCGGGGGAGATGTTGAGATGATGGAAGGCTATATCCTGGTCCACTCCCGGCATATCCTCTGCTGACCGGGCAAAGATGTCCAGATTTTCCAAGAGACAAGTAATCAACTGGAGCTTCTCCTTTTCAGACAGTTCAGCATTGATAATCAACTTCTTCTCTTCCCCCTCAGCAATGGGGATTTCTTGGGTCTCCTGGGCACATTCCAGGTGAACCTTTTCACGGTCCTTATTCTCCTCAACAACTTCTGGAGGCATGGCCACTTCAAGGGTATTGGCTGGAGACTCGGTGAGTGGAGAATCTGTAATCATGTTGACTGTTTTGACATAACATTCTCGAACAACTTTTGGATCACCCAGGATCCGATATTGCCTCCCCTCTACAACAAACTTGATAACCAGGTGGAAAGTTGACACCACTGCTCGATAAGTATTCAGAACTGGCCTTCCAAATATGGTACAATAATTGCTCAGAGCGTCCACTACTACGAAGTTGATGAGCTTTGTAATGCCTCCCAATGTCACCAAAAGCTTTACGCATCCCTCTACCTCCTTCTTCTCTCCCGAGAAGCCAAAGAGGGGCCCTTCGGTAGAAAGCAGCGGCTTTCCGGTCTTCGGGGCTTCGAATGTTGGACGGAAAAGGAGGTTGACGGAGCTTCCTGTGTCGATCAAGATCTTATGCACTGTATAATTTTCTATGATGGCCTTGATCACAATGGCATCATCGAAAGGATTTGCGTTTGGAGAAAGATCGTCTTGGCCAAAAGGGATGACTGATCTCTCCAGGGAGGAAGTTGAAGTGGTCTCCACTTCCTGCTTGAATACTCTGGCGACACTTGATTTTCTAGAGGACTCAGGCCCGGCTCCCCCTTGAATGCAGTAAACATGGCCAAGAGGGCATTCATCATTTACTTCCACACATTCTCCGGTTGGATGAATGTCGCCATAATGACCAATATCTTCAACATCCGCGCATTCCCAACTAATCTCAGCTACTTCTTTTGCCTTCGAAGTGGAGGGTTTGTCAGACACCTCCTTCCGAACCAGACCCCGAAGCTTTCCTTCCCCCAAGAGTTTCTCAATTAACAAGCGAAGGGCCCGACAGTCCTCGGTCAAATTCACTCCCTCCTTATGATATTCACAATAGAGGTTTGGATTTCGTTTTTGAACATCAGACCTCAAAGGAGCCGGCCTCTTGAAATCAGGCCTCTTATGTAGAATTTGAACGACCTCGTTCATTGTTACATTCAAGGGGGTAAAAGATTCCTGTGAATCATAATATGAGGTGACTTGAGGTGGAAACACAGTGTATTGTGGCAGATACGCCGACAGTATTTGTTGAACTAGCACGGAAGGAGCGGGCGTGATGGCCAGCGGTAGTTTCTGCTCCTAAAACTATTGATGGCCAATTGGAGGTTGTCTATGCCTGGAATTTCTTCCCCTTTGAGCTCGGGGTTCGAAATCTTGTTTTGGCTGACGGTGGTACGGTTGGTGATTGGCAGAAGATCTGGATGGTTCTTTATCCATAAGCAGTTTGGCAATATAACAAGGATTCCCCCTTTAGCCTCTAATAAACATGTTGGCTAGGCTGATCATCTCCTTGTAAGTTTTGGGTTCTCTGATTTGTGCTTCGAATATTAGTGGCCCTTCTCTCAGACCATGAATCAGTGCCACTCGATATAGTTCTGTGTCTACATTCTGTATTCCCATGATTTCCTTTTGAAATCGGTCAACAAATTGACCCCATGTTTCGTCTTCAAGCTGCTTGATATTTAAGAGAGCCGCTGGGCCATTTTTTCTTTTCTTGGAAGTTGAGAACCTTAGTAAGAACTCTCTCCTGAGTTCGGCAAAGCATCCGATGGATTGGGGGAGCAATCCATAAAACCATTCTCTTGCTTGCCAGTCAAAAGACGTGATAAGAAGTTTACATTTGGTTGCATCTGTAAGAGTCTTCAGAGCAACAGCTGACTCAAAGGCTTGCAAATGTACTGCCGGATCAGACTCCCCATTATATGCCGGCAGACGTGGTTCTTTGAAATTATTTGGGGCCGGCTCTCCCCGAATTTCATTCTTGAATGGAGAGGTTTCTTTGGCATCCTCATAGAGGGGAGGAAACGGGTAATAGACTGCTGTAATTGCGATTGCTTGCAGGCAGGCCGCCGGATAGGCGAAACGGGTTGCGGCTTCCGGCGGATAGGCTGTCGGATAGGCGAAATGGGTTGTGGCTTCCGGCAGACAGGTTGCGGGATAAGGGAGGCAGGCTGCATTTGAAGTCATACCTTGGAACTCGAGAACCCGGGTAGGGAAATCTTGGGCGGCCTCTCGATAAAAGACCTGGCGGGAGTTGAAATTGTCCCGGGGAGGTTGCGGGTTGGCGGCTTGAGATATGGTACAGGGAGGTAGCGGTGGAGCTGGAGTTATAGCCGGGCTGACCGCGGTTTGTTGGGCGGTTAGCCGATCAGTGAGAAGGGCTAGAGCTTGACCGATGGAATCTAAACGCTGATCGGTTTGTTTACGAGACGGCTCGGCCTCCTACCTGGACTGTTCCAGTGCTTCCCATAGAGCATCTTCACTGCGATCGGAGCAATCTCCATGGATGAACTGGCGGTCTGACATATTATCAGAGTGTTCGCCAACAGCTTGCGATCTGAAGGTCGCGTGTGTCTATTGAGGCCGAAATTGTACCTCCACGATCACAGCTTGAAAGCAAGGAAAATGAAGTGTTGCAAGCTATCAGTTACTATCTGACTTAATGATTTAGGTTGATTAGACCACTGACAGTGGTCGAATCCATAATTCGCCCATCACGGCGAATGCCACTCTTGTGACGGGCTTTCCTTTGATTAAAGTGAAGCGGTTACATCGGGTAACATATGAAGTCGGCCGGGCAGACAAGTCGCAAGATAGTTAATTCGAGACCGCAGCATAGACAAGCGAGCTCCAGGATTAGAGTGTGCGTGTCTTGGGAACACTGCCCGACCCTATTTATAGGCTCGGGGACCTGCCCAAACAGGCAGATGCTAAAATAACCGCCTACCCGGGTACAGGAGAATCGGGCAGGGGGTGATGAGATACAGAAGAATAAATAAAGGGGAAGCCGCACGGTCTGGCGGCTTGACTTCTGGTTTGTACTGGGCTTGGGTTTAGAAACTTTGGCATGATCCAATGGGCAACCATAGCGGTCTGCTAACCGAGACCGCAACTTGACTCTCTAGGACTTAAGCCCTGGTAATCTTCAGTTGTTGAGAGCAGTCTGACTCTTGGAGACCGCGTGGCTTGATTCGTTTGTAGGTCTGATCGGTTAATGTCTCAAACCGCCTGGTCTAAAGTAGATGATGTCTAGGTAGCGGTCTTCTGGATAAACATCAGCGGTCACTTTGGCCGCGACAAAACACTTACCTTAGTAGAACAAAAATTATAAGTTGAAATCCTTAGTGGGAAAGGTTGTGAGTAGTTTCCGCACATGTCAACTCTCCAATGGCGCCAGGACAAATGCAGGGTTATACACCCCGCTTCCCATTCCGTCCATTCCATGGGAGGATGTCAGTATGGACTTCATACTTGGCCTTCCTCCAACATTCTGAAGGCATGATTCTATTCTTGAGGTGGTAGACCGTTTTTCTAAAATGGCATATTTCGTCCCTTGCAATAAGACTATCGATGCATCTCATGTTGTGAAACAATATTTTAAAGAGGTCATTAAGCATCATGGCGTTCCTAAAACTATAGTTACTGATAGGGACATTAAATTCACTAGTTATTTTTGGAAGACGTTTTGGAAGCTTATGGGAACCTAGCTTTTGTTTTTTTCGGCCTATAATCTGTGGCAACGGAAGTGGTAAACAGAAGCTTGGGAAACTTATTGCGGTGCCTCGTGGTGATCACAAGGGCACTTGGGATCTACTTCTTCCCCATGCCCAACTTGTGTATAACAACTCAAAAATTGATCTACTGGTTTGCCCCCCCCCCCCCCCCCCCCCCGCCAACAAAATCATGCATGGTTATAAAGCACTTGTGCCACTTGACTTGATTCCTTTACCTCCCTCATATAAGTCATGTCACTTTGCATAGGAGATCGCTCAACACGTTCATAATCTACACATGCACATACAAGAGAAGTTGTCCACCCAATATGTGTCTTATGAATCGCACGCTAACTTGCGTCGGAGAGCAACCCACTTTAATGTTAATCATTTCGTTTTGGTTCATCTCATTCCTGAACGGATGCCTGCGGTATCCATAAATAAGTTAGCTAATCAGTGAGCCGGTCAATTTTGGGTTGCACAGAAACTGGGAGACAATGATTATCGTTTGGATTTACCCACTGATTGGGGTATATCCCCTATTTTCAACGTTTCAGATTTTACACCGTGTGTTTCTCCGCCACCTGAAATATTTCACTCTCCATTATCGTCTTCTACCACATCTTCTACTGGGTTGTGGGGTGAGATTGTTCCAGGATCGCATTCTACTATGGCTTCTACTGGAGGTATGTTGGATGATGAGTTTACTACTGTTTCACCTTATGATGCTGATGTGTCCCCATGGGTCTCCAAGACCACTTTTGTGCCTGACAACATCCTCTCTGATGATGTTCTCTCTTCCCCGTCCGGGGCCAGTCACCTCTACTTGGTCCATTGGCGTGACCACACAGATTCTGATGACTCATGGCTACCTGAAGCGGAAGAGGCTCATTTAGATGATGTTTTCCCCTCCAATACATCCAAGCCAACTAATCGGTGATGAGCTCTTTTGAGAGGGGGAGGATTGATGGAACCAAAGGCCCCCCACTTGTTGATGTGCGTGCCAACGAACTGACGGATGATGCCCCTCCGTTACAAGGTAAATATTTACGGCACCGCTACAACTTCCGCCCACGGCCTAACTCATTCAAGTGATGCGCATCTGAATCTGTCGGACTACATATAGCCTTATATTTCTATGTTTATTGTATTTTATTAATGATGGACTACGTATAGCCATTATGCTTGTAATCCCTATTTAAGGTTCTTTATGATGAGAAGACAAAACACTTGAAAAGGAAAATAGGAAACCTAATTTGATTTTGCGGCTAGTCCCATTTATCTCGAGCGGCGTGCGACTCGCCCGCCTCCCTCTCCCCACACAGTTCGACTCCGGCGGCCTCTCTCCCCTCCCTCCGGGTGGTACGACTCTACCCTCTGCCTGTGTGAAGGTCGACCACATCCATCCCGGTCCCCTACTCTAGGATGTCGTCTGCCAGCATCGAGTCCCAATGACCGAGCTCCTCCAGAGGCCGCCCGTACGATGTGACTCCACCGACCCGAGCCTCTTCCGTCGACCAGAGCATACCCAAGCCTCGTTCAGTGTGCCCTCGGTGGGCCATAGTAGAGTGATTCCCTCTAGGTTCTTCTTCAAGTGTGGGTAACGATCTCTTCCTCCATTCGTATGATTCTTCTTGCTTGAATATTTCTTGTGGGGAAAACGGCGGCGTTAGTTCAGAAATTGTTGATTGATTCGTGGTTCTATCCGATGATTTTCTTGTCTTTGATTTCCTTGGATTCTTGCAACCGAAAGGTTTGGTGAACCTTAGTTTTCTTTTTGTTGGAAGAGACCATCCCCTTTCGAATCATCCCTTTGGGTGGATTTCTTTGAAACAACAACACTCGTTCGGATCTTGTAGATCCCTTTCGCTTGATCGGACATTTGCTCATAGACCTTGTACGATCTCTAGGGGTTTGGTGAACCTTTTGTGTTGACATGTGAATTATATCATCGCAATTAGGTGGCTGTGTTTTTGTTTGTGCGTACGTGAATTAGGCATGAGAGAACGACTTGTGAGGCTTCGGTCATCTCGGTCTCATTATTCAGGGTATCCTGCATCATGCTCCCCACGACGATGAGCTCAGCCTAACAAATCCTGAATTCACAAGCTCCTTATAAAGCTGTGTCCTGAACTTTGGTAGCTCCTTCGGTGCCATCCTGTACGATGCCCGAGACACCGACCTCGCTCCCGACACCAACTAGATACGGAAATCCATATCTCGGTGTGGGTGTAGTCCAGTTAGCTTCTCGGAGAAGATGTCGGGGAAGTCCCGAACCACCGGGATATCAACAATGGAGGCCTCCACCTCTGCCATCCCAAAGCAGACCAGGTATACCTCATCCCCCTATTGGTGGGCTTTGACAGCCTGAATAAATGATAAGAAAAGACTGGTGGTGGGTCTAATACCTTCGCTCACTACTTCAAAATCTTCATGCCTCAGTACAAATTTCTTCATCGGGGAGTCGATCGTAGCATGGTTCCGATGTAGTCAATTCATACCCAGGATCAGATCAAAATCTATCATCTTCAAAAGCATCGCCTGTGCTTCGAATAGCTGTCCTCCATTCTCTACATTCATGTTGCACTTAGTACACAATATTATCTCTGACCCATCCGGAAGTCGCACATTCCTATGGATGCCTTCGAAGTGCTGCACTTGGTCCAGATCATCTATGAATTCCTCTGAGATGAATGAGTATGAGGCACCCGTATCGAACAAGGTGCATGCGGGTTTGCCGCAGACAAGTATACCTAGGTTATTTTGTTGTTTGGGTCATAAGTTAAAGTAAAACTAAGGTTTTGCAAGCTACTAAGTAATCATAAGGAAAACACTGAATTACCTTTGATGACCTCCTCAGGGTTTTGGGGCTCTGCGAGATCCAGTGCAAACATCTTCTCCAGCCATCGGCCTCTACCATGAGGTCCTCGACCCTGACCTCGTCCTCGGCCTCGGCCCTACTGTGCTGGAGGGGCTGCTGGAGGTGGACGAGGAGGTAGAGGAAACTGCTGAGGGCAGTCAGCTCTGATGTGCCCCGGCTGAAGGCACCCGTAACATATCATTGGAAGGCAACCCTGATCATCCTGCCTCCCTGACTCCCAGATCCGTAGCGGTGGAGGAGCCATCACTACAGGAGGTTGCTGCTCTGGTCTGAAGTTAGGATGAGGATGTCCCCCACCCCTCCTATGGCTTATCAGTTTGCCCCGCTGCAAGCCCCTACTGCTCTCCCCAAAGTGTGATCTGTCAGCCAGTCTCTTCCCCCTACTTTGCACCATCAGGTGGTCTGCCTCAAGCTTCTTGGCCATCTCGATGATCTTGGTAGACGTGTCATGTGATATGAAAAGTAATGCCTACCTCAGTGGGTCCCTAAGACCCATATAGAACCTCTTGGCATTCTTCTTGTCATCCAAATTATGTATCCCCGTGAATCTAGCTAGATGGCAGAACTCCCTCTGGTACTCAATCACTGACCGGGTCCCCTGCCGGAGTTTCAAGAACCTCTCTTCCAACTTGTCTCTATCCGTGGTAGATACAAAATGATCCAAGAAAATATCGCTGAAATCATCCCATGAAATGTCTGAAAGCTCCCGATCTGCATATGTGGAGTCCAACAATGACTTTCATCATCTCTTGGCATGTGCATCCAAAGCAGACGTCGCCAAGGAAACTACCCTGCTGACTGGGCAGCTGATGCCTGCTAGCATCTCCTAAATGGAGTTAAGCTACTCCTCCATCTTCACTGCATTCTCCGTTCCGTGGTACATTAGAGGAGACTAACTCTTGAAGGAAGTTACCCAGTTTCATCCGGGGTTCGGCTGTAAGGCCAGAACCTGCTGAGCTCTGAAGCCATCCAGAATGGCCTTCAGAGTCTTCCCCAACTCCATCTGTTAAAAAAAGGGTAGCACTCGGAGGGGGAGGGACAGGATCCTGTGGGTCAGCAAATTGCGGGGGCTACACAAACGTAAGGTTGTATTAAGATTGGCCTAACTCAATGCTTAAATGGACTATTTTCTGTGATTTATACACATGGGCACACCATTGCTTCTGTAATACTCCCCTCCCGAAACACAAGACACGGCCGAGAGGAGTCCTATGCCCAGGATAGCCGCCTTGCGGAAGTGCAAGCATACATATGCTCTGGCTGTCGGCCTCTACCGTGAGGTCCTCGTTCCTGACCTCATCCTCGGCTTCGGCCCTACTTTGCTGGAGGTGCTGGGGGAGGTGGAGGAGAAGGTGGAAAAAACTGCTGAGGGTAGTCAGCTCTGATGTGCCCTGGCTGGTGGCACCCGTAACATATCATCGGATGGCAACCCTGATCATCCTGCCTCCCCGACTCCGGGATCCATAGCGGTGGAGGAGTCATCACTGCAGGAGGCTGCTGCTCTGGTCTAAAGTTAGCACGAGGACGTCCCCCGCTCCTCCTATGGCTCATCACTATGCCCCGCTGCGGGCCCCTGCTGCTCTCCCCAAAGTGTGATCTGTCGGGCAGTCTCTTCCCCCATCTTTGCACCTTCAGGTGGTCTGCCTCCATCTTCTTGGCCATCTCTATGATCTGGGTAGACGTGCCGTGAGAAATGAAAAGTAAAGCCTACCTCACTGGGTCCCTGAGACCCATATAGAACTGTTGGCATTCTTCCTGTCATCAAAATCATGTATCCCCGTGAATCTAGCTAGATGGGAGAACTTCCTCTGGCACTCAATCACTGACCAAGTCTAATGTCGGAGGTTCAAGAAGCTCTCTTCCAACTTGTCTCTATCCGTGGTTGATACAAAATGTTCCAAGAAAATATCGCTAAACTCATCCCATGAAATGTCTGAAAGCTCCCGATCTGCATATGTGGAGTCCACTAATGACTTTCACCATCTCTTGGCATGTGCATCCAATGCAGACGTTGCCAAGGAAATTGCCCTACTGACTGGGCAGCTGATGCTTACTAGCATATCCTGAATGGAGTTAAGCCACTCCTCCATCTTCACTGCATTCTCCATTCCATGGTACATTAGAGGAGACAGACTCTTGAAGGCACATAGCCAATTTGATCCGGGGTTCGGCTGTCAGGACAGAATTTGCTGAGCTATGAAGCCATCCATAATGTCCTTTAGAGTTTGCCCCAACTCCGTCTGGTGAAAAGGGGTAGCAGTCGGTGGTGGAGGGACAACATCCTGTGGGTCAGCAAACTGTGGGGGCTACACAAAAGTAAGTTTGTATTATGATTGGCCTAACTCAATGCTTAAATGGACTATTTTCTATGATTTGTACACATGGGCACACCATTGCTTCTATAAGACCCCCCTCCCGAAACACAAGACACGATTGAGAGGAGTCCTATGACCAGGACAGCCGCCTTGAGGAAGTGCCAGTACACGGGCTATCCTCTTCCACAAGACGCCTATCCTGCCGGCTATTCAAAAATATCATCATGCCAACCCATCAATAATATTAAAAGAACAGAAGCCAGAATTCACAAGTAAAATTGCCCAAAATAACAGGTAGCTACAAAAGCTTCTGAAAAATATTAGAGTGCAAGTTGCTCTAAGGCGGCATCTCAAACACTTGCACACATCTGTCACTGACGGTAGTGAAGGTATCATCGTCGCAGGCCCTATCACCTTGGCCTTGCTGTCCTCCTGTGTTGTACGTTGTTGCTCCCCTGAGTGTGCTCCTAAAAATAGTAGTGTAATAACCGTTAGTCATAAAGACTAAGTGGCTTCACATCCTCTCCCCCGGTGACTCTTAGGCACCGGGTGGAATGGATGGAATAGAATGTTGCAATATAATCAGTATATACACAAGCAGTGTGAAATTTTCCATAGATCTAGGAGTGAGCAGGAATTGCACAACATAATGTTACAGCCAACAACCAGAAGCACATGAAGAAAAGTAATCTTTATTGATAACAACAGAAATCTTCATTACAGATCGAGGTATACATGGTGAGACATGATTTTGCTAGTACACAAAACCAAAAAGAAAAATACAGCTGAAGAAAGATAACTGGCGGTCTGAAAACAGAAGCCGCCTAACCGCGCGGTCTGGATGTTCGTGCGAGTAGAAAAGGAGACCGCGCGAACAGACTGTCGGCGACTTGAACAACACCACTGTAGTTATGCGACCTCCCGAACTCCACTGATTCTCCCGAACTCCAGCAACCCACACTGCAAGCCGCGAGACTGCCCAGACACTTTAGAAGAAGAGGTGACCACTCCTGTCCGCACAATCCGTAGAAGCTGCACAAAAGAAATTCAATCAGCAAACCGCGCTGTCACAAAAAAGAGACCGCAAGTTCTAGGCACGAGCTCAGCTTACACTTGGTGCGAATAATTTGCTGCTACAGTGAATCCTATTTATAGGCGTGCGACCAGATCTAGTCACTACCCTATGAGATAGAGTCACCGCCCTGACCGCGCAACCAAGACCGGTCTACCCGAGCGGTCAGAAGATCGCTCTGCGCCTGTGAGCTCACCGACTTCAATCCTGATCAGATATCGCCACTCCTCCAAGTAGCCGCGTGACCATGACAACCCGCATGGTCATGACGCATACCACCAGTGTTCGCATATACGAGACCTCCTCCAAGGACCGAGAACACAAAGAAGAAGACCGCGCAACAAAGAGCACCTTAGTCGGCGCGAACCAACAAGAACCCGGACAGTCACAAGACCGGAAGACCGTCCGAATAACAACCCTGTGCGGTCAACAGCTTAACCCGCATAGTACAGAAAACAGCTCGCCACACGGTCACACATACTAGACCGCGCGGCCTCACCATACTGAAAAACAGCTCGCCACGCGGTCACACAAACCAGACCACGCGGCCTCACCTCAGCATCCTTGGACAGAAGGAACGACGGTCAGCTCGAATAGACTGCGGCTAGACCGAATAGTTCAGACCGCAGAGGAGACCGCAAGGATGCGCGGTTAGACCAGACCGCACGAACACCTCCCAGACCGCCAACATCACACTTCAACATTTTCAACACTCCCCCTTGAAGTGGGAAGTTGAAAACAGCCCCAGTAAACTCCTCAGCCGAGTGAACGGCCCCTTCACCAGCACCTTTGTGAATATGTCAGCAACGTTGTCCATACTCTGAACATGCTCAACCGAAAGAGACCCCTCCAACACCTTCTCACGGAGGAAATGATACTCGGTCTCGATATGTTTGGTTCTCGCATGACACACTGGATTAGTAACCAGTTTGAGTGCAATCTCATTGTCGCCGCAGAGCAGAGTCAGACCCTGAACCTCCTTATGGACGTATCCCACCAACATCCTAAGCTAGATGGCTTCTTGAGCTGCCAAGGCCAAAGCCTTGTATTCTGCTTCCGTGGTAGAGACAGAACCGGAATCCTGCTTCTTACTGCACCATGATATAGTCGTAGGGCCCTCCATGAAGACGAATCCAGACGTCGACTTCCGATCATCTGAATCTCCCCCATAATCAGCATCTATGTACCCATGCACCTCGAAGCCCGCATCCCTCCTGTATAGGAGAACCATATTCGAAGTCGCCTTAACATACTTCAAAATATTCTTGGCCGCTAGTAAATGAGGCATCCGTGGTTCCGCCATATAATGACTCACCCTGCCAACCGCATACGCAATATCCAGCCTAGTGATCGTCAGATAAATTAAGCTCCCAACCAGAGCTCAGAACACAATCAGATCTTCCAGAATCCTCCCCTACCCCTTCCGAAGTTTCATGGCCTTCTCTAGAGGTGTATAAATGCATTTCCGTTCCTTCATGCCGAATTGCTCCACGATTCGCTCCGCATATCCAGCCTGGGACACCAGCACTCCAATTTCCTTCCTCTACACTTCGATTCCAAGGAAATGGTGGAGTTCACCCAAGTCCTTCATCTCAAATCTGATAGATAGCTCAGCCCAAATCTTTGCTACCTCCTCCTTCGAATTCCCCATCACGATCATATCGTCGACGTAAAGCAGCACAATGACTTGAATCTCCCCGTTCTTTTTGACAAATAAGCTTGAGTCAGAGTCTGAAGCACCAAATCCACAGAATAGGAGATATTCTTCAATCTTCCCGTACCACGCCCTCGGCGCTTGTTTCAAATCATACAGGGCCTTCTTCATCTTACAGACATAGTCTGGAAAATCTTCAGATATGAAGCCTGGCGGCTGGATCATGAAGATATCCTTGTCAATCTCGCCATACAAGAAAGCATTCTTTACGTTGAGTTGTCAAATCTCCCACCCCTAAAATGCCGCCAAGGCAATAACGAACCGAACTGAAGTCATCTTCGCCACCGGACTAAATGCCTCTTCATAATCTTCACCGTATTGCCTTGTTTCACTCGATACTACCGACTGCCTTCTTCTTGAGCTTATAGACCCACTTGCATATCACAGGGGTGATACCCTTGGGCCTGGGCACCAGAGACCAAGTCTCATTCTTCTCAAGAGCTTTCATCTCTTCTTTCATAGCTATGTCCCACTGCTTCACGCCTTTGGACTTCTCAAAGCTCGACGGCTCCCGCTCATCCAGGGAGCCAGCAAAGAAACATGAGACAAAGCTCACCATGTTTCCTCCTGTATAGCGATCAGGGGCAATGATCATTCGCTTCGATCTCCTCAACACCTTCCCTTGACTCGCATTATCCTCATCTGCTTCTTCCCTAGCTCCCCTTCCAGACGTACTAAGTGCATCGCTCCCCCTGCTTCCTAATCCAGAAGCCTCCGTCTCAGAACTAGAATTGGATGGACCACCTGGTGACAAAGGCAGCTCCACCTGAAGATTTTCCACAACTCTCTCCTGCTCCTCCACCCTGCTTTCTGGTAACTCAACACCAGAAATTCTCTTGTGTGACATCACCTTGTCAAACACGACATCGCGAGATACAACAAATCTCCGCGTCTCCGGGTCCATGCACTTCTAGCCCTTCTTCCGATCATCATATCCCACGAAGACTAGCTTCCTTGCTTTTGCATCTAGCTTCGTCCGAAGCGCATCTGGAACGTGCACATAGCAGGTGGAACCAAACACCCGAAGGTGCACCACGCTTGGCTTTTCCTTGAACTTCATCTCATGCGGGGTCAACATGTTGATGGGACTGAGAGGCATACTGTTGATGACGTAGGCGGCATAAGACATTCCCTCCGCCCAGAAGGACCTTGGGATACTCTTGGAATGCAGCCAACACTTGCAGGTCTCCGTCAGATGACTGATCTTTCGCTCTGCAACTCCATTTTGTTGTGGAGTATGCGCACAAGTAAGCTCTCTCCAGATGCCCGCCTTCCTGCAAAAACTAGAGAACTCACCAGAGGTGAACTCCCCCCGTTATCAGTTCTCAGCTTCTTTATCTGCAGACCTAGCCGACCCTCCACTAGCTCTTTGAACTCCAAAAACTTTGAAAAATGCCTCCGCCTTCTCCTTCAGGAAATAGACCCAGACATATCTGGTGTAATCATCGATCAACACCAGCATATACCTGCTGCCTCCGAGGCTTGTGGTAGCAGTTGGTCCCATCAAATCACCGTGGATACACTCCAACGGCACACTACTCCTTGTCTGCGACTTATCAAACGGCAGTCGATGAGACTTGCCGAACTGACATCCCGCGCAAACATGACCGTCACCGTAGGAAGATAGACTAGGCAGGCCCTTGACTAGACCTTTTATCGCCATAACTTTCAGCTTATCCATCCCTACATGCCCCAACCTCTCGTGCCATATAATAGCACTATCATTTGTCCTCATCTTGTCAACATAAGAACTTGTTGATAAAACGAACAAGTCTTTTGCCCTTCTCCCGACATGAATGACATCCGCCTTTAACTCCTCAACATTTCGTAGAAACCTCACTTCTGTTGGATCGAACAGAACGTGATACCCAGTGTCTACAACATTGGTCACAGAGAAGAGGTTTTTCCTCATTCCGGGAACATGATAGACACTCTTCAACGTTAGAGGCCCCCTATCACTGCCCAAGGAAACAAACCCCACCTTCTCGACAGTATGCACAGTATTATCAGCAGTTATGATGGCATCCTTACCTGAGTAAGGCTGCGCTGAAGAAAGCTTCGACTCGTCCCTGGTGAGTTGATGACCACACCCCGAGTCCATGATCCAGTCCTCCTGATAGTTGATAGGAGCCGCAGCTCCGACAGAATCCGAGAAGGCTCCTCCTCATCCTCCATCATTTTGCCTGGCCTCAGTATCCTCCTTCCCTACAGCAGCATGCGCTGGCTGAAGATTCACCTAGTAATCCTTCCTGACGTGACCAAGCTTCCCACACCTAATGCACTTGGGTCCTTCTCCCTTCTTCTTCCCTTCAGCCTTGGGAGCATAATCCCTCTCCTGCTGTCCAGAAGTTGAAGGCCCATTGCCTCCAGCGGTCTTCTTCTTCTTATCCCATCTCTTCTTCTTCCTTGTGAAGAGCACGTCGCCTTCTCCCCCAGACACTGACACCCCCGCCATCTGCCTTACTAGACTCTCCTGCGACGCAAGCAGATTCTCCAGCTCCAGCAGAGACGGTTGATTTGCCCAACCCTGCATCGACGTCACAAAGTCTACATACTCCTTCCGCAAGCCGCGGATGATGTGCCTCTTCAACTTCGCCTCAGAAATTGGCTCATCAGGATCCAGTGTTGAAATCTCAGCGCACAGGTTCTTCATCTTCAGGAAGAACGTAGATATAGACAGATCACCCTGAGCCGACCTAGCCAGCTCATTTTCTAGGAACTGTAGCCTCGCTATATTCTTCTTGTTAAACATCCCATCCAGGGCTCTCCAGATCTCAGCAGCTGATCTACACCCTAAGATGTGATCGAATAGGTCAGGTGATATTGTCGTTTTCAGAGTGAACTCTGCTTTCGCATTAATCCTCCTCCAATTCCTCACCTAATGACCATTATCCCCAATTGGGACAACTTCCTCCGTACTATCTCCTCCAACAACCTCCCAAAGGTCCTCGCCCAGAAGATAACTCTGCATGCACGACTTCCACTTCTTGAAGTTAGTCAAGGTAAGCATCTCAATTCCAATACCTCTTGCTTCCATGGCTCTACCGCTGGTTCCTTCTTCACAAATGCGATGGCAACATTGAGTTGTTCACTGCTCTATCCACTCCAACCTGCCTCTGATACCATGTGAAATTTTCCATAGATCTAGGAGTTAGCAGGAATTGCACAACTTAAAGTTACAGCCAACAACCAGAAGCACATGAAGCAAAGCAAACTTTTTTGATAACATCAGAAATCTTCATTACAGAGTGAGGTATACATGGCGAGACATGATTTTGCCAGTACACAAAATCAAAAAGAAAAATACAGCTGAAGAAAGATAATTGGCTGTCTGAAAACAGAAGCCGCCTAACTGCGCGGTCTGGATGTTCGCGCGACTAGAAAAGGAGACCGCGCGAACAGACTGCCTGCGACTTGAACAACACCACTAAAGCTCCGCGACCTCCCAAACTCCAGCAACCCGCACTGCAAGCCGCGAGACCGCCCGGACACTTTAGAAGAAGAGGTGACCGCTACTGTCCGCACAATCCGCAAAAGCTGCACAAAGGAAAATCAATCAGCAAACCGTGCGGTCACAAAAAAGAGACCGCAAGTTCTAGGCACGAGCTCAGCTTACACTTGGTGCGATTAATTTGCTACTATAGTGACTCCTACTTATAGGCGTGCGCCCAGATCCAGTCACCACCCTATGAGATAGAGTCACCGCCCTGACCGCGCAACCAAGACCGGTCTACCCTCGGGGTTAGAAGATCGCTCTGCGCGTGTGAGCTCGCCGACTTGAATCCTGACTGGAGATCGCCACTCTTCCAAGAAGTCGCGCGACCATGACAACACGCATGGTCATGACGCCCACCACCAGTGTTCGCATATACGAGACCTCCTCTAGAGACCGTGAACACAAAGAAGGAGACCGCGCGATTAAGAGCACCTTAGTCGGCGCGCACCAACAAGAACCCGTATAGTCACCAGACCGGAAGAGCGTCACAACAACAACCATGTGCGGTCAATAGTTAACCCGCACAGTATAGAAAATAGCTCTCCATGTGGTCACACGAACCAGACCGCGCGGCCTCACCATACAGAAAAATAGCTCGCCACGCGGTCACACAAACCAGACCGCGTGGCCTCACCTCAGCAGCCTTGGACAGATGGAACGGCAGTCAGGTCGAATAGACTGCGGCTAGACCGAATAGGTCAGACCGCAGAGGAGACCGCAAGGTCGCGCGGTTAGACCAGACCGCGCGAACACCTCCCAGACCGCCAACTTCACACTTCAACATTTTCAACAATGACTCTTAGGCACCGGGTGGAAGGGAAGGAATAGAATGTTGCAATATAATCAGCATATATACAAGCAGGTGGTATATGACAGTGTAATAAGAGAGAAGAATGTGTATTGGTAAGCAACAAGATATACTAGCATGTATAAAAGAACAACATCTAGCAGTATAGTCAGCAACAGAGTATAAAAGAGCAGAGTATATAAAGAGCTGAATTAAACATAACTTATAAGGATGCACATACAAGCTTATAAGTTAAGAGTCTTTGCAATAATAAGTAACTCATCATATAAAGGTGCCCATAGAAGTTTATATGATGAGGATCTTTATGCGGTGCAATGCAATTAATGTATGTATGATGACTCACTCATGATTTACACACGCACTCTGATTTGCTATGTGGACATAGACTTGTACTTCCCGCTTTTCGAGGGTAGCTAACCACTCAGGCATCTCACGCTGTGGTCAAACGGAGAGAGTGGAACGGGCTTCTACACTACTAGGTGGGTATGCACACTAGCAGACCTAGGCCTTATGTATGCCTCAATGCTAAGAACACAACAACGGAGCACCTGCAGACTCTTGCTTGCCAAACTAGTTGAGTCTTATGACACGGAAGGGTTCTTGGGAAGTTATCACCAACGGACCAGATCCAACCAGTTCTAGATCTATCTGCCATCTCCCATCGGTGTGATGATCGGTGAGCCCGTAGATCTGCCACAAGTAATCCTCCAATAAGGATCATTATGCAATCGTGTGAAACTATGCACACCTAAGTAATTTCCCTTGCTCAACCCGTGCTATCAGTCATCCAAGGAATCCCAACCAAGTCCATAACACATTAATATTACAAGTTTCAATGATGCTACTTAGCATACAAGGACCTACCAACCGGGTCCTTAACATAATACCTTAGGATATAACCATATCCTATAATCCACACCAAACCATCACCGCTACCCATACTGAGTTGTCAAAACTCTTGTGTAGTGGTACGTGTATGAAAGCGAAATACAACCTTCGATCCTATAGGAATACTTGTACATGTAATGTCAGGTTTGAGTTCACTATGCAAATCTTCCCATATACATTAACCATACCACCCCTCATGTTCGACTCACAACCTACTTTGAACGCAATTGAATTCCTAAGCATCATTCGATCACGCTTAGTCAATACCAACCATCTTACGCCCGTTCTCTTTAAGGATAATCAATCATAATTTCTACTAAGCGGTTATCTCAAATCTAACTCTCTCTATTAGATTACCAAGTAATTTATGTACGGTTTTATGCATGTTGCCAAAATTCTTGTCTAAATGATCAACTTAACATTTCATTTCAGCATAATAAATTACAACGACATATTTAATTCATGACTAATTTCAAAACCAAATCATCTGAAACTTCTACCATAGATCATAAATAAGGCTTGAATCATCCCTACCAAATTTTGGCCTCATTGTATTACACAATACTTATTTACGGTACTCTACATTTATATGATACAACATCCAATTTCATGGTAAATATGTATTCAAAAATTCTGAAACTAAACAGGGGTGATCACAATATCATCAGGCACATTCCTACCAAATTTCATAAGCATCCGATAAATATTTTGCGAGAAATCAGTAAAACATCAAAATTCGTACATATTCAAACACGTTTATTGATCCCAAGGTCCAGATCTAATCCTAACCTATCTAAACTCGGGTTTGAACCAAGCAGAGTAAATCTGGACTGCTTGGATAGCAATTTGTCCTGTACATACTCCGGATAAAATTCTGCATAGCCATTTTCGATTACACTTTGCCGGAGCTACAGAAATCTCCTGAAAAGCAACAACCACTCGTTGAAAAAGTCTTTCCGAGAGCTACAACTTCCATGTTGAGCCCGAGGTCTAGATCCAGAAGCATCTTGTCCAAAATGTGGCTTGAACCCAGCTGGGCACATAAAAATAGATTTCTGTCTAGATATTATGAAACCAGCACGGATCTTAAGACAGATATTATCACCTCAAATATTATCATTTTGCCTTCTCTCCTCCAATACTCCCCAACAGACCACCATTCTTCATGAAATCAATTCCTACAGCTTCGTATTGAAGAGAGGGTTTGATTGAAGAGATTTTTTCGGCGAACGACGCCCTAGAACAGAAGTTCTAGCGTGGTTTCTTCTGGGAAAACTCCATTAAACTCACCAAGGTCAAGCTCCCTTGAGCTGACATCTCTCCTAAATAAGATCTAAAGATCTAGCACCAAGGGAGAGGGGGTGGAAGTCACCTGATTTCCGGCCATGGAGCTGGTTTCTCTTCTTTGCGGCTTGGTGGAGGTCAGGCAAGCTCTAAGCCTTCTTTCTAGTTTTGATCCTTGAAGAAGGTTGTTGGTTAGTTTCTTGAGGTTTGAGGAAGAGGAAGAAGAAGAAGAATGATCAGCCTTTCGATGAGGTATGAAGTTCAAGGTTAAGGGAGGAGAGAGAAAATGGATGCTGATTTGACTAGAATTAGTGGGGAAAACATTTCCCAAGTTTTGGAATGGACAATCCATCCGTGTGTCAATATACAATTGGCCTAAGCCACCTACCAACCTTGAAATAAGCAAAGATAAGATATCACATGTAACATCCCCCAAACAACTAGACCCCTAGAGTTGTTTTGTCATGACTAGGTCATGACAAAACCCTTGGAAGCTTGAAGAGGTCACTTGGTCTTAGGCTTGAAGGGGAAGAGCATGCACCTTGGTCTACAAATAGCAATTTCTAGTTACCAAGCTTAGGGTTGGACTTAAGGGCCCCACCTTGACCCTTTGACACCACCATAGCATACCTAACCCTTTGGAGGGTCCCTTAGAGCATCTAGGACCCATTGGGGTCAAACAAAGAGGCCAAATTGACCAAAGTCAACTCTAACCTTAAATTGGTCAAAGTATTGTAATTAGGGTCAATTGGCTTTCATCATGCCAAATTGACCTTGACCCTACCCTTATAAGTATATTGGGGACCCAATGGACCAAAAAGCACCAACATGGGGCCACCAATTTGATCAAAGTCAACTCTAGCCCTGTTTTGGTCAAATTGCCCTATTTAAGGATCAATTGGCCTCCACCTTCTCCAATTGACCCACAAATTATGAAATTAACCTCAACAATACATCTCTAACCCTAAGGAAGAGCCAGTTGTCCAGTCAAACCGTGAATTGTTAGGCCAATTGCATCGGTTTGACCAAAGTCAAACTTAGGTCAATCTAGGATAAATCAACCCTAAATGAGTCAATTGGCCCAATGTGGACCCCTCCATTTCTCAACCAACATGGCATGGTGCCATAGGACCACTGACTACCCAATTGGGTCAACCCCACCATTGGTAGACCAAGTCAACCATGAAAGTCAACATTTGTCAAATTAGGCCTAAAATGGGAATTATGGGAATTTGATTAATTTTCATGGGCTAAGGTCTACATGAATAGCCCATCCTATATCCCATGATCATATTTACCACCCATGCCATCCAATTTATGGAAGTGGTGACATGGCCTGGTGGATTTAAGTTTTTCCCCAATTTTTGGGAGAGGATTCAATGCACATTCATGGTTTGAATGCCAAGGGGCACTCTATTTGCCTCCCAATTCACTCCCCTCAACTTCCCACGAATTCTGCAATCAATTCCCTATGGAATTGGAACCAATTATTGGTTAGAGGAGGAATCCCAAGCAATGGCCGAAATGACCATTAATGGCACTTCATCATTAAGCCCTCCTCACTCCAATATGACCACTCCATTAGCTTTATAAGGTGGAAGGGAGTCGGAATAGTGCCTTGGATTGCAACATTTGGTGGAGAATCAAGAGATCGGCAAGGAGCGCAACTTGAACGGGGCGGCCATGGCAAATCTGTGAAACAACCCCCTTCAAGCCCGTTTGGAGGTCTGGTTCTTCTCCTCTTCTCTAGTGGGTAGATCTAATCTAAAATCAGCAAGGATTTGGGGACAATTGGTCCTCAATCAAAATGTCCAAAATTTCCATTTTTGGAGGTTTTCTTCTTGCCTAAACCGCTGGTTCCGGCCACCACCGGCCGGCCAAGACCCCCCATCATCATCCACCACCTCAAGGAAGGTGGTGGTGGCATCGGCCGGCCGGGGAGGGGCATGGGTAGCTGGGAAAACCAAGATAAATAGGCTACCGGTCAAGGCAATCTCCACCCTTGGCTAGAGGAGGAAGATGACCAGCTGCCACACGATTTTGCTTCAGGATTCGTGTAGAATCATATAATAAAAATCCTTATCTAATTGCATTTTTTGTCACATATATGGCTGTACCTTGAATTAATTATTAAAATTACTTAGGATCCTCTAAAGAAAATGTGGTCCGCACTAATGTTGTATCCCATGGAGTCTACTTTATTTTAAAATTTGTTTCAGCCCAAAAGGAGTAATGTAGCTCCCTATAGAGCCATTTTGGTGGGACTGGTCCTTAGGGTAGGACAACCACTAATTTTGGGTCATGGGATTGACTTGAAAATTGAAACATAGGCTATTTGTACCTACACCCTTAACATATCCAAAGAGGGGAATTTTTGGAAAACATTTTTCTAAAGATTTTGTAAAAATTTAATAATTCATATGTTAATTAATTATAGGGTCTAATGACCTCCAATCCCCTCCAAATTTTGGTGGGTGATTCTTAGGGTTATTATATGAACCTGGTAGAAATTTCATCATAATTGGGACTGATTTGGTTGGCTAATTAGTTAACCCATGTTTGGTCAAACTAGGTCAAAAGTGCACATGATGGAATTAGGTGGTCAAATCTAATCAAATTAATGCGAAACTTTGGCCACTGGTTTAGGATCACATAAAACACCCCCAAGAGTGATTTGGGGTGATGTGGGGTGGATATGCCCTAGAATCCTGGTTCTAACCCTATGGTTGCACTTTGAGCCGTGTGAAGGACATATGGGCATATGTCCTTGAATGGTCATGAAACTTGGTAGATAAGTTCATAGGGTGTAAATATTCACTAGGAAATTTTATGAGGATTTTAGGAACACTTATCCCCTCTAATTTAGGTTATAACCTTTTTATGGAACCTTCTTATAAAAGTAATTTACATGCTCAAATTATCTTGGATGTTGATGAAAGTTTGGTAGATTACATAAAATCATGATATAGACCTCTCTGGTAATTTTTGTGTAATTTTTGAATTGATTTAATTAGTACTTCATTCACAAGTCATCTATTTTGTCTTAGGAATATATTAAATAAATGAGGGCCACATATCCTGTGGGAAATTATGAAATATAGTGAAAGGAAATTTTAGGGCATTATGAAGCTTTATGAGTTTCTGTATAATTTTTGGAATTAATTATCAGTAGATTACTTCACAATGTTCCCTAGTTTGGATTTACTTGAAATATTTTTTTATGGGACTTTATGGTATTTATAATTTATGAAACTCTGTCAGTAAACTTTTCTGATCATTATAAAGGTCTGGTAATTTTGCAATAAATTTTGGGCAAGTATTTTTGGTGGTTCCTTCTTTAATTTCTAATTTTGGGTATTTATTCAATATTATAATTAGAGTCCAAGACCTTATTGCAAAATTGTGATATTCTATTTTTACTGTTATTTTGACATCCTAGATTTTCCATTATTTTATGGGGGTCATATCATAAGAAGATCTTACACTTCATGTTCAATTTCATACTTGGCCAATGTTGGAGAAATTATTATAAATGCCAAATAATTAAGGAAAAATATGATCCTCTAAATTTAGTCTTAGAATATCATGATAGACTCCCAGTAAATATCTTGAGTCATTTGGATGAATATTTTGAGTACCTCCTCTCATACAACGCATATAACTCATTTGGTCTGCATATAGTAAAACTGTAAGATTTATGTAACATGTGGATCATTAAATGGGAATGGAAGGTAGTTGGTGTACCTAGCCTAGTTGAAGAGATTGAAGGTCACCAAAAGGAGTTTATGGGATGATAGCGTACTTGGTGAGTTAAGGGCAAGCTTGCATTCGGGAATGACGATAAATCACCTTTCCCCTAGAGAGTCATAAAATACTTAGGGTTAATCCATGTGTGACGATAAGAGGGGTGCTCTTATGGGTAGTTACCAATAACATTAAGTGCCTTGGAAAGGGAGCTTGGGGGTGTCATCCCATCATAGCTCATAGTACCGCTGTGAGCCCCTCACAGGGTAGACCTCAGGAAGTCCAAGATTAACCATAAATCGTAGGAGTATGATGTTGTATTAGATTAACTTAATAATACGCACACCCACACCCCGTGGTAATGGGAAGTTAGTTAGTTATGTCTTATGAGTGGTAGGCTCGGTGGTTGTAGCAGCAGACTAAATAGTCTGGTGAGCTTGTGACTTAGTAATGTTTGTTGGTGCAGACGGGTTGGTCCGGCGAGCCGGTGGCTCGGATGGTTATGGTGACGGGCGGGTTAGCCCGGGGAGCTTATGCCTCGGATATAGATGGAAAACATATTTCAATGTGCATAAAGGTGGTGGGTCTTCGGTATTGGACGGTCGTTCACACCGACGTCAATACGTTGACTCGGCATGTGTGAAATTTGAACTTATCCATAAAAGTCTGGTGGTCCAGCCAGTAAGAGTACGCAGATGCTCCATAGTTTTTGCATTGAGGCATGCGATAGGTCTAGGCTAGGTAGTGTGAATACAATCCTAGAGGTGGGCGAGGCCCAACCCACCTCTCTTGTTTGCCACTACGGGAATATCCTGGGAGTCTAGCTGGCTCCAAAAAGGGGGAACTAAAGGTCTGTGCGCATAGAGTTGAAGTGTGTGAGTTGCACTTGCATGAACATAGCATAAACTGCATAACTCTGCATGTCATGGCATAAGCATTGCATTTCAACCCCTACCCCTATCGTATAAATTGTTTATGAGACTTTTTATACGATGGGCCCTACTAAACGACCCCTTGGTCTATAGGTTTGTATGGGCATTCCTATATATCAATGGTTACATTTTATTGTGTACTTATCTTTACTTACTATTCTTTACTTGCTCTTTACCATGCTCTATTACTGCTTCAATTATCTATATACACATGTGTAGTTGTAGAGATTACCTGTAGACCGATCAGCCATCATCTGCTTTGTTTTATACCCCTTGTTATCATCCTCTTCATCCTCCCACACGGTGGCTAGGAGCCATTGGGGTTGGGGTGGGGAACATAAGGCTTAGTCGTTTTGACTAACGGTCGGTGGACCATATCATTTTAGGGGAGCGAGGAGACGCAGCAGCACCAGAGGCCGGTGTAGATGGAGACGGGCCAGTCTATTATAGGAGAACCATCTTCGGAATCATTGAGTAATTACTAGTATTGCTTCCGTGAGTGAACTTATAGTGAGGATATGATGTACAGGGCATGAGCCCTTTTATTATTGTAACCCTTGTAAATTCAGTTATATCATGTGGACATTTATTATATATACCATGTGATTTTTGGACTTAAACTTCTATCTGTTCGTTCATTCTTTTCTTCTTTTCCGATCGATATGGCCGGCAGGATCGGTGTTTTGTAGTGGCGACCTTCCCGAGTGTTGGTGTCACCGCAAAGTGGTGGTTCTGGGCATAAGACCCAGTTTTGTAGAGAAAAAATGGTGTCTTACAAACTGGTATCAGAGGAAACCTAGATCCGAAGAAAAGAAGTCCACAAACCCAGGGCCACCCTGCACGAGTTTAGTTTGAGGACAAACTAAGCAGCGAAAGCAATGATATGCCCATATGGGGAAATCACATGAAAAAGTCCACTTTTAACTGAATCTTTTGACAAGTTTTCTTTTGTAGCCTGCGGAGAACCCTGCCCCTGGCAGGGAATACCTCTGGATGCAAAGATCTCCTTAGATAGTCCTTTAGTCAATGAGTTAGACTCAACTCCACTAAGACACATGACTCACCATGACAATTTATGTCATGCCCTAGCATGAAATAGACCATAGGCATAAATTTGATTATGGTACAAGGATACCCCAAAGAGGCTAGAGAAAGAGAGATTGACACATAAGCAGAATGGTAGGGGACTCGTAGACTCAGCCCTTGTACTGGTGACATGATTACATTAAGATAACCACCACGATAAACACCGAGGGTAGGATAAGAATTCAAGTTCAGAAGAGACCCGTTTGGGATTGGGTAACATGTGGACCCTGATAAGGTTATCGTAGAGGGTACCTTGAAGTGTCTAAAGTATGGAGTAAACCAACAAGTCTCAAGATAGAACCCCAAGTCTAAGGTTTTGTGTCCTGAGGATTGTTTATATACTTAGGATGAATATAACATCGAGATATCGAAGATACTTAACCCAAAATAGATAATGGATTATCATTTGTTTATTGGGGCCTGCCTTTTTGTTTATTGGACAAATTAATTACTGACTTGGTTTCCCATAGACCTAATTTAGAAAGCGTTGCATCGTGAACATAGTGATTTTAAAGTGGATCATAGCCGATGTTACTCGGGCAGAGATGAGATTGTGTAAAAGTATGTTTTGAATGATGACCTGTAATGTTATCAGGACAAGGGATAGACATCGTTGATCAAACAATGACTTGACCTTAGTTGAATCATAGGAAATGTAGAGTTGCTAGGTTTAGTCACATAGGGATGCAGATGCCTTTCTAGAAGTTGAGGACGGAAATTATTCTTACAAGTTATAGTTATATTTGAAAGTTCTAGTAGTTTGGGGCTTTCAGAAGTGATTAACGTATGATTCGTTTTAAATCACGCCCTATCGTGGTAGAAAACCTTAACTACAATAATATCCCTTATACCTTGGGAGCTTTGATGATGAATAACCAGAGATCTTAGATGACGACTTTTTGGATTTAGAATCTAGTGTTTGAGTTTACTATGATAAGAACGATCTATGTTTATCTTACTTTGGACCATTCAAAAGTGATCGAGACTAGCATATATGGAAGAGATAGGAATTTGGTGAAATAAACGTGATGATATTTCCTTGATGAAATTGACTTATGAAAATCTTAGGGTTTCAAAAGATTTTACCCTTATACCTTATGAATCAAACTCAACATAGAAAGTGATTGGCACTCATCTTACAAACATTGATACTAGTGTTGGTTGGTCGCACACATGTTCATAAGATTCACAAGTGCACCCCCATTAAATTTGAGTATGATTGGGACGCTTGATGATCTGATTAGTCCCACCAATGGTAAGAACTGGATAAGTCGTGGAGTTGAGAGCATTGATCATTCAGGCGTACTTGAAGGAATAAGAATCTGAACGTGTAGAGAAACTTTATAGAGGCATTGTCTACCCTTACAAACAAGAGCTTTAGTCACCGGAAAAATGGTGTATTCCGGAACACCTATGTCCTCGAGATGAAGAAAGACGTCATAAGTTTTGTGATACACGGTGAAGGCCAAGTGCAAAAGTCATTGGATAACTACCACAGCCACTGCTCGTGTTAGAGTGGAGTTCGAGGACATAACTATGGATTTCACACACAGGTTACCACTCCGAACACAGTTTTATTTGGAACATTGAGGATAGATTAACCAAGGTAGCTAGGGTCACCCTGGGCTTGAAGGATGCTCTCATTGGTGTTTGATGGGATTTGTTGAGCAGTTTGTCTGTTATCGTGGTGTGACCCAGGACGATTGTGTCAGATCAGGATGGACGGGTTATGTACAAGAAGTGAAGATCAGTCCAGGCTCATCTGCGCTCTTGGTTGACGTTCAACTCAACTTTCCACCCTTAGAGGGATGGAGGCACAAGACTCCACTGTCTTGGATCCAGGATGAGGATCCCAAGGCACTCGGCTCGAAAATTTTTGGAGGACATAGATGCCCAGGTGCGACTGATTTGAGTTAGGATGCTGGAGGCCCAGAGCAACCAGGTCAGGTATTAAGATGCATAGTAACGTCAGGTAGAGTTCTAGGTTGGAGACCAGGTGTGACAGAAGATACGTCCGATGCAGGGAATCTCGCGGGTTCGTAGCCGGAAGAAGCTCAGTCTGAGATAGATGGGGCTCTATAGGATCGTGGAGTGGATCAGCCCGTTGGCTTATAGACTAGAGCTGCTGCCAGAGTTAGGGGGATTGCACGACGACTTCCATGTCTCCTCCTTTAGGAAAGCTCTACTACGGCTGGAGCAGCGAATTTCTACTATAGATGGCTGGTAGCCTTCGATCGATTGATTCACCTTGAGCCGGTCCGGATAGACGACACCAAGATGCGAGTCTTGCGGCATAAGGAGCTCCCGCTAGTCAAGGTCCTGTGGAGAAATCATTGATAGGAGGAACATACCTGGGAGCCACTAGAACTGATGTAGCAGAGATAGTCGGTGCTCTTCGAGTCAGGAATAACTTCAATTCTTAGGGGATGTTATGTTTGGTCACTCTCGGTGAAAATCCCGCAAGCCTAATCTGAATTTCGGGGACAAAATTATTTTTTTTGTTTATTGGGATTTGTAACATCCCTCAAACAACTAGACCCCTAGCGTGTTTTTGTCATGAGTAGGTCATGACAAAACCCTAGGAAGCTTGAAGAGATCACTTGGCCTTAGGCTTGAAGGGGGAGATCACCTTGGTCTGCATATAGCAATTTCTAGTTACCAAGCTTAGGGTTGGACTTAATGGCCCCACCTTGACCCTTTGAACCCACCAAAGCATACCTAACCCTTTGGAGGGTCCCTTAGAGCATCAAGGACCCATTGGGGTCAACCAAAGAGGCCAAACTGACCAAAGTCAACCCTAACCATAAATTAGTAAAAGTACCCTAATTAGGGTCAATTAGCTTTCATCATGCCAAATTGACTTTGACACTACCATTATAAGGATATTAAGGACCCAATTGACCAAAACACCCCACCATGGGGCCACCAATTTGGCCATTTTTATCAATGTCAACTCTAGCCCTGTTTTGGTCAAATTACCATATTTAAGGATCAATTGGCCTCCACCTTATCCAATTGACCCCCAAATTATGAAATTGACTTCTCCAATACATCCCTAACCCTAAGGAAGAGACAGTTGACCAGTCAACCCATGAATTGGTAGGCAAATTACATGGGTTTTACCAAAGTCAACTTAGGTCAATCTAGGTCAAATCAACCCCAATTTGGTCAATTGGCCCAATGTGGACCCCGCCATGTCTCAACCAACATGGCTTGGTGCCATAGGATCCCTGACTACCCAATTGGGTCAACCCCACCATTGGTTGACCAAGTCAACCATGAAAGTCAACATTGGTCAAATTAGGCCTATAATGGGAATTATGGGAATTTGATTAATTTTCATGGGCTAAGGCCAACATGGATACCCCACCTTATAGCCCATGATAATATTTACCACCAATGCCATCCAATTTATGGAAGTGGTGACATGGCCTGGTGGATTTAAGTTTTTCCCCAATTTTTGGGAGAGGATTCAATGCACATTCATGGTTTGAATGCCAAGGGGCACTCTTTTTCCCTCCCAATACACTCCCCTCAACTTCCCACCAATTCTGCAATCAATTCCCTATGGAATTGGAACCAATTAGTGGCTGGAGCAGGATTCCCAAGCAATGGCCGAAATGACCATTAATGGCACTTCATCATTAAGCCCTCCTCACTCCAATATGACCACTCCATTAGCTTTAGAAGGTGGAAGGGAGTCGGAATAGTACCTTGGATTGCAACATTTGGTGAAGAATCAAGAGATCGACAAGGAGCACAACATGAATGGGGTGACCATGGCAAATTCGGGAAACAACCACCATCAAGCCCGATTGGAGGTCTGGTTCTTCTCTTCTCTAGTGGGTAGATCTACATCTTAAATTGGCAAGGATTGAGGCCAAATGGTCCTCAATCAACATGGCCAAAATCTCCATTTTTTGGAGGTTTTCTTCTTGCCTAAACCGCCGATTCCGTCCACCACCGGCCGGCCACCACCTCAAGGAAGGTAGTGGTGGCATTGGCCGGCCGGGGAGGGTCGTGGGTGGCCAAGAAAACCAAGATAAAGAGGCTAAAGGTCGGGGAAATTCCAACCCTTGGCTGGAGGAGGAAGATGACCAGCTGCCACATGATTTTGCTTCAGGATTCGTGCAGAATCATATAATATAAATCCTTATGTAATTGCATTTTCTGTCATATATATGGCTGTACCTAGAATAAATTATTAAAAATACTTAGATCCCTCTACAGAAATAGTGGTCAACAACAAAGTTGTAGCCCTTGGAGTCTACTTTATTATTAAATTTGTTTCAGCCAAAAAGAGTATTGTAGCTCCCTATAGAGCCATTTTGGTGGGACTGGTTTTTAGGGTAGGACAACCACTAATTTCAGAATAACTTTTGATTGGATCATGGGATTGACTTGAAAATTGAAACATAGGCTATTTGTACCAACACCCTTAACATATCCAAAGATGGGAATTTTTGGAAAATATGTTTCTAAAGTTTTTGTAAAAATTTAATAATTCATATGTTAATTAATTGTAGGGTAGGGTCTAATGGCCTCCAATCCCCCCCCCCCCATGTTTGTCGGTGCTTCTTAGGGTTATTATGTGACCCTAGTCAAAATTTCATCTCAATTGGGACTGATTTGGTTGGGTAATTATTTAACCCAAGTTTGGTCAAACTAGGTCAAAAGTGCACATGATGGAATTAGGTGGTTTAATCTCATCAAAGTGATGTGAAACTTTAGCCACTGGTTTAGGATCAAATAAAACACCCCCATGTGTGATTTGGGGTGATGTGGGGTGGATATGCCCAAGAACCCTGGTTCTAACCCTAGGGTCACACTTTGAGCCTTGTGAAGGACATAGGGGCATATGTCCTTGAATGGCCATGAAACTTGGCAGATAAGTTCATAGGGTGTAAATATTCACTAGGAAATTTTATGAGGATTTTAGGAACACTTATCCCCTCTATTTAGGTTATAACCTTTTTAGGGAACCTTCTTATAAAAGTAATTTACATGCTCAAATTATCTTGGATATTGATGAAAGTTTGGTAGATTACATAACATCATGATATAGACCTCTGGTAATTTTTGTGTAATTTTTTAATTGATTTAATTAGTACTTCATTCACAAGTCATCTATTTTAGGGCATTAGGAAGCTCTGTGAATTTTTGAAATTATTTATCAGTAGATTACTTCACAATGTTCCCTATTTTGGATCTAATTGAAATATTTACTTATGGGACTTTATGGTATTTATAAATTATGAAACTCTGTCAGTAAACTATTGCTGATCATTATAAAGGTCTGGTAATTTTTCCATAATTTTTGGACAAGTATTTTTGGTGGTTTCATCTTTAATTTCTAATTTGGGGTATTTATTCAATATTATAATTAGAGGCCAAGACCTTATTGCAAAATTGTGAGGTTCTGTATTTACTGTTATTTTGACATCATAGATATTCCGTAATTTTATAGTGGCCATATCATAAGAAGATCTTACACTTCATGTTCAATATCAAACTTGGCCAATGTTGGAGAAATTATAATAAATGCCAAATAATTAAGGAAAAATACGATCCTCTAGAATTAGTCTTAGAATATCATGATAGACTCCCAGTAAATATCTTTAGTCAATTGGATGAATATTTGGAGTACCTCCTCTCATACAACTCATATAACTCATTTGATCTACGTATAGTAAAACTGTAAGATTTAAGTAACATGTGGATCCTTAGATGGGAATGAAAGGTAGTTGGTGTACCTAGCCTAGTTGAAGATATTGAAGGTCACCAAAAGGAGGTTATGTGATGATAGTGTGCTTGGTGAGTTAAGGGCAAGCTTGTACTCGGGATTGACGATAAATCGCCTTTCCCCTAGAGAGTCATAAAGTACATAGGGTTAATCCAAGTGTGATGATAAGAGGGGTGTTCTTATTGGTAGTTACCAATAACATTAAATGCCTTGGAAAGGGAGCTTTGGGGTGTCATCCCATCATAACTCCTAGTACCGCTGCGAGCCCCTCACAGGGTAGACCTCGGGAAGTCCAAGATTAACCATATATCATAGGAGTAAGATGTTGTAAAAGATTAACTTAATAATACGCACAGCCACACCCCGTGGTTACGAGAGGTTAGTTAGTTTGGTCTTACGAGTGGTAGGCTCGATGGTTGTAGCAACAGACTAATTAGTCTGGTGAGCTTGTGACTCAGTAATGTTTGTTGGTGCGGATGGGTTGGTCCGGCGAGCCGGTGGCTCGAAAGGTTATGGTGACGGGCGGGTTAGCCCGCAGAGCTTATGTCTCAGAGATAGAGGGTAAACATGCTTGCATGTGCATAAACGTGGTGGGTCTTCAGTATTGGACGGTCGTTCACCCCAACGTCAATACATTGACTCGGCAAGTGTGGAATTTGCACTTAGCCATAAAAGTCTGGTGGTCCGGCCATTAAGAGTACGCAGATGCTCTGTAGTTTTTGCATTGAGGCGTACGATAGGTCTAGGCTAGGTTGTGTGAATACCAACCTAGAGGTGGGCAAGGCCAAGCCCACCGCTTCCGTTTGCCCCTACGGGAGTACCCTGGGAGTCTTGCTAGCTCCAAAAATGGGGAACTAAAGGTATGTGCGCATAGAGTTGAAGTGTGTGAGTTGCACTTGTATGAACATAGCATTAACTGCATAACTCTACATGTCATGGCATAAACATTGCATTTTAACCCCTACCCCTATCGTGTAAATTGTTTATGGGACTTTTTATATGATGGGCCCTGCTAAATGACCGCTTGGTCTATAGGATTGTATTGGCATTCCTATAAATCAATGGTTAAATTTTTATTGTGTACTTATCTTTACTTAATGTTCTTTACTTGCTCTTTACCATGCTCTATTACTGCTTCAATTACCTATATACACATGTGTAGTTGTAGACATTACCTGTAGACCGATCCACCGTCATCTGCTTTGTTTTATACCCCTTGTTGTCCTCCGCTTCATCCTCCCACAGGGTGCCTAAGAGCCATTAGGGGTGGGGTGGGGAACATAAGGCTTAGTCTTTTTGACTAACGGTCGGTGGAACATATCATTTTAGGGGACCGAGGAGACGTAGCAGCACCAGAGGCCAGTGTAGATGGAGACGGGCCTGTCTAGTACAGGAGCACCAGCTTTGGGATCAGTGAGTGATTACTAGTTTTGCTTCCGCGAGTGACCTTGTTGTGAGGATATGATGTACAGGCATGAGCCCTTTATTATTGTAACCCTTGTTATTTCAGTTATATCATGTGGACATTTATTATATATAGCATGTGATTTGTGGACTTGAACTTCTATCTGTTCGTTTATTCTTTTCTTCTTCTGTGATTGATAGGGCTAGCAGGATCAACATTTTGTAGTGGCGACCTTTCTGAGTGTTGGTGTCACCGCAAAGCGGCGGTTCTACGCATAAGAACAAGTTTTGTAGCAAAAAAAATGGGGTCTTACATCACATCGCCGTCAACATATTTTTGAAGGCTGTCGCATTAAAGGAACAAACTGCATGAAGGAAAAAAAAATTGGCTGGAGCTCCCGTCGATCGATGGGACGGTCCCATCGATCGACGGTAAGATCCATCGATTTCGACTTAGCGCCTAGGGAATAAATCTTCCCAGCTGATTGCAAGGATCGATGAGAGCTCCCGTCGATCGACGGGACGGTCCCGTCGATCTACGGGAAGCCCCATCGATCTACGGGAAGCCCCATCGATTTCAACTTAGAGAGTGGGGAAAACACCTTTCCCAGCTGATGCTAAAGATCAATGGGATGGGCCTGTCGATCGATGGAAGGTCCTGTCGATCGACGGGAGGTCCCGTGGATCGACGGGATGTCCCGTCGATTTTGACTTGGTAGATTTCTTTTCCCAATTTTTCTAAACTAACCTAACCTACTTCTAGCAATGCCTACTTCTGGACTACCAGGACATACTTATACTTACAACATTGCAATTATAGTAGAGTAAATCAACCATCACTAATTACCAAGATAAACAAGATAATAAAGGAGAAGGAACTTGGAGAAAACAGTCCAAGGGGAAAAGAAAACAAACCACCACTTGCTGATCGTGACTCAAACCTGACCCCCTCAGGGTCCTAGGACTTCTATGGATCCCGAGTCAACATCCATTGACACAAAACACTCATGAGGAGCCTAGCGCGAATTGGGATGTTACAAATCCAATAAATGAAGAAACAATTTCGTCCCCAAAATATAAGTTGAGGTTTAGGGGATCGAAGGTCGGATTACGAAAATCAACTTTCATTGTACCCTTGGTCTAAAATCTTTTAACATCAATGAACCTGATGCTCATGAGATTACTACTCATGTTCCCAAATAAAATTTAGACTCCTTCTTCAAAAGCACAATATGCTTGTAGATTTTGCAAAATGAGTTGATTCTTCCAATCGCAGACATCGTTTTCCCCTTGCGATGAAGATTTCTATTGCTTTTGTACAATTTGTGACTTGTAAATCTTCTCATCATGAACAAATTTCATATCTCCCTCAAGTGTGCATGAGCAACTAATAGATACAGTCATTTCTCATTCATACACATACGTGTAATTCCCATGACCAAGTCATGCTAACAAGCATTCAAGGACTTCAACCAAGTTCTTACCCAATTCTTTCTTTTATAAGTATACCCGGTGCTAATTAACACCCAAGGACCAACCAACCGGGTCCTTACCATATACCACAGGATATAACCATATTCTTCCAATTACATCAAACCGACACTGCTGCCCCTAGTGAGTTGTCATAACTCTAACGCGGTGAAATGTGTAAGTCATGGAATTACTCCATATAATCTCCTTTAGGACTACTCACGTAAATAGTGATACAATTAGGTTCATTACTAAGCTTTGCCCAACTGTATTTACTAGCACTTTCCAGCCTCATACAAGTCACAACATTCCTCGAATATAATTGAACTCGTGATCAATTGTAAATTTCAACAAACGCACGTTTCTAGACTACCGATCTTAATGGGCATAATACCATTCTCTGTCCATCACAACAGTTTATAAGGACATATTTTAATAAGGGACCAATTCCAAATCAAATCCCCTCGAACTTTGTATCACGGCTCATAATTTGATATTTATAACATCTTCATCACAATTCAAGCTCATCTGATTCCACAACAACTATTTACGATAGATAAATTTATATAGTATAATTGACAAATTCCCAACAAACATAAGTACAACAATTCTGAAACTGAATAAGGATGATCGTAATATCGTCGAATAAGTGCGCTTCGATTCTAGAAATTATCAGATCCATATCCAAATGATCATATATATATATATATATTGCACATCTCCTAGACATTACATGATGCATACTAGGTTTTACGTTTTCCAGGGTCCTTATATTCCAATATCAAGTCATGGCAAGATAATAAAAATTGTCAAACGTCATGGATGCTTACTGCTTGACTTCTAATTCACATAATGGTCAAGCACTGCAATCACACTACCTCACTTGCCAGGGCATTATTCCCTCTCAATCCACCAACTCTTGAACATAATGTTATTACCTTAAAATTCAAGCTTAGTAACAAAAAATTTTCAATGATTCCAAAAATCATTATTTGTTCGACCATTGCTATTTAGCAATTTGACCTGATGAGAGTACGAACCATTGTCTAAAGAGCAAATAGGAGATGAATCTTTACTCCATGCCTCGCATGGGTTATAATCACATTATTCCCTTCTAAGAACAAGAGGACCTGAGTATAGTACTACTTGTCTAATCTAGGTCCTACTTAGACTTGCACCGAACTCAGAAGCCGTGCACAAAATCTTGACACTTTGGAGGTAATTGCTACATTTCATGGTAATTTGCAACAGCTCTTTACATAAGGGAGGTCATCGTGCAATAATATGTCATGACTTCATCTCATGTGGGCGTTAATTAATTACCTCCTTCTCCAACGCAAACATCTGAGGCACCACATGTTGCCTCATTGTGAGTAGTATATCATTGATGTACATGCTCCTTCCCTATTCTGGTACTATTTACCACATGCATGTCATATTTATTCCATACTAAAATGTGGAGGTTTATATCATCCAACGAGTTATACAACCTTTGATAACTTCATCATATTATAATTATTAGCTAAGCCCGCTAAACTTAGGAAAAACATGCTCCAATAATTACACCCAATTTTGGAGCCCTTCCTAAGGCATGTCTGAAGATATGTATCAAGTTTCACATCTCTTGGGTAATTATCTAGAGAGGAGTTCAACATGTAAGTTTGCACTATCCGCACCTTAAACATGCGTGACCTCTTTCCAGGTCAAGACATTAAAAACAAATACTATTGTGAATTCCTATCCCAAATACCACAATATCTTAATTACCGACCAAACATAGTCATCATTGTCCACGTACTATTTGAATAAACAAAACCTTGATAGCATACGTCTGTAACACACCATTTCAAAATATGATTTAGGGAAAACCCAAGTCGGTACATAACTAGTCCAATAAATGAAGAGGTAAGCCCCCGTACATTTTGAGTAGGTTTCTTCCACCACCCATGTGGTACATTCATCTCATGTGTGGGCACAATCCTTAGGGGCATATATCCCTCGAATTAGAGTTCTTACCCTATAAATCACTATATCGACGCACTTATATATCAGTCGTGATTTAGAAAAGCAAATTTTTAAAGCGACGACCAAGTTGTATCTTATTGTAATGATAGCATGCACAAGTAACATCCAATCAACCGGTACATTTTATATATGTTTGAACTTGACATGAACCAAGGTACAAGGTTTGAGATGATTTCCCTTCGACACAAGTTATGTAGACTACCAAAAGTAAGGCATAATTCACAGTATGATAAACTAAATCAAATCAATTCCAAGCGCCCTACCATTTCTGCCAATGATCGTTCAAGACATGTTTATTTTAAGATAAAGTGGAGATGTCAAATCACCAAACAAGTCATACTAATCGTGTTATCTTCACCACGAACGATGATCAATTAAACTTCTAAACTTATGGGAATCATGCTCCCCCAGAAACTCCGCCAATCTAGAGATCTTCCTAAGGCAGGTACGATGATATGCAACAACTCACAAATCCTTGGGTAATTATCGGGATAGGAATTCAAGACATAAGTTCCTGTGTTTTGTACCTTAGGTTTGCATAGCTTCTCTCTAGGTCGAAACCTCAAGGATCAATATAATTTTAAATTCCTAGTCTCACGTTACCACGTCTTTATTATTAATTAAATATAGTCATCACCATACCGATCTCCCATATACGAAATTTTATTTTATCCTTTTGTATGTACAAAATTACATCAAGTCCCAGATGCTTATGTTATTAAAAGTTCACGTATAGACAAATACAGATGCATACCCCAAAGGGTTAGCTTACTATTCTCCTCGTTTACTTATCCAAAAAGTCTCAGGGAAGCATATAAAAACAATGCTCATCCTTGAAATGTTCTATTTTTCTTATTCCGATTGTGAAATTTTATCTCGATCAAAACATGGTGTTAGCAGTCCGCCTTGCTCAAGATGAACCAATAGTTCAAGGATTAAGACCTTCTAGTTTTGAAAAATTGTGAAGATTTTCAATTCCCTGAGAACCCAAATCGGTAGGTCACTAGCCCAATAAACGAATAAATAAGCCCCCCGAAATTCCTGGGCTGAGTCGCTTCGACCACCAACATGTTACAATCACCCTACATGTGCACACAATTATGAGGGCATACCATCCTCTACTCAGAGTTTTATCCTGAACTTAATCCATTTCTTAAGCCCTTAGGGTTACTATTTACGACACCCTTTTCAAGGTCAACATGTGACCAAATCAAAAATAGACCTATTCTGGATTCAAATTCTTATTCGACCTCTGGTATTCGTTATGGTGATTGCTTTAATACAACAAATATGGGAAGTGTCAAGTTATCGGCAAGAAAATTAGGCTTACGAGTCTCCTACTACTTCAATAATAGTTTACGACCATCAATTTTCTTCTAGATGTCCTATTAGCCAAGCTGTGCATTATAGTGTAAGACTTGAAAATCTACTCTTACATTAAACTCTTCCCATAACCAGTTTGTGTGTCCTCATGTCTCAACCAAATCCATACCTGAGGTTGACTTTTGACTAGGATACGCCACAAAACATCTTGGAAAGTTAGAATATGGTGGTGTCCTTGTTAGGTTGGTACTAGTTCTAAGGATTAGTGGACATACATAACGTGAATCCCACATGGGCACAACACAGCTTCCGCTGCATCAGTTTGTCCTCAAACTGATAGAGCTAGCATGGGTGGCCTAGCGGTTTAATGGACTTCTTTATCTCAGGATCATTGCAAACTGATACTATTTGTAAGACCCCCCTCCTGGAACACAAGACACGGTCGAGAGGAGTCCTATGCCCAGGACAGCCATCTTGCGGAAGTGCCAGCACATGGGCTAGCCCCTTCCACAAGACGCCTATCCTACCGGCTATTCCCAAATATCATCATGCCAACCCATCAATAATATTAAAAGAACAAAAGCCATAATTCACAAGTAAGTAAAATTGTCCAAAATAATAGGTAGCTACAAAAGCTCCTGAAAAATATCAGAGTATAATTTTCCCTTAGGCTACATCTCAAACACTCGCTCACATCTGTCACTGACGGTAGCGAATGTATCATCGTTGCAGGACCTATTACCCTGGCCTGGCTGTCCTCCTGTATCGTACGCTACTGCTCTCCTGAGTGTGCTCCTAAAAATAGTGGTGTAACAACCATTAGTCATAATGAATAAGTGGCTTCACATCCTCTCCCCCTGTGACTCTTAGGCACCGGGCAGAAGGGAAGTAATAGAACATTGCAATATAATCAGTATATATACAAGCAGGGGATATATGACAGTGTAATAAGAGAGCAGCATGTGTATAGGTAAGCAACAAGAAATACTAGCATGTATAAAAGAACAACATCTAGCAGTATATTCAGCAACAGAGTATAGCAGAGCAGAGTATATACGGAACTGAATTAAACATAACTTATAAGGATGCCTATACAAGCTTATAAGTTAAGGGTCTTTGCAATAATAAGTAACTCATAATATAAAGGTGCCCATACAAATTTATATGATGAGGATCTTTATGCAGTGCAATGCAATGAATGTATGTTTGATGACTCACCCATGATTTACACACGCACTCTGATTTGCTATGTTGACATAGACTTGAACTTACCGCATTTCAAGGGTAGCTAACCACTCAGGCATCTCATGTCCTGACCAGACGGAGACAGTGGAACATGCTTCTCCACTACTATGTCAGTATGCACACTATCAGACCTATGCCTTACGTACGCCTCAATGCTAAGAACACAACAGCGGAGCCCCTTCGTACTCTTGCTTGCCAAACTAGCTGAGTCTTATGATGCGGAAGGGGTCTTGGGAAGTAAGAACCAATGGACCATATCCAACTGGTTCTAGATCTATCTGCCAGCTCCCGTCGGTGTGACGACCGGCGAGCCCGAAGATCTGCCACAAGTAATCCTCCAATAAGGATCATTATGCATTCGTGTGAAACTATGTACACCCAAGTAATTTCCCATGCTCAACCTGTGCTATCAAGCATCCATGGACTCCCAACCAAGTCCATAACACATATTAGTATTACAAGTTTCAATGATGCTACTTAGCATACAAGGACTTACAAACTGGGTCCTTAACATAACACCTTAGGATATTAACCATATCCTATATTCCTCACCAAACCATCACCGCTACCCATACCAAGTTGTTAAAACTCTTGTGCAGTGGTACGTGTATGAAAGCAAAATACAATCTTTGATCCTATAGGACTACTTGTGCATGTAATGTCAGGTTCGAGTTCACTATGCAAATCTGCCCATACACGTTAAACATACCACCCCTCATGCTTGACTCACAACCTGCTTTGAACACAATTGAATTCCTAAGCATCATTTGATCATGCTTAGTCAATACCAAACATCTCATGCCCGTTCTCTTTAAGGATCATCAATCATAATTTCTACTAAGAGGTTATAACAAATCTAACACTCTCTATTAGATTACCAAGTGATATATGTATGGTTTAATGCACGTTTCCAAAATTCTTGTCTAAATGATCAACTTAACATTTCATTTCAGCATACTAATTTATAATGACATATTTAATTCATGACTCATTTCAAAACCAAATCATCTGAAACTTCTACCACAGATCATAAATAAGGCTTGAATCATCCCAACCGAATTTCGGCCTCATTGTATTACGCAATACTTATTTACGGTGCTCTACATTTATATGATACGACAAGCAATTACATGGTAAATATGTATTCAAAAATTCTGAAACTAAACAGGGTGATCACAATATTATCAGACACATTCCAACCAAATTTCATAAGCATCTGATAAATATTTTGCGAGAAATCAGCAAAACATCAAAATCCGTACATATTCAACAATGTTTACCAAAACATGATTTTGGGGAGCTACCGACCACCAAAATTTATGTGCCACACCATTACAAAAAGGTATCGCCAAGGGCTACAACTTTTGTGTTGATCCCAAGGTCCAGATCTAAGCCTAACCTATGAAAAATTGGGTTTGAACCCAGCAAAGTAAATCTGGACAGCAAGCTGTCCTGTACATACTCCAGATAATATTCTGTACAACAATTTTCGATTCCTCTTTGCCGGAGCTATAGAGCTCCCCTGAAAACCCACAACCACTCGTTGAAAAGGTCTTTTCAAGAGCTACAACTTTCATGTTAAGCCCAAGGTCCAGATCCAGCAGGATCATGCCAAAAAAGTGCCTTGAACCCAGCTGCGGACATAAAAATAGATTTTTGTCCAGATATTATAAAACCTGCACGGATCTTAAGACAGATGAATAGCATTTGTTCATCTTCTTCCTCTAGCACTCAAAAATTATTATTTCTCCTTCTCTCCTCAAATACTCCCTCAATAGACCATTGTTCTTCACGAAATCAGTTCCTATAGCTTCGTATTGAAGAGAGGACTTGATTGAAGAGATTATTTCGGCGAATGACTCCCAAGAACAAAAGTTCTAGCGTGGTCTCTTCCTAGAAAACTCCATTAAACAAACCAAGGTCAAGCTCTCTTGAGCCGACATCTCTCCTAAATCAGATCTAAAGATCTAGCACTAAGGGAGAGGGGGCGGAAGTCACCTAATTTCCGGCCATGGAGCGGGTTTGTCTTCTTGGCGGCATGGTGGTGGTCAGGCAAGCTCCAAGCCTTCTTTCTAGTCTTGTTCCTTCAAGAAGGTTGCTGGTTAGTTTCTTGAGGTGCGAGGAAGAGGAAGGAGAAGAATGATCAGCCTTTGGATGATGGGTGAAGTTCAATGTTAAGGGAAGAGAGAGAAAATGGAGGCTGATTTAACTAGAATTAATGGAGAAAACAAATCCCATGTTTTGGATTGGACAATCCATCCATATGTCAGTATCCTATTGGCCTAGGCCACATCCCAGCCTTGAAATAAGAAAGGATAAGATATCACATCGCCGTGAACATATTTCTGAAGGCTGCCGCATTAAAGGAACAAACTGCATGTTGGAAACAAAAATCGGCGGGAGCTCCCGTCGATCGACGGGATAGTCCCATCTTTTGATAGGAAGCCATGTCGATTTTGACGTAGTGACTAGGGGAAACATCTTCCCAGCCGATTGCAAGGATCGACGGGAGCTTCCGTCGATCGACGGGACGGTCCTGTCGATCGACGGGAAGCCCCGTCGATTTTGACTTAGAGACTGGGGAAAAACACCTTTCCCAGATGATGTCAAAGATCGACGGGATGGTCCCGTCAATAGACGGGAGGTCCAGTCGATCGACGGGATGTCCCATCGATTTTGACTTGGCAGATTTCTTTTCCCAAATTTTCTAAACTAACATAACCTACTTCTATCAAAGCCTATTTCTAAACTACCAGGACATACTTATACTTACAATATTGCAATTAGAGTAGAGTAAATCAATCATCACTAATTACCAAGATAAAGAAGATAAGAAAGGAGAAGGTACTTGGAGAAAACAGTCCAAAGGGAAAAGAAATCAAACCACCACTTGCTGACCGTGACTCAAACCTGACCGCCTCAGGGTCCTAGGACTTCTACCGAGCCCGATTCAACTCCCTATGACACAAAACACACATGAGGGGCCTGGCGCGAATTGGGAAGTTACATCTTCCGCTGCTTAGTTTGTCTGCAAACTAAAGCTCGAGGGGGGTGGCCTAGTGTGGTGGACTTCTTTCTCTTACGATCATTTTGCAAGTGATACCAGTTTGTAAGACCCCCCCCCCCCCCCCACCCCCTCGCTAGGAGGGTTACTCGGGTCTTATGCCCAGAACTGCCTCCTTACGGATGTCACCAACTCATGAGTTAGTCGCCATTACAGGACGCTGATCCTGCCAACTAGTATGATCATTCAACCTGTAGGCCATTTTGAGACTAGAAGAATATACAAAACTGAACAAGTCCACAATCACAGAATCTCATAAATGAAGCAATAGTCCAAGCAAGAGCAAAAAAATAGAGTGAGGGCTTATGCCTGATACATATCCAAAATGAAAAGTAACGATACAATCACACTCTCTCACTACATCTCCAAGCGGAAGATAAACAAAGTCTAATCCTCAAGCACCTTGCTCTTGGTAGAAGTAATGTGTGGCATCTGCTCCTCAGGTCCTGTCACCTCATCCGGCTTCGCATGCTTGTGCTCCAGCTCCTCGGGCTCCTACGGTCACAACCGACCATTAGTCATAAAGACTAAGCCATTTTGTCCTCGCCTCCCCACACGACCCCTAGTTATCATGCGGGAGGATGAAGCAGAGGATAACAAGGGGTATAACAGAAGCAGGTGGTATGGAACTAAGCTAGCAGATATATAAAGTAAAACATGTATATCTCCAAGGTAGCAGTATGTGTGAGCAGTAAGTGAGGCAGTAAATAAGATAGCGCGGTGCAAGTAAAGTACACAATTACAACTATACTATTATCACAAAAGTACCTTAACTTATATGAATGCCCAGACAAACTTATAAGTTATGATTTCCAGAATTATAACTAATCATATAAAAGAGCCCATACTAATTTATATGATAAGGATCTACAATTGATTTCCTAATGTTAATGTAGGTTATGATATGCATGCTATGATATGATTCATACAAGTATAACTCACCCACATGACTCAATGATCACAGACCTTTCATTCCCAATATTTGGAGTTAGCTACAATCTCTGGTACCACCATTGTGGCCACGACAGCAGTGGAGCAGGTGCTTTCACTTCCTAGTCTGGTATACACATTACTAGGCCTAGACCCTTCGTATGCCTCTATACATGTCCTAGGTGCACTCTAGAGTCTTGCATACTCTTTGCTGGAATCCTGCAGTCTTTACGGTAGGGTGTGCATTTTCGAGGATTATCCTCTAGACCGCAGCATAAACAACCTACTGGCCCTTCAACTCTCACACTTGCCTAAGTCAACATACTACCGTCGGTGTGACGACTGGTCCAGTATCGAAGACCCGCCGCTAAATGTTTTTATGCACATCCAATATATCACTACCTGAGCCTCCAACTCGCATGACTAAACCCGCCGTACACTATTCCATCCCATAACTCGGGATTAGGTTTACCATATTTATTGTTCATCTAATTAGGCTTCTCTTGTCTATTTATTATTATACTTAGGATTTTAAGGAGAATCCTGCACTTCCCAAGGTCTCCCCAGTGAAGGGCTCGCAGTGATACTAGGTAATATGATGGGCTGAAGCCCAAATCCCCCTTTCTAGGACAATTACTTTTATTGGTGATTACCCCTTTCTACGGACCCACTCTCATTATTACTCTTACTACTTAGATGTTTTATGAAACTTATTCTAAGTCTACCTTTAGGCAAACGTTCTTTTGAATGATGGTTAACTCATAAGATCTCCGATACTCTGTGTATGGTGTAAATCTTATATATTTTTCAAAATGTTCTAAAACCCACACTAATGATTTACCATGAACATTATAACATGTCGACTGAGTATCATGATTTTTCTAAGGTAAGAAATGCCCCTTTCATACCTTTAGTTATGGTGTAACATAATTCTGAATTATTTCTTAAACTATATTAAGGATGTTCTCTGAAAAATTCAAAACTTCTAGGGGCTGATATAAATTATATATTACTGCTATGTTCCAAATTTCATTAAATTTCTAAGTGATCTTGCCGGCCTAATCACTAAGTCAATCTTCTACTATTTGCAGACCAAATGGAATTGAACTAGTTTTGGTCCCTACGATTCAACCTTCTCCAAATCATATATAACTGAGCTGAATTTCCTACCACAGTTTCTTAATAACCAAATTAAGAAATGACAAGAGTTTTATTACATTTCAATTAATTTGACCTAAATTAAAAATTCATTAATCATTGGGCATATATCAATTTCTAAAGGAAGTACCATGTTAGTAACTTTAAACATGCTAATAAAATATCTAGTGGTACTAAATGACAAAATAACAAGACCCCAAATTTACAAAATTTTCAAGAGAAATTACAAACATAATTTCCTCATAAAATTATAGGGGTAAATATGCAAATTTATATAGCAAGTACTAATTTAATTCTTCCAAATTTTTTGATAAAAATATCATAGTATTGTAATGACATAAAAACATCCTAGCTAGAATTACAGAATTTTCCAGAGAATTTAAAACACCAATATTTTATAAATTTATATCTGTGACAAATTGAATATTTCGAATTTTCTTATGTGTAAAACTTTCAACAATTCTACTAAAATTTCCAGAGATTTAGAACTGGATTTCAAATGTACTTACAGAGTTTCAAAATTTTCCAACTCTTTTTCTTATTAAAATTTCAAAAATTCAAAAATGTGACAAGTCATAATTTTAATAATAATCAAGGAAAAATCTCTGAAAATATCTACAAAACTTTTCATAGGTTCCAAATGATATTCCAAGTTATTTCTCAGAGTTTCACAATTTTCCAAAAGATTTTAACCACAAACATTTCATTAATGCTTAAAGGAGACATATTTTAAAGTAATCAATTAATTAGGATTTTTATTCCCAAATATCCTAATTTTCACTTAGGAGATGTTTTATGTCATAACAAAGATGTGGCCAAAATACCAGAGGCTAAGATCAATCCAAATGTGCCAAATACACAAAATCCCCTTTTTGGCTCTGCCCACCATAATGCATACCATGCAAAGACATGCAAGTGGAATAACCCAACACAAAGTGGTTCAATTGCACTCAAATTTTAACCTGGGTCAAATAATGACCTAATAAGCATGACACCCAAATTTGAGGTTATTTTGAGTTGTCAAACTCCTTAAATCTCATTATTTTGATAAATCAAATAATGAACAAAACCATGGATAAATGTTCTCCTAAAAATTTGATTTTTGGGCATAAGATGGTACTAGGGCACATGCATGCATGGGCCATATTTCATATCTATTGGTATTACCATCTAAGAGATATTCACAATCTAATTTCTGCCAGACACTAGGACCAGTCCCACCAAAATTAGTGCTAAGGGTGCTACTTTGCTCCAAATGATCTGATTCAAGTTCCTACTTACACTGAGATATACAACCTTTTTCTCTGGTTACATTTCATGAAAAGGCCTCTAAGGGCTTCAATTTTCTGGATCACAAGATCCATCTTATTATGACAGAAATCACATTTTAATTAAAAGAATTAAATGGACGGTCGTGATTATCTCTTCCTCCTACAGCCAAAGGCCTTGATCAGCATGACCTGGAGGAGTTCAAATCTCCCATTCCCGGCTATCTTGTGGCCACCACTGCCAGCCACCACCATCACCACCTCAATTGAGGTGGCTGTCAACGATCTGCGGTGACATGGCCACCTGATGTGGCTTTTTCGGCGATCGAGAGCTAGTAGAAAAGCTTGGGATTTCTCCCTCTTTCTTACATGTTATCAAGCTCAATTGAGCCCGATTTATCTCCTAGATTGATCTAGATGCTAACATAGAGGGAGATGAGGAGAAATAGACCTTTGTGGGGGCTTGACGACATGTGTTATAGCAGTGCGGCATGGTGGCGGCGGGCGAGCTAGCTAGAATTCACGATCGCCCACCAATTTCTATGATCTCAAGGACTAGCTCGACTCTCTAGAGCTCTGTAAAGCTAAAGGTGAATTCAATTTGTCATGAGGGAGGGGGGGGGGGGGGCTGTAACCATGCCAACCATTAAGGCATGGTTCGGCCAAGCATTGTTTGCTCCTCCCTACTTCCATTTATCACCCTTCCAACACTAACTCGGCTGGGAATCAACTGAGGAGTTCAGTTAGGGGCTTGGGAAGAGGAGAGGGGGGGGGGGGGGGGGGGGGGGGGGGGGGGGGGGGGGGGGGGGGGGGGGGGGGGGGGGGGGGGGGGGGGGGGGCGGGGACAAGTGTCCTCCAATCCACAAAATCCTTGTCCCATATGCAATTTGGGGGAAATGTCTAAATTTCCCCCTTGCATGTCATCTCTCCCCAAAGCCATCGGGCATGGGGGGTAGTTGGGCATGTGGGCTGCTGGTTGGACTTTGGTTGAAGCTTTAACCCATTGGGAATTCACTTGGGCTTTTAATTTCTTCATGTAGGCCTAATGTTGACCATGGTTGACGTTGGGGTTGACTTGGTCAAATTGGTGAGGTGGTTGTCCCCATGTGATGGTGGTCATTTGTTCTATGACATTACCCTATGCTCATTGGGCCATGATGATGCTCCAATTAGGCTAATTTAGCAAATAGATGTGATTTTGACCAAATTAGGGAAAGTTTGACTTTGGTCAATTTGGGTCAATTGATGACCTCATGATGGTGATTTTGGGTCAATTGGGTCCCTTATGATGTTCTAAGACTAGGGGTGGGGGAAATTCATGTTTTTTTTGGGGGGGGGGGGGAGGGTCAATTGAACCTATTGGGGAGGGATTGGCTTATGTTGGCTTAACTATGACTTTGGTTAATTTGGCTAAATTAGTTGACCAACTGATGGTGCTTTTTGTCAATTTGGTCTCCTTTAGGGGTCAACTGATGTTGAGCCTTGCTATGCTCCTGCATCATGCTGCGAATTAGCTATCTAAAATTCTTGTAGAAGGAAAATAGATCACTGTCAGAGAAATCTGAGTCAGATGAGCAGCCAGCTTGATCTTCTATTTTTGAATAGCTAGCATGATGATTAGCGTAATCATCATGTCTTCTCCTTGACAGCTCAGCCTTGAGAGTAAGGTTCTTGTGAATTGGAGCTGGTCTCCCTTCCTCTTCTTCCTCCTTCCTTGTGTTGAGATGGAGCTCAAGGGATAGGAGCTTCTCAAACAGATTTTGGGGCTCAAGCTTTGCTAGATTGCCCATTTCCCTAATCGCACAAATCTTTATATCCCACTTTTATTCAGATATCTGAGGAACTTGTCATTTAGGTCATAATTTGAGAACTCCCTTCCATATGTTCTCAGACCATTGAAAATCTTAAAGAATTTTTCATAACATTCAGAGATGGAATCTTACTTATCTTGCTTGAATTCTTCATACTCTTGATACAACAAAGACATCATATCATCTCTAACTTCCTTTGATCCTTCCAAGTGCACAATGAGAGTGTTCCATATCTCTTGATCAGCCTTGCAGTGAACTAAATTTTGGAATGTTGAATCATCAACAACACTAGCAAGAATATCCGTAGCCTTCTTGTCCATTGTGATCAAGAGAATTTCATCTCTTGTCATCTCATCATATGACTTTGGCTCTTGACCTGAAGCACTGCTTGTTGAGGCCTTCATATGAATAAAAGGACCTTCCTCAATAGCAACAAAAATCCTAGGGCCTATGGATTCCATATATAGCCTATCCCTCTCCATAACATCACCATTCCTTCTAGACGCCATGTGTTAGGGTTAGGGTTGGAGTTGTGACTAGAGTTCATGGTATGACTCTAAATCAACCTGAACATAGGAAGATTGCTATAAGCACCCCAAAAGTGCACAAGTCAACCTATGCCAATCAACTTCAAATTGGACTCACCAACTCAAATTGGACTTACCAATAGGTCCCTAACCCTGAAAGAGGCCCAAGTGACCCAAAAGCCCAATAATAGGGTCACCAAGTTTGGCCAATTTGACCAAATCAACTTTAGTTCAAAATAGGTTAACATAGTCCAATTCAACACAAGTTGGTAAGAGTTAGGTAGTGGCCTAAAGTCACATTAAAATTGAGAGAACTCACATGTGGTCCACCAGAGGAGGAAGATGATGGAGAGCCCTCTGATCTGCATCAAGATTAGTGCATGAATTAGTTCTGTCAAGTAAAAATTGAGGGATGGTCCCGTCGATTGACGGATGGTCCCTTCGATCGATGAGAAATTCCATCGATAGAATTAGGTTTGTTGGGAAAAGATCGACGAATTGTTCCATCGATCGGTGAGACACCCCGCCGATGGATGTTAACTACTGATTAAACTGAATCGACGGATGGTCTCGTCGATCGACGGGACCTCCCGTCGATCAGCTATAACCCCCTTTCGATTTTCTCTTAAGAAAGAAATTAAAAGCCCCAATCAATTCAATTGGGATAAGGCCTCAACCAAAGCCCATCCTACAGCCCAGATGCCTAATTACCAGCTAGGCCCTCTGAAAATAGGAGAGAGATGACAGGCAAAGGGGCAGAATGGATTTTTCCCCAAACCTCCATTAAAGCCAAAATGAATTTAAGGAATAGGGGCCATTTGGCACTCCATTCCACTTCCCAAAGTCATGCCTGACCTCCTCAATGAATACCCAGACGGATTTGGGCTGAATTGGTGCCACTTGGTAGCTGGGAGGAACATCCAAAGTGGAGGTCGAGCTCCCCTTATTCAAATATCCTTATACAGCCCTCCCCAGCTCAATTTGACCCTTCCATCATTTTTAGAAGCCAGGGAGGAGTCGGGATGGAGCTTTGAAGTGAAGGAACTAATGCATAATTGGTAGATCGGCAAGGTGCTCCAATGGAGGTGGTCGGCCTTGGCGATTCCGAGCTCTCCTAAACCTCAAGACCTATGAAGGTCCGGTTTCTCCTCCCCTCCCCTTGTGCTAGATTCCTAGATCGTTTAGGTTTTTATTTGAGCTCAATAGAGCTTGGATCTAGTTTAGGAAAATCAGAGCTTGGCTAATTTTTTCCCTCCCCAATCCCCTCTCATGTGCATTATTTCGGCCGCAAACCGCCTCCCCTCGACGACCACTACCTCAACGAAGGTGGTGGTGATGAAGGCCAGCCATGGAGGCAAGGGGATGGTCGGTGGTGGCTCACACAAAAGCTATAGGAAGCTTCGTTACCAGCCGTTGATTGGTGGAGGAAGACGGGTTCCCTGATGTCCGATCAAGCGCGATCTGGATAGCTGCAGACCAGATCTTAATTCCTGGTTTTATTTAAATGTTAGAAATAATCTAAATTTGGATGAACCTAGAATTAAATATAGAAAAATATTGTCCATGATTCAGGAAAAATGCCCGACATGAAAAATGAAGATCTGTGAGTCTATTATTTTTAGAAATTGGCTTCACTAGATTTGGAGCACTGTAGATCTATGGGCATCCATTTTGGTAAGACATATACATATGAGTCCCTAGGACTTTAGAAATTTCTTTTGAGAAATATATAACTCCTAATGACCTGAAATTTGGGGCATGCATGGGACATACAATAAGGAAGCCCCTGCCAAAAATTTGAGATTTTTGGAAAATATTTCTCCTAAGTTTTAGAAAATATTTACACAATGTGTCACAATGTAGGTGTGATCTTTTGAAATTCATTCAAGGAGTTATATAACTCCAAACATGTTGAAACTTGGGCCATGCATGCATGTGTCCTGTTGGGGAAACCCCCTTTGATTTAACTTAACAAATTACCTCAAAGTGATTTTATATCTTAGGATTGAATTACCCATTGTATAGTGAGGGTAATCTGGTCATTAGATGTATTAGGATGTCACACTCAAACTAGGGTGACAAGGCCAGATCAAGAGAAGCACAATTTGGACAAAGTTAACATTTGCGTCAAATAAAATTCGACGCAACATCGAGTTAATGTCAATGCTACTCTGACTAGAAGTCCAAGTAGTTCACCCTTCCGTCGAAGTAATTCAAGTCGACGTTACGTCGAATAGATATCGAAGTAGAGGTCCTGGACCTGTCGAAGTACTTTTAGAAGTCGACGCAGCTTTTACTTCAACTCAGCGCAGAAGGAAGTATCCGTCGAAGCAATCAAAAGTCGACGCAACATTGACTTCATCTTGACGCAGATAATGAAGCTCAGAGCCATATATTCATCTAGACGGTTACGTCGATAGGGTATCGACTCAACGTCGACTAGCAGAGTTCAAATCAGAGCAAGGATGAATTCGAAGCTGCTCCTACAAGAACTTAAAGGCGCGTCAATAAGAGAGGAAGTGAAACTCGACTCTACGTCGAATACAGTCTGAACACTAAAACCTTTTCAGCTGTCATTTTGGACTCTCTCTTATGGCCTACCTCAATCAAGACCGTTCCCCAATGACTCCTTAATTGCCTCAAATGGAATGAAGATTTAACAGAGGATGGAGAAAAGCTTTCTTGGAAACAAGCTTAATGTTGGTGGACGGGTCCGGAAATAAAGAAGGAAGGAAAGGAGTAATTGTCCCGACAATAATGCCTTTTCAGGACTTACCAGAAAAGGAAACAAATTCAAATTGAACAGGGACAATAAAATGGTAGAATGGAAAGAGAAAAGCAAGGCATTCATCCCAATCGGCCATACTGTTCTATTGGGGCTTCCTCTTCTTCTTGTTCCTCTCTGAGGAACCCTGATAAAGCATATACAGAGAAGAAATAACTGCTGCTCTCCCTCTCTCTCAGAACATAAGAGAACAAGACTACTCATTATCACAATCATATTGCAGCCAGAGATCAATCAGAAAGAAGATAAAGGATCTGACATTCATAAGCTCCTGCAATACATCACTATCATAAGCAAGAGATAATCAAGAGCAGATCCAGTGAAAGATTCAAAAAGTTGTTCTTCATACATCCTTCATAAGAATTCTGAAAATAGAATTCTTCCTCTTCTCCCCTTCTTTCTTTCTCCTTCTCATTCCCAGCTGTACATAGTTTTGAGAATCCCTCTTCCAAAGGATTCAGTGGTTCAAGATCTCCTTATCAAAATATCTTGTGGTTCAAGATCTCCTTGTCAAAAGATCTGGTGGTTCATGATCTCCTTGTCAAAAGATTAGTGGTTTTAAGAGTCTCCTTACCAAAAGACTCAGGCACAGTTGGTGCATCCCTACCAGGTGGTAGAAGAGGGGAGTACGCACATTTTGGGGAGCCTCTATAAAAATTATGTGTGTCTTCTGGATTGTCAACTTTATGTGTTGTCCCTCATAACTAGATTACTTTACTGTTTTCCTGCTTTATATTTCAGCACTATTATATTCTGGATAAGTATTTGTTGGAGCATAACACGTAGGTTTTTATTGTGTTTTCACAGCTAGGTTAGAAACATTTTAAATCTCTATTCACCCCCTATAGAGGATTATCAGAGGAACACTGTGCACTTTTAATTGGCATCAAAGTCAGGTTGATCATTAAAAGGTTAACACCTTAATCAAAAATTCTTCCTACTCTTTTCTCCTTAATACAAACATATTCTTTAAACAAAATGAGTACTAAGGATTATGCTTCCACAAGACCCCCAATGTATAACTTGAATAAGTTCACACTCTGGAAGGCCAGAATCAGGCCTTACATGAATTCAATTGATGAAGACATCTATAATGTTCTTCTCACAGGTCCTCGAGCCCTAGTCAGAAGAAAGGCAGGAGAACCCTTAACAACAGAGGATGTCCCAAGAAATGAGTGGACAGAGACTGAGAAGAGGGTCAAGGCATGTGATGCCAAGGCCATGAACATTCTGGTATCAACAAGGTCAGATGACATTTTCTAGAAGGTGGCTGAATGTCAATCGACAAAAGAGATCTGGGATTCACTCACCACAATGGTGGAAGGAAGTGTTGATGAAAGAAAGAAAAGAAAGTCCCTTCATATCCCAGTATGAGAACTTTCAGAAGAAAGCTGAAGAATTTATTGCTAATATGTATGACAGATTCAGTATTATTGTTAATGAGCTCAAAGGCTTGGACAAGGAGATTTCCTTGACTGAAATTACTGATAAAATTCTCATGTGCTTCCCCAGCTCATGGGAATCAAGAATCTGAGCAATCAGAGAGTCCAGGTGACACTGAGAGATCTCAACTAAAGCTTTGCTAGGAATGCTTAAGTCTTATAAGATGTTACTAAAGAATAGAGCTGAATCAGAGGAAAGGGAAACTACTCCATCTCCTATACAAATGAGCCTGGCTCTGAAAGCTACTGAAGGAGAGCCCTCTACTCCTGAAGATGAGATGTTCAATCTCCTAGAAAGGAGATTCAAGAAATGGATCAAGATTGAAGAGTCAAGTGGATCACCTTTTTGTCGAAGTCCAAGTGTTTCACCTTTTTGTCGAAGTAATTCAAGTCGATGTGCGTCAAATAATTATCGACGTAGAGGCCATGGACCTATCGAAGTACTTTGAGAAGTCGACACAGCTTCTACTTCAACTCAGCACAGAAGAAAGTATCTGTCGAAGCCATCTAAAGTCGACGCAACGTCGACTTCATCTCGATGCAGAAAATGAAGCTCAGAGCTAGGCCATCAACTCGATGGTTACGTTGATAAGGTATCGACGCAACATTGACTAGTAGAGTTCAATCAGAGTAATGATGAATTTGAAGCTGCTCCTACAAGAACTCGAAGGTGCGTCGATAAGTGAGGAAGTGAACTCGACTCTACGTCGAATACAGTCTGAAAAGGGAAACCTTTTCTGCTGTCATTTTGTAACACCTCCCCTGTAATGACTATATAATATAGGTCCGGCCGGGACCCCACAGTATATAACTGCCACAGTTTTAGTATTAAAAGATGATATAACTACCCAACTCAAAACTCAGATAACACAGCGGAAGCAAAACTAAGAAACACAGAGATTGTCCACAACTACATAGGAGTAAAATCAGCCTTAAGGCCTTACAAAACCAGTGTTCAAGTCATCAAACATTCAACACACATAAGAAATCCCCAAAGGGGAAAAACTAGCTTCCCTAAGATACCTTGGCATGCAAGCCAGAAATACCAAAAGACAAGTTCAGAAAGACAAGGAAGCTAAGTAAACACTTTATGAAGCTTTAGACCTTTTTGGCCTGTGAGCTGGTTCCGATCTGCGATCATTGGCCTGCATCCAAATCACAAAGAGCGGTAAACGAGGGTCAGTTATGGATGACCACAAACGGTGTAACAACACACCTCCTCCCGGCCGTCCTAGCAGACCCCGGGGAACTACATCACCCTGCAAGTCAGCACTTCATATGCACATGTATATAAAGCACATCAACATAAACAATAGGCATGAGTGTCACAAACATCATCCACATTTCTATGTTGAGCAAGTAATAAAAGGGGACTACAAATGCAATATGAATGAGACCTGGGTTTCACCCAAGGCACTCTAAAACGTATGAATCTAACACATCATCATACATCCACAACAGAACCACGGTGTTGAAACCAAGACTTGCGAACAAGACTTAGTCTCTGTGGAGTTCGGGGCCCTCAGCTAGCCGAGGGGCGACCAATCCTTACTCTTCCCAAGGGAGAGCTCTAGGTTGAAGGTGTTGGAACTAGGAACTGGACCAAGGGATTAGTGGGGAGGTCCTGCCACATACCCGGAAGCCCCTTAGGAACTTCCCCTCCCAAGCCACTACTAAGCTTGGGCACCACTTGAGGCTCTCCTCACCCACTAGAGAGAGAAAGTGGGGGGAGAGAGAGAGAGAGAGCTAGACTAGAATGAGATCCCTTCAAATGGTGCCCCCTTGGTCCTATTTATAGATTTTCTGATCTGGTCTGCAAATAACAGGATTCCGCCTTTAGATTTTACTATCTGCACCCCAAATGGGTCTGCTAACAGCCAAGCTCCGCTGTTTGGAGAGGCTAAGGGCATACCACCAAGGGTAAAATGGTAAGTTGACCCTAGAGACTTATGGATAAGGGGTTGCGATGACCTTACTTTCAGAGCTCTCGCATGCCTTCTCACGGGTCCTGTCCGCGATATCTCTTCTGGGGGATCGCCTTGCGAGAACCTTGCTGAAGGAGTTCTCGCGGGTCCTCTCGCGAATACTGCCCGCGCCGTCTCGTTTAGAGGGTCGCCTCGCGAGGACCTCGCTGCCTATTTTGGTGGTCTGCCGAGGTCTCATCGGCTGGGGGCCGATCTCGGTGAGGTCTGGATCTCGCCACTATCCCGTCTCGCTCGATTTCCTTACCTGGCGAATATCGGGGTTGTACACAATCCCCGCTCTTCGCGAGGACTAATGTCGTCGCGAAGAATCGTCCAAACCCCTGATATTCGACCGCTCCCGGATGACCTGTCAGGAATCTTTGGTGGGACCCACCCCGTAGGCTTTAAATATCATCCCGAACCCCTATTGGCGCGCGCCGTTTCTTTTCTTCCCTTTCTTATTTTAGCTTCCTGGAGATGCCGATCTCCGAAGAAGCAGAGGCTCGCCTGAGGGCGATGAGAGCTGGCGGGCTACCTTCCACGACCAAGGTCCCCGCCTGGATGAACCGGCCGCCCCCCCCGTTCAATCGCCGAAAGTCAAGAAGGCGAAGGCAGCTCGTCGCTCCGGCGACGACTCTGTGATGCTGGACTCCTCCCCGGATGATCGCCGCCCCGAGGAGGTATGAGCTACTCGAATTCACGTCAATAAATCGCTCCTCACTAATTTTTACTCACACGATGCTTTGCCGAGCCAGAACATTGCAGAACCCACTGAGAGGTCTCGCAAGAGTCCACAGGCGGATCTGAACCTTGCTGGGAAAGATGTCACCGGTATGATCTTAATCTCGCATATCGTAATACTTCTGTCAACCGTATATGACCTCCGTTACTCTTTTCTTACAGTCTCGCCCCTGAAGTCCCCGACCCGCCCGTCGTCGCGGCCGCCGTCTCCGCCTCCTCCAGGTAAAATCATAGATAAGCCCGGGTTTCAGCTCCTGACGAGCGAGGATACCGGTGGCTCCGCACCGCAAAAGATTCCCGCGACCAACAACACAGCTTATCCCGCCGGCCTGGGCAAATCTCTCTACCCCCACTATGGCAATGTGTTCCAGGGCCGTCCTTCGGCTTCTCGCCCCCCTCTCGGTAAGTGTTATGGCCTCGTCGAAACCCTGCGTGATCTCGCGCTCATCATCTAACCTTGTACAATCTTGCAGACAATGCCGAAAATCTGCATACCGATTTCGAACTGGGCGATGACGAGATGTCTCCCCTTCCTGACCAGGTGGAGGAATTCTGATGGACAAAACTATGCTTGCAAATGATAACGGCAAGTGTACCGTATCGAATGTAGTATAGGTTATTAAAACAAGGTCGTATTAGACTCAGGGCGGTTGAATACTCTTACTTCGGAAAATCTCTATTATTTTATCGAATAGAATTTGTGGTTGGTTGGTTGCGAAAAAGGAGGAATAGCTTATTTAAATTAGTGAATTAAAAGTTAGTACTCAACCTTGAATCACCTTGGAAAAATAAATAAATAAAGAAATAAAACTTCTAATCCTCTTTAAAAGAAATGCTTGACCGTGGAGGTTCCTGATTTATGAACGTACCTCTCTCGAGGATACGCCTAACTGAGTTTAGGTTGATCAATCGAACTCTCGTTCTAGAATTAAAACCCCTAAAGCTCGCTTTATCGAAGTGAAACCCTCTATTGGATATAACTCCAATCCCGGAGATTTATGCCGTCCTCTCTCGAGGAGTGCATTCAAATCTCTTTATCCTTAAAGTGATCGATTCGAACTCAAAACCTCTCGATTATTTGACTACGAAAACAAGGATGAGATTATATATCGATAATATAATCTCAATCGATATAAATTCAAGGATAAATCTTAAGCGATCTAAATAAGAGAAAAAGAAGTTCTAAACTGAATTATGAATTATATTTTCCTTGGATCATCTCGGCCGAGTACTAATGAAATTTAGCTACTCATGGAGATGGAGGAATTGATGAAATACAAGAGGTGCATAATGAAGATTGAGAGTAGAATAAGAGTAAAAGTGCTATTTTATTAATCGAAAGGGAAATTACACTAGGAAACAAGAAGTTACAAACCTGAAATGAAAGTGCAAGCTAAGAAAGAAGATTACAAGCTTAAGAATAATAAAAGCAGTACAAGAAAATAACTTAGAACTCCCAAAAATTCGTCCCCAAACATCTGGAAAAGCTCCCTTTAAATAGCTGAATTTTTGGTGTTACACACACCCTTGGTCACGCCCGTGACCAAGGGGCGTGTAAGGAGCGTGATCAAAGCGGCAGCGGAGAGGGCGCCTTCTGGAGTAATTGCGGGCGTTTCGGCCGTGTCACGCCCTAGGTCACGCCCGTGACCTGGGGCGTGTAATCTTGAAATCTGGTTGCTGGCGGGAAACTCTGGCGGGAAGAAGCGCGGGCCGAGTCATGCCCGTGACATGATGTCACGCCCTCGGTCCACGCCCGTGACCGAGGGCGTGTAATTTTAATTGACGTGGCAGCGTGCTCCGGATGCTTGTGGCGGGTCGTGGCTGTGACATTGGGTCACGCCCTTGGTCACGCCCGTGACCTGGGGCGTGTACTTGGCGAAATCTTCACGGAGCGTCCCCGGAGTGGCAGAAGCAGGTCTGAAGTATTTCGTAGGTTACACGCCCATGGTCACGCTCGTGACATGGGGCGTGTAATTTTAACTTTTTGCTCGAAACAGCCCAGAAAACCTGAAAACACAAAATAAACTTAAGTTAGCTTATGAAATAACAATGGAAGGATTTATATGATAAAATTCCTAAAAATAACATAATTTTATATGAAAAACATAATAAACCTAAATTAAAAGATGAGTAAATAAATTACTCATCAAATACCCCCATACTTGCTCATTGCTCGTCCCGAGCAATCCATTTTTCACAAGGGTAAGAAAAATTAATGCAAGATAGAATTATGAAGACTAGAGAGTAAAATGCGAAGTATTATGCTGGAATGTGTAGATATTTTAGTAAAAAGTTGTTCTTGGCATAAATGCTAATTTATGAAATACTTCAAAAATGCATTATAATTATTTATCATTACTTTAAAAATGAGTCGACGGTCAATCAAAAAGTTATGTGAAGGGAGAAAATAGCGTGATTGCTGAGATTTAAATTACTAGATGTAGACATTCGGGGTGGCCTCCAAAGAAATCCATCAATGTCGACGGCCATAGGCTTGCCCGTTTGCACTTTCTCCACTACACATTGAACTAAATCGACTCTATGGATCTTTAGGACTTAAATAGGGTACATTTTAAGGCTTGGGTTTAAGGGTGAGGTAACAATGATAAACATGAAGGAGCATTCCACTTAAACAAAATTTTTGAGCTAAAAGAAAATGATTGCCACCACAAAATAATGAAGCTTTACCCCCATACTCGCATTTTTTCAAAGGGGAAACACTCTCATACTCTTTTATTTAAATCATGAATCTTCATAATTGGGATCATTCCAAGTTTGCATGTACATACCTAGGCCGCATATCATTATGAGATTATTGCTTTTTGAGATTTAAATATTTTTTTTTGAATTGATACCCATAATATTTTCATAGAATCGTACCCAAATATTTTTTTTTTCAATTTAGCTCAAAATTTCAAAGTGTTCATTTGGGTTTGGGGCTTTTTAGCTTTGGTGCCGAAATGATGAGGGTGGATCAAATAAAGGTGTAAGGCTCAAATTTGTGTGAACAATGGTGGTAAATCTAGGTTGGGTGCAAAGGCTCAAACTATCCAAAGAAAGACCTAAATCATTTCCGTAAAGTTAATTTGTCTAAAGCGCACATGTTTCGAAAATAGCTTGGGGCAAGTTCTAGACATCGAGAAAGGATACCCTTTTGTTCAATTCGAGTAATAGCTTTCTAACAATCTTCTACACACTCACCTAAACTACTTTTGGATAAGACCGGATTCGAATTTAAAAGTAAAATAAATTATTACTACGCAAATTAATAAAACATAATTTTAGATCTATGCCAAGAATTTAATTTTACACCAAAACTACTCAAAGACAAGCATATGACTAGGAGCACTACATGAGTCAACAATTTTACTCTAAAGTTTCAAAAACTATTCTAACACAAAATTATTTTTAGTCCATATGAAAAACAGTCTACTTAGAACTTACAATTTAGCAAGTGGGAGTTTTGATGAATAAAAAGAGCATTTTCTAATAGATGTTTTTTTGTTCTTGGACTTCCCAAGATCTTCCCGGTGAAGGGTTTGCAAGGTACTAGAGGCTATGATGGGAATTCAAGCCCAAAGCGTCCTTTCCAAGAAATTTAATTGCATTTTATTATTATTATTATTATTTTTTTATTTTTTTATTTTTCAAGTAAAACTACAAAGAAAGCTATGCTACGCCCCCATACTTAAAATTAAACATTGTCCCCAATGTTTAAAACTAAGTATGAAAGATAAAACAAAAAAAAATGTCAATAAAGAAAAATCAAGAGAAATTACTAAAGTGTAAAGAGGGCTTCCCTGAATGGTAGTCGGGGTTGCCGGTCGAACACCTGCAGAGTTAAATTAGAAAAAACAAACAAGAAAAGAAAGACAAAAATAAAGAGGTTAACATTGGGTTGCCTCCCAAGAGCGCTTTGTTTACCGTCGCGTAGCTTGACTAAGTGGTAATTTTAAAGATTTTGGAAGTGAATGGTTTCGATGTTTCCGGGAGCTGGGTCGCCCGGGTGATATAATTTTAAGCGTTGTCCGTTGACTTTGAAAGAGCCTTTTTCCGGGTGCTCTATTAGCACCGTTCCGTATGGCCAAACTTCTTTAACTATGAAGGGACCGGACCATCGTGATTTTAATTTACCCGGAAAAAGCCTAAGTCTTGAATTAAATAATAGGACTAAGTCTCCCGGTGAAAAAGTTTTTGGCTTTTTGATTTTTTTATCATGATAAAATTTTGTGCGCTCCTTATAAATCTTATTATTTTCGTAAGCGTTTGCGCGCCACTCGTCTAATTCATTTAATTGTAGTTTTCTGTGCTCGGAGGCTAAGTTTAAATCCAAATTTAAAAATTTTAGCGCCCAAAAGGCGCGATGTTCTAATCCCACCGGTAGATGACAAGCTTTTCCATAGACTAATCGGTACGGTGTACATCCGATGGCGGTTTTGTACGCTGTCCGATATGCCCTTAGAGCGTCGTCTAATTTTAGCGACCAATCCTTCCTATTAACGGACACAGTTTTTTCTAAAATTCTTTTAAGTTCACGGTTCACCACCTCCACTTGGCCATTTGCTTGTGGGTGGTAGGCGGTAGATAGCTTGTGGGTAACTCCATACTTTGCTAAAATTTTAGCAAGTTGGTTGTTACAAAAATGTGTGCCCCGATCACTAATTAGTGCTCGGGGTGTGCCAAATCGTGAAAATAATTTTTTTAAAAAATTTACGACGACTCTCGCGTCGTTAGTGGGAAAAGCTTGCGCTTCCGCCCACCTTGACACGTAATTGACCGCAATAAGGATATATTTATTATTAAAAGAGGAGGGTAACGGGCCTACGAAATCTATTCCCCAAAGATCAAAAATTTCACATTCTAGAAAAATATTTTGGGGCATTTCGTCCCGGTTAGAAATGTTACCTGACCGTTGGCACCGATCACAATTAATCACGAAATTGTGAGCATCTTTAAATAAGGTGGGCCAATAGAAGCCCGACTCTAGCGCCTTTCTTGCGGTCCGGTTCGCTTGATAATGGCCACCGGTTGGCCCTTCGTGGCAGTGTCGCAGAATTTGGGCGCCTTCCTCGCCCGAAATACACCTTCTTACGACTTGGTCCGCGCAGACACGAAATAAAAAGGGGTCCTCCCAAAAATAATTTTTCAAATCTGAAAAGAATTTCTTCTTTTGTTGACTTGAAAAATCTTTTGGTAGGACCCGGGCCACTAAATAGTTGGCCAAATCCGCGTACCAAGGGGTGGAAGAAGTCGTTACCTTTTCGATGGCAAGGAGGCGCTCTTCAGGGAATTTGTCGTTAATTTCGGCTTCCACTAGTGTTCCTGTAGCCGGATTCTCCAACCGTGAGAGGTGGTCGGCCGCAACATTCTCCGCTCCCCTTTTGTCTTGGATTTCCAAATCGAATTCTTGTAGTAGGAGGATCCACCTTAGCAGTCGAGGCTTTGCATCTCCTTTTTGTAGTAAATACCGGAGAGCGGAGTGATCTGTAAAAACAATAACTTTTGAAAGTGTTAAATATGATCGAAATTTATCAAACGCAAAAATTATAGCTAAAAATTCTTTCTCCGTTGTTGTATAATTTGCTTGTGCGGATGTTAGTGTTTTGCTTGCGTAATAGATTGGGTAAAAATGTTTATTCACCCGTTGGCCTAAAACTGCACCTACAGCAAAATCGCTCGCATCACACATGATTTCAAACGGAAGAGACCAATTTGGCGTGATTAAAATAGGGGAATTTATTAGTTCATTTTTTATTTTGTTAAACGCTTTCAAACACTCATCATCAAAATTAAATGCGGATTCTTTTTCAAGGAGATGAGTTAGTGGTTTCGTAATTTTTGAGAAATCTTTTATAAACCGCCTATAAAAAACCCGCATGTCCTAGAAAACTTCTAATAGATTTTATATTGGTAGGAGGGGGAAGTTTTTCTATGACCTCGATCTTGGCCCTATCGACCTCGATCCCCTTATTAGAAACTTTATGTCCGAGGACTAACCCCTCTCGGACCATAAAGTGGCACTTCTCCCAGTTGAGTGCCAAATTCGTGTCTTCGCAGCATTGAAGAACACGATCAAGATTATTTAGACAATTAGTGAAAGAATCGCCAAAAACAGAAAAAATCATCCATGAATACTTCCATGACGTCTTCGATACGTTCATTAAAAATTGCAAACATACATCATTGGAATGTAGTTGGCGCGTTGCAAAGTCCAAACGACATTCTTCGATATGCGAAGGTGCCGAACAGACAAGTGAAGGTGGTTTTCTCTTGATCTTTGGGGGCAATTGGGATTTGAAAATATCCCGAAAGACCATCGAGAAAACAATAGTGCGAATGACCGGATAAGCGTTCTAAAATTTGGTCAATAAATGGTAACGGAAAGTGATCCTTGCGTGTAGCATCATTTAATTTTCTGTAATCGATGCATACACGCCAACCCGTAACAGTACGGGTCGGAATCAACTCATTATTTTCGTTGGTGATTACCGTTATTCCTCCCTTTTTTAGGCATGACTTGCACTGGGCTAACCCAAGTGCTATCAGAAATCGGATAAATAATTCCTGCGTCTAATAATTTTATAATTTCGGCCTTAACGACGTCCTTCATATTTGGGTTGAGGCGTCGTTGGGGCTGAATAGCGCCGCGAGAATTATTTTCTACATTTATTTTATGAGTGCAAAACGAGGGCTAATTCCCTTTATATCTGAAATTTGCCATGCAATTGCATGGCGGTGATTATTTAAAATTTTAATTAATTCGGAAGTTTCCGAATCGTTAAGTGCGGAAGATATTATTACGGGCAGTTTTGAATTTTTTTTTAAAAATATGTATTTTAAATGTTCCGGCAATTGTTTTAGTTCTAAACTCGGTGGCTCGTCGTAAGATGTTTTTATTTTAGAAATATTTAAGTTTACTTCTTCAAATTTGGTTGGCCGAGTTTTTTCTTCTAAACAAAATAAATTTGCAATTTCCGGATTTTCAAATAAAGGCGAAATTATTTCAGAAAACGACGTTATTTCCTCTTCAAAATTTGTTTCTAGGGTAAAACAAGAGTCGTCGTTTGGAAACGCATTTCTCATCGATTGATTTATATTAAAAGTAACTTCTTCCTCCCCAACTCGTAGGAGAAGGTTTCCGTTACTTACGTCAATTATAGCCCGAGCGGTGGCTAGGAAGGGCCGGCCGAGTATGAGTGGTACTTCGGCGTCCTCTTCGATATCGAGGATGACAAAGTCTACCGGGAAGATAAACTTGTCAACCTTCACTAGCACATCCTCAACGATCCCGATTGGATACTTTACGGACCGATCCGCAAGTTGGATGTTTATATTGGTTGGGCATGGGGTGCCCAAACCAAGCTTCTTAAATAAGGAGAATGACATAAGATTTATGCTCGCCCCTAGATCGGCCAAGGCGTTTTTAATTAGTAAATTTCCGAACAAACACGGGATGGAAAACCGTCCCGGATCATTTAATTTTTCCGGTAATTTATTAAGAACTATCGCCGAACATTCTGCATTAAGAGAAATACGTGAAATATCTTCAAGTTTCTTTTTATTTGATAGTAAATCCTTGAGATATTTCGCGTATTTGGGCATTTGAGAGAGTGCCTCGCAAAATGGTACATTAATTTGTATTTGTTTTAAAATATTTATAAAATTTTTATACTGCTCCTCGTAGCGCTCATTTTGTAATTTAGAAGGATACGGAATAGAAGGCGTTTGAATAATGCGCGGAGCTAAATCAGAAGAGTTTAAATGCGGAGTTGGAGTTGAAACGTTTACCTTAGGCTCGGCCAAATTTGAACTCTTTACCTCCTTTCCGCTGCGGAGGGTTATAGCGTTGGCGCTCTCCCGTGGATTGGGCTCAGTATTGCCCGATAGAGCTCCCTGCTGGCGTTCGGAGAACATCTTGGCGAGTTGTCCAATCTGATTTTCTAGGCTTTTAATAGATCCGGAAAGGTTCCGGATATTGGCATCAGTAGAAGCGACGTATTTGGTGAAGACCTCTTCAAGTGAAGGGGCCTTTGGTGGTTGTGGTGGAGCGAATCCAGGAGGATTCACTTGTGGGGGGCGTTGAGCATTATTGGGGTTGCTCCATGAAAAATTCGGGTGGTTCCTTAAACCCGGATTATAACTATTAGGAAGATTATTATTATTTGGGTTATAAAGAGGACGATAAGAGTTCCCCATATAATCAACTTGTTCTTGATTATAATAATAATAATTATTATTATAATAACTATTGTTATTATGATTATTAGCCCCGTTAATGGCGGAGGAAGCAGACATCTCCGCCATTTGCTTAGTAAGCCATTCTACTTGATATGCTAAATTCGGGGTGGCCTCGACTTCAAAGAGTCCGGTCGGTTTGTTAGGACGCGACCGTGGCACATTCCACTGATAAGCATTCATGGCCATCTCCTCGAAAAGCTCTTGAGCGGCATCTGGGGTTTTGTTATTTAGAGTTCCCCCAGCTGCTGCGTCAATCATCTGCCTCGTTTGGAGATTCAAACAATTGTAGAATGTTTGAACTTGTTGCCATAAAGGAAGGGCGTGGTGAGGACATCTCCGCAATAATTCCTTGAAGCGCTCCCATGTGTCATAGAGAGACTCCGAGTCTATTTGCATAAACGAGAGAATGTCCGTACGTAATTTAGCGGACTTCGCCGGAGGAAAATATTTAGTTAAAAATTTCTCCGTCATTTCGGCCCATGTAGTGATGGAACCTCTAGGAAGAGATCCCAACCATTGCTTGGCCTTAGTCCGCAAAGAAAATGGAAATAAACGCAAACGAATGGCGTCATCAGTGACGCCATTAATTTTAAACGTGTCGCAGATTTCCAAAAAATTCAATAAGTGTAAATTTGGATCTTCATCTGGTAACCCGTCAAAGATGATGGTTTGCTGTACCATTTGAATGATACTCGTTTTGATTTCAAAATTATTATTTGCCACTGTCGGGCGAATAATACTTGATTGTGTTCCCTCCCAATTTGGCCTCGCATAATAGGACATAGTCCGTAGCGGAGCCTCATTATGGTCGGGGTCACCCATTATATCTTCGTTAGTCTCTCCGACTGACTCTTCGCGAATTATTGGTAGATCACTAAATCGGAGACGTCGCCGCAAGGTGCGCTCGATTTCCGGATCAAAACCAAATTCAAAATCAATTGAAGAGTTTCCTCGGGTCATAAACCAAAAGAAAAGAAAAGAAGCCGAAAAAGAAAAAGGGAAAAATAAGATTTTAGATAAATAAATTTATTTTTATTTTATTATAATTTTTAGATTTTTTTTTTATTATTAGGTGAATTAAAATTAGTCCTGGACTTCCCAAGATGTACCCGGTGAAGGGTTTGCAAGGTACTAGAGGCTATGATGGGAATTCAAACCCAAAGCGTCCTTTCCAGGAATTTAGTTGCACCTTAAAATTAAGAAAAAAAAAAAATAATAGATATTTCGGTTTTCGAAATATCAACCGAGTTCCCCGGCAACGGCGCCAAAAACTTGATGGACAAAACTATGCTTGCAAATGATAACGGCAAGTGTACCATATCGAATGTAGTATAGGTTATTAAAACAAGGTCGTATTAGACTCGTGGCGGTTGAATACTCTTACTTCGGAAAATCTCTATTATTTTATCGAATAGAATTTGTGGTTGGTTGGTTGCGAAAAAGGAGGAATAGCTTATTTAAATTAGTGAATTAAAAGTTAGTACTCAAGCTTGAATCACCTTGGAAAAATAAATAAATAAAGAAATAAAACTTCTAATCCTCTTTAAAAGAAATGCTTGACCGTGGAGGTTCCTGATTTATGAACGTACCTCTCTCGAGGATACGCCTAACTGAGTTTAGGTTGATCAATCGAACTCTCATTCTAGAATTGAAACCCCTAAAGCTCGCTTTATCGAAGTGAACCCCTCTATTGGATATAACTCCAATCCGGGAGATTTATGCCGTCCTCTCTCGAGGAGTGCATTCAAATCTCTTTATCCTTAAAGTGATCGATTCGAACTCAAAACCTCTCGATTATTTGACTACGAAAACAAGGATGAGATTATATATCGATAATATAATCTCAATCGATATAAATTCAAGGATAAATCTTAAGCGATCTAAATAAGAGAAAAAGAAGTTCTAAACTAAATTATGAATTATATTTTCCTTGGATCATCTCGGCCGAGTACTAATGAAATTTAGCTACTCATGGAGATGGAGGAATTGATGAAATACAAGAGGTGCATAATGAAGATTGAGAGTAGAATAAGAGTAAAAGTGCTATTTTATTAATCGAAAGGGAAATTACACTAGGAAACAAGAAGTTACAAACCTGAAATGAAATTGCAAGCTAAGAAAGAAGATTACAAGCTTAAGAATAATAAAAGCAGTACAAGAAAATAACTTAGAACTCCCAAAAATTCGTCCCCAAACATCTGGAAAAGCTCCCTTTAAATAGCTGAATTTTTGGTGTTACACGCCCTTGGTCACGCACGTGACCAAAGGCGTGTAAGGGGCGTGATCGAAGCGGCAGCGGAGAGGGCGCCTTCTGGAGTAATTGTGAGCGTTTCGGCCGTGTCACGCCCTAGGTCACGCCCGTGACCTGGGGCGTGTAATCCTGAAATCTGGCTGCTGGCGGGAAACTCTGGCGGGAAGAAGCGCAGGCCGAGTCACGCCCGTGACATGATGTCACGCCCTTGGTCACGCCCGTGACCGAGGGCATGTAATTTTAATTGACGTGGCAGCGTGCTCCGGATGCTTGTGGCGGGTCGTGGCCGTGACATTGGGTCACGCCCTTGGTCACGCCCGTGACCTGGGGCGTGTACTTGGCGAAATCTTCACGGAGCGTCCCCGGAGTGGCAGAAGCAGGTCTGGAGTATTTCGTAGGTTACACGGCCCTGGTCACGCCCGTGACATGGGGCGTGTAATTTTAACTTTTTGCTCGAAACAGCCCAGAAATCCTGAAAACACAAAATAAACTTAAGTATAGTGGTGAGTATTCCCGCCTGTCACGCGGGTGACCCGGGTTCGATCCCCGGCAACGACGCCAAAAACTTGATGGACAAAACTATGCTTGCAAATGATAACGGCAAGTGTACCGTATCGAATGTAGTATAGGTTATTAAAACAAGGTCGTATTAGACTCAGGGCGGTTGAATACTCTTACTTCGGAAAATCTCTATTATTTTATCGAATAGAATTTGTGGTTGGTTGGTTGCGAAAAAGGAGGAATAGCTTATTTAAATTAGTGAATTAAAAGTTAGTACTCAACCTTGAATCACCTTGGAAAAATAAATAAATAAAGAAATAAAACTTCTAATCCTCTTTAAAAGAAATGCTTGACCGTAGAGGTTCCTGATTTATGAACGTACCTCTCTCGAGGATACGCCTAACTGAGTTTAGGTTGATCAATCGAACTCTCGTTCTAGAATTGAAACCCCTAAAGCTCGCTTTATCGAAGTGAACCCCTCTATTGGATATAACTCCAATCCGGGAGATTTATGTCGTCCTCTCTCGAGGAGTGCATTCAAATCTCTTTGTCCTTAAAGTGATCGATTCGAACTCAAAACCTCTCGATTATTTGACTACGAAAACAAGGATGAGATTATATATCGATAATATAATCTCAATCGATATAAATTCAAGGATAAATCTTAAGCGATCTAAATAAGAGAAAAAGAAGTTCTAAACTGAATTATGAATTATATTTTCCTTGGATCATCTCGGCCGAGTACTAATGAAATTTAGCTACTCATGGAGATGGAGGAATTGATGAAATACAAGAGGTGCATAATGAAGATTGAGAGTAGAATAAGAGTAAAAGTGCTATTTTATTAATCGAAAGGGAAATTACACTAGGAAACAAGAAGTTACAAACCTGAAATGAAAGTGCAAGCTAAGAAAGAAGATTACAAGCTTAAGAATAATAAAAGCAGTACAAGAAAATAACTTAGAACTCCCAAAAATTCGTCCCCAAACATCTGGAAAAGCACCCTTTAAATAGCTGAATTTTTGGTGTTACACGCCCTTGGTCACGCCCGTGACCAAGGGCGTGTAAGGGGCGTGATCGAAGCGGCAACGGAGAGGGCGCCTTCTGGAGTAATTGCGAGCGTTTCGGCCGTGTCACGCCTTAGGTCACGCCCGTGACCTGGGGCGTATAATCCTGAAATCTGGCTGCTGGCGGGAAACTCTGGCGGGAAGAAGCGCGGGCCGAGTCACGCCCGTGACCGAGGGCGTGTAATTTTAATTGATGTGGAAGCATGCTCCGGATGCTTGTGGCGGGTCGTGGCCGTGACATTGGGTCACGCCCTTGGTCACGCCCGTGAACTGGGGCGTGTACTTGGCGAAATCTTCACGGAGCGTCCCCGGAGTGGCAGAAGCAGGTCTGGAGTATTTCGTAGGTTACACGCCCATGGTCACGCCCATGACATGGGGCGTATAATTTTAACTTTTTGCTCGAAACAGCCCAGAAAACCTGAAAACACAAAATAAACTTAAGTTAGCTTATGAAATAACAATGGAAGGATTTATATGATAAAATTCCTAAGAATAACATAATTTTATATGAAAAACATAATAAACCTAAATTAAAAGATGAGTAAATAAATTACTCATCAAATTCTTAGGGGATCCGCGAGATCCGGAGATGATGAAGCAGCGAGCCGCGGAGCTCTTGAGGAATCATGGGCGAATGCTGATGGATCTCAACATGCAGGCGAGACGGGATAGGGAAGCCGCTGAGGATAGGCACGCGGTCCTGATGGAGGAGTGCGCGAGGCTTCGGCAAGCGAGACAGCGCGATCAGGATGAGAGCGCTACGACGCCGGAGGTGCACATAGCGAGAATGAGAGACTACGCTTACCTCATGGACCGGGAGGGTCGTTTGGCAGAGGACTATTATAATTCTAGGGCACCGCCGAGGTCAGGGTCGCGGGGTGGCGGCCGGTGGAAATGGCTCCCCCACGATTCTCGCTAGACGTTATATTGTGACTGTAATAATCGTCGTCGTCTTTGAACGGTCTCGCCACGTTTTGTGACTCGCATATTCGCCACTCCTGCTGGCTGCTATTTCTTTCGACAATAAGTATCATTACCTTTTATGGTTTCTCGCTCGCTATCAATGAATTTATTTATTTTGTTACATCGCGCTCGCGAGGACCCTCTGTCCTCGCTAAACGTATTCTGCAGGGATGTCGTTTGCGCTAACCCCGCGGGTCTCCCTCGCCCGCGTACGTGATGTGATGTTTTTGTTGATACTCGTGCTCGCCGACGTTTGGACTTCCTCCCGCCCTTTTGCTTTGGCTATAAATAGGTGGTCTTGACTGGGCCAACCACCGCATTTATTCTCGATCTTCTTCTTCTTTTGCTGCAGAGCTCTCGCTCTTTCTCGTTCTCGCGTTCCTTCCTTTCTCGCAGGTTTTCCAGATGGGCGGCGACGCGGAGTCGGAGGGTCGGCGAAGGGTCGCGAAGGCCTTTGCCGAGCATAGCTTTTTAACCTGCAACTTGACTGATGAGGAGTACTTCAGTGCGGTCGCTGATTACGTCACCCCCCCCCCCTCCGTTTGAGGCACGCCGCCCTAGCGAGGACGACGTGATCAATGACCCGTTGGTCGACGAGCTGGCCATTCCTACCGCCCATTTTGGGGTCGGTTTGCGCCTTCCTTTATTGCCAGAAGTTCGCCAGGTAATAATCGTTCTCGCTTACTTCCTATTTTTTTGCCACTCGAGTCTCGCTCGCCATGCGGATTAATCCTATTCTCGTTGCCTGTTAGGTGCTCAAGCATTATGGCGTGGTTCCCGGCCAGCTCACACCTAATTCCATGGCGGTGGTCACCGCTTTCGCCTGCTACCTCCGCGAGGAGCGAATCGAGTTCAGCCTCCCGGTCTTCCGGAAGCTGTTCTCATTTCGGGCCTACAAAGATGGGACAGCCTACTTCGTGGGCACGGGCCCGAAGGTGGTTGAGACCGTCAACAAGGCCCACTTCTGGGCCCAGATGTTCGTCGTCGTCAAGGGGAACTTCGACAACCTTCCCCTCTCGCCGGTTCAACACAGCGAGACCACCTACCGGCCCACCGCCCTCGGCGGCCATGACGCCCTCCTCCATCAGTTCTTCTGCAAGAAGAACTTCGAAGTCGACTACCTCCGCCGCAACCTAGAATCACTGCCTCCGGTTCTCGCTGGAGAAGGTAAAAATCTCGCCTAATATCTTTGTCTCAATTCGCTCGCATATTATACTTATCCATATTATTGTTTGTTTTTAGGCGAGCGAGATCTTCCCCTTCATCCCCCCTACGCGAGCAACCGGAAAATCGACGCTACCATGGCTCTCGCTACCATAGGGGCGGAAGCTTACCGAGGCATCGTCGCTCCGGCCGAGCCCTCTTCTCGCAAGAGATCGGGGGCTTCCGGTAGTCATGCTGCCCCTTTGAAATCTCCGCCCAAGAAGAAGAGCAAGAAGAGTGGGGCCTCGCTCACTCCGTCGAAAGGTAAGGAACCTCGCAAGGCCGCCTTCGACGAGTTTGACCTCACCGGCCTCTCGGTGGGCGAGGACGAAGAGCCCTGCCAGGAGGCGGTCAGGACCTCCGCCCTCCCCATCCCGGTGAACCACTACAACTTCGGGCTCGGCCAGAGGCGTCGGGACGAGACTGGTGAGCCCCTCGTCACCTGGAAGCCGGAGACCAACAGGGTGGACATTTCTTCTATCCTCCCCTCCTGGGTGGAGAAGGAGACCGTCAGTGGTCATGCCTTTGACCTCGCGTTCGCCCTTTATGGTCGCGAGGATGCGGGGTCTTATAAGGATGAGACCGCGAGGACCCTTGCTTACGAGAGCGCGAAGTCCCAGCTGCGCTCTGCCGAGCTCGCCCACATGACGGGGAGGCGTTGCTTACAGCTGGAGCTTCAGAATGTGGAGCTTGCGAGGGCCTACCAGGGGGTTCTTGCCGAGAACAAGCTGCTGAAGGAGAAGCTGCTCACCGCGGAGGGCAGTGTGGTGAGTCATCTAGACCCCCCTCATCCTCCTTTCCCCTGGCCGTTTCACTTCTAACTGAACTTATTTGCAGGATGTCGAGGCCGCCGGGAGAGCCAACGCTCGCATCGAGAATTTGGAGGGCGAGGTGGCCGGGCTGAAGGCCCTAAACTGCGACCTCACTCGCGCCGTTGTTCCCCCCTCGCCTCGCCGTTTAAAAGAAGACCGGCGAACGCGAGATGAAGAAATCCGCGTGGGATCTATAGAGTCAGCTCGCTACATTTTTTTGGTGGCGAAGGCGATCGGCCTCTTGGCTGATAATGCGGCCGACATGACTCTGGAAGACATCGTTCCAGAGCTCTTCCTACCTCTTCCGCCCATGAAGGATAGTGATGACGAAGAAGGATCGGCGGGTGGTTCCTGAAGCTCGCCGCTATTAATTTCTTTTGCGCTGTAATTATGATCGGCGAGATCGCCGAAGATTGTAACCAAACTATGAACTGTGGAATGCAAATTTTGCTTTGCTCATTGTGTCTTCTCTTTCCTGTCTTGTTATTTTTACGCGTTGAATGTCTCGCTCTCGCTTATCTCGATATCCGCCTTCGCAGAGGCTATTCTCGCGTTGGTTTTCTCGCATCACGCATTGTTGAATAGATAGGTATAGGATACTTTGGTTGCTCGGCCCTTTCGTCGTTTCTTAGGACTACTACCCTTCGGGTTATGCGTATTTCTTCCTAGGTTTCGCAAGGCGTTTTTCTTCTTGGCGAGAGCTCGCCTCTTACCCGGTGCCGACAAACTTTCTGCCGAGGACCGGTTGTTCTGGATCGCCTAAGATTGATTCTCGCCACTCGCATGGTGTGCAAAATTTCTCTTTGCCGAGCGGGCCTGTCCGCCGAGCGAGACGGAACCTTCCAGTATGAAGACCTGTCATCCTTGCCAGCCTCTCCAGAGATCAACTAGAACCCCCCCCCCCCCCCCCCCCCCCCCCCCCCCCCGTCTAGGTGAGAGCCCGGGAGCGGAATCGATCTGGGGCATTCCAGCACCAACATATCCAACCTTGCCAGCCTCTCCAGAGATCAACCTGAACCCCCCGTCTAGGTGAGAGCCCGGGAGCGGAATCGATCTGGGGCATTCCAGCACCAACATATCCAACCTCGCCAGCCTCTCCAGATATCAACCTGAACCCCCCGTCTAGGTGAGAGCCCGGGAGCGGAATCGATCTGGGGCATTCCAGCGCCAACATATCCAACCTCGCCAGCCTCTCCAGAGATTAACCTGAACCCCCCGTCTAGGTGAGAGCCCGGGAGCGGAATCGATCTGGGGCATTCCAGCGCCAACATATCCAACCTCGCCAGCCTCTCCAGAGATCAACCTGAACCCCCCGTCTAGGTGAGAGCCCGGGAGCGGAATCGATCTAGGGCATTCCAGCGCCAACATATCCAACCTCGCCAGCCTCTCCAGAGATCAACCTGAACCCCCCGTCTAGGTGAGAGCCCGGGAGCGGAATCGATCTGGGTCATTCCAGCGCCAACATATCCAACCTCGCCAGCCTCTCCAGAGATCAACCTGAACCCCCCGTCTAGGTGAGGGCCCGGGAGCGGAATCGATCTGGGGCATTCTAGCGCCAACATATCCAACCTCGCCAGCCTCTCCAGAGATCAACCTGAACCCCCCGTCTAGGTGAGAGCCCGGGAGCGGAATCGATCTGGGGCATTCCAGCGCCAACATATACAACCTCGCCAGCCTCTCCAGAGATCAACCTGAACCCCCCGTCTAGGTGAGAGCCCGGGAGCGGAATCGATCTGGGGCATTCCAGCCCCAACATATCCAACCTCGCCAGCCTCTCCAGAGATCAACCTGAACCCCCCGTCTAGGTGAGAGCCCGGGAGCGGAATCGATCTGGGGCATTCCAGCGCCAACATATCCAACCTCGCCAGCCTCTCTAGAGATCAACCTGAACCCCCCGTCTAGGTGAGAGCCCGGGAGTAGAATCGATCTGGGGCATTCCAGCGCCAACATATCCAACCTCGCCAGCCTCTCCAGAGATCAACCTGAACCCCCCGTCTAGGTGAGAGCCCGGGAGCGGAATCGATCTGGGGCATTCCAGCGCCAACATATCCAACCTCGCCAGCCTCTCCAGAGATCAACCTAAACCCCCGTCTAGGTGAGAGCCCGGGAGCGGAATCGATCTGGGGCATTCCAGCGCCAACATATCCAACCTCGCCAGCCTCTCCAGAGATCAACCTGAACCCCCCGTCTAGGTGAGGGCCCGGGAGCGGAATCAATCTGGGGAATTCCAGCGCCAACATATCCAACCTCGCCAGCCTCTCCAGAGAACAACCTGAACCCCCCGTCTAGGTGAGGGCCCAGGAGCGGAATCGATCTGGGGCATTCCAGCGCCAACATATCCAACCTCGCCAGCCTCTCCAGAGATCAACCTGAACCCCCCGTCTAGGTGAGGGCCCGGGAGCGGAATCGATCTGGGGCATTCCAGCGCCAACATATCCAACCTCGCCATCCTCTCCAGAGATCAACCTGAACCCCCCGTCTAGGTGAGAGCCCGGGAGCGGAATCGATCTGGGGCATTCTAGCGCCAACATATCCAACCTCGCCAGCCTCTCCAGAGATCAACCTGAACCCCCCGTCTAGGTGAGAGCCCGGGAGCGGAATCGATCTGGGGCATTCCAGCGCCAACATATATCACACCTTGTTAGTCATAATATTTCATGCGAGAAAAATAACCTAGTAAGAAAACAAACCATTGCATTACATGGAGTTACTGGTACAAACGTTTTTGGTCGCCACCACTTAGCTGGGATATCCTTTCTTTGCCTCCAACATCCTAGGGTCCGTCCTCCTCGACCCCCTTCGGCCAGTGTCGTTGTTGTATCGGAGCCATTGCCTCCCTTATTTCCAAAAACTCGGGGCAGGTGGATGTCGCGTGACCTTCCTCCTGGTGGAAATCACAGTAGGATAACTCCACCCTACCCCCTCCTCTTCCTCTTCTTCCCGCTTTCCTGGCTCTCCTCCTTCCCACGCCCATCGCCATAGCTTGCGGAGGCGGTGGAAGGGGTGTCCTTGGTCCCTGCCTCCACCTCGGGCAGCTGGATCTTTTCCTTTTATGGTTCCTCCTTTCCCCCCCCCCCCCCCCCCCCTCATGGAGTCTGCTTGTTGGCAGTTGCGCCCGCCGGGCTATTGGATGGCCGCCTACAGGGGTGGTCTCGCCCACCACCCTTCACTCGATTTCTTTTGGGGTGGGGCGAGTGGGGGCCGGATGCCTCCCCGCTCGCCCCCTTTCGGGACGGGGCTAGAAGGCCTGGGGCGAGATGGGAGGGTGCCTCCCTCCTGAGCTCGCCCCCTTGGAACAGAGGCGGGGCGAGCTGGGAGGACGGCCCCCTCCTGAGCTCGCCCCCTTGGAACATGGGCGGGGCGAGCTGGGAGGGCGGCCCCCTCCTAAGCTCGCCCCCTTGCAGGGGTGGGGCGAGCTGGTAGGGCGGCCCCCTCCTGAGCTCGCCCCCTTGGAACATGGGCGGGGCGAGCTGGGAGGGCGGCCCCCTCCTGAGCTCGCCCCCTTGCAGGGGTGGGGCGAGCTGGGAGGGCGCCTCCCTCCTGAGCTCACCCCCTTGTAGGGGTGGGGCAAGCTGGGAGGGTGCCTCCCTCCTGAGCTCGCCCCCATGGGGATGGGCGAGTGGGGGTATGACACCTCCCCACTCCCCCCCACCGGTACTTCCTTCTTGGACTGCTAGCCGAGAGTTCCCTCGTCCACCTGTTGGCGCGGGATCTCTGGACCATCTCTTCTGCCTCTAACTATCATGGAGAAAGCAACCTGAACGGTCTGTAAGGCCTCTTGCTTGAAATTTTCGAACATCTCCAACAAAACCCCAGCCACCGGGGGCTGGGAGTGACTTGGGTCTGATCTTCCACCTCCGTCCATGGAACTCATCTTGAGGATTTATTGAATCGGTCACACTCCACGCTCACCGCACCATGTGTTGAAACCGAGACTTGCGAACAAGACTTAGTCTCTATGGAGTTCGGGGCCCTCAGCTAGCCGAGGGGCGACCAATCCTTACTCCTCCCAAGGGACAGCTCTAGGTTGAAGGTGTTGGAACTAGGAACTGGACCAAGGGCTTAGTGGGGAGGTCCCGCCACATACCCGGAAGCCCCTTAGGAACTTCCCCTCCCAAGCCACTACAAAGCTTGGGCACCACTTGAGGCTCTCCTCACCCACTAGAGAGAGAAAGTGGGGGAGAGAGAGAGAGAGAGAGCCAGCCTAGAATGAGATCCCTTCAAATGGTGCCCCCTTGGTCCTATTTATAGATTTTTCTGATCTGGTCTGCAAATAATAGGATTCCGCCTTTAGATTTTACTATCTGCACCCCAAATGGGTCTGCTAACAGCCAAGCTCCGCTGTTTGGAGAGGCTAAGGGCAGACCACCAAGGGTAAAATGGTAAGTTGACCCTAATGACTTATGGATAAGGGGTTGCGATGACCTTACTGTTGGAGCTCTCGCAGGCCTTCTCGCGGGTCCTGTACGCGATATCTCTTCCGGGGGATCGCCTTGCGAGAACCTTGCTGAAGGAGTTCTCGCGGGTCCTCTCGCGAATACTGCCTGGGGCGTCTCTTTTAGAGGGTCGCCTCGCGAGGACCTCGCTGCCTATTTTGGTGGTCTTCCGAGGTCTCATCGGCTGGGTGCCGATCTCGGCGAGGTCTGGATCTCGCCACTCCCGTCTCGCTCGATTTCCTTACCTGGCGAATATCGGTGTTGTACACACGGGGTACTCGATATTTCCTCCAAAGGGCATCGTAGCCCAAGGCAAAGAACTCACGCTACGACCCACCGCGCCTGGCCCACCATGCCATCGGGCTTGTCAGAAAGCTCACATGATCTTGCCGCCAACAGTGCACACAACACAACCACGGGGTAGTCAACACTTCCCCAAAGGACATTGTAGCCCAAGGCCAAGAGCTGACGCTGTGACCCACCGCGCCTGGCCCACCATGCCATCGGGCTTGTCACATATCTCACTTGCTCTTGCCGCCAACACCGAAGGGACTTGTCTTGCCGGGACACTCTCCACACATGAATTCCGGCATTCACGGGATAGCCAGCCGACCACAAAGACCAAATCACTCCTTCGCACATCACTAGGCATCACACGCCTCATAACACAAACATTATTTTCCCCGCCTGAAAACCACATTCGTTAGCATACAAAGCTACAAGGGCATCACGACGACGAATTCGCCGTATTCAGATTTCTAGCAAAACCCCTAAAATGTGCGTCAATCAACATCACCGAATCAGACCAACGGTCGTGAATCCGGCTTCAACCACAATGCCTAATCCACTAACGGAGCATATTTCTAGTGCAAATTATATCGGGGATGGACTCAATCAACCTGATGGTTCCACTTGAACCAAGGCAACTCGGATCCCTCTCACTCGACGGATCCGTTGCCAAAATGCAGAAAAAGAGAGGAAAAAGGGATGCCATGCACGCAACCTACAGACCGGGAGGAGAAATGTCGTTACCTTTTGAAATTTCCTCCAAGCCATGGGAAACTTGCAAAAGAATGGAGGAGAAGAAGCGCCTCGACGTCCCCTACGCGCTGCCGGTCTCGGATTGGCGAACGGAGCTCTGAAGCTCCAATAATGGCAGGATCTATCTCTCTTCCTCCTCCAAACCCCTTCTCTCCCTCAAGCCCTCAAAACCCACGATGGAAAGAAATGAGGAGGGAAAACCCTCTCAACCCTAATTAGACCCCTCCCACGAACTCATCTGAGCTGTTAGATCAAGATCTAAACCAAATGGACGCCCAGATTTTGCTGTTTACGGATCTGGTTCTGACAGTTTGCGATCGCACGGTCGAACGCACGACCGTGCTTAAAAACGCACGATCAAAGTCAGAACATCATTTTGCCAGCCGAAAATCATGCACAGTCGGATCGAACGTGCGTCAAGAAAACGCACGATCATGCATTTGAAAAATCTGACATTATGGTGGTTCCCAACGAAGAAGACATAATGCGCGGAGTTAACTTTAAGATCTGCAAAACTGGGGTATTACAACTCCACCCCCTTAAAAGAATTTCGTCATCAAAATTTCAAAACTGAAATAGAAAACTGCGATGCATACCTGATGCAAAAAGTTCCGGGAAGTCCCTCCTCATCTCTTGCTCATGCTCCCAAGAGAATTCGTCTCGCCCGCAATTGTCCCATCGCACCTTTACAAAACTGACTTCCTTGCTACGCAACTGCTGGACTTCCGAGTCCTCCACGCAGATCGGACGAACCCTCGTCCTCAGATCCACCATCACCGACACTGCCGCCGCTTCAACCACGACGCTTGGCTCTACCAAATCTTTCCTCAGCACAGAGATGTGGAAAACATCATGTAATCCACTCAGCTCAGCGGACAGAGCCAAACGATAGGCTACTTCGCCTATACGCTCTGTAACCTCAAACAGACCCAAATATCGCCGCACATGCGAAACGCCCTTGAACGGCTTGATCTTCAAGTAGACCATGTCGCCCACTGCAAACTCCACATTTCTATGGCGCGCGTTAAAATACTTCGCTTGCCGATCCTGAGCAACCTTCTTGCGCTCCTGAATCGTCTGCACGATATCGCAAGCATCCGCCACCACTTGCTTTCCCAAAAGCTTAGTGTCTCCCGCCTCTGCCCAAGACATCGGCGTTCGACACCTCCTTCCATATAATGCTTCGTATGGCGCCATCTCGATACTCGCCTAAAAGCTATTATTATAACAAACTCCACCATGAAAAGGTGGTCTTCCCAACTTCTACAAAAGTCAAGAGCTCACATCCTCAACATATCCTCCAAAGTACATTTCGTTCGCTCCGTCTGACCATTGGTCTGCGGATGGAACGCGGTACTAAACTTGAGTTTGGTACCTAAACTTTTCTGCACTAACCTCCAGTACTTCGACGTGAACCGCCCATCGCGATCACTAACAATGCTCTTAGGAATCCCGTGCAACCGCACAATATTTTGAACATAAAGCTCCACGAGCTTCTCCACGCCATCACCCTTCTGATTCGGAATGAAGTGAGCCACCTTGGTCAGGCGATCCACTATCAACCAAATTACATCGTTACCCTGCTGCGATCAAGGAAAACCATGCACAAAATCCATGGAGATATCGTCGAATTTCCATTCGGGGATAGGAAGAGGCTTCAAGAACCCGCCGGGCCTTTGGCACTCAGCCTTCACTAAAGCACAAGTCTGACCGCGGCTTACATACTCAACTACGTCCCGCTTCATCCCAGGACACCAAAAGGATTTCTTCATATCCGAATACATCTTTGTACTACCTGGATGAATGGAGTACTTCGTTAAGTGAGCCTCAAACATCAACTCCTCGCGGAGCTTGCCAAAGCACGGAACACAACCATCACTTTTCAAAATCCCACCGAACATCTCCAAAGCATTGCCTTCGCTTTGCTGAGCTTCCAACACCAATCGTTGGCACTCTTCGTCTGCACTAGTCGCCTCTCGGATTCAATCCGTTATATCACACTGCATTTCAATCCAGTTCAACCGAGCCACGCTAGACTCACCTATAGCCACACAAGCAATGTCAAGAGACTCCAAGTCTCGCACCAAACGCTCATCATGCGCCTCAATCCAATTACCTTGCCCGTAGTACTTCCTACTCAAGGCATCCACCACCACGATGTCTTTGCCTGGAGTATACAGAATCTCCACATCATAGTCCCCAAGGAACTCGACCCACCTACGCTGCCGCATATTCAGATCCTTTTGGTCTAAGAGATACCTCAGGCTTTTGTGATCCGTGAAGATCTCCACCTTTGCACCATAAATGTAGTGCCGCCACAATTTTAACGCAAAGGTTACCGCCGCCAACTCCAGATCATGGATGGGGTAATTCCTCTCAAGAGTCTTTAACTGCCTTGACCCATAAGCTATCACATTGTCGTGCTGCACCAGCACGCAACCCAAACCGCAACCTGATGTGTCACTGAAAATCTGAAATCCTTCCGTCCCACTAGGAAGACTGAGGATTGGAGCAGACATCAACCTTTCCTTCAAATTCTCAAATGCGTGGGCACACTCCGGCGTCCATACGAACTTTTGGTCCTTGCGAGTAAGAGTGGTGAGGGGCAATGCCACCCGCGAGAAGTTCTCCATGAACCTTCTGTAATAACCGGCTAGTCCAAGGAAACTCTGGACTTCCACCACGGTTCTGAAAATAGGCCAATCTCTAATGGCTTCAATCTTCGCCGGATCTACCACCCCCCCATATCCACTGATCACGTGGACCAAGAATGCCACTTTCCCGATCCAGAACTCGCACTTTGAGAACTTCACATAAAGCTGGTTCTCCCTTTGAGTCTGCAATACTAGCCTCAAGTGAGACTCATGCTCCACTTCCGATTTCGAATATACCAAAATATCATCTATGAACACCACCACAAACGAATCCAAAAATAGTCGAAAAACCCTGTTCATCAAATCCATGAACACAGATGGCGCGTTCGTCAGTCCGAACGGCATCACCGAAAACTCATAGTGGCCATACCGAGTCCCAAACGCTGTCTTGGCAATGTCCTCTTCTCAAATCTTCAACTGGTAGTACCCCGACTTCAAGTCCAACTTGGAGTACACCATCGACCCCACTAACTGGTTGAACAAATCATCGATTCGTGGAATCGGATATTTATTCTTGACGGTCAACTTATTTAGCTCACGGTAGTCAATGCACAACCGCATACTTCCGTCCTTTTTCCTTACGAACAATACCGGCGTGGTCCACGGCGAAGAGCTGGGCCTAATGTACCCTTGCTCTAACAATTCTTGCAACTGAACCTTAAGCTCGGCCAGTTCCTTCAGTGCCATCCTAAACGGAGGATGTACCAATTTTATCGAAAAATCGATTTCACGCTGAGGTGGTGCTCCCAGAAGCTACTCGGGGAATACATCCTCAAACTCTTCCACCACCGGAACATCTCCAATAGCCAACCTTGTGGAGTGAGTCTCCAACAAAGCTATGAACGCCTCGCCTCCTTGGTTTACCGCACACCTCACTTGCATGGCGGAAATCAGGGAGCAAGCCACTCCGCTTTGGCCTTCAAACTTGACCTCAGCTTTACCCTTGCCTCTCAGGGTTACCACCTTCAACTGGCAGTCGATACTAGCTCGCTGCTCTGCAAGCCAGTCCATCCCTAAGATAAAGTCAAATTCTGCCAGTGGCAGAATCGCTGCTACCAACTCGAAATCACAATCGCAAATTTTCATTGGTGTGTGGACACCTTATCAAAAACCCCTTGGTAAAAAAACCTGCGCTTGGTTTATAAGCACCTTATCAAAAGCATATAGGTGAATTGGGCACCTGATGAAAACTTCCATTGGTGTGTGGACACCTTATCAAAAACCCCTTGGTGTGAGGGCACCTTATCAACAGCCTCTAGTGGATTCCTACAAGTGCGTAGAAGAGTAGATGTACCCAGTTGAGGGGAACTACTATATATCTTGTGTCATCTGGATGTGCTTTGGTTTACTTGTTGTTTTTATTTTCTTATTTGTGTTGTGTTATTTATATGCACTCTAACTGTTTGTTTTAATTACTCATACAGAAAACTCATATATATTTATATATATATCATTTACTTTAAAAGTAAAAATTAAGCAAGACTTTTTAACATATAATAAGAACTAAAACTCTCCTTTCACAGGGGATGAGACCAAGAGGCCCTTGGAGATTATGCAGTTCAAGAAAGATAAGACCATCAATCTAAAGAAGATTGATCTTGGGGAAGAATACAGATTCCTTGCAGACATTGTAGGGAAGGTGCTGATATATACAATATCAGCATATGATGCTATTCCAAAGAAACAACTTCAAATAATGGGAGCTCTAGTTCTGAAGAAAAGGATCAATTGGGGGAAATGCCTGCTAAGGATGATTGGGCATAAGTATGCCACAAAGATAATGCTTACATAAGAGTTATGAGTCAAGTACTTCTCCACCACTACCCAGCAGTGTGCAAGTTAAAGGGAGTGTCAATTCCACCAGGGAAAAGAATCAACATAGGCATATTCTCCAAGTGGACCAGGCAAATCTTGAAGCCTGTTCAAGCTCCAGCCTCACCTCCTCCCTCTCCTACTCCTCCAGATCTAGAGAGGCCAATACAAGACCCTTCAAGGGATAATATCCCTCCTCCTCTCTCTCCACCTCCACTGGACATTGTTCCAGATCCCCCTCAACAGGATATTCCATCTCAGCAAAACCAACAACAACAACAACATCAATCCCCATCAGACCCAGATCCATTTCCCCAAATTCCTCATCATCTTCCATCCATTTTTGCTCCACCCCCACCACTACCTCTTCATATTTCACCTGAATCCTATCAGGCTCTCTCCCTTATCCAAGAAAAATTCCCTCTATCACCCCTCCATCTACCTCTCATATCCCTAAGATTGATCTTGAGCAAATCATCTCAAAGGCAGTTGGCATTTCCTCCTCCACATTTGCAGACCTGGTGGCTTCCCAAACACAGAAATTTGACAGGAAGTACTCCCAAATGGAGGCTGAACTGTTAAACTCAAAAGGAGCCTTCCAGGGTCTAAAGGATTTTGTGTCTTCCTCCATGGTCACAAAAGAGTTCTTAACCACTTTGGCCAGCAAGGTTAAGAAGGGGAAGATCATTTTGGAGGAAGAAAGACCTGTCCTAGATTTGAGCGGACAAGATAAAGGTGATGCTAATGATGCCTCTGCTCCTGAGGAAGTCACTATCTTTCAAGATGCATAGAACCAGGGGGAGCCTGCAGATCAGGGGGAGTCTGCTCCAGAAAAGCATAATGAGCAAGAAAGAGTATAAGCAAATCAGGGGGAGCTCCCAGGTATTCAGAGGGAGCTTGCTCTAGATGTTCAAAAGAATTTGGATTCTGAAATGGCAACTGTGAGTAAAACAGTGTTTCAGGGTGAGCCCCAGAATGAAGATCTACTAGATCAAGTAGCTAAGATCGCTCAGGATGCTGTCCAACAGGCTGAAGTGAATGCACTCTCAAAGGGGGAGCTTCCCAAGGACATTACTAATGAAGAAGAAGAGGATGAGCCCTTGGAGATTGCTCCAAGGAAAGTTGCCCCAAAAGTGTTTTGCAGAAAAAGAAGAACTCTTGAGAAGGAGTAATGAAGCTCAGATATTCTGTAACAAACTATTCTTCCTGGAAAATAGCTATGGAGACTTATATAGTTCTTGACAATTGAATGATATGGTCTATGTTTTCAGTCTGTTATCTTCTTATGTATATATTGTCTTGAATGTATTCTTGATTATATAAAAAAAATGTGTAAAATCACTTTATTCAATTTGTAAAATTTGTTAAGATAAATAGGGGTAGATTGTTGGGAAAAACCCCTTTGATTTAACTTAACAAATTACCTAAAAGTGATTTTATCTCTTAGGATTGAATTGCCCATTATATAGTGAGGGTAATCTGGTCATTAGATGTCTTAGGATGTCGCACTCAAACTAGGGTGTCAAGGCCAGATCAAGAGAAGCACAATTTTGACAAAGGTAACATTTGCGTCGAATAGAATTTGATGCAACATCGAGTTAATGTTGACGTAACTCTGATAAGAAGTCTAAGTAGTTGGCCCTTCTGTCAAAGTAATTCAAGTCAACATTACGTCAAATAGATATCGACATACAGGCCATGGGCCTGTCGAAGTACTTTGAGAAGTTGATGAAGCTTCTACTTCAACTCAGCGCAGAAGGAAGTATCCGTCGAAGCAATCTAAAGTCGACGCAACGTCGACTTCATCTCGACGCAGATAATGAAGCTCAGAGCCATACCTTCAACTCGACGGTTACGTCGATAGGGTATCGACTCAACGTCGACTAGCAGAGTTCAAATCAGAGCAAGGATGAATTCGAAACTGCTCCTACAAGAACTCGAAGTTGCATCGATAAGAGAGGAAGTGAACTCGATGCTACATCGAATACAATCTGAAAAGTAAAACCTTTTCAGCTGTCATTTTGGACTCTCTCTCATGGCCCACCTCACTCAAGACCATTCTTCAACGACTCTGTAATTTCCTCAAATGGAATGAAGAATTAACAGAGGATAGAAAAAGCTTTCTTTGAAACAAGCTTAGTGTTGGTGGACGGGTCAGGAATTAAAGAAAGATGGAAAGTAGTAATTGTCCAGACAATAATGCCTATTCAGGACTTTCCAGAAAAGGAAACAAATTCAAATTGAACAGGGACAATAAAAAGGCAGAAGGGAAAGAGAAAAGAAAGGCATTCATCAAAATCGGTCATACTGTTCTATTGGGGCTTCCTCTTCTTCTTGTTCCTCTCTGTGAAACCCTAATAGATCATATACAGAGAAGAAATAATTGTTGCTCTCCCTCTCTCTCAAAATAGAACAGAACAAGGTTGCTCATCATCACAATCATATAGCAGCCAGAGATCAATCAGAAAGAAGATAAAGGAGCTGACATTCATAAGCTCCTGTAATACATCACTATCATAAATAGAATTTAATCAAGAGAAGATCCAGTGAAAGATTCAAGAAGTTGTTCTTCATACATCCGTCATAAGAATTTTGAAAACATAATTCTTCCTCTTCTCCCCTTCTTTCTTTCTCCTTCTCATTCCCAACTGTATAGAGTTTTGAGAATCCCTCTTCCAAAGGATTCAGTGGTTCAAGATCTCCATATCAAAAGATCTGGTGGTTTATGATCTCCTTATCAAAAGATCTGGTGGTTCATGATCTCCTTCTCAAAAGATCAGTGGTTATAAGAGTCTCCTTACCAAAAGACTCAGGCACAGTTGGTGCATCCCTACCAGGTGGTAGAAGAGGGGAGTACCCACATTTTGGGGAACCTCTATAAAAATTCTATGTGTCTTCTGGATTGTCTACTTTCTGTGCTGTCCCTCATAGCTAGATTACTTTACTATTTTCCTGCTTTATATTTCAGCACTATTTTTTTCTGGATAAGTATTTGTTGGAGCATAACACTTAGGTTTTTATTGTGTTTGCACAGCTAGGTTAGAAACATTCTAATTATCTATTCACCCCCTCTAGAGGATTCTCAGAGGCACACTGTGCACTTTCATGTCCAAGTACTAATTTGTGCCCAAAAATTAGATTTTTAGGAGAACATTTCTCCATGGTTTTGTCCATTATTTTATTTATCAATTTAATGATATTTAGGGAGTTTGACAACTCAAAATGACCCCAAATTTGGGTGACATGTTTAAAAGGTCATTATTAGACCATGGTTAATATTTGAGAGCAATTGGACCTCTGCATGTAGGGTAATTCCACTTGCATGTCTTTGCCTAAAATGTGTTATGGTGTGCCAATAGCCAAAAGGGATATTTTGGGTATTTAGCACATTTGGCTTAGTGTTAGCTTCTGAATTTTTGGCCACACCCTCTTTATGACATAATACATTACCTCACAAAAATTTAGGATTTTTGGGATAAAAAATCCTATGTATATGATCAATATGATTTATGTCACACTTATGTATTTATGAAATATTAATGGCTAATACCTTGTGGAAAATTTTGAAACTCTGGAGAATCACTTGCTATACCATTTAGAATCTCTGCAAATTTTTGTAGAAAATTTCACAGATTATTTCTTTAGAAATTTTCAAAGTTATCTTAGGACATATTATGCATGGTAAAATTCCATATATTCAGTTTGTCACACTTCTTATTTAATGAAGTATCTATGGTGAAAAATTCCTGGAAAATTATGAAACTTAGGATATGATGTTTTTAGGTTACTATAGTGCTATAGTAATTTTCTCAGAATTTTTGGAAGAAATAAACTAGTACTTGATGTGTATAGTCATATATTCATCCCTTTTATGATAAATGGAAATTGTGATTATAAATCCTCTGAAAAATTATGGAATTTTGGTAATCATGTTATTATGTCATCTATTATCTCTGGAAATTTTATTAGCAATATTTAACTTACTAACAGGGTACTTCCTTTGTAATCTAGCTGATGTCAATTGATTAATTGATTTTAAATAGAAGTCAAATTTATTTGAAATATGTCAAAACTCTGGTCAACCCTGAATTTATTCATTATGAACCTTTGGTAAAAATTGGAACTCATTTGGGCAAGATATGTTCAAGAATACATAATAGGAATCAAATCTAGTTCAATCTCATTTTGGTCTGCGGATAGTAAAAACTTAATGTGATGATTTAACCATAAGATCATTTTGAAAATAAGTGAGATTTGGATTATAACAGTAGCATATCATTTATATTAGCCCCTAGAATTTATGGAATTAATGGAGTACGTTACTATTATAGTTTAGGGAGTAACATAGATTCATGTTGTGCTATACATAAAGGGGCAAGGATTTTGTTATGGGATCACAGTAATCACACAACATGGTAAAGTGTTCATGTCAGATCATTTGAGTGTGATTAGGAATATTGATAATTACACAAGGCCTACGCCGCTTAGAGGATGAGAGATCTTAGGTGTTGAACATCATTCAAGAGAACTTTTGCTTAGGAATAGGGTGAAGGATAAGTCATAAAGCACCTAAGTCATAAAGAGAAATAAGGAGAGTGTGTTTTTCGAAAGGTAGCCACCAATAAAAGTAAATGCCTTGGAAAGGGGGATTTGGGCTTCAGCCCATCACATTTCCTAGTACCATTGCGAGCCCTTCACTAGGTAAATATCCGGAAGTCCAAGATTCACCCTAAACTACTAAGTATAACAATAGTTAGTCAAGAGTAGGCTAACTAATCGAATAAGAGATTAGCTGAACTTGATCCCTAGTTAGAGGATGGGAAATAGTATATCAGGATGGGATGGTCCTGCGTGCTGGAGGCTCGGGAGGTTGTATATCAGGATGGGATGGTTCTGCGAGCTGGAGGCTCGGGAGGTTGTATATCAGGACGGGTTGGTCCCGCGAGCTGAAGGCTCGGGTTGTGATAACTTGCATGTGCATAAAAAGAAATTAGTGGGAGGTCTTTGGTACTGGACCGGTTGTCACACCGACGGCAGTACATTGACTTAGGCGGGCATGAGGGTTTGAGGGGCCAGTAGGTTGCTTATACTGTGGTCTGGAGGACGATCCCCAAAAATGCACACCCGACCTTAAAGACTAGTGGGTTCCAACAAAGCGTACTCAAGACTCTAGAGTGCACCTAGGACATATATGGAGGCGTACGAAGGGTCTAGGCCTGGTAGTGTGTATACCCGCCTAGGAAGTGGAGTTGCCCGCTCCACTGCTGCTGTATCCACAACGGTGGTACCAGAGAGTGAAGCTAGCTCCAAAAATTAGAAACTAATTGTCTGCGATCATAGAGTCGTGTGGGTGAGTTGCACTTATATGAATCATTTCATAACATGCATATCATATCATACATATACCTTAGAACATAATTTGCAGACCCTTATCATATAAATTAGTATGTGCTCTTTTATATGATAAGTTATAATTCCGGAAATCTTAACTTATAAGTTTGTATATGCATTCATATAAGTTAAGATACTCATGTGATGGTAGTAAACTTTACTTGTTTACTGTACATGGGTGCTGATGACTGATATTTTAGTCATCATTTTAAGGCTAATATCTTATTAGATATTTAAATAAATTATCACATTTTTGTTCGTAATTTTTATTAATTCTCGTAAAAAATAATATTTTATATTCTAACTCATATTTTCTCTATTTTATAAGATTTCGGCTGCGTTCGACGAAAATTCAGGAGTTCGACGAACTGCACCTGGCGGCGTGGAGATTTGATACGCGTTGTCGGGAGTTCGACGAACTGCGTTCGACGAAAGCGCGGGAGATCGACGAACTGCGCCTGGTGAACTACGATCGACGAATGCGCTGTCGGGAGTTCGACAAACTGTGTTCGATGAAAGCGCGGGAGTTCGACGAACTGCGCTTGGCGAACTGTGATCGACGAATGCGCTGGATCGACAAATCGTGTTCGACGAATATGTGGACGATCGACAAACTGTCGCCTGGCGACCTCCGATCGACGAACAGGCGAGAGTTCGACGAATTATATTTGACGAATGTTCAACCGCGCCTCCTTCCCGCCAATGCTTCCCGACATCAATTAATCCAGAAGGTGCCCTCTCCGATGCTGCTTCAATCACGCCTGATTACACGCCCCTTGGTCACGCCCAACACCAAAAATTTATCTATTTAAGGGGTAGTTATCTTACCTTTTCCTGCATTTCTTATTTCTTCTTGTTTAGTTTAGTTAGTAGTATTCTTTTTTCAGTTTTCTATTTTCTTCTATTTCTGCGGAGCTGACCCCTGCAGGTATCTTTTCTGGAGGGCGGATGGTGCGGCTCATTTTAGCTTACACGCGTCTTCTGGTATCCTCACTTCTGAGCATTGGGTAATCTCTTTCCCTAGAATTCATTTTCAATTTTCATGGTTACATCATTTATGTCTATTGCTTAGATTTAGTCTGGGGGAGAGCCGCTATATGTTACCCACTGCACGTGCACATCTCATTTGCATACTAGAAGTATTTTAATTTCAGATATTTAGTTATGTTCAATTGCATTGCACACCACTACACCCACTCGAGCGTGCACTTAACTGTTGGCACGTCTTGAGCTGAACTCATTTCTTTTTGTGTGATTTGGAAAATCATTGTGCTGGCTTAGGATTATGAGGCAGAGTAAATTGTTGACTCCTGTAGTGCTCCTAGTCAAGTGCTCATGTCTCGTTTAGAAATTCGTGTAGATTCAATTTCTTTTTATGCTTTTAGTTTATATTTTTTTTATTAGCGTAAATATTGTTTACTACACTCAAAAATTGGTGAATCCGGTGTGAATCAAAAGGTAGCATAGGGATGTGTGTAGATGTTCGTTAGCCTCGTATTGCCCGAGTCGGGAGAAAGGATTATCTTTCTCGGTGGCTAGAACTTGCCCCAAGCGATTATTGAAGCATGGGTATACGGTTAGTCAATTGCGTGAATGTGATATAGGCCATCATTTTGGCCCGGTAGAGCCTTTGTGCCCACTCCTATCGCTTTATCCTTGTCAGCCCAGTTGTGCCTACCCTTTCTTTGATTCAGCCCCACGGTTGTCTCACCAAAGCCTAAATGCCAATCCTAGTCGCACACCCAAATCTGAGCTTTAGCTGTTTATTATTTTCATGAGTTGGGTTGTTGATTTGGTGATATGTTTGTGAAGATGTGGATGTGTTTTATTGTTTAGCTGCTGAAAATGATAAGAAAAGAAAAGAAGAAAATAAGAGAAAGAAAAAAAGTGAAAAGAAAAGAAAAAGATATGAGCTTTAATGAAAAATCTGTGTAAAAATATATGTTTGGGAGTAGGCGGTGCACACACCCATGTTGTTAAGTCTAAGTCTGGGGGTGTGGTGCATCCGCGTGTTTTTTATGGCTACTTGGATAGTGTTTTGCATTTGCTCATATGGGTTTTTGTGTTCTAAGCCTTCATGTTTATATTTGTTTACCTCACCTAAACCCAAGCCTCATCTAAAACCTTAAGTCCTATTAATTCACGCATTTGAGTCAAACCAGTGCCGTGGAGAGAATGCGAACGGGCAAGCTTATGGTCACCGACATTGATGGATTTCAATGGAGTTGTCCCGAACCCCGATCTTTGGCAATGCTCACCTCAGCGTTCAGTTTACTTTCTTCCTATGTACGACCTTATGATTCACGGTGATTCACTTTTTGAGTAAACGTAATATACAAATACGCTCCTAGAAAATCATAAACTAATCTGTATAATTAGAAATTTTGTCTACTGTACTTCTACGCACATGAGCATGCGACTTCGCATGGTACTCCGCTTGATAATTTCTTCGCCAGCTTATGTTTTTCCTGTCCGCGAGAGATGGTTTGCTCGGGACGCGCAAACAGTTAAGTCTGGGGGTGTGATGAGTCCCAAATATATATACATTTATGGACTCATCTGGGCCGATTTTCTAGTCTATGCACTTCACTTTAGACATGTTTTCACTCATATTTGATACTCCATGCTGCGTGCACCTCTAGGCCCGTTTTTGGTGTTATTTCATGTTCTTCGTCATTATTAGTTTTCATGCATGGTTAAGTGCCACCTTCAGTGGCTTGATTGGTGTTGTATGCTGAAACAGGAGTTGTGCAGGTGTTCCCGGTACAACTCTGTACAGGAACACTGCGCACGATCGCTGGTTCTATAGCGCACGACCACTGGTCGTGCGCCGCTGATCATGTGTACTTAACCCTTTTTTCTGAGTTCTGTCTTGGACAGTGCGCACGACCACCTACGATAGTGCGCACGACCACCGGTCGTGCGCCACTGTTCGTGCGCACTTAACATCAATTTCATGAGTTCTGTTTCGACCAGTGCGCACGACCACCTACGATAGTGCGCACGACCATCGATCGTGCGCGATTGGTCGTGCGAACATGGTATTTTATAAATTTCTTACTTTGCAGGCTCCACCCAGGTAGGCGCACGATCACAGAACTCCAGCGCGCACGACCACTGGTCGTGCGCCAATGACCGTGCGCACTGTTTATTCCAGCGCCTATAAATTGTCCTGCTCGCTATTTAGGTCAGGGACTCCGCATTTCTGCTGTCTAGTCCGCCGTTTTCGCCCCTTCCGCCGGTTCTCCGCCCCCCTAGGCCTCCTCCATCATCCTTGAGCTCCAAGGAGAGGTTTCTTGCCCAAAGATCGCCAACGTCGAGCAAGGAGATCGTGTATCGGAGTAGATTTGATCGTGACACGAAGAAGACGAGCCATTGGGAGGAAGTGATAGCCCTCCTCTACCTCGGACGCAGTTGAAGACCGAGCTTGGATGCGGATTGACAACCCAGCGATTCCAACCGTGAATCTTCGGCAAGGCTTCGGATGTGGTCGACTCCTTTACCCTCTTTTTCCTTCTTTATGTTGATGATTGTTTAAGTTAGACTCTTCTATATTTTGATGATATACACAATGAATCTTGTTATGTAATGTCTATTTCATTTATTTGAGATTATACTATTCATATGTGTTTATGAGGTGCGCCCCCATCTAATTTCCATTTCGCTTTCGTGTTCGTGTGCCGCACTAGCAATTGCTAGTGGTGTGCTTGTCGACGAGGTGCTTGCGACCCTCATCCGTATGCCTACTCGTCCATCCGCCTACCGAAGCGTGGCATCGCGGCCCGTATTCCATTCGCCTAACGAAGCAGCGCGCTCAAGGCCTGCATAGTTCGATTTCGCTAGCCTACTCGTCCATCCGCCCAACGAAGTAGTGCGCTCAAGGCCTACGTAGTCTTCCATCCCGCCGAGCGAAGCTTTGCATAGCGGCATTGCATAGGAGTAGTTGTAATATTTTATTTTATTATTCACAAACCAAATCCCTTTCGTCCGCACTCCACCTATCGTTGGACTTCGATCTCAAGTCCTTCCTCGAACGTTAACTCCACCTTACCGTGTTCCTTGAGAGATTCAATACTCGGGGATTACTCCTCGTTTTATATTACTTGAACGATCGGTACACTGCCGTTTCGTGCCGCAGTCTTACTACCGCCTATAGCGGTGTGCTAAGATTTGCGCCATCAACAATCGCTTATAATAAAGCTAGACATAATTTAAAGATTAAGAATAATGAATTAAAAACTAAAATCAACTTGCTTAAGGAAATCATAAAGAAAAATTCTCAAAACATACATTCTCAATATAATGCAAAATCCAAAAGCAAGTTGAATATGATTTCTCAAAAGTTGAATAAGTCAAACAATGGAAATAAAAAACTTCAAAAGATTGAAAATGAAATTCCAAAATACAATCATTACTATCATTTACAAAATCAATCTTCTCCCAACGTAAAATTAAATGTTCACAAGTTTCCTATGAAAAATACTTTCAATAATCATTACAATTATAATCTTAAAGATAAAGATAATCACATTGGAAATTTTATACATAAAAATAATATTAAACCAAGGTTTGAATGGAGACACAAAGTTAAAGATGAAACACAAACTCCACTCAAAAGGGCTCATTCATTTCCATCTCCCCAAAAGCAAACACGTTATATTTGGGGACCCAAAGGAACCACCACACTTGGTCCCCTTTGGATACCTAAATCTCTCATTCATTAGGTATCATACAAATGCATGAAGTAGAAATAATTAAATATGAAATATCATCAACTCTACTTCATGATATGCTTAAACTTTTTTTTTTCCTTTTTCTTTAAACCATCATGTTATGGTCACTTTGTATAACATGTGATATGACTTTCACACATTAAGCCACAAATTCATTAATGAATCGAACTGAATGAAATAGAATAAAAGTCATATCATCTCTCAAGTGACTTATCTATCCTTTTATTTTTAACCTTCTAAATCCATTACCTTTAAATGTCTTATATCATCATTATAAATTAAATGCTAAAGTTTTTTAAGACTAATAGAATAATTGTCAAAAAAGGGATTTAAAGGAAAATTAGGGGTCTTAGGCTAAATGTATAAAATGCACAAGTAGTTGATTATTTATTTAATATCATTGTGTCATTTGATACCCTCTAATATGTTTAATCATAATCATAAGAAAAAAAATTCGAAATTGAAAAATCGCAAAAATCATATGTTTTTACGAGTGACAGGCACGGGCCTCTGGCCCTATGCAAGGCGACATTCGTTGTGGGGGCGACATTCGTCGTGGGGGCGACATTTGTCGTGGGGGCGACATTTGTCGTGGGGGAGACATTTGTCGTGGGGGCGACATTTGTCGTGGGGGCGACATTTGTCGTGGTGGGAGACATTTGTCGTGGTGGGAGACATTTGTCGTAGTGGGCGATATTTGTCGTGGGGGCGACATTTGTCGTGGGGGCGACATTTGTCGTGGGGCGACATTTGTCATGGGGGCGACATTTGTCGTGGTGGATGACATTTGTCATGGTGGGCAACATTTGTCGCGGGGGCGACATTTGTCATAGGTGGCGACATTTGTCGTGTTGGTGACATTTTAACATTAATATTAGTAAAAATATAAACTAATTAAGTGCACGATAGTGCCCCAAAAAATGATGAATTGACATGGTAGTGCAGTATAAGTTTGGAAGTAACATTGGTCCAGCTATAAGATATTGAGAATGATATTTTAACGAATAGGAAATGAAAAATAATATTGGTCTCCTAATATACATCAAATGAAACTAATGAACATCTCAATCAATCAGATTACATTATTTTCTCATGAACTAATGAACTAAAATAAAAACATCCAATCTCCAGCCTAGAAGGGATCTGGAATCATTGTCGTGTTTGGGAGACTCTTGTTTCACCGTGATCAGGTTGATGTTGTTGCGTTGGCATTTGGACAATGTTTTTCGCCGTTGGTTGAATTGATGCAACGTTGTTTTGTTGATTTCTGCGTAGCTCCCTTCTTCTGGCATTAGTTGCCTCGTGTCTCTCTTGAGTGGTGCATAAATAGGAGGTCTTCCTCTTCGGCGGGTTACTACGACTTGTCCATCTTCTACAAACTCTGGTAGCGCTGAAATGAATTTAGGTCATTGAGTAGTTATATTATTGATGGCTTATGAAAGTTTTAAGTTTTTTTAGCTTAACCTGACGTGGATGTATTATTGGTCTCTCAATTTCTACGGAGTTCCCTTCTTCGGGCGTTAGTTGCCTCGCGTCTCTCTTGAGGAGATGTGTACGTAGGAGGTCTTCCTCTTCGGCGGTTTATTCTCGTAGGCAAGTTGCTGGAGTTTGTATTCGACATGCTTTTTTTTTTGTATATTTGGTTTAAATCTATTGCAGAGTTTTAAATACTTTCATTATTAGACAAATAAAAAATTGATTACAAAAAGCTATAGTATTTTCTGCAGAACGGCGGAGCTGGCATCGGGAACATATTAAAATTAATTATAGAGTAAGGGTTCCAACACACAGTCATCATTAGATAAAACATGAAAGCATTGCAACTAAGTATATATATAAAGATCTATTTGCTCCGCTTGACCCTCTACCGGCCAATACTACGGAGCAACCCTATAAACATTCATCACAGAGTCTATTGTGCTTTGCTTAGCCACTACTTGACTAATACCTCAAAGCACCCCTAGAGTACGTGCATTTAAAAGGAAATGTAAACCTCAAAAAGTGTAAGATGATTTTGAAATGATAATGTACCTCGGTCGAAGAAGATTGAATGTATGTGTCTAGACTTTTTCAGTTCCTCAGAAGAAACTCCTATTAAGATTATTCAGAAACATATAATCAAACTTTGTAAGCTGCAAAATACATATTTAGTTCAATTTAAGAACCTAACAATTCTCTCTAGCTTGCCAGACAAATAGAAACATTATGTATAAATATCAAATTTGCATTTTAAAAAAATAAATTGCAAAATAAATAATAGATTAATTTTTTTTTTATCAGAGGGATGTTAAAGTTTATCATGATCAAAATGTTCTTCTATTTGAACGGACAAAGTTTTTTTGTGAATTTAAAAAATTTGCAATAACTAAAGTACTCTTCCAATATATCATAAATTCTTAAAAATTTGCAATAACTAAAATTTCGATTCTCGTAAATAGAGCTATAATACCTTTAGATTAGAGCTAGCAGCCCAACCATGATCTTGAGCACAATTGACTTCCCTGTTCCTGAAGGACCAATAATTCCCACAACTTCACCTTGTCTTTGAATTGCTATGCAAAGTTAAAGGGAAAAATTCATGCATAACTAAAGTAATGTAGTATCTGATATAATATAGGAACCACAACCTCGCTTAGGTAATATAGGAACTGATATAATATGAATATAACAACAAATCATGATGTACTATTTTCCATTTCTGGCCAATGTATTCATGGTATTAGAGATTTGCATCCCTTTACCTAATGGTTGCAGGTCACTTAGGTAATATAGGAACGGTTGTAATATGAATTTAACAGCAAATAATGATGCCAAACTTGAAGGTTAGATCATTTCATTAATTAAAATGATAGCATGATTTATAAGCATGTGAACTCTATTTTCGTGATTCCCATTTTCAGAAACCATTGGCCAGAACATAAAGAAATGACCTTCTTTTGCCCATGTCGAACCATGTGAATTTATAAGCATGTGAAATTAGCATAGTGAAACCATATGAATGAAAGTTTGTTTAGCATAGTGAAACCAATATCAGCATGATTAACAAACATTCATAAGCATGAAACCAATGTGAATTTATAAGCATTGTTTTGGTTTAACAATGAAAAAAAATCATTTCAGATCTAACCTTGAAGTAGAAATTAGTTCAGATCTAAAAATAAAATGGCTTTAAAAAGCCATGAACAACTCTTGGAAGGCCATAACAACTTTTAAAAATTTCTTTATCCAACATTCCTGACAACGTTTTTTAGCTCCAATCTACCTATTATTGCCCTTTTATATGGTCCAAAAAACCTTAAAGCATCCACCTTATTATGGTTCCATTTTTTCGGGGAAAGAACATTATAAGTCGAAGAATCCATCATCCGAAACAAAGTGTAATATAAAATATAAAAGGTCAAAATGATTTAACAATGCAAGGTAGAGATTTCAAATCGGCGCATTCAGGTGAATGCATTCAGTGAATGCATTGCATTCATGCATTGCTAAATGTAGTTACCATAATTAGGATAGGCGGTGAGCATTAATAAATAAAAAATTACAGCAAATAATTTGATCAACAACATGCAAGCTTATGTAGATTTTTTTATTTTCTATCACTGACTATATGTTGCTATACGTAGAATTTATCAAAAAATAAAAACTTGGAAGACATCAAATTTTTCAAGGTGAAGATATACCTTGCTGATGGGTGGAGAGGAGAAGAATAAATTCCAAAACTAAGGCAAAAAACTCATTCTGAACTGCAGTGTGCAGATTTATGCAGCAAAAGTACCAAAATCTGCGCACCAAAATAAATCAAGGGTAAGTCATTTTGAAATCTGCGTACCAAAAACTCATTTTGAAATCTGCGGACCAAAATAAATCAGGTCCCTAGATGTAGGCATTGCCACACAAATCAGATTACCTGGAAGAAGATGTTGCTCAGCCAATCCTCAGATTATTTGTGAGGAAGAAAATTAGGAGCAAGCTAATCACAACTTAACTCCCAAAATGCCAGATCTAGCGAGAGAGAAAGAGAGGGGGAGAGGTAGATAAGTATATAGAAAGAGATAAGTTAGAAGTTCTTACCGTTATGCGAGGAGGGAGCGCTGGCGTCTGGCGAGGAGGGAGCGCAGGCGTCTGGCGAGGAGGGCGAAGAGGATGCGAGGAGGCGTTTCTGCTGTAGTGTGAAGGAGGAGACGCTCTAGTGTCGAGGTTGCGAATGACCGGGGAGGACAGAGATAACTGGGAAGAGGTTGCTAGGGCTTGGAGCGAGAGGTCGTCCTGTCGTGGAGCTGCCGCGTGAGGAGGAGCCGCTTTTTTGGAGAGGTCGGGGAGGAGAATGTTGCGAGGAAGTAGGGTTTCGTGGCTTTAAAATTCCGTGGGTTGCCGCAAGTTTTTTTAAACCGTAAATCATAGGAGATGTTATGGATGAAGGGTCCTGATTTATTCAATGGCATTTTAATTTATGGCTTTTTAAAGCCATTGATACTTCTTTTTAGAATAGTATAGATACAAAACCAAAATCAAATTTACAATAATATGCGAGATTTTTTACTCAAACTTCAAACGATTATAAATTTTGATCCGCTTGTCAGAATTTGGCTTATAATAACTTTTCAGAACGAGGTCGAGAAGATCTATGCAATGGCAAACCAGCTTCGCTCATTTGAGTCCGCTTCGACCCTCAAAATTGCCAAAATTCATCTTCGTCTAGAAGTTATCTCAGTTTGTTCTTTTTTAGATATTTTTGTGTCAACGGATTGTACATCACAGGCTCCTAAGTACCATCCTAATGACCTTAGAATCAACCTTATACATATTGAAAATAACTCACAATATTAAATCACATCATTCTAGGTCTATGAAAAGTTAGGTTGAAGCTCCATATCGAATATATGCAAATCTATCATATAATCTTCACATAACATTGCACCTTGTTATCATAACATTTCATCTAGTATCATCACTTACTACAAGTAGAAATCAATGGCTATGCTAGTTATAATATGGGATATTATGTTAAAGAAAACTAGAATAATGAAACTTGAAAGTCAAGAAAATTAAATATATATATATATATATAGTTTAATGTTCAAAAAATTCAAAGAGAAAATTTACAAAACCTTTCTAAATGACCAAAAATATTTTCTCATTGTTTTTTATTATTTACCTTACAATCTTTATCTTTAAAACATTGAAAAAGGATGAGTATGAATTGTTTTAATACTTCACCTACCTAAATCTAAATGTGATAAAATTAATGCTCATGCAAAATCAAAAGATTGTATTGCTTTCAACATATAACTTGTGATCATGATTAGTACATGATTCTCTTATGTTTTGCATGTATTTCATTTATATGTCTAAAATTGAAATACTATTGTTGATTACATGCAACATTAACTCTATCAATCTTATGGCATAACATTGCATCAAACTCATTATTCTAGAATTATCAACTAATAAATATTATCATTCATGCTAGCTATTAAATAATGACATTATGAATTCATCTTAAACAACAAGTAAAAGTTAAAATTCATAATAACTATGTTGCTTTAAAATATAATTAGAAATCAATCTCTCATAAAAAGTCATAGTTTATAAATTGATTTCATAGTACAAAATGCTTAGGATGTCCATGATCATTCTCCTAAGTTATGTGTCTCACAATAGCGAGGGCGTATGATTGTATACATTAGATGACCTAACCTCTAAGTCATGTCTTGTCCTTAACCAGGGAGGGTTCCAGTGGGGCCTTGCGAGGCACTAGGGTGAAAGAGTGCTAGGGTGAGTGTTCTCTAGTTTGTGCATATGGGATTAACACCCCAACCTACGACATGTATGCAGCTCCTCATGCCTATCTGTCACTTAGTACGGGGCTAGTGTGTAGGCATACAGTTTGGGTATTATAATCTAGGACATTCCTAATTCATATATTTTGCATGCACTCTTTATGATTGTATTATTCATGCATTCTTGTTTATGATCGAACATGCTTATTTTGTGTTTTGCATATTTTATCATTTTTGAGCTCTAATGATCTTGTAAAACACATATATATGAAAACCACATAAAATATAAAAACCATTTTTGAACAAATAAAAACATGCTTGAATAGCCTTCTAACCAATTTCAATGTCTCCGAAATTTCTACCCTAAGAAGGTCTATATATATACTATCTATGCCAAAAGAAAATTTTTCAAAAAATCTCAAAAAACGAGTACTGTTTCGGCGTTAGCTATTTTGTCCAAATGGAATTTCTGATTTTTTTTTTTCAAAATATTTCTAATATTTTTATAATGACTTTTCTCTGTTTATTTTCTCATATTTGAAATTATTGTGTTTTTAATTTGGTTGTTTTATTTCAAAATACAAAAAATTCAAATAATTCAAAATGACCAAAAATATGTTTTTGTTATTTGTTTTGCTTGAACTCTTTACAAAATTATGGTTTGACTATAAAACTTCATAAGAGAATACATTTGTGTTATTTCATTTCCAATGGTCAAAATTGATTTTGGCATGCTCACAAGGATTTGCTTCAATGTCTAATTCTAATTTCCAATTTTCTAAACATTGTGTTTGTCATGCCTTGATGTTAATCTGATTATGTGCAATGAAATAGTCTATAGATAATTGTGTATGATTGCCTAACATACCTCTATGTATGAGTAATGCTTTATGTTAATCAATGAATTATAAACTCACTATTTTGGTAATCTACATGTGTTCATAATCTTAGTCTTGCATGATTATGTTGTGTAATAGTTTTAACAAATTAAGTTATATGTCAAAATTACCTACACCTTCATTCAAACAATAAATTTTCTTGCACACATAGAAGTGTTAGTTCAAAAATAGTTTTGTGTTTGCAACAACAAGTGAATTCCGAGACCTTTGGCCCACTATTACACTAATATGAAATAAAAAGCCAAAGATAACTCATCCAAGCACTACTCACCCTCCGGATAAGTATTAATGAGCATTGTGAGGTTGAGCACCTTGGAAAGAATTGTAAAGTGTCTTGTGCAAACACATTCATCTTTTATCACTTCTATTTGTACACCGGATCATTAAAAATAAAAATCAAATAAAATTGCTTATGTGATCCCCCAAGCAATACTCCACTCCCTCATAAGTCTTAATGAGCATTGTGTGGGCGAAGCACCTTGGTAATTGTATGTATGTTATGTTCTTTGAAATTTTATTCTAGATGTGATGTGTGAAAGTAATTCTATGATTACAATATTAATGTTGTTGTTACTATTTCACTACATATGTCATGTGTTTTGATTATTTCACTTATATAGTTTTATCAAAACACCTTATGCACACATCATTGATTTTCATAAAGCTTCTACTCATGCGAATTGGATCCTAATGCAAACATTACATAATTCTCTAAAAACTCAAGTAAAATCACTAGATTGCAATGCATGATTTCTACAATGTTTTCTTTACTTGAAATACGAATTGGTTACATTGTAGTTATTATCTTTCTGAATATGTTAAATCATGCTTGCCTATTAGTTATGAAAATTTTCAAAGTTAAAATGCTCAAATGTGAAGAGTCTAGACATATTGTTGGAATGGTCAAACTATAAAAAAATACTACTCTTATTTGTTTTGTTATTGTTTTTCTGCATTTCTCTATCTAATCATGTATCCTTTTACCATGTGTTCTCATGCTTATTTCTAAGGATTTATCTTTCATTTGTTCTTGGTCAAACAAACTTGCATCTATCTTAACAAGTAGAATCACTCTTAAAATTAATTTAAAAGGGGCAAGTGATTATTTTCATTATTGTTCTTTCACGCTTATCATACATTTTTCCGCTGTGCTACTCTCTCCCATAGCTCGATCATGACTTACTTTATGTATACACAAAACTCTTAATCCTCTCTTAGTTATGTATACACAAAACTCTTTTGCTAATAATAAAGGTGGAGAATAAATTGATAAATCGTAATGATTAATGGAGTAGGATTCACTAGATTAAGGGGGAGCATGTATCTAGTATATGGCAGTATACAATAAGGGGGAGCATTTGTGTAGGGGGAGCATTTTTAACGGATCTAAAATTCTTATCATTATCTTATAATTACTGAGTGTCATATATCTTGATAAAAACTCAAATTCTTTATATATGAATCTGATTTATCTCTATTGGATTTGTTATTATCAAAAGGGGGAGATTGTTGGAACATGGTTTTCCGCATCCCTTTGATTTGAGAATAACAAATCCTACTTGTATTTGATCTTGTTGCCATTGTGTTTTTAGCATGCAGGTTTGGACAGTTATGACACCAGGTTGCTGAAACAATGTTCTGGCACTAAACACAAGCTGAAGGATTGAAAGCTGCTTAACGCCAGGCGTTAAGCTTAACGCTGGGCGTTAGCGCTAAATGAAAAGCTGCATTCAACGAACTTGCGTCCGACGAAATTAAAGTTGTGTTCGATGAACTGAAAGCTGCGTTCGACGAACTTTCGATCGACGAAATGAAACTGCTGAGAACATAAGCTGCGATCAACGAAATAGTAACTATGTTCGACGCTCTGGCGTTCAACGGAATTGCGGTCGATGAAAGAAGAAGCCCGTTCGACGAAATGTGTTCGACGAAATTATCTTTTCGACGAATTGGGGTGCAACTGATTAAAGATGAAACTCAACGCTAGGCGTTAGATCTTAACGCCGGGCGCTATCCGTTCGACGAAAATGGCGTTCGACGAAATGGAGGTCGACGAAAGGCGAAGATGGCGTGCCGTCTGATTAAAGAAAGAATCTCAATGCCAGGCGTTAGTCTTAACGCTAGGTGCTTTCCGGTCGACTAATTTGGCAAGGAGAAAGCAGTCGTGATTGCAGGAGGAACTTTAGGAATGATTTACCCAACGCCTCGCGATTGCCTTAACGCCGACGTTGATATTGCCTAAAATAAAACATTTCCTAAAGTGCAAAATCTAATTTCCTCTTCTGAAGATCCGAGTCATCAATATGTTGCTATACATGGTCAACGCCAGGCGTTAGAACTTAACGCTGGCGTTAGCTTAAAGTCTATAAATTGGATGATTTCAATGTCTCCAAGAACTGATTGCCAAGAGCCCTATTCCAGCACTTCAGAAACTTTGTGAGGGCCGTATTTCTAGACCAACACATCTCCCACTCATATTTCAAAAGGAGGAATCAAAGAAGGCTTGGATCAACACGCTAATTCAACGCGAAGAATGCATGCTTGGACTTCAACAATCTTCAGCGATTCTTCGGCGTCTTCTTCAAATTACCTCATAGGGAGTTTTATATTTGTATTTTGTATTTGTCCTTTATTTCATCTTTGTAATTGGTTCGTGAATTCGCCTCTTGTTGGCGACTAGGTCTAGGTAGGACTTAGGGAGGAATTCGCCTCGTGTTGGTGACTGGGTCTAGGGAGTAGATCTAGGGGGTGCTCGAGGCCTTTCTGGTGATAGATTGGCTAGAGCGGCTTGATGTCGTATCTGGGGAGAGATCGGCTAAAGCCAACCGGTTCGTGGGGATACGAGTCGGTATAGAAAATGAAAAGGATTTTCATATTATTCGCTTCGATTTCTAGCGTCATTGAAATCAGAATTTGCAATCAATTTTATAAATGATAATCATGTCTTTTCTTGTTTAATAAATTTGATTTCATTTCTAATTTCATTATCTCTTTACTTTTGATTTCACTTACTTCGACAAAAATATCAAAAGTTTCCTATTAAAGTTTAAAGTTTTTAAAACCCTTTTTCACCCCCCCCCCCCTCTAAGGTCACCTCAAGATCCAACAGCTGCTTCCAGTACTTCCTGGGGAGGGTAATAATCTCGCTCACTGACTCGCGCTCTTTTAACCCTTTTTAATAACTTTCTGACCCCGTCACCTTTTCAGGAGAGCGGGATCTTCCCCTCAATCCCCCCTACGCGAGCAATAGGAAGCACGCCAGCACCCTTGCCCTCGTGACGATGGGAGCGGAGGCCTGCCGCGAGATCGATACTCCGGCTCCGTCGTCTTCCTGGAAAAGACCGGAGGCCTCCAGCAGCCAGAACCCACCCCCGCCGTCCTCGCCAAAGAAGAAGTAGAAAAAGAGCAAGGGATCGCTCCCCTCCGCGAAGGCAAAGGGGCACGCCAAGGTCTCTCTTGACGAGATCGACCTTACCAGTCCTCCTGAGGAGAGGGAGGCCGAGGAGCCAATCGAGGAGGTCGTCAGGACCTCTCCCCTACCAATTCCCATCAACCACTGGAACTAAGGCCTGGGTTAGAGGCACAGGGATGAGTTCGGCGAGCTCCTCCTAAACTGGAAGCCCGAGATCAATAAGGACGAGATCTACACACTCCTACCCTCTTGGGTGGAGAAGTCTACCATCAGAGGACACACATTCTCGTTCTCCTTCGGCCTTTATGGCCGCGAGGATGCCTCGGTCTACAAAGAGGAAACTGTGAGGACTCTAGCCTACGAGAGCGCGAGGTCTCAACTGCGCTCCCTAGAACTTGCCCATATGACTGAGTGGCGATGCTTGCAGCTGGAGCACCAAAACGAAGAGCTCGTCAAAGCCTATCAAGGCTCCCTTGGCTAGATCTCCCAGTTGAAAGAGAGGCTGCTTGCATCCGATGGGGGTCTGGTGAGTTTTCCAGCCCTCTCTATTTCCTGTCTTTCTGCTTTTCTTTGCTTATCCTCCTTTTCCCTTATAGGATGTCGAGACGGCCAGGAGGTCTGAAGCCTGCATCCTTAGCTTGGTGGACGAGGTTGTCCTCCTAAAGGCCCACAACCACGAGCTGGCCCACGCGGTCATCCCCCCTCTCCTCGCCGTATGAAGAAAGAAAGATGAGCCCGAGAAGAGGAGTGTCGAGTGGAGTCTACCAATGCGGCGTGCTATATTTTCAAATCGATGAAGGGGGCCGGCCAACTATCTGCCGATGCGGCTGAGTTGACCATCGAGGACATTGTCCCCGAGATTTTTATCCCGGTCCTGCCGGCTGTGGATAGCGATGATGAGGAGTATGCGGACCACCCCTAAAAGACTAGTTTTATTTTGTTTTTCAACTTTTTGGCTGGCGAGATCGCCGCGCTCTGTAATCAAATAGCAAAATGTAAATGCAGATTTTTGGCCTCGCCTACTGTGTTTATTCTATCTTGTTATTTTTCTGTTTATATCTCATTTTCGCATACGCTTAGTGCACTCGCGGTATTCCTTCTCGCTCACTATGCAATCGAATAGCTTTGGTGTAGGACCCATTTTTGACTACCTTCGCTATTTCTCACTTACCTTTGGGCCGTAGGTTTTGGGACCACCCTTTCATCTCGATCTCGCGAGGGGCGATCCCTCTTTATACCCCCTCGGGACTTTTGTGAGCTCTAATGACTTGTCAACCAGAGATCGCTCTACCCCCTCTCGCCCTACCCCCCTCTCGTCATGCGGGATCGCTCCTTCTCGCCGAGGGAGGAGGCCCCTGGTCAAAACCAAGGACCTGTTAATCAAACTTGCCAACCTTGTCAGCCTCTCTGCGAGATCAACCTTACCCACCTGCTAGTGAGAGCCCGGCAGTGGAATCATCCGGGGCAATCCAACATGAGAAACTTGCCAACCTTGCCAGCCTCTCCGTGAGATCAACCTGACCCACCGGCTAGTGAAGGCCCGACAGCGGAATCATCTGGGGCAATCCAGCATGAGAACCTTGCCAACCTTGCCAGCCTCTCCGCTAGATAAACCTAACCCACCGACTAGTGAGAGCTCGACAGTGGAATCATCCGGGGCAATCCAGCATGAGATCCTTGCTAACCTTGCCAGCCTCTCCGCGAGACAAACCTGACCCACCGGCTAGTGAGCGCCCGACAATGGAATCATCCGGGGCAATCCAGCATGAGAAACTTGCCAACCTTGCCAACCTTGCCAGCCTCTCCACGAGATTAACCTGACCCACCGGCTAGTGAGAGCCCGACAGCAGAATCAATCGGGGCAATCCAGCATGAGAACCTTGCCAGCCTCTCCGCGAGATCAACCTGACCCACCGGCTAGTGAGAGCCCGACAGCGGAATCATCTAGGGCAATCCAACATGAGAAACTTGCCAACCTTGCCAGCCTCTCCGCGAGATAAACCTGACCCACTGGCTTGTGAGAGCACGACAGCGGAATCATCCGGGGCAATCCAACATGAGAAACTTGCCAACCTTGCCAGCCTCTCCGCGAGATCAAGCTGACCCACCGGCTAGTGAGAGCCCGTCAGTGGAATAATCTGGGGCAATCCAGCATGAGAAACTTGCCAACCTTGCCAGCCTCTCTGTGAGATCAACCTGACCCACCGGCTAGTGAGAGCTCGACAACGGAATCATCCGGGGCAATCCAGCATGAGAAACTTGACAACCTTGCCAGCCTCTCCACGAGATCAACCTGACCCACCATCTAGTGAGACCCCGACAGTGGAATCATCCGGGGCAATCCAGCATGAGAAACTTGCCAACCTTGCCAGCCTTTCCATGAGATCAACCTGACCCACCGGCTAGTGAGAGCCCGGCAGCGGAATCATCCGGGGCAATCCAGCATGAGAAACTTGCCAACCTTGCAAGCCTCTCCACGAGATCAACCTGACCCACCGACTAGTGAGAGCCCGGCAGCGGAATCATCCTGGGCAATCCAGCATGAGAAACTTGCCAACCTTGCCAGCCTCTCCGCGAGATCAACCTGACCCACATGCTAGTGAGAGCCCGGCAGCAGAATCATCTGGGGCAATCCAGCATGAGAAACTTGCCAACCTTGCCAGCCTCTCCGCGAGATCAACCTGACCCACCGGCTAGTGAGAACCCGGCAGCGGAATCATCTGGGGGCAATCCAACATGAGAAACTTGCCATCCTTGCCAGCCTCTCCGCGAGATCAACCTGACCCACCGGCTATTGAGAGCCCAACATTGGAATCATCCGGGGCAATCCAGCATAAGAAACTTGCCAACCTTGCCAACCTCTTCGCGAGATCAACCTGACCCACCGGCTAGTGAGAGCTCGGTAGTGGAATCATTTGGGGAAATCCAGCATAAGAAACTTGCCAACCTTTACAGCCTCTCTGTGAGATCAACCTGACCCACCGGCTAGTGAGAGCCTGACAGCAGAATCATTCGGGGCAATCCAGCATGAGAAACATGCCAACCTTGCCAGCCTCTCAGCGAGATCAACCTGACCCACCGGCTAGTGAGATCCCGACAGCGGAATCATCGGGGAAATTCAGCATGAGAAACTTGCCAACCTTTCCAGCCTCTCCGCGAGATCAACCTGACCCAGCGGCTAGTGAGAGCCCGACAGCGGAATCATCCGGGGCAATCCAGCATGAGAAACTTGCCAACCTTGCCAGCCTCTCGGCAAGATCAACCTGACCCACCAGCTAGTGAGAGACCGACAACGGAATCATCCGGGGCGATCCAACATGAGAAACTTGCCAATCTTGGCAACCTCTCCGCGAGATCAAGATGACCCACCGGCTAGTGAGAGCCCGTCAGTGGAATAATCTGGGGCAATCCAGCATGAGAAACTTGCCAACCTTGCCAGCCTCTCCGCGAGATCAACCTGACCCACCGGCTAGTGAGTGCTCGACAGCAGAATCATCCGGGGCAATCCAGCATGAGAAACTTGCCAACCTTGCCAGCCTCTCCACGAGATCAACCTGACCAACCGTCTAGTGAGACCCCGGCAGTGGAATCATTTGGGGCAATCCAGCATGAGAAACTTGCCAACCTTGCCAACCTTGCCAGCCTCTCCATGAGATCAACCTGACCCACCGGCTAGTGAGAGCTCGGCAGCGGAATCATCCGGGGCAATCCAGCATGAGAAACTTGCCAACCTTGCCAACCTTTCTGCGAGATCAACGTGACCCACCGGCTAGTGAGAGCCTGGCAGCGGAATCATCCAGGGAAATCTAGCATGAGAAACTTACCAACCTTGCCAAATAGATATGGTCCGTTGTGCGGCCTCATTAGGATTGGGCGCATTAGGATTAGGAGGATTAAGATTCGGATCCATATTTGCTTTGTTAGTGTCCCCGATTGACTCTTCGAATTCCAAATGAGTATCCTGATCACAAGAATGGTGGCACTGCAAAAGGGTTCGCTCGATCTCAGGATCAAAAGGAATATTTGAAGCGCTACCTCGGGTCATACAATATAAAGAAAGAAGGGGAAGAAAGAGAAAAAAGAGAAAAGAAAGAATAATAAAAAGAAAAGAAAGAAAGTGGAAAAACTTGATTATTATATTTTTTTCTTCTAGGCAGATTAAGTTAGTCTGGGACTTACTGTGGTATACCATGCGAGGGGATCTCAATGGTACTAGGAGATGAGATGGGATGATAGCCCAAATGTCCCTATCCAAGATTTAGATTGGACCTTTAAGAGAATTTTTTTTAACTAGAAAAAGTAAAATTAAGTACAAAAGAAACATGATAAAATTAATAGCTATCCTCTTTTCAAAATATCTACACAAAGTCCCCGGCAACGGCGCCAAAAACTTGATACGAGAAAATCTACTCCTTAGGGATTTGGATTTATGAAAAAGCAAAGAGATTGATGATGTTTTCCAAAACTATATCCGATGAAGGCAAGTGTTCCTTATCGTGTATAGTATAAGATATTTTATAAATACCAAGGTCGTATTTCTCGGGGCGCGCTGATTACTTCTACTTTGAAGAGGTCACTATTATCTTATCTAACGATTTTTTAGGGATTTTTTTTACTTAGCTAAAAGAGACAAATTGCAAACTAAATAAGGCTTAAACGATGGTAAAAAGGATTAGTGCTCAATCTAAAGTCACCTTGGAGTGAGAATAATCAAGAGAAAGTAAAAATAATTCTAATTCCATTTAAATGAACTACTTGACCGTGGAGGTTCCCGAAGCTTGAACATGCCTCTCTCAAGGGAAATGCCCAACTAAGTTTAGGAAGAATCAACCGAACTCTCGATCTATAATCGATTACCTAAAACTTGCTTTACGCTTGAACCCCGCTATTGGATTTGACTCTAATCTGTGAGATTTACATCATCCTCTATCGAGGGGTGCGTGCAACTCTCTTTACCCATGAGTGATCGATTCATACTTTGATCCTCTCAGCTAGCTTAGTATGAAAACATAAGCGAAAACCATATATCAAAAATATGGTTTCACTAATTATGAATCAAGGGTAAATCAAGTATTTATAAAAACGGAAAAAGATAGCTAGAAAATCATAACTTGATTATCTCATCCTCAGATCATTTCGATCGAGCACTAATGAGAATTAGTTAATCATGACAGAGGGGAAAAAAAGAGAAAGATAAAATTGCATTAAGGAAAAAATTAACTAAAGTAGAAAGAGAGAATGAAAGAGAGCAAAACTAAATTTTATTGATAACAAAAACTATTACAAGCCTTAAAGAGGATTACGATGCTAGAAAGGAGAAGATTATAAGCTTAAGCAAGACTATTGCAAGAAATAAAATTATAATATTGCTTAACATGAAAAGAGAGAGAACATGAAAATGAAAAACATGAAAGTAACATGAAAATTGACACTAACAACTCTAGCAGCACCTCCCCCTCCACCAATTTCTGAACCCTGGACTCAAGGAGACCTCTGGAAATTAGAGGAAAAAATTCCAAGTTGCTGACCAAGGGCGTGTAATCACTATTCATCTCAGCTGGGACAGCGGCGTGGATCTTGCGTGATGGCGCGGAGAAGAAAGAACATTACACGCCCGTGACATTTGGGTCACGGGCGTGTATTTGGACGACTTCATTTAATGCATCATGGGCCTGATTACGGCGCGGCGGGGAGCAAGGATCACGCAGGAAGCCACAAGCGTGACATTTGTGTCACGTGCGTGACTTGGGTTGACTTCTCGACGCCATCTCTACTTCTCGACGGCAGCGCTGGGAGCATCTTTTTAAGTTTACATGCCCTTGGTCATGGGCGTGACCCTTGAGTCACGGGCGTGACTTGCTGTGGACGAGCTCAAACTCCGTTGCATCAACTCTGGGCTGATATTCAGGTTACACGCCCTTGGTCACAGGCGTGACCGTGGGCGTGTAATGCAAATTTTCCCAAATTGTCCCAAAATTTTGCAAAAATAAACATAAGCTAAATTTGAATCAAATTTTATAAAAGAACTATTTATAACCTAAAATTGACATGAAAAACAAATATCCATATTAAATAATAACTAAAATTTCAACTAAAAAGTTATATAAAAACTACGTATCAGGGATCTTCCCTAGATAACTAGCACATGAGTCGCTCATGAACTATCAATTCATTTCTAACTCCCCCTTGGAAATTCAAATTGGATGGGCATGATCGAAACATGAAAACATGGAGAGATGCAGCGGAATAAATCATGTAAAGACAAAACAAACATATATAAAGATAAGCATCATAAATATAGGAGTGACCAAAAATAACATCAGAGAAAATTGAAATATGGTTCTGAAGCATGGTGGAATCAAACTACCATTTATACATGACAACATAGTTTACCATTTGTTATAACAAAATCATAAGGAATTTGGGCAAGGCACACAAAACTAAATACACTAGATTTTCATACGTTGTTAAGAGATTTATAGATCTAATACAAAGTAACATCGTATGTGTCATGAATAGCAATCGTATACTAGAATATTTGCGCGTAAAATTAATATAATGCAGTTTTAGTCCTGCATGGAAGTGTTAGATAAAGCAATGGCATGTGTGGGTGTATCATAAAAAAGAAAATAAAATCAAGTAAAATTAATCATTACTACTTGCTATAACTCAAGTAATCTATATCCTAATACAAGAGGAGTGAATTGATCAATGATGTCACGTTTGCAATTAACACAATACCAAGATTCGAGCTAAGGGCACTAACATATTTTCCAGTTCTTGCACAAGATCCATGCAATTCATTTCACCACAGTGCTCAAACTCAAAATGCACATGAAGACATATCAGGAGAGTGAGTAATGCTTGAGGGGTATCCTTGTTAACTTTTTTGATGACATATAACATTTTATGATTGTACGTGTACAATCCCATGTTCGTCGAAGGGTAAGATGGAGAATCAGGTATCAGCAAAGAAAGAAGAGGCGAGGCTAGGCGAGCCATGGTTCACCGCCAAGCACAGGTCAAGGCAAGGCCTCTATGAGGCGAGCCAGGTTCATCTCCTGGCTAGGAACGCAGCGTGAAGTTTAAGTAGGAGGGGGCTCAGCGCTTCTGGGGTGCATTTAGCAGTGGCGAGGAGAGAAATGGCTTGCCGCCTCATACGAGCAAGATAGACTGGTGTGTATGGCGCCAGGGGGCTAGAGAGTGGTGCCCTCATGGGCCCGCTCATAGAAAGGGATATCGCGGACCTCACTCGCGGAGAGATTGGTGAGGGGCGCCTTCATGGGCCACTCACCCAGTAAGGGTCGGGAGAAATTTAGCCAAATGCCCTTGGTGGGCTGCCAATAGCCTTTCAGAACAGCGGGGTTTGGCTGTTGGCAGACTAGTTTGGGGTGCGGTTTGTAAAACCAAACGGCGGAATCACGCTATTAACAGACCAAGAGAGAAAAACTATATATAGACCCCAAGGGAACCTTTGGGGAGGGACTACTTTTTGCTTCTTCCCCCTTAGGACATTCTTGGACATCTCCTCGGGCTCTCCAAGGTGCCCCACTTCAGTTTTAGCTTAGGAGGGGATGCGCTCTAAAAGATCTTACGGGTGTGTGGTGGGACCCCCACGCTGTCGCCAAGGGTCTGTATTAGTGTTGAATCTTCGATTAGATTCCTCAGTGGGATCTGTAAGTGTGAGGTGCACCCATATTGGGGTCCAAACTCCTCGTTGGGCCGATTCTCGTTTCCAACATTTTTGGTGCGGTGAGCGTGGACAGCAGCTGGTACAAAAAATTCTCAAGGATGTGAGATGGCTGGAGAGGATGTGCGAGGCGACGGTTTTGGAGGTTCGCTACCATCTGGTTCGCCAGTGCCGGTACGGATGCTGGCAGATCACCGAAGGGAGGTTCTCGAGATGATCAACCTAGCCTTCACCGCAGCCCGAAGCGAGTTCGCAACCCCAGTACCTTGGGTCATCCCGCTGTCGGGTGTCGGCGAGAATGTCATGGGGCAGAGGGAAGGAAAGGAGTTGGCTGTCCAGGCGCCAGGGCGAGACATCACCGGGTGAGAGCTTTTTCCAAGCCTAGAGAGCGCCAGCCCGATGACTGCCATCCCGACAAGTGCTAGTCTTGCGAGGGCTGTTCCGGCGAGCGAAGTCCCAGTAAGAGAGCTCGTGGGGCGAGTCAATCAGGTGAGGGTAGTGAGCGGGGGAAACCCATTCTGCAAGCTGGTGCTCTCGGCACCCCTCCCAGAGGGTGTTGGTTATAGAACAATCACCAAAGTGTGTGTGTGTGGGGGGGGGGGGGGGGGGGGGGTAGGTGATTATCGCAGTTTTAAGATATTTAGTAAGAATGAGTTCAATGTAAGCGATGCACAGAAGATTCACGAGAGGTCTCAGCACACACACGACACAGGATGTATAGAGGTTCCTCAAGACCGGGTGTCTTGAGTAGTCCTCTGTCCCTCTGCGCCTACCCAGCAGTGTGCTAGGCTCGGAAAACTCTGCCAATGTCTCCAGCCCGCAAGCCTTACAACTCGGACCCGCAAGTCCCTGCATCCTAGGCCCGTGAGCCCCTTCACTGCACCCGAGCCCGCAAGCTCGACACTCAGGCCATCAAGTCCTACACAGCACAGACCCGCAAGTCTTGCCTGCAGCCTAGGCCCGTAAGCCCCTTCACTGCACCCAAGCCTGCAATATCGACACGTTTGGACCCGCAAGTCCTCTTCCCTATCCCTCAAGCCTCACAGATCTCAAGCCCTCAAGCATGACACTCAGATCTGAAAATAGATCTTACAATTTCTTGGCCCGCAAGCCTACAAGCGATTATAGTAATAAAAACTATTTCTTTTGCATGATGTAGATTGGCTTCTTGACTTGAAGAAGATGCTTTTGATGTCAGACTTGATAACGCAAATCTTCTCCAAGCTTTCTTCTATCTGGAACTCTACTTTATCAGTCGATGAATCTGGACTGATTCTCTAGAGAGCAAAGTATGAAGATCGACTTGTTCTCCTTTCTTGCCTTTTCTTGTCTCCGTCGTTACTGTTCTATTGAAGATTGCTTAGGGTGATACTCTTGAGTTCCAGAAATTCAAGAGCGAGTTTAGGGCATCCACTATTCCCTTTTATAGGACTTAGTTGTGTCGTATAACGGTCACATATGATATCCTTTATTGTCAGACGCCCATCTCTCAAGAGCATGCATTGATTGGACAATCATGCGACATCATTAAATGCTGACAGTGCGTCCGGCTACTTTTGAATTTGACTCGATGATATTTCCATTGTTACAACGACATGGATAATATCTCGATGATAGGACTTTGTCGATGCCTTGAACTAGTCTCTTCTTCAATTCTTCATCAGATAGTGATATCTCGACGATACTGGACATCACTTCTCCATTTGAGCTTAAGACGACATGAATTAATCAAACTAATATTGGTGAGAACTCCTTGTCTGCATGATGTCTCTTAGACAACCTTATCTTGTTGAGGACATGAATGATATCATGTCGATAGACTATACTTCAGCAACTGCTTTTCTTCAAATGACCTTCTTCAGTCTTCTCGACATCACACCTTCTTTATGATGATGTCAATCGCCATCAGTCTCACTTAGCTTTTCCGATGACAAGGCTTCTTCTCGATGATATCTATTCTTCCTTAGCCTTATCGACGTCAAGGCTTCTTGTCTACGCGATCTTTTCTTCTTTAAGTGTTCTTCTTTATCTCGATATTCTGATATCGTCGTGTAGATGTCACAACGATATCACAATTTTGCTTTGCTCTACATATTCTTGATGATATGCCTGCTATTGTTGACAATACATCTGCTGTTATCGACGATACATCTGTTGTTGTCGACGACATGCTTGAACCATTTCGACAACATCAGACACACTCATTCAACTTTGCTTTGCCTATACTTATCTTATACTTAAATGATAAAGCTAAGAGGATAATCAAATACATAGTGAAGTTCTTTTGAATTGATGACTTCTCCAAACCAGGAATCATGAGGGCAAGATTCCTAACAATCTCCCCCTATTTGAAGAAGTAGGAATCCCAATTCAAGATTACTTGCACTGACCATTAAGATGTGAGTTTATTGATGAGTCCCAATTATATACACATTTATGGACTCATCTGGGCCGATTTTCTAGTCTTTGCACTTCACTTTAGACATGTTTTCATTCCTATTTAATACTCCATGCTAAGTGCACTTCTAGGCCCGTTTTGGTGTTATTTCTTGTTCATCTTCGTTACTAGTTTTCATGCAGTGTTAAGTGCCACCTTCAGTGGCTAGACTGGTGTTGTATGCTGGAACAGGAGTCGTGCAGGTGTTCCCGGTACAATTCTGTACAGGAACACTGCGCACAATCACTGGCTCTATCGCGTACGACCACTGGTCGTGCGCCACTGATCGTGCGCACTTAACGCCCATTTTATGAGTTCTGTTTGGCTTATCGCACGACCATTTACGATAGTGAGCACGACCACTGGTCGTGCGCCAATGGTCATGCGAACATGTATTTTATAAATTTCTTTCATTTCAGGCTCCGCCCAGGCAGCGCGCATGATCGCAGAATTCCAGTGCGCACGACCACTGGTCGTGCTCCAATGACCGTGCGCAGTATTCAGTCTAGCGCCTATTTATATGCTTATTCCAATTTTAGGGCGGGATCGAGCCGCCGGGAGCGCAACTGGCAGTCCATACGCGGGCGATTTCCATCCCGGGACACTTCCACTTCATCTCCTACGCAAGGGGAAGTCCTCTCCAACCATTCCAAGCATTTCTCCACTGTCCGGGAGCATTCTCCACCATCCGCAAGCCCTCAAGCAGCTGTTTTCCACTCCAGTCCGGTGAGAAGAAGAGGAATCCTGAGGTAGAAGACGACGGAACCACGTAGAGAGATCGTGACAGTTTCTCTACACCGGAAGCACAGTCCGCCCGAGTCCGGAGGTAGCTTGACAAACTACCATTCCGGCCGTGAACGGCCGCTAGTCTTCATCCATTGGTTATCTCTTTCCTCTCTCCTTCATTGTAATCTTTGAATCTTTTAAACTTGAATATCATGATATTTGGTTTAAATGAAATGAATGTTTCTCCTCTTTTCATCATCACTTGCTTGTGAATCGCTTCGCCTCCACTCGTCCACTCACTCACTCACGCACTCAAGGTGTTTGATCCGCGTTAGCAAGAGCTAACGGCGTTTGTGAAGAGGTGTTTGCGACCCTCACCTTCCCGCACTAGAGCATGCTCCATCCGCCTCACGAAGCACGGCATCGCGGCCGTTGCATCCATCTCGCCTTGCGAAGCGGTGCTTTCGACCCGCATTTCCTTCATTGTTGTTAAGAGTAGGAAAGCCCAACCAAAACCCCCCTTTTTGTGTGTTTGTTTACGCTTGTGTAACAATAGTCACACAACGCGATTCGTTCACCCAACCTGCATTCCTCAAGAGACCGACACTCGGGGATCCTATTCCCAAACATTATTACTTGCGCGACCGGTGCACTTGCCGAATTATCGCATCAAGTTTTTGGTGTCGTTGCCGTGGAATGTTCAGGCGTGTAACGTCTTGAGTTGTGAGCTTTTGTTACAAGAGTAGTTGTTTTTGATTTCCTTTGTTTTGTTTTCTTTTTGTTGTGACTGTGCATGCAGAGACAAGCCGCGGGGGAACTTGTACCCTTTGATCCAGAGATCGAACGGACCGCTCACGCACGAAGGCGCGCAGCAGCCGTACAGGCGGTAATGGGTGACAACATAGACCCAAACAATGCTGACCCAAGAGTGCCCGATGTGGGGCAGCACCAACCTGGAGATGAGCAAGAGGTAGTGAGGCCTCGACCCAGAACGATGAGAGATTATACCACTCCGACAGCTGGGAGTGTGTATCCGGGATTTGGTCCCAACATTATAAACAACCAGTTCGAGATCAAACCTGCGATCTTGAACATCATCCGGAACAATGCTCAGTTCTCCGGGATGACCAGTGAAGACCCGCACCTGCACCTGGCAGAGTTTTCCGATATCTGCGGAACTTTCCGCTACACTGGAATACCTGACGATACATTCAAGCTGCGACTGTTCCCATTCTCACTTCGCGACAAGGTCAAGGTGTGGCTCCATTCTATTCCTCCTGGGACCGCCGCGACTTGGGATGCTCTTGCATCCAAGTTCTTGGCCAAATTCCACCCCGTGGATAAAATTGTGAACCTGCGGCGGGAGATCGCCACCTTTCGCCAAGCTGACCAAGAGACCCTTGACGAGAAGTGGGAGCGCCTTAATGATCTTCTCCGCCGCTGCCCGAACCACGAGCTCCAACCGTGGAATGTGGTAGAGACTTTTTACTTTGCGATCGAGCCCAACTACAGGGCAATGATCGATGCTGCTGCGGGTGGTACTCTAATGAACCACACTACAGAGGAGGCCCTTCGGATTCTGCGCGACACTGCCTCCCACAGTACATTCTGGACTGCCGGGAGAAATGCACCAAGGAACGCCCGCGGTCTCTTTGTGGTCGACTCACTTCCTCCTACACCCGCGCATGCTGCTGTCATTACGTGCGAAGGATGTGGAGGCGGCGGCCACCACGCGTACGAATGTTTAGGGAACAACGTATCAGGTGACTTCGCGCACTTATCCTTGAATGAATCTGTTAATTTTGTAGGAAATCAGTCTAAGGGGGTGCCATTTAATAATGTTTATCATCCGGGAGTGAGAAGTCACCCGAACTTCTCATGGAACCCAAACACGCATGGCCAACGATGGGCACCGGGGCAGCATCAAAACGATGCTTACGCCTCCGGGAGCCAACCGAGACCACCACACCCGGATTATAACCAAGGCCCCCCAGCCCGAAAAAAGAGCAATCTGGAGGAGATGATGGAAAAATTTATGCAAGCGGCTACCTCAAATATGGTGAACCAAACTGCCTCCATGCGAAACATGGAAATGCAGCTGGGCCAATTGGCCCAAGTGCTAACCGAGCGGTCGCATGGGACCCTTCCTAGCAACACTGAAAAGAACCCAATAGATCAAGGGAAGAGCCTCGGCGATGTGGTAGAGGCTGATCCAAGTGAGTTAGTGATTTCTTGTTCCATCAATAATATCGAAACAAAAGCTTTGTGCGATTCCAGCTCCTCCCGCAACGTCATTGCGTTGCAAGACGTTGCTAAATTGCAACTTGAGATGAACACGGAGGATCGGAAATCCCTTATGCTTGCTAATGGGACCGTTATACAATCTGAGGGGGAAGTGAAAAATGTAGAAGTGATAGTTGAGGGGACGATTGTGGTTGCTGATTTTCAGGTGTTGGGACCCCAGGAAAATCACTCTATGCCTATCTTGGGCATGCCGTTCTTGAAAGAGAGCGGTGCCACCCTTGATTTCGCTATGGGGTGTGTCTTCCTACCCAATAAGGTGCCGCAGCCCACTTGCCCCAAAGCTATAACTGAAACATCCACTCCTCCCCCTCTCTTTATTTTTGATGAATCTCTGAGTTGTGCAGGAAATGAAGAAGATAAAGAACCAATTGAAGGAGAAAAGGAGGAGCACCAGCCCAGTGAGGAAGAAGTAGATCTTTGGAGAGAATTTGATTCCGAGACGGAGGAACATTGCATTTTGAAAAATATTGACTTGAATTTAGTTCGGGACACTGTCCCATTATCTTCTTGTTTTGATTCTTGTAATAAACAATTTAAGCGCTCCATCTCTGGGGCTGATCCGGTAGTCACCGCTACGCCGGAAGTGACGCCACCCACCACCAAGGTGGAAAAATCTGAAAACTTTCAACGTTGGCAGTCCCCGACTGTCACTAAACTTAAACAGGAGAAACTTCTGCACGACGCTCGCGCTGCCGCTCTCCGTGGCAAGAGGGCGGTGGTTAGGGGAACACTGGGTGACACCAGTGTTGGCCCTAAAGCCTTCACCTCCCGCCTACGAGCTACGGGAGACGCGCACCATAAGAGCGCCTATAGCTGATTTGTGTTGTCTGAATTTGTGAAACTGCTTCTGTGAACTTCTCCTTTAATTTATGCACTCTTTAAACATTTATAATACAGGTATTTGGTCCAGCTTAAGGACATAAAACAAAAGCGCTGCTGGGAGACAACCCAGATTTCCTGATTTTATTTTTATTTAACATGTTTAGTTCAGTTTTTATATTTGTTTTTGCTGTTTTTAGTTTTGTGCTTGCAGGTGTGTTGTGTTCTTTGGTGCGGATGCTGCGGATTGTGCACGAAATTAACGCCAATCTTCCGGTATGCTCAATTCTGAGCATTGGGTAACACTTCTCGCTCCTAGCTTTCAGTTTTGTGATGTAATGTGTAGATTAAGTCTGGGGGAGAGCATGTGTTATCCACTATGCGTACGAGTTGCACCGCATACTAGAAGTTTGTTTATTATTTATCTTTGTCATCATCATTGTTTTCATGCTTCTTGCCCCACTTCACCCACATGAGTGTGCGCTTTCCTATTTGTGTTGTTTCCAAATAAACTATTTTGGTTAGGAATGTGAAATAGGACGTTAGCTTAGGAATTACTATTTGGAGTGCGATGTTGACTCGAGCAGTGTTCTAGTCGCACCCACATGCTGCAGTAGAATTTGAGTAGAACTAGATTGTTTCTATGCATCTAATTTATGTTTAGTATTTTTGCGTAAATTTAGATTTGTTATACTCAAATGGTGAATGTGAACGGAATTGATGATAACCCCAGTGTTGTGTGTGTACGAGCACTAGTCGTGTGTTGCTCGAGTCGGTAGGAAGGTTTACCTTTCTCGTGGGCTAAGAACTTGCCCCAAGCGACTCTCGAAGCATGGGCGAGAGCGACTCGTCGAGTTAAACGTGATGTAGGCCACCTTTTGGCTAGTTTGAGCCTTGTCGTTCCATGTCCTTTTCACTCACCCTTGCAAGCCAAAATTGTGCCTACCACTCTTTTGTTCAGCTCCTCCTCCATTCACCAAGGCCTGAAGCTTTGCCCACTTTCGCAACCAAATAGATGTTTATCTGCACTCATGTTCTTGATTTGGTGTGATTTTTGGAATCTTTGTGATGTGATGAAGAAATAAATTTTATTTTGCTGAATTTGAACCAACCGGAGGATAAGTAAAAGAAGAAAAGTATGTTGTTAAAAGAAAAAAAATCTGAAAAAGAAATATGTCGTAAAGAAATCCTTCCGAGCTAAATAGAAAATCTGTTGGTGATTGTGAAGTAGGCCGTGTGCACACCTAGTTTTCATGATAAGTCTGGGGGTGTGTCACACGAGCATTGTTTTTGGTTTTGTGTGGTGCAGCATTCCGTTAGCTCAATTTGGTTGCGTAGCCTTCATTTTTATCCTTGAATATCACGCCGCAACCTAAGCCCCATATAATCCTAAAAGTCCTATTGATTTAACTTGTGAGTTTGCTAACGCCGTGGAGAGAGTGTGACCGGGCAAGCGTATGGTTCACGACGTTGATGGATTTCAGCGGAGTTATTCCTAAACCCCGACCTTGTGCAACACCCGCCTTAGTGTCTTGTTACTTTCACACCGGGCATGATCGTTCTAATTCATCAAAATTCACCAACTGAGTATAACTGAATCTCTACTTACGCTCTAATACTTTCGTAAATTAGTTGGCATAGTTAGAATCTCTTTTTACTAAATTTCTATTTGCCTGCTTTTGTTACTTCGCATTGTACTCTTTTGTGTAATTTTCTTTGTTAACTACCATTTTCACACTCCGCCGAATTCGTTTGCTCGGGACGCGCAAACAGGTAAGTCTGGGGGTGTGATGAGTCCCAATTATATACACATTTATGGATTCATCTGGGCCGATTTTTCTAGTCTTTGCACTTCACTTTAGACATGTTTTCATTCCTATTTAATACTCCATGCTAAGTGCACTTCTAGGCCCGTTTTGGTGTTATTTCTTGTTCATCTTCGTTACTAGTTTTCATGCAGTGTTAAGTGCCACCTTTAGTGGCTAGACTGGTGTTGTATGCTGGAACATGAGTCGTGCAGGTATTCCCGGTACAATTCTGCACAGGAACACTGCGCACGATCACTGGCTCTATCGTGCACGACCACTGGTCGTGCGCCACTGATCGTGCGCACTTAACGCCCATTTTATGAGTTCTGTTTGGCTTATCGCACGACCATTTACGATAGTGCGCATGACCACTGGTCGTTCGCCAATGGTCATGCGAACATGTATTTTATTAATTTCTTTCATTTCAGGCTCCGCCCAGGCAGCGCGCACGATCGCAAAATTCCAGTGCGCACGACCACTGGTCGTGCGCCAATGACCATGCGCAGTATTCAGTCTAGCGCCTATATATATGCTTATTCCGATTTTAGGGCGGGATCGAGCCGCCGGGAGCGCGACTGGCAGTCCGTACGCGGGCGATTTCCATCCCGGGACACTTCCACTTCATCTCCTGCGCAAGGGGAAGTCCTCTCCAACCATTCCAAGCATTTCTCCACTGTTCGGGAGCATTCTCCACCATCCGCAAGCCCTCAAGCAGCTGTTTTCCACTCCAGTCCAGTGAGAAGAAGAGGAATCCTGAGGTAGAAGACGACGGAACCACGTAGAGAGATCGTGACAGTTTCTCTACACCGGAAGAACAGTCCGCCCGAGTCCGGAGGTAGCTTGACAAACTACCATTCCGGCCGTGAACGGCCGCTAGTCTTCATCCATTGGTTATCTCTTTCCTCTCTCCTTCGTTGTAATATTTGAATCTTTTAAACTTGAATATCATGATATTTGGTTTAAATGAAATGAATGTTTCTCCTCTTTTCATCATCACTTGCTTGTGAATCGCTTCGCCTCCACTCGTCCACTCACTCACTCACGCACTCAAGGTGTTTGATCCGCGTTAGCAAGAGCTAACGGCGTTTGTGAAGAGGTGTTTGCGACCCTCACCTTCCCGCACTAGAGCACGCTCCATCCGCCTCATGAAGCACGGCATCGTGGCCGTTGCATCCATCTTGCCTTGCGAAGCGGTGCTTTCGACCCGCATTTCCTTCATTGTTGTTAAGAGTAGGAAAGCCCAACCAAAACCCCCCTTTTTTGTGCGTTTGTTTACGCTTGTGTAACAATAGTCACACAACGCGATTCGTTCACCCAACCTGCATTCCTCAAGAGACCGACACTCGGGGATCCTATTCCCAAGCTTTATTACTTGCGCGACCGGTGCACTTGCCGAATTATCGCATCATTTATACATTTGAGGTTTAACATAGTTACCATTTCCTCCGCTTTTGCATCCTCTTGAGGTAGTTGCTCCCCCTTGATCTTTGCTCCCCCTTGATCTTTACTCCCCCTTGATGTGATACATCACCATGTTGTATCTTCTCTACTCAGGTTATTCTTCTCTCCCCCTTTCTGACTTTTTCAGTATATGTCTTTTATGACCAGATTGTTTCAATACTTGTCCTGCAAGTTCTTCTTACAGTTATATGTAGGGAGATTAGTGAGCAGTATGTGGAAGTTGTTATTCTAAGTTTAACATTCCCAATTGGAATTTAAAGAAGTTAAACTTAGCTTCATCTAGGGGCTTTGTGAATATATCAGCCACTTATTTGTCTGTGAGAACAAACTCAAGGATGATATCTTCAATCTCCACATGCTCCCTAATGAAGTGATACCTGATCTCAATGTGCTTAGTCCTCCTATGTGAGATAAGGTTTTTAGCAATTGAGATTGCACTGGAAGAGTCACAAAACAGGGGTGTTTTGGTCATCTTTAGATTATAATCTTCAAGTTGATGCTGGATCCTTAGCAGTTGGGCCTAGCAGCTCCCAACAGAGATGTATTCTGATTCTACTGTGGAGTTTGCTGCACTTGTCTGCTTCTTACTGCTCCAAGAGATCAGTCTTCCTCCAAGGAATTGGCATGTTCCTGAAGTACTTTTTCTATCTTCTTTACATCCTACATAATCTGCATCTGAGTAGCCAGTCAGTTCACACCCATTGTTCCTAGGGTACCATAGGCCATGATTCGATGTACCCTTTAGGTATCTTAGGATTCTCTTTACAGAGACATGATGAGATTCCTTAGGGTTCACCTGATATCTAGCACAGACACATGTTGGAAACATTATGTCAGCCCTGCTTGCAGTTAGGTAAAGTAAAGATCCAATCATGCATGTGTACATGGTTTCATCAAAGGGTATTCCATTCTCATCCTTGTCCAGAGATACATTGGTTCCCATTGGAGTCTTCATAGAGGAAGCACTCTCCAATCCAAACTTCTTTACTAGCTCTCTAGTGAACTTGGTCTGAGAGATGAATATGCCATCTTCAAATTGTTTCACTTGGAGACCTAGGAAGAGTTTGAGCTCACCCATGCTGCTCATCTTAAACTTTCCCTGCATCAAGATGGCAAACTTTTTGCAGAGATTGTTATCTGTAGAGCCAAAGATAATATCATCTACATAGATCTGCACTAGCAAAATCTTTCCCTTAACTTCCCTTAAGAACAATGTCTTAACAATCTTCCCCCTTGAGAATTTATTCTCAATGAGAAAGATGGACAGAGACTCATTCCAGGCTCTAGGTGCCTGCTTCAAGCCATATAAATATTTCTTAAGAAAATATACATAGTCAGGATGAGTTGAATCAACAAAACCTGAAGGCTGATCTACATAGACTTCTTCTTTGAGGTCACCATTTAAGAAGGTTGACTTCACATCCATCTGATAGACTTTAAATCCTTGGTAGGAAGCATAGGCAAGGAATAGTCAGATGGCTTCTAGTCTGGCTACCGGGGTAGAGGTCTGATCATTGTCAATCCCCTCTTCATGTCTATATCCCTTTAACACCAGTCTTGCTTTATTCTTTGTGATCATTCCATTCTCATCCAATTTATTTCTGTAGTCCCACTTAGTTCCTATGATATTCTGCCCTAGGGGTCTAGGAACCAACTTCTGTACTTTGCATCTCTTAAATTGATTTAGCTCCTCTTGCATTGCAGCAATCCAAAATGGATCCTGATTTGCTTCCTCAAATTTCTTGGGTTCTATTTGAGAGAAAACTCAGGTACAATGCTTCATTTACAGCTCTGCTCCTTGTTAGTACACCTTGATTGAGTTATCAGCCTTTTCTTTAATGGATAATTTCTCCATATTCTTTATTGTACCTGCATTCACTAAAGAACTAGACCAACCCTTATGTATAAGGCTAGTCTCATCAAATACAACATGTACAAATTCTTCCACTACTTGGGTATTTATGTTGTACACCCTGTAAGCCTTACTATAGGAGTTGTAGCCAATAAGAATACCCTCACTGTTTTTATCAGGAAATTTGGTTAGCCTGACCTTCCCATTATTAAGTACATAACATTTACTTCCAAAGATCCTAAAATAGGATAAGGTAGGTTTTATGCCTTTCATTAGCTCATAGGAAGTCTTCTTGTGGTCTTTGATGATGGAGGCCCTGTTGATCACATGACAAGCAGTGTTCACAGCCTCTGCCCAGAAGTATTCTGGAAGGGAGGAATCACTTAGCATTGTCCTACTTACCTCTATCAAGGTTCTATTTTTCCATTCAGCAACCCCATTTTGTTGAGGAGTCCTAGGAGAGGAAAATTCTTGAGAGATACCCAGTTGTTGGCAGAATTCTGTCATGGGTCCTGACTAAAATTCTGTACCATGATCACTTCTGAGTTTGACCACAGTACAGTCCATCTCATTCTGGATTTGCCTGACAAAATTCTTCAGGATTTCTAAGGTTTCTAACTTCTTTTTAAGGAAGAATACCAAGTGAACCTTGAGTAATCAACAACTATCACAAGAGTTTAGGCCTTCCCTCCCAAGCTTAGAACTGACATGGGACCAAATAGATCCATGTGCAGTAAAAATAGGCACCTGAAGGAATCTTTGTCAGTTATGCTTTTAAAGCTTTTCCTTGTCTGCTTCTCAAGTTGGCAGGCTTGACAAGGACCTTCCTTGATGCATTTAATGTTAGGTCCATTTCTGACCAAGTCTTGTGAGAAAAGCTTGCTTATGGTCTTATAGTTAATGTGTGCAAGTCTCTTGTGCCATTGAACACAAAGAGCCTCTTTATCATTGGCTACAAGCACACAGGCATGAAGAATTTGCAATAAGAAAATTTAAGCAATAAATATTGCAACTCCTAGTGCCAGTTAAGACAGCCTCAGATTCTAAGGACTTCTTGATCAAGCACTTATCCTTGTGGAACGTGATTATAAAACCTAGATCACAGAGTTGACTTATGCTTATGAGATTATATTTCAATCCCTTAACATAAGCATCTTTAGAGATGGTAACTAGGCCATTAGAAATGTTACCATAGCCTTTAGTCGTTCCTTTTTCTTAACCTCCAAAGATTATTGTTGGTCCATTCTCCATAGGGATGAAGCTTCTTAGATACTTTTTGACTCCAGTCATATGTCTGGAGCACCCACTATCGAAATACTAGATTGGAGACTGGCTGGTATTTGGATACACCTGCAAGAGAAATTAATTCCCCTTAGGCACCCAATTTGAATTGGGTCCATGGTTCATGTTAGGAGAATGAACTGGAATGTCGCACCACTGAGGGTTCTGCACTCTCTTTGCATTTGTCCTTGTTGGGTTGAACCTACAATCCAGGGCAAAGTGGCCTACTTTCCCACAGCACCCGCATTCATACCTATTGTACCTTCCCTTCTGCCTCACCATTTGAGTGGGATGAGAGTGCTGGTGAGCAGGAGGGAGGACACTTGACCTAGCAGGTCTTGGGTGAGCCTTACAAGTGGGAGAATTATGTTTCATCACCTGTTGGTCCACCTTCTTGGGAACAGGCCTAGAGGATGCAACCTTTCCCTTACTTTTCAGTGCTATTGTTGTAGGTCCATGACCAGAAGAACCTGATGTAAGTATCTTCTTTGAAGAAGATTGAGCTTCAGAGCCTTTGTCCTTAACAGTCTCCTGATTGAATCCTAAACCAGCTCTGAATGATCCAGAGAAGGTATCAATGATAGGTAAGACTGTCTTGGGCAAAGAGAAGCTTGCAGCAAGTTTCTTCTCAGCCAGCAGCATCTCTTCAAGGTCCTTTATGACCTTGTTCTTCTGACCTAATTCAGCATTTTTAAGCCTTGTGGCTTCCTTGAATCTATCCACTTCTTTGCTCATGGCAGCCAGCTTTTCAGCTGTTTCGTTGAGCTCTGAATAGACAGCCTTCAAGGATTCTAACTCCTTGGTCTGTACTTTGAGGAGTTTCATGTAGTTCTTAAAGGCTTTCCACAAAGTCTTATACTGCTTTATCAGGTCAGATTCAACATCATATTGAGATCTTGAGGTTGTGATGTTGGCTGCAGACACAATCTCATCATCATGCACAGAGTGTATTACTGATTCAGAATCAGAGACAGATGGACGGGCTTTGACAATTACCTTCCCAGGAGAGATGTCATCCTGGTTATCTTCCTTTATGGCCATGAGGCCTATCAGTGCTTCTTCCTCAGTATCTGAGGACCTTGAATCAGAATCACTTAGTGTTCTGATTTTATTTGCTATAAATCCTCTTTCAGATTTCTTCTTGTCCCTTGACCTTCTTTTGTCGTCATAATTCCTTGATTCCCTTCTCTTAGAAGAGCAATCAGCAGCTATGTGACCTGTCTTATTACAGGAGTAGCAGATAATGTTAGCAAAATCAGATTTACCAGGTTTTGATTTATACCTGTCCTCCCTTGAGAATTTAGACATGTCATGTTGATCAGATCTTTTTGAGCTTGAGGAGGTGGGGTCTGTAGTAGTCTCTTCTTCTTCTTCTGGTTATCAGTTTCTTGAACTGCTTATAGAGAAGGACCATTTCTTTGTCTGTATCATTAGAGTCTAATATGCTTGCATCAAACTCTTCACTGCTCTCATATATGTTCTGATAAGAGAGAGTCTTATCCTTGGATCTCCTTGTGCTCCCAGCCTTGAGAGCCACAGATCTTTCTTTAGATCTCCCTTTAGAGCTCTCCTCTTCAACCATCCTAGTATTGAGCTGAAGTTCATGGGATAATAGCTTCCCGTACAGATTCTTGGGCTCCAAGATGCCCAGTTGACCCATCTCTCTGATGGCACAGATCTTTATATCCCATTCCTTAGAGAGAGATCTAAGGAATTTATCATTTAGGTCAGAGTTTGTGAATTCTCTGCCATAGTTCTTCAACCCATTAACATTTTTGAAAAACCTCTCATAACAGCTTGAGATTGTTTCCATCTTGCCTTGCTTGAAGGCTTCATACTCCTGATTGAGGAGGGATTTTCTATCATCCCTTACCTCTTCAGTTCCCTCCATGTAGACAATAAGTGAATCCCACATCAACTTGGCTGTCTTGCAGTGAATGAGATTCTGGAGAGTTGAGTCATCAATGGCACTTACGATTACATTTTGTGCCCTTTTGTCCAGACTTGCCAAGGTCAGCTCATATATGGTCATGTCTGTATACTTTTTGGCCACCATCCTCGTTGGATCAATTATGGATGTCGTCGTGGGAATGAAGGGGCCTTCTTTAACAGTTATATAGATTCTAGGATCAGCTGTCTCCATGAAGAACCTCACTCTTTCCTTCAAGATGGGAAAGTTCTCCTTTGTGCAGATTGGGAGTTTCATGGCTCTCATCTCTCGATGTTGATCCCCTCCAGCCATATTGGATTGTTCTATGATCTAGATCAGACAGTTAAGTCGCTTTCTTGATCAACCTCCCTTTGATACCACTTGTTGGTTATAGAACAATCACCAAGAGGGAGGGGGGGGGGGGGTTAGATGATTATCAATGTTTTAAGATATTTAACAAGAATGAGTTAAATGTAAGCGATGCAGAAAAGATTCACGAGAGGTCTCAACACATACACGACACAGGATGTATAGAGGTTCCTCAAGACAGGTTGTCTTGAGTAGTCCTCTGTCCCTCTGCGCCTACCCAACAGTGTGCTAGGATCGGCAAAGTCCTCCAATGTCTCCGGCCCACACGACTTACAACTTGGACCCGCAAGTCCCTACAACCTAGGCTCACAAGCCCCTTCACTGCACCCAAGCCCGCAAGCTCGACACTTAGGCCCTCAAGCCCTACACAGCACAAACCCGCAATTCTTGCATGCAGCCTATGCCCGCAAGCCCCTTCACTGTACACGAGTCCGCAAGCTCGACACGTTTCGACCCGCAAGTCCTCTACCCTAGCCCTCAAGCCTCACAGATCTCAAGCCCTCAGGCTTGACACTCAGATCTGAAAACAGATCTTACAATTTCTTGGCCCGCAAGCCTTACAAGAGATTACATTAATGAAAACTGTTTCTTCTGCCTGATGTAGATTGGCTTCTTGACTTGAAGAAGATGATTTTGATGTCAGACTTGATAGCGCAAATCTTCTCCAAGCTTTCTTCTATCTGGAACTATACATTATCAGTTGATGAATCTGCACAGATTCTCTAGAGAGCAAAGGATGAAGATAGACTTGTTCTCCTTTCTTGCTTTTTCTTGTCTCCGCCGTTACTGTTCTATTGAAGATTGCTTAGGGAGATACTCTTGAGTTCCAGAAATTCAAGAGCGAGTTTAGGGCATCCAATATTCCCTTTTATAGGACTGAGATGTGCCGCATAACGGTCACATATGATGTCCTTTATTGTAAGACGCCCATCCCTCAAGATCATGCGCTGATTGGACAATCAGGCGGCGACATTAAGTGCTGACAGTGCGTCCGGCTACTTTTTGAATTTGTCTTGTTACGACGACATGGATAATATCTCGATGACAGGACTTTGTCGATGCCTTGAACTAGTCTCTTCTTCAATTCTTCATCAGATAGTGATATCTCGACGATACTTGACATCACTTCTCCATTTGAGCTTAAGACGACAGGAAGTCATCAAACTGAGATTGGCGAGAACTCAATGTCTGCATGATGTCGCTTAGACCACCTTATCTTGTTGATGACATGAATAATATCATGTCGACAGACTGTACTTCAGCAACTGCTTGTCTTCAAATGACCTTCTTCAGTCTTCTCGACGTCACACCTTCTTTACGACGATGTCAATCGCCAACAGTCTCACTTAGCCTTTCCGACGACAAGGCTTCTTCTCGAGGATATCTGTTCTTCCTTAGCCTTATCGACGTCAAAGCTTCTTGTCTACGCGATCTGTTCTTCTTTAAGTCTTCTTCTTTATCTTGACATTCTGATAACGTCGTGTTGATGTCACAACGATATCAAAATTTTGCTTTGCTCTGCATATTCTTGATGATATGCCAGCTATTGTCGACGATACATCTGCTGTTGTCGACTATACGTCTGTTGTTGTTGACGACATGCTTGAACCTTTTTGACGATATCAGACACACTCAATCATCTTTGCTTTGGCAAAACTTATCTTAGACTAAAATGATAAAGCTAAGAGGATAATCAAATACATAGTGAAGTTCTCTTGAATTGGTGACTTCTCCAAACCAGGAATCATGAGTGCAAGATTCCCAACAGAGGGGTTCAGGGAGCCGGAAATGATGTACTACGCTGGCAAGGATGACCCCGTCCAGAACCTGCAGTGGTTTGAGGATATGGTCTCCCTCAGGCCCATGTCAGACGACTTCAATTGCCATCTCTTCCCAACCACCTTGAAGGAGAAGGCAATGGACTGGTTTCGTGAGCTCCCGAGAGGGTCTATCTATGCGTTCGAAGATCTGCGCTGTAGCTTTTTGCTTCTCTTCTCGACCTCGAAAAAGAGGTTGAAGGATGCCAAGGTGCTTTTCATGATCAGGCAGGGACCAGGGGAGTCGTTGGCCCACTATGTGGACCGTTTCCAGGAAGAGGTCTTCCTCATCCAGGATGTACCAGGATTCACCCTCCAGCTTGCCTTCACGGTGGAGCTGCGGGAGGGGTTCTTCAAGATAAGTCTGAAGTGGAAAGCCCCCTTGCCCTTCGAGGAGTTGATGGAAAGGGAGGCGAAGGAAATCGAGAGCGAGGCGGCCAACCTGGAGTTCACAAAAAGGCTAGCGAAGCTAAGTGAGCTGGAGGCCAGGCAGCAGGAGGTTTGGAGATGATAAGAGACGTGGGCCCCAGAGTTGGGGTGGAGACAGTAAGGAGGTGGCAACTTCCATGGGAGTCAAGGGAGACCTCATTAGTTAGGATGGAGGCAGGGTCTGAGGTCACTGCCTCCCCGCGTCACCAAGCTGTGGCGATTGGACGAGGAAGAGGAGGAAGAGGAGGAGCAGGAGCAGGAGTGAGGAGGAGGAACAAGGTTTCGGAGGCCGAAAGAAGGGGGTGTCCTTGCCCTATTGTGAGTTCCACTAGGAGGAGGGTCAGGAGATGGACACCTGCCCAGAGTTCCTAGAGATGAGAGGAGCAAGAGTTCCAGCGCAGTAGCAGCTGCGGCCGATGAGGATCGAGGAAGTTCTACCTAGAGAGGGAGAGGAGGAAAGGTGTGATGATCGAGCTAACGTGGAGAGCCGAGGAGGTATCGTGGTGATTCACGGTGGAGTGGGGATTAAGGCAACCTGGAAGGCAAACCTCCATGCCATGTATCGTCGGAGCGTGTCTTTGATGTTTGAAGCCCCACCCCTAGAGGAAAAGATTACCTTCTCTCAGAAGGACATGCTGGGTCGTGAGGACCCATTCTACGATGCGCTGGTTATCCAGATGGCCATCGAGAACTTCACCATCTCCTGGATCCTCGTGGAGAAAGGTAACTCGGTCAATGTCAATTCTAAGAAGGCATTTGACAAGATGAAGGTGGAGGAATGAAGGGTTCTAGCCTCGGACGGACCCTTATTTGGGTTCTCAGGAGAGAAGAAGGAGGTGCAGGGAGGTCTAGGAAACCACGTGACCTTGGTGGGACAATCCGGTAACTATCAATTCGTCATCGTGGACGCTCATAGCAGCTACAATGCAATCTTCGAATGGCCCCTCATCAGTGCATTTCGATGTGTCCCCTCCTCTTTCCACCCGTGCCTCAAGTTCAGTGTAGGTGGAGTCCAGGTCTGGGTGAGGGGAGACCCTAAGGTAGCGATGAAATGCTACGTTACAGCGGTCAACTCTATCCCTTGGCATGTCGGGGCGGAGGAGATGGACCGGGAGATGGAAGGGCAGGATATGGAGGATGTAGTCATCAAGGTACTCGAGGAGCAGGAGAAGAGGAGAGTGGATGAAGAGGGGGATGCCCACGAGGAAGTGGAGGGAGAGCTGCTGGAGGTTCGAGAGGAGATGGGCGAAGAAGTGGTCGAAGCACTTGTATGCGGGGAAGGGAAGGAGGTCGGGGGGAGCAATCTAGGAGGGAGGTCGTAGAAGATATTGTTGAGCTAGAGGTCGTCTCCTGTGGGAGGGTGATCGAGAAGGTAAAAATCAGTGAGGAGCTCAGCCCCGAGGACCAGAGAAAAATTTTAGCATGCGTCCAAGAGAACATGGATGTCTTTGCTTGGAGTGCTACGGAAATGCCTGGTGTTGACGAGGACGTGGCCTGCCACCATCTCAACCTTGACCATGACACTCACCCCATCCAGCATAAGAAGCGGTCGGACAAGCTGGCAGAGCCCATCAGGGAGGAGGTGAACAAGCTCCTCCAAGCAGGTTTTGTATCTGAGATCCAGTACCCGGGCCGGGTCTCCAATGTGGTAATGGTAAAAAAGGGGGATGGGCGATGGAGGATGTGTGTAGACTTTTCATTATTGAATAAATCATGTCCTAAGGATTGCTACCCCTTGCCTCGAATCGACACACTGGTTGACTAAGCCGTCAGTTTTTCTCTAATATCTTCTTAGATGCATTTTCAGGTAAACATCAGATTCGCATGCACCCCTACCCCCCTCGACATCAAGGACTGATGAGCAAAACTATATCCGCAAAATAACAATGACAAGTTATCGTATCGAATGCACTATAGGTTATAAAAACCAAGTTCGTATTAGACTCGGGGCGGTTGAGTACTCTTACTTCAAGAAAATCTCTATTATCTTATCAATTAAAACTTTGAGTTGGTTTGCAAAAAGGAAATAAAATAATGAAGAAAGAGAAGAATGAGAAAATAAAACTACTTTATTGATAAAAGAAATTACAAACTATAAAAAGGAAGCTACAAACTATATAATTGAAAATACAAATTGCATAAAGAAAAAGGACTACAAGAACTACTAAAACATGAAAATAATACAAGAAATGAAAGTTCTAATCCTAAAAATTCATATCCAAAATTCCCCCTCAAACATCAGCAGGAGCTGGCTTTTTTATAGCTGCAAAATTGAGGCTACATGCCCGTGACCAAGGGGCGTGTAGGGGGGCATGATCGGTGCTGGAGGAGAGGGCGCATTCTGGCTTCAATGTAGGCATTTCGGACGCGTCACGCCCTAGGTCACGCCCGTGACCTGGGGCGTGTAATCTCTAAAAGTGCTGCTGGCGGGAAATCTTTGGCAGGTAGGCGCACGGGGATACTCACGTCCATGATAAGATGTCACGCCCGTGACCTGGGGCGTGTAATTTTAATTGACGTGGCAGGCTTGATCTCAGCGGTTCTGATTCATCTCAGCGGGTCACGACCGTGACATGGGGTCACGCCCTAGGTCACGACCGTGACCTGGGGCGTGTACTTGGCGAAACTTCACGGAATTGGCCTGGGGTGGTGGCAGCTGGTCTGGAACACATCATTGGCCATCACGCCCTTGGTCACGCCCGTGACCTTGGGCATGTACATGACAATTTTGCTCAAAATGCCCAGAAATCCTGAAAAACACATAAAAGGCTTAAGTTAGTTTATAAAATTAAATGGGAACATATTAAATAAGAAAATACATATAAATTATATAAATTCATATTAAAACTATATTAAAATTATACTAAAAGATGAGTACAAAACGTACACATCAAACACCCCCATACTTGAGCTTTTGCTATTTAGAGCAAAAGAGTGAGGAAAGAATTACAAGTCATCGATATTACTTCTAATTGACTAAAATTTTATTAAACCAAGAATAAGTTAAAAGTAAATTCTAGGAATTCAAGAATTAAGTCATAAGTTATGGTGATAATTTAAAAAGAGAAAAATGTTTAGATAAGTACTTCTCAAGATAACTATTTACAAACAAAATTATAGAAATTTTCAAACAAGAGTAGATCGAAATTATAAACACTTTAACATAAAAGAAACTTAAGGAAAAGACACCTACCAAAATATTGCTCTCTTAATAATTTAGTTTAGGACTAGAAACAATGAAATTGGCTAGGGATGGGATTAAACGAAATGGCAAATGAAGAGTTTTTGAATAGAGGTGATGAATTTTATCCTCTCACCTCATTTGAATAGGAATTTGTATATGTTTAGGAAAATAATGAATTTTATCCTCTTATTTTCCATGCCATATAATCATTTAAAAAAAACTTCTCTTCAATTAAAAACCCAAAATGTATATATTTAGATGTAATGAGTTTTAACCTCTTACATCATGACATATAATCTTTTAAATGATTTTGGGTGCATATGTTTAGGAAATAATGAATCTTATCCTCTTATTCCCATGACATGTGATCTTTTTCTACTTTTTTTGCCAACAAAGGGTAAGGATAAAAAAATACTTCTAGTTTATAAATTAAACTATTTTGAGAGCAAATTTTTAGTGGAATGAAATTTCCAAAGATCTTAAAGTTAAAAGAGAATATAATAAAAATCTAGAGATGTTTAGCCAATTTACCACAAAGTGAAACTATTTAAAATTAAACGGAGAAGTAGTGCTAAATTAATTATCTAATCAAATTAAAAACATAAAGTGTTTCTTATAACTAAATTACTTCAAATTTAGATTTAACAAATTCTGATAAAACAAAATATTAGCTAAATTAAAAATGTAAGAATACTTATAATCAAACCTCAAACTAAATTTCTAGAACAATAAAAACAACAAGTAAGGATTAATATATATATTTTTTTAAAATTCTTGGACTTCCCAAGGTCAACCCGGTGAAGGGCTCGCAAGGTACTAGAGGCTATGATGGGTATTCAAGCCCAAAGCGTCCTTTCCGAGAATTTAGATTTTGTTGGGTCCAACGTCTCCTCACTTGACCCGTAGCGCCCTTCCATTGATATAAAGATCAAGTTGCGCCTTCACCAATAGTCCGGGCTTTTGGTGTAGTTGGTTGTGCTGGGTCCTCTCAATTGGTATCAAAGCGGGTTTCGGGTTCGAGACCGGGGGGGGGGGGGGGGGGGGGCGCTGATAATTCCTAAAATTCTCTCTACCTGTGTGGGTCCCGGTGGGTCAGGCGGCCGCAGCCATGTGTCAAGCCACCTCTGAGCCTGCGGGCCATGTGGAGCACCTCTGAATTGCGGGTCGTGCTGGACGCTGGGGAGGGGGGGATTGTTGGGTCCAACGTCTCCTCACTTGACCCGTAGCGCCCTTCCATTGATATAAAGATGAAGTTGCGCCTTCACCAACAGTCCGAGCTTTTGGTGTAGTTGGTTGCGCTGGGTCCTCTCAGATTTTTATAATTTAAATTTTTTTTATAATTTTGTTTTCAAATAAAAAAACTATGAACGCAAAGCTACACCCCCATACTTAAAATTAAACATTGTCCCCAATGTTTAAAACTAAGTAAGAAGAACACTTGAAGGAAAAGAAACTGTAAGAAAAATACATAAAATTAAAGATAAGCAAGGGGTTGTTAAAAATTTTGATTGAATCGTTTAGGAGTAAGCAGGAGTTGCATCAACTAAGTTAAAGCCAAACAACCACAATGCCACACAACAACACAAGAGACTTTATTGAATCACAAACTTTTATTTACAGTGCGAGACATACATGGGAGACATGATTCATAAGAATCACGGACATGAGAAGAACAAAACACACCAAAACAAATATGGCGGCTAGACAATCTGAGACCGCACAGACCGCTCAACTCCAGAAGTCGCCCAGCTTGACCTGAGACCGCGCGAACAGGAAACAGACACACCGCCTGAACTGCAAGACCGCCACCTCAGACCGCACGAACTGGAGCTTTATTGGAATGAAGAACTGAAGCTGTCTCCAGACCGCAACTCAGATCGCCTAACCGCTGAAGGTCGCCTGATCGCTGAGCTCGCTGCGAAAAGCACAAGAATGAACATAAACCAGTTCGCAGATAGACTGCTGCCGAACTGTTTATTCAAGCCATTGGGAATCACCAAGGAAGGAGACCGCAACCTGCTTACCGCAAACCTGCGAACACAACAAACAGTCAACTCGCTTCTGAGACCGCCCGACCTCAAAGTGAGACCGCACGAATTAACCCAGGCTCAGTTCTTACAGATCTCATTGTGAATGATGGTCAATGCACCCCTATTTATAGGTGGATAGACAGATGTCGTCACTGAATAAACCGGGATACAGGCACCACCCGTCAGATCGCCAGCGGTCTCATAAGACAGACCGCGTGATCAGACCACTTGGACGACCATCCGACCAAGACCGCAAAACAGCAGGCAGATCGCGCACAAGTTGCGCGAACACAAGACCACGCACAAGCCGCACGGGCACAAGATCGCTCCTCCCTTAGATCATCAGGAGCAAACAAAGAACCATCTGGACGACTTAGAACAAGTCACTAGATCGCCAAGCACAAACCGCCTGGACAGGCGGTCACACATAAGAACAGATTGCCCGGTCTTCCAACAAAGAAGACAGGCTAACCAGCAGACCAACTCGGGAATAGACTGCAGCTACAAAGAACAGACCAACAGAATATAATCACAAACCACTTGGTCTCGGCGGTCACCCAAAATTAGACCGCCCGGTCACTTCCTCTTCACTTCAAAATTTCAACACTCCCCCTTGAAGTGGGAAGTGGAGACTAGCCCGAGTAAACTACGCAACCGTGAAAATGGTCCCTTAGCCAGCGGCTTTGTGAAGATGTCTGCGACATTGTCCGCACTCCGAACATGCTCGACCATAAGAGATCCTCCCAACACCTTTTCACGAATAAAATGGTGCTCAATCTCAATATGCTTTGTCCTTGCATGATAGACTGGATTATTAACCAGCTTGAGAGCACTCTCATTGTCCCCGCGTAGCATAGTTGGACCTCGAACCTCCTCATGAACGTCCTCCACCAACCTCCTGAGCCAAACGGCTTCCTGAGCTGCCAAGGCCGAAGCCTTATATTCCGCTTCTATGGTAGATATGGACACCGAGTCCTGCTTTTTGCTGCACCAAGAGATAGCTATGGGGCCCGTCATAAAGACATAACCAAACGTTGATCTCCGATCATCCAAGTCTCCCCCGTAGTCAGCATCCATGTGTCCATGCAACTCCAAGCTTGACCCACTCCTAAATAGGAGACCCAAATCAGAGGTCGACTTCACATATTTCAGAATTCCTTTTGCCGCCAAAAGATGAGGCTTCCGTAGCTCCGCCATGTACCGACTCACTTTGCCAACTGCATAAGAAATATCAGGCCTCGTGATGGTCAAAAAATCAAGCTCCCAGCTAGAGCTCGGAACACCAACGGATCAGATAGAACTCTTCCGCCATCCTTCTGTTGTTTATGATGCTGTTCCAGAGGTATAGAGCTGCTCTTCCCTTCTTCCATGCCGAATCGTTGAATGATCCGCTCCGCATATCCTTCCTGAGAAATGAGCACTCCGCTCTCCCGCCTCTGGACCTCGAGTCCAAGGAAATGGTGAAGCTCCCCCAGATCCTTCATCTCGAACCTGATAGCAAGCTCAGCTCTCATCCTTGCAACCGCCTCCTTCAAGTTCCCGGTGACAATCATGTCATCCACATACAGCAATACAATAACCCGAAGCGCCCCCTCCTTCTTGACGAACAAGCTAGAATCAGAGTTTGAAGCAAAGAACACGCGGAATAGAAGATAGTCCGCGATCTTCCAATACCACGCCCGAGGCGCTTGCTTTAACCCATATAAGGCTTTCTTCAGTTTGCAGACGTAGTCCAGACGATCCTCTGAGATGAAACCCGGCGGCTGGATCATGAAGATATCCTTGTCAATCTCTCCGTATAAGAAAGCATTCTTCACATCGAGCTGCCAAATCTCCCATCCACAAGATGCCGCCAAAGCAATAACAAATCGGACCGAAGTCATCTTTGCCACTGGACTAAACGTCTCATCATAATCTTCACCATACTGCTGTGAGAACCCGCGAGCTACAAGGCGAGCCTTGTATCGCTCGATCGTGCCGTCAGCTTTCTTTTTGAGTTTATAAACCCATTTGCATGTCACAGGGGTAATGCCCTTGGTCCTGAGCACTAGAGACCAAGTCTCATTCTTCTTGAGAGCATCCATCTCCTCTTGCATAGCAATATCCCACTGCTTCACACCTTTGGCTTTTTAAAAGCTCGACGGTTCCCTCTCATCCAAGGGACCAGCGAAGACACATGAGACGAAGCTAACCATGTTTCCTCCTGTATATCGATCTGGTGGCTTGATAGTCCTCTTCGACCTCCTAAGAGGTTGCTCCTGACTAACCACCTCCTCAGCTGCTTCTTCTGTGCAAGCTCCTCTTCTAGACAAACTTGGAGCATCGCTCCCCCTGCTTCCAGAACCTGAAGCCTCCATCTCAGAGCTTGACACAGCTGGAGCTCAACTCCACTTGAAGACTTCCCGCAGCTTTCCCTGCTTCATCAACCCTGCTCTCCGGTAGTTTAACTCCTGAACTCCCCTTGTAGGAAGTCACTTCATCGTGTAGGCAAGGGCTCTCTGAGTTTCAATCCACCGGGCGCGAGTTGCTCTCTTTCTCATCACAGTCCAACCCGGATCTCCGTGTCTCAGGATCTATGCATCTCCATCCTTTCTTTCGCTCATCATACCCAACAAAGACTAGCTTCCTTGCTTTTGCATCTAGCTTTATCCGAAGAGCATCAGGAATATACACATAGCAGGTTGACCCGAACACCCGAAGGTGTGCAACACTCGGCTTCTCCTTGAACATCAGTTCGTGAGGGGTATTCATGTTAATAGGACTTAGAGGCTTCCTGTTGATGACGTAAGTTGCACACGACATTCCCTCCGCCCAAAAGGACTTTGGGATACTCTTGGCATGAAGCCAGCATTTGCAGGTTTCCGTCAGATGACGGATCTTCCTCTCCACAATGCCATTCTGCTGTGGAGTATGGGCACAAGTGAGCTCTCTCCGAACGCCGTGTTTCCTGCAAAATCTTGAGAACTCACCAGAGGTGAACTCCCCACCATTGTCAGTTCTCCATTTTTTCACCCGCAGGCCTAACCGACCTTCCACCAGCTCCTTGAACTCCACAAACTTCGCAAAGGATTCTGACTTCTCTTTCAGAAAATACACCCAGACATATCTGGTGTAATCTTCAATCAACACCAACATATATTTGTTGCCTCCAAGGCTTGGGGTGGCAGTCGGTCCCATCAAATCACCGTGAATGCACTCCAACGGCGCTTTGCATCTTGTTTGCGATTTATCAAATGGAAGTCGATGAGACTTACCAAACTGACATCCAGCACAAACATGACCGTCCCTATAAGAGGACAAGCTAGGCAAGCCCTTGACAAGGCCCTTTACCTCCATAGCCATCAATTTGTCCATGCCAACATGCCCCAACCTTTCATGCCAGATAGCCGCGCTATCGTTGGTCTTCATCTTATCAACGTAGGTACTTGTCGATAACACGAACAAGTCTTTCACCTGCTTTCCAACATGGATAACATATCCCTTTATCTACGGTTGAGTTTTAAGAAACTTCACTTCTGTTGGGCCAAACAGAACGTGATAACCGGCATCGACCGCATTGGTCACAGAGAAGAGATTCTTCTTCATACCAGGCACGTGATAAACACTCCTTAATGTGAGTGGACCCTTATCACTGCTCAGGGAGACAACACCTTCTTGTTCGACAGCATGAACAGAATTATCAGCCGTAATGATAGCATCGTTACCTGACTAAGGCGCCAAAGAAGAGAACTTTGATTCATCCCCGGTGAGATGATGTCCACACCCTGAATCAACAATCCAATCCTCTTTGAAGTTGATGACAGCCAAGGCCTTAAAGGGCATCACCATCATATTAGCCGCAAAGGCTCCTCCCCATCCAGCTTCATCAGACTTTGGCTTCTCCTTCTCCGCTACATGTCCCGACTGAAGATTAACCCAGCAATCCTTCTTGAAGTGGCCGGTCTTATTACACATGAAGCACCTTGGTCCCTCTCCCTTCTTCTTCCCATCAGACTTAGAAGCATAACCTCTATCCTGCTGACCTGAAGTAGAGGGTCCATCCTGACCTGGCTTCTTCTTCTCCCACTTCTTCTTCTTCTTTCCAGAGAACAACACATCATAATCTCCCCAGAGATAGAAGTCCCCTCCATCTGTCTTGCCAAACTTTCTTGCGAAGCAAGTAAGTTCTCCAGCTCCAACAGAGATGGTTGATTTGTCCAACCTTGAACTGAAGTCACAAAGGCAAGATACTCCTTCCGCAACCCGCGGATGATATGCCTCTTCAGTTTTGCCTCTGAGATGGGCTCATCAGGATCCAATGCAGAAATCTCTGCTGTGAGATTCTTCATCTTAAGAAAGAAGGTAGAAATAGAAAGATCGCCTTGAGAGGCCTTCGCCAACTCATTTCCAAGAAACTGTAGCCGAGCTACATTCTTCTTATGAAACAGCCCGTCCAATGACGTCCAAATCTCAGCAGTAGATTTACATCCAATGATGTGGTCAAACAACTCTGGTGAGATAGCCCTCTTGAGTGTGAACTCTGCCTTAGCATTAGTCCTCCTCCAAAGTCTCACCTCTGCCATATTATCTCCTGCTAGAAACACCTCTTGCGTGTCTTCTCCCCCAACTATCTCCCATAGATCCTCGCCAAGTAAATAGCTCTCCATACATGACCTCCATTTCTTATAGTTAGTCGATGTGAGGAGTTCAATACTAAGCCCTCTTGCGTATCCACCTTCCATGGCAATCGATGTGGTCTCTTCTTCACAAAGATGACGGAAACTAATGTTGAACACTGCTTATCCACTCCAACAACCTCGCTTTGATACCATGTTAAAAATTTTGATTGAACCATTTAGGAGTAAGCAGGAGTTGCATCAACTGAGTTAAAGCCAAACAACCACAATGCCATACAACAACACAAGAGACTTTATTGAATCACAAACTTTTATTTACAGTGCGAGACATACATGGCGAGACATGATTCATAAGAATCACGGAGACGAGAAGAACAAAACACACCAAAACAAATCTAGCGGCTAGACAAGCTGAGACCGCACAGACCGCTCGACTCCAAAAGTCGCCCGTCTTGACCTGAGACCGCGCGAACAGGAAACAGACACACCGCCTGCACTGCAAGACCGCCACCTCAGACCGCACGAATTGGAGCTTTATTGGAACGAAAAACTGAAGCTGTTGCCAGACCGCAACTCAGATCGCCTAACCGCTGAAGGTCGCCTGATCGCTGAGCTCGCTGCGAACAGCACAAGAACGAACATAAACTAGTTCGCATACAGACCGCTGCTGAACTGTTTATTCAAGCCGCTGGGAATCACCATGGATGGAGACCGCAACCTGCTGACCGCAAACCTGCGAACACAACAAACTGTCTACTCGCTTCCGAGACCGCCCGACCTCAAAGTGAGACCGCACGAATTAACCCAGGCTCAGTTCTTACAGATCTCATTGTGAATGACGGGCCATGCACCCCTATTTATAGGCGGGTAGACAGATGTCGTCACCACACAAACCGGGATACAGTAACCACCCGTCAGATCGCCAGCGGTCTCATAAGACAGACCGCGCGATCAGACCACTTGGACGACCATCCGACCAAGACCGCAAAATAGCAGGCAGATCGCGCACAAGTCGCGCGAACACGAGACCACGGACAAGCCGCGCGGGCTGATGCGCAAATCTCGCACACCGCTATAGGCGGTAGCTAGACTGCGGCACGAAACGGCAGTGAACCGATCGTTCAAGTAATATAAAATGGGAATGAATCCCCAAGTATCGATCTGAAAGGAACACGGTAAGGTGGAGCTATCTATCGAGGAAGGACTTGAGATTGAAGTCCTTTAGGTCGGATGGATTGCGGAAACGGGGGATTTGGTTTGTGGAAAATAAAGGAAAATAACTAAAACTACTCCTATGCAATGCCGCTATGCAAAGCTTCGCTATGCGGGATGGAGACTACGTAGGCCTTGAGTGCGCTACTTCGGAAGGGCGGATGGACGAGTAGGTAAACATAATGAGGGTCGCAAGCACCTCTTCAACAAGCATGCCACTAGCAATTGCTAGTGCGACACACGAACACGACGGCGGAATGGAAATGGACGGCGGCGCACCTCATACACACATATAGATAAAAAGATGCATTCACATAGACATAAAATACTTTATAAAATAAGATCTATATTGCTCATCATCAAATAATGAAAGATCTAGCTATTACAACACAAAATACAAAGAGAGAGAGCAAGTAAGAAATCGATCAAATCTGAAGTCTCGTTGAGGGTTCACGGTTGGAATCGCTGGGTTGTCAATCCGCGTCCAAGTTCGGTCCTCGGCTGTGTCCGGGGTAGAGAAGGCTATCACTACCCTCCAATGGCCCGTCTTCTTCGTCTCACGATCCGGTAGCACCACCTAGCTTCCTTCTCTTTGAATAATGGCGGATGAAGCGCTTGATCCTTCTCCTTGAAGCTCAAGGATGATGGAGGAGGCCTAGGGACAAGCCCTGATGGAGTGGTGGAAGGGGAACGGAGCTGGGATGTCCTTTGCGGCGGAAAAGGCAGAACAAGTACGATCCCATTAGCTAGGGCAGAGAACCGCGCTTTTATAGAAAACAGTCAGAAAATTGGTCACGCACGGTCGAACGCACGACCGTGCGTAGATCGTGTGATATTAAGTATGAAGAGTTGCGCAGGAAGACGACCTGGAGCGCCCGTGCGATTTACTCACGCACGGGTAGATCCGCCCGTGCGTCAAAACGCACGGGTAAACTCGGAAAGGGGAGAAATGAGGCCAAACAGGCAGAACGTGCGATTCCTTCGTGCACGGGCGATGCCCGTGCGCAGAGACGCATGACTAACGACGGATCATCAGTTTCCTTCTCAGTAAAGGGCGCACGACCGAACCGATCATGCGTCAAGGTACAACGCACGACCGTGTGATATGCACAGATCAGAACTCAGACTGAAACTGATGAAATGTCCACCTGCATAGCACTAACAGGGCTGGGAATACACTTCCAGTACAGGAAATAAAGCACAAAAAGAGTGATGAGCACGCTGTGCTTACCCTCAACACTAAAACAAGCAAACACACACCACAACGGGCCTAAATGTGCACCTAGAAAGGAATAGTAAATATGAACAAAACATGCCTAAAGTGAGGTGCAAATACAAGAAATACGGCCCAGATGAGTCCAAAAGTGTGTATATAATTGGGACTCATCACGGGCACAAGATCGCTCCTCCCTTAGATCATCAGGAGCAAACAAAGAACCATCTGACTAACTTAGAACAAGTCGCCAGATCGCCAAGCGCAAACCGCTCGGACAGGCGGTCACACATAAGAATAGACCGCCCGGTCTTCCAACAAAGAAGACAGGCTAACCAACAGACCAACTCGGGAACAGACCGCAGCTACAAAGAACAGACTGGCAGAATATAATCACAAACCGCGCGGTCTTGGCGGTCACCCAAAATCAGACTGCCCGGTCACCTCCACTTCACTTCAAAATTTCAACAGGGGTGCCTCCCAAGAGCGCTTTCTTTTTCCCGTCTTTAATCTAGACGGTTAGTGTTAGGAAAAAAAGAAAATTAAAAGTGAATTGGACAGGCAACTCCCCTAATTCACGTGTAGGTGAATGTGACGGCGTTAGTCGCACGGCCACTCCTCCGCTTAACATGTGATTCTTCGTTTGCCTTTGATCTTGAATATTCAAATCCAAATCACCTATGCATACCTGAGGTGATTTGAATTTGTACAAATGAGAAGCATATGGATCGTCGATTATTTGGGGTAGCAACGACTCATCTTCAACCTGAAAATTATTAGTTTTTAAAAAGTCACAAGTAAACGATTCAAATAATTTTTCGCAAGGAGGAGGTGCTTGCGAAAATATAAAATTAAGCTTTGGTAGTTCCTTTTCTAAAATTAAATTTTCTTAAGAAAAATCTAGTGGATTACCAAGCGGAATAAGATTTTCGGACACTTAAATTTCATGAATTTTTGGTTGAATTAAAATAGAAGAGATTTGCAAAAATTCATCATAAAGAAAAGAAGATCCGGGTGAAGTAGGGGAAGAAACTTGTTCTTCTTCTAGTTCATCCGGGGTGCCCAAAACATTAAGAATTTCTTGGTAAGAGAATTTTTCTTCATCTTTGGTAAAAGAAGTTATGGGATTACATGGAAACACATGTTCCTCCATAACTAAATTATCAAAAGATGGAGAAAAAGCACTAGACGAAATAATATTTTCCTCTAAATTTTGGGGGGAAGTATCTATTTGAATTAGCGGGATTTCCCCAAAATTAGAGAACGAAAATTGCGGCGCAAAAGAAGATGAACAAGACTTCGGATCGAAAGATTTATCTTCATCGCTCCGAGAGCTATCCGGATGACCTTGCCACTAAGAATAATCTACTTCGGGGCTAGAAGCCAAAAATTATTCTCGTGAAAATTAGAAAAAGCACTAAACGAAATAAAATTTTCCTCTAAATTTTGGGGGGAAGTATCTATTTGGATCTGCGGAATTTCCCGAAAATTAGAGAACGAAAATTGCGGTGTACAAGAAGTAAAACAAAAATTTGGATCTACAGATTTATCTTCATTGCTCCGAGAACTATCCGGGTGAGCTTGCCACGAGGAATAATCTACTTCGGAGCTAGAAGAACAATTATTAAATGCCGAAAAATGATTCTCATTAAAATTAGAAAAATTATGTTCATCAAAGTTTGAAAAATTATTTTCATTAAAAGATGAAAAATTATGATCATAATTATTATCAAAATTATTTGCATAATATTGAGGATAATTATTTTCATAATAATTATTTTGAGAATATGAATGTAAATAACATTCCTCACTTTGATGAGGCACACCACAATAATAACAACTAAACTGGCGCCTTCGTGCGACTTGTAAGAGTTCAATTTGGTTTCGAAGCACGGTAATTTTAACGACCGCTTCTACTAATTTCATAATAAGAATAAAAAAGGAAACAACTTTCACTTAAATGAATGGAATTTTAGAGTAAAATATATATATATATATATATATATATTCATATAATTTTTTTTTTCAAAAAGCGGGTTAAGTTAGTCCCGGACTTCCCAAGGTCAACCCGATGAAGGGCTCGCAAGGTACTAGAGGCTGTGATGGGAATTCAAGCCCAAAGCGTCCTTTCCGAGAATTTAGATTACGCTATTTAAGTTTTTTTTTAAAATTTTAAAGAGAAGGGGAGAAGAAAAGAACGATAAAATTAATAAATATTTCTTTTTTCAAAATATCAACCGTGTCCCCGGCAACGGCGCCAAAAACTTGATGCGCAAAACTATATCCGCAAATGACAACGGTAAGTGTACCATATCGAATGTAGTATAAGTTATAAAAACCAAGGTCGTATTAGACTCGGGGCGGTTGAGTACTCTTACTTCAAGAAAATCTCTATTATCTTATCAATTAAAACTTTGAGTTGGTTTGCAAAAAGAAAATAAAACAATGAAGAAAGAGAAGAATGAGAAAATAAAACTACTTTATTGATAAAAGAAATTACAAACTATAAAAAGGAAGCTACAAACTATTTAATTGAAAATACAAATTGCATAAAGAAAAAGGATTATAAGAACTATAAAATATGAAAAAAATACAAGAAATGAAAGTTCTAATCCTAAAAATTCGTCTCAAAAATTCCCCCTCAAACATCTGTTGGAGCTGGCTTTTTATAGCTGCAAAATTAAGGTTATACGCCCTTGGTCACACCCGTGACCAAGGGGCGTGTAGGGGGCGTGATCGGTGCTGGCGGAGAGGGCACGTTCTGGCTTTAATGTAGGCGTTTCGGACGCGTCACGCCCTAGGTCACGCCCGTGACCTGGGGCGTGTAATCTCTAAAAGTGCTGCTGGCGGGAAGGCGCGCGGGGATAGTCACGCATGTGACAAGATGTCGCGCCCCCTGGTCACGCCCGTGACCTGGGGCGTGTAATTTTAATTGACGTGGCAGGCTTGATCTCAGCGGTTCTGATTCGTCTCAGCGGGTCGCGACTGTGACATGGGGTCACGGACTTGGTCACGCCCGTGACCTGGGGTCTATACTTGGCGAAACTTCACAGAATTGGCCCGGGGTGGCGGCAACAGGTCTGGAACAAATCTTTGGCTGTCACCCCTTTGGTCACGCCCATGACCTTGGGTGTGTACATGACAATTTTGCTCAAAATGCCCAGAAATTGTGAAAAACACAGAAAAGGATTAAGTTACTTTATAAAATTAAAAGGGAACATATTAAATAAGAAAATACATATAAGTTATATAAATTCATATTAAAACTATATTAAAATTATACTAAAAGATGAGTACAAAAAGTACCATCAAGGGCGCCTCGTTCGTCACAGGAGATGGGTGCTACTTCTACAAGATGATGCCCTTTGTGCTGAAGAATTCAGGGGAAACATATCAATGAATGTTGGACAAGGTCTTTTGCGAACAGAAGGGGAGGAATCAAGAAGTATATGTGGATGATCTCATGATCAAGAGCCGAGATCTCGATTCCCACCTTCGGGACCTCAAAGAGACCTTCAGAACCTTGAGGAAATACAAAATGAGGCTCCCAGAAGTGCATTTTCGGGTCCAGCAGAGGAATTATCCCGACAAGGTAAAACCGATCAGGGAACTAGGGTCGCCAAGAAATGCAAAGGAGGTCCAGTACCTCACAGGAAGCTGGTCGGGCTAAGCAGGTTTCTCTCTAGGGTGGGGGAGACGTGCTCATCTTTCTTCAAGGTGCTCCACGAGAACCAGAGATTCGAATGGACTCCTGAGTGCGAGGAGGCATTCCGGGACCTGAAGAAGCAACTATCTCAGGCCCCACTACTCTAGGGACAAAGGCAGGGTGAGGACCTCTCCTTATAACTCGGGGTGGGAGCTGAGGCGGTCATCTCCATTTTGGATAGGGAAGAAGGGAAGAGGCAACTCCCTATTTATAACGTCAGTAAGGTACTAAGGAAGGCAGAGCTTAGGTATCATATATTTGAGAAGCTGGCTTTCGCCCTGGTGGTGTCGGCCCGGAAGCTCTGACTTTACTTCCAGGCACATTCCATTAAATTAGTTACCGACCACCCCCTTCGCAACATCATGGAAGGGTTGGAGCACTCAGGAAGGTTAGATAAGTGGTCGGTGGAGCTGAGCGAGTTTGATATTGCATTCATTCCTAGACTTTCTATAAAGGCCTAAGCAGTGGTAGATTTCTTGGCCGATTTTGTAACAGAGGTAGAAGAACTTGAGCCACCCCACTCAGTCGCATGGAAGATGTTGGTGGATGGGGAGTTGGGGAAGCATTCCTTTGGGGGAGGGGTAATCTTAGTAATCCCGCAGGGGATGAGGATCGAGTAAGAATTTATCATGCACTTCCCACTCACCAACAACCAGGATGAGTACGAGGCAGTAATAGCGGGGCTCCATCTGAACCGGGAGCTGGCCGTGCAGGATGTTGAGGTCTCGACGAACTCCATGGTGGTGGCATGCTAAACCAAGGGAGAGTTTGAAGCGAAGGAACCGACTCTCCTGCGGTACCTGGAAAATGTCAAGGGGATCATTGGGTAATTCTGCACTTTCTCGATTCAATATGTGCCGAGAGAGGAGAGCTTCCCGTCAGATCTCTTAGCCAAGTTCGATATCAAGAAAGGAGGAGTGGTGTCAGAACTCTTTTGATCGTCCATCGAAGAAGGCGAGTTGATGGATGTAGACCTGCGAGCCTCGTAGATGGATCCCTTTATCGCCTTCCTGGCATCGGGACAGTTCCCAGAAAGATATGTGGACAAGCGGTGGTTCAGGAATAAATCAGCATATTATTCTTTGAATGCAGGAGTTTTGTACTGGAAGACCCTCTCGGGGCTCCTAGCCCATTGTGTGTCGGAAGAGGAGGCTCCAAGGGTCCTAAAGGAGATCCACTCTGGAGAGTGTGACAGTCACTCTGCGAGCAGTACCCTAGAGGGAAGGGTATTGAGGCAGGGCTACTTCTGGCCCACCCTCAGCAAAGATGCGACAATGTTTGCAAAGAAGTGCTCCAAGTGTCAGCTGTACACCCCCCTTCAACTACTCCCAACTTAGAGTCTTCGGACCATCACGGCCCCGTGGCCGTTCGCAATATGTGGATTGGACTTGGTAGGTCCATTTCCTCGGGCTAGTGTTCAAAGGAAGTTCCCGTTGGTGATGATTGATTACTTCCAAGTGGTTAGAGGTGAAGGCGCTGGCCAAGGTAACCTCCCAAGTTGTAAGGAATTTCATATGGGGGGAGATAATTTGTCGGCATGGGCTCCCACTAGCCATCGTCACATATAATGAGCCGCAGTTCGCTAGCAACGAAATTGTCAACTTTTGCAGACAGCTGGGCATAGACTTTGGTTTTGTGACGGTCCACCACCCAAGAAGTAATGGGCAGGTGGAGGCAGCAAACAAGATAATAGTTAACTTGCTGAAGAAGAAAGTCGAGAACCTAAGTGGCAACTTGGTATAACAACTACCCTCAACTTCGTGGGCCCTGAGAACAACGCTGAATATAGCCACAGGGGAGACCCCTTTCAAGCTCTCCCATGGGTCCGAGGCCATGCTTCCCATAGACTTTGAGGTAAAGTCACCCAGGGTAATGCCCTTAGGGGAAGGAGATGAAGAATGGCGAGTGGAGAATGAGGAGGAACAACTTCTATCTTTAGATTTGTTGGAAGACCTCCGGGACTTGGCAACCATACGTCAGGAGGAGGTCAAGCGGCGGATGGCCCGGTACTTCGACAAGCATATCTGGGTCAAACAGTCAAGAAAAGGGACTTGGTATTGAAAAAGTTCGATGAGGCGGGTAGAGGGTCCACGGTGGGAAAACTCAACCCCAAATGGGAAGGTCCTTTCATTGTAGAGGAGGCACTCGAGTCAGGAGGGTATCACCTCCGGGTTGTGGAAGGGATGTCCCTCAGCCGAACTTGGAGCGGCGATGATTTAAAGTGTTTTTATCCTTGAGTTATTGCGTTGTGAAAATTTAATAAGTTGATGTGATTTTTCTTGATATGGTTGCATTATTCGATTATAGGTTCCTATGCCAAGGTAATGAGGTGCTGGAATGCCCCAGATCGATTCCGCTATTGGCCTCTCAATAGCCACTAGGTTAAGGTTGATCTCTGGAGAGGTTGGCAAGGTAATATGGTGTTGGAATGACCCAGATCGATTCCGTTATCGGGCTCTCACTAGCCATTGTGTTCAGGTTGATCTCTGGAGAGGCTGGCAAGGTAATATGCTGCGGGAATGCCCCAGATTGATTCCACTGCCGGGCTCTCACTAGCCGGTGGGTTCAGGTTGATCTTTGGAGAGGCTGTCAAGGTAACATGGTGCTGGAATGCCCCAAATCAATTCCGCTGGCGGGCTCTCACTAGCCGGTGGGTTCAGGTTGATCTCTGGAGAGGCTAGCAAGGTAACATGGCGCTGGAATGCCCCAGATCGATTCTGCTGCCGGGCTCTCACTTGCCAGTGGGTTCAAGTTGATCTCTGGAGAGGCTGGCAGGGTAACATGGTACTGGAATGCCCCATATCGATTCCGCTACCGGGCTCTCACTAGTCGGTGGGTTTAGGTTTCTAGAGAGGTTGGCAAGGTAACATGGTGTTGGAATGCCCCAGATCGATTCCGCTGTAGGGATCTCACTAGCCGGTGGGTTCAGGTTGATCTCTAGAGAGGCTGGCAAGGTAACATGGTGCTGGAATGCCCCAAATCAATTTCGCTGCTGGGCCCTCACTAGCCGGTGGGTTCAGGTTAATCTCTAGAGAGGCTAGCAGGATAATTGGGTGACAACTCAGGAATTCCACATTCGGGCTCTCACTAGCCGGAAAGACCAATGAGCCCTTTATGTGGATGAGGAAAGGCAGCGCTCGCCTAGCAGGACATCAGCAGAATGAATCTCGGGTAAGGCCTTCCATAGAGGAGGACCTCGCTCGTGAGTACCTGTGTAAGAACGAATGGCGGTACACTCAAACTAGCGAGCCAGTGTGGCCCGCTGGCATAAGAGAATTAAAGCGAATCCGTCAAGGAATGCAGTGTACGAATGCATAATGAGATCTTTACTCGCAATTCCTGATGAACTAGCGACCCAGGTATGGCGCAGAAGTCCCAGAAAGAAAAAAACTAAAGTAAAAATGGGGACGAGCGCCATAAGAATGATGAGCGAGTCAAAATGATGCGCGAACCTAAAGCTACAAGGTAAGTGATATGCGAGCACATTACAACAAGACAAGAAAAGCAAGGGAAAGTACTAAGCAAAAAAGTATCATTTCATTTCATAAATATTCTTTTACAAACAGTGGCTTTTCGCCGTCAAAAAATACGAAACAAAAATACATATGTTCAGGGGTCGTCTGTGGACGGCTCGCTCTCGCTATCTAATGACCAAATGATCGGTTCGAATATCTATGGGGCCACTTCCTCAACGGTCAGGCGCGCTGCCTCGGCAGAGAAAAGGCTATCCCTCTGAAGAGTGCGGAGGAAATGCATCGCCACCGCAAACTGGGTCTTTCGCATCACCATCTCCTCCACGCGCGACTGTTTCTTCAAATTTCGGGGGCTTCGAGGAGGGGGGGAGGCCGCGCGGGCCAACTCTTGGTTGAGAGCCTTCAACCAAGCAACTTCCTTCTCCAGGTCGGAGTTGCGAGCGAGAAGCTAGCTGGCTGTCTCGGCATCATACGAAAGAGTATTAGGGAAGGGTAAGGAAAGCAAGAGAAGTAAGCGATTAACTGACAAACTTACCATTCCGTCCTGAAAACTGGCGACGAGGCCATCTGCAATGTCTTGCTTCTCCTTGAGGCTCGCGATCTCCTCTGCCGCGGCCTTCATCTCGCGCTGAAGATCTTCCGAGCCTGGTTTTTATTTAATACTCGTGATTTTGTCCTTCGCAGATTTATGGTCGCGCTTAAGCTCCTCCAAATTCTTATCAAACTGGAGACATTGCCGACCCGTCATGTGGGCGAGCTCCAGGCTGCAGAGCTGGGCTCGTGCACTTTCATATACGATCATCCTGGATGACAGGACGTCGAACTCGACATCGTCCTCCAGGTTGTAAAGCCCGCAGGAGAGGCCGAAGGCATGCCCACCGATGTTATCTTAATCCACCCAGGAGGGGAGGAATGTTGATATGGAGACCCTGTTGTCATCGACATCCCAGTACAGTATAGGCACGCCAGCCTCATCTCGATGCCTCGCACCGAGGATGAAATTTCGATGAACCGACAAGCCAGGCGCGTCCGACGCATCAGCGACCACTTTGGCGACCTCACCGGTATCCTTATCTGTAGGAGGGCCTTGATAAGTAGTATTTTTATAACTTTTTAATAGAAAATTTTGTAAATATTTAATATGAATTTTCCTTTTTATGTCAATTTTAGGTTATAAGTAGTTCTTTTTGTAATTTTGATTCCAACTTAGCTTAATTTCAATTTTTGCAGAATTTTGGGACAAATCGGGAAAAATGGCATGTCACGCCCTCGGTCACGCCCGTGACCAAGGGCGTGTAACCTGAAGATCAGTCCAGAATCGATGCCACGCTGTTTGAACCAGTCCACACCAAGTCATGCCCCAGGTCACGCCCGTGACCCAAAGTCACGCCCGTGACCGGGGGCGTGTAATCTTAGAATCTTCCACGTAGAGCCGCCGTCGAGACGTGGAGCTGCAGTCGAGAAGTCCACTTGAGTCACGCCCGTGACCCACATGTCACAGCCGTGACTTGCCTGCGTGATCTCTGCTTCGCCGCCGCGCCAAATTCCAGCCCACGCCGCATTTAATGCAGCCGTCCAAAGTCACGGCCGTGACCCGACATGTCACGCCCGTGACATGTCATTTCTCGCCGCGCCGTCCAGAAAGCCCACGCCGCTGTCTGTTCCGATGTGAATAGTGCAGTCACGCCCTTGGTCACGCCCGTGACCAAGGGCGTGTAATCTGAAATTTTTTCCTATAAATTTAGAGGTTCTCCTTGAGTCCAGGGTTCAGAATTTTGGAGTGGGGGAGGTGCTGTTGGAGCCAATCTTGAGTATTTTTTCACTTTCACCTTCAGGTTCATGTTTCTTTCCTTTCATGTTCTCTTCTTTTTCCCATGCAATGTACTAGCTTTCTTTCAATGCAATAGCCTAGTTTAAGTTTGTAACTTTGTTTTTCCTAGCTTGCAATCTCTTCTCTTAAGACTTGTAATAGTTTTCATTTAAATAAAAATTAGTTTGTTCTCTTGATTTTGTCTCCTCCTTACTTAGTTAAATTTTCTTATTATGCATTTTTATTTTTCTTTCTCTTCCCCCTCCACCATGATTAACTAATCCTCATTAGTACTCGATCAAAATGACCCGAGGATGAGTTAGACAAGTTATGATTTTCTAAGGTTTTCTTTTTCCGTTTTTATAAACACTTGAATTACCCTTGATTTTTAATTAGTGAGGCCATATTTTTGATATATGGTTTTCGCTTATGTTTTCACACTTAGTTAGCCGAGAGGCTCAAAGTATGAATTGATCACTCAAGGGTAAAGAGAGTTGCACGCACCCCTCGAGAGAGGATGACGTAAATCTCCCGGATTGGAGTCAAATCCAATAGCGGGGTTCACTTCGTAAAGCAAGTTTTAGGTAATCGATTATAGGACGAGAGTCTGGTTGATTTTTCCTAAACTTAGTTGGGCATTAACCTCGAGAGAGGCATGTTCGAGCTTCGGGAACCTCCACGGTCAAGTAGTTCAATTTAAACGGAATTAGGTTTAATTTCTTTTCACTTGTCTTTTCTCACTCCAAGGTGACTTTTGATTGAGTACTAGCCTCTTTTATCATCATCTAAACCCTTAATTTAGCTTGCAATTTCTCTTTTTCTAGCTAAGTAACCAAAACCCCAAAATATCATTAGATAAGATAATAGCGACTTTCCTCAAAGTAGAAGTAATCAACGCGCCCCGTGGAATACGACCTTGGTATTTCTTAATATCCTATACTATAGACGATAAGGTACACTTGCCTTTATCGGATATAGTTTTGGAGAAAATCTCAAACCTTCACTAAATTTCAAAATCGCAAAAAATTAAATATCAAGTTTTTGGCGCCGTTGCCGGGGACTTTTGCGTAGATATTTTGAAACAAGGATAGCTATTAATTTTATCATGTTGTTTTTATTTTAGTTTTTTTTTTCTATTTTTGAAAATCTTAAGGGTGAAATTAAAATCTTGGAAAGGGACGTTTGGGGTGTCATCCCATCTCACCTCCTAGTACCTTGCAAACCCTTCACCGGGTAGATCTTGGGAAGTCCAAGACTAACTTAACCTGCCTAAAAGAACAAAAAAAAAATATTCCCTCTTTTTCTTCTTCCTTCCTTCTCTTTTTAGTGTATGACCCATGGTAGCACTTCGATTCTTCCTTTTGATCCGGAAATCGAGCGAACCTTTTGCGGCACCGCCGTTCTCGTGATCAAGGAAATCAAGTAGAATCCGAAGAGTCGATCGGGGACACTAACGCAGCGAACATGGATCATAATCTTAATCCTCCTAATCTTAACGAGCCAAATCCTAATGAGGACGCGCAACGGACCATGTCCTATTATGCGCGGCCGAATTTAGAAGGCACACAATCGAGTATTGTTCGCCCCACGGTGGCGAACAATAATTTTGAGATCAAGTCCAGCATCATACAAATGGTGCAACAATCGGTGACCTTTGATGGTCAACCGGACGAGGATCCAAACTCACATATTTCTTACTTTCTTGAAATTTGCGACACATTTAAGATCAATGGCGTCACCGATGACGCCATTCGATTACGTCTTTTTCCTTTTTCTTTGCGGTCTAAGGCCAAGCAGTGGCTGGGCTCCCTACCAAGGGGATCCATCACTACATGGGCCGAAATGGAGGAAAAATTTCTCAATAAATATTTTCCGCCTTCAAAGACCGCTAAATTGCGCACGGATATTGCGTCGTTCATGCAAATCGACTCGGAGACTCTCTATGACACATGGGAGCGCTTCAAGGAGCTTTTGCGCCGATGCCCTCACCACGCACTTGCCACTTGGCAACAAGTGCAAATATTTTATAATGGCTTAAATCTCCAAACGAGGCAAATGATTGATGCGGCCGCCGGAGGGACATTAAATAATAAAACCCCGATCGCCGCTCAAGAGCTTTTCGAAGAGATGGCCACAAATGCGTACCAATGGAACATGCCCCAAGCGAGGCCTAATAAGCCGGCCAGAATTTTTGAAATAGACGCTAACGCAAATTTGGCTTTACAAGTTGAGCGCTTAACAAAGCAAGTGGCAGAGATGTCTGCTTCCTCCGCCACTCCTCCTTGGGCTAATAATGTTTTACTTGAAGAGCAAGTTGATTACATGGGAAATCCGCCTCGGCCTTCCTATAACCCGAACACCGCTCCGTATAATAACACCTACAATGCGGGTTATAGGAATCATCCGAATTTCTCATGGAGCAATCAAGGAAATGCTCAGCGTCCCTTAAATTTAAATCAACCTCCAAATCAACTTCTTAATTTAACTCCCCCTCCAAATTTTAATCCACCCGGTTTTCCACCGCAACAACAAAAGCCCTCTCCGCTTGAAGAGGTTTTTGCAAAATATGTTGCTACAAATGAAGCGAACATCCGGAACCTCACCGGATCGATCAAAAATTTGGAGAACCAAGTGGGCCAGCTAGCAAAGATAATCTCCGAGCGCCAGCAAGGAGCCCTTCCGGGAAACACGAAGCCAAACCCAAAGGAGAGCGCAAATGCGATTACACTCCGAAGCGGGAAGGAGGTGGTTTCATAACAGGACGAACCCATGGTAACTTCCTCCCCTCCTCCTCCTCCTATTTTATCTTTGAATTTACCTGCTACGTTAGCTCCGCGCGCTTCTACTTCAAATATTCCGTATCCATCTAAGTTTAAAAGCGAGAGCGCCGAAAAGAATTATAAAAAGTTTTTAGATATTTTAAAGCAAATTCACATTAATGTACCCTTCTGCGAGGCTATCTCTCAAATGCCTAAATATGCGAAATATCTTAAGGAGTTGCTCTCCAATAAGAAAAAATTAGAAGATATTTCGCATATTTCGTTGAACGCAGAATGCTCCGCGGTTGTACTCAACAAATTGCCTAGAAAAGTGAATGACCCGGGACGGTTCTCCATCCCGTGTTTATTTGGCAATTCGTTAGTAAAACACGCTTTAGCGGATCTGGGAGCAAGTATCAATCTCATGCCTTTTTCACTATTTAAGAAACTAGGTCTAGGAAATCCAAGCCCCACTCGAATGAGTATTCAATTAGCGGATCGCTCTTTAAAATATCTGGTAGGAATAGTGGAGGACGTGCTCGTCAAGGTCGATAAGTTCATCTTCCCGGTGGACTTTGTCATTCTTGACATCGAAGAGGATGCCGAAGTACCCCTCATACTCGGCCGCCCCTTCCTTGCCACCTCCCGCGCCATTATTGACGTAAGTAACAGAAAGCTCCTCCTTCGGGTTGGAGACGATGAAGTTTCTTTCGGCATAAATTCCTCGATGCGGAACACATTATAAAACGACGATTCGTGTTTTTACCTGGAAGAGTGTTGGGAATTCGATTCACCTCCCGAGTTAGTCTCCACCTCGAGTCACGAGTCCGAGCTCGCCGAACTCTTTTGCCTGGAAGAAGAAGAAGTCACTCGTTTCACACCACCCGAACAACTATTTTTAGAAAAATTGAAAATCAAAACTTCTTATGAAGAACCACCCGTTTTAGAACTAAAGCAACTTCCCCCTCACCATAAGTATTTATTTTTAGAAAAAGAGTCGAAGCTACCCATCATCGTTTCATCCGAACTTAGCAACTCGGAAATTTCTGAGTTAGCTATTGTCTTAAGAAAGCACCGCCACGCAATTGCGTGGCAAATTTTGGATATTAAGGGTATAAACCCTTCCTTCTGCACTCATAAAATCTTTCTCGAAGATAATTCCCGAAATTCGGTCCAGCCTCAACGGCGGCTAAACCCTAACATGAAAGAAGTCGTTAAGGCCGAAGTGATCAAACTATTGGACGCGGGAATTATCTACCCGATATCGGATAGTACTTGGGTTAGCCTAGTACAAGTCGTACCGAAGAAAGGTGGCGTTACGGTAGTAGCTAACGAGAATAACGAGTTGATCCCAACCCGTACTTTTACGGGTTGGCGGATGTGCATCGATTACCGAAAACTAAATGATGCCACCCGTAAGGATCACTTCCCTCTACCGTTTATTGATCAAATCTTAGAGCGCCTTTCAGGTCACTCCTACTACTAATTTCTCGATGGTTTGTCGGGATATTTTCAAATTCCAATTTCGCCCGACGACCAAGAGAAAACCACTTTCACTTGTCCCTTTGGCACCTTCGCTTATCGAAGGATGCCATTTGATCTTTGTAACGCGCCAGCTACATTTCAAAGATGTATGCTGGCGATATTTGACGAGTTAGTAGAGGAGGTGATGGAAGTGTTTATGGACGACTTTTCCGTATACGGAAATTCATTTAAAAACTGTTTAAAAAATATTGAGCGTGTGTTGCAGCGATGCGAGGAAACGAATTTAGCACTTAATTGGGAGAAATGCCATTTTATGGTCAAGGAAGGATTAGTCCTTGGTCATAAAATTTCAGGCATGGGGATCGAGGTCGATAGGGCCAAGATTGAAGTGATTGAAAAGCTCCCCCCTCCAACAAACGTAAAAGCTATTCGTAGTTTCCTAGGGCACGCAGGGTTCTATCGGCGCTTTATACAAAATTTTTCCAAAATCACAAAGCCGTTAACCCATCTTCTTGAAAAGGAATCCTCATTTATTTTTAGCGATGAATGCCATTTGGCCTTTAAACTTATTAAAGAAAAACTTATAAACTCCCCAATTCTAGTCGCGCCGGATTGGTCGCTCCCTTTTGAAATCATGTGCGACGCGAGTGACATTGCGGTTGGTGCCGTTTTAGGCCAACGAGTGAGTAAGTATTTCCACCCTATTTATTATGCGAGCAAAACACTCACGTCGGTACAAGCGAATTACACCACTACCGAAAAAGAGATTCTAGCGATCATTTTTGCCTTCGATAAGTTTAGGTCATACATCACCCTCTCGAAAGTTATCGTCTTCACGGATCACTCCGCACTTAGGTATCTTTTAAGCAAATCGGACGCCAAGCCTCGTATTTTGCGATGGATCCTCCTCTTGCAGGAGTTTGACTTAGAGATCCGGGACAAAAGAGGAGCCGAAAACTTGGCGGCCGATCATCTTTCTCGTCTAGAAAACCCTGCCTCGGAAGTATTGATAGAATCTAACATCGATGATAAATTTCCCGAAGAGCGCCTCCTTGCTCTCAAAAATATTAATTCATCGTCTACCCCCTGGTTTGCAGATCTGGCTAACTATTTAGTAGCCCGGGTCCTGCCGAAAGAATTCTCGAGTCAGCAAAAGAAGAAATTCTTTTCTGATTTAAGGAATTACTTTTTGGAGGACCCCTTTTTATTCCGTGTATACGCAGACCAAGTGGTGAGACGATGCGTCTCGAGTGAGGAGGGTCTTAAAATTTTACGATATTGTCACGAGGGACCATCCAGTGGTCATTATCATTCAAACCGAACCCCGAGGAAGGCGCTGGAGGCGGGCTTTTATTGGCCCTCGCTCTTCAAAGATGCTCACACCCTTGTGAGTACTTGCGACAGCTGCCAGCAGTCGGGGAACATCTCTCGCCGGGATGAGATGCCCCAAAATATTTTCTTAGAATGCGAAATTTTCGATCTTTGGGGCATTGTTTTCGTTGGTCCTCTCCCTCCTTCGTTTTCAAATAAGTATATTATAGTAGCGGTCGACTACGTGTCGAGGTGGGCGGAAGCGCAAGCTCTCCCCACCAACGATGCGCGAGTCGTCGTTAACTTTTTAAAAAAATTATTCTCTCGATTTGGCACTCCGCGCGCTATTGTGAGTGATCGGGGCACCCATTTTTGCAATACTCAATTCACAAAAATCTTAGCAAAATATGGTGTCACGCACAAATTATCCACTGCATATCACCCACAAACGAGCGGCCAAGTTGAAGTTGTTAATCGAGAATTAAAATGGATCTTAGAAAAAACAGTTTCTATTAATCGGCAGGATTCGACAATAAAGCTCGATGACGCGCTATGGGCCTATCGAACGGCGTACAAGACCGCTATCGGTTGTACACCATATTGAATGGTCTATGGCAAGGCTTGCCACCTTCCGGTCGAATTAGAACACCGCGCATTTTGGGCGCTTAAATTTTTAAATCTTGATTCTACTTTAGCGGGCGAACAAAGAAAATTTCAAATGAACGAATTGGATGAGTGGAGAGCGAATGCGTATGAGAGTAACAAATTATATAAGGAGCGAACAAAGTTTTATCACGACAAACATATAAAATTTCCAAAAACTTTTTCGCCAGGCGATCTCGTCCTCCTTTATAATTCTCGTCTTCGCCTTTTTCCGGGAAAGCTGAAATCTCGATGGTCCGGACCTTTTATTGTTAAAGAGGTTTGGTACTATGGGACAATTCTAATTTCCCACCCGGAAAAAGGTTGCTTCAAAGTTAACGGGCACCGCCTTAAATTGCATCTTCCGGGAGACATACCCAATGACAAGAGTGATGTGATATTTCTTCATAATATAACATGATCGGCAAGTGGGTCAAGCTACGCGACCTTAAACAAAGCGCTTTTGGGAGGCACCCCAAGGTTATCTTTTTATTATTTTCTCTTGTTTTTGTTCTTTCTTTAACATCTTTTGTAGGTAATCGCGGCTTCCCCACAGAAGCTTCAAAAAAAAAATTTATCAGGGAAGCTCTTTTTCCTTCTTTCTTTTTGTTGGAAATTGCATTCACAATTACCTTGATTTGTGAGAAGTCACCCTTAAACTAAGATTGAATTGCTTTTGTATTTGATATGCTTTTCTAGTATTGTCTTGCAGATTATCATGGCTAAGTGTAAGCCAATGTCAGGTCACAATGGGTCTGTAAACACAGTTTCATAAAATGTAATCCCTCATTATATGAAACATGGTGATGACTCATGTGTGATCTCACTATTGGGGTACACTTCTTTTTCAAGACTATTGAAGACTTTGGAGTGCGGCTGCAGCATGTGTTCAAGAGAAGAAAAGAAATTTTTGTGAAACAAAATTTTCCTAAGGATATGTCTCGAGAGATCAGACATGTCTCGAGAGATCGTGGTTGTCTCGAGAGATCTTAAGTCTGAAATCCTTGCAATGTCTCGAGAGATCATCGAGTTCTCGATACATCCCTTTCCTGCTCTCTTCGTTTCATGTCTCGAGAGATCCCTTATGTCCCGAGAGATCCCTTATGTCTCGAGACTTCTGTCCGTAAATTTTCTGTTTCGTTTTCTCTGTTCTGGACGGATCGTGATCGCCCCTTCTCGGTTCTAACGGCTATATGGAGCGCTTTTAAGGCTAATTAATCCTTTATTTGCTCCTCTCCATATATATAGGTTTGTTTTAAAAGAAGTTCGAGAATCGTTCTAACCCTAATCTCTCTCCCGATCAAAAAGAACGTGAAAAACGCCGCTCGCCGTCGTCTACATTTGGAGATCGTTCTACTCTTTGGAGTTGCCGATTTCTATCAAGAAGGATTCGATTGATCCATGCTCAGGTTCTGCAATCTCTATTGGATCGTTTCGGATTGCCAAAGACAGATTTGAAGGATCGTTGTTCTCCCTCATCGTTCTCAAAAGCCATTCAAGAAGAAGGAAGAAAACGCTTCTATTATTCAGATCTGGTTTATTATTGTTCAAACCCTTTTCAATCTGTTGTAGGAGTTGTTATCTCCGAGTTGTAGGAGAGGTTGTTCTCCGAGTTGTAGGAGAAGTTTTCTCCGAGTTGTAAGAGAGGTTCTCTCTGAGTTTGTAGGAGTTTGACTCCGAGACTGTAGGATCGTTCTTGATCCGAGATTTAGTGATTAGTCAAGTCTAGCTGTGGTGCTAGATTGGCGAGGCCGGCAGTGGAGTACCCAAGTACGGGGAACCACTATAAATTCCTAGTGTTATCTGTGGCTGTTATTAATTTTGTGTGATGTGCTTTACGTTTAATTTTTAATTCCGCAAAAGACGTAGAGATCACCTATTCACCCCCCTCTAGGTGATTTAGGTAGGCAACTAGATACTTCAATTTGTATCAGAGGGTCGTTGTTCATTGCTAGGTTAACACCTTGAACAGGATCCATCCTTCTAGTTGCTAGCAAGCCATGGATAGAGTCAAGGAATCCTCTCTGAAATTGCCCATCTGCACTAAGGCCAACTTTCCTATGTGGAAGGAAAGAGTCCGTTTTTATATGGAAGCTGCAGATCCCAGAATCTTCCAAGTCGTGGAAGAACGTCCCCATCTGCCAATGACTGCTTCGTCAACAAATCCTACTGTTCAGATACCTAAGAAAATGATGGACTTGACTAAGGATGAGATAGCTCTTGTTGCTCTTGACAAGAAGGCTAAAAACATAATTGCAAGTGCAGTGGACGATTCCATGTTGCAAAACTTAATTCACTGCAAATCAGCCAAAGAGATGTGGACATCCTTAGTTGTTCTAATGGAAGGTACTGACGAGGTAAGAGAAGATAGAAGGTCTCTACTTAATCAAGAGTACGAGGCATTTAAGCAGAATAAGAAGGAGTGCATTGCTGATGCGTACGGAAGATTCTTCAAGATAGTCAATGGTTTGAGGAACTACGACAGGGAGTTCACAAACGGTGAACTAAATGACAAATTCTTGCGTTCCCTAACGAAAGACTGGGATAGGAAAATTGTTGCCATAAGAAAGTTTGGAAAACTGCCAAGTCTAGAACCTCAAAATCTGTTCGGGAAGCTGTTGTCTCATGAATTACAAATGAACATCCGAAAGTCTGAAGAGGATGTAAATCGAGCTTCAAGCAAAGAAAGAACCTTAGCTTTGAAGGCAAAGAATTCAAAGAAGAGCAAAGCAGTGATACCGATCAGAGAAAAGGAATCTGATATTGAAGAAGAATCGGAAGCCAGCTCCTCCTGTTCCGAACTGTCTGATGGGGAGTTCTCTTTAATCTCCCGTCAGTTTAAGAAACTGCTGAACAAGCGGAGGCACATGAACAACAAGCCGTCTTCCTCGGATCATAAATTTTCTCGTCGTGATGGCGAATATCACAGGAAGGGCTCAAGAAATAATGACAGGTATAAATCCAAACAGAACAAACACATTTCTTCTGACATTATTTGCTACTGTTGTAATAAGCCAGGGCACATGATTGCTGAGTGTCCCTACAAAAAGAAAGAAGGTGGAAGAAAAGAAGACAAGAAATCCACTCATGGAAAGAAGAAATCAGATAGAAGCTTCGTCGCTAAGAAAGCCAAAACTCTGAGCGACAGTGACTCCGATGAGTCGAGTGATGAAGAAGAAGCTTACTTCGGTCTGATGGCTATGTCTGATGATGAAGAAGCACCCCCGTACACCGGAAAAGTAAATGATCACACTATCCTATCTGATTCTGATTATGCTTCGGCTGAACAAAAGGATAACCTCTCAGACGATGAATCTGAGCTCATGTCTCAATATACCAAAATGCTCCAAAGCTTTGACAAGTGCCGAAAGGTTGTCAAAACTTAGGGTAAGGAGATCATGGCTCTGAAGGAGGTGGAATCTAACTTGAGAAAAGAAGTTGAAGAACTTTCTTCTCTCAAAGAGGAAGTCCAAGCCTTGAAAGACAAGATCAAAAGCTCGGAAGAGACTCTTGCCTTGAGAGATAATTCGATAAAAGTCTTGGAGGAACAGCTTGCGGCTGAGAAGAAGTTGGTTGAAGCATTCTCTCAACCTAAAACTGTTTTGCCAATTATTGGTACTTTTACCACTAAGGCAAAAGGAAGCGGTATAGGGCATGAAGCTAGTACTAGCAATTCTTCAAAAAATACAATTGCTAAGAAGAATAGTCTGGTTGCTAAGAAAGCTACTACCAAAGAAAAAGGGAAAGCTCATCAAGAGCCTGTAGCATTCAAGAGAGTCATATTCCCTACGAATGCTTATGATTTGGAGAGTTCCTATGGTCATTTCACATGACCAATTCCTTTTTCACCTGTGAATGATCATAAGGAATGGGCTCCTCCCCGAAACTTTGGTGATAGTGCTTTTCAAGCACCCTATCAAGAGATTAATCGGAAAGGGTACGGTCCATTTGTTCATGGTCCGAGTGCTAAGAAAGCACCAAAAGTGAAGGCTGTTGCACCAAATCCGAAGAGGACAGTACCACCTTGTGTGTGTTGCCCCCATGAGGCATCCTCATCAAAAAGGGCTGCTCCTGCAAGAGCTAACGTTCAAAAAGTTAAGCAGGAAAGTGTAAAGAGAAGGTACAACAGATTCGACTGTTGGTGCTGCGGTAAAATTGGTCACTTTGTCGTTGATTGTTGGTTTAATACAACGTATACTAGGGTACCACAAGTGAACGTTGCAAGGCAGACCACTCACAATGTTAACATTTATCGTGGTGCTCAACTGACACGGGACCAAGGACCCAAATCTGTTTGGGCTCCTAAGGCGAAATGATTTGTTTTTGCAGGTATGTCCAAAGGCCAATAAAAATCCTATCTGGTACTTGGACAGTGGATGCTCTCCGCATATGACCGGGACAAGAAGCCTTTTGCAAAACTACATTCCAATTGCGAACGGTCCAAAAGTTATTTTTGGCGGTTCAGACAAAGGAATAACTAAAGGCTATGGTATGATTTCTAATGGAAATGTATCGTTTTCCGATGTAGCTTATGTGGAAGGATTACAACATAATCTGATAAGCATAAGTCAACTTTGTGATAAAGGATACATTGTCGATTTTCATAAACATAAGTGTTTGATAAAGTCGGCTGAAAATCATGAAACGATTTTATCAGGCATTCGCTGTAGAAACATATTTTGTTTAAATTTTCTTTGCATATCATCTTCTACACCAGTATGTCTTTTGGCAAAAGATAGTGCATCTCTTGTTGACCAATGGCACAAGAGATTAGCACATATAAATCTCAAAACTATTAATAAATTGTTTTCTCAAAACTTAGTGCGAGATGCACCAGATGTTAAGTGCATTAAAGATAGACCTTGTCATGCATGTGTAAAAGGCAAGCAAACAAGAGCTACCTTTAAGAGCATTATTGGCAAAGATTCAACCAGGTGTTTATACCTACTCCATATGGATTTGTTTGGTCCTTTGCAAATTAGAAGTTTAGGAGGAAAATCTTACATATTGGTTATTGTAGATGATTACTCTCGTTTTGCCTGGGTATTCTTTCTGAAACACAAGTCAGATACCTTTGACACTTTCACTAGTTTTGTCAGGCAGGTCCAGAATGAATTTAACTGTTTGGTGGTCAAAATCAGAAGTGACCATGGTACAGAATTTGAATCTGGAGCCATGACAGAATTCTGTGAAAGCCTCGGTATCTTTCATGAGTTTTCCTCTCCTCGAACTCCACAACAAAATGGAGTAGATGAGAGAAAGAATAGAACACTTATTGAGGCTTGCAGAACCATGTTGAGTGACTCTTCACTACCTGAATATTTCTGGGCTGAAGCTGTCAATACTGCATGCCATGTGCAAAACAGAGCACTCATAAACAAAAACCATGAAAATACTCCTTATGAACTTCTAAAAGGCAAGAAACCGATCATTTCTTATTTTTGAATCTTTGGTAGTAAATGCTTTGTGCTAAGCAATGGAAAGCATTACAAAACTAAGTTTAGTGAAAAGAGCCTTGAAGGCATTTTCGTAGGCTATAGTAGCCATAGTAAAGCTTATCGTGTTTTTAATAAGAAAACCCTAGTGGTAGAAGAATCTATTAATGTTGTATTTGATGAGACGAGCATGCTACAAAGCAGCTCCTCTAGCATTTCTTCTGCAGACACAGGTTCAAAGCTGCAGGACTTAAGCTTGGATCAGCCAGTTGAAGAAAATTCTCAACACTTCATCAAGATTCCCCCAATAACTACCTATGAAGAAGATCAACCTGATGAAGAGCCACTCCAAGTGGAGGAAGATACTCCAACAGTAGAAGAAACTCCTATTGGTCCAAATCATGCAAGAAACCTCGGGCTACGACACATAAGGGATCATCCAGTTGATCAAATCATAGGAGATCCTCATGAAGGAATAAGAACAAGACGAGGTACCATTAACAAAAATATGCATTTAAGTTTTCTTTCGCAGGTCGAACCAAAGAAATTCCAAGAGGCAAATGAAGATCCATCCTGGATAATTGCTATGGAAGAAGAATTAAATCAGTTCAAACGATGTAAAGTATGGACACTTGTTCCAAAACCAAAAGACAAAAATGTCATTGGAACAAAGTGGGTGTATAGAAACAAGCTGGATGAAGAAGGAACAATCATAAAGAACAAAGCCAGGCTTGTAGCTAAAGGATACAGACAAGAGGAAGGCATCGACTTCGATCAGACGTACGCTCCAGTAGCAAGGCTCGAAGCGATCAGACTCTTCCTTGCTTATGCTGCTTTCAAGGGTTTCACCGTATATCAAATGGATGTCAAATCCACGTTCCTAAACGGAGACATTAAAGAGGAAGTATACGTTGAACAACCCCCAGGTTTTGTTAATCCTGATCATCCCAATCATGTTTATTTATTACAGAAAGCTTTATATGGTTTGAAACAAGCTCCTCGAGCTTGGTATGAGACGCTGTCTAACTTTCTTCTTGAGAACAAGTTCACAAGAGGAAAGATAGAGAAAACATTATTTCTTCGGGAAGTAAAAGGCAAGATTTTGCTAGTGCAAATCTATGTCGATGACATCATATTTGGCTCTACGGATGATAACCTCTGCAAAAAGTTTTCTAAACTTATGCAAGGGAAATTTGAAATGAGTAGTATGGGTGAGCTGAAATATTTCTTAGGACTTCAAGTGAAACAGTCTGAAGATGGAATCTTCATTTCTCAGACAAAGTTCACTAAGGAGTTGATTAAGAAATTTGGAATGGAGAGTGCAACCTCTATGAGGATTCCAATGAGCTCAGCTACGTCTCTGGACAAGGATGAGAAAGGGAAACCTTTTGATGAAACCAAGTACAGAAGCATAATTGGCTCATTGCTCTACCTTACTGCCAGTAGACCTGATATAATGTTCTCTACATGTGTATGTGCTAGATATCAGGTGAACTCTAAGGAATCTCACTACACTGCTGCAAAGCGAATCTTGAGATACCTTAAAGGCACACCAAATCTTGGCTTATGGTACCCAAGAAGTAATGATAGCGAACTAATTGGTTTTTCAGATGCAGACTTTGCAGGTAGCAAAGACGAAAGGAAAAGCACTTCTGGGACGTGTCAATTCCTCGGAAGGAGACTTATTTCCTGGAGTATCAAGAAGCAGAATTGTGTTGCAATTTCAACCGCCGAGTCGGAATACATTTCTGCTGGCAGTTGTTGCGCACAACTTCTCTGGATAAGAAATCAACTTCAAGACTACAACATGAAGTTTAAAGGCATTCCTATGTTTTGCGACTCTTCCAGTGCAATTGCTATCGCAAATAATCCAGTCTCTCACAGTCGGACAAAGCACATCGAGCTACGATATCACTTTATCCAGGAGCATGTGGAGAAGGGTGACATAAATCTGAGTTATGTCCCCACGGATAAGCAAGTTGCAGACATCTTCACGAAGCCACTGGATGAGACCAAGTTCTCTTTCTTCAAGACGGAACTTGGAATGCTCAACATGGAGTAATGGTCAAGTCAATCAAAACCTTGGCGACAAGAAGTTTTCTTATGACAAGTCATGTGTAACACCCTGCCAGTACGAAAAGTATAACAGCAGGTCCGGCCGGGACCCCACGCCATACAAACCACACTAGCTAGGAGTTAAAAGGTGATAACCAGAAAAGTAACTACAAAACGAGAGTACAAAAACGTAAGCGGAAGCATTAATTAAACCATTCAAAAAGACATGTCCACTATCATAGGAATGAGTCCAGAAGTAAGAGTTACGGCCTTAGGGCCTTACATCAAATCAACGTACAAAACTCCAAAAAGGCATACATCGGCATGCAGGCCGGCAATACGTGAGAAAACAGGAAAAAGGCTGGCCTTCGAGGGCCAACGCAGCAAAAGGGTCAACGCCCGCTACTTCCCGCTAGGCTCACCTGCACCTGCATAAGAACATTCCACCAAGCGGTGGCAAACAAAGTAACGGTCAGCACAGCTGACCAAATTATAACGACCCCACCCCTTTCCCGGGGTGGCGGAGCTTCTACCCTGCAAGCAAGCTATACTAGCACAAATACTAGTATACAGAAGGTGCAACTACACAAGGTGAGGTTTCAAGCACAAACAATCTTCTAGGTTGAGCATCAAAAAGAAGGGAAACTAGGTATGCACATAATGTTGGTTGGGTTCACCCGAAGGTTTCCCACAACCGCCTAAACAATCGCATGAGGCTAAACATAACATCCAATTCACAACACTCCACCCTAAGGGTCACAACCTTAGGTGGGAAACAAGAGCTTTTGGTCGGTCTAGGTATGACACCTTCCACGACCTCTCCCATGATCACACGGCTTTCATGAGGAAGGGACCTCTCGCCGATCTGCATGGAAACGGGTTCGGTTCCGCTTTGCCCGTGCTCTAATCATCGCGATCTATCGCACGACGCGGGTACGGCTTCACCTCGGCCCGTAAGGGTTTAGCACTTTCAAGTGCTACACAAAATATACGCTACGCACCTAACCCCTTCACAAGGATCTAGGCTTCGCGAATTCTCAGCAAGGGAGCTACATACGCTCCGCAACAATTTCGTGGTGAAGGTTTGCCTTCATTCAAACCTCAAAGCATGGGGCTTTCGTTAGGATCTTCACAAGACGCCTACACTTAACTCCCGCAATACTATAGGTGAGCTCACGGAGTCATTCTCCGGCACGCATTCTAGGCCTAACCTAAATGCAACGTCGCAAATCAAGCATCACCGATTCGGGCTCACGGCCATGAATAGGTTTCACACACAATGCCTAAATCCGCACGACTACCGGATTTTCTACATGCAATATGCCGGGGACGGACACAATCTACCCGGAGTCCCGAAGGACTTGAGGAAATCCTACACTTCACCCATTTGGTGAAAGAGATACCTCATGCAAGCAAAGAAAGAGGAATAAATGGACAAATACAAGTCCAAAGTTCGGGAGGAAGAATCGTTACCCTAGACGTGTTCTTCTTCGCCATGGATCCGAGATTCTACGCGGAGGGAAAGAACCGCACCGGGCTGCACTCTCCGGATCTGGAAACGGCTCGCGAAACGGAGCTCCGGAGCTCCGTCAATGGCGAAATCTCCTCTTCTTCTTCCTTGCCCCCCTTCTCCTTCCTCTAGCCTAGGAGAGAGAAACACTATGAAAATATGAGGGTTTAATCCCTCTCCAAAGCCCTAAGACCCCCCAGCAATAAATCCCAGCCGTTGGATCGAATTCCAAGAAATTTGATCGGTCGGATCCTCTTCTCCGCTCAAAATTGCGGAACAGAATAAACAGGGCGCACGATCACAGGCGCACGGTCAGTGGTCGTGCGCGACGAGGGCAATGGTCGTGCGCACTATCCGGGACAGAACTCTGAATTCTTGCGAATAAGCGCACGATCGCTGGCACACGATCACTGGTCGTGCGCGAAGAGGGAAATGGTCGTGCGCACTGTCCGAGACAGAACTCGATTCTCTTCTGAATTAACGCACGATCGCTGGCACACGATCACTGGTCGTGCGCGATGAGGCCACTGATCGTGCGCTAAGAGCAGACAGGGAAAATTCTAGCCTTCTTCACGTGCCGCACTACCACTCCGCCTACTTCGCGGAACTACCAGCTTTGGGGTGTTACAACTCCACCCTCCTTAAAAGAATTTCGTCCCGAAATCCAGGAAACAGTAATAGCATAAATTACAGTTATACTTTACCTGAGGGAAAAAGCTCGGGATACTCCGCAAGCATCGTTTGCTCTCTCTCCCAAGAGAGCTCCTCTCGGCCGCAGTTATCCCACCGGACTTTTACCATCCGAATGGACTTGTTCCGCAGCTGCTTTACTTCGGTATCTTCGATGCGTAAAGGCTTGACTTTCGTCGACAACCCACTATCGACCGGAACTTTGCCGACCGCAACGATATGAGTAGGCTCTTGCACTGCCTTCCTCAACACTGAAATGTGGAACACGTCGTGCAGACCGCTCAGCTCTGCAGATAGTGCAAGCCGATAAGCCGCATCACTAACACGCTCCACGATCTCGAACGGTCCTAAGTACCTCGGACTGAGCTTTTTCAAGCGTCGAATCCTTGATACCCCTTTGAACGGTTTGATCTTCAAGTAAACCCGGTCACCGACGGCAAACTCTAAGTTCCTATGCTTGGCGTTGAAATACTTTGCTTGCCTATCCTGGGCAACCAATAGCCTTTCGCGTAGAGACCGGATCGTCGAAGTTGCTTCTTCAACATCCTTTCGCTTCAATAGCTTAGTATCGCCCATTTCCGCCCAAGACAACGGCGTACGACACTTCTTACCAAAGAGGGCCTCGAAAGGAGCCATCTTTATGCTGGCTGGTAGCTATTATTGTAGGCGAACTCGATCATAAAGAGGTGATCCTCCCACCTCTTTCCAAAGTCTAGAGCGCACATTCGGAGCATATCCTCCATAGTCCTGTTGGTTCTCTCGGTCTGTCCATCCGTTTGCGGGTGGAAGGCCGTGCTGAACTTCAATTTTGTGCCCAACAGTTCATGGATAAGCCTCCAATCTTTCGATGTGAAACGCCCGTCACGATCGCTGATGATGCTACGAGGGACACCGTGCAGTCTCACGATACTATCCACATAAAGCTTTGCTAGCTTCTCTACGGAATCATCCTTCCGGTTCGGAATGAAGTGTGATACCTTTGTCAAACGGTCCACGATCACCCATATGGCGTCGTTTCCATGTTGCGATCTCGGCAATCCGTGCACGAAATCCATCGAAATATCATCAAACTTCCACTCCGGAATCGGCAAGGACTTCAGAAACCCACCGGGACGTTGACATTCCGCTTTCACCAATGCGCAAGTATGACACTTGGCCACGTAAAGGGCAATGTCTTTCTTCATGCCCGGCCACCAGAACAATTTCTTCAAATCCATAAACATTTTAGTGCTCCCCGGGTGGATCGAGTACTTGGTATGATGAGCCTCGTACATCAACTCCGCCCGTAGAGTACCAACGTTTGGGATGCATAACCTTTCCTGCTTCCACATAAGGTCGTCTTCGAAGGAGAAATCAGCGTTTAACCCTTCAACGGTTTCCGCTTTGTATCGTTTCAAGCTCTCGTCCAACTCCAATGCTTGTCGAACTCGGTCGGCAAGGTCGTAGCGGACTTCCGTCCAGTTCAAGCATGCTGAGGTAGACGTTCTCCTATCAATGCATATGATCTCCATTTCTTCTAGCTCACGGATTAGACGCTCATCGTGCATCAAAATCCAATTTGCTTGAGCGGGAGCCCGACGACTCAACGCGTCTGCAACTACGTTTCCTTTACCGGGAGTATATTTGATATCGAAGGTGTAGTCCCCAAGGAACTCCATCCACCTCCTTTGGCGCAATTCGGTATGGTGAGCGGGCCACAGGTTTGGCACCTGGCACCAACTCGATACAGAAATCAATCTCCCGATGAGGCGGAGCCCCAGGGAGTTCGTTAGGAAACACGTCGGCGTATTCCGCTACAACTGGGACATCACACAACCTGGGCTTTGGCTCCGAAGCCTCCAACAAGGTGAAGAACAACTCGGCGCCTTTTCTCACCGCCTTAACCACCTGGAGAGCAGACATCAGCGTCTTGCTCGCTCCTCGCATACCGGCGAATGTGGTTTCATCGTCGGTGTTCGTTCCCAGAGTGATCTCCTTTGTATTGCAATCTATGCATGCTCGCTGCTCCGAGAGCCAGTCCATGCCGAAGATCACATCGAATTCAGCTAACGGTAGTAACGACGCTTCCAAGTCGAAATCTTGACTTCCGATCCGCACTCATTCGAGATCCATTGGGTAGCACTACTTCCAATCTATCCTCTACAAAGGTAGACGGCACTCCGATTCGCACCACGAAGTCCTCAGACAGAAAAGAGTGCGATGCACCCGTATCGAATAGAGCTCTCGCCGGATAGTTGAAAATTAGGACGAAACCTAATTGTACACAAATAACACATATAGTCGTACAACAGTAAGAATCATATACATAGCTGTAAAAGCTAACTTCTAATTCGTACCTGTGACTACATCGGTTTGTCGTATAGCTTCTTGTTGGCCAAGCGAATAGACTCTCGGCTGAGTCGGAATGTGTTGGGAGGCCGAAGACTCTGCCGCTTTGCCCTTTTCCGCAGCCCGAGCATAATCCACCGCTCGATTTGCCGCCTTTGGGGGACCACTTCGACACACCGCAGCTTTGTGTCCCACCTTCCCGCAGGTGAAACACGTAATAGGAGTCCGCGCGGTCGTGGCTCCCGAAACGTTCGAAGAAGCTGGTTCCGCCTGCTTGAACTTCCGCTTGTTCCTTCTGAAGTCCGGCTTGGACTGAGAGGCCGGCGCATGAAACTCGGGTTTCTTTACAACACTCTTTGCTTGTACCCTCTTCATGTCCAACTCCAAAGATCTGGCGGTTTGCACCATCACTTGGAAGCCAAACGTCATAGGGCCTGCAAGGAGCAGCCTCAACTCGTCCCGAAGCCCTTCATAGAATTTATTCGTCTTCGTCTCCTCATCCTCCACCAATGCCCCCGCATAGCGACTCAGTCTGGTAAACTCATGTAAGTAATCGTCAACGGAGCGATCACCTTGAGTTAACCTCAGGAACTGGTTTTGTAACGCAATGCGTTGGGCAGAGGGGATAAACCGCTGGAGGAACGACTTTGAAAACTCAGCCATTGTTATTTCAGTAATGTCTCTATCGCCGAACTTGTGCAGTTCCTGCTCTTCCCACCACAGCACAGCCTCTCCGTCAAGAAGGAAAGTGGCTAAGGTGACCATCATGGCTTCGTCCGTCGCCGTCGCCCTCAGAGTTCTTCTAACTCTTGACAACCAGTCTTCTGCCACCGTTGGGGACTCAGATCCCTAGAAGGTAGGAGGATTAAAGCTCAAGAAGTGCTTTAATTGTTGGTCACGCGCTCGCCCCGCAACTACTTGCGCAACTTGACGCTCCACCCTCGGTGCTAACGTCGGTTCCACTGCAGCTACTGGCACAGGGGCATCAACCCTTGGTGCTACCGCAGGTTCAAGTACCGGGGCCGCATCAGTAGTAGGCGTAGCAGGCTGTGCAAGCCTTTGCGGTTGACCATTGATCATCGCGAAGACTGCTTCTGCGACCATTCTGATCATCTCAGCTGAAGGAGTGGTCGCTGGCACCTCAGCCGACCCACTACTTTCAGCGGTGTTACGGGGTTGAGACCGCCCCGCAGCACTTCTAGTTACCTATAATCATGCAAGGCACAATTTAGTGGCCCTAAACGTATCAAACATCAATCATGGAACGCTCAGGTTCCGCAAACAAGTATGTTTTTTCATTCCTAAGTGGACATTCTTATTAGTTTTTGTCGTTCTAGGTGAATGCACAGCCCGTGCGCACCACCCCTTAAAAGGAATTCGTCCCGAATTCGCTAAACTACGGATCGACGCCTTAAGTCCGATACCAAATTGTAACACCCTGCCAGTACGAAAAGTATAACAGCAGGTCCGGCCGGGACCCCACGCCATACAAACCACACTAGCTAGGAGTTAAAAGGTGATAACCAGAAAAGTAACTACAAAACGAGAGTACAAAAATGTAAGCGGAAGCATTAATTAAACCATTCAAAAAGACATGTCCACTATCATAGGAATGAGTCCAGAAGTAAGAGTTACGGCCTTAGGGCCTTACATCAAATCAACGTACAAAACTCCAAAAAGGCATACATTGGCACGCAGGCCGGCAATACGTGAGAAAACAGGAAAAAGGCTGGCCTTCGAGGGCCAACGCAGCAAAAGGGTCAACGCCCGCTACTTCCCGCTAGGCTCACCTGCACCTGCATAAGAACATTCCACCAAGCGGTGGCAAACAAAGTAACGGTCAGCACAGCTGACCAAATTATAACGACCCCACCCCTTTCCCGGGGTGGCGGAGCTTCTACCCTGCAAGCAAGCTATACTAGCACAAATACTAGTATACAGAAGGTGCAACTACACAAGGTGAGGTTTCAAGCACAAACAATCTTCTAGGTTGAGCATCAAAAAGAAGGGAAACTAGGTATGCACATAATGTTGGTTGGGTTCACCCGAAGGTTTCCCACAACCGCCAAAACAATCGCATGAGGCTAAACATAACATCCAATTCACAACACTCCACCCTAAGGGTCACAACCTTAGGTGGGAAACAAGAGCTTTTGGTCGGTCTAGGTATGACACCTTCCACGACCTCTCCCATGATCACACGGCTTTCATGAGGAAGGGACCTCTCGCCGATCTGCATGGAAACGGGTTCGGTTCCGCTTTGCCCGTGCTCTAATCATCGCGATCTATCGCACGACGCGGGTACGGCTTCACCTCGGCCCGTAAGGGTTTAGCACTTTCAAGTGCTACACAAAATATACGCTACGCACCTAACCCCTTCACAAGGATCTAGGCTTCGCGAATTCTCAACAAGGGAGCTACATACGCTCCGCAACAATTTCGTGGTGAAGGTTTGCCTTCATTCAAACCTCAAAGCATGGGGCTTTCGTTAGGATCTTCACAAGACGCCTACACTTAACTCCCGCAATACTATAGGTGAGCTCACGGAGTCATTCTCCGGCACGCATTCTAGGCCTAACCTAAATGCAACATCGCAAATCAAGCATCACCGATTCGGGCTCACGGCCATGAATAGGTTTCACACACAATGCCTAAATCCGCACGACTACCGGATTTTCTACATGCAATATGCCGGGGACGGACACAATCTACCCGGAGTCCCAAAGGACTTGAGGAAATCCTACACTTCACCCATTTGGTGAAAGAGATACCTCATGCAAGCAAAGAAAGAGGAATAAATGGACAAATACAAGTCCAAAGTTCGGGAGGAAGAATCGTTACCCTAGACGTGTTCTTCTTCGCCATGGATCCGAGATTCTACGCGGAGGGAAAGAACCGCACCGGGCTGCACTCTCCGGATCTGGAAACGGCTCGCGAAACGGAGCTCCGGAGCTCCGTCAATGGCGAAATCTCCTCTTCTTCTTCCTTGCCCCCCTTCTCCTTCCTCTAGCCTAGGAGAGAGAAACACTATGAAAATATGAGGGTTTAATCCCTCTCCAAAGCCCTAAGACCCCCCAGCAATAAATCCCAGCCGTTGGATCGAATTCCAAGAAATTTGATCGGTCCGATCCTCTTCTCCGCTCAAAATCGCGGAACAGAATAAACAGGGCGCACGATCACAGGCGCACGGTCAGTGGTCGTGCGCGACGAGGGCAATGGTCGTGCGCACTATCCGGGACAGAACTCTGAATTCTTGCGAATAAGCGCACGATCGCTGGCACACGATCACTGGTCGTGCGCGAAGAGGGAAATGGTCATGCGCACTGTCCGAGACAGAACTCGATTCTCTTCTGAATTAACGCACGATCGATGGCACACGATCACTGGTCGTGCGCGATGAGGCCACTGATCGTGCGCTAAGAGCAGACAGGGAAAATTCTAGCCTGCTTCACGTGCCGCACTACCACTCCGCCTACTTCGCGGAACTACCAGCTTTGGGGTGTTACATCATGTCTCGGGACGTGGCAGGATTTCTCGAGACAAGACGAAGATTTCGAGATAAGGTGATGTCTCGAGACACGGGTAATCTCTCGAGACATCAATGAAGAAAATATCTCCTGAGCTCTCGAGACATAGCCGATGTCTCGAGACATAAGTTTTTTTTAAGGGAATCCCAAACGACAGGTACGCGCTAATTCCTATTTCTAATTTTCTATTTTTCGTAAAATCAAAATATATATATATATATATATATAAATACAAAATCGGAAACTTGATGTTCACGCGAATCATCTCCCGAGACCTCCTCGACCTTTCGTCTCCCTCTCGAGCAGTGATCGTCCGCGACTCGACTCAGCGTTTCGGCAGTTTTCGGTGGTTCTCGGTGGCTCCTGGTGCTTCAGCTCTCTCCGTCGACATCTCTCCCTCCCTCTTGTTGCTATGGCTCCCTCTCCTCATCCGAAAATTGGAGTCGGCAACGAGGTTATTCGGTCAGGTCTTGCGAGTTTATCCGATGATTTCAAGTCTCTGTTTCGCTTACTTGATGCCGCCGGTCTCACTTTCGTTCTTGAGCATCCTTGCCGGATTTTGTTTGATGAGGTTGAAGAATTCTTCATCAATGTAAAGCCAATCAAGGAAGGAAGTATGTTGATCTCTTTCGTTAAGGGTATCAAAATCAAAGTCTCTCTAGAGACTCTCGCTAAGTATTTGCAGTTGTCTGAAATGGAAGCTGAAGAAGAGCTAGTTGACATTGATTGGTTGACTACAACAAGGTTCTGTGGTCTTGATTCAGATTTTTCTACAGTTAATAGGAATAAGTTGAATGCTGTGGGGAAGCTCCTGCTGGACATTATCTCAAAGGCACTATTCTGCAAGACAGGCTCTCAAGGACATGTGTCTGAAGAGATGTTTCTGTTGATGATTGGCATTGTTACTGGAAAGAAGAGAGATTGGGCCTCAATCTTATTCTCAAATATCAAAGCTTGCATAAACACTCCTAACTTTGCCCGGATCATCTCATTGTTTCTAAATCAGTTTAACCCTGCTATTTTCAACATGTCCAAAGGTACAGTTATCCATCACCTTAAGAAGATCGATGTCAACTCCTTGCAGAGATGGGACATTCGTATCAAGAAGCCGGAAATGGCTGGTGCTCCTTCTGAGGGGGAGACTCTTAAATCTGCAGTTGCAAGAGAAGCAGAAACTCCAGCTCCTTCTTCTGAAGATCTAGCACCCTTGGTAACATCATTTCCACTTTCATCTCGGACTCGCTCTAAAGTTTCAAGTCGTGCCAAGCTTTCAATCCGTTCTAAAGCCAAAGGTCAATCCTCATCAGCTCCAACAGAATCCATTCCAGTATCTGAAAAGCACAGTCCCAGTGTCCAACAGGCAGGGTCTGGTGCTGATTTTGTTTTTAACATAGATGATGATGATGTCATGTCAGTTCATGAATTGTCACCTCCCCTAGTACATGTTGAGGGGGAGTCAGAGTTTGACACAACCAAGAATGCTCCAGATGAGCTAGGTTGTGCAAAAGATTCTCTTCTAGGAAAGATTGAAGCACTGCTCAAGAAGCAGAGTGCACAGTTTGAAAATTCTTTGACAACTGTTCACAGGAAGATTGCCTCAGTTGAAAGTGAACTAGGCAGAGAGTTAGCTAAGATAAAATCCAATTATGAAAATCTCTCTGATTTGATGAGCCTAGGGAGCAAGCAAATTGATCATGCAACTGAAGGTGTAGGCACAGTGTTGACTCAGACTGTTGTACTGACAAAGCTTCAAGAATCAGTGTCTGACAAGGCTGAAGCCAATACATTCAAAATTGTTGATGAAGTCGGAAAGTTCAAAGATGATACTCTCCAAACCCTATCTGTAGAAGTCAGAAAGGGGGAGGAAAATATAGTAGCTCAAATGACAGATTTGATTGAAAGCTCCGTTTCTGCTCTTCAAAGCTCATGGAATTCTCAGTTTGAGCAGTTCTCTTCCAGGATGTTGAAGCAAGTTGCTGATATTAATGCTTATTCATTCAAAACAGCAACGTGGCTTCATAATCAGAGTTTTCCTGAGTTGGCAATTGATCCAGATGTTCCTGTTCCTCAGTTTTCTCCCAGGCCAGACGAACTACTTGGGAAGGCTCCTATAGTTGAAGATCAATCAGATAGGGCTGGGACCAAAAGAAAAAGAAAATTTGGTGAAGGCTCTTCTGCCAGTCGATCAGTTCCTAGTTCTAGCTCTACAGGTCAGTGCAAAGCTAAGGCTGAGAAAAGTTTTCCAGAAATCTGGAGCCCAGTCTCAAAAGACATTATTCTTGAAACCTATAAGTTAGTTCATGAAGGTAAAATGAACAGATCTGAATGCTACAACTCTCAAGAATGGGAAAAACATGAGACAGCTCAAAGGAAGCGAAGGATTCATTTCAGGGCTTTTGGTTATAATAATGCTGATGCTCCGGAACCCCCTCCGTTTTACCATCCCAAGCCTCATGCTTATTTCTCCAGACAAGAAGAAAAGAGGAAAAGGAGGTCTTGAAGGATGATGATGATGATGCTGACAAGACATATTTTGTTTTCTTTCTGATTTAGTTAACATCAAGTCTTCTGAACAATTCAATTTAGATATATATATATATATATATTTGATGTTTTGATGTTCTTTACTTTTTCATTTCTATATCTTTGTGTAGTGTAGCATATTTATTCTTTAACTGCTGTAATTCAACTTAGTGTACAGGGTTCTGACTTCTACAAATAGGGGGAGATTGTTGGAAATTGCATTCACAATTACCTTGATTTGTGAGAAGTCACCCTTAAACTAAGATTGAATTTCTTTTGTATTTGATATGCTTTTCTAGTATTGTCTTGCAGATTATCATGGCTAAGTGTAAGCCAATGTCAGGTCACAATGGGTCTGTAAACACAGTTTCATAAAATGTAATCCCTCATTATATGAAACATGGTGATGACTCATGTGTGATCTCACTATTGGGGTACACTTCTTTTTCAAGACTATTGAAGACTTTGGAGTGCGGCTGCAGCATGTGTTCAAGAGAAGAAAAGAATTTTTTGTGAAACAAATTTTTCCTAAGGATATGTCTCGAGAGATCAGACATGTCTCGAGAGATCGTGGTTGTCTCGAGAGATCTTAAGTCTGAAATCCTTGCAATGTCTCGAGAGATCATCGAGTTCTCGAAACATCCCTTTCCTGCTCTCTTCGTTTCATGTCTCGAGAGATCCCTTATGTCTCGAGAGATCCCTTATGTCTCGAGACTTCTGTCCGTAAATTTTCTGTTTCGTTTTCTCTGTTCTGGACGGATCGTGATCGCCCCTTCTCAGTTCTAACGGCTATATGGAGCGCTTTTAAGGCTAATTAATCCTTTATTTGCTCCTCTCCATATATATAGGTTTGTTTTAAAAGAAGTTCGAGAATCGTTCTAACCCTAATCTCTCTCCCGATCAAAAAGAACGTGAAAAACGCCGCTCGCCGTCGTCTACGTTTGGAGATCGTTCTACTCTTTGGAGTTGCCGATTTCTATCAAGAAGGATTCGATTGATCCATACTCAGGTTCTGCAATCTCTATTGGATCGTTTCGGATTGCCAAAGACAGATTTGAAGGATCATTGTTCTCCCTCATCGTTCTCAAAAGCCATTCAAGAAGAAGGAAGAAAACGCTTATGTTATTCAGATCTGGTTTAGTATTGTTCAAACCCTTTTCAATCTGTTGTAGGAGTTGTTATCTCCGAGTTGTAGGAGAGGTTGTTCTCCGAGTTGTAGGAGAAGTTTTCTCCGAGTTGTAAGAGTGGTTCTCTCTGAGTTTGTAGGAGTTTGACTCCGAGACTGTAGGATCGTTCTTGATTCGAGATTTAGTGAGTAGTCAAGTCTAGCTGTGGTGCTAGATTGGCGACGCCGGTAGTGGAGTACCCAAGTACGGGGAACCACTATAAATTCCTGGTGTTATCTGTGGCTGTGATTAATTTTGTGTGCTGTGCTTTACGTTTAATTTTTAATTCCGCAAAAGACGTAGAGATCACCTATTCACCCCCCTCTAGGTGATTTAGGTAGGCAACTAGATACTTCACTTTTTCCTTTCATTTCTTTTTACCTTTTCTAACTTCATACTTATTTTTAAACATTGGGGACAATGTTTAACTTTAAGTATGGGGGTGTAAATAGCCCTTTGTAAATATTTGTAAATAGTTTTAAAAAGAAAATTTTCAAAAAAAAAATGAAAAGAAAAAAAAAACAACAAAAAGAAAATTTTAATTTTGTTTCTATGATTTCCTTTATTTAAGCACTTGTAAAATCCAAAAACTCAAAAAAAATTTAGAAAATAGAAAAATTTAAATCTTGGAAAGGGACGTTTGGGATTTTATCCCATCACACCTCCTAGTACCTTGCTAACCCTTCACCGGGTAGCCCTTGGGAAGTCCAAGACTTAACAAAAATTGTTAAATTTTAAAGCTAGTTTCTTTTCTTTGTAAATAGTTTTTAATGACAAAAATTCAAAAAAGAAAAGATAATATAAAAATTCAAAAAAATATAAATGAAAAAACTTAAAACACAAAAAAAAACTTTTATCTTATACCTCTCCTATTTGTTGTTTTTGTGATTTCTTAGAAATCTAGTTGAGAATGTTTATAAGCATGTTTAAGTTTTTAATTGGCTAAAATTTTGCTTATCATAGTTTGTTAATTTTAAATTTGAGGTAATCTTGATTTAAGAATCATCTTATGATTTTAAATTGATTAGAGAATTTTGTTAGCATGACTTCTCTTTTTATTTTTAAATGGCTTCATTTTGTAGTAAATTTCATAAACCTCTTTAGATTTCAATTATATTTTCTTCTAACTTCTTAGATCTTAGGAATTTTAATTTTACTAGAATTTGCTCTCAATATGATTTAAAGCTAGCTAGATTTATTTTTCCCCTACCCTACCCCCTTTGATGGCATAAAAAAAATGTATTAAAAGATCATATGTCATGGGAATAAGAGGATAAAATTAATTATTCCCTAAAACATATGCACCCAAAATATTTGAAAAGATTATATGGCATGGAGTAAGAGGATAAAATTCATTACTCCTAAACCATATACATTTTGGGTTTTTATTAGAAGAGAAAAAAAAAAGAGAAAGAAAGAAAAAAAAGGAAATTTCATGATAAATTCCATTTCCTCCATTCAAAAATGTCTCTTCTTATGCCAAATTTTATGAAATCCCCCTTAGCCAATTATCATTGTTCTAGTTTTAGTTGAAAATTATGGAGAGAGCAATATTTAGTAATTTACTTTTCCTTAAGTTTCTTTTAAGGTAGAGTTCTTATAATTTTAATTTAATTTAGTTTTATAATTTCTACAATTTTGTCAAACTACTTAATTTTCTTGAGAAGTTCTTGCCTAAACATTTTTCCCTCTTTTCAAATCATCATCATAATTTAGGACTTAACTCCCCCTTGAATTTACTCTTAACTTAACTTTTGGTTAAATGAAATTTTAGTTTTAAATTAGAAATTTTTTAGGGATGTCTTATAAATTATGTCTCACACTTTTGCTCTGGAATAGCAAAACCTCAAGTATGGGGGTATTTGATAAGTAGTATTTTTATAACTTTGTAATAGAAAATTTTGTAAATATTTAATATGAATTTTCCTTTTTATGTCAATTTTAGGTTATAAGTAGTTCTTTTTGTAATTTTGATTCTAACTTAGCTTAATTTCAATTTTTGCAGAATTTTGGGACAAATCGGGAAAAATGGCATGTCACGCCCTCGGTCACGCCCGTTATCAAGGGCGTGTAACCTGAAGATCAGTCCAGAATTGATGCCACGCTGTTTGAACCAGTCCACACCAAGTCACGCCCCAGGTCACGCCCGTGACCCAAAGTCACGCCCGTGACCGGGGGCGTGTAATCTTAGAATCTTCCACGTAGAGCCGCCGTCGAGACGTGGAGCTGCAGTCGAGAAGTCAACTTGAGTCACGCCTGTGACCCACATGTCACAGCCATGACTTGCCCGCGTGATCTCTGCTTCGCCGCCGCGCCAAATTCCAGCCCACGCCGCATTTAATGCATCCGTCCAAAGTCACGGCCGTGACCCGACATGTCACGCCCGTGACATGTCATTTCTCGCCGCGCCATCCAGAAAGCCCACACCGCTGTCGGATCCGATGTGAATAGTGCAGTCACGCCCTTGGTCACGCCCGTGACCAAGGGCGTGTAATCTAAAATTTTTTCCTATAAATTCAGAGGTTCTCCTTGAGTCCAGGGTTCAGAATTTTGGAGTGGGGGAGGTGCTGTTGGAGCCAATCTTGAGTATTTTTTCACTTTCACGTTCATGTTCATGTTTCTTTCCTTTCATGTTCTCTTCTTTTTCCCATGCAATGTACTAGCTTTCTTTCAATGCAATAGCCTAGTTTAAGTTTGTTACTTTGTTTTTCCTAGCTTGCAATCTCTTCTCTTAAGACTTGTAATAGTTTTCATTTAAATAAAAATTAGTTTGTTATCTTGATTTTGTCTCCTCCTTACTTAGTTAAATTTTCTTATTATGCATTTTTATTTTTATTTCTCTTCCCCCTCCACCATGATTAACTAATCCTCATTAGTACTCGATCAAAATTACCCAAGGATGAGTTAGACAAGTTATGATTTTCTAAAGTTTTCTTTTTCCGTTTTTATAAACACTTGAATTACCCTTGATTTTTAATTAGTGAGGCCATATTTTCGATATATGGTTTTCGCTTATGTTTTCATACTTAGTTAGCCGAGAGGCTCAAAGTATGAATTGATCACTCAAGGGTAAAGAGAGTTGCACGCACCCCTCGAGAGAGGATGACGTAAATCTCCCGGATTGGAGTCAAATCCAATAGCGGGGTTCACTTCGTAAAGCAAGTTTTAGGTAATCGATTATAGGACGAGAGTCTGGTTGATTTTTCCTAAACTTAGTTGGGCATTAACCTCGAGAGAGGCATGTTCAAGCTTCGGGAACCTCCATGGTCAAGTAGTTCAATTTAAACGGAATTAGGTTTAATTTCTTTTCACTTGTCTTTTCTCACTCCAAGGTGACTTTTGATTGAGTACTAGCCTCTTTTATCATCATCTAAACGCTTAATTTAGCCTGCAATTTCTCTTTTTCTAGCTAAGTAACCAAAACCCCAAAATATCATTAGATAAGATAATAGCGACTTTCCTCAAAGTAGAAGTAATCAACGCGCCCCGTGGAATACGACCTTGGTATTTCTTAATATCCCATACTATAGACGATAAGGTACACTTGCCTTTATCGGATATAGTTTTGGAGAAAATCTCAAACCTTCACTAAATTTCAAAATCGCAAAAAATTAAATATCAGGCCTGCCGAGGGATCATATCCTGGCAGGTCCTCCATGACCCCTTTCCCTTTGGCAAGGGGCGGGGTTTTCTTCTTGTTCTATGGCGGGGGCGGCGCAGAAAGTGATCTGTGGCTCGCAGGTGCGGGCCGCTTCTTGGGAGGAGGTGCAGAGGTGTTGGGAAGCTCCCAGCACGCCGCAATAGTGGAGGTGGAGAGCAGGTGGCCGGAGGAGATAGACCCGACCCTCATATTTGGGGGTGGGGGTGGACTTGAAGGTCTCGCTCCCCTGCAAGTAAAGAGAATGAACACAAGTCGAACCTGCTCCAGGAAGCACGGGGAGTAGCGAGTTGATGTTGCGTCGGAGGTAGGCGACCTCAATGTTCATGGTAGACTAGTATTTGAAGAGCACGACTTCGTGGCCATAGAGCGTGGGGGATGGTATGTTGGTTCATCTCACTAGACGGGCAAGAAGGGGATATTGCCGAAGGGCCCCTTCATAAGTACAAATTTCTGAGCCCAGTAGTGGCTCTTATTGACGGTCTCGCAGGCCTTCACGTGTGGGATCAAAAATTAAGAGGTCTCATACTTGTATGCTGGGAAGGAGAACAACTTGCAGAAGACCGGCAAGCTAAACTCAATCCGCTCCTCCCTCGGGTAGCAGGCGATTGCTACCATGATGGAGACCAAGTTGGGGGTCATCTGACCTGGGATCATGCCATAATAATTGAGTATCTGGTATGATTCGCAGTGAATGGTTAGAAATCTTATGCGAGTACAAAGAAATAGAATGAAAGTGCGAGCGAGCACCTGATTGATCATTGGCCAGAAGGGGAGGCACAGGTCGACATCGAAGTGAGCCGTTGGGATAGCGAGCTCATACGAATAGGGGGTGTTTATCACCTCCGTCCTCGCAGGATGTCGGGCAGAGATTCCCGTCTAGATGTAATCCACCATGATGCTGTGGTACTCTCTCTGGGTAAGTGAGCAAGTAAAGAAGGAATGATCACAAAAGGTGCAGGCGCACTTGGCCCGGCCCTCGACATTACCTCCGTCGCCACCCATTAATATTAACTCGGAAGAGATGCGAACGCGAGGGAGCATATACGAGCACGTGAGAACGAAGGGGCATAGGGCTAGGAGCGATAAATGCGGTGGTTGGATCTAAACTATAAACCTATTTATAAGGAACTAGAGGCAGAGGGGAGGAATCGAAGCGTCAGGGTGTGCGGTAAGCAGAACTGCACCGCAATGCGCCTCGATATGTGGTCTACTCCTCTCACCCGCTCGCAGCAACATATTAACACCATCTCGCCTAAGTAGAGCGAGCACAAATCAAGTAATCTGAGTCCCATTTGGGTCGCATGATAGGGCAGTAAGAAATAAAAAGTGTGAAATAAGTGAGCACGATACTAGCAATATTACCAAGCACAAATAAAGGAGGACCGAGGGCGGGCAGTAAATATCCGGATAACAATAAGAGTGTGAGGATTGTTTTTGAGTTTATGATAGATTATTTTGCAGAGCGGGAGCGAGTGCATGCGGGATCAATACTTGATCCATCTCCATCGACCTCGGCATCGCACACCCGAGCTTGGCGGTACCCTGGGATAATGATATGTGCGGACGACACAGAGCTCGCGCTGTATCAAGCAAACTTGATCGTCCACCCATGACTTCCTCACGATTGTCCAGCAGCAGCTCGGTGCAGAGCCGCGCATAATCATCCTCAAAGGCGGCAATCCGCTCTTCGATTACCTCCCTATCCTTCCTCGCTTGGCCGTACAAGTCCTGCATCATGTGCCCATACTTCTGGAGCACTTCGGTGGTGCATCTCTTCATGACCTTGGGGTCCTGAGGGTCGCCAAGAAAATCGCTAATTTTGTCCGACGAGGGAGGGGGCGAGATCTCCTCCTCCCAGAGATCCGAGTCGACGGGGCTCTCAAGAACACCTGCCAGAGAAATGTCAGTAACAAGAGGGAGGGGGCAAATGACAGTTAATTTTGACCAACCTAGCGAGGTCAGAATTGCTTTACCTGGTCGTTGGCGAGAGGATCTCAGTTGCACCTGGAATCCCTCTGTGTAGGTCAGCGTCACGGATTTTCCCAGGCCCGAGGGGCGAGGTGCGCTGCTCTCAATCCGGACGATGCCAGGGAGCGAGCAGTCGGGGATCGGATGGCCCAAGAGACCAAATCCTGGGGTGGAGATAGTCGTGATAAGAGGGGTCAGCGAGAGCGGCGGTGTGGCGCGCCTCCCGGGCGTCGCGAGAGGAGTCTCTGCAAAAGGTGATAGTATCAGATCAATTCAATGGATCCGACGATGAAGAAGGCAAAAAGCTTACTAGGTCGCGACAAGGATACGCGCGTGGTGGTGGCATCCATGTCAACGGCCGCCGAGCTAGTCCCCATGTTAGAAGGGATGCGAGTATCCACTTGGGCCTCATTCACAAGTTCCCCTGCCAGGAGCGCGCTCTGTGAAAAGAGTGTTAACAGCATAATTAGGTGGGCCGACCAATCAACCTGAGTACCTGATCGGTGAGCTGCGTGTTGGGTGTTAGGTCTAGAACCGAGGACCCATCCTCCTCCGGGCATCGCCGAACCGTCTTCGCCTTCCTGATTCTGAGGAAGGATGAAGTGGGTTGCTTGGTGGCCCAAGGGGCAAACTGAGTGAAGGTGGCGTGCTCAACAGCTCGCGTCACGTTTAGGCGAGCTCGGGCTTCCTCCAAAATAGGCATTTTTTGATATCTACAATGGCAGGAGGTGACAGAAGGCGAGTGATGTCAGAGATACTCACCGCCCAGTATTGGTGCTATTTATAGCTTTTGAGATGGGACCCACCACAAGATTCTGGCTAGGTCAACATCCGTCTGGCGAACACCAAGGGTTGGATTTTTCTTCGAGATCTTAGACTAATCTCGCAAAGAGCGGGGATTGTGTACAACCCCGTGTTTGCCGAAGGGTAAGATGGAGAATCAGGTATCGGCAAAGCAAGTAGAGGCGAGGCGAGGCGAGCCATGGTTCGCAGCCACTTATAGGTGAAGGCAAGGCCTCTGCAAAGTGAGCCAGGTCTATCTCCTTGCTAGGAGCGTAGCGTGAATGCGAAGTAGGAGGGGGCTTGGTGCTTTTGGGGTGCATTTAGCAGTGTCGAGGAGAGCAAGGGCTCGCCGCCTCGCACGAGAGAGCCAGATTGGCATGTATGGCGCCAGGGTGCCAGGGGGCTAGGGAGAGGTGTCCTCACGGGTCGCTCACAGAGAGAGATCTCGTGGACCTCACTCGCAGAGCGACTGGCGAGGGGCATCTTCATGGGACACTCGCCCAGTAAGGGTCAGGAGAAATTTACCCAAATGCCCTTGGTGGGCTGCCAATAGCCTTTCAGAACAGCGGGGTTTGGCTGTTAGTAGACCAGTTTGCGCTGCGGTTAGTAAAATCAAGAGGCGGAACCACACTATTAGCAGACCAATAGAGAAAAACTATATAGACCCCAAGGGCACCATTGGAGAGGGACTACTTTTGTCTTCTTCCTCCTTAGGACATTTTTGGTTAGCTCCTCAGGCTCTCCAAGGTGCCCGACTTCATTTTTGGCTTAGGAGGTGAAGCGCTCTAAAAGATCTTCTGGGTGTGTGGTGGGACCTCCACATTATCGCCAAGGTTCTGTGTTAGTGCTGAATCTTCGATCAGATTCCTCCGTGTGATCAGTAAGTGTGAGTTGCACCCATCTAGGGGTCCGACCTCCTCGTTGGGATGAAGCTCGGTTCCAACAGTATACTATTTGCAAGGTCCCCGAATCTATCGAAATCAACCCACAAAGATAGATACACTTTAACTTGTATACAAGATCCATATCAATATTATTTCGGCCCAAAGTAATAATCTTATATGGAAAAATGAACTACGTGATTTGATTTAGCAAGTCATTCCCAGTGTGTTTACACAATGTCACGAGTCATAATTTTACTCTTGTGCACTCTCTAAGGATATGTGTAATGTGTATAGTCATTATTTTACCTAAATCCTCACACATACCAAGAGGCACATCAAACATATATTACCTATATTTTGGCACTCAGTAGCAAATACTTATAGATTGAGACATTTCATGACAAAACATACAATGTAAACAATGATTAACAGTCCTAAATCAAACATTGTATGTAATCTTTATGTTTTAGGTTCAACTCATGCACTCCCCAACTAATGATTTTAATTTTATTTTAGTTTTCAAATTTTTATTTGATTTTCAATTATTGAAAAGAAACATGAAAGATAATAAGCAGAACATGAAAGTAACATAGTAAAACAAATAAAAACAGTCAACTGACACATAAAGTGCAAAGGAATTCAAAAACTTGTTTTTGTTATTTTGAAATTTGAAGTTTTTATTTGATTATTCAAAGCTAGAAGCAAAAACGAAATGTAATAGAACAACAGTGAATGGAAAACAATAAAAACAAAATAAACAGAAAAATCAAATGAATCGTTGAAGGTTGTCATGAAAAATAGCTACCATTGGCGGTATGGTAATGCTTGGCGTCATCTCACATAGTTTTGATGTTTCGAGTAAACAACCTAGATTTCGTGATTTTTCGCATTCAATTTTTCTTGATTATGTGTTCTCGTAGTAATACCTATATCTAATGCAGCAAAAAAATAGAGAAAAATACAAAAAATTGTAGATTTAAAAATTAGCTTATAAGATCCAAAACCTCCAATTTTAATCAAAGTAAGGAAAAACGTGCATGAGGAAGGGATTTTGTGAAGATGTTAGTTAAAAAAATTGCAGCAGTAAAGATACAGACGAAATAAGAGGAAACTCTTTATGGAATTTATCTACCGCTGGCGGTAAGTTACCGCTCCACGGTAGTATGCTTTAAACACATCTGACCCGGTCCGGTTCCTCATTTCGCCCTAGACTTTCTCTCACTCGTTTCTTCTTTCGTCGTTAGCTAGAACAGAGGTACCGCTTTTTCTCCCCCTTTTTTTTTTATTTTTTTTGTAATTTTAAGGAGAGTTTACTGGATGGTTTTTATTTCTATGCTAGATTCACAGTGGATCTTGTTTTATTTTTCAGTTTCATGGTGGGTTGAGTTAGGGTTTTCATTTTTCATCATAGATCTACAGCTAGAATAGAGATTTCTTGGTTAGAATCGATATTATTTCCATAAACTTCTGATTTCAAACATAGAACACGGGAGATGAAGATGATGACTGTTTCTCCAGACAACCGCCCGACGTTAACAGTGTTACCGCTTGGCGGTATCGATCTAAATTAGTTTTATGATTTTCCTCATTATTGATTGTTGGTGTTCTTCCTATAATTTCAAGTAATAGCAACCTCCAGCTCCAACCCTGGACGAAGCTTGCCCAAGTGCTCTCGTCCATATCCTCAGTCTAATCCAACTGTGGAGAGTGCTACAGTGAGCGTTTCCATGTCTATTGGGATTGATGTTGATAGATATCCCCACATTTATACTTATTTGGCTAGCACGAATATTCTATCGTCCATTATCTTTGAGGATCCATTCTCGTTCATCCTTGTTCGGGAGTTTTATAATAATCTCAGGGATCCAAAGCTTACAACTTTGAATAGAGAGGTTCAGTGGTATGTTGGAGCCCACCTTGTAACTATTCTCCATGCTGATGTGGAGAGTATGCATCATTTGCCTACATCCAGAAATTGGCTCGATATTGTGGAGTCATTTTGGACCACCCGGGATTTGACACTGATGAATCAAGTTCACCACAATGAGGTCAATGAACATGACCTTATTATTCCCATGTCTACTCTTAATCCTGATGCCCACATCATCCAGGACATCCATTGCCACTCTCTAATGTTCAAATCTTGGGACACTAGGAAGATTACTGCACATCTGACTATGGTTACATACCAAATTCTAGCAGGTATATCTTTCAGTGTTTTTGATCTAATCTTTTCAATAATGCATTACACCTTTCGGTTGAGGGATCCCGAGCACCAATGAGTTAACACCTTGCCCTTATAAGGCATACAATAGATGATTCTAGTGTTCAAGTATCCGACCATTGATTTGACAGGTTATCCAATTGATTATCGGCCACAAACATACGAGGTGGAGGACATCTCAGTAGGCCCTCGCTCCGATCCTTCTACCTCGTGACCTCTGTTATGATATGGGAGTTCACTCTAGGAGCCACAAAGATATATATATATATATATATATATATATATATATATATATATATATAAGATGATTCAGGAGCAGGGTTAGGAGATCAAGGGGACAACGAAGGAAATTTGGGGACTGAAGACGATGATGAAGAAAATGATGCGAAAATTAAACATTTCCCCAACTACCTCAGAGGAGGCGGAGTCGCCTCACAGCATGGGAAGTGAAGATTAAAATGTTCTTTATCTTTTTTTTTTTTGTTTTGTATAAGACTGGTATGGACAACATTATAAGCTTTTAATTTTATATTGCCCGGCGGTAGACTTACTGCCGACGCCATATTTATTTTAGGCTCGTATCCTTTCTGTTAATCTCGTGATTATGTCCTGCTTATTTTTCATTAGGTCCTGCGATTTTTAGTATCTAGTTACTTTCAGATTTGTTAGTAACCCATTTAAATCCATTTTCCAAAATAATTTCTTTTATTATGATAATATTTCATAGGAAATTCATTGTTTAATTTATAAGGTTATTATATGATAACTATAGGCAATGGATTTTATAGGCTGGAAAATAAGTTAATTTTAGCCACTTGTAAGGATATGACTTTTATTAAAATTAATCCAATTTGTTATATTAGTCATTACGCTTAATGTGTAAGTCATATTAAACAATTTATAATGTGACCATTCTCATGTTTACATAATAAATGACAAAACACACAAGACAAGACAACCCAAAAAAAATGTTAGATACATTGTGAAGTAGATTATTGAGTAATTATTTTTGATATGTTTCTACTCCACACAATTGTTGGATACTAATGGACAAGAGATTTAGGTATCCAAATGGAGCCACATGTGGTGGTTCCTTTGGGTACCCAAATACAACATGTTGGCTTTTGGGGAGAGAAGGATGAATGGAAACTTTCACTTGTAATTAATACGTCATTCATAAGTATGGGTCTCCATTCATACCATGGATATTTATTCTTCAAAATCGTATATTTAATATGTTGAGTCTTCATGTGATGATGATTGTTTGGAAAATAGTGCATTGATGATTTATGTGAGTTAAAGTTTTTTCCTAAGTTAGAGTTCTGTTTCTCAACATAAATACTCTTAGAATAGTGATTCTTTGTAGGAAATATGTGTTCATTCAATTTTAAGTTTGGAGTGGATTGAGTTTATTGATGATTGAGATTCAGAATTTTATTTACAAACTTTGGTGTATTTCACTCCCGTTGTTTAACCCAGATATTTTAAGCGCTTTTACATTCAACATAATATTGGCTTTTGCTTGACATTGTGGATTTATGTTTTGTGATTTTTTAATCATAATTTCCTTAAGCATGTTGACTTTCTATTGGGGAAAACACACTCATGATTTATCTTACAAATTATGTAAAAGTGATTTATTTCTCTAAGAATTTTTACCCTAATTGTATAGTGAGAGTAAGTTAGTCTTTAAATGTCCTAGGATGTCATATTCACCTTAGCGTGTCAAAGCCTAGTCAAAAGGAGACCAAAAATCAGTTGAGCTAAACTTGTGTCGAAAAGCTGTCGATGCAACTTCGATTGGAAGTCGAAGCAACTTTGAAAGGAAGTAAAAGGTAACTCAGACTGGAAGTCGATGCTTCATTTGATTGGTAGTCGACGAAACTTCAACTATGTATCGATTCAGTGATAGAAGTTTAAGTCGATGTATGCTTTGATTTGTTCTAAATCAAATGGCATCGAGGATATTGAAATATTGCATCGAGAAGGATTCAAAGGACTTATGAAAGTTGAACTCGACGCAACATCGACTGGTATTCGACGCAGAAGTCAGAAGTTGAAGTCTACGCTCTTTATCCCGATGGATTCGTCGATAACAGAGTTCTTTTCAAAGCTGAGGTTTTTTTGAAGCTGATTTCGACGTAGCTTCTAATGGAATTCAAAGATGCGTCGATATGAATTTAAAAGAGATTCGAAGCAACATTGAATACAATTCAGAAATGGATACTTCTTGAATTCCATTCTGAGGATTATATAGATTATATATATATAAGTAATGTCAATCTTAACGGGTCACAAAAGTACAAACAGAGAAAGAGGGCCTCTTGAGATTCAGAGGTGATAAAATTGGAAGTTATATTAAAGGTCATTCCAATTGGAGTATCGATCAGAAGGGAAAGTGATTCAATTCTAATTCAATTGAATCGATAGAAGATTATATAGATACATAATCCCAAAAGGGATACTCAGTATTTTCTCCACCTCTCTCTCTCTCTCTCTATATATATATATATATATATATATATCTACCCGATAGAATTCTGGACTGCAGATTTCTTCTCTCAATCTACAGAGATTCATCTTCATAATTTCTCTGAATGAAGATATTCAAGAAGAAGATCATCTGAACTACATCTGTGTAGAAAAATAATTCTTGACCCTCTGCTCATCAATGACTCATCAGATCTGAAGATTCACTATCCACTATAGTGTTCAAAGAGCCCTAGTGTTTCTGAGAGAGGATCTTGATCAGAAGAATTTTCTAACTCTTATAAATCTTCAGATTTCGTATTCTGATTTCTAATTCCGATCTCTCATTTTTTTACATTCAAATACATTGTGAAAGAGTTTTAAAAATCCCACTTCAGAAGATTCAGGACTAGTTCTAAGAGTATCCTGATCAAAAGACTCAATGGTTCTAAGAGACTCCTGATCAAAAGACTCAGTGGTTCTAAGACCCTCCGGATCAAAAGACTTAGTGGTTCTATGTGTCTCATTATCAAAAGACTCATCACTGTGATAATGGATTCTTACCAAGGGGATAGATGAGTGGATGTACCCATAGTTTAGGGGAACCCTATAATTTCTTGTGTCTTCTGTGGTTGTGCATTTTCTGTGATTATCTCTTATTTATTATTATTATTATTCTGTGATTGCTTTAATTCTGGTTGGAATTTTGGATGCCTAGGAATTAGTAATAATTTCTGTGCAAGTTTTATTAAATGTTTTTAAATTTCTATTCATCCCCCTCTAGAGAATTCTGAAAGTGCAATTGAGTATCAGTTGAAGGTGATTAATATAATCAACCTTGCTTTGATACCAATTGAAAGGGGAGTTTAGTTCTTAAATTTTAAAGCTCTTTTTAGATTTATTTCAAAATAATGATATGTATAAATAAATGTGTAGTGTTGAGTGAGTAATAAAAGCAAACACAAAGAAGGCACAGCAACAAGAAAATAAAGCATAAAATAAGCAACCAGAAGACACAAGATATATAGTAGTTCCCCAATCAACTTGGGTACATCTACTCTTCTACCCACTGGTAGGAATCCACTACAGGTTTTGGATCAGGTGCCCTGCCACCATATGAGCTTTTGATCAGGTAACTCAAATACCAAATCACAAGTTTTTGCTAAGGTGCCCTGTCACCGAGAGTTAACTTTTGAAGGGAGTTATAACCTTGTACAAGAAGGAATAAAGAAAATAAAAAGGTTAAAGTGTTCTTCTCTTTTTTGAGAAGACTCTTGAGATCCTGATGGGTTGTTGAGGATGGATCTTTGATGAAGATGTTGAAGAGATCCCCCTGTCTGATTGAGATTAGATGACAGCTTGTGGATGCTTCTTCTCTTAAATGTGGTAACCCTTTTTCTTCTTCTTCTGCAGATAAGATTGTTGGAGCATGCGTTCCGCACTCGTTCGATTTGCGAATAACAAATCCCGAACGTATTTGATCCTATTTTTGATTAATGGTGTGCAGATAACAGGTGAAAGTATAACATGTTTGCAATTGGAGCAAAATACCGATTTTCCAGAAATTAGAGCTATCAGAATTCCGACAGCTGGCTAACGGATTTCTGATAGCGCACGATTTCTTCCTAGAGGTTGAGAGATAACAGATTTCTGACAGCGCATGATTTCTTCCCAGCGGTTTAGAGATATCGGATTTCTAACAGCAGTAACAGATTTCCGACAGTGCACGATCTTCCCGTAATACTATGACGTGCAGCGGTTACGCAAGCTAACGGATATCCGATAGAGCTATCGGATATCCGACAGCCCACGTCTCAACCACGACCTCCACTTCGCGCTGTAACTTCGAATTAGTGGGACACGTGGCAGCCTCTGGAGAAATCGGATTCAGGCGATACCTAGCAAACGGACGTCGATAGCTCTTTTTTGTTAAAAGGGTTCAGAACTTCGTGGAATTCATTCCTTCAGATATTCAAGCCTTCTTCCTGAGTGTTATCGTCCAGAGAGCTCCAGAGAACAAAAATCCCCATCCTTGAAGAAGAAAAGAGAGAGCGAAGCCGAAGATTGTACACGCGTTCCAAGGAGACTTTCTCAAGGATTCTTCGTTGCTTTGGTCCAGAAATTCCAAAGGGGGTTTTTATTTTGTATTTCATTTATATTTACATTCATCTTGTAATCGTTGTAGAAATCGTCGTCTTGCGTGCGACGTCTAAGTCCGTGTAAGGCTTAGGGGAAATCATCACCTTGTGTGTGGTGTTAGATCCTTGTGTGGTCTAGGGTAAATCATCGTCTTGTGTGCGGTGTCAAGTCCTTGTGTGGCTTGGGAGAAAATCGCCGCCGTGTGTGCTGCGTCTAAATCAAGATTTGATTTAGGGGGAGGCTAGTGTCTATATATGGGAGATATAGACTATAGCTAACCGGTCCTTAGGAGAAGGACCGGTGAAAAGAGACAAGAGATTTTATTAATTGTAAGCCTTTGATTCCAAGCTTTATTTGAATCATTTCTACTCATTATCTTTGATGAAATAAAATCTTGTTTTTTAAATTCAATTATTTGTCTCTATATTCATATATTGTTTCATTTTTATGAAAATTATCAAAGTTTTAATTACCCTTATTCACCCCCCCCCCCTCTAAGTGCGCCACAAGATCCAACAAGTGGTATCAGAGCTAGGTTAATTCCTTATAAGGTTTAACCACCTGGAATTATGGAGCACCATGATCATGCCTTTTCCGAGGGGCAAGGAATAACTAGACCACCATTATTTACGGGTTCCGATTATAATTATTGGAAAACTAGGATGAGGTGTTTTTTAATATCATTAGATATTGAAGTATGGAATATGGTTGAAACAAATTATACTCATCCTACTTTTACAATTGGTGATATTGTCATGGAGAAACCCAAAGATAAATGGGATGACCAGGACAAATTAAAATGCAAAAGCAATGAACGCATTATTTTGTGCTCTTGATAAAACTGAATTTAATAGAACCTGCGCATGTCAAACTGCATATGAAATTTGGAATTTATTGGAAATTACTCATGAAGGTACCTCGCAGGTGAACGACTCAAAGCTTTTCCAATTGGAGTCAGAATTCGAAAAGTTCAGGATGGAGGTAGATGAGGATGTGGATTCCATGTACACAAGATTCACTAAGAGAGTGAATGACTCAAAAGTTTTAGGAATTTTTTTTCAAAAGGTGATTTGGTAAGAAAAATTCTTAGATCTTTCCCCCCTAAATTCAATCCCAAAGTGACGACTATTTCTGAATCTCATGATCTTAAAGCTCTTAATATTGAAAGCCTAGTTGGGAACTTGAAAACTCATGAAGTTGAATTGAAAATTCAACAAGAGTATATGGAGCCAAAGAAGAAGGGATTGGCTCTAAAATCTAAGAAAGAGGAAAGTAGTGATTCTGAGGAGGAAGAAGCAGATGGAAAGTTTATTTGTTAGAAAGTTTAGAAAATTTATGAAAAATCTAGAGAGGAGGAATTCATTTAAGAAGTATTTTAAGAAGGAGACGTTTAAGAAGAAAAAAAAGGAAAGGAAGACGATGAGGAGGAAGAGAGACCGCCACCGGAGTGCTATCACTGCAAGAAGTTAGGACACATCCGAAGCAAGTGTCCAAAGTACTTAAAAGAACTTAAAGAAAAGAAGCACAAAGGGACGAAGAGGGTGCTGAAGGCGGAAACATGGGATGATACTACTTCTGAGGATGCAAGCAGTTCAAGCTCAAGTAAAGAAGAGGAGGCCAACATGTGCTTAATGGGAAAGAGCGTCATATCTGATGACGAATACAGTGTCCAAAGTGACACTGAGGTAACTCCTCCAACCTACGATGAATTCTTTTCTGAATTTTTAAAGACTTGCAAATTTTTTGAAAAGAGTTTAAAAGATAATGATCTTCTTAAATCTGAAAATGAAATTTTGCTTAAAGAAAACAAAAAATTATTAAATGAAATTAAGACTATTGGAAAAAGAGAAATTTCTTGCCAAGAGTGTGATCACTTTTTGGGAAGAATTAAAGAACTTGAAGAATCTCTTTCCAAATCTCATTCTACAATAAAAATTCTTACCAAAAAGAATGAGATTTTAGAGAGACATCTGAAATCTTCAATTTCCAAAGTCCATGAGGGAAAGAAATCTTTTGAACGTAGATGTGTAAATCTAGTATCCGAGAATACAGAAATGAGAAACCAGATTCATGACTTAACGCTAGCCATGAAAAAATTTGGCATGGGCCGAAGATCACTGGATATGATCTTAGGATACCAATGCCATGGATCTGGAAGGTTTGGACTCGGATACACGTCAGGAAGCTATCGCCCGGCGACAGCCACTATCGCCGGCGACAACGAAAAATCCAGAAATTCTGTTTTTAAAAATTCTAAAGTTAGTAAATTGTCTAATACTGCATCCTCATTCAGTAAAAGTCCAGAAAAGTTATACTCTTCTCAATACATTATATGTGCCAAATGCAATAGATTTGGTCACACTACGGACTCTTGCTGGAGGAAAGGAAAAAGTAAAATTAAATAAATCTGGGTGCCTAAGGCTTCTACCTATACTATGGGTGGAACCACTTGGGTAACCAGATCTTTACTCACCTCTTCTTTCTAGGTGTGTTGGCAGGCTAAGGACAAAGAAGACGTGTGGTACTTGGACTCGGGTTGTTCAAAGCACATGATGGGCAATAAAGAGAAGTTCCTCAGCCTAGAGATGAAGAAAGGAGGAGTTGTTACATTCAGAGATAATGGAAAAGGAAAAATCATCGACATCGGAGTTGTGGGTAACAAAAATTTTTCAATTTCAAATGTCTTATTTGTAGAAGGATTAAAGCATAATTTGATTTCTATTAGTCAATTATGTGATAAGGGTTTAGATGTTTTATTTGAATCTTCTACAAATTTGTGCAAAATTATTAATTCTAAAACAAAAGAAATTGTTTTTACCGTACCTAGATGTCATAATGTATATATGATTAAATTTCTTGATTTTTCAAATTCTACTTTAAAATGTTTTTTATCAAAAAATGATGAATTAGAATTATGGCATAGGCGACTTGGACATACTAGTGCCAAGTTAATTACAAAACTTTCAAAAGATAAATTAATTAAAGGTTTACCATTGTTAAATGGAAATTTATCTTCTTCATTATGTGTGCCTTGCCAAAAAGAAAAATTTTCAAAATCATCTTTCAAAAGTAAAAATAGTATTTCTACCACTAGGCCACTTCAATTAATACATATGGATTTATTTGGGCCAATTGGAATTTCTAGCTTAGGAGGTAGAAAATATACATTTGTTTTGATTGATGATTATTCTCGTTTTTGTTGGACATTATTTCTAATCTCCAAATCCGATGCATTTTCAGAATTTTCAAAATTATGTTTGCGTATTCAAAATGAATTAGAGTTCAAAATTAAACGCATACGATCGGATCATGGAGGAGAATTTGAAAATGAAAAGTTTATTTCTTTTTGTACGGAGTTAGGAATTAAACACGAATTTTCCACTCCACGCACACCACAGCAAAATGGTGTAGTGGAGAGGAAAAATAGAACTCTTCAAGAGTTAGCCCGTACGATGCTATCTGAATTTAAATTACCAAAATCTTTTTGGGATGAAGCGGTTAGTACGGCATGTTATGTAATTAATAGAGTAATGCTTCGCCCTATTTTAAAATTAACTCCTTATGATTTAATTTTTAGTAAAAAACCAAATGTTTCTTATTTCAAAGTTTTTGGTTGTAAATGTTTTATTTTGAATTCTAAAGATTCCTTAGGAAAATTTGATGTAAAAAGTGATGAAGGTATTTTTATTGGCTATTCTTCAACTAGTAAAGCTTATAGAATTTTTAATAAAAGAACAAAAATAGTTGAAGAATCTATTCATGTTAGGTTTGATGAGTTTGTTTCATGTGTAGAAAAGAAAATTACAGGAAAAGAAGATGAACCCCTTCCTTCGGTGGAGAGTGATGATGAAGAACTTGGAGAAAATGAAGAAGAAAAAGAAGAAGAAAGAGAAGGAGAAAGAGAAGAAGAAGATAGAGAAGAAGAAGAAAGAGAAGAATATGTTCCTCCAAGTGAATTGAGATTTTCAAAGGATCATCCAAAGGAGCTTATCAATGGAGATCCGCAAAAAGGGGTTAGTACTCGTTCATCGTTACATGTTTTATTTTCAAACCTTTGCTTTGTCTCTGAAATAGAACCAAAAGATGTTTGCACCGCTTTAAATGATGAATTTTTGTTTTTAGCTATGAATGAAGAACTTAATCAATTTGAACGTAATAAGGTTTGGAATCTTGTAGAACGACCCAAAAATCGTCCTGTAGTTCGAGTCAAGTGGATTTTTAAAAATAAATTGGATAATGAATCTAGAATTGTTAGAAATAAAGCCAGATTAGTTGCAAAAGGTTATGCACAAATTGAAGGGATAGATTTTGATGAAACTTTTGCACCCGTAGCAAGATTAGAAGCGGTTAGGATATTTCTTACATTTTCTTGTTTTAAAAGATTTAAATTATATCAAATGTATGTCAAAACCGCATTTTTAAACGGGTATATACAAGAAGAGGTTTATGTAGAACAACCCCCTGGATTTATAAATGAAAAATATCCAAATTATGTTTATAAATTAGATAAAGCGCTATATGGATTAAAACAAGCGCCTCGTGCTTGGTATGATTGATTAACTCAATATTTGTTAAAGCACGATTATAAAATTGGAAGTGCCGATTCTACACTCTTCATTAAGCAAATTGATCATGATTTAGTTATTTTGCAAATTTATGTTGATGATATTATTTTTGGAGCCACTAATGAAGAGTTGTGTAATGAAGTAGTTCAAATTATGAAAAATGAATTTGAAATGAGCATGGTAGGAGAACTTTCATATTTTCTAGGTTTTCAAATTACACAAAAACATGATGGTATTTTTATATGTCAATCCAAATATATTCATGATATGTTAAAAAGATTTGGATTTGAAAATCTTATGCATGCAAACACTCCTATGAGTACTTCACTAAAATTAGGAAAAGATGAAAGTGGAGTTTCAATTGACCAAACCCTTTATAGAAGCATGATATGATCTTTATTATATTTAACCGCATCTAGACCTGACATTATGTTTGCCGTTTGTTTATGTGCTAGATTTCAGGCTAATCCTAAAGAGTTACATTTGAAAGCGGTGAAACGCATCTTTCGATATCTTATAGGAACATCTAAATTAGGATTATGGTATCCTCATAATGATTCCTTTATTTAACATGGCTTTTCGGATTCAGATTATGCGGGATGTTCTTTAGATAGAAAAAGCACTAGTGGGACTTATCATTTTATCGGCCCTTCACTTATATCATGGTCGAGTAGGAAACAGAATTCTGTTGCCCTCTCTACTACGAGGCCAAATATATTGCACTAGGTAGTTATTGTGCCCAAGCTCTTTGGATGTCACAAACATTAGAAGACTTTGGCATGCAACAAAGTAGTGTAGAATTAAAGTGTGACAATAAAAGTGCTATAGACTTAACTAATAATCCCGTATTACACTCTAGATCTAAGCATATAGATGTTCGACATCATTTTATAAGAGTTCATATTAAGAAGGGTAATGTAAAAATCAATTTCATAGGAACAGATTCACAACTAGCGGATATATTCACTAAACCGTTACCAGATTCCTATTTTTCTATGCTTAGGCTAGAATTAGGAATCCTATCCATTTCATAATGATTATATCACTATTTATAACCTATAAAAAAACCATCAAAATAGCTATTCATTTTAAAAAAAAGGAAGAAAAACTAAATCTTAACATAGACATTCACCATCATATAACATGTCCAAATATCAAAAAGTATTACAGAATTTTAATAAAAAAGTACTTAAAATGTCTCATAAAAGAAATTCACAAAATTAGAGAGAGATCTGGGCTGGGCAGCTGTCGGATGGTGACAGTAGGATGTCGGATGGCGATAGCTCCCAGAAGTCTTTTTCACTCCGAATCCTCTTCATTTCTACTGCATGCTCCACTACTTTCTGGAATATCATAATCTGATCTCCTTATCACTGTCTTCTTCCGTCGAGGCTGACTAACCGATTGGAGACGAGGCTCCTCCTCCGTCGGCACTTCCCATTCCGCGGCCTCAGCAGGTGTAGGCTTTAATTTAAGTCCTTTCACAAGGAACTTCATAAACTTCTGCATTCGCGTCCGATCCTTCTTCACCTCTACTTTGTGTTCTTCAAAAGACCTTCTATGCTCTTGAAAATCTTCAATGTGTCTATCCAATTTTTTTTGGAATGAGTCGAGTGCCTCCCGCATAGACCCTCTGCGTGCAATAGGAGTCTCTCTAAATTCCATAGTAGGTGGTTTCCGTTGACTTTTCCTACTCTTTATACCCGCGGTTTGATATATATCCGGGACACAATCTCCAACATAAATGCTTTGATCTATCCATATATATTTCTTGAATAGAATATGCTGGATAATCGCACCCAAGGGGAGGGTGTGTGCCGTTTTCTACTCAGGACTTTTAAGGCGGAATGTATAATGAATCATAGACAAAAGAAGATCGGCCACATCAAATAATTCGTTCTCCACTATATAATAAGTCACAAGACTAAGTTGAGCCATAATACTATGGGTATCACCGTACTTCAACATAATCGTATGCCTTAGTATATCTTGAACAAGACGAGCATCATCTGTCAATGTCGTCATAGTGGTTATAAGGTTCTTTGTAGAATTTCCATGCAAAGACATGTTCATTAGGGTCCAATCTCTCTCTAGTCTATAATTCTCCACTATGTCCAAAACATTCTCACTTTCCGTTATTCCAAATTCACTTCTTAAATCAATGGGAGTGATCTCCACATATTGGCCTTGAATTTTGAATCTAACTCCTCCATTCAAATCCGTATATGAAGGGTCCTCAAGATGATTATAAAATTCTCGTACTAAATAGGAGGAGAAAATATCTTGGATAATGACCAAAAGTATACCTGCCTCAGCAAGCATATAATAGAGACGTTCATGTCGGAGGAGATCAAATTCCATTACTTTTGAAATTCCGATTTGGGCTTTTTCGATACCCGGATAACTTTGATAAGACGAGTGAGGGTCTCCTGACTCACTCCTTCGCGATCTCCAACTGGATGACATATCTGCATGAGAGATAAGAAAAAAAAAGGACCTGTCGGATGTCCGATACCCCTCTATCGGATATCCGATAACTACAAAATTATGCTTCCGAAAAATAATTTCACAAACATTCTTACTCTCACAAATACACAAATTTTTCACACAGAAATTGTTCTTCATAAAAACCAAATGAAAACAAAGAGGAATATCAAAATCAAGCTCTACATTTTTTCTCTTCTTCACAAAAACTCCATGAAAACCAAGATTTAAAATATCTAGATCTACATTTTTTCTTCACAAAACTAAATGAAAACCAAGAGGAATATCAACATCACAAAACTATTTGAGAAATTCTAAACAAAACTTAAAAAATCCAAATTTCTCACCTTAGATCTGAAGTTTTTTGGCGACATCTAGCTGTCGGAAATCCGACAGCTCCCAAAAATTGACCTCTCTTCTCTAGCTATTTTCATTCCCTGTTTCTCTAATTGTTCATATGAGAATTTTATAATATTGCATAAATGATTTTTCATGTGTTATCTTTCGAACAAATAGCTTAACACTTAATTATGATGTTCAATCTTAAGTTATCATTGTAATGACACATTCATATAGGAATTACGAATTGTTTTCGCATGCCTCTAAGTATAAGAAATCTTTTATCTATGACAATGAGCAATCACAAACACTTACTTTGCCATTACATATTAATAAAATTTATTTCATACATACATCATGATTGCTCGAACATAACAAAATACATTTCATAAACACTACCTTCAACTTTGCTACTTTGCACTTATTCAAATTATACCATTTTTTTGCATGCAAGTGAATTCGGAGATCCTTTACATATATGAATATTCAAAAAAAAGGGGAGGCAAATTCAAATGCAAAACATACATTTTGCCAAAAAAAATTGCAAGAAATAAAAAATTGAAAAGGATCCTCCACCAAGCACTACTTAGCCTCCTGATAAGTCTTAATGAGCATTGTGAGGTTAAGCACCTTGGAAAGAATTGTAAAGTGTCTTGTTATGCAAAAACAAAATGGTCATTTTGTATATACTTGCAAAGTTTCTATAAGTTCATAAGTTTGGCTTTATGTATATTTATGTTATGTTTAACAATTCCATGATTATGTATATTATAAATATATTCATATGTATTCATTCTCAAAGTATCACTACTACACTTCATTGTTATTTATAAAATTTCTTCTTATGAGAATTGGACCGAAATAATTCAATATTCTACATTCTCATGTGTCTTTCTCTGATAATTGAAATTGAATCTCCTAATGGTTAAGTATATTTGCTTCTATACATTATAACACATTACTAGAATGCTTAGCCTAATCTCTAAGGTTTCCTATCTCAATATCATATCACTTACAAAGCTTCCGCTAGTGTACTCCAACTTTCCCTATACTCTTTCTTATTTTTCTTCCATATCTCTATGATACTATTTCCTCGTCTATATTCATTACTTTTGATAATATCAAATGGGGAGAAGATAATAAGAAATCATAAGTAATCACTTAAGTCGCTTAAATCACTTAAATTACTTCATTACTACACAGAGCATACATGTAGGGGGAGTTTATATGTCGGGGGAGAATATTTTTAGAAGGAGCTAATATTATGGGGGAGATCATGGAGATCATATGTTCACACTTGTAGACACATAATATACTTTTCAATATCTCTATAGGATCTATTTGATTTCTTTTTATAAGGATTTGTTATTATCAAAAGGGGGAGATTGTTGGAGCATGCGTTCCGCACTCGTCCGATTTGAGAATAACAAATCCCGAATGTATTTGATCCTATTTTTGATTAATGGTGTGCAGATAACAGGTGCAAGTATAACATGTTTGCAATTGGAGCAAAATATTGATTTTCCAGAAATTAGAGCTATCGGAATTCCGACAGCTAGCTAACGGATTTCCGATAGCGCACGATTTCTTCGCAGCGGTTGAGAGCTAACGAATTTTTGACAGCGCACGATTTCGTCCCAGCAGTTTAGAGCTATCGGATTTCTGACAGCAGTAACGGATTTCTGACAGTGCACGATCTTCCCGTAATACTACGACGTGCAGCGGTTACGCAAGCTAACGGATATCCGATAGAGCTATCAGATATCTGATAGCCCACGTCTCAACCACGACCTCCACTTCGCGCAGAAACTTCGAATTAGTGGGACACATGGCAGCCTCTGGAGATATCGGATTCTGGCGATACCTAGCTAACGAACGGCGACAACTCTTTTTTGTTAAAAGGGCTCAGAACTTCGTGGAATTCATTCCTTCAGATATTCAAGCCTTCTTCCTGAGTGTTATCGTCCAGAGAGCTCCAGAGAACGAAAATCCCCATCCTTGAAGAAAAAAAGAGAGAGCGAAGCCGAAGATTGTACACGCGTTCCAAGGAGACTTTCTCAAGGATTCTTCGCTGCTTTGGTCCAGAAATTCTAAAGGGGGTTTTTATTTTGTATTTCATTTATATTTACATTCATCTTGTAATCATTGTAGAAATCGTCGTCTTGCGTGCGACGTATAAGTCCATGTGAGGCTTAGGTGAAATCATCGCCTTGTGTGTGGTGTTAGATCCTTGTGTGGTTTAGGGTAAATCATCGTCTTGTGTGCGATGTCAAGTCCTTGTATGGCTTGGGAGAAAATCGCCGCCGTGTGTGCTGCGTCTAGATCAAGATTTGATTTAGGGGGAGGCTAGTGTCTATATCTGGGAGATATAGGCTATAGCCAACTGGTCCTTAGGAGAAGGACCGGTGAAAAGAGACAAGAGATTTTATTAATTGTAAGCCTTTGATTCCAAGCTTTATTGGAATCATTTCTACTCATTATCTTTGATGAAATAAAATCTTGTTTTTTAAATTCAATTATTTGTCTCTATATTCATATATTGTTTCATTTTTATAAAAATTATCAAAGGTTTAATTGCCCTTATTCACCCCCCCCCCCCCCCCTCTAAGTGTGCCACAAGATCGAACAAAGATCCCTGAGCAAATGATCTTGATTGGTGTCTCAGGATGAAGATGATCTGTAGAGAAGAGTTAGCAGAACAAAGATAGATAAAAATATGTTTCTCTGTTCTGTATGTTGTTGTTCTTCTTTCTACTTGAGTTCTTCACTTTATATTTATTTCTTCTCTGATCTTTTCTCTGTCTTTATATAATCTCGAGAGCTTCTCTCTTATTTTGAATTCCTCTTTGGGAACAGGAAAGAGATAAAGTCTCTTTAATTATCTTGACTCCTCGAGAAGATAAACTGTTGTCTTTAAGCTTTTCTGCAACGGCTATTTCATTTAGTGCAGCAACGGTTATAATTGTAAGGCAGTAATATATATAGCAATATATAAATAGAGATGATAAAATATTACTTTATTAAACATATATTATAAATAGTCAAGCTGAGAAAGGAGAAATTATATAGCTGATAATATTTCGTCGAGCTCAGTTTCATGTTCGTCGACCTGAACATTTGATTCATCGTTCTGAGCTTCTCTTGAAGATTCGTCGAACACAGACTTGATTTCGTCGAACGCAACTTTTTATCGTGCTGGATTTCATCGACTGCTGAGACGGGGTCTATTCGTCGACCACTGGGACAATCTGTTTGTCCACCGCTGAACCAGCTGGATTTCGTCGAGCGCGGAATGGACATCTTTCGTCGACCGCACAGCGCCGTTCGTCGAATGCCGATAGCCGTTCGTCGAACGCAGAGAACTTATATTAATTTTCTTATATTATTTTTTCTGATTCGATCGCATCATATTTATATTATTTTCTTATGTTATTTTCTTAGTCTTCTGACTTAAGAGAGTTTGATCTAAGCTATACAAGATGTGTTATGATCATAAGGATGGATCCTAACTCAAATCAAAACTAAGGTTCCAACAATCTCCCCCTATTTGAGTTGGGATCCTAAGCCAAATCAAAACTAGGAGTTCTAATAGTCTCCCCCTATTTGGGTTAGGATATAGATTTATAGTCTCCCCCTAAAATTAACAGGGATCAAAACTAGTGGTCTGGTAATCTTCCCTTATTTAGTTTTAGGATGCTAAATTTCATCTTCTTTTAATTTCTCTTCATTTGATTCTTCTACTTTTAATTCCATTTCTTTTAACTTTTATAACTTTTGATGGATTCTGATTTCTTAGATTTTGATCTTGAATTGCTACAGCTGTTAATGGATTCTAAGGAATTAATTTTTAGGAACATTGCCCGATACCTTCTTTCTTGTAGAATCTCCTTAATTATAAGAGACTCACACTCAGTGCTATGATTATTTCTAATCAATGCAACATGAGTAGAATGCTCAAACATGATTTTTGGAGAAAAGTCTGTAAGAAAGTGAAGTTATCTGACTTTGTCTTTAATATAGAAAAATTAATTAAATTTTAGAACTTAAATCTGTTTCATTAGGAATGGAGTTTAATGGTGAAAAACTGGTCAAACCTTTTTATCTCATTAAAATATAAGTTTGAAAAATTATTTTGATTTGGTTGATCATAAAATTTTTCTTTTTCTTTAAAAGATTGTTTAAACTTTTCAGCCTTAATTAATTTATTTTTTAAAGAATTAATTTGTTCTTCTGATATTTTCAAATTTTCTTTATGTTTATCATAAGTTAACTTATTTATTGTTAACTCTTTTCTGATTTTATTAAACCTATACATGGAATTTTAGACATTGATTTGATTTGTCCTGAAGTAAAATTAGGAGTTGAAGTTACCACAGTTATCTTTTCTGATTAAGATTCAGATTCTGCATCTGAGTAGTGGTTTGAGCCATATATGGCCAATATGCAGAATCTTCTGGCCTTTTGTTCTTACTCTTCTTCTTCTTCATTTAGACTTGAAAATGGTTCTGCATCATAAATACAGTTAGTGGAGGAAGTGATTAAGAAATATTCTTGTGCCATTAGATTTTAGAAAAACTTTTAAGAACTAAATGATCTTTGTGATTCAGGTGTTAGCCTGTATAAAAAAAATCAACTACCCTCTGATACCAATTGAAAGTGCAATTAAGTATCAGTTGAAGGTGATTAATATAATCAACCTTGCTTTGATACCAATTGAAAGGGAGTTTAGTTCTTAAATTTTAAAGCTCTTTTTAGGTTTATTACAAAATATTGATATGTATAAATAAATGTGTAGTGCTGAGTGAGTAATAAAAGCAAACACAAAGAAGGCACAGCAACAAGAAAATAAAGCATAATTCAAGCAACCAGAAGACACAAGATATATAGTAGTTCCCCAATCAACCTGGGTACATCTTCTCTTCTACCCACTGGTAGGAATCCACTACAAGTTTTTGATCAGGTGCCCTGCCACCATATGAGCTTTTGATCAGGTAACTCAAAAACCAAATCTCAAGTTTTTGCTAAGGTGCCCTGTCACCGAGAGTTATCGTTTGAAGGGAGTTATAACCCTGTACAAGAAGGAATAAAGGAAACAAAAAGGTTAAAGTGTTCTTCTCTTTTCTGAGAAGACTCTTGAGATCCTGATGGGTTGTTGAGGATGGATCTTTGATGAAGATGTTGAAGAGCTTCCCCTATCTGATTGAGATTAGATGACAGCTTGTGGAGGCTTCTTCTCTTGAATGTGATAACCCTTTTTCTTCTTCTTCTGCAATTAAGATCAATGAGCAAATGATCTTGATTGGTGTCTCAGGATGAGGATGATCTGCAGAGAAGAGTTAGCAGAACAAAGATAGATAAAAATTTTTTTCTCTGTTCTGTATGTTGTTCTTCTTCTTTCTACTTGAGTTCTTCACTTTATATCTATTTCTTCTCTGATCTTTTCTCTGTCTTTATATAATCTGGAGAGCTTCTCTCTTATTTTGAGTTCCTCTTTGGGAATAGGAAAGAGATAAAGTCTCTTTAATTATCTTGACTCCTCGAGAAGATAAACTACTATCTTTAAGCTTTTCTGCAACGTCTATTTTATTTAGTGCTGCAACGGCTATAATGTTAAGGCAGTAATATATATAGCAATATATAAATATAGATGATAAAATATTGCTTTATTATACATATATGATAAATAGTCGAGCTGAGAAATTAGAAATTATATTGCTGATAATATTTTGTCGAGCTCAGCTTCAAGTTCGTTAACCTGAACATTTGATTCGTCGTTCTGAGCTTCTGTTGAAGATTCGTCGAACGCAGACTTGATTTTGTCGAATGCAACTTTTGGTCGAGCTGGATTTCGTCGACTGCTGAGACGGGGTCTGTTCATCGACCGCTGGGACAATCTGTTCGTCGACCGCTGAACCGGCTGGATTTCGTCGAGCGCAGAATGGACATCTTTCGTCGACCACAGAGCGTCGTTCGTCGAACGCCGATAGCCATTCGTCGAACGCAGAGAACTTATATTAATTTTCTTATATTATTTTCTCCGATTCGATTGCATCATATTTATATTATTTTATTATGTTATTTTCTTAGTTTTCTGACTTAAGAGAGTTTGATCTAAGTTACACAAGATGTGTTATGATCATAAGGATGAATCCTAACTCAAATCAAAACTAAGGTTCCAACAAATTCTCAGGGGAACAACTACGAACTTTCAATTGGTATCCAAGGGAGGTTGATCAAAAAAAGTTTAACACCTTGATCAAAAGATCCTCTTAGTCAGATTCTTGTATTTCAAAACTATTTTAAGAAAATGAGTTATAAGGACTATACATCCATTAGACCAATAATGTGTAATCTGGACAAGTTTACACTCTAGAAGACCATAATTAAATTGATTAGAATTCTATTGATGAGGACAGTTTTGATGTTGTGTTGATAGGTCTTCCTAAGCCATACAGAAAGGATTCAAGTGGAAATACCACTCAAGACATTATGCTAAGATTAGAATAGACAGATGCTGAAAAGAAGGTTAAGGCAGGTGATTCCAAAGCAATGAATATCCTGGTGTCAACAATGACTGATGATATTTTTTAGAAGGTTGCTGAGTGCCAGTCAACTAAAGAAATCTGGGATTCCCTTTTAAGTATAGTTGAAGGAAGCTCAGTTGAAAGGAAGTACAAAAAGTCTCTCCTTATCTCACGGTATGAATGTTTCAGAAGAAAGCAGAAGAAAGTGTTGTTGACATGTATGTCAGATTCAGTGTGATTGTTAGTGAGCTTAAGAACCTTGGCAAGGAAATATCACTAACTGAGATTAATGATAAGCTTCTCATATGTTTCCCTAGCACATAAGGCTCAATAATTTGGGCAGTAAGGGAGTTAAGATGTCACAAAGAGATAACACTAGATGCTCTCCTTGGGAAGCTGAAATCATATAAGATGTTGTTAAAGAGCTGTGATGAAACATAAGACAAAGAGAAAGCTCCAACTTCCATAAGATATAGAACAATTGGTTTAAAAGCTTCTGAAACTGAACCCTCTACTTCAGAAGAAGAGATGTTTAATCTTCTAGCTAGAAGATTCAAGAAGTGGGTCAAAACTGAAGACTGAAGGAGGAGAGACAGAAGCTCTAACAAACCAAGATATGATCAAACTCCTAACAAGGAGATTACATGATATGCATGTAGGAATCCAGGGCATATTGCAACTGAGTGCCCTGATCATCAGAAGGAGAAGCCCTATAAAGGATCACAAGAAATAGACATTCAAAAGGAAGGATAAGAAGAAATGGAGAGGATTTGTTACTAAAATCTGGAGTGATACTGAATCCAGCTCCAGCAGCTCAGAAAGTGAGGAGGAAACAAAGACTGAAGACCTTTTCCCGATGGCTCTCGAATATTCCTCTAAAGTGGAGCATGTATCTTTCTTTGAAGACTGTGATTTTTCATCAGATGAATTCAAAAACTGTTTTAAAGAATTTTGTAATGATCATCTAGATTCCCAAAATAAAATTAAGTCCCTTAGAAAAGAATTAGAAGAACATAAAGAATAAAATGCATATTATTATTGGAACCATGTATCGGCCCAATGAGGAGTTCGGACCCATGAAAGGGGAAAACTAGCACTTACTGATCCCACAGAGGAACCTGATCGAAGACTTAGAGCTACAAACCGACCCTTGGCGATACTGTGGAGTTTCCACCACACACCCGAAAGATCATTAGAGCGCTTCCCCTCCAAAGCCAAAACTAAAATCGGGCACCTTGGAGAGCTGAAGGAGCTAACCAAAGGTGTCCTAAGGAGAGGCAAAAATCTGGAATCCCCTCCAAAGGTGCCCTTCAGGGTCTATTTATAGCTTTTCTTTACTAGTCTGCTGATAGCGCAACTCCGCTTTTTGGTTTTGCTATACGCACCCAAAATTGGTCTGCTAACAGCCAAACTCCGCTGTTCTGGAGGGATATTGGCAGCCCACCAAGAGTATCAGGGTAAATTCACCTGTAGACCCTTGCTGGGTGAGTGGCCCGTGAAGGCGACACTCGCCTTTCTCCCTGCGAGCTGGGCTTGCGGGATCTCCTCTGGTGAGTGGAGGAAAGCCCCCACTCGACTCGCCAGACTGGTACTACGAGACCCCACTTGACTCGCTCTGGCTAAATGCACCCCAGAGCGATGCTAGGCTATCTCTCCTCGCCATGCGCCACTCATAAGATCGGCTTTCTGATTCGCCTCGCTTCACTTTGGCCGGGTGCTTGTCGCGAGATTGCGAGTGTCCATCAACCCGCCTATAGTCGATTCCCCTTTTTTCCCCAATGACGAACACTGGGTTGTACACAATCCGGGCTCTTTGCGAGATTACCCCAAGCTCACAAAGAAACATCCAACCTCCCGTATTCATCGGATGGCTGCTGAGCTGGAAGGAATCTTCGGTGGTCCCAATCCCCAGTGCTATAAATACCAACGCCCATGGGTGATGGGTGACCCTTTCTTTCTTCATTTTCCTCCACTACTCGCTATTGCACTCGCCCAAAATGCCCTTCTTAGAAGAAGCTCAAGCCTGTATGGACGCGTCTCGGGCATACCATCAATCCGTCACGACCTGGCTCGCCCCTTGGGCCGCCCAGCGGACTCCTACGCCCTTACCCAAATTAAAGATGGAGAAGACTGTGTGGCGACACCTCAGGGAGGGAGGGTCCTCGCTCAAAGACTCGTTGCTCGACCCTGCCCTTGCTGAGCAGGTATTTGAATTCGCAGATCATTCCCCCCATATTTTTGAGCTAACATGTCCTTTTTCAGAGCGCATCCTAGATGGGATCCATTGCGAGTGAGAACCTGGATGGTACTCGCCTCCGCTCTCCTTGAAGAAATGACTTGGTGGCCGCCAACCTGGGCGTTATCGACCTGTGTCTTCGCCGCGGACTGGTAAGATTCATGTATTATCCTGTTCATTAATTCCCCCACAAAATTCTTCGGGAAGTTCCTTGTAGAGACCCTCCTTGCGACACTGGGGCGGCGCGCCACTCCAGCTAGTTCGCTGGCCCCTCCGGGCTCGCAGCCCCCATCGGGCTCGCTGCCCCCACCGGAAGTGACTATATCTGTCCCTGGGTTCAAACTTTTGGGTCGTCAAAGCCCCGATAGCTCGCTCCCCGCCGATGAACGGATCGTGAGCAACGTTCCCCACCGACTAGGCCTGTGGAAATCCATTTCATTGACCTACACGACATCCTTCCAGGGGCAACCGAGTTCCTCTCGCCAGTGACCTGATAAAGCGGCCATGGCCCTGTCAGGTTGGTCAATTATTATCGACAAATTGTGTCTCGCCTTCTTCGCTAACTTTCTTCTAGCAGGTGTCCAGGATTCATCCGCTGAGCTAGACCTTGGAGAGGAGCAGATGTTGCCCCCGCCCTCACCAGACAAGATTGGTGACTTCCTCGGATCACCGGGACCCAAAAGTTATGAAGCGGTGGACCACCGAGAAGCTCCAGAAGTACGGGCACATACTGCGGGACCTGTATAACCATGAGCGAGAGAACAGAGCAGCTTTCGAGGAGCGGTTCGCCGCGATTGATGATGAGCTAGCAAGACTTCTCGCAGAGCTGCAGATGGATGCCCGCCGCTAGGTCACTTCTGCTGGGGTGCACCTCTCGCGGGCGAAGGACCAAGGCCGTTTGCTGCAGCGTGAGATCTGCGCGGTCCGCGCATATCATTATCAGCACGTACCGGCGAGCTCGGGGGTATGAGGACGAGGCCGATTGAGGTGGATCCAGTATTGACCATTCTCGCGCTCGCACCCGCCTAGTGAACCATTTAATAATTCCTTTTTTATTTTTTCTTTGACAGTCTACGAACTATGTTGCTAACTTGATTCCCCCGACTAATCACGGAATTTTTCTTTCTTTATTATTACTCGCTCAACGTAATTACTGTATGTATTATACTTGCTAGTTCTTTTATTCAATGCCTTTTTCACACGGCTTGCCTGGGACTCGCCTCGCCTGACAGTGAACCATCCCTGCTGCATTGTTGCGAGTGCGTGTGTGTGTGTGTGGGGGGGGGGGGGGGGGCGTTCAAGTACTGAGGCGCATTGCCTGGGGATTCTACTAACCACACCCCTGCCGCCTCGCTTCCTCCCCGCCTCCTTGAGTTTCTTTATAAATAGGCCACGTTACCAAAGCTAACCACCACATTTATCTCTCTCGACCTCTAGTGTCTTCATTCTCGCTACTTCTCGCTCTCACCTTCTTTTCTTTCTCTCTCTCGCACTCCATTTTCTCCAAGACCATGGGTGGCAACGGAGGTGACATGGAAGGCTGGGCCAAGTGCGCGTGGACATTCTGCGACCACTCCTTCTTCAACTGCTCGCTTATAGAGAGCGAGTAACACTCCGTCATGACCAATTACATCTCGCCGTGGTTCTCAGCTCGCCACCCGTCGAAGGACAAGGCCGTCAATAACCTACACCCTTAAGAGCTCGCAATCCATGTGGCCCACTTCTAGGTGGGTCTACGGCTCCCATTCTGGCTGGAGATCAACAAGGTACTCGCTCGCTACTCTTTTTCCTTTCTCGCATTCGCCGACTATTCCTCTCTAACAACTTTCCGCGAACCCGTCAGCTGCACAAATATTATGGCGTGATCCCAGGTCAGATGACCCCCAACTCAATCGCTGTTATGGTAGGGTTCGCCTGCTACCTGCGCGAGGAGAAGATTGAGTCAGCCTACCAGTCTTCTGCAAGCTGTTCTCCTTCTGGGAAAATAAGGATGGGACCACCTTCTTCGCGAGTCAACACACAAAAATATGCGAGACGGTCAACATAAGCCATTATTGGCCTCAAAAGTGTGTTCGTTAAGGGGCTCTTCGGCAACGTCCCCTTCTAGACTTTTCAGCGTGACGAACCCACCTACTTCCCTCCGGTGCTCGGCGGCCATGAGGCCGCACTCTTCAAATAAATGTCAACCAACTTTGAGGTCGCCTACCTTCGAAGGAACATCGACTTGCTACTCCCTGTGCTACCCGGAGCAAGTTTGACTCGCTTTCACTTCCTTACTCGCATTTCTCCTCTTCTTTCTCTAACCTCAATCGTTACCCTTCGCAGGGGAGTGAGATTTTCTGCTCCATCCCCCTTATGCTAGGGTCGGGACTATCTCCCCCGGCCTCCGGCTCGCTTCCGCTGCCGTTGCCGCCTTCCATGAGACCCCCAACACCTCTTCCCCCTCCCAGTGGCCCTGCCCGCCGATAAGAGGGTCAGAGAGGTCACCGAGGTGGCCTCCGACGTGCCGTCCGCACCCAGCCCGTTGGACCACCAGAATTTCAGTTTTGGCACCAAACATCGAGCCGAGGCCGGCGAGCCCCTATTCGATTGGGACTTGGAGTCGAACAGGGTTTCGATCTCCACTGATGCAGGCTACACTCTCCGACATGATCAGTATGATTAAGCACGCGTTCCCTCTCAACATTTCCAATTTATACGCTTGCACAAGAATTAATCGCAGCATACACGCAATGCAATATTTGTCAATTAGATGCTAGCGAATGGGTAGTCACACCATTAGAGGTTGAATAGATGGCTATAGGCCAAAATTCTTCCCGACTAAAAGGACCCACCTGGTCCGATCGAGCTAGAGTTGTACCAAAAGAGATCCACCAAAAATTACGATTAAAAAATGGTAGATCTCTCTCTCTCTCCCAACAAAAAGTCGAGGTTCGCCAATTCTCTTCAAAAATTAATAGAAATTAAGATGAACGCAAAACCAATCGAAGAAACCACGATTGCTCAAGTGATTCGTAGATCACGCCAAAATTACCACCACAAGAAATTAACAGGAGGGAAATCTCACGAGTAGAAATTTCGTTACCCCGCTTGAGATGGGATTATCCTCAAGCATGCAATCGCCCAAATTGTTCTTCAACGGATCTGTTGGATCCTTAGTTTTTGATTTGAGTCGTGATCCATCTTTATATTTATTCTGTGATCCCATTAAGACAGGAGACAGGAGAAAACTATTCAAGTTCTCTAGGTTCGATGAACGCCTTCCTGGGTTTGATGAACGCCTTCCTACGGTCGACGAATTATATTCATTCTGCGGTCGACGAAATCCAGCCCGTCTCAGCGGTCGACGAAAAGCTGTGTTCGACGATCTCAAGTCTGCGTTCGATGAATCTTCAACAGAAGCTCAGAACGACGAATTCAATTCTCAAATTGACGAACTTGAAGCTGAGCACGATGAATTTCTATCAGCTTTATAATTTATAGATTCTCAGCTCGACTAATATTCTCAGCAATATTCTGATTTAATTCTATTTTTATATTGCTACTCTTTCTTCATTTGTATAAATTAATAAAATAGCCGTTGCAGAGAAATAAATATTATAGCCATTGCAGAAAAGCTAAAGACGGTAATTTATCTTCTCAAGAAAATTAAAGAGACATTATCTCTTTCCTTTGTCGGGCAAGAATTCAAAATAGCATGAAAGCCTTCTCCAGATTATATATACAAAGAGAAGAATAGAGAAGAAAATAAGAGAGAAGGATTATATAGATACAGGAAGAGAGAAAAAGAAATAACAGAGAAGCAAAAAGAAGAAGCAGGTCTATAGAGTTCTTAATAAGAACAACATATATTATTTATCTTCTTTTTGCTAACTCTTCTCTGTAGATCATCTTTACCCTGAGATACCTATCTAGATCATTTGCTCAGGGATCTTAACTGCAGAAGAAGAAAAGAGTTACAACATCCAAATGAAGAAGCTTCCTCACCTGAACATCAACACTAATCAAATCAGGGGGAGCTCTTCAACATCATCAAGATCCACTCTCAACAACACCATCTGGATCTCTAGAGTCTTCTCAAGCAAAGAGAAGAATAACATATTCTTTTCCCTTTCCATCTTGTACAGGGTTATAACTCCCTTCAAAAGATACAGCCATTGGTGGCAGGGCACCTGATCAAAAACCTGTAGTTGGGTAAGAGCACCTGATCAAAAGTTCACGTATTGCATGGACACCTGCTCAAAACTCCCTTGGTGGCAGGGCACCTGATCAAAAACTTGTAGTGGATTCCTACCAAGTGTGGTAGAAGAGTTGATTTACCCAGGTTTAGTGGGGAACTACTATATTTCTTTGTGTCGTCTGTGATGCTTGGCTTATATTTTATTTCTTGTTGCTGTGCTGTGATATCTGTGATAATTATTATAGTTTAATAACTCACTCTGTGTTATACATATTTTATATATATCACTATTTTGAAATAACCCAAAAAGTTTTAATTTAAGAACTAACCTCCACTTTCAATTGGTATCAAAGCATATCAATTGACCTTCAATTGGTATCAAAGCATGGTTGATTATATCAATCACTTTCAACTGATATCAATTGCACTTTCAATTGGTATTAGAGGGTAGTTGATTATTTACAGGCTAACACCTGAATCATAAAGATCAATTAGTTCTTAATTTTTTTAAAAACTCATGGCACAAGAAGATTATTTAATCACTAGTCCAGCAATCTGTAATCTAAATATATTTTCTTTATGGCAAGCTAGAATTAAATTATATATGAATGCCATAGATGAGGAAATCTATAACTCTATTTTGACAGGACCTCCATCTTCACAAACATCAACAGATGCTCAAGAGAAGCTGAAAAGTGCAGATGCAACGACTATGGACATATTAGCTCAATCAATGTCAAATGACATTTATCAAAAAATTGCTGACTACACTTCAGCAAGAGCAATCTGGAACTCCCTCACAAGGATGGTAACTGAACCTTCATTCACTAACTGTATTTATGATGCAGAACCATCATCTAGTTTAAGTGAAGAAGAAGAACAAAAGGCCAGAGAATTCTGCATGTTGGCCATATATGGCTCACACTAAAACTCAAATGCAGAATCTGAATCTAATGAAAATGAGATAACTGAGGTAACTTCAAATTTTAATTTTACCTCTGATCAATTCAAATCTGTTTTCAAATTACAATATACAGATTTAATAGAACCTGAGAAAAAAATAAAATCTCTCAGAACAGACTTAACAAAAATAAATAATTTGACTTCTGAATATAACAAACTTAAAGAAGATTTAAAAAATATCAGAAGAACAAAATATTTCCTTGAAAAATAAATTTGAACAAACTTTTAAGAAAAATGAGTAAAAGACTTTGTAGAAATTACTGAATTTGTATATGTTAAAACAAAATCTAGAAATCAGTTTAGTTTTTCAAATTTATATTTTAATGAGATAAAAATGCCAATATATCTAATTATAAGGTTTTTTTATCTATTTTAAACTTTTATAATTAAATAAGCAGTTATATGATTCATTGGAATTTCCTATCTTAAAAACAAAGTCAAATAACTTCAATGTTCTTACAGACTTTCTCCAAAATCATGTTGAGCATTCTACTCAGATTGCATAGATCAGAAATGATCAGGGCACTGAGTGTGAGTCTCTTCTGATTAAAGGGATTCTATAGAAGGAAGGTATCAGGCAATGTTTTTATGATCTTAAAATTCCTTAGAATCCATTAACAGTTGTAGCAACTCATCATATTTATAAAATCCTATTGAAACAAAATCTAGGAAAATTAAAAGAAGAAGGAAAGTAAAAAAGAAGAATTAATAAGAAGAAGAGAAATTAAAAAGAAGAAGAAATGTAGTAATAGAACAATTAATTTTTCTATCTGTTTTTATTCTGCACATTTCCTCTAAGCTTTATATTTCTAACTGTTATGCTTGCAGTTATTCTATTTTTTTATGCTTAGTATCCTAACCCAAATAGAGGGAGATTGTTAGAACCTACTCTTGATTTGGATTAGGATCCCAACTCAAATAGGGGGAGATTGTTGGAACCTTAGTTTTTGATTTAAGTCGTGATCCATCTTTATATTTATTTTGTGATCCCATTAAGACAGGAGACAGGAGAAAACTATACAAGTTCTCTGGGTTTGACGAACGCCTTCCTGGGTTCGACGAACGCCTTCCTGTGGTCGACGAATTATATTCATTTTGCGTTCAATGAAATCCAGCCCATCTCAGCGGTCGACGAAAAGCTGCGTTCGATGATCTCAAGTCTGCGTTCGGCAAATCTTCAACAGAAGCTCAGAACAACGAATTCAATTCTCAAATCGACGAACTTAAAGCTGAGCTCGATGAATTTCTATCAGCTTTATAATTTAGAGATTCTCAGCTCGACTAATATTCTCAACAATATTCTGATTTAATTCTATTTATATATTGGTGCCCTTTATACATTTGTATAAATTAATAATATAGTCGTTGCAGAACAATAAATATTATAGCCATTGCAGAAAAGCTAAAGACGGCAATTTATCTTCTCGAGGAAATTAAAGAGACATTATCTCTTTCCTTTGTCGGGCAAGAATTCAAAATATCCTGAAAGCCTTCTCCAGATTATATATACAAAGAGAAGAACAGAGAAGAAAATAAGAGAGAAGGATTATACAGATACAGGAAGAGAGAAACAAAAATAACAGAGAAGCAAAAAGAAGAAGCAGATCTACAGAGTTCTTAATAAGAACAACATATATTATTTATCTTCTTTTTGATAACTCTTCTCTGCAGATCATCTTTACCCTGAGACACCTATCTAGATCATTTGTTCAGGGATCTTAACTGTAGAAGAAGAAAAGAGTTACAACATCCAAAAGAAGAAGCTTCCTCACCTGAACATCAACACTAATCAAATCAGGGGGAGCTCTTCAACATCATCAAGATCCACTCTCAACAACACCATCTAGATCTCTAGAGTCTTCTCAAGCAAAGAGAAGAACAACATATTCTTTTCTATTTCCATCTTGTGCAGGGTTATAACTCCCTTCAAACGTTACAGCCATTGGTGGCAGGGCACCTAATCAACAAACTGTAGTGGATTCCTACCAAGTATGGTAGAAGAGTAGATGTACCCAGGTTTAGTGGGGAACTACTATATTTCTTTGTGCCATCTGTGATGCTTGGATTATATTTTATTTCTTGTTGCTGTGCTGTGATATCTGTGATAAATATTGTAGTTTAATAACTCACTCAGTGTTATACATATTATATATATATCGCTATTTTGAAATAACCCAAAAAGTTTTAATTTAAGAACTAACCTCCACTTTCAATTGGTATCAAATCATATCAATTGACCTTCAGGATCCATCGGAACCGCGTCGAATGGAGAGAAACCCGTTCGCCTTCGCCGCTTCACGCCGGATTTGACTCCACGGAACCACGACCCTTTTCTTCTTACTTCTTCACCTTGGCCGAAACCTTCCCAAGAGGAGGAAGACTAGGAGAGGGAGAAGGGAGGAGGCCGAAACTTGCCAAGAAGGGGGAAGAGGAGGAGGGTGGCCATCGGCCAAGAGGAAGGAGAATAGGGAGAGGGGCGGCCAAGAAGGGGGAGGGCCGAATTTCTTTGAGGGAAAGAGAGAGAGGGGGGCGGCTAGGAGGAGAGAGGTTTCAAGAGGGAAAATTTAGGGTTCAGATTTTTAATTCATTCAAAACTACAAAATTCTATTACATGAAGGCCTTTTATAGGCTTGCCAACAAACATGTCTATACGCAGTCCAAATTAAAATAAAACATGGCTTGCCATCAAACATGGCTATACACAGTCCAAATAAAAATAAGACATGAAAATAAACAAAGTCCCAAATAAAAGATAAAGCGTGATAAAATTTAATTAATAACTATAATAAAATAATTATAATTATTAATTATTGATCTTGCGTCGCGGGCGGAGGTTGTAACGATGATGGCGTTCATGATGACGTAGATCTTTGGTTGGAGAGGCACCATCATCCGTAAGCGCGCTGTTACTAACATCTTCATGTTGAGGGCCGTCGTCGCCATCATCCACCCTCCTCCCATCCTGGGTTGAGTAGGAGACCCTCGGAGGGTAGGACTTCGCCTTTTCCTTTGTTCTCTACAGCCATGAGTATGCCGACGACTTTGACGCCCTCACCTCATTGGCGCTTGCGCATGAGAGTGTGTAAGCGCAGCATCGCGCTCTGTAGCTTGCCAACATGACTGGACGCCGCTGCCTCTAGGTGGAAAGGAACTACGAGGACCTAAAGCGCAAGCTGAAGGAGGCAACTGAGGAGCTTTCCAACCTGAAGGAGAAGCAAGTGGTTTATGAGGGCCTCCTCACTAGTTTCAAGGATCGGATGGTAAGTTTGTCGAGAACTTGCCTACTACTTTTCACAATATGTGTTCCTAACCCATTCGCTATTTGCAGGACCCTGAGACCGCGTACCAGCTGCTCGCCCGCAAGATAGAGCTAGAGAAGGAGGTCGCGGTGTTGAAGGCCCAGAATCAAGAGCTGGCCTGGGCTGCCCTTCCTCTGCCTCCTCGCAGCCCCAGGACCTAGAGGAATGAGAAGCATGCGGAGGAGGAGGCGATGTGGGACAATGCGATTGCGGCGGCGAGGCACATTTTCTCCACGCTGCAGGGGATCGGGCTTCTTTCTGCAGATGCGGCGCATCTCACGGTCGAGGAGGTGGTCCCGAAGTTATTCGAGCTAATTCCTCCCAGCGAAGATAGCGAGAGCGAGAAGTTAGCTGGCGATTCTTAAATGTACTTTTTCAATTCAATTTTTTGTAAGGCGAGAATCACCCTCCTTTTGTGTAAACCATTTTTAAGAATGAAATGAAAATCATTTCATCAAGTTTCCTTTATTTTTCTTTTTCTTTTCTCGTTGTTACTTGCATGCGCGCTCGCGCCTCCGCGCTCTCATTCACTCGCTTGAGCACTCGCATATCCACGTACTCGTATACTCGCACACTCGTGGGCACGAGCACTAGCGTATCCACGCATTCGTGTACTCGCACACACGTCCGCACGAGCACTCGCATGCTCGTGCCTCTTCTGGGCGTGTAGCCCGACATTAAGTCTTGGGCGATGGACAAAGCCTTTCCACCCTACTAGCAGGCCTCGTCCGAGAGACTTCCCTAAATTTTTTCTTGCATCCTTTCCGCTGGGTTCTCTCCTGGATGCTCTCGCCGAGCGAGTACCTATTTTGGTTGGACCACTCGCATATACTGACAGAGTTCCTTATAGATTTTTGTTGCCTTCTTCTCGGAAGGTTCTCGCATGGGTTCTCTCGCCGAGCGAGTGCCCATTTTGGTAGGCCCACTCGCAAACCCTAGCCGTTAGAACCACTGCCTAAATATTTCTTTTCTTGCCACTGAGATAGCTTACGGTCCTACTAGCTAAGTGAGAGCCTAGTCGACGGACCCATTTGAGACGATCCAATTCATACACTTTCAACTGCCTCCCCCTATCTAGGAATCAACCCAACCCACTGGCCAATGATAGCCCGACAGCGAGGTTGACCTGGGGAAGTCAAGTGCTTCACGAATCATTGCCAGCCTCTCCAGAGATCAACTTTAATCCACCGGCTAATGTTAGCCTGATACTAGAATCGATCTGGGGCACTCTAGCACGTCAAGAATCCTTGCCATCCTCTCCAGAGATCAACCTGAACCCACCGGATAGTGAGAGCACGGCAGCGGAATCGATCTGGGGCACTCCAGCACCTCATGAAACCTTACCAGCCTTTCCAAAGATCAACCTGAACCAATCGACTAGTGAGAGCCCGGCAGCGGAATCGATCTAGGTACTCCATCACCTCAAGAAACCTTGCCATCCTCTCCAGAGATCAACCTGAACCCACCAGCTAGCGAGAAACCGACAACGGGATCGATCTGGGGTACTCCAGCACCTCAAGAAACCTTGCTAGCTTCTCCAGAGATCAACCTGAACCTACCGGCTAGCGAGATCCCGACAACGGAATTGATCTGGGGCACTCCAGCACCTAAAGAAACCTTACCAGCCTCTCCAGAGATCATCCTGAACCCACCGGCTAGTGAGAGCCCGACAGTGGAATCGATCTGGGGCACTCCAGCACCTCAAGAAACCATGCTAGCCTCATAGAGATGAACCTGAACCCACCGACTAGCGAGAGCCCGGTAGTGGAATTGATCTGGGGCAATCCAGCACCTCAAGAAACCTTGCCAGCCTCTCTAGAGATCAACCTGAACCCACCGGCTAGTGAGAGCCTGGCAGCGGAATCGATCTAGGGCACTCCAGCACCTCAAGATACCTTGCCAGCCTCTCTAGAGAATAACTTGAACCCACAGGCTAGCGAGAGGATGGCAGGGGAATCGATCTGGGGCACTCCAGCACCTTAAGAAACCTTGCTAGCCTCTCTAAAGATCAACCTAAACCCACCGGCTGCGAGAGCCTGATAACAGACTCGATCTGGGGTACTCCAGCAACTCAAGAAACCTTTCCAGCCTCTCCAGAGATCAACCTGAACCCACTGGCTAGTGAGAGCTCGGCAGCGGAATCAATCTGGGGCACTCCAGCACCTCAAGAAACCTTGCAAGCCTCTCCAGAGATCAACCTAAACCCACAGGCTAGCGAGAGCCTGGTACCGGAATCGATCTAGGGCACTCCAGCACCTCAAGAAACCTTGCCAGCTTCTCCAGAGATCAACCTGAACCCACTAGCTAGCGAGAGCCCGACAGCGGAATCGATCTGGGGCACTCCAGTACCTCAAGAAACCTTGAATGGGCCGAACATTAGAAAAGAAAAAATTTCGAAACAAAATAAGTTAATAAATAAGTTCAGGGGTAGAAACGCTTCAAATCGTCCCCGCTCCAAGTTCGGCTAAGGTGTACCCCATCCACATCCTAGAGGTGATACCCCCCCCCCCCCCAACCTGATTTGAGCACTTCCTTTACAACATAAGGACCTTCCTAGTTGGGATTGAGCTTTCCAACCGCGGCTCCCCTTCCGGCCGTATCAACCTTTTTCAGGACCAAGGCCCGCTTTTCAAACTATTTTACCATGACATACTTGTCAAAATACTGACCCATCCGCCGCTTGACCTCCTCTTACCGAATGCTTGCCAGGTCTCAGAGCTCTTCCACCAAGTCCAAAGATAGCCTTTGTTCCTCTTCATTTTCCACTGTCCAGTCCTCGTCTCCTTCTGCTGCGATGACCACCCTGGGTGATTTTACCTCGAACTCTATGGGAAGCTTGGCCTCGGATCCATGGGAGAGTATAAAAGGGGTCTCTCATATGGTGGTGTTTGACATTGTTCTTAGGGCCCACAGGACCGAGGGAAACTGTTCCACCCAGCTACATCTCATATTCGTGACCTTCTTCTTTAGCAAGTTCACGGTCACCTTGTCTGCGACCTCCACCTGCCCATTGCTCCTTGGATGGTGGACCGACGCAAAGCAAAGTTCTATACCCAGCTGACTATAGAAATTGATGAACTCATCGCTGGCGAACTGTGGCCCATTATTCGTAACGATCACTAACAGAAGCCCATGTCGGCAAAATATTTCCCCTCACACGAAATTTCTCACCACCTGATGCGCGTTCGACAAGTGCACTGGTCGCTGTGAAGTAATAAATTTGGTAATAGCTTCCTCGAATGTCGATCTCTTGAGGAATGCAGGTTCTGGTGAATGAAACGTGTGGTGAGTTGATTGTTACACGAGCGAATAAAATAAAACAGGGGCATTTTGATTGGTGTCTTAAGCTATTGCATAAATGAGAGAAATGCAGGTCGAAAAGCACCGCTTCGCAAGGTGTGGGTGAGTGCAGCGGCTGCGATGCCGCGCTTCGGTAAGCGGGTGGAGTGGCCACAGAGCGGAATTTTGTGAGGGTCGTATTCACCTCTTCGCCAACATCACCGCTAGCTATTGCTAGATGGCTTCACACACAAACAACTTAGACAATCACAATAATAAGGAAAGCTATTCTCACCACCACAGCATCATTGCACATGAACAACAAGCAAGGATCTATAACATTAATCTAACGAGCATTCATTACAACAACACAAAAAGAAAGCGCAAGCATCAAAGTTTAGAAAGGACAAAAAAGAGGATGTCACCGCGTCTTGGGTTCTCGGCCGGAATGAGAGGTTGTATGGCTCTCTCCGGGCTCGACCCTCAGATGGTGTGCGGACTCGAAGGAGGCTGTCACAGCTCCAACGATCTACAACATTTCTATGGCCTCCACGACGAAGAATGCTTGAACTAGTTGCGGAGAATACTTGCAAATGCTCTTGGATGGAAGAATGGTGAAGGAGATTGCCGGAAATGGTCTCCTCTCATCTACTCCAATGGAAGGGACGAAAATGGCGGGATTCCTGGCTTTTCCCGCGAGGGGGATCGGGGGCTCCGTTGACTGCAGCTTTTCCTGCTTTAAATACTAAATAGGCAGAGTTTTGGTCATGCACGGGCGAACGCACGATCGTGCATTGCCCGTGCATTATTTAATGATAATAACAGGCTTGAAGATGAAGCTGCGCCGCCCGTGCAATTTACTCACGCACGGGTAAACCCGCCCGTGCGTAAAATGTACTGGTAAATTCAGAAATGCTAAACACAAGAAGAAACAGGCAACCTTGCGTTTTACTCACGCACGAGTAAATCCGCTAGTGCGTAAAAACGCACGACTAAACTCAGATCGCCTGTTTTTCTGCCCAGATGAGAATGCACGACCGCAACCGTCCGTGCGCCAAGGAAACGCACGACCATGCGTTGTACACAATCATGAATTTTGGGGGAAAACTGGATGATTCGACCGCCTGCACACAAGACAAAACAACTAGGAAAACATCTCCAACACCAAATAAACACAAGAAAAGGATTGGGGAGCACCATGTGCTTACCCCCAATAACAAGGAGCGCAAATACACACTGAAACGGGCCTAAGAGTGCACCTAGAAAGGAATAACAAATATGATCGAAAACATGCCTAAAGTGTAGTGCATCGACTAGAAATACGGCCCAGATGAGTCCACAAATGTGTAAATAAATGGGACTCATCACACACCCAGACTTAACCATTTGCACGTCTCGGGCAAACTACTCAGCTCTCCTGTCGGAACAATTGGATGTTAGAGTGAGTTTGAGCGGTAGAGACCTATGCGAAGTCACATGCACACGTGCATAGAAATACATTAGAATAGAATTAAACTCAAGATTATATCTAACTATTTCTAGAACAGTGATTTGAAATTTACTTTACTTGGATGGTGAATCCCGGTGAATCTTTCGGTCGCGCAAAAGGGAAAATAACGTGACTAATGAGTAGAGTATTACTTGAATCAAAGCTCGGGACAAAATCCTAAAAAATCCATCAAAGTCGGTGTCCATAGGCTTGCACATTCGCACACTCTCTACTGCATGAGACGACTCGTATCTAAAATCAATAGGACCTATAGGTTAAGATTTGGCTTAGGTTGAGATTAGGCAAGATAAGTAGAAGGACGATGGGAATCGCACTCAACATAACATGAGCACTCAAGAGAATAAAAATCTCCAATACAACATTTTCAATAACTACACAACACCCCTAGACTTCAACTGAACACTTGGTGCGTGCTAAGCCAATCATAATTTGTTTTTCTCGAGAGAAAGTAATTGAAAGTTTGTTTTGAACAATATTTTTTTTCTTCTTTCCTTTTCTTCACTCAACAGAATATCATTTGTAGGCCCAATAAAACCTTCTCCTTCAGCTTTTTCAAGGCTACCATACACCACAGAGATAACACCAAAAGTGATAGATAACTAAATTCCTTTCAGCTCATTTGTTGGTGCGAAAATAGGTTTGGTCGTATGGCTTTGGTGAAATTTTAGTGGAGTTAAACAAGGAGGCTAGGTAGGCTCAAGTAGGTTTGCAACGGTGATTACATTGGTAAGGATTTCAAAAGCACAAACGGATCAAGAAATGGCCTAAATCACACTTTATAACGAGTACTTCAACGCAATCGTTTCAAGAGTCGCCTAGTGCATGTTCTAGCCACCGAAAAAGGTTGTCCTTCCTTCTGACACTAGTAATAAGCAACTACTAGTCCAGCTACACTCGACCCTATGCTATCATTGGATTCACCGAATTCACCACTAAAGTACAATAAATTGCAGCTACTATAATAGAAATAATTAAATTATAACATTGAATTCTATTCAACTCTAATTGAATTTCTAGGCGTGACGGGAGCACTCTACTAGAGCACTACTCGAGTCAACATTTTTCTCTACTCCTCACTCCTACACAAACAATCCAATTCTTACGAGCGAGGAACCTCGCAGCAATACCCAATAAGCGTGCGTGACCAAGTGCGCGTGAACTAGGTGCAAGTGTATGCAATGTGCACAATAAAATTGAAAATTCCTAACTCAGCACATTCTAACATGCCATGCAAAGTGTGTGCACGTGCACAACTCGCTCTCTCCCCCAGGCTTGATCGAAACCAAATAAAAAAATTCAAACATAAGGAGAAGATGGGTAGAGTGGACCTATGCTCACGAATGAGCATGCCAGAAGTGCGGTAATTCCATCTTTATATTTTCTCCTTCCTCATCCATCACGTGAGAGCTTCAGCCTATGATGTTAGCAACAAGGAAATAACAGAACATACAAGAAATTAAAAGGCAAACGGAAACGGTTGGTTGCCATGGGTTGTCTCCGAAGAAGCCCTTTTGTTTAACGTCCTTAAAGGTGGACCAAATACCTGCATTAAAGTTTGATAGCAGCAGTTATAAAGATTGTTTCAGACTGAATAAAAACACAACATAACAAGGTCGTGTAACGAAGCACAAAATAGATAGAAATGGAAAGAATCTGAAATAAGAGTCAACGCTTGCGAACAAGGCCCCTGGCCGACAAGATCAAGCCTTACGACGCGAATTACAATTATATCAACACAACATCAAAACAAAAATTGTCCAAATAAATTAACCACACAACCTAGATACAAAGTAGAAACATTTAGTCAACTAAATATACAACTTGACAATCAGACAAGGCAGTGCTTCCCTCGTAGATCTTTAGGCGATGACCATTCTCCTTGAATTTTCCTTCTTTTTCACCGGAAATTTCAATTGCTCTGAAGGGGGCAACGTTGGTTACCACGAAGGGCCCACTCCAACATGACTTCAGCTTTCCCGAGAATAAACAGAGGCGGGAATTGTAAAGAAGAACATGATCTCCAATTTTGAATTCTTTTGGCGCAATACGTTTATCATGCCACCGCTTCGTTCTTTCTTTATATATGCGTGCGTTTTCAAAAGGAAACTGCCGAAATTCGTCAAGTTCGTTTAACTGGGCGAGACGTCGGTCTGCCTGGCATGGGTGTCCATGTTCAATAATTTGGTTGCCCATAGAGCTTTATGTTCTAATTCTACTGGTAAGTGGCATGACTTTCCGTAAACTAGCTGAAATGGAGACATCCCGATAGGGGTCTTGAAAGCAATTCGGTAGGCCCACAATGCATCATCCACCCTCATTGTCCATTCTTTTCCATTAGAGTGGATTGATTTTTCTATTATCCTCTCAAGCTGTCTATTAGAAACTTCCACTTGTCTATACGTTTGCGGGTGATAGGCTAACGAGACTTTATGATGCACACCAAATTTCCTCAATAGTTGAAGGAACTGTTTGTTACAAAAATGGATGCCCCCATCGCTTATGATTGTCCGCGGCGCTTCGAATCTGGAGAAGATGTTCTTGTGGATGAACTTTAAGACCGTGCGGGCGTCATTCGCAGTAACTACTTCTTCCTCCACCCATTTCGATACATAATCTACTGCCACTATTATGTAAAGCTTTCCATGGGACATTGGGAATGGGCCCATGGAGTCAATCCCCCAAACATCAAATGGTTGGCAAACTAACATATTATTGAGCGGCATTTCATCTTTCCTCGAGATGTTCCCAGTTCTTTGACAATCATTACATTCCTTCACGTGCATAAAGGAGTCACGGAAGAGAGTGGGCCAATAAAAGCCACATTAAAGAACCTTATGTGTTGTCCGTGCAGACCCCATGTGACCACCCGCTTCACGATCATGACAATAAAGTAATATAGACTTATGCTCCAATTTTGGGAATACACCGACGGACAATCCCATCGGCGCACGTGCGGAATAACAGCGGGTCTTCCCAGAAATAATACTTCGCGTCTGAAAGGAATTTCTTTCTTTGCTGAAATGAAAGATTGGGGGGAAGTTTACTGCACGCCAAGAAATTGGCAACATCAGCAAACCACGGGGAGTTGCTCGGGGACGTTCCCACTGTGAATAGCATCTCATCCGGAAAAGAGTCAGAGATTGGCGGAGCGTTGGGATGAGAAGGACCACCATACTCTAGCCTAGATAGGTGATCCGCAATCACATTCTCAACCCCCTTCTTGTTACGAATTTCAAGGTCATACTCCGGAAGCATCAGGATCCAACAGAGGAGCCTTGGTTTGGCATCCTTCTTTTGCGTAAGATATTTGAGAGCAGCGTGATCTGTGTGCACAATTACCTTGGACAGAATGAGGTATGAGTGAAATTTCTCAAGAGCGAAAATGATTGCCAATAGCTCCTTTTCGGTGGTTGTATAGTTCTGCTGAGCCCCATTCAGCGTGCGACTTGCATAGTGAATTGTGTAAAAGATCTTGTTTACTCTTTGCCCCAAGACGGCACCAACAGTGATGTCACTGGCGTCACACATAAGCTCAAAAGGAAGCGACCAGTCCGGTGATGTCAACACTGGGGCAGTCGTTAGACAACTCTTCAGCACGTTGAACGCATGCAGACATTCATTATTGAAGTTAAACCTCTCGTCCTTTCCAAAGAGATTTGATAGCGGCTTAGCTATAGACGAGAATTTTTTGATAAAACGTCGGTAAAAACTTGCATGTCCCAGAAAACTGCGAATCCCTCTCACAGATGTTGGAGGAGGGAGCTTCTTGATAATGTCCACTTTGGCTTGATCGACTTCTATTCCTTTGTTTGAAATATTGTGTCCCAGAACAAATCTCTCTCGGACCATAAAGTGACATTTCTCCCAGTTCAGCACTAGGTTGGTGCTCTCACATCGCGTGAGAACTGCCGAGAGATTCCGCAGACAGGAGTCAAAATCAGCATCGAATAGAGTAAAGTCATCCATAAAGACCTCTAGGAACTCCCCTACCATGTCATGAAAAATAGAGAGCATACATCGCTGAAAAGTGGCAGGAGCGTTGCACAACCCAAATGGCATTCGCTTGAATGCAAATGTGTCGGATGGGCAGGTGAACGTAGTCTTCTCTTGGTCTTCTGGGTCAATGAGAATATGATTGTATCCTGAGTAGCCATCCAAAAAATAGTAATAATCCTGTCCCGCCAACCTATCAATCATCTGATCAATGAATGGGAGAGGAAAATGATCCTTGCGTCTTACATCATTGAGTTTCCTATAATCGATGCACACTATCCATCCTGTGATAACCCGAGTTGGCACTAGGTTATAATGCTCATTTTCGACAACAGTGATACCACCCTTTTTTGGGACTAACTGCACTGGACTTACCCACATGCTGTAACTGATCGGATATATAATTCCAGCATCAAGCAGTTTGATCACCTCTTTCTTGACAATTTCCTGCATCCTTGGATTGAGTCGCAGCTGAGGTTGTGCAGTCGGTTTGAAACTTTCTTCCAGCAATATTTTATGCATACACATAGTGTGGCTGATTCCTTTTAAGTCTGTGATGTTCCAGCCGAATGCGTCCTTATGCGTTCGCAGGAGATCACCTAAGCGTCGCTCATGTTCGGGTGGAAGCAAAGCAGAGATAATAACGGGCTGAGTTTGCTGTTCTCCTAAAAACAAATATTTCAAAGTCGTCGGCAGGGTCTTGAGAGACAAAGCTGGAGGAGTATTGAAATACGCAGCAGTAGTGCATTCTACGTCCGGGTCTCGTGAATGATATGCCATATCCGGGTTATCATTGTCGACATTCCTAGAAGCATCCTTAGCATCTTGAACCTAAGGAGGTGGAGACAAAAGATTGGGCTCACCGTCTAAGAGTTCGAGCGCATCAGCGTCTGCATGATGGTCCTTGTCGATGGCTTTATACATGTCAAAGGTGTTCAAGACGTTGCCTAGACGGAGAGTTAACCTTCCTTCTCAGCATCGATGAGAGCTCGTGCTGTGGCTAGAAATGGTCTTCCCAAAATAAGAGGGACTGCAACATCTGAAGCAATATCCATGATTACAAAGTCAGCAGGAAACACCAAATCATTGACAGATACCGCCAAGTCTTTGACAACACCAATGGGTTTCTTAATAGACCGATCCACCAACTGGAGATTGATGTTCGTGGGCCTCAAGTTACCAGATCTGAGTTCTCGAAAAATTGAAAGGGGCATCAAATTAATTGATGCGCTGGAGTCGCATAATGCCCGATAGCAACCAGAGTGCCCAATGGTGCAAAGAATGGTGATATTCCCTGGGTCCTTGTGTTTAACCGACTAATGTGCAACAGCAAAAGTGACATCCTCAGTCAGGGTGGACATGGACTTGGCAGTATCGAGGCGTTTGTTCTGAACAAGCAAGTCCTTTAGATACTTTGAATAGCTCGGGATCTGGATGAAGACGTCTAAGAGAGGAATATTAACATGCACCCCTTTCATAAGTTCTTGAAACTTCTGGAATTCTTTTTCCTTTCTCGTATTCTTCAGTCTGTGCGGTAATGGGGGAGTAGTAGATAGTTGGGCAGAGACTGGGCTACTAAGAAATTTAGGGGGGTCAGAATCAGCATTTGGCCTTTCTTCACTTGATGGGTTTTTCGGTCCTTCTTGAGATTTATCCCTTCCGATGGGTTCTGCGGTCGACTTTCCACTCCTAAGCTGCATGGCGTTCAATGTCTCAGTTGGGGGGACCATAATTGCCGAGACTATTGATATGATGTTCACAACCATGGACTGGGCCCTCTGTAGAGCGTAGTTCTGGGCCTCCATGCATCCCAGGATACATTTAGTGAAAACACGAAACTTATCAACAGAAAGCTCAGGTGGGATGCTGTTGTCCGGCGACGATGCTGTAGCGGTGATGTTCATGGCCTCATTACATCTCGCGGGGCTATTCCACATCGTGCTGGTTCGCGAAACATTTTCGATAATTTGCCACACGTCGGAGCATGACCTGCTGAACAGCGATCCACCTGCGGCCACATTGAAGTAAGGTCTATGCCCAGCTGATGCCCCATAATAGATTATCTAAAGGCATGCTAGTTCTGTGAGGCTTTGCACGAAACAGAACCTTTGAAGGGAAATTAATCTCTCCCACGCGTCAAGCAACGTCTCGTCCTCGTCCTGCGTAAAAAAATAACAATCTATTATGCATTTCCAGAAGGTAACAGCATGAACAGAATCTACCGAGGAATTCCTCTTCCACTTTGCTCCAAGATTGGATTTTGTTTGCTTGAATCTCCCGATACCAAACCCGAGCTTTTCCTGCCAAAGAGAACGCAAATAACTGAATCCTGACTTTCTCCGAATCATTTTCAGCGTGCTGAAAAGTGCCACAAACTTCAAGAAAGTTCTGCAAATGGGACAATGCATCCTCACTGGGGATCCCCGAAAATAAGTTAGCTTGAGACACAAAAGTGATTAGCTCCGCAGATATTTCAAAACAGTCGTTGGCCATGTTAAGAAAATAGATAAAAACAAAACTAGGTGTATCCTAACAGTAGCACAAAGGCTAGCATGAAAAGAGAACACAAACAAAAGTACTAAACAACATCTCATATAACAATGATTCACAACGCAAAATGTTACACGCCTGCATTCCCCGGCATCGGTGCCAAAAACTTGATGCGCGTTTGGCAAGTGCACTGGTCGCTATCAAGTAATAAATTTGAGAATAGCTTCCCCGAATGTCGATCTCTTGAGGAATGCAGGTTATGGTGAACGAAACGTGTGGTGAGTCGATTGTTACACGAGCGAATAAAATAAAACAGGGGCGTTGTGATTGGTGTCCTAAGCTATTGCGGAAATGAGGGAAATGCGGGCCGAAAAGCACCGCTTCGCAAGGTGTGGGTGAGTGCAGCGGCCGCAATGCCGCGCTTCAGTAAGCGGGTGGAGTGGACACAGAGCGGGATTTTGTGAGGGTCGTATTCACTCTTCGCAAACATCACCACTACTTATTGCTAGATGGCTTCACACACAAACAACTTAGACTATCACAACAATAAGGAAAGCTATTCTCACCACCACAACATCATTGCACATGAACAACAAGCAAGGATCTATAACATTAATCTAACGAGCGTTCATTACAACAACACAAAGAAAAAGCACAAGCATCTAAGTTTAGAAAGGACCAAAAAGAGGATGTCACCGCGTCTTGGGTTCTCGGCCGGAATGAGAGGTTGTCGGGCTCTCTCCGGGCTCGGCCCTTAGATGGTGTGTGGGCTCGAAGGAGGCTGTCTCCGCTCCAATGATCTACAACATTTCTATGGCCTCCACGACGAAGAATGCTTGAACTAGTGGCAGAGAATACTTCCAAATGCTCCCGGATGGAAGAATGGTGAAGGAGATCGCCAGAAATGGTCTCCTCTCATCTCCTCCGGTGGAAGGGACGAAACGGGATTCCTGGCTTTTCCCGCAAGGGGGATCGGGGGCTCCGTTGACTGCAGCTTTTCCTGCTTTAATTTCTAAACAGGCAGAGTTTTGGTCACGCACGGGGTGAACGCATGATCGTGCGCTGCCCGTGCATTATTTAATGATAAAAATAGGCTTGAAGATGAAGCTGCGCCACCCGTGCGATTTACTCACGCACGGGTAAACCTGCCCATGCGTAAAACGCATGGGTAAATTCAGAAATGCTAAAACATAAGATGAAACAGGCAATCGTGTGTTTTACTCACGCACGAGTAAATCCGGCCGTGCGTAAAAATGCACAACTAAACTCAGATCGCCTATTTTCTGCCCAGATGAGAATGCACGACCGCACTCATCCGTGTGTCAAGGAAACGCACTACCGTGCGTTGTACACAATCATGAATTCTGGGGGAAAACTGGATGATCCGACCGCCTGCACACAAGACAAAATAGCTGGGAAAACACCTCCAGCACCAAATAAACCCAGAAAAATGATTGGGGAGCACCATGTGCTTACCCCAATAACAAGGAGCGCAAATGCACACCGAAACGGGCCTAAGAGTGCACCTAGCAAGGAATAACAAATATGATCGAAAACATGCCTAAAGTGTAGTGCATCGACTAGAAATAGGGCCCAGATGAGTACATAAATTTGCATATAAATGGGACTCATCACCAACCAAGAAGTTACCTTAGCCAGCGTCTTCACCTCCAGCCACTTCGAGAAATAGTCGATCATAACCAGTAGGAACTTCCTTTGACAACTGGCGTGGGGGAATGGACCCACCAAGTCAAACCCCCATATTGCAAATGGCCATGGAGCTGTGATGGTCCGAAGCCTCTAAGCCAGAAGTTGCTGGATGGGAGCATATAGCCGACACTTGGAGCACCTCTTTACAAACTCTGTCGCATACTTGCTAAGGGTAGGCCAAAAGAAACCTTTCCCAACACCCTTCCTTCCAGGGTCCTGCTTCCCGAGTGGCTACCACACTCGCCGGAGTGAATCTCTTCCAGAACTCTCAGAGCCCCCTCTTCCGACACACAACGGGCCAAGAGACCCAAGAGAGTCTTCCGGTATAACCCTCCTGCATGCAAAGAATAATATGCTGATTTAAACCTAAACCGCCGCTTGTCCACATCTCCTTCCGGGAACTGCCCCGGGGTTAGGAAGGTGATGAAGGGATACATCCACGAGACTCGCCGGTCCAATTCCATCAACTCACCTACTTCGATGGACGGTCAAAAGAGTTTCGACATCATTCCCATTTCTTAGGACTGAACTTGGCCAGGAGATCCGCCGGGATGCTCTCCTCCTTTGACACATATTTAATCGAGAAGGTGTTGAATTGCCAGAAGACCCTCTTGACCTTCTCCAGGTACCGCAGGAGAGTTAGTTCCTTCACCTCGAACTCTCACCTGATATGACATGCACACTCAGCTCCCAGGCTAGACGATTTCCCTCTATTACCGCCTCGTACTCTACCTGGTTGTTGGTGGGAGGGAAGTGAATGCTAATAACTAGCTCGATCCTTGTTCCATGGGGGATTACTAGGATTACTCACCCCCCCCCCCCCCCGAAGGAATGTCTCCCTGATGCACCATCAACCAACATCTTCCATGCCACTGAGGGAGGTGGCGCGAGCTCCTCCACCTCGGTCACGTAGTCATCCAAGAAATCCGCCACCGCTTGCGCATTTATATATAGCCTAGGCACAAATGAGATGTCGAACTCGCTCATCTCTACCAACCACTTGGCCAACCTACATGAATTCTCCACCCCTTCCATAATATTGCGAAGGGGATGGTCGGTTACCACCTTGATGGAGTGTGCCTGGAAGTAGGGTCGGAGCATCCGGGCTGACACCACCAGGGAGAAGGCTAGCTTCTCTAAAATGGGTTACCTGAGCTCCGCCTTCCTCAACACCCTTCTGACATAATAGATTGGGAGTTGCTTCTTACCTTCTTCCCAGACCAACACAGATCTTACTGTCTCATCCTCAACCCCGAGGTACAAGGATAGATCCTCCCCCTTCCTCAGTCCCTGGAGCAGTGGGGCATGGGTCAGCTGCTCCTTTAGCTCCTGGAATGTCCCTTCGCACTTGGGAGTCCACTAACACTTCTGGTTTCCTTGGAGTACCTTGAAGAAAGGTGAGCACTTCTCTCCTGCCGTGGAGAGGAACCTGCTCAGTTCGGCCAGTTTTCCTGTGAGGCGTTGGACCTCCTTGGCGTTCCTTGGTGACCCCAACTCCAAGATTGCCTTTAACTTGTCGGGGTTTGGCTCCACCTCGGCCAGGGTAAGCAAGTGGCCTAAGAATTTTCCCCGATTTGCCCCGAAGATACAGTTCTCGGGGTTGAGCCTAATCTTGTACTTCCTCAGAGTTCCAAAGGTCTCTTCAAGGTCCCGAAGGTGGGACTCGAGATCTTGAATTTTTATCATTATGCCATCCATAAACACCTCAATGTTCCTCCCCTTTTGCTCAGGGAAGACCCTGCCCATCATTTGTTGTTATGTTGCTCCTACATTTTTCAACCTGAAGGGCATCATCCTATAACAGTAGCACCCATCACCTGTAATGAACTGAACATCCTTGATGTCGGGTGAATGCATGTAAATCTGATGGTAACCTGAAAAAGAATCTAGAAAACTCATTATACAAAAACCGATGGCTAAGTCAACCAGCGCGTCGATTGCAGGCAGAGGGTAGAAATCCTTAGGGCATGAATTATTCAATAAAGAAAAGTCGACACACTCACCTGCCGTCCCCCTTATTTACCATCACCACATTGGAGACCCAGCATGGATACTGGATCTCGAATACAAACCCTGCCTCGAGGAGCTTGCTCACATCCTCCCGGATGGGCAGCTCCATCTTGTCGGCGATGGACCTCTTCTTCCATTAGATGGGGTGAGTGTCAGGTTCAAGGTTAAGACGGTGGCACACCACATCCATATCGATGCCTAGCATTTCTTTCGCACTTCAAGCGAATACATCCACATTCTCTTGGACGCATGCTAGGATCCTCCTCCGGTCCTCGGGGTTGAGCTCCCCACTGATCTTCACCTTTTCCACAGCTCCCCCCGGGAGATGACTTCCAACTCCACAATTCTCTCCACGTCCTCCAACCTGGATTGTCCCCCCCCCCCCCCCCCCTAACGGCCTTCCTTCTCTCCTTTACAACCGAAAGCATCAGTCTCTTCCTCCTCCTTCCACTCCTCTCAAATTTCCCACAGTTCCCTCTCCCCTTCCTCCAGGTCTTGACCACCTTCTTCACCTTCTTCTCCCATCTCCTCTGTTTTGAACACTTCTACGACCCCTTCCTCTACACTATGCCTCTCCAGCTCCTGATTCATCTCCTCAGCCTCAGCCTGCCAGGTGACGACATTAACCATGGTGACATAGCACTGCCTTGCCACCTTTGGGTCCCCCCTCATGCAGACTTTGATTCCGCCCATGATGAACTTCTGTCATTGGTGGAATGAGGAGGGGATGCATCGAAATGCACTAATGAGGGGCCGCTCGAAGATAGCATTATAGCTACTCAGAGCATCAACGATGACAAACCGGCAGTTATGGGACTGTCACCCCAAGCTCATGTGGAGTCCTACTCCTCCCTCCACCTCCTTCCTCTCTCTTGAGAACCCAATTAAGGATCCGTCCGAGGCTAGCACCCTTCTTGACTCCACCTTCTTCCCATCAAACGCCTTATTAAAGATGACATTGACCGAGATCCCATTATCCACGAGGATCCGGGCGATGGTGAAGTTCTCGATGTCCATCTAGATGACCTGTGCATTGCAGAACAGCTACTCATGACCCGACATATCCTTCAGAGAGAAGGTGATCCTTTCTGCTGGGTGTGGAGCTTGAGAATTCAAAGCTACGCTCTGATGATACATGGTGCGGAGGCTCGCTATTTGGGTTGCTTCGATTCCACCTCCCCCCCTCCCCCCCCCCACTCCCCCCTCCTCCCCCCCCCCTCTACCCCCCCTCTACCCCCCCCCCCCCCCCCCCCCCCTCCCCCTACCCACCCCTCCCCCTCCCCCCCCCCCCGTGGAACACTCTGATCCCTCCTCGACTCCCTATATCGGTCTGATCTTCACATCTTTCCTCCTCCCCCTCTCTTGGCAAAACTTCCTCGACCCTCATCGGCCACTGCAGCTGCTGCGCTGGAACTCTTGCTCCCCTCATCTTCAAGAACTCTTGGAAGGTGGCCGCCGCTTGACCTTCCTCCTGGTTGATGTCACAATAGGGCAATGCCACCCCCTTCTTTCGGCCTCCGTGACCCTATTCCTCCTCCTTACTCCCGCTCCGGCTCCTCTTTCTCCTCTTCTGTGCATGATTGCCATAGCTTGTTGAGGCAGGGGAGGCATCGTCCTCGGACCCTGCCTCCATCCTAATTGTTGAGGACTCCCTTGACCCCCGTAGAAGTTGCCGCCTCCTTGCTATCTCCATCCCAACTCTGGGACCCTTGGCTCTTCTCTTCTCCGAACATCCTGCTGTCTGGCCTACGACCCAATTCCGCTATCGGGCTTTTGTGGTCAAAGAAGATTTTAGAGTTGACCCCATAAAGGCAGTGTTGGCATATTTTTAAGGCGAACACCATAACTCCCAATTCTAGATCATGTGTGGGATTATTCTTCTCGTGAACTGTAAGTTTCCTGGAAGCATAAGTGCTACCTTGTCGTATTGCATGAGCACTACTCATAGTCCTCTCAATAATGCATCCATATAGAATTGGAATCCCTCTTGCTAGAAGGTATTATTAGTATTGGTGCGAATGTAAGGCGATATTTGATGATTAATTTTGATGCTTTTGAATGCTTTTGGGAAATTTATCCGAAATTAAATTTGATGAAGGCAAGTATAGCTTATCACGTATAGTATATGATATTTTAAGAGAATATCAAGGTTGTATTTTTCCATGGATCAGGTTGAATATTTTTACTTATAAGGAACAGACTATTATTTTATCGAAAAGAGATGTTGATTTGGTTTTAAATTTTAGAGAGCGATAATGATAATATAATTATGGTTTGAAAATGATAATAAGGATAGCGCCCGATGTCGAATTACCTTGAGATGAAAATAGTTTTTTAAGAAGTAAAAATTCTGATTTTACAATTAATTACAAATAGCTTGGCCGTGGAGGTTACATAAGTACGAAGACACCTCTCTCGAGGAATAGGGACGGTGTTAGCAATTAAAGAGTTCATGATATTTTTTTAAAGTGGTTACGAGTGCATTTAATAAAAATGAAGAAAATTGTTAGAAAATAAAAATACACTAAATCTAAAACTCACACACTCTACAATAATTAAATAAATGCAAGAAATGACACAAACTCTAAAAATAAACTCTAACAAGAAATGAAAAATACTTTCTCATACACACACCCACGCTACTTTGAATTGAAAACTAAGTTACAATGAAAGATAAAAGCTATCTTACACACACACACACACTAACATAAAGAAAGCTAAATTAAAAGAAAAAAAAAACTAAACTCATACACACACCCACTTTACTTTGAATTGAAAACTAAGTTAGCAAAAAATTAAAATCTAACTCTCATACACCTACACACACACACACACTAACATAAAAAAGCTAAATTAAAATAAAACAAAAATTAAACTCATACGCACACTCACACAAACATAAAGAAGAGAAGAACAAGTTAAGGACACAAGCTATTTTATTTCCAAAATGAAGATTACAACTATACTTGGAAAGAGAAAATTGCATTTACTAAAAACATAAAAAACATAAAAAGAACAAGGAAAACACAAAATCAGTAACTCACAAACACTCAAAACAAACAAAAATTTTGAACCCTTAAACTCAGTTGGATCTCTGTATTTATAGGCAAAAATAGGGATTTACAAGCCCAAGTTCATAACTGTGACCTGTAGTTTATACGAGAAGTCAGAATGGATGGCCTTCTGGATGGATCTTGAAGAGTTGACAGGAGAGGTGGCTGAACATGGGCGTGACCAACATGTCACAGGCATGACTTGGGGCGTGACCTACAGCGTGTCCAAGAAGTCAAAACGCCTAGCCTTCTGGAGGGCTCAAGAAGAGTCGGCTAAACACGAGCGTGACCAATATGTCACAGTCGTGACTTGATCGATTCACTAAGATTTTCTCCAAATCATTTAGATGAGATCGGGATCATCGAGACATGGGCGTGACATGCTACATAGCCTCGGTCATGGGCGTGACTTAATTATTTTTCTAAGTTTGCTCTAAAAGTGGCAAGAGATGATATTTTGGCATTTTATGTTTACACGACCCATGTCACGGGCGTGACATGGGGCGTGACCTAACAAACAAAAACCTCCAAAACAGAAATAAAGCTAAGTTAGTAAAGAAAATAATAAAACAAACAATACTTAGGCTTTTGCTATTCCAAAGCAAAAGTAAGAGAGATTCCCATAGGAAATTAAAATAAATTCTAATTTTAGACTATCATTTTATTTAATCAAAAGAGGGACCAAAATAAAAATCCGGAGTATAAAGAGTTAAGTCCTAAATTATGCAAATGATTTAAGTAGGGAGAAATGTCTTAGCCAAAAGACTTCTTAAGATAACCAAACAACAAGCATAATTTCAATCATTAGTAAACAAGATTGGATTAGAATTATAAAAACCTTAGCTAAAGAAAATTGAAGGAAAAATACAACTTACAAATTATGCGCTCAAAAAAATTTAAATTAAGTTTAGGAACAATAAATTGGCTAAGGGGAAAGGGGCAGAGCCTTGGAAAAAGAAGAGTACTTGAATTAGGGGTGATGAATTTTATCTTCTCACCCCTCCTTTTTTCCTTTGGCGCCCACCATGGCTCACAAGAAAAATCTTATTCAACTTCAATTTACCCAATGCTTATGTTTACGGAATGAAATCTTATTCCCATTAACATAAGATCTTCTAATATATATTGGGTGCGGATGGGGTTCCCCAAAATGGACCTGGTCGAACCTGGTCAAACCTATGATTTTTTGCCGCGACCTTGACCGACTCGCCGGTACGATTCCAATGAACCCATTCATGCACAATTTTGAGTCCCTTTGGTCCTTCAAATAGCCACCGTAGCGCACGTACGTGTACACGCTAACCGCACTCCATTGTAGGTAAACAAACCACATCATGGGGGGGCGGGGGGGGGGGGGGGGGGGGGGGGGGGGTAAACGCAACCCCCCACTCTCTCTCTGTCTCTTCACTACCACAAAGCCTCGCCGTCGGCCTCGCCATGCACCTCCCCGACCTCTCATCATACCTACTCAGCGCAGCACCGGCCGAGCACAGGCACGCACCGGCCGAGCCCAGGCACGCACCTCCCCCTCACGGGGTGCGACCAAGGCCATCCGCACCCCCAAAGGAGTGCGGCCAAGGCCATCCACGGTCGGCTGCACCCCCCTTGGGGGGTGCAGTTGATGATTAAAATTTGGTGATGCTTTTCTTTTGAATACTTTTGGAAATTTATCCAAACTAATCTTTGATAAAGATAAGTATACCTTATCATGTATAGTATATGATATTTTTTTTAGAAAATATCAAGGTTGTATTTTTCTCGGATTGTGTCTATTATTCTTACCTATAAGGAACGAACTATTATTTTATTCAAATAAGACTTTGAGTTGGTTTTTTTAATTTTTTGAGAGCGTTAATAAAAGAATAACTAGGTTTTGAAAATGATGATAAAGATAGCGCCCGATGTCGAATTACCTTGAGATGAAAATAGCATTTTAGAAGTAAAAGATCTAATTTTTCAAAACATTAGAACGGCTTGGCCGTGGAGGTTCCATAAGTATGATTGCGCCTCTCTCAAGGGTACGCCCACCGAAGATTAAGAATATTCGACTGAACTCTAGTTCTTTAATCGAATCTCCATAATACTCACTTTTTGTTGTGAACCCCTCTATTGGGTTTTTATTCCAATTCGGGAGACTTACCTCATCCTCTCTTGATGTTAGACCGTAGTTCTCTTTACCCGCGAGCGATCATTCTGTATGCACGAGCCTCTCAGCTAACTAGTGTACGGGAATGGAAATGAGAACCGTACATCGATTATATGGTTCCACTCAACATTTTTCTCGGGTAAACCTTAAGCTCGTTAATTGAGTAGAAAAGAAAGAGATTTTTTAGATTTAGAAAACCATTTATTTGTCCCAATGCGCTTCGACATCATGCGCTAAAGGAGATTAGCCACTCATCGGAATGGAGACGACTTTAGTGATTAAAAAGTACATGATACTATTTTTAGCGAGTATGAGTGCGTTTAGCAAAAATTAAAGAAAGACAATTAAACCACGCTAAATTAAAAACTCACACACTCTACATACTAAATTGAAAACTCACACACTCTACAATGATTTAAATGACAAGTAATAAATCACACACCTGCACTCTACTTTAAATTAAAACTAAGTTACAAAAAATTGTATTAACTATCTCAGACACACACGCACTCTATTTAAAGAAAACTAAGTTAAAAAAATGTATAAGCTATCTCTCTCTCTCTCTCACACACACACACCCACACACAACCTTGAAATGAAAGACTAAAATAAAAGAAAGCATAAAGACTATTCTCATACAGTCACACACACACACACACAACTTTAAAATGAAAGAAAGCGTAAAAATTAATCTCATACACTCACACACTTTAATTTAAAATGAAAAACTAAATGAAAAGAAAATAAAAGTTCATCTCATACACTCACACACACAACAATAAGAAAACTAAATTATATGAAAACAAAAATAAAACAATAAACACAAACACATAAAAATAACTTAATTAAAAGAAAAGAAATGAAAACTTAAACTCATACACACACACACACATACACACACTCTAACATAAGGAAAAGAAGAATAAAATATGAAAACAAATTATATCATTTCCAAAATAAAGATTACTATTAGACTAGGAGAGAGATATTTACAGAAAAAACATAAGAGAAAATAAGGAAATGCACAAAATAACTCACAAACACTGAAAACTACTCACACAATCTCTATATTACTCACAAAATCTATATCCTAAGCTTCAGTCGAGCCACTATATTTATATGCAAAATTTTAGAATTACACGCCCAAGGTCACGACCGTGACTGATGGCGTGACCGGGGGTGGTTGAAATGATCAGATCAGCTAGCCTTCTAGAAGATTTGATTGGAGAAATGGCAGCTCACTAGCGTGACCAAATGTCATGGGAGTGACAAGGGGCATGACCTGGGGCGTGTTAGAGAAATCTGAACAGCTGGCCATCAGAATGATTCTGGATTGAAAGAACACGATCGTGACCAAATGTCACGGGCGTGACATTATGATTCATCAAGACATCAGGTCGATCGACTTGAAGGCATGGCATATCATTTGACCAGGAATACACTGGCGTGACCTATTACACGATCTCAGTCATGGGTGTGGACGAGGGCGTGAATTGATCAATTCGTCGAGATTTGTTTTTAAATTGTCCGAGAGCTAGAATTTGGCAATTTAAGTTTACACGCTCTGGGTTATGGGCGTGACCGAGGGCTTGACTTAAAAAAAATACCAAAATTATGCAAAAAGAGAAATGAATCTAAGTTAGTAAGGAAATAAGAAAAAAAAGCAATTTATTCAATAACTTACATAGAAAATATACAATTTTAATAAAAACTGTATTAAAAACTATACATAAAATACGTTTAATTTACTACTTATCAAATACCCCCATACATAAGTTTTTACTATTCTAGAGCAAAAGTAAGAGAGATATCCCTACATAATTGTAATAAGTTTTAATTTTTGGCTATCATTTTAATCAAAAGGGGGACTGACAAATAAAAATCCAGAGTATAAAGAGTTAAGTCCTAAATTATGCAAGTGATTTAAGTAGGGGAAAAGTCTTAGCCTTAAGACTTCTTAAGAGAATCAAATAGCAAGCAAAATTGCAATCATTCTTAAACAAGGTTCGATCAAAATTATAAGAACCATTGCTTTAAAGAAATGAGAAGGAAATAATACAAGTTACTAATTATGCTCTCAAAAAAATATTTTTGAATTAAGTCTAGGTACAATAAATTGGCAAAGGGGAAAAAGGGGTAAAAAGCTTTTGCAAAAAGAAGAGTACTTGAATTAGGGGTGATGGATTTTATCCTCTCACCCTTCCTTTTAATTTTTCTTTTGGTTTACGAGGGATAACTAAGTCTTTTTTTAATTAACCCAATGCTTATGTTTACAGAACGAAATCTTATTCCCATTGACATAAGAACTTTGAAATTTTTATTGTATGCCTATGTTTACGGAATGAAGTCTTATTCCCATTGACATAAGATCTTGTAGAAATTTCTTCTTCTATTTTCCATGTCATCCTAAATAGGTGCATACAAGGGGTTTTCAAGAGAAATTCTAGAATAATAAATAATATTTTGAGAGCAACCTTAGTAATTTGAATGTTCCTAAATACCTAAAGGCATAAAGTAAAGATAATTGAGGTCTAAGGTTATTTTTCTAAAATAATACACAAGCCTTGATTTTAGATAATTCAGAAGTATTGCATGAAAATAAATCCTCTATTTAAATTAGAAACATAAGATATTCTTTAAAACATAACCCCAGACATTTAAATCTATCAATCTATGATGAATAAATGTCTAGCAAATTTAAAAATTATGAAAAAGCACAAATGGATACTCTAGAAACTAGGTGCTTGAAAAAGAAAAATGAAGGGTTTATTATATTTTTTGTATTGGTGTTTTTTCTACTACAAAATAAACTTATTTTTGGAGAATTTTGGGGTTTTGTAAATTTTTTGGTTTTTCTGCAATGAAAAATAAGTTTTTGGAGAATTTTGGTGGTTTTGAAAAAAATTTCATTTTTCTGCTATGAAATTTTTTTTCGGAGAATTTTGGTGGTTTTGTAATTTTTTTGGGTTTTTCCCATAATTTTTGAAATAAAAACAACTACTATTGTTTTGTAAAATTTTGTGGTTTTGCAATTTTTTGGGTTTTTCACTTAATTTTTGAAATGAAAATAGCTACTATTTTTTTTGTAAAATTTTCTGGTTTTGTAATTTTTTGGGTTTTAATTTTTGAAATGAAAATTGCTATTTTTTTTTTTAAAATATTTTGGTTTTGTAATTAAAACTGGGAAACACCCCTGTACTTTAAACCCTACATTGTCCTCAATATTGTAATTTAAATATGAAGAAGCCAACAAAGAAAAAAGAAAGTGCGGTTTGTACAAAAAGGAAGAAAGGGGAGCAAAAAGGTTTCCTTGAAGTGAAACCGACGAGGTCGCAAGAAACCCTACAAATAATGTGTAAAAAACGAAGTATAATAAAATATTAGATAGATATGGGGTGCCTCCCATAGGTGCTTTGTTTACGGTCGCATAGCTTGACTAATTGGGCGTGGAAAGATTAAAAGTTGGGGAGGGTTAAAGATTCAAAATTCTCGTCCACTCGATTGCCCACAAGGTAAAGTTTTAAACGACGCCCTTTTACTTTAAATGTGCCTTTTTCGGGGTGGGAGATAAGAACGGTCCCTTATGGGCAAACCTCATTAACTTTAAAGGGGCCGGACCAGTGAGATTTTAACTTACCCGGAATAAGCTTGAGGCGTGAGTAATAAAGAAGGACAAGATAGCCCGACGCAAAATATTTTGGAAATTTTATTTATCGAGAACTTAGAATGCTTCATATAAAATTTATTACTCTCATAAGCATTCACATGTCATTCATCAAGTTCATTTAGGTAAAATTTTCTACTTTCGGAGGCTAAGTTCGAATCGAGGTTTAAAAATTTTAGAGCCCAAAAAGCGTGGTGCTCTAACTCTACTAGTAAATGGCACGCTTTGCGATAGACTAATCGATATGGCGTACAACCGATGGAGGTCTTCTACGCCATATGTGTAAGATACCTCTCCCATACCAGAGAGTTCCCAGATCTTATGCCCAGAACCCCGTCTTATGGAGACACTAACACACGAGTTTGCTGCCTCCGCCAGACGTTGATCCTGCCGGCCTGAATAATCAACTAGGCTAACATGAGATAAGAAGTAAACTAAGTAAACAAGTCCACAATCACACACAGATATAAATATATATATTTATATATATATATATCTTTCTTATATAAAGCAATATACATATCTACCAAGCACACCAATCTTCTGATTTGGACCGCATGATCAAACAGCTACAAGGTATTTCCACCGTCAGATTGATAGCTGCAAAAAATACATATCCTCTGACTAGCAAAATATATATATCCATCATTAAGGCAACTTTTTGACTACCAAAATATACATATCCAGCAGACTATGGCTGAATACGGACTACTTTTTGACCCGCTTCCATCAAATCCACCGAAAGTAGCGGCAGCAGCTGAGCTCTCCATGTCACGTCTCCTCCCACGTCTCCCTCACAGGCCAAAAGTAGTCTGGCTATCTCCTCCTATATGGCAGTAGCGACCCGCCGAAAGAGTATTCTTCGATTACAACAACTCCGCTCATCAACTCCCTAAATCATTTCCCCATCCAGCTTCATACTTCCTCCTGCAGATGCCTAAGACATCACCGAACACGCTGTTAAACCTTCCTCCCATAGATTCCTAGGGAATCATCGATTGACAACTCTGATAAGCTACCATTATATGTTTTTAAATCTTCTTCTCCAACAGACTCACCTCCCACTGTCGTATCTGAAACTTCCTCTATTTTTTTCAATAAGCTACTGCCCGGCAAGCTTACTTTTCACTGTGAAGGTAACTTTCTCTATTTTATGTGGGCATCATCGATCGACTCCTCCAGTAATCTTCTTCAATGTTTTTTTTAGAAACTTCTCCATCAGACTCACCTTCCACTATCGTATCTGAAGCTTCCTCTATTTTTCATTGTGAATGCAGCTTCCTTTTCAATACGCTGCTGCCCGACATGCTTCCTTTTTCAATGTGAAGGTAGCTTCCTCTATTTTCTGTGCTTCTCCAACACGCTGCTACCCGTTATATGTATGTGTCTAATAAACCGTAATTTTCCATGCCAATTTCTAGAAAAGGTTTAATTTTTCTATTTCAAAATCAAAGCAGAATAATGGTTTGCTCTACTGAGTTTGCTCTACTGCATTGATAACAACTACCCCAAATAGAGTTTGCTCTTCTACATTGAAGGTTTTGTTAATTTTGTTTTATTAATAAACGTTTGCTCTACTAATTTTGTTTTATTAATTTTGATGGTTTTATTAATAAAGGGTTGCTCTACTGGTTTTATTAATGTATAACAACTACGGTAATTCTTTTTCAAAATGAAAGCCGATTCATTTTATTTTATTAATTTGTTGAAAAAAATTACACTTACATGGATGTATATTATTTCACCAATAATAAATTCAACTAATCGCATGTTTAATCCACTGTCCAACCAATATGTTGTTTGTGAATAAGAATAATGAAACAATAACACCATAATTGAAAAAATAACATTAAAATGAGCAAGATTAACCATACAATTGGACCAGTTCGTGTATTAGGGACAAACATAAAGAAAACATCTCATAAACCCTAAAGCATATGGTTAATTTAGCATCGGTAAGGAACTTCTCGCAGCTCCTCCATAAAGTTCTTTCTCCCTAAAATTATTTCTGGTTGTCATTCTTTTAGCTTTGTAGATATCATTTTTTTAATTTTCTTACCTTCAGTGAACTCTTCCTATGTTAATTAGATCATAAATGGAGATGAAACATCTTCGCATTTGCCTTTCGCCTAAGTTCTTTTCACTATTTACGGCCTCACTAGAATGGCAACTCCGCATCTCTTCAATTTTTTTCCTAACTAAAGCACGATCTTCAAGCCCTAAGAAAATTAATTTTGTAGCTGGAATAACTTCTCATGATGCGTACCATGTTTAGTCCTGAGATTAATTAGGGAAAAAATTAATTTTGTTTCTGGGTGAGCCTGCAAATTATATTAAGCGTAATAAGTACTGCTTAAATAATTTATTTATAAAAAATAAAACTCTGAATGAGCCTGCAAATTATATTGTATAAACAAAATTATTTTAAGCATGATAAGTACTGCTTAAATAATTATTTTGTATATAATGATAAATCTCTTAATGAGCATGCAAATTATATTAAGCATGAAAAGTACTGTTAAATAATTTATATATATAAGAAAGTGCAGGAATTAGGTAAAGTGTTCATCATATCGTCTAAGTTCTACTTATTAGTCGGGTATTTGATGAAATGCCTGCTAAATATTGAATGTGCTACCAACTGTTAATCTGGAAGTGTTGACTCTTACCAGCTCTCCTGATGAGGGAAACTTAGGTTGGTTCTTAGGTTGGTGTTTTATTTTCTCTTGGTTTCAAGAATTAATTACTTACCACAACCTCGTGCTCAAACTCATCCAAGATTTGGTTTCAGGAGTGGATGATCGGTTCAACAGTGCTTATTTGATAATTTTGCTTAACTCATTTTAAGAGTTTCCACTGCTATTTTGTTCGAAATATGCTTATTTGGCTATTTTTTCAGCCCTCTTCCATAACTTTTTTGGATGGATAGTTAATTAAGTGATAGTTTTAATGAGTTAATTTAGACAATAGCCCTCTACCATTTGGTTATTTTGTTCAGCCCTCTGCCATTTGGTTATGTTTCTCTGGTTTTAGCTGCTGCTATTGTCAAGTTTGTGCTTCTTGAAGCCCTATTCATAAATGCTTTAATCTTGCCATTTGGTTATGTTTCTCTAATTTTGTACTGTGCAATGTCCAATAATTTCAATTTATGGTTATGCAGTTATGCTATAAAGTTTGATAAATTTATATTCGAAAAAACAGTTGAAACTATTTCTCTGATTTTTATGCAGTTATAATATAATATGATTTTTAAAATTGTATTAGGTTTTAGTTCTGTTAAGATTTCTTACTTTTCCTTATTTGAATGTTGAAACAACCTTGCTTCGCTACACATTTTACTAATTGAAATATTAACATTCTCGCAAGCAGCGCAAAGATTTAAATTCGGATTCGATATGATTCAATGTTTTTTTTAACTTTATTCTTCAATTTTAACTTCTCTGCACACGGCTGTATTAGTTTACCATTAAGGAAAATATTTCAACACTTCATCATATATAAGCCTTTTCTCTCACATATTAGCCTAGAAATTTATGGTTCAAACATTCCTGTTTAACAATCAGAACTCATTAGCGCCATCAACAATGGAAGACACGGGAAGCCAAGAACTGCTTCAAAATCTACTTACTCTAGGTACCATCTGACCAAATTTAGAAACATCACATAAACACAAAAGGATCATTATTGTGTGAATGTAACACATTAATAACACACATATAACTTCAGAAAGTCGTACGCGCTTACTACACCAAGATTCTACCAGTATACAAAGAAATAATATGACTGCTCAACAACGTGCTACCCAAAATACAAGAAGACAAGAATAACGCCAATTTTGTGAAGCACAATAAAGAACAACCTCCAACGTTGTGGCCATGCATTCAACTTTTGAAATAGGTGAGGAGCTCAACAGCAACGACAACTCCAACAATTACCAGCCAAGAACAAATTCAAAATCTCCTAACTTCAGGTACTACCTACCCAAATTTAGAAAGATTCTTCAACACAAGGGAATGTATATGTGAATGTAACATCTACCAGAAAGTCATACTCGCTTACTGCATGGCAATTCTACCTGCATACAAAGAAGTAATATGACAGTTCAACAACATGCTGTGAAAAATACTAGAAGACGAGTAAAATGCCATTTTTGTGAAGATTATCAGAGAACAATGTCCATTGTTGTGACCACGCATTCAACTTTTGAAAGAGGTGAAAGTTCAAAATTAACGCGTGCTCCAATAATTACTCACGGTAAAAAGATTTTTTGATCATTATTCTCCAATTTTGTTTTCTCTGCATTGTTCTAAATGATCATTGAATGCAAGAATAATTCACCCCAGATGCTACACCGATCTACAATGGTAGCTCTGACAAAGAAAATGATAGTGCAGAGGAAGATGGTGAGGACGATGTTATTGCAACCATAAGTACGTATATTCAATATAATTGAGCTAGAAATTTCTATCCAGCGCACACTGAAATCCGCTTTGAACTACACTCACTGACAAACTGTCCCCACTATCGTGCTAGACTATTTCAATGAAAGACAAGCATTATGTATTGCAATAAAGGAAAAATATCCCTACCTGAAATCTAAACACCATCTGAATTACTCAATCTCTACACCGACCAATTTGAGGAGGCTCAACATTTAAGGCAACATCTACGTGCATACAACCATGTTTTCTCCTTCATGTCATTGGTTGTAATGCTTGACAACACGGTTGCCTCATTTCTCCAAGGAATTTATAGCTTTTGGGCACAAAGATCCATATATCATCGCATTAGAAACCTAACCCCAAATGATGGGGAAAGACCACGCTTTCTTCAAATATTCATCTACGACACCGAACATGAGACAACAAATCGATTGCAAGAAAATAATGAGCTTCTGGTTGAGCTCCTACAGAAAATAACACGCATATTGGATATGCACAATCCCTTCGTTTCAATGTTTCGACAACTATCACGTCAGTCGAACATACTTGAATGCAAGTTGGTTATAAAAGGACACCATTCTAATCCTCTTCAATACAATATGCCTTCGGCGTCTCAAGTTGCAGCTATATTAGTAGGACAAGAGTACAAACAACAAGAGCAGGAAAGGGATATCATTGTTCAAACAACTAGAGGTCATCTTCAGAATGTCCAAGAATACTCTGGATACTATGACCCACTTCAATATCCATTATTGTTACCACTTGGAACATTTGGCTGGTCTTGCAATTTACATTCATTGACAAACTCAAAAATCACATGTTGTGATTACTATTCATACATGCTTCAGGTAATCACCCCTTATTAGACACGTTATGCAGATGTCAAATTTTAACTTTTCTGTAATTGTTCTAAATATTTATTATTATTTTCTAGATTCGAGAGACTTCCAATTTGATATTACTGCGTAGAGGAAGGTTACTACAATAATATGTAGTCGACAACTTTGTAAAAATAGAAATTCAAAAATTCCAGTTTATTAGATCACATCAAAGTGATTTGCACGCAAAACTTTATTCTGGGTTGCAAGATTGTTTTTCTGTTGGTACAATAAACTCACTTCTTCTTGCAAATATTGTTATAACATTACTCGTTAATACCATGCTCATAACCATCCTCTTTCATGCTCTTTAAAATTAGGTAACGTAGGAAAAAGAACCATACTCCCATCTTCATCTAATGACAGCCCAAGAGATATATATCAGCGATATCAAGATGCTATGGCAATTATTTCAGGAAAGAGGCAAGCCAGATTTGTTTATAACCATGACATGCAATCCAGGATGGAAGGAGATTAAGGATGAGCTCATGGAAGGACAAGCTCTACATGATCGTCCAGATCTCCTAACTAGGATATTTTGTTCTAAATATGAGGAGCTCAAGAAAGATATATTCCGCAGATGCGTATTAGGAAAGGTAGTCGGACATGTTCATGTCATTGAATTCCAAAAAATGGGATTATCACATATTCACATGTTGGTGTTATTGGATTCGGTATACAAATTAAGCACCCCTGACGAATACAATTCAGTTGTATGAGCTGAGATACCATATAGAGACCAAGAACCTACATTGTACGAGTCCGTAATAAAACACATGATTCACGGACCATGTGGACCTTAAAAACCAAATGCATAATGTATAAAAAACCATGTCTATAATAAAAGTTTTCCTAAACAATACGTAGATGTAGCAATATAAGTGACTGATGCTTACCCACTATATCGACGAAGAATGGATAACATAAACATTACTTTTGGCAGAAATGCAGCTTTCAATGTTGATAATAGATGGGTTGTTCCATATAATCCTTGGTTGCATTAAAAATATGATTGTCATCGTAATGTTGAGATTTGCTGCAGTATCAATAGAATTAAATATTTATACAAATATGTATATAAAGGACCTGATCATGTTTCTTTTGAAGTCCATCCTGGTGCTAATCATGATGAAATAAACAATTATGTTGACGGCAGATGGCTATGCCCACCTTAATCATTATGGAGAATGTTCAAGTTCCAAATGAGTAGAATATATCCATCGGTAGAACGATTATAAATACATCTACCTAATAAAATTACATACAATTTCGTAGTGAACAGTCAATATCATCGATATTAATGGACAACCAAAATTCTAAAACAATGTTGACCGAGTTTTTTAGTGTATACAACAAACAAAGAGAGCAAAACCTTCATTTGTATAGAGATTTTCCAAAATATTATCGATGGTTAATACAATAGAAAATTTGGTGGAAAAGGATCAAAAAACGAAGGGTGATTGGTCGGATTTATTCAGCACTGCTTGCTGATAGTGAAAGATACTATTTTTACATACTACTAAATCACGTACTGGGCCCAAAATTGTTCGATAATTTATTGACTATCAACAGAATGCACTGCATCACTTTTAAGAATACTGTACAGAACTGTGGTTTGCTTGAGCACAATAATAGTATTCGAGAATGTCTACTTGAGGCTCGAGTATTCAGAATGCCATCCGGGTTAAGAAGACTGTTCGCTAATATATTGATATTTTGTGAACCAGCTGATGTAAGAAGTAATTGGGATGAAAATTATTCAAGCATGATCGAAGATTATCCAAGTTCTACACCGACCAATGAGTCCTACATTATGAATAAGCTACTTCATAGCCTCAATGATATCCTTCAACAGCATAAACATTTTATTAAAGAGTATTATTTTCCACCGATAAATGAATCATTCAATGATTTCAATAACTTATCGAGTCTTATTGAAGAAGTGTTATCAATACCAATTACATGAGATGATCTTAACACAACTACGTTGCTCAATAAAGGTCAATTACATGATTACAATATGATTAGTGAGGCAATAAAGAACAAATCACATGAGTACTTTTTTTGATGGACCTCGTAGAGCTGGAAAGTCATATTTGTATCGTGCAATTCTTTCCACTTTTAGAAAAATAGGATGCATAATTATAGCTATAGCTACTTCTGGTATCACTGCTACACTTTTACCGGGAGGTCGGAATGCACATTCAAAATTATAATACCCATTAAATTAGATTACAAATCTTTTTAAAGTTTTCAGAAACAGTCAGATTTCGCAAGAGTTATCAGAAAATCAACGACCATAATTTGGGATGAAGCACCAATGGCTGATAGAAAGACGTTTGAGACAGTTGATCATTCGTTTTGTGATATTACTGATCTAAAAAAGCCATTTGGAGGAAAAAATTGTCATTATGGGAGGAGATTTTTGCCAAGTACTCCCGGTTGTGGTCAATGGAATAAGAGAACAAATAATTAATGCAAGCATCGTTCAATCATATTTATGTAATCATGTCAAGATATTAACTCTAACAGAAAATATGCAAGCTAAAAATGATAGCAACTTCTCTGAATATCTCCTCAGAGTTGGAAATGGGTTGGAAATGATAATAAAAGATGATATGATTAGGATCCCAAATCCAATATGGATGTAATGGGAGGGTGAGAAATCTATTAATGATTTAATAAATGTTACATTTCCAAGTTTAGAATTGCACGTTGGCGATAACAACTATATTCGAGACATGGCTTTATTAACCCCGCAAAATGAGCATGTGAATTTGTTGAACAACACCACTCTTTTACAATTCCCAGGCGAAGAAGTTATATACTACTCATAAGATTCAGCCGCTGATGACAGGAGAAATTTATATCAACCTGAAATTCTAAATTCATTGACACCAGGTAACTTACCACCTCATAATTCAAAGAAAAAATCAGCTCCTATTATGTTACTCAGAAATATTGACACAAAGATAGGTCTATATAATGGAACGAAAATTATTTGTTGCCGTTTTGCAAAATATGTAATAGAAGCAGAGATTTTAACATGTCACTTTCAAGGAAACTTGACCTTCTTGCCACGGATACCATTAAAGACAACTAAAGATATTAGACTACCATTTCAATTAACACGCAAACAATTTCCATTGAGGTTAAACTTCGCACTGACGATTAATAAATCTCAAGGCAAAATAATCAAAAATGTTGGATTATATATGACAAATAATGTGTTCAGTCATGGCCAGTTGTACGTGGCTTTATCGCGAGGTATGTCCCGTGAAAACACAAAAAAATCCGATAAAGAATGGCAGAATAGATGGTCATGAATGCATTTATTCATGGATCATTGTTTACAAAGAAATATTTGCACAACTTAGACAACAACATACAATCTATCTCCAAGGTAGGTCGTTTAATCATTTTTTTCACAACACTACAACTATTTAAATAAACCGCTAAATTAATTTTTTTTTGCAGAATAGAAGGCCATAACCGGTGTTGGTTGTCAAAAGAATTTCAATGCGGCTGTAATCTTAGGATATAATACAATTTATTTTGCTGTCTCAATCCTGTTATCATCACATTAATTTTTTTTTTGGTGATTCGTAGAATTCTCAATATACTCTAAGATGCCACGCAACATACATACACGTAATCCTGAAAACAATCAGCTTCGCCTAATATCACTGCAATGCAAAATAGGCTTGTGGGAGCAGAATGTTTATTTGCGGGGGAAGCCTGCTTGAATGCCGAGCGGGCAAAGCCCGCTTAGTTGCGGGCGAAGCCCGCAGCGCTGCATCGAGAATGAGCGAAGCTCGTTCGAAGATGTTAATAAATATATATATATATATATACAAAGGAATACAAGTCAACAATGAGTACAATAAATGAAAGATAGTAAGGGCTTATGCCCAGTGCAAGTCCAAAATAAAGTAAAACACACTCTCTCACACTACATCTATGCAGAAGCTATCAAACTCTCGTTAATATGTCGTCGGGCTGTGGTGCTGCGGGGCTACTGCTCCTCAGGTCTTTCCATCATGTCCTGATGGTCATTGTACAACCCTGTATTCGCCGAGTGAATCCCCCCAGCGCAAGGTGTCATTAGGCCTAATATCTTTTTAGAGGCATTGCCCCAGGTAAGAGGGGCGAGTGAGCCATCGGACGAGCTCAAGACCGAGGGGCATAGCCGCAGATTATTCCAAAGAGGGGGGCGAGCAAAGGAGGCAGGCAGCATCCCACTTGCCCAGCCCAAGGAGGGCAGAGCGGGGCGAGCCGGAGGCAGGCGGCCTACCGGGCTCACCCCGCCCCAGCAGTGGGCAAGCTAGAGAGGCAGGAGGCCTCCCGGGCTTGCCCCGCCCCAGCAGACGGGGCAAGCCGGAGGCAGGCGGCCTCCCAGGGCTCGCCCCGCCCAGCAGGGGGCGCGCCGAAGGCAGGCGGCCTCCCGGGCTCGCCCCACCCCAGCAGGGGGCGAGCCAGAGAGGCAGGCGGCCTCCCGGGCTCGCTCCGCCCCAGCAGGGGGGCGAGCATGGGAGGCGGCCTGCCCCCCTCTCACCCATCCCCGAGGAGAGGTGGCGGTTTGTATTTAGCGCCTCGGAATGACAGGATTTGGTTGTTGGCAGGCCAAATATGGGGGTATTTTAATAATCTCATAGGCCAGAATCTGCCTATTGGCAGACCAAGTCCAGAAATATATAAATAGGACCAAGGGGGCACCATTTGGAAGGACTTCTCTTTTGTCCACTCGCTCACCATGCTTCTTTGGTGGGTGGAGAGAGCCTCCAAAGGTGCCCAAGCTTAGCATGGGCTTGGGAGGGGAAGCGCTATAAGATCTTCCGGGTGCGTGGTGGGACCTCCTTGCTAAGATCTTGGTCTCATTCCTAGTTCCTTAGCCTCTTAGCCTAGAGCTCTCCCTTGGGAGAAGTAAGTGTGAGGTCTCCCCCAAACTTGTTGAGGGCCCGAACTCCACAAAGACCAATTTATTAGTTTCAACATTATGGTGCGGTGAGCGTGGAGAGTGACCAGCACATGAAAATCTCAAGCTGAGTTCTATGGCTGGAAATGGAGGAGAAGGGTCCGGCCCAGACCACCCACAACCCCTTGTGGTTGTAGTAACGGTGGAGATGTTAGAATACTTCAAGCACAATGTCCTACACACCTTGCAACTGACTTTCGACACGATAAGTGAATGCAAGAGAGAAGGAGGCCCAGAGGTCCCATCCTAGGAGGTGGGCGAGGACATTCCCGGCAAGTAATCTTGGGAGGTGGTGCCGGCGGAAGCATGTGGGGAGGCATCAGCCCCCACTCGCCCGGCTTCCAAAGGGGGAGCGAGTGGAGGGGTGGCCTGCCCCCACTCGCCCAGCCCCAAGGGGGCGAGTGGAGGGGTGGCCTGCCCCCACTCGCCCAGCCCCTAGGTGGGGAGTAGGGGCATTCGTCCCCCACTCTCCCAGCCCTAAGGAGGGGGGCGAGCAAAGGAATCCCCTTTGGTGAGTTGATCGACTCGGCCCCGGTTCTGGAGGGGTTCGGAAGGCCGGAGATGTCTTTCTACTCAGGCAAGGATGACCCAGTCCTGCACCTGCAGTGGTTCGTGGACATGGTATCAATCAGGCCCATGTCAAATGCCTTCCAGTGTCGTCTCTTTGCGACCACTCTGAAGGAGAAGGTGAGGGACTGGTTCCACCATCTCCCCGTGGGGTCTATCTGGGCCTTCGAGGATCTGCATCGAGGTTTTTTGCTGCTCTTCTCGACGTTGAGGAAGAGAAAGAAGGATGCCGAAGCACTCTTCAAGATCAAGAAAGAGCCTAGGGAGTCGCTGGCTCGCTACGTTGATAGGTTCCAGGAAGAAGTTCTGCTTGTCCAGGAGGTATTAGGGTTCACCCTCCAGCTCGCCTTCATAGTGGGGTTGCGGGAAGGGTTCTTCAAGATGAGGTTAAAGCAGAAGGCCCCCATATCCTTTGAGGAATTGATGGAAAGGGCGGCATAGGAAATTGAAGGGGAGGAGGCCAACCCAGAGTTTGCAAAACGGTTGGCCAAGCTGAGTGAGCTGGAGGCAAGGTAACAGGGAGGAAGCGTGGAGGATACCAGAAGAAAGGTTGACCAAGGAAAGGGTAACTCCCAAGGGGAGAGACCCTACCCCCTAAGATGGATGCAGGAGCCGAGGGCACCCCCTCCCCCGCCTCAGCAAACCATGGCAATTGGCTGGGGAAGAAGGAGAAAAGCCAGGAAAGCAGAAAGAAGAGGAAGGGGGGATATGGAGGTGTTACCCTACTGTGACTTCCATGAGGAGGAAGGTCACACGACGTCCACCTGCCCAATATTTTTGGAAATGAAGGAGGCAAGGGGTCCAAGGCAGCAACAACAACAACCGGAGGGGACCAAGGATAAACATGCGTAGGAGTAGGAGACCAGGTTTTGGTTTCCATACTTAGCTTTTTTATCCTTGAGTTCATGTAGTGCGATGGTTTACCTCCATGCTTAGTTTTTTCTTACATGTAATATGATGATTTACACAATGAAAGTTTTTTCAAATTACTTAGCCCTGATTATGGCCCGCTGACCAGGCTCCCACAAAGCTGGCAGGGCCCGGAACTGCTCGGTGTCCAGAGGTTTTCAAAGTACTTAGCCCCGATGCTGGCCCACTGACCAGGCTCCCACCAAGCTGGCAGGGCCCGGAACTGCTCGGTGGTAGGAAGGTAAGTACTTATCCCCGATGCTGGCCCGCTGACTAGGCTCCCACCTAGCTGGCAGGGCCGGGAACCGCTCGGTGGCAGGAAGGTAAGTACTTAGCCCTAATGTTGGCCCGTTGACTAGGCTCCCACCTAGCTGGTAGGGCCGGGAACCGCTCAGAGGTAGGAAGGTAAGTACTTAGCCCCGATGCTGGGCCGCTGACCAGGCTCCCACCTAGCTGGCATGGCCGGGAATCGCTCGATGGCAGGAAGGAAAATACATAGCCCCGATGCTGGCACGCTGACCAGGCTCCCACCAAGCTGGCAGGGCTGGGAACCGCTCGGCGGCAGGAAGGTAAGTACCTAGCCCCGATGTTGGCCCGCTGACCATGCTCCCACCTAGCTAGCAGAGCCGTGAACTGCTCGGTGGCAGGAAGGAATGTACTTAGCCCCGATGCTGGCCCGCTGACTAGTCTCCCACCTAGCTGGCAGGGCCGGGAACCGCTCGAAGGCAGGAAGGTAAGTACTTAGCCCCGATGTCGGCCTGCTGACTAGGCTCCCACCTAGCTGGCAGGGCCGAGAATCGCTCGGTGGCAGGATGGAAAGTACTTAGCCTCGATGCTGGCCCGCTGACTAGGCTCCCACCAAGCTGGCAGGGCCGAGAACCGCTCGGTGGCAGGAAGTTCAGTACCTAGCCCCGATGCTGGCCCGCTGACCAGGCTCCCACCAAGCTGGCAGGGCTGGGAACCACTCGGTGGCAGGAAGGAAAGTGCTTAGCCCCGATGCTGGCCAGCTGACTAGGCTCCCACCAAGCTGGCAGGGCTGGGAATCGCTCGGAAGCAGGAAGGTATGTACATAGCCCCGATGCTGGCCTGCTGACCAGGATCCCACCTTGCTGGCAGGGTCGGGAACCGCTCGTTGGCAGGAAGGGAAGTACTTAGCCCCGATGTTGGCCTGCTGACTAGGCTCCCACCAAGGTGGCAGGGCCGGAAACTGCTCAGTGGTAGAGGTTTTCAAGTACTTAGCCGCGATGCTGGCCCGCTGACCATGCTACGACTAAGCTAGCAGGGCCGGGAACTGCTCAGAGGCAGGAAGATAAGTACTTAGCCCACGAGGTGGCTCTGCTAGTCGGGATCTCGCTAGCCGGCAGGGTCGGAAGGCCTCTCGGGGAGTCTAAGTGCTTTCTCTCCCGAGGTGGCTCTGTTAGCCGGGCTCCCGCAAGCCGGCGAGGTGGGAAGGTCTCTCGGGGAGGCTAAGTGTTTTCCCTTGAGGTGGCTCTGCTAGCCGGGCTCTCGCTATCTGGTGAGGTGGGAAGGCCTCTCAGGGAGGCTAAGTGTTTTTCCCCCGAGGTGGCTCCTCTTGCCGGGCTCTCACATGCTGGCGCGGTCGGAAGGCCTCTCCGGGAGGCTAAGTGTTTTTCCCCCGAGATGGCTCCGCTAGCCGGGCTCTCACTAGCCGGTAGGGTAGGATGGCCTCTCGGGGAGGCTAAGTGTTCTTCCCCAGAGGTGGCTCTGCTAGCCGGGCTCTCGCTAGCCGACGAGGTGGGAAGGCCTCTCGGGGATGCTAAGTGTTTTTCCCCCGAGGTGGCTCCGCTAGCCGGGCTCTCGCTAACTGGCGGGGTCGGAAGGCCTCTCGGGGAGGCAATGTGTTTTTCCCCCGAGGTGGCTCTGCTAGCCGGGCTCTCGCTAGCCGGCGAGGTGGGAAGGTCTCTCGGGGAGGCTAAGTGTTTTTCCCCCGAGGTGGCTGCGCTAGCCAGGCTCTCGCTAGCTGGCGAGGTGGGAAGGTCTCTCAGGGAGGCTAAGTGTTTTCCCCTAAGGTGGCTCTGCTATTCGGGCTCTCACTAGCCGGCGGGGTCGGAATGCCTCTCAGGGAGGCTAAGTGTTTTTCCCCCGAGGTGGCACTGTTAGCCGGGCTCTCGCTAGCCGGCGAGGTTGGAAGGTCTCTCGAGGAGGCTAAGTGTTTTTCCCCTGAGGTGGCTCCGCTAGCCGGGCTCTCGCTAGCCGGCAAGGTCAGAGGGCCTCTCGGGGAGGCCAAGTGTTTTTCTCCTGAGGTGGCTCCGCTAGCCGGGCTCTCAGGAAGGCACTCGCCGAATAGGCAGGGTTGGACTTTTCTTTTCGAGCATGAGTCCCACTTGAAAAGAGCGGGGATTGTGTACAACCCTGTATTCGCCGAGTGAATCCTCGGGGCCCAAGGTGTCATTAGGCCCAATATCTTTTAAGAGGCACTGCCCTAGGTAAGAGGGGCGAGTGAACCGTCGGACGGGTTCAAGACCGAGGGGCACAACCCTAGATTATTCCAAAGAGGGGGGTGAGCAGGGGAGGCGGGAGGCCTCCCGCTTGCCCATGCCAAGGAGGGTAGAGGGGGCGAGCCGGAGGCAAGCGGCCTCCCGGGCTTACCCCGCCCTAGTAGTGGGAAAGCCAGAGAGGTAGGAGGCCTCCTGGGCTTGCCCCGCCCCAGCAGAAGGGGGCGAAACGGAGGCAGGAGGCCTTCTAGGGCTCGCCCCACGCAACAGGGGGCGAGCCAGAGGAAGCCGGCCTCCCGGGCTCACCCTGCCCCAGCGGGGGGGGGGGGGGGGGGGGGGGGGGGGGGGGGGGGGGGGCGAGCCAAAGAGGCAGGCGGCCTCCCGGGCTCGTCCCGCCCCAGCAGGGGGGCGATCAAGGGAGGCAGCCTACCACCTCTAGTCCAGCCCTGAGGAGAGGGGGCGGTCTGCATTTAGCGCCTCGAAATGGTGTGATTTGGCTGTTGGCAGGCCATATATGGGGGTATTTTCGTAATCTCGTAGGCCAGAATCTGCCTTTTGGCAGACCAAGTCCAGAAATCTATAAATAGGACCAAGGGGCACCATTTGGCAGGACTTATCTTTTGTTCACTCTCTCCCCATGCTTCTTTGGTGGGTGGAGAGAGCCTCCAAAGGTGCCCAAGCTTAGCATTGGCTTGGGAGAGGAAGCGCTCTAAGATCTTCCGGGTGTGTGGTGGGACCTCCTCGCTAAGCTCTTGGTCTCATTCCTAGTTCCTTAGCCTCTTATCCTAGAGATCTCCCTTGGGAGAAGTAAGTGTGAGGTCACCCCCAACTTGTTGATGTCCCAAACTCCACAGAGACCAATTTATTGGTTTCAATAGTTGTACAACTGCTCTAGCTCCTCGGACCCCTGGTGTTATAGCCACATCCCACCGTTGGTCAAAAAGACTAAGCCAGATTTGTCCTCGCCTCCCCAGCGACTACTTAGCATCGAACGGGAGGACGAAACGGTGGACATCAAGGATTAAATGCAAAGAAGGTGGCATGGAATTACTAGCAAGTTTGTAAAGACAGAATAATAGTCTATTCTAGCAGTTCTACTATTCAATCTATAAACAAGAGTGTTATTGACAAGAAAAGCTCTAATAGTAGAAACTGAGCACAACAATCACACAATAACATTCACAGTAGTATAAGTAAGTACATCATTGTATATAAAAGAAGCAGTTATGAAAGTAACCCTATCTTATATGAATGCCCATACAATCTTATAAGTTAGGGAATCTGGCACTAAGGTAAACTCATCGTATAAAAGAGCCCATACTAATTTATACGATGAGGTCTTGTTTATGAAGAGATGTTATACAATGTTGTGCAGTGCAATGATGTAACTCACACACTCGACTATGTACGTACAGACCTTTTTGTTAGTTCCCTCTATTCGAGTGTGTCAACTCAGGTACCCCGTTGAGGCATAGACGACTGCAGATCAGGCAGGTCCACTTCTAGGCACATTTCACTATCTCCCAGCCTAGACCTTTTGTACGCCCCTAAGAACACACTTGGTATCCGCATACTATCTGGTAAGCATCACCTCTACCCAACTTTTTGAGTCTCCGCTCAGGCACACCCCATTGAGGCAAACAGGGTTAGTGGATCGGGTCCTCCACTCCTAGGCTAGTTTGACACCTCCCAGCCTAGACCTTATGTACGCCCCTAAGAACACACATTCTATCTACATACTATCTGGTATTAAACACCTCTTAATTATATTACTCAGAGCCTCCAGCTCGCCGGACTGTCCAGTCCTCCTTAGATAACATCGAGCCTACAGCTCGCAGGACTAACCCGTCCTGATATAATAATTTTCCCGAGCCTCCAGTTCGTAGGACTAGTAGTACTTGTACTATTCTGTCCCAAATTTGGGACGAGGTTTACATTATCAAATTCTCCTACATAGACTACTCTTGTCTATCATTTAGTTGTACTTACAAGTTTAGGGTGAATTCTGGACTTCCCGAGGGCTACCTGGTGAAGGGCTCACAACAGTACTAGGGAATACAATTGGTTGAAGCCCAAATCCCCCTTAACAAGATTTTTACTCTTTATTGGTGGCTACCCATTCTTTTATACCCACTTCCTCTCTAGTTACTCTAAAATTCTAAGGTGGATTACAAATAGACTGGACAGACGGGTGCCGATGTTCAATTGAACATAAAACCCTACCTTTCAATGTGTTGAACTATTTTTGCGTGTCATCACTCAATACCTACTTAAGGTCCCAATTCATACATCAATCAAACTTATACTTTCTGACGGGTCATTCCTCATATCTCCTATCATATCATTGCCAATTCCAGAATTGATAGTTTTGCTAAATGCACCCCAACCCCTACTACTACTATATGCCCATAATAGTTAATCCTTTAATCAATCTATGCATATACACAACCAGGGAGTTAGTAACTGTGGGTGTGGTGACAAGAGGGGGGGTCTAAGCCCAATATTTCAGATTTACTATTCACAGACCAATTTACCCTTAAGTGAAACCACATGTCATAAAAGGGTGACTATATGATCTCCCAACAAATATGGGTCCAATCTAGTTCCAGGAGTTGTATGGATATTATAATTCAGATTTCTAAATTTTCATACAACAAAATCATATATTGGCCTATTTAAATAATTCTGGGAATGAGTAGATTTGAACATGATATACCGTTAGTCATTAGAAGTTAGTTATGGTCCAAAATGAAGTTCAGAAGAATTTCATAATTTATCAGGATATTATGGCCATCGAAAAGGCATAAATACAAATATGGATTTTTTGTACATTTGAACATGAAGTACACTAAGTAGTCATCCAAATATTCTAAGCAAATTACCAGAGCTACAAAATGCTATAATCAGTGATCATCCAGAAGACTGGAATTTTTCATGCTATTTTAAACATAATTAATTGTTAGATCAATAATTGACATAATTCCAAATAAATGCAATAATTAGAGGCATATGCATCTACAAATTCTCCATAAATTTCTAGAGGTGTATAAGTGTCTAACAGTACAATTGACAAAGACCTAGATTTTTCCTCCATTATTTGGTCACAAATATTTCCTCTATTTAAAGGTGCGACAAATGAATTATTCCTTTAATCCTTAGGAGGGCCTTCTTCAAAAATCCCCACAATATTACCAGAGGTGTATTTCATCATGTATATTCATATTCCAAGATTCTGGAGTTTTCGTTAAATTTTTTCCCATAATTATTTCATTAATTTACTTATGTGACAAATGAAATATTCTTTTAAACTTTAGGAACACCTTCTCCAAAAATCCTCACAAAATTACCAGAGGTGTAATTCATCATGAATATTCATATTCGAAAGTTTTGGATTTTCCTTAAAGTTTTGCCTACAACAATTTCATTAATTTACTTATGTGACAAATGAAATATTCCTTTAACTTTAGGAAAACCTTCACCAAAAATCCTCACAAAATTAACAGAGGTGTATTTCATCATGAGTATTCAAATTCCAAAGTTCTAGATTTTTCCATATTGTTTTGCCTACAAAAATTCCATTAATTTACTTATGTGACAAATGAAATATTCTTTTAAACTTTAGGAAAACCTTCTCCAAAAATCCTCACAAAATTACCAGAGGTGTATTTCATCATGAATATTCATATTCCAAAGTGATGGATTTTTTCCTTATTGTTTTGCCCACAAAAATTTCATTAATTTACTTATGTGACAAATGTATTTAAATTAGATACTTATTGGAATTTTATTCCAAAAATTACCAAATTTCCAGAGGATATGTATTTCCTCATATTCCATGCATGGACATATTATTCCTCACATGGCACAACTGATTTGAGTTAGATTCTCAAAATATGGTTGTAGTGCTATTAGCACACCAATTCCCCATTCTATATGAAATTTGCATGGGGAATTCCCTCACTTGCGCTAAGGAAAATATCCCCAAATGTTTACCATAGTCTTATATTAACCCTTACCACCAACTAACAAAATTTGGGGTTATTATGATTTACCAATCCATGTATAATACATATACATGCTTTATCAAATAATTATAAAAACCATAAGGAAATGTTTTCCAAAAATATTCACTTTTTTCAGAGGGTGTAAATGGGTATAATATACCTATGTTTAAATTTGCAGACTTAGTCTCCAAAGGGCTTGGAAAAAATTCACAAAAAACACCCAACGCCACATTATTAAAATTTCTTTTGATAGGTTTCATTTGAATGTGGATAGATCCACATGCATGGGTCCAAATGGCCTAAACTTTTTACTAGACACTCATATTAACCTAATTGACCATCCAAAGAAGATTTGGTTGTATTTGAGTTCATATAACTCAAAATTCAACACATGCATGGATTATTAAATATTTTCTAAGACCATAGAAAAATGTTGGCCAAAAATTCTCATTTTTGGACAGGAGATGTATTTAGGGTACATGCATGCGTTCATAAAATTTCAACTCCATTGGATTTACCATCTATGAGATATTTACAATCTAATTTATGTCTTAATCTAGGACCAGTCCCACCAAAAGTGACCAACAAGGGGCTGTGATGATCCAAATAACTTGAATGAAGTTCCTAAATAAAGTATACTCATATATCAACATGAAGTATCTCAGCCAACATTTCCTTTTTTGGCCTCTAAAGTCCTCAATATTTAGGATCAAAAGTTCTATTCTAATGTGACAAAATACACATTTGAATAAACATTTGGAATGCATTTATCGGATCATCCAGATCAGATGGCCCAAGGTCGTCTTCTTCCATGAGCCAAGGGCTCAGATTGATTCTTCCTGGAGCAACTTGGGAGTGCGATCCCGACCGATTAAGCCTGCCTCAGGCCAAACGGCTGATGCCACCACCTCCGGCGGGGGGTTGGCAGTCGATTGCTAGAAGAATGGCGGCCGGAGGTGGGCTATTCACAAAATGGGGGGGGGGGGGGGGGGTTTACTTAGGCTAACAAACCTGAATTGGAACATGGCTGATTCATCAATTCTCAACGTAATTCAAAACAAAAGAGACTGAGATCTAGCACAAAGGGAGGGGAGGAGATACCAGACATGTAATGGGCTTGAGGTTGAGCTATTTCTTGGCCGGCCATGGTGTAGATTCTCTTCGGCGACCATGCTCAATCCATCAATCCTCCACCATTTCCTCCTCTGTAAAGCTCCAGCCCGACTCCATGGTGCTTCTTAAAGCTAATGGTGAGGTCGAAAGGTGATGTGGGTGGTTGTATAGGGGGAATTCCCTTGGGGGAGGTCATTTAAGGCTCTTGATTGCTACCCCTTGGTGGCAAAAGGCTGTCATCGATGGGTGACCTGTCCTAATGCATGGGGAAGACATTGGCTGCCATTGGAAATGGAGAGAAGGTGCCAAGTGACATGCATTCCCTATTTTACTCCTTTTTCTCCCCCCAATTTGATGATTTACCTCTCTTTCCCTCCATGGATTCTCATTATTCAAATTTAGAGGGTCTTAGGGGGTCATTTGACTTGTGGTCTGGCTGTATGGGCTTTGGACTAGGGCTTAGCCCAATTGGATTTAATTTAGGGCTCTTAACCTCATGATTAGGGCTGACTTTGACCATAATTGACTTTAGGATTGACTTGGTCAATTTAATCAATTTACTAGTCCAATGTGTTGGACTTGAGACCCTTGATACCACCCAATGTTGATTGGGTCTTGGTGATGCCCTAATTGGGCCAATTTAGCCAAAATGTGTGATTTTGTCCAAGATTGGGGAAAGTTGACTCTGGTCAAATTGGACCAATTGATGACCTCTTAATAGGGCTTTTGGGTCCATTGGGTCCCTATGATGTTATAAGACAAGGGGTTAGGTCAATTGCATGTATTAGGGGTCAATTGGACTCATTGGTAAAGGATTGACCTATGTTGACTTAAATTGTACTTTGGTCAATTTGGGCCAATTGTTGACCACATGATGGGGCTTTTGGGTTCATTGCACCCCAATTAGGGTTTTTAAAACAGTGGCGGGGTCAATTTGATCACATGAAGTATAATTTGACCAAATTTGAGTTGAATTGGCCTATGTTAAGCTATTTTAACACAGAGTTGATTTGGTCAAATTAGCCAAAATTGGTGACCCTATGATCGGGATTTTGGGTCACTTGGGTCTCTCATAGGGTTAGGTACCTATTGGTAAGATCAATTTGAGTTGGTGAGTCCAATTTGAAGTAAATTGGCCAAGGTTGACCTCTGCTTTTTTGGGGTGCTTATAACAATTTTCCTAAGTTCAAGTTGACATAGGTTCATACCATAACATCTACTAACAACTCTAACCCTAACCCAGGGGGTCTAAAAGGAATACAGATGTTACAGTACGATACGCCCACATAGCGTCGCCGAGTTTTATGGACCAATTTTTCCTATTTTAATGAAACGAGTTTTTTCTAGAATGCGTTTAATTTCTCGATTTACTACCTCGACTTGGACTCTTGTTTATGGGTGATAGGAGGTGGCGAGATTGTGCATTACACCATACTTTGATAGGATTTTTGTAAATTGTGAGTTGAAGAAGTGCGTACCCCTATCACATACTACTGCGCGGGGCGTGCCGAAGCGAGAAAACATTTTTTTTAGAAAATGGACGACGACTCTAGCATCGTTGGTGGGGAGAGCTTGCGCTTTCGTTCACCGAGATACGAAGTCGACAGTCACTAAAATATAGTGGTTTTTAAAATATGAAGGTAGGTGTCCTAAAAATTTATGCCCCATAAATTGAAGATTTCACACTCTAGAAAAAGGTTTTGGGGCATCTCATCACGACAAAAGATGTCACCCGACCGCTAGCAGCTATTGCGGGACTCACAAAAGTGTGAGCATCTTTGAAGAGACAAGTCAATAAAAGCCCGCCTCTAGCGCCTTCCGCGCAGTCCGGTTGGCTTGATAATGCCAACCAACCACCCCCTCATGGAAGAGCCTTAGAATTTGCGCACCCACCTCGTTTGAAATGCATCTCCGTACTATTGGGTCCGCACAGATGCGAAAGAGAAAATGGCCCTCCCAAAAGTAGTTTTTCAAATCAAAAAATAATTTCTTCTTTTGCTGGGTCGAAAAATCTTTTGGAAGGACCCGTGCAAATAGATAGTTTGCGTAGTCTGCGAACTATGGGGTGGGAGAAGATTTTACGTTATTTACATCTAAGCGGCGCTCCTCAGGAAATTTATCATCAATTTCGGGTACTACGAGCACTTCTACTGCTGGGCATTCTAAATGAGAGAGGTGGTCGGCTGCCAAATTTTCAACCCCCTTCTTATCCATGATCTCTAAGTCAAATTCTTGCAGAAGGAGGATCCATCGAAGCAAGCTGTGCTTGGCATCAACTTTGGCTAATAAATATTTGAGGGCTGAGTGGTCAGTGAAAACTATTACTTTTGAAAGCGTGATGTAGGATCGAAACTTATCGAAGTCAAAGACAATGGCTAGAAGTTCCAATTCCATTGTAGTGTAATTGGCATGTGCGGCTATGAGCGTTCGTAAAGCGTAATAAATAGGATGAAAATATTTATTAATAAGCTGGCCTAAAATGGCTCCTACAGCGATATCGCTCAAATCACACATGATTTCAAACGGAAGGGACCAATCTGTCGCCATCAAAATGGGAGAATTAATAACTTTTCTTTAATGAAATTAAATGCCTCTACCCATTCACTATAAAAAATAAAGGGGAGTCTTTTTCCAAGAAGTGGGTTAACGATTTTGTAATTAAAAAAAAGTGTATAAATTGTCGATAAAAAACAGCGTGGCATAAAAAACTTCTAATTGATTTTATGTTTGAAGGTGCGGGAAGTTTTTTCAATAATTTCAACTTTAGCCTTATCAGCCTCCATCCCCTTGGAAGAAATCTTATGGTCGAGGACTAAACCCTCACAGACCATGAATTTGCATTTCTCCCAGATTAAAACTAAATTCATCTCGTCACACCGCTGGAGGACTCTATCTAAAATTTTCAAGCAATTGTTAAAAGAGTTTCCGAAAATAGAGGTATCCGTAAAGACTTCCATGATGTCTTCCACGAGCTCGCCAAATACATCCAACATATATCTTTGAAATATAGCTGGCGTATTGCAAAGGCCAAACAACATCCTTCGATATGCGAAGGTTTCGAAGGGGCAAGTAAAAGTTGTTTTCTCCTGGTCTTCGGGGGAAATGGTGATTTAAAAAAACCTCGAGAGACCATCGAGAAAACAATAAAAAGGATTACCTATGAGATGCTCCAGGATTTAATCGATGAACGGTAGCGGGAATTTGTCTTTTTTGGTGGCATCATTTTATTTTCGGTAGTCGATGCACACCTTCCAACTCGTAACAGTACGAGTTGGGATCAGTTCATTGTTCTAGTTTGCCATGACCGTTATACCACCCTTTTTGGGGTCAACTTGTACGGAGCTTGCCCACGTTCTGCCTGATATAGGATAGATAATTCTCGTGATGAGAAGTTTTATTGTCTCAGCCTTAACGACATCCCTCATGTTCGGGTTTAGTCGTTGAGGCTGGATTGTTTTGCGGGGGTTATCCTCTAGAAAAATTTTGTGGGTACAGGAGAGGTTGATCCCCAAGATATCTAAAAAATGTTATGCAATTGCACAGCGATGCATATTTAAAACTTCTACTAATTTGGAAGTCTCTGAATCACTTAAGGTAGAAGAGATAATAACATGAAGTTTTAAATCTTTTTTGAGAAAAACATATTTCAGATTATTAGGGATTTGTTTCAGTTCGAGGGTTGGCAGTTCTTCGTATGATGGTTTAATTTTTAAAACTTCTGAAACGAAGGTTTCGAATGGAGAATCTATTGGCATTTCATCGAGACAGAATAGATTCGCCAAATCCGAATCATCTATCATTAAAGAGAGAATTTCTGAAAGGTATGAACATTCCTCTTCAAACACGGGTTCCGTGTTAAAACAGGAATCGTTGTTCGATAGGGAGTTCTACATTAAGGGATTAATATGCATAGTAACTTCATTGTCTCCGACCCGAAGGAGGATTCGACCGCTACTTACATCAATTCATGCACGGGAGGTTGCAAGGAAAGGGCGACTGAGTATGATAGGCACCTCAGCGTCCTCCTCTATGTCCAGGATGATGAAGTCTACCGGGAAGATAAACTTATCGACCTTGACCAGAACATCCTCCACAACCCCTATCAGATACTTTATCGAGCAATCCGCGAGTTGGATGCTCATCTTGGTCGTGCTTAGAATGCCTAGATCGAGTTTTTTTTGAAAAGGTAGAATGGCATCAAATTGATGTTGGCGCCCAAGTCCGCGAGAGCAAACTTTATTAACAAATTGCAGAAGAGGCACAAGATGGAGAACCATCCCGGGTCGTTATGTTTTGGTGGTAATTTATTAAGGAGGGCCTCCGAGCATTCCGCGTTAAGGGAAACGCGCGAAGCATCCTCGTGTTTCTGTTTATTAGAAAGCAACTCTTTAAGATATTTCGCGTATTTTGGCATTCGGGAAAGTGCCTCGCATAAGGGAACGTTTATTTGAATTTGTTTTAAAATTTGTAAGAATTTTTTATATTGCTTGTCTTTCAACTCATTATTTAATTTTGAAGGATAAGGAAGAGGCGAGCAAGAAACGTTCGGAACATTTGGAATAATCGGTGATTTTACTATCGAAGGAGAGGGTGTATGGGTCGGTGTCAAAATATGTACCTTAGACTCAACTCGTTTAACCTCCTTGCCGCTATGAAGGTTTATGGCGTTGGCATTTTCAATGGGGTTTGACTCCGTGTTGTCTGGGAAAGCTCTGTATGGTCCCTCGGAGACAATCTTCGCAAGCTGTCCAACCTGGTTTTCAAAGTTTTTTATCGATCCGATAATATTCAGATAATTGACTCATTGCACGTGACGTATTTAGCAAAAATATATTCGAGCGGAGAAGGTTTTGGAGGAGGAGGAGGTTGGAATCTATGCTGAAATCCTTGCGGATTCACATTTGGCATGCACTGAGCAATATTTTGATTGCTCAAGGAGAAGTTTGGGTGGTTCCTTCAACCCGAATTGTAATTATTACTATAAGGGTTATTATTATCGTTGAAGGGGGGGCCAAACTGGGTTGCCTAGGTAGTCTATGAATTCATCGAATTAATTATTATTTGGAGCCCAAACGGGAGTGGAGGAGGAAGCATTCATCTCCACCACTTGCTTACTTAGCCGCTCTACTTATGAGGCAATGTGAGAAGTGGAATCCACATCATAAATCCCTGCCGGATTGTTAGTCTGTGACCTAGGCGCATTCCATTGATAGGCATTCATGTCCATTTCCTCGAACAGAGCTTGAGCGGTCTGAGGTTTTGATATTTAATTTTCCCCTGGCAGCTGCATCGATCATCTATCACAATGAGAAAATCAAGCCATTATAGAGCGTCTGGATTTGCATCCAGGATGGGAGCGCATGATGAGGACATCTATGCAAGAACTCTTTAAAATGCTCCCAAGTCTCACAGAGAGACTCAGAATCGAATTGAATGAAAGAGGCGAAATCTGTGCTTATATAGCAGTTTTAGACGAGGGAAAATATTTCGTTAAAATTTTTTCCGCCAATTCGGCCCAAGTAGTGATTGATCCTCTTGGAAGAGAACTCAAACACGACATTGCCTTTGTCCACAGTGAAAATGGAAATAAGCGTAAATGAATGGCGTCATTAGTAATGCCATTAATTTTCATTGTATCGCAAATTTCTAAAAAATTTGAAAGGTGTAAATTGGGATCCTCATCCGGCAAACTGTCAAATTCTACTAACTGTTGCACCATTTGAATGATGCTAGATTTAATTTTAAAATTATTATTGGCCACCGTTGGGCGAGTGATACTTGATCCCATATCTTCCAAATTCAAGCGCATAATATGTCATGGTCCATGACAGGGCCGCAATTGGATTGGGCTCAGCAATAACTTCGGCAATAGTGTCTCTAATAGAATCTTCGAGATTTAAAGGAGAATTTTGATCACAAGATTGAAGACGCACACGAAGGGTGCGCTCAATTTCATTAACAAAAGGATTTTTTGGGTCGTTCGAAGAGCTTCCTCGGGTTATACAATAATATTAAAAGATTTTTTTTTGGTTTTTTGGCTTTTTCTATTTTTGTGTTTTTGTTTAAAATAATTATATATATGAAAGAAAAAGTGGGAGGAAGAAGTAAAAGAGAAAATTAATAGTGATTCCTTTTTAGAAATAACAGCACAAGTTCACCGACAATGGCGCCAAAAACTTGATGATTAAAATTTGGTGATGCTTTTCTTTTGAAAGCTTTTGGAAAATTATCCAAACTAATCTTCCATAAAGGCAAGTATAACTTATCGCGTATAGTATAGGATATTTTTTTTTAGAAAATATCAAGGTCGTATTTTTTCGCGGATCGTGTTGATTATTCTTACTTATAAGGAACAATCTATTATTTTATCGAAATAAGATTTTGAGTTGGTTTTTTAATTTTTAGAGAGAGATAATAAAAGTATAACTAGGTTTTGAAAACGATGATAAAGATAGCGCCCGATGTCGAATTACCTTGAGATGAAAATATCTTTTTAGAAGTAAAAGAACTGATTTTTCAAAACATTAAAATGACTTGGCCGTGGCGGTTCCATAAGTATGAATGCACCTCTCTCGAGGCTACGCCCACCTGAGATTAAGAATATTCGACCAAACTCTCGTGTTTTAATCGAATCTCCTTAATACTCATTTTATGTTGTGAACCCCACTATTGGGTTTTTATTCCAATTCGGGAGACTTACCTCATCCTGTCATGACGGAAGACAGTAGTTCTCTTTACTAGTGAGCGATCAATCCATACGCACGAGCCTCTTGGCTAACTAGTGTTCGGAAATGGAAATGAGAACCAAACATCGATTATATGGTTTCACTCAACGTTTTTCTCGAGTAAATCTTAAACTCGTTAATTGATTAGAAAAGAAAGTGGTTATTTAGATTTAGAAAACCATTTTTTTGTCCCAATGCTCTCCTTTATAGTGCGGTAAAGGTGATTAGCCACTCATCGGAATGGGGATGAATTTAGTGATTTAAAAGTACATGATAATATTTTAAGCGAATATGAGTGCGTTTAGCAAAAATTAAAGAAAGACAATTAAAAACACCGTAAATTAAAAACTCACACACTCTACGCACTAAATTGAAAACTCACACACTCTACAATAATTTAAATGACAAGTAATAAATCACACTCACGCACTATACTTTAAACTAAAACTAAGTTACAAAAATTGGTAAAGACTATCTCATACACACACGCACTCTACTTGGAAATCTAAGTTACAAAAAAATGTAAAGACTATCTCATAATGAAAGACCGAAATAAAAGAAAGCATAAAAACTATTCTCATACACACACTCACTCTTCTTTAAAATGAAAGCAAGCATAAACAATAATCTCATACACTCACACACTCAACTTTAAATTGAAAAACTAAATGAAAAGAAAATAAAAGTCAATCTCATACACTCAAACACACAACAATAAGAAAACTAAATTAAAAGAATACCAAAACAAAATTGATAGTTTATGTAGGAGGTAGTCTTAAACACCTAGAGGGGGGGGGGTGAATAGGTTTCTTTTATTTTAGGCTTAGTGTTTTTTGAATTTACGTTAGCAAATTATCAAGCACAGAAAACACAAAGAGATTTATAGAGGTTCCTCAAGACAGGGTGTCTTGAGTAGTCCTCTTTCCCCCTTCACCTTTCTAACAATGAGTTAGACAAGGACAACTTCTCCAACTCAGCTCCAAGAGCCTACAGGACAGATCCCACAGGATCTCTCAGGTTTTCCCAAACCCTACCTCAGGCACAGCAGCCCAACCTCAGAGGAATCCACCTCCTACAACTCTGACCACCTCCTGGTCCTACCTCAAGCTGACCTCTCAGCTCTACAACTCAGGCCAATCAGCCTTACACACTCAGGCAATAAAGCCCTATAATCTCAGAACCCAAAGGCTCCTACAAATGATACAATAAGGTTTACAGATTGAAGGAAGAAGAGATCAAGCATGTTCTTCTTCTTCTGGACAACTGTTATTGCAGACTAGAACCAGGGAGGAGAAATGCAGCTCCAACATGATTCTTCTTGATCATCCCTTCAAAATATGGACTTGATCTACTTGCTCTATCTTGATATGAATCAAGATAAGCAATCTCTTTTCTCCTTGCAGCCTTGTGTGAACTCAGTTCTTAGCCACCGATAATGGAATAGTATGCTTCTGCTTCTTTGTGTGCTGGAGAGTAAGATCAATAGCAAAAGTTGTTTGCTCAACCCTAACTTATTCCTTTTATACACCACTGACCCTCAACGGCTCTTAGATGTCCTCCTCACAGGTATGAGAGTGATTGGTGGACCCATTATGCATTTCTGCAGCTTGCGCCAAAAGTAGAACCCGCCAGGTCACTTTTGGATCTGTCTCAGCAGTTGGGCTGAGATGGTCAGCCGTCTCAGCGGTTGCTTCTTTCCCATCTTAGCGGATCTGCTGAGACAGACAGTTGTCTCAGCAGTTTTCTTCTATCTACAGCTCAGCTAGCACAGACACCATCTCAGCGGCTCCTGGTCTTGTCTCAGTGGTTCAGCTGAGACAGAGAGCGCGTCTCAGTTGATCATTCATTGCAACTTGGTGTTCCCTAGTCCTGCATACTTATGAGATAGAAATAGGGTTTATCAAATACAACTTGTACTTAACATTGAGTGTGATGTCTCTTCAAATCAAGGGAACATTGAGGGTCATTTTCCCAACAATCTCCCCCTATTTGAAGAAGGCAGATCACCCTCAAATGTTAGAGTACATGACTCATAAATTCTTGATATGTGTTTTTGCAATAATGAGTTCAACATATCATGCTCATTACATCAATAATTTTATAACAGATAATGTTTATGAAAGTCATATTACCACAGAGTTTAATCGATCCATCAGTGTGATTTAATAAACATGACAATGCAACACAGATAAATTTAACCAATAATACCAGGGTAAAATTTAGATAAATCTCAGATTAACAATTCAGATAGAATAGTAATTCAAAGCTTAGTTTGCATTCATATATTCATATAACATTTCAGACAAATTATAGTTCAATTATCATCCAGCCATTCATAAGATGTTTATACATTCATTTACAATTTTGTTTTCTTAGAAGAGGAGCATTCAGGAATATCAGCAGCTGCTTCTTTTCTTTTAGCTGAGGCCAGTTGGTCTGCTGCAGCATCCATGTCTTTAGCAACCACTTCTTATGCTGGGAGCTCCTTATCTTCAGCATCCATGTTTTCAGCAACCACTTCATCTTGAACAGGAAGCTCCTTATCTTCAACATCTACAGCCATGTCTTCAGTGATAATTGTGGCTGTGACTTTTTCAGCATTTGCAGCTTCAATCTCAGCTATTTTCCTTTTGTTCTCTTGCCTTTGGAAATACAGGTATGTCTTTGGGATGTATCTGGAAGGCATTCTTCTTGGGTTTTCTTTTCTAAACAGATTAGCTTTGAATACTTTTTCTCTTTTTATATTTCTCTCTAAATGTTTTATCCATTCTTCAGATGGATAGAGCTTGCCAATATCTGTACGCACCTGACCATGGCTTATCCAGGCATTTAGTATGATGTCCATGGAGTCATCACTCCATTGCTCATGGTCAGGGTCATTATTCTGTACCTCCCTTTGCTTGGCCATAAATTCTTCAGCCAGCATTACCCTTTCCATTTCCCTTCTCTTTTTCAGATTCTTATCTTGGGCAATTGCCTCTTTTTGAGGGAAATCCCATTCTTCTTCCCTGTTGACATCTAGGATAGGAAGATTCAGAGCTATACTTATCCCTTGTAGAACTTTCAGGGTGAGGTCAGAATTTATAATAGCATTTGTGTCCTCCCCTTTTATGGCTTCTTCATATATCTTTTGATGGAGGTCTTGCTTGGGTGCAATTATTGTTCCATAGAGGGTTTGGAACACATTCTCTATATCATATTGAAGTACATCTTTTAACTTGCCAACTTCTTCATTCAGATGGGAAGAGGTGGCTTTTTCAGCAATGTATTGGGAGACAGAAGCAATTTCTGCTTTCAGCTCATCCTTGTACCTGTCAACTTCTTCATTTAACTGCATGGCAGTGGAATAGACATACTCTTGGAGATGATTGGCTGACTTCTCTATCACTTCATCTATTTGACTGACATAATTCTTGACATATTTCATGTCCTGTTCAGATAGCTGGAGGTGTTTGTCCATAGATCTTAGAATGGTATTCTGAGAAATTACAGATTTTTCAGCCAGATCAAACCATTTGGACATTTATTTATTTAGTATTTCAGTGTTTTCCTTTATTTTCTTGACCTCAGACATGACTTCAACTTTCACATTCTTGATGGACTGATCCACATATTCCCTAACTGAGGTAACTGATTTATCTAGATGATTTTGCATGGAGGTGAGATTAGACTGAAGCAGCAGGTTTATGGCACTGAGAAGAGCCTCATTCGGTGAGGTGGATGAAGAGGCTTGCTAAATGTTGATAACAGCAGCTGGGGCATCATACTGCTCATCTTCAGTGTCAGCATCTTGATGATCACTCAGATTTCCATCATCACCATTATCATCCTCCTCCCCCTCAGAGAGAGCATTCTTTTCTGTTGAGTCCAGGAATGCTGGGACAATGAGTTGGAGTTAGATTGAACTACTTAGAGGTTCTAAGGATAATAATGTAAGATTTACCTAGAACTTCATCTTTCTCTGCAGGAGGAGCATTATGCACCTCCTCCTCAAATAAATCAACTTGGATGGATGAATCTAGGAATTCTAGAACAAGAATTGTAAAGTTAGATTTTATGATTCTGAATGTTTAGGCTGGGTTTTTAGGGCTTACCTATAACCTGATCTTTATCAGCTGATGGCTCTTGTGGCTGCTCCCCCTCAGATGGGGCATCAGATGAAACTTGTGAAGGTAATGACCACAGGGCTGGTGCATTTTCATGAATGTTTCTTATTCTTTCTTCAAGACTGAGGATAATTGTGTCAATCTGACCTTGTAAATTTTGAGGTGATGATCTTGTGTTCAGATCATCATCATTGATTTTTCTAATATCAATGGGTGATGGTTCTTGTTGATACTCCCCCTCAGATGAAGCACACACCAGTTCTTGAAGATCAGGGGTCCACATTAATTAAATGTCAGATTTGACTAACTATTATTATTAGCTATGATTAATGAGTTAGGAGGAGTTAAATTAGTTACTAGAAGTTATGACTTTGTCCAGCAGCTGTGGATGGACAGATTTAGTTGGCAGTTCATTTGGTGTAGCCTCTTTGTCAAGAATGTTGTGTGACATAATGTAAGCACCAGCATCTTCATCTTTGTCTGAATGATCAGACTCAGAACTGGACATGATCAACCTTATTTTCTTAGAAGATGAGGGGGTTGTCTTCTCTTTTCCTTTAATTTTAGAGTGCTTCCGCATAGGCAATACCCTGGTGAATCATTCTAAAGTCTTGATGTCCATCCTCTTGAGATAGTGATGATTTGCTCCTTTGGATGTGTTGAACTTGTCAGGGTGGGTTTGCATGAGGTATAAGGAGAGAATTCTTCCCATATTAGGTGCCTGAAGGCATTCCTTTATTCTTTGAAAGATGACCTCTCCCCAAGAAGTTTTCTTTTTCAGAATTATTCTTGTCATGAGGTCAAACATGTACTTTGAGATTGTATCATGGGACCCTGGTTTGCACAGAATGGATTTTCCCACAATATCTGATAAAAGTTTTCCCTTTTGATTGAAAATTTTCCTCATCAATGAGCCAATTTTGGCATCATTGTACTCAGTCCATTTTAGAGCCTTTTTCTTATCTTTTTCAGAGATCTCATCCTCCTCACTTGGACTGCAGGATGGAAGATGTAATGCTTTTTGTAGTTTTGTTGGGGCTATCTTGATTCTATCTTCTCCAATCTTTGACTTGAGGGAGTATTTGGAGGTGGACAACTTGACATTACCAAACCATTCCAGAACTTCAGTTCTGAGAATGACACGGGGTTCAGATAGTAGAAATTTCAGGCCTTGGTCTTCTAAGAGTTGAATCACTCCCTTAATTTATTCTAGAGCATGGGCAAACCCATGCCTTACTATCTCATATCCTTCAAGAAGATCTTTAGAGCTTTTGGGAGCCATTGTAGTGGTGGAGGAATGTGCAGGGACGGAAGAGTAGGTGTTTCATCTCGGCGGCTGGAAGAGAAGGGTTGTGTGCTTTTCAGTAATCAGATTGACTATTTATATGGCTTAAGACCTAGGTAAAATTAAACCTAGTAATTAGATTTGATTGCTCTTATAATTGTAAGTGTAAATGAAACTACATCATAAAGCTGAGTTCGTCGAACACAAAGCTGAGTTCGTCGAACACAAAGTTGAGTTCGCCGAACTCAAACTGGAGTTCGTCGAACACAAAGCTGAGTTTATCTGAAACTACATCATAAAGCTGAGTTCATCGAACACAAACTAAGTTCATCAAACACAAAGCTGAGTTCGTCGAACTCAAACTGGAGTTCGTCGAACACAAAGCTGTTTATCTGAAACTACATCATAAAGCTGAGTTCATCGAACACAAACTGAGTTCGTCGAACACAAAGCTGAGTTCATCTGAAACTACATCATAAAGCTGAGTTCATCGAACACAAAGCTGAGTTCGACGAACTCAAATTAGAGTTCATCGAACTGAAGACAAAATCTGATGAACTGGCTGGAGGACTGAATTCGTTGAGCTGAGGAGCAATTTCGTCGAACTGAAACAGGACGTTTGTTGAACCCAGGAAAGAGTTCTTCGAACTGAGACTTTTCCTAGCTGTGTAAGTGCAACCTGAATCTCAACTGAAATAGATTGTTCTGGTTAAGCTGATCATACTACTTTAAAATCATTAGAGATAGGATTACTTGAATGCCTAATCATGCCTCTCATCGGGTTGACGTGTCAACATTTTAAGTTATATCAAATCAAGATTGGAAGAATGAAGTGTTTTACACTATTCTACATTTAATATTCCTAGTTCAATCTTGAAGGCATGAAACTTGGCCTCATCCAATGGCTTAGTGAAGATATCAGCCACTTGACTGTCAGTGGGGTCAAATTCAAGGTAGATATCTTGAGATTCTACATGTTCTCTTATATAATGATATCTTATTTCTATATGCTCAGTCCTGCTGTGAGAGACAGGATTCTTAGCAATAGAGATAGCACTGGATAATTCACAATAAAGAGGAAAGTTACTTACCTTGAGGTTGTAGTCCTCTAGCTGGTGTTGAATCCACAATAGCTGTGCACAACAGCTCCCTACAGCAATGTATTCAGACTCAGCAGTGGAGATAGCCACACTTGTCTGCATTTTGCTTCTCCATGATATCAACCTTCTTACTAGGAATTGACAAGCGCCACTTGTGCTATTCTTGTCTTCTTTGCAGCCTGCAAAATCTGCATCTGAAAATCAGTTAGTTCAAAATTATTGTTCTTAGGGTACCAAAGGCCAAGATGTAGGCTGCCTTTAAGGTATCTCAGAATCCTCTTTGCAGCTGAGTAGTGAAATTCCTTAGGACATGCCTGGTACCTAGCACACACACATGTAGCATGCATAATATCTAGTCTACTAGAAGTTAAATATAATAGGGATCCAATGATGCACCTGTACATGGATTCATCAAAGGCCTTGCCCTTCTCATCCTTTTCCAGGGAAATGTTGGACCCCATGGGAGTTTTCATGGTGGAAGCTGATTCCATCCCAAACTTCTTGATAAGCTCCCTAGTGTACTTGGTCTGAGAAATGAATATACCTTCATCAGACTATTTTACTTGGAGGCCTAAAAAGTACTTGAGCTCTCCCATACTGCTCATCTCAAACTCCCCCTGCATTAGGTTGTCAAACCTTTTACATAGGTTGTCATCAGTAGATCCAAATATTATGTCATCAACATATATTTGGACTAGGAGACACTTGCCCTTATTTCCCTAAGAAACAATGTGATATCTATCTTTCCCCTCAAGAACTTGTTCTTGATGAGAAAGCTAGACAATGTCTCTTGCTTAAGACCATAAAGAGCTTTCCTAAGTAATTTAACATGACTAGAGAGGGTAGGATGTACAAAACCTGATGGTTGCTCAACATATACCTCTTCCTTCAAGTCACCGTTGAGGAAGGCTAATTTGACATCCATTTGATACACTTTGAACCCCTTGTGGGCAGCATAGGCAAGGAATAGCCTAATTGCTTCCAACCTTGCAACAGGGGCAAAGGTTTGATCGAAGTTTATCCCTTCTTCTTATTTATACCCCTTGGCTACCAGCCTTGCCTTGTTCTTTATGATTGTGCAATTTTTATCTAACTTGTTCCTATAAATCCATTTGGTACCTATGATATTGTGTCATTAAGGTTTTGGAACCAATTTCCATACCTTGCATCTCTTGAATTATTGGAGTTCTTCTTGCATAGCTTGAATCCAAAAGGTGCCTTGGTTGGCTTCTTCAAATTTCTTGGGCTCCATTTGTGATAGGAAGCTCAAGAATAAGGCTTCAGTATGAGCCCTGCTTCTGGTTAATACACCTTGATTCGAATCTCCAATTATTTGTTCTCTTGGATGATCCCTTAGATGTCTTACATCTGTAGGCAGTATGTTCTCAGCTTGCTGTGTTGTTTCTGCTGGTTCAATAGTGTCTTCATCAGCATTGACTTCTTCCTCTTTATGGATGGCAGCATCAGAATAAGCTTTGCTGCTGTTGGGTGTGCCTTGTATAGACATCCTTTCAAAATCCTTTTAATTTCCTGCCAAGGCAGAAGATCTAGACTAGCCCTTATATATTAGGCTGGTCTTATCAAATACTACATGCATGGACTCCTCTACAATATGAGTTTTCTTGTTATACACTCTATAAGCTCTACTATGTGAGCTATAGCCAACTAGAACACCCACATTGCATTTCTCTGCAAACTTTGTTAATTGAGAATTTTCCATTGTTTAAAATGTAGCATTTGGAGCCAAAGATTCTAAAGTATGAAATTGTAGGTTGTTTGCCTTTCAGAATCTCATAGGGAGTTATTCCATGAACCTTATTGATGGAAGCTCTATTGAGAACATGACATGCAGTATTGACTGCCTCACCCCAGAAGTATTCTGGGAGTGAGGTGTCACTAAGAAGTGTTCTCCCAGCTTCTATCAAGGTCCTATTCCTCCTCTCAGCCACACCATTTTGTTGTGGAGTCCTTATGGAGGGGAACTCTTGGGTGATACCATATTCTTGACAAAACCTTGTCATAGCTTCATATTGAAATTCTATGCCATGGTAAGTTCTAGTCCTGACCACAGCACATTGCAAGTCATTCTGAATTGCTTTGACATGAGTTATAAAGATATTTAGAGTATCAGACTTCTTCTTTAGGAAGAATACCCATGTATGTTTTGAGTGATCATTAACAATCACCAAAGTATACAACTTCCACCTAGGCTCTGAATTGGCAAAGGACCAAACAAGTCCATATGCAAGAGATAAAGACATCCTTCAGTGTCTTTGGAGCCAATACTTTTAAAGGTGGCCATTATTTGTTTACCCATTTGGCAAGCATGACAGGGACCACTTTAATACATTTTATATTATGACTATTCCTAACAAGGTTTTTAGAGAATAGTCTATACAAGGTGTTGTAGTTAATGTGAGTAGGTCTCTTGTGCTATTGAACATAAAGGGACTCATTCTCATTAGCTACTAGACAAACAGATGTAAGAGAATTACTGCATATAAAGTCTAAGCAATAAATATTCCCACTCCTAGTGCCTGAGAGAATGGTCTCTAAGTCTTTAGACTTTTTAATCAAGCACTTGTCATTGTGGAATTCAATGACATATCCTAGATCACATAGTTGACTTATGCTTACTAAGTTGTGTTGCAACCCTTCAACATAAGCTACGCTTGTAATTGAGACTATGCCATTGGAGATCATACCTTATCCTTTGGTGATTCCCTTTTCTGCCCCCCCCCCCCCCCCCAAAGATAACTTTGGGTCCATTCTTTACAGCCTTGTAGTCCTGTAGAAGATTTCTTGTTCCTGTCATGTGCCTTGAGCACCCATTGTCCAAGTACCAAATTTGGTTGAGGCTGGTACTTGAACTATCCTATAAGAAGGAGTTTAGTTATCCTTAGGAGCCCAAATAGCTTTGGTTCCTAGGCACTTGTTAGCATGATGAAATGACCTTACACTAGCTGCACCCTTTGCAGGAAGGCTCATCTTTGCACATGGCACATTAGGATTGTGCCAACAGTCTATGGCAAAGTGTCCTACTTTACCACGACACCAATATTCATGAATGTTGTATCTCCTCTTCTGAACATTTCTTGAGGGGTGTACAACACAGTCCACATGTTCAGGAGGAGAGACCATAACTTTTCTCTTATTTCTTTCAGCAAGAATTTGGTTGAAAGTCAATCTATGGACAGTCTTAGTGGTCTTTGTATTAATGGCATCATCTTACTTTGGCTTTTGGGCAATGCATGTTTTGATGGAATTAGACACTGAGCAATTAGACATGTCCACTGAATTGACAGCAGTCATGTTCTTGGTTGAATCAACCTTAGAAGGGCTTGCATTCTTATTCTTGAATGAAGGGGCTGATGTACCAAATACAAATGGTCCAGGTTGGGCCATTTGAATTTCCTCATGGGGAGCCTTCATAACACTCAATTCCATTCCCTTTCTTCCACTATGGGAAGGAGTGTTTTCCTTCCTATAGGTATTTCAATTCTTACAGTGACCATACATGCTTTCATGGTCATACCAATTGGAAGGGAGTAATACCTTTTGAAATGTGGTTTGAGGCTTAGCCTTACCCCTGCTCTTTTCTCCACTCCCTTCTCCTGCTTCCATTTTATTGAATCCTAGTCCTCTCCTATTGGATTGAGAAGGGAAGGAGTCAATAATAGGGAGCACAGATTTTGGCTTGGAGAATTGAGCCACTAGGCTTCTTTCTTTCACAAGCTTCTCCTAAAGATCCTTGATGACCTTATTCTTCAAGGATATAGTGATCAGATGGGTGATAATTATCCCCTTCAGATGGCTAATTTCCCTATACATCTGATTCATGTTGGTAGAAGATTTAGTGCATTCTTGTTTTTCCATCTTAAGGGAATCAATCTCTTGGGCTTGCCTCTTGGCTAGCTTTTTGCTCCTTGTTAGAGCTTCCAAGAGAGCATCATACTTGTCAATCAATTGATTGACATCCACCTCAGCTTCTGAATCACTTCCATCAATTGATGAAGGTCCTCCAGATTCTGGGCCAGTCTCATAATCAGAAGAGGATAAGGAATGAATTAATACCTGTTCATTTTCTGAGATGTTCTGACTGTCCTCGTGATCAATGATGGCCATGAGGCCTAGCTGAACATTGTCCTCTTCATCCTCCTCTATATCACTATATGAGTGTGATAGAGGGGCCCTGACTCCAACCTTGGCAGCAGGATAATCTTCATCCTCTTCTGCTGCAAACAGCCCTATGTAGGCTTCTTCTTCATTCTCTTAATCTGAAGTTGAGTATTCAGATTCACTCCAGCTTTTTTCCTTTCTTTGCTAGGAAGGATTATTCACCCTTCCTATCCATTTGGTGTTGGTGCTTCTTATCACCTTTCTCCTTTCTTTTGGCTGGACAGTCAGCTATGACATGTCCAGGTTTGCTGCAGCAATAACAATTAATGTTATTTGAAATATGTTTACTAGATTTAGAATCATACCTGTCACCCTTTGGGTGCCGTCTTTCAGGTTTCCTGTGGTCTTTCTTGGAGTGTGATGAGGAGGAGGGCTTGTTCTTCCATTGTTTCCTTCTCATCATCTTCTTGAACTGCCTTGAGAAGGCAGCAAACTCTTCATCAGAGGAAAAGCTATCTGAGGTGCTGATTTCAGATTTTTCAGATTCAGCACCTCTCCTTGGAGGAGACACCATCCTGCTCTTGCTTTTCTTGGAGCTGTCAGCTGTGAGAGCTACAGATTTCTCCCTTACCTGAGCCCTTGTTGAGGTGAACTCTTCCTTTCTTGCAGACAGCTGCATCTCATAAGAGAGCAGCTTTCTAAACAATGTATGATTGGGGGTCTCACCAAGCCTAGCCACTTCCCTGATAGCACGGATTTTTCTGTCCCAATCCCTTGTTAGAGATCTAAGGAACTTATCATTCAGCTCATAATCAGTGAACACTCTCTCATAGGTTCTCAGCTCATTGACTATTCTGAAGAACCTCTCATAGCACATAGAGATGCTCTCCTGGCTGAGCTGCCTGAAGGCTTCATACTCTTGGTTATGGAGTGACTTTCTATCATCCCTTACTTCAGCAGTCCCTTCCATATATACTACTAATGCGTCCCACAATTTCTTGGCAGGAGTGCAGTGTACCTTGTTTTGAAATGTGAAATCATCAATAGCATTAACTATGATGTTCTGGGCTCTTTTGTCCATGGTGAACAATGCAAGTTCATCCTTGGTCAAGTCATTGAAGGTCTTGGGCACTCTTCTTGTCGGATATATGGTGGAGGCAGTTTGAAAGGTGAAAGGCCCTTGCTTTACAGTTATGTAGATCCTTGGATCAGATGCTTCCATAAACAATCTAACCCTTTGCTTCCATATGCCAAAGTTTTCTTTGATGCATATGGGCAACTTCGTGGATCCCATCTCCTTCTGCAATCCAGAGGAATCCATTGGATTGATAAGACTATTCCTTTATAGGATCTGGTCAGACAGTTATGACCTTCTTGACCAACCTACCTCTGATACCACTTGATAGTTTATGTAGGATGTAGTCTTAAACAACTAGAGGGGGGGGGGGGGGTGAATATGTTTCTTTTATTTTAGGCTTAGTGTTTTCTGAATTTAGGTTAGCAAATTATAAAGCACAGAAAACACAAAGAGATTTATAGAGGTTCCTCAAGACAGGGTGTCTTGAGTAGTCCTCATTCCCCCTTCACCTTTCTAACAATGAGTTAGACAAGGCCAACTTCTCCAAACTCAGCTCCAAGAGCCTACAACACAGATCCCATATGATCTCTCAGGTTTTTCAAAACCCTACCTCAGGCACAGCAGCCCTACCATAGAGGAGTCCACCTCCCACAACTCAGACCACTTCCTGGTCCTATCTCAAGCTGACCTCTCAGCTCTACAACTCAGGCCAATCAGCCTTACACACTCAGGCAATAAAGCCCTATAGTCTCAGAACCCAATGGCTCCTACAAATGATACAATAAGGTTTACAGATTGAAGGAAGAAGAGATTAAGCATGTTCTTCTTCTTCTTGACAGCTGCTGTTGCAGACTTGAACCAGGGAGGAGAAATGCAACTCCAACTTGATTTTTCTTGGTCAGCCCTTCAGAAGTTGGACTTGATCTACTTGCTTTATATTGATATGAATCAAGACAAACAATCTCTTTTCTCATTGCATCCTTGTGTGAACTCAGTTCTTGGCTGCCGACAATGGAACAGTATGCTTCTGCTTCTTTGTGTGCTGGAGAGTAAGATCAATAGCAAAAGTTGTTTGCTCAGCCCTAACTTATTCCTTTTATACACCACTTGTTGTCCCTCTGAAATGCGTATGTTTTGATGATAACAAACTAGGGATTATTTGTTCTAATATTTTGTTTAAGTGTTTGTGATATTGAGGCACAATTTTGTGAAGACATTTCGTCGCAAGATTTGGATTGGGTTAGCTTAGCTGTGTGACCCATAGATTTGAATTGTAAGATCTTTCAAGTTCACTTTCTTAATTAAATCATTTGCCATCTGCTCTTAGGATCATGCATTGCATCTGCTTTCCTAAATAAATTCATTCATTTATATATATATATATAAATATATATATATATATATATATTAATATATATTAATAAATATTTCTTTTATCTTTTGAGCTTTGTCGAAAGTGTTACTGCCCCTCTTATAATAATCAGATTTCTTATTATTATTATTTATCTATTTTTGTATAAATTTCAATTGTTTTGTCTAAACCATTATTTTATTCCCCTTCCTCTATATAAATAAGAGGAGTATCCTATTTTAGATTAGGTTTTTCACGGGGAGAGTTTTTATTTAGCAAAATCATTGTTTAGGTTTCGCTTTCCGTGAGTTTTCCGATAGCCAAATCTTGTTCGAACCTCCTGTTCCTTTCATCTTCATCGCACAGAGCTTTGGATCTTCAAAGCCTCCGATCAACATCCGATCAAGGTTATCTCCCCATCAGCCTCTGATCAACATCCGATCAAGCTAGGTTATCTCGCCATCAGCCTCCGATCAACATCCGATCAAGCATCCGCTCAGATCGGAGTTATCTCGCCGGATCGTCATCATCTTGTCGGCGTTCTGCAGATTTCCGCCGCTGATCTGTTCTTCACCTCATGGTTTTATTCCTCTAACACATTCTTGATTTATCTCTGCTTTCGATTAGTTGATTGTCTATTATCAGATTCATACAGATCTGTTCATCTTAGGGTAAGGGTTGTTTTTCGATTATCTGATTCCTATAGAAGTTTTGTTTTGTCGCAATATTTTTTTATCAGTTTTGTTTGGCCAATTTTTTTTTCTTCCCAGATCCGTTTATCACCTTATGGTTTTTGCTTTTCTATCTCAGTCTTGATTCATCTCAGCTCTTGATCAAATTTTTCTTTGGATTCATATAGATTTGTTCATCATAGATTCAGATATGTTCAGTTTTGAATAGGGTGGTCTTGTTTATCAGTTTCTCACAAAATCTATGTCGCAGCCCTTTTTTTATCCATTTAGTTTTGATTATCAAATGATCACAGCTCTATTCTTAATTAATTCTTTGGTTTAGGAAATCTATAGAAAGTTCTGAATTTAACTTCTCCAAATAATTTCTTTAATTTCTTATAGTTAAGTTTTGGAGATAAAATAGTTCTGGAGTTGATTTCTTATAGAAACTTCTAGAGGTTGTTTGGGAAGTTTATATTTGTTTTCTTGCTAAATAGACATCACGTTTACAGATTCTGCATATAATGAAATAGTTCTGGAGTTAATTTCATTTCTAAGTTTTATCTATAGTTTTTTTGTTAATTCTGATCATATCATCTTCACAAGCTTGCAAACCTTTATCATATGTTCTTCATTCAATTTCTCGTAATCTGTTTTTCTCTTCCAGACATTTAACTTTTATATTACATTTTTTTTATAAAATGTTATTTCATTTATTTACACACATCATTATAGTAAGAGCAAATCGATCTTTCAAATTTGGCAAATCTTTTTAATTAAGTTTTGAATACTGAAGATTGTAGGATAATTGTTGTAATTTCTTTTATTGTACTTTTATTTCAAGAACCTATTCAGCTACTTGTGTGGGTCTCGGATGTCCTACTGGCCTTTGGGAAAGGGCCGGTAAATCTCTATTCTATTATGATATTTTTGGGGTGCTAAGGTGAGCGGGAGGCCTCTTAGCAAGTGAGTAGGATCCTGGGGGATCCGAACACATTATATATGTGTGTCTCTTAATTCTTTAGCATTTCATTTCTTGTTGATGTTATAATCTTGGTGTACCTATTATACTTATCAATATTTTTATTATTATTAAAATTGGTACTCTCTCACCAAAGCTTTCATTAAAGAATCAATAAAACTTAAAATTATACAAATAAAATTTAAATTTTATTTAATCCCAACTCACCCCCTCCCCCTCTTGGGATTATTGTGTCATTTCAACCAACAATTGGTATCAGAGGATTGGTTATTATTTCTTTATTATTATTGGACTAACCTCCTTAGAAAAGATCCTATAAATGGCACAGAATTTTGTGAATACTTTACTTGAGGGTCAATCTACTTCTAGGCCGCCTTTATTTGATAATGTTCCATTTGATTATTGGAAAAATAGAATGCGAATTTATTTACAATCTATAAATTTTACTATGTGGAATTTAATTCAAAAAGGTTATAAGTCACCTACTACCATAGTAGAAGGAGTTACATTAGAAACTTCATTTGAGAAATGGTCAACTACTCAAAAAGAATTAGCGGAAATAAATGCTAAAGGGATGAACATACTTTTTTGTGCTTTAAAACCGGATGATTATATGCGAGTTTGCAACTTGTCCACAGGAAAAGAAATTTGGGATAAATTAATACTCACATATGAAGGTACAAATGAAGTAAGAGAATGTAGAATTAACAATCTTGTTCATCAATATGAACTATTTAGTATGTTACCTTCTGAATCTATTTTTGAGATGTTTACTAGATTTACTAAAATTGTAAATGGGTTATATTCTCTAGGAAAGGAATATACGAATCAAGAAAAGGTAAATAAAATACTTAGAAGTCTACCTAGATTATATGATGGTAAAGTTACAGCAATTCAAGAATCTAATGATTTATTTACTTATTCACTTGATCATTTACTTGGTTCTTTACTTGCATATGAGCTAACATTGTCTGATAGAAAAGAAGAAGTGAATGCATGTCGAAAGACAAAAGACATAGCCTTGAATGTACAGGATTTAGGATCTTCATCATCCGAGTCAATAAATGAAGAAGATCTTGCTTATTTCATCAAAAGGCATCTTAGATTCAAGGGTAAAGGGAAAGGTAAAAAATTCAATAAGTTTAATAACTATAAGTATAAGAAAGATGTTTCAGGTGATATGCCACAAGCAGTATGTTTTGGATGTGGAAAGCCCGGTCACATGATATCGGATTGCTATTCAAGAAAGGACTCAAATGAAAAGAAAGCAAATATTGAAAGAAAGAAGGATGGAACACAATTCAAGAAGAAGAAAAAGAAAAAGGTTTACATAGCAAATTGGGAGGATTCAGAGGAAGCAACATCTGGTGCTGATTCTAGTTCAAATGCTTGATGGCTCACACTGATAGCGAGCAATCTTCTGATTCCGAAAATGAGGTACAACCCTCTTATGAAGAGTTATACTCTAACTTTCAAAAATTATTGCATATATTCAACAAAGTAAAAAGAAAGCATAAAGAATTAACATTGGAACATGATAATAATATTTATTTACTAACAAATGCTAAAACTGACATTCTTTCAATTTCTGAATGGCTTAATAATACCTTGCCAACTGTAGAGAAATATAAGATATTATCAAATGATTTTGAAATTTTAAAAGAAGAAAAATTAACTTTAGAAAAACAACTAAATGAACAAAAAAATAGTTTATCATGTTTATCTTCTATTTCACAAGAATATGATCAAGATCTTGAAAAAGATTTTTATGTAATAAAAGAGCATAATGAGTCTTTACTTCAAGAAAATAAAAATTTACATTATAGATTATCTTCTCTTTCATGTGATGAATTAATTAAAGTTAAAAATGAATGCAAGATGCTTAGATCTCAAAATATTAAATTAAATGAAAGATCAATTTTATGTGTGTCTCTTGAAAGAGAAATTATCATTTTAAAAGCTAAGCTTAAATTGCCTCAAAAATCACATATGTCAAATTCACATTATTCATCGAATGTTGATAAGACTTATATACAAAATTCTAGTGATCAAAATTATCATCGATTTCATTCATTTCATGATAGTTCGTTAAATATATTTTGCAATTATTGTAAGCAAAAAGGGCATGTATCTTTTGATTGTTATGCAAAGAATGGTGCTTCACATAGTTTACAATTAACACACACGGTTCCCTCTCATACACATCTTTTACCTTTTCAAATTAACATGTATGGATCCAACTTTATTTGGGTACCAAAAGTTCGAAAATGATTCTTTATATATAGGTTTGTCTTCATAATGGTGGCAGTGAAGGCAAATGGTATCTAGACAGCGGGTGCTCAAAACATATGACTGGTGATAAATCTATATTTATTTCCTTCAAAGAAAAAGCTAAAGGTGTTGTTTCTTTTGGAGACAATACAAAAAGAAAGGTTCTTGGCAAAGGTAAAATTCAACTTCCAAATTCTAGTCTTATTATTAAAAATGTGTTATATGTAGATGATTTGAAACATAGTTTACTCTCCATTAGTCAATTATGTGATGTTGTCTTTAGTGTAGAATTTGTTTCTTCGAAATGTTATATTAAAAAGGAAAATGTTAATATACTTATGGGCTATAGGTTTGAAAATATCTATATTTAGATTTATTTGCTAATAAAAATGCACCAATCATTTGTCTAAAATCTTGCTTAGATGATCCGTGGTTATGGCATAGGATACATTGTCATGCTAGTATGGATACCTTAGAAAGATTAAAATCAAAAGATTTAGTTTCTGGTTTACCAAAGTTAGTATATGAAAAAGACCATGTTTGTTCTTCATGTCAAAAAGGTAAGCATGTTAAAACTTCTTTTTCTAGCAAGAAAGAAATTTCTACATCTAAGCCTTTAGAAATGTTGCATATGGATCTTTTTGGGCCAATTAATATTGCTAGTCTAGGTGGTAAAAATTATTGTTTTGTTATAGTAGATGACTTTTCAAGATATACTTGGACTTTATTTTTATCCAACAAAAATGAGGCTTTTGAAAATTTTAAGATTCTTATTTCTTGTATTCAAAATGAAAGATCACTTTCTGTTATTTTTATTCGTAGTGATAATGGTGGAGAATTTAAGAATGAATTATTTGAATCTTTTTGTAATTTAAATGGTATTATTCATACTTTTCTGCTCCTCGTACTCCTCAACAAAATGGAGTTGTTGAGCGTAAAAATAGAAGTTTAGTAGAGATGGGTAGAACTATGCTAAATGAATATAGATTACCAAAATATTTTTGGGCGGAAGCCATTAGCACTGCTTGTTTTGTTCTTAATAGAATTTCCATTAGACCTATTTTAAGGAAGACCCCATATGAATTATATAAAGGTAGAAAACCTTCTATAAAAATTTTCCATGTTTTTGGTTGTAGGTGTTTTATTTTAAATAATGGCAAGGAAAATTTGGGTAAATTAAATGCTAAAGCTGATGTTGGTATGTTTCTTGGATATTGTTTAAATAAAAAGGCTTATCATGTTTTTAATAAAAGAACATCGTCCGTTGAGGAATCTATTCATGTTACTTTTGATGAAGTTTATAAAGATTTTGAAAAACCTTTAGATGATGATATAGAAAAACTAGATGATTTAAATATTAATGTTGTTCCTTCAAAAAATCATGATTTGCCAAAAGAATTGAAATTTAGTGATTCCCATCCAAAAGAATTAATTATTGGTGATCCTTCTATAGGTATTAGAACTAGAAGACAAGTTATGGATGAAATTAATCATAGCGTGTTTATTTCTCTTATTGAACCTAACAACCTTAAAGATGCACTTCTTGATCCAGATTGGGTAATTGCTATGCATGATGAATTGAATGAATTTAAAAGAAATAATGTTTGGGAATTGGTTCCTAAACCTGAAGATAAATCTATTATTGGAACAAAATGGATTTTCGAGAATAAATCGGATGATCAAGGTAACATAATTAGAAATAAAGCTAGACTAGTTGCTCAAGGGTACAAACAAATTGAAGGTATCGATTTTGAAGAATCATTTGCTCCTGTTGCTAGATTAGAAGCTATTCGTTTGTTTCTAGCTTTTGCTTGTCATATGGATTTTATTGTATATCAAATGGATCTTAAATCAGCTTTTTAAATGGTTATATTCATGCAGATGTTTATGTATGTCAACCCCCTAGTTTTGAAGATCATTTGCATTCTGAGTTTGTATATAAACTTAATAAAGCCTTATATGGTCTTCGTCAGGCTCCAAGAGCCTGGTATGATTGTTTAAGCTTTTTTTGTTATCAAAAGGTCTTATAAAAGGTAATGTTGATTGTACACTTTTATTTTGCACAAAGATAAAGATATTCTTTTAGTTCAAGTGTATGTAGATGATATTTTGTTTGGCTCTACTAATAGCTCTTTATGCAAGGATTTTGCATCTTATATGAGTAGTGAATTTAAAATGAGTATGATGGGTGAGCTTTCATTTTTTCTTGGCCTTCAAGTTAAACAAAGTAAAGATGGTATTTTTATTTCACAATCTAAATATATAAAAGTTTTGTTAAAGAAATATTATTTATCTAAACTTAAAAGTGTTAAAACACCTTCTAGTTTATCAGAAAAAATTGAAGTGGATGAAATTGGAAAACCTATTGATAATACATTATATAGAGGTATGATTGGTTCTTTGTTATATTTAACTGCTAGTAGGCCTGATATCATGTTCAGTGTTTGTTTATGTGCTCGATTTCAAGCAAATCCTAAAGAATCTCATCTTATAGCAGTAAAACGTATTTTTAGATATCTCTCTGGTTCTGTTAACTTAGGTTTATGGTATCCCATGAATTACAGTTTATGTTCATTAATTGGTTATACTGATGCTGACTATGCTGGTAGTACTATTGATCGCAAAAGTACATCTGGGACTTGTCAATGTTTTGGGCAGTCATTAATTTCTTGGTCTAGTCACAAACAACATTCAGTTGCTCTTTCTACAACCGAGGCTGAATACATAGCGGCAGGTAGTTGTGTTGGTCAAATTCTTTTGTTAAAACAACAACTTCTAGATTATGGTTTCACATGTGATAAAATTCGAATTTATTGTGATAATAATTCTGCTATTTGCATATCTAAAAATCATTCCAATCATTCTCGCACAAAAGATATTGATATTCGCCATCACTTTATTAGAGATCATATTACTCGTGGTGATGTTGTTATTTCTCATGTTGATACAGAAAATCAATTAGCCGATATTTTTACAAAACCTCTCAGTAGTGATCGTTTCTTTTATCTTCGTAAGAATTTAGGAATGCTAGATCCATCTTTATAATTGCTTATACACATGTTGATTATCAATTTGTGTTTGATTGCTGAATCTTGGTATGATAATTTCTAGAGATTATACAAATATAAGATAATGTTGGTATGATTATACACCTTTTTGATTATGTCAAAATAGGGGGAGAATTTTCTAGAGATTATGGAGCTCTTGTCATCTTTTATATGTTCATATATTTAGGGGGAGTTAATGGTTAATAGTTTTATTTGTTTTTCATGCTATATTTTTTCTCTTTTCCCCTCCATAATCAATAGTTTGTCATCATCAAAAAGGGGGAGATTGTTGTCCCTCTAAAATGCGTATGTTTTGATGATAACAAACTAGGGATTATTTGTTCTAATATTTTGTTTAAGTGTTTGTGATATGCAGGCACAATTTTGTGAAGACATTTCATCGCAAGATTTGGATTGGGTTAGCTTGGCTGTGTGACCCATAGATTTGAATTGTAAAATCTTCCAAGTTCACTTTCTTAATTAAATCATTTGCCATCTGCTCTTAGGATCTGCATTGCATCTGCTTTCCTAAATAAATTCATTCATTTATATATATATATATATATATATTTATTAATATATATTAATAAATATTTCTTTTATCTATTGAGCTTTGTCGAAAGTGTTACTGCCCCTCTTCTAATAATCAGATTTCTTATTATTATTATTTATCTATTTTTGTATAAATTTCAATTGTTTTGTCTAAACCATTATTTTATTCCCCTTCCTCTATATAAATAAGAGGACTATCCTATTTCAGATTAGGTTTTTCACGGGGAGAGTTTTTATTTAGCAAAATCATTGTTTAGGTTTCGCTTTCTGTGAGTTTTCCGATAGCCAAATCTTGTTCGAGCCTCCTGTTCCTGTTCATCTTCATCGCACAGAGCTTTGGATCTTCAAAGCCTCCGATCAACATCCGATCAATGTTATCTCCCCATCAGCCTCCGATCAACATCCGATCAAGCTAGGTTATCTCGCCATCAGCCTCTGATCAACATCCGATCAAGCATCCGATCAGATCGGAGTTATCTCGCCGGATCGTCATCATCTTGTCGGCGTTCTGCAGATTTCCGCCGCTAATCTGTTCTTCACCTCATGGTTTTATTCCTCTAACACATTCTTGATTTATGTCTGCTTTTGATTAATTGCTTGTCTATTATCATATTCATAAAGATCTGTTCATCTGAGGGTAAGGGCTGTTTTTCGATTATCTGATTCCTGCAGAAGTTTTGTTTTGCCGCAATTTTTTTTATCAGTTTTGTTTGGCTAATTTTTTTTCTTCTCAGATCCGTTTATCACCTTATGGTGTTTGCTTTTCTATCTCAGTCTTGATCCATCTCATCTCTTGATCAAATTTTTCTTTGGATTCATATAGATCTGTTCATCATAGATTCAGATCTGTTCAGTTTTGATTAGGGTGGTCTTGTTTATCAGTTTCTCATAAAATCTCTACCGCAGCCCAGTTTTTATCCATTTAGTTTTGATTATCAGATGATCACAGCTCTATTCTTAATTTATTCTTTGGTTTTGGAAATCTATAGAAAGTTTTGAATTTAACTTCTCAAAATAATTTCTTTAATTTCTTATAGTTAAGTTTTGGAGATAAAATAGTTCTGGAGTTGATTTATTATAGAAACTTCTAGAGGTTGTTTGGGAAGTTTATATTTGTTTTCTTGCTAAATAGACATCATCACATTTACAGATTTTGCGTATAATGAAATAGTTCTGGAGTTAATTTCATTTCTAAGTTTTATCTACAGTTTTTTTTATTAATTCTGATCATATCATCTTCACAAGCTTGCAAACCTTTATCAGATGTTCTTCATTCAATTTCTCGTAATCTGTTTTTCTCTTCCAGACATTTAACTTTTATAATACATTTTTTTTATAAAACGTTATTTCATTTATTTACACACATCATTATAGTAAGAGCAAATCGATCTTTCAAATTTGGCAAATCTTTTTAATTAAGTTTTGAATACTGAAGATTGTAGGATAATTGTTGTAATTTCTTTTATTGTACTTTTATTTCAAGAACCTATTCAGCTACTTGTGCGGGTCTCGGATGTCCCACTGGCCTTTGGGAAAAGGGCCGGTAAAACTCTATTCTAGTAAGATATTTTTGGGGTGATAAGGTGAGCGGGAGGCCTCTTAGCAAGTGAGTAGGATCCTGGGGGATCCGAACACTTTATTTCTGTGTGTCTCTTAATTCTTTAGCATTTCATTTCTTGTTGATGTTATAATCTTGGTGTACCTATTATACTAATCAATATTTTTATTATTATAAAAATTGGTACTCTCTCACCAAAGCTTTCATTAAAGAATCAATAAAACTTAAAATTATATAAATAAAATTTAAATATTATTTAATCTGAATTCACCCCCTCCCCCTCTTGGGATTATTGTGTCATTTCAACCAACACCACTGACCCTCAACGGCTCTTAGTTGTCCTCCTGATAGGTATGGGAGTGATTGGTGGACCCCAGTATGCATTTCTGCAGCTTGCGCCAAAAGCAAAACCCGCCAGGTCACTTTTGAATCTGTCTCAGCGGTTGGGCTGAGATGGTCAGCCATCTCAGCGGTTGTTTCTGTCCTGTCTCAGCGGATCCGCTGAGACAGACAGTTGTCTCAGCGGTTTTCTTCTATTTGCAGCTCAGCTAGCCCAGACACCTTCTCAGTTGTTCAGCTGAGACAGAGAGCTCGTCTCAGCTGATCATTCATTAAACCATGGTGTGCCCTAGTCCTGCATACTTATGAGATAGAAATAGGGTTTATCAAATACAACTTGTACTTAGCATTGAGTGTGAGATCTCTTCAAATCAAGGGAACATTGAGGGTCATTTTCCCAAAAAATACACACACACCAATGTAAAGAGAACTAAATTAATAGAAAAGAAAATTTAAACTCGTACACACGCACACACACTCTAAAATTGGGAAAAGATGAAGAAAATGAGAAAACAAAAATTTTCATTTCCAAAATAAAGATTACAACTAGACTAGGAGAGAGAAAATTACAAAAAAACATAAGAGAAAAAAAGGAAAATGCATAAAATAACTCACAAACACTCAAAACTACTCACAAAAACTCTATATTACTCCAAAAATCTATATCCTAATCTTCAGCCTAACCACTCTATTTATAGGCAAAATTTTAGAATTACACACCCATAGTCATGACCGTCACCGAGGGCATGACCGGCGGTGGTTGAAGCGATCAGATCAGTTGGCCTTCTGGAACTGTTGACTGGAGAAATGGCTACACACGGGCATGACCTAATGTCACGGGCGTGACTTGGGGTGTGATCTGGGGCATGACCTGGGGCGTGTTGGAGAAATCTGAACAGCTGGCCTTCTAGAAGATTCTGTATTGAAAGAACACGGTCCTGACCAAATGTCACGGGCGTGACATTGTGATTCATCAAGAAATTAGGTCGATCGGCTTCAGCATGTCGTCTTGACCAGGAGTACACAGGCGTGTCCCGTCACACGACCCCACACACGGGCAAGACCGAGGGAGTGACTTTATCAATTCATTGAGATTTATTCTCAAATTGGCCGAGAGCTGGAATTTGGCAATTTAAGTTTACACGCCCTCGGTCACGGGTGTGACCGAGGGCGTGACTTAACAAAAAATACCAAAATTCTGCAAAAAGAGAAATGAAGCTAAGTTAGTAAGGAAACAATAAAAACAAGCAATTTATTCAACAATTTACATAAAAAATTTACAATTTTAATAAAAACTATACTAAAAATACGTATAATTTACTACTTATCAGCGGCCAAGCTGCACTCCCCCTTTTGGGGGGTACAACCAAACCTGCACCCCACATAGGGGGTGCATCCAAACCCACACCCCCGATTGGGGGTGCATCCAAGCTACACACCCTTGGGGGTGCGGCCAAACCCACACCCCCTATTGGGGGTGTTAACTTTTTGAAGTGGAAGAGAAGTGTCCGGGCGTTCTGACTTTGAAGACCGCAGAGACCGCGTGAGCTCTGGTATGGCGATCTAGCTTAGAGATCACACGTCTCTTGTGTTGGCGAACTATTGTGGTTTGTCGGTTGTGCCCAAGTGTTCTTGTTCTGATTGACACCGGATGGTTTAGTACTGGAGGTCAGCTCGGTGGTCTGGTACTTCAGCCTGCCGGGTTGTTTCTTGGCAAGCTATCTTACTTGGACAGTTTTGCATAAGTGTAATAAGGTCTTATGAAGACCACGCGGTTTAGTTATGGAGACCGCACATTTCAATAAGGAAGGTGATTGTATCCCTCATTGGCGGTGATGACATCCATTCGTTTGCCTATAAATAGGGGTGTAGGGCCAGCCATTCGTATGAAAAAACTGTAAGAACCTAATGTGGATTGATTGTGTAGGTCTCATTTTTTGAGGTCGCGCAGTTTGAAGCTTATTGACCAATTTATTGTGTTCGCAGAATAGTGTCCAGCATTCTCTGTCAGTATTCTTCCTTCTTTCCAACTTTGAATAAACCAGCTCGCTAGCGGTCTGTCTGGGTGAACTGTGTTTGGAGGTTCTTGGTCTATTTGCAGTGGACTCAGTTGATCAAGAGACCTTAAGCGGTCAGGCAGTCTTGAGTTGCAATCTTGCAGCAGTGGGTAGTTCTTCATCTCGTGTTCGCGGGTTACTTCTGTGATCTTGAGACCATGTGGTCTGAGCGATCAAGAAGTGCGGACTTTGTTTTTCAGCAGTTTAATTAGAACCAGGTTGTGCGGTCTGTGACTGGTGGTTTGGCAGAGTTCAGGACATCGACCTATTTTGCTCGTGCGGTCTTAGGAAAGCCGTCGATCTTGTTGAGTTCGAGCGGTCTGTGCGGTCTCAGAATTTCTAGTCCCCAGAAGCTTGTTCTGTTGCTTTGTCTTCTCATCTAGTTTTCTCTAATAAATCATGTCTCACCATGTATGCAACGCATTGTAAAAAGATAGTCAATTTGAATAACGATTTTCTTGTCCTTCATTGTCACTGGTTAACTGTTCTGAATTGAATTGATGTCTTCCGCCGCATTATCTTCGATCCTACTCCAAAATTTTAACATGGTATCAGAGGGAGGTTCGAAGCAGTGATCAACCACAGAATCTTGCTTTAGTCTCTGAAAAGTTGTTAACCAGTGTGATAGCAATGGAAGGAGGTTATACAAGAGGTCTTGGAATTGAGCTCCTTACGCTGACTAACTTCAAGAAGTGGAAGTCGTGCATGGAGAGCTATCTTCTTGGTGAAGATTTATGGGAGGTAGTCAGAGGAGATGCGAGACAAGCAATTGTACCTGCTGAAGGGAATGCTGAGCAAGTGAAGGCTTGGAAGAGAACCAATGCTAAGGCAGAGTTCATTCCAAAGCGTGCTATCATTCCGGAGTTGTTTGACCACATAATTGGATGTAGGTCAGCTGTTGAGATTTGGACAGCCTTAGATGGTTTATTCAACAAGAAGAACGTAGATCAACTACAGTTTCTTGAAAATGAGTTGGCGAAAGCAACTCAGGGAGTATGTGGCCATTGTCAGATTTGGACACGGATGAACCTATTTCAGAACTAAGGTTGAAAAGGCACATAATCCGTGGCTTGCGGAGGGAGTGTGTATCCTTTGTCACTTTTGTACAAGGTTGGGCCAATCAGCCATCCTTTCTTGAGCTGGAAAACTTGCTTGCTTCGCAAGAGAGCTTGGCAAATCAAATGGCCGAGATATCCATCTCTAGAGGAGAAAGCGAGGTTTTGTATTCATGAATGAAGAAGAGATGGGAAAAGAAAAAGAAGTCATCTGTTAGCAATGATCAATCTACTTCATATCAGTAGGAGAGGTGTTTTGCTCCTAAGTCTATTGGGAAGAAGAAGGAAGGGCCGAGATGTTACAGGTGCAACAAGCTTGGTCACTTCAAGAGAGATTGTAAAGTCAATCTTCAGCCAGGGCATGCTGCAGGTAAAGAGGAGGCTGGTTCCAATGCTGAAGGTATTTGGGGTGGTGGAGGTGCTTTCAATATGGGCACTTGTGTCCGGGCTTTGGCTTCCATTAACTATCAAGATGATTGGATAGTGTACACTGGGTGTGGTCATCACCTCACCGGGGTTGAGTCAAAGTTCTCCTCATTGCAAGCATACTCAGGTAATGATGCTACATTACTCCTGATGATACTATACATGTAGTTGAGAAGGAGGGTGTTGTTTCTTTGAACGGTGATGGAGGTTCACTCACGTTAAGAAGTGTCTATCATCTGTCGGGTATGTAGAAAAACCTCCTCTCAATGACCAATGCGGTTGATGTTGGCTATCACATTCTGTTTGGTCCAACAGAAGTGAAATTTCTTCGGAATGTGTCAGCGGTGAAGGTTGAAGTCACTCATGTAGGAAAGTGGGTAAAGGACGTGTTTGTGTTATCGATAAGTTCCTATGTTGACAAAATGAGGACTAATGAAAGTCCTGCTATCTGGCATGAAAGACTTGGACATGTTTGGATGGATAAGATATAAGCTTTTGCAGGACGAGGCCTTGTGAGAGGTCTGCCTAGCATGTCATCTTTTGGTGAAGGTCACGTTTGTGTAGGTTGTCAATATGGTAAGGCTCGATGTCTTCCATTCGACAAATCACAAAGCAGATGCAAAGCACCATTGGAGTGTATTCATGGTGATTTGTTTGGACCTACCGCAACTGTCAGTCTTGGAGGTAGAAGGTATATGTTGATCTTGGTTGATGACTTCACTAGATATACTTGCGTATATTTTGTTGAAAATGTTGAAGTGGAAGTTTTTGGACTTTTTGGATTTGGGCGGTCTTGAGGAGGTCGGGCGGACTGGTGAGACCGCACGACCTGGCGATCTGTTCTGCGGTCTGGTTTGTCTTAGCCTAGCCGTAGTCTCCTGGCATGACCGCTGGTATCTGTCCAAGGCGGCTGAAGGAGAGGCCGCGCGGTCTGTCTGTGACCACGTGGCGGGTTGGCGTCTTCAGGTCGTGCGGTCTATCTGTGACCGCGTGGCGGGCTGGCTTCTTCAGGACTATCCCGGTCTGGCGTGACCACACAGGTTGTTCCAGGTTTCCAAAATTCCGGTCTGGTGGCTGTCCGGTTTTCTGGTGGTATTCGCACACTAAGGCTCTTAGTCACGCGGTCTCTGTTCGCGGTCTCAGTAGGATGCTGGTATGCGAATAGGTCTCTGTTCTCGGTCTCAGAAGGAGGCCGGCATGCGAACAGGTGTTCGCAGTCTTGTGGCGAATAGACAGTGTTTACGGTCTCGGGAAAACACTGGTGGTGGGCGGCTTCTTGGCGGTCTGGCGATCTCCTTATGGAGTCGCGATCTGACTGAGGGAGTGGCGATCTCCCGCGGACTGGAGTGAATCCGGCGAGCTCATCAAATGAAGCAGAAAGGACTGTTGCTGATCATGCGGGTTGACCAGTCTGGTCGCGCGGTCTGGGGGTGGTGATCCTATCTCTAGGGTGGTGACTGGATCAGGTCCCACGCTTATAAATAGGAGCCACTGTAGCATCAAATTAGACACACCAAGTGTAAGATGAGTTTTTCCTAATTCCTGCGGTCTGTATTTCTGACCGGGCGGTCTGCTGATTGAACTTTTCTTGTGCAGCTTCTGCGGATAGTGCGGTCTACAGCGATAACCTCTTCCTCTGAAAGTGTTCGGACGGTCTGCGGCTTGCAGTGTGGGTTGCTGGAGTTTGGGAGAATCAGTGGAGTTCGTAAGCAGGGTGCGGTCTGCTCAGCGGTCTGAGGTGGTGTTCTGTAATCGGCAGTGTTGTGCAGTTAGGCAGCTTGTAGAGATCGGCAAAGAGGCCGCGCGGTCTGGAGCGGTCTCAGTTATCTTCCGTCAAGTTGTGTAATTTCCTCTTTGGTTTTGTGTGCTGGCAAAATCATGTCTCGCCAAGCATACCTCATCTTGTAATGAAGTTTATGTTATCAATAAAGATTACTTGTTTGCCTCCATTTGCTTCTGGTTGTTTGGCTTGAATCTTTAAGTTGCACGTTTCCTGCTCACTCCATAAAGGTCTACGAAAAAAAAATTCACATGGTATCAGAGCTAGGTTGGAGTGGATAGAGCAGTGAGCAACTTAGAGTAGCCATCGCCTTTGTGAAGAAGGAACCAGTGGTAGAGCAATGGAAGGTGGTTTTGCAAGAGGTCTTGGAATTGAGATGCTTACATCGAGTAACTTCAAGAAGTGGAAGTCGTGTATGCAAAGCTATCTTCTAAGTGAGGACCTCTAGGAGGTGGTTGGAGGAGAGAGCACGGAGGAAGTTTTTCTGGTTGCAGATAACCATCATGTGGTGAGGAACTAGAGGCGGCTCAATGCCAAAGCAGAGTTCGCTCTGAAGAGGGCAATATCACCTGATTTGTTTGATCACATCTTGGAGTGTGCATCAGCTGCGGAGATCTGGAGAGCCCTGCATGGGTTGTTTAACATGAAGAATGTGGCAAGACTTCAATTCCTAGAGAATGAGCTGGACAGATCGGCTCAAGGTGACCTTTCTATCTCTACGTTCTTCTTAAAGATGAAGAACTTGTGCGCTGAGATTTCAGCGCTGGATCCTGATGAGCCAATTTCTGAGGCGAAGCTGAAGAGGCTCATCATCTGTGGCTTACGGAAGGAATATGTTGCCTTTGTGACGTCGGTGCAGGGTTGGGCAAATCAGCCTTCTCTACTGGAGCTGGAAAATCTGCTTGCTTCGCAGGAGAGTCTGGCAAGGCAGATGGCGGGGGTATTAGTGTATGGGGGAGATGGCGAAGTTCTCTTCACGGGAAAGAAGAAGAAGTGGAATAAGAAGAAGACCGCTGGAGGAGGCAATGGGCCTTCAACTTCTGGACAGCAGGAGAGGGGCTATGCCTCTAAGGTTGAAGGGAAGAAGAAGGGGGAAGGTCCCAAGTGCTTCAGGTGCCGAAAGGTTGGTCACATCAGGAAGGAGTGCCGGGTGAACCTTCAGCTGGGGCATGCCGCTGCAGGAAAGGGGGAAGCTGAAGCCAGGCAGGTTAATGGTGGATGGGGAGGAGCCTTCTCGGCTTCTGTTGGAGCTGAGGCTCCTATCAACTATTAGGAGGACTGGATCGTGGACTCGGGGTATGGTCATCACCTCACCGGGGATGAGTCGAAGCTTTCTTCAGCACAGCCTTATTCAGGTAGTGATGCTATTATTACTGCTGATAATACCGTGCATGCTGTAGAGAAGGTGGGGGTTGTTTCCTTGGGCAGTGATAGAGGGCCACTAACTTTGAAGAGTGTCTATCATGTGCCTGGAATGAGGAAAAACCTCTTCTCCGTGACCAACGCTGTAGACGCTGGATATGACGTTCTGTTTGGCCCAACAGAAGTGAGAATTCTTCGGAATGTAGAGGCGGTGAAGGCTAAGGTAGTTCATGTGGGGAGGAGAGCTAAAGACTTGTTCGTTTTATCGACAAGTCCCTATGTTGATAAGATGAGGACAAACGACAATGTTGTGATATGGCACGAGAGGATGGGGCGCGTAGGAATGGATAAGCTGAAAGCTATGGCGGTGAAAGGCCTGGTCAAGGGCCTGCCTAATCTATCTTCCTATGGAGACGATCATGTGTGCGCAGGATGTCAGTTCGGCAAGTCTCATTGACTACCTTTTGACAAGTCGCAGACAAGAAGTAGTGTGCCATTGGAGTGCATCCACAGTGACTTGATGGGACCGACTGCAACCCCAAGCCTCGGAGGCAGCAAATATATGCTAGTGTTGATCGATTATTACACCAGATATGTCTGGGTATATTTTTTGAAGGAGAAAGCGGAGGCGTTTGCCAAGTTTGTGGAGTTCAAGGAGCTTGTGGAGGGTCGGCTTGGACCGCGGGTTAAGAAGCTGAGGACTGACAACGGAGGGGAGTTCACCTCTGGTGAGTTCTCTACTTTTTGCAGGAAGGCGGGCATCCGGAGGGAGCTTACTTGTGTGCATACTCCACAACAAAACGGAGTTATAGAGTAGAAGATCCATCATCTGACGGAGACCTGCAAGTGTTGGCTGCATGCCAAGAGTATCCTAAAGTCCTTCTGGGCGGAGGGAATGTCTTGTGCTGCCTACGTCATCAACAGGATGCCACTCAGCCCCATCAATATGAAGACCCTGCATGAATTGATGTTCAAGGAAAAGCCAAGCGTGGCACACCTTCGGGTGTTTGGTTCCACCTGCTATGTACACGTTCCAGATGCGCTTCGGACGAAGATAGATGCGAAAGCAAGGAAGCTAGTCTTCGTGGGGTATGATGACCAGAAGAAGGGTTGGAAGTGCACGGACCCGGAGATGCAGAGATTTGTTGTATCTCGCGACGTCGTGTTCGACGAGGTGACGTCGTACAATGGAAGTTCTGGTGTGGAGCTACCAGAGAGCAGGGTGGAGGAGCCAGAGAAAGCTGTGGAAAATCTTTAGGTGGAGCTACCTGTGTCACCAGGTGGTCCATCAATATCTAGTTCTGAGACGGAGGCTTCTGGATCAGGAAGCAGGGGGAGCGATGCTCCGAGTGCATCTGGAAGGGGAGCTAGGGAAGAAGCAACCGAAGATACTACGAGTCAGGGGAAGGCGTTGCGGAGATCGAAGCAAACTATCATTGCCCCTGATCGCTATACAGGAGGAAACATGGTGAGCTTTGTCTCGTGTTTCTTTGCTGGTCCCTTGGATGAGAGGGAGTCATCGAGCTTTGAAAAGTCCAAAGGCGTGAAGGAGTGGGACATTGCGATGCAAGAAGAGATGGCAGCTCTCAAGAAGAATTAGACCTGGTCTCTGGTGCCCAGGCCCAAGGGCACCACTCCTGTCACATGCAAGTGGGTCTACAAGTTAAAGAAGAAGGCTGACGGTAGTATCGAGCGGTACAAGGCTCGCCTTGTGGCTCGTGTGTTCTCGCAGCAATACCGTGAAGACTATGAAGAGACATTCAGTCCGGTGGCAAAAATGACTTCAGTTCGGGTTGTGATTGCCTTGGCAGCGTGTTGGGGGTGGAAGATTTGGCAGCTTGACGTAAAGAATGCGTTCTTGTACGACAAGATTGACAAGGACATCTTCATGGTCCAGCCGCCAGGCTTCGTATCTGAAGATTTTTTGGAGCATGTCTGCAAGTTGAAGCAAGCATCGAGGGCGTGGTATGGATAGATTGCAGAGTATCTCTTATTTTGTGGGTTTGGTGCTTCAGACTCAGACTCAAGCTTGTTCGTCAAGAAGAGTGGGGAGCTTCAAGTCATCGTGCCGCTATACGTCGATGATATGATCGTGACGGGGAATTCGAAGGAGGAGGTAGCACAGCTTCGGGCTGAGCTGTCCATCAAATTTTAGATGAACGATCTGGGTGAGCTTCACCATTTCCTTGGACTCGAGGTACAGAGGAAGGAGAGTGGAGTGCTGGTGTCCCAGGCTAGATATGCGGAGCGAATCGTGGAGCGGTTCGGCATGAAGGAAGGGAAGAGCATCTCCACACCTCTGGAGAAGGCTATGAAGCTTCAGAAGGATGAGGGAAGGATTCTGCAAGATCCATTGGTGTTCCGAGCTCTGGTCAGGAGCTTGATCTATCTGATGATCACTAGGCCAGATATTGCATATGCAGTTGGCAGAGTGAGTCGGTACATGGCGGAGCCACGGATGCCTCATCTGCTAGCAGCCAAGAGTATACTGAAGTATGTCAAGGCGACTTTAGATATGGGTCTCCTTTACAGGAGGGAGGCGGGCATCGAGGTGCATGGGTATATGGATGCTGATTACGGGGGAGATTCGGATGATTGGAACTCGACGTCTGGATACGTCTTCATGGCGGGCCCCACGGCTTCAGACTCAACCACAGAAGCAGAATACAAGGCTTCGGTCTTGGCAGCTCAGGAAGCCATCTGGCTTAGGAGGTTGGTTGGAGACGTCCATAAGGAGGTTCAGGGTCCGATTCTGCTCCGCGGTGACAATGAGAGTGCTCTCAAACTGATTACTAATCCAGTTTGTCACACGAGGACCAAGCATATCGAGATCGAGCATCATTTCATTCGTGAGCAGGTGCTGGAGGGGTCTCTTTCGGTTGAGCATGTTCGGAGTCAGGATAACATTGCTGACATCTTCACAAAAGCGCTGGCGAAAGGGCCATTCACACGGCTAAGGAGCTTACTGGGGCTATTTTCAACTTCCCACTTCAAGGGGGAGTGTTGAAAATGTTGAAGTGGAAGTTTTTGGACTTTTTGGATTTGGGCGGTCTGGGAGGAGGTCGGGCGGTCGGGTGAGACTGCACGACCTGGCGATCTGTTCTGCGGTCTGGTTTGTCTTAGCCTAGCCATAGTCTCCTGGCATGACCACTGGTATCTGTCCAAGGCAGCTGAAGGAGAGGCCGCGCGGTCTGTTTGTGACCGCGTGGCGGGTTGGCGTCTTCAGGTCGCGCGGTCTGTCTGTGAGCGCGTGGCGGGCTGGCTTCTTCAGGACTATGCTGGTCTGGCGTGACCGCACAAGTTGGTCCAGGTTTCCAGAATTTTGGTCTGGTGGCTGTCCAGTTTTTCTGGTGGTATTCGCGGACTAAGGCTCTTAGTCGCGCGGTCTCTATTCGCGGTCTCAAGAGGAGGCTGGTATGCGGACAGGTCTCTGTTCTCGGTCTCAGAAGGAGGCTGGCATGCGAACAGGTCTTCGCGGTCTTGTGGCGAACAGACAATGTTTGCGGTCTCGGGCAAACACTGGTGGTGGGCGGCTTCTTGGCGGTCTGGCGATCTCCTTTTGGAGTTGCGATCTGACTGAGGGAGTGGCGATCTCCCGCGGTCTGGAGTGAAGCCGGCGAGCTCATCAAATGAAGCAGAAAGGACTGTTGCTGATCGCGCGGGTTGACCAGTCTGGTCGCGCGGTCTGGGGGTGGTGATCCTATCTCTAGGGTGGTGACTAGATCAGGTCCCACGCCTATAAATAGGATCCAATGTAGCAGCAAATTAGACATACCAAATGTAAGCTGAGTTTTTCATAATTCTTGCGGTCTGTATTTCTGACCGGGCGGTCTGCTGATTGAACTTTTCTTGTGCAGCTTCTACGGATAGTGCGGTCTGCAGCGATCACCTCTTCCTCTGAAAGTGTTCGGGCAGTCTGCGGCTTGCAGTGTGGGTTGCTGGTGTTTGGGAGAATCAGTGGAGTTCGTAAGCAGGGTGAGGTCTGCTCACCGGTCTGAGGTGGTGTTCTGTAACCAGCAGTGTTGTGCGATTAGGCAGCTTGCAGAGATCGGCAAGGAGACCGCGCGGTCTGGAGCGGTCTCAGTTATCTTCCTTCATGTTGTGTAATTTCCTCTTTGGTTTTGTGTGCTGGCGAAATCATGTCTCGCCAAGCATACCTCATCTTGTAATGAAGTTTATGCTATCAATAAAGATTACTTGTTTGCCTCCATTTGCTTCTGGTTGTTTGGCTTGAATCTTTAAGTTGCACATTTCCTCCTCACTCCATAAAGGTCTACGAAAAAAAAAGTTCACATTTTTTTTGAAGTAGAAGACGGAAGCTTTTGAAAAGTTTGTGGAATTCAAGGAGCTAGTGGAAGGACGACTTAACCAGTGGATCAAGAAGTTCAGAACAGACAATGGAGGGGAGTTCACCTCAAATGCATTCTTTATCTTCTGCATGAAGCATGGCATATGGAGAGAGCTCTCTTGTGCTCATACTCCATAGCAGAATGGAGTAGTAGAGCGGAAGATCCATCATCTAACGGAGACCTGCAAATGTTGGCTTCATGCCAAGAATATCCCAAAGTATTTCTGGGCAGAGGGAATGTCTTGTGCAACTTATGTCATCAACCAGATGCCTCTCAGTCCTACCAACATGAAGACCCCTCATGAGTTGATGTTCAAAGAAAAGCCTTCGGTGGAACACCTTCAACTGTTCGGATCTACCTGCTACGTGCATGTCCCAAATGCTCTTAGAACGAAGTTAGATGCGAATGCATGGAAGCTAGTCTTCGTCGGTTATGATGACTGGAAGTATGGTTGGAGATGCATGGATCCAGAGAAATGGAGTGCTGTGGTCTCAAGGGATGTGGTATTTGATGAGTTGACATCATACCAGGGTAGATCTTCTGTTATGCTACAAGGAAGCAGTTCAGATGGTGGACTTGAAGAAGCTACTAAGGAGGTTCAGGTGGAGTTTCCTCTTTCTCCAGGTGCTCCACGTGCATCTAGCTATGGGTCAGGTGCTTCAGGTTCTGGAAGCAGGGGGAGCGATGCTCCAACTAAGCCTGGAAGGAGAGCTAGTTCAGAACAGGTAGCTGAAAAGGTGTTTCAGAGTAAAGCTCTAAGGAGGTCCAAGAGGACTATCATTCCACCAGATCTGTATACAGGGGGAAACTTGGTGAGCTTTGTCTCATGTTTCTTTGCAGGTCCCCTGGATGGGAGAGATCCATCTTGTTATGGAAACATCATTGGAGTCAAGGAGTGGGAAGAGGCCATGGATGAAGAGATGGCAGCCCTCAGGAAGAATGAGAATTGGGTTTGGTGCCTAAAGTTGAGGGTGTTACTCCTGTGGCTTGCATGTGGGTTTTCAAGCTGAAGAAGAAGGTTGATGGTAGCATTGAGCGGTATAAGGCTCGCCTTGTAGTGCGAGGATTCTCACAGAAGTATGGGGAAGATTATGAAGAAACTTTCAACCCTGTTGCCAAGATGACTTTGGTTCGGGTGGTGATCGCGTTGGCAGATTAACAAGGGTGGAAAATTTGGCAACTCAACGTGAAGAATGCTTTCCTTTATGCCGAGATTGATAAGGATATTTTCATGGATCAGCCACCTAGGTAGATTTTTGAAGTCTAGCCAAGACATGTGTGCAAGCTCAAGTAGGCTCTTTACGGCTTGAAGTAGGCGCCTCGAGCGTGGTATGGCAAAATAGCAGAATACCTCAAGTTCTGGGATACTCTGCTTCTGATTCAGATTCAAGCTTGTTTGTAAAGAAGACAGGGGAGCTTTAGGTCTTGGTGTTGTTATATGTTGACGATATGATCGTAACGGGAAATTCTGAAATAGAGGTAGAAAGACTATGAGCTAAGTTAGCTATCAGATTTGAGATGAAGGACATGGGTGAGCTCCACCATTTCCTTGGACTCGAAGTGGAGAGGAAAGAGGGCGGTATGCTTGTATCCCAGAAGGGCTATGCAGATCAAATTGTGAAGCGATTCAGCATGGAAGGGGGGAAGAGCAGCTATACTACACTGGAGGTTTGTACAATACTTCGACGTGATGAGGGGAAGGTTCTTTCTGATCCTTTGGTGTTACGGGCTTTGGTCAGAAGTCTGATATACTTGACGATCACGAGGCCAGATATCTCTTATGCCATTGGCTGAGTGAGTCGGTTTATGGTAGAGCCTCGGAAACATCAACTTACGGCGGCTAGGAGCATTTTGATGTACATAGAGTCCACCTTTGATTTGGGTCTCTTATATAGGAAGGACTCGGGCTTTTGCTTGCATGATTACATGGATGCTGATTATGGAGGAGTTTCAGATGATCGGAGATCGACTTCTGGATATGTATTTATGACATGCTCTACAACTATATCATGGTGCAGCAAGAAGCAGGATTCTGTGTCTGTCTCTACCACTAAATCGAAGTACAAGGCTTCGACTCTAGCATCTCAGGAAGCCATCAGGCATAGGAGGCTTATGGAGGACATTCATGAGTGGTTAGAGGTCCTACTCTGCTACGAGGTGACAATGAGAGTGCTCTCAAGTTGGTGAACAATCCAATTTGTCATGCTCGAACCAAGCACATAGAGATTCAACATCATTTGATTCGGGAGAAGGTGTTGGAGGGATCTCTTACGGTGGAGCATGTACAGAGAAAGTATAATGTCGCGGACATCTTTACAAAGCCGTTGTCGAAGCGACCATTTGATCGGTTTAAGGGTTTACTTGGGATGACTTCTACTTCCCACTTCAAGGGGGAGTGTTAAATTTTATTAGTGGAAGTGAAGTATCCGGGCGGTCTGAGTTTGGAGACCGCAAAGACCGCGCCAGCTCTGGTATGACGATCAGGATTAGAGATCGCGCATCTCTGGTGTTGGCGAACTGTTGTGGTTTGCCGGTTGTGCCCAAGTGTTCATGTTCTTATTAAGACCGGGCGGTCTGGTACTGGAGGTTGCCTCGAAGGTCTGGTACTTCGGTCTGCCGGGTTGTTTCTTGGCAAGCTATCTTACTTGGACTATTTTGCTTAAGTTAATAAGGTCTTATGAACACCGCGCAACCTGGTTATGGAGACCGAGCGTTTCAATAAGGAAGGTGAGTGTATCCCTCGTGGGCGGTGACGACATCCTTTTGTTTGCCTACAAATAGGGGTGTAGGGCCAGCCATTCATATGCAAGAACTGTAAGAACCTAGTGTGGATTGATTGTGCCGGTCTCAATTTTTGAGGTCGCGCGGTTTGAAGCTTATTGATTGGTTTGTTGTGTTCGCAGGATAGTGGTGATAGGTAAAATTTAGGGTATATAAATTCTTCACATTCTACGAACAATAGGCAAGAGCACCAATCGTTCATAGCATAAGATATTTAAAAATAAATATCAAGTGTCGTATTCCACGGGTCTGTTGATTACTTCTACTCACGCAAATTAATATTATATAATCTAAATATAAGAAGTTTTTTTAGAATAATAAAAGAGAAAAAGAAGAATAGAGCATTTGATCAGAAATCCTTCTTGAGTTAAATAAATTGTAGAATCTAAATTCATAACCAAAGTGATAGAATAATTCGACAGTGGAGGTTCCAATATTATGAAAGCGACTCTATCGAGAATACGCAACCAACTAACCTTAGGTTGAAGGATTAAAACCCCTCGGCCAGTTGAAACCCCTAAGCTTGCTTTAGGTGATGAACTCCGCTATTGGATTTGACTCCAATCCAGAAGATTTATGTTATCCTCTCTCGAGGGGTGCTTGCAACTCCTTCCACTAATGAATGATCTAGACAAATTCACGGATCTCTCGATCTACCAGAAAATGGATCAACAATTGATATTCATATACCGGCAATATGAAATCAATCGAGTAAAATCAAAAGTGGATCGTAATAATTCAAAAACTAAAGCAACGAAAATGAGAAATTACAAAATAAGGAACTTAAGAATTCATTCAATCAAATGCAATAAAACTAGCTACTCATAATAGAAAAGAACATTTTTTTCAATGAAAAGAAAAGTACAAGTGCGAGTAAGGTAAATCTAAACTAGGAATGAAAGTACAAAACATAAAATACTGTTACACTAAGAAAAATGCAGAAAACTATACTAGGAATGATCCAAACTAAGCAAGGTATGGATTCCCATCTCTTTGGTAGAAGCTGGCTTTTATAGGCTGAAATTTGGAGAGTCACGTCCTTTGTGTAACACCCTGCTAGTAAAAATATTATAACAGTAGGTCCAGCCGGGACCCCACGCCATACTATACACACTAGCTAGGCATTATAAGGTGATAAACAGAAACGAACTACAATACACGAGAGTACAAAAAATGTAAGCTGAAGCATTTGAATAAAACATCTTTTAGAACTGTACACTATCCCAGGAATGAATCAATAGAGTTACGGCCTTAGGGCCTTACATTTAAACCTGTTGGAACCCTAGTTTTGATTTGAGTTAGGATCCATCTTTTTGGTCTAAGTTTCTATCATAACACATCTTCTATAAACTAGATCAAATCTCATTAAGACAAAAGACTGAGAAAATAATATAAGTTAAACTGCGATCGACAAAATATCTCTGAAGCTGCGATCGACGAAAATCTAGCAGCGCTGGACGAAATATCTCTGAAGCTGCGATCAACGAAATATCTCTGAAGCTGCGATCGAAGAAAACCTAGCAGCGCTCGACGAAATATCTCTGAAGCTGCGTTCGGCGAAAACCAAGCAGCGCTCGATGCAAGTTCATTCTGCAGTCCATCAATGATCAGATCGATAAACGTCGAGCTCAGCCCGACGTACTTCAAGCTGAGATCGATGAAATATTACCAGCTTTATAAAATCTCATTTCTCAGCTCGACTAAAATTCTATATGTTGTCAGATCTGATAAAACAATATTTTGAATAGTTTCTATTTATATATTGCTGCCCTTCTTTGGTATGAATTGTCACTTCCTCACAATTAATGATATAGCCATTGCAGAGCAATTAATGATATAGCCATGGCAGAGTGATATAGCCATTGCAGAAACATCTTAAACTAAAGATGGCAGTTTATCTTCTCGAGGAGTCTAGTTGATTAAAGAAACTTTACCTCTTTCCTTTTTCCGTCAAGAATTCAAGATAAGAGAGAAGCTCTCCAGATTACATATATACAGAGAAAGCACAAAGAAGAAAGATAGAGAACAACATATTTTTTATCTTGCTTGCTAACTCTTCTCTGTAGATCATCTTCATCCTGATACACTTAATCTAGATCATTTGCTCAGGATCTCAACTGCAGAAGAAGAAGAAAGGAGTTACTACATTCTAGAGAAGAAGCTTCCTCACCTGATCATCAAACACTAATCAAATCAGGGGGAGCTCTTCAACATCATCAAGGATCCACTAGAGTCTTCTCTGAAAGAGAAGAACAATATATTTTTTGTTTTCTTTCCACTATATAAAGGTTTATAACTCCCTTTAAAAGTTACACCCTTGGTGGAAGGGCACCTGAACAAAAACATGTATTTTGGTTAGAGCACCTAATTAAAAGCTCCTTGGTGTGTGGACACCTGATCAAAACCCAGTGGTGGTAGGGCACCTGATTAAAAACCTGTAGTGGAATACTACCAAGTGTGGTAGAAGAGTAGACGTACCCAGGTTTAGTGGGGAACTACTATAAAATCCTTGTGTCGTCTGTGTTGTGTTTATTTTTCTTTATTGTGCTGTGTGCTCTATTTATTTTGTTTTATAACTCACTCTGCAATACACATATAAGTATCACTATTTTAATTCCGCTATAAAATTAAGTGAAAAACTTTTTAATACTCTATTCACCCCCCTCTAGAGTAAATTTAAGATCTAACCTCACTTTCAATTGGTATCAGACATTGGTTGATTGTATACAGACTAACTCCTGAATCAAAAGATCAATTAGATCTTAAATTTATTTTAGAGTTTTACTTTTTCATGGCACAAGAAGAATTTTCAAGCATCAGACCACCAATCTGTAATTTGAATAAATTTTCCTTATGGCTAGCTAGAATTAGATTATATATGAATGCAATAGATGAAGAAATTTATAATTCTATTCTAACAGGACCTCCTACTTCACCAACATCAACAGATGCTCAATGGAAGCTGAAAAGTGTTGATGCCAAAGCTATGGATATATTAGCTCAAATAATGTTAAATGACATTTATCAAATAGTTGTTGATTGCACTTCAGCAAGAGACATCTGGAACTCCCTCACAAGAATGGTAACTGAATCTTCTTTCACCTCAAGTGATTCAGATACAGAATAATCATCTAGTTCAAGTGAAGAAGAAGAACAAAAAGCTAAAGAATTCTACATGATAGCCATAAATGGCTCAAACCACAACTCAGATGCAGAATCTGAATCTGATGAAGATGAGGTAATTTCAAGTTTTGATTTTACTTCTGAACAATTCAAATCAGATTATAAATTGCTATGTACATATTTAATAAAATCTGAGAAAGAAATCAAATCTCTCAGAAAAGTGTTAACAGAATTAAATAATTTAACTTCTGAAAATACTAAACTTAAAGAAGATTTGAAATCATCAGAAGAGCAAATTATTTCTTTGAAAAATAAGTCAATTAAGGCTGAAATGTTTGAACAATCTCTTAATGGGAGAAATATCAAACTAATGAATATCACAAGCACTATAAATGCTAGATTAAATGGAAGCAAACTTGGCTTAGGATTTTCATCTAATCTATCTCATATTCAAAAGAAAAATACTCTAACAACATCTATAAAATTTGTCTCTGCTAAGGAAAAAGATGTAGCAGAAGACTCAGTAGAAATTGCTGAAATTTTTTGTGTTCAACAAAATTCGTCGAAAAGAGATCGACGAAATGAAATGACTTGGTCGACACTGATCGACGAAAGCCGAACATAGAAATCAAGCATAATTTTTTTATGATCAGAGTTCAACGAACTCTGAACACAGAGAATAAATATAACTATTCCTTGATCAGAGATCAACAAAATCACTGCACTTTGTCAACCCGAGATCGACGAAATCAGAGTAGTTTATCAAACATATATTTTAATGATTATCAAAGAAACTTTCAATTGGTAAAACACTTATCAGGTATAAAGGCCAATATAACTAACTATAAGGCAATGCTTCACCTATTGTAAATCTTTTAAATCCAATTGTAATCAAACAGAAAGTTATAAGATTCACTTAAATTTTCTATCTTAAAAACAAAGTTAGATACCTTTAATGTTCTGACAGACTTTCTCAGGTCCATCAAGATTTGAGTACTCTACTCTAGTTGCATTGATCAGAAGTGATCATGGCACTGAGTTTGAATCTTTTCTGATGAGAGAATTCGGTAAGAAGGAAGGTATCATGCAATGTTTTTCTGAACCTAAAAATTCCTTAGAATCCATTAACAGTTGTAGCAATTCATCATATTAATGGAATCCTATTAAAACAAAATCTAGGAATCAAAATTGATTTTATTCCCATTTACCCTTCTTCTAGGGGTCTTGATCCAAGGTTCCCTGAATCAAGACAGGGGGAGTAAATTAAAAGAACAAGAAATTTAGCAATTTATGATTAAATGTTTTCAAAAGAACAATTAATTGTACTATCTGTTTATTTTGTATATCCCCCTAAACGTTTTATAATATCTACTAAAATGATTTCATATGCTTTGAGTTATTCTATTTCTTTTGTTTGGCATCCTAAACTAAATAGGGGGAGATTGTTGGATCACCAGTATTGATTTGGATTTGGATCCCTGTATGTTTTAAATTTCAAATCATTATCCCAACTCAAATTGGGGCAGATTGTTGGAACCCTAGTTTAGATTTGAGTTAGGATCCATCTTTTTAGTCTAAGTTTCTATCATAACATATCTTGTATAAACTAGATCAAATCTCATTAAGATAGAAGATTGAGAAAATAATATAAGTTAAACTGCGATCGATGAAATATCTCTGAAGCTGCGATCGATGAAAAGCTAGCAGCGCTCGACAAAATATCTCTGAAGCTGCGATCGACGAAATATCTCTGAAGCTTCGATCGACGAAAACATAGCAGCGCTCGACGAAATATCTCTGAAGATGCATTCGATGAAAACCAAGCAGCGCTCGATGCAAGTTCATTATGTTGTTAATCAATGATCAGATCGACAAACGTCGAGCTCAACCCGACGTACTTCAAGCTGAGATCGACGAAATATTACCAGCTTTATAAAATCTCATTTCTCAACTCGACTAAAATTCTATAGGTTGTCAGATCTGATAAAACAATATTTTGAATTGTTTCTATTTATATATTGCTTCCCTTCTTTTGTATGAATTGTCACTGCCTCCCAATTAATGATATAGCCGTTGCAGAATAATTACTGATATAGTCGTCGCAGAATAATTAATGATATAGCCGTTGATTAAAGAGACAGCTTAAATTAAAGATGACAGTTTATCTTCTCGAGGAGTCTAGTTGATTAAAGAGACTTTATCTCTTTCCTTTTTTCCGTCAAGAATTCAAGATAAGAGAGAAGCTCTCCATATTACATATATACAGAGAAAGCACAAAGAAGAAAGATAGAGAACAACATATTTTTTATCTTGCTTGCTAACTCTTCTCTGCAGATCATCTTCATCCTGAGACACTTAATCTAGATCATTTGCTCAGGATCTCAACTGCAGAAGAAGAAGAAAGGAGTTACTACGTTCGAGAGAAGAAGCTTCCTCACCTGATCATCAAACACTAATCAAATCTGGGGGAGCTCTTCAACATCATCAAGGATCCACTAGAGTCTTCTCTGAAAGAGAAGAACAATATATTTTTGTTTTCTTTCCACTGTATAAAAGGGTTATTACTCCCTTCAAAAGTTACACCCTTGGTGGCAGGGCACCTGAACAAAAACTTGTAGTTTGTTTAGAGCACCTGATCAAAAGCTCCTTGGTGTGTAGACACCTGATCAAAACCCATTGGTGGCAGGGTACCTAATCAAAAACCTGTAGTGGAATCCTACCAAGTGTGGTAGAAGAGTAGATGTACCCAGGTTTAGTGGGAAACTACTATAAAATCCTTGTGTCGTCTGTGTTGTGTTTATTTTTCTGTATTGTGCTGTGTGCTCTATTTATTTTGTTTTATAACTCACTCTGCAATACACATATAAGTATCACTATTTTTATTCCGCTATAAAATTAAGTGAAAAACTTTTTAATACTCTATTCACCCCCCCCCCCCCCCCCCCCCGCCCCTATAGAGTAAATCTAAGATCTAACCTCACTTTCAAAACCAAATGTACTAACTCAAAACATACTTCGACACGCAGGACGGTAATACAAGAAAAGCAGAAAATAGGCTGGCCTTCAAGGGCCAACTCAGCAAAAAGGGACACCGCCCGATATTTCCCCCTAGGCTCACCTGCACCTGCAACCAACATCCAATAAGAGTTAAACGAGGGTCAGCTATGAGCTGACCACAAACCACCTAACAATCCCACCCCCTGGCCATCTAGCCTGCTCAGGGTCGTGTCACTGCTAATCCTGCAAGTAAGCCGTACATGCAATATGTAATCAAATAAAGAAAGTGCAACTACACTACACAAGACGAGGTTTCAAGCACAATCAATATTCTAGGTTGATCATCAAGTAAAAGGGAACCTAGGTATGCACATGATGTTAGTTGGGTTCACCCGGAGGCTCCCCACAACCGCCAAAGCAACCGCATGAGGCTAATAACATCATATCAAAACACCAACACACATGGGTACTCATGACCACATGTTCCATACACTTTAGCATTCACTTGAGCATTTACCGATTGGAGGAAACTCTCCAAAAATAGTCTCTCCCATGATCTTTAGCCTCACTAAGAGTTAACATCGCGCTGGTCTGCATGGTGCGGGTTCGGTACAAGTGTGTGCACGTTGCTCAAATCATTGTTAATAAGGCACGATGCGGGTGCTGCTTAACCTTTGGCCCATTCTACGTATGCCCATAGGCAATAAGTTACGCGCCTAATCCATACAAGTTGATCTAGGCTTCGCTAATAACCGAGAGGGAGGCACAAGACCACTCCACTTCACAATCCGTGGTGAAGGTTTGCATTCAACCACAATTTAAGCATGGGGCTTTCGTTAGGATCTCCAAGAGATGCCTAATCTCAAGTCCCGCAATACGATAGCAAATCTCACAGAGTCATTCTCCGGCACGCATTTTAGGCTTAACCAAAATGCAGTGACACAATTCAAGCATCACCGATCTGGGCTCACGGCAACGAATAGGCTTCACACAAAATGCCTAAATCCGCATGACTACCAGATTTCAACATGCAATATGCCGGGGATGGACACAATCAACCCGGAGTTCCGAAGAACTTAAGGAAATCCTACAATTCTCCCATTTGGTGAAAGAGATGCCTTATGCAAGCATAGAAAGGGAATGAGAGGGCAAAGACACGTCCTAAGACCGGGAGGAAGGATCGTTACCCTTGGAGCTTTCCTCGGCGCCATAGATTTGAGATTTCAATCAGATAAAAAGAACCGCACCGGGCTGTTCTCTACAGATCTGGAAACGCCTCGCTATTCGGAGCTTCGGAGCTCCGTTAATGCTGAAAGAGCTTCTTCTTCCTCCTTGCCTCTCTTCCTCCTCAAGCTTGGGAGAGAGAAAATAGCTAAAGTTATGAGGGGAAATAGTCTTAGGCCAAGAACTAATAGTCCCCAGCAATAACTCTCAACCGTTGGATCAAGATCTAAAGGATTCGACCGCTCCAATCGCCGGTTCAGCATTTCAATATGGAGCAGAACTAACAGGGCGCACGATCAGCGACGCATGACCAGTGGTCGTGCGAGAAGGAATTCTCATGATCGTGCTAGAATACCCTATAGAATAAAGGCAAGACAAAAATAGCGCACGAACAAAGTCACACGACTAGTGGTCGTGCGAGAACAAAGCCTGTGACCGTGCGAACCACTCGGGTAGGAAAATTGGCAATGCGCACGACCAGTGGCCGTGCACCTAATCGTGCAAGAACAATCACGCACGACCAGTGGCCTAAAGGGCTAAAATTACTGTCCCAACCACCCACTCCGAGCGTAGCATTGCCACGCCATGCTAGCTCGCAGAATAGTAAAATTTGGGGTGTAATAACTCCACCCCCCTTAAAAGAATTTCATCCCGCAATTATGAAAATAGTTGCAGCAGAATCATAACTTACAAGAGAGAAATAGCTCGGGGTACTCCGCAAGCATTTCCTGCCCTTTCCCAAGAGAGTTCCCGTCGTCTGCAATTATTCCAATGGACCTTTACCATCCGAATGGACTTATTCCGCAACTGATTTACCTCGGTGTCTTCGATGTGAATGAGCTTGACTTTCTTCATTAACCCACTATCTACCGACACTTCATTGACCGCAACAACATGTGTAGGCTCCTTAACAACCTTTCGCAATATAGAAATGTGGAATACATCATGCAGGATGCTTTACTCCATAGAAAGAGCAAGATGGTAGGAAGCTTCACCAATGTGTTCCAAGATCTCAAACGGTCCTATGTATCTTAGACTCAGCTATTTCAAGCGTTGGATCCTTGATACTCCCTTGAAGGTTTTGATCTTTAAATAAACCCAATCACCAATGCCAAACTCGAAATTCCGGTGTTTTGCATTGTAGTACTTTGCCTATCTATCCTGGGAAATGAGCAACCACTCTCGTCTCGCCCGAATCGATGTATTCGCTTCATCCACGTCCTTGCGCTTCAAAAACTTAGAAATGGAGGTTTGGAGGTGCATCAACAATGGAGGAGGCCAAGAGGTTTCTCCCGCTAGAGATTTGTAAGAGAATGGAGGACGGAGCTCTTACCGAAAGTGGGCGGTGATGGAGAAGTGAAGGGGGCGCACTGGAGCTCGAAAAACAGTGGGGAAGAATAATCCGCTCCTTAGGTCGAAAGAACCTGCGGCTTAAATAGAGGCGTTAATTTTAAGAAACGCATGATCAAAATGCAAGACCGTGCATTTTGGGACGTTCGATTGACAGAGATAAACAGCACCTGCAGCTACAGGAAGGCCGTGTATTTTTGTTCACGCATGAGCGGAATGCTCGTGCGCAACCAAAGCGCATGGGGTGGGACAAGCCACAGATTTTACCAGCTTCCAGGTAGGTCGTGAGATTTCCTTCATGCACGATTGATTCACTCGTGCGATAAGGAAAACTCATGATGAACATCATCACAAGTAGCTCTGAGTAAATTGCACGATCGTTTCGATCATGCGTTAACAATAATCGCACGGTCATTCGATTTACCCAGATTGCAATGCTCAGCACAAGGGTAGAATCCATTTGCACACAATCAAATCCACAGCACCAATCCATAGAATATAGCACCAACCACAGGGCTAACGCCGAAATTAACAGCAAGACAGGCATGGGGAACCCGCAGAGGCTTACCCCCAGCACAGAATGTGCAATTGCACACCCCACTAGGCGAAGAGAGTGCACTATGTGTAAAGTGATGAAAAGAAAAAAATATGAGCATTTTAACGCTGAAAGTGTAGTGCACGAGTGAGAAAACAGGCCCAGATGAGTCAGAAAAACCCTATATAATTGGGACACATCATTTTTCATCCACTTGTGCCAAAAGTAGATCCCTCCTGTAACATCCCCCAAACAACTAGACCCCTAAGTTGGTTTTGTCATGACTAGGTCATGACAAAACCATAGGAAGAGCTTAAGAGCATGACAACCTAGCTAAGAAGGAGAAAACCCAAGTGGTCTACAAATAGTAGTTTTCAGATAACTAGCCTAGGGTTGGACTTTAGGGCCTCACCCTGACCCTTTGACCCCACCATAACATCCCTAACTCATTAGGGGTCCCCTTAGGGCTTCAGGGACCCATTAGGGTCAACCAAAGAGGCCAATTAAACCTAAGTCAACCCTAGCCCTAATTTGGTCAAAAGTGCCCTATTAAGGGGCAATTCACCCTCACCTTGCCAAATTGACCCTACCTAGACCTTTATAACCCTTGAGGGAGTCCAAGGGGTCACTACCCACCCATTTTGGTCAACCCAAATGGCCAACCTTACCAAAGTCAACCTTGTCCTAAATTAGGTCAAAATAACCTAATTTGCCCAAATTAAACTCAATCATTTGGGCTAGACCCAACTAAAGTGGTCCACCAACTAGTGGGCCTGGTATTTATGGAAATTACCACTCAAATTCTATAAAAGATGATTAGGAGAGAGAAAATGGAGATTTCCCCTAAATTGGGAGAGAGAGGGAGAGCAATCATGGTGATTGAATGCATTTAATCCTTCAATTCTCCCCCAATTGATGAGCATTCACCTCCCCCTTCAGTTACAAACAAAATCCTGAGGTTTCCATGGCTAGGGGAGCTGAATCAGGGGAGAATTAGAGGTGGCCGAAATCACCATTAATGGTGATAATGGCAATTGATGCCATGGCTCCTCCCCTCCCCCAATTGATCTCTTTAACACCTTCAGAGGTAGAAAAGGAGTGAAACCCCCCTCTTCCCCGAAGAAATCGAGCACCAGAAGCCTAGATCGGCATGGCACCAAAAGCTCCACCACTAGAAATCGCAGGAATACGCGCCACCATGCCACAAATCAGGTCCGATCCGCTTCCCCTCTCTTAGTGCTAGATCCTCTAAAGATTTGGGGCTTGATTCGAGCTCAATTGGGCTTGGATCGCGCTTCCGAAAGGGCTCATTTTGAGCCCTCTTTCACCTTCCCGAATGTAAGACCCCATTTTATTTTCAAAAACCCGGGTTTTATGCCCAGAACCGCCGTTTTGCGGTGACACCATCACACGGGAAAGTCGCCACTACAAAGCACCGATCATGCCGACCATATCGATCACAGAAGAAGAAAAGTATAAACGAACAATAGAAGTTCAAGTCCACAAATCATATGCTATATATAATAAATGTCCACATAATATAACTGAAATAACAAAGGTTACAATAATAAAGGGCACATGCCCTGTACATCATGTCCTCAGTACAAAATCACTTGCGGAAGCTAACTACTAATCACTCACTGATCCTGAAACTGGTGCTCCTGTACTAGACTGGCCCGCCTCCGTCTACACCGGCCTCTGGTGCTGATGTGTCTCCTCGGTCCCCTAAAATGATATGGTCCACCGACCGTTAGTCAAAAAAACTAAGCCTTATGTTCCCCACCCCCAATGGCTCCAAGGCACCGTGTGGGAGGATGAAGCGGAGGACAGCAAGGGGTATAAAACAAAGCAGATGACGACGAATTTTGTCTACAGGAAATGTCTACAACTATACATGTGTATATAGATATTTGAAGCAGTAAAGATGTAACAGTCCAGGCCCGCCAACACGGGACCCAGCTGGACCGCCGGCACCCTCCCAGCCCAGGTCGTCAACACGGGACCCAGCTGGACCGCCGGCACCCTCCCAGCCCAGGTCGTCAACACGGGACCCAGCTGGAACCGGAAGGGTTCATCCTAACCAGATGGTCTGCAGACCATGCACCCCAACCCCTCTCTATCCCACCACAGGGCACAGTGGGTTGTTGGAGACCGCAGTCCCCCTTTGATGAGAATTGAGCCAGTTAAGCGGCAGCGCGTGAACTTCCCAGGAGGTCACCCATCCCAGAATTGCTCCATCCGGAGCATGCTTAACTATGGAGTACTTCATAGATAAGTGGACGGGCCTGGACGCTTATCTCAATTGGTGATGAGAAGTGAAAGTACTCCATAGTTAAGCGTGCTCGGGCTGGAACAATTCTGGGATGGGTGACCTCTTGAGAAGTCCACGCGCCGCTGCTTAACTCGCTCAATTCTCATCAAAGGGGGACTGCGGTCTCCAACAACCCACTGTGCCCTGTGGTGGGACAGAGAGGGGTTGGGGTGCATGGTCTGCAGACCATCTGGTTAGGCTGAACCCTTCTGGTGCCAGCTGGGTCCCGTGTTGATGGGCCTAGGCTGGGAGGGTGTCGGCGGTCCAGCTGGGTCCCGTGTTGGTGGGCCTGGACCGTTACAAAAAGTGCAATCCTGCACAATTGGTGATGAGAAGTGAAAGTACTCCATAGTTAAGCGTGCTCGGGCTCGAGCAATTCTGGGATGGGTGACCTCCTAGGAAGTCCACGCGCTGCCGCTTAACTGGCTCAATTGTCATCAAAGGGGGACTGCGTCTCCAACAACCCACTGTGCCATCTAGTGGGATAGAGAGGGGTTGGGGTGCATGGTCTGCAGACCATCTGGTTAGGCTGAACCCTTCCGGTGACAGCTGGGTCCTGTGTTGATGGGCCTGGGCTGGGAGGGTGCCGACGGTACAGCTGGGTCCCGTGTTGGTGGGCCTGGACCGTTACAAAAGAGCATAGTAAGAGCAGGTAAAGAATAAGTAAAGTGCAGTAAGTAAAGACATATATAATAGAAAAGTAACCATTGATTTATAGGAATGCCCATACAAACATATAGACCAAGGGGTCGTTTAGCAGGGCTTATCGTATAAAAAGTCCCATAACCAATTTATACGATAGGGGTAAGGGTTGAAATGCAATGTTTATGCCATGGCATGTAGAGTTATGCAGTTTATGCTATGTTTATACAGGTGCAACTCACACACTTCGACTCTATGTGCACAGACCTTTAGTTCCCCCTTTTTGGAGCTAGCAAGACTCCCAGGATACTCCCGTAGTGGCAAACGGAAGCGGTGGGTTGGACCTCGCCCACCTCTAGGTTGGTATTCACACTACCTAACCTAGACCTATCGTACGCCTCAACGCAAAACCGCGGAGCATCTGCGTACTCTTACTGGCTGGACCACCAGACTTTCATGGCTAAGTGCAAATTCCACACTTGCCGAGTCAACGTGTTGACGTCGGTGTGAACGACTGTCCAAAACCGAAGACCCACCACCTTTATGCACATGCAAACATGTTCTACTATATCCCGAGCCATAAACTCCCTGGGTTAACCTGCCCGTCATCATAACCTTCCGAGCCAATGGCTCGCCAGACCAGCCCGTCCGCTCCAACAAACATTACTGAGTCACAAGCTCACCAGACTAATTAGTCTGCTGCTACAACCATCGAGCCTACCACTTGTACAACCAAACCAACTAACCTAACGTAACTACGAGGTGTGGGTGTGCATATTATTAAGTTAATCTTGTACATCAACTTATCCGTACAATTTATGGTTAATCTTGGACTTCCCGAGGATTACCCTGTAAGGGGCTCGCTATGATACTAGGAACAATAATGGGATGACACCCCAAAGTTCCCTTTCTCAAGACACTTAGTGTTTTTGGTATCTACCCATAAGATTACCCCTCTTAACAATTCACTTGAATTACTCTACGTATTTTATGACCTTCTAAGGGGAAAGACGATCTTTCGTCGGTCCTGGACACCACCTTACCCTTAACTCTCCAAGCACACTCTCATCTCATAAACTCCTTTTGGTGACCTTCGATCTCTTCAACCTGACCATGTGCACCAACTACATGCCACTTCCACTTGGTGGGCCCTAAATACCCAAGTTTCACATTTTTACTATACGCAGACCAAACTATATGATGCTTGTAAGTAGAGGTACTCCAAATATTCATCCAACTGACTCAAGATATTTACTGGAGGACTACCATGGTATCTTAAGACTAAATCCAGAGAATCATATTTTTCCTCAACATTTTAGCATTTATTTAAATTTCTCCAATAATTGCCAAGTATGAATATGAACATGAAGTGAAAGGTATTATTATGATATGGCTTCCATAAAATCAAGATAAATCTATCATGCCAAAATAACATTAAGTATAGAGTGTCACAATTTTACAATCAGGAATTGTCCTCTAATTATAATATTTAGCATCTATCCAAATTTCGAGGTTAATGAAGGAACCATCAAAATTACTTATGCCAAAATAAGGGAAAAATTACCAGACCTCTATTGTGTCCAGAAAAGCTTAATTACAGTGTTTCCCAATTTATTGGAATCATTTCCTCACTGAAATAATTAATCCAAATAATTCCTAATTTGCACATGTTGTGAAGTAGCCTACTGATAACAACCACCAAAATTATATAAAAATTCACAGAGCTTCCTAGTGCCCTGAAATGTCCTATCACCAAGTTGCACATTTTTTCCAGAGAGTTTTAGACCCTTATCTATATTTCTTAAGATTGAGACAAAATAGGTGCCTTGAGGATGAAGTACTAGTTAAATTATAAAATAAATTATACAAAAATTACCAGGGGTCTAAAATATGATTGAAAAGACACCACCAAGATTTCATCTTCATCCAAGATCGTTTGTGCATGTAAATATCTCTTACAAGAAGTTTACCTTAAGGGGTTATGACCTAATTTAGGGGAAATAATTTCTCCTAAAATTCTCTCAAAATTCCCTAGGGCATAACTACATCCCATGAACAAATATCCTAGGTTCCATGGCCATTCTATAGCTTGTGACCACATATCCTTCACAAGCTCTATATGCACCCCAAGGGGTAAAACTAGGGTTCTAGGGCATATCCACCTCTACACCATCTCATCTTACTCATGAAGGTGTTTTAGGTGATCCTAAACCAGTGGCCAAGGTTTCAACTCATGGTGATGAGTTTTGACCACCATACCCCAAGATAAACACCATGCCCTAACTTTGACCCAATTTGACCTAACTTGGGTTAACAAATTACCCAACCAAATCAGTCCCAATTGGGCTGAGATTTTTACCAGGGTCATGTGATAACCCTAAGAAGTACCCGCCAAAATTTGGTGGGCATTGGAGGTCATTTGACCCAATAATGAATTTATATTTAAATTATGAAATTATTACAAAAACCCTAAAAAAGGTTCTCCAAAAATTCCCATCTTTGGGTATGATGTGTGGGTAGGTGTAAATAGCCTAGGTTTCAATTTTCAAGTCAATACCATAAACCAATCAAAAGTTATTCAAGAAATGGTGGCTGTCCTACACTAAGGACTAGTCCCACCAAAATGGACCTACAGGGAGCTACAAAACTGTATTTGGGGTGAAATTAAATTAAAAATAAAGTAGACTCCAAGGGCTACAACTTTGGTGTTGACCACTTTTTCATTTGAGGGGTTCTAGTATTTTTTATAATTAAAATGAAATACTGCAGGAAGTATGACAAAATGGGTTGGAACAAGTCTGCGTTCGACGAAATCCGACCTGCGTTCGACGAAATCTATTCTGCGTTCGATGAACGTCGTGCTTCAGTGTGCTCGACAAAATCCGATCTTCATTCGACGAAATCTATTCTGCATGCGACGAACGCCGTGCTTCAGTCCGTTCGACGAAATCCGAGTTCAGTTCGACGAACTCAACAATCAGTTCGGTGAATTGATTCCGTTCGACGAACTCCGGGTTCAGTTCGTCGAACTCAACTGTTAGTTCGACGAATTCCAGAGTGTCTTCGATGAATGAATTCCGTTCGACGACCATCGGGTTCAGTTCGAAGAACTCAACCATCAGTTCGACGAACTTTGGCTACCGCTCGACGAATTCCTTCTACTCAGATCGACGAATAAATGAAATAATGATATAACGTAATCATTTAAATCTGAAGATCTTGCACAGATCTTGAAGCAGAATGGATGACATCTGTTTGTCTTCTTCCTCTGGCCGACGGCCAGGATGAACAGCACCTGGATCTCCTTCATCCTTGTTTTCCCGGCACCTGGGGCTCCTTCATTGAGGTGGTGGCCGGTGATTTGCGGTGGTTTGCCGGCCGGAGGTGGCCGGAATAGGGGTATGGAGGTGGGATTAAATATCCAAAAACGGAGCTCTTGGCCTACTCGATTGGTGACCAATTGGCCCTAATCCTTGCAGGCAACCTGATGGGATCTATCCACCGAGAGAGAGGAGAAGAACCAGACCTTTAATCAGGCTCGATGGTGGTTGTTTCCCAGATTTGCCATGGACGCTCCCTTCAAGTTATGCTCCATGCCGATCTCTTGATTCTCCACCAAATGCAATGATCTAGTACTCGATTCCAACTAATATCCCCCTTCAGAAGGTGATGGAAGTGTCAATTTGAGGAGGGAAAGGCTTAATGGTGGAGTGCCATTAATGGCCATTTCGGTTTCACTTGGAACCTCTTGAATCCTCCAATGGATGGCATGGTAAAGGTTGTAACACATCTTAGAATTCAATGGGGAGATGAATGGAGGGTGTGGGGAGATGAATGGGAGTCAATTTGCCTTGAATGCCATGAATTCACCTTGAATGGCAACTTTCTCTCTCTTCAAATTGGGGGAAACTCCCAATTTCTCTCTCCTAGTCACCCCCTCCAGAAATTGGATGGCATTTCATGTAATTTCAGTGGTTACTAATCATTTCGGCCATTAAAATTGGGCTTAGCCGAAAGGGATTGAGCTTTGGGCTTAATTAACCCAAGTTGGGCAATATTGACCAAGTGTTGACTTTGGTCAAATTGGTGAAATTAATTAGGCCCAATGGGTCAATGTTGACCCATTGGCCTCCCTTAGTGACAAATGGAACTTAGGGAAAGTCAATTGGTCCAATTGAACCCTAATTGACCCTAAATATGGTGGTTTGACTTATTTGAGGCTAGGGTTGACTTTGGTCAATTTGGCCTCTTTGGTTGACCCCAATGGGTCCTAAATGCTCTAAGGGACCCTCCAAGGGGTTAGGTGTGCCATGGTGGGGTCAAAGGGTTAAGGTGAGGCCCTAAAGTCCAACCTTAAGCTTGGTAACTGGAAATTGCTATTTGCAAACCAAGGTGCTATTCCCCTTCAAGCCTAAGGCCAAGTGATCTCTTCAAGCTTCCTAGGGTTTTGTCATGACCTAGTCATGAAAATACCACTCTAGGGGTCTAGATGTTTGGGGGATGTTACAAATCCCAATAAACAAAAAAATAATTTCGTCCCCGAAATTCAGGTTAGGCTTGCAGGATTTTCACCGAGAGTGACTGAACGTAACATCCCCTCAGAATTGATGTTATTTCTGACTCGAAGAGTACCAACTATCTCTGCCACACTAGTTTTAGTAGCTCTCAGGTGAATCAATCGATTGGAGACTACCAGGCCATCTATAGTAGAAATTTGCTGCTCCGGCCGTAGTAGAGCTCTCCTAAAGGAGGAGACATGGAAGACCTTGTGCAATCCCTCTAACTTCGATTGCAACTACAGTCTATAGCCAATGGGCTGATCCACTCCAGGATCCTATAGAGCTCCATCTATCTCAGACAGAGCTTCTTCCGCCTGCGAACCCGCAAGACTCCCTGCATCGGACGTATCTTTCGGAACACCCGATCTCCAACCTGGAACTGTACTTGACAATACCACACATCATAATACCTGACCTGGCAGCTCTGGTCCCCAACATCCTAACTCAAATTAGTCGCACCTGGGTATCTATGTCCTCCATAAATTCCGAGCCGAGTGCCTTGGGATCCTCATCCTGGATCCAAGATAGTGGAGTCCTGCGCCTCCGTCCCTCTGAGGGTGGAAAGCATGTGCTGACGTCAACCAAGAGTCCAGTTAAGCCTGGACTGATCATCAATTTTTGGACGTACACCGTCCATCCTGATTCGACATGATCACCCTGGCCACACTACGATAATGGACAAACTGCTCAACAAATCCCACCAAACACCAATGGGAGCGTCCTTCCAGCCCGGGGTGACCCTAGCTACCTTGGTCAGTTTATCCTCGATGTTCCAAACAAACTTGTGCCCGGAGTGGGGATGTGGTAACCTGTGTATGAAATCCATAATTATGTCCTCGAACTTCCACTCTAACACGGGCAGTGACTGTGGTAGTTCTCCAAAGACTTTTGCACTTGGCCTTCACCGTGCAATCATCTCCACTCTACAACTTATCCCGTTCTTACCATTGGTGGAACTGATCAGATCATCAAGCATCCCAATCATCCTCAAAATTGTATGGTGGTGCACTTGTGAACTTATGAGCATATTGTAACCAATCTTTATTAGTATTCATGTTTATAAGATGACTCCCAATCACTTTCTATGTGGAGTTTGATTCATAAGGTATACGGGTAAAATTCTTTTGAAACCCTAAGATTTTCACAAGTCAATTTCATCATGGAAATATCATCACGTTTATTTCACAAATTCCTATCTCTTCCATATATGCTAGTCTTGATCACTTTCGGATGGTCCAAAGTAAGATAAACTTAGATCGTTCTTATCATAGTAAACTAAAACACTATATTTAATTCCAATAAGTCATCGTCTAAGATCTCGGGTTATTCATCATCATAGCTCCCAAGGTATAAGGGTTATTATTGTAGTTAATATTTTCTACCATAATAGGGCGTGATTTGTAACAATTCATGAGTTAATTACTTCTGAATGCCCCAAACTACCAGAACTTTCAAATATAACTAAAGGTTGCACGACCTAATTTCAGTTCCCAACTTCCAGAAAGGCATCTGCATCCCTAAGTGACTAAACCTAGCAACTTTACATTTCTAATGCTTCAACTAAGGTCAAGACTTTGCTCGATCTATGATGTCCTTTCATCGTCATGGTAATACTTCAGATCATCATTCCAGACTTACTGTTACACCATCTCATCTTTGCTTGTGTAACATTGAATAAGATCGACCTCAAAATCACTATGTTTACGACGCAACATCTTCTAAATTATATCCAAAGGAAACCCAAGTCAGTAACTAATTTGCCCAATAAACAAAAGGTCAGCCCCAATAAACAAAAGATAAGCCCCAATAAACAAAAGATAAGCATCAATAAACAAAATATAAGCCACTATCTATTTTGGGCTGAGTATCTTCAATATCTCCAAGTTATATTCGTCCCAAGTTGCAAATAATTCTTAGGGCACACAACCTTAGACTTGGGGTTCTATCTTGAGGCTCATTGGTATACTTCATACTTTAGACTCTTCAAGGTCCCCTTTAAGACAACCTTATCAGGGTCAACTTGTGTCCCAATCCCAAACGGGTCTCTTCTGAACTTGAATTATTATCTGACCCTCGGTGTTTGTCGTGGTGGTTGTCTCAATGTAATCATGTCACCGATAGGAGGGCGGAGTCTACGAGTCCCTTAGCTTCTAGTTATGTGTCAATCTCTCTTTCTCTAGCCTCTTTGGGGTATCCTTGTACCTTCACCAAAGTTATACCTACGGTCTATTTCAGACTAGGGCATGGTATAAATTGTCATGGTAAGTCATGCGTCCTAGTGGGGTTGAGTATAACTCATTGACTAAAGGACTATCTAAAGAGATCTTTGTAGCCAGAGGAATTCCCTGCTAGGGGCAAGGTTCGCCGCAGGCTACAAAAGAATACTTGCCAAAAGGATTCAGTTAAAAGTGGACTTTTCCTGTGATTTCCCCATATGGGCACACCATTGCTTCCGCTGCTTAGTTTGTCCTCAAACTAAACTCGCGCGGTGTGGCCCAAGGTTTGTGGACTTCTTTTCTTCGGATCGAGGTATTCTCTGATACCACTTTGGAAGACCGAATTTTTTTTTCAAAAACCTGGGTCATATGCCCAGATCCGCTGCTTTGCGGAGACACCATCACACGGGAATGTCGCCACTACAAAGCGCCGATCCTGCCGGCCATATCGATCACAGAAGAAGAAAAGTATAAACAAACAATAGAAGTTCAAGTCGACAAATCACATGCTATATATAATAAATGTCCACATAATATTACTGAAATAATAAAGGTTACAATGATAAAGGGCACATGCCCTGTACATCATGTCCTCGCTACAAGATCACTCGCTGAAGATAACTACTAATCACTCACTCATCCTGAAACAGGTGCTCCTGTACTAGACTGGTCCACCTTCGTCTACACCGGCCTCTGTTGCTGCTGCGTCTCCTCGGTCCCCTAAAATGATATGGTCCACCGACCGTTAGACAAAAAGACTAAGCCTTATGTTCCCCACCCCACCCCCACTGGCTCCTAGGCACCGCGTGGGAGGATGAAGCATAGGACAACAAGGGGTATAAAATAATGCAGATGACGGAGGATTTATTCTATAGGAAATGTCTACAACTACACATGTGTATATACATAATTGATGCAGTAAAGACCATAGTAAGAGCAGGTAAAGAATAAGTAAAGTGCAGTAAGTAAAGACATATATAATAGAAAAGTAACCATTGATTTATAGGAATGCCCATACAAACCTATAAACCAAGGGGTCATTTAGCAGGGCCTATCTTATAAAAAACCCAACAACCAATTTATACGATAGGGGTAAGGGTTGAAATGTAATGTTTATGCCATGATATGCAGAGTTATGCAGTTTATGCTATGTTCATACAAGTGCAACTCACACACTTCGACTCTATGCGCACATACCTTTAGTTCCCCCCTTTTTGGAGCTAGCAAGACTCCCAGGATACTCCCGTAGTGGCAAACAGAAGCGGTGGTTTGGGCCTCACCCACCTCTAGACCTATCGTACGCCTCAACGCAAAACCGCGGAGCATCTGCGTACTCTTACTGGCTAGATCACCAGACTTTCATGGCTAAGTGCAAATTCCACACTTGCCGAGTCAACGTATTGACTTTGGTGCGAACGACCGTCCAATACCGAAGACCCACCACCTTCATGCACAAGCGAACATGTTCTACTATATCCCGATCCATAAACTCTCTGGGCTAACCTGCTCGTCATCACAACCTTCCGAGCCAACGGCTCGCCGGACCAACCCGTCCGCTCCAACAAACATTACTGAGTCACAAGCTCACCAGACTAATTAGTTTACTACTACAACCACCGATCATACAACTCGTACAACCAAACCAACTAACCTCCCGTAACTACGGGGTGTGGGTGTGCATATTATTAAGTTAATCTTGTACATTAACTTATCCCTACAATTTATGGTTAATCTTGGACTTCCCGAGGATTACCCTGTACGGAGCTCGCTATGGTACTAGGAACTATAATGGGATGAAACCCCAAAGTTCCCTTTCTCAAGACACTTAGTGTTGTTGGTATCTACCCATAATATTACCCTTCTTAACAATTCACTTGAATTACTCTACGTATTTTATGACCTTCTAAGGGGAAAGATGATCTTTCGTCGGTCCCGGACACCACCTTACCCTTAACTCTCCAAGCACACTCTCATCTCATAAACTCCTTTTGGTGACCTTCGATCTCTTCAACCTGACCATGTGCACCAACTACATGCCACTTCCACTTGGTAGGCCCCTAAATACCCAAGTTTCACATTTTTACTATACGTAGACCAAACTAACTATATGAAGCTTGTAAGTAGAGGTACTCCAAATATTCATCCAACTGACTCAAGATATTTACTGGAGGACTACCATGGTATCTTAAGACTAAATCTAGAGAATTATATTTTTCCTCAATATTTTAGCATTTATTTAAATTTCTCCAATATTTGCCAAGTATGAATTTGAACATGAAGTGTAAGGTATTATTATGATATGGCTTCCATAAAATCAAGATAAATCTATCATGCCAAAATAACAGTAGGTACAGAGTGTCACAATTTTACAATCAGGAATTGTCCTCTAATTATAATATTTAGCATCTATCCAAATTTGGAGGTTAATGAAGGAACCGTCAAAATTACTTATGCCAAAATTAGGGAAAATTTACCAGACCTCTATTGTGTCCAGAAAAGCTTAATTACAGAGTTTCCCAATTTATGGGAATCATTTCTTCACTGAAATAATTAATCCAAATAATTCCTAATTTGCACATGTTGTGAAGTAGCCTACTTATAACAACCACCAAAATTATATAAAAATTCTCAGAGCTTCCTAATGCCCTGAAATGTCCTATCACAAAGTTGCACATTTTTTCCAGAGAGTTTTGGACCCTAATTTATATTTCTTAAGATTGAGACAAAATAGGTGCCTTGAGGATGAAGTACTAGTTAAATCATAAAATAAATTATAAAAAAATTACTAGGGGTCTATAATATGATTAAAAAGACACCACCAAGATTTCATTTTCATCCAAGATTATTTGTGCATGTAAATATCTCTTAAAAGATGTTTACCTTAAGGGGTTATGACCTAATTTAGGGGAAATAATTTCTCCTAAAATTCTCTCAAAATTCCCTAGGGCATAATTACATCCCATGACCACATCCTAGGTTCCATGGCCATTCTATAGCTTTTGACCACATATCCTTCACAAGCTCTATATGCACCCCAAGGGGTAAAACTAGGGTTCTAGGGCATATCCACCTCTACACGACCCCATCTTACTCATGAAGGTGTTTTAGGTGATCCTAAACATGTGGCCAAGGTTTCAACTCATGGTGATGAGTTTTGACCACCATACCCCAAGATAAACACCATGCCCTAACTGCGACCCAATTTGACCTAACTTGGGTTAACAAATTACCCAACCAAATCAGTCCCAATTGGGCTGAGATTTTTACCAGGGTCATGTGATAACCCTAAGAAGTACCCACCAAAATTTGGCGGGCATTGGAGATCATTTGACGCAATAATGAATTAATATTTAATTTATGAAATTATTACAAAAACCTTAAGAAAAGGTTCTCTTAAAATTCCCATCTTTGGGTATTATGTGTGGGTTGGTGTAAATAGCCTAGGTTACAGTTTTCAAGTCAATCCCATAACACAATCAAAAATTATTCATGAAATGGTGGCTGTCCTACACTAGGGACCAGTCCCACCAAAATGGGCCTACAGGGAGCTACAGAACTCATTTTGGCGTGAAATCAATTTTAAAATAAAGTAGACTCAAGGGATACAACTTTGGTGTTGACCAGTTTTTCATTTTAGGGGTTCTAGTATTTTTAATAATTAAAATGAAATACTGTAGGAAGTTTGACAAAATGGGTTGGAACCACTCTCTGCGTTCGACGAAATCCGACCTGCGTTCGACGAAATCTATTCTGCGTTGGAAGAACGACGTGCTTCAGTGCGCTCGACAAAATCCAATCTTCGTTCGATGAAATCTATTCTGCGTTCAATGAGCGCGGTGCTTCAGTGTGTTCGACGAAATCTGAGTTCAGTTCGACGAACTCAACAATCAGATCGGTGAATTGATTCCGTTCGACAAACTTCGGGTTCAGTTCGTCGAACTCAACTGTTAGTTCGATGAATTCCAGAGTGTGTTCGACAAATGAATTCCGTTCGACTAACACTGGGTTCAGTTCGACGAACTCAACCATCAGTTCGACGAACTCCGGCTACCGCTCGACGAATTCCTTCTACTCAGATCGATGAATAAATGAAATAACGATATAACATAATCATTTAAATCTGAAGATCTTGCACAGATCTTGAAGCAGAATGAACGACATCTGTTGTCTTCTTCCTCTGGCCGACAACCAGGATTAACCACACCTAGAGCTCCTTCATCCTTGTTTTCCCGGCCACCTAAGCGCCGCCCCGGCCGGCCAATGCCACCACCACCTTCGTTGAGGTGGTGGCCGGCGATTTGCGGTGGTTGGCCGACCGGAGGTGGCCGGAATAGGGGTATTGAGGCAGGATTAAAGCTCCAAAAACAGAGCTCTTGTCTTACCCGATTGGGGACCAATTGGCCCTAATCCTTGCAGGCAACCTGATGGGATCTATCCACACAGAGAGAGGAGAAGAACCAGACTTTTAATCGGGCTTGAGGGTGGTTGTTTCCCGGATTTCTCATGGCCGCCCCCTTCAAGTTGTGCTCCTTGACGATCTCTTGATTCTCCATCAAATGCAATGATCTAGTACTCGATTTCAACTGATATCCCCCTTCTGAAGGTGATGGAAGGGTCAATTTGAGGAGGGAAAGGCTTAATGGTGGAGTGCCATTAATGGCCATTTCGGTTTCACTTGAAACCTATTGAATCCTCCACCTGATGGCATGGGAAAGGTTGTAAAACATCTTAGAATAAATGGGGAGATGAATGGAGGGTGTGGGGAGATGAATGGGAGTCAATTTTCCTTGAATGCCATGAATTCACCTTGAATGACCACTTTCTCTCTCTTCAAATTTGGGGGAAACTCCCAATTTCTCTCTCCTAGTCACCCCCTCCAGAAATTGGATGTCATTTCATGTAATTTCAGTGGTGACTAATCATTTGGGCCATTGAAATTTAGCTTTGCCCAAAGGGATTGAGCTTTGGGCTTAATTAACCCAAGTTGGGCAATATTGACCAAGTGTTGACTTTGGTCAAATTTGTGAAATTAATTAGGCCCAATGGGTCAATGTTTACCCATTGGCCTCCCTTAGTGACCAATGGAACTTGGGGAAAGTCAATTGGTCCAATTGAACCCTAATTAACACTAAATATGGTGGTTTGAATTATTTGAGGCTAGGGTTGACTTTAGTCAATTTGGCCTCTTTGGTTGACCCCAAAGGTTCCTAAATGCTCTAAGGGACCCTCCAAAGGGTTAGGTGTGCCATGGTGGGGTCAAAGGGTTAAGTTGAGGCCCTAAAGTCCAACCTTAAGCATGGTAACTGGAAATTGCTATTTGCAGACCAAGGTGCTCTTCCCCTTCAAGCCTAAGGCCAAGTGATCTATAAAAGCTTCCTAGGGTTTTGTCATTACCTAGTCATGACAAAACCACTCCAGGGGTCTAGTTGTTTGGGGGATGTTACACCGAAACCCCTACTCCGGCCACCGTCGGCTAGCAAAGGACGTCCAATCGCCGGCCACCACCTCAACAAAGGTGGTGGTGGCACTTGCCGGTCGGGGAGATGTGAGGGTGGCCGGGAAATCATCCCACAAAGGCACCCAGGATGGGATGTTTCGAGCCATACATTACTTGGGGACGATGACGGTGAGCCGTCGGATCTGCCGCAATCTGCTATCCGCAGATTTAAATAGTTATGTTATATGAACAGTTCATTTTTGTCACGCTTCCTGCATTATTTTGATTTAATTATTAAAAATACATACTGCCCTCTGATGAAAAAGTTCCCAATAACAATATTGTAGCCTTTGGTGTGTAGATTAAATGAAAATTTGTTTCAGGCCAATAGGGGCACTGTAGCCCCATGTAGAGCCATTTTGGTAGGACTGGTCCCTATGGTAGGGCAGTCACCATTTTCTTGAATAACTCTTGATAGGGAAATGCTATGGGCATGAAAATTGAAAACTAGGCTATTTGTATCACCCCCCTTAACATATTCAAAGATGGAAATTTTAGGAATAAATTTTTCTAAGGTTTTGGTAATAATTTCATAATTCATATGATAATTAATTAAAGGGTATAATGACCTCCAATCACCTCCAAACTTTGGTGGGTGCTCCTTGGGGTTATTATATGACCCTGGTAAAAATTTCAGCCCAATTGGGACTGATTTAGTTGGGTAATTGGTTATCCCAAGTTTGGTCAAACTAGGTCAAAATAGGGTATGGTGCTCACTTTGGGGTATTGTGGTCAAAACTCATCAACATGATGTGAAACCTTGGACACTGGTGTAGGATCACCTAAAACACCTCCATGAGTGATTTGGGGTGATATGGGTTGGATATGCCCTTTAACCCTATCTTTACCCTTAGGGTTGCACTTTGAGCTTTGTGAAGGGCATGTGGTCAAATGTTATTGAATGGTCATGAAATTTGGTGTACAAGTTCAAAGGGTGTAATAATACCCTAGGAAATTTTAGGAGGATTTTAAGAACCCTTATTCTCCATGAATTAGGTTATAACCCATTTAGGGCATTTCATTATAAAAGAAATTTACATGCTCAAAAGGTTTTAGATGATGATAAAACCTTGGTAGTGCCTTTATAATCATATGATAGACCTCTGGTATTTTTTGTGTAATTAATTAAATGATTTAACCACTACTTCATTCACAAGGCACTTATTTTGTCTTAGTCTTAAGGAAAATAATTGAGGGTCCAATACTCTATGGAAAAATTTACAACTTGGTGATAGGACATTTCAGGGCACTAGGAAGCTTTGTAAATTTTTATATAATTTTTGGAGATTGTTATCAGTAGGCTACTTCACAACATGTTCATATTTGTATTTATTTGGAATATTTATTTAGGTGATAAAATGATTTCCGTAAATTGTGAAACTCAGTCAGTAAGCCTCACTGAATATTATAGAGGTCCAGTAATTTTTTCATAATTTTTGGATAAGTATTTTTGATGGTTCCTTCATTAACCTCCAGCTTTGGATAGATGCTAAATATTATAAATAGAGGACAATTCCTAGTTGTTAAATTGCGATATTCTACACTTACTGTTATTTTGACATGATAGATTTATCTTAATTTTATGGGAGCCATATCATAAGAATACCTTACACTTCATGTTCATTTTCATACTTGGCAAATATTGGAGAAATTAAAATAAATGTTAAATAACTAAGGAAAAATATGATCCTCTAGACTTAGTCTTAAGATATCATTATAGACTCCCAATAATAATCTTGAGTCAGTTGGATGAATATTTGGGGTACCTCCTCTTATGCAACTCATATAAAACCGTTGGACTGCGTATAGTGAAACTGAAAAACTGGAGTAGTTTGTGGATCATCAGGTGGGAATGTAAGGTAGATGGTGTGCCTAGTCTGGTTGAGAAGATGTGAGGTCACCACTATGGGTCTATATGTTGGGTGTTCCCAATAAGCTGAGGAGTAAGGTCGTGTTCGGGAGAGACAAAAGATCGTCTTTCCCCTTAGGAGGTCATAAATACGTAGGGAAGTCCAAGAGTAAGATAAGAATGGTTTACTTGTGCGTAGTCACTAATAACATTAAGTGCCTTAGAAAGGGAGTTTTGGGAGTGTCATCCCATCATAGCTCCTAGTACCGCTCGTAGCCCCTCAAAGGGTAGTCCTCGGGAAGTCCATGGTTAACCCTAAAATGTTGAAATAAATGTCAGAGCAAGATTAACTTGACAATGCACACACCCACACCCCGTGGATTACGGGAGGTTAGTTTGTTTAGTCCTACGAGTGGTAGGCTAGGTAGTTATAGCAGCAGACTAGTTAGTCTGGTGAGCTTATGGCTCAGTAGTGTTTGTTGGTACGGACGGGTTGGTCTGGCGAGCCATTAGCTCGGAAGGTTATGATGACGGGCAGGTTAGCCCAGGGAGCCTTGTGGCTCGGGATATAGTAGGACATATTGTATGTGCATAAGGTGGTAGGTCATTAGTGTTGACGGTCGTTGCACCGAAGTCAATACCTTGGCTCGGTAAGAGTGGTTAACACTTTACAAAGAAAAGTCTGGTGGACTAGCCAGTAAGAGTACGCAGGAGCTCCGCTATTCTGTTCTTAGCGTTGAGGCGTACGATAGGTCTAGGTTAGGTAGTGCAGATACCAACCTAGAGGTGGGCGAGGCCCAAACCACCGCTTCCGTTTGCCACTACATAAGTATCCTGGGAGTTTTGCTAGCTCCAAAAAGGGGAAACTAACGGTCTGTATGCATAGAGTCATAGTGTGTGAGTTGCACTTGTATGAACATATCATTTAACTACATACTTTGCATGACATAGCATATCATTGTATTTCAACCCTTACCCCTATCGTATAAATTGGTTATGGGACATTTTATACGATAGGCCCTGCTAAACGACCCCTTGGTCTATAGGTTTGTGTGAGCATTCCTATAAATTAAGGTTACATTTCTTTACTACTGCTTTGCTTATTACCACCGTTTACTTGCTACAGTTTTACTTACTACTGCTTTACTAATTGTACTTTATATTGCTTACCAATAAACCCTTCCGTAGTTAGACTCACTGTCACCTGCTCTTAATTATACCCCTTGTTGTCCTCCGCTTCATTCCTCTCGCTCAGTGCCTAGGAGTCACCGGGAGAGTGGTGGAGGTTTGGCTTAGTCTTTTTTACTAACGGTCGGTGGACCTTATCATTTTAGGGGACCGAGGAGATGTTGCAGCACTAGAGGCCTGTGCAGATGGAGACGGGGCAGTCTATCACGGGAGCACCATTGGCAAGATCCGTGAGAGTCTTTTAGCTTTAGTATTTTATGCTTCCACGAGGGAAATTATAGTGAGGAATTGATGTGCAAGGCATGATCCCTTTATTATTACCGTACCTTCTTATTCAGTTATTATATGTGGACATCTCTTGATGGTTTTACTTTCTATATGATGTGTACTTCGCTTTTATAAGATTATTTAAGCTTTATTTCTTTGTGATCGACATGGCCGGCAGGATCAACGCTTTGTATTGGCGACCTTCCCGAGAGAGGGTGTCATCGCAAAGCGGCGGTTCTGGGCATAAGACCCGAGTTTCGTAAAGAAAAAAAAGGGGGTCTTACACCGCCAGGCCTTTATTCAAATATGAGTCTGTCTCAGTGGTTGGGCTGAGACAGGCTTCAGTCTCAGCGGCTAAACTGTCTTCGTCTCTGCGGATTTGCTGAGACAGTTAGTCTTCTCAGCGGTTTCTGTCTAAATGCAGCTCAGCTGAGGCAGACTCCTTCTCAACAGCTCTGGCTGCATCTCAGCGGTTCAGTTGAGGCCATGCTGTCATCTCAGCGATTTTGACAGTAAAATCAGATAACTATTCCAATGATTAGAATAACATAACCCTGCATATACATGATGCAAAAGAGGGTTTATCAAATACAATATGTACTTAGCATTGAGTGTGATGCCTCTTTAAATCTAGGAAACATTGATGGCAATATTCCCAACACAAAGTATTGAAATATAGTTACCTGACATTCTTCCGTAGAATGTGTTGGATCTTTAGGCGCCCTTAGAGGGGGGAGGGGTGAATAAGGGTTTTTGAAAACTTTAAGATTTTAAGACAAACCTTTTGAAATTTTATATGAAGTAAATTTAATCAAAAGTAAAGAGCAAGAAATCAATTTTATTAAATTAGAAAAGACATGAATATGATTTATAAAATTTATTACAAAAATGGATTTCTTAGATGCTAGAAATCAAAGGCGAATATAAAAGACACTTTGGTTTTCTATACCGACTCTTCTCACTATCATCTGGTTGGCATTATCCGATCTCTCCTTAGATACGACCTCAAGCCTCTCTAGCCTTTCTATCCCAGAATGGCCTCGAGCACCCACTAGATCTACGAACTAGACCTACTCGCCAGCAACCGCGACAAATTACCCCTAAGCCACACAAAGACCTAGTCGACAACAACTGTGACGAATTCCTCCTAAGTCGCACACGGACCTAGTCGCCATCAACCGCGATGAATTTATGAACCGATCACAAAGATAAATGTGTTACAATAGAAAAGACAAATATGAAACTCTCTGTGAGGTAATCTCAAGGAGATGACGAAGAATCACTGAAGATCATTGAAGTCGAAGCATGCAACCTTTGCGTTGAGTTAACGTTGATCCAAGCCTCCTTTGAATTCTTCTTTTGAAATTGAATGTGAGATCCTTTGTGGTGTGGAAATACGTCCCTCACAAATAATTCAGAGTGATGGAATAGGGCTCCTTGGCAGGGATGATTGAAGAGAACGAATGCCACCTATTTATAGTACAATAAGCTAACATCGACGTTAAGGCTAATGCCATGCGTTGACTTTGTATAGAGATCATTTGATGGTTCAGATCTTCTAAATAGGAAGGAAATTTTGCATCTTTGGAAACATTCATTTTAGGCAACCTTAATGCTGGCATTGAAGCTAACACTTGGCGTTAAGCCAAATCATTACAAAATGCTCCTACAATAACGTCAGCTTCCCTCCATGTCATTTTCATCTTCGTGGGAATGAACGTTTATGACTGCGTTAAGTACTAATGCATGGCATTAGACCACATTCTTCTTTTCAGCTTGTGAGCAATTCCAGACCAATAATACATCATCATAGTGTCATTTTTGTTCAGACCTTCATGCTAAAAAAACAATGGCAAACTAGATCAAATACAAGTAGGATTTGTTATTCTCAAACCAAAGGGATACAGAAAACCGTGTTTCAATAATCTCCCCCTTTTGATAATAACAAATCCAATTAAAATAAATCAGATTCAGATATAAAATATGAAAGTGCATAGTGTGGCTTTGAGTATTCTCTAGAAGGGGGGTGAATAGAGATTTAAAAATTCTTTAAACTAATTATGCACACACAATGAAACTACTAAGTACTATCCAATCTGTTGGGAATACTGCCCTCAATGTTCCTTTGATTTGAAGAGGCATCAGTCACAATACTAAGTACATGATGTATTTGATAAAGCCATATTTTTTGTAAGATATACAGGCTTAGTTAACTCAAAGAGAAAAGTCCAACTATGTCTTAAGATCAGGAGAAATCAACTCCTAAGAGATGAAGATTTGTCTCAGTAGAACCGCTGAGATGAGGAGCCGTCTCAGCTGAACCACTAAAATGGAGTAGTTGTCTCAGCTTGCGCCAACCGCTGAGAAGAAGACTGTCTCAGCTGTTAATCCACTGAGACAAGGAGCCGTCTCAATGGATCAGCTGAGACAGAATAAAACACATTTCCCATTGACTGGCGCAGCCCAGAATTGGATAAAGGCGCAAAAAGGTAATTAAGTATTGCCTTTGTCGGCATAGGCAAGGGAGGTCGCGTAGATAGCCGTTGAAGATGGATAGTACTATATAAGCTGAAGCTAGGGCATCAACATCGCTCTCCTTGCTCGATTAAAAAGTGATTCAAGCAAAAAGAAAGCCGGCTGTAACTTCCTGAAGCTGCAACAGCCTTCTTGCCTTGAACACAAGTGGTTCTCTCTTTCATTAAACAAAGCTTTCATCCAAGAGATAGACATGAGTCTTTTATCTTCCTCCTGAAGAAGAAGACAGTGGAGCTGCTATGAACCATCCAGTCCAGGGATAGCTCAAGATAAACATCTGCTGAAATATACTATTACCTTGAATCAATAGTAGAGGTTATTAATCCATCATCACTTTATTTTGTAAGAGCTATTCAGCTCTGAGAAGAGTGTAACAGGCTTTTGCCTAAAGTAGGACTAGGAGGTGGTCTGAGTTGTAGGAGGTGGATTACTCTGAGTTGTAGGGCTGCTGTGCCTGAGGTAGGAGCTGGCGATAGGTCTGAGCTATAGGGACTTTTGTCCTGAGGTAGAATCATCTGTGATCTGAGAAGTTCTGAGGAACTTGTGGTGTAAGCCCTAAAAGCTGAGAAGATAACTTGGATGAGTATCTTTGACCCTATCTAACATTGGAGTTAGAGGGGTGTAGGGGGACAGTGGACTACCCAACACTTGGGGAACGACTACAAAATTCTTTGTGTTGTGGCTGTGATTATTTGTGCTTGATTTAATTGTTTTTGTAGGCTCATTAGGCTACTAACAGCCCTAAGATTAAAAAGAAAAATAATAAAAACCTATTCACCCCCCTCTCGGTAATTTAATCTAAATCCCTAAGTTCTTTCAAGTGAGATCAAAGCGAGGTTGCTTAAAAAGTCTTAACAGCCAAGCAAGATCCCAAGGGTTAGATTAAAAGTTTATTTCCATGGCTGTCTACCAAAAGGAAATGAGCTCAATGAAGTTGCAAATTTGTAGGAAAGAATCCTTTGGCATGTGGAAGCAAAGGGTCAGGCTGTTTATGGAAGAAACTGACCCTAGGATCTTTGTGACAGTAGTGGAAGGTCCCTTTACCTTCACTAAGACTACCACTACTACCCCGGTGGTGAAAGTGCCAAAGCCATATGCTTAACTGGACAAGGATGAGATTGTCCTGGCTGGGATGGACAAGAGGGCACAAAACATTATTCTTAGTGCTATTGATGATTCCACCTTTCAGAACCTTATCCATTGCCAAACAGCCAAGGAGATGTGGAACAACCTCATTGTCTATATGGAGGGCACTGAAGAAGTTAATGATGATAGGAAGTCACTCCTTAACTAGGAGTATGAAGCCTTTAGGCAACTGAACATGGAGGGAATATTTGTGTGCTATGAAAGGTTCTTTAGGATAGTCAATGAGTTAAGAACCTATCAGAGAGTGTTCAACAATTATGAGTTGAATGACAAGTTCCTGAGATCTCTTACTAGAGAATGGGACAACAAAATCTGTGCCATAAGGGAAATGGCTAAGTTGGCTGAAACTCCTCCCCACACTCTCTATGGAAAGCTGCTCTCCAATGAGATGCAGCTAACTGCCAGAAAGGAAGAAGAGCAGAATGCAAGGAGTGATACCAGGGATAAATCTCTAGCCTTCAAGGCTGAAAGCTCAAGAAGAGTGAAGGAGAAGGGTCACTCACCTCCCATAAAATCTGCTGAACCAGAAGTTTCTAAACCCAACTCATCAGGTGACTCCTCTTCTGATGAGGAAATTGCTGCCTTCACAAGGCACTTCAAAAGCCGCTAAGGAGAAAGCAATGGAAGAACAAGCCCTCCTACTCATATCACAACAAGGAGGACAGCAAGGAGTCAATGCATCACTCCAGGAATGACAGGTATGGCTCTAACTCTAAATTTAATTCCTCTAAAGTTGTTTGCTATTGCTGTGGCAAGCCAGGGCATGTCATTGCTGACTGCCCAGTCAAGTGAAAAGAGAGGGATGAGAAGAAGGCTCATCAGCCAAGAGGCACGAAAGGAGAAAAATCTTTTCTAGCTAAGAAGGAAAGGAGCTGGAGTGAATCAGACTCCAGCTCAACAAAATCTGAAAAGGAAGAAGCCCTCATTGGGCTGGTTGCCATTGAAGAACCTGCTAATGGGAGGATTGCAATCAGGGCCCCTCTATCTCACTCTGAAAGTGATGATGAGGTGGATGAAGAAGAGGAGTATAATGGTCTGATGGCCATATCTGAAGGCTCCTCAAGTAGAATATCTGATGTTGATGAGGTACCAGTTCTCAACCTATCCCATTCAGATTCTGAGAATGAAACCTGCCCAGATTCTGATTCATCCTCAAGGGCTAGAGGTGAGGATGGATGAAGATCAAACATAAATGTTGATCATCTGATTGACAGATATGGGGACCTCATTGATGCCCTGGGCAGGAAGAAAAAGCTTGTTAAAGAACAAGCTAAAGAGCTAAGGCCACTTAAGGCTAAGCTACAATGCAAGATGGACATCCTCCATCAAGATGGACAGAAGTTCATAGAGCTCCAGAAAGTGATTGATAATCTTCTTGATGAGAAAAAGAAAATGTGGGTGTATATCAGGAAGCTTAACAATCAGCTTCTAAAGGAACAGAATTTAGTAGCCCAATTCTCCAAACCCAAAACTGTGCTACCCATTATTGGGACCTTCTCCTCCCAATCTAATATGAGGGGACTAGGTCACAATAATAAGGCAGCCAAGGCTAGAAATGATAGAAAGGGCAAGGATTCAGCTAGTTTTAAATCTACCTTTGAAAAGGTGTGGCTGCCCTCTAACCAATATGACCAAGCAATCATATATGTTCAGAGGCAAAATGAAAAGGCTCCTTACAATTTGAATGAATCAAGCATTGCAAGGAGAAATGGACTTGGGTTAGTGCAATGAAAGATCCCCATGAGGAAATTCAGATGGTCCAACCTGGACCATTTGTTTTTGGTACCCCAGCCCCCACACTCAAGGAAAAGGAAGCCAGCTCCTCCAAGACTGGCCCAGCTGAGAACAATGCTGGCTGCTTTAGTGGGGCAAATCCACATCAGAACATTTCTGATGCTGTCAACAGTATGAGAGCTGAAAAGCAGAAATCTATTGGTAACATGAATAAATCCTCTCATGTGCACAAGCCCCAAATAGCTGCTACACCACCTCTAGGTGCAAAGCCTAAGAAGAAGGTTGTCTCCTTCTCTGAACCTAGGCAGACTTCTGCTCCTTCCAAGAAGGTTCAGAAAAGGTGATACAACATTTATGAGTGCTGGTGTTGTGGTAAAGTGGGTCACTTTGCCATAGATTGTTGGCACAACTCAAGTCCTCCAAGTGCTAGGAGTAGCTTTCCTCCTAGAGGGGCAGTCATTAATTACAACTACCCAATGAGTAACTGTTTCATAGGACCCAATCCTTATGGGGGTCCTAAGGCTTATTAATTTTGTGGTTGCAGGATAGTTCAACTGCCAACATGATTTGGTATTTGGACAGTGATGGAGACGACGACCCACATCATGATGAAGATGCAGTTGATGATGATCCACCACCACCATCCAAGGATTTGCGACGCCGCAGCAATCTTGAGGGACAACGTTACACCCTTCGCCCTCGACACATGAAGAACTTTATTTAATTTTTGTTATTTCTTTATGTTATTTTATTTTAGACATTTAATCTGGCGGGCGTTTAGCCAGTCTTTGCTACATTTACTTATGTTGGTCTACGTTTAGCCGACCATTGCTGTTTTTATTTTATGTTGGGCTGCATAGTGTGTGCTTGGCCATATATAAGGCCAAGACTTGATGTAAAATTTAGTTAAGGAATGAATTTTGAAACCCTAATCTTCACCTCCCTCTAAAGTGTCGTACCCCCCTCTTCTCCTTCTCTAAAGTTTCGTCCAGGACCTCCTTCCCCTTCTCCAAGCCGCCGGCCACCACCTCTCCTCCTCCCATCTTCTCTTCTCCTTCTCCACCACTCTCTCTCTCCATTATACTTCTCACAAGTACCATTCCACCTACCCTCAAGTTTCAGCCAGCAACCTAGAGGAGAACCCACGACGCAACCAAGGATTGGGAAAACTCTCTCGGGCGCGACTCGACGAAGGCGGACGTGTACATCTTCTTGGCTCATCTCCGGTGAGCTAGTGGAGGGAGCGATCATTTGTTGTGGATCCAACATCTCGGATCTACAAACTCTGAGTGGGTAACGAATCATCCTACCAAAGAGTTCTCTTTTCTTAGATATTTTCTCTTGGTGGTTGAGTTTTGGCGTGACTTTGGAAACAACAAATTTTTTCGTGGTTATTTTCTTGTGGATTTGTATTATCTTCGATATTTCTGAAAACGTACGAAAAAAGATTGGCGAACCTTGCTTTGTTATTGTTGGGGAAACATCCACCCTTTCCGAATCGATTTATTTTGGTGGATCTTTCTTTGGTACAACACCGCGCTCATCCGGAATCAATATTATTCCATTTAGCTTGTGTGGATATGGGCCTATAGCTTATATTCATACTCTAACTGTTGCTACCCGTACACTGGAATAACTTAATAAAAGGAATATTCGAGGGCTGCGATATTTTATATTTGGGTAGAGTGGAGCGGCGAGAGCCCTTTGTTCGAAGTCGTGTGCGTCCGCCGCAAAACCGGTGGCCTACATCAAATTTGGTATCAGAGCGAGGTTGTATTGAGTTCTATCTTGACACCATCCTTACTCTCAGATCTTTAGGCTATCCGTCCTCTAATTAGTGCGTTCGTTAACACGGTCTACATCTGAAATTTTCGAATTGGTCTGCGTATAGTAAAAACTTCGGAATTTTAAAACTTGTCAAAAAAATCTGAAAATTTTTCTGTAGCTTTCTGCACTTATTTCCAGCAACATTAGTACTGGAATTTTTTCGATTCGTCCACGTTAGGTTGTCCTGAAAATAGGAGACGTTATAATTTTGTCCGTGTCGGCACCGTTCCCTGGTCTGCCAATAGCTGGCCATCACCGTATTGTCGCAAGAATTAAATCTGCAGAGAATTACAAAAAAATTTCTAAAAATTTCTCCTTATTTTTTTAAGCACAAAAGTCTGAAAGGGTATTTTCATTCGCCTAGTAGTTAAGCGCGTAAAGCTATTTTGACTAAAGAAAATCGCTTGTTCTCCCGTGTATGCGCACTAGGCGTGGTACGGAGTATTCCCCATTCACTTCACACATGGCAGACGACCATGAGGGTGAGCACGCTCCGGCGATGATCGCGGAGCTTCGGGAAGAGTTTATTGTGAGGTTCGATGGCCTCACTCAATTAATACAAGGGCTGGCCATAAATCAAGCGGCGCCTCGTAATCCCACTGCCAACCAGCGAAATGAGAGACGAAACCCTCCCCGTAATCAGGACGATGAGCAAGCGCCTCAAGCTCCATATGAGTTCGACGTCACTAGGGCCGTTAAGATAGATGCACCATCATACGATGGTATGGGTGAGCCCAAGTATTTTTAGACTGGATCATGGAGATCGAGTGCTATTTTGAGTGGCACAACCTGATCGATGTCGAGAAGGTTCGGGTTGCTAGGATGAAGCTTTTGGGTAGGGCCAAAACATTTTGGCTGAACGAAGAGAGGCGTCTCGGTACTGTGAATGGAGTACCCCCAATTGGGTGGGCTGCCATGAAAGCACTTATGACTGACCAATATGTCCCGGCGTATCACCGAACTCAAATGTTCGACGAGTTAGCCACCCATCGTCAGGGGAGCAAATCAGTAGCGGAGTACATGGGACTCCTTAAGGATTTGATGGTACGATGTGACGTCCATGAAATGCCCGAGGTTACGCAATCCCATTTTCGTAAGGGACTCAACCCGCGGACATCCAAGGCAAACTCCTGCGTTATGGTCATACGGATCTTAACACGACATTCAACGGCGCCTTGGATATTGAAAAGCACAATGCCCACAAGTCCAAGGGACGGGCATTCCAAATAGCAAAGTCCCTTTTGGGACCCCCACCTGCGTCCTCCATGCGGGACAAAGGAATGTTTCGGTCGACTGGTTCGAACTCTGTAGTCATTACCGCTAAGAACGTTCGGAGTCCCACCGGTGAGAGAGTTCTGATAGGGTGGATTAGTATGACTAACGCCACGTGCTTCACTTGCGAGATACAAGGGCACTACGCTAGTGAGTGCCCTACCAAAATGAAGCCTTTAACACTTATGGGCTCTCCCTCCGAACCCGCTGAAATTGTTTATGAGGCCGCGGATGAGTCTGAAGGCGAGCCTAGTGATATGGAAAATGAATCTTACATGATGGTGATGCGTTGCATCTTAGCTACCCCGCGAGTATTGGATGAATATAATAGGACGGGCATATTTTCACTGAATTTTAAAAGCGGTGATAACTGGTGTAAATTTGAAAGTGCACAGTTAGCCTCACTAGAATTCTCTAGAGGGGGGTGAATAGAGATTTAAAAATATTTTGTGCAAAGTTAATAAATATAAATATATGTGTAATATTCACAGATTTAAGCTTCCCACACACCAACAAGAATTAAGCAAATAAATAAAGAAATAGAAAAAAGAAAATCACAGCACAACACAAATAAATATAGTGGTTCCCCAAACTTTGGGTAGTCCACTCTTCTACCCCCTTGGTAGGAATTCATTATCTTGCACTGAGTCTTTTGATAAGGAGACTCTTAGAACCAGCCTGAGTCTTTTGATAAGGAGACTCTTAGAACTACTTCAACTGAATTTTTTGAAGAGAGATTCTAATTAAAAACTCTTTTACAAAATTTGAAAATGAAATAAGAATAAGAAGAAGAAGTAGAAGAAAAATAATTAAAGCAAGAAAGAAACTTCTTCCTAGCAAGAAGATTAGAAGCACAAGTATAGTGAATTTGAAATCTCTCTTCTATAGTGAGAAGGAGATTGTAGGCCTTTTTCTCTTTCAGTGAGAGCTTTCAGAAATGGCAGTAGTATGACTTTAGAAGGAAGAGAAGAAGAAGGCTTTTTCATTGCTGCAACACTCTTTCACTTTTCTCAGCTTTCTCTCTTTTCACTTGGGAGCTTTTCCTCTTTTTCAAATGGATGGAGTGGATCACTTGTGTATATTTTTCTTTTGCCGACATCCTTGTGTATTTATAGCTTAGTTTATTCAAAATATTGCTATAGGAGAATAATCAATTAACAGTCAGAGAAATAGTACTAGTGAAAAGTTTCCATAATCATTATATCTGTAAAAGGAAAAAGATCATTCTATTTTCAAATAATGTCCATAATAATCTTAATCAAATTAGCCAAGAATCATTTAGAAGGAAAGATTGATTCAGAACGACTAGAAAAGAATAACATAATTCCATAAAATTCAGATCTACAGAAAGAAAGAAAGAAAGAGATCTGGCGTGTTTTTGAATCTGTCACAGAAATCGACGTGTGTAGATTACTATTTGACGTAAGCGTCGATTTCAGCCTGGCTAGACGTCGAGAAGAGAATATGGAAAGAGCGTCGACAGAGGTGCGTCGACTTCACTGGGTTCGTCGACTAGAAATCAGAGTTACGTCGACTTTGGTTACATCGAATTCTGTTTAGAAATACTTCGACTCAGTATGAGAGATACGTCGACTACACTTCGACGTTGCGTCGATTACTATTCGACGCATATTTACTTAAACTATTTTTTCACTCTGAGAATACATATTCTACTCATTTCTAGGGGTTAAGATAAATCATTTCCCCAACAATCTCCCCCTATTTGTCTTAACCCTATTCATAGAGAAATTTTATCTTTTGTTTAAGGAATACCTTGATATATTAAAGAAATTTGTCAAGCATTCATCAGAAAAGAAAGAAATCATATAAACAAGTTTTAAACTAAGAACTTCTTGTTATACATAAAATTAACAAAGGCAGAGTAGAGTTTCTTAGATAATTGTTCAACAACTTCAAAATGTAGGGCCTGGCTTTATCAGGATGCTCTTGAACATTTCTGATAATTGTGTGCAGTTTTGCCAAGCACTTTTCAGCATCAGGGTGAGTGTCATTTATGGAATAACCTTTGCTGATGATAATTGCTGCCTTTTCATCAATCATCTCTATTGTAATGCCTTGAGGTTTCTCTTTCTTTTGTGTAGGTGTGGGCTCAGATGGTCCCTTGTTGTCAACCTTGGGCCAATATTTCCTTTTCTTTTCTGGTTCTTGTTTCTCAGGGATCTCAGACATCTTTTCTTTCCCTTTCCAGGGTGAATCATGCCATTTGTCTAGTCCTTCTGGCTTTTTAGGCTTCTTATAGGGAATGTAGATATCTTCTGAACACCCTACACCCCTTTTGTGTTTTTGTCCTTTATCTAGGATTAGCTCTGCTTGAGGATTTTTCTTTTGATATGCTTCAACATCAAACAATTTCTTTGGAATTTTGATGGATGGTTCAACAAGAATTTATTCATTGGTCATTCCCTTCTTGATCTTCTCTATCCAAGCATTTCTCTTATCTACTGTTTCTTTCATGGCTGCTTCAAATTCATACATGTCTCTTTCTCTTATTTCATTATTCCTCCTTTCCATTTCAGGGTCATAGTACTCCTTTGTAGTACTGTTAGGAGAGATATTAGGAATCTTTTCAAACCTCTTTATCTCCTCACAAGCTTTTCTGTACTTCTTTTCCTTGGCATATTCTTTCCTTTCTTCTTTGGAATATTTTTGCCAGTGAGGGATGACATCTTTTCTTTCCATTTGTCTTCTTGGACTTTGCCTAGGTAAGATTTGAGTAGTAAGTTTTGTTGATGGTGGAGGTAGAGGTTGTAGAGGAGGTGGAGTTTTCTATTTAGGAAGATAAGATGGAGAAGGAGCTTTCGGAGGAGGAGTTTCTTCTAGAGGAACATCCTAGAGTAGAGGTGTCCTGAGTTTGATGTGACTGGAAGAGAAGCCAGGAGAGTGATACTGATATTCTTCCTCACACAGGGGTGCATCAATCCAGACTTGCCCTTTCAGGTCATCAGAAGTAGCTGCTTCTTCCTCCCCCTGGACTTATGTATTTTGTACTACAACAATCTCACCCTGAACATATGGGGCATCTGCTTTGAATGCTGAATCCACAACATGGTCACCTTCTGTATGATAGGATGAGGATATACCAAATTGGTTTTTCTCCTTGAAGGTGTAGTCAGAGTGAGTGGAGAAGATTTTCCCCTATAAGAAGAATTAGGGTTTAGAGATTGGAGAAGAATTAACCCTGAGCTGAAGAGTAATATAGAAGAATATGAGGCTTAAGATTAATAGAGAACCTGCTTGGAGGGATTTCTGGAGCAACTCTCCCCCTGGTTTATATCCTGCAGAAAGGGTATAAACCCTTTTGGCGACAGATTTTGTTCTTGAAGAAGAACATGAAGCTCAGGAAGAGATGCAGAGATGTCGGTCAGTTTAGCTTCGCAAGAGGCGATCATGGAGGCACATTCGTTGGAGAAATTTATCAGTCGTGACTGAAATTCATTCAGAAGTTGTTTTAGGACATTATCTATTTCTATGATGATGGCAGATTGAGCAGGAGTCGGCGCCATTGATGCAGAGAGAAAGGTAGAAGACGAAGTTTTTGGCGGTTTGGGAGAGTAGGAGTTATGAAATATGAGGTATTATTTAAAGAAGGTGAGACGTCGAAAAGGAAATAGAAAACGAGGTATATTAGGTAATCCAATCGTCAAAAGAAGAAGGGAATATTTGTTTCCAGTTTTATCATAAAGTCGACGGTCCGTCGAGAAAGGATCGACGTATCTTTGTCTATAATAAATCAATTCCAGCGCTGAGTTCTTCTCGACGGTGCGTCGATAGGTAATCGACGCATCTTCAAGTGCTTTCTTAGTTTTGTTGACCTCTTTTAGATTTGCCCTACAAGGGTGTTTACAAGCTTCCATCAAGCATTCCTAAGGTGTTGATGAAGTAAGTATGCTTAGTTTCATCAAAGGGTTTGGTAAAAATGTCTGCTCTTTGACTGTCTGTAGGAATATATTCTAAGGTTATCTTGCCTTTTTCTACATTGTCTCTAAGAAAGTGATGTCTGATCTCTATTTGTTTGGTTCTACTATGAAGGACTGGATTGGATGCTATGGATATTGCACTAGAACTATCACAATAGATCATAGAGTTATTTACTTCCAATTTATAGTCAAGAAGCTGATTTTGCATCCATAGGATTTGTGAACAACAGCTTCTAGCAGCTATATATTCAGCTTTAGCTGTTGAGGTTGAGACTGAAGTTTATTTCTTTCTAAACCATGATATTTGTCTGTCACCTAGGAATTGGCAAGTGCCAGATGTGCTCTTTCTATCAACCCTACATCCAACATAGTCTGCATCTGAGAAACCTGTTAATTCAAAGTTGGTTTCTGCTGAGTACCATAGACCTAGATCAGGTGTTCCCTTTAGGTATCTAAGAATCCTTTTTACAGAGGAGAGATGGGATTCTTTTTGATCAACCTGAAATCGAGCACATATGCAGGTGGCAAACATAATGTCAGGTCTGCTAGCTGTTAGATAGAGAAGGGATCCTATGATTGCCCTATATGTCTTTTGATGTACTGATTTTCCCTTTTCATCCTTTTCTATAATGGCATTAGTTGTCGTAGGTGTTTTCATGGTAGAAGCTGATTCCATGCCAAACTTTTTGATTAATTCTTTAGTGTATTTAGATTGTGAGATAAAGATCCCCTCACTGTTTTGTTTTACTTGTAGCCCTAAGAAATAAGAGAGTTCTCCCATACTACTCATTTCAAATTTAGATTGCATTAGATTAGCAAATCTTTTACAGAGTTTTGGATGAGTTGAGCCAAAGATGATGTCGTCTACATATATTTGAACAAGAAGGAGTTGATTCTTGTAGGTTCTAGTGAAAAGTGTTTTATCTACTTTTCCTCTTTCAATAGAGTTTTCTATAAGGGAGTTAGAGAGAGTGTCATACCATGCTCTAGGTGCTTGCTTAAGACCATAAAGTGCTTTATTAAGTCTATAAAAACAGTTAGGAGAGGAGGGATTGATAAAACCTAGTGGTTGCTCTACATACACCTCTTCTTGAAGGTCACCATTCAGAAAATCACTCTTGACATCCATATGGTAGACTTTCATCTTCATTAAAGCTGCATAGGCAAGAAAGAGTCTGATTGCTTCCAATCTGGCTACTGGAGCAAAGGTTTGGTTGTTGTCTATTCCTTCTTCTTGTCTATACCCTTGTGCTATAAGTCTAGCCTTGTTCCTGATGATTACTCCAGTGGAATCTAGTTTGTTTCTGTATACCCACTTTGTACCAATAACTGGGTAGTTCCTTGGTCTCTCAACTAAGTTCCATACTTTGTTTTTCTCAAATTGGCTTAGTTCTTCTTGCATAGCTATAATCCAGTGAGGATCACAATTTGCTTCCTCAAACTTCTTTGGTTCAACTTGTGATAAGAAGCATTGGAGCATCATTCCACTGGAGACTTGGTGTCTTGTTCTTAATCCAGTATTGGGGTCTCCAATTACTTGGGATTATGGATGATTTTTCATATTAATTCCTGTCCTGCTTGGATTTGTCAGAGGCTCTTCTTCCTCATTTATGATAGGATCATTTCCCACCTGTTATTCTTGGATCATGTTCTCTTGTGGGAGTTGGTTTTGATTGCACTTTTCTGAATCTTCTTCATGTTCCTATTCAGATTCCTCACTTGCTTCCTGCAGCTGGTTTTCTCTCCCAGTGTCTGTGTTTTCTAGAGTCAGTTGTTCAAGCTGAGTCTCTATGCAGATGTTTTCCTGTGGAAAAGGACTGGTGGAAGTTTTCTCCCCCTCAAAAAGCATGTTAGTTTCATCAAATATAATATGTATGGATTCTTCAATTTTGAGAGTTCTCCTGTTATAGCAACTATAAGCTTTACTAGATGATGAGTACCCCAGAAATATCCCATTATCAGACTTCTTGTCAAACTTGGTAAGATAATCTTTCCCATTGTTTAATATAAAGCAAGTACATCCAAAAGTCTTAAATTATCTAACAGTGGGTGTTTTTCCCTTCAGAAGCTCATATGGAGTTTTTAGCTTAGTTTTGTGTATGAGGCTTCTATTCAGAACATAGTTTGCAGTGTTGACTGCTTCAGCCCAGAAGGTTTTTGGTAATCCTGATTCTACAAGCAAGGTCCTTCCTGATTCAATTAAGGTTCTATTCTTTCTTTCAGCAACTCCATTTTGTTGAGGAGTTTTAGGTGCTGAGAAGCTTTGTTTGATACCTTCATCCTCATAGAAACTACAGATTAACTGATTTTCAAATTCTGTCCCATGATCACTTCTGATAATGGAAACATGAGTATTGAATTCAGATTGGATCTGTCTAATGAATCTTGAGAGAATCTTCTGGGTTTCAGACTTAGCCCTTAGAAAGAATACCCAGCTATATCTATAATAGTGATCTGCAATGACTAGGGTATAAGACTTTCCACCTAAGCTTTGAGTGGATATAGGTCCAAAGAGATCATGTGCAGTAGGTAGAGAATCCTAGAGGAGTCATCTTTACCAATTGGTTTAAAGGATGATTTGGTCTGTTTTCCTAGTTGACAAGGTCTACATGGATAGTCCTTAGAGAACCTACCCTTTGGTAGGCCTCTGACTAGGTTATTCATTGCTAATTTACTAATGGTTTTATAGTTTAAAAGGCCCAGCCTCCTATGCCATAATTCACTTATATCAATAATGCTCTTGAATAAACAAATCTCTGTGTGTGTGGAGCTAAAGTCTGCTATATATACTTTCCCTGTTCTTATACCATTGAGTACAATGGAACCAGTCATGACATCAATAACATGGCAAACTAGTTTGGTAAATTTTACCTCATACTTACCATTGTCACATATCTGACTTATACTTATCAGATTGTGTTTTAGTCCTTTGACTACGGCCACATTCATAAAGGTTACTTTCCCTTCTTTGAAATCTTCAAAGCCCCTGGTTTGCCCACAGCTAGAGTCTCCAAAAGTCACTGGTCGTCCAAGTCTATCCTCAAAGTTAGTTAATAGATTTTTGTACCCTGTCATGTGCATGGAGCATCCACTGTCCAAGTACCACACCAACCTGAAGATGTGATACACCTGGACATAAGGTTTAAACATTAGTTTGGACCTTGCTAAGTTGGGGTCCCTTTCTTCCAACATTGAAAGGTTCAATGAAAGAATAAGTGGGTCTTTCAGAGTGCCCTTTCTTCTTTAGAAGTGTTGGCTTATCATACCAGCAGTCTTTGGTAATATTGCAGAAATAGTATTCATAATAAAAGGAAATGGATTGAGAAGACTTTTTCGAAAAGGAGAAATTCCTGTCAGATTGGTTGCATCGATGGGGATTCGACGTATATTTATAATTGCGTCGAGTGGAAGTTGACGCACTTTGGTGTATGCGTTGATTAGAAATCGATGCATCATTTAAGTTGCGTCGAGTAGAACTCGATGCACGTCGATAATAACTCGACGTAAATTTATTTCTTTTCTGAGGATATTTACCTAGGATTCCTTCATATATAGTGAAATTATTTTGATTGAAACAGTGGTTGTTTTTTGATTTTCTTGTGAATTTTCTCCTATCAGGTTATTCTTCGTAGTGAAGTGGATAGGATGTCTACAAACAGATTTGCTGGATGATTGAGGTCTGGGTTCTAAATCAGTATTAAACTTTAATTGTCTAAATCTATCAGTGAGATTTTCAGAGATATTCTTGAGCTTTTGACTTCTGCCATTTAGAGAATCTTCAAAGGCTTTTGCCTTTGCTAGCTCATTTCTTAGTGTTTGATTTTCAGTATTGATTTTATGTAGTTGTTCCTCTGATCTAGAGAGTTCCTGACTGAGCTCATAGTTTTATATTGTGTATCCAAAATTATTCAATTCATTTCTTTGCCTTTTTATTTCTTTCTCAGATTTGACTTGATCTAAACAAAATTCTTTGAAATTATTTTTGAAATCAGTAGAAGAAAAATCTATATCATCAGATATATTTACCAGAGATTTATATTCATGCTTCTCGGTAGCCATCAAACAGGTTTCCTCTTGCTTAGCCTCTTCTTGATCATTTTAAGATGAGGTACTTCCTTCAGATTCTGAATCACTCCATGATTGAGCAATGAATCCTTTCTCTTTCTTCTTCTTCTTTAGATCTGTTCTTTTCAGATCTTTCTTATTACTGATCTCTTTAGGACATTCAGGTGCAATGTGTCCAGGTTTCCTGCAAGAGTAACATATAATTTCTTTAGTAGGAGTTTTGTCATACCTGGTTTTTGAGTTTCTCCTTCTAGATCCTTCTGTTTTGATCCACTTCTTGAATCTTCTGGCCAGTAGACTGATCAGCTCCTCATCACTTGTAGAGGATTCACCTGCAGTAGCCTTTAAGGCAATACTCTTTTCCTTTGAGAGTGAAGGAGTCTTTTCTTTTTCTTCTTTCTCAGATCTTGTTTTCGACAACTGTTCATAAGATCTTAATTTTCCCAACAGGACATCTGTTGAGATTTCTTTTTGGCTTCTGTAGTCTCTAATTGGCCAGATTCTTGAGTCCCAAGAGCTAGGGAAGCAAGTTAGCAATCTGTCATTTATCTCAGTGAGAGATATGTCCTTCTCAAGTGTTCTCAACTCATTTATTACGAGGCTGAATCTGGCATACATGTCAGCAACACTTTCACTATCTTTTTTTTGGAAGTTTTCATATTGAGAGATGAGTAATGACTTTTTATCCTTTCTCTCATCAGCACTCCCTTCTACCATTTTAGTAAGAGCTTCCCATATTTCCTTAGCTGACCCACATTCAGCAATCTTTTAGAATATTTCATCTGAGAGGGTTGAGACTAATATATTCATAGCCTTGGCATCACATGCTTGGGCTTTCTTTTCTTAATTTGTCCATTCAGCCCTTGGAGCAAGTGTTTGTGTGTCCTCTCCACTTATGTCCTTCTTGAATGGCTTGGGAGGACCTGCCATAATAACATCAAATAGTTCTCCATCAATAGAATTTAAATAAATTCTAAATCTTGTTTTCCAAAGTGCAAACTTTTCAAGATTGCACATTGGTGGTCTGGTGGAAGCATAATCTTTGATTTGTGCCATAAAATTTGTTAGAAATATATATATATGAGGTAGGATCTTTTTGATCAAGGAGTAACCCTTTTTTGATCAACCTCCCTCTGATACCAATTGAAAGTGCACAGTTAGCCTCACTAGAATTCTCTCGTGGGGGGGGGGGGGGGGGGGGGGGGGTTGAATAGAGATTTAAAAATATTTTGTGCAAAGTTAATAAATATATATATATATATATATGTGTGTAATATTCACAGATTTAAGCTTCCCACACACAAAGAAGAATTAAGCAAATAAATAAAGAAATAGCAAAAAGAAAATCACAGCACAACACAAAGAAATATAGTGGTTCCCCAAACTTTGGGTAGTCCACTCTTCTACCCCCTTGGTAGGAATTCACTATCTTGCACTGAGTATTTTTGATAAGGAGACTCTTAGAACCAGCCTGAGTCTTTTGATAAGGAGACTCTTAGAACCACTACAACTGAATTTTTTGAAGTGAGATTCTAAAAACTCTTTTACACAATTTGAAAATGAAATAAGAATAAGAAGAAGAAGTAGAAGAAAAACAATTAAAGCAAGAAAGAATCTTCTTCCTAGCAAGAAGATTAGAAGCACAAGTATAGTGAATTTGAAATCTCTCTTCTATAGTGAGAAGGAGATTGTAGGCCTTTTTCTCTTTCAGTGAGAGCTTTCAGAAAGGGCAGCAGTATGGCTTTAGAAGGAGGAGAAGAAGAAGGCTTTTTCTTTGCTGCAGCACTCTTTCACTTTTCTCAGCTTTCTCTCTTTTCACTTGGGAGCTTTTCCTCTTTTTCAAAGGGATGGAGTGGATCACTTGTGTATATTTTTCTTTTGCCGACCTCCTTGTGTATTTATAGCTCTGTTTATTCAAAATATTGATATAGGAGAATAATCAATTAGCAGTCAGAGAAATAGTAAGAGTGAAAAGTTTCCGTAATCATTATATCTGTAGAAGGAAAATGATCATTCTATTTTCAAATAATGTCCATAATAATCTTAATCAAATTAGCCAAGAATCATTTAGAAGGAAAGATTGATTCAGAACGACTAGAAAAGGATAATATAATTCCATAAAATTCAGATATACAGAAAGAAAGAGATCTGGCGTGTTTTTGAATCTGTCACAGAAATCGACGTACGTCGATTACTATTCGACGTAAGCGTCGATTTCAGCCTGGCTAGACGTCGAGAAGAGAATATGGAAAGAGCGTCGACAGAGGTGCGTCGACTTCACTAGGTGCGTCGACTAAAAATCAGGGTTATGTCGACTTTGGTTACATCGAATTCTATTTAGAAATACTTCGACTCAGTATGAGAGATACGTCGACTACACTTCGTCGTTGTGTCGATTACTATTCGACGCATATTTACTTAAACTAATTTTTCACTCTGAGATTACATATTCTACTCATTTCTAGGGGTTAAGATAAATAATTTCCCCAACAAAATTGATTATTGATAGCGGGAGCTGTATGAACGTAATTTCGGAAAACGCAGTCACTCGAATGAAATTAAGCACGGAACCACACCCCCAACCATATAAGATTGCTTGGGTCATCAAAACTTCAATTAGGGTGTCTAAGCGATGTTTAGTGCCGCTAACTATCAAGGGAGACGTAGATATGGTTTGGTGCGACGTTATCCCTATGGACGCTTGTCACGTATTATTGGGGCGTCCGTGTCTCTTTGATTACGATGTGACTCACTTTGGCCGTGCAAACACCTATGAGTTTAAGTTTAACGGCAAGACTGTTACCTTGACGCCCACTCCCCCTAAGGATCCCTCGATCGCCTCTTCGGACAAAATTGTGCCCGCGGACAAGAAAACGTTAACTTTAATTGGTAGGAAAGAGCTCGAGCGTCACTCCTTCGTAGAGGGTATCCTTTATGTGTTAGTTTGTCTGCAAGTCAAGGGCGATGAGCCTTCGTTCGAGAGTCTACTGCCGGCATTGCGTGATCTTTTAGAAGAATATAAGGATGTGTATCCGGAAGAGTTGCCCGCAACATTACCCCCGTTGCGGGATATCCAACATGCCATCGATCTCATTCCAGGTTACTCCCTACCCAACCTACCGCACTATCGATTGAATCCGACCGCCCACGCGGAGTTGCAAACCCAAATTGCTGAATTATTGTAAAAAGGATTTATTCATCATAGTAAAAGCCCATGCGTAGTACCCGCCTTGCTAGCACCCAAGAAAGACGGGTCATGGAGAATGTGTGCGGACAGTAGGGCCATTAATAAAATCACTATTAAATACCATTTCCCCATCCCGCGTTTGGACGATCTGTTGGACATGTTAGCCGGGGCCACAATCTTTTCAAAATTGGATCTTAGGAGTGGCTACCACCAAATACAAATTAGGGAAGGGGATGAGTGGAAGATAGCGTTTAAGTCGAAGGAAGGACTTTATGAGTGGCTAGTAATGCCGTTCGGGCTCTCCAATGCCCCAAGTACATTTTCTCGGATGATGACTCACATATTTCAATTGTATGTTGGGAAGTTCATCGTTGTCTATTTTGATGATATACTCGTTATTAGCACCACGACTTCCGATCATGAGAGGCACTTGAAAACTATTTTGGAGACACTCCGAATGGAGAAACTGTTTGTCAATATTAAGAAGTGCACATTCTATGTATCGTCGGTGGAGTTCCTAGGATACATTGTTAGTTCAGAGGGCATACACGTAGATCCTAAGAAGGTCCAGGCCATAGTGGATTGGCCAGAACCCACCAATATTAGGGAATTTAGAAGTTTCCACGGTTTAGCCACCTTCTACCGCCGGTTCATACGCGATTTTAGTAGCATCATGGCTCCCATCACGGAGTGCATGAAGAAAGATGACTTTGTGTGGTCCAAATCCGCCACCAAAGCGTTCCACACGATTAAGGCCCGGATGTCGGAAGTACCCCTCTTGCGATTACCGGATTTTAATAAGGTCTTTGAGTTGTCTTGTGATGCATTCGGGATTGGTGTTGGAGGTGTCTTAAGTCAAGAGGGGCATCCGGTTGGCTACTTTAGTGAGAAGCTTGCGGGACCTAAGCTCAACTACTCCAACTACGATCGTGAATTTTATACCATTATTCGGTGTCTCCAACACTGGTGGCACTACCTCCTTCCTAAGGAGTTTGTTATACTTTCTGATCACGAGGCGTTACGGCTCGTCAACTCGCAAGGTAAAATCAGCCAACGCCACGCGAAATGGGTCTCCTTCCTGCAGGAGTACTCCTTTAACATTAAACATCTGAAGGGCAACCTCAACCGGGTAGCGGATGCTCTTAGCCGCGTCTCTCTTTCATTGACCACACTAGAGGTTAAGGTCGTAGGTTTCGAACGTATTAAGGACGAGTATGTTCATTGTCCGGATTTTACAGATATCTATTTGTCCACCCAGGGTGAGTCACCCACGACCATTTCTGCGCACTATCTCCGTGATGGCTATTTATTTAAGAACGCTAAGCTATGCATCCCTCGTTCTTCCCTTCGCCACTTTATAGTATGGGAATTGCATAGTGGCGGTCTCGGTGGCCACTTTGGGCGCGATAAAACCATTACTTTAGTGGAGGAAAAATTTTATTGGCCCGGTCTCAAGTCTACAGTACACAAGGTGGTTGGAAGTTGTAGAGCATGTCAATTAGGAAAAGGTAATAAGACGAATGCGGGTCTATATACCCCCATCCCGATTCCTTTTGTTCCTTGGGAAGATGTTAGCATGGACTTTGTCCTAGGCCTTCCCATCACGTTTAGACGTCACGACTCCGTTATGGTGGTCGTTGACCGGTTCTCGAAGATGTCCTACTTCATTGCTTGTCACAAAACTGATGATGCGTCTCATGTCGCTAAATTATTTTTTAAAGAGGTCGTAGGCCATAGGGGTGTCCCTAAAACTATTGTCACTGATAGAGACGTGAAATTCACGAGTTATTTTTGGAAAACTTTATGGAAGATCATGGGCACCAAGCTCTTATTTTCCTCGGCTTACCATCCACAAACGGATGGCCAAACGGAGGTAGTTAATAGGATTTTGGGTAGTTTACTTCGTTGTATTGTGGGGGATCACAAGGGCACTTGGGATCTTGTTGGGGAAATGATTTATCTTAACCCCTAGAATTAAAAAGAATATAAATTCTAAGTATAAAAAATTAGGCTAAGTAACTATGCGTCGAATAGTATTCGACGCAACGTCGAAATATAGTCGACGTTTCTCTCAAGATGAGTCGAAGTAACACTTAGAAGAATTTGACGTAATCATAGTCGACGTACTTCTGACTTCTAGTCGACGCATTTGATAATGTCGACGCACCTTTGTCGACGCACCGTCCTTATTCTCCTCTCGACGTCCAGCCAGGAAGAAATCGACGTTTACGTCGAATAGTAATCGACGCACGTCGATATCTATAAGTAATTCAAAAACACGCCAGATCTCTTTCCTTCTTTTTGTAGATCTGATTTTTATGGAATGATATTATTCTTTTATAGCCGTTCTGAATCAGCCTTTCCTTATATTTGATTCTTGGCTAATTTGATTAAGATTATTATGGATAATATTTGAAATCAGAATGAATTCTTTTCAATCTACAGAAATATTGATTATGGAAACTCTTATCTCTTTCTAATTCTCTGTCTGCTAATTGATTATTCTCCTTTAGCAATATATTTTAAACAGAGCTATAAATAAGAAGGAGGTCGACAGAGAATTAACAGAAGTGATCCACCATATACATTTGAAAAAGAGGAAGAGCTCCCAAGTGAAGAGTGAAAAAGCTGAGAAAAGAGATAGTGTGCTGCAGAAAAGAAAAAGCCTTCATCTTCTCCTTCTGAAGCCATTCTGCTGCAAATTCTGAAAGCTCTCACAAAAGAGAGAAAAGCTTACAATCTCCTTCTCACTATAGAAGAGAGATCATATTCACTATACTTGTGCTTCTAATCTTCTTGCTAGGAAGAAGATTCTTTCTTACATATATTGTCTTTTGTTCTTCTACTTGTTCTACTTCTTCTTCTCATTCTATTTTCAATTGTGTAAAAGAGTTTTTAGAATCTCTCTTCAAAAAATTTAGTTGTAGTGGTTCTAAGAGTCTCCTTACCAAAAGACTCAGTTTGGTTCTAAGAGTCTCCTTATCAAAAGACTCAGTCTGGTTCTAAGAGTCTCCTTATCAAAAGACTCAGTGCAAGTTAGTGAATTCCTACCAAAGGGGGTAGAAGAGTGGACTACCCAAAGTTTGGGGAACCACTATATTTCCTTGTGTTGTGCTGTGATTTTCTTCTTGATTTTTCTTCTTTACTTGCTTAATTCTTGTTGGTGTGTGGGAAGCTTAAATCTATGATTATTAAACATATATATATATAATTGCACAAAGTATTTTTAATCTCTATTCACCCCCCCCCCTCTAGAGAATTCTAGTGAGGTTAACTGTGCACTTTCAATTGGTATCAAAGCGAAGTTGATCTAAAAAGGGTAACTCCTTAATCAAAAAGATCCTACCTTATATATATATATATATATATTTTGAAAACTATATCTTTTCACATGGCACAAATCAAAGATTATGCTTCCACCAGACCACCAATTTGCAACCTTGAAAAGTTTGCACTTTGGAAAACGAGAATTAAAATTTATCTAAACACTATTGATGGAGAATTATTTGATGTTATTATGACAGATCCTCCTAAGCCATTCAAGAAGGACTCGAGTGGAAAGGTCACACAAACACTTGCTCCAAAGGCTGAATGGACAGATGAAGAAAAGAAAGCTCAAGCATGTGATGCCAAGGCTATGAATATCTTAGTCTCAACCCTCTCAGATGAAATCTTCCAAAAGATTGCTGAATATGAGTCAGCTAAGGAAATATGGGAAGCTCTCAATAAAATGGTAGAAGGGGGTGCTGATGAGAGGAAGGATAGAAAGGCATTACTCATCTCTCAATATGAAAACTTCCAGAAGAGAGAAAATGAAAGTGTTGCTGACATGTATGCCAGATTCAGCTTCATAATAAATGAGCTAAAAACACTTGAGAAGGACATATCTCTCACTGAGATAAATGACAAATTGCTAACTTGCTTCCCCAGCTCTTGGGATTCAAGAATCTGGCCAATTAAAGACTCTAGAAGTCAAAAAGAAATCTCAACAGATGTCCTGTTGGGTAAATTAAGATCTAATGAACAGCTGTTGAAAACAAGAACTGAGAAAGAAGAGAAAGAAAAGGCTTATCCACTCTCAAAATAAAAGAGCATTGCTTTGAAGGCTACTGAAGGTGAACCCTCTACAAATGATGAAGAGCTGATCAGTCTACTGGCCAGAAGGTTCAAGAAGTGGATCAAAACAGAAGGATCCAGAAGGAGAGACTCAAAAACCAGGTATGACAAAACTCCTAATAAAGAGATTATCTGTTATTCTTGCAGGAAACCTGGACACATTGCACCTGAATGTCCTAAAGAGAACAGCAATAAGAAAGATCTGAAAAGAACAGATCTAAAGAAGAAGAAGAAGAAAAAAGAGAAAGGGTTCATTGGTCAATCATGGAGTGATTCAGAATCTGAAGGGAGCACCTCATCTAAAGATGATGAGGAAAAGGCTAAGCAAGAGGAAACCTGTTTGATGGCTACTGAAAAGCCTGAAGATACATCTCTGGTAAATATATTTGATGATATAGATTTCTCTTCCACTGATTTCAAAATTAGTTTCAAAGAATTTTGTTTAGATCTAGTCAAATCTGAGAAAGAGGTAAAGGAACTAAGAAATGAACTAAATAATCTCAAACAAATGAAAACACAACATAAAAACTATGAGCTTAGTCTAGGACTCTCAGAGGAACAACTAAATAAAATCAATACTGAAAATCAAACACTAAGAAATGAGCTAGCAAAGGCAAAAGCTTTTGAAGACTCTCTAAATGGTAGAAGTCAGAAGCTCAAGAATATCTCGAACAATCTCACTGATAGATTTAGACAACTAGAATATAACACTGACTTAGAACCCAAACCTCAATCACCCAGCAAATCTGTCTGGAAACATCCTATTCACTTCACTAGGGAAAATCATTTGACAGGAGAAAAATCACAAACAACCACTATTTTTTAACAAAGATAGTCCCACTATATATGAAGGAATCCTAGGAAAATATCCTCAGAAAAGAAACAAATTTGCGTCGAATCATTATCGACGTACGTCGAACTCTACTCAACGCAACTCAAATAATGCATCGATTTCTAATCAACGCAGACACCAAAATACGTCGACTTCCAATCGACGCAATCTCTCCTTTGCTTCGACTAAAAGTAACCACAGAATGAAGGAAGCGTCGACTTCCACTCGACGCAACTTTAAACATACGTCGAATTCATATCGACGCAACCAATCTAACAGAAATGTCTCCTTTTCCAAAAAGTCTTCTCAATCCATTTCCTTTTATTATGAACACTATTTCTGCAACATTACCAAAGACAATTGGTATGATAAGCCAATACCCCTAAAGGAGGAAGGATATTCTGAAAAACCCACTTATTCTTTCATTAAACCTTTCACTATTGGGAAGAAGGGACCCCAGCTTAGGAGGGTCCAAACTAATGTTTAAAATCTTATGTGCAGATGTATCACATCTCCAGGCTGGTGTGGTACTTGGACAGTGGATGCTCCATGCACATGACAGGGTACAAAAACCTATTAATCAATTTTGAGGATAGACTTGGACCACCAGTGACTTTTAGGAGATTCTAGCTGTGGCCAAACTAGGGGCTTTGGAGATTTCAAAGAAGGGAAAGTCACCTTAAGAATGTGGTAGTAGTCAAAGGACTGAAGCACAATCTGATAAGTATAAGTCAGATATGTGACAGTGGTAAGTATGAGGTAAAATTCACCACACTATTTTGCCATATTATTGATATCAAGACTGGTGCCATAGTACTCAATGGAATTAGAAAAGGGAAGGTATATATAGTAGACTTTAGCTCCTCACCCACAGAAGTTTGTTTGTTCAACAATATTATTAATAAAAGTGAATTATGGATTAGGAGACTGGGTCATCTAAACCACAAAACCATTAGTAAATTATCAAAGAATAACCTAGTCAGAGGCCTACCAAAGGGTAGATTCTCTAAGGACTCTCCATGCAGACCTTGCCAACTAGGAAAACAGACCAAGTCATCCTTCAAACCAATTGGTAAGGATGACTCCCCTAGGATCCTCTACTTACTACACATGGATCTCTTTAGTCCCATATCCACTCAAAGTTTGGGTGGAAAGTCTTATACCTTAGTCATTGTAGATGACTATTCTAGGTACAGCTGGTTATTCTTTCTAAGGGACAAGTCTGAAACCCATAAGATTCTCTCAAGATTCATAAGACAGATTCAATCTGAGTTCAATACTCATGTTTCAATTATCAGGAGTGATCATGGGACTGAATTTGAAAATCAGTCAATCAGTAGTTTCTGTGAGGATATTGGTATTAAACAAAGTTTTTCAGCCCCTAGAACTCCTCAACAAAATGGAGTTGCTGAAAGAAAGAATAGAACTTTAATTGAATCAGCAAGGACCTTACTTGCAGAATCAGGATTACCAAAAACCTTCTGGGCTGAAGCAGTCAACACTGCAAACTATGTTCTAAATAGAAGCCTCATACACAAAACTAAGTCAAAAACTCCATATGAACTCCTGAAGGGAAAAACACCCATTGTTAAATACTTTAAAATATTTGGATGTGCTTGCTTTATCTTAAATAATGGGAAAGATCATCTTGCCAAGTTTGACAAGAAGTCTGATAATGGAATATTTCTTGGGTACTCATTATCTAGTAAAGCTTATAGATGCTATAACAGGAGAACTCTCAGAATTGAAGAATCTATGCACATTATATTTGATGAAACTAACATGTTGTTTAAGGGGGAGGAAACTTCCACCAATCCTTTTCCACAGGAAAATAGCAGCATAGAGACTCAGCTTTAACAACTGACTCTAGAGAACAGAGACGCTGGGAAAGAAAACCAGCTACAGGAAACGAGTGAGGAGTCTGAACAAGGGCTTGAAGAAGGTTCAGAGAAGAGCAATCAAAACCAACTCCCACAAGAGAACATAGTTCAAGAAGAACAGTTTGACAATGATCCCATTGTTAATGAGGAAGAAGAGCATCTGAAAAATTCAAGCAGGACAGGGATCAATATGAAAAATCATCCACAATCCCAAGTAATTGGAGACCCCAATACTGGAGTAAGAACAAGACATCAAGTCTCCAATGGGATGATGCTCCAATACTTCTTATCTCAAGTTGAACCAAAGAGGTTTGAGGAAGCAAATTGTGATCCTCACTGGATTATAGCAATGCAAGAAGAACTAAGCCAATTTGAGAGAAAAAAGTGTGGAACTTGGTTGAGAGACCAAGAAACTACCCAGTTATTGGTACAAAATGGGTATACAGAAACAAACTAGATTCCACTGGAGTAATTGTCAGGAACAAGGCAAGAATTGTAGCACAAGGATACAGACAAGAAGAAGGAATAGACTACAATCAAACCTTTGCTCCAGTAGCCAGATTGGAAGCAATCAGACACTTTCTTGCCTATGCAGCCTTCATGAAGACGAAAGTCTACCAGATGGATGTCAAGAGTGCTTTTCTGAATGGTGACCTTCAAGAAGAGGTGTATGTAGAGCAACCGCCAGGTTTTTTCAATCCCTCCTCACCTAACTTTGTTTATAGACTTAACAAAGCACTTTATGGTCTTAAGCAAGCACCAAGAGCCTGGTATGAAACTCTCTCCAACTTCCTTTTAGAAAATTCTTTTGAAAGAGGAAAAGTAGATAAAACACTTTTTAGTAGAACCCATAAAAATCAACTCCTTCTTGTTCAAATCTATGTAGATGACATCATCTTCAGCTCAACTCATCCCAAACTTTGTAAAAGATTTGCTGATTTAATGCAATAAAAAATTGAAATGAGTAGTATGGGAGAACTCTCTTATTTCCTAGGGCTACAAGTGAAACAAAGCAATGAGGGAATCTTTATATCACAATCTAAATACACTAAAGAGTTAATTAAAAAATTTGGTATGGAATCAGCATCTACCATGAAAACACCTATGGCAACTAATGCCATTATAGAAAAGGATGATAAGGGAAAATCTGTAGATCAAAAGACATATAGGGCAATCATAGGATCCCTTCTCTATCTAATAGCTAGCAGACCTGACATTATGTTTGCAACCTGCATATGTGCTAGATTTCAGGTTGATCCAAAAGAATCCCATCTCACCTCTGTAAATAGGATTCTTAGACTACCGAAAGGGCACACCTGAACTAGGTCTGTGGTACTCAGCAGAAACAAATTTTGAATTAATAGGATTCTCAGATGCAGACTATGCTTGATGTAGGGTTGATAGAAAAAGCACATCTGGTACTTGCCAATTCCTAGATGACAGATTAATATCATGGTTCAGTAAGAAACAAACTTCAGTCTCAACCTCAACAGCTGAAGCTGAATATATAGCTGCTGGGTGCTGTTGTTCACAAATTCTCTGGATGCAAAATCAGCTTCTTGACTATAAATTGGAAGTCAATAACTCTAAAATTTATTGTGATAGATCTAGTGCCATATCCATAGCATCCAACCCAGTCCTTCATAGTAGGACCAAACATATAGAGATCAGACATCACTTTCTTAGAGACAATGTAGAAAAAGGTAAGATAACCTTAGAATATATTCCTACAGATAGTCAATGAGCAGATATTTATACCAAGCCCTTAGATGAAACTAAGCATACATACTTTATCAACACCTTGGGAATGCTTGATGGATGCTTGTAAACATCATTGTTGGGGAAATCTAAAAGAGATCAGAAAAACTAAGCAAGTACTTACAGACACGTCGATTACCTATCGACGCACCGTCGAGAGGAACTCGACGCTAGCATTGATTTCTTAAAGACAAAGATACGTCGATCCCTTATCGACGCACCGTCGATCTAATATCGACGCAAGTCTTCGACCACGTCGACAGGACATTATGTTGACAATGTTTCGACGGAGCTTTGACTCCATATTGATGCATACGTCGACATCAATGACCAACATCACAGATGCTCCGACACATCGACCATGCGTCGATTCCAATTCAACGTAACGTCGACTTCATAATAAAACTGGAAACAAATATTCCCTTCTTCTTTTGACGATTGGTTAACTAATATACCTTGATTTCTGTTTCCTTTTCGACGTTTCACCTCCATTAAATAACACTTCTTATTTCATAAACTCATACTCTCCAAACCGCCAAAATCTTCGTCTTCTACCTTTCTCTCTACATCAATGGCGCCAACCCCTGCTCAATCTGCCCTCCTCAAAACAATAAACGATGCTCTGGAACAACTTCTGAATGACTTCCAGACACGTCTGACCACCTTCTCCAACGAGTGCGCCGACTTGCTAACCACCTGTGAAGCCAAATTGGCCAACCTCTCTGCCTCTCTTCCTGAGCTTCATGTTCTTCTACAAGAACAACCTGTGTCGCCAAAGGGGTTTACATCCTTTCTGAAGGATATAAACCAGGGGGAGAGTTGCTCCAGAAACCCCCCTATCTAGGTTTTTCTTAAAGCTCAGGGCTAACTCTTCTCCAATCTCTAAATACTATCCTTAAGTATTAAATCAACTTCATTTTTTTTCTTATACCATAGGCTCAAATCTTCCCCAATCATTCTGATTACACCTTCAACAAACACCTTGGTGAATCCTCCTCCTATCATACAGAAGGAGATCATGCTGTGGATTCATCATTCAAAATAGATGCCCCATATGTTCAGGGGGAGATTGTTGCAGTACAGAATATAGAAGTCCAGGGGGAGGAAGAAACAACTTTTTCTGATGACCTAAAAGGGCAAGTCTGGATTGAGGCACCCTTTCGTGAGGAATAATATCAGCATCATTCTCCTGGCTTCTCTGCCAGCTACATAAAGCTCAAGACACCCTTACTTGAGGATATTCCTCCAGAGGACATTGTGCCTGCTGTTCCCTCTCCTACAAAAATCCCTTCTCCACCTTCACCTTCTAAAGAGAAAACTACATCTCCACCTCTGCCTCTTCCACCACTTCAACCTCCATCTCTACCTCCTCTACTACCTCTACCTCCACAAAAGCTATCTAAGGAAAAACCAAGAGAACAAATGAAAAGAAGAAGTGAAGCCATCGCTCATTGGCAAAAATTTTCCAAAGAAGAAAGAAAAGAATATGCAAAGGAAAAGAAATATAGAAAGGCTGTTGAGGAGAAAAAGAGGTTTGAAAAAATGCCTAATATCACTCCTAACAGTCCTATAAAGGAGTACCATGATCCTGACATGGAAAAGTTGCATGAAGAAATAGGAGAAAGAAAGCTGTATGAATATGAAGCAGCTATGAAAGAAGTAGAAGATAAGAGGAATGTCTGGTTGGAAAAGATCAAGAAGGGGATGACTAAAGAACAGATTCTTGCAGAATCTTCCATCAAACTTCCAAAGAAATTGTTTGATGTTGAAGCTTATCAAAAGAAAAATCCTCAGGCAGGGCTCATCCTAGAAAAAGGACAAAAACACAAGAGGGGTGTATGGTGTACAGAAGATATTTACATTCCCTATAAGAAGCCCAAAAGACCTGCAAGATTAGACAAATGGCATGACTCACCCTGGATAGGGAAAGGGAAAATGACTGAGATCCCTGAGAAACAGCAATCAGAGAAGAGAAAATATAGGCCAAAGGTTGACAACATAGGACCACCTGAGCCCAAGCCTACTCAAAAGAAACCCCAAAACATTACAATTGAGATGATTGATGAAAAGGCAGCAATTATCATCAGCAAGGGCTATTCTATAAATGATACTCTCCCTGATGCTGACAAAGTCCTGGAGAAACTGCACACAATCATCAGAAATGTCTAAGAGCATCCTGATAGAGCCAGGGGCTATATTTTTGAAGCTATTGAAAATTTATCTAGAAAACTCTATTCTGCTTTTGTCAATTTCATGTATAACAAGAAGTTTCTAGTTTAAATCTTGTGAAAGACAAATTACTTGTTATATGATTTCTTCTGATTGCTTAGCATATTTCTTCTCTATATAAATGCTTTGCTTTGTTGATTATAAGCTGATACAATTTCTCTCTATATAGGGTTAAGACAAATAGGGGGAGATTGTTGGGGAAATGATTTATCTTAACCCCTAGAATTAAGAAGAATATAAATTCTAAGTATAAAAAATTAGGCTAAGTAAATATGCGTCGAATAGTATTCGACGCAACGTCGAAATATAGTCGACGTTTCTCTCAAGATGAGTCAAAGTAACTCTTAGAAGAATTCGACGTAATCATAGTCGACGTACCTCAGACTTCTAGTCGACGCATTTGATAAAGTCGACGCACCTTTGTCGACTGCACCTTCCTTATTCTCCTCTCGACGTCCAGCCAGGAAGAAATCGACGTTTACGTCGAAAAGTAATTGAACGCACGTCGATATCTATAAGTAATTCAAAAACACGCCAGATCTCTTTCCTTCTTTTTGTAGATCTGATTTTTATGGAATGATATTATTCTTTTATAGACGTTCTGAATCAGCCTTTTCCTTATATTTGATTCTTGGCTAATTTGATTAAGATTATTATGGATAATATTTGAAATCAGAATGAATTCTTTTCAATCTACAGAAATATTGATTATGGAAACTCTTATCTCTTTCTAATTCTCTGTCTGCTAATTGATTATTCTCCTTTAGCAATATATTTTAAACTAGAGCTATAAATAAGAAGGAGGTCGACAGAGAATTAACAGAAGTGATCCACCATATACATTTGAAAAAGAGGAAGATCTCCCAAGTGAAGAGTGAAAAAGCTGAGAAAAGAGATAGTGTGCTGCAGAAAAGAAAAAAGCCTTCATCTTCTCCTTCTGAAGCCATTCTGCTGCAAATTCTGAAAGCTCTCACAAAAGAGAGAAAAGCTTATAATCTCCTTCTCACTATAGAAGAGAGATCATATTCACTATACTTGTGCTTCTAATCTTCTTGCTAGGAAGAAGATTCTTTCTTACATATATTGTCTTCTGTTCTTCTACTTGTTCTACTTCTTCTTCTCATTCTATTTTCAATTGTGTAAAAGAGTTTTTAGAATCTCTCTTCAAAAAAATTCAGTTGTAGTGGTTCTAAGAGTCTCCTTACCAAAAGACTCAGTTTGGTTCTAAGAGTCTCCTTATCAAAAGACTCAGTCTGGTTCTAAGAGTCTCCTTATCAAAAGAATCAGTGCAAGTTAGTGAATTCCTACCAAAGGGGGTAGAAGAGTGGACTACCCAAAGTTTGGGGAACCACTATATTTCCTTGTGTTGTGCTGTGATTTTCTTCTTGATTTTTCTTCTTTACTTGCTTAATTCTTGTTGGTGTGTGGGAAGCTTAAATCTGTGATTATTACACACATATATATATATAATTGCACAAAGTATTTTTAATCTCTATTCACCCCCCCTCTAGAGAATTCTAGTGAGGTTAACTGTGCACTTTCAGATCTCATCCTCCCACATGCACAATTAGCCTACAATAACTTCGAAAATAGGTCCACCGGACTCTCACCCAATGAAATTGTGCACGGCTACAAGGCACCCGTGCCTCTTGACTTAGTCCCGTTACCGCCATCTTATAAATCTAGTCCATTTGCATAGGATTTCGCCTCGCATGTTCACACCCTACTTAAATACATAAATCAAATGTTAGCAAAACAATATGCCTCTTATCAAGCTAACGCCAACGTACATAGAAGGGAAATCCATTTTAATATTGGCGATTTTGTTAATGGTGCGTCTCTCCACCGAACGGTTTCCGATGGGAACCATAAAGAAACTAGCAAATAGGAGAGTCGGTCCTTGTCGTATTTTAAAGAAATTAGGAGAGAATGCTTACCTCTTGGAATTACCCAATGATTGGGGTATATCCCCTATTTTCAATGTTTCTGATTTAACGCCTTATATCTCACCACCACTAATATTATCTGTCTCCCCGTTTTTGTCCAGTACTAATTCTAATGGGTTTGGGGGTGAGGTTTTATCTGGATCGTTCTCTCCATCAGCTGCTACCGGGGGTATGTCGCCTAATGAACTTGCTACATTTCCTTCTTCGCCGACTAACGCTTTTTCAAGTTTCCCCAAGACTTTATTTGTGCCTGACAAGATTATACGGGATGAGGTGCTTCCCTCTCCGCATGGTGACACGCGACGGTTCTTGATCCGATAGTGCGACCGCCCCGCCTCTGATGACTCTTGGCTCTCTGCTTCGGCGGTGGCCCTTCTGTACAAAGCTCTCCTACGTCAGTACCTGCACACCCCCTCATCGGTGGTGAGTCACTTTGAGTGGGGGAGGGTTGATGGGGACGACGGCCCACATCATGATGAAGATGTAGTCGATGATGATCCACCAACACCATCCAAGGATTTGCGACGCCGCGACAATCTTGATGGGCAATGTTACAACCTTCTCCCTCCGCACATGAAGAACTTTATTTAATTTATGTTACTTCTTTATGTTATTTTATTTTAGACATTTAATCTGGCTGGCGTTTAGCCAGTCTTTGCTACATTTACTTATGTTGGTCTGCGTTTAGCCGACCATTCCTTTTTTTATTTTATGTTGGGCAGCATATAGCCTTTGGTGTGTGCTTGGCCATATATAAGGCCAAGACTTGATGTAAAATTTAGTTAAGTAATGAATATTGAAACCCTAATCTTCTCCTCCCTCTAAAGTGTCGTACCCCCCCCCCCCCTCTTCTCCTTCTCTAAAGTTTCGGCCAGGACCTCCTTCCCCTTCTCCAAGCCGCCGGCCACCACCTCTCCTCCTCCCATTTCTCTTCTCCTTCTCCACCACTCTCTCTCTCCATTATACTTCTCACGAGTCCCATTCCACCTACCCTCAAGTTTCGGCCAGCAACCTAGAGGAGAACCCACGACGCAACCAAGGATTGGGAAAACTCTCTCGGGCGCAACTCGACGAAGCCGGACATGTACATCTTCTTGGCTCATCTCCGGTGGGCTAGTGGAGGGAGCGATCATTTGTTGTGGATCCAACATCTCGGATCTACAAACTCCGAGTGGGTAACAAAACATCCTACCAAAGAGTTCTCTTTTCTTAGATATTTTCTCTTGGTAGTTGAGTTTTGGCGTGACTTTGGAAACAACGAATTTTTTCGTGGTTATTTTCTTGTGGATTTGTATTATCTTTGATATTTCTGAAAACGTACGGAAAAGGATTGGCGAACCTTGCTTTGTTCTTGTTGGGGAAACATCCACCGTTTCCAAATCGATTTATTTTGGTGGATCTTTCTTTGGTACAACACCGCGCTCGTCCGGAATCAATATTATTCCATTTAGCTTGTGTGGATATGGGCCTATAGCCTATATTCATACTCTAACGGTTGCTACCCGTACGCTGCGTTAACTTAATAAAAGGCATATCTGAGGGCTGCGTTATTTTATATTTGGGTAGAGTAGAGCGGCGAGAGCCCTTTGTTCAAAGTCGTGTGCGTCTGCCGCAAAACCGGTGGCCTACATCAGACAGTGGATGTTCCAGGCATATGACTGGAAAAAGTAAGGTTCTTAAGGATTTCATTTCAGAACCCAAAGGAAGAAAGGTCACCTTTGGAGGCTCTAAACAGGGAAAAATAAAAGGTTTTGGTACGATTTCTAATGGCATAATATCCGTCACCAATATAGCTCATGTTGATGGGTTGAAACACAACCTGTTGAGCATAAGTCAATTAAGTGACTTAGGTCAAATAGTAGAATTCACTAGTGAAAAGTGTCTGATAAAAGGGAAGAGTGACAACCAAGTCATTCTCACAAGCACTAGGTATGGTAATGTCTATAGTTTAGATTTTATTAATATAGATTCCTAGATGCCTATTTGCCTTGTAGCTAATGAGAATGAGTCTCTTTGTGTCCAATGGCACAAGAGATTTGCTCACATCAACTACAAGACAATGAACAAGCTCTTTTCAAAAAACCTTGTGAGGGACTGTCCCGAGATCAAGTGTATTAAAAGCTGCCCTTGTCATGCCTTGTCAAATGGGGAAGCAAACAAGGGCCCCTTTTAAAAGTATTATCTCCAAATATACTGAAAGGTGTCTTTATTTATTGCACATGGACTTGTTTGGTCCTTTCTCAATTGAGAGCTTAAATGGGAAGAGGTATACCTTGGTGATTATTGATGATCACTCAAAGTATACCTGGGTGCATTTCTTAAGGAAAAAGTCTGATACCTTGGATGTCTTCAAGTACATTTGTCAAGGCTATTCAGAATGAACTACTATGCTCAGTGGTCAGAATAAGATCAGACCATGTCATAGAATTCTAGTCTGAAGCCATGACAAATTTCTGCCAAGATCTTGGTATCACCCAATAGTTCTCCTCTCCCAGAACTCCACAACAAAATGGGGTGGCTGAGAGAAGGAATAGAACTTTGATTGAGGCTGGCAGAACACTGCTGAGTGACTCCTCTCTCCCAGAATATTTCTGGGCTGAGGCTGTCAGCTCAGCTTGCCATGTCCTCAACAGGGCCTCCATCAATAAGGCTTTTGGTATCACCCCATATGAAATTCTCAAGGGCAAACAACCAACCATCTCCTACTTTAGAGTCTTTGGTTGCAAATGCTACATCCCGATCAATGGGAAACAACCCCTCACCAAGTTTGCTGAGAAGTGCAAGGTTGGTACCCTTGATGGATACAGCTCTACTAGTAGAGCCTATAGGGTTTTCAACAGCACAACACATGTTGTTGAAGAAACCATGCATGTAGTTTATGATGAATTTGATCTTGTTCATAAGAAATGGTCTAACAAACCTCCAAGTGTAGGAATTTCAGAGAAATTGCAGGAATTGAGCCTTCAAGACAGACCAACCACAAGTCAGCCTCCAACTTTCACTGGAACTGACCATGAAGAAGCTGCACAGGATGATGATCCTCAGCTGCATGAAGAAACTACTGCTTTGGAAGAAGTTCAGCAGGATGCAGTAAATGAAAAGCAAATAGGAGCTGCCAGATTGCCTCCAGCTCTAAGGGTTGACAGAAATCATCCCTTGGAGCAGATCATTGGGGATGTTCAACAAGGGGTAACAACTAGAAGCAGGGCTCACAATGAGGCTTAGTTCCTCAGTTTTCTGTCACAGGTAGAGCCCAAGAAGTTTGAAGAGGCCAACATGGATCCATTCTGGATTCAGGCAATGCAGGAAGAAACTCTTGCAATTCAAGAGGTGCAAAGTATGGAAGTTGGTGCCAAGACCACAAGGACACAATATCATAGGCACCAAATGGATCTTCAGAAACAAGATGGATGAAAATGGGACAATCATCAAGAACAAGGCAAGTCTTGTTGAAAAGGGGTATAAGCAATAGGAGGGAAAAGACTTTGACCAAACCTTTGCCCCAGTTGTAAGGTTGGAGGCCATAAGGTTATCCCTTTCCTATGCAGCCCACAAAGGCTTCAAAGTGTACCAGATGGATGTCAAATCAGATTTCCTAAATGGAAATCTGAAAGAGGAGGTATATGTAGAGCAGCCATCAGGTTTTGTTCATCCAACTCTCACATCTCATGTTTACTTCCTTAGGAAAGCCCTTTATGGTCTCAAACAAGCTCCAAGAGCTTAGTATGAGACCTTGTCTAGCTTTCTTATCAAGAACAAATTCTTGAGAGGAAAGATAGATATCACATTGTTTCTTAGGGAAACAAGGGGCAAGTGTCTCCTAGTCCAAATCTATGTTGATGACATAATATTTGGGTCTACTAATGACAACCTATACAGGAGATTTGCCAATCTACTGCAGGGGGAGTTTGAGATGAGCAGTATGTGTGAACTTAAATATTTCCTTGGGCTCCAATTGAAATAGTCTGATGATGGAATTTTTATTTCCCAAACTAAGTACACCAAGGAGCTCATCAAGAAATTTGGGATGGAGTCAGCCTCCACCATGAGAACACCCAAGGGATCTAATGTATCACTAGATAAGGATGAAAAGGGGAAGGCCTTTGATGAATCCATGTGCAGGTGTATCATTGGATCCTTATTGTACTTGACTGCTAGTAGGCCAAAAATTATGTATTCTACATGTGTTTGCGCTAGGTATCATGCTTGTCCTAAGGAATCTCACTACACCTCTGTAAAGAGGATCTTGAGATACCTTAAGGGCAGCCTAAATCTTGGCCTTTGGTACCCTAAGAACAATGACTTTGAACTGATAGGCTATTCAGATGCAGATTTTGCAGGGTGTAAAGAAGATAGGAAAAGCACAAGTGGCACTTGTCAATTCTTAGGGAGGTGGTTGATCTCTTGGAGTATTAAAAAGCAAACTAGTGTGGCCATATCCACAGCTGAGTCAAAGTACATTGTTGCAGACAGCTGTTGTGCTCAACTTCTGTGGATCCAACATCAATTGGAGGATTACAACATCAAGGTTAGTCAATCTCCCCTGCTGTGTGACTCATCCAGTGCTATTTCTATTGCCAAAAATCCTGTCTCCCCTAGCAGGACCAATCACATAGAAATTAGGTACCATTTTATTAGAGAGCATGTAGATAGTGAAGATATCAAACTTGAATATGTCCCCACAGACAATCTACTAGCTGATATCTTCACCAAGCCACTAGATGAGGCCAAGTTCAATTCTTTCAAAATTGGCTTAGGAATGTTGAATTTAGAATGAGTTCACTTATGAATCTATACCCACTGTTAAACTGCTTATGATTCTCATCTGTACAATTCTCACAATACGTACTATTATGATAAATTGAAATCTGAATTAATCAACTTTACATTAGGCATAGTCCACATGATAGGGTAGATAACCTCCCTAAAATGTTAAATATTTTGAATTTAGGGTGATACCCATCTCAGCTGATCAGCTGAGACAGCCAAACTGTAACAGTGGATAAGTCTCCTCCAAAACAAACTAAAGCAGACTATGGCCTTCAGCTGGGAAAAAATCTGGGTTCGACGAACTCTTTCCTGAGTTCGACGAACTCTTTCCTGAGTTCGACGAACGTCGACTTTGAGTTCGACGAACTCGGTTGTATGATGTAGTCCAGAATAAATCAGTTTGAGTTCGATGAACTCAGTTTGAGTTCTACGAACTCAGACTTATGTTGTAGTTTTGAGATAACTCAGTTAGTGTTCGACAAACTCAATATTGAGTTCGACGAACTCATCCTTATGGTGTAGTTTTGAGATAAACTCAGTTAGTGTTCGACGAACTCAGTATTGAGTTTGACGAACTCAGCCTTATGGTGTAGTTTTTGATAAACTCAGTTAGTGTTCGACGAACTCAGTTTGAGTTTGACGAACTCAACCTTATGTTGTAGTTTTAGATAAACTCAGTTAGTGTTCAACGAACTCAGTTTTAGTTCGACGAACTCAGCTTTGAGTTCGACGAACTCAGCTTTGAGTTCGACGAACTCAGCTTTGAGTTCGACAAACTCAGTTTTGAGTTCAACGAACTCAGCATTATGACATAAGTTTAACCTACACTTACAATTATAAGAGCAATCAAATCCAATTACTAGGTTTAAGTTCACCTAAGTCTTAAGCCATATACATAGCTTAATGATTGATTAAAATCTCAACACATCACCAAATAAGAAAAATACTTCTGCTCCAAGTGAGGGGGAGCAAGAAAGGGTTATTCGAAAGGACCAAGAACAATTATCAGCTAATAAAGATAATAGTACTCACATTGAGGGGGAGCAAATTCCTGCTCAGGTTGAGGGGGAGCAAAGTCTTGCTCCAGTTGACAAGGAGCTGGGTCCAACAACTACAACTCCAAATGGCAGAGACAGACATGAGATATGTCAAGAAGTATGTAAGCAAGACAGATGAAGTCATAGAACAAGCCTCCAATCACATTGAAGACTCTGTCTGGAAATCAGCCACCAATATGCTTGGAGAGTCAGAGAAGATGAAGGATGACCTAAAGGGGGACTTGGAAAATTCTTTCGAAACTCTCTCAGGCTCTGTAGCTGCTACCTCCTAGTACCTAGAGGGAAAAATAGTTGAAGAAACTAGAACGGGGGAGATGGCCAATGCTAAGACCAACTCAGAGTTAGCTCTACAAGTGCTACAGGGTACAAGGATTGCCCTCAATCTTCAGCAAAGAAATGTTTGAGTTTGAGGGGCAAGCCTAACTAGCTCAAAATGCTCACCTAGCTAAGAAGAGAAAAGAAGACATAAATTACTTAACTAGCTCAAAATGCTCACCTAGCTCAAAGTGGAACTAGATCAATGTATTAACTCTTAAACAGAAATGACAATGAAAATTCTATTGAAATTAAGTGTGAATGCAATGGACTAATAGTCAAAGCTTAATAGTCTCTTTTCAGCACTTCTACATCATATAATCTGTCATGAGTTTTGATAGAATGCTTAAACAACATTATCTTCTGGATGTTAAGATATCATAAATGCCATAAAGTTCATTTGCATGATAAGTATTTGTTGGCTATGTACCTTAGCATTGAGAATGTTCTGCCTTCTTCAAATAGGGGGAGATTGTTGGGAATATTGCCCTCAATGTTCCTTTGATTTGAAGAGGCATCACTCATATTACTAAGTACATGATGTATTTGATAAAGCCATATTTTTGTAAGAAATACAGGCTTAGGTAACTCAAAGAGAAAAGGCCAATCATGCCTTAATATCAGGAGAAATCAACTCCTATGAGATGAAGATTTGTCTCAACAGAACCGCTGAGACGAGGAGCCATCTCAGCTGAAGCGCTGAAATGGAGTAGTTGTCTTAGCTTGTGCCAACCGCTGAGAAGAAGACTATCTAAACTGTTAATCCGCTGAGACAAGGAGACGTCTCAGTGGATCTGCTGAGACAGAATCAAATACATTTCTCGTTGACTGGAGCCGCCTAGAATTGGATAAAGGCATAAAAAGGTAATAAAGTATTGCCTTTGTCGGCATGGGCAAGGGAGGTCGCGTAGATAGCCAATGAAGATGTACAGTACTATATAAGCTAAAGCTAGGGCATCAACATCACTCTCCTTGCTCGATTAAAAAGTGATTCAAGCAAAAAGAAAGCAGGCTGCAACTTCCTGAAGCTGCAACAGCCTTCTTGCCTCCTTGAACACAAGTCGTTCTCTCTTTCAGTAAACAAAGCTTTCATCCAAGAGAGAGACAGGAGTCATCTATCTTCCTCCTGAAGAAGAAGACAGTGGAGCTGCTCTGAACCATCCAGTCCAGGGACAGCTCAAGAATAGCATATGGTGAAATATACTATTACATCGAATCAATAGTAGAGGTTATTATTCCATCATACTTTATTTTGTATGAGCTATTCAGCTCTGAGAAGAGTGTAACAGACGGTTGCCTAAAGTAGGACCAGGAGGTGGTCTGAGTTGTAGGAGGTGGATTCCTCTGAGTTGTATGGCTGCTGTGCCTGAGGTAGGAGCTGGTGATAGATCTGAGCTGTAGGGACTTTTGTCCCGAGGTAGGATCATCTGTGATCTGAGAAGTTCTGAGGAACTTGTGGTGTAAGCCCTAAAAGCTGAGAAGATAACTTGGAGGAGTATCTTTGATCCTATCTAACTTTGGAGTTAGATGGTTGTAGGGGGAGAGCGGACTACCCATCACTTGGGGGACCACTATAAAATTCTTTGTGATGTGGCTGTGATTGTTTGTGCTTGATTTAATTGTTTGTGTAGGCTCATTAGGCTACTAACAACCCTAAGATTAAAAAGAAAAATTAGAAAAACCTATTCACCCCCCCCCCCTCTAGGTAATTTAATCTAAAACCCTAAGTTATTTCACAATCATCAACACCAAAATTGAATAAAGTAATCACAGGAAATATATAAAACAGAAAATAGTAAACTGGGACAGCACAGAAAAGAAATACAGAAGACACAAAAATTTTATAGTGGTTCCACAAAATGTGGGTCGTCCACTCTTCTACCACCCTGATAGGGTTGCACTAACAGTGCCTGAGCCTTTTGATAAGAAGACTCTTAGAACCACTGAGTCTTTTGATAAGGAGACTCTTAGAACCACTAAGTCTTTTGCTAAGGAGAATCTTAGAACCACCGAGTTTTTTGCTAAGGAGACTCTTAGAACCACTGAATCCTTTGAAGAGGGATTCTTAAAACTCTTTTACTATTGCAGAATAAGAACAGTAGAATAGGAGGAAGAAGAGAATATGATTCTTCAGTTAGAATCCTTCATCAGCTATCTCTCTGGATGTTGTTGCTTCTATATACTTCAGGATCAGAAAATGATAAACCCATGATTAATATAGTGATGATTGCAAGGGTTATAAGCTTTGATCCATATCCTCTCTGCACTTTTGTTGGCTTACTGCTATATGATGTAGAAGAGAAAGCAGCATGCTTGTTCTATTGTTTTCCTGTGCAGAGAAGTTGTTATTCAATTCTGTCTTAGGGCTGGAGGAGAAAGAAGAAGGCCCAAGGAATCGACTGAGAGGAAATAATTGTTGTATTTTCTTTCTTCCTCAGCATACTTATTCTTTGTTGATTTGTGTTTGAATTTCTTTCTTCTTCTGGACTGTCCTTAGAAGGAATGTCTATTGGACAATAAATGTTTCCTTCTATTTCTGTTCCCGACCGTCCATCTGATTTGAATAACTTCCAAGAATATCTCTGCTGCATCTCTGAAATACTCCATTCCATTCTTGGTAATAAATGAGCCTTGTAGATCATCTGGAAAATCACCAGAAAGAACAACAGAAAACCTTCCTTTTCGTGACTGTATTCGACGCTGCATCGAATTCAATATCCTTCATATCAATGCGCCTCTGAGTTCTTATAGAAGCAGCTTCGAATTTCTTCTTAGCTTTGACTGAACTCAGATGTCGATGTTGCGTCGAGTTCTTATTGACGCATCCATCGAGTTGAACACTTGGACTTGAACTTCATCTTCTGTGTCGACTTGAAGTCGAAGTTGCAGTCAACTTCTAAGCTGGCTTTAACATGCTCTTCTTCTGCAATGAGTTCATTTTGATGTTTTGTCAACTTGACTTGATGCTTCGCAGGGATTCTGAGTTACATTGACTTTAATTCAGAGTTATGTCGACTTCTAGTCGAATGTGCATCGACTTCTATTCGACGCAAGTTTTAACTCAACTAAATTTGTGCTTCTCATAGACCTGGTCTTGACACTCTAAGTGAATGTGATATCCTAGTACATCTAAGGACCATTTTACCCTTTCTATATAATGTGGGTAATACAACATAACTGATGAAATCACTTTACAATAATTTGTTAGTTAAATCATTAGGGTTTTTCCCAACAATCTCCCCATATTTATCTCAACAAATTTTATAAAATAAAGTGAGTGATTTTAAATCATTCTCAAACATAAATCTTAATACAAACAACTATACAATGACAATAGGCTGAAAGATATGGTAAACTGAAAAACATCTGATTGATATAAATAAATGTTTATCATAGTTAGTTACCCAAGAAAAGTTCTATTTTCTCTTTTTGAGAAAAGAAGATAAGGTCTTGTAGATCTTTCTGAACTTTCTTTCCACATAATTGAAGTTGGGATGAATGGACTTCTTTGGATGTTTCTGAATTCTTTCATGCCCCTTGAAGAGCTTCTCCAGATCAGCATCAGCTTTAGGATAGACATCATTTAGCTTTAGCCCCAGACCAATAACATTAGCTGACAACAAGTTTAATTCTTCTAGGTCTAGCTCTTCTGCATCAGGATCTGGTGAAATAAATGTTGATTGTGGATTACTAGAGATTGGAGCTGTCCTAAACAAAATCTACTTTTTCTTTTGGAGTGGCTGTTCTGCTTCATTCTTATCACATCCTATACCTCTTCTGTGAAATTTCTCTTTATTCTCAAGAAGTTTTCTTAAGGGTTCTTGGAAACATACTTTGTTGGGTCAAAGAGTTTTGATTTGGATTGCCTTCTTTAGTTGTTTCTTTTCTACAACATCCTTTCCCTTCTTCAACCTTTCAATAAATAACCTTCTCGTTTCTTCTTGGTCTATTTGAGATGCTTCTTACTCTTGTAGATCCCTTTCTCTGAGTTCATCTAGGACTCTATCAAGATCTGGATCAGTGTACACTTCCATTGTATTTTCTAGGATTTCAACCTTCCCATAGGTTTTGTAATAAGACTTGTCTTTGTTGAATTGTTTTCTTTGTTCTTTTGTAAATTACTCCCAAATTGGTACACTTCCTCTAGGCCCTCTTCCCTTTGATCTGCAGTTCCCTCCATGTCCCCTTCCTCTGAATGGAGGTCTTCCTCTGAAGGCTATTTCAGGGACAAGTGATGTGTATGCTGAAGTAGGATCAGGAAGGACCTGAGATGGCAGTGGAGAGGATGGAGCAGCTATAGGGGCTTCATAAACAATCTTGACTAGAGATGGTGTTGTTGTCGATTCATTCAGAATAGGTCCAAAATTCTTGTGCCTCGGGGATAGATAACTCAGTGCACTCATTTTACTATTGAAAACTCTTCAGGTAGTCATTATCATCTGAGAGTAAATTAATCTCCCTCTGTTTTGATGACTCCCACTGTATTGAAGGCAGAATCCTTGGGGGAGAGAATGATGAAGGTTCTAGAAGGAGCTTGGATGTGATGGCCGGTTCACCTTCGGAGATATGGGAGAGGGATGATTTGGAAGAAATGTCGTATATACCGAATTTGGAGGTTGTCTGTGCCTGCTGTCAAACTTATCCTCCTGCTTTTTATCTTGGATGCAGGATATAAAGACCTTAGCAGGCAGTATGGATGATTTTAATTCCCTTTCAAGATCCCTCGTCTAGGCGCAAGGTCCCGCAACCTCCTGTGTTGAGAACACAACTTCCTGTAACAGTCACCATAGAATTCTAGATACAGAGATGAGAATTGAGACAACAGTGTCTTTAGGGATAGAATAACTGCTTCAACAAGGTCTTGTTTATATTGGAGAGATGCCAATTAGCACCTGTGAGTACCTGCAACAAAGGGTGGAAATGTGAAGTAGAGAGGAAAATTGAAGAGAGCAACAGGGAGAGAATTCGAAAGCATAATAAATTCGATGCCTAAGTTGCTTATAAGAAGACGATTCATCGCAACCTAGGGTTGTATTCGAAGCAACATCAAGAAGGGGTGAAAACAGCACGCCAAGACACCAATAGCAAGTCAGTGCATGATATGCTTTTGCATAGTCGACGTAACGTGGAGTAGAAGTCATCGTGGCTCTAAATGAAGACAGCAGATATAATGTCGACCTAGACGTCGTTATATATTCGATGCTACATCGAGTGCTATTTGAATGAACTATCCCAGACAGCTCTTGAAACCAACTTCGAATAGAAATCGACGGTACGTCGATTTGTATTTGACATGCCTCTGAATAAACAGTTCTTTTATTCTTAATTTTTGTTGTTGTTTTTCCCAGCAATACCTTTCAGTGAAAAATAGGTTTGATTACATAGTAGTGGTGTCCTAGAGAGATCCATCAAGAATTCATAGTGCATTGATGAAGAACTTGTGCTTACTTTCATCAAGTGGCTTAGTGAAGTTATCAGCCCTTTGAATATCAGTGGAAATGTATTGAAGATTGAACTTACCCTTCTCAACATTGTCCCTGAGAAAGTGGTGCCTTATCTCTATGTGCTTAGTTCTAATGTGGAGAACAGGATTGGAAGCTATGGAAATAGCACTAGAGCTGTCACAAAATATTGTGGAATTGTCAAGAGAAAAGTTATAGTCTAACAACTGATTTTGCATCCACAATATTTGTGAGCAGCAGCTTTCTGCAGTTATATACTCAGCTTCAGTTGTTGAAGTGGAGACTGAGGTTTTCTTCTTGCTAGACTATGAGATTAGTCTAGCACCCAGGAATTGACTGGTTCCTGAGGTGCTTTTTCTATCTAGCCTACATCCAGCATAGTCTGCATCTGAATAGCCAACTAATCAAATCAAGATTCTGCTGGATACCGCAAGCCAAGTTCAGGTGTACCCTTCAGATATTTGAGTATTGGCATGCAAACCATTTGCATAGTGTTTGATCTGTTGATCCAAATATAATATCGTCAACATACATCTGTACTAGGAGGAGATAATTTTATGTGCTTTTGTGAAGAGTATTTTTTCCACTTTGCCTCTTTCAAAGGAGTGTTCCAAAAGAAAGGTGGATAAGGTCTCATAACAAGATCTTGGAGCTTGCTTGAGGCCATACAATGCTTTATCTAATCTATACACAAAGGAGGGAAAAGATGGATTGACAAAACCTGGGGGTTGCTCCACATATACTTCTTCCTGAAGATTTCCATTGAGGAATGCACTCCTCACATCCATCTGATAGACCTTAATCTTCAAGTGTACAGCATATGCAGGAAATATTCTGATGGCTTCCAGCCTTGCTACTGGAGCAAATGTCTGGTTGAAGTCAATCCCCTCTTCTTTCCAATATCCTTGAGCCACAAGTCTGGCCTTATTTCTGACTATGACTCCAGTTGAGTCCATCTTGTTTTTGAATACCTATTTGGTTCTAATTACTGGTAATTCCTTGGTTTCTCAACCAATGTCCAGACCTTGTTACTTTCGAATTGGGTTAGCTCCTTTTGCATTGCAGATATCTAGTGAGGGTCACTATCTGCTCCTTCAAACTTCTTAGGTTCATACTGTGAGAGAAAACATTGCAACATTGTTTCTTGTGTTATTTGATTCCTTATTTTGACTCCCACTGTCAAATATCCTATAACCTGTATTGAAGGATGATCCTTTAGGGTCATCCTAGTTCTTGTTGAGCAATTCAGGGGATTCTCTTCTTCATGAAGTTCCACTTGCTCATTGATTGTGGGAGCACCATCTATATTCTCTAGAATGATCTCAGTGGCTAGTAGATCAGGTGATGTAAACTCGTCCTCATCTACAACAGAATCTTCATCTGAATCAATGTCAGCTTTCTGTTTCCCTCTGTACTGACACTCTGATGAATGATCCATGATTTTGAGCCTTTTAACTTGATCTGCAAGTTGGTCTTCTTCCTATAATATAGTGCTAGTGGAAGTTTCCTTCCCCTTATAATACATGTTTGCTTCATAAAATACCACGTGCACTGACTCCTCAATTTTGAGAGAGCTTTTATTATAGCACCTATAGGCCTTGCTTGATGAGGAATATCCCAAAAATATTCCATCATCAGTTTTCTTGTCAAATTTGGCAAGATGACTCTTTCCATTGTTTAGAATGAAGCAAGTATATCCAAAAATTCTAAAGTATGTGACTATAGGTGCCTCTCCATTGAATAAATCATAGGGAGTCTTCAACTTTGTCTTGTGGATGAGACTTCTATACAGAACATAGTTGGTTGTATTCACTGCCTCATCCCAAAAGGACTTTGGTAAATTGGATTCAGCCAATAATGTACTTCCTGATTCATTTAGAGTTCTATTTTTCCTTTCAGCCACCCCATTTTGTTGGGGGGCCCTAGGAGCTGAAAAGCGTTGTCTTATTTCTTCATCCTCATAGAATCTACACATTAACTGATTTTCAAACTCAGAACCATGATCACTTCTGATCACAGCAACCTGAGTGTTGAATTCAGATTGAATCTGTCTAATGAATCTTGAGAAGATCTTGAAGGTGTCTGACATAGCTTTTAGAAAGAACACCCAGCTGAATATAGAAAAGTCATTAACAATGACTAGAGTGTAGGACTTACCTGCTAAGCTCTAAGTGGAGATAGGACCAAATAGGTCCATGTGCAACATGAATAGGGTTCTGGTGGAATTTGATGAATAATAAAATATACGTATTTTCTATATAGTTTCTTATATAGTTTTATACAAAATTTGTAATATTTCTTGTTAATTATTAAATAAATGACTTGTTTTAACTTATATTTATACATAAATATTTATATGTAAAAATGAATTATTTAAGTATATATATTAAATAAAAACTATGTAAATGTATATGTAAATATTTATGTAAATATATATATATGTAAATGTATATTTTAAGTATTTAAAAATATAGGTAAATATAAATAAAAACTATAATATATTTATATATATATATTAAGTTAATAAAAATAGTTATTATTATTATTAAGTTATTTTATAATTAAAGTTAATATATATATTAAATCTGTATATATATATATATATAATATATAAGTATGTTCTTGTGTTTACACATAAGAACAGTTGGCCGAGTGGATAAGTTCTTAATGCTCTCTCTCTAGGTGGCATGATCGAAACCAGGCCAGCGCGTTTTGCCTGGATTTAACCCGCTGCCCGCTGCCTGCCCGCTGCCCGCCCCTACTGCCCGCGCCCGCCAGCTATCCGCAGCCCAGCCCAGCCCAGCTCTCTCCTCCAGCGCAACCAGCTATCCGCACTCCAGCTGCTACCCGCCAGCTCGCCTCCACGTGTCACTCTCCCGCCAGCCCAGCTCACTCCTCCAGCGCAACCAGCTCTCCTCCGGCTCTCCACTTCCAGCAAGTGCTCAAGTCAATATTTGCTTCCTCCAGTCAAACTCCCGCTGCCTCCCACCAAGCTTTTCCTTTTTTTGTTATTGGCACCCCACCTTTTGCCTATAAATAAGAGGGGATGGCCATTGTATTATGGGTTCACAAATTCTAATTAGTTTAGGGGATTTGTGTTCCACTTTTGGTTTTTTCCTCTCTTTGTTATCCATTGTCATCTCTTTGTTATGTAAAAATTTTTGGCTTAATAAAATAGATAAGTGTTTTTGTTATTGTTCATCTTGTTCTTCTTTTTCAAGTTCTTCATGTTCTTCCTCTTTTTTTTTCTTTTCATGTTTTTATGGTTATTTTCTTTTCTTAACTTTTGTAAGTGTGTGTGTGTGTGTGTATGAGCATAATTTTAAAAGCATTCATAATTAGTTTTTTGCTTTCATAACTAGATTTTCAGCATTTTTATTGCTTTCATAACTAGATTTTTCGCTTTATTTCTGCTTTCATAACATAGATTTACCGCTTTCTTTATCGCTTTCATAACTTAGCTTTTCATGCTTTCTTAATCTAGGTTTATTGCTTTCATAACTTAACCTTTTTTATCTTTTCTATCGCTTTTCTTGGTTTTTGCTAAACGCACACCAAGAACGCGATTATTATCGTTATCATTTATGTTTTCAAATTAATGCAAACTCATCTTTTTAATATCTGATAAAACAATAGCCGTAGCTTGAAGTAACAATACTCGACGGGACCCAGGACTAAATACGACCTTGATATGATTTTTATCATATATACTACACACGATAGGTGCGCTTGCCTCCAACGTCGTTTATTTTCTTATCAAGTTTTTGGCGCCGTTGCCGGGGAATTTCATCGATATTGCGAAAAAAAGTATACACTATTGATTTTATCATCTTTAAAAAAAACATCAAAAAAAATTATAAAAAAAAACCCCAAAAAAACCCAAAAATATATGTTTTCTCTTTTTCTTAAGCTTTAATTTGTAAATATAAAAAAATTAAAAACCAAAAAAATGATGAAATATTCTTATAAAAAATCCAAAAAAATATTTTCTCTCTCTTTTTTGTTAAGTATTAGTATATAGATATATTATATCCTTTATTATCATCCATTATAAATAAAGAAAAAAAATGATAATGAAAAAGTTAGAAAAATACAAAAAATATTTGTTCTTTTTTTTATATTAAGTTACTTTTATTTTTATTAAGCTTTAATTTGTATATAAATATGCATATAAGAAAACTCAAAAAATGATAGGATTTCTATTTGTTTCATTAAGTTTTTATATGCATATTTGAAAACATATTATTTCAAATTTCAAAATGGAAAAAATAATGAAAGACTTTAAAACCAAAATCAAAATGAATTCTAGGAATTTTAAGATAGGACAACAGATCGTTTTCTCGAAGTAGGATTACTCGACAGACCCGAAAGGGGATTTTTGTCGATATTTTGAAAAGAGGAAACCCCGTTGCTTTTACCTTATTATTTCTACATTTTCTTCTTTGCTTTTCATCTTAAAGATTTTCTTTATTAATTTTGTTTTTTTCTTATGTTTTAATATAAATTTGAATATGCGTATTTCAAAAATGATGAAAATACATTTAGAAAACTCCAAAAATATATATGGTTTTACTTTATATATATATATTTAATCCTTTTTGTGATATAGAAAAAACCAAAAATCATAAATGTTCTTTTTACTTTGTTTTTCTCTTTCTTGTTCTTATCATTTTTGTTCCTTTTTTAGTATCATTATGTATATAAATGTACATATAAGAAAAATCCAAAAAAAAATTAATATAATTATGTATCTTTCTTTTTGTAAATATCTTTTTCCTTTTTTTTTCTTTCTTTCTTATTTTTATTTTTAGGTTTTATATATGTAAATTATATATGTAAATATTTGGCTAAATTTTGAAAAAAAAAATGATGATGAAAATATTGAAAAATCAAAAAATATATGTTTTGTTTTCTTTCTTTGTTTTTTTTTCTCTTTCTTAAGTCTTATTACTTATTAAGTTTAATTTTGTATATAAATATGCATAAAAAAATGGTATGATTTCTATTTTATTTTCATTAAGATTATATATGCATATTTAAACAAAACAAAATAATACTCTAATTAAAATGACAAAATAATGGAAAATTTTGAAACATAAATCAAAAAGAATTTTTGGAACTTTTTGAGATAGAATAATAGGTAGTTTTCTCGAAGTAGGATTACTCGACAGACCCGAAAGGGGATTTTTGTCGATATTTTGAAAAGGGGAAACCCTATTACTTTTATCCTTTCATTTCACTTCTTCTTCTTTGCTTTTTATTTTAAAGTTTCTCTTTATTTTTCTCTTTTTTATTAAGTATAAAGGTTTTTATATATATGCATATTTTGACAATGATGAAAATATATTTAGAAAACTTTCCAAAAATATATATATATAGTTTTGCTTTATGTATATATGTTTTATTTTTTATTTTGTAACTAAGAAAAATTGGAAAAACAAATAAAAAACTTATATATATATATGCATATGATTTTATCATTTTTATCACCCCCCCCATGTACATAAACCTTTATTATTATGTTTTAACATCTTTTGCAGGAAATTATTCCGGTTATCCCGTCTCCAAAATAGGGGCGTGCTTTTTCCCCCTGCTTTTCCCCCCCTTGTATTTTCTTTTTCCTCTTTTTCATGCTTTTGTACATATATAGAATTGTTCCACATACTTACTTCAACATTTGGGACAATGTTGATTTTAAGTATGGGGGTATGGTATGATGTTTCCCCCTTTGTAATTATTGTCCCCCATTTTTACTTAGAAAAAACCAAAAAAATGACAAAATAAATAAAATAGCAAATTTTGTTACAACATAAAAAATTATTTGTTATAACATAACAAAATTTGTTATGACATAATAAATTATGTTGCAACATCTTTGTCCCTCTTATAAATGTTTATGTCCCTCTTATAAATGTTTATAAATTATGTTGCAACATCTTTGTCCCTCTTACATAAAATTCAAAAAATCCAAAAAAATCATTAATTAACTTAGAAAAAACACAAAAATTTTTTGTAAATGCTTTATGTTTATGTCTTTTATTTGTATATAAAAATCCTTATTTATAATAATAAATCAAAATCCAAAAAATGATGAAAAGTTTTACTAAAAAAATTTTGTTATAACAAAATTCACATATTTTGTCATAACACCAAAAATTTGTATATAAATTTTTATTTTTCTTTCTCTTTCTTTTTCTTTTTTAGTATTAATATATATATTTTACCAAAATTAAAAATAAAAAAAAATTTGATGAAAAAAAAATATATTACAAAAAACCAAAAAAATATTTTGTATGTATTTTTGCTTTTCTTAATTTTTTTTTTACTTTGTTTTTATTAAGTATTTATATATGTATTTTGTTGTAAAAAATCAAAAATAATAATATATATATCTTAAAAACTCCAAAAAAATGATGAAAAAACATATCAAAAAATCCAAAAAAAGAATAAAACCCCTACTTTGCTTTTAGTTACTTCTAAGGCTAGGTTAGGTTTATCTTTAAGCGTTTTCCATTATTTTTGATTTACTAGAACCATTTTATTTGTATCATAGTTTGTAGGTTTAAATTTTTGGAATTTTAGTAGTAAAAAATATTTTGTGATTTTAATTCAATTTGAGAACAAAATTTTTAGCACTACCTCGAGTTAACACTAAATAGATTCGCTTTTGTATTAAATTGGCAAACCTTTTTTAGATTCAATTATTCTAACTCGAAACTTGTGAAACTTTAGGAATATTCTAATCTATTAAATTTTGCTCTCAAATCCTTTTTTATAATTCTAGTTTTTTTTTGAAACCCCCCTTATAAACACCCCTTTAGCTTGTCATAAAAAAAGTAAAAGAAGAAGTTTTAAAAGAAATCCTGTGTCAATGGGAATAAAAAGATTCCGTAAACACAGGCACCCATTATTGTTAAAAGAAATCCCGTGAATGGGAATAAAAAATAAAATTCCGTAAACACGGGCATTGGGTTAAGTTTAAAAAGATTTCAATTATCCCCCGTAAACCAACGCTGGGAATCAAAGCAAAACCACCAAAATGGTGGGGTGAGAGGATTAAATCCATCACCCCTAATCCAAGCACTCTTCTTTTTGCCAAGGCTACCTTTTTTCCCCTACCCCTTAGCCAATAAAATTGTAGGCTAGATTTTAATTTAAAAAGTTTGCGAGAGCATAATTGGTAGGTTTTATTTATTCTTAAAAATTTTCTTTAAAAAGTTAAAGTTTTATATAATTCTACTCTAATTAAAGGCGCCAAAGACTGCAATATTCGACGCTATTTAACTAACTTTAGAAGTCTCGCTAAAACTTTTTCGCTCTTTTTAAATCATCTTCATAATTTAGGACTTACCTCTTTAAATCTCCTAAATTTATTTCGATCTCACTTTTGATTAAATAAAATCTTTAGTAATTAGAAATTGTATTAACGTCTTATAGGTATCCCTTACTTTTGCTCTGGAATAGCAAAAGCTTAAGTATGAGGGTATTTGATGAATAGTAAAATATACGTATTTTCTATATAGTTTCTTATATAGTTTTATACAAAATTTGTAATATTTCTTGTTAATTATTAAATAAATGACTTGTTTTTACTTATATTTATACATATATATTTATATGTAAAAATGAATTATTTAAGTATATATATTAAATAAAAACTATGTAAATGTATATGTAAATATTTATGTAAATATATATATATATATATGTAAATGTATATTTTAAGTATTTAAAAATATATATAAATATAAATAAAAACTATAATATATTTATATATATATTAAGTTAATAAAAATAGTTATTATTATTATTATTATTAAGTTATTTTATAATTAAAGTTAATATATATATATTAAATCTGTAAATATATATAATATATATAAGTATGTTCTTGTGTTTACACATAAGAACAGTTGGCCTAGTGGATAAGTTCTTAATGCTCTCTCTATAGGTGGCATGATCGAAACCAGGCCAGCGCGTTTTCCCTGGATTTAACCTGCTGCCCGCTGCCTGCCCGCTACCCTCCCCTGCTGCCCGCGCCCGCCAGCTATCCGCAGCCCAGCCCAGCCCAGCTCACTCCTCCAGCGCAACCAGCTATCCGCACTCCAGCTGCTACCCGCCAACTCGCCTCCGCGTGTCACTCTCCCGCCAGCCCAGCTCACTCCTCCAGCGCAACCAGCTGCTCCTCCGGCTCTCCACTTCCAGCAAGTGCTCAAGTCAACATTTGCTTCCTCCAGTCAAACTCCAGCTGCCTCCCACCAAGCTTTTCCTTTTTTTGTTATTGGCACCCCATCTTTTGCCTATAAATAAGAGGGGATGGCCATTGTATTATGGGTTCACAAATTCTAATTAGTTTAGGGGATTTGTGTTCCACTTTTGGTTTTTTCCTCTCTTTGTTATCCATTGTCATCTCTTTGTTATGTAAAAATTTTTGGCTTAATAAAATAGATAAGTGTTTTTGTTATTGTTCATCTTGTTCTTCTTTTTCAAGTTCTTCATGTTCTTCCTCTTTTTTTCTTTTCATGTTTTTATGGTTATTTTCTTTTCTTAACTTTTGTAAGTGTGTGTGTGTGTGTATGAGCATAATTTTAAAAGCATTCATAATTAGTTTTTTGCTTTCATAACTAGATTTTCAGCATTTTTATTGCTTTCATAACTAGATTTTTCGCTTTATTTCTGCTTTCATAACTTAGATTTACCGCTTTCTTTATCTCTTTCATAACTTAGCTTTTCATGCTTTCATAATCTAGGTTTATTGCTTTCATAACTTAGCCTTTTTTGTCTTTTCTATCGCTTTTCTTGGTTTTTGCTAAACGCACACCAAGCCCGCGATTATTATCGTTATCATTTATGTTTTCAAATTAATGTAAACTCATCTTTTTAATATCCGATAAAACAATAGCCGTAGCTTGAAGTAACAATACTTGACGGGACCCAGGATTAAATACGACCTTGATATGATTTTTATCATATATACTACACGCGATAGGTGCGCTTGCCTCCTACGTCGTTTATTTTCTTATCAGAATTATTCTTGCCTATTGGTTTGAATGATGATTTGATCTGCTTTCCTATTTGGCAGGCTCTACAGGGATGGTCTTTATTAAACTTACCTGTTGGTAAGCCTCTAACTAGGTTAAGCTTAGAGAACTTAGCTATGGTTTTAAAATTTAGGTGACTGAGTCTCATATGCCATAACGCAATGTTTTCTAATTGAGAGTTAAATAAGCAGATCTCTGAATTAGCACTCAAAATCTACCACCTTTAGCTTCCCCTTCCTAAGACTAGTCAATACTATCTGATTGGTTATAGAGCTAACTATATGACACAAGGACTTGGTGAATACAACTTTGTATTCACCATCACACAACTAACTAATACTAATTAAATTATGTTGAAGACCTTCAACATAAGCTACCTTAGAGAAGGAGATTTCTCCAACTCTGAGAACACCATTTCCTCTGGTCTGACCAAAGTGGGAGTTCCCAAAAATTACATTAGGGCCTGCCTTGGCCTTGATGTTTTCCAGCATCTCCTTTTCTCCAATCATATGCATGGAGCATCCACTGTCCAGATACCACTGCTGGTTTGTGGAAGAACATTCTCCATTCTACACATACAATTAAACATTATCGTAGACCCTCATTTGTTGGGGTCTCTTTTTTCTATCATCATATGGATTTATGAAAGAATAAGTTTGTCTTTCAGTGTACCCCTTAAGGTGAAGAAGTGCTGGTTTATTATGCTAGTAATTTTTAGACATAGTGCACTCTTTTTGCCTATGCAATTGCGCATTCTGTGTTGGGAGTATGCCTTTGGGGGCTCCCCATGCCTGTTCATGCTTGTTTTGTAGATGTTAGTCTTATTTCCTGTGTGGTTGGAGCTTTGGTGTTGTTTGTGTATTGGTGGATTGCGCCTTTGAGCTGAGCATTGCAGTCTGGGTAAATCGCACGACCGTGCGATTATTGTTGACGCACGATCGAGGCGATCGTGTGATTTACACAGAGCTATTTGTGATGATGTTCATCGTGCTTCTTCCTTAACGCACGATTGAACCCAATCGTGCGTGAAGGAAAACGCATGACCTGCCTGGAATAGGGTAAAATCTATGGCCTGACATACCCTGTGCATTTTTGGTCGTGCATGAGCATTCCGCATGTGCATGAACAAAACGCACAAACTTCCTGTAGCTCCAGGTGCTGTTTATCTCTGTAAATTGCACGACCCAAAATGCATTGTAGTCTGTTTTGATCGTGCGTTACATAAAATTAATGCCTCGATTTAAGCGCGCGGGATCGTTATACCTAGGAGGTTCTTTTTGGCCTTTTCATTTGGCGAGCCATCGGGAGGAGCGGGAAATCTCCATCTTCGCCCTCAACTAGTTCCACCTTGGGAGAGAAGCTCCGACCACCTTCTCTTTGTGAAACTTTCGCTAGAGCTTCATCTTCGGCCACTGCCATTGTTGCCAGCTCTCAAGCTCCATTTCCGGTCATTTCGATCTGCGTTTTGGGAAGTTTCCGGCAAGATTACTGCTAGCAAAGACCAGCGAAGAAGATGGGCTCAATAGAAGGAATTCACAACTCCTCTCCGTACCCCGGACGTCTACCGTGGACCGAGCTCGGACAAGTACTGACAACCCTTGAGTCCGTCCATGAATCCAGGCAAGCATCGGTATGCTCGGTTGTATTTCTTCCCCCTTCTGCTTATTGTAGTATTGATAATGTGTTTTGAGATGTTGTCATGATGTATAAAAACCCTAACTTTGCTCTAGATGATAATCATGTTTGTGTGATTATTTTGGTGGTTTTTATATAAGTGGTGTGCCTTGTTCTTCGACCTTGCGTTGCAGCGAGCTGTGATAGTGTCGTCCTAGCAATAGCTAGGAGCATGCTTGGCAAAGAGGTGATTACGACCCTCATTTTACTTCTTGTTGATAACCTAGGAAACCGAATCAAAACCCTCGTTTAGTTCGAAATCACGCTTGCAGTTATTTTTCTGATTAGGAAATACACACCCTACTTGCACTCCTCGAGAGATCGATACTCGGGGACTTGCTCCCATTTTATTACTTGTGCGACCGGTGCACTTGCCATCTGCGCATCAAGTTTTTGGAGACGTTGTCGGGGAGTGCAACTGTCATGTGTTTTCTCTACCGGGAGAACAGTTGTAAGCGTGCTATTTTCTTTTGATTGTTTTGTGTCTTTTGTGTTATGGAAGGACAAAATCCAGATGTACTTCAAGATGTTAATCTTGAGACTGAATGGGCAAGGAGAGCTCATTTACATGAAGAGGCTGCAAGGGAAAGAGAAAGAATTGATGTTATGGGCCAAGTTGCTAATGGTCAAGGTGGTCGAATTCCTGATGAACAGGAAGAGGTCCGTCCTCGTGTGCAGACGATGCGTGACTTCACAACACCTACGGTGGGAAGAATCTATCCAGGGCTTGGCCCAGCTATTGTTACCAACCAATTTGAGATCAAGCCAACTATCTTGAATATGATTCCAAATAACACCCAGTTTTCAGGGCTGCCAAGTGAAGACCCCCATTTACATCTTGCTGAGGTCTCAGAAATTTACGGCACAATCTGCTATGTCGGGATCACTGACGATATGGTTAAGCTCAAGCTGTTTCCATTTTCTCATCGGGATAAAGCCAAAGCATTGCTGCACACTATCCCTCCTAGGACCGCGGCTACATGGGATGCTCTTTCATCAAAGTTCTTAGAAAAGTTCCACCCGGTGGATAAGATAGTGAATGCATGGTGTGAGATAGATACATTTAGACATCTTGATTAAGAATCCTTGTCTGAAGCATGGGAGAGATTTGCTGAGCTGCTGCGCAGATGTCCGCAACATGGTTGTGAGTCCTGGAATGTAGTAGGAATTTTCTATTTTGTCGTGGAACCAAATTATAGGGCGATGATCGACGTTGCTGCGGGAGGAACAATAATGAATCTCACTCCTGACAAAGCTCTAAGGATTATCCGTGACACTACATCACATGGCACTTACTAGACTCCTGGAAGGAATGCACCAAGGGGTGCCAGGAGTCTATTTGAGGTAAATGCAGTCATGCAACCAAGGGAGACTACACAACAGGCCTCAGCTTATATGGTGATGCTATCAAGATCAACTCCTCCCCTTGCTCAAGTTATGGCGATCACTTGTTAAGGTTGTGGAAACCCTGGGCATCATGCCAATGATTGCCCCACAGGCGAGCAATCTACTAACCTTTCTTATGATGAAAGTGTGAAATTTCATAATAGTCAAAACCGGGCGGTGTCGTTTAATAATTCTTATAACCCAGGTATGAGAAATCACCAAAACTTTTCGTGAAATCAAAACGCTCCTAGCCAACGATGGCAAGGGGGCCAGCATCAATATGATGCTCAAGCCTTCGGTATCCAGCCGCGGCCACCAAACTCAAGTTATACGCAACCTGCATCGCCCCTAAGGAAGAGTGCTTTGGAAGAAAGGATGGAGAAGTTCGTTGATATGGACCAAACTAGTATGGCCAACAAACTCCTTCCATGAGGAACTTCGAGATGCAGTTAGTCCAATTGGCCCAAGTGATCTCTGAGTGCACCCAGGGCGCTCTCCCGAGTAACACTGAAAAAAATCCACGGGAGCATGGAAAAAGCATCTCGGATGCGGATGGTATCCATAAGGACACATGTGTAGTCGGCTGCAAAATTAATGATATTGAGATGTCCGCACTATGCGACTCGGGATCATCTCGAAAAGTTCTGGCTCTACAAGATGTGGAGAAATTGAACTTGAACATGAACAAAAATGAGCATGCGTCGCTAGTGCTGGCGAATGGTACTGTATTTGAGACCGAAGGTGAGGTAAAAAATGTGCACGTTAGTGTGGATGGGACGGATGTCATAACTGACTTCCAGGTCTTGTGACCTATGGAGAACGATTCTATCCCTATCTTGGGTACTCCCTTTATGAAAGAGAGTGGGGCAATTTCGCATTTCTCTGTGGGGCTATTTTGCATTTCTCTATGGGGCATGCAGCCTTATCAACTAAGGTTGAACACCCTTTATCCCCGCTGAAAGGAGAGTTTTAGTTCTTATTTATCTGTTAAAACTCTTGTTTAAGTTTGTTTTAAAATAAATGATATATGTAAGTATATATGAGATTGGTGATTGTTGTATGAGTAATAAAAACAAATACTAAGAGTGCATAAATAATCACAGCACAAATAAAAACATAAAACAAACAAGCAAACCAGGCAATCCAGAGGACACAAGATATATAGTTATTCCCCTCAACTGGGTACGTCTACTCTTCTACCCACTGGTAGGAATCCACTAGGAGGTTGTTGATAAGGTGCCCTCACACCAAGGTGATTTTTGATAAGGTTTCCACACACCAGGTGAGCTGTTGATAAGTTGCTCTAACCAAGATGCAGGTTTTTGCTAAGGTGCCCTGTCACCAGGAATTAACTTTTGAAGGGAGTTATAACCCTGTACAAGAGGTGGAAAGGAATAAAATGAAAAACAGAAAGTTTTGTTGTTCTTCTCTGTATGAGAACACTCTTGAAGATCCTGATTTGAAGTTGAATGGATCTTGATGAAGATGTTGAGGAGCTCCCCCTGTCTGATGTAAATTGATGACAGTTCTGGAGTCCTCTTCTCTTGATTGTACAAACACTCCTTTCTTCTTAAGCAGTGATGATCCTGAGCAAATGGTTGTGATTGGTGTCTCAGGATATATGTGATCTGCAAGAAGATGTTAGCAAAAAAAGATATACAAAATAGATCTGCTTCTTTTTGTATCTGTGTGTTCTCTATCTATATTTTTTTTATTTCTCTCTGTCTATCTGTATATATATATAACTCGAAGAAGGCTTTTTGAATTCTTGCTCGGAATAAGGAAAGAGATAAAGTCTCTTTAATTTGATTCCTTGGGAAGATGAGTTTCTGTCTTTGACTCTTCTGCAAACGACTATAAACTTTATTTCCTGCAATGGCTATATCAGAAAAGCATGTATATAATAATGTTAGTCCAGCTGTATAATAAGAATATTTGCTGACAACATTTTTCGTCGAGCGCTATTCTGAAGGAGATTTGTCGACCGCTGGCTGGCTTGAATTTGTCGAGCACCGTTCAGAGAATGCCTGGCCTCTGAGATTATTCTGACTGAATTCGTCGAGCGCTGTTCTGATAGAGATTTGTCGACCGCTGGCTGGCTTGAATTTGTCGAGCGCCGTTCGACATTCGTCGAACGCAGAGAGCTTATATTATTTTCTTATATTTTCTCCGATTCGATCGCATTATATTTAATTGATGTTTTCTTAGTTTTCTTACTTAAGGAAATTGATCTAAGTTATGATGTGTTTTAAGATGGAAACTTAAATCTTAAATATGAATCCTAACTCAAATCAAAAGATAAGGTTCCAACAATCTCCCCCTATTTGAGTTGGGATCATAATTCAAATCAAAACTAGTGGCCTGGTAATCTTCTTTTAATTTATATGGTTTTTGATGAATTTTCATTTAAGTTCTGAATTAAAATTTTCAATTGCAACAACCTTTAATGGATTCTAAGGAATAAAAAAAAACTTCGTCTGATACCTTCCTTCTTAAGAATCCCCTTATCAGAAGAGACTCACACTCAGTGCTTCTGATTATTTCTAATCAATGCAACTACAGTAGAATGCTCAACATAATTTGGAGAAGGTCTGTAAGAACATTGAAGTTATCTGACATTGTTTTTAATGATAAAAACATTCAAATGAATTTTATGTTTGCTATTTAATTAGGAATGGAGTTTAATGGTGAAAAACTTTTTGATACCATTAGAAAGTTCTTTTGGAAATATATGTTTTAAGAACTTTAAAATCTGATTTTTGATACCAATTGAAAGTTTTCTTTTGTAGTCATTAAAATATATGTTTGATATTATTTTAAATTTTTCTTGATAATCATTAAGCAATTTAGCCTTCATTGAATATTTTTGTGCTTTTGGATTTTCTTCAGGTTTATTATCTTCAGAAGTTAAGTAGTTTATATTTGTTAACTTCTCTTTAATTTCTTTGTTTGATTTTATTGAATTTGTAAATGTTATTTTAAAAACAGATTTGAAATTTGTAGAGGTAGAGTTGAGAATTGAAATTACCTCATTTACCTTTTCTGTTTCAGCTTTTGTATCTGGATTTTGGTATGAACCATATATGGCCATCATGCAAAAGTTTCTGGCTTTTTGTTCTTCCTTGTCTTCTTATTCAGTTAGAGTAACTGATGGTTCTGCATCAAAAATGATGTTAGTAGAAGAAGTAGGAATGAATTCATTTACCATCCTAGAGAGGGAGTTCCAGATGCCCTTTGCTGAAGTGCAATCAGCCACTTTAAGAAGAATGTCATCAGACATTGATTTAGCCAAAATTTCCATGGCTATGGCATCAGCACTGATCAACTTTTCTTGATCATCAAATGAAGAGATTGAAGATGAAAATCCTGTCAAAATAGATTTGTAAATATTTACATCTATTGCATTCATATATAATCTGATTCTAATCTGCCATAAATCAAAACTATCCAAGTTACATAAAGGTGGATCTGAAATAGAATAATCTGCTAGTGCCATTTGGAAAAACTCTTTTAAAAAGAAAAACAAATAAGAACTAAGGTGATCTTTGTGATTTCAGGTGTTGGCCTGTGTGAAAAATCAACTTTCTCTGATACCAATTGAAAGGGACAATTGATATCCTCTGATGAGGGTGATTGATTAAAATCAACCTGCTTTGATACCAATTGAAAGGAGAGTTTTTGTTCTTATTTATCTGTTAAAACTCTTGTTTAAGTTTGCTTTAAAATAAATGATATATGTAAGTATATATGAGTTTGGTGATTGCTGTATGAGTAATAAAAACAAATACTAAGAGTGCATAAATAATCACAGCACAAATAAAAACATAAAACAAACAAGTAAACCAAGCAATCCAGATGATACAAGATATATAGTAGATCCCCTCAACTGGGTACGTCTACTCTTCTACCCACTGGTAGGAATCTACTAGGAGGTTGTTGATAAGGTGCCCTCACACCAAGGTGATTTTTGATAAGGTGTCCACACACCAGGTGAGCTGTTGATAAGGTGCTCTAACCAAGATGCAGGTTTTTGCTAAGGTGCCCTGTCACCGGGAATTAACTTTTGAAGGGAGTTATAACCCTGCACAAGAGGTGGAAAGGAATAAAATGAAAAACAGAAAGTTTTGTTGTTCTTCTCTGTGTGAGAAGACTCTTGAAGATCCTGATTTGAAGTTGAATGGATCTTGATGAAGATGTTGAGGAGCCCCCCCTGTCTGATGTAAATTGATGACAGTTCTGGAGTCCTCTTCTCTTGATTGTACAACCACTCCTTTCTTCTTAAGCAGTGATGATCCTGAGCAAATGGGTGTGATTGGTGTCTCAGGATATATGTGTTCTGCAATAAGATGCTAGCAAAAAAAGATATACAAAATAGATCTGCTTCTTTTTGTATCTGTGTGTTCTCTATCTATATTTTTTTTCTCTGTTTATCTGTATATATATATATAACTCGAAGAAGGCTTTTTGAATTCTTGCTCGGAATAAGGAAATAGATAAAGTCTCTTTAATTTGATTCCTTGGGATGAGGAGTTTCCGTCTTTGACTCTTCTGCAAACGACTATAAACTTTATTTCCTGCAACGGCTATATCAGAAAAGCATGTATATTATAATGTTAGTCCAACTGTATAATAAGAATATTTGCTGACAATATTTTTCGTCGAGCGCTGTTCTGAAGGAGATTTGTCGACCGCTGGCTGGCTTGAATTTGTCGAGCGCTGTTCAGAGAATGCCTGGCCGCTGAGATTATTCTGACTGAATTCGTCGAGCGCTGTTCTGATCGAGATTTGTCGACCGCTGGCTGGCTTGAATTTGTCGAGCATCGTTCGACATTCATCGAACGCAGAGAGCTTATATTATTTTCTTATATTTTCTCCGATTCGATCGCATTATATTTAATTGATGTTTTCTTAGTTTTCTTACTTAAGGAAATTGATCAAAGTTATGATGTGTTTTAAGATGGAAACTTAAATCTTAAATATGAATCCTAACTCAAATCAAAAGCTAAGGTTCCAACACCCTCCCAGGCGCACAATGGCCAATGAAGAGCCTAATTTATTCCGTGATACATGTTTATTGAAATTTGAAGATAGTTCGAGTATCATTGAGTACAGGGAGGAGTATATCAAAAGGAGAAAAGACTTTGAGGAAATCATGGAATAAACTGAAGTAGACACTGTTGTGGACAGATGCTAAAGTCCGCGGGAGTGGAAGAATGATATTGTTGATGCTGCTACTGCCTGTATGGCGAGTGATGAAATATTAGAAACCTCTTTAATTTTGAGCAATGTCTGTAAAACTATAAACCAAGTGTGATGGGTTGATCTTTCATCCACAGGGGGTGAGGAAATGAAGCCCCAATTTGAGAACGATGGCACTGAAACTTTTTCTGAGCGAGCGGCTGGTGCTCGTCTTCTGTGGAGAAATTAAAGAGGGTAAGATTGGAGCACAGGGCTCACAGGTTTGCCCTCCAGTGTGCGAAGGAAGAGGCGTGGGGCAGGGGAGACAACTCTCCCTTGGGCCCAATATCTTTCACCTATTCTCTTTCTCATGTAGCGGAGGAGGATCATCACAAATCAGCATATAGCTGAGGTGTGGCGGACCCTTAGCCGCCCTTCTATTTATCTGCTGTTAGTTTTGTTGTTTTGTGTTGTCAGTTTGGTTTGTGTGCTGTTTTCTTTCTGTGATATCTTGTTTTGGTTAAAAACACTTGTTACTACTGCTTAATACATGTATTGAGTCCAGCTTAAGGACAGTAAACAAAAGCGCTGCTGGAAGATGATGGCGCAAATCTCACACGCCGCTATAGGCGGTAGCTAGACTGCGGCACGAAACGGCAGTGTACCGATCGTTCAAGTAATATAAAACGAGGAGTAATCCCCGAGTATCGAATCTCTCAAGGAACACAGTAAGGTGGAGTTAACGTTCGAGGAAGGACTTGAGATCGAAGTCCAGCGATAGGTGGAGTGCGGACGAAAGGGATTTGGTTTGTGAAAAATAAAATAAAATATTATAACTACTCCTATGCAATGCCGCTATGCAAAGCTTCGCTCGGCGGGATGGAAGACTACGTAGGCCTTGAGCGCACTACTTTGTTGGGCGGATGGACGAGTAGGCTAGCGGAATCGAACTATGCAGGCCTTGAGCGCGCTGCTTCGTTAGGCGGGATGGATTACACGGGCCGCGATGCCATACTTCGGTAGGCGGATGGACGAGTAGGCCAACAGAATGAGGGTCGCAAGCACCTCTTCGACAAGCACGCCACTAGCAATTGCTAGTGCGGCACTGAACGTGACGGCGGGATGGAGGATGGATGGTGGCGCACCTCGTACACATATGAACAAAATATAACTTCACATAGACATGAAATTAAGATCACAAGCACGATTCAAAGTGTTCATCATCAATACATGAGAGATCTAGCTACAAACACATCAATAAGAAAAGAACAAGGCAAGAAATCGACCAAATCCGAAGTCTCGGTGTAGATTCACGGTTGAAATCGCCGGGTTGTCAATCCGCGTCCAAGCTCGGTCCGCAACTACGTCCGGGGTAGAGAGAGCTGTCACTACTCTCCAATAAGCCCATCTTCTTCGTGTCACGATTCGGTGGAGGTTGCAAACATCCTCTTGCTTGATGGCGATGGCGGCTAAACCTTCCTTGAAGCTCTAGGATGAAGGAGGAGGCCGAGAGGAAGCTCCGGCTCAAGAATGGCGTGAAGAACATGCCTGGAGCACCTCCCGATGGTGGGCGGCGATGGAGGGGCAAAATCGGGCGGAACGGCGGAGCTGGGAGAACGAAAGATCGGAGGATCCGACCTAATTCGCAAGCAGGAGTATTTATAGGTACTGGAATAAATAGTGCGCACGGTCATTGGCGCATGACCAGTGGTCGTGCACGCTGGAATCCTGTGATCGTGCGCCTGCCTGGGTGGAGCCTGCAATGTAAGAAATTTATAAGATACCATGTTCGCACGACCAGTGGTGCATGACCGGTGGTCGTGCGCACTATCGTAGGTGGTCGTGCACACTGGTCGAAACAGAACTCATAAAATTGATCTTAAGTGAGCACGAACAGTGGCGCACGACCGGTGGTCGTGCGCACTATAGTAGGTGGTCGTGCACACTGTCCGAGACAGAACTCAAAAAGAAAGGGTTAAGTGCACACGATCAGCGGCGCACGACCAGTGGTCGTGCGCAATAGAACCAGTGATCGTGCGCAGTGTTCCAGTACAGAATTGTACCGGGAACACCTGCACGACTCCTATTCCAGCACAACCACGAATCCAGCCACTGAAAGTGGCACTTAACAATGCATGAAAACTACTAAAGAAGAAGAACATGAAATAACACCAAAAATGGGCCTAGAGGTGCACTTAGCATGGAGTATCAAATATGAGTGAAAACATGTCTAAAGTGAAGTGCATAGACTAGAAAATCGGCCCAGATGAGTCCATAAATGTGTATATATTTGAGACTCACCACACCCCCAGACTTACCTGTTTGCGCGTCCCGAGCAAACAAATTCTAAGCGAACGGGGAGAGAAAAGTAGATGGCTTAACATTACAATACAGAGTACCATGCGAAGTCGCATGCTCACGTGCATAAGAAAAATAGTAGAGAAGATTTATGGTTATATAAACAGTTTATATATTTCTAAAGAGTAAAAGCATATTACAACTACTCAAAATGGTGAACAACGGTGAATCATTTGGTCATGCATACGAAGAAAGTAAGCTAAGCGCTGAGACGAGCATTGCTCAAGATCGGGATGCGGGACAAACTCCACTGAAGTCCATCAGTGTCGGTGACCATAAGCTTGCCCGGTCACATTCTCTCCATGACAATAAATTGGTTCAAGGCGTGAGTCAGTAGGACTTTCAGGTTTTAATTGAGGCTTGGGTTACGTTGAGGTAAACAATGATAAACAAAACGGCTTAAAACACATAACCCAATTGAGCTTTTAAAATAACTTCCCGCGCACCAAAATCGAATGCAAGTGGACCACACCCCCAGACTTGGACTTTTGCAACATAGGTGTGTGCACCGCCTACTCCCAATACATAATTTTTCTAAACGATATTCAATAAAACTCATTTTTTTTCTTCTCTTTTTTTTTCTCATTTTTCTTTCTATCTTTCTTTTTCTTGTCTTTTTTTTTTCTTTCAGCAAAATTTTCAAATGAGCATATCCACAGATTCACATAATAAACACCACAATCAACACCCCCCAAAATGTAAAAAAAACTACAACTAAAGCTCAGATTTGGGTGTGCGACTAGGTTAGGCTTTTAGGCTTTGGTGAGATAAATGTGGAGCTGAATCAAGAAAAGGGTAGGCACAAAGGGGCTAGCAAGGGTAGACGATAGGCATGAAATAAAAAGTTCAACCAGGCCAAAATAATGGCCTACGTCATTCTCACGCACTAGAACTATCCTATGCCAATGCTTCAAGAATCGCTTGGGGCAAGTTCTAGCCACCGAGAAAGATTCGCCTTTCTCCCGACTAAAGCAATACGAATCTAGCGATCGTTTACACACATCCCTATGCGACCGTTTGATTCCACCGGATTCACCATTTGAGTAGAGTAAACAACATTTACACTAATAGAAAAAATATAAAACCATAAGTATAAAGAGAAGTCTAATCTACACAAATTTCTATGCAACCGAGCACTCGACTAGGAGCACTACTAGAGTCAACATTTTACTCTGCTACATAGTCCTAAGCCATCACCTAGACTTTCCCAAATAAGCAGAAGAATTAAATTCACAACAGAGCAAGCAAACAGATGAGTACGCGCTCAAGTGGGTGCTGTGGTGTGCAATGAAAATTAACAAAACATTTTAAATGAAATCTTCTAGTATGCAGTGCAATAGTACACGTGAGCGGGTAAACAAAACTACTCTCCCCCAGACTTAAACTAGAAAATACACAAAATATTTAGCTATGAAATTCAGAAAAGAGCTAGGGGAAAAGAGTACCCAATGCTCAGCAAGTGAGCATACCAGAAGACGCGTGAAAACCAAGACAAAGCTGCAATATCCGCCATCCAGAAGAAGGACCTGCAGGGGTGAGCTCCGCAAAAACAAAAGAAAAAGACAAACTAAAATAAACTACAGCTAACTAAACATGATTAGAAGAAATAAAAATGCAGGAAAAGTAAGATAACTACTGGGGTTATTGTCCTCCCAGCACGACTTATTTGGCATTTGTACAGTTCTAGCTTATAGGCCTATGAAAAGAAAAGTGCACAGGTAGTTGTTCCATTATCCGTTTCGGTAGCGGGTACCAATACGGTGACAGAGCATTAACCCCTCTACCTGTATAATAATACCCACAAACCGCAGGTAGAGGAAACAGAATGTAAGAAGAGGAGGAGATATCCTCACTCAACTCACCAAACACATCCTTGCCTAGCAAAGTGTCGTCAATAGGGAGGTGGCAGGAGGAAAAGGCAATGAGTGGAGCTTCCTCTACGGAGGGGGAATCAACCTCCTCACATGAGAGGATGCTCTCATCATTGACTTGAGCAAAAAGCTCCAAGTCCTCCTGAAGTACCTGTGAAGATTCAACCTGCACAGACTCAGATGAAGGAAGGGGATCAAGAAATAAAGAAGACGAAGAACATAAATAAACATCAATCGGGGGAGTGATCCCGGTCTCACTCCCATCAGGTTGGGTAAGTAAAATAATGTTTGCATTGTCCTCAATGCTACAAGGTTCGGCGGGATCAACGGTGGCCAGGCTAGAGATTTGGACTTCCTCCACCGGTGCTGAGGAAAACTCCTCTTCACCTGGAAGGTTATCCTCCTCCATAGGAACAGGCATGACACTAAAGTCACCAGCCTCCTCTTGCGACACATCATCAATAATGTCGTCAGAGACGAGTGTAGTATGCACAATAGGGAGAGGAGTAGTGCTCGGATAAAAGTCGAGCACTGATTCCTCACAAAGAATCGAATCCACTAGGGGTGGTGGATGCACTGGGAGAATAGGATCAGCAATGTCGGTGCCCAGATCAGCAACACATCTGGTGACTGTGTCAACGCCATACCCTTCAAGATGTAAAGGTGGCAAAGAAACAAAACTGGATGTTGAAGGTGTGCCGCCAGAGTTAGGATTCGGGACGATCCAGATATCCGGCTCGTCATCCTCATCCAATTGGCGACGAAAAGCAGTACAATCCTTCAGGGCATGATCTATGCTCCGACAAAACTGGCACTGCCTAGCGGGCTTCTTTGGCACAGCGGGTGCTGAAGCTGAAAAGAAGTAAGACGGTAAAGGCTCAGCAGAGTAGCCATAAGACTTACGCACACCATATGGAGTATCAGACGAATCGATGCTCTATATGCTGGGCGAGAAGAATTATGCCCACCATTCTCCGTAGGGCATTCATCACTAGAGTGGGAGGTAGCTCCACACCAACGGCAACGGATATTAAGATGTGCCCACATAGTGCGAAGATAAAATGATTCAAATAGAAAAACACAATTGTGCGAAATACCACACCTAACAAAAATTACTAAAGTAACCTAATTAAAACAGGAAAATGGAATAAAAAGAAATAAAACAAAGAAATGCAATTACAAATGGAAGGGCTTCTCTTTCAGGTTTTCCCTCTCCAGAAAACTCACACGACTATGTTCCCCGGCAACGGCGCCAAGAACTTGATGGCGCAAATCTCACACACCGCTATAGGCGGTAGCTAGACTACGACACGAAACGGCAGTATACCGATCGTTCAAGTAATATAAAACAAGGAGTAATCCCCGAGTATCGAATCTCTCAAGGAACACAGTAAGGTGGAGTTAACATTCGAGGAAGGACTTGAGATCGAAGTCCAGCGATAGGTGGAGTGCGGACGAAAGGGATTTGGTTTGTGAAAAATAAAATAAAATATTACAACTACTCCTATGCAATGCCGCTATGCAAAGCTTCGCTCGGCGGGATGGAAGACTACGTAGGCCTTGAGCGCACTACTTCGTTGGGCGGATGGACGAGTAGGCTAGCAGAATCGAACTATGCAGGCCTTGAGTGCGCTGCTTCGTTAGGCGGGATGGATTACACGGGCCGCGATGCTACGCTTCGGTAGGCGGATGGATGAGTAGGCTAACGGAATGAGGGTCGCAAGCACTTCTTCGACAAGCACGCCACTAGCAATTGCTAGTGCGGCACCGAACGTGACGGTGGGATGGAGGATGGATGGTGGCGCACCTCGTACACATATGAACAAAATATAACATCACATAGACATGAAATTAAGATCACAAGCACGATTCATAGTGTTCATCATCAATACATGAGAGATCTAGCTACAAACACATCAATAAGAAAAGAACAAGGCAAGAAATCGACCGAATCCGAAGTCTCATTGTAGATTCACGGTTGGAATCGCCGGGTTGTCAATCCGCGTCCAAGCTCGGTCCGCAACTACGTCCGGGGTAGAGAGAGCTGTCACTACTCTCCAATAAGCCCGTCCTCTTTGTGTCACGATTCGGTGGAGGTTGCAAACTTCTTCTTGCTTGTTGGCGATGGCGGCTAAACCTTCCTTGAAGCTCTAGGATGAAGGAGGAGGCCGAGAGGAAGCTCCTGCTCAAGAATGGCATGAAGAACAAGCTCGGAGCACCTCCCGATGGTGGGCGGTGATGGAGGGGCGAAATCGGGCGGAACGGCGGAGCAGGGAGAACGAAAGATCGGAGGATCCGACCTAATTCGCGAGCAGGAGTATTTATAGGCGCTGGAATAAACAGTGCGCACGGTAATTGGCGCACGACCAGTGGTCGTGCGCGCTGGAATCCTGTGATCGTGCGCCTTCCTGGGTGGAGCCTGCAATGTAAGAAATTTATAAGATACCATGTTCGCACGACCAGTGGCGCACGAACGGTGGTCGTGCGCACTATCGTAGGTGGTCGTGCGCACTGGTCAAAACAGAACTCATAAAATTGATCTTAAGTGCGCACGAACAGTGGCGCACGACCGGTGGTCGTGCACACTATAGTAGGTTGTCGTGCGCACTGTCCGAGACAGAACTCAAAAAGAAAGGGTTAAGTGCACACGATCAGCGGCGCACGACCAGTGGTCGTGCGCAATAGAACCAGTGATCGTGCGCAGTGTTCCTGTACAGAATTGTACCGGGAACACCTGCACGACTCCTGTTCCAGCACAACCACGAATCCAGCCACTGAAAGTGGCACTTAACAATGCATGAAAACTACTAAAGAAGAAGAACATGAAATAACACCAAAACGGGCCTAGAGGTGCACTTAGCATGGAGTATCAAATATGAGTGAAAACATGTCTAAAGTGAAGTGCATAGACTAGAAAATCGGCCCAGATGAGTCCATAAATGTGTATATATTTGGGACTCATCAGCAGACAACTCAAATCATTTTATTTTATTGTGTTTTTATGCTATTAGTTGAGTTTTATATATGTTTTGCTTGGAGTCTCTCTTTCCTGCAGGTGCGCGGTAATTATCGTGTTTGGCTGATGTTGCGGCTTTGTTTGGATTTATACACCAATCTTCCGGTATGCTCACTTCTGAGCATTGGGTAACTTCTCTTCCCCTAGCTGTTATTTTATTCTTTATTATATATCTCGTATTGAAATTTTTAGATTAAGTTTGGGGGAGAGCTGTTGTATTTGTTACCCAGTACACACACTCAAGGTCATTGCATGCTAGAAATATATTTATTTCACTTACTTAGTATTGTTTATCTTCACCACACACCACAACAACCACTTGAGCGCGCATTTAGCCGTAGGCACGTTACGAGTTCACTCATTTCTTTTGTGTAATTGGGAAAATCTCTGTGCTTGCTTAGGATTGTGAGTTGGAATAAAATGTTGACTCATGTAGTTCTCCCAGTCGAGTGCTCATGGTTTGTAAAGAAATCCAAATAGAGTAGATTTCTCTTTACACTTTTATTTTATATCTTTCTATTAGTGTAAATATTGTTTACTCTACTCAAATTGGTGAATCCGGTGTGAATCAAACGGTAACATAGGGATGAGTGTAGATGATTGCTAGATTCGTATTGCTCGAGTCGGGTGGAAGGACTTCCTTTATCGGTGGCTAAGAACTTGCCCCAAGCAACTCTTGAAGCATTGGAATAGGATGATTCTAATGCTCGAGCGTGATGTAGGCCATCATTTTGGCCCGGTTAAACCTGTGTACCCTCTCGTTAATCTTATCCTCGCTAGCCCCTTTGTGCTTACCCCTTCCTTTTGATTCAGCTCCACCTTCATCTCACCAAAGCCTAAAAGCCAATCCTAGTCGCACACCATAGTCTTGTTTAATTTTCTTTATTGGGGTGTTGATGTGGTGAATTCTATTTATGGAGATTGTGGATGTGTTTATTGGAAAATTGCTGGAAAAGAAAAGAAAGAAAAAAAAAATGGAATGGAAAAGAAAGAAAAAGTAATAATTGTATGAAAATGTTAAATTGAAAAATTCTAAAAATATTTGTGTTGGGAGTAGGCATACACCCATGTTGCAAATTCCATGTCTGGGGGTATGATGCACTCATATGTTTATGGTGCGTGGATAGCTTTATTTGTATGCTCATTTGGGATAGGTGTTAGCCCCCTCGTTTATCATTTTATATCATACCGTAGCCCAAGACATGTTTCTTACCTAAAGTCCTACTGACTCACACAGTGATTCGATCTAGTGTCGTGGAGAGAGTGCGAATGGGTGAGCTTATGGTCACCGACACTGATGGATTTCGGTGGAGGCTGTCCCAAACCCTGATCCTTGGCAATGCACATCTTAGTAATCAGTCTATTTTCTTCCTTTGCATGACCGAACAATTCACCGTAATTCTAATTTTGAGTAGTAGTAATATACTTTTACTATAGTAGAAATTTATAAACTATCTTGTATAATTAGAAATCTATTCTACTATATTTATATACACGTGAGAGTTTGACTTCGCATGGTATTCCGTGTCACAATTTCTATGCTAGTTAGCTGTTATCCCCATCTGCATAGAATGGTTTGCTCAGGACGCGCAAATGGTTATGTCTGGGGGGGTGATGAGTCCCGATTATATAGGGTTTTTCGGACTCATTTGGGCTTATTTTCTCACTCGTGCACTACCCTTTTAGCGTTAAAATGCTCATATTTACTTTAGTTATCATTTTACACATAGTGCACTCTTTTCGCCCATCGTGGTGTGCAATTGCGCATTCTGTGCTGGGGGTATGCCTTTGGGGGCTCCCCATGACTGTTCATGCTTGTTTTTTGAACGTTAGTCTTATTTCCTGTGTGGTTGGAGCTTTGGTTTTGATTGTGTACATGTGGATTGTGCCCTTGAGTTGAGCATTACAGTGTGGGTAAATCGCACGACCGTGCAATTATTGTTGACGCACGATTGAGGTGATCGTGCAATTTACTCAGAGCTATTTGTGATGATGTTCATCGTGCGTCTTCCTAAATGCACGATTGAACCCAATCATGCATGAAGGAATATGCATGACCTACCCGTAAGAGTGTACAATATGCGGCCTGTCATACCCCGTGCGTTTTTATCGCGCACGAGCATTCCGCTCATGCGAGAACAAAACACACAACCTTCTTGTAGCTCCAGCGGTTGTTTATCTCTGTAAATCGCACAACCCAAAACGTACGGTCATGCATTTTGATCGTGCGTTACTTAAAATTAACGCCTCTATTTAAGCGCGCAGGATCGTCCGACCTTGGAGGTTCTTTTCGGCCTTTTCATTTGGCGAGACATCGGGAGAAGCGGGAAAGCTCCACCTTCTCCCTCAACGAGTTCCACCTTGGGAGAGAAGCTCCGACCACCATCTCTTTGTGAAACTCTCGCTAGATCTTCGTCTCCGGTCACTGCCATTGTTGCCAGCTCTCAATCTCCGTTTCCGGTCATTTTGTGCTGCGTTTTGGGAAGTTTCTGGCAAGATTACTGCCAACAATGACTAGCGATGAAGACGGGCTCAATAGAAGGAATTGGCAACTCCTCTCCATACCCAAGATGTCAACCGTGGACCGAGCTCGGACAAGGACTGACAACCCTTGAGTCTGGCCGCAAATCCCGGCAAGCCTTCATATGCTAGGTTGTATTTCTTCCCCCTTCTCCTTATTATAGTATTGATAATGTGTTTTGAGATGTTGTCATGATGTATAAAAACCCTAACTTTGCTCTAGATGATAATCATGTTTGTGTGATTATTTTAGTGTTTTTTATATGCGTGGTGTGCCTTATTCTTTGATAATATGTTGCAGCGTGTTGTGCTAGTGTCGTCCTAGCAATAGCTAGGAACGTGCTTGGCGAAGAGGTGATTGCGACCCTCATTTTACTTCTTGTTGATAACCTAGGAAACTAAATCAAAACCCCCATTTAGTTCGAAATAATGCTTGCAGTTATTTTTCTGATTAGTAAATCCACACACCCTAATTGCACAACTCGAGAGATTGATACTCGGGGACTTGCTCCCATTTTATTACTTGTGTGACTGGTGCACTTACCCTCTGCGCATCAGTGGCTAAGATGAATTCCTTTCCAGGACAGCCCAAAAGAAGAAAGGAATTTGAAATCCCAATCATACAGAATAAGTATGCAAAAAGAGGAGAAGAAAATAGGTTGTTATCACATTATTCTAGTCTGTCGAATAGGGTGTTCATCTTCTTCCTACTAAAACCCTAAAAGACAAAAAAAACACAAGTGATCTCACTGCATAGGGAATACATACACCTGCTTCTTCTTCATCATTATACAGCAGTTGGATTACAAGAAGTGATCGGAGAAAAGGATCAACAAAATAACCCATGCAAATCATCATTATCATAAGCAAGGGTTTATCATTTCAGATCCTGTGGAAGACACAAGCAGCATCTGTGCTTCTGAAGAATTCTGAGAACAAAAATCTTTTCTTCTTCTTCTTCCCTTTTTCTTACTTTTCCCTTGAACTTTAAGTAGTGTTAATAATCCCTCTTTCAAAGGATTCAATGGTTCTAAGAGTCTCCTTATCAAAAGAATCAGTGATTCTAAGAGTCTCCATATCAAAAGACTTAGTGGTTCCAAGAGTCTCCTTATCAAAAGACTCAGGCACAGGTTGTGCAATCCTACCAGGGAGGTAGAAGAGATGAGTACCCACATTTTGGGGAACCTCTATAAAAATTCATGTGTCTTTGCTTTGTGATTTTCTGCGTTGTCCCTACTAATTTATTCTGTGTTTATTTTCAGCAAACTGCATTTAATTTATTCTGTCTTTGGTTTTGCTGAATGCATAATACTTGGTGTTTTTATTGTGTGTGTGCATAAACATAATAGAATATATTTTAAATCTCTATTCACCCCCCTCTAGATAATTCTCAGAGAAACATTGTGCACTTTCATCCTGTCATGAGACACTACCTTGCAGAGAAGGGCCTTTCTCACTATATCAGCTAAGAGCTTCCCTTGCTGATTAAAGTTCTTCCTTTCCAGATACTTCCCTCTTCATTATTACTGTTGATTCTGAAAGAACGAACTCCAAGCTGATGGTTTCGAGTAGTCTTATTGTGCTTTGGATTTCTTCTGTAGCCTTCGTGAAGCTATTCCTTACTTCACTTCCTTCATACAGATATCCTTCCTTCTTCGGTGCCATTTCTTGGTTAATCAAGGGAGGGTTCACCAGTATCATCTTGTTCACTCTTCGAAGTCAAGGAGCAAATGACGGCTTTTTAGGGCAAATGTAGCAAGTGATTTTAATTCAAGACATCTGACCCTATTTATAACTTATGGTGTGGGAGGTGAAGTGCAGCTTGTTAAATGTTTAATTAAATCAGAATAAATGGTCGTGATTGATTTATTTTATATTTTTGAATTCTCGAGTAGATACTTAGGTTTTGTCGTGACGTTATGACAAAGTCGTAGAGTCATTTCGACGATACAAACTGTCATTTCGACGACACACATTATTTTTACGACGATATCGTTTTGTAAACACAATGATATTTTCTTTGTTTGTTCTTTTGCAGCATTAGTGTGTTACATGTTAGCTTCACATTTATATGCTTAAGTAGTGCACATTTAAGAGTGGCACTACTTTATTATCATTTTATAGTAAAGCTAAATGTTTTCAAAATAGAATTTCAACCACATTTGCTTTCAGCTATCACATGAGCCAATTCAGTTTCATTTATTCTCTGTACCTTTCTCCTCTTAACTTTCTAGACCATCACCCTTAGGAGAATTGGATGACTTAACAGATGGGGTGTGATAGTTTATTAGGATGTAGTCTTGATCACCAAGAGGGGGGTGAATCAGTCTCTTTTATTTCTAAGCTTATGTCTAGCTTTTTCAGAGTTTATGTCAGTTATAAATCAAGCACACATAAAACACACAAGCATATATAGTGGTTCCTCAAGACAGGGTGTCTTGAGTAGTCCTCTTTCCCCGTTCACCTTTCTAACAATGAGTTAGACAAGGACAACTCCTCCAATCTCAGCTCCAAGTGCTTACAACTCAGATCCCTCTAGATCTATCAGGTTTTCTACAAACCCTACCTTAGGCTCAACTACCCTACCTTAGGCAGAGCAGCCCTACCAACTCAGACCTATCAAGAAGTCCTACATCAGATCTCTACTAAGATTCTACACTTAAGCTGAACTCTCAGCTCTACACTCAGGCCCAATAGCCCTACACCCTCAGGCAAAATGCCCTACAATCTCAGAACAAATAAGGCAAAATGCCCTACAAGCTTAGAACAAATATGTTACTACAATAGTTATAAGTGATGCTTACAATAGAAGATAAAACAGATAAATCTTTCAAGCATCTGATCTTCTGTTGCTGATTTACTGCAGTTGTAGTCTTGAAATAGGGAAGAGTTCAGTAGCCTCAATCCTACCCCTTTTTGATCCATCGCTTTAGTAGATGAATAAGGATCAACTTGCACTTCTTGATTCACCCAGGAAGAACAAATTTTCTATCATTGCAGCTTCAGGAAGCATGAAAAGAAATCATTTGGGCAGATGTCAATGGAACAGTAGGTGTAATTTGTTTTTCCCAAAAGCTCAGCTTCTACAAAGCCCTAAGTTGTTCTTTTATACTCCTTCAGTCTTCAACGGCTATCAGACGGCCCCTGACACAGTATGGAGGTGATTGGAACACCTTATCTTGCTTTTCTGCAACTTGCGCCAAAAGAAAAACCCGCCAGCACATTTGAATATGTCTTAGCGGTTGGTCTGAGACAGCTTCCAGTCTCAGCGGCTACTTCTATCTCCATCTCAGTAGATCCACTGAGACAGACAGTTGTCTCAGCGATTTTCCTCTATCTGCAACTTAGCAGACCCAGATTCCTTCTCAGTGGCTCCTGGCCTTGTCTCAGCAGTTTAGCTGAGACTGAGAACTCGTCTCAGTGGTTTTTGCAGTAAACCACTGAACTTATTCCACATCTTGGTATAACTTAATCCTGCAAAGTCATCAGGTAAAATAGGGTTTATCAAATACATATTATACTTAGCATTGTGTGTGATGCTTCTTCAAATCAAGGGATCATTGAGGGTAATATTCCCAACAATCTCCCCCTATTTGAAGAAGGCAGAACACCCCCAATGTTAAGGTAGATAACAATATAAACTTATCATGCAATGAATTATGTAGCATTTATGAATTCATATCATATAACAGTTGACAAAATTTAGGTATTTCACATCATGTTAATACAGATTGCATTTGTGACAATCATAATAACAATGTCAAAAGAATAGCATTGTTAATTCATTGTGTTCAGATATCACAGAATCTTTATAATAAAGATACTTACTATTACTAGGCTTAGACTAAGATTAGTCATAAATCAATAGATTTAGCCAAACTTTGATTTTCGTTCTAGTCAAAATGTTGAGACATTGTTTTAAATTACATTTTGGTTTGCAAGCTAAAAACTAACTACATAAATTTAAGTTCTTCTCCTCATAAATGATGTTGAGCATTCAGCAATGTCTGCAACAACTTCTTTTCCTTTGGCTGAGGCCTCTTTGTCTTCAGTGGCATCAACCATGTTTTCAGCTGGATAAGTGGCAGTGTCTTTTTCAGCATTTGATGCTTCTATTTCAGCTATCTTCTTCCTATTTTCTTGCCTTCTGAAGTACAAATATAGCTTTGGAATGTACCTTGAGGGCATCCTTCTTGGATTATCCTTCCTTACCAAATTTTATTTAAATATTCTATCCCTTTTTGTGATTCTTTCTAAATGCGTTATCCATTCTTCAGAGGGATAGATTTTATTAATGTCTTTGCAGACTTGTCCATGGATTAGCCATGCATTTATAATTATGCTCTTGGAGTCTTCACTCCAGTATTTAAAATCTAGGTCTTTGGTCTGCTCATCCCTCTGCTTAGCCATACATTCTTCAGATAGCATTGTGTGTTCTCTCTCTCTTCTCTTTGCCAATCTGTCATTCTGAGCAATTTCTTCTTCTGTAGAGAAGTCCCAATATTCTGCTCTGTGCCTGTCCAGGAGGTGAAGGTTTAAGGCTAGCCTTGTTCCTTGCAGAACCTTGAGGGCTAGCTCAGAGTTGGTGATATCATTGGTATCCTCTCCCTTTGTGGCTTCTTCAAATTTTCTTGGATTTATGTCCTGTTGAGCAGCAGTTATTGTGCCAGAAGTGGTTTGGAAAATATTTTCAATATCATCCTTCAGCTCATCCTTATTCCTGTCAGTGTCACCATTCATTTGCATAGCAGAGGAGTACACATATTCTTCTATATGATTTGTTGTATCCTTAAGTACCCCATCTGCTTTACTTACATATTCCTTGACATATCTCATGTCAGACTCAGCCATTTTAAGATCATTGTTAATGGATTTGAATATTTGATTGAGAGTTTATAGTCTTTTATGCCTTAACAAACCACTTGGTCATTTGCTTATTTAGATAGACAGTTTCATCTTTGATGGGTTTCAGTTCAGCCATTACTTCCGATTTCATAGTGGAGACAGATTGATCTATATATTCTTTTACTGTAGAGGCTGACCTATCTATATAATCCTTCATAGATGTTAGATGAGTATCTAACATGATTTGAATGGCATTGAGAATGCTCTCATTGGACTGTAGGAGGTGGAGTTTGAAGCTTGTTGTTCAATGACTAGAGGTTATTTAGCCTGATCAGGTAGACTTGGGGGAATTTTAGATACCACTGTTGGGGTACTGTGTATAGGTAATCCTTGATTGTCATACTCAAATGGAGTGGAAGACTCAGCTGCAGGGGTGTTGATGGATGGGGTATCCTGAATGTCAATTGCTGGAAGCTCCCCCTCAATATGATAATCCTCTACTTCAGCATATTTTGCTATACGATCAATATGGTCAGGATGGACTCCATCATCATCATCAGCAGCAGCATCCTCATTATCACCATCATCAACATTATTATCATCCTCGTCATCATTAACATATTCATCTTGATCTGATGAATCCAAGAAATCTAGTACATCATCTTTACCAACTAATGGCTCTTTTAGCTTCTCCCCCTCAGATGGGGCAACAGGTTGTCTTTGACTTGGTGAATCCCAGAGACCTGGTTCATTATCAGGATTAAGCTTAATTCTTCTTTCAAGATTTAAGATGATTGTGTCAATCTTACTTTGCATATCCTTAGGAGAAGGCACTTTGTCCTCATCAATCCTGTTAGAGACTGCTTCACCATCATTATTATCATTAACAACATCCATTGCAGATGGTTCTTGTTATTGCTCCCCCTCAGATAGGGCATCCATCTGCTCTTGAGGATCTAAAGTTCATATTATTGAGGACTCATTAGTGATTAACTAATTGACTGGTAAAGATTATATGGCATTATTAGTAATGTGAGGTTGAAGGATTAATTACAAGGGGTGCTATTTTTCTCCATGTCATTTTGATGGACAGTATCAGTAGGCATATATGGTGCATCTGCAGCATCTTTATCACATGAAGTATTCTCAGTCTTGTCATCCAGAAGAGTATCCTTTTCTGGATTGCTGTGAGATCCAAGATCAGCATCAACATCCTTATTCTTATCAGAGTGGTCTGACACAGAACATGAAATAATTATTCTTATCTTCTTGGTTGCTTTTGATTTCTTTTTCTCCTTGTCCTTTGCCTCAGAGGGATGGCTCATGGGGAGCACCCTTGTGAACCTATCAAGAGTCTTTATGTCCATCCTCTTCAGGTAATGGAGATTTGATCCTTTTGAGCTCTCAAACTTCTCTGGATAAGTTTGGATCAGATAAAGGGAGAGAATTTTACCCAGATTAGGTGCCTGCAGACATTCCTTAATTCTTTGAAATATTACTTCTCCCTAGGAAGTTTTCTTTATCAGGATGATTCTAGTCATAAGGTCAAACATGTACTGGGAGATTGTGTCATGAGAAACAGGCTTGCAAAGAATTGTTTTTCCCACTATGTCTGACAGAAGTTTGCATTTTTTTTGAAGAATTTTCTTTTCAATGTTCCTTTCTTGGCATCACTATATTCAGACCACTCCAGAACCTTTTTATTATCTTTTTCATAGATTTCTTCCTCCTCATCCTGACTGCATGAGGGAATTTGTAAGGCTTTCTCTATTTTTGCTGAAGTTATTTTCACTCTTTCTCCTCCTGTCTTAGATTTTAATGTTGACATGGAAGGAGACAGCTTTACATTATTGAACCATTCCAGAACTTCAGTTCTGAAAATAACAGTTGGTTCCGACAGAAGATACCCCAGACCTTGGGCTTCCAGGAGTTGAATCACTCCCTTTATCTCTTCTGGAGCATGGGCAAATCCATTCCTAACAATTTCATAGCCCTCCAGAAGATCCTTTGAACTCTTTGGCGCCATTATTTCTGTAGAAGGAGACACTGAGATGGAAGGGAATTCGATTCATCTCGGCGGCTAGGGAGTAAGGGTTTTGTAGCTCTCTGTAATCAATAATTGTCTATTTATATAACTTTGATTTAGGTTTTGTTTACCCCTAATGATTAAAATTTAGTGAAATTATTATTTTAATGGAATTTAGATCATTTGAGGTTATATTTGGACATACTGTAGTTAAACCAACCCGTCTCAGCGTAACCGCTGAGACGATGACCTAAACCACTGGGACAGAGCACTGTCAACCGCTGGGACAATTTAGCTGTCTCAGTAGTTCAGCTGGGATTTTTCCCAGCTGTCTCAGCGGCTCAGCTAAAGCAATCTCTTCTGTTTTAGCTGATCTTACTGTCTAATCATTAATCCATTTGAGATTTGATTGTTTGATGTCCTAACCATATTACTAAGAGTATTGATATGATAACATTTTAAATCATAACATAACATTCATAATATCATAGATGACTGATAGAAGGAAAAATTAGTCACTATTCAATATTTAACATGCCAAGTTCAATCTTGAAAGCATTAAATTTAGCCTCATCTAATGGTTTGGTAAAGATATCAGCAACTTGGTTGTCAGTGGGGACAAATTCAAGGCAGATATCTTTACTTTCAACATGCTCTCTAATAAAATGATATCTTATCTCTATGTGTTCAGTCCTGCTATGAGAGACAGGATTCTTAGCAATAGAGATAGCACTGGATGTTTCACAATATAGAGGAGACTCACTTACCTTGAGGTTGTAGTCCTCTAACTAATGTTGTACCCACAAGAGTTGTGCACAACAACTACCTGCAGCAATATATTCAGACTCAGCAGTGGATATTACCACACTGGTCTGGTTCTTGCTGCTCGAAGATATCAACCTCCTTCCTAGGAACTTACAAGTTCCACTTGTGCTTTTCCTGTCTTCTTTGCATCCTGCAAAATATGCATCTGAAAATCCAGTCAGTTCAAAATCATTGTTCTTAGGGTACCAAATGCCAAGATGTAGGTTGCCTTTAAGGTATCTCAAAATCCTCTTTATAGCTGAGTAGTGAGATTCCTTAGGGCATGCCTGGTACCTAGCACAAACACATGTAGCATACATAATGTCTAGTCTACTAGCAGTTAGATACAATAAGGATCTAATAATGCACTTGTACATGGATTCATCAAAGGCCTTGCCCTTCTCATCCTTGTCCAGGGAAATGGTGGACCCTATGGGAGTTTTCATGGTTGAAGATGATTCCATCCCAAACTTATTGATAAGCTCCCTAGTGTACTTAGTCTGAGAGATGAATATCCCCTCTTCAGACTATTTCACTTGGAGGCCGAAAAGTACTTGAGCTCTCCCATACTGCTTATCTCAAACTCCCCCTACATAAGGTTGGCAAAACCTTTTGCAAAGGCTATCATCAGTTGACCCAAAGATTATGTCATCAACATAAATTTGGACTATGAGGCACCTGCCCTTTGTTTCCTTAAGAAACAATATACAATCTATATTTCCTCTCAAGAACTTGTTCTTGATTAGAAAGCTAGACAAAGTCTCAAACCAAGTCCTAGGGACTTGCTTTAGACCAAATAGTGCATTCCTAAGTAAATAAGCATGAGAAGAGAGGGTTGGATGAACAAAACCTAATGGTTGTTCAACATATACCTCTTCCTTCAAGTCACCATCGAGGAAGGATGATTTGACATCCATCTGGTATACTTTGAACCCCTTATGGGCAGCATAGGCAAGGAATAGCCTAATTTTTCTTACCTTGCAACTGGGGCAAAGGCTTTATCAAAGTCTATACCCTTTTCTTGTCTATAGCCCTGGGCTACTAATCTAGCCTTGTTCTTGATGATGATTCCATTTTCATCCAACTTGTTTCTGTATATCCATTTGGTGCTAATGATGTTGTGTCCTTGAGGTTTTGGCACCAACTTCCATACTTTGCATCTCTTGAATTGAAGAAGCTCTTCTTGTATGGCTTAAATCCAGAATGTATCTTGATTGGCCTCTTCAAACTTATTGGGCTCCATTTATGACAGGAAGCTCAGGAATAGAGCTTCATTGTGCGGCCTGCTTCTGGTTAGTACACCTTGGTTCTGGTGTCCAATGATTTGTTCTCTTGGATGATCCCTTAAATGCCTTGTTGCTACATGCAACCTGTCCTGTATTTGCTGTATTTCAACTACTGGTTCAGCAATATCTTCAGCATCTTGTACCTCTTCATCTTCAGGAATTGCAGCATCTGTATAGACTTTACTGCTGCTAGATATGTCTTGTATAGACATCTTTTCCCTTGCCTTTTCATTTTCTATCAAAATAGAAGAACTAGACCAACCCTTATAGAGTAGGCTAGTCTCATCAAACACTACATGCATAGACTCTTCTACAACATGAGTTTTCTTGTTATAAACTCTATAGGCTCTGTTATATGAGCTATAGCCAACAAGAACCCCCATATTGCATTTTTCTGGAAACTTTGTTAATTGAGATTTTCCATTGTTGAAAATGTATCATTTGGAACCAAAGATTCTAAAGTATGAAATTGTAGGTTGTTTGCCTTTCAGAATCTTATAGGGGGTAATTCCATGAACCTTATTGATGGAAGCTTTATTGAGAACATAACAAACAGTATTGACTGCCTCAGCCCAAAAATATTCTGGGAGTGAGGAGTCACTAAGCAATGTTCTCCCAGCTTCTATCAAGGCCCTATTCCTCCTCTCAGCCATACCATTTTGTTGTGGACTCCTTGGGGAGGAGAACACTTGGGTGATACCAAATTCTTGACAAAACCTTGTCATAGCTTCAGATTGAAACTGTGTCATGGTCAGTCCTAGTCCTGACCACAGTACATTGTAGGTCATTTTGAATTGCCTTAACATGGTTTATAAAGACATCTAAAGTATCAGATTTCTTCTTAAGGAAGAATACCCATGTATATTTTGAGTGATCATCAACAATCACCAAAGTATACAACTTCCCACCTAGGCTCTCAATTGGCAAAGGACCAAACAAGTCCATGTGCAATAGATATAGACATCTTTCAGTGTCTTTGGAGCCAATACTTTTAAAGGTGGCCCTTGTTTGCTAACTACTTTGGCAAGCATGACAGGGACCACTTTTAATACATTTCATGTTTGGACTATTCTTAGCAAGGTTTTTAGAGAAAAGTCTATACATTGTCTTGTAGTTAAGGTGGGCAAGTATCTTGTGCCATTGAACATGAAGAGACTCACTTTCATTAGCCACAAGACACACAGAAGATTGAGAAGTATTGCATATAAAATCTAAACAATAAACATTCCCACTCCTAGTGCCATAGAGAATTGTCTCTAAGTCATTAGAATTTTTGATCAAGCACTTGTCATTGTGGAATTCAATGATATAGACTAAGTCACATAGTTGACTTATGCTTACAAGGTTGTGTTGCAACCCTTCAACATAAGCTAACCTTGTGATTGAAACTATGCCATTGGAGATCATACCATATCCCTTGGTGATTGCCTTTTCAGATCCACCAAATGTAACTTTAGGTCCATTCTTCACAGCTGTGTAGTCATGTAGAAGCCTTCTGGTACCTGTCATGTGCCTTTAGCACCCACTGTCTAAGTACCATATCTGTTTAAGACTGGTACTTGAACTAACCTGCAAGATAAAATTTAACATACCTTAGGAACCCAACTGATTTTGGGTCCTAGGTCCCTGTTAATATCATATGAAATATTCAAGAAAGGTTTTGTCTGGCTGGAGTGCCTTTCCTTGCAATTGGCCCATTGGGGTTGTGCTAATAATCAATTGCAAAGTAACCCACTTTGCCACCGCACCAACTTCATATATGTTGTATCGTCTTTTTTGTACAGATTTGGAAGTTGAGGCTTCCTTATTCTGTTCAAAGAAGGATACATCTGCATTTTTATTTTTCCTTTTAGCAATCACTTGGCTTTTTGCCTTCCTATAATCAGTCTTGGCAGCCAATCTCTGATTGTCATCAACAGATTTTAGCTTGGCAGCTAAGCAAGTGTTGATGGCAGCAGAGACTTGGCTATTAGGCTTGGTTATATGTCTGACAGTAGCCCCAATATTTGCTGGATAGGAGTTTGATGAAGCATCCTTCTTTATCTTGAGTGTAGTTGCTGAGGTTCCAAAAACAAATGGTCCATGATGGGCCATTTGAATTTCCTCATGTGGATCCTTTAGGGCACTCAAGCCTAACTACTTTCTATCAATATAGCTGTGAACATCTTTGGTCAAGCTATTAGAACTACCATTCAACAGGTGACCATGAAAGCTTTGTTGGTCATATTTGTTGGATGGTATCATTAACGTCATAAAGGAAGACTTTGGTTTAATTGAAAATTTGTCTTTACCCTTTGTGTTACCAGTTGCAGCCTCTTTATTGAATCCAATCATCTTTTATCAAGAGAGGAGAAGGTGTCAAAAATAGGTAGCACTGTCTTAGGTTTGGAGAACTGAGCCACTAGCATTCTCTCCTTGAGGAGCTATTCCTCAAGATCCTTGATGATCTTGATTTTATGGCTTATGGTGCCAATATGGATAATTGGCATCCCCCTTAACTTGGCAATTTCTTTTCTCATCTGAGATAGCTGGTTAGCATGTTCAGTGCAATCAGATTTTGCCTGCTTTAGGGAAGCAATTTCTAGAGCTTGTCTCTTGGCTAACATCTTGCTCTTTTTCAGGGCTTCCAAAAGAGCACCATACTTGTGAATCAATTGATTGACATCTTCCTTAGATTCTAAATCTCTTCCACCATTAGATGAAGGTGCTTCAGATTCTGGGCTTGTCTCATATTCAGATGAAGAAATTCAATGAATAAGTACCTGCTCACTGTAAGAGTTGTTCTGATTATCTTCCTCATCAGTTATGGCCATCACGCCTAGCTGATCTTTGTCCTCTTCATCCTCCTCAATGTCACTGTCTGAATGTGACAGAGGGGCCCTGATTCCAATCTTGGCAGCAGGAAAATCTTCATCCTCTTCTGCTGCAAACAACCCAATGTAGGCTTCCTCTTCTTCATCTGAATCTAAAGTTGAGGATTCAAATTCACTCCAGCTTTTCCCTTTCTTTGCTAGGAAGGATTTTTCATCTTTCCTTTCCTTTTGGTGATAATGTTTTTATCACTTTTCTCCTTCCTCTTGACTGGACAATCAGCAATGACATATCTAGGCTTGCTGCAACAATAACATATGATATTATTTGAAACATGTTTAACAGGTTTAGATTCATACCTGTAATCCTTGGTGTATAGTCTTTTAGATCTATTGTGGTCCTTCTTGGGATGTCAGGAGGATGAGGGCTTGTTCTTCCACTGCTTCCTCTGTAACGTCCCAAGGCCCTGGACTTACCATCGGGACAACGTCCACCGACTGCCTCGCCTGGCGACCGTTACCGGGCTGCAGCCCAAGCACCCCAACCCCTCTCCAGCCCACAGGCAGGTTGTTGGTGGCCACAGCCTCCCTTTGATGAGGCAAACTCGATAGTCAAACATGCACCACGGGGACTTCCCAGGAGGTCACCCATCCCAGTACTACTCCAGCCCGAGCACGCTTAACTATGGAGTTCTTTCACTTCTCATCACCAATTGAGCTGCAGCTCAATTGGTGATGAGAAGTGAAAGAACTCCATAGTTAAGCGTGCTCGGGCTGGAGTAGTACTGGGATGGGTGACCTCCTGGGAAGTCCCCGTGGTGCATGTTTGACTATCGAGTTTGCCTCATCAAAGGGAGGCTGTGGCCACCAACAACCTGCCTGTGGGCTGGAGAGGGGTTGGGGTGCTTGGGCTGCAGCCCGGTAACGGTCGCCAGGCGAGGCAGTCGGTGGACGTTGTCCCGATGGTAAGTCCAGGGCCTTGGGACGTTACAATAAAAAGTGCACTTTTATTGTAACGTCCCAAGGCCCTGGACTTACCATCGGGACAACGTCCACCGACTGCCTCGCCTGGCGACCGTTACCGGGCTGCAGCCCAAGCACCCCAACCCCTCTCCAGCCCACAGGCGGGTTGTTGGTGGCCACAGCCTCCCTTTGATGAGGCAAACTCGATAGTCAAACATGCACCACGGGGACTTCCCAGGAGGTCACCCATCCCAGTACTACTCCAGCCCGAGCACGCTTAACTATGGAGTTCTTTCACTTCTCATCACCAATTGAGCTGCAGCTCAATTGGTGATGAGAAGTGAAAGAACTCCATAGTTAAGCGTGCTCAGGCTGGAGTAGTACTGGGATGGGTGACCTCCTGGGAAGTCCCCGTGGTGCATGCTTGACTATCGAGTTTGCCTCATCAAAGGGAGGCTGTGGCCACCAACAACCCGCCTGTGGGCTGGAGAGGGGTTGGGGTGCTTGGGCTGCAGCCCGGTAACGGTCGCCAGGCGAGGCAGTCGGTGGACGTTGTCCCGATGGTAAGTCCAGGGCCTTGGGACGTTACAATAAAAAGTGCACTTTTATTGTAACGTCCCAAGGCCCTGGACTTACCATCGGGACAACGTCCACCGACTGCCTCGCCTGGCGACCGTTACCGGGCTGCAGCCCAAGCACCCCAACCCCTCTCCAGCCCACAGGCGGGTTGTTGGTGGCCACAGCCTCCCTTTGATGAGGCAAACTCGATAGTCAAGCATGCACCACGGGGACTTCCCAGGAGGTCACCCATCCCAGTACTACTCCAGCCCGAGCACGCTTAACTATGGAGTTCTTTCACTTCTCATCACCAATTGAGCTGCTCAATTGGTGATGAGAAGTGAAAGAACTCCATAGTTAAGCGTGCTCGGGCTGGAGTAGTACTGGGATGGGTGACCTCCTGGGAAGTCCCCGTGGTGCATGTTTGACTATCGAGTTTGCCTCATCAAAGGGAGGCTGTGGCCACCAACAACCCGCCTGTGGGCTGGAGAGGGGTTGGGGTGCTTGGGCTGCAGCCCGGTAACGGTCGCCAGGCGAGGCAGTCGGTGGACGTTGTCCCGATGGTAAGTCCAGGGCCTTGGGACGTTACATCCTCCTCGTCATCTTCTTAAACTGCCTTGAGAAGGCAGCAAACTCCTCATCAGATGAAGAGCTGTCTGAAGTGCTATTGTCAGAGTTCTCAGATTCGGCAATCCTTCTTGGAGAAGACAACAATCTGTCTTTACTCTTCTTGGAGCTGTCAGCTTTGAGAGCAATAGTTCTCTCCCTTGCATGAGCCATGGTGGAAGTATCCTCCTCCTTCCTTGCAGACAGCTGCATCTCATAGGAGAGCAGTTTCCCAAAGAATGTATGGGTAGGAGTTTCACCCAGCTTGGCCACATCCTTGATGGCACATATCTTTGTGTCCCAGTCTCTAGTTAGAGATCTTAGGAACTTGTCATTTAGTTCATAGTGACATAATACCCTTTCAAAGGTCATTAGTTCATTAACTATCCTGAAGAACATTTCATAATAGACAGGTGTGCTTTCCTGGCTGAGCTTCCTGAAAGCTTCATATTCTTGATTGAGGAGAGATTTTCTATCATCCCTCACTTCAGCAGCCCCTTCCATATACACCACAAGTGTTTCCCACATCTCCTTGGATGTTGTGCAGTGCCTTAAGTTCTAAAAGGTGGAGTCATCAATTGCATTTACAATGATATTATGGGCTCTTTTATCCATTGTGAACAATGCAAGTTCATCCTTGGTTATGTCAGTAAAATCCTTGACCACTCTCCTAGTTGGATCTATGGTGGAGGCTGTTTGAGGAGTGAATGGACCCTACTTCATAGTGATGTAGATCCTAGGTTCTGAGGCTTCCATGAACAGCCTTACCCTTTGCTTTCATATTCCAAAGTTTTTCTTTGTTGCTTATGGGCAACTTCATAGACCCCATCTCCTTCTACAATCCAGTGGAGGCCATTGGATTCAGATATGACTACTCCTTTGTAGGATCTAGTCAGACAGTTATGTCCTTTTTGACCAACCTAGCTTTGACACCACTTGATAGTTTATTAGGATGTAGTCTTGATCACCTAGAGAGAGGGGGTGAATAGGTCTCTTTTATTTCTAAGCTTATGCTTTTATGTTTTCAGAGTTTATGTTAGTTATAAATCAAGCACACAGAAAACACACTTGCATACATAGAAGTTCCTCAAGATAGGGTGTCTTGAGTAGTCCTCTTTCCCCATTCACCTTTCTAACAATGAGTTAGACAAGGCCAACTCCTCCAATCTCAGCTCTACACTCAGGCCCAACATCACTACACCCTCAGGAAAAATGCCCTACACAACTCAGATCCCTCAGGATCACTAAGGTTTTCTCCAAACCCTACCTCAGGCTCAACAGCCCTACCTTAGGCACAACAGCCCTACCTACTCAGACCTATCAAGAAGTTCCTCCATTGTCTATAGTCCTCTTATCATTTTGTTTGCTTTCTATTTAATTTTTGATTTTATTAGTTTTATTATTTCCCCCTTTCCTGTTTTAATTTTGTTTTAGGCAAGTTTAATCCAAAAGGAGTTTTATTAGTTTGTGTAAATTTCCTTCCAAGGAATTTTAGTTTCATTATATCTGCTTTAATTGTTGAAAATGTCATCATGGGATATTTCACCTAACATTTATGACAAGATGTTCTATTATATAGACCAAATGAAGGAGTTAAATGCTAGGCAGTGTAGGAACTTTGTTTGCTTGTTGTGTCGAGGAGAGGGTCATGAATTGAAGGACTATCGTAGTCTTTTCAATCCTGACCGCTGCTCCTTCACTCATGACAACATTGTCCCTATCGCTCATTCTTTACCCATGGAGGTAATCATGCCCTCTACTCCCAAGCTTATTTTGTGCATGGACTCCTCACCCCCTATGTATGGCCTCACTCCTAGTGATGATGATCACTCATCTATTGGCCAACAAGGAGAGGAATGGGAGCTCCTAGATGCGCCTGTGTGTGATGAGGAAAGTATTCTTTCTATTGGGGAGGCGTTAGCGAATCTTTTTGCGGAGGAACCAAATCTTTTTGTTCCTCCAGTTTCTTTGCAAGATTTTTCTACACACTTTTTTTATGATCCTGTCGAAGTAATTGAGCAGGGTGATGATTCTGAACCTGAGGCTGCTTCAAGGTGGGATGATGAGGATACTCTTTCTGATGAGGAGGTTTCCACTTCTTCATAGGACGAGGAGGTCCAACTCACCATCGAGGCTCCTGAGTTCTTGAGTTCTCCTTGCTATGATACTTACGATGATGACAGTGTTCTATCCTTGGATCCTGCTAGGAGTGAGACCAGGACCACTCCCCCAATTTTTGATTATTTATGTCATTCTTCTGTTTTCTTTTCTGACCCCCCTTCTTCATCTGAGCTTGTGTAGGTTGAGTCTTCACAGGTACTCACGGAGGACTTGGAGCATTTTGATCAGGTCCATGATGAGTGTATCCTCTCATGTGAGGAGGTTGACCCCTCCTCCCTAGCGGAAGCCTCACTCATTACCTTTTTCTCCTGTCGTCTCCCTGAAGACGACACCTTGCTGGGCAAGGATGTTTTTAGTGAGATTTGTGAGGAGTACTCCTCCTCCTCTCCTTACTTTTTTTCCCTCTACCTATGGCGAGCATGTATTATTTATATTTAGGAAGAGGAGTAACTGTTCTATCGCCGTATTAGTACCCGCTACCGATACACATATTAGAACAGTAACCTGTGCGCTTTTCTTTTCATAGACCCATTAGCTAGAACTGTGTTAAATTTAAATAAGTCTTGCTGGGATGACAATAACTCCAGTAGTTATCTTTCTTTTCTGCAATTTCTTTTCTTCTTATCAATTTAGTTAGATGTATAGTATTTTGCTTTTGTCTATTTTCTTTTTGTTTGGCGGAACCCACCCCTGCAGGTATTCTTCTGGATGGATGCTGCAGCTAGGTCTAGATTTAAATGCCAATCTTCTGGTATGCTCATTTCTGAGCATTGGGTACTCTCTTCCCCTAGCTCTTTTCTGAATTTCATAGCTATATATTGTGTGTATTGTCTAGTTTAAGTCTGGAGGAGAGTAGTTCTGTGTGCCCACTCATGTGCACTATTGCATAGCATGCTAGAAGTACTTTTATTTTAGTTTTTTGAAAATTGTTGTTCATTCTCTTTGCGCACCGCATCACCCACTTGAGCGCATACTCATCTATATGTGTGCTCTGAGTTGAATTTAATTCTTCTGCTTATTTGGGAAAGTCTAGGTGCTGGCTTAGGACTATGTCGCGGAGTAAAATGTTGACTCCAGTAGTGCTCCTAGTCGAGTGCTCGGTTGCATAGAAAATTGTGTAGATTAGACTTCTTTTTATACTTATGGGTTAATATTTTTCCTATTAGTGTAAATGTTGTTTACTCTACTCAAATGGTGAATCCGGTGTGAATCAAACGGTAGCATAGGGATGTGTATAAATGATCGCTAGACTCGTATTGCTTGAATCGGAAGAAAGGAGAATCTTTCTCGGTGGCTAGAACTTGCCCCAAGCGATTCTTGAAGCATTGGCATAGGATAGTTCTAGTGCGTGAGAATGATGTAGGCCATTATTTTGGCCTGGTTGAACTTTCTATTTCATGCCTATCGTCTACCCTTGCTAGCCACTTTGTGCATACCCTTTCATTGATTCAGCTCCGCATATATCTCACCAAAGCCTAAAGCCTAACCTAGTCGCACACCCAAATCTGAGCTTTAGTTATAGTTTTATTTACATTTTGGGGGGTGTTGATTGTGGTGTTTATTATGTGAATTTGTGGATATGCTCATTTGAAAATTTTGCAGAAAGAAAAAGACAAGAAAAAGAATGATAGAAATAAAATGATTAAAAAGGATAAAAAAGAAAAATGAGTTTTATTGAAAATCGTTTAGAAAAATTATGTATTGGGAATAGGCGGTGCACACACCTTTGTTGCAAGAGTCGAAGTCTGGGGGTGTGGTGCACTTGTTTATTTATAGTCATGCGGGTAGCTCTACTTTATGCTCATGTTGGGTTAGGTGTGTTTAGCCTCCATGTTTATCTTTGTTTACCTCACCGTAACCCAAGCCCCATCTCTAACCTAAAGTCCTACTGACTCACGCCTTGAACCAATCTAGTGTCATGGAGAGAATGTGACTGGGCGAGCTTATGGTCACCGACACTAATGGATTTTGGTGGAGTTTGTCCTGCACCCCAATCTTGAGCAATGCTCATGTCAGCGCTTAGTTTACTTTCTCTGTATGTGTGACCGGATGATTCACCGTAGTTCACCATTTTGAGTAGTTGTAAAATGCTTTTACTTTTTTAGAAATCTATAAACTGTTTGTATAATGAGAAATCTTCTCTATTATTTTTCTTATAAACGTGAGCATGCGACTTCGCATGATACTCTGTAATGTAATTTTAAGCCATCTACTTTTCTTTCCCCATTTGATTTGAATTTGTTTGCTCGGGATGCGCAAACAGGAAAGTCTGGGGGGGGGGGGGGGGGGGTGATGAGTCCAAATTATATACCCTTTGAAGGACTCATCTGGGCTTATTTTCACGCACGTGCACACCACTTTTCACTCATATTCTCTTCTTTATTGATTTAAAGTCATTCCACTCAATGTGCACATTTCTAGCCCAATTTCGGCGTAGAATCTTTTATTTCTTATTTCTGAGTTTTGTGCTGTGTTTAGTTGTTGTTATTATTGAATGTATTAAGTGCCATGATCAGTAGCCCGAGCATTTCTCTTGCTGACGCAGGCATCGTGCAGGTGTTCCATATGCAAATCTGCCCAGGAATACTGCGCACGACCACTGGCTATATTGCGCACGATCACTGGTCGTGCACCACTGCTCGTGCGCACTTAACACCTAAATTTTGAGGCTTGTTTTGCCAAATGCACGACCACTGATCGTGCGCCACTGGTCGTGCGTATATTATTTTTATGTGAATTTTGTCTTGTAGGTTTTCTGGCACATTGCGCACGACCAACAACTTCTAGTGCATATGACCACTGGTCGTGCGCCACCGATCGTGCGCCATGTTTTCTATAAATACATAGTCCGCAAAAGTAGGTCGGACGACACATTATCTCTGCCATTTTCGAGCCATGTTCGCCACTTCCACCCCTTGCATCATCTTCCACCACCGGGAGGTGCTCCGGGACTAGTCTTCACGCCTATCTTAAGCCCGGAGATCATCTCGGCCATCTCCATCATCCAAGTGCTTCAAGGAGAGGATTCCTCCTCCATCTTCATTCTCAAGCAAGAGCTCTTTGCAACAGACGTGGCCGGATTGTAGTTTACCGGAGAAAATAGGTCTATTGGGAGGAAGTGACAGCCCTCCTCTACCCCGGATGATAGTTGGGACCGAGCTAGGACGCAGATTGACAACCCGGTGATTCCTACCGAGAATCTACAACAAGCCTCCATATTCGGTCGTATCTCTTTCCTTTCTCTCCTATTTGTGTTGATGTATATAAATGTAATCCTTATTATTTGATGATGTGCACTATAAACCATGCTTTGTAATGTTTATTTCATTTTTATGAAATTATCTTGTTTATATGTGTGTATGAGGTGTGCCACCAAATTCACTCCACCACCCACTTCACTTCCGTCGGTGTAAACCACCCCATTCCATATGCCTACTCTTTCATCTGCCTAGTGAAGCATGGCATAGCGGCCCATGTAATCCATTCGCCTCACGAAGTAGTGCGCTCAAGGCCTGCACAGTTCGATTCCGCACTTATTCACCTCATTTGGTTGCCTACTCATCCATCCTCCTAGCGAAGTAGTGCGTTCAAGGCCTATGTAGTTTTCTATCCCGCCTGGCGAAGCATTGCATAGTGGCATTGCATAGGAGTAGTTGTAGTTATTTTATTTTATTTACAAAACCAAAATCCTTTTTGTTCGCATTCCATTTGCCACAAGGACTTTGATTTCAAGTCCTCCTTGATTTGTTAACTCCACCTTACTGTGTTCCTTGAGAGATTCGATACTTGGGGATTTACTTCCTCATATTATTACTTGAAAACGACTGGTTCACTGCCATTCATACTGCATTTCGCTCCCTCCTATAAGCAGTGTAGGAATTCACGCGTCACATAACACAGAAAGCACTCAAGGATTTATAGTGGTTCCTCAAGACAGAGTGTCTTGAGTAGTCCATTGTCCCTCTGCGTCTATCTAGGAGTGTCCTAGGGTCGGCAAACTCTTCCAAAACTCAGTCCCGCAAGCCCTACACCCTCAAGCCCTACAACTCAGACCCTCAAGCCCTACAATACTCAGACCCTCAAGCCCTACAATACTCATGCCCTCAAGCCCTACAAACTAAGGCCCTCAAGCCCTACAATCTTAGGCCTTCAAGCCCTACAAACACAGGCCCTCAAGCCCTACAATACTTAGTCCCTCAAGCCCTACAGCTCAGTCCCTCAAGCCCTACAACTCATTCCCTCAAGCCCTACAAACTCAGATCTGAAATAGATCCTACAAGCTCAGGCCCATAAGCCTTACAGAAAAAGAATAAGAATAAGTTATTAGCAGGATGAAGATTGGCTTCTTTGACTTGAAGAGAATGATTTTTATCTTTTCTTGAACAACACAGATTCTTCTTCAATCCTTTCTTCAATCTGGAACAATACTTATCAGCCGATGTTGCTTGACTGAAACTTGGAGAATGCTTAATGTAGAAGTTTTTTTCTCTGGTTCTTGTTCCTTCTTTACGCAGCTGCTTACTGTTATATTGAATCTTGTGTGTTTTCTGCGTTTCTTTCATCTGCAAATTAGGGCAGACACTTATCCCTTTTTATATCACTGAGGAGGCGAATAACGGTCTCCTATGATGTCCATTAAGTGTTAGAGACCCATTCCTTAATGGAACATGATGATTAGACCATCACGCGGCGGCATTAAATGCAGACAGCACTATTTGAAATGTTTTGATCTGTCTCGATGACAGAACTTTTCGTTATGCCAATCCATCTTGGACTTGGGCAAATCTTCAAGTCTTCTTCAATCTTCTTTGGAGAGGGATATCTCGACGATACAAGATATCTCAGCTGCACTTGCACATACAACGACATGAAATCATCTTAAAGGTGTAGTCATAAACTTGTTGTCAACTTACGGTCTTCCCGACAATGTTGTTGAAACCATTCTGTCTCATCGACGATATCTTTGAGACCATAATATCATATCGATGACATCGTTGAAACCATACTGTTATATCGATGATATCGACTTGATCATTTTGACAATAAGCGATTCCTCTTCTTTAAGCGGTCTTCACAAGTTCTCCCTTAGCCTTATCGACGACTAGGCTTCTGTACGACGATGTCATCGACATTCCCAAAAGTGTAACTTAGGTCTTCAGAGAGCTTCCTTTCTAATCTCGGCGATAAGATCTCATTACGATGATGTCGTCTACATTGCAGAATACTTTGACTTAACTCTTCTTAGACCTTACAGCGATGTCATCGTGTGATTCTGATTGACACGACGATACTGGACTTTGATCAATTCTTCTTATTCTTATGACGATATCATCATGTGTACTTTGATATATATCACAATAACATCATCGAATTGTCCATATTATCTCGATGATAACTGACATGAACCTTCTGCTTAACTCTGAGAATAATCTCGATGATGTATGAGTGATTATTCGACGATATGTCCAGTCCTTCTCGACGATGTTTGAGTGATTATTTGATGATATATCCAGTCCTTCTCGACAATTTTAGACTTATTGAGGTTGGAGAAGTACTGGACACTTAGTTTATACTTTGCAGTATTCTTGGATTCCTCATGAGTCTTCTCAACGATGTTGCTAGACACTTCAGCAATATCGTAGTGTGTATACTATCAACACAATGATATATGCCTTAGATGCTTTTACTTGAGCCTTATATATTATAATTAGTGAATATGATAATCTGACCTATTTATGTCACAACAAATGCACATCAAATACAAATTATACTTATCATTGATCTGAGCACTTCTTCAAATCAGGAACATTATTCGGCACTATTCCCAACAATGATCTTCCAATCACACACATGTACAAAATAATATTTACCTGAGACGCATTGATAAATAAGCGCGCGCTCAAGTAGGTGTTGTGGTGTGCTTGGCACAGAAAAATTAATAGGTTAAAATTAATCTTCTATCATGCTAACCAATAGTGTACGTGAGTGGGCACAGAAAACAGCTCTCCCCCAGACTTAAACTAAACAATCCAAGACAAGATATAACCATGAAATTAAAAAAAAGGCTAGGTGAAGAAAGTATCCAATGCTCAATAAGTGAGCATACCAGAAGACACGTTTAAATCCAGGTCATAGCCACAGCATCCGCCATCTACAAAAAGAACCTGCAGGGGTGAGCTCCGCTAAAACAAAAGAAAATAGTCAAACTAAACTGAAATACAATTAACTAAACTGAACTAAATAAGATGAAAATGCAAGAAGAAGTAAGATAACTACTGGGTTATTATCCTACAAGCACGACTTATTCAGAACTTAAAAGGTTCTAGCTGATAGGAGTCTGAAAAGAGAAATGTACTGGTAAATGCCCTAATATATGTGTCGGTAGCGGGTACCGATAAGGCGATAGAGCAACTACCCCTCTACCTAAATAATAATACATGCTCAACACAGGTAGAGTGAAGAGAATGTAAGAGGAGGTGCAGGAATCCTCACTCATCTCACCAAAATAATCCTTGCCCAGCAAGGTGTCATTGACAGGGAGAAGGTAGGAGGAGAAGGTAATAAATGGAGCTTCCCCAACAGAGGGGGAATCAACCTCCTCACATTAGAGGATGCTCTAAATCCTCCTGAAGTACCTGCAAAGTCTCAACCCGTACAGGCTCGGATGAAGAAGGGGTTCAGGAAATAAAGGAGAAAAATGACTTAAATAATCAAAAAATGGGGGAGTGGTCCCGGTCTTACTCTAGTAGGTGTTGGAACATGGTCTTCCGCATCTCCTAGGTTTGAGAATAACAAATCCTATGTGTATTTGATCTTGTGTGTTTAAGTGTGCAGGATAACAAAGTCCACATGACTCAAGGATTACATAAGAAGGTTTCCCCCAAAGTTGAGCCAACAAATCCAAAACATCTACTAACGTTGGCGGTAGTACTAGCGCAGGCGCTAGCTGTCATTCGACGAACTGTTAGCGGCGCTCGACGAAGCTCTCATCATGGCGTTCGACGAAACTTCGCTCGACGAACTCTTAGCGGCCTTCGACGAATTCCAGTTTGACGAAATATTGGCTCGAAGCGCAATTGCCGGGAGAACTTATAGAAGGAGATAGCGCCAGGCGATATCCGATAGCGCAGGCGATAGCGAGGAGCACAGTAGGCAAGGGAGAATTGTTTCCTCAGATTGAAGATTCTACCGTGCAGAATGTGTCCTAATATGGGATAGCGCCGACGGTACCGCTAGCGCAGGCGCTAGCGCTGAGACTATAAAAAGGACGTCCCTTCTCTCGTTTCAGACACACATCAGAGAGATATCAGAGAGAGATAGAGTGCTAGAATTCCAGAGGCTATCTTGGCCGAAAGTTGATGTCCTACCAAAGTTCTGCAAACTTCTGAAGGAGAATCTCATCACGCCGGATCCAAACGAAGCCCGCTTCTTCAACGCTTACTCTACAGCGGATCTTCGTCTCCAACTTCAGAAGTTCACCAAGAGGGAGTTTTTATTTTCATTTCATATTTTTCTTGTAAACGGTTAGTGAAATTGCCTCTTGTTGGCGACTAGGTCTGGGTAGGACTTAGGGGGAAAACTCACCTCGTGTTGGCGACTAGATCTAGGCTAGGTCTAGGGGGTGATTGAGGCCACATCCGGGGAAGGGTTGGCTAGAGCGGCTTGAGGCCGAATCCGGGGAGGATAAGGTTAGGGCCACCGGTTCGTGGGGATGCGAGTCGGGATAGAAAACAAAAAGAATTTACTATTCATCGCCACCTATTTCTAGCGTCATAGAAGTCAACTTTTGTAAAACTTTATTTGATATTAATAAAGCATGTCTCTACTTTATTTCAATTGTTTTACTTGACTTCTTATGTCTTTATTCTTGCATTATTACAAAGCCTTTTAAAATATAACTTAAGTTTTTTGAAATCCCTTATTCACCCCCCCCCCTCTAAGGGCGCCTACCGATCCAACAAGTGGTATCAGAGGGTAACGAATATTTTCTTATCTCAAATGTTCTTTATGTTAAAGGTTTGAAACATAACCTAATATCTATAAGTCTACTATGTGATAAAGGATTAGACGTATTATTTGAATCATCCACTAATCTTTGCAAAATAGTTAATCTTAAATCAAAAGATGTGTTACTAACTGCACCTAGAATTCACAATGTTTACATAGTTTCATTTCATGATCTTTCAAAATCATCTATAAAATGTTTTATAACCAAAAATGATGAATTAGAACTATGACATAGACGTTTAGGTCATGCTAGTACAAAGCTCATTCTAAAACTAACAAAAAGGGAATTGATTAGAGGATTGCCTAAGTTAAATGGAAATTTATCTTCACTATGTTCTCCATGACAAAAAGGAAAATTTACAAAATCATCTTTTAAAAGCAAAAACAAAATTTCTACTTCAAAACCACTACAATTAATTCATATGGATCTCTTTGGTCGCGTTAACACCGCAAGTTTGGGTGGTAAAATATACACTTTCGTTCTATAGATGATTTCTCTAGATATTGCTGGACTTTATTTCTCTCTTCCAAATCTGATGCGTTTTGCGAATTCTCAAAATTATCTACTCGTATTCAAAATGAACTAGATTTAAAAATAAAATGCATTCGCTCAGATCATGGAGGTGAATTTGAAAATGAAAATTTTAAATCTTTTTGTGAAATGTTAGGTATTAAACATGAGTTCTCTGCTCCACGCACACCTCAACAAAACGGTGTTGTAGAACGGGAAAATAGGACAATCCAAGAACTAGCACGCACCATGTTATCTGAATATAAATTACCTAAGTCTTTTTTGGGCCGAAGCCGTAAGCACATCATGCTATGTAATGAATAGAGTTATGCTTCGCCCATCACTAAATCTCACACCGTATGAACTATATTTTCAAAAGAAACCTAACGTATCATATTTTAAAGTATATGGATGTAAATGTTTTATTCTTAATACAAAAGATTCTTTAGGAAAATTTGATGAGAAATGTGATGAAGGAATATTTCTTGGATATTCTTCAGCCAGTAAAGCCTATAGAATATTTAATAAAAGATCGAGTAAGGTTTAAGAGTCTATCAATGTTAAATTTGATGAGTTTATTCCATATGCAGAGAAGCTTTCTACAGGTACAAATGATGAACCTTTGCCATCTTTTGAGCATGACGAAGAGGAACCGTCCAAAGAAGAGGAGGAGAAGTCCAATGAAGTTGAATATGTACCTCCAAGCGTGTTGAACATCTCAAAAAATCATCCAAAAGAGCTAGTCATTGGGAAACATTCTACTGGAGTATGAACTCGATCCTCTTTTCATTAAACGTTTTCAAATATTTGCTTTGTTTTCGAAATTGAACCTAAAAACGTTTCCACCGCTTTAAATGACGAATTTTGGTTTTTGGCTATGAATGAAGAGGTAGGACAATTTGAAAGAAATAAAGTTTGGAATCTTGTAGATAGACCATCTAATCATCCAATTATCGGTGTAAAATGGATCTTTAAAAATAAATTAGATGGTGAATATAGGATTATAAGAAATAAAGCACGCTTAGTTGCTCAAGGTTATTCTCAAATCGAGGGGGTAGATATTGAAGAAACTTTTGCACCCGTTGCTCGCTTAGAATATATACGAATATTTTTGGCATTTGAGAGTTTTAAAAGAAAAAATATTTCAAATGGATGTTAAAAGTGCCTTTTAAACGGGTGTATAAAAGGAGTTTATGTAGAACAACCCCCCGGTTTCATAAATGAAAATTTCCCTAATCATGTTTACAAATTAGAAAAAGCACTTTATGGTTTAAAACAAGCGCCCCGTGCATGGTATGATCGACTTACATCATTTTTGTTAAAACACGGGTATGTTATGGGAAGTGCCGACAACACACTCTTCATTAAGCACAATATTAACGATCTAATTATTTTACAAATATATGTTGATGACATCTTTTTTGGAGCCACTAATGAAGAGTTGTGTAATGAAGTAGTCTTAGTAATGAAAAATGAATTTGAAATGAGTCTTGTAGGAGAACTATCATATTTTCTTGGTTTTCAAATCTCACAACAAACTGATGGTATCTTTATTTGTCAAACAAAATATGTTCACGATATGCTTAAACGATTTGGATTTGAAAATCTCAAACAAGCTTCTACTCCTATGAGTGCTTCTTTAAAACTAGGAAAAGATGAATCTGGAATTTCAATTGATCAAACGCAAAATAGAGGAATGATATGATCTCTTCTTTACTTAAGTGCATCTAGACCAGATATAATGTTTGTCGTATGTTTATGTGCTCGCTTTCAAGCCAATCCAAAAGAATCTCATTTAAAAGCGGTAAAACGTATTTTTCGTTATCTATTAGGGTCATCTAAATTAGGATTACGGTACCCACACAATGATTCATTCACACTCCACGGCTATTCCGATTCGAACTACGTCGGGTGTTCACTAGATCGAAAAAGCACTAGCGGTACTTATAACTTTCTAGGACCCTCTTTAGTAGCTTGGTCTAGTCGAAAACAATCTTCGGTTGCACTCTCCACCATGGAAGCCGAATATATCGCACTTGGTAGTTGTTGTGCACAAGCATTATGGATGAGTCAAACACTAGAGGATTTTGGATTTCATCTTAAAAACATTGATCTTAAATGTGATAACAAAAGAGCAATAGACCTCACATATAATCCCGTACACCATTCTAGATCCAAACACATCGATGTTCGTCATCATTTCTTTAGGGATCACATTAAGAAAGAGCATCTAAAAGTAAGTTTGATTGGCACGGACTCTCAACTCGCTGACATATTTACTAAACCTCTTCCCGATGCAAGATTTTGATTATTATGACTTGAGTTAGGTGTCCTAGATCTTTCGAGTTAAAACACATTCACAAAACACAATTTTTGCAAGTTTTAACCATCAAAAGCATCTCCTAAAAATCTGAGATTTCAGCATGAAACTACTATTGGGACACTTAATCAAGATCAGCAATTAAAAATTTCAAAATCATAAAAAATCGTGTACTGTTTCCCGCGCTAGCGCTAACGCCGGCGCTAGTGTACTTATGTGTTTTTCTGTATTTTAAAATTTTGAAAAATTCCTAAAAATGTATTAATCTATATGTACTGTTTGTTTTTGCACTTGTGATTCTATTTAATTTTTAAAAAATCAAATACAAAAATACAAAAGACAAATTACAAAAAATATGTTTTGCCTTTTTGTTTAAAGTCTCTTTTGTTTTATGCAAAAATCAATACAAAAATACAAAAGGAAAAATTACAAAAAAGATATTTTTTTTATTTGTTCAAACTCTATTTTTAAATACAAAAATCAAATACAAAAATATAAAATGCAAAAACCAACAAAAAAAACTTTATGAAATTTTGTGTGATAATCAAGCATGACTTAATCTATTATTTAGAACTTCTATAATGTTGCAATTTATCTTTTCAAACTACTTTGAACATTGTTTTCATCATGCTTTGATATATCTATAAATATGTGCATCAATTATATTGTAAAAATTGTGTAGAACTAAGCTTAGCATGCCTCTAAGTATGAGTAAATGTTTTATGTTTGATAATGATTTTTATTCACTCACTTTTTGGCATTGTCTACATATGCGTTTAATCTAAGAATGCTTGTGTATGTTATGTATTAGTACAATGAATTAAAATTGCACAAGTATCTTACCTACACTCCTTTATTTGCACGTTTAAAAGTTAAGAAAAGTGGTTATCTTTTTCATAAATTATATTGGTTTGCAAAACAAGTGTATTCGGAGAACTTTGTACAAAACAAAAATCATAAAATAAAGTGACAAAGATAACTCCACCAAGCACTACTTGAACCTCCTGATAAGTCTTAATAAGCGTTGTGAGGTTGAGCACCTTGGAAAGAATAGTAAAGTATCTTGTGCAAACCATAACTTTCTTTCAAAATAAAAACCATTTATTCTTAAGTACACCGGATCACAATAAAAAATCAATATTGAAGAATAAAATTATGTGATCCCCCAAGCACAACTTTGCAACCTGATAAGTCTTAATGAGCATTGTGTGTGCAAAGCACCTTGGTAGTTGTACATTTTCTTTGTGCATTGAAGTGTGTGGAAGTAAAATTATTTGTGTTTTATTGTGCTTTTACTTTACATATTTATTGTATTTTTGATTAAAACATTTGTTTACTCTATTCAAAATATACTTATGTGCACATCATTATCTTCCATAACAATTCTTCTCATAAGTATTGGATCCTATTGCAAATTCTATACTACTCTTTATTTATGAAATGCACTAGATAACCTAGCATGCTTTCTACAATGTTTAGTGTATTTTGAAATTGTGAATTAACATAACATTGTAGTAATCTCTTTTTGATAACATTATTTCATGCTTGGTTACATTTTTGTTAAGCTTAAAGATTTTAATTGAAAAATGATTTACAAAAACATCTTCTTTATAAAATTAAACTCCTATTTTTTTGAATTATCATGTCGTCCAAAAGATGTTTGCTTTTTTTTAAGTCTTCCGCAACTTTAAATTTACCTTGTATTTGTTTATGCTACAAACTCTGATTTATGAAAATAGTGTTATACTCAGACTCTGATCTATTTCAAGGAAAAGAATTATAAAACTCATTATCATTTCCTTCTCTACAAGCTCGATCAAGCCTTTATCTTATTATCACCTTATAATTGGTGTCTCCTTACCCGCTTTTGCTAATAACAAAAGGGGGAGAACTAACATGATAAATATAATCTGCTATCAAAATATAAAACTAACATGCTTAATATGATAGCTGACATATTAGGAGAGCATTCACTTAGGGGGAGCATATATTTAGGGGGAGCAATTCTAAATGCTAAATGCTAAAATTATCCTAAGTCATCACTCTCACACACACACAAGTATGTTTCTTCATGCTTATATATTAATGCTCTGATTTATCATTAATGGATTTGTTATTATCAAAAGGGGGAGTTTGTTGGAACATGGTCTTCCGCATCTCCTAGGTTTGAGAATAACAAATCCGATGTGTATTTGATCTTGTGTGTTTAAGTGTGCAGGATAACAAAGTCCACATGACTCAAGGATTACATAAGAAGGTTGCCCCCAAAGTTGAGCCAACAAATCCAAAACATCTACTAGCGCTGGAGGTAGTACTAGCGCAGGCGCTAGCTATCGTTTGACGAACTGTTAGCGGCGCTCGATGAAACTCTCATCACGGAGTTCGACGAAACTTCGCTCGATGAACTCTTAGCGGCGTTCGACGAATTCCTGTTCGACGAAATATTAGCTCGAAGCGCAATTGCTAGGAGAACTTATAGAAGGATATAGCGCTAGGCGATATCCGATAGCGCAGGCGATAGAGAGGAGCATAGTAGGCAAGGGAGAATTGTTTCCTCGGATTGAAGATTCTGCCGTGCAGAATGTGTCCTAATATGGGATAGTGCCGGCGGTACCGCTAGCGCAGGCGCTAGCGCTGAGGCTATAAAATTGACGTCCCTTCTCTCGTTTCAGACACACATCAGAGAGATATCAGAGAGAGATAGAGTGCTAGAATTCCAGAGGCTATCTTGGCCAAAAATTGATGTCCTACCAAAGTTCTGCAAACTTCTGAAAGAGAATCTCATCACGCCGGATCCAAATGAAGTCCGCTTCTACAACGCTTACTCTACAGAGGATCTTCGTCTCCAACTTCAGAAGTTCACCAAGAGGGAGTTTAATTTTCATTTGATAGTTTTCTTGTAAACGGTTAGTGAAATCGCCTCGTGTTGGCGACTATGTCTGGGTAGGGCTTAGGGGAAAACTCGCCTCGTGTTAGCGACTAGATCTAGGATAGGTCTAGGGGGTGCTCGAGGCCACATCCAGGGAAGGATTGGCTAGTGCGGCTTGAGGCCGAATCCGGGGAGGATAAGGCTAGGGCCACCGGTTCGTGGGGATGCGCGTCGGGATAGAAAACAAAAGGAATTTACTATTCATCGCCACCGATTTCTAGCGTCATAGAAGTCATCTTTTGTAAAACTTTACTTGATATTAATAAAGCTTGTCTCTACTTTATTTCAATTGTTTTACTTGACTTCTTATGTCTTTATTCTTGCATTATTACAAAGCCTTTTAAAATATAACTTAAGTTCTTTGAAAACCCTTATTCACCCCCCCCCCCCCCCCTCTAAGGGTGCCTACCGATCCAACAGTAGGATCCAAGGATAGATCAGTATACGTATCATATGAGTCATAGAGAGGGAAATCCGAAAGCTCAAGGTCCTCAGTGGTGAGTTTGACCTCCTCTTCCGATGAGGATGAGCACATCTCCTCATCAGATAGGGGATCCTCCACATCCTACCTCGGTGCATCATTATGTTTTAAGGAGTCACACTCCCCCATCAGAGAGAATAACATCCTGCCTAACATCATCAACCAAATCAACAAAAATAAGTGCAGAGAGTTCTTGCAGAGAAGGCAGAGGATTCGTGGTGCTATCAACATCAAAGAATGTGTGAGCAGGTTCCTTCGGGGGTGAATCCAAAAGAGTTAACGAATGTGTATAGAGAGGCAGCTCCACTATGTCGTCACACTGATCAGCAGAGAAACATATGGGAATATCCGCAGCAGTCCCCAGAGACATGGTGGTACTACGAATATATCCACAAAATCAGCAGACACACTAGAGTGAGAAGGAGATGGGTTGATTATAATATCCAATTCATCGTCACACTCCATCTAGTGTTTCAATTCCGTGCAATCTTTCAATGCGTGGTCGGTACTATGACAACACAAACATCATTTACCATTTCCTCTCGGCCTGTGAGGGGCCAGGATGAAATATGGAGATGATGTCTGTTGTGGTGGCACATAGTAATTATAAGAAGGCATGCCATATGAACTACCATAGGTTGCCGGTGTTCCATTAGGTGGGCCATATGAATTATGACTACTATTTCCCATTAAACATTCATTAGTTTTATGATCATAACCCCGCACCACTGACATCGAGTACATATATATATATATATATATATATATATATATATATATATATATGAAAACATGGTTTTAACATGGTTTTAAGGAGAATATTTCACCAAATAGAAGTATTCTAAGCAAGAATTAACTACGCACACACAATAAAATTGAATACATGTTTTAGAAAAATTACAAATAAAGATTAGAAACAAAGAAATTAAAACATGTTACTAATAAATTAAAATACAAAAAATCTTATAAACAAAGGGAAAAGAACTTCTATTTCTTTGCTTTCTCTCAAGAAACTCACATGAATGTGTTACCCGACAATGTGATAAGTCTGATATTTATAGTGTTTTATGGACTCATCCGGGCTAGTTTTCACTCATGTGCACTTCACTTTCAAGCCTTAATTGCTTGTATTTCACTCATATTCACTTTCACTATAACTGCACACTTTAGGCCTTTTTATGGTGTGCATTTGCGCTACATGTCGTTGGGGGTAAGCACATGGAGCTCCCCAACCCTTTTACTGTATCTGGATTGAGCTGGAGGGGTATTCCCAGCTGTATGATTCCTGTGTTGATTGTTGTGCAGGTTGATGGTTCATCCATTTTGGCCAGATTACATGTCTGCACGAATCACAAGATCGTGCATTTCCATGACGCGCGATCATTCCGATCATGCGTGGTCATCTGCGGCTCAGAATGGTGGTCTGTCACTGATCCTATGCTTTTTTTCACGCACGGGCAGTTCGCCTGTGCATGAACGAAATGCACGATCCCCTGTTGTGTGCTACGTTTTGAGCTATCTGGACTTGCCCGTACCTTTTTATGCACGTTCGGCTTCGACCATGCATGAGTAAAATGCACAGGCGCTCTTATTCGTCTTCCTGGTCTTCTTGCTTCTTTAATAATGCACAGTCGTGCATTCGACCGTGCATGACCATTTTTCTGTTAGTTTATTATTTAAAGCCAGGAATTTTGCCAAAAATAAAGGAGGAGAACTTCCAGCCCGCCTTTTGAGCTCCAGCTCTGCCTTTTTCATCGCTCCACCACCGCCCACTCTAGGAGAAGCTACGACCATCATTTCCTTGAAAATCCAACGCTAAAGCTTCCACCTCGGCCTCCTCCATCATCCCCGAGCTCAAGAGCTCCATTCTAAGATAATTTCTTCTGCATTCAAGGGTTCTCCGGCGAGAGCTACCTTGAGCTATATTACGAAGACGATGGGTAACGTGGAGGAAGGTGACAGCTCCTTTGACCGCCGGAAGGCAACTGAAGACCGAGCTCGGATGGGGCGTTACAAACCTACGATTGAATCTTCAGCGAGTCTTCGAGCTTGGGTTTACTCTTTCCCCTTGTATTGTTACAGTTATTTCATATGGATGTATATTTGTTAAGAATGATGATCATAAACCATTTGTTAGTGTTAATGTTAATTTCATGTATGTGAGATTTATTGCGGTTTATGTGAGTTGAGGAGCGCCCCATTCCACAATCCACTCCATCGCTATGTTGTGTGTCGCACTAGCAATTGCTAGTTGCTTGCTTAGTGATGAGGTGCTTATGACCCTCACTCCACCGGTTATGAATCATCCATCCACAAGCCTTCTCATTCATTCGCAAGCTTACTCATCCATCCACCAAGCGACAGTGTGATTGCAACCTGCATAGTTAATTTTGCTCTCTTTTATTTTGCCTTTCAAAACCAATCAAAACCCCCCTTTAAAACCTTATAAATCATTATAATTCATTCCCATAATGAGAAAATAATACACCCCAACTTGCAGTCCTTTAAGAACGATATTTGGGGAGTCTCTCCCAACTTTTATTACTTGTACGACCATTACACTTGCCGTAAGCATATCACAACGACGCCAAAAAGTTGATGCACACACGACAAGTGTACCTTTCGCACAACTTATATAAAATGGGAGTAACTTCCCAAGTATCGATCTCAGAGGAATGCAGGATGGTGTGGAGATTTGTGTGTGTAATGATATACCTAATCAAAGAGTTTTCTTAACAAGACTTTGAGTTGGGGGTTTTCTAGAACAATAAAACTTAACGAGAAAATGATGGTTGCAAACACCGCTTCGCTTGGCAAAATGGACTACTGCAGGCCGATCTGCTCTACTTCGGATGGCGGGTGGAGGAGTAGGCTAGCGGATGGATGATTCGCATAGGGGGTGATGTGTAGTTTATTATACTCATCTTTTAGTAGAATTTTATTATTAGTTTAATATCAATTTATAGAATTTATATAAATTACCTAAGAAAAATCATTTCTTTTCATATTTATAGAATTTATGTATTTTATGACTAATCCTTGTAGGATCTGGTTAGACAGTTAAGTATTGCTTGACCAACCTGCCTCTGATACCACTTGATAGTTTTTATAGGATGTAGTTTTAAACGCCTAGAGGGAGGGGGGGGGGGGGGTGGGGGTGAATAGGTTTCTTTTATTTTAGGCTTAGTGTTTTCTGAATTTAGGTTAGCAAATTATCAACCACAGAAAGCACAAAGAGATTTATAGAGGTTCCTCAAGATAGGGTGTCTTGAGTAGTCCTCTTTCCCCCTTCACCTTTCTAACAATGAGTTAGATAAGGCCAACTTCTCCAAACTCAGCTTCAAGAGCCTACAACACAGATCCCACAGGATCTCTCAGGTTTTCCCAAACCCTATACAGGCACAACAGCCCTACCTCAGAGGAATCCACCTCCTACAACTCAGACCACCTCCTGGTCCTACCTCAAGTTGACCTCTCAGCTCTACAACTCAGTCCAATCATCCTTACACACTCAGGCAATAAAGCCCTACAGTCTCAGAACTCAAAGGCTTCTACAAATGATATAATAAGGATTACAGATTGAAGGAAGAAGAGATCAAGCCTTGTTCTTCTTCTTCTTAACAGCTGTTGTTGCAGACTTGAACCAGGGAGGAGAAGTGCAGCTCCAACATGATTCTTATTGATTAGCCCTTCAGATGATGGACTTGATCTACTTGCTTTATCTTGAGATGAATCAAGATAAGCAATCTCTTTTCTCCTTGCATCCTTGTGTGAGCTCAATTCTTGGCTGCCGATAATGGAACACCATTGTTCTTGAGTTTGTGTGCTGGAGAGTAAGATCAATAGCAAAGGTGTCATTTTCTCAACCCTAACTTATTCCTTTTATACACCACTGACCCTCAACGGCTCTTAGCTGTTCTCCTGATAGGTATGGGAGTGATTGGTGGACCCCATAATGCATTTCTGCAGCTTGCGACAAAATTAGAACCCTCCAGATCACTTTTGAATCTGTGTCAGCGGTTGGGCTGAGATGGTCAGCCGTCTCAGCGGTTGCTTCTGTCCTGTCTCAGCGGATCCACTGAGACAGAGAGTTGTCTCAGCTGTTTTCTTCTATCTGCAGCTCAGCTTGCCCAGACACCTTCTCAGTGGCTCCTGGTCTTGTCTCAGCGGTTCAGCTGAGATAGAGATCTCATCTCAGCTGGTCATACATTACACCATCGTGGCCCTAGTCCTGCGTACTTATGAGATAGAAATAGGGTTTATCAAATACAACTTGTACTTAGCATTGAGTTTGAGGTCTCTTCAAATCAAGGGAACATTGAGGGTCATTTTCCCAACAATCTCCCCTTATTTGAAGAAGGCAGAACACCCTCAAATGCTATAGTACATTACTCATAAATTCTTGATATGTGTTATTGCAATAATGAGTTCAACATATCATGCTTAGTGCATCAGTTATTTTAAGACAGATGGTTGTTATAAAAAGAGTCTACCACATAGTTTAATCAATCCATCAGTAAGATTTGATATACATAACAATGCAACATAGATTGAATTAACCAATTAAAACAGGGTAAGGTTTAGATATAACTCAGATTTAGCTATGATACAAGATGATTACATTAACAATCCATCAATTTAAATCCGGATAGAATAGTAATTCAATGCTCAGATTGCATTCACATATTCATAAACTATTTTTAGGCAAAGTATAATTAAGTTTGCATCCACACAATCATAAGTCATTATAGTTCATTAACATTCATATACATAAACTGTTTCAATAGTCATTCAAAGCTTTCTTTTCTTATAAGAAGAACATTCAGGAGAATTAACAGTTGCTTCTTTCCCTTTCACTGAAGCATCATCCATGTCATCAGCAACAGTGTTATCTTGACCTGGAGGCTTCTTCTTTTCAGCATTTGCAGCCTTGATATCAGCAATTCTTTTCTTGTTCTCTTTCCTTTGGAAATACATATATGGTTTTGGAATGTATCTAGAGGGCATTTCTTTTGATTTTCCTTTCTTACCAGATTTGCTTTAAAAATTTTATCCCTCTTAGTATTTCTCTCCAAATGCTTTATCCATTCTTCAGATGGATAGGGCTTGTCAATATCTTTACACACCTAACCATGTCTTATCCAGGCATTTAGTATGATGTCCTTGGAGTCATCACTCCATTGCTCATGGTCAGGGTCATTATTCTGCACCTCCCTTTGCTTGGCCATAAATTCTTCAGCCAGCATTACCCTTTCCCTTCTATTTTTTAGATTCTTATCTTGGGCAATTGCCTCTTGATGAGGGAAATCCCAGTCTTCTTCCCTGTTGACATCTAGGATAGGAAGATTCAGAGTTATCCTTGTCCCTTGTAGAACTTTTAGGGCGAGGTCAGAATTTATGATAGCATTTGTGTCCTCCCCCTTTCTGGCTTCTTCATATATCTTTTGATGGAGGTCATGCTTGGCTGCAGTTAATGTTCCACAGAGGGTTTGGAACACATTCTCTATATCAGATTGAAGCACATCTTTTAACCTGCCTACTTCTTCTTTCAGATGGGAAGAAGTGGCTTCTTTCAGTAATGGATTGGGAGATAGATGCAATTTCTGCTTTCAGCTCTTCCTTGTACCTGTCAGCTTCTTCATTTAACTGCATGGTAGTGGAATAGACATACTCTTGGAGATGATTGGCTGACTTCTCTATCACTTCATCTATTTGACTGACATAATTCTTGACATATGTCATGTCCTGTTCAAACAGCTGGGGGTGTTTGTCCATAGATCTTAGAATGGTATTCTAAGAAATTACAGAATTTTCAGCCAGATCAAACCATTTATACATTTGTTTGTTGAGTATTTCAGTGTTTTCCTTTATTTCCTTGACCTCAGACATGACTTCACCTTTCACATTTTTGATGGACTGATCCACATATTCCCTTACTGAGGTAACTGATTTATCTAGATTATTTTGCATGGAGGTGAGATGAGACTGAAGCAGCAGGTTTATGGCACTGAAAAGAGCCTCATTTGGTGAGCTGGAGGAAGAGGCTTGCTGAATGTTGATAACAGCAGTTGGGGCATCATCCTTCTCATCTTTAGTGTTAGCATCTTGATGATCACTCAGATTGATATCACCAGCATTATCATCCTCCTCCCCCTCAGAGAGAGTATTCTTTTCTGTTGAGTCCAGGAATGTTGGGACAATGAGTTGAAGTTAGATTGAACTACTTAGAGGTTCTACGGATAATAATGAAAGATTTACCTAGAACTTCATCTTTCTCTATAGGAGGAGCATTATGCACCTCCCCCTCAGATAAATCAACTTGAATGGATGAATCTAGGAATTCTAGAACAAGAATTGTAAAGTTAGATTTTATGATTCTGAATGTTTAGGCTGGGTTTTTAGGGCTTACCTATAACCTAATCTTTATCAGTTGATGGCTCTTGTGGCTGCTCCCCCTTAGATGGGGCATCAAATGAACCTTGTGAAGGTAATAACCATAGGGCTTGTGCATTTTCAGGAATGTTTCTTATTCTTTCTTCAAGACTGAAGATAATTTTGTCAATCTGACCTTGTAAATTTTTAGGTGATTGTCTTGTGTTCACATCATCATCAATGATTTTTTTAATATCAATGGGTGATGGTTCTTTTTGATACTCCCCCTCAGATGAAGCACACACAAGTTCTTGAGGATCTGGGGTCCACATTAATTAAATGCAAGATTTGACTAACTACTATTATTAGCTATGTTTAATGAGTTAGGAGGAGTTGAATTAGTTACCAGAAGTTATGACTTTGTCCAGCTACAGTGGATGTGCAAGTTAGTTGGCATGTCATTTGGTGTAGCCTCTTTGTCAAGAATGCTGTGTGACCCAATGTCAGCACGAGCATCTACATCTTTGTCTGAATGATCAGACTCAGAACTGGACATGATCAACCTTGTTTTCTTAGAAGATGAGGGGGTTGTCTTCTCTTTTCCTTTAGTTTCAGATGGCTGACTCATAGGCAATACCCTGGTGAATCTTTCTAAAGTCTTGATGTCCATTCTCTTGAGATAGTGAAGATTTTCTCCTTTGGATGTGTTGAACTTGTCAGGGTGGGTTTGCAGGAGGTATAAGGAGAGAATTCTTCCCATGTTGGGTTCCTGAAGGCATTCCTTTATTCTTTGAAAGTTGACCTCTCCACAAGAGGTTTTCTTTTTCAGAATTATTCTTGTCATGAGGTCAAACATGTACTGTGAGATTGTATCATGGGACCCTGGTTTGTAAAGAATGGCTTTTCCCACAATATCTGATAAAAGTTTTCCCTTTTGGTTGAAAAATTTCCTCTTCAATGAGCCAATTTTGGCATCATTGTACTCAGTCCATTTTAGAGCCTTTTCTTGTCTTTTTCAGAGATGTCATCCTCCACACTTGGACTGCAGGATGGAAGATGTAATGCTTTTTGTAGTTTTGTTGGGGTTATCTTGATTCTATCTTCTCTAATTTTGACTTGAGGGAGTATTTGGACGTGGACTACTTGACATTACCAAACCATTCCAGAACTTCAGTTCTGAGAATGACACAGGGTTCAGATAGTAGAAATTCCAGGCCTTGGTCTTCTAGGAGTTGAATCATTCCCTTAATTTGTTCTGGAGCATGTAAGACCCCATTTCTTTTCAAAAACCCGGGTCTAATGCCCAGAACCGCCGCTTTGCGGTGACACCAACACACGGGAAGGTCGCCACTACAAAGCGCTGATCCTGCCGGCCATATCGATAACAGAAGAAGGAAAGTATAAACAAACAAAAAGAAGTTCAAGTCCACAATCACATGCTATATATAATAAATGTCCACATGGTATAACTGAAATAACAAAGTTATAATAATAACGGGCTCATGCCCTGTACATCATGTCCTCACTACAAGATCACTCGCGGAAGCTAACTACTAATCACTCGCTGATCTTGAAACTTGTGCTCCTGTACTAGACTGGCCCGCCTCTGTCTGCACCAGCTTATAGTGATGCAGCATCTCCTCGGTCCGCTAAAATGATAAGGTCCACCGACCATTAGTCAAAAGACTAAGCCAATCCCCCACCCCTCCCCTGGTGACTCCTAGGCACCGTGCGGGAAGGATGAAGTGGAGGACATCAAGGGGTATAAAAAATAGAAGGTGACAGGGGCATAATCTACAGGGAATGTTTCTACAACTACACATATGTATATTGGTAATTGAAGCAGTAAGTAAAATAGGGTAAAGAACAAGTAAGGTGCAGTAAGTAAAGACATGTATATAATAGAAAAGTAACCATTGATTTATAGGAATGCCCATACAAACCTATAGACCAAGGGGTCGTTTAGCAAGGCCTATCATATAAAGAGTCCCATAACCAATTTATACGATAGGGGTAGGGGTTGAAATGTAATGTTTATGCCATGACATGCAGAGTTATGCAGTTTATGCTATGTTCACACAAGTGCAACTCACACACTTCGACTCTATGCGCACAGACCTTTAGTTCCCCATTTTTGGAGTTAGCAAGACTCCCAGGATACTCCCGTAGTGGCTGACGCGCTATTTCCACACCGCTAATTAGCGGGAACGAAATGCGGTACGACGGCAGTGCACCGGTCGTTGTCAAGTAATAAAAATAGGGAGTAGCTCCCTGAATATCATTCTCAAAGGACCGCAAGTTGGGTAATACGATTTGCTCGTTAGGAGATTAATTATGGGGGTTTCTAAGTTTAACAAAACAAGGGGGGTTTGGTTGGTTTTATAGAACGGGAATGAGACAAATAAACAAACTATGCGGGTCGCAATCACCGCGTCGCTTGGTGGATGGAATTAGTGTAGGCCGCGATGCCGTGCTTCGCTTAGCGGATGGTCGGTGAGCATATGGATGAGGTGAGTGCAAATGCGAGAGTTGAGGGTCGAAGGCACCTCTTCGCTATCGCTTCTAGCTTTTGCTAGAGCGAGTGCTAGAACATGTGGGTGTAAGTGGAGCGGGGGCAGAGCGCATCACAACACAGCATCAAGTAAAGAACACATTCATAAATAAACTCCCATTCATAGACAAACAGATGTTCACTTATTTCATTACAACCATAATGAGTACAAATCACAACAAAGTTGAAGGGGTAGAAGTAACCACGAGATGATAAGCCTCGCCGTGGATCTTGGTCAGAATGGGGGGTCGTCACGCCTCCTCCGAGCTCAGTCCTTGGTTGCTTCCGGGGTTTAGAGGCTGTGACTACCTCCAACCGTTGCCCGTCTTCTTCTCAGAGCTGGGTCACTTCCGCTTCGCCCGATGGAGATGTCGTTCTCATGGAATGCTGGCCGTAGATGGCAGAGAATGCTTCCGGAACCCTAGATGGACCTTAGGATCAATGGATGAAGCTTTCCCAAAGGGAGGAATGGAAGGAGGGACCTTGGAGAGGTGGAACGGCAGAGTCGCGCGAAGAAATCGCGCCCAAAATCATGCAGAATACCTAAATTCGCGGAACAGCGGCTTAAATAGGGAGCAGAATAAGTACTGCGCATGATCAGTGGCGCACGACCAATGGTCGTGCGCGAAGGAATGCCTGTGATCGTGCGCAGTCAACCTGTAGCAAAGAAAAAGATAGAAAACAACGCACGGTCAGGGGCGCACGACCAATGGTCGTGCGCGAAGAAATGCCTGTGATCATGCGCATACCATCGCACCGATCTCGATCTGGGCCTGGAATTAATGCACGACCAATGGTCGTGCGCCTGATCGTGCGCGAAGGAATACGCACAATCAGAGGCTTTTTAGGCCAAAAATCGCCCCGCACCAACCCAAACGTGCACACGATCCCAGGACCTGCAGGAAAAGTACAAATAACCCCGATCCGCGCACACCACCGGATCCATAACACAGGCATACAGTAATATATATGAAAAATATGCCACAAAGGGGGAAGGATTGCACAAAAGGCGCAGAAACGCCATGCTATCAATATAAGCGTATATGAACAGCAAATGAAGTGCAATGACACTAAAACAAACCCAAATGAGGCCAGAAATCACTGTATAAACCAGACTCATCACACCCCCAGACTTACCTAATTGCGCGTCCCGAGCAAACAAATCTGGCGGAGCGAGAAAAGACATTGCTGGGTTAAAAATTGCAAGGGTGGAGTAATATGCGAAGTCTCATACGCATGTGCATAGAAATTTAATAGACAAAATTTTTAATTATACATATTAGTTTATAATTTTCGAGGAGCGTATTTATATATTAAGTTTACTCAAAAAGTGAATCACGGTGAATCATAAGGTCGTACATAGGAAGAAAGTAAACTGAACGCTGAGGCGAGCGTTGCCAAAGATCGGGACTCGGGACAACTCCATTGAAATCCATCAATGTCAGTGACCATAGGCTTGCCCGTTCGCACTCTCTCCACGGCACTGGTATGACTTAAATGCGTGAATCAATAGGACTTTAGGTTTGAGATGAGGCTTGGGTTTAGGTGAGGTAAACAAAGATAAAAGGGACGGCTCAGACACTAAACCCAAATGAGCTAGCACAGAAAACAATCCTCATCACCACACAAACATGCGGGTACACTACACCCCCAGACTTGGACTTAACAACATGGGTGCGTGCACCGCCTACTCCAAAACTTATACTTATACGAATGAATTTTTCATTCAAACTCAGATCTTTTTCTTTTCTTCTCACTTCTTTTCTCTTTTTTCATTTTTTTTTCTTTTCTTATCATTTTCAGCAAATAAACAATAAGACACATCCACAACTTCACAAACATATCACCACATCAACAACCCAACTCATAAAAATAATAAACAGCTAAAGCTCAGATTTGGGTGTGTGACTAGGATTGGCTTTTGGGCTTTGGTGTGATAAAAGTGGGGCTGAATCAAAGAACGGGTAGGCACAATTGGGCTAACGAGGATATATCGATAGGAAAGGGTGCAAAGGCTCAACCGGGCCAAAATGATGGCCTATATCACATTCACGCAATTGACTAACCGTATACCCATGCTTCAAGAATCGCTTGGGGCGAGTTCTAGCCACCGAGAAAGATAATCCTTCCTCCCGACTCGGGCAACACGAGACTAATGAACGTCTACACACATTCCTATGCTACCATTTGATTCACGCCGGATTCACCAAATTTTGAGTGAAGTAAACAATATTTACGCTAGTAGAAAAATATAAACTAAAAGCATAAAAAGAAATTGAATCTACACGAATTCCTACGAGATATGAGCACTCGACTAGGAGCACTACAGGAGTCAACAAAGTACTTCGTCTCGCAATCCTAACCCAGCACCGTGATTTCCCATTCACACAACCGAGATGAGTTAGACTCATCGCGCGCCTAGAGTTAAGTGCGCTCACGTGGGTGTCGTGGTGTGCCATGAGATGAACAATGCTACAATATAACACAGTGTAAATCCTAGTATGCTGTGCACTGTGCATGTGCACGAGGTAACGCTAACTCTCACTCCCCCAGACTTACACTAAGCAAAAAGCATGTTCGATAGCGGCATAAGCTTAAGAAGGCTAGGATGAGAGATTACCCCATGCTCAGAAATGAGCATACCAGAAGATATGGCGTTTTGTTCAGAAGGCGGTGATCCCGCCATGCTCCAATAGATGCGGACCTGCGATTAAAGAGATCCCAAGCACAACAAAAATATAGCAAAAAAGATAACAAGAAAGAACGGAACCAAATGGTCCCAAATGGGTTGTCTCCCAAGAGCCCTTTTATTTAACGTCCTTGAAGGTGGACCAAATACCTGTATTAGTGTTCGATAGCAATAGTCTTATAATAAAAAGCTAAAGAGACAGTACGACGCAGCAAAAAAAAACTTGAAACAGAGAAGCACAGAAACATCACAGATGGCACACAGCACAGCATGGAGATCCCGACACGCATCAGCTATATGCTGATTTGTGGTGATTCTCCCCAGTCACGCGAGATGGGCAGGAGGTGAAAGCTTTAGGGCCCAAGGAAGATGTCTCTCCCTTGCCCCTAACCTCCTCCTTCTCGCGCCGGAGGGCTGCAAAGTGCGCAGCATGCAGGATTCTTTCCCGCTTCAGTTTTTCCACTTAAGGAGAGCTCCACTGAGCACCATGTGCGAGAGGAGTGATAGTGTTTGTCGGATTGGGATCAGCCGGGGGCTTCATTTCCGCACCCTCAAAAGGGGGTAGATCAGCCCAATGAACCTGTTTAGATTGTTTACATTTCTTGTTCTCAATAAAGACATTGTTTGGAAGGCTCATCGCTCCGCCTTCTCCCATGTCTTCCCACTCCTTGGTCTCATTGATTTTCGTCTCTGTCTCGAACTCTTTATTTGTGAGCTGCTTTGCTTCTTCTTCCATCAGAGCGATACTTTCCTCCTCTCTAGGATTCTTCACGTCACAGTCTGATTTTTCCTCATTGGACCTGCACTTACTTTTACTTACAGAGACGTTAGGAAGATAAGATGATCCAGAAAGGTTTGTTGCATTGGAAGGTAGAGTGACACAACCCGTGGCGATGTGGAGGGTTGCGCCACTCTCCTTTAGAAAAGGAACCCCCAAGATTGGCATGGAATCATTTTCCATGGGGCCGAGAATCTGAAAGTCAGTGACTACAGCCGTTCCATTAAGATTTACCACAACCTCACGAATCTCACCTTCAGTTTCGACAGTCACTCCATTAGCCAACACCAGCGACTTCCGGTCCTCAGAGTTCATTGTTAGGTGCAACCTCTCAACGTCTTGCAGAGTAAGAATGTTGCGAGATGCACCAGAGTCGCAAAGCGCGGAAACCTCAATGTTATTGATAGTACATTCAACAACGCAAGGGCTCACTTGACCACCATCCGCGTCAGCAATGCTTTTGCCTTACTCCCGCGGGTTCTTTTCAGTATTTCTTGGAAGAGCACCTTGCGTACGCTCGGAGAGCACCTGGGCCAATTGGCCTAGCTGCGTCTCCAAGTTCAGCATTGAAGCAGTTTGATTGGCCATATTTGTTTGAGCCAGATCGACAAACTTTTCCATCATTTCTTCCAATGCGCTCTTCCTCTGCGGTGGTGCATTTTGAGAAAACCCCGGTTGTGGTGGCCTCGGTTGGCTACCGGAGGCTTGCGCATCAAATTGATGCGAGCCTCCTTGCCATCGTTGGTTAGGCACGTTTTGTTTCCATGAGAAGTTTGGGTGACTCCTCACGGCCGGGTTATAAGCGTTGTTAAATGCTACTCCCCGATTTTGATCATTCAAATAATTCACACTTTCATCAAAAGTTAATTCAGCAGGTTGCTCACCTGAGGGGCACTCATATGCATGATGCCCGAGGTTTCCACATCCCTGACACGAAATGGCCATTACTGGAGCAGGAGGGAGGGCAGGCCTCTTAAGTAGCATGACGTTGTCATAAGGTTCTTATGCCACCTCAGCAGATGCGCCCGATGTGCTCACCTCAAAGAGTCCACGAGCATTCCTTGGGGCGTTTCTTCCAGCAGTCCATAACGAACTATGAGTGGCGGTATCCTGGAGAATCCTCAGTGCGTCCTCGGGAGTATGGTTCATAAGGGTGCCGCCTGCAGCAGCATAAATCATGGCCCTATAATTGGGCTCAATTGCAAAATAGAAATTTTCCACTAAGTTCCAATGTTGTAGCTCATGCTGAGGGAACTTCCGGAGGAGGTCCGTGAACCTATCCCATGCTTCCGCAAGGGTCTCCTAATCGTGTTGCCGGAAGGTTGCGATTTCTCTCCGCAAGTTTACAACCTTGTCCACCGGGTGGAATTTTGCCAAAAACTTTGTCTGCAGAGCGTCCCAGGTGGTAGCTGTGCCGGGTGGTATTGTGTGGAGACAAGCCTTCGCCTTGTCGCGGAGGGAGAATGGAAACAACCTGAGTTTCACCGTCTCATCAGCAATTCCTGCATACCGAAATGTTCCGCAAATCTCCGCAAATTCAGCTAGGTGAAGATGGGGGTCTTCACTGGTTAACCCGGAGAATTGAGCATTATTGCGGATCATATTCTGAATGGCTGGCTTTATCTCAAAATTGTTGTTAGTAATAGCCGGGCCAAATCCGGGGTACACACTCCCCACAGTAGAAGTGGTGTAATCCCTCATGGTCTTAGGTCGTGGCCTAACCACTTCATTCTCATCAGCCGCTTGAGCTACAACCGGTGCATTTCCCACTCCTGGATTAGCCTGATTTTCATTAACATCCATGGTGGCAGCAACACGTAGACGGGCCCGCATAGTATGCTCTATCTCAGGATCAAATGCTGCAAATTCACCAAGATGTTGTCTATGCATGCGCACACTACACCAAAAGAGAAATATCAAAAGCAAAAATACCCTTAAACTAATTTCCCAAGAAAGACAAATTATAACCGCTTGCAGTCCCCGACAACGGCGCCAAAAACTTGACGCGCTATTTCCACACCGTTAATTAGCGGGCACGAAATGCGGTACGACGGCAGTGCACCGGTCATTGTCAAGTAATAAAAGTAGGGAGTAGCTCCCCGAATATCGTTCTCAAAGGACCGCATGTTGGGTAATACGATTTGCTCGTTAGGAGATTAATTATGGGGGTTTCTAAGTTTAACAAAACAAGGGGGGTTTGGTTGGTTTTATAGAACATGAATGAGACAACTAAACAAACAATGCGGGTCGCAATCACCGCGTCGCTTGGTGGATGGAATTAGTGCAGGCCGCGATGCCATGCTTCGCTTAACGGATGGCCGGTGAGCATATGGATGAGGTGAGTGCAAATGCGAGAGTTGAGGGTCGAAGGCACATCTTCGCTATCGCTTCTAGCTTTTGCTAGAGCGAGTGCTAGAACATGTGGGTGTAAGTGGAGCAGGGGCGGAGCGCATCACAACACAGCATCAAGTAAAGAACACATTCATAAATAAACTCCCATTCATAGACAAACAGATGTTCACTTAGTTCATTACAACCATAAAGAGTACAAATCACAACAAAGGGGAAGGGGTAGAAGTAACCACGAGATGAGAAGCCTCGCCGCGGATCTTGGTTGGAATGGGGGGTCGTCACGCCTCCTCCGAGCTCAGTCCTTGGTTGCTTCCGGGGTTTAGAGGCTGTCACTACCTCCAACCGTTACCCGTCTTCTTCTCAGAGCTGGGTCACTTCCGCTTCGCCCGATGGAGATGTCGTCCTCATGGAATGCTGGCCGTAGATGGCGGAGAATGCTTCCGGAACCCTAGATGAACCTTAGGATCAATGGATGAAGCTTTCCCAAAGGGAGGAATGGAAGGAGGGACCTTGGAGAGGTGGAACGACGGAGTCGCGCGCAGAAATCGCGCCCAAAATCGTGCAGAATACCTAAATTCACGGAACAACGGCTTAAATAAGGAGCAGAATAAGTATTGCGCACAATCAGTGGCGCACGACCAATGGTCGTGCGCGAAGGAATTCCTGTGATCATGTGCAGTCAACCTGTAGCAAAGAAAAAGATAGAAAACAATGCACGGTCAGGGGCGCACGACCAATGGTCCGTGCGCGAAGAAATGCCTGTGATCGTGCGCATACCTTCGCACCGATCTCGATCTGGGCCGGGAATTAACGCACGACCAATGGTCATGCGCCTGATCGTGCGCGAAGGAATGCGCACGATCAGAGGCTTTTTAGGCCAAAAATCGCCCCGCACCAACCCGAATGTGCACACGATCCCAGGACCTGTAGGAAAAGTACAAATAACTCCGATCCGCGCACACCACCGGATCCATAACACAGGCATATAGTAATATATAGGAAAAATATGCCACAAAGGGGGAAGGATTGCACAAAAGGCGCAGAAACGCCATGCTATTAATATAAGCGTATATGAACAGCAAATGAAGTGCAATGACACTAAAACAAACCCAAATGAGGCCGAAAATCACTGTATAAACCAGACTCATCAGTGGCAAACGGAAGCGGTGGGTTGGGCCTCGCCAACCTCTTTGGTATTCACACTACCTAACCTAGACCTATCGTACGCCTCAACGCAAAATTATGGAGCATCTGTGTACTCTTACTGGCTGGACCACCAGACTTTTATGGCTATGTGCAAATTCAACACTTGCCGAGTCAACGTATCGACATCGGTGTGAACGACCGTCCAATACCGAAGACCCACCACCTTCATGCACATGCAAACATGTTCTACTATATCCCGAGCCATAAACTCCCTGGGCAAACCTGCCCGTAATCATAATCCTTCCGAGCCAACGGCTCGCCGGACCAACCCGTCCGTACCAACAAGCTTTACTGAGTCACAAGCTCACCGGACTAACTAGTATGCACCTTCAACCACGAGCCTACCGCTCGTAAAACCAAACCAACTAACCTACCGTAACCACAGGGTGTGGGTGTGTGTGTTATTAAGTTAATCTTGTATATCAACTTATCCATATAATTTATGGTTTATCTTGGAATTCCCGAGGACTACTCTGTAAGGGGCTCACTACGGTACTAGGAACTACAATTGGATGAAATCCCAAAGCTCCCTTTCTCAAGACACTTAATGTTATTGTCATCTACCCATAAGAATACCTTTCTTATCATTACTCTTGGATTACCCCTATGTATTTTATGACTGGCTAAGGGAAAGACGTTCTTTCATCAATCCCGAGCACAACTTTACCCTTAACTCACCAAGCACACTCTCATCACCTAAACTCCTTTCTGGTGGCTTTCAATCTTCTCAACCAGTCTAGGTACAACCTCTACATCCTGACCTTGCACACCAACTACATATCACTTCCACTTGGTAGGGCCCTAAATATCCAAATTTCACATTTTCACTATACGCAGGCCAAACTAACTATATGAAGCTTATAAGTAGAGGTACTCCAAATATTCATCCACATGACACAAGATTTTTACTGGAGGACTACCATGGTATTTTATGACTAAATCCAGAGAATCATATTTTTCCTCAACATTTTAGCATCTATTTCAATTTCTCCAATATTTGCCAAGTATGAATATGAACATGAAGTGTAAGGTATTCTTATGACATGACTCTCATAAAATTAGGATAAATCTATCATGCCAAAATAGCAGCAAAGACAGAGTGTCACAATTTTACAATCAAGAATTGTCCTCTAATTATAATATTGAACATTTAACCAAAATTAGAAATTAAAGAAGCAACCACCAGCAATATTTGTCCAAAAATTATGGGAATATCACAAGACATTTATATGGATCAGAAAAGTTCTCAGGCCAAATTTAGAATTTATAAAGGCATATTAACCACTTAAATAAATATATCAAAGAAATCCTAATAAGAGCATGTTGTGAAGTAGCCTACTGATAACAACCTCCAAGAATTCTACAAAAATTTACAGAGATTCCTAGTGCTCAGAAATTTCCTATCACCGAGTTGCACATTTTTCCAGACAGTTTTGGAGCCTCAATTATATTTCTTGGGATTAAGGTAAAATAAGTGCCTTGTGAATGAAATGTTGGTTAAATCACCTAATTAATTACACAAAAATTACCAGAGGTCCATCATATGATTATAAAGGCACTACCTAGGTTTCATCACCATCCAAGGCCATTTGGACATGTAAATATCTCTTATAAGAAATTTCCCTAAAGGGGTTATGGCATAATTTAGGGGAAATAAGTACTCCTAAAATTCTCTCAAAATTCCCTAGAGCATAATCACACCCCATGAACATATCTCCTAAATTCCATGGCCATTCTAGGGATTTTTACCACATGGCCTTCACAAGGTTCTATATGCACCCCAAGGGGTAATACTAGGGTCCTAGGCCATATCCACCTCTACACCACCCCATCTAACTCATGAAGGTGTTTTAGGTTATTATAAACCAGCGGCCAAGGTTTCAACTCATGGTGATGAGTTTGACCACCATACCCCAAGATAAACACCATGACCTAACTTTGACCCAATTTGACCTAATTTGGGTTGACAAATTACCCAAACAAATCAATCCCTATTGGGCTGAGATTTTTACCCAAGGTCATACAATACCCCAAGGATCACCCACCAAAATTTGGAGGGCATTGGAGGTCATTTGACCCACTAATTAATTAATATTTGATTTATGAAATTATTACAAAAACCTTAGAAAAAGTTTCTCCTAAAATTCCCATCTTTGGGTACGATGAGTGGGTAGGTGTAGATAGCCTAGGTTTTAAATTTCAAGGCTATACCACTTACCTATACAATGATATTCATGAATTTATGACTGTCCTACCCTAGGGACCAGTCCTAGAAAAATGACTCCACAGGGAGCTATAGTGCCCCTATTGACCTAAAACAAATTTTCACATAATCTAGACACCAAGGGCTACAATATTCACGTTGGGCACTTTTTCATCTGAGGGGTCCTTGTATTTTTAATAATTAAAATGATATACTTACAGGAAGTATGACAAAATGTGTTGGAACAAGTCTCTACGTCTGAGTAGATTAGGACTTAGGAAAATTCCACGTCTCAGCGTTCGACGAACTTCCATCTGCGTTCGGTGAAATCCATTCTGCGTTCACGAACGTCATTCTTCAGTTCGACAAAATTGCTTCCCAGCCCGACGAATTCAGTTCTCCAGCCAGTTCAGCAGATTATCTCTCAGTTCGACAAAATCTAGATTCAGTTCGATGAACTCCAGATTGTGTTCGATGAATTAATTCAGTTCGACGAACAACAGATTCAGTTCGCTGAACTCCCGATCGTGTTCGACGAATTAACTCAGTTCGACGAACTCCAGATTCAGTTCGCTGAGCTCCCAATTGTGTTCGACGAATTAAATTCAGTTCGGAGAACTCCAGATTCAGTTCGCCGAACTCCCGATTGTGTTCGATGAATTATTTCAGTTCGACAAACTCTAGATCTAGTTTGCCGAACACCCGATTGGGTTCGATGAATTATTTAAGTTTGACAAAATCTAAATTCAGTTCGCCGAACTCCCGATTGGGTTCGATGAATTATTTTAGTTCGACGAAATCTAGATTCAGTTCGACGAACTCAAGTTTTGGTTCGACGAACTCAAGATTCAGTTCGACGAACTCAAGTTCTGGTTCAATGAACTCAGCGTTCAGATCGACAAATTTCTTCTCCAACTTAACAATCTCTAAAGGGCCTCACTTTCAAAATGAAATAACATTATAACATAATCATTTAAATCTGTGAATAACTGATCATGGCAGATTCGATGGCTCATGGTCATCGTCCCCGATGGATGGACGGCGCACGACAGCCCGTCTTGGGCTTCTTTGCGGGATTATTTCCCTGCCACCTGTGCCGCTTCCCGGCCGGCCAATACCACCACCACCTCCGTTGAGGTGGTGGCCAGCGATAGGGGGTCGTTGGCCAGTCGGAGGTGGTCAGAATTGGGGTTTAGAGTAGGGGAAAGAGAGCTCAAATCGAGCTCTTTGGAAGCATGATCCGGGCCCAATTGAGCTCGGATCAAGCCCCAAATTATCATAAGATATAGCACTAAGGGAGAGGAGGCGGATCCGACCTGTGTGGGTGTTTGGTGGCACGAATTTTGGCGAGTCTCCATGGCCAGAGGTGGAGCTTTCGGCGCCATGTCGATCCTAGCTTCTGGTGATCGATTTCTTTGGGGAAGGTGGGGAAACTCCTCCTCTTCATCCACTGAAGGTGTTATAAGGTCCACTTGGGCGAGGGGGAGAGCCAAATCATCAATCACCATTATCACCATTAATGGTGAATTTTCTGCCAACTGAATTCCTCTTGATTCAGCCCCCATATGAGTAGGAAAAACCCCCAAACTTCTTGTAACAGCCAGAGGAGATGAATCCCCATCAATTGGGAGATCAATTGGCCTCCCTTGGCCATGAATGCCATTAATCCTCCTTTTCTCTCTCTTCAAATTGGGGGAAACTCCCAATTTCTCTCTCCTAGTCACCCCCTCTAGAAATTGGATGGTATTCCATGTATTTTCAGTCTCATGAGACTATAGTGTCACTTCAATTGGGCCTAGCCCAAGTGGATTGAGCTTGAGTTAGCATTTTCCCCTCTTTTTGGGCAAGGTTGACCAAGTGTTGACTTGAGGTGTTGACTTGGCAACTGATGGGTTGACTGGTCCAAGTGGTGTGTCTTGAGTCCCTTGACATCACCCAAAAGTTGGTCGAGTCATGGTGGTGCCCCAATTGGGCCAATTATCCAAAAGGTGTTGGTTTGACCAAAACAGAACTAGAGTTAACTTGGGTCAAATGGCCAAATTGGTGGCTTCATGATGTGGCTTTTTGGTCCATTGGGTCCCTAATAACCTTATAAGGGTAGGGGGAAAGGTCAATTGGGCATGGTGGAGGTCAATTGACCCTAATTAGGCTACTTTGACCAATTTGGTGTTAGGGTTGACTTTGGTCAATTTGGCCTCTTTGGTTTGACACCCAATGGGTCCTTGGTGCTCTAAGGGGACGCCTAAAGGGTTAGGTTTACTATGGTGGGGTCAAAGGGTCAAGGTGAGGCCCTTAAGTCCAACCCTATGCTTGTTAACTGGAAATTGCTATTTGCAGACCACTGTGGTTTCCTTCTTCCTAGCAAAGGCCAAGTGGTCTCTTCAAGCTTCCTAGGGTTTTGTCATGACCTATTCATGACAAAACCACTCTAGGGGTCTAGTTTTTTGGGGAATGTTACAGAGCATGGGCAAACCCATGCCTTACTATCACATATCCTTCAAGAAGATCATTAGAGCTTTGGGAGCCATTGTAGTGGTGGAGGAATGCGCTGGGACGAAAGAGTAGGTCATTCATCTCGGCGGCTGGAATAAAAGGGTCGTGTGCTTTTCACTAATCAGATTGGCTATTTAAATGGCTTAAGACTTAGGTAAAATTAAACCTAGTAATTGGATTTGATTGCTCTTATAAATGTTAGTGTAAATTGGTCAACTGGGGTTGCACTTAGGCAATTTATAATGAATCCAACCCGTCTCAGCGGAATCGCTGGGATGGGGACATATCCGCTGGGACAGAACATTATCATCCGCTGGGACAGATTTAGTCATCTCAGCGGTTCAGCTGAGACTTTTCCCAATTGTCTAAGTGCATCTGAAACTACATCATAAAGATGAGTTCGTCGAACTAAATCTGGGGTTCGTCGAACGGAATTAATTCGTCGAACACAAAGCTGAGTTCATCGAATAAAACTGGAGTTCGTTGAACTGAAGAAAAAATCTACTGAACTGGCTGGAAGACTGAATTCGTCGAGCTGAGGAGCAATTTCGTCGAACTGAAACACGACGTTCGTGGAACCCAGGAAAGAGTTCATCGAACTGCGACTTTTCTCAGCTGTCTAAGTGCAACCTGAAGCTCAGCTGAAACGAATTGCTCTGGTTAAGCTGATCATATTACTTTAAAATCATTAGTGATAGGATTACTTGAATGCCTAATCATGTCTCTCATAGGGTTGATGTGTCAACATTTTAAGTTATATCAAATCAAGATTGGAAGAACGAAGTGTTTTACACTATTCTACATTTAACATTCCTAGTTCAATCTTGAAGGCATTAAACTTGGCCTCATCCAATGGCTTAGTGAAGATATCAGCCACTTGACTGTCAGTGGGGACAAATTCAAGGCAGATATCTTGAGATTCTACATGTTCTCTTATAAAATGATATCTTATTTCTATATGCTTAGTCCTGCTGTGAGAGACAGGATTCTTAGCAATAGAGATAGCACTGGATTGAGTCACAATAAAGAGGAGAGTTACTTACCTTTAGGTTGTTGATGGCTCAAATCTTAGCACACCGCTAAAGGCGGTAGTAACACTGCGGCACAAAACGGCAGTGGTACCGATCGTTCAAGTAATATAAAACGAGGAGTAATCCCCGAGTATCGAATCTCTCAAGGAACACAGTAAGGTGGAGTTAACGTTCGAGGAAGGACTTGAGATTGAAGTCCTTTACGTCGGATGGATGCGGAACGGGGGGATTTGGTTTGTGGAAAATAAAGAGAAAATATTACACTACTCCTATGCAATGCCGCTATGCAATGCTTGGAGACTAGGCAGGCCTTGAGCGCACTGCGTCGCAAGTGGCGGATGGACGAGTAGGCAAACGGAGTGAGGGTCGTAAGCACCTCTTCGACAAGCACGCCACTAACAATTGCTAGTGCGGTGACGAACGTGATGGAGGGATGGAGGATGGAATGGGGGCGCACCTCAAGCAACATAAACCACAAAGCATTTCACATAGACATGAAATATATATAAATACAAACTAGTTAAGTGCTCTACTTCATCAAAATACAAAGATCTACACATATACACTTCAATAAGAGAAAGACAAGGCAAGAAATAGACCGAAACCGAAGGCTCGTTGGAGATTATCACGGTTGGAATCGCTGGGTTGTCAGTCCGTGTCCAAGCTCGGTCAGCAACTGCGTCCGGGGTAGAGAGAGCTGTCACTACTCTCCAATGGACCCGTCTTCTTCGTCTCACGATCCGGTGGAGGTTGCAAACTTCCTCTTGCTTGAAGGAAATGGTGGCTAGATCTCCCTTGAAGCTCTAGGATGAAGGAGGAGGCCAAAGGGAGAAACCCTGGTGGAGATGGAGAAATCGGCGTAGTTGTACAATGCGTACGAAACTCTCCCATTTAGGTCGAATCTGCAGCTTTTATAGGAAAATGTTAGAAATTTGGTCACGCACGGTCGAACGCACAACCATGCGTGGACCGTGCGATACTTAAGCTCAGCAGAACGTGCAAGGGAAGAAGGCCAGCACCCGTGCGTTTTGCTCACGCACGGACCCACACCGCCCGTACTTTTAAACACACGGGTAAATTTCGATGCTCTGAAAATCATCAAGACACAGGTCGACCGTGCATTTTACTCTCGCACAAGCGAATCTGCCTGTGCGTCAAAACACACGAGTAAACTCCGACGCTCCGTTTTCTGCACAGGACACAAACGCACGACCGCCACCGACCGTGCGTCAAGGAAACGCACGACCGTGCGATATGCACAGAAATTAGTTTGGGGAGAACGGGACGATCAGGTCACATGCATACAAGAGACACAAGCTGGGATAGTACTACCAGTAGGCACAGAGATAAAGAGAATACAATGGGGAGCACGCAGTGCTTACCCCCAACAACAAAGTGCGCAATTGCACACAAAACCAGGCATACTATGTACTACAATAAAAAAGCATGAATAAGGGAAATTTGAACAAAACTGAAGCATTAAAGCAAGAAAACTAGCCTAAATGAGTCCGAAAATATATATATAATAGGGACTCATCACACCCCCAGACTTACCTGTTTGCGCGTCCCGAGCGAACAATTCCTAAGCAAGCGGGAATATGAAGTAGCTAACTAAAAATTACGAAATGGAATACCATGCGAAGTCGCATGCTCATGTTCGTATAAGAAAACTAGAGAAGATTTCTAAGTATACACAGAGTTTATGAATTTTAAAAACATAAATAATTGTTACTTTTACTCAAAATGAGAATTACGGTGAATCATCCGGTCACGCATATGGAGAAAGTAAACTGAACGCTAAGGTGAGCATTGCCAAAGATCGGGGTGCCGGAAAAACTCCACCGAAATCCATCGGTGTCGGTGACCATAGGCTTGCCTGGTCACATTCTCTCCACGACTCTAGATTGGCTCAAGGCGTGAGTCAATAGGACTTTCAGGTTTTGAATGGGGCTTGGGTTACGGTGAGGTAAACAAAGGTAAGCCTGGAGGCTAAGCACACCTAACCCAACATGAGCTTTAAGTAAAGATACCCGCACAGCTATAAGCATACAAGTGCATCACACCCCCAGACTTGGACTTTTGCAACATAGGTGTGTGCACTCCCTACTCCCAATCATAAATTTATACAAAGATTTTTCATTAAAATCATTTTTCTCTTTTTTTTCTTTTCTTTTCTTTTTCTTCTTCATTCTTCTTTTATTTTCTTTCTTTTTTCAGCATATTTTCTAATTAACATAACCACAACTTCACATAATAAGCAACACAGTCACACCCCCAACATGAAAATAATAATCAAATTTAAGCTCGGTTTTGGTTGTGCAACTAGGTTGGGCTTTTAGGCTTTGGTAAAAATATGTGGAGCTGAATCAAATGAAGGGGTAGACACAAAATGGGCTAGCAAGGAATAAATGATCGGAATGGTACACAAAGCTCAACCTGGCCAAAATGATGGCCTACGTCATTCTCACGCACTCAAACTATCTTATGTCAATGCTTCGAGAATCGAATGGGGCAAGTTCTAGCCACTGAGAAAGATTCTCCTTTCTCCCGACTCGAGCAATACGAATCTAGCAAACGTCTACACACATCCCTACGCTACCGTTTGATTCACACCGGATTCATCATTTGAGTATAGTAAACAATATTTATACTAATAAAAATGCATAAAGCTAATAGTAGAAGGAGAAATCTAATCTACATGAATTACTATACTTGCATGAGTACTTGACTAGAAACACCGGAGCCAACATTTTATTCCACTACATAATTTAAAAGCTAGCACAAACATTTTCTCAAATGCACAAAGGGATGAGTTATACTTTGTGACGCGCTAAAGGTAAAGCACACGCTCAAGTGGGTGCTAAGTGTGCAGACAAAATGAACAAAAATGATTCCTAGATAAAGAAGCTTCTAGCATGCTAAATAACTGTGCACGTTAGTGGGTACACAAACAGGTCCTCCGCCAAACTTAAACTATGTATTAAGATATTCTAAAACAAACTTTTAGGGGACGAGGGTACCCAATGCTCAGCAAGTAAGCATTCTGGAAGCCTGTAGTGAAGCTCTACGAAGAATCACGGCCACCGCCTTCACAAATAAAAAATACCTGCAAATGGTGGTCTCCACACACGAAAACTAAAATAGCACAAAATATGCTAGTTTTTGCAGGGGATAAATTAAAAGACAAGAAAAATTAAGATAACTACTGAGGTTATTGTCCTCCCAGCACGACTTATTTGGCTTTGTACAGTTCTAGCAAATGGGCCTATGAAAAGAAAAGTGAACAGGCAGCCGTTCTAAATATGCGTGTCGGTAGCGGGTACCGATACGGCGATAAAACAGTTATTCCCTTACCTAAATAACGATACCTGCTGAACACAAGTAGCGGGAATAGGAAGTAAGAAGAGAGGAGGAGGCCTGGTACTCACTCATCTCACCACAAAATAAATCCTTGCCTAGCAAGGTGTCATCTCCAGGAAGGTAGCAGGAGAAAGAGATCAATGGTGGAGCTTCCTCATTGGAGAGGGATCAACCTCCTCGCACATGAGCATGCTATCATCATTGACCTGAGCTGGAAGCTCCAAGTCCTCCTGATGTACCTGTGGAGACTCAACCTGCACAGGCTCAGATATAGCAGAAGGGGGGTCAAGAAATAAAAGAGAGAAGAACATAAATAAAATCAGGCGGGGGAGTGGTCCCGGACTTACTCCCATCAGGTTGGGAAAGTAAAATGATGTTGGCATTGTCATCAATGCCACAAGATTCGGCGGTATCGACACTGACCAAGCTAAGGATTTGGACTTCCTCCACTAGTGCTGAGGAAAGCTCCTCTTCACCTAGAAAGTTGTCCTCCTCCATAGGAGTAGGCACACTTAGATCGCCAGCCTCATCCTGCGACACATCCTCAACAATGTCGTCAGAGACGAGTAATAGTAGTATGCACAATAGGGGGAGGTGTAGTGCTTGGATAAAAGTCAAGCACTGGTTCCTCACAAAGAATCAAATCTACGCTAGGCAATGGATGTACAAGGGGGATGGCTCAGTCATGTCAGTGCCCAGATCAGCCGCACATCTGGTGACCGTGTCCATATCATACCCTTCATAAGATGAAGGTAATATGGCCACATAACAAGATGTTGAAGGTGTGCTGCCAGAAGTAGGAGGTCGGGACGATCCGGATATTCGGCTCGTCATCCTCGTCCATTGGCGAAGATAATCAGCACAATCCTTCAAAGCATGATCTGTGTTCTGACAAAATAAGCACTGCCTTACAGGCTTCTTTGGCACAGCAGGTGCTGAAGCCGAAAAGAAGATTGACAGTAAAGGCGTGGCAGAATAGCCATAAGACTTCCGCGCACCATATGGAGTACCAGACGAAGTCGGTGCTCCACATGCTGGGCTGGGAGTGCTAGGGATACTATCTCCCTTGGGACATCTATCACTAGCATGAGATATTCTCCACAAAAACGGCAACGAATCTTAAATGATGACCACATGGTGTGAAGATAAAATGATTCAAAACAGAAAACACTATTGTGCAAAATACTACACCTAACAATAAATTACTAAGCAACCTAATAAAAACAGGAAAATAAAATAAGAAGAACTGAAATAAAATAAAAGATGCAATTTACAATTGAAAAGGGCTTAAATCTCAGATTCTCCCTCTCCAGAAAACTCACACGACTGTGTTCCCCGGCAACAGTGCCAAAAACTTGATGGCGCAAATCTTAGCACACCGCTAAAGGCGGTAGTAAGACTGCGGCACGAAACGGCAGTGTACCGATCGTTTAAGTAATATAAAACGAGGAGTAATCCCCGAGTATCGAATCTCTCAAGTAACACAGTAAGGTGGAGTTAACGTTCGAGGAGGACTTGAGATTGAAGTCCTTTACGTCGGATGGATGCGGAACGGGGGATTTGGTTTGTGGAAAATAAAGAGAAAATATTACACTACTCCTATGCAATGCTGCTATGCAATGCTTCGCTTGGCGGGATGGAGATAAGGCAGGCCTTGAGCGCACTGCGTCGCAAGGGCGGATGGACGAGTAGGCAAACAGAGTGAGGGTCGTAAGAACCTCTTCGACAAGCACGCCACTAGCAATTGCTAGTGCGGCGACGAACGTGATGGCGGGATGGAGGATGGAATGGGGCGCACCTCAAGCAACATAAACCACAAAGCATTTCACATAGACATGAAATATATATAAATACAAACTAGTTTAAGTGCTCTACTTCATCAAAATACAAAGATCTACACATATACGCGTCAATAAGAGAAGAACAAGGCAAGGAAATTGACCGAATCCGAAGGCTCGTTGGAGATTCACGGTTGGAATCGCTGGGTTGTCAGTCCGCATCCAAGCTCGGTCAGCAACTGCGTCCGGGGTAGAGAGAGCTGTCACTACTCTCCAATGGACCCGTCTTCTCGTCTCAACGATCCGGTGGAGGTTGCAAACTTCCTCTTGCTTGAAGTAAATGGTGGCTAGATCTCCCTTGAAGCTCTAGGATGAAGGAGGAGGCCAAAGGGACGAAACCCTGGTGGAGATGGCGAAATCGGCGCAGCTGTACAATGCGTACGGAACTCTCCCGTTTTAGGTCGAATCTGCAGCTTTTATAGGAAAATGTTAGAAATTTGGTCACACACGGTCGAACGCATGACCGTGCGTGGACCGTGCGATACTTAAGCTCAGCAGGCATGCAGGGGAAGAAGGCCAGTGCCCGTGCATTTTTCTCACGCACGACCCACACCGCCCGTGAGTTCAAACGCATGGGTAAATTCCGACGCTCTGAAATCATCAAGACACAGGTCGACCGTGCATTTTACTCTCGCAGGGGCGAATCTGCCCGCGCGTCAAAATGCACGAGTAAACTCCGACGCTCCGTTTTCTGCCCAGACACAAACGCACGACCGCCACCGACCGTGCATCAAGGAAATGCACGACCGTGCGATATGCACAGAAATTACTTTGGGGAGAACGGGACGATCAGGTCACCTGCATACAAGAGACACAAGCTGGGAAAGTACTACTAAGCAGCACAGAGATAAAGAGGATACAATGGGGAGCACGCAGTGCTTACCCCCAACAACAAAGTGCGCAATTGCACACAAAAACAGGCATACTATGTACTACAATAAAAAAACATGAATAAGGGAAATATGAACAAAACTGAAGCATAAAAGCAAGAAAACTAGCCTAAATGAGTCCGAAAATATATATATATAAGGGACTCATCAGTTGTAGTCCTCTAGCTGGTGTTGAATCCACAATAGCTGTGCATAACAGCTCCCTGCAGTAATGTATTCAGGCTCAGCAGTGGAGATAGCCATACTTGTCTACTTTTTGCTGCTCCATGATAACAACCTTCTTCCTAGGAATTGACAAGTGCCACTTGTGCTTTTCCTGTCTTCTTTGCAGCCTGCAAAATCTGCATCTGAAAATCCAGTTAGTTCAAAATCATTGTTCTTAGGGTACCAAAGGCCAAGATGTAGGCTGCCTTTAAGGTATCTCAGAATCCTCTTTGCAGCTGAGTAGTAAGATTCCTTAGGACATGCCTGGTACCTAACATACATACATGTAGAATACATAATATATGGTCTACTTGCAGTTAAATATAACAGGGATCCAATGATGCACCTGTATATGGATTCATCAAAGGCCTTGCCTTTCTCATCCTTGTCCAGGGAAATGTTAGACCCTGTGGGAGTTTTCATGGTGGAAGATGATTCCATCCCATACTTTTTGATAAGCTCCCTAGTGTAATTGGTTTGAGAAATGAATATACCTTCATCAGACTGTTTTATCTGGAGGCCTAAAAAGTACTTGAGCTCTTCCATACTGCTCATCTCAAACTCCCCCTGCATTAGGTTGGCAAACCTTTTGCAGAGGTTGTCATCAGTAGACCCAAATATTATGTCATCAACATATATTTAGACTAGGAGACACTTGCCCCTTATTTCCCTAAGAAACAATGTGTTATCTATCTTTCCCCTCAAGAACTTGTTCTTGATGAGAAAGCTAGACAATGTCTCATACCAAGCCCTGGGGGCTTGCTTAAGACCATAAAGAGCATTCCTAAGTAAGTAAACATGACTAGAGAGGGTAGGATGTACAAAACCTGATGGTTGCTCAACATATACCTCTTCCTTCAAGTCACCATTGCGGAAGGCTGATTTGACATCCATTTGATACACTTTGAACCCCTTGTGGGCTGCATAGGCAAGGAATAGCCTAATTGCTTCCAACCTTGCAATAGGGGAAAAGTTTTGATAAAAGTCTATCCCTTCTTCCTGTCTATACCCCTTGGCTACCAACCTTGTCTTGTTCTTTATGATTGTGTCTTTTTCATTTAACTTGTTCCTATAAATCCATTTGGTACCTATGATATTGTGTCCTTGAGGTTTTGGCACAAATTTCCATACCTTGCATCTCTTGAATTATAGAAGTTCTCCTTGCATTGCTTGAATCCAAAAGGTGTCTTGGTTGGCTTCTTCAAATTTCTTGGGCTCCATTTGTGATAGGAAGCTCAATAATAGGGCTTCATTATGATCCCTGCTTCTGGTTAATACACCTTGATTCTGATCTCCAATTATTTGTTCTCTTAGATGATCCCTTAGATGTCTTACAGTTGTAGGCAATCTGTTCTCAGCTTGCTGTGCTATTTCTACTGATTTAGCAGTGTCTTCATCAGCATCGACTTCTTCCTCTTCAGGGATGGCAGCATCAGAATAAGCTTTGCTGCTGCTGGGTGTGCCTTGTATAGACATCCTTTCCAAATCCTTTTAATTTCCTGCCAAGGCAGAAGATCTAGACTAGCCCTTATATATTAGGCTGGTCTTATCAAATACTACATGCATGGACTCCTCTACAACATGAGTTTTCTTGTTATACACTCTATAAGCTCTACTATATGAGCTATAGCTAACAAGAACACCCACATTGCATTTCTCTACAAACTTTGTTAATTGAGTTTTTCCATTATTTAAAATGTAGCATTTGGAGCCAAAGATTCTAAAGTATGAAATTGTAGGTTGTTTGCCTTTCAGAATCTCATAGGGAGTTATTCCATGAACCTTATTGATGGAAGCTCTATTGAGAACATGACATGCCGTATTGACTTCCTCAGCCCAGAAGTATTTTGGGAGTGAGGAGTCACTAAGTAGTGTTCTCCTAGCTTCTATTAAGGTCCTATTCCTCCTCTCAGCCACACCATTTTGTTGTCGAGTCCTTGGGGAGGAGAACTCTTGGGTGATACCATATTCTTGACAAAACCTTGTCATAGCTTTAGATTGAAATTCTGTGCCATGGACATTTCTAGTCCTGACCACAGCACATTGCAAGTCATTCTGAATTGCTTTGACATGAGTTATAAAGATATTTAGAGTATCAGACTTCTTCTTTAGGAAGAATACCCATGTATATTTTGAGTGATCATCAACAATCACCAAAGTATACAACTTCCCACTTAGGCTCTGAATTGGTAAAGGACCAAACAAGTCCATATGCAAGAGATAAAGACATCTTTCAGTGTCTTTCGAGCTAATAATTTTAAAGGTGGCCCTTGTTTGCTTACCCATTTGGCAAGCATGACAGGGACAACTTTTAATACATTTTATATTAGGACTATTCCTAACAAGGTTTTTAGAGAATAGTCTATACATTGTCTTGTAGTTAATGTGAGCAAGTCTTTTGTGCCATTGAACACAAATGGACTCATTCTCATTAGCTACTAGACAAACAGATGTAAGAGAATTACTACATATAAACTCTAAGCAATAAACATTTCCACTCCTAGTGCCTGAGAGAATGGTCTCTAAGTCTTTAGACTTTTTAATCAAGCACTTGTCATTGTGGAATTCAATGACATATCCTAGATAACATAGTTGACTTATGCTTACTAGGTTGTGTTTGCAACCCTTCAACATAAGCCACCCCTGTAATTGTGACTATGTCATTGGAGTTCATACCATATCCTTTGGTGATTCCCTTTTCTGACCCCCCCCCCCCCAAAGATAACTTTGGGTCCATTCTTCACAGCCTTGTAGTCCTGTAGAAGATTTCATGTACCTTGAGCACCCACTGTCCAAGTACCAAATTTGGTTGAGGCTGGTACTTGAACTATCCTGCAAGAAGGAGTTTAGTTATCCTTAGGAGCCCAAATAGCTTTGGGTCCTAGGTACTTGTTAGCATGATGAAATGACCTTACACTAGCTGCACCCTTTGCAGGAAGGCTCATCTTTGTACATGGCGCATTAGGATTGTGCCAACAGTCTATGGCAAAGTGTCCTACTTTACCACAACACCAACATTAATGAATATTGTATCTCCTCTTCTGAACATTTCTTAAGGGGTGTGCAGCACAGTCCACATGTTCAGGAGGAGAGACATCAGCTTTTCTCTTGTTTCTTTCAGCAACGATTTGGCTGAAAGTCAATCTGTGGATAGTCTTAGTGGTCTTTGTATTAATGGCATCAGCTTGCTTTGGCATTTGGCAAATGCAAGTTTTGATGGCATTAGACACTGAGTAATTAGACATGTCCACAAATTTGACAGCAGTCATGTTCTTGGCTGAATCATCCTTAGAAGGGCTTGCTTTCTTATTCTTGAATGAAGGGGCGGATGTACCAAATACAAATGGTCCAGGTTGGGCCATTAGAATTTCCTCAGGGGGATCCTTCATAACACTCAATACCATTCCCTTTCTTCCACTATGGGAAGGAGTGTTTTCCTTCCTATAGGTACTTCCATTCTCCTAGTGACCATACATGCTTTCATGGTCATACATGTTGGAAGGGAGTGATACCTTTTGAAAGGTGGTTTGAGGCTTAGCCTTACCCCTGCTCTTTTCTCCACTCCCTTCTCCTGCTTCCATTTTATTGAATCCTAGTCCTCTCCTATTGGATTGAGAAGTGAAGGAGTCAATAATAGGGAGCACAGATTTTGGCTTGGATAATTGAGCCACTAGGCTTCTTTCTTTCACAAGCTACTCCTCAAGATCCTTGATGATCTTGTTCTTCAGGGATATGGTGCTCAGATGGGTGATAGTTATCCCCTTCAGATGGCTAATTTCCCTATACATCTGATTCATCTTGGTAGAAGATTCAGTGCATTCTTGTTTTTCTATCTTAGGGAATCAATCTCTTGGTCTTGCCTCTTGGCTAGATTTTTGCTCCTTTTCAGAGCTTCCAAGATAGCATCATACTTGTCAATCATTGATTGACATCCACCTCACCTCAGTTTCTGAATCACTTCCATCAATTGATGAAGGTCCTCCAGATTCTGGGCCAGTCTTATAATTAGAAGAGGATAAGGAATGAATTAATACCTGTTTATTTTCTAAGATGTTCTTACTGCGCTCCTCATCAGTGATGGCCATGAGGCCAAGCTGAACATTGTCCTCTTCATTCTCCTCTATATCACTATCTGAGTGTGATAAAGGGGCCCTGAATCCAACCTTGGCAGCAGGATAAACTTCATCTTCTTCTACTGCAAACAACCCTATGTAGGCTTCTTCTTCATTCTCTGAGTCTGAAGTTGAGGATTCAGATTCACTCCAGCTTTTTCCTTTCTTTGCTAGGAAGGATTTTTCACCCTTCCTATCCTTTTGGTGATGATGCTTCTTATCACCTTTCTCCTTTCTTTTGGCTGGACAGCCAGCTCTGACATGTCTAGGTTTGCTACAGCAATAGCAAATTATGATATTTGAAATATGTTTGGAATCATACCTGTCACTCTTTGGGTGCTGTCTTTCAGGTTTCCTGTGGTCTTTCTTGGAGTGTGATGAGGAGGAGGGCTTTCTCTTCCATTGCTTCCTCCTCATCGTCTTCTTGAACTGCCTTGAGAAGGCCGCAAACTCTTCATCAGAGGAAGAGCTATCTGAGGTGCTGATTTTAGATTTTTCAGATTCATCACTTCTCCTTTGAGTAGACACCATCCTTCCCTTGCTTTTATTGGAGCTGTCAGCTTTGAGAGCTACATATTTCTCCCTTTCCTGAGCCCTTGTTGAGGTGTCCTCTTCCTTACTTGCAGATAGATGCATCTCATAAGAGAGCAGCTTTCCAAATAGTGTATGAGTGGAGGTATCTCCAAGCTTAGCCACTTCCCCGATATCACAGATTTTTGTGTCCCAATCCCTAAGTAGGGATCTAAGGAACTTATCATTCAGCTCATAATCAGTGAACACTCTCTCATAGGTTCTCAGCTCATTGACTATTCTAAAGAACCTCTCATACCACATAGAGATGCTCTCCTGACTTAGCTGCCTGAAGGCTTCATACTCTTGGTTGAGGAGTGACATTCTATCATCCCTCACTTCAGCTGTCCCTTCCATATATACTACTAATGTGTCCCACATTTCCTTGGCAGTGGTGCAGTGTACTAGGTTTTGAAATATGAAATCATCAATAGCATTAACTAAGATGTTCTGGGCTCTTTTATCCATAGTGAACAGAATGAGTTCATCCTTGGTTAACTCATTGAAAGGCTTGGCCACTCTTCTGGTTGGATCTATTGTGGAGGCTGTTTGGAAGGTGAAGGGACCTTCCTTGATAGTAATATAAATACTAGGGCCAGATGCTTCCATAAACAGTCTAACCCTCTGCTTCCATATGCCAAAATTAGCTTTGTTGCATATGGGCAGCTTCATGGAGCTCATTTCCCTCTGCATTACATTAGAGGACATTGGTTACAGATTTTATGACTAATCCTTGTAGTATCTGGTCAAACAGTTAAGTATTGCTTAACCAACCTACCTCTGATACTACTTGATAGTTTATATAGGATGTAGTCTTAAACACCTAGAGGGGGGGGGGGTGAATAGGTTTCTTTTATTTTAGGCTTAGTGTTTTCTTAATTTAGGTTAGCAAATTATCAAGCACAGAAAGCACAAAGAGATTTATAGAGGTTCCTCAAGATAGGGTGTCTTGAGTAGACCTCTTTCCCCCATCACCTTTCTAACAATGAGTTAGATATGGCCAACTTCTCCAAACTCAGCTTCAAGAGACTACAACACAGATCCCACAGGATCTCTCAGGTTTTCCCAAACCCTACCTCAGGCACAGCAGCCTACCTCAGAGGAATCCACCTCCTACAACTCAGACCACCTCCTAGTCCTACCTCAAGCTGACCTCTCAACTCAACAACTCAGGCCAATCAGCCTTACACACTCAGGCAATAAAACCATACAGTCTCAGAACCCAAAGGCTCCCATAAATGATATAATAAGGATTACAGATTGAAGGAAGAAGAGATCAAGCCTTGTTCTTCTTCTTCTTAACAGCTGTTATTGCAGACATGAACCAGGGAGGAGAAGTGCAGCTCCAACTTGATTCTTCTTGATCATCCCTTCAGATGATGGACTTGATCTACTTGCTCTATCTTGAGAAGAATCAAGATAAGCAATCTCTTTTCTCCTTGCTGCCTTGCGTGAGCTCAGTTCTTGGCTGCCGACAATGGAACAGTATTGTTCTTGAGGTTGTGTGCCGGAGAGTAAGATCAATATCAAAGGTGTCGTTTGCTCAACCCTAACTTATTCCTTTTATACACCACTGACCCTCAACGGCTCTTAGCTGTCCTCCTGACAGGTATGGAAGTGATTGGTGGACCCCATTATGCATTTCTGCAGTTTGCGCCAAAAGAAGAACCCGCCAGATCACTTTTGAATCTTTCTCAGCTATTGGGCTGAGATGGTCAGCCGTCTCAGCGGTTGCCTCTGTCCTATCTCAGCGGATCCGCTGAGACAGATAGTTGTCTCAGCGGTTTTCTTCTATCTACAGCTCCGCTTGCCCAGACACCTTCTCAGTGGATCATGGTCTTGTCTCAGCGGTTCAGCTGAGATAAAGATCTCATCTCAGCTGATCATACATTACACCATGGTGTGCCCTAGTCCTGCTTACTTATGAGATAGAAATAGGTTTATCAAATACAACTTGTACTTAGCATTGAGTGTGAGGTCTCTTCAAATCAAGGGAACATTGAGGGTCAATTTCCTAACATATCCCACACCAACTTCGATCACGCCAAGTACACGCCCTCGGTCACGGGCGTGACCGAGGGCGTGTAGCCTCAAATTGCAGCCTATTTAAAGCCAGCTCCACCAGAACTGAAGGGATGAATTTTTATGATTTAGATTCTTCATTTTCTTGTATTATTATCCTGTTTTATGCATTCTTGTGCTTCTACTTTTTTCTATGCACTTGTAAGTTTTATTTCATTAGCTTGTATTTTCTCTTAGAAATTAATAAAATTAGTTGTTTCTTCTCTTTACTTTCTTCTCAATTTATAATGCATTGCTTTAGTATTAAAATTCTTCCATCTCAATGAGTAACTAGAACATTATTAGTACTTGATCGAGATGATCCAAAGAATGACATAAGTCATGAAATAATTTAGAATTGCTCTTTCTCTTTTTCTAGAATGCTTAAGATTTATCCTTGATTTTAATGAAATGAGATTATACTTTCGATATATAATTCGCGTTCTTATTTTCATCCTTAGTTAGCCGAACAAGCTCGTAAGCCAAATCGATCCTTCAATTCTAAAGAGAGTTGCATGCAACCCTCAAGAGAGGATGGCATAAATCTCCCAGATTGGAGTCAAATCCAATAGAGGGGTTCACCACGATAAAATGAGTTTTAGGAGTTTAAATTATAGAACGAGAGTTCAGTTGATCCACCTAAACTCAGCTGGACGTATCTTCGACCAAAGGTGCGCTCTGAAGTTGGGAACCTCCACGGTCAAAGCCTTTAAAGCAAATAATTTTGATAATAATTACGATCATAATTTTTCCTCTTTTCATGAAAATAATTTTTCCAACTTTGATGAAAATGTTTTTTCTATTTTTCAAGAGAATAAATTTTCCGCTTCTAATAGTTTTTCTTCTAGCTCCGAAGTAGATTATTCTTGGTGGCAAGCACACCCGCATAGTTTTTGGAGCGATGATGATAAATCGTTAGATCCGAATTTTTGTTCTTCTTTTGCGCCACACGTTTCATACTCTAATTTTGGGGAATTTCCACCGATTCAATTTGATACTCCCCCCCCCCCCCCCCCCAAAATTTAGATGAGAATATTATTTCTTCTAGTGCTTTTTCTCCATGTTTGGAAAATTTAGTTATGGAGGAACATGTGGTTTCATGTAATCCCATAGTTTCTTTTACCTAAAATGAAGAAAAATTGTTGTACCAAGAATTTCATAATGTTATGGGCGCCCCGGATGAAATAGAAGAAGAACAAGTTTCTTCCCCTACTACACCCAGATCTTCTTTTGTTTGTCATGAATTTTCACAAAATTCTTCTATTTTAGTTCAACCGAAAATTCATGAAAACTTTGTGTCCGAAAATTTTATTTCGCTTGGTAATGCGCTAGATTTAATAAAGAAAAATTATTTTAGAAAGTGAACAACCTCCGCTTAATGTTTATATTTTCATAAGAAACACCTTGTGAAAATTTTTCTGATTCGCTTAGTTCTGACTCTTTTGATACTAATGAAATTCTTCTAGGAGATGAGCCGTCGTAACCAAACCTGTTCAAAGATCCTTTGCCGCTCATTTCCAGCCTTCCAAAATACCTAAGCTATGTATAGGTAATCTTGATTCACAATTTCATGCTCACCGACAACAAAAGAATCAAAACTATAGCAGAGAGAGTCGCCAGGCAACGGATGACGGCATATTCACGTCGGAGTGAATTAAGGGAGTTGTCAGTGCATTTTAAATTTTAATATCCCTTTAGATAATTCTTAACGTCTAGCTAAAAGATGATAAACAATGCGCTCTTGAGAGGCACCCCTTGCTTATCTTTAGTTATCATGCATTTTTTACGCATTTCCCTTTCAATTGTTCTTCATAATTAGTTTTAAACATTGAGGACAATGTTTAACTTTAAGTATGGGGGTGTAGTATAGTTCTCTAGTCTTCCTTTTGCCAAAATAAAAAGAAATTTTAATTTAAAATATCATAAAAATCTAATTTCTTGGAAAGGGTGGTTTGGGCTTGTCATCCCGTCGCACATCCTAGTACCTTGCGAACCCTTCACGGGTAGACATTGGGAAGTCTAAGAATAATATATATATATATTTATATTTCCCTGTACTTTGTGTTTTATTATCCTCTAGAAATCGAGTTGAGATGTAAATATAAGCATTCTTACATTTTTAATCTAGCTAATGTTTTGTTTTATCAGAATTCGTTAGAGTTAAATTTGAAATAATTTAGTTTTAAGAAACACTTTATGTTTTTAATTCAATTAGAGATCGTATTTAGCACTACTTCCTTTTTTATTTTAAATGGCTCCACTTTGTAGTAAATTAGCTTAACAACCTTCGATTTTTATTATATTCTCTACTAACTTATAATTCTTAGGAAATTTCATCCCACAAAAAATATTTGCTCTCAAAATAGTTTAATTGAAAAACTAGAAATATTTCTTTATCCCCCACCATTTGTTGGCAAATAAAAAAAATCAAAAGAAAATTAGTAAAAGATCATATGTCATGGGAATAATAGGATAAAATTCATTATCCCCTAAACATATGCACCCCAAATCATTTAAAAGACTATATGTCATGAAGTAAGAGGATAAAATTCATTACTTCTAAACGTATACATTTTTGGTTTTTGATAGAAGAGAATTCTTAAAAAAGATTATGTTAGGGAAATGATTTATCTTAACCCCTAATGAGTAGAATATAAATTCTAAGAAAGAAAAACTAGTCTAAGTAAATATGCGTCGAATAGTATTCGACGCAACGTCGAAGTACAGTCGACGTTCCTCTCAGAATGAGTCGAAGTAACTCCAAACAGCATTTGACGTAACCCATGTCGACGTAACTCTGATTTCTAATCGACGCATCTAGTGAAGCGCGTACCTTAGTCGTACGCACTTCCTTATTGTCACCTCTCTTCCACATTCACCTCTCAACGTCCAGCTAGTCTGAAATCGACGCTTCCGTCGAATAGTAATCGACGTACGTCGATTTCTATGTCAATTCAAAAACACGCCAGATTTCTTTCCTTCTATCTGTTGATATGAATTTTATGGAATGATATTATTCTTTTCTAGCCATTTTGAATCAGTCTTTCCTTCTAAATGATTATTGGCTAAATTGATTAAGTTTATTATGGATATAATTTGAAATCAGAATGATCTCTTTCCTTCTACAGAAATATTGATTATGGAATCTTTTCTCTCTTACCATTTCTCTAACTACTAATTGATTATTCTCCTATAGTATTCTTTGAATAAACAGAGCTATAAATAAGAGGGAAGTCGGCAGAGAAAAATGACAAGTGATCCACTCCATACATTTGAAATAGAGGAAAAGCTCCAAAGTGAAAAGAGAGAAAATCTGAGAGAAGTGAAAGTGTGCTGCAGCAAACAACAAGCCCTCTTCTTCTTCTTCTGAAGCCATACTGCTGCAATTTCTGAAAGTTCTCATTGATAAAGAGAAAAAGACATATAATCTCCTTCTCACTATAGAAGAGAGATTTCATTCACTATTTCTTGTGCTTCTAATCTTCTCCTAGGATGAAGATTCTTTCTTGTTTCAATTACTTCTTCTACTTCTTCTTCTTATCTTCATTTCATTTTTAATCAGTGTAAAAGAGTTTTTAGAATCTCTCTTCAAAAAATCCTGTTGTACTGGTTCTAAGAGTCTCCTTATCAAAAGACTCAGGCTGGTTCTAAGAGTCTCCTTATCAAAAGAGTCAGTACAAGATAGTGAATTCCTACCAAGGGGGTAGAAGAGTGGACTACCCAAAGTTTGGGGAACCACTATATTTCTTTGTGTTGTGCTGTGATTTTCATTTTGCTATTTCTTTCTCTATTAACTTAAGTCTTGTTGGTGTGTGTGGGAAGCTTAAATCTGAGATTATTACGCACATATATATATATTTGTTAATTTTGTACAAAGTACTTTTAAATCTCTATTCACCCCCCCCCCCCCCCCCCCCTCTAGAGAATTCTAGTGAGGTTAACTATGCACTTTCAATTGGTATCAGAGCCAGGTTGATCTAAAAAGGGTAACTCCTTGATCAAAAAGATCCTACCTCATATATATATATATTTCTAAAAACTATTTGTCACATGGCACACATCAAAGATTATGCTTCCACCAGACAACCAATGTGCAATCTTGAAATGTTTGCAGTTTCAAAAACAAGAATTAGGATCTATATGAATTCTATTGATGAAAATTTGTTTAATATTATTTTGACAGGTCCTCCAAAGCCCTATAGGAAGGACTCTAGTGGTAAAGTGACACAAACACTTGTTCCCAAGGGCTGAGTGGACAGATGATGAGAAAAAGGCAAAAACATGTGATGCAAAAGCTGTGAATATTCTTGTCTCAACCCTTTCAGATGAAATCTTTCAAAGGTTGTTGACTGTGAATCAGCCAAAGAAATCTGGGAGGCTCTTACAAAGATAGTAGAAGGAAGTGCTGATGAAAGGAAAGATAGAAAGGCTCTATTGATCTCCCAATATGAGAACTTTCAAAAGAAGCATGAAGAAAGCATATCTGAGATGTATGACAGATTCAGTCTGATCATCAATCAATTAAGGAGCTTGGATAGAGAGATCTCTCTCACAGAGATCAATGACAAACTGTTAATGAGTCTCCCAAGTTCATGGGTCTCAAAATATGGGCAATAAGAGAAACAAGAGGACAAAAGGAAATCTCAACAGATGCTCTCTTAGGAAAACTCAAATCCTATGAGCAACTTCTGAAAACCAGAGAAGAGAAGGAAAGAAGGGAAAACACTCCAACCTCTTCAAAAGATAGAAATATTGCATTAAAAAGCAACAGATGAAGAAACCTCTGTGACTGAAGAAGAACTATTCAGCCTCCTGGCCAGAAGATTCAAGAAATGGGTCAGGCCAGATGGGTCTAGAAGGAAAGAGTCAAAACCAAGGTATGATAAGACTCCTACCAAAGATATTGTTTGTTATTCCTGCAAGAAAACTGGACATATTGCTCCAGAATGTCCAGAAAATGTTAAGAAAAAGAAAGATCTGAAAAAGATAGATCTCAAGAAGAAAGGGAAGAAGAAAGAAAGAAGCTTCATTGCAGAAGCTTGGAGTGAGACAGATTCTGAAGACAGCACTTCATCTAAAAGTGACAATGAAGAGTCTCTAAGCAAGAAGACCTATGCTTAATGGCTCTTGGAAGCACAGAAGAAGAATGTGTTGTTGAATCATGGAGTGAAACAGGATCAGAAGGAAGCATCTCTTCAACAGCAAAAGCAAATAGCATTATTCTCATAGAGGAATCTGAGGATAAGGATGAGGTAAGCATTTTTGATGAAATAGATTTTCTATGTGATGATTTTAAAAAGGATTTTGAAAGACTCTGTTTAGATCAACGAAAAGCTAAACAAGAAATTGAGGATCTAAAAGAACAAATTAATATGAGAAAAATAGAGGATACATGTTCAAAAAATTATGAACTAAGGTGTAAAATCTATAAAACAGAAAAGGAAATTGATAGTGCTAAAATAGAAAATCAACTCCTTAAGTAGAAGGTATCCCAGGCAAAAGCTTTTGAAGAATCTATAAAAATCAGAAGCCAAACACTTAAAGAAATCACTGAAAAACAAATAATCAGACATAAGATCTGGGGTTAGGAGCTGATCCTTCAACTAGTTCAATACCATCTACCAAACTTTGCTTGGATGAGCCCTGTTAAATTCACTAAACCCATCAAATCAACAAACTTAGAAAAAGACTCACAAAATACAAAAGACCTCACCTTCAAAGAGATGAACCACCTTAATAAATCATCATCATACATTCAGAAGAAGTCTCTCAAACTACCTCTGAGAAAGCAACTATGCCAAAGAAAACAAGTTATAAAGAAACAAAACTCCAATCAGAAAAATGGAAAAATAAAATCTGTGAAGATAAAATTGCGTCGACTTTATATCGACGCATGAATGATAGTACGTCGAATTCTACTTGACGCAATCACTTAGATGCTTCGATCTCAAATCGACGCATGAATAACAGTACGTCGACGACTTACAATCAACGCAACTACTTTTATGCATTGATTCCAAATAAACACAATCTAGAGAAAGCGTTGAATACATATCGACGCAACTCTCAAACATACGTCGAATAGATATCGACGCATAAACCTCAGAGCAACTTAAATACAGGACATGGGTATTCTTCAAAACTTTCTATCTTAACCCTCATTCAGGACCCTTTCATCCTGATCAAAATTTTTATCCTGATCAAAACTTCTATCCTAATCAAAAATCTTTTCATAATCAAAATTACTATCCTTGATCAAAAACTTTTATCCAAATCACCATCTCTATTCCTCCCTAAACTCAAATTTCTTTAGTCAAAAGAAAATTACGTGTTATATCTGCAAATTAAATTGGCCACACTGCCAAACAATGTGGCACAATCAATCCAACTATTTA